>HG992016.1:6834829-11834829 GCA_905220435.1 Amphipyra tragopoginis
ATTGAATGTTTTTTGGTTTTCGTCTTAGGTTGTTGTTTAGCAGGTTGAGCATGCCTCGTGTCACATTATCACCTGATTTGCTCTTTAATGGTTGAAGCCATGCATACTTCGAAAATGTATCGATGCAAGCTAAAATATACTTAAATCCCCCGTTATACTTGGAATACTTTTGCATATCAATCAAATCTATTTGCCAGGTGTCATCAAGTCCTTTTTGTATGAAACGTCTTCGAGGGAAGTTTTTACGGGCATTCTTGTGAAGTTCCTGAACGACTGTCCATTTGCTCATGTCAGTTTTACAAACTTTTTCTTTTCGTCAGGGTTTTGGTACTATAACCGCTGCTCGTGGTGTAGCGGTGGCTGACGTGCTGGTGCTAGTTGAATGTTTTCCTGAGATCTCTTCTAGACTTTGAGAGATTTTTTTTATTTTATGTAAACATTGAATCAGAACCTCATCCAGTTGTGCTTTTATAACCACATCATTTTTCAGAATACCTTTGTTAGCGTTTCTTAATAAGCGATTTCCACAGTCCACCTGATGTTTCAGCACCTTGAGTGAGTGTGGTGTTTGTTGTCGGTTGCTCTGTAGGTAACGTCCAAACTTATCGACAGTCATAATTACAATGAAAGTGTGTTTACTTGAGAACATGTTTTAGTATGTCGGACAGTCGATGAGGTGATTCAATTATGTTAGCTTCTATTAATTCTTCCAATATTGCAATAATTTCGTTATCATGATCGTTGTTACCGGCATTTCGCGAAGCGATAAGCAGTCGTAATCGGTCAATTAGTTCATTAGGGTTATCCCAATACATAATATCCGTATTAGGGTAGTATTTTTTCATTAATAGAGTTGTGTCTGTATTTGAATGATTATTATTAGTGGATGATGTCAAGCCTCTACCGGTTACTAACAGATCTCTTGCATTTAACAGACCCGTTACGTCTGATCTGTTACCTGTTACATCTAACAGACCTGATCTGTTAGCTGTTCCACCTGATTTGTTAGCTGTTCCACCTGATCTGTTAGCTGTTCCACCTGATCTGTTATCTGTTCCACCTGATCTGTTATCTGTTCCACCTGATCTGTTTAAACATCCGCCAGTTGTTGTTTTCATTTCAGATTTTTTAATAGGAGTAGAATGTGGATGGTTTGACTCCTTTATATATTGAGTATATTTGAGGCTCCTGTCACCCTGTATTTGACCTTCTGCAGAAAAATTACGTCTATGCGCATTTGTCATCGTTATTATTTTATAGTAGACGTCACCATCCGCAGGTTGGATCAAAGAAGTATTAGGTTCCCGTTTGAATAACAGTTCCATCAGACCTGGTGTATATCTAAACTTCTGGTTTTTAATTATTAAATGTTTTTTATCGAATTCAACAGCGCTGTCGCCTATATTATACCCCTCTGACGTATGGTAAACACCATAAGGTACTTTTTGAATGTTATTAATTATAATGTTATCCAAATAGCTGCGAGCTAAGGGATGTGACACAAAATCCTCTTCCGTTTCCGATTGGATTGTTGTATCTAGAGAATCATCAGCATCTTCATACTCTTCCTTGTCAACGTCACTGTACTCTTCTTGTTTGTTGCGCATTACTTTATCAGCAGCATTTTTAATTTCTCGTTTAATTGTATTTTGGAATGGCTTCTTATCAGTTTCATGTTTCACAATTAACCCTTTATTATCGTTTGAATTGATCTGATGTAATAAAGTGTTTAGGGGCTGTGTGATTGGTTGAAATGTTTCTTGTAAGGTTGACGTCAATTCAGCTTGACCCTCATTTAAAGCTTTGATTTTCTTTTTTACTGAACTCACAGACTGAACAAGTTTACGTTTAAGCTCCTTATCTCCAAAGATCTGTACTGCTGAAGAGTCCATGGTGAAATGTAAACAGCTTCATTGTAACATGTATTCTTATACTGCTATAATGTGATAAAGTCATCAAAACCCCTCCGATATCGACCCTTATTCATGTCAACATCTTTATTAATCACTAAAAACCCATGCTTGTTCTCCCAACAAGCTCTGCATATTTCTAGAAAAGTATCCCACGACATGTCTGTATTCACATGATCATCATACGCGTGTTTTAGATTCATTTCATCCTGCTTAAAGAGTATCACAAAGTTTGCATTATCTCGCACCAGCTGTTTAGGTATTTTGCTGTATGTTTGACATAGATAAAAACAATCTAGTCCCTTGTGTCTGCCCATCGAGAAGTGTAAACGGATAGGTTCTTGATCTTCCATCGACACATCATCAAAAATTATAATACTATTGCTCTGCGTCTCTTCCGGTGAGGCTACCTCACTTTTATCCGAGAAAGTGTAGAAATTCACTTCCTGCACCTGACTAAACACTTTGCTTAAAAACACGTATTTTGGTTGATTTAACGATTTGGAGTATAAGTAGACATTTTCAAATATCAAACCTTTTGGCTCTAGTAGTAAGGTGAGTAATATATTAGTTTTACCACAACCAGATGGTCCACATATAAGACATCTAATACTGTTAGGTAGGAGTACACTATGTCTGTAAGATATATTATGACTATTGTATTTCGAATTTATATCCCATCCTTTAACTGATAAACACGTGGGTTGCTTCTGAAACTTCATTTTGATAAACGATTTAATCGTTTGCTCATGCTTTATATATATTAATGTAGTAGTGACAGCGGTGAGAGTAACAGGTAGTGTTCTCTTAATTAAAATGATTGTACAACAGAGAAATAAGGTCAGTCTTCATGAACCTTCCGTAAAAGTCGGAAGTGGTTTAGTCAACACACTTATCAATAACCTACCTTTCGAGTTACACGTGCCCGGCTACAATTATTGCGGACCCGGAACAAAATTGAAAAAACGTTTAGAGAGAGGTGATGTAGGTATTAATCCTTTGGATGAAGCCTGTAAATTACACGACATTGCATACGCTCAAAACTCATCCTTAGACCACCGACACAGAGCTGATTTGGAATTAGCATTGGCAGCGAAGAAACGTCAACTTGAATCAAATAGTTTATCTGAACGATTGGTGGCGTTTGGTGTGAATAAAATAATGAAACTGAAAGTGAAAAGAGGTTTAGGAATGATGCCCCTCACAAAGGTTATAACAGCCGCACGTAAAGCTATGAAAAACCACCAACGACATCGTGGTGGTGTCAAGGTGAGCGGTAAACGTGGAAAGGTAAAAAAAATATCCACCAGTAAATTGATAAGCACAGCTATCAAAGCTGCTAAAAGAAGCATCAAGGATAACAAGAGGAGTGTGAAAAAGCCGAGGGTTATTCCTCTACCGAAAAGTGGTGGCTTCCTTCCGTTGATACCAATACTGGGGGCGTTGGCGGCTGCTGGATCTTTGGCTGGTGGTGTCACAACCGCTGCTAAAAATATTTATGAAATGGTTAGAAAGAAAGATGAATCGAGAAATGGAGTACCAGTAGCTGTAGGAAGAGGCATGTATATGGCACCTTACAAAAAAGGTATGGGCCTTTATCTGGCGCCGTATCAAAAAAACTAGACATTGCCCTACCGAATCGTGCCCTCCTCAACTATGAGCTTGTAAAATATGTTAAGCAGCTAAACATTCCTCATTTCCGGGGTGTAGTCATGCGAGATGCTCTACAGAAGCGAAAATCACAACCGTGGAGGGATGAAACGGGGATCGTTAATTTAGACGATTCACATGGGCCAGGAACACATTGGGTAGCATATGTGAAGAAAGATCAAAATTGCGAATACTTTGACAGTTATGGAAATTTAAGACCACCACAGGAGTTTCTCAAATACATGTCAAGTGGTGATGACGTCATCAATATCAGTTATAACTATAACAATGTACAGAAAGATAAGACATATAATTGTGGTCATTTATGTTTACGTTTTCTGTTAAATGTTTGTAATGATATGTTTAGAATGAAATAAATATATATATAAAATATCAAAACTGTATGTTTCATTTCACATCCTTCTGTTAGATTGTGATAATGTCTCTTACTTTATCACTTAATGGTACGGATTCCTTATTGAGTGTGGATTTTTTACCACCTATAGAACTGGAAGGTGAATACGAGTGCGCTTTGATTTATTTTAAATCATTTAATTCTATTCCTAATGTGGATAGGAGCAACAACCTTTTTCATTATGGAGATAATGTTATCACAATTCCTGAAGGCTCTTATGAGCTGGATAACATTATTCATCACCTGGAACAAGAGATCGGCAGTACAGCTGGTGACGACCCTTATAAAACGATTGATATACTAGCTAATACGAATACCATGAAATGCACATTTTATTCTCCGTATTATGATATACATTTTGAGAAAGAGAACAGCATCGGAAGCATTTTTGGTTTCTCTCGGAAAATACTTCCCAAAAATCAAGTGCATCACTCTGATCAACCGATAAACATTCTAATAACAAACACTATAAGAGTAGAATGCAATATTGTTCGAGGCTCATTCATAAATAATAAATCAACCCATGTGCTACACGAGTTTTCACCGTCTGTACCGCCTGGATTCCAAATTATAGAGTCTCCTACAAATCTCATCTACTTACCGTTGAAGACGAATACGATTCAAAATCTACAAGTGTGTATTGTCAACGAACAAGGGAATCTTGTGAACTTCAGAAACGAGAATATTTCACTTCGCCTGCATATAAGGAAAATAGCCTCATGATTATCTATAAAACGAATGGTGAGGCAATACAATGCCACAGTCTTCCCAACCCTCAACTGGAGAGAACATCTCACCAAAAGCAGCAGCAGCCAAAAGTACAAGCAAGAACAAAGATAACAAAAGATAACGTATTGTTTCTACAATCACTCGGATTACAAGTAAACTCCTAACTATAATGACGTCATCATCGATTCTAGATATAGGAGATAGCGTGTTATTTGATGATGCTATAGAGGGAATTGAATATCATACATATTTGCCCTACAGTGAGTCGTATAAAAACAATGATGAGATCCGAATCCGTATCAACGATCAAGATACAATAGTACTGCCTTGTGAAAGTCAGTTGGTAATTGAGGGTACTACTACAAAATCTTCTGCTTTCATCAACAATGCTCCTGCTCACTTGTTTCAAGACATCCGCTATGAACTGAATGGTGTAGAGATTGATAGAACAAAAAACTGTGGTATTACTACCACAATTAAGGGAGCTGTATCCTATGGAGAAGAAGAGTGCAACAGTTTGGAAAATAGCGGTTGGAATATGAATGGTTTTAAAGAGATTGACGGTGACTTCTGTTTCACTATTCCACTTCGACACTTGTTGGGGTTCGCTGAGGATTACAATAAAGTGATAGTTAATGCGAAACATGAACTGATATTGAACCGAAGCTCTTCTAATCTCAACTGTGTAGTTCTCAAAGATCCAACAAAAAAGGTTGAGATTGACATAACCCGTATAGCATGGCGTATGCCCATTATCAAGGTATCTGATAAAGAAAAACTACGTTTGTTGAAGTATGTGGAGAACAACACTCCCATTCCCATTGCATTCCGCTCGTGGGATCTTTACGAGTATCCAGTGTTACCAACATCCCAGAAACATATTTGGACCGTGAAAACAACTACACAGTTGGAGAAACCTCGTTACGTCATAATCGGATTCCAACATTCACGTAATAACGAAGCAGCTAAAGATAAGAGCATCTTTGATCATACCAACTTTTATAATACACGTTTATATCTCAATTCCCAATACTATCCATATGACTCATTCTCTAACGACTTTGAAAAGGGAGTATTTTCACTTTTGTATGAAGCATTCATCAACTTTAAAAGATCCTATTATGGATTGAAGAGCTCCAACGTGCAAATAAACCCACCTCATTTCAAAACGAAAACCCCTCTGATTGTTATTGATTGTTCCAGACAAACTGACACACTTCGTTCAGGCACCGGTGGCACCATAGATATCAAACTGGAGCTAGAGTTTAAAAAGCCTGTACCGAGTGATACCACCGCTTATTGTTTAATTATAAATGACTCTCTCTTCGAATATAGTATTCTTACAAAAACTGTTCGAAAAATAACTTCATAAACTCTATCAGAGTAGTTGACAGGACAGTTAATCAGCAACGCTTGTAGCGACAACATGTATCAGATATCATATTATACTCCATCGATTCCACCCATGCATTTCGAACTTTGCAAGTATATGTATCAAGTTTCCAGCCCCACGATTCCATTTATTAAAACATATTTGAAGCCATCGGATCAAATCAATGGATTACTGGAAGTATGCATTGATATCGCTAATCGGATAACATTGACTAAAGACGAGTGGGACATGATATTTATGGAAAACACCTCTGAAATATCAGAATTCTTCACATCTGGTTCAATTCCTTTACCAAAGCAGCAGCACCAACAACAACAACAACAGCAAAAACAGTTGATCAATTATATAAACCTGTCTGAACATGAAGAAGGAAGAAAACAATTCATCATAATTGACCTTGGATCGAAATCGATGACCATCTGTTGTCAAGAGTGGTGGTGTCTGAATCATTTGCTGAATTGTCTCGATTCGCGTTTACGTCACTTGACAAGGGTAAAAGGTTACTATGAGAACCGTATGAATTTCTTCAGAAAGCGATTCAAGCTCGCCCAAGTGAAAACATTATCTGAAGCCTATGCAATTGTGGAAAATGTTTACGATGAAATGTCGATTGTAGATCAAGAAATCAAATGTTTTGTAATAGATTATTTATTCTTCTCAAGCCTTTTGTAAAATAATAAAATGTATTACTGAGTTGATAACATACTTTGTTTCTCTTATCACAATACCAACCGCCACACCCAACCACAAAAGTAAAATAGTTTAATTTAAATTCATTATTCAAATCAGTCAGTTCGTAGTCGTCCGCAGTTAACATACGTCATCACCACTTGTTTTGTGATTATAGTGCAACATGTACGAGTGTCCTTTTTGTAATACAAAAGTTGAGAATAATCAATTAATTGCTCATTCGAGAACGAAACGTCACAAGTTACTATGTAAACAAGATGCAGGAGATTATTTCATATATGTTGTGAATTCAGCATTCAAGTGTAGAATCGTGAGTTACCGTATCAATGAATCATCAACCGCATTAAACCCGGAAGTTTACCTAGCCGGAGCTGCATATAAAGTTCAAAAACTGCTTAGAATGGAAGTGGAATCAAACAAACACATTAAGGTGAACATTGAACTTTTCTGCACGTATATTATTGCAAAAGGAGAGAATGAAGTGATTAGAGACTTGAAATCATTCAACACTAAAAACATACACTTACAACAATCTTCAGATTTATCTACTTACTATAATGAGGCCTGCGCTAAAATTCTAAAGAAATGTGAAGAGTTTCAAGAAAGAGATAGCGGATGGACATTGGAGAAGATTGAATTTTTAGAGATTAACATCAACAAGTACATTCCGTTAAAGGCTAGCTCTTACATACCGCTTCCAGATTGGATACAACGTAAACATGCATGTGTGAATGTAAAGAACACCGACAATGCCTGCTTTTTCTGGGCTGTAGCAAGCGCCCTTTATCCAGTTGACTCCAACTCGGATCGTCCAACATCATACCCGCACTACGAGACAGTCTTCAAAACAGCAGGAATTAATTTACCAGTATCGATTCAAGGAATCAAACGTTTCGAAGAATTGAATCATATCAATATAAATGTGTACGGAATTGAAAAAAAAAACAAAAATATTGTACCCTTGTATATAACTAAGGCTAAAACTAACGATCGTCATGTCAATCTCTTATTTTATGAAGATGCTAAACATAACGGTAAATCTCATTATTGTTGGATAAAAAACATATCTCGTCTGATACGCTCTCAAATTACACGTAATAAAAATAAATTATTTTTCTGTGATGGATGCTTACAATATTTCACCAATAAGTCTAAACTTGAACGTCATAAGATGTTAGGATGTGAAAAGACTTTAATAGAACTACCTACTCTCGAAGATAAGTACTTGAGTTTCAAAAATGTTAGTCATCAACTTTCTGTACCATTTGTTATATATGCTGATTTTGAATCAATTTTAAGCCCCCTCAAAATGGAGGAAATGAAAAACACTTATTACACTCATGAGCACATTCCTTGTGCTTTTGCATACTATATACATTGTAATTATGATAATTCATTAAGTAAATTCATTACATATCGCGGTGAGGACTGCGTTAAAAAGTTTGTAGATAACATTTATTTGGATGCTCGTTATGTTGCTGATAATTATTCAAATAAAATATCATATGATAAAAATGAAAGCTTTATAATAGATAACACATCCGCTCACTGTCATATTTGTGAGCAACCATTGTTATCGTCAGATCAAAAGGTTATCGATCATTGTCATCTCACAGGGAAAATTAGAGGTGTGGCGCATCAGCAATGTAATTTAAAATACTCTCTACCCAATTACATCCCTATATTTTTTCATAATTTAAGCGGATACGATAGTCACTTATTCATTAAGGAGCTAGCTGCAAGAGATGGTATCCACATTGAGTGCATACCACAGAATAAGGAAAAGTACATTTCATTTAGTCAAAAGTTGCAATTTAAAGATAACGATGATGACAGCACTGAAAAAGAAATAACTATACGTTTCGTTGATTCGTTTAAATTTATGTCCACTAGTTTAGATAAATTGGCGAAAAATCTCTCTCCAGATCAATTTCACATATTATCTGAATATTTTTCAGATCCCGAACAAATAAGTCTTTTAACACGAAAGGGTGTGTTTCCATACGAGTACCTTGACTGTTGGAAAAAACTTGAAGATAAATCATTACCCGATAAGCAATCATTTTACAGCGAACTAACACAAACACATATTTCCGATAATGAATACATGCACGCTCAAACTGTATGGAATAAATTTAACTTAGAAAGTTTGGGTGAATACTGTGACTTGTATCTCAAAACAGATGTCCTATTGCTTGCTGAAGTGTTTGAAAATTTCCGTAGTATTTGTTTGAGTGCATATAAACTAGATCCTTGTAGATACCTCACAGCACCCAGTCTTTCGTGGGATGCTATGTTGAGACAGACGGGAATAAATCTAGAACTTCTCACCGATTATGAAATGATTCAGTTCTTACAGTCTGGGATTCGAGGTGGCATTAGTCAAGTTTCCAAAAGACATGCCCAGGCTAACAATAACTTTATGGATCCAACCGCATACAATTCCACATGTGAAAACAGTTTCATTGTGTACTTGGATGTTAATAATTTGTATGGTTATGCTATGAGTCAATATCTGCCTTATGCAAACTTTGTTTGGTTAACGAGTGATGAAATTATCTCATTCGATATATTAGCACAGCAACCTGATTCAGATATCGGCTACATTTTGGAAGTGGATCTGGACTATCCACAGTCTCTTCATGATTTGCACAATGACTACCCATTTTGCGCTGAAACAAAAACACCACCTAATGGTAAAACGAAAAAGCTTTTACTTACTCTCAACAATAAACACAATTACGTTATTCACTATATTAACTTGAAGCAATGTATAGAATACGGGTTAGTTTGTAAAAAAATCCATAGGATCTTATCGTTTCAGCAATCCCCATGGCTTAAGCCTTATATAGATTTAAACACACAAAAAAGAACATTGGCAAAAAACTCGTTTGAAAAAGACTTCTACAAGCTCATGAACAACTCGATTTTCGGTAAAACCATAGAGAATGTAAGGAAACGAGTCGATGTGAAACTTTGTAACAAGTGGAGTGATGAGAAAGGAAATACAAAATGTAAATACGGTGCTGAAAGATATATAGCGCGTCCTAATTTTCATAGTTGTAAGATATTCTCCGAAGATTTTGTAGCAGTGCAAATGAATAAAACAAAAATATTATATAATAAACCTATTTATGCCGGTTTCACTGTACTAGAACTTTCCAAACATGTTATGTATGATTTTCACTACTCATATATGCTGTCTAAATATAAACATAACGTACAATTGCTCTACACAGATACCGATTCTTTCATATATCAAATCACTACTGAAAATTTTTACGAAGATATTAGATGTGACCTAGAGGCTAGATTTGACACCTCTGATCTTCCCATGAAAAACGTTTATAATCTACCATTAGTCAACAAGAAGGTGGTTGGTCTCATGAAAGATGAAACCAATGGTTGTATCATCAAAGAGTTTGTTGGTTTACGTTCTAAAATGTACAGTTATGTTTTACAAAATGATTTGACTGTAAAGAAAAACAAAGGCACAACCGCCGCTATTGTAAGAAAGTTACATTTCGAAAATTATAAAAAAGCACTTGATTGTGACTATGTAAAATATGACAACATGTATACATTTACTAGCGATAAGCACCATGTTTACACGCAAGTTAAGAGAAAAAAAATACTTTCTGGTGATGATGATAAAAGAAGTATTACCGGGGATGGAATAAACACATTGGCTTGGGGTCATTATAATATAATCAAATAAAATACATTGTTTGTTGTATACAGTTTTTTTTATTTCTTTTTAACCCTCCCTTTTAATCTGCATAAAACACTGTGCAATTTTAGACTTTACATAAGCACACCGACTAAACCACTGAACATGTTGCTGCCAAGGATCATCATCATCTTCCCAATCTTTTAAACCTCCACCACAATGAAAACACATGGTCTTGTCTCCGTAACCAGTATAAAAGAAACCAGCATCAGCAAGATCCTCCGGCTTCTGACGCATACGTAGAGGCCAACTTATGAAAGTAAGCAATCGATTTGTTTTTGAACTGAAGCGTGGGTACTGTGGTATGTGACCGCGTTTATTTTCACTCATCAATGAGGTTATTGTTCTGCTGTTCTGAGATAAACCAATACCACACTCATCCCTTCCCTCAGGATCACAATCATCACTTCCTTCCATTATTTTAAAATTTTCACCATCATTCTGCACGTCGTTAACTCGAACAAATTTATGTGTAACCTCATCATCACTCTCCAATAGAAGGTAATGTATGTTTTCAATATTAGATATCACCGAATCTTCCATTCCACTCGCATCATTGTCCTGATGTTTTGATGAATCCGAGTTCGATATTTTCTGAGCAGTCTGTATACTTTTAGTAAATATTATCTCACCACTAACATTCTTGAAAATAATTTCACGAATGCCTTCCACATCAGATTTAACTGAATCCAACATTGTAGGTAATCAATGTATTTACTTGTGTAGCGTAAAGAGATAACAGTAAAATCGAACCGTCACCCAGCAATGGTGAGATACAAATGTAAATTAATACGAGTGTCATATAATGTAAACGCAATGTGTTTATCACAAATCGAACAAATCACGCATTGAATATACTACACGTGACTCTTTTGCTTATCAAAAAAACTGCAACCATCCGTCGTTATGAGAGCAACATACTTGTACAAACCAGAACCAACTCAACGCTGACCCCTACATCCTTATCACCACTGATTGTCGTCATACATTTTAACATCATTACAGCGGCCGACCAGAACCAACTCAACGATGACCCCTACATCCTTATCACCACCACCACCACACCCCATAGCCACAGAGCGTGGGAAATATTGCAATTAACACAATTCTCAATCTAGAACATACATACAGCGACCAATTCTCAACACCAACCCGCCGCCGCCCCCGCACACACACAGCCCCCGCTACGGCCCAGACAAAGCTCCCGCTACGGCCCAGACAAAGCCCCCGCCCCCGCCCAGCCCCCGCTACGGCCCAGACAACGCCCCCGCCCCCGCACAGCCACCGCTCTCGCCCTCACACATTTTAACTAGAACATACACAGCGGACGACCAGAACCAGCTCAACGATGACCCACCAACACCCCCCCCCCCGCACCCCGCATCTCGACAGCCATCCACGTCTAAGATACCACAACAATCTTCAGCAGAAAAGATCCACTCCACTAGAACATACACTTACCCCCCCCCCCCCCCCCAACACACAACCGGTCCAGAACCCCCATCTCCATACTAAAATACATCAAAATATATCACACGACAACTTTTGCATACATTCTTATCTATGCACACTTCCTGTCTCAACCATAAACATCTTAGCAATATCGACTCACAAGACAACTGAGCCAGAAACCCCATCTTCATACTAAAATAATGAAAAATATACACACGCCAACTTTAGCATTCATCCTTATCTACGCTCACTTCCTGTTACAACCATATTTACACGAAAACCAGTATAACATAGTCCACCGCTTCTAACAAACTACATACCAACAGGGGTCTACTTATACTGGTTTATGGGTGAGCCAGAATCCCCTATATATAGCTACTCAAGAGGTGTCTATCGATTCGTCTAAACCGTGCGATGGTAATAAATTGGATTTTGTTTTTAAATATAACGTCCGTCGAAAATGAAATGGCGGTAGAGACAAAATCAAAAATAAAATAGGTCTTTTAAAATCAGCATGATGTTTCCTTGACTATTTTACAGATGCTGTTAAATAGTCAAGGAACAAGGAACTTATGGAAGTTCCGTTTAAGAATTACACAACCTGAAAGTTGTGTAGGTTATATTGCCAACTAGAGCGAGTGATGGTATCTATGTATATTAAATGAAGTGTCTATAGATAGATTTCTTTAGATCTCATCAAAATGATAGGTATTGATAAACGAGGAGGTTAGTTAGTTTCATTTTTTTATCTTGTTCGACTCCAAATGATAAAATTTTCCATTTTGCAAAACATTTTAAATCAAAACAGCACGTATGCCTGAGTGAAACGCAAACTATATCAAGAGCTTTGTTCAGAACCACCACAATTACTTACTACTGTAAAATTTAAAAAAATCGAAAGTGTCAATATTGGATATGTAAGGTTTTGATCCTGACCTCAAATAGTATCGTATCTACACGATCTATTGATATAATACAAAAGAGCCGTCAGTAAAGAAGTAAATTCAAAAAACAACAAAAATCCGACTGCCTAAAACACTATGTTACTTCTAATCATAACGTACATAACACTCGATCAATTCAAAATCATGCTATGAAATCATAACACGTAGTCGGAGGCTTCGTATGTTTTTGGTCAGTCAGTTTGCGAATTATTTAATAAAAACTAGTGATGTTTCGACTAGTCGGCGACTAGTCTGTAAAGCCGACTATCGGGCCACTTTCGTAGTCGGCAACTATTCGGCAAAGAGCGCTGACTATCCGGCTTCTTACTTTGTTTGTGTTTCTCAATAAAATGTATATAGGAGGAATTACATTTTGGTAAAAAAAAAAACCATACACGAGACTTTATTTTTGACATGTTGTGTTTGATGTGTTGCTGGGGAGTTTGTTGCGCCGTTTCTTCTTCACAGCGTAAACACTAGGAAGCGGTGAAGGGAGGGCTTTTTGGGGGATGTCTATATTGTAAAATTGACGTTCAAAAAGAACTAAGTAATTCTAGTCTATTTTGAATAAATGAGTTTTGAGTTGAGTTGATATGATTAAATTGTAATTGAGCTCTTTCACTTTTATGAACAATCAATAACAGTATGATTGTTCATAAAAGTGAAAGAGATCAATTCCGATTTGACCCGTGCAAGAGGAAAAATCAAGAAACAGTACGAAGTAAACAAACCATGCCCACAAGATCGCAAGCGGCGCTTGCGACTTGCGCGCGAATAAACTGTAAACGAAGCGTCACGGAAATTGCCGAAAATCCCCGAAACCCTGATCAGCTTGGCCGACTAATCAGCTGACTAGTCGGCCTCTTTACAACCGACTAATTGACTAGTCGGCCGAAGTCATAGACATCTCTAATAAAAACCCTACTTTAGGGGGGGAATTGTAAAAAGCCACAATTTTTTTTAAGTTGTGATACAGTTAAGGCCGTTCTTGAATTAAGAATATTTAATAAGCTATGTAACAATAATGGTACAGGTTGATTTAGAAATACTAATAAACAATTTAATGAAAGCTTACCATGTCATAATCATGTAAATCAATTTAAGCAGTATTTACAGCGGTAACTTATTAAGACTATCCGTCATGTCGGTCGAACGAACTAGCGGCATGCGACACCTAATGGTGGTTTATCACGGCATCAGATCATAGACAAGACAAGGACAGGTAAATCTTAATAAAAATTTACTAGAATAGCTCCCTGATGGTTATAGACTAATAGAAAGTGTGTTGAAAAAGAAGTAGAAATCTAGGAAAATGTAGGTCGGAGATAATTAGTGAGACAACATTTTTTTTTTTCCTTTATTCATTGTAAACACAATTTAAATTAAATTTTTAAATACATATCAAATAAAAAAAAACAATAAAAATATAAAAAATAGTATCCCACCGGCATCGGGAACAGGTTCCAAGCCGCCGGCAGTCAGGGCTCCAGAGAAAGGAACCTCCTCACTATGCGTGCCGTGTCAAGGAGTACTGCCTTCTGTATCAAGCCCTTGATCCAGCCGCCCAACGAGAGCCTCATGAGATGTTGATCGAGGCTCTTGGCTATTAAGCCATTCGCCGTAACGACTATCGGAACAATGACTGCTGAGTCCACATCCCACATCCGACAACCTCGCGTGCTAGATCAAGATATTTTATTTGTTTATCTTTCTCAGCTTTCACGAGATTCTCGTCGTCAAATTACTTCATTATTATAGGGCTCGTGGCTAATTGAAGATGAGTTGCGCTTGCCGCGGTCTACCCGTGGATGGGTGACCGTTCGTTATACATCGAGACCCCTCCGTGTCTCGGAGAGCACGTTAAACCGTCGGTCCCGGGTGTCATACGAATACCTGTGACAGTCGTTACGGGTAGTCAGAAGCCCGAAAATCTGACAACCAGTCTAACCTTCGGATATCGGCATTGCCTAGTGGGTTGCAGAGGTCTGTTGGCAGTCACTCCGTGTGAAATACTGGTATTTAGCCGCATCTGGTAAGACCGGAAGCTGACCCCAAAGTAGTTGGGAAAAAGCTAGGCAGGCAGAACAAGATAGATAGATAGATAGAATATACTTTATTGTACACCAAAATTGTAACACAGCTCTTATACAATATCACATATTGAAGGGTACAATGGCGGTCTCATCGCTGATAGCGATATCTACCCAACAACCTTTGGATGAACAGGAAGACAATGTATAAGATAGAGGGGTTTATTGTGAAGACCTCAATAATCTACAAAAATTTGCATACACAAAATCAAAACAACACAATATCATAATACTCTCAAAAAAGAACTGTCCGCAATGCTGGCACTTGTAACGAAATTAATTACTCGACCCTTTCAAATTAAATACCTATTCGTTTGACCCGCGTCAAAGGGTGACAAACAAGAGAATGTCAATATCTTTCTACACGCATTGGATGGCGGTCATTTAATTTTACTGAATACGAAATGTTATGTAACATCTATGATTTATATTACTAGTTGTTGCCGGCGATTTTACTCAAAGCGTAGGGAACTACTTCATGTACCATGATAAAAAGTCCTATCCCATGTGTTAGTTTAAGATATGGTCTATCTGTGTGCCAAGTTTCAATTGCAATTGTCTCTTAAAATAACTAAATCCTGTAATTAATATTAAGGCATTGTTTGTTTAATTTATGTGTTGTATCGATAAGTACTTGCATGATGCTCAAAAACAGTTGTATGCTATTATATTTGGAGGAACCTTGACTCCTAAAACACAGGCTTTTGGACTAGTTTAGAAGTCATCAGTTCGCCCTTTAAGTGACTAACTATTGTACAATATTTACTACATCCTTCTGTACTTATGTATGTTTTATTCTATGTGTACAAATAAACATTATTATTTACCACTTACCACTTTCACCCAAATCCGTTCAAGTGTTTATGCATGATTGACTGACAAACTTCGATCCAGTATCTTTACTAGCTTGCACATTTGTATACAGGGTGGTAATTTGAGATGGGGCATGAAAGGCAACTAGAGATCAACTACGATAACATGAAAACAACAAAATAAAAGACAAAATAGCCGAATATTTGACTTGATAAACTTGGCTTTAATTGGAAAACAAATTAATATACAATTAAAACTTTAAGTTATATTCAGAATTGTGTCTGGACTCTTACAATTTAAACTATTATTATACTTTTATTGATTTAGCTAAGATTAATTGTATTTGTCGCAATCTAATGGAAGACACCATTGCGTCACCCAAGGCCGTCACTGAAAATCAGCGCTGTTAGTGTTGCATGATGAGAAAATTAGTCCCAATGCTTCCACAACACAGCATTATGCTGAGTGATGACCTATTCACATGCGAATACAACGCATTTCTGTACTTATAGTCTACTAATAGTTTAAGCAGTAATACGTTTGCATGGCGCTTGTTAAGTTTTTTTATTAAATCAATTGTTACACCTGTTTGCATTCTAGTATACTACTGTGTCGATTTACCTACATGCTGAATAAATTGATTTTCTTTCTTGCTTATTTCTTTAGGTACCAAATGAGGAGGTAAGGTGTTAATTTCACTTTTCATTTTTGTTCAGAAATCAGAAAAAAACTTTTTACGAGTAGGCCTGTTTGCCTCGTAAATGTCAGTTTTTGATCAGAATGCGACTTGGAGATGCTATTTTGTCTTAGAAAATTGCACTTTTTGAATCAAATCTATTTTAAAATTGGTAAAATCTGATACTTCGAGTACAATGAGACAAAAAAAACGTGTCGAGCCAAAAGTGAAATTAACCTTTTGTTCCTTACCTCTTCTACTTATGTCGCTAACTGTACTCGAAAAAAGTAATAACATTTTAGCTAAACGCTTGTTTAACCATAGATTTGATATTGGATGAATGCAAGCCTTTTTTTATTGCAAACATCACTTAAGTTAAATTGTATGAGTATTGCGTATTGTATCACATTGTAACTATACAGGCTGTAAGGGTAAACACCGTTATCCTTGAAACCAGTGGTTTGGTTTCATTTATAGAACGTAAAATCAATGAAAAATGACATTTTTTTTTTATTTTCATTTTTCCTCAAAAGCATTTCACCCTATGCGCGGTGCCCTTGCGCACATAAGCTACGGGAGGGGGCGCGGGGAACTCGCCGCCTGGCCCGACGCACGGCCCCGCACAGTTTGCTACCCCAGTCAGTCAGCTGTCTCGTTAGCGAGTGTGTGTACGCCGCGTCATAGCGCAGCCGCGCCGCTAATTCTCGCGCGTTTATTTTTTTTTGACTCGGTCCTTTATTTTTATATTTAAGTCAACTTCCCATGGTTTGAGTGATAACGGTGTTTAGCCTTACATGCTGTATTTATGTGATACCAGTTAGATACTAAACTACATTTGCATGCTGAAATTTTAGGCAAAACATGACTGAACAAACTGGAACATTATACCTTTAATATCTTACGTGCCTTTGTGTGTATACTCATGTTTTATGGAAATAAATAATTCCTTACTTAGTCAATCCACGGTGCATAGGAAATACTACAGCAAAAAGGCTCTGTTCACAGTGGATTCGCAAACATGCTAAGAATGTCAATATAATTTCATACGAACGGGCGATGTCGACTGGTGGTAAGTAATCAATTTTCCTTTCGTAGCTTTATGGAGTGCAAAGGAAAGGAGACAGCGGGAATATAAATTGCCGTCAAATGGCATTGATAAAATGCATTTACCTAGTGGTGCCAGTAAACGATCAACATTTTACGGCAAGGTGTGGCTGGCAAGTATAACCGGCAATTATAAGTTTCGTGAGATACATTCATATTTGTACTACGGTTTACTCACGCTCATTTTCAGGATTGCCCGGGTAGTTTCAGACCCAAACGGAACCCTTCATCATGAGCTGAACACGCCAATTGGGTCCGAAACTACTCGAGCAATCGGGCAAACCGTAACTAATCATAAATAAACCGGCAACGTTACGGCAATATGGTCGTATTACTCACCAATATTAGGGCAACATTGACAAGTTGCCCGGCAATATTGCTGGTATGGTCGTATGTTGCCGAATATGGCTATGTTATAGTAGACAAAAATTCAGGTAAGTATAGAAATAATTAAATTTTGAAATTCCAAAATATTCATCGGCTTTTGCTGTTGACTTACATGTAATATTTTTATAGACTCACAGGCAGCTTTCCGCTCGAGGCAATCGAATCTGTAGGCAACTTAACGATATCGCCAATCGCCATCACTTGTCATTTACACTGATGATTTATTACCTGGAAACAAAGAAAAAAACAATTTAATACTTTATCACAGTTATCGCTTTGTTTATTTATTTTTATAGTTTTTCTTCTGTTAATTGGAGCTTTAGGGAAGGTAAACAAATTAACAAACTCATAAAGAACTTAGTGCTCTTACAGACAAGCGGCACTTTGCCGCGCGGGTGGTCCGTGATACGTCCGCGTTTGGGTTTTCCGCTCTGAAAACAGGCTTTGAACGTTCTATTGCTCAATTAAAGGAGGCAATATTATTTGGTACACGTTAAATAACTTTGCCGCTTTGAAAACAGGCTTTGAGCGTTCTGTTCCTCACTTCAGAGAGGCAAAGTCATATTACTCTTACTGTACAACTGCAAGCATTAGTCCGGCGGCTGCAGTTACCCCTGTCGTCAGCAAAGTGTCGCTCGTCTGTAAGAGCTTATTCAATCGATGAGTCCTTCAGTCATTTATAAGTTCTTTCTTTCGTTCATCAGTTCATCTTTAGTTGTCAACATCTATTTGGTAAATATTGAACCCTTTTGCCTAGGGTAGCTATAATTTCCCCTTTCTTAATGTCCTTCTACACAAGGGTGGCTTCAAAATTTTTAGAGAGCGATATCAATAGACATTCGTTCGAATCACAGATATTATGATAGGCTAGGGTTCGAATCCTTTTAACAATGTTTGGCTACACTAGATTATTGAGTGTTTCATGATAGTTTGATAATGCATAATAGAATTAGAGCAATCAATATATTTAAAATAAGATGGTAAAAACAATTAATACTTCGTAGGTTAACACGTTCTGTGCTGGGTGCCCTCCAGGAGGGGCACACTGTAGTCGCATTCGCGATGCCTGCCGGGTGACCTCGTGGAGGGCTCATTTAAAATGTAGGTTTTTTTGGAAAATACACCGTCATGAAACAAGCAAACACCTATTTTACGACATAGTAGCATATTTTTCACGGTTTTTAACCTTATGCCGAGAATCCTCTTCGAGGGTTCACTCTTAGCGCAAACGTAATGCCGAGGACCCTCCTGGAAGGTCCACTAGCAATATGTATGGCGGCATGGCCTATGAGCTCTATGAAAAGTGTGGTGGATTCGAATGTGTTGTTAATTAATCTTGTAGGCTTCACAGTTCATCTAACTAAAGAAGTTCAGTTGCAGTTAAGTTTCGATCAAAACAACGCTTGTCGTATTCTCTTAATAGGCGATCGCTGTCAGATACGCTCGCGTGAACTTTACTGCAGCGTCACTGCAACTTGATCGGTGGTACGTCACGAATATCACGAACAGTGCTGAGAGTGATGAACATATTCAATACACATAAGAAGATTTCTAATTCATAATGAATATAAAATAAATTGCTAACAAGCTTAACTATTTGCTATTTCCTGTTATTCATCGACTTTACATATTTGGAAAAACGAAAACTAAATAAAATTATTAGTTCAAAATTGCTTTTTTATAGAAGCAAGTGAAAAAATGCATTTTGCTCGGGTAATTTATTTACACATAGTGGTACCCACAACCTATGACGTAGTCTTGGGCCAATTACATGACCTAGGTGTCACGGGAAGACAATACTTGACGCAGCATATTATACAATGTGTCCGGGTTATAGTCGTGGTCGCATACAGCTATGACCTGTGGGAGTCAACTTGAGTAATTACGTCGGCATACGACCACAGCTATAACCCGGACACCACTGCACCTATGTGTAGATTTGAATTCAGTCTTGTCTCCTGCTTTTTATACTCTTTTCAACAAAAGACGTTCTGACAGCTCGGTGATTTCGTAAATTTTAGTCATAATGAGACAGCTATCGAAAAAACGTAAACGACATCATCAAAAACCTTAACACATTCGAGTCCACTACACTTTTCAGAGCTCATACGCCGTGCCGCCATACATATTGCAAGTGGACCTTCCAGGACCTTCCTCAGCATTACGATTGCGCTAAGAGTGAACCCTCGAGGAGGGTTCCTGGCATTAGGTTAAAAACCATGAAAAATTCGCTATTGCGTCGTAAAATAGGTGTTTGCTTGTATCATGACGGTGCATTTTCCAAGAAAAACCTACATTTAAAATGAGGCCTCCACGAGGGCACCCGGCATGGCGAATGCGACTACAGGGTGCCCTCCTAGAGGGCACCCAGCACTGAACGTGTTAAAATAGCTATATCCATGATTTGTTTTTTTTTGACATTTGATATTCTTTGTACAGTGACGTTTTCTCCAGAAACGACAGGTGCCTTACGGTGAAAACGGTAGGTATAGTTGGTTTGTTTTCGTACTCGGATTTATTTTATTTTACTTTTATCTTTCCTATAGAGATCCGGTCCTCTACAAATATGTCGAGCATATGTCGTATCAAATCCATTCTGTACTCCAAAATGGTTTCACAAAAACGTGCTTAACCTTCACCAAATCATCTCGGACCCTTCCCATGGCCCGTTTACGGGTTTGCGTGTCATACTTACAGGCCAGGTATAAGTTAACTCCAACCTTTTTTATGGTGCGGTCCCATATAATGGTGAGTGGACGCCATGGCTTATGGGATAAAGTGTTGCGGGGAAAATGTAGGGTAATGACGGTAGATATAGTTGGGAACAGAGAATTTGAATTATGGTATGTGCTCTTTTACGTGACGATGGCGTTGACGAATTTAGAGGGGGAATTTAAATTGTGGAATCAGGCGTTACTTTGCGAAAATCCATGACATTCAAATATGCAATAGAGTATTTGTCTGAAAAAATCTAATTAGTCCGTCAGTTAGATTATCAAAAATATATTTGACCCGTATTTTTTCTTTTGTTACGTAAACCAAAACTGACGAAGGTGCGATACTTTTAAAATTGGTAAAACGTCACAAGCAAGTACTATTTTTACTTGCTTCTGACGTCACAAGCCCACACTCGAGTTTTGATGCGTTTTATCTTACCAAATATTCATAGATATACAAAAGATAAAATACGTGTCCATTATTTTTCAAAACTCTTATAGGCGGTCTAATTTGATTAGCAATTTATTAATGCTGTCAACATGCCTATTGCAATCTATGTTCTATGTTAGGAGATGTGGTTTCCGCACTTAGTCCTTTAAGTGGACCATTGTACGTGGGCCATGGCGGCCATCATTCCAGCCAGCCCACCTCCTTCCAGAAGCAGATTAGGGCTCTCAGTCTGCTCCTATGCCTATTACAATATTTAGTTTTAATTCCGCTAAACTAGCACGGATCATATAATTTGCAAGGTCAAGCTGCGCTTGCCGCGGTCAGTCCGTGGATGGGTGACCATTCCTTACATATCGAGCCCCTCTGTGCCTCGGAGAGCACGTTAAGCCATCGGTCCCTGGTGTCATACGAATACCTATGACAGTTGTTACGGATAGTCCGAAAGTCTGATAATCTGTCTAACTTTAGGATATCGGCATTGCCCAGTAGCTGGGTTGCAGTTGCAGGGGTCTGATGGCAGTCGCTTCGAGTAAAATACTGGTATTCAGACGCCACTGGTTAGACTGGAAGCTAAGCAGAACAGAATTTCTCTAAACAAGATCGCTAGCTTGGATTGGAAAGATTCGTGTCCAAGCGGTCGACGAGTCAACATCTCCTGAGGATGCATCGTGGCGAAGCACGTGTCGTATCAGTTTGGGTTGCAAGTTGCATTTTAATCACACCTTCTGCATGTGCATATATTTGTGGGTGGTGCTACATATCGGGGGCAGAATACGGAATTTTCACCCACAAAATATCGATGCACATTACTGCGAAAGTTTATTATTTAGTATATTGAATCATTTGGGTTAGGTTAGGTTAGAACAGTGACCAATAACGCGCGAAGGCGAGCGAGCGAAGCGAGCGTGCCGCGGCGGCGCCGGCCACCGAACGCCAAATCCCCTTAATTGTTAGTGAATCAAGCTATTAAACTTTTGCAGTAACGTGCATCGATACTTTGTGGCTCGAAATTCCGTAGTACACTCGCATATCGGACTTGTAGTGACACAACATGGTAATTATCGTTGACGTGGCATTTTAGTCCGCTGAGGGAGCCGTCAGTATTCTCCTAAGCGGTGTCGCGTTTAGTCTGATGTGCTTATCTGTACTAGTTTATAAGGTTTATGAAATAAAGACAATACCTTTAGTTCACCGTTTAATTATATCTCTCCTGACCTGTACGAGTACCTACACGAAAGAGTTTTCGAGGGCAGTAATGAGCTGATTTTATGCTATGTAGGGACGTATATGTATACCTTAAATGTATTTCATCATAGACATAATATAACAGTGGACTGTTTTCATAGGTAAATGAGTACGTTATATTTGAGCGAATATTGCAACAGCAAGGATTTTAAATATGCTGTGTGTTGCATGTTACAATAAAGTTAATAAAATATTAGCAGTACGGGGCTGCATTAAAAGAGCTTCGAGTGACGATTTAAGTACGTCCGGCGAACCCTGAGCTGTCAGCCCAGCTACCAACCTTGCTGACTGGCTAAAGAATGCACATCACGACATTCACGACACGAGAGACAAGACAAAGCAAAGAAGATACCAACTTAGCTACGTAGTTAGGAAATACTCACTTAGCATACAATAGATATCTATATCTATACTATTAACGCCAAATTGTTCGCAAAGGAAATATATAAAAAAAAACGATTGGTTGGTCTGTTTGGGATCACGGCTCATCTTCCGCACGGTCCGGTCCTTTGGAAGGCATACACGGGGACATAGGTCCAACGCGCAGAGGCCCCTTTGAGAACTTTAATCTAAAATGGGGTGGGGCACCAACCGAGGACTATCCACGGCTGCACTATTGGAGTACAGTCATGGACCGTCCCAGGTGGGTGCAAGACTATTGTAGAATATGGTGAAAAATATCTGGTCTATGGGAAGGGGTGTTAGGTGGACTGGATAACTTCTATTGCGATTGGTTGGTTATTATTACGGATACAGCAGGCAATTTTCTTTTGCAATCGTATGCTTTCTGTCTGTCTGTCTGTCTAGGCATCACGTCAAATCCCTTAGATGGATTTTGATAAGGATGTGTTGCGTAAAGACTACGTTTATGCTGGTACATATGCCATCACGCTACAATAGCGTGATGGTATAAATGTACCAGCATAAACATACTTAGTCTTAGCGCGGCTCCTATGAACAATAATTTTTCATCGGAGCCGCGCAGCGGAACATTATCACTACATAGTATAAAACAAAGACGCTTTCCGCTGTCTGTCTCTATGTATGCTTAGATCTTTAAAACTACGCAACGGATTTTGATGCGGTTTTATTTAATAGATAGAGTGATTCAAGACAAAGGTTTATATGTATAATACATTGCACCCGTGCGAAGGCGGGGCGGGTCGATAGTAATAGATATATTACAACTTTGATTACACTAAGTACCTAATTAATACTTTTGCAAAAGTTTTGGCGGAAAGCGCTAACGTCAAGTTTCTAGTTTGTCACTGCCGTTTGACAGTTGACAGCGCTAGTGTTGTATCGTTGCCGCTAGGGATGGGATGCGTCGTAGAAAAACCGCTCATGACTAGTATCGTTAAATATTAGTATTATAAATAGTCAAGTATCAATTTTATAAAAGAAACTATAATATTTTAAAGTACATTTTAAGGAAAATTATTCCAGGATTATCGCTGCCAAGGCAAGACCACGAGCGCATAAAAGTCCTCGCAACGAAGTAAATGCAATAAAACTAAAAGAAAATGCAATATAATCTGGCAGCAAATGGTAAGAGAAGTTCTACTTAATACCTATATTCAGTTTTATGGATAAATTTTGCTAAGAGGAAGGAAGTAGATGACAGATCTATGATAGTCTACTTTTGTCAGTTAAATAGAACAGAACAGAGAATAATACGTACCTTCTTCAACGCACATGATCCATACATATTATTAGGTATTGGAATTTGTAATAGTATAAGCACAGTGTACCTACTTACTACATACAGTGGGTCAACGCCCATACATTTGACAGGTCCTATGAAATGTCAAAATTATGGAGGGGCGGAGGTTATGTCCCAAGTATGCATATGGCTACTCGGGACATAACCTACGCTCCTTCACCCCGGAACCCCCCGCACGATTGCTCTGCGAATATGTTCTACGTTGACCGACTGTACGGAGTAAGATATAGGTAGACTGTGGTATAAGTGTCTAAACACACTATGCCGAAGGTACGCGACCGAAGTTCGACATGATTACGCCTGCAATGCTATTTGAATTACTGACGACACATTATGGCGATATTACGTTGCGTTATAGCGTACAGCCGAACTTCGGTCGGGCTTAAGTTCAGCGGCAATACGGCGGCAACGTATTCTGTAGAGCACACATTATACGCGACCGAAGTTCGGTTCGATTGCCGACGAAGATCCGGGGCAGCGGGAGGCAGGCATGCCCGTGCCCCGCGTGTCCGCCCGTTGTGTTTAACAGGCCCGGTCAACTTTGTATGGGGCGATGCGATTATACCTATTGGGGATTGTTCTGTGTTGCCAGCGATTGTAAAGTATGATGATAGATCTAAATTAATAGGTCTGTCATCATACTCGTATGGCAACACTGGTCTTTGTCCTGGTATTTGTCCTCTTCTAAAGCCTCTGCAATTGCTATTACTGTAAAATCGGTCGGTCGGGTTTCGCACATCAAAAGTAATAACGGAACAACAGGAGCCGCGCCAACGGGTCGCATGTCGCATCTGGGTAGATTGAAGCCGAGACCAACCTCGGAAAAAGACTTCCACTATGAACCATACTAGAAAAAGACAGTCCATTTTAAGTACATCTAAAAATTATATTAGGTCTGTTAAAGCAACAGGTTGGTCTGAATGTAACTGAAAAAGATTTCTGAAGAATCTTTTGTCTTTTTCGTTCTATCTTAGGAACAATAGGTCTTTAAAAAGTTACAGTGATTAAGCAGACTAGTGACCTGTTGCTGTTAATGCACTTTTATAGTAGTGCAGATAGATCGGTGGACTGTGCGAGTTTCCAATATTTTTTTTACTGAAACATCTCAATGATGATCTTATTAAAGGTCGAACGGTAAAACGATTTAGTGATGTTCCGACGTGTCGGTAAAGCCGACTATCCGGTCACTTTCGTAGTCAGCGACTATTCGGCAAAGAGCGCCAACTATCCGGCTTCCTACTTTGTATGTATTTCTCAATGAAATGTTTACACATAAGAGGAATTACATTAAATAAAAAAAGAAACAATGCGAAGAAACCAAAACATGTTGCGACACGCTCGCAGGCGGGGCGACGCGGCGTTTGCGATTTGCGCGCGAATAAGCTGTAAACGAAGCGTCACGGAAATTGTCGAATACCCCTGAAACCGTGATCGGCTTGGCCGATTAGTCGGCCAATTAGTTGGCCTCTTTACAACCGACTAATCGGCTAGTCGACTAGTCGACCAAAGTCGTAGTCGGCACATCTCTAATGATTATGGCTGCTTGGTGCTGTGTATCTACTATTTCAACGTTATCGTAATAATATATTTTAATATTTGAAATTGTAGTAGATACTTCGTTTAAAGAACATGTTGAAAAATTTACTATGCTGTGATCATGCCATGTGGTTTTTAAATAGCCTTATTTGACAGTTAACTACTTGATCATACATTAAATTACTGATTCAGTGACACTACATTGTGTTTTCAGGAAATAGTTTTTTTTTTATTGACCAGGCTATGTTTATCGTGTATACCGCTTCTACTTTTCCCGTTCTAACCTCCTACGAGATTGATTTAGAGTTTTGTACCTCTTCATTAAAAAAACGAAACCCTTATAAGATCATTTTGTTGTCCGTCCCTCAGACCAAATAAAAAAACCAAGACAGAACGCTGCGAACAATACAGTGAAGCATGCCAAAACTACACCTCCACTCTGTGCATACACGCACACATTTACAACATTTTTCAATCAACCTACAATCAAACTACACCTCACTAAGTGCACACATGTTTACGAAACCGGCCTCACGTCACTGTTAACAGCGCTGTGTCTTGGTTTTCTGTTTAGTCTGAGGTCCGTCCGTCAACAATCTTTTTGTCACGAACGGCTAGATGTCTCGAGATCAAAACAATAATTAAAATAAAGCCTACAACTTCACAAATCCTTTACAAAAAAAACAGTAACTAACTCAATGCAATAAAAAGATACCGAATCTTCAGCGCAATTCTTTCTCACAATGATACCTGCCTATTCCTATTTCTTTTTTTTTACTGGCAAGTAATATAAAATCGCTTCTAACCCGTCCCTTACACCAAAACGAATTGAACCCAAATTGAAGGTAATTTAGTGGCATTGTGGAAAATTAAATTATTGAGTAATTTACTGTCGTACACAAATTCGCCGCTGTTGATTAAAATGCCAGGCCTGACGTTACAAACACCTTACAATAGGTCCAAAGGGTTCAACGGCATTTGTTAATTCGATCTGTTGTTGATGTAATTTGGGAGTTAACGAAGTCTTCACCCGGAAAGTACCAAAAAGGAGATCTAATTGTGTCTGACAGTGTTTGTTGTGTGTTTTTTCTACACGTATGAATTTTGCACGCATTTTTAGACATATATGAGATATACATGTATGTCGCAGGATAGACAATGGACTTCCATAAAAAAAAACATATCTACTTGATTAAGGAAAAACATCGTGAGGAAACCTAGTTCTGGAAGGATTCCAAAAAGTTCTCGATGGTGTGTGTAGTCCGTCAATGTGCACCAAGCCATTGTGGTAGACATAAGCCTAGCTTAAAACGCACTAGCGGATGGCCGCGATGCGGCGTGCCGTTGCGGTAGGCCGCACATCGATTTTTACATGAAACCGCATGATATCGACGCACTGATTTGCAGCCAGCCGTCAACCGCTTCGGTTGTTCTGGGGCTGCGGCGAGCCGCACCGGTTGAATGATGCGGCGCGCCGCATCCCCTCCACGCACTCGGCGCGGTTAGCCGCAAACGCCGCTTCCCGCCCCAGTCAGTCGCTAGACACTGTACGCAGAGCGCGCGTCATGGATTTTGATACAGAACCGTCAGTCTGTTTTTTAGAAAACTGTCAAAATTATTGATTTTGTTTTACAGCTTTTGAAATTGAAAATTGTCTGAGTGAACGGTTCGGCTTTGGTTCAGTTGCGATTTATCAAGATTTCTTTTAGGAGAATTGGGCCCTGTATTGGGACAGTAATGGGCTAACAATGCTACATAAAAATCCTAAATTATATTTCATCAAAATAGTCACAGCTCCCAACAATTTCAACACAAAATTCAGATCTGTAGATCTAAATTCCGTCAGTGTTGGAGAGTCGCTGGAGCGTGTAGGTAAATTGCGTTAGAGCATAAGTAGTGACAAATTGGTCGGCCATGGCTGCACAGTCGCTTCCTCTGACTGTGACTAATGGCACGGCATGACAAGCTGCACTCTGCTTTATTATACGTGCATTTGTATCTGATTGTGTAAGTGCGATATTGTAATAAGAAGAGTTTTTCTAGATTGTGAATAAGTTTGAGTAATCAATTTAGTTAACATTAGCGTGAGAAAGTTTGACATTAGAATATGTTTGTAGTTTTAAAATACCAGGGTGAATATTCGAGAAAAACCTTGATCCTAAAGTTGAGAATGCAGACATTTCAAACTCTAATTATGATAATGAAAACCCAAACTATACCACCGCCATCAAGTAATGAGATTTGAATAAAAACAAAGTGAAACTACAATAATGTTAACAAGTAAAAATAAAGAAGATTTAAAAAAATTAAACGGAATCACATACAACCGACGCAACATAAAGAAGGTTGTAAATAAATAAGGTTTTTGGAATATTCACGTTGTTCGAAAATTTCTACAACACTTGACTTAAATGTTGTATGTACGAAATTTCAATAATGTTGGGTGTTGACAGAAATAATGTTTTTTTTCTGAAGTGGCGCCACTTTCTGTGGAGGAAGCCCCATAAGTGCTCCGTTTGGGTCCGAAACTAGTCGGGCAATCCCGAAAAATGCACGTGAGTAAACCGTTAAAATACAAAAATAGTAAGTTGAAAGTTATAATACAAAAATATTTTGATTGTTCTTATGTTATTTTGTCTATTCATCCGTCGACAAAATCCTGGTCTACGGTCCTGTCTGCCAGTCTATTTTAATCCTGAAAGCAGTGCAACTTTCCGTAATTCAAGCTCAAAGAGTTGTCGTAACAGAAATACACTATCTGCTTCATACTATAAATAACTAAGGCAACTAAAATAAGTGTCAGGCTGCTATCCCCGGAACGCAGTAGCCGATATTAAATATTTATACAATATTATCCATTCCTCTTGAAGCCGTTGCTAGAGAAGCAGGGAATTTGAACGCAAGAGCATTGAATGTACATTTTTTATTTACTTAAAATCTGTTGGATACTGAGATATGCAGAAGGAAATTCAAGCTACACGTAGGTTAAGATTTTTCTCGTTTATTTTTTGTATCTTCTATTTTATCAGAAGATAAAAATTAAAAGGGTCGTACTTTGTATGATTTTAATCATTCACGTCGTCATTTGTCTGTATCTCTAATTAAATTCAAAACTTGTTGTTCGTATCATCTCTCACCATAATTATTTTTCTCATTACTTTTTATCACCATGTCGCTTTTCTTCATAGATTATCATCATCATGTTAATCTACGAAAATTACTTCAGTATTTTATGTGGACGACTGCCATCTTGCTGTCGTCAACTAGTGACACTGACTTTCAGGCTTCTGATTGCTTAAGGCAATTTTCATGTTCACTATTTTCCTTAGTCATTTCACATCCTAATAAATTATATTATTAAATCCTCCATATAAAAAAAGAAGAATTTAGCCCACCGGCATTGGAAATAGGGTCCAAGCTATCGGTGGTCAAAGCTTTAAAGAAAGGAACCTCCTCACGATGCAAGCCGTGTCAAGAAGTACCGCTATCTGTATCAAGCCCTTGATCCAGCCTCTCGAGGCTCACAATCGGCACATTGACTGTTACATCCACATCCCACATGTCGACAACCTCGTGTATTGAATCAAGATATTTGATTTGTATATTTTTCTCAGCTTTCACGAGATTCTCGTCACGTACATATTATTATTAGCTTGGCAGTTCATGTTTTCCCTCGACACCAGCGAAGTGCCAATACCGGTCACTCATCCAAGATTTGACTACGAAATTTCTCCTTAACTCCATCGGTTGATCGATCTATTGCCTTTTAGCAAATACCCGTAAAATATTTTAGTACTCTAGTAAAGACATATTTACGTCACGTCGGTCAACGATCTTCTTCAATATCTTTTACGATATGATTCAATCTTCAAACATTTGTTTTTTACGACTACCCTACAATTCTATAGTATTGTTGCAACTAGTTGTAAAAGTTTCGTAAGTGATATAATCGTAAAAATTGCTATTACCTATCGCATCTGGGGTAACCGTAGTGTTGTGGATTTAACTAGTGTTGTAACTTGAAGTGTCGATAAAATAGTGACGTTGTTTTTATCGATGAAGTTTTTTGTGACAGTGAAGACTAGAATGGAGTCGGTCCTTCATTATTTTGATAGAAGGATTTCTCTTTCAATCCAATGGAACAAATAGTGACTTTTAGCAGCTTGCCAGTAAGAAACTAGTAAAAAAAGCCCATGTTTTCATATGTTAGTATCCGCCTCACGAACCCCCGAAGGCTACTTGCGTTTAATTTCCATTACTTAGTTCGTAACAGTTATATTAAATAGATTTAATTTCAAACTAGTTAAACCTCAATATACCGTTAAATTAATTAATGATGTATCTAATTAACTAATGGAGTTCAGAGGTCTATAACCTCCGAACTCAATTCTATCTTAATTAAGTAGAGCCATGCAGAATTTGGAGCAGTTCAATTATAGATGGACAAAAATCAAATCCGATCCAAAGTTATGAATTATTGTTAGTTATTCATGTGTTTCAAAATATATTTTTATACCCTCAAGGGTTGCCTCACTTTTACCATGAGATACTCCAATAAATTCAAGATAAAAGTTACGAAAAGAACCTTCCACAGTTTCTATAAAAACTCATAGAAAAATGATTAAGTAATAAAATATGAAACAAATAACAAAGATAAGTAATTTGCGTACTGAAAAACTCATAGAAAAATAAATGAATTATAAAATATGAAACAAAGACAAAGAATTTGCGTATTGAAAAACTCATGGAAAAATAAATAAGTTATAAAAATATGAAACAAATATCAAAGACAAATAATTTGCGTATTGATTGAAACAGATTTCAAAGTTGTAATTGCATCGAAATAAACAAAGGGTCTGAAACAGAATTATTAATGATGCCGTTCTGAGCTTAATTTTCAATATTTACACATTTGAACATTAATATTAATACTATTTTGCTCATAACTTTAAACAGGCTGAAAATGAGATAATGATTTTATATTGTTGGTCTGATGCTAGGTGTGACTGCAAGTCTTGATTTTGCAACTCGACTGAAACTGAATTTTGCTAACGGCTGAGATCATATCTGACAATAGCCGCTCCGTGTTAAACATGAGAATGAACAAAAGAAACGTAGCTCACAGTAACTTTGGATGAAAAGAAAAGATGGATGGATTGTGTGAGAGATGATATGGGTAAGAAAGAAGTGATTACTGAAATGATGGCTGATGGAGGAGAATGGAAGAGGAATACATGTGCCGACCCCATCTAGAGTGGGATAAGTATGACGGATGCGCTGGGAAACACCTCGTCATCAGAACGATCAGATATGGTGGGTAACCGAAATAATAGTCACAACGGTTAAACACAGATGTCTATTAATACACTGAGGATAAACTAATTTAACAATATCGCGTGATTAGGCAGATGGAACCGAATTACAATATAGAAACGCGGTGAATTCAATACATGATGGCAGAATCTCTCGCAACCGCGTCTCCATCAAAATGTCCAGTCTGACGTTTCAACATTCACGTTCATAAAATTCAAATTTCAAATACCAGCCAGTGTCTATTCCGTGTTGCCACCTCCTGTATCGACCTTACCCAAATAGGTACACTACTTGACGTTTCTGATTAGTAATAATTAGACGATGTTCTTATTAATTGACATAGATGGCGCATCCGTATTGACGCTGCACGCTGAGACAAGTATATAGGATAGTAACTTTGGCAATAGTCTGGAAACCGAATGAAGAAGATCACGACTGTTATGTCACCTTACTATGAGACGGTTTTATCACACGCAGAACCTCACTTTCACCGTCAATCAAGTTGAAACCATCTTCAAAAAGATATCTTGGTCTACACTACAAAACAGTGTCGACTCCATACAGTGGTTGAATGAGAATTTGACATTGTCAGTTTTTAAAAGCAGCTCAGGACAACTTTACGGCAGCTTGGGACAGTTTTTACGGCAGCTTGGGACAGTTTTTACGGCAGCTTGGGACAGTTTTTAGGGCAGCGCGGGACAGTGTTTACGGCAGCTCGGGACAGTTTTTACGGCAGCGTGTGACAGCTTTACGGCAGCTCGGGACAGTTTTTTCGGCAGCTTAGGACAGTTTTTAAGGCAGCTTGGGACAGTTTTTGCGGCAGCTCTGGACAATTTTTAGGGCCGCTCTTTACAGTTTTAAGGGGTAGCTCGGACAGCTTTTAGTGCAACTCGGGACAGTTTTTAGGAGAGGCAGAGATCCGTGATGAACAACAATGTATACAGGGTGTTAACGTATTCGTCTAATTCCTTCAAACCGCGTGATCTACTAGTGACACTGATTGACCCTGCATAGGTTTTTTTCAAAATCAACAAAAAAGTTTTCAAGAAATGAACCACGGTATTCTGTATCTGAGTAATTTTAGCGTCCTAAGTTAACAGACTGCGTCGCCGTGCCTTCATTCATTTATGCGTGGCATCGAAATTTTCTATTACATAAAACAAAGGGAAAAAAAGTTTTATTTTTATTTTTAATCAATCTTAGTAAATCCCGTGCGAGTTTAATGTATACCATTAATAGATCATGTGGTTTGAAGGAATTACACGAATTCTATTCCAGATTGTTCTACAACGATGTTTTTTCCTTTTCGACGAAACCTGGAAACTTTCACTCGATATTTTCGTTCTTTTATATGCAGAACACTCTCGTCACCGAGTCTAAAAGCCCCACCATTACGCAGACGATTACAGTCATCACTTATTACGAGATGCCACTTTTCTTTTTACGAGTTCTCACTAAAAAACCACTATAATTTACTTTGAGGACTCTTCCACAATTTGTTTGAGACATTTCGTATACCACTTTGTGTGATGAATAAACTTGAATTTATTTTTCATTGTTCTAGTTACTGTATAGGTAATGAAATAGACGACGTTTTAGCTAATTATGATGCTGAAAGAGTAGATATTTTGATCGGAAATCAGGGTCAAAATTACGGTATTTTTATTTAACGAAGTATATGACGTCTTATTTATTTTAAACGGTTTTCCGAAAATTTCGGTATCCAAAATTTTAGTAAGTAAGTACTTATCGCGATATTTTGGTAGGGACCGAAATTAAATGACACCAAATTATGATGATTAATCGAAATATATTGGTAAAGTAATATTATCGATATTTAACCGAAAAAATCCGATTAGACGGATACCGTTATTTTTTTAAAACCTCAAGCACGGTAGTTATAGACATAATAGATAAGACAATAAATTAAGTGTCGTCTTGGGACGACGGGCGGTACGCAACCGGACGAACCCAACGAACGAAAAATTGTACATTAAATTTTATTGATGGTTAGACTTGTCAACAATTAATACAGCCGCAACCCGCACTGCCACATCGCGCTGCTTATTTAAAATATATCGGTACCGAAATGATAAGTATTTAATAACGGTATACACGTTAATACCTTTTAACCGGTTTTCAGTCCCTACTCGAAATTGGCATAGCAAATCATAATTTAGGCAAGCCCATGCCTCGTAGAACCAAATTAATTAAAAAGACCTACCTTTTATCACTACATAGTATAAAACAAAGTTGCTTCCCGCTGTCTGTCCCTATAACACTCAGATCTTTAAAACTACGCAACGCATTTTGATGCGGTTTTTTTTAGTAGATAGATTGATTCAAGAGGAAGGTTTATATGTATAAATTGTATCCGTGCGAAGCCAGTGCGGGTCGCTAGTCGTCATATAAACCGTTAAACATCCTGCCGAAAATACGCCTGCCACAGATCGCTGCAATGAACAGTCAAAGGGGAAAATTCCGCAATCAACATGACTGCACAGGAACCGGACTTGCAAACGAACAAGTTTTTTTTGTCGGTAAATGGCTGGGAGATTTGCCTGTGTATCGCTGGTCAATACTACGGCTAGACTAAATACTGGAAGTGAATGGGTGCTGCTATTTCTACAGTATGACTGTTTGGTCGCTTTAAATTCGAAAACTATAATCAATCTAGTTTATGAACAGACAGATAGGGTATTTAAAATTGCTTGCAACATGCAATCCGATCAGATGTAATTAATATTCAGTTATAACGCAGAAAAACATCAAATCCAAGAAAAAAATTTGAATATTAATAATAATGTAATAATAAATTAGTAATAATAAAGGACAATGGGACAAAACGTCCCCAGTAAGTAGTCTAGCACTTTTTTAACTATTGCATATGAAAGACCTTATTAATCTCTTAATTTTATTGTATGACAGCTCATCTGTAAAATGTGTAGTATAAAAGTTATTTAATATGAAAGTAACCTAAAAATTACCTTAAAAAAATGCTCATATTATTACTTCATTACGAATATAATTATTTTAGTTAGTGATCAGGGGTTATTTGAAGAGCTCCAAAGCTAGTGTAAAAATAGTTCAATGTGGGAAAGAGAGAACGAGAGGCGCACGCGTCCGGAGGTGAGATGCGGCGCGCGACCCTAGGCAGCGGGTCGGTAGTTACCATTTTCAAACGTAATATTACCCAATAGGATTTACATTAGCTGCGCATCGTACCCACAATTACATCCACGACGAACAGTTCGGTTTTCGAACCAAGCACTGACAAACTTGCCAGTGCCAGTCCGATTCAGTTCTTTGTTACATTAATGCGTACATAAAATAAACAAAACATAGTGCTTAACTTGTAACTAATCATTATTACACATATTTGGACGTTGACCCCCAAACTAGGTATAACCTATAAACTGTAAACTGAGCTTATCATTCTGTCTCACTTTAAAGAAATGTATGGAGGAGTTGACTTTTTTTTCTTCTTTTCTGTCATAAACTGAAAAACTTTTCGTTTTTTTTTTCAGCTTGTCGTTGAGTTTTAAGACATTATGTATACAGCGTGTAAACGAATTCGTGTAATTCCTTCAAACCACGTGATCTATTAATGGTATAGATTAACCCCGCACGGAATTTAGAATGATTACTTAAAAATAAACTTTTTTTTTCCAAATATTTTTTTATGTCAGAAAATTTCGATGCCATGCATAAATGAATGGAGGCACGGCGACACTGCTGACGGGCGCGATATCGTTCCACGCAATCGGTTAACTAGGGACGCTAAAATTACTCAAATATAGTGCCATGGTAAATTTTTTGAAAACTTTTTTGTTGATTCTGAAAAAACCTATGTAGGGTCAGTCAGTGTAATCAGTAGATCACGCGGTTTGAAGGAATTACACGTTTTCGTTTACACCCTGTATAAAATCTGTGTCAAGTAAACGTTATTTTATTACTTACTTAGATTGCGAATTTGGAGTTATTAATTGCTACTCCTGTTATTGCACCTATTGAATCTAAACACTACCTTAGAAGGATAAAGAAGCCTATTAGTGATATTCTCGGTCGGAGCTACTTGCAAAATAATAATTTCTAAACCGGCTGATAATAGGGTTCTCACCATTCCCGTGCAAAAAATATCCCGTGAGAATAGTCCTCATTAGAAAAAGGTGAGTGTACGATAAACGTATCTACTTCTGTTTCTGCTTATTCCATTGCGTTTAACTGGCATGATGATTATATCATAATGAAGTAATTTTTCCAAAAGAAACATTTAAGGGAGCTACGTCAAACCTGTTAAAATTTTAAGAAAGTTTTTTTATTATTAGTATGTCATCATCATCTGCCTAGCCTTTTCCCAACTATGTTGGGGTCGGCTTCCAGTCGAACCGGATGCAGCTGAATATCAGTATTTTACATGGAGCGACTGCCTATCAGACCTCCACAACCCAGTAACTGGGTAATACGATACTCTCGGTAAGACTGGTTGTCAGACTTTCTGGCTTCTGACCAACAGTAACGACTGTCAAAGATCTACAAATGACAGCCGGGACCAACGGCTTTACGTGCTTTCCGAGGCACGGAGGAAACTCGCTATGGTAAATGGTCACCCATCCACAGACCAACCTCGGCAAGCGTGGCTTAACCCGGAAGATCGGTCTATGCGGCTGTAATTATTTAGCCACGAGCTCCTCTATTATTAATATGTAAAGGTATAAAAAATACGCGATTTTCGAAAGGTTGTTCTACAAAAGTTTTGGAATTTCCGATAGGTACTTATCGCTATCGAGTAATCTAGCAAAATTCTTAAGAGTTATTTTTAACAACATGTATAGTCTCGCCCTAACCTAATGAATATTGTTAGGTTGGGTATAGATTATAACTATAACGTTGTAGGAGTTCATTGTAATACATTACGTGCTTATAACAGTGTCTTTTTCAACCTTGTCATTGGCAGAAACATCGAATAAGTAAGGAGCCATAAAAAAATTGGGATGGAACATTGAAGGAAATATGGGAGAAGACTTTTCTACAGAGGCAGTACCAAAGAGGAAAATAAAAAAAAAACAAGTGTTTGGAACTACCTACTTTAGTAGGAACACCTGTAAAAGATACAACAACATAATCCGTTTAGGGGTGATTCTATCATTACAGTTATAGCTAATAAATATAATATATTTTCTTTATAATTAATTAATTTTTAATAACTTATTTGTTTGTCATTGTTGACAAAGCATAGCGCACTCAATATCATTTTTAAGATCTTTATAATGTAAATACCTAAGTACTAAGTACCTATATTTGACAATTAAACGATTTCTGATTTCTGAGCTAATATCGGTATGTCAGGATTGCGAGCAAGGTAAATGTAGTAAATAAAACCAACATAGACTCTCCACCACTGAGAGTACTTGTATTTGGGTTAGTGTTAGTAACATGAACTAGATCACAGTATAATACTGTACACAATTATTACAACATCATAAAATAAGGACAAGCTAGTCAGATATATGTCGGGAACTTCGTGGAGTGAGCGCCATCTGTTGTCCGCTGCCTAAGTAACCGTGACGTCAACATCGGACCACCACGGCCCGTTGGAGGGAGGAGACCGGCTCGCTGGGTGCGCCCGGGGATTGCTTCTTGGACCGTACGACGGAACACTCGTCTAGAGTATTCTGTGTAGATCAGCTGAAGAAGTCTGACCTTTTATATCTGACTAGCTTGTCCTTATTTTATGATCTTATAATAACTTGTAACAATTTTCTAAAGTATTATATTGTGATCTAGTTCATGTTACTAACACTAACCCAAATACAAGTACTCTCAGTGGTGGAGAGTCTATTTTGGTTTTATTTACTACATTTACCTTGTTCACAATCCTGACATACCAATATTAGCGATAACTGTAGGGGAAGTTCGGGTAGCCTCGGACGGCGGGTAGCCTCGGCCACTATCTGTTTCGAGCAATCATGCACACATAGAAAAACGAAACACACTTCAAAACGATCGCCTAGCCACGTGATTTCGTATACAACTCAGTAGAGATGCAATCGCCGAGCGGATAAAGAGTGACAATCGTGTAATTACCCGTGCCCAGTTTTTTTCGCGCGCCTTTTACTTTTGGGATACAATTATTATATATTAAACGTAAGTACATCACAATCATATAATTAAATAATTTGTAGGAAATGTATTCAAGTTTACAGGTTAAGTCATTTATTGTCCTTACGATTGTAGGTATTTTTGTAATAAATAAAAATGTTCAATGGAGACGGTCGGGTAAAACCGGACACAATTTTGTCGGGTACCCTCGGACACTTTCTGGGTGGGCAGACTGTCTTCTTTTATTATATAATTGTAATAGATATTTTAAAAACTGTTTATAAAATGTTGAGAAAAGTATACAGGGTGTTAACGAATTCGTGTAATTCCTTAAAACCACATGATCTACCACTGGTGTAGTTTGGACCCACACGGGATTTAGCTTGATTAAAAGTAAAAAAATAAAATTCTTTTTTTTTCATGCGGCTTTGTTACCGATCGTATCTAAACCACCTAATAAGGATTCAGTAAAAAAATAAGAATTTTTTTTTTGCTAAAAAAATCTTTTATTTGTGTGAACATTTCGATGCCACGCATAAATTAATGAAAGTACGGCGACACGGCTGGCAGGAACGACTAACGCGATATCGCTCTTTGCAGTCAGACAACACAAGGCTCTAAAAAGACTCAGAAACTGAAAACCAAAAAAATATTTGGAATTTTTTTTTTGGTTTATTTTCGAAAATTTTCATTTAGGGTTAATCTGTGTCACCAGTAAATCACGCGGTTTGAAGGAATTACACGATTTCGTTAACACCCAGTATAGTATTTATTATTATTTTTTAATTATTTTTTTCTTTTACAGATCGTTCAAAAATTCTTTGCGTCAGTCTTCCCTTAAATTTCGGCAATTTAAGGGAAGACTGACGCAAAGAGGAGAGGAAAGAGGAGGAGACTGATGAAAATATCATTTGCGGCGAGACCTTTGATGAAGACTGATGATGATTCAGCCGAAAGACGTCCACTGCTGGACATAGGCCTCCCCCAAAAGGGGGGGGGGGGGGGGGGTTGCCATAATCGCCACGCTTGGCAGGCGGGTTGGCGATCGCAGTATGGTTGTTAAAGTACTTAGAGTACGCTGCTGCCCATCCTCTAGTGAATCTCTTAGTCGCCTTTTACAACACCGATGGGAAAAGATGGGGTTGTGCTATTCTTTACGTTCGGCACCACACGGCACTGATGAAGACTGGATATAGTGTCATACATGCAATGACTGGGCGCATGAAGCCTGTGTGGACATGGATCCTTCCACAGCTTTACTACTATTGTGACGTCTGTAAGGCCAAAGACCGGCTTGGTCATCGTTGATATGTGTGTCCGGGGCTACCCGCCAAAAAAAATAATGTCAAAAAGTAAAGACTGATTTTAAGACTCGATTTAAGCTAAGACACAGAAAATATTTGATTGTTACTTGATTCTAATTTAATAATAATATTTTTTTTTTTTTTTTTAATAATATTTTTGGGACATTTTCTACACAGCACCATCTAGTCCCAAACTAAGCAGAGCTTGTACTATGGGTACTAGACAATGGATACAATACTTATATACTTTTTTTTTTTGTAAATACATACTTATAATATATAAGAAACACCCAGACCAACACAAACACTTATGTTCATCACGTAAATATTTGTGATGTGTGGGAATCGAACCCACGACCTCGTGATCAGCAGTCCGATACTCGAACCACTAGACCACAGACGTCGTCACAATTATTAAAGATATGTTGTATTTCGCATTTAGTTTGAAAATAAATGTTTAATTCTGTTGATTTTCAAAATTTCATGATTTTTCTTTATGTGTCCGTGGTTACCCGAACTTCCCCTAATGATAGAATCACTCCTTAACGATTAAATTGTAGTGTCGCTAACATATAAAAGGTCAGACTTGTTCAGCTGTTCAGCACCGAATGCTCCCGCTTCGTCAAATGACCACTGCCTTTATAACATCGGGTGCGTTGATCCATATCGACGACTACCTTCCTTTGTTAACACTGCCCAGTACTACCCGCTACCGATAGCACTCCAGTCATCTTTTCTAAATTAAGTACCGGCAGCCATAAGCATAAAACATAATAAAAACACATGCAAAATATACTTTTATTAAGTTTTGTTTAAGACGCATCTCATGCACGAATATCACAACACAAACATTACTCAACTTAGAACATCGTTGTACGTGATAGAGCATCTTCCGTAGCCAACGGGGTAAATGACGTCATGTACGTAAAATGTGAGCCGTACACCCTCCCCCCTTCCCCCTTCTTCCCCTGGGTCGGAAGACTGAAGGATTATAGGCGGCATGCATGGCACGTAATGTAGTGACAAGACTTGTGTCGTGTCACGCGTTTTGTACGGTATAGGCATAAATAAGCAGTCAGCCTATTTCTTTCCTGCTTCTGGGCGAGGACTTCTTCTCATAATGAGAAGGGTTTAGGCCTTGTGCTAGCCTGGTTGGCGTACTACACAGACCATCGAAAAGCCCACTCAGGCTGAGGCAAGGGCCTCATCAATGCGATTCACTAACAGACTCATAATAGATGTAAACAACGACGAGTTCACTGATGTTTCATCGTAAATATCGCTTTTAAAAACGTTAATAAAAGCCGTATTCGCTAAGCTACCTATGCTCGTCGACGATCTGCCGAACATGAACGGAACCATATTTTAGTTCTATGTCGCTCCGTCGACATCGTTGAGGCGCTACGATCGCGCAGTTTGAACTAAAGAATACCGAAATGTTTTCATGAGATGTTTCAACGACGATTTCTTGGTTGTAAAGATGTTTTGCCTTAGTGAATCGCACTCCAACTCATATTGATAGGGGATAGGCCTTGTGAGTACTCACACCATCGAGAACTTTATAGGCCCTCTCAGGCCTTAGTCCACCACTCTGGCCTGGGGTAGGTTGACGGACTACACACACTATCGAGAATATTTGGCACCCTCATATCTGTTCCGGTTTCTTCAAGATGTTTTCCTTCACCGACAACGCAAGTGATAACTCTTTCCTACGCGCAGACGACGCGCGTTAACGTAACCAAGGTAACTTCTAAACGCGATGCAGTCGCAGCATATATACTTTAGGGCCTATGCACACGACGTCTTTTCTACGTGCCGTCGACGCGCGTTAACGTCAAACTCCATACATTAAAACGTGATTCATGTTTTATTCGTATTATGCTCGTGCGACGTCGTATGCATGGATGCCTAACAGTCAAAAAGGGGTAACCGCCAATTTATAAATTTTACAGGAGAGTGGTTTAAAGTTCGTTTACGACGAATAAATTAGGTTAAGGACCTTAATTTACACACCGCCTACGCGACTAAAAGTATGTCGTAGAGTCATGAGACTTAGACCAATCGACGCAAAAAAAGACGATTTCAACGATATTATATACGAGTATTATAAGTACATTTCGCAAAAAATAGCGCTTATCCCTTATTGGCTGTTAGGCATCGATGCTCCTAGTACGCGCGAAATAATTTTGCCGCTCTGAAACCAGGCATCGAGCGTTCTGTTTCTCACTTCCGAGGGGCAAAGTTATTTGGCACGCGTAAAATAATTTTTCCGCTCTCAAACAGGCTTTCAACGTTCACTTCCTCACTTACGCAAAGTTATTTTACGCGTACTGTACGTCTGCTTTCTGGAACTTGACGGCGGACATGACACGGGTTCGTAAAACGCGCGTCGTTTGTGCGTAGAAAAGAAGTCGTGTGAATAGGCTCTAAATTCTTAACCTTGAAAATCAAAGACACACAAGTCATGCCAATATATCACATATTCCTGTCTAAAACCCAAAACTGATAATTATTTTAAAGCAAATTGCTCAACGGAAAGTATAAAGGCATGCACATTTTAATTTTTTTGTACTTGAATAGATCCATAAACATGTTTGGTATTTATAAAATTTATAAAAAAACGTAGGCGTCCCGCTCTGAGGGAATAAAATAACGGTCACGTTAAATAAGTATACATGCTGTTTTCAAATATGAATTCAATTGTTCGCACATGAATTGGAAAATACAGAGGTGCGGGTCGCGATTGAACTCAGACCTTCCTACATGGAAACAAACATTCAAAAACTAGGGTATCACTACTTTTTGGGAGAGTTACGTAATATTATTGGTGATATCCGAATCTCCTAAATAAGGTAAAAAGACGTGAGTGTATACTATAACATTTTTATGTTACATTACCATACAAAAGAAGTATTGGAACCATTCTGTCGCCACTACGCCCACGACATACATTTTACGGCCTTCGATATTATTTGATAAAATCTCGTTTTTTTGCTACAATTTTCGAAAGCATGGCATGACATTCGTAAAATATTTTTTTACATAACAAACAACATCACGCCTTCATTCCCCGTCGGGTAGGGCAAAGGTGTATATAGGGTGACTGGTAATTAGTGACCGATACTTTAACACATGATTGTATGAGTACATACAAACAACTTTCCCAAAGAAACATTATTTCTATTTTATTTTTTTCATTTAAAAATTAAGAAACCGTTACGGAATGGACGCGGCTCGTAATATGGATTTTTTTTTTTGTTTTATAAATAATGTTTCTTTGGGAAAGTTTTTTTTTATCATGAGTGCAAACATGTGTTAAAGTATCGGTCACTAATTACCAGTCACCCTTTATATAGTACACCCTCGTTTTGCCGTTGTGTTTTAGTCCCATGTAATAGAAGGCGAGCCTGTTGTCATCAACCGTGCACAAATCCAGACTCCGGGCTGCTACTGAGAAATTGCTCATGGAAAAACCTAATAACACTGCCCGATCTGTGGATCGAACCTAGGACCTCACGCTCAGCAGTCGCGCTTGCAACCAACGAGGCAGTCAAAATATTGTATTACTTTCTAGCTTTTGCCCGGGCTTCGTCCGTGTTAATTATGTTCAAAAAACTCTTAACACACTACTAAGGTAATAGTTGTAATAATACAATTCAATCGTGATTCGAAAGACACGTGGCGCCATCTATTATCGTTATTGTTGTTTTCCTCGGGAACACTACTTTTTTTCGGGATGAAAGGTACCCTATGTCCGTTTCTGTACACCTGACAACGTATATGCAAAATTTCAGGATGATCGGTTCAGTGGTTTAGGCGTGAAAAGGTAACAAACAAACTTACTTTCGCATTTATAATATTAGTTAGGATTAGGATTTTTGTTAATTGACTTGGTCGCGTTTAAACCTAATCAAGACAGGTTCTAAGATGAAGCACACGAATCCAAATAACAGCGATATAGAGGGATTCCCTATACACCTCTGACTCTCACATACACACGACGGAACACAGCAAACTGCTTGGCGCCGGACTTTAATGTGAGGATGGTAGAGCCAGCTACTAGCGTTAATTAACTGATGTTATTACTTAAGTAAAGTCGTAAATGATTAATTATCTTCCGTCTCTTTGGTTCAGTAGTCAATGGCGTGCCGATTGGAAGTTTGTGCGTTCAGTTCCTAATCGCAAAATGTGATATTTTTAGTTATTTTTTCAGTAACACTGCGAAATTTAGCATTGTATTTGATTATAAGATTATTTATTTATCACTACATAGTATAAAATAAAGTCGCTTCCTTCTGTCTGTCCCTATGTATGCTTATATCTTTAAAACTACGCAACGGATTTTGATGCGGTTTTTTTTAGTAGATAGAGTGATTCAAGAGGAAGGTTTATATCTATATTACATGCATTTTATAGTATCCGTGCGAAGATGGGGCGGGTCGCTAGTATTATAATACGATATTGTAGGTATATGAGACATAAAACCGTTTTCAAAAAACTTTGGGTGTGCCTCTGAATACCCCTTTTGGAGATTACGGGCGTGAAGATTTCTACAAGATTAGGGGCAGAGGACAGTGGCGTGCCTTCCATACAAGCCGAAAAGCCCGGCTTTATATCAGGAATGCGAGATTAATAAAAAAAAAAAACAAAAAAAAACTCATGTTAAGTAATATTGAATTAATTGAATCATGTCTCATAACAACTAACCTACTGTAATAAATAAAAATATGTTTAAACTCCGCGCGCAATACACCGAGCCTCCGTGTGGTGGTACGTTGCCAGGTTTACATGAACAATAATATATTTCGCGTCGCGCCTCGGCCGGCCTCCGTAACGTAACGTTGCCAAACCGTCTGCAAGATCTTGCATTCCGGTCGCACGCGCTGGCTTCTTACGCGGCTTAAGCCGTCTGTCTCTTTTCCATTCATAAATGCTCTGTTTGTAGTAATAGATATACAACTATGTATACAACTATCTATACCAATTTCTATGCGATTTTAAGCCGGGCTTTTGACTCTGTTAGTTTGAAGAAATTGAACATTAGGTCAGTGTGTTTACGAGTGCAATTTGTGTGGCATGCGTGTTTAGGCACATAGATGCCGCGATGTTTGTATTTCGATAGAAATGAAATGATACAATTTCAAATTAGTTAATTTATTGTTTTGAACGATACTGCAGCATTTTTTTGACGCGTTATATATTTTTTCAGTTTCTGTGATTTATAGTATTGTGTAACTTTTATTAGTTCGTTTTAACATTCGTGATTAAGTTTCTTTGTGATTTGCCTTTCTTAAATGATGAATTCGGAAATAATTGTTCCTTGTGATGGATTAAAGTGTGTGCAATCGTTACTCGAGAAGGTAAATACTTTGAATTTTGCAGACGAATATCGTTTTATTACTTCACCTAAACCTACTTCTGATTTGAGTATTTCTAGTAAATCAAAGTCACTTATAGGCATTATTCATAGATCGGCTTACAAAACTCCTTGGATTGTAGGTTGCTCTCATTTAAACAAATTATTCTGCTGGTGTTGCATATTTTTCTCTAATGATACGAACGCCTGGAATACATCAGGTTACGATGATTTGAATGACTTATCTGGTGCCAGGATTAATTGCTCTAAACAAATAGAACGAAACAACAAACGGCTTTTATCAAAGCCACCGAAGGTATGTGATTGCTGATATGTGTGTAAATCTATCTAGTGATAACATGCCTTCAGTGAGCTTTGTTGTTTGTCATCAGCAGTAGTAAAGTAAAGAAGCGAAGAATGAAGAGTTAACACACCTGTTTACATCGAAAGTAATTATAAATTGTTTTTAAACTTTTGCGATTTGTACGTGACATTATAAAAATATAGATCGGCTCTAATATAAATTAATAACAATATTTTTTTCAACACTATAAACATTGCGTAATTATGCTCATCAATTATTTCTGAGCCATCTATTGGCGGCGACGGGCGATTACATTTTACCCGTCGAACTCGAAGAGTGCAAAAAAGCACCTGTAATGCTCATAGATGGCTCTTAAACCAAGTTGTTGTACGTGATTTGCAAAATCACACAATAATTGTATTACATATTTGCACCCTATTTATTATTAGGGTGAAAATAATAGTTGTGTGATTTCGCAAAATATGAATGATTTTTTGTCAAATTTTACTGGGTTTTTTTCCTAAAAATCTATCGGGCTTGCCCTAACTTTGAACCCTAGGCACGCCACTGTATATTACATGCATTTTATAGTATCCGTGCAAAGCTGGGGCGGGTCGCTAGTATTATTATACGATACTGTAGGTATATGAGACATAAAACCGTTTTCAAAAAACTTTGGGTGTGCCTCTGAATACCACTTTTGGAGATTACGGGCGTGAAGATTTCTAACAAGATTAGGGGCAGAGGAGCGTTCCTCAAAGTCCAATCAATAAAGTCATAATTGAAAAGCCGGCTAACACAACGGTCTTATAAAACACAAAATTAAATTTTATAGGAGGAACAAAAATCTAAATGACATACGAGTACAATTACAAATTGTAGTTTTGAAATCAAACGAATCGAACTTCTGAGTTTTTATTTTATTCTTCCTAGCCTTTTGCAACTATGTTGGGGTCAGCCAGTCTAACTAGATGCAGCTGAATACCAGTATTTTACAAGGAGCGATTGCCATCAGACCCCCGCAACTCAGTTATTGGGCAATGCCGATATCCTAAGGTTAGACCGGTTGTCAGACTTTCGGGCTTCTGACCACCCGTAACGACTGTCATACTGCCGCGCTAACGTACAATAGGTACAATAACTCGATTTTGGATGATTTTGAGTTATATGTATATTTTGAATCAGACAATCTTCTTTTTTTTTTTTCTTTCTTTTCTTCTTTTAAAAAACGTTGCCCCACACTAAGATTTCTCTTGTATCGTGGGTGCGTTTACAGACACAAATCTCACAAACAAACGCCCAGACCCGGAACAACCATCTGTAGGCCATACAAATTTTTGTTCCGTGTGGGAACCGAACCCACGACCCGTGGCGCAGAAGCCAATCGCTTAGCCACTGCACCAAACGTGTCGTCAATCGAGATCTATTAACTCTCTAAGTAACTTTTTGGAATACTTCAGGAACTCTTTTCAGTAAGCAAGAATGCAATAACTAAAACAGTTCAAAACTTAGAGCGCGATAAGCGCGTTTTTTTCGAACGCGGGAAGATCGAGTAATTGTATATACACCCGGGACCGACTGTTTACCGTGTTTAAAACATGAAGTGTAATAAACAGCCACCCATCCACAGATTGACCGCGGCAACTGTAGCTTAACCTATCAAATCCACGACCCCCTCCAAATCGATAGTGTTTAACATACTTTCATATGTAATTAATAGTCCCTCATTTGACGCTTACTAATTAACCAAGATGACAAGGCATAAACACCACATTTTTCTAATTGACATACCTACCGTAAAACATGAAAACATATTCCGTCTCACTTTGGAACAAAAAACTAATTAATCAAAATAAATGGTGACAAAAATACGTACCTTCACATTACGATCGCGTGACTGACGCGAACTTAGAATAACATTTCAAACACAGCAATTTCTGAGAATAGGGACACACAAACAAACATACGTTTTCTTTATAATTAGTGGTGTTTGCACGAAAGGTGGAATGCCATAACATCGTACTATTTTCCCATAGGTGTTGGCAGGAACGTACGATACGTGCCACAATTTAACTATAATTTTCCTTAATTATTCATAAAATTCTGAAACCACTGTATCGGCGTGCTTTCATTCAATTATGACTAGCATAGAAATGTTTTATCACAGATTTATTTCCATATTCACGGTAAGTGTAAAAAGCCGCAAAAAAACAAGATTTACTACTAAATAAAAATGCAAAATGAATATACTTCAGTAATTGTAATATTCTTTTTGCATTTTTATTATTATTTAAATCTTATCTTATCGCTAAAGATACGATCAATCATCGCAAAACAAAAAACTTATTATTTTTATTTTTAAAAGCTAAATCTCATGCGGGGTTTAGTCTATACCAGTAATAAATCATATAACACTTGGGGGCAAATAAATCGAGCCACTCCTTTTTTCACGTGTCCTAGTTATTAGTTTTGGTTTCATGGACTATATAATACAAAGTTGATAAAAAACTGCCCTCATTGTAAAGGTTATCAAATAACCTTTTAGGCGATATATGTTTCTAATTGATCTGTTCCATAATAGGTACCAAAACTAATAACAATTATACGTGATCTGTTGCCCCTTTCGCCTATGTACTGGCGGCTTTTCAGGGGGCCCAGCTAGTGAGCTGGCGAGTCACCGTCTGCCAACAGGTTTCAATTTTAAATGTTGAAAGGCAGGCGCCGTTTTCTTCCGGCAATAGAAGTTAAATATTCCATTTAACACCCCATCCCATAGACCAGTTTTATTTTTACCATATTTCACTATAGTTTTGCACCCACCTGGGACGGTCCATGACTGTACTCCAATAGTGCAGCCGTGGATAGTCCCCGGTTGATGCCCCACCTCATTTTAGATTAAAGTTCTCAAAGGGGCCTCTGCACGTTGGACCTGTGTCCCCGTGTATGCCTTCCAAAGGACCGGACGTCTTCCGCATGGAAGATGAGCCGTGATGTCCAAAGAGATACAAATTATACGTGAAAAATAGAAGTGGCTCGATTTATTTGCTCCCAAGTATAGTTTGAATGAATTACACGAAATTCGTTTAGACCCTGTATAAATATACATACTAGCTTTTGCCCGCGGCTTTGCTCGCGTTCATTTAGAATTCGACTACCAACTCTTAACATAAAGTTTCTATAATACGATAAGAAAGACACATGGCGCCATCTTTTATGATAAAAACGTTATTGTTGTTTTCCTCGGGAACAGTACTTTTTTTCGGGATAAAAGGTACCCTATGTCCGTTTCTGTACACCTGATAACGTATACGCAAAAATTCAGGATGATCGGTTCAGTGGTTTAGGCGTGAAATGGTAACAAAAAAACAAACTTACTTTCGCATTATAATATTAGATACGACAACTACCAAAAATTAATAGGCATTTTGGACAATTAATTATTTGACTGAAAAAATCTAATTACTTAGTCCGTCAGTTAGATTATCAAAAAATATTTGACCCGTATTTTTTCTTTGTTATGTAAACCAAAATTTACGAAGATACGACACTTTTAAAATTGGCAAAACGTCACAAGCAAGTACAATTTTTACTTGCTTCTGACGTCACAAGCCCCCACTCTCGAGTTTTGATGCGTTTTATTGTTCCAAATATTCATAGAATTAACGAATGAAAAAAATACGTGTCCATTATTTTTCAAAACTCTAACTGGCGGACTAATTAGATTTGCAATTTATTGATGCTGTCAACATGCCTATTGCATACTCTTCTGATGACCCCAGTCCGATATATCCGACAATAGTTTTGTGTTCGCCTCACCCATAACAGATAACCTGTGTTTAGAATTTCGTGACTCGCCAAGGTATTACTGTTTTTAATTTCACTAAGAAATACTCTGTTTCAACTATAACAACCCATTGTGACCTATGCAAATGTCCGGCTGTTGGTGGCGTCGTGCGTTCGGTCGGGTCGTTGAGCTCCCTAAAATAAGGTTGAGCTACACGATGGCTGATGCATGCGTGCCGTCAGTTGGGACAGGTCAACTCAAACCTGCTATGGCTCTTTCCTCAAAAGGCCATTCCAAACGTTGCTCTACATTGTTACACTCGCATAGTTTTATACCACAATGTCTGGACTTTAAAAGAGATGTTGACCTCTGAGTTTGTTTCGGCTTTTCTTCTCGGAGCTAGTCAGACAAGAAATGCCGGCGCCATCTAGTCTTAAAAAAACATTACAGTGACTTGTAAAAGTGTCTGTAACAGATTTATTTACAGAAATAAATATTATTTATCATTTACCATGTTTACATAACAGGATGTTAACAGACCAAATTCACCGGCATCCTCAGACGGACCGCAAGTTCATTGTTAACTGTGCAGTTAAGCTTCTTAACTGCACACGTGCGATCAGTCTGTATGGGCCAGTGTAGTCAGTCTGTTAACGCACTAAAGCGGTGATTAAATCTATCTACTTATATATTTAAAAATGAATCCCTATTTCCCTTGGTCACGGCATCACGCGTGAGCGGCTGGACCGATTTCGCTAATTCTTTTTTTGTAGTATTCTTAATTGTCAGGAGAAGGTTCTAATGAAAGAAAATTTTGATATTTAAAAAAAAAAAATCTCAGTATGTCCATATTCTTCAGTTTTTTACCGCATGCATGAAAATAGTTGTAAGTAGAAGAGAAGTAGAGAGAGAGATAGACAGATAGATAGATAGGTAGGTAGATAGATAGATAGGTAAGACAGGTAGATAGATAGATAGGTAGGTAGGTAGATAAGTAGATAGATAGATAGGTGGATAGACAGATAGATAGATCATAATTACAAAAAAAAAACAGTTTTTTTCTATAAATCTCATAATATGAAAAAGGAGTGAGTGAATGAGACAGAAGACTTTGAGAGATCTTCAATATATTGACAAAACTTTGACAGACTGACGTTCAGTTGTTCAGCCAGCAGTTGATAACAAAACTATGGCGGTACGCAGTTCGCCGGGTCAGCTAGTATTTTGATAAATTTAGTGCTAACTCACTAAGGTCCGGCCTTATTTAACGCTTTCAGGATTCTATTAGGGCTTCGCGCGTCGTCCGGGGAATCCTCGTAACCTTTTTTGGCTCGTATTTAGTTTGTACGTTATACAATTGACATAAAGTTCATTGTGCTATGTATAATTTCGTCGCTTCCATTCCATTCCGCGGCGTTATAAATTGAACCTAACAGAAGACAAAATATTAATTTATTTAGACGTAAAATTATAGAATTGTTAGTAAAGAAAGCCTATTTATAGTTCCTAGTGTATGATTTTTTGAATGATACTTTATCTATCATCATCATCATTCAGTCGAAAGGCGTCCACTGCTGGATATAGGCTACCCCAAAAGGGGGATTTGCCGTAATCGCCACGCTTGGCAGGCGGGTTGTCGATCGCAGTATGATTGTCAAAGTACTCAGAGAACGCTGCTGCCCATCCTCTAGTGAATCCCTTAGTCGCCTTCTACGACACCCACGGGAACAGATGGGGTAGTGCTATTCTTTAAGTCCGGCACTACACGACACACTTTATCTAGTTGACATCATGTTTTGATTTATCTCTGTGACATTTTATTTATAAAATTTGCAATTGAATTACATTTCATTCCTATCTGTTATATCATAATAATTTAATTTATCACAATAACTTCTACGCCTGTTTTACTGCAAAACATGTTGATACTAAATTATTTAATACTGCATGCAACATCATTATCTACACATGTTAACTATTCTCATATCATACACATTAAGAGCCCAAATACACGTCCGATACTTGCCTCCGATAGTCGGTTCTGATAGTCTGATCAGACTATCTGAAGGCCTCCGCGTCATACATTTTTTTGATCATGAATTACACGTACGATCAGACTATCGGACCGGATGTCAGAATCGTAAGCATCGTCCGGGCGTCGTCGTCGTACAGAAAAAATCGGACACGAGAATCGTACGTGTATTTCATGAATCCGATCAGATAGTCGGATCCGGCTCCCGGAAGCAACTATCGGACGTGTATTTTGACCGTTAAACGTTATTCAAGAGGGATCTCTCAAAGGGGGATCTTAGTACCCCCCAGTCAAAGACTACAAATGTAACTTAAGATACAGAGCAAGCGTCAAGTAAACCTGTTGAGATAACTTGATCACTTGATTACTTCTATCCAGGTTTCAAATAAAACCATGGAGTTTATCAGCTGGTTATAAATTCCGTAGTATAGTGTGGGAAACTGGTTCCTAAGGTAGGTGCTATAATCAATATGGTATATGACCGTTTTGGGTTAAAATTAGACACGCCGTTGCAATATTACGTTCTGTGAGATGAGCCACTCAATGAGATGGAAATAAAATTAATATTGCCAAAATCTTCGTTTAGCAGACGGATTAGTCAGTGCGATTTGTAGTTTTTTGGCAGACTAGAGGACATTGCTGTCCATCTCTTCACTGAACAATTCCTGTATTGAAAAGTGTGCTGGGTATAGGCTTGCCAACCGTCTCACGAGAGCCGGGTCATCCCGTTTCTAGAGCTTTAGAGGATGCGTCCCGCGAAAGACGTGTGCGGGACGCAAATTGTCCCGTTTTATCGTATCTACGGCTAAACTTTTGGGCAGAAGTCGGAATTTAGTAAACGCACGTTTTGTTTAGCTAGAAGAGTGGTGATCGCGATCGCGAGTCTCGCGTCGGACGAACGAAAAAATAATTTCTAAATAATTGTATATACTTTGACAGTTTGGTCCCGCTTTTTTTGCCACGTCCCGCATTTTGATTGCCAAAGTCCCGGTAAATTCATATACAGGGTGTTAACGAATTCGTGTAATTCCTTCAAACCGCGTGATCTACTGGTGACACTGATTGACCCAGCACAAGTTTTTTTCAGAATCAACAAAAAAAAGTTTTCAAAAAATGAACCATTGCATTCTGCATCTGATTAATTTTAGCGTTCTAAGTTAACTGACTGCGTGGAGCGATGTCGTGCTAGTTGTGTCCGTCAGCTGTGTCGCCGTACCTTCATTAATTAATGCATGGCGTCGAAATTTTCAATAAAATAAAAAAAAAAATTGAAAAAAAAAAGTTTTTATTTATTTTTAATCAATCTAAATCCCGTGCGGGGTTAATCTATACCATTAATAGATCACGTGGTTTGAAGGAATTACACGAATTCGTTAACACCCTGTATAAAGGTTGGCAAACCTAGCTGGGTACATCAACATTGCACAGGACTGCAGGTTCATCATCATCTCCTTGCCCTTATACCACACTAGGTAGGGTCGACACAACATCTGTGTTATTTGGATTTGTGCACTCCATCTTAGACCCTGACTGCGGGTGCCCGTGTTTTTGCCGAAGTATTTTATATCGAATTTCATTACGCCGACCACGATTCGCCTACGTAATCTTTGCCGAAGCAATTTTACCCTAATTACATTTCGCCGAATGATTATTAGCCACCATAATTATTTGGCAAAAAAGTCATTCAGAAATTTTGTTTTAGTCGAACACGTACTTGGCTATTGTTTAATTTACCAAATAAGTATTCGCACAACATTATTTTCACACAACGGAATGTAATGTTAATCCGACTCAGCGCACTCCACTACATGTGGTCAGACTCTGTCCTACCCCTAGAGTGTAATTTAAAAGCGTGGAGCCAAAAGCTCGCGAAGGAGGTCCTGAGTGGAACGAGTGGACGAGGCCGAAACGCAGCGAGTGGGGGGAGGTGGCGAGCGAAGCGAGTTGGCGACCTCCCGATCGTAGCGCTGGTCGAGTGTGCAAGCGAAGGGGCGACAAAGCGAGTTTTCTGGCGGAGCCAACCCAGAAACACTTGCATGCTTGCTTGCTTGATTTTTTGCTTGCATGATGGGAAAATGAGCCATCTAACAAGTGTAAAGTGGCCAATAACACAGTTGACTAATGAAACAGTGGGGGGCTGACTAGTCGGCGTAACAAAAAGTTACAAAACGTATTTAGGGACTTTAATCATTCGGCGTTTTAATTATTCGGCGAAATGAAAAGTGGCGAAAAGTTGTCGGCTAGATAAGAATCGGCTAATAATATTTCGATATTCCAACAGAGAACCCATGTCTGCGCTATTAGGTGCAACTAGGGTTAAACGAGACCAAAACAAATAATAAAAGAAACATGTATTCCTCTTCCATTCTCCTCTATCAGCCTTCATCTCAGTATTCTTTCCTTTCTTTCCCATATCATCCTACACACCATCCATCTTTTAAATAAAACAAGCTAGAATTCGAAATACAAAAATAATTTAAACACTGCATTTTAATTGAACCGTTTATCATCAATATAGACGGTGATGCAAAAGCAATAACATTAAGTAATAAAAAAAACTGATATTTTTAATCCCGCTTTTGATATACCTGAATTCGCAAGCCCAATAAGCAAATATGTGCATATTTTTTTTTGTAAAAAATGGGAAGGACACTGTAATATAAAATGGAATCTCCACAATCCTGTTATCGGATTCATCGATGAATCTATCGATAAGGTCCAACACTTGAGTACCAAAGAATGAAACATATTAAGTTTTATTGGTATTACTATCAAGCAGTTAGTTACAGAAGGTTTAAGGAACATTTCATGATGATGAGAACAGACATTTATGTTCGTATAACTCGTCAAAACAGCAGATTTTTTTTTCGCCATTTCGGCTTTGTCCCTATAGTAAAAGTTGTTCATAATGATAAGTACAGTAAACCCTTAAGAGGTTGTGCATTATTTAATTTACAGCTTGTATGAAGAACAAGTCCTAACGTAAGATTCATGCACAGCCTAAACCGTTTAAGGCAGAAACTTAAAACATGAAGAGTAGTCGAATTTTATAGTGAAAACGCACAGTACAAATGTATTTAAGGATTAAACATATTTCTATTTTAGTTAAGAAGAAGGGGGCGTAGAGAGCTCCCCAGGAACACGCTTCTGTCTGTCATATGTCCTGTTGGCGACACGTTTGGTACAGTGGCTAAGCGATTGGCTTCTGCGCTACGGGTCGTGGGTTCGATCCCACACGGAACAAAAATTTGTAGGGCTTACAGAATCTGATGGTTGTTTCGGGTCTGGGCGTTTGTATACAACCTTATTTTTACTTTATACGAAAACCGAGACACCCTAACAAGATTTTCATCAGAACTACCTGAATATGTGTTTTTTTTTAGTAAGTAGTTAGTTTATGTCGCGTTGAGTTCCCTAAAAAGTGTGAAATGCCTGAGATGAGATAAGCAGGGGTTGTCTATTACAGGGCACGCCGCAATAGCGGCGGTAAGGCCCGTTATGGAGGAGTGGCTGGAGAGGCGGCATGGCGCCCTCAGCTTCCGGCTGACGCAGGTACTCTCGGGACATGGATGTTTCGGGAAGTACTTGTGTCGCATAGGCCGGGAGCAGACGCCCGGATGTCACCACTGCGTCGACTGCCCGGAAGACACGGCGCTGCACACGTTGCAGGAGTGCCGTGCGTGGGCGACGCAGCGCCGTGAACTAGTCGCGGCGGTCGGTGGTGACCTCTCGCTTCCGGCCGTGGTTCTGTCCATGGTCATGAGCGAGAGTGCGTGGGAAGCCGTCACCTCCTTCTGCGAGGTGGTGATGGCGACCAAGGAGGGAGCGGAGAGGGAGAGAGAGGCGACAGCCACTCTCCCTTCCCGCGCCAGACGCACCGGGCGCCGCCGGAGGGCGCGCGACGATCTCCGGCCACCCTAGTGTGTGGCCTGCGGGCGACGGGCTAGGGGACCCGTCGCCCGACCAGTAACGGGCCCGAGAAGGCGGCGCGCATGTGTTCCGTGCGCGCCTGTCAGGAGGATGTGGGGCAAGACCCCACAGAAGGAGAGGTCTGCCAGGGGCTGGCGGACCGAGGCCTGCCGGGGTTGCGGTGCATGCAGCTGCGAATCCCGTGACCCCGGCCAAGGGTCAGGAGAAGGAACACCGTGGGTTTTTAGCCGGTAAGAGTCCGGCATAACCCTTCGCCTTCCCCAGACGAAGGGTATCCATGAGGATTTTCCCACGAAAAAAAAAAAAAAAAAAAAAAAAAAAAGGGGTTGTCTATTACACGGAAACTGACCGAGAGGACCGTCTCAAGCCTCAAGGTGTCTATTCCCGTCAACTGTTATGGGTAGAAAACAACTGAAACAAAATTGAAATTTATGTATATTTATAAAAAAAAAGTGGTGTAAAAATATGACAATCGATTCTCCTAGTGATTCTGAACAAACTAATTTCAGGTTTAGTATTTACTAAAACTAAGCTTGTATGTGAGATTTGTGTTTGTAAACGCACCCACGATAGGTACAGGAGAAAACCTAAGATGAGGAAAAGTTTCTCTAAAAAGAAAGTTTCATAAGACAATTCCATTTTTCACTACATTTGTTCGAGAATGTTCCATTTTACCTAAGTTAGTATCTCGACGACTATAATGACGTCAAGTATTTAGCGCGTGTTACGAGTTGCCTTTCTGTACCTCCGTTGTGGTATAACGAATGAACTATCAATTGTAATACAGATAGAAGTCGTAAAAGCGAATGTAAACTTTATTGTCATAGTAATAAAGTTTAAATAGTAGTAGTTTAATGGTCTATTGCAATTTGATGTCGTGAAGTTAGAACTAGTAGAACAACGGGTGTTGGCATAGACATAAGAGAAGCGAGAAAGGCCGTTTTCTCGCGGCACACAATACATTTTTTTTGCTTGGTGGTAGGATCTATACGGTCCACCTGGCTAGCTACTACCCTCACATTAAAGTCCGGCGCCAAGCAGTTTACTGTGTTCAGTCGTGTGTATGTGAGAGCCAGAGGGGTATTGGGGAATCTCTCTATATTACTTGGATTCGTGTGCTCCATCTTAGACCCTGTCTGCGCTTACCATCAGGTGCGACAAGGGTCAAACGCGAACAAGTCAAATAATAAAAAAAAACCTACGAAACTATTGATTAAATACTTATAAAAAAACGACGTCGGAGAAATGAAACAACAATCAAACGAATCATGAGGTCTACTGAAAAGCTTACAAACCGCAGGGCAGCCTGTGGCGAGCTGTTGGTGAGTGGCGACACTGCGTACCTTATTGCCTCAGAGAGTCGGTCAGGGCCTCGTCTTCAGTTTGCCTTTATTGACTGGCTGGAGTGGAACTCCAAGAGTGCCCGCAGGACTCTCAACTCTGGCTTGCCTTTATCGGCCGGCCAGAGAGGGGCCGTCAGAGCTATATGCTCGGGGGTGGAAGTGTCTAATGGCGTAATAGCGGGGAAACACACTCCGAGTGGGTTTCCCCGCGACGGCGAAACCGGGGCCACACCTCTCTACACCTCCAGCCGCTCACACGTTTGTTGCCCCCTTCGCCTATGTACTAGCGGCTTTTCAGGGGGCCCAGCTAGTGAGCTGGCGAGTCACAGTCTGCCAACACTTTTCAATTTTAAATGTTAAATGGCCGACGCCGTTTTCTTCCGGCAATAGAAGTTATCTAGTCCACCTAACACCCCTTCCCATAAACCAGATATTTTTCACCACAGTTTACAATAGTTTTGTACCCACCTGGGACGGTCCATGACTGTACTCCAATAGTGCAGCCGTGGATAGTCCCCGGTTGGTGCCCCACCCCATTTTAGATTAAAGTTCTCAAAAGGGGCCTCTGCGCGTTGGACCTGTGTCCCCCGTATGCCTACCAAAGTACCGGACATCTTCCGCACAGGAGATGAGCCGTGATTCTAAAGAAATCAAACTAAGAACCATTTATGAAATTAACAGTTTCAAAAGTCGGTGCCTTCAATTTGGTTCACCGTGGATAAAGCACTGACTGCTGAAACTGGTAATTTTATAATATGGTAAGATCCACTAAATACGCTATTCGTAAATCAATTACATTATGTGCACTGTTCTTCATTGTAGAGTTCTATTGTCCATCTCAGAAGATCAGATCTGATCATCAGATCTTCACCAAATTTAAATGGCACTTTCTCTCAGGAAATCTCAGGAAAAAACTCTTTCAAACTAAAAAGAAACATCTAAAATGGTGCAAATATTTCGAAGTTAGTGTCCACCGCCGCCGTCACCGAGAACGAGATGACGTTGCCGAAGTAGCGATACATACATTGCTATGACTGCGTGTCCACCGCACGTCCGTCATCCGAGCGCCGTCATCTCGGCCACCGAGATTGTCAGTAAATCGGCGCTACCGCTAGAACTCCGCCGAGATCGTGACGGACCGAAATGGCAGCAATACAAAACGCGTCTACTCTTGTCCACTACATCCGAGATTGACGGCGCCGGTGCACGGATTTTTGTCTTATGTTGGGAACCACCGAGATCGGTAGCGGTGGACACACGATCGCCGTCACGTCGTTCCGAACTCGGTCCGAAATAATCTCGTTTCTCGGTGACGGCGGCGGCGGCGGAGGACAAATTCTATTACGCCTGAAAATACATTAAAAAAAAAATTGAGCACCTCCTCCTTTTTGAAGTCGGTTAATGAACACAGTTTTCTCAAAACTGTTTTTTTACTACTTAAATACCACGAAGCAAATATAAAGTTAAATACTAATAAATTAAGACTTCACGCTGCCGTTTTCTTGTTAACAGATCATGTTTCTAGACTTTATGATTATGAATTTCATAGAAGATAATTTAAGTTTCTTCTCAGTTATCTCTAAGAAACGGGTTATAAGAGATTATCTTTTTAAGAGTAAATTCACTGAATTTCATTTTATCTTGTACGCCTTTAAGATTTGTACCCAGAAACGTCTAAGATTGGTATTTTTAGTATTCTATAAGGATAAGCATATTATTGGGGAGCATGAAAAGAGCCTCCATGAGTGACGATACTTCAGTACGTCCGGTGTACCTTAGGCAGTCAGCCCCGCTACCAACCTTGCTGACTGGCTAATCTTTTCGCCACAGGATGAGCTGTTTTCGTATTGCTCGTGCTGACACGAGAGAGAGAGAGAGAGAGAGTTGTTGTTTTCCTCGGGAACAGTACTTTTTTCGAGATGAAAGGTACCCTATGTCCGTTTCTCGGACACCAATAAGAAAAGCTGTTTTGTACAGTCCGATAAAAACTTCCAACGATACCTTAATTGTAGAAATCCGTCCTCCGCCCAACCCATAGTTGTAAAAAACAGTTTTTAACCGGATTTTAACGAAAGCAGGCGTTTTTATTTTAAATCTTTTTTATCGGACTATACTAAACAGCTTCAATAATTTGATAGTGTCCGAATCACCAGTGAAAAAAAAACTAAAATTAAAATGTGTCAATTTGGACATTGTGTCCGAATATATTGTGTATTTGTGTCCGAGTCGTCAGCAAGTCATTTTGTTAGTCGAATTGACCTGGGGCCGAATTCTCTTAAAATAAATTGTTGCCAAACGCAATCGAACCACAACCGTCAGTCAGTTTTGTTTTCGAAAACTTTCAAAATGATTGATTTTGTTTTTTGCGTCAAACAATTTGATAGCTTTTGAAATTGAGAACTGTCTGAATGAACGGTTCGGCCTTGGTTCGGTTGTGATTTATCAAGATTTATTTTAGGAGAATTAGGCCCCTGCAGGCGCGACTAAGGTTAACGCGATCAAGCCAAAAAATGCAGTGTTTGAATCGTGTTTTTTTTTCTCATATCGATAATTTCAATCTTGACACTTCCAAACACCAAAACAGTCAACATTCTATGAGAAATATTTAAAGACCCATCCTACCCGTGACGTCCACATGTACTACAATGCGTGCAGGTAAATATACTTTTGAACGATCTTACACATTCTGGAATTCAATCATCTCGACCACTAATGTCATTGAACAGGTAGCCCTACCTTTTTTTTGTCCAATACAATGGGTAGTATAATAGCCACTGTACACAATGGTTGACTTTGGCCCATTATTAAAGTCTATTGATAATTTAGTTACTGATTTGATGGACCTGTTGCGTGAATGGAGCGATGGACGACTATGTGAATATCTCACAATGAATCACAGTCATAAAGGGCGGAATTGAAAGTGATTCAATGGAAATGTATTAACAGGTGCTCTTGGTTAAACCTAGTGCAAGTTAAGGAAAGCTGCCGTGATCAATTCTTGGGTGTTTTTAAATTTCAACTCGTTGAAACCCAATCATGCCTCACAGCGAAAAATACAGAGAGCTGGAGTCACAGTGACAAATGATTGGGAAGATGAAGAGAGAACAAAAAAATTAAAAAAATAGTTTCCTTTTTCAAAGTAACGAATACAATTTAACTAGGTACATAAATCTATCAAAAAAAGTAAAAACCGACTTCAAAAAAAACTAAACGGAGTAAAATAATTATCATTTAATAAAACTACCAGTTTCAGAAGTCGGTGCATTTAATTTGTTTCAGCGTAGAACACCGACTTCTGAAACTGGTAGTTTTATTAAATGATAATTATTTTACTCTGTTTAGTTTTTTTTGAAGTCGGTTTTTACTTTTTTAAAGTTTTTTATTTCATACTTTGTAGTGCCACAAATTACAATTACAATAGTGTACAAATTCTCGGACCAGCACTACAACTAGAACGTCGTCTACATACGATTTGTGTATTTTTTTTTGTTTTTGTTGACTTTTTCAAAAAGTGCTGAATCAATTTCAATAAAATTTATATGGGACCACCTCTGAAGTATGGCCTACCAAACAAAAAAAGAATCATCAAAATCCATTCATAAATGGCGGAGATATCGCGTAACAAACACAAAAAAAAAAGAACATTCAGACGAATTGAGAACCTCCTCCTTTTTGAAGTCGGTTAAAAAGTGTTCTTTATTTTAAACTAGCTTTTGCCCGCAGCTTCGCTTGCGTGACATTTTGAACTCGTTAAGTGACGATTTTCCATACAAACTTTCATCCCCTATCTAACACCCTTAGGGGTTGAATGTCGAAAAATCCTTCCTTATTCCTTGTCTACATTATAAAGGGAACGTCTGTGCAAAATTTCAGCTTTCTACGTCCAAGGGTTTGGGCTTTTGGGTGTGGTGCCGGAGCTAAAGAATAGCACTACCCCATCTCTTCCCAAGGGGTGTCGTGAAAGGCGACTAAGGGATTAACTAGAGTAGGTATGGGCAGCAGCGTTCTCTGAGTACTTTTACAACAATACTGCGATCGCCAACCCGCCTGACAAGCGGGGCGATTATGGCAAACCCCCCCAACATGGACATGGTTGAGGGAGGCCTATGTCCAGCAGTGGACCTCTTTCGGCTGAATGATGATGATGATGATGATGACATGTGTACGTACCCGGTGCGACAGATGAGTGCATCAGATACATAAAGTAAAAAAAATGTTTTTACCTACATTTGTTACTTACTAACATAGTTTATAAGTGTGTATTACTAACATCATATGGATCAAGGTCTGAAATAAAGTTTTTTTTTTATTTATTAACTGCTCTCGCAATAATTCCCGGTTAGACATTGGCTTTTGGGACACCTCATCACTCAACATCAGTCTTTCTCTTACAAAAAAAAAGGACACAATAATAAGGTCGCTCACCCGCCTCCCGCAATCATTTCGTTAAATTGCCCAATTTAATTCAAGTCCCTCGCAAAATAAAAAGAAAACGTCCCATACGGTTTACTTTACAAATCTTACGCACAATTCGCTTAACTGGGTATAAAAAGGCCACCCAATACCTTTTCTTGGGCGCCGTAAGACGACTAATGGATTAGCACCCCTACTTAGCTTAAATAATAACTTACTGCGATCTCCAATCGTGGTGATTTTTTGTTGTTTAAAGACTCACATACTCCGTCACAGACCCTGTCTCCTGTGATACAGTTTCTAACTAGTACAGGACACAGATGATCTTTTCCACTAGTTTTAAGCCATTTCAGTGTTAATGATCAACTTATATTTAAGCGGTGGAAAACAAATTGTAAACCCTTTTTTAAAGAACAATAAATTATTCTCTTTATTCATTTTATAACATATTTGATACATTTTTAAATATTAAAATACAAATAAAAACATTTAAAAATAAATAAAATAGTAGCCCACCGGCATCGGGAACAGGGTCCAAGCTACCGGCGGTCAGGGCCTCAGAGAGAGGAACCTCCTAACAATACGCGCCGTGTCGAGAAGTACCGCTTTCTGTATCAGGCCCTTGATCCAACCGCCCAACGAGAGCCTCTTAAGGTGTTGGTCGAGGCCCTTGGCTATTAAGCCATTCGCCGTAAGGCCGCCGCCATAAATTATTATTATTATAAAGATTAAGGCAACCTTCTATTGTAACGGTCTGCAGGCCTGTGTCGCCGCGGCTTAGGTATGAAAACATGCATGCGCGCCGCTTCACCTCTGGAGTGAAACACCACACACGAAACGTAATAAGAATGCGAACGCACAGCGAAATAGGAGCGCTGTCTACTAAAGCCTAAAACATTAACGCTCAATTTCGCATGCGCACAGCACATTATCCTAACTATATTTTAATATTATAAATGCGAAAGTAAGTTTGTTTGTTTGTTACCTTTTAACGCCTAAACCACAGAACCGATCATCCTGAAATTTTGCACTTACGCTGTCAGGTGTACAGAATCGGACATAGGGTACCTTTCATCCCGAAAAAAGTACTGTTCTCGAGGAAAACAACGATAATAGATGGCGCAACGTGTCTTTCAAATCATGATTGAATTATATTATTAAAGAAACTTTAGTAGTGTGTTAAGAGTTTTTTAACGCGAGCGAAGCCGCGGGCAAAAGGTAGTTCTATAATAGTTTTTTAATGCATTAGTTTGGGAGTGAGGTTTCTGTAGTAGTTCTGTACGGTTTATAAAGAAGCCCATTTTCAGACGTCTACAACATAATATGAAATGATATGATACGTAATACTTCTTACTTCCTCCTAGCCTGTTACTAACTATGTAGAGATCAGCTTCCAGTGTAACCAGATGCAGTTGAATACCAGTATTTTACACGGAGCGACTACCATCATAGCTCCGCAACCCAGTCACTAGGCAATACCGATATCCTAAAGTAAGATCAATAGTCAGACTTTCGGGCTCCTGACTAACGGTAAAGACTGTCATTGGTATTCTCATGCCACCCGAGACCGATGGCTTAACTAACGTACTATTCGAGGCACGGCAGGGTCTCAATGTGTAAAGAACGGTCACCCATCCACTCACTGACCGTGGCAAGCGTTGCTTATTTTATTTGTTTGGGACAAAAAACAGTTACACATTGCAACATAATTATAACAAAGATGTTAAAAGATGAAAATTGCTAAACATGTAACCCACACTATTGTCCGCGAGTTGAAAAAGAATGAAAGGTAATGTGACATGACGGACGTGCCCGTATAGCACATCATGTTTGTTACTATTTTTTATATCTTCTCAATGTGTCACCCCTAAGACGATTGTACCGATACTCGAGCTCGTTGTGAGGAACTTTGGCACAATAATTTAACTTGCTTAACCTCACAAACGATGTGAACGGCGCGGTTCTTGATTAGCCACTAGCCCCCCGTAATAACAGTTACTTTAAAAATCTCCCTTCATTTAAGAAAGCGAATCAAAATGTTTACCCGCGTCCGCGCACTAACATAAACACAGGCTTATCCTGTCAAGCGATTAACAGCGTTAGAATTAGGGATTAAGCAGCAGATTGGCTTGACAAGTTATGTTAAGGATATTCAGATAAGGACAGGAAACGCAGGCAGATGTTTTGATAAGAAACCTGTTTGTATGTCTTGGGAACAAACATTGGCATGGCGTTATGTGGGATTGCTTACTTACGTTTTTTTTGTCTTGTTGCAAAAAGGTGTTTTTTTTTTGTCAAAAAAAATGTTTGCTGCGGAACGTAAGGTGTTAATTTGATTTTATCGCATTTTTGCACTAAAAAAGACAGCAGGTTTTTCTTGTTTTTTTACTTAACTTTTTTATGATGTCATAAAGTTTTTTTTCCTAAAATGAGATGTTATTTTTGTCAAAAAAGTTTTTTTTCTTTTTTGTTTTCTTTAATGTAAGCTGTAAATATTTGGTTAATGTAAATATTACCGTTTTTAATACTTTTTAATGACGGTAACATCTGCATGGCTTTCTGTAAATTATGTTAATCGACGGACTTAATTTTTTGGTGAAAATTCTTTAACGACAACGCCAAAATTACTCTCAAGCTTCGTTCTCAATATTAGCATTAACACACATGTAGTTTCACCTACAGACTCGCCATTTCGCATTGAATTTAGGAGAAAAATAAATTAATAAAAATATTAAACTAACGTAAGGTAGATTAAAAACTTTTGATTTTTATCATGACATTTTTGCAACCGGCCTGCTCATTCACGTCTCAGTGCTTCGCTGTTTCGCATATTTACTTTTGTCTTACAGTTATTTAAGTGCATTTTCTTATTTAAGTGTTAAAATGCCCAAAATAAAGAGTGACAAACGCGATAATTATAATTATATAAATAAAAAACTTAAAAAATTAGAACGTAAAATTAAACGTGGGCGATATTATCGCCATGAAAGTACATCGTCATCGGATGGTGATTTTCCTACACCTTATAACCAGCAAGGTGAGTAATTTAGTAGTTTAATATTATTATTATGTTTTAACATGTTAATAGGTTACTTTTAGCCTAGCAACCGGTGAATCATAATGCAGTACTTAAAAATACAGTTTAGTAAAATTGGTACGTTTCTGTTTTTTGAATCTATAATGGATTCAAAATTGGAATATCGGATTGTCCTTTGGGGGCTTTCCACCTCCAAAACCAAGTACTTGCTGCTCGGATCTACCTTAGGGGCATTTCCATAGCTCGTACGTTAGTACAAGAAGAATAATTATTTAAACTGCCTATTGGGATTGCGTGTTTCTCACAAGGAGTCTCACTTCCCAACCGTTAATAGGCTTATTTAAGCAAAATATTATTTTGCTTGCAGAGAGCGAATCAATCGTCATCGATGACGATTATGCTAAACATTGCGGCGACAGGGATCCACAACCTGGATGTTCGTACTGGAAACCAGGCCCAACATCCGAATATAGTGATGAGGGGGAGGTACCTACCCCAGTCGTTATACAGTCGCCTGCCACGACAATATAACGGCACAAGTAAACGTACTGCCGCCGAATACCACTACCGCCACTGCTCTTTCCTCTGCACAAACACCAGCTACGCCTGCTGTAGTTTCGACTGCCGTACCTCAGCTAGTGGAAGCAAGTGAACCTGAGCATTCGTCTGCTCTTCAACAAGATGTTCCGGAATTAGATCCGGATTTATTGGAAATATTAGGTGAGGATCCCACCTCTACTAAAGAATACGGCAGTGAAATTCAGAAGGATCTTGCGATTAGACTCAACCACATTGCTACCTCCGGTCTCTCCAAAGAAAACCGCAAGGAATTAGAGGATAGGTACTTGGTTCCGGCAAACTGCAAGTTTATAAGAGCGCCAACCCTTAATCCGGAGATTCGAGCGTCTTTGGTGGACAGTCAAACAAAACGAGATAAAGGCATAGAAAGTAAGCAGATTCGTACATCCTATGCCTTGTCCTCTCTCAGTGAGGCTATTGCCTCAATGCTCTCATCAGGTCATAAAAACCCTGACCTTCTTAAGCTATTGATGGATACAGCTCGAATCCTTGGCGATATACAATACACGGACTCGATCTCACGACGTATTTTCATTATTTCAACTGTCAAGAAAGAACTAAAAGATCAGTTAGAGAAAACGAAAATAGATGAAATGCTATTTGGAAATAACCTACATTAAAATCAGCAAACACTATTATTAAATCTGGAGCTGATTTAAGATCAGCTTCGACGATGAAGTCTACGGCTCATAAACCGGTTAAAGCGGTCAACAAACTTTTAAACTACCGAGCCCCCCTCGAATCGCAGACAGTTTCCACCACCGCCGCCAGGGGGCGCGAGATATGCGCGGGCAGCACCATCAACAACTCAGACTACGAGACAGCCGACGAGGACGACGCACAACAATGCTTACAGGACATCGTCACGTCAGCCGCAAGGACGTCACAGACGTTAGAGACGGTAAGGCCTGCTGGCCGTCTTTCATATTTTTATGAGCAGTGGTGCTTGATAACCAGTAACCCGGTTATACCTTCTTGGATTAGTGGTTATGAAATCCTTTTTTCAGGTCTAGTTTTTCAAACAACCGAGCCATCAGAGCCTGTATATTCACAATGTGAATATGAGGCCTTAAAAGAATTGATACAAGATCTAATTTCTAATGGGGCGGTATCCATATGTCAACCATGCAAGGGCCAATATATATCAAGTATATTCCTTGTTCCGAAACCAAACGGTAAACAACGTTTCATTTTAAATCTAAAACAGTTAAATACATTTATACCGACGCAACAATTCAAACTCGAAGATTTAAGAACAGCTTTGAAACTCGTATCACAAAATTGTTATTTATGTGTACACTCGATTTAAAAGATGCTTATTTTTCAGTAAGCATCCATCCAAATTCAAGAGAATATTTACGCTTTATGTGGGATGGCAATCTTTATGAAATTAACGTTCTACCGTTTGGTTTAAATACTGCCCCTTATATTTTTACTAAGATTCTTAAACCAGTTGCAAAATTACTAAGGTGTAGGGGATATTTATCTACCTTCTATTTGGACGATTCGTTTTTGGTTGGTCAATCATATACTGAATGTTTACAAAATATGAATGACACAAATTACTATTAGAATCGTTAGGATTCATCATCAACACAGAAAAAAGTTCTGTTACACCTACGAATTCTTGCAATTTTTTAGGAAATATTATAGATTCGGAAAGATTTGAAGTTAGATTACCTGATGATAAAAGAAAGAAAATTAAAAAACAATTACTAAGAATAACAAAACTCAAACGATGTAAAATAAGAGAATTTGCTCGTTTTATCGGACTTTTAACATCGGCATGTCAGGCCGTAGACTACGGCTGGCTTTACACCAAGGACTTTGAGAGGTGTAAATATCTTAACCTCAAGATGATGAAGACTACGATAAGTTTATGACTTTACCAACTGAGTTATCGCCAGTCTTTGACTGGTGGCTTAAAGCTATAAATGATTCGGTTTGCAAAATAAAAGTTGATAAATATTCTTTAGAGATATTTAGTGATGCCTCAACAACGGGATGGGGCGCCGCCTGTGGTGATGAGACTGTCAGTGGCCCTTGGAATGAACATGAGAGAACTCTGCATATAAATTATTTGGAAATACTTGCTGCTTTCCTTGGCCTTAAAGTTTTTTGCGCAAGATTCCCCAAATTGTCAGATTTTGTTACGTATTGATAATACAACGGCTACATCGTTCATAAATAGAATGGGTGGAATACATTTTCCACATTTGACGGATATTACTAAACAATTGTGGAATTGGTGCGAAGCGCGTAAAATTATGGTTCATGCCGATTACATACGTTCTTCTGATAACGTAGTTGCGGACGCGGAATCAAGAAGATTACACCCCGACATTGAGTGGGAAATTTCTCAGAGTGCTTATATTAAAATAACACAACACTTTGGTGTCCCTTGTATTGATTTGTATAGAATTAATCATAAATGTGATACCTATGTTTCTTGGCATAGGGACCCTGACGCTTATGCAATTAACGCGTTCACCATATCGTGGTCAAATTATTTCTTTTACGCGTTTCCACCAATTTCAGTTATTTTAAAAACCTTACGTAAAATTATTAACGACAGAGCCACTGGCATTGTCGTTGTACCAAATTGGCAAACACAGCCCTGGTATTCTCTTTTTAAAAAAGCTTCTTACCTCAAAACCACTCATTCTGAAATCTAAGGGTGATTTAATTATTTCTCGTTGTAGCGAACGTGCAATACACCGGCAAATTACTCTGGTTGTCGGGACGTTGTCCGGATATCACTACTCCGAAGAGGAATTCCGCAGTCGTCCATACCCGTAATGTTGGCATCTTTATCAGATAGCACAATCAAACAGTAGGTATGATACTTGCCTTAGGAAGTGGTTTGCGTACTGTCGTGGAAACAATGTAGAACCTTACAGTGCATCATCATGTAATATTCTCGGTTTTTAACGGAAATGTTTAATAATGGAGCTCGGTATGGTACCTTAAATAGTTCCCGATCCGCTTTATCGTTGTTACTTGGTCACAATATAGTAAACAATGATTATATAAAGAGGTACCTCAAGGGAGTCTTTCGATTGCGGCCCTCATTACCTAAATACAATTTAACGTGGAACACTGATCAAGTGTTAAATTATTTAGCAGAATTATAAATCTAAATGAAAGTTTAAACCTTGAAAAACTAAGTAAAAAATTAGTGACCCTTTTAGCGCTGATAACAGCTCATAGAATGCAGACTATATCAAAAATACATGTCAATAATATAACAAAGTTAGATTCAGGGTTTATAATTAAAATTCCCGATTTAATTAAAACTTCTCGTATAGGTTCTTTACAACCAGTGTTTTCCTTACCTTATTTTTCACAGAGGCCGCAAATATGTCCCGCTAGTACCCTGCAGATATACCTCGATAAGACCAATCAGATACGTCAAGTACTTCAATCACTTTTAATTTCGTATAGAAAACCATACCGAGCAGTTACATCGCAAACTTTAAGTAAATGGGTAAAGAGCATGTTACATAATAGCGGTGTTGATATAACGCTGTTTATTGCACACAGCACAAGGCATGCGGCCACTTCCAAGGCTTATAGAGTAGGTGTTAGTCTGGATGTTATACGTAAAACTGCTGGATGGAGTGCAAATTCTACTGTATTCGCTAAATATTATAATCGAACAATTTCAGACGATGCGTCTAACGAATGTGATTTTGTAAGAAGCGTATTAAATGGCTAATTATTCAATTTCAGTTATGTCAGTTCCGATTTACAAGTACCTAATGTAGGTAACATTGTTAGAATTAAAAGGATATTCAATTATGTTATCAATTTAATTACATTATATAAATATGAAATATTATTTCATTCATCCTTTTAAAAGATATACATAATTATGTAATTCATTATATATTTCACGACTGCTTTCTCTCAACATCTACATGTGTGTTAATGCTAATATTGAGAACGAAGCTTGAGAGTAATTGATGATTAAACGAACTTACCTGTACGTGAAGTTCTATCACAATTACTCGAAGAGCTTCGTTCGAAGATATTAGCATCCCTCCCTCCCTCGTAGGTATACTGAACCCCTCGTCGTGAAACATCAAACAGCTCAGCATATCTCCAAACTAAATGAGCAGGCCGGTTGCAAAAATGTCATGATAAAAATCAAAAGTTTTTAATCTACCTTACGTTAGTTTAATATTTTTATTAATTTATTTTTCTCCTAAATTCAATGCGAAATGGCGAGTCTGTAGGTGAAACTACATGTGTGTTAATGCTAATATCTTCGAACGAAGCTCTTCGAGTAATTGTGATAGAACTTCACGTACAGGTAAGTTCGTTTAATCATCAAATATACCAGCTTTACAAAATATAATTATGCCAAAAGAGAAATTGTTGTCATGTTTGACACCATATTGGAATGTACTGGGGCCCAATTCTCCTAAAATAAATTGTTGCCAAACGCAATCGAACCACAACCGTCAGTCAGTTTTTGTTTTCGAAAACTTTCAAAATGATTGATTTTGTTTTTTGTGTCAAGCAATTTGATAGCTTTTGAAATTGAGAACTGTCTGAATGAACGGTTCGGCCTTGGTTCGGTTGTGATTTATCAAGATTTATTTTAGGAGAATTAGGCCCCTGATTATTTTTTTACAACTCAGACCTTACTGCATTGAAGGCAATAATGGACATACATATTTTTTTATACAATTCCTATATACATTATTCTTATAATATTTACAGAATTACAAATAAAAGTATATACAAATAAATTAAAAATATCCTAATAAAACTATAAACTAAAATAGTGCGTCAAAATATTCCTCCGCATCGCTGTCGACTGGTAACGTGCCCAGAAGGCTGGCAGCATTGCCACGTTGTATGGCAATGCTTATCCTTTGGCCAAGGTAGAGGCCAGCCTTCGGGTCACGGGTCGTATCGACCAGCCGCCTTGCAAGATCTTTGTATAAGATTTGGGCACTCGGACCCCACGGCCCGAGTGTTTCGACCCCAAACGGCTCGAAAATATAATTACTAATCAAGTTATTATATTTTCGCCGCTTGAGGGCCTCCGCAGCTGCAGCAGCAGCGCCAGCACAGCCTACCGAGCTAGGAAGATGAGATGGCGCAAGGGTATCGACGCACGTTGCGTCCCATACCAGAGGCCTACCCATCTTCCATGGCATCAATGACATACCATCTGGTCTCTTGCCATCGTCACGTGCCAAGCCATTTGGTTCTAATACGGCTGGAACGCCGGCGGTGACAAGAGCACGACGGATAATATCATTTAAGTTGGCGTGCCGTGCTATACGGCCTGCACTCCTGCTGCAAGACAAGCCGTGGTGTCCGAGGCTGTCGACGGCTTCACCGCAGTGGCAGCGATGCGGAGCACAGCAGGGAGCACCCAAACGCAGGCATGTAGCGAGCCGAAAAGTATTGTCGTCCAACATAGTACCTATGTTGGACGACGGAAGTGCCTGAAGCCATAGACCCGACTCCCATTTACCCACAGCCAGCAGGCGAGCACGCTCAGCGCTTGTGATTGACGTATTGATAAGATTATTCCGTATCACAGCGCAGAGCGGCTCGTCCCACTGTCTCTGGGAGGATGGATTGACGGGCAACACCGTATTTGGACAAGCCATTTTCCAGGCGTTCACAGCGTCGGTCAAGCACGGTACCTCAAAATCAACCAGTGAGGATGACAAGATTTTCCTGGTTAATTTCTCAGTACTGTGGACCGAGGACAAGAACGCCGGTAAACTGATACTGGAAATTTTGCGGACGCCGAGACCACCCAAACGAATGGGAAGTGTAGCTTGTAACCAAGCTCGGTCGTCCAGAGCCACATTTAGGATTGAAGTTAGTGTGTTACATATAATTTTGTCTACTTTGTCCAAGAGTTGTGGATGTTTCCATAAATGGGAAGAACGGAGGCTATACGTAAATTTCGGTCCAAAACAACAGTATCGGATAATAGTAAAAGCCGAATGTATATTAATTTTGAAAAGTCTGTCCGAAATATCACGAAAATTTTGGATTCAGAAATAATTCAACCGCTAGGCTATCACTGCTTTAAAGACGTAAATCAAAGTCAAAATCAGTTTACTCGTTTCAACACTAACAAAACAGACATTTAAACATAATAAACTAATGCTATAACCCTTTCTCTTTGAAACAGTCGGGTAAAAATAGCCAAGCACAACACTAGTCTCGTGTGTGTTTATTTATCAGTCTTTCTTCCGAAAGCCCAATTTTGTAACACGACTGTAGTCATAATACCACGCTTGTATATTCCGAAAGGGTAGTCAGAGGTACAGGTACTGTTGTAATCGTTTCTTATTACTGCTCGCCAATGCTGGTTAAGTTCCACGTAAAAGGCGGTAGCCATATTGTCCATTAATAGGCGATCGCTGCCAAATACGCCTTAGCCGTATACGCTCGAGCGAACACTGACATAGCGAACAAGAATAGCGAACACATGTTTGCACGTACGTACCACTACCGAACAGTGTGTTCGGCGAACACCTTCATAGTAATTCGTGTTCGATGTTCGTGTTCGCGATGCTTGTGTTCGCTCGTGCGTACTGAACGTTGCGCATGGTGTCAAATACGCTCGCGTTGCAGCGTCACTGCAATTAGATCGGCGCGTCATGAAATTACATGAATTTAGCCTACTGGATATGTTTTTAAGTCGGAAATAAATATACAGGTTGTCTCAAAACTCAACTTCAAGCCGGGAACAAAATAACGATAGAGCGGTTTATGACTGTTCAGAAAAAGTTTAATCGTTTTCGAGTTTCAAAGTAAACTAAGTATTAATAAAATTTTACCTCAAATCCAACAATTCAATATGTTAAAAATGTAAAACTTTTTTTTTCTAAACCTTACACTACTTACTCTTTGGGAGAAGCCACATGATGCGGTGCGGCTCCGGCGCGGCGCAATACCTACATACAAATTTCCATGGTATCCACACGGTGCGTTGCGGCGCCGAGCCGCACGCTCGTTGGACCAAGACGAGGGGGGAGAGTGTATGGAGCGGCACCGCTCCGGCGTCGTAGACCGCAGATGTGGTTGACGGAGAGCCGTTGCACACGGTGCGGTGCGGCACCGCACCGCACCGCGTGGCTCTTGCGACGCCGCGTACGGTACTACGTGTGCACGCTGATGCGGCAAAATGGTCGCCGTGCGGCGGCGCACCGCACCGCGCCGCACCGTGTGGCTTCTCCCATACATTTGTTTGCAGATTGACGTTGAGTTTTGGGACACAACAAATATTAAGTAATTTTGAAGGTGCCAATTTTTTTTCTGTGGTGGCTATCCTTTTTTAGTATACTCTTCATCTATACTCTTCGTCTGGGAAAACCTCCGGGATCTCCGATTGAACGCACCGGTGCGGTGCCAATAAGGTTAAGAGAATACCATAAGTGTTGTTTTGATCGAAACTTAACTGCAACTACACTGCAACTAAACTTCTTTAGTTACGCTCAACGCTTGCGACTACTAGCAGGACAAGCTTAGTAACAATATTCCATCATGCCGTGCGTGCCAATGACAACGCAGTCCAAGTGGCCAGTTATGGGCCGCAATAATAAAATTAGTTTTAATTAGGTTGTCATCGAAACGCTAAGAAGAAGAATATTCCAGTTGATCATAGTTGGGATCCAAGAAAAGGGCCTTCAAGGAGACAAAACGTTGTATATAGTTGGCCAAACCGTTTCCCTACCTACTTATTGGGGTCGACCCCCAATATCGGTATTTTACAGCACTACCGTTATTTACAAAATTATGCTCATCGTTAAGTCGGCAGCAAACGATTGCTATAATGAGCTGCTACTTAATTTGCGTCCTACAATTTAAGCTCTTATCTTAAACATCTTCGACACGCTATGCTTGTTACTTTAACCGGTTAAAATCAGCGAGGAAGCCTTTATCTAGCATAGGATGACTTCCGGCAGTTATGATGGTCCATGAAGAAATATTATTTATTTTTAGTGGTACTAGTGTTGTTTTTACTATTCCGTGGTCATGACTGTCATGAGTAGGTACCATATGTAATACACGTAGCGTTAAACTGAAGTTGAAATTGGCATTTACTTAATAAAACATATTTCATAAATTAAGGGTCAAAATACACGGCCGATAGTTGCTTCTTGGAGCCGGATCCGACTATCTGATCGGATTCATGAAATACGGTTCTCGTGTCCGATTTTTTCTGGACGACGACGACGCCCGGACGATGACGTGTGTGAAGTTAGCATCTCAAATGCTGGCATCTCACAAATAAACTCCAGATTTAGTGGCATCCCGCATAGTTCCACAGTTCTTGATAAGTTTTAACAATAGTTCCGTCGATTTTACTGTCGAAATCGCATTTTGAAAAAATGAGATGCTAACTTCACAAAATTTATCATAGCATCTCATCGAATTTCTCAAAATGGACCATTTCAGAGTTGAAACCAAAAGAGTTCTGCATCCTAAACCTATTCTGTTGATAGTTCTATCGGTTGAATCCAATTTAAATCACTAACAATTGTTTGTAACGAAATATCCGTACACGAGTGAGATGCTGAGGTAAAACTGGGAGTTTTGAGACGTATGAAGCTTTTAAACGATAGTTAGAGGTCCCTCACTCAAGCTCCGAAAGAGTTCTGGTGTTTAGAACATCCAAAATAATTATAAATCATTGTTATAAACAAAAAACCGTATAAAAGTGAGATGCTGAGGTATAACTGGGAGTTCTGGGTCTTATGAAGATTTTAAACGATAAGTAGAGGTCGCTCACTCAAGCTCCGAAAGAGTTCTGGTGTTTAGAACATCCACAATAATTACAAATAATTGTTATAAACAAAAAATCCGTACAGAAGTGAGATGCTGAGGTATAACTGGGAGTTCTGGGTCGTATGAAGCTTTTAAACGATAGTCAAAGGTCCCTGACTTAAGTTCCGAAAGAGTTCTGGTGTTTAGAATATCCACAATAATTATAAATAATTGTTATAAACAAAAAATCCGTACAGAAGTGAGATGCTGAGGTATAACTGGGAGTTCTGGGTCGTATGAAGCTTTTAAACGATAGTCAAAGGTCCCTGACTTAAGTTCCGAAAGAGTTCTGGTGTTTAGAACATCCACAATAATTACAAATAATTGTTATAAACAAAAAATCCGTACAGAAGTGAGATGCTGAGGTATAACTGGGAGTTCTGGGTCTTATGAAGATTTTAAACGATAAGTAGAGGTCGCTCACTCAAGCTCCGAAAGAGTTCTGGTGTTTAGAACATCCACAATAATTACAAATAATTGTTATAAACAAAAAATCCGTACAGAAGTGAGATGCTGAGGTATAACTGGGAGTTCTGGGTCGTATGAAGCTTTTAAACGATAGTCAAAGGTCCCTGACTTAAGTTCCGAAAGAGTTCTGGTGTTTAGAACATCCACAATAATTACAAATAATTGTTATAAACAAAAAATCCGTACAGAAGTGAGACGCTGAGGTATAACTGGGAGTTCTGGGTCGTATGAAGCTTTTAAACGACAGTTAGACGTCCCTCACTCAAGCTCCGAAAGAGTTCTCGTGTTTAGAACATCCAAAATAATTATAAATCATTGTTATAAACAAAAAACCGTATAAAAGTGAGATGCTGAGGTATAACTGGGAGTTCTGGGTCTTATGAAGATTTTAAACGATAAGTAGAGGTCGCTCACTCAAGCTCCGAAAGAGTTCTGGTGTTTAGAACATCCACAATAATTACAAATAATTGTTATAAACAAAAAATCCGTACAGAAGTGAGATGCTGAGGTATAACTGGGAGTTCTGGGTCGTATGAAGCTTTTAAACGATAGTCAAAGGTCCCTGACTTAAGTTCCGAAAGAGTTCTGGTGTTTAGAACATCCACAATAATTACAAATAATTGTTATAAACAAAAAATCCGTACAGAAGTGAGATGCTGAGGTATAACTGGGAGTTGTGGGTCGTATGAAGGTTTTAAACGATAGTCAAAGGTCCCTGACTTAAGTTCCGAAAGAGTTCTGGTGTTTAGAACATCCACAATAGTTATAAATAATTGTTATAAACAAAAAATCCGTATAGAAGTGAGATGCTGAGGTATAACTGGAAGTTCTGGGTCGTATAAAGCATTTGAACGATTAGTCGAGGTTTCCTGCACAAGCCCCGAAAGAGTTCTAGTGTTTTGACCGTCCACGATAATTATAAATCATTGATACGGATTTTTTGTTTATAACAATTATTTATAATTATTGTGGATGTTCTAAACACCAGAACTCTTTCGGAGCTTGAGTGAGGTACCTCTACTTATCGTTTAAAATCTTCATACGACCCAGAACTCCCAGTTATACATCAGCATCTCACTTCTATACGGATTTTTTGTTTATAACAATGATTTACAATTATTGTGGATGTTCTAAACACCAGAACTCTTTCGGAGCTTGAGTGAGGGACCTCTACTTATCGTTTAAAATCTTCATACGACCCAGAACTCCCAGTTATACCTCAGCATCTCACTTCTATACGGATTTTTTGTTAATAACAATTATTTGTAATTATTGTGGATGTTCTAAACACCAGAACTCTTTCGGAGCTTAAGTGAGGGACCTTTAACTACCGTTTATACGCTTCATACGACCCAGAACTCCCAGTTATACCTCAGCATCTCACTTCTATACGGATTTTTTGTTTATAACAATTATTTGTAATGATTGTGGATGTTCTAAACACCAGAACTCTTTCGGAGCTTGAGTGAGGGATCTCTACTTATCGTTTAAAATCTTCATACGACCCAGAACTCCCAGTTATACATCAGCATCTCACTTCTATACGGATTTTTTGTTTATAACAATGATTTACAATTATTGTGGATGTTTTAAACACCAGAACTCTTTCGGAGCTTGAGTGAGGGACCTCTACTTATCGTTTAAAATCTTCATACGACCCAGAACTCCCAGTTATACCTCAGCATCTCACTTCTATACGGATTTTTTGTTAATAACAATTATTTGTAATTATTGTGGATGTTCTAAACACCAGAACTCTTTCGGAGCTTAAGTGAGGGACCTTTAACTACCGTTTATACGCTTCATACGACCCAGAACTCCCAGTTATACCTCAGCATCTCACTTCTATACGGATTTTTTGTTTATAACAATTATTTGTAATGATTGTGGATGTTCTAAACACTAGAACTCTTTCGGAGCTTGAGTGAGGGATCTCTACTTATCGTTTAAAATCTTCATAAGACCCAGAACTCCCAGTTATACCTCAGCATCTCACTTCTGTACGGATTTTTTGTTTATAACAATGATTTATAATTATTGTGGATGTTCTAAACACCAGAACTCTTTCGGAACTTAAGTCAGGGACCTTTGACTATCGTTTAAAACCTTCATACGACCCACAACTCCCAGTTATACCTCAGCATCTCACTTCTGTACGGATTTTTTGTTTATAACAATTATTTGTAATTATTGTGGATGTTCTAAACACCAGAACTCTTTCGGAACTTAAGTCAGGGACCTTTGACTATCGTTTAAAAGCTTCATACGACCCAGAACTCCCAGTTATACCTCAGCATCTCACTTCTGTACGGATTTTTTGTTTATAACAATTATTTGTAATTATTGTGGATGTTCTAAACACCAGAACTCTTTCGGAGCTTGAGTGAGGGACGTCTAACTATCGTTTAAAAGCTCCATACGACCCAGAACTCCCAGTTATACCTCAGCATCTCACTTCTGTACGGATTTTTTGTTTATAACAATTATTTGTAATTATTGTGGATGTTCTAAACACCAGAACTCTTTCGGAGCTTGAGTGAGCGACCTCTACTTATCGTTTAAAATCTTCATAAGACCCAGAACTCCCAGTTATACCTCAGCATCTCACTTTTATACGGTTTTTTGTTTATAACAATGATTTATAATTATTTTGGATGTTCTAAACACCAGAACTCTTTCGGAGCTTGAGTGAGGGACCTCTAACTATCGTTTAAAAGCTTCATACGTCTCAAAACTCCCAGTTTTACCTCAGCATCTCACTCGTGTACGGATATTTCGTTACAAACAATTGTTAGTGATTTAAATTGGATTCAACCGATAGAACTATCAACAGAATAGGTTTAGGATGCAGAACTCTTTTGGTTTCAACTCTGAAATGGTCCATTTTGAGAAATTCGATGAGATGCTATGATAAATTTTGTGAAGTTAGCATCTCATTTTTTCAAAATGCGATTTCGACAGTAAAATCGACGGAACTATTGTTAAAACTTATCAGGAACTATAGAACTATGCGGGATGTCACTATATCTGATGTTTATTTGTGAGATGCTAAAATTTTTTTTGCGAAGTTAGCATCTCATTTTTTCAAAATGCGATTTCGATATTAAAATCGACGGAACTATTGTTAAAACTTATCAAGAACTGTGGAACTATGCGGGATGCCACTAAATCTGGAGTTTATTTGTGAGATGCCAGCATTTGAGATGCTAACTTCACACACGTCGGACGATGTATACGATTGTGACATCCGATCCGATAGTCTGGTCGTACGTGTAATTCATGTTCAAACAAATTTATGACGCGGAGCCCTTCAGATAGTCTGATCAGACTATCGGAACCGACTATCGGAGGCAAGTATCGGGCGTGTATTTGGGATCTTAATCGGCATTTAAGGAGAAAATTGATTTGTATTGTGTAATAATTTTTAATTTAATTTGATTCAATTTACTTAATTCCAGTTACTTAATAATTCAATTTAAGTAATTTCATTTAATTTAATTGATCTTGATTTAATCTTGATTTTATTTGTTGTAATTTTGTGTGCACTATGGGTTAAGTACTTACTTAATTATTACCTGAAATACTTAATTGTTTATTTATTATTTATAGTTGCATAACTGTAGGTTCTGACTGCCCTACGGATTGATGAGTTCAAACGGATTATAGAAAAGTAAAATCAGCGATTATGAACAAAGTTAACTCGAGCTATATGGTACATTTAATGTACCTACTTAATAGGCCAAAAATACCGGGGGTATGAGGAAGGAATCAGTTTAACATTTCAAATGTATCCAATTAAAGCGAAATAACATAACCTGTAACTTTCAAATCGACTCCTACGCAAAGCTACAGCTTCCGACAAACGACAGACAAGAACAGACAGATATTGACTGCCCTGTCTGTCAGAATAATAGACAACCACGAACCACGATGTATGTTTTTACAATGAACAAGGAATTTAAACAAACGTGCCCTATTTAAATCAATCTAAATTTGCATACGTTTGATCTCGTAGGCGTCCCCTGTTCGCTCTGCCTATCCTTTTCGCAATTGTGTTGGGGTCAGCTTCCAGTCTAATTAGCCTACTCCCTAAGTCCGTCAACGAAGTTAGTCGCCCGTCCGAAAGTAGCCCGAAACGTAGGAGTGAACAAAACAAGTGTCAAGTTCAACTTTTCGGACGGGCAAAAACACATCCGTGGTAGGGATAGCTGTCAAATCGTATTGTCATTCATTCTTAGTTCGGGCCCCGAAATAATCGTATGTCCGTAGGTGATAGGGAGTAGGAAACGCTCGTAACTAAGGCCGAAACCACGGACTTCATGCTTAGGGAGTAGACCCCCAGATGCGGCTGAATACCAGTATTGTACACGGAGTCACTGCCAACAGACCTCCGCAACCCAGTTACTGGGCAATGCTGATATCGTAAGGTTAGACCGGTTGTCATTTTCGGGCTTCTGACTACCCGTAACGACTATCATAGGTATTTTTGTATGACACAAGGGACCGACGAGACGCAGCGACGGCGACGGTTTAACGTGCTCTGCACGATTCGGAGGGGTCTCGATGTATAACGAACGGTCACCAATAGGCGGACTGACCGCAGTAAGCTCAGCTTAACCTCGCAAATTGAGCAAATCGCAAAATCACCAATCGCAAAATGAGTTGAGCGCAGTTGTTAATTAGCCGCGAGGGCGCCTTCTGTATCTACATATTAAATAAAAAAAGAAGTCCTGACTGACTGACTGATTGACTGACTCATCAACGCCCAGCCCAAACCCTTGGACCTAGAAAACTGAAATTTTGCACAGAGGTTCCCTTTATAATGTAGACAAGGAATAAGGAAGGATTTTTCGAAATTCAACCCCTAAGGGAGTTAAATAAGGGGATGAAAGTTTGTATGGAAAATCGTCACTTAGCGGGTTCAACATTTCACGCAAGCGAAGCTGCAGGCAAAAGCTAGTCTGCAATATAATGCAAAAATGATATTTTTTTTCGTAATGGTTTGGCAAAGAAGCCGGCTGCCCATTTGATGGAAAGTGGTTACTTTCGGGGCAGTCGATGCAGCGGTGACAACCGGGCGTCTGCTCCCGGCCTATACGACAGGCACTTCAAGAAACAACCATGTCCCGAGAGTACCTGCGTCAGACGGAAGCTGAAGGCGTCATGCCGCCTCTCCAGCCACTCCTTCATTACGGATCTTACCGCCGCTATTGCCTCCACGAGTGACGATCGTTAAGTACGTCCGGCGCACCCTGGGCAGTCAGCCCCGCTACCAACCTTGCTGACTGGCTAATCTTTTGACCACAGCATGAGCTATTTTCGTATAGCTCGTGCTGACACGAGAGAAGAAGACGACCGCCGCTATTGCAGTGTGCTCGGTATGCGAGGTCCTACATATCCCTGAGTGGCCTTTTTTGACACCAACAGAAAGAATGGGTGGCCTTACAAACCTCACAGCACATCCCTATCTCTATCAAAGTAATGTTCTCATTACTGTCGCAGTCAATTAAAACTAATAGACATTTGCATGCAGAACCGAATTAACATTAATAGCTTAACGTTTTTAGTGCAGGAACTTAAACTTAACTGCACAGTAGCTTTTATAGAGGAAAGTTTAATGCAAATCAAATCAAATCAAATCATTTATTTGTGATTCACAGGTAATAATTAGGTCTTATTTATACAAAGGTCATGCTGTGATCAGCCTCATGGGCATACAAATGTCATAAAAAAAATAGTTTAAGATCATAATTCATTAAAAAGTTATAATCATAATTATAGGTAGATTCAATCGGACATTAACACTTTAAGAATTCGTCAACAGAATAGAATGAATATTCAATGAGGAATTGGAACAGCTTATTTTTGAAAACACGAATGTCTCTAAACTCCTTAATACTATTAGGGATCTTGTTATAAATCTTTGGTGCCATAACAAACACACTATTCTCATACAGGCTAGTTTTATATCGTCTACTAAGGTTATTATATAATTTACTTCTGTTGCGAGACCTATGCTCCAGTGTAAACAAGGATGGATGAGACCTGATAAAAATAGCCATTTCAAATATGTATAGTGAGGGTAAGGTAAGTAATTTTAAGTTTATAAAGAAATTCTTACAGCTATCAGTTATTTTTAGACCACACATAGCACGGATGCACCTCTTTTGACATTTGAACACTTTATCGCAATTAGTGGCATTTCCCCAGAAAATTATTGCATATCTTAGCCTAGAAGCAACATATCCATGATAGGCCACCAGTAATGTAGGGAGGCTGACTTTTTTTGCTAGCATGTACAGGCTATATGATGATTGTGATAATTTTTGACATACAAATTCTATGTGACTTTGCCATTTAAGGTTATTATCTATGTGTACACCAAGGAATTTGGTTGTTGTTGTTAATTGTACTTCTTTTTCATTATATTGTATTTGTATATTTATGTTACGATTCGTTTTCTGTTTAAATTGCATTATTTTAGTTTTATCTATATTTATTAATAAATTATTGTTTTTTAACCAATTTATTATTGAATTTAAGCTATTATTTATAATATTTTCATCATTATAGACAACTGTACAGTCATCTGCAAACAATATCATCCGATTATTTGTTGATTTGGGTAGGTCGTTAATATAGATAATAAAGAGGAGTGGCCCTAAAACACTCCCTTGTGGAACTCCAAATTTAACTGTTCTTGGACTGGATCTAAAATTTAGTTCATTTTTAGTTTTGGGACAAATTTTACTTATGTTTGTTATTTGAGTTCTATTTGAGAGGAACGAGTTCAATAAATCTAGAGTATTGCCCCTAACACCATATATTTCGAGTTTCTTTAATAGTGTTTCATGGTCCACGAAGTCAAACGCCTTTGACATATCCATAAATAAGGCATACGCAGGCTGCCTAGCATCTATTCTAGGGTATATGGACTTATTTTTTCGGAAACCTTTTTGATCATTAGAAAAGATGTTGTTTTTCTCAAAATAATTATATAAATTAGTATAAATAGCCTTTTCAAATATTTTGGAAAATGTGGGAGTCAGGGCTATTGGTCTATAATTTTCCATGTGAAATTTAGCATTTTTTTTTATGAAGGGGTTTAATTATAGTTGTCTTCAATACTGATGGAAAAATACCCTGTTCAAAACATAAGTTGATAATGTAGCTAAGTACAGGTGCAATAGTATGGCAAACATGTTTTATTACTAATATACTAATGTCGTCAAAACCAGTACTTCTAGTATTTTTTAAATTTCTTATTAACGAAAAAATGTCAGAGGCATCTGTTGGACCTAAAAAAAAGGAGTATGGAGAGTTATACGTACATGTTTGAATTTTCGCGGTATTTGTTATCTTTTGAGGTTTAACCAAATCTGCATAGTAATTATTAAATGATTCTACTATTCCTTGAGGATCTGTAATTTTACAATCATTTATTGTCAAATATTTAATGTTTTCGGCCGGAAATTTTTGTTTATTGCCTTGAATGACATTCCAAGAGGCTTTGGATTTATTGCTAGCATTTAAAATAAAGTAATTATTTTGAGATTTCTGAGTCAACTTGATAATCTTACTGTATCTCATAGAATATTTTTTGAACACTTGTTTATCTGTATGGCTCTTAGACAATCTATATTTCCATAAGAGAGATCGTTTATGTTTGCTACATCTCTTGATACCACGAGATAGCCATTTTTGTCTTATTTTTCATTTTTGATATAGGAAAACACAGGTCATAAAATAATCGAAATGAGTCATAAAACAAACTGAAAGCTTCATTTGCATCATTTGTAGCAAAGACCTCACTAAACTTGAGTTCATTAATACACTCTTTAAACTTTCTCAAATTATCTCTAGAATAATCCCGTTTAAATGTAAACCAGTGGTCAAATAAGCAGGTCTTTTTTACAGGACAACATATACATTGGGCTTTGTGATCGGACAAACCCAGTTCAAAAAGCTCAGATTTAGCACCGCGTATGTTATGAAAGATGTTGTCAATACAGGATCCACTGCTAGGTCTGGTTGGTTCTTTAATAGACTGTTTTAAATTAAATCCAGTAACAAGTTGCTCCAGCTCTAATGAATTTTTATTTTTTTTCAACATATCAATATTGAAGTCGCCACAGACGATAATTTTTTTATTTACATTTTTAGTCAAGAGGGATAGAATGTCGTTAAAATTATTAAAAAATAAGTCAAGATATTTACTAGAATTTTTGCTCTGGGGTACTCTATATAAGCATACTACGATCATCTTATGATCTACCAATTCAACCGCACAACATTCTATTACGTTAGTGATGTTAAACTTTTCAATGGCATTCAGGACGACAAAGTTAACATTGTTTTTCACTAGAATACATGTCCCACCCCTTCTTTTGTTGCGCGAGAAATGAGTAGCTAAAACGTAGTTAGGAATTTGGAGGAGTGGAGTGTCGTCTTCTAGCATATTGTGTTCAGAGAAACACAACACATCTATAGTTTTACCAACCTCTGCTAGGTCATGTAGGCAAACCGTAAATAAGTCCGATTTAGTAATAAGTCCACTAATATTTTGGTGCATTATGTTGATGCGATTATAGACGAAAAAAATCATTACAGTTCGTGTTTGTCATAACAGAGTTCATCCTCCAAGAAGTCGAAGGGGAGTGTATATTATTTGAGTTAATGTCCGTTTGAGTGCCTTTATCAGCAGATATTACATTACAATTATTATCATTATAAGTCCGTTCATAGTCTGATTGTTTATTATTTATACAGTATACGTCATTCAATTCATGTTTAGCATTATTTAAATACATACTACGTTTTGAAGAATAATATAAACGCAATATTTCTCTCAATATACAGGGCTACTGGTAATTCGACGTATTCCTTGCACCACGTTATAGGGGGGCTAACATGCAACAAATTTAACCGCACATATGTTCTACGAAAATCAATGGATTTCGAGATATTGCAATTTTTATATTATTTTGAATAATACCCAGAATTTCTTCTTAAACACTATTTATCTCTAAAATATCAAATTTATCGGCTTTGATTATGATATTAGCTTGTAGCTGATACTTTTACGAAGCTTTCTGCGTATTTAACTGTTCTTAATGACCATCCAATTGGAAGTAATCATTAAAAGTTAAATAAGTATATTAGAAAATCATCGAGGTACACGATAAAGAATGATGTTTATCTCAAAAATTTACTATGACACTAAGTGTACAAAATGCAAGACAAACATCCTTATTTAATCAGCTATCCAACGAGGTATAAACGTTCAAAAAGTATTTAGAAACGAATGTAAAAATGTCTTATAATACTGACAAAGGCGATTTCTGAAAAATCTCTACAAGCACGCAGGTGGCCCGTTAAGTGCAATTCATTGCATAATCCTCGCGTAGAGATTAAACAGCAGTCTGTCGGGCACTAACTGTCCTCTAAATGTCAGGATTAGATTAGGTCAGGTCGTTAGGTTATGTTTGGCCAGGGTTAGGTAGGTTAGGTTAGGACCTAAGTGTGCGAGGGAACACCGGGATGGTTTTAGTCAGTAAGAGTCTGACAGACCCCTCTGCCCACCCCTAGGACGGAGGACATCCATGAGGATATCCAGAAGGCAAAAAAAAATGGTCAGGTTAGGTCGTTAGGTTAGGTCACGGTTAGGTTTAGGTTAGGTCACAACTTCGGTGCCCTGAGATCTGGAGGCGAGGGCCCTCGCGCTGAGATATCGCCAAAGCGCGGAGACGCTTGAGCGAAGTAGTCTCCACCAGATCCTAGTGGCTGTGGAGGAAACGAATTGCGCCACCCAGCGCAGGGCACGCCGCAATAGTGGCAGTAAGACCCGTAATGGAGGAGTGGCTGGATAGGCGGCATGGCAACCTCAGCTTCCAGATGACGCAGGTGCAGATATCTCAGCGCGGGGGCCCTTGCCTCTAGATCCCAGGGCATCGAAGTTGTGACCTAACCTAAACCTAACCGTGACCTAACCTAACGACCTAACCTGACCATTTTTTTTTTGCCTTCTGGATATCCTCATGGATGTCCTCCGTCCTAGGGGTGGGCAGAGGGGTCTGTCAGACTCTTACTGACTAAAACCTCCCCGGTGTTCCCTCGCACACTTAGGTCCTAACCTAACCTACCTAACCCATTTTTTTTTTTTTCTCGTGGCAAAATCCTCATGGATACCCTCCGCCCGGGGAAGGCGAAGGGTTATGCCGGACTCTTACCGGCTAAAAACCCACGGTGTTCCTTCTCCTGACCTGTGGCCGGGGTCACGGGATTCGCAGCTGCATGCACCGCGACCCCGGCAGTCCTCGGTCCGCCAGCCCCTGGCGGACCTCTCCTTCTGTGGGGCTTTACCCCTTTGCCCCACGTCCTCCTGAGAGGCGCGCGTGGAACACGGCGCGCCGCCTTCTCGGGCCTGTTACTGGTCGGGCGACGGGTCCCCTAACCCGCCGCCCGCAGGCCACACACTAGAGTGGCCGGAGATCGTCTCGCGCCCTCCGGCGGCGCCCGGTGCGTCTGGCGCGGGAAGGGAGAGTGACAGTCGCCTCTCTCTCCCTCTCCGCTCCCTCCTTGGTCGCCATCACCTCCTCGCAAAAGGAGGCGACGGCTTCCCACGCAGTCTCGCTCCCGACCATGGACAGAACCACGACCGGAAGCGAGAGGTCACCACCGACTGCCGCGACTAGTTCGCGGCGCTGCGTCGCCCACGCAGGACACGCCTGCAGCGTGTGCAGCGCCGTGTCCTCGGGGCAGTCGACGCAGTGGTGACATCCGGGCGTCTGCTCCCGGCCTATGCGACACAGGTACTTCCCGAAACAACCATGTCCCGAGAGCACCTGCGTCAGCCGGAAGCTGAGGGCGCCGTGCCGCCTCTCCAGCCACTCCTCCATTACGGGTCTTACCGCCGCTATTGCGGCGTGCCCAACCTACCTAACCCTGGCCAAACATAACCTAACGACCTGACCTAATCTAATCCTGACATTTAGAGGACAGTTAGTGCCCGACAGACTGCTGTTTAATCTCTACGCGAGGATTATGCAATGAATTGCACTTAACGGGCCACCTGCGCGCTTGTAGAGATTTTTCAGAAATCGCCTTTGTCAGTATTATAAGACATTTTTACATTAGTTTCTAAATATTTTTTGAACGTTTATACCTCGTTGGATAGCTGATTAAATAAGGATGTTTGTCTTGCATTTTGTACACTTAGTGTCATAGTAAATTTTTGAGATAAACATCATTCTTTATCGTGTACCTCGATGATTTTCTAATATACTTATTTAACTTTTAATGATTACTTCCAATTGGATGGTCATTAAGAACAGTTAAATACGCAGAAAGCTTCGTAAAAGTATCAGCTACAAGCTAATATCATAATCAAAGCCGATAAATTTGATATTTTAGAGATAAATAGTGTTTAAGAAGGAATTCTGGGTATTATTCAAAATAATATAAAAATTGCAATATCTCGAAATCCATTGATTTTCGTAGAACATATGTGGGGTTAAATTTGTTGCATATTAGCCCCCCTATAACGTGGTGCAAGGAATACGTCGAATTACCAGTAGCCCTGTATATCGACATATGTACGTGGGAAGTTGATTGCGCTCTGGCTTAAATTTATAGAAATTCATCACAATAAATGAAGTATTTACATATTTATCACATATTTTACTTAATTCATTATTTAATTTTGTTTCTTTAAGATATCTGTTAAATAAAGGTTCACAAATTATTATATTAGTATTTTGAACAGATTCTATCCATGATTCAAGTCTATCTCTTACGGTAAAAAGGCTATCATCCTCAGTGAATCCAAGTACAATTACAAAGTCGTTCATTGTTAATTTTGGTATTTCATTGACACAGGAGTTCAAAAGATTAGGTAGTTTACTCCAAGGTTTCCAGGAACAAAATACATCATAGTCAGCTCCTAGAAGGTGTTTCAAGATAATCCGAATATCACGGCCTTGTTGATCCGCCAGAATAATTACTTTGTTTCTTTGTTTTTTCAAACAGATTGTGGCTATAGTCTCGACTTTTCGGTCAGTAGTTGGAACTGTAACTAATTCTGGTGGTGGTAGTATATCAGTCACGTGTTCGTTGATCAGGTCATCACATACTGTGTCATCCGTCAGTGACTCAGTCTCTTTGATGAATGTTCGAGACTTTTCACTCTCAATATTTGTCAGTAACATGTCACACTGGTCATTGTAAGCCTTCTGCATATTTTTCAATTCCTCAATAAGTTTTTGATTTTGTGTTTTCAATTTAGAGATTCTAAGCAATAGATTACTGATTTTCTTTCTACGTCTTTTTATTCTTTGCTTATATTTTCTAGTTATGATGGATTTTTTATTAAAGAATATTTCAGTGTTTTCGGGGGATGTTTGTGTGGATTTTTCAGTTGATAAGCAAATTATTTGTTTGGGCGATTCTGAGTTTTGGGCTGAAATTACTTTTTTTACTCTGCGTATAGTAGGGGTAGAGATGGCACATAATGTATTTTCAGTTATTCCAATTTTTTTATAAAGAGCTATAACTTTTAGAGATTTTTCTGCACTATTCTTCAGTTGAATATTTTGGATATTCAAATTTTCAATTTCCTCGTCAGCTGATGTAAGTCTTAATTTAAGTGTTGATATTAGTTCTTCATATTCTTCGATTAGCATACAGTTCTTACTCGAAGTTGCAGGTAAACTTCTCATTGATGAGTCTAGTATTGAATTATTTTCGATGTCCATAACTGTTTCATTGAATAAACTGACATTCACTGGACAGATTTTTTTATTTCTGTAGGTTATATTGCTTTGTTCCGCATCCATTTTGAGTTTTAATTCGAATAATAGGTTAAACAACTTGAATTATTATTATTCTGCAAACAGTATCAAAGTTTCAAACGAAGGATTAAAAGCAATACAAGGTTAGTCGGAAAGGGGGTACTAATCTGCGAGCCACTTAAAGCATCACTGATGACTGTTTTAAAGCAAGTGTTAAAAATTCGAGAATGTTTATTTCTACGCAAAGTTATTTTTGTTCTAGTTTTTTCAACATTTCTTCTACTATGCTTTACTTACGAATTCTAAAAATAAAGCTACTAATCCGTGACCATATGACCAAAAATGTAAACACAACGATCATAGCTGAGGATACATAGATTTTAGCATATTTTTTATGAAATCTTTGTACAGATATTTCTCTTAAACCGTTGACTTTTAGGAAAACTTGTAGAACAAAAGTTATTTATAATTAAGGATACTTAAACACTTTCGGATTGGTACCCCCTTTCCGACTAACCTTGTTTAAGTAAAGAAATGATTGTTTTATTTAAAAATAATGACAAAAAATTTACAACCGATTTTATTTTTAGTGATACTAACATTATTTTCTGCATATTCTAAGGCAAAATATTGAGGACTATTAAAGTAAAACTTGAATTAACGCACGCAAATATGAACTTTAGAGCCATTACGCACTGTCGACTGGTCGCCGGAAACTTGGTCTCTCGGCGACCAAAACAGAAGGATAGTCGCCCGGGCGACCGGCGACCAAATGCGTAAACACCTATTTAAACTATAGAAAGTGACAGTTGCCGTCGACCAAGTCTCTGGCGACCAGTCGACAGTACGTAATGGCTCTAAATCATTATAAATACGAATCAATTCCCTTGTGGAGAAACAGGTGTGGTGTTCCTCCAACCAAAGGGAGGATCCTCCAACCAGGCGGAGTCTTGTGCCTGGCGGGCTATTGCCCAACGGTTGATGTTGGGAGGTTGTATATACAGGCTGTAAGGGTAAACACCGTTATCCTTGAAACCAGTGGTTTGGTTTCATTTATAGAACGTAAAATCAATGAAAAATAACAAAAAAAAATTTTTATTTTCATTTTTCCTCAAAAGCATTTCACCCTATGCGCGGGGGCAACAAGCTACGGGAGGGGGCGCGGAGAACTCGCCGCGTGGCCCGATGCACGGCCCCGCACATTTTGCTACCCCAGTCAGTCAGCTGTCTCGTTAGCGAGTGTCTGTACGCCGCGTCGTAGCGCCGCCGCGCCGCTCATTTCCCGCGCGTATATTTTTTTTTTTTTTTACACGTTCCTATATTTTTATGTTGAAGTCAACTACCCATGGTTTCAAGGATAACGGTGTTTACCCTTACAGCCTGTATACTATCTGCGTGTTAAATCTTGATTGCGCGATGTAGGATAGTTCGCATGTGGCGAGATAGATGCCGCCACACCCTTTATTGCATTATAAATTGCGCTTCAATCCGATGTGATGCGCTTAGCCCGGTTGAATCGTACTTTAGCAGCCTTGTATACCAAAATAGAGAAAAATTATGGTTCCGAAAAAAGCAAAGCTATTCTTTCTACATTATGAGTCGTCAATAAAAACTGTCAATTCAAACTGAAGTGCAAATACCACTCCCCAGTCCGTCCGTCGTTTACGTTCGAGCTTCGATATTTTTACTGAACAACTCTGAATTGGATCGATCACCGTCCTCGCTTTTCCTAAGTAAGAATTTATATTGGGGTTGGCTTTCAGGCTACAGAGATGCGGCAGATAATCAGTATTTTACACGGAGCGACTGACAACCCGGTTAAAGTCGTTTCTTTTATCCCAGATAGTATTAACAGGAGCAAATGTCAAACTAACAAAAAGATGATGTAGTGACAAAACTTGAAAGGAGTATGCTTAGGTGGTTTGGTCATGTTGAAAGAATGATTGAACTGCGATTAACAAAAGGAATTTATGAGGCGGATGTCAGTGGAAGCGCCATGTAGAAGAGACCCTAGAAGGACATCCATCGAAGTTATTGGTGATGTTTTTAAAAAGAACAGGTGCGTATGCTCAACCGGCGTGCGTGTATGACAAAATGTATGAACGTGGACGAAGCGAAAGGAGTATGTAAGGATCGAAGCATGTGGCGTTCTACAGTTTCTGCCTACCCCTATGGGAAACAGGCGTGAGTTTATGTATGTGTCTTTGGAAATATCAAACTTTTAAATTATAGGAACACTATTGACTGCCTTGTTGGTCTAGTGTTCGTAAGCGCGACTGATGAGCGTGAGGTCTTGTGTTCGACCTCCAGGTCGGGAAGTGTTTTTCTGTGTGTAATTTATCATTTGCAGCACGGAATCTGGAACTGTGCCCGGTTGATGGCAACAGGCTCGCCCCCTATTACATGGAAGTTAAACGTAACGGCAAAATGAGGGTGTACTATACATCGCCCAACCCTTCGAGGAATCCAGGCGTAAGTATCATCATCATTCAGCCAAAAGACATCCACTGCTGGATATAGGCCTCCATCAAGCCATGTTGAGGGGGTTTGTCATAATCGCCACGCTTGGCAGGCGGGTTGGCGATCGTAGTGTGGCCATTTAAGTACTCAGAGAACGCTGCTGCCCATTCTCTAGTGAATCACTTAGTCGCCTTTTACGACACCCATGGGAAGAGATGGGGTAGTGCTATTCTTTACGTCCGGCACCACACGGAACTAGGTGTGAGTATGAATGTATTATTCCATTTTTTTGTTGAGATATTCTGTACGTGTCTACAAAAAAGTCATATCTCTCAAAGTGTTGGTTCTAATGAGATAAAAGTAGGCTTATTCGGAGGGCAACAATATTGTCTATCGTTTACATTACGATACAATGAGTTCACATAAAGACAGAGTTGTAAACAATATCTCAACAAAAAAGTAAAATGGCTGACAAATAACGGGGAAGTGGATTGGACCCTAGTGTATTTGTGTACTAGAATAGTTGTTATATAAGTACCTAGAATATCGCTAGTCTATGACCGGACACACTGTATACGTATAATACATATCCCGTGTAGAGACGGGCTAGAATATAAAACTTGCTCACCGAACGCTGTGAATAAACGCGTGTTGTAAGATTCAACAAAACCCAGCACGTTTGGTGGTAGGATCTAAACGTTCCGCCTGGCTAGCTACTACTACAGTAAAGCTAGCCACAGTTTACTGCGTTCCGTCGCCGCGTCGCGTTTATCTGAGAGCCAGAGGGGTATAAGAGAATCCCTTATATTTCTGTAACTTGGACTCGTGGGTTCCATCTTAGACCCTGGCTGCGGTTACCATCAGGTGCAAGTAGGGTCAAAAGCCGCCACGCCAATTAATAAAAAAAAAACATATCTATTACAAAAGATCTACATAACATACATAACTTCACGCAGAGGTGTATAGTACACCCACGTTTCGCCGTTATGTTTAAGTCCCATGTAATAGGGGGCGAGCCTATTGCCATCAACCGGGCACAAATCCAGACTCCGAGCTGCCACTGAGAAATTCCACACGGAAAAACCCAATAACACTTTGCCCGACCTGGGGATCGAACCCAAGACCTCAAGCTCAGCAGTCGCGCTTGCGACCACTAGACCAACGAGGCAGTCCAGTACAAAAGATCTGTCGTAGTAATAATATCGCCTACACTAGTCTGATATTAATCGGACACGTTGTTGTCTTCGGATGAGGAAAACATAGCCCATTAATAAAACAAAGAAAGTTTCTGGTATTTCTAATGCATCTTTTTCCTCTGTTCCAACAGTAATTTCATGACGACCAAATCCAATAAGGCATGTTTTTGGCACATGTCATCTACATTGTAACATAAATAACGCACAACCTCTTAAGAGGTCATTGTACTCATCATGAACAACTTTTACCATGAGACCAAACAAGAAATCGCGAAAAAAAAAAACTGCTGTTCCCTACATTTTGACGAGTTATGCGAACATAAATGTAGGGAACAGCTAATTTTTTTTTCTAATATATCTTAATCCTATATATCCTAGGACGATATCGATTATCCTAGGACGGAGTTTCGCGTCCTAGCGGTCGAGGAGTCAACATATCCTGAGGATGCCACGTGCAGGGGCGAAACACGTGTCGTGTATTGGTTTGGTTGCATGTTGCATTATTTTTTCACTCTTTCTGCATATGCATATACTTGTGGGCGGGAGGGTAGTGCAGCATACTGCATTCAAACTAGCGATCTTGTTCAGCGGAAATAAAGCTAGATATTGTATTTGCATATTTGTATTACAACAATTTAGCATGATTTTATAGAAAGTATAGAAAGAACACGGTGTACGAAAAATAAATAAAATCGATGAAAAAATAGAGGAGATACACGATTTCGAAGTATGTTGAGGAGGCATTTCCTGTCCTTGTCACGCGAAACGGATATTGGACAGAGTGATGTCAAGTCACTACGAAGTTTTTAAGGTGTGACGTCATATGGGAGTAGGGTTGTGTCTGTCTTGTGAACAACTTTTTGAATCGTGTATAACTTGGGCATTTTATTAAATATTTTATTGGTTTTTTCATTGTTGCTTATTATTGTCCTAATAGTTTTGCGATTTCTAATTAAAAAATAATAGTTAAGTACTTACCCTACATATTCATTCGAAACCATTTTTTTATAGATTATTGAAAATAGTCGATATACAATAATACAAGGTTAGTCGGAAATGAGATACTAAACCGAAAGGGTGTTCAAGTACCAATAATAATTAATGACTTTTGTTGTACCACTTTCCCCAAAACTCAATAGTTTAAGAGAAATAGCTGTTCAAAGATTTCATAAAAAATCTATCTATCCTCAGCTATGATCATCTGAGCTTATATTTAGGTCATATTAATTTGTGGTCACGGATTAGAAGCTCAATTTTCTGAATTCGTTACTAAAACAGGGATGAAGAAATTTTGAAAAAACTACAATAAATGTAATTTTGCATGCAAATTAAAATTATCGGATATTTATATTTTAACACTTACTTTAAAACAGTCATCAGTGATACCAGGCTCTAGTCTCATTTGTTCGGTTATTTTGTTCGGGACCGGACTACTGAGACTAATTTTGTCTCATTAGTTCGGATATGACGTCAAACCGAACTGTTGAGACTTGCGTGCTGTAGTACGGTTAATGGTGTTAAACACAACTTTCTTCTAAATATTCTAATATAATTATGCAGGGTGTAAAAAGACCCATCACATAGCCGAAATCTACGCACTCTGTACATCAAACTAAACAACATTGACCAAAAATAATTGCTGGGAAACGACTTTTATTTTTTGGCATAAAAAACGGTTTTTTTTGTAGCGCGCAATGTGTGGTTGTGTGGCGATGCCGCGCGTTTGCATGCGTGCAGCGGCCATACAGCTGAGCCAAGGCGGTCGTGTGCGTTTGATATTCGTTGCGTTTTTGTAACTTACAATGCGTAATTTGTGAAGAAAAATTGAAAATTTTGATAAGGTTGTTTGGAAGAAAGTTTAGTATTATCACTTAGAATAAGTACGTTTTTAGAAAAAACTAAAAAAAAAGGGTACTTTGACCTTCAATATCTCCGAAACCAATGGTTTCCCAGGTATGGTCTGGTAGAAAAAAATTAACCCAATGATGGGTAGAATATGTGGTTTTCGTTATCGTTAAGGGTCTTTTTACACCCGATATACTGTGCTGTGCAGCATCACCTGCATCCTAGCATACGCTTAGCCTTATCGGTGTGACTGCAGAGTCCGGGAGACGGGAGAGCTAGGTGGGTCGTAAACTTCATGTTGGTGGTGGAGTACCTAAATTGTATGTTTGTATTCAACAAGGTGTGCCGTGAAATGATTTAATTTTACCTTTTCCTTATACAAACAAATCATAACATCCATTTTAAGGGTCCCCAAACTGAATTAAGCTGTCCCCAGCGCTTAATGAGGACCATTACAACTAAGTTCAAAGTTATGATTTCTTAAATCAAAATTGACACATTTCGCCGTGAATTCCCGAGTGGCGATTTAACAAAAAGTTATTATTTAACGTCTTTCCTTAACTGGGTCAAAGTAGAACTCTTTTGTACCTTATTAAAAATATTTCTTAAGGAAGTTTTGTGAGGGTGTGGTTGGGAGGCCATTTTGATCGTATAATGGTTAATATTAACGTCGCAGTTTTTTCACTGTTTTATTATAATTAATTGTTGAAGCCTCTACTGCCTCTGAGTGCCCACTGAGTGTGAGGTCCTAGGTTCGATACTCAGGTCGGGCAAAGTGTTATTGGGTTTTTCCGTGTGGAATTTCTCAGTAGCAGCCCGGCTTCTGGATTTGTGCCCGGTTGAAGGCAGGCTCGCCCTTTATAACATGGGACTTAAATATAACGGGGAAGTGAGGGTGTACTATTACACCTCTGCCTAACCCTTCAGAGAATAAAAGCGTGATGTTGCTATGTGTAAAAAAACGCGCACGAAGGGTTCTGTACCATTAGGTATCTATAAAAAATTAAAATACAACCAAAATAAAAAACGGCAAAAAAATCACGTTTGTTGTATGGGAGCCCCCTTAAATATTTATTCTATTCTATTTTTTAGTATTTGTTGTTATAGCGGCAACAGAAATACATCATCTGTGAAAATTTCAACTGTCTAACTATCACGGTTCATTAGATACAGCCTGGTGACAGACGGACGGACGATTATCTATAAAAACGGCAAAAAAAAACACGTTTGTTGTATGGGAGCCCCCTTAAATATTTATTTTATTCTGTTTTTTAGTATTTGCTGTTATAGCGGCAACAGAAATACATCATCTGTGGAAATTTCAACTGTCTAACTATCACGGTTCATGAGATACAGCCTGGTGACAGACGGACGGACGGACAGCGGCAAAAAAACACGTTTGTTGTATGGGAGCCCCCTTAAATATTTATTTTCTGTTTTTCTGTATTTGTTGTTATAGCGGTAACAGAAATACATCTGTGAAAATTTCAACTGTCTAACTATCACGGTTCATGAGATACAGCCTGGTGACAGACGGACTGACAGCGGAGTCTTAGTAATAGGGTCCCGTTTTATCCTTTGGGTACAAAACCCTAAAAATATGTCACATCTACGATATACTTTACAAATTGGCTAAAAGATAGACACTAAATACTTACAACACTATGAAACCTAGATTATACTCACTAACAACAGACAATAGGTACCTATCCCATAACGAAATCCATCAACTTCAGCATTTTTGATACAAAAACGAGAACATTAGAACAAGGAGTATCCGCTAGCCTTACAAAATATCCCAAAAACGAAGGCTATAAAGTCAATCTGCGGATAATATTCGTCTTGAACAACAAACGCGGAGTTTTTATCATTCAGGAACAGACGTACACCATTGGGAATTGTTGCAGAAGTTCAAGTAGTATTCGTCCTCGAAATATTGGAAAATATACGATGGGATTGGATTATGATTCGATAAATGACTTTATCTGGAAGTATTTTTAATTAGCTTAAGAAAATCTAAATCCAGTTGCTTACAAGGAATAGTGCTAAATTCTTAGTTCGCTAAAAGTTCAGGAAACTAGTCAGACAGTTCCATCTATTCAATTAAAATTTAATTTTGATGGCTCCATCGTTATTCGATAATTCTTCTAAAGGCAAGGTGGAAAAAGACACTGTGATTAGTACGTAATGTACTATTACACTAAATAAAAACTTTTGAGCGGTGTTTGTAGCGTTTAAATCAGATGAGCATGCTGCAGTTCCATCATAAATGGAAAGAAAATTTCCGAAATTTACTGTTGACTTACAAAATAACCACGGGTCTAATAAACATAACGTTCTTAACAATGCAATAGAAAAAAAAGGATAAGAAAATATCAAATTGCAAGTGACAGAAAAATTACACTTCGATTGTTTAATTACATTAAGCAAATTGATTACGTATAGTAAGTACACCCAATAGACACTATCTATGAGGGACAGTTTATTAAACCAAACCCCAAAACCCTGGAAAACGACGAAGATTCCAGACGACCTAAATATCAAGAGGATCGCAAGCCTACAACGCTAGTGACGAGGGCCCGATATCCGCATCAGGATAAATATTTGTATGTCCCACAGACAGTCCGTGCATGCGATTTGTTTAAGTAATGGAAACGAAGTCACATCGCTACACGTTCACCACGTTTATTTATTTACTTATTCAGTTTAGGTTGCCTTGTTTATTTTATTGCAGCTCTGGATTTCAATGAACACCTGCGTGTTTAAGTTCTATCTACTTCTGGGCTTCAATCATATTATTGATATCTTTTTGATTAGTTACGGTTTACTCACGTGCATTTTTCGGGATTGCCCGACTCGTTTCGGACCCAAACAGAGCCCTTAATCATGAGCTGATCACGAGGCGAGGTCGCGAGTCGAACTCTCAGATCCGAAACTAGTTGGGCAATTCCGAAAAATGCACCTGAATAAACTGTACTTAAGTAATCATAAATATGAATTTGTTTCACGAAAGTTATAATATTGATATCAACTCGAGGAGACGCCTTGAAATTCTGTATCTACTCCATCTTCCGCATCCAGTATTTTATTTTATTTTTATTTTTCTTTATTCGGGAAAATAAACAGTTATACACTAAAGTCTTATACTAAGGTACATATATGCAAGAGTTATAAATGTATAACCTACGACATTTTCCACAACATATTAAAAGTTATATATAACAGTGCGCTATATTAAGCTGTTAAAACAGAAAAGTAGTTAACAGTGAACTTTAACATAGACAGGCATGCAAACAATAGGGAAAAGAGAGAGGGAGAGAGAATGAGTAAGTATTAAACTAACTATTATAATCTAAATTTATCTTTATCTTGTAGATTTGACTTTTAAATTTATGAGCGGTGACAGAAAAGAAGTCGTTGTCTTCAAAGATCTCGTTATATTGATTAGTTAGGCGGCGTAGGGGTGCTCGCAAGCCTGCATTTGTACGTATTTCCTCCATCATAAGAAAGGAGAAGGGTTACATCAGACTTTGGCTAGGTGTTATGTTCCTTCGAGGACCTATGGTGAGTGCCGTAGGATTCGATATGGCATTCACTGTAACCATCCATGCAGTCCCCTTAGCTACCTTCTACAGATCGGCGGTTAGATGGACCGCTGATCTGCATCGGATTGTATATCATAATCGTAATTTCAATAACTTTCTTTTAATAATACAACAATATTCATTGCGTGATACATAGTTGTGGAAAAGTCGGATTGTTTGAGGAGCGCTTTGGAAGGTGCGAATTTGGAATATCGGGCCACACCGCCAGAATTAAAACCATGCTTGCCTCGTTTGCCCATGCATAAAAATAATCGGACGCTGGTGTGCGCTCTGGATTCGCTGCTGTCAAACTATTTTGATGGCAGCGAAGACCTCGGCGATACCCACTCGATCCTGTACTGCGCGGCGATTGCGGCATGTCGTGTAGCTCACGTTAAACTTAAAAATGAACGAAATTACATACGTTGCTATGGAAATTCTTAATCTGTCGAAATCAAAGCCATAGTTACCGTTTACCAGTTTTGCGCAATTAAGATGCTAAATCTGCTGTTCAACAATACGCTTTCGGGATTAAATAACTACATCTGATAAAGAGTATAGTGAGCGTTTCAGATTACCAACGTGTATTGGCTGTCGACAGTAGTATTTTTCTCCACATAACATGAAGATGAGGTATTAGTTGACCTCATTTTAACACACCGCAAAACACAGGCCTTCTCATTGTTAACTAAGTACAAAGAACGGTCGTGTCATTAAGGAATATAAATGCCTAGCATCAGCCTTAAAATTATACAAAAGTGGGAAGTTTAGGCCAAAGGAAAACAACAGTTATAATTATTCTCCTTGCTAATTCCTTTTTTTAAATGTCTTTTGCGTGCTTTCATAGTTCATACCACTGACTATTATTATGTACGGTTAATGAAAATATCGTGTGGAAACCTGTGGGCGAATTATTCTACTAATAGAAACGTTGATTGATCTCAACCGAACTGAACCACAACTGTCAGCCAGTTTTCGTTTACGAAAACTGTCGAATTTGTTGCCCACTAAAACAAAACTAAACATTTTGACAGTGGTCGTAAACGGTTGAGGTTCGTTTGCTGCTTGGCAACAATTTTGTTAAATATTAGAATTGGCTATCTGTACTTAATGTTCAGAAAATCGCGCACCCACCGTAAGCTAGCGTGGTGATCAATATTCGTTCCTGTTGTACACCTATGCGAGCGTTGTACACATATTATGTGCGAACTGTTGTACACCTATTAAGACGTATTGTTTCTCAGTGATTAAATACTTACAATAATAATAAAAGGTGTCTCATTAAGGGTACACTGTGCAACATTGGAAACAAATACAGTCCACCAAAAGTTCCTTCTCTGTATGAGAAGAGGCATTTGCCCTTCCGTGGGACAGTCACAGACTGGAATTTCTTTACTACTTAAAACTATAGCCATGTCAATCTTTTATCTTTTGTTCAGCTTCTGAATAACCTGTACAGTGGCCCAAAAATCCTTGGGATGAAAAATAACCTCTTCGGGTTGAATGTTTTTGTAGGGCGCGGGGTCTTGTCGACACCTTTTGTTTTAAAGGGTTTGACTTTTTAGGATAAGAGGGTTGATTTGTTGGATTCCATAACCGGAAGCCACATTTAATGGGACTAAAATTGTGGATTTTACTTTTGAATGTTAAAATGTAAAAGGTTTTCGTTGTTTTCTCTGCTTTCTTTAATTTTAGGGTACGGATTATTTTATTTGACTTTAATATTTGCGTTGTGCCCTTTTTTTAACAAGATTTCAGACAGTTTTCTTGAGAATTAAAATAACAAAAAGAAATTCAGTGGACCGGGTTGCTATATCTCGTGCCGAGACGACATAAGCCATGTAACATTATCTCGTCTCGCCAAGAGATAATTCAACGACAAAATTATCTTGCTTTGCGCATGTTAGACTAACTGAACGCATTACTAAAAGAGCTTAATTAATCACATTCACATCCTTTAATATCATTCACGTATACATACATAAACTCACGCCTTTTTCTCATGGGGGTAGACAGAAACTGTAGAACGCCACATGCTACGATCCTTAATGTTCCTTTCGCTTGGTCCACGGTCATACATCTTGTAATACACTCGTGCCGGTTGTGGGAACTACTTAATTCTTTTTTACGAAAATTCTCTGCACATGATTCTTCTTTTTTAGTCTGTAACTATCAAATGCTAGATGCTGACCTGCTCATGAACACGTCGGTGGCATGTACGGTCAGCATCAAAAGTAGCTGAACATTTGAGTTTTTAAACTTTGTATTAATTAGAAAACTAATTGATAGGAAGCAAAAAATTTAAGGCATACTTAGAGCTGTATCTAGCAGCTCTAGGTATCTATTAAACTTTTTGTTTTAAAACAATTCGTTTTCTAATTAAAGCCAAGTTTAAAAACTCTAATGTTCAGCTACTTTTGATGCTGACCGTACCTCCCGCTCTTCTTCTTTTTCTACTATTTACGGCTGTTTCCGCAGATCTACTCATTTTCTTCTAATTTTTACGGATGTACCTAATACGGATAGGTACCTATGACAATGGTTATGGGCAGTCAGGAGCTCGAAAGTCTGACAACCGGTCTAACCTTAGGAAGATATCGGCTGTGCGTTGCCTAGTGGTTGCAGAGGTCTGATGGCATTCGCTCCGTGTGTAAAATACTGGCATTCAGCCGCACCTGATTAGACTGGAAGCTAACACCAACATTATGTAGTTGAAAAAAGGCTAGGCAGAACATTATATTTCCAAAAAAAAAAAGTTTTATCCGTATATGAAAGTGTCATTCTACGTACTTAATACGTACATAAAAGTATATGAATAAATATGGGAACGCAGAGTGCTAATTTTCCCTGACTCTGTCCGTGGAAAATGACTTACATAATTTCCAGTATAAGCTGACCCCTCTTAGTACGGAAAGCCTATACAATGCCAGATCAGCTCATACTGGTCATGTATAGCTTGGTATGTATGCTACGTACCTACCCAAAAAAGGACTCTTCAGGTGGAAGCACTTACTTACCTAAATAAAATAAGACTAATATTAGGATAATAAATATTTTATCTAAGTCAATATACCTACTCGTACCGATAACTAGAGGTGCCGCGGTTAGCCGCTGTTATTCGATATTCGACATTATTCGACATTTTTTTATATTCCTCGAATAGCGAATAAAAGTGTATATTTGACTACGGCAAATAAATTGTCTGACATAAATTTTGAAAGAAAAAACTTCAGATTTAGATATAAGCAAATTATGTTTAAATTTTATTCTGTACTGTACGATCAACAACATAAGTATTATCATTTTACAAATTATAACTAAAATAAAAAAACTGGCAGCTTCATTGTTTTCTGAGAAATTGTAGACAAATCGTTTGATTTCGGTAGGACCATACACATTAGGTAGTTACAAAAACCGAAAATTTTAAAGGCTCGAGACCACTAGAGGCATGTTATCTATTTGCTATTTATTACTATCGATAATACCTGTATGTATCGTTTTTAATGTCGAATAATTTTGGCGAATAATCGACTACTCGTCATAGTGAATGCCGACTAATCGCTAACCGATTATTCGCCATAACATCTATTCGCGGCATCTCTACCTATTAACATTATTATTATTAAACGCTAATAAAACAAGGGATTATCTTCCAATTTACTTGCTTGCCCACGTACAAAAGCCACCTACTGAATTTGCTATCATAATATTATCTGTACAGTCTACTGTACCTATCTTGTTGGAAAATATTAATCTGTAGATCTAATAACAAATTAGTGTCTTTGTCGTATGTTTGTATTAAACAAACAAGTTAAATAAAAACAAAGTTAAAGGTGAAACAGATTAAATATACTTACTTGGGAGCAAAGAAATCGAGCCACTCCTTTTTTCACGTGTCCTGGGGCCCAATTCTCCTAAAATAAATTGTTGCCAAACGCAATCGAACCACAACCGTTAGTCAGTTTTTGTTTTCGAAAACTTTCAAAATGATTGATTTTGTTTTTTGTGTAAAGCAATTTGATAGCTTTTGAAATTGAGAACTGCCTGAATGAACGGTTCGGCCTTGGTTCGGTTGTGATTTATCAAGATTTATTTTAGGAGAATTAAGTACGCCCCTGGTTATTACTTTTCATGAATTATATATAATTCTAAGTTGACAAAAAACGACCCTCATTGTAAAGGTTACCAAATAACCTTTTAGGCGACATATGTTTCGAATTGATCTGTTCCATAATACCAAAAATAATAACAATTACTCATACGTGAAAAATAGAAGTGGCTCGATTTATTTGCTCCCAAGTATAGATCAAGATGACCTATTTTTGCGCCATTTGGTAGGAGCAATTCTACTTAATATTTTCTACGTACGCGATAATGCAAACAACTTTACGATTTGTATCGCGTTCCCTTCCGATATTTTAAATTGGCATCTGTATCGTTTTTAATACACGTAGCAATCGTTTGTCCAAAAATATTGAATGTTCAGTTGTTGTATAGGTACTTTAGTAATACCTGTTTTTATTATATATATAGATACCTACGTGCAGCATCCTAAGGAATCCTTCGGTAATCAATTCAGAAGTAATAGCAGAGGATGGCAACGAGCGGCACGCGAGGCGTCTTAGTGCGGCCCGCAAGATTCCCGCCGCAACGCACGTGACGAACGATATCAATGATATCATGCGGCCCGCGAGGCATCTTGGTTGGTGCGGCCCGCAAGATTATCGCCGCAACGCAAGTGACAGACAATATCAATGATATCATGCCGCGAGGCATCTTGGTTGGTGCGGCCCGCAAGATTCTCGCCACAATGCAAGTGACAGACGATATCAATGGTATCATGCGGCTCGAAACGCGTCTTGGTTGGTGCTGCCCGCAAGATTCTCGCCGCAACGCAAGTGACAGACGATATGGTGCGGCCCGCAAGATTCTCGCCGCAACGCAAGTGACAGACGATATATAGATGGCGCCACGTGTCTTTCGAATCACGATTGAATTACATTATTATAGAAACTTTAGTAGTGCGTTAGGAGTTTTTTAAGCTTATTTAACGCGAGCGAAGCCGCGGGCTAATGCTAGTCTGTAATAAAACCATAGATACGGAATCAGTCTTGCTACGAATCCGCAATCCCAAATTCAAAATTACGTAGCCCATTCAAAGAGCGAGCGAACTAAAAGAGCGGGCGAATGAACTAAAAGAACGAATGAACTGTTATTACATCATGTCCAGTGGATTCATTGAAACGGCCAAAGCTGGGTGCAGGCTGTCATAAATAGTTAAAAAAGACGGAATATTAGTTTTCTGAGAAACGAGGTTTTAAAAAGAATGAAGATTTTTAGGATTCCGTACCCAAAGGGTGCCAACGGGACCTTATAATTAAGCCTAGGCCGTCCATCAGTTTGTCACGGGGCTTTATCTTTTTAACCGTAAAAGGTAGGCAGTTGAAATGTTCACAGAATATGTGTTACTATGGCCTGTATCAAAGCAAATATTAAAAATAATAAAATGTCTAAATCCAAAAAGAAACATACAAGAAACTTCAACAAATGCATTTTTTCAACGTTTTTTTGTTTCGGCTCTATCTTAAAAACGGTAATGCATACAAGCATGAAACTTGGTATGATTAAAGTGCATACTCTATATTTAAACAATCTTAATAAAAAGAAACAAAACTACACCTACCTTTTTTACCGTAAGTTGATTAGTGTTGTTTCTCCACAAAACGTTACGATACAAAGAAAATCAAATATTTTAAAAAAACAAAGCTTTAGTAATATAGATATTTTACGGTTTTTGATGATGTCATTTACGTTTTTTCGATAGCAGTCTCTTTACGGCTACAATTTAGGAAATGAACGAGATGTCAGAACTCATCTTTCGGTGAACAGAATATTGTTGTAGTACGGAACCCCTCCTGCGGGAGTACGACTCGCACTTGTCTGTTTTTTAGAATTAAGGACGCCTTTGATTTCCCTTTACAGTCGGTATAACGTGATGGTCATCATATGAGGCCACTGGTAAATACTTTTTTATCAGCCACTCAAGTCGTCGTCCCATTAAAATTACCTAGTAATTTTCCATGGACAGTTTGAGAGATCTTAAGAAATATTACTAAACTTTTAAATAGCACTGGTAATTCTTATTTAATATACTTTTGAACTAGAGCAGGGTTTCTTAACCTGGGGTCCATGGACCCTTGGGGGGTTCATGTCACTAGTTCCAGGGGTCTTTGTCTAGCCTACCTAACATCATTATTGGTATGTCTACACCAGTGCGCTTTCATGTTCATCTTGCGCTTTCGTCTGACGCATGCCTGAAGCGCCATAGCGCATGCAATAGCGCATGCCTTAATACTAGTTCGAGTCTTATGGCAATCAATATTGCATGCGCTTGACGCAAGAGGAATTGAAAGTTGAAAGCGCAAGATGAACATGAAAACGCACGGGTGTAGATTACCATACATATAAGATCCTTCAGAGTCCAGTCCTACCAAATAAAAAGCATTTTTAGATTCCTTTGTTTTTTTTTCTTACAAATCTATTCGAAAACGGTCTGTGGGATTTTTGACATTTTGAAAATGGTCCCCGGCTTCGATATGAGTAAGAAACCCTGAACTAGAGTACAGTTAAACTACCATTTTTTTTTTGTCACAGTCTATTCGTTCCCACAGCACCAAAATTAGAATTCACATTGCGAATTAAGAGTAGGTAGTTATGAATATTGATCAAAGTGTGGGCTGCCACAGATGAAACAAAAAGCCTATTAATGATATTAGCCATTTACAAAAGGGTATCTAAACCGGATTGTATATGGTTTCTAACCATTCCCGTGCAAAAAACGTCCGGTGAGAATGGCCCGTAATGGAATTCTAAGGTACGTAAGTAATAGAAGAATAAAAAGTAAATAATGATGGACAAGAAGGTTAATAGACACAATATTATTTTTAATAGGGGAAATATGGATTATTATTCAAGTGTTAATTAAAATAGGGGATAAAAAATTGAACTTTAAGGGGGCCACCCACAGCTCGATAGTAAAATGTTAATTTGTTTTTAGTTTTAATTGGTAGCGTATCGTACCAAGAGTATCGTATTACCCAGTTACTGGGTTGTGGAGGTCTGATAGGCAGTCGCTCCATGTAAAATACTGATATTCAGCTGCATCCGGTTCGACTGGAAGCCGACCCCAACATAGTTGGGAAAAGGCTAGGCAGATGATGATGATGAGTTTTAATTGGTAGCGTGTAGTCTGTTAGATGATGAGCCTTGTTAGCCACGCCCTTACTTACAACAAAGTTAAATTTATTTCTTAGTTTGTGTCCTAACTTTAATGAACATAATTACACGTTTCAAAAGAAAGACTCGATGTAAAGCATAAATTTTGGCCAAGCAACTCAGTTTTCACTAACCGCTGAAAGACTCAAAAACACAAAACTTTCAAATTTAATTATACTAGGTTTAAGAAAAATTAAGATACTACTTAGAATCCCTTTGTGACCTTAAGTCTATGAAACGAACTTGTGTGATTTATTTTATTTTAGTAATTTGGTCAACCAACAATAGGGAATATGCATGTAATTCAAAACTCTTTCATTATTTAAATTATACATTGTACTTACAGGAGTCAAGACATTACTTAATTGCATTTTTTTTTACCTTTTTTAACGCATTACTTATTTCACAATTCATTAAGTTATGTTACGTTTTTTTTTGTGGAACGGAACGCAATCTCGAAACGCGTCGTCTTCGAAAATGCCGGAAGTGACATCAAAATCCACGTGAATAAATCTTCAAATAATCGTTTCTTAGCAAACTGTTTGATTTCTCACTGAGGTACTTACTTACTTAAGTTAGTAAGTGCGATTTCTACTTGAAAAAAGCACAAGAAATAATTTAATTTACATGATTTGTGGCTAAAAAAGAGATGTAAACAAGCAGTAGGTATAGTGGATTATGACGTCAAATTAAGTATAGCCGCGACAATAAAGAATGTTTGAACTGTAGAAGAAAATTGTTGAAGGTTAATAATTATTTTGAGCAACAAACAATAGTAACATTTGACTTTTAATACTTTTCCTGTGTTTATACGAGTACTAATGTGCTTAATTTATTAAGAGAAAAAAAAATCATGCGTTTTCCTCACTGCCTAAGTAAACTTTACAGCAATAAAAACATGCATTTAAAATATTTAAGAACAGTCTAACAGTCAATTACAGGCAAAAATAAATTATGTTAATGTAAGCTTAGGTACTTACATCTAAAATTCACAAGCGAAAGTAATACAAAGAAAAAAATTTAATGTAAAAGCATCTTAAAGGCCTACAGCAAATCAGAGAAACTGTTCAAAATTATATTATTTCTGCTTAGTGAGAGAATCACAGAAAAAATCGATTTAACAATTTACTTAATACATTAAAGTCTCTTCAAACTCCCGCGCGAAGCTGCGAATCGAGCGCGAAGCTGCGAATCACCCGCGATCCACGAGTGTGGATCCGATTCGCATATTCTTCGCGGCTTCGCGTCGCGTTCGCGCTCGTTCCCGAAAATTGTCGTTTTTTTTCCCGCGACAAAGGGTTCGCAAGCCGCGAATTTGGCGCGAAAGCGACTAGGCTCCTCATTCGCATTCGGGCATTCGGCTCAGTCGCGTCGAGTCGAGTGCGGCGAGCGGTTGTCTGTTCATACAGAATATTACGTAATAGTACAAGATAGTGAACGCACGTTAGCTTTGAAAATGACCACAAATTATTGGTCTAACCAACTAGAACTAGCATTTTTATGCGCGAACTAAGTATACTGTGAAACTGGCGCGAACCTCTGCGAATGTGGAACTTGGCAGTTTTGCCGTGATTCGCACGATCCGCGCCGCTATTTCAAGCCGTGATTCGCGCGCGAGTGTAGAAAGACCTTTACAAAACCTTGATTAGACAATAAAGGTTAGCTTACACTAAACGCACTGCAGCATGACGCAGCAGCGGTTTTAATGAAAGAAATTACAAACGAGAAGTCACATTAAATCCGTTTGTAACCCGCTAATAATGGAGCTCAGCGATATGCAGTGGCTACCAATAAGCGTTGATGCACACTTGCTGCACTTCAGACGCACTGCATTTGATAAATCCAAGCTTTGATTATGATAACATGTCATGAATTGCTTTGTCACTCATTATGAGAACTAGCCCGTTAGATTTTGGTGTGATTTCATGCATGTAGCATGCATTATATTATTGTGTCCATGTACAGTGAGCTACAAAATCATGTACCGTGTAGGGAAATTAAGAAACGATTTTTAGAAGAAGTAGTTATTGAAATGTTTTATTATTTGTACAGATATCATCTGCCAACACAAATATATGGTTCGAGAAAATTAAAGAATACGTTAACGAATTATTTTTAATTTCACTGTTTACATCTTTTTGCAGCTCGGTGCAGTCAAAAGCAATAATATCTGCCTACCGACGGATTTAAAACTGCTATTAAAGCTATCTGACGCAAGCCACGAGAATAAATATTAAATTATGGATTACGGTCATCAGCTTTGTACATTGGCACCTTTTTAACAGTTGTATCATAGGGTTCTCGGAATTCTGGAAAGTCTCCCGGCTTCCGGAATTCAATAAAAACCTACCGGAATTCAAAACGCACGCCGAGTAGTCATAGTCAATGTACTCATAGTAAATGTGGTGGCCAATCGCAATGATGGTGGTACCTACCGCCGAACGGATTTTGTTCTATGTAATTATGGTGCTTATTCACCTCACAACAGCCGATTTTTTGGACGATTATTTCTTGTCTTTCGGTATTTCCTTATACAAAGGCAACCCTATCCCTAGGGCCAAATTTAGAGGAGGACAACAGGATCTTTAGGCTGCTTTTAGCAAATAGGATCGCTCTATTTTACTAACACTTATCAAAAATTAAGCGGCTCTATTGGTGGTTTTAACAAACATCCATAGCACAAATCTCTGTTGGAAAAGCAGCTATAGTGCTTTCACAATAGAGGGACTTCCACAATATAAACTTTTGTTTTATTATTTATAAGCAAAAAAATATAATAAAATTTCACGCGTTTTGACAAAGAGAAAAAGTTCAGAATCATAGGTTACTTTTTTTTACATTTCAACTGGCTTCCGCTTTATTGCCCCAGGGCTTCCAAGCCGTTAAAACCGGCCCTACGTATCCCTATTGCTGGCGATTTTAAAACCGCCGGTAGGTCACACCATTGCTACTGACTGTACATTGGATAGTCCTCGCAGCATCCAAACAGACTGATTTCGGTGGCCTAACCTAATGAATTGAATGCGACAAATGAAGTGCTCTATTGATTGGATTTAGGCTTCACGCCAACAATCGACATTGTGTTCTGGTGTAGTGCAAATAATGCCTGCATCTGTATTTGGCAAAACTAGTTCTAGGCCGGGAGTACATTTGTGATAAGGCTGATACGATTGTATGAATGTAGATGGTTATAAGAGTAGAGGAAGACCAAAGAAACGATGGATGGATAATGTAAAAGATGATATTACTTCCTGTTTCTTCGATCCAGAGCCAAAGTGGACCACTGGTCATTGGTTTTGTCTAGCTCGTCTCGCCATCTTTTTCGAGGTCTGCCGCGAGGCCTTCTGGCTGTGTCAGGACTCCATAAAGTGTTTATTTTAGCCCACAGCTCATTGGGCCTGCGGCACACGTGGCCGGCCCAGGCCCACTTCAGCTTAGCGGCTTTTTAGCAACGTCAACAATCTGTGTTTTGGTCTTTTCAGAAGAGGCCTTTGCCCAGCAGTGGAATGACGCAGGCAAGAAATGAAATGAAATGAATGAATGATATGACTAGAAAGAGGGTGACTGCTAAGATGACGGCTAAAGATGTTTGGAAAAAAAACTTATACTGCGCCGACCCAAAATAACTTGGGAGCAAAAGGATGATGATGAGTCTGATACGATTGCGTGGTCTGACAATATGGAGCTGCCTCAAGTTTTAAGAACAACAGCAGGGCAATGCGTAACGTAACCAACATCAATCATGGCAGTTGATGAATCAATAAAATAACTTAAAAAAAAAGTAAAAACCGACTTCAAATAAACTTTAAAAAAAGTAAAAACCGACTTCAAAGAAATACTAAAAGGAGCAAAATAATTACCATAATATAAAATTAACAGTTTCAGAAGTCGGTGGCTTCTATTTGCTTCTGTGTAGAGTTGCACCGACTTCTGAAACTGTTAATTTTATATTATGGTAATTATTTTGCTCCTTTTAGTATTTCTTTGAAGTCGGTTTTTACTTTTTTTAAAGTTTATTTTTTATTAAATACGTTTTAGTGTCATAATTTTAACCCCCTCCTTTATAACCCTTCTTTTTGTCTTTGACGTAGTCGGGCATAAAAAGTCCTTTCAAATGATACCTTACACGATATAATGAAAACATTCCAAAGGGGGGAGGGGGGGACACGCACCCCCTCCTCTTTTCAAGTAGTCAGTTCCCAACAACAAATATAAACAAAGCAATATTAGTAATTTGAGAATTTTGCTTTGATCCGATGAGGAGTTCCGTTCCATATCTCTGAAGTTCATGGTCTAATCATAACAAAATTTAAATGGGACCAATCGGGAAGTATACCCTTTCGAACAATAAAAGAATTTTTCAAATCGGTTCATAAATGACGGAGATATGAGGTAACAAACATAAAAAAAAAAAAAAAAAAATACAACCGAATTGAGAACCTCCTCCTTTTTGAAGTCGGTTAAAAAAACTAAAAAGAGTAAAATAATTAAGTACCATATTATAGAACTAACAGTTTTAGAAGTCGGTGCAATTTTACACTGAACATGATTGAAGGCAGAGTTATGCCCGAACATACAACATAAAAATAATTACATCATCCACATAGCAGTAATCAAAAAAATGATCACAAAATAAAAAGTACTGAACCAAATTACTTACTTAGATGAAATTTTTATGGGACCAAATGGCAAGTATACTGCATCGAACAAAAAAAGAATCACACTAATTGGACTAGAAACCTCGGAGTAATCGGTGTACATTCATAAATAAAAAAAATACCGACCGAATTGAGAACCTCTTCCTTTTTTTGAAATCGGTTAAAAACAATATTAATTGCGTGGTACATAGTTGTGGAGAAGTCGGATTGTTAATACATACGCTGCTATAGAAATTGTTGACCTGTCAAAACCAAAGCTGTAGCGATTACGAGTGTTCCGCAATTAGAAATTGCTAGTAGCGCCAGGGTAACGAAAATCCGGAACTTTCCGATCAGACGATCAGTAAGTAGATAAATCGGAAATATAGCTTCGTTTGCTTTGGTCCCCGAGTTCAAACTCGGGTATCATTTTTAGTAACGTGTCCTGGTTATTAGTTTTGGTTTCATGAATTATACAGGGTGTAAAAAGACCCATCACATAGCCGAAATCTACGCACTCTGTACATCAAACTAAATTACATTGAACAAAAATAATTGCTGGGAAACGACTTTTATTTTTTGGCATGAAAAAAAAACGCCTTTTTTGTAGCGCGCTAATTATGGTTGTGGCGATGCCGCGCGTTTGCATGCGTGCAGCGGCCACAGCCGAGCCAAGGCGGTCGTGTGTATTCATTGCGTTTTTGTAACTTCAAATGCGTAATTTGTTAGGAAAAATTGAAATTTTTGAGAATGTTTGTATGGAAGAAAGTTTTGTATTATGACTTGGAAATCGTTTTTGGAAAAAACTAAAAAAAAAATGTGTACTTTGACCTTCAATATCTCCAAAACCAATGATTTCCCAGGTATGGTTAGTTCGAAAAAAATGATCCCAATGATGGGTAGAATACGTGGTTTTCGTTATCGTTAAGGGTCTTTTTACACCCGATATAATTCAAAATTTAAAAAAACTACCCTCATTGTAAATGTTATCAAATAACCTTTTAGGCGATATATGTTTAGAATTGATCTGTTCCATATTATCAAAAATAATAATTATACCTACGTGAAAAATACACACATCAAAAGTGTCTAGGGATCAACATATATTTTTGCAATAACTTTTCTCCTGATTGATATTAATTAAAATTTTCTTTAAGGATTCATCAAATAAAGTGTTTTCGTTTGTCACAGTAACGATAAACCAAGTCACCTTTGCATTAATAAAGAAATTTGCCATTTTCCTAATAAAGGGATTTTTGACATTTGAACCACTAACACAAAAGTTCGAAAAAAAGACTGAAATAACAGTTTTCTTTAAAATTTTATTGGGTAACTTAAACAATTAATAATCCGTGTTTCTACCGCGAACACTAACAACACAAGAACATCGGTTTGGCATACTCAAAATGAGTTCATCCAAATCACGCTGTGGAATGGCCGCCCATGTTCGTTGCAACAACAAAAAAAGGTCTTCTTGCGACTGGATACCCTCCATATTCGGCAGAGCTCTTCTCTGTAGCATATCCCATGCATGCTCAATCGGGTTCAAGTCTGGCGACTGAGCAGGCCAGGGCAGGACATTGATGTTAGCTGCGGCGAGAGTCTGTCTTACAACTCTTGCGGTGTGCGGTCGTGCATTATCATGCATTAACTGAAATAAGGGACCGATTTGCGCTTGTAGAGGAACGATGACGTCTGATACAATCGTCTCAGCATAAATTTGAGCGTTGAGGTTGCCTCTGATCCAAATCAACTCAGTTCTTCCGCCGATCCAAATACCCGCCCATACCATGATGGTTCCACCACTATAAGGATGGACTTCCTGGCAGGATTTTAATCGCTGTTGGCGTCCAGGGGTTCTCCAGTGTCGTATACGTCTTGTATCCGGTCTCATACCAAAACGAGACTCATCAGAAAAGCACACGAAACGCCATTGTTCTTCTGCCCAATTTCTGTGTCCAAGAGCCCATTGATATCGAATCCTACGATTGTGCATTGCTATAGGTGGTACCCGTAGCGGTCTTCGGGAATGAAGGTTCACTTCATGCAAGCGGTTTCTGACTGTTTGGTCGCTAATTAAGTTCCCTGAAGAGTGATGAAGCCTCACGGCTAACATCATGGCGGTTATTGTTGGAGCTCTTCGAGTTAAGATTTGAATGTATCGGTCTTGTCTCCGTGTGGTGCAGCGATACCGTCCTCCATGGCGCTCAGCCACGGTACCAGTGCTTCGGTAACGTGTCCAAAGTCGACTGATAACACTCTGACTTGTATTCAGAGCTAAAGCCACAGTACGTTGCCGGGAACCAGCTTCTATCATTCCCACGGCTCTGAGCATTTCTTCCCTGCTTAAATGACGTCGCCGCTCCATAATAACGTTGGTTTTAATCAGTAGTAGGGAAACAGTAGCACTAATAATGTCTTCAATGCGTTGTATGTTTTTATAGGGAAAATATTGACTGCTGATTTTCATCTTTTACTCGAATTTGATTCGCAGTTCCTGATTCAAATTATGAAATGCACCAAAAAGGATCCATATAAATTTATAAAATCATAAATTTATTACAAAGCCACATCTCAATCTCAAGAAATCCGCATAAAAATGCTTGATCCCTAGACACTTTTGATGTGTGTATAAGTGGCTCGATTTATTTGCTCCCAAGTACTTACTTATACTTTCTTAAAAGTGAATTGTATGAGAAAAGTACTTACTACTCCAAACCAACCAAATCCAGGGTATATCGTTAGGTAAGTTAAAGTATGAGAGCCTACCCACTCAAGCTGACTAGTCCACTGGTCCGTACCAGTGCCCCGTGTCTGACTATTGCGAACTATATCCAATATTTTTGCTCGACTGGTTCTGTGGCCAGGATAAATTTATTTGTCTGTATGAAGCCAATTGACGAGTTGGCCACGTATTAGTTACATGTGAATACCGTTTGGTATTTCAAGTCAATTTGTGAAGGTAAGTTAAGGTCCGTTGGGAAACAGATTAGAAATAACTGACTGGCTTCATTTCATTTTCAAATGTGTTTTGCCTAGCCTTTTCAGAACTATGTTGGGGTCAGCTTCCAGTCTAACCAGATACGGCTGAATACCAGTATTTACACGGAGCGACTGCCATCAGACCTCTGCAACCCAGTTTCTGGGCAATGCCGATATCCTAAGGATAGACCAGTTGTCAGACTCTAAGCGTACGGCAATGCGCCATCGGTACATGGTGGACATCCCACTCATACGTACGAAGCGTTTTGCGAACACATTCATTGTTCGCACAGCTAAGGAGTGGAATTCTCTGCCGGAGTCTGTGTTTCCTAATAGTTACAACCTTGGGGTCTTAAAGTCAAGAGTGATTAAGTTACTTCTAGGCAAGCGTGCTTCACCGTCGACCACATCATCGCTTCCATCAGGCGAGATAGTGGTCAAACGCGAGCCAATCGATAAATAAAAAAAAACCACGAGCCCCTCTTAATAAAACTAATTCTATTTCAGGTAAGTAGGTAAAAGTAAGTGATATTAAATAAAAACGAAAACAATAAGTAATAGTCTTTGACATTTTTTTTTTATTACAAATCTGGGAACTATTACAAAAATAATAAGCAACAGTGAAAAAACCAATGAAATATTTAATAAAATACCCAAGTTATAAACGATTCAAAATTGTTCACAAAACAATGACAACACTACTACCATCTGTCGTCAAACCTTAAAAACTTCATAGTGACTTGACATCACTCTGTACAATATTCGTTTCGCGTGACTAGGACAGAAAATGCCTCCTCAACAAACTTCGAAAACGTGTGTTTCTTCTATTTTTTCATCGATTTTATTTATTTTCTCACGTAAGTACCGTGTTCATACTTTTTAGGGTTCCCGTACCCAAAGGGTAAAACGGGACCCTATTACTAAGACTCCGCTGTCCGTCCGTCTGTCACCAGCCTGTATCTCATAACACAAATAAATATGCAAGGGGGCTTCAATACAACAAAGGTGATTTTTTTCCGTTTTTATAGATAATGGTACGGAATCCTTCGTGCACGAATCCGACTCGCACTTGGCCGGTTTTTTATAAAATAATACTAAATTGTACATTTTTAATAGTAGGTAGTCAAATAAGTACTTACTTAAGGTAAAAGCACTAATGCCCGACAGTGAACTAAAGGATGACACTTTCGAATAAAACCTTTTCTACTAAGAATAATAATCATTCAATTTACTTCAAGATTGCTGTAACAGACACCTAGATATCTAAGATATGCGGTAAAAAATTTTCATTCACGTATTTAAGCAAATTTAAAAATGACGTCAGTTGGCAGTAAACAATGTGAGAAAGAGAACAAATGCAATGTGATTCTAAAAGAAAATGTTAACGACGCCGACATGTAGCTGGTATGTTTTTGTTCTACATTTTTACGATTTTTGCTGCTCTTTGTGTTGTTTATAGAAATGTATTAAGTTATTGACATACCAGGACCATTGCCTTCTTATTTCGGTTAGGTTTTCTAACAAATTAAAGGGTGTCTACTATTAGTTCCAGAAATTAGTAAAAACCTAAAAGCCGACACATGTGTCATCTACTGGTATCTCACCAAACAGATTTTCTCAGCACATGTTCATGCAATTATTGTCTCTATAACCTGTCAATAAAGTGCTGTTTAATTTTTGTTCGTTTCAAACGATCCTATCCAACAGTAGACAGGGTGTCAACTATTGGGGTATACTAGGTGTCAACTGTTAGTTCTTTTGATTTCAGATTTATTTTTGAGCACTATGCCGCCGTACGAGTTTAAGACATGTCAAAAATTATTATAACAAGTGATAGGATTAAGTCTAAATTGCATTTTCTGTTACAAGTTCACGGGTAACTTCATATTATAATATTTCAGTATTGATTTTTTTTAACTTGATAATAATAATGTCAAACCACTATTAATAGACATCTATTAGCACTAATATTAGACACGTCAAGTATTAGCGCTAAGGGATGTCTACTATTAGTGGTTTCGTTTTTTTGTGATGTCATTTAATAGTTCCTACGACAAAGTGTAAAAGAATGTAAATTAAAGTATGAAATATGTTATTAGATAAAGCTTTTATGTTGAAAACTAAATATCTAAATGTTACTTCAGCATTTAAAAAGATTTAACTGTGTTTTGTGATTAAATTACATTTGTTATTGAAGAGTTAAATTTGTGTTGCTCTTATACTGTCGGGCATTAGTGCTTTTACCTTACCGTATTTTATTTTCTAAAAATTAAAAGATAAACGGGGCAAAGTTAAGCACATTAAAACGTCGAACCTACAAAATCGAATTCTTTTAATAATCTCTAATACAAATCGATGAGTACCCCAGGGGAAGTCTCAATAAATTTGAACAGAATTATGGATTGACCCGTAAGTACCTAGCTGATAAAATCTGAAGCGGAAAAATGTGGTGTCGAGGGAGAACCAAGGAAACTGATAGAAATGCATATTTTTTTACATTGTTGTTGTGAAAAGAAAATGTTTTGAAGGAAAGCTAGGTTCGATAACGTCGGATATAATCTGATAACTCCATTCCAACGATATTATAGGCAATGAATAAAGCTGAATATTTTCTTACAAATTTAAGTACTTAATATTTTGAAATTCTTACAATTTTACTTTACTTGTTACTTATAAGTAAGTACTTTATTAAATTGAAGATCATCAACATTACAGACACTACGAGATTATTAAAACATTAAGTATTACAATAACACTTCTGGTGTTGCAACAATTACTTATAGAAAACCATAAAATAAAATGAAAAACAAAAACGTTACCAAAAGTAGTGAAAAACAGACGTAAAATTTCGTTAACTAAGTATAAACATTGATTTACTTACTTAAATCTGAGCAAAAATATAGAATTAAGTATGAAATTCATATTAGATTTCGTTCGTATAATTTAACTAGCGACCCGCCCGGCTTCGCACGTGTACGTTTTATAGCTTAAAACTTTCATCTTGAATCACTAAGTAACTATTAAAAAAACCGCATCAAAATCCGTTGCGTAGTTTTAAAGATCTTAGCATACATAGGGACATACAGCGGGAAGCAACTTTGTTTTATACTATAGTAATTTGGTTTTGATAGAAAACAATGTTCTTCTTTTTAGTATAATAATAACATTGGTCATTAGAGGGTTGACCAAGGTGCCCGGTAAATGGCGAAGGACATACTTACATCCGTTAAATGTAAGTAGGCTAGGTACCCTAGGTACCGCAGAAGATAACCTACTCTTCTGCCAACCACTTTAATATTTCAATACGATCGTATGTTGATTGGATAGACATCGTAGAACATATGACATTAAGTGACCACCACTGATCGACCAATAGTTGTCGTGTGAAAATTATAATTTATTTCCTAGAATTTAATGTTCAATACGTCAAGTTATTACAATAAGCTATAGTTATATTGTTTCTGGGAAATAAGTAAACTATGTTGACATTATTTTATAATATTCGATACGCAAACTGAAGGCGTCGGCCTTATTTCTAGAATCTATTATTATAACTAGCTGTACCCGACATGCGTTGCAATGCCACGTAAAGAAAAAAAGGGTTGTTTTAAAATCTGTTTATTGAAGTGCTTTTGGATACAATATTTTTGATTTGAGGGGACCCGAGTTTACCGTATTGACGGGACGAATATCAAATGTTTGACCGCTAGGAACATTTGTATGGGAAAATAAAATTGTTGTTTTTACTATTTTCCTCACAACTTTTCCATATTTTCTCACCACTTAAACCTTCCCTGGACTTCCACAAATATTTCAAAACCAAAATTAGCCAAATCGGTCCAGCCGTTTTCGAGTTTTAGCGAGACTAACGAACAGTAATTCATTTTTATATACGTAATATAGATAGATTATTATAACTAGGTACATAATTATCTAATATTGGACGCTTTGTTCTTTAAGCTAGACGTAAAGATGCCAGGGGTTGTTATGTCACCCGTCGCCCGACCACAGGCCCGAGAAGGCAGCGCGCTGTGTTCCGTGCGCGCCTCTCAGGAGGACGTGGGGCAAGGCCCCACAGAAGAAGAGGTCTGCCAGGGGCTGGCGTATCGAGGCCTGCTGAGGTCGCGGTGCATGCAGCTGCGAATCTCGCGACCCCGGCCATGGGTCAGGAGAAGGAACACCGTGGGTTTTTAGCCGGTAAGAGTTCGGCATAACCCTTCGCCTTCCCCGGGCGAAGGGTATCCATGAGGTTTTTCCCACGATAAAAAAGGGGTTGTTGTGGCGAATAATCAGTTAGTGATTATTTTTGCCCATAGGCGTGTGAAGAGGAGAGATGAAACGCATGTGACGAAATGAGTTATGAATATAAATGTGGATGGATGGAGAGGAAGAGGGTGGCCAAAGAAAAGATGGATGGATGGCGTAAAGAATGATATGAAAGAGAAGGGAGTCAGTGATATCACGACGGTTGACAGGACGGAATGGAAGAAGAAAACGTGTTGCGCCAACCCCAAGTAACATGGGATAAGGGCAGGAAGATGATGATGACTAAAAAAGGAGAGTTGGCGGGCCAGATTAAATCCCTTCGCAGGCCATAGCTGGCCAGCGGGCCATAGTTTGCCGACACCTGCTCTAAGCTATCACTCTATTCACGGAACTTCTTAGTTTATTCCCATCTTCGAAAAACTCGTACCTACCCACGAGCTCACAACAAAGTAAGTAGGTGCTCAATAAACCAAATAACCTTTTAACAACTTAAGTAAATGCAATGGTTATTAGCTCTTCCTATTAAAAGCTTTCTAATTAATAAATACCTAGATACCCTTCGATCCCATAAAATTTTAAGACACTGTTTAGAATTAATCGGCGATTGCTCTAGAGAAACTATAAGGAAAGAAAGTACCTACCTACGTTGACATACAATCCACGTAAGTCTCCATAGGTAAACCATGGTAGGGATAGGGTTGCCAACCCTACTATATAATAATTATAGTATCCTACTATATTAGAGGCCCGACTACTATATTTCTGAAAAAATTATATAGTAGGCGAAACTACTATATTTTAAAGGCATCAAACTCGAAGCAATAATATTCATTTCAAAATGTGTAAGCGTAAAACGGAATATAAATATCTATTTCTGAACGATTCTGGTAAGTATGGCAAGTTGACAGTAACGTTCACTTTGAATTTGACATATTTTCGATTTTCGCGCTCTCGAGATTGTGTTTTGGCAACTATCTACTTACTTTTGATGCTAATTTATAAAAAAAAACTTTTAAGAAATAAAGTAGGTACCTATTTTGGAACCTACTATTTTTTTTTTCATCCTTTCGTTATCTACTATGTTTTTGTGGGTAATCATTTTAGAACTACTGTTTTTGACCGACAAAGAGTTGGCAACCCTAGGTAGGGATCTTCTCAACCCCAGATATAAGTACAACAGATAACACAAGTTGACCTACTTTGCGTGCCATTCGGTAGGAGCAATCCTCCAAAATGTTAAGCTTAGTTTTCACAGGCCCAGTAGCTGTCGGACAGTGAAGGCCAGTTACTGTCTGGCAGCACTGGGTCCGTGAAAACAAACTGACGGGTCAGTTGCTGTCGGTCAGCTACTTAATTTTTTTTTGTTTCTACTGTCCACTGACCTTCCTCCACTCCCACAAGGACAGCTACTGGGTCGTCACTCGCTCCATACCACGCTACATACGCAACTAGATGAGTCAGAAACACTAGTAACACAGTAGTTGTGTACTGCTGTCTCCTACGCAGGCCCAGTAGTGAGAACACGTCGGGAAAGTGATAGTACTGTATAGACAGCACAATGTACAGTTGCTGATTACTGGGTGGTCAGAAACTGGGCCTGTGAAAACCAGGCCTTTCGCTGCTAACTGCCAATTCCGGTGAATTACCGAGCGTTAGTGTGGTTAAAATTAATAGTCTTGTATCTTTACCAATAATGAAGCAAATATCCCATAGCTTTCTATAGTAGACCATTCCATACGTTACTAGCTATCACAGTTATTAGTTAGCTCACGAATTTATTTCCATACCTATTTAGGTAATAAAAAACGTTAACATTGGTAAGTAAAACGATCCGTTTTTAGTCATAGGAACCAGGGGCCTAATTCTCCTAAAATAAATTGTTGCCAAACGCAATCGAACCACAACCGTCAGTCAGTTTTTGTTTTCGAAAACTTTAAAAATTTTTGATTTTGTTTTTTGTGTCAAACAATTTGATAGCTTTTGAAATTGAGAACTGTCTGAATGAACGGTTCGGCCTTGGTTCGGTTGTGATTTATCAAGATTTATTTTAGGAGAATTGGGCCCCAGGCATAAGTCAGTTCCCACTTTTATTTTATTATTCGCCTTTGACCCTAGACCATCGTTGCCAGATGTCCCGATTTTGGCGGGACGGCCCGATTTTGAAATCAAAATTAAATGTCCCGCGCGGGACAACCTCAGTCCCGCTTTTCGGGGTTACTCGACAGAAATATGAATAGGTAAGTAATTCTTAAAAATAATTCTTACTTAACCGCTAGCGGCTCGACCGACGATCCGGTTCGTCAGTGCCATTGTTTATCTGTTGTGTCTATAATTACAGTACTCGATAAGTTAATTATATTATATGTAAAATAATATGGTTTAAATAATTATATTCCTCTGAAGACTTAACTGCCTAAATACAGGGCAAATTACTTAGACAATTATTGTTAAACTAAACGTATTTTCACTACAATACATTTTCTAGGGCTATTTTTGCTATTTATTGTCATGTAAACATAATTTAAAACTCAAATAAAAAGATAAGTATAAAACTATGCTTATTTCTTACTATGTCCCGCTTTCGACGAAAAAACCCCGCTTTTTTACGCAAAAAGTTTCAAAACCCCGCTTTGCCAAAAAAATATCTGGCAACGCTGCCCTAGACGCACCTGATGCTGCGCAGACGGTGTCTAAGATGGAGCACACGAACCCAAGTAACAGAGTACAGAGAGATTCCCATACACCTCTGGCTCTCACATACGCACGACGGAACACAGTAAACTGCTTGGCGACGGACTTTGATGTGAGGGTGGTAGCTAGCCAGGCGGACCGCATAGATCTTACCACTGAGCGTGCTGGGTTTTGTTGAATCTAACAGGCGTCTATTCCTAGCGTGCGTGAGTAGGTTTTACATTCTAGCCCATGGGCGAAGCGCGGATAAAATAAGTAAGTAGTACCTACCTATTAAAAATCGAAAAGTCGTCTTGCGCCATCGCAAGAAGACATCTTGAATTCGACAATTAAGTAGCACACACTTGATCAGAGACTGGTCTGCAAAGATTCTTATGTGTATGATAGGTCCTCTGTCTACAGCGACGACGTAGGTATAAGGTTTGTTAGGTCAATTCCGGATGTGAGTAAATTCGTCCAAATAAAGGAGAATGGACTTTTTGGTCTACCCCTCCTGTAGCAATGAGTGATGTATCAATAGAAATGTTACTTTAAGTAGAACACTTTTTAGTAAGTATTACAGCTACTGTGAATTGTTAGTGTTTAAAGCTAATTAAGTAAATGTAATCATTTAAAAACCATGTTAAGTAACGCTCAAATATTGCTATTCTACACGTTTTGCCATAGGAGCTTTGTCGTACTAATTATTTAAGTAAGTAATACACATAACATCACGCCTGTATTCTTCGCAGAGTAGACAGAGGTGTTTAGTGACCCACGTACTAAATGCCGCGCAATGTGTCGTCAAAATATTACGACGCGGACTGAAGTGAGATGCAGAAAAATGGTGTCGCACTCTATTCTTGCCAATACTTAAGTAATTAAAAATATCAAATGTTATTGTAAATCCATTTGACCGAATTTACCCACAGATTTGCCCCAACGCACTATAACGTCGCCCAGGAGCGAAAATCTCGGAAAAGGATTTTGGTCATTGCACGATTTATGTGGCCTTGACGCGGACGAAGCCGCAGCCAAAAACTAGTTTTTTGTTATTTTTATTACGAATATTACTTAAGTATATACCCAATGAAGAATGAATTTATCTTATGTAGTTGTCGCCGCGCGCGCTTGCTACTACCAACGCCATCTAGTCAACAACGGAGGAGGCAATCTGACAGGAGCTGCAGGAGGCCTTCGAAAGAAACGTTTGGATTTTGACACACACATATTCTTTCACGCATACGATAACGACATACTTTGTAATTAATTTTTAATAAACGATTATACGCATAAACGAATAAATAAATCATTGAAAGGTCTTCGAAGCCCCCGTTCCTGAACAGTAGTACTACCAATATTACCAATATTATTAATTTATTTTATTACTTACGACATAATAAAATAAATATGACCAAAATTGCATTCCCGAGCTATTCACTAACGGGCGACGAATAATACACACAGAATAGTCTAGGTACAAACCTATGTGCCTAGATTATGTAAAAACCTACTTGTTCTAGCGGACCTTTTTGTTCATAAGCACTGAAAGGCCTGTTTCAACGAGTTCGTTGTTTTACCCTGCAGAAACTTTAACAAACTGTAGATAAAGGCAGACGAGGCGGAAAAATTGGAGAAGCGTATCGTGTCGTGTCGGGGTAAATGATAGACATCTCGATATTCAGTTGCGAACGTCAAAGTTTCGAAACGAAACAACGAATATTGGATTTATAAATAAACGATCAAAGTATTGTCAAACAACGAACTACTAGATGTCAATTAATGTTTGGGAATAGGCTGAACGAAATAAAAGATGTCAAATCGATCAAATCCATCGTCGGATCCAAAACACATACTACATACATAGGGTAAAGGGTTGCCAACCATACTTTATAATAAGTAACGTATCCTACTTTATTTTCGATAAATATTATACTTTATACTTTTGCATAAAAATAAAGTATGCGAAAATACTTTTTTTCCAATATTTACTGATATGCGTAAAGTAAGTTAAAACAGAACTTACCTACATAAATTATGATGAAAAAAACGTAAAAAACAAAACGTGTTTCAACAGGCAAAACGGAAGGAATATCACACACTATTTTATCAGATATTTTTACTTTGGCTTTGGTTGGAATAATAAGATATAGGTAACAATAATAATTTGGATCTTAATTTTAAATCTTAGTTTAAAACCTGGAATCACACACATTCCTCCAAACTCCAAACAGGAAGGTAGGCACTGGTCATGTTATTTGAAAAATACTTTATTTTTTTTCCAAATACTTAAGTGCTTACTTTATTTTTTCCTATTCAAACAATTTTAGACGTTTTTTTTGTCAAAAAAAGTTGGCAACCCTACTTGAAAGCCAAACATTATCAAGCGATATGTTGGCAACTTTACACTAGACCATTTTAAATTATTACTTACTTACATTTAAAAAAAAAACGCCTTTTTGTCATAACTACTTACTTGATTCCAAAGAATTTTAAATGCAGTTTAAAGGCTTATGATAAACTGGCATTTAAAGATTATGAACTAAAATAAAACTTTAAAATCCTCTAGTGTAAAATTGCCAACATGTCGCTTGGCAATTTTTGCCTTTCAAGCGTCGATATCGAATACAAGAGTCCTGCCTACCTTACCTACCAACCGTTATTAATTACGAAGTGTAACACCTACGCAACACGCTCGAAAAAACGGTATTAATGAAAGTTACCTAGCTGAAGGTATTCTTTTGATCCGTTTTCTACAAAAAAAAACCACTAATGAGATACAATTAGGACAAAAAATTCCTTCACATCAAATTCTTTAGTATTTTTAGTAGATCGTACTAGAGTCACCTATTTGAGGGGCTCGTGCCTAATTAACAAACGCGGGGATCATACGATTTGCACGGAGGAGCTCGTGGCTAAATAATTACAGCCGCATAGACCGATCTTCCGGGTTAAGCCACGCTTGCCGAGGTTGGTCTGTGAATGGGTGACCATTTACCATAGCGAGTTTCCTCCGTGCCTCGGAAAGCACGTAAAGCCGTTGGTCCCGGCTGTCATTTGTAGATCTTTGACAGTCGTTACTGTTGGTCAGAAGCCAGAAAGTCTGACAACCAGTCTTACCAAGAGAATCGTATTACCCAGTTACTGGGTTGTGGAGGTCTGATAGGCAGTCGCTCCATGTAAAATACTGATATTCAGCTGCATCCGGTTCGACTGGAAGCCGACCCCAACAAAGTTGGGAAAAGGCTAGGCAGACATGGGGATCATACGATTTGCAAGGTTAAGCTACTCTTGCCGCGGTCAGTCCGTGGATGGGTGACCGTTCGTTATACATCGAGAACGCTTAGTGCCTCGGAGAGCACGTTAAAGCAGCAGTTATCAGCGCCGGGACCGGGCCGAGCTCAACGTCGCATATATTTTGTACCAAAGCAGGATCTCCGTCGCTTCCGGGATGGTCACTGATGTTAAATGACCCGGGGGCCTACTCCCTAAGTCCGTCAACGAAATTAGTCGGCCGTCCGAAACTAGCCCGAAACGTAGGAGTGAACAAAACAAGTGTCAACTTCAACTTTTCGGACGGGCAAAAACACATCGGTAGTAGGGACAACTGTCAAATCGTGTTGTCAATCATTCTTAATTCGGGTCCCGAAATAATCGTTTGTCCAAAGGTGATAGGGAGTAGGAAACGCTCGTAACTAAGGCCGAAACCACGGACGGGTGCATGAAAAGAGCCTCCACGTGTGGCGATACTTAAGTACGTCCGGCGCACCCTGGGCAGTCAGCCCCGCTACCAACCTTGCTGACTGGCTAATCTTTTCACCACAGCATAAGCTACTTTCGTATAGCTCGTGCTGACACGAGAGAAGAAGAAGAAGAACCACGGATTTCGTGCTAAGGGAGTAGACCCCCAGGAACGAGCAACGGGGGTCTTGCTTCGGTAAAAAATATATGCGACGCTAAGCTCCAGCCTGGTCCAGGGCCTGATACGGCACGGTGTAACGTGAGTCATACTTAAACCGTCAGTCCCGGGTGTGATAAGAATACCTATGACAGTCGTTACGGGTAGTCAGAAGCCCGAAAGTCTGACAACCGGTCTAAGCTTAGGATATCGGCATTGCACAGTAACTGGGTTGCGGAGGTCTGATGGCAGTCGCTCCGTGTAAAATACTGGCATTTTAACCGCATCTGGTTAGACTGTTAGCTGGTCTACTCCCGAAGCACGAAGTTCATGGTTTCGGCCTTAGTTACGAGCGTTTCCTACTCCCTATCACCTACGGACATACGATTATTTCGGGGCCTGAATTGTGACGGTGCAGCGGTGGCGACTAGCGGGGTGCGCCTATAAAAGGGCCGGCACGCTGCACTTCGTCCTCTCTCGCGCCTCAGCAGCCGCCCAGTTATGTTGCTGTCTACTTATACCTGAAGACCCTGGACTCCTCGTATCGTATTGTCTAAAGAACCACGCCCTGTAAACTAGTCTGATTTTGTAACTATTATAAAATATATTATTGTATGGTTAAAAGTGTTTCCCTTAATATTCTTATTAAGTACACTCCTGCTAAACTGCTTCTGCTTCTTGCTAGATTCTGATTTTATGTGCACATGCTCGTTAAGGGTTGACTCCTCAAGCCACCCTTAACCCGCTAAGCGTGACAGAATCTGTCATTATAGTTATAGCTAGTATTGATGTCAGGATTACGAGCAAGGTAAATACATAGTAGGTAGTAAACAAAACCAAAATCGACTCCATCACTGAGAGTAGGTACTTGTATTTTTGGGTTAGTATTAAGAATGAATGACAGCACGATTTGACAATTGTCCCTACTACCGATGTGTTTTAGCCCGTCCGAAAAGTTGAACTTGACACTTGTTTTGTTCACTTCTACGTTTCGGGCTACTTTCGGACGGGCGACTAACTTCGTTGACGGACTTAGGGAGTAGGCCCCCTAACCCCAACATAGTTGGGAAAAAGCTAGGCAGAATTAGATTTATTTATTTATATTGCGGAATAAAATAAGCAGCGATTACTCGATAGATCATCATTCAGCCGAAAGACGTCCACTGCTGGACATAGGCCTCCCCCAAAATGGGGGGTTTGCCGTAATCACCACGCTTGGCAGGCGGGTTGGCGATCGCAGTATGGTTGTTAAAGTACTCAGAGAACGCTGCTGCCCATCCTCTAGAGCAGTGGTTCTTAACCTTATAGTCATGAGGGACCATTTGACAAAATTTCTGTTTCCCATGGACCACCAAGTTGCTTACTTAATTAGTTTGTAGTACCTAAATGTAAATAAATGAAGGCTTGTATTTAAAGCTCTAGTATTTTAATTTTATTTACGGTAAATTATTCACACAGTGCTACTCAAAGTCAAACGCATAACGGCAGTGGCATCCAACCGATTTAGGTGCTTGTTTTTAATAATCAGAAGCGCCGAGAACCCCTGCTCACATAGATTTATGTCGATGAAAATAAAGTTAGGTAACGAATAGTTTTGGTAAAGAAATTGCCTTTTGTCTTTTTGGCTAGGATGGCTCCGAGGACCACTTGGGATATTTTCAGGGACCACCAGTGGTCCGTGGACCACCGGTTAAGAACCACTGCTCTAGAGAATTCCTTAGTCGCCTTTTAAGACACCCACAAGAAGAGATGGGGTAGTGCTATTCTTTAAGTCCGGCTCTACACGAGACCGACCGACAGACTCGATAGATTAATATCTTTTTACCCTATGTAGATGCGACGAGGTAGATACCTATCATGTTAGAAATTACATTTGAATAAAATAACGATTAAATGCAACTTTTATGCGGGTATAGGAATCAATTTGATTAAATGTTTGCATTGCAGTCAAACGGAAATTAAAACGGTATTTCCGATGTTTTATTATTAATGCTCTATCGTGCCTGTAAGTACCTAGAATCAGTCACAGTCGGACAAAACATTGGTCTACCACTCTAAGATTGAAATTCGTTTGTACGTCAGAAAACAATTAGGTCTATTTTCACTGTTCTCTGTTCACCCAAAGATGAGTCCTGACAGCTCGGTCATTTTGTAAATTGTAGCCGTAAGGAGACTGTCGAAAAAAACGTAAACGACATCATCAAAAACCGTAAAAATATTCTTTGTACGGTAAAGTTTTGTAGAGAAACGTCACTAATCAATTTACGGTGAAGATGGTAAGTACCTATAGCAAAAAAATCTGTCGATTTACTAAATGCTATCATTACGATGTAGGTATTGTAGCGACATTATGCGTTCCTATACCAAATTCATTAAAGCATGAGATAAAATGTCAACAAACAACTACATACCTTTTCATATACCTAATTCCTTTGTTCGGAGGTGTCAATTACAAGAAATACAATAGCGATGATTTTAGAGTGGGTAGTATTTTGTTTACATTTTGTCTCTAGCTCTCTGAATGTGGTATAGTTTAAATTGACGTCAACTGAAATATTGTCAAAACTGATAGCATACCATTTCCTTGGCCGACCGTACCTACCTACTATAGTACTTTAAAATTACTTCTAGGACAAATACCTACTTAATAAGGTAAAGAAATGTATCGTAGGTATTCAAACAGGATTTAACCCTTTCAAGGGCAACGGCAATATATTTACCACCATGTTTTTGGGACATGTTGAGAAACCCTTCCTGTTATTTTTATTTTTTTTAAAAACCTGAATTTTTTATAATTTTTTACTATTTTCTCTAATAAAAAATACAAATGATACTTAAAAAATGTTTTTCCTCAATTAATTTTTTATTTGCATAAGAAATTGTCAAATTGTTAGTTATTTCCTTTTCCTAAAATGTACTGCCCGTTAAAGGGTGTCCAATTCTGTATTTTAATAGTGCACAATCTCCAAGTAAAATTGAAGTCGCTTTTCGCGTCTGTTTGTCTGCTTACTTCTTCTAAACTACTCAATGCTCAATACTCAATTCTAAATTCATTTGACATGTCATACATGTGTAACTTAATTTAATATTTGCATGCCTATATTACTGGTGAAATATGTCTTGGTCTATTTTTTACGTAACAACTTGTGTACCATATTTCAAGCAAATAAATAAATAAATAAAATAAATAAGTAAATAAATGGATTTTGATGCGGTTTTCACCTTTAAGTAATTTCTTCCGTAAGGCTATAAAACGTACCCGAGTGACGCCGGAGTGGGTCGCTAGTAAAGAATAAGTAGGTACCTATTTGTATTGTATTATAGTACATAAAGCGTTTAATTTATATCGTGCAGGCTGGTAATTTTAGGTACTTTGTTTTAGGCCTAAAAAGTGCAACTGACAGTTGACAAATACTGATAATTTTCAAAAATGTACAGGTAAGTAACTCTCCGTAGGTATTTCGTAACATCGTTGGTCATTGATCATGTTTTATATTTTTTTATTCTGTGTGTTCTTGTGTAGTGTTCTATATGTACCTACCTATAGAACAGTTAAGTTCCGCAAATTATTGAGTAATTAGGTATTTAAGTACCTAGCTGCTTAGGTTTTTTTTTCTTTTTTAGAAAACGTTGCCCATACTAGGATTTCTCCTGTATCGTGGGTGCGTTTACACAGACACAAATCTCACATACACAAATGCCCAGACCCGAAACAACTATCTGTAGGCGATAAAAAATTTTGAGTGAATAAGTAAGTAATTGATTTAGGCTTAAAAAGATCAGCTGCCGAAAATTTACGAATTCAAATCATGTTGGTAATTGATCTAATATTTTTTATTGTGTTTATAATATTGTAAAATTCCACACATTATTACTTAAGTACTTACCTAGTTATTCATGTCGATAAATTTAGGTATCTATCTACAGTTTATCTATTTGTTATAGGCCTAAAAACGTACAACTGACAGTTCTGTTGTCAACTGTTGGTAATTTTCAAAATTGATAACTATCCGAATTTCCTAACGCCGCGCGCCGTTGATCATTGATCTAGTTTACAATACTTGACAAGTATTATTTTCTACGTTTAGGTAGCTAAATTCCACAAATGATTGAGTAGTTAATTATTTAGGTAAATAATTGTAGGTGCCTATTTGCTTTAGGCTTAAACAAAACAAGATACCAAATTTATTTCTTCAAAAATTGAAAATCTTTCGAAATTCAAAATGTTGTTGGAAATAATTAATTGATCTACTTGGGTCACAGGCTTGGGTACCAACTTAGGTACACTATTTTTATTCTGTGCTTATAATTAATTTCGCAAAATAATTATTGAGTAATTTTATTTTATTTAGGGCTGATTTTTCAATCGTCAGATAACTTTTATCTGGGGAATAAGTTTGAAGTTTTGACAGCTTTTGTATAGAAAATCTATCAAACCGTCATATTTATTCGTTGGATAAAATTTATCTGACTATTGAAAAATTGGCCCTTAGAAAGACAATTTTAGATTTTTAAGGCATTTCATTTAGGCCTAAAAATACTTCAACTGTTATTAATTTGCAATACCTACTTAATTGAAAAATAATTCGAATTTCGAAAGGCCGTTTATCAGCGATCTATAAAATTATTACATGGAATGGTGTAACGGATTCTTTTTTCAAAAATCTGAAATGATCTAGGTATGATTTCGAACAAATCGTATTTTTTATAAAAAAAAGGTCTGTGTTGGTAAGTATCTAATCTAAGTAAATCAAATAACACACATACATACAGTCTTGGTTCCCGTCTCTTATCGGCCAATAGCTCAGATAGGCTATTCCTGATCGTGTGCCGTTATGACGAGTCTGACAGGCAGGTATAGATTATTTAAATACCGAGCCCTACAGCTTAAAACTAGCAAACAAACAAACTAACCTGTTATATTGCACAGACACTAGAATTCCCAGAATTCTTTAACACGAACTAGTCAAACACACACCACACCACTATAATGAATAAATCTTATTTCACATAATCTCGTCACAATAAAACATTTTAATCACACACCAAACTCCATAAAAATGCCCCATTTGTGAGCTAAAACTTCACTAAATGTTTAACATAACACTGAAATCCATCTGTTTAGCTTAAATTTTACGAGCGACGTAATTCGGGAAGAAGGCGCGCGCAACGTTCCCTCACATCTGACCACCACGAGCGAAGAGGCTCGACTGACGCGCGCCGCAGCAAAATCGTGTAAGCTCGTACAAAAAAAATAGAGCGGCGTTTATCGATATTCCAAATTCGAATTTTTAATTAGGGTGTAACCAACTGTTGGCTTCCTGATGAATACAAGCTGTTAACATTTTTAATGAATGAATTTGTGTAAATTTGTTGATTTTAGTTGCGTACGTGTATAAATATTACGTGAAAAAATTAAATGTCGGAAGTAGGGAGCGATTTATTGCTGTTTCATTCTTTTGGCAGTTCTAAATTGGTATTGCGTGGTTATAAACACTGAAAAGCCTGCTTAGGCTTTGAAGTTACTTAGCCTTGAGCTTTAAAAACGTAATTTCATCCAAACCTCTTGTTTTTCCATGCGTAAATAATATAAAAACCAATTTGACATTATGTATTATACGAAAACATGTGAAGGTAATCAATTTTGTGGTCATAACTAAAAATAACATTTCCTATGTCACGTGCGTCAAAAAATCGATTGACACGTTGTCAAATTCGGTCCAGTAGTTTTTGCGAGACGAGGGATCAGGCCGTGCGGACTCTCATACCTACGGATTTATACGCACAAGAACATAAATCGCTACATAGAAAAAGAAATTGGATTAAAAGTTTTGTTTTAATAATTGAGCGTAGAAAAGCAGAAAGCGACTATCGACGAAACACGCGTTTTGAGATATTGCCGTTCTAAGGTATTTTGGCTGTTATTTTGAATACATTAATTTGTAGGTACATCATATTTTATACTATAAATATCACTTTTCAATCTTTTTTTTTTGTATAAAAATAACAGCCAACCCAATATAGGTAGGTATTATTACGTAATGTGGTCAGAAATTGAATTCAAAGTCAAAGTCAAATATTTTTTATTTCAAGTAGACCAGATCACTGGTCCTTTCAAAAGGTCAACACTAGGTGCTCGGTTCCAAGTAGTAGGTCCTTTGGAGAAGAGCCGAAAAGAAACTACACAGACAATCTTTTAAAAAAAAATGGTTTGACAATTTTCATTGTAGTAATGTAAGAACAATGCAGATTAATGTTGTACATGCAGATGAATTAAAACTTGGAAACCAACAGGTTTCCTTCAGCGTTAACGCAAGTTATAATTAATATTATACAGATAACAGGAGCCCTGTCTTTTGTGTTCAAAAGACAGGGCTCCAAAAAAAGGTCTCAGTAATGTTTGTGTGTAATCCGCCAACCCGCATCATGCCAGAGTAGACTACTAAGGCATAAACCCTTCTCATTCTGAGAAGAGGCCTGTGCCCAGCAGTGGGACAGTAAAGGGCTGTTTATGATAAGTAACAATAACACTCTTTTTTTGGGCAGTCGTGTAAAAACCCAACAGCTAACGCCACGCCCACGCCTTTTACTTCATCTGACAACTGCGAGGCTTTGAGTACGAACCCTAGCCATTAATGAAAGCTTCTCTGAAACCCACTCCTGGCACATTTAGTTTAGACAAAAAGGCTAATAGTAATACTGTAAAAAAGGGCAAAAAAGTAAACTTAATAATTAACGTATAATAATTGACCGTCTCGTGTAGTGCTGAACTTAAAGAATAGCACTACCGCATCTGTTCTCGTGGGTGTCGTAAAAGGCGACTAAGGGATTCTCTAGAGCAGGGGTGGGCAAACTACGGCCCGCGAGCCAACTCCGGTCCACGAAGGGTTTTAATCCGGCCCGCCAACCTTCCCTTTAAGAGCAAGAGGGTATGGCCGTAATAAATAGCTGTAATTATTTAAGCCAAAAATTATAGTTTTGGCTTAAAACAACGCTTTTTTTTAAGAATTCTTGTCACCTTCAATTTTTTTTCCGTTTTTATTTCCCCTGACGAAAATAGGTTGCCCACCCCTGCTCTAGAGGATAGGCAGCAGCGTTCTCTGAGTACTTTAACAATCATACTGCGATCGCCAACCCGCCTGCCAAGCGTGGTGATTACGGCACCCCCCCCCCCCCCCCCCCCCCCCTCTTTGGGGGAGAGCTATGCCCAGCAGTGGACGTCTTTCGGCTAAATGATGAATGGACTGTCACGTTGGTCGCAAGCGCGACTGTTGAGCGTCGACTCCCAGGTCAGGCAAAGCCTTATTGGGGTTTTCCGTGTGGAATTTCTCAGTAACAGCCTGGAGTATAGACTTGTATGCGGTTGATGGCAATAACCTCGCCCCCTATTGGGTACTAGACTTAAACCTAACGCACCTAGCTTAAACATAACGGCGAAACGAGGGTGTATTTATACACCTCTGCCCAACTCTTTAGGGAATACAGGCGTGATGTACCGTTATGTTTCATAATTAATTTTAATACAACAACCCACCCATTGTGTAAATCATAATGGTCAAAGGAGATAAAGGAATTAGTATTGGTACTAGCGGACAGTCGATATCGATATTCTGGCAAACCAAACTATAATTGTATCACCTCTATTTATGTCAAACATAGTTTTAGATTATCTGTGTACAACATACATTATTAATCGTAAATTCGTAACGCTTGTATCAAAAGAAACGACTTTTATGTCTAGTCTAGATCATTTAAATTTTGTATTAAACAAACCTTTGATCATGAAAAACATTCAGTTATCTTTGATAATTCATTAAACTTAAGTGTAGGTACAGACGCCAGCACATCAAGCGACTACAATCTGTCAAATTACTTTAAAGGATTTTCATCTTTATCGCGAAAGCATTAGGTTCAAGGTTGATTGGGAAAATTTGACTGTTTTGTATAGCTTGATCTGCTGACGTCTGTACATTTTTAGAAAACAAAAATAATTGATGACACGTGTTATAAATAAATAAATAAAAATAAAATAAAAATAGTTTATTTCTTTAACTTTGCTTATACAATACTATTTAGTTGCCGGAACTGCCCAGGAAGCATGTAATAATGCTTGTGTTGGGTCGTCCCGCTCCTCCTTAAAGGCGTCTACACACCAAGGCCGCCGGCCCGGCGGCTTCGCCCGGCGGGTTGTTGCTAGCGGGTTGTTGCGGCCAACTGGGCGGGCGAACATGACGCAAAACAATTAGTGAGGTCCGCCAAGCTTGTTTTGCGTCATGTTCGCCCGCCCAGTTGGCCGCAACAACCCGCTAGCAACAACCCGCCGGGCGAAGCCGCCGGGCCGGCGGCTTTGGTGTGTAGAGGCCTTACGACTAATATATTGCGGTGGTACGATAGTTCCTTAAAAAGAAGTTAAACTATTTTAGATAACTACAGTAAATAAGAGAAAGCAAGTACAAAAATTGTTGAAAGATAACTAAAAGATACTGGTATGGCGTGTGGGGGTGTGCGTGCGTATGTGTGTGTGTGTGTTCGTGTGTTATGGGTTAAGGTTTTCTAAAAATGTGTGTTTAATGAATTCTTCGGGAATGTTGAATGTTTACACGACCAACATGTTTGTTCACTTTTTATAGGTACACAACTAAGAATTCGCATCCAGTGGCGTAGCTATGAAACCAAGGGCCCCGGGGCAAAAATGAAATTGGGGCCCAATTTAAACTAAACTTTGAAGATGCAAAACTACTTCATCATCAGCTCCTTATATAGCCCACTGCAGGGCAATAATAAAGCAAAGCTATTTACTAGTAAACATTATGTTTATTGCAGCAGATAATTATTTAATCGTAATTCCTAATCTATATAAATATAAAAATGAATCCCTATTTCCCTTGCTCACGGCATCACGCGTGAGCGGCTGGACCGATTCAGCTAATTTTTTTTGTGTTCTTATTTAACAGGAGAAGGTTCTTTATGAAAGAAAATTCTGATATTTAAAAAAAAACGAAATTCTCTCATTATGTCCTTCTTCATTTGTTTACCGCATGCATGAAAATGGTTTTGACTTTTTGTTACTATTTTGATTTTGTTTGTGAAGGTAGGTAATAAGTAGGATATGGTGCTTAATGCATTGCAACGCGTGCCGGGTACAACTAGTAATATTATAAATGTAAAAGTTTGTTTGTTTGTCACGCTTTCACGGAAAAGTCGTTGGTTAGGGGCTAAAAAGTTACAGTCAAAAATTCTTTATTCAACTAGGATTATTTAACTTTTTCGAACGTTGGCGTCGTTCATGGAGGCCGAGGGCCCCTCGAGCTTGGGGGCCCTATGCACTGCCCCGCCTAGCCATACGGTAGCTACGCCACTGTTCGCATCGACAAACTTCGTAAAACCGATCACATCCGAATTAAGTGCGACTTCAAGACCACAAATGTTTATTAGTACTGCAGTAAAAATGATCTTTACGATGACGCAATAAGTGTGGGTGGCGCGAAAATAAACGACTGCCATTGGTTGTTCGACCAGTAAGATAATTCACGTAAATTCATGACGCGCCGATCAAGTTGCAATGACGCTGCACTTAAGTTCACGCAAACGTAACTGACAGCGATCGCCTATTAAGAGAATACGAAAAGCGTTGTTTTGATCAAAACTTAACTGTAACTGAACTACTTTAGTTACGTGAATAGGCATGTTGACAGCATCAATATAAAATGCAAATCTAATTAGTCCGCCAGTTAGAGCTTTGAAAAATAATGGACACGTATTTTTTCTTTTGTTATATATATCTATTAATATTTGGAAAGATAAAACGCATCAAAACTCGAGAGTGGGGGCTTGTGACGTCAGAAGCTAGTAAAAATTGTACTTGCTTGTGACGTTTTGCCAATTTTAAAAGTGTCGTATCTTCGTCAATTTGGGTTTACGAAACAAAAGAAAAAATACGGGTCAAATGTTTTTTGATAATCTAACTGGCGGACTAATTCGATTTTTCCAGTCAAATAAAGGAGTAATAGGGTATTAGGCCCCTCATCATCATCATATCAGCCTATTGCCGTCCACTGCTGAACGTAGGCCTCCCCCAAAGATCGCCAACCATCCCGGTCTTGGGCAGCCCGCATCCATCAGCTGACAGCCACCTTTTTCAAATCGTCGGTCTATCGTGCCGCAGGGCGTCCCACACTACGTTTGCCCAAATTATTAGGGTTATAAAATATTAGACCCCTGGTACATCGATATTATTTATTAGTTTTGTTGTAGGTACTGTACTGTACGTACAGTCAGCGTCATGTTGTAAGTAGCAGTCAAGATGGCCAAATATTTAGAAACACCCAAAGTGATCACTAATACTCACTCAACTAAAGCCGTCTAATTATTCAGACCATTCACCGTACGCAATTATATCGGAACACAAACAATGTCAAATGTTGTTACATTTCATGAGCGCACCGTAACCATTTTGATTAAAATCTTATGTCCATGTCAATAAAGTTCATTATAATAACTGTTTGAATGAACTCATTTATTTGACGTTATTCGTGTTCCGATATTTGCTTATGATGAATGGTCTGAATAATTAGACTACTTTAGTTGAGTTGATATTAGTGACTGACCACTTTAGATACACCGCGCACCGATTACATACGCGTCTCGTGGTTCGCCTCGCGGCTCGTCTTGCCGCTCGCACGAGAGTTTAAATGAGGTATTAATGGTTCGCGGCTCGACATGCGGCTCGCTGATAAGTCGCGCGAAGCTCGTCGTCTGAAGACGCTAGCGCCGCGCCGCCGCGCCGAGCAAATCCGTGCATGTGTGTGTGCGATGACGGATTTGTCCACGGATTTACACGGCGCGGCGTGCGGCGCGAGACTCGTTTAGTGAATGGTGTGCTTAAGGCCTGAAACTGCGTACAAAAGTGCTCCGTCACGGGGACTGGCGCGGGCGTCCATCGCGGAGAAGCGGGCTCCGCGCCCGCGCAACGGTTCCCGCCTCCGTGCGACGGAATCCGCTGCGCGGAGGCGGCACGCGCGTGTATTCAATAAACGGGCTTGCAGGCTGTCGTTTTTTTTTGCTAGTTGTCGTTTTGCTGTGTTACAATATATTAAGTTTTCCATCGACACGTCTGTACATGCACACTGTTAAAATTGAAGTAGTGACACTGCGTAAATAAAATAATCAGGTCTCCGCGACGGGTACCCGCGACGGGGACCGCCGCGCTCCCACGGAGTCCACCCGCCCGAAAACGTGCGTCGACACGCGACTGGTGCCCGTCGCGGGCGCCCGCTTAACATAGCTTCAGCCTTTAGAGTTTTATCAAGTAGATCTTAAGACGGTCTCTGGAGACTATGAATACTCAAATCGCAATAAAAATAATAAGGGGTAAAAAAAAGCTTGTTTTATCTTACCCTTTATTTTTTAACATAAAATTTGTAAGAAGCAGTTCTGTGTCGTCTTATTTTTTATTCGGGCTTCCTTCCTTTTGATATTAATAACATACCTACTTCATCTAGCAACCCTTTTCCAAACTTTCTTCTTCATGATGGTCGAGAAGGATCAACTTAAAACTTCAGATATTAAAAAAAAGACTGCGTTTTTTCTCAAGCAGTCAGCTAGCTAGGAAACGCCAGAATTACTTGTATAAATGTTAAGAACAATTAACTTAAATATTTACATACATACATAAACTCACACCTTTTTCCCATGTGGGTAGGCAGAAACTGTAGAACGCCACATGCTACGATCCTTACATACTCCTTTCGCTTCGTCCACATTCATACATCTTGTCATACACGCACGCCGGTTGAGAGTACTACGCACCTGTCCTTTTTGAAGAACATCACATCGATGTAGTTATGTCCTTCTCCGCCGTCCTCTACTGGCGACTAGAATCCTTTTGACAATCTCTTTTCACTTAGGCCTGGTTTTCACATATACAAGCTTAGTTTTAGTATATACTAAACCTGAAACTAGTTTGTTCAGAATCAGTAGGAGAATCGATTGACATATTTTTACACCAATTTTTTTTTTCATTAATTTCAATGTTGTTTCAGGAGGTTTCTACCCATAACAGTTGACGGGAATAGACACCTTGAGGCTTGAGACGGTCCTCTCGGTCAGTTTCCATGTATTAGACAACCCCTGCATAGCACATCTCAGGCATTTCACACTTTTTTAGGGAACTTAACGCGACATAAACTAAGGTGTGACTTGGAGATTTACTAAAAAAAACACATATTCAGGCAGTTCTGATGAAACTCTTGTTGGGGTGTCTCGGTTTTCATAAAAAGTAAAAATAAGGTTGTATATACATAGTGTACATTCTGCTGTCTATACAGTACTGTCACTTTCCCGACGTGCTCTGACTACTGGGTCTGCATAGGAGACAGCAGTACTGAGCTACGTGTTACTAGTTCTGGCCTGGTGTTCCTGACCCATCTAGTTGCGTTCGTATGGAGCGAGTGACGACCCAGGGTCCTTAGACAAAGTAACATCGCTTCGTAGCGAAACGATATCTAAATTCGTCATCGTCTCTATTGTCGCGATCGTTAATAGTTTCAATAACTACAACGTTTTAACATTCGTTTCGTTATCTTTTTTGGCGATCACGATCGAAGCGAAGGCGAACACTGAAAGCGCTGCTTGTCTACGCATTTGTACGGGATAACCACGATAAACAAATCGTTTCTTTATAGTTTCGTTACGAATTATAACATTGTCTACCAACTTGCGATAACGATGTCGAATGACCACGTGACTTAACGCAGCTTATGTCAATCCCATACATTTTAGTCTTTTCGAACTTCGTTATCGTTTTTAAATTATTACTTTGTCTAAGCCCCCTGTAGCTGTCCTTGTGGGAGTGGGGGAACGTCAGTAGACAGTAGAAACAAAAGTTTTTGAAGTAGCTGACCGACAGCAACTGACCGGTCAGTACTGGCTCAACTTTGTTTTCACGGACCCAGTAGCTGCTACACAGTAACTGTCCTTCACTGTCCGTCAGCTACTGGGCCTGTGAAAACTAGGCTTGATTCTCTCAACATGACCAAACCACCTAAGCAAACTCCTTTCAATTTTGTCACAACATTTAGTTATCTTATAAAAATATGGAATCGGGTCTACTCGCATAAAAAACTTTAAGAGACTCAAAATACCTTTTATCCCGACGTTTCAGCCGAATTGCACCGGCCGTGGTCACGGGTAGACTGAAGTGGCGGAGTAGTAAATAAGTCCGCAATAGCCGAGCATCTTCTGGAGTCCGGTTCCAATCACTGGAAAATTACATTGTCCAAAAACCCTCTCCACCGATCGTCGCTATTATCCCAGAATCGTACGTGAAGTGATTGGAATTAAGAAGTAAGTACAAGAATTTCCATCGGGAAGATGGATATAAACTATCAACATCATGGAATCCGGTCATTAGCAAGTGTTATCGTCGACGGGACGGTTTAGGCGAGTGTAAAGACGTCGTTAGTGTGGTCTGTCGAAGTACCGACGATAACTTAATAAAAAATCAAGATCGAGTGAGGGTAGATGAAAATGCCCTTGCTTCACGAAGATGACAACTGCTCCGCCACTTCAGTCTACCCGTGACCACGGCCGGTGCAATTCGACCGAAACGTCGGGATAAAAGGTATTTTGTGCCTCTTAAAGTTTTTTACGCGAGTAGACACGATTCTAAATTTTTATAATGTGTATAAATCACGAAAGTTTAAAAACATTTAGTTATCTTTTAAACCGCAACTTTATCTTATCACATCATTCCTCAATCTATCATTCAATGGTAGGTACACCACACTTCGCATGGAACGCATTTCCACGGGATTTATTCTACGTATTTATTTACATAATATTTATTTGAGTCTTTGAGATATGCATGCAATGTTTAGCCTGTGACACCGTGTGATTTATTAGATGACTGGATTAAAATAATGATGATAATTACCTACATAGTTATCTTATTCGTAATGCGTAGTTCAGACTACGCTATAATATATGGCATATAGGAAATATTGTATAGCACAACGATATCGCTCAACATACATTTTTTATGGACACGTTCATACAACGCTATGCTATAAAGTACCCATTGGCTTGCTTTACGCGATAAACTTGAACGATTCTCAGAGCTTATCGTACGATTCTCTGGTCCCCGCTCCGCTTCCCTTCAACCCCGTCCATCGCCTGACGGATCACCGTCAAATAACTGGCTATACGTAGTAGACAAGTATGACAATAAGTTTTATGCTATACACGCTGACATTTAATTGGTTGTTTTATTAAAACAAACGTTGTTCAGATCATGGTCTACTACAATTCAAATGCATAAAAAAAAAACGTAATTTGTCCTTCAAAAAAACTAAAAAAAGACACCACTAAAGACACAAGGGGGGGGGGACCTACGCAGTCGGCGCGAAATAGTATAGCGTAGTCTGAACTGCGCTTAAGATTACACATTATGTATTATGTCCTTCTCTTACGCAATACTAGTTACTTCGTTCTGCCAAACCTTTGCCCAAATACGTTGGGGTCAGCTTTCAATTTAACCGATGCGGCTGCATACCAGTATTTTACACGGAGTGACTTCCATCGGACCTCCGCAACCCAGTTACAGGGCAATGCCGATATCCTAGGGTTAGACTGGTTGTTAGTCTTTCGGGCTTCTGACTACCTATAACGATTGTCATAGGTATTCGTATGACACCCAGGATCGACTGTTTAAAGTGCTCTCCGAGTCATTCGCTCACGGAGGGGTCTTGAGGTGTAACGAACTGGTCACCCATCCACGGACGGACCGCGGCGAGCTCAGCTTAACCTTGCAAACATGTATAATCTGTACGGTTAATAAGCCACGAGCCACTCCAATTAACCCAAGGTAGGAGGAAGAAATAAAAACAAAAAAAAACCGTTGAAAAATAAATCACCGTACCTACTTAATTGTCATTAAAAGCTTATTAAATTATTGTTGAACAAAATAAATATTATCAAACGTTTGATCTAAGACTGTGCGCGACAACATTCTGTCAGTCAATGATTGATAGCTATCAATCTTCATGTAGATTAACTTTTTGTCTCGCTATGTTGAAGATATTGATCCTTAATTAAAAAATTGGAATTTATTGTCCTTTTCATATTTTTTGTTAAGCAGTGATAGTTTACCGGTTCAGTTGTTGCATTCCATGCAGGAGACGAGAAGGTCTAAATTCGAATCTGGCTCGCATCTCTCACTTTTCGAATTCATGTGTGGCTCAGAATTTTACTATCACTTGCGTTAACGGTGAAGTAAAACATCGTGAGGTAACCTGCACATCTGAGAGGGATCCATAAAGTTCTAGATGGTGTGTGTAGTTCGCCAACCAGCACCAGGCCAGCATGGTGGAGTAAGGCCTAAGCCCTTCTCATTCTGAGAAGAGACCCGTGGGCCAAAGGGACAGTGACGGGCTGTTTATGTTATATTAAGATTATTTTTTTCCTACCTTATTAAACACCTAGTTATTTGATTTTGTTATACGTTTTTGCACGGCCTACGAATAAATAAAAGCAAAGAGAAAACAGCGATATGCTTATGAAACGGTTTTTTATAAGCCATCACGCCTGTATTCTCCGAAGGGTTGCGCAGAGGTGTATAGTCCCATGTAATAGGGGAAGAGCCTATTTATTGCCTTCAACTGGACACAAATCTAGACTCCGGGCTGCTATTGAGAAATACCACACGGAAAAACCCAATATCACTTTGCCCGACCTGGGGATTGAACCCAGAACCTCACGCTCAGCAGTCGCGCTTGCGGCCACTAGAGTGACGAGGCAGTCTTATATGTATCTTCCGGTATAAAAGAATAAGAATATTTATTGAGCCAAGACTTAACCCAGTTTTACAAATTTGAAAAACAAACTTTAATTTATGTAAGCGACATGGTTCTTCTTCTCTCGTGTCAGCACGAGCTATACGAAAATAGCACATGCTGTGGTGAAAAGATTAGTCAGTCAGCAAGGTTGGTAGCAGAGCTGACTGCCCAGGGTGCGCCGGACGTACTTAAGTATCGTCACTCGTGCAGGCCCTTTTCATGCACCCCCGACATGGTACTAGGGGGACTTTAATGCAACAAACCCCTTGAATGTTCTACAGAAAGCCAATGGATTTCAAGATATTGCAATTTTAATATTATTTTGAATAATATCCAGAATTCCTCCTAAAACATTATTTATCGCTCCTTTAGAACTAAAGAGACCTGTCTAAAAAACTAAGGTTTTGGAAAATGTTGAATAAAGTTTCGTATATTTATAAATTTTGTAGAAACGGGAGATTATTCGGTTGCATTACATTTCTACGCCACAATAGGCCTTTGTTTTATTAAGAGTCGATGAAGATGGGTCAGTCTATGAGTAAAAGTTGAAATATTAAAATTTCGAATAAGTAGGTCTCTTTAATTCTAAAGGTGCGTTATCTCTAAATATCAAATTGACCGGCGTTGATTATGATATTGTAAAGTTTTCTGCGAATTTAAATATTCTAAATGACCATCCAATTGAACGTAATCATTAACAGTTAATTAAGCGTATTAGAAAATCGTCGAGAAACATGTAAAAAAATGATGTTTATCTCAAAAATTTACTATGACTGTGCAGCCATCTATTGGCCAGTAGCTACCTCGCCAGCAAATTAATGTCGCGCTCCAAATTTAGTTACCTGTTTGTATACTTAGTTGGTTATTACCGAGACCGATAAATGGCACTTTTTAGTTAAGTTGAAAGCTAGATCGCGGTGTCGAGATTCTCCGCCGTTTAGTTATAAGAGCATGTCGTAAGGTTCAAATAATTGTTAATGAAACCAAAAAGGTGGAATAAACGAGATTTATGGTAACCTGTTTCATTTTTTTGAGTTAGCCCTAGATAAGTTAGGGAACCATCGGATAGTGTCATATTGATCCTCACGAAGACCGAGGATTCGCATGACCTATCAGTTGAAGAGATACCGGCTCGCAAGGTGAGCGAGCAACCACACAAGAACCCTCACGAAGCCCGAGGGTTTAACAATGACACTAAGTGTACAAAATACTTGCATAAGTGTAAAAAATGGAGGAGCTCGTGGCTAAATAATTACAGCCGCATAGACCGATCTTCCGGGTTAAGCCACGCTTGCCGAGGTTGGTCTGTGGATGGGTGACCATTTACCATAGCGAGTTTCCTCCGTGTCTCGGAAAGCACGTAAAGCCGTTGGTCCCGGCTGTCATTTGTAGATCTTTGACAGTCGTTACTGTTGGTCAGAAGCCAGAAAGTCTGACAACCAGTCTTACCAAGAGTATCGTATTACCCAGTTACTGGGTTGTGGAGGTCTGATAGGCAGTCGCTCCATGTAAAATACTGATATTCAGCTGCATCCGGTTCGACTGGAAGCCGACCCCAACATAGTTGGGAAAAGGCTAGGCAGATGACTAAGTGTACAAAATACATGAAAACATCCTTATTTAATCAGCTATATAACGAGGTAAAGACGTAAAAAAATATTAGGTATATTGTAAAATGTCTTTTCAAAGGCTATTTCTGAAAACACAGTAATACCTATACTAGTAACTATAAATTAGTAGGCAATGAAAGTGCCGTCAGTCGGTCGCGACGTTTCTAATACCTTCCAATCAATTTCCAATTACCTACTGCATAGAAGAAACTATGGCCTAGTCACCTAGTCAAAGTAGTACGATACCTTTGAACTGCAAAATTTCAAGACAATAGGTTAATTGTTAACAATTATCATGTATTAATTTATAATTATTTAGGTAAGCTGTTAAACGTGAGGATCATGCAGCAAATAATGTTACACTTGAATTCTTAATAATTGACTGCCTTTTGTCTATCGGTATGAGTCTGTCATACTCACTAAAATGTCCCGCTGATGGTGGTCGTGGTATCCTTCGCTGAGCAACACTGATGTATGCGGCATGTTCGTGAACGAGTGCTGTCTGTTGGGACTGGTCAGCTCGTAACTGCTATATCCTTCGATCAATAATCGATGGCTATAGCAATCGTTTTAAAAGGGCAATTTATCATTTCTTTCTATGTACATTATTCTGCATTGTTCTTACATTACTCCAATGAAAATTGTCAAACCATGTATTTTTTAAAAGAGGTTTTTCTTGGCCGCTCTTCTTCATAGGACCTACTACTTGGAACTGAGCACCTAGTGTTGACCTTTTGAAAGCACCTGTAATCTGGTCTCCTTGAAATAAAATTATTTTATATTGATTTTGATTTCAAAGTTTCAGTGACAATTTAGTGATTCGAGAAGTTGCTGAGAAACGGCAATTGATTCGAACACGTTTTAATTAATAGAATCGTGAACAAGACGCTCCTAGCCGATCGCCACAACGAATCGTCGCGTCGGTAACTAGTTCATTAAAAGAGCCGACTGCTCATAGTGCACCCTGGGCAGTCAGCTCCGCTACCAACCTCGCAGACTGGTGGTGTTGGTTACACCTGGATGCTGGTTGGACTTAGCGATGCCCGATATGTCGCTTTGTATCGATATACCGTATTGTAATGTATCTTAACTGATTGTATCGATACACGATATATAACGTGTGCCTTTGTATCGATACTGTAAATATCGTATTGTTGTTTAAGTGGAGTTGCAAATTTGTAGTTTTGCCTTTAGTTTTAACGTTTAATAAACACAACATGCATTTCGCACCCAAATCACTGTTAATAAAAAATGGCCACACATTTTGATTACACTGGCGGACCCATGGCAGCGGAATGAATCAAGTTCTAAAGAAAAAATAAAAACCACAATAAAACCGTTTAATAAGATTGTTAGAGTACATACATTATTATAAAATACAAAATCAACAAAGTCAAAAGTAATACATATTTACATTAACTTACCTATCCGCATCGTATTACAAAGGTTAAAGCCGCACCGGACAGGACCGCACAGGTGTGGCGGCATTACAAAAGAAGAATAATTAAGTTTGTCTATATTTGTAATCTTTGTTACTGTTACCTATCTTATTATTTCACAAACCAAACACTCTAAGTACTCAATACAATACAATATTTTTGATGCGATATTGCGGCGAAACGATACGATACAGCCAAATAAAAAATAAAATTTACTTGTATCTATACAAAATATCGATATATTGCATTCCGTTGTATCGTTACACCAAGATATATCGCTATCGTATCAGCAGGCATCGCTATGGACCGCACATTCTGACTTTGACGTGATCCTTTCTTTTTTTTTTATTTGGGAAAAAACTCATGGATACCCTTCGCCTGGGGAAGGCGAAGGGTTATGCCGGACTCTTACCGGCTAAAAACCCACGGTGTTTCTACTCCTGACCCTTGGCCGGGGTCGCGGGATTCGTAGCTGCATGCACCGCAACCCCGGCAGGCCTCGGTCCGCCAGCCCCTGGCAGACTTCTCCTTCTGTGGGGCCTTGCCGCACATCCTCCTGAGAGGCGCGCACGGAACACATGCGCGCAGCCGTCTCGGGCCTGTTACTGGTCGGGCGACGAGTCCCCTAAACCGTCGCCCGCAAGCCACAACTTTGACGTGAACCTAGGCCTGCGTGATAAAAAATCTTGCTCTGCTTTCATTAGCATTTACCATTAGACGTATCAATAATATGACAACTAAGACCATGGTAAAAAATATACGGCAAATTATAATTGACGGATTAAATATATTTTATGACGATGACCCCAATAAGCTCAGAAACAACTATGCCAGTACTCAATTATGCGAAAAAACTTTATGCCGAAAAGGAGACATTATTTTTTGTTTGAGGAATTGGCCCACCACAAATTGTGGGCGTGTAGTAATGAAATGCATGTTGGTTTATTCCTTATAATCTCTAGATTGCAGTGGTAATATTTTAGCAAAACTTTATGTAACTGGAATACTGTGAAATGACAGTCAAAACATTACTCTCACATTAGGTTATTGTGAGAGTCATGTTTTGATTGTCATGGCATGGTCATACCACTGCAATCTAGACATTATAAGGAATAAACCAACATGCATTTCATTACTATACGCCACAATTTGTGGTAGGCCTATATGTTTAATATACGTTACCACTTATCAGTGGGCCCAAAAAAAAATGGTCTACTTGTATGTCTTTTGTTATTAGGATTTCAGATGTTATGCGAGGGGGTACCATACTTAGCACTTATAGCCAATGGTTAAAGAAGCACGTTTCGTAACTGAATTCCAATTAGCCCCGTGGTTTTCCAATAGCCCCTGCTACAGTCATGAGTTGACAAGCAATTAACACGCGACGTCACGTTATCCTTCGAAGCACAATTTAACTTCAAGGTAAAGTGCACTATGTACACAATTACGGTGTATTAAGCTGTCGGTTGCGAGCTTAATACACCGCTTCAATCAATTGTCAATTACAATTTGTGTGGGAAAGTAAGCGGCTGTTTACAATGCAGGTTTTGTGAAGTTGTGGAGGAACGAGGTGTGGTGTTCCTCCAACCAAAGGGAGGATCCTCCAACCAGGCGGAGTCTTGTGCCTGGCGGGCTACTGCCCAACGGTTGTTTTTTTTTTTTTTTTTTTTTTTCTATTTAGCTGCTGTAGGTCGTGCTAGGGGACGGTTTCTACGTAACCGGGCAGTTATTGGCGTGACTGAAGGGTCTCCAGCCAATTTCCAACGGTTGATGTTGGGAGGTTGTATATATGTCGTGGCCAGATCATAGAATTGATCACTTCATGATGTGGCCAGCCATTTTATGAAATGGTTGCATTTCATGAAATGGCCAATACCCGTTGGCCATTTCATGATATGGCCTGGCCAGATCAATGAATAATCAGCGTTTAACGATATGATCAGCTAAACGCACGGCTACTTCATGATATGGTCAAACATTAGTGATCATATCGTAAAATAGTTACATTATTCACCGTTAGAGGCGCTGATATCGTTTTGTTTTTGTGATGCATCATGGCGGCGGACAATTATTCTGACAAAAAAGCTAATAATAAATAAGTAAAGTAGGGTGACCACGCAACGAAAATTAATGGACTATTATTGGATTTCAAAATATGACTTCATGGTAACTGCGGGTGAACTTTTCATAGAATTTTATTTGTTCGATTATTTATCTGGTTAACCTGTGAAACTACAGCACAAACTATCGATGCACGTTACTGCAAACATTTACTATTTGGGTTAGGTTAGGTTAGAACAGTGACCAATAACGCGCGAAGGCGAGCGAGCGAAGCGAGCGTGCCGCGGCAGCGGCCGCCGAGCGCCAGATCCCCCTTAATTGTTGGTGAATCAAGCTATTAAATTTTCGCGGTAACGTGCATCGATATTTTGTGGGTCGAAATTCCGTAGTCTACTCCTTTGCTTGCATGGTACGTGCTTCCTTTATTTGGATTTTTTTATTAAACCTTTGATATCATGGAAACCCTACATTAATGATATGGCCAAACGTGGATGGCCATATCATTAAATGTTGACGTTTCAACGATATGGCCAATTTTAGTTGGCCATTTCATGAAATACGACCATTTCATGAAATGGCCGGCCACATCATGAAGTGATCAATTCTACGATATGGCCACGACATATATACTATCTGCGTGTTAAATCTTGATTGCGCGATGTAGGATAGTTCGCATGTGGCGAGATAGATGCCGCCACAAAGTGCTTTCCTGAAAATAGGTAACCTCACCTCGTGGAGTGACCGTCAGCGTGTTAAAGATGACTGACGTTACAGCGTGCCGTGTCAGGGACAGGACTGGGCCGGAGCTCAACGCCACATATATTTTGTATCAAAGCAGGTTCTCCGTCGCTTCCGGGCTGGTTACTGATGTTTAATGACCAGGACTGAACAACGGGGGTCTAGCTTCGGTAATAAATATATGCGACGCTGAGCTCCAATCCGGTCCTGGCGCTGACACTGTACGGTGTAACGTGAATCATCCTTTAACGTCATCACGTCATCCGTGGATGTCAATTCCATGGTGCCATTTAAGTGACGTTTCCATTCGCGCATTGAGCGCCGTCATTGAACACTGAGGGTCAGTAGGGGCAAGATACTTTTTTGTGAGACTTCTTTTGAAGATTACAGACCTCCTCGCGGAGACAGGATATTAAATTTATCCTATTATTTCATTGCGTCATTTTACCGGAGTCGTTTCCAGCACAAGTGGAAAGGCTTCAGTGGAACGGACCAGTCTTCTTCTTCTCTCATGCCAGCACAAGCTATATGAGAATAACTCATGCCGTGGTCAGAAGATTAGCCCGTTAGTAAGGTTGGTAGTGGGGCTGATTACCCAGGGTACGCTGGATGTACTTAAGTATCACCGCAAACGGACCATTGTCCTGTGAAACACTGTACCACTTTTTGGGAGGAAACTGATTTGATCAAGTAACAGCAGCTCTTGGTTGCTTTCGATATGGATGGCAGCTTGTTGCAGTGAGGATATGCATCGCTTAATGAACTCCGTTTTTTCCTGGGGAAATCCTCATAAATACTCTTCACCCTGGAGAAGGCGTACAACTATGTTATGTTGTAGTCTTACCGACTACTACCAGCTCGGTGTTCCTCCGAGGAACTGTGGCCGGAGTCACGGGATTTGCTAGTGCATTCACATCAACGCTGAGCCATTGTAAATTAGTAAGCTCCAAACCCTTCCTACTCAAATCCCAACCGACTACTAAGCACCCTTCTAGTTACCGTATAGCAACAAGCACCATTTACAGGAATTCAATAGCAAACATGTAAATAAAATAAACACACATAGCTACACAGTCGACTCCATTTCCCGCCTGAACGCTCTCGCTGCATCTCATGAATCGCTTACATTTGAATCACGTGCATTTGTGGAATTAAACATCGTTGGGATTTCTTGAACAATATCTGAAGACTTTTGGGTGTATAGAAGGTATTCTATATTGGAAAATAGCTTTTGCGCAGTTACGCTTGCTTGAATAATTATGGCTGTTCGTAAATCAAAAATGAAGTTCTTTTGTTTAATTCTTCACTACAAACTGTAAAGTCATAGCTCATTAGAGCCACCCGGCACCCGACCCGCATCGCCTCGTCGCTCGGCGTCCACTCGTTGTTAGCAGGTGGTTCACGGGTGGACGCCGCATTATTACCAGTAAACGTCGCGTGTTCAACAAGAGGAGCCGTTGGAGGAGTCCACTCGATGACAGCGCGCGTTTCACTCGGGACTTGTGTGTTGGCAACGCAAGGTAAGCATGCGAGCAGCGAGTTATGACCGAGTAGACAACTCATCGTCGGCGCGTGGACGGCATACGCCCGAGGCGATCCGGTGACGCTACGGAGGTGATGCAGTGAGCGCACATTCATACAAGTTTATATAAAGAATTATAACCGCACGAGGCGGGGCGATGCGGGTCGGATGCCGGGTGGCTCTAATGAGCTGTGACCTTTAACCTCACATTACGCTCCTTTTCGGTTATTCCACTTGTCCCACCCAGCCATCCCACCTGGGAGGGACAAGTGGTTTTTCTTTTACTATTCATTCCCAGGATGGAGAAGTGGAACATTCGTTTCGAATTTTATCTCCTAGTACAAACCTCTGAGTTTGTTTCGGCATTTCTGCTCAGAGATAGTCGGAAAGGAAACGCCGGCGCCATCTAGTCTTAAAAAAAACATAAAATTTATGTGTAAAAGTGTCTGTAATCGATTTATTTACAGAAATAAAAATCCTTTACTATTACATTTGAAGGCCTGTGTCCAGCTGACTGTAATATTCGTGCTAACGAAGCATGAATTTCATCCGTATATCAGAACTAATCTCAGAAACAACTGAACCATAAACTGTCTGTATACACGTAAACACAATATTTTTACAGTGCTGTCTGTCTGTTTCGTTTAATTACTGTTGTGTCCGGTTACAGAATGTAATTAATTATATAAATGATAGCGATATAATTATGTTTTCATTGATGTGTAAATAAAGTAAATATTATAATTTAAAATTAGACTGCCTCGTTGGTCTAGTGTGCGCAAGCGCGACTGCGCTCTGCGCATTTTAGGCTAGCAGGACTCGGCAATAACTGCCCATTTACGTAGAAGAGGCCTGCAAGGATGATCAACCGCTAATTAAAATCAAACTTTATTTGCTAGTAGGTAAGCACAATCTGAAACGTGGTCGCTCAAAATGGGCCTCACAAGAAGACTCAAGGTCACCCAAAGGGCAATGGAGAGGGCTATACTCGGAGTTACCCTGCATGATCATATCAGAAATGATGAGATCCGCAGGAGAACCAAGGTAACCGACATAGTTCGAAGAATTGCCAAACTTAAGTGACAGTGGGCGGGGCACATTGCTCGCAGAACGGATGGCCGATGGGGCCGAAAGGTTCTGGAGTGGCGACCGCGTACCGGAAGACGCAGCGTGGGTAGGCCTCTCACAAGGTGGACCGATGATTTGGTGAAGGTCGCGGGAAACCGCTGGATGCGAGAAGCACAGGACCGGTCGATGTGGCGATGCTTGAGGGAGGCCTATGTCCAGCAGTGGACGTCTTTCATTTCGGCTGAATGATGATGATGATGAAGCACAATTTGGCAATATATGAAATTAGGTACTTAGCTAGTTTCGCTGAGCCTTCGCCTACGTTGAGCCTTGAGCCGCCTTGAGCCTTCCCAGCCAAAACACTATTCTGCCAAACTCCCATTTGTGACTTGGAGACGAATAACTCCTGGCGTGAACTCTATCCTCCACCGTTAATGTCCAAGGATATTAACGCTTCCAAACTATTTATCGCGCCATTGATCGTTCGGCAAACCTCAAACGTAGCTCACTGTACAGGTTATTTAGCCACGAACCTAAACAATTGACCTAAATGATTATTGGCCACATTTGTACCATTCTCACAGTATAAACTACGTTTATAGTGGACTATAGTCAGGTGTTGAAATGTACTGAACGGCTCATTTGCTATGTATCGACTGAAACAATTGGAATGACGCGCGCTGATTATGCTCGAGCGGTTTATGTGGCTTTAGGGAATAGGGAATATGCTCTAGATCCCAATTCTATTAGAATATATTTTTTTACTAGCTTTTGCCCGCAGCTTCGCTGCCTTTAATTTAGAATTTGACAATTGACTCCTAACACACTATCATGATTCGAAAGACACGTGGCGCCATCTATTAACGTTATTGTTGTTTTACTCGGGAACAGTACTCTTTTTCGGGATAAAAGTTACCCTATGTCCGTTTCTGTACACCTGACAACGTATTGCAAAATTTCAGGATGATCGGTTTAGTAGTCTAGGTGTGAAAAGGTAACAAACAAACATACCTAGTACCTACTTTCGCATTTATAATATTAGTTAGGAAATTAGGATAGTCTATATTGATTCTAAATCATTGAGAAAAGAGTATCTAGTTTATTATTTTATCCTTTAGAAATCACAAGTTTTAGTTTTAATTCCAAAACGAAAAATATTAAAAAAAAAACAAACGAACGACATTCGACTTAAAAAAAAGAGGAGGTCGTTCGTTTGAATTTGAAGACGTTCGAAGAACAATGGAACTTTTTAATAGGCAACAGCAAATCACTGGCAATTGCTGTAATCGCATTACGTAAACACCTACTGGAATAAAGAAAATGAAAAAAATACGTTAAAAAAAAACTTAAAAAAAATGTTTTCTTAAAAACGATGATTTCGCACGCGACATTAAGCTTTAGCTTTAGGTGAGAGGGTTCTCTTTTCCGCAGTGCGTACGCACTCTTATTACATTTCGATTCAATCACTCACTAACATTCTGTTCGGTTTTCTATTGTGTTTCACTCCGAAGTTGAAGCGGCGCTTAAGCACGTTTTTAGTTTTTCCTTTTTTTTATCTAAACCTTAGAAAGGCTCTTGCCAGCCAATACGAGATTTAAAATCGGCTTATTTTATTCTCTCTCTTTTATTTTTGTCATGTCTGGCCGTGCAAATATAGATACACTGTTCTGTGTAAGAATGTTCTGTGTTTAAAGATAGTCACTTTATCTCCATCAAAATATTACTTAAAGCTAAAAGTGACAGAGTAGCTGTCACCCGACTCCCTAAAGACACCGTGCAATGATATGAATATTGTAATGGCTTTCGTTATTTATAAAACACATCTAAAGATATCATTTGTCTCTTGCAAACTATTATACTCGAGATAAAAAAAGCTATTTTCTTAGTACATACATTTGGTTTTAAAAAGCAGGTATGAAAATAGACTTAGGCTAGTATTAATAAACGACTCTCATTTGAAACCTCCCTCCTAAGTGTTGTTTCGTTATGACAGTGGCAGATAAAAATAAAAGCAGACAAGTGCGAGTCAGACTCGCGGACTAAGGGTTCTGTACAACCACACATGTTTGTGAAACAACTGTTTTCATTATTTTGTGTTTAAATATAGATTATGCACTACAATTATACCTTTCATGCTTGTATATATTACCATTTTTTTAAATAGAGCAGGAACAAAAAAAAAATGAAAAAAAAAACATTTTTTTTTCGAGGTTTCTTGTATGGGGATTTAGAGTTTTTATTATTTTTATTATTCGCTACAATAGAGGCCATAGTAACACAAACTCTGTAAAAATTCAAGTGGCTACCTGTTTCGGTTAAAAAAATACAGCCCTGTGAAAAACAGACAGACAGACGGAGTAGGCTTAGTAATAGGGTCCCATTGGCATCCTTTGCGTACGGAATCGTAAAAAAGTTGTTAAATATTGCACTAATCACCTTTCACCTGAATGGGGGTGCATGAAAAGAGCCTCCACGATTGACGATACTTAAATACGTCCGGCGCACCCTGAGCAGTCAGCCCCGCTACCAACCTTGCTGACTGGCTAATCCTTTCACCACAGCATGAGCTATTTTCGTGTAGCTCGTGCTGACACGAGAGAGAGAGAGCACCTGAAATAAATATATTATTATTGTAGTGCAGGTAAGAACACCATTTGCATCATTGCAACTGCTAATTTTCGGGTGCCTTAAAAGAGTCTCTACGAGTGACGATTCTTAAGTACGTCTGGCACACTCTGGGCAGTCAGCCTCACTATCAACAAAGTTCATGCCGATACAAGAGAAGAAGAAAGCTTCAGCTAATCAGAATTACCACCATGAAAAGTTTAATGTTCCATCTAGCTTCCTCGCCGGCAGTGTGAACAGTCAGCGATCAACTATTAATATATGCATCTTTTTTGTTTACACGGAATGTATATCTATTGTACGTTTTTTGAGCGAGAAAATAGCCGATAGTTAGTCGCTTCCTCGCCGGCGATGGGACAACTGCCTATGTTGGAGTCAACTTCCAGTCTAACCAGATGTGGTTGAATACCACTATTTTACACGGAGCTACTGCCATCAGACCTCCACAACCCAGTTACTATGGGCAATGCCGATACCCAAAGTTACACCGGTCGTCACACTTTCGGGCGTCTGACTACAAGTAACGACAGCCATACGTATTCGTATGACACCCGGGACCGACGGCTTAACGTGCTCTCCAAAGCACGTGGGGGTCCCGATGTGACGCCCCGGGCGTTGGGAGTCTCAGGGCGATTCCCGGCCACCGCAGGCGTGGGCCTGCGGACGGCGAGCGTTGCGTGGCTCTCCGTTCGATCAGAACCAGGCCTGGGTCGACGGCGCGTTGTGTTCCACGCGCGCCTCAAAGCGATGTCAGCTTAGTAGATGGGGCCCGCTAGGGCAAGTGCTTGCCAGGGTTGCGGAATTTGTTCGAAAGAGTTACCGCGGCCCTGGAATGCAAACGGCTTTAGAAGGAATACGGATGGGTTTTAGTCAGTAAGAGTCTGACACTCCCTTCCGCTCCGCCCAGAGCGGAAGGAGTCATATGATGATTTCCCATCCATAAAAAAAGGGGTATCGATGTGCAACGTATGATAGACTGCGGCAAGAGTAGCTTAACCTTGCTAGTCATATGATCTGCAGGGTTCATAATTAGCCACGAACCCGCCACAATCAGCAGTTCAGTTCAGTTTAATTAGAATTAAACATCTATCATAAAAAGTTCAATGACCAAATTATTATTACACTCGTATTATTTCTATTTCGTTCGAGTATTAATCTACACAATAACACAAAATCACAGTGCTTGTTAACAAAATAAATTGCCCATGTAATACCATTCCACGGGCCATTTATTAACAAAACTAAAACACACATATTTAAATAAACAAAACTTGAACATTTTAACTAAATCCGTGACTTAAAATGACTGCAGATTATTATTTATAAATGCAATGCAATTATGCTCACGGCTCTCAAGGAAATGACTTCATATCAAAATTTCAAATTCATTTGATCCACTTACAATTAACGGCGTGCCTCTAGAGTTAAAAACATGCGAAAAATATCTCGGACTAAAAATAGACAGCTCCCTTACATGGAATGCTCACATCGAATACCAATGACGTATTATAAATAGACACGTCATGTATCAACATCACGGCACTCAAAATCAGCGTAAATACTATCGGTAGCTGGATAGCTACACAAACGTACGAAAAATAAAGAAAATTACATGCCACATAAGGAATTCCTGTTGTTAGAGAGAGATAAATATGTATCTTAGGTTACGTCATTATTTTTTGGTGCATGCTCATTGGTCGAGCGCGTACAAAAAGAGGCATGTGGGGAAAAATTGACACTCAATTTTCTCGTGTTGATATAGGTAGGTAAGTAGTAGATTTTTGGGTAAAATAATATTATTCTCTATCCTTAAAATTATGAATGCAGTATTTAGCAACAGTAATTATAGTTATTTAATTAATAAAACAAAATGTACCTAATATAAACATAAAAATCTTTATCTACGAGTATATAATCAAAGTAATCAAGTAAGAATCTCATACGTATGTTAAATGTCTGTGATGACCTCTTGCTGAGATAGGTACGATTCGAGTATTGGTCTATTATATTGATCATTAGGTTTAATAAAACATATTATTATATTCAAATAATATAATTAATCGAAATAAAAACAATGTAGGTTTTATAAACACTGATGCAAAGTTGCCGATTTTCCTCGCTAGCCACCATTATGCTGCATCGAAAAAAATTAAATTAAATAAATATTTTTTCTTGATATTTACGCATGAAATGACACTTTTTTATCTTTTACAGTTGCAGTATAATTATTACATATTCTATACACACAGGACGGCATTTTTTTTCGCTAATAGAGAAAGTTATTACACACAAGTTATTTCAATTTCACGTACAGCCACGGCAACGGTTGCTACGCGACTAAATGGATGTCAGGCAATTACCTTGCATTCATCTAGCCACTACAGAGCGCGGGCAACGTATCTATAGTAGTTTATATTATCATTGTCGAATACATAAAAAGCAAACTCTCGACACTAGTCGGGACACTGCGCAACATAGTTCGATGTCTTCCAAGAAGATTGCGGTACACCATTTATAACTCTCTAGTGAAGCCACATCTACTGTATTTAATTGAAATCTGGGGCAATGCTACAAAAACAAAATTGTCAGAACTTCAAATATCCCAAAATAAATTGATAAAAATGCTTTTTAACTATCCATACTTAACATCAACCAGTAAAATATATAATGACACAAAAATAATGAATATAAAACAACTATATATTTATAACACATGTATTTTCATCAGAAAAGTTCTCAACAAAAGCATTCACACAAATATTATACTTACCCAATACAAACAAATTACTCAACGGAGCACACGACGAGCAAGCTTACTGGTTTTACCAAAAGCTAGAACTAACTATGGCAAAAAAATTGTAACATTTGAAGGAGCACAACTGTACAATAAAATACCCTCACGAATAAGAAATGTACACTCATTCAATGCATTTAAAACTCAGCTCAGCCAGTATGTTACATCTGGAAAAATAAATGCGTTGGGTGGGTCGGGTTTCCGATCTGTTAATTAGTCTGTAACTGGTGATGTCGAACTTTTGTAATTTTAATTATGAATAGTATTGTTCTCAAGTAAGTGACATGTTATGTTTTCATTGAGAATAAAGTTTCTTTAAACCTAAAATGGGTAGCTAGAAAATAATAATGTCAGAAAGTTTTGAGTTAATATCTGTCTAATGTGAGCACTAGAGTGCCGAGCGTTATTAGTTAAAATTAAAACTCTCACATCTCTACCAATACTGAAGTAAAGACTCCATAACTTTGCATACCCTCCCATAGGGTAGTACAGTAGCTATCACAAGTAAAATTAGCTTGAGTTTATTTAAATGCATAGTTTGGCAAAAAAAATATACCATTGGTAAGCAAAACGATTCGTTTTTAGCTTTAGGAACTGGGCATTAATCGACATGACAAGATAACCCCTAATGCGGGCTCTACACTCGCGCCGCGAAAGCCCGCGAAGGCTTCGAACCGCGAGTGTGGATGGTTTCGCGGCATCGCGATCGCGCTTCGCGGCGTTCCCCGTCCGGTGGCGGTTTTTTGGTCCGCGCCAAAGGGTTAGCGAAGCGCGAATGCGAACGCATCCACACTCGCGGTGTGTTCGCAGTTGTGTTCGAGACGCAGCGACAAGCGCACGTAACAAAAAATGAGCATCGAGTGGAGTAACGATCGCGAACTAGTGTTCCTGGAGTGTTATCAAGTAGAGTTCGTGCTTTGGCAAGCCCAACATGCTAAAGCACACAGTGTCAGAGCAGCAGCAACAGTAACTTCCACGTCCATTTCAGTCAAATGCGCGAACGTAAATGCGAAAGGTTGCGAGTATAAAGGGCTATATTTTTCGCGTCGTGTTCAAGCGCGAATCGCGACCGTGATTCACGTTAAAGTAAAACGATGCATCCCTCTACTTCCTCCTAGCCTTTTCCCAGCTATGTTGGGGTCAGCTTCCAGTCTAACCAGATGTCCCTGAATACCAGTATTTGACACGTAGCGACAACCATCAGATCTCTGCAACACAGTTACTGGGCAATGCCGATATCTTAAAGTTAGGCCGGTTGTCAGATTTTCAGACTTCTGGCTACCCGTAGTGACTGTCATAGGTATTCGTATGACATTCGGGACCGACGGCTTAACGAGCTCCCACGGTCATGGAACGGTCACCCATCCACGGACTGACTGCGGTAAGCCGTGTGATCCGCGCGGTTATTAACTAGCCACTAGCCCCTCTAATCCCAAACCATGTTAATTTTTAATTTATTTCACTTTAGGGAGACTCATCAACATTGAGCAATGCTGCGCTGTGCTGTGCTATGCTCTACTTAGTCTAGGTAATGAGGAAACAAACAAAACATGCTGCGCTGCACTTTGTTTAAAACATAGCAGGGATCATGTGATACGTGCTGACTCGCTCCTCACCGCACTACTCTCCCACTCGGTCTATCAGATACTCGTGCAGCTCAAATTTGTTTCTAGACAAAAAAGCGATGGAAAGTTACTTAGCTAATTCAGTTCAATTCAATTTATTTATTTCAAATAAATTACAGAAAAATTATAAATCATCCATACTTTAACTTTAAAATCATAATATCCTAACTAATATTATAAATGCGAAAGTATGTTTGTTTGTTTGTTACCTTTTCACGCCTAAACCACTGAACCGATCATCCTGAAATTTTGCACATACGTTGTCAGGTGTACAGAAACGGACATAGGGTACCTTTCATCCCGAAAAAAAGTACTGTTCCCGAGGAAAACAACAATAACGTTAATAGATTGTCTTTAGAATCATGATTGAATTATATTATAACAGAAACTTTAGTAGTGTGTTAAGAGTTGATTGTCAAATTCTAAATTAACTCGAGCGAAGCCGCGGGCAAAAACTAGTAATACAATAATAGAAACACTGAATAAAAAACGTGTTACATGCAGTTTTGTCCAGCGCTTTATGAAGGAGCAGTCAGTGTCCATTCTCTCCGCAATGAGTTGCAGGAAGCTCTTGGTGCCGCCCGCAAGCGGCGCATCAGAGACGCTATTCTTTTGCGATGTATCGCTGTAAATCCATCACTTGTGCGTCTGCAAACATAGCTGATGCGCTACAAAAACGTGGCAACCCCATCAACATCCCGAACGCATTGTTGTATTGACAGCACAATACAATAAGCAGCTAAACATAGCACAGCGCAGCAAAGCTCAATATTGTTTAGTCACCCAAATTCTCTACATATAATACACACTATAAGAGCTCAAACACACCTCGTTTTTTTCAGTCGCCGTCGACGCGCGTTTCGCTATCGCGCGTTGTCGGCGCTGCTAAACTTGAAATAGGCAGATTTCTTGCGATTCCATCGCTGCAAACTCACGAGAAACGCACTACAGACGCGCGTGAGCAACTCTCTTTGCAAATTAAAACGCGTGTAGCACGCGCGCGATAGAGCATGTATCGCGCTACAGACGCGCGTGTCGGCAAGTAACCGATTAAAACGCGCTGTACGTATGTGTTTGCAGCTAAAGAGACGCGCTGTGCCAGCGCGTCTGTATCGATGTAACTCCGCGCTACGAGCGCGTCGACAGCTCGCGGAAAAGTCGTCGTCTGCATACTACAATTTTATGAACGTGTGAATAGGTAAATTGGTTGCGATAACATCGCGTTTGCAGCGCCTTGCAGTTGCGTGCGACGCGCGTCGACAGCGCCTGAAAAAAACGTGGTGTGTAAGAGCCCTAAATGTACACACTATAAAGTACCTACGTCATAGCTACTGCCTCACCTCTAACTCCCTCTGGGCAAAACATGAAGGTGTATTGTCGCAATCACGAACACGGACCGTGTGGCCTAATGGATAAGGCGTCGGACTTCGGATCCGAAGACTGCAGGTTCGAGTCCTGTCACGGTCGTATATACTTTTTGGTTTCATTACAAAATTATATTTTATTGAGGACAATTCCGATGCTTGATATAATGGTGAAACTAAAAAAAAAACAATTTAAATAGTTTCTACAATGTTTTTTTTTGCATTAGCCTGTGCCTGTCTCTTGTTTGACTGCTAAAATTAATGGTCGTAAGAGGTCGTAAGAGGACATATGTCTGGTTCCTATTACCAAAAAAGAATCGTTTTGCTTACCAATTTACCGTATTTTTATTGCCAAACTATAGGCATATAAAATTGTAGTCGTTGGCTAATTTTACCTGTGATAGTTACTAACGTATGGGAGCTACTATGCAATGCTCTGAGGTCTTTGTTTTATTATTGGTAAGGATACAAGAGTCTTATTTTTAACCAATAACGCTCTGTCAATCGTAGGAACCGGCCATTAATGAATTTAATTTAGTTTCTACTATGTTATTTTTGTGGTAGCCCTTATACGTTGCTACGTTTGATACGTTGATTGATTGATGATTGATTACTGTCTCAGGGCATTTTTATTTTTCTCTACCTTTTGCATTGCTTGTAGATGGTCTTTGTGGACCATTTCTACATAACCGGGAAGTTACTGGCGAGACCTGAAGAGTCTTCAGCCATGGAGGGAAGTAAAACGCGCTCAAAGTTTTGAACTGTTTTAGTTATTGCATTATTGAAAAACCGAGTTCCTGAAGGATCATAAAAAGTTACATAGAGAGAGTTAATAAATCTCGATTCGCTGATTCCGAGCTATATAGAAAGAAAGAAAGAAAGAAAGAAAACATATTTATTCAGCTAAGGACACAATAACAGCACAAACAATTAAGAATAAAAACAAAAACATAAAAGAAACACACATATTTTATGCTGTCGAGCATGCCCATGCCGAAAGGGTCACCAACTCAGCATATGCTGGGCGTCAAACACCCAGTGCTGATTTTCAGTTGGTACCCCTGCAGTGACTCATGGACGAAGGTAATTTTACGATATTTTTATGTACGAGTTTAATTAACTCAATGTCGTCCAAAATCGAGTTAAAGTATTCTTCTTTAGCGCGGCAGCATTTTTCACTGGACATTTATGTAAATGTTCCGCGTCGTGTCCCGCAGCATGTTGTCCCATTTGTCCCCTAATGAATCCAAGGCTTGAACTATTATCTGAACCAATAGTCTTCACTAGAAGATCACAATGTTTAAACTCTACTAAATCAGTATGAAGCCACGAAAATCAATACTTAGGGTTAAGGATATTAACAATGCATAAGCTTGCCGTAATAGCAAGAATCGAACTATTACCTTAAATGCATTACTAACTGACCATCGATCTTATTTGAACTTGTACTTACTATGTAGGTAGGTATGTAGGTTTACCGCGGCCCTGGAACGCAAAGGGCATTAGGATTAACACGGATGGGTTTTAGTCAGTAAGAGTCTGACACTCCCTTCCGCTCCGCCCAGAGCGGAAGGAGTCATATGATGATTTCCCATCCATAAAAAAAGGTAGGTTATGTAGGTAGTCGATCACAAGGCCTGTCGTGTTGTATGGATCTGGTGTTGGGCAAGGGGCAGATTAAAGGCGAGAGCATGCAGGGGAGATGAGCATGTTGAGATGGATGTGTGGAGTGATAAGAATGGATAAGATGAGGAATGAGTATGCGGCGGCATCTACACGCCACGTGAGAACTACGCAGAATGTGGTGACATCTACCACACCACATGCGAACTACGTAATATACCAGTGGTGTAGCTCAGCGATTCCCAATAGGTGGTCCGCGGATCCCTGGGGTCCCGTCAAATGGCCAAAGAGGTTCCGCGGTCTATCCGAAATTTAAATAAAACGTTCGTGGAAAAAACTCATAACTGCGCCGCATCATCGCGCCTTCCCGGTCCAAAATGCAGGCGGTGCGTACAAAAAATCCAGTCAGAAGATTCTAATCTGAATGATTTTTGAGAGTACCCTGCAATAGTTGAGAAAGTTATCCTGGTTCTTCTTCCGTTTGTGACGACTTACCGATGTGAGACTGGTTTTTCAGCTTACGCTTACACCAAAAACAAGTACAGAAACAGACTGGATGCAGCTCCAGATCTTTGCGTTCAATAGTCAGACAAAAAGCCAAATTTTAGTGCTATTCTTATATCTTTATTCTTCACATATTTTCTTATAAACAACCGAGACACTATTCTGCCGAGAACCTACATGCGACTCGGAGACGAGTAACAGGCTTGAACTCTACTACTAAGGCCACAACATACTTAGCGTAATATGGCCCAGAAGTTTCGCGTGCATCTTGCGTTCGATTGATGTTAAGTTAACTATGTTCGGCGTTTTCTTCAGCGGCTACAGCTAAACGTTGTACGCGTATTTTGCGCCGCGTACTGCTCAAAATACGCTGTGTTTTGGCTCGTATTCTTGGGTCACACTTACGCCTAACACCATTAATTAACGCATTAATTTGCGCAAATCTTTTGTATTCTTGTCACTTTATGCGTTAATTAATGACGTTGCCATAGCCCCGGCCATTTAGGCTGCAACTGATTTGAGCGATTGTCATTGGTTGTTCGATCTGGTACATCGATGTATAACCTCTTAGTTGTATCGTACGGTATCAACATTTCTTTCAATGAAATTGTAATAATCACTAGGATAAATAATTATTATTATGATGACATTTACAAGCAATTGCACTTGGATTGGATGCAATTGCAATAAAATTCTAATGCACTTCGCTTGCAATCGTACTAGTTCATTAGAATGTAGATTATTGAAATGAATGTATGTTGGATTCCGCAATGTGTGTTTAAAATTATGCAGAATACTGATTCCTGCTCTTCGACAACTTGTGGGACTGAATAAACTTTTTTTAATTAACTTGCTATAGCAGTGTGTGACTCTGAGCAGACAGAAATATAATTATATTCAAGAAATAGACACTAACATGAGAGAAATCGTCAAGGGCAGAATAACGTACAAAAGCCACAACAAAAAAAAAAAGATTCTTAGTTGATTAGCTAAATTAGTATTCCACTAGTGATCAGCAGAACTAAAACTAATGAATATTACCATAAAATATTACAGATATCATCAGATTTCTGTGAGAATATATATCATAAAGAATAGATATTACTGTATACATGGTGGATACTAGCAGTATAGAAAATAAATGAATTGGTCGTGCCCTCATTAGCGAGGGTTGGACCAATTTATTCATCCCTTGGGTCAACCGGACTCCGTAAAGGGGCTGGGATAACTCTGTCATGATGATGTACTTACTAGTAGTAAAAAGAAAGGAAGAAAGAAAATTAATTTAGCCAGCATGAAAATCGACACAGATACTATAAGGCTGTGGACACATGTCTACGGTGCGGCACTGGCCACCGTGTAACGGCACGGCGCCACTACCGGGAGACGGCGCGGCATCGTGCTGCAGCACGGTGCCGTATACGGTGCACGCTTAGCAATCATCTTGGGGCTGTGGAAGTATATAGGCAGCGGCAACCACTGACCATCAAGTGGACCGACTTGTTTGCTAACCAATAGCATAAAATTAATATAAAAAGATAATGAAGCTATAGGTGCAATTCAAAAGAGGTTTATATCAAACAGTGGGCAGCAATAGGCCAATTTGATTGATTTAATAAGAAAATTGGTCATTGATTCATATTATTCTTGTTTCAGAATTAAACAAAAGTCGGTGGTGTCTGTAGTCCGCCAACTCCCACCAGGCCAGCGTGGTGGACGAAGGTCTAAGTCCTTCTCATTCTAGGTCTGTACCCAACAGTGGGACAATATTGGGCTAATTATAGTCTTGTTTGCACTATATTTTTGGTCAAGTGGGTTTATCTTCTTGAGTTAATAGGCGTTTCAAATACGAGGATTATATTTTAAGTTCGCTTGGTGGTAGGATCTATAAGGACCGGCTTTTTTATGGTTGGTAAATCATCAAATGACTTCTTCCGCTTTGGGCGGAGCGAAAAGGAGTGTCAGACTCTTACTGACTAACACCCGTCCGTGTTCCTCCTAATGCCCTTCGCGTTCCAGGGCCTCAGCAACTCTTTCGAACAAATTCCGCAACCCTGGCAGGCACTGGCCCTAGCGAGCCCCGTCTACTACGCTGACATCTCTTTGAGGCGCGCGTGGAACACAACGCGCCGTCGAACCGGGCCTGGTTCTGATTGGATGGCGAGCCACCCAACGCTCGCCGTCCGCAGGCCTGCGCTTGCGGTGGTATACGGTCGGCTTGGCTCTACTACTCTCACATTAAAGTCCGGCGCCGACCATACTGTGTTCCGTCGTGTTTATGTGAGTGCCAGAGGGGTATAGGGGAATCCCTATATATTTCTGTTACTTGGATTCGTGTGCTCTATCTTAGACCATGTTTGCACTTACCATCAGGTGCGACTAGAGTGAAACGCGACGAAGTAAAGTAATGAAAAAAAAAAAACTCTATGATCCTGTTTTCATAATAGGTCGATATTCTTACTTTTCTTAGTAGTTGAAGACAAAAATGCTCAATTCATGTGTTTTTTGCATCTCATATGTGGTCAGATATAAAACCAGCTTAAGCCATCTCACTTGAATTCAAAAGACCAGCCTGTATATGCGTGGTCGAAGACGACAATAATACCGTCCTTAAAATGCATATTATATTTTTATGCATGAACCTACATATTTGTGCATTTATGAAAGAATGAATATATTTGGAATTTTGCAAGATAATATGGAAATAATATGGTAGATACATAGAGTACAAACCAACGCGTTCAAAACACGAAGACGCGCCCCATTCCTTTTTGTGGTCGGTAGCCGCATGGTGCGTATACTCACGTGACTTATTAACATAACCTAAACTCACACCTGTATTCCCCAAAGGATTGGCAGAGGTGTATAGTATACCCACATTTCGCCGTTATGTTTACGTCAAATGTAATAGGGGGTGAGCCTATTGCCATCGACCGGGCACAAATCCAGACCACGGGCTGCTACTGAGAAATTCCACACGGAAAAACCCAATAACACTTTGCACGACCTGGGGATCGAACCCAGGACTACTTGTACTACTTACTATTCTGTGGTTTGTTTTCATTTGTAAATTACAAATGACGGACTTAAATATTCATTGTCTATCTACCTAATTGACCGTGTAATCATAGGCATCAAAGATAAAGATAGATTTCGTGGTCAAGTAGGTAGATAGACGTATAGTAGCAGCGGCAAGCCGACAACCCCAGCGCCACAGCTAGCGCGTCACTCCGCGCCAAACAGCGACAGAGTTACGCGTTAGAAGAGAGCGGCAACGTTTAGGTGAATATAGCGTTAGGCACTGAGCGCTTATGCGAGCTGAATTGCACTTTGTTGCTTAGTGGCAAGAGTCGCTATTTCTATTAATTGTCGCTCGAAGTGGTGCTTCTGTACTTGTACTATTATTCTGTGCCCAGGACCTCACGCTCAGGATTCGCGATTGCAACCGCTAGACCAAAGAGGCGGTCTGGCTTATTACTATCTTATATAAGCTCCAGGGCGCGGGGCTGCGGTTTTTGTGACTGTAAGTACTTCAATTCGTATATAAAATACACAACGCATCGACGCGCGTGGTTGCAGACCGCGCGCAGATCACGCGACCACACGCGGATCACTCGAAAACACGAGGGAGCGCGTGGCATCCCGCAAGGTGTGGCACACTGGAATCTGCAGTAAAGCGCAGATTTTTGCGAATAATGTACGTGGCCACGATGGATCTCGGTGTCGACAGGTTCATCTGCGGCACGGAGACGCAGATAGTAAATACCACATATGGTGCAGATCTGCGCCTCGGTGGCTGCACGAGTTGAGGCGTCGCCCCGCGCACCGGAGCATAGAGCGTGGTAGTGTGAGATCCGCCTTAGAGCGGGGGCACACGGTGCGTTGCGGCGCCGCACCGTAAAGATTTCACCGTATCAGCGGGCACACGAGCGGTGCGGCGCCGCTACGTTGTTATGTCGCAGCGGCGCCGTAGCAAAAAAATCGAAACGAGCGAGCGTGTGTCTTTCCTTGTGACGGATAAACAACTGAGTGGTGCCGCTCCGACGTCGCAACGCATTCACCCCTCCCCGCCTCGTCTCGGTGGTTGCAAGTCCGGTGCGGCGCCGGAGCGCATCGTGTGACATGCCACAGATATTTCTATGTAAAACGACGCAGCGACACCGCTCCGGCGCCGTACCGCCGCCGCAACGCATCGTGTGCCCCCGCTCTAAGGGAGAAGCCACACGATGCGGTGCGGCTTCGGCGCGGCGCCTGAGCGGTGCCGCTGCGGCGTAATATATACAAATGTCCATGCCTACCACACGGTGCGGTGCGGCGCCGCGCCGCTCGCTCGCCGGACCAAGACGACGGGGGAGGGTGTCTGCGCCGGAGCGGGACCGCTCCGGCGTCGCAGATCGTTGATGTTTTGACGGAGAGCCGTTCCACACGGTGCGGTGCGGCGCCGCACCGCAGCGCGTGGCCTTTGCAACGCCGCGTACTACGTGTGCACGCTGATCCGGCAAAATGGTCGCCGTGCGGCGGCGCACTGCACCGCACCGCACCGTGTGGCTTCTCCCTTAGTGTGCGTATGCACACATGTAACTATAGTGTAGCGATAGAACTAAATAACAATTTACAATGTACACTTTTGCTCCGTAGTGATTTAGACAAAGAGTTGGGCGCGTCTTTCTGGATTGAACTATACATATTATTATATACTACTCTAAGAAATACCAGACGATTTAGGAAAACGAAAATGTTTCTTCTTCATGTGAAGGGCAATGTTTCTTCTGTAATTAAAACTAATGAACCAACTATTACTACGAGAGTTTTTAGGGTTCTGTTGGCAAGGAGTCCTTAATGTCTGTTACATAAATGAGTGCCTCTAAGAACCGATTTTTCAATCTAAAGACATGTATTTATTAGGCAATAATTGACGCGCAATAACGCTTAACATGTCTGGCAACGTTGCACAACAGCGTGTGACGTTGCTAGATGACACGCGACATGATTCAACGGCTGTTGAAGATCGTTGGTCTTCCTCAACACCGGGGAATCGACGTGTGTTCTATTATTCAGCAAAACCCAGCACGCTTGGTGGTAGGATCTATACGGTCCGCTTGGCTAGCTACCACCTGAACATTAAAGTCCTGCGCCAAGCAGTTTACTGTCGTGTGCATGTGAGAGCCAGAGGGGTGTACTGTCGTGCTTAACGCAAAAGCGGTATCGCAGGGAAAGCTAATTTCGAGAAAATTGAAGTTTTGTAAATATAGTTTCCATAACCTCTTAGTGATTTGAAAATTTTTTTGTGTTATGCGAGAACGTTTTAAATAAGATACCGCCATTTGGCTTAGTTCATTGGGTGCGTATTTCTTTAAGGTATCCGATGCCATAAGAATCAACTTAACGTTTTTTTTTTGAGATACCGCTTTTCCGCTTAGCACGTCAGTATTGTAACGAAACGTTACATGACTAATCATGTTTTATTAATTGATGTAGTTCAAAAACCTTAAAACTAAATTAATTAATTAAAATCTATCCTTAAAACTAAATCTAAATAATAAATGTTTTAACTAAACCAATATTTAAAAATAAAGGAACACATTTACAATAAATTAATGTTCGTTCTTTGGGTTTATGCATTTCCGAACGCGCGGCGCATCTAGTCGTGTGGGGAGTTTTTTCATAGCCTTATAAGGTCATACGTTGCGCAGCTCGGCGCAGTCGCTACTAAGCTGAACCTGAGTGCACGTCTCAATTATCACTAAATCGCGTCCCGTTGAAGCGCCCTAGCCGAGACGGACGTAATAAGTTAAATTAGTACATATTAAGTAGTACTTAATTAAAAGTGAAAGTTTTAAATTCCCGATTCTGGGTAAGTTTTGAATAGCACACAAATAATTACTAACATAATATCATCTCATGTTTACTAATTACTTTTCTGTGTTTTTTATGTGTAATTCTATTTGTTCACATTGTGTTTTTTAACAGCATTTAAATCATTCAGTTCAATATGGAACCGCTATTTAGATGCAATAATTTACGAAGTTGCTAATAATGCTTCATCATGCAATTCGGTTTTCTTCTACCTTCATATAAAAAAAATAATTAATATTGTAGTAATTTTTAAATTCTTAACGTTGCTTATGTTTAACGTATATTTCAAATTTAGTTTTTTTTTAACCGACTGCGGCAAACCCAAAGGAGGGTAATGTTTTGCGGCTTTCATTTCTTTTTTTCTCAAGCTTGCTTTTTCTCAAGCTTGCTTCGCTTTATTCATGTAAACTCCGTTCTGATAAGTACCACCGCGACAAAGCTACTACATTAAATTGGGTACTTTCCTGTTGTCGTCGGTGCTACCTACCCCAGAACGGAATATTAATATAAAAAATATTAATGAACTGGAACGGTGGTTTCCAGGAACTACGGCCAGGTTAATACTGCCCAATTAACCATCAACGTACAAGATTACGGCATACGGCGAAGATACATCATCCGTGGCGCGCTGAGCAAGTCGCCCAGCTGCACCTTCCCGCCATACTCGCCGCGCCGTCGTGCATCATCGGCCACCCACCATCTCCGGCCTGGGAGGACTGCTGCCGAATTCTGCAGGGAAGTCCCTTTCACTGCAGGTGTGACAACAGACGGCCGTAAACCCACGACCTTACAAATTTTGTGTGCCTCCGCATAGTCTATTTTATTTGTATTATACGTTTTTTTATTATTGGACACACTCGTTTTTTATTTATTAGACACCGTCCTAATTATTAGGTGCCTATAAAACGGGTGGAGGTTACAGTATAGGGGAATTCCTCTATATCTCTGTTACTTGGATTTGTGTGCTCAATCTTAGACCTTGTATGCGCTTAACATCACGTGCAACTTGGGTGAAATATTACAAAAAAAAAACTCGTCTATTTTTTTCTAAGCGTCAACTTAATCACATGTTATGGAAATTTCTTTCTATGTACACAAACACCCTCCCACTGCGAAAACATATTTTCATTAATCTAAGCTAAGGTCACACCGACTCAGACAGTCCCACGTAATACCAAAGACGCTAATTAAGACAAAACTTCCAAAAACACTATGTAGGGACATTACACAAAGTCAGACAAAAGATAAAGTTTCTGTGTGTCCTTGACCTTCTGAAGCTGGTATCCTGCCAAGAATGTAAGCGACAATAACTTTTTCTTAATCCTGGCTTGTACTGGTATAAAACACTTGATTCATATCAGCTTCCATAAAGATGGTCCTTTTGGAGATGTTTCTTCGTTATACTGTGATGAACAGGATCGAACAGCTTTCACTGTTGTTTAGGAATAAAATAAACAAACAGTCATCACGCTTGCAATGATTTTTGATTAAGTTTTGATGACATTTAATTATGTCAATTGTTTTATACAGGGTGTAAACAGACCCATCACATAGCCGAAATCTACGCACTCTGTACATCAAACTAAATTATATTGACCAAAAATAATTGCTGGGAAACGACTTTTATTTTTAGGCATAAAAAACGCTGTTTTTGTAGCACGCAATGTAAAGCACGTAACCGACTGTGCTTATGTGTGTCGTGCAGCGGCTACACAGTTGAGCCAAGGCTGTCGTGTGCGTTTGATATTCATTGCGTTTTTGTAACTTCAAATGCGTAATTTGTGACGAAAAATTGAAAATTTTGATAAGGTTTTTTGGAAGAAAGTTTAGTATTATCACTTAGAATACGTTTTTGGAAAAAACTAAAAAAAAAGTTGTATACTTTGACCTTCAATATTTCCAAAACCAATGATTTCCCAGGTATGGTCTGGTAGAAAAAAATGATCCCAATCATAGGTAGAATATGTGGTTTTCATTATCGTTAAGGGTCTCTTTACACCCGAGATAGTTTAGCTTCATTTTTATCTTTTGTAAATGTGAGAACTTCGTGGACATCCTTAAAGAATTATGTAATTTATTATTACTCATATTGTTTTTTTTATTAATTTTGTACTCAAGACTTGGTCCTTCATTACTCACAGGTCTGTCTGTGGTCAAGACTACATTGTTCTCGCATAACTATCCTAAATCATAGTACTATATTCACGTAATTTGTTAAAGATGTCCTTTTTAAAAGAGTAACCATGGAGTTTCTTGCAGGTTCTTCTCCATACGATACGACTAATTGGAACCGTGCTCCTAAATTCGACTTTTCATAAGCGCCTGTACATACTTAGTAGTTTATGTGAAATAAAAAAAATGATTTTGTTTTTTTTTATCTTATTTCCGCAGAAGAGGTAGGCAAAGCTCTAAAGCCAATGAAGGAATTCAGTGCCATCCTATATGGGACGAGCCACTTTCTATACAAGGTTAGTCGAAAAGGGGGTACTAATCTGAAAGGGTGTTAAAGTACCCATAATAATGAATAACTTTTGTTCTACAACTTTTCCCAAAAGTCAATAAGAGGAATTGATGTTCAAAGATTTCATAAATGCTACAACCTATCTATACGCACCTATGATGTTGGTAGTTGATATGAGTTTAACTTTAAGATTGAAACCTTCGATTGTTGACTGTTACCACAAATAAATTTGCTATGAAGTTAAATGCACAATACAGAAAAACGGACCGGAAAGTTATGGAAAGGTACTCACGGTTCCTGCTGTCGTTCTTACTTGTAGTAGGTGCGTCCGTTTACGTGTTAATTGCACTCAAAAACAGACATTTCACAATGTTTTAATAGTTTTTGTTCGGAGCCGGTAAAAAGCCGCCCTTTTGGGTTTTTGGAACGAATGAGAGAGAGTGATGGATTGATTGAATGTGAAGCCTGGCGTCGACTACAACCGAAAAGCGTCGAATCGAGTCGAGTCGCATTTGTTCCGTGTGAGGCGAAACAGTCAGTAATTGCAAGTCGTTAAAACAGAAATTCGTGTTTCAAACGATGCGCGCGAGTTATGCGACTCGGCGCGTCTCGGCTCGTTGCTGATCGACGCAGTTTTATAGTAAATGTATAGGGGGCGAATTATTGCGGCTCTATTCGTCTCGACTCGGCGAGCCTAGTGGACGCCAGCTTTTAGAACGATATTGGGTGAATGGAAAAGGAAGCGGAAGTGTATTATGCAGTCATTTTAATACTTTTTTCACCCTTTAACACAATTATGATCAGTTTTGTTTACATTTTAGGTCATATTTGGGGTCACAGATTAGGAAGTCCTATTTCTGAATTCGTAACTAAAATAGGGATGAAGAATTTTTTAAGAATCTATAATTAAAATGATTTTGTATGGATATAAATATGATCTAATGTTGAACTATTAACACTTGCTTTAACAGTGGCCCGCGGATTAGTACGAGCTTTTCGACTAACTTTGTGTAACAAGCCTAACTTCAACGTACGGACTGTTAATAAAAAAATCTGAACAGAAAACTCCAATTTTTAACAAAATGTCCGAACTGGCAGTCAAAATTGGAAAAGGTCGGAAGCTGCAGACGGCTACCATCAGATAGATGAGGTAGTCTTGGGTAATTCTAGCACTGAAAATGTATTACATAAGGTTGAACACACACGTTAGTACGTAGACTTAGTAGAGCTTCCGAAAGAGTGGGTCTTAAAACGAACATGGATAAGACAAAGATCATGTCAAATATCCATGTAACACCTACTCCCATGAAGATCGGAGACTCTACACTCGAAGTTGTCGACGATTATGTTTACCTAGGGCAAACTGTCCAGTTAGTTAGGTCCAACTTCGAGAAAGAGGTCAATCGTCGTATCCGACTCGGCTGGGTAGCGTTCGGGAAGCTGCGTAGAATATTTTCTTCCCAACTACCGCAGTGTCTCAAGACGAAAGTCTTTGACCAGTGCGTATTGCCAGTGATTACATACGGCACTGAAACGTGGTCGCTCACAATGAGCCTCATAAGAAGGCTCAAGGACACCCAAAGGGCAATGGAGAGGGCTATGCTCGGAGTTACCCTGCGTGATCATATCAGAAATGATGAGATCCGCAGGAGAACCACGGTAACCGACATAGCTCGAAGAATTGCCAAACTTATGTGGCAGTGGGCGGGGCACATTGCTCGCAGAACGGATGGCCGATGAGGCTGAAAGATTCTGGAGTGGCGACCGCGTACCGGAAGACGCAGCGTGGGTAGGCCTCCCACAAGGTAGACCGATGATCTGGTGAAGGTCGCGGGAAATCGCTGGATGCAAGAAGCACAGGACCGGTCGATGTGGCGATGCTTGGGGGAAGGCCTATGTCCAGCAGTGGACGTCTTTCGGCTGAATGATGATGATGAACACACACGGGACATTTTGTCTCTGCATACGGGAGCTTTGCGATTGGAGACAGTTTTGTGTCTTGAGACTAAGGGCGCTGGCGTGGGACGGTTGCCGTCGAGCTGCAGCCGTGTCGCAGCGGTGCGGCTGTCGAGCTGCTAGTGGGCGATTGTCTTTTTACATACAGTTGACGCGACGAGAGAGCAGTGTGACGCCCGACCTGCTGCCGTGCGTGCGCGGTACGGACGACGCACTGCTCTGAGGGGCGTTCCCTACATTTGTGACGCATGCGAACATAAATATAGGGAACAGCTGATTTTATTTTCGCGATTTCAGGTTTGGTCCCATAGTAAAAGTTGTTCATAATGATGAGTACAGTGACCCCTTAAGAAGTTGTGCGTTATTTATGTTACACCTTGTATAAAAATAACGAATAATATATGTGTACGCACCGGGACTTACAGCTTAGTACGGCCGTTATTCCAACTGTGTACAATGTGGCTATGTTTGTGGCAATTGAGCTTGGTACCTATTAGTTACCGAAGACCCTACTGACTATGAACCTAGCCCTATAACAATGACCATACAAACCATACAATACAAACCACACCAAACGTAAGTTACGTTGGTTTTACGTGAGGGAAGTCTGTTACTGGGAGACCTACGGTAACAGACGGAATTTGGGTACAATTTGGGTACAATACAAACAAGGGTTTGTGTACGTCGTGTAACGTACACAGGAAATGGTTTTCTCACTGCCAATCCGGGTCATTCCCAGATGCCCCGCCACCACTGGTGGCAAATGGGATTTTTGTATACATTTTAATATAAAAAATCCCATTTGCCACCAGTGGTGGCGGGGCAACTGGGAATGACCCGCCGATCCCACAGACTCATAGGACCGATGATGGCTAAAGGTGTCTTGGCCACAGTGAGAGGAGTAATAGAAGATAAATCACAATCGACTCCAGCTTGATGACTAATTTATTACAATATAATTATTAAACTGAATAGTTTATAACATAAAAATATTGGTATCAACACATATTGATACCTATTTACATGTGTGTTGTATGTGTATCGAGCCGATGATGCGAAGATCTCAGTAGGTCACTTCTTAGCGCTGACGGTGTGCCGGTGTTGCCGGAGCGTGTGCCGAATGTATATCGCTGACGCTGTGATGCTGTTGCTGGCGCGTCTAACCATTGCATGTTCAAGGTTGAACAATATCCTAAAAAAAACTATAAACTAAAACAGGGCATTAAACATTCCTCCGCATCGCTGTCGACTGGTAACGTGTCTTGACGACTGTTCGCATTGCCACGTTGTATGGAAATGCAAATTTTTTGACCAAATTAGAAACCAGCTTTGGAATCAATCACGGGATGTGTCGACCAGCCGCCTAAGATATTGATTGACTGATTGACCTCTTTCGGAATGACTGCCACAGATATTTGCATGACAGCAGGATCCGACAGGGCTGGACTTGCACTCAGCGCCTCTCAATATTCACAGAAACAATGATTAAAATGCAGGAAAGCTTAGTATTGAAGGTGACTGTTGAAAGCTGAACGCCCACGTCCATTTTACTATTCAATTTCTCCAGCTTTTACCAGTTTTACTTGTTGAACTAGTAGTAATAAATTAAAAGCTAAATGCGTCTTTTCATCTGTCACCATTGAACTTGAAAGGCCGGGAGATAAATACTAGCAGTAGATGTAAAATAATCCATACTTATTTAACCTTAAAGGTACGAGTTCGTAGCCGACCGCATAGAGCAGCAGCAGACGACGTGTCGTTATCACACGTCGTAGCGACACCTCGCAGCGTCATGTCGCTGCAGTCATGATTCCGAACCCAACTGCAGATGGCTGCAGCAGACAACACGCCGTATTCCAGTTAGTTCTGAATGTTCCGTGAGACAAGATGTCTGACCTGTTTAGGATTAGCGGTCGCGATTTACTATTGTATTTTTTGTTTTTGGTAGATGCATCATACAGTGCAGGATATTGGGCCTCCTGGTTTATCAGTTTTTCTTCCTCGGAATTGGAGAAGCTCATTTTTTGAGAAACATTCAACGTGTCGTCGCTCCAGCGTCGGTGGCACTACTGATCTGCGGTCGGGCAACACGTCGTCTGCGGTCGTACGACATGTAGTCCGGCGTCGTGTCGCTAGCTGCGTAACGTATGTCATAGAAATAGGTACATAGAAACCAGTAGTGTCGGAGCGACACGTCGTCTGCTGCAGCTGCATGCAGTCGCCTACGAACTCGTACCTTAAGACGCATTTTCAGTATGCAAGAAGCTTGCATCTGCATGTAAATCTTAGCATAATCAGCCCACTATTGTCCCAGTGCTGGGCACGGGCCTCTTCTCAGAGTGAGAAGGCCTTCTTGCCTTCCGGCAAGCGTTCAACACTCAGCTGTCACTTTTAATTTAAGAAGTAATGTAGTTAAAAAAATCATAGCAGCTTGCATCGACATTTTATTTGAAATCAAATCAAATCATTCATTCTTGTTAAACATAGGTAAAAATACAGTTCTCATATGTTAGGGTAATAGCACGCTATGTTTTGCCACTAGGGCGTACAAGTTATAATATTATGTTGTCATGCATAAAAGATACTTGTTACCTGAACCAGACTTTAAAAAAGTTGCGACTTCGTTGCGTTCAAGATATTAGGAGGCAATGCAGACTTTGATCTATTTCTGGTATATCTATCAACCATAAACCCAAATGACACTTTAGTTGAAAATTTATAGGAAGGAGATCACGAAAGCTTGAAACTTCAACTACGAGAAATTTAAACTAACTCATACCTACGTAGTTTAAGTCCACGATTAAACTTAGATCAAAACTCCACCGTTTGCCTACGCAAAGTATACCCTCTAATTCCCCGGCTCCAACTTTTTCGTAGAGGATCGCGGAAAGTGGAGAAATCTAACGACCTTTTCACATGGCTGTTACTTTTTTTTTATAATAGGTCAAAGTCAAAGCATTTATTTCAATCAAACCATTAACAGGCATCATCAGGCAGAATCATCTTCCATGCATCCCCAAACAAATCAAGGTCTGGGTTTGAATCCAGGAGAGCAATAAGCGCAGTCAGTGTCTGGGGTATGGGTGACTGAGAGTGTGCAACAGTTCGAAATGAAGGGACTGCTAATAATTTGTCTCCTGCTACGACAGTAATTTTTAGGGACAAATAGCTTGCAGACTTGATTATGAAGATCTGGGGCATCCAATATGCTTTTTAAAATTTTGCATGTGACGATCATCTAGTCATATGCCCGTCTCACCTCTAAAGAATTAAATCCTAAGCTGCCCAAAAGGAATTTCGTGGGATACATGTATGGGTAATAGCCATTTAATTGTTTATAGAGGTTTCTAAGAAATTCTGTGATTCAGAACACAGCAATGCTGCTTGGCGGTAGAAATAGGATGGTGGGTACTACTTTAATTCTTCTCCGGACGAGCTCATTCTCAAGGAGCTACTACTAAAATGGTTACCAGACACAGTAGTATTCTTTTATGTATTCGGCTTTCAGGTGAATGACACCGGAGCGTATGAAAACAATCCGTGTTGTTGTAAGTTTAATAAAAGGGTCCCAAATATTGTTCTTACTATTTAATTGAAAATAAGTTGGACGCACAGCAAATAACAAAACATGCACAATAATGGCGGATCTATAAAGGAAAAAAGAAGACAGTGTTGCCATACAAGAAACCAAAAATTATATTTAACATTGCAACTTAAAATTAAATTACAACACGTGTGGTGCCGGACGTAAAGAATAGCGCTACCCCATCTCTTCCCATGGGTCGGTTAAGGGGTTCTCTAGAGGATGGGCAACAGCGTTCTCTGAGTACTGTAACACTGCGATCGCCAACCCGCCTGCCAAAGAAGAAACGGCCCCTAGTCCTCGGCGGCTCTGCTAGTCCTGCAGTGCAATTCTGTAAGAATCTCACCTCGATCGCGACTGTCAATTAGACACTTGTCGTGACACAGCGTGGATAACAAAACTTCGCGTTATTGATTATACTGTCGATTATCTGTGTGTTATTTGCTTCTATTATCCATACTGTGACATTATGGATATCGAGCTAACCGTCGATATTGAGGTGGGTTTCTTACAGAATGGCACTACTGGTCACGGTAGCGGCCTAGGTAACGGCGGGTCATGGGGTGCTAAGAAGCACAGGACCGGTTGACGTTGCGATGCTTGGGGGATGCCTATGTCCAGCAGTGGACGTTTTTCTGCTGAGTGATGATGATGATGTATGAAAACAATAAGCCCCTGGCTACCAAACGCCGACAACTCTGCAACGGGGACATTATTCCCTGATTATTGGTGGTCACTGCGTTCTAATTTAATAGGGAACCTATTACTAAGACTCCGCTGTCCGTCTGTCACCAGGCTCTATCTTATGAACCGTGATAGTTAGTTGAAATTTTCACAGATGATGTATTTCTGTTGCCGCTATAAAAACAAATACTAAAAAACAGAATAAAATAAATATTTAAGGGGGCTCCCACACGACAAACGTGATTTTTTGCCGCTGTCCGTCCGTCCGTCCGTCACCAGGCTGTATTTCATGAACCGTGATAGTTAGACAGTTGAAATTTTCACAAATATGTATTTCTGTTGCCGCTATAACAACAAATACTAAAAAATTTAATAAAATAAATGTTTAAGGGGGACCCATACAACAAACGTGATTTGTACGGAACCCTTCGTGCGCGAGTCCGACTCGCACTTGGCCGGTTTTATTATTATTACGCTCAAAAGGATGCTACTTTGAAGTTTGAACTAAGAATATCTTCTGACTGTGGTGTCCAGAAACGCAATGTGTCAGTTTATCGAACCAATAGCGTTATAGAATAGATAAACTACGTTCAAAAGTACCCCAGAAACGGGGCATTAGTCATCTTAGTTGCGTTTTATCACTACATAGTCTAAAACAAAGTCGCTTCCCGCTGTCTGTCCTTATGTATGCTTAGATCTTTAAAACTACGCAACGGATTATGATGCGGTTTTTTTAATAGATAGAGTGATTCAAGAGGAAGGTTTTAAGCTATGAAACGTAACCGTGCAAAGCCGGGGCGGGTCGCTAGTTATATCTATATGAAGAGAAAATATACTTCGATTTTCTTTTCTAAAACCTACACAGTATTTTAGCCTTTTTTAGCGTAATACCCGTGGTAATACCGACTAAACTAAAGCTTGTAATATTCTCCGAATTCCCCATTATTTTCCAAAATCCTGGGAATTATCGCATAGCCAGCTAAAATGTTCGGTTCTCCCTTTTAGTAAATTAACTCCCGTGAACAATTTTAGTTGGTTAAAAAAGAAGGATTATATACTGCAGTAAAACTTCTAGTTTGAGCCTAGATTTTCCTGAGCTAACACTAATCGAGCTGACGTCATGTGGGGGTGAGTGCACCAATTCACGTCTCGGTATTTCTTTATTTTCGTTATTACTGACCTGTTTTCGGAAATGGTTTCATAGGAACGCACCCTAATTGCGACACATTCGTCATCGCTATGGCTTTAATTTTAACAATACAACAATATTCACTGCGTGATACGTAGTTATGGAAAAGTCGGATTGTTAATACATACTTTGCCATGGAAATTGTTGACGTGTCAAAATGCAGTGTGTTGCGTAATTAGAATGCAGGTTTTTCCGTGTATACATTTTTGAATTAACTATTATTAGTGTCCAAACACACTATGCCGAAGATACGCGCCTGATTTTAATTTATGTTCCGACATATTCGGCTGATATGATACACCATAAGTGCCAAACTTACGCGGCAGAAATTCAATTGCGCAAACTTGTGGGCGGACACGCGGGGCGCGGGCATGCCTGCCTCCCGCTGCTCCCCGCCCCGGATCTTCGTCGGCAATTTAACCGAACTTCGGTCGCGTATAATGTGTGTTCTACAGAATACGTTGCCGCCGAATTGTCGCTGAACTTACGCCCGACCGAAGTTCGGCTGTACACTATAAAGCGACGTAATTTCGGTATAATGTGTCGGCAGTAATTCAAATAGCGTTGCAGGCGTAATCATGCCGAACTTCGGTTGTGTATCTTCGGCATAGTATATTTAGACACTTAAAGACTCCTTCATCCATAATTTTGCATACGGATCTAGTTTTACGAGGAACAACAGAAAGGATAACTGATAAAATGGACCAAAAAGTAAAGTAGCCGGCCAAAGAAAATTTTGCATATATTATGATAGTACGTAAATACCTAAACATTTTTTAATGTGACGTCATTCCTCATAATCTAATTTCTAAGTCACAACATATGGTTAAAATATTCCATTTCGGTCAAAATTAAAAAAGAATTTGTAAGTGAAAAACATGTGCCAAACGTTACTTGTTATTGTTTTAGAGGCAGGTAGCCATGAAGGCCGAAAGATCGCATGCCTGTGTGACTACCCTGCTTTTTAATTATCCATGTAACTTCAGTTTCATCGGACGGCTATCCTATCTCCAGTGTTGCTATCGTATCGTCGTATCTTTATACGCTATATATATAGCGTATTATTATATAGTATAATTATGTATTTTATTTACAAACATTAGGATACTTTGAACTGTTACATATTATCTTAACGCTTAAATTCTTTAATTTTTTTCACTAAGACCGAACATTTTATCCTTATGTAGTGACTCAGATATCAGACCTAGAGGAATGACGTAATAATAAAAAATGTTTAGGTAGTCATGTACTATCATAATATGTATATACTTTTCTTTGGCCGGCTAATTTTAGATTTTGGTCCAAAAATGTATGAAGCTTGTCAGGTCTCCTTTGAAATCGACTTCCAGAAACTTTGATTAACAAAGTAGTTTCGTCAGTCTGTATAAATACGATTTTTGTTTACAAAAATAGATGCATTCTTTGTGCAATTTTTCGATACAAAATAAAACCTAGTATTGTTTTTTAGAAGCGTCGTATTTGTGACCAAGGCATGCGAGGCGTAAAACGTGGTGTAGCATAGAAATTTCGTGAGCTGCATACTTACATATTTTCAATACAACGCCATGCAGCGGGCCGCGGTCACGAAAACGGAGTTCCACTTGTACGTTACTTTTTATTATTATGTTTTAAGGACGAAATAAAACAGAATTGGGAATTCCGTGTTCTGCAGCATTAGGATAAAATATAATACTAGGACAAAATCTCATCATGTATACATATACAGGGTGTAAAAAGACCCATCACATAGCCGAAGTCTACGCACTCTGTACATCAAAGTAAACTATATTGACCAAAAATAATTGCTGGGAAACGACTTTTATTTTTTGGCATAAAAAAATACGCTTTTTTTTTATAGCGCGCAATGTGTGGTTGTGACGATGCCGCGCGTTTGCATGCGTGCAGCGGCAACACAGCTGAGCCAAGGCGGTCGTGTGCGTTTGATATTCGTTGCGTTTTTGTAACCTCAAAAACGCAAATTACGCATTCATGCGTAATTTGTTAAGAAAAATTGAAAATTTTGATAAGGTTGTTTGGAAGAAAGTTTAGTATTATCACTTAGAATACGTTTTTGGAAAAAACTAAAAAAAAATGTATACTTTGACCTTCAATATCTCCCAAACCAATGGTTTCCCAGGTATGGTCTGTTAGAAAAAAAATGATACCAATGATGGGTAGAATATGTGGTTTTCGTTATCGTTAAGGGTCTTTTTACACCCGATGTAATAAAATTGTAACGATACATACATAGCTATTGAAACTTTACATTAAATCTTTTTGAAAAAAAAGTAAGTGTAACGAACGCATTCTAGTAACGATACTGAAACCACTGTAGATATATACGCTTAAGCAGTACCTCAACTACCTATAACCGCGTGAATTGACACACTGAGTACTATAGACTCTTTGTTATGTACTCTATGATAGCTGTGACTGACTGCATTGTAAAGCTCGCTAAATCTTGATAAATCACAACCGAACCAAGGCCGAACCGTTCATTCAGACAGTTCTCAATTTCAAAAGCTGTCAAATTGTTTGACACAAAAAACAAAATCGATCATTTTGAAAGTTTTCGTAAACAAAAACTGACTGATGGTTGTGGTTCGATTGCGTTTGGCAACAATTTATTGTAGGAGAATTGGGCCCCAGGTCTTTTTGCAGTGCGTGTCTGTGTGAGTGAGTCAATTTAGGGCCGGCGCCTACTGACGCACGGCGTGGCATGGAGTGGCACGACGCGCTTCGGCATACCGAATCATCCTGTGGCATCCCGCAGCATACTGAAATATCCCGCGGCATACCACGTCGTACCGCGGGATGCTTCGGCATGCCACGGCACGACGAAGCATCCCGCGGTATACACGCGGTATGCTAAGCAAATACAAGTGCTAAGTTAATTAAAATAAGGTTTAAAATTCATCGTCGCTGAGGAAGAAGAGAGACACTTTTAGCACTCAATTTTCTTAACATACAACAGTAACCGATGCGTCTCACGAGTTGCAGCGGCGTGCCGTGGCATCTTGTGGAATGCCACGACGTGCCGTAGTACCCCGCGACGCGTCACAGTATCTCGGGGAATGACATGACGTTCCGCGGCTTGCCGCGGTAATTCGCGTCAACACGTGATACGTTTTGATTAAAATAAAATAATGTCAGTGCTTAACTCATTGAAGTAAGATCGAAAATCATTTGTCCACGAAAAAAATCCTTTGCCACGCCATGCTAAGCCGTGCCATCACTGGGCGCCGGCCCTTAGGCGATTATATGTGGTTGGGGTACTGCTTTAGGTTATACAGGCTGTAAGGGTAAACACCGTTATCCTTGAAACCAGTGGTTTGGTTTTATTTATAGAACGTAAAATCAATGAAAAATAACTTTTTTTTTTTTTTTATAACATTTTCATTTTTCCTCAAATGCATTTCACCCTATGCGCGGGGGCAACAAGCTACGGGAGGGGGCGCGGGGAACTTGCCGCGTGGCTTGACGCACGGCCCCGCACAGTTTGCTACCCCAGTCAGTCAGCTGTCTCGTTAGCGAGTGTTTGTACGCCGCGTCGCTCATTTCTCGTGCGTATATTTAAAATTTTTTTTTTTACTCATTCCAATATTGTAATATTTAAGTCAACTAACTACACATGGTTTGAGTGATAACGGTGTTTACCCTTACATGCTGTATAATATATCGACTGTGCTGAAACAGAGCCAAAAATGACGTTTTTATAATTTTCACACTATTGAGTGTGAAAAAAGTCCTCCGCCGCATCATCATGTCTTCTTACGGATTTTGATCCGGTTCAATAGATCCGATAGTTTCCGGATAACGATTGAATAGACTTATTCTCAGGGATGGTTTATGTGTGTTATTTATAAACTTCTTTTAAACATTAGCTGAGCTATCACGTATTCGAAGTCAAAAAAATCTAATTTTAGGTGAAAACTTATGAAAAAATCTTCAATCACGTGTCAGTAACGGTACCCATATGGTATGTCTATACCAGTGCGATTTCATGTTCATCTTGCGTCTTCATCTGAGTCATGCGTGAAGCGTCATAGCGCCTGCAATAGCGCATGCCTTAATACTAGTTCGACAAAAGCGCATTCCCCTAGCGCACGCTAATCCGTCTATTGTATGTCGACTGACGACTGACCGAGGTGCACCGGTGTAGACGATAAGCTGCATGCGTCTTATGGCAATCAATATTGCATGCGCTTGAACATGAAAGCGCACTGGTGTCGAAATACCAATACAAAGTCAGGGCACATCGCTTGTACAATACAGATCCGAAATAATGCAATCCTCTAAACGGGTATTTCACCCTACCCCAGCACAACTATATCAACAAAACTTGAACTCTCGATCCTGCATGAACCAGCTACATATATAGCCCCGATTCATACATTTTTAATGAGATTATACTCTATGTGCGCTATGCACTAGTATTAACAGTTTGGAAGTTTTCAACGCTTCAGCAAATGGAAAAACATAATTATAACAACTTCTAACGTAGCTGAAGGTAAATTGCGCAAGTTTCAATGAGTTGCACTTGCTTACTCAGTACAATTTCTAGAAGACTTGCTACAAGTTTATTCACAGTGATGGTCGGTTGCAAAAGTCAGCTTGAGCAATTTAACAGATCGTTCCTCGTGATATTTTTTTTTTCTCTTTTGTTTATCCTCATGGATATCCTTCGCCCGGGGAAGGCGAACGGCTATGCCGGACTCTTACCTACCGGCTAAAAACCCATGGACCTGACCTGACCTCAGTAAAACGTGTAAGAGGATATGGCACTTTTTATGTGTGTTTATGTGTCTGTGTGTCTGTGGCACCATAGCTCTTAAAAGGGTGAACCGATTTAGGTGCGTTTTTTTAAATTTAAAAGCTGGCTTTCTAGCGGTGGTTCTTAGACATGTTTTATCAAAATCAGTTGAGCCGTTTCAGGCTCATCAGCTGTTTTGCTATTTGAGTTGGGGGTTTTATAAATGTTTAATTTATATGTTACTCAGTAACGCGCCCCGACTTCGCCCGGGAGCAATGTATTATACATATAAACCTTCCTCTTGAATCACTCTATCCATTAAAAAAACCCCATCAAAATCCGTTGCGTAATTTTAAAGATCTTAGCAGACATAGGGACAGACAGCGGGAAGCGATTTTGTTTTATACTATCATCATCTGCCTAGCCTTTTCCCAACTATGTTGAGGTCGGCTTCCAGTTGAACCGGATGCAGCTGAATATCAGTATTTTACATGGAGCGACTGCCTATCAGACCTCCACAACCCAGTAACTGGGTAATACGATACTCTTGGTAAGACTGGTTGTCAGACTTTCTGGCTTCTGACTAACAGTAACGACTGTCAAAGATCTACAAATGACAGCCGGGACCAACGGCATTACGTGCTTTCCGAGGCACGGAGGAAACTCGCTATGGTAAATGGTCACCCACCCACAGACCAACCTCGGCAAGCGTGGCTTAACCCGGAAGATCGGTCTATGCGGCTGTAATTATTTAGCCACGAGCTCCTCTCTGTGTTTTATACTATGTAATGTATTAATTAATGTAGTGATTATTTTTTTAAATAATACTGGCAAGTTTCGACATGCAATTGGATGTTCCACCTTCCTCCATACTTCTAAATCTCTTCAGTCAACATAGTTTGAACTGCGACTCAACTTTTCGTTGATGTAATAAGGCCTTTTGTTCTATAGTCGTACAGATAGAGGAGTGAATTTATTTGAAAGTTTCGCCTGCATTGTGTATTCAAAATAAAGTAAGACAACCTGATCTTATTAAGTTAGTACTTTAGTAAGAAATCTTACTAAAGTACTAACTAACTAAGGAGGAGCTCGTGGTTAAATAATTACAGCCGCATAGACCGATCTTCCCGGTTATGCCACGCTTGCCGAGGTTGGTCTGTGGATAGGTGACCATTTACCATAGCGAGTTTCCTCCGTGCCTCGGAAAGCACGTAAAGCCGTTGGTCCCGGCTGTCATTTGTAGATCTTTGACAGTCGTTACTGTTGGTCAGAAGCCAGAAAGTCTGACAACCAGTCTTACCAAGAGTATCGTATTACCCAGTTACTGGGTTGTGGAGGTCTGATAGGCAGTCGCTCCATGTAAAATACTGATATTCAGCTGCATCCGGTTCGATTGGAAGCCGACCCCAACATAGTTGGGAAAAGGCTAGGCAGATGATGACTTTAGTAAGAAATCTGCGCTCTGGTTCGGTCTCGTACTGTGTCACAGCATACTGCTGATCGATGGCCATTTTGCGCGGATGTGACTCATATTTTGCCTCCTATTGGAGCGACTAAACTGGTTTCCTTTTCTTATATCTAATTGATATATTGAGTAATAATATATGGGAAAGTGGGGTAAAACCGGAACGCTAAGGCTAAAATTCAATAAAGCACAAGTTTGAAGAAAATTAGATCAATTTTAATAGGCTATATTTAGTTTAGTTTATAAATCACATATTTAGCACTTGAGATTATTCTTAATTCTAAATAACAAAAAAAAAACAATAGGTATATGAAAGTTATGTTTTTACGGTTTTGCCCCACCCCTTGTCCAAACTCGGGTATACCCAAATCTTATCCCCGATTTTGGCCCTTAACAGTGGTAGAAATGAAACTTATCAAGATCTTCGGGTACCCAACCCATACAGCCTTCATGGGCCCAGTTCTTACATTTAAAACATTGCACCATGCATTGCTCTTTCTCCAGCCCTTTCTTCTGCCCTTGATCCAGCTGCCCAGCGAGAGCCTCTTTAGATGTTGGTCGAGGGTCTTGGCTATTAAACCATTAGCCGTAACGACTATCGGCACAATGATTGCTGAATCAACATCCTACAAGGCGACAACCCCGTGTGCCAAGACAGAAAATATTATTATCATTTATTTTTCTCTCAAAGTGTGGTTTTATTCACATAAACCGAATAGTTTTAACTTACTTCCGTGGTTTCAAAAGCTGCATTACACTAGATAGGATTTCTCTAAGCTGAAATAGGAACGGGAGCTGGAGTGGGATTCTGTACGAAACTCGCCTCTATCTCGACGTTTAACTCGACATTGAGCTCGTATAGCCAATACGGCAATCCTCAAAGTCAATCCTTACTAACATTATAAATGCGAAAGTAACTCTGTCTGTCTGTCTGTTACTTCATCACAACTAAACTACTGTACCGATTTTGTTGAAACTTGATGCAGAGATAGATTGAAACCCGGAGAAGGACATAGGCTACTTTTATTCCTAAACGAAGGATACGCGATAACGACATCCACGCGGACGAGGTCACGGGCGACCTCTAGTCTTGTATAAAAGGTAAACAAACCTTTAATCGTGAAACGTTCGTTTTGATTTAAGAAACCAATAAAAATACACATTTTTTGAAAATGTTAACTCTTTTTTTACAATCGCTTACGTAAATGTTTTTATTTTTCAACAGTTCTAAAAGCAAACTAAACGTTTCATGATCAAAGGTTTGTTCACCTTTTATATTATTTTTATGGGGTGCATTAAAAGAACCTCCATGAGTGACGATACTCAAGTACATCCGTCGCACCTTGGATAGTCAGCCCCGCTACCAACCTTATTGACTGGCTAATCTTTTCACCACAGCATTATCTATCCTCATTTGGCTCGTGCTGACACGAGACAAGAAGAAGACAATTCCTTATGGCCTGACTTTACATTTGCTGAGCTGTAAGCCCGGACAATCGACAGCGTCAATAGCGCGCAGTTTTGTTACACCATAGGCGTCGAGTTGACGGTCGAGATCGAGGCAAGTCCAGAATCGCACTGCCGCAGTCTTAACGCGAACCGTGTTGAGTGAACACATTCTAGGTATTTTATCTTTAAATGTGGTCCACAGAATTGTTACGCCTTTTCTGGTGCTGTGCTAGAATTTCTGTGGCACAATTCTCCTAACTGAAATGTTGATCGATCGCAACACAACCGAAACCAAATAAGGTATAGTTTTGTTTGTCGATTGCTTGATTTTCTTCGAGATGGGAACTGAAATAAAAATTCAAAAAGCGCAGTTCAGACTACGCTGTAATACATAGTAAACAGCAAATATTGTACAGCACAACGATATCACTCAGCATAGATTTTATATGGACACGTTCACATTTATTTATTTATTTATTTATTCCATAAGGCACACCAACAACTTATTTACAATTAATGAGTAAAAAATACACTTAAAAAGAGGATTCTGTGTAAACAAGTCAATTACAGGCGTGCACATCATTCACAGTGAGATGATTTTTATAACACTCGTTCACATAATTTATTTAATTTAAGACAACTTTATAAATTATCAAAAAGAATAATTACAATTTAAAAATATAAGTCTTTATAATTTAACAGTAGGTAAAATTATTTTAAAACATTAATAAAAATCATGAAAAAATTAATTAAAGTTACAAACAATTTAATATATTACAATTTAATTGCATTACATACATACATTAATAGTAGGCAAAATCATTTTAAATCATTAATAAAAATCGTAAAAAAATAAAATCATAAAAAATAATCAAAGTTGCATGCAGAATTATAGATTTACAAAAATACATAAAATCGTGAGCAAGTGATCAAAAACAAAAACAAAAGTGAGATCTACGAATCATCAATAGTTGCTATGAACTTTGATTTAAATTGGGCAAGAGAGTCAGAGAAGATGTCAACATTGGCTTGGCTATTAGAGGAGAACCCATTATATGTTATCATCATTCTATTTAGGGGAGCGGAACGTCCAAGATTAGTGCGACAGCTTCTACATGCGAATGTACTACATGTTCTCACCGATCTAACCCGGCCTCGACGAGGTACGTTTAAATTAATCTGTTCGAGCAGATCGGGAGTACATGTCAAACTGTTGGTAATTTTGAAAAGAAGAACCAGATCAGCTAGAGTTCTACGTTCTTGTAGAGTGTGTAGTTTGAAGTGACGCGTACGTAGCATATGGTCGGCTCTGTAAGGAGAACTATGGTCTTTGCATCTCAGATATCTAGTAAAATTATGTTGGACTCGTTCAATACGGTTTATATGGACCTTATAAGTCGGATTCCAGACTGGGGAAGCATATTCCAGTGTGCTGCGGACAAGACAGTTAAAAAGAGTTTTTAGGGCGACTACATTTTTAAATTCCCTACAGGTTCTTTTAATAAATCCCGTCATTTTGGCCGCTTTGGCAATGATGTTGTCTATGTGCTGATTAAAAGAAAGGTTACCACTAAACAGTACGCCCAAGTCCCGGACAGTGTCCACCTTCCGCAGCGCGGTACCTGCAAGCGAGTAGCGGGTTGGAATTATATTCCTTTTACGTGTGAATGTGATGTGAAGACACTTCTTCACGTTTAGTACCATGCCATTCGTATCGCACCAGGCCTGCAGTGCGTTAAGGTCACATTGTAGCAGTGCAGCGTCCTCGAGTGAACCAACTTTGCGATAGATTTTCAGGTCGTCTGCAAAAAGTGAGCACTGACTGTGACGAAAACAGTCTGGTAAATCGTTTACAAAAATTGTAAATAGTATAGGGCCAGCATGCGATCCTTGAGGCACCCCGGATGTTGCAGTATATTCTGAAGAGTGGTAACCTTGCAAAACAACTCTTTGTTTCCGCTTTTCAAGGTATGATCTAAACCACTCTAAGAGACTACCGTGAACACCGTGATTTCCAAGCTTCCGTAGTAGCACTTGGTGATCAACTTTATCGAAGGCACTACTGAAGTCGGTATAAAGGGTATCTATTTGCAGACCAGCGTCCACAGAAGCAGACAAGTCGCTCAGATAGCATACTAAGTTAGTGACGGTTGACTTATTGCTGCAGAAACCATGTTGTTGAGGTGTAATCTGTGCTCTTATGTGAGAAGTTAGGACGGGGCATACTAAGGACTCAAAAACTTTAGAGAAGACCGATAGCATTGAGATAGGACGATAATTAGTCGCGTCCGACCTATCCCCTTTTTTGTGCACAGGGACCACGTTTGCCTTTTTCCATTCTGAAGGAAAGAGGCCTGTTTTTAGCGATCTATTGACTATTAGTGATAGCGGAAGAGCAAGACTACGAGCACATTTCTTAATGAAAATAGGAGGAAGCCCATCAGGACCGGCACCTTTTGTTATATCAAGCTTTTGAAGGGCTTTAAGGACATCTCTTTCAGAAAAGCAAACCTTACTGAGGGTGAGTTGTGGAAGTCTTGGAGACCCTGAGGTGGGTAATCCGCTATTACTGCTTCCCATACTAAAAGTCGAAGAGAATTGCGCGGCAAAAAGATTACAGATATCACCACCGTTGTTAGCCACTGAATTATTTAATTTGATTACTGACGGAATTGTGGAAGATTGCGAGTTTTTGGCTTTAACAAATGACCAAAACATCTTCGGATTATATCGAATGTTGCTCTCCATTCTATACACATACTTTTTATAGCATTCTTTAATATGAATACGAGCTCGGTCACTAAGCATTCTATATTCAACTTCATCACGTGGGTTACCGTACTTTCTAAAACGACTCCTTAATTTCTCTTTCTCGTTCAAAATATTAACTAGAGGTTTTGTATACCAATGTGGATATTTACAGTTAAGACGCTTCCGTTTTGGTATGAGTTCATTAATGATGGAATTTAAAAGTTCATAAAGAGTAGTGACCATTTGGTCGACATGAGAACACGGGTCTAGTACATTGCTCCAGTCAACATCACGCATCCTCCTATTGACTGAATCGTAGTCAGCGCCGCGAAAGTTAAAGGTTTTCGCTTGTTTGGATTTCAATGAGGCAACTTTTACGAGTTGGAAAATTATTTCTAATGGTGGGTGATACTGATCCACTTTAGACATTGGATAATTACATTTGTTTACTTGTCCAGTCGGTACATTTGAGAAGACCAAATCTAAGATTTTATTTTTAGAGTTTTTTACAGAGTTACATTGTTGCATAAAATTTAAAGACATGAAATCAACTAACGAAAAACCCAGACCATTATTGTAATTTGAAGGAATAGTCACTGTCGAGTTCGTGATGCCAAGATCTAATTCCCAGTCTATGAAGCTGAGGTTAAAATCACCAAGTATAACTACCTCTTCTCCTGTCGCTTCGATGACGCTCGATGCGGCGTCCAGGAACAAGTCCAATTGCTGCTGAGTTACTGGTGGGGGTAGATATACAGCGCAGATGTTGATTCTCTTCCCGTTTTTCAATCTAAGCCTGACCCATAGATCCTCGGCCATGGTCTCCCATTGACAAGCCCGGGAGGAGTCAAGCGTTTTAGAGGCTGCGATAAGTACTCCACCCCCTTCTTTACTTCCCAAAGCAGTAGTGGCTCTGTCTCTGCGATAGATGGTATACGAGTTGTCGAAGATCTCGCCATCACTGATGTTGCCATTGAGCCATGTTTCAGTTGCCACAATAATATCATACTGGCTAACACTGACTGCCATGTTTATATCGTGGAGTTTAGTCCGCATACCTCTCAGGTTTTGGTAGTAAACCGTGAATTTGACAACAAAGCTTAGGGTGTTGTGGCCATGCAGGTCTTAATGCCCCTACAATAGTGAGACAGCTTGTAGGGATTTAATTTGCTTGGCACCTGCACCATCTTCCTTGCGAACAAGAATGCGCCCATCGCGAACCCAGACGTATCTATAACCCTTCAAACGGGCCATTTTCCTGGTCTCTGCATGGATAGTTTTATTTAAAGGTGACAGATGCTCAGAGACGAAGACTGGCATTTTATTGCCACCGTATCCCAAGTGGGAGGAGTTTAATTTATCCTGTGGGTGGGACCGGTTAAACTTAGTGACGGATGCAAGAATCTGATCACGAACTCTGGTGCTCCTCAATTTAAAAACAACCGAGCGTGGACGACTGCTCTGGGGATCCAATTTCCTAATTCTCGTAAAGGACAAGATGTCTTGCTCCTGGATGTTCTGAGATATTACGTTCCCCAGCTGCATTACGGTACTCACAAGATTTTCACTTTTATTTTCAGGAATGCCGTTAATTTCTATGTTGTTCTGCCTTGACTGTTGCTCGAGGGAGTTTACACGCTCAGACAAGTCCACCACAACCTTGTTGAGACTATCATTTTCTGACCTCAGTTGCTTAATAGTGTCCTTGTTTCTGTCAAATTCAGCCTTTATATCATCGAACGTTTGACTCATGAACGTTACAGAATCCTTTAATTCACTGAGCAACTTAAGGCTGTCCTTAATTTTAATAAATTCATCATTCAAATATTCTTTGAATGAAACCTGTATCTGGGAGGCAATCGCAGAATGGATCTCACGACGAATGATTTCGATCAGTTTATCATCCGAGGTATGCGGTTGACTGAAGTGCGATAGATGAGCTACATCGTCACAAGTTATCTCTTCAGTTGATATGTTAGGTGAGTCAGCCACACGAGGCCGTTTAGACCGAGTGGAGACATTACTCATGCCAGAATGGTTAGGTGAATTATCTAGTTTACTTGGCTCCATTACATTTGGCGAAGCGCTAGGTTCTGTAGAAAGCGGGGAAGTTCTTTGCACACGTGGCATCTTGCTAAGTTCCAATAATAATAGCAGATCACCTAGACAATTTTTAATCAAGTGTCCAGTTATATTTTGCCCAAGTGTTAGGAAGATTTTTTGATTTCTACCAAACCAATATATTTTTCTGCTATGGCACACTTTTAGTTTGTCTATTCACTACTAGCGGCCAATATTGGCGCTAGTAGCACTCTTTTTTAGTTTAGCTATTCACACCAAGAGGCTGTAATGGCGCTAGTAGTGGTTTTTGTAGTACGACTTCTTACTACTAGAAGACGCAATGGCGCTAGTAGCGCTGTTTATTTGTTCGTCTACTCATTACTAGCCGACGAATTAGCGCTAGATGTCGAGACCAAAGTCCAAACACACACACATAACGCTTCACATAACGCTACACTATAAACTATTGGCTTGCTGTACGTGGTAAACTTGAGCGGTTCTCAGAGCTATGTCGTACGATTCCCCGGTTTCCGCCCCGCCTCACTTCTACCCCGTCCGTCGTCCATCAATACTTGACTGTTATTATAATTATTCAAGCTGAAATTGTTATATCTAGCCTTTTCTCAACTGTGTTGGGGTCAGTTTCCAGTGTAACCAGACGCGGCTGAATACCTGTATTTTCCATGGAGCGACTGCCATTAGACCTCCGCAACCCAGTTACCTGATGGTCAATGCTGATCTTAAAGTTAGACCCGTAACGACTGTCATAGGTATTCGTATACAGGGGCCTAATTCTCCTAAAATAAATCTTGATAAATCACAACCGGACCAAGGCCGAACCGTTCATTCAGACAGTTCTCAATTTCAAAAGCTGTCGAATTGTTTGACACAAAAAACAAAATCAATCATTTTGAAAGTTTTCGAAAACAAAAACTGACTGACGGTTGTGGTTCGATTGCGTTTGGCAACAATTTATTTTAGGAGAATTGGGCCCCAGGACCGTCAGTTTAACGTGCTCTCCGAGGCACGCGTTATTTTAACATTAAACTGATTTAAATATTAAGTTAGCTTTGATTTGACTTTTCTAGCATGTTGTATGTGGGTGAATAAAGTCCACAACATTAATAAAAAAAGTCGCAACTGTTCACCTGGGTGATTTAATTCCAAGGTGAACAAAGGAGACCAAATATGTCGCACTAATTCACCTGGGTGATATTGTCAGGTGAAATAAATCCGAGGTGAATTGAATACACTAAAAATTCCACTTTGTTCACTCAGTTGATATCACCCAGGTGAACAAAGTGGAATAAACCGAATCAAAGCGCTTCATTCGGGTTTTTGGTATATCAACCATGAACCGATGGCGCTTTTTCGTGCTTCTGACCGTCCGATAGAAAAAAGGGCAGGGGGGTGTTAGATCATGCAGATCTGAAGCACACTCTCCGAAATGTGTCTGATAAAAAACCGATAGACTAGCAACTTTGCGCCGTTTGTTTGAAGTTTGCAAGTTTGAAATCAAACCTGCTCAATGCCTCCCATTATTTAAGACGAAAATATTCCCTAATAACTAGATTACGTAGGTACTTCACGCAAAATATTCCATGTAATATTCATAAGTACCCAAGTTTGTAATACGGTATTTGTCACTCCGCGTCAAATATGTCATTCCTCTTCAGAACTAATAACTTCTAAGAACTAATTAGTAATATGAGAAAACTCCTGCGACCTATTTTGGGGGAATGCCTAGAGTAGTATGATTATTATGAGCAGGTGTGACGCTTACACTCCCGCAAACTTATCTGGGGGGTTGACAGCGTCGCTGTTGTCGCATTAAGCCTCGTCCCCACTAGGAACATTTGTCGAGCGACATGTGTCCCCGGTGACATCGCCGCGACATTGTTGAAACTGTTCCATTCCATCCACCATCTTCTCTTCTTTTTTGTTCTTGATGCATTCATCATTATATAAGCCGCACTGTACAACACTACCTCTTCCGGAGACATGATAGGTTCGACTGAACTGATGTGGACGGAGACAAGACATCGGGCGACGTGGGGCGATGTAGGGCGATATCTCCCGATGTCTCCGGGGACACATGTCGCTCGACAAATGTTCCTAGTGGGGACGAGGCTTTAAGGGTCTTTTCACTGTCATGCGGGTTCATGCCCGCGTACGTGCGTCACCCGCATGCGTGGCGTTCGCAGTTCACCTTTTCTTGCGTGTTTCACGCATCACAATGAATACATCTTTGAAAAGGTGAAATTCAGGCGCCACGGGTGCGGGTGACACACGCATGCGGGCACAAACCCGCATGACAGTGAAAAGGCCCTTATAATGGTTGCTTTCAAATATTTTTGGCAATAACGTGGGTAAACATAATGTGTAAATTGTAAACGCTGCATGATATTTAATTTTCAAATGCGCCATTTCAAAAAGACAATGAAAATTTAAAACGATACCATTTCAAAATAGCGTAGAGCGTCATTAGTTCCACTTTTGGCCACCGGGCCAGATAAGTTTGTGGCACAACACGAGGAATATGATAGAATATCTGTATGCTCTAATATTTTTGCCTACATTCAGGGGCATCCATAGAAGTAATATGTCCTGTTTGGGGCCATCTAGTACAGAGCCTGAGAGATATTCTATTATCAAAATTTTTGACAAATGACACGAGAACTGTCAAAGTGATTGGTTTGATTGTAGCATGGTATTATATTATGTTATTTAAGCAATAAAAGTAATTATTTAATATCCAATCAACTTTATTAAATATTTTGAAATATCAAAATAACATGACCAATAGAAAATCTATCATAAAAACAATTTCCAATAGAAAATCGGAAAGTTTATCACCAAAGAAACGAGTTCTAACGTGTATAAAAACTTTGACACCTGAATACCCGCGAAATTGAACAAATGTCAAAACGCAATATTGCCAACCTTATAATATGAGATTTAAACTAATTATTGCCATAAACAAAACTATAGAGAATGGTAAATGTTGCCGTTATGATGTTATACTTTTTTTCTCAAAACTGTTGTGTTTCACCTCAGTAGTTGCAATATACTCAAAACCGGTACCTTTGCGGCTTCCATAGTCACAAAGAGTGAATAAAGGTTCGGAATAAAACGCTGAATTCCAAGCATTTTTATGGACCATATAATCTACTACTTTAAAGAAACCCTTTTTGCATAGTTTCTGCTTTACTTAGAATTTAAAATTAAGGCTTAAGTCTTGAATATTGCTTGGAATATTCATCGAATGTATCGATTGTCGTCGATCGAAAACTATTTATTGTAACGCCGATGATTCGTCTCGAGGTTCTGGGGCTCCATAGCAACAAATAATCAAGCTCTTTATCGAGGCCCTTTGTCTACTCATTTAGGGCCCACCGTGCTCGAAGGCCACGGGGCACTACCCTGGGAGCCCCAATCACAGCTACAGCCCTGCTCCTAACCATTTTCGACTCACTGATCAACACCTCGTTGGATAGAAAGAACGAAGAAGAAAGAAACAAAACATATTTATTTTAGACTCGCACAGGCAGTTACAGAAATACAAAAAAAAAAATTTGCTACCTGCACGAGGTCAAAAAGTAGGAATCTTTATGGCCTCGTGCAGGTTGCTAACTTTTCTCAGCATAATGATACGACATTAAAAAAAAAAACAAAATGACGCTACGTTAAATTTACAGTATGATTGTATACCGTTTATAATCTAATAATTAGCAAAGACATCTTCTTCTCTCGTGTCAGCACGAGCTATACGAGAATAGCTCATGCCGTGGTGAAAAGATTCGCCAGTCAGCAAGGTTGGTAGCGAGGCTGACTGCCCAGGGTGCGCCGGAAGTACGCGGTGCCTCTTATCATGTACCCTAAAGACATATTATGATAAACTAGCTTTTGCTCGCGGCTTCGCTCCCGTTAATTTACGGATCCCTAATTTTTTGATCCTAAAATATAGCCTATAGCACTCAGGGATAACGTAGCTTCCTATTGGTGAAAAAAAATTTTGAAATCGGATGAGTAATTTCGGAGATTACTTCCTACATACAAACAAACAAACAAATTCTACCTTTTTATAATATTAGTATAGATAGAATGAAAATAGAAAGTAGTGATTTCATACTAAGTTGAGTTTGATACCACTGACTTTACGAATTCATGTGCGGATTAGAATTTGATCATCACTTGCGTTAACGGTGAAGGAAAACATCGTGAGGAAACCTGCACACCTGAGAGAGCTCCAAAATGTTCTCGATGGTGTGTGTAGTCCGCCAAGCACCAGGCTAGCGGGGTGGACTAAGATCTATAATACCCTCCTAACTCTGAGAAGAGGGCCGTGCCCAGCAGTGGGAGAGTAATAGCACGGTATATATACAACACTATTTTTAGTATACACAAAAACCGAGACACCCCAACAAGATTTTAATAAGAATTACCGGAGTATGTATCTTTTTTCAATAAATCTCCAAGTTAGTTTATGTTGCGTTAAGTTCCCCAGTAGAGTGTGAAATGTGTTATGCAGGGGTTGTCTAATACACGGAAACTGACCGAGAGGACCATCTCAAACCTCAAGGTGTCTATTCCCGTCCACTGTTATGCATAGAAATCTATTGAAATAAAAGTGAAATTTATGAAAAAAAATTGCAAGATTTAACGTGGTAGGTATAAAAACTATGCCAATCGATTCTCCTGGTGATTCTGAACAAACTAGTTTCAGGTTTAGTGTATACTAAAACTAAACTTGTACGAGTAAAGCTAAAGCATTACCTACTTCAACTACATACAATCGTCCGATTTGACACACTCACACAGACACGCACTGCAACAAGACTTTTTAGTTATTTTCGGAAAACAGTACCACACAAAGAATGCAATATGCTCAATGAACAGTGCGTGTCTATGTGAGTGTGCCAATTCAGGCGATTATAGTAAGTTGAGGTACTGCTTTAGCTTGTATTACTGTGGTAAGTAGGCTATTTATGTGGCAAAGACATTTCAGAAAATAATATCATCGTTTGGACGTAGATACATTTGTAACATATATCTGATCCAAGGAGAAGGGTACAATGACCTCGTCAGACAAACGAGCGGGGTTCCGGCTGCCGACTTCCGAGATCAAACCGTTCATAGAACAACGGAACTTCTGGAAGTGACTAGTCAAATAATGTTATGAAATATCTTTCATAATATTATTTGAGACTAGCTTTTGCTCGCGGCTTCGCTCCCGTTAATTTACGGATCCCTAATTTTTTGATCCCAAAATATAGCCTATAGCACTCAGGGATAACGTAGCTTCCTATTGGTGAAACAATTTTTGAAATCGGATGAATAATTTCGGAGATTACCTCCTACATACAAACAAACAAACAAACAAACAAATTCTACCTCTTTATAATATTAGTATAGATGAAAGCTGTCAAAATGATGGCTTGTCAATTTATTATTGTTGCTTGATTATAATGAAGCAGGGAAGAAGCGAATTGCCGTACAGTCAGTGACACTGTCGATTTGTCGGTTAACACTAATATATTTACTTAACATCTAAATTTACAAAAAAATTATTCGATCATCTATATTTTATACAACGTTATTTTTAGTTTATACAAAAACCGAGACACCCCAACAAGATTTTCATCAGAACTGCCTGAATATGTGTTTTTTTTAATAAATCTTCAAGTTACGCCGCCGCCGTAGTTTATGTCGCGTTAAGTTCCCTAGTAAAGTGTGAAATGCCTGAGATGTCCTATGCAGGGGTTGTCTAATACACGGAAACTGACCGAGCGGACCATCTCAAGCCTCAAGGTGTCTATTCCCGTCAACTGTTATGGGTGGAAAACTACTGAAACAAAATTGAAAATAATGAAGAAAAAAAATGTCATATAAGAAATTTGTCAATCGATTCTCCTAGTGATTTTGAACAAACTAGTTTCAGGTTTAGTATATACTAAAACTAAGCTTGTATATAAATAAAAAGAAAAGTCCTGACTGACTGACTGATTGACTGACTCATCAACGCCCAGCCCAAACCCGTGGACCTAGAAAGCTGAAATTTTGCACATTTGCCTTTATAATGTAGACAAGGAATAAAGAAGGATTTTTCGAAATTCAACCCCTAAGAGGTTATAAATAGGGGATGAAAGTTTGTATAGAAAATCGTCATTTAACGGGTTCAAAATTTCACGCAAGCGAAGCTGTGGGCAAAAGCTAGTTTCTATGTATATAAAATGGGACAGGTAGAACAGTATACATTGTAGTTATTCTTCTATATACATAAATAAAAGATGTATAACTGCCCCTGAGCTAGGCTGAGCCTGTATTTCAGGTCATAGAGCTCTCCCCGAAGTTGTGAGCCATAAATAACAATGATTGGGTAATTAAGATTTTAGCCCTATACCATGTGTGTAGGAGTGAGTTGCGTGTGTATGTGTGTGTGTTTGTTTGTGTATGTGTATATCGAGTTATTTTCTGTCAATTTCAATTTAAGCCAAACAATTTTCGATGGTGATTGTATTATAATAGTAATGTATGATGAAATCAATACTTTGAATGTTGTGTACAGCTTTAACTGACGCATTTACATTACATTGAGGACATATGATAACGTTAAATCAGTTATATGTAAATATGACGTTAGTATGCCTTAAATAAATAAATAGATATATTGTTTATGTAATAATAATTGTAGTCCAATAGTGCAGCCGTGGATAGCCCCCGGTTGTTGCCCCACCCCATTTTAGATTAAAGTTCTCAAAGGGGCCTTTGTGCGTTGGCCCTGTGTCCCCCGTATGCCTTCCAAAGGACCGGACATCTTCCGCACGGAAGATGAGCCGTTATTCCAAAGAGTGTTATTCATTATTATTTCATTTCATGAGGCTCTCTCTCGTTTGGCGGCTGGATCAAGGGCTTGATACAAAAAGCAGTACTCCTTGACACGGCACTCATAGTGAGGAGGTTCCTGTCTCTGGAGTCCTGACTATCAGCAGCTTAGACCCTGTTTCCGATGCCGGTGGGCTACAATTTTTTATAAAAAAGTTTAAGTAATTTTTTTTTTGGAAATATTTGAAAATGTACTGAGAATATGCATGTTAAATGAATAAACAAGATGTACAACGTGTTACATAATTCGCCTTAAAAAAGAAAATGTTAATCAAGTAGTATTTTATGGTTGTTGTCATTTATTTACCTCTCAGAGGAAATTAGGTAAGAATGTAAATAACTTTCTGGTTAGTCTACTTACTCTTTACTTTTATGTTTTCAGGGTTGCGTTTCAGTGATGATTTTATTTTATGATTTGTCCAAATGTTTTTTTTCTTGGGGTCTTTGTTTGTTTTTTTAAATATTGCCAATAGACTCTTTACAAGGGACCTTTTAATCTCCTTTCGGCTTCAGGGGTATTTTTGTAGCACGTTGTATAATAAGAGTGTTATTTTAATCTTAGGTACGTCTATTCCATTTTTTTTTATTATTGTTGTTTTCATTTATGATTTAAAAAAACCGAAGTTTAATCGACTTTCGTCGCTGACAGTATCTTAAATCAGCCCGTTTGTGACCGGACATAAGCCACAAAGTTGCTCGAGACAATTCAATCGCTATTTGGTTTCAGCTAAAATTAACCAAACGACAACTTTGTCGTTGACGATAGACCTCGTCGTCAAACTTAGATTAAAGCTGTCACTTCCAGTACATCCTTACATCTAGAATAATAACCAAGAGAAAAAGATCAAATATATCAGTTTATCCGCTGTCTCTGAACGAACAATGTTGTATGTGTGACGTTATGTGTTATGTTATTCACGCCTATTCTTCTTATGGGTGAGTAGATCACTTTATTATTGATAGTTGATGTACTTACGGCCTGTCCACATCTCCACGTCACGACGTCGTCAACGTGGAACGGTGTGGTAACGCGGCACGGTGCGTTGACGTAACGTGCAAATTTACGTTACCGTATCGTAACATGTTCCGCCTCTAGCCGCAAGCGCGCACGTATATGCGCTCCACCCGCGCTCTCCACGCCCGCGAGTTAGTCGCCGTCTATGTGCTCTGATGCTTTAAACCCATACCTTACTGTTTCTCTTATTAAAATTCAGGATCTACATGGTCAACGATAAATCTAACAATGATCCTGACGTGCATTTTACGATACGGTAACGTAAATTTGCACGTTACGTCAACGCACCGTGCCACGTTACCGCACCGTTCCACGTTGACGACGTCGTGTCGTGGAGATGTGGACACGCTCTTACGTTAGAATTAGTCGTGTATGGTATGTCGTGTATAGGTAGGAGAGGTTAGTCCAAAACCGGATATGGGAGTAAAACCGAGAAAAGGCAGTATAGCCTCTTACACGTTTTAAATTTAGGGGCGCTTTCGATAGCGCTTTTGGCCACCCCGGTCAGTTTGTCAACAATCTTTCAATGGCGTCGGTGCGTGCTCGACAACAATAAATAAGAAAAACGCGTTTATGGTCAATTGATCTAATATTCCTTAGAATTCACAAGTGTATTTTTATACTCGCGAAGGAGCGACGCATGGTGCAATGTCTTAAATGTAAGAACTGGGCCCATGAAGGCTGTAGGGATTGGGAACTCGAAGATCTGGATGAGTTTCATTTGTACCACTGTTGATGGCCAAAATCGGGTGTAAGATTTAGGTATACCCGGTTTTGGACAAGGGGTGGGGCAAAACTGTAAAAACATAACTTTAATATATTGATTATTTTTTGTTATTTAGAATTAAGAATAAAGTGATGTCAGGTGCTAAATATGTGATCTATAAACTAAACTAAATATAGCCTATTAAAATATAGCCTATTCAAATTGATTTAATTTTCTTCAAACTTGTGTTTTATTAAATTTTTGCCTTAGCGTCCCGGTTCTACCCCACTTTCCCATAGTTACTACCCAATTGATAAATAATACTTATTGGAGGATCCGAATTGGTGTAATTCCTTCAAACCTTGTGATCTACTGGTGACACGGATTGACCCAGCATAAGATTTATCCAAAGTTTAAATTAAAATAATACATGGTGGTCTTAACCTGAATTATTTAACGTTCCATTTTTTTTTTCGTGGGAAAATCCTCATCGATGCCCTTCGCCCGGGGAAGGCGAAGGGGTATGAGCTAACTTGCTGTGCCCACCAGCTGAGTCACCGTGCGTATGAATGAACGCGAATTATGCATGGTATCGAAATGTTCTAACATATGAAGTTTTACTTCTTGCATTTTTTTTTTTAAATTGAACTTTTTCTTCTATTTTTTGTATTTTTTGTCGAAGTTTTAGTTCACTTTATCTGACTATAGAAGCCTCATATGTACCTTGTATTTTATAACTTAATACAACATTATACATAAATAATTACATATACAGGATGTTCCAAAACACAACGTTAAGCCGGGAACAAATGACAGGGCGAGCTAAGAAAAAATACTTAATTTTTTTACACTTTATTTACATATTTTTTTGAACACATTTAATAGTTAGATTTATGAAGTTAAAGTTTTTAACTTTGAAACTCTAAAACCATGAACTTTTTTAACCAGGTTTTTTTTCTACGCTTTCTTAGATAGCCTTATCATTTGTTTCTGGGTTGACGTTAAGTTACGAAAATCCTGTATAAACCAAAATGCTTACTATAATAAAATACAGCAAATGAAATGGAACCTTTCAGCAGATCAATGTCTCAATATTGTCTGCAAACATAAGACTCAGTCAATCTTGTACTAAATCCCGGCAAATAAATGCTTAAATCCGTCACTGACGGACAATAATAATGTTTTTCTTTTGTCGACTTTGTATACTGTTTTAGCTTGACTTTGCTCGAATAAAATTTTGTCAAATTAATTTTCATTACAGATAAAGTTAAATAGATGCTGGGGCCGCACTTGCGTCTATCGTCACGGAGCTTCGCACAATGATACGATTCACGCAGATATAACCAACCATGATCAGCTATCGTCGCGATAGTTGGGCTGTGTACCAGTACAAGTCGATTATTGTTTTATATCGCTTGGGTGCCGATACAACAAAGGGTTTTAGTGCGCTTAATATCGTGCTGCGTTTCTTACTAGCGTTGTTCATTTCGACTGTTGCTCTCGGATTGATTAGACATTCTGTCTACGTACTGGAGTGAAGCGACGAAATAGTGTTGGAATTTTAACACAATTTCGAAGCTGACCCCACCATATGGCATTTAAATAAATGCATGAAGTACCTAATTGTTAGCACACATGTAGAAGTAAAGAAAGTCGTCGAACATAATCAAAACGTCTGGAAATTGTATTGCGACCATCTTGGATTCATCATTATCATCTCCCTGCCCTTATCTCTTGGATTATTGCACGATAATTCGTTTAAAATTACGAAGCCGCAAATGTGGGGTGTGTGATGGTCACTGCAATAGCGCGATAACTTTTAGCGAGCAAAACATGTGAAGCTTCGGCAAGCATTCAATTTCTTCGTGACGATAGACGCAGGTGTGGCTGAAGCATAACTGCAACTGATCAAACTTAATCTTTCGTATGAGAAATACAGCCTGTAAGGGTAAACACCGTTACCCTTGAAACCAGTGGTTTGGTTTCATTTATAGAACGGAAAATCAGTGAAAAATAACAAACTTTTTTTTTTAAATTAAATTTTCATTTTTCCACGAAAGCATTTCACCCTACGCGCGGGGGCAACAAGCTACGGGAGGATGCGCAGGGAACTCGCCGCGTGGCCCGACGCTCGGCCCCGCACAGTTCGCTACCCCAGTCAGTCAGCTGTCTCGCTAGCGAGTGCGTGTACACCGCGTCGTAGCGCCGCCGCGCCGCTCATTTCTCGCGCGTGTATACTTTTTTTTTTTACTCGGTCCTTTGTTTTTGTGTTCACGTCAACTACCCATGGTTTCAGTGATAGCGGTGTTTACCCTTACATGCTGTATATAATATGCCTGTAAACATTACATCTTACTTTATGTACGTACCATTCCATCTTATTCGAAGCGTTACAAGCGAGCTATACGGGACAAATATTGGATACATTTGTCCCACATCGCTTGCTCCAGTGCTAGTAATGTAACTACTTCGTCGCGGTTCAATCTTTGAATCTAACAAATGTCTGCTTTCTTTGAACGTTACAGCTCAGTGCACATGCACTTAGTATTGCTATTGGTAGTAGCATTCCATTTGAAGATATAGAAAGTTCTTGAAATAAATTCAAACAGAAAAATTAATAAAATCTGGAATACGTTTTGAGGAAACATGTCTTTAAAAGAGTTTGAGCCATATATGTTTTAAGCCCCGACGCAAAAATAAGGGTTTTAATGTTCTCTTTGTCGGTCAAAACATTTTTTGCCTGTAATTACAAATTAACGAATTTTGAAATTTTAACACTTGCTTTAAAACAGTCATCAGTTATACTTTCAGTGGCCTGTGGATTAGTACCCTCTTTCTGACTAACCTTGTATAATGCTTGTTTCCCACGGTGTGGAATATCGCGCACCGCGACGCACGAGCTTGCACCGATGCACCATGGGAAGAGACTCGTTCATGGTAACGCGGACGCGTGCGGAGCGGTGCTACGTATCCACATCACGCACCCTCAAAATGTGGCTTCCCACGGTGCATGATTTCACGGATGATAACACACAGCCGGTGCGCGCTACCACGCACCGTGGGAAGCCAGCTTTAGAGCTAGTGCGCACAGGTGACCTTGGTCACCGTGACAATTTGTTACTCTTATCAAATCCATGGCTAGCTCTAAGGGATACTGTTCAGTCTATTGCAGTTCAGGTGCCTACTATTAGTTTCCCATTTAATAAATTACACATAAAAATCCTCACACACTACGTCGCTCCCCTATCACCTTGTTTTAACAAATTTCGTCATAATACTAAACTAGTTTAGTAATTTCACGAAAACACTAAACTCAGCTCAGTGGTGGTGGTGGTAACATAGTTATACGAAAGCGATTCATTACTATCTTACGGTCGCAATCTAGTAATATGTTTATCTGACTAAACTAATCTGGTATACACACACACACAAAAACATACACACACAAATACACGCAAACACACATACACACACAGTGCTACATTGAATTATGTGCCATAAATCGCGATGCATACAAACAGACACCCCTACACATTTATTAATGTTTTATATGATGTGTTGACTGCTCCGTGTAAACAATACTAATCCGACTGATCCGTTAGACCATACCTCATGTGGCGACGCACCGGCGGGGTTAGAACTAGCTGCGAATACTGATAAACTGATATGGAGATGGGATACGTCATCAAGTTAAGTTAAAGTTCAAGGGCACGTTTTTCCATGTACCGTGATACTGGGCCTAATTCTCCTAAAATAAATCTTGATAAATCACAATCGAACCAAGGCCGAACCGTTCATTCAGACAGGGGCCCAATTCTCCTAAAATAAATTGTTGCCAAACGCAATCGAACCAAAACCGTCAGTCAGTTTTTGTTTTCGAAAACTTTCAAAATGATTGATTTTGTTTTTTGTGTCAAACAATTTGATAGCTTTTGAAATTGAGAACTGTCTGAATGAACGGTTCGGCCTTGGTTCGGTTGTGATTTATCAAGTTCTATTTTAGGAGAATTAGGCCCCTGTTCTCAATTTCAAAAGCTATCAAATTGTTTGACACAAAAAACAAAATTAATCATTTTGAAAGTTTTCGAAAACAAAAACTGACTGACGGTTGTGGTTCGATTGCGTTTGGCAACAATTTATTTTAGGAGAATTGGGCCCACTGTTTCGACGTTACGCAGACAGTATGAATCAATTTCAAAAACCTAATTGATTATTTATTAATTGATTGTTTAATTGGGGCTACAAAGGCCCAAAGATACGAAAACAACAACGACGCCTGTTGTTTGTTTCACCAATATTCACCTCTGAAACATATTCTAGCCTTAAAATACACATTATATTGTGCTCAATTCACATCAGCTGTTACAAAACCCATATTCTCGTGTCCCCATGAACTGTTAAAAGGCCACATCCTTGGTGGTCACTCAGTACTGCACGCTCCGATGCTTCTCAATGGACACGCTCTAATAAAATCTGTGTGCACAGTAAATACATAAGTATTACGTATGTTATGGAGATAATGTATGTTTGTTGGTTTATGGGAGGGGCTCGTGGCTATTTATCAACTAGCGATGCCCGATATGTCGGTTTGTATCGATATATCGTATCGTAATGTATCGCAACTGATTGCATCGATACACGATATATATCGTATGCCTTTGTATCGATACTGTAAATATCGTACCTATCGAAATATCGTATTGTTATTTATGTGGAGTTGCAATTGCATGTAGTGTTGCCTTTAGTTTTAACGTTTAATAAACACAACTTGCATTTCGCACCCAAATCACTCTTAATAAAAAATCACACAAAATCAACAAAGTCAAAAGTCATATTTACATTAGGTCTTACCTATCCGCATCGTATTACAAAGGTTAATGCCGCACCTACAACTGTGGCGGCATTACAAAAGAAAAATAATTAAGTTTGTTTACATTTGTAATCTTTGTTACTGTTACCTATCTTAATATTTCACAAACCAAACATCACTAAGTACTCAATGCAATACGATATTTTTGATGCGATGTTCCGGCGAAGCGATACGATACAGCCAAGTATAGCATTGACGTGTATCGATACAAAATATCGATATATCGTATTCCGTTGTATCGATACACCAAAATATCGATACATATCGGGCATCGCTATTATCAACTGCACGGATAATATCGATGGGTGCAAAGTAAAAAATGACATCTGCAAACTGGTGACTTTCCAATAGAGAGCTTTGAAAGAAAAATGTTACGCATTTTTTATATTATTGACCGATTTCGATGAAACTTATACCAGTATACGATTTTATCATTACAAAGGTGTGTACTCAAATTACCCATTTTACTATTAATTTTTTTTGGTAAATATTGCAGTTGTCTGCATACACATTGTAAAAAGTATTTTGTCACACATTTTATTTTGTAAAAATATTTTGTCATATGAGTCAACTACAATTTGGTCCTGTTTACGCCGAAGTATGGTTGTCGGGAACAAATCTCTTAATTTTAAATAATATGTAGTTTAATACCCAAATATAAATCTTATATCAATAATTTTGAATACAACACTGGTGCGATTTTAGATCTGATCTAAATAACAGATAGCAATATCAAAATAAGTCGAAAAAAATATGGATAGATGTATTGGGATTCAAAGATCTCAAATATGGCATATTATTAAAATAAAGATGATAGTTGTTATCATTTTGTTCCGGGGACGGCGACAAGTGAAATACGATATTGGTATATTTTACATCTGACTTTACCTTCCTTTTTTTTAAACCATTTTTTCTTATAACGAAGAAGATGTTTAATGACGCTTGCAAAAAAAAAAACAAAAGGTTATTAAAAAAAAGTGAATTCCTTCATAATTATGCCAGCAATTTTTCCTCAAGTTAGGTACTTTCTAAAGGTAAGTAATAGGTGCGCCGGCATTTTTCAAATGCTCTCAAAATTACCTTATAATTTATGACAACAACACGTCAATCAAAATATTGTCGGATAGATGGCCCAAAATTTAAATGACGTAGTGATGAAACATCTATTTTTTTTACGGATTATAGGTTCAAATCACAATAAATAATATTTATATTGGTTACTACATATCAGTGGCGAAGGGTGAGAATTTTCTTAAAAGGGAAGCCGGACCAGTTATTTGTTTAAATGATAATTGAAAATAATAGATACAAGTAATTGCCATATTTCGAAAGGGAAGCCGATAGGAATCGAGTTGTATGGAGCCTTCGCCACTGCTACGTATTATTAGTTGTGAAAAACCTTTAGTTGAAAAATAGTAAATTTTTGAAAACCCTTTGAAATGTACTGCTAATATTAGGTGACTGCTCCGTTGGTTTAGTGGTCGCAAGCGCGACAGTTGATCGTGAGGTTTTGGGTTCGATACCCATGTCGGGTAGTGTTATTGGGTTTTTTCCGTTAGGAATTTCTCAGTAGCAGCTCGGAATCTGAATTTGTGCTCGGTTGATGGCAATAAGCTCGCCCCCTGTTACATGGAACTTTAACATAACGCCGAAATGTGGGTTTACTATACACCTCTGCCAACCCTTCGGGGAATACAGGCGTGAGTTTATGTTCTGTTAATAAGTCACGTGAGTATACGCACCATGCGGCTATCGACCACAAAAGAGAGTGGAGCGTGTCTTCGTGTTTTAAACGCGTTGGTTTGTACTCTATGTATCTACCATATTATTTACATATTATCTTGGAAAATTCCAAATATATTCATTCTTTAATAAATGCACAAATATGTAGGTTCATGCGTAAAAATAAAATATGCATTTTAAGGACGGTATTATTGTCGTCTTCGACCATGCATATACAGGCTGGTCTTTTGAATTCAAGTGAGATGGCCACATATGAGATGCAAAAAACACATGAATTGAGCATTTTTGTCTTTAACTACTAAGAAAAGTAAGAACATCGACCTATCAAGAAAACAGGATCATGGAGTTTTTTTTTCATTACTTTACTTCGTCGCGTTTCACTCTAGTCGCACCAGATGGTAAGTGCAAACAGGGTCTAAGATAGAGCACACAAATCCAAATAACAGAAATATATAAGGATTCCCCTATACCCCTCTGGTTCTCACATACACACGACGGAACACAGTAAACTGCTTGGCACCGATCTTTAATGTGAGAGTAGTAGATAGCCAGTTACATGGAACTTTAACATAACGCCGAAATGTGGGTTTACTATACAACTCTGCTCTCTCCCTTCGGGGGAATACAAGGCGTGATGATATGTTATGGGCTACTATTTCTATTCATGATTATTTACGGTTTACTCACGTGCATTTTTCGGGATTGCCCGACTAGTTTCGGACCCAAACGGAGCCCTTAATCATGAGCTGAAAACGCGGTGAGGTCGCGAGTCGAACTTCCTGCACATGATTAAGGGCTCCGTTTGGGTCCGAAACTAGTCGGGCAATCCCGAAAAATTGTATTATTAGTTGAGAAAATCTTTGAAAAATTGTCATATTTTTGAGAACTGTTTGAAATGTACCTCAATTCATGTTAGGTTTCATGGTTTCCCACCAATTTAGGACACAATTTTTATTAGCAGATTTGAACCTAATTATCGGTCGTATCGATTGGTGAAATAAAAATACAGGCTGATATTTTTTCGCGTTTATTTCGGTTGGTAATTTTTGTAAATCTTTTAGGTAATGCAAAATTTCTTATTTAAAAAAAAAAGAATTCTCCTTGAAGTATTTTTAATTTCCTATTTTTAGTATTTGAAGTACTTTTCCTCCATGACCATGTGTTTTGGGACATTCTAATCATAATTTTAAAATTTTAAACTGAATGCAAAACGGGTGTACCTATTTCCACGGGGCAACGCCGTGTGCAGGAGCAAGCAAAATTATTATCATTATATGTACTTACAACCACTGACAACATTATATGAACTCCCACATAATGCCACATAATACTGTTGTGGGGCAGGGACTTATTTGTATTACATTTAGTTAGTTACATCATCGTGTCCCGTAAACGTTTAATAAACAGTTCATAGAAATAAATGGCGCTCGGACACATATTCTGTTGTGTCATTAGCTGTGGAAAATGGCCGATTATGTCAGACGGTTAGACAACCTCCTCCTTTGTGCGATCAACCATCCGTTCCCCAAGTGTGGTGATTATGGAAACATTCGCATTAAATGAATGGTGAAAAGTGATCAGCGAAAGGAATTGTTTCTGTTCGCTCGCTTCGCTCGCTCGGCTCGTGCGTTGAGTGGCCACAGTTCTAACCTAACATAACCCACCTTTCAGCTATCTTTTTATCATTTTATTTCTTGTCACGGGGAACTTTTAAAGAAACTTTTAAAGTTAGAATTATTAAAATTAAAGTAAACTATGAATTTTAAAACTAAGCCTTTTTAAAGCGAGAACTGTTATTTTTAAAGGTCATTTATAATCATCCCATAAGTTAAGTCATATTTTAAGTGTTGTTTCCTAACAGACCCGTTTGAAAAAGTTAAGTCACTTCTTGTACGTAACTGACACTGTATAGTTTTGAGGCCGTTTTTTCACCCGGAACATTCTAAAGTATACGCGATCAGTACGCGAAATCCGTGTATATTTTAGAAACGAAGTTTTAATATAAAACATTCAAAATATACGCGACTGGTTTCATGTGGAAGCGTTCTGGCCTTTTATATTCTAAAAATACGCGTATGGGTTCCAGTGAAATTACACGAACATGAGATCAATTTCGTCTCTAAAATTGGCGAAGCAGCAGCAATCTTCGTGGTGTTGTAGGTGTTCATAGGCAGTGGTAACAGATACCTAGGTATTAGGAAGGACGAGGGCCCGACGGCCTTCATAAAAAAAAAACATTCTCTATACAGGGTAAAAACGAATTCGAGTAATTTTTTAAAACCACACTATCTATTACTGGTATAGATTAACCCGGCACGGGATCTAAGCTTGCTTAAAAATAAAAAAATCTTGGGGTACGTGTACGTGATCGTAGCTAAACCATCTAATATTATAAAAAGAAACTTTTCTTTGTTTGCAGTAGAACATTTCCATGCCACACATAAAATAATGAAAGCACGGCGACACAGCTAGCAGGTACGGCTAGTGCGATATCGCTCCGCACAGTCAGTTAGTTATGACGTTTTTATGTTCTTTTTTTTTCAATTTCGTAATATATCCTATGCAGTGTCTACCTGTGTCACCAGTTCATCAGATCAAAGGTTTGAAGGAATTGTACGAATTCATTTACACCCTGTGTAAGGGTCTCCCCACATTTATCGACGCGGAATCGGCTAACACCGGTCAAAAAAGTCTTTATGTCTACGTAATAAGGGTGTTACTAATACCATTCGCATCGGCTCGGCTCGGACGACGCGTCGCGACGCCGGCCGACGGCGAAACGAGCCGTTTGTATAGATAAGTCGAGTAGTGTGGTGATACGCACTCGGCTTAAGCCGATTCCGCGTCGATAAATGTGGGGAGACCCTAAGTCTGTAAAACAATAGTCAACCACAGGAAGATAATTTAAGATGTAATGTACGATTTCTACCAAACGGGCCGCGCCGGAGCGCATTTCACACTGTGCTAACGGAAATTGAGGCTTCTACAATAGTTAAGTTTCATGTTTGCATGGAAATTACACTGCTTGGAACTAGGTTATATCCGCGCGAATGCCGCGGCGGCGCTCGGCTGCCGTCGCGTCCGGTCGGCTCCGCTCGGCCACACCGCTGGTAGAGTGCGCGCAAGATAAGTCTGCGCGCGGCCGAAATCGGAACTAATCGTGGTCCACCAAAGTGTGTGCCGTTTTATTAATTTTGAATAGAACTACCTGATTGTAGAAATGTTTAACGGGAAAAATGTGTTTGGCGATAAAAAAATATAAGCTTAAAAAGCGGTAATTATAACTTTTGCGATGATTGCAACGTCGAGGACGCCCTCAGTCGCGCGCAGAGTTATCTTGCGCGCACTCTAGAAACTGACTGCGATAGCGGATACACGAGCACGCGCGCGCATGCGCCCATGTTCCAGCAGCTTGTAGCCGTCGGGCGGACGCGGTTGGCTACGGGCGCGTGCTCGAGCATCCGCTGCGACGCGCTGCGCTGCACTCCTGCGTGAAATCGTACATAAGTAGTTTGTATAATGTCATCTCAGTTTATTTTAAACAAAGCCACTATCACAGTTCCTTTCTTTAAAATAATAGAATAGAATATTCATTTCCTTTTTACTAACATTTTTAGTGCACCTATCGCACTCTGTGACTAGCTTTATTACTGAATAACAATGAAACGGTCGAGTAGTGTTGTGCTCTTGCTCGATTAGTTACTCGATATTTTAATATGACCTAGTAATAATCTGCATGTCCGTGACCCTTGAGCATAGTTTTCCGATGACGGTATAGATTCCATGTGAATGGTAAATGCACTAGAATCAGCTTCCTAAAAGTGAATATCACCATTTTTTAGGGGGATACTTCTGATGAGCCTAAAGGTTACCGGCTTAAAGTAAAGTGGGACGTTTTAAGATCTATAAACAGTTATGCAATTCAGAACCCTCCTACAGGACGTCTGAGTACGTTGCCATCTTCTTTTTTCTTTCTATTTCTCTTAATGAATCTTTTCCCCACTTTAGGATTTTTCCTGTATCGTGGGTGCGTTTACAGACACAAATCTCACATACACAAACGCTCAGACCCGAAACAACTATCTGTAGGCCATACAAATTTTCGTTCGGTGCGGGAATCCAACCCGTCGCGCAGAAGCCAATCGCTCAGCCACTGCACTAAACGTGTCGTCAAATCTTCATCAAAATCTGCAGAAACAGGTACATATCAAACTTCAAACAATATACTACTTATTATCCTATACCTACTGGCTTCATCCTAGAGGATACCATGAAGATACAGACGTAATAATTATCCCATTGATTTTGACTTACGATGCATGAACTCCATTGAGCTTGCCGCTTTCGAGTAATGCGGGCAATTGAGATGGGATATGATAGTATCGATAAATTAACAGAATGAAACGAGTTGAGATTTTATGAGTCACGTCTTAAAGATCGATAAATTTAAATGAGCAGCCCTATGTGTGGATATTTAGTAGGTTTATTGTTTGTGTCGTGTGTTTATTGGAAAAGAGACATAATTGAATTTTGGTCTAACAATAGTTGGGTAACATGGCCCAAAACTGTGCGGGGAACAATACATTAACTACGATTACAATCCACTCAACTAAGCTGTCACACTCGTTTCAGATTATCGGCCATAATAATGGCATGCGATAATATGGTAATTGAAAAAATATATGGCTGTCCAACATTTCCGCGAATGTTTTTAAAACAGTGTTAACATGTTTATTCATATGTAGCAGAATCAACACAGAGGCACAACTATTAGAATCACTATTGATTATTGTTAATGTAGTACAACGCCATCTATTATCGTTTGTCAGAAACGTCAAGGAGTGTGCGTAGGTGACGTCGTGCGGGGCGTGGCATGTCTTGTTTGGCGGTTGTCAGCTGTCAGCTGTCGGCTGTCAGCTGTCATTCTTTTTGACATTAGATGCATTTGATTTGAGAAACTTTACTTTGGAGTGAGACACGAGGGCGAGAGGTCGTTTTGCCAGCCTGCACCGAACTTACCGCGTTTCCGTACTATAATCCATTTCCATCGGTTTGATCATTTGAAATTTTATTATTTTGTTATCGAGAGTGAATAAATAGAGGACTGTAATCAGTGTTGAGACTATTATTTCCAACCTACACCATGTCGAACTTGGACTCTGATGACGAGGTACCCCCAATGGGTGAACTACCCTCGTTACAAACATTTTGAGTGAACTGGATGTAAAAATTTGCATCTCACAGTTTGCACCTGGCATACTGTCACTTAGATTTTGCTGCTTTTTGTGGACAGAACTAATATAATGAAGCCAAAATCATCATCATCCTCCAGCCCTTATCACAACTTATTTGGGGTCGACGCAGCATGTATTCTTCTTCCATACTTAACGTACTTCTTATTTCACTTGTCATGCTGCTAATATTTTGGCTCAGTTTTAGGACCGGCCATCTGCCGGACGTCAACACACTTTGGGAATGCTTTTGTTGGTATTGATCAGAACAGATCACTTACTCATATGAAATCAACAATGACTAATGAAGCCAAAATATAAACAAAACATTGTTTTATAAACACATAATGCACCTCGATTTTAACAAATAAAGTCGATAGTCCAAATATCGATAACTTTCGACAAAACTTGCCCATCACTAAACGGGCGTGAGCTAGAGTGACCACAGCGTTTCCTAGTGGACTGTTCCGAGCTCTGATTATAAATTGCGGGCCCTTTATTGTCCTTAAATAGTGGTGCGTTGTGGTCGCCTTAGGTGACACTTTGTGGTGTCTGTCACTGTAGTTTGTCGTCTTTAGTTATAGTGGGAAATGGGAAGATTTGTATGTGTTTCTGATGATAATTAGCAGTGATGGTCTGATGATCAGTGATGATCTGATGATAATTAGCAGTGTGCATTATGAGTGTTCATGAAAAGAGCCTCCTCGAGTGATGATACTTTCAGCGCACCCTGGGCAGTCAGCCCCGCTACCAACCTTGCTGACTGGCTAATCTTTTCACCACAGCATGAGCAGTTTTCGTTTAGCTCGTGTTGACCCGAAGAAGAATTGTGTCCTTGGCTGAATTTTTGTTTTTCTTTCTTTCTTCTTCAATACATAAGTATTCCTATAGCTATTTGTGACAATAAACAGGTCTGATTTGACATCTGTCAAATACTAGGAGTAATGTCAGCACTAGTAATAATTACTCCAATGCGTGGCTTTTAGTTTAATTATATCAATGGTGCGCTATGTTCAGGTAAATAAAAAGGCGACCTTCTTTAAGATCGAAGGCGTGCAACTTCTGTACACATTTATTTTCTCCTTATAAGCAAACGTCAAATCGGATCTACTACGTTGCTCGAACGGTAGTGTATGTTAAAAAAAAAAACACCGTCAAATACGTCTTCATTCAAATTTCCATTATCTCTGGCTCATAACACATGCATTTAGAGTCTCCAGAGCTCTAATTATATACAACAGCTGGAAAACGTCGCAGTGAGGACTGTAGTCGGAGTTTAGTTGACTCTCTGCGGTCACTCGAGTTGGTTTATTGTCTAAACTAACACTACATTGTGCTATGAATAACATTAGTAAACAAAATGAATTTAAATGTATAACATAGCATTCACGACTGTATTCTCCGAAGAATGGGCAGAGGTGTATAGTACAACCTCATTTCGTTTAATCCGATGTAATAGGGGGCGAGCCTATTGCCATCAACCAAGCACAAATCCAGATTCCGGGCTACTACTGAGGAATTCCACACAGAAAATCCAGTAGCAGTTTGCCCGACCTGGGGATTAAATCCAGCACCTTACGCTCTGCAGTAGAGCTTCCGACCGCTAGACCAACGAGGCAATTGACACAGATGATGTATTTCTATTGCCGCTATAACAACAAATAGGTACTAAAAAACAGAATAAAATAAATGTTTAAGGGAGCTCCCATACAACAAACGTGATTTTTTTGTCATTTTTAAAGATAATGGTACGGAACCCTTCGTGCGTGAGTCCGACTCGCACTTGGCCGGTTTTTATTGAATCCTTATTAGGTGGCTTAGATACGACGATTCACCTCCACCGCAAGAAAAAAATATGTTTTTATTTTTAATCAAGCTAAATCCCGTGCGGGTTTAATCTATATATCATTAATAGATCATAATTATTGTGGTTTGAAGGAATTACACGAATTCGTTTACACCCTGTATTTTTGTATTTTGATTGACAAATTTAAAAATATTTCACCACATTTTTTAGACAAAAGAGTAGTATATCCGTAGCTTACCATAGCTCGTGGAGGAGCTCGTGGCTAAATAATTATAGCCGCATAGACCGATCTTCCGGGTTAAGCCACGCTTGCCGAGGTTTGTCTGTGGGTGGGTGACCATTTACCGTAGCGAGTTTCCTCCGTGCCTCAGAAAGCACGTAAAGCCGTTGGTCCCGGCTGTCATTTGTAGATCTTTGACAGTAGTTACTGTTGGTCAGAAGCCAGAAAGTCTGACAATCAGTCTTACCAAGAGTATCGTATTACCCAGTTACTGGGTTGTGGAGGTCTGATAGGCAGTCGCTCCATGTAAAATACTGATATTCAGCTGCATCCGGTTCGACTGGAAGCCGACCCCAACATAGTTGGGAAAAGGCTAGGCAGATGATGATCCGTAGCTTACCATAATACATCTAGCTAAGTTTCAATGGAGAGGGCTATGCTCGGAGTTAACCTGTGTGATAATATCAGAAATGATGAGATCCGCAGGAGAACCAAGGTAACCGACATAGCTCGAAGAATTGCCAAACTTAAGTGTCAGTGGGCGGGGCACATTGCTCGCAGAACGGATGGCCGATGGGGCCGAAAGGTTCTGGAGTGGCAACCGTGTACCGGAAGACGCAGCGTGGGTAGGCCTCCCACAAGGTGGACCGATGATCTGGTGAAGGTCGCGGGAAACCGCTGGATGCGAGAAGCACAGGCGATGCTTGGGGGAGGCCTATGTCCAGCAGTGGACGTCTTTCGGCTGAATGATGATGATGATGAAGTTTCACGGAATGATCGGAAAATGTACCGAAAAACAGTTAGCATTTAACAGATTTATAAATACATTCTTAACGACCAAATTATAAATCGTAGTCAATCTCGTGGCTATCTAATGCCCCGTGGTAAAACTTTGGTCACAGAGCGGACAATTCCGTGGTCATTCTTGTTAGTTCGTCTTAAGTAGGTACTAGTCTCAGCCAACTTGGATAATAGTACTTTAGTGAGGTAATGCACATTAAATGGAGTTTAGCTAGGAAAAAGTTTTATTGCATTTGTGGGTAGCTTTGGTGATTTTGTAAGTTTAATAAAATGGGATAATAAAGATGATTGGACGATGTGATGTTGATGAGTGTAAAATACATTATAACCAGAGATCGAAATAGGTACAATATATTTACCTAAATTTCGAGGAAGGAAGTAACATAGAGTGGATAATACCTCCCCTAAAATCCCGGAATAATTATAATGTCGTTTGAATCCCGGGATTTAAAAATCACGAATATTTATTGGACTTTATTTATAATTACAAATTATTGATTTGAAAAATCATATAACATTTTTTATGGTTCCGTACTATGTAAATTGTTAAACAATGTATTGTAAAACAAAGCTATTTAATCTACCTTTGTTTTTGGATTTTAGAGGAGGTATTATACACTCTTTGCTACTTCCTTCCTCGAAGTTTAGGTAAATATACTCTACCTATTCCGAACTCTGATTAACACAGTCGTTCAGGGGTGATTCTATCATTACAGTTATAGCTAATAACGGTATGTCAGGATTGCGAGCAAGGTAAATGTAGTAAATAAAACCTACATAGACTCTCCACCACTGAGAGTACTTTTATTTGGGTTAGTAATTAGTAACATGAACTAAATCACAATTATAATACTTTACACAATTATAACAAGATCATAAAATAAGGACAAGCTAGTCAGATATAAAAGGTCAGACTTCTTCAGTTGATGAACTATCGCGGGTGTGCCAAAGCGCCAAAACAGCGCAACCCCAAGCTGGCTAAACGTTCAGCCGCCCGTCACCAGAAAAGAAGAAGAAGAAAGAAAGAAGAAAGCAACCAACCACAAGACCCCCAATCCCGGCTATCCCCGCCCTGATGAGCTCCACCATCCCCGCTCCCACTATAGTGCTAGCTGCTTCACAGCCTGCACGTAGTCCCACAACATCACAGGCTCCCCCCGCACCCACCCCCGCACCCGCCCCCTCACTCGCTCCCAGGCCAGCGCCGACAGCGGTTGCTCCCTCCACTTCCCTCTCGTCCACTAAAGTGCTCCTTAGGGACACGATCCCCAGCCTTATCCAAACCCTCTCCTCCTGCAATACGCAGTGGGCGATCAACATAGTCTCCGCTTGGAACGCCTCTCAAGGCGATCCAATCGCTCGCATCAATGTCCTCTGCGAACTAGATGACATAGTCATTTTCCTCATCCAATAAATTCCAATGGATACAGAAAGCTGTAGAATTAAGCCCCGATCCCTTAAATTAGGCTTCTTCAACGCTAACAGCGTTAACGGTCAACGAGATGAGATCGCAATCTTTTTGCGTGATCATCAAATTGACATCTTCCTAGTGCAGGAAACGTTTCTCAAGCCCCACAACAGGAACCCTGGAATTGCAAACTATAAATTAGTTCGCAACGACAGGACCCGTAGTAGGGGCGGTGGTACTCTCATCTACTACAAACGTTCCCTGTACTGCACTCCCTTAGACCCTCCCCCTGGTCTCCAATTCCTGGAAACTTCCATATGCAGACTAGGCATGACAGGACACCAGCCGATCACAATCGTCTCGGTGTATAATCCTCCCTCCAGTAATAAGATCCAACTCCGGAGCGATCTTAAAGCCCTCTTTGACCTCGGCGGAGGTTCCGTTATCATAGCGGGCGACCTCAATGCCAAACATCTCTCGTGGAGCTGCAACTCCAACAACCACGCGGGTCGTAACCTCGAAGAGTTGAGCCCGGAGCTCGAATTCGACGTTATCGCCCCGATGTGTCCCACTCACTACCCCCATAACCCTGACCATCAGCCCGATGTCCTTGACATAGCGCTTCTAAAGAACGTAAACCTCGGTCTACGCTCTATAGAGACGCATGAAGAGCTAGACTCCGATCACCGCCCCGTAGTCCTTCACCTAGGTCCCCGGGGTGGTCCCCCGGATCCTGGACAACCCGCCCCGACCAAAACTGTCACGGACTGGGGTAAACTAGAGGAGCGCCTCAAGTCTTCCTCGTCCGTTCACTTAGATTCCATCCCCGACGATATCGTTACGATTGCCGACACGCTGGGCGCGATCGACTCCCTTACCAGTCACGTACAGTCCGTGGTGAACGAGTGTTCACGGCAGGTTCCAGCGGTGGACGAACACCGCTGGAAGCTGCCGGACGATGTGCGTGAACTGCTGACGGAGAAGAATGCATCCATCCGTGCCTATGACACTTTTCCCTGCGAAGCTAACCGCGCCCATATGCGTTCTCTACAGCGTGCTGTAAAGAAACGTGTACGGGAGGTTCGGGAAGCCCGCTGGGACAAGATGTTGAGCGACTTAGAGCCATCCCATCTGGCCTTCTGGCAATTACAACGAAATCTAAAATCCGATTGTGTAGCTTCAACTCCCCCTCTCAATCGTCCGAACCAAAGGCCGGCCTTTGAAGATGACGAAAAGTCCGAATGTCTAGCCGACAGTCTAGAAGCCCAATGTACTCCCAGCACCCAACCCGCAGACCCGGTCCATCTTTCCAAGGTGGATCGCGAGGTCGAACGTAGGGCCTCCCTCCCTCCCGATGAAGACCCCGACGACCCCTTACTCCCCATCACCGTAGACGAGGTCCACACGATAGTGAGGAATCTCAAACCTAGGAAAGCCCCCGGCTCAGACGGTATCACCAATAAGGTGATCAAACACTTTTCCGCCCCGCTCATAGTTCTCATGACCGCCATCTTCAATGGCGCTCTGAGTAATAACATCTTTCCGCAAGCTTGGAAACAAGCCACCGTTATCGGTATCCCCAAACCCGGCAAACCCAAGAGTGAGCCCACTAGTTATCGCCCCATTAGTCTTCTCAATGTATTTGGGAAAATCTATGAGCGTCTCATTTATATCCGTTTAAAGGATTTCGCTGACTCCCGTAAACTCATCCCCGACGAACAGTTCGGTTTTCGAACCCAGCACTGTTGCATTCGACAATTGCACCGCATTGTCGAACACATTAGCTCCCGTTTTATGCGCTCGTACAAAACGGGCATGCTCTTCTTCGACGTAGCGAAAGCCTTCGAGAAGGTCTGGCACAACGGTTTATTATACAAACTGTACCAATTCAACGTGCCGGACCGTCTCGTGCTCATCATTCGAGACTTTCTGTCGGATCGCTCCTTCCGCTATCGCCTAGAAGGCACCCTCTCGTCCCCTCACCCCATTCGCGCCGGAGTCCCTCAGGGCTCCGTGCTATCGCCCCTTCTGTTCACGCTGTACACCAGCGACATCCCCAAACGTGGCTTGGCCAAGTTGGCTCTCTTCGCCGACGACACGGCTATCTACTATTCCGGTAGGAGTCTCGATAACATCTCTCGAACCCTTCAAACCGCAGCCGACGCCCTCGGGGTCTGGTTCCGGAAATGGAGAATAGAGGTGAATCCCGAAAAGAGCGCAGCCGTTCTTTTCGAGAGACACGGTGATTCCCACACCCACATCCGTCCCGTCCTCATGTTCGGCAAACAGATCCCTTGGGAGATGAAAGCCAAATACCTGGGGGTTATCCTCGACCACCATCTGAGTTTCCGAGACCACATCAAAGCGGTGCGCGCTCGCGCCGCTTTCGCTGTCGGTCGCCTCCACCCCATCCTTAGAACGCGCAGTAAATTGTCACTTAGAAATAAGCTGAGAATCTACGTGACGTGCATCCGCCCCATCTTGACTTACGCTAGCGTCGTGTTCGCACACGTTAAGCCTTGTCGCTTTAAATCCTTCCAAACCCTCCAGAATCGAGTGTTGCGCAGAGCCGCGGCTGCCCCGTGGTTCATGCGTAACGTCCAACTCCATCTCGATCTAAAAATGCCAACCATCAGGCAATACCTCAAACGCATTTCCAAGCGTTACTTCGACTCTGCCCCCCGCCATCCGAACACCCTAGTCGCCGCAGCGGCCGACTACAGTCCCTCTCTCATAAGTAAAGTTCGCCGTCCCAGGCACACACTTTTAGAACCCGATGACGAAATTACCCTCCTCCAGGAGGCGAGTAAATCGACCAGCACACTACACAACAAACGCCGCCGCCCGGCATACCGTCCTCGCCGACGAGGCCCGTCGCGACGCCCCACCGCCGCCGGTCACGATCCACCGAGCTCTCCCGTCGTAGAGCCGGTCGTCTCTTCTGACTCCGCAGTCACCCCGATAATTCAGCCCTCATCAAGCTGTCTCCCCCCCCTATGTCCACGCCAGCAACGCCCTAAGCCGAGGTCCGAGTCCCACTAGGGGTCGCCCTTAGTGCTGTTGTTGCAGGTAGTCATGATGTTAGTGTAGTACAAGTAGTTAGCTTAGGTTAAGTATTTTACTTCCCCCCATTGGCTGGAGACCCTTCAGGTCTCGCCAATAACTGCCCGGTTACGTAGAAACCGTCCCCTAGGACGACCTACTGCAGTCCAATAGAAAAAAAAAAAAAAAAAAAGTTGATGAACACAGAATGCTCCGCTTCGTCGAATGACCACCGCCTTTATAACATCGGGTAGGTTGATCCATATCGGCGACTACCTTCCTTTGTCAACATTGCCCATTACCGTTATCATAAGAGTAACTTAAACATGTGGGATTGACAAAATAAACGACAGTTTTCTTATATCGGGTGTAAAAAGACCCTTAACGATAACGAAAACCACGTATTCTACCCATCACGGGATCATTTTTTTTTTCTTTTAGACCATACCTGGGAAATCATTGGTTCTGGAGATATTGAAGGTCAAAGTATACATATTTTTAAAAAAAAAATCAAAAACGAATTTTAAGTGATAATACTTACTAAACTTTCTTCCAAACAAACATAATCAATAAATTTTTCCTAACAAATTACGCATTTAAAGTTACAAAAACGCAATGAATATCAAACGCACACGACCGCCTTGGCTCAGCTGTGTAGCCGCTGCACAACACACACAGGCACAATCGGTTACGTGCATTACATTGCGCGCTACAAAAAACAGCGTTTTTTATGCCTAAAAATAAAAGCCGTTTCCCAGCAACTATTTTTGGTCAATGTAATTTAGTTTGATGTATAGAGTGCGTAGATTTCGGCTACGTGTTGAGTCTTTTTACACCCTGTATATTTTTTCACAGAGTCTTCCATCGTTACAATACAAATCGTCGCCGCGTCGCCACGTACGCATCACCACAGATAATTCATTCTACCGCACTGAGATTCTATCAACATTCACTAGCATTGACGACGTCTGTGGTCTAGTGGTTCGAGTGTCGGACTGCTGATCACGAGGTCGCGAGTTCGATTCCCATAGGACACAAATATTTATGTGATGAACATAAGTGTTTGTGTTGGTCTGGGTGTTTCTTCTTATGTATGTTTTAAAAAAAAAGTATATGTATAAGTATTATACCCATTGTCTAGCACCCATAGTACAAGCTCTGCTTAGTTTGGGACTAGATGGTGCTGTGTAAATAATGTCCCAAATATTTATTTATTACTTTCAGAACATATTCGTTCAGAACTTCTTTATAATTCTAACTAATATTATAAATGCGAAAGTCAGTTTGTTTATTTGTTACCTTTTCACGGCTAAACCACTGAACCGATCGTCCTGAAATTTTGCATATACGTTGTCAAGTGTACAGAAACGGACATGGAGTACCTTTCATCCCGAAAAAAAGTACTGTTCCCGAGGAAAACAACAATAACGTTCATAGATGGCGCCACGTGTCTTTCGAATCACGATTGAATTACACTATTATAGAAACTTTAGTAGTGTCTTAAGAGTTTTTTTGAGCTTAATTGACACGAGCAAAGCCGGGGACTAAAGCTAGTTTATGATATTTTTAATCATTAACACAATTAATCAAAATAAATTATTGAACAATAAACTGTTATAACTTATAATGAAATACAACCCCAAATTTACCGACTGTAAGTTATGTATCGTTTTAATGGCATGTTGAACCGCTACGGTTTCAGATTGTTTCATACTTAATTACTTTAACCAGTCATTATGTCCGGCTAACTTGTTTTAAATAAATTGACATTTCGGTCGGAGTTTCTGACCGTAAGTCATTAAAATTTCCCCTGTGTGGGGACGGGGTAGAATATAAAACTTCCTCATTGCTCGCTGGAAATAGTCGCGTTTTGTAAGATTCAACAAAACCCAGCACGTGTTTTGGAATGATCTAATACGGACCGTATAGTCTGGCTAGCTACCACCTGAACATTAAAGTCCGGCGCCAAGCAGTGTACTGTGTTCGATCGTGTGTATGTGAGAGCTCTGGCTCTAGAGATATAGAGGGGTATAGAAAAATCCTATACCCCTCTATATCTCCTATCTATTCTATACCTCTATAATATATACAATGTGTCCGGTTATGGACAAGCGATATTCTAAGTACTTATACAAGGTGTTAACGAATTCGTGTAATTCCTTCAAACCGCGTGATCTACCGGTGACTTAGATTAAACCTAAATAGGTATTTCTGAAATCCAACTGAAAAAAATATTTAAAAAAAACTTGATTTTCTATTTCTGAGTCATTTTAGAGCCTCGAGTTATCTGACTGCAAAGAGCGATATTACATTAGTCGTCCCCGCCAGCCGTATCGCCATGCTTTCATTAATTTATTCGTGGCATCGAAATGTTCACTCAAATAAAAAATATTTTTTGCAAAAAAAAAAGTTTCTTTTTTTTACTGATTCCATAACAGGTGGTTTAGATATGACCGAATACCGCTAACGCATGAAAAAAAATACTTTTTTTTTTTATTCAGTCTAAATCCCGTGCGGGGCCATTCTACACCGGTAGTAGATCATGTGGTTTTAAGGAATTACACGAATTTGTTAACACTCTGTATAGCAACTATTCTAGTACACAAATACACTACACACTAGGGTCTAATCCACTTCCCCGCTATTCGGCAGCCATTTTGCTTTTTTGTTGAGTTATTCTCTATCTTATAGTTATGAAAATGTGAACCTATTGTATCGTAATGTAAACGATAGACAGTATTGTTGCCCTCCGAATAAGTCTACTTTTACCTCAGTAGGACCAAAACTTTGAGAGATATGACTTTTTTTGTACTTACGTGGTGGAGCATGCGGACGAAAAATATATCGATGCGGAGCGGATGTGAAGGAGAAGGGCCGTGTTCACAGTAAATTCTAGAGACGCTTTATAATAGCAAGCACATGCACTTACCAGCAAACCAGCCAACTCGCAACGCCTTTATATGCTGCAGACGGCTGTTTTCCTTGATGGCGAGAGTCTTTGCACTTAAAGTTATTTGCACGAGCACAGAGCGATTTACGCGATGGGAAAGGCGCGCCTCCCGATGTAGTTTTGCACTCGCGAGCGGTAATACCTGAATCACTGGTAATTCTGAGACTCAGTAGCGGGTTATAAAAAAAAATGATGGAGAGCTGACAGCGCGTCAAACAGACATCAAGCGGAGAAAAGTTCTGGTGACTGTTGAATTTAAAATATTTGAAAAGAGATCGTTGTTTTCTTCGTCTTGGGCACTTAAAGGCGAAGTCATCGGCCTAGATCAATGATTCGTACATGTGCCCATAGAGGTAGCAACTATAAATTTTACTGCGAACAATACGGCGCGAACAACACATATAGAATATCTCAACAAAAAAGTGGAAGTGGATTGGACCCTAGTGTGTAGTGTATTTGCGTACTAGAATAGTTGTAATAATAATAATAATCTTTATTTCAAGTCACGTGACTCATAGTGTTATTATATACTTACTCGTCTTACATTTTTTATTATACGATGGGGTTGTAGAAAGCTAATCTAATGTACCCTCCGGTTTTACGTTAATCTCATGATGAGGTAACGCCTTTCCCAGAGGGGTTATAATAATCTTTATTTCAAGTCACGTGACTCATAGTGTTATTATATACATGTTACCAAATATATTTTGTTTGTGACCTCACTACCGCAAGGTCACAGGTCCAGCTGAAACCTTGCAGCAGTGGTTCACATACAAGCAGTCTAGTCTGCTTGCTATCATAATCAGAATGCTGTTGGCGCTGGCTCGCACCCTACGGACCAAGGATACGCACCGCTTTCGCATGACCGCGTAGAAGCAGTCCACGCGAGCTTCTGCGAACATCCCCGATGCGCTGCAGTGGCGGGGCAGCCCCATCAGCACCCTGAATGCGTTATTGTACTGGACGCGAAGGGCGCTGTACGATCTTTGAGTGAAATGAGCCCACAGATTACACGTGTAAAAAGACGTGCAGTACGCTCCAAAAAGAGTGCGTTTGACTTCCATAGAGGCACGTCTGAATCTGCGGGCAATCATGTTCGCTCTCACACACAGCGCCCTCCGCTCCCTGTCAATATCCTCATCGTCCTTGAGGCCAGTGGTCAGTACGTGACCTAGATATTTAAACTGATGTACCCTTATAAGGGGTACACCACTTATTTTAACTTCAGGTACCGATTCTGGGTACTTTCCCTTAGCTCCAAAAACCATGATCACGCTCTTCTTTACATTATATGCCAAACCATGTAATTTGGCATATTGCTCGCAAATAGCCACAAGTTTTCTAAGCCCACATATTGACGCACTCAGCAGTACCATGTCATCGGCGTAGCTGATGTTATTGACACACACGCCATCAATATGACATCCGACATGCGTGCTGCTGAGCGCGCCAACGAGATCGTTCACGTATAGGTTGAAGAGCAAAGGTGAGCATAACCCCCCCTGCCTCACCCCGCACTCCAGCCCATACGGCCTAGACAGGACACCCGCCCTCTTCACACTATTGACTTGGTTTCCGTACCAAAGTCAATAGTGTGATATTCCGTAATAAAGTATCTAGAATATCGCTAGTCCATGACCAGACACATTGTATATACATAATATATCTCTGTTATTTGAATTCGTGTGCTCCATCTTAGACCCTATGTCTACGCTTACCACCACGTGCGACAATCTACAACATTGTTCACGAATTAATTCAAGAGAAAATAACGAATGATTTTCGGATTTCTTCCTTTACTTGTGTTATAACGTTAAAAGACCTTGCTTCATACCAAATTTCAAGATTCTAGGTCAATGGGAACTACCCTATAGGTTTTGATATGTCAGTCAGTGAGTTATAAAAATACCGCTTTGAATGGTCTTATCTTTTTATTGGAATGAGTTAGAAACTTGATTTTTTTACAAGACTATGGGGGCTTATGATTTTAATGTTTGGTATTAATTTCAGCTTGATACCCTTAGTCGTTCCTAAGATAAAGGGCCTTGACGGTCAGACAGACGAACAACCAAGTGATGCTATAGGGTTTCGTTTTTTCATTTTGAAGTATGGGGCTCTAAAAGTAGAAAAGGAAATAGACTGCAGTGCTTTACTTATATTAATAAAACGTGACGGCTTTTTTTGACTTGAAAGAAAGAAGAAAGAAAGAAAGAAAAATCATTTATTCAGCACAAAATAATAACATAATTAACACTGCCTATTTGTAATAGTATAAATTGCGCTGAAAAGGCGCTGGTTCAGCATATGCCAGACGGAATGCCTGGCGCTGGTTTTCAACCAGACCCTAGTGGCCCACGGATGGTAAGCCAGTACAAAAAATAAAAAACTTCTTGTTCTCTAGAAAAATTTCGGTTGTCTTTTTTTTTGAATTGTCAAACACATCAATTCATAGATTGTGGATTGGGAAAAACTATTAATTTCGACCGAATTGCATAATTCCAATTCCTAAACACCCATAATTGTAATGAAATCTAAACACAACGAACTACCATAACAGCCCATATTCGAAATCTCCTATTATAGCACATGATAAATATTTACCTTACAATCTTGCGCGTGCGCATACCGTTCCGTGGTTAACTAAGATTAACTACGCGTATATCAATCTGAACCCTTTGTAGTATAGTTATAAATTAAGCAGTTAACTGGGGTTTACTGCTGTTATAGTTTTATTTTAAACCGGTTAGTGTAAACTGTGTATTCTTGATACTATTGATGTTTTATTCGTTGTTGTATACCTGTGGTGTGTGGTAATGTATGCGTGTTTAATAACATGTTACTGATATAATAGTTATGAAATTGAACTTACTTTTGTTCGTCGTTATTATTCTCTAACTAGCTGTTGCTCGAAGTTTTACTCTCATTAAGTTTTTATCCAGAATATGATCTGTCTGTGTACCAAAAATCAAAATCCGTTCTGCCGTTTATGCATGATTGATACAAATATGTACACAAACTTTCACATTTATAGTTTTAGTTGAATAGTAAAGGTCTAAATCGAAGTTCTTTAAATCGTGGGATTCTTTTTCGATTAGTGATACAAATATTTTTTGAGATTGATTGTTATCTAAATAACATTATGCATATCTGACTTGGGGATCGAAACCAAAAGTCGCGCCACCCCACCACTAGACCACTAGATAATTTTTTTTTTTTTTTTTAAAACATTGCCCCACACTAAGATTTCTCTTGTATCGTGGGTGCGTTTACAAACACAAATCTCACAAACAAACGCCCAGACCCGGAACAACCATCTGTAGGCCATACAAATTGTTGTTCCGTGTGGGAATCGAACCCACGACCCGTAGCGCAGAAGCCAATCGCTTAGCCACTGCACCAAACGTGTCGTCAAAACACAAACAAATTGATTTAATAGGAATCTTTAAATTGTAATTACTTTTCTTTTTATAAAACGTTGCCCCACACTAGGATTTCTCCTTTATCGTGGGTGCGATTACAACACAAATCTCACACACAAACGCCCAGACTCGAAACAACTATCTGTAGGCCATACAAATTTTTGTTCCGTGTGGGAATCGAACCCACGACACGCAGCGCAGCAGCCAATCGCTCAGCCACTGCACCAAACGTGTCGTCAAACTTTTAAGGAAGGTATGAAAAAGTTTTACATATCACTAGATGGTGGTCAGATCTTAAGCTCGTATTAATAATCCACTCTCAACACGACGGCCTATGTGAGTAGCATCCCAAAAGCAGCTGTCAAAACGAAAATATCACCGGTTTTTTTTTAATTTACCAAATCAGCATGTCAAGCGATATCAAAACGAGAGAGCTCTTATTTGAGAGCTATTAATATTATTTAGTTACTAATAGTTTTGATAAATATGTAATTCCCGACAGTATGTTTTCATAAGTTGGGGAATCTTCACATTGCTTCTTTTGCACTGGGCGGAGCGGAGGGAGTGTCAGACTCTTACTGACTAAAACCTATCTGTGTTACTTCTAATGCCTTTTGCGTTCCAGAGCCACAGTAACTCTTTCTGACGGCAAGAATTTAGAAATATATCGAAACAAATAACGATATTACTCAGCAATCATCACTTTATGGCTAATTTGCTAGTCGATGGCATGTGAGGTTGATGACCTATTATAATCTTAAAATTTTCATGAGAATTACAAGCGATTAACGTGGATTATTCGGTATAAACACATCAGATTGTTATACACACACCTGATAACAGAGAAGTTTTACTTCAAACAATTTTGCCGCATAATCAGCCCACTCATATCCCACTGCTGGGCACGGACCTCTTCTCAGAAGAGAATGGTTTAGGCCTCAGTCCACCACGCTGGCCTGGTGCGGGTTGGCGGACTACTCGCACCATCAATAACTTTATAGAGCCGTCTCAGGTGTGCAGGTTTCCTCACACTGTTTTCTTTCACCGTTAACGCAAGTGATACTCAAATTCTGATCCGCATTGGAAAAGTCAGAAGTGTAGGCTGGGTGCGAACAAGGACCTTTGCATGTAAGGCAACCGTTCAACTGCTAGGCTATCACCAGGACCGAGGCCTGCCGGTGTCGCGGTGCATGCAGCTGCGAATCCCGCGACCCTAGCCAAGGGTCAGGAGAAGGTACACTGTGGATTTTTAGACGGTAAAACTGACCCTTCCCCTTCCCCGGGGAAGGGTGTCCATGAGGAATTCCACACGACAAAAAGAAAAAAGGATATCGCTGCTTACACAGTCATAATCATTACTTTGTTATCCAATCGCACAATAAAATCTAATACATCGTTAAAACTGTTACGAAAAGAAAAAAAACCTTTCCATATTGTCTATGTTTATAAGGTTCGTAAAGGCTTCTTTCTCTTGTTTTATAGCGATTTATGACCGCACCCTAGGGGGTAATGTGGCCGCTTTATTTTTCTATTAAGTGGGCACATGCCTTTATTTATAGGGAGTACGCGATTCAGATACTTTGAATTTACATTTTTAAATGGCCATTTGGGAATGAAGAATAGTAGCTATTTGTTTCTTGTTATGATAGCAAACTTGCTGATTTTTATATAAAATCTTTGCTTTCTGGTTCTTGGATTCGTTTGTAGACAGAGAGGCTAATAGGCGTGATATGTTTCGTTTCATTCACTCAATAAAATACACATACAGGGTGTTAACGAATTCGTGTAATTCCTTCAAACCACACGATCTATTAATGGTATAGATTAACCCCGCACGGGGTTTAGACTGACTAAAAATGAAAATAAACTTTTTTTTTCCCAAAAAAAATTTTTACGTGATATAAAATTTCGATGCCGTGAATAAATGAATGAAGGCACGGCGTCACAGCTGGCGGGCACGACTAGCTCGATATCGTTCCACGCAGTCAGTTAACTAGGGACGCTAAAATTACTCAGATACAGAATATCATGGTTAATTTTTTGAAAACTTGTTTTGTTGATTCTGAATAAAACCTATGCAGGGCAATCAGTGTCACTAGTAGATCACGCGGTTTGAAGGAATTACACAAATTCGTTTACATCCTGTATACAAGGTTAGTCGAAAAGGAGGTACTAATCCGAAAGTGTGTTAAAGTATCCATAATAATGAATAACTTTTGTTCTACAACTTTCCCCAAAAGTCAATAGTTTAGGAGAAATTGCTGTTCTAAGATTTTAAAAAAAATACGCTAAAATCTATCTATCCTTTGCCATGATCAGCTGTGTTTACATTTTAGGTCATATCATTTGGAGTCACGGATTAAAAGGCTCTATTTTTAGAATTTGTAAGTAAAGCAGGAATGAAGAATTTAAAAAAAAAACTGTTATCCACTGAAGAGTTCAATTGTCTATTTCCAAAGGTCTTCATGAGTTTTTCACCAGATTTTAATGAGACCACAACGAGAGAGTATTATTCTTTCAAACAAATGGTGACGATATCGCTGAAAAAAAATTTAAAAATGAATTCTCATTCAATTAAAGTACTTTCTTTCCATAACCGCGTGTTTTGGAACATCCGGTATGTGGGTAAGTATGTACAGTCAACAAAAGAGTTAGGTATCGGGGCAAACAATGGATATCAATGCACTATACAGGCAACTGTCATTATAATAGGCATGTTGACAGCATCAATAAATTGCAAATCTAATTAGTCCTTCAGTTAGAGTTTTGAAAAATAATGGACATGTATTTTATCTTCTGTTAAATCTATGAATATTTGGAAAGATAAAACGCATCAAAACTCGAGAGTGGGGGCTTGTGACGTCAGAAGCAAGTAAAAATTGTACTTACTTGTGACGTTTTGCCAATTTTAAAAGTGTCGTATCTTCGTCAATTTTGGTTTACGTAACAAAAGAAAAAATACGGGTCAAGTATTTTTTGATGATCTAACTGACGGACGAATTAGATTTTTTCAGTCAAATACCTTATTGCGTAACTACGTAATGACATTTTATACGTAAGACACGTTTATACAAGCGATGGCAAAGACTTGGCCCCTCAACACACGCATAACTCTGTTATAATACGAATATAATTAGTTGCCTGTAGGTATGTACCTCTTTGGTTGACTGTACATCCTATATCAAGCCTGCAAGTGTTTGATAACGACGTATGATTTAAACATAACATTCAGAGAACAACGTAAAGTGAGTACCTACTTTGTAATTGAATACACACACACATACATTAACATCACGCTTGTATTCCCCAAAGGGTTCGGCAGAGGCGAACGGCGAAATGAGGATGATATATAGTACCTAGTACCTACACCCTCATTTCGCCGTTACGTTTAAGTCTCATGTAATAGAGCGCATGCCTATTGCCATTAACCGGCCACAAATCTAGACTCCGGGCTGCTACTGAGAAATTTTACACGGGAGAACCCGAACACTGCCCGACCTGGGGATCGAACCCAGGAGCTCACGCTCACCAATCGCGCTTGCGATCATTAGCCCAAAGAAGCAATAACATGTTTCTTTTTTTTTTTGAGATATGGTAGTAGTTATCGGCACGCCGCAATAGCGGCGGTAAGACCCGTTATGGAGGGGTGGCTGGAGAGGCGGCATGGCGCCCTCAGCTTCCGGCTGACGCAGGTGCTCTCGGGACATGGATGTTTCGGGAAGTACCTGTGTCGTATAGGTCGTGAGCAGACGCCCGGATGTCACCACTGCGTCGACTGCCCTGAGGACACGGCACGGAACTAGTCGCGGCAGTCGGTGGTGACCTCTCGCTTCCGGCCGTGGTTCTGTCCATGGTCGGGAGCGAGAGTGCGTGGGAAGCCGTCACCTCCTTTTGCGAGGTGGTGATGGCAACCAAGGAGGGAGTGGAGAGGGAGAGAGGTGACGGCCACTCTCCCTTCCCGCGCCAGACGCACCGGGCGCCGCCGGAGAGCGCGCGACGATCTCCGGCCACCCTAGTGTGTGGCCTGCGGGCGACGGGTTAGGGGACCCGTCGCCCGACCAGCAACAGGCCCGAGAAGGCGGCGCGGAATGTTCCGTGCGCGCCTCTGAGGAGGACGTGGGGCAAGGCCCCACAGAAGAAGAGGTCCGCCAGGGACTGGCGGATCGAGGCCTGCCGGGGTCGCGGTGCATGCAGCTGCGAATCCCGCGACTCCACCCCAGCCAAGGGTCAGGAGAAGGAACACCGTGGGTTTTTAGCCGGTAAGAGTCCGGCATAACCCTTCACCATCCCCGGGCGAAGGGTATCCATGAGGATTGAACCACGATAAAAAAAGGGTTGTAGTTATGTCGATTTCCACCAACCGAGCCACGCAGGAGCGCAGCGCAGAGCGTCGCAGCGGATGCGCGGGCATACGCCCGTAGCCGACCGCGTCCGCCCGACAGCTACAATCTGCTGGAACCCGGGCGGGCGGATGCGCGCGCGTCCAAAAAAGATATAAAAGTTATTATATTAATTACATATATTATTTATATATAGTTATATTTAGTTATATATTGAATTTCTGCCTTAGCGTCCCGGTTCTACCCCACTTTCCCATACACGTAGTTTTATAGTATACATCTCTGCCCATCCCTTCGAGCAATAAAGGCGTGATATTATGTTATGCTAATGTATCTTAGTTAAGGTTTATTCCATTCTGTTTGTCGCATCTTTGTTAACGTTTATAAATTCCTAGATCTTTCCTTTCCTGGATTTATAGCCTAGGTTTAGAGCCTAAATATAACATTTAATACCTAAGTTTGAGATTACACTCAGACCGGGTGTTTAAATGTTTAGTGCTGACAATTGAACGGCTCTAATATTTCCATATAAATACTGATTACTTGTATTTATTCACATTTTATTTATGACCTAAAATTCATAAGCAGCCTGAAACACAGGTTTGTATAAACCTAGATCGGGCAGGTCGCTACATATCATTCTTATTGGAGTAACTTTTCTTGCACCTGTAATTAATGTAAGTTATACAATAACATAGACTTAGACTTTAATATAACCATTATTATAAGACCTTACTAATACTACTGTGACTATCTGTACACTTTTTTGTAAAAGTTTATTAATAAAAATTTACTATATTACACACATCAAAAGTGTCTAGGGATCAACATATATTTTTGCAATAACTTTTCTCCTGATTGATATTAATTAAAATTTTCTTTAAGGATTCATCAAATAAAGTGTTTTCGTTTGTCACAGTAACGATAAACCAAGTCACCTTTGCATTAATAAAGAAATTTGCCATTTTCCTAATAAAGGGATTTTTGACATTTGAACCACTAACACAAAAGTTCGAAAAAAAGACTGAAATAACAGTTTTCTTTAAAATTTTATTGGGTAACTTAAACAATTAATAATCCGTGTTTCTACCGCGAACACTAACAACACAAGAACATCGGTTTGGCATACTCAAAATGAGTTCATCCAAATCACGCTGTGGAATGGCCGCCCATGTTCGTTGCAACAACAAAAAAAGGTCTTCTTGCGACTGGATACCCTCAATATTCGGCAGAGCTCTTCTCTGTAGCATATCCCATGCATGCTCAATCGGGTTCAAGTCTGGCGACTGAGCAGGCCAGGGCAGGACATTGATGTTAGCTGCGGCGAGAGTCTGTCTTACAACTCTTGCGGTGTGCGGTCGTGCATTATCATGCATTAACTGAAATAAGGGACCGATTTGCGCTTGTAGAGGAACGATGACGTCTGATACAATCGTCTCAGCATAAATTTGAGCGTTGAGGTTGCCTCTGATCCAAATCAACTCAGTTCTTCCGCCGATCCAAATACCCGCCCATACCATGATGGTTCCACCACTATAAGGATGGACTTCCTGGCAGGATTTTAATCGCTGTTGGCGTCCAGGGGTTCTCCAGTGTCGTATACGTCTTGTATCCGGTCTCATACCAAAACGAGACTCATCAGAAAAGCACACGAAACGCCATTGTTCTTCTGCCCAATTTCTGTGTCCAAGAGCCCATTGATATCGAATCCTACGATTGTGCATTGCTATAGGTGGTACCGTAGCGGTCTTCGGGAATGAAGGTTCACTTCATGCAAGCGGTTTCTGACTGTTTGGTCGCTAATTAAGTTCCCTGAAGAGTGATGAAGCCTCACGGCTAACATCATGGCGGTTATTGTTGGAGCTCTTCGAGTTAAGATTTGAATGTATCGGTCTTGTCTCCGTGTGGTGCAGCGATACCGTCCTCCATGGCGCTCAGCCACGGTACCAGTGCTTCGGTAACGTGTCCAAAGTCGACTGATAACACTCTGACTTGTATTCAGAGCTAAAGCCACAGTACGTTGCCGGGAACCAGCTTCTATCATTCCCACGGCTCTGAGCATTTCTTCCCTGCTTAAATGACGTCGCCGCTCCATAATAACGTTGGTTTTAATCAGTAGTAGGGAAACAGTAGCACTAATAATGTCTTCAATGCGTTGTATGTTTTTATAGGGAAAATATTGACAGCTGATTTTCATCTTTTACTCGAATTTGATTCACAGTTCCTGATTCAAATTATGAAATGCACCAAAAAGGATCCATATAAATTTATAAAATCATAAATTTATTACAAAGCCACATCTCAATCTCAAGAAATCCGCATAAAAATGCTTGATCCCTAGACACTTTTGATGTGTGTATATATACAAGGTTAGTCAGAAAGGGGGTATTAATCCGCGGGCCACTTAAAGTATCACTCATGATGGTTTTGAAGCAAATTTCAAAATTGGATAATTTAATTTCCATGTAAAATATTTTTTATTTTAGTTTTTTCAAAAATTCTTCATCCCTAGTTTAGTTACGAATTCAAAAAACGGAGCTTCTAATTCGTGACCCCAAATATAACCTAAAACATAAACACAGCTGCTCATAGATGAAGATAGATAGTTTTTAGCATATTTTTTTTGTAATTTTTTAACAGCTATTTCTCCTAAACTATTGACTTTTGGGGAAAGTGGTAGAACAAAAGTTACTCATTATTATGGGTACTTTAAAACCCTTTCAGATTAGTACCCCCTTTCCGACCAACCTTGTATATTACTATAACTAACCCAAATTACGACACAAATTAGCATTGTATTTGTTACTCATGTGATTTATTATTAACTAGCTGTGCCCGCGACTCCGTCCGCGCGGAACTCGGAAAACAACATTGTGTCGCAGCAACTAAATAGTGTATATGTATTCCATTTATAATAATAATAGACAAAGGTGTCCCACCAAGGCACTTATATCTTTTAAACCATTTCTTTGGGTAGAGTTTCAGCTCTTCTTGATTGACCGTAAAGGTTCATATAACCATAATACTAAAAACGCGTTGCTTATTTCCATACATTTCCTTGCTAAAATGAATTATAATTGAATATTGATATTTATTGTGATAATGTAACGAAACCTTATGGCGATACAAAAATGGCTACAACGCCATCTAGTCACAATCGGCGAACTAAATCAAAATATTTTACGCTGTGCAGTCTATAAAATGATTTCATTCGAGGTGTGGAATAGGAAAGTACTTTAAATATATAAAAATTTCACTTATAGAAGACTTCATTTTATTTTTATGTGTTAGAAATAGGTACTGCTTTCAAAGATTTCAAAAAGTTTGATCTGGAAATCGGACCAACCCAAATGCGAAAAAATATCATCTGTACTTTTATTTCACCAACCGATAGGATCAATAATACGGATCAAATCGCTCCAATAAACATTGTGTCTGAAATTGATGGAATACCATAAAACGAAAATTGACTAACTTAGGTACATTTAAATTCAAGCACTTATTAATTGTTCTTAATTCTTATTTTTTCCACTTCGTTCAATTTAAGACAGTGTGTTTGTTGGAGAGATTTGATCCTGATTATTGACCATAAAGATATTATCAACAGGTGCCACCGGATGGTAAAGCTTTGTCAATTTGATTCCAGGTTCAGGCAAAAAAAAACAGTACAGGCAATATTTCTTACTTTTAAAAATAAAATGAAGTCACCTTTGAGTGAAATTTGCAATTTTTAATATTTAAAGTACTTTCCCTTCATTTTGGGACATTACCTAAGGCTTAAATAAACTTAATAAAACGGCGATGACAGGCTTTGAATAGTTCTGACAACAATGATCAAAATAAAATATTTAAAAACATTCCAAAAATATTACAAAAAGTGTATTTTTTTAAAGTGAGGTTTTAACGCAGGACACTGAGCCAGCGACCGTTCACTGCAGCACTTACTTCTGTCTACAGCTTATACTACGCAGTATATGGAAATAATGTTCCGTTGCTCGGCATCTATGAGCAATAGCGTGATAGTTTATATACCAGCATAAGCGCAGGCCCATCAAAATCGATTCACGCGATTTTACGATCCGAATATTAAGCTTATACTTCGCAGTATGTGGAAATAATGTTCCGCTGCTCGGCTCATATGAACAATAGCGTGATGATATATGTAGCAGCAAAATTGTCGCTCTTTACGCAACACATCAGCGAAAGTCCCATCAAAATCCATCGACGGGATTTTACGTGATGTCCGGACGGAAAGACAAACAGACACAATAATTTAAAAAAAAAATGTTTTCTGTATTGATAGTATAGTACCACCGAATCGAAATTTTGGAAAAATATTTAATTATAGACAAAGTGCACTTTGAATTTTATTAATAGTAAATAGATTTATAAATACGTATTTAAGTATTTATAATAAAATATATTTCAAATTAATCTATCGTATTGCCTTGCACAATAAAAAAATTAGAATACCTACACTCACTTATGAAATTGAATGTGTTTCTCTTCCACTGCCATTCAGATAGATAGGTACCTAATAAATTTTAAATAACATTATTTTCGTTTTTTTTATAAAAGCTTAGTTAGTACCTTCTTCGGATAGCATTTCAATAGACCTTCCGTAGACTGAGAATAGTAATATATTCGTTGATTATATTTCCTCACAACGTGATTTGATACACGTAACGCCATCTATTGAAAAGAAATGGTAAGTATACACAAATACATGCTAAGTTCTTCTAGAAAACTTAAAATTCGCATAACTTTTGATTGCGTGAACCGATTGCGATGAAACAAAAAACATATGTTACTTGGAGATAAGCAAAATATTTATTTATAAAAGTCAACAACATTGGATCAGTTGTTTTTACGTGATGCTTGAACAAACAAACAGATAAACAGATAAACAGACAAACAGACCAACAGATAAACAGACAAACAGACAAAAATTCCAAAAATGTTAAAAATGGGTTCTATTGGTTATAGTTTAACATCCCAACCAGGTTTTTTCAAAATATTTGCTATGTACAGACACGCCATGTCTACAGATTTATTATATGTAAGTATAGATATAGATAAAATAAACTTTGGTCAACCTATTTCGCTGATTATTTTACAAAATGGCAACAATAAGTCAGTTGTCTGGCTGGCTAGCTACTATCACGTTAAAATCCAGCGCGAAGCAGTTTACTGTATTTCGCCGTTTGTATGTGAGAGCCAGAGGGGTATAGGGGAATCTCTCTATATTTCTGTTACTTTTTACCTTTACTTTACTTTACCTTTTTGTACCTACCATTTACTTATGACATTAAATATATTCAACACATTACTAGATTTTTTGCATTTTAGAGAATAGATTAAATCAGTTGACATAATAATATTTCAAACATTTGACATAGAATATTTTAAATCATTTGACATAATAGTATTTACAGTCATTTGACATAACAATATTTATCATTTATAATTACAGTAAATTTTTAAAACCTGTTGACATAGTATCATGTATTACCTATTAATTATTTTTAGTGAATTTTACTGTTTGAAATTTATAATTTTTTTTAGCTGTAGTAATTAATGTATTAGATCATTCAAACACAATTCGAATTGTTATATGAATAAATAAATAAATAATACTTCGACCTATCTGAGCTTACCATCAGGTCCGAATAGGTTCAAAAAATACCAAGAAGAAAAAAACCTGTATGTTTATGCGGTAATCGAACCAGCGATCCAGAGTACAGATATCTAGCACTTGTCCACTGTGCCATATTTAGAATCGCAATCCTCTAACTTTTAAACTCTAAAGACATTTTGAACTAGAACTTTAACGCAAACCTAGTACGCCAGCAACAATCTGAAATACCATAAAATAACGTTAATACTACCGTCGAAATAATAGCTAAAATATTCAAATGTACCCACGTATTTTAATGAACAGTCTGTGAATAAAATTTTATGTTAGGCGGTATCGATACTGACTGCTATTACTGTTAGATACAGCTATATGGAAACCGCATAATATATAAAGTTATTGTAAATACATCTAGCTCGCTCTTGGCTGTTATTTACTACCATTAAAAGTATGTATCAACTTTTTTTTTATTACTTTTGGAAATGCAAATGAAACAACAAAGAAGGATAAAGAATACAATACAGAACTTACTTACAATAAACATATTCTACTCTGTTCATATATTTTTCTAAAGTGGAGATGGACAGATCACATGATGAGAGCAAACCAGGAAAACGGTGCAAAATAATAAAAAGTTGTTATCCTAACAGTAGACGGAGCAGATGAAAACCACAAAGAAGATGGAAGAACGAGAAAAAACTGACAGCGTGCTGATCAGTAGCTCGTGATAGAATTCAATGGAAGAAGCTAAAGGAGGCCTTTGCCAAGAGGCACACTGAATTGAGAGACATACTATAACAACATACAAAAACAGAGAACAATTCAGAATGAAAGGACACTATTATCATTCTATTCATGGGCGTATCATAATTTGGTTATCGCCAAAAACATCGAGAGGAGATACGCAAAGCTGACAAGGCTATAAAAACGTTCTTGCTGTATGCAGTCTGTCAACCCGTACCAAGCAAGCGTGGTGGAAGTAGACTCGGACTATAAGTACTCGGAATCTCCTCAATCCGAGAAAAACCGGGCTTATTTGAGACCGTTTTCACAAGGACCGGGAAAATTCCGAAGAAGTATTCAGGGGAACCTTAATCCTGAGAAGAAACCCGTGCCCAGCTGTGGTACAGTAAGAGCGATTACGCACTGCATCCGATCCGAATCCGTGAAAATACGGATATAAAAAACTCGGACCGAATTCGGATATTGCTTTACGCACTGCATCCGATCAGAATCCGTGAAAATACCGATCTAGAGTAAAAATCTCGGACCGAATTCGGATGTTGCACGCACTATTCCGATCTCTGATTCAAATTCAAACAATACAGGGGCCATCTTTGGCATATCCGTTTGGCGTCTGATTTGAATCCCAGGTAATGCGAAAACGTTCATACAAACAGTACTACGGCTACTTCGGTCCGTCAATTTTTCTTCCGAATTAGAAACTCACGGAAGACGGATAGAAATCGGATGACGGATGCCGGATGTAGTGCGTAAACTACCATACAAATAGTTCTATGGCTACTTCGGAACGTATTTTCACGGGTTCGGATCGGATGCAGTGCGTAACCGCTGTAATGCGCTGATCATGTTACGAGAAGCGTCCAAACATTCTCTCTGAGACACGGAGACGTATCAATATATCTTATTTAACCTTAGTATTCCATCGTCAAACAGTATGCTAAACGCAAATATTCCCTTTCTCCGTTGACATACCGTCGTATGAGACACGAGGTGCACTTCTGAAGATATCTGGAGCGTGTAATTAACGAGGGAGGGTTTCTCACAATGTTTTCCTTTTAAAAGAAGCTAGCTATAAATTATTGAGCGTTGGGAATGAATGAGCGACTGGTGCGTAGCCAGACATAGTCAGAACTTTATCTAGAGGCAATGCTGCCAAACGAACTTTATAAGGCGGATATCAGTGATAATGCTAGTAGAGGACGCCTCAGGACATTCGTCGATGTCGGTGGTGTTCTTAAAAAAGACAGGTGCGTAGTACTCTCAACCGGCGTGCGTGTATGACTAGATCTATGGATGTGGACGAAGCGAAAGGATCGTAGCATGTGGCGTTCTTCAGTTTCTGCCAACCCCCGTGGGAAAAAAGGCGTGAGTTTATGTATACAACGTTATTTTTAGTATATACAAAAACCGAGACACCCCAACAAGATTTTCATCAGAACTGCCTGAATATGTGTTTTTTTATGAATCTCCAAGTTACACCGTAGTTTATTCGCGTTAAGTTCCCTAGTAAAGTGCGAAATGCCTGAGATGTGCCATGCACGAGTTGTCTAATACACAGAAAATGACCGAGCAACCATTTCAAGCCTCAAGGTGTCTATTCCCGTCAACTGTTATGGGTAGAAAGTTAGAAAAGTATTGAAACATAAACTAAACTGATGAAAAAAAAAAATTGGTGTAAGAAATATGTCAATCGATTCTCCTAGTGATTCTGAACAAACTAGTTTCAGGTTTAGTATATACTAAAACTAAGCTTGTACTCGTCGTATAAGTTGTAATGTTTATGGTACGAAAAATATATTACAAAAGGCAGGTACTTTGGAATGGTATGTAAATAAAACGACATACACGACAAGATGTATGAACGTGGACGAAGCGAAAGGATATGTAAGGATCGTAGCATGTGGCGTTCTACAGTTTCTCTCTACAAAAAAAATTTTATCCCATTTACATTTGGCGTTTGAGTTCTGCCTAGCCTTTTCCCATGTATGTTAGGATCAGCTTCCAGTCTAACCAGATGCGGCTGAATACCAGTATGTTACACGGAGCAACTACCATCAGATCTCCGCAACCAAGTTACTGGGCAATGCCGATATACTAATGTTAGGCCGCTTGTCAGACTTTCGGGCTTCTGACTACCCGTAACGACTGTCATAGGTATTCTTATGACACCCGAGACCGTCGGTTTAACGCGCAATCCGAGGCTCGGAGGGGTCTCGATGTGTAATGATGGCCCCACGTTGGGCGCCAGTGTCACGCTTAGTGGGTTAAAGGTGGCTTGAAGAGTCAACCCTTAACGAGCATGTGCACATAAAATCTAGCGAGAAGCAGTTTAGCAGGAGTGTACTTACATAAGAATATTAAGGGAAACACTTTTAACCATACAATAATATATTTTAAAAATAGTTACAAAATTAGACTAGTTTATAGGGCGTGGTTCTTAGACAATACGATACGAGGAGTCCACGGTCTTCAGGTGTAGGTGTAGTACTTAACTAGCAGCTGCTGAGGCGCGAGAGAGGACGAGGTTTTTTTTTTTTTTTTTATTTGGCTGCTGTAGGTCGTCCTAGGGGACGGTTTCTACGTAACCGGGCAGTTATTGGCGAGACCTGAAGGGTCTCCAGCCAATGGGGGGAAGTAAAATACTTAACCTAAGCTAACTACTTGTACTACACTAACATCATGACTACCTGCAACAACAGCACTAAGAGCAACCCCTAGTGGTACTCGGACCTCGGCTTAGGGCATTGCTGGCGTGGACATAGGGGGGGGGGGGGGGCAGCTTGATGAGGGCTGAATTATCGGTGTGACAGCGGAGTCTGAAGAGACGACCGGCTCTACGATGGGAGAGCTCGGTGGATCGTGACCGGCGACGGTGGGACGTCGCGATGGGCCTCATCGGCGAGGACGGTATGCCGGACGGCGACGGACGTTGTGTATTGTGCTGGTCGATTTACTCGCCTCCTGGAGGAGGGTTATTTCGTCATCGGGTTCTAAAAGTGTGTGCCTGGGACGGCGAACTTTACTTATGAGAGAGGGACTGTAGTCGGCCGCTGCGGCGACTCGGGGGTTCGGATGGAGGGGGGCAGTGTTGAAGTAACGCTTGGAGATGCGTTTGAGGTATTGCCTGATGGTTGGCATTTTTTATCGAGATTGAGTTGGACGTTACGCATGAACCACGGGGTAGCCGCGACTCTGCGCAACACTCGATTCTGGAGGGTTTGGAAGGATTTGAAACGACAAGGCTTAACGTGTGCAAACACGACGCTAGCGTAAGTCAAGATGGGGCGAATGCACGTCACGTAGATTCTCAGCTTATTTCTAAGTGTCAATTTACTGCGTGCTCTAAGGATGGGGTGCCCTGGAGGAGGAGCCCAGGAGCCCTGAGGGACTCCGGCGCGAATGGGGTGAGGGGACGAGAGGGTGCCTTCTAGGCGATAGCGGAAGGAGCGATCCGACAGAAAGTCTCGAATGATGAGCACGAAACGGTCCGGCACGTTGAATTGGTACAGTTTGTATAATAAACCGATGTGCCAGACCTTGTCGAAGGCTTTCGCTACGTCGAAGAAGAGCATGCCCGTTTTGTACGAGCGCATAAAACGGGGGCTAATGTGTTCGACTATGCGGTGTAATTGTCGAATGCAACAGTGCTGGGTTCGAAAACCGAACTGTTCGTCGGGGATGAGTTTACGGAAGTCAGCGAAATCCTTTAAACGGATATAAATGAGACGCTCATAGATTTTCCCAAATACATTGAGAAGACTGATGGGGCGGTAACTAGTGGGCTCATTCTTGGGTTTGCCGGGTTTGGGGATACCGATAACGGTGGCTTGTTTCCAAGCTTGCGGAAAGATGTTATTACTCAGAGCGCCATTGAAGATGGCGGTCATGAGCACTATGAGCGGGGCGGAAAAGTGTTTGATCACCTTATTGGTGATACCGTCTGAGCCGGGGGCTTTCCTAGGTTTGAGTTTCCTCACTATCGTGTGGACCTCGTCTACGGTGATGGGGGGTAAGGGGTCGTCGGGGTCTTCATTGGGAGGGAGGGTGGCCCTACGTTCGACCTCGCGATCCACCTTGGAAAGATGGACCGGGTCTGCGGGTTGGGTGCTGGGAGTACATTGGGCTTCTAGACTATCGGCTAGACATTCGGACTTTTCGTCGTCTTCAAAGGCCGGCCTTTGGTTCGGACGATTGAGAGGGGGAGTTGAAGCTACACAATCAGATTTTAGATTTCGTTGTAATTGCCAGAAGGCCAGATGGGATGGCTCTAAGTCGCTCAACATCTTGTCCCAGCGGGCTTCCCGAACCTCCCGTACACGTTTCTTTACAGCACGCTGTAGAGAACGCATATGGGCGCGGTTAGCTTCGCAGGGAAAAGAGTCATAGGCACGGATGGACGCGTTCTTCTCCGTCAGCAGTTCACGCACATCGTCCGGCAGCTTCCAGCGGTGTAGAGGACGAAGTGCAGCGTGCCGGCCCTTTTATAGGCGCACTCCGCTAGTCGCCACCACTACCACCGTCACAATGGTCACTCATCCGTGGAGCGACCGAGGTAAGCGCAGCTTAACCTTGTCAAGCTTAGCCAGTTTATGTATGTATGTCATTCACAAAAATACGCGGCAGGTACTTTACAAAACAAACTAAAACTCCACTATACAGCGTGTCCCAGAAAGTAGTGTCAAGCGGAAGTCCAGAGGTAGAACATCCTTTGAGGTACCCAAATCACCCCCATGTATGTTCCGCGATTTTTTGTAGTTTTCGAGTTATGAATGTTTTTCATGTTTTTTAATCAAACTCTGACTATAACGACATTTTTGATCATAGTGACGTGAACAGTTGAGATACATGAGTATTTTTTTTTTCTAAATTAACTGATTAGTGACCCTATCGAATGCATAAACATTTGTAACCATAGATGTAACGGATGCGTTACAAAAAAATATTGAATTGTTATATAGTTAAAGTCCTGCATGTTTCCTAAATCTTTGTGGGTGATTTGAAAATAAATCTCCCTAAACTTTTTGTGTCAGATGTATTTTAAAAACTTATCCATTTTATCAGCTATTTATTTTGTAAATTTCGTCGAGCTATCTTTACGACATCACAATAAAAATTTCATTCAAAGCATACAATATCGAAAATTCCAGCTATAAAAGGGTGAATAAAAAATTGATTAAAACTAACTAATAACGTCTTTTTTAGTAACCTTCGACGCAAAAAGAGGGGTGGTATAAGTTTAACGTGTGTGTCTATGTGTCTGTCTGTGGCATCGTAGCTCCTAAACGGATTTTGATTTAGTTTTTTCTTTTGTTTGAAAGGTGACTTTATCGAGAGTATTCTTAGCTATGATTCAAGAAAATCTGTTCAGCCGTTTGAAGATCATCAGCTCTTTTCTGGTTGTTGAAGGGATATGAGCAACTTCTACTGATCTGATCGTTTCGAAATTTACTATCCTGTGACTTCAATGATATTGATGACATGTGACAAGAAGGAGGTCATTACAACTTATCATAAACTTAAATAATCAATAGGCACACAATACCTCTACTGTATGTTGGGTATCATGCTGTTTCAGATGATGCTTGAGTATCAGGTCAAGGTTACCATGTTATTGTAATATCATTGAAGTCACAGGATACTAAATTTCGAATCGATCAGACCAGTAGAAGTTGCTTATATCCCTTCAACAACCAGAAAAGAGCTGATGATCTTCAAACGGCTGAACAGATTTTCTTGAATCATAGCTAAGAACACTCTCGATAAAGTCACCTTTCAAACAAAAGAAAAAACTAAATCAAAATCCGTTTAGGAGCTACGATGCCACAGACAGACACACAGACACCCACGTTAAACTTATACCACCCCTCTTTTTGCGTCGAAGGTTACTAAAAAAGACGTTATTAGTTAGTTTTAATCATTTTTTTATTCACCCTTTTACAGCTGGAATTTTCGATATTGTATGATTTGAATGAAATTTTTATTGTGATGTCGTAAAGATAGCTCGATGAAATTAACAGGGTAAATAGCTGACAAAATGGATAAGTTTTTAAAATACATCTGACAAAAAAAATTTAGGGAGATTTATTTTTAAATCACCCACAAAGATTTAGGAAACATGCAGGATTTTAACTTTATGACAATTCAATATTAATTTGTAACGCATCCGTTACATCTATGGTTACAAATGTTTATACATTCGATAGGATTACTAATCAGCTAATTTAGAAAAAAAAATGACTCATGTATCTCAACTATTCACGTCACTATGATCAAAAATGTTGTTATAGTCAGAGTTTGATTAAAAAACATGAAAAATATTCATAACTCGAAAACTACAAAAAATCGCGGAACATACATGGGGGTGATTTGGGTACCTCAAAGGATGTTCTACCTCTAGACTTCCGCTTGACACTACTTTCTGGGACACGCTGTATAAACAAGGCCTACCCAGTTACCTACAGACATTAATGGCCCATTCCAGTTTCAGTAAAAAATCGGTTTTCAATAGTGTAGCGCCTAGTTTCGGGTAACGATACCCGGTTTTCAGGAGAGAGATTGAACAATAAGTTAAGTGAAACAATGTGGACAATGTACAGTTATGAGGCAGAAGGCGAAGTGTGTTAGGAATTTTGTGTTAATTAAAAAGATACAATAATAGAATTTGGAATAGAATGGAATGGAGGGCTTCGTGGCTAATTAAAAACCGCGTCGATCATACGATTTGCCAGGTTAAGCAAGGCTTGGCAGGGTCAATCCGTGGATGGGTGACCGTTCGTAACACATCAAGACCACTTTATGCCTCGGAGAGCACGTTAAGCCATCGGTCCCGAGTCTCATAATAGCTATAACAGTCGTTATGGCTTAGAAGCCTGGAAGTCTACCAACTAGTCGAACTTAGGAATATCGGCATTGCCCAGTAACTGGGTTGCGGAGGTCTGATGGCACTCGCTCCGTGTAAAACAGTGTTATTCAGCCGCACTTGGTTAGATTGGAAACTGACACGAACATAGTTGGGAAAATGCTAGGTCGAAGTGTGCTATTTCATGTTGAATTCGCTCTCTCTCTCTTCCTCCTGTCGACACGAGCTACTTGGTGTGGTAAAAAGATTACCCAGTCAGCAAAGTTGGTAAAGGGACTGATTGCCAAGGGTGAGCCCAACGTACTTAAGTATCAGCACGGGTGGATGCTCTTTTAATGCACCCCAATTTCAGTGTTTTGTATAATGCGTTTTAATTAAAATAGTTTTTGCTATTGGTAGTATTTTTGTATTTACACACATTCATACTTATGATTAGTTACTGTTTACTCACGTGCATTTTTCGGGATTGCCCGACTAGTTTCGGACTAGTTCGGAAGAGTTTGACTCGCGACCTCGCCGTGTGTTCAGCTCATGATTAAGGGATCCGTTTGGGTCCGAAACTAGTCGGGCAATCGAGAAAAATGCGCGTGAGTAAACCGTAACTAATCATAAATATTGGTGGTATATTCATTTATTCATATTTTTTTATTATTTTTTTATGGTTTCTCTTATTTTTCTTAGTAGGTACAGATTTTTAAATACAATGAGGGGCAATGACTCGGGGTCACATAAACAAAACAATGGTAAACTATATTTAACAATGTTTTCATAGATATTAAGGTTTATGGTGATGATCCGGATTCATTGATCCCGAGTGTATTTTAACATTTTTAACTATGCACAGTCCATCTCTGTCAATGAGCAGAATAATGTATCCCATAAAAAAAAAACTGTTTGCATCGATCAAGTTTGAAAATAGAATTTCGCTTGGCGATATCAACGCTATGAAAATAATATAAAAAAATACTTGGACTGCTCACAAACCTGTACAGTGGTAACGCTTTTCGGAAATGAAGTTTTTATGTAAATGGCTCAGTAGATATATAGCCTACATAATATACTTTTAGCTCAAAAGGAATTGTTCATGTGAAGTAAGATATTAACTTCACTCATTTATAACAACACAACAACAATGAACATAATCATTTTTTATTCAGAGCTTATATCATGTTGTCTTCGACTAAAACTCAGTTCAGACCACGCTATAATATATAGCATATAGCAAACAATCGATATCGCTCAGCTTACATTTTATACGGGCTGTAAACGAATTCGTGTAATTCCTTCAAACCGCGTGATCTACTAGTGACACTGATTGATCTCGGTTGGTTTTTTTACTGAACAACAAAAAAAAGTTTTCAAAAAATGAAACATGGTACTCTGTATCTGAGTAACTTTAGCGTCCCGAGTTAACTGACTGCGTGGAGCGATATTGCGCTAGTCGTGCCCGTCAGCTGTGTCGCCATGCCTTCATTTATTTATGCATGGCATCGCAATTTTCATTACATACTTTTCTTATTTGGGAAAAAAGAAAAGTTTTTTTATTTTTAATCAATCTAAATCCCGTTAATAGATCATGTGGTTTGAGGGAATTACACGAATTCATTTATTTATGCATGGCATCGCAATTTTCATTACATACTTTTCTTATTTGGGAAAAAAGAAAAGTTTTTTTTTATTTTTAATCAATCTAAATACCGTTAATAGATCATGTGGTTTGAAGGAATTACACGAATTCGTTTACACCCTGTATAGACACGTTCACACAACGCTATGCTACAGATTATTGTCTTGCTGAACGCGATAAACTTGAGCGATTCTCAGAGCTATGTCGTATGATTCTCCGGACCCCACCCCACCTCACTTCTACCCCCGTCCGTCGCCCGATGGATCGCCGTCAAATAACTTGCTACACAAAGTAGACCGACTTGCGATATAGCGTATAGTGTTCAACGTCATGCTGTATAGTCATAGCTTATGACGCAATATGCTTTACAATATAGCAAAATAGTATAGCGTAGTCTGAACTGCGTTTTAAAATAGAACTCTCTTGTCGTGTAGGAACATAAAAGATACCTTTCTTTTACCTTCTTCTTCTTTCATCTTCAATTGCCTACCTTTTACCCATGGGGGTAGGCAGAAACTGTAGAAAGCCTTTTTTTTCTATTGGACTTCTGTAGGTGGTCCTAGGGGACCATTTCTACGTAACCGGGCAGTTATTGGCGAGACCTGAAGGGTCTCCAGCCAATGGGGGGGGGGGAGGGGGGAAGAGGTAGATCGCCACATGCTACCCTCCTTATACAAGGTTAGTCGGAAAGGGGGTACTAATCCGAAGCCCACTTATAGTATCACTGATGATTGTTTGAAAGCAAGAGTTAAAATTTCAAAATTCGATATTTTTTTTTTCGAAATAAAATGATTTTTATTTTAGTTTTTTCAAAAATTCTTCATCCCTGCTTTAGTTACAAATTCCGAAAATGGTGCTTGTAATTTATGACCCCAAATATGACCTAAAATGTAAACACAGCTGATCATAACTGAGGATAGATAGATTTTGGAGTTTTTTTTTTGAGATTTTTGAACAACTGTTTTTCTTAAACTATTGACTTTTGGGAAAAGTTGTAGAACAAAAGTTACTCATTATTATATGTACTTTAACACCCTTTCGGATTAGTACCCCCTGTCTGACTAACCTTGTATACTCCTCTCGCTTCGTCCACGTTCACGCTGAGTCCCACTAGGGGTCGCCCTTAGTGCTGTTGTTACATGTAGTTATGATGTTAGTGTAGTACAAGTAGTTAGCTTAGGTTAAGTATTTTACTTCCCCACCATTGGCTGGAGACCCTTCAGGTCTCGCCAATAACTGCCCGGTTACGTAGAAGGGGTCCGCAAGGACGAAGTACAACAGAAAAAAAAAGTCCTCGTTCACACATCTTGTCATACACGCACGCCGGTTGAGAGTACTACGCACCTGTCCTTTTTGAAGAACATCACCAATAACATCGATGTATGTCCTTCTAAGATAAAAGATTATAAGCATAATTCAGCTCAATACCTCTTCTCATAATGAGAAAGGTTTGTTCCTTAGTCCACCACGCTGGCCTGGTGCTGGTTGGAGGACTACACCATCGGGAACTTTATGGAGCCCTCTCAGTGGTACAGGTTTCCTCACGATGTTTTCCTTCACTGTTAACGCAAATGATAATCAAATTCTGATGCGCACATGAATTATTCGAAAAGTCAGAGGAGCTGCCTGGATTGTACTCAGACTATCCTCCAAGCAGAGGTGTCCTACTACGACGGGAGTCTGTACACCAACGTTTTGCCTCTTGTAGGTATTTAGTCCCATGTAATAGGTGACGAGCCTATTCCCATTTTTAATCGACTTCAAAAAGGAGGAGGTTCTCAATTTGGTTGTATGTTTTTTTTTTTCTATTTGTGTTGTTGGTAACTGACTACTGGAAAAGAGGAGGGGGTGCGTCCCCCCCCCCCTTTTTAATGTTTTCATTATATCGTGTAAGGTATCGATTGAAAGGGCTTTTTATACCCGACTACGTCAAAGCCAAAAAGAAGGGTTATGAAGAGGAGGGGGTTTAATTTATGGCACTAAAACGTATTCAATAAAAAATAAACTTTAAAAAAGTAAAAACCGATTTCAAAAAAAAACTAAAAGGAGTACCTAAAATAATTACCATAATATAAAATTAACAGTTTCAGAAGTCGGTGGCTTCTATTTGTTTCAGTGTAGAGTTGCACCGACTTCTGAAACTGTTAATTTTAATGGTAATTATTTTACTCCTTTTAGTTTTTTTTGAAGTCGGTTTTTACTTTTTTTAAAGTTTATTTTTTATTCGGGCACAATTAGGCCACACAGGTTCGCACACGTTTTTTCGCCGTAAAAACCTACGGTTAATTAGCCGTGTGTAGGCACGGTCATCAGTGTTGTATGGATTACTACAGAAGTTTAGACGGACACGGCGGCCCAACGGCACGCCTGCGCCGCCGTATGCACCGTGATTGCTTCTCTTTTGCGCACGGTTTGATTTACATTAGTGTTGTATGATAGTCTAGAGAGTTTGTTAACGGCACCGGACGTTTTCGCGACGGGCAATTATTGCATGACAGCTTTCCAACGCTGATTTTGTGTCACAAAATGGATATAAATCAGTTTCGGCTGGTGGTTTGCCGTGTCGTGTATAACTACAAGCTCACACGATTTTTCTACGGCGCGGCTAATACGCCGTACGGTTAAGAAACCGTGCCGTGAACAATAGGCCTTATGGTGGACATAACTATACCGACTTTTATATTGGCTTCATGTAGCACGGGCATGATAGAAAAGAAACTAATTAAAGCGTCATAAAAATAGTATTATCTGAAATTGCAAACAGCCATTTAAATTTTAACTGTAACTGAACATTGAAATAACTTTACACCAATGGAAATGTTTCATACTTATACAATTAATTATTAAACTTAATTATGAATTAAATCCTTTTATTAGTAGATAATTAATAAACTGCCAGTGCTACTGTACAAAATTACGCTGTTTTGTACACATAATAAGCTTTGTATTTCATGCTGTTTAAATAGGTAGGTATGGTAATATGATTGTACTAGTGGCAACGGAAGGTGTTAAGGTAGCTAAATAGCAAAAGTCAAGGTGAGAAGTGTCAAAGTGGCAGGTGTCAAACTATGAAATGTCGACTACCGGTAGTAATGTACGATTTCCACCAACCGGGCCACGCAGGAGCGCAGCGCAGAGCATCGCACATCGCAACGGATGCTCGAGCATGCGCGCGTAGCCAACCGCGTCCGCCCAACGGCTACAATCTGTTGGAACCTGGGTGAATGCGCGCGCATGTTGGCGTATCCGCTATCGCAGTCAATTTCTACCTGCGGTGTGGCCGAGCGGAGCCGACCGGACGCGATGACGGCCGAGCGCCGCCGTCCACGTACGCGAGCAGCCGACCGGCTACCGCGGCATTCTCGAGGAGCCGACCGGCTGCCTCGGCATATGCGCGGATCCAAGCGAGTTCTAAGCGGTGTAAATTCCATGCAAACATGAAACTTAACTATTGTATAGAAGCCTGAATTTCATTTAGCACATTGTGAAATGCTCTCCGGCGCGCTCCGGCGCGGCCGGTTTGGTGAAAATCGAACATTACACGGGTAAAAAAGAACTTCCCGTTGTACTACTGGATGGCTTGGTAGTTCTACGGGGTTTTTTTTACCCGTGGTACTACTGGTAGTAATACTGGTAGTAATACTGGTAGTAATACTAGTAGTATACTACGGGTAACAAACGTACGACACCACTAAGAAGTTACATCGATGTACCTGGGAGACAATTCGACCAACAACATTTTTACTAAACGCAAACGAGCCACAACCAAAAGTTGTGTCGATACAGTAACGTAAATTTGCACGTTATGTCAACGCACCGTGCCGCGTTACCGCACCGTTCCACGTTGACGACGTCGCCGTCGTAACGTGGAGATGTGGACAGGCCCTATGTCGGAAAACAACATTGTGCGTTCACCTATTACATAATATTATTTATTATATAGGTACCATTTATTACTAAGTATAACAAATTACAACTAATAATATCCTTTTTATTGATTCTAGGAGCCAGAACTGCCACAAGCCATCGCGTTATCAATTAGTATCTAAATACGTTTATCAAAACACCGTTCACCTTTACATTAAAATCAGTCTATTTTGAACGCTAAGCCCCTGTGATAAGGTCACACGTTTATGTACTTAACGTTATTTACTTTAGGGTTCTCTGATACCCACGCTGTGTCAAAGTTCCGATCATTCGTGGGAAATTAATTTAGATATCAGTGTTCGCCAATGTAATTTCAACTGTAAGTAAATGAAAATAAGGTATCACTTTCGTTGTAAATGTTTTTGAAAGTAGCGTAGGCGTGAAGTAAGAACACTAGATATAATAGTTTATGGAATTAATATCTAGTTTTGATATCGAAGTCAACGAGTTTTCGTAATGGTTGTCTAATGTATGTAGTTTGGTATGGAATTGAAAGCCGGTAGCTGAGTGTATGGTTACATAACATACATATTTATGATAATCGACTACAGTTAAGCTGACCGCAGATGAGACAGTAACATCTAGCAGTCAGACGCGAAAGCGAACCGGAAGCGGACCGAAAACGGACCGAAAACGAATCGGAAGCGGGCTGAAAGCGAATCGAAAGCGAACCGAAAGCGGACCGTAGTGTTCGTACCTACATCATACAACATTATGCTAGAAAGACACACTATTCGTTTATTATACGTTTCGGTTCGCTTCTGTTTCGCATTCGCAGCAGTGAAAGTTGCTCCAGATACTGTTGATAGCTGCAGCGTTTATTCTGTTTTTGCAGCCACCATCTTGATCGATGGAGCGACCGTCCTATTGCTTGGTACATCGACTCGATAGCCCGAGGGACCACTTTACCCTTCGGGATCGGAAATATTAGTTTCTATGAACAATGTAGGGTCTCGAGTTACTAAAATGTCTCGAGGTACAAATCTGTATCCCGGCCACCGGCTACTTAGTGGCCCATGTGCGGTCAGCATTACGATCGTTTAAGATGCGGTCATAATAACTCAGTTTTCGAACGCGGTCATTGTTCATGAGATACTTTCTTCCTTGACATAAATAGACCGAGGGGTCGCCTCAAACGGGACGAGAAGAATAAGGACTGAAGATTTAAAATTGAGACACTTGTATCTTTACCATAATGAATCAGAAAACATTCCCAGTGTGTTGAAGGGCTAGAATATAAAACTTCCTTGCCGCACGGTGGGAATAGATGTGTGTTGTAAGCCAGCACGCTGAAGCAGCACCTGAACATTAAAGTCTTTAAAATATTAAAATAATTAAAATTGGTTTTAAATAGAAAGTCAGGCAAAACTACAGAACATTACCTGGTACAATCCTTACATTATTCTCCTTTTGTATCGTCCACATGCATGCATATTTCCAAACATGCACTGGTTGCGCCTACATCTAACCTTTTTGAATATACAGAAGCTCTTAAATTAACGGTGTGTTTACCTAAACTTGACCACTGAGTGCAGCTAAATTATTATTATGTCAGTACAATGTCTCAAAGCCTCTAAACTTAGATAAATTAACGTCAGAGCAATCACGTTCTAGAAATATAGATTGAAAACCGGCTTGAGAGATAAGATAGGTAGGCAAATTGCACCATACGCCCTTGGGATGATCGTGCGAATTGAGTAAAAGGACTTAAGAATAACTGGATTTGAATCTTAAGGCCTGTTTTCCACCAAAGCGGAGAGGAGAGGAGACGAGAGGAGATGTGTTTTGAATAACCAATCAGATTTCGTTATCTCCGCTTAGCTTCGGTGGAAATGGATCAAGTGTTAGCGACACTACAATTTAATCGTTAAGGAGTGATTCTATCATTACAGTTATCGCTAATATTGGTATGTCAGGATTGTGAGCAAGGTAAATGTAGTAAATAAAACCAACATAGACTCTCCACCACTGAGAGTACTTGTATTTGGGTTAGTGTTGGTAACATGAACTAGATCACAATATAATACTTTAGATAATTATTACAAGTTATTACAAGATCATAAAATAAGGATAAGCTAGTCAGATATAAAAGGTCAGACTTCTTCAGCTAATCTACACAGAATACTCTAGACGAGTGTTCCGTTGTACGGTCCAAGAAGCAATCCTCCGGGCGCACCGAGCGAGCCGGTCTCCTCCCTCCAACGGGCAGTGGTGGTCCGATGTTGACGTCACGGTTAGTTAGGTGGCGGACAACAGATGGCGCTCACTCCACGAAGTTCCCGACACAAGCGGAGAGGAGAGATGTCTCATTTTTCTATAGAATTTTGTGCCGCGAGCGAGCAAGCGGCGCTGCAGAGCGGAGATGTGTGTAGTCGGGCGGCCGGGCGGCGTCCGCGCTCGCGCGCCCCTTTCTCCGATGCCTTCTCACCGCGCCTCGCACACCCGAATTGACTGTTTTCGAGCTCTCACAGTTCACATCTCCGCTACGCACAGCTCACATCTCCTCTCCGCTACGCATCTCTTCTCCGCTTTGGTGGAAATAACCTGCTAGCTTCGCAGCAGCTCTCCTCTCCGTTTTGGTGGATAACGGGCCTTGGGTACGTATAAAACAAACATTTTATTAATTAAATATGTGTGACCATCAGCGTGGCGTCAGGCAATAGTTGTCTGATATTACGCTGAACTAGAGATATTTGGCGCTACCATGAGGCACACAGTCTCCTTTCTGTTGTTTTTAGTGACTACATTTTAATTAATTTCGATTGCTATTGTGTCTTGTGTTGCAGCCAACGTTATTTATTTTCTTTACATTGAAATAAACAACCATCGTCCAGTACTCTTTTTAGCGCAAGGACATTTCCGATCCTGATTGTGATAGCGTTATACAATTAATTACAAGTCCCGTTGTGCTAAGTTAGTGCAAATATTGTTGTAATTGCGTGTTACTTATTTTAATGTAAGATTTATGATTTGTAATAAACTTGGCGTCATAATGAAGAGACGTTTCATTAAAGACCTATGTCCTAGAACCTATTACATTAGAAAGATTGCCATAGCAGATTCTTCGGGCTATGTCGGTTACCTTGGTTCTCCTCAGAATCATTACAACGCGCAAACGGAAGGTAGGTCATATAATAGATGACTGATGTCAGATGGATGAGGACACCTAAAGATCTGGACGTTAGGGAGCAGTGAGTGTAAATAAGTTGAAGAACAAAATCTCTTATAACTTTCCTAGCTTGAGAAAATAACAATGAATATACCAGATACTTTTTATTCCACATTTCAAGACAGTTGCGTACCGCATATTATTCTGAAGCACTTAGTTTTTATGAAGAACAGTATACTTTTTGTTCTACGACGTATACTTTTACGATGCTCTTATAACTTCTTGATATATTGTGTCATATATTTGTTTAACTGGGACGCTTGTAAACCAAGAGGAATGCTAAGGAATATTTTTAGCATTTTGCTGATGATGATCTTAAGACCCATTTGAAATTGATCCATTTGTTAGCGACACTACAATTTAATCGTTAAGGAGTGATTCTATCATTACAGTTATCGCTAATATTGGTATGTCAGGATTGTGAGCAAAGTAAATGTAGTAAATAAAACCAACATAGACTCTCCACCACTGAGAGTACTTGTATTTGGGTTAGTGTTAGTAACATGAACTAGATCACAATATAATACTTTAGATAATTATTACAAGTTATAAAATAAGGACAAGCTAGTCAGATATAAAAGGTCAGACTTCTTCAGCTAATCTACACAGAATACTCTAGACGAGTGTTCCGTCGTACGGTCCAAGAAGCAATCCTCCGGGCGCACCCAGCGAGCCGGTCTCCTCCCTCCAACGGGCAGTGGTGGTCCGATGTTGACGTCACGTTTAGTTAGGTGGCGGACAATAGATGGCGCTCACTCCACGAAGTTCCCGACACATTTTATAGCTATTTCATGATGAGCACACACTGCTATGAATTCTATATGTATAAGACTGTTTTCGATATTAGTTAGCAATCCGAAATAGGAGGTACCTAGCTTCCATAGTCACGTAAAGTGCTGTTGTTACTAGTAGTCATGATGTGCGTAGCGTAGTATAAATAGTTAGCTTAGGTTAAGTATTTAAATACCCCAATTTTTTTTTTAAATCCTTGCCTCTATGTTTTCTCTTGTATCTTGGGTGCGGTTACAAACACAAATATCACATACACAATTGTATCGTGTGGGAATCGAACCGACGACAAAAAATTGTATGGCCTACAGATGGTTGTTATACACACCTTGAGCGGACCATCTCAAGCCTCAAGGTGTCTAGGGGCCTACTCCCTAAGTCCGTCAACGAAGTTAGTCGCCCGTCCGAAAGTAGCCCGAAACGTAGGAGTGAACAAAACAAGTGTCAAGTTCAACTTTTCGGACGAGAAAAATACATCGGTAGTAGGGTTAACTGTCAAATCGTGTTGTCATTCATTCTTAGTTCGGGCCCCAAAATAATCGTATGTCCGTAGGTGATAGGGAGTAGGAAACGCTCATAACTAAGGCCGAAACCACCGACCTCGTGCTTAGGGAGTAGACCCCCTATTCCCGTCAACTGTTATGGGTAGAAACCTACTGAAACAAAATTGAAATTTATAAAAAAAAAATGTGGTGTAAACATATGTCAATCGATTCTCCTAGTGATACTGAACAAACTAGTTTCAGGTTTAGTATATACTAAAACTAAGCTTGTATACATAATGAGGTTTATCATTATTGCAGTGGACCCTTCATCTGGAATATTAATGCGTGCCGTCAGTTAGGACAGGTCAACTCAAACCTTAGGCGGTGACCTGTCGCTGTCGGCCGTGGTCGAATCCATGGTCGACAGCGAGGAGTCCTGGGACGCGGTGGTGTCCTTCTGCGACACGGTAATGTCGCAGAAGGAGGATGCGGAAAGGGTGAGGGAGATCACCTCCACTCACCCGGCCCGCAGCAAACGCACCGGGCGTCGGCGGAGGGCGGATAACGCCCTCTTCCAGCCTCCCTAAATGGGTCCAGGGGCGACGGACTTGGGGAAGTCTGTCGCCCCCCACACATCAGGACCCGAGGTGGCGGCGCGAAGTGTTCCAAGCGCGCCCCTCTTAGACGGCGCGGGGGGAGTCTAACACCTCACTCCCCCCGTTAACCCGAGGAGGCCCGCTGCGGCGGGCCGGCACCAGCCGGGGGTTGCGGAAGTGTCGTAAGTTCCCGCGATCCTCGGCGCAGGTGTGAGATGGAACACCGGGGTGGTTTTAGTCAGTAAGAGCCTGACAGACCCCTCCGCCCACCCCAGGGCGGAGGACATCCATGAGGATTTCCACCCCGAAAAAAAAAAAGGTCAACTCAAACCTGCTATGGCTCTTTCCTCAAAAGGCCATTCCAGACGTTGTCCTACATTGTTTCACTCGCATTGTTTTATACCACAATGTCTGGACTTTAAAAGAGTCCTTGACCTCTGAGTTTGTTACGGCTTTTCTTCTCAGAGCTAATCAGACAGGAAATACAGGAGCCAGCTGGTCTTAAAATAATAAAACCGGCCAAGTGCGAGTTGGACTCGCGCACGAAGGGTTCCGTACCATTATCTATTAAAACGGCAAAAAAATCACGTTTGTTGTATGGGAACCCCCTTAAATATTTATTATATTCTGTTTTTTAGTATTTGTTGTTATAGCGGCAACAGAAATACATCATCTGTGACTGTCTAATTATCACGGTTCATGAGATACAGCCTGGTGACAGACGGACGGACAGCGGAGTCTTAGTAATAGGGCTTAGTAATAGGGTCCCGTTTTAGCCTTTGGGTACGGAACCCTAAGAAACATTACATTGACTTGTAAAAGTGTCTGTAACAGATTTAGTTACAGAAATAAATATCATATATCATTTGTATTTCACGAATGTCAGAAAAGTCTACACAGCCCTATCTGGGCACTGAACCCAGGCACAATCTAATAAGCGGCTTTTTGTCTTCCATATCCTACATTTTACTCTTTTCACTCCTTGATATATCTTGTTAATATCTTTTAAGGTACTTGTGAACAAAATTGAGGCAAGTGGTTTCTCTACAGAATCCAGATTAATTCATGAAGGATTTAACTGTGCTAAGGGGCTGTACTCACTTGCGCTGGTATCTTTAAAGGATAAGAGGTTTTGTTTTGTTAAAAATAAATTGGCAAAGGTTTTTAATGAGGTGACTAATAAATATTAAAAGAGAAAGTAAACAATAAAACAATATTTTACTAGTCTTTGAGTCACCCTTTTTGCCTTCCAAACCTTATGAGAAGTTTCTGACGCATAAGCAAACAAAAAAAAAACTTAAAGAAAGTAACTAATAAATTGCGTTAAAAATACTTATTTTTATTTTTAACGCCTAATGGCCTATAGCCAAGAGCCTCGATCAACATCTCAAGAGGCTCTCGTTAGGCAGCTGGACCAAGGGCTTGATACAGAAGGCAGTACTCCTTGACACGGCGCGCATAGTGAGGATAGGTTCCTTTCTCTGGAGCCCTGACTGCTGGCAGCTTGGACCCTGTTCCCGATGCCTGGCGGTGGGATACTATTTTTTATATTTTTAAATGTGTATTGTTTTTTTATTTATTTATGATATGTATTTAAAAATATAATTTATATGTGTTTACAATGAATAAAGGAAAATACTTACTATTTTATATATTTTTCAATGTTTTTATTTATATTTTAATATTTAAAAATGTATCAAATATGTAAAAGAAAATGAATAAAGGAGAAAATACTTAAAATGGAATGCAACCCTCTTGTGTGCACATAATTGTGGTATCTGTGTAATAATTATAAGTAGCGGGTAGGCCGCAAATAAACAGTTGGTTCGTTGACTTGTTGTTTCCCTAGTGAGCTCCCGAAATTATCCTTTAAATACTACTGGCGACGAGGATGGGATAGGAAAACGGAATTTACAAAGTCTCCAAAAATTATTTTTAATGCACCACAAGTCTCAAATCAAGAAGTTCAAATACCGAAACCAGGTCAGTTTTCTGATAGCAATGAGACTCCTGAGAAGTCAAGTATGCGCTCAAAGCGCGCGTGTACGTTAATTAAAAAGAAGTATAAGTACTAATAGCTATTTATATCTACTTGTTAAACTACTATAAGTACAGATTGTTTTGCTAACTATGAATGATACCATGTGTGTTTTTAGTTCATTAATATGTTTATCTTTGTCTTGTATACACTACTACATATGTATAGACTAGTCGGTATTTGGCCCTAGTTTTGTTTTATATATTTCACTCGGGTATATTGTTTTTTTTTTATTAATTTATTAGTAACTTAAACCTGTAAAATGCACAAGTAGTCACGAAAACTATTATCCTTGTAACTATGTATTATTCTTGCATAATTTACATAACAGTTGTTTTCACAACGATTAAAGTGAATAGAATAAGTAGATCTATACTACGTATTGTATTTCCAAATTAGTTTTTTTTAGGAGGGGACGTGTGGTATCTGTGTAATAATTATAAGTAGCGGGTAGGCCGCAAATAAACAGTTGGTTCGTTGACTTGTTGTTTCCCTAGTGAGCTCCCGAAATTATCCTTTAAATACTACTATAATGATGTCACCAATTCGTCTGATAACCGCGGTGATTATGTCAAATATTCGGATCACGGCGCTCGGTTTTAAGTGTAGGAGAAGTTGTCTATGGATAATGGCATGATAAAATATAGTCCAAGGGTGACTGATAAACATTGAGCTATGTTGCCATTTGCTCTATTTAGTCAATTCGCTCCGCTTAGATTATAATGAGGCAACAAACAAAACGTTCTGCGCTGCGCTTTTTGTGGCTGCGGTTTGTTTAATGTTTTAAACAAAGCGCAGGGATCACGCGATACGTGCTGACTCGCACCTCACCGCACTGCCCACCCGATCCGTCTTCCCTGTATCAGGTACTCTAGCAGCTCAAAGTTGTTTGTAGAAAAAAACATAGCACTAGAAAGTGAGCTTGGCTATGCATAACACAGCGCAACATAGCTCAATGTTGATTAATCACACCAGTTCTTATAAAACCAACACAAATAATACTCCACCTATCTCCGCATTCATCTGACAAAGGAACTGTTTGATTTCTTTTTTCCTTTCAACACAAAATAAACCTTATGTTTTGTTACGAACAACTTGTATCCATGTACACCCGTCCTTACTCCCGGCTCAAAGTGACAGATCCCCGTTGACAGTACTGTATTGTGAGCTTTAGCCGGTTACTTTGCGTAATGCCCGCGGATCTTTGTATATTGTTTTATTTTCTGAGACTTGACTGGTGTTATGTCAATTAAGATGTATTAGGGATAGAGACTTAGTATTAGGGAATAGGTATATCTTTTTGTTGAATAAAATATGTAATATATAAGGTTAGTCGGAAAGGGGGTACTGATCTGAAAAGATGTTAAAGTACCTATAATAATGAGTAACTTTTGTTCTACAACTTTCCCCAAAAGTCAATAGTTAAGGAGAAATAGCTGTTCAAACATCTCAAAAAAAAAAATGCAAAAATCTATCTATCCCCAGTTAGATCAGCTGTGTTTACATTTTAGGTCAAATTTAGGGTCATGAATCAGAAGCACCATTTTCTGAATTTGTAACTAAAGTAGGGACAAAGATTTTTTGAAAAAACTAAAATAAAAATTATTTTGCATGAAAATAAAAAATATCTAATTTTGAAATGTTTACACTTGCTTTAGACAGCAATCAACTCTAAGAACTTTATGAGGTTACTTGGTATCGGAAATTAAACTAAGTACTTTTGTTCTACAATTTTTCGAAATTCGCGTATTTTCTTATAAATCACCAAAAAATCAAAAAAAAAAATTAATTGATTTGTTGACGGGCAAAAAAATATTGGCAAATTTCGAAAAGTTGTAGAACAAAAATTGCTCAATTTCCTATACCGAGCCCCAATAACCCCAAGAGCCCCAACCCCATAAAATTCTTAGAGTTGATTTTTTAACATCTTGTATAGAAAAAAGAAGGGGCAAAATAATTGGTCACTCATTGCGACACGACAGCTTTATAACTAAGTAGACCAAGAAGAATGTACACAGACCAATTGAAGGACAAGACAGAAGAAATAACGTAAAGAGAAATTAAGGAATTGGCTCTGGATAGAGATTGCTACACCAACAAGTGCCCAGCACTTAAATTTTGGACGAATTACTTCCGTGATACGAGTACATCAGCATTGACTAAATCGATGCCTGCCAAGTAAGTTGTTATAAGCCACAAATTGCATTTTTGTGTTTTTCGCGTAAAAGTGTCTAATTTTATTTATATTATCTGTTCCAAATATAAAAATACCGAAAAACTATATTTATTTTTGCTATTTTTATATTTGGAACAGATAATAATAATACATGAAATTAGACACTTTTACGTGAAAAACACAAAAATGCAATTTGTGGCTTACAACAAAATACGTGGGAGGCATCGAAATATGTATATCGAAAGACAACCTCAATCACAGCTACTTTGTAAAAACATAAACTTATTTATCTTAGAACTAGTAAATCCACTAGTAGAAAGCACTGACACGTTCTGAGATCTTAGATATGACATGTGGAGCGAACCACTCAACTAAAGAGTATAAATAAGCTATAGAGCGCTGATGCACACTTTTTGGCTGGAGACCCTTCAGGTCTCGCCGATAAACTGCCCGGTTATATAGAAATGGTCCCCTAGGACCACCTACAGCAGTACAAAAGAAAAAAAATATATGTACACTTTGGTTTCGTTCAGCGTAGCCTTTTCCCAACTATTTTGGTATCAGCTTCGAATCTAACCAGATGTGGCTGAATACCAGTATTGTACACGGAGCGACTACCATCAGACCTCCGCAACCCTGTTACTGAGTAATGCCGATATCCTTCGGTTAGATCGGTGGTCAGACTTTCGGGCGTCTGACTACCCGCAACAAATCATATGATCCAAGCTGTTGATAATATTAGCCACGAGTCCCTTGATATACACTTTGGTATAGTCGCCGTCTTCATCATCCAAGCCATTTCTCAACTATTTTTGGGTGGTTTCTCACCTAATCAGCATCTGAGTGTCAGTATTTTTTATGGAGCAACTAGCTTTTGCCCGCGGCCTTGCTCGCGTTAATTTATAATTAAAAAAAACTCTTAACACACTACTATAGCTTCTATAATAATAATTCAATCATGATTCGAAAGACAGATGGCGCCATCTATTATCATAATTGTTGTTTTCCTCGGGAACAGTACTTTTTTCGGGATAAAAGGTACCCTATGTCCGTTTCTGTACATCTGACAACGCGTATGCAAAATTTCAGGATGATCGGTTCAGTGATTTAGGCGTGAAAAGGTAACAAACAAACAAACTTACTTTCGCATTTATAATATTAGTTAGGATTAGAAATGCCATTACATTTCAGTATACATTATTACAAAATGATTACCCTACCAACGTAAGACAAATATTGATACTTTCTGACCTTTGAGCAGTTTAGGTATTCGTATGACATCCAGCAGGACAATACTGCCGTGCAGGCCCTAAAACGCAGTAACAGGTTTTTTCACGTTTTTGAGTTGAATATTGAACCTTGACGGTCACGCTATAAGGAACACAGTGATATTGCCGGTTTTTAGTTGGGATGTTCTAAACGGTTAAAAAGACGAATTAGTGAAAGCAGTAACTTACTTTTGCAGGTCTAAATATGTCATAAGACTAACTAAAATACAGTAATAGCTGTTACGTCTACCACGACTCGTCACTTTACCTATTTAAATGCAGTAAATATCTTTATTACCACTAAAAATCTGTATTCGAGTATGAATGCTACTGTTTAAATTGCAGTATGATCATTATTTACTGCAGTATAGTCGGTATTATTTTAAAGGTGAAAATAACTTAATGCTAATTAAATAGCAGTATGAGTAGCTGTTACTGCATTATAAATTGTAACTTGAACAATGCTACTTCATTCCACTGCAATCGAGACCATATTTTACTGCGTTCTAGTTAGGATCTGTCGCTCTCTCTCTCGGTCAATCAGTCGTGTCGAACGCTGCCGCGGAAGAAAGACGTTTGTGTCCACGTCGTGCCGGTGGTGTAGGTAGTGAATACTGCTGTGCAGGCCCTAAAGTGCAGTATGAGAGAAAAAGCGGTTTCGAATAAATCGCGAAAAACTTTTTAACGCTGTTTTTTTATATTGTTCATTTGTATGGTGGATATTTTTATTGCCACGAGGACTACCTGAGAACAAAGATTATATCTACGAATAGAAATATGAATTTAGTCTATTAAGTTCTAAATAAAATGATTTTTTCCAAAATCATGGCAGTTACTGCACGCAAAAAGGTACACGTATGCAGATTAAAATGCGGTAAAAATACTTGATACTGCAAAATCTTTGATTTATTTGCTACTTTGCAGAGTAATTTGCAGCATAATACCTTTTTTACTGCATTTTAATTTGTATCTTGAACTAATTGCACGTGTAGTATGTAACAAATTTTCCAACTTACGAATTATGTCCTAGGTAGGAATTTACAGAATAAAACAATTTTATGTATGTAATAAGAATAACGTTTATTTTTTAACAATTTCTGCTAATATTGTTACTTATCTTTAGGCGTTTCGAGCACATGGGCTATAAATTTACTTAAGAAACAATATTAAATAGTAAGAAACTTTTTGCTTTCGCAAGAAACATGAGATCTTTTACTTAAATGGCACATGGTTTATACCTATCTAAAAATAAATCACAAAAATCTTACGTTTCAAAATAACATAAAATAAATGCTCAACATTCGGTTCATGTTTACAAGGCATGCATAATCATAAAAATAATAAAATAGGGTATATGATACGCGTATCGTTTACTCGGTATTATTAGGTAGGTAGGTACCAAAAACAAAAGATGTAAATAACAAAACACGAATGTATCAAAAAAACCATAAGTTCTCAACATTACCCGTTTTATAAGACGGGTATTTAGTCTGAACGGCCCAAAGCGAATGGACCGCGGGCCATTCGACCGTAAACAAAAATCGTCTGCGTTTCAAAGGACCGGGTGATAAAAAGTACATCAAGTACCTACATTCGGGTGCAAAAGTTAAAATAAAGGGTCATTGTTAAGTCGTGCCAACCGGTTATGAAGATAATGAAAATTCAAAATCATTTTATCACCGGTCTTTTGGAACGTAGACGATTTTTGGTTACGGTCGAATGGCCCGCGGTCCATTCGCTTTGGGCCGTTCAGACTAAATACCCGTCTTATAAAACGGGTAATGTTGAGGACTTATGGTTTTTTTGATACATTCGTGTATTGTTATTTACTTATATCTTTTGTTTTTAGTACCTACCAACCTAATAATACCGAGTAAATGATACGCGTATCATATACCCTATTTTATTATTTTTATGATTATGCATGCCTTGTAAACATGAACCGAATGTTGAGTATTTATTTTATGTTATTTTGATACCTAAGATTTTTGTGATTTATTTTTAGATAGGTATAAACCATGTTCCATTTAAGTAAAAGATTTCATGTTTCTTGCGAAAGCAAAAAGTTTCTTACTATTTAATATTGTTTCTTAAGTAAATTTATAGCCCATGTGCTTGAAACGCCTAAAGATAAGTAACAATATTAGCAGAAATTGTTAAAAAATAAACGTTATTCTTATTCCATACATAAAATTGTTTTATTCTGTAAATTCCTACCTAGGACATAATTCGTAAGTTGGAAAATTTGTTACATACTACACGTGCAATTAGTTCAAGATACAAATTAAAATGCAGTAAAAAAGGTATTATGCTGCAAATTACTCTGCAAAGTAGCAAATAAATCAAAGATTTTGCAGTATCAAGTATTTTTACCGCATTTTAATCTGCATACGTGTACCTTTTTGCGTGCAGTAACTGCCATGATTTTGGAAAAAATCATTTTATTTAGAACTTAATAGACTAAATTCATATTTCTATTCGTAGATATTCTTTGTTCTCAGGTAGTCCTCGTGGCAATAAAAATATCCACCATAGAAATGAATAATGTAAAAAAAAACAGAGTTAAAAAGTTTTTCGCGATTTACTCGAAACCGCTTTTTCTCTCATACTGCACTTTAGGGCCTGCACGGCAGAATAATAATTGCGTAACGTAACCAATATCAATCATGACTGTTGATGTGTCAAAAACAATATTCATTGCGTGGTACATAGTTGTGGAGAAGTCGAATTGTTAATACAAACGTTGCTATGGAAATTGCTGACCTATCAAAATCATAGCCATAGCGATTACGAATATGTTGCGCAATTAGAATGCTGAACAGACAAAGGATATTGATGTCTATGAAAACCGGTTACCCATCAGAAACATGATTGCGGCAAGCGCAGCTCTATAGATATGCGCTGTAGCCATTTAGCTTAAATTAACACAACTTGAATCTGTTCATCTTAATTGTGCTGACACACGCATAGGCGCTCTATAGCTAGTCTTCATACTCTGAGCTCTCATCCCTATATAGTCGTGACCCAAATATCTACTAGTTCTTTCACGTCATTATAGAAATATGTTACGTGGCCATTATTTTTATGGCGCGAATACAAATAGTAGGAATAGCGTTGAATGGTGCCAAGTGCCATTGCCTTTTTTATTGGAAAAAGCTTAATTATTGTTGTTGTAGTATTTTGTAAGCGAACGAACACATTTTGGAAAATAATACTAAAACCACGTTGGGCGCCAGTGTCACGCTTAGCGGGTTAAGGGTGGCTTGAGGAGTCAACCCTTAACGAGCAGGTGCACATAAAATCAGAATCTAGCAAGATGCAGAAGCAGTTTAGCATGAGTGTACTTACATAAGAATATTAAGGAAAACACTTTTAACCATACAGTATTTATTTCACAATTATTAAAAGATTGATATATTAAGATTAGTTAACAGGGCGTGGTTCTATGACTACGATACGAGGAGTCCAGGGTCTTCAGGTGTAGTAGGTAGACAGTAACTCAACTGGGCGTCTGCTGAGGCGCGAGAGAGGACGAAGTGTTTTTTTTTTTTTTTCTCTTTGACTGGTGTAGGTCGTCCTAGGGGACGGTTTCTACGTAACCGGGTAGTTATTGGCGTGACCTGAAGGGTCTCCAGCCAATGGGGGGAGAGGACGAAGTGCAGCGTGCCGGCCCTTTTATAGGCGCACCCCGCTAGTCGCCACCGTCACAATTAACAGGTTTTTTTTCAAAAATGTGTGTTTGTTTGTCTTTGTGTTCGATTACTACGACTACAATAGATTGGTAGACTTTAGTCGTAGGCTCCTGCTCAGTACTTTAAGATTCATTAAATAAATATACATAAGATCACGCCTGTATTCTCCGAAGGATTGGGCAGAGGTGTATATATCTTCTTTATACGACAGGCGACAGGTCACTGGAATAACTTGCGACTCACGGATGCCTCTCAAGTTAAAGGGGAAAATCTACAAGTCCGTGATAAGACCTGTCGTACTGTATGGATCGGAATGTTGGGCCGTGAAGAAGACGGATGAAAAAAGATTGCATGTAGCGGAGATGAGAATGTTGAGATGGATGTGTGGAGTGACCAGAATGGATAAAGTCAGGAATGAGTATATTAGAGGAAGTTTGAAAGTAGCGCCAGTGACAGAAAAGTTGAAAGGGAACCGTTTGTCTTGGTATGGGCATGTGAAGAGGAGAGATGAAACGCATGTGACGAAAAGAGTTATGAATATAAATGTGGATGGATGGAGAGGAAGAGGGAGACCAAAGAAAAGATGGATGGATGGTGTGAAGAATGATATGAAAGAGAAGGGTGTCAGTGATATCATGACGGGTGATAGGACGGAATGGAAGAAGAAAACGTGTTACGCCGACCCCAAGTAACATGGGATAAGGGCAGGAAGAAGAAGAAGATTATCTTCTTTATACAACGCTATTTTTAGTATATACGAAAACCGAGACACCCCTACAAGAATTTCATCAGAACTGCCTGAATATGTGTTTTTTTTAAATAAATCTCCAAGTTACACCTTAGTTTATGTCGCGTTAAGTTCCCTAGTAAAGTGTGAAATGCCTGAAATGTGCTATGCAGGGTTTGTCTAATACACGGAAACTGACAGAGCGGACCGTCTTAAGCCTCAAGGTGTAGACACCTTGAGGCTTAGACCTAGAAAAGACCTATTCCCGTCAACTGTTATGAGTAGAAACCTACTGAAACAAAATTGAAATAAAAGAAAAAAATAAAATAAAATTGTCGTGTAAGAAATATGTCAATCGATTCGCTTAATGATTCTGAACAAACTAGTTTCAGGTTTAGTATATACTAAAACTAAGCTTGTATATAAAAATGAATGTTTGTTTGTAGGTCTGTTTGTCCTCTATGCGCTCCTAAACCATTCATTCGATTGTGATGAAACTTTGGAAAGTTATTCTGCGTAAGCCAACGGAGGTACCTGGTCGAAAGAAAGATAGATAGATAGACAGATAGAAAGATAGATAGATAGACGGATAGACAGATAGAAAGAAAGATAGATAGATATATAGATAGATAGACAGATAGAAAGATAGATAGAAAGATAGAGAGACAGATAGACAGATAGAAAGATAGGATAGATAGACTACAGAAATTTAAAAAAAAATACGAAAGTAAAAATATGGCGGTACGAAGTTCGCCGGGTCAGCTAGTTTATAATAAACTAAAGATCGCCTGCAGCTTTGCCCGCGTGGAAATCGTTTATCGTTTAGAAATTTCGCAGGTTTCGGGATAAAAGTAGCCTGTGTCCTTCTTCGGGTTCCAGACTATCTTTGTACCAAGTTTCATCAAAATCGGTTCAGCGGTTTAGGTGTGAAAGCTACTAATACTCGTATTACTTTCGTATTTATAATATTAGTAGGTATTTATTTCTTACTTTGTTTATAATGTATGTTACTTTTTCTTTTTTTATTTGTGTGATTACATATTGATATGTATTTTATGTTATTATATCTAAGTAATATTATGGACGATTCGTACTTGTACACCAGGACTGCCCATTGTCTCTTTCCGTTCTTCCAGTTCATCCTAAGGTTTATGATTATTTACGGTTTACTCACGTGCATTTTTCGGGGTTGCCCGAGTAGTTTCGGACCCAAACGGTTACGGAGCCCTTATTCATGAGCTGAACACGCGTCGCGGTCGCGAGTAGAGATGAGTCCGATACATGTCACATGTAAAAATCATCGATATTTTAAAATCATTTCATCATGCAATGACAACGACAAAATAATCAATGCTTTTAAATCAGTACTCGAACAAATGAAATGAACGCGAACTTCAGTGATTTGGACGGGCCGTCTCGAGCTAACTGACAGAGTCGACCCATCCTACTACTAAATAAAAAACTAATGATAATTTCACTAAGTCATTAAAGTCGTTCTGCAATTATTTCAGTATCTACTAATAATTGAAGTGACCTGATCTTAAACTCAAACAAAAATTATTGATGATTTTGTCATTGTTCTCGTCACCGATATTTTTTTGTCATTGTCATGGAGTCATAGATACAGAAAAATCATCACTCAGCCTATCTCTAGTCGCGAGTCGAACTGACTTGCGACTTCGCCGCGTGATCAGCAGATCCGAAAAATGCACGTGAGTAAACCGTAAATACTTAATCATAAATATGAATGTGTCTCACGAAAGTTATAATACAAAAAAAAACATCCTAAGGTTGTCTGGAAGAGATCGCCTTTTACGATAAGATCGCCCATTGTACATATTGGGTAAGTCACTACCGTAGTCGGTAAGGGGAAAAAGCGTGCCCGCAAAAATAAGGCGACCTCCTCCAGCCAAGTCCCGGCTAAAACCCCCAAGACAAACGTTGCGACCCCCGCGTCGGCTGCTTCCCTTAGTCCCGTCCCGGCTACCTCCCCGCAGGCCAGTCGTCCTTCCTCCCCCCGCCCCGTCACCGGCTCGAAAACCTCGACTCCGAGGAAAGAGCCCTCTCCTCCGCCTCTGTACATTCAGGACAAGGCGAAGTGGACCGATGTGTCCAAGATGTGTGTTGATCGCAAGATCAACTATCTTAGTGCCCGCACCACCCAACAGGGCATTAAAGTCATGGTCCCCACGTCAAAAGACTTCCGCGATCTCACGCGTATGTTAAGGGAAAAAAGCGTGTCATTCCACACCTTTGCCCTTCCCGATGAGCAACTTATCAGAGTCGTTATCCACGGCATCCCCAAGGAGATTGACTCCGACGCTATCCTCAGCGACCTTAAGTCGCAAAACATCCCCGCCTTGGAAGTCCACCGCATGCACCGCGGCCGCGGTGGCACCCCCTACGACATGGTCCTCGCAGTATGCGAGCCTTCAGACGAGTCTAAGACCGTCTATAATATTAAGACCTTGTGCCACCTGTCTGGCATAAGCGTCGAGCGCCCCAATAAGTCCGGTCCGCCTGGTCAATGTCACCGTTGCCAGCTTTATGGCCATTCACAGCGTAATTGTTACGCGAAACCCAGGTGCGTCAAGTGCCTGGGCGACCACGGCACTAGCGACTGTGAACGTCCTAAAGATAGGTCCCTATGTCTCGAGCCTCCCAGCTGCGTTTTATGCGGCGAGTCTGGTCACCCTGCGAATTATCGCGGGTGCGCTAAAGCGCCAAAACAGCGCAACCCTAAGCTGGCTAAACGCTCAGCCGACCGTCACCAAAGAGAGAGTCCCTCCACGGCTCCCCCTCTTTCTTCCCAACTCCCCGCCCGCCTCAGTCCCCAAAGGCCGTCCCCATGGAACGCGCTGAACCATCAGCAGGCGTTCCCCGCCTTAAGGCCCACTACCCAGTTGCCCCAGCAACAGCAACAAACCACAAGACCCCCAATCCCGGCTATCCCCGCCCTGATGAGCTCCACTATCCCCGCTCCCACTATAGTGCCAGCTGCTTCACAGGCTGCACGTAGTCCCCCAACATCACAGGCTGCCCCCGCACACACCCCCGCACCCGCCCCCGCACTCGCTCCCAGGCCAGCGCCGACAGCGGTTGCTCCCTCCACTTCCCTCTCGTCCACTAAAGTGCTCCTTAGGGACACGATCCCCAGCCTTATCCAAACCCTCTCCTCCTGCAATACGCAGTGGGCGATCAACATAGTCTCCGCTTGGAACGCCTCTCAAGGCGATCCAATCGCTCGCATCAATGTCCTCTGCGAACTAGATGACATAGTCATTTTCCTCATCCAATAAATTCCAATGGATACAGAAAGCTGTAGAATTAAGCCCCGATCCCTTAAATTAGGCTTCTTCAACGCTAACAGCGTTAACGGTCAACGAGATGAGATCGCAATCTTTTTGCGTGATCATCAAATTGACATCTTCCTAGTGCAGGAAACGTTTCTCAAGCCCCACAACAGGAACCCTGGAATTGCAAACTATAAATTAGTTCGCAACGACAGGACCCGTAGTAGGGGCGGTGGTACTCTCATCTACTACAAACGTTCCCTGTACTGCACTCCCTTAGACCCTCCTCCTGGTCTCCAATTCCTGGAAACTTCCATATGCAGACTAGGCATGACAGGACACCAGCCGATCACAATCGTCTCGGTGTATAATCCTCCCTCCAGTAATAAGATCCAACTCCGGAGCGATCTTAAAGCCCTCTTTGACCTCGGCGGAGGTTCCGTTATCATAGCGGGCGACCTCAATGCCAAACATCTCTCGTGGAGCTGCAACTCCAACAACCACGCGGGTCGTAACCTCGAAGAGTTGAGCCCGGAGCTCGAATTCGACGTTATCGCCCCGATGTGTCCCACTCACTACCCCCATAACCCTGACCATCAGCCCGATGTCCTTGACATAGCGCTTCTAAAGAACGTAAACCTCGGTCTACGCTCTATAGAGACGCATGAAGAGCTAGACTCCGATCACCGCCCCGTAGTCCTTCACCTAGGTCCCCGGGGTGGTCCCCCGGATCCTGGACAACCCGCCCCGACCAAAACTGTCACGGACTGGGGTAAACTAGAGGAGCGCCTCAAGTCTTCCTCGTCCGTTCACTTAGATTCCATCCCCGACGATATCGTTACGATTGCCGACACGCTGGGCGCGATCGACTCCCTTACCAGTCACGTACAGTCCGTGGTGAACGAGTGTTCACGGCAGGTTCCAGCGGTGGACGAACACCGCTGGAAGCTGCCGGACGATGTGCGTGAACTGCTGACGGAGAAGAACGCATCCATCCGTGCCTATGACACTTTTCCCTGCGAAGCTAACCGCGCCCATATGCGTTCTCTACAGCGTGCTGTAAAGAAACGTGTACGGGAGGTTCGGGAAGCCCGCTGGGACAAGATGTTGAGCGACTTAGAGCCATCCCATCTGGCCTTCTGGCAATTACAACGAAATCTAAAATCCGATTGTGTAGCTTCAACTCCCCCTCTCAATCGTCCGAACCAAAGGCCGGCCTTTGAAGATGACGAAAAGTCCGAATGTCTAGCCGACAGTCTAGAAGCCCAATGTACTCCCAGCACCCAACCCGCAGACCCGGTCCATCTTTCCAAGGTGGATCGCGAGGTCGAACGTAGGGCCTCCCTCCCTCCCGATGAAGACCCCGACGATCCCTTACCCCCCATCACCGTAGACGAGGTCCACACGATAGTGAGGAATCTCAAACCTAGGAAAGCCCCCGGTTCAGACGGTATCACCAATAAGGTGATCAAACACTTTTCCGCCCCGCTCATAGTCCTCATGACCGCCATCTTCAATGGCGCTCTGAGTAATAACATCTTTCCGCAAGCTTGGAAACAAGCCACCGTTATCGGTATCCCCAAACCCGGCAAACCCAAGAGTGAGCCCACTAGTTACCGCCCCATCAGCCTTCTCAATGTATTTGGGAAAATCTATGAGCGTCTCATTTATATCCGTTTAAAAGATTTCGCTGACTCCCGTAAACTCATCCCCGACGAACAGTTCGGTTTTCGAACCCAGCACTGTTGCATTCGACAATTGCACCGCATAGTCGAACACATTAGCTCCCGTTTTATGCGCTCGTACAAAACGGGCATGCTCTTCTTCGACGTAGCGAAAGCCTTCGACAAGGTCTGGCACAACGGTTTATTATACAAACTGTACCAATTCAACGTGCCGGACCGTCTCGTGCTCATCATTCGAGACTTTCTGTCGGATCGCTCCTTCCGCTATCGCCTAGAAGGCACCCTCTCGTCCCCTCACCCCATTCGCGCCGGCGTCCCTCAGGGCTCCGTGCTATCGCCCCTTCTGTTCACGCTGTACACCAGCGACATTCCCAAACGTGGCTTGGCCAAGTTGGCTCTCTTCGCCGACGACACGGCTATCTACTATTCCGGTAGGAGTCTCGATAGCATCTCTCGAACCCTTCAAACCGCAGCCAACACCCTCGGGGTCTGGTTCCGGAAATGGAGAATAGAGGTGAATCCCGAAAAGAGCGCAGCCGTTCTTTTCGAGAGACACGGTGATTCCCACACCCACATCCGTCCTGTCCTCATGTTCGGCAAACAGATCCCTTGGGAGATGAAAGCCAAATACCTGGGGGTTATCCTCGACCACCATCTGAGTTTCCGAGACCATATCAAAGCGGTGCGCGCTCGCGCCGCTTTCGCTGTCGGTCGCCTCCACCCCATCCTTAGAGCGCGCAGTAAATTGTCACTTAGAAATAAGCTGAGAATCTACGTGACGTGCATCCGCCCCATCTTGACTTACGCTAGCGTCGTGTTCGCACACGTTAAGCCTTGTCGCTTCAATTCCTTCCAAACCCTCCAGAATCGAGTGTTGCGCAGAGCCGCGGCTGCCCCGTGGTTCATGCGTAACGTCCAACTCCATCTCGATCTAAAAATGCCAACCATCAGGCAATACCTCAAACGCATTTCCAAGCGTTACTTCGACAATGCCCCCCGCCATCCGAACCCCCTAGTCGCCGCAGCGGCCGACTACAGTCCCTCTCTCATAAGTAAAGTTCGCCGTCCCAGGCACACACTTTTAGAACCCGACGACGAAATAACCCTCCTCCAGGAGGCGAGCAAATCGACCAGCACACTACACAACGTCCGCCGCCGTCCGGCATACCGTCCTCGCCGACGAGGCCCGTCGCGACGTCCCACCGCCGCCGGTCACGATCCACCGAGCTCTCCCGTCGTAGAGCCGGTCGTCTCTTCAGACTCCGCAGTCACACCGATAATTCAGCCCTCATCAAGCTGTCTCCCCCCCCTATGTCCACGCCAGCAACGCCCTAAGCCGAGGTCCGAGTCCCACTAGGGGTCGCCCTTAGTGCTGTTGTTGCAGGTAGTCATGATGTTAGTGTAGTACAAGTAGTTAGCTTAGGTTAAGTATTTTACTTCCCCCCCATTGGCTGGAGACCCTTCAGGTCTCGCCAATAACTGCCCGGTTACGTAGAAACCGTCCCCTAGGACGACCTACAGCAGTCCAATAGAAAAAAAAAAAAAAAAAAAAATATTGGGTAAGTGTTTGTACTCCTTTTTTTGATACCGATGTATTATGTACAAATCATCATCATCATCTGCCTAGCCTTTTCCCAACTATGTTGGGGTCGGCTTCCAGTCGAACCGGATGCAGCTGAATATCAGTATTTTACATGGAGCGACTGCCTATCAGACCTCCACAACCCAGTAACTGGGTAATACGATACTCTTGGTAAGACTGGTTGTCAGACTTTTTGGCTTCTGAACAACAGTAACGACTGTCTAAGATCTACAAATGACAGCCTATTATTTAGCCACGAGCTCCTCGTATTATGTACAAATATCATATAAATAAAACGAAAATTCCTGACTGACTGACTGATTGACTGACTCATCAACGCCCAGCCGAAACCCTTGGACCTAGAAAGCTGAAATTTTGCACAGAGGTTCCCTTTACAATGTAGACAAGGAATAAGGAAGGATTTTTTTAAATCAACCCATAGGGGATAAAAGTTTGTATGGAAAATCGTCACGGTTTCAAAATTTCACATAATAATAGTGTATGAATAAATACACCTCATTTCGCCGTTATATTTAAGTCCCATGTTAATGAAAAATAATTCTGGATTTTTCATAGTACGTCTTCATAATAAAAATAATGACATAGGTTCATTTATTCAAAGTACCATCACGTTCGTTACCAAATCTAGTACATCTGGGATATATCAACACATCCTATATTATTTGAGCTGAATATTTACCAGCTTTAGGGTTCCGTCTGGCCGAAGTTATGTCATAACTAGAGTTCGGATGCATATTCACCTAAACTTGAGCTAATATCCTTTTTTCTATCGAACGGCCAGAAGTACGAAAAAGCGCCATCGGTTCATGGTCGATATACCAAAAACCCGAACGAAGCGCTTTGATTCCACTTTCATTGTGAAAACCGCCAAACAGTGGAATGCGCTGTACGAGTGGGTGTTCCCCGACAGCTACAATCTGGGTGTCTTCAAGTCACGAGTGAATCGGTTTCTTCTGGGCAAGCGTGCTCCATCGTAGACCGCATCATCGCTTAACATCAGGCGAGATGGCGGCCAAACGCAGACAAAGTAAGAAATAAAAAAAAAATGTAACGCTCTTTTGTATCGAAAAATCCCGCGGTTCCGGGACAATTATTTTAATTTATGTATGTTTTTTTGGTTTATCTAACACACACCACTACTTTTCTTACACTCTACATACACACATATTTGCATCGGGGGTTAAACTTTAATTTTAAATAACTATGCAATCCAAGAATCTCGGAGTTTTTTTTATAAATGATTTTAAGATGTCGCTTCCATATTATACACCCGACTAGTTATGCATTCCCGGTGTTCCTAACATCACGGGTTTTTTCTTATAAAAAATACATTTTAGCGAAATATATTTTCGTTGCTAAAAATTAACTTTAAGTAAATATGCATCCGAATATCTAATCCCTAGTCATAATTCAATGTCCATCTAACTTTTAATTATACATTATCATAGCCAACGAAGTCAAACCAACAGGGTTCGTTACCGCTTAGGAAGAAGCCACACGGTGCGGTGCGGCACGGTGCGCCGCCGCACGGCTACCATTTTCCCGCGTCAGCGTGCACACGTAGTACGCGGCATCGCACCGCACCGTGTGGAACGGCTTTCCGTCAATACACCTGCCGTCTGCTCCAGCGCATAGGTACACCCTCCGTGTGCGTCCTGGTCCTGAGCGACGGCGCACAGGCGTATTGTGGATTGCGGAGCGGCTTTACCGTGGCTTTACCCGTCGAAACCTGTCCTTAGTGCACGCGGGAAAGTTGACGCGTACGCGCGTGTTTAGTGTTTCGTTTATTTTACTTTGGTTTTAATAATGTCAATATCAAAATTCAAACGTTTCGAACATTTATTTAATGCGCCGTTCATTCCGGCTGCGCGGTGCGCCGTCACTCAGGACGCACACTCCGCCCTCGTCTTGGTCCGGCGAGCGTGCTGCGCGGCGCCGTACCGCACCGTGTGGTGGGCATGGAAATTAATATATGTATATTACGCCGCAGCGGCACCACTCAGGCGCCGCACCGGAGCCGCACCGCATCGTGTTGTTTCTCCCTTACACCTGAAAGCCAATTTTCGTTTAAGACATTTATTTCTCAAAACAGAATACAATTTATTCACTTATGGCCGATTTCTATGATTTACCGAGCGTTATTGGTTAAAATTGGAACTCTTTTATGTTTACCAATAATGAAGCAAATATCCCAATAGCTTTGCATAGTACTTAGACCTTCCCATACGTTAGTAACCATCACAGGTACACACGGCTACACATCAAGCTAAAAAATCCAATTTACACTGACCTCTCATTGTAAGGAAATCCTATACAATGCGAGATCAGCTTATACTGGAAATGTATAGCTTGATCTGTAGCCGTGTGTACAATCAGCTCACGAGTCTATTAAGGTTCCGTAGTCAACAAGGAACCCTTATAGTTCCGCCATGTCCGTCCGTCCGTCTGTCCGACAGTCCGTAGCTTAGCTCAGAGACTCTAAGTACTAGAAACCTATAATTTGGCACGGGTATACATATTAATCACGCCGAAAAATTGGTAAAAATCTATAAAATAATCTACAGTGTGTTAACGAATTCGTGTAATTCCTTCAAACCACATGATCTACTGGTGACACAGATGAACCATAAATGGGAATTTTTGAAAACCAACTAAAAAACAAAAAAAAAATGATTTTCTATTTCTGAATCATTTTAGAGCCTTGAGTTATCTGACTGCAAAGAGCGATATCGCGTTAGTCGTACCTGCCAGCCGTGTTGCCGTGCTTTCATTAATTTATGCGTGGTATCGAAATGTTCACACAAATAAAACTTTTTTGCTAAAAAATAAATTCTTTTTTTTTTACTAAATCCTTATTAGGTGGTTTAGATACGATCGGTAACAAAGCCGCATGAAAAAATAATAATTACATTTTTTTATTTTTAATCAAGCTGAATCCCGTGCGGGGCATGTCTACACCAGTAGTAGATCATGTGGTTTTAAGGAATTACACGAATTCGTTAACACCCTGTATATTAAACAAAAAATTGTCAAATTGTCGGATTGTCACCTGTCGCCTGTCACCTGTCATTATCACGTTTATTAAATAGGCCCCAGGCTGAAATTACGTCGCGTTTTACCTATATAAAAACATAGATGCCGAAGTTCGGTCCCGTAATTTCGACATGGTGTGGCGCCACACTTAAGAGTTCAGTCTGATTGCAGTATGATCTCAATCTAGTCTACTTATAGACTCCAAGTAGGGAATTCAGAATAATATTCCATAGTTTCAAGTTATATCTGTGCCAAGTTATAAAGTTTAATAGTTTAGTCGTAAAATAGTAACAAACAGACAGACAGACTCATACATCATAGTGACGTTATCACGTAGTGAGAGTTTAAGTTACCTACATTGTATTTTTTTGTTTTATTCTTTGTTTTGATCGCGTTTTACCCTCGTCGCGCCTGATATTAAGCGCAGACAGGGTCTAAGATGGAGCACACGAATCCAAGTAACGGAGATAGAAAGAGAGAGATATATACAAGGTTTATCAGAAAGGGGGGTACTAATCCGAAACCCAGTTATAGTATCGCTGATGACTGTTTGAAAGCAAGTGTAAAATTTCAAAATTCGATATTGCTTTTTTTTATTTCCATGAATAATTTTTTATTTTAGTTTTTTCAAAAATTCTTCGCCCCTTCTTTAGTTACGAATTCAGAAAATGGAGCGTCTAATTTGTGACCCCGAAAAAACCTAAAATGGAAACACATTTGATCATAACTGGGGACAGATAGATGTATTAAAGATTTCTTTTGAGATTTTTGAACAACTGTTTCTCTTCAACTATTGACTTCTGGGAAAAGTTGTAGAACAAAAGTTATTCATTATTATGTGTAGTTTAACATCCTTTAGGATTAGTACCCGCTTTCTGACTAACCTTGTATAGTAATTATACACGTTGTCTTTTAACAGGTTGTTTTACTAGAACAAACGTTGTTCAAATCATGGTCTACCACTATTGAAAAGAATAAAAAAGAAAAAAAATCTTGGCTTTCTTAAAAAGTCTTGTTGCTTAAACGTGTTCAAACATTAACCGTGACATTAAAGTACTCATCGCGGCAGTCGCAGTAAAGTTCCCGCCAAATAACTTGAACCATCATGGCGCCGACTGCGCAAGTCCCCCCCTTGTGTCTTTGGTGGTGTCTTTTTTGAGTTTTTAATGAGGTTTTTTTTTATTTGATCTATTTTAATTGTATCAGATCATGGTCTGAATAACGTTTGTTCTAGCAAAACAACCAATTAAAAGTCAGCGTGTATAGAGAGATTTCGAGAGAGAGAGATATAGAGAGATTTCCCTTTTCTGGCTCTCACATACACACGACGGAACAAAGTAAACTGCTTGACTTTAATGTGAGGGAGGTAGCTAGCCAAGTGGACCGTACAAGTCTTACCATCGAACATGCTGGTTTTTGTTGTATCTTACAACATCACAGGAAAAATCTCTAATGGTGATTAGAGAAACATGGCTATTTGTGTTCGCTATTGGGTGTTTGTTGTATTTGGAAAAAAATTATGACGTAGGTACACGCAAACATGCAAATACAGGTAAATACGACCATCCACACATGGCAGCCAAATAACAAACACACAAACATTTGGCAGCAGAAGACAATGTGTTCATCATCATTCATGCTGGGGGTCCCATATATGTATACGAATTAATTTGGTACAATTCTAGCAATTTTAACATTGTTTCGGTGGCCCAATTCATTTTCCATAGTTGTTCCAGTTCGCGCTCACAACACAGACACAAAATACTGCACATCCGTACAGGTCGACGGCGCGTGCGCTTCTCTGAATATGGCCATTGTGTGGACGGTTTATTTGCGTATTTGCCTATTTGATCCCTTTGATGTGCGTCGAGAAACCGACTAACGCACGGTAATGCGTATTTGGTATGGGCTATATTTGTCAAATAGACAAATAAGGCCAATACTTTGTCAAATATACTGTCCACACGTGGTAATTGTTTGCCTAATATGCCAAATACGCAAATACAAATAGCCATGTGAAGTGCCACCATAATAACGGAACCCATAGACGCGTGTCCGACACACACTTGACCAATTTTATTTAACTATTGCGTGTCTAAGTCTCTATATTAGGCGACCTAGAAACCAATAGGATTTTGGACCCAAATATTGAGTGGGTACTGAATATTTATTACATTTTGGGCCTTTTTATTAGAGCCAGTTTTAGGAGGATTTTGGAGGTAGCGTTTTTAATTAAACTAGCCTATAAAGCCGAAGGAAGGTCAAAGCCTATTTTTTCGCCATCTCCATGTTTTACCAAGTATACCGTCTTTCAGTTTAACCAAATCTTCACTCGTGTAGGCTATGTGAGAGTAGCAGTTCTCTGTTGGAAAATCGAAATATTATTACCCGATTCTTATCTGGCCGACAACCTTTCGCCGAATAATTAAAACGCCGAATGATTAAAGTCCCTAATTATGTTTTGTAACTTTTTGTTACGCCGACTAGTCTGCTGGCCACTGTTTCATTAGACAACTGTATTATTGGCCACTTTACGCTTGTTAGATGGCTCATTTTTCTATCATGCAAGCAAGAAAGCAAGCAAGCATGCAAGTGTTTCTGGGTTCTCTCCGCCAGAAGACTCGCTTTGTCGCTCCTTCGCTTCGCTCGCACACTCGACCAGCGCTACGCTCGGGAGGTCGCTAACTCGCTTCGCTCGCCACCTCCCCCCACTCGCTGCGCTTCGGCCTCGTGCACTCGTTCCGCTCAGTCCTTCCTTCCCGAGCTTCTGGCTCCACGCTTTTAAATAACACTCTAGGGGTAGGACAGAGTCTGCCCTCGTGTAGTCGGGGTCCGCTGAGTCGGATTAACATTACATTCCGCTGTGTAAAAATAATGCTGTGGGAATGCTTATTTGGCAAATTAAACAATAGCCAAATAAGTCATCATCTGCCTAGCCTTTTCCCAACTATGTTGGGGTCGGCTCCCAGTCGAACCGGATGCAGCTGAATATCAGTATTTTACATGGAGCGACTGCCTATCAGACCTCCACAACCCAGTAACTGGGTAATACGATACTCTTGGTAAGACTGGTTGTCAGACTTTCTGGCTTCTGACCAACAGTAACGACTGTCAAAGATCTACAAATGACAGCCGGGATCAACGGCTTTACGTGCTTTCCGAGGCACGGAGGAAACTCGCTATGGTAAATGGTCACCCATCCACAGACCAACCTCGGCAAGCGTGGCTTAACCCGGAAGATCGGTCTATGCGGCTGTAATTATTTAGCCACGAGCTCCTCCAATAGCCAAATAAGTATTCGACTAAAACAAAATTTCTGAATGATTTTTTGGCCAAATAATTATGGTGGCCAATTCGGCGAAATCAAATTAGGGTAAAAATTGCTTCGGCAAAGATTACGTCGGCGAATCGTTGTCGGCGGAATGAAATTCGATATTTAGGTATATACTTCGGCAAAAACACGGGCACTCGAGAATAGCTCATGCCGTGGTGAAAAGATTAGCCAGTTAGCAAGGTTGGTAGCGGGGCTGACTGCCCAGGGTGCGCCGGACGTACTTAAATATCGTCACTCGTGGAAGCTCTTTTCATGCAACCCTTTTAACCGGAAGCGAATCGCAAATGGATTGGCAATAGAAGCCAGACGTTATTGTTCTGCCTAACCCTTTCCCGACTATGTTGGGGTCAGCTTCCAGCTCACATGAAACCTTTGAGCAGCCAGTTGTTTCATATGAAATACGCCAAAATCTATCTATCCTCAGCTATAATCAGCTTTGTTTTACATTTAAGGGCATTTTTGGGGTTCTAAAAAGCGTTATTATAATTCATTCATCATTATTCGTTCATCCATTTTCTGAATTCGTAACTAAAACAGGCTTGAAGAAAAAAACTGAATTAAAAAGAATTTTTCATGGAAATAAAAATTACCGTATTTTGAAATTTTAACACTTGCTTTAAAACAGTCATCAGTGATAATTGAAGTGGCCTGCGGATTAGTACCCCCTGTCTGACTAACCTCTTCACTTTTAGGTACCCAATTATTCATACCCCAATGTTATTTCAATTTACAATTTCAGTACTTAAGTTACAAAGTTAGTTCGTAAGGTTACATTCCACCCACACTAACAATCATTTGTAACATAACGGGACTTAGAATAACCGCCGAGTTTCATGATTAACTTCGTATTACTGGCCCTTCTCACAAGAAACCAGTCAAACGAAACCAATTACTAACTCGAAATACTAATCCGTTCAATAGAGTAGAGATAAACTACGATAACGTGGCACGGACCTCCATTGAAACTGCAAGTAAAAATGTGCGAGAAAGAATATTTACAACGCATCATTCGTTCAATGCCGATGTGTGCATTTTGCATCTGTAGGCCAAACTTAAACAAAAACATGGATCAGTCGCTCGACAGATTTGACGTCGCTAATTAAGGCCCGGACGAGCTCGAGCCGGAGGAGCTCGTGGCTAAATAATTACAGCCGCATAGACCGATCTTCCGGGTTAAGCCACGCTTGCCGAGGTTGGTCTGTGGACGGGTGACCATTTACCATATCGAGTTTCCTCCGTGCCTCGGAAAGCACGTAAAGCCGTTGATCCCGGCTGTCATTTGTAGATCTTTGACAGTCGTTACTGTTGGTCAGAAGCCAGAAAGTCTGACAACCAGTCTTACCAAGAGTATCGTATTACCCAGTTACTGGGTTGTGGAGGTCTGATAGGCAGTCGCTCCATGTAAAATACTGATATTCAGCTGCATCCGGTTCAACTGGAAGCCGACCCCAACATAGTTGGGAAAAAAGGCTAGGCAGATGAATTAAAGCCCGGACTCCACGAAAGCGGAGACGAGACGAGCGGAGCGGAGATGTGTTTTAAAAAACCAATAAATAGAATTTCGTTATTCACCCATCTCTTCTCCACTCAGCTTAAGTGGATACCACTGAGCGGAGATGTATCATATTTGTATGGCGCGATGGAAGCGGAGATATGAGCTGTTCCTCGCTGAGGTTGAGCTGGGCCGCGGTACAAGGCGGAGATGTGAGCTTTGCCTCGTAAGCTGACGTCATGACTGAGAAGTCTACCTTTCGTGTCAGGTCGCATTAAACTGTGCGTTTTACATCCAACGCTCGCCGCACGCAGCTCAGTTCCGCTCTAGTCAGCGCACATCTCCACCCTAGCCAGCACACATCTCTGCTACAGTCTAGCCAGTACGCATCTCCGCACAGTTTCGGTGGATACACCCTAGCTGAAAAAGATCTCTTCTCGTCTCCGCTTCGGACATCTCGTACTGCCTCGCGACTGGGCTCAGTCTCTTATCACAATGAAAAGAGCTTACGCCTAAGTCGGCCTGGTACGGGCCGACACACACATCATCGAGAACTTTTTGGAGCCCTGTTTGGGTTGAGGTTTCTTCACGATGTTTTCCTTTACCGCTAACGCAAGTGATAATCAAATTCTGATTCGCACATAAAACACACTTAGCGTATCTTACGCCGCATACTGCGCAAGATACGTGACGCAAAATACGCTTAGTGTGGCTGTAGCCGCTGAAAATACGCCGAATACAGTTAACATCGATCGAACGCAAGATGCAAGCGAAACTTCTAGGTCATATTACGCTCGGCGTGAAGACGTATATACGCGTGGTGAGGCCGCGTAGGAGAATTTGTATGTAGCGCGATGCATACGCGAAACATAAGTCGAACAAGATACGCTCAATGTGTCTACAGCCTAATACTATACTGTTGTGAACCAATAAGGCAGTAAGCTGTCAGTACCGATAGCCTTAAAACCGCTATGAATAAGTATTGTAGAACTATATACAATCTAACCCCCAACCGCAGAGCGATATAAACTAATAGTCCGGCTATTAACCCTACTGACCTCTTAACCTATAACCTAAACTATTAATAAGACTGAATTATTTAATACATTTGCTTTAGAAACTGATTTTAGAGGCTTATTGCTTATTAATGGGAATTTCAAAGGAATCTTTATCCGTCCAATTCGGGTTAAGCTTAAGGCCGAGACAGATTTGTAATACGCTGACATACAAGGCGAATGATCATTGGACAAATTTTAATTTAAGAGCCTTCATATTTTTAACGGGTAATGAGACGGCGTGATTTTGTGTCGGAAGTTACATGTGTGCTAGCAGCTTCAGGCTTATTCAACTACAAGTGGATTTGACTCCCATTTGCGATAGTGATAATATCCAAGCGATATCCGTTATTTAAAGTTATATTTTGTATTGATTTCGCGAGAGGGGGCGAGTCCTTTACGCGATACTGTGTGTATTGTTCTTTACGAGTACGCAATACTGTGCGTATTGTTCTTTTCAGGGAAGCGATATTGCGCGTATTGTTATGTACGGGTACGCGGTACTGTGTGTATTCTCGCTAATGGAAACTTAATATTGTTACAAAGCAGTTACTAGTAGCAGCTACTGCTGTGCGCTAGCAGTTTACTGTGTTCAATCATGTAAGGGTCCCTCTTTATTTCTGTTACTTGAATTCGTGTGTTCTAGTGTTGGGTAGGACATGACTTGAAAAAGAATTTGTAAGAGTAGCCTCTTTTTTACTCTGAGCCAGTACAATGTACTACTTCAAATACGGTGAGGCGTACTGAAGCTCGGTGATACGTTTGAAGTAACGAGTACCAATATGACATTTGATGTCATTGGTTTCGATGTACTGATTACGTCTTTCTCGAGGCCCGGTCACGTAATGTCCATTGGTGAATGAATGACGTGCTATTGAAGTATATGCCTCATTCCCTCTCTTTCGCACCCTATAGTTTACTTACCGAGAGTAACGAGTAAAGCGACTACCGCGACATAAAAGTTGAAGTAGTACACTCGAGCCGCTCTTACATTTTGACGTCATGTACGGGACGAATGTACCGCCTCTAGTAAGTCCTACTCAACACTAGTGTGTTCCATCTTAGAGTCTGATGCGCTTACCATCAGGTGTGACTAAGGTCAAACGCGACTAAGACAAATAAAAATATACTGTGCATATTGTCATTTACGGGAAAGCGAAACTGTGCGTATTGTCATTTACGGGAAAGCGATACTGTGCCTATTGTCATTTGAGGGTACGCGATACTGTGTGTATAATATCTGTATGTTTTTAGTTTTATTTTGAAGGAACTTAAATCAAATTAATATTATACTAGCTATAACAAGTGAAAATCGAGCAGTTACTGAGAAAACGTAAAAAACGGAAATTAATTATTTGTTCTCAATAGAATGTCTGAGTTAGTTAGGAATTAGTTAATTTTCGCCCTTAATTAGTGATTTTTCACTCAGTTCTAAACTATTTTTAAGAAAACCAAGTCCAGTTAGGTAAATTGGAACTAACTGCTATAGATACGAAATGTGCATTGTAATTAATACCTATCTTAAGATTCGAGGGCTGGGTGATAAGTTTTGTTTTGATAATGATGTATATGTTACGGCTAAAGGTAGGTGTGAACATAAACTTAAGATTAGCCGGCTAATGTTAAGTTTAGCCAACCATTGTTGGCTAATGTTGTTTATCTAATACATATGTTACGGGTAAAGCCCATATGGCGGGTACACCTAAGTTTACCCGGTTATTTAAGTCGACGGAGCCCCGCTGTGCGGGGCTCCTATTACTGTGTGCAGGGTTTAAAGTAACCTAACACGAAGGGAATGACGGGGGCTTCATTCGCTCGCTTCGCTCGCTCACTCTAGCCCCCGTCATCCCCTTCGAGGCTAACCTATCCGAGTCGGGGTTCCCCTTAACCACCGGTGTGCGAGTACACCTAGTTCCCGCCATTCGGGCTTTACCCGTAACATAATAATATGTATTAGATAAACAACATTAGACAACAATGGTTGGCTAAACTTAACATTAGCCGGCTAATCTTAAGTTTATGTTCACACCTACCTTTAGCCGTAACATATATATGAAATGAAACTATTTTTACAAATTCAATCAAGTTTAATTAAAGCAATTGTGTAAAACTTAAAAATATTATAAACGCATAATTATAAAGATAATGCAACTACCTCAGGCACCAATAAAAACTAAAGTTAAAAACTATAACCCGCCTACGTAAATAAAAAAGGGGTCTAAAAAGGACGAAACAAGAAAATAATTCAAATAGAAATTCAGAAATTCATAGGTACAGAAATGGTCAAGGTAGAGCCGTAGTCGCACTTACTGTATACCTATTAGGTGCCAGGAACACCTCCATTACACACAGTAAGTGCGTATTAACACATTTTATTAGAACACAGATTATACACATATAGACAGCTCAAAATGGTGTGTTAATATTATATTAAAAGGCAAACAAAATCGAGCATTAAGCCGGGATCCAATTACTAGCATTAAACACAAAAACGGCAAATAAATAAACCACTAAGTCATAGGTAGGTATGCTATCCCAAGCAGATCAACCCTGTCAATCGTAATTATCTTAGATTTATATCAACAAATGCCACCAATAAAGCATACTTTTAAATGCAATAGGTACACCTAGTGACACGATGACACCAAGCACCTCCTCAAGGGTGCAAATGAAAATAATAATTAATTTATAACTTTTAATGTAACCGAGTGTACCTGCTCATTGCTTTAAGATAAGTTAAGCATTAAAAATAAACCACAAAAAAAGGCAAACAATCGAAGCGACAAAAACATAATTACTTTCTATAATGGATCTCGTGAAGTCGTCAAATGAGCAGATTCCTATAAAATAATATTATTAGATATTTATCTGTGTTCTTAAATAACGTAGGTACATAATTTTCACTTTCAGAAGACAATAACAAAATACTAAACTAAATAAAGCATAATTCCAAAAAATACTTACCTCTACAATAGCTTTTTCGTTTTGATTTAATAAATCAATAATAAACTTTGCACGACTCATTTTTACACAGTGCACAAATACTTAAAAACGCGAGAGAGGCCGACGTCAGTGCCGCGAATGAAAGTCACCACGCGCCGCTCTCGTCTCTCTAGTCGCGACAAAATCACTAACTCGCAAGCGATTTGTACCTAAATGTAATGTTGCTCGTCGAAGTTATAAAAATAATAACTAAAACATTTTAAGTATTATTCACAATAGATCTATTAATCCATTTTTATTAGAGAAGAAATCATTATATTGAAATAATGATTTTTCACTTTGGTAGTATTTTACAAAATCATTTAACAGTAAAGAGTGAGCAGTCACTATTTCGAGTTAGTTAATTTTCGCTTTCGGGTGTTTTAGCAAAGTGCTGAATTTAAAAAGTCACTAAATCGTTTTAGTGATTTTAGTCTACCTAAAGGCCTACGTATGCATTGAAAATTTAATAGAAAAAGTAATTAAATGGTTTTAGTTCCGAGCTATGTAAAGTTTCGGTAAAGATAAAATAATTAAGAAAATTAGTTATTTCTCTCATTTCGCTATGGGATCCAAACGATAGATTTACTTACTTTTCACATTTCGTAAAACAGAAACGAACGCACCTACAAAATTGATGGTTAGACAGATATTTAGAGAAAAAAAATGTGGTTTTAGTGACGTTGATAACTCATATTGGCCATTTTTCGACTTAGTGACTTTTCGATCTACGGGGACGATATGTTATGGCATGCTAAAGTTATGGCGATTTATATATTTCAAAACTTTAATCCTCATTATTTCAAAACAGGTTTTTTGGACTTAATGACTTTTTGCTCTACGGGGACGATATCCTTTACGGGTACGCAATAGGAGTTTATTGACGGAATTACGTTTTTATGCAACATAAAACTCCAATGTTAGATAGTCATATCAGTTTTGAAATTCCAATCCATTTGACGCCACGATTAAAGTAATTTGAGTTAAAATTTAGTGTGTTAGTGTTCATTATATCATATACGCTTGCTTCTTATCTACAACGGTCAATCTTGAAATTAACCCCAACAACCCTTATCGTGGGCAACCATAAAATAATACCTGTGTTTATGTTACGAACATATCTATGATGTAAACTTCCCTTGTATTTGTAGGTTAGTAAAAACCAACATGACCATACGTCTCGCTTTGAACGGGAAAGTCCCGCTTTTGAGTTATGTGTCCCGTTGTACCTAAAAATAAAGAAATGTTTCGTTTTGAAAAATCCGGCCAAGCGCGAGTTGGACTCGTACACTGAAGGTTCCGTTCCTTGGAAAGTTCCATTTTGTTCCAAATTCATGTTAAAAAATCAAACCTGATAATTGTTTTAAAGCAAATTGCTCATCCGAAAAATATAGAACCAGCCCACCATGATACAAAATGTTAGTTCCTATTTTCATTTTACTTACTATATATTATAATAAAATCGTAACGATGCTAAAACTGTCAATATTTTTGGAAAAAAGTAAATACAACGCACCCTAGGAACGATACCGATGCCAAAAATGTAGTTTTAAGAATTTTTGTCTGTTTGTCCGTTTGTATGTTTGAGCTTCACGCCATTACTACTGGATGGATCCAATTGTTTGGCAGCCATATCCCTTAAAGAGGGGGTCAGGTTATAGGGTACAAATTATCACGCTATTGAGTGTGGGTGATGAGCAGTAACCTTATCGGAAATAAATGTGATTCGAATAAAAAAATGGAGTACATTTACATTGTTTAGTTGTTCCGACACAATGTTGTTTTCCGACGTCCACGCGGACGAAGTCGCTGAACATAAATCTTCCGTATACAACGTTATTTTTAGTATATACAAAAATCGAGACACCCCACCAAGATTTTCATCAGAACCGCCTGAATATGTGTTTTTTTTTTAATAAATCTCCAAGTTACACCTTAGTTTATGTCGCGTTAAGTTCCCTAGTAAAGTGTGAAATGCCTGAGATGTGCTATGCAGGGGTTGTCTAATACACGGAAACTGACCGAGCGGACCATCTCAAGCCTCAAGGTGTCTATTCCCGTCAAATGTTATGGGTAGAAACCTACTGAAATATAATTGAAATTTATGAAAAAAAAATGTGGTGTAAAATATATGTCAATCGATTCTCCTAGTGATTCTGAACGAACTAGTTTCAGGTTTAGTGTATACTAGAACTATGCTTGTATATGTGTTTCATTCTTGTAAAAAATATTAGCAAGCGTCCTGCTTTGAGGGAAAAAAATATGGTCCCGTTAGTGATAACCAAAGTTTACGTTTAAACTGACAATACTGTTAGTTGTAAAACGCAAGTTACACAAGTTTAAGTGACATCAATAAACATTTAATAACTTTGTCCAACTGAAATCGTCGTGAGGGTTTCGGATGTGTATGTAGAGTGTGAACAATGCTAGTCTTTGCAGGATTTAAACATATATTATTTTACTACTATGGCGACATCTATCACGCCTGGTTGGAGGATCCTCCCTTTTCGTTGGAGGAATATCGTACCTCGTTCCTCCACACTACTCGAAGTTCGTTTAGACTTTAAACAAACTAGTGGTTCGTGGTGACTCTAAACTTTAGAGTCATCACGAATATCGTGGCGGCTATGGTTTTCATGGTATTTTGACGGACTGCCTTGTTGATTTTGTGGTCGTAAGTCGCAAGCGCTACTGCTGTGCGTGAGGTACTGGGTTTGATCCCCAGGTCGGGCAAAGTATCACTGGGTTTTTCCGTGTGGAATTTCTCAGTAGCAGCTCGGGGTCTGGATTTGTGCCCGGTCGATGGCAATAGACTCGCCCCCTATTACGTGGGACGTAAACATAAACGGCGAAATGTGGGTGTACTATACACCTCTGCCAACCCTTTGGGGAATACAGGCGTGAGTTGATGAGTAAATTACATATATTACATAAAATACATACATACAAATAATAAAATATAATTATAGATATTATATATTTAAAATACAAAACAATAAGATAATTCAAATGCAATTATGACGAAGACTAAATTAAATGATTAGGAGTGCAGCGACTTCAAGTAGTATTTCTTAACTTTACGTTTGAATGAGAATTTACTCGGAATATTATACCTCGTTCCTTTACACTATCTATGTATACTCGAAACCCGAAACTAGTTTGTATAAAGTCACCACGAATATCGTGGCGGCTATAGTTTTCATAGTATTTTGGCGGACTGTCTCGTTGATCTTGTGGTCGTAAGTCGCAAGCGCTACTGCTGATCGTAAGGTCCTGGGGTCAATACCCAGGCCGAGCAAAGTGTAAGGTATTGAGCCGCGTACAGACATCGCGAGGCGTCCGTCGCGAATGGTTCGTTGCGCATACCTCGGGCTGTGTGGACGTGTGTGCTCGCTGTGAGCATTCGCCTCATACAGCAGGGTACTCACCTAGCCTTGTAGCATGTAACGTATCTGATACTGTATCAAGTGAGTACGTAGGCACGAGCTCGCTGCGAGCCGCTCGCGCGTGGAGCGCAGTAAGCTCGCAGTGACCCGCCGAGTGGCGGTATCACTGCGAACACAAAGGCGGCTCGCAGTGTGCGCGTGGACGGCGACACGACTGCTTGTGTAGTGAGTACGTAGGCGCGAGCTTCAAACTAACGTCTTCATCATGGAGTGGACGGATGAATCATCGACATACGAGTGAAGTTCTTGAAATGTCCACTGATCTCTTGAGACTTCATAGCCAATATTAAATTATTAGACCGATTTCTATTTTTGAAAATTTCACTTTGCCAGAATCGACGTGGACTTTTATAATTTTCGATGATATTGTGCATGAATATGAACGCAGCACTAGCCACCATTTGAGATATGTTGTTGGCGTGATGTCGTCACGAGCACTGCGGATCCGGGAGCTCGTCGCTAGATACGCGGTGACCGTGGACGAGCCGTACCCACTTGCAGGTTGATACAGTATCAGATACATTACATGCTTACGGCTAGGTGAGTACCCTGCTTACGATCGTTGCGAACGCCGCCTCAGTAAGCCGTGCGCTCCGTGTGGACGGATGAGTGTTATTTGCGTTGCGCGCTCATGAACACCGTGCTTGTTTGCGTGCTCAGCTTGAGCATGTGTCGTTCGGGACGCATGCATAAATGTACCGTCGTATGCCTCAGGTTGAGGCATGCGTAACGAACCAGTCGCGATGTTTGTACGCGGCTTAAGGATTTTCCGTGTAGAATTTCTCAGTAGCAGCCCGGAGTCATGATTGGTGCTCGGTTGATTACAATAGGCTCGCCCCCTATTACATAGGACTTAAACATAACGGTGTAATGAGGGTGTATTATCATACACCTCTGCCCAACCCCTCGGGGAATATAGGCGTGATGTTATGTTCTAGTTTTAATACCACGTTTCCATAAAAGAAAGAAAGAAAGATCTGAAATTTGGGTAGGTACAGTCCCAAATGGAAAACGCACTAGAATAGCTCTTATTCCAACTTTAATATTTCACTACGTACTTCAATACTATTAAATCTGTTCAAGTATTCATAGCCTTACCCATCTTTTTCTAACATGACACAATTCTACATCTATCTATCTCGCTCACTCCACAATACCACATACTAGACTGCACTTCTTTGGAAATGAATCAAAGATTAATTTCCCCTGTACGTCTATGTGCGTATACATGTAGAAAGCGGGTTGCTGGCGCCGATCTACCAGCGCTTGTCGGTGCTGGTTCGCGCAGTTAGTCGGCGCAGGTAGTCTTGATTAAAATAACAAAAAACTTTTTTATTGCCCATTTTTTTTTGTGGTAGAAAATTTCGGTGTCTTGCATAAATGAATGAAGGCGATATCGCTCCACACAGTCGGTTACTTGGGACGCTTAAATTACTCAGATACAGAATGCCATGGTACATTTCTATGGTATATAGTATTTATTTATTTATTTGTGTTTTTAGGTTTATTTAAAGTAATTAATTTATGGTCTCCTTATTTTATTGTTGCACCGAGAACTACCCCTCTCTTTTTTCTTGCGCTTCATGTCCATCCAAAGGTTGTCTGGAAGAAATTGCCTAGTGCGATAAGACCGCCCATTGTACATCTCTATTTTTATAGTAATGTTTCTTGTTTGATTTTGTGTACAAAAAGAGTATTGTATTGTACCTATTGTATTTCTTCAAAACATTTTTTTGTTGATTCTGAAAAAAACCTATACAGGTTAAATCAGTGTCATCAGTACATTACGCAGATTGAAGGAATTACGCGAATTCGGTTACACCCTGTATACTGTAGCGAACCAGCGCCGACAAGCTCCGAACTTCGCCGACAAGTTCCGACCTGCTCCGATCAGCGCTGGTAAGCCGTCATTTGTTGCTGTATTTGCAAGGGAACAACTACAAGGCGTATTTTTGTTAAAAAATGCCAGCCTCTGCTTCTACCCGCTTCCTTTATGTAGCGGTTACCTGCACGGACCAGTACCGATAAGCGCTGGTAAGTCGGCGCTGGTTACCTGCTTCCTTTATGTATACGCCCTAACTCGTTTCTACTCAAATGATTTTCTATTTCCCTCTCGCTCACACATCGGTTCCATATAGAGGAATCTATTACAGGAAGTGCAATAAAACAGTGGTATTCCAATACTAATTATGACCAAACTTGGTTCAGTTAACTGAAACGGTTATAACTGAGATATGGTAACTACTGTTTTGGAGAAGGTAGGGTTCGATTCCGAGCGGGTACCATCCTTACTAATATTATAAATGCAAAAGTAAGTTCGTTTGTTTGTTACCTTTTTACGCCTAATAAACCACTGAACCAATCATCTTGAAATTTTGCATATACGTTGCCAGGTGTACAGAAACGAACATTGGGTAGGTATTTTTCATCCCGAAAAAAAGACAACAATAACGATAATAGATGGCGCCACGTGTCTTTCGAATCATGATTGATATTTTTTTTTGCCCCACTCTAAGATTTCATGTAATTAAATGTAGTTATTATTATAGAAACTTTAGTAGCGGGATATGAGTACTTTTTAACGCGAGCGAATCCGCGGGCATAAGCTATTTAGGAATAAAGGTAACTTCTTTTTTTAATTTCTTTAATAGTAGAAGAGCTGTGATACCCTAGCCTGTGAACGGTTGCCTTCCCTGCAGGAGGATCTGTGTTCGATCCTGGCCCACAACTGTGACCTTTTGAATTCATATCATCATTCATTCAGCCTAAAGACGTCTGCCTCTCCCAAGCATCAACACTTTGTACTATCCATGTTGGGGGGGGCAGGCGGGTTGGCGATCGCAGTATGGTTGTTAAAGTACTCAGAGAACGCTGCTGCCCATCCTCTAGAGAATCCCTGAGTCGCCTTTTACGACACCCATGGAAAGAGAAATAGAGCAGTGCTATTCTTTAAGACGACGTCTGTGGTCTAGTGGTTCGAGTGTCGGACTGCTGATCACGAGGTCGTGGGTTCGATTCCCACAGGACACAAATATTTATGTGCTGAACATACGTGTTTGTGTTGGTCTGGGTGTTTATTATGTATTATAAGAATGTATTTACAAAAAAAAAGTATTATATCCATTGTCTAGTAGCCATAGTACAAGCTCTGCTTAGTTCGGGACTAGATGGTGCTGTGTAAAAATGTCCCAAATATTTATTATTTGTTATGTCCCAAATGTTTATTATTTATTTATTATGTCCCAAATGTTTATTTTAGTCCGGTACTACACGACAATTCATGTACGGATCAGAATTTGATCATCACTTGTGTTAGCGACACTACAATTTAATCGTTAAGGAGTGATTCTATCATTACAGTTATAACTAATATTGGTATGTCAGGATTGTGAGCAAGGTAAATGTAGTAAATAAAACCAACATAGACTCTCCACCACTGAGAGTACTTGTATTTGGGACTTGCGCTCACTCCACGAAGTTCCCGACACTTGCGTTAACGGTGAAGGAAAACATCGTGAGGTAACCTGAACACCTGAGAGGGCTCCAGAAAGTTCTCGATGGTGTGTGTAGTCCGCCAACCTGCACCAGGCCAGCGTGGTGGACTAAGGCCTAATTCCTTCTCATTCTGAGAAGAGGCCCGTGCCCAACTATAGGATAGTAATGGCACAGTCTACCTATATCTTACTTCTTACAGTCGGTCAACGTAGAACATTGTTGCAGAGCAATCGTGCGGGGGGTTGCGGAGTGAAGGGGCGGAGGTTATGTCCCGAGTAGCCATACTGCATACTTGGGACATAACCTCCGCCACAACATAATTTTGACATTTCATAGCACCTGCCAAATGTATGGGCGTTGACCCACTGTACGTAGTAAGTAGGTATACTGTGGTAATGGGCTGATTATGTATGTTTGTAGAAGAGCTCCTTGTGTATGAGTTCATCTCGGGAAGTACAGCACCATACCTATTTTCTTCTCCCAAGTAGCATTGCTGTGTTCAGATTTGACAAATGAGTGCTGGTGAGATTACAGGCACGTGAGACTTATCAGCTTTGTCTCAGGGTTGGTAACGCATTTCGCGGTGCATGCAGCTGCGAGTCCCGCGATCCCGACTAAGGGTCAGGAGAAGGAACACCGTGGATTTTTAGCCGGTAAGGGTCCGGCATGACGCTTCGCCTTCCCCGGGCGAGGGATATCCGGATATCCATGAGGATTTTCAGAAGTTAAAAAAAAACAAGGTTTGGTAACGCATTAGCAATACTCTTGGGGTTGTAGGTGCTAATGAAAGTTACCAACAGCAGTAACAACCCGCTATAACGAAAACCCATCTGAATTTAGGGACGATCTCAATTATACACAAAAAAATCCTGGTACATACAAGTATTAAGACGCGTATCCAACTAGGGAAAAAATGTTGCGGGTTATGGGACATTTGTCGCCTGTGATTGCGACATTAACAGACTTCGCTCAACATTTTTTTTTTGTTTTTTTTTATATATCATAAATCAAGCGTGGTTAGTCCCCCCACAAGGTGGGCCGAGAAGCACAGGACCGTTGCTTGGGGGAGGTTTATGTCCAGCAGTAGATGTCTTTCAGCTGAAAGGTTCAATTTAGGTATGCGATTCCAATTTCACCTAAATTAAATTTGTTTCCGCAATATTCTCGAGCTGTGACGAGATACTTACCAGATAAATGTGAACAATGTCCCATCACATAGAGGAATAACTGAAATTCAAAAAACATATCCCATCCAATCCCTTTTTTTTTTGTGAAACTGCTCTATGTAATCAGGGTCAAACTATATCACAAAACTTAGCAAATATCAATTAAACGCCTCCCGTGTGGGGACGGGCTAGAATATAAAACTTCCTCACCGTATGCTGGGAATAGACGCGTGTTATAAGATTCAACAAAACCCAACACGCGACGTGGTAGGATCTGTACGGTCCGCCTGGCTAGCTACCACCTGAACATTAGTCCGGCGCCAAGCAGTTTACTGTGTTCCGTCGTGTGCATGTGAGAGCCAGTGGGGTATAGGGGAATCTCTCTATATCTCTATTGCTTGGATTCGTGTGCTCCATCTAGACCCTGTCTGAGCTTACCATCAGGTGCGACGAGGGTCAAATGCGACCAAGACAAATAATTAAAAAAAAACAACAACATGACGCCTAGCCCCTGTATTCCCCGATAGGTTGGGCAGGGGTGATAACATCACGCTTGTACTTCCCCGAAGGATTGGGCAGGGGTGTACTCTACATCCTCACATCGCCGTTATATTTAAGTCCCATGTAATAGGGGGCGAGCCTATACCGTCCTCGCCGACGAGGCCCCTCGCGACGTCCCACCGCCGCCGGTCACGATCCACCGAGCTCTCCCGCCGTAGAGCCGGTCGTCTCTTCAGACTCCGCAGTCACACCTATAATTCAGCCCTCATCAAGCTGTCTCCCCCCCTATATCCACGCCAGCAACGCCTTAAGCCGAGGTCCGAGTCCCACTAGGGGTCGCCCTTAGTGCTGTTGTTGCAGGTAGTCATAATGTTAGTGTAGTACAAGTAGTTAGCTAGGTTAAGTATTTTACTTTCCCCCCATTGGCTGGAGACCCTTCAAGTCTCGCTAATAACTGCCCGGTTACGTAGGAAGGGTCCCCTAGGACCACCTACAGCAGTACAATAGAAAAAAAAAAGGAGCGCGCCTACTACCATCAACAGGGTACAAATCCAGACTCCGGAGTGATTCCTACTGAGAAATTCCATATGGAAAAACCAAAACAACAATTTGACCGTCCTGGGGATCCCCATACGAGTATACCCAGGATCTCATGCTTAGTAGTCGCGCTTGCGACTAGATCAACGAGGCGGTCATACATAGAAAAGGTTTGCTCTTGACAATAGTCAAGGTCAGAGGTGACAGAGACAAATTCGACGATGGAGCGAGCTTACCCAGAAGAACTAACTCTAACTTACACTCTAACTTTGAAGAGATTCGAGTTGTAAGCGTTCGGGAACACAGAAACATACATAAAAATAAATGTTTTTTTTTTGTGTATGGACCGTAGAACGTATCACAGAATATGTGGTACCATTAATGTCATTACGTCATTTCCACTTTGTATTTCGAGTTTATCCTAGCATTACAGTAGGCCGTAAGCTGGGAGGACGAGGATGAAGAGATTCGGCGGAGCTCAGCTTAACAGTTGCATTGAACAATAGATTTAGAGATTATAGGAGCAGTGTATTTTGTAACTGCGATGTAAGTAGGCTTGATGTGTAGACAAAGCGTGGCTATACTATGCTTATATTTCGTTTGCCTTAAATTTAGTAAAGTAAAAACTACTTTTTTTTTATTATAATGTTTCACGCTAAGATTTCTCTTGTATTGTGGGTGCGTTTACAGACACAAACATCCTCACATGCACAAACATCCAGATCCGGAAGTTAAGTATTGTCCGTTTTTAATCTCTGAGACAAAATTGACAGGCGCAAATGTGAAACTTATAAATTTTAGGAACATTTTTTCAAATTTGACGTTTCGCGCATGTCAATTCAGTCTCAGGGATTAAAAAACGAACTTTAGGTACTTAGAATGTCGTGGTTGTTAAGCACCGGGTTGTGGATTCAAACCGAGACATGAAGCAATGTGACTTTTTCAAGCAATGTGACATATGGTGAAGGAAAACATCGTGAGGAAACCTAGACCTAATGGTATCAAATCGCCAATCCGCAGTGAGCAAGCGTGGTGATCAATGCTCGTTCCTTCTCTGTATAGAAGGAGACATTTTAAAAATAAAAGTTTAATTTTAAGTATATTTTGACATTTGATTTTATATTAATATTTTTTTTCAATTTGACCGACAACGAAAATAACATTTAAAAAAAAAAATGCAAATGTCTTCAAAAATGTTTTCCAATAGCTCGTTTGGTTTAAAATTTCCCCGTACAGTCCCAGATAATTAAATCACACTGCATAGTAAACCGTCAACTGAAAGCACCTTTATGACCTAATACCGTCTCTAATCTGCACGTTCACAATACCTCTGTTTATCTCTTCAGAGATTACAACCATGACAGATACGCGTAATATCATTCAAGTAGTATTATGAATCACCCCTCTCACTTAATCGCCCATCTTCCTTTCATCAAGCTTTTAGCACATGACTTTGAATCCTCAAAGACAGTCACTTGACAGTAATATCCAGGACTTCGGTTGCGATTGTGCATGCTTAAGTGGTAACAAATCCCTTGAGTTGATAAATCTATTTCCCCAAAGCGTTGACATATACAAGGTAAAGGTAGGCACACTCTACCGGCACCGCTCCAACCCAGCAATTAACTTGTTATTCAAATTAGATCATTAAATCGTGTGTCGTATAATATATTTCATAATGTCAATATGAAAAAGCTAACGGCGGGCAGTCAGCGCGTTTGCTGCTACCATACAGCTCGACTCGCAGACAGCGCGCTGCAAGCGAGCGGACCGCGTGCTTACAGCGCGCTGACTGCGTGCTTACGGCACGCCGACTGCATGCTTACGGCGCGCCGACTCCGAGTCGCCAGCGAATGCAAGTCCTAGGCGTGTTCAATCACAAATGTCATATAACAATTATGTTCGCGGTGACAGCAAGCTTGCACCTCACGGCCGGCGCGCGGACTGCGAGCTTGCACTTCGCGGACGACGCGTAGCTAGCGCGCTGGCGGCTAGCCGTAGCCTAAATTCGAGGCGACGCCGTGCTGCAGCTGTGCAGTTGCTGTGCCGGTCTACTGTGCCATGACCTTTATTCGGATAGGGGCTACTAATCCAAAAGGGTGTGGAATACCCATAATAAAGAATAACTTTTGTTTCACAACTTTCCCTAAAAGACAATAGTTTAAGAGACATAGCTGTTCAAAGATTTCATAAAAGATACGATAAAAAATACCTAACCTCAGCTATGATCAGGTGTGTTTACATTTTAGGTCATGTCTGAGGTCACGGATTAGAAGCTCCATTTTCTGAATTCGTAACTGAAGCAGGGATGAAGAATTATTGAAAAAACTTAAATTATCATCATTTTGTTTGGAAATAAAAATTATCGAATTTTGAGAATCGAATATCGAATGAGAGAATTTTGATAACACTTGCTTCCAAAACTGTCATAAACAGTGATATCTAAAACGGCCCGCTGTTTAGTATTCCCTTTTCGACTAACCTTGTATAATATATCACAGTCAATTATCTTAACTATTTTCAACCTGTCTTGTTTAGCAAAAAATTATACCCTTTTCACCTTGAGTGACCTTTCTCTACAAACTATTACCGTGCAAAGAAAATCAAATATATCATATAAAAAAGCAAAAAACATGGACTATACAGCATGTAACAAAAAACCTGTCTGATCCTTAAGAGTCCCTCATTATTCGGCATCTTTCTATTTCTTATATAAGTACCCATAATTATGAAAATATTTTTCATAACAGTTTGTTTTTACAACTTTCCCCCACAAGTCAATAGTTTAAGAAAAATATTAGTTCAAAAATTTTAGAAAAATACGATTTGTATCATCATCAGCTGTGTTTACATTTTAGATCAAGGCTGCTCAACCATATACCCGCGGGCCACAATGTGGCTCACCGACCATTTTCAAATGGCCCGCGACGCATCCAGCTTCCGCCGGCGACCTTCCGCACATTATCACTCCACCTAGCCGGAGGGTGTTCTGCACTATTACATAAGTCTTATTAATAAGTAACTAAAATAGTAACCATCAGTGGCCCGCCAGAAATATCTGAATTTTCCGTTTGGCCCGAATGATAAAAAAGTTGAGTAGCCTTGTTTTAGATCACATTTGGGGAGACGAAAGAAATATAACCGTATTTTTTAAAAACTTACTATAAAACAGACATTTTAAGCAGCCTGCAGATTAGTACCCTCTTTCCGACTAACCTTGTTGACAGACGGACAACGGAGCGATCCTTATACTATAGATTTCTACATCGCATAGCTTTCTATATCATACCAACTTAACCATTACCATGTAGAGTGACCTCGTAGACCATTGCATTTGGCCCAAATCCTATTGCCAGATAGAATTTAGAGTTTATTGGCAGAGATATGTCTTTAATGGCCCATTTCGATGAGGGCATATAATCTTAGTGACCCGTATTATACAGGGATAAAACGAATTTGTGTAGTTCCTTCAAACTACATGATCTATTAATGGTATAGATTAATCCTGTACCTACGGGATTTAGATTGATCACTACATAGTATAAAACAAAGTCGTTTCCCGCTGTCTGTCCTTAAGTATGCTTAGATCTTTAAAACTACGCAACGGATTTTGGTGCGGTTTTTTTTAATAGATAGGACACGTTTACCTCGAAACGATTTTGTCGAATACGACACGCAGTGGCGCTTATGTTCATGTTGTCTCGTTCACACGACTCGCCCATTCGAGAATTACCGTATAAGTGAAAAAATCGAATCGAATGGTTACCGTGTGAACGATTGCATCGTATACGATAAAACCGTATACGTGAAAAAATCGAATCGAATGGTCGCCGTGTAAACGTGGCCATAGAGTGATTCAAGGAAGGTAAGCTATAAGGTTAAGCTATAAAACGTACACGTGCAAAGCAGGGGCGGGTCGCTAGTTAAAAAAATAAATAAAAAAATCCCTTTTTTTTATTTCATAGAAAATTTCGATGCCTTGCATAAATGAATGAAAGCACGGCGACACAGCTGACGGGCACGACTAGTGCGACATCGCTCCACGCAGTCAGTTCACTCGGGACGCTAAAATTACTCAGATACAGAATACCATGTTTCGTTTTATGAAAACTTTTTTGTTGATTTTGAAAAAAACCTATGCAAAGTCAATCAGTGCCACCACGTTTACACCCTTTTAGTATAGGTACCTAGCTTTCTGTAGTAATTGGAAATAAAAAATAGAATCTAGTCGGATAAGTCAAGTGAAGCGCTCGTGGCTAATAATCAACAGCATGGATCATATGATTTGCAAGGTTAAGCTGCGCTTGCCGCGGTCAGCCCGTGGTTGGGTGACCACGTTAAACCGTCGGTCCCGGGTGTTATACGAATACCTATGACCGTCGTTACGGGTAGTCTGAATCCCAAAAGTCTGACAACTGGTCTAACCTTAGGATATCGGCATTGCCCAGTAACTGGGTTGTGGAGGACTGATGGCAGTCGCTTCGTGTTACGCGACGTCTTACGTAGGCGGTTTAAAGCGACGCGAATTGCGAAGCGATGCGATGCGGTGACACGCGATGCGGTGCGAAGCGGCGGCTTTGTCCTACGAGCTCGCGGACCGCTCGCCGCGCGCCGCCGTCATTCAATAGCGCTGTACGGCACCGCATCCAGTTCGCGTGAAAATAGCAAGCCAACTGACAGCGTTCGCTTCGCGTCGCGCCGCGCCGCACCGCACTCCACGTGCGTTTGGTCACGTAGGCCACTTCAATAGGTATCGACTGTTTGTTGTTTTCGCGTCGCGCCGAGCCGCTTCGCGTCGCTTGTAGATCGCTCACGTAGGATGACGCGTTAAATACTGGTATTCAGCCGCATCTGGTTAGACTGGAAGCTGACCCCAACACACTTGGAAAAAGGCTAAGGGCCTGTCCACATCTCCACGTCACTACGTCGTCAACGTAGAACGGTGCGGTAACGCGGCACGGTGCGTTGACGTAACGTGCAAATTTACGTTACCGTATCGTAAAAATGCACATCAGGATCATTGTTAGATTTATCGTTGACGTTAAGAGAAACAGTAAGGTATGGTTTTAAAGCATCGGAGCACATAGACGGCGACTAAGGCGCCATCTCCACGAGCGAGTGAATCGCGGCGATATTCTCGCCGTGCCATCAAATTCAATACTAACTATCGCCGCGATAACATCGACGTGTGTATTTATGTTCCTATAACTCGTCAAAATGTAGGGAAAAGCTAATTTTTTTTTCGCGATTTCAGGTTTGGTCTAATAGTAAAATTTGTTCATAATGATGAGTACTCCTTAAGAGGTTGTGCGTTATTTATGTTACATCTTGTAGTTATATTATTTATACGAATCCTTGAAAAAAGATTTTTTTCTGAGTGTTGTTTATAGTCTAAATGCTTGATAGTAATCAATACTACAGTAATCTTGTCATTATTATCGTTAATATATTATTGACATTGTATAAAATGGTAAAAAACACTTGTTAATCAAGATTTTTTCGTGTATACTTTGTCAGCCTATAGCTCATAAACCCCATCGATTTCGGCATTGTCCTTTCGGTGGGGTAAATTGAGCATTATAATGAAACTACTGATACCCATTTAGTCCCAATCCAGTCTGGGTTTTTTTGGACCATCTCCGCACGTTATTTCAACGCACCGTGCCGCGTTACCGCACCGTTCCACGTTGACGACGTTGTGACGTGGAGATATGGACAGGTCGTAAGCAGAACGAACGATACTTGGCTAACTAAAACTAGGTCGAGATTAATTTCTGAAATTCCACTAAAACCTTGATCTAACTATTTCTAGAAACTTTCAATAGAGCAAGCAACCCCGCATGTTCTTACTAGTTTTATATAAATTACAGCAACTTGATATGAAATACCGAACTTAAGTTCTTAAGAACTTCAGATGTTACTAATTGGCCAACATCCTGAGAATCTGGCAGAAAATAAATCATACTTTTTATTAAATTACTTTGAGGGTTAAGAGGACAGAATAATTGAAGGATTTTTTGAGTTTTATTGAGCCGAATCTTATTAGTCTGGGCCAAGGGCTCTCACACTCTGGCAAGTGTACCACTAGTGGTATCGAAGCTTATCAAGTGGTTACGCCTGCTTATAATGGTACAATATAATACAAAAATCAAATCTCTTGCTCCGAAAAAATATTGTAAAAGTAGGTATGCGAGTGATATTTCAAAATGTTTGAGAGCCATTGGTCTATGCAAATATTAAAATAAAGGTTTTGAAGTTTAAACTATTAGTAGCTTTTATGATTATTTTACTTATAAGATTTGAAATTACATACATACATATACATATAGGGTGACTGGTAATTAGTGACCGATACTTTAACACATGATTGTACTCATGATAACAAACAACTTTCCCAAAGAAACATTATTTACAAAACCAAAAAAAAATATTTCCATACTACGAGCCGCGTCCATTCCGTAACGGTTTATTAAATGAAAAAAATAAAATTAAAATAATGTTTCTTTGGGAAAGTTGTTTGCTATCATGAGTACAATCATGTGTTAAAGTATCGCAGGCACACCGATAATTCAGCCCTCATCAAGCTGTCTCCCCCCCCTATGTCCACGCCAGCAACGCCCTAAGCCGAGGTTCGAGTCCCACTAGGGGTCGCTCTTAGAGCTGTTGTTGCAGGTAGTCATGATGTTAGTGTAGTACAAGTAGTTAGCTTAGGTTAACTATTTTACTTCCCCCCATTGGCTGGAGACCCCTCAGGTCACGCCAATAACTGCCCGGTTACGTAGAAACCGTCCCCTAGGACGACCTACAGCAGTCAAATAGAAAAAAAAAAAAATGTTAAAGTATCGGTCACTAATTACCAGTCACCCTATATACTCACGCCTTTAATCCTCGAAGGGGTAAACAGACATGTTCATCCATAAGCGTGAAGCCACACAGCTCCGATGCATTGCGTTGCGACGTCGCAGCGCTAGATTTGGAATCTATAGATTGGTCCAAATTTAGCGCTGCGACGTCGCAACGCAACGCAACGGAACAGTGTGGCTTCACTATAACAGAAGACTGTACAGCCACGCTTCGCCTCTTGTATTAACGCGGCATCCTACGTGAGCGATCTAGAAGCGACGCGAAAACAACAAACAGTCGATACCTATTGAAATTTCCTACGTGACCAAACGCACGTGGAGTGCGGTGCGGCGCGGCGCGAAGCGAAGCAAACACGATCAGTTGATTGTTGGCTTGATGTTTTCGCGCGAACTGGATGCGGTGCCGTACAGTGCTACTGAATGACGGCGGCGCGGCGGCGCGCGTCGGTCGGTTGGCGAGTTCGTAGGACAAAGCCGCCGCTTCGCACCGCATCGCATCGAATTCGCGTGTCACTGCATCGGATCGCTTCGCAATTCGCGTCGCTTTGAACCGCCTACGTAAGACGCCGCGTTAGTCCCATGTGATAGGAAAACAAAAGGGTATTTAAGTATTACTTTTTATTATAAATCTCGAATATATTACAAAAATAATAAACAACTGTGAAAAAATCAATGAAATACTTAATAAAATGCCCAAGTTTTTAACGACCAATTGATGTAAACTTCATAGTAACTTGACATCTCCGTTTCACGTGACAAGGACAAAATGGTCTGCCTACTCCGAATACTAGTATTTTACACGGAGCAACTGTTATTTAACCTCGACAATCCAGTTACTGATCAATACGGAAATCCGTTTAGATATTCGTGTGACGACTGGGACTAACGGTTACACATTAATACACATGCTCCCCTAGCCACTGTTAAAGTAAGTTTAGTGTCAATCAAATTCTATCCGCACATGAATTTGGAAAGCCAGAAGTTGATCTACATACATGTAAAGCCTTGTACGGACTAAGCATTCCAATGTACGCGTCATCTAGGTATGTCGAATACGCGTACAGGCTAATTGAGCGTTCACGTCCCTTTGTGTACGCGTTGCTGCAGGTACGGACTAAAGGTGTGTACGGACAGCGCGTACATTGGTACGCGTAGTCGGTTACGCGTACGCAGGAACGCTTAGTTCGTACAAGGCTTAAGACAGGCACCTCCATACTATAACTAAGCGTTCCTGTGTACGCGTAACCGACTACGCATACATTGGAACGCTTAGTCCGTACACACCTTTAGTCCGCACAATGCTTAACATGTAGGTACATGTGCCAGGGTCGGACTCAGACCTTCCTCTCAGCGCGGTCAGTGCCCTCCCGGACACCAGACTGCATTGTTGTGTTTGCGGATGAATGGAGGGAGATCTTGTTGGAATGCCTGGAGTACTGCGAGAGGAATGAAAGAGAAATGTTATGAATGAATATAACACAACATCACGCCTGTTATCACCGAAGTGTTGGACAGAGGTGTTAATAATTTCATTTTGCATTTAAGTCCCATCTAGGGGGCGAGCCTATTGACATAAACAGGGCACAAATCCAAACTCTGGGATGCTACTACGAAATTCCACACGGAAACCTAGTAACACTTTGTTCGAAGTGGGGACCGAATCCAGGACCTAAAGCTCAGCAATCGCGCTTGCGACCACTAGACCAACGAGGTAGTCTACATAATGAATGTCCGAATTGTGATCTATTTGAGGATGAGTGGAAGAATATACTGTCAGGGATATAAAAGGTCTTTCTAATTGTTACATTATTTTGTTTTCTTCTTTCAATTGTATTGCATGTATAATATATATAGTGCATCTTTAATTACTGTGATTGGTCCTAGAACGTTTTAATTAAAGTAAAATACTTAATTAAACAGAAGGCAACCGTTCAACTGCTAGGCCATCACTGCTATACCTATCAACTCATGTATCGTCGCGACCAGTGAAAACCCCGGTATTGCCAAAAGCGAAATTTTATAGGAGACGAAAAACACCGTTTCCTTAAAAAAATTGTAACGAACTTCACCGTGTTTTTTTACTGTTTTATTAAAACGGACTATTACCTATTAAATCACGCAATAGTATTTGAACATGAATCCTCGAAAGGTTTTTTTCAATTCTCGATTTTTTTCCCCAAGAGAACCCCTTGTGTTGGAGGATCCTCCCTTTGGTTGGAGGAACACCACACCAAGTTTCTCCACATTGGTGACCCCGACGTGATCGTCACAGACAGTGTTTCCACACTGGTGACGTCACACACAACCTTCGCAGCCTCGGCAGCCACATCATCACTCCCTCAGTAGCTCAGCATTCAATCGAGCAGCAAGCAGCGAGTCCCACAGCCAGCCAGCATCCTCGGTTTCAACGGGTGATGTGACCACTAGCCTGCAGCGAACGCGCAAGCCTGGTCACAACCCTCAGCCCACTCCAGCATCATGGCGCATCATACTGCACTTCGGCCGGTCAACTAGCAGAGGCACTTCTCTTCTGGTCGACGCAGTCCACAGCCACCACTCACCGCTCACAGTTCCGACTCACTGCGAACTACGTGGCACACAGTTTCGACTCAAAGGAACCCTTCACTGGCCCTGGCAAGTTGTCAAGACTCAACGACCGCTGACTCATCAAGACGATCGACCTCCGGTCTCAGGGGGGGAGTGATGTGGCGGCATCTATCTCGCCACAGACGAACTATCCTACATCGCGCAATCAAGATTTAACACGCAGATAGTATTATATACAACCTCCCAACATCAACCGTTGGGCAGTAGCCCGCCAGGCACAAGACTCCGCCTGGTTGGAGGATCCTCCCTTTGCTTGGAGGAACACCACACCAAGTTTCTTCACACCCTTTTTGTCAAATGCGAATTACGTGGTTTTCTTGGAAATAATTAGGTTTTTTTTCGTTAAATACGGGTAATCAGCAGATAAAAAGGTGCATTATTCATTATCAACTTCTTATTTGCCTTAAAATTTAACTCAGGCCAGTCGTAAATATGGGTTGCTAGATTTTCTTACTAAATATGACATAAAACGTATTTGACCATTTATATACAGCGTTATTGGAAAAACACTAACAACCTCTGACGGGGTCATTGTACTCACCATTATGAACAACTTTTACTATGGGACCAAAGCAGAAATCGCGAAAAAAAAACAGCAGTTCCGTATGTTCGCATAACTCGTCAAAATGTAGAGAAAGGCTGATTTTTTTCGCGATTTCATTTTTGGTCCCATAGTAAAATAAGTTGTTCATAATGATGAGTACAATGACCCCTTAAGAGGTTGTTAGTGTTTTTCCAATAACCCTTTTTTTATCGTGTGAAAATCCTCATGGATACCCTTCGCCTGGGGAAGGCGAAGGGTTATGCCGGACTCTTACCGGCTAAAAACCCACGGTGTTCCTTCTCCTGACCTTTGGTCGGGGTCACGGGATTCGCAGCTGCATGCACCGCAACCCGGGCAGGCCTCGGTCCACCAGCCCCTGGCGGACCTCTCCTTCTGTGGTACCTTGCCCCACGTCCTGCTGAGAGGCGCGCACGGAACACATGCGCGCCGCCTTCTCGGGCCTGTTACTGGTCGGGCGACGGGTCCTCTAACCTGTCGCCCGCAGGCCACATACTAGGGTGGCCGGAGATCGTCGCGCGCCCTCCGGCGGCGCCAGTGCGTCTGGCGCGGGAAGGGAGAGTGGTTGTCGCCTCTCTCTCCCTCTCCGCTCCCGCCTTGGTCGCCATCACCACCTCGCAAAAGGACGGCTTCCCACGCACTCTCGCTCCTGACCATAGACAGAAACACGGCCGGAAGCGAGAGATCACCACCGATCGCCGCAACTAGTTCACGGCGCTGCGTCGCCTACGCACGGCACTCCTGCAACGTGTGCAGCGCCGTGTCTTCCGGGCAGTCGACGCAGTGGTGACAACCGGACGTCTGCTCCCGGCCTATGCGACACAGGTACTTCCCGAAACATCCATGTCCCGAGAGCACCTGCGTCAGCCGGAAGCGGATTTTCCAATAACCCTGTATATTTGATGGTATGTCGTTATTAGTCTTATCCCACTACAATTTTATTTGTATAATACTCTGCCTTAATAGTCTGATATTGTTTTACATGTATAATTTCGATAATATCATTTTCTAAACTGTAAAGTTTGAGCATCATGCAGCAATTAATGATACACCTTTAATCATATCATATTACTGCCCATTGTCTGGTAGTATGAGTCTGTCATGCTCACTTAAATGTCCTGCTGATGGTGGCGTTGTATATCCGGTCGTTGGGTTCCCTATAACATGGTTGAGCTAAGCGATGCGGATGTGCACGTCATGCTCGTGAACGGGTGCTGTCTGTCGGGACTGGTCAGCCCATAACTACTAGGGCAATTCTAGAAGGCATATTTTCTTTTCCTATTTTCTACTCTTATGTGGATTTATTTGTTACATTAACCTGCATTATTCTCATTCTATGTCGCACGCCACTGTAATGGAATTGTCATGAATAGTCATGATCTACTATTTTAAAAAGAGTATTCATGGAGTTTCTTGCCGGCTCTTCTCCATAGAACCTACCTTTTGGAACCGTGCACCTAGTTTTGACGTTTTAAAAGTGCCTGTAATCTGGTCTATTTGAAATAAAAAACTTTGACTTTGACTTTGACTTTATCTTTTATCTTATCTTGTCATTTCATCTGCCGGCACTACGTTCCCAGTTTTTCCATTTCCTCTTCCATTGTGTATCTACATATTTTCTCATCTCAACATATCAAAATTCTAAACTAAACTTCCTTAAAGTTTTGACAGAACCGTTTACGCGATATCCTAGTGAAACGAAACATGTGACGAAAACCGAATGGAATACCGGTAACGGTAACTAGTATCCCGATTTCACAAACTAAAACACCGGTAAGTGGCATTAGGTAGATTTTGAGTAATTATCGGCCCATTAAGTATCGTATCGATATTTTCTAGTCCGATTCATCAAACTGCTCCACCATGTTAAGTATTTTATTTATTTATTTAAACTTCATGTACATTGGTGGTACACAAGGCGGACTTAATGCCATAGGCATTAAGTCCGCCTTGTACAGGTGCAAATATTAAGACACAACCTAGAAAGGGTTAAATCTTTCTACAGAGCATTAACAAAATAGCAGAATGGTCCTTATTTCAATGAAAAACAACGAAGTTCTATAAATCATCTACAGTCATACTTTTAGTTTAAGTTATCTCACAGAAAAACACCTTGAAAATGTACAAAAAAACTTACTTTTTTTTACAACATTATTTTTATTTTATTTTTCATTTAAAAACTAACAAACTGTTACGGAATGGACGTGGCTCGTAATATGTTTTTTTTTTTTGTTTTATAACTAATGTTTCTTTGGGAAAGTTGTTTGTTATCATGAGTACAATCATGTGTTAAAGTATCGGTCACTAATTACCAGTCACCCTACATATTAAAAAAAAAAGTTTTTTTTCTAAAAATCTCACAATATGAAAAGTGAGTGAGTGAATGAGACAGAAGACTGTGAGAGATCTTCAATATATTGACAAAACATTGACAGATTGACGTTCAGTTGTTCAGCCAGCAGTTAATAACAAAAATATGGTGGTACGAAGTTCGCCGGGTCGGCTAATTCATAATAAAAAGTGAAGTTTTTACCACTTATCTGTGTTTTGGTATGCGCTCAAACGGAAATATTCTACATATTTCCGTTCGCAAATGTTTGCCGTTCCGACACTCAATTTGTGTCTGTTATTGACATAAAATATCGGGAATATGTCCACGTGGATATTTCAATATTCCTGATCTGTAAATAGATAGATAGGTGGTCTGAAGACCTACTTTAAGTTTTGTAGGTAGCAGGAAAATATTCAAAGGTAATGCTACTACTGACGTTTGAGTGTTTTCTGCTGTCAATGAATTGATATAATTAGCAGAAAACATAAGCTGTTTGCTGGGGGTCTACTCCCGAAGAACGAAGTCCGTAGTTTCGGCCTTAGTTACGAGCGTTTTCTACTCCCTATCACCTACGGACATACGATTATTTCGGGGCCCGAACTAAGAATGAATGACAACACGATTTGACAGTTGTCCCTAAGCGATGTGTTTTTGCCCGTCCGAAAAGTTGAACTTGACACTTGTTTTGTTCACTCCTACGTTTCGGGCTTCTTTCGGACGGGCGACTGACTTCGTTGACGGACTTAGGGAGTAGGGCTGTTCCGACATGTCGTACTGTGGCTCGTTCATGATCACCCATACCGCGAAGTCTCACCGCGCTCATTGCCCTCCTGGATGCCAGACCGAATTTTGATATGTTTGCGGATGAATGGAGTGTGATTTTGTCGGAATGTCTGGAGTACTGCGAGGGGAATGCATCATGAATGAGTTAAAGGATATACTGTCAAAAGCATTGTAAGAGATTTATGAAAGAGTTTATTAGATTTTTTTTTATTTTAATTTTCTTTCCCTTGTATTGTATGTATCGTCTTCTACACTTCTGGACACATCTATTGGCCCACCTTGTATTTTCAGTTTCGTTTGGTCCTAGCTAAAATTTTATATTAGGTCGAGCAAAAAGTTTTTATGCAGTTTTGAACCTGGCACATTCACAATTTCATTCAATAGTCTTTTTTTGAATTTCGAACACAGAGTTTAAAGAAACAAAAGACAATTTGGAGCCTGTTTGTTGATATCAAACAATCGAATACTAGGAAAACTTGGTTTTATTGGTTTACTTGGATTTAATTCTTGAAAAAGTGATTGATATCTTTGGTTTTGCAACAAACATTACTTATTCTTAACATTAAGGTGAGGTTCTATCAATAATCTATGGATACTTCACCTGAAGTCACCGCCCAAGCTGTGGCACTTATTCAGGCCGGACACAGCCAAAGAAACGTGAGTGCTCAACTTAATTTAAGTCGATCTGCGGTCCGAAATGTTTATCGGAGGTACCTAGAGACTGGCGGCTTTGTTCGTCGCCAAGGAAGGCCACGATCTCGGGTCACAACTGAAAGGCAGGATCGATTCATCGTGACGACCAGCTTGAGAAATCGTCACCTTACCTCCATTGAGATACAAAACCAACTTCGCGACTTCCACGGAGTATCTGTGAGCGCTCGAACTGTTCGGAGAAGGTTAAAAAAACGCGATATGGTACCACACAAGCCAGCTAATGGGCCCAAACTAACGCGAGCCCACCGAACAGCACGCCTTCATTTCGCACGCAGTCATTTAAATTGGACACAGCAAGATTGGAGCCGTGTACTCTTTTCTGATGAGTCTAAAATTGTGTTACATGGCAATGATGGAAGGAAGAAGGTCTACCGACGTAAGGGAGAGCGTTTCGCACAATGCTGCTTTGAAGAGAGGGTTGCTTATGGCGGTGGCTCATGAACTGTCTGGGGCGGTATATCCGCGAGCGGCAAAACTCAACTTGAGGTTGTTACAGGACCACGGCTGCCAACATTAAATGCTGAAAGGTACATTCGTGAGTGCTTAGAACCTCATGTGATACCATACGCGGACTATGTGGGCCCAAATTTCCTTTTTATGCATGATAATGCAAGAGCCCATGCGGCCGGCATCGTCAGGGAATATCTTCGGGATGTGAACATCACAGTTATGGACTGGCCAGCCAGAAGCCCAGACATGAACCCCATTGAGCACATGTGGGACGAGCTAAAAAGACGTGTTAGGGCTCGTCAGCCAGTTGCCCAGACGATGCAGGAGTTGAAAACTGCCATAGAAGAGGAATGGGAGATGATCCTTCAAAATTTCATAGAGCGGTTGATAAACTCTATGCCTGATCGTATGAGAGCTGTGGTAGATGCCCATGGAGGCAACACGCGTTATTAAATTAAACCTTTATTTGATAAAACATGTTTTTTATTCAAAAATCAATTGCCTTTTACAAGGCGCATATCCGACTTATTAGGCGTAGCTCCATGTCGTATGGTATTCTGAATTCAAATTTAAAACAATACGATCGAAAAAGATGGTAAAATGTATCAGGTTTAAAACTGCATCAACAGTTTTTGTTCAATCTAGCAATCATATTTCGGTAGGGGCCATCGAAACCTAAACTCTAAGGTGGGCCAATAGATGTGTCCAGAAGTGTATTACTATCTTTAATTATTGTAATTGGTCTAAGACCGTTTTAATGAAAGTAAATAAATTAAGGACGCATTTGCAGAATGCGTAGATAAAAGTCAAATGATGATATGCGGACGGCCTTCTTTCCTTCCTATTTATATGACCGTGGACGGATTCATTTGACATTGTTTTATACAGGGCGTCCCACGACTTTGCCACATGGAGGGAAAGTACCTTAAATACTGTAGATAGAAAAAATATCTGAATGAAGACTTCATTTTTATTTTAAAAACAATACGAACTGCATTCAAAGAATTTTAAATAATCACCTGTCTGAACCGGGAATCGAACCCGCTAAATGTGAAAACAAAAAAAGCTGTAATTTTATTGTACTAATCGAAAGGCTCGATCAGATACATTTATTTCTTATATGTAACATAGCATCTAAAATAAAAGGAACACCATGAAATTTAACATATTTTAAAATTTTGTTCTGAATAATGAATACATTTTCTCTGATTATGTCGTGCTTACAACAACTGACTTTATGTACTACTTTCTGCTTTATTGCTATTTCGAAGTATTATTTCAAATATTCCCCATGAAAAAATAAATAAATGTAATCCAAATAAGAGATTATTAAAAGAGTTACAATTTGTATACAATAAGGAAGAGACACATTTTGACCATTAAATAAATGAAATTGTTTGTAGTTGCACAGTTAAACGTATCTTATTATTTCAAATAAAATAAATGTTAAATTTCATGGTGTTCCTTTTATTTTAGATGCTATGTTATTTAGAAGAAATAAATGTATCTGATCGAGCCTTTCGATTAGTACAATAAAATTACAGTTTTTTTTGTTTTCACATTTAGCGGGTTCGATTCCCGGTTTAGACAGGTGATTATTTAAAATTCTTTGAATGCAGTTCGTATTGTTTTTAAATAAAAATGAAGTCTTCATTCAGTAAATTTTTCTATCTACAGTATTTAAGGTACTTCCCCTCCATGTGGCAAAGTCGTGGGACGCCCTGTATAATAATAGGAAAGTAATGTTTTTTGTTGTAATCACAGCCAAATTAGTAACGCGAGGTGTAAATTTTTCGAAAAAAATGTTTTATTCTGAGACCTATGTTAAAAAATTGTTCAAATTTTGGTATGTGATAGATCGCGTATGGACCCCTTAACGTTGGACCACTATTTACGCTACACCCTGTATATTGATGTTAATTGTGTTCCGTGTTCCGTATTTTTATTTCGAAAAGAAGGTGTCCAAAACAAACCTATTTTTATATTGGTTATTTTAAACCAAGCAGTTTTGGAAATATTTAGGTTTGTAGAGACCAGAGCGATCGATTTAAATTTTGGAGATTGAGCCAAATACGTCCTTTAATATTCAAAGAGCTAAAGCAAATTAGAAAATACATTCAAAACTATTTAATAAGCATGTCGAAAATTGGCGTACAAATCATGAATTTGATGCACAAATGCAAAAAAAAAACACAAAGATCGTTCTACAGCGTAAACGAATTCGTACAATTCCTTCAAACCACTTGATCTACTGGTGACACTGATTGATCCTGCATAGGTTTTTTTTCAGAATCAACAAAAAAAAGTTTTCAAAAAATGAACCATGGTATTCTGTATCTGAGTAATTTTAGCGTCCCAAGTTAACTGACTGCGTGGAGCAATATCGCACTGGTCGTGCCCGTTAGCTGTGTCGCCGTGCCTTCATTCATTTATGCATGGCATCGCAATTTTCATCACATAGTTTTCTTATTTGGGAAAAAATAAAAGTTTATTTTTATTTTTAATCAATCTAAATCCCGTGCGGGGTTAATCTATACCGTTAATAGATCATGTGGTTTGAAGGAATTACACGAATTCGTTAACACCCTGTATAATTATGTATTCAAAAGCGTTGACAGAAGCGTACAACGACCATTGCAAAATACATTAATTCTATTTTATTTCTAATGCCACAAGCCACATGATAAACAATAATAAACTATCAAAGCTGCCACTACAATTTTGTATGGAAACTGCACAAACTGGCAAACAGTATAAATTAATATATTAACGCATGCACGGTTTGTGGCTAAAATTAAATGTGTTGTTCTGAATTTTATATGAAAATTATATCAAATGCAGGCGCGATTCAATTTACATTAATGTTGTTGGCTGCGAAATTATGTACAGTTAAATTTATGGAATTTAGGTACAATTAAGATAAACATAGTTTAATGGGTAGGTTCAACACTACAATTGTAGTTTTATCTATACAGGGTGTAAAAAGACCCATCACGTAGCCGAAATCTACGCACTCTGTACATCAAACTAAATAACATTGACCGAAAATAATTGCTGGGAAACGACTTTTATTTTTAGACATAAAAAAAAACTGCTTTTTTGTAGCGCGTAATGTAATGCACGTAACCGAATGTGCTTGTGTGGGTCGTGCAGCGGCTACACAGCTGAGCCAAGGCGGTTGTGTGCGTTTGATATTCATTGCGTTTTTGTAACTTCAAATGCGTAATTTGTTAGGAAAAATTGAAAATAATAATGTTTGTTTGGAAGAAAGTTTAGTATTATCACTTAGAATACGTTTCTGGAAAAAACTAAAAAAAAAAAATGTTGACTTTGACCTTCAATATCTCCGGAATCAATGATTTCCCAGGTATGGTCTGGTAGAAAAAAATGATCCCAATGATGGGTAGAATATGTGGTTTTCGTTATCGTTAAAGGGTCTTTTTACACCCGATATCTATACATCTTCTATATACATATACAAGGTTAGTCAGAAAGGGGGTACTAATCCGAAAGGGTGTTAAAGTACACATAATAATGAGTAACGTTTGTTCTACAACTTTTCCCAAAAGTCAATAGTTTAAGAGAAACAGCTGTTCAAAAATCTCAAAAAAAAAACTCTAAAATCTATCTATACCCAGTTATGATCAGCTGTGTTTACATTTTAGGTCATATTTGGGGTCATGAATTAGAAGCACCATTTTCTGAATTTGTAACTAAAGCAGGGATGAAGAATTTTTGAAAAAACTAAAATAAAAATCATTTTATTTGAAAAAAAAAAATATCGAATTTTGAAATTTTAACACTTGCTTTCAAACAGTCATCAGCGATACTATATGTGGGCTTCGGATTAGTACCCCCTTTCCGACTAACCTTGTATACATTTAATAGACCTGTGCCTGTAGACAAATGGCAATCGATGATCGCTAGAGAATAGAAAGATGTACTGGATTGACATAAGCTGTCGACCGGTCAAGCGATCTGTTATTGTCATTTCCATACTTACATTTAATTGGCGTTTCTATTCTCTAGCGATCATCGTTTGCCATTTGTCTACAGGCACTGTAGACTTGAGTGTCAGAAAAAAGAAAAATAAAAAAAAGCGGGAAAATTAAATGATAACCAATACGATCGATTTAGATCATTTTTGAAATATTTGTCTGTTTACCATTTAGTTTTTGTTTCATCGTAATCTGTTTACTCAGTCAAAAGATATTAGAATTTAAAGTTAGTCATCTCACCGTCAACATTTAAAATGTCAAAGAAAATATCCATTTTTGAAAAAGCTTCAAAATGAAATGATTTTTGGAATATTTTTCTGTTTATTATCATTTAGTTTTCATTTCATCGTAATCTGTTTGCTCACTTAGCGTGTGTGTGTACACACGGCTACACATCAAGCTATACATTTCCAGTTTACACTAACCTCTCACTGTAAGGAAATCCTATACAATGCGAGATCAGCTTATACTGGAAATTTGTAGCGGTGCGTACATAGGAAATATTTAATTTTTTAAGCTGCTTACTTACTAGTTAGCTGCACAATGTAAACACAGGGGAAGATGCAAATTATATTAACCGACTACAGAAAAAGAAAGAAGTTATGTAATTCGAAAGAATTTAAAATAAGTGGGTGGTAGTGTTAAGAAGTGTACGATTGTATTACATTTAAGCTACCCATCCACCAGTTTCAAGGTTAACTCTTCGTTATGTTACGTACTATGAAAATACTCATTCGGGTCTTTTCGCGTAGAATATTTTACAAGGCACCAAATACTTTTTTTGTTCTGTTGTTTCGACATAATTACACCGGCCGTGGTCACAGGTAGACTGAAGTGGTGGAGCAGTAGTCATCTTCGTGAAGCAAAGGTCATCTACCCTCACTTGATCTCCATTTTTAATTATCTTATCGTCGCCGTCGGTATGTACAGTATCACGGCCGGTATAATTCGGTCGAAACGTCTGGGGATAAAAACGGTATTTACCTAGTACTTTTTAAAATATTCTACGCTATTAGACCCGAATAAGTATTTTTATAATGTGTACAAATCGCGAAAGGTTAAAAACATTTATGTTACTTACTGTAGAAATACTATTGACGACACGTTTGATGCAGTGGCTTAAGCGATTAGCTTATTATTTTTACATTCAAATATTGAAATTTTTATATCCCACTACAATTTTATTTGTATAATACTCTGCCTTAATAGTCTGATATTGTTTTACATGTATAATTTTGATAATATCATTTTCTAAACTGTAAAGTTTGAGCATCATGCAGCAATTAATGATACACCTTTAATCATATCATATTACTGCCCATTGTCTGGTAGTATGAGTCTGTCATGCTCACTTAAATGTCCTGCTGATGGTGGCGTTGTATACGGTATCCGGTCGTTGGGTTCCCTATAATATGGTTGAGCTAAGCGATGCGGATGTGCACGTCATGCTCGTGAACAGGTGCTGTCTGTCGGGACTGGTCAGCCCATAACTACTAGGGCAATTCTAGAAGGCATATTTTCTTTTTCTATTTTCTACTCTTATGTGAATTTATTTGTTACATTAACCTGCATTATTCTCATTCTATGTCGCACGCTACTGTAATGGAATTGTCATGAATAGTCATGATCTACTATTTTAAAAAGAGTATTCATGGAGTTTCTTGCCGGCTCTTCTCCATAGAACCTACCTTTTGGAACCGTGCACCTAGTTTTGACGTTTTAAAAGTGCCTATATTCCTATTTGAAATAAAAAACTTTGACTTTGACTTTTGACTTCTGCGCTACGGGTCGTGATCGTGAGTTCGATTCCCACACGGAACAAAAATTAGTATGGCCTACAGATGGTTGTTACGGGTCTGGGCGTTTGTTTGTGAGATTTGTGTCTGTAAACGCACCTACGATACAAGAGAAATCTTAGCGTGGGGCAACGTTTTTTTTTAAATAATAACAATGTGTGTATTTTTTTATCTTTTAAAATTAATACAATACACATTATAAATCTAAAGTAAATCTTAATTTAGATAATTTTTTGTCTAATGTTAAACATAATTGTCAAAAAAATTACGGATTTCGAAGCATTTTTTTTTAAAACTCCGTACTCAAATACTACTTAAGTAATGCTTATCCCGAATTCTCAATTCAGAAACCGGAGGTTAGTGACTTAGATCAAACGTGAACTCTAAAAAAATTAAATTGGAATACTTTCCATAGAGATTGATCTCTCGTCGTAAGTACAAACCCTTCCTTTTACCGTGTTTACTCCACATTTTATTATTGCAACAACTAACCAGTTTATCGCCACTAAAATTTATTACAACCGATAAATAATGTCATAATAAAAGTACCAAACAGAAATATAAAACGTAAAAAATACGGCAATAATTACGACCTAAAAGTACAAGATGATAATTTATAAGCACCTTCAGGTAGTTACATTAATTGAATGTCTTAAAGCGGACTATATTAAACTGCCATTACTGACAACCCTGAGGGCTTTAGGCTGGGTACACGCTGGCGACTTTTTTTTTGCGATTTTAATGTCGCATTTACTGTGTGAAAAATTAAAGCTCGAATTAAAAAATTAAAATGAGGAGCTCGTGGCTAAATAATTACAGCCGCATAGACCGATCTTCCGGGTTAAGCCACGCTTGCCGAGGTTGGTCTGTGGATGGGTGACCATTTACCATAGCGAGTTTCCTCCGTGCCTCGGAAAGCACGTAAAGCCGTTGGTCCCGTCTGTCATTTGTAGATCATTGACAGTCGTTACTGTTGGTCAGAAGCCAGAAAGTCTGACAACCAGTCTTACCAAGAGTATCGTATTACCCAGTTACTGGGTTGTGGAGGTCTGATAGGCAGTCGCTCCATGTAAAATACTGATATTCAGCTGCATCCGGTTCGACTGGAAGCCGACCCCAACATAGTTGGGAAAAGGCTAGGCAGATGATGATGACTGTGTGAAAAATAAAAGTTTACTGTTTTTTTTTGGTATTAGTTAAGAAGATGAGGAATGGTAATCGCAGTATACCACGTCGCTCTCAAAAGGATCTGACGACACGTTGGATAGTTTGTAAGAAGACATACGACTCGATGCCACATACATGGCTCATGAGAGTGCTGGAATTGTACAAAATAAATATAACTCTTCGCTCCTTCCTGATGTAATGGAGGCAGGTCATTTGCTATCCGAGATGTCAGTAGATTCGGGGGAGAGGAAATCCGACAAGGATCGGGCGTGGTAAGTGCATATAAGAATTCTGCTGCTCGTACTCTTCACATAATAAGTACTTATACAATTTAATAGTAGAAAAGTCCATTTCGCACAGTTTGCAGTACTGCTCTCGGCAACACTATTATACCAGCACTAGGTATCTCACAGCCCTCCATGACACCGTTGCGGCTAGATGGTTGCGGTCTAGCGAGTTATCGTAATGCATGAATTTGTGGCACAATTTTTCTCTTGTTCCAAGCAATTTTTTTTGGCTTATACGATTTTAAAAAAGAAAATCGGAATAAAACAGTTGAAACAAAAATCACGATGCTATTGAAAAACTTTTTAAGTACTACAATGCACAATAATTGTCGTCTTAATGTAGGTTTAAAGAATTTTAACAAATTCTTTTTAGATTGAACAGTTTTGCTTGCATGAAAACCACTCGTAATATTTGAATACTGAAGCAATTCTCATGCCAACGAAACAAGTAAACAAACATGAAGTTATTAGTTGAATGAAAAACAATGGGATCTTTAAATTTCAACAACTTTCTATGAGTTTTTATCATGACAAAAAGTTCTCAAATCTATTTTAGTCGATTTACTTAATTGTAGTTTATTAGCTTTCATTTTGTGCATTTATACGAAGTTAACTTACTTCGAACTATCGTAATTTTCTTGAAGTCTTATACAAGGTTAGTCGGAAAGGGGGTACTAATCCGAAAGGGTTTTAAAGTACCCATAATAATGAATAACTTTTGTTCTACAACTTTCCCCAAAAGTCAATAGATTAAGAGAAATTACTGTTCAAAGATTGCACAAAAAATCGCTAAAATCTATCCATCCTCAGTTCTGATCAGCTGTGTTCACATTTTAGGTCATATTTGGGGTAACGAATTAGTACCTCTATTTTCTGAATTCGTAAATAATGCAGGGATTAAGAATTTTTGAAAAAACAAAAATGAAAATAATTTTACACGGAAATAAAAGTTGTTGAATTTTGAAATTATAACACTTGCTTTAAAATCGTCATCAGTAATACTTTAAGTGGTCCGCGGATTAGTACCCCCTTTCCGACTAACCTTGTATAAGGATCTAGTTTAGTCGCATCTAAATCGCATCTGTCGCAAATCTGTAAAAGTCTCAATCAATTGTTAGAAATCTCACATCACAATGATTAATCGCACGTTTGATAAATCTGATACAAATACCCCGCTCTAAAATAACAAATTGTCGATAATAAACCTATAAATTTTACACTCCGAAAAATAAATCTACGCCTGACACCGATTGAGATTAAAAATATGATCGATTGCGATTCGATTTTTAAATGACAGCCCTATAACTTTTAGTATCGATATTATTACAATCATGTTGCTGAAATCGTTAATCGGTTCTCGATTAGCCATGTATCATGTATAAAAAGTGGAACAAATGCGCTTCGAAGGTTTCTTTCCTCGAGGCATTATAGGTATTTTAAGCCCAATACACACTGATAATTTTATATTCAGATATAAAAATGTGTAAAAGCTTGCCAAATCATAACAATATTATTATATTTTGAAATAATTAATTATTAAGTTTATAATAACACCTTGTGCATATACAAGGCGCAAACGAATTCATGTAATTTTTTCAAACCGCGTGATCTACTGGTGACACATTAAAAGAAAAGGCGTTTTTTTTTAATAAATCAAAAATAAAATATACCTACCAAAAACTTGATTTTCAATTTCTGAGTCATTTTATAGCCGACGAATTTTCGTATAGCTCAAGCTGACACAAGAGAAGAATTCTATAGCCCCGGATTAACTGACTACAAAGAGCGATATCGCGCTAGTCGTACCCACCAGCTTTGTCGCCGTGCTTTCATAAATTCATGGTTTTTTTTTCTTTTTTTCTATTTGACTGCTGTAGGTGGTCCTAGGGAACTCTTCCTACGTAACCGGGCAGTTATTGGCGAGACTTGAAAGGTCTCCAGCCAATGGGGGGGGGGGGGGGGGGGGGAAGTAAAATACTTAACCTAAGCTAACTACTTGTACTACACTAACATCATGACTACCTGCAACAACAGCACTAAGGGCGACCCCTAGTCCTCGGCTTAGGGCGTTGCTGGAGGGGGCTTAGGGGGGGAGACAGCTTGATGAGGGCTGAATTATCGGTGTGACTGCGGAGTCTGAAGAGACGACCGGCTCTACGACGGGAGAGCTCGGTGGATCGTGACCGGCGGCGGTGGGACTTCGCGACGGGCCTCGTCGGCGTGGACGTTGTGTAGTGTGCTGGTCGATTTATTCGCCTCCTGGAGAAGGGTAATTTCGTGATCGGGTGCTAAAAGTGTATACCTGTGACGGACATGCATGGCATCGATATGACGTAAAAAATGCAAATTTTTTTTTTGCTTATTTCTTATTGAATCCTTATCAGGTGGTTTAGATACGATTACTTAACTATATCGCAAGAAAATAAGATTTTTAATTTTTAATCAAGCAAAATCGCTTGCTTGGTTGCTCTGACATCCTGCACAATGCTGCAACATTCCACCCCAGTGTGCGCAGCCTTAATGGTGAATTTTTTATCATTTTTTTACTTACAACATCCTTGTAATGTACCCGCTATACTACAGATTAAGACTCGGCTATTAAACAGTAGATTTGCATAATTGCAAGAAGTTCTTGCCTATAGGAATATATTATGACTAAAATGCAGGTGATTCTGCGCATAATAATTTTGCAAATTCGTTCTTATCACGGTTTTCATGTCAGCCTTTTGACAGTTTTGGGACTCGGAACAATTCTACTATACTAAAGCCAATATGGAAAGAGAATTAAACGTTATTACTAATTACGCAATTATCAACTTTGACAACATGTGTTTAAGTTCATTTTAGAATGACAAAGATTACCGAAAAAGGCTTAAAAGTAATTTGAATGTGATGGAAACTGAACTATTAGTCATTGAATTAAGATTCATAATCCCAAAGCACGTTAATTATCACTTTAAAGTGGCTGATGTATTACAAAATTGGGCTGTAATTTGGTCACAACTGGAATTTCGTCATAGAAAATTTACTTATAATGTAAATTGGTCACAGAATAGAATAGAATTCTTAGGCAAAACTGTGTTTCTTTTTAAATTTTAACGCAAATCAGCTGAACTGTGTTTTTTTTAGTTTCCAATTGGTTCCTTGTCATACGTTAGGAAATTCAGTCAAACTATGACGTATTTTCCGCCACTGTGTATTTGTAAAAAACTTGTACTTACTACAAATATTGTTTTATTAATTAAATGATCTTGTTGCTGTCTGTACAAAAAGGAGACATTTAAAGGTCTCTATGTGCACCTGTGACGAAATTACTCAAAAACATTATTAAATAAAAGTACCTGTGACCAAGTTACATTCAATGTATGGAATTTTCAAAACTATGACAAAATTGCACTGTGACCTAATTACACAAACCCACAAAATTGTTGCCAACTCGGAAACGAACCAATACCGTCCGTCAGTTTTTGTAAATGAAAACTGTCTGAATGAACAGTATCCCTGGCACAAACCGAGTTTTCAAATTGCGAAAACAGCAATAGTTTTTATGAGTTGGCTAAACTGAATAATATTTTTGTCTCTTTTCTTTAACAGACTTCAAAAAGAAGGAGTTTTTCAATTCGTCTGTTTTTTTTTTGTGTGTTTGTTACTCGATATCTCCGCCAAATATGAATGGATGTTGATGATTCTTTTTTTGTTTGGTAGGCCATACTTCAGAGGTGGTTGAAACTGATTCTGCGCTTTTTGAAAAAATTAACAAAAACAAAAAAAAAACATATATTATACTTAGATGACGTTTTGGCTTGTTCCCTTTAGCAAAAGTTTTGATGAGGACTTTCAATCTCTGTTTTAACTGTCATCACAGAAACATCAGCCAAGAACAAAGAAGATTGTATGTATTTGTAAGGAGCCGTCGTGATAATTTTACATTAATACCTATTCTTAAAGAAAACTACCTAGTTGTCGGAAAAATTACGCAACCGATCATTGTAGTCTTAAACCGTGTAATTTATTGCACTAACACGCATTTAATAAAAAACTTTAATTAAAAGTTAAAACCGACTTAAAAAAAAACTAAAAAAAGAATGAAATACGAGTTTCAGAAGTCGGTGCCGTTCTACACTGAAACAAATAAAATCCACCGACTTCGGAAACTTAATTTTATATTATGCTAATTATTTCACTCTTTTTTTTTAAGTTTGTTTTTACTTTTATTTCATGTATTTTTTGCAGATATGTAATAGAGATGCAGCTTAGCGAACTCACGAAAACTATTGCCTGATTCAGAAAAATCCGATAAATCAGTTGTCCTACGATTCAGTAAACTATCTCTTTTTTTTTCTCTCGTCAGGAGAACCATAGACGGAACGAGATAACAAACCGGATCAGGACAACTGCTTATCGAAAAGGTTCTGAATCGGGAGGCAGCTTCGATTCAGTTGCGTTTGATTAACGTTTGTGTTAGTAGAATTGGCTCAGCTTTTGAAGGATGATTTTATCAGTGAACGATGATACGAAAATGATATTTCAATACTGCCTCGCAAACAAAGACTAAAAGAGATTTTCCACGAATATCTTAGAAATGTTTAGAATGTTCATTCACCATATTTCCGGCGATAACAAAGTACTAAAACGAGATTTATATGTTTTTACAGAATGCTTAGTATAATCTTGGCAGAAAACCAAACTTAAAAATAGGTACTAAACTAGTGATAGTTTGAATATTATGTGTTTTGCCTTTACAAGCAGTAACGGTACGAACTGTGTCTTACAGTCTTATTATTACTAACAGTCGCAACGCACCGTGTGGCATGTTACTGTGATTTATATGTAGGACGACGCAGCGTCACCGCCCAAGCGTCGCAACACGTGGGCACGCCGCAATAGCGGCAGTAAGACCCGTTATGGAGGATTGCCTGGAGAGGCGGCATGGCGCCCGCAGCTCCGTCTGACGCAGGTGCTCTCGGGACATGGATGTTTCGGGAAGTACCTGTGTCGCATAGGCCGGGAGCAGACGTCCGGTTGTCACTACTGCGTCGACTGCCCCGAGGACACTGCGCTGCACACGCTGCAGGAGTGTCGTGCGTGAGCGACGCAGCGATGTGAACTAGACGCGGCGGTTGGTGGTGACCTCTCGCTTTCAGCCGTGGTTCTGTCCATAGTCGGGAGCGAGAGTGCGTGGGAAACCGTCGCCACATTTTGCGAGGTGGTGATGGCGACCAAGGAGGGAGCGAAGAGGGAGAGAGAGGCGACGGCCACTCTCCCTTCCCGCGCCAGACGCACCGGGCGCCACCGGAGGGCGTGCGATGATCTCCGGCCACCCTAGTGTGTGGCCTGCGGGTGACGGTTTAGGGGACACGTCGCCCGACCAGTAACAGGCCCAAGAAGGCGGTGTGCATGTGTTCGCACATGGACGTAGTAGGACGTGGAGCAAGGCCCCACAGAAGGAGAGGTCAATTTCAATTTCAATTTCTTTATTGCATTCCATAATGTCAAATACAGGTGGTAGGCTTAAGATTATAGGATCAATTATGGACCCTGTCGGGCACAGCATAGTGTAGTAGAAGAGAGGAAGAGCACTTATTTGTTTAATAACAATTTAATATTAAATTTTTATTCATTGTTTCTAGATATTTAACTGCAATTCGATATTTTATTTATTTAGAGATTATCTATTTCTTTTTTATTATTTTGACTAAATGTTTTGTTTATTTTTTTGCACTAATACTAGTATTTGTTAATTGTACCTACTTAATTATTTACTATTTTTATGTACCTATTTATTAATTTATTATTTATTTAATTTATTGCACTATTCATTATTTATTTATTTTTATTAAATTAATTGTAATTAAATTATTGCACCAATTATCATAAAATATTCAGTTGTTATTATAATAGCCATTGTTATAAAATATAATGAAGTCTATATTTAACACTATAATAAATTAAATATTTTAGGTTTTATATTATTACTTTATTTTATTGAATTATGTATGTTTATTCGGTTTATTTGTGTATAAGCATCGTTTAAGTTATATTTTTATCATTTAAATATTCATTAATTGTGTAATAAGCTTTTTTGACAAGTATTTGTTTAAGTTTGTTTGTAAATTTTGTATCACTTGTTTCGTTTTTTATTGAGTCTGGTAGTTTATTAAATATTTTTATTGACATTACATATGGGCTATTGGAATGTAGTGTTATACGGGAAGTAGGTAACATTAACATATTCTTATGTCTAAGAGATCGGTTTTTGTGTTTTTCTTCGCGGGTTGTGAAAAAAATTATATATTTCTTGACAAATTTGCATATTTCCAGGACATAGATGGAAGGTAGAGTGAGTATTTTATAAATAAGGGTTTACAGCTATCTGTTTGTTCAATATTTGCAAGAATGCGAATTAATTTTTTTTGTAAAATGAAAATTGTAGCCGCATCTGTACTGTTTCCCCACATTATAATACCGTAGCTGAGCCACGCATTTGCGTAGGCGTAGTAGGTAGTAAGTGCGGTTTGTAAATCGGTAGTTTTCTTAACTTCACGGAGCGCATAGCTGAATCTTGATATTTTTGTCCTAATATTTTTAACGTGGGTCTTCCAGGAAATATGTGTGTCTATAGTGAGTCCCAATAATGTGAAATCGTTTACAACTTCAATTTTTGTGCCGTTGGTTGTAAAGTTAATTAATAATGGAGATTTTTGATAGGGATGGAAAGTCATGAGTTTGGTTTTTTTGTAATTTATCTCGAGATTGTGTTCATTCATCCATTTAATTGTTTTATTTAGTATTGAGTTAAGCTGTTCGTTAATATTACTATTGTCGTGGCATGAGGTGAGTAGGGATATATCGTCTGCAGGTCCACCAGGGGTTGGCGGACCGAGGCTTGCCGGGGTTGCGGTGCATGCAGCTGCGAATCCCGCGACCCCGGCCAAGGGTCAGGAGAAGGAACACCGTGGGTTTTTACCCGGTAAGAGTTCGGCATAACCCTTCGCCCTCCCCGGGCGGAGGGTATCCATAAGGATTTTCGCACGATAAAAAAAAGGTTAAGTATTTACTCCCATTGGCTGGAGACCCTTCAGGTCTCGGCAATAACTGCCCAGTTAAGTAGAAATGGTCCGCAAGGACCATGCAAGGACCATCTAAAAGCAGCCAAATAGAAAAAAAAAGAAAAACCTATTGAGTTGAAGCTTTGTACATTTGTTGTTGACAAGAGAGCAAAGTATACCGACATAAAAAAAAAACTTCTGATGCGGGCGGTGCTGCTAGGGCACAGCTACAGTTAAAGCAGTAAACAGGTCGGTTTTGACACCTGTCAAAATACTAGGAATAATGTCAACACTAGTAATAATTAGTCCAATGCTTGGCGTTTAGTTTAATTTTGAAATGGGTGAGCAAAGTTTAGATCAATAAAAGGTGAATTTCTATAAGATCGAAGGCGTGAACTTTTGTACACATTTATTTTGTGCTTTAATGCAAACGTTAAATGTGACCTATTAAATTGTAGACAACTGTAGTTCAAAATAAAATATTGTTTTAATTCTAGTTTTAATTAATAATTCTAAATTTTCATTTCCCTGATATCTCTTTGTTTAAAACTAAAATTTTAGGCTTATGTTAAACAATAACTATTATTGAATTTAGTGTTAACCTGACTATACGCGTTAATTATTAATTCATAAAATAACTAAACACAATCGTATGTTATATTCGGAATAATTAATTACTATAATGCAAACCTAGAATGAAATACAGCGAGTTGTTGACTAAACATAATATTTGTTAAATTAAATTAATTAGTTCTAAAATAGGGCATCAAAAGGCTGTGCTGGCGCTGCTGCTGCAGCTGCGGAGGCCCTCAAGCGGCGAAAATATAATAACTTCATTAGTAATTATATTTTCGAGCCGTTTGGGGTCGAAACACTCGGGTCGTGAGGTTTGAGTGCCCAACAGACAGAGATGTTACAAAGCGGCTGGTCGACATGTCCCGTGACCCGAAGGCTGGCCTCTACTTTGGTCAAAGGATTAGCATTGTCATACAAAGTGGCAATGCTGCCAGCCTTCTGGGCACGTTACCAGGGCCCGAAACGTGACAATCCGACAATTTTGTCACTTTTTGACAAATAAGTCGAATTGTCGCGACAAGTGCCGTTTAATAAAGATGACAATAAGTCCAAATGCGACAGGTAAATACTGACAAAATTGTCAGACTAAGAGCGGTTACGCACTGGATCCGATCCGAATCCGAGAAAATACGTTCCGAAGTAGTCATAGAACTATTTATATGGTGGTTTACTTACGCATTAGATCCGAATTCCGTCATCCGATTTCTCTCCGTCATTCGTGAGTTTCTAATTCGGAAGAAAAATTGACGGACCGAAGTAGCCGTAGTACCTACTGTTTATATGAACGCTTTCGCATTACCTCGGATTCAAATCGGACGCCAAATGGAAATGCCAAAGATGGCCCCTGAATTGTTTGAATTTGGATCAGAGATCGGATAAGTGCGTAGGCGATATCCGAATTCGGTCCGAGTTTTTTAGACTCTAGATTCGTATTTTCACGTATTCGGATCGGATGCAGTGCGCGAAGGAATATCCGAATTCGGTCCGAGTTTTTTACATTCTTATTTTCACGGATCGAATGCAGTGCGTAATCGCTGTAAAAACCATTTTAATAAAGGCGACAATTGTCAGGTTTTACCTGTTGAGTCTTTAAGAAAATATTCTCCGACTTATTTGTCATGGTAATTGACATATTTGTCACAACACAATATAGAGGCAAGCTTATGAGAGAACATGAGGGTAATATTAAAAAAGTATAACAATTTTACTTTTGTTTTCGACTAGAACTTTTGTTTTTGTTTGCTATTTGAAGTGGACGCCAAATTAACAATTTTAGGTCTTATTTATGACAACAAAGATCTTTTATTTGGCAAATTTAGTGATAATTTAATACACGAAATGAAAATTAATAAATGGATTCTTTATTTGTAAATACTTTTATTTATAATTTTGTAAATATTGTTTGTGTAAGTAAATAAAATAAAGAATTAGTTCTAATAAATATATCGCACATATACCTACATAGATATCAACAAAACAATAATTAGGTACTTTATCTATTTTCGATAACAAACACATTTTATTAACACTCACAACCGGAACAACTATCTTTAGACATACACACATAACATCACGCCTATATTCCCCAAAGGGTTGAGCAGAGGCGTCCAGTACGCCCTCTTTTCGCCGTTATTAGTCTCATGTGATAGGGGGGCAAGCCTATTGCCATTAACCAAGTAAAAATCCAGACTCCGGCCTACTACTGAGAAATTCCACACGGAAAATCCCAATAACACTTTGCCCGACCTGGGGATCGAACTCAGGACGTCACGCTCAACAGTTGCGCTTGCGACCACTAGACCAACGAGGCAGTCACGTCTATAGAACACACAAATATTTGTTCCGTCCGGAAATCGAATCTGCAGTCCGAAGTGCAGTAAAAATCAACTACAAAAACATGGCACGCCCCCCTGTGTACATCTCCACGTCACGACGTCGTCAACGTGGAACAGTGCGGTAACGCGGCACGGTGCGTTGACATAACGTGCAAAGGAGACCTGACAAGCTTCATACATTTTTGGACCAAAATCCAAAGTAGCCGGCCAAAGAAAAGTATATACATATTATGATAGTCCACGACTACCTTAACATTTTTTATTACTACGTTATTCCTCTAGGTCTGATATCTGAGTCACTACATAAGTTTAAAATGATCGATCTTAGTGAAAAAAATTAAAGAATTCAAGCGTTACAATATTAACTAAGTAAGTAACATAGTATCTTAATGTTTGTAATGTTTTTCATTTACAAATTCTTTTTTAGTTTTAACTGAAATGGAATAGTTTAACCTTATGTAGTGACTCAAATATTAGACCTAGAGAAATGACGTCACATTAAAAAATGTTTAGGTATTCATGTACTATCATAATTTATACATAATTTTCTTTGGCCGGCTACTTTACTTTTTGGTCCATTTTGTCAGATGTCCTTTACGTTACCGTATCGTAATACGTTCCGCCTCTAGCCGCAAGCGCACACGTATAATATGCGCTCCATCCGCGCTCTCCACGCCCGCGAGTTAGTCGCCGTTTACGTGCTCCGATGCTTTAAAACCATACCTACTGTTTCTCTTATTAAAATTCAGGATCTACATGGTCAACGATAAATCTAACAACGATCCTGACGTGCATTTTTACGATACGGTAACGTAAAGAACAATGGTCACTTTGGACTAGGAAAAAACAGAAATTGTTACCGAGATGAAACTGTCACCAATATGTAGTCCATTGTTAATGTAATTATTGGATATCTTCGCATATTTTTAAAAGCTGGAGAAATATAGATAATCTTGTTTTAAAAATACTACTTTATTTATCAGAACGCAGTATAAAATATCTAACTTCGAACGCATCCGTAATTACTTACGTTACTAGAGAAGTCCATACTTTTTTCTAAAGTCTATGATGATTTTATTTCTTAAATCGAAATAAAATCCCAGGCAATTTCAACCGTATAAACTCACATTAATTATTATACTAAGGCTTAGCCACTAATAGAATTTGATGTTACTTCGTGGTAAATTGTTTTAATAAAGCCATGAATTAGATAAAAAACTAATGGTTTTACATCTAAAAATCGACACTGTCATAAATCGATCGATTACGTCCCTCCCTATTCTTGACAAGTAAAAATAAATTGACGGTTTTCTGGGCTGACCGTGTCGTTGTAGTTTCGGCGACGACTGTGTTCTCCTCCCATATTGTTACAATATTCTTTGGTGTTCTGTGCGATTTTATATTATTTTCCTGTTTTTTTATATTTTTGCGTTGCTTACAGACTCCGATTGATCTTCTACTCTTGTTGACTTGGCATTCGTTTAATGGATTTGGAATTGCATTACGTTTTGAATCTGATATTGGAAGTGGCAAAATATCTTGTCTCTCCGACCTTTTAAAAATATATTGAAGGCTGTACTTAGTTATATTTATGTAGGCGAATGAAAAGACACATGTTTCATCAAGTTAAGTTTTGTTAGATTTTACTAAACCAAGTATGTTAGACGAGTGACCATTGTTCTTTGCACGTTATGACAACGCACCGTTCCACGTTGACGACGTCGTGACGTGAAGATGTGGACAGGCCCACAGGCCCATTGACACTGCATGTAAAAATGTGAGAGATAGAATATTTACGTACGTGTCATTCATTCACTTTAATTATCCACTAGTCGAGCAATAAATTTACTGAATATCAAACACAAACATTGTGACTCGTTGGCGTATGCACACACACACACATTGAAGACAGATGTTGGAGGGGCTTGCCATGTTCGTAGTTGATCTCTACCCAGTATCAGTAAAACAAATAAGTAAATATTTGTTATGATTCCTGAATCAAACTCGGGCTCCTTTGCACGAAATTCCGGCAAAAACAATTTCCGCAATGATTTTAAAATGTTTACCATCAAAAAACCGTAAACAATTTGTGAGAACCTGATTCCCGGTTGAACTTAACAGATCAACAAGTTAAGTGAGTTAAGTCCTATCTTCTCTCATGTCAGCACGAGATACGAGAATAGCTCATGCTGTGGTAATAGATTAGCCAGTCAGCAAGGTTGGTAGCGGGGCTGACTGCCCAGGGTGCGCCGGACGTACTTAAGTATCGTCACTTGTGGAGGCTCTTCATGCACACCAAAAGCGCCATCGGTTCATGGTTGATATACCGAAAACCCGAACGAAGCGCTTTGATTCCACTTTCATTGTGAAAACCGCCAAACAGTGGAATGCGCTGCCCGAGTGGGTGTTCCCCGACAGCTACAATCTAGGTGTCTTCAAGTCACGAGTGAATCGGTTTCTACTGGGCAAGCGTGCTCCATCGTAGACCGCATCATCGCTTAGCATCAGGCGAGATGGCGGCCAAACGCAGGCCTAGTAATAAATAAAAAAAAAAGTCCTGTAATATACAAGTTTAGTTTTAGTATACACTAAACCTGAAACTAGTTTGTTTAGAATCACCAGGAGAATCGATTGACATAGTTTTTACACCACATTATATTTTTCCTTTTTTTTTCATAAATTTGAATTCTCTTTCAATAGGTTTCTACGTATAACAGTGGACGGGAATAGACACCTTGAGGCTTGAGACGGTCCGCTCCGTCAGTTTCCGTGTATTAGACAACCCCCGCATAGCACATCTCAGGCATTTCACACTTTACTAGGGAACTTAACGCGACATAAACTAAGGTGTAACTTGGAGATTTATTTATAAAAATACACATTCAGGCAGTTCTGATGAAAATCTTGTTGGGGTGTCTCGGTTTTTGTATATACCTAATGTAGATAATTATAGTTCGCCCAACATATTATTAACTCACACCGATAATTCATCAGCCCTCATCAAGCTGTCTCCCCCCCCTATGTCCACGCCAGCAACGCCCTAAGCCGAGGTCCGAGTCCCACTAGGGGTCGCCCTTAGTGCTGTTGTTGCAGGTAGTCATGATGTTAGTGTAGTACAAGTAGTTAGCTTAGGTTAAGTATTTTACTTCCCCCCCCATTGGCTGGAGACCCTTCAGGTCTCGCCAATAACTGCCCGGTTACGTAGAAACCGTCCCCTAGGACGACCTACAGCAGCCCAAAAAAAAAAAAAACATATTATTAACGTTTTTAATTAAACCACTGCACTGCCAGCCACCTTGTTAATTACCAACTAAACATCGCGCACCAATTTCAAATGCAATTAAATGCCGCGCACTATGGTAATAATTACTGGAGTTGACACTACTCACACTTAGGACAGGTGTCAAAACCAACCTATTAGATTGCGACAGTCAAGAAATAGAAAGAAACAAGTGGAGGTGCCTATAGACTTACTTAATACTGGGTACCAGTGTTACCAAACTGATATAATAATTATATTGAAAGATATCAACGTTTTATACTTTATACACCTCTGTGTATACACTTTCGTCACAGTAGATATACAAGGTTAGTTTTAGTATATACTAAACCTGAAACTAGTTTGTTCAGAATCACTAGGAGAATCGATTGACATATTTTTTGTACCACATTTTTTTTTGTTTTTTCATAAATTTCAATTTTGTTTCAGTAGATTTACTAAAAAAAAACACATATTCAGGCAGTTCTGATGAAAATCTTGTTGGGGTGTCTCGGTTTTCGTATAAAGTAAAAATAACGTTGTATACAGGGTGTCCCTGGAAGTATGGATCAAATCGAATAGGGGCGTGGGCAAGGTCATTTCAAAAATTGTAGTAGTAAAAACTTGAGTAAAATTTTTGCCAGACCAAAAAAGCCTTTGCAGTAAATATTTTTTCTCATTGAACACGTGTTTTCTAGCTGCGTAAAAGTATTACCACAAGAAAGGCCAACTGTTCGCCAAAGTCCTGAAAAAAAATGAGAGCTCTGATAGTTTTTTTTTATGATTTTTTTCTATGCGAAGTGATTGAAAAAAAAACAATAATTGGCCATAACTTTTGAACCCTAAAAAATTGCACCGACATTCTCAGGGTTCAAAAGTTTGGAATTGACATTGCCCACGCCCCTATTCGATTTGATCCATACTTCCAGGGACACCCTTTAAAAGCTAAAGCAGTACCTCAACTTACTATAATCGCCTGAATTGACACACTCACACAGACACACACTGTATACTGAGTATAATGCACTCTTTGTCATGTACTCTATGACAGCCGTGACTGACTGTATTCCGATGATAACTTACTGAAGTATCGTCACTCGTGGAGGCTCTTTTCATGCACCCCCTTTACACGTTAAAATTGCACAATAAGGCATTTATATTCTAATATTTTACGTATTAATTCAAGACGTCATGTCACAGTGGTCAATCCGACTGCACTAGCGGGTGCGGGGGCGGGCGCGGGCGCTCGAGCGCTCGTGCTCGGGTGTTCACAGTAGTGACGAACGAGCTATCGTACGACGCTTCGGCGGGTGAATCAAAATGGTTTAGAACCACACGCGCAGTCACCTAACAGACGCTACATCACTGTGAACAATACGGGCGGACTGAGCCATTAGAAACACCCGCGCAACCGCGCCCGCGCCCGCCTCATGCAGGCGCGCGACTCGCGGGCGCACTGTGAATGCAACTGGCATCTACATATACATACATTTGATCTACACGCGCCCGCGCAAGCACCCGCGCCCGCCTCCTCTCTGAAATACGGCAAAGAAGGCATCAGACGCTCAGAAATCTGTTGAAAATGGCCGTAAATAGCATAGCAGAGCCCTCGAATCAAAAATGCCCCACGAATAATGTTTACATAACTTTTAACCTAGTCACTTTAGTATACCTATCTATTCAACAAACTATTACTTATTTGATAAGCTTAAAAAGCTTCACTAAACCATTGTTAAAAAACAACTTTAATTAAGTATACAGCTCGGTTATAACATGAAAACTTGTTAAAATTAATGAGCAGAGTCAAATAAAAGGCGGTCACGTTATTCTGGGTAAATGTACTTACAAAATCAAAACTGTGTATGTACGTAAAACATTTTTTTAATATAAAAATTGTTCGGTGTGGTGCCAGATGTAAAGAATAGCACTACCCCATCTCTTCCCGTGGGTGTCGTAAAAGGCGACTAAGGGATTCACTAGAGGATGGGCAGCAGCGTTCTCTGAGTACTTAAACAATCATACTGCGATCGCCAACCCACCTGCCAAGCGTGGCGATTATGGCAAACCCCTCCAATATTGCTTGGGGGAGACCTGTATCCAGCAGTGGACGTCATTTGGCTTCTTCTTCTGTCGTGTCAGCACGAGCTATACGGAAATAGCTCATGCTGTAGTAGAATTCGACTAATGGCCGATTCCTATAATTTTTCGAGCGTTATTGGTAAAAACTCTTGCATCGTTACCAATAATGAGGCTAAGCGTATGCTAGGATGCAGGTGACGCAGCACAGCACAGTACAGATTTTGCAGAGCAGGGCAGGCGAGGCAGACATAGGCCACGACCACATGCTCCGACGCAGCTCGAAGCCAAATTCGAGTTATAACTAGTACAAAGAATAATAAAAAATAGTCTGGATGATTAGTATCATGCAAACAGGGTTCACAACGCATTGATTCAATTAAATGTTCTGTCATTGCAATAAAATTAGAATTAGCGGTAAAAACACATGTCGACATACACGCGTCGTGCAGAAATCTGTGCCGGCACTACAACGAGGCGCAGGGTAGGAAGGACAGACGCATGTCTGCGTCCCACGCGTCTTCGCCGCAGCGTACGCAGCTCTTAGTACGTTCATGCATTACAAAATCTGCTCTGCCCTGCGCTGCGTGCACCTGCGTCTCAGCATACGCTTAGCCTGAAGCAAAGATACTACAGCTTTTCATAGTAGACCCTTCGATACGTTAGCTGCTTTCAAGGGTACAATTAGCTTACAAGTCCATTTATATGCCTAGTTTGGCAATAAAAAAATGTTACCATTGGTAAGCAAATAAATAAATTAATTAATATTAGCCTGTAACTGTCCCACTGCTGGGCAAAGGCCTCTTCTCATACAGAGAAGGAACGATCATTGATCACCACGCTTGCTCACTGCGGGTTGGCAATTTCAGACCATTAAGTCCAGGTTTCTTCACGATGTTTTCTTTCACAGTAGGTATGTCAGTGACGTCTTAGATTAACTAAGAAATTACATCATGAAACTGAAAGTCACATTGGTACATCAACCCGGTACTTAACAAGCGGGTCTGTAACCTCCGGGCCACCACGACATTTACGACACAACAAGGTAAGCAAAATGTTTTTTTTATTTTTTTATTTATCGATAGTCTCGCGTTTGACCACTATATCGCCTGATGGTAACCGATGACGTGGTCGACGGTAAAGCACGCTTGCCTAGAAGTAACCTATTCACTCTTGACTTAAAGACCCCAAGGTTGTAGCTATCAGAAAACACAGACTCCGCCAGGGAATTCCACTCCTTAGCTGTGCGAACAATGAAAGTGTTCGCAAAACGCTTTGTACGTATGAGTGGGATTTCCACCATGTACCGATGGCGCATTACCGTACGTCTTGTAATCCGATGATGGAAAGGGCCAGGCTGAATCAAATTGTGCAGTTCCATCGTACACTCCCCGAAGTGTAACCGATAAAAAACCGACAGGCTGGCAACTCTGCATCGATATTCAAGGCTCTGGAGCTTTGAGTTGACCAGTGCATCGTTGCCGATAAGCATCTTGGCTCGTTTGACGATCGATTCGTTTTTGCTTATAGGAACCAGGCATAAGGGATTATGTCAGGTCCCTACAATATGATTGAGCAGTAGGTATCCCTGGTCATCATCATCATCATTCAGCCGAAAGACGTCCACTCCTGAACATAGGCCTCCCCCAAGCATCGCCACATCGACCGGTCCAAAAGACGGAGCGAGGGTAGGCCTCCCATAAGGTGGACCGATGATCTGGTGAAGATATCTCTTGCACAAGTTTGTAAATTACGAAAAAAGCAATCGTTTTTGTTAGTTCTGAGATAGATATCCTTTAGTTGGCTTTTACGCCACCCACGGATGAAGAGGCGTGGTGTATTTTTTGCCGTAAACGACACGGCAGGTAGTTACCACACAAGGACATAAAAATACGAAGATTATTGCTACCCATAAACGAAACCGAAAAATAATTAAAAAAATAGGCATACCTGAGTGTTTTGTACGTTTTTGTTCATAAAAGTTAATGTGTCCCTTTAACTGAGTAGTTAAGTGTTACGGAAGAACTAATTATTTGAACGGCGGGAACTATAAGTTATGGCGTTCTTAATGGCATATTTAAATTCATATGTTGCTTTCAATTATAAAAAATACAAATATTTTACTTTTACCGCCTATGGTCATATGACTAGCTTAGCTGAGCATAAATAATAGTTGATTGATTAAGGGTACCATAACACACAGGAAAATGTAATTCTTACGTTTTCCTGTGTGTTATGTTATATTTTTTTTGAGCCTGCCCCTCACTATTCGTCAAATACCATCCGCAATAATAATTCACATGCTGCTGATGGGATGTTGATTCAGCAGTAATTGTGCCGATAGTAGTTGCAGCCGATGGCTTAATATCCAAGAGCCTTGACCAACATCTAAAGAGGCTCTCGTTGGACGACTGTATCAAGGGCCTGATACAAAAAGCGGTACTTCTCGATACAGCGTATATTGTTAGGAAGTTCCTCTCTCTGATGCCCTGACCACAGGCAACTTGAATCATGTTCCCGATGCCAATGGACTACTAGTTTCATATTTTTAAAGTAAATGTTTCTACATAGAAATATTTTAAAATGTAAGTAACGTTTGAAAAATAAATAAACGGATTCATGTGACTTTAAGCATGTAATAAGCAAATATGCATGCTTTATAAAGGCAAGTTTGCAGTTCCTTTAACTTGAACGTACATAAAATATTAAAAACCCGTTTACTTTTAATATCGCAGTGCATAACTTCATTCCCGTTAAAATATAAATTCGTATACGATCTCTTTCACACGATACTGTATTTATACGTTTAAAAACAGAAGCAACGATTATTATCTTACAGAAGTCCAATCGTATTTAATTCAATCTTTGTTAAAACAGTACCACCCACCAATTTATAAAAGAGTCGTAACCACCAACAAAAAGTTACAAGCGAAACGCATCCTTATCGCAATTAAAATATTCAAAAAAAAAACAAAAATTGAATGGTTTGTTTTGTAAGTACAAGAATTCTTGACATTTTGCTTCGTTGTTACCTTGGCTTGTACTTTGGCGTAAACACCAGAATTCCGTCATTCAGTTTTCGAACTTTGGTTTGGTATATAGAGTACATTTTTGGCTGATGCGAAGGACTTTATTGTTTGTTTCTTTGGGATATAATACCACCCATTTTCTCGTCAATGAACAGGCGCCAGCGACCAGTTTGACCGGTCGTACGTACTTACTTTGATTCAAAAAGTCTGGAAGAGTAATTCAACATGCCTTCTGATTAATAACTTCATATTATATTTAATGAATGCGATCATTATCTGAGTTTTAATTTGTACCGGAATACTTATAAAATAATTTAGGTTCGTTTAGTAAGTCTAGGTTGATATTTAGAAATATTCGAAGAATAAATGATTTCTATATTTTGTTGGCTCTAACCAAAATAAATCAGCTTCTTGGAAAAACATCTTAGGTACGTTTTAGATAGAAATTAATTTTAAAAAAAATAACAGTTTACTCACTTATGTTTTTTTTAATACAAACAGGTAATTTTTCAGGCTTTAAACATTTACATTATTATCGGAAGTCAAAAACAAAAAACACCCAACGATAAAAACACAAAAAAGAAATCACAATGTCAAAACCACAACATCCAACGCCAATTCAGAACAAATTGATAAAATATTCGAAATAAGCGTCACAGTCAACAGAGGGCAATCTTTTATCATTTTCCCGCATTTCCGGGACAAGGGATCGCTCTACAATATTTATATACAGCTGAGCTTCAATAAACCTGATATATATATTTTTTTTCGTTGTTCGTCTTAACCCCGCGGTGGTTAAGGCAAGGACTCGTATTTTGCGTGCGCCGCCGTAAAAAAATTAAGATGTTTTTCGTCATATTTCGCGCTTTACTATAAACAAGTTTGGTTTTTAAGGAATAATTTTAGTGTCTTTCTCGCTACTTTTAAAGACCTTAATTAAGTATTATTCTGTAGAATTGATTTGAATAATTCTTAGGGCGAGATTTCACAGACCGCACTTAGACAGACTTTACTTTGCTAAGTAAATTATGCGTTTGTCTAAAATTCATGTTCATATTCGTGTGATTCGCTTGAGTGACTCGCTGTGGAGCTCGTGGCTAAATAATTACAGCCGCATAGACCGATCTTCCGGGTAAAGCCACGCTTGCCGAGGTTGGTCTGTGGATGGGTGACCATTTACCATAGCGAGTTTCCTCCGTGCCTCGGAAAGCACGTAAAGCCGTTGGTCCCGGCTGTCATTTGTAGATCTTTGACAGTCGTTACTGTTGGTCAGAAGCCAGAAAGTCTGACAACCAGTCTTACCAAGAGTATCGTATTACCCAGTTACTGGGTTGTGGAGGTCTGATAGGCAGTCGCTCCATGTAAAATACTGATATTCAGCTGCATACGGTTCGACTGGAAGCCGACCCCAACATAGTTGGGAAAAGGCTAGGCAGATGATGATTCGTGTGATTCGCTTATTCACATTCGCTTATATTAATATGAACATAATTGGTATAGAAATAAGGTTTATATCCGTATAAAAAGCTTACTTTACTTAACCAAGTAAAGTCTAAGTACAGTCTATCTCGCCCTTAGACATAGACTTCACTCAAGAACAAAGTAAGTATTGCGTTACTTATCCAGCTATTCAATTCCAAGTCAATCCTTTTTCTCGTTCCGTGTCGTCGGCTTACTTTAAGTTAAGCGTTAATGGTATCAGTTGATCGCATCAAAACATCTGCCGTACGTTAGTAATTAACGTATTAATAAAGGTACCAGTCCAAATTAAAATGCGACCATTTAGGTAGCCGAAGATTTATGTCAATCGTTCGTTGTTCACGTAATGGCACCAAGGTGGTACTTATTGGAACTGGAAAGAAAGATTTTGGAAAGAAAACGTGTTATTTATTTATTTGGAACGTTGAAAGTTAAAAAGACTCACTTTTGCTAACTTTTTTCGCTCTTGTGAACGATCGTAAAGTTATTTCAATTGTTTTTTTCGTTTTTGTCTGGGATCCGTAAGTGAGGTCCGGACTCCACCAAATCGGAGCGGAGATGTGTTTTAAAAAACCAATAGAATTTCGTTATTCACACAACTCGTCTCCACTCGGCTTTAGTGGATACCACTGAGCGGAGATGTACCATATTTGTATGGCGCGATGGGAGCGGAGATGTGAGCTGTTCCTCACTGAGATTGAGCTGGGCCGCGGTACTAGGCGAAGATGTGAGCTTTGCCTCGCAAGCTGACGACGGCGCGCAGCGGAGACGAGATGTGTACCTTTCGTGTCAGATCGCACTAAACTGTGCGTTCTTCACACCCAACGCTCGCCGCACGCAGCTCAGTTCCGCTCTAGTCAGCGCATATCTCCACCCTAGCCAGCACACATCTCCGCTAAAGTCTAGCTAGTACGCATTTCCGCACAGTTTCGGTGGATACACTCTAGCTGAAAAACATCTCTTCTCGACTCCGCTTCGGACATCTCCGCACATCTTCGCTTTGGAGTTCGGGCCTCAATGTAGAGGCGAGGTCTAGTTAACAACCGCACGGATTACACGATTTACAAGGATAAGCTGCGCTTGCCACAGTCAGTTCGTGGATGGGTGACCGTTTGTAACACATCCAGACCCCTCCCTGCCTCGGAGAGCATCGGAGCCGTCGGTTCCGAGTGTCATACGAATATCTATGACAGTCGTCCCCTAGTCAGAAGCCCGGAAGTTTGACAGCCGGTCTAGCCTTAGATATCCTATAGCAGTGCCCAGTAACTGGGTTGCGAAGGTCTTCAGCTGCATCTGGTTAGACTGGAAGCTGACCCCAACATAGTTCGGGAAATCCTAGGCAGAACGTTTTGTAAGTCAATGTTTTTTTAGTTCTTATTTTCGCAGTCGTAAAAAACCAATGAAAATAGTCCACAGAAGTCAGATGTTGAATGCTATGTAATAACTAAATACCGTCGTCCAATCTTCAAAAGCCTTTTCAAGCATTCAAATCTAAATATAAACCTTATGATTAAATAAAATCTGCTAAGTTCGTGTCGGACCACACAGTGTAGGGTTCCGTAGCATGTGCTATAGGTCTAGCACATAACTGAGTCAGTGCCTGAGGTAGTTGCGCGGTGCGGGAGGGGTGTGGTGACGCGACGCGAGAGCTCACTGATTCGTCAACTTGTGACAACTGTCACCCTCCCACACCGCGCAGCTACTTTAGGCACTGACTCATGGTTATGCGCTAGACCTGTAAGTAGCAAGGAATATATTTTATAATATTGTGAAATGCAACGTTATTTTTGTGGTCATTTTCACTACATAGTATAAAACAAAGTCGCTTCCCGCTCTCTGTCTGTCTCTATGTATGCTTAGATCTTGAAAACTACGCAACGGATTTTGATGCGCTTGTTTTTAAATACATAGAGTGATTCAAGAGGAAGGTTTTAAGCTATAAAACGTACCCGTGCAAAGCCGGGGCGGGTCGCTAGTCTCAAAATAATTTGAACTAAAAATTTCTGATATTTCAAAAACGTATCAACGTATCTTGTTCAAAATAGTTTTGGTTGAAAGTGTCCATTATAGAGGACTGCTGTAGGTGGTCCTAGGGAACCCTTCCTACGTAACCGGGCAATTATTGGCGAGACCTGAAGGGTCTCCAGCCAATGGGGGGTGGGGGAAGTAAAATATTTAACCTAAGGTTACTACCTTGTACTACACTAACATCATGATTACCTGCAACAAAAGCACTAAGGGCGATCCCTAGTAGGACTCGGACCTCGGCTTAGGGCGTTGCTGGCGGGGGCTTGGGGGGGGGGGAGACAGCTTGATGAGGGCTGAATTATCGGTGTGATTGCGGAGTCTGAAGAGACAACCGGCTCTACGACGGGCGAGCCCGGTGGATCGTGACCGGCGGCGATGGGACGTCGCAACGGACCTCGTCTGTGAGGACGGTATCCACGATACCACGATAATCCACGAAGACGCGCCCCACTCCTATTTGTGTTCGGTAGCCGCGTGGTGCGTATACACACATCTCTTATTATTTCTTATGTGTGTGTAGGTACATATGCACATATCTAACTATTTTGTGGCGGTAGAATTATCACAATAGCAACTTATAATGCACAATTTTGCACTGTAGCGATCAAGACAAAGAGGGGGGTGCGTTTTTATTGATTGAACGTACTATAGATGCTGCAGCTTGATTTTTTCAGGTTTTTTGCAGACAGTTGGAAAGTTAACGACTTTCGGAGCTCATATCTCACCAAGTATTCACCTAAACAAAAAAGTTGCTTAAGAACCTTCATATCATTTTTAAAGACCTATTTAACGATGCCGCACAGGTTGAGGAGCGCGATAACATTTTTTTTATACCTCATTTTCTTTTATTGAGTGCCACCCCTACATTTTTCTCGCTTCTTTATTCCTTTGTATGGCGGTTCACAGAAGACAACTTTTTTTTTTAAGGATGTGGAATCATCAAATGACCTCCTCCGCTCTGGGTGGAGCGGAAGAGAGTGTCACACTCTTACTGGCTAAAACCCATCTGCTATATCTACACCAGTGCGCTTTCATGTTCATCTTGCGCTTTCAACTTTCAATTCCTCTTGCGTCAAGCGCATGCAATATTGATTGCCCTAAGACTCGAATGTTAAGTATTAAGGCATGCGCTATTGCATGCGCTATGGCGCTTCACGCATGCTTCATACGAAGACGCAAGATGAACGTGAAAGCGCACTGGTGTAGACATAGCTATCCGTGTTCCTCCTAGTGCCCCTTGCGATCCAGGGGGTCTACTCCCTAAGCACGAAGTCCGTGGTTTCGGCCTTAGTTACGAGCGTTTCCTACTCCCTATCAACTACGGACATACGATTATTTCGGGGCCCGAACTAAGAATGAATGACAACACGATTTGACAGCTGTCCCTACTACCGATGTGTTTTTGCCCGTCCGAAAAGTTGAACTTGACACTTGCTTTGTTCACTCCTGCTTTTCGGGCTACTTTCGGACTTCGTTGACGGACGTAGGGAGTTGGTCTCCAGGGCCGCGGTAACTCTTTCAAACAATTCCGCAACCCTGGCGGTCACAGAAGACCGACCTATCAAATTGCAACCATACAGTCCTAATAGTCTCCAAGTAAAATGGCCATAACATACAGACGAACATGACAAAACTATAAGATTTCCTAGTTTGACTACAGAACCCCAATAAAAAGTTACAGAATCGCCACCGATTTCTGCCTACCTACCAAACTTAATAAGCATTACTCCCAATATAAATTCGAACCTTTTACGTATTCAGATATGGAAATATAAGAAAGAGAACTCGGTCAATGGTAAAGGAAAAAAAACTAATATAAAATGGCTGTTAGCCGTTCAAAGGGAGCAGAGTAAATCTCGGAATGAATGACTTCTACACACCTTTAGTAATATACGAGCGGGGGTAAATCAACTTTGATATAGAGGCTGGTGTTTTTAGTGTTAGGACGGTTAAAATGAGGCCAATTTCTACTAATATTTCGCATAATAAATAAATGAAATAAAATATCTTGATTTAGCACACGAGGTTGTGGGTATTTAGGATGTGGACTCAGCGGTCATTGTCTCGATAGTCGTTACGGCGAATGGCCTTATAGCCAAGAGCCTCGACCAACACCTCATGAGGCTCTCGTTGGGCGGCTGGATCAAGGGCTTGATACAGAAAGTAGTACTCCTTGACACGGCACGCATAGTGAGGAGGTTCCTTTCTCTGGAGCCCTGACTGCCGGCAGCTTGGACCCTGTTCCCGATGCCGGTGGGCTGATATTTTTTATATTTTTAAATGTATACCTATTAGTTTTTTTTTAGATATGTTTTTAAAAATATAATTTATATGTATGTTTAAAATGAATAAACGGAATAAAATAAAAAAGCCTTTTAATTTTTGCACAAAACGTTTTCACAATAGCATTTTATTCATTTATCCTACTGTACATGGTGTAGGTATGTTAAAATAATACATTGTTATGAGTTTAAAAAATCTATTATAGAAATTATATAACATAACATCACGCTTGTATTCCCCGAAGGGTTTGGCAAAGGTGTATAGTACACCCTTATTTCGTGGTTATGTTGAAGTCCCATGTAATAGGGGGCGAGCCTATTGCCATCAACCGGACACGAATCCAGACTCCGGGCTGCTACTGAGAAATTCCACGGAAAACCCAATAACACGTTACCGACCTTGGGATCGACCCCAGGACCTCAGACTGTCAGAAAAGGATCGAGCACTGCTCCACGCTTGCTCACTGCTGGTTGGTGATTTCAGACCATTAAGTCCAGGTTTCCTCACAATATTTTCTTTACCCGTCTGTCATAGTGGCGTCTTAAGGTACGCTTCTACGCGTCCATTGGCCCACGCCGGACGCACCGCACGCACGGAACGCAACGGATTTTAGTTTGCTTTGTATGATTTCACATAGCGCTGCGTCCACTATCCGCGCCGGCCGCAAGAACGCATTTGTGAACGCAAAACTAAATTCCGGTGCCTCCGGCGCGGGCCAATGGACGCGTACCTTTAGATTAACTAAGAAAGTACATAGTTATGGTATTCATAAAGTCACACTGGTACATGACTGACTTAACAAACGGGTCTGTAACCTCCGGGCCACCAAGGCATTTTTTTATTTATTTATTTATACTTCTATGCACTATGGTGGTACATAAGGCGGACTTAATGCCATAAAGCAATCTCTATCAGTCAACCTTTGGTTTAAAAAGAAAAGCATCGAAATAGGCAAAAGAAAAAAAAAAGTTCACAATTTTGAACTGAATAAACCTCGAATTCATAAGATAAAAATAAATTACAGAAAATATTTTTTCATGGCATTACCCTATTAAAATCTCACAGTCGCCTATTATGACACCCGTGAATTTTTTGGCCTATTCCTAACCCGAAACAACCTGTATAATCAGAGGTAAATCAACATTGATGTATGTGTGCCTAACTTAACGCGTTGGGTCGCGCCCTAGAATTTATTTGAATAGAAAAAAATGCGGTTTGTAGATTGACTAATGTGAGTTTCAATGGGGTCACGTAATTTTTTCATGTCGTTAAGATGAACCTTTTAAGGAAACTTATACGTTTGAAGCTGCCAAAGGGACATCAATGATATAGAAAGTTAATCCCCTAGATCAGTGATGGGCAAAGGACGGCCCGCGGGCCAGCTCGGGCCCGCGAATCTTTTTGTATCGGCCCGCCAAGAACCTTAGTCGTAGAAACCTTCCGAATACCTGCGTTGTTTGTGTCGATATAAATGGAAGTAAAGAAATTGTGGTCCCCATAAGAATGATTCAGTTTTTTGGCCTTTGGTGAGAAGAGTTTCAGTCATTTTATTCTGTTTTTCTGTCTAGGGCTACTAGATAGAAAAAAATAGAATAGTTCTTTGTTCTGCCTAGCCTTTCCCCAACTATGTTGGTGTCAGCTTCCAGTCTAACCAGATACGGCTGAATACCAGAATTTTATCATCAGACCGCAACCCAGTCACTAGGATATACTTCTATCTTTTATCTATCTATTCTTATCACTAGGATACTAGGATATTTTTATACAAAGGAGTATTTATAATACTATATGTATAGACTAAACTAACACTCAATTACCTCTTAAGATCATCTACTAACCATCATTTTGTATTGCAATTTTTAAGTTTCTCATGTTTAAGTGAACTCTGTAAGTTCTTTGTGAGAATAAATGTCTTAAACCTTATATCCTAAGGTTAGACAGGTTGTCAAACTTCGGACTACCCGTAACGACTGTCGTAGGTATTCGTATGACAACCGGGACCGACGGCTTAACGTGCTCTCCAAGTCCACGGAGAGGTCTCGATTTGTAACGAACGGTCACCCATCCACAGACTGACCGCGGCAAGCGCAGCTTAACCTCGCAAATCATATCGTAAATATCGGCTTCATTCAACAATACATACATTCATAAACTCACGCCTTTTTCCCATGGGGGTAGGCAGAAACTGTAGAACGTCACATGCTACGATCCCTACATACTCCTTTCGCGTCGTCCACGTTCATAGATCTTGTTATACACGCACACCGGTTGAGAGTACTACGCACTTGTCCTTTTTGAAAAACATCTCCAATAACATCGATCCTTCTAGTGCACCATTGAAATCACACCATTTGTTGTATTATTATTATTACTCACCATTATTCATTTTCTTTCTTGTTTCTACATTTTTAAATATACATTTTAAAATATTAAATATATAAAAAAATACATTTTAAAATATTAAAATAGAGGTCCACCGGTATCGGGAGCAGGGTCTAAGCTACCGGTGGTTAGGGCTCCAGAGACAGGATTAACCTCCTCACAATACGCGCCGTGTCGAGAAGGACTGCTTTCTGTATCAGGCCCTTGATCCAGCCACCTAACGAGAGCCTCATGAGGTGTTGGTCGAGGTTCTTGGCCATTATGCCATTGGCCGTAACGACAACAGGCACAATGGTTGCCGAATCCACATCCCACATGTTGACAACCTCGTGTGCTAAGTCAAGATATTTAATTTGTTTATCTTTTTCAGCTTTCACGAGGTTTCCATCATGCGGGATGGGAACATCAACAATCATTGAGTGGCGTTCTGATCGATCTATCACCACTACATCAGGTTTATTGGCGACAATAATCTTGTAATTATTACCATAGATATAACTCGAATTCGTACTATCCAAATTGGTGCGCTAAATGGAATGCCTCGAATATTCAGCTGTATCTGATTAGATTGGCAGGCGTCCCTAACGAACTTCACGGCGAAAATACCAATTGAATTCAGACATGCATTCTTTATTGTAAACAGCAATCAATCCCCAAGATAACTAATAAATACAATAAATTAAATTCAAAAGCTGCCGCTTTAACGATCGAAAGTTTTTGCAACGGAACCGTTCTGTAAATAATTAACTTTCAATTCCGTATCTTCGTTAAGTCGGCTCAATTTGGTTGGGAGAAAAAATGGCAGCTGCGATCTCGTTTTAAAAATGTATTAGATGAATGTAGTATACCTATGTATTGTATCGATTTGTTGTAAAATAGGGAGACATTACTGGGCCAATTTCTGAGCAGTTTTTAACAAACTTGCTTGGTGGTAGGATCTTTACGGACCACCTGGCCAGCTACCGTCCTGAAATTAAAGTAACATTGAAAATGTTACCTTGACAAAAATCACAAATGCCATATAACAATTATTATATTCGCGGTGACAGCAAGCTTGCACGAGCTTGCACCTCGCGGCCGGCGCGCGGTCTGCGAGCTTGCACCTCGCGGACAACGCGTAGTTAGCGCGTTGGCGGCTAGCCGTAGCCTAAATTTGAGGTGACGCCGTGCTGCAGCTGTGCAGTTGCTGTGCCGGTATAATGTGCCGTGACCATAATAGACACATTAAACTGTCTCAAACCAGCTAGAAGCAATAATGTAGTTAATGTTTACATTTTTCCATGCTTTTTGGGTCATGTTTTGTATTATAAATGAAGTATAGTATATCTCCTGTATCGTGGATGCGTTTACAGACACAATTTTTTATGCACAAACACTCAGAGCCGGAACAACTAACTGTAGGACATACAAAGCTAACCGCTAATGGCGTCATCGTCAATAATTTGTTATTCATCCGTAATAATGAGGCATTCCATTTAGCGCACCAATTTGAAAACCAACAATTACATACCAAAACTAATAGGAATACTATTGGTTTGATTCGGATTGGTGCTCTTCAAATTTGTAATAACGTTCTATGTTGCGTGAGTTTTATCACAATTTTCCTATAACTACAGAGTTTATCCGAATTCATGTACTTAATTCCTTCAAACCTAGTAGTCTGCTAGTGGCATAGATTGATCCTGCATAGGATGCTATTAGAATCAAACTAAAAAAAAACATGGTGTTCTTAGAGCCTATGCACACGACGTCTTTTTTACGCGCCGTCGACGCGCGTTTCTGTCATACTTACTTAAAAAACGTAATTGTGATTTTTTATGTATGGAGTTTGACGGAAACGCGCGTCGACGGCACGTAGAAAAGAAGCCGTGTGCATAGGCCCTTAGAGTCGTTTTAGCGCTCCAGTTAACTGACTGCGCGAAGCGATATCACGCTAGTCTTGCACGGTAGCTTTGTCACCGTGCTTTCATTTATTCATGCTAAAGACAGAAATGGTCCACAAAAAACAGTTTATTTGATTTAAACTGTATCTGATGGTTTAGATGTCATTACTTAACATCATTGCAATTCATGCTTGACGTAAAAATGGTCAAGAAAATAAAATAGAAAACCGGACAAGTGCGAATGGAACTCGCGCATTAAGGGTCCCGTACCATTATCTATAAAAACGGCAAAAAAAATCACGTTTGTTGTATGGGAGCCCCCTTAAATATTTATTTTATTCTGTTTTTTAGTATTTGTTGTTATAGCGGCAACAGAAATACATCATCTGTGAAAATTTCAACTGTCTAACTATCACGGTTCATGAGATACAGCCTGGTGTGAGACGGACAGACGAGCGCTCCCGGCCGTGGTTCTGTCCATGGTCGGGGGCGAGAGTGCGTGGGAAGCCGTCGCCTCCTTCTGCGAGGAGGTGATGGAGACCAAAGAGGGAGCGGAGAGGGAGAGAGAGGCAGCTGCCACTCTCCCTTCCCGCGCCAGACGCACCGGGCGCCGGAGGGCGCGCGACGATCTCCGGCCACCCTAGTGTGTGGCCTGCGGGCGGCGGGTTAGGGGACCCGTCGCCCGACCAGTAACAGGCCCGAGAAGGCGGCGCGCCGTGTTCCACGCGCGCCTCTCAGGAGGACGTGGGGCTAGGCCCCACAGAAGGAGAGGTCCCGCCAGGGGCTGGCGGACCGAGGCTTGCCGGGGTTGCGGTGCATGCAGCTGTGAATCCCGCAACCCCGGCCAAGGGTCAGAAAAAGGAACACCGTGGGTTTTTAGCCAGTAAAAGTCAGGCATACCCCTTCGCCTTCTCCGGGCGAAGGGCAAACAAGAGAGTTTGAAGACGAAAAAAAAAAAGGACCGACGGGCGGACTGCGGAGTCTTAGTAATAGGGTCCCGTTTTACTCTTTCGGTACGGAACCCTGAAAATGTTTTTTTTAATTAAACATTTTCTGGTGGTTTATTGACGCTCACTTAACTCTATAAAAATCAAATAAGTTTTTTTTTTAAATGAAACAGCCTCCTTTGCAATCTTAATCTATACTAGTTACATCATGTGGTTTTATGGAATTACACGAATCCAATTACACCCTGTACATTGCCATTACTGATCCATTATAAATAAGGACTGTTCCATTTATAGAACAGTAATATTATTTCCGCCACATTCAGTCCACAAAGCCACCTATATCTTAGATCGGGGAATTATTCATACAACTTGGAATAAAGAGTACTAATTTACACATCCATACACAAAGGAAAATAAACCTTATACGACCAAAGAATAAAGTACAGATTCGGTTGCATAAAATGTCGCAAGAAAATCCAACTTTCCTAACTATGTGTGTGGTCCTTAACGATGTTGATACAGTGGCGTGCAAAAAATTTGTCAAATTTTCAGAATGTTTGTTAGCGTTTAGTAGAATGTGTGGTATTCGATTTTATCGGGAGTGTAATTGGTGCCACGATTATGGGTACACTGCAGTGATTTTAATTGATTAATGTGGAGAGATTATACTGATATCAAGATATATCTGGTGGACAGGAAACCACTTAAAATACTTTAAAAAACAAACCTATTCGTTTTTTTTTCATTTGTAAGGACGGTCATCATCTGCCTAGCCTTTTCCCAACTATGTTGGGGTCGGCTTCCAGTCGAACCGGATGCAGCTGAATATCAGTATTTTACATGGAGCGACTGCCTATCAGATCATTTGTAAGGACGGTATAGAATATAAAACTACCTCACCGCACGCTGGGAATAAACGAGTGTTATATGATTCAACAAATCCCAGCACGCAAAAGAAGACCTCGTGCAGGCACCGTTTATAAAAATCCATATTTTTTAGGGTTCCAAAAATAAAAAAAACGCGCTCTCTGCTCTCGCTCTAGCTAGATGCTAAACTAGCCCGTCTACTATTTCCTGTCGTATAGCAAACTATAACACCCTAATAAAGATACGTAACGCTCAGAGCGGGAGCCCTACTCGCCGTTGCTGTCTGGTTGCCACTGTCCCAAAGCTTATGTTAGAATGTATTGTTTTGTTAGGGTAGGTGGCATATGACCACGGACCACGGCTATCCTCTAAACATCACTATGAATATGTATTAAATACATTAAAATATATTACGTGTAACTTGTTTATTTAATAGAAGATCAATATTGAATAGTTTGCACATAACAATTTTAGATGATAATATTTTCTTGTTTCATTCACTTTTCAGTAGTCGGGTTTTAGTTTTTGATATTAAATATCTTTCTTCCGAAAGTAATAATACAATAAAAACTGCTATTAACAACTTTTCCTATATCAACGTAAGCATAGCCAATCAATGAGTAGATTACAATGTTTAAAAAAAATACAAATGTTTTTATTAGAACTAAAAATACAATTTTCTTTTGTGATTAGTAACGATTTACACAAGTACATTTTTGGGATTGCCCGACTAGTTTATTCAGTTTGACTCGCGACCTCGGTGCGTGTTCAGCTCATGATTAAGGACTCCGTTTGGGTTCCAAACTAGTCTGGCAACCGAAAAACGCACGGGAATAAACCGTAACTGATCACAAATGTAAAATTGTGTTTTTTGTTCCACTAAAAATATTTGCAGTTTTGTGAAAATTGTAGGTAAATGACTTTCATTGATGGCTATGCATACGCCGACATAGGAAAGTAGTTAATATCAGTTTTTATTGTGTTTTTACTTTCTGAAACATCGATTATAAAAAAATAACTTATGTATCGATCACTGGAACACATCTACAGGGTGTAAACGAATTCGTGCAATTCCATAAAACCACATGATCTACTACTGGTGTAGGCAGGCAACACACGGGATAAAGCATGATTAAAAAAAAAAAATTTTTCGTGCGTCTTTTTTATCTGTCGTATCTAAACCATCTTATAAGGGTTCAGTAAAAAAAATAGAATTTTGTGAAAAAATAATTTTATTTCTGTGAAAATTTCGATGCCACGCATAAATTAATGAAAGCACGGTGACACGGCTGGCGGGCACGACCAACGCGATATCGCTCTTTGCACTCAGATAACTCAAGGCTCTAAAATCACTCAGAAATAGAAAACCAAGATTTTTTAGATTTTTTTTTTCATTAATTTTCTAAATTTCCCATTTAGGGTTAATCTGTGTCACCAGTAGATCACGTGGTTTGAAGGAATTACACGAATTCGTTAACACCCTGTATATCGACTGCGCATCTCGAAGGATCATCTATAGCATGAAATAAGAAGGATTTTTATAAACAGTGCCTTACAATGGTGACTTTTCGGTCCGAAATGGTTTTCAACTAAGATTAGGCCCTATCTATCTAACTTATCATTAATATAAATGTGTTTCACGAAAGTACAAACAAAAATACAATAATTTTACATTATTCTGTCCACGTTTTTACGTTGCCAATTTATCTGCAACCATCTGTAATCTAAAAATAAAGGTTGACAGTATTCGTAGAAGTCTAAGAGACCCTTTTTATCATCGGCAGGACGCGCATAAAGATCATTTATCATAATCAAGCTTTGAACCAAACATCTACTGAAAGATACCGACACTCAAGGGGGGTATTGCCACTAAATAATTAGATCAGAAGGTCCAAAGCAAACAAACTACTAATTAACACTAGAAAGAAATAAAGAAATATTGTTTATTCGCACAAAAATAAAGTAAAATTCGAGTCGAGTTACTTGGTGTGCGATATCTCGATGCCGCCCACGTAACTTGTTGTAAGCCACAAAATTGTAATTTTGTGTTTTTCACGTAAAAGTGTCTAATTTTATGTATATTGTCTCTTCAATATATGGGTCGTTCTCAAAAAAGTGGCACCGCTCGAATAAAATTAACAATTTAAAAAAATGTGTTAAATATTGAGTTTTCTGTACGGAAATCCATTGACTGTGTTTCTCATATACACACATCAAAAGTGTCTAGGGATCAACATATATTTTTGCAATAACTTTTCTCCTGATTGATATTAATTAAAATTTTCTTTAAGGATTCATCAAATAAAGTGTTTTCGTTTGTCACAGTAACGATAAACCAAGTCACCTTTGCATTAATAAAGAAATTTGCCATTTTCCTAATAAAGGGATTTTTGACATTTGAACCACTAACACAAAAGTTCGAAAAAAAGACTGAAATAACAGTTTTCTTTAAAATTTTATTGGGTAACTTAAACAATTAATAATCCGTGTTTCTACCGCGAACACTAACAACACAAGAACATCGGTTTGGCATACTCAAAATGAGTTCATCCAAATCACGCTGTGGAATGGCCGCCCATGTTCGTTGCAACAACAAAAAAAGGTCTTCTTGCGACTGGATACCCTCCATATTCGGCAGAGCTCTTCTCTGTAGCATATCCCATGCATGCTCAATCGGGTTCAAGTCTGGCGACTGAGCAGGCCAGGGCAGGACATTGATGTTAGCTGCGGCGAGAGTCTGTCTTACAACTCTTGTGGTGTGCGGTCGTGCATTATCATGCATTAACTGAAATAAGGGACCGATTTGCGCTTGTAGAGGAACGATGACGTCTGATACAATCGTCTCAGCATAAATTTGAGCGTTGAGGTTGCCTCTGATCCAAATCAACTCAGTTCTTCCGCCGATCCAAATACCCGCCCATACCATGATGGTTCCACCACTATAAGGATGGACTTCCTGGCAGGATTTTAATCGCTGTTGGCGTCCAGGGGTTCTCCAGTGTCGTATACGTCTTGTATCCGGTCTCATACCAAAACGAGACTCATCGGAAAAGCACATGAAACGCCATTGTTCTTCTGCCCAATTTCTGTGTCCAAGAGCCCATTGATATCGAATCCTACGATTGTGCATTGCTATAGGTGGTACCCGTAGCGGTCTTCGGGAATGAAGGTTCACTTCATGCAAGCGGTTTCTGACTGTTTGGTCGCTAATTAAGTTCCCTGAAGAGTGATGAAGCCTCACGGCTAACATCATGGCGGTTATTGTTGGAGCTCTTCGAGTTAAGATTTGAATGTATCGGTCTTGTCTCCGTGTGGTGCAGCGATACCGTCCTCCATGGCGCTCAGCCACGGTACCAGTGCTTCGGTAACTTGTCCAAAGTCGACTGATAACACTCTGACTTGTATTCAGAGCTAAAGCCACAGTACGTTGCCGGGAACCAGCTTCTATCATTCCCACGGCTCTGAGCATTTCTTCCCTGCTTAAATGACGTCGCCGCTCCATAATAACGTTGGTTTTAATCAGTAGTAGGGAAACAGTAGCACTAATAATGTCTTCAATGCGTTGTATGTTTTTATAGGGAAAATATTGACAGCTGATTTTCATCTTTTACTCGAATTTGATTCACAGTTCCTGATTCAAATTATGAAATGCACCAAAAAGGATCCATATAAATTTATAAAATCATAAATTTATTACAAAGCCACATCTCAATCTCAAGAAATCCGCATAAAAATGCTTGATCCCTAGACACTTTTGATGTGTGTATCAAATTGTTCAAAGGGAATGAAATTTTCACATAAACAGACGAGATACAGCCTTTCAAAAAAACTGCCTCACAGGTTAAAGAGATATCGTACAGGTTAATGAAAAAAAACAATGTAACCATGCAAAATCAGCTTTTATTCTTATTAACAATAACAGTCATATTAGAAAGACGGGTTGAAAACTAAGAAAATATCGCCTGCTTAGGATACTGAACATTTCTTTCGATACGTTGAGAGAAATAAAACATTCATTATTAACAAAATCTGGAGTCCATTTGATGACTCTGCTAGTCTGCACTCCATATTTTTGAACAATTCGGCTGAATTTATATACCAAAGTAAAGAGTGCAGACTTGAAGAGTAGTTTCGTCAAATGGGCCCCTGATCTCTAAGAAATAAAATTGAAATTTTCTTCTTATACTTATTAATCTCAAATAATCAGTCCGTCAATAAAAAATAAAACATAAACATAAAGAATCTTCATAATAATATTTAACTTTTGGAATAAACACGTTTGCTTCCGGAAACCATCACATTAAATCAAAGCATTTTTGTTTAAAGGTGCAGTAATTGGAATCACTATCCATAACGTGCTTAAAACAGTTTGAAGGAGACTGTCACTTCACTATAGGAGGTCCTTCATTTAAAATCCTATTTAAAGTACTTACTTCTTTGAAGTTCCGGGGGCAATTCTATGTAACACACAGTTTGACAGTGCTGAAAATGGCGTAGATCTATGAAGGACAGTAACCGATTCACTTAGATTTAAATCTTCTGCAACACTCGTACCGGGGGCAACAAAACTGTTGTCATCTAAATCTTGGAGCTCCAAGCAAGACTTTTGAACTCGAGAAGTGGCCATAGCTTCTGCTATTGAAATATATATTATTAATTGGTAATATATTGCTAATTGGTAGAGCTTCTGCTCTTATTGCTTTTTTGCGTTTTCCCTTTAATTGCTGTCTTGAAGGCAGCAAAGACTTACTTGCGAGATAGCAGGACTAACTTCTCTTGACCTGGAGTTGGACCAGGAAGTTTTTCTGCACTCAGAATTACCCTGTGCAGGGCTTGATGGTTCTTCTCCATGGCCGCCAATCATATTGTCAATATTACCCATGTTGATATTTTTGATATCACTGGAAGGTGGACTGTGACATTCAATAAAGCGTTGTATTCTTGCTTTTGCTTCCTTTTTGCGTTGATAGGATTTTTTTGCATCTTCTCTCCACTTACTTCTTAACATTTTCTGATCTCTTGGTTTCAAACTATTTATAGATACTACTTTCCCGACATTTTTTAGTTTTTGGTACTTTGCCTTAATATTTTCTTTAAATTTTGCATAAAGCTCTGGATTATTTTTTATTCTTCCATATCTTTTTTTCTTTAATTCTCTTTCCCGACCTAAGATGTCTTCTCTTTTCTTACTGTTTGGCATTTTACCTTCTAAAAATAAGTAAATAGGTTAAAGTATAACAAGAATTACACAAAGAAGAAACATAAACGACAAAACTGTCAGAAAGCCCCAATACAAAAATGTTAACGAATTAAATTATTATTATTTAGTATCATAGTAAATATCAAGTAAATATTATTATTATTCATACCAAATTGTAACATAAACTTTCTAGTAAAATGGGTTTTGTTAAAAAATAACAGGCAAAGTCTATTTAACCTGGTAGCAGTCTCATTAACCTGTGCATTCCAAACAGGTTAAACAGATACAGGTTAATGAAAAAATGAAGGTTAGGACCTGATAACAACAAAACGGTTACGTTTGTGAGGTGTACACTTACAGAATAAGAAATAAGCACTAAATTACATACTTCAACGTTTTTATACGCAAAGCAGTTTAACCACAAATAAAAATATTAAAGACAGATTATAGATAACATACCTGTTACAAACTCCGATTGTGGTGCTTAGACGTAATTTCTAGAAAAATGGCGCAAAATTCATCCTATCTTTTCTTGGCAGCGGTTAGCCCGATACTGCCTGGTCATTTTACGCGGGAATGGGATGTTGAGTACGTAGTAGTGTTTGTGTGATACGCGTTAATGTGCAAGTACAGGTTATGGAGGAAATCACTCCGGACACATTTTAAACATGAATAGTTCGAAAATTATGTTGTTTCATAATGTATCATTTAAATGAAGTCAAAGTTAATAATATAAGGAATTGTATTTTAATGTTTTTGAACCCCTATTTAAAATGGTTATTTTTTTATTTCACCTCAAAGTGTGACTCGTTGTGTTTCGACATGACAAGTTATTGAGAAATCGATATTACACATTTATTTTGTTGAAAATGTATCACTTCAATCTGCTTAAAATTACTCTGCCTCTGTGTGAAAAGTCTCTTTAAGTACAATATTGTACAGAATTTAATAAATTTAATTTAAAAAACCACACATTTCCACTAAAAACTGCCCGACAGGTTACAGAGCCACTTTTTTGAGAACAATCCATATAACGTTATTTTTAGTATATACAAAAACAGAGACACCCCAACAAGATTTTCATCAGAACTGCCTGAATATGTGTTTTCTATATCTATATCTATACTTCTATACTATAATACTATCTATACTAATATTATAAAGAGGTAGAATTTGTTTGTTTGTTTGTTTGTTTGTATGTAGGAGGTAATCTCCGAAATTACTTATCCGATTTCAAAAATTCTTTCACCAATGGGAAGCTACGTTATCCCTGAGTGCTATAGGCTATATTTTGGGATCAAAAAATTAGGGATCCGTAAATTAACGGGAGCGAAGCCGCGAGCAAAAGCTAGTAATAATAATATTATAAAGAGGTAGAATTTGTTTGTTTGTTTGTTTGTATGTAGTAGGTAATCTCCGAAACTACTCATCCGATTTCAAAAATTCTTTCACCAATAGGAAGCTACGTTATCCCTGAGTGCTATAGGCTATATTTTAGTTTAAAAAAATTAGGGATCCTTAAATAAATTACAATAATGTGATCCAAGGTATCAAAAATTGGCTTAGAAACTTTAGTGTGTCAACAGTTTTTTTTATTATAAATTAACGCGAGCGAAGCCGCAGGCAAAAGCTAGTTTTTTATAAATCTCCAAGTTACACCGGAGTTTATGTCGCATTAAGTTCCCTAGTAAAGTGTGAAATTCTTGAGATGTGCAATGCAGGGGTTGTCTAATACACGGAAACTGACCGAGCGGACCATCTCAAGCCTCAAGGTGTCTATTCCCGTCAACTGTTATGGGTAGAAACCTATTGAAACAAAATTGAAAAATAATAAAAAAAAAAATGTGGTGTAAGAAATATGTCAATCGATTCTCCTAGTGATTCTGAACAAACTAGTTTCAGGTTTAGTATATACTAAAACTAGGCTTGTATAAAAATACTGAAAATAAGTACATAACGTTTTTTGGTATTTTTTATATTTGGAACAGATAATAAAAATAAAATTAGACACCTTCACGTGAAAAACACAAAATTGCAATTTGTGGCTTACAACAACTTACGTCGGAGGCATCGATCTATGTCCATGCCTTGTGTAGGGAAGGTAATTTATAATAATAATAATTCTTTATTGTTTCAATAACAAATTCTTACAGACAATAATTTTACACTAGCTTCCACACTAGGATTCCCTGTGTCGTGGAGGCCAGTCTCTTTCAATTTGTGTCAGAGTAAACAATAACAATATCATAATTAACTTATAGTGTACATCATCGTTCCAAAATTATGTGCATATTATTGCATTATTAGTGTATGGAGTATAAGAATGTGTGCATTAGAGTATATGTGTGTATGAGGGTGTGTATGGTGTTTTAGGGTGTGTGTGTGTGAGTGTGTGTATGTGTGTAGTGTATGTGGGTGTGTTTGGGTGCTGTGGTTGTGTATGGGTGTGTTTGGGTGCTGTGGTTGTACGTGTGTGTGCACGGGCGCGTTTGTGAAATTGATTCCAAAATTAATACATTACTGAACCGTTTTCAATAAGTTTTCTGTGGTGTCATAATCCATGTTTTTAAAATAATTTTTGATGAGAGTCTTACATTTGGATCTAGTCCTATGCAGGAGTTTAAATTCAGTATTCAATTTATTGTAAATAAAAGGACCCATAAATTGGAAGCATCTTTTGCCGAAATCTAGTTTAATTTTAGGTAGCCATTTAGGTTTTCTACGCGAGTGAGCATAGTTCACTGCTGTCTTATAAGCAATTTTATGGAATTTTAATGCAACAGCCATAATATACAATTGTCTAACGTTTGTTTAATTGAAAGCCACTGACACATCAGTCTCACAGTAATTTATTGTTCATACTCGGAACTGGGGGTCTACTCCGTAGAGCACGAAGTCCGTGCTTTCGGCCTTAGTTACAAGCGTTTCCTACACCCTATCACTTACGGACATACGATTATTTCGGGGCCCGAACTAAGAATGAATGACAACACGATTTGACAGTTGTCCCTACTACCGATGTGTTTTTGCCCGTCCGTGAAGTTGAACTTGACACTTGTTTTGTTCACTTCTACGTTTCGGGATACTTTCGGACGGGCGAACTTCGTTGACGGACTTAGGGAGTAGGCGGTGACACGTTTATATTGTTAGTTCTTAATCTATAGACATGTTTATACTACCGCTATTCGTTAGGGACTGCCGCTCGCGCATACAATGATTCCGCTTGTCGACTGAACATTTTGTCGCGTCAGCCCCTAAAAAAGTCATCATCTTCATCTGCCTAGCCTTTTCCCAACTATGTTCGGGTCGGCTTCCAGTCGAACCGGATGCAGCTGAATATCAGTATTTTACATGGAGCGACTGCCTATCAGACCTCCACAACCCAGTAACTGGGTAATACGATACTCTTGGTAAGACTGGTTGTCAGACTTTCTGGCTTCTGACCAACAGTAACGACTGTCAAAGATCTACAAATGACAGCCGGGACCAACGGCTTTACGTGCTTTCCGAGGCACGGAGGAAACTCGCTATGGTAAATGGTCACCCATCCACAGACCAACCTCGGCAAGCGTGGCTTAACCCGGAAGATCGGTCTATGCGGCTGTAATTATTTAGCCACGAGCTCCCCAAAAAAGTATAATTATAAAACCAAAAAATAAAAACGATTGGAAAAAATATGCGTCTCATCCGCGCAAAACGGCCATCGCTCAGCATAATGCTATGACTTGCGTACGAGACGGAGCCACAGCGCTGTTGCAGCGACAGCCGGCGTTGACATGATGACGACCACCGGTGTAGCAAGTAAAAATAAATAAATAAATTAGAACATCACCAATAACATCGATGTGTGTGCTTCTAAGACGTCCTCTACCGACGTTTCCACTGAAATCAGCTTTAGAAATTCCTTTTGTTAATCACTGTTCACTCATTCTGTCAACATGAGCAATCCACCTTAGCATACTCCTTTCAATTTTTGTCACTACACTGTGAATGATGTTTCGAGACTACATGATGTCGATATCACTATGCCTGTGCCTTCTGCATCGTTCCTATTCCTTGGTTCAACCTTTCGAAGTGGGTTCAGATGGGCTGTAAGATCCCTTCATCCTAAAGGGGATGAACACCTCATTTGTCTTCTATTATCAAACTTATGATTAGATAGGCTACGTTGTATTTAAAGTTCGTATTGAAAAATGGACGAAAAGTTGAAGTAAATAAACATCAGGATAACTTTATACCACGCTATTTTTATACGGAGGGGCTGATGGCTACATAACAATCACGCGGATCATATGATTTGCAAGGTTAAGCTGCGCTTGCCGCGGTCTGTCCGTGGATGGGTGACCGTTCGTTACACATCGAGATCCGTCTGTGCCTCGAAGAGCACGTTAAACCATCGGTTCTGGGTGTCATACGAATATCTATGACAGTCGTTACGGGTAGTCAGAAACCCGAAAGTCTGGCAACCGGTCTAACCTTAGGATATCGGCATTGCCCAGTATTTGGGTTGCAGAGGACTGATGGCAGTCGCTCTGTGTGAAATACTGGTATTCCGGCGCATCTGATGGAAGCAATAAATACTTTAAGTTTGAGTTTGGTTAGACTAGGCAGAACAGAACTAAACCTGAAACTAGTTTGTTCAGAATCTCATCAATAAATTGGTAAGGTATAAAAAAAAACTGGTAGTTCTGTTGAAAGTCTTTTTGGAGTGTCTGTGTTTTTATGTAATACTAAAAATTGCGTTGTATACAAAATGAGTTTTAGAGATAGAACTGCGAAATTCGAAACATTTATGGAAAAAAAAAGTAGTAGTTAAGTAGTAGTTATTCAAAGCCTGAGCTCGATTTTTGAAACAACAAAAACTACCTTTTTTTCAGAAAAAGCACTTGAAACAACACTTCCATCCAAAAAACAATACTGCATAGGTACTTATAATATGATTAGTTACAGTTTACTCACGTGCATTTTTTGGGATTGCCCGACTAGTTTCGGACCCAAATGGAGCGAGTCGAAGTTCGACTGTCGAACTGGTCGGGCAATCCCGAAAAATGCACGTAAGTAAACCGTAAGGCCTCGTTCACGGAGAACCGGGGCGTTGCGCGGCGCGTCTGACGTCACGTCGCGCGGCGCATTGGTCGTTTTATCCGTTCACGGAGAAGCGGTACGTGAAGCGGCAGACGGGGCCCGCAGCGCCAGCCGCAGCGTTGCACGCACAAAGACAAACATGTTATGGTACTGTGTAGTTCCGTTTATGAAGACGCGAGGCGTCGTGCGTCGCGTAGTGCGGTGTGTGGGGAATGACGGTGTCCACAGCGGCCGCTGCAGCGGACACCGCAGCTTCCGCTTTTGGCAGTCTTCTTTGGACATCTCACAACGTAGACGTGTCGTTACAATGGAGTATGATTTCATCGACATATTACTAGAAGATAATTGCAACATACAACAAGCTCGCTCGCCTTCAATGCCAATAACAAACTGACACACGCGTACGCGGGAGACGCTGCCGACGACGCGACGATGGCAGCCGCGGCACACGCGGCGGTGACCGCCGTATGCCCCGCTGCGTGTAGCGCTCAATATCAAACAAAACGCTCGTGATGACGCTTCTACATGAACGCTTTCATACATTACCATATGTTTGATTAGACCGCGAGACGCGACGCCGGACGCGCCGCGCATCGCCCTGAACGAGGCCTAACTAATCATAAACATGAATGTGTCTCACGAAAGTTACAATAAGTACTGCATATTATTTATTTTGTCACAATGCTCCACATTTCAGTGCATAAAGCGTTCTGTTTAGATTTTCAGTAGAATGAAACAATTTGCTACGGAATTTGCAGCTCTGTTGCTGCCACGCAAATATGTAGACTAAAACAGAGCGCTGAGACAGGTACTGTTGAGGATTCCGGGAATAAATGAAACAAAACTTGTTCTTCTGTATACGGGGCAAACGAGATTCTTTGGAAAAGTACTTAGAAAGAATAACCTATTTCCGTGTGTTGGAAAAGATAAAGGAAAGACCTAGGTGGCGGTTCGCTTTGAAAGAAAGAATGAAGAAGGAGAGAAAATAAGTTTATTTTATACAGACTTAAGGCACACAATATCTATACAAATAGCATAGGGCCTGTCCACATCTACACGTCACGACGTCGTCAACGTGGAACGGTGCGGTAACGTGGCACGGTGCGTTGTCATAACGTGCAAATTTACGTTACCGTATCGTAACACGTTCCGCCTCTAGCCGCAAGCGCACACGTATATGCGCTCTGCCCGCGCTCTGCCCGCGCTCTCCATGTGCTCTGATGCTTTAAAACCATACCTTACTGTTTCTCTTATTAAAATTTAGGATCTACATGGTCAGCGATAAATCTAACAAGATCAGTGTTAGATTTATCGCTGACCGTGTAAATAATGTACATTTTTACGATACGGTAACGTAAATTTGCACGTTATGTCAACGCATCATGCCACGTTACCGCACCGTTCCAAGTTGCCGACGTCGTGACGTGGAGATGTGGACAAGCCGTAATAACGACGCGAAAATTGTTGTTCGGAAAGTAATTTCGTTTTTTCAAGCAAATGATCATGAACGCTGGAATTCGATAAAGGAGAATGCCCATTTTTGTATGGGGATCCGTACCAACTTGCGTCAAACCAAATTTACTCTCAAGAGTCTAGTTTGTATTTAACTTTACACTACCAAAAAGATTTTGTCAATATTTAACCACATTTTCGAAATATTAAAAAAAGTTAGAAAACGCCTGATTATATTTTTAGCAATTTGTAGTAGTCGTGATTACGATTATTTATTTATTATACCAGTTAAGCGTTTTAGGCCGCATTGCAGCTGAGAAGTGCATTGCATTATATAAATATACTACACGTGCGCGATAAGTTGAGACCCGAACTACTTCGCCTGCGCCCGCACGCTTGCCGTTCTCGCCTATATTGTAACGTTACGCGCTCAGGTCTCAACTTATCGTGCACGGGCAGTATCTTCAATCGTATATTTCCATCCTTTTTTAACCATAATATAATATTTCCATCAATCGTTTGAAATAACGCACTCCTTCTGTTCATATTTTCACGGTTGACAAAATCTGACAAATGATTCGGGAGTAAATGCCTAGCCTTTGCAAAACTGGCGCTTCTGGTGGGTCTTCAATGAGCTTGTGGTATTTATTTTATAGCGCACAAGCTATTTTAAAATCATCCATTAGATGTCTACCAGCTCTGTTATTATAAACTTCAGAGTCACTATCTCGATACGCCACGACACAAGAGTCACTATCTCAACACTGTCAACAGTTATTATAGACGTAGTGAATTAATTAAGTATTCAAGAAAACTACCAGAACGACTTAAACGCAGGAAAAAAACATACATCGATACAAATATCAAAACGCCATAACCAAATTGACGTTGATACTGACAGTCATAGACTATACACTATATGTGGAACTGACAGTTCCATAATTCAGTGTACCGAAACTCCTTGACTAGGTGTTTTGAATAATATCTGAAATACGCTATGTTTTTTTAATAAAATGGTGACATAAAATAAAACGATTAAATAGAATTAATTATTTTCTATTGTGCAATCTTGTAGATTTACTTACCTACGTTTTCGGAAGTGAACTTTTATTATGATGGATATGCCATTTTTGCGGAAGTAGATAATTGTTAATGATTTATTATCTTTTATTTGATATTTTTTTAATGCGGTTAAAAAAGACGTTTAAAATTCAGTACATTTTACACATAAATAAAACATTATTTTCGGTGTTAATGTACTTGTGACGCTATGTGGTACGGGATATGGGCATTCTCCTTTAAGCTTTCAGCGATCTCAGGAGTTGTTATTCACCGGTTTGCATCAATGCCTTTATTGTGTCTTCATCAGCTTCAACTGGCCTTCCAGAATGCGGTGCATCTTCAACATCAAAATTGCCGAAATTTTGCAAACCAGTTTTGGCACTGGCGTTCTGTCAATACATCGGATAACTTTTTTGTGGCTTGAACAGCATTTTTATCTTTTCGATGGTGAAAAGGTAAAATATACCGAAAACCACTGCGTAGAATCAATTGAACTTTTTCACAAGCAAGCCTTGCTATATCAGCTGTCACAAATAATGATTATGCGCCTTAAGGGTGAAATTGGCTGTGAAAAAATACAGTTAAGTCCTCTGTTGTGAAAAGACGACATTACTTTCCGAACAACCGTACACCACTGGGCAATGCCGATATCCTAAGGTTAGACCGGTTTTCAGGCTTTCGAGCTTCTGACTAGACGTTACGACTGTCATAGAAGGTATTTGTACGAGTACGACAACCGAGACCGACGGTTTAACGCGCTCTCTGAGGCACGGAGGGGTCTTGATGCATAAAGAATAGTCACTGCGGCAAGCGCAGGGGGCCAATTCACACAGAAACTTTTATCAATTGCAACTTAATCGTTCATTCAGAAAGTTTTCGTTTACGAAAACTGTCAAAATGTTTAGTTTTGTTTTTGTTGTTGTGGCGGCATCTATCTCGCCACATGCGAACTAGCGAACTATCCTACATCGCGCAATCAAGATTTAACACGCAGATAGTATATATACAACCTCCCAACATCAACCGTTGGGCAGTAGCCCGCCAGGCACAAGACTCAAGCCTGGTCACGACCCTCAGCCCACTCCAGCATCATGGCGCAACATACTGCACTTCGGCCGGTAAACTAGCAGAAGCACTTCTCTCCTGGTCGACGCAGTCCACAGCCACCACTCACAGTTTCGACTCAAAGGAACCCTTCACTGGCCCTGGCAAGTTCTCAAGACTCAACGACCGCTGACTCATCAAGACGATCGACCTCCGGTCTCAGGGGGGGAGTGATGTGGCGGCATCTATCTCGCCACATGCGAACTAGCGAACTATCCTACATCGCGCAATCAAGATTTAACACGCAGATGGTATATATACAACCTCCCAACATCAACCGTTGGGCGCCCTAAGCCGAGGTCCGAGTCCCACTAGGGGTCGCCCTTAGTGCTGTTGTTGCAGGTAGTCATGATGTTAGTGTAGTACAAGTAGTTAGCTTAGGTTAAGTATTTTACTTCCCCCCATTGGCTGGAGACCCTTCAGGTCTCGCCAATAACTGCCCGGTTACGTAGAAACCGTCCCTAGGACGACCTACTGCAGTCCAATAGAAAAAAAAAAAAAAAAAACAACCGTTGGGCAGTAGCCCGCCAGGCACAAGACTCCGCCTGGTTGGAGGATCCTCCCTTTGGTTGGAGGAACACCACACCAAGTTTCTCCACATTGTCAAACAATTTGACAGTTTTTGTAAACGAAAACTGTCTGAATGAACGATTAAGTTGCAATTTATAAAAGTTTCTGTTAGTAGAATTGGGCTCCAGTTTATTCTTGCAAGTCATATGATACGCACGGTTGTTAACTAACCACGAGCCCTTCTATAATATTATATCAAAATATGTTTGTATAATGTAAATATCAATCTGATTATGGATGGCAATATCATCATCATCATCACCATCATCAGTGGTCTAGAGGGTGGCATGCGTTTAGCCGTATACGTTTATCGACTGATGATAATGATGGCAAAAATGAAAAGAATCTTCTAAATTATACCCTGGGTAGCTCGTAATCGCATCGACTTATCCCTTATTTTCAACTGTGATTGAATAAAAATCATCTTGTCAACTACTTAAGACCACACTATACGATGATGTGGAATACATTGTGCACCACAAAGGATACGAAATGGCTCGTACTTCGAATGACAGATAGGAGACGGTACGAGGATACTCGGCTCATTACAGTCTCGCAGTCATTGGATAGTTTACTAGTGCCTTTTTGTGACGGCGCCGAAATGTTGTGTATAGAGCAGTGGCGACGGGTGAATTTTCTTAAAAGGGAAGCCGGATCAAAAATGCTTACCTTGCTCAAGTGTGATGCGTGAATTCCAGTAACTACTCGTTTCGAAAGGGAAGCCGATAGGAATCGAGTTGTATGGAGCCTTCGCCACTGGTATAGAGAGTTAAGTTACGGCGTTCGGGGATTCGATTAAAAAAATATATTTATTATTAATTACAAAGACATTTATTGTTTAGAATGTTCTACCAGACTAATTATTATAACAATGTATTTTACATTCTAACTTGTTGCTAAATTTGCACTATGCGTCGACACACGCCCATCGTCCGCTGCTTGGTCAGCAATCGATGCAGGCTACTCGATTGCTTAACTAGAGTACATACATTTTTTTTAATGTAATATTTTGGCAAATAAGTCGTGGGTCCACTTGATGGAAAGTGGCTACCACTAAGTACCTATTGAATATATGCACCTACAACACTGAGAGGACTGTTGATGCATTGCTAATTTTAGAGACAAAGTTGGATGTGCCTGTAATTTCACCGCACCCGTTCCACTACCGCTAAAACCTATCTGTCTAAAGATATTTATGACATTTTAGGTATGCATAACGTTGTCCTTCTGAATATGAGAGCTTAATTACTGTTTGCAAAATGACTGTTATGTAATCGTTGCAAATAAAGCGCATTTTAGCATCATCTATATAAATAAAACGAAAAGTCCTGACTGACTGACTGACTCATCAACGCCCAGCCCAAACCCTTGGACCTAGAAAGCTGAAATTTTGCACAGAGGTTCCCTTTATAATTTAGACAAGAATTAAGGAAGGATTTTTCGAAATTCAACCCCTAAGGGAGTTAAATAGGGGATGAAAGTTTGTATGGAAAATCGTCACTTACCGGGTTTAAAATTTTACGCAAGCGAAGCTGCGGGCACAAGCTAGTTCAATACAAATAGAGTATAATAAAAAAGTGATAACTTAAAAAACTTGGACTAATGAGTTGTTGAGCAAAAAATACGCCATGTGTCTTATTTTAAGAACAAAAAGACTCGTCGCTTATATTTTAACCACTGCGAAAATATTTACTCCTTATAAGGTTTGAGTATCTTGTCGTTTGAGTGTAATGGGTCAATCGATAATGCGCAAAAAACGATCAACGGTTGTAATATTATGTAGCAGGCAACATCGCAAGTGATGATTGTTCAATTTTAAAAGTGTTTTTTGAATTAAAACTTGCTTGTTGTTATTTTGATAAAAATATAAAATAAAGGCGAATAATAATTTTGAACAATAATTGGCTGCTACATTAATAAATTTCAAATTAGGTACTGAAATATTAATTGGCTTTTGCTGTTTACTATAAAGTACAACAGAAAATTAGTAACATACAACACCGGTTTTCAGGAGCATTATACATAATTAAGTATACTATACAATTTTGTTTTTATTTTTAGCACGAAGAACAGAATGAGAAGAAAGAACTTGGTTCAAGTTAAAAGTATTTTATTTCAAATAGGCATTGTCACACTTGGTGCCAAAAAGTTTGAAGAGCCGGCAAGAAACTCCATAGATACTCTTTCCAACTCATAAATAATACAATCTTGTTTACAACATTGTGGTAAGACCTCTGTGTGAACAGTGTACGTTAATGTTTGAATTAAATTCACCGAAGCCAAATAACTAGATTAGTAAATCCGTTTCAAGCCTAGAATTCCCGGATATTTTGAGCTCCAATTGCTAAATGCGGCATCTACATAGTAATTATATTATGTTTATCACCTATCGTACTTGTAACAAGTAGTGGTTATAAACATATTCCTTGATAACCGTTCATTAAAGTCTATGTTATGTAAACGTGTTTATAAAATTATGAAAGTATCTCTAATATTACTTCCCTTAGTAAACAAAGATAATTTTATTAGAAAAAATATACTAAGCTCCACCTTAAATCACAAACTTTATTACCTTATTATTTTTAAACGGATTAAAAAAATACATTTTTTAAATCTTCCCAGTGGATGGCAGACTAATTCAATTCCGGCGCGCCTCAGTCGCGTGGCCACACTTTTTGCTTGTTAAAATACCTGCCCGCTGTGAATGAACGAACGAATGAATGGTCGAGTGAATGGTTGAGTGAATGAGTCCCGGCGGGACATCGGTGCAATTATGTTTTTTACTTGAAACGTGTCGTACGGAAATGAAACGGCTTTATAATGGTGATGATTGAAAGGGCTTGTTTATTTGTACCTAATGATGTAAGGGTACCTTTGTTTGTCAACACGGTAGATTTTGAGGGTTTACCTTCATCATATGACCCTTTAAAAGTCCACTGATGAACATGGGTCACTTAATGACATAATTAACCCTTTGTAGGGCAGGTTTTAAAATAAGGCACATAAATATAAAACGACAATTGCTTGGCGTCACTGGCGATTATGTTGGCATCTGTCTGACGCCCAGCATATCTTGAGTTGGTGACACTTTCGGCATGGGCATGCTCGACAGCATATAACATGTATGTTTAATTCTTTTGTTTTTTTATTGTTTAAGGTACGAGTTCATAGCCGACCGCATACAGCAGCAGCAGACTTGACTGCAGCGTCATGTCGCTGCAGTCTTGATTCCGAACCCAACAGCAGATGGCTGCAGCAGATGACACGTCGTATTCCAGTTAGTTCTGAATGTTCCGTGAGACAAAATGCCTGACCTGTTTAGGATTAGCGATCGCGATTTACTTTTGTATCTTTTGTTTTTGTGAGATACAACGTACAGTGCAGGATATTGGGCCACCTGGTTTATCAGTTTTTCTTCCTCGGAATTGGAAAAACTCACTTTTTGAAAGAGATTCAACGTGTCGTCGCTCCAGTGTCGGTGGCACTACTGATCTGCGGTCAGGCGTCACGTCGTCTGCGGTCGTGCGACGTGTCGCTAGCTGCGGAAGGTATTTCATAGAAATACATAGAAACCAGTAGTGTCGGAGCGACACGTCGTCTGCTGCTGCTGTATGCAGTCGCCTACGAACTCGTATCTTTATACTGTTATTGTGTCCTTGGCTGAATTGAATGTAAGTATTTTCTTTCTTTCTACACACATCAAAAGTGTCTAGGGATCAACATATATTTTTGCAATAACTTTTCTCCTGATTGATATTAATTAAAATTTTCTTTAAGGATTCATCAGATAAAGTGTTTTCGTTTGTCACAGTAACGATAAACCAAGTCACCTTTGCATTAATAAAGAAATTTGCCATTTTCCTAATAAAGGGATTTTTGACATTTGAACCACTAACACAAAAGTTCGAAAAAAAGACTGAAATAACAGTTTTCTTTAAAATTTTATTGGGTAACTTAAACAATTAATAATCCGTGTTTCTACCGCGAACACTAACAACACAAGAACATCGGTTTGTCATACTCAAAATGAGTTCATCCAAATCACGCTGTGGAATGGCCGCCCATGTTCGTTGCAACAACAAAAAAAGGTCTTCTTGCGACTGGATACCCTCCATATTCGGCAGAGCTCTTCTCTGTAGCATATCCCATGCATGCTCAATCGGGTTCAAGTCTGGCGACTGAGCAGGCCAGGGCAGGACATTGATGTTAGCTGCGGCGAGAGTCTGTCTTACAACTCTTGCGGTGTGCGGTCGTGCATTATCATGCATTAACTGAAATAAGGGACCGATTTGCGCTTGTAGAGGAACGATGACGTCTGATACAATCGTCTCAGCATAAATTTGAGCGTTGAGGTTGCCTCTGATCCAAATCAACTCAGTTCTTCCGCCGATCCAAATACCCGCCCATACCATGATGGTTCCACCACTATAAGGATGGACTTCCTGGCAGGATTTTAATCGCTGTTGGCGTCCAGGGGTTCTCCAGTGTCGTATACGTCTTGTATCCGGTCTCATACCAAAACGAGACTCATCAGAAAAGCACACGAAACGCCATTGTTCTTCTGCCCAATTTCTGTGTCCAAGAGCCCATTGATATCGAATCCTACGATTGTGCATTGCTATAGGTGGTACCCGTAGCGGTCTTCGGGAATGAAGGTTCACTTCATGCAAGCGGTTTCTGACTGTTTGGTCGCTAATTAAGTTCCCTGAAGAGTGATGAAGCCTCACGGCTAACATCATGGCGGTTATTGTTGGAGCTCTTCGAGTTAAGATTTGAATGTATCGGTCTTGTCTCCGTGTGGTGCAGCGATACCGTCCTCCATGGCGCTCAGCCACGGTACCAGTGCTTCGGTAACGTGTCCAAAGTCGACTGATAACACTCTGACTTGTATTCAGAGCTAAAGCCACAGTACGTTGCCGGGAACCAGCTTCTATCATTCCCACGGCTCTGAGCATTTCTTCCCTGCTTAAATGACGTCGCCGCTCCATAATAACGTTGGTTTTAATCAGTAGTAGGGAAACAGTAGCACTAATAATGTCTTCAATGCGTTGTATGTTTTTATAGGGAAAATATTGACAGCTGATTTTCATCTTTTACTCGAATTTGATTCACAGTTCCTGATTCAAATTATGAAATGCACCAAAAAGGATCCATATAAATTTATAAAATCATAAATTTATTACAAAGCCACATCTCAATCTCAAGAAATCCGCATAAAAATGCTTGATCCCTAGACACTTTTGATGTGTGTAGGTATATATGAAAGCCGCATAAAATCGAGCTTTCAGATAATCGGCGGCTTTGATAATCCGGCAGTTTATACACCGTGGATACGTAAATCTAACACTCGATGAATGTATCGAGGCTCTGATACCATGTCTAATAGCAGGATAAACATTCTAATTAACTAATTAGATGTTTATCCCTTAGTTAGACTATAAGGCTGTCTAATTGGATTGCTCAGTCGGCACGCTGTTATTTTAGTTACTAAAACGGTTGCTCAACGCGTTGCGAGTATGGGTTTTGTTCACCGATTACATAATCTATTTCTTGGGAAGTGTCTACCTACAGCACTGCGAAACATCTATTTATAAATAAATAATAAATGTTTATTGTTTCATAACGTAACATATTACAATATTAAGATGTGACACTGGATCCTGCGTTAGGATACCCTGTGTCGCAGGATCCAGTCTCTCTCGACAAATATGGTTTTTGTTGTAATAAGGTAAAGGCACCCAATTCCGTGGGGTTCTAAAAATGGCACCTTATTCCGATGTATTTAGAATAACGGCGTTTTCAAGCAATTTACAAGTTCTTTTTGTTTGCAAGATACATTAATCAATAAATAATTTATCTGTTTATGTTTATATGAGCAAAAGAGTGCTTTGGTGCTGTAACGTTTTAAAATAAACAGTAAGTTTGACGCTAGCAGCTGACTCGAACGCGCGCTTCATACATTTCGGACCTTATGCACGTGATTAATACGATTTGCTAAATAGTGTTTTGTATGATAATTTTATACTGTGTGAGTTTTTGTTTAGGTTGAAACATTGGAAGGGTTATATTTTTTATTGAAAACAGTTAACATTTTAGTATTTTCTTTACAAATTGAGGAGAAAATAAGTGCTTAAAATACCGCGGCATTAGGTGCCAAATATTTTAGTTGGTTCCTAAATACCGATGTATACCACGGAAATGCAATTTAATAGACGTTGACTTTTTTTCAAATTTTGAAGGCAGATTTATGATTCCGAACTTAATATTTTAGCTCTGATTACTTAAATAACCAATAGATTTAAAAATCTATTTCCGAGGTACACTATGGCGTCGCATTTACTAATTATAGCAGGTCAAAGATTGCCTGTTTAGATACTTTATTAATTCGTTGTATGGAAAAGCTAAGTACAGAAAATTAAGTTATTAATGTGTTCTGATATAATCCTGAGTGAGCTTTGTATATTTTTTCAAAGATATCGCAATTGAACATTAATTTATTTGTTTAATATTAAAAAATCTTTTACTTTTTATTGCTCGGAATTAGAAATCTTGATTTAGTATTATAAAACGCTATTCCGATGTATTTAAGTCGGAATAAGGTTATATTAGTGCCTAATTCCGTGGTATTGGCACACGTTAAATACAGAGTGTTCATTATCTTACGCAGCTTGTTCAAAACTTTACTATTGTTTTAGTAACTGCAATAATATAAATTTGCCCTTTAAAATAACTTTCATATTCCGATATACTCAGATATAGTTATACTTATATATTATATACTTTTAATAAAATTAGTAAAATTGTTTTATTATTATATTTGTTTTATTGTAGGAGCATGAAGCCAAGAAAAAAATACACGGAAGAGGATCTCCAAAATGCTATTACAGCAATTCATAATGGCAGTAGTGTTTATAAAGTTTCTCGACAGTACAATATTCCCGAATTCCTATCTAAGTAAATTAAATATTGTGGTACCATATTAATAATCATGTAAGACAGAGTCTGAGACTGATCCAAAGACAATCAAAGATAAATTGACTTGATTTTTTGAACATCATTTAACATTCTCCCCACCTCCTTTCCGTTGCATTTTGTACACTCGGAATTAGGAACCAAATGCATCGGAATTAGGATTTTTAAATCGGAATTAGGTGCTTCGGACTTCTTCTTATTTTTAAATAATTTGACATTATTAATAAACTTTTATTGTCAAACTGTGAGTATATTTCAAAAATAAGATATATAATACTTCTGATAAAAATAGCCAATTCTACAGAAAGGTATATTAAATACTTAATTTTTAATGTTCTTTCTAGTTATGGTGAAAACACCGCGGAATTAGGTGCCTTTACCTTACATCAAATGCAACGGTTCAAGGTTCCAATCATAAACACATAACTAAAAACTAAAAGGTAACTCAAGGTGTGTATGTTATGATGAGTGTTAGTTTGTGTGTGTTGGTGGTTAGGTTAATACCCAATTGTAAGTAGGTTTTCTGTTTCGGCATACTTAAGTCCGAGTAACCAATTCTGGACTTCTTTTTTGCACCCAAACTTGGTCATGGGGATGTTTTATCATATTGGCAACTTTACAAGCGTTTCAGACTTTTCAAGTTGTCTTAAGATTGGAATTTTAGGTATAAACAAGGTTACTAATCTGCGGTCCACATAAAGTATCACTGATGACTGTTTTAAAGCAAGTGTTAAAATTTTAAAATTCGATAATTTTTATTCCATTACAAAATGTTTTTTTTTTTTTTTTTTTTCAAAAATTGTTCATCCTTGCTTTAGGTAGTTAGGAATTAAGAAAATTAAGCTTCCGTGACCAATAATGTAAACACTGCTGATCTGATCTGAGCTGATCATAGCTGAAGATAGATAGATAGATTTTAGCGTGTTTTTATGAAATTTTAGTACAGCGATTTCTCTTAAACTACATTTGAGAAAAGTTGTATTTTAACAAAATTTATTCAATATTATGGGTACTTTTACATCCTTTCGGATTAGTATTTCCCTTTCCAACTAATATAGGCGTGCATAGGCAGCGGTAACCGCTTACCATCAAGTGCCTCGTCGGTTTGTATGCCAAATTACTACAATAAAAAAAAGTTTTGAAACATTCTCGTAGATGAAACTTTACCGCAGTTTGTAACTGTAATTGAAATTTCGCTTCGTTTCTATAGATCGCTCAGAAGAGATCGAGTAGGTACATATCTGATAAACGGATGGTCATCCATCTATTTCCCGATCTTTATAGGTTTGGTTCAATTTAGTACTTCGAAATGTAATAAGGAGACTATGGTCATCTCTGTGGAATTTATAACACAGAGGTGCCGTTCCTTTTTTTTTTTTTTTCTATTTGACTGCTGTAGGTCGTCCTAGGGGACGGTTTCTACGTAACCGGGCAGTTATTGGCGTGACCTGAAGGGTCTCCAGCCAATGGGGGGGAAGTAAAATACTTAACCTAAGCTAACTACTTGTACTACACTAACATCATGACTACCTGCAACAACAGCACTAAGGGCGACCCCTAGTGGGACTTGGACCTCGGCTTAGGGCGTTGCTGGCGTGGACATAGGGGGGGGGAGACAGCTTGATGAGGGCTGAATTATCGGTGTGACTGCGGAGTCTGAAGAGACGACCGGCTCTACGACGGGAGAGCTCGGTGGATCGTGACCGGCGGCGGTGGGACGTCGCGAACGGTGCCGTTCCGTTGTGCACAAACTCAACTTAATTTAAGCTATTGCCATCTTTTTCACTCTGGTAAAATAAGAAAGAGATAGACGTAAATAAGAGAAGTTTCTCGCACTGTCTATTAGTAAAAGATAGCATTGGATTTTGGGATTGCCCGACTAGTTTCGGTCCCAAACGGAGCCCTTAATCATGAGTTGAACACGCGGCGAGGTCGCGAGTCGTACTAGCGCTGCACCGCCCTGCGTAGCATTGCACTCGCGACGAGAGGTACGAAACTAGTCGTGCAATCCCGAAAAATGCACGTGAGTAAACCGTAACTAATCATAAATATGAATGTCTCACGAAAGTTATAATACAAAAACAATAGAATTATGCAAATTGAGGACAATAAACAAAGTAGGTGTAAACATTCCAAAGCATACCAATAATATCGGATGTCTTTTCTACCATACTTGCGCTGCTAATTATAAACATACAGACATTCCTTGTATCCATAATTGAGTACAGTAGAAATCTAACAAAAACACAAGGGGAACAAAAACCGCCTTGGAATGAAACCCCCGTAAGAGTGCAATGCGCTTAGCACGTGCCATCTCAGAACCAATTAGTGTGTCCGTGCCTCTTCAATATACCACATATTATACTAAATTGCTTTAAGACAAAAGTTAGTTTTGAAGCAAGAAAAGGTATGGATAACGATATAGACAACGGTTATATACAGAATGACTGGTGAGACACTAACGATATCTTAAGAGGTCATTGTACTCGTCATTATGAACAACTTTTATTACGGGACCAAACCTGAAATCGAAAAAAAAAATCAGCTGTTCCCTAATTTTTGACGAGTAATGCGAACAAAATGTAGGGACAGCTGTTTTTTTGTGTTATTTAAGTGCTTATTCACACGAAGACGATTCGTTTTTTTTGACGAATCGTCTTTTTTCACGATTCGTTTTTTTTTACTGCGGTTATTATTTTAAAATGCCCGTGTTTACACGCATCACAAATTGAGAAAAATGTCGGACACGTCTTAAATCACGTATCATCTTTTAAAGAACACGTTCGTCTAAAAACACGAATTGTGTTTTTTTTTTGTGACGGATCCATCGTATTCGTTAGTTCATCCAATACTAAGAATCACGAAACGAATGTGAACATCAATTTGGATATTTTGCCGAATCGTGATAAAACACGATTCCGTATGCAATGTGAACGTCCATCCGTCATGACGTATCGTGTTTTATGACGATGTTTTATGGAACTCGTGTGAATGAGCCCTAAACTCAAATACAAAAAGAATGTTAGCACCAATTCATTGATTTCAGATTGATGGTATTATTTTATTTGAGTTTTAAACATTTATGACAAAGAAATAAATTAATTCAACAAACTCAGTGAGTGAGAAAGAATTCTATCAATAAATAAAAAAATATCGTAAAGGTAGAAACAATAATTCATACTTTTAATAGGAAAATGAACCCAAAAATATAGCCACTATTTATATGGTAACTACCCATTCAATTATACCGCCGTCCGATTTCTAAAAGACCGTTAAGTGACTTTTTGTCAAATTTGAGTTTTATACAGGTTGGGTCAAAAATCGTGGATCAAACGAAACATGGCGATAGTTGGGGTTCTTTGCAGTAAAAAAATTCTCTACGGCAGAGCCCTAACTTGATCTCCTTAAAAATTATGGCAATTTGGTACCTATTTTATAACAAAAAAATGGTGTTTAGTTGCTTGAAAATGCTTTTACCACAGTGGGTACCATGATTTATGAGTATTGGCACTTTTTTCGATATCTTTTAAGTGTCACGAAAAAATATTTGTAACTTTAGAACCTTACTGTAAAAAAATGTACTACCATAAAATGCTGCAAATAACCCCAACTATCGCCCTGTTTCGTTTGATCCACGATTTTTGACCCAATCTGTATATTACATAGAGAAGCAGAACTTTTTCTCTATAGACCAGTCTGGTCCGTATTTTTATATCGTGTGTCAGTTACGAGATCCAGAGACTTTTACAGATACATTAACATACTCGTATTATCATACCATACCATATCATAATTATTGTTGGTCACATTTCAGTACAGAAAAGCATGACTAAAAAGCAAAAACTTTAATTTTCAAAACAATATTACTTCTGTAACTCATTAAAAGTTACACAATGAGCTTAAAAGTAGCCCAATTATTGGGTATAACAAAATCGCTGTCCCAGGCACACACTTTTAGAGCCCGATGACGAAATTACCCTACTCTAGGAGGCGAGAAAATGGACCAGCACAATACACAGCGTCCGCCGCCGTCCGGCATACCGTAGCCAACGAGGCCCGTCGCGACGTCTCACCGCCGCCGGTCACGATCCACCGAGCTCTCCCGTCGTAGAGCCGGTCGTCTCTTCAGACTCCGCAGCTACACCGATAATTCAGCCCTCATCAAGCTGTCTCCCCCCTAAGTCCCTGCCAGCAACGCCCTAAGCCGAGGTCCGAGTCCTACTAGGGGTTGCCCTTAGTGCTGTTGTTGCAGGTAGTCATGATATTAGTGTAGTACAAGTAGTTAGCTTAGGTTAAGTATTTTACTTCCCCCCCCCCCCCCCCCCCCATTGGCTGGAGACCCTTCAGGTCTCGCCAATAACTGCCCGGTTACGTAGAAGGGGTCCTCAAGGACTATCTACAGGAGTCCAAAAAAATTAAAATAAAAGGTATGATAAAAACATCTGTATGTCTTCAGAATTTCTAGGGACAACGGTTTCTACGGTTTTTCTCATAACTCAAAATTAGGTTTACTCACTTAGCGGCCTTTTAAAAATCGGACGGCACTATATAAAAAGTTACACGTGTATTTGCAAAACCAATCACTGTTTTCTCAAGGTTTCAATCTATCAAAGACGAGGCGAACCGAATACTAAGAAATATTTCACTTGACCAAAAGTTTGATTCTTAGAAATATTGTTTACAAGTGAAATTCGACACAAATAACTACAAATAATATATTAACTTGTCACTCACAAAGTTGAAAGTCGTCAATGCTCTACCAAATAAATCTAAAGTTAGCTTTTAAGCTTTTAAAAAGAAATGATTGAACCTTACATACACTGTTTGCAATGTTTGATATATTTTACACAAAACACGACGAAATTACTCTCATTTTAGAGCTCCGGGACCCTAACCTCCGGTTTCTGAATTGAGAATTCTAGGATAAGCAGTACTTCAGTAGCAGGCCCGAGAAGGCGGCGCGCATGTGTTCCGTGCGCGCCTCTCAGGAGGACGTGGGGCAAGGCCCCACAGAAGAAGAGGTCTGCCAGGGGCTGGCGGACCGAGGCCTGCCGGGGTTGCGGTGCATGCAGCTGCGAATCCCGTTATCCTGGCCAAGGGTCAGGAGAAGGAACACCGTGGGTTTTTAGCCGGTAAGAGTCCGGCATAACCCTTCGCCTTCCCCAGGCGACGGGGATCCACGAAGATTTTCCCACGACAAAAAAAAAAAGGAAAAGCAGTGCTTATATGTAACATTTGAGTACGGAGTTGTCAAAAAAATTATTGAATTTTAAAGCATTTTTTTTACAACTCCGTACAATACGACCGACGTATCTTGGTGAATCTGAAGTTAGTTGTTTGGCTGCGCAATGAATCTTTTAGAAAAGAAATTGTCTACTGCGCAGCTAATCAGCTAACTTCGGGCTCGCCAAGACACGTCGGTCGTATTGTACTCAAATACTACTGTATTGCTTATCTCGAGTTCTCAATTCAGAAACCGGAGGTTAATGTTGTGTAAATATAACTTGATAGGCATATTTTAAAAAAGTAATAAAAAAAACAAGTGGAAGTGAATGAGTTTGTTATTTTTCATTGCTTTTACGTTCTATGAATGAAACCAAACCACTGGTGTCAAGGATAACGGTGTTTACCCTTACAGCCTGTATACAAGGTTAGTTTTAGTATATGCGAAACCTGAAACTAGTTTGTTCAGAATCACTAGGAGAATCGATTGACATATTTTTTACACCACATTTTTTTTTTTTTTTCATAAATTTCAATTTTGTTTCAGTAGGTTTCTACCCATAACGATTGATGGGAATAGACACCTTGAGGCTTGAAATGGTCCGCTCGGTCAGTTTCCGTGTATTAGACAACTCCTGCATAGCACATCTCAGGCATTTCACACTTTTTTAGCGAACTTAACGCGACATAAACTACGGTGTAACTTGGAGATTTACTAAAAAAAACACATATTCAGGCAGTTCTGATGAAAATCTTGTTGGGGTGTCTCGGTTTTAGTATAAAGTAAAAATAACGTTGTATAATACTTATGTTAGTAAAATAAATTATAATTACACCCCTTTTAAAATAAAACAACAAATAAAAACATAAAACACCTTACACACACACCACCATCATATTACATATTATATTACTTATTTATTTTAGGTACATTCATTTTAATTTTAAACACCTACCGGGCGCGGCAAAATCTAAAAAGTATCGTATAGTATAATATCGTTTCTTCTTTAGTAATTAATGTTGTAGTGCCTAATTCAGGTTCGAAGCTGCCACCTCATTGTTTTTACGATAGGGCCCGAATTAGGAACCCTATTCGAGACTCGTAATGTATAGAGGTAAGGGAGGTAATGAGGCTTTTGTATTCGGGTCTTTGGGTACATTAATTTTCTTAGGTGGAGACGATTTGGACCGTATTCGAATGGTTTAAATTCGACACTATAACGCCTTGTAAATTAATAGAATGTTTATAAAGGGTGGTAGATGCTCTAACAATGTTGGGACTAACGCTAATTGACTGTCCCACTGCTGCGCAAATTCCTCCCCAAGTTCTTCCATGTACTTGTGCAACTTCAGCAACATGGCGCATCATACTGCACTTCGGCCGGTCAACAAGAAGAGGCACTTCTCTCCTGGTCGACGCAGTCCACAGCCATCATCACACACGATTCGGACCCACTGGAATCTCTCACTGGCCTTGGCAAGCTCTCAAGACGCAACGACCGCCATCAAGACAATCGACCTCTGGTCTCAGGGGAGAGTGATGTGGCGACATCTATCACGCCACATGCGTACTATCCTGCATCGCGATGTCAACATTCGGCGAGCAGATAGTCGACGCCATTTATACTAGAAATGGTTACATACCAAAGTTTAGAGGTAAGGAGAAATCTTTCGCTTGTGAAGTACTTCATCCTGCTAATTCGTGGTTCCCTCGTTAAATCTTCTCTGCTGCAATACATTTCCATTAATGTTCCACTAGCCATTAGGCATTTACTTCGCCCTCGCCATCGTCCTCTATTCTCAATACCACAAGCCTGTTTAAGTATATACAACCGCCCAACATTGATTGTTGGGCAGTAGCCCGCCAGGCACAAGACTCCGCCTGGTTAGAGGATCCTCCCTTTGGTTGGAGAAACACCACACCTAGTTCCTCCACATACTCTTTTCCTGCGCCATCTCAAACCAGTCCTCGCGGTACGCGGCTAGAGCATCTCGCCACCTCTTTCTGGGCCGACCTCGGTGGCGCGCTCCATCTTTGAGCACCCATTGTGTGGAGATTCTTGCCCAGCGGTCACTATGCATGCGGCTGACGTGACCCGCCCAGTTCCACTTGAGCCTGGCAGCCTTTTTGCCTACGTCTATTATCCCGTTGTGGAGCGCAGTGTGGTGTTTCGTATTCTGTTACAGATATGAAAATAGTGTGATGATACAGAATATTTCATACATACATACGTAAACTCACGCCTTTTTCCCATAGACTTAGGCAGAAAATATAGAACGCCACATGCTACGATCCTTACAAACTTCTTTCGCTTCGTCCACGTTCATACATCATGTCATCATGAAGAACATCAACAATAAAATCGATGTATGTTCTTCTAGACAGAAGACATCTGCCTTTTACATTTCGTTTCTTCATCGCCGTTCATGAGCATTGAATTTGAATTCGCTTTTTTTACGTAAACTTCCTGTATAGTTGTGTAAACGAAATCGTGTAATTCCTTAAAACTACATAATTTATTATTGGAATAGATTAATTCATCACGGCATTAAGATTGAATTAAAAAAAAACTTGCGTATGAGTCGACAAAAAAATAAGAACAAGAAAATGCAAAAAAAAAAAACGCTTCTGGAACATTTTGCTGCCACGCATAAATGAATAAAATCACGGCGACACAGCTGTCAGGTACGACTAGCACGATATTGCTCCACGCAGTCAGTTAACTCGGGGCGCTTTTTTCGTTGAATCTGATGAATTTCCAAGCAGGGTAAGTCTGTATCACCAGTAGATCGCACGGTTTGAAGGAATTACATAAATTCGGATACACCCTGTCACCTAAGTGTATACAATACGGCCGACGTATCTTGGCGAGTTTGAAGTTAGCTGATTAGCTGCGCAGTAGACAATTTTGTTTCTGAAAGATTAATTGCGCAGCCAAACAACTAACTTCAGACTCGCCAAGATACGTCGGCTGTATTGTATACCTCTAAAATATCTAAAATGACCTGCCACTTCAAACAAGATAAACTTTACTCAAATACAAATATAAACATACCTAATACTCGTATTAAATACGAAATGTCAGTTCCTAAAACAGCTCGCTCAATTTTCTTGTTCTTAAAAGGAGACATTCTCGGTATTTCAGAGTAACTTACTAAAAAGGAGACTTTCTCAATATTTTGGAGTACAGTCATGGACTACAGCTACTGGGCTGTGAATATGAACATAATTGAGGTTTTATACTGCCTCATAAATCAATAGTTACTTGAATAGGTAGCAGAAATGTGAGTAATAGTTGTGATATTATATTAATGTGATTGGTAGCAGTTGCTACGTATGAGTATATTGTCTTAAACAGTTGTCCCCCAATAATGTGCACGGACGAATATGGTTGAAACTAGACCATAACAAAAAGTTTTTTTTTTCTATGAAACCTTTTGTTTACCACATGGCTGTTTTTTACGGGTTTCTTTTTATTTACTAGGTATGTAACACTAAATCTTAGCCACCATTATCGTTTTTATTTAAATGATATACACGCAATTCAAATAAATTAAAAAAAAATGTTAAGACAATGGCTGATAGAAAATTGTTTTTATACATTAAGTGTTTTTTTAAAAAATAAAATATATTAATAACTATAAACTCACTAAGCACTTACTTACCTAGTAAGTAATTCAATTTCGCATACCTTGTACAGGTGAGATGTGTTTTGCTCTATAAATTTTTGCAACATCTACTACGTATACCATTCTCCTGCGAATAAATATTTCTACTTAGTAAAAATGTTTATTTTTTTATTAAGTACATACAATCTAAAAAACCGATTATAATTTTTTTTTTCTATTTTTTCATTTTTTTGTCTACAATTTGTGGTCTAAATTCACCCATTTTCGTCTGTGCAAATGATCAAGGGACACAATGTAAGTACCTATAACATTTTTAGTGAAAACAAAAAAATTATAAGTAATGGGTTTGAATCGGAGCTTACTAAAACATTTGACAAGCAAATAAAATAAAAATAAACGTTTTCCAGTCTAGAACAGCTAGCACGACGATCCACAAAAAGTAAATATATTGTAAAATTCTAGAACATAAAATTGTATAGCACATATTTTCACGTGCAAGAGAAAACACTTTTGCAAAATGTTGCAAGAAAACAAAACTTTATTTTTGTTTAAATAATTTTTATTAAGAGTCACTTCTTTTTTTTTTAATCTCACTCCTGTATTCTTGAAGCATTGGCAGAGGTGTATAGTACATCCACATTTCGCCGTAATGTTTTACGTCCCATGTAATAGGGGGCGAGCCTATTGCCACCAACCGGGCACAAATCTAGACTCCGGGCTGCTACTGAGAAATTCCACACGGAAAAACCCAATAACACTTTGCCCGACCTGGGGATCAGGGGGTCTACTCCCTACGCACGAATTCCGTGGTTTCGGCCTTAGTTACGAGCGTCTCCTACTCCCTATCACCTACGGACATAGATTATTTCGGGGCCCGAACTAAGAATGAATGACAACACGATTTGACAGTTGTCCCTACAACCGATGTGTTTTGGCCCGTCCGAAAAGTTGAACTTGACACTTGTTTTGTTCACTGCTACGTATCATTTGTGTTTTTAGGTTTATTTAAAGTAGTTAATTTGATCTCTTTATTTATTGTTACACGGAGAACTACCCCTCACTTTTATTTTTCTTGCAAATCATGCCCATCCAAAGGTTGTCTGGAAGAAATTGCCTAGTGCGATAAGACCGCCCATTGTACATTTCTATTTTTAAAATAATGTTTCTTGTTTATTTTGTGTACAATAAAGAGTATTGTATTGTATTGTACGTTTCGGGCTACTTTCGGACGGGCGACTAACTTCGTTGACGGACTTAAGGAGTAGGCCCCCAGACCCAAGACTTCACGCTCAACAGTCGCGCTTGCGACCGCTAGACCAACGAAGAAGTCTTTTTTTTTTCTCACACAAACAAATTGTTTTAAAACGCTTGCATGGCAATTACAAAACCAACAACCATTCCCTTTTAATTTAAATCCACATCAGTTCCTTAACCCAAACAGGATTATAGATCACCTAGTTCAAACTTATTAGGCATATGGAAAGTCTGTCACAATTACTATGCCTTATAAGCAAGATATAATTGACTCTTTTGTTAGTCGAACAATACGACTTTACTATTATTTGAATTGGCCAACATCGCAACAATTGGCCAGTCACTAATCAAATATTGTAGGGAAAAGGCCTTTGTTTTACTCAAATTGGTTTGTACAGTTTTATGTTTGCTTCTGAATTTTGTGTGTAGTAGTGAGAAATGTATTTTCATTGTCATCTTTGGTTTTTAATTTTTGCATTGAAGTTCTGTAGGATTCATTTGTAGGTATAATCATAGATATTGAGTTAATGGGGTGTAATTCCTTATAACTACTTGATCTACTACTGTTGTAGATTATCCAACGTTTGTTCTAGCAAAACCACCAATTAAATGTCAGCGTGTATATTGAATAAATTAATTTTGATGGTGATAGATAAAAACCGGCCAAGTGCGAGTCGGACTCGCGCACGAAGGGTTCCGTGCCATTATCTATAAAAACGGCAAAAAAATCACATTTGTTGTAAGGGCCCTTAAATTTTTATTTTATTCTGTTTTTTAGTATTTGTGGCTATGGCGGCAACAGAAATACATGTGTGAAAAGTTCAACTGTCTAACTATCACGGTTCATGAGATACAGCCTAGTGACAGACGGACGGACGGACAGCGGAGTCTTAATAATAGGTTCCCGTTTTACCCTTTGGGTACGGAACCCTAAAAACATCTTTTAGTCGAAATATGTGGTCGTAACTATACCAAATAATATGGGTTAAAAAATAATTGAAAAAAAATAATAGAACATTTCGATGCCACACATAAATAAATGAAATCACGGCGATACAGCTGGCCGGGACAACTAGTGCGATATCGCTCTTTGCAGTCAGTTAACTCGGGGCGCTAAAACTACATAAAAGGTATAACGGGCTAGTGTCCGCAACTCCACGTTTGAGCGCGTATTTTGCGTGACTATAATGAAATACTTAAGTACCAACTATTAGAAACACCAAGTTTTTCGCCAAGGCGCCAATGGTACCTAATAGGTAATAAATTTGTCCAAGAGTATTTAAAAAAAACTTTTTCTCACCTCGGATGTGCATCATCACAATTGCAGGAGTTCTGGTATTTCGCGGTATTGCTACAATCATTATTCAACATAACAGAGGTGAACAGGAACAATAATGTATCAGCTGCTAATTATAAATGACAAATAAGGTAAGTAGGTTATTTGTGAGCAAATAGTTATTGCATGATTGCGACAAAAGATTCATGATAATAAATCTTCTACTAATATTAGTAATGCAATGTTATGCAAGCGGTTGAACGCTTGTCTTTGATCCAGGAGGGTCTGAGTTTGACCCCGGCTAGGAGAACCAGAAGGAAAATTTAAAAGTCCGGAGAAAAAGCCTGATTTCCATTGAAGAATCCTGAGATTCTGTCGCAATTTGCGAATTTTCTGGCAAACGTAATTTACAACTTTGTGGGAAAAAAAGTCAAATTATTATTGGTAGTGTGCACTGGATGTCACCCACCCACCCCTCTCATGCAACGAACGGCGGCGCCGCGAGACGCGGGCCATTTTTTTTTACCTATTTGTAAAAAAGATCTGAAAAATCTACTTTATTTTATTGAACATTCTAAAAATCCTGGGATTTTCAAAATCCGACCGCAATCCTGAGAAGAGCCTAAAAATCCTGAGATCTCAGGACAAATCCTGAGATAATATATGGTAACCCTAACCCCGGCACGCATCTCTAACTTTTCGAATTCATCATAATTGGTTTAGATACCTACCACTTGCGTTAACGGTGAAGAAAAATATCGTGAGGAAATATGAAAAAGACAATGGCTCCAAAAAAAAATGGTTTGTATAGTCCGCCAAGTCGTAACAGGCCAGCGTCAGGCCTAAGACCTTAAGGCCCCTTCTCATTCCTTACCTCGGAAAGCATGCTAAGCCATCGGTCTCAGGTGTTATACAAATGCTTATGACAGTCGTTACGGCTTGAAAACCAGTCCAACCTTCGGATATTGGCATTGCCCAGTAACTAACTGGGTTGCGAAGGTCTGATAGCAGTCGCTCCGTGTAGAATACAGGTATTTAGCCGCATCTGAATAGACTGAAAGCTGACCCCAAAATAGTTGGGAAAATAATAATAATAAATCTTTATTTCAGACCAGAGATCCATAAAAATGTGTAAACAATTTGGCACTTACCTACTAACTTAAACACGTTAAATAAAACTTCTTATATCATATATATCTGAATGACGGTCTGTGTGCCACCGCGCCATCCAGTGACAAACTATTAGGCCATCCACCCCGCCGGCTACAGTAACCACGAGGCTGTTGGGGCTGTCGCGGACCCGACGCATCAGTGACGCGATTCGCAGACGCAGCAGCGAGCCGAAATCCGGAGTGCGTGCGTCCGCGAACATCCCCGACGAGCTACAGAAGCGCCGCAACCCCACCCAGCATTACCCGGAACGAATTATTATATTAAAGGCTAGGTAGATAAATTCTGAGAAGAAGCCCAATAGTGGGGCAGTAATGGACTGATTACGTTATACAAGGTTAGTCAGAAAGGGGGTATTAATCCGAAAGGGTGTTAAAGTACCCATAATAATGAATAACTTTTGTTCTACAACTTTTCCCAAAAGTCAATAGTTTAAGAGAAACAGTTGTTCAAAAATCTCAAAAAAAAGTCTCTAAAATCTATTTATCCCCAGATAAGATCAGCTGTGTTTACATTTTAGGTCATATTTGTAGTCATGAATTAGAAGCATCATTTTCTGAATTTGTAACTAAAGCAGGGATGAAGAATTTTTAAAAAAACTAAAATAAAAATCAATTATTTTGAAAAAAAAAATATCGAATTTTGAAATTTTAACACTTGCTTTCAAACAGTCATCAGCGATACTATAAGTGAGCTTCGGATTAGTACCCCCTTTCCGACTAACCTTGTATAAACACGATGAACTATTTATTGCCATTTGCTTAAGTCAATCAATCAATCAATTCCGCCTATCGTCCACTGCTGGACATAATCCTCTTCTAAACACCGACACAACACCCAGTCATTAAAATACAAAAAAAAACTCGATAAACTTGTACCGACAACCAGTCGTTATCGACAACTAGTTGTTACGAAGTATATCGATATAATTAATTCAGGGAACATCTAAATTATCTTTAATGGTTCACATTATAGGCTGTACGATAGTAGAATAAGTTTATTAGGCTGTTTACACACTGTATTGGAAGTATAATATGGCTGTTATTTATTTAGTTTTCATGGTTTGGGTACAAAATATTACAGTCTGGTCCATTTTAAAGAAGACATCGCAATAATGTGATCATATTACAAATACAGGGTGGTAATTTGAGATGGGGCATGAAGGGCCAACCATTGTAGCTACAGGAAAACGTTCTTAGAAGACCAGCCTTAATTTTTGGAATAGTTTCTATCTGCATTCACAGAGTTTGAAAAAATATTACAGTCAGCGAGAAAAAAGGGCATTTAGCTCAAAACATTGTTATGATGCCAATCGATCCTATTTGCCATAAGGTTCAAAAGACTCTTTCCTTACCTTCCTATACGCAGTTCATGGTGGCGCTGATTGGCTGAGGGGCTCGTGGTTAATTAACAACCGCGCTGATTATACGACTTGCGAGGTTAAGTTGCGCTTGCTGCGGTCAGTCCACGGATGGGTGACCATTCGTTACACATCGAGAGCCCTCCGTGCCTCAGAGAGTACGTTAAACCGTCGTTCTGCGTGTTATAAAAATACCTATGACAGTTTTTACGGGTAGCCAGAAGCCTGAACGTCAGACAACCGGACTAACCATAGGATATCGGCATTGCCCAGTAACTGGGTTGCGGAGGTCTGATGGCAGTCGCTCCGTGTAAACACTGGTAGCAGCCGCATCTGGTTAGACTGAAAGCTGACGCAAACATAGTTGGGAAATGGCTAGGAGGGAAATATCACCCTGTATTTTTATTTCACAAATTACATATAATTCGTTAGAGTGAATAATTAGGATCAAATCTCTCCACTAAACATTGTGTCTTAAATTGATGGAAGACCGTGCTACTACGTTTGGGAGTAAATGAATTCGGGTCATCAACATAAACCTTAATATTTCGGAAACTAAGAACAACAGCTTACTCAAATAAAAATTATTTTAATAAGAAAAGACCACCATTTGTACTGTTCTTGATTACGTGTATTCCTTCTGTTTTATTTCTTTTAGTGTAAAATAAAGTATATCAATCTATCTACCTTATAGACTACTAGAGGTCGCCAGCGGCGTCGCCCGCGTGTATGTCGTTTATCGCGTATTCCGCTTTTTTCTCTATTAAATTATGCATGTATTAAACATGTAAACCTTCCTCTTTAATCACTCGATCTATAAAAAAACCGCCTCAAAATCCGTTGCGTAGTTTTAAAGATCTAAGCATACATAGGGACAGACAGACAGCGGGAAGCGACTTTGTTTTATACTATGTTGTAGTGATTTAATAGTACTCTTTATTTCAATAAACTAGCATTCTTAGTTTCCGAGAAATTAAGGAAGTTAGTTTAAGGTTTATGTTGGTGATCCGGATTCGTTGCTTCCGAGTGTACACAGTTTAGATTTCATCTTGTGTGGTCTTCATTAAATAATTAATTGTAGGTATAATTACGTTAACTACTACATTATAATTACAACAGTAGCTATTAGTATAGCTACCGGTGAAAACATAAAGATTGAAATCAAAAGAAATTAATATCATAAAGGGTATAAAATCTATTATAACAAAATTCTTAATGTGCATGACTCCATAAATACAATCTAATTAAGGTTATATCGTTATGAAAACGTCTCGATTAATCGGTACTCGTTTTAGTTGATTCATCGATAGAATTTAATCGATTCAACGTGTGTGGTCGGACTTGTTAAGATGTAATTAAAAGGCTGTTTAGACTTGTTAATGTTTTGACTTTGCTTTAGAAACAGTTTTGAGAAAAAGCTTTCTTCGTCATCGTTATCCTAGTCTTCTCATTTCTATCCCACTGCTGGGCACCGATCTCTTCTCAGATTGAGAAGAGTTTTGCACCAGCACCAGCGGTTGAAAGCTTGTCCGCACCTCTTACTTTTCGAATGAATGTGCGGAGTATGATTATCAGTAGGAAGACATCTTGGATTAAATCCCCCGGATTCTGCTCATCATTCTGTACAAGTTTTTCTATAGTATAATTGGACGTAGTTACCTACACGAAAAGGATCCAATCCACACAAAGTCACTTTAAAGATATTGACGTTTGAAGTTTGGAAGATGTTTGACGTGCCATACATATGGGTTGATTCTGAGGTTGATAAAAAGTGATAAACAGTTGTTTTTGCTTGGATCTTTTTTACTGGCCGATGTTATTGATATTTAGCATCAGTTTGGAGAACGAGAAAGCCTTCGACACCGTCGAGACCTGGGCTGTGCTGGACTCCATGCAGAGATGCCTCGTTGACTGCCGATACGTCGAGGTGCTGAGGTGTCTGTATAAGGCCGCAACAATGACCGTCCAAGTACAAGAAAGGAGCACAAAACCAATCCAACTGCGCCGAGGAGTAAGACAGGGAGACGTTATCTCTCCGAAACTGTTTACAAGCGCGTTGGAGGACATTTTCAAGACGCTCAACTGGAAAGGACGGGGTATAAACATCAACGGTCAGTACATCTCGCACCTACGATTTGCGGATGACATTGTCATCATGGCAGAGTCTCTGCAGGATCTGGAGGTGATGCTAAACGGCCTAGGCGATTCTTCAAGACAGGTGGGCCTCGGGATGAACATGGATAAGACCAAAGTCATGTACAATGGTCATGTCTTCCCGAGACCCGTAGTCGTAAATGGCGCTATTCTCGAGGTTGTGCAAGAGTACATATGTACTCTTGGCCAAACTATACAACTGGGGCGGCACAACTTCGAGAAAGAGGCGAGCAGAAGAATACGCTTGGGCTGGGCGGCATTCGGGAAGCTACGTAATATCTTTAAATCGTCGATCCCACAATCCCTTAAGACCAGGGTCTTTAACCAGTGCGTCCTACCCGTAATGACTTACGCAGCCGAAACGTGGACACTCACCGTGGGCCTGGTCCACAAATTTAAGGTTGCTCAGCGTGCTATGGAGAGAGCGATGCTCGGGGTTTCTCTGGTGGATAGAATTCGCAATGAAGTCATTCGCCAGAGAACTAAAGTCACCGACATTGCGCGTAGAATTAGCACGCTGAAGTGGAAGTGGGCCGGCCATGTCTGCAGACGAACAGATGGTAGATGGAGCAGACACGTGTTAGAGTGGAGACCGCGTTTGGGCAAACGTAGTGTGGGACGCCCTGCGGCACGATGGACCGACGATTTGAAAAAGGTGGCTGGCAGCGGGTGGATGCGGGCTGCCCAAGACCGGGATGGTTGGTGATCTTTGGGGGAGGCCTACGTTCAGCAGTGGACGGCAATAGGCTGATATGATGATGATATGATGATCAGTTTGGTGCACTGAACTCATTTTTGACCGTGTTGTGAATCGAATCCTTTCCATTTAACTACGTCCAATTATACTAAATTCGTGAATAATTCAATCAGCTGTTCCATACATTTTTTAAGCAACATTGATTATTTTGTATGGCATAGCATACTTTTTTCACGAATTTAGACTTTGGCCCATGGAAAAAGTTGTACTAAATGATGAGCTCATGGGTTTTGGATGTAAAGAGACTAACCACTTATGCTGTATAAAAAATAAAATTATGTGTCATTTTTGCAAATAAGCACTGCAACGATCCTTATAGCTATGTCTACACCAGTGCGCTTTCATGTTCATCTTGCGTCTTCATCTGAAGCACGCGTGAAGCGCCATAGCGCGTGCCTTAATACTAGTTCGACAAAAGCGCACGCCCCTAGCGCACGCTAATCCGTCTATTGTATGTCGACTGACGACTGACCGAGGCACACCGGTGTAGACGATAAGCTACATGCGTCTTATGGCAATCAATATTGCATGCGTTTGACGCAAGAGGAATTGAAAGTTGAAAGCGCAAGATGAACATGAAAGCGCACTGGTGTAGACATACCATATCTGACATTTTCACTTGAAAACATTTTACTAGAATCTACAGCGTAGATAGATCCCCTTGTATTCACCACTCTCTACTAAATTTCTATTCAAGTCATTCTAAATTCAAAACAAAAAGCATCCAATCGCATTCAAAAGATATTTATCAGCCGACCATAAAAATAAAGACCCGTAAACGAGTAGTAGACCCGTAACACGAGAACCGTCAATATCGATACAAAACCGTAAAAAGTACGGTTGAGACGTAAAATGAAGTAATTTTAGCCTGAATAAACGATATACGTATTTAAAGAGATACTAGCGTTTACGCGTGAGTCTGTCTGTGCTTTAAAATATTTTTGGCAACGCATAGATTGCTGCTGTAACACGCGTGCTGGGGTTTGCAATCTTAAAATTGTGGGTCGAGTTAACTGACTGCGCGGAGCGATACCGCGCTAATTGTGCCTAGCTGTCTCGTCGGTCTTCCATTCATTATGTCACAGAAAAGTTTTATCACGATTATTAAGTTTTTACAAACAATAAAACACTATTTTTAAACGTTTTCAGGTGGTTTAGATACTATCACTAACCAAGTATTAGTGACAATTTGCCAAAAAACACAAAAAAAATAACTTATTATATATTTTTAATCAAGCAGTATCCCGTGCAGGGTTAATCTATACCAGATAAAGACCAGGTAGGTGGATTAAGGAATTACACGAACTCTTTTACACCCTGTATACAATGTTACGCATTGTTGAACGCTGCGGCTGCACACAGGCTGCACCAGAAAAAGCCGGAAATTGACAAGAGACATGGAAGCTTGTCTGTTGCTTGTTCCTTTTCTAATATTTTATACAAATTGTACTCGTCTAAGGCTGCCTGTCCATTGAAGCGGCGTGAGGCTGCGGAGCGGAGAAACGGAGAAATTGTGGTGTAGTATGTAAGTGTACTATGTTCTGCTTGTGTGAGTGCATATAAGATGTTTCAATCTACCAATTATACTCAGTGTTAACTCATCGTTTGGAATGTGTCATTTCCCTTAAAGTCCCGTCCTTTTAAAATATTTCTCGGGTGTAAATCATAATTGCGAAGTTCATTAGGTACCGCGAAAGTTTACCATCGCGACGTTCGTTGGTGCGAAAGTTGGAATGACTAGATTAGGGCACCCTGACCAAATAGGTTAGGTTAGGTTAGAACTGTGACGACTCACGCGTGATCCGAGCGAGCGAAGCGACCGTGCCGCGGCAGCGGCCGGCCAACGCTACATCCAACAGTGACGATCTATCGCAGTAACGTGCATCGCAATTTTGTAGCATCACATTTATCGATATTTTGTGCGTCGAAATTCCGTAGTAGGTACACTCATATTTCTCCGTTTCTCCGCTACGCAGCCTCGCTCCGCTTCAATGGACAGGCAGCCTAAAGGACTAGTTTTATAAGGCGCACGAGGTACGCGCCCAGTACGCTGCGTTTCGGGTATGTATGTACGTATATAGACTGACGCGCGCGCGAGTATTGATATAATTCATAGAAATTCATAAAATTGTACAAAGCGCCCGAATCGCGTTGTACTGGGCGCGCGCCTCGGGCGTCTTTTATAACTGCCTTATGAGCAATCAGCTTGCACCTAATATTTTATCATTCTATCAGCCAAATTCTAAAGTCAAAGTAGCTAATATGCATTCCCTGCAAAGACTCATTTATGCTGAAACAATTGCCAAAACAAAACAGACATACAAACAATTTATATATATCGCCGTATCGTTTATACAGAGTGTACCACGGTTTTATGGGCCCCACAGTATAGGAAGTGTTTCCTAAATGTGTATTAATTTCGTTTCAATGCGATTCGAATACCGAATGGTGTTCGGAAGCCATTTTTACGCCTTTGTTACTGCAAAAAGTAGTTTAAAAACAATAAAAAGAAAGTTTATGATGCACATTTTGGAGAAAAATAATCAGGGAAACCTCATGTGTTCGTGATCAAATTGGACGTTTGTTAAATGTAATAATGACTATAGTACGGTACCGTCATTACCTGAAATAAACCTCTGGTATGATCATGCAATGATGTAATGTCACATCATACGAAAATATGCTTAAAACGCCTTTCATAAAAGTGTATTGTTTTATTAGGATATTTTTCTTTATTTGTATATACTTTTATTTGTAATTATGTAAATATTGTGTGTGTAAATTGGTTGTAAATATAACTAATAAAAGAGAAAAAAAAAAAAGTTTTGAAAAAAAAATATGTTTCCCACTGTTGCAAATATATTTCAATAAATACGACTATTATACAAGGTTGGCCGCAAAGGGGGTACTAATCCGCGAGCTAATTAAAGTATCATTGATAGTCATTTGTTCTATTACCCAGTTACTGGGTTGTGGAGGTCTGATAGGCAGTCGCTCCATGTAAAATACTGATATTCAGCTGCATCCGGTTCGACTGGAAGCCGACCCCAACATAGTTGGGAAAAGGCTAGGCAGATGATGATGATAGTCATTTGTTCATGTTTGGAGACTTTGTTGCCAAATCCAACCCAATGGAATAAGATTTTTATACAAATCTCCTAACTTCTAAAAACTTTCTTTTGGGTAGAATTTCCATAAACGCTCAAACACGTGTATGTTGATTTCTAACCAAAAGCCGAAATATTTAATTCCTTACTTCTTACTTCAAAAATACCAGATTTCTCATACACACTTTCAACACTTATTTCACCCCCCTAGGGGTTGAATTTCCAAAAACGTTTAAACATCTTTACATTTAATTCTAACCAGAAACCTTAATATTTAATTTCATGCTTCTTACTTAATAAATTACGGACTTGCATACAAACTTAAATACACTATTGCAGCCCTTTAGGGGTTGTATTTCGAGAAATCCCTTCTTAGTGGTTACGTTACAAAAGAAATCTACTGTCAAAATTTCAAGTTTCTAACCCCAGCGGTTTAGGCTGTACGTTCATAGTAGATCAGTCAGTCAGTCAGCTTCTCTTATTATACATATTATACAGATAATTGTTGCAATTTTTGTCATCTTTTTGTTTCTGTTTTGTTATTGTGTTCACTCTAAGATAATAGAAAGATCAATTATCTTATTCTTTCATGTTGACCATTCACCCATAAGCTGCATCCAAGCGTTCTGCGTTCCGCGTTCCAATTGACTCGTGCACTCAGGAGCAAATCAAAATACTGAAATCTGTTCGCAGGACGCGTAAACGCAGCCTGCGTGCCACTCGTAAATCATGACGTCATAAATCTAATCAATATATTGACAACATGTCAGCTTTTGACGTATTTACTATTATAGAACAACATAAGTTAATAAATAATTAATTTAATAGACTCAAGACGCGTTCCCATGCCCTCGAGAGAAGATATAATTCAGCAAGTATAATTTTATGTCTGAGAAAGCGAGATAAAATCTCGCTGGACCGTCGTTCTAATATTATAAATGGAAGAAGCTTTTTGCTAGGGTATGTTTATACCTAGATACTGCCTGTATGTTGCAGTATCTAGGTATAAACATAAAATAATGTATGCGAATTCGTATAATCCTTCAAATTGCGTGATCAGTAAATCTGTGATTGTGTGTTTATTCTTAAAAAAACCGGCCAAGTACGAGTCGTACTCGCGCACGAAGGGTTCCGTACCATTATCTATTCTGTTTTTTAGTATTTGTTGGTATAGCGGCAACAGACATACATCATCTGTGAAAATTTCAACAGTCTAATTATCACGGTTCATGAGATACAGCCTGGTGACAGACGGACAGACGGAAGGACAGCGGAGCATTAGTAATAGGGTCCCGTTTTACCCTTTGAGTACGGAACCCTAAAAATAATCATAAGGATCCTGCATGGGATTTTTTAAGAATCAATAAAAACTATTTTCAAAATAAAACCATTCTAGTGCCCTGAACGTTAATTGACTGCGGGGAGCGATATCGCGCTAGTCCTGCCCGCCAGCTGTGTTCCCGTGTTTTCATACCATATAGTGATTGCCCAGCATATAGTGATTGCCAACATTAAGAAGCAATACGGTTTTTGGCAATTTTTTAAGGGACTGGTTTAATTAAATAACCATAGATATTACTACTACTTATACAGTAGAATTTTAAATTTCAATAACTGGCAACATTTTTTTTTTAAGTGTCAAAACCGAATTCAAAGTAGGTAACAGGTTTGCAGCTCGACAAAAAAAAGTAAGTTTCTTGTGATTTTTCTTAAGGACAGTTGTTTCAAAATTGCATTATTTGTTAGCTTTTTCTGTGTTAAGTGTTTTGTGATTAATGTTATTCGATAAAAAAGACATTGAAGTGCCTATCTAACTACTTGTTATAACCGTCATTTCTTTCGTAAAGTTTTAAAAGGGGGTGGGCAATCACTTTACCAAAATTCTAACAATATTAGTTATTGCCATATCATTATTTAGTTATTGCCACTGACAATAGATACAGCTATTGCCCGGTCAATAGTTGTATATCTATCCGTATTTTTTTTTAAATTGTTTCTTTCAGAATGCCAAAGGTGCCAAAATTAAAATATTCTCAAGAAAACCTTCAGAAGGCAATTGCTGAAGTTCAAAATAATGAACAGCAATTGTCAGATCGCCAAATTTCTCAAAAGTACGGTATCCCGAGATCAACTCTTCGGTTTTACAAACGTAACCCGGGCCATAAAACCAGTCTGGGTCCTTCGCCAATTTTGACTACAAGCGAAGAATCGGTTATTGAAGATTGGTTAATTACATCTGCTCGAAAAGGTTTTCCCAAAAACAAAGACGATGTTTTGGACAGCGTACAAAAATTCTTAATCGATAACCCAAGACCAAATCCTTTTACTAATAATAACAGGCCTGGCATTGGATGGTGGAAGGCTTTTTTAAAGCGACATCCAAAGTTAAGCATCAGAACTTCGGAAGGAGTCACAAAAGCTAGTTCATGTGTTTCCGAAAAAGACATAAGGGGATGGTTTGATGAAATACGTTCATATGCTGAAGAAAAAGGTTTTATTGAGGTTCTCAGCCAACCCAGCAGAGTTTTCAATGCAGACGAGACAAAATTTCAGATTTACCTAAGTTCAGGACTTGTTATAGCAGAGAAAGGCTCTAAAAATGTATATAATATCGAACATTCTAACGCGAAAGAGTCTATTACGGTATTATTCACGTTTTCGGCTGCAGGCGACGTATGCTGCCCTTTTATTGTATATCCTTACCAGAGACTACCTGAAAAAATATGCGAATCTATACCAGAAGGATGGGGTATTGGAAAATCAGATAATGGTTGGATGACCACTGAAGTATTTTACGAATTTATAGCTAATGTTTTTCATCCTTACTTAGTGAGCAAATCTGTCGAGTTTCCTGTCATTCTATATGTTGATGGCCATAAAACACATATAAATTATCATCTAAGCCAGTTATGCACGCATCTGCAAATTGAGTTGATAGCTTTGTACCCCAATGCTACAAGAATAATCCAGCCAGCTGACGTTTCTGCATTTAGACCTCTGAAAATGGGCTGGAGAAAGTATTTGAAGAAATGGCAACTATCAAATCAAAATAAGGGAATAACAAAGTTAAATTTTGCTCCTATACTCTACGAAGTGGTTACAGCAAGTCTGAGGCCGGATATACTGATAAATGGTTTTAGAACGTGTGGTCTTTGCCCGTTTAATCCCGATTCTATAAATTACTCGAAGTGTTTAGGTAAAAATACTGTTATACAGCCAGAGTCTTCAAAGGGAAACCTCGACAATGCTACAATTACATACGAGACATTCAGAAATATAACAGGAGTCTCTCTTTGCAAGAATTTTGAAGATGAATCATTTAATGCAACTGATAAGCACCTGGCTATAATTTATAAACTCTGGAGAGAATTTCAAAATAATAGTCAAACTACTGTTACATCTGTTGGAACATTGGAAAATGAGGCTCAACCAAACACTTCCCAGTCTCTCAATTTTGTTGACAATACAGATAAATCTCAAACTATTTTGAATCCAGATAGTAACAATCAAATTGCTGAAATAGATGCAGAACAAATTATATACCCAGTTGAAGTCCCTCCAGCCGAATTAATCACTATCCCTAGCACATCCAAAACTGAGCATACCCCCTTTTACTTACATAGTCTACCTGGAACGTCTAACTGTGACCAAAATATTTTTCTGGCTGGTGACTCTGAAACTCAAGATTTTTCAGAATTTATGTCTGACCTCGTTACTCCAGACTCTGCTACTATCCTTGAGAGTCCAAAGTTGGTAAAAATAAAATCCACTTTTGGAGAATACCTAGTCTATCCAAAAACCCCAATAAGAAAAGGAAAACGACAAGTAGAGCGACAGCCTTTTGCTATCACATCAACAAAATTCAAATTAGCAGTAAAGAAAAAGCAGACAGACAAGAAAAGTCAATTGAAAGAAAAAGAACAGAAAAAAATGGAGAGAGAAGTGAAGAAGAATGAGAAAATTAAAAAAGAATGTTATAAATTACAAAACAAAGATAAATTCAAACAACAAGAAGACAACCGGACGATGATATTGTTAATGATATTCCTGATAGTGGTAGTAAAATCCCAGAGTCGAAAAGAATCACTGTTTTAAAGGAAGTCGTGGTGAAGTCCAGTGATACATTATGTGCAGTGTGCAAACGTATTATTATAAAACACAAAATAGAATGCAGTAGCTGTCACCAGTCGTTCCATTCACGATGTATTCCAGAACACCATAAAAGTAACATCCCTGATGATGCTGATATGTTGTTGTTTTTATGTCATTTTTGTTATAAAATTAATGATTCTGACGATACGAATTCTGATTGCGAAGAATTATATTTAAATGTTCAAAAGGCTCGAAGAGATCTGAACTTTTAAGTATTTTTATTAAAATAAGACATTAATTAAAAATAACTGCTAAGTGGGCAATAACTGTTAATTATGTATGACAATTACTATGTTTGCTGGGCAATTACTGTGATTTTAGAGGTTTTGTTTTTGTTGATTTTTTATTATTTTATTTCCAAAGGTAGAGAAATAAATGACTGATTTTCCTATAAAAAATATGGTGTAGTTCCATAAAAACAACTATTTTACTTGATTTTATTATCAATAAATATAATAAGAAGAAAAAACGACTATCAATCCCTTAACCGGGCAATAACTATATTGTTTACCCCATTTTTTATTCGTGGCATCGAAATGTTCTATGAAATATTTTTTTTTGCTTTTCTATTTACTTAAATTTTATTTTATTAGATGGTTTAGACTTTTGATACGATCACTTACCCCTCAGCATTTTTTTTATTTTTAGTATATCTAAATCCCGTGGGGCTTTAATCTACAGGGTGTAAACGAATTCGTTTGATTCCTTCAAACCGCGTGATCTACTGGTGACACAGATTGACCCTAAATGGGTATTAAAGAAAATCAAGTAAAAAAAAAAACAAAAAAAAACTTGGTTTTCTATTCCTGAGTCATTTTAGAGCCACGAGTTAACTGACTGCAAAGAGCGATATCGCGTTAGTCGTGCCCTCCAGCCGCGTCGCTGTGCTTTCATTAATTTATGCGTGGCTATGAAATGTTCACTCACATAAATGACATTTTCGCAAAAAAAAAACATATTTTTTTACTGAATCCATACAAGGTGGTTTAGATACAATCACTTATCCATACCGCATGAAAAAAAAAGAATTTTATTTTTAATCAAGCTTATTCCCGTGCGGGGCCAAACTACACCAGTAGTAGATCTTGTGGTTTAAAGGAATTACACGAATTTGTTTACACTCTGTAGAGGTAGTACCATGTCCTACTAATGTGCAAGGTAGGAACAGCTTCAGGTCTTATGGACCTATGTTTGATTTCGTGGCCGGGAAATGTGTAATTGGGTTTTCATTACTCATACTCGGAAAGTAGGTCTGAAGTTGCCTGAGGAGCGGGTTGAAAGTAATACTTTTCAGCCCCTAGGGAGAATCGTTTTCAACTGACAGCCGTCAAATTATATAAAAAAAAAAAACTAGTTCTATTTTCACATTTCTATTGAACCATGTTCCAACTTTCTATACAGCCACTCAATTACAGCGCTATGTAAAATTGTAATAACATAAAGTTATATATAATGTATTTTTTTCAATGACTTTATTATAATTTAATTTCAACTCATCATCATCATCTGCCTAGCCTTTTCCCAACTATGTTGGGGTCGGCTTCCAGTCGAACCGGATGCAGCTGAATATCAGTATTTTACATGGAGCGACTGCCTATCAGACCTCCACAACCCAGTAACTGGGTAATACGATACTCTTGGTAAGACTGGTTGTCAGACTTTCTGGCTTCTGACCAACAGTAACGACTGTCAAAGATCTACAAATGACAGCCGGGACCAACGGCTTTACGTGCTTTCCGAGGCACGGAAGAAACTCGCTATGGTAAATGGTCACCCATCCACAGACCAACCTCGGCAAGCGTGGCTTAACCCGAAAGATCGGTCTATGCGGCTGTAATTATTTAGCCACGAGCTCCTCTATATTATAATTTAATTTCAACTATTTCTTTAAAATAACAGACTTGGGCAAAATATTAACCATTTTTTCAATGATGAAAATGAAAAATAAAGGCTGAAAAACGGGCCGGCCACAGAAAAAAAAACAAGATAGGCGGGAAAGCGGCAATCAATTCAGTCATTTTTTCTTTAGTTAATTCATGTTTTTATTTTTACTTTTCTTGTATTCGTAATGAAAAGCACAGTGTTTACCTCGGGTTAAAGACTTATTTAGTCCCTCGTAAAACTATTGGCGTCCTCGCTATAAGTTACTCCTAGGGTAACAATGTACTAATAAACAGTATGACTGATAAATCGCTTTACATCTGATTAACCATGCACTCTGCTCATCATTCTATACAACGTAAAACATAGAGGAGCGCCTTTCTTAAAAAAAATGTTTCAAAGTCAAAGTCAAATAGTTTTTATTTCAAGTAGACCAGATCCCTGGTGCTTTCAAAAGGTCAACACTAGGGGCTCGGTTCCAAGTAGTAGGTCCTTTGGAGAAGAACCGGCAAGAAACTCCATAGACACTCTTTTTAAAAAAGTAAATGGTTTGACAATTTTCATTGTAGTAATGTAAGAACAATGCAGATTAATGTACATGTGGTTAACAACGTGAAAAGTAATGAGAAAGTTAGCCTTTTAAAACGATTGCCATAGCAGTTACGAGCTGACCAGTCCCAACAGACAGCACCCGTTCACGAGCATGACGCATACATCGGCGTCGCTCAGCTCAACCATGTTGCAGGGAACTCAACGACCCGTTGCACAACGCCACCATCAGCAGGACATTTCAGTGAGCATGACAGACTCACACCGATAGACAATAGGCAGTCAAATATTAAGAAAGAAAGTGTAACACTAATGCTGCATGGTCCTCACATTTTACAGGCTTTCGTATGTATTAATAGAATAATATTAATAATTGCGATTTAATGTCAAAACTAATAGCAAATATTAGCAATAAATAAATTAAATACAATGTCAATAAAAAAAAAAAAACAAAATTGGAAACATGCACACAATAAAAAAAAAAGATAAAAAATGACATACTTATTGAGTCAATAAAACAAAAAATAATTACAATAAGTAAGCATTTGAATACTGTTCGTTTGTTCAGTTAGACGGTGCCGCGGTGCCAGAGGGTCGCAGTGTGCAGGATGGAATCTTAGTCTTTGAAGTTTAGTCTTTACCAAAATAATTTACCCTTAGATAATAGTTTTTAGCAAGCGAGTTGTCTAAAGCAAAATACTTTTATTTTAAACAGCCGTTAATATTACAAAAAGAAGTTATTTAAAAGTAATGAGTTGAAAACACAAAAAAGATTTTTAAGTAATTTAGATATTTTAACCAAATAGAGATCATCATTTTATTTCTAAAAGTTCAACCGCTCGCATCAATTTTGGGTTGTTTTAAAAAGAAAATGTATTTGCATTTTTCAGTTGATGTAGTACTGCGAGTCAATTTTAGTTTCAATGTTTAACGAATTCTTGAAACTTATTAATTATGCATTCGAAACTTTGGTCGTAGTTTGAAATTTTAATAATGTGTTGGATTTTATTATTTTACAATGAAAGAAGGAAACAGATTGTTATAATTTTAATAACTTTCCGGCATCGATAAGTGTACTTAGGTACTGTCATTTTAGGGTGAAGCCAGACGAGCGTATTTTTTTGAGTTGTGAGTCGCGTAATTTCGGTCGCTTAATTTCTGCTACATTCGGTTTCATACAAAACTACTGTTTCGTTCACACGGCGACGCAAAATGAGTCTATAAAATCCTTCCAAAAAATTACTCTGACTTATTTTACGCGACTCACAGCTCAAAAAATTACGCTCGTTTGGCCTCAGTGCATAATTCCAATTCCCCAGAAATAACACAACCTAAAAACTTGTAACACGTTTTGCCTTTAGACTTGCTCCGCAGTCGTATCGTACCTACTTTTGTTTCTTCACTATCACTACATACGAGTAGTATAAAACAAAGTCGCTTCCCGCTGTCTGTTCCTATGTATGCTTAGATCTTTAAAACTACGCAACGAATTTTAATGCGGTTTTTTTAACAGATAGAGTGATTCAAGAGGAAGGTTTATAATTTATATGTATAATACAGGCATATTATAGAAGAGAAAAACGCGGAATACGCGATAAACGACATCCACGCGGGCGAAGCCGCTGACGACCTCTAGTTAATAATATTATGTTGTTTTATGTTTGTGCTGATACAAATATTTATTTATTTTTCTTTCTTTCCTTCTCTTTCTTTCTTTCTTTTTCTTTCATTCTTACTTAATTTATTTTTCTTTCTTCTGCGCTAACTAGATACAATGCGGCAAATTTTCACTCATCCATTAAATGGCAATAACTTTAGATATGGGCTGCTAAAATCAATTAAGCCTATTACAGGCCACTGTTGGACAAATGCTTCTGCAAAGTGCGCTGGCAATTTTTATACAAATTTATGCGTTTGTACTCATATTTGGTAACAGCTGATATCGTCAATATTGAGTTATGTAGGTTTTTATTATAATATCGATCATTTATTCAGGGTTAATTGAAAAACACCAACAACCTCTTAAGGGGTCATTATACTCATCATTATGAACAAGTTTTACTATGGGACCAAATCTGAAATTGCGAAAAAAAATCAGCTGTTCCCTACATTTTGACGAGCTAAGCGAACACAAATGTAGGGAACAGCTGTTTTTTTTCGCGATTTCAGATTTGGTCCATAGTAAAAGTTGTTCATAATGATGAGTACAATAACCCCTTAAGAGGTTGTTGGTGTTTTTCAATTAACCCTGTATAAGATATCAATTAACGGCACTTTATTACTAAATATTTTCTGGTACTTATACTAAGTTCATCGGTATCTGGCCAGGATGGGTAATTCATCAACTCGTCCTACCTGCCTACGGCCCATTTTGGACGACTTGCAGAACATAAAAATAAATAATATTTTCATTCTGCAACTCGTCCCACGTTCTTCCACAAATAGACAAAACAGAGGCAGTATTTTAGCACGTTCCTAAAATAAACTAAGGCTGACATTTTATTTAAATGAAACATTTCCAACAACACTCGAGAAATATAACATCATCTACATTCATCGGGGTCTGTCACACGAAATAAGTGAAAATTGTGTGAGTTAAGGCGTGCCAATTTGCCAGTGTGCTCCCGCCTTATTATGCGGGATGCTGGAGACAAAACTGGACTGATAACACTATGTATTTCTGTAATACATCTGGTAAGCCGTGGGTATGCTCGGGCTTTTGTAGGTACAATAATGTTGGATGAGTAAACAACCTCGATCGAACGAGAGAGTTTGAATAATGATTGAATGTTAGAAGGATATTGGGTGAATGGAAAAGGAAGCGGAAGTGTATTATGCAGTCATTTCCGTACTTTACCACCCCTCCCTCCTCTCCCACCTCTCCCCCCGATGGCGATATTACTTAATTGAGACAAAAGTATTCAAAGGTACATAATGATAAAAAGCTGTTGTCCATATAAACCAATTGTGGTGTAAAGTTATGCTGTGATTGATTAATTTAAATTCATATTTTTAATTTTATTAATCTATACAATTAAAAAAAAAAACCTGACTGACTGACTGACTGACTCATCATCGCCCAGGCCCAACCCTTGGACCTAGAAAGCTGAAATTTTGCCCAGAGGTTCCCTTTATAATGTAGACAAGGATTAAGAAAGGATTTTTCCAAATTCAACCCCCAAGGGAGTTAAATAGAGGATGAAAGTTTGTATAGAAAATCGTCACTTAACGGGTTCAAACTTTCACGCAAACGAAGCTGCGGGCAAAAGTTATATTTTATAAATATAAATAAATTTTAATATTTTGAATTTATAATTTAATGTGTAGTAAGTAGGTATACAGGGTGGTAATTTGAAATGGGGCATGAAGGGCAGCTACCTTAACCATTGTAACTACAGGAAAACTTTCTAAGAAGACTACCCCTAACTTTTGGGATAATTACAATCGGCATTCACAGATTTTGAAAAAAAAGTACAGTCAGCGAGAAAAAGGGCTGTTTTCACAAAACTTTTTTATGATGCCAAACGATCCCATTTCCCATAAGGATCAAAAGACTCTTCCGGACCAACTGAGGTTTGAGTACTAGAAACGTCAGAAATAACAAAAAACTATTTCAGATGGGTTAGTTATAAGGGCAGCTACCTTAATCGTTGTCGCTAAAAGAAAATGTTGATAGGAGACTGGCCATAATTTTTGAAATTATTTCGAAATGTACAAAAAAAAGAAAAAAAAATTTGGTACTGTCAGCAAAAAAATGGTCGGTTCTCACAAAACTTTTTTTATGATGCCAATCGATCCTATTTCCCATAAGGATCAAAATAGTCTTCTGGACCTACTGAGGTTAGAGTACTAGAAACATCAGAAATCACGAAAAACAACATTTCGTTAAAAGTTAGGGAAACGAAGAAAAAAATTTTTTTTTCTTTTCAATGTCTGTGAATGCAGTTCGAAATATTCTTAAAAATTATGGACAGTTTCTTAAGAACATTTTCCTGTAGCCACAACGATTAAGGTAGCTGCCCTTATTACTACCCCATCTCAAATAAGTTTTTTGCGATTTCTGACTTTTCTAGTACTCGAACCTCAATTGGTCCGGAAGAGTCTTTTGATTCTTATGGGAAATGGGATCGATTGGCATCATAAAAAAGATTTGTGAAAACAGCCCTTTTTCTCGCTGACTGTACTTTTTTTTCAAAATCTGTGAATGCCGATTGTAATTATCTCAAAAGTTAGGGGTAGTCTTCTAAGAACGTTTTCCTGTAGTTACAATGGTTAAGGTAGTTGCCCTTCATGCCCCATCTCAGATTACCACCCTGTATAACAAATGGGGGTGCCTCGGCTGCCGGCGATGGCACCCAAAAATAAAGCCATTGGAAACCAGCAGCACATTACTGCCGGCAGTCGAGATTAAAAAAACATCGGCTGCCGGCACCCAAAATGGACATGACGGCGGTAATAAGTGGTTTGGTAGGTATGTTAGTTGAAAGGTAGGTTAGATTTTGGGCCAAACACTATAACTTGTCTTCCAACTGACTAATTTCAAGAGCGAGCGAAACGAGGTCGGTTATTTGGGGCACACCGACACGGATAGGTTAGGTTCGAAGGGTATGACGGGGGCTAGAGTGAGCAAGCAAAGAGAGCGAACGAAGCTCCTGTCATCCTCTTCGTTAGGTTACTTTAAACCCTGCAGACAGAGATAGGGGCCCCGCACAGCGCGGCTCCGTCGACTCTGCTTTGGAAACCAAACAACCTTACAAACATCCCCTTAAGTTTTTCATTTGTTTTTATTGCGAAAATGAAAAGGGTGACGAATAATTGTCTTATGAAGAGTTTGAAGAGGCCTTGAAGGTGTATAAAAACATTGTGAGTAGTAGGCGCGGCGCCGGCAGCGGATGCACTCTCTTTACCAAATACAAAGACAATATAATAGAATATATTATGCTCAGTTCGAGACGAATATTTGTAGAAGCTTTAAATATATGTTCCGAGTTATAATTTTTTGCATGTTAGCACCCACGGTTACTTAGTTTGTGGTTGAACCAAGGTAATCAATTTCCTCTAATGCGGCATCCTACGTGAGCGATCTAGAAGCGACGCGAAGCGACGCATTGCGACGCGAAAACAACAAACAGTCGATACCTATTGAAGTGGCCTACGTGGAGTGCGGTGCGGTGCGGCGCGGTGCGAATCGAAGGGAACGCGATCAGGGGCCTAATTCTCCTAAAATAAATCTTGATAAATCACAACCGAACCAAGGCCGAACTGTTCATTCAGACAGTTCTCAATTTCAAAAGCTATCAAATTGTTTGACACAAAAAACATAATCAATCATTTTGAAAGTTTTCGAAAACAAAAACTGACTGACGGTTGTGGTTCGATTGCGTTTGGCAGCAATTTATTTTAGGAGAATTGGGCCCCAGTTGGCTTGATAATTTCGCGCGAACTGGATGCGGTGCCGTACAGTGCTACTGAATGAAGGCGGCGCGCGGCGGGCGGTTCGCGAGCTCGTAGGACAAAGCCGCCGCTTCGCACCGCATCGCATTGAATTTGCGTGTCACCGCATCGGATCGCTTCGCAATTTGCGTCGCTTTGAACCGCCTACGTAAGACACCGCGTATGATTTCTGAATAAAATTCACCAGAAATAATTCTGGAAGAAAACCAAGAATCGAGAAAACATTAACACACCTCGTTCTTCAAACTCATAACAGAAAATTTCCACAAATAACGAAGACTCGTAAATCATTTCCGAAAACAAAATACCCAAGTCAAGTGAAACTTTTTTAATAATCATCCACCCTTGGCTTCATCAATTAGGATGGTCCCTTTTACATCATTAATTTTCTTCCTAACACACTTTCAGAAGCTTTTAGAAGTCCATCAATGGACATGGGTTTCTTGTTTAGAAATTAGAAAGAAAGAAAGTCCAGGGATGATACATTTGGAAATGGAATTGGAGATCTAAGTCAAAGTCAAATATTTTTGTATTTCAAGTAGACCAGATGGTGCTTTTAAAAGCTCAACACTAGGTGCTCGGTTCCAAATAGTACATAGATCCTATGGATAAGAGCCGGCAAGAAATTCCGTGGACACTTAAAAAAATAAATGATTCGACAATTTTCATTGTTAAAAAGTAATGAGAAAGTTAGCCTTTTAAAACGATTGCCATAGCAGTTACGAGCTGACCAGCCCCAACAGACAGCACTCGATCACGAGCATGACGCATATATTGGCGTCGCTCAGCTCAACCATGTTGCAGGGAACTCAACGACCCGATGCACAGCGCCACCATCAGCAGGACATTTTATTGAGCATGGTATTATCGAATTATATTATCATCAGTTCGATAATATCCACCACTAAATACCTATGTGTTCTCACAAACCGCTACAAAAAATTAAATAATACTTTCACTATCACCACTGTTGGCGAATTGATTGGTGATGTTGTTTTTAGAAAAAAAACGAGGATACTGCTGCCATGTTTGATATAATATGTTTCGTTTAGTATTTCCACAAGAAGACTGTGTGTATTCATGTGACGTAGCCTATTCTAAACTAGGAATTACAAGGCGCTGGGGTTGGTGGTGGCTGAATACTACTAGAAGAGCGACTGTTATCAGAGCCCCACACTTCCGATATACTAAGGTTAGATCGGTTGTCAAACTTTTGGGCTTCTGAATACCCGTAATGACTGGCATATTATGTATACAATCAGGATCGACGGTTTAATATGAATTACAAGACATGCCTTGTCTCTGTCTCATCATCAATGACAATCGGGCCAGATGGCTTAATATGAATTACAAGACATGCCTTGTCTCTGTCTCATCATCAATGACAATCAGGCCAGATGGCTTAATATGAATTACAAGACATGCCTTGTCTCTGTCTCATCATCAATGACAATCAGGCCAGATGGCTTAATATGAATTACAAGACATGCCTTGTCTCTGTCTCATCATCAATGACAATCAGGCCAGATGGCTTAATATGAATTACAAGACATGCCTTGTCTCTATCTCATCATCAATGACAATCCGGCCAGATGGCTTAATATGAATTACAAGACATGCCTTGTCTCTATCTCATCATCAATGACAATCAGGCCAGATGGCTTAATATGAATTACAAGACATGCCTTGTCTCTGTCTCATCATCAATGACAATCAGGCCAGATGGCTTAATATGAATTACAAGACATGCCTTGTCTCTATCTCATCATCAATGACAATCAGGCCAGATGGCTTAATATGAATTACAAGACATGCCTTGTCTCTATCTCATCATCAATGACAATCAGGCCAGATGGCTTAATATGAATTACAAGACATGCCTTGTCTCTATCTCATCATCAATGACAATCAGGCCAGACGACTTAATATGAATTACAAGACATGCCTTGTAATTCCTCTGTCGCATTATCATCGTTTTGGCTTCGGACATCTGATTCTTGTCGGGTGATTTGAGCAGGACTCATATTATGATAGCAGATGCTGCTATCATCGTCTCCCTGTCCTCATTCCTCACAAGGTGTGTTCCTCTTCCATTGTCTCTATCAGCCGTCATCTCAATACTCACTTCTTTCTTACCCTTATCATTCTTCACATAATCCATCCATCTTTTCTTTCTTTGGCCCACCTCTACTTGTATATCCATCCACATTCATATTTAACACTTCCAGTAACATGACTTTCTTCCCTCTGCATAACATGTCCATATCACGCTAACCTATTACACATAAGGCTGCTTTTCCATCAGGAATATGCTATGCAACGTTGCTATGGATGCGTTTGATATCCACCAATCATATTCATTGGTCCACATAGCATAGCACTGGTGGAAACTGGTACAACTAAGCTACGTTTTTTGTATGGAAGGATGCGTGCTGTGGATGCGAGCTATGGATGGTCGCGATTGGTGTAGCTAAATGCAGAGCAGTGTACCTACAGTAGGCGTGCGTTTGTCACCGACCACATCTTACTCGCTACATAGCTTAGCATCAGTGAAAACGGTCACATAGTTTCGTAGCTTAGCTTTTACATTCTCGCAGCATTGCCGCATAGCACATCTCTGGTGGAAAGACGCTCTAAACATAAACTCACGCCTGTATTCCTCGAAGGGATGGCAGAGGTGTATAGTAAACCCACATTTCGCCGTTATGTTTTACGTCCTATGTAATAGGGGTCGAGCCTATTGCCATTGACCAGACACAAATCCAGACTCCGGGCTGCTATAGAAAAATTCCACACGGAAAAACACAATAACACTTTGCCCGACCTGGAGATCGAACCTAGGATCTCACGGTCAGCAGTCGCGCTTGCGACCGCTAGACCAACGAGGCAGACAAGACGAGAACTAATCTATCAATCCTCAACTTTTCAGTCACTGGCGCTACTTTCAAACTTCCTCTAACGTACTCATTCCTTATCTTATCAATTCTTGTCTCTCCATACATCCATATCAACATTCGCATCTCTAGCAGATCCGGTTATGTCCTTCTATGTATATCAAGTCCTCATGAACACCAAAGCAAGCTGCCCCAAGAACTGAGAAGGTGGCTCATTCTTTACCACTCTAGACGTACAAACAGACCCTTCATTATTAGCGATAGTAAAACATTATGTAAATGTTCACGCCTGCGACTTTGCGACAGCCACAATACAATGAGAGTTTTTATATGAATGTATTCGAGAATAAATTCAAGGGATGAATTATTCAACATCCTTTCTTAAGAAAATAGCCGGGATGATATTTGACATTTAATTTTAAGATTTCTCCCCCTTTAGGACGAGTACAGACGAACGGTAGGCGACAAACGATATGCGATTTTTTTGTCGCTGTAAATAGACTAGTTTGGCATTATTTCCGACAAAACTATTGTGCGATACTTAGTTGGTCAATTTTATTTTCGTATAGTGCGTTGGGGCAAATGGGTTTACCGTAGAATATGATGATATTTTTAAGTATCTATTGGCAAGAATAGAGTGCTACTATCCGCGAGGCCTAAGCTGAGCTTTGCATTTGTGTGAGTAAGAATGCAGGAGACGCGTCCTTTGCTTGGTTTAAACTGGTTTATACTGCTTTTTGGCAATCGATTGTGACGGTGGTAATGGTGGCGACTAGCGGGGTGCGCCTATAAAAAGGCCGGCACGCTGCACTTCGTGCTCTTTGGCTGGAGACCCTTCAGGTCTCGCCAATAACTGCCCGGTTACGTAGGAAGGGTCCCCTAGGACCACCTACAGCAGTCCAATAGAAAAAAAAAACCTCGTGCTCTCTCGCGCCTCAGCAGCCGCTAGTTACACCTACTACACCTGAAGACCCTGGACTCCTCGTATCGTATTGTCTAAGAACCACGCCCTGTAAACTAGTCTCATTTTGTAACTATTATAAAATATATATTGTATGGTTAAAAGTGTTTTCCTTACTCTTACGAGTATGTAAGTACACGTCTGCTAAACTGCTTCTGCTTCTTGCTAGATTCTGATTTTATGTGCACATGCTCGTTAAGGGTTGACTCCTCAAGCCACCCTTAACCCGCTAAGCGTGACACGATTCTATGTGCACTCACACAAATGCAAAGCTCAGCTTACGCCTCGCCAGTTGTACGCCATTTTTCTTTCCTTCGCTTCAGTTCGCGTCGTCATATTTTGATGACACAATCTGAGGTAAATCGATTTGAACGAATATACATCCGGCATTGCCCTAAAAAACTTTATGGGAATCAGGTCAAGTAAATTTGCGTACTCCCATATTATATTTTCAATTTCGCATAACACATTAGCATGTCAATTAAATTATCGAATGACAGTAAAATTATATGAAATAATATGAACTGATAAATTAGGTTAACTCTACAACGCACATAAACTCAAAAAGCAGGTCCTACAAAAAAAATATTGCATTGTGGCTTAAGCGCAGTTCAGACTACGCTATACTATCTTGCTTTATAGTCAAGCATATTGCGTCATAAGCTATAACTTTTGGGGGCTGAGACCCTCGTCCGTGGGAAGGCACCCTTAGTTCGAAACCCCACACGTGGTCCCCGGGAGGTGCCAATCAGGTGACAACCTTTCGCTTGGTGGTAGGATCTTTACGGTCCGCCTGGCTAGCTACCACCCTCTCATTAAAGTCCGGTGCCAAGCAGTTTACTGTGTTCCGTCGTGTGTATGTGAGAGCCAGAGAGGTATAGGGGAATCTCTCTATATCTCTGTTACTTGGATTCGTGTGCTTCATGTTAGACCTTGTCTGCGCTTACCATCAGGTGCGACGAGGGTCAAATGCAACCAAGTCAAATAATAATAAAAAACTATATGCTTTAACACAAGCCGGTCTACTATGTATAGCAAGTTATTAGACGGTGATCTGTCGGACGACAGACGGAGTACAAATGCCGCGGGGCGGGAACCGGAGAATCGTATGACATAGTTCTGAAAATCGCTCAAGTTTAACGCGTACAGCAAGCTAACGCGTCACCCTATGTGAGCGATCTACAAGCGACGCGAAAACAACAAACAGTCGATACCTATTGAAGTGGCCTACGTGACCAAACGCACGTGGAGTGCGGTGCGGCGCGGCGCGGCGCGAAGCGAACGCTGTCAGTTGGCTTGATATTTTCACGCGAACTGGATGCGGTGCCGTACAGTGCTACTGAATGACGGCGGCGCGCGGCGAGCGGTCCGCGAGCTCGTAGGACAAAGCCGCCGCTTCGCACCGCATCGCGTGTCACCGCATCGCATCGCTTCGCAATTCGCGTCGCTTTAAACCGCCTACGTAAGACGTCGCGTTATACTTTATAGCACAGCGTTGTGTGAACGTGTCCATATAAAATGTATGCTGAGCGAAATCGCTTTGCTATACAATATTTGCTATATGCTATACAAGGTTAGTCGGAAAGGGGGTACTAATCCGAAGGCCACTTATAGTATCACTGATGACTGTTTTATAGTATGTGTTAAAATTTTAAAATTCGATCATTTTTATTTCCATCGAAAATGAATTACGTTTTAGTTTTTTCAAAAATTCTTGATCCCTGCTTTATTTACGAATTCAGAAAATGGAGCTTCTAAACCGTGACCCTAAATATGACCTAAAATGTTAACACAGTTGATCATATCTGAGGATAGATAGATTTTAGCAGGTTTTTTTTGAGATTTTTGAACAGCTATTTCTCTTAAACTATTAACTTTTGGGGAAAGCGGTAGAACTGCAAACTCACGAGAAACGCGCTACAGACGCGCGTGAGCAACTCTACTTGCAAAGTATAACGCGTGTAGCACGCGCGCGAAGGAGCGTGTATCGCGCTACAGACGCGCGTGAGTAATTCTCCTTAGATTAAAACGCGCTGTATGTATGTGTTTGCAGCTAAAGAGACGCACTGTGCCAGCGCGTCTGTATCGATGTAACTCCGCGCTACGAGCGCGTCGACAGCTCGCGAAAAAGTCGTCGTCTGCACACCACAATTTTATGAACGTGTGAATAGGTAAATTGGTTGCGATAACATCGTGTTTGCAGCGCGTTATAGTTGCGTGAGACGCGCGTCGACAGCGCCTGAAAAAAACGTGGTGTGTAAGAGCCCTAACGTAGTCTGAACTGCCATTTACTGACCACAACAAATATTTGAATAGAGAGTCTGTCGGACGGAAAATCGGTTCACGATAAGTATAATTAGATTAACAAAAGTCGTTCGTTCGTAGTCTGCCTTAGCGTTAGTTTGCAGTAGCAGCTCATGTTTCGTTGAAGTAGTTTCATGAATTTTCTTATGTAATTAACTGGGTCGGTTTTTATTTATTATATTTTGTGAAGAAAATATGGCGTAGCAGTGTTTTTTTAGTTTATCTTAAAGGTTAATCTTTAATAGGATAGGCAGGGCTATGCTGACGTAACACGTTCTCTCTGATGATGATTTTTAGGCCCCTTGTGATATCACCGTCATCTCTCTTTATATCACGGCTCATCTTCCGTGCGGAAGATGTCCAGTCCTTTGGAAGGTATACACGGGGACACATCACCGCGTGATCAGCTCATGATTAAGGGCTCCGTTTGGGTCCAAAACTAGTCGAGCAATCCCGAAAAATGCACGTGAGTTAACCGTAACTAATCATAAATATCACCGTCATCACCAGCTAATTTCATTTTTTATGTAATGGGTTTGCAAATAGGCTGACACGACAGCCCAACTGATGGGAAATGGTCAACGCTGGTTTATAACCTACAACCTTAAGAGTGTTTCTGATGCGTTGCCAATATTAGAGAAAAAGTTGGTAAGTCTGATGTGCCTGTAATTTCACTGGCACCCATATCTTTTAAACCACAACACAGCAATGCTGATTGATGGCAGAAAAAGGTATGGAGGTTAGGTGGAGGTGTGGTGTTCCTCCAACCGAGGATCCTCCAACCAGGCGGAGTCTTATGCCTGGCGGGCTACTAAAAAAAAAGCCTATTTAGTTCTAATTTACTTAAAGCCCTGACTCCTGAGTTAGGTTGTAACTTGTGTTACAGAAATCAATGTCTTCTCCCATTTTCTGTACACGAATATTTATGCAATAAAATGTAAAAAGCGTATGTGGGATAAAAAGCGAGTGTGTGTCTATAGGTGTGTGTGTATAAGGGTGGGTGTGCGTATGTGTGTGTGTGTCAAGATGCATAAATTAGTAATGTATCAGCTATTATGACAGTCTTCACATGGTACGGTCGCCATGCTCATACATTATTACTTCACACAGCACACAATTTACCTAAGTAGGTACCCGATTGCGCAAATTATAATTGGGTGCCCTTGATCTACTTATTTTACGTAATCGTAATAATAAATCGTAATGGTATAAAAATTCTCCCCCTCATCACTCTCTTTTATAGCGCTAAATCAAATCCTGATCCATAATGCAACATTCAAATATTTTAAAGGATTGTAAAACATCAAATTCTCTTTCCTTAATCTCGGAAATGCACTTAAAATATACTATAAAAGGTTATTATCCCGTGATATACCGTAGTAACTTCGTATACAGATCGTTCCCTAAACCGTACTGCCGTCCTTTAACTAGAACCCCGTTAACCCTCAAATGGTCGATTTTGAGTTTTGAATGCAGAGTATTACAGTTTTAAATTCTCTATCTTTCTGTCTAAGTACCATAGCTCTATCACTTACAGTTTCAGAGATATGAAAACATGATATACCGTTAAATGACAAAATATGCAACAAATTCTTGACTAAAAAGTGACTACACCACACTTCTTAGCTTGATGCACGTTTAAGTACCTTAGTTTCCAAATTCGCCTAATATTTTTTTAACGTTTTATTAGCTTAAATTACGTTATTTGATTATTCTTGACTACAAAGACACTAAGAGCGTATAACGTGTTTATAGTTAATTATCAATTTTCATAAAACACAAAAAAAACAGTACTATAAACTATTTATGATGAAAAACTTGTCTTAATTCTAGTTAGTCCACCATAACGGTATTTTAGTCAAGTATTCATTACTGCGATTTTCTCAAAACAATTCGTTAATAAAACGTTATTTACTTCTAACATGGAATTTGTTCAAAAAAATATCAGTCATTCTTAACTTAATAACCGCTAACCCATGTTCCTTAACTAGAAACACGTTTTCCGTTGCTCGCGCTTCATTCATTCCGGGAATGTGCGGGGATGCAATATGCGTGCTGAGCGGAATGGCAAGGTTCCCCGAGCCTTGCCATTCCGCTCAGACCGCTCATAAGGTGTGAGAGTGCGTCATCGTAACTTGTTCCCGAAAAAACTCAAATATGTCGGGGAGTATTACGAGGTAAAATTTGACAATTTTGTGTAGTAATTAATACCTATATTCCCCTATTTATGTTACACTAGCTTTTGCCCGCAGCTTCGCTTGCATGATATTTTAAACTCTCGTTAAGCCCCTTTTTAGGTGTAGTTTTAAAATCTATAAAGCCCGTCTTTTGTTATTTACTTTGAAGTGTTTGTGCCAAAAATTTAACGTCAATAACCCAATGGAATAAGAATTTTCATACAAATCTCCTAACCTCGAAAAAACTTTCATCCCCTATTTCACCCCTTACTACCTGGCCACGGGAATGGGAGGCGCGAACGGCGGTGCGTCTGGCGGGGCGGCAATCCACGCGGCACAGTTTGCAGGCCACGGGCAGTGGCTTTCGCCGCCGCGACCAGAAGGAAAAGTCCCAAAAAGTATCGATATGTATAGCAATCGACATTTATATATATTTTTTTATATCAAAATCGATATATCGAAAAAAAAAAACAGATAGGTGTATCGGTGAAATTTTCAATAAAGTATGTGGTTATGAAATTCTATTATATTCTTTATTAATTTTCTAACATATTTAATACCTTTTTTTAAATATTAAAATAAAAACATTAAAATGTAAAAATACTCGAAGTAGCCCACCGGCATCGGGAACGGGGTCCAAGCTACCGGTAGTCAGGGCCTCAGAGAGAGGAACTTCCTAAAAATACGTGCCGTGTCAAGAAGTACCGCTTTCTGTATCAGGCCCTTGATCCAGCCGCCCAACGAGAGTCTCTTTAGATATTGGTCGAGGCTCTTGGCTATTAAACCATTGGTCGTAATGACTATCAGCACAATGACTGCTGAATCAACATCCCACATGGCGACAACCTCGTGTGCCAAGTCTTGATACTTAATTTCTTTATCTTTCTCGGCTTTCACAAGGTTCTCGTCATGCGGAAATATCAACAATCATTGTGAGATGCTCTGATCGATCTATCACCACTATGTCAGGCTTATTGGCAACAATAGTCCTGTAATAGCTCGTGTGTGGTAATAGCTCGATCCTAGTACAATGTGACATGACCATTCTCAAGAACTGGGTCGAGCTTATACCTGTAGTATGGTACTTCTGCGTCCACAAGGTTGTATTTCAGAGCAAGTTGCTGGTGGACAATCCTAGCTACGAGGTTGTCCCTATGCAAATACTCATAGTTAGCAAGACGGGAACAACCAGAGATAATATGTCGGATAGATTCACCGGGACAGTGGCATGCCCGACAGATGTCAACCGTGCCGTCCTTCACAGTATATTTTCAATAGTTGTTCGTCATCATAACTTCGTCCATAATTGCACAAACAAAACCTTCGGTTTCACCAAATAGGTCACCGATACGTAGCCAGACCACGGAGGCTATAAAATCTACATCAGGCCCATGAAGGGCCCGGTAGAAGCGTCCGTGAAGCTCCTTGCTCCGCCATTCCTCCTTGCGGCCATTAGTATCAAGTCAGTAGTACTTGCTAAGTAAGGCTGGCACCAGTTCTCTTAACCCAAGGAGAGCGGGGTGAATCCTTTGTCCACTGCGACTACATCTCGATGCATCCCCACGTCGGCTTGGAACAAGTACTCCCTGAGACTGCACACCTCGCGGTTGTGAAGGATCTTAGCATTTAAAAAGCCTCGATCCCCACACTTACGCGGGATCTAGTCTCATTACCGATGAGCGTGGATGATGCAAAAGATGCTAACAGTGAGTTGCACAGGCACAACCTCGTAGCTAGGATTATCCACCAGCAACTTGCTCTCAAATACAACCTTGTGGACGCAGAAGTACCATACTACAGGTATTTGCCCGACCCAGTTCTCGAGAATGGTCATGTCACATTGTACTGGGGTCCATCTATCATCACCGACAGGACTATTGTTGCCAATAAGCCTGACATCGTGGTGATAGATCGATCAGAGCGTCTCACAATTATTGTTGATATCACTGTTCCGCATGACGAGAACCTTGTGAAAGCCGAGAAAGATAAAGAAATTAAGTATCAAGACTTGGCACACGAGGTTGTCGCCATGTGGGATGTTGATTCAGCAATCATTGTGCTGATAGTCGTTATGGCCAACGATTTAATAGCCAAGAGCCTCGACCAACATCTAAAGAGGCTCTCGTTGGGCAGCTGGATCAAGGGTCTGATACAGAAAGCGGTACACTTCTGGACACGGCGCGTATTGTTAGGAAGTTTCTCTCTTGAGGCCCTGACCACCGGTACCTTGAACCCTGTTCCCGATGCCAATGGGCTACTATTTTTTATATTTTTAAATGTTTTTATTTTTTAAATAGAAATATTTAAAAATTTATTTATATGTTTATAAGATGAAAGGAAATAATAATGTTATTCATATTGAATAAAAGAAGAACTTTCAATTTATTTTTGAGATAACATTTTTTTTCTGTTTTTACAAATTGCTGTTAAGTTTAATGATAAGTGAAGGAAACTTTTATTTAGTTAAAACTTTATAATAAAATTTGATTTAATTTTCATATTGCATTTTATTTAATTTTCCAGTTTTTTGATATGAGATGCTTAACTATAGAGACGTTAGTAACAATCGAAGTAAGAGTTACTTTTTTTTAGTTTAATAAACAAGCGTATGTTTTACAAAAGTTTTTTTATTTTTCGGTAACACTTAGCTTAAAAGAGTCTTAAGTGCTTTAGCCTCTTCTTACGAAAGGTAATAATGTATAAATATTAAGAAAAGTCTTAGCTACAAAACAGTTAATTGATTTAGCGAGTTTGTAGTTAAGCATTTCTGGGTAAATCTATCAAACATTACAAACCTTACATATTTAAAGAAAATGCTTAACTAAAGAGTCTCTAAGTGTAGGTTAGAGACGTTTTAGTGCGGCAATCAATGTCAAAAAATATGTGTATTGCTTAACTAAACCAAAAATCCTTGTTTTTTAAATAATTTAAAGTATATTTCTGCGCAGAAAGTATCCTAAATGATGCAGGAAAATATTTTTTTAAATTATGTCTAACAATCACTGATCTATGTATAATAGTTTTCTAGAAATAACGATTCCCGCGTTTTTTGCGTTTTTCTCCAAAATCACTTTTTGGGGTTAACGTGGTTTTAGTTAAAGGACGGCAGCGTAGGGAACCTCTCATTAGATAAACAAAACCACCATAAAAAGAACCCCTAACCATCATAAAATCCACAACATGATAGCTCAAGTTATACTGGGTTTTCCAAAGCAATAACCAATATACCCTGACCTCAACTTTTTCTACCATTTATTAGCGAATACTCGTTAAGTTACGGTTCAAAGAAAATTGGCCCTAAATAAAACGATATCCATGATCGAACGTTTAATTTATATCCGTTGTAAAACACGAATAATATTGCTTTGGTATTGACAAAAGATATGAGTTTTGGGAACCCTTGTTTTATTAGATGACACAGAGTAAAAAGAAGAACATAACGTTCGAACAAAAAACCAGTTGGTTAATTTTTGTTCTGTTGATTTGAGGTTAGGCTGTGACAGTTCATAGGGTTTAAAATCACGTTAGCGAGTAATTCGAGAAAAATATATCGATACTATTCAGGTTACGTTACGTAGAGTAACGAATGTCTGAAATAATTGCTATGAACGTGTTGTATATAACAAAGGAAGATGGCTGTGTTTTGCAATAATTTAACTGCAAGTTACGAGAAATATGAGAACGTAATAGTGAATTTCATTTCGCTATAATTCTCATAATTGGAATACATACAGAAATGCTTGGCGGATGAAATAAGTACGGTCATAGGATCCCGGACGTAGCAGTGAAGCGTATTTATCGTAACAGCTAAATATAACAGGTATCTTAATTTTCGAAATATTTATTATTTACGGAAATTCACAAATCGAAAAATATCTATGATAACAAGTCCTATGAACGCAGCGTTGCGACTTTTGTCATACCATACCCCTGTCGCCGTATGTCTTGTCAGGGAGGGTTGTGAAGTGAGAAGTTTCTTATCCACTCACACGATAATTTATAAATGTTGCCAGTTCAACCTAAGGTATTGTTAACAAAAAGTACTAAAGTTAATTGATTTATTAAGAAACGAAAAACAAAAAAAATGACGAATTTGACTTTCGTTGATATAACATTTGACTCATAATACCATCAGAAAGGTGTGGTTAAAATCTTTCGGGTACCTCGGGCCCACGATGTAAGTATACGCTAAAGCAGTACCTCAACTTACTATAATCGCCTGAATTGAAACACTCACACAGACACGCACTGTAAGTATACAGAGTAGTTTTTTGTTTTTGTATGCGACTGTATTCCGAACTTACCTTAGAAGTCTTGTCGCAGTGCGTGTCTGTGTGAGTGTGTCAAACCGGACGATTGTAGGTAGTCGAAGTACTGCTTTAGCTTATACAGGGTGTTAACGAATTCGTGTAATTCCTTCAAACCGCGTGATCTACTGGTGACACTGATTGATCCCGCACAAGTTTTTTTCAGAATGAACAAAATTTTTTTTCTAAAAAATGATCCATCACATTCTGTATCTGAGTAATTTTAGCGTTCCAAGTGAACTGACTGCGTGGAGCGATATCGCGCTAGTTGTGCCCGTCAGCTGTGTTGCCTTGCCTTGTTGAAATTTTCAATAAAATAAATTTTATTTTTGGAAAAAAACCTTTTGTATTTATTTTTAATCAATCTAAATCCCTTGCGGGGTTAATCTATACCATTAATAGATCATGTGGTTTGAAGGAATTACACGAATTTGTTAACACCCTGTATACTTACAACTTTATTTTTAGTATACACAAAAACCGAGAAACCCCAACAAGATTTTCATCAGAACAGCCTGAATGTGTGTTTTTTTTAATAAATCTCCAAGTTACACCTTAGTTTATGTCGCGTTAGGTTCCCTAGTAAAGTGTGAAATGCCTGAGATGTGCAATGCAGGGGTTGTCTAATACACGGAAACTGACCGAGCGGACCGTCTCAAGCCTCAAGGTGTCTATTCCTGTCCACTGTTATGCGTAGAAACCTATTGGAAGAGAATTGAAATTTATAAAAAAAAGGAAAAATATAATGTGGTGTAAAAACTATGTCAATCGATCTTCCTGGTGATTCTGAACAAACTAGTTTCAGGTTTAGTATATACTAAAACTAAACTTGTATAATATTTTGTGCCATTACTGTCCCACTGTTGGGCACGAGCCTCTTCTCAGAATGAGAAGGGTTTAGGCCTTAGTCCACCACGCTGGCCTGGTGTGGGTTGGTGGACTACACACACCATCTAGAACTTTATGGAGCCCTCTCAGGTGTGCAGGTTTCCTCACGATATTTTTCCTTCACCGTAAACGCCAGTGATAATCAATTTCTGATCCGCACATGATTTTGGAAAGAAAATAGGTAAAGAAGAATGAAAATACATTTACTTAGCACAGAATAAAAGGCACACAATATAAAATAAAGCAGAAAAAAATAAATTAGCAGGAAAGTGTGCCTCACAGCTGCGCCAAAAAGGCCCAGTTCAGCAAAAAATGCCTGCCAACTAAGTGCCTGACGCTGGAGTTCAACTGGACCTGAAGAGTGAGGTGTTTTTTTTTTTTGGAAAGACAGATGTGTGGGCTGAGTTCGAACTCAGACCTTTCTGCCTGGGAGCCAAGCGTTCCACCGCTAGGCTATCACTCCTGTTATACGAGTAAATAATAACAAATCCTAAATCGATACAATGCAAAACAAATCATAACTATTTCCATAAACAAGCTCGAGTGAATGAACTGGTTATAGTTTCCCATCTCTCCACTCGTCAATACCGCATAATTCGGCACTAAGCCATCATGGACTTGCTACAGATAACTGTCGTTCATAAACATAGTTCTGATCGATTTGCTGACTAGCTACTGTAAAGGGTGGATCAAAATTCGTGGATCAAACAAAACAGGATGATAATTAGGGTTATTTGCAGTGAAAAATATCTGTGTAGCAGAGCCCAAACTTGATCTCCTTAAAAGTTATAACAATTTGAGTGTTTTAAGAAAATATCAAAATTTGTCATAAAGCAATTCGAGTAAAATGGGTACCCATTTTAAAACAAAATAGTGTTTAGTTGCTTGAAAGTGCTTTTATGACAATAAATACCGTGATTTATGAGTATTGGCACTTTTTTGAATATCTTTTTAGTCTCACGAAAAATTATTTGTAATATTAGAAACTTACTGTAAAAAAATGTATAACCAAAAAATGCTGCAAATAACCCCAACTATCGCCCTGTTTCGTTTGATCCCCCACCCTGAATACTCGTATATGTATATCTCGGCTAGATTTGGTTAATTTTAACAGAGCTATAGACAGAGTTTTAGGTTAAATATCAGTTAATGACAGTTGACAGTATCTTGTTAGTATTATTTTTAATTGTAGCAACAATAAAATACACAAGCTGGTAATTTGAGATGGGGCAAGAAGGGGCTTTTTGTGATTTCTGACATTTCTAGTACTCCAACCTTTGTTCCTGAAGAGTATTTTGATCCTTATGAGAAATAGGATCGATTAGCATCATATTTTTTTGTGAAAACTCTTATTTTTTTTTCCTCAAAATATATGAATGCAGATATAAATTATTTCAAAAGTTAGTGGTCTTCTAAAAACGGTTTCCTGTAGCTATTATGGTTAAGGTAACTACCCTTCATACCCCATCTCAAATTAGGTAGCACCCTGTATATTAAAATTAACTCTGTCTGTGTGTCAATGCAAGGGACTAACTGAAAATCAGCGCTGGGTGTTTAACGCCCAGCATATGCTAAGTTGGTGAACTTTTCGTCATGGGCATGCTCGACAGCATAAAATCTTAGAGCATTATATGCTCTAAGCATAAAATGTGTTTTATTCTTTTTGTTTGTGGTATGAAGTATTTGAAATACACATTACAATCCTGTTTATTGTACCCAAAACAAACAAGAAACATTATTATAAAAATAGAGATGTCCAACGGGCGGTCTTATCGCACTAGGCGATTTCCGCAGACAATCTTAAGATGTACATGATTTGCAAGAAAATAGAGAGGGGTAATTCGCGGTGTAACGTAAAGTATCCAACACAAATATAGGAGTGTACTCACCCCTCAATAGGCTCAGCACAGAGATGAATTCGTACATAAAATCCACTCCAAATGCTGACATATATCATGACTCCATGAACATATTTAAAACCCAAATCCTAAAGTCCCAAAGCACACGATCAAGTGATTCATTGTGTTAGTATGTAGGTATATCTTGAAACATTAAATTTGTAATTTTTGTTTAATTTTATGTCTTCTGTTATAATTAAGCGTTACTGCAATTTTGTTATTGTTATTTTTATTATTCTTTTTGTAATTTTATATGTCGTATTTTATTCCACTTAATTTTTAGTACACTTAGTTTTTAGCTTAGATTGTCACTTTTATTTGAGAATGTTGGTTCACCTGTTATTGGCAACTGTATATGACCACAACTAATTGTTACCTACTGTAATTTGAAATTTGTATACAGAAGCTGTTGGTGTACCTTAATAAATAAATAAAATAAAATAAAAAGTGTAACAATAAATAAAGAGACATTAAATTAAGTACTCTAAATCAACCTAAAACACCGCGTTCTAGGTTTATTTAGAGATAAGGAGATTAAGTAAAAAAAAAACGGCCAAGTACGAGTCGGACTTGCGCACGAAGGGTTCCGTACCATTGTCTATGAAAACGGGAAAAAACACGTTTGTTGTATGGGAACCCCCTTAAATATTTATTATATTCTGTTTTATAGTATTTGTTGTTATAGCGGCAACAGAAATACATCATCTGTGAAAATTTCAACTATCTAACTATTACGGTTCATGAGATACAGCCTGGTGACAGACGGACGGACGGACAGCGGAGTCTTAGTAATAGGGTCCCGTTTTACCCTTTGGGTACGGAACCCTAAAAATCAAGTGTATTTTAAGCGGTTACGACAGAACTGAATAATTAAAGTTTCTTTCAACCTAAACCCTTAATTCACTTAATTTTAAAGTACAGACACCAGCAGGTCAAGCTAAACGAAACTGTCAAATTTTCCCAATCAACCTTGAACCTAATACTTTCGTGATAAAGATGAAAATCTATTAAAGAAATTTGACAGATTGTAGTAGCTTGATGTGCTGGCGTCTACGTTATAATATAATTCTTGTGTCGAACAATCGAGATTATTTTCAAGAATTACTCTACTGTTATATTCTACAATGCTTATAAAGAAAACGGTTCTGTATTATCTACAGCGAACGAACTTTTAATCGTTTCCCATCTCTACGCGTCGTCAATACCGGATAAAGGTAACCGTCCACCTATCCGCAGCGTAGGTACGCATCTGACGCATCGCATCAAACGGATTTGTAAAATGTAGTCCACTACGTTCACAAAATGCTGACACGAGCATGTGCGACATGAGCAATCGGATTTTTTACATTGTCATTGGATAATTTGAATGACATATTTGTGCGTGAAAAAGTTGTAGTGTATACTACTTACTTTTCTTGTTTTTTCAAACAGCTCAATATAGGTTATGTGTATTTCACTAATTATTATTAATTAAGTGAATTACACATAATCCTATGATTTAAGACCACCGTGTCAGCATCTTCTATGCATTACATAAATGTAAATATCTGTATTTTTGAAGCAATGCAACATCAATACCGGCGTTCATTGTGAAACATATTCGCGCTTGTATCTCTGCTAATACAGCACGAGATACCGTGATATTAGTATTGATGGAATCAGCAAAATTAGTTCTGTAAATCTATTTCATTTGTTTTCAATATTAATTGAATTTTAAAATTAAATCCATAAAGTCAATTGTCAAAATTAGTGACGTCAAATTAGTTACAAACTGACAATTGCAGAAAGTATCGATTGACTATCAATCGATATCTTTAAACATTTAATGGTCATGCGATACCAGGATGGTTTCCTGTGATTGGAATTGGCTTGTCTTGTGATAAATGATAGCGGCTTTGACCGAGTATAAATATAATTATTATATTTAATTTATTTTAAATTTTACTAAATCGTCAAGTCGACTATTTTATAAAACAGACAAGTCATTCCAATCACTAGACCGGTTGCGCATGACCATGACATTCAACTTTGGGTTTGCTGCTGAGGCGAACCTAATTTGGAAGAAGTCTGAAAATTACGGACCGGTGTGCTGGTCAGGAAGGCGTGATCGCATCCTGCACCAGCCTCAACCACTCAAGGTTGAGGCTGGGTTCATCATCGTGCGAGATGATGCAAATTATATACCAAGTAAGTGGGGTTCATCCATTGTATGGGGACTCATCTCGCCACGCTGTACGCGTGGTTTCCATGCCTGCGATTCGCCGATCGCCACCCCCCGGGTCCGTAGGACGCCGTAGCGGTGTGTCCCGCGGTTCATTGCGCGGGACGATGCCAAGGACACCCGGGGTCGGCAGTTGCGTGGGCGACCGCAAGTGACGCCACCGCTGGCCAGTTGTCGGCGCAGCTGACGACGCCGCCGCCACCTCGCTGGGTGCGCGTGCCGCATGCCGCATCATCCGGTGCCTGTGCGCCGTCAGTGCTGCCACCACGTGCCGGCTGCGCAGGCACTCGACGACGTCGACGCCGCCGCCTTGCTAGGTGGTATGCTGGGGGGCCAGCACAACTTGCCGGTGCGCATTGCGCAGGCTTCTTCGAGCCACACTCAGAAGAAACAAGTGCGGTAAGGTTGGCCAACCAATAACATAAGTGCGAGCATGCTCAGTCCGTCCGCGAACGAACTCGAGTGTAGAATAAGTACGGCTTAGCTTGTAAGGTACCCAGATACCGCGGCCGTAACCGCCATGTTCGCGATTGAACAATTTTTATGCATATTTGTCAAATTATACAAGTGTTACTGATAAAATGTATTTTAATTGAGTATCAGCACCTGCAGTACAACAACCACCAAGAGGTCCTTGATCCAGAGGTTCGATCCCTCTCCGAGAGTCTATTCGGCAACCTCTTTATTATATTTGGTGGGTAACATTCCTGTCTACCCACAACTTAACATTATTAATTATTATTTTACAGTCACCATCGCATCGCGTGCCACGCTGTTCCCAGAACCGAATGACGCGTGATGTGATGGTCGACTGTATTAATATTTGTAGCGTGTAAAATTAACTTAAATATAAATTCACATTTAACCCCAAAAACAAATCTTATTTTTTTTTATTTGTTTTTTTTTATTTGCACGTTACAATTGGCGCCCGAACTTATATGGTTGTTTTATTACTGTAGATGTTGATATCAGGTTATAAACACAAAAACAATGACTCATACATAGCATTGTTTATTTTGTGGTTATAATCAGTAACATATTCTTTTGATAAGGTGATACATTACATTATGTACCCAATTATTGTGTTGGTACAATCAGTGTTTGATAGTATTTAGTTTAAATACTTTTATGTCAGTATAAAGTTGCATTTTTAGCCTTTATACTTAGTTTTTTTGTGTACACTTTCAATATAATGATAAGTGATACCGTTTCTCAATTTATGGAGTTGAATTACTGTAAGTACGGTTGAGTAATTCAATTTCCTTTATTGTTTGGATTACTGTAAGTACGGTTGAGTAATTCCAATTAAAATCCTTTTCATAGGTAAACTTTTAATTTTTCTTTATACATACAAACACTGATTGTCACAATAACATTTGTTTTGCAATATCTCAATAAGAGCTTTATTGTATGGATTACTGTAAGTACGGTTGAGTAATTCCATTTAAATCCTTTTCATAGGTAAACTTTAATTTTAGTGTATTTTTTTTACATGCAAATACTCTTTGTCTCACATACTTATTTTTGTTTTGAAATGTCTCATTATGAGCTTTATTGTTTGGATTACTGTAAATACGGTTGAGTAATTCCATTTAAAATCCTTTTCATAGGTAAACTTGAATTTTAGTGTTATTTTTTATAAACAAACACTTATTGTCACATATTTAGTTTTGTTTTAAAATGTCTCAACAATATAATTTTTTTGAGCATACTTTTGATTGTGTAACTGGTGAGGGTGAGGTTTCGCCATCATTGCCTAGCACACTGGATCAACGGTTTATTAATTGCAGCTTCACATACTAACTATGGTTTAGTAAGTAAGCTATTGCGGTTCCGTCTCATCAGCACACTACACTCACTTTTGCAATGTCAGATTTTCGGTTCATATCTTTTAAAGTTCCGGTTACTTCTGACTAATTTTCATTTTCAATAATATCTGATTCCATCATTGCTTCTAATCTAATATTTTAGAATCATTATAGTTAAATACTACAGTTCAAATAGCAACAAATTTCAAACCTTATATCTTGGTTATAGGGAGAGAAGTCTTAGCGCATGGTAGGTTACATTTAATTATAGGTGACATACCTATGTCGTTAGGCATTATCAAACTGCCAAGTAGGGATGAATAGACAGCTTCTTTAGTTAATAATTAGCAGATATTTTCCAATACGTTCAAACTATAAAAGTAAAGTTCTTTTCTGCGTGATTGGCACTAAAGTTTATTAATGTAAAGTTAATTGATAAACTACTTAGATGTTGTTTACAAATTAGAGAAACTTGAAAAAGAAACAGGAAAATATCATGCCAAATACACTTTGAAAACCTTTTAGTAAGTCTTCAAACTAATTGTAGTATTTTAAAATTATTAAAATTTTATAAGGGTCAAGTCACACTTATGTTTTTTTTAGTAGTCAAATGTTTTTTTTTGCATTTCTGACTTTAAATTTAAATGGTTTATGCTTTAAGTATATTCATTTAGTGAACTATCCTTTAATTGCAACCAATTTAAAGTTAATATTTTTTTCAAAATATTTTTTTTTTAGTCAAAATCTTCACTTTCAGTTTTGACTTTAAACTCAAATGTTCATGCCTCTGCATGTCAACACGAGTCTTTTAAAATGTTTTTGACAAATATTCGCTTGCTAATTTTCTCAAAACAATTAATAATAAATGTTAATATGGTGGAAAATCCATTTCTTTTTTTGATAGTAGTGATATTCCTACTTCATTAGTATTTTTTTGATAGTAGTGATATTCCTACTACATTAGTACTTCTTTTAGATAATAGTGATATTCCTATTACTTTAGTGTTTTCACACTTTCTTAGGTTGATAGTGAAATACCTATCCAACCACTAAAATCTATTAAGTTCAAGGTAGTGTAATTTAGCCTTAACTATAGTAGCATTTTATTCCCATGGACGTATGTATCCATGTTGTTTGAGTATTGTACTCGTTAGTATTGTCTTAGTACAATCAATTAAAAAAATCCACTCCGGTGGTCGTTTTTGAATCGACTCCGGTCATTCAACTCACGTTTTAAATCTTCGGAGTGTCTTTGGTGTTCTCTAGTAATGCAAGTGCTTCGGAGTAGGTTCTTAGCATTCACTTGTTAATGCTAGTTTAGATAAGTTAGTTAGGTAGTGTAAATAGCCTAAAACTATAATAGTATTTTATTGAATGGTCTCAGTACATTCAATAAATTTAAAATCCACTCCGGTGGTCGTTTTTGAATCGACTCCGGTCATTCAACTCACGTTTTAAATCTTCGGAGTATCTTTGGTGTTCTCAAGTAATGCAAGTGCTTCGGAGTAGGTTCTTAGCATTCACTTGTTAATGCTAGTTTAGATAAGTTTAGATAGGTAGCTCTTAATGTTCACTTATAAGGCTAATAGGTATTTATAGTTCTTAGTGTTCATTTTAGATTTCGGTTTAGTTAGGTGTTAGTAGCAGCTAAGCATTTAACTCTTAAGATTTTGTTATTTCAATCCATGGTATAGAATAAGATAGACTGCAGACGTGCGAAATAAGTAGCTTAGGGTTAGTTATAAGTAAATAGTAGTATAGTCTACTTGCTAGTCGTAGGGATTTTCCATCCATTTAACAGGGCAGTAGGAAAAATGTTTATTTTAGTGGCTGAAATAAATATTTTTTTTTACGGTTGACCCGGCCGTATCGCTTAACTTTCAGTTAACCTCTTTTACTGAAAGGGGGGTAATGTAGTGTATACTACTTACTTTTCTTGTTTTTTCAAACAGCTCAATATAGGTTATGTGTATTTCACTAATTATTATTAATTAAGTGAATTACACATAATCCTATGATTTAAGACCACCGTGTCAGCATCTTCTATGCATTACATAAATGTAAATATCTGTATTTTTGAAGCAATGCAACATCAATACCGGCGTTCATTGTGAAACATATTCGCGCTTGTATCTCTGCTAATACAGCACGAGATACCGTGATATTAGTATTGATGGAATCAGCAAAATTAGTTCTGTAAATCTATTTCATTTGTTTTCAATATTAATTGAATTTTAAAATTAAATCCATAAAGTCAATTGTCAAAATTAGTGACGTCAAATTAGTTACAAACTGACAATTGCAGAAAGTATCGATTGACTATCAATCGATATCTTTAAACATTTAATGGTCATGCGATACCAGGATGGTTTCCTGTGATTGGAATTGGCTTGTCTTGTGATAAATGATAGCGGCTTTGACCGAGTATAAATATAATTATTATATTTAATTTATTTTAAATTTTACTAAATCGTCAAGTCGACTATTTTATAAAACAGACAAGTCATTCCAATCACTAGACCGGTTGCGCATGACCATGACATTCAACTTTGGGTTTGCTGCTGAGGCGAACCTAATTTGGAAGAAGTCTGAAAATTACGGACCGGTGTGCTGGTCAGGAAGGCGTGATCGCATCCTGCACCAGCCTCAACCACTCAAGGTTGAGGCTGGGTTCATCATCGTGCGAGATGATGCAAATTATATACCAAGTAAGTGGGGTTCATCCATTGTATGGGGACTCATCTCGCCACGCTGTACGCGTGGTTTCCATGCCTGCGATTCGCCGATCGCCACCCCCCGGGTCCGTAGGACGCCGTAGCGGTGTGTCCCGCGGTTCATTGCGCGGGACGATGCCAAGGACACCCGGGGTCGGCAGTTGCGTGGGCGACCGCAAGTGACGCCACCGCTGGCCAGTTGTCGGCGCAGCTGACGACGCCGCCGCCACCTCGCTGGGTGCGCGTGCCGCATGCCGCATCATCCGGTGCCTGTGCGCCGTCAGTGCTGCCACCACGTGCCGGCTGCGCAGGCACTCGACGACGTCGACGCCGCCGCCTTGCTAGGTGGTATGCTGGGGGGCCAGCACAACTTGCCGGTGCGCATTGCGCAGGCTTCTTCGAGCCACACTCAGAAGAAACAAGTGCGGTAAGGTTGGCCAACCAATAACATAAGTGCGAGCATGCTCAGTCCGTCCGCGAACGAACTCGAGTGTAGAATAAGTACGGCTTAGCTTGTAAGGTACCCAGATACCGCGGCCGTAACCGCCATGTTCGCGATTGAACAATTTTTATGCATATTTGTCAAATTATACAAGTGTTACTGATAAAATGTATTTTAATTGAGTATCAGCACCTGCAGTACAACAACCACCAAGAGGTCCTTGATCCAGAGGTTCGATCCCTCTCCGAGAGTCTATTCGGCAACCTCTTTATTATATTTGGTGGGTAACATTCCTGTCTACCCACAACTTAACATTATTAATTATTATTTTACAGTCACCATCGCATCGCGTGCCACGCTGTTCCCAGAACCGAATGACGCGTGATGTGATGGTCGACTGTATTAATATTTGTAGCGTGTAAAATTAACTTAAATATAAATTCACATTTAACCCCAAAAACAAATCTTATTTTTTTTATTTGTTTTTTTTATTTGCACGTTACAAAGTTTTTTGAAACGAAAACTGTCGATTAACGAACGAATAAACATTCGGTTCAGTTTCGATTGGTCAACATTCTATTAGTAGTCTTGTATTCTATACAATGCTATTTTTAGTTTACACAAAAACCGAGACACCCCAACAAGATTTTTATCAGAACTGCCTGAATATGTGTTTGTTTTATTGAATCTCAAAGTTACATCTTAGTTTATGCTGCGTTAAGTTCCCTCATAGAGTGTGAAAGTGAGATATGCTATGCAGGGGTTGTCTAATACACGAAAACTGACCGAGCTGACCATCTCAAGCCTCAAGGTGTCTATTCCCGTCAACTGTTACGCGTAGAAACCTATTAAAACAAAATTAAAATATATGAAAAAAAAATGCAAGATATAACGTGGTATAAAAACTATGCCAATCGATTCTCCTGGTGATTCTGAACAAACTAGTTTCAGGTTTAGTGTATAGGTACTAAAACTAAACTTGTATAATCTGGTAGTAGTATTATTATGTCCGGCACACCCTGGGCAGTCAGCCTCACTACCAATCTTGCAGTCAGCAAGGTTGGTAGTGAGGCTGACTTTTCGCCACTGCATGAGCTGTTTTCGTATAGCTCTTGCTGACACGAGAGAAGAAGTAGAACTGGCCCCCTGATGCGTGCCTTTCGTCCATTACCGATATGTGAACGCACTTGTGTATGACTAGCCATACAACATAACATCACGCCTTGTATTCCCCGAAGAGTTGGGCAGAGGTGTGTAGTATACCCACATTTCGCCGTTATATTTAAATCGCATGTAATATCGCATGCAGCGGTTCCCGAGGCAATGATGCATCAGATGAGCTCGCCAGAAGGGGATCGAGCATGGATGCGGTGGGTCCCGAACCCATAGTACCACTCCCCTTCGAATACCTACGCACCCTGGTAAGGAAACGCACCAGAGACCAACACAACGATTTATGGATTAACCATGGCGAGTGCAGGCAAGCCAGGGAGGCGCTTCCCGCCACTGACGGTCGACTCACTAAAAAGCCCTCCGGCTGTCAAAGCTACAACTGCGTACAGTCACAGCGGCCATCACAGGCCATGTTTCATTTAACAAACACCTCTTTGTCATTAGAGTTACAGACAGCCCACTGTGCAGAGCATGCATGGAGGAGGACGAGACGGCAGCCCACGTGCTACTAAACTGCCCTGAGGTCGTCACATACAGGGCCAAGTACTTCGGAAACCCAGGTACTCTCCGAGAGATCACCAGTAACATCAAGGGTGTGCTGGCCTTCTTCGAGGAGTTAGGGTGGATCGAGTAACTACAGGGTGTTAACGAATTCGTGTAATTCCTTAAAACCACATGATCTACTACTGGTGTAGACAGGCCCCACACGGGATTTAGCTTGATTAGAAATAAAAAAAAAAAAATTCTTTTTTTTTCATGCGGCTTTGTTACCGATCGTATCTAAACCACCTTATAAGGATTCAGTAAAAAAATAAGTTTTTTTTTTTGCAAAAAAATAATTTTATTTTTGTGAACATCTCGATGCCACGCATAAATTAATGAAAGTACGGCGACACGGCTGGCAGGAACGACTAACGCGATATCGCTCTTTGCAGTCAGGTAACTCAAGGCCCTAAAAAGACTCAGAAATAGAAAATCAATTTTTTTTTTTAAAAAAAATTAATTTTATTTTCCAAAAAATCCCATTTAGGGTTAATCTGTATCACCAGTAGATCACGTGATTTGAAGGAATTACACGATTTCGTTAACACCCTGTATACTTACCACCCATCACGCAAAATACGCGCTTAGACGTGGAGTTGCGGATACCAGCCCGTTATACCTTATACCTATCGCATGTAATATGGGGCGAGTCTATTACCATCAACCGGGCTAGAATCCATACTCCGGGTTGCTACTGAGAAATTACGCACGGTAAACGACCCGACCTGGAGATCGAACCTAGGACTTCACACTCGGCAGTCGCGCTTGCGATCACTAGAACAATGAGGCAGTCCATATAAATAATATTTCTTCTTCTTCTATCGTGTCGGCCCAAGCTATACTAGAATAGCTCATGCTGTGGTGAAAAAATTAGCCGGTCAGCAAGGTTGGTAGCGGGGCTGACTGCCCAGGGTGCGCCGGACATGCTTAAGTATTGTCACTCGTGGAGGTCCTTTTCATGCACCCCAATGGTACTAAAATCCGTTTGTTTTTAACCGACTTCAAAAAGGAGGAGGTTCTCAATTCGGTAGTTTTTTTTTGTGTTTGTTACCTCATATCTCAGTCATTTATGAACCGATTTGAAAAAATATTTTTTTGTTCGAAAGGGTATTCTATATACTTCCCGATTAGTCCCATATAAATTTTGTTATGATTAGACCATGAACTTCAGAGATATGGAACGGAACTCCTCATCATTTTTCATTCATTTTCATTTTTCAGCGCTTTTTTGTGATTTTACCCAAATTATGGAGTTAATAATTTATGCAATATTGAGTCATAATGTGTTTGAACAATAAGTGTACAAAGAACTAAAGTGGAGTGAACCCATTTCGGATTTTTTATTCGCGAGTGCAATATCGCGCGTACAGAGAAGACTGAGGTAAGCTCTTCCTCACCTCGGGTGAAAGAGAGGGGCTGCGCACGACAAATAATTCGTCCTTGTCGCACTACAGCGAAGCGTGGAGCGCTTGGCAGTTACACTCACACATCGACGTATTATTTTGAATAAAATTCAAAAACGATGTCCAACGAATGCAGCGCTTGTTGTTCCACAATATTAGATAGTTCTTTCATGGAATGCTCAAATGTCAAATGCTTAAAAAGATATGACTTAAATTGTCTTAAGATTACACCAGGTGCCTTTAAAGCATTTACCATAGCTTATAAGAAGAAATGGGTATGCCCGGAGTGTACTTGCTTGTATCCGAAATGCGGAAACATTGAAACGCCTGTGAAAGTTGATACAACTGACTTAAACATAACCACCACACCCGTAAGTAATGTGAACACCCAGCGCGGGAGTAAGGCTCAATTCTCACCAACAATGATAGATGGAGATGTTGATACAGTATTACTTAATGAACTACGACAATTTCGTTCAGATATTATTGCCCGATTGGACAGTCAAGCAAATGCAATTACACACTTGCAATATCAATTCTCTCAGACAAAAAATGATCTCGACAATTTAGTCAAAATAATGACGGTGATAGAAGAAAAAGTCAATTTTAAATTGACTCTTAATAACCAATCCCAGGAATTAACAAAGGAGATACCTGCGAGCTCTCCCTGTACATTTGCTGAAGCCGTTAGCCAAAATACCAGGGCCAGTAAGCCTAAAAAGAACACCAGTAGCCAACAAACTGCAAAGACGCAAAATGTAAACATACGTGGGGCCACGAAATCTACTATACTCCAGGCACAGACGAATATCAGCCCACCAGCGCCTATTGAACCATCGAAGCAAGAGGAGGAACTTAACCAAACCAGCTGGACTACGGTGCAAAATAAGAAAAGTAACCGTTTGTCTAAGGATGTGAGATTTGGAAAAAATACTGAGTTAAAGGCAATACTAGCTACCGAACGAAAGAAATACCTACACGTATGGCGTTTACATCCGGAAACCACTCTAGACGCTATGACTGATCACGTTAAAAGTGTATGTGGCCCAGAGGTGATTATGAAAATTGAGAAAATCAAGCATAAAACAGAACGAGATTATTCATCTTTTATAATAGGTGTACCTGAAAAAGTATATGACAATTTAAATAAAGCAGAAATATGGCCACTGAACGCCGAATTCAATGAGTGGATTTGGTTTCGTAGACCACCCAAATCAGCATTCACCGAACAATAATAAGATTGAAATATATTACCAAAATGTTAGGGGTTTACGAACTAAGCTGGACAACTTCAGACAGAACCTAGTGTCGTCCGAATCGGACTTATTCGCTATTACTGAGTCAGGCTGCAGTGAGTCCATACAAGACGCGGAAATCGTTCCATTGGGATATAAAATATTAAGATGTGATCGAGCGGATGGTCGGAAGCAAGGCGGCGCGCTACTCGTGGCCGCACACCGGTTCGAGCTGCGACAATTACCTATCTTGGACGCGTCGATAGACACTTGTGTCTTCGAGATGGTTTGTGCCACGGTACATTTAAATAAACGATTTTTGTTTGTGTGTTGTGTTATCTACATTCCGCCAGGTAGCTCGGAAAATGATTATTTGTTGTTATTTAGAATAATAGAAAAAATGTGTGATAGATATAGAGAAATTATTGTAATCGGTGATTTTAACTTGTATTCATGTCCTGTTAATATTAGTAATTATTATGAATGTTTTTTGTCATATTGCGAGTTCACTCAAAGCAACACTGTACCCAATTGTTTAGGTCGTCAGTTGGATTTGGTTCTGAGTGCGGGCATTAGCGGAGGAGTGACGGTGGTAGCAGCAGACGAGGCGCTGGTGCCTGTCGACACGCACCACCCGCCGCTAGCGATTAGCGTGCGCCTCGTCCCAGCCCCCGCCCCGCCGACGACCCCCGCCGACGCCTGCGGTACTAGGGCTCACTATATTAGACCACAGTGGAATTGGAATAAGGCTGATTTTCAATTGTTATATTCTAGGCTAATATTCACTGACTGGAGTAGATTGTATAGAATGAATGATTTGGATGAGATGTTGAACTTCTTTTATGATAACATCAATTATACGATAGAAGGGTGCGTGCCGCGGAAAAAACTTAGTAGTGGAAATTCACGGTACGTATACCCAGTATGGTATACAAGCGATATAATAAAAAATATACAAAATAAAGCTAGACATCTTAGAAAATTCAAAAAATCTAAATTGGATAGTGATTATCACAAATTTGCGGAGTGTAGAACTCGTGTAAAAAAGTTAATAGAAATTGCGCACATAGAACATAGAAATAAAATTCAAAGTCAATTCGTAAAGGATCCAAAATCGTTTTGGCAGTATATTAGATCAAAACAAAAAAACACTAATAAGCACAGTATTATAAAAGACGGTCAACATCTAACGGATGATGAGTGTGCTGGGCAGTTCGCAGACTTTTTTGAGTCTGTGTACAGCAAGGAACCACCCCAGCTGGACGCGGGCGCGGCGGCGGCGGCGGCCGGGGTCGATGCGACCAGTACACGTGTACATATTGAGACGCTGAGTCTTTCGGAAGTTCAGCAGGCGCTTGGAAGTCTCAAACCAAAACGTTCGTCTGGCCCGGACGGTATACCAGCGTTTCTGTTCCGAGACTGTGGGAGGGTACTGGCGGAACCATTGCTTCACATTTTTAATGCATGTTTAGAACAAGCGACGTTCCCTCCGAGGTGGAAGATCACGCGCGTTATTCCGGTCCCTAAAGGGAAATCTAGTCCGGATATCTGTAATTATAGACCGGTAGCTGTACTATCGACGCCTGCTAAAGTACTGGAGTCAGCTATTCAGCGCTCCGTGCAGGGACAAGTACGCGCGCGTCTATCGGATGCGCAACATGGGTTCCGGCCGGGACGCAGCACTGCCACTAACCTACTAAACTTTATGGTGCAGGTGGTACCGTCAGTAGACTCTGGAGTACAGGTAGATGTTGCGTACTTCGATTTCAAAAAGGCGTTCGATACGGTGGATAATGACGTCTTATTAAGAAAACTCGCTAAAATTGGATGTACACTGCCTCTGCTGCAGTTCTTCGCTAGTTATATGAAGGATCGCCAGCAATATGTAGATTACAATGGCTGTGAATCTCGACCGTATTACACTAGGTCCGGCGTGAGCCAGGGCAGCAATGTAGGGCCACTCGAGTTTCTTATAATGATAAATAACTTACCGGAAGTCGTCAGACATGGGACTTGTTTATTGTTTGCAGATGACCTGAAATTGCTGCTCGAGGTTAGGGATCACTCGGATTGTGAACGCCTGCAGGACGACATCAACCGAGTGATCGAGTGGAGCGTAAGAAACAAACTCCGTTTTAATGTAGCCAAATGCTCGGTGATGTCTTTCACTCGAGCCCGGACTCCTTTGTATTATCAATACAAGATAGAAGATGCGCCAATGCAACGAGTGTCTCAGGTACGAGACTTAGGGGTAATCTTCACTCAGGAACTAACCTTCCGTGAGCATATCAATAAGATATGTAAGAAGGCTTACAGAAACTTAGGTTTCGTACTAAGGCAGGCTCAGGGGTTTACCAACATCACGACACTCAAGGTGTTGTATGACGCACTAGTCAGGAGTCATCTTGAACATAGTGCAGTCATATGGGCTCCTCATGAGGCGAAATATAGTGTCATGTTGGAACGTGTCCAAAATAAGTTCACAAGACACTTGTATTTCAAGCTGTATGGGGTATATCCGCTTTACCCATTAATGTACCCTACACTGTTTGTACTGGGTATGGTAGGGTACAACGCGTTAAAGGTGCGACGGGACTTTGCACTCGTAGCATATGTAGTGAAGCTACTGCGTGGCGGGGCGCATAACCCGGGAGTGCTGCGACACCTGGAAATTTGCGTGCCAGACCAGTATGTGTGGAGGCGGCGACGCCCGCCCCTGCTTGCTGTGCCTTCAGCCAGAACCAATCTACTGGCGAGAACTCCGCTCACTAGAGCCATGCGTGTGGTGAACGAGGTTCACGAGAGGGTTGATGTATTGTGGTGCAACTTGAGTGAATTCGCAAAAGTTACATTATATATATTATGTTATTTAGATGTAGGTTAAGATTTGGGTTATAGTATGTAATTTTGTTAATTTGGGATATAGTATTTAATTTTGTAATGTAGATTAAGGATTTATCAAGTAAGGCCACTCTATCGCATTGGATCGCAGATCTGTAATGGTAGTTTTAGGTAAGATTTGCGTAAATAAATAAATAAATAAATAAATCATCAAAGCAACATTCTCAAATTACTAATATTTTTTGTTGGGAGCTGACTACTGGAAAAGAGGAGGGGGTGCGTGTCCCCTCCTCCCGGGGGGGTCAGAAGTCGGTACAACTCTACACTGAAGCAAATAGCCACCGACTTCTGATAATGTTAATTTTATATTATGGTAATTATTTTACTCCTTTTAGTATTTCTTTGAAGTCGGTTTTTACTTTTTTTTTAAGTTTATTAGTATGGCAAAATGGTTTGACTAAATGTTAATAATGCTAAAATCCGTTTAATGCAATCTGCCCGATGCGGACGTGTGAACGGCTACCTTTAATCGTTCCCCATCTACGCGTCGTCAATACCGCATAATTCGGCACTTAGCTATCGACTCGCTACAGATAATTACCATTTAAATGACGTAGTTCTATCGATCCTACTAAGTTGTGCCGACTAGTTAAACCTCAGAGCACATGCAACTAAGCATATAAGTTCAAGTTCAGTCGGGAAGCAGAACTTCAAATTGGATTTTGAAGATTAGAGGTAGGTTCCGGCTTTTAGCTGATGTTGGGTTAAGTTCCATGTTATGAAGGGCGAACCGCTGTTGCTAAGGATTTTGTAAAAGAAAAACCAATATTGAGTTAGGTCTTGAACCCTGAACGTCTAACAGTCGTGTTTACTAGCACTGGAGCAGTAAGGCTGTGAATAATATAAAAAAATCGGCCAAATGCGAGTTGGACTCGCGTACGAAGGGTTCCGTATCATTATCTATAAAAACGGCAACCAGTGGGTATTTTGCAAATGAGTGTCGTCTTGAAGGTCTAATGGGTACTAGACAGTTCCAAAAAAAGAGGTCCAATAGTCATTTTAATATAATATTTTTAAGAAGGTCGAATGGGGCCTCTGAATGGGGTCCAGTAGGTACTTTTTAAAATTGGGTCTAATATTGAAGGTCCAGTGGGTACTGTACCAAAAAAATCATGTCTGTTATATGGGAGCCCACTTAAATATTTATTTTATTCTTTTTTTTAGTATTTTTTGTTATAGCGGCAACAGAAATACATCATCTGTGAAAATGTCAAAAACTGTCTAACTATTACGGTTCATGAGATACAGCTTGGTGATAGACGAACGGACAGAAGGACTGACGGACAGTGGAGCCTTAGTAATAGGGTCCCGTTTTACCCTTAGAGTACGGAACCCTAAAAAAGGGTAAAATAATTACCATTTATTATAAAATTAACAGTTTCAGAAGTCGGTGCTAATCTATGCTGAAACAAATTGAAGACAACTTTTAATCGAAACAACCTTGATTTGTCCTTCTGCCACCCAGATTACTATGTAGCTACACATAGTACGCTATAAACATAAACTTCCCTTTCTATTTATACTTCTGTAATATAAAAAAAAACGTTGTTCTGTAGACCTGAAGTCTGCGATTTTTTCATCACTTTTTTTTTGTATTTTGCTTTCAACAACAATCGCTGTAGGTATGTTTCAAAACAATGACTAAAAATGTCAGTAGGTCTGTATTATGTGAGAACGCTAATAAAACAATACAATAAAAACGGTTCCAAAAAGTAGGTTGCATGAAGAAGAGCCGGCAATAAACTCCGTGAATACTCTTTTCAAAATAGTAGTGCCCAATAGTGGGACGGTAATACTTTCACAGTCCACAGGCACAAAAGAGATTTTCGACCGCGCGGATATGTCCTTTACACTTTTGATCTCTTCAGCAAAGAGATTCCTATGTCCAAACCATGCCTTGATTTTTATTTGGCAATGATTTTTACCTATTTCTGTAAATAAATCTGAGACAGACACTTTTACAAGTTTTTTTAAGTCTATTTGTCACTGGCACTTCTTATTTCGCCACCTATGCAAAAAAATGCCGAAACAAACTCAGAGGTCAAGGTCTCTTAACGTCCAGAGATTGTGGTATAACAACTATAAGAGTGTAATAATGTAGCGCGCGTCTGGAATGGCGTTTTGAGGAGAGAGTCATAGGAGCTTTGAGTTGATCTGTCCCAACAGACGGGGCGCACGCATTAGCAAACGTGTAGCTCAACCATATTTATTTGTGTTACTGCCCTGACATCACAAAGATCCTATCTGAAAACCAGCGTTGACAATTCTATTAGAGTAATGTGAGAATTAGAATGAGAATAATGTTGGTTAATGTAAGAAAGAAACTCACATAAAAGTAACAAATATAAAAATATGCCTTCTAGCATTGCCATAGCAGTTAAGGGCTCACCAATCCCGATAGACAGCACCCGTTCATGAGTATGACGTATCAAACCAATTCATTCATCATAATAATATGTATCCAATTCATAAAAGATAACACGAAGTGTATAGGAAAAGCATTTTATGGTTTCTGCTCACCACAATGGAAGATGATAGCACAAACGTAGGTACCACCAACTTCACCTTAAAATATCTAAGCAAATAAAAAACGTTAAATAAAAGTAAAAACCGACTCACAAAAAAATAAAATAAAAAAAGAGTGAAATAATTAGCCTGATATAAAATTAACAGCATCAGAAGTCGGTGGCTTTTATTTGTTTCAGTGTAGAATTGCACCGACTTCTGAACCTGTTAATTTTATATCATGCTAATTATTTCACTCTTTTATAGTTTTTTTTTATTTAAAGTTTTTTTATTATATACGTTTTAGTGCCGTAAATTACACGGTTTAAGACTTCGAATTTCAATGACACGGTTGCGTAAAGCCTCGTATTCATGGTAAACATTTGTTTAGCAACAGTTGATCAACGTTGTTGATGAACGGCGAGAATGCTGCTGGAAACTTTGTTTAAATCAATATGGGTTGTCCACACACGCCAGTCTGCGTTAAAATGTTGCCCGAGGAAGTAGTGTTGTTGTGTTCTCTGTATCTGATGTATAAGATTTCTAATAAAAAAAAGATAGAAAGATGGTGGGTGCGAAACTATCTCCTGCGCCGCTGTCTGTAGTTTTTTTTGCGCCATCTTTTTTCTCTATCTAGTAAATTGAGTGAGCAGTACATCGCCTCTTTGCAAGAATACTGTGATATTTCAGAAAAATCGATTTTTTTTTTATTCCATAATCAAAACCGCCGTATTGAACTTTATTTTCGATAAAAACGAGGTATTTTTTCGACAATAACGGTGCGTCTATGAGCGAAAGAGACAAGACAACTGCAATATTTTGTGTTGTCGCGCTGTCTCTTTCTGCCTCGTGATTTGTTTCGACAACGTGTCCCATCAGTCGGCGCGTGCCATTTGGAGGGAAGGGCGCTCTCGTATTTGTGCAAAAACGTGACATCACGAAGATACCACATTACGATTGCTAAGGTAAGTTTGAACTCTTTGATATTTTTTTATTAAGTAATGTGATATGTTGAATTGACACAGTTTTGTTGAAAATAGTATGCAATTTTAACTTGTTATTACTTTTGATATTACGTTTTCGTTGAAAAGATATCGTTTTTGTTTTGTAACATCATAAGATGACGCGTTGTTGACAATGAAATATTTTACAAACCATAAAATGGATTCGGAGTATTTTGTAATGTTACTTTTTTCTAGATAAATTATAAGTTTTTTTGTAAATTAAATCGTTATGTCACGTTGTAAATACTAAAACAAATGAATTATAAATATTTATTTTTTCAGATGGGATCGCGGTCCAGAAAATTAGTACAATTAGCAACTATGCAAAACGTAGTTGATAGTAACGTAAATGATAGTTCCAGTATCCAAGCCGAGGAAGTTGATGACTCTAATATAAACGCAATGATTCCAGAAGGTAAGACTTAATAATTTTGTTTTTTAAAGAATATTTTTGTAAAGACTAAATGCCACCTATGTTCGGTCCCATGTAACAAGGGGCGAGCCTGTTGTCATGTAGTTATTTAAAATGAGTACCTATTAATACGAAACGAACTTAGGTGCTTACATTTTCATAGATTTTAAACAAATTGGATTTCCAATATTGGAAATCCATACATGAGGCCTATGCCCAGCAGTGGACGTCCATCGGCTGAGAAGAAGAAACAAATTGAGCAACATTATAAGGAGTCTTAGTGTGTTTTCTACAGATAATTATGTAAACACCTCGATTTTAGTTTAAATTTTTGTTTTAAATTAAGAATTTAAAACAAAAATTTAAACTATTAGGTACTTATGTTTCATAAAGTTTTTCTATTGTTTAAGTTATTATTATTTATATTTCTTTTAGACAAAAGTAACGATGACTCAAAACATCGTCGACGTGAGTCAACTAGTAGTACCGGTAGCTCTTCAAGTAGCTCTTCGAGTTCTTCTTCGAGTTCCTCCTCAAGCAGTGGACCATCTTTTTATGAAGGTAGTAAGTTTTTATAGTATTAACTAATCTTCCTTTACATAATATATACAATTCCTATATACATTATTCTTATAATATTTACAAAATTACAAATAAAAGTATATACAAATAAAATAAAAAAATATCCTAATAAAACTATAAACTAAAATAGTGCGTCAAAATATTCCTCCGCATCGCTGTCGACTGGCAACGTGCCCAGAAGGCTGGCAGCATTGCCACTCGACAGTTTTTATATAAATGCATTTATTATATTTCTTAATACATACATACATTATTATTGTCACGCCTTTTTCCCATTGGGGTAGGCAGAGACTACTATTTCTTAATAAATGCACTTATTCAATTTATGTAATAATTTGTGTTCAATTCTGTGCATTTCGGATGCCGAACGTTTGCAACGTAATTATTTGGGACTAATTTTCTTTTAACTTTTCCCCAGATAGTGATGATTCCGTAAAGGATCCCAATTATCAAGAGGAGAAGTCAAAAAGTAATAATATACATACTTCAGACTCTGAAGAAGAAGGTGCCAGCACTAACTACAACTTCTCAAAAGACCAAGACTTGTTTAATTTAAATAATAATATTGCTTCAGTTGACACCATAGAGCAAGTTGACATGTTATTGGTAAGTAATTCAGCAGAAAATCGAGACATAATAGTTAACCATACAAATCAGATAGATCTGGTCGCAACAGAGAATAATTCGCTTGTAGTTGGGAATGATACCACTATGCCAATAGAGCCAACCACTTCCAACATCACCCCAACTAAAGTAGGAAAAAAAAGACCAAGGCAAGAGTTAAATTGGAAGAAGAACATCGCTAAGCGATTAAGAAATAGTGGACTATCATATATTTCAACAAAAACTAATAAGCCCTTTCCAAAACGCCAGCTTAAACCACCTTGCAGAGAAAATTGTAAATTTAAATGTAGCTCTAACTTCTCAGAGCTTGAACGTGAGAAAATTTTAAACGAATATTGGGGTTTAGGACAAATTGAGAAACAATGGACGTTTATAGCTAATAATGTCGATTTAGTTATTCCAAAACAGCGATATGTGAAAGTGGACTCAGACGGAAATATTGCTGCAAAGCGTGAAAACAACAACGCTTTCTTTTTGACTATTTCTGGTGCAAAGATCAGAGTATGTAAATTGTTTTTCAAAAACACTTTGGCTATCAATAACCGCCCTATAGAGACCGCGTTGAAAAAGAAAAATAATGACACTAATATCTCGTCAATGAAAGATTACCGTGGCACTCATCTAAATCACAGTAAAGTTGATGAAAACATTAAAGAAAGCATAAGAAAATTTATAGAAGCGATACCAAAAATAGAATCGCACTATATTCGAGCAAACTCGAAAAGACATTACATTGACGGCAGCAAAGCAATTACAGACCTGCATAGAGACTACGTTGAACAATGTAAATCTAAAAATATACCCTATGCAAGTTATTTAATGTTTGACGACACGTTTGGTGCAGTGGCTAAGCGATTGGCTTCTGCGCTACGGGTCGTGGGTTCGATTCCCACACGGAACAAAAATTTGTATGGCCTACAGATGGTTGTTCCGGGTCTGGGCGTTTGTTTGTGAGATTTGTGTCTGTAAACGCACCCACGATACAAGAGAAATCTTAGTGTGGGGCAACGTTTTAAAAAAAAAAAAAAAAAAAAAAAAAAAAAAAAAATGTTTTATCGTATATTTACACAAGAATTTAATATATCGTTTTTTGTGCCGAAGAAAGATTTGTGCGATACATGCGAAGTTTATAAAAATAGTACGCCCGAAGAAAAAGAATTGAAAAAAGAAGACTACGAAAAACATATCAGAGAAAAAGAATTATCACGCATTGAAAAGACAAATGACAAGAACAATAAAAATATTTTAGTTGCTGTTTACGATCTCCAAGCTGTATTCCAGTGTCCTAAGGGCGATATTTCTGTATTTTACTACAAATGCAAACTTAATGTTCTTAATCTAACAATTTATAATATTCAGAATAATGTTGTTGAAAGTTACGTATGGGACGAGTCACATGCAAATAGAGGCATAAATGAAATAGGTACTTGTGTATTTAATTACCTTACCAAAATGTCAAATTCAGCTGAAGATTTAGAGGTTGTCTTCTATTCAGACAACTGCGCAGGGCAAAATAAAAACAAATTCATGATTGCCCTGTATTTATATGCCGTACAGACCTTGCCTAACCTGAAATCCATAACACACAAATATCTTGTAAAAGGCCATACCCAGAACGAAGGCGACTCTGCCCATTCCCAGATTGAGAGACAAGTAAAGAGGCTATTAAGATCCGGTCCTATATACACTCCCGACGGATTTATCGGTGCTATAAAAACAGCCAGGAAAAAGAGTGAGCCAATACACGTCAATGAAATGTGTTTCGAAGATTTTTATGATTGGAAAAGTGTGTGTAATCAAATTAATTTTAACTTAACAAAAGATGAAGATAACCATGTAGTTAAACTATCAGAAGTAAGAGTAATAAGAGTTAGTAAAGATGATACAAATGCTATATTTTATAAAAATTCTTATGCTGAAACGGACTTTAAAAAAGCCGTCGTTTTGAGAAAAAAGAGAAACAACAATATAGAAATAAAAAATGTCTATAATAATAAACCCGGGATAGCTGAACGAAAAAAATCGGACCTAATGGATTTGATTAATAAGAAATTAATTCCCGGAGTTCATAGGAGCTTTTACGAATCGCTCTAAGAATGTTTTTATTTTATTTTTTATACTATTTTTGTAATTTTTATAACAATTATTTTTTATTACTTTATGTGAGATAAGTGAAACGTCGGTTCCTTTAAGTACAATACCTATGTGATATTTTATAATGAAAAGTTCCTAAGTCGTAATTTTATAGTACTTAATGATAAATACTCAAGTTTTTAATACATTTTGCAAGTATATAATACTTATAATTTTAGATACTTATTTTTAAAACCTATCTCAATATGAATAAAAATATTTTTAGTATGTATTATTATTCTTATTGAGATGGTTTTGTTTTAGTTAAAATATAGATTATGGTCCACCTAAAGTAGGTTTAGAATAAACCTAGTGATTATTTACAAAGACTAATGTTACGAAGAGACTGATTGGTTAGCTAGATCTAAAATAATAATAACAAATTTAGTAATAACAGTATACTTTTAATTAAGAACTGATAGCTATAGTTTCATTTTGTTAACTTTGTTGATTGTTAACTGTTGAATTACTGTATTTAAGTAGGTAACTGTATATCCTACCTACGTTATAATGACTAATGTTTATGCTTGATTTTCTTTTCCTACAAATTTTTCATTGATTTAATAAACATTTTTATTTCTAAAATGTGTTTTTATCATATAACCTAACACAACACAAAAAAATATATTATCAACAATGTGACAAGTTCATATGTCACATCGATCCTTGAAAACTTTTTCAGTAATAGTGTGACAAAATATCCCTTTTTTTTTAATCCTGTTAATTTATACCGAAAAATAGCCAATAGCGCAACAATTACTATAGTTTTAGATGAATTAATAGTTAAATTATAAATCACTAGAAGGTTTTGTTGCTTTAGCTCTATTATTTTAGATTTTATAACATTTCGAAAGTTTAAAATACGCGTCCTGTAAAATTGCCTTTTTTGAGATGTTACAGTATTCTCGCAAAGAGGCGACATGTATTTTAGTTTCACGTCTTTTTTGGGTACATTTAGGGCTTGAGAAATTTCTTGAAATGCATCGTTCTTTTTGTTTCTATCCTTGTATTCTTTGATAGAAGAATCCCATAGTAACGCTTTTGATTGAAATAATTCTATTAATTGCATAATTTTATCGTTGCTCCACACTACCGCCACGTTTACGTCCACACACGTCAACATTTGTTGATAAACTGATGTTTTCGCTCGCCGGGCGTCAACTCTGCAACATGGCGTGATCAACTCTGCAACACAAGTGTTGCCCGCAATATGTTGACAGCAACTCGGCAACATGTTTATGCAACCATGTTGCTAAACAAATGTTTACCATGAATACGAGGCTTAATTTTTCCAGCAACTGAGTAGGTAGTTTTCTTTAAGAGTAGGTAAAAGATAAAGATAAAAAGATAAAAGATATTTTATTTTGCAAATATGGGTACAGTGAATGGTCTTAGAAAAAAATAATAGGTTCGGCCATATTTTACCCGTAGGCATGCAAAAATTACACTAAAAGATTCTAATTAAAACTATCTAACATAGTAAAAACAACAAAAAACAGAAACTTTACATTAAATCATCAATTCTTTTTCAGATAAGAACTCGCTTATGCTATAGTACGCTTTGTCTGCTAAAAAGTTACGAAGTCTTTTTTTAAATAATGGTAGAGGCAATTCTTTCCAACACTTAGGTAATTTATTATATACAAAAGGAGCCATGCAGAAAACACTTTTGCGCATGAGTGTTGTATTAGCTGTGTGAAGACACAGTCTACTATTATCCCGTCTATTACGTGGAACAACATCGGCTAGACGTTTAAAACGATTTGGATTAGACTTTACAAACACAGCTACTTCTAGAATGTACAGACAAGGCAATGTTAATATCTTATGCTGTCTAAAGTAAGGCATGCAGCTATCTGTAGTTTTAAGCTTAAACATCGACCGTATGCATCTTTTTTGAGCCTTAAAAGCTGTTTCTTTTTTAGGTATTAATGTATAATTATCATAACGGCTCCTTAAAAATACATACAATCTTCTTTGTTCTTGGCTAATGTTTCTGTGATGACAGTTAAAACAGAGATTGAAAGTCCTCGTCAAAACTTTTGCTGAAGGGAACAAACCAAAACGTCATCTAAGCACATGTTTTTTTGTTTTTGTTGATCTTTTCAAAAAGCGCTAAATCGATTTCGATAAAATTAATTTAAAGTCTAATTATACTAATACATATATCATCGGATAGGTAATTGAATAACGATTCCAACGACGTAACTTGTAGCGAGCTAGCTATCGTAGCATAAGAGATATCGACGTTTTAATTACGCGAATTAATCCGCGAATCAAACCGCGAATTAAAATCACGCACGCGGTGCACCGCACATTTTGACAGCCACAACTTAAGGGATATCGAACCATTTCTGAAGTACGGCCTACCAAACAAAAAAAATATTTTAAAAATCCATTGATAATTGGCGGAGATATCGCGTAACAAACACACAAAAAAAAAACATTCAGACGAATTGAGAACCTCCTTCTTTTTGAAGTCGGTTAAAAACGTTGTCAAACACGAAACCGTTTAAAACGAACTATCTAATCTTTCCTCCAATAATCTTTTCGCATCAACATCTCTACTCGCCTACGATGTTTGTCGCATAATTCGGTACTAAGCTACAACCGATTCTCGTTCGATTCAGATGCGAGATACGATGCTACGTTATCTTTATAGCTTTCCGTTACGGGCTGAGCAGAGAGCCAAGTAATATCGATGGGAATAGAAGATTATATGTATAGTTTTCCTTTGGCTAAACGCTTACGTCACTAAAGTTTGGTACCTAAATTCTAAGGACTTGTTAAAATATTATAATCATTATATTAATACGTGAACATAGAAATTTGTCGTATTTTTTTGTGTATTTATTATAAAAGGAGGGGTGTGTGTGAGTGATGAGGTTCACACCGATAATTCAGCCCTCATCAAGCTGTCTCCCACCCAATCTGCCCCCAGCAACGCCCTAAGCCGAGTTACGAGTCCCACTAGGGGTCGCTCTTAGTGCAGTTGTTGCGAGTAGTCATGATGTTAGTGTAGGATGAGTAGTTAGCTTGGGTTAAGTATTTTACTTCCCCCCCATTGGCTGAAGCCCTTTCAGGTATTGCCAATAACTGCCCGGTTACGTAGAAACGGTCCGCAAAAACTATCTTCTAACCTAACCATCAGCAAGGAATTAAAAAGAAAAAAAAATGTGACGAGGCACGGAGAGCACATTAAGCTATGTCTACACCAGTGCGCTTTCATGTTCATCTTGCGTCTTCGGCTGCAGCATGCGTGAAGCGCCATAGCGCATACAATAGCGCATGCCTTAATACTAGTTCGACAAAAGCGTATGCCCCTAGCGCACACTAATCCGTTTATTGTATGTCGACTGACGACTGACCGAAGCGCGCCGGTGTAGACGATAAGCTGCATGTGCGTCTTATGGCAATCAATATTGCATGCGCTTGACGCAAGAGGAATTGAAAGTTGAAAGCGCAAGATGAACATGAAAGCGCACTGGTGTAGACATACCATTAAACCGTCGGTCCCGGGTGTCATAGGAATACATAGTGACAGTCGTTACGGGTAGTCAGAAGCCCGAAAGTCGGACAGCCGGTCTACCTTAAGACATCGGCATTGCCCTGTAGTTGAGGAGGTGACTGCCATCAGACCTCCGTAACCACAGGGCAATGCCGTTCCGTGTAAAATACTGGTATTCAGCAGCATCTGGTTGGACTGGAAGCTGAACCCAGCATACTTGGGAAAAGGCTAGGTAGAACATGTTTTGAAAGTATATTAGCGCAGAGCAGCATGCTGCTACCCACGTTCTTAACATAACTAGCGAAATACACACTGCCCCGCGCTACGCTGCGGGGTGCGTGGCGACGGAGCCACGCGTGTGGGTGCGAGACTGCAGATCTGCATCATTTTTTTTTTTAATGTTTCACAAATCGGGCAATACAATAAACACTTAAGTAAAATTTCAAACTTAAAACGACACATTGCACTGCATGCCCTAAAGTAGTGAACACAGCATGCATTTTTATGTAGATGAAGTTAATTATATTTCATTGATTTATTTACTTATGGTTTCCAATGAATAGGAAAGACTCAAAAGTCAAAACACTTCATGGAAGTTTTGACTGTGGCTAAGGTACTAGAGAAAATGTCACACCGCTGCGCTGGCTCATACCATTGCAGCTGGAAAACATTCTATAAAATGGAGCATGTTGCCTTACGTTAGTTTTGCAATAAGGCGTCACAAATGTACGCCTATTGCATAAGCGACTACTCTGTCGGGGAACAGCTATTTGAATCCTCTCCAGTAAACCCGCACAATCTATGTATATGGCCATTTAGTAATTTAAAAAGATACACAATATCTCCAGCTTTTCTGCTAGAATATAAGGTTGACATCTTGAAATATTTTAGCCTTGACTCATAGGATATGAGATTTTTACATTGTTTGTTAACATGCAATAGTTGGTACACAAAACGTTTTTGAACTCGCTCCAGTTTAGTCAGTTTAGTCTGTTTAGTATGGAATCCCACATATGGTGTTTATACCAGATAAACACCATATGTGGGATTCCATACTGGACTCCCATACTCCAATATACTACGAACAATACAACATAACCTTTGGATCCCTGAATGCTCTAAGTTGTCTCGATACGAAACCTGATAGACGCGATCATCATGCACATTTCTCCGCACAAACACGCGGAGCTGCAGTATATTCATGCGGTGGCAGTATTTATTATTTCCTCCCATTGCTTCACTCTCTGTACTCTATCTATTCTTTACATTTCATATCCCAAATTGCTTCACGACTTTCGATTTCGAATATAAATCGATCGACATCGAGATCCATTTCGAAATAGTACGTCTAGCTCTGTCAAAATCACGCATGATACTGCAGAACTCGGTGTGCCATACCTTGCGTCTTGCCCCGCACCCGCGCGCGTTGTTGCGTGTTTATCCGCATGTAGGTGCGAGATCGGCAACACTGCGCGTGAATGCGTTTTCTGTGTGTTGCACTACGTGTGTTTTCTATACAAACACAGATACTTGCAAACAACGTAAGAACACGCACTCGTGCGCTACGCTGCGTGATGCGATGCAGTGTGCGAATCGTCTAAGTTAGGCTTTCGTATTGTAATCAGTTCGTAAAAGAGAACGAGACAGAAGTCCGCGACGCGAAAGTCAAGTAGGGGTCTCGGTCTCCTGTCTTTGTATTGCGTTTCGCGTTATCGGTATTTTTTTTCTATTGGACTGCTGTAGATGGTCCTTGTCGAGACCTGAAGGGTCTCCAGCCAATGGGCAGTATGGGAGAGGGTAAGCTAATGACTTATACTACACTTACTTACATCGTGACTACTAGCAACAACAATACTAAGGGGGCTCCTAATGGAACTCGGACCTCGGCTTAGGGCGTTGCTGGCAGGGTGTGGGAGGGTAGACAGCTTGATGACGGCTAATGTATCTGTGCCAATTTGTCTCGGTCGCGGGAAATGAAACTTAAATCATTGGCAAGGTACTGTGCACAAAAAAAAACATGGGTGTAGAAGGCAGGTAAAATACTGGTCGATTTTCGACCATAAGCGATACTAGTTTTAATAGACACTCTCGAAACTTGTACAAAAAAACAAAAAAAATATTCCGGGCAAGTTATAAGCGATTTCAAGTTGTTCACGATACATAGGTCGCAATGCCGAGCGATCTGCTAAGCGCTGTAATTAGGTAGCTCCGGCAATATTCCGCGTGGCCACGCTCGACTGTGGGCTCAGGCCGATAATTATGATAATACGAGTACGTGGGGCTAACTTCAAATTAACTGGCGAAACTTCAAAGGGTTACTTGGTATCATCAAAAACATTTCAAATAAAAAAATTGTTAAACTTCAGTTAATTAGGTATACACCGTGGGCCCGAGGTATCCGAAAGATTTTAAGCCTCGTCCCCACTAGGAACATTTGTCGAGCGATATGTGTCCCCGGAGACATCGGGCGATGTCGCCCTACATCGCCCCACGTCGCCCGATGTCACCGGGGACACATGTCGCTCGACAAATGTTCCTAGTGGGGACGAGGCTTCTATCACTACTCTTCATCGACTGTGCGACAAGGAACAGTTTCAACAATGTCGCGGCGATGTCGTCCGACGTTGCCCGACATCGCCCGATGTCACCGGGGACACATGTAGCTCGACAAATGTTCCTAATGGGGACGAGGCTTTAACCTTCGATTCCGATGCCTAATTGGAGAATAAAAGCTATAAATAGTTTGTTGAAAAACGCTTAATTTTCGAAATAAGTATTCATTATTTAATGAAATTCACAAATCGAAAAATATCTATGGTAACAAGTCCCAGGAACGCGGTGTTGCGACTTTTGTCATACCATATCTCGCCGTATGTCTTATTTGACGGGGAGGGTTGTGAAGCGAGAAGTTTCTTATCCACTCACAGATAATTTATAAATGTTGCCAGTTCAACCTAAGGTATTGTTTACAAGGAAGCACTAAAGTTAATTTATTCACAAGGAAAGTAAAACAAAAAAAAATTTTTTTTTTCTTTTTTCAACTTTTGTTGATTTAACATTTGACTCTTAATAGCATCAGAAAGGCGTGGTTAAAATCTTTCGGGTACCTCGGGCCCACGGTGTATATAAAGATATCTTACTAGTATAGTTAGCAAAGAGCGCGTACGTAGGAGGTAAAATATTGCATTGCATTGATATTTTGTATTCATTTAAAACGACACATTACTGTATTTGCGTCGAACAAAAGAAAAGTGGTTTAACATCGTGTTACACGCAATTACAGTAAAATGTATCGTTTTAAAAGGCAAACATATACACACATCAATACAATGTAATATTTTGTGTGGGCTATTAATAAAATATGTTCAGTTTTTTACGTAACATTAAAAAAAAAACTATTAGTTTTTTTATGAATCGAATTCGCTTTACTTTTTCCATTTTATCACTCCATTTAAACTGTAAGTAATAACAATGCATAATCTTAACGCCACCTAACCAGAATTACCACCATTCGAGAAATTTCTTCAACAAAATTTCTATTCTAACATTTCCACCGAAACCTACCCAATCGTTTTCTAGTTTGAATACACAGACGTGACCACATTGTGAATTTTAAACCCAATATTACTGGATATGTGACTTGGAATGTAGCCAGAATCTAATGTTAAGAGTAGGTGCCTGGATTTTTATGAAAACTAACATGGTAGGTTAAGAGAAAGGACAAATAGTAGGACTCAATCAAGTATATCTCCCTGTCGTGTAAGTTATACAAGACTAGTTTTTTCCCGCGGCTTCGTTCGCGTTAATTTATAATTTTAAAAAACTCATAACACACTACTAAAGTTTCTATAATAATAGTTAATAGTTCGGTTATGACGTCAAACCGAACTGTTGAGACTTGTGTTCTGTAGTTCGGTTAATGATTTCAGTATTCTCCGGTCAGTGTTCTTATGAAAGTGCCTATTAATTAATAACTACCAAACTATGATTTCAAAGAATATGTTTGAATCTTTGATTTATTTTAAAAGCATTTTATGATTACTTGCCTACCCGGACTACTGGTATCTTTTTAGTCTCTGCAGTTCGGTTTGACGTCATAACCAAACTAATGAAACAAAATTAGTCTCAGTGGACCGGCCCCGAACAAAACAACCGAACTATTGAGACTAGAAGAAATTTTTCGTAGCCACGTTTAACATTTTTCTGGCATATTATACATCATCTGCCTAGCCTTTTCCCAAGTATGTTGGGGTCGGCTTCCAGTCGAACCGGATGCAGCTGAATATCAGTATTTTACATGGAGCGACTGCCTATCAGACCTCCACAACCCAGTAACTGGGTAATACGATACTCTTGGTAAGACTGGTTGTCAGACTTTCTGGCTTCTGACCAACAGTAGCGACTGTCAAAAATCTACAAATGACAGCCGGGACCAACGGCTTTACGTGCTTTCCGAGGCACGGAGGAAACTCGCTATGGTAAATGGTCACCCATCCACAGACCAACCTCGGCAAGCGTGGCTTAACCCGGAAGATCGGTCTATGCGGCTGTAATTATTTAGCCACGAGCTCCTGTTCTGGCATATTATACAGTGGTAAATAAATTTTTGTAATTCCACATGATCTATTACTGTTATGGATGAACTCTGCATCATATTTTGCTTGATTAAAAACAAAAGAATTGAAAAAAAGACAGAACAATTTAGTGCCATACATAAATGGAAGCCCTACAAGACAGCTGACGAGTGACTAGCGCGGTATCGTTTCGCGCAGTCAGTTAATTCGAGAAGCGAAAATGTCGCGGGTTAAAAACGTCATGTTTTCTTTTTTTTTTTTGCTTCTTACATAAAAATCCCATGCATGGTCAATCTGTGTTTAGTCGCTGCAGCGGCCGACTACAGTCCGTCTCTCTTATGTAAAGTTCGCCGTCCCAGGCACACACTTTTAGAACCCGATGACGAAATAACCCTCCTCCAGGAGGCGAGTAAATCGACCAGCACAATACACAACGTCCGCCGCCGTCCGGCATACCGTCCTCGCCGACGAGGCCCTTCGGGACGTTCCACCGCCGCCGGTCACGATCCACCGAGCTCTCACGTCGTAGAGCCGGTCGTCTCTTCAGACTTCAGTCCCCGCCAGCAACGCCCTTAGCCGAGGTCCGAGTCCCACTAGGGGTCGCCCTTAGTGCTGTTGTTGCAGGTAGTCATGATGTTAGTGTCGAGTAGTTAGAATAGGTTTTTAACTTTTTTAAGTATTTTACTTCCCCCCCCCCCATTGGCTGGATACCCTTCAGGTCTCGCCAATAACTGCCCGGAGGACCATCTGCAGCAGTCCAATCGTTTCTTTTTTTGTTTTCAATCTATTTTACCAGTACACCACAAGCTTTAAAGGAATTACACAAATTCTGATACACCCTATAAAGTTCCTTTAATAACCGGAAATATTATGGTAAATAGGGTCACATAATACTTTAATCTGTTTTGTTCACAAACAAAAAACATGACAAAATGAATGTATGTATATTTATTTTGTCGCATTTATGACTAAAAGCCTACCGGAAGTCGGCTAGGGTTGCTTTCATAGAGCATCCGGCACGCGACCGGAAGTACACATCTACACATGAGTAAGAGGCGGGAAACGACTATGGTTTGTCGTCGCTAGTTTTATGAATAAAAAGCTGTCAAGCGTGAGAGATAATAGACGTACATTTTTAAAATAAATTTTCGATGTTTATGTATGAGCGAGGTATTTATGATACCTCTGTTAAGTTTGACCTTAGATAAGTGTGAGGTTTTTCACTCACGTTCGATTGCGAGCGCGTTAGAATTTATATGGGTAAAAGTTATAGCGCCACCTGGTGGTCACTAGGAGAGACCTAATTTCTCATACAAATTCTAAGGCCGGCCATACACGGGCAGCTCGAGCAGTTAGCCAGTGATAAACATACACGGACCGCTCTTGCAGTCAGAGTCAACAGCTTGAAGCTGCCATTGATATCTTTACCTTAACTGCTCGAGCTGCTAGCAATTTCAATCTTAGGCTGCCATCAGACGGACTGCATCGCAGCAACCGCGCGCTGTCGATATATTCAACTGCATGCAGTTGTAAGTTTGATTTCGTTCAGTCGTGATATCAATTTTACGCGGTAGGCTACAGTCGTGTAGTGTTCTGCCTGTCTCGGCGTGTGCGTTCAAACAGTAACAGTACTGCGCTGTCTACTGCTCTGCCTCACTGTTCTGCCCTCGTCGGAAACCAGCAAAACTGCGAGAGAGCAGTCGACAGCTCGAGCAGTCAGTGTATGCTTGGCGACTGCTTGACCGCACGCCATGCCGCCAACCGCCCGAAGCAGTTGCAACTGCTCGAGCTGTTTCGTGTGTATACGTAGAAGGCTGTAGTTTACTATGCAGTTGCAGCTTAAAGCAGTCGATCCTGACTGCTTCAAGCTGCCCGTGTATGGCCGGCCTAACGCGCTCGCAATCGAACGTGAGTCGGAAAAACTCACACTTACTACCCTGATAAGAAAACAAGTTGGGATAATAGATTATTGTTGACTGAATGAACAAAGGCTAAGAACGAAGAGTAGGAAGCGTGGGTGTGTAAGAATCTCTGTAATCTAATTTTAGACGTCTATAGACGCCATTTACAGGACTAGGCTAGAAAAATACTGAATTTGACGACACGTTTGGTGCAGTGGCTAAGCGATTGGCTTCTGCGCTACGGGTCGTGGGTTCGATTCCCACACGGAACAAAAATTTGTATGGCCTACAGATAGTTGTTTCGGGTCTGGGCGTTTGTTTGTGAGATTTGTGTCTGTAAATGCACCCACGATACAAGAGAAATCTTAGTGTGGGGCAACGTTTTTTTAAAAAAAAAAAAAAGAAAAAGAAATATGTAGCATGTCTGGTTAGTCACTTTATATCCGAAAACCTTGAACTCAGCTCATAATTCCGAATAACTTTTACCATGAGACAAACTCGGAATACGTGAAAAATACCAGCTGTTCTATACATTCTGTTTAGCAGCATTAATTATTTTGTATACAACGTGTTACATATCAAATCAAATCAAATCATTTATTTCTTTGCAAATATGGGTAGATGATACATAGATGTTATTTATAATTAAGTTCTCCATATTTTACCGACTCATGGGCATGCAAATAGTGTACAGTTTTAGTTTAACATTACAATAAAATATTAAGTGTCAGCCTAATCGGAGTCACAGTTATAAAAAATAATACAAGTATGTCAAACGATAATAATTTGAATAATGTAGAAAATGAAATAATAATCAAAGTAATAACATGTCAATCAGTAAGTGAATCATCATTATTAAAGTTTTCGACAGTGTAATAGCATTTTATAAGCAGCATTTCATTTAGCGCCCTTTTAAATTTTAATACAGTCATATTTTTAATAACATTTGGTACTTTATTATATATGCGAGGGGCGATACCAAAAAAACTTTTATGCATAAGTGCAGTTTTACATTGAACTTGACATAGTTTGTTGACGTACTGCGTCCGTATTGGATTTTTCCTGACCTCTGATAATTTTTGGAATAGATGTGGGTTACATTTCACAAACAAGGCCGTTTCCAAAATATATAAAGAAGGCAAAGTTAAAATTTTTAGGGACCTAAAGTAGGGAACACAGCTATCAGTTGTCTTCAGACCGCACATTGACCTGATGCATCGCTTTTGTAACCTAAACACCAGTTCTTTATCAGTGGACTGCCCCCAGAAAATAATGCCGTACCGCAAAACAGAGGCGACTAGTCCATGGTAGGCTGTTAAAAGAGCTTGACTATTCACTTTCTTTGACAGTTGATAGAGAGCTTATGCGGATTTGCTAAGTTTCTTACATAGTTCTGCTACGTGAGGTTTCCATGTAAGTTGATTATCAATTGTAATACCTAAAAACTTAGCCCTATCCACTTCTTCAATATCACAGTCCTTGTAGAAAATATTAAACTTTGGGCTTTCTCCGCGTTGATAAAACTGCATGACTTTTGTTTTACTGAGGTTTATAACTAAATTATTATTATTGAGCCAATTTATTATGTCATTTAAACAAATATTGATGTCATTTTTATAATTATTAGGATCAGTACACTTTATAATAGCTGTACTGTCATCTGCAAAAAGAACCATTTTATTGGTTGTTGATTCCGGGAAATCATTAATATATATTAAAAAAAGTAGCGGACCCAGTACGCTACCCTGTGGGACGCCATATTTTACCTGTCTTGGTTTTGATATATATACTGTTTCTAGTTTATTTTTTGGACATATCCTAGAAATTTCTGTGCACTGAAGTCTATTGCTTAGGTATGATTCTATTAATTTTAAGATGTTCTCTCTTATACCATAACTATGTAATTTATGTAACAGAATCTTATGGTCCACATGATCGAAAGCCTTGGTCATGTCAGTGTAAATTGCGCAGACTGGATTTCTTTTATCTACAGATGACATAATGCTAGCTAATAAGTCAAATAGTGCCATATTAATCGTAGTGTTCTTTCGGAAACCCTTTTGTTCCTTGCAAAATAGCTTATACTTTTCGAAATATAAAAACAGAGAGTTATACAGGGCGTCCCACGACTTTGCCACATGGAGGGGAAGTACCTTAAATACTGTAGATAGAAAAATTTACTGAATGAAGACTTCATTTTTATTTTAAAAACAATACGAACTGCATTCAAAGAATTTTAAATAATCACCTGTCTGAACCGGGAATCGAACCCGCTAAATGTGAAAACAAAAAAATCTGTAATTTTATTGTACTAATCGAAAGGCTCGATCAGATACATTTATTTCTTCTAAATAACATGGCATCTAAAATAAAAGGAACACCATGAAAATTAACATTTAATTGAAATAATAAGACACGTTGATCTGGGCAACTTACAAACTATTTAATTTATTAAATGCTCAAAATGTGTCTCTTCTATTGTATGAAAATTGTAACTCTTTTAGTAATCTCGCTTACCGTTGATTTATTTATTTTTCATGGTGAATATTTGAAATAATACTTCGAAATAGTAATAAAGCAGAAACTAGTACACAAAGTCAGTTGTTATAAGTACGACATAGAGAAAATGCTATTCATTATTCTGAACAAAATCTTAAATTAAATGTTAAATTTCATGGTGTTCCTTTTATTTTAGATGCTATGTTATTTAGAAGAAATAAATGTATCTGATCGAGCCTTTCGATTAGTACAATAAAATTACAGATTTTTTTGTTTTCACATTTAGCGGGTTCGATTCCCGGTTCAGACAGGTGATTATTTAAAATTCTTTGAATGCAGTTCGTATTGTTTTTAAAATAAAAATGAAGTCTTCATTCAGTAAATTTTTCTATCTACAGTATTTAAGGTACTTCCCCTCCATGTGGCAAAGTCGTGGGACGCCCTGTATATTACTTTCTCAAAAATCTTTGAAATTATTGGAATTTTTGCGATGGGTCTGTAATTTTTTAAATTTGTTTTGTCATCTTTTTTATAAAGGGGTTTCACTATAACTTTTTTAAGCTTGTTTGGGAATATACCGTCGGCTATGCACAAATTGATTATATGAGCTAAAGAAGGTGCTACAAGGTCTTTGGTAAATTTTAATACTTTTGTGGAAATTCCATCGTATCCAACAGTACTAGTGTTTTTAAGACTACAAATTATTTTTTCTATGTCGTCAGTTGTTACAGGTTGCACAAATAATGAATTTAATGTTTGGTTGTTTAAGTTTGTATTTTCCAATGTTATGTTAGTTTTACATTATTTTCAACTGTATGAATAAAATAATCGTTAAATTCATTTGCAATATTCATGCATAATTCCACTTCAAAAAGAAAATATTAATCAAGTAGTCTTTTATGGTTGTTGTCACTTACCTCTCAGAGGAAATTAGGTAAGAATGTAAATAACTTTCTGGGTAGTCTACTCTTTAGTTTTATGTTTACAGGATTGCTTTTCAGTGTTGATTTTATTTTATGGCATTTTCTTTTTTAAGGGGAATTATGTAACACGTTGTATAACAACAGCTGTTTTTTCACGAATTCAGATTTAGTCTTATAGTAAAAGTTGTACAGAATGATCAGTGACTAACTGTTGTTTTGGAATGTAGAGTGACTAACCAGTTATGCTGTACTTATAATTATGGCTAAAGGGGAACGCCCATAAAATGCCTGAAATGGACAGAAAATACGAATAGTCCTTAATTCTAATTAGAATTAAATATGCATAATGAATAATTCTCAAGTTTGTAAACGTAGGAGGAAAATATAACGATCTTTAAAATATTTCGCTTGATATCCGTCTAATTCATTCTTATTTTTTAATGGACAACTGTGTTTAATCTGACATGTGTAATCGACATTCAGCCAAACAAGAATTTTCAAATAATTTATCGAAGTATTTTATAGAATTATTGCACAGTTATCGTTCATTTAGAATAATTCGACCTAATTATAACGTTTATCTAATGAAAGTAATATTATATGCATGTCAATATTAATTAAAATAAAATTATTTTCAAATAAGAAAAAGTATCGTAGGCTGCATGGATAACATGTCCTTTGCCTTACTGACAGTTTGATATTGATTACTGCATTTCATTTTTCCGTTGAATTGTGGTTTTGAATTGATCGATTCACATTTTGCGTTTGCGACTTGAGTATAACTTAATAGGATATAATAACGACGACTTTGGCCATTTTTAAGGATTTTGATTTTACTTCTGCACACGTTACCCCTTTTCGAACTCGACTTAGATTGAACCCGCCTTGACGACGACTCGGCTTTTTGACGACGGACCTGGACCTGCTTTTTATACGACTCTGCTATTGTTTTGGACTCTTACACCGTGTACATTTAAAAATGGATGGAAACGTACACTGTGTTAATTGCTATCTCGATCTTACAGCGATGAGACGTAATGTCGTATCAGAGCAAAATGATGAAGTACGTCGTTTAATACAGGCATGGATAACACCATTAGCTGTAAGTATATTCATTCCATAGTTTTTGTGAATAATTATATTGAACTGAACGCACTGACATTGAACAATTAGTACATTGTTTTTTGTTCTTTCTCACAGGTTGAACCAGGTAGTGTTGTTTGTGATGCATGTCTTAGATTAGCGGTTCACACTATCACCGAGACACCTGGAACCAGCCGGCCAGGTAGACAAGTAGGCCACCAACATGTGTGCGTTTGCTGTGGACAGTCTGTTCTACGACAACGATCACATGTTGTAAGAAATAGCAGTGATCGTGAGAGGCACATAATGAATGTAGTAGCACACAGAATCCAACCACGCCAGGTAAGTTCATTCCTCTGCCCTAATTCTGTGTAATTCCCTCTTATCCCGTGCAAATAACGTCACTATCATGTCTTTTAAAAACTTATCACAGAGTACTTTTTTATGCATAGGTTTTCGTTCATCGAGCTTGAAGTAAAACAAAACCAACTTTTACTTTTCATTTTGCTTGCAGCTACGTTCTTCGGATTTGATCTGCCACCCATGTTGGCAACGATGCAGCCGGGCTACCTCACCCCCTACTACTCCTTCACCAAGCCCGAGTCCGGTACCCAGTCAGGCAGGTAGTTTGAATATACCTCTACATGAAGAACCTCCTCAAATAAGATCCAGCGTACTGTTACCTAATTACGGAAGAGCAGTTGATACTCAAAGTCATTGTTTCTATCCAGGATGTAATATGATTGATAGACATGTGGTACCACTTTCATTAAGGGTGTGGCTCTTCAAGGACTACAAGTTTTATATACCAAAGAATTCAAAAATATGTAGTCATCATTTGAATAGTGACTTTTGGCATGAACTCCCTGCTTTGGAAGATATGAATCATGAATTCACTGTGGACCACATTGAAGACTTTGCATCATTTGTGAATTATGAATGTCGTGCTTTGGACTTCGAAAATATACACTTAATGGAAGAACATATGGTGTGGTACTTTTTAGGAATGAGTAGAAATAGTTTTGGTACTCTAATGGGAGAGGTGCCCCGATTGGCGCAAATGCATAGAGGTTCTACTGCCCTTGGAGCTTACCTGATGAAATTGAGAACTGGAGATTCTGATGAAAGATTATCATCTCTTCTACAAATACCGAGAAGTACTCTGGAACGTCTAATGGCTAAAGCAAGGGAAAAACTGCATCAAGATTTTGTTCCTATGAACCTTGGAATTGGACATATAACAAGAGAACAAATAGCAGCAAGAAACCTTGTTCTACCAAATGGGCTGTTTGGCGAAGTCGACGGAATAAGGAAGCCTGTCGTAATTATTGATGGAACATATATCTATGTACAAAAAAGCTCCAACTATTTGTACCAAAAAGAGACATATTCTCTTCACAAATATCGAAACCTTGTGAAGCCATTTTTGCTTGTTTGCTCCGATGGCTATATAATCGATGTGTTAGGCCCTTATCCAGCAACAACTTCCGATGCTCAGATAATGATTAGTGAATTTGATGAACCCAGTAAGCCATTGAGACAATATTTTCAGGATGGTGACGTATTCATTCTTGATAGAGGGTTCAGGGATTCCATTCCACTTTTGCAATCTTGCAATTATAGTGTTCACATGCCATCAACACTGCAAGTAAATGAAATTCAATTATCCACTCTGGAAGCTAATAAAAGCCGAAGAGTTACTATTTGCCGCTGGGTTGTGGAAGCCGTAAATGGAATATTCAAGCAGCAATTGAAATTATTTCGCCAAGATTTTTTTAATAGAGCTTCGAGACATTTAATGGTAGATTTCTCTATAGCAGCAGCATTAATTAATAGGTTTTATACTAGAATAGTTGACAGGCCAGATGCTGTTGATATTTTGCAAATAATACATCAGAATATGTATACAGAAAATATACTAGCTGATTATGTGATCACAAATAATTTGAATCGTCGCAGAGCGCAATTCCAAAGCATTAATATAAATCCTAACAATGTTGCTGATTTCCCACAACTGACATACAGCGAAATGGTTTTGTTGGCATGTGGTACGTACCAAATAAAACAGGCTCGCTCATACTATGGCGAGCACACACGAGCGAATGGTATTTATAAGATTGAAATATGTAGGGAACTGGATAACGAATTAGTTGAGCATTTATCTCTTCCGGGTAATTGCTTTTTACTTCGAGGAAAAATACAAAGCAGACATATTTCTCAAAAAATATATTTTGTTTATATAATAATTAACAATTCCTTATCAGGGATAAGGGCTTTACAGCATCGCTATTGTAACTGCCTCGTGGGACGGCGAACAGTTGGTACCTGTGCCCATACTATGTCAATAATATGGTACTTAGCATGGGCCCGGTACCAACCCAATATCAATCCTCCTGCACAGTTTCTTGATGATGTGTTAGTGGTTTTTAATGATGATTAAAACATTTAAATGCAGTTTTGTTTATTAATTATTGCGTAATAATCTTAAACCTTGACTTAACCTATATTTTAGAAAAAGATGTTTGGAACAAGTTTTGCCGAGTTTTTTTGTAATTATTGAAAATGATATGGGTTCCCTACGACTTATAGTGCAATTTGGCGTATATTTCATTGTTGTTCATTTCAGGCATTTTTTTATGTGGCTGATGGGCATTCCCCTTTTAACTTGAATAGAATTTTGAAACAATTGTAACGAGATCTGTAAACATCATATTTCTTGCATATAAATACATTATATTGTTAGCGGAGAATCCCGTGAATGCAGGCGTGGCAGTTGAATGACGTCACGACGTGCATGAGTGGGGCCTACGGACGGCTGCGGCAGCGAGCTCATCTTCCTCGGGCATTCATTTTGGGCTAGGGATGAATCGATACCACTGAGATATCGATACTCTTACTCGATACCGTATCTGTCGTAAAGTATCGACCTACTCGGTATCGAATGAAAAGTATCGATGTATCGATACTTACTCGTATCGGTCAATTTTTTCGTAGAATTAAAGACAACTAAAAACAGCAGTAATTACTGTTATTATGTTTATTAATAACAGGAAAAGACTACACAATAAAATCAGAGGTTACGACGTTCATTGATTGACGAATGACGAAATAAATATGGTGGTTGGCGGACTGTTTTTTCCTAAGACAAAATTAAAATTCTACATCTTTGGTGTTTTGCTCTTTGACATAGACAAATAAGGGCGTCAACTGCGTAAAACTAGGAAAATTTTCGTTCAAAAACGTCAATAATGTAGACCAAAATAAAGTGGTACATACCATTCCACTTATTTCGTCATCTAGCATAAATAAGTACCTACCTACTTAATAAAATATAAATATTCTACCAACCAAACTAATCATCGCGTACCGAGTACCGATACGAGTACTTTCGACCGATACCTACTTGGTACTCGGTTCTAAAGTATCGACACCAAAAGTACTTTGTATCGAAAGAAAAGTATCGAGTAAGTACTTGTATTTACTCGTATTGTTCCATCCCTATTTTGGCCGCTTAAGAGTGATAGGACGGGTGTAGACAGGTGTTGGCGTTAGGTGTATTTAATAATGATAATATGTACTATATATATTTAAACAGTTAGTTGTGATATTTAAGTTCTATTTTTGTTAATTATTTGTTTGAAGAAATATAGTCTTTATTTTTTCGTTTTTATCTTTTTAATTCCTACTTGCTCAGTCTGCTCACAATATTCTAAAAGCCATTTAAGTATTGTCATTCAAAAACATTAAACCAATTTCAAATAGGTAGGTACTTACAAACAAAAATCACTGAGGCCAAAATCCTTCAAAGGCCTTCCACGAGGCCTCTTATATCTTGTAACAACTCCAGGCCGAACTCGCAAAGTTGTTAAATCATTACAAAATTATAATAAGGCATGTCCTTGTATTTTTATCAAAAGGAAAAAGATATACAAGTATACATCGTGTAACATAATAAATAAACGCGAACTCTGAAAATATTTTATTAAGAATCGATTTCAGCCATTTTTAAATTGTTTTTTTTTTTTAGTACGTGCTTTTTACTTTTCTCTCTTTTTAATGAGATAAAGAAAATTGAGCCGTAAGACGGAATTTTAATTTATATTTTCTTAAATCCTTATTCATATTAATAATGCGAAATTAAGTCTGTCTGTCTGTTACCTCATCACGACTAAATTACTGAACCGATTTTGATGAAACTTGGTACAGAGATTGTCTGGAACCCGGAGAAGGATATAGGCTACTTTTACACAACATCCACGCGGACGAAGCCGCGAGCGACCACTGGTAAACAATATTTAAGCACATACAAGTAAAATTTCAGTGTATGTATTATGATTATAACTGAATATTATAATTGGAATGTTTGAGAGTGAAGTGGTTACGCGGTAATGAATTAAATTTGAGTTTAAAATTAATATACATTGTGGACAAAACAAAGTGAGTAACCGCCACACTACTCCCCCCTTGAGACCGTAACTACGGGCGATAGTAGTCCGGGAAACGAACAGTGCGTCCCGGGTTTTCTTTTCGTCGTTGACGGTTGGTTGTGAAGCTACAGTGAAACTCGGTGTCGTGCTGGGAGTGTTGTCATCGTCGTTGGCGATGGGTAGTGCAGTCGCAGAGAAACGCGATGATGTCGTGTTGGGAGTGTTGTCGTCGTCGGTGGTGAGGTAAGCCGGCTTCAACCTATCAATTGTAACCACAACCACCACCACAAGAGTTTGCGCCATTCCTTTTATATGTAAAAGTATTGGTGACACTGATTGACCCTGCATAGGTTTTTTGCAAAATCAACAAAAAAAAGTTTTCAAAAAAAGAGCCATGGAATTCTGTATCTGAGTAATTTTAACTTCCTAAGTTAACTGACTGCGTGGAGCGACATCGCGCTAGTCGTGCCCATCAGCTGTGTCGCCATGCCTTCATTCATTTATGCATGGCATCGAAATTTTCTAAGAAATAAAAAAAACGGGAAAAGAAAAGTTTATTTTTATTTTTAATCAATCTAAATCCCGTGCGGGGTTAAACTATAATATTAACAGATCATGTGGTTTGAAGGAATTACACGAATTTGTTAACACCCTTATACAAATAAAGAAAAAAAAAAATCTTAATAAAACTATAAACTAAAATAGGCCATCTACATTTTCCTCTGCATCGCCGTCGACTGGTAACGTGCCCAGAAAGATTACATGTTGTATAATATTACGATGTTGTTGTTTCGCAATAAATTGTCAAAATTGAAATACCTCAAAATGTAATTTCAGTCCGAACTCTTCAATAAAATCGTAAGGCCAAAAAAACAGGCAGCAATCAAGGCCTAAAACAAAATTCACACACATTCACCCCACATTCAAATCAGTCCCACTCAAGGCCTCTTGTATCTTGTAACAACGCCCTTCAGGCCAAACTCGCAAACTTCTCGACCATTGCGATACAAAATTAGTATGGACTGTCAGCCAACCCTCTCGATGTTGAGGAGTTACATGTAAAGCCGTTATACGACAACCGAAGGCCTCTTGAAAGTAGATGTGAGGCCTGACCCCTACCATTGAAAGATTTTTGGTTTAAAGAGATAAATATTTTTGTATTATAACTTTCGTGAGAGAAATTCATATTTATGATTATTTACGGTTTAGGTACTCATGTGCATTTTTCGGGATTGCCCGACTAGTTCCGTACCCAAACGGGACCCTTAGGGTGCCTTTCCACCAGAGATGTGCTATGCAGCTATGCTGCGAGAATGTAAAAGGTAGGCTACGAAACTATGTGACCGTTTCCACTGATGCTAAGCTATGTAGCTGTGCGAGGAAGATTCGCATCTCGAGCTATGCGATGAATCGACAATAGGGAACGCATGGCGAGCGGCGGGCATAGCTACACCACTCGCGAACATCCATAGCACGCATCCATAGCTCGCATCCATAGCACCCATCCGCATCATACATCCTTCCGTATAAAAAACGTAGCTTAGTTGAATCAGTTTCCACCAGTGCTATGCTATGTGGACCAATGAATATGATTGGTGGATATCAAACGCATCCATAGCAACGTTGCATAGCACATCTCTGGTGGAAAAACACCCTTAATCATGTGCTGAACACGCGGCGAGGTCGCGAGTCGAACTTCCGACTATCCCGAAAAATGCACGTGAGTAAACTGTAACTAATCACTACATAGTATAAAACAAAGTCGCTTCCCGCTGTCTGTCCCTATGTATACTTAGATCGTTTTTTTTAATAGATAGAATGATTCAAGAGGAAGGTTTATACGTATAACATTGCACCCGGGCGAAGCCGGGGTGGGTCGCTAGTCATAAATATAAGCAGTTTTTTTTTTCTGTGTTGTTATTTAATATGGATTTTGAAGTGAAAATTGATGCATAAATAACCACCTCGTTGATCTGCTACATTGGAGGCAGACGAGCGGTCTTGCATTCGATTCCATGGTAAAATCAATCAACGAGATAAGTATACAAGCAAGTATTCATTACATTCGTAGTTTAACATGGATATGCGTGTGTTGAGATTGAGTGGCCAAGTTTTTGCCATCGTTTGTCTGAGCGAGACTTGCGTACAAGAAGTTATTACACACGTAATTACATTGACAATTGCCTGCGTAGTGCATTGATATCTGTTATTTGCATGTATCTAAACCTTTTGTTGACTATATACAAAAAAAAACAGAAATAATCAAAAAAAAAACGAAAGTTTTTTAATTTTCAGTCATTTCTCTGTGTGAGACGTTGAAGTGGAAACTTATGTTAGATATTTTTCTTGTTAAATTCTTTAAGTATTAATAAACATCGTTTTAGTTTGAACAAATCACAGACTTACATAACTTCACGTAGAGATCTGGGTTTGTTGAAAATTATTAAATCGTAAGAAAAATCCTGTGATTAATCTATTGAATGTATTTGATTGATTTTTTGCGTATGGTCGTAGAACGGATCTTAAAATACGTGATATTATTTAACGTCATCACGTCATACCCCCTTTGTAAACATTACATCCATATTAACACACACTTCTACTCATAGACACACACACTCGCACATTCACAAACACTCATCCATACATGCATACGGTAATTTACACACATTTACATAATTACAAACAAAAATATACAAATAACGAAAAATATTATCCTAATAAACTATAAACTAAAATATGGCATCGAAATATTCCTCCGCATCGCTGTCCACTGGTAACGTGCCCAGAAGGCTGGCAGCATTGCCACGTTGTATGGCAATGCTAATCCTTTGTCCAAAGTAGAGGCCAGCCTTCGGGTCACGGGAAGCGTCGACCAGCCGCCTTGCAACCTCTCTATATAGAAGTCGGGCACTCGGACCCCACGACCCGAGTGTTTCGACCCCAAACGGCTCGAAAATATAATTACTGATGAAGTTATTATATTTTCGCCGCTTGAGGGCCTCCGCAGCTGCAGCAGCAGCGCCAGCACAGCCTGCCGAGCTAGGAAGGTGGGATGGTGCAAGGGTATCGACGCACGTTGCGTCCCATACCAGAGGCCTACCCATCTTCCATGGTACCAATGACATGCCATCTGGTCTCTTACCATCATCACGTGCCAAGCCATTGGGTTCTAATACAGCTGGAACGCCGGCGGTGACAAGAGCACGACGGATAATATCATTTAAGTTGGCGTGCCGTGCTATACGACCTGCACTCCTGCTGCAAGACAAGCCGTGGTGTCCGAGGCCGTCGACGGCTTCACCGCAATGGCAGCGATGCGGAGCACCGCATGGAGCACCCAAACGAAGGCATGTAGCGATCCGGAAAGTAGTGTCGTCCAACATAGTACCTATGTTGGGCGACGGAAGTGCCTGAAGCCATAGGCCCGACTCCCATTCACCCACAGCCAGCAGGCGAGCACGCTCAGCGGTTGTGATTGACGTATTTATAAGTTTATTCCGTATCACAACGCAGAGCGGCTCATCCCACTGTCTCTGGGAAAATGGGTTGACGGGCGGATCCGTATTCGGGCAAGCGATTTTCCAAGCATTCAAAGCCTCGGTCAAGCACGTTACCTCAAAATCAACCAGTGAGTTGGCTAAGATATTCCTGGTTAATTTTTCAGTACTGTGAACCGAGGATAGGTAATTGATATATCATCCTGTTTCTGTTTCAAAAATCAGCAGATTGTAAATCCATAATCGACTGTCAGATTCGATATGTAATTATTAAGATTTTGCGATTAAATAAACAAATAAATTATACAGGAAACAAACAAAATACTCTAAATAAAAAACAAATGGTACTGGCAATCTTGGGTTGAGGGTGACCAGTCTCTAACTTATGTGGAGGACACTTGGACTGCGGATTATCTTATGTAACACAACATAGAATATATGTAGGTATGTATGTTATACTTGAGAGTATTTTACAGGATGTGTCCCATTGTTCGGGTTTTTGAAACTGTGGGTTTCAAGCCACCTCACTTTTTATCCTTTGTAACGCAACATTATGTAGAATATGATGTAGATATGTATGTTATAATATTTGAGAGTTTTTACATGGTGTTTCTCACAGAACAGATAAAGAGGTTAGAAAGGAAATAGTTCCTGATTTGTATTAGAATGCGTGTGGCCGCTTTTCTCCCACTCTTTAACTCTACTACAAGCAAGAGTCCAATACGTACGCGCATTACGCACACAAATAAACCACACGCACATAGATTTCGAGTTTGCTATTAGTTGTCACACTAACGCAAATACTGCGTTCGACGTACACTCACACACGCGCAAATTCAAATTTATTTCTCATACATGTTACGGCGACCAAAAGGTCGATTACTTATATCGATAAAATTACTGTAATTTTGTTACATTAAGTTTTGGAATTTTTCGCTCTAATTTTGAGACCCTCGAACGGGGTACGAATAGTGTGAACTTCCTCAACACATATAAACAATAATGTCAAATTAAGGGGAACATCCGATGTAGCTGTGAAATTCAAATTTTCTTTAGTTTTTTGCTAATTGCAGGTCTGTTTTACGTCATAATTATGTTGTTTGCACCCGTAACGATACTAAGTTTGCTAAAAATAATCAATAAAATCATGTCAATTATTATGAATCATCATCGTAATGCTCTGAAACATGTTTTTTTCTGAAACAATTCTATTTTCGAGCATCGTAAACCTAAAAAAGTAGGTATATTTACGACTTTCAAATTGAATATATTATTGAGTAACCGTTACCGGCGCAAACCGCATTTTGAATAGTATAAGTAAACGTACATAAAAGCTACAATTTGCAAAAAACTAAAGAAATTTTGATTTTTGTTTTCCCGTAGGCGTATTAACATAATATAATTTAATTAATTTAATTTCCAATGTCCAAAGGGATGGCGGAGTAGACCGAGACGTAACGCATCAACTCAGGATGGATGAAATGGCGACAGGTCACTGGAATAACTTGCGACCCACGGATGCCTCTCAAGTTAAAGGGGAAAATCCACAAGTCCGTGATAAGACCTGTCGTACTGTATGGATCGGAATGTTGGGCCGTGAAGAAGACGGATGAAAAAAGATTGTATGTAGCGGAGATGAGAATGTTAAGATGGATGTGTGGAGTGACCAGAATGGATAAGGTCAGGAATGAGTATATTAGAGGAAGTTTGAAAGTAGCGTCAGTGACAGAAAAGTTGAAAGGGAACCGTTTGTCTTGGTATGGGCATGTGAAGAGGAGGGATGAAACGCATGTGACCAAAAGAGTTATGAATATAAATGTGGATGGATGGAGAAGAAGCCAAAGGCCAAAGATAAGATGGACGGATTGTATGAAGAATGATATGAAAGAGAAGGGAGTCAGTGATATCATGACGGTTGACAGGAAGGAATGGAAGAAGAAAACGTGTTGCGCCGACCCCAAGTAACATGGGACAAGGGCAGGAAGAAGAAGAAGAATTTAATTAATTTAATTTCAATAACCCTGTGAATTGTAATTGCATAACTTTCTGCAAAATGTTAAGAACAAATTGTGCTACATTTAATAGGTATCCATTCAATTCTACCAGTTGTCTCAATCCAGTTTTCTTTTGTCTGGACCTGTTGGAAACCTAAAAATAAAATTTAAAATATAATTCGTGGCAATAAACAAAGTTATTTTGATTATAATATTACTGATAATAATCATTTGTAGATATACACACATATTTAATACCGATATTGTTTACAACTTGGTACAACACTATCGATACGTATGGATTTCGCTGAATTAAAACAATTGCTCGCTGCACTCGACTTTCGCATTGAACGCAATACATTGCGCTGTCGCTCACGTAGTACAAGATGGTACCCATGTATTGCAAGCAATGTATAATTTTGCATCTGTGTGCGATTGTATCGTTTTTTTCTACAAATTACATAATACTATTGCAATAATTACAAATATCACTGATATTATAAGGTTTTTGGACGTGCCGGTGAAATGAAATCCCTTCTCTGGCTACACTACTCAACTAGCTTCTTTTCCGTCACGTTATAATAATGCAAGACGGCATAATTCTTTTTTTTCGCGGATCTCCGTACGCTGTCACAATAAGAGCGCGACTGTTGACCGGTAAAACAAATTTCGGTTGAAATATGAGCGTTTGCTCATATGTGCGGCGCGCCTGCCCCGCCCACAAGGCCCTTCTAACGTCTTTTATCTGTTCTGTGGTGTTTCTTATTGTTCGGGTTGTTGAAACTGTGAGTTTCAAGCCACCTTACTTTTTATAGTGTGTAACACAAAATAGAATATAATTACGTATTATGTCTTCAATATTATTATGCTATATAATGTAAACGAGCAAGATGGTCGTTGATAATAATTGATTATATACTACCTGCATTGTTACAGACCTTATGTTACTAGGTAGGTAACCTAAAGACTGTAACAATGTATACTGCTGTCTATTCTATGAGTGTTGTGTGTACCTGTTATACATACATATATGAAATTGTTGTTATTATACCGAATTGTTTTACTATGCCATAGATGTATTGCTGTTGGTACACCTATAAATAAATAAATGTAGGTATGTATGTTATACTTGAGCGTTTAACATGACGCGCGTTTGAGCGTTTCTCATTGTTTGGGATTTGAAACTGTGGGTTTCAAGCCACCTCACTTTTCGTATATGTCGTTAAGCGAACCAGGGTGACAACTCTTATAAAAAAATTGTCTTATATGAAAATATCACCTAGAAAAGTCGTTTCTCATAGTTAGTATTATATTGTGTTCACCCAAAGATGAGTTCTGACAGCTCGGTCATTTCGCAAATTGTAGCAGTAAGGAGACTGCTATCGAAAAAACGTAAACGACATCATCAAAAACCGGAATATAGCTATATTATCCATGCTTTGTTTTCTTAACATATTTGATATTCTTTGTGTGGTAACGTATTGTAGAGAAACGTCACTAATCAACTTATAGTGAAAAGGGTATAGTCATTATTTTTGCTGTGTTACTTTGTCTAACGTATATTATTGTTAGCTATTATTATATAATTTCAGGTAATTTAATTAAATCCTTATCCTTATAATAAAATTATTTATGAAGTAGTTATGTATTAATTATACATCTTTTCGAATCGTTTTTATAATATATTTTGTTTAAACTACTAAAACGGCGCCACTCCATATTAGAATGTCAATTGACTTATTTAGTCTGATTTAAAGGTGGGGATTAGAATTTACTGTTTGGCGCCATTTTAGCTAGTCAGTCTGTGTTGAACTGTGAAATTGTAAAGAGTGTTTAGTGTTCAAGTAAGTACCGTGGATTATTCAAATTAGGTAATAAATACTTTTATGCGATGGTGCTTTATTTCAAATATAAGCAATAAAATTATGATTATTTCACATGCTTTTGTTTTGTTATTTCCCTTGCTATGGAATTACCTACATTATGCATACATTTTAGCTTCGTTAGGGTATTTTTACACCCTATACAGCATACGTAAAAATTTCGTTCTTTAAAACCTGTACGAATGCTGAATAAGTGAATTTGTAGCCTTTAGATCTCTCGAGATCTTGTTCCGGATCCCATTAGCTGACTCCTCAGCTTCACTCTCGTGTAATTAGATATTGGTGAAAAATTCTACAAGACGAATGTTAGACGAAAGACAGCGTATAAATTTTACCTTAAAAACAAGATTTTTGTGCAAAAAGTACATAACATACACTTTAAAGTATTCATGCAATGTAAAATAATTTCAAATAAACATAACATCACGCAAAGGTTGGGCAGAGGTGTACGGTCGCGGAATTGAAATGTTTACCACCCTAAGGTCTATAATTGCTTGCACAGTACTTTTTCATAAGGTCGCTCGATCGCTCGCAAAGATATGACATCTTGAACCTTATTGCGCTCAGTGTGTCAAGGAATCGAATTTGAAATGTGATAAACATTTTCCCCCTTATTACAAAAGCTGGTCTAAGAAAAACCCTGGTTTTAGAGTAGCCCCGTCTCTTTTTGTTATATGACATAAGAAAGTGATGGATATATTTTAAACCTGGGTTTACCTTAGTCTTGGTTTAAACCATCTTTTGTAATAAGGGGGTTTGAGTCCGCGGGTGTACAGTACCTTTACCCTCATTTCGCCGCTATGTTTAAGTCCCATGTAACAGGAGGCGCGCCTCCGCGCAATCGCTAAGTTCGAGACGTCTCATCGAGAGAGAGTTCGTCTCGTCGAGAGGCCTCAGTCCGTGGACGGTGAAAATTCGTCACACATTGAGACCCCCTTGTGCCTTGGAGAGCACGTTAAACCGACAGTCCCGGGTGTCATATGAATATCTATGACAGTCGTTACGGGTAGTCAGATGCCCGAAAGTCTGAAATCTGATCTAACCTTAGAATAAATTGATGGCAGTCGCGCTGTGTAAAATACTGATCCCACAATAGTTAAGAAAAGGCTAGGCAGAACAGCAGTCTTATTGCGGAACACACTCGTAATCGTTATGGCATTTATTGTAATAGGTCAACAATTTCTATAGCAACGTATGTATTAACGTGTTCCGTGTGGTGCCGGACGTAAAGAATAGCACTACCCCATATCTCTTCCCATGGGTGTCGTAAAAGGCGACTAAGCGATTCACTAGAGGATGAGCAGCAGCGTTCTCTGAATACTTTAACAACCGTACTGCGATCGCCAATTCGCCTGCCAAGCGTGGCGATTATGGCAACCCTAACATAGCTTGGGGAGGCCTATGTCCAGCAGTGGACGTCTTTCGGCTGAATGATGATGATGATGTATGTATTAACAATCAGACTTCTCCACAACTATGTACCACACAATGAATATTGTTTCTGACACATCAACAGTCATGATTGATGTTGGTTACGTTACACAATGAGGAGGCGAACGCCAAAACGAAAGTTGGTACAAATTACAACCAATCAAAATGAGTTACATTGTCATCAGCAACGATTTCAAACAAATAACCAATAAAACTGCTCTGGGGGCTTACCATGACCTCTTATGAAAACGTTCAAATGCCAGCCAGTCAACTTCCGTTTAAAAGCAGGCCTGCTTCTGAATCGCTAAAAATCGTACCATGACAGTACTAAAGGTGAACGACTATTGAACCAAGCTGAACGGTAATGCTTGTTCATGGTACGAAAAGTCTATACAAAAAAAAGGTGAACGGATTCCGTAAACGTAGCAGGCCTGCCGCAGGCCTGCTCTAACAATGTCATAGTACAAAAAAGCAGGGCAGTTCAACTTCCAAGGAGGGAGCGGAGAGGGAGAGAGAGGCGACGGCCACTCTCCCTTCCCGCGCCAGACGCACCGGGCGCCGCCGGAGGGCGCGCGACGATCTCCGGCCACCCTAGTGTGTGGCCTGCGGGCGACGGGTTAGGGGACCCGTCGCCCGACCAGTAACAGGCCCGAGAAGGCGGCGCGCATGTGTTCCGTGCGCGCCTCTCAGGAGGACGTGGGGCAAGGCCCCACAGAAGGAGAGGTCCGCCAGGGGATGGAGGACCGAGGCCTGCCGGGGTTGCGGTGCATGCAGCTGCGAATCCCGTGACCCCGGCCAAGGGTCAGGAGTAGGAACACCGTGGGTTTTTAGCCGGTAAGAGTCCGGCATAACCCTTCGCCTTCCCCAGGCGAAGGGTATCCATGAGGATTTTCCCACGATAAAAAAAAAAAAAAAAAAAAAAAAGGGCAGTTCAACTTCCAGGCAACTTCTGTCCTGCTTTAAGAGATCATAGTAAGTACCAGCGATGATGGCGCCTTTAGTTCCCCAGTTTCCTACCCCATTGCCCTGTAGAACTGTGTACTGTCAAATGTCGTTTACTAATGTTTAACCTTTCCAATCAAGAGTCCACGGATATTGTAGAAACATTGGTTATACTGCGTTAACTTCCTCTCCACCATTCGGCTGTCCCATTTCAAAACCTAGTAAGGGCTTAAAACGAAATTTTACGGGAGAGCGCATAAACGTAAACTCGGTCAGCCTTTGAAAAGTGTTTATGTTAGGTAAAACCATGTGAGTAAAGTGACTTACTAGGTTTTAAAATGATTAGAGGCTGTGAATGGCACTTACTAGGTATCGATGTTTAAATATATCTGCTTATTATTTGAGTTTTCAACGCTGGTGTTTTTGTATTTGGTAGAGACTTTCTAGGTCGATAAAACGATTTTTGTAAAAGTGTCTCTTACTAGGTTTTCAAATGGGACAGCCGCATTGTTTGGTAAACAACATAGTTACCTTTTCGATTTCGATCAAAACAAACCTGACAGTATTTCCTTCATAACTCCAGTCAGCAATAACAAAACAACACAAGTCAATACAACTGCTACCTCGTATTTTTATATCGGACGTCCGCTGTGGAATATACTTGATAAAACACGTGCCTCTTGTCATGTTCTTGTTCAGTTATAAATTCATTATTTATTAAAATTGACTATTTTTTTCATTGTTTTGTTTACGTAGGAAAGTTGGAGCACCTTGAATCCATGCCTGTGTTGTTACTTACAATCTAATACTTATACACATGGAGATTTCAGAATAAGTAATAGGAAACTATGACTTTGAGCCGTTTGGGTGCACGCTTCCTCTTTAAGGAAATCGAAAAAACACTGGTCTACACTTCACGTGACCAGTACCCCAAGTGTGAGTTTTTTTCGTTAACTACTGTAGTTGCGTCACGACAAAAATGTATGAAAATTTAGGCTGCGTCTCTAGGCGCACCGTTCAATTAACGCGCGAATAGTAGTTAGTGAACGGTGCGCCTAGAGACGCAGCCTAAATTTTCATACATTTTTGTCGTGACGCAACTACAGTAGTTAACGAAAAAAACACACACTTGGGGTACAGAGGCTTGTTTTTTGGCCAAAGAATTAGCGCCATTGGTCTAACAGCGATGTATCAGATGTCTCCTCATTGATATTGTACGAATCCTCTTCTGATGGTGATTCAACATTGGAGCACGACTGACCTTGACAACTGGTACATGTTAATCGCCATCAGAAGAGGATTCGCACGATATCAGTGATAAAGAATACAACTTTTTCAACCATTATATCTCAGAAACGGTGACGTTTAGGAGAAAAAATGTACACAAATTCTTATAGAGAATTGCATAATCTACAATTTTTGTCTGACCTATTTTTATCATAAAACTTACCGTTTGGCTAAAAAACGCAACAAACCCATATTTGCGAACTTTGACCTTGAATATTTTTTTTTGCAAGTGTGGGATCGCTGGGGACTTTTTACATTTGATTTATAATGGTGTTCCGAACATTCGTACCAATTTTCAGCTCTATGCGAATTTCTGTTAACCTAGCCCTATATTTTGAGCTTACTTGACCGGACTATAAGGCACAGAAACGTTTCTTTAAAATAATCATCTCTTTTGGGCCGATACAAAAACGAATCTCATATAAAACAAACACTCAAACTTGGAACAACAATCTAAACAGAAACTTAGATCGCACGTACGCACGTACGCACGTACGCACAAAGGCAGCTATGCCGATTATGCAAATTATAGACCAATCACTATTTTACCAGTTATTGACAAGATAGTAGAAAAATATGTTTGTAACCAGATACAAGACTTTTATATAAAAAATGACGTTTTGTCTAATACGCAATACGGTTTCCAACCAAATAAGTCCACCTCTCAACTGTTATCAAAGTTTACGGATGAAGTCAACCAATCTCTTGGTGATAGAAATCACGTAATCTTGCTATTTATCGACTTCACCAAAGCGTTCGACACGCTTAGGCACGACACGTTGTTGACGAAACTAGATAACTCTGGAGTTCGTGGACCAATACTAGAATGGTGTAAGGATTACCTCAAAAATCGTAAATATAAAGTTAAGATCAGTAACGAAAACAGTGATGATGTTGAAGTCACTGAAGGTACGGCCCAAGGTTCAGTACTTGGACCTTTACACTATCTGGCATATGTCAATGATATGGAACACGTGGTCAACCACTGCTCCGTTTATCAATATGCAGATGACACATGCCTTGTATCTGCCAACAGCGACATAAAAATAGCAGCTCTAAGGTTGCAGCAAGATTTTACTCGAGTTTCCAGGTGGGCACACGATGCTGGACTGGTTCTGAATGCAGGTAAAACTAAAATAATCCACGTCCACTCTAGCCATCTAAAACACGTTACTTCTTTTAAGATAATTGCTCACAGTCACAGTTGTCTTCACTCGACATCTCTAGTTACATGTAAATGTGACGCAATTGATCAAGTAGAGCACCACACCTACCTGGGATTAATCGTAGACAATAGATTTAGCTGGAGCTTTCATGTGGACTCAGTCTGTGACAAGTTGCGAGCCATACTGGCAAAATTCTACATTTTGAAGCCTAAAGTTCCGTTTAAAATCTTACTCAGTATGTATATTTCTTTAGCGGAATCAATTATAGCATACGGACTTACGAGTTATGGGCGAACATTTAAATCATACACTGAAAGGATATGCAAACTGCAAGTTAGACTTTTGAAACTCATCGTACCCAGAAAAATAAAACAAAAACATAAAGATAACGTCATAGAACTATTTAAATATTGTAATATATTACCAGTACAGATTAGACTTAACATGGCCCTTTTAATTGAACAATTTGATAATAATAGCATTCAAATACCCATAACTCATAAAATAATCACTAGAAGTATTACCAAAAATAAATTAATAGTACCTCAGGTGAGAAATTACTATGGTAGGCGAACAGTAGAATTTATAATTCCCACAACACTCAATAAAATTCCGCAAAATATAAAAATGGAAATAAATTCAAAAAACTATAAACAAAAATACAAGCAATATTATTACGACAACATAAAGAACTTAGCAATATAACAGTAGTTAATGAAACATTTGCATGATGTAAAAAAAAAAAAAAAAAAAAAGACTTTAGATGTGTAGGTACCTTAATCAAAGAACTAGTATAATAATACTTTTTGATGATACAGTATGTAGGTGAACAAAATATGTCATTATGGTAATATTTTTGAGTTCTTAATTAGTACACATCAAACTATTAAAGTCAAGCAACCTGTATAGGAAATGTTTTCGTTGACTCGCAGAACCAGTTTGTGCAATAAGCGGCCCAGCGGCGGGCTGCTCAGATTCGAAACGTTACATGTAGCTTTTGTCCTACGTGCGAATAAATGTTTACATCTCAAATGATTAGGTGCACAATATTATTGATTTGTATTCTCTTTTAAGTATTAGTAATTAAGCAGTGTCGTTATAGCGAATGTGAGTACCAATACAAACCATTCCCGGTTTAATGGTACAAATCTAACTTGGAAATGTATTTGAAACTTAAGTAAATAAATCAAAAAAAAAAAAAAAAAAAAAAAGTCACAAAATTAAAAAGCAAACATGCGACAAAATTTTACCATTTTTTACCGAGATTTTTAAGCCACAAAACCTTGATTACACAAAAAACTACACAATCAACACACTAAATATAACACCAAACATTTGAATTTCAAATGCGGGCAGACCACAAAAAACCCGACGTTTGTATTTGCACAGCGACACGTGTGTGAAGGAAAAAATAAAGAAAAACGCAGACGTCCTGCGCGCTGAGATAACGTCAATTAGTAAGATGTATGGCTGTTTCGTAAAGTGTGGCCTGACAACACACAATTTGGGGGAAGAAGGTCAAAGAAAATAAAAAATTGTTTAAGAGAAATAATAAATCAAGCCACAAATTTATTTATTGGCCACGTGACCAAACTTCTCATTTTATAACTAAGCAACGGGAAAATGAGATAACCTCTAATAAACTAATTCCACTTTTTTACAACGCCAACTAAATTTTTGGGCACCCCGACACGGATAGGTTAGGTTCTTCGTTCGCTCGCTTTGCTCGCTCACTCTACCCCCCGTCATCCCCTTCGTGTTAGGTTACTTTAAACCCTGCAGACAGAAATAGGAGCCGTGCGCAGCGGGGCTCCGTCGACTCTTTTTGTTTTTCATTTGTTTTTATTGTGAAAATGAAAGTGGGTGACGAACAGTGGCTTATATAGAAGATAACTAGTGGCTAAGATAGTATCATTCAGACGCTCGTTAATTGTGGCTGACTTAGTAATTTAGAAGCCAACGTAGATTTTTAGAGGCGAATAATGCTATTAAAAAGAAGTCTGTTTAATTAGCACCCATTGTTTAATACCTAAAAATAATCCGTGTGGGGACGGGCTTGAACATAAAACTTCCTCACCGCACGCTGGGAATAGACGAATGTTATAAGATTCAACAAAACCCAGCACGCTTGGAGGTGGGTCGGGCCTGACGCAGAATGTAGGTACACTTCGTAAATTGAGCACTTGACGCAAAATATGCATTTCGCTATAGGTGCACTTCTCTTATCGGGCACTTCTCTTATCGGGCACGTCTCAAAATGAGCACGACTCAAAATGAGCACGTCTCAAAATTAGCACTTCTCAAGATGAGAACGTCTCAAAATTAGCACTTCTCAAGATGAGAACGTCTCAAAATGAGCACGTCTCAAAATGAGCACGTCTCAAAATGAGCACGTCTCAAAATGAGCACGACTCAAAATGAGCGCGTCTCAAAATCAGCACGACTCAAAATGAACACGTCTCAAAATTTGCATTTCTCAAAATGAGCACGTCTCAAAATGAGCACGTCTCAAAATGAGCACGTCTCAAAATGAGCACGTCTCAAAATGAGCACTTCTCAAAATAAGAACGTCTCAAAATGAGCACGTCTCAAAATAAGCACTTCTCAAAATGAGAACGTCTCAATATGAGCACGTCTCAAAATTAGCACTTCTCAAAATGTAGCTCGATATGAGCACATCTCATTTTGTAATTTGCGGTTAGGGATATACAAAATGGTCTCCTAATAAAAATCTTTTGTTTATTGATAAGTATTTTACGTGATTATTGTTTATAAAAGATAAATATTTGTAACCCTCTGGTTCTCTGAGAGAGGCATAGGGGATTCCCTCTTTATATAATATGTTACTTGCATTCGTGTGCTCCATTTTAGACCCTGTCTGCGCTTACCATCAGGTGCGACTATGGTTAAACGCGACCAAGACAAAATAATAATAAAAAAAACCGGCCAAGTGCGAGTCGGACTTGCGCACGAAGGGTTTCGTACCATTATTATCTATAAAAACGGCAAAAAAATCACGTTCGTTGTATGGAAGCCCCCTTAAATATCCATTTCATTCTGTTTTTTTATATTTGCTGTTATAGCGGCAACAGAAATACATCATCTGTGAAAATTTCAACTGTCTAACTATCACGGTTCATGAGGTACAGACTGGTGACAGACGAACGGACAGCGGAGTCTTAGTAATAGGGTCCCGTTTTACCCTTTGGGTACGGAACCCTAAAAAGTAAAATAGTCCATAGCACAACACTACCTGACTTTTGAAAAGTGATGAGTTGTAATCCCCGGGATTGTCCGGAACAAAACTTCTGGAACAACCTTCTACAACGTTCCAGATATAATAATGTATGAGATGATTATACGATCTCATTGTGGAGCGGTGACCAGTCGAATTAGTGAAAGGTATATTTCACTGCTAGCTCAGGGTTTAGATGAAGATTTCAGGCCATTGTTCAGTCCTTCAAGAACAAAAGGAAAACATTAGTGTTTTTGTATTCGTAATCCCGGAAAAAAGATTAAAAGATATTGCACGTGTTTTTCCTGGCGGTGAATTGTCTGTCTCGTTGTGAGTGTCGTAAATGGCGACTAAGTAGGGGGATTATGACAAAATAATGGACTTACAGTGTCCTCACAGTTATAGACCGTGGGTCCGAGGTATCCGAAAGATTTTAACCATTGATTGAGAAACCAATTGGAGAAGAAAATAGGATATACAAGGTTAGTCAGAAAGCGAGTACTAATCCGAAAGGGTATTAGAATATCCATACTAATGATCAAATTTTGTTCTACAACTTTCGCCAAAAAGGCAATAGTTTGAGAGAAATAGCTGTTCAAAGATTTCATAAAAATATGCTAAAATCTATCTATCCTCAGATATGATCAGCTGTGTTTACATTTTAGGTCATATTTAGGGTCACGGATTAGAAGCTTCATTTTCTGACTTCGTAACTAAAGCAGGGATCAAGATTTTTGAAAAAACTAAAATAAAATTCATTTTCCATGAAAATAAAAATTTTCGAATTTTGAAATTTTAACACATGATATAAAATAGACATCAGTGATACTATAAGTGGCCTTCGGATTAGTACCCCCTTTCCGACTAACCTTGTATACAGGCTGTAAGGGTAAACACCGTTATCCTTGAAACCAGTGGTTTGGTTTCATTTATAGAACGTAAAATCAATGAAAAATAACAAACTTTTTTTTTCATAAAATTTTCATTGATCCTCAAAAGCATTTCACCCTATGCGCGGGGGCTACAAGCTACGGGAGGGGGCGTGGGGAACTCGCCGCGTGGCCTGACGCACGGCCCCGCACAGTTTGCTACCCCAGTCAGTCAGAAGTCTCGTTAGCGAGTGTGTGTACGCCGCGTCATAGCGCCGCCGCGCCGCTCATTTCTCGCGCGTATATTTTTTTTTTTTTTACTCGTTCCTCTGTTTTTATATTTAAGTCAACTACCCATGGTTTGAGTGATAACGGTGTTTACCCTTACATGCTGTATAGTTTGTCGAATAAAACTTAATTTTCGAGATATTTAATATTTATGGGAATTCACCCGTCGAAAAATCTCTAGGGTAACAAACTCTATGAATGCGGCGTTGCGACTTTTACCATAACTTGGTCATAACATACCCCACTCGTCATATGTCGTGTTTTGTCGGAGAGGTTCGTGAAGTTAGAAGTTTTGTAATCCACTCACACGATAATTTAAACGTTGCCAGCTCGACCTAAGGTATTGTTTACAAGGAAGTACTGAAGTTAATTGATTTATTTTGTTCCGAAAAACAAATATGTAGTTAAATTGACTGAATTGGATAGAATCGATTGCCAAAAAGCAGTATAAACCGGTTTAAACCAAGCAAAGGACGCGTCTGCATTAATTCTCATACAAATGCAAAGCTCAGCTTAGGCCTCGCGGACTGTATCTTGCTATCAAATCGACTAAGTTTCGTTTTTCTTATTCAAATGTGTTCTAATAATAATACCCAGTGACCCTATGAAATTCCACCAGTTATTTCGAACTAACCTATAAACTCACGTATCCATCCAATCCACAAATAGCATTCACCCATAAACCATGTCATCCATATCATTCCCATCATACCACACAGCGGGACCATGTTTCTACGCCATTGATTTGATTCCATCTTACATTCCGTTTCAGATGCTACATGATGAAGAATGTCATAGTAAAATATATAGATAAGCTTTTATTCGGCTTTCATCTAAATAAGCAATCCTTTTTGTTAGCTCTGACCTGTTTTTGTTGAGGAGTTTGCAGTGGAGTAGGTCAGTATGCAATAGAGTATAATAACTTAGGAAATATACTTGGGAGCAAATAAATCGAGCCACTTCTATTTTTCACGTAGGTATAATTGTTATTATTTTTGGTATTATGGAACAGATTAACTCTAAACATATATCGCCTAAAAGGTTATTTGATAACCTTTACAATGAGGGTAATTTTTTGTATGTTGAATTATATAATTCATGAACCCAAAACTAATAACCAGGTATTACAGAATGCTCCGTAATATTTCTACAAATTGAATGTCAATCGACATCACACCGATTGATTTGTAAGTTACACCTGGCAGTAGTATTATAGTGGTATTGTACTAGAGAAATAGCTGTTCAAAGAGTTTATACAAAATACGATAAAATCAATCTATCCTCAGTGATGATCGGCTGTGTTTACATTTTATGTCATATTTGGGGTCACGAATTAGAAGCTCCATTTTCGAATTCATAACAAAAGCAGGGCGAAGATTTTTCGAAAAAACTACGATAAATTTCATTTTGCATGGAAATAAAAAACCGGCCAAATGCGAGTTGGACTCGCGCACGAAGGGTTCTGTACCATTACCTATAAAAACGGCAAAAAAAATCATGTCTGTTCTATAGGAGCCCCCAATATTTATGTTATTCTGTTTTTTAGTATTTGTTGTTATAGCAGCAACAGAAATACATCATCTGTGATGTCTAACTATCACAGTTCATGAGATACAGCCTGGTGACAGACGGACAGACAGGCGGACAGACGGACAGCGGAGCCTCAGTAATAGGGTCCCGTTTTACCCTTCGGGTACGGAACCCTAATTACCGAATATTGAAATTTTTAATTTGCTTTAAAAACAGTCATCAGTGATACTTAAGATGGGCCGCGGATTAGTCCCCCTTTCCGACTAACCTTTTATATAATATAATAAGACCACTACTGTCCCACAACAGGGTATTTGACTGAAAAAATCTAATTAGTCCGTTAGATTATCAAAAAATATTTCACCCCTATTTTTTCTTTTGTTACGTAAACTAAAATTGACGAAGATGCGACACTTTTAAAATTGGCGAAACGTCACAAGTAAGTACAATTTTTACTTGCTTCTGACGTTGTTCACTCTCGAGTTTTGATGCGTTCCAAATATTCATAGATTTAACAAAAGAAAAAAAAAGTGTCCATTATTTTTCAAAACTCTAACTGGCGGACCAATTAGATTTGCAATGTATTGATGCTGTCAACATGCGTATTGAGCAGAGGCTCAGAAATGAGAAGGGTTTAGGCCTTAGTCCACCACGCTAGCCTGGTGCGAGTTACACACACACCTTTTTTTTTCGTGGGAAAATCCTCATGGATACCCTTCGCCTGGGGAAGACGAAGGGTTATGCCGGACTCTTACCGGCTAAAAACCCACGGTGTTCCTTCTCCTGACCCTTGGCCGGGGTCGTGGGATTCGCAGCTGCATGCACCGCAACCCCGGCAGGCCTCGGTCCGCCAGCCCCTGGCGGACCTCTCCTTCTGTGGGGCCTTGCCCCACGTCCTCCTGGTCGGCGCGCACGGAACACATGCGCGCCGCCTTCTCGGGCCTGTTACTGGTCGGGCGACGGCACACGACACACACACCTGGTGTGGAGTACACACACCATCAAGAACGTTATGGAGCCCTCTCAGTTGTGCAGGTTTCCTCACGATGTTTTCCTTCACCGTTAACGCTAGTAATTATTAAATTCTGATCCACACATGAATTCGAAAAGTCTGAGGTGTGATTCGCGCTGCACTCAGATCTTATTGCATGAAAGGTAAGCATTCAATCGCTAGGCGTACTTGGTGACTGGTAATTAGTGACCGATACTTTAACACATGATTGTACTCATGATAACAATAACTTTCCCAAAGAAACATTATTTTAATTTAATTTTTTTCATTTTAAATGTATTAATAAACCGTTACGAAATGAACGCGGCTCGTAATATAGTTTTTTTTTTTGTTTTATAAATAATGTTTCTTTGGGAAAGTTGTTTGTTATCATGAGTACAATCATGTATTAAAGTATCGGTCACTAATTACCAGTCACCCTATATAATCAATTCTACTAACAAAACGGTTACCAAACCGCAAACGAACCACAATCGTCAGTTCGTAAACAAAAACTGACAAAATGTTTGGTTTTGTTTTTGTTGTCAAACAATTTGACAGTTTTTGTAAACGAAAACTCTGTGAATGAACGGTTCTGTTTCGATTCGTTTGCGATGGATCAACGTTTCTGTTAGTACAGAAAAAATATACTAAAGCTAAAATAAAGAAATAAAAAATAACGCGATTTACTTTTAGATGAAAATTTTTCAGACGTAAAGCTTTTTCAAACGTTTCACGTAGTTATTTGAAAAGTTCCCAACGAGTTACCCCTTTTGCTCGCAAAACTATGTAAATCATCACCTTTGATATTATATGTAAAAATGTAATGAATAAGTACATATTTATTTTACGTAAATGTATAGGTACTGGGTGTTCCGAAACTTAACGTCAAAACATCAAAATAACAGGACAGTTTACAACAGATAAGAATAAAAAAAAAAAGTTTTATTGTTTCAAAGTTACCATGAATAAAAATTTACCTCATAAATCTAACTTTTAAATGTGTCTTAAAAAAAGTAAATTGAAAAAAAAAACTATTCTTTCTTACAACGCCCCAATTATGTGTTCCCGTTTTGACGTTGAGTTTTTGGGACTGCCTGTATATGATTGCAATGCATTTATGTATGAGAATATTTCCAATTTAAATATTTGTAACTTTTGGTCTAAAATAAGACTCTACGTCATTCACTAATGAGAAAAGAGCAAAGAGAATACTATATTTTCTTGTTATTTTATAGGAAACAAGAAAATAAAAACGTACGGCGGCGCGGCGCCGCCCGCCGCCGTATTCGCCGTGTATGTCAACAAAACAAACTCCCCAGTAATCCACACAACATTTTATTATTTATTATGTAATGTTTAATGTTTTAATTATGTAGATGAACGGGTTTAAGGGATCGAACTCTATTATTTAACACACTGTGTATCTTTACCTAACATGGTTTGCAATTATAAACTTTAAATACAAAAGCATTAATCAATCCGTGACCAAAGGGAATTGATTATAACAATCGCCCTACAAACGTGGTAGAGCCTATTGTTATAAAAGACATCAAAATAATGATCTGCAATTAAATTATGAAAACTTTCTGAAAGACAGCGGGTCAGACTAAGTAATTTTCAAAGCCAATTTCTGCAATTAGTTCGGTAGACCATAAAAAACGACTTTTGCTAAACTTATTTAACAAACTTTGTAATAGTGTTGATAAAATTAAAATTTGAAAATAATCGCTAATTTTTTTTTAGCTTTACGCTTACACAATTAAAAATGACACAAGGAGTGAAACTAATCAATTAAAAAAAACGACTCTTTGTATATGGTCGCTGATTTTCAGTTGTTGGTACCCTTACAGCGGTTACGCACTGCATCCGATCCGAATCCGTGAAAATACGTTCCAAAGTAGCCATAGAACTATTTGTATGGTAGTTTACGCACTACATCCGGCATCCGTCATCCGATTTCTATCCGTCATCCGTGAGTCTCCAATTCGGAAGAAATATTGACGGACCGAAGTAGCCGTTGTAATGTTTGTATGAACGCTTTCGCACTACCTCGGATTTAAATCGGACGCCAGATGGATATGCCAAAGATGGCCCCTGAATTGTTTGAATTTGGATCAGAGATCGGAATAGTGCGTAAGCAACATCCGAATTCGGTCCGAGATTTTTACTCTAGATCGGTATTTTCACGGATTCGGATCGGATGCAGTGCGTCAAGCAATATCCGAATTCGGTCCGAGTTTTTTATGTCCGTATTTTCACGGATTCGGATCGGATGCAGTGCGTAACCGCTCTTACAGTGACACGGACGAAAGTAATTTTTAATATATATGTCGTGGAAAACGATATCGATCAATAATAAGATCTTCATTTGATTATTATAGTACTAAGGAGGTGGTAAACACCGTGACGTCACTTGTTATTGTAATGACGTCACGTGGACAGAGTCGATTTGGAGAGTGGGGATCGTGCAGTGGGCACAGTTTGATTCGGGACGCCACGCAAGACACTTCTCCATAACGAAACTGTCTGTTTACCGAATTAATTAGTAATTGGTGATTAAAAATAATAAAGTGAAGTTATAACTCTAACGAACTGCATTTAAATTATTATCCTACGCTTTCTACGCTATGAACCCTGTACCACCCAATCAAGATGATGACGGTGCTATCGCTCAGCCGTCGCTCCCGCCGTCATCAGAAGTGGGATCTGAATCTCATTGGCGCACCTGGAACCAGTAAACGAGTGATTTGCTTTCGTTGTGGAGAGAACGGGCACATTGCATCAAATTGTCAGCGGCGTGGCAACGCGGGCGCAGGTGGCGCGCCTGCAGTGGGCTACAGCAGCGGAGGAGGCGCGCTAGCGGAGTGACGAGTCGATAACTGCAAAGTATCTCGTGTTTGTGGACAATTGCAACTATCTGGTGAGTCGTATTATTTTTATTTTGACTCTGGTGCCGAATGCTTTCTTGTTAAACAATCTGTTAGTCGTAACTTCATAGGTGAACGCACATTAGCGATTATTCGTATACGGGGTATAGGTTTTGCTAATGTAGATTGTACTGAACAAATTCTTTGCGACGTGTTAATTGATGGAAATTGTTTACGCGTTTTATTTCATGTGTTTGCCGATAATTGTTTGAAATATAATGAGATGATTGGCCGCGAAATTTTAAAACAAGGTTTTACTATTACGAGTAACATGTCATAGTTTTAATCGATGCTTTCACTAAGTTTGTTCTTATGTACCACACTCTTCGCATCGATTCAGCTAGCGCTATTAGAGCCCTTAAATCTAGTGTGTACCTGTTTGGAGCTCGGACTCGAGTTATTGTAGATCAAGGTCGATGCTTTGAAAACAAGGATTTTAAAGATTTTTGTGAATCACATAATCTTTCTTTGTCTTGGCAGGAAGCCTTGGAGGATGTACACCTTGCTCTAAATTGTTCTGTGCATCGTGTAACTGGGGCGAGTCCCTTGAGCTTTTGATAGGGCGCATAGCTAGGCCAAAAAGTCTTAAATTTTAATGATTCTGAATCGGAAATAGACATTAACAAGACAAGAGAGCAAGCGGCAGCGAATATTGAAAAGAGTGCTAGTTACGAGAAATCTAGATTTGATAGGGATAAAGCTAAATTAGTGAAGTTTAATACTGGTGAATTAGTTTTGATTCATAATGAAGAAAGAAATCGGACGAAGCTAGACCCCAAATATAAGGGACCGTTCAAAATTGTAGAGTTGTTTGATGGTGATCGTTATGTGTTGAAATCTTTAACTGGTAATAGGACCTATAGGTAAGTACGCTCATGATCGCATACGAAAGATTCCTCTAAGTGATGTACTTGCCGAGTTAACATTTGTCTGACGTTGAAGATAGTGAGGAGGGTGCCTCCACTAGTAGAGAGAACACATACCGGTGGCTATTTTGGTCGCACTGCACGCACTAGTCTGTAGTCGTAACTGCAACTCACTTGTGAGTTGTTCAGGGAGCGATGGGCAGCTAGTGGTGTGGCGGGGACCCGGGTCTCAAAGGAGACTATTGTTGTGTGCCGGTTTTGTATTAACCGGGGAGTCGCAGACTCAAGATGAAGTGTTGGTCGTATCAGATGAGGTGATGACGATATGGGTGGCAAATGGTGAATTTGTCACTAGCTGCTGAGGCGGCCGGGTCATGAACGGTGTATGTTTTCTCATTATGTTATTACAATCATTTGGTTATTTTTGAGGCTCTGAGGAATCTTTTGTTTGTGAATTGTTAGGATGATTTAGAAGTTTGGTAGTTAAGTAATGAGTAGACAATCATTGTATTCTCATGTCACGGTCAGGTTGGCCGAGGTTGCAAGCATACTACCAAGTTGTTTATTTTTGTTACAGGTATACACGAGGGCGTGTAACTCGTCGGGATGGCCGTGTCGTGGAAAACGATATCGATCAATAATAAGATCTTCATTTGATTATTATAGTACTAAGGAGGTGGTAAACACCGTGACGTCACTTGTTATTGTAATGACGTCACGTGGACAGAGTCGATTTGGAGAGTGGGGATCGTGCAGTGGACACAGTTTGATTCGGGACGCCACGCAAGACACTTCTCCATAACGAAACTGTCTGTTTACCGAATTAATTAGTAATTGGTGATTAAAAATAATAAAGTGAAGTTATAACTCTAACGAACTGCATTTAAATTATTATCCTACGCTTTCTACGCTATGAACCCTGTACCACCCAATCAAGATGATGACGGTGCTATCGCTCAGCCGTCGCTCCCGCCGTCATATATTTTACTAGAGGTCGCTCGCGGCTTTGCCCGCGTGGATGTCGTTTATCGCGTATTCCGTATTTTTCGGGATAGTATAATTCAATCATGATTCGAAAGACACGTGGTGCCATCTATTATCATAAGAACGTTATTGTTGTTTTCCTCGGGAACAGTACTTTTTTTCGGGATGAAAGGTACCCTATGTCCGTTTCTGTACACCTGACAACGTATATGCAAAATCAGGATGATCTGTTTAGTGATTTAGGCGTGAAAAGGTAACAAACAAACTTACTTTCGCATTTATAATATTAGTTGGGATTATTTATGTGTATTAGAGTGTTTTTATTATGCGTCAATAAATAATGCATAAATTATTGAGATACACTACAGAAACATAATAAAATCTAAAAGATAAAAGCTATTTTTAGTTCATGACTGCCACTCGAAAATATGACAGTGGTAATTGTATATGAAAAAGGCATAGGCAGCATTTCTTTAAAATGAGATACCAAGTCTTTGTTTTAAAATATTATCGAGCTAGACTATGCATCTTCAATCTAAATGTAAAATAACGCTTTCAATATGCGATTTTATGAAACGATTCTCAATCTTTATTAGGGACGAACCCAAGTTAAAAAAACATTTCTATTATCGGCAGATGGGTATCAAATTAACTTTTATATTCTTTCGCCAACCTTTGAACAATTTCGTTCAGTTATAGAATCTTTTGTAAAAGAAAACGTTGGTAAAATAAACATTGATAAATGAGCTATGAGAGAGTTTAGCTACTGAAATAAATGTAGTATACATTTTAAAGCGTAGTAAAATAAAACTGCAACGTGCTATTTATATTTGTTAAAAAATAATAGCATTTTTCTCAAAAACTGTTTTTTATTTGAATTGCGAAGTTTGCTGTATAACACATAAAACATAACTGATGCCTACATTGGCCCAAATGGAATTCGAAATTTAAATATGCAGACGTCGACAACCTTTGCCTATTTGAATGTGCAATCTTGCATTTATTTACCCTTACAGCGGTTACGCACTGCATCCGATCCGAATCCGTGAAAATACGTTCCGAAGTAGCCATAGAACTATTTGTATGGTAGTTTACGCACTACATCCGGCATCCGTCATCCAATTTCTATCCGTCATCCGTGAGTTTCTAATTCGGAAGAACAATTGACGGACCGAAGTAGCCGTAGTACTATTTGTATGGTAGTTTACGCACTACATCCGGCATCCGTCATCCGATTTCTATCCGTCATCCGTGAGTTTCTAATTCGGAAGAACAATTGACGGACCGAAGTAGCCGTAGTACTGTTTGTATGAACGCTTTCGCATTACCTCGGATTCAAATCAGACGCCAAACGGATATGCCAAAGATGGCCCCTGAATTGTTTGAATTTGAATCAGAGATCGGAATAGTGCGTAAGCAACATCCGAATTCGGTCCGAGATTTTTACTCTAGGTCGGTATTTTCACGGATTCGGATCGGATGCAGTGCGTAAAGCAATATCCGAATTCGGTCCGAGTTTTTTATATCCGTATTTTCACGGATTCGGATCGGATGCAGTGCGTAATCGCTCTTAAGGTACTATTTCGAACCCAATTGCAACTGCCGACAGCACGTGCAGCGACTGCATGAAGTCGGCCGCAGCTGCACTACTAAATGGCTTCCAAGCGCCGCTGCAGCAGGACGTGCAGTCGCCGTCGGCTGCTGCAGCGGCGCTTGGAAGCCATTTCATATAAATACATACAAACCAGTAGTGCAGCTGCGGCCGACTTCATGCAGTCGCTGCAGGAGCTGTCGGCAGTTGCAGTTGGCATCTCGGTTCGGAATAGTATCTTTAAGGTACAAGTCCAAGACGGGCTGCAAACTGCAGACTGCAACCGCAGACCGCAAGTCACATATTGGTTTGAACCAGTAGTGTCGCTTGTCTGCTGCTGTCATCTGCGGTTGCAGTTTGCGGTCGCCGTTGGAATACTACCTTTAATGTGTGCATCTTAAAGGTGTTATTCGGACGGCGAGTTGCGGTCTGCGGATGCAGTCTGCAGTTTGCAGCCCGTCTCGGACTTGTACCTTTAGGCTGTTTTTCCACGATTCACGACACTACATAATGTGGTGGCGACACCAGCTAGCGGTTTATATTTCTATGAACAGTTTACTAGGGATACTACAGATACTAGTTTACTTTTGCCTTTTAAGTTATCCAGTCAATATTAAGAGGTATGTAAGAGTTTTCTAATAGGAAATCCCGCTTAAAAACATCGCCCATACTTTCTACTGATTTCAGAAGAAAAAACTTTATTTCCTCTCTCTCTCTTATCTAAAGTTTTATATGACTGTTCATTTAAAGTTTATCATACTTGTATTAAATTGTTTAATAAATTACCAAGAAATATAAGAGAGCTTCCTTTCAGATATTTCAGAGGTAAACTGCGTAAATGTCAACAGCTGTTTTATTCTGTTGAAGAATTTATGAAACGTAAAATTGAAATTGGAATTGTTGACAAAAAATGTCGCTTTCGTAATTATTATTATTTATTGTTACATATCATCTGCCTAGCCTTTTCCCAACTATGTTGGGACCGGCTTCCAGTCGAACCGGATGCAGCTGAATATCAGTATTTTACATGGAGCAACTGCCTATCAGACCTCCACAACCCAGTAACTGGGTAATACGATACTCTTGGTAAGACTGGTTGTCAGACTTTCGGGCTTCTGACCAACAGTAACGACTGTCAAAGATCTACAAATGACAGCCGGGACCAACGGCTTTACGTGCTTTCCGAGGCACGGAGGAAACTCGCTATAGTAAATGGTCACCCATCCACAGACCAACCTCGGCAAGCGTGGCTTAACCCGGAAGATCGGTCTATGCGGCTGTAATTATTTAGCCACGAGCTCCTCTTATTGTTACATATATAATTGTGAATATAATACTAACTACATTTTTATTGGACGTGTAATTGGTCGTGTGCTCACTTTATTATTCAATGTTTGATGCGGAATTGTACTTATTAACTATTGGTTACGCGTTGATATGATAATGAAATATAATATACAAACCATGCTAGTTCTGGAAAGCGAACAGAACACCTTTATGTTTGCAGCAGGTATTTATCAAATCAAATCAAATATATTTATTTCGGATTCAAAATTACATCCATAGGTGTTAGTAACAATAAACTTAGCCTAGTGTTAGTACAGTTTATTTATTTATTTTAATTTAAGCATGCGCCGGGCTGAGCGCCCATCGCATGAACACTCATCCACTGCTTCAACAGTGGAGAATCCCACCTGTTTGCCACGCGTCCAGGATGCCGATTGAAGTGCCACACACGCGTCTGAGCATTTTTATATGCATTAAAAGAGCTTCTACGAGTGATGATATTTAAGGACATCCGACACACCCTGGGTAGTCAGCCCCGCTACCAACCTTGCTGAATGGCTAATCTTTTCACCACGGCATGAGCTGTTCTCGTATAGCTCGTGCCGACACGAGAAAAGAAGAAGAAGCACGTAACTACGCTTACCCAAAATACAAGTTAGTAGGGAAATGGGTACTAATTCGCTGGCCACTTAAAGTATCACTGATTATTGTTTATAAAGAAAGTGTTTTTAGGGTTCCGTACCCAAAGAGTGAAACGGGACTCTAAGACTCCGCTGTCCGTCCGTCTGACACCAGGCTGTATCTCATGAACCGTGATAGTTAGACTGTTGAAATTTTCACAGATGATGTATTTCTGTTGCCGCTATAACAACAAATACTAAAAAACAGAATAGATAATGGTACGGAACCATTCGTGCGCGAGTCCGACTCGCACTTGGCCGGAATTATTTTTAACCGACTTCAAAACGAAGGAAGTTCTCAATTCGTCAGCATGTTTTTTTTTGTTTGTATATTTTTACGCGATATCTCCGCCAATTATGAATGGATTTCGATGATTCTTTTGTTGTTTGGTAGGCCATATTTTAGAGGTGGTCCGATATAAATTTTATCGAAATAGTTTGAGCGCTTTTTGAAAAAATCAACATAACAATAAAATACATTTTGGTTTGTTCCCTTCAGCAAAAGTTTTGATGAGGACTTTCAATCTCTGTTTTAACTATCATCACAGAAACATTAGCCAAGAACAAAGAAAATTGTATAGGATGTATTAATTGTAAGGAGCCGTCATGATAATTTAACATTAATACCTATTCTTAAATAAAACTACCTAATTGCTGGGAAAGATTACGCAACCGTGTCATTTAAATTTGTAGTCTTAAACCGTGTAATTTATGGCACTGAAACGTATTTAAGTGCCGTAAATTAACAGGTTCAGAAGTCGGTGCAATTCTACACTGAAACAAATAAAAGCCACCGACTTCTGAAACTGTTAATTTTATATCATGCTAATTATTTCACTCTTTTTTTAGTTTTTGTAAGTCTGTTCTGTCTGTACTTTTTTCATGCAAAATTATATTTATTTGTTTTATCAAAACTATTTAGCCTTGCTTTAGTTACGGATTCAGAAAATGGAGCATCTAATTCATGATCCTACGCTGAGGATAGACGGATTTCAGCATATTTTTTAATGAAATCTTTGAACAGCTATTTCTTTTAAACTATTTGAGAGAAGTGGTAAAACAAAAGTTATTTATTATTATGGGCACTATAACATCTTTTCGGATTAGTACCCACTCTCCGAGTAATCTTTTATAAATGTGGCAAGATTTTTGAAACATTGTAAAGCATTCTTCGCAACAATGTTGTTGAAGAAAAAAGACGCGTAAAAGTGGAAGAAATAAAAAATTCAAAGTTTGAGACAGCGTCGCGCAAAGTTCTCAGCTAATTTTATTAAATTGTTACTTTGTTTGTGTGACAGAAACTCGGTAACCGCGGTACCTACGATTTCAATATAAGTTTTGGTACACACAACTAAGTTTTGAAAGCTTGCCTTAAAGTTAAGGAAGAGAACTATGTAATTTTCTAACATGGCTGCTTGGTAAATTAGGCAATCGGCTAATTGCTCCCGCTCCATTAGTTATATAATATTTAGGTTATAGTTCCAACGATACACAAATGACAATAATAGCACCCTGTAACTGTCCCACTGGGGTAAAGGCCTCTTCTCATACAGAGAAGGAACGATGATTGATCTTCACGCTTGCTCACTGCGGGTTGGCGATTTCAGACCGAGTCTCGATGTGTAACGCACGCTCACCCATCCACGGACTGACCGCGGCAAGTGCAGCTTAACCTTGCAAATCGTATGATCCACGCAGTTGTTAATTAACCACAGGGGGGTGGGTCCCTTGTTAGTATTTTAGTAAACCAATAAGACCCATTACGTACTGTCGACTGGTCGCCGGAGACTTGGTCGACGGCGACTGTGACTTTCTATAGTTTAAATACATGTTTACGCACTTGGTCACCGGTCGCCCGGGTGACTATGCTTATGCTTTGGTCGCCGGATACTTAGTCGACGACGACTGTGACTTTCTATAGTTTAAATAGGTGTTTACGCACTTGGTCGCCGGTCGCCCGGGTGACTATGCTTATGCTTTGGTCGCCGGAGACTTGATCGACGGCGACTGTGACTTTCTATAGTTTAAATAGGTGTTTACGCACTTGGTCGCCGGTCGCCCGGGTGACTATGCTTATGCTTTGGTCGCCGGAGACTTGATCGACGGCGACTGTGACTTTCTATAGTTTAAATAGGTGTTTACGCACTTGGTCGCCGGTCGCCCGGGTGACTATGCTTATGCTTTGGTCGCCGGAGACTTGGTCGACGGCGACTGTGACTTTCTATAGTTTAAATAAGTGTTTACGCACTTGGTCACCGGTCGCCCGGGTGACTATGCTTATGCTTTGGTCGCCGGAGACTTGGTCGACGGCGACTGTGACTTTCTATAGTTTAAATAGGTGTTTACGCACTTGGTCGCCTGTCGCCCGGGCGACTATGCTTATGTTTTGATCGCCGAGAGACCAAGTCTCCGGCGACCAGTCGACAGTGCGTAATAGCTCTAAGATTAGATGACATGAAATTATGATGAATTTGATTGATAACGCTTCTGAAAACCAGAAGTTAGACGTTTATGAGACATATATGCCACAATATGTTATTACAATTTCAACGTTATCATTCCACATACCATAAAATTTGACGGATCTAAATTCATATTTACGACAATTTTACGAGCTACGTTTCATTATTAATGAAGACATTAAATTAATTTCACTTTTTACGATCCGTTGGTGACAAACGATCCACTAAATTACATCTTATTTATAAACGGTGTGTTACATAATTTTAATTCAAGTTTAAGCGCATTCAGACTGCGCTATATAGAAAAGCATATTGCGTCATAAGCTATAGCATGACGTTCACACTACAGCTATATCGCAAGCCGGTCTACTATGTATAGCAACTTATTTGACAACGATCCGTTAGGGCCTTTTCACTGTCATGCGGGTTCGTGCCCGCGTGCGTGCGTCACCCGCATGCGTGGCGCTCGCAGTTCAACTTTTCGTGCATGTTTCACGCATCACAATAAATACATCTTTGAAAAGGTGAAATTCAGGCTCCACGGGTGCGGGTGACACACGCATGCGGGCACGAACCCGCATGACAGTGAAAAGGCCCTTTGGCGACAGACGGGGTAGAAGTGAGGCGGGGCGAGGACCGGGGTATCATACGATATAGCGCTAAGAATCGCTCACGTTTATCGCGTACAGCATGCTAATACTTTGTATAACATATAAAATGTATGCTGAGCGATATCGTCGTGGTATACAAGTGCGTAGCCTGAACTGCGCTTGATAATTTAGTAGTTTATAATTTATTCGAGTTGATATTTTTACTTTTGTTATTAATCTCTTAAGGTCAGTACACAGTATACCTTAATATATGTATATTAGGTATATAATTCAAAATCGTCCAAAATCGAGTTATTGTATTCTTCGTTAGCGGACAGAATAGAATAGAGCATTTATTTGTAATGTTGTAACGTTAGCCTAAACTCAATTCAAAAAAGCATTTTCATGTAATGGTCTAGCGGTTGCTTGATGCTGTGTTTGACGAAATGCGAAGCGCGAGCATTTTTTTTTTGTTGCTGTTTTCATTTATCAAGTAGTCACACCTGATGGTAAGCGCAGACAGGGTCTCAGTGATCAATCCGACGGGATTAGCGGGTGCGGGGGCGGGTGCGGGGCTTGGGTCTTGGCGTCTGCGTGTTCACAGTAGTGCCGAACGAGCTAACGTACGACGCTTCGGCGGGTGAATGAAAATGGTTTAGAACCACACGCGCAGTCACCTAACAGACGCTATATCACTGTGAACGATACGAGCGGACTGAGCCATTAGAAACACCCGCGACCGCGCCCGCCTCATGCAGACGCGCGGCTCGCGGGCGCACTGTGAATGCAACTGGCGTCTACATACATTTTGATTTACACGCTCCCGCCCTAGCATCCGCGCCCGCCTCCACTCTGAAAGAGTACTAAGATGGAGCACACGAATCCAAGTAACAGAGATATAGAGGGATTCCCCTATACCCCTCTGGCTCTCATATACACACGACGGAACACAGTAAACTGCTTGGTGTCGGTCTTTAATGACAGGTTGGTAGCTAGCCAGGTGGACCGTATAGATCCTACCACGTCGCGTGCTGGGTTTTGTTGAATCTAATAACATGCGTCTATTCCCAGCATGCGGTGAGGAAGTTGTATATTCTAGCCCGTCCCCACACGGGATAAAACGGTGCATTTCCTTGTAACATTCCTTTTTATTTTGCATTCTCATTCTCCTCACTCCGCGTCGCACGTTTCGCCCGCGCTCGTCGATTCGTCTTTCCACGATGAAATATTACACAAATTCGCCCGTAGTTTGTAAAAGGAACTTGTAACGAAATATCGTGTATTGTGCTTTATGTTTGGATCGTCAAAAGGTGTTGGTTGGACACATTACCACAGAATAAATAGGACATTATAGCAGCTCGATGGTCTGTTACAAGTAAATGCTCTATTATGTACTCACCTTTAGCTTCCTTGACTAGAATAACAAGCTGTTAGTGTCTAAACACACTATGCCGAAGATACGCGACCGAAGTTCGGCATGATTACGCCTGCAATGCTATTTGAATTACTGATGACACATTATGCCGAAATTACGTCGCGTTATAGCGTACAGCCGAATTTCGGTCGGGCGTAATTTCAGCGACAATTAGGCGGGAATGTATTCTGTAGAGCACACATTATACGCGACCGAAGTTCGGTAAGATTACCGACGAAGATCCGGGGCGGGTAGCAGCGGGAGGCAGGCATGCTCGCGCCCCGCGGGTCCGCCCACAAGTTTGTGTAATTGAATTTCTGCCGCGTAAGTTCGGCACTTATGGTGTGTCATATCAGCCGAATACGTCAGAACATAAAATCAGCCACGGATCTTCGGTCGCGTATCTTCGGCATAGTGTGTTTGGACACTTAGTGTCTAAACACACTATGCCGAAGATACGGGACCGAAGTTCGGCAATGTTACGCCTGCAATGCTTTTTAAGTTGAATTACGTCGCGTTTCACCCATATAAAAAACATAGACGCCGAAGTTCGGTCGCGTAAATTCGGCATGGTGTGGCGCCACACTTACCGTCGGTATTGTAAAAGAGCTGCGTCTTTTTCTGCAATCACCAATCTGATTGGCACGTGTGGTGATTATGGCAATTCTCAGGCCTATCGTTAGCGCTATTCTTCCGTATGGAGAAGAACGGGAAGGAAACAGCCTGTCAACTACTTTCAAATCATATTTTTTACTTTACAGGCTGCAAACAAATTCATGTAATTCCTTAAAACCAAATGATCTATTACTGGTATACAAGGTGTAACATAAATAACGCATAACCTCTTAAGGGGTTACTGTACTCATCATTATGAACAACTTTTACTATGGGACCAAACCCGAAATTGCGAAAAAAAAATCAGCTGTTACATTAATGTTCGCATAACTCGTCAAAATGTAGGAAACAGCAGATTTTTTTTTTGCGATTTTTTGTTTGTTTCCTTAGTAAAAGTTGTCCATAATGATGAGTACAGTGACCTCTTAAAAAGTTGTAAACTTATTTATGTTACAACTTGTCGATGAACCCCGCATGGGATTTTATAAAAAAGTGAAAAAAATAATGATTTAAGTCATAGTACATTTTAGTGCCACGCATAAATGAATGAAGTCCAGCAAGACAGCTAGCGTGGTGTCGTTTCGCGCAGTCAGTTAAAATTGAGTAGCTAAAATGCTTCAGTTTAACAAAATAAAAAAAAATGTTTTGTTTTACTTTTTTTTTTTGCTGCTTTCCCTTGCTACCTACACCCTACCTATACAGTATTTGGAATAACGAATAAAAGCTTTCCAAGTGTAGTGAAAAAAATACGTTTTATCCATCTCTGTTTACCCCACTTAGCTAAACATCCATTTGTATGTATTAAATCACATAAGAGCTTTTTATATTCCTAGACATTTAATAAAACAAACAAAGAGTCAAATAGTCAGAAAACATTGACAAAAAAACTTTTTGTAGACCTATTCAATGTTCTGTATTCACAGTTTTTGGGTTGTATCCAAAAAGGGTTTTAGGGTGGCCATCTTTCGTCAGCTGTAAAGACAAGGTCTGTTTTTCGTTGAAAATATTTACAAGACAAAATAAATAGAGAAGATCATTATTAATTTTGCATTGACGTAGAAATACGTGACCAAGGGACGAGTACAAAATTCATGAAAAATGTGTCCTGAGTTTAAACATCACCAGAGCGCGCGCGAAGGCAAAACTTAAAATAAAATAAAAACTTACAGATACCAACATACTAAATTTAAATCCTATGTAGTCATCACAATGCTGCTAGCCTATTTCTAAAAGGCCGTTATGTGACTAAACCTAATTTTGAGTTACAAGCAAAAACGTCGAAAGTGTTGTCCCTAGAAATTCTGAAGACATACAGATGTTTTTGATTATACCAGAATTATTGGGCTACTTTAAGCTCATTTTCATAACTTTTAATGAGTTACAGGACTAAAACTGTTTTTAAAATTAAAGTTTTTATTTTATGCTTTTTTTGTACTGAAATTTTACCATCTACATACAATATGGTATGGTACGGTATTTATTACATGGTAATATCTCAGTAAAAGTCTCTGGATGTCGTAATTAACAAATGATAGAAAAATACGGACCAGACTAATTGATAGAGAAAATTTTGCGCTTTTATGTAGTTTATAAAACTCAAAGACAAAATCTCACTTTACGGTCTTTTAGAAACAGGACGGCAGAATGCTTAACTTAGCTTACAAACATTATGAGATTTGACTGCACACATTGACGTAAATTAGTATTCATTTTCGCGTTTTAGTCTACATTCTGTTCGGACATTTTTGAGAGCTGTACTGGGGTCCATGTGCTTGCTTCTACACCAATGTTATTTTGCATTGGATAATTAATTAATTTCTTAAATAGTAATAATAATAACCAACAATTTTGAAACCGACGCTGAATAAAGAGAATGCGCTCTCGAATTTTCCACAAGAATAGATTTCAGCGCCCGTTCTAAAACCATTAAAAGTAAAAAAAGCATTTAGTAGTTCGGTAATGGATAACAAAATAAAATAAAACTACCACTAAACAGAAAGCTTCTGCTTCGACTTCTCAAACTAAAAAAATGAAACCAAACATCAACCAAAACTTTATTTCCATTTTCAAATATCAATATCCATTAACAACTTAATGTAATCACAATTAGGTCAACAAAAAGTCTGGGTAATAAAAAAAAAGAAATACGACCTCATTTCTCGGAACGGCTTCATGCCATAGACAATTAAAAACAAATTAACGTCATGGCGGGAAACTTGACGTTTGAGTTGCAAAATGGCGACGATATTACTTTATTATTGCGATTTTACGATGTTTTCACGCAATCCAAATCTCACTATATTAATGATTTTAATATAGTTTTGATGCCAAATGGAATCAGGTCGGCGATTAATGTGGGTTATTAAAATGTCGTTACGCAAACATGGATTAGAATAGGAACTGCTAGTTTGAAAATATAAGATTCATTCTAAGGTTGATTATTCGATCTACGCAAATGTCGTGCTCCCTAAAATGAAGTTTAGTAACACTATGGCTGATGCATGCGTAAGCTCAGTTGGGACAGGTCGACTCAACGCTGCTATGGCTCTTTCCTCAAAAGGCCATTCCAGACGTTGCGCTACATTGTGACACTCGCATAGTTTTTATACTAAAATGTCTGAATTATAAAAGAGATCTTGACCTTTGAGTTTACTCAGAGCTAGTCAGACAAGAAATGCCGCCACCATCTAGTCTTAAAAAAAACATTTAAAATTGACTTGTAAAGTGTCTGCTTATTTAATTTTATAGAAATAAAAATCATTTATCATTTGATCCAAATCCGAGAAAATACGATGCTTGCAAAATTAGACAATAGGCTGTTTTTATTAAAAACTGACTTTAAATCGATCTTACGTTTCCATTCTTATCCAAAAATAGCTGGACAATTAATATCCGAAGTTTGCAATAATTTCGAACTTTATCCTAATGCCTCATTATTCTTTATTTGGATAAAGTTACATTTGTCCATATGCGTAGAAACACATGGACCTTGGGTCAACGCTCAAAAATTACCGAACCAAATGTAGACTAAAACGCGAAAAGAAAGAATAATTTACGTCAGTGCAGTCAAATCTACGTGTGGTGAAAAGCTAAATTAGGCATTGTGATGACGAAATAGGATTTAAATTAGTTTGTTGGTATTTGTAAATTTATATGGCGGTGTGCCTTGGCGTGCGCTGCTGTGGTGTATTTAAACGCCAGACACTATTTCGTGTATTTTGTACTTGACACTTGGTCCAAGTTTTTCTATGACAATGGATTTATCAATGCATCTAGTACCGTTACCGTAGTAACCGTGACATATTTTACATTAAGGCTGCAGACTTACTAAGCATCTGAGTATATTTCGCGGCTCATTTTTCATCGCGTTACGCGTAGGCATCTCGCTATATACAAATTCGACTTCGCGGCCTCACCACGCGTATTATACGTCGTTACGCCGAGCGTAATAAGGCCTAGAAGTTTAACGCGCATCTTGGGTTCGATTGATGTTAAGTTAAATATATTCGGCGTATTTTCAGCGGCTACAGCCACACTTAAGCGTATTTTGCGCAAGATACGCTGTGTTTTGGCCCTAAGCACGGTAAATATACAGGGTGTTAACGAATTCGTGTAATTCCTTAAAACCACATGATCTACTACTGGTGTAGAATGGCCCCCGCACGGGATTTAGCTTGATTAAAAATAAAAAAATAAAATTATTATTTTTTCATGCGGCTTTGTTACCGATCGTATCTAAACCACCTAATAAGGATTCAATAAAAAAATAAGAACTAATTTTTTTGCAAATAAAATGTTTTATTTGTGTGAACATTTCGATGCCACGCATAAATTAATGAAAGCACGGCGACACGGCTGGTAGGCACGACTAACGCGATATTACTCTTTGTAGTCAGATAACTCAAGGCTCTAAAATGACTCAGAAATAGAAAATCATTTTTTTTTTAATTTTTTTTAGTGGTTTTTTCAAAATTTCCCATTTAGGGTTAATCTGTGTCACCAATAGCTCACGTGGTTTGAAGGAATTACACGAATTCGTTAACACCCTGTATGAGCTAAAGTAGTACCTCAACTTACTAATAATCGCCTGAATTGACTCACTCACACAGACACGCACTGTATACTGAGTATAATGCACTAATTTTCATGTACTCTATGACAGCCCTGACTGACTGTATTCCCATGATAACTTAGAAGTCTTGTTGCAGTCCGTGTCTGTGTGAGTGTGTCAATTCGGATGATTGTAGGTAGTTGAAGTACTGCTTTAGCTTATATATGTTACCGGCAATCTATATAATCCGGTATTCTATAGGTACAATACCTAGGCAATGTATAGAATGCCTAAAACGTTTATGTAATGTATGAAATATTATTTATTTTATACTTTGCCTAGGCATTTTATACAATACCGAATGCGCAGCCGGTAATGTGTGAGAAAGACGAGAGCGGCGAAGGGGAAGACATGCGAGCAGGCAGTAAACTCCACGCGACGCACAATAAAAATAAATGAAAAACTTCAGAAGATGTTTGTAAGGTTGTTTAGGTTTCCAAAAGAGAGTCGACGGAGCCCCGCTATGCGGGGCTCCTATTTCTGTCTGCAGGGTTTAAAGTAACCTAACACGAAGGGAATGACGGGGACTTCGTTCGCTCGCTTTGCTCGCTCACTCTAGCCCCCGTCATCCCCTTCGAACCTAACCTATCCGTGTCGGGGTGCCCCAAATTAATGACCAAATCTATTTACTTCACACATTGCCGGTGGACCAGCAGGTATTCTATATAATCCCTAGGAAATGTATACATTACCTAGGCAAAGTATGTAATTGTCAATAATATTCATGATATTTCATACATTGTCTGGACGCCCCAGGTATTCTATACATTGCCTACGTATTGTATAGAATACCTGAATTATACACATTGCCGGTAACATAACGCACCACCGGTGCAATACTGTCACTTATGCAAAAAGTCATTTTTTCAGGAGAAGCATTTTAAACTTTCGTATCGTATTACTTGATGATACTTCCTGATTTAGGAAAGATGGATAGCGTATATGCGGATGTGTTCTTTTGACTTTATACTAAAGAAAATAATAGACCCTAAATAATTAAAACAAAAATACTATAACGTTTTATAATTTGGAACCCCCTCAATTGTGACGTTATGGCACTAAACTATTTTTTTTGTGTAATTATGATAAAGTGATTGGTTAAAAAAAACCAAGAAATTATTAAATTAAAGTTTTATTTAAACTCAATTTGTTGGACTTTGTATAATAAACAAAAAAAGTATCTCAACTGTATTTTGGGCCATTATTGCTCCAGTATCAATACAAATAAAATGTCACAATTACTTTAGCAACGTTGTAGCTCCAATTCACTCCTGCTTATGCAATGGCAATGCGGGGGACCGCGCGCAACTGACCAATCAAACGTTGTTTCTCGCAGTACCCCTTTGATTCGCGCCAAAACCACAACGTCACTTACGCCCTCATACGGAAACTATACGTACGAAGCCAGTGACATTATCGCACCAAGTGCAGAGGTACTTTAGGCAACTTATTACATACTCAGCTCATTTTTGAAAATTTGACATAAGTGACAGTATTGCACCGGTGGTGCGATAATTATACAATGTGCCCTAAGTGTACAATGCCGTCATCTAAACCTACCTTTACTTGCGCAAGCACCTTCCTATTTTTGTATTTTCTAAAGATCAGCGCGGAACATACAAACTCACTTTCTAAGATTAAGCAATATTGGTTTTATGCTTTCATATTTTTATTCCAGTCTAGGAACGTAGGAAAAACTAAATCGATTTGACGTGTCAGCTCGTTTTCTCGGATTATTATAGTTTTTGTGGCACACGCGAGTTGCTTGTAACAAATCTTTTGTTTGATTTTTGCTGAATGTGGGGTGTTTTTTCTTGAAATGCCTTTCAGTTAATATTTGGTTTGATATCGGCAGGGCTATTTTTACTTTAGCCATTAAAGTGAAATGAGAGCCAAAGTAGAAGTTTCGATCGCTCGGAAAATCTATTTGAAGACACTAAAAACTACGAATTCAACTTTTTTTTCATATGAAGATTACGATCTCAAAATCCAACTTAATTCATATTTTATACAGACTTTTACATACTACTTACTTACATAAACAAACAGAAAAATTATATTCTAGACTAACTACCTATACAAACTACATCGATGTCGACTGGAAGCGTGCCCTTCGCGTCACTATGATCATAAAATGTCATTAAAGTCAGAGTTTGAACATGAAAGAAATCATAATTCGAAAACTACAAAAAATCGCAAAACAAACATGGAATTCCGCAATTGAGACATCTTGAATAACAGAAGATAGTCTTAGCTATTCCTTGAAATTGATAGATAAAAGATAGGTAATTATCAGTTATTGTATAGGTTAACGGAAATGTATGTAATCCGTCATTGTATTGAATTCCTAGGAAATGTATACAACGCCTAAAATCGACAGGAAATGTGTAAAATACATTTTATTATACACATTTCCTAGGAATTCTATACATTTCCTAAACAGCAATCGGAAATGTGTTAAAAGATTTTTAGGTTTCATATTGTGACCTGATTATTCAGATGAAACACAGTGTAAGCCTTTATAAACAAAAAATAGGGGAAGGTTGCTATGAATGGACGGCTTCGTCCCAACTGATCCCTAGTCCCAACTCGCCCGGTCCGTATATATCTACCTACATGTATAGCAAAAGTACTGATGGTAAGAAAAGTCTTGAGTGGTTTGTATTTATTTTTATTCAGTCATCGCAAATCACAGTTTTTACAATAAATTAAAGCTCTCTGCTAAAAAATCACAGTCTGTATATACAATAATTTAAACTATCGTCTCAGAAATCACAATTTTTACAATAATTAACGCTCTCTGTTAAAAAATCACATTTAATACACTTAAGTTCATTATAATGATTGAGCTACCAAAACATTCTTTTACCACGGCATTTATTAAAATAGGTCGAATTTAATGTTAATCCGACACAAGACACCCCGACTCTACGTGGTCTAACTCAAACTCAAAACTCGTTTATTCAAAGTAGACTAGTATTACTTAGTTCTTTTTGAACGTCAGATTTGGGTACAAAAGACTGCCCCCAAAAGCGCCCACCCTTTACCGCTTCCTAGTGTTTATGCTGTGAAGAAGAAACGGCGCAACAAACTCCCCAGCAACACAGTTCAGTATATCAAGTGAATAAATAAATGAGTCTATACACTAAATTATGCAAGTTGATGATGGTAAACAAAATATTTACCTAGAACAATTCTGGATGAATTGAAAACAAAAGTAAAAGTATCTACATATAGGTCAGACTCTGTCCTACCCCTAGAGTGTTATTTAAAAGCGTGGAGCCAGAAGCTTGCGAAGGAGGTCCTGAGTGGAACGAGGCCGAAACGTAGCGGGAGGGGGTGAGCGAAGCGAGTCGGCAACCTCCCGAGCGCAGCGCCCTGATCGAGTGTGCGAGCGAAGCGAAGGGGCGACAAAGCGAGTCTTGTGGCGGAGCATGCTCAGAAACACTGGCATGCTTGATTGCTTGCTTGTTTATGTACACCATTCGATACTCTGTACTTCGATATTTAGGTCTTTCGATGTCACTTTTGTAGATAATTCGATTTTAGATATATTGGATGTAGGTTGTCTAACCATTCGACAATATAAACTTACGTAATTTTAATTTTCGGTTTTATGGTCGTTCGATATTTAAGTTTTCAATGTTTTGAACATTGACATAATTTCACAAGTAGGTACTTTAATTTTCGAAGTTCAAATATGCTACCTATTAGGACGGAATGTAAGTAGGTTATTTTGTTAAAAAATATATAGAAAATTACCAAGAGCGAAATTTATACGTGATAAGTATTTATTCTCTACATCGTAACCCTTTTCCGACAAACTGTACCCTGGCAGCTAATAGGTATATAAAAATCGGGCGAGTTGGGACTAGGGATCAGTTGGGATGAAGCCGAATGGACCACATAACTTTAAGACCCCATATCTCACAAAGTATAAGTATTAAAATGAAAGCAGTTTATTATTTTTATTTCGTAGGACCTTTATTTATAATAATCAAACGCACAAACAATTCGGGCTAACACTTTTTGAAATAAACGAAGAAAACGAAATTTTGGGCTGTTGCCTTCTTTGGACCATGGGCACCTTCATTGAACCATCAAATTGCCATCAATGGACTTAGAGAAATTTGTTCTAGAGGTCCAATCGAGGCAACTAATTATAATTAATTATCTATATTACTAAATTATGACAAAAAGCTTCCTTTTTTTCGGCGATATTCTGGAATTGTAATTTTAAATTATTTTTCTGGTGAAGGTCGCGGGAATCCGTTGGATGCGAGAGGCACAGGACCGGTCGATGTGGCGATGCTTGGGGGAGGCCTATGTCCAGCAGTGGACGTCTTTCGGCTGAATGATGATGATGATGAATGATGCTTCTATGGTTTTAATGAAATATAATAAGTGAAATACTTAATACATAATTAGTGAAATACTCAGGTCCTATTCCCATTATTATGGCTAAAAAAATACAATAAAAAGTTGCTATGATTGGACCGGTCCATCGGTGGAACTCTCTTGAGGGCCATTGATGGCAACAAGGTACTGGTTAAGAAAAACTAAACTAAAATATAAATGGTCATGATTAGACAAAATTGAATAACACTCATGGAATCTCAAATAAACTGTCCAATATTTCATACTAGTACACGCAGACAAATATTAATACAATGATACTAACGTCAAATTGTACTGAGTGAAATTATTAGATTTTGACCGCCGCAAACACAACCACACGTGTTTCTCCTAGCCATGTGTCGCAGCGTCACTGAGGTAAGAGGGGGGTGCAACTGAGTCTCCACGGACTCGTTTCGACTAGTTTGGGTGTTGCTAGCATGCACAGTTTTGGAAATACCTTGGTGGTCCAATAAAAGAGCTAGTCCAATGATCGCAACCTTCCCCTAAGTGCCTCCGCTGATGTTTGTAAGGTTGTTTGGGTTTCCAAAGCAGAGTCGATGGAGCCTAAGTTTAAAGTAACCGGGGTGCCCCAAATTACAGGTAAAATGTTAATTTGTATACATTTCCTAGTACCATTTAGGAATTGCATACAATGCCTAGGAAATATATACCTTTGACAAATTATTTTACACATTTCCTAAATTGGCTTGGCATTGTACACATTTCCTAGGAATTGTATACAACTCCTAGGTTTCATACATTTCCTGTGACATATACTTAAACTTATATTTCCTGCAGTAAATACCAATAAAAGTACTTTATATAGCATTTTTATCGCAAATGAAATCGGTAACACAATTAAAATCTTGAAAATAAAATATTACCGATCTTTAATTACCGTCAACAGTACCATAAACAACGCATTTTATTTCTTAATTCCACATTCAAACAAGTTGAAACGAATAAACGAAAACCAAATACAGAAAAAAAAATGACACTCCATTTTTAAATGCCTCCATAAAATATTGTTTTGGCCTCAAAAACTTGCGCAAGTAACATGGAAATTGAGTTATAAAGTTGCCAGTTGCAAAAAAAAAAGATTTAAAACATGCATTTTAGTAATAATGCGAGATTTATGGGCGTTGCTCGGCAGTTCTGTGGGGTTCGAGTTTGCATACCGGTATTCGGGCGGATGAGTTGATGTATTACCGTGAAACAGATCGATTTCGCGTGAATAAACTCTGCAAAGTGCAGTCAAATTTATCGTTTTATATATTGAATAGTCAAAATCTTCTGTTTTGTTCTGTTTTTGGCAAAAAAATGTTTTTTACGCGTCATCCTACGTGAGCGATCTACAAGCGACGCAAAGTGGCGCGACGCGACGCGAAAACAACATACAATCGTTACCTATTGAAGTGGCCTACGTGACCAAACGCACGTGGAGTGCGGTGCGGCGCAGCGCGGCGCGAAGCGAACGCTGTCAGTTGGCTTGATATTTTCACGCGAACTGGATTCGGAGCCGTACAGTGCTACTGAATGACGGCGGCGCGCGGCGAGCGGTCTGCGAGCTCGTAGGACAAAGCCGCCGCTTCGCACCGCATCGCGTGTCACCGCATCGCGTGTCACCGCATCGCATCGCTTCGCAATTCGCATCGCTTTAAACCGCCTACGTAAGACGTCGCGTTATTGTCTTTTAGTCCTTCCTGACCGTTTCTATGTAACCGAGCAGTTATTGGCGAGACCTAAAAAGTCTCCAGCCAACGGTGGGGAAGTAAAATACTTAATCCAAGCTAACTAATCATACTACACTAACATCATGACTACTAGCAACAACAACACTACGAGCGACCCCTAGTAGGACTCGGAACATGTCTTAGGGCGTTGCTGGCAGGGTGTAAAAGGGGAGACAGCTTGATGAAGAACGGTTCATTGGTGTGAAAAAAAACACGTGGGCTTCGTCCTAGCTGGGCAGCGCGTTGTATTGCGTAGCGTCGGGCAGTGCGGCGCATCTTAAAGCAGCGCGTTACAACGCAGTCGACGTGTCCTAGCAGCTGCGTTGTGATAATAATGTTTATATTATTAGATGAGGCTAAATTCAAATTTCTGCCGCAGTCAAACCGCTAAAAACAAATCATACGCATCGCTCTGTTACATGCACTGCTCACGTAAACCGCTAGTATAGAAAGCATATCGCTTGTATTTTCGCGACGCGATGCTCGATGCAATGCAACGCACTGCGCTGCCCCGCTAGGGCGAAGCGTAATTGTTGTGTTTATTAACGACTTTTTTATTTTTACCTTTGTCAGTCTGTTAAACCTACAGAACACAGCAGATTTTTTCTGGTAATGTTAAACCTATATAAATTCTGCGTTCCAATTTATTCTTACAAATTGCTTGCAAATAGTCCGAAATATTGTTGGTGGTTTATACACGTCGCAATAACGATGTCAATCCACTCAATATTATTCAGTTCGGCATGGTGTGATGCTGGACGTAAAGAGGATGGGCAGCAGCGTCCTCTGAGTATTTTAACAACCATACTGCGATCGCCAACCCGCCTGCCAAGCGTGGCGATTATGGCAACACCCCCCGCTCCCCCCCTCAACATGGAGCACAGGATAGGTGGATGTGGCGATGCTTGGGGGAGGCCTGTGTCCAGCAGTGGGCGTCTTTCGGCTGAATGACAGCACTTGTTTATCTGTTTATTTTATCAGAGTGAAAAATATGGCAATAGCCTAAATTAAATTTAATTTGTGCACGATAGAATTGGCAAAATTACCATTCTCAATGCGTTAAATATATTCTGAAGAAAAACAAAAACCTTCTCCTGTTAAGAGGGCTATCGCATTTTCTCACCTCTCTCGCTCGCACAGGACCATATTTTTTAAGAATGTTAAATTAAAAGATGCATTTTTTTAATAATGTATTCAATGGGCTCCCTTTAAAATAATATTAATTTAATAGGTGTAATTATTAAAAACATTTTTATTGTGACATTTATTAAACTTATCTCAAAAACGGATCATAATAATTATTGAGCTGAGTTTATTAGGGAACACGATAGTAATGTGTTTTTAATAATTACCTATCAAATTATTATTATTTTAAAGGGAGCCCATTGAATACATTATAAAAAAATGCATCTTTTAATTTAACATTCTTAAAAAATATGGTCCTGTGCGAGCGAGGCAGGAGACAAAATGCGATAGCCCTCTTAAGTACGGTGTATGTAATTGCGCCCTTATTCACAGGATACGACGAAGTGTGTTTAGTCCCTAATTCTCTCATTTATTTTGTCTTGGCAACATTTTTTATGCAAATTAAAATTGTATTTCACGCAAAACTTTTAAATATGTAAAGCTTTTAAAATACTTTTATTAATTGGTGTTAAATTTCTAATTCCAGTGTAATTTGTTAAGAGAATTGATTTAATGAATAGTAGCGTTTTATAAATAAAATTAAAATTAAAAATATTGCTGTAATGTATCAAGCTTTATAAGGAGTCTTAATTAACGAGATTTAATTAGGAGTTTTTAGGCTGAGTCTACATTACCAAACTATTGTCGTAAAACTATATAACTACCTACATACAGGGTGTTAACGAATTCGTGTAATTCCTTAAAACCACATGATCTACTACTGGTGTAGACAGGCCCCGCACGGGATTTAGCTTGATTAAAAATAAAAATAAAAAAAATCTTTTTTTTTCATGCGGCTTTGTTACCGATCGTATCTAAACCACCTAATAAGGATTCAGTAAAAAAAAAAAGTTATTTTTTTGCAAAAAAAAAAAATTATTTGTGTGAACATTTCGATGCCACGCATAAATTAATGAGAATACGGCGATACGGCTGGCAGAAACGACTAACGCGATAATGCTCTTTGCAGTCAGATAACTCAAAGCTCTAAAAAGACTCAGAAATTGAAGACCAACATTTTTTTTTGATTTGTTTTTTGTTTGGATTTCGAAAATTCCCATTTAGGGTTAATCTGTTTCACCAGTAGATCACGCGGTTTGAAGGAATTACACGATTTCGTTAACACCCTGTATACAAGGTTAGTCCGAAATGGGGTACTAATCCGCGGGTCAATTAAAGTAAGACTGATGAACAGTGATCGGAAAAGGGTGAGCTAATTTACCTAAACTTCAAAGAACAGAGACAAAAACTGGAGACTTCCTTACGACAAATTTTTTTTATCGGGAGAATTTTCTCGGATAATGTCTTGCGTTTGTTTTCAAAAAATAAAAGACTTTCTCCTTTTTTGAAAACAATAAACAATCTCTTTTTTAAAAACAATGAAAAACGTTTCATCTGGTTTTGTGACAATTTTGGGAGACAAAAATAGGAAACGAATTTAATTTTTTTCTGTACTATTAACATTAATATTAAATGTACTTTAGTGATGTCCCGAAACCCGGAATAATTTTCACGAAAAAGAATGTTGTCGTAAGGAAGTCTCCGGTTTTTGTCTCTGTTCTTTGAAGTTTAAGTAAATTAGCTCACCTTTTCCCGATCACTGCTGATGAGTGTTTTAAAAAAGTATTAAAATTCTTCATCGGCCGGCAGCACACGACAATAATTTAGCTAAACTGAAATTTTCATTGGATGACACGTCAGAACGTTTCGACTAAAACACGGTGAAGTAAGGTGTAAACTAGTTTGACATCTATAACTTAGTTGTTATCTATCACCGTCCTTTTCTCGCGCTGTCTGTTAGTAAAAGATAGCAATATTCTAATTTTAGTTTAGTTTGTGATTATGAGAATCTGTAATAATATCTATTAACGTGTATAGGTATCTAGGGTCCGTAAAATGGTATGTCTACACCAGTGCGCTTTCATGTTCATCTTGCGCTTTCAATTCCTCTTGCGTCAAGCGCATGCAATATTGATTGCCTTAAGACGCATGCAGCATATCGTCTACACCGGTGCGTCTCAGTCAGTCGTCAGTCAATACTCAATAAGTTTATTGCATTCCACAATGTAGACTTAGGTGGTAACTTAAAAAAAATGAGATCACTATGGACCCTGTCGGGCACAGCAAAAATATTAGGAGAGAGGAGGAAGCTTAATATACAAATTATTAATATCAATATCAGTATTAATATTAATATCAATATCAGTCGACATACAATAGACGGATTAGCGTGCGCTATGGCGCTTCACGCATGCCTCAGACGAAGACGCAAGATGAACATGAAAGCGCACTGGTGTAGGCATAGCTAAAGACCATTCTTATAACCTTAATGACAAATTTTATGTAATGAGAGAATGAGTAAACAGCGATTAACAAAAGGAATTTATAAAGCGGATGTCAGTGGAAACGCCAGTAGAGGACGCCCTAGAAGAACATACATCGATGCTATTTGTGATGTTCTTGGAAAAGGACAGGTGCGTAGTACTCTCAACCGGCGTGCGTGTATAACAAGATATATGAATGTGGAAGAAGCGAAAGGAGTACCTAGGTAATGATGGTAGCATGTGGCGTTCTACTGTTTCTACCTACCCCTATGAGAAAAAAGCGTGAGTTTATGTATGTACGGGGCGAAAAGATTCTCTAAGTCCCTTAACACATTTAGTGTCGACTAGAAGTCGTATCACGATGCCGGGTGCCATCGAGGAGGGCTCATTTTAAATTTAGGTTTTTCTTATGCTGGCTTCCCACGATGCGTGATATCGCGCACCGCAAAATAGATTCGAACCACGCACCCACACAGACGGACACGCACCGTTGGAAGATCCTCGGTGCGGCTGTGCTTGGTATTGTCCGTAAAACCACGTACCGTGGGAAGCCCCTATTAGAAAATACTCGGTCATACAAAAAGCAACAAGACAAGGGGTCTTTTTTCCTAAGTAGTAACGTGTCTTTTGAAAGGTTTTGCCTAAACCTAATGCCAAGAACCCTCCTCGAGGGTTCACTCTTAGGCCTCATTTACGGAGACGCGGGGCGTCGCGCGTCGCGTGCGGCGTGGCGTCTCGCGGCGCGTCGGACGATTTTTCTGTTTACGGAGCGGCGGCGCGTGCAGCGGCCCGCATCATCACACGCGCAAACACAAACATATGGTAATGTACGATGTTGTTTATGAAGATGCGGCGCGTGAACGGCGCGGGCCCCGCCGCGGTTGACGCTACGTTTTACAGTGGACGGACAATTGCAGGAATAGCTGGTCGCAAAGCTGCGTGCGCCGCCGCGATGCCATCCGCGGGCTCCGCCTGCGTTTCAAGCAAACGCGTGTAATATCGCTTCTCCGTAAACTCTCTCATACAACGCCATATGTTTGAATTCAGTGCGGGCCGCGCCGCACAACGCGACGCGCGACGCTCCGCGTCTCCGTATGAGGCCTTAGCGCAAACGTAATGCCCTCCTGGAAAATCCACTATCCATATTATGTATGGCGTATGAGGTCTATGAAAATTGTGGTGGACTCGAATATGTTAAATAAAGATTTAAAAAAACGTACAATTCAAAAATGTTTATTTATTTATTTATTAAGGTACACCAACAGCTTCTGTATACAAATTTCAAATTACAGTAGGGAACAATTAGTTGCGGTCTTATACAGTTGCCAATAACAGGTGAACCAACATTCTCAAATACAAGTGACAATCTAAGCTAAAAACTAAATGTACTAAAAATTAAGTGGAATAAACTAAGAACTATAAAATTATAAAAATAATAATAAAAATAACAATAACAAATTTGCAGTTACGCTTAATTATAACAGAAGACATAAAATTAAACAAAAATTTTACAAATTTAGATAAATGTTTCAAAATATACCTACATACTAACACAATGGATCACTTGATCGTGTGCTTTAGGACTTCAGGATTTTGGTTTTAAATATGTTCATGGAGTCATGATATATGTCAGCATTTGGAGTGGATTTTATGTACGAATTCATCTCTGCGCTGAGCCTATTGAGGGGTGAGTATACTCCTTTATTTGTGTTGGATGCTTTAGTGTGGAATAAATGGGTAATGGGATTTCTGGGTATTCTATAGGGGACTTTTATTCCAATTTTTTCAGTTAATTTATCGCAGTCTAATCTATTGTTAACTAATTTGAAAAAGAACATAAGATCTTGTACCAGTCGACGGTCGCGCAAAGTAATCATTTTGTAAAATTGAATACGTTGTTCATATGGACACCGGGGTGATATATCACCAAAGGTATAAGCTAGGTGTTTTGTGAATGCCCTTTGGATGCTTTCTATTCTTTGCGAGTGTACTGCATAGTGGGGGTTCCACACCACGCTGGCGAATTCAAGGTGGCTCCGAACTAAGGCGTTATATAGCACAATTTTTGTTCTTACCAGCTTAAACCCTTTGGTGCTTCTCTTAAGAAATCCTAGTAGCCGTGCCGATTTCTTAACGATATTATCAATATGGCTTCTGAAGTTGACTTTGCTGTCCATGATGATGCCAAGATCACGAACCTCATTTACAGTTTCCAATAGTTCTCCTTTAATATTATATGAGACAGTATTTGATATTATATGAGACAGTATTTGATATTAAATAAATAAATGTTAATTGTTTATCGAACTAATTCGGTTACTGAAAGGCTAATTAAGACTAATCAGTTTAATCTGTTGTCAAATCTAATATCAACAGCTGTGATTGTTCGACTAAAATACTAACAACCAATCACAGCATTTGACATGAGATTTTGACAGCTGCTGATTAGATTTTTACATAAAAGGCATTCAAACAAAATACATACAACCGTACATTAATATTTGTTTAATTTAACTTCCAGATCCCGGAATAAAGCAACTTCATCGTACGCCCAGGGCAGAATAATTCAGGATGCGATATGAACTTTCTCATTTATAATTATTTATCAAAATACTCGGAAAATTAGGGAAAGTTTGAGCTTATAACACCCCATGTATTTCTGTGATGAAAACATGTTAGAAAGCGGGGTGGATCAAAAGTTTGTTTGGAGTAGCATATTGTTTTGTATTTGTTAAGGTAGGTACTTGTAACTTGTTTTTAATGCTCCATACTTATACCCTAAATTGAGGAAGACACACATTATAAGTTAGAAGCCAGTTTAAATCTCTTTGCAACAGAGAATTTTCTATGACATAATTGTATCCCAGGCTCAATTCATACAAAGAGGACACGTCCGCGTCCCGTCCACTTCCCGTCTGCGTCCCGTCTGCGTCCCGTCTGCGTCCCGTCTGCGTCCCGTCCGCGTCCCGTCCGCTTTCCGTCCGCTTCCCGTCCGCTTCCCGTCCGCTTCCTACTACTATTTATATTTCTGCCACTCAGCAGTATTGCTGTGTTCCGGTTTGAAAATATGAGTGCTGGTGATATTACAGTCCCATAAGAGTTTTCAACTTTGCCTAAACGTCGCTACGCATCAATCTGATCAAGTCTGAGTGTTGTAGTTAACTTGTATGCCAGCCAATAAAATAAAAAATGAAAAAATTGATATGCGCGCAAAAAAATTACCGATGATTTAACAAACCAACCCGCAAGCTAAGCCTAGTGGTACGGGCAATATTACTCCAAGCTAAGCCCCTAATATTCCTAAAACTATTTTCAGTTAACTAAAAAAAAATTTTCAATTAATTTCATATTCTCACATAAAACCATCCACGCTCTAATAAGAAAACGATCACCTGTCGAATTAACTTATACCCACATTCAGCGCTCCCATATTTTACAAATACGACCAAAAAAACTGCACACCGAGCCAACAATTTGCATGAAAGCTAACAAAAAGTTTTATACTTTTTACTGGCCTCCGGGCCGGTGTACAGATTGTCTATTTGCATTCTAAATTGCAAATAATGTAATTGAATATTTCAACAATGTTTTAGCAAATACCAACTGGTGAATTTTAATGCGAAATTGACAATATGCGAACCGAATGCGAACAAATTGTTGTTATTAGCTAATAATTAATTGGGGTTGATTAAGTTTTCGTGTTAATTAGCTAGGTTCAAATTACACAAATAGGTATTTCAACAATGATAGTATGCAGGTATTTCAGTATTCCATTTGCTGAAAATTTATGTTTGCAGTCGCGGTACTAAAACATGAAATATTATCTTGAAGCATTAACTGCCTCAGGTGTGAAAAATGTACGTAATGGGTTCTTTTACACCACCTCCATTGTAATTTTTGAAATAAAAAGATAACAGAATACATCAGGGGCCTAATTCTCCTAAAATAAATTGTTGCCAAACGCAATCGAACCACAACCGTCAGTCAGTTTTTGTTTTCGAAAACTTTGAAAATGATTGATTTTGTTTTTTGTGTCAAACAATTTGATAGCTTTTGAAATTGAGAACTGTCTGAATGAACGGTTCGGCCTTGGTTCGGTTGTGATTTATCAAGATTTATTTTAGGAGAATTGGGGCCCAGCTATTTAAACATAGATATTATAAAGTGGCTCATTGGTCGCAAGCGCGACTGCTGAGCGTGGTTCGGGATTCGATCCCCAGGTCGGGCAGCCACCCGTACTCTATTATAGAGTATTGTACTCTATTTCACGTAGGTGTACTTTATAATCTAAAGGTGTATACGGACTGCGCGTTCCTGTGTTACGCGTAGTCGGAATACGCTGTCCACGCATACATTGGATACGCGTACAGTAGGGTGGAGTGAAATTGTTTTTTTTTTTTTTTTAATTTCACTTTTCCTGTGTCATTAATCGATGACCGTACATAAAAGCTTTGTTCATGCTAAAAATCAAAACCCTACGACTTTATTTTGAGGTAGCGCGCTATGAGGGAAATTTGAAAAAAAAAACAATTTTTACGTCTATCGTGTACCTGCACGTCAATATTATAGTGTATCTATAGGTATGTAATAAAACTTATATTTCACATTACTTTAAAGGGTGTTGTTCGTCTTTGTATAGTTTTCTTAAACTTTCTCATTTAAGTGGTAACAAACAACAAGTTTAAAAAAAGTCTGATTATTCGTCAATAAATTGCCAAAAACTCGAAAAGACTTGCGATGCCCCTTGTTTGGCGATCCAATAAAACTAAGTGATAATGTGTTAACTTAAATAAAAACTTTATAAAAAACAAATTTTGTTATTTTCGACACCTTAAGATGTAAACGTAGGAACTAGAAATTTTATTTTTATATCTCTAAGAATGTCGATCATCCATTGGTGATACAGGAGTAACTAAGTTTAAAAAAAATGTTTTTCACTCCACCCTAGCGTACAGCTCCTGTAGGTACGGAAACAGACAACACAGTACTGTTTGTACTTGCCGAATGACGGCGGCTCGCGCGGCACGCGTTCCCTAAGTGTGTACGCGTAGCTGTAAGTATGGACATGGCGTTCCAAGACACGCGTAACCGACTACGCGTACCAATGTACGCGCTGTCCGTACACACCTTAAGACAGTTATAAAGTACGCTAAAACATTCTTTTTACCTGACACCATTCTCATTTAATTGTCATCCTACTAGTTAGACTTTTTTTGGCATAGTTTACTTACTCTACGGTCCATGGCTGTAATTGAAATATTCGCACATTTTTGAAAGAATCGCAACATGTTTTCAAGACTGGTGCAGCGCCAGTTCGTCTCGCGACCTCGCCGCGTGTTCAGCTCATGATTAAGGGCTCCGTTTGGGTCCGAAACTAGTCGGGCAATCCCGAAAAATGCACGTGAGTAAACCGTAAATAATCATAAATATGTTATCAAGAATCTAGAAGTGATGAAAAATAGGTGTGCAAACATAAATAATAAAAGTACTCTTTTTTTATACATCGTACTTTATTTTTGCTATCCCAAAACACAAATGTACTTTTATTGCTCCAAAAAAAGGTGGCAACCCTGTCGGGCAGTGCTATTATTGGGTTTTTCCGTGTAGACTCCGGGCTGCTACTGATAAATTCTCAGTAGCAGCCTGGAGTCTGGATTTGTGCCCGGTTGATGGCAATCGGGTCGCCTCCTATAAAATGGGACTTAAACATAACGAGGATGAACTATACACCTCTGCCCAACCATTTTAGGAATACAGGCGTGATGTTATGTATAGGTATGATAGATACGTAGCTGGACTGGAGCTGCACTGAGTGTACTAGACTAAGGGCCAAAACTGCGTTAAGCGGACGCCCGCGCGGTCTCTTAAAAAAGTGCCCCGTCGCGAAGACACGCGGGGGGTAGGGTTACCATATGTAAATAGAGGGATGCCTGTCTATGGTACCTAAAATGCCTGAATTTTCAGAAAAATGCCTGTCTAAAGCAAAACGCTGTAGGTAATAAGTAAAAGCCAACAGATAATAATGAAGAAGGATATTTATTACTGACTAGCTTTCGCCCGCAGCTTCGCTTGCGTGAAATTTTGAACCCGTTAAGTGACGATTTTCCATACAAACTTTCATCCCCTATTTAATTCCCTTAGGGGTTGAATTTCGAAAAATCCCTTCTTAGTGGATGCCTACGTTACAAAAGGAACCTACTGTCAAAATTACAACTTTCTAACCCCAGCGGTTTAGGCTGTGCGTTGATAGATCAGTCAGTCAGTCAGTCAGCTTCTCCTTTTATATGTATAGATATTTGTCAGAGGACATATTTTTTTTTAATAGTTAGTTCTTTCTTTTCTAATATATAAACGTAAAAATCTTCACAAGATACAGTTTTGTAATTTTCCTGTGTAATTAATATTGCTTTTACTGATTCAATTGTCAGCCGATTTCTTTCTTTACGCCACTGGGTGTTGACGAAATTTAAAAATGCCTGTCTCAGACCAATGCCGGCCGCACGCCTGTCTAAACCTTAAAATGCCTGTCAAATGCGGCAAACGCCTGTCATATGGTAACCCTACGCGCGGGCACACGTCGCCGCGCAACGGGTCCCGCCTCCGTGCGACGGATGCCCGCGCGGTGACACGCGCGTTGCCACGTACGGGCTTGTTTAGTGAATAACGCTATGTGTTACGCTCTGTGATAAAATAGGTCTCCGCGACGAATACCCGCGACGGGGACCGCCGCGTGCCCACGTAGCCCGCCCGCGTGGCCACGCGCGTGTACACGCGACGAGTGCCCGTCGCGGGCGCCCGCTTAACGCAGTTTTGGCCCTAAGACTCGCTTTACACCGCCGCGGAATGGAATGGAAGCGACGAAATTGTACATAGCATAATGAACTTTATGTCAATTGTATTTAGTTTGTACTTTATACAATTGACATAATATTCATTATGCTATGTACAATTTCTTCTTCAAAGAATAGAATAATTACCATAGTTGTGTGTATAAGTTATTTGAAGCATACGAAAACAATCGCCAATTTGTAGGTTGTTGATGCATATGTACATATTGAACTATCACTGTTTGTTAGTTTGTTAACGAATACGTGTTAAAAAAACTACAGATACAAAATATTTCAGAATGGTGCTAATGGCCGCTCTTGTTCGTACGAGTCTCTTTTGTTCAGTCTTTTACTGTACAAACATTGACTCCTACGCATTGGAATACAACAAAAGCTAATTTAATATTACCATACATACATGTTTAGTATCCCGAATGGGATACCTACCTAAGCAGAATATTTAGTACTAAAATAAATACATAAAATAATCTTTATTTCGGATAAGTTACATCCATAGTTGGTTATTAAATAACTTTAAAAAAAAGTAAAAACCGACTTCAAAGAAAAACTAAAAGGAGTAAAATAATTACCATTATATAAAATTAACAGTTTCAGAAGTCGGTGACTTCTATTTGCTTCAGTGTAGAGTTGCACCGACTTCTGAAACTATTAATTTTATATAATGGTAATTATTTTACTCCTTTTAGTTTTTCTTTGAAGTCGGTTTTTACTTTTTTTTAAAGTTATTTTTTTATTAAACACGTTTTAGTGTCATAATTTTAACCCCCTCCTTCATAACCCTTCTTTTTGGCTTTGACGTAGTCGGGCATAAAAAGTCCTTTCAAACGATACCTTACACGATATAATGAAAACATTCCAAAGGGGGGGAAGGGCACGCACCCCCTCCTCTTTTCCAGTAGTCAGTTCCCAACAACAAATTATAAACAAAGCAATATTAGTAATTTGAGAATTTTGCTTTGATCCGATGAGGAGTTCCGTTCCATATCTCTGAAGTTCATGGTCTAATCATAACAAAATTTATATGGGACCAATTGGAAAGTATACCCTTTCGAAAAAAAAAAAAATTTTCAAATCGGTTCATAAATAACGGAGATATGAGGTAACAAACATAAAAAAAAAAAAAAAAAAAAAAAAAACAGATGAATTGAGAACCTCCTCCTTTTTGAAGTCGGTTAAAAAGAGAAAGAAAGTTACAAATTAGTAAAAAAAAAAACTTAATATTTAGTTACCAGTTCATTGTTCGTCATGCATCTTTGAACAATGGCATTCAACAAAGAAGAGTCGTATCTCCCTGCTATGGTCTTTAGGATGGAGTTGAAGCTGGCCCGCACTCTGCAGAGCAACGAGGCAGATCTCTGTCTGACGATGGCATGAAAGCCATCGACGTGTGCCTGCGTGAGTATACCAGATGCACTGCAAACTACTTGAAATCACTTAAGGCACTCAAACTATTATTATACCTAAGTATTTAGCCCATGCTTTCCCAATGTTGTTCTGCTTGTTTTTGCCAGCAATCTCGGTTTTCTTAGTTACCGACCTGTAGTTATTAGCGTAAAACGAGCATTAGGTAGTAAGAAATAATAACTAACACTTTTTATACCGGATGCAAACGAATTTGTGTAATTCCTTAAAACCACAGACTGGCCCCGCACGGGATTTAGCTTGATAAAAATAAAATAATAAAAATCTTTTTTTTTCATGCGCTAACAATAATTGATCATATCTAAACCACATAATAAGGAAACAGTAAAAAAAATATGTTTTTTTATTTTGCAAAAAATATTTTTATTTGGGTGAACATTTCGATGCCACGCATAAATTAATGAAAGCACGGCGACACGGCTGGCAGGCACGACTAATGCGATATCGCTCTTTGCAGTAATAGAAGACCATGTTTTTTTTATTTTTTTTTTCAGTTTTGTTTCAGAAATACCCGTTTAGGGTAAAACTATGTTACCAGTAGACCACGCGTTTTGAAGGAATTACACGAATTCGTTTACACCCTGTAGATGGAAGCCTGAAATAAACGATTTGTATTTACTGTACTGTACTGACTGCCTCATTCGTTTAATGGTCACAAGTGCGACTTACTTATCGTGTAACGCCGAAATTAAAGAATAGCACTACCCCATCTCTTCCCGTGGGTGTCGTAAAAGGCGACTAAGGGATTCTCTAGAGGATGGGCAGCAGCGTTCTCTGAGTACTTAAACAACCATACTGCGATAGCCAACCCGCCTGCCAAGCGTGGTGATTACGGCAAACCCCCCGATGTCCAGCAGTGGACGTCTTTCAGCTGAATGATGATGATGAAGCGCGACTGCTGAGCGTGAGATCCTGGGTTCGATTTCCAGGGCGGTAAAGTGTTATTGGGTTTTCCGTGTGGAATTTCTCAGTAGCAGCCTGGATCTGTCCGTCAGCCCAATTGATGGCAATAGGCTCGTGATATTACGGCGAAATAATAATAATAATCATTTGATTTTCAGGCAACTGAGGCTCATAGAAAAAATACACAAAATAATCTTATATTACTTATAATAAACTAAGGTTGTTATCACGGTTCCTCATGACGAGAACCTTGTGAAAGCTGAAAAAGACAAACAAATAAAATATCTTGATTTAGCACACGAGGTTGTGTGCTAAATCAAGATGTGTATATGTGTGATATGTATGTGTGATATGTGGACTCAGCAGTCATTGTACCGATAGTCGTTACGGCGAATGGCCTAATAGCCAAGAGGCTCGACCAACACCTCATGAGGCTCTCGTTGGGCGGCTGGATCAAGGGCTTGATACAGAAAGCAGTACTCATTGACACGGCACGCATAGTGAGGAGGTTCTTTTCTCTGGAGCCCTGACTGCCGGCAGCTTGAACCCTGTTCCCGATGCCGATGGGCTACTATTTTTTATATTTTTAAATGTATATTGTGTTTTTTTTAAGATATGTATTTAAAAATATAATTTATATGTATGTTTCAAATGAATAAACGAACTAATACATATTAAAAAACCTTATTAACTAAACACGTAACGTTATTGGCGGCGTCGTGTTTCGCTGCGTGGTGTCGCGTAACCGACCTCGGAAACATCGATATACGACACCCTGCGGCCAAAAGTCCTCTTTCAAGAAGGTCTGTAGCTGGTGGGTTGGAACCCGTATCACGAACGACTTAAAGTTGATGTTGTGGCGCGATTCCAACCTTTCAACCCTCAGGGTCTTCACTCTTAAATACTCCACGACTTCCTCAATCTTCATGGAGTGTAGACGCGAAATGTACAGCTCGTCGTAGGCACAACAGGACGCAGCAATGTCGGTGTACTCTACACCTCTGCCCAACCCTTTGGAGAATACAGGTGTGATGTTATATTGTTCAACCAAAAATCTATTTCATATTTGACCTCAACTTAGTAAATCAAGAGCCTCGATGTAACAGCCATAAGCTACATAATTCATAAAACCAATCTCAAACACGAAAAAATAATAACCTATTCCATTCCATCTATCCAGAAAGTTCTTTAAAAGTCAAAGACCTGTCGTTACTATCATATAGATGGTGCATGAAAAATATTGCGGCATTACTTTCGCTCCAGACTCCGCTTGGCTTCAATTTAGTTTAATTAAAATGTTGTGAATTCCCTGCTGTGCTCCAGATGGGTTTTTAGTTGTGTGAACGCTATTAGCAGTGTGTTTACTACTAAGTTTGCTGTAGAGGATTAGAATGATAATTAAAACTGTTAGAAAGAATAAAAAAAGAACATGTTGAGGGGAACGAAAGAGATGGCCGTGGCTTTTGTCGTAAAACCTGTAGAATGTTTCTGTATTTGAATCTATGACGTCCACGACGAAGATTAGGCCAAATTCTTCTTTATTTTTAACGTAGGGTAATCTTCTTAAATACCCACCCTTCACTCTGGGGAAGGGGTTATGTCGGATTCTTACCGACTAAAACTACTACAGTTTTCCTCCAAGGACTTATGGCCGGGGACGCGGGATTCGTTAGTGCATTCACCGGAAAAACCCCTGATATCGAATGTCAAAGTCAAAACATTTCTTTCAATTTAGTTCATTTAAAGGCAAATCCGAAAAAAAAATACTTTGTTGTTACACCTAAGGAAAGGCGAAGAGTTATGCCGGGGACTAGTATTGGTTAAAACCACTACGGTATTCCACCTCCGAGGGCCGAGGTCACGAGATTGACATTTTTCAACCGCAGAACAGTTCGTACCCTGATCAAAACAGGAATAATTCTTGCATCTATGATAATTAAATGCGTGTTTAATGTAGACAGCAGTGGAGGACTTCTTATTTACAGTCTAGAGTAAAGTAGAGTAGAGCTTATGCAGCTCTTAAATTAAATTGACGTCATGATTGGCGCAGTAGCGCTTGTGTGGATAATTGTTCCAGATCTGAATGTTCTTCTATGTAAAGATTTGTGTCTGGAAACGCACCCACGATACAGGAGCATTCCTAGTGTAGAGGAACGTGTGGCAACATCTATCACGCCACATGTGAACAACGCAACACTACAGTGGTGAAGCATACAGCGACATTAATGACAACTTATGAAAGATGACGTCACGACAGATCCGACATCGCGATATCAAACTGTTACAAGCATAAATACAGGCTGTAAGGGTAAACACCGTTATCCTTGAAACCAGTGGTTTGGTTTCATTTATAGAATGTAAAATCAATGAAAAAAAACTTTTTTTTTTTTATAAAATTTTCATTTTTCCTCAAAAGCATTTCACCCTATGCACGGGGACAACAAGCTACTGGAGGAGGCGCGGGGAACTCGCCGCGTGGCCCGACGCACGGCCCCGCACAGTTTGCTACCCCAGTCAGTCAGCTGTTTCGTTAGCGTGTGTGTGTACGCCGCCTCGTAGCGCCTCCGCGCCGCTCATTTCTCGCGCGTATATTTTTTTATTTTTTTACTCGGTCCTATATTTTTATTTTTAAGTCAACTACCCATGGTTTGAGTGATAACGGTGTTTACCCTTACATGCTGTATACAATTGCCCAACATCAACCATTGGGCAGTAGTCCGCCAGGCATAAGGCTGAACATCCACCAGAGCTGTGCGAGGAAAATGTGCGGTGTGAAAATGCGTAGCGAGGATGTAAAACGGTGTGACCCTTTCCACCAGAGTTGTCCGAGGAATGTGTAATGCGTAATGTGTTAATGTGTACAAATGATCATCTACCTCTTCCAAACACCATCTATTGACTGACTGGTAGGCGCATATTTTCAAATCCTCGCACACATTCCTAGCAACACATTCCTCGTAACACATTCCTCGCAACACATCCCTCGCTCCCATTTCTCGCTTGTTTTGTATGAACAAAAACCTCGCACAGTTAAGCCCATATCCACCAGAGCTGCGCAGAGCGAAGCTAGGTAAATGAAGTGATTCTATTGGTGCTTACAAAACACATTCCTCGCTACGCAGCTTAGCACAGCTCTGGTAGATACTCAGCCTTAGACCCGCTTGGTTGGAGGAGCATCATACCATGTTCCTCCACAAACGTATTAAAAAATTGTAGCGAGAGAAAGATACACAGACAGAAATTTCGTTACAGTTTTGCAATAACATAGTTATGTATTTTGCATTCTGCCAACGCTCCCCAATTTTAATATTAAGATCGCATCTAAAGATATGAACATCTCATTATCTCTCGTAGGCTCATCAGACGATATTATGACGTTGTGGTCAGTTTGAAATAGGACATTTTGTGTTTCTTCTAACTTCAAAAGTCATTTATTCAAAATAGACTAGAATTACTTACCTATTTTTGAACGTCAAAATTACATATAAAACATCCCACAAAAGCGCTCACCCTTCACCGCTTCCTAGTGATTTTGCTGTGAAGAAGAAACGGCGCAACAAACTCCCCAGCAACACATATGTCTGTCAAGTGAACAAATTAATTGAGTCTATACACAGCGAAAGGTAATATTAATTACAATAATGAAATTATGCAAAATGCGGATTATAAACAAAGTATAAGTAGGTATAAGACAATTCTGGATGAATTAAAAACAAAATTACCTATAATTATCTAAATAGTATAGATATTTCATCACAATATAGGTACACATAACTGTATACACTCAATATATTTCATTCAATACAATAATTTAAGATAATGTGAGAATAATGTAGGTCATTGTTATGAGTACAGGACTAATAATGAGAAAATAATAACAAAATGAATGCCCCATAGCTATCTTATAGGTTAATGTTTAGATACTGCCTTCATGTTTTAGAGGATTCGTTGTCTGTGAATATCTCAAAATTGTTGTATTTTTGTCCTGGTGCTTTACTTCAAGCGGGCAAAATTACGGTAAATAAACTCAACTTAGACAAAGTTTTATTAGTGGTTAAACGTCTTCGGCTGTACATGCCTCCTGATAGAACGCTGAATGGTTCCTTGGGAGTTTTTTTGCCATAATAACAACGCTTGATGATACTATCATTAAAACACAATAGGATGCTGCTGCATATCGTCCTTAATATTGTTTAATTCACATAAAACAATGCTGTTCCCAAAACAGAAATGCTATGAAAATACTTTTGTTTCCCACTCCAAAACAATTAAAAGTTGGCTCGATTCAATGCAAAATTGAATAATATTTTTTTAAGAGTACTCTTCCCACAGTTTCAAACTGTAAAGTGGATTTACTATCCAGGCATTTATTAAAATATCTGATTTCAAATGGTTGCAAGCCACACTATGCCCCAGGCAGTAATGTTAATGAATATTTGCTGTATAAGCGTACAACAGTGGAATATAATATCATCAATGTGAATAAAAAATACTTTTTACTTTTGTTCGCTGCCCTTTGATCAATCGCGATAACTTTGTCAGTGCGTGTAATCATATGAGAATTGATTTCTGTTTCGATATCATTTTGAAGATTCTAATCATTAATATCATTTAATATTTAATATCATCAAATTATTTGTTCGTAATCGTCACATGTATGATCTGCAATAGGAGTGCTTTCACTGCCGGCGCCGGTTGCCATTACGAGTGCCGGCGCCGGCTTCCAAACTGGCTATCGGCGCTGCGCCGACTACATACACTTTTTTTACACCTTCAAACTCTTCATGACACGATTATTCGTCACCCACTTTCATTTTCACAATAAAAGCAATGAAAAACTCAAGGGGATATAAGGTTGTTTGGGTTTCCAAAGCAGAGTCGACGGGGCTCCTATTTCTGTCTGCAGGGTTTAAAGTAACCTAACACGAAGGGGATGATGGAACCTCTTCGAACCTAACTGAAATTAGTCAGTTGGAAGACAAGTTTAACAGTGCTTGGCCGAAAATCTAACCTACCTTTCAACTAACATACCTACCAAACAAATTAACTTATTACCGCCACCGGTGTCCATTTTGGGTGCCGGCAGCAGATGTTTTTAATCTCGGCTGCCAGCAGTAATGTACCGCCGGTTCCCAATGGCGTTATTTTTGGGTGCCGGCGCAAGCAGCGGAGGCACTCCCGATCTGCAATAGTTTAAGCTCGGGTTATAAGGTCATACCTCAACTAATATTTCGCTATTAAGGGGGTCTCTAGCACAATAATAATTCCAATCTGGCAATAATAATTTCATCATTCTCATTATTATAATTCAGCCGAAAGAGGTCCACTGCTGGACACAGGTCCCCCAGCACTCCCCCAAGCATCGCCACATCGGCCAGTGGATGGCGCCGGATGGTGCCGGCGGTGGATGGCCTGGCGCATCCAGTAGATTCCCGCAACCTTCACCAAGACATCGGTCTACCTTGAAGGGGGCCTACCCTACCCACACGCTGCGCCTTCGGGTACGCGGTCGCCACATCAAAACCTTTTAGCCCCATCGAATTGCTCGCAGAATCTGGTTTTAGGAGAAAAAACTCGACCAAAAATGAAACCTAGTACCAACCAGCAGCCATGCTTGCTCCGACTAATTCAATGAGGAGATTCCTTCTTTCATTAGCTGTCAAAAACGCTAAAAAACAGTTTGGTATTGCCAGAATAATAATAAAAAAATGCTATTCAATGCAGGCTGCTAGCCGTCGCATAAAGGTCACAGCTCATTAAAGCCACCCGGCACCCGACCCGCATCGCCTCGTCGCTTAGCGTCCACTCGTTGTCAGCAGATGGTTCACGGGTGGACGCCGCGTTATCACCAGTAAACGTCGCGTGGTCAGCCAGAGGACCGATGCGCGCGGTCCACTCTATGGCAGCGCGCGGTTTACTCGGGACTTGTACGTTGGCAATGCGCAGCAACGCAAGGCAAGCATGCGTGCAGCGAGTTGTCACTGAGTGGTCAACTCGTCGTCTGCGCGTGGACGGCATACGCCCGAGGCGATCCGGTGACGCTACGGAGTTGATTTAGTGAGCGCACGTCCATACAAGTTCATATAAAGAATACTAATCGCACGAGGAGAGGCAATGCGGGTCGGAAGCAGGGTGGCTCTAATGAGCTGTGACCTTAACAGAATACAGACAAATCGTCGCAATAGCAATAATCCGTTTTTCCTCTTCAGGAAGACTAATCAACATTGAGCTATGCTACGTTTTGCTGTGCTATGTTCTATGTAGTCAATTTGCTCCTCTTAGATTATAATGAGGAAACAAACAAAATGTGCTGCGCAGCGTTTTGTTGAAAACATGGAAGGGATCACGCGATGCGTACGGATTTGCTCCTCACCGCACTGCCCACCCACTCGGTCTTTCGTCTGAGGTACTCGCGCAGCTCAAAGTTGTTGGTAGAGGAAACGTAGCACTAGAAAGTTAGCTTAGCTTAGCTAAGCACAGCACAGCACAGCAAAACTCAATGTTAATTGGTCACCTTTACACTCGCAGGATGATGACAAATATTGATTTCCTTTAATTCTACGCATCGATATTTGATGGCACTCATTCACACTCTCCAATTCAAAGTAAAAACAACTCCACAACACATTTATTACTGGAGATTTCGAAGTTTCGCACAGTTTATGCAACAGCCAAACATGAATAGAGGCCTAAAACCAAAAAAAAAACATCGCTTATTGACGTTCGAACGCTACCACACTCGTCCATTTTGTTTTGGCGGGACGGCCGCACCGCCATCTTTGTTTTTTACTTTTTTTTAAACTTTAAAAGCGGCCACAGTAATTGACAGATGCGGTCTTCGATTTGTGATCTCTTTGCTCATATCTTCCAAGTAATTTATTCGGAATTTAATTTTAAGTGGCAACCGGAAAGGTAGCTTGTTATTTATGACGAGATTAAAAGCTATATTTTTGGTTCCCATTGCATATCTTGATACAAATTAAATGGGATTATGTCTTTTGTATTGTAATAAGTTGAATGTTATTTTTTATTTATCAATGTCAAGTACGTTAATTGTTTAAGATTGAAAGGTATGTAATTAAGCTTAATGATTTAAGAAGGGTTCTGCTTTGCCGTGTTTGTTACCGACAAGACGAAATTGCAAGCTTAAGGGCATTGAATGTAAAGGATTTTATGTTGATCATAATTCTGCTGATTACCATTCTCCTGGCATATCCTTCCATGTGGCATCCTGGCATATGGCCCGTGTGGTGCCGTAAATCTCTTCCCATGGGTGTCTAAAATGCGACTAAAGGAATCACTAGAGGATGGGCAGCAGCGATCTCTGAGTACTTTAACAACCACACTGCGATCGCCAACCCGCCTGCCAAGCGTGGCGATTATATCAAACCCCTCCAACATATGGATAGTGGCGATGCTTGGGTGGGGCCTATGTCCAGCAGTGGATGTCTTTCGGCTGAATGATGATGATGGTATATTCCAGGAGAGGCTGTAATACTTTTGATAATATTTAACGCATTTTTTTTGAGGAGCTCGTGGCTAAATAATTACAGCCGCATAGACCGATCTTCCGGGTTAAGCCACGCTTGCCGAGGTTGGTCTGTGGATGGGTGACCATTTACCATAGCGAGTTTCCTCCGTGCCTCGGAAAGCACGTATAGCCGTTGGTCCCGGCTGTCATTTCTTTATCTTTGACAGTCGTTACTGTTGGTCAGAAGCCAGAAAGTCTGACAACCAGTCTTACCAAGAGTATCGTATTACCCAGTTACTGGGTTGTGGAGGTCTGATAGGCAGTCGCTCCATGTAAAATACTGATATTCAGCTGCATCCGGTTCGACTGGAAGCCGACCCCAACATAGTTGGGAAAAGGCTAGGCAGATGAATATCTAACGCATTTTAAATTAATTTTATAATACGACCGTGGACTGATTAGGAATATAATTCCCTTCGTCACCGGACAAGTGAGATAAGAAGCGACGAACCGGACACCATAATATATTTTTATTATTTATTTATTACTAGCTTTTGCCCGCGGCTTCGCTCGCGTTAATTCAGAATTTGTCAATCAACTCATAACACACTACTAAAGTTTCTATAATAATAAATATAATTTGCTTTCAGGGGGCCCAGCTAGTGAGCTGGCGAGTCACCGTCCGCCAACACATTTCAAATTTAAACTTGAAAGGTAGAACGCCGTTTTCTTCCGGCAATAGAGGTTAACCGGTCGTCAAAACATCCCTTTCTATAGACCAGATATCTTTTTACCATATTTTACGATAGTTTTGCACCCACCTGGGACGGTCCATGACTGTACTCCAATAGTGCAGCCGTGGATAGTCCCCGGTTGGTGCTCCATCCCATTTTAGAATAAAGTTCTCAAAGGGGCATCTGCGCGTTGGACCTGTGTCCCCCGTATGCCTACCAAAGGACCGGACATCTTCCGCACGAAAGATGAGCCGTGACTAAAAAGAAATATAATTGAATCATGATTTGAAAGACACGTGGCTCCATCTATTATCATTATTGTTGTTTTCCTCGGGAACAGTACTTTTGTTCGTGATGAAAAGTACCCTACACAAGGTTTCTGTACACCTGACAACGTATATGCTAAATTTCAAGATGATCGGTTCAATGGTTTAGGCGTGAAAAGGTAACAAACGTACTTCCGCATTTATAATATTAGTTAGGATTTTACCTACTCGGAAAATTGTGATAGGCTCGCCACATGGGATTTAATGCTAGAGGCGAAACGTGGGGTGGGTGTCTCCTGTAATAGAAGACCACCTCTACTTACCCCTTTGTGGATTAAAGGCGTGATAAAATGTAAGCATGCACCTTAATTAATATCGTGCCCAGAGTTTCGTGTCGCGTGCCTTCTATAGCACGCGTGCCATTGGTTTGATATTACAAACATACTTGTGGGATGAGGCAAGAAATAAAAGCATGAAATTCCACTTTAAAGTAATTAATATTATTTTATAAAACAAAAAAAAAACACTGCAGCAACTAACTACTTCATCCTCGCATTCCGATTATCTTCCATTTTCATAGATAGACGACAACCACAGATTACAAAACCTTATAGTCATACACTAACTTGATTCCTAAAGAACAACACGTTTTATAAATATTACAATAATCAAAGAATGCCATTCGCTCCCACACACATATAATTACAGAAACGGATAAATTAAATAATAAATAGATATAATTTTTTAACTGATAAGTAAAATAACAAAAGTAAAATGAGTTAAATATGTGAACATAATAATTTATAATCGAAATAATTAATAAACTTATTAATTGAAATACATAATTATATTAAATATACCTACTAATTGCTATACTAAATGTTTAAGCGAATAATAAATAAACAGTGATACTATATAATTTAATTTAATATAGCAAATAAATAAATAGATAAACTGACACATATTATATTAAGAGAATAAACAAACGATTTTTCCACGGCGCGTCTAATACGCCGTACGGTTAAGAAACCGTGCCGTAAACAAGAGGCCTTACACACTCCTTTCGTTTTGTCCACGTTCATACATCTTGTCATACAAGCTCGCCGGTTTAGAGAACGCACCTGTTCTTTGCCGAAAACCACAAGGAGAATTTCCAATCACAACCATCCATATAAAATTACTCAAACTTGAAATGCATTTAGTTCTAACGTGTCTACACCCAGTTCAACATTTCACGACAGTTGCTAAGAAGGATTGTCGACAACGCATCTAGTTAAAGTTTGTAGGTGGATTCACTTGGAACTTGGTGGGGGCCTGAATAGAGGACGTGCCGTAGAATTAAGAGCATTATAACTAACTTTGTTTGTGTAACACTTGAAATGGAGACTTGTATGTAGATGTTGAACATATTTAGGCATTCAAATGTAGTAAGTTAGGGCGTATTCTATAGTGCTACTTAGAATTATCTGGCAGAGTCGGTTTCGCGCTCTAAAGTTTCTGTACTACCACCAGTTTTCACTATTTTTATTATTTGTTGTTTAACTATAGAAAATGTACTAAAATCAAACTAAGTTTCATGCTTGTATGTGTTACCGCTTCACTACATAGTATAAAACAAAGTCGCTTCCCGCAGTCGGTCTATATGTATGCTTAGATCTTTAAAACTACGCAACGGATTTTGATGTCGTTTTTTTTAACAGATAGAGTAATTCAAGAGGAAGGTTTATTATGTATAATACATGCATATTATAGTACCCGTGCGAAGCTGAGGCGGGTTGCTAGTTTAAGATAAAGCAGGAATAAATAGAGTTAAAAAAAAAAATGTCGTGAGATGTATCTAAGGGATTCATTAGAGGATGGGCAGCTGCGTGGCGATTATGGCAAACCCCCTATTGGGGAAGGCCTATGTCCAGCAGCGGGCGTCTTGCGGCTGAATCATCATCATGTACTACAAATAAATGAAGTTTGACGCTTGTATTTACCGTTTTTAAGATAGAGCAGGAACAAAAAACGTTAAATTAATACCTTTTGTTTGAGGTTTCTTGTATGGAGACCTCCTTTGGATTTAGACTTATTATCGTTTTTAATATTTGCCATGATAGAAGCGATAGTAACACATATTTTGTGAAAATTTCAACTGACTAACTATTACGGTTAATACGATACAGCCCTGTGACAGACTGACGGACGGACGGACGGACAGACGGCGTGGGCTTTTATGTAATATGGTCCCTTTTGGACCCTTTGGACACACCATTCTTCTTTGCATGTTGTTGGCTCAATTTTAAACATGATTTTGATGCTCTTAGGTATAAGCAGCCTGCTTAAAATGAGCTGAACTCTACTTGAAGAAATGGTTCGAAAGACATTAACGCATTGGTTTGCCATTTTTAGTTTGTATAATACTGTATTTATGCATTTTGTTACAAAACGTAACTAATGAATCTTATTTTATTGTTAGATTATTGGTCGCGTTTACACTAGTCTCGCCTAATGGTAAGCGCAGATAGGGTCTAAAGGTGGCTTACCACGGTGCGTGATGGCGCGCACTGGACGTGTATCATCCGTAAAATCACGCAACGTGGGAATCCACATTATAAGGGTGCGTGATTCGAAGCTATTTTTTAATTCCAAAATATCAAGTGAAAGAGAACTCGCACGTACCTTTGAATTTACCGAATCGCGGCGGTTACGGCGCACCGCTCCGGACGCGTCCGCGTTACCATGGACGAGTCTCTTCCCATGGTGCGCTGGTGCGAGGGCGTGCGTCGCGGTGCGCGGTATCACGCATCGTGGAAAACAAGCGTAAGATGGAGCACACGAAAGCAAATAACAGAGATATAGAAGGATTACCCTATACCCCTCTGGCTCTCACATACACACGACGAAACACAGTAAACCGTTTGGCGGCGGACTTTGATATGAGGGTGGTAGCTATCCAGGCGGACTGTATAAATCCTACCACCAAGCATGCTGGGTTTTGTTGAATCTTATAATACCGGCTTCCCACGGTGCGTCATAGCGCGCACCGCGACACACGAGCTCGCACCGACGCACCATGGGAAGAGACTCGTCCGTGGTAACGCAGGCGCGTGCGGAGTGGTGCGCCGTACCCACATCATACACCCTCATAATGTGGCTTCCCACGGTGCGTGATTTTACGGATGATACCACACACAGCCGGTGCGCGATACCACGCACGGTGGGAAGCCAGCTTAACAGAGATATAGAAGGATTCCTCTATACCCCTCTGGTTCTCACATACATACGACGGAACACAGTATCTGCTTGGCGCCGGACTTTAATGTGAGGATGGTAGCTAGCCAGGCGGACCGTATAGATCCTACCACCAAGCGTGCTGGGTTTTGTTGAATCTTACAACACGCGTCTATTCCCAGCGTGCGGTGAGAAAGTTTTATTTTCTAGCCCGTCCCCACACGGGGAAAATATCCGATAAGTATGTAAGGTTAAACATAAAAGTTAAGATGAATACAAAACAGAAGTATTGGATTTCCAAAGAGCGTCAATGTTGCCAGCAAAAAAATCAAACTACAACGTGAATGCTGAGTGAAACTTCATACAACTTGTATCGGTTTTTCTTACAAAGGAAACTTTGTTGAGAGTTTTACTGGCACACACTGACTTTAAGAATGTATGGCAAAAATACTTCATGTCAAGTGTACGGTGTACGTAAATGGTTTTAAAATATTTTAGTCCTATTAAGTTAGGGGTAAAATGATTGGTCACTCACTGCGACACGACAGCTTTATAACAAACTAGTTTTTGCCCGCGGCTTCGCTCGCGTTAATTTAGAATTTGACAATCAATTCAGATTGTATTAGGTACAATAATATAATTCAATCATGATTCGAAAGACACGTGGCGCCATCAATGAACGTTATTGTTGTTTTCCTCGGGAAGAGTACATTTTTTCGGGATGAAAGGTACCCTATGTCCGTTTCTGTACCTACACCTGACAGCGTATATGCAAAATTTCAGGATGATCGATTCAGTGGTTTAGGCGTAAAAAGGTAACAAACGAATAAACTTACTTTCGCATTTACAATATTAGTTAGGATTAGGATATCATAAAAGGTAAATTACAAGCAAAAAGAAAGCCATGCCAGGTAGACCAAGAAGAAAGTACACAGACCAATTGAAGGAAAAGACAGAAGTGATAACATACAGAGAAATGAAGGAATTGGCTCTGGATAGAGAAGGATGGAAGTCTCTACACCGACAAGTACCGAGCACTTATATTTTGCGAAACTATTAGGGTTCCTTGTTGACTACGGAACCCTAAAAAACGGCTATTCCATATATTTTTAACCGACTTCAAAAAGGAGGAGGTTCTCAATTCGGTTGTATTTTTTTTTTTTTTTTTTTTTTTTTTTTACCTCATGTCTCCGTCATTTATGAACCGATTTGAAAATATATTTTTTTTTTCGAAAGGTTACACTTTCCGATTGGTCCCATTTAAATTTTGTTATGATTAGACCATGAACTTCAGAGTTACGGAACGGAACTCCTCATCGGATCAAAGCAAAATTCTCAAATTACTAACATTGCTTTGTTTATATTTGTTGTTGGGAACTGACTACTTGAAAAGAGGAGGGGGTGCGTGTCCCCCCTCCCCCCCCTTTGGAATGTTTTCATTATATCGTGTAAGGTATCGTTTGAAAGGACTTTTTATGCCCGACTACGTCAAAACCAAAAAGAAGGGTTATGAAGGAGGGGGTTAAAATTATGACACTAAAACGTATTTAATAAAAAATAAACTTTAAAAAAAAGTAAAAACCGACTTCAAACAAATACTAAAAGGAGTAAAATAATTACCATAATATAAAATTAACAGTTTCAGAAGTCGGTGCAACTCTACACTGAAGCAAATAGAAGCCACCGACTTCTGAAACTGTTGATTTTATATTATGGTAATTATTTTACTCCTTTTAGTATTTGTTTGAAGTCGGTTTTTACTTTTTTTTATGTTAAGCAATGCATTGATTTTCAGTGAATGCTCAATGGGTATCCTGCCTGGAATTTCCCAACTATGTTGGGGTCAATTTCCAGTGTAACCAGACGCGGCTGAATACCAGTATTTTACACGGAGCAACCCAATTACGGCAAAGTCGATATCCTAAGATTAGACCAGTTGCAAGACTTTCGGACTTCTAACTACCCGTAGCGCCTATCATAGGTATTATTACGACACCCTGGACCGACGGTTTAACGTGCTCTGCGAGACACGGAGGGATCTCGATTTGTAACGAACGGTCACCTATCCACTGACTGACAGCGGAAAGCGCAGCTTAACCTTGCAAATCATGGCGGTTGTTAATTAGCCACGAGCATATAATAATTTACTTGTGGTGCCGGGCGTAAATAATAGCACTACCCCATCTCTTCCAATGGGTGTCGTAAAAGATGACTAAGGGATTCACTAGAGAATGGACAGCAGCGTTCTCTGAGTACTTTAACAACCATACTGCGACCGCCAACCCGCCTGCCAAGCGTGGCGATTATGGCACCCCCTTCCCCCAACATGGCTTAGGGGGAGGCCTATATCCAGCAGTGGACGTCTTTTGGCTGAATGATGATATAATATTACTGGTTACTGGCAATAACAGTTTTATGTATATTTTTTTTTTTTTTTATATAATAAATATGATGTTAATGTCATATAAAATAATGTAGGTACCTATTACACCTAAGTAATATAATGTATAATCGCCAATGTAACCTAATTTTAATGTGATATTTATTTTCCTAATAATGTAAACTTACAAATAAGTGCTATTATTGTATGCTTGCAACACCCTTACAGGGTCTATGTATGTTTGGGATAACTATTCTATAAGATCTCTGTAAACTACATTGTGCAATAAATAAATATTTAAACTATTTCTGTAACCTATGCAGACTCCATAGACCGGAAAAATGCTAAAATTAAATAAAAAGAAGGAACGAAACAATTCCCCTCTTCAAACATGCTTGATAACCCTTCCTCACATACGTACAAAACCCTATGACCCATACATAAGATACTGAAGAAAAAAATAAAAGAAGCAATGATACACCAGAGAGGAAAAGTAAAACTAAGTCTTAAAACTTATAAGATAAAGTTTAGAATCGCTTGAGGGCTGTTAATAGTTTTGGAGGGTAGGTCCATGAGTGCAGCGGAGCGAATGCCTTGATTGACATACGAATATCTAAGTTTGGTAGTATGTTGAGTTTATTTGTCAGATGAACATCGGATGAAAATAGGCTAAGTATCCCCTTTGAGGAAGGATGAGGCAATCTAGGAAAATAAGTCAGGTAAATAGACAGCCTTATGAAAGCAAGAAAGAAGACAAAAACTCGGCCAAGTGCGAGTCGGACTCGCACACGAAGGGTTCCGTACATCTATGAAAACGGCAAAAAAAAACACGTTTGTTGAATGTAGAATGAGAAATGATTTATTCTGTTTTTTAGTATTTGTTGTTATAGCGGCAACAGAAATACATCATCTGTGAAAATTTCAACTGTCTAACTACTTATCACGGTTCATGAGATTCAGCCTGGTGACAGACGGACGGTCGGACAGACAGCGGAGTCTTAGTAATAGGGTCCCGTTTTACCCTTTGGGTAAGGAACCCTAAAAATGGACACAAACTCAAACTCAAAACTCGTTTATTCAAAGTAGACTAGTATTACTTAGTTCTTTTTGAACGTCAAATTTAGGTAGTTACAATTGACTGCACCCCCAAAAGCTCCCACCCTTCACCGCTTCCTAGTGTATATGTGTGTATGCACAGTACAAAGAGACACAAAATAACATACATAATTATGAAACAGAAACAAAAGTACTAAAAAGATAGATAGTGTCATCAACATAGCCATAATGTAGTGGTGTCTCAAGACTGGGCCAAACAGCAGGGCAATTAGGTAACGTAACCAACATCAATCATGACAGTTGATGTATAAAAAACAATATTCATTGCGTGGTACACAGTTGTAGAGAAGTCTGATTGTTAATGGAATGTTGCTATGGAAACTGTTGACCTGTCAAAATCAAGTCCATTGCGATTACAAGTAGAACTAGAATGCTCAATCGAGATATTATGGATTTAGGTCTGTTATTGGTTTCGGCCGTACATAATGCTGGAGCTGCACCTGCGTCTCTCGTCGTGAAGCTTCGCACAATGATACGATATAACCCACCATTCTCGGCTATCGTCGCGATAGTGCGGGCTGCGTACCAGTTAGTTATCGCTCGGGTGGCGATACAATAAAGGGTTTTAGCGCGCTAAATATCGTGCTGCGTGGTCGAACTAGCATTGGTCATTTCGGCTGTTATTCTCGCTTTTTCTACATAATGGAGTGGAGCGACGAAATGGTGTTGAAAATTTTACACAATTTTGAAGCTGAGCCCATCTTACGGCAGCTTTAAATAAATACCTATAGTAATTGTTAGCCCACATGTAGAAGTAAAAAAGTCGCCGTCCATAGTCAAAAGTTCTGGAAATTATATTGCTGTCATCTTGGATTATTGCACGATATGCCCGGCCACACATTATCAGACTGTCAGAAAATCTCTGACGCGCGACTCTGCTCGTACATTTGTACTAGACACTGTAAGAATTTGCCTTTTAAATATAACCTTGTCTTTACTCGTATAAAATATCATTTACCCTTAACCCGCTTCCGCTACGTTCACGATCTTGGCCTAAACGGAACTTGGCTTGAAAACTTTTCAGAACCGCGCTGTGGTTTTTACCCTGTCAAAACTTATTCCTACTTTGACATAGGGATATATTATGGAAATAATATTTTCTCTACCTTCTTTTGTCGGGTAACATATTTCTTATATTCTGTGGTTACATACTAAACAATTTGTGGTGTATTGTATAGTATGTATTAAGATTTAATTTTCACTGTTTCATTTTCCTTTGAAACTGATAAATCAAATAAATGGTCTTTGTAATGTAGTAGACAGCCCTAGATTCTCCTGAGCTAGAGACACGTCTGCTACACCAGTTATAGAGAAAGTCGCCGACTAAGGGGCCGGATAAACAAGAAAAATACTTTTTAAGACAACTTCTATAATTATAAACACTTGCCCCCTTATTAAAAAAGATGGTTTAAACCAAGAGTAAGATAAACCCAGGTTTAAAATATACCCATCACTTTCTTATAACTTATAACAAAAAGAGACGGGGCTATTTTAAAACCTAGGTTTTTCTTAGACCATCTTTTGTAATAAGGTCTCTAAACTGCACACGTAGAATTTTGAATGAAACAGAACTTATTCGGAGCGATACTTCTACTCGGCGTGGTATGCGACTCCTCCTCCCAGTGTAGCTGAGTACCGAAAGCTCAGCGGTACGGTATCTCCCTCAAGTAGATCGGAGTTCGGGAGGCTCAGCAGTGCAGGGACTCCCTCGAGTAGATCAGAGTGCCGGAGGCTAAGCGGTGCAGCGACTTCCTCAAGTAGGTCGGAGTGCCGGAGGCTCAGCGGTGCAGCGACTCCCTCAAGTATGTCGGAGTGCCGGAAGGTCAGCAGTGCAGTTTCCTTCAAGTCAATTCCAGACCGCACACTTTTCTCGTTGCCTCTCGAATCCCTCCAAAGAACCTTGTTTCTTTTTTTTTTCGAGAGCTTTTCCAATTTCGAATGTAATAATCAAAAACGATGTGGCCTGTGATAAAAAAAGGTTTAATATAACTAAAAAGAAGGTGAAATGTCGTAAGAGGATGATGATGTTATCTTACATCATTCAGGTTTTCTCAGGTATATTTTGGTAGAGTTTCTAGTTTTTTTTATTTTATTTTTATTTTCCTCCTCGGGACATTCTCGTACGGGAGTCTTACTGTGATAAATAAAACATGTGTTCCGAGCAGAGAAAACATATATTTGATTGATTTATAATCTGCTAGAAAAAAAACGTAACATAATAACATCACGCCTGTGTTCCCCGAAAGGATGGGTAGAGGTGTACAGTATACCCTCATTTCGCGTTATGTTAAGGCTCATGTAATAGGGGGGCGAGTCTACTGCCACCAACCGGAGACAAATCAGACTCCGGGCTGCTATTGAAAAATTCCACACGGAAAAACTCAATAACAGTTTGTCCGACCTGGGCATTGAACATAAGATCTCATGCTCAGTAGTCGCGCTTGGTGGAGCACGCGGATGGAAAATATATTGATACGGAGCGGATACGAAGGAGAAGGGCTGTGTTCGCAGTAAATGGTATAGAAGCTTTATAATAGCAAGCACATGCACTTACCAGCAAACCAGCCAACTCGCAACGCCTTTATATGCTGCAGACACGGCTGCAGACGACAGCTTTTCTTGATGGCGAAAGTCTTTACACTGAAAGTTATTTGCACGAGCACAGAGCGTTTTACGCGAGGGAAAAGGCGCGCCTCCCTATGTAGCTTTTGCACTCGCGAGCGGTAATACCTGAATCACTGATAATTCTGAGACTCAGTAGCGGATAATAATAATGAAACAATGATGGAGAGCTGACAGCACGTCAAGCAGACATCAAGCGGAGAAAAGTTCTGGTGCAAACAATTGAATTTGAAAAGTTAAAGCGTTCTGTTTTCTTCGTCTTGGGCACTGGGCTTTTCAGCGCCTAGAGCCGTCATGCAAACCATTAAAAGGCGAAGTCATCGAACTAGCCAAATGGTTAGTACATGTGCCTGTGTGGCGTGAACAGCGCTTGTGACCACTAGCTAATACTATTTTTTAATTATGCCACTGCAGAACAAAGGCCGCTTCTTATACTAAGAAGGAACCAGCTTGCAAAAGAAAAAAAGCTTGGAAGCACCAGGCTTGTTCACTGCGCATCGGCAATTTCAGACCATTAAGTCCAGGTTTCCTCACAATATTTCTCCTTCACCGTAGAAAGTGCTGACAATATTATTCTGCACTAATGCAAACACAGCAAGAAGGCTCTAAGCCAAGCAATTTTTTATACAGGAAGCACCCGCTGACGACACTTACACTGTACATGACCATGTGTATGGACTTACTTGAACCATATCGTCTTATACCTAAATATACAGGCTGTAATTCCGTAAAACCACGTGATCTATTTATTACTGGTATAGATTAACTTTTTTTTTTTTCAATTGGACTTTTCAAGAAAGAAGATAAAAGATGTTTTAAATAATATATCGTGTTATGTTTTCGTGTCATTTTAACCCCTGAATTAACTAACTGCGGGGAATGATATCACGTTAGTCGTGCCTGCTACCTGTGTCGCCGTGCTTTCATTCATTTATGCGTGGCATCGAAATGTTCAAAAACAAAACAAAACTTTTTCCCTAAACAAGTGTTCCTTATTTTTTAATTGAAGAATTGAATCTTACCGCTACAGCAAGTTTTTATTTGTAATTTTTTTTTAATCATCCTATTTCCCGTGCTTGTAATAAAATCCCTCTAAAACAGTAATAGAACATTTGTTTTAAGGAAGTACACAAATTCGTTTACACGCTGTATGGATATTTATATTGAAACTTGAGATCATAGGCAAAATTGTTTTGATATCACTTAATCGATTGTAGTATCTAGCTGTGGAGACTTGTAATTAGCAATCTAGTTATGTATTATTCTTACCATAATGTACGATGAAATCATACACCTTAATGCACTAATGTTGATTCGTGCATTTTTACCTCATTTTCACTAATTAATATTAGCTAAGCATTCAGTACCTGACTAGCGGTCATCGCGTGTGCTCCCTCGCTCCTTTATATTAACTAAACCTTTGGTCCGGACAATATATTTAATTAGACATAAGCAGCAGTATTATTTAACCATCTTCTTCCAAGCTTTTACACATAATGTTATTAGTCTGTAAGCAGTATTAAAATGAAAAAAAAAACATGCTTATTTCTGCCAGGTTTGAACCCTCAACCTGGTTGTCCACAAGCGGGTCCATTAACCTGCAGACCACCCTGACTTACAGAACAACAAAGCCTGTATAAATATAAGTAGGTATACATACAGGATGTAGGGTAAATTAGCTAAAGAGGCGTATTCCAAAGTACTCGCTAACTTTAACTCGCGACATTAGCAATTTCCCTCTACACATTCAGTTATAATCGTTTTGGAGTAGGTAATTACTAAATAAGTACCCAGCGGAGGTTATTGGCAAATGCGGACTACATGAAGCTCGGATACGTCTTATTATTCATTATGAATTAAAAATCTCCTTAATTGTTTTGAAGATGTTAAAAAATGGCAGCACTGATCGTAACACACGTGACACCGTCTTGGGCCATCGCGGGAAGAAAATACCTGGATTTATTATACCATGGTTAAAACCGTGTCGACCATCAAACTGCTCACATAAAAAAAAACAGACTACGTAAAAAGCGAACTAAAAAAAAATAAGAACTGAAATGATGTAAACAAGACCTACGCTTCTAATCATAACATACATAACATAACGTATTTATGTAGGTTTTCAAAAAATCATGCTATCATATCTTATTATGCAGTCGGAGGCTACCTACGAATTATGTAATTCTCAAACTGACTGACCAAAAACAAACGTAGTCTCCTACGCATGATAAAAATCAGATACGCGTGACATAACCCTGTCTTTGCTGTCGCGCAGTCGGGTAAAAAGGTGTTTAAGTGTCTAAACACACTATGCTCAAGGTACACCGAAGTCCGGCATGATTACGCCTGCAATGCTATTTTAATTACTGACAACACATTATGCCGAAATTACGTTGCGATAGAGCGTACAGCCGAATTTTGGTCGGGCGTAAGTTCAGCGACAATTCGGCGGCAACGTATTCTGTAGAGCACACATTATACGCGACCGAAGTTCGGTGCGATTGCCGACGAAAATCCGGGCCGGGGAGCAGCGGGAGGCAAGTATGCCCGCGCCCCGCGTGTCTGCCCACAAGTTTGCGCAACTGAATTTATGCCGTGTAAGTTCGGCACTTTTGGTGTGTCATATCAACCGAATACGTCGGAACGTAAAATCAGCCGCGGTACTTCGGTCGCGTACGGCGTACCTTCGGCATAGTGTGTTTGGACACTAAGCCCTATTTAGTCTAAACTACCGTAAAACAAAATGAAAGTTTCACGATCAATGGTACCTTGTATACATTTTTTTAATAAACGGGATTTCAAAACACTATTTACCTAGTATTTATCAATTTTAGTAATTCCATGTTAAATTGAAACAATTTGTCTTACAAGGCGTCCAATAAACTTGGAGTAACTTCAATACTTATTGGAATCTATTTCCTTTGACATCTTGAACAACAAATAGAACTGCACTCCAAGTGTGAGTTTTTTTACGCTACTAGGTACTGTAGTTGCGTCAAATGTATGAAAATTTATGAAAAATGTATGAAAATTTGGGCAGCGCCTCCAGCGGCGAATAGCGTAACTAAAAATTTGTTTGACATTTCTGGCGTGATGCAACTACAGTAGTAACGTAAAAAACTCACACTTGGAGTATTGGTTCCTATTGGCGTAAAGTTAAACTAACGCCTTTTTCCTTGAAAAAGCTGCTGTAATTTTAGTGTTTAAACATAGTACACTAAACCGTTGGCAGGGCAAGAAGACGGTTAAAAATGAAAAATAAAAAGCAAAGTTTTTTTTAGTTGCAATTTTTCTTAGTTTAAGCAAATAAAAGAGATATTATTTTCAATACTCAATACTTTTATTTTTATTTTAATTTTAATGGAATAGATGAGAGAGATTTTCAGCTTGCAAATAAAAAAACATGGAAGCCCACTTCTAAGTCTAAAGATGTAGCATTTTTAATGAACACACAACATTGGGCGGGTCAAAACTCAAAATGGCTGCCAATCGGAGAGGAGGTGGATTGTATAACAATAAAAAACCCGACTGCATAAAAAGCGAACTAAAAAGATGGAAACAAAACATATTTCTAATCATAATACATATACATAACATAACCTTAGCTGTTCATCTGATGGATACGGAACTCTTCTCTGAATGAGAAGGATTCAGGCTTTAGGACGTATACATAAAGGAAGCAAGTAACCAGTGCCGACCTACCAGCGCTTATCGGTACTGGTCCGTGCAGGTATCCGCTACATAAAGGAATCGGATAGAAGCACGGACTGGCAATTTTTAACAAAAATACGCCTTGTTCCAAATACGAATTCACGCAAATACAGCACCAAATGACCGCTTACCAGCGCTGATTGGATCAGGTTGGAACTTGACGGCGAAGTTCTGAGCTTGTCGACGCTGCCGTGCGAGCACGGATCTTTTATCGAGTCGATTCGAGAAATGTATCTATTCTAAACGTCAAATTTGACATAAGATGTAGATAAACAACTGCTGTCGTTTTATCAATAAGTATGTCAAATTTGACGTTTCGAATAGATACATTTCTCGAATCGACTCGATAAAAGATTCGTGCTCGCGGGGCTGGTTCGCCACACAGTATAGAAACTACCTGCGCCGACTAACTGCGTGGACCAGCACTGACAAGCGCTGGCAGTTCGGCGCCGCAACCCGCTTTCTACGTGTATACGCACTTAGCCCACAAAACTGGCATAATGCGGGTTGTTTAAAAAAATCATGCTATGAAATTATAATATACAGTCGGAGGCTACCTATAAATTAAGTTATTTGCAAACTGACTGACCAAAACATACGTAGCCTCAACTGTCCTTGATGTTGCGCAGTCGGGTGAAAAGAGATATATTTGTCGATAAAATTAAGTGTTCAACATGTCGTATTTTCGATAGTGCAATACCAAACACACAGTATGTGTATAGCATGGGTAAACTGAAAACTGAAGCATGAAAAAGCTGAATCGATGCCAAAAGATGAAAGCTTGAGTACACAATGTTCATACCAAATGCCCGTTTTACATACATAAATAAACTCGTGCCTTTTTCCCGTGGCGGTAGGCAGAATATATAGAACGCCACAAGCTACGATTCTTACATACTCCTTTCGCTGCGTCCACGATCATACATCTTATCATACACGCACGCTGGTTGAGAGTACTAAGCACCTGTCCTTTTTGAAGAACATTACACATAACATCGATGTATGTCCTTCTAAAGGTGGCTTCCCACGGTGCGTGGTAGCGTGCACCGGCTGTGCGTGGTATCGTCCGTAAAATCACGCACCGTAGGAAGCCACATTATGAGGGTGCGTGATTAGAAGCAATTTTTTCATTCCAAAATACCAAGTGAAAGAGAACTCGCACCGCACCTTTGAATTTACCGACTCGCGGCGGATACGGCGCACCGCTCCGCACGCGTCCGCGTTGCCACGGACGAGTCTCTTCCCATGGTGCGTCGGTGCGAGCTCGTGTGTCGCGGTGCACGATATCACGCACCGTGGGAAACAAGCATAAGGCGTCCTCCATCGGCGTTTCCACTGACATTCACCGCCGTTCACTCATTCTCTCAACATGACCACCTAAGCATACATACTCCTTTCAATTATTGTCACTACATCATTTATGATGCTCATTTTCTTTGAGTCATATACTAATAACATACATAAATTCACGCCTTTTTCCCATGGGAGTAGGCAGAAACTGCAGAACGCTATATGCTACGATTCTTACATACTCCTTTCGTTTCGTCCACGTTCATACATCTTATCATACACGCACGCTGGTTGAGAGTATTAAGCACCTGTCCTTTTTGAAGAACATTACCAATAACGTCGATGTATGTCCTTCTAAAGGTGGCTTCCCACGGTGCATGGTAGCGCGCACCGGCTGTGCGTGGCATCATCCGTAAAATCACGCACCGTCGGAAGCCACATTATGAGGGTGCGTGATACGACGCTTATTTTTTCATTCCATTATACCAAGTGAAAGAAAACTCGCACCGCACCTTTGAATTTACCGACTCGCGGCGGATACGGCGCACCGTTCCGCACGCCTCCGCGTTATCACGGACGAGTCTCTTCCCATGGTGCGTCGGTGCGAGCTCGTGCGTCGCGGTGCGCGATATCACGCACCGTGGGAAACAAGCATAAGGCGTCCTCCATCGGCGTTTCCACTGACATTCACCGCCGTTCACTCATTCTCTCAACATGACCACCTAAGCATACATACTCCTTTCAATTATTGTCACTACATCATTTATGATGCTCATTTTCTATGAATGATGTACTAATAACATACATAAATTCACGCCTTTTTCCTATGGGAGTAGGCAGAAACTGCAGAACGCCACATGTTACGATCCTTACATACTCCTTTCGTTTCGTCCACGTTCATACATCTTGTCATACACGCACGTCGGTTGAAAGTACTACGCACCTGTCCTTTTTGAAGAACATCACCAATAACATCGGTGTATGTCCTTCTCGGGTTTCCTCTACCGTTTCCACTGACATCCGCTTTATGAATTCCTTTTATTAAGTGTCGTTAATTCATTCACTTAACATGCCCAAAGCACCTAAGCATACTCCTTTCTTTTATCACTACAGCATCTATGTTGCCATTGATGTAGAGACATGGACCTCGGGTCAACGCTCAAAATTTTCAGAACCGAATGTAGACTAAAACGCGAAAACGAAGACTAATTTACGTCAATGGATGCAGTCGAATCTTCGTTTGGTGAAAAGCTAAATTAGACGTTGTGATGACGACATAGGATTTAAATTAGTTTGCTGTTATTTTTATGTTTATATGGCGGTTTGCCTTGGCGCTCTGGTCGTGTATGTAAACTAAGGACACGTTTTTCTTAAATTTTGTACTAGGCCCTTGGTGTATGTGTTTCTACATCAATGTATGATGCCCAGTTTCTATGAGTGATATGCTAATTGATGCTGGCAGGTACGTTTAGCCCCATAAAGTTTCAAAAGCAACTTACAACTCCCATATATTTACCATATCCTACTCGGAACGACTTTATTCAGGCATTCACGAACATTTAATGTTAATAGTCGGCGTAAGATTTTGTTAGAACAAGATAAGCCAACGAATGGGCGGTTTTAGTGTCGGAAATAATGATAACAATACTTATTTATTGTGACAACAACATAGATAAGTGCAGAAGCTCCACTTTATACAATCCACGATACGTAAGTCGTAAAAGTTTCTGGAATTGGCCACTTGCGTTAAAAATACTAAAATAAAATTCCTATTTTTGAAAATGGAACTCTTCGGCTGTAGATTAGGTATTAATTTTTTTACGTCTGTCATTTGTTTTATCTTTGTGGCGCCAATTTGAAAATTGCATGTTTACCTAACGATGGATTTAATTCGAGAAGTTTCGATGTACGATTTTCGCTGTGGTTTACGGTTTTCGAGTCAACAAGAAAGTTGCCAAAAACTTAAATTAGCATTTGGTGATGAAGCCCCATCTCGTAGCCTCTACGTTTTTCTAGTATAATGAATTCAAACGTAGACGTAATCATCTCCAAGACGATTCACGTGAAGGCTGGCCGGCGACAGAGGAGAGAGAGACAAACTAACTGTCATTAAATTAAGTGTGAGTGCTAATGAAATTACAGGCACATGGCCTTCACAACTTTGTCCCTAAGGTAGGTAAAGCAACAGCAATCCTCTTCCGTGTTAGGCGGCGGTAACCATTTTCCTTCAGTTGGGCTGCTGGCATGGTTGCCGAATTATTGCAGAAAAAAAACACGTTATACCAGGTGCAAGGGACAGTGTACCGAAAACTGAAACAGTGAATTCAGCCTATTATCATTATTATTCTGAACTGAAAATAAGTGGAAATTTTGCTCGGAATTTTCCGATTTTTCCGATTTTTATTTTCACAAATTTTACTTTTCTTTGCTTTAAAATCCTATTAGGACATAAGTATAGCACGGTGCAAAAATAAAATGTATTTTTTTCAATTTAAAATAATGAACTAAATTCACTGTGTAAATTTTTGGTAACCTGACTGTTACACTCAGTTTATTTTCCTGCTAAAACACTCATTGAAATACAATAAAACATAGGCAAATTAGGAATTTCCAGGAAATTCGGAAAATTCCTAGAAAAAAGGCCACGTATTTTCAATGTGGGCTGAATTCACTGTTTCAGTTTTCGGTACACCGTCCCTTACACCCAGTAGCATTTTACACGGTAGCCATGAAGCCACGAATCCCACAAACTTTATAGGAACAAACCTTCTGCGCTTTCTTGTCTTGTTGTGTCGCAGTCGGATAAAAGGGGTTCCACTGACATCGGAAATTGTTTTCAGTATTATCTCAGAATCTTTATACTGCAATTATAATAAAGTCGCTTCCTCTCCTTATCCTCCCTGTGACATTTAGGATAACTTTTATTTGGATGCTGGATCATTTCAAGGTCATTGTCTCGTAGGCAGCGGCTGCGCAGATCAACGTAATCTTCTAGGTAAAGGTCAAACAGTCATGAGTTGTCGTCCTTTACACGTGCAAGAAGAAAGTAAAACGTCAATCTCGTCTTCAAAAGTCTATGCTGCTTACCGACAAAGGTTTGATAATCAGCGGTTGTTGGAGTAGTCGTCAAATAGCTAGGAATTAAACGATACCACTGAGCTATCGATACTTTTACTCGATACCGTATCGATCGTAAACTATCGATACCTACTCGGAATCGAATGAAAACTATCGATGAAAAATATCGACCTACTGGTATCGATCGATTTTTTCGTAGAATTAAAGACAAATAAAAACTAAGAAAAAAGACGGTTTTTGAGGTACTCCCTTAGAGAGTGGTATAGCGTAAAATAAAGTGGTACATCATACCTTTCCACCTATTTCGACATCTAGCATAAATAAGTACCTACCTACGTAATAATATACAGGGCGTCCCACGACTTTGCCACATGGAGGGGAAGTACCTTAAATACTGTAGATAGAAAAATTTACTGAATGAAGACTTCATTTTTGTTTTAAAAACAATACGAACTGCATTCAAAGAATTTTAAATAATCACCTGTCTGAACCGGGAATCGAACCCGCTAAATTGTGAAAACAAAAAAAACTGTAATTTTATTGTACCAATCGAAAGGCTCGATCAGATACATGTATTTCTTCTAAATAACATAGCATCTAAAATAAAAGGAACGCCATGAAATTTAATATTTATTTGAAATAACAAGACGTTTAACTGTGCAACTTACAATCAATGTAATTGATTAAATGCTCAAAATGTGTCTCTTCCTATTGTATACAAATTGTAACTCTTTGAATAATCTCGCTTACCGTTGATTTATTTATTTTTTCATGGTGAATATTTGAAATAATACTTCCAAATAGTAATAAAGCAGAAAGTAGTAGGGGAAAGTCGGTTATATCGTACCAGTTTTCAGTTAGATTCGGATATTTAGTTGGTAAAGAGACTTATAAATATAAGTGCATATGCATATCAAAGTTTAGTATCTTGGCTATCTTAAACAGAGAAATCAGTTTGATAGGATTTAATTTACATACCCAAATTACACTTTTCCCGAAGGTCTGCCATTGGTACGATTTAGCCGTCAAGTTGTTTAAATTGTACCACGGGTATTTAAATTGTACCACAAGTATTTAAATCGTACCAGTGATTAAAAACAAGCAAACTTTTAACTAAATTATTTATTTTTGGCGTGATTTCACAATTACAAATAGTATCAATATAATCAATATACCTATATCAAACATTAATAATAATATGAGATAAGAAAAATAATAATAAATTCAGTATTAAAGATTAGAGAATTAATTGAGACAGCATGTCTCATGCAACCAACATTCCAGGATGTGTGAAGCTAATTTATCTTCTATATCTTCAGAAAATATAGACGGTCTTCCTTTATGAATAGTATCATCGATCGCAATCTTGTTTCTTTTCCTAATATGCCGCAGAATTGTTGATCGAATTTGTAGGTCTCTGAGATTTTGTTCAAACTTAATTCTTTATTTTTCGTAAGCCAAACTCGCTCTTTCCAAGTCTTCCTTACTCTCCACTGATAGTATTTATTTTTCATGGCTGAAATAAAAAAAAAACTGTAAAAAGAATACATAAATCAAATCGTAAACTTTTCGGATGCTTAAATCGTACCGGTACAATTAACCGAACTGCAGCTGGTACGATTTAAAAAAGCACATAGATTTTTCTTAAAATCAAGAAATAACAATAACCTTAAAACTTAGCCGCGTCGCAAAAATTATCAATAAACTAGTATAGTTTTGTAGTGAAATACCGTAGATTACGTAATTTTAACTTACCTTATTCACGAGTTATGCCCTTACAACACAACACAAAAATTTTGATCGAATTCCACTAAAAACAATTTTTTACACTCACACGTACAATTTTCAACAGAAGCCATTACAAAATGGTGGATAGTTGTGGGCGCCACTAGGACAATAATTACTCTTGCCAGTGTAGAAAAAATAGATTATTTAGTGGGTAATCTAGAAGTGGTACGATTTAAATGGCAGTACGATATAGCCAACTCTCCCCTACTTAAAGTCAGTTGTTGTAAGCACGACATAGTCAGAGAAAATGCTATTCATTATTTTGAACATTTTTTTTCAATTTAAATGTTAAATTTCATGGTGTTCCTTTTATTTTAGATGCTATGTTATTTAGAAGAAATAAATGTATCTGATCGAGCCTTTCGATTAGTACAATAAAATTACAGGTTTTTTTGTTTTCACATTTAGCGGGTTCGATTCCCGGTTCAGACAGGTGATTATTTAAAATTCTTTGAATGCAGTTCGTATTGTTTTTAAAATAAAAATGAAGTCTTCATTCAGTAAATTTTTCTATCTACAATATTTAAGATACTTCCCCTCCATGTGGCAAAGTCGTGGGACGCCCTGTATATATGTTTTTCCGACCAGACAAATCATTGCGTTCCGAGTATCGATACGAGTACTTTTGACTGATAGCTACTTGGTACTCGGTTCCAAAGTAAAGGTCATGGCACATTATCCAGCACCGCATACCAGCACCGCAACTGCACAGCTGCAGCACCGCTACTGCACAGTTGCAGCACGGCGTCACCTCAAATTTAAGCTACGTCTAACCGCCAGCGCGCTAACTACGCGTCGTCCGCGAGGTGCAAGCTCGCAATCCGCGCGCCGGCCGCGAGGTGCAAGCTTATTGTCACCGCGAACACAATAGTTAATGGCATTTGTGATTGTTCGCCTACACTTACACACGCCTAGGACTTGCACGTTTTCATAATGTCTCGGTTTACATTGCGCGAACTAGCAATAATCGATATTGCTCTCGACGAACAGTACAGGTACAGTAATCGAACAAGCAAGCTGCGTAAAATTTTTAGGACTATGGATAGATAATGATATGACGTGGGAAACACATATTGACACAATATGTAATAAACTAAGCCAGTATTCATATGCTCTTTTTAAATTGTCAAAAGTTGTCGATCAACCAGCTGTATTAACCGCCTATCACGCTTATGTATCATCGACCTTAAAATACGCTATAATATTCTGGGGTAACGCCACACATAAGGATTTAGTTTTTAAAGCGCAAAAAAGATGCGTTCGCGCAATTGCCGGTATCTATGTTCCTGAATCATGCGAACCGTATTTTAAAAAGTTCAAAATTTTAACCTTTCCATCAATTTACATCTATGAAGTTACAGTATTTGTCAAAGTAAATAAAAATCTATTTGATGAACTAAAATCGAAAAGAAATATATTAAAAATTGCTACCATACCACATAAGACTGATCTTTTAGATAAAAGTTTTTTTGGTATGGCATCTAAAATTTATAACAAGATACCTCTAGACATTTTAAACACTAAGGAACTGCCACTATTTAAATATAAATTGCGTAATTTTTTCATTGAAAAAGCTTACTACACGATCCAAGATTTCCTAAATAAATAGTAATGATGTTTAATGTTAAAATTTATATGTAATATTCAATGTTTTGAAATTATTAAGAAGGATTTGAAATGTTTTCAAACTAATAATTATTGTATGCCTGCTAGGCAGGACGTAATGGTACTGTAATTTATATCAACATCTGTTTAACCTACGCCCACAATAAGAAGATTTGATTTGATTTGATTCGAAGAACAGGAAAATATAAGGAGCGCGGGCGACGGCGCAATGACGTTGTTATATTTATTATTTTTTCCTAAACTGAACCATCGTTATAATAATAACCGTCGTCCTAAACGCATCACCACAGATAACTCATACTATTCCACGCACTCAGATTCGTTAAACATTCACTCGCATAACTTTCAGACATTTTCGTTCAGGACCTCTTTAGCATTCCATTCCCACATATACACGCTGACATAATAATATAGAGCCCAAATACACGTCCGATACTTGCCTCCGATAGCCGGTTCCGATAGTCTGATCAGACTATCTGAAGGTCTCCGCGTCATACATTTGTTTGAACATAAATTACACGTACGATTAGACTATCGGATCGGATGTCAGAATCGTAAGCATCGTCCTGGCGTTGTCGTCGTCCAGAAAAAATCGGACACGAGAATCGCACGTGTATTTCATGAATCCGATCAGACAGTCGGATTCGGATCCCGGAAGCAACTATCGGACGTGTATTTTGACCCTTAATTGGTTGTTTTGTTAGAACAAACTTTGTTCAGACCATGGACAACAACCATTCCATGGCATCAAATAAAAGAAAACGTCATTGGTTTTTAAAAAAAACGCAAACAAGACAAAGTTAATAAAGTCAGAGGTGCGCAGTCGGCGCCATGATGGTTCAAGTTATTTGCCGGGAAATTTACCGCTATTGTCGCGATGAGTACTTTTATGTTACGTTGATATTTGAACACGTTTGAGCAACATAAAGCCGCGTACAGACATCGCGAGGCGTGCATCGCAAATGGTTCGTCACGCATGCCTCAACCACGCATACGACGGTACATATGCATGCGTCCCGAACGACACATGCTCAAGCTGAGCACACAAACAACCACACACGGTGTTCATGAGCGCGCAACGCAAATAACAGCCATCCGTCCACAAGGAGCGCACGGCTCGCACTGAGGCGGCGTTCGCAACGATCGCATGAGGCGAATGCTTACAGTGAGCACACACGTCCACACAGCCCGAGGCATGCGTAACGAACCATTCGCGACGCACGCCTCGCGATGTCCTGTACACGGCTTTAGACTTTTAAAGAACGCTCGAACGCCTAGTATTTTTTTTAAATAGTTTTATTGATGCAGTAGCATAGTCAAAAGTCAAACTCAAGGTCTGCCAACGTGCTATGGAGCGCAGCATTCTAGGCGTCAAGCTAACGGACCATGTACGCAACACCACTCTGCGCTCCAAAACACAAATTGCTGACGTTGCTCAAAAAGCCGCTAAGCTGAAGTGGGCCTGGGCCGGCCACGTGTGCCGCATGCCCAATGAGCTGTGGGCCAAAATAACCACTTTATGGAGCCCTGACACAGCCAGAAGGCGTCGCGGCAGACCTCGAAGAAGATGGCGGGACGAGCTAGACAAAACCAATGACCAGTGGTCCACTTTGGCTCTGGATCGAAAAAATTGAAAGTCATGGGGAGAGGCCTTTGCCCAGCAGTGGGATGACGCAGGCTAGAAATGAATGAATGAATGAGTAGCATAGTAGTAGACCATGGTCTGAACAACATTTGTTCTAGTAAAACAATCAATTATATGTCAGCGTGTATATTGCATTAAACATTTACCAATAGGTGGGCCTTCAGCTTTACAGAAACCTATTTGGCACACCTAGTTTAATAAACTAACGTGCAGTTTACTCAACCATATAGCTCATTAAACGTAAACAATGACAAACAAAGAACTAAAACCACAACCATTTCAAACAAAACCATTCAACGGATACAATATGAGCCTAAACATTACATAAATAATTCGTACAACATTATTGGCCGGTTCACATTACTCTAGTCACTGGATCGAGTGAGTAAATCGAGTGCTGGAATGGAATGAAAAGGGTTGTCTACATCATTCCAGTAATTTTAAAGCCATTGAAAGAAAATTTTATTTAGTCAAGCACACGATGACAGCATAAACAATAAAAACATAAAAATAATTAAACATACACATTTTATGTTGTCGAGCGTGTCAATGCCGAAAGGGTCACTAACTCCGCATATTATTATGCTGGGCGTCAAACACGCAGCGCTGATTTTTAGTTGGTACCCTGCTCACGGACGAATGTTATTTAAAATATGTATTTTATTATTTACGTGGATTACAGCGTTTTTATAATGGTTCAATAAATATTGCACATATTAATTGATCTTATTATAGTTAATCTATACTTGGGAGCAAATAAATCGAGCCACTTCTATTTTTCACGGATAAGTAATTGTTATTATTTTTGGTATTATGGAACAGATCTATTCTAAAAGTTCACACTGATAATTCAGCCCTCATCAAGGTGTCTCCCCCCCAAGCCGAGGTCCGAGTTCCGCTAGGAGTCGCCGTTAGCGCTGTTGTTGCTAGTAGTCATGATTTTAGTGTAGTATACGTAGCTAGCTTAGTCTCGCCAGTAAATCCGGTTACGTAGAAACGGACCGCAAAGAATATCAAAAAGGAGTACAACAGAAAAAAAAATACAGTGCAAGCACCGTACTAGAATTAAATTACTGTTCTGATTATTTATTTTAAGTTATTAGGAAAACTAACATCACGTTAAAATTAGGTTAGATTGGCGATTACACACAAATTTTATTACTAATATTTGATTATTCCACTTGCCCAGCTTGCTTACTGGACTGTCATGTCACTGGATAAATGTGAACTAGGCATGGAACACTAGTAGCGCACAAAGCAAATCGGTCGAACTGGCCTGTAACCGCGGCAAGCGCGTCATCAAATATTAGTGGCCACGGTAATTTAAAACCGGCCTTCAAACAAAAAGGATTTACTTAGAAATTATATTTTTTGTCAGCAAAGTTTATATTTGTCATCAACTTATTTAATAGATACACCACAAAATATTTTTATTCTCAGCTGATTATGAAGGTACAAGTCCGAGACGGACTGCAGACCGCAAACTGCATAAAAAAGTAAAAACCGACTTCAAAAAAAAACTAAACGGAGTAAAATAATTATAATTTAATAAAAGTACCAGTTTCAGAAGTCGGTGCATTCAATTTGTTTCAGCGTAGAACACCGACTTCTGAAACTGGTACTTTTATTAAATGATAATTATTTTACTCCGTTTAGTTTTTTTTTGAAGTCGGTTTTTACTTTTTTAAAGTTATTTTATTATAAACTTTTTAGTGCCACAAATTACAATTACAATAGTGTACAAATTCTCGGACCAGCACTAACAGGAACGTCGTCTATATACGATTTGTGTTTTTTTTTTGTTTTTGTTGATTTTTGCAAAAAGTGCTGAATCAATTTCAATAAAATTTATATGGGACCACCTCTGAAGTATGGTCTACCAAAGAAAAAAAAATTGTCAAAATCCATTCATAATTGGCGGAGATATCGCGTAACAAACATACAAAAAAAAAAACAAAAACATTCAGACGAATTGAGAACCTCCTCCTTTTTGAAGTCGGTTAAAAAGTAGTATCGCTTGCGGTGGGGCCTGCGGTTGCAGTTTTGCAGTCGCTGTCGGAATAGCACCTTTAAAGTGCAAATCTTAAAGGCGCTATTCCGATGGCGACTTGCGGTCTGCGGTTGCAGTCTGCAGTTTGCAGCCCGTCTCGGACTTGTGCCTTAAAGTGTCGCCAGATATGAATTACCAAATTAGTGTCAATATGTATCTAAAATAAGTGTTGGATTATCAATAAAATCGTAGTTCATTCCTTAGATAAAAACTTTGTCCTCAAAATAATAGGTTTACCACTTAAATAATAGCTTCGTACTCAGAATGTATCTGTCGCCAAATAAATCGATTATCATCCCCAGATTGCGACTTGTTTTTATTTGTATACTAGCTTTTGCCCGCGGCTTCGCTCGCGTTATTAGTTTAGAATTTGACAATCAATTACTACACACTACTAAAGTTTCTATAATAATATCATTCAATCATGATTCGAGGGACACGTGGCGCCATCTATGAACGTTGTTGTTGTTTTCCTCGGGAACAGTACTTTTTTTCGGAATAAAAGGTACCCTATGTCCGTTTCTGTACACCTGACAATGTATATGCAAAATTTCAGGATGATCGATTCAGTGGTTTTGGCGTGATAAGGTAACAAACAAACAAATTTACTTCCGCATTTATAATATTAGTAAGGACTAGAGGTCGCCAGCAGCTTCGACCGCGTGGATGTCGTTTATCGCGTATTCCGCGTCTCTACTATAATATACATGTATTATACATATACTTAAACCTTCTTCTTGAATCATTCTATCTATTAAAAAAAACCGCATCAAAATCCGTTGCGTAGTTTTAAAGATCTAAGCATACATAGAGACAGACAGCGGGAAGCGACTTTGTTTTATACTATGTTGTGAATATTATACCATAAGTAGTACTCTCAACCGGCGTGCATGTATGACAAGATGTATGAATGTGGACGAAGCGAAAGGAGTATGTAAGAATCGTAGCATGAGGCGTTCTGCGGTTTCTGCTTACCCCCATGGGAGAATAGCGTGAGTTTATGTAAGTAAGTATTGTCAACAGAAAACTACAAAGACATGTTTGTTCTACAATACCAATGACACAATGCAGTTACAAAATAAATAAAAAATGAAAATTCAAAGGAATGCTATAAGCTAAAGTAAATACATTGAATAGTACCAGACATCGTGTTTGATAAACATTAGGCTGCAGCCGCAAATTGCCTTTGTCTATCTAGTTGTGAAGTTAGGCCAGGTCCCATTGCAAGCGGGTTGACTTTAAACTAAATTAAATGAGACGAATTAGACCAGGGGTGGGTAAAACTATGGCCTGCGGGCGCTGGGTTAGGGGACCCACCGCCCGATCAGTAACAGGCCCGAGTAGGCGGCGCGACGTGTTCCACACGCGCCTCCCAGCAGAACGTGGGGCTAGGCCCCACAAAAGAGAGGTCTGCCAGGGGCTGGCGGACCGAGACCTGCCGGGGTTGCGGTGCATGCTTTGCGAATCCCGCGACCCCGGCCCACGGTCAAGTGATGGAACATCGTGGTGGTTTTAGCCGGTAAGAGTCCGGCACACCCCTCCGTCTTCCCCAAACGGGGGATAGAACATGAGGATTTCCGCACGCAAAAAAAAAAGGGGTGGGCAAACTACGACCCGTGGGCCAGTTCCGGCCCACGAAGAGTTTTAATCCGGCCCGCCAATCGTCCCTTATAGAACAAGAGTGTAAAGCCATAACAAATAGTTGTAGTTGTATGTCTTATATGAGCCAAAAATGTTAATTTTAGCAGAACAAAATTCTTTTTGTCTGGAATTCTGGCCCCCTGCATATTTTCTTGCGTTTTTCTGGCCCCTGGTGAAAACAGTTTGCCCACCTCTGAGTTAGACTTTGGTATAATAATAAAGATCTTCTTCTGCCTAGCCTTTTCCCAACTATGTTGGGGTCAGCATCTAATCTAACTAAATGCGGTTGACTATCAGTATTTTACACGGAGCGACTGCCGTCAGACCTCCGAAATCCAGTTACTGGGCAATGCCGATATTCTAAAGTTAGACCGGTAGTCAGATTTTCGGGCTTCTGACTACCCATAATGACTGTCATGGGTTTTCGAAGACACCCGGGACTGACGGTTTAACGTGCTCTCCGAGTCACGGAGATATCTCGATGTCTAACGAATGGTCACACATCACTCAGTATACAGACGAACTATAAGATGATTTGTCTCTTTGCTCTTAACTCTTTAGAAGAGGATCTATGTCCAGCATCATCATCATCATCTTCCTGCCCTTATCCCATGTTACTTGTCGGCGCAACACATTTTCTTCTTCCATTCCGTCGTGTCAACCGTCATGCTATCACTGACTCCCTTCTCTTTTATATCATTCTTCACACAATCCATCCATCTTATCTTTGGCCTCCCTCTTCCTCTCCATCCATCCACATTTATATTCATAACTCTTTTGGTCACATGTGTTTCATCTCTCCTCTTCACATGCCCATACCAAGACAAACGGTTCCCTATCAACTTTTCTGTCACTGGCGCTACTTTCAAACTTCCTCTAATATACTCATTCCTGACCTTATCCATTCTGGTCACTCCAGACATCCATCTCAACATGTCCAGCATTGGACTTAAACAGTCTGAGTGAATTTGATAATGGCAATAGGCCCTGAAGCACGAAAATTATAAAGATACATGAGAGGTTAAAAACCGCTACCCGCTACCACTCTAACCTGAACTTCTGAGTTTGCTGTAACAATACCTATAAAATTGCCACAAATTGCACTAAGACAGAGCAGCTAGTCTGTTATTGCTTAGTCTTGTTCTTGAGAAATGTACGCCAAATTGTTTATGAGGCCCGCACACACGATACTTTAAAGTGCGCGACTAACAATTCTGGGATTACATCGCGTGAGGATCCTCAGACGGCTTTTCCACCGGAGATGTGTGCTACGGATGTGTGTCAACCAGCTAATAGGATCGGTTGATATTACTAGCATTGACATAAGTTGGAAAATCAAGTGATCCTATTGGTGGAGTAGACACACATCCGTAGCACATAATTATCTCTGCGCGGGCCTGCGGACGGCGAGCGTTGGGTTGTTCGCCGTCCGATCAGAACCAGGCCCGGGTCGACGGCGCGTTGTGTTCCACGCGCGCCTCAAAGAGATGTCAGCATAGCAGACAGGGCCCGCTAGGGCCAGTGCCTGCCAGGGTTGCCGAATTTCTTCGAAAGAGTTACCGCGGCCCTGGAACGCGAAGGGCATTAGGAGGAACACGGATGGGTTTTAGTCAGTAAGAGTCTGACAGTCTCTTCCGCTCCAAAAAGCACACATCTCCGGTGGAAAAGCAGCCTCTAGCTGGAAAATCCGTTTTTGTGTAGTGACCCGTTGTGTCGCCGTAATTATAGCGTTCACGTAGGCTGTATTAATAAACAGCTCTCATTTGTGAGATTCCTCTTAAGTGTAGTTTTTGGGGAGCATGAAAAGAGCCTCCACGAGTGACGATACATAAGTATGTCCGGCGCACCCTGGGCAGTCAGCCCCGCTACCAACCTTGCTGACTGGCTAACCTTTTCACCACGGCATGAGCTATTCTCGTATAGCTCGTACCGAAACGATAGAAGAAGAAGAAGTGTAGTTTTAAAATGAACACAGAAATAAATAGTTCTGTGTTCTACTTTCTTTTACTGTACTACTTACAACTTTCTTTTTAAATAAAAAGAAAGTTGTCAAATGTATAGAATTCTACTTTATAGTAGCTGCTGTTAGAAAATCTCTCAAATGAGGTCTGTCTATTACTAAGGGCCTCAAAATGGTGCATGAAAAGAGCCTCCACGAATGTTCTGCCTAGTCTTTTCCCAACTGAAGGAAAACATCCTTCACCGTATGTCAGTGGCGTTTTAGATTAACTAAGAAATTATAATATGAAATAGAAAAAGTCACATTGGTACATGCCTGGGTTTGAACACGCAAAACGGTGCTTATCAAGCGGGGAACATAAGCTCTGGGCTACCACGACATTTTTTCAAATAACAATTAATTAAATACATAATTTAGCCGCCTCGTTGGTATAGTCGTGGCAAGCGTGACTGCTGAGCGTGGGGTCTTGGATTCGATTCCCAGGTCGGGCAAAGTGCTATTGGGTTGTTCCGTGTGGAATTTCTCAGTAGCAGCCCGGAGTTAGGATTTGTGCCTGGTTGGTCGGAATAGGCTCGCCCCCTATTACATGGGACTTAAAATATAACAGCAAAATGAGGGTGTACTGTACATCTCTGTTCAACCCTTCTAGGAATACAGGCGTAATGTTACATAATTTACAACACAATACTTTAAAAATGCGTTCCTTGCGAAGTATGTGAGGTGTAACTTTAAATGATAGATTGAAGAATGATGAGATAAGACAAAGTTGCGGTTTAAAAGATGATGTAATGACAAAAATTAAAAGGAGTATGCTTCGGTGGTTTGGGTGTGTTGAGAGATTGAGTGAACGGCGATTAACAAAAGGAATTTATAAGGCGAATGTCAGTGGAAACGCCGATAGAGGACGCCTTAGAAGGACATACATATTGATGTTATTGGTGATGTTCTTCAAAAAGGACAAGTGCGTAGTACTTTCAACCATCGTGCGTGTATGACAAGATGTATGACCGTGGACGAAGCGAAAGGAGTATGTAAGGATCGTAGCATGTGGCGTTCTACAGTTTCTGCCTACCCTCATAGGAAAAAGGCGTGAGTTTATGTATTAATTATTTAAGTACTTTCAAAATTTAAAAACACCTTTATTCACATGTAATGTATTAATTAATTGTATAATGTTACCCTTGCTAACTCGCTCAGTAAACATTCGAATAAATCTAACCTAATCAATTTATAAGCAAAACAAATCGTTTTTCTATGTAAAAACCACTACGTTTGTCGTTGATCACCCATCCTAAATAGTATCGTGTGAGCGGGGCCTATACAATAAACCTAAACTTCATTTAAATATTAATCTATCTAGGTATATAGTATTCAACATTTAATTTTGATGTAGTAGGTTTTGCAAGAGTTCACGAAATGAAACCTATGTGGGATTTAGAGTAGGACACTGACATTTTAATGAGTATTTTGATTAAAAACTGTGTACCTACTCTACAGACATAATTAGTTTTTTTAAAGACTATTCGAGTCTGGGATTGAAGTTTTGGAAATAGTGGTTTGGTTAGCAATATTGTGTTTTTGGACTCAAACAAGAAATAAAGAAAGAAAAAGCGTTTATTTGACTGAAATGTTGACATGAATTTCCACTTTGGTTTTGTATTGGTTATGTAGTGCAATCTGTTCGCGCGCTAGCAATGTCTGCGTGCAGCACGCTTGCTTCCTCCCGCCGTCACCAGCACCTCAGGGCTCTTTTTTTTCTCTTGGACTGTTGTAGATGGTCCTAGGGGACCCTTCCTACGTAGCCGGGCAGTTATTGGAGAGACCTGAAGGGTCTCCAGCTAATGGGGGACGACCCCTAGTGGGACTCGGACCTCGGCTTAGGGCGTTGCTGGCGGGGATTTAGGGGAGGGGGGGGAGACAGCTTGATGAGGGCTGAATTATCGGTGTGACTGCGGAGTCTGAAGAGACAACCGGCTCTACGACGGGAGAGCTCGGTCGATCGTGACTGGCGGAGGTGGGACGTCGCGACGGGCCTCGTCGGCGAGGACGGTATGCCAAACGGCGGCGAACGTTGTGTATTTTTGCTGGTCGATTTACTTGCCTCCTGGAGGAGGGTTATTTCGTTATCGGGTTCTAAAAGTGTGTGCCTGGGACGGCGAACTTTACTTATGAGAAAGGGACTGTAGTCGGCCGCTGCGGCGACGAGGGGGTTCGGATGGAGGGGGGCAGTGTCGAAGTAACGCTTGGAAATGCGTTTGAGGTATTGCCTGATCCTCAGGGCTCACTCACTCAGTTTGTTTGTAACTACAACTTCTTCTTCTGCCTGCCCTTATCCCAAGTTCCTTGTGGTCGCCGCAAATAGTTTTCTTCTTCCATTCTTCTCTATTATCCGTCCCGCTATCATTTACTCCCTTTTCATCCATATCATCTCTCACACAATCCGTCCATCTTTTCTTTGGTCTTCCTCTTCCCCTCCATCCATCAACATTTAACATTCTTCACTCTCTTAGTCACATGCTTTTCGACCCTCCTCATCACGTGCCCTTACCAAGATAATCGGTTTCCTTTCAACTTTTCTGTCATAGGCGCCACTTTCAAACTTCCTCTAATATATGGGAAAGTGGGGTAGAACCAGGATGCTAAGGCAAAAATTTAATAAAACATAAGTTTGAAGAAAATTAAATCAATTTTAATAGGCTATATTTAGTTTACTTTATAAATGACATATATCAGTACTATAACATTAAATGCACTTGATATCACTTTATTCTTAATTTTAAATAACAAAAAAATATCAATATAAAAGTTATGTTTTTACGGTTTTGCCCCATCCCTTGTCCAAAACCGGGTATCCCCAAATCTTATACCCGATTTTGCCACTTAACAGTGGTAGCAATGGAATGGAACTCATCGAGCTCTTCCGGTTCCCAACCCGTACAGCCTTCATGGGCCCAGTTCTTACATTCCATGCATCGCTCCTTCGCGAGTATAATGATACACTTGTTAATTCCAAAGAATATTAGCTCAATTGACCATATAAGCGTTTTCCTTATTTATTGTTGTCGAGCACGCATCGACGCCATTGAAAGTTTGTTGATAAACTAATCAGGGTGACCAAAAACACAGTCATTTCTAATTTTATCCGTTCTAGTCACTCCACACATCCACCTCAACATTCTCATCTCTGCTACATGCAATCTTCTTTTATCAGTATTCTTCACGGCCCACCAACCCCCCTCCCTCCTTTTGGGGGAGGCCTATATCCAGCAGTGGACGTCTTTCAGCTGAGTGATGATAATGATGATCTTTATAACTACAACTGTGGGATGAAAAAGGAAGCGAACTGAACTGAGTATGAGTATAGACTCATACTCAGTTCAGTTCAACGCGTGCAGCACGTGCGCCTTTTGCGAGGCTTGCGTGAGTTGTAGGATAAAAGAGGCGCATCAAACAGTTGCAGTAGAACGCGTGTCAACCGCGTGTTATGTACGATTTCCACCAAACGGGCCGCGCCGGAGCGCGTCGAAACGCATTTCACACTGTGCTAAAGGAAATTCAGGCTTCTATAAAAAAGTTAAGTTTCATGTTTGCGTGGAATTCACACTGCTTGGAACTCGGTTAGATCCGCGCGTATGCCGCAGCAGCTGGTCGGCCACGCACGGATGCCGCGGCAGCCGGTCGGCTCCTCGCGTACGTGGACGGCGGCGCTCGGCTGTCGGCGCGTCCGGTCGGCTCCGCTCGGCCACACCGCAGGTAGAAACTGACTGCGATAGCAGATACACGAGCACGCGCGCGCATGCGCCCGGGTTCCAGCAGATTGTAGCCGTCGGGCGGACGCGGCCGGCTACTGGCGCGTGCTCGAGCATCCGCTGCGATGCGCTGCGCTGCGCTCCTGCGTGGCCCGGTTGGTGGAAATCGTACATCACGCATTCGCGGCGCGATCACCAGATCTGTACAAACCCATAAAAGAAAAACAGTTTTTCCCAACGTGCGATGGGTGTCACAGATTGTGAATAATGGCTGTCGGCATAATGCCAAGATATCATACCTCACGCTGGTATTCTGGCAGATCCCAGTTGTGACAGTTAGTACACCTCTATTAAATAAGAACTTTTCTATTCCACATAGCTAACCAATCTCGAAGAGACTTTAGCTAAAGACCGGAATTGCTATTTCAGTCATTTTTATTCAAACGACTGTTTAAACTTTTAATTAGCAAATTTTTCTTTTGTACCTTTCATAAGTCATAAGCGAATAGCGAATTTATCGTACAAACCTATTAATTTATCAAAGCATCAGTCACAAATCTTATTGAGACGCTATAATTCCATTTAATCGCATAAAATTCTCTGTAACTCAAGTTTTTACCTACCTCATAGGTCAGGGATTTCATAGAGTTAGAATAGAATATACTTTATGATACACCAAAATTGTAACACAGCTCTTATACAATATCATACATTGAAGGGTACAATGGCGGCCTCATCGCTGATACCGGTTTATTAATTTGTGAATAAATAATTCTATATTCCCGAAATCTTTGATAGCAGTGATTATTATAAACGCAGCCTGTAGCAAATTCCAACGCTAGGCATACCCAGTCCTCATCTGAGACAAAACAGTGCACCCCTGCTCTTCGTTTTCTAGATGTTTATGAGGCTTAATAGGCGCATGGTGTATACCAGGTGTAAGGGACGGTGTACCGAAAACTAAAACAGTGAATTCAGCCTACTATCATATATTATTCTAAATTGAAAATAAGTGGAAATTTTGCCAGGATTTTTCCGACTTTTCCGATTTTTCTTTTCACAAATTTTACATTTCTCCGCTGTAAAATAAGCAATCCTGTAAGGACACACAGCACGTTACAAAAATAAAATGTTTTTTTTTTTATAAATTGGAAAATTCGAAAGATTTTTTTGATATTTTCCACGGATTTTCAATTCAAAATAATTAACTAAATTCAGTGTGTCAATTTTTGGTAACCTGTCCTTTACACTCAGTTTATTTAAAACATAGGCAAATTAGCAATTTCCATTAAATTCGGAAAATCCCGAGAAAAAAACTCATTTATTTTCGACTTGTTTTTTTTTTTTGTTTGTACATTGCTCCACACTACAATTTCTTCTGTATCGTGGGTGCGTTTACAAACAAAAATCTTACATACACCAGCATCAGCTCGGGCCCAGATCCGAAACAAGTAGGCCATACAAATTGTTCCGTGTGTGAATCGAACCCACGACCCGTAGCGCAGAAGTCAATCGCTCAGCCACTGCACCAAACGTCTCGGTCAAACATAAACTTGTCGCACAAAACTAGCATGGAATAGTATGAACAATCAACGTTTAATTCAAAATTTGAACAGCGCTGTGGCAAAAATAAATGGAACACATCATTTAATCAGAACAGTAGATCTACATTTTAAATGTCATTGCTACCAGCAAATAGTTTCTAACTTGCATCACACACTAAGTCTCCCTCCATCGAGATTGCCTGCTTCCTTGCCCCTGCCTTTACCTTTGCCACTTTGTCACTTCAGAAATTAAATGTTTCAATTGTTAGGTACCTACCTACTGTTTTATGTCCCACTAGAATAAAGCTATGCTAATGCTACGGCGTGCTACTTAAACTTTGTTTCTACTTTCGTGCAGTGAAAGCAATATCAATAAGAACTTTGAGTTCACGAGCCGTAAGCTCAGCTTTGCAAATGTGTGTGTGTAGACCAGTCTTTCTCAAAGTGGGCGATAACGCCTCCTCGTGGGGGACGGTAAAGAGCGGTAAAAGTAATGATTGCGATTGTATTTTTAAGATGTGGTAAAGTTAAAAAATTAGGGGTCGTTAGAGAATAATTGATTTTCAAAATGGGCGGTAGACGAAAAAGTTTGAGAACCTCTGGTGTAGACTGATAGTGCATGCACGGCTACTTATGCTATAAAACCAGTATGCACTGATCTCGCATTGTATAAGTTCTCCATACAATGAGAGGTCACCTTATACTGGAAATGTATTGCTTAGTTACTGTATATTGTTTTCACGGTAACTTGATTAAAATGACACATGTCAAGTAAGACTTACTAGACATGTGACTAAGTCGATTCAACTATCGATAAAATTTATAAAACTTGAGCCGTAATTTGACGAGTTATGCGAACATAAATGTAGGGAACAGCTGATTTTTTTTCGCGATTTCCGATTTTGTCCCATGGTAAAAGTTGTTCGTAATGATGAGTACAGTGACCCCTTCAGAGGTTGTGCGTTATGTAAGTTGCACCTTGCATACGCTTAGCAAACTAATTGACAAATGAAAAATGTGCTACACATCCTCTTGACAAAATCCCTTAGGCGCCTTCACGACACCCATAGAAATAAAGGGGCGGCCTCTTCTAACTTACCTATAGGCCTAAAAACTGTTTTAATTGTAGTGGGTAATTAGCACACGTGTTCTGCAAACGCTGTTAACGCATTTGAAAGGAATTCGCGTACTGCTTGCGAACGCGTCATACTTGCTTGCGATGAGAGCACGCTTTGTGAACAGCAAAATGTTTCAAACTACTCGCAAATGCAGCCGCACATGCTCGTAGATCGCGCAGTTCACGCGCATGCACTGCAGTCTTACATCGTCGTTAACATTATCATACAGCCGAAAGACGTACATAGGTTTCCCGCAAGCATCTAAAGATGAGTCCGATATCATGTCACATGTAAAAATCATCGATATTTTAAAATCATTTCATCATACAATGACAACGACAAAATTATCAATGCTTTTATATCATTACTCGAATGAATAAACGCGAACTTCAGTGATTTTGACGGGTCACCTTGCAAGAACGCCAGAATGCCACGAAATATTTAATAGTCATAATTATCTTGCAGCAAATATCATTAATGGAAACATATTGATGATTTCCATGATTATTAATCAATACCTACGGGTCTTTTCACAGTCATGCGGGTTCGTGTCCGCGTGCGTGCGTCACCCGCATGCGTGGCGCTCGCAGTTCACCTTTTCGTGCGTGTTTCACGCATCACAATAAATACATGTATGAAAAGGTGAAATTCAGGCGCCACGGGTGCGGGTGACACACGCATGCGGGCACGAACCCGCATGACAGTGAAAAGGCCCTAAATACACTGCCATGAATGTCACAAAATGTCAAAAACAAAGACAAAAAAATTTCGCGGGCTAACTGACAGTCGACCCATGCATAATACTAAATAAACTAAGGATAATTTCACATTTCAGTCATTAATTCGTTTCGCTTATACTCATAATTGAAGTGACCTGATCTTATATTCAAACAAAAATCACTGATGATTTTGTCATTGTTCTCGTTACCGATATTTTTTTGTCATAGTCATGCAGTCATTGATACAAAAAAATCATTACTCAGCCCATCTCTATGCTTCGGAAGCATCGCCACATCGTCCGGTCCTGTGCTTCCCGCATGCATCAGATTCCCGCGACCTTCACCAGGTCATCGGTCCACCTTGTGGGTACTCCAACCTATTAGTTGCTATACATCATTTTGTGCCGATAATATAAACGGTATTTCGATCTTCGGCTCAAAGGGTCGATACTCCGCGATTTACAGGCAGAGATTGGACTAACGCGCAAAAAAACTGACTTGAGATTTATGTTTCAGGTTTCCATTTCAGCAGACTTAACTTCCTACGCAGGTAACTGAGGGGATTCCCAGAGATAAGTTAAAGGGTGTCTCAGTACCTAAGAGTGCACTTTTTCATTTTAAAATAAAAACACGTATTTTTTAGACAGTTGTGATATTTTTATTGGATTGTAAAGAAGACATGTTTCGATTTAGTATGGAATAAAATATCCGGCAAATGGCCCCCACGGCTCTGATGACAGGCCATTACTCTTTTCATGAAATTTTCCATGACTTTTTCACAGAGATGTGGCTGTATCTCACCGATGACGCGTTGGATCTCGGATTTGAGCTCAGGAATTGTTTCTGGTTTATTCGCATAAACCCGAGATTTCACAAAATCTCAAAGAAAAAAATCGCACGGCGTTAAATCGCATGGTCTTGGTGGCCAGTTGACATCAGAATTTTGTGAGATAATTTGTTCTGGAAATCGTTGCTGCAATAAATCGATTGTTTTGTGCGCGGTGGCGCCGTCTTGCTGAAACTACATTTCGTCCAGATCATGAGCTCAAATCCGAGATCCAACGCGTCATCGGTGAGATGTAGTCACATCTCTGTGAAAACGTTATGGAAAATTTCATGAAAAGAGTAATGGCCTGTCATCAAAACCGTGGGGGCCATTTGCCGGATATTTTATTCCATACTTAATCGGAATATATCTTCTTTACAATCCAATAAAAATATCACAACTCTCTCAAAAAATACGTGTTTTATTTTAAAATGATAAAGTGCACGCTTACTGAGACACCCTTTAATTTAGTCATTGAAATAACTTACGCTAGAAAAATGTAACTATTCTTGCTTTAAAGATACACACACGTCTATCCTACAGTTATTTTATTTAAAAACTATCCAGTATTATTTAATTCAATTCAACTCATTTATTTTCACATAAAATTGGGTACATTATGGTCATAAGGTATTACAGTGTTCAGCCCATTTTGTCTTGGATAGACATGTGAAATTTTGGCAATAGTAGGTTTAAACCTTTTATCATCTTTAAAACCTTATAGCACAACCATCGCCGTCGCGTCGCTCCATCCGCGTACAATACAGAACTTTATGTTTAATTTTTATTTATCTTAGAGTCCTTTTTAGGGTTCCGTATCCAAAAGGTAAAACGGGACCCTATTACTAAGACTCCGCTGTCCGTCCGCCCGACCGTCTGTTACCAGTCAGTATCTCATGAACCGAGATAGTTAGACTGTTGAAATTTTCACAGATGATGTATTTCTGTTGCCGCTATAACAACAAATACTAAAAAACTGAATAAAATAATATTTAACTTATCAAGTACTGTAATTATAGACACAATAGATAAACAATGGCACTGACGATCCGGATCGTCGGTCAGGCCGCTAGCGGTTAAGGGGGCTCCCATACAACAAACGTGATTTTTTTGCCGTTTTTATAGATAAAGATACGGAACCCATCGTGCGCGAATCTGACTCGCACTTGGCCGGTTTTTCATTAATTACTTACGCTTATTCAGGAAGATTTCAAGTTCACAGATAGATTAATCAGGAAATTGTACAAAGGACTATAAAACAAAAGCTATTCATACATTACTTACTGAAATGACGTAAATTGTTTTTTTTTTCTGTTTCCTCCTTTTTGAGATTTGCTCATTCCGTGGGGAAAAGATTCGTCGCCATGTTGGTAGCGGGGTGGACTGCATCGGACGTACTTAAGTATCGTCACTCGTAAAGGCTCTTTTAATGCAACCCAAGATTATATATTATTTAATTACTTAACATAATATAGTTGGGCAGAGGTGACAACCCTCATTCGCCGTTATGTTTAAGTCCCATGTAATAGGGGGCGAACCTATTGCCATCAACCGGTCATAAATCTAGACCGGCTGCTACTGAGAAGTTCCACTCGGAAAAACCCAATAACACTTTGCCCTACCTGGAGATTAAACCCAGGACCTCGTGTTCAGCAATGGCGATTGCGACCACTGGACCAATGAGGCAGACAATACTTGTAGTTATAAAATCATCAAACAATATTTGAGTACCAAAAAGCAAATCCACCACTGTCCAGGACGATCGTTCTGGAAAGTGGATTGATTGATAGAACTGGCTAAGGTCACAGCTCATTAGAGCCACCCTGCACCCGACCCGCACCGCTTCGTTGCTCGTCGTCCACTCGTTGTCAGCAGGTGGTTCACGGGTGGACGCCGCGTTATCACCAGTAAACGTCGCATGGTCAACCAGAGGAGTCGTCTGAGGAGTCCACTCGATTCATCGATCGATCGAGGCGGCGCGCTGTTCACTCGGGACTTGTGCGTTTGCAATGCACAGCAACGCAAGGCAAGTATGCGAGCAGCGAGTTGTCACCGAGTGGTCAACTCGTCGTCCGCGCGTGGACGGCATACGCACGAGACGACCCGGTCTTCTTCTTCTTCTTCTTAGCGTGTTGATGACAATCTACACCGTGTCGGCCCAGAACTCAGCAATGAGTTTAGCACTATCCGTAGCGTCCATTAGTTCTTGTGGCGTACAGGTAACAGGGCAGGCGGGGCATGATGTTAAGTGCGCCATAGTTTGCGGAACGGCACCACATTTACACTCAAGGTTTGAGTTACCCGCAAATTTCCACCTGAGCAGGTTTTCCTTGCTTCGACCAACCTGAGTCCGAAGTCTATTTAGAGACTTCTGACGACCCGGTGACGCTACGGAGTTGATATAGTGAGCGCACATCCATACAAGTTCATATAAAGAATTCTAACCTCACGAGGCGAGGCGATGCGAGTCGGATTCGTCGGGTGGCTCTGATGAGCTGTGACCTTTAATCTACGCGTCTCCAGTTTTTAGTAGAGACCAAGTCTTTAGAGAGTTAATCATTGTAACTTGAACCGTATAAACACTAATTTTAGTTATTAGCTGAGTAACTGCTCACAGGGTGTTCAAGTTACTAAATTCCGGCAACAATTAGACACGCACTCTACTAAAGACCGTGTAAATAATGCTTTAAAAACAAGTAATACATTTTCCATTTCAAATGAACAAAAGAAACGTTTCGATCAATTGAAAACGTTTTGTACTGTAAAAACAAAGATGGCTGAATGTGAACGCTTCTCCAATAAAATGCTAATAACAAAAACTTCAATTTCAGTATTGAAATATTGAGAACTGGAGCGCCTAGAATTCGAATAGGAAGTGAAGCTGGCGTAATATGTGTACTTTATTGCTTTTAGAGTTCGGTACCTTAAATGGGAGAACAAAACCTTTATAAAATCACTTTTTCATTACTCGTACTCGGAAAGTAGGTCTGAAGTTGCCTGAGGAGCGGGTTGAAAGTAATACTTTTCAGCCCTAGGGAGAATCGTTTTCAACTGACAACTGTCACATTATAAAAAAAAAACTAGCTGTATTTTCACATTTCTATTGAACCATGTTCCAACTTTCTATACAGCCACACAATTACAGAGCGATGTAAAATTGTAATAACATAAAATTAATTAATTAATATAAATTTATTTTTAAATGACTTTATTATAATTTAGTTTCAACTATTTCTTTAAAATAACATAGATATGGGCAAACCATTTACCATTTTTTCAATGACGAAAATGAAAAATAAGGGCTGAAAAGAGGGCCGGCCAAAAAAAAAAAAGAAAATAGGGGGGAAAGCGGCAATCAATTCACTCATTTTTTCTTTTGTTAATTCATGTTTTTAATTTTTACTTTCCTTGTATTCGTAATGAAAAGTACAGTGTTTACCTCGGGTTAAAGACTTATTTAGTCCCTCGAACTATTGGCGCCCTCGCTACGTTCGGGCGCCAATCCCCGTCTCGGCACTGAATAAGTTACTTTCACCCCTAGGGTAACAATGTACTATTATTTGCCACTCCGTCTGTCACAGAGTTTGTTCTCAAAATCTGTGCAACGTAGGAATTTGAAATTTGGCATAATGATAGGTCGTGCTGACGCGCACAGATCGACAGTCAGCGATTAGAAAAAAAATGTGTGAAAAGATTACATGAAAAGTTTCATTAAAGGGACTGCCTCCGCTGCCGGCGCAGGTTGCCATTACGAGCGCCGGCGCCGGTTGCCAAACTGGCTGCCGGCGCCGCGCCGACTTCACACACTGTTTCTATACGTCTCCAAGGCCTCTTCAAACTCTTCATGAGACAATTATTCGTCATCCACTTTCATTTTCACAATAAAAACAAATGAAAAACTTCGAACCTAACCTATCCGTGTCGGAGTGCCCCAAAACGAAATTAGTCGCCCGTCCGAAAGTAGCCCGAAACGTAGCAGTGAATAAAACAAGTGTCAAGTTCAACTTTTCGGACGCGCAAAAACACATCGGTAGTAGGGACAACTGTCAAATCGTGTTGTCATTCATTCTTATGGTAAGGATACACGGCGACACTGACATTCGACACAATGCAATCGCGACACTGGAATTAAACCCGAGCTAATGCGCAACTCAGTGTAACAGCGATGTACACACTACGACACTCGGTGTCGACACTGAGTGTCGAGTGTAATGTGTCGCCGTGTATCCTTATCATAAGAATGAATGACAACACGATTTGACAGTTGTCCCTACTACCGATGTGTTTTTGCCCGTCCGAAAAATTGAACTTGACACTTGTTTTGTTTAGTCTTACGTTTTGGGCTACTTTTAACACTTTTAACTTACTTTTAACTTTTACTTTTAACATTAATTCGGGCCCCGAAATAATCGTATGTCCGTAGGTGATAGAAAGTAGGAAACGCTCGTAACTAAGGCCGAAACCACGGACTTCGTGCTTAGGGAGTAGACCCCCTGAAATAAAATCATTCTCCAAAAAGCTTTCGCCACCTTCCAAACACGAATTAGCAGAAGCAAAACATTCCCTAACAGAATATCATCAACAATACAAACACAAATTATAATGATTTACATCGCAAATAAATACAAACAGTTAAGGAAATGCATCTCTTTGTTATAACGAAGTAACAGCTGAGATTAATGGTGATATCTCCCGTACACTTGGTGGGAGGAAGATATTATGTAATTGAGTTTGTTATTAATGAGAAGACGACTAATTAGACGGTAAATATGTGCAATTATTGTGATGTGCGTAATTGCGCAAAAAAAAGAAAAAGATAAGTAGAAAAAGATTTAAAAAGATGTGCGGATTGAGGGCCGTAACCGTGAATCGGAAAACTAGTGTTATTAAGATTTAAAAGAAGCTGTAAAAAAAATATACCGATTGAAAAACTTATAAAACAAAAATAAAAGAAAGTTATAGCACTTCAAAGGGCCCTTAGGGGTTGAGCTTCCAAAAACGCTCAAACACGTGTAAGTTTATTTCTCACCAGAAGATTAATTTTGAATTCCGTACTTCTTACGTCAAAAATAACAGATTTCTCATACAAGCTTTAGGGGTTGAATTTCCAAAAACGCTGAAAAAACTTTACATTTATTTCTAACCAGAAACCTTAATATTTAATTTCATGCTTATTACTTCAAAAATGTCGGACTTACAAGCTTAAATACCCTATTTCACCCCCTTAGGGGTTGAATTTCGAAAAATCCCTTCTAGGTGGATGCCTACGTTACAAAAAGAATCTACTGTCAAAATTTCAAGTTTCTAACCCCAGCGGTTTAGGCTGTGCATTGATATCTCAGTCACCCAGTCAGTCAGGACTTTGAATTTTTGACGTTTGAAGCGTAAACGTCATCTCAATTAGGTGTGTTAAATAAAGTTTACATTTTGACAGTTCCACTTGAGATAGTGCTCCCATGCCACCATGTTCAGGGTAGTTTATAATACAGGCCTTAGAGTTAGGTACTTAGCTTTACATAAAATCTTAGACCTTTTACCACTAAAAAGACGACGAGGCCAAACTTTTTTGTTGGATTCTTGGTTCTCAAATTCTCGCCGTATTATTAAATCACTCTAAATCTATATGGATTGCGATACATATTGCAAAACGAATCGCAAATAATTAGGCTAAAAGGTCTTTAACATAAATACCGTTTATTTACGATTTAATTCACTCTTCTGTTACATTCAGTAGTTATAAATATGTCATTATAACGCTGTTTTGTTTCCTTTTAAATATTTTCTTATTTCCGCCTGCCCATTGGTGTAGTGGTAGCAAGCGCGTCTGTGATTGTAATCGAGGCTCTGTTATCGATCCCCAGTTGGGAAAAAAGGGTAATTGAGATTTTAGTTAGAATTGTAACCAAAAAATGATTGTAGACTTACCTCTGAAAAGCTATGTGAAGTAATACAGTCATTTATTGCCAAAGTTTATACTTTTTTTTTTATTCTTTGACTTTTTCACGTTTACCGTCAGGTGGGACACCTGATGGTAGGCGCGGTCAAGATCGTTATAAAAAAATAAATTATATTAATAAAAAAAATTATAAAAAGTCATTATAAATGTAAAACCGAACGACGTCATTACGTCGGCGCCGGCTGTCGCTGAAAACCAGCGCTGGGGCTCTGTCTTGCATAGGGTCGCAGCATAATGCTGAGCGATAGCCGTTTTGCGTGGATATGACGCATGTTTCCCTCAACCTTCTTATTTTTTGGTTTTTGTGTTTATTTTCTTTTTGCGTCATGTTTACCGCAAATAAACGTATTTTCTTTCTTCTTTCTTTCTTTCTAAAAATCATGTCCATCCAAAGGATGTCTGGAAGATATCGCCTAGTGTGATAAGACCGCCCATTGTCCATATCTATTTTAAACTAATGTTTCTTGTTTGTTTTTTGTTTTTGTTGAAATTTGAGGCATTAAAAAGTATTAAATAAATAAAAGTATTAAATATTAAATAAATTATTAAATAAAACACTAAAAAAGTAAAAATCCACTTAAAAAAAAACTAAAACACGTTTACGTAGCTTAATATTAATCCTGTCATACTATAATTGAAATGTGTAATTGTTTTATGTCCCAATAAATTAAAACAATAATAAAAAGGAGTAGAATTACGATTAGAATTTTTAAATTTTTATTTATAGTTAGTTAATTTTATAAATGATAATTATTTTACTTTACGGTTTATATTTTAATAGACTCACAACTGCGAAGAATAACACGATTTTCAAATAAAAATAAGAAGCTGAAACTAAAAAATCCATTTCACCTGTATAAAAAGTTAGTAGTAATATTTTGTTCTCGTTTGTACTTGCTGATACCGTGGATTTAGTGCATGCACGATAGTGCCACCCGCCAAGTCCGCGCCAAAATGCGAATCCAAATGAGCGGATTTTATCTCTGATTTATGTAACTGGTACACGTGCACGTGTATCGCCCATACTTTATCCGTTGGAGGAAGTTGGAAAAATTCTGCTAAGCAATTGGTTAAGCCAGCTTAGCCATTACGTCGGATGACTGTGTGTTTTTGGACAAAGTAATGTTTTTGTCGCGATTTTTATACAACGTTATTTTTACTTTATACGAAAACCGAGACACCCCAACAAGATTTTCATCAGAACTGCCTGAATATGTGTTTTTTTCTAGTAAATCTCCAAGTTACACCTTAGTTTATGTCGCGTTAAGTTCGCTAAAAAAGTGTGAAATGCCTGAGATGTGCTATGCAGGAGTTGTCTAATACACGGAAACTGACCGAGCGGACCATTTCAAGCCTCAAGGTGTCTATTCCCGTCAATTGTTATGGGTAGAAACCTACTGAAACAAAATTGAAACTTATGAAAAAAAAAAAAACAAAAAAAAATGTGGTGTAAAAAATATGTCAATCGATTCTCCTAGTGATTCTGAACGAACTAGTTTCAGGTTTCGCATATACTAAAACTAACCTTGTATAGGTAACGTAATATAATGTGAGGGTCCATAAAGTGTACCTACATATTATTACGAAATTGGGTTAAACTAGACACTATATAATAGACGATGAAATTCAATTAAATCCAAAAGTATGATGTCACTTAAAAATAAGGATAAATTTACTGAAAACTTAATTTTTGTATTTCTCTATAATTGTAAACCAATTTTTTCTTTTTAGTTTAATGTAATAATTTCTCCCATCGATAATATTATGTCTAGTTTCATCCAATTTCAAATGTTTACTATACAGGGTGTAAACGAATTCGTGGAATTCCTTCAAAAGTCATGATCTATTAATTATAAACGCACGGGATTTAGATTGATTTAAATAAAAATAAACTTTTTTTTTTATGTGACTCAAAATTTCGATTCCATGCATAAATGAATGAAGGCACGGTGACACAGCTGACGAGTACGACTAGCCTAATGTCGCTCCACGCAGTCTGTTAACTTGGGACGCTAAAATTACTTAGATACAGAATACCATGGTTCATTTTTTGAAAACATTTTTTTTGTTTATCCTGAAAAAAAAATGCCGGGTAAATCAGTGTCCCCAGTAGATCACGCGGTTTAAAGGAATTACACGAATTCGTTTACACCCTGTATATGTAGAGACTCACGCTGTATATACCCGCGTGGTTTCTTACAAGCTGTTATGCCCATTTTCTCATATAATATGTCGGGCAGTGTTATTATACCCCCAGTTCGCTGAATAGGCACTCTAAACATTAACTTTTGAATAGGAGTTAAATTGTATTTTATAAGGAAAAACAAACAGTAGCATATGTTGATAAACAGCTTTATATACTTAGCCTTATTTGCAGTAAAAAGAACTTGGCTTTATTTTCCCACAAGGTTTAAGGGATTTGGCTTCCACGCTACCATTATTTCGTGTATTCTATAAAATCTTATGAAAGCATAAATAGCAAAAATAATAAATTTTTATACGTGCATGTTTTACTAGTAAAAAATATGAAAACTCATATTTTTGCTTTAATGGAAATATTATAGTAACTTTGTAAATATTTACTATTTGCGAAACCTACTTTTCGTGCGTACACGTAGAAAGCCGGTTGCCAGTGCCGATCTGCCAGCGCTTGTCGGTGCTGGTCCGCACAGATAGTCGGCACAGGTAGTCTCTATACTGTGTAGCGAACCAGCGCCGACAAGCTCGGAACTTCGCCGACAAGTGCAAGTGAGCGTGAGGTCTTGGGTTGATTCCCCAGGTCGGGCAAAGTGTTTTTGGCTTTTTACGTGTGGAATTATAAGGTAGCAGTCTGGAGTCTGGATTTCTGCACGGTTAATGGCAAGACTCGCCCCTATTACATGGGACTTAACATAACGGTGAAATGAGGTAGTACTATACACCTAATTATCGGTTTTGACGAGAGCTGAATATTATCAGTGCTTGGTGAGGGCTGAATTATCGGTGCGAAACTTGATAAGAGCTGAACTATCGGTGTGTAGCTTGATAAGGGCTGAATTATCGGCGTGAAGCTAGATAAAGGCTGAATTATCGGTGTGAAGCTTGACAAGGGCTGAATTGTCGGTGTGAAGCTTGTTATGGACTGAATTATCGATGTGAAGCTTGATGAGGGCTGGATTATCGGTGTGAAGCTTGATGAGGGGTGAATCTTGATGAGGGGTGAATTATCAGTGTGAAGCGCTGAACTATCGGTGTGAAGCTTCATAAGGGCTAGATTATCGGTGTGAAGATGGATGATGGCTGGATTATAGGTGTGAAACTTGATGAAGGCTGAATTATCGGTGTGAAGCTTGATAAGAGCTGAACTATCGGTGTGAAGCTTCATAGAGGCTGAATTATCGGTGTGAAGCTTGATGAGGGCTGGATTATCGGTGTAAAGCTTGATAATGGCTGAATTATCGATGTGAAGCTTGATGAGGACTGAATTATTGGTGTAAAACTTGATGAGGGCTGAATTATCGGTGTGGAGCTTGATAAGAGGTGAATTATCGGCGTGAAGCTTCATAAGGGCTGAATTACCGGTGTAAAGCTTGATGAGGGGTGAATTATCGGTGTGAAGCTTGATGAGGAGTGAATTATCAGTGTGAAGCTTGATCACGGGTGAATTATCGGTGCAAAGCTTGATGAGGGTTGAATTATCTGTGTGAAGCTTGATGAGGGGTAAATTATCGCTGTAAAGCTTGAAAAGGGCTGAATTATGGGTGAGAAAGCTATCAATTTGCCTATAAGTTTCTCTGTCTACACTACGAAATATAAGAAATCATATTTGGCACATCGAACTCAATATAATATGACACGACATCTCATTCAAAAGCGGGGTAGCCGTAAACGTTGAAATTGTCACAAATATTTGTGTGACCTAAAAATGAAGTTTGATGTTTGTGTAGTTGATATATGAGCGATTCTCTGGGGAAAAGAATTCTACCGTATCTACATGTTGTATCCGAATTCGTATAATTCCATGAAACCGTTTTATTTGGCTTCTGAAAACCGTCTTGGATACCCTCCGCACGGGAAAGGTGAAGGGTTATGCCGGACACTTGTTAGATAAAAACCCACGGTCTTCCTTCTCCTGATCTTTGGCCGGGGTCACGGGATTTGCAGCTGCTTGCACCGCGACGCCAACAGGCTTCGGGCCGCCCCTGGTGGACTTGGTTACTGGTCGGGCGACGGGTCCCCTAACTCGCCGACCGCAGGCTACACACTGCGATAGCCGGAGATCGCCGCGCGACCTGTGCAAAGGATAAGAACGGTTTAGTGTGCGTCCTGAGTGACGGCGCACGGGCGCATAGCGGATTGCGGAGCGGCTTTACCGTGGCTTTACCGTGGCTTTACCGTCGATACCTGTCCTTAGTGCACGCGCGAAAGTTGACGCGTTCGCGCGTGTTTGTGTTTCGTTTATTTTACTTTAGTTTTAATAATGTCGACAACAAAATTCAAACGTTTCGAACATTTATTTAATGCGCCGTCACTCAGAACGCACACTTAATCCTTAGTCCACCATGCTGGCCTGATGCGGGTTGCTAAACTACACTCACGAGAACTTTTTGGAGCACTCTCAAGTGTTCAGGTTCCCTCACGATGTTTTTCCTTCACCTTTAACGCCAGTGATTAGCCTAGAAGCTGACCTGGAAAATGCATGGCCGAACAAAACAAGAATAAGAAAAACAACAATGTAGTAATAAATCTATTCAAGCGCTTAAAACTCGTCACTTTCAACCTATTTTTCTCCAAGCCTATGCTAGTAAGTCTTTCATGAGATTGTATCAACAAATGGAGGCTGACAGTTAAGCCGCTAAGTAGCTTACAACTCCTTATTGTGTACCGTCGACATTCACACTAAAGGACGATTTAGTTACGTGAAATGTTTATTTTCTTGAATATCGTGAAGTTAGAATAATTTTTCCTCGTTTTCTTGATCTATGTTGAGCTACTTTTCTTAAAGCTTTTTAAAAGCAGCATCTTAATTGCCCAAAACAGTCGTAATCGCTGTGGCTTTAACTCTGATAATACAACAGTATTCATTGCGTGGTACACAGTTGTGGAGAAGTCGGTTTGGTAATAAATAAGATAAGATAAAGATTAATTTATTTGGACACAGCACAAAAAGATACAATAAATAAAAAGTGTGATATAAATAAAAAAGTCTTGGATATGTGTCTCACGGTTGGACCAAAAAGGTGTCCAGATCAGCTTAATGTCAAGCACTATAAGTACTTGACGCTGGTTTTCGTCTGGAACCTTTGTGCTCCACGGATGTCAGTCAGCGGTCATGCCCGTTCACTTAAACCAATATGTGTGTGTATATGTGTAGTGTATGTTAAGAAAGAAAATAAATAAATAAGCAATAAATAAGGAATAATCTAAAACTGTGTGCAATATAATATTTAATATGGCAACATTTTGTTGCGTCGACATCGTCGCTCACGCAGGCATACGTAATCTTATCTAAATACTTTGCTATGTAAATTGTTGACCTGTCAAAATCAAAGCCATACCGATTACGAGAATGTTGTGCAATTAGAATGCTAGATATGTATCCGTAGCGTCTGACCTTTGCATTCCTTTCAAAAAGATGATGATGATTATTCCTCGTGTAGGGACGGGCATAGAATATAAAACTTCCTCACCGCAGGCTGGGAATAGACGCGTGTTGTAAGATTCAACAAAACCTAGCACGCTTCGTGGATAGGATGTATATGGTCCGCCTGGCTAGCTACCACCCTCACATTACAGTCGGTGCCAAATAGTTTACTTTGTTCCGTCGTGTGTATGTGCGAGATAGAGTAGTTAGTATATGGGAATTCTCTCTCTTCATATCTCTGTTACTTTATTCTCTCTCTTTATATCTCTGTTACTTTATTCTCTCTCTGTTGAGAATATCATCTCGTCATCATAGAGGCGCGCGCGCGGCGCGGCTGTCACGCGGCGGCGGGGAGGCAAGCGCGGGGCGCGGCGGATGACCGACGCGACGAAGAAGCGACCCACCACTTCACTTAGGACCATCGCCGAATACATACGCGACAGTTCTGCCTATCTATTTCAATAAACCAGCACTTATAATTATTAATACAGTCCGCTTTTATTTAAGACCATTTACGACCATCAATAACCCTAAAACTCTCTGTATATCTCTGTTACTTGGATTCGTGTTCTCTATATTAGACCCTATATGCACTTACCATCAGGTATGACTAGGGTCAAACGCGACCAGGATAAATAATAAAAAAAAGATAGATATCTTTAAGAAACTGCGTCCAACAAAATCCACATGACGTTATACAGCGATCACCAGTATTTTTATCAAGCCTTTGGATTATAGGTTTGTTCCCACTTGTCTACTAAGCAGTTCTATAAATAAACATAAAATAAAATTAGTTCAATTCAAGTAACAAGACGTCGGCTCCTCGCGTACGTGGACGGCGGCGCTCGGCTGTCGTCGCGTCCGGTCGGCTCCGCTCGGCCACACCGCAGGTAGAAACTGACTGCAATAGCGGATACCAGCGGTTCCAGCAGATTGTAGCCGTCGGGACGCTGTAACGCGCTGCGCTCCTGCGTAGCCCGGTTGGTGGAAATCGTACATTACTTTAACACTTATTAGTACAGGGTGTAAACGATTTCATGGAACTTAAAACCACACGATCTATTATTGGTACAAACAGATACATAAAAGCATACAGACGGGATAACAAGCACAGACAAAAACGAACACTCACAAGGTAACAATATGTCTGCAGCAGCATTGTTCTATGGTAGAACTAATGGGATTTTATTTTTCTCAATAGTCCTACGATATAAGGTGTTACAAAAGCCTAAATTCACCACAAGCTCGCTCATCGGTCATCTATAATTTAATTTCCCAGTTGTAATTATCTACGGGCAGACCGATGGGCACAGGGACTGAAAGCTGTTTAGCCACGCACGGAGAGTTAAATGACGGTATTTAAGCAGCTCAAATTAACGATACTATTTTCTCAACCCTTTTCGTGTATACCATTATTAAGCACATATTTAATTTCGGTACCGATAAGCTTTGAATTAGCCGCATGGAATGAGCAGGGCGGGGCAGCGTCAACTGTCGACGAGTGTAACCATCAATAAATGTACTATTTTCAGCCCTAGAAAACTTTACTGTATCTGCCGTAATCGTTTTTTTTTCGGTTAAATATCGATTTATCGGTCTCGTGTAGTGCAGGACTTAAAGAATGGCACTACCCCATCTCTTCCCGTGGGTGTCGTAGAAGGCGACTAAGGGATTCAACTAGAGGATGGGCAGCAGCGTTCTCTGAGTACTTTAACAACTATACTGTGATCGCCAACCCGACTGCCAAGCGTGCAATTACGGCAACCCGGGGGGGGTTGCCGTAATGCCCTCCCACTTTTGGGGGAGAGGCCTATGTCCAGCAGTAGACGTCTTTCGGCTGAATGATGATCGATTTAATCAATTGTATTTCGATTAATCATTATAATTTGGTATCAAAATTTCGCGTTCCTGAATTTTTTGGAAACCGGAATTTTCAATAGTTACGTAAACCGTTTAGAATAGGTATGACGTCATATCGTTAAATAAAAACCCTGTCTTTGCCGCACAGCCGGGTAAAAATACCGTAATTTTCGGTAATTCAGTCCTTGCGTTACCTGTGTCACTCCGCAGATTATGTATTAAAATGTGGCCAGGCGCTGCTTCGCCTTCGTAGTGAAACACTTAAGCAATCCGAAACGAATGGTAGTGAGTGACCGAACCGAAATGTAAAGCTGGCTTCCCACTGTGCGTGGTAGCGCGCACCGGCTGTGCGTGGTATCATCCGTAAAATCACGCACCGTGGGAAGCCACATTATGCTAGTGCATGATGTGGATACGGCGCACCGATCCGCACGCGTCCGCGTTACCACGGACGAGTCTCTTCCCATGGTGCGTCGGTGCGAGCTCGTGCGTCGCGGTGCGCGATATCACGCACCGTGAGAAACAAGCATAATAAGAGCGAGAACGCACAGTGGAATAGGAGCGATCTCGCCTCACGTTAAAACTCAATTTTGAATGCGCAGATCACATTATGTCTAGGTATTTGACGCACTAGTTCGGGAGTCAGCTTTCTGTGTGTAGTACAATTTGTTATTCCGCGGGGCTAGTCGAATTAATATTTAACCTGAGGTCAAACGAGCATAACGACCTGTCCACATCTCCACGTCACCACGTCGTCAACGTGGAAAGGTGCGGTAACGCAACATGGTGCGTTGACGTAACGTGCAAATTTTCGTTACCGTATCGTAACACGTTCCGCCTCTAGCCGCAAGCGCACACGTATATGCGCTCCGCCCGCGCTCTCTACGCCCGTGAATTAGTCGCCGTCTATGTGCTCCGATGCTTTAAAACCATACCTTACTGTTTCTCTTATTAAAATTCAGGATCTACATGGTCAACGATAAATCTAACAATCGAAAAAACGATCCTGCTGACGTTCGTTTTTACGATACGGTAACGTAAATTTGCACGTTACGTCAACGTACCGTGCCACGTTACCGCACCGTTCCACGTTGACGACTTTGTGACGTGGAGATGTGGACACGCTGTAATTTATGCCGCGCAAAGTGAGTCGCGCAATTTCGGTTACGTTCGGTTTCATACAATATCGCTATTCTTGCCACACGACGAAGCAAAATGAGTCCGTTAAATCCTTAAAACAAATTACGCGGACTCATTTTGCGCGGCGTAAATTACGCTCGTCTGGCTTTAAAGTCCATATCATACACCAAAATGCAAATAGAATCAAATAATGCAAAATGCAACCAAACCAATACACTGTGTATTGTGCAAAGTATACAAAGTGTATTGGTTTGGTTGCATGTCGCATTATTTTTTCACTCTTTCTGCACGTGCATATTTGTGGGCGGGAGGGTGGTGCTGCATACTGCATCCAAACTAGCGATCTTGTTCAGCGGAATTAAAGCTAGATATTGTATTTGCATTTTTGTATGTCATTGATTTCCGCAAAGTAACACCAGATTCCATCATTTATCCATATCGTATACGTAGATACTCCAAATACAAGGAAAATTCAAGAAATAACTAAAAACGGTCACTACTATCAAATATTTAGACCACACGGTCGTCCAGAGACCTAACTATAAAATTAGTTACATGAATACAAATTGTAATATGCTCTGTAAACCGAGACTTCAGCTGTAAAACCTGAAACAATCTAACCAGAACTTAAATTACAACTCTGGATGTATATTTTTTATTATTTTCCAAGATAAAAATATTTTGGTGCAAGTCATGAGAGGTTTAAAAGTATTCATAACAGCCCATAAGACTTCCGGTGTTGAACATTACATTACCACAGTGTACCTACTTACTACATTGTATACAGTGGGTGAACGCCCATACATTTGACAGGTCCTATGAAATGTCAAAATTATGTAGGGGCGGAGGTTATGTCCCAAGTATGCAGTATGGCTACTCGGGACATAACCTCCGCTCCTTCACCCCGCAACCCCCCGCACGATTGCTCTGCGACAATGTTCTACGTTGACCGACTGTAAGGAGTAAGATATCTGTGACAAAACTATACGAGTCTATTACGACGGGAACATTACAATAATTACCATGCTTGCTAGACGGATTGGTGATCGTAGTAACGTTATAGTACCTAGCACTAGCATATACTACAGAATTCTTGCGCAAGCCCAACTTGGATCCGGCCCCTGATTTAGAACGATTCGTTATGCCAATTGTCGAACGATTGACATAACGAATAAGGGCTGGCCTGTTTTTTTTTCATCGTTTACTTAAATATTCTTATCGAAGGAATAATGTTGATATTATGACAGTTTTTGTTAGAAAAGTTGTTAATATCATTTCTCTGTTAAAAGTTATTTGACGATTGAAAAATTGGTTTTAACAACCGATATTAATAATCGATCCCAATCTCGGGATTAGTTATTAATGTCAGTCGTTACCAGACTGGTCCGCCACCGTCCGGCATACCGTCCTCGCCGACGAGGTCCGTCACGACGTCCCACGTCACGATCCACCGAGCTCTCCCGTCGTAGAGCCGGTCGTCTCTTCAGACTCCGTAGTCACACCGATAATTCAGCCCTCATCAAGCTGTCTCCCCCCCCTAAGTCCACGCCAGCAACGCCCTAAGCCGAGGTCTAAGTCCCACTAGGGATCGCCCTTAGTGCTGTTGTTGCAGGTAGTCATGATGTTAGTGTAGTATGTACAAGTAGTTAGCTTAGGTTAAATATTTTACTTCCCCCCCATTGGCTGGAGACCCTTCAGGTCTCGCCAATAACTGCACGGTTACGTAGAAACAGTCCCCTAGGACGATCTATAGCAGTAGAAAAGAAAAAAAAAACAGTCTTTTCTAATCGCTACTATCTCACCACTTGTACTACACCCGATATTCTTTTTTTAAGACGGCCGGACCTCAAAATTGCAAATTCATGTCTCTGGTCTACAATACCAGCGCACTTTTGAGGGTTAATTAGGGTCTGTACAGCTTTTTATGTTTTTTAAATGGTTCCGTACCGCTGTGTTCAATGTTTCTTATTTCTGTTTTTGAAATAAAATATTTTTATTTGTTTATGTTACTTTTTTTATTTTTGGGACTTGGAAATTAGTTTTGAAGATAAAAAAGGTTAATCTAGGTAGGTACAGAATTTTAAATTGTTTACAAGATAGAGCCAACACTACTGTCGTATGCCGTCATACCTTCAAAACTGTATAGTGACTTGACATCACTCTGTACAGTATCCGTTATAGATACTTCAATACAAGAAGACGCGCCCCACTCTTTGTCTAAATCGGTTTACTAATGTTTGCCATAATTAATATGCAATAATTTTATATACCATACTTGCATTTGCCATAATTTCATTAGAAATAACGCTTCAGTTGCCATAATAGTGAAATTACATAAAATCATTTTCACTAATTTCATTGGTCATAATCGATCAAGTGTCATAATAATTTTAATCCATAAATTTATTTGCCATATTTTTCATTTTCAATAATGTCATTTTTCCATAAAATTTATAAATTTAATCTACCATGCATACTTGCTTTGAAGAGGAAATCTGGTTGTTTGGTCACAGTTCTAACCTAACCTAGCCGTTTCGATTTTGACTAACTGTTTATTGGGTTACGCATTATAGTAGTTGCTTATGTCAAGTATCGATTATGTAATGTGTTACTTATAGAAACTAATGATTATAACACATGTTATTATGGAAACTTATTTTATGGCAAATAAAAGTTATGACTAATAAGTTGATATGACAAGCGTTCATCATCATCTGCCTAGCCTTTTCCCAACTATGTTGGGGTCGGCTTCCAGTCGAACCGGATGCAGCTGAATATCAGTATTTTATATAGAGCGACTGCCTATCAGACCTCCACAACCCAGTAACTGGGTAATACGATACTCTTGGTAAGACTGGTTGTCAGACTTTCTGGCTTCTGACCAACAGTAACGACTGTCAAAGATCTACAAATGACAGCCGGGACCAACGGCTTTACGTGCTTTCCGAGGCACGGAGGAAACTCGCTATGGTAAATGGTCACCCATCCACAGACCAACCTCGGCAAGCGTGGCTTAACCCGGAAGATCGGTCTATGCGGCTGTAATTATTTAGCCACGAGCTCCTCCAATATGACAAGCGTTATTAGTATATATGATAATAGTGCAAGTAAATATTATGAGGGCGGACGATTATGGAAAACAATAATAGTACAAATGATTTTATGGAAAACAAGACAATATACCGTCTAAATCGCTTCAGTGCAGAAGTGTGCATTATAAATTGCAGCTATTGTGTTAGTTATATCGCCACACAATAGTAAGATGTGTCACATCTCCTCCTCCTTAAGTCGTACTCCTCATTACTGAGGGTCGTGATCTTCTCTTGAAATCATTTTTCTCTGATGATGTTACGCCATCTCTGTCTATCCTTGGCCAAGTGAAGCGCATTGTGAAATTTCCTATCGAGAGAAGAGCTTATCTGTCTGTGTGCTTATGCACACTAATATAACATAATAATAGGAGACGCATGGTTGGTGCCCCACCCCATTTTAGATTAAAGTTCTCAAAGAGGCCTCTGCACGTTGGACCTGTGTCCCCGTGTATGCCTTCCAAAGGACCGGACATCTTCCGCACGGAAGATGAGCCGTGATCTAGAAGAGATGCATGCATACGCACCACGCGGCTATCTCTCATGCTTCGGCCGCATCTGCGTTTATCGTGACGAAGCACTGCGTGCCGAAGATTCTTATGTTATGCTCGCTAAAAGTTACCGCGTTAATGCGGTGGTCACATTAGCGGCTTTGTAATTTTAAATGAATTATTTTGCAATAATCAAGATGGCCGCAAAACATTTTACAAACGTTTTAACTATAGATGGATAACGACTTCCTTTACTTCTAAATATGTGCTAATAATTACTTAATGCATTTATTGAAAGCTGCCATTGATGGGCTCAGCTTCAAAACTGTGTAAAGATTCCAACACCGTTTCATAGCTCCACTCCATTATTTAGACAGAGCATCTTATCAGTCCAAGAACAACAGTCGAAATGCACAACGCTAGTCCGACCACACAGCACGATATTTAGTGCCCTAAAACCCATTGTTGTATCGCCAACCAAGCGATAACTGGTACGCAGCTCGAACTATTGCGACGATAGCCGATAATGGTTGGTTATACTCGTATCTGCGTGTATCGTATCATTAAGCGAAGCTTCGTTACGATACACGCAAGTGCAGCCCCAGCATCACAAAGAGGAGTGGGGTGCGTCTTCATTGATTGAACGCATTGTACGCGTGAAAAGGACAGAAAATTCCCCCTCCACAAACTTCGAAAGCGTAAATAATACTAACATTTTGTACACATTTAACAATAGTGAAATACATACTCTATTTAACTCTCTTCTAGTACCATAAAGCGAATAAACCGCGACTTTTTAATAAAAGTCGCGGTTTTTTCGCTTTATGTTATACTAGCTTCTGCCCGCGACTTCGTACGCGGATCCTGTTGCTTATGACAGCGACAACGGGGTCATCAAAATCGAAGATCTGAAACGTCTGATGTCTCTAGAGACCTAGAAGCAGATGCGTAGATACGCTGAGAACTCAAGTGCAATTCTTTATCCGTGAACGTCTCCGACTCGCGAGACAATGCGTGACGTTCACGATCAGCGGTCAGTCGCGCATCACGTTCCCCACTTGTCTCTAGAAACCTAGAAGTCGATGCGTAGATACGCTTGGAACTCAAGCGCAATTCTCTATCCGTGAACGTCTCCGACTCGCGGGACAATGCGTGACGTTCACGATCAGCGGTCAGTCGCGCATCACGTTCCCCACTTGTCTCTAGAGACCCAGAAGTCGATGCGTAGATACGTTTGGAACTTAAGCGCAACTCTCTATCCGTGAACGTCTCCGACTCGCGAGACAATGCGTGACGTTCACGATCAGCGGTCAGTCGCGCATCATGTTCTTCACTGGTCTCTAGAGACCTGGATGTAGATGCGTAAATACGCTGAGAACGCAGGCGTGCTTCGCGATCCGAAGAGGTTTCCACGGAGCGAGTTGCAGCCTGATGTTCTCGAACAGCATCAAGTCTCTCCGGACGCTCTTCGGTACATTCTTGGGATCTTATGATCCTCAATCTTTTAGCTCCTTTGGAAAATTGGGAAAGATTTGACCTCTTTCTAGGCATGGTTATAGTTTTATTGTGAAGATACCTGTTCAATTAAAATCTAAGTGACTACTCCCCTGCGTTACCTGATAGACTACCGTGTCACGCAGATAAATGGAAAAGGAAATTAAACACTGAAATAAAATAAGACCGAAGACATATTTATTCGACAAAATAAAAAAAAAAATGGGAGTTTTGGCCAGTAGAGTCAAATTTTCAATGATATATCATCATCATCGAAAATCAGTCCTAAACTGTTACCGCCTTCATCACGTGGAGGTACTCCCAGCTTATGTTATTTTATAATTATACAGTGAAATTAGTGATAGCTTTGATTTCTACATCAGATGTTTCTGATCTTCGATTTTTATAAGTCAACAGGAAATGCCCATCAGACCAAACAACTTTTGCTGAGACGTCATTCTTATATTGTGTTATGGTGTAGCTGAGCTCTTGGAGTTCCAGATCTTCGATTTTTATAAGTTAACAGAGAATGCTCATCAGATTGAACAACTTTTGCTAAAACGTCATTCCTATAAATGTTATAGTGTAGCTGGGCGCTTGGAATCCCACAACAGGTGTTCCAGATCTTCAATTTTTATACATCAACAGAGAGTGCTTATCAGGCTGAACAACTCTTGCTAAGACGTCATTCCTATTTACGTTATAGTGTAGCTGGGCGCTTGGAATTCCACAACATTAGTTCCAGATCTTCAACTTTTATACATCAACAGAGAGTGCTCATCAGGCTGAACAACTCTTGCTAAGACGTCATTCCTATATATGTTATAGTGTAGCTGGGCTCTTGGAGTTCCACATCAGGTGTTCCAGATCTTCAAATTTATTCTCTCAGCAGAAAATGCTCATCACGTGGAACAATTTTTGCTGTGGTACCATTTTTGTATCTCTTATAGTTTAGTTGGTCTGTTGCGGTTCTGCATCAGGTGTTCAAGTTTTCAAGATGAATTATAGCCTATATGTTGCCTAGACTTAATACCTATACAACAAAAAAAAACATTCAAATTCGTCCAGTAGTTCCGAAGATTAGCGTGTACAAACAAACAGACACACAGACAAACAGACAGTTTTTTTTTTTGGATTCGTGCTCTTTTACTGTTTCTAAACCCCCTCAATATTTTTTTTTGTAATGTATTCAATGTACAGACACAGTTTTTTTACTGTTTTATTATATGTATGTATATAGATAAGTAAGTGTAATGTTTCTTACTTATAAGGCCCATTTTCTTTACAACTATATAATAATTACCATGAATACTCGTTCAAAGCCAGAAATAAGTCACAATTGGCCAATGACCATGCAAATGTATTCAATTGAATTATTATAAGTACTGTGTACTAGGGCTGGAGTAATTGAGTTAACAAATGTGGCACAACCCTATAGTTATACGCCTTTTATCATGCGATTAGAAATTGTAAGGGGTTGTGCAGACTCACGACTTTTTGTTTTTTGTTCGTGGAAAATCTTTCGCTTTCCAGAAAATTAAATGTATTGTTTATCGACACCGACGCTTTCCCGGAAAATCCCGACACCACGCAGCGATAGGTGCACGACGTCATCACTTCGTGTACCTATAATAATAATTTAATGTCGATATAATTTTGTTGTATAAATAGAATAGAATAGAATATACTTTATTGTACACCAAAATTGTAACATAGCTCTTATACAATATAATTTAGTGAAGGGTACAATGGCGGTCTTATCGCTGATAGCGATATCTACCAGACAACCTTTGGATGAACAGGAAAACAATGAATAAGATAGGGGGGATAGTCCGTGGTGTACTGCTGGAAAATATATATACTATATACTACACACAATACATAGACATAATACTTACATATAAAAATTATATATATATATTGTTTATATACATATGTTACATAGTTAAGCGATAGGGAAAAACAAGGTAGGTTGATGATGAGGTATTGATATCATGAAGAAATAGAAATGTGTTGAGAGTAGAAATGATCTTTGACTAATTTTTTAAAAGAATCCAGTGACTGAGCTTGTCTTACTGGCATACTAAAATTAGTTGCCTGAAATAAAAAACAACGTATTAAAGTTTAGTCGGAAAGGAAGTACTAATCCGCGATCTACTTAAAGTATCACTAAAGACTGTTTTAAAGCAAGTGTTAAAATTTCAAAATTGGCATGAAAAATGATTATTATTTTAGTTTTTTCAAAAATTCTTCGTCACTGCCTAAGTTACAAATTCAGAAAACGAATACCCTAATCCGTGTCACCAAATATGACCTAAAATGTAAACACAGCTCATCATAGCTATGGCTGATTATAGAGTCGCGGGCGCAACGCTACGCGGCGCGGTGCAGCGCTAGTTCGACTCGCGACCTCGCCGCGTGATCAGTACCCCAAGTGTGAGTTTTTTTACGTTACTACTGTCTTTGCGTCACGCGAAAAATGTATGAAAATTTAGGCAGCGCCTCTAGCGGCGAATGGCGTGACTAAAATTTAGTAGTAACGTAAAAAACTCACACTTGGGGTACAGCTCGTGATTAAGGGCTCCGTTTGGGTCCGAAACTAGTCGGGCAATCCCGAAAAATGCACGTGAGTAAACCGTAATTAATCATAGATATTACCGATAAAATTATTATGTTTTCACAGCCTGCTGAACTAGGAAGATAGAATGGCGCAAGGCTATCAACGCACGTTACGTCCTATACCAGAGTGGCAGCGATGCGGAGCACAGCAAGAATCACCCAAACGAAGGCATGTAGCGAGCCGAAAAGTATTGTCGTCCAACATAATACCCATATTGGACGACGGAAGCGCCTGAAGCCATAGACCCGACTCCCATTTACCCACAGCCAGCAAGCGAACACGCTCAGCGGTTGTGATTTACGTATTTATAAGATTATTCCGTATCACAGCGCAGAGCGGCTTGTCCCACTGTCTCTGGATGGATTGACGGGCAACACCGTATTGGGACAAGCCATTTTTCAGGCGTTCACAGCGTCGGTTAAGCATGGTACCTTAAAATCAACCAGTGAGGATGATAAGATTTTCCTGGTTAATTTCTTAGCACTGTGGACCGAGGACAAGAACTGATACTAGAAATTTCGCAGCTAAACTTGATGACCGTTTATTGATATTTACGATACACATCCTCAAAACGTCTTCTACTTCAACTTCCCTTCAATGATGTCGTTTTTACCTGGCCTTATCTCTTCTACCTGGCATTTGCCAGGTTCCGTCATTCTCATTTAAAGTCATACCGTTCCATCGTCTCAACAAGTCTCCATATAAGTAAATACTTACAAACTTTGGCTTCAGTTCAAAAACCTGTCTAATATATAGTAATAACTCATTATGCTGACGCACGCTAGCTGAACCCTCTTCAAACATCGCGACTACTCCTGAACGAACGTAGTGACAGTCATCTACATATACATATCTACTTGTCTGTGTTTCTTCAGACTGTATCTACATTGGAAAATGACTTTTTAAGAATCCCTGAAGGCATTTTTTTCCTAGAGGAATCTTAGTTTTTAGAATGGAATACTTGTTTTTATATTCACGATAAGTGCTTCGTCTGGATTCCTGATCCTATAGTAGGTATTGCGAACTAGTGTGTGGAGATAAATGACATCAAAACTTCAGTCCACCTTAAAATATTGTTTTTTTTTCTAAAATACAGTAAAATGGTCAAGTGCGAACAGAGATGTTTTTGTCGCTACGTTGATCTCAGACCGTAGAAACTGGCGAGTGCCGGCGATTGCAGCGCGTTGGCCGACGGTTCGTAATTGTTCTCCCGCCTTCGGTGTCCCTTCATAACTCGTAGGGTGAACAATAGGCGGAAAAATGTCAGGCTCCTAGGGAAGTGGACTTGAAACCGCTAAAAAAGTGAATCGGTAATTAACTTAATGCTTAAAAGAACTTGTCATGCGCTCGTCAACATGCGACCAGTTCCTTCATTATGATCTGCGCGACCAGTTCCATCATAACGTTCTGCCTAGACTTTTCCCAATTATGTAGGAGTCGGCTTCCAGTCCCACCAGACGCGGCTGGATACCAGTCGTACACGGAGGGACTCCCATCAGACCTCTGCAACCCAGTTACTGTAAGTCTATCGCCAGCCTTATACCCCAGAGCATTCAATACCTAAATTGTATAGCTCAAAGTTATTAATAGTTACTCTATTGGGATTCAATACTGATGTTAGATTAGATAATATAATTGCTTGCTCTAAGGACATTCCGTAGTTTATTTACATTTGTAAATAGATTTGTAGGTGGTCTCCGAGATATTCAGTTTGATTTAGTGTTGCCTAACTATCGATTCTGTCTCGATAGATTGTCAATACTATCGTGACCTCGAAAATTAATAATAATATCGATAGCGATATCGTTAGTATTGAAATTTAACAATACATCGAATTTAAATGACAGTTATAGTAGTAAAATCAATACTATCAGTAGTGCCAATACTCAATAGTATCGATACCATCGATTTTATCGCTCTTCATCTTAGTATTACTTAATTTTTTCGATCGATACTAGACGGGGTGTTAACGAATTCGTATAATTCCTTAAAACCACATGATCTACTACTGGTGTAGATTGAACCCACAACGGATTTAGCATGATTAAAAATGAAAAACTTTAATTCTTTTTTTCTTGCGTTATGGCTCAGTGATCGTATCTAACCCACCTGTTAAGGATTCAACAAAAAAATAAGCAAAAAAAAATATTGCAAAAAAAACATTTATTTGATAGACTAGGTATTTCGATGGCACGTATGAATGAATGAAAGAACGGCAACACAGCTGGCGGGCACGACTAGCGCCGCGGTGTCGTTTTTTGCAATCAGGTAACTCTGGGCTCAAAAATTATTCAAAAAGAGAACAAAAAGTTTTCTATTGTTTTTCAAGGAACCCATTTTGTGGCAATCTGTGTCACAAGTAGTTACGCAGTTTGAAGGAATTACACAAATTCGTTTACAATCTGTAGATATTATCGATAATATTGTTAAATTCCAATACTATCGATAGCCCTATCGATATTGTACGGTTTCATCGCCGTACATTTTTCTGCTTACTCGTTAACCTACTTTAGGCCAACGATGCGAGTCATAATTTAGCATAATAAAATGACATGACCGACGAATTAAAATATAGTAAACTTATAACTCTGTAGCTATCAACAATACAACAACTGAGAGAAATAATCGCCTCGCACTTCTAATAACTTACTTTAACTTAAATAAACTCAACTTGTGCATTTTAGTGGAAAGTGTTTCTCTATACTAACTCAACTGGAAAAAACCTTCACGACAAATCCGTGTACGGAGTTAACTACAATAAACCGTACATTTATGGTCCTTCGAGCCGGATTCCAACCAAGTCCTAGGGTTTTCATGGATTCTTCCTGTTTAAAATCAAAAGTGATTTTGCTTGAAATCTGGTCAACACTTAAGTTTTTTAACAATGCTGGTTCATTGCTGGACCACATGCGTAAGTTCATCCCGGCTCCTTTTAACATTTCGATAAGCGCTGTCTGGAGTTCCTGGGCCGCATCCAGTGAGTTGTGGCCGCTTATGACATCATCGACGTATGCTTCGTTTAGAAGTACTTTGGCAGCCATGGGGTATTTGTCACCATCATCGTATGCAAGTTGTTTGATTGTTCTCATGGCTAACCAAGGTGCGCACTTAGTACCATAAGTAACAGTGCAGAGTTGGTACTCTTGCAGCTTCTCTGACGGCGTAGTTCGCCAAATAATTTTCTGTAAATGTTGTTGTTTCTCAGACAGCCAGATGCATCGAAAAGGTTTCGATGATTTTCTTTGTAGTTGAAGAATCTTTCAGTAATCCCGGCAGTTGAAGTTCTTCTAGTAATTGAAGTTCTTCTTGTAATTGAAGTTCTTCTAGTAATTGAAGTTCCTTCTAGTAGTTGCAGTTTCTTCCAGTAGGTAAAGTTCGTTTCGGTATTCAATGTACCTGTACTCTGGTTAGGTATATGCGCCTTCTCAATCCAACTGGGGCGACCCTCTTCCGGGAGACCAGCTGAACCGATTCGCTACCGTAACAAGAGACACAAACACACCAATATACACGAAGGCTCGAAGGACCATAAATGTACGGTTTATTGTAACTCCGTACACGGATTTGTCGTGAAGGTTTTTTAGTTTTTTCGACTCACGTTCGATTGCGCGCGCGTTAGAATTTTGTATGAGAAATTAGGTTTCTCCTAGTGACCACCAGGTGGCGCTATAACTCTTTCCCTTATAAAATTTTCACGCACTCGCAATCGAACGTGAGTGAAAAACCTCACACTTGCCTGCACCCTGTTTTCGAGGTTAACTATCGATATGTCAACTACCGAAAGCTAGGCAACACTAGTTTGATTTCGATCAGTCAAGTAATCAGGTTTCAGGCACAAGACAAATATTTGTATGGCCTACGGATAGTTGTTCCGGGTCTAGGCGTTTGTGCATGTGTGATTTGTATCTGTAAACACATACATAGAGTACTGGAGAAATACTAATGTGAGGGAAATGTTTTATGGAGCGTCTACAAACCCAATGAACACCGTTGAAGGCCAACGACCGCGTTGGATACCGCTTCCATCCGAATGAAAACGGATTCGTCCTATACAATTTTTGGTCAAACTCAACAAATAAGGAACGGTCGTTGGCATTCGTAAGTGTGTAATTTACCATAAAGTAAAGTAGACTTTATTGTTTCTGATTGAGTAGTTAGCTAGACGACACGTTTGGTGCAGTGGCTAAGCGATTGGCTTCTGCGCTACGGGTCGTGGATTCGATTCCCACACGGAACAAAAATTTGTATGGCCTACAGATGGTTGTTCCGGGTCTGGGCGTTTGTTTGTGAGATTTGTGTTTGTAAACGCACCCACGATACAAGAGAAATCTTAGTGTGGGGCAATGTTTTTTCTAAAAAAAAAAAAAAAAAAGTTACAGTTGATATACATATATGATAATGTTAGAAACATCAATCAGCCTACTTTGGGCATACAATACCTTAATGATAATGTATTAATAAGGTATTAATTAGGGTATTAATAAACCCCCTCTGGGAAAGGCGTTACCTCACCATGAGATTAACGTAAAACCGGAGGGAACATTAGACTAGCTTTCTACAATCCCGAAATATAATAAAAAAATATGTCATAAGGTCTACTGAAAATCTTACAAACCGCAGGGCAGCTTGTGGCGAGCTGTTGGTGAGTGGCGACACTGCGTACCTTATTGCCTCAGAGAGCCAGTCCGGGCCTCGTCTTCAGTTTGCCTTTATTGGCTGGCAGGAGTGGAACCCCAAGAGTGCCCGCAGGATTCTCAACTCTAGCTTGCCTTTATCGGCCGTCCAGAGAGGGGCCGCCAGAGCTATATGCTCGGAGGTGGAAGTGTCTAATGGCGTAATAGCGGGGAAACCCACTCCGGCTCTTTTAGACCCGCGACGGCGAAACCGGGGCCACACCTCTCTACACCTCTAGCCGCTTACACGTTTGTTGCCCCCTTCGCCTATGTACTGGCGGCTTTTCAGGGGGCCCAGCTAGTGAGCTGGCGAGTCACCGTCTGCCAACACTTTTGAATTTAAATGTTAAAAGGCAGACGCCGTTTTCTTCCGGCAATAGAAGTTATCCAGTCCACCTAACATCCATAGACCAAATATTTTTCACCATATTTTACAATAGTCTTGCACCCACCTGGGACGATCCATGACTCCAATAGTGCAGCCGTGGATGGTCCCCGGTTGGTGCCCCACCCCATTTTAGATTTAAGTTCTCAAAGGGGCCTCTGCGCGTTGGACCTGTGTCCCCGTGTATGCCTTCCAAAGGACCGGGCATCTTCCGCACGGAAGATGAGCCGTGATTTCCAAAGAGATGTATTAATAATAATCAAAAATTGTTTTCAGAATCCAAATATTCCAAAATCATTTTTCTGTTAACCATTTTTTTAATCGTACGATTAGTTAGTGTCGAATGTTTTTTTGTCTACTATAACTATGTCCAACTCATTCCGCCGTAGTCTTCCTCGACTTTTCATAACACTGACATCACACGTGGCGACCCCAATCCCACAAACTTTACGACTTTATGAGCTATGCCAGTTTTGTTATGGAAGTCAGCCCATCACTGTCCCACTGTTGGGCTTCTTGTTCAATGAGAAGGTTTTAGGCCTTAGTGTGCGTCCTGAGTGACGGCGCACGGGCGTATTGCGGATTGCGGAGCGGCTTTACCGTGGCTTTACCGTCGATACCTGTCCTTAGAGCACGCGGGAAAGTTGACGCGTACGCGCGTGTTTAGTGTTTCGTTTATTTTACTTTGGTTTTAATAATGTCGATAAAACGTTTCGAACATTTATTTAATAAGTCGTTCATTCCGTCTGCGCGGTGCGCACTGGCGGACTACACACACCATCGAGAACTTTATAGAGCCCTCTACATGTTTCCTCTGCATCAGGCAGGTTTCCTCACGATGTTTTCTTTCACCGTTGACACAAGTGATATTCAAATTCTGATCCTCACATGAATGTAACAAGTCACAAGTGCGGGCCTGCTTCCTGCATGTAAGACAAGCGTTCAACCGTAAGTAGTCAAGACTGCACTAGCGGGGGCGGGCGCGGGCGCTTGGGTCTTGGCATCTGCGTGTTCACAGTAGTGCCGAACGAGCTATCGTACGACGCTTCGGCGGGTGAATCAAAATGGTTTAGAACCACACGCGCAGTCACCTAACAGACGCTATATCACTGTGAACGATACGGGCGGACTGAGCCATTAGAAACAACCGCGCCACCCGCGCCCGCGCCCGCCTCATGCAGTCGCGCGGCTTGCGGGAGCACTGTGAATGCAACTGGCGTCTACATACATTTTTTTTTACACGCGCCCGCGCCCGCCTCCACTCTGAAAGAGTACTTACGCGGCGTCTTACGTAGGCGGTTCAAAGCGACGCGAATTGCGAAGCGATCCGATGCGATGACATGCGAATTCAATGCGATGCGGTGCGAAGCGGCGGCTTTGTCTTACGAGCTCGCGAACCGCCCGCCTCACGCCGCCATCATTCAGTAGCACTGTACGACACCGCATCCAGTTCGCGCCAAAATATCAAGCCAACTGATTGCGTTCGCTTCGCTTCGCGCCGCGCCGCACCGCACTCCACGTGCGTTTGGTCACGTAGGCCACTTCAATAGGTATCGACTGTTTGTTGTTTTCGCGTCGCGCCGCCCTGTTTCGTGTCGCTTCTAGATCGCTCACGTAGGATGTCGCATCAGGCTATCAATGCTTACCGTTGTTTATCTTACAATAAGATTAGCCAAATAAAAAAATATATACAAAATAAATCTATCCAAATAAATCCGCGAACAGACCGCACAGCCCATCATTCACAGAAAAACATGCCATAGATAAAAAATGGCGCTCGTTTCATACAGTGAGGCGCTTGCATCAGTTATCTGTGGCTGAAAACCTTTCACACTTGTCACCCCAAATCATGTTGACTACTTCCGTGAAAGATATCGTGGGTACAGCCGCGCACACAACTGTCAACGGGTATTTTTGCCATTATTTGAACTATCGGATTGATTCATTCTTTTGTTTTTTTAAGTGTCAGAGTCAGCAGGACAATTGCGTAACGTAACCAACATCATTCATGCCAGTTGATGTTTCAAAAACAATATTCATTGCATGATGTAAAGTTGTGAAGTAGTCGGATTTTTAATACATGCGTTGCTATGGGAATTGTTGACTTGTCAAAATTAAAGCTTCATAGCAATACTGGTACCAATTTAACAAGGTACTGAATAAATATCAGCATTTTACATGACTGACACACATCTGTTTCGGCATGAGCTATATACAAGGATGGCTCTTGCCGCGGTGAAAAGATTAGCTAGTCAGCAAGATTTATAGCAGGGCTGACTACTCAGGGTGCGACGAACGTACTTAAGTATCGTCACTCCTGAAGGGTCTTTTAATGCAATTTTCAGCCGGAAGACGTCCACTACTGGAGACAGGCCCCACCACGCTTGGCAGGCGGGTTGGCGATCGCAGTATGATTGTTAAAGTACTCAGATAACGCTGATGCCCATTCTCTAGAGAATCCCTTAGTCGCATTTTACGACACCCATGGGAAGAGATAAGGTAGTGCTATTCTGTAAGTCTGGCACTACACCAGACCATGTAATTCTTGCTATGATATATTACCGGTATTCTAAAAGGAGAAGTTTCGAGTCGAAATCTTTGTGAAATGAAATGAAATTTAATCCACTTAAAATAGAGTACATTATGGTGAATACTCGCCGTCTAGGAAGTTGGACTCCTACCTAATTAATGCCATCTGGTGGTCGTCTACAATACAAAAAAGGGGAGCTCCGGGAACTCCAGTGGAATACACCGGTGCGGTGTCCCTTACGCCTTTAGCACGTCTCGGAGAAACAACATTGTCTCCCCAACAACCTCATGGTGCACAGCAGCACGTGACCATAACGTGTTGCTGTCCTTCCCAGAGTCTCTTGACTCTTAACGCCTACTACCAAGATGGTACCCACAAATGTTGTGACGGCAGAAGATGGGGCGTTTCGCCCAGTCCCATTCGACCCCATCTTCGAAGGATCTCGGATTCTCGGTACCTACAACCGATATTTGACAACACGTCATGTATATATTTCCTGTAAATTGTTGTCTCTCGGACGACGTCAAATACTTATAGAAGTCACTGAAGAAACATCCGCATTCCGGACAAATACGTATCTATTGGCAATACAAATATTTTTCCTGATATAAAGAAAGAAAGCAAATGTAAAAGACACAAACAAAATCCAATCATTAGAACTTAAAACGGGATATTTACCATGTTTATTATTTGTTATAAGTTTCCGATATTTCGGCACCGTTACAAGCGCCATGATCACGGATGAACTGAAGTAATTGCGGGTGGATGTTTATGAGCAGACGAAACGATCTACCCTCTTTCTTGTTCGTTTTTTGCGTTCGACGCCACTACCATTGTCACTTATGTCACTCACAACACGTTTCTGTTCCCGACACACAAAACTCACTGTATCCGCTCGCGAACTTTTTTCTGTAGATTTTCGGTCTTTACACAATTGAACCACTGGGTTCCAGGTCCTCGACAGTTGAAACCCATCCTCCCGGTTGAAGTTCTTATATTTGGTAATCTCTATCGCTTCACTTACCAGTCTAGGTAGATAGTGGCGTTCTGTCGAGAGGACCTGAGGGCTATGTAACTCAATCCAGTGGTTTGGACCCGATTCTAAAAGATGTTGAGCTATGGCCGATTTTTGGATGTCATTGTTTTTCACAGCCCTTATATGTTCCGAAATTCTACAAGCTACAGTACGTTTTGTCTGACCGATATACGACTTTCCACAGCTGCAGTCTACTTTATAAACACCGGGTTTCTCCAACGGAAAGTTGTCCTTTGGTGAACGCAGCATCTGAGACACTTTCCTGAACGGAGTGAAGATAGTCTTTACTGCATATTTCCGAAGAATGTTTGCAACCTTATCTGTCACTCCCCTTACGTACGGCAAAAATGCTGGTTGCCTCTCAACGTCGTACTTCCGGTGTTTATATAAAGTTTTTTGTCTACGCTGTGCGGTCCTTGCTGTATAACCATTCCTCTGTAGGACCTTCTGTACATGTGTTAGCTCACCTTGTAAATGTTCCTCGTCACATAGATCATACGCGCGGTTGGTGAGTGAAGTCACTACAGAGTTTAGCTGTCTGGTTTGGTGGTGTGAATCAGCGTGTAGATATCGATCCGTATGAGTCGATTTTCGGTAGACTGAGTGGCCTAGGGAACCGTCAGTACGTACCTGTATCTTCACGTCCAAGAATGGAAGTGTCCTCTCGTTTTCCATCTCGTAGGTAAATTTTATTTTACTATGTATGCTACTTAGGTGTGCTGAGCATACTTTTACCTCTTGTTCATCTCCTTCAATTATCCCAAAAACGTCATCCACATACCTCTTCCACAGTTTTATTGGTGTGTATGCAGTGGAAATAGCCAACTCTTCAAAATGCTCCATCCAAATGTTGGCTACAACAGAAGCCACTGGACTACCCATGGCTACACCATCAATCTGTAGGTAGTACTGACCTTGGTAAATGAAGAAACTGGTCGATAAACAGTGATGTAGTAATTTTGCGTATTCTACAGGGATGTTCTTTTCTTGTACCAACTTTAACTACCTCCAATGCAAAAAACGAACAAGAAAGAGGGTAGATCGTTTCGTCTGCTCATAAACATCCACCCGCAATTACTTCAGTTCATCCGTGATCATGGCGCTTGTAACGGTGCCGAAATATCGGAAACTCATAACAAATAACAAACATGGGAAATATCCCGTTTTAAGTTCTAATGATTGTGTTAGTGACCATGTCAGTTTAAAAACGTATACAAACAAAATCATTCAGGGGTAATTCTATCATTACAGTTATAGCTAATATCGGTATGTCAAGATTTCGAGCAATGTAAATGTAGTAAATAAAACCAACATAGACTCTCCACCACTGAGAGTACTTGTATTTGGGTTAGTGTTAGTAACAAGAACTAGATCACAATATAATACTTTACACAATTATTACAAGATCATAAAATAAGGACAAGCTAGTCAGATATAAAAGGTCAGACTTCTTCAGCTGTTCAGCACTGAATGCTCCCGTTTCGCCGAATGACCACCGCCTTTATAACATTGGGTAGGTTGATCCATATCGACGACTACCTTCCTTTGTTAACATTGCCCATTGCTACCCGCTACCGATAACACAAATTGATTTATTTTAGGCTCGCAAAGGCAGTTACAGAAATAAAAATAATATAAATGATGGAATCAGGAGTTACTTTGCGGAAATCCATGACATACAAATATGCAAATACAATATGTAGCTTTCATTCCGCCAAAAACCAGAACGCTAGTTTGGATGCAGTATGCAGCACCACCCTCCCGCCCACGAGTATATGCAAATGCAGAAGAAGTGAAAAAATTATGCAACAGGCAACCGAACGAATACTAATAGTTTAAAATGAAAGAGAAAACAGCATCATGGGCATTTTGTTTTTGTTTTTTTAAGTAAAAAAGTTTAAAAGTAGGTTTTAGGTATGCCTAAAACCTACTTTCAACGAGTATTAGCTTTTATTTTTTCCATTTTTTTTTCACCTCCACATTATTTTTGTAGACATTTTTAGTGAAACGTCAAACACTACCTATTAATTTTTTTGTATCGATTCCACACTTTAAATATTCTAGTCATCTCACTAAGGAATACTATATTTTAATAAAATAAAAACAGTCAAACATATTCGTTATAACACTTGTGCATTTCACCGCATACGGATAATATATAAATATTCAAAGCACATAAATCATGACTGTACCGGGCACCGCGCCAAAGATCTATGACCAATATGATATGACATACTCATGTAGATGGTTATCCGTTTTATGTATTATAATATTATTTTAGCCCTGGAGATTAATAAAATATATCACATATGGCACCTCAATTATTACTTCACAGATTTATGGATCAAATCTGGGAAAATCCTCGTAAATACCCTCCGCCCGGGGAAGACGAAGCGTTATGCCGGACTCTTACCGGCTAAAAACCCACGGTGATCCTTCTCCTGACCTTCGATCGGGGTCGCGGGATTCGCAGCTGCATGCACCGCAACCCCGGCAGACCTCAGCCCGCCAGCTCCTGGTGAACCTCTCCTTCTGTGGGGCCTTGCCCCACATCCTCCTGAGAGGCGCTCGCAGAACATGGCGCGCCACCTTCTCAGGCCTGTTACTGGTCGAGCGACGGATACCCGCCGCCCGCAGGCCACCAGTGGCCGGAGATCGTCGCGCGCCCTCCGGCGGCGCCCGGTGCGTCTAGCGTGGGAAGGGAGAGTGGCAGTCGCCTCTCTCTCCCTCTCCGCTCCCTCCTTGGTCGACATCACCTCCTCACAAAAGGAGGCGACGGCTTCCCATGCACTCTCACTCCCGACCACCATGGACAGAACTACGGCCGGAAGCGAGAGGTCACTACTGACTGCCGCGACTAGTTCACGGCGCTGCGTCGTCCACGCAGGGCACGCATGTAGCGTGTGCAGCGCCCTATCCTCGGGGCGGTCGACGCAGTGGTGACATCCGGGCAAATTGACCTCTCCTTTGAGTGAAATTTGATATTTTTTTCTATTTAATATACTTTCTCTCCGTGACCATGTATTTTTTTACACCGGGATATTACAGCCCCGAGTATAGTCTAGGTTTTATTTCAGAGAAATTAATAAAGACGTAGACAAAAGAGAAATTAAAAAAAAATAAGTCTGCTGACTTTATACGGGCGGTAAAAATATTTTTCATGTCAGCTCAGTTAAATGCTGATTATAACATTAAAAGAACATAAATCATAAGTGTACCGGGCACTGTACTTAGGCCAGACGGAAAGTTTCTGGATTTTGATAAAGAAAAACACTTGTAATGTTTATATTGTACTGGCTTTTGCCCGCGGCTTCGCTTGCATCAATTTAGAATTTGACAATTAATTCGGGTTGTATTAGATATAATAATATAATGCAATCATGATTCGAAAGACACGTGGCGCCATCTATGAACGTTATTGTTGCTTTCCCCGGGAACAGTACTTTTTTTCGGGATGAAATACCTTTCATCCCGAAAAAAAGACCACCCTATGTCCGTTTCTGTACACCTGGGGCCTAATTCTCCTAAAATAAATTGTTGCCAAACGCAATCGAACCACAACCGTCAGTCAGTTTTTGTTTTCGAAAACTTTCAAAATGATTGATTTTGTTTTTTGTGTCAAACAATTTGATAGCTTTTGAAATTGAGAATTGTCTGAATGAACGAACGGTTTGGCCTTGGTTCGGTTGTGATTTATCAAGATTTATTTTAGGAGAATTGGGCCCCTGACAACGTACACCTAACATCATCTATCTATCATCGTGTTTGCATGTATGTACATGCAAACACGATGATCAGTTCAGTGGTTTAGGCGTGAAAAGGTAACAAACAAACAAACTTATTTTCGCATTTATAATATTAGTTAAGATTCACTGTTTTTCAAAATATTCTACTAGACAATTTATGACACTTTTTAATTATTTGAAGCCATTGGGAAAAGTTTTATTACACCACTAGGTATACTCGCTATCGTTTTTGAACTTCCGTACACTCATGCGGTATCCATCTCGAACAAAGCTTCCGAACGTTCAGGTGTAGGTACGTGTAAAATATTTTACACTTGGCTCATACCAATGTTCAATGTTGTACACACGGCTACACTTCAAGCTACGCAAAACCAGTATAAGCTGACCGTTACTTGTGCGAAAAGATGATACAAAGCGACGCCAAAATAAACTGGTAATGTATAGCTTGATGTGTAGCCGTGTGTACAAGCTGACATGTATTTTTTTATCCGATTGAATTAGTTGTCTTGCTGTAAAAAGGTACAGGATCGAGACGGGCTGCAGACCGCAAACTGCAAAAGTAGTATCGCTTGCGGTGCGATCTGCGGCTGCGGTCTGCGGTTGCAGTTTTAAGTGCACACCTTAAAGGCGCTGTTCCGATGGCGACTTGCGTGCAGTCTGCAGTTTGCAGCCCGTCTCGGACTTTACCTTCAATGTTAGTTTCTGTTCTGTCGCCGGCCGGCCTTCACGAGAATTATCTTGGAGATGAAAATGTTTACGTTTGAATTCATTATACCAGAAGTACACTGAGATGTGAGATGGAGCTTCATCATCAAACGCTTATTTAAGTCTTTGGCAACTTTCTTGTTGTCTTAAACCACAGCGAAAATCTTAGAAAAACATTTTCTGGACCAACCTGTCGTTAAGTAAACACGCAATTTTCAAATAAGCGCCACAAAGAAAAAAAATGATAGACGTAAAAATTAAATGTATTCTACAGTCAAAGAGTTCCATTTTCAAAAATAAGAATTACTTTTTGAAACATTTAGAAAGAAGAAGGGTTAAAATGTTTGGTCACTTACTGCGACACGACAGCTTTTTTTTTTTTTTTTTTTTTTTTTATTTATAATAATTTATTTATTTAAGTAAATAATGGACAACTTAGACATCACTATATAACAGATTATAGAATAGCGGAACTCAGGTACCCATGGTAAGATTAAACTTGTGTTATGGGCACCAAAGACCGCTTCACATTGTAATTTTGAAGATTGTACAGTTCATCAGGAAAAATACCAATTTATTTAAAGAGTGCTAAAAATTAAAATAAATTTAAAAAATAAAATAAAAGTGTGTTTGAGTGAGTGTGAGTATGAGTGTGTGTGTGTGTACGTGTGTGTAACGGGGGGGGGGGGATTAGCTTTATAACTAACATAATAGAGGGTAAATTACAAGAAAGAGAAAACCTGGTAGACCAAGAAGAAAGTACACAGACCAATTGAAAGAACAGACAGAAGTGATAACATCACACATCAAAAAAAGTTTGCGATCACTAGCATAATTATGTATGTGAAGATTCCGAATTCAAAGTCCAACTGAAATCTGATTTATATTTATCTAGAAAACTATCAATCTATATTTATCATGATAATTATCGCTTTGAATCCCGATTAGAAAATTCGGCTTCAAAAAGGCTACATAATTGTTCAAAGTGATCGCAAACTTTTTTTGATGTGTGTACAGAGAAATAAAGGAATTGGCTCTGGAAAGAGAAAGATGGAGATTGCTACACCGACAAGTGTTCAGCACTTAAGATATGGACAGATGACTTTTTTAAATCTTCAACGCAAGTGGCCAGTTCCAAAACCTTTCAGTATGGCCCACGTACCAAAGATCCATGACCAATATATATGTTATGTCATACTGATAGTAGTTCCGCGTCCACCCCATTATGTAATCTCACCCCCAAGGGATTAATGAAATTCTCTCAGATGATCATCTATCCTGTACACTCATGATATATTACCGCGTTTGTTTTAATGTAGTGTAAACGGTTCAGAGGCTGTGGCGTTCGGAATCATCACCACATTTTGTCGTGTCGGAAACCGTGGAAAAATAACTTTCAAGACATAAGCTGAAGCCTGTTCCCTGCCAACTACCGGGATCCAATTTCTTCATCATTATCAACAGCCTACCACTGCTGGGAATAGGCCAGTCCAATTGCATGCCACTAAGCTCGATCGTCAGCTGCTCTGATCCAGATGCTACTAGCCAACTCGCGAAGATCGTCAATCGACTTTTTTTTTCTCTTTTTAGAATTCCCTTGGATGCCCTCCGCCTGGGGAAGGCGATGGGTTATGCCGAACACTTACCGCCTAAAAACCCACGATATTCCTCCTTCTGACCTATGCCGGGGTCACGGGATCCACTATAGTATGTACTGCAACCCCGGCAGGTCTTTGGACCTCTCCTTTTGCCCCTCTGCCACATTGCCCCACGTTCTTCTCAGAGGCACGTATGGAACACGGTGCACCATCCTCATCGTCACTCCACCTAACGTGATGGTTTCCAATACTGCGTTTGCTGAGTTACTGTCTTCACTCAAGAGCACGTCTACCCCAACGGTCATCGGTTTTATGTTTAAATGGCCGACCCAGTACCACTACAGCTTGGCTTGGTTATCCTGTGGGCTATGTCGACTACTATGGTTCTCTATCGAATTTCTTAAACTGACCTACATTATCATTTTCACAATTCATATTTTTCTTCCATTCGCTCTCTTAATAGAAATACTTAAAACTTCGTTTAATACGGCCGTAATAACCGTCTTAATATTCCGCACATGTATTTTATAGCTCACTTCGTTCTTATTAAAGTCATGGCTGAACGAACCTACTTATTTTGTTTAATCATTATGATCCTTCAAGCCTTCTTCCCAATTGAGGCTGTCTTCCAGTCCAACTAGATGCGATAGAAATTGCCATCATTCATCATCATTGGGGATGCTTGACTGCGATAGGTGCAGCTTAACTTTTCAGATTATTCAATCTGCGCACTCATTCACGATAACACATTAAAAAGAAACACGCAAATAATGCCGGTGTAATACCACCTGAATGCACAATCGGAAACATAATGTATTCACTTTGAGTGTTCTGAATTTTACATAATTATTGGCAGATGGTCTTTGCTATCAGCGCTACCGAGAACTGCAAAAATATAATTGTAACGTAGTCCAGTTTGTTGTGTGGTTTTCTTAAATATAATGTAACATCACGCCTATATTCCCCAAAGGATTAGGCAGAGGTGCATAGTACACCCCATTTCACCGTCATATTTAAGTCCCATGAAATAGGGGACTAGCCTATTGCCATCAACTGGGCAAAATCAAGACTCCAGGCTACTACGGAGAAATTCCAATTGGAAAAACCCCATTAACACTTTGCCCGACCTTGAGGTCTAACCCACGATCTTACGCTCAGCAGTCCAAGCAAACAACAAGGGTTTGCTTAAATGCCTTAAGGTGGCTTCCCACGGTGCGTGATAGCGCGCACCGGCTGTGCGTGGTATCATCCGTAAAATCACGCACTGTGGGAAGCCAAATCATGAGGGTGCGTGATTCGGAGCAATTTTTTCATTCTAAAATACCAAATGAAAGAGAACTCGCACCGCACCTTTGAATTTACCGACTCGCGGCGGATACAGCGCACGGCTCCGCACACGTCCGCGTTACCACGGACGAGTCTCTTCCCATGGTGCGCCGGTGCGAGCTCGTGCGTCGCGGTGCGCGATATCACGCACCGTGGGAAACAAGCATTAGAGAATAAGGACCCACAACCCACGAGCCCTTTAGAATTCCGAACTATGAAAGAAAAATCATCGTTCCCAGTCCATATTGTTCTTCCATCCGCTCTCTTAATAGAAATCTTATAATTTCGTTTAATACGGCCGTAATACCCGTCTTAATATTCCGCACATGGTGTTTTATAGCTCACTCCGTTCTTATTAAAGTCTGAACTAATTTTGTCAAGCTCATATCTGGGTGACCCAGTCTATTGTGAAATACGTGAGACGGATATGATATGCAGTTTTTTTTTTTGTTATATTTTTTAGGGGAATTTTGGTGAAAGGGGGAATTGTTGGGTAGTTGCTGCGTCATGCTGTGCAAGTTTTAATGTACCCAAACGACCCAATTTCTCGATTACTAAGCGATTGATTCTTGTATACTTTACAATCCCAGAGAAAACTTCACAGCTGCAGGACTTAAAAAAAAGTTCTTGATGGGGTATGTAGTTCTAAACCTTTCTCATTCTGAGAAGAGGCCTGTGCCTAGCTGTGGGGCAATAATAGACTGCTTATTATGATAATTGATTTGACAGTCATTTTTGGTAAGAATACGGATAAATTTAGTTAATTGGTGCAACAGACACTAAAGCTCAATTTACACCGCAGCGGAATGGAATGGAATGGAAGCGTCAATTTCGCCTCATGACGCCAGAAGGCGCGCGAATTCGCGGGAATGCTCAAGAATTCCCGCGCATTCCACGCATTCCAGCGAACCATCATCATAAACGCTTGGCACCGCATTACTGTGACCGTTCCGACCGACTCCCCGGTCGCGCCACTTCCCGCGGATTCCACAGGCGGCGCCGATAGTAGCTAGAGGAATTCTCGAGAATGCGCGAGGATTCCCCGGAAGACGCGCGACCTTTTTTTGGCTCGTATTTAGTTTGTACTCTATACAATTGACATAAAGTTCATTATGCTATGTACAATATCGTTGCAAAAAGTCGCTTCCATTCCATTCCGCGGCGGTTAAATTGAGCCTAAGTATGACAAATGCTAATATTAGTCGTTTCTGCCGGTTTTAGTTTTTTTGCCACTGCATTTTTTTCATCTTTTATCATTTCTTGATGATGGAAATTGAGTTCCTATAATTCGTACTAGAATTTCATGAAATGGAAATTGAACGGAGATAATCGTGGAACCACACTTCACATAGATCATGCAGTTTCCACACGAGCAAAGCCTCAGGCAAGGGCTAGTCAATAATATGTAGCAGTCAAACCAGACGCAGTAATTGTTAGTTTCTTGACGTATTTAAGATTGTCTGATAAATCGCTCAGTATCGGTTATAAGAGTGTAGTTTAATTGAGACAAAGTTGGCCCAAGTTAAGAGTTTATAGCGATTTTTTATCGTAGAAAGTGGAGAAAAAAGGACAATTTTTTTGGACCCACTATGTTTGGTAACGTATATTAATCATATAGGCTACAAATTGTGGTATATAGTAATAAAATGCATGTTGGTTTATTCCTTATAATCTCTAGATTGCAGTAGCAATATTAGCAAAACTTTATGTAACCGGAATACTGTGAAATACGACAGTCAAAACATGACTCTCAAATTAGATTATTGTAATGTTAAGCTGAAATTTTGCACAGAGGTTCTCTTTATAATGTAGACAAGGAATAAGGAAGGATTTTTCGAAATTCAACCCCTAAGGGAGTTAAATAGGGGATGAAAATTTACCCGTCGCCCGACCAGTAACAGGCCCGAGAAGGCGGCGCGTATGTGTTCCGTGCGCGCCTCTCAGGAGGACGAGGGGCAAGGCCCTACAGAAGCAGAGGTCCGCCAGGGGCTGGCGGACCGAAGCCTGCCAGGGTTGCGGTGCATGCAGCTGCGAATCCCGCGACCCCGGCCAAGAGTCAGGAGAAGGAACACCGTGGGTTTTTAGCCGGTAAGAGCCCGGCATAACCCATCGCCTTCCCCAGGCGAAGGGTATCCATGAGGATTTTCCCAGGATAAAAAAAAGGGATGAAAGTTTGTATAGAAAATCGTCACTTAACGGGTTCAAAATTTCACGCAAGCGAAACTGCGGGCAAAAGCTAGTCATAAATATTATGGCTATCTATCATATAGCTCATGTCTGGCCCAAGAGTAAAATACGAGCCAGACTTCTTCGGATGATTGTCACAGAAAGCGAGAACCATCGAACGACAACAGCTTTTATAACATCGAGTGCGTTGATCCATGACAACGACTACCCTACTTTATCTTCTAAACGTTGCCTAGTATTGCCGGCTACCGACAATCGCTGATCGCTTATAACTTGATACTTATCCATCACTGCCCTGGATGAGATTGCGTTTTGATTGGATGACTGACACATAAAAATTTAAATAATTTTGTTAAATATCTAATTTCTTTGCTTATAGAAATCTTGCGTAGTAATATTCTAACAAGTAATTTTAACCTTTGACGGGTAATCAAAATAAAACATTTACTTATTCATTTATTCGTCGTACATACATATAATTTAAATTTTTAATAATACATCTGAAAAAAAAACAAAATACACGGTAAATGTAAGTCCGAGACGGTCTGCAGACCGCAAACTGCAACAGTAGTATCGCTTGCGGTGCGATCTGCGGCTGCGGTCTGCGGTTGCAGTTTTGCAGTCGCTGTCGGAATAGCACCTTTAAAGTGCACATCTTAAAGGCGCTATTCCGATGGCGACTTGCGGTCTGCAGTTTGCAGCCCGTCTCGGACTTGTACCTTTAGTCGGAAAGGGGGTACTAATCCGCAGGCCACTTAAAGTATCACTGATGACTGTTTTAAAGCAAGTGTTAAAATTTCAAAATTATATAATTTTTATTTCCATGTATGCAGATTTACTGCAAGAACGAGTTTCTGCAATAAACCTTTATTTTTATTTTATTTTTTATGTAAAATAATTAAAATTTAGTTTTAAAAAAATTCTTCAGCCGTGCTTTAGTTACAAATTCAGAAAATGGAGCGTCTATTCCGTGACCCAAAAAAAGTAAAAATCTACTGTGACGTGGCCACCGGTGGTACACCCCGCCATATCAGCAAATACTACCGTGCTTCACCGATGGTACACGCCGGCCTGAACGTGTTAAGTGTTTAGCATGTCGTTTAATATCGGTAGTGCAATAACACCAAACACAGTGACACCTCTGTTGGTCACTGTACTCGTTAAAACTTCTCACTAAGTGACGTACTACGATAAGAAAATTGAAAAATCAGTAAACTAACCCCACAGTGATTAATAATTAACATTTATCTATGAATATCTAATTCATAACATGTTTTAGTTGCAAATAAATGGCGAAACTGTTTTAGATTTTATTGTGATAACAATGTTGAGAATGGATTTTTAATTACCTATACTTCCTGTTAATGTCGTGGTGGCCCGGAGATTACAGACCTGCTTATTAAGCAAAGCAAACCCTTGGGTTGTGCCATGTTATCATAGTTGAATTGACATGCAGGCGTGTCTACACCAGTGCGCTTTCATGTTCATCTTGCGCTTTCAACTTTCAATTCCTCTTGCGTCAAGCGCATGCAATATTGATTGCCATAAGACGCATGCAGCTTACGTCTACACTGATGCGCCTCGGTCAGCCATCAGTCGACATACAATAGACGGATTAGCGTGCGCTAGGGGCATGCGCTTTTGTCGAACTAGTATTAAGGTATGCGCTATTGCATGCGCTATGGCGCTTCACGCATGCTTCAGACAAAGACGCAAGATGAACATGAAAGCGCACTGGTGTATCCGCAGTGAGCAAGCGTGGTGATCAATGCTCGTTCCTTCTCTGTATGAGAAGATGCCTTTCGTGCAATGGGACAGTTACAGGCTAATATTTATTTTATACCACCTGCGTGTGGTCTAGAATCAGACTACTTCGTACTCGCAGCCTACACGCATGCACAGTATACGATACAAATTATGTGTCTGAATCACCGCGGGAGAGACGAGCGTATTGCAATCAACCGGCCACAAATCCAGACTCCAGACAGCTACTGAGAAATTCCACACGGAAAAACCTAATAACACTTTGCCCGTCCAGGACTCACGCTCAGTAGTCGCGCTTGTGACCACTAGACAAACGAGGCAGGCACTTAGTACACAAGAAGGGTTCAGGCAAAGAACAGGGAATATCCTAGTGAATAGATTTTGAGAAAGACGCAATTAAAAGTTTAGAAGTATGTACCTATATAATTTTTATTGAGATCATTGTATGAAGGAACTTTTACTTAAAATTAATTAAATGTTTTATATTTTTTTTATAATTTTGTTGTTGACACTGGACACTTTAGATATTACAAAAATTTAAAAATTCAAAATTAAACAGAAAAATAAAAGTTGTGACATTCCCTGTTCTTTGCCTGTACCCGTCTGGTTAGTCGGAAAGGGAATACTAATCCGAAGCGGTGTTAAAGTACCTATCATCATCTTTATTCAGCCGAAAGACGTCCACTGCTGGACATAGGCCTCCCCCAAGCCATGTTGGGGGGGTTTGCCATAATCGCCACGCTTGGCAAGCGGGTTAGCGATCGCAGTACGGTAGTTAAAATACTCAGAGAACGCTGCTGCCCATCCTCTAGTGAATCCCTCAGTCACCTTTCACTACGCCCATGGGAAGAGATGGGATAGTGCTATTCTTTACGTCCGGCACCACACGATACAAAGTACCTATAATAATGAATAACTTTTGTTCTACAACTTTCCACAAAAATCAATAATTTAAGGAAAATAGCTGTTCATAGATTTCATGAAAAATAAGCTAAAACCTATCCATCTATCCTCAGCTATGGCCACCCGTGTTTAAATTGTAGGTCATATACATACATATATACATAGGTCACGGATTATAAGCTTCATTTTCTGAATTCGTAACTAAAGCAGGGATCAAGAATTTTGAGAAGGGAAATAAAAATTGTCCAATTTTGAAAGAGGAACGCCCATAAAATGCCTGAAATGGACAGAAAATACGAATAGTCCTTAATTGTATTTAAAATAAAATATGTATAACGAAATAATTCTCAAGTTTGTTTAAGTAGGGTAAAAATATAGGGATCATTAAAATATTTAACTTGATATCCTTTTAATTCATTCTTATTTTTTATTGGAGGTCAATGTTTATTTGACATGAGTAAGTGACATTCAGCCAAACAGGAAACGTCAAATTATCCATAACGAACTATTTTATAGAATTAGTGCACAGTTATCATTAATTTAATATAATTCGACCTACGTGTAGCTTATATCTAATTAAAATAATATATGCATGTCAACATTAATTAAAATCAAATTATGTTTTAAATAGAAAACGTGTGCATGTAGGCTGTATGAATCACATGACCTTTGCCTTACTGACAGTTTGACATTACTGCATTTAACTTTTTCGATTGTTTGTTTACATAATTCTTGGTTTTACGCTTGCGACTTGAGGTACGTAGTGATTGGTTTTTTATGATATAACGAAGACTGAGGCCATTTTTTAAAGGCTTTTGATTTTACTTCTGCACACGATACCCATTTTTTAACCCGGACTTAATCCTTAACCTAGACTTAACCTACATTTCAGAAAAAAATGTTTGTAATTGACTTCTACCTAGTTTTATGATAATTATTGAAATTTTAACGGGTTTCCTACGATTTGTAGTAAAATTTAGCGTATAATTTCATTGTTGTTCATTTCAGGCATTTTTTTATGTGGCTGATGGGCATTCCCCTTTAAATAAATAAATAAAATAATCTTTATTTCGGATAAGTAACATCCATAGATGGTTTAAAAAGACAAAGAAAGTTAAAAGTTCGTAAAAAAACATAATATTTAATGACCAGTTCATTGTTCGACATGCATCTTTGAACAATGGCATTCAACAAAGAAGAGTCGTATCTCCCTGCTGTGGACTTCAGGATGGAGTTGGAGTTGGCCCGCACTCTGCAGAGCAACGAGGCAGATCTCTGTCTGACGTTGGCATGAAAGCCATCGACGTGTGCCTGCGTGAGCATACCAGATGCACTACAGAAACGGAATTAATTAATTCATACTTGCTTTAAAACACTCATCACTGATACTTTAGGTGGCCGTCCGATTAGCACTCCCTTTCGACTAACCTTGTATTCATTTTTCTTTAAATATATTTCACTGTTCAGTCTCTCATTTTATTTGTTATAATAGGGTGAACGTATGGATACAAAAACAAAGGGATCTACTATTTATAGACATGTCTGGAAACCTCGTATGCTTCAGTAATTCATCAATTATGTATTCACTTCGGCGATGTACGCTCGTCTACTACATTAAATAAAAGAGAATCACGCTTTTATTTGTAATGGCTTCATGAAAGCCTGAAAATGTTCTCTGAAACATTAATAATAATATTCTCGTAAAAAAAATCTCGTGAAGAAGACGGACGAAAAAAGATTGCATGTAGGGGAGATGAGAATGTTGAGATGGATGTGTGGAGTGACCAGAATGGATAAGGTCAGGAATGAGTATATTAGAGGAAGTTTGAAAGTAGCGCCAGTGACAGAAAAGTTGAAAGGGAACCGTTTGTCTTGGTATGGGCATGTGAAGAGGAGGGATGAAACGCATGTGACCAATACCCCAAGTGTGAGTTTTTTTCGTTAACTACTGTAGTTGCGTCACGACAAAAATTTATGAAAATTTGGCAGGAAGAAGAAGATTCTCGTAAAGAAATTAAATACCTTGACTTGGTACACTAGGTTTTCGACATGTGGGAGATTGATACAGCAGTCATTATGCCGATAGTCGTTACAGCCAATGGCTTAATAGCCAAGAGCCTCGACCAACATCTGATGAGGCTTTCGTTAGGCAGCTGGATCAAGGGCCTGATACAGAAAGCAGTACTTCTTGACACGGCGCGTATTGTTAGGAAGTTCCTCTCTCTAAGGCCGTGACCACCGGTAGCTTGGACCCTGCTCCCGATGCCGGTGGGCCACTATTTTTTGTATTTTTAAATGTTAATTTTTTTTAAATAGAAATATATTTAAAAATGTAATTTGGAATTAAAACGATAAATAAAGGACATAATAATATTCTCGTAAAGAAATTAAATACCTTGACTTTGTACACGAGGTTGTCGACATGTGGGAGATTGACTCAGCAGTCGTTGTGCCGAGAGACGTTATGGCCAATGATTATAGCCAAGAGCCTCGGTCAACACCAACAGCCTTTTCCCAACTTTGTTAGGGTCAGCTTCCAGTCTAACCAGATGCGGCTGAATACTAGTATTTTACGCGAAGCGATTGCTACCAGACTTCCGCAACCCAGTTACTGGGCAATGCTGATATCGAGCCCCTCCTTGCAGTTTGATGAATTTAATAGGGATTAATGTAGGCCTCTATTACAAACACTTACACAAAAATGGTATCTACTAGGGTTGTCTATTGTTTACCCGAAGATTATATACCATAATCATCAAATTCCGCAATTTCATTTACCCGAATTTCATTTGCCCGAATGTTTTGTTTGCCCTAAAAGACAAATGACATACTTTTAATTGCCCGAAACTTAGATACCATAAGATACGAGTGCCATACGTATTGTTTTTCATATTTTTAATTGCCATAATAATTATTAGACATAATATTTAAACGCCATAATGATTATTAGACATAATATTTAAATGCCATAATAATTCAAAGTCAAAGTCAAATAGTTTTTATTTCAAGTAGACCAGATCCCTGGTGCTTTCAAAAGGTCAACACTAGGTGCTCGGTTCCAAGTAGTAGGTCCTTTGGAGAAGAACCGGCAAGAAACTCCATAGACACTCTTTTAAAAAAAAGTTAATGGTTTGACAATTTTCAGTGTAGTAATATAAGAACAACGCAGATTAATGTACATGCAGTTAACAATATGAAAAGCAATGAGAAAGTTAGCCTTATAAAACGATTGCCATAGCAGTTACGAGCTGACCAGTCCCAACAGACAGCACCCGTTCACGAGCATGACGCATGCATCGGCGTCGCTCAGCTCAACCATATTGCAGGAAACTCAACAACCCGATGCACAACGCCACCATCAGCAGGACATTTTAGTGTGCATACCGATAGACAATATTAATTATTAATATATTAATTATTAAACAATAACTCATATGGCACCTAACCAAACTACTTCTGGGTGGTTTATAAAACAATAATCACGAAGGGGATGGCGGGGTCTATTCGCTCGCTTCGCTCGCTCAAACGACCCCGCCATCCCCTTCTAACCTAACCTATCCGAGTCGGGTTGCCCTAAAGTCCCGATTGCATCCAGTTTCTCCTGATATAACAACCGTTACACACCCAATGTCGATGGCAAATGATGTTATGGCATATGATAATTGTGGCATGTGATAATTAGGGCATGTGATAATTAGGGCTTACAATGATTATGACAAATGATGTTATGGTAAGTGACTTTATGGGAAACAAAGCTTCTAGCACGTGATTAATATAGCAAATAAGAGTAGGGCAAATGAATATTACGTCATATAATATTATGGCTGTTGACTATTATGGCAAATAAAATTCGGGCAAACGGCGGTATACTATCTACTAGAAGTAGAGATCAACTACTTACAACAACATAGCATGCCTCTCCATTGACACTGCAAGTAAAAATGTGTGAGAAAGAATATTTACAACGCGTTATTCGTAAAACGTAAAATAACTTGAATATCCTAAAAAAAATAATCATTTACCTTTACTATGATATACATATTTGATAATTTAAAATAATTAAAAAATAATTATATTCAAGCATGGGATTTTAAATTCAATATTGTAAAATTAATTTGTAAATGCATGGAATAAAAGGCTTTTTTATTTTATTTTATTATTATTTTATTTATTATTCGTAAAACGCAAATGTGTGCTGCAACTGTAGGCCAAACTTTAAAAAAAACATGGATCAGTCGCTCGACAGATTTGACGTCGCTAATTAACAGTATGGTACCATCTGGAAGTTTGTATGAATGACACACGTGCGCCTTGTCGAGCGGTCACTTTAATTATGTACTAGTCGAGCAATAAATCTACTGAATATCAAACACAAAAATGGTGACTCGTTGGCATATGCACACACACATTGAAGCTTGATATTGGAGGGGCGTGCTATGTTTCTTTTATTTATTTAAACTTCGTGTACATTGGTGGTACACAAGGCGGAGTTAATGCCATATGCATTCTCTACCAGTTAACCTTTGGGTCAAAAATTAAACACTTCGAAAGTGGTACAAAAAAGAATTTAAAACAATTATTGGAAATTGCCCGACTAGTTTCGGACCCAAACGGAGTCCTTAATCATGAGCTGATCACGCGGCGAGGTCGCGAGTCGAACTAGCGCTGCACCGCGCCGCGTAGCGTTGCGCCCGCGACGAGAGGGGCGTGCCCTGTGTCGGTATTGCTCGTGCATCTTCGTCACTTGTCGTGTCCGTGTTGTTGTGATACTGAGTGCAAACCATAACTAATCATAAATATGAATGTGTCTCACGAAAGTTATAATAATAAATTATTGGAAAGATAAATAATAGTAGATTGTTGCACCGAGCGCAAAGTGAGTCATTAATGCACGAGTGCTATGTTGGTGCCCGAGCGCAAGCGAGGGCACTAAATTAGCACGAGTGCATTAATCACTCACTTCAGCAAGGTGCGTAATCTACTTTTCTTTCAACTACCAATTTACCTACCGTGATAAAATGTACCTACTCAAAATAAAAACTCAAGTTAATGAAAACAAGGTTATCCTGCGACTTTTGCGGCAAAAGGTTATTAACAATTTCATTTGCAGCTGTTTTTATACTTTCTGGACTTGAATTCATATCGCTATCTATTTACATTTTTTAAAACTTTTCTTGCTAAATAAGAAGTATCAAAGTTTTACAATGGTACAAAATGCGCGCCATTTGTTTTTTTTTTTTCACCAATTCGGTTTTATTCAGCCGATTTTTATTTTCAGCCAGTATCTTTTTGATCTAATGCATAAGAATGCATACATTTAATATTAAACTTAACGGGAGACATTAAACCTCTGTGGTAAATTTGTATCTACATAAAAAATAAAAAGAAAAACAGTGCAGTAATGAAATTTCATACAACATTTCTGCACTGTTTGCAGTGCAGTAATGAGATTTCATACAACATTTCTGCACTGTTTTGGTTCTAAGCAGAAAAGACGTATTTTGTGATCGGTTTTGTAGCGATTAATGATAACATTACTACGTAGTTGAAAGAAAAAATTATTTAGAATAAAAAAATGAATCGCTATTTCCCTTGGTCATCGCATCACGCGTGAACGGCTGGACCGACTTCGCTAATTTTTTTTTTGTTTTGTTCGTAATTGTCAGGAGAATGTTCTTATGCAAGAAAATTTTGATATTCAAAAAAAAAACTAATTATATCAGTATGTCCATATTCTTAATCTGTTTACCGCATGCACGAAAATGGTTTTAACTTTTTGTTACTATTTTGATTTTGTTTCTGAAGGTAGGTAGTAGGTAGGTAGGTAGGTAGTAGGTAGGTTATAGGTAGGTAGTAGGTAGTAGGTAGGTAGTAGGTAGGTAGTAGGTAGGTAGTAGGTAGGTAGTAGGTAGGTAGTAGGTAGGTAGTAGGTAGGTAGTAGGTAGGTAGTAGGTAGGTAGTAGGTAGGTAGTAGGTAGGTAGTAGGTAGGTAGTAGGTAGGTAGTAGGTAGGTAGTAGGTAGGTAGTAGGTAGGTAGTAGGTAGGTAGTAGGTAGGTAGTAGGTAGGTAGTAGGTAGGTAGTAGGTAGGTAGTAGGTAGGTAGTAGGTAGGTAGTAGGTAGGTAGTAGGTAGGTAGTAGGTAGGTAGTAGGTAGGTAGTAGGTAGGTAGTAGGTAGGTAGTAGGTAGGTAGTAGGTAGGTAGTAGGTAGGCAGTAAGTAGGAAAAAATGCATTGCAACGCATGCCGGGTACAGCTAGTTTAGAATAATAAATACTATCAAAATATAATCTGCTTCTAAAATTCTTTGCAAAAAGCGTTCTTTCTTTTCGTAGTCACTAATTTTTGTTCTAATATTAGCACGTTCTCCACTAATAATATAAAAGTTTATAAATGTGCATTTGTCGTTATTTTTATCGACCACCTTATCTTTTTAAGAGTTTTGACTGATACGACCAGTCAAAACCACTTTTGACGGAATCACTTCGTCAAAAGTACTTTTAACCAGCTCCATTGGGCAAAAGTACTTTTAACTGTTATTTTAGTCAAAAGTATTATTGACTAAAGCATACGGTCAAAAGTACTTTTGACTGATTTTGCTAGTCAATAGTACTTTTGACTGGTTAAGAGTTTTGACTGCAACACATACATTAATAAAAATACATAATATACCAATATACTTATACATACATACATAATATTTATAACTATGATGGATAGCTACTTCAGACCAGGACTAGGTTATTATATTTGATCTCTACTTGGGTGCATTAAAAAAGCTTCCACAAGTTACCGGTGGAGTACCAATAAATGCAGCTATCTGTACATGCACGCACCCACATTCAAGTAATATACCACCGTAAATTCACGCTCTAATTCCTTACGTTAATATAGCCAGAATTCCAAGTAGAATTAACTTGATTACGCCAGCTTCAAGCTAAATACAGTAAGCACCACAATAACTTACAGTGTATGTGTTTGTACTGTTGTTGTTGTTATTATTCAACTTAGTCTTGACTTAGTTACCTGAAAATTTTGCTGTATTCCCGCTACTGACTGTATAAGTGAAATAACTATGTTTGAAAGTTAGGCAAGGGAACAGCAGGCCTTCGTGACGAGACGAGATAAGCATACTGTTTCTCGTCTTGGCACGAGATAATGCGACGACAATAATATCTGGGAAGAAAGAAAATATATTTATTTAGCACAGAATAAAAGGCACACAATACAAAATAAAACAGAAAAACAAAAAAAAAAAAAAATTAGCAGGAAAGTGTGCCTCACGGCTGCGCCAAAAAGGCCCAGTTCAGCAAAAAATGCCAGACAACTAGTGCCTGACGCTGGTTTTCAACTGGACCTGAAGCGTGAGGTGACGGATGTCAGTTTTATGCTGCAGCGTGTGTATGCATACTTAATAAGATAAATTGTGTGAGATAAAAAATAAAAATAATAACGAACAAGTACTTATGTAGTTAGTGTGATTTTGAATAAAATTGCAACAAAAAAAGACTGGTAAATAAATAAATAAGATAATTTTATGTACAGTAGGGACCAAAAGTCCATAGGCAATCTCACAAAGCAATAGCTTGGCGTTTGGTTTGACTTACGACCTTCTATTTTTAAGAGACACATGCATCATCGTTGTAGTTCATAATTTCAACTTAAATCTATATGTTAAGATGGCTTAGTGGTTAAGCGCGTCCAACAACATGCCTGGTTCATGGAGGCGTGCGTTCAAATCTCACGCAATACAGACTTTTTGTAAGTTTTTACTCGATTGTAAGTATTTGTAAGTAATGAGACAGATATAATATTTGTTCGCCTGGTTCACACATTTCGTAACGTTAGGGAGGTAGATCATAGAAAACTAAATAAAGAATTTAGATTTTTGTGGGGTAGATAGACATGAGTTTTATGAATATTTAACTTGATCGGAACGAACGTTGTCGATTGGTTGTAAATGTTAGTTAGTGACGTGTGGTTTAATAGATAGCGGTATTGTATTTATTCTCAAAATGCAGACAAATAATAATATTGAGACGAGGGCGACTATTATTGCGCTGCATAAAAGTGGTCTTAAATAGAACACAAATATGTGATGAAACTGGACTGAATGTGAGTATCATAATAAACAATTCATAACTTGACCATTTACTTCAAATTTATAATCACCTAAGATTATTTGGCCATGTCTCCAAATTCTTTTTTAAATCCGCCATCATGAGGCCTAAAAGATAAATAATTAGTGTTTATTATTGGATTTAAAATGCAGAGTTATAATATTATATTATTATATTAAATAAACATTATTATATTATATGAAAATGAAGTCACTTCAGTATTTTGATATAGCCGCCTAATGTTACTTTTTTTTGTTTTAGAGGAATACTGTAAGTCTTTGGATCAAAAGATATGAGGAAGAGGGAAGCCTCGCTAGTCGATAGCGAAGTGGAAGGCCGTCGCTTATTGGTGAGACGCAGCGACAACATATGGTGGACTATTATGAAACAAATGGTTTCACACCTACGAGGGACTTTACGGAATTATTTGACACCTCGCTGCAAACTGTTCGCCGTGCCCTCCACGCTGAAGGATTGCATCACAGAAGACCCGCTAAAAAGCCCTTCTTGAAATAATGACATAAACAAGAACAATTACATTTCGCACGGGATTACTTAGATTTTGACTGGAATACTACCATATTCTCAGATGAAAAGACGTTTAAATCTAGTCAAAAGGGTAGGCTTCACTTAAGGCGCAGGAATAATACTCGCTTGTGTGATAAAAACGTAATCCCTAATACAGACTCAGGTCGCATTACAATTAATATGTGGGGATGGATGAGTGTAGCAGGCAGGAGAACTGGCTTTCATTCCTCCACGCACCAACAGTTCTACTTATTGGTTGTAATAATTAGACGGTGTAACTAAATATTTAGTAATATTAACATGTCCGTAATTATTTAATGATCTTAAATTGAGGTTTAGTTTCAATCTTCTTTTCGTCAAGAAAATGAGTACTTAAGCTATAACCTCAATACATTAATTGTGACGTTACATAAAAAACATATTCATAAAGTCTAAATCACATATTAGTTTTCAATAAACTCTGCTGAATACCGATACTTAAATAGGTAAGTGTATGTCAACAATTACATTTGTGTCATTAGAATATCCCTTCCTTGTTATGTTATTATGAATTGACTAAGTAGGTATACAACAAAAAATCTTGTGAACGGTTACAAGATAATTTCTTTTATCTAGGTAGGAATGTGACGTCACAATTCTCATAAAAGTTTGTTAGTAATATAAGTAAATAAAACGAATAAACATTTTTGTTATCATTTAGCACAACTTTTTTATTTCCACCTTCCTACACCAAAAAAAGATAAATTGAATACATAATCACATAAATAATGAAATAATAATACAATAACTAACATTATAAATAAACATCAATAACGAATAATTTTTTTGCTTTAATACAAATATAATAATAGTTTCAAAGAAACAAAAACGAGTTACGCATTGTAAAACTCGAACTCAGACGTCATTGATTGTGGATCAATGCTTAGCCCAAACAGCTATCCGGACATATTAGTTCAATGCGAATTTTAGCAATGCAATGTTAAAAATGACGCATCACTATGATGCGTATTCTAAATGCAACAGAAATATAATGTTATTTCGCGTAGCGCGACGACAGTTCATTAGTGTGTGTTATCTGTGGAATGTTGAGACATCACTCGTACACGCACATGCATACGCATTCGCTGCATCGTGCGCGAGTTTATAGCAATGTAGTCCTTAGCGTGCCTATGGACTTTTGAGCGTTTACTGTACATAAAACAAAACATTGTACCTACATTAAACATACAATAGCCTGGCAACCCAAACACAATTATACAGCGTGTCCCAGAAAGTAGTGTCAAGCGGAAGTCCAGAGGTAGAACATTTTTTGAGGTACCCAAATCACCCCCATGTATGTTCCGCGATTTTTTGTAGTTTTCGAGTTACGAATGTTTTTCATGTTTTTTAATCAAACTCTGACTATAACGACATTTTTGATCATAGTGACGTGAATAGTTGAGATACATGAGTAATTTTTTTTTCTAAATTAGCTGATTAGTGACCCTTTCGAATGCATAAACATTTGTAACCATAGATGTAACGAATGCGTTACAAAAAAATATTGAATTCTCATAAAGTCAAAATCCTGCATGTTTCCTAAATCTTTGTGGGTGATTTAAAAATAAATCTCCCTAAACTTTTTTCGTCAGGTGTATTTTAAAAACTTATCCATTTTATCAGCTATTTATCCTGTAAATTTCATCGAGCTATCTCTACGACATCACAGTAAAAATTTCATTCAAAGCATACAATATCGAAAATTTCAGTAGTAAAAGGGTGAATGAAAAATTGATTAAAACTAACTAATAACGTCTTTTTTAGTAACCCTCGACGTAAAAAGAGGGGTGTTATAAGTTTAATGTGTGTGTCTGTGTGTCTGTCTGTGGCATCGTAGCTCCTAAACGGATTTTGATTTAATTTTTTCTTTTGTTTGAAAGGTGACTTTATCGTGAGTGTTCTTAGCTACGATTCAAGAAAATTTGTTCAGCCGTTTGAAGATCATCAGCTCTTTTCTGGTTGTTGAAGGGATACGAGCAACTTCTACTGGTCTGATCGATTCGAAATTTACTATCCTGTGACTTCAATGATATTACAATAACATGGTAACCTTGACCTGATACTCAAGCATCATCTGAAACAGCATGATACCCAACTTACAGTAGAGGTATTGTGTGCCTATTGATTCTTTAAGTTTATGATAAGTTGTAATGACCTGCTTCTTGTCACATGTCATCAATATCATTGAAGTCACAGGATAGTAAATTTCGAAACGATCAGACCAGTAGAAGTTGCTCATATCCCTTCGACAACCAGAAAAGAGCTGATGATCTTCAAACGGCTGAACAAATTTTCTTGAATCATAGCTAAGAACACTCTCGATAAAGTCACCTTTCAAACAAAAGAAAAAACTAAATCATAATCTGTTTAGGAGCTACGATGCCACAGACAGACACACAGACACACACATTAAACTTATAACACCCCTCTTTTTGCGTCGAGGGTTGCTAAAAAAGAAGTTTTTAGTTAGTTTTAATCAATTTTTCATTCACCCTTTTACTACTGAAATTTTCGATATTGTATGCTTTGAATGAAATTTTTATTGTGATGTCGTAGAGATAGCTCAATGAAATTTACAGGATAAATAGCTGATAAAATGGATAAGTTTTTAAAATACACCTGACGAAAAAAGTTTAGGGAGATTTATTTTTAAATCACCCACAAAGATTTAGGAAACATGCAGGATTTTAACTCTATGAGAATTCAATATTTTTTTGTAACGCATTCGTTACATCTATGGTTACAAATGTTTATGCATTCGAAAGGGTCACTAATCAGCTAATTTAGAAAAAAAAATTACTCATGTATCTCAACTATTCACGTCACTATGATCAAAAATGTCGTTATAGTCAGAGTTTGATTAAAAAACATGAAAAACATTCATAACTCGAAAACTACAAAAAATCGCGGAACATACATGGGGGTGATTTGGGTACCTCAAAGGATGTTCTACCTCTGGACTTCCGCTTGACACTACTTTCTGGGACACGCTGTATAAATAAAAAATAGAACTATGGCTAAAATATTTATAATCTATGGTCCACGGGTTACCTACGCACAAGGACTTTATATAGAACGTTGTACGTAGTACTTATTACTTCTATGCCTACGCATCTTGTACTTAAAAAATATAAGGTTAAAATACTGTGTAGTGTGTGTGTAGTAGTGTAGCTGTGTGCTGTGCCAAAATATACCTAATACAAATATTGCTATTAAATAACTAGAATTGCATTTCATAATAAAACCTAAATGTTGCGCTACGCATGTAAGGCCTAGAGGCACGTGTCATGTTCGTGGTTAAAGTATGTAAACATGACAACGCGAGGCTTCACCTCCAGAATGGGACACAAAAGGAAACTGAACAGTTTTTTTTTTGTATTATTTCTTTCGTAAGACGCATTCATATTTATGATTAGTTGCGGTCTACGTACATTTTTCGGGATTGCCCGACTAGTTTTGGACCCAAACGGAGTGATTAAGGGCTCAGTTTGAGACTGAACTGAAACTCGGGCAATCCTGAAAATGCACGCACTAATCAAACATATGAACTGTTTTTTATTGTGATCATGGTTTCCCCTATCCCCTAGCCAGGTAAGGTTACTGAGCGACCGAACTGAACCGAACACAGCGGAATGGGAACGCACTCAAATTCGCATGTGCAAAGAACATTTTTCTAGGTATTCAACGCATTCATTTCACTAGTAGAACGTGTGGTAGAGAGACTAGTAGAACACGTAAAGTGGGGTAGAACTGGGACGCTAAGGCAAAAATTCAATAAAACACAAGTTTGAAGAAAATTAAATCAATTTTAATAGGCTACATTTAGTTTAGTTTATAAATCACATATTTAGCACTTGAGATCACTTTATTCTTAATTCTAAATAACAAAAAAATTATCAACATATAAAAGTTATATTTTTACGGTTTTGTTGTCTGAATGAACGATTCAGTTACAATTGATAAAAGTTTCTGTTAGTAGAATTGGCCCCTGTCATGTTGGTTACGTTACGCAATAATTGCCCTGCTCCACGATTCCCACACGAATCCTACTTTAAAAAAATCCCTGAATTAGCCTACTGTGTCTAGGTCAGAATTCTCCCGTTTGTACCCGTTTGTACCTGTATATCAAATGATTCGCCATCCCTTTCAATACCTATATAACTCACGAATATTCTAACAAAAATATAGGTCAACATCCGAAACAAAGGTGGCATGTATACATCTGTTTTATGTCGTCATACAATCTGGCTACGTGACGTAATACAGGTACCCAAACAAGGTATTATGGGGAAGTCAAACACGATCACATTGTAAGCGTACGGTAAATATACGCTTATTCATAAGGAAAAAGAAACTACGTAAACATGGAATATAAGTTACGAAGATTTGTTCCTTAGCCTAGGCGCACACTAGGTGACACGCGACAGCGACAGCTCGGCGACTAGACGCGACGACAGGCTGCGGCCGACAATTTTCATATATTTTGTTCAAACCTCCGCACACTTGGCGTCAGAGTCGTTTAGTCGCGACGACAAGCTAGGGGAGTCGCGCCCGCTCGCTACTTGTCGCCGCGTCTAGTCGTACTATGTACGCGTACACACGACGACAAACGCGCGATAGCACAGCGTCAGTCTCGCTGTGAAACAACACGGCCGTCTCTCTCGAATACTCTACTACTAATGATCGCTTCCTGCACGACGGCTGTCGTAACGACTAGTCGCCGACGCAAGCGACAGCTCCGCGTCTAGTCGCGGCGAAAGACGCCAGATGCAAATGACAACGCCGCGTCTTGTCGACGCGGTGACAAGTCGCCCAGTTTGCAATGGCCCTTAGTTTTAACATGCAGTGGTGACAACCGGGCGTTTGGTCTCGGCCTATGCGACACAGGTATTTCCCGAAACAACCATGCCCCGAGAGTACCTGTGTCAGCCGGAAGCTGAGGGCGCCATGACGCCTCTCCAGCCACTCCTCCATCACGGGCCTTACCGCCGCTGTCGCGGCGTGCCCTGGTGTAGCTCAACCCTATCTTAGGGTGTAATGAGGTGGACTAAGCCCTAAACCCTTTTCATTCTGAGAAGAGTGCTGTACCCAGCAGTGTACAGTAATGGGCTGATTATAAATATAATAATAATAACTGTTTTTACTACTAGATACCCTATTTATACTTAATTTCCAACACACGGGGAACTATTATACCCTCCTACAAAAGTTAACAATATAAATCCTTCAACTGCCAAGTTTCCGTTTAATTCTGAGCAACGCCATCTGGCGACAGCTCCCGGAAACAGCGGAGCAATAAAAATGCTTAACATTCCGCCTTTCTAGTGGAAAATTGTGAATTTCAAGCTTCAAGCTGTCCAAATAGCTTAATGTTATTGTATGTTGAATGTTCTTGGATGCTGAATTGAATTACTTTTGATACTTTGATGCTTTTCAAATATATTTTTATACTTTTATTCGAATTCATGTAATTCCTTCAAACCGCGTGATCTACTGGTGACACCGATTGAACGGTCATGGGATTTTTTCAAAGTCATTGATTTCATAGAGGAGTGGCTGGAGAGGAGGCATGGCGCCCTCAGCTTCCGGCTGACGCAGGTACTCTCGGGACACGGATGTTTCGGGAAGTACCTGTGTCGCATAGGCCGGGAGCAGACGCCCGGATGTCACCACTGCGTCGACTGCCCCGAGATACGGCACTGCACACGCTGCAGCACTGCGTGGGCGACGCAGCGCCGTAAACTAGTCGCGGCAGTCGGTGGTGACCTCTCGCTTCCGGCCGTGGTTCTGTCCATAGTCGGGAGCGAGAGTGCACGGGAAGCCGTGGCTTCTTTTTGCGAGGAAAAAACGGCGACCAAGGAGGGAGCGGAGAGGGAAAGAGAGGCAGCTGCCACTCTCCCTTCCCGCGTCAGACGCACCGGGCACCGGAGTACACGTGACGATCTCCGGCCACCGTAGTGTACCGCCTGCGGGCGGAAGCTTAGGATCCGTCGCCTGACCAGTAACAGGTCCACGCGCGCCTCTCAGGAGGACGTTGGGGCAAGGCCTTACAGAAGGAAAGGTCCGCCAGCCCCTGGCGGCCCTTTCTTTGACGGCGAGACCTGCCGGGGTTGCAGTGCATGCAGCTGCAAATCCCGCAAACCTAGGCAGAGGTCAGGAGAAGGAACACCGTGGGTTTTTATTCGGTAAGAGTCCAGCATTCCCCTTCCGCGGGCGAAGAGTATCCATGAGGATAATCACAAGAAAAAGAAAGAAAAAACTGAAAGTGATCGCAAGCTCGCAAATGACTGCTGAGCGTGAGGTCCTGGGTTCGACCCCCAGGTCGGGCACAGTGTTGGAGGATTGTTAAAACAAACGATGCTACGGAAATTGTTGACCTGTCAAAATCAAAGCTATACGAGTGTGTTGCGTAATAAGAATTCTGGTCCATCGATGTTATTAGTTGTGTTGTGGGTACTCATTGCTTGTACTGTATACAAGGTTAGTCGGAAAGGGGGTACTAATCCGCAGGCCACTTAAAGTATCACTGATGACGATTTTAAAGCAAGCGTTAAAATTTCGAAATACGATAATTTTTATTGCCATGTAAAATAATTTTTATTTTAGGTTTTTCAAAAATTCTTTGGCCCTACTTTAGTTACGAATTCAGAAAATGGAGTTTCTAATTGGTCACCCCAAATATGACCTAAAATGTATACATAGCTGATCATAGGTGAGGATAGATAGATTTTAGCATATTTTTTATGTAATTTTTGAATAGCTATTTCTCTTAAAATATTGACTTTTGGGGAAAGTGGTAGAACAAAAATTACTCATTATTATGGGCACTATAACACCCTTTCGGATTAGTACCCCCTTTCTGGCTAACCTTGTATAAGGAAAAAACATTTTTTTTGTGAATTTTGTTTCAATTTTTTCGTCTTGCTTTTTTACTCGCTCGGGTCTTTCATTATCTGCCAACTGCAATCATTCAAAAAATAAATGAATGCAATAACATGCAAATGTAATAAAGTAAATGTTTTCGAGCAATACAAATTCCCCGAAATTGCCATTACAACTTTTCATTTATTCATACAAGGCCCGTAATATTCAATTAATATTGGTAAACAGTATTACATTGCTTCCTTGTTCAATAGGATTTGTATTGCAGTGTTTAATTACAGAGTCGTAATCAATCTGTGTTACTTAATTACTTGTTTATCACACAAAATAACAAGTCGTTTCTAGGAAACTGTGTTCGAATAATAAGCTACACAAAATAATTACGGATGTCACCGATAGTCAATTTAAATGTAACGTTTATTCATCATCATCATCATTCAGCCGAGAGTCCACTGCGGGACATGGGCTTCCCCCAAGCTATGATAGGGGAGGTTTGCCATAATCGCCACACTTGACAGGCGGGTTGGCGATCGCAGTATGATTGTTAAAATACTCAGAGAACGCTGCTGCCCATCCTCTAGAGCAGGGGTGGGGGGCATCTGGGGCCATAAAAAAGCAAGAAACATGGCAGGGGACCAGAATTTTGTGGAGAAGAAGAAGTCGGTGGTGACCTCTCGCTTCCGGCCGTGGTTCTGTCCATGGTCGGGAGCGAGAGTGCGTGGGAAGCCGTCGCCTCCTTTTGCGAGGTGGTGATGGCGACCAAGGAGGGAGCGGAGAGGGAGAGAGAGGCGGCAGCAACTCTCCCTTCCCGCGCCAGACGCACCGGGCGCCGCCGGAGGGCGCGCGATGATCTCCGGCCACCCTAGTGTGTGGCCTGCGGGCAACGGGTTAGGGGACCCGTCGCCCGACCAGTAACAGGCCCGAGAAGGCGGCGCGCATGTGTTCCGTGCGCGCCTCTCAGGAGGACGTGGGGCAAGGCCCCACAGAAGGAGAGGTCCGCCAGGGGCTGGCGGACCGAGGCCTGCCGGGGTTGCGGCGCATGCAGCTGCGAACCCCGCGACCCCGGCCAAGGGTCAGGAGAAGGAACACCGTGGGTTTTTAGCCGGTAAGAGTCCGGCATAACCCTTCGCCTTCCCCAGGCGATGGGTATCCATGAGGATTTTCCCACGAAAAAAGGGGACCAGAATTTTAAAAAAAGCATCTTGCCTGCTGGCTCAAATATATTTTACTAGCTTTTGGCTTTTGCCATCGACTCTTAACACACTACTAAAGTCTCTTTAATAATATGTATAATTCAATCATGATTCGAAAGACACGTGGCGCCATCTGTTATCGTTATTGTTGTTTTCCTTGGGAACAGCACTTTTTTTCGGGATGAAAGGTACCCTATGTCCATTTCTGTGCAACTGACAACGTATATGAAAAATTTCAGCATGATCGATTTAGTGGTTTAGGCGTGAAAAGGTAAGAAGCAAACAAACTTACTTTCGAATTTATAATATTAGTTAGGAAGTTAGGATATTGCGGCTTTTTGCTATGGCCATAAATACACTCTTGCTCTAAAAGGGAGGGTCGGCGAGCCGTATTAAAACTCTTTGCGGGCCGGAGTCGGTCCACCCCTGCTCTAGTGAATCGCTTAGTCGCCTTTTACGACACCCATGGAAAGAGATGGGGTAGTAAGTACTATTCTTTACATCCGGCACCACACGGAACGTTTCACGATCATATCATCATTATAATCATAATCAGCCCATAACTGTCCCACTGCTGGGCACAGCCTCTTCTCATTATCAGAAGCGTTTAGGCCTTAGGCCTCGTTCAGGGCGTTTCGCGGCGCGTCTGGCGTCGCGTCTTGCAGTCTAATGAAACATAAGATGGTAATGTATGTGAGCGTTCACGTAGAAGCGTTATCACGCGCGTTTTGTTTGATATTGGGTGGTACTCGCAGCGGCATGCACCGCAGCGGCCGCGGCGGACAACGTCATTCCCCACGCACCGCACCACGCGCCGCACAACGCCCTGCGTCTTCATAAACGGAACTACACATTACCATATGTTTGTATTTGTGCGTGCTACGCTGCGGTTGACGCCGCGGGCCCCGCCTACCGCTTCACGTAAAGTTCTCCGTAAACGGAGAAAACGCGCAACGCGCCGCGCGACGCCACGCCATACGCGCCGCGCAACGCCCCGCGTCTCCCTGAACGAGGACTTAGGCCTCATTTACGGAGACGCGGGACGTCGCGCGTCGCGTGCGGCGTGTGGCTTCTCGCGGCGCGTCGTACGATTTTTCTATTTACGGAGCGGCGGCGCGTGCAGCGGCCCGCATCATCACACGCGCAAACACAAACATATGGCAATGTACGATGTTGTTTATGAAGATGCCATGCGTGCGACGGCGCGGGCCCCGCCGCGGTTGACGCTACGTTTTACAGTGGATGGAGAATTGCAGGAATAGCTGGTCGCAACGGTGCGTGCGCCTCCGCGATAAACGTCGCGTGCGACGCGGCGATGCCATCCACGGGCTCCGCCTGCATTTCAAACAAACGCGTGTAAAATCGCTTCTCCGTAAACGCTCTCATACAACGCCATATCTTTGAATTCAGTGCGGCCGCGCCGTACATCGCGACGCGCGACGCCCCGCATCTCCGTAAATGTGGCCTTAGACTACGTACATAATTTATTTTTATTGGACTGCTTGTAGATTGTCCTTGAGGACCGTTTCTACGTAACTGGGCAGTTATTGGCGAGACCTGTGCCTGTAGACAAATGGCAATCGATTATCGCCAGAGAATAGATACGCCAATTAAATGTATGGAAATGACGTAACAGATCGATTGACCTTGCGAAAGATAGATAAATAAGATATTAATTTGGTACATACAAGAAAACACAACACACAAAAGCACAATGACATAAAACATAATACAAGAAAATACAATTATTAAAATAAAAACACAATAGAAGTAAAAAACAGAATAGGGTATTTGACTACCATCAAAAATATACAACATAGGTATTATTTTAAAGAAAGTATAGAAAGAACACGGTACGTGAAAAAATAATAAAAACGATGAAAAAATAGAGAAGGTACACGCTTTCGAAATTAGTGGAGCACTTTCTGTCCTTGTCACACGAAACGGAATAATTTATAGAGCGATTTTAAGTCACTATGAAGTTTATAAGGTGTGACGTCAGTTTTAAGAAGTGCTGTCTCTGTCTCGCGAACAATTCAAAATCTTAAAAAAAAAGCTTATGTCAATCCAGTACAATCTCATTGTCGTTTCTATTCTCTAGCGATCATCGATTGCCATTTGTCTACAGATACTGAAGGATCCCCAGCCAATGTGGGGGAAAGTAAAATACTTAACCTAAGCTAACTACCTACACTAACATCATAACTGAGGGCGACCCCTAGTGGGACTCGGACCTCGACTTACAGCGGTTACGCACTGCATCCGATCCGAATCCGTGAAAATACGTTCCGAAGTAGCTATAGAACTATGTGTATAGTAGTTTACGCACTACATCCGGCATCCGTCATCCGATTTCTATCCGTCATCCGTGAGTTTCTAATTCGGAAGAACAATTGACGGACCGAAGTAGCCGTAGCCGTAGTACTGTTTGTATGAACGCCTTCGCATTACCTCGGATTCAAATCAGACGCCAATCGGATATGGCCCCTGAATTGTTTGAATTTGAATCAGAGATCGGAATAGTGCGTAAGCAACATCCGAATTCGGTCCGAGATTTTTACTCTAGATCGGTATTTTCACGGATTCGGATCGGATGCAGTGCGTAATCGCTCTTAGGGTCCTTGCTGGCGAGAGATTGGGAGGGAGACCGCTTGATGAGGGCTGAATTATTGGTATGCAACGCACACCATCGTTCTATCAAACTTTTTAACATTGAGGAAATAAAGCTACCTTACAATTCCCCATAAAATTAACAAATCTATTAATTTTAATAAATTCGAAAACTTTCAAAGCCACTGTCTTAATAATTCAATGTATTACAAACTTTGGCCAACTTTGGCCAAAAGAGAAAGGTTGCGGAAAGAAGGAAAAATCGAATTTACTTTAAGTATCCAAATGGTTTCAGTAATGTGAAAAGTTGTATTAAGTTTTTCTAAGTCAATTGTATCGTTTGGTTATATTGTTATTTAGTACGTTTGCTACTTTCTGTTTTTGCATGTTTTTTTTAATACGGATTTTCGCACCATTTTCAGGGTTCCGTACCCAAAGGGTAAAACGGGAGCCTATTACTAAAACTCCGCTGTCCGTCCGTCTGTCCGTCTGTCACCAGGCTATATCTCATGAACTATATAGTTAGACAGATGAAATTTTCACAGATAATGTATTTCTGTTGCATAACAACAAATACTAAAAAACAGAATGAAATAAATATTTAAGGGGGCTCCCATACAACAGACATGATTTTTTTGCCGTTTTTATAGATAACTAGCTTTCGCCCGCAGCTTCGCTTGCGTGAAATTTTGAACCCGTTAAGTGACGATTTTCCATACAGACTTTCATCCCATGTTTAACTCCCATAGGGGTAGAATTTCAAAAAATCCCTTCTTAGTATCCACTAATAATAATTTTGACAGTAGGTTCCTTTTGTAACGTAGGCATCCGCCTACGTTACAAAAGGAACCTACTGTCAAAATTTCAACTTTCTAACCCCAGCGGTTTAGGCTGTGCGTTGATAGATCAGTCAGTCAGTCAGTCAGCTTCTTCTTTTATATGTATAGATGGTACGGAACCCTTCGTGCGCGAGTCCGACTCGCACTTGGCCGGTTTTTTTGATAACTCCGTACTCAAATGTTACTTAAGTACTGCTTATTCTAAAATTCTTAACTCAGAAACCAGAGGTAAGTTCTTTCTGAACGTCAATGTTACAAAAGACAGGTCCAGAAAACGTCCGCCCTTCACCACTTTTGTTTTTTGTTATATGAAGTGAAGTACTTATGAGTATTCTAAGGCTAAGGCTAGCTAGGCTAACAGCGGTTACGCACTGCATCCGATCCGGATCCGTGAAAATAAGAATATGACGGCGGGAGCGACGGCTGGGCGATAGCACCGTCATCACCTTGATTGGGTGGTACAAGGTTCATAGCGTAGAAAGCGTAGGATAATAATTTAAATGCAGTTCGTTCGAGTTATAACTTCACTTTATTATTTTGAATCACAATCAATCTGCAATCTGCCTAGCCTTTTCCCAACTATGTTGGGGTCGGCTTTCCAGTCGAACCGGATGCAGCTGAATATCAGTATTTTACATGGAGCGACTGCCTATCAGACCTCCACAACCCAGTAACTGGATAATACGATACTCTTGGTAAGACTGGTTGTCAGACTTTCTGGCTTCTGACCAACAGTAACGACTGTCAAAGATCTACAAATGACAGCCGGGACCAACGGCTTTACGTGCTTTCCGAGGCACGGAGGAAACTCGCTATGGTAAATGGTCACCCATCCACAGACCAACCTCGGCAAGCGTGGCTTAACCCGGAAGATCGGTCTATGCGGCTGTAATTATTTAGCCACGAGCTTCTCCGCAGCTCCTCAGCTCTATTATTTTGTATCACAAATTACTAATTAATTCGGTAAACAGACAGTTTCGTTATGGAGGAGTGTCCTGGGTGGCGTCCCGAATCAAACTGTCCCCGCTGCACGATCCCCACTCTCCAAATCGACTCTGTCCACGTGACGTCATTACAATAACAAGTGACGTCGCGGTGTTTACCACCTCCTTAGTACTATAATAATCAAATGAAGATCTTATTATTGATCGATATCGTTTTCCACGACAAATATAAAAAACTCGGACCGAATTCAGATATTGCTTTTCGCACTGCATCCGATCCAAATTCGTGAAAATACGGATCTAGAGTCTAAAACTCTCGGACCGAATTCGGATATTGCTTACGCACTAATCCGATCTTTGATCCAAATCCAAGCAATTCAGTAGCCATCTTTGGCATATGTTCGATTTGAAGCCGAGGTAATGCGAAAGCATTCATACAAACAGTACTAGGGCTACTTCGGTCCGTCAATATTTCTTCCGAATTAGAGACTCACGGATCACGGAGAGAAATCGGATGACGGAAGTCAGATCTAGTGCGTAAACTATCATACAAATAGTTCTATACAAGGTTAGTCAGAAAGGGGGTACTAATCGGAAAGGGTGTTAAAGTACACATAATAATGAATAACTTTTGTTCTACAACTTTTCCCAAAAGTCAACAGTTTAAGAGAAACAGTTGTTCAAAAATCTCAAAAATAATCTCTAAAATCTATCTATCCCCAGTTATGATCAGCTGTGTTTACATTTTAGGTCATATTTGGGGTCATGAATTAGAAGCACCATTTTCTGAATTTGTAACTAAAGCAGGGATGAAGAATTTTTGAAAAAACTAAAATGAAAATCATTTTATTTGAAAAAAAAATATATCGAATTTTGAAATTTTAACACTTGCTTTCAAACAGTCATCAGCGATACTATACGTTGGCTTCGGGTTAGTACCCCCTTTCCGACTAACCTTGTATATGACTACTTCGGAACGTATTTTCACGGATTTGGATCGGATGCAGTGCGTAACCGCTCTAAGGCTAGTGAGGTTAGATTTAGAGAAATATAATCTACTTTTAAACTAACCTAAACGCCTTAGGCTAAACAAAACATTCCGGAAATTATCATTTAATTATTTGTCTCCGACTTTCAGACTACCGGCAGGATAACCAGCTGACACAATCTATCTTATTTCTCTCATCCAAAACAAATTCGCCTCTTAAACTCAGTAAATCTTCATTAAAAAGCGATTACGGAGAACAAGGAATTTTTATTTAACGCGATTCCCGCTTTCCTACTGAGTGGATCCAGGCAGCGTCAATAATGAGATCTAATGGATAAATTACTCAGAACTAGTTTTAATGGAGAAGAGCTGAGTGGCTCAATGAAAATGCAGATAGATCGACTGTCGAGAAGCAACTCTGTTGTAGTTAAAATTGTTTTTTTTTCGCAAACTTGGGTGATTCTCTACTGTGAGTATAGTTTGATCACATGAATCTAGCAGGGATAACCTACCCAGACCAGAACTATCGGTAGGCCTTTTTAGCCATTGTCCAGTCGCTCCTGGTGTTAAGCAAAGAGAGGGTCTAAGATGAAGCACATGAATCAAAGTAACGGAGATATGGAGTTATCGCTGGGTTAATTCAAAAACCAACTGCCCAAATCATGATTTAGAGTAATGGCGTTTTGAAAGCTTGTGTCCTAAAATTTCATATACTATCTTATCTAAGTTTGTGTCCTAAAATGTCATGTAATATCTTGTTTAAGTTTGTGTCCTAAAATCTCGTACTATCTTATCTAAGATAGTAAATTTTAGGACACAAAATTTCAAAACGCCATTACCCGAAATCATGATTTGGGCAGTTAGTTGGTTTTTGAATTAACCCGGCGATATACCCCTCTGCCTGTCACATAAACACGATGGAACATAATAAATTGCTTAAATGTATACTATTGATTTCGTTCCGCACAAAACGATTCATTTTGACCCAAGACCATAGGCGCGGATTCAAAAAGCTACTCGCCTTAAAACTGTGCCAATGTGCAATGCGGTGATCGTCATAATCATGTCTTGAAAATGCGACAGCTCAATTTAAAAAACCCATCCCTTCTTGCCTTTAAATATTGAATGAAATCGTCTTCATGTCAACTACTACAAACGTGCCACTCATCCACATTTTTGGGATACTGCAATTTAATAATCCTAATAATAACTGGTTGGGCAGAGGTATCTTAGTACGCCCTCATTTCGCCGTTATGTTTAGGTAAGTCCCATGTAAAAGGGGGCGAGCCTACTGCCATCAACTCGGCTCAAATCCAGACTCCGGGCTGCTACTGAGAAATTTCACGTGGAAAAACCCAGTAATCCTATTAATATTTATGTATTTATATAATGAGTTCTTTAGCTCCAACACTTAGGCCTCATTTACGGAGGGAGACGCGGGGCGTCGCGCGTCGTATCGTGCGACGCGACCCGCACTGAATTCAAACATATGGCGTTGTATAAGAGCGTTTACGGAGAAGCGATTTTACACGCGTTTGCTTGAAATGCAGGCGGAGCCCGCGGATGGCATCGCCGCGTCGCACGCGACGTTTATCGCGTTGGCGCACGCAGCGTTGCGACCAGCTATTCCTGCAATTCTCCGTCCACTGTAAAACGTAGCGTCAACCGCGGCGGGGCCCGCGGCGTTGCACGCGCCGCATCTTCATAAACAACATTGTACATTGCCATATATTGGTGTTAGCGCGTGTGACGATGCGGGCCGCTGCACGCGCCGCCGCTCCGTAAACAGAAAAATAGTACGAAACGCCGCGAGACGTCACGCCGCACGCGACGCGCGACTCCCCGCGTCTCCGTAAATGAGGCCTCATACTCGTACATAGACTGTATAACAGGAGCTATAGTCTTCCACGGAACAATAAATTGGTTTGCCAAAAAATAACCCCTAGAAACATTCCCAAAATCGTCTACAAACCTTTTCATCTCAACAGTAACTCGCGCTTGCCATTTCTATTTCTATTTGGGTATTAATTCATTAGAGCACAACAGGAACCCTTCTGAAGGTAGGAAGGGTTCCCTACAATGGTGGGAATCCTTATTTTTTTCGAAGGAAAGAAAACGTGTCAAATAAAACCTACCCTTACAAGTGTGACGCTGAGCTACGAATTCGGTAGAATAAATAGAGTAGTTATTTCTTGGGTTTAATTTAAAAATAGTCTATGTATGCAAAGAAAATGCTATTAAATCAAATGTAACAGTATGGTGTCATCTGAAACATTAATTTTTCGTTCCCTAATTCCCGGACTCCACCAAAGTGGAGACGAGACGAGCGTAGCGGAGATGTGTTTTAAAAAACCAATAGAATTTCGTTATTTATTTATTATCGGTTCTGTATTGCAGAATGGTTTTGAGGCAATTTTTATTATTTGGAAACTAGAAATAACTGAAAATCAATTCGAAAGCAATGTGTCACACAAATTGAAACGGAGATAAAATATTTGAATTCAGTTCAATTACATATCCATGTCTGCAATAAATTGAAAATTTTTATTGTAAACATTTGTATGACAGATTTTGAACTACTATTGAAAATTTTCCGCATTTCATTCATTCTACTTTCACGCCTCTCCTGCCACGTCCATCCAAAGAGTATGATAATTATATGGGTACGTCCATCTCAATAGTAAGTGGGTACCGCCGTGGTATCCTAACTTAATATTATAAATGCGAAAGTAATTTTGTTTGTTACCTTTTCACGCCTAAACCACTGAACCGAATATCCTGAAATTTTGCATACACGTTTTCAGGTGTACAGAAATGGACATAGGGCACCTTTCATCCCGAAAAAAAGTACTCATCATCTTCCTAGCCTTTTCCCAACTATGTTGGGGTCGGCTTCCAGTCGAACCGGATGCAGCTGAATATCAGTATTTTACATGGAGCGACTGCCTATCAGACCTCCACAACCCAGTAACTGGGTAATACGATACTCTTGGTAAGACTGGTTGTCAGACTTTCTGGCTTCTGACCAACAGTAACGACTGTCAAAGATCTACAAATGACAGCCGGGACCAACGGCTTTACGTGCTTTCCGAGGCACGGAGGAAACTCGCTATGGTAAAATGGTCACCCATCCACAGACCAACCTCGGCAAGCGTGGCTTAACCCGGAAGATCGGTCTATGCGGCTGTAATTATTTAGCCACGAGCCCCTCCCCGAAAAAAAGTACTGTTCCCGAGAAAAAATTATGTTTATAGATCTCGCCATGTGTCTTTCGAATAACGATTGAATCATATTATTATAGAAACTTTAGTAGTGTGTTAAGGGTTTTTTGAGCTTAAATAACGCGAGCGAAGCCGCGGGCAAACGCTAGTTTTTATTATAATTAGACAGACAGACAAGATCTAAAATGGAGCACACAAATCCAAGTAACAGAGATGTAGAGTAATACCCCTTTACTCCTCTGGCTCTCACATACACACGACGGAACACAGTAAAACTGCGTGGCAGACTAGTGCAGGTAGCATATCATTATTATCCATTGAAAATTATTACAAACAAAGAGTCAACATATTTTATTTATGATCTACTTAATTACCATATTGTTTATCATAAACAGTCATTGATTTCCTGATTACTGAAACCACAATAATACTATTATAATATTTATACATTCATGCAAACAGACTTTTTATTAAATTTTTGTGTATTAAAATATTATTTTGGCGACCTCATCTCATTTTTACTATCCTAACTAATATTATAAATGCGAAAGTAAGTTTGTTTGTTTGTTACCTTTCCACGCCTAAACCACTGAACCGATCATCCTGAAATTTTGCATACACGTTGTCAGGTGTACAGAAACGGACATAGGATACCTTTCATTACGAAAAAAGTACTGTTCCCGAGGAAAAACACAATAACATTCTTATGATAATAGATAGATATACTTTATTGGACACTAAAAGAAATAAAACAGAAGAAATACAGGTAATCAAGAACAGTACAAAATAACGGCGGTCTTATCGCATAAAGCAATTTCTTCCAGACAACCATTGGATGAAAAGAATTGTTAAGAAAAATATAAAGAGCAATTAATAATGAGATAATAGATGGCGCCACATGTCTTTCGAATCGTGATTGAATTATATTATCTCGAAAAATACGGAATACGCGATAAACGACATCCACGCGGACGAATTCGCGAGCGACCTCTAGTGGCATAATAAAACAAAATATTCTCTTCTGACGACGAACCGTATTACGTCACTATCCGTGATATTCTTCCACAAATAACAACAAAATTTGACAACAGAAGCCGTAGCTTATTGGTTCATCAGTAAGTAGTAGTAACGTTCAGTCACGTGATTTAGCTGTCATGAGAAGAGGCTTGTTTATTATCACTAGCTTTTGCCCGCAACTTCGCTTGCGTGAAATTTTGAACCCGTTAAGTGTCGATTTTCCATACAAACTTTCATTCCCTGTTTAACTCCCTGAGGGGTTGAATTTTGAAAAATCCTCCCTTGTTCCTTGTCTACATTATAAAGGGAACCTCTGTGCAAAATATCAGCTTTCTAGGTCTAAGGGTTTGGGGTGGGCGTTGATGAGTCAGTCAGTCAGTCAGTCAAGACTTTTCTTTTTATTTATACTCGTACAGATGATTTCTACCATCTGTCTAGAGGCACAATAATATAAACTTAAGCAGTACTTCAACTACCAACAATCCTCCGAATTGACAAACTCACACAGACACGCACTGCAACCAGACTTCTAAGTTATCATCAGAATATAATATAAGCAGTTAGTTACGGCTGTCATAAGCTATGTCTACACCAGTGCGTTTTCGTGTTCATCTTGCGTCTTCGTCTGTAGCATGCGTGAAGCGCCATAGCGCATGCAATAGCGCATGCCTTAATACTAGTTCGACAAAAGCGCATGCCCCTAGCGCACGCTAATCCGTCTATTGTATGTCGACTGATGCCTGACCGAAGCGCACCGGTGTTGACGATAAGCTGCATGCGTCTTATAGCAATCAATATTGCATGCGCTTGACAAGAGAGGAATTGAAAGTTGAAAGCGCAAGATGAATATGAAAGCGCACTGGTGTAGATATACCAATAGAGTACATGACAAAGAGTGCATTGTACACAATATACAGTGCGTGTCTGTGAGTGTGGCAATTCAGGCGATAATAATAAGTTGAGGTACTGCTTTAGCTCTGTAGGGGTACGTATGATGTTGTAGGATTACTCCAATGAAGAACAGTTGAATATAAACATATAACTTTACTGGTACCAGCTTACATATTACAATATAATAATTACGACCTAACTATACGGTTGCGGGGAGACGACTACCGCGCCGCGTTAACACACTAGGGCGCGTTATACAAAATTAATGCCTAGGGCTTTCATCCCGGGAGTCTCGGTCTCGAAAATTTCGAGAGTCTCGACGATTTTTTCGTATTTTCGAGATTCGAGACTGCTACCTCCAGTCTCGGGAGTAACGAGACTTTTGAAACATAAGTTAAATAATTACCATTATTAAAAAATCTACTAAACCACCAATATTTTTTTATTCCGGTTACGTGAGGTGATGGGTCGAGATTATTCTCTCACGGAGAATGTTCTCCGACCGAGAATATTCAGCAATATTCTTTTCGACGGAAATTTTTCTCAGAACATGGAGAATTTAAAAATGGAAGTAAATTACTTAAACAACCATGTGGAAAAAGCTCTCTTTCAACATGGTGGCGACAGACGGAAATACATACCATACCATTGCTATAAGTTTCTAATATCCATCCAGCAGAGAGGGCTTTTTCTAACGCAGGTTACTTTTGTAATAAAATCAGTTTTTTTTTTTTTCTATTTGACTGCTGTAGGTCGTCCTAGGGGACGGTTTCTACGTAACCGGGCAGTTATTGGCGTGACCTGAAGGGTCTCCAGCCAATGGGGGGAAGTAAAATACTTAACCTAAGCTAACTACTTGTACTACACTAACATCATGATCATGACTACCTGCAACAACAGCACTAAGGGCGACCCCTAGTGGGACTCGGACCTCGGCTTAGGGCGTTGCTGGCGTGGACATAGGGGGGGGGAGACAGCTTGATGAGGGCTGAATTATCGGTGTGACTGCGGAGTCTGAAGAGACGACCGGCTCTACGACGGGAGAGCTCGGTGGATCGTGACCGGCGGCGGTGGGACGTCGCGACGGGCCTCGTCGGCGAGGACGGTATGCCGGACGGCGCGGCGGCGGACGTTGTGTATTATGCTGGTCGATTTACTCGCCTCCTGGAGGAGGGTTATTTCGTCATCGGGTTCTAAAAGTGTGTGCCTGGGACGGCGAACTTTACTTATGAGAGAGGGACTGTAGTCGGCCGCTGCGGCGACTAGGGGGTTCGGATGGAAATAAAATCAGATCCTCTGAAAGTACATTAAATGCTCCTCGCTTTTTACGTGCCCACTATATAGATTAAAAAAAAACTCAGAAATATTTATTAAGTAATTTTACTTGTACTTGAGTCTGTAAAAGTTCAGTATGATTAATGAAGTGCTTTATTGAAATATTGACTGCCTAAATGCAGCCCCGGATCTTGAATTTTTTCGAGGTGGGGCAAGAACTAAAAAATGCCAAATGCCCGCCAATATTTTTACCTTTATCATGATCATCATTTAAGCCATCAGACGCCCACTGATGGATATAGGCCTCCCTCAAAGAACGCCATAACGACCGGTCTAGCGCTGCTCTTTCTCTGTTAAGCATATTTTTTCCAACTATACATATCTAAATGGAATGGCCGCCCTCTGAATTTGCCGCCCGGGGCATGGGCTCCGGTTTGCCCCCCCCTTGATCCGGGGCTGCCTAAATGCCTAGCCTTAAGAAACCTATTTTTGAGATAATCTCGAAAGTCTCGTTTTTCCCGGGAATTTCGAGATCGCACCAAGTCTCGATTTTTTTTCCCGGGACTCGTAAATGTAACGAGACTGAAAGCCCTAGTCAGCAGTGTGTCCCTACAATATTCCCCCCCTTTTACAAAAAAAAGTATAAGTATATTTTTTTACAATTCAATAAAACAAACAAAATAATTATGTGGTTACTATTCTGACTCGTTACCTTACGCGGAACTCTTTAAATAAACAATCGCGTTATAACAAACAAGTTATCATATTACCCAAGCGTAATCCTTTAAATGCATACTTGACAAAAATACAATATACAATGGTTGATACGTGGAACAAATATTGAACAAATAGGTACAACAACATAGGAATAATGAAATAGGACTCTACATTTAATTACAAGCAATAAGGTACTCCGTTCAATTCTAATATACCAACACTTATGGAAACGGGAAAACAAAGAATCACCAATACACATTTCACTTTGTAATTATGCCGATGCTCTCCGTATGACGCTTGTAGAAGGCATTTCGTACGAAGAAGCAAATCGCAAACTCTGCCAACGATGCGACGTCCCCAACTATTACTGCAGACCTCTGTGAGATGACAGGTTACGCCATCCAACACTTGGTGCGGTACGTGTCCTCGCCCCCAGGTGTGATGCGAATTCGACGCGCGCACTGTCCTTCAAGTGCCACCGCCGGTGCCATGTCATCCACTGTCCTCGTGGTATGCTACGTACTGTTTGACGTCTTGGTGCGGAATCATGCCTCGCCCCCAAGCGTAGTACATACAATGCAGTAGCACGTAGTAGTCTGTGGGTTTTCCGTACTATATGTCCTGTGTTCCACGTCTCTGCTATAATATGCCTGCTGCAGTTATGTCAGCCCTTTTGGTCCCAACAAAAAGGGCGAGTCGCCTCCCATGTTGCGTGCTCTGGTTACCTCCATATGCATGTCCTGCTGCCACGCTGCACATGCGCGTGCTCGTTGACTCGCTGACGATGTGCGCGTGCTCCGATATCCAGTTTCATTGCGAAACTTGCGTGTTCAGTGTCGGGGTCACCAATGTAGGGGTACGTAGGATGTTGCAGAATTTACTCAATGAAGAACAGTTGAATATAAATATATAACTTTACTGGTACCAGCTTACATATTACAACATAATAATTACGACCTAACTATACGGTTGCGGGGAGACGACTACCGCGCCGCGCTAACACACTAGGGCGCGTTATACAAAATTAATGCGTCAGCAGTGTGTCCCTACAGCTCATATATCTACTGTTCTAGAGGGTATCAAATGCAGGTGATAATCTTGAAGAAGTGTTTTATTCCTCCTCATGTCATTTTGCCGTTATGTTTACATCCCATGATGAGAGAGAGCCTATTGCCATCAACCGGGCTCAAATCAAGACTCCAGACTAAGAATATTTATGATTAGTTACGGTTTACTCACGTGCATTTTTCGGGATTGCCCGACTAGTTTCGAACCCAAACGCTAGTCGGTAGTTCGACTCGCGACCTCGCTGCGTGATCACCTCATGATTAAGGGCTCCGTTTGGGTCCGAAACTAGTCGGGCAATCCCGAAAAATGCACGTGAGTAAACCGTAACTAATCATAAATATGAGCGTGTCTCACGAAAGTTATAATAATAATCCAGACTAAGAAATGACAGACAGAAAAACCCAATCACACTGCCCGACCTGGGGATCGAACCTAAGACTTCACGCTCAGCAGTCGCCCTTGCGACCGCTAGACCAACGAGGAAGTATTTTTTAATAATTCTTGCAAATATAACAACGCGGAAAATTATAAACATAAACAAAAGTTTAACACTCATTAAGGTCATCACTTAAGCCTAGTTTTCACAGGCCCAGTAGCTGGCGGACAGTGAAGGACAGTTACTGTCTGGCAGCTACTGGGTCCGTGAAAACAAAGTTGAGCCAGTACTGACCGGTCAGTTGCTGTCGGTCAGCTACTTCAAAAATGTTTGCTTCTTCTGTCTACTGACCTTCCCCCACTCCCACAAAGACAGCTACTGGGTCGTCACTCGCTCCATACGAACGCAACTAGATGGGTTAGAAACACCAGGCCAGAACTAGTAACACAGTAGCTGTGTACTGCTGTCTCCTATGCAGACCCAGTAGTGAGAACACGTCGGGAAAGTGACGATACTGTATAGACAGCGGAATGTACAGTTGCTGACTACTGGGATTCAGAAACTGGGCCTGTGAAAACCAGACCTTAATGTCCATCCATTTAGTAACTATCACATTATACTAATTAATTCGATTAACTTTCGTTCAATCATTCGTTCAATTAACCTGATATTCGTACACCCTATTACCGTTAATAATGTTTGTCGATAATTATTATTTACTCTTTTACGGTATTGTTTATTTGGTAAATCTTGTTGTTAGCGTAATGAATTATTGGAAATAATTATGTACGAGCATAATGATGTAGTTTCAGTTAGTATTGATTTATTACGATAGTGATGTACTTAATAGAGGAAGACCTACATAATTCTACATTAATTATTAATCGAACTATAGAACTTTTTTTCTTGTCTCACTTGTATACATAGCTAGCGATCCGCCCGGCGTCGCTCGGATATATTTTATAGCTTAAAACTATTCGGAAAAAAATACCTAAATTAAGATGAAAGCTGCATCAAAATCCATTGAATTGTTTAAAATTATATCCTAGACTAAACAACCAATATAAATTAAAAGAGTGCATCAAAATATTCCTCCGCGCCGCTTTACACTGGAAACGTGCCCAGAAAGCTAGCAGCGTTGCCACGTTGTATGGCAACGCTAATTCTCTGGCCGAAAAACAAGCCAGCCCTCTGGTCACGTGAAGTGTCGACCAGTCTTCTTCCTATTTCCTTAAAAAGGAGACAAGCACTCGGACCCCATGACCCGAGCGTTTCCACCCCAAACACAATTTATACTATTTCATAAAACTTAGAACATTTGCTTTAATTTTTTTTTCTTTGCTTGGCTTTAGTTCGTCAATCATGATATTCATTCTGACGTTAATTTACTATTGTGTTCATTAATTATTGTTTCATACTAATAAATATCGGATTAGTTAATATATTTGCAATTATTCAAAATTACATTTGATGACTAAACACAGTATTTTCATCTTTAATAAATTCTCCTTCTCAATCGTTGGTCACGAACTAACATGAAATGTACTGGATTTGACAGGTTTTATACATCTTCCTTCACAAGCAGCGCCGCTATCTATGTTCATTTAGAGCCATGTCGGACTATACTCGTTACTCTCATTCAGTTGATCACACATTCACTCACTTATTCCCTCACACATTAACTTACAGATTCACTCAAAATTCACTCACCCATTCATTCATTCACGCATTAACGCACTCAATCAGTCACTCATTCACTGCCTCGTTCACTCAAGCAATCACGCAAGCAATCACTCACACATTTACTCACACATTCACTCACACATTCACTCACTCATTCACTCACTTTCTTTTAATCTTTGTTCATTCATCACATTTTCCGCAGAAGCTTACTCTAACCCTGTTCTCACATCAAGTCCCAAGACGGTATTAGATAAGAGTCGTCTCGCCGTATCGTGTGAGGGTTGAAAAGGGTGCGCGGCTGGGCCGAGACGCCCCTGATTAGGACCTGAATCTATTCCCCAAGATATATTGCCTTTATTTCCCCCTTTTTTATTATTCCACCCTCTAAAAACATCTGTTTGACTTTTATTGCAATTTACTTACTGAACCTTTCTTTTATGTTGTGTTGGAGTTGTGACTTGAGGTTTTGCGGCGAATGAACGGAATGAACGAAAAGTGAATGGCTGAGATTGACGCGTTGAAATATTGAATGGGTTGTTTCCGTTGCTTGGAATGTTGTGTGAATGGATTTATTTCTATGTTGGTAGAATCTGTTCGGAAAGAAAACGGTCGTGGCGTGGCATAAAAAAGAACTAACACTAAAATTGCATTTACTGGGTTACATACATTTACTACAAACACGTTAACGTGTTAAACAGTGACAGTTTAAATACATTTAAAAGCCCTGGAACAACACGTTAGGTAAAATAATACTAACACCAAATGTCAACTTTAATTTACCTTTCCTTTATTTTCTTTTGTAATCACAGAGAATCGCACTTACTTTCGTGTTCTTGATACTTTTCTCAATATGTAAGTGAACTGTAGTATTTTTTTTTTTGTTAAGAAATATGTGTCTTTAAACCGAAACCATGTATAGGTGGTTTATTATAGCCATATTAAGGGTCAAAATACACGTCTGATACTTGGTTCCGGGAGCCGGATCCGACTATCTGATCGAATTCATGAAATACACGTACGATTCTCGAATCCGATTTTTTTTGGACGACGACGACGCCCGGACGTTGCTTACGATTTTGACATCCGATTCGATTGTCTGATCGTACGTGTAATTAATTCATGTTCAAACAAATGTATGACGCGGAGGCCTTCAGATAGTCTGATCAGACTATCGGGACCGACTATCGGAGGCAATTATCGAACGTGTATTTGGGCTCTAACTATTACTGTTTTTGTGTTGCCTACAATACATAAACGGTAATAAAACACTGCAGGTGTTCTCTTTTTGCACAGAAATATCAATCTACGCTGTGTTTTCCACATCTCGAACTATAATATTATTATTATTTGAGTTATATTGAGCCATACACACGTTCTTACCACTCCACACACACGTCAAAAAACATAATGTCAAACCAACTGTTCAAAAACATTCATTCACTCAGTCACACTCACTCTACCGATAATTCTGTACTGAATTATTTATATTCAAACTACTGTACTACAAAAAAAAACCGCAAAAAATTACAATGAACTGAAATAACCAAAAACATTTTTTATTTGCAAACATCGCAAACAAATTGTTTGCGATGTTTTCAAAAAAGCAAAAAGATATTGTTTGAAACAATATCTTTTTGCTTTCTTCAATGACTACGGTTTAACCAAAAGACTTGTATTTAAAGACAATCGGAGTGTATATGGATATTAGTCATGCTTGATCACATAACCTGCAAGATTAGGTGCACTGCCTTGCATGCATAATCAGCATCCGGAACTTATCTTCGTCTCGTAACCTATAATTAAATTTTATATTTTTACCTTTAATTATTAGTAGTAGTAGTATTAGGGTTCCTAGTAAAAGAGGTCGTCCGAGGAAGTACTACCACCAATTTCTGCCGCCAAGTAGCATTGCTGTGTTCCGGTTTTAAGGGCATGGGCGCCGGTGCAATTACAGGCACATGAGATTTACCACCTTCCACCAAATTGAAGGGGAAAATCTACAAGACCGTGATAAGACCTGTCGTACTTTAATTTTAATTTTGACATTATGATAATTTTTTAATTCTTTTTTCTTGTTTTTTGCTTTGTTTGCCTAGTGCGACAAATTGTGTACGCCTTATATGGCAAAACATGTAGCTACCTCATTTAATTATAAGACCTTTATACCACACTCATGTTTTACAAAATAAATATATCTTATCTTATCTTACTGTATGGATCGGAATGTTGGGCCGTGAAGAAGACGAATGCAAAAAGATTGCATGTAGCGGAGATGAGAATGTTGAAATGGATGCGTGGAGTGACCAGAATGGATAAGGTCAGGAATGAGTATATTAGAGGAACTTTGAAAGTAGCGCCAGTGACAGAAAAGTTGAAAGGGAACCGTTTGTCTTGGTATGAGCATGTGAAGAGGAGGGATGAAACGCATGTAACCAAAAGAGATATGAATATAAATGTGGATGGATGGAGAGGAAGAGGGAGGCCAAAGAAAAGATGTATGGATTGTGTGAAGAATGATATGAAAGAGAAGGGAGTCAGTGATATCATGATGGTTGACAGGACGAAATGGAAGAAGTAAACGACTGTATTACTGAACTTCGAAGTTTAAAATACCGATGTACTGTATTCATAAAGTTTAAAAGTACGAATTACGTGAGTTAGAATGTACGCTATTACGAATTACTTTATTCAGAATGTTCATCATTCCGATGTACGTTACTCCGAAAGTTTACTCGTTACGTCATTGGGAATATTCATCATTCCGATGTACGGAACTCCGAAAGTTTACTATTACGAATTACGTCATTAAGAATGTTCATCATCGCGATGTACGGAACTCTGAAAGCTTACTATTGCGAATTACTAAATTTCAAATGTTCAACATCGAGATTCTGAGAGAGTATTTCGCTTTTATGTAAACTTTCGGAGTCCCGTACATCGGAATGATGAACATTCTCAATGACGTAATTCGTAATAGTAAACTTTCGGAGTAACGTACATCGGAATGATGAACATTCTCAATAAAGTAATTCGTAATAGCGTACATTATAACTCACGTAATTCGTACTTTTAAACTTTATGAATACAGTACATCGGTATTTTAAACTTCGAAGTTCAGTAATACAGTCGAAGAAAACGTGTTGCACCGACCTCAAGTAACATGGGATAAGGGCAGGAAGATGATGATGAGACTTTCCACCTTGGACTCCAAAGTGTCAATCTTCTTAGTATTGTTTGTGCATATAGGCGGCGGTAATCACTACTCATCAGGTGGGTCGTCGCGTCAGCTTGCTTGCCAAACGATCACATGTTCTGTTTGTTGTTCTGCCTAGCCTTTTCCCAACTATGTAGAGGTCAGCTTCTCCTCTAACCAGATGCGGCTGAATACCAGTATTTTACACGGAACGACTACCATCAGATCTCCGCAACTCAGTTACTGGGCAATGCCGATATCCTAAAGTTAGAGCAGTTTATCAAACTTTCGGGCTTCTGACTACCCGTAAAGACTATCATAGGAATTCGTATGACACCCGGGACCGACGGCTTAACGTGCTCTCCGAGGCACGGAAGGGTCTAGATCTGGGCGTCTACTCCTTAAGCACGAAGTCCGTGGTTTCAGCCTTAGTTACGAGCGCTTCCTACTTCCTATCACATACGGACATACGATTATTTCGGGGCCCGAACTAAGAATGAATGACAACACGATTTGACAGTTGTCCCTACTACCGATGTGTTTTTGCCCGTCCGAAAAGTTGAACTTGACACTTGTTTTGTTCACTCCTTCGTTTCGGGCTATTTTCGGACGGGCGACTAACTTCGTTGACGGACTTAGGGAGTAGGCCCCCTGTAACGAACGGTCACCCATCCACGGGCGGACCGCGGCAAAAGCAGCTTAACCTTGCGAATCGTGTGATCCGCGTGGATTAATTAATTACAAAAAACCTCTCGAAATGATTACATCAAAAATAGAATCAACTTATCATTCATTATAAACGATCTAATGCCCAATCAAAATCAACAAATATAAGGGGTATTCTCGAGGAATGAACTTCACACGGATTCGGTAAAACGTATATAATCGGTAACAGCACAATACAATCAGTCCATATGGGTACAATACAAGACAACAGAGTAGGTATAGCGTCCGTCGCACGATCGCAGCGTGCGGGGTGTTGCTAGGCGCGTAGCGGGGGGCCGACTGGCCACGCGAGCGAGCGCTTTCGGCGGGAAGCGAGCGGCGTAACCTTTGCGCGGCGGGTACGGCGCGAATTAACATTGAAGCGGCGACGCGGACGCAACATAATGCTACACACTCCCCCTCTAGTTCGAACATAGCGCCCTCGCGTTCGGGCTAGCAATCAAATCTACGCGGCCGACCGCGTCTGCGCTTCTCTCTAACCGGAGGCTCGATATCACCGACAAATGGAGTTAAATCAGAGACGTGGTAGCGTCCTACGTGCTCACCTCTAGTAACTCCCTCCACCAGGTAAGTAGTAGGGCTTACTACTTCGCGGATGCGATAAGGGCCATCCCTCCGGGGTATAAATTTCGCAGACTGTCCGGGGCCGACATCATTCATTCCTTGCGTTTTCAACAAAACGAGATCACCTACCTTATATTCTGGAGGGGCGCGTCTGCCCTCATCTGCGTACTTCTTCTGCAGAGATTGGTTACGTTCGTGGACATCTCGGGCGTCAAGCAGTACCGTCGATAACTTACGAAGGTAAGGAGTAATATTGTGGACGAAATTATCGCTGTCCACGATGGTCTTCATGTCCGCCACGACGTCCGATGGCGCGCGCAGCTCTCTTCCGAAGGTAAGGAAAGCTGGTGAAAATCCAGTGCTCGCTGTGACAGCGGAGTTCATCGCGAACCTTATGGCCGCAAGGTGAGTATCCCACGATGCGTGATCCTTTCCAACCAATATCGCTAACTGTGGTTTAAGATCACGATTTTTCCGCTCAACAGGGTTCGCTTCTGGGTGATACAACGGCGTCAAAGACTGTTTGATACCCATCACGTGACAGGCCTGTTGCATCACCTCAGCCACAAACTGAACCCCGTTGTCGCTGATCATCCTGCGCGGGACTCCATACCTCAGGAAGACCTCGGATATTAAAATCTCAGCGCATTCCACGCTGGTGGCCTTCTCCAACGCAAATAGCTCAACCCAATGGGAGCACGTGTCTTCTAAGATTAAAATCCAACGGTTACCTTTCGAAGTCTTTGGTAGGGGTCCGAACAAGTCGACCGATACCACTTCAAATCGCCGGGTAGTAGCAGGAGTCTGGAGTAGTCCTGCAGGCTTCCTGTTATCTATCTTGTATCGCTGGCAAGCTGCACAGCGTTTAACATAGTCTGTAACAAAAGACTTCATACCTGGCCAAAAGTATCGTGTTCTGATGCGTTGCAGGGTACGTTCAGCACCAAAGTGGCCTACTGTAGGAGCGTCGTGGAACTCTACGAGAACGGCTTGTCTCTCGTGTTTAGGGACCACGAGGCAGGCGGACTCGGCGTCTTCTGATTCGGGTGTGCACCTGTATAATACACCATCAGACATCAGGTATCCTCTCTCTGACCACCCCCTCCCCCTGAAGGGATCGTCGGTTGTCTCCAAGTCCTCGACGATACTCTTCAGCTCTGGGTTTTTGAGTTGGTTAGAGCGCACATCCTCAGGTGTCCTATGTGGCAAATCTACGGTCACTAAGCATACCTCACAACTAGTTGGGCTCTCCTCGCAACAAGCTGGGCGGCTTAGTGCATCGGCAATCACATTCACCTTTCCGGGAGTGTACTGTATCTGCAGGTTATAGGCCTGGAGGGTCAATGCCCATCTGGCAAGACGGCCACTGGGAGACTTAAGGCTCATCAGCCACCGTAGCGGCTGATGGTCGGACTTAACCACTACTTCCGAGCCTTCCACGTAACCCCTGAACTTCGTGACCGCCCAGACGACGGCAAGGGCTTCGCGCTCGGTGGTAGTGTAGTTGCGCTCGGCTGGCGAGAGAAGGCGACTGGCGTACTCTATGGGCCTTTCGTCGGGACCCTCCCCCTGCATCAAAACTGCGCCGAGACAGTAGCCACTGCTGTCTGTCCGGAGGGAGAAAGGCTTGGACTCGTCAGCCTGGCGAAGAATGGGAGCAGTAACCAGGAGCTCCTTGATGCGCTCGAAAGCAGCTTGCTGCTCATCATGCCATCTCCAACGGCTGTTCTTCTTCAGCAGGTCAGTCAAAGGTCTGGCGATCATAGCGTAGTTCGGTACAAACCGTCGAAACCAGCTGGATGTGGCCAGAAAACCTTTGAGCTGCCTCTCGTTTTTCGGGGCAGGCATGTCAGCAATAGCTGAGGTTTTCTCTGGGTCTACTTGAAGACCTCCAGGAACAATTATGTGCCCAAGGAATTTCACTGAGTCACGGGCGAAGCAGCTTTTTCTTCGATTGACTCGAAGGTCGAACTTCTCGAGTCTGTCGAAGACGGCTTCGAGATCTTCCATATGACCTTCGAAACTCTGTGACAGGATTATTAGATCGTCTAGATATCCAAGGATAGTCACAGGCCTCCTCCCTAGGGTGTCTGGTGGGATATCGGAGTCGTCACTTACCTTGTGTCCTCGAATAGGTACACTCAGGTTTGACTTGAAACGATCTATTAATCTCTGAAACGTGGCGCCAGAGTTGCGAAGGCCCATCGGCATCCTCTTAAACCTATAGGTGCCGGAGGGTGTAACGAATGCAGTTTTGTCGCGGTCTTCTTCTGCAACACAAACCTGAAAGTAGCCGGAGTGAAGGTCTAGCGTCGTCATGTAGCTGGTCGTCTTCGCTGCATGAAGCACGTCTTCTATGCGCGGGAGCGGATACCTATCCGGCTCAGTCACGGCGTTGAGCTTACGGTAGTCCACACATAGGCGGACTCCGCCATTCTTCTTCGCGACTAAGACGACGTTGGCAGCCCACGGTGACTCGCACTCCTCTATTACATCTGCGCGCAGCAGCTTCTCAAGCTCACCGTCTAACAACTCTCTCTTACCTTGCGACATCCTATAGGGTGGTGAAGCGGTCGGTTCCTGCTTCTCGTCAACCCGAATGTGATGAGCGGCATAAGTTGTAGGGGGTCCTTCGGTGGCGAAGCGCTCAACTCTCTTCGTTATGAGCTGGTTGAGCTGCGTCCTTTGAGCAGGTGACAGCTTTGTTCCTTCATCCTCTCTCAGCGCCAAACCGGTGGTATCAACCTGCATCAGCTCTACATCGCTGGTGGATATAAGGCTAAAAGACTGAACAAACGTAAACTTCTGCCCAGGGAGATTACTAAAATGCCAACAGTTATGTTGGAGGTCCACTAATATACCTGCTCTAGCGATAAAGTCCTGCCCTAGAAGCGTCCTATTATCCGCTCCCGGTATCACTAGGAAAGTGGTGGGGATAACGCGTCCCTGAATGGTGACGTTCGTGTCACATGATAATAACTCACGTACCTGCTGCGTTCCATCGGCGAGGCCAAGGTTGCGACGTGTTTTCGTGAAAGTAGCCCCACTGTCCAATAATACTTTATAGAGTCCAGGACTAGCGAGACTCTCAGTAGCACCTGTATCCAGTACTGCAACACCTACTAAAGACGCAACTTCTATCTTGACCGTAGGGTGTGACAGGTCAGACTCATAGGTAATAGCGCTTTGGAAACTCACCTTGTCGGCGGGGGGCGTGCCTTTACACGTCGGACACTTCGAGCGTATTACTCCTTGTCGACCGCAGCCGTAACAAGACAGCGGTGCATTATTATCTTGGTCACCCGATTTTATTTTAATTTTGCATTCATCCATCGAATGACCAAACCGTTTACAGAAAGCGCAGCGCGGTCGAACACGTTTCGTATTCGAATTCGTATCGTTACAAATATTCGAACTAGAGTCGGACACAGCGCGCGAAGGGTTACTTTGATTAACCGTCGCCGTCGGAGGGTTAATGTTTACATTTCGAGATTTCGCGATGCTTGCAGTGTTATTATTACTAATAGTCGAGATACTCGCGTTATGAGACGGAATTAGTGTTTTAGTATGACTTACCTCGCCTAGCGTCTCTTCAACATACCTTGCTCGCTCGAGTAGACAGTCGACACTACTTACACTATCGCGTGACACTCTCTTTCGGAACTTACGATGTAAAAGGCCGTAAACTATATCTACTTGCATAACATCTGGTAGCTTATATGGTAAACGCGACATTTCTGCTCGCACTCGCGATATAAAGGAATCGACACTATCGTTATCACTTTGTTCGCGCGCGAATATTTCTCGTAAGATCCGGTGGGCGGGGCGCGGGGCGCCGTACATGAATCGCAGGCGGCGTATCGCGTCGTCCCAGGTCTCCACGGTAGATTTTACGCCTTGCCACCACACTGCGGCGTCTCCGGTCAGCAGCATAGGTAGACCTCGAAGGGCGTGTTCGTCGGATACGCTTGCGCACTCTTTGTAGATGAGCACGCTCTCGACGAATGCTTCTAGGGCTTCGGTACTGCGGGCGGCTCCGTCAAAGCGGGCCGTGCACCGGGTAAAGTTGTTGTGCATGCCGTGCATGCCATGCACGGTTGGTCCAGTGTGTGTAGCGGTGGGTTGAGTCGGTCCCGTAGGGTCGCCTCTCGTTGACTCAGGCGTCGACGTCGCGACGCTTCTCATGACGTTGGATAACAATCGTGTGAGCTGTTCCTCGGACATGGAGATCATGTTACCAGCCGTTGTCGGGATCGGTGTAGTTGTTACCGTGGTGTTCACGCTCGCGGGGTTAGCTACCGCGTGCATTTCTTCCTCGCTACTGGAACCATCGTTTTCCTCCTCGTTTGCGTGTGCGCGGCGTGTTTTCGGCGGCATTCTCTCGACGATAACACTCGGTGATGAACGCAAACGGTAAATAACGGCAGTATAGTCCAGTAGGCACACAGATTACTCGATCCGTGACTCGGTAGAACACTTCGCGTGGATTTCGTTCGCACTCGCGTCGGTTATTTTTCCGTTTCGTAGGTACTTTCCGTACGGAGCACGTGCCACGAGTTGGGCGCAATTTATAAGGGGTATTCTCGAGGAATGAACTTCACACGGATTCGGTAAAACGTATATAATCGGTAACAGCACAATACAATCAGTCCATATGGGTACAATACAAGACAACAGAGTAGGTATAGCGTCCGTCGCACGATCGCAGCGTGGGGGGTGTTGCTAGGCGCGTAGCGGGGGGCCGACTGGCCACGCGAGCGAGCGCTTTCGGCGGGAAGCGAGCGGCGTAACCTTTGCGCGGCGGGTACGGCGCGAATTAACATTGAAGCGGCGACGCGGACGCAACATAATGCTACACAAATACATTTTCATAAACAAATGTGGCAGTTGGCAACTTTAGAAACATAGGCGAATATTATTTATTTCAAGTCACTCCATAGCGGCAGCCTGCTACAATAATAAACGACGCAAAATATATTGGATAACAGTTTGACGTACATTGATGTTTGAATTTAGAATTTGGTTCTCGTACTGCCTTAGAATAAGTACTAAAGCACTGCGAATGAGCAATGAGTGAATGGAACGAATGAACATAATTCCATTGTTTTCTTTGCTTTTTTAGAGAAGTAAAATTTAATGTAAATTAATTAACATTGTTTACGTACTATCCTCAGTTATCATCACTATAGTTTACTGCAGAACATGGCAAGGGCGAATTTAAGAGGAAGGATGGAGCCAGTCGCTTGTTTTGTTACGATTACACTAGGATTAAAAAAACTAACAATCATAAAGGAGAATCGGCAAAAATGTATGGAAGCTGGTCTAGGAATCAATAACAACCACATATACATCACAACAATAACAACTGTGGCGCCTCATTTAAAATCGGAGCGAAAAAAGTTAGGGTGACGTTTCGTAGGTTAGGTTAGATTATTTTTTTCGTACTGCGAATGAACGATGAATGAATCGAACGAATGAACATAATTCTATTGTTTTCATTGCTGTTTTAGAGAGGTAATGAGATCTGTTTTATCATCCCTATAAATTAAAGCAAAACATCGAACTGGTCATGGCTAAATATCTAGGTACCGCACGGATCATACGATATACGTCAGTCCGAAGATGGGTGACCGTTCGTTACACATCGACACCCCACCGTGTCTTGGAGAACACGTTAAACCTATGATCCCGGGTGTCGTAACCTATGACAGTCGTTACGGGTAGTCAGAAGCCTGACAATCTGATAACCAATCTAACCTTAGGATATCGGCACTATAACTAAGTAAGTTGCGGAGGTCTGATGGCAGTCGCTCCGTGTAAAATATTGGTATTCAGTTGCATCTGGTTAAACTGAAAGCTAACACCAACATAATTGGGAAAAGGCTAATAGGAAGACTGCGAATGAACAATGAATGAATGGAACGAATGAAAATCATTCTATTGTTTTTAACCGACTTCAAAAATAAGGAGGTTCTAAATTCGTCTGAACGTTTTTTTTTGCATGTTGTTACGCAATATCTCTGCCAATTTATGAATGGATTTTGATGATTCTTTTTTGTTTGGTAGGCCTTACTTCAGAGGTGGTCCCATATAAATTTTATCGAAATTGATTAAGCGCTTTTTAGAAAAAAAAACAACAAAAACAAAAAAACATATACTTTGATGACGTTTTGGTTTGTTCACTTCAGCAAAAGTTTTGATGAGGACTTTCAATCTCTGTTTAAACTGTCACCATAGAAACATTAGCCAAGAACAAAGAAGATTGTATGTATTTGTAAGGAGCCGTCATGATAATTATATATTAATACCTATTCCTAAAGAAAACTACCTTATTGTTGGAAAGATTACGCCAACCGTGTCATTTAAAGAAGTCCTAAACCGTGTAATTTATGGCACTAAAACGTAATATTTAAAAACTTTCAATAAAACACTTGGGACTTTATTTCTGTCTTTTTTTCTCTAGTTTAATCTGTCCAAGTTTGAGCGAGATACACAAAACTTTACTATGCTAAACTTTGCGTTATATGCGAGCGGGAAACGACGATGACGTACTGTCCCCTCGGTCCAGTTTAACAGACGCGCGGTTTTGACAGCTGTCCCCTGGGTACAGCTCAACAGACTAAGGGACAGTAGTTCCATTGCCATCAAGTACGAAACCAGAGGAAGAAAATCAGAATATGTAGACAGATTACAAAGATAGTTCGATTTTCAAATTACTGTAATGTCCTAGGGAATAAAAGAGGCACTTTCCGCCCGCTTTTGAGATAAACAGTGACACACTTTCAGAGCATGAGGGATAAAAAATCTATTAAAACTTGTATTTTATTTATTGTACAGCAATGCATCGAGACATGCTATAATTATCGTATTTTACACAAAATTTCATTTCTATTGGAACTCAGTGGGCACCAAGTTTCCCAACTTCGACTTGTCCAACTTTGTTTCGCTTGTTCAATAATTAATTCTGATTCGTACACACAAAACTGTCTTTAAGTATTTCAAAACAATACGAGAGTAGATAAGATAGAAGTTGTTTGAGCAAAAATAATTATTATAATTTATTTAAGTATTTTATGAAAGTTTACTTGGACAGATGTTTTGGAAAAATGACAGCAGCTGGCGACACTGGGCAACGTTTTGAAATTACGAAGGCGTCATGGATCAACGCACCCGATTTTATAAAAGCTGTTGTCATTCGAAGGAGATCTCGTACCCGAATCCTCTAGTCGCCGCAGCGGCCGACTACAGTCCCTCTCTCATCAGTAAAGTACGTCATTCCAGGCACACAGTTTTAGAACCCGATGACTATGTAACCCTCCTCCAGTAGGCGACTAAATCGACGAGCACACTACACAGCAGCTAATGTAAATGACACAACAATATAATCGTTCAGGGGTGATTCTATCATTACAGTTTTAGCTAATATCGGTATGTCAGGATTGCGAGCAAGGTAAACACAGTAAATAAAACCAACATAGACTCTCCACCACTGAGAGTACTTGTATTTGGGTTAGTATTAGTAACATAAACTAGATCACAATATATTACTTTACACAATTATTACAAGATCATAAAATAAGGACAAGCTAGTCAGATATAAAAGGTCAGACTTCGTCAGCTGATCAACACGGAATGCTCCCGCTTCGTCGAATGACCACCGCCTTTATAACCTCGGGTGGGCCGATCCATATCGACGACTACCCTCTCTTGTCAACATTGCCCAGTGCTACCCGCTACCGATAACACGGCCCTCCTGCAAAACACACGACCTCGTGTGTTGGTGGTTGGTGGTTGACGCACCATCAACCCCATCGTCAAGATTGTACATCAAGGCCTGACTTCAGTGACACCTCTGGACCTTAAACAGAAACAAATAATACAGTACACATCTCGGCCACACCTGATCACTCATCTTTGACCTCGTCATGTTACTCATGTCTTTGACCAAAGTAAAATGAAGAGCATCCAAAGAATGTTTGAATCGATTAGAGCTTGTTATCCCATCGACGGCCAACAAGCTCATCACCCATGACTTAAACTAGTTGATATTCATTCAGTATCAACCTAGTTCTATATTCGTTCATAACTTCTCGTATCAAACTTACTTACTTACAAACATCCACACATTAGATTTCAACATTTTCACAATAAAATACTATCTCAGATGCCTATTAGACAGTTCTACTTTGGTTAAACATCAAATTTTAGTTATTCAATAAATCATAATAGGTACATAAACACACAATCTCATTATACACAAATTCATAAAATCATTTAAATACATTTACAATATTTTTCAGGGCTAAATATCTCATTATAGTTTTTCACAAATTCATAATACATAAACACTTAAAATATTTCTTGGTTAAATATCTTAACGATTCACAAAGCCATAATACATAAACACTTAAAATATTTCATTCGTAAAAATCTCATAATTATTCACAAAATCATAACATAATATCTCAATAATTTACAAACTCATAGTACATTTAACACTTAAAATATTCCATGATTATAAATCTCAATTATTCACAATTCATTTTACCAGCATATAAACACTTCAAACTCATAGTACGTTAAACACTCAAAATATTTCAAGATTAAATATCTCATTATTCACAAACTCATAGTACATATCAACCCTTAAAATAATTCATGATTCAATATCTCATTATTATTCACAACATCCTACATTCTTAAATATCTCAATTCTTCACAAAATCATAAAACAAACATCCTAAATGTTTCATGGTTAAATATCTTTAACTCTTTAATCATTATTCACAGTATCATAGTACATAATTATAAACACTTAAAATATTATCTCAATTATTCCCAAAATCATAATACTTAAGTATCAACCTTTAAAACTTTTCAGGATCAAAATAATATCTCAATTATTCACAAACTCATATTACAAAACTGACATGATGTTGTAAACATAATATTTCTATAATGCGCTAATAATACAACCTTTTTACAACAATACAATACATATTATACACTTCTTTAACGAAAATAAGTCAAATTACTTTTTATTTAAAATAAATTTGACAAATTAATCTTTAACGGAAGTCATCATAGTAATTATCATCAATAAGAAATACAATTTCCTGTTTTCGTCTACAAAAAATACATTTTAAACCATAAGTAATAATAACAAACTACTTTTTAATTTCAATAAACTATTTTGTACCATTCTACAACAAGAATTATAACAAAACCAATCAAAACAAATATCAATATTTTCAAACCTTTTTAAAACATTAATTCAAAACAGAATCTCATTTTCACTGCATTTTCATTTATCAATTAATAGCATCACCCGCCTTGGATTTAGCCAACTCATTTGGCATCACCCGCCTGGGATCCTGCTTTATCAACATGGCATCACCCGCCTTGGATCTAGCCATATCATGGCATATCCCGCCTTGGTTCCAGCCCTATAACAATTGCTTCGCCACGTTAGAGTTTCAGTTTTCCCCAGGCGAAGCCTTTGGCCAACCCCGGCTGGCCAAACCGGGCGGTGCCAAAGATCAACCCTGGTTGCATCTCACCACAAACTCTAATACGACTTACAATGTATTTTCCTACACGAATAAATACAGATGCCGTATTTATTTTCCACGAATAAATACAGATACCATCATATTTATTTTATACGAATAAACACAGATATCATCTCATTTATTTTACACGAATAAATACAGATAACATCTCTTTTATTTTACATGAATAAGCAAAGATATCATTTAATATTTATTTTACACGAATAAATAACCTCTCATATTATATTTCCTTCCTCAAAATTCCTTCACACATAATAAAATGGTTGTGACTCACCGGATTTATCACATTTTCTCATTCTCACATTTCTCACCATTGTAATATCAATCTAATAATCAAGTTTTTGTCAGTCCGTCTACAGGGGATTTTTACAAAGCAAATAATTTACATGTGTGTATACAATCATAATGTGGACTGGTTTTTTCTTGTTCCACTTCTGATGTAAATGACACAACAATATAATCGTTCAGGGGTGATTCTATCATTACAGTTTTAGCTAATATCGGTATGTCAGGATTGCGAGCAAGGTAAACACAGTAAATAAAACCAACATAGACTCTCCACCACTGAGAGTACTTGTATTTGGGTTAGTATTAGTAACATAAACTAGATCACAATATATTACTTTACACAATTATTACAAGATCATAAAATAAGGACAAGCTAGTCAGATATAAAAGGTCAGACTTCGTCAGCTGATCAACACGGAATGCTCCCGCTTCGTCGAATGACCACCGCCTTTATAACCTCGGGTGGGCCGATCCATATCGACGACTACCCTCTCTTGTCAACATTGCCCAGTGCTACCCGCTACCGATAACACTAATATCTCACAGTGACAGCAGTGCAGCGTCTGCCGCTGTCCGGTTTAGGCCATGGACACATGTCTACGGTGCGGCACCGGCCACCGTGTAACGGCACGGCGCCGCTTCGGGGAGACGGTGCGGCGTCGTGTCGCAGCACAGTGCCGTGTACGGTGCACCGCACGTTAGTTTTTGCTTAGTTCGCCAAGTGGAAGCACGTCCCGTTCTCTGGGACAAAACAAACGAGGATTATAAAGATAAAAATGTTATCGGTAGCGGGTAGCACTGGGCAATGTTGACAAGAGAGGGTAGTCGTCGATATGGATCGGCCCACCCGAGGTTATAAAGGCGGTGGTCATTGGACGAAGGGGGAGCATTCCGTGTTGATCAGCTGACGAAGTCTGACCTTTTATATCTGACTAGCTTGTCCTTATTTTATGATCTTGTAATAATTGTGTAAAGTAATATATTGTGATCTAGTTTATGTTACTAATACTAACCCAAATACAAGTACTCTCAGTGGTGGAGAGTCTATGTTGGTTTTATTTACTGTGTTTACCTTGCTCGCAATCCTGACATACCGATATTAGCTAAAACTGTAATGATAGAATCACCCCTGAACGATTATATTGTTGTGTCATTTACATCAGAAGTGGAACAAGAAAAAACCAGTCCACATTATGATTGTATACACACATGTAAATTATTTGCTTTGTAAAAATCCCCTGTAGACGGACTGACAAAAACTTGATTATTAGATTGATATTACAATGGTGAGAAATGTGAGAATGAGAAAATGTGATAAATCCGGTGAGTCACAACCATTTTATTATGTGTGAAGGAATTTTGAGGAAGGAAATATAATATGAGAGGTTATTTATTCGTGTAAAATAAATATTAAATGATATCTTTGCTTATTCATGTAAAATAAAAGAGATGTTATCTGTATTTATCCGTGTAAAATAAATGAGATGATATCTGTGTTTATTAGTATAAAATAAATATGATGGTATCTGTATTTATTCGTGGAAAATAAATACGGCATCTGTATTTATTCGTGTAGGAAAATACATTGCAAGTCGTATTAGAGTTTGTGGTGAGATGCAACCAGGGTTGATCTTTGGCACCGCCCGGTTTGGCCAGCCGGGGTTGGCCAAAGGCTTCGCCTGGGGAAAACTGAAACTCTAACGTGGCGAAGCAATTGTTATAGGGCTGGAACCAAGGCGGGATATGCCATGATATGGCTAGATCCAAGGCGGGTGATGCCATGTTGATAAAGCAGGATCCCAGGCGGGTGATGCCAAATGAGTTGGCTAAATCCAAGGCGGGTGATGCTATTAATTGATAAATGAAAATGCAGTGAAAATGAGATTCTGTTTTGAATTAATGTTTTAAAAAGGTTTGAAAATATTGATATTTGTTTTGATTGGTTTTGTTATAATTCTTGTTGTAGAATGGTACAAAATAGTTTATTGAAATTAAAAAGTAGTTTGTTATTATTACTTATGGTTTAAAATGTATTTTTTGTAGACGAAAACTGGAAATTGTATTTCTTATTGATGATAATTACTATGATGACTTCCGTTAAAGATTAATTTGTCAAATTTATTTTAAATAAAAAGTAATTTGACTTATTTTCGTTAAAGAAGTGTATATTATGTATTGTATTGTTGTAAAAAGGTTGTATTATTAGCGCATTATAGAAATATTATGTTTACAACATCATGTCAGTTTTGTAATATGAGTTTGTGAATAATTGAGATATTATTTTGATCCTGAAAAGTTTTAAAGGTTGATACTTAAGTATTATGATTTTGGGAATAACTGAGATAATATTTTAAGTGTTTATAATTATGTACTATGATACTGTGAATAATGATTAAAGATTTAAAGATATTTAACCATGAAACATTTAGGATGTTTGTTTTCTGATTTTGTGAAGAATTGAGATATTTAAGAATGTAGGATTTTGTGAATAATAATGAGATAATGAATCGTGAATTATTTTAATCGTTGTTATGTACTATGAGTTTATGAATAATGAGATATTTAATCTTGAAATATTTTAAGTGTTTAACGTACTATGAGTTTGAAGTGTTTATATGCTGGTACAATGAATTGTGAATAATTGAGATATATAATCATGGAAAAGTGTTAATGTACTATGAGTTTGTAAATTATTGAGATATTATGTTCTGATTTTGTGAATAATTATGAGATTTTTACGAATGAAATATTTTAAGTGTTTATGTATTATGGCTTTGTGAATCGTTGAAATATTTAACCAAGAAATATTTTAAGTGTGTATTATGAATTTGTGAAAAACTATAATGAGATATTTAGCCCTGAAAAATATTTTAAATGTATTTAAATGATTTTATGAATTTGTGTATGATGAGATTGTGTGTTTATGTACCTATTATGATTTATTAAATAACTAAAATTTGATGTTTAACCAAAGTAGAACTGTCTAATAGGCATCTGAGATAGTATTTTATGAAAATGTGAAAATGTTGGAAATCTAATGTGTGGATGTTTGTAAGATGTTGATACGAGAAGTTATGAACGAATATAGAACTAGGTTGATACTGAATGAATATCAACTAGTTTAAGTCATGGGTGATGAGCTTGTTGGCCGTCGATGGGATAACAAGCTCTAATCGATTCAAACATTCTTTGGATGCTCTTCATTTTACTTTGGTCAAAGACATGAGTAACATGACGAGGTCAAAGATGAGTGATCAGGTGTGGCCGAGATGTGTACTGTATTATTTGTTTCTGTTTAAGGTCCAGAGGTGTCACTGAAGTCAGGCCTTGATGTACAATCTTGACGATGGGGTTGATGGTGCGTCAACCACCAACCACCAACACACGAGGTCGTGTGTTTTGCAGGAGGGCCGTGTTATCGGTAGCGGGTAGCACTGGGCAATGTTGACAAGAGAGGGTAGTCGTCGATATGGATCGGCCCACCCGAGGTTATAAAGGCGGTGGTCATTGGACGAAGGGGGAGCATTCCGTGTTGATCAGCTGACGAAGTCTGACCTTTTATATATGACTAGCTTGTCCTTATTTTATGATCTTGTAATAATTGTGTAAAGTAATATATTGTGATCTAGTTTATGTTACTAATACTAACCCAAATACAAGTACTCTCAGTGGTGGAGAGTCTATGTTGGTTTTATTTACTGTGTTTACCTTGCTCGCAATCCTGACATACCGAGATTAGCTAAAACTGTAATGATAGAATCACCCCTGAACGATTATATTGTTGTGTCTTTTACAAAAATTTGAGTATTTGCGTTGCGTCGGCACACGGCAGCAATTATACGTCGGGACGTGCTTCCACTAGTGAAATTAATAAGTCAACATCTATTGTCAGCCATTTTTATTTACACGTGCGAACTAAGCAACTGCAAAACATAATCTAACGTGCGGTGCACCGTACACGGCACCGTGCTGCGGCACGACGCTGCGCCATCTACCGGTAGCGGCGCCGTACCGTTACGCGGTAGCCGATGCCACGGCCTTACCGTCCTCGCTGGCGACGCCCGTCGCGACGTCCCACTACCGGTCGTCACGATCTACCGAGCTCTCCCGTCGTAGAGCCGGTCGTCTTTTCAGACTCTACAGTCACACCGATAATTCAGCCCTCATCAAGCTGTCTCCCCCAATCCCACGCCAGCAACGCCCTAAGCCGAGATCCAAGTCACACCAGGGTTCGCCCTCAGTGCTGTTGTTGCTAGTAGTCATGATGTTAGTGTAGTATATTATTGGCTGGAGTCGCTGCACCTCCGAACCGCGGACCGCATATACGTGTGCGCTTGCGGCTAGAGGCAGAACGTGTTACGACACGGTAACGTAAATTTGCACGTTATGTCAACGCACCGTGCCGCGTTACCGCACCGTTCCACGTTGACGACGTCGGCGTCGTGACGTGGAGATGTGGACAGGCCCTAAGGATGTTCTACCTCTGGGTTGCCGGTTGACACTTTTTTTTGGGATACCTTATAAATTACAACTGAATTTTATGCTAAATTAATATCTTTGTTTTTAATTTTTAAACAAAAAGTCTTAACAAAAACTGCTTAATTAATTTTGGACTGAAAACTTTGTAGACTTTTGTTGAAATAACATAGTTGATTAGATTCACTGCAGATGAAATATTTAGCTCGGTTTGTGATTAATTAATTAGTACAGGGTACTTTTTAATCACTAAGTACTATTTTTTTCTAGGCATTAAGCAGAACAAAAATATTCAATTTAAAATAAAAAAGGTTATGTTTAATATGAGAGCTGGGGCGGAGAGCTATACTCTAAATAACTATAAGTGTGCGTCCTGAGTGACGGCGCACGGGCGTATTGCGGATTGCGGAGCGGCTTTACCGTGGCTTTACCGTCGATACCTGTACTTAGTGCACGCAGAAAAGTTGACGCGTACACGCGTGTGTTTATTTTACTTTGGTTTTAATAATGTCGATATCAAAATTCAAACTTTTCGAACATTTAATTAATGCGCCGTTCATTCCGCCTGCGCAGTGCGCCGTCACTCAGGACACACACTTAGACATTTTGTGCAGAGGTTGATTATGTAGAAGACATTTCCTGCCTGATCATCCTTTGTTTTAATTATACTATTTTATACCAATGTTACTAACACTAGAATATACCTAAGATGTTTGTAATACTAACAAAATATGGATCACCGTTGTCCGAAATAAATGAATTTTAATTTAATTTAATATTGCAATAAAGTTATTTTCCCGAAAAAATTATCAATTCAGCGTGGTGGTTACTATGTCAAACGTTAAATACTATGCTAGTCGCACATATGCACTGAATCAGAGAAAGGGGCGCATTCACCGCGTGATTTCACGCAAGAAGAGATGACGATGGGAAGACGTCACGAGGACGGGCAGCGTCGCTCTACCAAACTGTGTACAGCACGGTTATTGATAGGATCCATACACCGTGGGCCCGAGGTACCCGAAAGATATTAACCACGCCTTTCTCATAGTATTATGAGTCAATAATGGTATATCATCATAAGTCCAATTCATTCAATTTAACTATTTTGATTTTCGAAACAAAATAAATCAATTAACTTTAGTACTTCCTTGTAAACAATACCTTAGATTGATATGGCAACGTTTATTAACTATCGTGTGAGTGGATATGAAACTTCTCACTTCACGATCCTCCCGGACAAAACACGACATACGGCGAGTGGGGTATGGTATGACCAAAGTATGAGAAAAGTCGCAACGCCGCTTTCATAGGGCTTATTACCCTAGAGATATTTCGAGTTCTGAATTTCTATGGAAATGTAACAGGTAGAACAGTATACATTGTAGTTATTATTCTACGTACAGTCAGCTACACTATTGCTTACCCCCCTCAAGAACAAACTTGTTCGTGAGAGGGGTAACCAGTTGGTGCAGCTGACTGTACATAAATAAAAGATGTGCAACTGCGCCTGAGCTAGTCTGAGCCTATATTTCAGGTCACAGTGCTCTCCCAAAAGTTGTGGGCCATAAATAACATTGATTGGGCAAGTAATATTACATTTTTAGCACTATACAATGTGTTTAAGAGTGAGTTGGATGTGTTTGTGTGTGTGCGTGAGTGTGGGTGTGTGTGAGTGTGTGTGTGTGTGTGTGTGTTGAGTGCATGCGTGTATGCGAGCGTATAATCAAAAGCTTATAATTTAGTTTAAAGTTTTACGAAGATCATTTTTAGCACTATACCTACAATGTGTTTAAGAGTGAGTTGGATGTGTGTGGGTGTCTGTGAGTGTGTGTGTGTTAAGTGCATGCGTGTATGCGAGCGTATAATCAAAATCTTATAATTTAGTTTAAAGTTTTACGAAGATCCTCGGTAGTTTGATAATCGCAGGTAAATAGGAAATGAAACAGTTTATATTTGCATTTCTACACATGTTTTCAACAAATAAATTCATCTTTATCTTTCCGTAACACTTAACTTGGTCACCTGTCCAATATGACTGCGACATTATACCAAGAAACATCCGGCACTTTACAACGATTAATTAATCTTTTACCGCGACCCATCCAATTACTGTCCTCGCTTATCGCCAGTCGACATCAAAACAGAAGCTATTAAGTCACCCTCTCCGTTACAGTACTATTAATCATACCTTAACTAGAGGTAAATAAACGAGAGTTATATTTATTGAGGACTAGTTGACGGCCGCGGCGTCGCCCAAGCTAATTTAGTAGAGATCAATCTACAATAACACCCTCCATTGACACTGCAAGTAAAAATGTGGGAGAAAGAATATTTACAACACGTCATTGATTCAACGCAGATGTGTGCATTCTGCAACTGTAGGCCAAACTTAAACAAAAACATGGATCAGTCGCTCGACAGATTTGACGTCGCTAATAACAGTCTTCTCTACGCAGATGATCAAGTTTTGCTTGCATCATCAGTGGAAGGGTTGCAGGACATGGTAACTGTGATGAACGAAGCATATAAGAGGAAAGGTTTGAGAATTTATGTAAGCAAGACGAAAGTAATGGTTTTTGAAAGAGATGCAGATGTATCTGGGTGTAAAGTAAAGATTGGAGATTAAAGTATTGAACAGGTGAATGAGTTTGTTTATTTGGGAAGTATGTTTACAAGAGATGGTAAGATTGATGAAGATGTGGAAAGGAGAGCAAATGCGGGAAACAAAGTGAACGGTGCTATGCATGCGATTGTGACGAAGCGAAAGGAGTATGTAAGGATCGTAGCATGTGGCGTTCTACAGTTTCTGCCTACCCCCATGGGAAAAAGGCATGAGTTTATGTATGTATGTAATTAACAGTATGGTACCGTTTGGAGGTTTGTATGAATGACACACGTGCGCCTTATTGAGCGATCACTTTAATTATGCACTAGTCGAGCAATAAATCTACTAAATATTAAACATAAACATGGTGTCTCGTTGGCATACCTATGCACACACATATTGAGGACATTGGAGGGACGTGCCATGCTATAGCAATGTCTACACCAGTGCGCTTTCATGTTCATCTTGCGTCTTTGTCTGAAACATGCGTGAAGCGCCATAGCGCAAGCAATAGCGCATGCCTTAATACTATGTAGTTCGACAAAAGCGCATGCCCCTAGCGCACGCTAATCCGTCTCTTGTATGTCGGCTGACGACTGACCGAGGCGCACCGGTGTAGACGATAAGCTGCATGCGGCTTATGACAATCAATACTGCATGCGCTTGACGCTAGAGGAATTGAAAGTTGAAAGCGCAAGATGAACATGTAAGCGCACGGGGGTAGTTGATCTCTAGTAGACGTTATGTTAAGTCAGCCTATTGCCATCAACCGGCCACAAATCCAGACTCCGGGCTGCGACTGAGAAATTTCACATGAAAAACCCAATAACACTATCCGACTTGGGGATTGAACCCAGGATCTCACACTCAGCAATCGCACTTGTACTGGCACTACCACTAGTAAGGAAATGCACCAGAGACCAACACAACGAATCGTGGATAAACCATGGCGAGTGCAGGCAGGCCAAGGAGGCGCTTCCCGCCATTGACGGTCGTCTCACTAAACGAGTTCTCCGGCTGTCAAAGCAACAACTGCGTACAGTCACAGCAGTCATCACTGGCCATGGTTCTTTTAACAAACACCTCTTTATGATTGGAGTTACAGACAGCCCACTGTACAGGACATGCGTGGAGGAGGACGACACGGCAGCCCATGTTCTATCTAAACTGCCCTGAGGTCGCCACATACAGGGCCAAGTACTTCGGAAACCCAGGTACTCTCCGAGAGATCACGAGCAACATCAAGGTTGTGCTGGCCTTTTTCGAGGAGTTAGGGTGGATCGAATGATTATACTTACCACCCATCACGCAAAATACGCGCTTAGACATGGACGTCTAAGCGCGTATTTTGCGCAACTCCAGTTGCGGACACCAGCCCGTTAGGCTGAGCATCCACCAGAGCTGTGCTAAGCTGCGTAGCGAGGAATGTGTTTTGTAAGCACCAATAGAATGACTTCATTTACCTAGCTTCGCTCTGCGCAGCTCTGGTGGATATGGGCTTAGCGGTGCGAGGTTTTTGTTCATACAAAACAAGCAAGAAATGCGAGCGAGGGATGTGTTGCGAGGAATGTGTTGCGAGGAATGTGTTACGAGGAATGTGTTGCTACGAATGTGTATTATTCTCCCTCATATTCGAAAAGAGTCCGCTACCTATCCTCGCACCGCTCATTTGTACACATTAACACATTACACATTCCTCGCACAGCTCTGGTGGATAGGGTCACACCGTTTCACATCCTCGCTACACATTTTCGCACCGCACATTTTCCTCGCACAGGTGGATACTATTATCTCACCTACGACCACTGGACCAGCAAGGCATTCAAATTCATTTAAATTCTTGTCAATGTTTTTCGAACATCCACCCATTGGTGTGTTGTTATTAACCATGTTCAAAATAAACAAAAAACCTAACAAGTGCTACGGAGGTCCATTCTGTAATATTTAGCGAATGTTTTTAGGGTCAGCCGGTAATAGGAACGGGACTGTGTCAAGGTGAGTCTGCTATTGTTTCGATTCTATTATTCAAGTTTTTGTTACCAACCTCTTTTGTTTAATTTTTCTCTTGTTTTTATTGTAGACTAGCAGTACCCGCGGCTTTGCCTACTAGTTTAGTCAAAATAGACTTTTAACTTTGAAATAATTCGCATAGAGCTGAAAATTGGCACAGACCTTAAATAGATCATTACTTACTACTACTTAGCGAAACGAAATTACACAGACACAGAAGAAATGCTAGAAATTCTGAAATAGTTACTTCATAAGTATTTATTTTGTATAATTGTATAGTATATATTTCAGTTTTTAATTACCTACACTTTATTTATTCTCGCAATAACAAGTTGGGATTTATTTAATTTTTTCATTAGTTTTAATTAACTTAAATTACTGTCCCATTATTAAAACAATAGAGTATTGTAAAGTGATGGCCTGAAACACAGGTTTGAATAAACCTAGATCGGGAAGGTCGCTACATCACCTTCATATATAATATTGGAGTTCAAAATCAAATCAAAATCAAAAAGTTTTATTTCACATAAACCAATACAGGCGCTTATGAAAAGTCGAATTTAGGTGCACGGTTCCAATTAGTCGTTTCCTATGGAGAAGAGCTGGCAAGAAACTCCATGGTTACTCAGTTAACTTTCTTGCACCTGTAATTAATATAAGTTATACACTAGTATAAACTTAGACATTAATATAACCATTATTATAAAACTTTACTAATACTACTGTGGATATCTGTACATTTTTTTGTAAAAGTTTAATAATATTTTTTTTATTTATTATTACAAATAATAATGTGATAATAATAACTTTATTTCGGGTGGCATAGACCCATAGAAACCTTAACCTCGTATACATTTAGAAGTTTCCATAATAAATAATTCAATCATAATTCGAAAGACACGCGGCGCCATCTATTATCGTTATTGTTGTTTTCCTCGGGAACAATACTTTTTTTTTCAGGATGATAGGTACCCTATGTCCGTTTCTGTTTCAAATGGACCGTCTACATCGCTTCAACTATTATGACGTTAACACATAAACCCACGCCTGTATTCCCCGAAGGGTTGGCAGAGGTGTATAGAACACTCACATTTCGCCGTAATGTTTTACGTCCCATGTAATAGGGGCGAGCCTATTGCCATCGACCGGGCACAAATCCAGACTTCGGGCTGCTACTGAGAAATTCCACACGGAAAAACCCAATATCACTTTGTTCGACCTGAGGATTGAACCCAGGACCTCACGCTCAGCAGTCGCAGTCGCGACCGCTAGACCAATGAGGTAGTCTATACGATAACACCCACCGTTTAATATTTACGAATAATCGAAATTTTTGACGTTGAAATGTTCAAAGAATAACTTTTTTTGCAGAAGTGGTATCGAAGGGGATTTTGGTCATTTCATTTTTAATGATGTTTTTAAGGTTTGTGCCACATTTCAGTTCTATGCGAATTATTTCCAAATGTTAAGATTTTTTTGTATATTTTGACTGGATTAAATTCATTTTATTATAGTTCCTAAATCAACATTATTATAAAATGTGACGTCACAAAAGACCGTACTCTATTCAAAACGGCAGCATGATTAAAATTCATAATTTAGTAATACATCAATTATAAAACAAGTTGGTCCGTACATTAAAATAAAATTAAGTTAAATGTACAGAAAATGTGAAAGAAGAAACTATTATTTTGCAAGCAGCCTTATTTTGCTAATATCAATATACTGCGATCACCAATCAGTTCTCCAGACGTGGTGATTTTGGCGATTTTATCTTGCGACCTTGAATTATAACGATATGATACTGTGGAGGGCAAGCGGTGTGGTGTTCCTCCGACCAAAGGGAAGATCCTCCAACCAAGTGGCGTCTTATGCCTGGCGGGCTACTGCCAATTTTTTTTTCTTTTTTTTCTTTTTGGCACTTCTGTAGATGGTCTTAGGGGACCGTTTCTACGTAACCGGGCAGTTTATTGGCGAGAGCTGAAGGGTCTCCAGCCAATGGGGGGAGGGGGGCGATTGATGTTGGGCGGTTGTATACATATATATTTAATATCTGTTGTATATATTATCTGCGTTTTAAATCTTGATATCGCGATGTAGGAACTGTCATGGCGTCAACTATGAGAGTTGTCGTTACTGCTATAGTCTGCTATACCACCGTTGCGTTGTGTAGTTCGCATGTGGCGCAATAGATGCCGCCACAACCCTTTTTGATAAGAGAAGAAGTGAAGCGTGAAGAGAAATTGTCATAATCACCACACTTGACAAAGACATTGGGGATTGACAGATAACAAGACACTGTTAGCAATCCTCTTTCCTCATCCCTTATAGGTAAATTGCCGTAAGCTAGGCCCTCCCGATGGTCTGCGGGACGCGGGAGGGGAACAAATAGCCAATCACCTGTTGGACAGTAGGGATAGATAACAGCAGACTGACTAGCCCGACCACTTAACTGAGACCGTTCCTGAGGTAGTTGCGGTGCGGGAGGGGTGACAGTTGTCACAAGTTGACGAATCAGTGAGCTCTCGCGTCGCGTCACCACACACCTCCCGAACCGTGGAACTACCTCAGGGGGCCTGCTCCCTTAGTCCGTCAACGAAGTTAGTCGCCCGTCCGAAAGTTGCCCGAAACGTAGGAGTGAACAAAACAAGTGTCAAGTTCAACTTTACGGACAGGCAAAAACACAATTGTAGTAAGGACAACTGTCAAATCGTGTTGTCATTCATGCTTAGTTCGGGCCCCGAAATAATCGTATGTCCGTAGGTGATAGGGAGTAGGAAACTCTCGTAACTAAGGCCGAAATCACAGACTTGGTGCTTAGGGAGTAGACCTCCAGGAACGGTCTCAGATAAGCGATCGGACTATAATTGGCCAAATCATTCCCCTCCCGCGCCGATCGGAAAGGCCAAGCTTACGGCACTTTACTTATAATCGCTTACCATCAAGTAATCATAAAAATTAACACGCGACCAGAATCTGGGGCAAAAACTAGTGAATTAATAATAATTGTTCATAAATTTTCAATTAGCAGTGCGAACCTGAATCATGTAGCGAAATTAATTAACTCTGTATTAAATGAAAATGTGCCAAAATTAACCGAAGTCAAATGAGGAGCGTTTTCGCAAAGCGTTATGTACGATTTTCAGCAACCGGACCACGCAGCGCATCGCAGCGGATGCTCGAGCACGCGCCAGTAGCCGACCGCGTCCGCCCGACGGCTACAATTTGCTGGAACCCGGGCGCAAGCGCGCGCGTGCTCGTGTATCCGCTATCGCAGTCAGTTTCTACCTGCGGTGTGGCCGAACGGAGCCGACCGGACGCGACGACAGCCGAGCGCCGCCGTCCACGTACTCAAGGAGCCGACCGGCTGCCGCAGCGTCCGAGCGCAGCCGACCGGCTGCCGCGGCATACGCGCGGATCTAACCGAGTTCCAAGCATTGTAAATTCCGCGCAAAAATGAAACTTAACTAGTGTATGTAAGCCTGAATTTCCGTTAGCACAGTGTAAAATGCGCTCCGGCGCGGCCCGTTTGGTATCGTACATTACAAGAACTCTTCTTTGTTTTTTTTTTTTTCGTGTTTTCGACACACTTTCCGTAGGTAAACATGTTGATATCAACGAATTTTCTATAAGCAATAAAGAAATCATTCAAATTCTACTGCGAAGAGCCTAGTTTTGTCAAAACGATACATCTATGCGTATATATCACATTGAAAAAACTTCAAGTGAAAAGAAAGCATTAAAGAAGGCAGACGTCGAAAATCTACTTAAATCTTATGAAATTTCTGAGGACCCAGATGCTAAGATGTTTTATGAATAATACTCGTTCAACTACTGTGATAAAATATCTTATCTGTAATAAAAAAATACCGTATGGGATTCTTTTCAAACCGAGATTTCAACAGTAGACGTCTCAAAGTTGAAAAAACTCGTCGTTTTGTGATCTCATTATTTCAGTAAAAATATAAGTATTTGATTCTTTTTTTAGTGTTCTTGCACTAAAAAAAGACAAAGCAAAATACTCGTAATCGCTATGGCTATGATTTTGACAGGTCCACAATTTCCATAGCAACGTTTTTATTAACAATCCGACTTCTTTAAAGCAAGTGTTATAATTTCAAAATTCGATAAAAAAACATAAAAAATTAAAATGATTCTAGTTTAAAAAAAAACTTCTTCCCTGCTTTAGTTACCAAATATAACCAAAAATGTAAACACAGCTGATCATATCTAAGGATAGATAGATCTTAGCGTATTTTTGACTAGCTTTCGCCCGCAGCTTCGCTTGCGTGAAATTTTGAACTCGTTAAGTGACGATTTTCCATACGAACTTTCATCCCCTATTTAACACCTTTAGGGGTTGAATTTCGAAAAATCCCTTCTTAGTGGATGCCTACGTTACAAAAGGAACCTACTGTCTAAATTTCAACTTTCTAGCCCCAGCGGTTTGGGCTGTGCGTTGATAGATCACTCAGTCAGTCAGTCAGCTTCTCCTTTTATATGTATAGATGAAATCTTTGAACAGCTATTTCTCTTAAACTATTGACTTTTGGAGAAAGTTGTAGAACAAAAGATACTCATTATTATGGGTACTTTAACACCTTTTCGGATTAGTACCCCCTTTCCGACTAACCGTATATACCACGGAATTAATATTGTTTTTGACACATCAACTGTCATGATCAGTGATCGGATAATCGGGCGCTAATATATCTAAACTTCACTTTTATTCTCACGAAAGAATAATATGGACATGCCTTTCAGAATCCCGGATCCCGGAATCGTTTGAAATTCCTGAGATTGCTAAAAATGTTACCTGCATACAAAATATACAGCATGTAAGGGTAAACACCGTTATCACTCAAACCATGGGTAGTTGACTTAAACATAAAAATATTGGACCGAGTAAAAAAGAAATATTAAAATATACGCGCAAGAAATGAGCGGCGCGGCGGCGCTACGACGCGGCGTACACACACTCGCTAACGAGACAGCTGACTGACTGGTGTAGCAAACTGTGCGGGGCCGTGTGTCGGGCCACACGGCGATTTCCCCGCGCCCCTTCCCGTAGCTTGTTGCCCCCGCGGATAGGGTGAAATGCTTTTGAGGAAAAATGAAAATTTTATAAAAAAAAAGTTTATTATTTTTCATTGATTTTACGTTCTATAAATGAAACCAAACCACTGGTTTCAAGGATAACGGTGTTTACCCTTACAGCCTGTAGTTAGAACACATTGCGAAAAAGAAAAAATAATATTAATAAAATGTGTACAGAAGTGTTCGTATAAAATACAATAAATTAGTCGATTCGATCACTAATCTGTTAGATAGACAAATCAGTGCACATTAACGTTTTTTATTGATATTCCATTTGTTTTCAATAAAACAAAGGTACTAAATCAAAATAACCACTGCTATAATTTCATCAAGTTTGTTCTAGTTGTTTTTACAAAACTGTCCAATTCCGGGAAACCGGGATTACTTATTTATTCAGAAAGGAATGTCCATGTTATTCTTTCGTGGGAAGAAGTTTAGGTATACTTACAAGCTTAGTTTTAGCACAGTGTACCTACTCACTACATACAGTGGGTCAACGCCCATACATTTGACAGGTCTTACGAAATGTCAAAATTATGTAGGCGCGGAGGTTATGTCCCAAGTATGCAGTATGGCTACTCGGGACATAACCTCCGCTCCTTGAATCCGCAACCCCCCGCACGATTGCTCTGCGACAATGTTCTACATTGACCGACTGTAAGGAGTAAGATATAGGTAGACTGTGGTTTTAGTATATACTAAACCTGAAACTAGTTTGTTCAGAATCACTAGGAGAATCGATTGATATATTTTTACAACATATTTTATTGTTTTCATTTTCTATTTTGTTTCAGTAGGTTTCTACCCATAACACTTGACGGGAATAGACACCTTGAGGCTTGAGACGGTCCGCTCGGTCAGTTTCCTTGTATTAAACTACCCCTGCATAGCACATCGCAGACATTTCACGCTTTACTAGGGAACTTAACGCGACATAAACTACGGTGTAACTTGGAGATTTATTAAAAAAACATATTCAGGCAGTTCTGATGAAAATCTTGTTGGGGTGTCTCGGTTTTTGTATATGTATACTAAAAATAATGTTGTATAAGCGCCCGAATATCCGATCACTGGTCATGATTGATGTTGGTTACGTTACGCAATGAGGGTTTTCTGAAATGACGCCCACTAGGCGGCAGCACTGAGACGTCAGGTCCAGAACTGTCAAGTGTCAGAACGCCTATATTTTCGTTTCAGATTTTTTTGTATTTTTTAATAAAATTAAATAAGTACCTACACTAAATATTCTCTCAAAAACGAAATGCCACAATGTTGTGCAGTTCCTATATGCTCAAAAAACACGGGAGGTCATAAGTTTCCTAAGGATAAAATAAGTTTAAAACAATGGCTTGTAGCCATTCGTAGAGATCGGTTTACGCCTACAAATAATAGTCTTTTAGGCAAAGATCACTTCAGTAAAGACGATTACGAGCTGCCGAAGGACTCAGTGTTAGAGAAACGTAAGTATTTTATAGTGTTCTATGATCAAAAGTGCAAATGCATAGCACTAAACTTTTTTAGTATTTGTTACATTTTAATTTGGTATATTTAATTGTAAAGTATGTAAATGGAGACTAATGCCTTCATTTAATTTGCTGAACTTCGTAATAAAACCATATTTATTCAATGTTTCAGCCAGACAGCGCGCATTATTGGGATGGGAGACCTCTTGCCAATGTGGCGCCAACTAGTGGCGTACGTTTTCGTAAAAACACTCATTGCCCTGCAGGACCACCTGGTAACCGAACCTACGTGTTGCAACACAAAAATCATTCTACACGGACCCAACACGGACCAGACAGCGAACAACCGGTTCTTTTAATCAAATAAGACCCTGGCAACACTCCAAGGAATCGTGAGGAAGACTAAAAAGGAATAAGATAATGTTGCCAACCTTTTTTTTTCTTTTTACTGTTTTTAGGGTTCGTCTGTTACAATTTGTACAAAACAAAACAAATATCTGACGGGTACTATGTGCTGTTCTGTTTGTAAATCACCATGGAAGCTGAAATAATAATTTGTAAATAAGTGTAAACATACAAGAGAACAGTTTGTGCGGGCACGATTGATTAATAACGAAAAACTTTTTTTTTATACTTTATTTTCTGACCTACTTTCAAAAAAACGAGGTTTATAATGTGACGTTTTTTTTGTATGTTTGTTCATCGATATTGTCGCCAACTATGAACCGATTTTTTTTCTAAGAATATTTTCCCGAGGTGACCCCATTTATATTTGATGAAGATCTGATGCAGTCGGTTTTTCTTTTTTTATGATTTTACATAATGATTTAAGTAACAGAAATGATCTCACACAAAGAAAGAAAGAAAAATGCATTTATTGGCACACAATACCATAAGCAACAGGTTTACATGAAATAGAAAACAAAAAAATGCCTAAAGGGCCATCAACTCAGATGGCAGTACTACACAACCCAAATTACAAAACAAACAAATACAAAACCCTAATTTTCACTGCAATCCATGAATGCTTTTTTTTCTACAAATTTTTCCGCCTGTATTAGCCGAAGGGTTGGGTAAAGGTGTATTTCGCCGTTATGTTTAAGGCCCATGTAATAGAGCCTATTGCCACTAACCGGGCACAAAACCAGACTCCGGGCTGCTACTGAGAAATTCCACACGGAAAAACCCAATAACACTTTGTCTGACTTGGGAATCGAACTCAGGACCTCACGCTCAACAGTCACAATAGCGACCACTAGACTAACGATGTAGGAGACTATTTAGTTACGTTAATAATGTGCCTTAACCCAAATCATTCATCAAAATCAAAGGAATACTCGTTATCGTACCTCATTTTGAATTGTCAAAAACATTACACTACCCATATTTTTGATAAATGAGCAACGACAAAAACATACTAAAAGTAATATTGCATGTTGTTGACAAATTAATTTTGGGGTTCGCTATACCCCCCGCAATATCCTTGCGTAGGGGAGATTAGTCCAAAACCGGGTATGGGGGTAAAACTGGGACAAGGTAGTATAGCCTCTTACACGTTTCAAATTTAGGCGCGCGTTCGCTAACTGCTTTTGGCCACCCTGATCAGTTTGTCAACAAACTTTCAATGGCGTCGGTGCGTGCTCGACAACAATAAATAGGAAAAACGCTTTTATGGTCAATCTATACATATAAAAGGAGAAGCTGACTGACTGACTGACTGATCTATCAACGCACAGTCTAAACTGCTGGGGTTAGAAACTTGAAATTTTGACAGTAGGTTCCTTTTGTAATGTAGGCATCCACTAAGAAGGGATTTTTCGAAATTCAACCCCTAAGGGAGTTAAATAGGGGATGAAAGTTTGTATGGAAAATCGTCACTTAACGGGTTCAAAATTTCACGCAAGCGAAGCTGCGGGCAAAAGCTAGTTGATCTAATAATCTTTGGAATTAACAAGTGTATCATTTATACTCCCGAAGGAGCCATGCATGGGTGCAATTCTTAAATGTAAGAACTGGGCCCATGAAGGCTGTACGGGTTGGGAACCCGAAGATATTGATGAATTCCATTGTTACCACTACTGGTAAGTGGCAAAATCGGGTATAAAATTTGGATACACCCGGTTTTGGACAAGGGATGGGGCAAAACCGTGAAAATATAACTTTTATATATTGATTATTTTTTGTTATATTTAGAATTAAGAATAAAGTGATCTCAAGTGCTAAATATGTTATTTATAAACTAAACTAAATAAAGCCTAATAAAATTGATTTAATTTTCTTCAAACTTGTGTTATACTGAATGTTTGCCTTAGCGCCACGGTTCTACCCCACTTTCCCATACATACAAGTTATATTGAACCCCTTTAGTTTAATAACAACCTATGACAATCTATGTTTAGTGTTAGAAATTGATCGTTTGATAATCAAAAAGTAAAACTGCTATTATTCAATTTAAACAGCCATACACGTTACGTACTAATTAACAACCGCGGCGCGCGGATCATACGATTTGGAAGGTTAAGTTGCGCTTGCCGCGGTTAGTTCATGAATGGGTGACCGTTCGTTACATCGAGACCCCTCCGTACCTCGGAGAGCATGTTAAACTGTTAGTCCCGAGTGTCATACCTATGACAGTCGTTACGGGTAGTCAGAAGCCCGAAAGTCTGACAACCGGTCTAACCTTAGGATATCGGCATTGCCCAGTAACTGGGTTGCGGAGGTCTGATGGCAGTCGCTCCGTGTAAAATACTGGTATTCTGCCGCATTTAGTTAGACTAGAAGCTGACTAGAAGTTGGGTAAAGGCTAAGCACAACAAGAACACGTCCGACACACGAAAAACTTAAAAAATAATGGCTTCACTTGCCACGTAGCGGGTCATATGATAATGCTACGACAGCGTAGGCACGACATCATCAGGCTACGAGCTACGTCGTAGCAAGAGCGCAGTTATCCCTGTACTATTATTTATTCTGTGGCGATACCTAGACGGTGCGTCTCTATTTTACCGCGCTAACCGCAGCGAGCCCTATTATTGTTACGCGAATATCTTTTAATATAGATTCTAGGTTTTCGTACCCTGTGATAACTACAATAAATTATTTCATTTCATATGTAGTGGTTCTGTTGTGTGTCATTGGAGTTACAGACAGCCCACTGTGCAGAGCATGCATGGAGGAGGACGAGACGGCAGCCCACTTGCTACTAAACTGCCCTGAGGTCGCCACATACAGGGCCAAGTACTTCGGTAACCCAGGTACTCTCCGAGAGATCACCAGTAACATCAAGGGTGTGCTGGCCTTTTTCGGAATTAGAGTGGATCGAGTAATTATACTTACCACACATCACGCAAAATACGCGCTTAGACGTGGAGTTGCGGATACCAGCCCGTTATACCTTATACCTTAGTGGTTCTGTTTTCCCCTGAGACAACTCACCCCCTCATAATCTGCATTAGGGACAGTTTGGCTTCGATTCGGTTGCAATAGATCAACGTTTCTATTAGAAGAGAATTGGCCTCTTGCTACCCATCCCCTTAACATAATCCCTTACTCGCCTCTTCTCGCACCCAAAATAAAACGCTGCGTTTTTCCCCATAATATAAATCGTTATATCTCCAAGAATTCAATACCATCACGTTATCGATACTTTGGCACTTGTTTGAAGGCTGTAGCGGCTTCTGTATTCCTTCAAATATTATTAGAAACATCGGTCTGTAAACAAACTTTGTTACGTAAGAGAATCTAAGGTTCCCGCATAATTGGTAAAGATTTTTCTTGGAATGGTAAGTGATTGCACCCACCACAAACTAATGATTGATGACGCCTATAATAATAGTTTTTAAGTAATATTTAATATTATTTATTGTTGTTTTTTACAATATTTACACATATAATATTTGTTTGTGTAAATATGTATACAACGTGGCAATGCTGCCAGCCTTCTGGGCACGTTACCAGTCGACAGCGATGCGGAGGAATATTTTGATGCCCTATTTTAGTTTATAGTTTTATTAGGATACTAGCTTTCGCCCGCAGCTTCGCTTGCGTGAAATTTTGAACCCGTTATGTGACGATTTTCCATACAAACTTTCATCCCCTATTTAACTCCCTTAGGGGTTGAATTTCGAAAAATCCCTTCTTAGTGGATGCCTACGTTACAAAAGGAACCTACTGTCATAATCTCAACTTTCTAACCCCAGCGGTTTAGGCTGTGCGTTGATAGATCAGTCAGTCAGTCAGTCAGCTTCTCCTTTTATATGTATAGATATTTGTACGAGTATGCAGCATGTAAGGGTAAACACCGTTATCACTCAAACCATGAGTTGACTTAAACATAAAAATATAGGACCGAGTAAAAAAAAATAAAAAAATATACGCGCGAGAAATGAGCGGCGTGGCGACGCTACGATGCGGCGTACACACAATAGCTAACGAGACAGCTGACTGACTGGGGTAGCAAACTGTGCGGGGCCGTGCGTCGGGCCACGCGGCGAGTTGCGGCGCTACGACGCGGCGTACACACACTCGCTAACGAGACAGCTGACTGACTGGGGTAGCAAACTGTGCGGGGCCGTGCGTCGGGCCACGCGGCGAGTTGCGGCGCTACGACGCGGCGTACACACACTCGCTAACGAGACAGCTGACTGACTGGGGTAGCAAACTGTGCGGGGCCGTGCGTCGGGCCACGCGGCGAGTTGCGGCGCTACGACGCGGCGTACACACACTCGCTAACGAGACAGCTGACTGACTGGGGTAGCAAACTGTGCGGGGCCGTGCGTCGGGCCACGCGGCGAGTTCCCCGCGCCCTTCCCGTAGCTTGTTGCCCCCGCGCATAGGGTGAAATGCTTTTGAGGAAGTGTAGTGTGTGACGCGCCTCCTCCCTATATATCGTCACTTAGCTTGTAAGTTAGTGAGTACATTACAGTCAGTCCTGACAGATACTTGTGTTTCATTGTTACACCGAACACCCGTCATTACATGGCGACCCTGCCAGTGCTGCCTTATGGGCAGTGCTGATGGACATGTTAAGTAATTAAAAAACGTGCTTGACTCATCGTAAGGTCAAGAATATTCGAAAAATTTTTTTTCAATAACAAGAGATACAAAATAAGAAGAATATTATTGTGAAAACTGGAGGAACGCGGCGGCAACGCGACGGTGCATGCGGCTGCCTTTGGGCGCCCATGCCAGATCAGGCGCCAGGACAGTTCATTGACGACGAGGAGCGGCATCCGTCTGAGATGCTGTGCAGCGCCATGGGGCGCACCTCTCTACCCAAGGGCTACCCACCTGTACCTGTGATGAAGACGAGTTACTTGGTGTTCGAACTTTTATATGGTGAGGTGACCTAATGGATATTTTTTTATATCGATGCCGACGTTTAATGTCTATTATTTTAGTTATTACTATTAGCTCTAATATGGAACTAGTTAGGTACGTACCTAGATTTAAAAATTGATTAATTGGATTAAAAAAAAAAAGTAAATTTAATTTGTTTTAAAAAAATAATTGAATATTTTTAATTATAAAAAATGCCTGTTGACAATAGGAATACATTTTATTAAAGTTAAAAAGTTATTGAACTAAAGATTGAGTTTGATATACCTAAGACATAAATTACTTAAAGTTTAAATTAACCTATAAATTATATGTACGTGTTTTAAACTGTAAAACAATTTTTTCAATAGTATTGCAGTATTGTTTTTTATGAGAATTGAAATTTATACGTAACTTGCATCATGTGTCCGACACGGGACAGAAGCTCTAATTTCGCTTCTAAGTATTAACTAAATAGGTAACTGCGCACTCATTTCAACTGTTATTCCAATCATTCCAAATACTAGTTTCCTACGCGATTCTGTCTGTTAGCTTCAACATATTTTTATTTTTTTAATTAATGTATTGTCTGTGTTCTGAATGAACCTAGATTGTCAAACCTTCAAACAACACTTTGAGTGGAATAGATGAGTACAAAGTAGAATACATTTTGTTTTTGTTTTCATTAATTATGTTTAAAAACAGGTAAATCCATGATATATTAGTAAGTTCATATGTTTAGTAAAATATTACTAGTATTCGTTTCATTCCGATTACAGATGTGCCGTGTACATATTTCGTTTATGCATGCACATTCTTAGGTGTTGAAATCGGAGTCTCTTTGTTTAAAAATTAGATTGAACAATACGGTGTTGTTTTGAAATGATACGTAAACGAAATAATATGACTGGGTGTTATGTTATAATTTGTTAAATTATATGGAAGATTAATAACAAGTGTTAGGTATGATGAAATAGGGATAGTATTAAAATCTTTTGTCACCTTGAGTGCTTTAGTTACTATTCCTGTTTAGAGAAGAAGCAAGATTAATAGAAAGAGGTTATAAAAATAGGAGGTTGGATAATTGGATGAAATTTTGTAGGATGGGTTTGTAGGATAGTATGTTTAGCAGCTGGGAATAGTTTGGTAAATAATACTCTGGCTCGCCTACGGACTGATCACCCGAAAGCAACGGAGTACTTATTAAACCGAATTATTCAATTTGGATGGAAAGTAGTTAATGTTGTGATTTGGATGAAATGATATATAAATGGCACACAAGAAAGAGGTACTAAGGTCAGATCCTTCACATTCGATCATGGTGCAGACGAGATCTCTCTGTGAGAATTGTTGGAGACTAAAGTCTTAAATCTAGATCCTTAAAATAAAAAAAAAAAAGTCGACTTATAAAATAAATGTAGGTAAGTACCTCATTATAAAATATAATGATGATGACCGGCCGGTCCAAAATGATAAAATGTGTGTGCCATAAAAAGGATGATGATTTTAATGGAAGTTGAGTTTATTATTGAGTGAAAAAAGAGAAAAGTAATGAGTATTTTTTTTTATGAGTTGGGGATATATGGAAATTAGATAGGTTGATAACTGAATAAAGGTAATAAATAAAGAATATTTTCAAGAAGGTGAATTTATTATGATAAAGGTTTGTACCTGTCAAAATAAAGAGATTAGTAGTTTTCGTTGTATGAGGAAAGTATATGCGATTTTAATTTGTTTTAAAGAAAATGTATTAAGAAATCTGCGATGGTTTAAAAAAAAAGGAAGAGTTAAAATTCAAGAGAAACATTTAAAAAAAAAATGGAAACTACACGCAGTTACTGTTATTTAATGTTAAATTAATAATTAGTAGTAATAGTAATCTATCAAATTGATTTAAGTATTTTAAAATAAAACTGGTAACATTATGTATTATTTATTGTCAACAGTGCATAGGTAATTGTAACCTAGTATAAGGTAAAAAAAAAGATGTTATGTAGCATTATGAATATAGTTTTTCATGTCTATGAATGTTAGTGTTTGTTAGCTTAAGTTTGTGTTTTATAATATTATAATTATCCACTATGTTTTTTGTGTTGTTCCAAGATTGTACGCAACATTTGCTCTACCTACCTGTTTTTTTTTTTTTTTTGTTTTTACAATTGTTTCTACTACTTTTCATTTAAATTAGGAGCATAAAAGCATAAAGATCTAGAATAGAGAATTTCAGAATTAATTGTAGCAAAATTTTAATCTAATGATGTTCGTAGGTAAGTATAATGTTTACTTCATGACAGTTTTTTTTTAAATTAATGAGATACTAAATTTAAAATTCAAGACAATAGTTCGTATTTTTTTTGATTAGGTACAAATATTTAGAAAAAAAAATTTAACCTGTATAATTTTTTTTCTTTAAAAACGGTGGAGGTGTAGTGTGTGACGCGCCTCCTCCCTATATATCGTCACTTAGCTTGTAAGTTAGTGAGTACATTACAGTCAGTCCTGACAGATACTTGTGTTTCATTGCTACACCGAACACCCGTCATTACAGAAGAATGAAAATACATATCAAAAAAATTTATTTAAAAAGCTTTACCAACAAATACTAAAAAACAGAATAAAATAAATATTTAAGGGGGCTCTCATACAACAAACGTGATTTTTTTTGCCGTTTTTATGGATAATGGTACGGAAACCTTCGTGCGCGAGTCCGACTCGCATTTGACCGGGTTTTTTTGGAGTTTCTGCCTAGTCTTTTCCCAACAATGTTGAGGACATCTTCCAGTCAAACCAGATGCGGCTGAATACCAGTATTTTACACGGAGCGACTGCCATCAGACCTCCGCGACCCAGTTACTGGGCAATGCCGATTTTCTAAAGGTAGACCGGTTGTCAGATTTCGGGCTTCTGACTACCCGTAACGACTGCTATAGATATTCGTATGACACCCGGGACGGTTAACGTGCCATCCAAGGCATGAATTACGTTATTTTCTAAGTATTTAACTTAAATATACCTTTGGGAGCAAATAAATCGAGCCATTTCTATTTTTCGCGTATAATTGTTATTATTTTTGGTACTATGGAACAGATCAATTCTAAACATACAGAGTGTAAAAAGACCCATCACATAGCCGAAATCTACGCACTCTGTACATCAAACTAAATTACATTGACCAAAAATAATTGCTGGAAAACGACTTTTATTTTTAGATATAAAAAAACGCTGTTTTTTGTAGCGCGCAATGTAATGCACGTAACCGACTATGCATGTGTGTGTCGTGCAGCGGCTACACAGCTGAGCCAAGGCGGTCGTTTGCGTTTGATATTCATTGCGTTTTTGTAACTTCAAATGCGTAATTTGTGAGGAAATTTGAAAATTTTGATAAGGTTGTTTGAAAGAAAGTTTAGTATTATCACTTAGAATACGATTTTGAAAAAAACTAAAAAAAAAAATATACTTTGACCTTCAATATCTCCGAAACCAATGGTTTCCCAGGTATGGTCTGGTAGAAAAAAATGATCCCAATGATGGGTAGAATATATGTGGTTTTCGTTATCGTTAAGGGTCTTTTTACACCCGATATATCGCCTAAAAGGTTATTTGATATCTTTTACAATGAGGGTAGTTTTTTGTCGACTTAGAATTATATAATTCATGAAACCAAAACTATTAACCACGACACGTGAAAAAAGGAGTGGCCCGATTTATTTGCTCCCAAGTGTAAATCTGCCAAATGATGTTATTGCTTTAATTTGTTATGAATTTGTTATGTTATGAAATTCTTCTGACAAACAACTCCATAACGCATTACAAATCTGCTAATTAAATTATGTGCCAATTAAATTAATTGAATACTGTAAAAAGTTAATAATAAATTACAATTCCAAAATCCAATAATTTTCAATGAGCCGGTCTTATTATTCGACTTATTGGAATATTCATTGAAACTTATATTGAAATACGCATTCGATAATTTTAATCGTTGCTTTTCAGTCACATTACGATTTTTCCACTGAAACTATTCCTGAATTTAATTACCGTTAACAATAAAACAATATTACTTGATCCATCAATTAAATAAAACATAAAGTAGAGACCGTTCTACCGTATTTGTTAAACTTAAATTAATACATAGATAGAAACCTCATTTAAACGAACTTACACATAACTCATACACACACACACACACACCCACGCATACAACTCATACACAACCCCCTATATTCAGAGACCCGTTCACACACACCTATTATAATCCTTTTTTTCTTAATATAACATACCTATTAATTAGATAAAATAATCGGACCGTACTCTTATATGTACAAAAAAGGTAACGGTAAAGGTAAGGTAAGGTAAGGTAAGGCTTCTTTAACACAACACTCTGTCTTTCTTTAGGAGCAAGGACTGTCTCACCCTGTAAACTATGTTCCGGCTCAATAAAGATATTTTTATTTATTTATTATGGTGCCCGAACCACTATTTTAATACTCGATTTATAATTTTTTTCTCAATATTACAATTTATTTTAGTAAGATAATATTATATTTTATTTTTTAATGAAGGTACAGTCGCCATCGGAATAGCGCCTTTAAGGTGTGCACTTTAAAGGTGCTATTCCGACAGCGACTGCAAAACTGTAAGCGCAGACCGCAGCCGCAGATCGCACCGCAAGCGATACTACTTTTGCAGTTTGCGGTCTACAGCCCGTCTCGGACTCGTACACACGGCTACACATCAAGCTACACAAAACCAGTTTATCTTGGCGTCGCTTTGTATAATCTTTTCGCACAAGTAACGGCCAGCTTATACTGGTTTTGCATAGCTTGAAGTGTAGCCGTGTGTACCTTGATCATCATCAGACTACCAGACATATGCAATGCACCATCGGTACATGGTGGACATCCCACCCATACGTACAAAGCGTTTTGCGAACACATCCATTGTTCGCACAGCTAAAGAGTGGAATTCCCTGCCGGAGTCTGTGTTTCCTGATAGTTACAACCTTGGGGTCTTTAAGTCAAGAGTGAATAGGTTACTTCTAGTCAAGCGTGCTTCACCGTCGAACACATCATCGCTTACCATTAGGCGAGATAGTGGTGAAACGCGAGCCTATCGCAAAAAAATAATAATAAAGAAAAATATATACAAGGTGAGTCGGAAAGGGGGTACTAATCCGAAAGGGTGTTAAAGTGCACATAATAGTGAATAACTTTTGTTCTACAACTTTTCCCAAAAGTCAATAGTTTAAGAGAAACAGTTGTTCAAAAATCTCAAAAAAAGCCTCTAAAATCTATCTATACCCAGTTATGATCAGCTGTGTTTACATTTTAGGTCATATTTGGGGTCATGAATTAGAAGCACCATTTTCTGAATTTGTAACTAAAGCAGGGATGAAGTTTTTTTGTAAAAACTAAAATAAAAATTTGAAAAAAAAAAACGAATTTTGAAATTTTAACACTTGCTTTCAAACAGTCATCAGCGATACTATAAGTGGGCTTCGGATTAGTACCCCCTTTCCGACTAACCTTGTATATTAATTTACTCTTGTACACTTTGCTAGTGTGTTGCTATCGTAGATGGATTTTTAATCACAGTCTTGATGTAATCGGGTTGTACCTTTGTAATTACTATGAAAATCACCAACTAATTTTATTCTACCGTACGCCACTTACCTTCTACTCACAAATCTTTACTTCCTTCCGTCTACAAGAATTTTCTTCTCCTTAATTCGACTTTAATTTTCCAGTACAACTCGTGTTAGTATGAAAAAATATTTTTTATTTATCCAAGGCGACCTTGCACTGAAAGTTAGGAAAACTTCTTTCGCGCTAACGATCCAACTTTTCCTTTGTATGGTACACTAGAATCACGACTAAAGAGGACCTAAGTCTTTAGTAAATTTAACGAAGTCTTGTTGTGGTCAAAGAAAATGCAATACTTACTTTAACTGAAGTTTTAGTACAGTATACTGGGTGTAAGGGACGGTGTACCGAAAACTGAAACAGCGAATTCAACCCATTATTCTGAATTGAAAGTGGGTTTTTTTCTCATAATTTTCCGAATTTACTGGAAATTGCTAATTTGTCAATGTTTTATTGTATTTCAATAAGTGTTTTGACAGGTAAATAAACTGGGTGTAAAGAACAGGTTACCAAAAATTTATACAGTGAATTTAGTTCACTATTTTGAATTGAAAATCAGTGGAAAATATCAACAAAATCTTTCGAATTTTCCGATTTATAAAAAAATACATTTTATTTTTGCAATGTGCTGTGTGTCTTAAATAGGATTTGTTATTTTACAGCAAAGAAAAGTAAAATTTGTGAAAAGTAAAATCGGAAAAGTCGGAAAATTCTTAGCAAAGTATCCACTTATTTTCAATTCAGAATAATATGTGATAATGGGCTGAATTCACTGTTTCAGTTTTCGGTACACCGTCCCTTACACCTGGTATATATATGCTAAATCAGTACTTCAACTACCTGCAATCGTCCAAATTGACACACACAGACACGCACTGTAATAAGACTTCTAAGTTATCATCGGAATACAGTCAGTCACGGCTGTCATAGAGTAACATGACAAAGAGTGCATTATACTCAGTATAGAGTGCGTGTCTGTGTGAGTGTGTCAATACAGACGATTATAGTAAGTTGTGATACTGCTTTAGCTTAATTATATCTACTGTGTCTATACATATAATAAAATCGTAACGAAGCAAAAACTGAACATTGAATATTACTCATACAAAAACATTGCTATTGCAAAGATAATGATGCCGAAACAGAAGTTTTGAGATTTTCTATCTGTTTGTGCGTTTATATGTTTGAGCTTCACGCCAATACTACGGAACCGATTTAGTTGAAATTTGGCAAAAATGTCGGTTAAAGAGTGGGTCAGGTTATAGGATACAAATTATCACGCTATTGAGTGTGGGTGAAGAGCAGCAACCTTATAGGAAATAAATGTGATTAGATTTAAAAAATGGAGACATACATTGTTCAGTTGTTACAACACAATGTTGTTTTCCGACTTCCACGCGGATGAAGTCATGAGCATAGCTAGTTATAAATAAAACTGTGGAAATCTAAATCTTAAATTCACTCTGGAAAATAATGTCTTTGTGGCAGCGATAAAATATTCTTAAAAGAAGATAAGATACAATAAATAAATTCACATTTTCAATATGGCTCTGATACCGATAACATTTTTATTTCTTACTGCCAACTTAGTATGTGTAATACGAGTACGATTGGGAATTTTATTTCAGATATTCTTACTAAAAATCTTGTAAATGTTATGTAGAACTATAGAAAAGATGCAGTTAGTCTCGTTATCAATGTTGTTTGTTTCTTCTTAAAATAATCTTAAGTAAAACTTCAATTACTTTACAAACGGAATAATATAATTTATTAATTTGTATAGAATGCAGGTGTTACAATAATGGTGTTAGTTTCAGATATAATCCCAGTACATTCTGCCTGTTGGCATACAAAAATATAGTGGTTAACATAAAGATAATTTAGAAACTAGGTACTTAAATTCAAAATGAGATCATGGATCAGCTAAGTCTAAAATTATTTACATAATATATGAGATAAAGTGAAGCAAAATTACAATTCATTATTTATAAAATCAGTAAGAGAGTAATAACATTTCTCTGTCAGCAATGACGACAAAAGTTTCTTGAATTTTATTAAGGGCTGGTTCTTAATACAATTTGGCAATTTGTTAAATATGATAGGTGCCATACTAACATTTTTTAAGTAAAGCATTGTTATATTTACCCGTACACAATAGACTCTGATATTTTGATCTCATGGCAGTAGTTCGCAGCCTCGTATCATTTAATGCAGGCATTTTATACAGACAGATGTCTTCGAATTATCAGGTATAGCCTCTTCCTCTTTTGACACCTCCCTAATAGGGTATTCGGCTACTATTATGATGTTCAACAATTTAGTATTATTTTGTAGAAAATATAGAAAGAAAACGGTATGCGAAAATGTACCGAGTGAGATCAAGTCACTATGAAGTTTTTAAGGTATGACGTCATATGGTAGTAGTGTTGTCTCTGTCTTGTGAACAATTTTAAATCGTGTTATGCTTGTTTCTAACGGTGTGTGATATCGCGCACCGCAACACACGAGCTCGCACCGACGCAACGCACCATGGGAAGAGACTCGTCCGTGGTAACGCGGACGAGTGCGTACCGGTGCGCCGTATCCACATCACGCACCCTCATAATGTGCCTTCCCACGGTGCGTGATTTTACGGATATGATACCACGCACAGCCGGTGCGCGCTACCACGTACCGTGGGTAGCCAGCTTTAGAGATTTAACGACGTCATGGCGGTAGTTGCGCATGTTTACTTCATGACCTGTCAAAATGGTCTGTAAAACAGTAGGTATGCGGTACGCTACTCATTTTTGCTGCGACCTTTTTTGGTCGGACGGACGACGTTCACAATAGGGTATTTGACTGAAAAAATCTAATTAGTCCGTCAGTTAGATTATCAAAAAATATTTGACTCGTATTTTTTCTTTTGTTACGTAAACCAAAATTGACGAAGATACGATACTTTTAAAATTGGAAAAACGTCACAAGCAAGTACAATTTTACTAGCTTCTGACGTCACAAGCCCCCACTCTCGAGTTTTGATGCGTTTTATCTTTCCAAATATTCATAGATTTAACAAAAGAAAAAATATGTGTCCATTATTTTTCAAAACTGTTAGTGGCGGACTAATTAGATTTGCAATTTATTGATGCTGTCAACATGCCTATTGTTATAAGTGTGTTCTTTTTTTTTTAATGATTGTAATTATGACTGTGGTTGATTTTCCTTCACTGGAATGATAAGTGATCGTATAATAAAGGATTCAGTTCATACATACTATCCTTTTTATTAATAAACTGGCGACCCGCCCCGACTTCGCAAGTGTACGTTTTATAGCTTAGAACCTTCCTCTTGAATATCTCTATCTATTAAAAAAAACCGCATCAAAATCCGTTGCGTAGTTTTAAAGATCTAAGCATACATAGGGACAGACAGCTGGAAGCGACTTTGTTTTAGACTATGTAATGATGACGCCCTAGAAAGCTTGGCTATCGATCGTTTATAACATGTGCATTTTGACAAATATTTCACTGTTTTTTTCACTTTTCCTTATTGTTTTTGTTATACTTTCGACATTTCTAATAAAAATATAACAGTCAAATACAACAGTACCTACTTGGCTCATCGATTTTACCTTAAGTGGAACAAGGAAGTCAAAGTATTAAGATATTATCATTAACATCAAAGCATCAAATAAAAATTATTCGCAGAAACCCTAGACCTGTCAAAAAACAATTCCAAGAATATCTCCATGAACTTTGAACAAATCAATCGCGTTTGTAACTTAATCGAAAATTCTATTTCCCAACTCTCAATTCTTTCAAAGGCCTTCGATACGGTTGAATTCTCATTTTTCTAAAAATAATAATCTATAATTGGTCCGAAACTTGGTTTTCCCAATTTCGAAATGGCAAGGTTATTTTTAAAGGCTTTGTTGAATTGAAGCCGGGGTGTTAAGGGGAAGTTATTTTCGAGGCATCACTATTAAGGAGTAGCGACATCTTGAGGCGGTAATCTGTTGAGTTGCTCGCAACCGAGCATGAAGATAACACTGCGTTGAAAGTTTACACACGGCTGTTGAGAGCGGCGGACATGCTGGGTTTGATGTTGGATTATCGATGATCTTTTTCTTCGGGTTTGCGTTAGTTCCATGGTCGTTGTAAACTGGCTAGGTATATTAAAATCTTCAAGCAGGCTAAAAGTGGGGCTAGGCTTTCAAAATAATTGATTTTATTAGCAAGAACGGGTCTTATGGCTGCGATATTCACCAAAACCAACCAAGCACGCGTACTATTCCGTAAAAACCATTCGATGACCGCTTAACTAACAAAAGGTAATATTTAAGTTTTTTTTTTCCTGTACTGCCTCGTTGGTCCAGTTGTCGCAAGGGCGACTGCTGAGCGTGTGGTCCTGAGTTCGATCCTCAGGTTGGGCAAAGTGTTATTGGGTTTTCCCGTATGAAATTTCTTACTAGTAGCACAGTGTACCTACTTACTACATACAGTGGGTCAACGCCCATACATTTGACAGGTCCTACGAAATGTCAAAATTATGTAGGGGCGGAGGTTATGTCCCAAGTATGCAGTATGGCTACTCGGGACATAACCTCCGCTCCTTCACTCCGCAACCCCCCGCACGATTGCTCTGCGAAATGTTCTACGTTGACCGACTGTAAGGAGTAAGATATAGGTAGACTGTGCTAGTAGCCCAGAGTCTGGATTTGTCTCGCTCCCTATTACATGGGACTTAAACATAACGGCGAAATGTGTGTGTACGGTGTACAGTACACCTCTGCCCAACCCTTCGGGGAATATAGGGGTAATGTTATGTGTTATGTTTTTTTCTTATTCTTTGCAAATAATAATCTTCAGAATTAAAATTCGAGCCTTTTGGCAAATATTTTGTGTACAGCATCAAGTCTAATCAGATACAGAGCAATTTATTCATTTTCATCATTATTTCCGTCCGCGAGGCCTAAGCTGAGCTTTGCATTTATGTGAGAATGAATGCAGACGCGCCCTTTGCTTGGTTTTAGCAGTCGTCCCACCGCCGGCGAGGAAGCGACTAACTATCGGTTATTTTCTCGCTCAAGAAACATACAATAGATATACATTCCGTGTAAATAAAAGAGATGTAGGTATATATTAACAGTTCATCGCTGACTGTTCACACTGCCGGCGAGGACTCGCTCCACTAGTTTGTCGCTGAGTGACAAGAGCTATCAAAGATAATACTCGCTCAGCGATGCTCGCTTGGCGGTCAGAACTCACGCCGAGAGACCAACCAGCAGTCATTTGCGAGTGGTGCGAGTAATCGCCAGTCGCACTCGCACACTCGCTTATAGCCCAGCGACAAAACTATCGGAACTACACACTCGCTTCTCGCTGCTCGCCAACTCGTTTCTAGCTTCTAGCTCTACTCGCTACTCGCTCATCGTTCGCGGTGGGACAAGTGCCTTAAACCGGTTTATACTGCTTTTTGGCAATCGATTCTATGTGCACTCACACAAATGCAAACCTCAGCTTACTCCTCGCCAGTTGTACTATTGAATATTCTTAGTCTTCCTTTAGAATCTTCGAGTAAGCTCGCCATCTTCCTCGTCCGTGTGTCCCAAAAGGTTCAACAATGCACTTTCAACCATTGCAGGCGAGCTGACGGTACAAGACGAGAGAGACCATTAAATTTTATAGTGCTGCAACATCGCGGGATTTGTTCACGCGAATCTACACCTTTGTTATTTTGATTGATGTTGGGAAGAAACATTTCAAAAATTTTGTTAATATTATCTGGGAAGTGTTTTCAGTGTTTATCTGCAACATAAAGGTATACAACTATTAATATGATGACGACACGTTTGGTGCAGTGGCTAAGCGATTGGCTTCTGCGCTGCCGGTCGTGGGTTCGATTCCCACACGGAACAAAAATTTGTATGGCCTACAGATGGTTGATTCGGGTCTGGGCGTTTGTGTATGTGAGATTTGTGTCTGTAAACACACCCACGATACAAGTTTTTATTATTTATTATTGTTTCGCAATTTAAATATTATTTTATAATTATTTGGTCTTGTAAAACTAATTTATTTTCGATAAAAAAATATGTAACCTTGACAGTTCATCATTTCACATGTAAAATATTAAGTATGTTTCACACGTCATGTGAAATGTTACAACAAAGTTGGTGACCATTAATCGTAAAAATCGTAGAAATCGTAGTGTGTGGCAATGGATTTTACAAAAAAAACAAAAAAAAACCACGCTGTGTCACGACAAGTGTCTAATTGACAGTCGCGATCGAGGTGAGATTCTTACAGAATTGCACTGCTAGAAGCACTGCTGGTGACTGATGTAACCGATCTTGGCAGCTAAGCTCCGATTACAACGTGGGCAAAAGACTAAAACAAGCCGTGATCACGAATTTGTCTGCTAACCGCGGTGATTATGGCAATAGCAACGTAACGAAATGTTCATGATAGCGGACATTAGGAGTCATGTTTAGCAATGTACAGTCAACAAAAGAGTTAGGTATACAGGCAAACTACGAATATCAATACATTACAATACGGCCGACGTATCTTGGCGAGTCTGAAGTTAGTTGTTTGGCTGCGCAATGAATCTTTTAGAAACGAAATTGTCTACTGCACAGCTAATCAGCTAACTTCAGACTCGCCAAGATACGTCAGCCGTATTGTACACAGGCAATTGTCATTGTAATGCACACATCATTATAACTTTTTAACCGACTACGAAAAGGAGAACGTTCTCAATACATTAGGTTTTTTTCCTGCGGTAATTCTTTATCACGTTGACTGATTTCGATAATTATTTTTATTGGAAAAGAAGTACCTCGGGGTGGTCCCATTTAAATGGTGAAGATCTGATGAAGACCTGCGGAGATGGACAATAGAACTCTTCAATGAATAACAACAGCAAATCACACCCAATTGCTGTAATCGCGTGTTTATTTATTGTTTATGGCGCTCAAAATAGAAAAGTATAAATAAATTACACGTAAAACTCGCTTAGACAAAAACTCTCAATACAAGCATAACTCTGTTAAACTACTGATGAGTGGTTTTTCGTTGCGTCCCATCTCTAGCAGCTACGGGACAACACTAGTCACTGTCAACCGGCAGTGATGCATTAGAGACTTGACGTTGGCGCTTCCTGTCGAAATGTTTGCAAAAGTATTAATTACTGTGTAATCCAAGTTGTAATGTATCTTGTAGTTGTAGTATGTTCAGTGAGTATAAATTTACATCCTTACACTACGAATGTAGTTAGTTGCCTGCACACTTATCACTTTGGCTGATTGTACTTTTATATTCCACGTCAAATCTCGGCTGTCCCATTTCAAAACCTAGTAAGGGCTTAAAACGAAATTTTACAGGAGAGCGCATAAACGTTAAATCGGTCATCGGTCAGCCTTTGAAAAGTATTTATGTTACGTAAAACCATGTGGTTAAAGTGACTTACTAGGTTTTAAAATGATCACAGGCAGTGAATGGCACTTACTAGGTATCGATGCTTAAATATATCTGCTTATTATGTGAGTTTTCAACGCTGGTGTTTTTGTATTTGGTGGAGATTTTTTAGGTTAGCAAGATTATGCAATAAAACGATTTTTGTAAAAAGTGTCCCTTAGAGCGATTATGCACTGCATCCGATCCGAATCCGTGAAAATACGTTCCGAAGTAGCCATAGAACTATTTGTATGGTAGTTTACGCACTACATCCGGCATCCGTCATCCGATTTCTATCCGTCGCGTCGTCCGTGAGTCTCCAATTCGGAAGAAATATTGACGGACCGAAGTAGCCGTAGTAATGTTTGTATGAACGCTTTCGCACTACCTCGGATTCAAATCGGACGCCAATGGATATGCCAAAGATGGCCCCTGAATTGTTTGAATTTGGATCAGAGATCGGAATAGTGCGTAAGCAACATCCGAATTCGGTCCGAGATTTTTACTCTAGATCGGTATCTTCACGGATTCGGATCGGATGCAGTGCGTAAAGCAATATCCGAATTCGGTCCGAGTTTATTATATCCGTATTTTCTCGGATTCGGATCGGATGCAATGCGTAATCGCGCTTACTAGGTTTTGAAATGGGACAGCCGATCTGTATTGTCAACAAAACGATTGGTACAAATCTATCGCTCAATTTATTTCTCAATTACCACCCATTCGGTAATTCCAGGCCTCACAAAACAATACCCAAAAATATTAACAATATAGCAAAAAGAGGTTGTAATAAATGAGTTTATTGCATGTTTGCTGTCGTTACCAACTGAAAATTTCACGTGGAACATTTTAATGAACCCGGTGTAGTAATAACAGGAAGAGTGAACTAAATTGACGTAGTTGAGTGAACGTAAAAGTTTATATTACGAGAACGTTTAAAAAGTGATGTTTGCATTGAAGACACGGTACGGGTAACATTTTGGCAGTAACGATTTTAATTTTTCAGGAGACCGTGTTTGTTTTCGGTAGTTTTGTCATTTGTATAATAACTATGATACTTTCTGAACTGGAATTGATCTGGTACCAATACAGGAATACTGATTATTGGCAGGGCCATCTTAAGCTTCCTTGGGCACACAGCGTTTGGGCCCGTTTAGAAAGTCAAAAAAACGTGAAAGAAAACATCAACATGTACGTGTTCAGTCACTCTATTGGTTATTATGGTTAGCTTTATATAATATATTAAGGCGTATCTTCCTATTTCCTAGATAGGTACTCACGCACTGATAGTGCAGTGCTGTTGTGGCTCGGGATGTGACGTTTTTCGGAATCGGCGGGGGACTGGTTGTTCGCTTCCTATTGTAGATTGTAAGGAAATGAATACTTTAACTTTACTTTTTGTGTAAAGTATTCATTTTTTTATAGTCTGTTGTTGGGAGGTGAGTAGTCAATTTTCCGTCGGTTCTGAAGGGAGTCACATTTTGAGTTGCCGCAGTGTTGTGTTGTCAGTGCGATATATGAGTTTATTTCTTACATTAACCTGCATTATTCTCATACTAATTTTCTCACGATACTGTAGTGAAATTGTCATGATCTATTATTATTTAAAAAGAGTATCCATGGAGTTTCTTGCCGGTTTTCTCCATGAGACCTACCTTTTGAAACCGCGCACCTAGTTTTGACGTTTTAAAAGCACCTGTAATTTGGTCTACTTGAAATAAAAAACTTTGACTTTGAAAAATATGGCAATTTGGGGGCCCCATCGGACCGGGGTCCTGGGCTCGTGCTTCACGCGCCCTTATGGTAAAGACGGAACTGGTTATTGGTCACCGTCCCGTCCCAGGTTTGTAGGACATATTTATCCACTATCTAATCACCCAGAAATAGTTTATGCAAAAATGAAACACATTCGTGATAAAACAAAACATACGGAATGTTTGTTTGATTCATATCTCGGAAATGGTTCACTTTTGCATGTTATTAGATAGTGGATAAGTGCGTATACACGTAGAAAGCAGGTTGCCAGCGACGATCTGCCAGCACTTGTCGGTGTTGGTCCGCGCAGTTAGTCGGCGCAGGTAGTCTCTATACTGTGTGGCGAACCATCGCCGACGAGCTCCAACCTGCTCCGATCAAAGCTGGAAAGCCGTCATTTGTTGCTGTATTTGCAAGGGAACAAGGCGTATTTTTGTTAAAAAATGCCAGCCCCTGCTTCTACCTGTTTTCTTTATGTAGCGGTTACCAGCACGGACCAGTACCGATAAGCGATGGTAGGTCGGCGCTGGTTACCTGCTTCCTTTATGTGTACGCCCTTTCATACGCTACAATCCTGCTACGGAATCGTGACCAATAACTAGTAGCCATATGACATGTAAAGGTGTGTATGGACTGCGTGTTCCTGTGTTACGCGTAGTCGGAATACGCTGTCCACGCATACATTGGATACGCGTACAGCTCCTGTACGGAAACAGACAACACAGTACTGTTTGTACTTGCCGACTGACGGCGGCTCGCGGCGCTCGCGGTTCGAGCTAGCTCGCGCGGCACGCGTTCCCTAAGAGTGTACGCGTAGCTGCAAGTATGGACATGGCGTTCCAGGACACGCGTAACCGACTACGCGTACCAACGTACGCGCTGTCCGTACACACCTTTATATAAACATTGAGGTTCATCGGATTTTTTATAAGAGTCCTCCACAAAAAGCTAACTCACTTTCCTCTTGATAGAAATAATCTTTTTTTATTGGTCACATATTATGATAACATGTGTATTAATAAAAATAAGTAATATAATATTTTTCCAAGGGTCTGAATCCAACCCTGCATGTAGGACGAGTTGATGAATTACTCAGCATTTCTTACAAAATTTTCTTCTGTAACTTTGTTTCTAAACATTGTCACAGACAAATGTACCTCAACATTTAACTACTCTTTGATTAGAGAGCATGTTAAACCAACATTACAATATACACGAATACAAACCAGATGCAAATACAACAGTTGCCCTGTTACGATTGAATCACACTGCCTCAGTATTGCCGAAACTACCAGTTCTGCTGTATTTCTACCGAAACGGATGGTAGTAAGGAAATAGTCTAAATGCCATACAGAAATGCCCCGAAATAAAACTGCATGGTTCAGTTTGAAATATTAAATTTTATATGAATTATATTTTTCATATTTACAATATCAATTTTTTTGTGTGTTTCGTTGTAACATTTCTTCGATATTATTGTTAATTCGATACGTAGGTATTATTGGTATTTTTGTAGGCATAGCACAAATGTTTTGAAGTATAGTACTTAACGTTAATGTGAGTGCATTTTGAATCGACCTACAGATCTGTTATACTTAATGTCCCAAAAAATGATGTCAAGCGGAAGTTCACAAGTTGAGCATCCTTAGACGTAGGTACCCGAGTCACTCCCATGTATGTTCCGCGATTTTGTATAGTTTTTTCATCTTCTAAGGGTGCTCTACCTCTGGAATTCCACTTGACACTACTTTTTGGGACAACCTGTATAGAACTGAGACACCCCAATAAGATTTTAATCAGAATTACCGGAGTATGTTTTATTTTTTAATAAATCTCCAAGTTACACCTTAGTTTATGTTGCGTTAAGTTTCCCAGTAGAGTGTGAAATGTGTGAGATGTGCTATGCAGGGGTTGTCTAATACACGGAAACTGACCGAGCGGACCGTCTCAAGACTCAAGGTGTATATTCCCGTCTAGTGTTATGCATAGAAACGTATTGAAACAAAACTGAAATTTATGAAAAAAATAATGCAAGATTTAACGTGGTATAAAAACTATGCCAATCGATTCTCCTAGTGATTCTGAACAAACTAGTTTCAGGTTTAGTGTATAATAAAACTAAACTTGTATAAGTCACATTTTAAACTAGAAAGACATTCAAAAAGTTACCTTCCGTTAACTTCTATGTCAATATTTGTGACTAGCAACGATAAATAGACACGTAAACTAATTTCATCTGTAATGGGAGGATCTTTTATGCAAAGGTCAAAGGTATTTACTTCATTAAAAAGTTAATCATAGAAATTGGCTACTGGCCAATCGCAGTCGAGTACTGGACATAGGTTTCTCCCATGCTGCACCACGTACCACCGTTCTTCATCTTTCATACGAGTATGACTTTTTTTTTGTTTTTCTACTTTTTTCTCTCTATATCTTCCTATTTCCATTGGCAACTTCTACGCATTTTGCAGTTCGAAGTTCGACAACGCCGATTCCCCGCTCCCGCCTCGCTTTCGTTCCGCCTTCGCCCCGCTCCCGTACCCGTCCTTTTAATTTCACCCCAACTGAATTAGTAATGAGTTGTTTTGTAAGAACTGTTCGTTTTCCGCGCACTCTCTCAAATGGAAAACTCTACGTATTCCGTGTTTCTTTTCGAGATAATGGAACTATAGTCTTTTCTGGAATAAATTGGAACTTTTGAGAATTATATTAAGGACTTGAGACACCGTTGTTGTCCTTTATAGGGTTCCGTACCCAAAGGGTAAAACGGGACCCTATTACTAAGACTTCGCTGTCCGTCTGTCCGTCTGTCACCAGGCTGTATCTCATGAACCGTGATAGTTAGACAGTTGAAATTTTCACAGATGATGTATTTCTGTTGCCGCTATAACAGCAAATACTAAAAAAATAGAATAAAATAAATATTTAAGGGGGCTCCCATACAACAAACGTGATTTTTTTGCTCGTTTTTGCTCGATATTGATAACGGCAGCAGGTAGACGCTTGAAATATTCACAGAATATTAAGTTATATATTCACTTTAAAAATTAATACTTAATTAAATTTAAACGTACGGTACGGAACCCTTAGGGTCAGCTCACACCGAGACGCGACGCGACGCGACGATACTGGAAGAAGCCCGTGACTACGCGCTGCGCCGCGCGCCGCCGCGATACGCATACAATGAAATGTGTATCTTTTCGTGTAGAAAATAAAGTTGTATTTTGAGTCGCTCTTTTAAAGTATGCGCGCAGCGTCGCGTCGCGTCGCGTCTCGGTGTGAGCTGACCCTTAGTGCGCGAGTCCGACTTGCACTTGGCCGGCTTTTTATATAAGGTTAGTCGGAAAGGGGTCTTGCTAATCCGCGGGCCATTTCACTACATAGTATAAAACGAAGTCGCTTCCCGCTGTCTGCCCCTATGTATGCTTAGATCTTTAAAATTACGCAACGAATTTTGATGCGGTTTTTTTTAATAGATACAGTGATTCAAGAGGAAGGTTTATATGTATAATACATTGCACCCTTATGACTATATACGAGCTATGTATGCGTGCTATGGATGGTCGCGAGTGGTGTAGCTTTGTGCAGATGCCTTCCCTATTGTCGGTACATCGCATAGCTCGAGCTGCGCATCTTCCTCGCATAGCTACCTCGCGGCGGCGCATTTTCATGGCATATCTTACTCACTCCGCTACGTAGCTTAGCATCAGTGGAAACGGTCACATAGTTTCGTAGCTTAGCTTTTACATTATCGCAGCATAGCTGCATAGCACATCTCTGGTGGAAAGGCACCCTAATGCTACGATATTTAAAAAAAACTAAATTCCGCAACGCTGGTTTTCAGATAAGACCGTTGTGACGCAATAACGACACAAATAAATGAATAAATAGATTAGGTACAATGTTAAAATCAAAATACTACTAAATAAAAACAGTAAAACTTTAATAAAAAGTTATGTGTTACGTGCATGTGGAATAATCTATTTTATATAGTTAAATAATAAATAAATAAATGTCAACCAGAAAAATAATAAAAAGCAGGTTTAAGAATTTCCGGACGAGCAAGCCGCTCGACGTTTCCGTATCATTTCATTTGTCTTATCAATCTATTACCACAGTGTACCTACTGACTACATACAGTGGGTCAACGCCCATACATTTGACAGGTCCTATGAAATGTCAAAATTATGTAGGGCGGAGGTTATGTCCCAGGTATGCAGTATGGCTACTCGGGACACAACCTCCGCTCCTTCACCCCGCAACCCCCCGCACGATTGCTCTGCGACAATTTTCTACGTTGACCGACTGTAAAAGCGATTACGCACTGCATCCGAGCCGAATCCGTGAAAATACGGATATAAAATACTCGGACCGAATTCGGATACCCATTGCTTTACGCACTGCATCCGATCCGAATCCGTGAAAATACCGATCTAGAGTAAAAATCTCGGACCGAGTTCGGATGTTGCTTACGCACTATTCCGATCTCTGATTCAAATCCAAGCATGTCAGGCATCTTTGGCATATCCATTTGGCGTCCGATTTGAATTCGAGGTGATGCGAAAGCTTTCATACAAACAGTACTACGGCTACTTCGGTCCGTCAATATTTCTTCCGAATTGGAGACTCACGGATGACGGATAGAAATCGGATGACGGATGCCGGATGTAGTGCGTAAACTACCATACAAATAGTTCTATGGCTACTTCGGAACGTATTTTCACGGATTCGGATCGGATGCAGTGCGTAACCGCTGTAAGGAGTAAGATATAGGTAGACTGTGCTATTACTATACGTACACCCACACTAACGTGTAAACACACACACAATTTTAATTACCGCTAATCCCTATTCATTTCTAAAAGCAAAGACTAACTAAGCACGCCCAGAAAGGACACTTGACAAACATTAGTAAAGAAAACAAAGTTCCTGCCTACGTACACATCCGTGCAGGCGTATAGACCCAGCATTGTTCGCACGAAGACACAATGTAACTGGTTTTGAGAAGCTGAGTGTAGCCTGACAAAGCATTGCCGTGCCTACGCAAATATAGATATGGAGAGCGTCTAGTCTAGAATTAGGGAGACTAGAAATGGTCACGGCGTATTTAGTCAGAGTAGTTTCAATTCTTACTTATACAAGGTTAGTCGGAAAGGTTCACTCAGGCCACTTAAAGTATCACTGATGACGGTTTTAAAGCAAGCGTTAAAATTTCAAAATTCGATAATTTTTATTTCCATTTCAATATTTTTTATTTTAGTTCTTTCAAAAATTCTTCGATTCTTTAGTTACGAATTCAGAAAATGGAGTTTCTAATTCGTGTCCCCAAATATGACCTAAAATGTAAACACAGCAGATCGTAGCTGAGGATATAGATTTTAGCATATTTTTATGTAATTTTTGAACAGCTATTTCTCTTAAACTATAGACTTTTGGGGAAAGTGGTAGAACAAAAGTTACTCATTATTATGGGTACTTTAACACCCTTTCGGATTAGTACCCTCTTTCTGACTGATCTTGTATACAGGCTGTAAAAGGGTTCGTATAATTCCTTCAAACTACATGATCTATTAATAGTATAGATTAACCCCGCACGGGATTTAAATTCATTTAAAATAAAATAAAATATTATTCTCCCCATTTTTTTTATGACAAACAAAATTTCGATGCCATGCATAAATGAATGAAAGCATGGCGACTCAGCTGACAGCTGACAAGCGCGATATCGCTCCACGCAGTCAGTTAAATCGGGACGCGAAAATTACTCAGATACAGAATACCTTTTTTAGTTGATTCTGAAAAAAACTTATGCAAGGTCAATAAGTGTCACAAGTAGACCACGCAGTTTCAAGAAATTACACGAATTCGCTTACACCCTGTATAGGGGCTCGTGGTTAGGTAGCAACCGCGCGGAAGATATGATTTGCAAGGTTAAGCCGCTTGCCGCGGTTAGGCCGTGGAGGGGTGACCATTTGCGTTTACGTGTCTCCGAGACCACGTTACGGGTACGAGTTCGTAGGCGACCGCATACAGCAGCAGCAGACGACCCGTCGTTACGACACGTCTTAGCGACACGTCGCAGCGTCATGTCGCTGCAGTCATGAACCCAACCACAGATGGCTGCAGCAGAAGACACGTCGTATTCCAGTTATTTCTGAATGTTCCGTGAGACAAGATGTCTGATCTGTTTAGGATTAGCGGTCGCGATTTACTTTTTAAATGTATCTTTGTTTTTGTTAGATGCATCGTACAGTGCAGGATATTGGGCCACCTGGTTTATCAGTTTTTCTTCTCCGGAATTGGAAAATCTCATTTTTTAAGAAAGATTCAACGTGTCGTAGCTCCAGCGTCGGCGGCACTACTGATCTGCGGTCGGGCGACATGTCATCTGGGGTCGTACGACGTGTTGTCAGGCGACGTGTCGCTAGCTGCGGAAGGTATTTCATAGAAATACATAGAAACCGGAGGAGCTCGTGGCTAAATAATTACAGCCGCATAGACCGATCTTCCGGGTTAAGCCACGCTTGCCGAGGTTGGTCTGTGGATGGGTGACCATTTACCATAGCGAGTTTCCTCCGTGCCTCGGAAAGCACGTAAAGCCGTTGGTCCCGGCTGTCATTTGTAGATCTTTGACAGTCGTTACTGTTGCTCAGAAGCCAGAAAGTCTGACAACCAGTCTTACCAAGAGTATCGTATTACCTAGTTACTGGGTTGTGGAGGTCTGATAGGCAGTCGCTCCATGTAAAATACTGATATTCAGCTGCATCCGGTTCGACTGGAAGCCGACCCCAACATAGTTGGGAAAAGGCTAGGCAGATGATGACATAGAAACCAGTAGTGTCGGAGCGACACGTTGTCTGCTGCTGCTGTATGCAGTCGCCTACGAACTCGTACCTTAAGCCGTCAGTCCCAGGTGTCATACGAATACGTCCAACCTTAGGATATCGGCATTGCACAATTGTAAGTGGGTTGCGGAGGTCTGATGGCAGTCGCTCCGAGTAAAATACTGGTATTCAGCCGCATCTGGTTAGACAGGGGCCCAATTCTCCTAAAATAAATTGTTGCCAAACGCAATTGAACCACAACCGTCAGTCAGTTTTTGTTTTCGAAAACTTTCAAAATGATTGATTTTGTTTTTTGTGTCAAACAATTCGACAGCTTTTGAAATTGAGAACTGTCTGAAGGCCTTGGTTCGGTTGTGATTTATCAAGATTTATTTTAGGAGAATTAGGCCCCTGGAAAGTGACTCCGACATAGTTGAAAAAGACTACACAGAGCGAAGCTAAGCATTGTTAGTTCTTTGATAACACACGTTTTTCTTGTTTATCCTATCATATGTACCTAGGGTTACCATATGACAGGCGTTTGCCGCATTTGACAGGCATTTTAAGGTTTAGACAGGCGTGCGGCCGGCATTGGTCTGAGATAGGCATTTTTAAATTTCCGTGACATTACAGAATTGATGTAAATCTGCCAGTTTGTGTTCTCCATTTTGGCACACAATGCGAATGTAGTACGTACGTTTTCTCTCGTCAACGCCCAGTGGAGTAAAGAAAGAAATCGGCTGACAATTGAATCAGTAAAAGCAATATTAATTACACAGGAAAATTACAAAACTGTATCTTGTGAAGATTTTTACGTTTATATATTAGAAAAGAAAGAACTATTAAAAAAATTATATATCCTCTGACAAATATCAGTAATAAATATCATTCTTCATTATTATCTGTTGGCTTTTACTTATAACCTACAGCGTTTTGCTTTAGACAGGCATTTTTCTGAAAATTCAGGCATTTTAGGTACCATAAACAGGCATCCCTCTATTTACATATGGTAACCCTATATGTACCAAGAAATACCGCTTGTCAAGGGTTTACATTCCCAGAAAAGTTAGGAACTCACGAAAGCAGGAACTTATCTGGTTTGCTTACAATCAGTTCCTTTTGACCTTAGCTGTTTTGTGCAATGTTCCTATATCTTACCGACCGTCATTGGTTTAAGGTACGGCTCGTTTTCTGTTTCGAACTACAAAGCGTAGATAGTCTTTATAGCGTAATGTATGAGGTTAGGTGGTGTTAGTTTTAGAGGTGTACGCTAATGGACATAATTAGAAATTGGTATGTAACGCGGTATCCTACGTGAGCGATCTAGAAGCGACGCGAAGTGGCGCGGCGCGATGCGAAAACAACAAACAGTCGATACCTATTGAAGTGGTCTATGTGACCTAATGCACGTGGAGTGCGGTGCGGTGCGGCGCGAAGCGAACGCGATCAGTTGGCTTGATATTTTCGCGCGAACTGGGTGCGGCGCTGTACAGTGCTACTACTGGATGAAGGCGGCGCGCGGCGGCCGGTTCGCGAGCTCGTAGGACAAATCCGCCGCATCGCATTGAATTCACGTGTCACCGCATAAAGATAAAGATAAAGATAAAGATAAAGAATCATTTATTTGGACACAGCACAAAGAGACACAACATGTGAAAAATGTGATATAAATAAAATAAAAAAAAGTCTAGGGTATGTGTCTCACGGCTGAACCAAAAAGGTGTCCAGATCAGCTTAATGTCAAGCACTTTATGTACTTGACGCTGGTTTTCGTCTGGAACCTTTGTGCTCCACGGATGTCAGTCAGCGATCATGCCCGTTCACTCAAACCAACATGTGTGTATATGTGTAGTGTGTGTAAAGAAAGAAAATAAATAAACACGTAATAAATAAGGAACAATCTAAAAGTGTATGCAAATTTTCCTAATAAAGGGATTTTTGACATTTGAACCACTAACACAAAAGTTCGAAAAAAAGACTGAAATAACAGTTTTCTTTAAAATTTTATTGGGTAACTTAAACAATTAATAATCCGTGTTTCTACCGCGAACACTAACAACACAAGAACATCGGTTTGGCATACTCAAAATGAGTTCATCCAAATCACGCTGTGGAATGGCCGCCCATGTTCGTTGCAACAACAAAAAAAGGTCTTCTTGCGACTGGATACCCTCCATATTCGGCAGAGCTCTTCTCTGTAGCATATCCCATGCATGCTCAATCGGGTTCAAGTCTGGCGACTGAGCAGGCCAGGGCAGGACATTGATGTTAGCTGCGGCGAGAGTCTGTCTTACAACTCTTGCGGTGTGCGGTCGTGCATTATCATGCATTAACTGAAATAAGGGACCGATTTGCGCTTGTAGAGGAACGATGACGTCTGATACAATCGTCTCAGCATAAATTTGAGCGTTGAGGTTGCCTCTGATCCAAATCAACTCAGTTCTTCCGCCGATCCAAATACCCGCCCATACCATGATGGTTCCACCACTATAAGGATGGACTTCCTGGCAGGATTTTAATCGCTGTTGGCGTCCAGGGGTTCTCCAGTGTCGTATACGTCTTGTATCCGGTCTCATACCAAAACGAGACTCATCAGAAAAGCACACGAAACGCCATTGTTCTTCTGCCCAATTTCTGTGTCCAAGAGCCCATTGATATCGAATCCTACGATTGTGCATTGCTATAGGTGGTACCCGTAGCGGTCTTCGGGAATGAAGGTTCACTTCATGCAAGCGGTTTCTGACTGTTTGGTCGCTAATTAAGTTCCCTGAAGAGTGATGAAGCCTCACGGCTAACATCATGGCGGTTATTGTTGGAGCTCTTCGAGTTAAGATTTGAATGTATCGGTCTTGTCTCCGTGTGGTGCAGCGATACCGTCCTCCATGGCGCTCAGCCACGGTACCAGTGCTTCGGTAACAATGATAATATAAACTACTATAGATACGTTGCCCGCGCTCTGTAGTGGCTAGATGAATGCAAGGTAATTGCCTGACATCCATTTAGTCGCGTAGCAACCGTTGTCGCGGCTGTACGTGAAATTGAATTATCTTGTGTGTAATAACTTTCTCTATTAGCGAAAAAAAATGCCGTCCTGTGTGTATAGAAAATGTAATAATTATACTGTAACTGTAAAAGATAAAAAAGTGTAATTTCATGCGTAGGTAAGTATCAAGAAAAAATATTTATTTAATTTAATTTTTTTCGATGCAGCATAATGGCGGCTGGCGAGGAAAATCGGCAACTTTGCATCAGTGTTTATATAACCTACATTGTTTTTATTTCGATTAATTATAAATATGTTTTATTAAACCTACATAATGATTATCAATATAATAGACCAATACTCGAATCGTATTCGAATCATACTCGAATCGTACCTATCTCATCAAGAGGTCATCACAGACATTTACTGAGATTCTTACTTGGTTTCTTTGATTATATAAATAAAGATTTTTATGTTTTTATTACATTTTGTTTTATTAATTGAGGAGCTCGTGGCTAAATAATTACAGCCGCATAGACCGATCTTCCGGGTTAAGCCACGCTTGCCGAGGTTGGTCTGTGGATGGGTGACCATTTACCGTAGCGAGTTTCCTCCGTGCCTCGGAAAGCACGTAAAGCCGTTGGTCCCGGCTGTCACTTGTAGATCTTTGACAGTCGTTACTGTTGGTCAGAAGCCAGAAAGTCTGACAACCAGTCTTACCAAGAGTATCGTATTACCCAGTTACTGGGTTGTGGAGAGGTCTGATAGGCAGTCGCACCATGTAAAATACTGATATTCAGCTGCATCCGGTTCGACTGGAAGCCGACCCCAACATAGTTGGGAAAAGGCTAGGCAGATGATGATGTTTTATTAATTAAATAACTATAATTACTGTTGCGAAATACTGCATTCATAATTTTAAGGATAGAGAATAATATTATTTTACCCAAAAATCTACTACTTACCTATATCAACACGAGAAAATTGAGTGTCAATTTTTCCCCACATGCCTCTTTTTGTACGCGCTCGACCAATGAGCATGCGCCAAAGAATAATAACGTAACCTAAGATATATATTTATCTCTCTCTAACAACAGGAATTCCTTAGATGACATTTAATTTTCTTTCCTTCTTCGTACGTTTATGTAGCTAACCAGCTACCGATATAGTATTTACGCTGATTTCGATTGCCGTGATGTTGATGCATGACGTGTCTATTTATAATACGTCATTGTTCGGTAACGTGTCCAAAGTCGACTGATAACACTCTGACTTGTATTCAGAGCTAAAGCCACAGTACGTTGCCGGGAACCAGCTTCTATCATTCCCACGGCTCTGAGCATTTCTTCCCTGCTTAAATGACGTCGCCGCTCCATAATAACGTTGGTTTTAATCAGTAGTAGGGAAACAGTAGCACTAATAATGTCTTCAATGCGTTGTATGTTTTTATAGGGAAAATATTGACAGCTGATTTTCATCTTTTACTCGAATTTGATTCACAGTTCCTGATTCAAATTATGAAATGCACCAAAAAGGATCCATATAAATTTATAAAATCATAAATTTATTACAAAGCCACATCTCAATCTCAAGAAATCCGCATAAAAATGCTTGATCCCTAGACACTTTTGATGTGTGTAATATCTAATATTTAATATGGCAACATTTTGTTGCGTCGATATCGTCGCTCACGCAGGCTTATGTTATCTGTGCGCGGAACTGTCAAATATTAGGCGCCAATAATAATTAGATAACTACATTAATTACGCAATAAAAGCAATCGGAATTTCAAAATGGTGTCTTTGATTGTGTAATGGATCATTGATTAGACATTACTGTGTGTTGTGATCAGTGTTTATAAACCTTGTATTTGAAGGTGTTTAATATGCCGAATATAACTGATAATAAGGTTATTTGGAGCTCAATCCCAGGCCAAGACTAAGTAATAACGAAGGTAAGGGCTAGAAGAAAATTAGGAAAGGGCGCATCGAATCGCTTCGTAATTCGCGTCGCTTTGAACCGCCCACGTAAGAGGCCGCGTAAGAGGAAGTCTGAAAGTTCAAAGCACGGAGAGGTCTCAATGTGTAACGAACGATCACCCACGGGCTGACCGCTGTAAACACTGCTTAATCTCGCAAATGAATTATCTGCGCGATTGATTTTAGTCTCGAGCCCCTCTAGCGAAAAGATGACACTTTATGGTTAATTTTATATTACAACACTAAATATAAATTGAATAAAACAAAACAATGCCTGCAAAATAAGACACAGAGCTATTTAAGAGAAACTCAACTCATAATGGATCACCAAGTTTTCATCTCGCTAAATTCTCAAAGTCAAACAAAATGAAACTTTTGTCGCAAGTTTCTATGAAATTTCCTTCGGTTTATGCAAAATACTTTGCAAGTTGGGATGGGTGGTTCTTTGCTAAAAATAGGCTGTCACCCTATGTTGTCAGACTGTAAATTGAAAGAACAGCCATCTGCTGTGACGACACGATTGGCGCAGTAACTGAGCTATTGACTGCTGCGCAACGGTTCGAGGGTTCGATAACCGTACGGGACAAGTATTCGTATGGCCTACAGATAATTGTTCCGGGTCTGGGTGTTTGTGCTTGTAAAGATTTGTATCTGCAAAGGCAACAACGATACAGGAGTATTTCTTGAGTGGGGCAACATCATCTTCGGTCACAGTCCACCGAGCTCTCCCGTCGTAGAGCCGGTCGTCTCTTCAGTCTCCGCAGTCACACCTATCAACCCTCATCAAGCTGTCTCCCTCCCAATCTCCCGCCAGTAGCGCCCTAAGCCGAGATCCGAGTCCCACTAGGGGTCGCCTTTAGTGCTGTTGTTGCTAGTAGTCATAATGTTAGTGTAGTATAAGTAGTTAGCTTGGGTTTTAAGTATTTTACTTCGCCCCCATTAGTTGGAGACTCTTCAGGTCTCGCCAATAACTGTCTGGTTACGTAAAAAAGATCCGCAAAGACTAGATGGTAAGCAGGACAATAGAAAAAAAACCATCGTAATTTAAACGAAACCTGCTAAGATCTATAACGGACACAATATGAATACGATTAGCATAGGTAATTTGCCATCCCACTATTCGGCAAAAGCTTTTTTCTCCAAGTCTTCAGGTATAAGTCCATTCCATACCGCCATTTCTTTGCTACCGTCTGCTACTACTTCTTACCGTCTCAGGACACAAGTTCTGTCCTATTTGAGTCCACGGCTCATTCGGCATGAGGAAGAAAAGTAAGAAAAGGGAATATTAAAAAAAAAGGTTGATCACACGCTTGCTCACTGTGGTTGACGATTTGAAACCATAAAATCCAGGTTTCCTCAGAATGTTGGCGTCTTATATTAACTAAGAAAGTACGTAATACGTATAAAAAAAAAGTCACTTTGGTACATACTGCGTTTTGACCCGCAACCCGGTGCTTAACTAGCGGGTCTATAATCTCCGCCGACAATGATTATTAGTTGTTTTTTATTCTTGTTCCCTTCGTTACAATGATGTCTAATTTCACCTAATTTCATATACAGTGCACTTTATGAATATGAAGACTCTCACCCATTGTATCTTTTTATCAAATCTCAGCTAGTTTATATCTTTGTATCAACCCACAATTTTGCACTGCGACTAGTTGTTGCGTGTTGTTAGTACTTATACTTGTTGTTGTCGCAGTCACTACACTTTTGTAGAAAGCCTTGTAACTAGCTGTCCCGCGTCTGAGACCGCGTGAAAAGTTTTTAATTATCCGGAATGAAAAGAACCAGTACGTTTCTAGGTTTTTAATTTACTTTTTAATTAAATCGGTTAGGTATTTGAACCAAGGTTCGCATCAAAAATTTTTAGTTGTGTAATAAGTTGTTGTTCTGGAGTGTACCTTAAAAATGAGAGGCTAAAAAAAACCAGCCAAGTGCGAGTCGGACCGCGCGCGATTGGTTTCGTACCATTATCTATAAAAACGGCAAAAAAATCACGTTTGTTATATTTTATGGGAGCTATATACATATAATAATTCAATCATGATTCGAAAGACAAGTGGCGCCATCTATTATCGTTATTGTTGTTTTCCTCGGGAACAGTACTTTTTTTCGGGATGAAAGGTACCTGAAGTCCGTTTCTGTACACCTGACAACGTATATACATAATTTCAAGATGATTGGTTCAGTGGTTTAGGCGTGAAAAGGTAACGAACATACAAACTTACTTTCGCATTTATAATATTAGTTAGGAAGATAGGATTTGAATAGCCATGCAGAAACAATTCTTGCTTTACATTGTAGTACGTTGGTTAGGGACATGTGTAGTTTATTAGGAAAACTACTATTTCTATTAGTAATAACAATTATTTTACTAAAAAGGATTGGGTGAATTTTCAAAAATATATTGACCCGATAGTGGTAGTATACGGTGTTTCTTAAATAACGGTACACAACTATCTAAGTATTCTGCGCCACTTACTGACCTCTGTATGTTTGTACGCGTCATCGGTAGAGACGCGGGGATGCGCGGCGCGGCAGCAACACGGGTCGACCCAATGACCACTCGCTTTCACGGACACGTAAATGGACAACACTCTCTTAAATTAAATGAATTATTTGTCCGGGACAGTTCAATTTGTAATATTAGACGGTAATATATCAATCCTACTTTATACAGTCCACTTTCAATCCATCTCGTGGTATTCATTGGTTACAATCCTTATACAAATTGGGGATGGCGTAATGACATTAAATGATACCACGTATTTTATTATGCATACAGGGTGTTAACAAATTCGTGTAATTCCTTCATACCACGTGATTTACTGGTGACACTGATTAACCCTAAATGGGAATTTTTGAAAACCAACTGAAAAAAAAAATTCAAAAAAAATCTTGACTTTCTATTTCTGAGTCATTTTAGAGCCTTGAGTTATCTGACTGCAAAGAGAGATATCGCGTTAGTCGTGCCTGCCAGCCGTGTCGCCGTGCTTTCATTAACTTATGCGTGGCATCGAAATGTTGACACAAATAAAACATTTTTTTTGCAAAAAAATAAAATTCTTATTTTTTTACTGAATCCTTATTGGGTGGTTTGGATACGATCGGTAACAAAACCGCATGAAAAAATAATAATTTTATTTTTAATCTAGCTAAATCCCGTGCGGAGTCTGTCTACATCAGTAGTAGATCAAGTGGTTTTAAGGAATTACACGAATTCGTTAACACCCTATATAGTCGTAACGCCTATATTTAGACACCGAGGAAGCCCTATTTTTTGGGCACACGGCAAACATTTTTGTAAAGCCGACATAATTTGCAAAACAATAAATAAACAAAAAAAAACTGTTCTTGCTCTTACTTTATTTGCCACAGTTTCTATCTACAATTCAATTCTAAGACAATTTATCCCTAAACCAAAAATCAATGCCTAGCCTGCCAACATTACACATACGGCAAAAAAAAAACATCCACACTATTCGAAGTACGTAGTACACACGGGACCGTAACGAGGTGTGCAGCGTCGCCGCCATCTTAATTGTACGCGCCGTCAGGTGACAATGTTACCGACATTTGAAATGAAATACGGCTGGAATACTGTCACAAATAATACCTACTGAAATGTTTCGCTGGGTTAACTTTTGTAAATAGCGAGAAGCTTGAACCTATAATCCAATATTTCTAAACGTATAGTACATTATATTTTTTCTCAGCAACCCAAATTCTGATGGGCCAGCACACAATTATATCTGCCTAGCCTTTTCCCAGTTATGTTAGGCCAACTTCCAGTCTTATCAGATGCGGCTGATTACCAGTCTTCTTAGCGTTTCGATGACAAACTAATTAAAACTTAATTATATTATTGCGACCCAGAACTTGGCCACTTGGACTGCGTTGTCATTGGCAACCATTAAGTCTTCCTGCGTGCAGCTGTTAGGGCACGTACGGCATGATGTGAGATGGGCCATCGTATGGGTTGTACCGCACAAACAGCTCAAATCGGTACCATCACTGAATCCCCACCTCAACATGTCTTTGCTCCGACCGACTTGTGTTCGAAGTCTATTTAATGACTTCCAGATCGGCCATGGCAGTTCATGTCCAGGCGGAGGTCTCTCCGCAGGTGGCACGAATGGGCACCAGTATTTCACACGGAGCGACTGCCGTCAGACCTCCGTAACCCAGTTACTGGGCAATGCCGATATCCTAAAGTTAGACTGGTTGTAAGACTTTCGGGCTTCTGACTACCCGTAACGACTGTCATAGGTATTCGTATGACACCCGGAACCGACGGCTTAACGTGCTCTCCGAGGTACGGAGGGGTCTCAATGTGTAACGAACGGTTACCCATCCATCGACTGACCGCGGCAAGCGCAGCTTAACCGTGCAACTCGTATGATCCGCGCGGAGCTCCAGCAAACACAGAAATAAACTAAAAGTGTGGAGGAACGAGGTGTGATGTTCCTCCAATCAAAGGGAGGATCTTCCAATCAGACGGAGTCTTGTGCCTAGCGGGCTACTGACCAACGGGTCATTTTTTTTGCTATTGGACTGCTGTAGGTGGTCCTAGGGGAGCGTTTCTACGTAACCGGGCAGTTATTGGCGAGACCTGAAGGGCCTTCAGCCAATGGGGGGGGGGGGGGGGGGGGGAGTAAAATACTTAACCTAAGCTAACTATTTGTACTACACTAATATTATGACTGTGCTGCAACAACAGCACGGCGACCCCTAGTGGGACTCGGACCTCGGCTTAGGGCGTTGCTGGCGGGGACTTAGGGAGGGGGGGAGACAGCTTGATGAGGGCTGAATTATCGGTGTGAGCCAACGGGTAATATAGGGCGGTTGTATATATACTATCTGCGTGTTAAATCTTGATATCGCGATATTCACGTTGTAGGGTCGAATAGTTCGCATGTGGCGTGATAGATGCCGCCACAAAAGTATCAATATCTTTTACATGTTGATAAAAAAAGAAGGGAGAAAAAAAATGTGTTATAATCATTCCATAAAACTCAAATAAACAAAAACAAAGTTAAAATTAATCCTGTAACATTTTAACAGCGTGTCGCCGTATTACAAATAGGAAAGCTCACAAAAAACCGCGAACGAGTGGAAAAACACGTGAAAACACACTTGAAACGCGTCAGTGTTTGTTACTAGTGAGTAGAGGTACCTGTGTAGCTTGTAGTCGCGACGCCTGTCTTTACATAGGGCTACAATTGTGGCCCAAGTTATAAGCAATAGCGATTCATATTAAAAAAACACTCGATTGTTTGTTGTAAAATGTTTACTGTATATCTTTCTTTTTTATATCGTGTCAGCATGAGCTATTTGAAAATATCTCATTACGAGTATATGGTGAAAAGATTATCCAGTCAGCAAGGTTGGTAGCGAGGCTGACTGCCCAGGGTGCGCCGGACATACTTAAGTATTTTATTATAATGCACTGAAGCACAGTGTTTCAAACACCCTATTAAATTCGACACATGTCACTGTTCTTTCTGCCTGAATCGATGTAGTTTCACAAAAATTCTATAGAGTGTCTCAAGTAACAAAAACTAGGGTTTTCTGTTGCTTAAGACGGATAGAGACATGAATGTTATCAGTAAATACCAAAAGTACAGGAAACATTACGTTTTTTTTCCTTTTTTTTCGTCTTTGTCATTTATCTTGTATCATGGGCGCGTTTAGACACAAACACAAAGCTTCACACGCCGAGACCCGGAATAACTATCATACAAATATTTGGTTCGTGCAGGAATAAAACCTACGCCCCGTAGCGCAAAATCAAATCAAATCAATTTATTTGTGTCATACAGGTTACATGCAGCTGTTACAATAAATATTTGATTATCTGTAGACTACCATTTCTGGTGTACAACTTTTACAAGAAAATTGCAGGAGTTATTATTCTAAAATTTACATGCATGCAATCCTATCCAGCCAATAGAAGCTAATCGCTTAGCCAGTACACCAAACGTATCGTCTACATATTAAAAAAACTTCATAGCTATTTGAAACATACGATGCAGTGTGTATGTTGCGAATGCTCTAAGTAAATAGGCTACTAGTAGCTTAAAAATTATAAAACAGAAAATATTCCATAAAGGCGTAATCAAGGCAGTTGTTAAAAATACTAATCATTCACTTTGTACATGTAAGCTATTAATTTTCTCACTTTATGTAATAATCAACAAGCACGCTAAGAAGCAATTAAGTTTTAAATGCATAGACCTACTTGTGGAATGTAATATAATTTCAAAACAATTAAATGATAAGATTATTCGAAATATATTTCTTATTCTAAGCAAACAAATACAAAAAATAATATAAATAAATAATCAAAAATACAGATAAATGGAGTTAAAATAATCTACATTTACAAACATAATTTCTTTAGTTTAATAAAAGTGTGTTTGTTTAGCAGATACCTATTTCTGTTAAGATAAATGGGTTTTTCGTGAAACACTGAAGACCGTATAGACACGAATACGTAAATCATTTAGCCACGAAATGGCAAGTGGGCTGCACAACCAGTCGCCAGTTGTCCAGGGGCGGATTTCCCTATAGGCCAGGTAAGCCCGGGCCTAGGGCGGCAAAACAGGGTGGGTTTTTTTTAGTAGTCTCGCCTTCTTTGAGCCTGTCCGCCCACTCAAACTCAATAAACTCAACTCAAATGAAATAACTCGAGTGTAAAAATACAAAAAGGAGTCCATAGCAACACGCAAAATAAAATTACACGTATGGCGATTACGATTATTAAAAGTTTGGCTCATAGAACTGGATCTTCGCTTATTAGTTTACTCCAAGTTCAAGCGTATCATTTTCATTTTACTACAAACTACTAACAGATAATAGTACTGGGATATATGGGGTTATATAAATATGATATTGACTAATACCGTGAAATAAAAAGACTGCCCAGAAAGCCAGACAAAAGACAATTTGTGAATATCGATTCATTGTTACTTACAAATAGAAATGGTAGGCATCAGTATTTGAAACACTGATTGAGATAATTTTATCACTTACTGACTTTCGTTGTTTTTTATTTTAATTTAATTCTTATAGTTCATTTAATTTTTCGTGATTTACAGCGAGTAGGGGGCGGCAATATTTCATAGGCCTAGGGCAGCCAACGTATCAAATCCGCCCCTGCAGTTGTCACTCAGTTGCACTGACTACATCCATTTTCATTAGGATGTAGTCAGTGCAACTGACTGACAACTTCAATGAGTGACTATTTCAATATTGCATTCAAGCTGCAATGCAGTTGCATAGTTTACAATTGCGACTGAATGAGCACTCTACTTGCAGCTTTGATAACAAATATGAGACGAAATATGTTTCACCAAACGCGGCGTTATTAGCCTCCTTGTAATTTCTAAAATACCACGTAAATGTTTCTAGGAACAATGTTACGGAGCTTTTGCCGTCAACAACCGTCAGTTTAAAAATACGTAGATTCTTGTTTCTGGCAATGTTTATAAACAAATGCTTACAAATGAATACAAAGCTTCGCTCACAATGGGCCTCATAAGAAGGCTCAAGGTCACCCAAAGGGCAATGCTCGGAATTACCCTGCGTGATCATATCAGAAATGATGAGATCCGCAGGAGAACCAAAGTAACTGACATAGCTCGAAGAGTTGCCAAACATAAGTGGCAGTGGGCGGAGCACATAACACATTGCTCGCAAAACGGATGGCCGATGGGGCTGAAAGGTTCTGGAGTGGCGACCGCGTACCGGAAGACGCAGCGTGGGTAGGCCTCCCACAAGGTGGACCGATGATCTGGTGAAGGTCGCGGGAAACCGCTGAATGCGAGAAGCACAGGACCGGTCGATGTGGCGATGCTTGGGGGAGGCCTATGTCCAGCAGTGGACGTCTTTCGGCCGAATGATGATGATGATGAATACAAAGCTTCTCTATGCTTTTTAAAAGTATCCAAAAGCGTTTTACTATTCCCACCATTTCAAGTCGCTCCCGCTTCTGGCCACATCTTGCACCACTTTCTAAACCAAGCCAGACTACATAAGTGGTGTGCATGAACTATTCAGCACACTTGACGTGCAGCTAATGTATTTCTTCCTGTATTTATGTTTATATGACACTAGTCCCGCGCCCCGGCCTCTCACAGAATTTCGACACTCGTCACACATGCTTCAAAACCTTGACAATGGTGCGAACAGTTTTGTTACAACACTTTTTCTTCGTGGAATATTTTTAAATGTTTTCTGTGACTTCTCAATTCTGTACTTAATCTGCAGGGTTTAGGCAGGATCTCTGTTAATTAGGATGGCTAAATTTTTGCAAAAGAACTTCCTGTACACATATAAGGTGTAAACGTATTCGTGTAGGTCCTTATAACCACAGGACCTACCATGACTATACTAGATTGTCACCGCACGGGATTTAAAAAGATGAAAAAAAAAAAACTTTTTTTAGTTCTTGCGCACCTGTAAGTGGTTTTATGTAATCCACCTAATATGGATTAAGTAAAAAAAATAAGCAAAAAACTATTGTTTTTTTTTTTTGCTTTATTTTATTTTTATTTATTTATTTATAATTATCAGAGATCGGAATAGGTAGAGTTACCTAAACTTCGAGGAAGAAAGTAACATAGAGTGGATAATACCTTCTCTAAAATCTCGGAATAATTATAATGACGTTTTAATCCTGGGATTTAAAAATCACGAATTATTTATTGGACTTTATTTATTAAAGTTTAATTAATCCCGAAAAAAGCACGTGAGTAAACCGTAACTAATCAAATAATTTTGTGCTACGAATTTTTGTGTTTGTATAGGAATAAAGCTGTGGTAATTTTTTTTCTCATAATGACCCTTTTCCTTACTTGTACTTTTTCTGTACCTATCTTAGATCCGTATTTACATTTGAAAGATCCCTCTTAAGTGCCATTTTAATGACTTTAGATAATAAGAATAAAGGAGAATGGGCAAAAAAACCCAGATCCAACAGAAACGGCTTGTATTGGTATTTGTCACACTTAATGTCCTAAACAATCCTGCATATTTTTTTTTCCTCGGCTCCGTCTGGACCCATGAAAACGAGGTAAAAGATTGGAAGAGTGTCTGTTCGTGTATTATTGAAATCATTAAATATTTATTCTAATCATTATATCGCAGTGCACTGCTGGGTAGGCAGCTAATATTAATCGTCACCACACCAGGTACTTGCTCAGATATTGGATTAAAAGAATATCAAAGTTGTAAAAGTGGTACAATGCAAACAAAACAAAAAAAAAAACCTTCGTTCCGTTAACAAATATTATCGTGTTGATGAGATGAATTTGAAAAACGTATGATACCCCGGATAAAAGTGCTCTCTGAGACACGGAGAGTTCTCGATGTGTAACGAACGGTCACCCATCCACGGCAAGCGTTTGCCGCTTTTTTTCTGACTTTTTTTTTTCTTCGTAAATTCCTCATGGATGCCCTTCGCCCGGGGAAGGCGAAGGGGTATGCCGGACTCTTACCGGCTAAAAACCCACGGTGTTCCTTCTCCTGACCCTTGGCCGGGGTCGCGAGATTCGCAGCTGCATGCACCGCAACCCCGGCAGGCCTCGGTCCGCCAGCACCTGGCAGACCTCTTCTTCTATGGGGCCTTGTCCCACGTCCTCCTGAGAGGCGCGCACGGAACACAGCGCGCCGCCTTCTCGGGAAACGGCAACCACTGCTTAACCCTACAAATCATATGATCCGTGTGGTATTTAATTAGCCAAGAGCCCCTAATTAACCGTTCATTTAGTATAACAGTATTTAAAAAAATGGCCGAACAATTAGTAACAACACCGAGAACTGTCAAAACAACAGTTAACAGCAAACAAAAAACAACAATTTAAATTTTTCACAAAATTCAAAACACGGTCAACACAATGTTTACTGGATTTTTCACGTAAATCCGGATGTCATGAACTGACGAGGCGGGTACACTCGGGTATGGTGTCAGAGCCAATCACCGTCAAGTTCCAACTTAATCCGCGACCCGAGTGATTTTGATGGGACAATTTTGTACCTGCATAATGTTGGAATTGTTGTAGTGTAAAAAAATCTTATTTAATAATTTACGTACACACAACACTTAATAAAAGTAAGTTCATCAGGAGCATAGCGTACAAAGGCACTGCTTATTTCTTAAAGAAATCCGTTCCAGCAGTCTTGTGAGAAGAGAATTTAGAACAAGGAATGTAGACAACAGTGAGTAAAAACAAAAGAAACAGACACACACACTTACTGAAATGGGACAAAAAGACATTACACAGCAGTGGCGAAGGCTCCATATAACTCGATTCCTATCGGCTTCCCTTTCGAAACGAGTAGTTACTGGAATTAACGCATCGCACATGAGCAAGGTAAGCATTTTTTGGTCCGGCTTCCCTTTTAAGAAAATTCACCCTACGCCACTGTTACACAGTGTGGTTACCTACTACCTACCTTCAGAAACAAAATCAAAATAGAAACAAAAAGTTTAAACCATTTTCATGCATGCGGTTGTAATGTAACAGACGGCCCCAGGATCTCCTGAGAGCACGTCTGCTACACCAGTTGTAAAGAATGTGACGTTATCAGTCAATCCTACCTATCTATCCCTAGTCGGGCAAATAAGGAAAACACTTAAAACACGACAACTTTATAATATGGTAATAAAAAAACACTGAGTCAGTAAATCCGGGAGTCACGCGTAAATGAACTGTAACTGATGGAACACACAATCCTGTAAACTCAGAATGCGAGCACGAAGTGAGGTGAAGGTTGGAAGGTTAGCAGTGCGGTGGTAATTCAGTAGCTCGACAACCAGACGGAGTGCTGGTAGCGCAGCAGCGTAGCAGTGCCGGAGGCCCAGCAATGGCCGACTCGGCGGGGAGCTGGTAGTTCAGCAGCGTAGCAGTGCCGGAGGCCCAGCAATGGCCGACTCGGCGGGGAGCTGGTAGTTCAGCAGCGTAGCAGTGCCGGAGGCCCGGTAAGGGTTCACTCGGCGGAGTGCTGGTAATTCAGCCGTCCGGCAGTCCGCACCCTTTCGTCGTTCCTTTGAGAATCCCCGCAAAAACACCTTGCATTTTACTTTTCGAATTTTTTTTGAGTATCGAGTGTGTTCCAAACAAGGACTTTGTAGTACTTATTACTTCTATGGTTCCAAATATGTGGCCTGTGATAGAGAAAGAGGTCTATAGTACATTATAAAAAGTAAAAAGGAGGTGAAATGCGTGAAGTGAATGATGATGAAAAAGGTGTGATCCTACACGGTGAACAAAAAAAAATAAACTTAAAAAAAAAGTAAAAACCGACTTCAAAGAAGTACTAAAAGGAGTAAAATAATTACCATAATATAAAATTAACAGTTTCAGAAGTCGGTGGCTTCTATTTGCTTCAGTATAGAGTTGCACCGACTTCTGAAACTGTTAATTTTATAATAATATTATGGTAATTATTTTACTCCTTTTAGTATTTCTTTGAAGTCGGTTTTTACTTTTTTTTTAAGTTTATTTTTATTAAATACGTTTTAGTGTCATAATTTTAACCCCCTCCTTCATAACCCTTCTTTTTGGCTTTGACGTAGTCGAGCATAAAAAGTCCTTTCAAATGATACCTTACACGATATAATGAAAACATTCCAAAGGGGGGGGAGGGGGGACACGCACCCCTCCTCTTTTCCAGTAGTCAGTTCCCAACAACAAATATAAACAAAGCAATATTAGTAATTTGAGAATTTTGCTTTGATCCGATGAGGAGTTCCGTTCCATATCTCTGAAGGTCATGGTCTAATCATAACAAAATTTATATGGGACTAATCGGGAAGTATACCCTTTCGAACAAAAAAAGAATTTTTTAATCGGTTCATAAATGACATAGATATGAGGTAACAAACATAAAAAAAAAAAAACAACCGAATTAAGAACCTCCTCCTTTTTGTAGTCGGTTAATGAAGAATATGGACACACTGATATAATTTCGTTTTTTTTTTAAATATCAAAAATTTCCTTTCACAAGAACCTTCTTCTGACAATGACGACAACACACAACAAAAAAATTGCGATATCGGTCCAGCCGCTCACGCGTGATGCCGTGACCAAGGGAAATAGGGATTCATTTTTATACAAGCTTAGTTTTAGTATATACTAAACCTGAAACTAGTTTGTTCAGAATCACTAGGAGAATCGATTGACGTATTTTTTACAACACTTTTTTTTTCATAAAACATTTTTTTTTCATTAGTTTTCCACCCTTAACGGTTGACGGGAATAGACACCTTGAAGCTTGAAACGGTCCTCTTGGTCAGTTACCGTGTATAAAGCCCGGTTTCCACCGCGAGCGGAACGGACCCATTAAGGACTCCGTCTAACTCGCAAGAGTAGACGGCATACTTGTATTACCACCAATAAATAGTCGGGCGGAAAGGTCTGGGCGAACAGAAAGAGTTGAAATGAACTCGCTTAGTTCCTTTTGCAGTGGAAATCAACAGACTAAACTCTTTGTTGGTGGAAATGTAAACCTATTTCATTAAAAAGGAGCCCGTTCCGTCTAACCATTTTCCGCTTATTACCCTTTCGCGGTGGAAACCGGGCTTTAGACAACCCCTGCATAGCACATCTCAGGCATTTCACATTTTTTTAGGGAACTTAACGCGACATAAACTAAGGTGTAACTTGGAGATTTACTAAAAAAAAAACATATTCAGGCAGTTCTGATGAAAATCTTGTTGGGGTGTCTCGGTTTTCGTATAAAGTAAAAATAAGGTTTCTTTTTTTTCTAGTCCGTGGTTGTATACATAGATTTCCAAAACGCAAGCGAATTTTAACCGTGACGTTTAATCATTTTACAAGACGATTTAACATATCGTTACATGTAAAATAAATATATCAACTTATACAAATAACGATACTGACAAGAGCTTGTATTTTTCTAGTCCGTGGTTGTATACATAGATTTCCAAAACGCAAGCGAATTTTAACCGTGACGTTTAATCATTTTACAAGACGATTTAACATATCGTTACATGTAAAATAAATATATCAACTTATACAAATAACGATACTGACAAGAGCTTGTAACAGATTTTATAACCGAAACAAAACACCGATCTTATCTACTAAACATGAACCACCGACACTCGATTTTTAACACCAAATCGATTATCCTACCCCTATCACTCGTATCGATAAGTCGACAGCGATTGTGAGGGTTGCGTCAATAGCCCTCAAGTATCTACCCAACCCTCGTCAGTCACTAACGTCATGGCATATCTTGATGCGAAAATATACATGATTTAGTGTTCACGCGATTATGTTTGAGAGGTCGTGGTTGAATTGCTAATATGGTTTATAACTGATGGTTTAGTTGCCGTTTTACCCGGTTTATAATAGTATGTTTTGTTCTGAAAGAAGAAGGAAAGAAAAGAAAAAAAAAACGTTATTCGCGCCAACATGACGCACAAAAATAAAAAAAAACTATGCACAAAATCAAAAAGAAACTTGGGAAAAATACGTCACATCCGCGCATAACGGCCATCGCTCAGCATAATGCTATGACTCTCCTACAAGACAGAGTCATAGCGTTGGTTTTCAGCTACAGCAGCAAGTAAAACCATCTCTGTAAACATAACATAACGCCAGTATTATCCGAAGGATTGGGCAGAGGTATAAGGGATACCCTCATTTCCGATTGCCATCAACCAGGCACAAATCCAGACTCCGGACAGCTAATGAGAAATTCCACACGGAAAAACCCCCCTTATTACAAAAGATGGTTTAAACCAAGACTAAGGTAAACCCAGGTTTAAAATATACCCATCACTTTCTTATGTCATTTAACAAAAAGAAACGGGGTTGTTTTAAAACCTAGGTTTTTCTTAGACCATCTTTTGTAACAAGGGGGTAAAACACTTTGCACGGCCTGGAGATCAAACCCAGGACCTCACGCTCAGCAGTCGCGCTGACGACCACTAAACCAACGAGGCGGTCATCTGTGTAGGCTATTAATAAATACACAGATCCTTCGACTTTCCTCGCACAAATCGTGGTATTTAAAATACATTTAAAAACTTTAAAGTGACTGTTGTTGCTTGTTGAGAGAATGAATAATTTGTAATGTGTCTGTCAGTGAAAACATAATAAGTATGTAAAAATAATGCAGATGTCAGTGTCGGTAGAGGATGCCCAAAAACGACATACCTACAATTTTTGATATAAAAAGGACGGGTGCGTAGTACAGGTAGTATCCAACTCCATCTCGATCTTAAAATGCCGACCATCAGGCAATACCTCAAACGCATTTCCAAGCGTTACTTCAACACTGCCCCCCTCCATCCGAACTCCCTAGTCGCCGCAGCGGCCGACTATAATGCCTCTCTCATAAGTAAAGTCCGCCGTATCAGGCACACACTTTGAGAAGCCGATGACGAAATTACCCTCCTCCAGGAGGCGAGTAAATCGACCAGCGCATTACACAACGTCCGCCGCCGTCCGGCATACCGTCCTCGCCGACGAGGTCCGTCGCGACGTCCCACCGCCGCCGGTCACGATCCACCGAGCTCTCCCGTCGTAGAGCCGGCCGTCTCTTCAGACTCCGCAGTCACACCGATAATTCAGCAACGCCCTAAGCCGAGGTCTTTTAAGTATGTATGTATGTTTATAAATTATACACAAACCTTCCCCGACGGGTACGTATCAAAATCCCGAAAGTTCATAATACCTATGATTGAAATACCGACGTCCAAAACACCGAAGTTCAAAATACCGAAAGTTTGAAATGCCGATAGTCGTTATATCGAAACACAATATACCGATGTTCAAATGCCCTAAAGGACGAAATCCCGAATGTTTTTTTTTTTTTAAACCCTTGAGCTCCGCGAAGCTGGGCTCCGACTAGCTACCGGAAGGACTTAGGATGCAAGAGCGAGCGAAGCGAGCTCGGGACTTGGGGCACCCCGACTCAGACAGGTTAGGTTAGAAGGGGATGGCGGGGTCTAGTGAGCGAGCGAAGCGAGCGAACACAGACCCCGCCATCCCCTTCGTAGTTATTTTTTCTAAACCATTGAGCCCCGCGAAGCGGGGCTCCGACTACGCCTTTTAGGCAAGTGATGCATCATTTTAGGTATTTTGACCATTTTGTATTTCAAATGTTTTGTATCAAACTTAGGTGTAATAACTGTTGATATTTTAAACATTAGATATTTAGTCCAATTGGTATTTTAAACTTAGGTAATTCGTAGGTAGGTGTTAGTTGATTTTAAACGGATTTTAAACTTCGGGATATGCATCTTCGGGAGTTTAAGCTTCGGGATATGGACCTTCGGGATTTTAAGCTTTCGGGCAAATGAACTTTCGGAATTTTAAACTTTCGACCAAACAACCATTCGGCGTTTCAATTTTCGGGATTTCATCCATCGGTATTTTAAAATTCGGTCTTTTAAAATTCGGGATTTTGATATGTACCCTCCCCGACAGTCAAAGATAGATTCTTATAGTGAAAACGAACGAAATCCGGTCAGCAGTTACGGAGAAAATCGCCCACAGACACACAGACGCGATGAAGGGCTTTGTTCAATAATGTGTAGTAAAGCGCAGTTCAGACTACGCTATAACATATAGCTTATAGCAAATATTGCATAGCACAACGATATCGCTCAGCATACATTTTATATGGACACGTTCACACAACACTGTGCTATAAAGTATTGGCTTGCTGTACGCGACAAACTTGAGCGATTCTCAGAGCATCTTAAGATTCTCCGGTCCTCGCCCCGCCTCACGTCTACCCCGTCCGTCGCCCGACGAATCGCCGTCAAATAACTTGCTATAGTAGACCGGCTTGCAATGTAGCGTATAGTGTTGTAAACGTCATGCTAATAGATATAGCTTATGACGCAATATGCTTTACTATAGAGTGAAGTAGTATAGCGTAGTCTGACTGAACTGTGCTTCATAGTGATGATGTGCGAATTATATACCTACAAGCTTAGTTTTAGTATATACTAAACCTGAAACTAGTTTGTTCTGAATCACTAGGAGAATCGATTGACATATCTTTTCAGTTTTGTTTCAGTAGTTTTCTACCCATGACAGTTGACGGGAATAGACACCTTGAGGCTTGAGACGGTCCTCTCGGTCAGTTTCCGTGTATTAGACAACCCCTGCATAGCACATCTCAGGCATTTCACACTTTTTTAGGGAACTTAACGCGACATAAACTAAGGTGTAACTTGGAAATTTACTTAAAAAAACACATATTCAGGCAGTTCTGATGAAAATCTTGTTGGAGTGTCTCGGTTTTCGTATAAAGTAAAAATAAGGTTGTAGACGTACTCGCATTAGCAAAACCAGCATTATGAAAATGCCTCAAATGCTCTTCATTTTGCCCTTCAAAGGAAACATTAAAACTGTAACAACCTGAAAATTCACACAATAATTTTAACTGTGTAACCGTCGTCACAATTTTGACGCTCAGTTTAATATCTAAAACAGTACGGTTCGCTTTGGGTACACGCATCCATTCAGAACAGCTTAACGAATCGTGAAAAGAATATAATCCTTGGAATTCTGACAGATATGAAATCATACGAGCCGACGAACTTGAATATACATCGTGTTCATTTAAACTCAAACAATCTTGAGCGTACACGCTGTATAATTGTAAAAAATGGTTGGGTAGCGCTACTTGTCTAAAATTTTATTATCAAACATGTATAATTGGGCAGTCTTCTTTGCGTGTCAATGACAATCTACACCGTCTCGGCCCAGAACTCAGTAATGAGTTTAGCACTATCCGTAGCGTCCATTAGTTCTTGTGGCGTACAGGTAACAGGGCAGGCGGGGCATAATGTTAAGTGCGCCGTAGTTTGCGGAACGGCACCACATTTACACTCCAGGTTTAAGTTATCCGCAAATTTCCACCTGAGCAGGTTTTCCTTGCTTCGACCAACCTGAGTCCGAAGTCTATTTAGAGACTTCCAAGTCAACCAAGGCAACTCATGCCCAGGTGGGAGATCCTCGGAAGGGGCAACAAACGGAGTGGGTAGAGAAGCCTTATCTCGCCTCAACTGGAGTCTCGCCTGTGAACGTTCGCCAGTGAGTGGGAGGACACGCTGTGCAAAGCTGTTACGGCAATTAAGTCTTTGCCGAACGGAGATGTTGTAGTGCAGAGGGAAAACCAAAATGGAAAGCGATACGCGTCACCCTCTGCACTAATTGGGCATTGAAGAGCACGTTAAGCCGTCGGTCCCTGGTGTCATACGAATATATATGACAGTCGTTACAGGTAGTCAGAAACCCGAAAATATGACAACCAATCTAACTTTAGGATATCGGCATTGCCCATCAACTGGGTTGCGAAGGTCTGATGGCAGTCGCTCTCTGTAAAATACTAGCCGCATCTGGTTAAACTGGAAACTGGCCCCAATATAATTGGGAAAAGGCTAGGCAGATAGATGTCGCCTCCTTTTGCGAGGTGGTGATAGCGACCAAGGAGGGAGCGGAGAGGGAGAGAGGCGACGGCCACTTTCCCTTCCCGCGCCAGACGCACCGGGCGCCGGGGCCGCCGGAGGGCGCGCGATAATCTCCTGCCACCCTAGTATGTGGCTTGCGGGCGACGGGTTAGGGGACCCGTCGCCCGACCAGTAACATGCCCGAAAAGGCCGCGCGCACGTGTTCCGTGCGGGCCTCTCAGGAGGACGTGGGGCAAGGCCCCACAGAAAGAGAGGTCCGCCAGGGGCTAGTGGACCGAAACCTGACGGGGTTGCGGTGCATGCAGCTGCGAATCCCGCGACCCCGGCCAAGGGTCAGGTGAAGGAATACCGTGGGTTTTTAGCTGATAAGAGTCCGGCAATAGATACCTTGAGGCTTGAGATGGTCCGTTCGGTCAGTTTCATTGTATTATTAGACAACCCCTGCATAGCACATCTCAGGCATTTCACACTTTACTAGGGAACTTAACGCGACATAAACTACGGTGTAACTTGGAGATTTATTAAAAAAACATATATTCAGGCAGTTCTGATGAAAATCTTGTTGGGGTGTCTCGGTTTTTGTATATACTAAAAATAACGTTGTATAGATGACACAAAACATAGTCAGCCTATTCCTATCTCACTGCTAAGCACGAGCCTCTTCTCAGAATGAGAAGAGCGTATGCCTTTGCTACCATACTCGCCTCATGTCGTTTGGTGGACTACGCACACCATTGAGAATTTTATGGAGCCCTCTCAAGCTTTTGAGCTACACGATGGCTGATGAATGCGTGCCGTCAGTTAGGACAGGTCAACTTAAACCTGCTAAGGCTCTTTACATTGTTACATTTGTTACACTCACACAGTTTTATCACAGTTTACCTACCTACTACATACAGTGGGTCAACGCCCATACATTTGACAGGTCCTATGAAATGTCAAAATTATGTAGGGGCGGAGATTATGTCCCAAGTATGCAGTATGGCTACTCGGGACATAACCTCCGCTCCTTCACCCCGCAACCCCCCGCACGATTGCTCTGCGACTATGTTCTACGTTGACCGACTGTAAGGAGTAAGATATAGGTAGACTGTGGTTTTATACTACAATGTCTGAACTTTAAAAAAGACCTTGACCTCCTAGTTTTTTCGGATTTTCGTCTCAGATAGGAAATGCCGGCGCTATCTAGTCTTAAAAAAACATAATTGACTTTGTAAAAGTGTCTGTAACAGATTTATTTACAGAAATAAATATCATTTCTTTCAAGTGTGCGGGTTTCCTTCACCATTATAGCAAGTGATTACGAGTATCAAATTCTGATCCGCACGTAAATTCAAAAAGTCATCGGTGCGGGCCGGGATCGAACTAGGACCCTCCTGCATTGAAGGCAAAGATTCAAACGTTATCACTGCTTTCAAGTATCAAGATTGCTTATATTTTATTAATACAACCTGTATAATGTTTGCATTCCTCATCTGAGCGCCTTTGTTATTTGCACTGTTAATTTTATCTAATGTATTATTTATAAAGGTACTATTTGATCCAGCCCCTGTTTTATAGGGTTAAGAAGTCATTGAACAAGTGTCATATCTTGAAAATTAAAATAGATACAGAATTTAATTTAGCCTAGCTAAAAATAGACCATCCAAGAACTCCGCCCCTAAGGCCCGGTTTCCACCAAAGCGAAGAGGAAAGGAGACGAGAGGAGATGCGTTTTGAATAACCAATCAGATTTCGTTATTTCCACATCTCCTCTCCGCTTAGCTTAGGTGAAAATGGATCAAGCGGAGAGGAGGGGAGATGTCTAATTTTTCTATAGAATTTTGTGCCGCGAGCGAGCAAGCGGTGCGGCAGAGCGGAGATGTGTGAAGTCGGGCGGCCGGGCGGCGTCCGCGCTTGCGTGCCCCTTTCCCCGATGCCTTCAACCTGCGCCTCACACACCAAACTGACTGATTTCGAGCTCTCACAGCTCACATCTCCGCTACGCACAGCTCATGTCTCCTCTCCGCTACGCATCTCCTCTCCGCTTTGGTGGAAATAACCTGCCAGCATCGCAGCATACCTCTTCTCGTCTCCTCTCCTATCCGCTTTGTTGGATACCGGGCCTAAGTTGACCCTGTGACCCATCTAAGCCCTTTCCTTGATTAGCATAGATACTATACTCAGGACAAGTATGTTAGACTTAAGTATAAACTTTGTAGGTGAAGTCAATTAAAATTAATATGAAAACCTAATGACTGAAGGTCACTTGACTTAGTTTGACTGCCTCGTTGGTACTACACCACAAGTCGCAAGCGTGACTACTGGGCGTGACGTCCTGGGTTCTATTCCTCAGTCGGGCAAAGTGTTATTGGGTTTTTCTGTGTGGAATTTCTCAGAATACTGATGAATACCGATAATGATGTTAAGTAAATGTTATGTGAAGGTCAATTCAGAGAAAAACAAACATTTTTTTATATTTTGAATAATAATTTTTAATTTCTTTACACTTGCTTTGAAACAGTCATCAGCAGTGATCGGAAAAGGGTGAGCTAATTTACCTAAACTTCAAAGAATAGAGACAAAAACTGGAGACTTCCTTATGACAACAGTTTTTTTTCGGGAGAATTTTTTCGGAGATTGTCTTTCATTTGTTTTCAAAAACTAAAAGACAATCTCCTTTTTTGAAAACAATGTACAATCTCTTTTTTAAAAACAATGAAAAACGTGTCATCTGGTTTTGTGACAATTTTGGGAAACAAAAATAGGAAACGAATTTAATTGTTTTCTGTACTATTAACATTCATATTAAATATACTTTACTGATGTCCCGAAACCCGGAATAATTTTCACGAAAAAAAAATGTTGTCGTAAGGAAGTCTCCAGTTTTTGTCTCTGTTCTTTGAAGTTTAGGTAAATTAGCTCACCTTTTTCCGATCACTGGTCATCAGTGATAATAGAAGTGGCACGCGGTTTAGTACCCCCTTTCCGACTAACCTTGTATAATCTCATTTAGGGGATGTTTCACTAACATTATCAATGTGTATTCCGTATCTATTCACCAGATGAGCTAAATGTGACCTACAAAATATGACATTTATGTTTTCAATAACTTTTCATTCGCTATTGAAATTTTAGAGATTGAATTAGCATAAAATTTGCTGTTACCATATTCGAGTCCACCACAATTTTCATAGAGCTCATACGCCATGCCGCCATACATATTGCTAGTGAACCTTCCAGGAGGATCCTCGGCATTACGTTTGCGCTAAGAGTGAACCCTCGAGGAGGGTTCCTGGCAGTAGGTTAAAAACCTTGAAAAATACGCTCCTACGTCGTAAAAAAGGTGCTTGCTTGTTTCATGACGGTGAATTTTCCAAGAAAAGCCTGCATTTAAAATGAGCCCTCCACGAGGGCACTGGGCATGGCGAATGCGACTACAGGGTGCCCTCCTGGAGCACTCGGCACTGAACTTGTTAATGATAGGTTGGTAAAATTCCCCTTAAGGAGTTGGTGAAACACCCCGTAAATGAGGGTATATAGGTATTTTACCAACCTATCTTAGTGGAGTGGATGCATGACTGAAGTTGTTAAATGAACTAGAACAAATAATGCTTATACATATACTAAGTAACAAGGCAGTACCTACTGCCTACAAGGGTGGTAAAATAAAACATTAAAATCACTGAATTTATTAAATTTTATAATGGCAATCCTGTCTTCTTGTCATACACTTTCAACGATGCATCAACGTGGAAACCAAACTTAATTGTCTCTATCGTAATTATTTCATTGCTAATACCACCGGTTTTCATCACTTCCCCAATCAGAGGACCCCAAAAATGATGTCCACTATACGCCTTCCTGAAATTTACTGCTACATTTCCTCTCAGTGATGCTTTATGCACTACTTCTATTTCCAAATAACCGGCACTTGCCGACAAAACTGCTGTTACAGCCTGTCCTGGCTGTAACTCCGTTTCCATACCACTGCTTGTACCAATAGTTTCGGTTTCCGACTTCTCCTCAGAAACGCCCCAGTTGGTAGTGAAAGAAAAACCGGTGTTACCCGACATTTTTAGAAAAGCCACATTGAAACCATATTCGATTTCTTGAGAAACTGTTATTTCTTTTTCTTTCGACCAACTTGTTGTTAACGTGTTTGCTATCGAATGAGTTAAACCTGTGTTCACTTTTATCGTTTGATTTGATTTATTATCGAAGTCTTGTGACATCACTACCACGGGTTTCTTAGTGAGTGTCTTAACTCTTGCAGATTTTATCGATAACACTCTTTTTACTTGTTCCCATTTAAATGTTTTGTACAAATCGCCCCAAGGAGTTGGACTTTTGAAGTAAAAATTGCTAGGCTTTCTTCCTAAGTATGTTTTCAATGCTCCCAGTAAGTTGTCATTTTCGATCTTGAATGATTTGATGTCATCTTCTGAGATTAAACCAACTTCAACCCCTGAATAAGTTATTGCTATGTTTTTGTCCTGGTCAACATTTACATCTATAGTTATTCTTGCTTTCACTATTGCTATACAAATCACCACAACGAATAATTTGAAATCCATTTTTACAATAATTATTTAGCAGTGTTTTGTTCAGAATTTTTCTTGTAATACTGACCGACTGTCTGCTAAGAAACTGATTACAATCCTAACCTATTGATCTTATTTTTATAATAATACTTCCTAGAACTACTTATGTGTTTCACATTGGCTTTGTTTTTTTGGGTTATTCACCATAAGGCAAAGGGAATATCATTATTTCCCACCAACTTTTTCGGAAGTTATCGCGAATACCTTATTGTTATATTTTTAAACCTGGCAATATCTCAATTTTTACCATACATAAAAATTTTATTATTTAAAAAAAATGCCAAATGTTGGTTATTTACTCTTTTTTTAAACCCAATTATGGGTTAAATTAAATTTTCAAATGGACTACCCCCTTTTCAGATTTTGGCTAAGACTACCTCTGGAAGGCATAATCGTTTCATTATATTCTTTTCTGAGATATGTTGAGGTCTTGGGATGTATGCTACACATGTTGATATGTTGCTTTTAGCTTATCTTATGTATATAATAGGGAAAATTCAACCAGCATTGTGAAGTTCTTTAAGGCGTTACCGTCGTATTTTTTGTAAAATAAGTAAGTATTAAAAACTCTTCTAAAAATTAAGACAAACCGACAAAATTATTATTTTATAGTGATATTGTTTACATTGAACATACTACGTTAATTGCCTATTAATGATAATAAGCATTTTGAGATAATAAGGTCAAGTACGATCTACTACTTATTATAAACAGTTTATATAATCAAAACGTATTTGGATTTGCAGTTCTGTAGGAAATAAACATACAAGCTTAGTTTTACTTTAACTCTGAGGTTCATTTTGTAGAAATTAACAATGAAATATGTAGAAAAAAAATTGTGCTTTTGATAAATAAAAGTTGGATTATTCAGTGATAAAAGTGGAAAAAGGTGATTTCGTTTACTTGCGTAACAAGCGTATAAAAGATTAATTTCGATATAAACAAGGAAAGAAACCAAATTATAGAAATGTTAGTAATATTTTTATTCATGTTACCATTATTAATTGATGCCAAAATAACAATAAATATAACATTACATTCAAATCAAAGCGACATACGTGTAAATGTGAATCATTCTGGTAATGACAGAAAATTAGTGACTGAAAACGAACTAAAGCTTTTTAATATAACCATGGAAAGACTGAATAAAGGAATGAGGGTTGAACTCGGAAGAGTACCAGACGATATATTCCTAAAAAATCCTACACCTTACGGTGATTTATTTAATAAATATAACTGGGAAGAGATGAAACGAAGACTAACAGTTAGAAAATCTAAAGTTATAGACATTATAAATGAAGACTATGTTTTAGATACACACGAATATATAAACAATACAACAAACAATATCACATCCAAAAGGAGTATGTATGAAATTGTTGAAAATAGAATTAGCTCAACGTGGTCGAAAGAAGGCCTGCCAAAAGACGAAATTTTTAATATTTTTAACATCAGTTTTGGCTATGGAAAAAATATGGAATATGAAAACAAATGGAGAAACGAAATTTTAAAAACAGTTCGTATGCCTATTGGTGTCACTAAAGATGGATTGATTACAATTAAACCAGATCAAACTGTTGTTACAAAACTAACCGCATCTAAAACTATACTGCTTATTGAATTGGTGTACGAAGCACGCCTCGTTGGCAGTGTCGTAGCAAATTATGCTCATGAATATGGCAAATACCACTTTTGGGCACCTTCAACTGAAAGTATTATGAAGGCTGGAGCTATGAAAAATGAAGTGCTGACCACAGAAATACTAGAAGTCAGGTGTTTTACGAACCCAAGATTGGAAGTGTATGACAAATTGACTGGTGACGTTGTGGAACCTCCTAGAGTAAAGCGACCTCAAATTAAAATACTACGGCATAACAATAAGACGCAGATTTTATACATAAAACCAAAAACGAAAAAGAAACCACGAAAAAAGAACATAAGAAAAATAAAAAAAACTAAGTTGTAGATATTTGACTTTGTTTTTATTTCTACAAACCATCATAACGATATCTAAAATTGAGTATTCAGCGAAAGTGACAATGCAGCTTTGTTAGGTACTGTAACGATGTAAATTATACCAGACTAGCATTTGCCTGCGGTTTCACTGGCATCCTAGGGTAACTACTTCGTGTACCCGGATAAAAGTATCCTACGTCCTAATCCCGATCATGATACACCTGTGTGCCAAATTTCATCCAAATCCGTTCAGACGTTTTGGCGTGATTGATTAACAAACATCCAAATTCACAAACATCAAAACTTTCCCATTTATAGTATTAGTAGGAAGCAGGATAGTAGGGTAAAACCACGAAGCAAATACAAAGAGGAGATGGTGTAATTCGATTTTCGTATCATACGACGCGTGATACTTTGCGGGGTGAAGGGAACGTTACACCCCGCCTACTTACGCCTACTTTCACGTTTTCCATCTAGTAGTGAATAGGAAAAACTAAACGCTTCGGGTACATCGGTAACTAATACGTGTTTCAGCTATTTCACGCTAGATGTCCTCGTAGTTGTAGTAGTATGTTACGACAGGGACGTACTTAGAATTTTTGTAACAGCCTACGACAGAGCTGGTTTAAAAATTACAAAAATATTGTGAACAAAAATGTAATAAATAAGAAAAATCTTCACACAGTAATAAGTAACCACCCCACTAAATAATTGTATTCAAGTCGATTTTTTGTTAACTGTAGATTTTAGTGAAAATAATTAAGAAATCATGCCTATAATGTACATACAGTACACAATTTACTACAGAAATTTATTACATAATTATTTTTGTGTACTTTTAATTTAAAATTGAAATTCTCGAAAAACAAATCGAGTTCCTACATCAAATGGATACGGCGATGGGCGATGGTCAATTTTTTTCGTACTCATAGTTTCTTGGACTGAATTACTGCTTACTGCAGTGAATAACGAGAAACTCTGTACAAATTCCCCCTTATTAGTATAAAAGGCGGTTTAAGCCAAAACTAAGGTAAACCCAGATGTAAAATATACTCAATGTCATTTAATAAAAAACAGCTATACCGGCTATTTAAAAACCTGGGATTTTCTTAAACCATCGCTAGAAATAAGACGGATTATGTTTAAGTTGATATCGCTTAGGACGAGTGTATGTGTGATGCGGAATAAATAGAACACAAGTATTACGAAACAATGTTGAAAAATTAAGACATAGTATTTTTTATTTCACATACATTACATACACATGGTCTATTAATTTTTTGTATCCATTTCTGTTTGAGATTATCTTCGGGTGGAAATCTGAAATACGAGTATAATCTAAATTTAATTAAATATCAAGGAACTATGCAGGCCTCGTTCACCATTATTGAACAAAAATTAAAACGTCACGTATCACCATACATCGTAATTAAATAATTGAATTCTAAGTACGGACCTGTCTATTCATATTGTTTACACTATTCCACGATAGATGGCGACCGAAATATCGCGGTTTAAAATAGTGATAAAAAACAATAATACGATATTCTTGTCAACAAAAAGGCTTTTAAAAAATATTAAATCTGTTTTAATTCATTATTATTATAAAGATAATGAATATTTCTTACGTAGTTGTTAGTTATTCATGTTATAATAGGGTGCGCCATCTTTTGTCGAGCAGTAAAACTATTGTACGAGACGTGATAACAATAGATTTTTCTAGAACGAATCTAATAAATATCGCAAAAAAATAGTTACGAGTGAAATGTGATGCCATCCATGGTACCAAAACGTTTATCTGAGTAGTTTTTACAAGATAACACACAACACTTCATCTTTTTCTTTTAAATGACAACGAAAATAATAAATAATGATAAAATGGAATGGGAGCGGGAACGTAATGTTTACAAGACGAGTGCCGACAGACTGATAGGCCACGCCCACCGTGAGGACGGAATGGTTCTACATTGGTATCACGGTTCACAGTTGCTTATGCCATCTCCTCTTTGTATTTGCTTCGTGGGTAAAACATACAATTCATGTATATGTATAGTACCAATTGTGTCATTTATGCCATAGTATTATGGCATAAATGACACAATTGGTACTCAATACTTTTAGCAAACGTCAGATGTTCCTTGTCTCTATTATGCTTGTTTCCTACGGTACGTGATATCGCGCACCGCGACGCACGAGCTCGCACCGGCGCACCATGGGAAGAGACTCGTCCATGGTAAGGCGGATGCGTGCGGAGCGGTGCGCCGTATCCGCCGCGAGTCGATAACTTCAAAGTTGCGGTGCAAATTCTCTTTCACTTAGTATTTTGGAATGAAAAATAGCTTATGTGGCCTCTCACGGTGCGTGATTTTATGGATGATACCACGCACAGCCGGTGCGCGCTACCACGCACCGTGGGTAGCCAGATTTATGCCAGCGCCTTCATGTTATGTTTGTTTCCCATGGTGCGTGATATCGCGCACCGCGACGCACGGGCTCGCACCGACGCACCATGGGAAGAGTCTCTTCCGTGGTAACGCAGAAGCGTGCAGAGCGGTGCGCCGTATCCACATCACGCACCCTCATAATGTGACTTCCCACGGTGCGTGATTTTACGGATGATACCACGCACAGCCGGTGCGCGCTACCACGCACCGTGGGAAGCCAGCTTTATGCCAGCGCCTTCATGTTATGCTTGTTTCCCACGGTGCGTGATATCGTGCACCGCATCGCACGAGCTCGCAACCACGCACCATGGGAAGAGACTCGTCCGTGGTAACGCAGACACGTGCGGAGCGGTGCGTCGTATCCACATCACGCACCCTCATAATGTGACTTCCCACGGTGCGTGATTTTACGGATGATACCACGCACAGCCGCAGCCGGTGCGCGCTACCACGCACCGTGGGAAGCCAGCTTTATGCGCAGCCGCTAAGGTAGACGTCGTAAGAAAACCTCTTAACCCGTAGGTCAATCACGACCCTGGGACAACGCATTTTGTAAACTAAAACCCTCATATCTCCAATAGCATCAAAAACAAAGGATTGCGCTCAAGAAACTCAAGTTACCACTATGATTGCAGCTCGCATATAAATAAGGTCGACGTTTGGGTGCAAATCAGGTGTCGTCACAAAGGTGAGCGCGGCTTTGATATTTGAGCACAAAGACAATACAAAGCGCAGTAGGCCGGGAGTGTGGCACTTTTATATTCAAACTTTTTAGAAGCTTTTCAAAATGCTCGTTAATTCCTTCGAATAATAGGGTATTTGACTGAAAAAATCGAATTATAGTCTGACCATTAATTCCATGCAGTAACTTGACAGTTGGAGCTTTCTGACTTTTCTAGTATTCCAACCTCAGTTGGTCCGGAAGAGTATTTTAATCCTTATGGGAAATGGGATCGATTGGCATCATAAAAAAGTTTTTTGAAAATAGCCCTTTTTCTCGCTGACTGGACTTTTTTTTCAAAATCTGTGAATCGCGATTTAAATTATCCCAAAAGTTAGGGGTGGTCTTCTAAGAACGTTTTCCTATAGCTTAAGGTAGTTGCCCTTCATGCCCCATCTCAAATTACCACCCTGTACTCGTATAATATACTCATCAGACTTTAACGCATAGCTTATTCTAAAGGTACTATCACAATATTTTTTAAACGAAAATATGAAGTGATCTGAATTGCCTTTGGGAAATTCACGGCAGAAATTCTCTCGAGACGCAGATATAATTAAGATTTTATCCGGTGAAATTCGAGGATTAATATTGTTAGACAATATTTAGATTGCCTTGGGCTTAGCTGTGCTAAAAATGGATATATAATTACCGATTTGATTACGACCACTTGAATTACACTTGTCATATGAAGAGTTATACATATACCTTATGTATAGTATTTTGATGTTAGTTGTAAGTTTTATATTGTACTAGCTTTAGCCCGCGGCTTCCCTCGCGTTAATTTAGAATTTGACAATCAACTCTTAACAAACTACTAAAATTTCTATAATAATATAATTCAATAATGACTCGAAAGACACGTGGCGCCATCTATAAACGTTATTGTTGTTTTCCTTGGGAACAGTACTTTTTTTCGGGATGAAAGGTACCATACGTCCGTTTCTGTAAACCTGACAACGTATATGCAAAATTTTAGGATGATCAGTTCAATGGTTTAGGCGTGAAGAGTAGGTAACAAACAAGCAAACATAATTATGTACATTCGCATTTATAATATTAAGTTAGGATTGTATTATTGTATTTTCTTAATATATATATTCTTGTATACCTTGAACTAAAGGTACTTTTTAAAAACATAGACACTGAATCACAGTCAGTTATTAAGTTATCACAACAAAGTTAATCATAAAAAGGGAAAATAGCAAAAATATTGGACGTTCCTCAATGGCGGTTATTTTACTTACTACCCTAGAGCGCATGCGCGTGCCGCTCTTTTTAACCTGTGGTACACGTTTTTTCAAATGTTGCCAACAATATTTTATGTAGTGGTTTCGCCTAGCTTCCACGACACAGGGAATCCTAGTGTGGAAGCTAGTGTTTAATGTAAGTTTATTTGTACAATAAAGATAAAAGATAAAGATACCGGATGACTTCTTTTACCGTCTGGTAAAAAATTGGGTATAATAGGTGAACGGAGTATAGAACCCCATGGCATAGTTGTTTTTTTTTTTTAAATTGCCTTTTACGAAATTTATTTCTCAATAAATATTACTAATTTCAAGTAAATTTTCATACTAAATCAATAAAAACAGAGATTTTGAAGTAAATAAATCGATTAAATAATATCTAAATTCAAATCATACACACCTGCGTATGATTTGAGTTTCTATAGTAGGTATCAATGCGCCATCGGTACATGGTGGACATCCCACCCATACGTATAAAGCGTTTTGCGAACACATTCATTGTTCGCACAGCTAACGAGTGGATTTCCCTGCCAGAGTCTGTGTTTCCTAATAGCTACAACCTTGGGGTCTTAGTCAAGAGTGAATAGGTTACTTCTAGGCAAGCGTGCTTCACCGACGACCACATCATCGCTTACCAACAGGCGAGATAGTGGTCAAACGCGAGCATATCGCCAAATAAAAAAAAAAGCGAACAAGTGGAATTCCCTGCCAGAGTCTGTGTTTCCTGATACTTCCAACTTTGGGGTCTTTAAGTCAAGAGTGAATAGGTTACTTCTAGGCAAGCGTGCTTCGCCGTCGACCACATCATCGCTTACCAACAAGGGAGATAGTGGTTAAACGTGAGCCAGTAGCTAAATAAAAAAACTTGAGATATACCGAAATCAAAAAATAAAAAAACTCTACCGAAGCCTTCTACTCCGTTCACCTATTACACCCAATTTTTTTTCCAGACTGTAAAAACAGTCACCCGGTATACAGGTTGTCCCAAAAAGTAGTGTCAAGCGGAAGTCCAGAAGTAGAGCATCCTTAAGCTATGTCTTCACCAGTGAGCTTTCATGTTCATCTTGCGTCTGAGGCATGCGTGAAGCGCCATAGCGCATGCAACAGCGCATGCCTTAATACTAGTTCGACAAAAGCGCATGCCCCTAGCGCACGCTACGACGACTGACGACAGACCGAGGCGCACCGATGTAGACGATAAGCTGCATGCATCATAAGGCAATTAATATTGCATGCGCTTGACGCAAGAGAAATTGAAAGTTGAAAGCGCAAGATGAACATGAAAGCGCACTGGTGTAGACATACCATTAGAGGTACCCGAATTGATGGTTTGACATGGATAGATTATAAACTATCGAAAATTAATACGTCATACTGTAAACAGTATGGTACAGTTCACAATTTATCGACAGTTTATAATCTCGCGAGATAGATTATAAACTAACTGTGTTTACAATCATACGGTGACTTATACATATATCCGACCAAATCCATGTATTGCACCCAATACTTGTAGATTATTAAAATGTATTGAATGTAGTCAAATTAAATATAAACATTAAGTAAGTACCTAGGTACAGTCTGTTTTTAATCTCGGAGACTAAATTGACAGGTACAAATGTCAAACTTGTAAAATTTTGGAGCATTATTTTAAAATTTGACATTTCGTGTCTGTCAATTCAGTGTCCGAGATTAAAAAACGAACTTTAGTTAGTTTTTTTTTGCATGAAATATGAACGCCGCCTCCCGGTCTAAACGTCAGAGGAAATAAAAAAATACCTTTGTCGTATATCTCGGCTTTCTTAAAGATTAATTTGAAGAGAAAATCTTTTGAGAAACTGAGATTAGAATTCACAAGTTCTTGTATAGATTCTATTCAGTCGAGATGACTCCATTTCTCTGCTGAAGGCTAAATCGAACCATTTATTTCCAAGATTAAATAGAATGAAAATATAAAGTGTGTTCAATTCATCAATTCATGGAAGTAGGAAGGACAAAAGTTTGCTAGAGGATACGTTTTAGTTGTGATTGGTTTGCTACCTGTCACTCATAATGTCCAAAGTCATAGTTTTTTTATTTTACAGACTTTTAAAACGTCAAAACTAGGTGCACGGTTCCAAAAGGTAGGTTCTATGGAGAAGAGCCGGCAAGAAACTCCATGAATACTCTTTTTATAATAGTAGATCATTACAATTCCATTACAGTAATATGAGAAATAGAATGAGAGTAATGCAGGTTAACGTAACAAATTAATAAACTTACATAAGACTAACAAAATAGAAAAATATGCCTTCTAGGATTGCCGTAGCAGGTAGAGCTGACCAGTCTCGACAGACAGCACCCGTTCACGAGTATGACGTGCACATCCGCATCGCTCAGCTCGACCATATTGTAGGGAACACAACGACCGGATATACAACGCCACCATCAGCAGGACATTAGTGTGAGCATGACAGACTCATACTGCCAAACAATAGGCAGTAAAATGATATGATTATAGGTGTATCATTAGTAGCTGCATGATGCTCATACTTTACAGTTTGTAAATAATGGGCTCGTCATGGCTCGAAAAACTGGTCTTCATCATCATTCTCGCCCTGAATCACCCGCTGCTAAATATAAGCCTCCTTTCGTTTTTAACGGCCTTCTCGGTACGTAGTGACGTTTGGACATTTGGACGAGTGCGTCCAAATGTTTCCCGCAGCTCTGACGATGACAAACCGAAGGCTGCCTCTCGACCAGGGATGTGCGAGGATGCGAAACTAGGATGTATATGAATCCCGCCAGTAGCATCGCTTCATTTTTATAGCTTAGCTCATCTTAGCTCTGGTGGAAACGGGTTCAATGAAGCGAAGGTTTTCATAAGTACAGTAAAAATGGGTATAATGGGTGAACGAAGTAGAAGGCTTTGGCATAGTTTTTTTTTTTCTTTATCTTTTTATTTATTTATTTATTTAAACTTTATGCAACAAAAAATGAACTTGATATAAATATCTATAGATACCTAGGTGCTATAGAAACTCAAACCATACGCAGGTGTGTATGATTTGAATTTAGATATTATTTAATCGATTTATTTACCACAAAATGTCTGTTTTTATTGATTTAGTATGAAAATTTACTTCAAATTAATAGTATTTTATTATAAATTTAATTAAATACCCAATCTTTTTCCAGATGGTAAAAAAGTCATCCGGTATACACTTACGTATACAATAGTAGATTGTTGCACCGAGCGCAAAGTGAGTCATTAATGCACGAGTGTTATGTTGGTGCCCGAGCGCAAGCGAGGGCACTAAATTAGCACGAGTGCATTAATCACTCACTTCAGCAAGGTGCGTAATCTACTTTTTCTTTCAACTACGTAGTAATGTTATCATTAATCACTACAAAACCGATCACAAAATACGTATTTTCTGCTTAGAAGCAAAACAGTGCAGAAATGTTGTATGAAATTTCATTACTGCACTGCAAACAGTGCAGAAATGTTGTATGAAATTTCATTACTGCACTGTTTTTCAATAATGCAGTTTTTTATTTTTTATTTAGATATAAATTTACCACAGAGGTTTAATGTCTCCCATTAAGTTTAATATTAAATGTATGCATTCTTATGCATTAGATCAAAAAGATACTGGCTGAAAATAAAAATCGTCTGAATAAAACCGACTTGGTGAAAAAAAAAAACAAATGGCGCGCATTTTGTACCATTGTAAAACTTTGATACTTCTTATTTAGCAAGAAAAGTTTTAAAAAATAGAAATAGATAGCGATATGAATTCAAGTCCAGAAAGTATAAAAACAGCTGCAAATGAAATTGTTAATAACCTTTTGCCGCAAAAGTCGCAGGATAACCTTGTTTTCATTAACTTGAGTTTTTATTTTGAGTAGGTATATTTTATCACGGTAGGTAAATTGGTAGTTGAAAGAAAAGTAGATTACGCACCTTGCTGAAGTGAGCGATTAATGCACTCGTGCATTAATGACTCACTTTGCGCTCGGTGCAACAATCTACTATTCTTGCAACTACCAATTTACCTACCGTGATAAAATATACCTACTCAAAATAAAAACTCAAGTTAATGAAAACAAGGTTATCCTGCGAATTTTGCGGCAAAAGGTTATTAACAATTTCATTTGCAGCTGTTTTTATACTTTCTGGACTTGAATTCATATCGCTATCTATTTCCATTTTTTAAAACTTTTCTTGCTAAATAAGAAGTATCAAAGTTTTACAATGGTACAAAATGCGCGCCATTTGTTTTTTTTTTTTTTCACCAATTCGGTTTTATTCAGCCGATTTTTATTTTCAGCCAGTATCTTTTTGATCTAATGCTTATGAATGCATACATTTAATATTAAACTTAACGGGAGACATTAAACATCTGTGGTAAATTTATAACTAAATAAAAAAAACTGCACTAATGAAAAACAGTGCAGTAATGAAATTTCATACAACATTTCTGCACTGTTTGTAGTGCAGTAATGAGATTTCATACAACATTTCTGCACTGTTTTTCTTCTAAGCAGAAAATACGTATTTTGTGATCGGTTTTGTAGCGATTAATGATAACATTACTACGTAGTTGAAAGAAAAATAATTAAACCTCTAATCACAATAGGGAATATGTCTGTATTTTTTTTTCTCTTATTCAGTAAAGCACAGTAATATAAACCCAAGACATGTATTGAAAGTCAAATGTTACTATTGTTTGTTGCTCAATACAATTGTTAAACTTCAAAAATTTTCTTCTACAGTTCAAACATTCGTTAATGTCGCGGCCATAATGTGACGTCATAATTCACGATACTGTTTTGTTTACATCTCTTTTTTAGCCACAAATAATATTAATTAAATAATTTCTTGTGCTGTAATCAAGCAGAAATCTCGCTTACTAACTTACCTCAGTGAGAAATCAAACAGCTAAGAAAAGATTATATAAAGATTTATTCACATGGATTTTGAGGTCACTTCCGGCATTTTCGAAGACGACGCGTTTCAAGATTGCGTTCCGTTACACAATAAAAACGTAACATAAAATAATGAATTGTAAAATAAGTAATGCGTCAAAAAAAATTAAAAAAATGCAATTGCTTTCTTGACTCCTGTACAATGTATATTTAAAAAATTAAAGAGTTTTGAATTACATGTTTATTCCCTATTGCCCCTCTGTAAACAAAAACAAAATATCAAACCTCCAACGTTGTCACTTAACCCACAGCAAAAAAAAAACGATACTTTCGACGTAATCCAATCTTGGCTAGCGGGTTGAGGGAGAAGCACTATAATTATAAAATGTCTAGACGTAACTTGTGAGCTGTGACCAAGAAACTGTAGCGAGGGACGAGACGAATCTTCAGACTTTTAAACTACTTACAAACTGGTCAAAGACAGACCTTGTTAGGATAGCGGATCTTTGTTTTTAAGATAACCTACTTGACGTTAAAATTTTGATGTTTATCAAAAGGACAATGCTCATGGATGTATGGGGTCCCGTGCCATGCTGCATCAAAGTCAAACTTTGTTTTTTATAGATTACCCTTATCATATTAACTCCTACAAAAGTTCTTTTTGTAAACAAAATGCGAATTTCGGAGATTTTAGAAATAATCTAAATAACCTGACAATGTGGACATCATGTCATACACGATTTATTATTGCTCTAAAAAACAGTAATCCGCATCTACATCTCTATGACCGGCTGTGAACGGCCAATTAACCATAGATAGAAAAATGATAATCGTTTAAATAAACATTCTAATCTATTCTAGTTATTTTTAAATAATGTAGAATCGCCAATTTTTTTTTACATGTTTTTTGAAAGATGTGATCATGACACTTTCAAAATTCAAGGTTATAGTAATCATAAATTATGTGAAACGGAACGCCATGTAAAGGGAATAAAACAATATCAACATTTTTTTACGTTAAAATAAATTCCCTGTTCAAAAATCAAATCCCCGACGCGTAATGTCGTAAAAAATTACGAAAACAATTACTATCTATAATATTTTGATCTTGATGCATGAGACTTTTTGGTACCACTTTTGGTCATTCTTCTTTTAATCTGCAGGATAAGACTAGGGCTGCCACCTTTTTTTGAAGCAATAAAAGTACATTTGTGTTTTGGAATAGCAAAAATAAAGTACGATGTATAAAAAAGAGTAATTTTATTATTTATGTTTACACACCTATTTTTCATCGCTTCTAGATTCTTGAAAACATGTTGCGATTCTTTCAAAAATGTGCGAATGTTTCAATTACAGCCATGGACTGTAGAGTAAGTAAACTATGCCAAAAAAAGTCTAACTAGCAGGATGAGAATCAAATGAGAAAGGTGTCAGGTAAAAAGAGTATTTTTATTTATGATTATTTACGGTTTACTCACGTTCATTTTTCGGGATTGCCCGACTAGTTTCGGACCCAAACGGAGCCTTTAATCATGAGCTGAACACGCGACACGCGGCGAGGTCGCGAGACAAACGAAAAAATGAGTTTGAAACCTTTTACAAAACTCACGCCTGTATCACCCAGCCCTGAAGGGTTGGCAGAGGTGTACAATACACCCACATTTCGCCTCGGTCAGTCGTCAGTCGACATACAATAGACGGATTAGCGTGCGCTAGGGGCATGCGCTTTTGTCGAACTAGTATTAACGCATGCCTCAGACGAAGACGCAAGATGAACATGAAAGCCCACTGGTATGGACATAGCTATAGGTATACTTTGTTTAGAGTTTTTCACTGTCATAAAAATGTGGAAAGAAAAGGTTTCAAACCCCTGCGTCGTTGGTCTAGCGGTCGCAAGCGCAACTGCTGAGCGTGAGGTCCTAGGTTCGATAACCTGGTCGGACAATGTGTTATTGGGTTTTTCCGTGTGGAATTTCTCAGTAGCAGCCCAGAGTCTGGATTTGTGCCCAGTTGATGGCAATAGGCTTGCCCCCTATTACATGGGACTGGGAAATGAGGGTGTAGAATCTACGAAAAGAAAAAAGAAAGGTTGGACAGAGTTGTACTACACTGTAGATAGACCTCTGTTCAACCTTTTGGGGAATACAGGCCTGATGTTATTTATTTATTGATGATATTTTTTTATTTTACTTTATTGGGACATAAAACAGTTACACATTTCAATTACATTAAACAGGATTAATATTAAGCTAGATGAACGTGTAACCCACACCAATGTCAGCGGAATAATATTAAAGATATATCTAGTAAAATGCGTGCGTTAATTTAAGCAGAGAAGTAAGTACCTACTCGTAGGTATCTTAGCGATAACAATAACATTAATTTAGAATTTCAATAGCCATTCTTTTGAATTTCAAGCGTGAAAGCGCGAAAATATCCAAGTCAATAAAGCGTGTGTTATACGTATCTACGATGCGTCGGAGAGGCGCCTGTGCACCAGCATGAGTTCTGCACCTTGCAGTGTGGAACAGCTTGGGTACGCGCGCCTCTGTCGGCCTCACTGTTCTCGGTACAATGTAACATAAGTTATTAGTAATATCAGTGCAATCGAACGTTTTGACAAACCATGAAGCATCATGACCATGAGTATGCTGCGTCTAGACTCCAAGCTCTGAAGTTCATAACGTTTATATTGTAACACAGACAGATTAAATTAACCCTCAAAAAATCCTACTTTAATTATAAATTATAATTTAAAATTGTCTTAAAAGTTATACATAATCAAACAACAATTTCTTTGAAGATATTCGTAACAAAATTTAAAGTGATAAAGCTACATCGAGCAGCAATATGGTTGCGACGGCGAAGTTTAAAACTTTAAGTTTGTCCCTAACTGACAAGTTTAAAGTTGAGGTGTAACTTTAGATGTACTCATTTACAACAGTAACTAGTCTAGACTACTGTAGACAGATGTCTTGTGAGAATAAATAAGTTAGGCTAAGTTCTTACTGGGACAAAATGTTTGATAACATCATAGTAGCCACTCCAGGTCGAAAAAAAGGGGTTGACCTTGCAAAAGGTCGGTCAGTCTTTCGGAATTTTGGATATATATGTGTTATGTTTAGGTCTTTCTATGAAAAATACAAGTTTTCGACCTTGAGTGACAGTTGACGCGCTCCGCCATCTTGGAATAAAAAACGAGTTTTCATTACATAACTCCTTATCTATTGGTTTAACGCCAAAAACAGTTCCGATCAATTTTGTAGAGACTTAGGCCGTATGTCCACCGCCGCCGTCACCGAGAACGAGATGACGTTGCCGAAGTAGCGATACATACATTACTATGACTGCGTTTCCACCGCACGTCCGTCATCCGAGCGCTGTCATGTCAGCCACCGAGATTGTCAATAAAACGGCGCTATCGCTACGAGATTGTGACGGACCGAAATGCCGGCAATACAAAACGCGTCTACTCTTGTCCACTACATCCGAGATTGACGGCGCCGGTGCATGGATTTTTGTCTTATGTTGGGAAACACCGAGATCGGTCGCGGTGGACACACGATCGCCGTCACGTCGTTCCGAACTCGGTCCGAAATAATCTCGTTTCTCGGTGACGGCGGCGGTGGACACGCTCTTAAATTCCCTACAATTCCTGCCTAGAGTATTTTTTTCTATGGCTAATAGTTTACGACATACTGCCCTTAAAAGTTAAAAAGTACACGGCGTCCTGCTGCGTTGTGTCACGTAACTTTCCACGAAAACGTCGGTACACGACACCATTAGGCCAAAAGTTTTCCTTCTTGAAAATATCTATGGTTGACTTGGAAAGGGCAAAAAAAAACATTATAATTACCATATTATACACCCCTAAATTAAATTCACCAGAAAAAATTTAAGGGTACATACGGAAGCGGTATACTTATTGAAATGTAAAATCATTAATATAATTTATTTAAATCTAACAAAGTTATTTACTTTTGTTTGATCCTGAAAATATGAATAATTTTATGCACATAATACTCTAATACTAGAAATACTACGTCAACGACACGGACTATCAATGAAATTCATCCCACCGCGCGTAAGCTACACACATCATGCACCATTATACGCTTGTGTGAGTCATGCGTCAGTCAGCCATACCGGTATGTAATGCGTGCGAGCGAGTCGATAGCGCGAAATCCGTGCAACACACACACAGAAATGCTTTCTCCCTCACTCCACTCCACGTATTTAAAAAGTTAGAATTTGTTCTGAGACAATGGGGACTTGAATTTGAAGGGATTAGCTAACAGTGATTAGGATCAGCTGATAAGGATTGAAATCAGCTGATAAGGGTGGTAATTTACAGTGTTATTAAAAACTTACAGTTCAGCAATTTTTCAAAATGGCCACCGCCCTTTGTTATCAACACACAAGCGAGCACTTTTTAAAAGATAGTTATTTAATGATATTAGAACATCACTTTGCCCTTTTACTTCGAGTTGTTTTAAAAGTTTGCGACTATCGGGCTCACTCACGTACACTCTCCGTTTGATTTCACTTCACATGTAAAAATCCATGGGTGTGAGGTCAGGCGGCACGCGGGCCAGGCAATTAGGCCGCCGCAGCCTGTCCACCGACTCCCGAACTCCTCGGTTAGGTACTTTCGCTCCGACCTATCTAGATAAGATTCACCTGCGTGCCGGCCTTTTATGAAGTATTTTATTTTTATTTTATTTTATTTATTGGGGAAAACAAACAGTTACACATTACAGTAAAATATGATAAAATATAAACAAATATGAGCAAATGTGCTACCAACAACATTTTCCACAGAATACACAAAGAAATAATCCTTACACACAGTTTACACAACATGCATTTAAAATTTAAACCTACAAACTAGAATAATTTACGTTATAAAAATATTACAAAAAGAAAAAAAAGATAGAAGAGAAAAACTAATAAAGGCTTGCAAACAATTTATAGCTAATAATGACTAATGATTTAAAGTATCGAGTATTTTTTTTTTGAATTGACCAACTGAAAGAGCAAACATGTCGACATGATGGAACTGTTTGTTGTAGTTATTGGTAAGTCGACGCAGAGGTGCCCGCAAACCTGCGTTATTACGACAAGAGGTAACAGCAAACAGCGGCCGTACGCGCACCCCGCGGCATACTGTTGTTCTAGGAACGATGTAACTTATTTTATTACGTATATCAATACAGTCATATACATTACTACACAAATCAAACAAAAATACCGTCTCTAAGAGAGTGCGTCTAGATTTTAAATCAAGTAATTTATGCTTCTTAAGTGAATCATCATAAGATACAGATGTGCAGAAGCAACGGTAATGCGTGGCTTTTAGAAATTTTCTTTGAACCTTCTCAATACGATCTGAGTATTTATTGTAAAAGGGATTCCACACCGGCACTGCGTACTCAAGCTGTGATCTGATCAGAGACTTGTACAGATATAAATATGTAGAAGGGCGTTTAAAGTCCTTCGCAGATCTCATCACGAAACCGTACATTCGATAAGCATTATTCACAACTTTATTAACGTGCGCATCAAGGTGTAGTTTATCGTCGAAAAGAATTCCGAGATCACGGACGAGCGATACCCTTGATAATATGGTATTATCCAAAGAATAAGGGTACTTGAGAACATTCTTATTTTTCGTGAAGCTTATACAACAGCACTTAGATATGCTCAGTTGCAGTTTATTATACCTGCAATATTCACAAAACCGATCCAAATCTTCTTGCAGCAATATGCTATCTTGCAAATTTTTTATGGGCCTGTAAACTTTGAGGTCATCAGCATAAAGCAGCACTTTAGAATTTCGAAAACAAGAGTTGATGTCGTTTATAAATAAGATAAATAAAAGGGGTCCCAAAATTGAGCCCTGAGGCACACCGGAAGTTACGCTTATAGTAGTAGCGGAGCTGAAACCATTAATTACAACTCTTTGAGTTCTGTTCCTGACATATGACGAGAACCATCGAAGTAAATCGCCACGTATGCCGTTAAATGAAATCTTATTCAAGAGCAACTCATGATCAACCTTGTCGAATGCCTTTCGAAAGTCAGTATAAATGGCATCCACTTGAACACGAGAATCCATGTTGTTGAACAAATAATCCGTAAAGGCCACCAAATTAGTTGTGGTTGATCGTTTCTTGACGAATCCGTGTTGTTGCTGGATAATACTGTGATGAAGAACAGGGTATACTCTATTGTGGACTAATCTCTCGAAAAGCTTCGGCAAAGCTGACATAATGGATATGGGACGATAGTTCTCAACATCCTGCTTAGAGCCCGATTTATAAATTGGTGTTATATTAGCGCTCTTCCATGCCTCGGGGAAAACCCCCTGTGCCAATGATTTATTAAATAAAATATGTATTGGAGTACAAATATTTACTGCAGTAGCTTTAAGAAAAGTAACTGGGAGGCCATCAGGACCTGGACCCTTTGATGAGTCTAAAGATTTGAGTGCACTCAATATCTCCTTCATGCTTAACTCTATCTTACTAACAAGAGCATTGTGATCAAAAGAGTCCTCACTCGATGGCACATTTCTCAAAGATGGTTGTTCATAAACTGAGTTAAAAAAAGCAGAAAAAAAATTACATATTTCTTCGGGGTCGTTTGTATGTGTGTCTTTGTATTTCATGTCAGAAGGTATACTAGTAGAACACTTCCGATTAGCAATGTACGTCCAGAAATATTTTACATTACTGCGAATGTTGTCTTCGACAGAACCCATGTATTTTTTGTAGCAGTTTCTGCATTCAGCATGAAATCTGGATCTGTATAGTGAGAATTGTTCATAATCAGAGACATTGTGATAAACCTTCCATCTAACCCAAGCCTTGGCCTTGTTTTTATATATATGTATCAGAGACGGCGAGAACCAAATCGGAAAGTTCGGAGATTTTGAATTTACCAGTGGAACATAGGATTTTATTAAGCCAAAAATTATATTATAAAATTTATTTAATGCTTCATCTACGGATTGTTCTAGCCCAATCCGATCATTCCAATTAATTTTATTTAATTCCTCATTTATCTTCTCGTAATTAGCCTTAAAATAATTGAACTTTTTCAACGACTTTCGAATCATGGTTGTTTGGGGTGAATTATATGGTATTAATACACAAAAAGGCGGGTGGTAATTGTCAAGTTGCAGTAAATAGTCGGTGGGGGGGAAAACAAAGCATTCATTGTTACTTATGGCCAGGTCTAATAATTTCCCACTCGGATTCTTGACATTATTGTACTGACAAGCATTAAGGTAAGACATAAATGCACCAATATGTCCGCAAATAGAGGAGTTACCACTACAAATAAGTCCCGATAATGATGCATTATTATTACAGGGAATCCAATCAATATCAGGTAAGTTGTAATCACCCAAGAGATAAAACTGTTCAACATTAATGTCGCCAAGTAAAGGTTGCATGAGATCGAAAAATTCAACAAAGACAGATTCAGGTGTTCTAGGCGGTATATAGGCCGCCCCGATGATTAGGTTCATTCCTTTAGTTGAGCTGGGAAATTTTAGCAGGACGTGTTCCAAGTTTGCTTCTAGAGCAAGCTGAGGACCAACTCTTACCGAGCGCAGCCCCTTCAACACTGCTACGAGGACGCCACCTCCGTCTTTTTTATTAGTGGATGCACGGTCTCGGTCGCACCGATGTACCACGTAACGAGGATCAATAAACTCATTATCAAATATTTCAGGTGTTAACCAGGTTTCTGTGAGCACTATGATATCGTAACAATTTGATAATATATTCATGTATAAGATATGCAGTTTAGTGCGGATCCCTCGACAATTTTGGTAATAAATAACCAAATTACCCGCCATTGAAATGGTAAATTTTGCAATAATATATCATGCCAGCATTACACGTTTCATTTCTACAATAATAAGATGATAACAAAAGAGTCAATTTGATCAGGTGTAGCAAGAAAAAGTAACATGCAAGCACATAATTCTGTAAGAAATACTTATATACTAACAAAACACTCCAATACCAAATAGAGATTATACGAGTAGCACAGCATTTAAATAGTTTAATTATGTAATATTTATCGAAATACTTAACATCTAAATAACAAAAATACATTAGAAACATGCATTTAACTAACCTATACTCTTTATAACTACAACAAAACAACAAAAACGTAGCAATTATGGTGGCAAAGTTTGCATTTTGAACTTGAGGCGGCCGGTTATATTTTATTTTATCTTTATAAATGTAGACAAAAGCAATTGTCCATACACTATGTATTAAAATATGAACAAGAGGAAATGAAATACTTATATATCTGCTGAATGCATTTAACCAAATCAAAAACAACATTACAAGCCTAATAGAGCCAAAATCTATCAAAAATGAATACAAACAGTTAATGCCGTACGTTACGTGAACACCTTTATTCTGCGATCTGGGGAATGGAGCCAGGCTTGATTTTCGCGATGTCGTCTTGAGATCTAATTGCAAATGATTTTGCTCCCTCTTTTTCACGAACGAGAATGGTACCGTGTTTGACCCATAGAAACCGGTAATTATTTGCTTTTGCTGCATCTCGGCACTCACGAAACAACTTTTTGTTTTTTAAAGTGAGATGCTCATGCATATAAATTGGCTGTGCCATACCCGATATGCCTAATTGTTCACTATTTAGCCCCTTATTCAAACGATGTGAGCTGAGAAAATTATCCCGTAATATCCGTGAAGTGAATTTCACAATTACATTCTTGGGCATCTCGTTAACTCGGTGTGCGTGTGGGACACGGTGGATAGATATTATATCACTTGGTTTTAAGGCGCATTTTGAAGTATTAACACAAAGGGTACTCTCGAGACGTGAACTGATGACCGTATGAAGCCATCGTAGTTATCAATTTAATAACAGATGTTAACAGGTAATACGTATTGCGCGCTCGCGTAAACTTAATAACCTCTCTGTTGCGTTCTGAGGAGACGGGTTCGGTGGAGAGGGCGCGATGCAGTCTGCTTTGACCTTAGTTTACCGAATATTAAGCCTATTTAGTATTCATCAACACAACATGTAATTACGTATACAACAAAAACCGGGTACGCGGTAACGAGAGGTTGCGCTTGCACCGCGCGTCACGCAACTTGATCTAATTACTGCGGGCGGCCGACTGCGGCGGGCGGCGGGCGACACGCGCACGCGCCGTTGTGGGTGGGGGTGAGGGTGGTGCGGGAGCCAGACTAGTTGGCGCCGTCCGTCTCGTGCGCAGCCTATGTATTGCGCGGGCTTTTTTTTGAATGAATAGATAAAAGGGTTGCGTGTGTGCGTGCGCGTACGAATATCATTGTCAATGTGATTGAACTTTCTTACCAATTATTGATGTTTTTGAAGTACAGTTTTCAAACAAAATAATTTTCTTTTTTTTTCTCTTTATATGTTCTATTACAGTAACTGACCATGCCCTTAATTTTTTTCTGGTGAATTAAATTTAGTAGTGTAGAACTAACAGTTTCAGAAGCCTTCAATTAGGTTCAGTGTAAAATTTCACCCACTTCTAAAACTGTTAGTTTTATAATACGGTAATTATTTTTCTCTTTTTAGTTTTTTTTGAAGTCAGTTTTTACTTTTTAAAGTAATTTTATTTTTCTATTTTTAGTGGCATAAACGATACACAAACATGCAAATACAGCAATCTTGTGTAATTGGCTGTTATCCATTGAAGAGTTCCATTGTCAATCTCCGAGGGTATTCATCAGATCTTCACCAAATTTAAATGGGACCATTTCGGAAGAATACTCTTTCAAACAATAAAAGAATTTTGTAAATCCGTCCATAGGTATACGACGGAGTTATGACCGAAAATACCTCCTTTTTGAAGTCGGTTAAAAACTGTTTTAAAGATTTAGGTGTCTTTATGTAGGTACCTAATCAGACGATCATTTACTACCTACATCCGTACGTATAGATAGGTATGTGTACGTTATTTCAAACCATTCTCATAAAATGAAAAGATGCACAATATGGAAAAAGCAAAGGAGGTGCGTGATAATCGTAGCACGAGACGTTTTGTAGTTTCTGCCTGCATGAGAGAATGATTCCTAAGTCCCTATGGAACAACGTATAGCTACCTATGTTAGTAGTAACTGCTACTTGTCTTTGAATGACTACTGAATCACAATAGAGTCTATGCGACGGGGAAGGCGCCTTTCAAACTATGTCGTCTGTGCGTGTATAATCAACGCACATAACAACGCAAGTCTGACGTATGCTTCGACGGTCCCTACGAATAATCCCCTAACTACAAATGAGAAATTTTACAGGAGAGCGCTTCAAAATTTCAAACACGTGTATATCATGTTCTACTTAACCTATAGTCATGAAATTAAAGGTTTAATATGTATTTTATTAAAAATAAAATATGGGTCCTAAAATTCACTATTAGTGTATTCTTCAAATTATAAGTGATATTTATTTCTGTAAATAAATCGGTTACAGACACTTTTAAAAGTCAATGTAATGTTTTTTTTTAAGACTAGATGGCGCCGGCATTTCCTATCTGACTAGCTCTGAGAAGAAAAGCCGAAACAAACTCAGAGGTCAACGTCTCTTTTGAAGTCCAGACATTGTGGTATGAAACTATGCGAGTGTAACAATGAAGGAAAACGTTTGTAATGGCCTTAAAATTCGTCACTTACTTACTTACATTGGAAACATCCCTATCGTAAATAGCTTAAGTCGTACTTATTGACTTTTACAGGTCCCTTTTAGTGTATTTATTCATCACTTACTTATTTATACATCGGAATCATGCTTATTGCAAATAGTTTAAGTGGTGCTTTTTGTTTTTTACGTGGTAGTCTTTAAATTAATCGGAGTCGTAATTGCCATTTATGACTTATGTATTTCTTTTGGGGAATGTTGCATTGTTTCCAAATTATAATGACTGGATTACCACTACTGCTGTCGTACATCGGAAATTTTTGTTGTATTTATAGTGGATTTAAAGTACAATATGCCAACTTAGACTTATTTTTCTTAAACTAAACGATAGTATAGGGGGTAGGATAGTAGGGTCTGCACGTCACGAAAACAGAAAAGGTAAATCACGTATCTACCACATAGGGGATTGTATGTAGGGACCGTCGCCTTTATTTATACAACTAGATTCCGTTCGTCGGCTAAAAATGATGAGCTGATAACTTCATTTGAAAAAAAAAATTCGGCTTTCTCACGAGGCGATTTTTGTTGATCAACTTAAATCAGTTTACGAATTGAATGACAATCGTATAAATATGATAACACAGTGTAGAACGATAAAAAGTTGATTCCCTAACAACTTTCGGCGTACAGTAGGCGTAGCACTAATGTTGTGACGTATGGTAACGTAAACGTAACGTTAACGCGAGTGAATTTTGAATTGGAAATACTTGTTTCGCACATAATATTTAATCGAATTGAAAACTTTATTCATATCTATGTATGACACAAATTGTGGCTGTCACATAAATTTAAACTAAAATGCTATAGAATAGTTGTATTTTCAATTCAAAATGCACTCACATTAACGTTACGTTTACGTTACCTACTATACGTCAAAATATTCGTGCTAGGCCTACGGTTTAATTGATCAACAAAAATCGCGGGAACGTCGCATACGGCGCGGCCCAGCGCTCTATTTAAACCGAAAGCGATTCTTTATTTAAATTTGCCGCGCGGCCAATATGGCTTCTACAAAAAAAGGTTATAAAGTGGAGCGATGCTACGAGATTTCAGTTTTTGGACTTATACTCGTACCAAAAGCACAAGTGTCTTTGGAATTAGAGCTCGACCTTTATAAAAATAGGGCCGCCAGAGGAACTGCCCTACAGGCAACAACCTCGGACATGAATTTAAAAGACATTACTGTTGCTGTCGTAAGGCCCTTAGTTCGCGAGTTACCACAAGACACCACGGTAGCGCGACTGGTTGCGCCACCATGGTGTCTCGTTGATATAGGGCTCTAAAAGATCATCCACGAGTGACAATACGTACGCTAAGTACATCCGGCGCACTCTGGGCAGGGGTTCCCTACGCCACTGCGTAGAAATGTCAGAAATGGCATAAAAAACATATAATTACAATTCAATTGATTGGCTCTTAATAAAGGTAAAATTGCCAAATACAACTCTTGCGATGGCATTAGCGACTAATTGCCTTTTTTGGTGGGGTTTTACCTATTTACTTCTGCTTTTTAATAAGATCATCTGCCTAGCCTTTTCCCAACTATGTCCTTCTATGAACTTCCAGTCGAACCGGATGCAGCTGAATATCAGTATTTTACATGGAGCGACTGCCTATCAGACCTCCACAACCCAGTAACTGGGTAATACGATACTCTTATTACTCTTGGTAAGACTGGTTGTCAGACTTTCTGGCTTCTGACCAACAGTAACGACTGTCAAAGATCTACAAATGACAGCCGGGACCAACGGCTTTACGTGCTTTCCGAGGCACGGAGGAAACTCGCTATGGTAAATGGTCACCCATCCACAGACCAACCTCGGCAAGCGTGGCTTAACCCGGAAGATCGGTCTATGCGGCTGTAATTAATTAGCCACGAGCTCCTCTGCTTTTTAATAAGATATCATATCGAATTGTAATTGTATGTTTTTAAGCAATTTCTGTCATTTTTTTACCTATAATTAAGTAAAAGTAAAAAAAAAATACGCCATTATTGTACTATCGAGGAAAGAAGCATTCGGCTTAATAAGCTATAGTGTAAAATTCTGCGATATAATGTGTTTCGCACTAACGTTACATCGCACAAATAAGACTTGGAAGTAATGTAGTTTAGGAGTATCGTTGATTCGTCATAAAGTGTTCGATCTAATGAAAATCAAAGTAACGGTTTTCGCAGTGGCGTAGGGAACCCCTGGGCAGTCAGGCCCGCTATCAACCTTGCTAACTGACTAATCTTTTCACCACGGCGTAAGCCGTACCTATTCGTGTACACACGGCTACACATCAAGCTATACATTTCCAGCTTACACTGACCTTTCATTGTAAGGAAATCCTATATAATGCGAGATCAGCTTATACTGGCAATGTATAGCTTGATCTGTAGCCGTGCGTACCTCGTGCTGACACGAGGGAAGAAGTCTTATTTTTATGTATGTAGTTTTATTTTACTAGGATTACTGAAAGAAGGCACACAAACAAGAATCTGGGGCAAGGCCCCACAGAAGGAAAGGTCCGCCACAGGTTGGCGGACCGAGGCCTGGGGCCTAATTCTCCTAAAATAAATCTTGATAAATCACAATCACAACCGAACCAAGGCCGAACTCTGTATTCTGAGGCCGAACCGATCATTCAGACAGTTCTTAATTTCAAAAGCTATCAAATTGTTTGACACAAAAAACAAAATCAATCATTTTGAAAGTTTTCGAAAACAAAAACTGACTGACGGTTGTGGTTCGATTGCGTTTGGCAACAATTTATTTTACGAGAATTGGGCCCCTGCAGGGTTTGCGGTGTATGCAGCTGCGAATCCCGCAACCCCGGCCATAGGTCAGGAGAATGAACACCGTGGGTTTTTAGCCGGTAAGAATCCGGCATAACCCTCCGTCTCCCCCGGGTATCCATGAGGATTTTCCCACGATAAAAAATAAATAAAAAAACCAGTCTACAAGAAAATATTCTAAAAACAAAATGTATTTTGTAGCTACCTAATCTAATAAGTCCCAGTAATCGGAACAGAATTACACTGTCCGCCATCGTAACACAACCGCGCGCCGGCGACGTTTTAATAACAAAATGACATGTCACACAGTGTAATAAAAGGTGTATTATGTCGTCTAATTAACTTGGCCGCCAGTGTATTGTGTAAAACCATTTATATTAGCCCCTCTTTTCAACGGAAACGGGTGGATAACAAATATACATTTTATGTAAAATTGTTTTAATTGCCATTGATAAAAAAAACAATTTGTTTTAAGTTTTGTTTGTTTTGTTTTTTGTTTACACAAACTTTTATGATTTCGGGGGAGGGTTAGATTATTCGTATCGTTCTGGGTTTAATTTTAATTTGTTTTGGTATTAAGGCAGTGTGATAGCTGTTTGAATTTTTGCCTTCAATTCAGCTCGATTCCGGTATGCACCTGTCTTTTCAAATTCATGTGCGAATCAGAGTTTGATCACCACTTGCAACACGTTCAATGCGGATCACACAAAATCGGCCCGATACTGAATTCCGTCTTTACCGTAAGGGCACATGGGGCACGGACCCAGAGTCCCTAGCCTGATGGGGGCCTCGAAATGCCGAAACGCATTGCCAACCTATGAAATTTTCGTCCAAAAAAAAACTGATTACAAAAACCACATTGGTTACTTAGTTCAACGCATCGTTAACAAAGCACTCAGATAGCCAGGGTTGCTCAGAAAAAGTTAGCTCAACAGAAATATCCTTTAATTTAAGACAAATAGCTTGTAATTTTTCACTACAAAATGAATACAACTTGAACTACAAGTTGGCGACAATCTAATAACCAATAAAGTCACTGATGAAAGTGCGTTCTGATATTTTCATTCAGGTTTTATTGGATTTCTAAAAGGGCCCCAAATTCTATGTGCCCAAGGGCCTCTGGGTAGCCTAAGCCGGCCCTGCCGATACAGTGCATAACGCTAACGCGCACGGTAAAAACTATGTCTTTCTCGCTGGTGCGGAACGATTATCTTCGGTATTTGTAGGAGCTTGACAGAGACAAACATAGATTTCGGGTCGTGGTTACAAATGTAGGTATTAAGCATTTTCTATCCTAGTGATGCCAGGTCAAAAAGGACTGCTACGCACTGTCAAAAAGGACGATGGGTGGACGAGCTGCGCGCGTGCTGCACGCGTGCCCTATTCGAGTCTTGCCGGAGTTGCACTAGAGCGGCGCACCAAAAGTAGGCTGTAACAAGGCTTGCCAACCGTCCCGCGAGAGCCGGGAGGTCCCGTTTCTAGAGCTTTAGAGGATGCGTCTCGCGAAAGACGTGTGCGGGACGCCAATTGTCCCGTTTTATCGTACCTACGCCTAAACCTTCGGGCAGAAATCGGAATTTAGTGAACGCACGTTTTGTTTAGCTAGAAGAGTGGAGATCGCGACCGCGAGTCTCGCGTCGAACGAACGAAAAAATAATTTCTTATTGTATTTTACGTCTCGCTACACTTTGACAGTTGGGTCCCGCTTTTTTTTTGCCACGTCCCGCATTTTGACTGCCAAAGTCCTGGTAAATTCGTACATAAAGGTTGGCAAGCCTAGCTGTAACCGCACGCGAGCGGCGCATTCGCCAGGTCTGAACACACCTTTAAGAGTTGATTGTCAAATTCTAAATGAACGCAAGCGAAACCGCAGGCAAAAGCTAGTCAAACATAAAGGTGAACAAAGATTCACAGCTCCCCCAGAATCCAATCAAATCACCCCCAAACATCCACAGGACACAGCAGCATCTTAAATTCTCGTCACAATACAAACGTACCCGCAAAATTCCGTCTTAAAACTCCGTCCACCTAATATGGCGTTTAGAACAATAGTTCCCTAGTTCGCTTTATAAAATGAAGATTAAAACATAGATCGTCGTTGCAACGCTGTTGGCATCGTGACAACGCCACAACTCGTGTGCACGTTTGCAGTTGTCCGACAAGCCAGAATAAAGCCACTGAGTTGATTTACTGAATGCTGTATTCCCCACCTTTTGTGGGAATAAAGGATTTGAGGGACAAAATGTTGATATTATCACACAGTAAATACTGTGTCGTTCCAAACGATAAATTGTATACCTCCCTTCCTCTCGTAGGTTCCTATTATACCCTTTTCACTATAAGTTGATTAGTGACGTTTCTCTACAATACGTTACCACACAAAGAATATCAAATATGCTATGAAAACAAAGCATGGATAATATAGCTACTAGTCGCGCGCAGAAGGTTTGCCGATGACTGCGCCTCCCACTTCACCGACCGCTACCCGCGCTCTTCTGAATCGTACCGACCATCGACGCGTGACGTCTTGAGGCCATCGGCAAACCTTCTCCGCGCGACTTATATATTCCGGTTTTTGGTGATGTCGTTTACGTTTTTTCGATAGCAGTCTCCTTACTGCTACAATTTGCGAAATGACCGAGCTGTCAGAACTCATCTTTGGGTGAACACAATATAATCATAAAAGGGGAAGGGCCTGTATTCATTAATGGCTCCTTACAGCGATTACGCACTGCATCCGATCCGAATCCGTGAAAATACGGATATAAAAACTCGGACCGAATTCAAATATTGCTTTACGCACTGCATCCGATCCGAATCCGTAAAAATACCGATCTGGAGTAAAAATCTCGGACCGAATTCGGATGTTGCTTACGCACTATTCCGATCTCTGATCCAAATTCAAACAATTCAGGGGCCATCTTTGGCATATCCATTTGGCGTCCGATTTGAATCCGAGGTAGTGCGAAAGCGTTCATACAAACGATATTAAGGCTACTTCGGTCCGTCAATATTTCTTCCGAATTGGAGACTCACGGATGACGGATAGAAATCGGATGACGGATGCCGGATGTAGTGCGTAAACTACCATACAAATAGTTCTATGGCTACTTCGGAACGTATTTTCACGGATTCGGATCGGATGCAGTGCGTAATCGCTCTTATTCCGTTTATTCATTTACAAAGACGTAATACAAAAATATTTCAATACAAAAAAATTATAAAAACATTTAAAAATAGAGTAGCCCACCGGCATCGGGAACAGGGTCCAAGCTACCGGTGGTCAGGGCCTCAGAGAGAGGAACTTCGTAACAATACTCGCCGTGTCCGCTTTCTGTATCAGGCCCTTGATCCAGCTGCCCAACGAGAGCCTCTTTAGATGTTGGTCGAGGCTCTTGGCTATTAAACCATTGGTCGTAACGACTATCGGCACAATGATTGCTGAATCAACAGCCCACATGGCGACAACCTCGTGTGCCAAGTCTTGATATTTATTTTCTTTATGTTTCTCGGCTTTCACAAGGTTCTCGACATGCGGAACCGTGATAACAACAATCATTGTGAGACGCTCTGATCGATCTATCATCACGATGTCAGGCTTTTTGGCAACAATAGTCCTGTCGATGATGATAGATCGATCCCAGTACAATGTGACATGACCATTCTCGAGAACTGGGTCGGGCACATACTTGTAGAATGGTACTTCTGCGTCCACAAGGTTGTATTTGAGAGCAAATTGATGGTGGATAATCCTAGCTACGAGGTTGTGCCTGTGCAAATACTCACCGTTAGCAAGACGAAAACAACCAGAGATAATGTCTCTCTCCTTATTTATTGTTACACCGCGAATTACCCTTCTTTTTTCTTGCAAATCATGTCCATCCAAAGTGTGTCTGGCAGAAATCGGCTAGTGCAATAAGACCGCCCATTGCACATCTCTATTTTAATAATGTTTCTTGTTTGTTTTGTGTACAATAAAGAGTATTGTATTGTAATTAGTAGCCTTTAGTCACCGAGAACGAGATGACGTTGCCGAAGTAGCGATACACACATTACCTTGGCTGCGTGTCCACCGCACGTCCGTCATCCGAGCGCCGTCATCTCGGCCACCGAGATTGTGAGTAGTTCGGCGCTACCGCTAGAACTCCGCTAAGATCATGACGGACCGAAATGCCGGCAATACAAAACGCGTCTGCTCTTGTCCACTACATCCGAAATTGACGGCGCCGGTGCACGGATTTTTATCTTATGTTAGGAACCACCGAGATCGGTCGCGGTGGACACATGATCGCCGTCACGTCTCGTTCCCGAATTCGGTCCGAAATAATCTCGTTTCTCGGTGACGGCGGCGTTGGACAAACGCTCTTATTTGAGAGCTCCCCTATAATAAAACTAGTGTCAATCTATACAGAAGGTACTCTGTGGTGTTTATCATTGACGTAGATTACGTATTCTAAGGCAATGGTATCAATAGTGAAATGGTGATGATTGGAACGAGGGTGATTGATCAATTCTGGGGCTTTAGACCAGGGACAGAGGATCTACTCCCTAAACCCGAAGTCCGTGGTTTCGGCCTTAGTTACGGGCGTTTCCTACTCCCTATCACCTACGGACATGCGATTATTGCGGGGCCCGAACTAAGAATGAATGACAACACGATTTGACAGTTGTCACTACTACCGATGTGTTTTTGCCCGTCCGAAAAGTTGAACTTGACACTTGTTTTGTTCACTCCTACGTTTCGAGCTACTTTCGGACGGGCGACTAACTTCGTTGACGGACTTAGGGAGTAGGCCCGATAAGCGCAGGGGCTAAGCAGCGTTCTACATAGGCAGCAGCCTAGAGGGCAGGACCACATTTTTTTTTAATTACATCCTCGCCTTTTTGGCTGGAAGCGTTTGAATTCAAAAATTAGCTTGTCTAATGAGGTATTACTTAAGTTTATAGGTGTTGTGCCTTGGCACGCGCTCTGTGACCAAAAATTGCTATCGGTACCTATTTTAACACGTTCAGTGCCGGGTGCCCTGCAGGAGGGCAACCTGTAGTCGCATTCGCTATGCCGGGTGCCCTCGTGGAGAGCTCATTTTAAATGCAGGTTTTTCTTGGAAAATTCCCCGTCATGAAACAATCAAACACCTATTTTACGACGTAGTAGCGTATTTTTCCACGGTTTTTGACCTGATGCCTGGAACCCTCCTCGAGGGTTCACTCTTAGCGCAAACGTAATGCCGAGGACCTTCCTGGATGGTTCACTAGCAATATGTATGGCGGGATGGCCTACGAGCTCTACGAAAAGTGTGGTGGACTCGAATGTGTTAAAAGTTATAAGAAAGGGTTTTGCATGTAGGTAACCAGACATTCTGGCGTCATATTGGGTGGTCAACTTTCCGTGACTGTCTATGAACAACGTGGCGTTAACCAACTTTTGTTAGACCTTACCTTTCTTACTTTCAATACGGTTAAAACGTTGTGGACATTTGAAACTTTCTTATGATAAAAAGAAACCACAAGGATATAAAACAACATTGAAATCAACTTTTAATAAATCCATAAATAATACAACAATATAAATTAGTATTTCGAATAAATAATCTTCATGTTAGTCGGAAGCCCGAAAGTCTGACAACCAGTCTAACCTAAAGGGGCTGACTAAACGATCAACATTTTACGGCAATGTGAAGACGGCAATTTGAAGCCGGCAATGTAAAGACGGCAATGTGAAGCCGGCAATGCCCAGCAACTATTTACAGCATCGCATGCTCAATGATTACCGTTAACTAATTACTGTGCAAATAAATGCATGTTTCATAAGTGCGCGTTATTGCCTCATCATCATCATCATTATTGAACTTGTCTATTATCGGAAAGTTGCAGCCATACTCGACAAAACACGACCATACAAGCCATATTTAGACAATATTGTAGGACCACTCGTGTGTGTTGCTAATATTGACGAATAATACTATTTTTATATTTTTAAATATTGATTGTTATTTTTTAAAGATATGTAACTATAATAATAATATTCAGGGGGCCCAGCTAGTGAGCTGGCGAGTCACCGTCTGCCAACACAGCTCAATTTTAAATTTGAAAGGCAGACGCCGTTTTTTTCCGGCAATAGAAGTTAACCAGTCCATTTAACACCCCTTCCCATAGACCAAATATTTTTTACCATATTTTACAATAGTCTTGCACCCACCTGAGACGGTCCATGACTGTACTCCAATAAATAATAATAATAATAAATAAATAAATATTGCCGTAAAATATTCATCGTTTACCGGATCCTTTACAATATTGGTATTGCCCAGGAACTAAGTTAAAGAGGTCATGCAGGAACTTCGTTTAAAGTATTGATATTCAGAGCCGCAAGTGCGCCTAGTGTAACAACAAAGGATTACTGGAATGTTTTGAAACAAGGACCTAGGAGTAGGACTAGTAAGCATAAAGGCAGCATTCTGATCTTGGCGACGGCGACCGGCGCGGCGATCGCGATTCATTGAGTAGTATGAATTTTATCAAGCGCTGACCGACGCAAATGACATCATCGCGTTTAAAGGACTTGTCACACAGGATGCGTTCTGCGTCCTACGGTCCAGTCAAATCGAACGCAGCCCGCATCCTATGTGAACATCATTTGCATTTTATATTTATTTTATGTATTTACGATCTGACTATGCGGGCACAAGCAAAGAACGTAGGGAACGCACCGGTCAGGCGGTCGAGGTGAGGACACGGAAGGGCTGCCCGGTTACGGGCAGGCGGGCAGCGGGCGATGGGCGACGGGCGGTGGTCCGGGTAGTTCAACTAGGGGTGATCGATGTTGCCGGGGGTTGCGGAAGTATCGTAAGTTCCCGCGACCCCCGACGCAGGTGTGAGATGGAACACCGGAGTGGGTTTAGTCAGTAAGAGTCTAACAGACCCCTCCGCCCACCCCTGGGCGGAGGACATCCATGAGGATTTCCACCCCGAAAAAAAAAAGGAGGTGATCGATGTTGCAAAAACATCGATCATGTTTATCGAACACAAAATATTGATACAAACACCACTACACGCAATCAAATGTAAAATGACCGCTGTTTGCCTTACTCGTTAGATCGCTGACCGGTTGCTGGGCCCGGATCGCTGACCGGTTGATCGGCCCGGATCGCTGACCGGTTGCCCTGACCATGATGTTCACATAGGGTGCGGGCAGCGTTCGAGTTGACCCGACCGCAGGACGCAGAACGCATCCAGTGTGACAAGTCCTTAACAGTGGGTCGCGCTCGCGGTCGCCAAGATTGAAATGCTGATTCAGACCGATTCGATTATCTCTTTTTCTCTAGTCACGAGAATGGCAGACGGAACGAGATAACAAACGGGATCGGTCGACAACTGCTTATCGAAAAGGTTCTAAATCGGGGGCTGGTTAGACTGGAAGCTGACCCTAAGGCTCAATTTACACCGGCGCGGAATGGAATGGAAGCGACTTTTTGCAACAAAATTGTACATAGCATAATGAACTTTATGTCAATTGTATAGAGTACAAACTAGATTCGAGCCAAAAAAAGGTCGCGCGTCTTCCGGGGAATCCTCGCGCATTCTCGAGAATTCCCCTAGCTACTCTCGGCACCTTATGTGGAATCCGCGGGAAGTGACGCGAACGGGGAGTCGGTCGGAACAGTCACAGTTAGGCTTGCCAACCGTCCCGCGAGAGCCGGGACGTCCCGTTTCTAGAACTTTAGAGGATTCGTCCCGCGAAAGACGTGTGCGGGACGCCAATTGTCCCGTTTTATCGTACCTACAGCTAAACCTTCGGCCAGAAGTCGGAATTTAGGGAACGCACGTTTTTTTCAACTAGAAGAGTGGAGATCACGACCGGGAGTATCGCGTCGAACGAACACAATTACAAAGTAAAACATTCAATAAAAGTATTTAAAATAATTTCTATTTATATTTTTCGCCTCCTTACATAAACTTTGACAGTTGGGTCCCGCTTTTTTTTGCCACGACCCGCATTTTGATTGCCAAAGTCCCGGTAAATTCATACATTAAGGTTGGCAAGCCTAGTCACAGTAGTGCGGTGCCAAGCGTTTATGACGATGATTCGCTGGAATGCGTGGAATGCGCGGATATTCTCGAGCATTCACGCGCCTTCTAGCGTCATGTGGCGAAATTGACGCTTCCATTCCATTCCATTCCGCGGCGGTGTAAATTGAGCCTAAGAGGCTAGGTAGGATCTTAACATTTAATTTTAATACTTGATCTTAAGCTATAGATTTCATCGACGGCACGTCCACTCGAAGTCGGTCTCGAAGTCTCAAAAGTCGCTTGTACATACACAGTTTGTTGTCTGGGAAACTAGTTTTGCAGTCTTTTTCCTGTAAAAAATTAAGAATAATAATATTAGACCAAATCCTTTGCAGGGCTAGGCGCAGGTCATATATAAATGTCGTCGGGCGCGGTGATGGCACGGGCGGCTTCGTATTCCGTTCAAATTTCATACAAAATGCATGGAAATAAAGCGCAATTTAGGACACACGGTATGTCGCTGGTCGGACATGGTTATGACACGCCATTTCGGCGCCCGCATTGCGCTTTATTTCCATGCATTTTGGATGAAATTTAATTAAATTAAGTTTTGGCAAAATGGCAGGATCCCCCATTTGGAATTTTTCAACCACAATTTAAAAATCTGATCTGCTACTCAGATTTGCTAAGCAGTGAAGTCCAATAAGCTGACTGACTTGTCTGTTTGTCTAGAATGCAGACAATATCTGACTTGGCAATGAAACCTTGCAAAAATGCAAATAGAATATCTAGCTTTAATTCCGCTGAACAAGATCGCTAGTTTGGATGCAGTGTGCAACATATCCTGAGGATGCCCCGTGCAGGAGCGAAACACGTGTCGTGTATTGGTTTGGTTGTATATTGCATTATTTTTTCACTCTTTCTGCATGTGCATATATTTGTGGGCGGGAGGGTGGTGCTGCATACTGCATCCAAACTAGCGATCTTGTTCAGCGGAATTAAAGCTAGATATTCTATTTGCATTTTTGTATGTCATGGATTTCCGCAAAGTAACGCCTGATTCCATCATTTAATGAAACCTTGGCACACATGCAGCCTCTTGGCTAGCATTAAATAATGTCCATTGTATTGTTTTATTTTTTCTTTTGGACTTCTTGTAGATGGTCCTTGCAGACCTTTCTGGTAACAGAGCAGTTATTGGCGAGGCATAAAATAGGTACTTAACCTAAGCTAACTACTTATACTACACTAACATCATGACTACTAGCAACAACAGCACTAAGTGGTCAATCAGAATGCACTAGCGGGTGCGGGAGCGGGCGCAGGCGCTTTGGTCTTGGCGTCTACGTGTTCACAGTAGTGCCGAACGAGCTATCGTACGACGCTTCGGCGGGTGAATCAAAATGGTTTAGAACCACACGCGCAGTCACCAAAAGACGCTATATCACTGTGAGCGATACGGGCGGACTGAGCCAATAGAAACGCCACCCGCAACCGCGCCCGCCTCATGCAGACGCGCAGCTCGCGGGAGCACTGTGAATGCAACTGGCGTCTACATACATTTTGATTTACACGCGAACGCGCTATCACCCGCGCCCGCCTCCACTCTGAAAGAGTACTAAGGGCGACCCCTAGTGGGACCTCCGACACTCGGTTTAGAGCGATACTGGTGGGAGATTGGGAGGGAGACAGCTTGATGAGGGCTGAATTACCAGTGTGAATTGTCCATAATACATAGCTTTAAGCTAAAATACTTACATGAGGAAAGAAATCAATCTCCAACAGAATAATTTCATAGAATGTTGCCACTACAATAACTGGCCCAGACTTCCTTTCACATACATCTAATTGTATAGCAAATTTTCCTTCTGGCAACTCTGCTATCGTCTCAAATATAGGCTGAGTAGCCCGCTTCTGACTTGACAACCTATACAATAAAATCTCACTGGCTTTCGTACCAATTAAAGCGAAATCTCCGTAGAAAAACAATGCCGTTATCGTTGGAAATTCTAAATATAAATGCCGATAGTTGTCAGTCTCAATTTTGAATAGGTTCCTTGAATAACATACAAAGTTATGGACATTTATTGCACTTATATGTTTTATTTGTTTGACCCATTCTGGCGGGCAGTTTATTGACTTGACCGACACAGTTCTGTCTTTGGCGATAGTAACGATTTCACCACAATCAGTAAATATATAGAAATTGCCTTTATTGTATTGAATTTCTTTGATATCATAATCGCAGTGGAGCATCAGCTTTGATTCAAGATTTTTCATATTGAGGTCACAAATGAAAACATCTCGGTTATTATAGAAATACAGTTCCTTTCCGTGTAGAACGAAGTTGTCAGCTTTGAAAAATGCTTCACTCATATAACTTAAGTCATCAACTGTCCGTTGTAGGAGTATTCCAGATTTTATTAGTAAAACGGTTGCATGATCGTTATTAGCAATTTTTAGGCAATTCTTTTCTGGTACCGCTACTGGTATGTATTTTAAGGTGGTCGTGTCATACAGGACTATGCCTCTAGTGTCTTTTAGAGGTAGAACTCCATAGTCAATTGGTAAAGCATGATATTTGTCATGTAAGGAGAATTTATAGAATTCACGGACATTTATCTCAAATGATGTTACTTTCGTCCACATGCAGAGGTTTTTATAAATATGGTACCATTTGCAGTCGTTGCCAGACTTCTGTTTGGCTATCAAGGATGGATATTGGAACTCCTTGAAGCATATTTTTTCCCATAAATAGTCTATGTCGTCTATGGTTTCCATCCATTTTTTGCACACCCTACGACATCTTCCCAGGGTAAAACCATCAGTTTTTATTAATATTTCCATTAAGGTTTCCAGTGGCAAGCTGTCTATATCCATATTTGTTTAGAATTTTGGTCAGCTGTTGTTAAAAAATGTAAAAGAAAAAATTCTAACTTTGCTCACATATCAACGACGGCATACGACTGAAATTAGTAAAATACACAACTGTTATTATTGCTAGGGATTGCTTTATTTTTGTTTTTACATTTAAACTCATTTTTATTCAAAAATACTTACCTTGTTTACAATTTTTATCTCGTATCATTACACTGATAAAACTCGTGATTTTGACGTTTTGTTTGATGATGTTGGTATTTTGGACGGAACATTACGTTCGAAAACGTGAAAACATTCTGAACGAAGTGAAGGAGGCCTACGCCATTTTTCATTAAATTCTGATCTTTTTTGTTCATTTTGCTTGTATGATATTGATTGATACTGCTTACCATTATTTTGCTTGCAGAAGGCCAACTTTGTCAAGATGGATGAGCATTAAAGTTCGACGAAATGTTGAACGAAACGTTTCTTTCAGAGCTACCAACTGATAAAATGCTAAGGCGCGAACTACAATTTTCGAAGGTATTTTCTCCCATTTTTTCACTTAATTATTTACGTGTGCAAAGTGCCAAAGTTTTTAAGCGATTTTAAAGCCAGTCAAAATATAAATCAGTGATAAAAATGTAAGATAAGAATAACAAAGCATATTTTCTGGACTTCTCCTAAATTGGCGGTATTCCTTATTATTATTGCCAGTCCACGCTGTAAAAACTGAAGAGTTTATCTCGCACCAACTGCTTCCACTAACTTCACAGGCTTGAGACATCTCTCAATCTTTTGTTCGCTATTCTTTGCTTATTATAAGCAAGAGACTAAGTTTAGGTAAGTACTTAGACTAAATTTTGAGCAATTTTACCTTATGAACCTAACAGAATATAGGTAGGTAACTGTTCTGCCTAACCTTTTCCCAACTATGTTGACGTCAGCTTTCAGTCTTACCAGATGCGGCTGAAGACCAGTATTTTACACGAAGCAACTGCCATCAGACCTCTGCAACCCAGTTTCTGGGCAATAGGTACTAAGGTTAAACCGGTTGTCAGACTTCCGGGCTTCTGACTACCGTAGTGACTGTCACAGGTATTCGTATGACACTTTAACAGAACATAGGTAACTAAATTCTGTAAATCGTTGCCTTAGAGTGAAAACTTGGGAAGCAATTTGGTCATTTTTTATTTAATCAGGATGTAGTTATATAGGTACAACTGGCGAGGCGTAAGCTGAGCTTTGCATTTGTGTGAGTGCACATAGAATCGATTGCCAAAAAACAGTATAAACCGGCATAAAACCTCGAGCACGGTACTTTTATGTAGACACAATAGATAAGACAGTTAAGTGTCGTCCTGGGGAGACGGGCGGTACGCAACCGGAGCAAAGGACGCGTCCGCATTCATTCTCACACAAATGCAAAGCTCAGCTTAGGCCTCGCGGACGGTACAATCATTTAAGAGAGCCGCTCTATGCGAAATTAGTTTGTTGGCAATGAAATTAAGCCTTGATGGGATCTATAATATTCGTAATAAATATAATTAACTAGGTTTTGCTAGCGACTACGTCTGCGGGAAAGCCCACAGGAACCCTGCAATAACCAAATGCATTCCCGAGGTTTTCACTGTAAAGCGACAATATTCTATATTAAACTAGCTTTTGCCCGCGGTTTCGCTCGCGTTAATTTAGAATTTGACAGTCAACTCCACACTACTAAACTTTCTATAATATTGATAATTCAATCATGATTCGAAAGACACGTGGCGCCATCTATTAACGTTATTATTGTTTTCCTCGGGAACAGTACTTTTTTCGGGATGAAAGATACCCAATGTATGTTCTGTACACCTGACAACGTATATGCAAAATTTCAGGTTTATCGGTTCAGTGGTTTAGGCGTGAAAACGTAACAAACAAACAAACTTACTTTCGCATTTATAATATTAGTTAAGATTAGGATTAAATAAAAACACACTTACAACCCAACAAATGTAATATTTTATTACACCATAACAAATATACACTTAAAATTATTCAAATTACACTAACCATGTCACGTGGATAGCTATAGATAGAAACGATAGAAAAAACAAAATTGCATGCGAGCCTACACCTCTAGATTAGTGGTAGACGAATAAACAATGCCTATTTGATAATAAACCGTGCCAATAAATTATGGGTATTGAAATGGCGGTTTGAGGAATATCAAAACAATAATTTAGGTATACAGTGAAACCTGGTTAACTGGGATCTCAAGGGACCTAGTTTTGTTTATCACTTAAAGAGGCTTTTCACTTATCCAGTTTCCCAAATAGGCAGGTTAACATGACTGTTGTCTTAGGGCCTTTTCACTGTCATGCGGGTTCGTGCCCGCATACGTGAGTCACCCGCACCCGTGGCGCCTGAATTTCACCTTTTCAAAGATGTATTTATTGTGATGCGTGAAACACGCACGAAAAGGTGAACTGCGAGCGCCACGCATGCGGGTGACGCACGCACGCGGGCACGAACCCGCATGACAGTGAAAAGGCCCTTTTTTATAGAGGATCCCTCTATGAGAGGTCGAAATGTACCATTTATCATATAGGGCCTTTTTACTGTCATGCGGTTTCGTGTCCGCGTGTGTGCGTCACCCGCATACGTGGCGCTCGCAGTTCACCTTTTCGTGCGTGTTTCACGCATCACAATAATTACATGTATGAAAAGGTGAAATTCAGGCGCCACGGGTGCGGGTGACTCACGTATGCGGGCACGAGCCCGCGTCACAATAAAAAGGCCCATACAGAGGTGGAAATGTTTATAAAAAAATGCATATTTTCTGTTGCACAATTTAATGGAAATGGAAGAAGTTAGACTGTTTCCCCCTTATTACAAACGATGGTCTAAGAAAAACCCTGGTTTTAAAATAGCCCCATCTCTTGACATAAGAAAGTGATGGGTATATTTACTACTATATTTACAACCTGGGTTTACCTTAGTCTTGGTTTAAACCATCTTTTGTAATAAGGGGGTTTGTAAACAAGCGTGTCATGACTTGTCTAAGCATGATAAAATGTCTCACTTATACGGGTTATTGAGCTACGAAGTCCCAATTATAGAAGTGAACATCGAAAAAATTGCTTAAATTGATTACATATACTGTAAAGGGGTTTTTAATTTTATAAATATTGATGTGTAATAAAGACAAAATTAATATCGTAGAGTCTGTAATAAGTTTGATATTTTATATTCCTATTCGCATATTTTTATCAATTTCTTAGAACAGCAGCCATATTGCCTTGGCCTTGGCCTTGTATATCTGCAAGTCATAAGAATATCAGAAATATATTTCTTATATCCCTATTGTGTTTATTTACAATTTTTGACAAGTAATTTTATAAAAAAGCAATATCAATGTCCATTAGCTATCTAATTATTTATTTACAATATCGAGAAAATATTTTTTCATTGACTATAATGACTTCTTTGTATAATTAACGGTAAAAATTCAATTAAAATTGATTAACTTTGAATTAAAAGTACCTTATAAATTATAAAAAAAACATAGATTTTTATATCCAAAATATAACGAAATCGTTTTAGTCAATAATAATTACATAAACATTAATAAAACGGTATTTAATTTTTTTGTGATTTATTTTACAATGTCATAATTATAGTGACTTCAATACCCAGTGATGAAAAAATTTCATAAACATACAGGGTGTAAAAAGACCCATCACATAGCCGAAATCTACGCACTCTGTACATCAAACTAAATTACATTGACCAAAAATAATTGCTGGGAAACGACTTTTATTTTTTGACATGAAAAAAATCGCTTTTTTTTGTAGCGCGCAAATTATGGTTGTGGCGATGCCGCGCGTTTGCTTGCGTGCAGCGGCCACACAGCCGAGCCAAGGCGGTCGTGTGCGTTTGATATTCATTGCGTTTTTGTAACTTCAAATGCGTAATTTGTTAGGAAAAATTGATATTTTTGATAATGTTTGTATGGAAGAAAGTTTAGTATTATGACTTGCAAATCGTTTTTGGAAAAAACAAAAAAAAAATGTGTACTTTGACCTCAATATCTCCAACACCAATGATTTCCCAGGTATAGTTTGTTCGAAAAAAATGATCCCAATAATGGGTAGAATACGTGGTTTTCGTTATCGTTAAGGGTCTTTTTACACCCGATATTTATGATTAGTTACGGTTTAGTGTCTAAACACTATGCCGAAGATACGCGACCGAAGTTCGGCATGATTACGCCTGCAATGCTTTTTAAATTACACCCGACAAACCAGGCTGAAATTACGTCGCGTTTTACCTACATAAAAAACATAGACGCCGAAGTTCGGTCGCGTAATTTCAGCATGGTGTGGCGCCACACTTACTCACGTGTATTTTTCGGGATTGCCTGACTAGTTTCGGACCCAAACGGAGCAACTTATCATAAATATGAATGCGTCTCACAAAAGACAATATCTTTGAAAAAATATTAATATAGACTTCAGTACAAGTTAAATAGTAACATCCTTACTTATTAACGATGATTAAATGTTGTTTAACTAAAATAGCTTTTAAAGTCTTGTTTATACGATGGCAGTGACCGGACCCACTGGGTTCATGTAGACGCACTGGACTAACTTGCATAGCGTGGCGGGGGAAGGCCCGAAAATAGACGGGTAGGTTAGTTAACTGGAATGACTTGAGGGCGCGAAGTCAGCACTAGACTGGGTTGAAACTAGTGTCTACACGAGCCCAGTTGCAAGTCAGCGCAGCCATACGAGCACGGATCTTTTATTTAAATTTATCTGTTCTAAACGTCAAATTTGACATGAGATATAGATAAAACGACAACTGCTGTCGTTTTATCTATATCTTATGTCAAAGGTAAATGGGCATTTTGTTGGGACCTGTGACCCACCAGCGACCACTAACGAAACTAGTCGGAGTATGTTAAAGACCATGAATACTACCCAATGAGATGAGTCGCATTACTCAAAAGTATGGGAAAGTTTTTTTTAGCAAAACAAGAATTAATATAAAAAAAGGATTTTCGTATATCCATATCCTTCTAAATATACAAAATGCTTGCAAAAATGCACAAAGATCTTTCTAAAAAGGTACAAGAATGTTTAGGAGCTTTTTTATCTTGTTCCTCGCAGTTTTTTGAACCACATAACTTTTTTCCCCCATACATTTGGATTAAAATAAATACATTCCGTGAAATGTTAACCCTAAACCTTCAAAATAAACTATTTTTCATTAATGGACGCGTACTTTTGAGGTACCGGATCAAAAATGCCCAATGACCTTTGACGTTTAGAATAGATACATTTCTCGAATCGACTCGATAAAAGATCCGTGCTTGCACCGCTGGACCGAGTTACTGTACTGTCACATTACTGGGCTCGTATAAATCTGCCTAAAGTCTATTGCCATCTCTATTCATTTCCATACAAATGACAAGGACGGGTATAGTTTAATTAAAGTAAAAAATACGATGCGTTTATAAGTAAGTGTTAATAATCAAGTTTACACACATACTACATTTGTACAAAACCCTTATAACTAAAAATAGGTACAAAATTTGTGATACGCAAAAATGTGAGGCTCATAGCCATAATCAGAGTGTTAATGGTAACTCCACATTATATGCACTTAGACTTAGTTTCCATTTCCTTATCGATAAAAAAACATTTACACAATAATATTAATGTCTGAAATAGGGAATTTGCATGTTATTTTGTAATATTCAATTATTATTGCTGGTATAAACAGAAAAAAAATATACGAACTTAACTTCGTATAAATTTTTTCGTACTTTATACGAACTTAAGTTCGTACAATATTGTTTTCAGTCTATAAATTCAAACTTTCTCTTCGTAACACATAATTCTTTCTCACTCGTATAATTTCTAAATAGTATAAAAAATCGCGTTCCGTTTTAGCGTCTGTCTGTTTGTCTGCTTACTTCTACGTAACTATCCAATGTATTTTGATACGGTTTTCAGCTTAATTTAGATAATTGCTTCCAGAAGGTATTCAACTATAAAACGTACGCGAGCGACGGCGGGGCGGGTCGCCAGTAGGTGTAAAATAATAAAATGTGTGTATCTGAAGCTATTACTTATGTCTGCATGCACATTCCCTATTACAAAAAAATACAAAACACCGTTTCCCAAATTAAATAAATAGCTAAATAAGTCTTAAATCATAATGCAGTAGGAATGCTTACACATAATTTTGCGTTGTGGCGCCAACGCACTTAGGGCTCAGACAGACAATCTCTCATTAGGTTCACGATTTTTGGTCGAATCAACAGTTTAATAAGTCCTATCTCATTTAATTGTTCATTCCCTTTGATTATGTCAGTTATTGAACATATTTATCAAGACTATCACGTGATACAAAAAGTAAATTAAAAAGATCCTAAACATCAAACAGAAACGGTACAGATAATTAAATACACAAAGATGCGCCCCACTCTTTTTCTAAATCGTTACAGTGCAAAAGTGTGCATTATAAAATGCTACTGTATAAGTTCTAGTGCCACGAAGTTAGATGTGTGCATACGCACACCAATATAACATAGTAATAAGAGATGTGTCCATGCGCACCACGCGGCTACCTCTCACAAAAATGGTGGGGCGCGTCTTTGTTGATGCAACGCACTGTATGTCCCAAGTTGCAGTGGGCTGGATCGGGACAAAAGTTCCGCCCATTTCCTACGCTTGCACTGAGAATGTGCTCGCGTAGGAGAAAGCGTTCACAGGTCCGCATCTAATGGATCGAACAGACCTCATCAAACGATTTCAACATTCATTCTATGGTTAGTCCTAACAGTGCGTTCACTAATCGGCAAGGACGGACCGCACACATGGGATCATCGTCCATGCCGAGCATGCCGATGTCATCATTCAGATTGCCGATTGAAAATGTCAAAAATACGATTACTCATAAGAGTCACGTCGGCATTCCGAATGCTGTGAATACAGTAAACATATCCGTTTGATACAATCAATCCGATACGTGCGATGCGGAACCATTGACCTGCATAAGCGACAAACGCGACGCGACGTGATGCAGCGCGTTCAAAACAACTGCATTCCCTGCTAGCGGCTTTTGTAACAGTCTGCGGCGAGATGCGACGTAACGAGTACTTTTTATCGCGTCGTGTCACGTCACGTCTCGTTTGTCGCTTACAGAAGACACCCTGTAATATTATAGGTAAATAGGATATTTTGCGTCTACTGAATGCTCTTCACAAATTAATTGTTTTTATTAAAGCTTTGTTAATCGACCAAAAATCAGTTCTGCCCACAGGGTTTAGTAAAATATGACAGAAATAGTGTCATTTCTGGTAAACAAACAACCAATACCACAGCAAAATTAAGTGGCTCGGTCAATCGAACTCATATAATTATTTTAATCGTAAAATTAATCTTGCTTAAGTAGCTAGTCAAATATTGTATAACACTATTTATTGCGAGGGACACCCGCCGGTCAGATGGACCGATAACCTGAAGACGGCATCTCAGGCAACCTGCAGCTGGCCGGATGCTGTGCCGCATCTTGGGAGAGGCCTATGTCCAGCCATAGACTGCGATAGGCTGAGTTAATTGATAAGCTGTCTTAAGTGACTTCGCCGTGTTTGTTTACAAGATCCGACCCTAATTCAGTCATGAACTTCAAATAGGAATGATTAATAAAATATCAATTATTATAAAAGTTTTGAAATAAATAAATTTCCACTACGATTCACTTACACACTACTTCTATAGTCTTATTGAGGTCACATTTACTAATTAATATATCAGAAAATATTTTCGTAGTACATACATGATTTAAACAACATTTACAGAAATTAGTATTCATATAAAATTGGAGACATAATTATAATTCACATACATAAATACAAGTATTTACATTTCGATTTCTTTGTTCAGCAAAATGAGCAATAGCAATTGATTTAAAAAATCACATAAAAATACAGAAAATAAATGCAATTTAATTTTTTTTTTATAATTATTTAACCGAATAAAATATAATTTGTCGTTCATTACTAAGTTTAACTTCGAGAATAAGTTTATTTTTCGATATAAAAGCAATGAGTAGATAAAATATGTTTTATAGGAGTTCGAGACAGTCCAATTATTACACCATTAAATTGATAAAGGATTTCTTCAAGACTTTGTTAACAAAATACTGAACGACTTTTTATAGTCCGGAAAAAAATTGGGTGAAGGGGGTTGATCTATGAATAGATACTATTTTACTAGCTGTTTATTTAAAAAAAACTGTATTGTTTTAGTATGAAAAGCTTACTTCAAATTAGTAGCATTTAGTTAGTAGAAGAAAAAGAAAAAAAAATTGTCAGAAAACCCAGTTTTTTTTCCAGACGGTAAAAAGTCATCCGATATATTTGATCAAAGTTTCCCTTAAAACACTATACAAAATATAATAAATAGAAAACGAATCTCTTAAAAATGTTGCTAAGTCGAGACAAGTAAAACCCGATTACATAAAGAATGGGATTGCAAACGGCGGCATTACAATTTTTGTTGTTATCTACCTCTCGCTCCCGCACGTTCTCTGTGAGCGAAAGACAAATAGTTGACCGCCATTTCTAATCCCAATCTTTAAGCACAGATAGTTTAATCCACGAAGACGCCCGCCCCCCACTCCTTTTTGTGAGAGATAGCCGCGTGGTGCGTATACAGTACTCTTTCAGAGTGGAGGCGGGCGCGGGTGCTAGTGCGGGCGCGTGTAAATCAAAATGTATGTAGACGCCAGTTGTATTCACAGTGCTCCCGCGAGCCGCGCGTCTGCATGAGGCGGGCGCGGGTATTTCTAATGGCTCAGTCCGCCCGTATCGTTCACAGTGATATAGCGTCTGTTAGATGACTGCGCGTGTGGTTCTAAACCATTTTGATTCACCCGCCGAAGCGTCGTACGATAGCTCGTTCGGCACTACTGTGAACACGCAGACGCCAAGACCCAAGCGCCCGCGCCCGCCCCCGCACCCGCTAGTGCAGTCTGATTGACCACACACACATTTCTTATTATTATATTAGTGTGCATATGCACACATCTAACTATTGTATGACGATAGAACTAACACAATAGCAATTTATAATGCACACTTTTGCAATGTAGCGATTTAAACAAAGATTGGGGCGCGTCTTCGTGGATTAAACTAGAGATCTACGATAACATGGCACATCCATTGACGCTGCAATTAAAAATTTGTGAGAAAAAATATTTACAACGCGTCATTCGTTCAACGCAGATGTGTGCATTCTGCAACTGTAGGCCAAGCTTACACAAAAACTTGGATCAGTCGCTCGACAGATTTGACGTCGCTACTTAACAGTATGGTACCGTTTGGACATTTGAATGAATAAAACACCGCGGTCACTTTAACCAGTCTACCTATATCTTACTCCTTACAGTCGGTCAACGTAGAACATTGTCGCAGAGCAATCGTGCGGGGGGTTGCGGGGTGAAGGAGCGGAGGTTATATCCCGAGTAGCCATACTGCATACTTGGGACATAACCTGCGCCCCTACATAATTTTGACATTTCATAGGACCTGTCAAATGTATGGGCGTTGACCCACTGTATGTAGTGAGTAGGTACACTGTGCTTTAACTATGCACTAGTCGAGCAATAAATCTACTAAATATCAAACACAAATATTGTGACTCGTTGGCATATGCACACACACATTGAAGACAGATGTTGAAATGGCCATGTTATCTTAATTGATCTATATTTGTATATCACACATAATTATAACTCAAAATGTATGTCAATGGGGTAGACAACTGAAACTAATGGCGCCCCTTTCGATCGTACCAATGCGACTTATTGCGTCAGTGAAGTTCTAACAGTGCGTAAGTCATTTTGTGACAAAAACAGACGACACTGCGAAAGTGACAATATTACTTAAAATGAAATACTTAGATTATTAGGATTTTCAAAGGTTAAATAAATCATCAAAGAGTTTATCTGTAATGACAATTAAAAACAATATTGCTTTCAGCGTAGATTACGCTAGTTTTAAATAGTTTTTTCACTCTCTTGTAAAGTAGCCATTTTTGACTTCCGCACTGTTACAACTTCACTGACGATTGGTTGCAATATATTTGACATTATTGCTGTTATCAAACGGATGATTTTGGTTGGTTGAAATAACTAAATGTGGAGGTGTTGCCATCTACTAATATTTTTCGTTGCCTACCCCATTATCTTTAACAGACAATTTTCACAGTATTTACATTCCGTCCATAATATTTTATCTACACAAATTTGATCAGATATGTAACACGAATTAACATTTATACATACATATAAAAAGCGCAAGTTTTATTGTTCTACTTTAAATAGCGAAATAAATACTTATTCTATAACGAATAAAGTCGAGTTTCGCTTATCACCTATTGTTGAGTATGTTTGAAACGACTAGCATTGTAAAGCTACCTATTAAATACAGAGTTGCGGGGATTGAAGCCAGTAGTTTGTATCTCTCCTCTGTAAAAGAAAATATAGATTTAATTAGTAAGAGATCTCATTTATTGGATGGCACACAATAATCACGCCAAAAAAAAAATGCTGAAAATAGGACATGTATTCATTTGTAAACATTTGTTTATAAACAATCAGAAACAAGAAATTAAACATGTTGCGGTAAAAAGCTCCGAAACATTTCTAGAAACATTTATGTGGTATTTCAGAAACTACTGGCAACTTGTATCCGAAACATGTTTACAAGTAAATGCATGGCTTAAGATTCTACTGTGAAACAGGTAGTGGGCCCATGTGGTATTGCCATGATAACTACGCTTCTCAAGCATATTGGAGGTCGCTGTATATTATTAAAAGCTACATAGACATCCCTAGGGTGGTAACTGGTAAGTTGCCACCTTCTTTTGTAGCAATAAAAGTACATTTGTGTTTTGGCATAGCAAAAATAAAGTATGATGCATAATAAAAGAGTACTTTTATTATTTATGTTTGCACACCTATTTTTCATCGCTTCTAGATTCTTGAAAATATGTTGCGATTCTTTCAAAAATGTGCGAATGTTTCAATTACAGCCATGGACCGTAGAGTAAGTAAACTATGCCAAAAAAGTCTAACCAGTAGGATGAGAACCAAATGAGAATGGTGTCAGGTAAAAAAAGAGTATTTTAGCGTACTTTATAACTGTTTTAGATTATAAAGTACACCTACGTGAAATAGATTACAATACTCTATAATAGAGTACGGGTGGCAACCCTAGACATCCCATCCAATGGATGTACTTATTAAAAAAAAATAACGAAAGGTGGAGGGACAACTCTATTATCTTTACACTGAATCACGTGTTACTGTCGAGCGTATTTAATATGGCAAAATACATATTTGCAATACAGATCATCGAAACGGTATATGAGGCAGGTCTATTTTTAACACAGGACATCTCAATCATGTATCATAATGTTGTTAAAAAAGTATGTTATAAGGATAAATGCGAAATTTTGTGTTCTCGAAACTAAAAATATTTCACAAAAAACTACTGAAATAAGTCACTCAATGCTTAATGAAAATATGAATTGACAAAAAAAAACAATAATAATTGAAAATACTTATCGTTTGAAATCACAAAATTCCGCAAAAATCAGGCTGCAACTCGAAGAAATTGTAGCACTTCACCAAATAGATAGTTTTAAAATAGTTATCTTACTATTAAGGAATCTTATACAGGTTGAAATTGTAAACACTCGACAAACATGGGAGATTGTACTCATCACTATGAACAACTTTTACTATGGACCAAACCGGAAATCGCGAACAGTAGCGGGAACAGTTGATTTTTCGCGATTTCCCGTTTTTCCTAGTAAGGACTAGGGTAACAAGTGATGGGTTCAAGATTTCAACGTTATTGTATATTTAGATGTTTGAAATTGTAGATAGTTCGAAAAATGTCTAAAAATCTCCAATGCCATGTTCATGCCAATTAGCACCACGGATCCCACATAATCCCATTTTACCGCTACTACGCGTGTAAACCACTTAAAAACTTAATGATAATTATTTAATCTTTATTGTTAAGACTAGTGTCGTATTCTCATAAAAAATAAACCGTTGTCACTTTTATTTGAAAATTGTAAATGCGCCTTATCTATACGTCTAAACAAAATATAATTGAAATCAAAAAGCAAATAACTCATTTTAGAATGTATTGTGTTTTACGACATTTTAGAGTCATTTCCCATTTATTATGACGTCATCATTTTACTATCTAAATTTTTTATCAATTCTACTATCCTCCGCTTATCGTAAACTTCAGATTTATCTCGTTTATTAGGGTATATAAAAACCATTTTCTGCGTTTCTGTTGTCAGTTTGATATCGAATGTTGACCAGACCACACGTATCTACTCTGGATGTCAAGCAAAAGCATTCTCCGACTGTGTTTTGTAATCTACTAGTTTCATGTCCAGAATAACCAAGGTGAAATATTTTTTCGTTTTATATTGAACCATGCGATGAAAGTAGAAGTTTTTCAGGTTTCATGCAAAAAGTTGTCATGCAAGGAGTAACCAATAATAAATTAAAGACCCAAAAGGATAAATAAATATTTTTATTCAATATTCAAGTTAATACCAGTCTTATATTAATGTTAGTAAAACAATAACAATATAGACAACACAATATTCTAGCGAAATAAGGAACTAACATTCTAAAGCACACAGTATTGAAAAGGGTCACATTATCAGAAGTGATTTTATGTTTACTCAATATATATATTTATTAATATATATAAATTATAGGTATATTTAAAATTAAATCGACTTATTCGAGTTGAGGAACGAAAATTGTTGTCTGTTAGTACTGCTCAATAATACTCTCAATTATTTACTTTAGGAGATCTAAGTCTTAAAAAAAAGTCTTACAAAATTGATATATCATTATATATCGTTTGTTACTTATCTTTATCAAACAAAATCTTTCATAACAATAACGAATACTAGTCCCTCTTATTACAAGAGATGGGTTAAAACCAAGTCTAAGTTAAACCCAGATTTAAAATATGCCCATCACTTTTTAACGAAAAAGAGACAGGGTTCTTAAAAGCTGAGTTTTACTTAGACCATGGAATAATAAAACAAAGTATTCTCTTCCGACGAGGAACCTTACTACGTCACCATGTGTGATATTTTCCCACCAATATCAACAAAGTTTAAGAACAGAAGCCGTACTTTATTGGTTAATCAGTAGCTATGACGTAGTAACGTACAATCACGTGATCTAGCTGTCAAGTGAAGAGACTACCTTTTTTTATTATACGAAGAAGGCGCGCACATCAGACGAGGTGCAGCGCAGAACATTTTTCACTGCCAAACCGTTATAGACTTTGCTAGCGTTTATATAATATCGAAAATTAATTAACACAACTACTCGTCCCCGAGAGCATCGAAGCGACTAGTGGCGAAAATTATCTATATTTGTGTATATGGATATCTTGGAAGCCAACTGATCTAAGTGTAATTTTTGTTAAATTGGCTTATAGACTTACCTCCGGTTTCTGAATTGAGAATTCGGGATAAGCAATACGTAGTATTTGAGTGAGGAATTGTCAAAAAAATGCTTTAAAATCCGTAATTTTTTTGACAACTCCATACTCAAATGTTACTTAAGTACTGCTTATCCTAGAATTCTCAATTCAGAAACCGGAGGTTAAACTACTTAGTTATAGAGTTGAAAGTCCATGTCACCAATAATGTTACTTGGATCAGTTGGCTTCTACGCTATCCATATTATGTATGGCGATATTATTTAAATGCCAGCAAGGTCGATAATGGTTTGACAGTGAAAAATTCTCTGCGCTGCGCCTTGTGAGTCGCCCGACTCACACTTGACAAGGCGCAGCGCTTTAGACTATCTCTCGTAATAAGAGGGTTCAAGTCTATTTTTATTTAATTTTGACCCATTTCATCCTTATTAAGTGCGCTTTCTACACAGTTGATTTACTCATTTGGACAATAGTATACTAAAATGTCTTTTAATAATACCTTGGTAACCAGAAATACATCAAATTTGGCTTCGAAGAGTATCGCAAGGGTTAAATACTTCATCATATATTTTATTTAATTAATCATCTAGTACTTTATATTTAAGTACATTTCTTTCCTTGAATTTTCAAACATAATTCAAGGATATCACATTTTATTAATAACAATTGTAGAAAGAAACTAAGACTGATCTACATAACAATAATTAAAACCTATATTCGTTGCATTTCGCCTTTTAGACGTCATTCGACATACATTTGTTTATGCAGCTATTTTATATACCTAGGTTTGGATTCGATCTTTTTTTTTCGCGCTTTGCATGTTTATTATATTTTAAATATTTGCTTGCATTTTTATCAGAGAGTGCCTCCGCTGCCGGCGCCGTTACCCAAAAATAACGCCATTAGGAACCGGCACTACATTACTGCCGGCAAACGAGATTAAAAACATCGGCCGCCGGCACCCAAAATGGACACCGGCGGTGGTAATAAGTTGTTGTGTAGGTGTGTTAGTTGAAAGGTAGGTTAAATTTTGGACCAAACACTGTAACTTGTCTTCCAAATGACTAGGTAATTTCAAGAGCGAGCGAAGTGAGCTCGTTACTTTAGGGCACCCCGACATCGATAGGTTAGGTTCGAAGGGGATGACCGTCATCCCTTTCGTGTTAGGTTACTTTAATTTAAACCCTGCAGACAGAAATAGGAGACCCGTGCAGCGGAGCTTCGTCGATTCTGCTTTGGAAACCTTACAAACATCCCCTTAAGTTTTTCATTTGTTTTTATTATGAAAATGAAAGGGGGTGACGAATATCATCTCATGAAGAGTTTGAAAAGGCTTTGAAGGTGTATAAAAACTGTGTACGTTACCGGTGCGGCGCCGGTGGCCAGTTTGGTAACCGGCGCGCGCAGCGGAGGAACTCCCTTTTTATTATATTTTATCAATTTTATTGATATTTAAGCGCGCATCTAGCAAGTTGATAATTTCCTAAAACTGTACTAGGAACTCTATTATGGCAATCCGTAGTCCAGGCTAAACCTCGACACAGCCTCAAAATAATTTAAAATAATTATATAACTAGACAAAAACTCGCACAAAACGTTCACGTTGTAGGGCTAGAGATTTTATCATATATGGACTTAAATAAAGCCGGCAGTTTGTCTAAATTAATTTTTTTACTCAAACTAGCGGCACCCATGCTTATAGCAGAGGTCAAAAATATCGGCTCAGCAGTTCTGATTGGCTCAACCATAATAGGGTTGTCATCACAATCGAAAATAATTTCTGGATCATTTTCAATGATCTCCTCAATTGATTCCCAATTAGTTTGCAACTTTTTCTCGGGTGGAGGACAACACTCGCACATACCATAATCACACTCCTTTTTATTCATATAATACTCCACATCATCTAAGATCGTGTGTTCAGTTTTACGCGTTTTTACGGGAACGAACATTGAGAATTTACGGGCAGAATATTTTAGTAATTCCTCGACGTAGGAATTGACACCTTCGTCCATATTTTTATCTACTTTTACGTCTAAGAAGTTAATATGGTTTTCAAAGAACGAGTTCTTTCTACTGTCCGGTGGTGAAGGCACGTCAAGACTTTGTTGTGCTACCATGCTCATTCTTTTAACCTGACCTGTCATGGTGTGCGATTTTTTTGACGTCGCCCAGCCTAGTGATCGTTGGACGGCCATCTTCCATTTGGTGTATCTTGCGTCGCGATCTGGAATGAACAGCTTCATTAGTTTAGTTTTTTTTTCTTGACCCTAATGTTTTCTGTGTGTCTATCTTAAATTCACGGCTCATCTTTCGTGCGGAAGATGTCCGGTCCTTTGGAAGGGGGACACAGGTTCAACGCGCAGAGGCCCCTTTGAGAACTTTAACCTAAAATGGGGTGAGGCATCAACCGGGGACTATCCACGGCTGCACTATTGGAGTACAGTCATGGACCGTCCCAGGTGGGTGCAAGACTATTGTAAAATATGGTGAAAAAGATCTGGTCTATAGGAAGGGGTGTTAGGTAGACTGGATACCTTCTTTTGCCGGGAGAAAACGGCGTCTGCCTTTCAAATTTAAAATTGAACTGTGTTGGCAGACGGTGACTCGCCAGCTCACTAGCTGGGCCCCCTGAAAAGCCGCCAGTACATAGGCGAAGGGGGCAACAAACGCGTGAGCGGCTAGAGGTGTAGAGAGGTGTGGCTCCGGTTTCGCCGTCGTGGGTCTTAAAGACCCGGAGTGGGTATCCCCGCTATTAAGCCATTAGACACTTGCACCCCCGAGCATATAGCATATACTATTATTGCAATTAAATTGAAGAGTACGATTAGTTTACTCCCTAAAATATGAATACTACAAATTCTAGAAGAAGGGTTGGATTCCCGGCACTCGTCATCCAGAAAAAAGAAGCAAAATAAACTTTACGCTGTTATACTGCAAGAGCGTCGTACTTTCCCGATCGAGCAGGTCCATTTACGAGCTGTACCCAACTACAGGCGTCAGCTAGGAAAGTGATTACTGCTGCATGTATACACCTACAACACTAATAAGATTGCTGATGCGTTGCCAACCTTAGAGACAAAGTTGGAAAGTCCCATGTGCCTGTAATTCACCGGCACCCTTCAAACCAAAACACAGCAATGCTATTTGGCGACTGAAAAAGGTATGGTAGTACTTCTACTGCTGAAAGTTAACTACGTCGGGCACCCTAGACAGTTACACCTACCGAGCTGGTCGACTGGCCATGGTTGAGCGCTTGAGCCTGTCTTTAGAGGCAGTCTCCGAATGGGGCGATGCCAATCTAGTCAGGTTCAATGCTACTAAGACGTAGGCGTGTCTCTTTTCCGCAAAAAAGAGCCAATTCCACCCGGCTTCATCTTTCCGTGTTGTAACCATACCGATAACGGACCATCGCGACCTTCTTGGGGTTACGTTGACATCGACCCTCAATTTTGGTCCATTCATTGAGGCAAAGGCACAGTTGGCTGCTAAAAAGTTGGGGATCCTTGCAAAGGTGAGACGGTACTTCACGGCTGAACAGCTGCTCAACTTGTATAAAGCGCAGGTTCGGTCATGCATGGAGTACTGCTTTCACCTCTGGGACGGATCTACCAAATATCAACTCCAAGCAGAGCCAAGAGGCTTATCGGTAACGATGCACTGGTCAACTCAAAGCTCCAGAGCCTTGAACATCGAAGCAGAGTTGCCAGCCTGTCGGTTTTTTATCGGTTACACTTCGGGGAGTGTGCGATGGATCTGCACAATTTGATTCCGCCTGGCCGTTTCCATCATCGGACTACAAGACGCACGGCAATGTGCCATCGGTACATGGTGGACATCCCACTCATGCGTACAAAGCGTTTTGCGAACACTTTCATTGTTCGCACAGCTAAGGAGTGGAATTCCCTGCCGGAGTCTGTGTTTCTTGATAGTTACAACCTTGGGGTCTTTAAGTCAAGAGTGAATAGGTTACTTCTAGGTAAGCGTGCTTCACCGTCGACCACATCATCGCTTACCATCAAGCGAGATAGTGGTCAAAAGCGAGGCTAAAACAAAATAAAAAAAAAAAACTTACCATCATCAGTAGTGGTAGGCAGGAAGGTATCGTTGATTGTGGCGTGAGTGCGCCACTTGTCAGCGCTCCACACGCCGGCCGCACCGCCCGCTACCACCGCCACGCCCAGCGTCGACATGTCCCACGCGTGGGCACGCACTGAACACGAAAAGATCATATTAGACCGTCATATGGACCCACCTGTATACCTTCACTTTTTATTAAACGAAGTTAGTGACAGTTTTATCTTACTTCAAAATAAAATAATTCATAATTTAACATATTTCAAAATCTTCGCAAGCATGTACAACTGGCGAGGCGTAAGCTGAGCTTTGCATTTGTGTGAGTGCACATAGAATCGATTGCCAAAAAGCAGTATAAACCGGTTTAAACCAAGCAAAGGACGCGTCTGCATTTCATTCTCACACAGATGCAAAGCTGTTCCCTAATTTTTCCATCGTTCTTGTTCTGTATACCTTCTCTTTAAAATAATATTAAAAAAAAAAGTAGTCACACCCCCTTTACCAAACACGGGGCTGCTACTTGTAAAATTTTCAAACCATTCAATTGAACCAAAGTTCTTATTCACATCGGCCGTGCTTGTGGCCGCTAAACCAATGAAGAATTTAATCATGTTTAATACTCACACACAGGTATACCGGTGAGGTCAGCTTGCAGCTGCATCAGGAGGTCATTGGATGTCATCCTACCGTCTACATGAAGCTTCGCCAGAGGCATGCCACAATCTTTGTTCATCGCTTCTAAAATATCCCTGTACACAAAAGTTCTAACTTTTATCATGAACTAAATATAAAGTTCGACAAACAAATTCAAGAATATATAAACAAAGTTATTTCAAAATTACATATTGAAATCAAAATTATATAGAGGTCAATAACGATAACATGGCACGCCTCTCCATTGAAACTGCAAGTAAAAATGTGCTAGAAAGAATATTTACAACGCGTCTTTCGTTCAACGCAGAAGTGTGCATTCTGCAACTGGAGGACAAACTTAAACAAAAACATGGATCAGTCGCTCGACAGATTTGACGTCGCTAATTAACAAACAGTATGGTACCGTTTGAGGTGGATCCAGACTTTGCGAGGCATGCGCCACGAACGGCGCATAACGAATAGCTCGGAGAGAGGCGTGCGTGTCGAAAAAATACGCCAACGTATGTTCGGGTCGAGCCATCGCGTGCGAAGCAAATGCTTCGTTTGTCTGTCTTCATGTTTGTGGCGAGGCATGTGCTGCGCACAGGCTGAGCATGTACGAGGCGAGCTAGCGTGTGTCGGTAGGGATACGCATGCGTTGTGCGCCGTTCGCGACACATGCCTTGCAATGTCTGGATCCACCTTTGGATGTTTGTATGAATGACACACGTGCGCCTTGTCGAGCTGTCACTTTAATTATGCACTAGTCTTTTTATTACTGTATGTGTGTGTATTGGGCTGCTGTAGGTGGTCCTTGCGGACCCCTTCTACTTAACCGGGCAGTTATTGGCGAGACCTGAAGGGTCTCCAGCCAATAGTGGGTACGTAAAATACTTAACCTAAGCTTACTACTTATACTACACTAACATCATGACTACCTGCAACAACAGCACTAAGGGCGACCCCTAGTGGGACGAGCACGAGGCTTAAGGTGTTGCTGGCGGGGGCTTGGGAGGAGGAGACAGCTTGATGAGGGCTGAATTATCGGTGTGATATGCACTAGTCGAGCAATAAATCTACTAAAGATCAAACATGTCAAGTACTGTCAAACATAAACATGGTGACTCGTTGGCATATGCACACACGTTGAAGACAGTTGGAAGGGGCGTTCCATGTTATCGTGGTTGAACTATACCTACAATGAAATAACGATACTAATCCCAAAGCATGTTTATTCAACATTTTAAAAAGCAGAGTCGTTCTCCTATTACAGGAGTCTGTACACATTTCGCCTTTATTATTAAGTCCCATTGTAATAATCATCATCATCATCATTCAATCGAAATACGTTCACTGCTAGACATAGGCCTCCACCAAAAGGGGGGGTTTGCCATAATCGCCACGCTTGGCAGGCGGGTTGGCGATCGCAGTATGGTTATTAAAGTACTTAGAGAACGCTGCTGCCCATCCTTTAGAGAACCCCGTAGTCGCCTTTTACGATACCCATGGGAAGAGATGGGGTAGTGCTATTCTTTAAGTCCGGCACTACAGGGACCATTCGACGGCTCCTACGTATACTAGGACAAGTGCAAAAACACAATTTTATAGAAGAGCGGTTTAAAGGTGCTAAAGCTTTTAACTTTAGCATAAATAGAAATATTTGAAATTATGAAATGGACTATTATACCATACCTTTTCAAAATTTCAAATATTTCTATTGATTTATGTCAAAGTTAAAAGCTTTAGCACCTTTAATCAGCTCTCCTGTAAAGTTGTGTTTTTGCACTTGCCCTAGTATACGTAGGAGCCGTCGCATTGTAATAAGTCGCGAGCTTCATCGGCGTGCCAGGTTCATCGCCTCTTACGACTCCTTTGCCCAGCGATGGAGGGGAATTGCATTCTTAATCCGTCCTCCCACGGATGGATTATAAAATAAATATCCTTAGTATATTTATGCCACTGTAGGGAAATATTTACCTTGTCTGAAAACATACTGCTTCCAAAGCTGCTCTTATGATATGATTCTTAGTCGTAAATGCAGTCAGACCGCAGATGATTCTAGAACAAAATGATCGTTGAAAATCTATCGCTTCGGCGCGAAACGAAGAAAACTTCAGTTCATGCCAGCAACGCGAAAGTTTTAAATCATTGTACTGTGGGCAAAAATTGGTATCACTTGACGAAATTTGACCACGTTGGCTAAGTCCGCGAAAACATTAGCAACCTTATTAAATTATAAAAACAGCAAAAATAATTTGCAAGACTAAGACCCAATTTCACCATACTCTGTTAGTTATTAATGTCCTGTTAAACATTTTAACAGACTGTTTATCAGTACATTGAAATTGACATTGACAGCTTAACAGACCGTTAACAACTAACATTGCATGGTGAAATTGGGGCTAAATAGCCCATTTTAAATCCCCAGTTGTTAAATTAGAACTCGTCCCGAGCTGTAGTACACAACTCGGGACGTGGCATTACATAGACAGGCTCACGTTGATATACTGCAGAGATGTCCAAACCACGGCCTAATCATGAGGCCCTTGAACCAATTCTCTTCTTTATAAAAATAGTTAATTTATTATCTTTTTCAGTATTTCTTTTATGTATCCTTTAATTGATGATAGATAAATTCATCACATCTACGGCAAACTTACGAATCCTTATGATGAGGTAAAGTTACGAATATGCGTTTATTTCTGATCCTTGTAAAATATTGAACAAATGTAGCACAATACCCATATCTCAATAACAAAATTGATTTTTTTTTATTAGAAAAATGGCTTCACACGCTTTTCTGCAAAATGCATCTTTTGCAGATTCGTAAGTTTGCCGTGGATGTGACGATATGTAGTTTCTACGGCCCGCCAGTCCACGTCATAATTTGTATTTACCCGTAAACATCTCCGACCTGGAAATCCCTGATCTATTGTATCGACATTCTTAAGTTGTCTGAATAAGCGGCGCGCTAGTCTTATCATACCCAATACTTAGATACTATAATCAAAATATCCGCCTACCCTCTAGCATCCTTCCTCCAATAAGGCGCGTACAGTCCGCTGAAGGCCGGCACGAAGTACACATCTCCGGTAGAGAACACCTGACCGGCGATATGCTCGGTGTCTTGTGCCACGTCTTTGATTAGCCGCAGGTTGTCTCGGAGGAACTTCATCGCACCGCCCGCTACGGCTATGGAACCTGGTCAAGATATTATATGGGGTTATAGATATGAAAGCGTTTACTGATTTGCTATTTAGAAATCGCCTGCATTTCATTTAAAACAATATCAGCATAATCATCCCATTACTGTCCCACTTCTGGGCACGGGTTTCTCCTCAAAATGAGAAGGGTTTAGGCATTAGTCCACCACGCTGGCCTGGGGCCTAATTCTCCTAAAATAAATTGTTGCCAAACGCAATTGAACCACAACCGTCAGTCAGTTTTTGTTTTCGAAAACTTTCAAAATGATTGATTTTGTTTTTTGTGTCAAACAATTTGATAGCTTTTGAAATTGAGAACTGTCTGAATGAACGGTTCGGCCTTGGTTCGGTTGTGATTTATCAAGATTTATTTTAGGAGAATTGGACCCCTGATCCCAGTTGACGGATTACAAACACCATTGAGAACTCTTTGGAGTTGAGAACCTTTCAGTTGTGCGGGTTTCGACACGATGTTTTCCTTCATCGTTAACGCGAGTAATAAAAATTCTGATCTGCACATGAATTCAAAAAGTCGAGAGTTATAGGCCTGGATCAATGTCAGACCCTCCTGCATGGAAGCAAACAAGCAAGCGTTCATCCGCTAGGCTATAACTGCATCTAAATACAACATTAACCTATAATGCCGATTGTGTCATAAGATGTCTCTCTTGGCTAAATGGTTATGACAGAGGTTAACCCGAGCTTGCGGGTACACCTTGGATGGGTGTACGTTCTTTAGACTCCCTTAAAGGTGTAGGGCACGTCTTGATGATAATATATCGGTGACAGACAGCATTGTGTTGCTGGGGAGTTTGTTGCGCCGTTTCTTTTTCACAGCGACTTTTTTGGGGGCTGTCTATTGTAACATTGACGTTGAAAAACAACTAAGTAGCTCTAATAAATTTTGAATGAATGAGTTTTGAGTTGAGTTAAGTCGCCTATTAAAAACTTGACCATTTTTGCTTAAGCTCGTGGATGAGACAATGTTTATCCACGTGTTCTTATGGTTTTATCCCCCATTTTTCATGACTACAGCAATCTCAGAACTACTTGTGGGACAATATTTACCTTCAAGCGCATACACAGCGGGTGTGTCAGGGCCCAGTTTGTACGCCACAGTGGTGACGAGCCCGTGCGTGGACTGCACGCGTCTAGTGCCCGTGTTGTATAGCAGGAAACAACCGCTGCGGTACGTGTTCTTAGCTTGCCCAGCTTGGAGACAATTCTGACCGACCAGTGCTGATTGCTGGTTGCCTAGTATCTGTTCAAGTAGAAAAAATAAAAGTGTTTTAGTAATCATCATCATCATCTGCCTAGCCTTTTCCCAACTATGTTGGGGTCGGCTTCCAGTCGAACCGGATGCAGCTGAATATCAGTATTTTACATGGAGCGACTGCCTATCAGACCTCCACAACCCAATAACTGGGTAATACGATACCCTTGGTGAGACTGGTTGTCAGACCTTCTGGCTTCTGACCAACAGTAACGACTGTCAAAGATCTACAAATGACAGCCGGGACCAACTGCTTTACGTGCTTTCCGAGGCACGGAGGAAACTCGCTATGGTAAATGGTCACCCATCCACAGACCAACCTCGGCAAGCGTGGCTTAACCCGGAATATCGGTCTATGCGGCTGTAATTATTTAGCCACGAGCTCCTCAAAAAAGTGTTTTAGTAATCAAATAACGTTTAATCAGTGTTACAAAGTCTCCACTTTCTACCTCAATGTTGGTCCAACAAGAGACCAACATTTTATTTGGCCTATAGATATTCTCTGAAGTCAGTATGGAGCTATTTCCTTCCCAAATCAAGATACAAATATCCCGCATGCCTAGTGATTGTGACTATAATCATTACGATGACGATTAAAGTGGAAGGTACATCTTTAGCAGTGATTATCTAGACCTCCTTTTGCTTTTATTTAAATATAGTAAATTAATGGGGGTCCATTGTAAGAGTCTCCACTTCTGACGATACTTAATTACGTCCAGCGCACCCTGGGCAGTAAGCTTCGCTGACTAGCTAAACTTTTCACTATGGCATTAACTATTCTCCTATAGCGAAAATGTGAAGATTGTAAACTACAGGCTGTAAGGGTCAACACCGTTATCCTTGAAACCAGTGGTGTGGTTTCATTTATAGAACGTAAAATCAATGAAAAATAACAAACTTTTTTTTTTCATTTTCATTTTTCCTCAAAAGCATTTCACCCTATGCGCGGGGGCAACAAGCTACGGGAGGGGGCGCGGAGAACTCGCCGCGTGGCCTGACGCACGGCCCCGCACAGTTTGCTACCCCAGTCAGTCAGCTGTCTCGTTAGCGAGTGTGTGTACGCCGCGTCATAGCGCCGCCGCGCCGCTCATTTCTCGCGCGTATATTTTTATTTATTTTTTTACTCGTTCCTGTATTTTTATGTTTAAGTCAACTACCCATGGTTTGAGTGACAACGGTGTTTACCCTTACATGCTGTATTTGCACCACTCACCCCAGATATCCTAATTCCGTCCAGTATTGACCCGTCTTTAACAGTGCCATATATTTCTGAACTGCTCAATATTGAAGGTAATGTGTCTCGATGTATACCAAATAACCTGGTGGCAGAACAAAAGGTTTTAGTTAATTAATCTGTGATATTTTTCTTTCAAGTGTGTTTGAAACAGGAATATTAAAAGTTATTTACTTAATAATGCAGAATTAACCTTACCTGCACAACATAGGGTCCCAATTCAAAGTTTCCAGATTCATCAGAAGTGTTCTAGATGCGTTTGTGACGTCAGTGATGAGCAAGCCGCCGTGAGGTCCCCCGGTCAAATTCTGAAATAAAATAAAAACATTAGTTTATTTCTTACTACATACGAACAGCTGAATACACGTAACTGAAGGTAGATAGAGGTGTGTTGTAATGCTGAACACCAAACATTTCGCCAACGACATTTTTCCATATTTCCATTTCCCGCGCGGAGCTTCAAACTCGTACTGTTACCTAGATTTTTCCAACGGAAAAACATAATATCACCTTGCTTACACTGGTAACTGGTAGTCGAACCCAGAATCTCACATGCGATCACTAGACCAGAACCGCAGGCGCGGGCGCAAGCGTGCAAGTCGTGGATTCTGAAGGATTCTGTGCCTTCGTTGTGGCTGCTGGCCTTCGCTGTTTCGCCTGTGACTTCGGTATTCTATCTTTTTTTTATCTTTGACCCCTTTTCTTTTTACCCTGTAGTTGCATATGGTAAGCGAAGACAGTCTAAAATAGAGCACACGAATCTAAGCAACAAAGATATACAATACAATACAAGGTTAGTCAGAAAGGGGTACTAAGTACTAATCCGAAAGGAGGTTAAAGTACCCATGATAATGAATAACTTTTGTTCTACAACTTTTCCCAAAAGTCAATAGTTTAAGAGAAATAGGTGATCAAAGATCTCAAAAAAAAAGCTTTAAAATCTATCTATCCCCAGTTATGATCAGCTGTGTTTACATTTTAGGTCATATTTGGGGTCATTAATTAGAAGCATCATTTTCTGAATTTGTAACTAAAACAGGAATGAAGAATTTTTGAAAAAACTAAAATAAAAATTATAATGCATTGAAAAAAAAATTACCGAATTTTGAAATTTTAACACTTGCTTTATGGCAGTCATCAGTGATCCTTTAAGTGGCCTGCGGATTAGTACCCCCTTTCCGACTAACCTTGTATAAGGATTCTCCTATAACCTTCTAGCCCTCACACACACAACGGAATACAGTAAACTGCTTGGCCGGAATTTAATGTTTAAGTAGCCAGGCGAACCATATAGATCGTACCACCAAGCGTGCTAGATTTTGTTAAATCTTACAACACCCATCTATTCCCAGCGTGCTCTGCGGAAGTTTTATATTCCCGTCCCTACACAAGATCAAATCACGTAAAGCTACTAACCCACACAATCCACGTATCTACAGTTCCGAACAGCAGTCTCTTCTCCCTACTGGCACGTCGCACCGCCTTGATATTATCCTTCATCCAGCGCATCTTCAAAGCACTAAAGTAAGGAGATATTGGCAGACCACATATATTTTTGAAGTAGTTCTTGTTGCGGTCAGGGATCTTTGCTAGAATCGCGTCCACAGTCGCGTCTGTGCGGATGTCGTTCCATGCTAAAATTAGAAAGAAATTATTGTTAAAGGTTTCTGATATTTGAAGCCAATATAAATGCAGTACAACACAATTAATAAGTTACATCGATGTACCCGATCGAACAACCAATGGCAGTCGCTCATTTTCGCGACACTCACACTACTTCAGACAGTACTAAGTAATAAACGTTCGTGGTCTTGAAGTCGCACTCAGTTTGGAAGGGATCGATTTCATGAAGTTTGCCGATGCGAATTTTTAGTTGTGTCGTACTGTACCAATATGCAGAGAGTAAAATTATATGAATAGGTACACTGGCGAAAATATTTTTATGATAAGCTTAATACAAGACAATACAGATCAGAATGCCTGTGATCATCACTGACCCAGACAGAGGTTTTGCTATCGAACATCTAAACTGTCGTCTTTAGGCACCATCTCGCCGGGTGTACTATGCCATATCGAATGCCAAATCATCGAATAATAATAATCGTTTATTGGATCAAAATAATACAGTTTACAGTAAAATGGACACTGTCACTTAAACTAGGTTAGTTCCCTGTGCTATAAGTAACAGTAAATCAATTGATTGAACACTATAAATCGAACATTCAATAAATCGAACACTCAATACATCGAGTGTTCAAATTATCGAATGTTTGTTTGATCGAACGTTCAAAATATCGAATGGTTGTTTGATCGAACGTTCAACGCATCGCATATTCATTATATCGAAATACAGACCGACTGATTACTTAATATTGAATGTTACTATACAAAAATTACGGCTATGTGGAAGAAAAACACAGAATTTACTGCTTAATCATTTTTTTATTTGTTTTTAATTCAATATAATAAGTAGTCAGTATGTTTATATTTCGATATAACGAATATGCAATGCGTTGAACATTCGATCAAACAACCATTCGATATTTTGAACGTTCGATCAAAGAAACATTAGATATTTTGAACACTCGATGTATTGAGTGTTCGATTTATTGAATGTTCGATTTATTAACCATTCGATGAAATGAGCGTTCGACTATTTGGACATTCGATTTATAGTGTTCGATCAATTGATATTCGGTGATTTGGCATTCGATATGGCATTGTACACCCCACCTCGCCATGTCATCAAATTCAATAGTAATTATATTATGAATCAATCTCCACACAGCGATAGCTATTGAATTTGATGGCACGGCGAGATTATCGCCGCGATACACTCATTCGTGGAGATGACGCCTTAGGAAATCAAACATCTATCGCGTCTATCAGCCTATTAATTGAACTGAAAAATCTAATGAGTAACACTGTTTCATTACAGAACATCAATGGATGTACCATACTTTTATAGAAAATACAGTCACTTGCGTGTGTAGTGGCATACAAAAAATATAATTATTACCTATAGCTGCATGCAACGGCTCGCCTGTATATCTATCCCACGCTATCGTTGTCTCCCTCTGGTTTGTGATGCCCAACGCCACTATGTCTTCTTTGCAATAACCTGAAGAAAAATACATTTAAAAAATCTGTTTACTCAATGGGTGCCTTTACCGACACAACCCTGCGCAAAACATCAGAACTGAACAGACATACAAATGGTTTTGATCTGCCACCCTTTGTTTAGAAAGCGGCCAATTAGACAAAACATAAAAAAGTATCAGACTTGTTCCCAAGTATAACGGAATCAAAATGTAACTTTATTTTTAACACCTTGTCCCTCTCTGGGATATTTTCTCCTGTATCGTGGTATACACACAAATCTCAGATGCACAACCGCCCAGATCCAGAACAACTATATGTAAGCCATGCAAATAATTGTTCCGTGCGAGAATCGAACCCGCGATCTGTAGCACAGAAGCCAATCGCTCAAGCGCTGCACCAAATTTAGTGTCAAATAAAACAATCTAAACCTAACCAAAAGCTGCTAAAAAACAATATTTTTCGCAACTGAACTACTAGTTGGGATACACTAGTTTTCGGACAATTTGCAGAAATCTTTCTGCCTGAGACGACACTCATATTATAGCATATTCGCCTTACTGTAAGGACCAAAATTTCAGGACACTTTTCCATATTTCTAACCGCTCTTATCTGCTGTACTGCATATTCACAAGCTGAAGCTGGAGTCGACAGCCAAACAGCAACAAACAGGGATTACTCATCCAAGAATTGTCCGGAGCTTAGTTTCTTACGCCTCGTATTCACTAGGGGACAAATGACCCGCGAAACATGTCGCTAGAGGTGTCAGGCAACAACGGCAAACATCTTGTCTCGCGATCTTTTTCGTTGGAATGATAAAGATTTTAGTTGTAGCACTACATCGGTCACCCACATTGTTGTACAGACTAGACGTCAGCACATAAAGCTACCACAATCTGCCAAATTTCTTCTATAGATTTTCATCTTTATCGCAAAAGCATTAGGTTTAAGTTTGATTAGGAAAATTTTACAGTGTCGGTTAGCTTGATGTGCTAGCGTCTGTACAACAAACGTCTACATTACTTGTATCCCTCAACTGAAGCGACACGCTGACAAGGGACAAATTGCGCACTGTTGCCAGACTTGTCGTGCGACGTTACCGACGTCGCTCGACTTCGTCTGACATCTCTAGCGACACGTGTTGCGGGACATTTTCCCCTAGCGAATACGAGGCTTCAACCTCATAGATCTATTGATACAAAACTTCAAAAGTAATTTATTCAAAATAGAGTAGAATTACTTAGATTTGAGTGCTAGCCCTCAAAAACAACAAAAGTTAATAAACAAATTAATTCCTAATAGGGTTGATTGAACTTTGATTAACATTAATGTATTCGAAGACACTGATTCAATAATACGTGACATTGGATCATTCTGATAAAAGGCGAGAATCTATTTCGATGTGTAAATAATAGTACATCCACATTTTCCCATTCATTTTAAGTCCCATCTAATAGGTGCCGAGCTTATTGCCATCAACCGAGCACAAGTCCAGGCTCCGGGCTGCTTCTGAGAAATTCCACACGGAAAAATGCAGTAACACTTTGTCCGGCCTGGGGATCGAATCCATTTGTATCCATAGATCTAAAAAGTAGTCAAAATAAAAGACTTTTTTTTTTGTCTTTGCTACATGTTGTTTCTGTATAACAAACAATGTTATCCTCTGATAGAAATGATTTTGTACTTGATTGTTTTAGCAAATGTTTTTTATATATCATTTTTAGAGTGCGATTACTCTCATTCTAAAAATACAATACAGGGACCATACTTCATAAGTCAGTATCATTAAATGCTACTAAAATAGCCCATTCATATTAGGAGATAAGAGATAAAGTGAATAGCCACTCTGACGTGTGATGTGAACGATTGATAGCAATTTAGGTTTCGAATTATGATGACAGTATTTACGTAATATTAGCAATTTGCAATATTTTTTATTTTCATAAAAAAATATCCATTTCTAAATAAAGCTCAATGTTGAACCTTTGAGACAGACTTAAACCGATGAAATCATCCACATACACTCGATCACACCGATATAAATAAAATAAAAAAACTAACTGCTTTTCTTCCAAGAGCCAGACAACAACTATTTCCAGTGCTGAAAATCCTACATATCTCAATAATAACATAAACCTACGCTTTCATCTCTTAAGAAGTAAGAAATCTACATTTGATGATAAGCCTTACCTAATTCCACCAATTGATCGATGGCATTTTCCGCACATAACTTGATGTGGTGCATAATTTCTAGGGGATCTTGTTCACACCAGCCTTCATGAGGCTGGACTTCTGTTTTGTCCATCTGGTAGGCAACCAATTCATCTGAACGCTCGGCTTCATATATCTGAAAGAGTATAAAGAAATTCTGATTATTTTTAAAAGTGTTTTTTTACGAAACCTTCTAGTTGTATTTTTCACATCCACGATTTGAGCGACGGCTATCTTATCGCTTAGAAACCGAGAGAAAGAGACGAGACAGCCTCACATCACGAGCAATGACGAGAATCAAATTAGTAATGAAAAAAAAAAATCTACATAATCAAATAAATGACCAAATACTCAAAGGCACTCAATTTTAAATAGCCATTAAGTTCGTGTTGTCACTTTCGCTTTGCCTTAAAATGACAGTGACAACACAAGACTTAAAGGCAACTTAAAACAGAGCAGCATTTGAGTATTTAGCCAAAAGTCATTCAATAGACGTTACAATATTTTCCATAACTTGTCATGATTACTTACATCAATCAATTATATTATCATTAATCTGTGATCGATACCAAATATTTACAACAAAACGTTAGTACGCATAAATCAAAGCGTTTTTTTTACTAAAATTGTATTCCGGATATCGTGTACTCTGAGACAAATAATAACAAACACGGTTCATGTTTTGATATTTAAAATACTTTGTAGTAACCGATCAAAGGGCAAAGGTTTCTGATTAAATTGTGTTATCAACACTTTTGGGAGACGTAAAAACCACGCCTCCTATCTACCAATGACCTCGTAAATATTTTAATTTAATTGTAATAATGTATCGTAAATAAGTAATGTGTAAATTGCGACATTACAGTGGACTGCGATGCGTATAGCTGATTAATTGTGGAAAATTTTTAGAGTTAAAAAATTTAGCAAAAATGACTTTTAGAGTTATAAAGAACGTAGCAAACATGAGTTTTTTTTTGTCCTTGTTATCATGATAATTACGAATATATAAAAACTGCGATTTCCAAAGAAGGAGATGGCAATTGTTTATAAAAGTTCTTTACACTCATAATGCTTACGTACAAATGTCAAAATAAAATTACACTTTTCAGAAAACCATTCAACAAATCAAAATTCAGCCTATCAAGTCCACCGTTTGTGTGTCCCAAGTTACACAATCTTATTTCTGACATAATTAGAGCGTGTAGTGCCACTTACCACAAATCTAACAGTCTTGGTGCCGTCGTCTATTACGCCGACTAGCGGCCGCTTGGCGCCTTCCCTGACAGGCATTGCGCTGCCTGAAAAGAAAGAAAAATAATTATAACAATTTAATATTGCAATACATTCTGCTTTGAAACAAAAATGCGCGTTAACAAGAACACCTAGAGTCTACCCGTAACCACGGCCGGTGTAATTTGGTCGAAACGTCGAAATAAAAAGGTATAGTGTGCCTTTAAAATATTTTACAGTATTTTTATAGGAACACCTAACCAGAAACGAGGCTAGCCAACGATATTTTATACAAAAAGAAGTAGATATGTCATTGACGCGCCAAAAGTGGCGATTCAAAAACAAGATCATTGGCAAGTCTTGCAGATAGCTATCTCTTTCACTAGATACTAGTGAAAACAATGCTGGATCGAATTTTAAAGACATGTTCTATGAAGTAACATAAATTATCTAGAGCAGGGCTTCCCTAACTGTGCGTCGCGACGCCCTAGGGCGCCACGGTATTATCCCAGGGGCGTCGTGAGGCGATCTAAATAGGTTGACAGAGACGAGAGTAGCAATTTCGAAACTTGAGCCTCGTTTTGAGAAACTATGCTCAGAAAAGCGAGCACATCCTTCTCATTAATATCAAACGAAAAGAGATAAAAAAGGTGTGCTTGCTTTTATCTTTTTTGTTTGCTTTCATTTTTGTTTTTATGTTTTGTTTTTTATTTTCTAATAAAAAATTTAGATGCTATTTGGAGTTTTTCTGAAAAATTGTTATTAGGCTAGAACTACAACTAGTAGGTAAATGTATGGCAAGAAGGCCAAGGCGTCGCAAAAATATGGCAACTTCCCAAGGGCATCACAGTTAAAATAAGTTTGGGAAGCCCTGATCTAGAGAATAAAATATCATTGAAGCTAGCATAGCCGGCCGCGAACTTCAATTCCAAATGGTCATTATGACAATCGTTGCATACCGAATATCTAATGGCTGAATAGGAACAGACTAAACAATAGTCGTTTAATAATTTGGAGACGGTAGTCTTGGTTTACAACACAGCAGATCACGAGATAAACTCAAAATCGTCAAGAATACATGTAAAACAATCGACGATGTTCAAAGGTATCCCAGCAACACTCACTGACTGACATCAGTGAAATACAAAGGTTCCATATGAAAACCAGCGCCAAGTACTTGTGCTTGGCATTAAGCTGATCTGGATACCTGTATGGTATAGCCATGAGATACAACCTAAATTATGACTATTTTAGTATCTATTTTTATTTTCCCTGTTTTTCACCTTTATGTTATGTTGTGTATCTTTGTACTGTGTCCAAATACTTATATTTTTTCTTTCTTCTTTCAATCGCATATCACGGGCTAAACAAATGATAGATGAGTATATCCTTTCTTATCAATTAAAGTCGTTAGGGTTAATTAAACTAAACGTATTACTGTAGCATTCGCAAACATTATCTGTGAATCTGTCATTACTAATGTAGAACTAATGTAATGTATTGCTATATATTTTATTGCTAAGAAATATAAACACATGTCGGTACTTATTTAAGTTTTGCTCTTCTCAAGAGGTTAAGAGCCTGACCTAAGTATTAATACATTCTAATCAATAATGATAAAATTGTATCTCTCCATACTGATCTGCGCCTTTAGTTAATATACCCTGTGGGGACGCCGGTGACGTTACGGACCTGGCCGACTTCGGGTATAGTTTGGAGATCAAATTAAATGGCTATCGCTAAATGTACCTCACTAAGGCTCAACAACTCGGGTATATTTTGTAGCACTATTTTAAAATAAAAGCATCACTAAATATATCCTATTTCGACACAATAACTTGCTTGGCCGAAATCGAGTATAGTCAGTAGCAACTTCAAAAAAGCGCAGTACGTTAAAAAAAAACTTTGCTCTGAATTAATTAAGGAACACAACACTGAAAGCCTGTTATTCAATTAGGTTTTTACTTTACAGTTGCAACGTTTTATCTTTATCATTCATTACAGATGCTGGCTAGATATTTATTAGTATTAAGTTGTAAGAAAACGTTAATTCCTAAATATACCCGATTATGACACTCGGGTATAGTGGTAATTAGTTTTTGTTAAAAGCTTTGTACTATCTTTACTAGACCAAAACCCCACGGGGACTGCGCAAGGTCCATTTAGCGATTACGCTTCTGATGTAATTCCATCAGCTAATTTAGAAATTTCATTTTTTGCTTCTTTTGTTCCTTAATAGAATTTTCCATAAACGAAAGATAGCATCTATTTATTCTTCGCCTAATAAATAGTTGTGAATTATCGCAAATCCTTCATATAATGAGTAATATACTAATTAAACTAATCGCAAAGTTAATTACTGTTGGGACAAACATCGTGAGTAGAGTAGTAAAATTTATTACAGACAGTATAATAATGATTGCAAATTATATTATCTGTTGAGCGTTGAGTCATTTATGAGCAAACAAAAATACGGTCTGTTCAAAGAATAGGTTACTGTGGACGTTAACACATTCGAGTCCACCACACCTTTCATAGAGCTCATATGCCATGCCACCATACATATTGCTAGTGCACCTTCCAGGAGGGTCCTCGGCATTACGTTTGCGCTAAGAGTGAACCCTCGAGGAGAGTGCCTCGCATTAGGTTAAAAACCGTAAAAAGTAAAAACCGACTTCAAAAAAAAACTAAACGGAGTAAAATAATTATCATTTAATAAAACTACCAGTTTCAGAAGTCGGTGCATTCAATTTGTTTCAGCGTAGAACACCGACTTCTGAAACTGGTAGTTTTATTAAATTATAGTTTTTTTTTATATCGGTTAATTACTTTTTTAAAGTTTTTTTTATTTTATACTTTTTAGTGCCACAGATTACAATTACAATAGTGTACAAATTCTCGGACCAGCACTACAACTAGAACGTCATCTACATACGATTTGTGTATTTTTTTTTTGTTTTTGTTGATTTTTTCATAAAGTGTCAAAAATCAATTTCAATAAAATTTATATGGGACCACCTCTGAAGTATGGTCTACCAAACAAAAAAGAATCATCAAAATCCATTCATCATTGGCGGAGATATCGTGTAAAAAACATTAAAAAAAACTTTCAGACGAATTGAGAACCTCCTCCTTTTTGAAGTCGGTTAAAAATACGCTACTACGTCGTAAAATAGGTGTTTGCTTGTTTTATGACGGTGCATTTTCCAAGAAAAACCTACATTAAAATGAGCCCTCCACGAGGGCGCCCGGCATGGCGAATGCGACTACAGGATGCCCTCCTGGAGGCACCCAGCACTGAACGTGTTAAGTGATACTGGGCTGGCCTTTTCCCAATAATATTAAAATATGCTTCCAGTTTATTTAATAGACAGATTATGATAGTAAATACTTGTCTTATTTACTACTAGCTGTACTATAACGTTACTGCTCATCATCCACACTCGATAGCGTGATAATTTGTACCCTATAACCTGACCCGGTCCATAACGGATGTGGCTGCTAAGCTTCAGCTGAATCTGTCCAGTTGCACTGACGTGAAGGTCAAACATACAAACGGGCAAAAATTCTAAAAACGATAATTTTATTTTGCCATCAGTATCGTTCATAGAATGCGTTGCACTTAGTTTTTTCCAAATATATTTAAAGTACTGTTTTGGCATCGTTAGAGCGGTTACGCACTGCATCCGATCCGAATCCGAGAAAATACGTTCCGAAGTAGTCATAGAACTATTTGTATGATAGTTTACGCACTAGATCCGACAAAATCGGACGCCAAATGGAATGCCAAAGATGGCCCCTGAATTGTTTGAATTTGGATCAGAGATCGGATAAGTGCGTAAGCGATATCCGAATTCGGTCCGAGTTTTTTAGACTCTAGATTCGTATTTTCACGTTTTCGGATCGAATGCAGTGCGCAAAGCAATAAACGAATTCGGTCCGAGTTTTTCATATTCTTATTTTCACGGATCCGGATTTTTTATTGTAAACTCTGTTTTAAAATGCTAAACGTTCGAAAGTTGTGTTAAACTAACCACATAGACTGATATGTTGGAAAGGGTACAGCCAATACTACTAATAAAATTGTTTAAAATTGCAATCGAACTGGAGCCCAATTCTACTAACAGAAACGTTTATCAATTGCAACTTAATCGTTTATTCAGACAGTTTTCGTTTACAAAAACTATTAAATTGTTTGACAACAAAAACAAAACCAAACATTTTGACAGTATTCGTAAACGAAAACTGCCTGAATGAACGATTCAGTTGCAATTGATAAAAGTTTCTGTTAGTAGAGTTGAGCCCCTGATCAACCGCGGTTATTTAACTTTTTTCTATAATAAAGTTCAATCGGCCGTGGATCAGCTGCGGTTCGATAACGATTTTATAACATTTTTTTTAGTAAAATTTTCCTTCATTCGACTGTGTAAAGTGGACATGCTAGTACCTAGCACCGATCAATAAATGTGGGTTTTCCCTAATCGCGGGTCCAATCAAATACTTCACCGCATGAAAATTCTGTGTCAATCAAGCTTAAAGGCCTGATTCCCTGGAGAGAAACGAATAAAATATTATTTTTTTCTACAAAAAAAGTAGAGAATAATGTTTGAACTTGCAGTTCAAAGTATTTAATACCAGTAGTTAAAGTGAGCAGGTTTTTAATACAAGAGGGAATACTACTTTGAAAACGAAATAATGTATTCACAGACATGATCCAAACAGAGCAATTTGTTTGATGGAAAAAGAAGCCTTAGTACAATAACTATCACAATTGATTGCATGCTATTCTCTCGCAGTGAATAAAATTGTATCAACAAAGTACACCTATTGTACCTTAATCATTTTATAACGTAGCTTTATTTGAAACATCATCAACATCTAATGAGATTTTCGAAATATTCTCGGAATAAATAAGTCATTATGATAAATAAACAGACTCTATTAAAATACATTTATAATCAATTTAGGGCGTCCCACGAGTTTGCCACATGGAAGGGAAGTACCTTAAATACTGTAGATAGAAAAATTTACTGAATGAAGACTTCATTTTTATTTTAAAAACAATACGAACTGCATTCAAAGAATTTTAAATAATCTCCTGTCTGAACCGGGAATCGAACCCGCTAAATGTGAAAACAAAAAAAACTGTAATTTTACTGTAGGTACTACTCGAAAGGCTCGATCCGATACATTTATTTCTTTTAGTTAACATAGCATCTAAAATAAAACGAACACCATGAAATTTAACATTTATTTTAAATAACAAGACACGTTTAACTGTGCAACCTACAAACAATTTAATTTATTGAATACTCAAAATGTGTCCCTTCCTATTGTATATGTCGTGGCCACAGAACAGATAAAAGACGTTAGAAGGGCCTTGTGGGCGGGGCAGGCGCGCCGCACATATGAGCAAACGCTCATATGTCAACCGAAATTTGTTTTACCGGTCAACAGTCGCGCTCTTATTGTGACAGCGTACGGAGATCCGCGAAAAAAAAGAATTATGGCGTATTGCATTATTATAACGTGACGGAAAAGAAGCTAGTTGAGTAGTGTAGCCAGAGAAGGGATTTCTTTTCACCGGCATGTCCAAAAACCTTATAATATCAGTGATATTTGTAATTATTGCAATAGTATTATGTAATTTGTAGAAAAAAACGATACAATCGCACACAGATACAAAATTATACATTGCTTGCAATACATGGGTACCATCTTGTACTACGTGAGCGACAGCGCAATGTATTGCGTTCAATGCGAAAGTCGAGTGCAGCGAGCAATTGTTTTCATTCAGCGAAATCCATACGTATCGATAGTGTTGTACCAAGTTGCAAACAATATCGGTATAAATATGTGTGTATATCTACAAAATGATTATTATCAGTAATATTATTATTAAAATAACTTTGTTTATTGCCACGAATTATATTTTAAATTTTATTTTTAGGTTTCCAACAGGTCCAGACAAAAGAAAACTAGATTGAGACAACTGGTAGAATTGAATGGATACCTATTAAATGTAGCACAATTTGTTCTTAACATTTTGCAGAAAATTATGCAATTAAAATTCACAGGGTTATTCAAATTAAATTAATTGAATTATATTATGTTAATACGTCTGCGTGAAAACATTAAATATGGCCGTGAAATTCAAAATTTCTTTAGTTTTTTGCAAATTGTTGCTTTTATTTACGTTTATACTATTCAAAATGCGATTTGCGCCGGTAACGGTTATTCAATAATATATTCAATATGAAAGTCGTAAGTATACCTACTTTTCTAGGTTTACGATGCTCGAAAATAGAATTGTTTCCGAAAAAAACATGTTTTAGAGCATTACGATGATGATTCATAATAATTGACATGATTTTATTGATTTCTTTTTAGCAAACTTAGTATCGTTACGGGTGCAAACAACATAATTATGATGTAAAACAGACCTGCAATTAGCAAAAAACTAAAAAAAAAATGAATTTCACGGCTATATCGGATGTTCCCCCTTAATTTGACATTATTATTTATATGTGTTGAGGAAGTTCACACTATTCGTACCCCGTTAAGGGTCTCAAAATTAGATCGAAAAATTGCAAAACTTAAAGTAACAAAATTACAGTAATTTTATCGATATAAGTAATCGACCTTTTGGTCGCCGTAACATGTATGAGAAATAAATTTGAATTTGCGCGTGTGTGAGTGTACGTCTAACGCAGTATTTGCGTTAGTGTGACAACTAATAGCAAACTCGAAATCTATGTGCGTGTGGTTTATTTGTGTGCGTAATGCGCGTACGTATTGGGCTCTTGCTTGTAGTAGAGTTAAAGAGTGGGAGAAAAGCGGCGACACGCGTTCTAATACAAATCAGGAACTATTTCCTTTCTAACCTCTTTATCTGTTCTGTGGTCGTGGCCATATCGTAGAATTGATCACTTCATGATGTGGCCGGCCATTTCATGAAATGGTTGTATTTCATGAAATGGCCAACTAAAATTGGCCATATCGTTGAGACGTCAACGTTTAATGATATGGCCATCCACGTTTGGCCATATCATTAATGTAGGGTTTCCATGATATCAAAGGTTTAATAAAAAATCCAAATAAAGGAAGCACGTACCATGCAAGCAAAGGAGTAGACTACGGAATTTCGACCCACAAAATATCGATGCAGGTTACCGCGAAAGTTTAATAGCTTGATTCACCAACAATTAAGGGGATCTGGCGCTCGGCGGCCACTGCCGCGGCACGCTCGCTTCCATCGCTCGCCTTCGCGCGTTATTGGTCACTGTTCTAACCTAACCTAACCCAAATGATTCAATATTCTAAATAGTAAATGTTTGCAGTAACGTGCATCGATATTTTGTGCTGTAGTTTCACAGGTTAACCAGATAAATAATCGAACAAATAAAATTCTATGAAAAGTTCACCCGCAGTTACCATGAAGTCATATTTTGAAATCCAATAATAGTCCATTAATTTTCGTTGCGTGGTCACCCTACTTTACTTATTATTATTAGCTTTTTTGTCAGAATAATTGTCCGCCGCCATGATGCATCACAAAAACAAAACGATATCAGCGCCTCTAACGGTGAATAATGTAACTATTTTACGATATGATCACTAATGTTTGACCATATCATGAAGTGGCCGTGCGTTTAGCTGAACATATCGTTAAACGCTGATTATTCATTGATCTGGCCAGGCCATTTCATGATGTGGGCAGCGGGTATTGGCCATTTCATGAAATGCAACCATTTCATGAAATGGCTGGCCACATCATGAAGTGATCAATTCTATGATCTGGCCACGACATATACAAATTGTAACTCTTTTAATAATCTCGCTTACCGTTGATGTACTTATTTTTTCATAGTGAATATTTGAAATAATACTTCGAAATAGTAATAAAGCAGAAAGTAGTACATAAAATCAGTTGTTATAACCACGACATAGTCAGAGAGTGAATATTTGAAATAATACTTCGAAATAGTAATAAAGCAGAAAGTAGTACATACAATCAGTTGTTATAAGCACGACATAGAGAGAATGCTATTCATTATTCTGAACAAAATTTTAAATTAAATGATAAACACGGTGTTCCTTTTATTTTAGATGCTATGTTAATTAGAAGAAATAAATGTATCTGATCGAGCCTTTTGATTAGTACAATTAAATACAGTTTTTTTTTATTTTCACATTTAGCGGGTTCGATTCCCGGTTCAGACAGGTGATTATTTAAAATTCTTTGAAAGCAGTTCGTATTGTTTTTAAAATAAAAATGAAGTCTTCATTCAGTAGGTTTTTTCTATCTACAGTATTTAAGGTACTTCCCCTCCATGTGGCAAAGTCGTGGGACGCTCTGTATATAACATAAGCATAATCAGCCCATTACTGTCCCACGTTACGCGTGAATTACACAGAAAAGGCGTAAGGTGCAGGTACGGCGCAGGCGCGTCGCTTTCATACGTTTTGTCGTGCCGCTTCAAATCTTTTTCGCAAAAAATGTATGAAAGCGACGCGCCTGCGGTGCGCCGTGTCTGCATCTTACGCCGCTTCTGTGTAATTCACGCCTTAGCCTGGTGCGTGTTGGCGGACTACACACACCCTCGAGAACTTTTCGGGGCCCTTTCAGCTGTGCAGGTTTTCTCACGATGTTTTCCTTCACCGTTAACGCAAGTGACAGTCACATTCTGATCCTCAACCAAACCTACCGTTAGGCTATCACTGGGCTTGCCAACCGTCCCCCGAGAGCCGAGACGTCCCGTTTGTAGAGCTTTAGAGGATGCGTCCCGCGAAAGACGTGCGGGACGCCAATTGTCCCGTTTTATCGTACCTACGGCTAAACCTTCGGACAGAAGTCGGAATTTAGTGAACTCACATTTTTTTTTAACTGGAATACTGGAGATCGCGAGTCTCGCTGCGAACGAACACCGCTCGCGCGGCACGGTCAATGTCGTCCCGCTCCCTTCCCTCCCACTAATTTTCTCCGAAGTTGAGTCGCTTTATTTTATTTATTTATTTTTATTTATTTTATTCTTTATGCACAAAAATAGTACAGAGGCGGAATTAATGCCTTAGGCATTTTCTACCAGTCGACCTTAGGGTGATGCAGAGAAAACATGGTTTAATAGTTGGGTCCCGCTTTTTTTTGCCACGTCCCGCATTTTGATTGCCAAAGTCCCGGTAAATTCATATATTATGGTTGGCAAGCCTATCTATCGCTGCTTTTGCTTTTATCACACGAGTACCTATTATGATATCGATAATTAAATATCATCATCTGCCTAGCCTTTTCCCAACTATGTTGGGGTCGGCTTCCAGTCGAACCGGATGCAGCTGAATATCAGTATTTTACATGGAGCGACTGCCTATCAGACCTCCACAACCCAGTAACTGGGTAATACGATACTCTTGGTAAGACTGCTTGTCAGGCTTTCTAGCTTCTGACCAACAGTAACGACTGTCAAAGATCCACAAATGACAGCCGGGACCAACGGCTTTACGTGCTTTCCGAGGCACGGAGGAAACTCGCTATGGTAAATGGTCACCCATCCACAGACCAACCTCGGCAAGCGTGGCTTAATCCGGAAGATCGGTCTATGCGGCTGTAATTATTTAGCCACGAGCTCCTCCACTATGATATCGATAATTAAATATAATTCCCTGTTAAGTTTGATTGAATGAGTCAAACATTACCACTACCGACACCACCGCTTAGTGACTTGTAATCTCAATAATAATTGTAATTATTGCAATTCAAGACCGATTATAATATTTACGATCCAATCATCAATTGGTAACGGTCAAAGTACAAATGAATTAAACATTTACAATACTTATTCTTCAAATGACTGATAACACCTGGCTCCAGACGATGCTTATCGAGTTACTGAACTTCAATTGCTAATTATGAGAAAACGAAGATTAATTTATTTATTTATTTAAACTTCTTGTACAGACGCCAGCAGGTCAAACTACCCGAAACTGTCAAATTTTCCCAATCAACCTTGAACCTAAAGCTTTCGCGATAAAGACGAAAATCAATTAAAGAAATTTGACAGATTGTAGTAGGTTGATGTGCTGACGTCTGTACATTGGTGGTACACACAAGGCGGACTTAATGCCATTGACATTCTCTACCAGTCAACCTTTGGGTCAAAAATTAAGCACTTCGAAAGCAATTGAAGTTCGAGTAGGTAGCTCGATAAGCATTAATAAGGTACGGGTATGGTAGTCAGAATCCGAAAGTCTGACAACCGGTCTAACCTTAGGGTATCGGCATTGCCCAGTAACTGAGGGTCTACTCCCTAAGCACGAAGTCCGTGGTTTCGGCCTTAGTTACGAGCATTTCCTACTCCCTATCACCTGCGGACATACGATTATTTCAGGGCCCGAACTAAGAATGAATGACAACACGATTTGTCTGTTGTCCCTACTACCATTGTGTTTTGCCCGTCCGAAAAGTTGAACTTGACACTTGTTTTGTTCACTACTACGTTTAGGGCTACTTTCGGACGGGCGACTAACTTCGTTGACGGACTTAGGGAGTAGGCCCCCTGGTTAGACTGGAAGCTGACCTCAACATAGTTCGGAAAAGGCTCAGCAGAAGAAGATTTATGTTCAAATACTCAAACGCTACTCAATTTCAAATTACCGTTAATTTCGTGCCGTCTCTCTCACTTCGCCTTCAAGTGACAGCGATGGCACGAGATTTAACGGCAACTCAAAATAGAGTAGATAGCGAATAGGTATTTGGCCCTAAGTACTTAGTTAATGTAAGGTAAGGACTGCCTCGTTGGTCTAGTAGTCGCAAGCGCGACTGCTGAGCGTGAGGTCTTGGGTTCGATCCCCAGGTCGGACAAAGTGTTATTGGGTTTTCCGGGTGGAATTTCTCAGAAGCAGCCTGGAGTCTGGATTTGTGCCTGGTTGATGGCAATAGGCTCGCCCCCTATTACATGGTACTTAAACGTAACGGCGAAATGTGGGTGTACTATACACTTATGCCCAACCCTTCAGGGAATTCAGGCGTGATGACGTTATGTTACTTAGTTAATATCATATTATTTATACTACAATGACAATATTATACCCTAGTGAACAAGACTAGTACGAAGCGTCTGCCCTCTGACCTGCGCAATCGAACTAGTGGGAATCCCGACATTCAAAATTTACATCAGCTTTTGTTGTTTTTGAGGATATAAAATTTACATGACAGCTAGGGTTGACGATCTAAAGCCGGCCACACATTGTAAGAATTTTTCCGTCAGAAACTTTCTGATGCGAGCCGAAGAAATTCTCCGCGTACATTTTGTACGAAGCCCTGCACACTGTCAATATTTGCCGGATTCGGCAGACTGCGGGCTCTAGTACAAAACGTAGAGGCCCTCGCGCACACGTCAGAAATTTTGTGCGGCCGGGCAAAAATCTACTAGCAAGATTTACCTACTGCGCAAGTTTTTGGACGCAATTGCTTGCTCAATTCGTAAGACTTGCAGAAGTCGACTTGCTGCAAGTGTGTTCACAGCTTGAAAGTCGGCTACACAAGTCAACATGCACTGTAAAACTTGGCGCGTAATATGTTCTCTGATTTAAGAAATTATCTCGATGAAAACACTATCATTAGTTCTTCTATCGTGTCGACACGAGCTATACGAGAATAGGTCATACCACGGTGAAAAGATTATCCAGTCAGCAAGGTTGGTAGCGGGGCTGAATGCCCAGGGTGCGCCGGACGTACTTCAGTATCGTCACTCGTGGAGGCTCTTTTCATGCACCCCAGCACTATCAATAGTGATTTCATATTATAATACTCGTTAGATAATTATCCTCGTGGACTAATCGAACGTTTAGCTAGCCCAATTACACCTACAGGAAATAACACCATCTATTAAGACCATGTGCCCATATGGCGAGATTGTTCTTCAGCACACTTTATTTAGCTTTTCCTGCACGTGATTGCATAGTTGCATCAGCCTTGAGCTGCGGTTAAGGAAAATCTTCAATTGATCGCTAACGCGTCGGAGTAAATCTATGAAGTGGTGAGGGAATTACCAGCATCCTGATATCATTAATACCTACAACTAGTGACCGACCAAAGGTTTGGTTTTGGTTTCGGCCAGATTCAGTGCAGTGGTTTGATTTCGGTTACAGCAGCAAATTGGCCGAAACTGCGACCGAAACCGAAACTTTGTTAGTGAGTTGACGCGCCGCCTTCGTAGGCTAGTAGTAGGCACAGAGCGGGTGATACTTGAATACTTGTGTTTGTTGATTTTCAAAGAGCAATAAATAACGATTCATTTCTCAAATGCCGTACGCCAACCCGCACCAGGCCAGCGTGGTAAACTAAGGATAAGGCACGTGCCCAGCAGTGGGATAATAATGGGCTGATTATGTACGTATTTCTCCAATTAAGGCTTTTTAAAGATACACCTAAAGCTACCTGAAGCGTAATCCCAAATTATTAAATGCAATAAGGAATTATTATTAAAGGATGTTTCGATTTCGATTTTGGCCGAAACCGAAACTGAGACCGAATCCAAACTTCGGCGTCGGCTGTAAAAACTAGTTTCAGTCGGACACTACCAACAATTGCCAATATAAACGAGAATTTATCGCTATAAATTAACTGTGATCCCGGTTTTTTTTTTTATTCTGTAACTTGCGTATTACTTATCTGTTTGCGTGAGTTGTGAAATCAGTTCTGAAAATCCTAATAATAATGACGTCACTGTTTGACCTACTAAGATCCCATCTACGAACGACAGAGACCTACTTTAGTAAAAGAGCGGGTTTTGCTTTCAGAGTTTATGTGCTTTGTTAATGTATTCAACCCAGAAACAATGAACCTGGCGGACTGTCTAGCTATGGGAGATGTCTGCGATGGGAGACTGGGAAACATTTTTAAACGTGACCTTTTTCTCGTATCCGTGCATGATATATGGAAAAAGTTCATGCTGTGGTAAAAATATTAGCCAGTCAATAAGGTTTTAAGTGGGAATGACTGCCCTAAGGGCGCCGAAAGTAGTTAGTATCGTCAGTTTTGGAGGCTTTTTTAATGCACTCCAATTGAAAATCAAAACTACAGACTATTGAATGTAAAACGCTGAATTGTTATGCACTCTTTGTCTGCGCAAAGTACAATTTTTATCAAGGTATACCCTCAGGTGATGCCCCAATTCTTTTAGTTTCAACTATTGCGTTTCCAAAAGTAATTTTTCGGAGAATTGAAACTTTGGAAATTTTTAACTTTTTTGCTTTTTAATTTTTTTAAAGCGATGAGTTGTATTGTCAGCTTTTCCCTACATTTTGACGTGTTATGCGAACATAAATGTAGGGAACAGCTGTATTTTTTTCACGATTTCAGGTTTGGTCCCATAGTAAAAGTTGTTCATAGTGATGAGTGCAATTTCCCATTTCGGTTTGTCGAGTGTTTACAATTTCACCCTGTATAAATTTGCTTGAAACTCATACGAATACAAAAATGGACGAAATTAAATCAAAATGATTTATGATTATTAAAATACATTAATTATTATGCAATAGTGCATGAATCATTCTAAGTTATAAGGTAAGTCAGGTATAAGTACGTAGTTTTGATATCTGATATCGCTATTATACCTACCAATAATAATGTAAGATGTATTCCTGACAGTTCGAAACATAATACTAGTCAATTCATTATTGATTTTATAATTCATTCTACACTTTGACCCTGACAAAGAAATTCCTTTATCGAAACTTGAGACCGACGTTTTGTTTTTCTGAATGTCAGCTGTATTATGGCATAATTATACATAAAGGAAGCAGTTAACCAGCGCCGACCAGCCAGCGCTTGTCGGTACTGGTACGTGCAGGTAACCGCTATATAAAGGAAGCGGGTAGAAGCAGGGGCTGGCATTTTTTAACAAAAATACGCCTTATTCCCTTGCAAATACAGCAACAAATGACGGCCTACCAGCGCTGATCGGAGCAGGTCGAACTTTCGGCGCAATTCGGAGCTTGTCGGCGCTGGTTTGCCAAACAGTATAGAAACTACCTGCGCCGACTAACTGGGCGGACCAGCACCGACAAGCGCTGACAGATCCTTTCTACGTGTATACGCACTTACATCCAGTTTTTTTCCATCTCGCAAAATAAATAAAAATAAAAGTAGGTTGGGCACACATTTTATTTTTTATTATTTGACTTGGTCGCGCTTGTCGCTAGTTGCACTAATGGTAAGCAATTCCAAGTAATAGAGATATAGAGAGAGGGATTCCCCTATGCCCCTCTGGCTCTCACATACACACGACGGAACACTGTAAACTGCTTGGCGCCGGACTTTAATGTGAGGGTGGTAGCTAGCCAGGCGCATGGTATAATAATATGCTACGCCAGGTATTGTCTTCCCGCAATGGCCTAAGACTACGTCATGAATGTCACGATCAGTGCTGCCATTGATTAACATCTCCAATACAATATAGGAGATTTTTAATTCATAATAAATATTAAATAAATTGCTAACTAGCCTATTTTCTATTTCGTGTTATTCATCTATTTAGTTAAAAAGTAAACTGTATAAAATTACTAGTTCAAAATTGCTTCTCTAAAAAGCAAATTTGAAAAAATGCATCTTGCTCGGGTAATTTGTTTATACATAGTGGAAGTACCTACTCTCAGCTGATGACGTAGTTTTAGGCCAATCACGTGAACTAGCTGTCACGGGAAGAGAATACCAGTGAAACATATTATTATACCATGGCCAGGCGGACCGTATAGATCCTACCACCAAGTGTGCCTAAGGTTTTCAGAGCCAATGTTTCGAAACTATGTTAATCCAGCTTTATCGCATCCATACCATATTTTCCACTGAAATTACTTCCATTTCACGTAAGCGATAACATAAAAACTTGTCTCAAGTAATGCATAGTGGTTATTCGGCATGATGCAATTCTCTAAAATGCTTCGTTAGATTTCTAGTTCTCTACTTAAAATTGACATTTAATATAAAACAAGAATAGTGATAGTAAACCGGTCCTGGAGCCTTGAATTTCCGCATAATTATTACAAAAAACTTTTTGTAAAACACGTCAGTAAGAAAAAAAAGAATTGTTTATCAATTCTTGCTATATTTTTATTCGACATTTTCCTCATGATTCAATTTTGAGATATAAACAAAACGAATGAAACTATACAAGGTGTAACATAAATAACGCACAACCTCTTAAGGGGTCACTATACTCATCATTATGAACAACTTTTACTATGGGAAAAAACCTGAAATCCGGTGTGGTCCCATAGTAAAAGTTGTTCATAGTGATGAGTACAATCTCCCATTTCGGTCCATCGATTGTTTACAATTTCAACCAGTTTATTAGTTTTAAAACTCCAAATATTAATATAACGAGATATGCCAGTCAATTAACAACTATAAAGTTTATAGATAAAAACAATAATGGACTTTGGTCGTTTTTTGTTTGTTATTGTTTAGTGTGAGTATAGTTTGGTCGCTTATTTGATTAGCACGGTCTAGAGAGGTCAAAAGATAAATTATCTATCTAACTACGTTTCCTTTGGTATCTGTGAGTCGACTCGACAGCGATAGATAATAATCATTTTCGATTTGTGAGTGGTATTGGTTGTTCGATGAAGTAAATCCAAAGAGTACCTGTAGTAATATATGGGAATAGAGAGAATCTCGCGAGATTTTTTGTCACCCTTAAAGAACAGTGTCGCCACCTGATATCATATCCCTTGAACTAGCCCAATATTATGCTCTATGTAGGTACCTACATATACGTAGGTGTGTCTATACACCCACTTATGCACCCATACATATAGATGAGTCACAAAATATCTACGCATAGGCGTATATATTTTGCTATAGAGCAGGATTTCTAATGGGAATTGGGAATGCATGAATGAAGTTCCCGGAGTGAAAACTAAACAGGAAGACGAGAGGAGGAATACGCTCAACTCTACCGCACTTTCTGAAGCTTAACACAACCGAAAATCCACATTAAACACACAAAACGGAAGAGAACTACAAACATTATTGCAAAACTTAAAAAAAGGTATTCTTTGATTATCTAATTAAATATTCTTTTAATAATTAGGCGGTACATATTTAAATAATTTAAAAAAAAACACTTTTTACTTAGTTTTTAATGAAATTAAAAAGGTGCACATTTTAGCCTTTAACAAAATTGGACAAAGCGCCATCTGTTTCGCTATTAAGTACTAGATGCTATTAAGTTTACAGGGATATGATTCAAGATGGAGCTAATGTCTCAGCGAAAAATAGTCGCCTATGTCAAGTACGGCAGTGTCACCCCCCTGTGTAAATCGATGTAAGTATGTTATTAGTTGTGTTGTACTGTACTCAATTTAACCGTATTTAATAACGAAAGGGATTTGCACGTTTAGTATTGAGGGAGAACTCACTTTTTTTTCGGAAATATGGTACTTTTGATACCATAAAATCTTGTTCTAAATAATTTTCACAGCGCGAATGAAGAAAGGTTAAAAATGCAATCTACATAGCTATTTGACACCAACAAATTAGACCTATCACATGCAACAAATTATTCCACCTAACATAAACGTTTCAATAATGACAAGTTGTTGGCCCAAAGACAAGCGGCAAAATGATTCATTTCCTTCAATTATTATCTATTACATATGGTTTCGCGCCAAAAATGTATGCATACCAGCGTCGTGTTTTTGATTACAAATAATAATGTGATCCAAAAGTCTGTTTCCTAGTGTGATTCATCTATTTATAATGTAAGTAATGAAATGAACTGTAAGAGCGGTTACGAACTGCATGCGATCCGAATCCGTGAAAATACGTTCCGAAGTAATCATAGAACTATTCGTATGGTAGTTTACGCACTAGATTCGACTTCCGTCATCCGATTTCTCTCCGTTATCCGTGAGTCTCCAATTCGGAGGAAATATTGACGGACCGAAGTAGCCGTAGCACTGTTTGTATGAACGCTTTCGCATTACCTTGGATTGAAATCGGACATATGCAAAAGATGGCCCCTGAATTGCTTGGATTTGTATCAGAGACCGGATTAGTGCGTAAGAAATATCCGAATTCGGTCCAAGTTTTTTAGACTCTAGATCCGTGTTTTCACGAATTCGGATCGGATGCAGTGCGAAAGGCAATATCCGAATTCGGTCCGAGTTTTTTGTATCCGTATTTTCACGGATCCGGATCGGATGCAGTGCGTAACCGCTCTAATGCGTGTTTTAGGGAAAAAGTAGTTCTACACCAAGGGAAGTCAAGGATAGGGTTGCCACCCGTACTCTATTATAGAGTACTAGGGGTAGCTCGCGGATTCGCCCGCGTGGATGTCGTTTATCGCGTATTCCGCGTTTTTCGGGGTAAAAGTAGCCTATATACTTCTCCGGGTTCCAGACTATCTCTATACCAAGTTTCATCAAAATCGGTTCAGCGGTTTAGGCGTGAAAGGATAACAGAAAGACAGAGTTACTTTCGCGTTTATAACATTAGTAGGAATTGTATTATAGAGTACTACCTGTGCGCGCGGCCTCGCCCGCGTGATTGTAGGTATACAGCCTATTTCCACCCCGAAAGTCAATTCTGAATATTGGTGTAAAACTTTTTGAAATCGGATGTATCGTTTCGGTGGTTCTCCTACATCAAAATTTTACCTCTTTATAATATTAGAGTAGATTGTACTCTATTTCATGTAGGCGTTTTTTATAATCTACAACTAAAATACTTTTTTTACCTGACACTTCTAATTTGATACTCATCCTACTAGTTTGGACATTTTTTGGCATACTTTTATTACCCTATGGTCTTTAGTTGGGATAGAAGAATTCGCGCGTTTCTGAACGCAATCGCAACAAGTTTTCACAACGAAACGCGAAACTTCATTAATGTATACGTGACATCCTCCACAAATAAACACAAAAATAAAAGTACTCTTTTTAGGTACTTCTTTTGTACTCCCAAAAACGAATGTAAGTACAGACGCCAGCACATCAAGCTACCCGAAACTGTCAAATTTTCCCAATGAACCTTAACGTACCTAATGCTTTTGCGATAAAGATGAAAATCTATTACAGATATTTGACAGATTAAAGTAGCTTTCTGTGCTGGCGTCTGTACTTTTATTGTTCCAAAAAAAAGTTGACAACCCTAGTCAAAGATGTTAGCATTATTTCCCTAAAACAAGCATTACGTTTGAGAGCTCAAAGCATTTAAGAACATAAACAAATAAAACAATTAAGTTAAAAGAAGCTGTCGTTCTTTAATTGAAAACTGGGAGTGTCGTTAATTATTTGTTTAATTAACTTTTTGTGACGTTACAAAGGTAAGTGTACCTACCTACTTACACGGTTTTGAAAAACGTATAATTATACGTAAGTAATTACTTTTCCTCAGTCGGGATACTAATAGGAAAGCGGAGGTCAGACCGCATTAAGGTACCTAAGTGCAAAATTAAAATAATCAGTGACATTTTAAATACTGAAAAAAAACTAACTCCTTAAGAGCTCAAATACACGTCCGATACTTGCCTCCGATAGCCGGTTCCGATAGTCTGATCAGACTATCTGAAGGGCTCCGCGTCATACATTTGTTTGAACATGAATTACACGTACGATCAGACTATCGGATCGGATGTCAGAATCGTAAGAATGGTCAGGGCGACGTCGTCGTCCAAAAAAAATCGGGCACGAGAATCGTACGTGTATTTCATGAATCCGATCAGATAGCCGGATCTGGCTCCCGGAAGCAAGTATCGGACGTGTATTTGGGCTCTAAATCTCGGAAGGCGAGAATAACGACTCTTTGTTAGAACATAATATTATTTATGTCAGAGATATTAATGAATTTAATTCCGCATTTTAAATGTAATTAAATTATCTCCGAAATCTGTTAACACTTTACGTTAATCGAAGAGGCAGGACAAAAAAAAACTCTTTTTGGCCGTTCCAAAATCGAGGAAAACTCGTCTTAATTACTGTTCAAGCCATCAATGCCGATTAGAATTAAACAATGAGTAAATATTTAATACCTAAATGTCTTCACAATAAATGAGCGCAAAAATGTTTTTGTTTTTTTTAAAGATGAATATTTAAGAAATTATAAAAATGTTATGCACATAGTAAGCTAGTAAGATATTGTATATTATGGCCTATTATTTCACCTACGGCTCAATTTACACCGCCGTGGAATGGAATGGAAGCGACGAAATTGTCCATAGCATAATGAACTTTATGTCAATTTTATAAAGTACCTACAAACTAAATAAGAGCCAAAAAAGGTCGCGAGGATTCCCCGGAAGACGCGCGACCTTTCTTGGCTCTTATTTAGTTTGTACTTAATTCAATTGACATAAAGTTCATTATGCTTTGTACAATTTCGTCGCTTCCATTCCATTCCGCGGCGGTGTAAATTGAGCCTTATGTAAATTTTATAGGGTTGTTAACCCTATGTAGTTTTTCAGTGAACGCTAATTTCGCGGGAGATACGCTGTACTATTTAAAATTACCGGTTCAACATACTTGAACACCGCATTTTGTTAAAAACAGTATGTGTAAATGAATTCATGTAATTCCTTAAAAACACTAATCTATTACTGATAAAGATGAAGCACAGGACAAAGATAGAAAACTTGCTTCTTGCGGTAAGTTGTGTTCGTATCTAACTAAACCACCTACTTAATAAGATTTCAATAAAAAAGAAGCGAAAAAGACATTAATGCAAACTAGTAATAGCATAACTAACGTGACCATACATACGTCCCGCTTTGAACGGGACAGTCCCGCTTTTGAGCTGTGTCCCGTTGTCCCCAAAAACACAGCAATGTCCCGTTTTGATAAAAAGGCAATCCGTTGCAACGAATTCAATATAGAACAGGCGCACATTTATTAATCGCTTCAGAAAACATTTTGATAACCAAGAATAACATCATTATTAAGTCATGCCCACATTCGTATCAAAAAACCAAAATTATTTTAAAGCAAATTGCTCATAGAAAAAAATAGAACCAGCCCAACAGACTAAACAAGATTAGTTCCTATTTCCACTTTTTTTTTTCAAATAGTTAAGGATCATTTACACGGAGATATTTTCTCGAAGCGAGTCTCATGCTATCTCTGTTTTCATCATAGAAAAAGACAACGACAGAACGAGTCTCGCTTCGAGAAACTCTCCTCGTGTAAATCGGCCATTATTCTTTTATCTTCCTTGAGTTTGTGACCTACCTATGTGTTTCATTCTTATCATTCTTATAAAAATTATTTAAATTTGAAGGCGTCCCGTTCTGAAGAATTAAAATAATGGTCACGTTAAGCATAACCCTAAAAGTCACTACATATAATATGTATATTTAACAAATTACAAAAACGTGACAAACTACTCTCAAGGTTCATTGAAAAACTACAACTGCTACTTAGTTCATACGTAATAACGCTTCATTGTAAAAGATGAGTAAATTACATATCAAACTCAAGCTAATATTGTATGTAAGTAAAATAAACAATGTAGTGTAGAAGGAAAACCACTTAACGACGCCATGACACGTGAAAAGGGCGGGAAAATTCACTGTCACTGTCATTGGGATTTTTTTTGCAGATATTAGGTACTATTAACAAAACAATACAAGTTATACTATAACCTAGTAAAATAATAATTATGTCTATGAGTTATAGAGTAAAATGTTGCAGCTTGTTGGTTTTGTATTACATATTACTGGGGGCTTACCATGACGTCTTATGAAAACGTTCAAATGCCAGCCAGTCAATATCCGTTCAAAAGCAGGCCTGCTTCTGAATCGCTAAAAATCGTACCATGACAGTACTAAAGGTGAACGACTATTCAACCAAGTTGAACGGATAAGCTTGTTTATGGTACGAAAAGTCTATACAAAAAAAACAGGTGAACGGATTTCGTAAACGTCAACGTAGCAGGCCTGCCGCAGGCCTGCCTGCTCTAACGATGTCATAGTATAAAAAAGCAGGGCAGTTCAACTTCCAGGCAACTTCTGCCCTGCTTTAAGAGGTCATGGTAAGCCCCCTGAAACTCTGTTGTTTTTTTTTTCTGTTACGTCTGTAACCAATTCTAAACTTTTTTTCCGAGATTTTTTTGTTGTTTTGATTTTCAAATGGTAGACGTCATAGAGAACTAAATATTTAAAACACGTTTTTATTAAGTTTACTATCGGACACAATCGTAATCATTTAAGCTATTGTTAGAGATAATAATTTTGAGTGATAAAAAAATGTTGAACTTCACTTTTTCATTATCAACATGAGCTCTCAATTTTGACCACAGATAATGCGATAATTTTGACTAAACCAAATAAAGTGGAGGAGACAATACAAGCCATACAAGTTTTTTATTTTTCACTGAGCATCTACGTTTTTAATTTTAACCTTTAGAGCCCAAATACACGTCCGATACTTGCCTCCGATAGTCGGCTCCGATAGTCTGATCAGACTATCTGAAGGCCTCCGCGCCATACATTTGTTTGAACATGAATTACACGTACGATCAGACTATCGGATCGGATGTCAGAATCGTAAGCATCGTCCGGGCGTCATCGTTGTCCAGAAAAAATCTGACACCAGAATCGTATCTACGTGTATTTCATGAATCCGATCAGGCTCCCGGAAGCAAGTATCGGACGTGTATTTTGACCCTTACAACCAAAAAGGAAACCGGAATTTCGCAGATATTTCCCAATTAATTTCATTTAACTTACTGAACAAATAAATAAATAATGTATTGCATGTTTACATTACAAAGTCAACGGATACAACTTACTACCTTATCAGGAAGATAAAGTATATTAGGTAGGTATTGAAACTTATCTCTCTAGACAACGTTGTAAAGATTAAAGCAAACTACAGTAATTAATCTTTACTAGATATTATAAACGTAGATTAGGTTCCAAGATCCGGTACGTATGTAATGTTTTATCAAATAAAGAAAAATTCACAAAAGAAAAATAAATACAAATATTCAGACATTGAACAGATATTTATAAACCATAAAAATGATTGTTAAAATAAGCCATAGACCAAAAATTCAAAGCGACTCTTAGGACCAAAAGATGTCCATGACTTATTATAGGACCAAAAAGAATCCATGACTTAATAAAGGACCAAAACGAGTCCGCGACTCGTAAGGACAAAAAGACCACTTTTTTTAGAATTTAAATATGTTTGGGAAAAATAATTGCCATTATTGTATATTTAAAAATGATAAGCGTGTTTAAGATTTCGGTTTTCGCGCTACATTCCCATCTCAAAAACAGATCCGATAGTATTAATAAATGCATGAACACACCTATAAAGGAAAGGATCCCCTAGGTGTAAATGTGAAAAAAACCAACAGTTCGCCGATAGCAAACTAAGCAGGCTTAAGTCCCGATGTGATAAGACTATCGTAATCGAAAGAATCGAATAATGTTAAACAATTTGATGATTGAATGATTCAAACTTCAGTAAAGATACAATCAATTTCGTACTTTTGGGTTCACCATTAATTTAATCCATAAAAGCAAAACTGATTCGCTATCCTACGCCTTAGGGCTCATATACACGGGTTCCGCCATTGACGATTCGTCATAAAACACGACGCGTCATGACGGATGGACGTTCACATTGCATACGGAATCGTATTTTATCACGATTCGTCAAAATATCCGAATTGATGTTCACATTCGTTTCGTGATTCTTAGTCTTGGATGAACTATCGAACACGGTGGATCCGTCAAAAAAAAAGCACGATTCGTGTTTTTTGACGAACATGTTTTTTAAAAGACGATATTTTTCACGATTCGTGATGCGTGTGAACACGGGTATTTAAAAAGAATAACCGTCAAAAAAAAAACGAATCGTGAAAAAAGACGATTCGTCAAAAAAAAAACGAATCGTCTTCGTGTGAATGAGCACTTAGTAGATATTTCGCCGAAAAAAAGAAAGAAAACGTAAACAAAGACACCTCTAATAATATAATTATCATTATGGCTGAAAGGAAAACATTCAGCAATATCGCTCGGCAAGAAATTGTTTTTTTTTCCTAAGAATGGTTGAGTATTTGAGTATCATAAAATACTTTTCTTTTCTTTCAAAACCTACTTTCTTTGTTTCAATCAAAATGCGACACTAATTTATATATCTTTAATTAAATACTTAAAGTATCAAGTGATTTCATTATTAATTTATTCAACACACTTCTCGATTTCCTGGAAGATAATCTCCTTTCTAGTTCTTGCAAGCAATTAAAAAGCTAGTCATAAACTTATTTAGATATAAAACGGCAGTTTTCTTTAGAAATGTCTCGTTTAATTTAAAAATAATAGGAATTCTGTATCATTTTGGTCGTGGAACACTAAAGTGAAAAGTCGATTGCCTTGATCTGGTATTTGCGAAATATAAACTAATCTGTCACCTGTTATAACTAATATTTTAATAATTCATAAATAAACTCGCCCAGCATGGCTATCAAACATTTTCATCAAAAAGTTTTATGAAAAAATAGAATGAATATCCTAAACATACCTTCATCCATTTTATTTACAAAAATTAAAACACTGGGCGTAAAAGAAACGAAATTAAAAATGCACTTATCACGTAATCACTTAAAATATTTCAGCGGGAAATTTCGATTATGGAACACTCAATACGCGCTCATTCCCGCGCGATTCAGTAGTTGGACTGCGGAGGCGCGGCGGCTTACACACCCACGCTACGTGTTATCACTCCGCCGTACGATGACGTATAATTTAAGCATAAAACGATATTATTACGCGAACATAAAGTCGTTTATAATCATTATTTGCGATAGAATGCAATTTCGCAGTTTTATCGCGACCAAATTTCGCTTAACAAAAGCCATATTTATCGATCGATAATGAGTAAAATATTAACGGATAACCGATGATAACATTTATTCACACACATTTACAAAATTGTGTCGAGTGTTCTTAAAATTACTTCCATAAAAATATTCAAATAATCTTACGGATACTTGTTTTACGCTTGTTCCAAACATGTTTCACGTCACTCATTTTAACTAGTACCACAACCACAATGACCACTATAATAGGAATTAATTTTGCACTATTCATAATGAACAAATGACCAAACTGACCAATAGCACGTTGTGTAAGGTTGATCAGTATTAAAATAGAACATTAGGGATGAACACACTGGCCAAAGAATTTTAATTACTTCATAAATTAAGTTACGTAGAAACTTTGCAATATTCGTCCATCACCATAGTTGTACTGATGATAAATTACAGGTAGCATTGAATGAAAGTACAATAGTACTTACTATGGCATCCACCCAACAGGTCTGGACCATTCGTTCTTGTCACCTCCTTATAATTCATTGAACCAAAATAAATCGCATCGGAAATAAACAATAAGTACTTAGAGCAAGTATGATGACTCCATGGATCTACGATTATGTAACCCAAGTTTGGTGGCACACATTATCAAAACAAATTGACTAGTCCAAAAATAGTACATCACGACAAAGTCAACAAGCGTCATGGCGTACGCAACATTTTTTCTGTCTCGGAATCATGTGCGAATTTTAGAGACTGTTCACGTTTGGTTCCAACAAAAATATTTTTTGCGCTTGACAAAATATTAAACAAAGACAAATTATAAATGTTTGCGTCAAAGCATATGTCATGGAGACAAAGAACCTAATTTTGATCAAAATTAAAATAACTCCCGAAATTGCGTATTCAGAATGTCAATGCTCCGAGAAGGCAAAGTGCTTCGGAAGTCAAAATAACAGAATAAAGACTTGTCTACCTCTATAGATCGATTGTCCGGACATCAGCTTCTCCAACGAGAAAGTTTCTTTAACCACCTTAGCAGATGGATAACTATCTGTTCCTATTTCGCAGGAGTAGGCAGATAGTTTTAAGTCCCAGATGCCTCGCGAAAACCCTTCCATAGATACTTTTTCCTCGTGGTCACGCACAATGACTCAATGAAGCCTAGTTACTGCGGTAATATTGCTTGTCATCCCGCTAAAAGCAGACTTACGAATAACTAATAAACGAGATGTTTGCACCCTCAATAATATTTCACTCGATTTCATTGTCGTAGAAACACATGGAAAAAGGGTCGAGTACAAAATTCACGAAATAAGTTTCCTGGATTTACATACACCACCAGGGTGCATAAAGCACACTGCAAAATACTAAACTAATTCAAATCCTAAGTATGTCGTCATACGAAGGTTCGACTGTAGCCACTGACATAATTAGTCTTCTTTTTTGCGTTTTACTCTACATTCGGTTCGGATATTTTTTAGTGCTGACCCAAGTTCCACGTGTTTCTACGTCAATGCTCGGTTTCATCAAAACAAGTGTTTTGCAAAAGACTCGTATTATGCATTATCCGTCTCGTCGCATTATCATAAACGATGTCGCTCGCAAAATAAAGAATATTGTATAAACAGCTTAAAATTATTCATCTTGCCCTTGATGTATACCCGCCTACGTCGACTTTATTTTTAAAATACAATTGCGCTGTACACTACGCGTAGTGTCACAAGATGTGTTTAATTGTTGTTAGTCTTCTGATTTAGTCATGGGAAAGTTATTTTACTTTCATTCATATCACGCACCCGCCGTGTGGTCTGCGGCTGATCAAATGCCAACCCTTCTCAACCCGTGGGTGTCTTTTAGGAACTAACAAAGTTCATCAGTTGGATGGGCAGTATAATTTTGCTGTACAATAACATCATGCCGCGGTCATAAATCCAACTGCTTAGCATGATTATTGTGGCATTAATACCCTCCATTATCGTACAGAAAAACAACATTTTTTTAATTTTCATACATGTTGTGTTAAAGTGAAGCGAGTCTGAACAATGCAATCAAACTGTTTCTCGCGTCTCACAATACTATAATAATATGAATAAACCCAGTCGTCTCACACGACTACATAGTTGACGTAACAATACAAAAACAAGCGTCAATGTCACCTTGACTGCTAAAACAGCTTTCATAAAATAGTCGGGGGTGTGTCTGTTTGATCCGTTGTTACGTAAACACTATCAAACTGAGGTCGATGACGGTTTTATTCGAAGCCGAGCTGCCATTTGGTGTATTTACCCCGAGTGGTAGGTCAGTTTCGACGTACCTATGCTCTGCCAACGAGAACTAAGAAAAGAGGTAAAGTGCTGCAAAACAAAGGCGGGAATTGGTTTCTGATTTCGCTTTGTACCGAAGGACCGAATAAGGAAATAAAATGAATTAAACTTTTAAATGTATTTCAGAGACTGCTATAGGACATTTTAAAATAAACTTTAAACGTAGGCTCACATTCTTTAACTCAGCAACATGGACGAAGTCAAGAATTTATAAGACTTATTTCTGGGACAAAGGACCAAATTCAGGGAATTTGTAAATTAATCCCTTGCTTTAAACGTAACGTCACCACGTCATGTTATGTTATCAGCTTTTCCAGTCCGCTTTTAGCATTGAACCCATGGACTAAACTTATGATACGGACACGACCTTTTTTGTCCATTTTCGGAATAAATTATACAAATACATTCGCATTTAGACTGTTAACGAACGCATAAACAACTATGTCGTCAGTAAACACGTTTCGGCATTTGTAGATGTCATCGTACGCTTTTAATCCCCTATTGTTTTCTTTATTAATATTTTTATTGTTTACTTTTCGGTTTTGACTTCATCCGCGAGGTTTTGTGGTCCTTTTACGCTTTTCCAAGTTCAATTTCCGCAAATCCTTCGTGCTGTCTCTATTTCTAACTAGCTGTTTCCAAGAGGTCTATCATATACACGGATAAAAATTATCTTATGTGTTAATCCAGGTCTATCTATGTGCCAATTTTCATCCAATTTCGTTCAGCTGTTTATGCGTGATTGGATAACAAACAGCTACTTTCATATTTATAATATTATTAATGTGATTTCTAGAATAATCGATTTACTTTGGGACATTCATCCAATCACTTTTAATTTTAACATACCTACCTAAAGAAAATAAGATAATTATAGTAACGTACAATGTACTCTATGGATATACTTAAGAAACCAGTTACTGCTGGCTGGTGGCGTATGAAGGGCAAACATAAATTGGAATTAACAGATATTGTTTATGAACTTCGAACCTTAACTGTATTTGTTGCAGTCGGATCAATGTTCCGTTTAATTGTAATGTATGCAAGTATTTTTGCAATGATGACATCATGCTGCATCATCAAACGGTCAGCCAAGCGTGGTATCACAGCATTGTTTTTTCAGATTCTAGTTAATTCAGCAGTGTACAACTGCGTGCTTGTTTGGTACAAGTGCGTATACACAACTTTCTTTGCTGAAAATGGTTTATCAGAATTTCTATCAATTCTCTAAGCAAATGTTTCGTAATAGGCATGTTGACAGCATCAATTGCAAATCTAATTAGTCCGCTAGTTAGAGTTTTGAAAAATAATCTACACGTATTTTTTCTTTTGTTAAATCTATGAATATTTGGAACGTTAAAACGCATCAAAACTCGAGAGGGCTTGAGACGTCAGAAGCAAGTAAAAATTGTACTTGCTTGTGACGTTTTGCCAATTTTAAAAGTGTCGTATCTTCGTCAATTTTGGTTTACGTAGCAAAAGAAAAAATACGGGTCAAATATTTTTTGATAATCTAACTGACGGACTAATAATTAGTTTTTTCAGTCAAATACCCTATTACAAGTGATTAGGGACTAGAACAATCGCAGTGGGCTTTAGTGCGTGAGTTATTGCACTTTAAACCTTATATCTTTGTCATAAAACTCACACGACGCTTGTTCGTGAAATAAAACGATTCCTTTTTTTATTATTTGGCTTGGCAGCGTTTGACCTTAGTCGCACCTGATAGTAAGCGCACACAGGGTCTAAAATGGAGCACATCGAGCACAACGAAATCCAAATAGCAGAGATACAGGAGGATTTCCCTACACTCATCTATCTCTCACATGAACACGTTGGAACACAGTAAACTGCTTTGACTTTAAAGGTACAAGTCCGAGACGGGCTGCATACCGCAAACTGCAAAAGTAGTATCGCTTGCGGTGCGATCTGCGGCTGCGGTCTGCGGTTGCAGTTTTGCAGTCGCTGTCGGAATAGCACCTTTAAAGTCATCATCTGCCTAGCCTTTTTCCCAACTATGTTGGGGTCGGCTTCCAGTCGAACCGGATGCAGCTGAATATCAGTATTTTACATGGAGCGACTGCCTATCAGACCTCCACAACCCAGTAACTGGGTAATACGATACTCTTGGTAAGACTGGTTGTCCGACTTTCTGGCTGCTGACCAACAGTAACGACTGTCAAAGATCTACAAATGACAGCCGGGACCAACGGCTTTACGTGCTTTCCGAGGCACGGAGGAAACTCGCTATGGTAAATGGTCACCCATCCACAGACCAACCTCGGCAAGCGTGGCCTAACCCGGAAGATCGGTCTATGCGGCTGTAATTATTTAGCCACGAGCTCCTCAGGTACACACATAAATACAATTCAATATTTGGTATGTGCAAATAATAAAACGTATGGATGTTACATAAATAATAAAAGTACTCGACATTTCACAGGCTATAGCACCTTTAAAGTGCACACCTTAAAGGCGCCATTCCAATGGCGACTTGCGGTCTACGCAGCCCATCTCGGACTTGTACTTTAAATTTAATGTGAGGGTGGTAGATAGCCAGGCGGACCATATACATTCTACCACCAAGCGTGCTAGTTTTTGTTGAATCTTACATCACGCGTCTATTGCCAGCGTGCAGTGCAAGATTTATATTCTAGCCCGTTCCCCACACGGGATTATCTAGTCTAAACCAGTGGTTTTACAGAGTCCACGTACAGGGGCGTTGTAAAAGATGGTTTTGTTATAAACTGTACACGCTGTAAACGAATTCGTGTAATTCCTTAAAACCACATGATCTACTATTGGTGTAGATTGCCCCGGCAAGGGAATTAGCTTGAATAAAATAAATAAATAAAATTCTTTTTTTTTTCATGCGGTAGCGGTAAGTAAACGTATCATAACCACCTTATAAGGATTCAGTAAAAAAGTAAGAAACATTTTTTTTTTGCAATCATTTTTTTTTGTTACTTTTCATTTCGATGCCACGCATTAATTAATGAAAGCACGGCGACGCGGCTGGCGGGCATGACTAACGCGATATCGCTCTTTGCAGTCAGTTAACTCGGGGTTCTAAAATGACTCAGGAATAGAAAACCTTGATTTTTTTATTTATTTTTTACACTTGATTTTCAATAGTACCCATTTAGGGTTAATATATCTCACCAATAGATCACGCGGTTTGAAATAATTAAACGAATTCGTTTACACCTTGTATACACAGAAAGTATGAATACGTTGAGAATTTAACATAAAAAAAAACGTCGGCAGCTACTACCAGATGCTGCGAAATATTAGTTTCATGGTTAGACCTTGGTCCGTTAATCTAAGGTTAGAACAGTTGTCGTACATTTCAGGGGCGTTCCATGACAGCTGGCAAAAGAATTTCGCGTGACAATTTTTCTGAGATACTTTTATTTTTACTCTCCTAGGTCAATAGGTACATCAATACTCATTAACAGCCTAGCCTTTTCCCAACTTTGTTACAGTCGACTTCTATCAACGTCGTTCGTCTGTAGTAACGAGAAACATAGAGAAAGCGGGATATCAAACCGAATCGGTCGACAGCTAAGTTATCGAAACATTCTGAATCAAGGGCATTACCATGATCTCTTAGAGCAGGAATGTTTTAATATTATTACGAGAGTGGGTAAGAGATGGCGCTAGAGAGCTGTCTAGCGCTGTCACTTTCCCACTCTCAGAATAATATTAAAACATTCCTACTCTAACAGATACAGTAATATAATCCCAAGAAAAGTATTAAAAGTCAAAAGTTACTATTGTTTGTTGCTCAAAAAAATCATTAAACTTCAACAATTTGACAAGTTATGCGAGCATAAATGTAGAGTACAGCTGAATTTTTTTTCGCGATTTCAGTTTTGGTCCCATAGTAAAAGTTGTTCATAATGATGAGTACAGTGACCCCTTAAGAGGTTGTGCGTTATTTATGTTACACCTTGTATAACTACTTGCCTTGCATGCCTTGGGAAAAATGGCAATATACGGACATTTTTTCACGATAAGTATCGATAGTGTTTCAAAATATCGATCCATTTTTTTTTCACTTGCCCATCCCTACCGGGACTTAACCGGAGATTGATTGATCTGCGAGCTTAGCCTCAAGACACCCCTCTTAACTTACCGTTTATTACCTATTCAGCCATTTATACAAACAGTTTATTTTTAGACTGAATATTTATAGTGCAGTTATGTAAATTATTATTTACTAGCTTCTGCCCGCGACTTCGTACGCGGATCCTGTTGCTTATGCCAGCGACAACGGGGTCGTCAAAATCGAAGATCTGAAACGTCTGATGTTGAAGTCTAAGAGCCCGGGGACGGGAAAACAACGGGATGCGCAAGACGATTCGAGACGTTCCAGATCTTTCATTTTTGTAAGTCAACAGAAAATGCCCATCAGACTAAACAACTTTTGCTAAGACGTCATTCCTATATATGTTATAGTGCCGCTGGGCTTTGGAGTTCCACAACAGGTGTTCCAGGTCTTCAAATTTATTCTCACAGCAGAAAATGCTCATCACGTGGAATAATTTTTGCTATGGCACCATTTTTATATCTCTTATACTTTAGCTGGTCCACATCCGATTCTTCAGATGATAACGACATTCTGTTCAGAGAATGTCGAAGTCGATCAGAATTCAAACGTTCATTGCGCTCTTTTTCTGTCTCTTCATGCCGTACTCCAGCAATTCTTTCTCTCTCACTTTCTAACCGATTATGAATATTTTATTGTTTGCGTGTTCGGGACTATGTATGATAATCTCGATCAGCAGTTAGTCGCGCATCACGTTCATCACTCGTTTCAAAAGACCTATTCGTAGATGTACGAATAGGCTGAGAACTCAAGCGTGATTCTGTATCGGTAAACGTTTCCGATTCGCGATACAATGCATGTCGTTCACGATCAGCAGACAGTCGCGCATCACGTTCCGCACTTGTCTCTAGAGACCTAGAAGCAGATGCGTAGATACGCTGAGAACTCAAGCGCAATTCTCTATCCGTGAACGTCTCCGACTCGCGAGACAATGCGTGACGTTCACGATCAGCGGTCAGTCGCGCATCACGTTACCCACTTGTCTCTAGACACCTAGAAGTCAATGCGTAGATACGCTTGGAACTCAAGCGTAATTCTCTATCCGTGAACGTCTCCGACTCGCGAGACAATGGTGACGTTCACGATCAGCGGTCAGTCGCGCATCACGTGCCCCACTTGTCTCTAGAGACCTAGAAGTCGATGCGTAGATATGCTTGGAACTCGAGCGCAATTCTCTATCCGTGAACCTCTCCGACTCGCGAGACGATGCGTGACGTTCACGATCAGCGGTTAGTCGCGCATCACGTTCCGCACTTGTCTCTAGAGACCTAGAAGTCGATGCGTAGATACGCTGAGAACTCAAGCGCAATTCTCTATCCGTGAACGTTTCCGATTCGCGAGACAATGCGTGACGTTCACGATCAGCGGTCAGTCGCGCATCACGTTCCCCACTTGTCTCTAGATACCTAGAAGTTGATGCGTAGATACGCTTGGAACTCAAGCGTAATTCTCTATCCGTGAACGTCTCCGATTCGCGAGACAATGCATGACTTGCACGATCAGCGGTCAGTCGCGCATCACGTTCCGCACTTGTCTCTAGAGACCTCGAAGTAGATGTGTATATACGCTGAGAACTAATGCGCAATTCTCTTTCCGTGAACGTCTCCGACTCGCGAGACAATGCATGACGTTCACGATCAGCGGTCAGACGCGCATCATATTCTTCACTGGTCTCTAGAGACCTGGATGTAGATGCGTAAATACGCTAAGAACGCAGGCGTGCTTCGCGATCCGAAGAGGTTTCCACGGAGCGAGTTGCAGTTCTCGAACAGCATCAAGTCTCTCCTGACTCTCTTCGGTAGATTCTTGGGATCTTATGATCCTCAATCTTTTAGCTCTTTTGGAACATTGGGAAAGATTTGACCTCTTTCTAGGCATGGTTATAGTTTTATGGTGAAGATACCTGATCAATTAAAACCTAAGTGACTGCTCCCCTACGTTACCGAGTAGGCTACCGTGTTACGAAGATAAATGGAAAAGGAAATGAAACACTCAAATAACATAAGCCCGAAGGCATATTTATTCGATAAAATAAAAAAAACTGGGAGTTTTGGCCAGTAGAGTCAAATTTTCAATGATATACCATCGTCATCGAAAATCAGTCCTAAACTGTTACCGCCTTCACCGCGTGGAGGTACTCCCAGCTTATGTTATTTTATAATTATACAGTGAAATTAGTGATAGCTTTGATTTCCACATCAGATGTTTCTGATCTTCGATTTTTATAAGACAACAGGAAATGCCCATCAGACCCAACAAATTTTGCTAAGACGTCATTCCTATATGTGTTAGAGTGTAGCTGGGCGCCTGGAATTCCACAACAGGTGTTCCAGATCTTTGATTTTTATAAGTCAACAGAGAGTGCTCATCAGATTGAACAACTTTTGCTAAAACGTCATTCCTATATATGTTATAATGTAGCTGGGCGCTTGGAATTCCACAACAGGTGTTCCAGATCTTCAATTTTTATACGTCAACAGAGAGTGCTCATCAGGTTGAACAACTCTTGCTAAGACGTCATTCCTAAATACGTTATAGTGTAGCTGGGCTCTTGGAGTTCCACATCAGGTGTTCCAGATCTTCAAATTTATTTTCTCAGCAGAAAATGCTCATCACGTGGAACAATTTTGGCTATGGTACCATCTTTGTATCTCTTATAGTTTAGCTGGTCTGTTACGGTTCTGCATCAGGTGTTCAAGTTTCCAAGATAAATGATAGCCTATATGTTGCCCAGACTTAATACCTATACAAAAAAAGAAAAATCATTCAAATCCGTCCAGTAGTTCCGCAGATTAGCGTGTACAAACAAACAGACACACAGACAAACAGTTTTTTTTTTTTGGATTCGTGCTCTCTTACTGTTTCTAAACCCCTCTCAACTATTGTTTTCTTAATATATTCAATGTACAGACACAGTTTTTTTACTGTTTTATTATATGTATAGATAGTCTGTCTAACCACGTTTACTAGTAAACGTGTAAATTGAGTCTCCACGTTTCTTCAATTAGTCCTTATCTTAAATTGGATGACAAATATAATAGACTTGGTAATCAGAGACTGGACATACATCAATAGATTTGAGGTCAAAGATTAAAGGGTTTGATAACTAACTTCTTTAGAATTATTGATAATTCAAATTCTTTATTTCAGACATGAGTCCATAGTGTTAGTATAACAAAATTACTTACAAGACTAGTGTTAGTAATTCAAATAAAAGGTAAGGGCCCTTGACTGGTGTGGATCCTTATCCAATGGCGCAGCAGAGGGGAGTCCCACCGATCTCGGAACACGTTCAGGAGACTATAGTGGCGGTGCGCAGCCGGCCGGCCATGGATGCGGTCCTTTTTCTTATTACGGCGTAAAAATCATCTGTGCGCGAACATACCGGACGCACTACAACTCCACGACAGTCCCAACAGTATCCTGAACGCGTATTGGACACGCAGATCGCTGTATGTCCTCTGCGTAAAACTAGTCCAAAAACTGCACGTGTAAAAAGACTGACAGAAAGCTTTAATGATTTAATTTAATAACGAATGAAAAAAAAATTTGGACACAGTACATAGAGACAAAACATAATGTACATTTAACGAAATACAGAGGAGAAAAAAAAGTATGAAAATGATTGAAATGTTAAGTGAAAAACGGTGGTGACGATACTTAAGTACTCCGGCGCACCCTGGGCGGTCAGCCACGCTACCAAACTTGCCTGGCTAATCTTTTCACCACAACATGAGCTATTCTCATACAGGTCGTGCTGACACGAGAGAAGTGGAAAAAAAGATCACTCCTAATCATAAACTGGCAAATGATGGACCCTTCTCATTATTTCACTATAAATGTTTTTAAAGACAATTTTAGAGTACTTATAGACTATAGACCCATGTGCGGTCGCGGACTCGAAATGTTTATCAGATTTCAAATTCGATTCCTTATCACACTGTGCGTTATAAGGTTTAAGATGTCATATCAACTTATATCATATCAACTTATGTCATATCGACCTTATGAAAAAGTAATGTGCAAGCAATTATAGACCTTAGAGTGGTAAACATTTCCCCCCTTATTACAAAAGATGATATAAGAAAAACCTAGGTTTTAATATAGCCCCATATATTTTTGTTGTATGACATAAGAAAGAGATGGGTATATTTTAAAGCTGGGTTTACCTTAGTCTTGGTTTAAACCATCTTTTGTAATAAGGCCCTTCAAGTCCCCGATTGTACAGGCCTGCAAATATTCCAATGGATATAAAGAATTAAATCAATCAGCTCTTATCTCTTTGTTGATAAATACAATATTATGTCTGATATTTTCGTTAATTGAAGACTGTACAAAGACCAAGGTTTTTAAGATCAAAGGTTAGAAGACATTGGCTATAGTAAGTAAGCAAGCGAATATGGCAAATTGTTTTATAATATTCAGAAGCAATTTATAGAAAACAGATAAATATACTGAAATTGATTAGTAATAAGGTCAATCAGTGTTATTAGGGTTCTGTACCCAAAGGGTAAAACGGGACCCTATTACTAAAACTCCAGTCTTCTCTCAACTCCTATAAAAAAAGTTTCTTGCCGGCTCTTCTCCGTAGGAAACGACTAATTGGAACCGTGCACCAAAATTCAACTTTACATAAGCGCCTATAATGACCCAAAGTCCGTACAAATTCCGTACCAAAAAGGTAAAACAAATCCTATTACTAAGACTCCGCTGTCCGTCCGTCCGTCTGTCACCAGGCTGTATCTCATGAACCGTGATAGTTAGACAATTGAAATCACAGATGATGTATTTCAGTTGCCGCTATAACAACAAATACTAAAAACAGAATAAAATAAATATTTAAGTGGGGCTCCCATACAACAGACATGATTTTTTTGGCGTTTATACATATAGATAACTAGCTTTCGCCCGCAGCTTCGCTTGCGTGAAATTTTGAACCCGTTAAGTGACGATTTTCCATACAAACTTTCATTCCCTATTTAACTCCCTTAGGGGTTGAATTTCGAAAAATCCCTTCTTAGTGGATGCCTACGTTACAAAAGGAACCTACTGTCAAAATTTCAAGTTTCTAATCCCAGCGGTTTAGGCTGTGCGTTGATAGATCAGTCAGTCAGCTTCTCCTTTTATATATACTGGGTTACTTTTACATCGTTCTGGAACCGAAACACAGTAACTCCAGTCGAGTAATAGTTACTATTAGCATTGTTACTTTTTATTTATGACGTTTAATAAAGAAGTTAGAAATGTATCACTTTTTTTCTGTCATTCGAGTTAAATGTTAGTAGCGCTTCCACCATTTCATTCATAAACGTAAGATCGTACGCGATCCGCTCGATGATGTAGGTACCGCGGCACAGCTGTGCGTGGTCGAGACAGTAGATAGCGCGCCTGCGGTGGGTCAACGGACGTCGGACGAATAGCCGGGCGCAAGTTAATACCTAACCTACCTACAACTGCTGCAAGTAGGTATTTCATATCAAGTACGATTTAAGTTGGTGTAAGTTCATTTACCTCCATCATCTCTTGTTTGTATCGGAAGCACGGCACGGCGTTTACCACTATCACATCTCTTCGTAAACGAGAGAAATTAATTAACATTGAATTCACCACCCTTGCATCACGAAATCAATACCTAATCATTCAACTAGACGGCGAGGATGCTTGAGAGTTGTAATAAGGCCTTGACTATTAGGTGATAGGTTCGTATAGCATACCTACCTACCATAATTATGATAAATAAAAATAATACTGTAGCTTAAAACCAATTTTTGGCGGCGATGCGCGCGGCGGCTTCTACAAAGGCAGGCAAAACAAACAGAAAAATTGAATCGTTTCGACTATCGAATAGAGTTCATTATTAGTTGGAAGGTGTCGTTTTCTATGACAATATTGGAACGAATTAAAACCTTATTATTACAGAGTTAACCGTGAAAATCGGTTGCGCGTAACTTGTAAGGTCCGGTCGGACAATGTAAACATGTGATTCTCAGAATAAGCGTGGAAGGGACATCGTAACACAAACTTCGTGAAAAGGTTCCTCATAAAGCCTTAAATTAATTTACGTAAGTCATTAATATCACAAATGATAGGTTACAGATGTTGTCATTTTTAAGCGCGCAATGTACTGCGAATGCAAACAACGAGTCACAATCACAACCGCAAGCCATTACTCCGCTAACGCGGTACCGGTGCGCGGCGCGGCGCGGCGGCCGTACAGTAAGTACAGTGCCTACACGCATACGCACGCACACATCACAAGTCTGAGTTCAGCACGGAGTCGCGTTGCCGCACAACGCTTTTGTAAACGTGAAAAGTAGCATACCTACGTTTACACTACTGATAAAGAAATCAAACACATTGATAAACCGAACTTGAAATTTAGTTCAATTGACTGATTGCTTACAACAAAAAACAAAACATTGCTCGTTCGCTCATAAAATAACATAAGTAGGTACCTACCTAATGATTCCGATGAGGTACCTACCTACCTACATGGCAATTAGTTGCAAACAAATTAACACTCACCTTAATCTCTCTTATTAGGAGTGAGGGACTCCTAATAAGATAGGGTTCAAAGTGGCCGCCACCAACTTGCTCACAAATCCTAGCGCGGCGCAGAGTTTCAGCGTGGACACGGGGCAATAAGGTGGGGTCTCGGACATACTCCGCACGGAGCGTCGCAAGCGATCTCGCATTTCTGCTGCCGTATTGCACTCCGTAACAAAGTCCCTATCTTGACCCCACAGACAAAAATCTAGTGGGGTCAAGTCTGGTGATCGCGCTGGCCAGGGTTGTGGATCGAACCTCCCAATCTACTGGTCACCAAAAGTCGCTGTAAGGTGTAAGGCTGTCGCACTGGAAGAGTCACGTGTGGGGGAGCGCCATCGTGTTGGTACCACGCATCCCGGAAGTGGGCCACCGGCATCTCTCTAGTTACGGGCACTAAACGTATGGTTACGACTGTTACGTATCCGAGGCATTTTCGTTCAAAACACACACAGTACAACACAGACAAAAAAACAACTCTACTGATAATAACTAATACGCTCAAATCCAAAATCACGAAAAACAACACAACCGTTTACAATGAACGCAAATCGGAAACTGAACTGATCAAAAATCGGCGAAATTCAAAATTTTACTTCCTTTACAATTTCGCCGACAAGCCGTCATAGACTCGTAGGCACCTAGATCATGCACAGACCAATAAAATGATAGACTGTGCCAACGCATTAAGTTGTACTGACAAAATAAATTGCGAAAATGGATAGGGTTAAAATTTACTAAAGATCAGATTACATCGGTTAAACAAAGGTGTTAATGCAAAAACAAATGTTTATAACAAAAATTGCCTAAAAAAAAGGTTAATTACTAAAAAAACTTATTTTTTTACATTCAATTTATTAAAATTGATAACAGTATTGGACATACTATCAGAGATCATTAATAATCCCAGATAAAAAGTCTAAATAAAAGTAGTCAATCTGATATTAATTTACGTAATAACGCATCTGTTAGATTCATAGGCACTGGCCGCTATAGCTTTGTCGATACCGCGCGTCGGCGCAGCGGCATGTCGGCTTCTTTGAGTGAGCGCGCGCTCAGTGACTAGTGCCTACACTGCCTACTTTGTTGCACTCACTTACTTTGTTGCGATAACCTCGGTTCGTGAACTTTACCAAAACAGCTGATCGGGAGCAGTTTTTAAGTTTGATTTTCATTGCTGTTTTACGTGAAAATTGGGAAATAATTGTTTTTTTCTTTTTTATCGCATTGGGATGGAAAACAATAATGATTTTATACACTATAAATTAAAAAAAAACTGCAAAAAAAATCGTAAAAATTAAGAAAAAAGCGACGAAAAATTCCAACGCTGGGGGGTTCAGAATCATGTACTGGATCCATGGTACACGTATACGTTACGATGTCCCTTCCACCCTTAGCAAACTGCGTACCTACCTAGTTTGGTAAAATTTCTTACGTTTAAGATATGAAATAAAATCTGAATTCTCGTCTCGCATTTTTAATTGTATACCTATTTCTCTATGAGTATGTACTTTTATTTGTTTATGTATTTAAAAGGCGGCGTAGGTACTCGTAGGGAAACAGCGGCGGCGGCGATCCGCGAACTCTGTGAACTATGTACCTACGCATAGAAAAGATAATAGTAGGTACCTACGGCGATATGTTTAGAGTAGGTATAACTTCATCCGCTCAAATAGTGACGGTACATCCAAATGGCAAGCAGGATTTTTCATGTAAAAAAGGTGTTTTTTTTTAGTAAGTACTTTAGCACTAGCACGGACACGGATACCTACTATTGAGGAACCTCCTTGACCTACGGTCAAAAAATGTTGTTTTGATGTACTTAGGTAGGTACGCAATGAACATAAAAGTCCATCTTTCACTGTGATATTGTGTGTGAGTTCCACGCGCTGATATTACCTAGGTACTTAGGTACCTACACGAGTGTAAATTTAATTCGTCATTCAGGCCATAGGGTAGGTACTTCTCTGTTTTGTTTTGTATTGAAAGTTTGGTAGTTATGAGTTTGCTAATAGGTCGCGGTCGTCAGTACAGTACCTACCTATTTTATTGCGCGTTGTCGCTCTATGTCACAGAGTACTTTTCTGTAGGTTATTAGCGACAATAATACATGGTTTGATTCCGCATTCATAACCATTGTTTGGTTTAAATTGCATTTACCTACTTAACAGTCAAATAATTCGAATTTTTCCTTCATACTTTCCACGGGCTTAGGACCGTCGCGTCAGCAATACATTTTACATACCTATACCTAAGTAGGTACTTACCTACTTACTTGCTTTTATTATTGGCTACTTCTTGTAGTTGTAAGTAGGTAGGTACTCTTTTATTCTCAAGAAAGTGTCGCAGGCGTATTTAAAAAATTGGAGCTATTTACAAACATAATCAACTTTAGGCTAAAGACTTACCTATTATGTACGAGTACTTATTTACAATTTACACTTCCCTGTATCGAAGCAACTGCTCAAAATGGAGTCCACTTCGCTCGATACATAAACGGGCACGTTTAACTAAGTTGTCTTTTAATTTTCTTAATGTGTCTCTGTCACTTTTCACAATATTAAAAGCGTCCACTATCGCACTTCTTAAGTCATCTCGAGTAGTATGCTCCTCGGAATAAACGAGTCTTTTTATCTCGGACCACAAATAAAAATCCAAGGGTGTTAAGTCAGGGCTCCTTGCGGGCCAAGGCACAGGACCACCACGACCTATCCACCGCTCACCAAACTCACTATTTAAATAGGCACGCACTGAAGTAGTATAATGAGCAGGGCACCCATCATGCTGATAGAACATGCCGCGTAAGTATGCTAGAGGCACATCCTCTAACAGCTCCGGTATGATGCTTTGCAGCATTTGCAGATAAGAACCGCCTGTCAGATGACCTTCAATGAAAACAGGCCCTATTATTTGGTCATTGATAATGCCTGCCCAAACATTCACGCTGAATCTGATCTGATGGTTATCTTCGCGAATGAGGTGCGGGTTTAAATACGACCAATAATGTTCGTTGTGAACATTATACAGACCCACTCGCGTAAATAGGGATTCATCCGTCCACAGTATGTTGGCACTGACATTTTCAAGCAACCATTGGCATAATGCGATTCTTCTTGGCCCGTCGCCTTCGTAAATAGCGTGCGCTCGACGAAAATGGTATGTATGTAATCCATTCGTATTCAATGTTTTCCATACATAATATTGGCTAACATTGAATCGCCTGGCCGCCATCGTGGTACTTCGACGTGGGTCGCGTTCGAAGAACTCCAGTATGTCTTCCTCCAATTCAGCCGAGTATGGTTGTCTACCGCGGCCCTGCGCGTGTGTGGGCACTCGAAACTGTCCATGATCGAGGAGACGCTGGGTTGCAGCCAGGATGGTGGAGGTGAAGGGAACTTGAGGGTCGGTGATTCCACGTGCGCGCAGTGAGTTCAGGTGTTCCGGCTGAGCATACAAACGCCTTGCCTCTTCCAAATTGAAATTCGCCATCCCATAAAAATGCACCATTGCTACATATTCCACGTTGGAGTACACGTATTGCCGGCTCATTTTTGACACGTAATTAGGTTGCGCGTGCGCGTGCGTCCGTAACCTAATACAGCGAAACGCGGGACAATACTAGGGGAAGGGCGGGCGGGCGGCTAGCGGCTAGACTGAGAGCGCAGGGTGGGAGTGTAAGGGGCTGGGGGCGTGGCTTACGGATCATGCTATTTGATCGATGAATGAATTTATCAATGTCTACCTTTTGCATGTGTTGCCGAGCGTCGATAGGTTTTACACACACACGTGCATTGACTGCAAGGAAGCGTTACTTCGTGTTCTCATTATTTCACGGAAAAATCGAGAATTTTAAAATTTTCGTGTTTTTTTTTTGTTATTTTTTTAAAATAATAGTCCCAATCGTTTTTGTTACTATCATAGAGCTTATGGTTTTCGGTTCCAGAACGATATCAAAGTAACGGAGTATAGATGGTACGGAACCCTTCGTGAGCGAGTCCGACTCGCACTTGGCCGATTTTTTCTTAAGTTATATCTCCCGGTTCCCTGGTCTCTGATATTATTAAGATATCTAACATACGGGCGAAGCGTGAAGGGCGGACGTTTTTGGGAGCTGTCTTTATTGTTAACATTCAGAAAGTGCTAATTGGCTTTAGCCCATCTTGAATAAATGCTATTTTTATTTATGATTATTTACGGTTTACTCACGTGCAATAAAAATTGTGATCTTGTTGAAATCAAAATCAAAATAGCATTTTTTGTATTATAACTTTCTTGAGACACATTCATATTTATGATTATTTACGGTTTACTCACGTGCATTTTTGCGGGATTGTCCGACTAGTTTCCACTGAAAACCAGCTCTAAAGTCTACGTCATATAAAAGTGAGTTAAGTCTGAAGTGCAACACAGTAAGCGCGGCATGCACTCAGTACTTCAATAACCCGGACACGACAAGTGGCGATGACGCACGAGCAATACCGACACAGCGCGCCCCTCTCGTCGCGGGCGCAACGCTACGCGGCGCGGTGCAGCGCTAGTTTGACTCGCGACCTCGCCGCGTGATCAGCTCACGAATAAGGGCTCCGTTTGGGTCCGAAACTAGTCGGGCAATCCCGAAAAAATGCACGTGAGTAAACCGTAAATAATCATAAATATGAATGTGTCTCACGAAAGTTATAATGCAAAAAATGCTATTTTGATTTCAACAAGATCACAATTTTTACTGAGTATTATGAATTTGCCCATGGTGTTAACAATACGACACAGCCACAGCAGGAGAGAACACACACATTCAATGAAAAAAAGTTTGAGAATAGCTGGAAACAATTTTTAAAAGATAATAAAGTTGTAATTTATGGATGCCTATCAGTTTGGTTTACTTTATCAATAAATTAGGAAATGTTAGGTGAAGGATTACTTGATATCATACCTAATGGAATTAATTATTAACGGCTTAGGATGACAAAATACTTATTTTACTATATGTTTGCGTAATAACATTGCCAAGAACAATGTGAAAAAAAAGTCGCTAGGCGTAAGGTCTTCAACCTAAAGTTTTCTATGTCTATTTATGTCACTGTCTGACCTACTATCTACTGACCTACACAACTATATGTATATAAAGAATACATTTTTTTCAATGTAAAAATATTATTAGTGTCGAGATAAATGATTATGACTCCCTTGTACACATACTTATTAATGGAATACTCCTGTTCTTGCATACATTGCAACATTTTTTTTCTTGTACTGTATTTGTTCTTTTCTCGTTTCAGTGCAAACTGTACGAGAATAGGTCATGCTGTGGTGGAAAGATTAGCCAGTCAGCAAGGTTGGTAGCGGGGCTGACTGCCCAAGATGCGCCGGACGTACTTAAGTCACAAGTGTAGGCTCTTTTAATGCACCCCAAATTGTGCTGCAGTAATTATATTAAATATTGAGCGACATCATGAATATATGTAGTTGGTGAACTGTTAAAAATGACAGCAGTGGTAAAAAAGATGAAAAGGAACCACCTTCTATAAGTCGGAGTCGCAGCACTGGCTGCAACACCACAAAGTCACTTCATTCGTGAAACAAATTCACGTATAGTCTGACAACCAATTGCAAATAGAATCAAGGAAAGGGGAAAAAAATTAAAGGCACACATCAAAGATTTCCTAATTTGAGTTGACCTTGAGGAGATAGAAAAATTGCTTTGGAATTAATTGAGATGTTAAACTCTCAATCACCGTAATTAGAGACATAATAGATAAGACAATTAAGTGTCTCCTGGGACGACGGGCGGTAGCAACCGTCACAGAGACTTCCGGGCTTTAATTGGTTACAACTAGTGCTGTTTTCAGATTGAAAAGTTTTTTGTGAAAATATTAAATTAGTATTAAATCACAGTCGCAAGAGCAATACAGCCCTTAAAAAAAACATTATTTGACAAAGTTACCATAGCCATGGGCCCATTTGATGAAACTCCTCTGTAAGTCTGCACTTCATAATTTGGTACATAAATTCAGCTGAATAGTTACAAAAGTATGAAAATGAAATGAAAATGAAAAAGTGTTTATTCACAGAAATAATTATTTACACGATATATTTACCTCTGCCAAACTGCAAAGCAATTTGTTGGCAGACGTAGCTCCTTTTTTTTTTCTACTAATTGGGTGATTCTACGATAAGAGGTTTCAAGTCCATAGAGGATACGGCCAAGGAGCAAAATGGTTTTTTTTTTCATTAAATACTTATATTACGATTTTTGTCCCGTTTATGTACCTTTTCATGTAAGGGCAAGTCAATTTATAAATATTTTGGTACTTTTTAGAAGGCCAGGGTAAATACATCGGGCAGGGGAGAGAATTTGATGCAATAAAATAATGAATTAAGTTAATTAAATCAACTTTTATTATACATTGTGCTTAACAGTTATAATCAGACTATCGTTTTTATCAGACTTAACATATTAATTACACAACTTTACAACGGTTTTTACCCATAGATGAAACCAATGTGTATCGGTAGAATAATTAACCCTAAGTTGGATACTGAAGTGGAAAAAAAATTAGGATCTCAAGTTTTTAAAATATTTAATAAATCTCTATTACACATTTTTGCAAATATCAATGCTTAAAATTTTTTAAATGATACAAATTACTCCTACTTTTATACTGATTGGAGTCAGTTACTCTTAACAGCATACGGGTAAATGATTTTTAAAAACATGTTGACTCCGTTTTGTGGTAATTCTTCAATAGATTTAATCATCATCATCAAGATCATCAAAAGGGATGTTCTGACTCGAAATAGGTTCTTCCGTTTCAGTCTCCATCGGCTCTAGTTCATTTTCTCTACTTGAACTGGGCAATGATGGGTAATCCAATGATGGGTGATCCGTCAGAATACAACACAGGTTTTGTGACTGACGCAATATCAGGGTATTGTATAATGCTTCTTGTTTTTGTTGTTAAAATCTAAAGTTTTTGTGAGGTAAAAGTAACAGTCCATAGCGTGATTTGACGGTTGTCTCCACAGCATTGGGACTTCAAATTGCTAGTTTTTTTTGCTTTCTGCAGCCCAGGCCATTAATATACTTCTACAATCTTCAAATTTTTTCACGTTGATAGAAATTAGCTACATCTGAGTTAGTTTGCACAACATTATTATGATACATATTATCTCCCCTGGTCAGTGAATCTCTTCCCTGGCAGTTTTTTCCCCAGGGGAAATATGACAGGGGAGATACGTTTTCATAAAAAAATCAATTGTTTTAATTGACGCAAGTTTTTTTGAGCTTAATTATATATTACACTTTAACTGTTACAGTATTATTAAATTAAGGCAGTAAATGCAAATGCATTCAATGAATATTACAACTTTTATAACTTAGCAGTGGAGAGACATAATGACCTTGCGAAAGCACTACTCCGCACTGTCATGCCGCAACAACAAAAAAATGGCGGCACTCTAACGGCTCGCGTGTTTAGTTTTGCTAATTTGACGTCGATAGATGTCCTTGAGCGCAGTTCAGAATATGGCCGTCTTATATTTACGTTTATATTAACGGAATGAAATTTGCCAGGGTAGATACACAAAAAAAGCAGGACAAAAATTAAGCTTAAAAATTATTGAAAATAAACAACTTTTGCTGTCTTTTTCCTTAATAATATTTAAGTATATTTATTTAATTTCGTGTTAAACATACTTTGTTTAGCAACTGATACAAAGAAGGTATGTACTGTCTGCAAGTTGAACTAAAACCGACAAGAGGACAGGCCAGGGTAGATACCTTTTTAAGCTTCAGCTTCAAATTTCAGAAATATGTGCTTCAATTGGGCATTTAATTGTGATGTTATTTATAAATTACATTAAGATGATATGATTCATTGCAAAAAACAACAACGTTTAGAATAAAAAACCAATTTTAAACTGATTGCCGCGCAAGTTACCTCTTATCGTAGAATCACCCAATTAACATAATTTTTATAGTGACACTTTTTCAATAGGTTAAAACTATTCTATCGTTCCTTAAATGTTAAAAAAGTAGACATTTTTATTTTTTAAATATTCTCTTCATTGAGACTTACAAAACATATCCAAGAGGTACTTATGTATTTTATTGTATATTGTATTGTAGTGCAGACTTGCAGAATAGTTTCATTAAATGAATCCCAGGTCTGTCTGTGTGCAAGTCAGTGTCATTTTCACAGCTCAACTACCTTCCAAAACAATTTTGATGATTTTTGGAAGAGACATAATTTAGTAAGTACCTACAAGACATACCTCCGGTTTCTGAATTGAGAATTCGGGATAAACAAATACTTAAGTAATATTTGAGTACAAAGTTGTCAAAAAAATGCTTATAATCCGTAATTTTTTGACGCCATACTCAAATGTTATGTAAGTATTTGCTTATCCCGAATTCTCATATCAGAAACCGGAGGATAGAGTAATTAAAATCTGGAAAAAAAATTATAGACAGGTGGAACTGTGGGCCTAGCCAGTGCTCGGAGTCGCACCAACGAGGCCCTTTTCTTTCAGTACCTAAAATTACAGTAGGGCCTTAATCATACTATTTAGCGTAGTTCATGGCATTTGGCCTTAGGTCAGCACCGATGTCCGCGAGACCCAATTGAGTGTGAAGCTGTGGGCGAGGGAGTGCATCGCTTATGTCTATCTACCCTACTGGGCCAGGCTGTACTTTAAGAAAACAATGTTACATACCATGAAAAACCAATGTAAAACTAAGTAAGGTGATTTTAGTGACATGATTTTCATATTTAATACTATACATATAATGGATTTACACATATTAATTATGTTTATAGTAAAGTACCTGGATGCACTAATTGCAGGTTGCAGGCAACCGCAAGTATTTTAAATGCAATTATGTAATTACTCTAGTAAACTCGCTCCATAATAACCCTAAGCAGACATGATGCTTTCTAGAATTATAAGCTTTATCAGAGCACGATAAAGTTCAGATTTGTTTGGTATTGCCGTACTGATTAGGCTGTTCTGGAATGAGAATTTAGCATCCGTGATGCAGGGGAACAGCTGAGTTAAGCCGCGAGGTCTATAGTAAGTTATATTCAATAAATATATGTGTGATATAACATTTTAATACCAGTAACTATCATATCATAGCCGTATTCTGGCATACCGGCCGAAAAATAACAAATTGTGACACGAAATCAATACTTTTACGGACACATTTCACACGGGAAACGAGCCGTGAAACATGATATTATCAAACATAACTCATTTTAACAATGATTGAATACCAGTTTTTGTAATAATTCACTCAATTTTTTATCGTTTTAGTTAATTTTTACGTTTAAAGATATTTCATATTTTCTTGAAAATCGTAAATATTGATGACTTACCTCGAGTATTTAAACTTTATAGAATTAAAAATGCACAATTATCACAACACAGGACAGGATTTACATGCTTTTCTAAATGTTTATATTGCCTAATTTTTTTGTGAGATTGAATTGTATCGAAAATACGCGAATGACGTTGACAATGTTGACAATTTCGTTTGAGCAGTCTCTGCAATCTAGAATAGATGGATGAGTGACATAATCTTTTTTATTATCTGTTTTGAATTTGCTCGAATCAAATGTACTCGACTAAAAGAAATGATTATTCGAAATATCATTTTATACACATCTCAATTCTACATAATTGTATGGGCGTGCAGGGCGCGCTCCTTAGAATAAGTACTGAAATAAATGAAACCCAAGAGTCAGTTATTCCCAAATTAACTTTAAGAGAGCCTCTAGGCATTAATTTTTTCTTGCAACCTACTGACTTTTTTGAGGTTAATAGAATCATCGTCAACTTAAGAAGTGACAGTGCCCCTGGTGCGGATGGATTTACACCAAAACTTGTTAAAGAGATCAAAGATGAGATAATAATTCCCCTAACCTACATAGTTAATCTTAGCCTAAGTTCAGGTATTTTTCCTAACAAATGGAAATAGGCTCAGGTCACTCCAATACACAAAAACGGTTCGAAACAAAACCCCGCTAACTATAGGCCTATTTCACTCTTGGGAGTGTTCTCTAAAGTTCTAGAAAGGATAGTGAACAAACGTCTAACATCTTACTTAGAAACCAACAAATTGATATCTAATAAACAATTTGGCTTTAGACAAGGCAACTCAACAGAAGATGCAGTAAGCCTCTTGGCCAAACTTGTAACATCTCATTTAGATAACAACGATAAGTGCATTGGAGTGTTTCTCGACCTCGCTAAAGCGTTCGACACCGTTGCTATCCCGATACTGTTAAAGAAGCTGGAGACGATCGGTATCAGAGGATTACCACTTAAATGGTTCGAGACCTACCTTACCAACAGACGCCAATTTGTTAGAGTAGGGGATAGCATTAGCTGCCAAAAAAACATTGATTTTGGAGTGCCACAGGGAAGCGTCCTTGGCCCAACTCTATTCATCATTTACATGGACGATATACGTCGTGCGATAAGCCGAAATGCAGAAATTATATGCTATGCTGACGACACGGTGATAATCTTTCACGATAGATCATGGGAATTAGCACAGAAAGAAGCTCAAAGCGGCATGACTACTATTAAACAATGGCTTGACCTAAACCTACTTTCACTTAATATTCAAAAGACTAACTTCATTCCTTTTCATAAAACTCTGGCTTCGGCACCAAAACTTCCTCTTACTCTTAAAATCCACTCTGCAATTTGCAACTTACCTCTGTGCTCCTGCGAGGCAATTAAAAAGGTCGAATCTCTTAAATACCTAGGGGTTTTAATTGACCAACGCCTTTCGTTCAAACCCCACGTTGTGCTAGTAGCCAAGCGAATCAGAAAACTGATTCACATAATGAAATTGTTACGTAACACGGCCAACAAAAAGACTTTACAACTCGTGTATGTGGCATTATGTGCATCAGTCCTCTGTTACTGTATCTCTGTATGGGGTGGAGTCGGCATAACCACCATGATACAAATCGAACGAGCTCAACGATCGGTACTGAAGGTCATGAATAGGAAACCTTTTAGATATCCTACTGATCTTCTATACAATGAAGCGTCAATACTTAATGTTAGACAACTGTATATCCTTAAAATAGTTTTAAAGCAACATAAAATAATTATTCAGTCGGCGGAATATCCTCAACTACTTAAACGTCGAATATTCCATTGTCCACCGGTAATAGTAAGAACCACTTTCGCACAACACATGCAAGAATATATGCTTAGCTTTTTGTATAACAAAGTAGTAAAAATCTGTGATATAAAAAATTGTACAATAAAAAAAGTTAAAAAGATTGTTAAAATATGGCTGTTAGCCCAATCCTATTATGATACAGAAATGTTTATAAGGGTAACTTCGTAACGCAAACATTCTCACAATCTCACTCACACACACTTACACTTACTCTATCAACATACCCTCACTCACTCACACTTACTCTTTCAACACACCCTCACTCACTCACACTTACTCTTTCAACACTTACATACTCTTTCACACGCTCTCAAACATTTACACTTGGCACATTGTAATTATTTTAATATACGTTTTGCACTTAATCAATATTGTTAACTTGTTTTTCTCTTAATTCGTTTAATTTACTACAATTAACTTCAAATTTTCTAATGATAATCATACAGTATCGACCCCAGAATTCATTATGTTAAATTATTGTGAATGAATAAAACTTTAGGATTCCACGAGACAGGCTTGACCTAGTGTGGAGTTCACCAGTTAAACGTCTCCTTTTGTGTCTCCAAATGATATTCATTATTGTAATGTAGCTTTTAAGGAAACGTAAACAGATAATGTATTTTTTGGTAAATAAATGATTATTATTATTATTTGTATCTCTTTGGACATCACGGCTCATCTTCCGTGCGGAAGATGTCCGGTCCTTTGGAAGGCATACACGGGGACACAGGTCCAACGCGCAGAGGCCCCTTTGAGAGCTTTAATCTAAAATGGGGTGGGGCACCAACTCGGGACTATCCACGGCTGCACTATTGGAGTACAGTCATGGACCGTCCCAGGTGGGCGCAAAACTATTGTGAAATATGGTAAAAATAAAACTGGTTTATGGGAAGGGGTGTTAGGTGGACTAGATAACTTCTATTGCCGGAAGAAAACGGCGTCTGCCTTTCAACATTTAAAATTGAAGTATATTGGCAGACGGTGACTCGCCAGCTCACTAGCTGGGCCCCCTGAAAAGCCGCCAGTACATAGGCGAAGGGGGCAACAAACGTGTGAGCGGCTAAGGGTGTAGAGAGGTGTGGCCCCGGTTTCGCCGTCGCGGGTCTAAAAGACCCGGAGTGGGTTTCCCCGCTATTACGCCTTTAGACACTTCCACCCCCGAGCATATAGCTCTGGCGGCCTCCCTCTGGCCGGCCGATAAAGGCAAGACAGAGTTGAGAATCCTGCGGGCACTCTTGGGGTTCCACTCCAGCCAGCCAATAAAGGCAAACTGGAGACGAGGCCCTGACCGACTCTCTGAGGCAATAAGGTACGCAGTGTCGCCACTCACCAACAGCTCGCCACAAGCTGCCCTGCGGTTTGTAAGCTTTTCAGTAGACCTCATGATACATTTTTTATTATATGATGGGGCTGTAGAAAGCTAGTCTAATGTTCCCTCCGGTTTCACTTTAATCTCACGATGAGGTAACGCCTTTCCCAGAGGGGGTAAACATACATATAGTATTTATGATTAGTCACGCTTACTCACGTGTATTTTTGGGATTGCCCGATAACTTTCGAGTGAACCGTAACTAATAAAACGTAATAACCACGTAAATGAACATCAGTGTGCCGTACTCACGAGAGATGGGTAGTGGGTAAATACCCATTCTTCCCATTTGGGTTATAATCGGGTGATTTGGGTTTTCACCGGGTTTTAACCCATTTTCACCCGATTTTGTGGGTGAAAAAGGTTTGCATAATGAATTACGTGAAATATAATTTAAAAGGTATGATCAGCGGTTGGCAATCCTGCGATTACAAATTTAGACGCATACGCATCAAACTGTTTTGTGATCTTAATATTTTTACATAGCAAAAAATTTGCAAAATCACAAAGTGGTTCACTGATAAAAAATCACATCTGATGTAAAGTTCGTGTAATAATTTTATTACTGTGTTTCTTCATCGTCACTTGAACTTGATTCGATAATACGATCGCAATCGAAAAAATCGAATCTGTTAATCCCTGAACTTGATGTAGGTTCTGGGCTAATGGTACATGTTGGTGATGGTAATGAGGAATTTTGCCTTCGAGATGGTGGGGGTGAATAAAACATAATCGCCACGCTTGGCAGGCGGGTTGGGTATCGCAGTATGATTGTTAAAGTACTCAGAGAACAACATAACACAAACAACAACAGCAAAACAAGCGCGCGGTCGGCATCGACTTTATACCGAGTGAGCTACTTAAATGCGGCGGTCAGGATTTGCATTCGGTCATCTGGGAGCTTTTTGATCTTATGCGGAAAGAAGGAAGTGTCCCACTAAACTTTTAAAGTTTCGCGTATCAGGGCTCATATAAGAGCACAGGCGATCGTTCCGATTGCGATTCCTACCGTGGTATTTCACTGCTGTCAGTCCCTGGAAAAGTCTTTGCTAGAATCTTAGGCTGAGATCTATAGACCCAACTTGGACTTTGCTCAGACTTTACTTTAGACTTATGACAAAGTCGGTATTTATAGAGCCGTCTTTGAATTCATCTGAGTGCGTGCTTAGCAAATGCTTAGCAAAGCCTAAGTTCACAAAATCGACGACTTAGCAAATACTTAGGCTACTACTATCCTAACAAAACATAATGGTACTAACTTTACTTTACCATCAATATGTTTACACAACTTTTTAATTTTTTAGTATTATCAAGTGACCAGACTCAACTCAGTAATACCAGATTAGAAAAGATTTCCTTGATGTTGATAACTAATTCTGAATTAGTTAAGATAAAAACAATTAGGTATTATAACATCACATAAAAAAGTTTTTCTAAGTTTAAAATGTATAAAAATGAATTAAAAGTTACTTTTTTTCGACAAATTGCAGATGTCAAAACGATGCGATCCGTTTCAATGAATATAATATTGTGTTCGTTTATAAAAAAACAAAAAAACATTTATAAGCATGCCAATTTCTGCTTATTTTTATAATAATAATACATAGAAGCAATATGAGCATAGTTCTAGATTATTTACATGTTATTATTGTTAAACATTTATAAAGAAAAATCAAGAATGTAATGCTTGAAACGAAACATTAACTTGTATTTTGACATCGGCCGTCTTAGCGAATGCTTAGCCTAAGCTCAGCATTGTCTCAACGTGATACGTCTATAAATTCCAAATCTAAGATTATGCTAAGCATACACTTAGCAAAGTATTACGTAAGTAAAGTCTGAGCAAAGTCTAAGCTAAGTCCAAGTTGGGTCTATAGATCTCAGCCTTACTAAACCGCCTTATGAAATTTTCTGAAAAGTTGTTGCCAGAAACCCAGTTTGGCTTCCGACCTGATCGAGGTACCTGTGAAGCCATACTCTCTCTACGGCAACTACAAGAGAAGAGCAGAGAGCAGGGTCGTCAAATGTATCTCTGTTTTGTCGACCTTGAAGGCTTTCGACAGCGTGCCTCGAGAACCCCTCTGGGTGGTACTGGGGTGGATGGGGTGCACGGAGAAGTTTGTGAAGCTTCTGAGGCTCCTGTATGATGACATGGAGTGCTGTGTTGCTATCGGCGGTGAACAATCTGACTTCTTTCCTGTCACCTGTGGGGTGAAGCAGGGTTGCGTCCTAGCACCTACATTGTTCGCGTTGTACTTTACGGTTGTAGTCCGGGAGGTGTTGCAGGCTACTTCTGAGGGTATCCGCATCCATTTCCGTACCGATGGCAACATTTTCAATTTAATAGACCCACAAATACCCTTCCTCCATGTTGTTGGCCTAACGTCGCTTAGGTTTTCCCACAGAAATCTTCTACTTCAAAACCCATATCTCGCTTTGTAAGATGCTACGTTTGTCATGACATTTACTCCAATACTTTGTCCAACGTCGTTTATAAATTGCATGGCATCTATTATTGCTGTTCGTCAAGTTCTGCTCCTGGGACTGTAGGGTCTAATAAGTATGCTGTGCAAAATGTATGGGTGTCAAGCACATATTCATTCTCACATCAACATTGAATAGGATTTCATTCTTTATGTAATTGTCTACGATTGTGATATTCGGTAAACCAAATAGTACACATGCACTCAATGCAAAGATAGACAAAGTGAGTGTAATAATAAACGTCGCGTAATATACGGGGTAAGGCGTGGAGGGAGAGGGACGCACGGGAATCTCTGTATGATCGGCGCGTACGTCACGCCCTCCCGCACCCCCCGCGTTCCACCCCGTTGCGTCCTGCAAGGGCTGCAAGTATTAAATTAACGGAATAAGTTTTCACCCACAGAAATGGGTGATAACCCGGGTCGAAATGGGTGGTAACTGGGTTTTAACCCATGCGTGGGTTTTTACCCGGGTGGTTACCCATCTCTCACGACTTCACGAGATATAATACAAAAATACTTAAATACTTACCTAGTACGTTATAAAGCATAGTATAGTATACTAGCGTAATCCAGTGAGGTCGGCCTTCAAATTACAGTATTAATTTCCAAGGATTAAAGTGGACCTTAATGTCTAACAATTAAAACCCCTTGAGTAATATTTCAATTAGTCGATTCGTTGTTAATTTTGTCAGAGTTGTTGAAATATGGTGTCTGCATTCGCATTGCACATCACTAAATAACATAATTTTCATTGACGTTTGACGTGATTTGACATTTCTTCATACCGTTTTCTCTCTTGTTGTTCTCAGAATAATTTCTTTTTAATTTCGTGTAATACGATTTAATTTTATTTTCATTCCAGTAAGATTATTAACGACAACATTATACTAGTACTAAAAGATGACGGCAATAAATAACGCATTGAACAGTATTATAAATAGGAAGAAAGATTTCTGTTGTTTATGTTTAAGTCCTGTAATAGAGGAACCGATTCGCATAAAAGACGAAGTTGTCGTCAATATAAATAATTATGAGTATAATACAGCCATAGCAGAAGTGTTAAATGTTATATTTGATGAAGCGGTAAGTTAGTATTTGTGATACTTTTGATACACAAAACCTTTGTATGAAACCTGATCAAAATGTACTTGAGATAATTTTTCAAGTCGTCAAAAACATGTTTCAAACCTACGCTGTTCTTTATCACAATAAAATGTACTTTACTATAAGTGTGGCAAGAATTAAAATATCTTCTATAATTTCTAATTAAAAACTAGACATCAAAATATTATTCAATGTATAAAAACTAGTCAATTAACTATCGAATTATTACTATTATGACAAGTATTCCTAACACTATTAAAGTTATAAACACAAAGATTTTGATTTTCTTCCCTCTTTAACTTTATAACTATTAACTTGATTACTTCTTTAACAAAAAAAAGGCTACTTTATCTCAAAAATAAATAGCAATAACCTACATCATGTCTAGCTCATTAAATGAGCCTCCATGAGTGGTAACATGTTAGTAGGTAGTCAGCCCCGCTATAAGTCTTAAAACGCACTAGCAGCCAGCCGCAATACGGCGTGCCGCTTGCGGTTGGCCGCACATCGATTTTTACATGAAACCGCATGATCTCAACGCACTGGCGCACGACGGCTGGCCGGAAATCAGTGCGGCTAGCCGCTAGTGCGTTTTAAGTCTTAATCATGCTAACTGGTAAATCTTTACTACGGGATGAGCTATTTGGGTAAAGCTTGTAGCAACATGAGGGAAGTTGATTTGATCTAGTTTTTATTATTTTAACACTACAAATACCTCAAAAAATGTTTTCATTCATAAGACAAAAAAAACCTTTTTAAAGATCTCCACTTTTAAAATTTGTTATTTCCTTTTCCAGATGTATACCTACATAAGTACATTTGACACACTATGTGGGCAGTGCACAAAATCAGCAATAAGTTCCTACAAATTCATACAATCAAGTCAGCACAATGCTGAATACCTTACCAATGTCTTCGATGGAATAGCAAACAACTTCGAATACACACCAAATGAATTATTTGATAGCAAATCATTGTATGTGTCGCTAAATCTTGAAGATTTTACTAGTAAACAATATTATGATATGAAGAAGACTGCTTATACTCCTCGAGCAGCTTTGCGCAGATTCCATGCATTAGACAATTCTGAAAAGTTGAAAGTTGAAGATAAAGGATATCTTCAACTATTACAAAAGATCAAAAAAGAAGAAGAAGAGGAATTTGTAAATGGAAAAGTCAAGAAGAGGAAATCTAGGAACGCAATAGACATTCCAACTAACAAAATGATCCTTGATGAAAACAACCCCAACTTACTAAAATGTAGGGAGTGTTTCAAAGAATACCCAACAATTTGGAATTTAAGAAATCATTTTATTAGAGTGCATGCTCCTAAAGTCTTCAAATGTTCCGAATGCCCAAGAAAATATGGTTCTGCAGCATTTCTGGAAGCTCACAAAAGTGAAAGTCATTGCACTGTTGTCTGTAGTGAATGTGGCAAGACTTTCTACAACAGGCATACTTTAAAAATGCATGAGTTGGGTCATCATTTGAGCTTGGTTTGCCAAGACTGTGGCAGGGTGTACAAAAATAAGGCTACATTCAAAAAGCATATAGATCTTAATGTTTGCGGACAAGAAACAAGAGCTCACCCATCTAAAGCAAAGTTTACTTGTGACTACTGCAATAAAAAATATACACAGAAGGTATCTCTACGGGTTCATATACAGTATGAACATGGAAACTATAAGGCTCACGTCTGTGAATGGTGCGGGAAAAAATTCTGGGCACAGAGTCGATTAAAAGCTCATACGGTTAAACACACAAGAGAGAAAAACTTCAGTTGTTCATTATGCGGAGGAAAGTTTGTTACTAAAGAGTCACTCTTATATCATACAAGAACACATACCGGAGAAAAACCGTACAAATGTCCTCATTGTGACAGCAGATTTCTCTCAGCTTCCCGTCGATCAGACCACGTCAAACGCCACCACGAAGGAGCAACACTAGAATGTGACGTATGCCACAGCAAATTTAATTCCAGAACCTTCCTGCTAAAGCATAAAAAGACCCATTTGAAATCGGACGACAAAATCAATTTTACTTATGAGAATTTGAAAACTAAAGTAACAAAGCCAAATTATGAAAGCCAAAGTAAAAATTCAACAAAACCTGTGTTAAAATCTGTGCCTAGAGCTACGTCCCAGGATCTTTGTCAGATAAGTAAAATGGATGAAGATACAATGCCAAGTTTTCAAAAAGTCATTGACTCCAGTGATGTTGATTTGCATCAGTATGCACGTCAAGTTTACGATGATGAAGACACACAACAGTCTTCAGAAGACGGAAAAGTGTATTTAGAAGTGTCTGATGATACAGATGACTTTGTCAAGATATTAGGTATGTAGTGTTATTTGCGAGCATCATCAGTGTACAAGGTCTCGTGGACAAGTCGTTAGTTATTTGTATATAGGCTGAATAGATTGATTTGAATCTGCAAAGGAAAACGAATGTCTACTGCATGAAATGCCCAAGTGTACAATTTATTGTACCTTCAGTTTGCAACCATCTGAGCAGTAAATTACTTTTTCTTTCAACTACGTAGTAATGTCATCATTAATCGCTACAAAACCGATCACAAAATACGTATTTTCTGCTTAGAAGCAAAACAGTGCAGAAATGTTGTATGAAATCTCATTACTGCACTGCAAACAGTGCAGAAATGTTGTATGAAATTTCATTACTGCACTGTTTTTCATTAGTGCAGTTTTTTTATTATCATTACCAAATCCAAGATGGCGGCCATGAAAATTTTCATCTAATAATCATGGGTGTTAATTTCATGGTTTTCGGGGTCACTGATGCCGAAAATAACTTCAAAATCCAAATCCAAGATGGCGGCCATGAAAATTAGTAAAGTAGTCGTCATGGGTGTCAAATCCAAGGTTTTCTGGGGTGCGGATGCCGAAAATGAGGTCAAAATCGAAATCCAAGATGGCGGCAATAAAAAATGTCAAATTAGTGGTCATGGGTGTCATTTCCATGGTTTTCGGGGGTACTGATGCCGAAAATGAGGTCAAAATCGAAATCCAAGATGGCGGCAGTAAAAATGTCAAATTAGTGGTCATGGGTGTCATTTCCATGGTTTTCGGGGGTACTGATGCCGAAAATGAGGTCAAAATCGAAATCCAAGATGGCGGCACTAAAAATGTCAAATTAGTGGTCATGGGTGTCATTTCCATGGTTTTCGGGGGTACTGATGCCGAAAATGAGGTCAAAATCCATTTCCAAGATGGCGGCAATAAAAATGTCAAATTAGTGGTCATGGGTGTCATTTCCATGGTTTTCGGGGGTACTGATGCCGAAAATGAGGTCAAAATCCATTTCCAAGATGGCAGCTTTTAAAATATCAATTTAACTATCATGGGTGTCATTTCCATGGTTTTCGGGGATGCTGATGACGAAAATGAGGTCAAAATCTATATTCAAGATGGCGGCCATGAAAATTTTCAAGAAAAGTTTTAAAAAATGGAAATAGATAGCGATATGAATTCAAGTCCAGAAAGTATAAAAACAGCTGCAAATGAAATTGTTAATAACCTTTTGCCGCAAAAGTCGCAGGATAACCTTGTTTTCATTAACTTGAGTTTTTATTTTGAGTAGGTATATTTTATCACGGTAGGTAAATTGGTAGTTGAAAGAAAAGTAGATTACGCACCTTGCTGAAGTGAGTGATTAATGCACTCGTGCTAATTTAGTGCCCTCGCTTGCGCTCGGGCACCAACATAACACTCGTGCATTAATGACTCACTTTGCGCTCGGTGCAACAATCTACTATTAAGTCATTGTATTTTCTGTTCATTAATGTTGATAAATGTAAATTGTGATGTAGTGTCTGTAATATATGTATATTTACCATATAATATATTGTGAACTTGAAGCATATAAAAGTACAGCATAATTGTTATTAGGTGTTTATTTGGTGGTACCAACGTTTTTCAAAATAAGGGCCAAAATAAATCTACAGGTTGAGCAAAGCCTTGGGTATTTGGTTAGAATATCTGTTTTTTTGATAGGAATTGACCTTATGGGATTTGAATTCCTTACTGGTGGTATATATTATGCATTATTACACCACTGCCTAACAATTTTACCTTTTTATTTTAGTATTTTAGCTACGCTAGATTAAATAATAATTTAAGGCTTATTAATTTTGTAATAAATAATTGAAATGCACCACGTTATAATCATGCTAAATTGTTTCACACACTGTTAATTCATAATGTTTTCTAATAATCTGTTATAATAAATTGATGTAATTTAACAGTGTTGTTTTAATTACATATTCCTTTTACTCTAATAGTTAAGATAAGATAAGATAAGATAATATTTATTTGCTTAAACATGTGTCATACATACAAGAAAAGACATGCATGCAAGATGGTAACAACATTATAAAGTACAGACAAGTTTGCCACTTGATGTGACGTGCAAATATCAAATTATTAATTAAAACATTCTCTAAAAATATCAATAAATTAAGTAATTAAAGAATTATAATAACATTGTAATAAATTTAAAATAACAAAATGAAACAGAACATCAACAGCAAAAATAAGTTATTAAGACTAAGTAATCAAAATACTTCTTTATGTCTTTCCTCTAGGAACTTGTTAATGTTAGAATATGCTTTATTTACCAAATATGTCTTAAGTTTTCTTTTCAAGTGTACATTGTTAAGCTCCTTCCAACTTTTAGGCAAGTAATGATTTCATAGGCGAATCCTGCACCCTTTCGGAATTTAGTACTAAATAGAAACTGATCCTGAGAACTCTAAAAAGTGTACCCAAGAAAGGTTTAAGTAATTCAGATGCAAAACGCCTGTCTCCATAACTTAAGTTTTACACCAACAATACAACTAGAGCTTCAATTTTAAACCTATGACCAATAACTATTCTTACTACCAGCAGTTGAATCTGTGGCCTTGGCAGGGTATGTTTACTTGTCGAGGGAGACTGCTTTACTTGATATTCAAGTCTTGAATGTCTTGGACTGGGATGGGATACCTTCAGGTTTTGAAATCACACGCTGCCACCTTAGAGCATAATGCTCTAAGGCTGCCACTTTGTCCAAATAGTTTGAAATCTGTTATTATTAAGTTCTGAAGGGGAAATTAACGGCTTATAAATACATTGGTGTAGCCTTCGATTTATTCACAATTTCCAATTTGCCGTCCCCCAATCTTGCACGTAATTGTCACATTCTTGTTAGAAATTACCTTTTATACAAATCGACTAAAACTTACCATTAAAAATAGTGGATTATTTGAAATCTGTGTGAAGAGCCAGAAATGTCAAATGTCAATTGGCCAGCCAGTCGGCTGGTCGGCTGTCAAATTCATTACGTCAAATTTGTTCTGTTGTGTTGTCTCTGTAAAATTTTCTGCATTTTGGGAATTGATAATAAATATAGTTTTTCTAGCGGCACAAAGCGAATAGTGTCACCTAAAATACAAAATGACTTTCCTAGAGGATACATTGATAATTTTAATATCCCAAGTGAGTTTATGTAAACAATGTCGGAGGTTATGTATTCAAAATGATCGAATTGACGATAACACTAAATATTTACTTAATAGTAGTTGTAATTAATATCAATACTTAGTGTAGTATTGTCAATATGCTTGCTATGCATTTTGGCTTTATAACTTGATGACAAGGACTATGCTATTTGATTCTATTTACACTACCACAATCAATTAAATATTTCCTCATAAAAGTGTACGTACGCCTATCAAATGATGGCTTTATTTTACAAATTAAAGTGACAAGGAATGTGTTGCTAGGAAAGTGTGCGAGGATTTGAAAATTTGCGCCTACCAGTCAGTCAATAGATGGTGTTTGGAAGAGATAGATGATCATTTGTACACATTAACACATTACGCATTACACATTCCTCGCACAGCTCTGGTGGAAAGGGTCACACCGTTTCACATCCTCGCTACACATTTTCGCACCGCACATTTTCCTCGCACAGCTCTGGTAGATGTCCAGCCTAAGGATGTACCCCAGGAATATTTTTTGTTAAATGTTTTTTTCTATACAATGTATGGTTACAATCGTCACTATCATCATTCAGCCAAAAGACATCCACTGGACATAAGCCTCCCACAATTATGGTTACATTGTATAGAAAAAAACATTTTACAAAATGTGAAGTATTTAAGGCAAAACAACGAAAATATAGGACACAATAGGTTAAGTTTTTTTTTTTTAAAAACATTTCCCCACACTAAGATTTCTCTTGTACCTATCATGGGAGCATTTACAGACACAAATCTCACAAACAAACGCTCAGACCTGAAACAATCATCTGTAGGCCATACAAATTTTTGTTCCGTGTGGGAATCAAACCCACGACCCGTAGCGCAGAAGCCAATCGCTTAGCTTAGCCACTGCACCAAACGTGTCGTCAAGTTGAGCCAGAGTACGAGATAAGAAAGATGCTTTTAGTATTTTGATTGTAGTAGAACTATGATTTATGTAATGACAACATTTCAGTATTTATCTATACATATAATAAAACAGTAAAAAAACTGTGTCTGTACATTGAATATATTAAAAAAACCATAGTTGAGGGGGGTTTAGAAACAGTAATAGAGCACGAATCCAAAAAAAAAGTCTGTCTGTTTGTCTGTTTGTCTGTGTGTCTGTTTGTTTGTACACGCTAATCTTCGGAACTACTGGACGGATTTGAATGATTTTTATTTTGTTGTATAGGTATTAAGTCTGGGCAACATATAGGCTATAATTTATTTTGGAAACTTGAACACCTGATGCAGAACCGCAACAGACCAGCTAAACTATAAGAGATACAAAAATGGTACCATAGCAAAAATTATTTCACGTGATGAGCATTTTCTGATGAGAGAATAAATTTGAAGATCTGGAACACCTGATGTGAAACCCCAAGAGCCCAGCTACACTATAACATATATCGGAATGACGTCTTAGCAAGAGTTGTTCAGCCTGATGAGCACTCTGTGTTGACGTATATAAAATGAAGATCTGGAACACCTGTTGTGGAATTCCAAGCGCCCAGCTACACCATAATACATATAGGAATGACGTCTTAGCAAAAGTTGTTCGGTCTGATGGGCATTTCCTGTTGACTTATAAAAATCGAAGATCAGAAACATCTGACGTGGAAATCAAAGCTATCACTAATTTCACTGTATAATTATAAAATAACATAAGCTTGGAGTACCTCCACGCGGTGAAGGCGGTAACAGTTTAGGACTGATTTTCGATGAATATGGTATATCATTGAAAATTTTACTCTACTGGCCAAAACTCTCATTATATTTTTTATTTTATCGAATAAATATGCCTTCGAGCTTATGTTATTTGAGTGTTTAATTTCCTTTTCCATTTATCTTCGTGACACGATAGCCTACCCGGTAACGCAGAGGAGCAGTCACTTAGATTATTAGAAAATTCATGGTTATGCGAACGCGCCATATTGACCCCAAAAAATGATCAAACTGCAAAAATTAATCAAAAAATTTTGGCAGATATTGTAGGGGATGAAATGGTTTTCACTTCTTTCGACAGTGTTGTCGATCAGAACGACGCCACTAATTATCCAGTTTAGTTTCTCAATTCACTTACAGCGAGTGGTGGGGCTCATAAAATAAGACTTAAAGTCGGTGTTCCCATAATGCTGATGCGAAATTTAACTCTTTCAAAACTGTGCCACGGAACCCGTCTTATTGTCAACGCTTTACAACGTAATATAATTGTTGCTACAATCCTCACTAGGTGTGGTGCCGGTGAGGCTGTGTTCATACCGCGCATACCACTCATCCCCAACAATGTCCCCTTTCAATTTAAGCGCACACAGTTCCCTGTGACTACATGCTTTGCCATGACAATAAACAAGTCAGAAGGGCAGACGTGTGGCGGCATCTATCTCGCCACATGCGAACTATCCTACATCGCGCAATCAAGATTTAACACGCAGATAGTATATATACAACCTCCCAACATCAACCGTTGGGCATTAGCCCGCCAGGCACAAGACTCCACCTGGTTGGAGGATCCTCCCTTTGGTTGGAGGAACACCACGCCAAATTTCTCCACAGACGCTTAAAGCCGCTGGTGTTGACCTGACAACCAGCTGTTTTTCTCATAGCCAACTTTATGTTGCTTTTTCAAGGGTCAGCAACGCTTCCGGTCTTTATATATTAGCTCCTGAAGGAAAAACCCCAAATATAGTTTATAAAGATTTTTTTTTAAAGTTATTTGCAATATTATTGTTAATTCAGTGTACCCTTAGGATCCGCTGCGAAATTACGGGAAGAAAAGTTTTTTTTTGTTGTAGGTATAGGTTTTAAGTCTGGGCAAACTAAAGGCTATAATTTATTTTGGAAAATGGAACACCTGATGCGGAACCGCAATAGACCAGCTAAAGTGTAAGAGATATAAAAATGGTGCCATAGCAAAAATTATACCACGTGAAGAGCATTTTCTGCTGTGAGAATAAATTTGAAGATCTGGAACACCTGTTGTGGAACTCCAAAGCCTATCGACACTATAACATGTATAGGAATGACGTCTTAGCAAAAGTTGTTTGTTGTTTGTAGTCTGACGGGCACTTCCTGTTATCTTACAAAAATGAAAGATCTGGAATGTCTCGAATCGTCTCGCGCATCCCGTTGTTTACCCGTCCCCAGGCTCTTAGAATTCGACATCAAACGTTTCAGATCTTCGATTTTGACGACCCCGTTGTCGCTGGCATAAGTAACAGGATCCGCGTACGAAGTCGCGGGCAGAAGCTAGTCCAAAGTAAAACAGTACATTATTATATCTTTATTATGTATTTTCTTCCAGATAGTTTTTTTTGTTGGCGGCTGGATATTCTTTGTGAAGCAGCTGTTCCGTGACTATGAAGTGCACCACTTGCTGGTCCAGCTCATATTTTCTGTAACATTTGCTCTCAGCTGTACCATGTTTGAGCTGATTATATTTGAGATAATTGACTATTTAGATTCCAGGTAAGATTCTATTATTTTTTAATAGGCATTCATTATAAACTTACAAAAGATGTACTAAGAAAGAGCTAAGTTTTATAATAGCCTCATCTCTTTCGTTATATGACGTTAAAAAGTGATGGGTATATTTTAAATCTGGGTTACCTTAGCTTCTGCATCGTTTTTCTAGTAGTCCCAAGCACAACTACTGAGCTTGATCAAACCCAAGACCTCAGTCATGGGTTCGATCCCCAGGTTGAGCAGTGTTGCTGGGTTTTACTTTATGGAATTTCTCAGCAGCTTGTAGTCTTTTTTTTTTGGATTTTACATCATCATATGACTCCTTCTGCTCTGGACGGAAAAAAGGGAGGGAGGACTCTTACTGACTAAAACCCATCCGTGTTCCTCCTAATGCCTTTTGCGTTCCAGGGCCACAGTAACTCTTTCGAACAAATTCCGCAACCCTGGCAGGCACTAGCCCTAGCGGGCCCCATTGCTTAGTAAGCTGATATCTCTTTGAGGCGCGCGTGGAACACAACGCTTGTCGACCCGGGCCTGGTTCTGATCGGACGGCGAGCCACCCAACGCAACCGTCCGAAGGCCCGTGCCTACACCGGCCGGGAATCGCCCTGCGACCCCCGACGGCCGGGGCATCTCCTTCTGTTGCGGCGGCTGGGGCGTGAGGTTTGCCTCTCCCTCAAGCGTTCCGCTTCCTCCTTCGCTAGCATTACTGCTTCGCAGAAGGAGGTGACTGCTTCCCATGCGCCCTCGCTCTGGACCATGGATTGAACCAGGGCCGGACGCGAGAGGTTGCCGCCGCCGATCGCCTCTACGAGGACACGGCGGTGCTCCGCCCAAGCAGGGAGCAGCCTATAGTCTGGATTTGAGCCTGGTTGATGGCAATAGGCTCACCCATTACATAGGTCTTAAACAGGAAGGGTGTACTACACACCTCTGCCCAACCCTTCGGGGAATACAGGTGTGGTGGTGATGTTATGTTATTATTATTTTATTTGTTTTCCAGCTCCCGTTACTTCCACTGGAACATGGGACTCTATTCATTGCTGTTTATGGTTATAGCTCTCATACCATTCTATATTGCGTACTTCTGCATCAGTAATATTACATTTGGTTAGTATGGATTTATTGCTTTACTGTCACAGATAAGCTTACCTGTAAGGTTGGAAACGAGGCTGAGGAGGTTCTATTAATGCCGGCAACATGATTTACTAATAAGAGAGAGATGGTTTATAGCTTAATATGAAAGACCTAGCTATGCTAAGGCGACAGGAGCGTAATTTATGTCTCGCTAACTGAGTCGCGTAATTTACTAGAAGGAGGACTGTTTTTGTGTCAAAAACCTACATGCTTAAACATGCGTACGAGTAAATATTTTTTAAAATATCGTCGGTGAAGTTCTAACAGTGCAGACCAAAACAGACGACACTGCAAAAGTGACACTATTATTTGAAATGAAAAAGATTATTAGGATTTTCAAAGGTTTAATAAATCGTCAAAGAGTTTATCTGTAATGATAATTAAAAACAATATTGCGTTCAGCGTAGATTACGCTCGTTTTAAATAGTTTTTTCATTCTCTTGTAAAGTAGCCATTTTTGACTTCCACACTGTTAGAACTTCACTGATGATATGCAGTATATCAAAGAGTACAATCATTAAAATATTAATTATCATTTACTTCTCTGCCTGCCTTGTTGGTCTAGCGGTCGCAAGCGCGACTGCTGAGCGTGAGGTCCTGGGTTCGATCCCCAGGTTGGTTAAAGTGTTATTCGGTTTTTCCGTATGGAATTTCTCGGTAGCAGCCCGGAGTCTGGATTTGTGCCCAGTTGATGGCAATAGGCTCGCCCCCTATTACATGGGACTTAAACATAACGGCGAAATGAGGGTGTACTATACACCTCTGCCAACTCTTTGGGGAATACAACGCGTGATGTTATATTATCATTTAAGGCTCATTTACACGAGGATATTTTCTTGAAGCGAGACTCGTTCTTACTGTCTTTCTCGTCGGTGAAAACAGAGACAACATGAAACTCGCTTCGAGAAACTATCCTCGTGTAAATCAGCCTTTACTTATATCATTAATGTATCTTGTTTGTTTCAGTTGCACAAAATATGATAAGGCCATTGACCATGTTTGTGTGGTTCATATACTTATACTTCTTCTGGAAGATTGGAGATCCATTCCCTATATTGAGTCCAAAACAGGTAAACACCCACTTTAAAGGGGATATAACTTTTGTGGCATAGCCCCCCCGCTGCCATTTTGATTTTTTTCCAAGTCGCGGCGCACGATTACACTAACATATATGGGTAGAGGACACTTAGACAAACAAAAAACATCAGGGATATCGTGCCCTAAAGTGTCACGTTGCCGAGATATTTGGACTTAAAGATTTTTTTTCAAGATTGCAGCGCACTTTGTAACTGGTAAATATGGATAGAGAACACTCAAACAAACCAAAAATATTCAGAGATATGGTGTCCTAAAGTTTCACGTTGCCAAGATATTTTGACTTAAAGTTTTTTTATTGCAGCGCACTTTGTAACTGGTAAATATGGGTAGAAGACACTCAAACAAATAAAAAATATTCAGAGATATGGTGCCCTAAAGTGTCACGTTACCGAGATATTGTATCGAGATAATCTTGAAAAAAAATCTTTGAGTCCAAATATCTCTGCAACGTGACACTTTAGACCACTATATCTCTGAATATTTTTTGTTTGTTTGAGTGTCCTCTACCCATATATGTTAGTCTCATCGAGCGCCGCAACTTGTAAAAAAATGAAAATGGCGGCAGGGGCCTATGCCAGCTTCCATAGAAAAATGTTCGAACCCCTTTAGAATTAACATGCTTTAGGATTAGCAACCTTAATTCTTTTTGACATAGTTTAATTTTCATTGCAACTAAAAAATAATTAAAAACTTAAAAAAATTACATTCTAAAATCATCTTAGTTGCATGTTCTTAAAGTTGACATTTGCTTGAGTTGCAATAAGTATATCTACTGTGCCCTTGGTCTATGTGTTTCTATGTCCAATGAATGGTAAATATTTTTAAATGTTTTATTCCAGGGTATATTTTCAATAGAACAAGGCGTGTCGCGTATAGGAGTTATCGGCGTCACCGTGATGGCGTTATTATCTGGGTTTGGTGCAGTCAACTACCCATACACTTCTATGGCTATATTTATAAGGTATGTTAGCTGTTCTCACGTAATTCAATCATCCCTAGAATAAGTAGTCGTGCCGTAATCTATTTATCCATTCCATATTAATTCCAGCATAATGTATCATCATCATTCAGCCGAAAGACGTCTACTGCTGGACATAGGCCTCCCCCAAGGCATGTTAGGGGGGGGGGGGGGGGGTTGCCATAATCGCCACGCTTGGCAGGCGGGTTGGCGATAAATTGGGCTGCTGTAGATGGTCCTAGGGGACAGTTTCTACGCAACCGGGCAGTTATTGGCGAGACCTGAAGGGTCTCCAGCCAATGGAAAGTAAAATACTTAACCTAAGCTAACTACTTGTACTACACGTCACATCATGACTACCTGCAACAACAGCACCAAGGGCGACCCCTAGTGGGGGAAGCACGAGGCTTAGGGCGTTGCTGGCGGGGACTTAGGGGGGGGGGGGAGACAGCTTGATGAGGGCTGAATTATCGGTGTGAGGCGATCACAGTATAGTTGTTAAAGTACTCAGAGAACGCTGCTGCCCATCCTGTAGTGAATCCCTTAGTCGCCTTTCACGACACCCACGGGAAGAGATGGGGTAGTGCTATTCTTTACGTCCGGCACCACACGGAACGTGTAATGTGTAGAAAGATATAATTAATATTTATTTCAGACCAGTAACACAATCAGATGTACTATCAATCGAAAAGAAACTCTTGCAAACTATGGACATGATATTGGTTAAAAAGAAGAGGATAGCGCTAGCGGAAGCCAATAGCGTGGGAGCAAGACAGCAATACAACATGCTAGACCAGTCTAATGTTAAGAATAGAGGCGGATTCTGGACTAATATTTTGTCCAGTGTTGGGAGTATCACTAACCCGCTTGGTCAGGGGACTGAAAGTGAGTATTTTAAAAAGAAAGCTTGCGTTAATGTCCTCAATCAAGTGGACACGGCGGTAGCCGGTCAGCTGCGCTTGCGCTGCCGCAGCTAAACCACATACAAATATGAACTTTAATTATTATAGATACGTGTCTATTTTCATTATTGCAATGTAAATTGCGCTTCTAGTCGCTTCGATGCGCCTCGCCAGGTTTGAATCTTACATAACAATTACTATTTCAATCGTCTTACGGACAGTTTAACAATCTCTACACTCATAGTTAAATTGTCAAAATCTCCAAGGTCAAATATTCAGACTGAAAAAGTATAAGGAGCTTCTTCTCTCGTGTCAGCACGAGCTATACGAAAATAGCTCATGCTGTGGTGAAAAGATTTGCCAGTCAGCAAGGTTGGTAGCGGGGCTGACTGCCCAGGGTGCGCCGGACGTACTTAAGTATCGTCAGTCGTGGAGGCTCTTTTCATGCACTCCAGGATCTTATTTATATGAAAAGTCAGAGCGAGCTGTCTAGAATTAAAATTTGCCCAGCGTGGCGACTATACGCATTAACCTACTATTTGTGCTAGATCTAATAAAAAAAAATATCTTGCTTTCTTCCTTTCATTTTGGGAGACGCTTATGTCCAGCAGTGGACAACGATAGCTTGATGCGAGTTTCTGCGGTGACCATCGTGTACAGCCCGGTTATTTAAAGAAAGGGAATAGAAACGGTGGATCTACTATTTGCCTTTCGTTCGCGAAAACGTGCGGGAGCGAGAAGCAAATAACGACAACAATAGTGACGCCGTCATTTACAATGCCAGTGTTAATGTTTTCGGATTGTAAACTCAATATAATCTTCCAGACATAACTCAACTCCGTCAAGAGATATCGGGTCTCGAAGAACTCAGTCGTCAGCTTTTCTTGGAGGCCCATGATGCGAGGACGATGCGAGAGAAGATAGAGTGGTCCCACACCTTTCAAGGAAAGTACTTCAACTTCTTGGGGTACTTCTTCTCGCTGTATTGTGTTTGGAAGATTTTTATTGTAAGTATTTACTTGACATCAGGGTTGGCATGAATTAATCATTTTGATTTAAATCATGATTTAAATCCCGATTTAAATCAAATGATGTTTTCAATAAAAATCAATGATTTAATCAAAAATGTTTAATTTCACTTTCTTCCACAGAAATCAACATAAAAAACAGATTTAGAAATTATAATTAAGTTACAAACTAGGGTCGTTTAAATCTAAGAACTCAGTATCATTATTATAATATTTGAATAAAAAAACTAGTTTTCCAGCCTTTTCAATTCCCAGTCGGTTTCTTAATTTGCTCTGAACAATTCCAAAGGTGGAAAACACTCTTTCCACAGCAGCTTAAAAAGCTATCGCCCCAAACAATTGCTTCACCACTGGAAATTTTTTTGACTGTTCCTCTTCACTAAATATATTTTTCTGTGATACCCACCAATCTAGTGGTGTCACATTTTTTACTATTTCTTCTGCGAACATCACACTTTTGAATGATTTTGACTTAAGCTTTACTATCAATGGTAGCAAAACTGAACCATCATAGTGACATACATATACTTAAATTTATTAATCAAACGAAAGAATCGAAAAAATCGTGACTAATTAGGATTTAAAAAAAAAAAAGTGATTTATTCGATTTTTTTAAAAAAACACGATTTTTTCCAACCCTGCTTGACATTTTTGTTTTTGATATAGTCGCATTTGACCCTCGTCGCACCTTATGGTAAGCGCAGACAGGGTCTAAGATGGAGCACACGAATCCAAGTAACAGAGATATAGAGGGATTCCCTTATACCCTTCTGGCTCTCACATACACACGATGGAACACGGTAAACTGATTAGCTTGGACTTTGATGTTCAGGTGGTAGCTCGTATCCCGAAATGCTGGGTTTCTGTAAAATTTTAAAACACGCGTCTATTCCCAGCGTGCGGTGACGAAGTTTTATATTGTAGCCCCCACATTTTCCCTAAAATATAACATGTCACCAGGGGGTCAATTCTACTAAGGGCCGATTTTTCAATAGTTAGATAACTTTTTTCTGAGAAAGAAATATGGTTGTTTGACATATTTTCCACACAAAAGCTGTTAAAAAATTCAAAATTATTCCTCACATAAAAGTTATTTGACTATTGAAAAATCGGCCCTAAAGTGTGTACCACGACAGAAGTCCCTTCTACGCTATGTTAGCACCACTGACTTTTCATTGTTTCGGGCGCTTTTGTAATGAAAAATGAGTAGCGCCAACAGTGCCGAAGGGACTTTTTTCATGAAACGCACTCTAACAAAATTGTTGCCAAATCGCAGTTTAACCACACCGCCAGTCAGACAGGCAGTTTTCGTTTACAAAAACTAAAAATGTTTCGTTATGTTTTGTTGTGTGAAACATTTTGGCCTCTGAATGAATGTTTTGGCATTGGTTCGGTTGCGATTGATTAACCTTACTGTTAGAAGAATTAGCCCCATAATCTAATTTCTAAACCATTGTTACAGTCAACAATAAACATAGTATTCGACCGCGTCGGCAAAAAGGATCCAGTGACCCGCGGCCTTGAAATAGTGGTGCACTGGCTCGGATGGAACATTGACGTCGCGTTCTGGTCACAACACGTCTCATTCATATTGGTCGGCTGTATCGTGCTTACTAGCATCAGAGGATTGCTGCTTACTCTCACTAAGGTAAGTCGATCACCATAAACGTACCGTGTAGTATGCACGCAATAGCAATACAGTGAGACAATACAGGTTAATAAAAAAAAGTAGCTATCTCACACAAGATATCAATTTTAATTGGACCACCTTTAGAACTTTGATAATGTTTTGATAAATTTTCTGAACAGTAACAATTTATTGGACATGCTACACACAGCAGTAACTGCGATATAGTGATTATTTATTTATGTCTGTACTACACGATCAAATATTTTTTACACTTTGACCTCTTTTCACTGTATTTTGGACCGTAGGGAAAAAACCTGCCAAGTGCGAGTCGGACTCGCGCACGAAGGGTTCCGTACCATTATCTAAAAAACGGCAAAAAAAAAAACACGTTTTTTGTATGGGAGCCCCTTTAAATATTTATTTTATTCTGTTTTTAGTATTTGTTGTTATAGCGGCAACAGAAATACATCATTTGTGAAAATTTCAACTGTCTAACTATCACGGTTGATGAGATACAGCCTGGTGACAGACGGACAGACGGACGGACAGCGGAGTCTTAGTAATAGGGTCCCGTTTTACCCTTTGGGTACAGAACCCTAAAAAAGTTTGCAGGATTGTTTAGGACATTAAGTGTGACAAATACCAATAATAAGAATCGTTTCTGTTGGTTCTGGGTTTTGGTTATAAGAAAATTGCCCATTCTCCTTTTAGTGCAACTAAATTTGACAGTTCTTATTTTCGTCCGTCTCTTTCTTATTTAAACGAAAAAGATAGCAATAGTTTAGTTTGTGTACACCAATATCCGTTTTTTGTTTCAGTTCTTCTACAAAATCTCGTCATCGAAATCCTCAAACATTATAGTGCTGATTCTCGCTCAAATCATGGGCATGTACTTCTGTTCGTCTGTCCTCCTCATGCGCATGAACATGCCGTCGGAGTACCGCATCATCATCACCCAGGTGTTAGGTGATCTACAGTTCAACTTCTATCATAGATGGTTCGATGTTATATTCTTAGTTAGTGCTTTAACAAGTATATTTACGTTGTATTTAGCTCATAAGCAGCCGTCAGTTAGTTAAAATTGTTTTGTTAAAATGTACAGATAGTTCAATCCACAAAGAGGCGCTCACGAAGCAAATACAAAGAGGAGTTGGAATATTCCGGTCTGTCCCCCTGATCTGTCACCTTTGGGGGACAATCAGGAATAAATAAAAACGATTTGTCACCAAGACGAACGGACAGATCGAACGAAACATTTCTGATCTGTCCTCTGCTGTTCTTTAGGGGGACAAATAGAAATAAAACATTTCGATCTGTCTCCCTGTTACCGACGAGGGCACAGATCAGGGGGACAGTCCGGAATATTCTGAGGAGTTGGCCTAAGCAACTGTGCACTGTGATACCAGCTAGGTCATGACGTCATCACGATTCGGGTGGCCTTTGTCAGTCTGTCGGCACCAGAGATGTGAATTATTTGAAATACATGTATTTAAAATACAAATACAAAATACCTATTTTTATTTTGCATTTGAAATACTTTTTAAAAATATTTAATATTTGTAAAATGCAAAATGGTTTTGTTAATTTTTTTAATTCATGTTATATTTTTCATTCTTAAATTCTTGTTATTTACTTTAAAGAGTATTTGTGCCAAGTTTCAAGTTTATAAATACTGGAAATAAGATTTTTAAAATAAACTTTATCACCCCTTTTCACTCCCTTAGAGTGCGCTTTCGCTATAAAAAACAACTATCCTCCAAATTTCAAGTTTCTACCTTTAGCGGTTTAGGCTGTGCGAGAATCTTACATTAGGACTTGTTCTTTATATGCATGTAAGTATGTGTATATATATGATTTTTCCAATATTTAAATCGCTATATCACATGAATGACGATTCGCAGATTCAACATGAAAGAGGAACTCTTTGATCAAATACTAGTGTTAAAATCAGTGAAAAAAGGTATTTTATTTGAAAAACCTATTTTGAAAATACGTATTTTGCATTTTGTATTTAAATACTTTCATTGAAAACCATTTTGTATTTTTATTTGAAATAAAAATATAACCAAGCATTTGCATTTTGAATTTAAATACTTTTAATATACTATTTTGCACATCTCTGGTCGGCACTCGTCCTGTGCGCATGACGTTCGCGCTCCCATCCCATTTTATAATTTTGTTTGTTATTTGAAAGAAAAAGAGGAAGTGTTGTGTATTATCTTGCAAAAGTTACTCGGCTTGATGAAAAATATAGAAGTAGGCGGGGTGTAAAGTTGTAAGGTGTAGGTGCAAAGTGCCCCGTGGAATGTCACGCATCGTGTTATCGAAAAATCGCATTACAACATCTCGTCTTTGTATTAGTTCCGTGGACGCTTTATCTAAATCGCCACGTGCAAAAGTGTGCATTGCAAATTGGTATTGTGTTAGTTCTATCGCTACACAATAGTTAGATGTGTGTATACGCACATTAATACAGCATGTAAGGGTAACCCACCGTTATCACTCAAACCATGGGTAGTTGACTTAAATATGTATAAAAATATAGGACCGAGTAAAAAAAAAAAAATATACGCGCGAGAAATGAGCGGCGCGGCAGCGCTACGACGCGGCGTACACACACTCGCTAACGAAACAGCTGACTGACTGGGGTAGCAAATTGTGCGGGGCCGTGCGTCGGGCCATGCGGCGAGTTGCGGTGCTACGACGCGGCGTACACACACTCGCTAACGAGACAGCTGACTGACTGGGGTAGCAAATTGTGCGGGGCCGTGCGTCGGGCCATGCGGCGAGTTGCGGTGCTACGACGCGGCGTACACACACTCGCTAACGAGACAGCTGACTGACTGGGGTAGCAAATTGTGCGGGGCCGTGCGTCGGGCCACGCGGCGAGTTCCCCGCGCCCCCTTCCGTAGCTTGTTGCCCCCGCGCATAGGGTGAAATGCTTTTGAGGAAAAATGTAAATTTTATAAAATAAAAAAAAAGGTTGTTATTTTTCATTGATTTTACGTTCTATAAATGAAACAAACCACTGGTTTCAAGGATAACGGTGTTTACGCTTACAGCCTGTATAAGATAATAATAAGAGATGTGTGCATACGCATCACGCGGCTACCGAACACAAAAAGGAGTGGGGCGCGTCTTAGTGGATTGAACGCACTGTATATGTAAATATACAAAGTTTAAGAAAATGAAATGTCAAGTTAGTGCATAATTATGTTGAGGCAAAAAAAACTGTATGGGATTCTTCTTTTCAGTGATAATAGTAGTTATGTCAAGTAAAAAAATGAAACTTTAAGTCAGTTAATAATGCACAGTTATATTAAAAGTGAATCGAGTGTATAATATTGTCTCAGCATAATGTGCGTGCACAATTAAACAACGAACGATACCAAAATTCTAAAGTATTTGATGCTGTAAAATATGAATGTATTTATTTGGTGTGAAATCAGCCATGGAAGATTCGTATGAATTGTGATATTTGCTAAACGAACTATCTTGAAACAATGTTTCCTAAGTATGTACAGTCAACATCAGATACATAGAAGCAATTCAGGTACTCAGATAATTATACACTCTCAAAAACACAATAACATCTGCACAACAATAGCGTTCAAATTATTGCTAGCATCCAATGTATCAAAATCATCTGAACACTCGTAATTCAAATATTTCTATGCAAACAAATCATCTTGTCAACTGAGGTAGTCAAATGTAACTAAGCAACCAAAGTGTTCAAAAATATGTAAACAATAACCATTTCTCAATATATTGCTCAGTGATACTAAGGCCTGTTACAAACCTAGACGTTTTAGGGCGGTTACAGACCTTGGTATAAGCTCGTTTATAACCAACTTCAAAAAGGAGGAGGTTCTCAATTCGGTTGTATTTTTTTATGTTTGTTACCTCAGAACTCCGTCATTTATTAACCGATTTGAAAAATTATTTTTTTCTTGGAGAGGGTATAGGTACTTTTCGTTTAGTCCTCTAAAAATTTTGTTATGATTAGACCATGAACTTCAGAGATATGGAACGGAACTCCTCATCGGATCAAAGCAAAATTTTCAAATAACTAATATTGCTTTGTTTATACGTGTTGTTAGTAACTGACTACTGGAAAAAATGAGGGAGTGCGTAACCCCCCCCCCCCCCCGTATTTCCGGAATGTTTGAATTATATCGTGTAAGGTATAGCATGAAAGGGCTTATTATACCCGACTACGGCAAAGTCAAAAATAAGGGTTATGAAGAGAGAGGGAGAGAGAGTATGGAGGAGAGAGGGTTTAATTTATGGCACTAAAACGTATTCAATAAAAAATAAACTTGTAAAAAAGTAAAAACTGACTACAAAAAAAAATCTAAAAGGAGTAAAATAATTACCTTAACATAAAATTAACAGTTTCAGAAGACGGTGCAATTCTACACTGAAAAAAAATTGTAGCCACTGACTTTTGAAACTGTTAATTTTATGTTTTTTTAGTCGGTTATTACTTTTTTTTACAGTTTTTGCATGCGCGCATTCAAGCGCATTACATTTCGCGCTTCAAAAAAACCGAACGCACGTATATGCTACTGTTCGCACTGCCAGTGGGTCTCTCTGTAGCAAAATGGATTCGACCGCCATGCCAGTGTGTTATCGCTGTATGGTGTACAGTGTCCTGTGACGTTATTAAGATTAAAATGTAGGCAGGCATTTCAATTAAAGGCAGGCGGTGAGCCACTAAATGTAACGCGTATGGCTTTCTATACCAGCGCACGCACTAGCGGTTCTTTTTAGCAGTGCTAGATTTTGGCTAAAGGTATATTCGATGCGATTCGATGATAACTGACTACGAAAATCAGGCTACAGTGCATGTTCATAGATAAGCCGCTTTTAGCATTTGAAAAAAAAGGGGTGCATGAAAAGAGCCTCCACGAGTGATTCTATTCGATACTTCGGTACGTCCGGCGCACCCTGGGCAGTCAGCCTCGCTACCATCCTTACTGACTGGCTAATCTTTTCACCACGGCGTGAGCTATTCTTGTATAAAAATAAGCATTTGAAAACCGCTTGCGTAAAATCATATTATCACTCAGTGCGTGCTTAGTCGGGCTGATTTTACATCGTTAGACATCTTTTAACCGAGTAATTAAATTGACGTTTAACAGATTTTGTACTTTTTTGGACACGGTTATCAATCCGAAACATGGTTAAAATGAACCGAGGTATTTTGTAGGTACCTATTTAATACGAATTCAATTCCTGAAGATATACTAGAAAATGTAGCAAATAAAAATTTCAGTTTCATTCAAACTGATTGTTGCGAATTTAATGGCTTTCGCGTGGAATAAATACTTGTTTCAATTTCCTTACGATGTTTTCCTATAACTTGACTATTAGATTATATTATAAACAAAAGACACGTCAATGACGTCACGCACGAAATGAAAGGGATATAGCTATATGAAGAAAAAGAAAAAAATGCTGTATTGACACAATAGTACACATTGTATCTATTTTTGAACTTTTAATTTATGACTCTAAGTACAATCAAATACAATTCATTTTACGTTGCTATCCTGACTTTCTGAATAACGTGTTGCTTAGTTACCTTTGAATGTTTAGCTTGTTTACTTACCATAGACTTTTAGTTTGTAAATAAATAATTGACAATGTGACTGCTCAGATATATTTGGAGTTTATGATGCTCAAAACAATTTGAACAGTTTTGTTGCATAGATGTTTTTGGTATCTTGAATGTGTTTAATTATTTGGACACCTGAGTTGCTCATCTACTTCTGATGCTGACTGTACTATAATATTAGAAATACTATATTCCGACGTTCCGAACATCGTGGTCACGGGCAGATCGCGTATGCTTTATTGCGCATTATGCGCAAATACACTTGGTCGTTTGCCCCAATTCGGGAATCCAAATTACCTTTTTTTTTTCTTTTAAAAAACGTTGCCCCACACTAAGATTTCTCTTGTATCGTGGGTGCGTTTACAAACACAAATCTCACAAACACGCCCAGACCCGAAACAACCATCTGTAGGCCATACAAATTTTTGTTCCGTGTGGGAATCGAACCCACGACCCGTAGCGCAGAAGCCAATCGTTTAGCCACTGCACCAAACGTGCCTTTATCCGATTGATTCGGGTAAAAGACCAAGTGCAATAGGGTATTTGACTGAAATATTAATCTAATTAGTCCGTCAGTTACATTATCAAAATATATTTGACCCGTATTTTTTCTTTTGTTACGTAAACCAAAATTTAAGAAGATACGACACTTAAAATTGGCAAAACATCACAAGCAAGTACAATTTTTACTTGCTTCTGACGTCACAAGCCCCCACTCTCGAGTTTTGATGCGTTTTATCTTTTCAAATATTTATAGATATAACAAAAGAAAAAATACGTGTCCATTATTTTTCAAAACTCTAACTGGCGGACTAATTAGATTTGTAATTTATTGATGCTGTCAACATGCCTATTACGCCCTTAGGATGCTGCATGTAGATATTTATAATAAAGAAAGGAACGCGATTTAATCCGTAAAGTTATTGCATCAATCGATTGGTAACGTTTTAAGTTTTCTGTACAATGTTAGTCGAAAAAGGGGTTATAATCCGCGGGCCACTTGAATTATCATTGATGACTGTTTTAAAGCAAGTGTTAAAATTTCAAAATTAGATAACTTTTATTTTCATGCAAAATGATTATTATTTTAGGTTTTTCAAAAATTCTTCGTGCTTGCTTTAGTTACGAATCTAATCCGCGACCCCAAATATGACCTAAAATGTTAAAATAATTGATTATAGCTAAGCATAGATATACCGTCCGTGTGGTGCCGGACGTAAAGAATCTACTACGCACTACACTCTTTCCGTGGGTGTCGTAAAAAGTGACTTAGGGATTCACTAGAGGATGGGCAGTAGCGTTCTCTGAGTACTTTAACAACCATACTTCGATCGCCAACCCGCCTGCCAAGGGTGGTGATTATGGCAAACCCCCCCAACTATGTTTGGGTGAGGCCTATGTCCAGCAGTGGACGTCATTCGGCTGAATGATGAAGCATAAATAGATTTTAGCGTAACTCTTATGAAATCTTTAAACAGCTATTTCTCTTATACTTTTGGCGAAAGTTGTAGAACAAAACTTATTCATAATTATGGGTACTTTCGGATTAGTACCCCCTTTTTCCGACTAACCTTGTAGTTAGATTCATGGACCAATCAAAACATTTTGAACCCATCATGCTAAAGGCTTTTTAAAGTTTTTAATGCCTTATTTTCCTTATGTCATTTCAAATGGAGTATAATAAATTATATTATCGGCTGTATTAATTTTCATTCGGCTCCATCGCCCATGTTGGTCACTAAACGTTTTTTTTATTAAATAAAAGCAATAATTAAGATAACAAACTGCAAAAAATGTTACATAAATAGTTTTAAGTACTATGAGTTTTGTTAAGACTGATAACTTAAAATTAAGGAAAAATAAAACGTTTTAAAGGATAAAATTAAATAGTTTTATTTAACAATTTTATTTATCTTACATAAACTATATCGAAATAGTTAAAAATAGAAAAGTTTACATGGAAAGGCCACCTTAAGTTACACTTACTTAAGAAATAGAAATATCTCTTTTACTATTAATATAGAAATTTCGAGAATTTGAACTTTACGATGAAGCTATGATATTTTATTTATTTATTCGATTTTAATAAAGATTCGTGTTTTTTAGTTTTTAATTCCACAACCACGATTTACTAAATAAGTACTTCGGCAGTTTTTAAAATCAAGGAAAACATACAGATTTATCATTTTCTCTTCAAAATAACACTAACATCAAATATTAAAATAAAAATGACATCGAAGATTTTTATTCAATACATGAAAATTATTTACAAAATCATAATTCAAAATCTTTCAAAAACGTTAAAAATATTGACGAATCTTTACTAAAACGGGTTGGAAATCCTAAATTGGTGTTGTTTGAGCAATAAATTCGAAATTGCTACATTGAAGCGAGCATAGCTAGAGATAACATTATATTATCTATGGCTAAAGCTATGTTGTCTATTCGCCCATTAGATCTTCGTATTGCTTCCTGAAACAGTCTCCCACAGGGAAGAAGTCCCAGCATCTTTGGGTGTACATGTTCCATACGTAGGTTTCTTGACCTGTGAAAAGATTTAATTATTAGAAATTCATTTACAGTTCATGTTATCGTCAATTTGGAGGGCTGAAGTCGTTAACATAAAGGGCTGACGATGTCAACATAAAGGGCTGACGACGTCAATTTGAAGGGCTAATGTCGTCAACTTGAAGGGCTAACATCGTCAACTTTAAGGGCGTTCGCTACGTTAAGCGTGCGCACGCGGCGGGTACCCGCCTCGCGTGTGTGTATTAAAAGATAGTATGAGCAGCGCTAACTGGCGCGGACGCGTGCGACGGGTTTGAACATACTATCTTTCAATACACACACGCGAGGCGGGTACCCGCCGCGTGTGCACGCTTAACGTAGCGAACGCCCTAAGGGCTGGGTGATTATTCGAAAAATGTTAACAAAATATCGGATGTAAAAAGACCCTTAACGATAACGAAAACCACATATTCTACCCATCATTGGGATCATTTTTTTCTATCAGACCATACCTGGGAAACCATTGGTTTTGGAGATATTGAAGGTCAAAGTATACATTTTTTTTTTTGTTTTTTCCGAAAACGTATTTTAAGTGATAATACTAAACTTTCTTCTAAACAACCTTATCAAAATTTTCAATTTTTCCTCACTAATTACGCATTTGTAGTTACAAAAACGCAACGAATATCAAACGCACACGACCGCCTTGGCTCAGCTGTGTGGCCGCTGCACGCATGCAAACGCGCGGCATTGCCACAACCACACATTGCGCGCTACAAAAAAAAGCGTTTTTTTTATGCCAAAAAATAAAAGTCGTTTCCCAGCAATTATTTTTGGTCAATGTACTTTAGTTTGATGTACAGAGTGCGTAGATTTCGGATATGTGATGAGTCTTTTTACACCCTGTATAAGAACGTCATTATCATCATCCCAAAGTTCTAAATGCAGATGTTTCAAACTTCAATTATAATAATGAAAAATCAAACTATACCACTGCCGTCAAGCAATGAGACAAGAATAAAAACAATCTGAAACTAATATTAATGTTAACAACGAAGGAGAACAATGATTTGTTAATTTTTTTTTAAGGAAATTCGTTTGTTCATCCGGCTACGCTCTCTAAGTTTGTTGAAAACACCTGCCGGGTTAACATGCGCAGCGCGAGATAATTTTGTCGATGCATTATCTTCTACAAGGACTAGATTCAATATCTCGTCAAGGTCGTGATAGATAAGAACTAAGTTAGAGATGTCAAACTAGTTTACACCTTGAACTTCGCCATGTTTTAAGATTCAATGACACGTGTCGTCTTAAATTTGACAGCTCTTATAACGTCCGACTCTTTCTTATTGTATTAGAGTGAAAAAGACGGTAATAGCCTAAATTAATTAGTTTGCGCATAACAGAATTGGCACCTTAGTCAACAAAAAAAAAACACGTTTCAGTTCATCGATTATTTTATAGAGGCAGCACTTGCTTATTTGCTATGGCTTCGTTGTCGCTGATACATGATTCTCTTTTGAGATTTAACAGCAAATATTGTGAAATTTTCGCTAATTATTTGCTTCTGCAAGAGGAGCTCGTGGCTAAATAATTACAGCCGCATAGACCGATCTTCCGGGTTAAGCCACGCTTGCCGAGGTTGGTCTGTGGATGGGTGACCATTTACCATAGCGAGTTTCCTCCGTGCCTCGGAAAGCACGTAAAGCCGTTGGTCCCGGCTGTCATTTGTAGATCTTTGACAGTCGTTACTGTTGGTCAGAAGCCAGAAAGTCTGACAACCAGTCTTACCAAGAGTATCGTATTACCCAGTTACTGGGTTGTGGAGGTCTGATAGGCAGTCGCTCCATGTAAAATACTGATATTCAGCTGCATCCGGTTCGACTGGAAGCCGACCCCAACATAGTTGGGAAAAGGCTAGGCAGATGATGATGATTAGAAAATTAATCAATAGAATGCAATTTGAAAGTTGAGTCTGGTCGCCGATTGCTTCGCTTTGCTATCAAAAATGATACGTAGTACGAAAACACCATCCCCCTTATTACGACAGATGGTTTAAACACTGAGGTAAACCCAGATTTAAAATAAACCCATCACTTTCTAACGTCATATAACAAAAAGAGATGGCGCTATTTTTAAAAGCCGGGTAGTACTTTTACAATCTCTTGCACTATGATATGTACCTATTTCTATAGAAAACAATGCACATTTTATTTCAGCGATTGTTCTACAGAGGCAGCACTTGCTTATTTGCTATGGCTTCGTTGTCGCTGATACATGATTCTCTTTTGATATTTAACAGCAAATATTGTGAAATTTTCGCTAATTATTTGCTTCTGCAAGATACGTGATAAGCCTGCGGATTAACTATTTGGGAGATTCCCCCTTGACTCGTGATTTAAGTTTTTTTAAATTTTCTCTTTGACTGCTTGAAAATGGTCTTTCTACGTGGCAGTTATTGGCGAGACCTGAAGAGTCTCCAGCCAGTGGTGGGGAAGTAAAATACTTAACCTAAGCTAACTACTTGTACTACACGTCACATCATGACTACCTGCAACAACAGCACTAAGGGCGACCCCTAGTGGGGGGAGCAAGAGGCAAGGGGCGTTGCTGGCGAAGGGTTAGGGGGGGGGGGGCAGCTTGATGAGAGCTGAATTATCGGTGTGAATTACTTAGGATAAATTATAACGTACCTGTATATTCTGTGTCGGGTTTATTAATGAGATGCATAAGGAAGAACATGTAGTTCGCTAGATTATGCTCTCGTTGTACGTGCGTGTCGAACCCGTGCGGCACCTGAATACAATTAAAATAAAATTAAATGGCGATCGATCTAGGCTTCAGCAATAATGATAATTTATATGAACGGTTCGAACATCCAGACTCTTGAATGAAGTATAAATAGTAAATTGAATGGAGAAGGAGATGCAGAGAAGTTTTAAAAAAAAATTGTTTGGCATACTATCTGCCCACTGCCTCGGAAAGCACGTAAAGCCGTTGGTCCCGGCTGTCATTTGTAGATCTTTGACAGTCGTTACTGTTGGTTGATCAGAAGCCAGAAAGTCTGACAACCAGTCTTACCAAGAGTATCGTATTACCCAGTTACTGGGTTGTGGAGGTGTGATAGGCAGTCGCTCCATGTAAAATACTGATATTCAGCTGCATCCGGTTCGACTGGAAGCCGACCTCAACATAGTTGGGAAAAGGCTAGGCAGATGATGACTATCTGCCCACTTGGAGCCAAAGTCTGCTTATTTACGAAAGTATAATTTACGAATAATTTTATACATGATATTCTGCTGGTTATTTTAGACCAGTGACTTCCACTGATTTTCCATTAAATTGTCATTCAACTGCCGTTGAAATTTTACTTCAATAGAAAACATTGAAGTTTTAGCTGAATATCTAATCTGTCACAATCTTAATGGAATCTCAATAGGGTGTCGGTGTGATGATAATAGTAGGACATTTTATTTAAATTTAGCAGACTTGACCATCTCATGGAAAGTGGTTACCGTCGCCTATACACCGTGGGCCCGAGGTACCCGAAAGATTTTAACCACGCCTTTCTGATGCTATTAAGAGTCAAATGTTATATCAACAAAAGTCCAATTCAGTCATTTTTTCTGAACGTAGTAAATCAATTAACTTTAGTAGGTACTTCCTTGTAAACAATACTTTAGGTTGAAATGGCAACATTAATAAATTATCGTGTGAGTGGATAAGAAACTTCTCACTTTACAACCCTCCCCGACAATGTATACGACGAGAGGTATGGTATGACAAATATCGCAACGCCGCTATTTTTCGATTCGTGAATTTCCGTAAATAAAGAATACCTATTTCGAAAATTAAGCTATATTCAACAAACTATATCCTAGCTTTTCTTCTCCAATTAGGCATCGGAATCGATTGTTAAAATCTTTCGGGTACCTCGGACCCACGGTGTATACACCTACAACACCCAGAGGATTGCTGATACGTTACCAACCTTACAGACAAAGTTGGAAAGGCTCATGTGCCTGTAATTTCACCGGTACCCATACCTACCCTTCAAACTGGAACACAGCAATGCTGCTTGGCGGCAAAAATAGGTATGGTGGTAGTAATACCCCTGACAAAATCATTCACTAGCTCTACTACTACCAGAAGTTTGGTTTGAATTATGGTTTACGTACTTTATCAAAGTAATCTTTATTGATGCCACATATGAAGCAGTTGGACTCCATGTCTTCCTTCACTGACTCCAGCTGGTCACGGAGCTCTCCGAAGGCGTCGATGATCAAACCTGATGATGACCAAACATTGTCGTATAAGTAATATGATTACGGGAAATGAAGAATTTGGGTACATGACTACACAGTTCTTATTATAACATTAAACAAAAGTGGCCCCACCGAGGTACGAATATCTTTTGAAACATTTTCTTTAAGTAGAGATTCAGATCGTCTGTATTGAGCGTTAAGGATCATAAAAGCATAATACTGTGTTGAATCTCTGCTGTAAGCAAACATATTGTTTATTTCTATACATTTCCTTGCTAAAATGTGTCTTATTTATCATCTGGAATGTCATCCCGAGCCGCACTATAGCAGCTTGGGACGTTATCCTGCCCATAACAACGCAATGACTGCTTCATTGCTCTGCGCAAAAGTTTATTAATAGGCTATCTCAAGATAGATATAAACAATATTTATTTAGTTTTTTAACTTACCTCCGGTTTCTGAATTGAGAATTCTAGGACAAGCGTACTTAAGTAACATTTGAGTAAGGAGTTGTCAAAAAAATGACGGATTTCAAAGGATATTTTTGTCAACTCCGTACTCAAATACTACTTCAGTATTGCTTATCCCGAATTCTCAATTCAGAAACCGGAGGTTAGTCTCGTTAGTTCTAGTCCCACCTGTTTGTAAGCGCAGCCAGGCCCTAAGAGCCGAGACAGCCCGAGACGTTATCTCTATCCTTCAATTTTAACATCAAATTGCAAAAGATAGCATCTAAGTCTCGGTCTGTCTCGCCGAGATTCTGGTGAGGCTATAAGATGGAGTATACGAATCCAAGTAACAAAGATATAGAGGGACTCCCCAATACCCCTCTGGCTCTCACATATACAACAAAACACTTCAATGTGGTGGCTAGCCACGCGGACTGTATAGATCCTACCACCAAGTAATGACCAGGGAGCGGAATCTTATGGCAAAACAATTGAAAGGTGATAGAAAGGGTCATTATTTTTATCGAGTATTCAAGCTATCGTACGTACATTTGCACGTTATGTTAACGCATCGTGCTGCGTTACCGCAACGTTCCACGTTGACGACGTCGTGATGTGGAGATGTGGACAGGCCCTTACCGTACTATATTACCGTAACCAAAGAGATCAAATATTATAACAGTGTCTATAGGATAAACTTCCCGAGTCGCGGCAGACATCAGAATTTTTTGATAGAAAAGATGTTTTATTTACGTGTCATTAAAGATTATTTGTGTAAAGATTAAAAATTAAAAGTATTTGTTAAGTTAATTATGCAATAAACTTCAAAATTAAAAAGTATCGATAGCTTTAATACTCGATAAAAAATAATGACCCGTCTCTATCACCTTTCAATTGTTTTGCCATATGATTCCGCTCCCTAGTAATGATCTAATCATCCGATTGATCTAGCGGCCAACAGTGGACGTTAACACACTTACCCTGCAGGATAGCCAGCAGGATGACAATGATGAAGAAGAAGAAAGTGATATCAAATATGATGCGGTAGACTTCGGAGTCGTCGCCGTCCGGCGGCTCCAGCTCGTCACCGATACCGCCACCAGCTCGTACACCCTTGTATAAGTTGAACACGAAGCACTGCGGAGGAAATAATAGAGTGAGTATATTTTAAAATTTAGAATAAACATGCTTCGAGATGTCCGGTCGATGTAGCGATGCTTGGGGGAGGCCTACGTCCAGCAGTGGACGTCTTTAGGCTGAATGATGATGGTGCTGCTTCGGGATTGGAAACCTTAATTACATTTTACATAGTTCAATTTCTATTGTAGCTAAAATAGTTTTATGACCCTTTCTATGGTTTTTGTCATTCTGAAATGAATTTAGTTGACTTTTTAAGGTTGAAATTTGTGTAAGGCGAAATTATGCATTTTCATTTTCATATTGGCTTAAATATCGTTTCAAATAAAAAATGTAATATTATAAAGACGAATGTAAAGCAGTTCATTCAACTAACTAACTGAACCTGCTTCTACAGGTTTTGCAAAAACGAAGCCGTTTTATATTACAAAGAAAAACATCATGAGGAAACTTGAACATACAATATTTTCTCATTTTTTCATTTGTTTTTTTAACCCGTTTCGAAAAGGACGAGGTTATTATTTTCGAATCTCGTTATTTTTTGGTGGATAGGTGCGTCACCTCAAGATGCAACTAAATCTGTTTTCTTTCTTTCTTTCTATTATGCTATGCTAAGTATCTTACTGTTTTCTTACCGTAAGCATGTCATGACAGTTCCGGTTGACCTCGTCATCTTCTTCTTGCACGTAGAACTTGCGGAAGAAGTTGAACGCTATGACGGTGTAGATGTACACGATGATCGTTAGCAGCATCACCGTCAATACCAGCTGAGGAATACAATATAATACTTTATTAATAATATATTCAGCGATAGGACTATTGTTGCCAATAAGCCTGACATAGCAGTGATAGATCGATCAGAGCGTCTCACAATGATTGTTGATATCACTGTTCCGCATGATGAGAACCTTGTGCAAGCCGAGAAAGATAAAGAAATGAAATTTCAAGACTTGGCATACGAGGTTGTCGACATTTGGAACGTTGACTCAGCAGTCATTGTGCCGATAATCGTTACAGCCAATGGTTTACTAGCCAAGAGCCTCGACCAACATCTGATGAGGCTCTCGTTAGACGGCTGGATTAAGGGCTTGATGCAGTGCGCGATGCTCCTAGACACGACGCATTTTGTTAGGAAGTTCCTCTCTCTGAGGCCCTGACCATTGGTAGCTAGGACCCTGTTTCCGATAGGTAATTTTTTTAAATGTTAAAAAAATCAATAAAGGATATAAATAATGGGTGCTAATTAAACAGACTTCTTTTGAATAGCATTATTCGCCTCTAAAAATCTACATTGGCTTCTAAATTACTAAGTCAGCCACAATTAACGAGCGTCTGAATGATACTATCTTAGCCACTAGTTATCTTCTATATAAGCCACTGAACACAATTCACAATAAAAACAAATGAAAAACAAAAAGAGTCGACGGAGCCCCGCTGCGCGCGGCTCCTATTTCTGTCTGCAGGGTTTAAAGTAACCTAACACGAAGGGGATGACGGGGGCTTCGTTCGCTCGCTTTGCTCGCTCACTCTACCCCCCGTCATCCCCTTCGAACCTAACCCATCCGTGTCGGGGTGCCCAAAAATTTAGTTGGCGTTGTAAAAAAGTCGAATTAGTTTATTAGAGGTTATCTCATTTTCCCGTTGCTTAGTTATAAAATGAGAAGTTTGGTCACGTGACCAATAAATAAATTTGTGGCTTGATTTATTATTTCTCATAAATAATTAGGGGAAGGGAGGGCAAGATGAATATAGCGGGCAACATGAATCATTCATATAATTTGCTCTATCGAATCAGTGTATACACGTCCATAGCGCAAGTAGACGCGCGGTGAGGCGGGGGCTCGCAAACCAGTACGAACCGGACTGCCAGCGCGTGAGTACGCACGTCAGCGACAAAAAACAATACGAACTCTCGACACTAAAATATTTGACTACGGTAGGTTTTGAGATTTCTAACGGAATTAATCATCTATGTAATATATTTTCATTGTTTTAGTTAGTTTATTTATTGTAAATTAATGTATTTTTAAAGTTTTTTTCAACAGTATTCTCATTACATTTTTAGGTTATGTTTCATTCGTAAAGTAGCCTGGCGGGCAAAATGAACATAGGAGGAATGAGAATCGGAGGAATGAGGAAGAGGAGCAAGGAGAATCTATTATCATCCACAAACTATCAGACACCTTCCACATCAAGAATGAAACAAAAAAAAACGGTGCAGGGTGCTGCCAAAACTGTGTGTGATTATTATTGCACAGTATGCAAGGAACAATTTGTACATCCTCCAGCTGAAGACTGGATACAATGCTCCCAGTGTAAGGACTGGACTCACGAAGCCTGTTCAGCTTATCTTGGAAGAGGAACATACTTTTGTGATGACTGTCAAGATAATTGAGCATTGTCTCATCTTGAATCATCTTGCACGATCGCTAGAACCATCTTACCCGATAGTATAGGGCAAGATGAATCAAACCTTATATTTCATATATTGATCTCGTGTAACAATTGTGATAAAAATTAGAGTCATTTCTTTGATTATTATGAAAGTTTAATTATAGTTGATTTTGAGAAATTAAAGGTTACTTAGTATTCTATTAAGTTTTTTTTTTTATTAATTATTCAAGTTAAGTGAACCATCTTGCCCGCTCTTCCCCTACTACTATTTACTTTTAAAATATTTTTCTCATCACCAAACTCAGAACTCCATAGCTCGATTGGCGCAGTGGTTTAGCGTTTGGCTTCTGTTCTAAGGGTCGCGGGTTCAATTTCCGCATGGAACTACGTAATATTTCAATGAACAGATAGTTGTTCCGTGTCTGGGTGTTTCTGAATGTGGTATTGGTGTTTGTAAACGCACCTTTGATACAGTAGAAATCCTAAAGTGGGATAGTCGATAAATCTTGAAATATTATAGTATTTTTTATACATTACCTGTTTGCCGTTATGCGTGACGGATTGCAGAATGGTCCTCAGTGTCTTGAAGCCAACAGCCACATCCAGCAGATGGGCAGCAAAGAAGAAGTTATTGAAGTTGCCCATGACGGAGAACGAGAAGTACCACAGAGAGTAGAGGAACGAGTTGTCTGTGATCGTGACGCCCGCCTTCCATACTTGGTAGCGCCAGTCAATGTTGATAATGCTGCGAAAAGATTTACACTTAAAGAACAGAAGGAATACACGTAATTAAAATCAGTACATATGACCTTCTTAACGCTTACAGCAACTTCTTCCAGACAACCATTGGATGGAAAGAATTTTAAGAAAAATATAAAGGGCAGTTTGCAACGTACAAGTAATATACAGGTGTATCCAAATTCGTGTAATTCCTTCAAGTCGTGGGATCTACTGGTAACACTGATTAATCTTGCATGGGTTTTTTTTTCTATTTTGCAGTATCATTTTAGCGCCCCGAGTTAACTGACTGCAAAGAGCGATATCGCGCTAGTCATTCCCGCCGGCTGTGTCGCCATGCTTTCATTCATTCATGCTTGGCATCGAAATGTTCTATAATGTGTTTTTTTTGCACAATTTTATTTTGTTTATTTTTATTGACACCTTATTACCTAACAGGTATAGGTTTAAATACGAGTCCCTACTCCTACCGCAAGAAAATAAAGATCTTTATTTTTTATTTTTAATCAATCTGAATTTCGTGCGAGGTTCAGACACCAGTAATAGATCATGTGGTTTTAACGAATTACGCGAATTCGTTTACACCCTGTATAACCTAATAAAACTTTTCTAATTTTATCAGAGTAATAAAGATAACAACAGCCTAAATTAAGTTTAGTTTACAACAGAATCGGCACCACTCTCTATTATACTCACTAGTGGATTAGACCCTTGCTGCCTTCTTCCTCCTGAGCGGAGAACGATGTCTTCTCCATTCCCAGCATGTTGGAGATGGAGTCAAAGTCGTAAGTCTCGGAGTACTTGACACGCACTTTCTTCTTGACGAATTTGTCCCAGTAGTTCACTGGGAAGGACCTGGATGATAACACAGTTTGCATTAATTTATAAAAATATATAACGTTGGCTTTGCTGTCTCGCAGTTGAGTAAAAAGATGGAAAAGGATATTTTTCTGGGAATTTGGTCAGCAGTTGCGTAAGCACGTTGTGTATTTTCTTCTGACAAGCAACGGTTTAGAAAATCAGTTTCTTGCGGTGTGATGTTAACAAACACCTTTAAACGTCTTCTACCCTAACCTGATGGTATGCTTAACTTCCTTGCCTTTAAGATTCTTTAAGGCACATGAGCCACTAAGTGGCACAAAGACAAAGTCTCTGGTGATACCGCTTTATGCCTCGAGACGCACTTTAGTTACTGGAGACACAGTTCCAAGTCAGAGCTAAAAACAAACAACGATCACTTGTGTCTAAAGTAACTAACTCCCCAGTTTCTGAAGGACTGATCCAAGCAAACATTTACTAATAAGCTGTCATATTTCACGTTAAGTGATGTGATTGGTTGTTAGTACTTTAGTCGACCAATCACATTAAATTTGTTGACATAAATAAAACACAACAGATTAAATTGATCTGATATTGAAGAAATGAAAAAAAAAACTGGACACAGTGCATAGAGACTGTTTCTTTCAGAATCTGGGGAGTAGTGTCTCATCTGCGGTCAGCCAAATGCGCAAAATCCTCTAACAAGTTTTATTCTGCAAGGTATTGCACGCAAGTGCTCGCTTAGTTCATAAAACTTGCAGAAGTCGACTTGCTGCAGGTTTGTCCACGGTTTGAAAGTCGGTTGCACTAGTCAACTTGTGCATTAAAACTTGCTAGTGGATTTGGTACTCAGATATTTTAGAGTAGAAATGGAGTAACCTAACATCACGCCTGTATTTCCCGAAGGGAAGGCATAGGTGTATAGTACACCCTCATTTTGCTATTATGTTTAAGTATCATGTAACAGGGGACGAGCCTATTGCCAACAACCGGGCACAAATCCAGACTCCAGGCAGTAGCCCGCCGTACTGCTTGATGGCAGTAGCAACTGAGAAATTCTCCACGGAAAAATCTAATAACACTTTGCCCGACCTTTTTTTTTTGGATTGCAATTCATCAAATGACTCCTTCCGCTCTGTGCGGAGCGGAAGGGAGTGTCAGACTCTTACTAAAACACATCCGTGTTCCTCTTAATGCCCTTTGCGTTCCAGGGCCGCGGTAACTCTTTCGAACAAATTCCGCAACCCTGGCAGGACTTTGCCCGACCTGGGGATCAAACTCAGGACTCAGGACCTCACGCTCAACAGTTGCGCTTGCGACCACTAGACCAAAGAGGCATTTACATTGGCCTATAAAATTATAAAAGTGAACTAACTTGGCAGATATAACAAGCTTGTCCCAGTGACTCTTTAGATCGTCGTCCTCGGGTTGTTCCGCGATGTACATGCCGTCAAACTCCAGCTTACGAGCGATCTCCTTCTCGCGCTTGAAGATGGCTAGCGGCACCTGGAATTTAGGGGATAATTTTAGAAACTATTTTGGTATACCTGTTCATTTAACATATTATCAATCTTTAGCAGTAACAGCCTAGCGGTTGACCGCTGTTGTCATGTGCAGATTGCATTAACGGTGAAGGAAAACATCGTGAGGAAACCTGAAAACCTAAGAGGGCTCCAAAAATGTTCTCGATGGTGTGTGTACCCCGCACCAGGCCACCGTGATGGACTAAGGCCAACACCCTTCCAGTTCTCAGAAGGGACCAGTACCTAGCAGGAGGGCAGTAATGGGCTGATTGTGGAATCTTTTTACATGACTGCCAATAAAAGAGTTCTCTATGGTGTGTAGTCAGTCAACCCGAACCAGGCCAGGGTGGCATAGTAAGACCTTAATCCTTCTCATTCTAAGAAGAGGCCGTTGAGAGAGACAGTAATGGGATGATTTAGACAATTTTTTTTTCTTTGGCTCGTTATAAATCAATTAACCTTAGTACTTCCTTGTAAACAATACTTTAGGTTGAAATGGCAACATTTATAAATTATCGTGTGAGTGGATAAGAAACTTCTCAGTTCACAACCCTCCCCGACAAATAAGACACACGGCGAGAAGGGTATGGTATGATAAAAGTAGCAACGCCGCGTTCATACGACTTGTTACCATAGTTTTTCAAATTGTCAATTTCCGTATAAACTCAAACTATTTATTTGCACACTAAGGTTAAATAATACAGGTCTTATTATATAAAGTAGGTACAGCTTAGCAACCTTTTCCAGGTGTTGCAATATTTGAGAGCTCTAATTAGATAAAAGTATACATATTTATAAATTTACTTAAGTGTCTATTTAGTACTATGTATAATGAATATTTCGAAAATTAAGCTTTGTTCAACAAATTATATCCTAGCTTTTCTAGGCATCGGAATCGATGGTTAAAATCTTTCGGGTACCTCGAGCCCATGGCGTATAACCGTTGGTGCGTCTGTTAGTGATGGTGTAACTTCTGAACGACTTGACCGACTGGGGTCACATTTACACATTTTTTTGTCGAGACCATGCTTCCTAGCTATGCTAGGATGCGATAGATAGTACTGTAGAACAGCTAGTTTACCTTAAGATGGTAGTAACCGATGAGTATAGCGAGCGACACTATAGAATGCAGACCAGCAGCTATTTTTATCACGTGTTCCATGTAGAAGAAGTCTTCGTCTATGTGAACTACTTCTATAGCGTCATCCTCTTCGCCTGATTCGCCACTGCCGCCTGAGGAAAGATACACAGAACTTAGTTTACGCATTTTCAAGTTAAATGTAAGTTTAGCACCAGCATCACTTCAGTCAGTGCCGGGTGGCGCCCCGGGCGAGATGTTTTTAGTATCCTTTATTTCTAACTATTAATTAGGATTCTGCTGCGACTAACAGGCAAAATTACTGCTTTTGATCATGTTTGTTTCAATTCAAATTAGTTCTGATATTTTTTTTAAATTGCTCGCATATTTTCTAGTGACGTTGCTTCATTTTCAACCGATTAATTAGTGGGTTGAGGCGCCCTGTCCCGCCCAGTCGCATCGGGAGCCCGCATCGGTAATCCAGCCCCGACTTCAAACCAATGTTACAACGTGAATTAAAAAATCTAAATTAAAATTAGTCCCTTGCAATTTTTGAACTGGGAGAAATGATTGGAGCCTTTGTGAGATATTAAAACTTCAATCATTTCTCCCAGTAAATCAGCAAGACAGTATTTTTTGCTAGCAGTATATTTATTTGGCCCAAAACCACCTTTCCACAATCCTTGTGGTGGATCGAAGGATGGCCTATTTTCAGTACTTAACTGGGATGCATGAAAAGAGATACTACTAACCTTGTCGACTGGCTAGTCTTTTCACCACATCATGTGCTATTCACGTATAGCTATAGCTTATATAGAAGAAGAACTTAACTCCTTTCAAATGAGTTCTGATAAATTATTTAGTGATGAATCAATAAAATGTGAGTACCATCTCCGCTGCCAGATCCAGAGCCTGAGCCAGAACCGCCGATGATGTCTCCCAGACCGGAACCCTCGCCGCCTTCCGCGTCCAGCGTAGACACCTGACAACATAGTTAGGTATATTATAAAATGTATACTTAGCGCAGTGATAGCAGAAGTTGCGCTTGCCGCGGTCAGTCCGTGGATGGATCGCGTCACATTCTGAGAATAGACCCATGCCCAGCAGTGGGACATTAATGGGCTGATTATCATGAATTGTGTGGAATGCTTTAAGGGCCCCAACCAGACGCCCGTAAGTATAAACTTGCTGTGGTGTGAAAGACCCATCTTTAAAACAGAGGCGCAAGCACGGATCTTTTTATCGAGTCGATTCGAGAAATTTATCAATTCTAAACGTCAAATTTGACATAAGACATAGATAAAACGACAACTTATCTATTCTAAACGTCAAATTTGACATAAGATATAGATAAAACGACAACTTATCTATTCTAGACGTCTAATTTGACATAAGAAATAGATAAAACGACAACTGTTGTCGTTTTATCTACATCTTAAGTCAAATTTGACGTTTAGAATAGATTCATTTCTCGAATCGACTCGGTATAAGATCCGTGCTCGCACCGCAGTTTTGATTACACTTCAGATGCTAATTTTATAAAAAAAACTAGCTGTGCCCGCTGGGCTCTGCCCGCGTAAGTAGTTTTTTTTTATTATGTCAGCATTTTTGCTCAAATGCCAACAGCCACTGTACAAAGTTTCAACTCAATCGGAAGAACGATGCGCGAACGCATACACCGACCAGACATAAAACACACAAACAGTATTTTTATTATAAGATGTCGACAAGCATACAAAATTAATATGACGTTCATTTATTGACCGCGTGTTACTGACACGTTCCTTTGTTTTTTTGGAATACTCTTTGGCGAGAAGTCAAGAGCAGCCGACCACATTTCCGTATCATCAAAGTGTATTGCAAGAAATCGAGATCGCACTCACCTTATAGAACAGCAGCACAAAGTTGATACAGAAGGCCAACACGAGGGCGACGTACTTCAGATTGTAGAAGTTACGAGCTAAGAACGAGACGGCGCGACGAGTGTACTGCGAGAGGTCCACTTGAGATAACGCTGAGGGAGTTGGGCCGTGTACTGCCTGTAAACCGATAATTGTTTAAATAAAAGTATATTGGTTGTTGGGAGGAGAACTAAGAAGAGAGAGAAGAAGTAGATAGGAATTTTTAAGTGTCAGCTGTGAATACATAATCGTGGTGAATTAAATGAGTGATTTAGGAAAGCGTTTGCCACAACAAACGCGGCTACCACGCAAGCGGACAACCCGCTTGCGTGGTCTTTGAACGCCCAGTACCTCTAGTGAGAGTTTGCAAATTACGAACACGGCAATAGTTTTCGTAAGCTCGTTAAACTCTATCTCTCTTACACACCCTCAAGAAAAAGAGACAAATATACTATTTAGATTGGCGAGCTCACGATCTGTTTTCTATTTTCGTGATTTACGAACAAACTCGCACTATGGGTACTAAAGTACAACTCTACTAACAAAATTGTTGCAAAGCCGCAAACGAACCACAACCATTAATCGGTTTTCGTTTATGAAATAAATATGTTTGGTTTTGTTTTTCTTGTCAAACAATATGACAGTTTTTGTAAACGAAAACTGTCTGAATGAATGGATCGGCTTCGGTTTGGTTGCGATTGATCAACGTTTCTGTTAGTGGAATTGGCTGACAGCTGGCGCTCCGCGTTCGGTGTGGTAAACGCTAAACAAGTCTTAAAAAAACTGATTAAAAAAACTTACAACGTTTTATATCTATACGTAATATCGGGTGTGTAATGTATGATATAATACAAATGCTCTAATTTCACTTGAAATAACGTTCATATAATATAATTTTCATAGGCTATAAAATCATATAACCTAATTTCATATGACCTAATGTTTCATATGATATAATTTTCATTTAATATAAAACATTTAGTATAACGTTCATTTTATATAATTTTCAATATGTATAATATTCTTTTTATTGTTCTTTTGACCTAATTTTCATGTTTAATGGTCACAGTTCTAACCTAACTCAAATGGCACCTAACCAAATCTTAAAATATTCAATGCATGGTTGAGGGTGGGCTTGGTCGACGAAGCCCCGCTTCGCGGGGCTCCTACTTCTGGATGGTTTATAAAAAAATATCCACGAAGGGGATGGCGGGGTCTATTCGCTCGCTTCGCTCGCTCACACGACCCCGCCATCCCCTTCTAACCTAACCTGTCCGAGTCGGGGTGCCCTAAAGTCCAGATTGCATCCTATTTCTACTGGTTACAATAGTTGAGGGTGGTAGGTGTATAGAGTATAAAGCGAAGAAAAAAAAACAGTACAATATTTTTATTAATAGTAGTCATTTTAAAATCTAAAACAAATATCGAGATTGCAATAGCCACACAATGAATAATTTCGCTGTAACTGTATGACAGTAAGAAAAATAATAAATTCGTGTATAGTCTACCCACCTCACGCATAAAAGCAAACTTTTGTAGCAATTAATGCTTATGCGATGCATTTTTGCTAGTACCATACTAGCAGGCGTTTAAAATCGTATCAGATTTTCTAAATTATATTAAAAGTTATTAGAGATTATGAATATTATAGTAAATGAATAATATACTACATGAATATTATGTCAAATGTGCATTATAGGAAATGTATATTATATCATAAGAAATTAGATAAAATGAAATTATATCAACAATTCATTATCTCAACTGATCGTTATATTAAACAAAAGTATATTAACTGAAATTAGGTCAAGTGAACGTTAGATTTTTTGTTATTATATCAACCGTTACACACCCACGTAATATCGGGTTCATTAGTGCAGTCTCAGTTCAAAGAAATAATCGTATGCGGCGACTTGCTCGGCTTTAGACGCTAATGCTTATAGACATCTCAAATGCGCAAGCTAATGTCGCTGTAAGGTGGGGCTGCACTTATGGCCACGACCGTACATACATTTCGAAACAGACTATATTCAATTAGGATTTAGTCTGTTTCGAAAATTATGTTGAAATTTAAATAAATGTAAAATAAACGTAACTACTAGACGCGTTGCTCAGAACAAGAAGTTACTGAAGGGATAATATATTTCGTTTGGAATAGTGCGTTAGTACATTATGTCTGTAATATAAAACGAAAAAGCTTAGAAGCGACATGACACAATCATACGGACTATGTTGATGAGTTACCTTCTTTGGCTTCAAAAACGTTTTTGATCGTCCTAGCTGCATTAAATGGTAAAAATGATAGTGATAACTATGTTTAGTGCGCGGCAAATAAGTTGACCCAAACTGGAGCCGTTTGAGAAGATACAAATAGGTGTTAAAAAAAAAACTATTTTATTTTGCTCCCTATATTCTTACTTATTATCTCCCTACCCTTAGGGCCTGTCCACATCTCCACGTCACGACGTCGTCAAAGTGGAATGGTGCGGTAACGCGGCACGGTGAGATGACGTAACGTGCAAATTCACGTTACCGTATCGTAAAAATGCACGTCAGGATCATTGTTAGATTTATCGTTGATCATGTAGATCCTGAATTCTAATAAGACAGGCCCTTATCCCACTCTAGGTGTGGTCGGCACAACATGTATTCCTCTTTCATTCTCCTCATTCAGCCGTCATCTCAGTACTCACTTCTTTCTTACCCATATCATCTTTCAAACAATCTATCCATCTTTCTTCCCTCTGCATAACATGTCTTTATTACGCTAACCTGTTACTCTTCAACTTTTCAGTTACTGACGCTATTGTTGAACTTCTTCCGACACACTTATTCTATATCTTATACATTCTTGTTATTCCACACATCCATCTCATTCCTATACCTATACTTACTCAAACAAAAAAAAGTACAAGATATTTTTTAACACCGATTTTTATCTGCGAAACGGCGCCAGTTCGACTCAACTTATTTGCCGCGCACTATAATACGTTAAGCATACTCTACGTGAAATAACTTATGATCACTACAGCTGCCTAGGTCATGTTGTCTCAGTTAAGAGTCGAACCATACTGTCAGGGTTGCGGTGCATGCAGCTGCGAATCCCGCACTCCGGCCATATTATGTTAGGAGAAGGAACACCGTGGGTTTTTAGTCGGTAAGAGGGATAACCCTCCTTGGAGAATTTACGGACGATAAAGAAAAATAGTAGTCGAGCCACACGGTGTGGCAGGCCAGTAAGTCTTGATCTATTAAAACCGGTCATTTGCTCTGTACAAGGAGCCCTAAGAATCCATTTTAAATATAACTTCTTACATGGAAACTAGGCATAGTACAAGTAAATTAAGTTTAAAGAAAGATAAAATATATAAAAGCACAGAATAGGCAGACGAAGAGCAAAATGAGATGAGAAATGCAAGATTAGATTATAAGATAGATGAACTGATTGATAGTACTAGATCCGAAAAAAAAAGTTTAAAATACATAAAATATAAAGAAAATAACTTAAAATGCCAATTCTAGAATGAAGTTGCCCGCAGAAGATGTCTCAAAAATTATACCTACATTCAAATTGTCAATGAAGATTTAGTTACCTAGGGGCACGGCTGTGAGCCAGCCAAGTTCGGCAAGAAGGGACGAAGGATTTCTATTTTACTAAAATCATTTTAAACACAATTTTTCACCTTCAAGAATGTAATGTTACCTTTTTGCTTTCAGCTTCAATGGCGGACATAGCAGCTTGTTGTGCAGCTTGCGCTTCCATCCTTTCTTGTGCTTGCTTCTTAGCTTGTTCACCTCTGAGTTAACATAACAAATGTATTAGTATTTCATTTATACATCTATCTATATACATTTAAAAAATTTAAATACATATTTTCTAATAGATATACGTTTAAAAATATAAACCCACCAGCACTGGGAACAAGGTCCAAGCTGCTAGTGACCTGACGGCTCTTAGCGTGCCCTATCAAGGAGTACCGCTTCCTTGAATGTAGCCCTTGATCTAGCCGCCTAACGAGAGCCTCATAAGGTGTTGATCGAGGCTCTTGGCTATAAGGCTATTCGCCGTAACGACTAACTACTATGTATTAGTATTTTTTATGAATAACATTGAATGAATTTCTTGTTTGAAAGTACTGCAAGGAGTATTCGTAAAAATAACAGTATTAGTAATATGTATTTGACAGGAGCCAAATTATTTACTGCAATAAAAAGCCAATTTACTGCAGTGAAAAATAATCTTTACGCTGACGCAGTAACTGTGAGTGGCGCGAAAATGAGCGACTGTCATTGGCTGTTCGATCAGGTACATCGATGTAACTTATTAGTTGTGTTGCACTGTTAAAAATATTTACGGCCTAAACTTAATTCTACCAATGAATAATAAAATATGCGTCAATCTCGTACCCAAGTAAGTCGATCAATGACGGCGGTCTCTGTTCTTCAGTGTGGTCTGCTCCCTCATCAGGCGACACTTCTGCCTCCTCGCCAGAAGATGGCGTTGATGTGCTCGGTGACTCGTGCGGTTTTACTTGTATCCTGAGAAGATTTTTGGAGGAATTTGATATAGCGTCAAATACGTATAATCGTAAGTTTGAGGAATAGTTCGAGTGTGGCGTTTATCAATAACAGTAGAGATAAACTACGATAACATGGCGCGCCCCTCCATTGACACTGCAAGTAAAAATGTGTGAGTAAAAATATTTACAACGTGTCATTCGTTCAATGCACATGTGTGCATTCTGCAACTTAAACAAAAACATGGATCAGTCGCTCGACAGATTTGACGTCGCTAAAAAACATTATGGTAACTATGGTACCGCTTGGAGGTTTGTATGGATGACACACGTGCGCCTTGTCGAGCGGTCACTTTAATTATGCACTAGTCGTGCAATAAATCTACTAAATATCAAACATGTCAAATACTGTCAAACACAAACATGGTGACTTGTTGGCATAAGCACACACACATTGAAGACAGATGTTGGAGGGGCGCGCCATGTTATCGTAGTTTATCTATAGTTGTAATTTCAATGTTTTGAAGAGCATCTTTCTTTTGTGTTAGTGATTTTTGGACTCCAATTTCAAATCAGAAATAGAAATATTTTAAGAGGCACACTATAAGGGCATTCAATTAAAAGAGCATTCACGATCACGACTGACGATACTTAAGTACGTCCGGCGTACCCTGGGACGTCAGCCCCGCTACAAACCTCACTGACTGGCTAATCTTTTCACTACGGCTTGAGCTATTCTCGTATAGGACGTGCCGATATAACAGAGAGAGGACATTAAGATGGACCTTGTCGTTTTTTAAGGGTCAATAGTGTGCAAAACAAGAAATGAAGAAGCTGACGCCTTGCTTGATGTAAGAAGCACCATAATTTTAAATGATTAAAATATCATATCCTTGCTTTAACTCCGATGAATTTATCTCGTCTGCCACCGAACAGCACCCCTATAGGAGGAACAATATACATAGATATACTCACACCTTTTTTTGTAGGCAGAAACTATAGAACGCCTATGCTACGATCTTTACATACTCCTTTCGCTTTGTCCACGTTCATAAATCATGTATGAACTATAGGAGGAACTGAAAGATAAATACAAGGTACTTACTGTCCATTGTCTTCTTTAGTGATATCCAGTCCAAAAGCCGAGACCTGCAACTGTCCTGTGTCGTCAGCTGCTGGCAACGCTGGTAGATGTCGAGAACCTGTCACGTTAAAGGAATCCATCGTATCAAACGTTCAATATTAGGTACGTAAAGACGTGATCCTAATAAAAAAAAACCGTCTTTTTGTAAGATAGTGCTGCCGATTCACCAACTAAACTAAATTTAGAAGAATCTGATCTGATCTTTTACTAAGAGACAGCGACAGAAAAGGACAATGATAGATAATAACTAAGTTGGAGATGTCAAACTAGTTTTACGCCTTGAATTTCAAATTTGTATGGAAATTTTAGTTCAACTAATGACTGCTTTTATTTACGTCCGTTTCTTTCTCATTTTATCAGAGTGAAAAACACGGCTTTAATCAAGTTTAGTTTGTGTACTACAGAAACCCCAGCCCGCACCTCTGACTTTTCGGATTCATGCTCGGATCAGAATTTGATTATCACTTGCGTTAACGGTGAAGGAATAACATCGTGAGTAAAACTGACTGCACCTCTGAGTGGGCTTCAAAAATATTCTGATGATAGTATGTGTAGTATGCCAAACTGCTCCAGGCCAGCGTGGTGGATTAAGATCTAATTCCTTCTCAAAATGAGAAGGGATTAGACCCAATCCAACTCCACTGCTGTGCACAGGCTTCTTCTCTGTAGGCGGATTATGCTAAGTATTTGGGTAGATACTTAAAATATTTCATGACTATACAGGGTGGTAATTTGAGATGGGGCATGAAGGGCAACTACCTTAACCATTGTAGCTATAGGAAAACGTTCTTAGAAGACCACCCCTAACTTTTGGGGTAATTTAAATCGGCATTCACAGATTTTGAAAAAAAAGTACAGTCAGCGAGAAAAAGGGCCGTTTTCACAAAACTTTTTTATGATGCCAATCGATCCCATTTCCCATATAGATCAAAAGACTCTGCCGGACCAACTGAGGTTGGAGTACTAGAAAAGTCAGAAATCGCAAAAAACTTATTTGAGGTGGGGTAGTTATAAGGGCCTTAATCGTTGTGGCTAGAGGAAAATGTTCTTATGAGACTGTCCATATTTTTTGAAAATATTTCGAACTGCATTCACAGATTTTCAAAATAAAATAATAATTTTTTTCGGCATTAGCCTCACTTTTTACAAAATGTTGTTTTTCGTGATTTCTGAAGTTTCTGGTACTTTAACCTCAGTAGGTCCTATTTTGATCCTTATGGGAAATAAGATCGAAAGGCATCATAAAAAAGTTTTGTGAAAACGGCCCTTTTTCTCGCTGACTGTACTTTTTTTTCAAAATCTGTGAATGCCGATTGAAATTATCTTAAAAGTTAGGGGTGGTCTTCTAAGAACGTTTTCCTGTAGCTACAATGGTTAAGGGAGCTGCCCTTCATGCGCCATCTCAAATTACCACCCTGTATACAAAGCTCAGACGTAAAGTAGAAGTTTTCTGGTTACCGTAAAGAATTTCTAAGGATTGTGTGAAATTCATTGGCTTTGTTTATGACACGCAATTATTATTTTTTTTGAAAAGAGGCACACATTAAAAAAAAAAAAACAGACATTATAGTGTCCACAGATGTGTTTCTCATTAAATTATCCTATATTAGGAGTGACTAATACGTTGTTCGACGACGAAAATGACAGACACCGTTAAATTCACAGATTTACAATACAACATTAAGCTATAGACATTTATTAAGCAACGCACAACATTGAATAAGTTTTCACCTATTTGAAACAGTCCCGTTTTTGTCTTTGTGATTTTAGGAAACTCTTTATAGTGTAGGAGATAGTGACCGCCTGACTAACGTTATCGTAGTGGGGTTGATTTATGCCCGGTTCCTATATCCAAAACAAATCGTTTTGCTTACTAGTGGTAGCATGTTAATTGCCAAACTGGGCAACTAATTGGCTTCGTAAGTTTATTTCATCTTTGATAGCTATTGTGGAGGAACGAGGTATGGTGTTTCTCCAAAGAAAAAGGAGGATCCTCCAACCAGGCGGGTTTTATGCCTGGCGGGCTACTGCCCAACGGTTAATGCTGGGCGTTAATGCTGCGTACTTCGCATGTGGCGTGATAGATTTCACCACACTCTAATGTATGGGAGGATCTATTATGCAAATCTATGAGGTCTTTTTTTCGAGACAGCTTGATGACGGCTGAATTATTGGTGTGATTAATTTTAACCAAGAACGCTAGGTATTTTATAGGAATCGCCCAATAGGGTAGAGTAGAGTCATTTTGTGTATATGACTAATAATATAATAAACATTATGGGTTCAATAAGCAGACACGCTCTACTCCACGAGTCAATAAGCAGACACGCTCTACTCCACGAGTGACGATACTTAAGTACGTCCGGCGCACCCTGGGCAGTTTGACTGGCTGATGTTTTCACCACGCCATGAACTATTCTCGTATATCTCGAGAGAAGAAGAAGCAATAACTACGCTTGCCCAAAATCCAAGGCTAGTCACAAAAGGAGGTACTAATCCGCAGGCCACTTAAAGTATTACTGAAGACTGTTTTAAACCAAGTGTTTTTGTATTTCCTTGCAAAATAATTTTTATTTTAGTTTTTTCAACAAATATTTATCTCTGCTTTAGTTACGAATTCAGAAAATGGAAATTCTAGTCCGTGACCTAAAACTGAGGATAGATAGATTTTAGCGTATTTTGTATGAAATCTTTCAATAACGAAAATCGGGCGGTCACTGGCTCCTAAACCATTTTACGTGTTAGCTTACCTGTTATTATCCAAAAGCAGATTTGTTACACCATATAATGTTATAATTAATACAATTAATGCCAATAATTAATACGTAATTTTGAAATCATTAGATGTTACATATGTTGTTAAACCTGCGTTTGGCGATTAAGTGTTTCTTGTTGTTGATGCGTTTGGTCACTGTTGGGCCAAAACATTATTTTTCATATTAAATGTTCTTTACATTGAGTAAAAACCCTATGAATGGAGTCCAGAGCTTAATTGTGGATTCATTTTATTAAATATTTTTTCATTGGGACCATTTTTCGAAAAATATGAGACTGCTCGAAGAACGCTAGTAGGGTAGTGTTTTAATGTCAAAGTAGAATACGTCTTCGGAAAATATAACTCTAACAATTTTTTTGTAAAGCCTTGTACGCACTTTCGAACACGAACGTCGCGGACATGAATATCGAACATGCTGTTTGCATGTGCGCACTATTACCAACTAGTGTATTCGGCGAACACGTTCATAGTGATTCATGTTCGATGTTCGTGTTCGAAAGTGCGTACACGGCTTAAGAACTGCGTATCAGACGTATTTTTTTATTTACGATTTATATAAGGTTTTATATTAATAATCCACGATATTTTACATAGTGCCTTAGTAAATGCTAAAGACGGCGAAACGACCACAAAAAAAACTGATGGTATAAATATATTTTCTGCTAAAAAATAATTTAGTAAATCAATCAATTAATTAATTTACTGGTTCTTTTAGGAGTAACTGTTAGCGTGCACGGCGCTAGCTATCAGTGCTGGGCCATTTTCTTGCATGGATGTTATAACAACTTAGAGAACCAGTATCGAAATAAATGACGTCTATAATAATTTTGACAAAAAAAAATACAACTGATTTCATTTTCAGTGATACCTAACCATCTTCAGCATTCACTAAGACGCCATGCAAAATATCGTGGATTATTAAAGAAAGACCTTATACAGGGTGTTAACGAATTCGTGTAATTCCTTAAAACCACATGATCTACTACTGGTGTAGACAGACCCCGCACGGGATTTAGCTTGATTAAAAATATAAAAACAATTCTTTTTTTTTCATGCGGCTTTGTTACCGATCGTATCTAAACCATATTCAGTAAAAGTTTTTTTTTTACGTAAAAATTATTTTATTTTTGTGAACATTTCGATGCCACGCATAAATTAATGAAAGTACGGCGACACGGCTGGCAGGAACGACTAACACGATATCGCTCTTTGCATCAGATGACTCAAGGTTCTAAAAAGACTCAGAAATTGAAAACCAAATTTTTTTTTCAATTATTTTTTGGTTTATTTTCGAAAATTCCCATTTTGGGTTCATCTGTGTCACCAGTAGATCACGCGGTTTGAAGGAATTACACGAATTCGTTAACACCCTGTATTAAGTAATATTGACAATGATGAGCCTAAACCGTTGTAGTTTACCACAGCTGAAAAGGTAACCGCCGTTTCCTTACCAAATATTCTCAACAAGTTTCCCAGTGACCAAACGCCGCATGTGCGAAGCGGCACTCGTGTATACCTGTGTGATGTTCTTACTTTGTGTCGCAAGCAACCTGTGCCTCAACTGACCGATTTTCTCCTCCTCTGTTGGCTCTGGGGGCGGTTCATCCGTCTGAGGTCCTCGCATCAAACCAAGAAGCACTCCAAATATGTACCTGTACAAGTTTATTACAAATTATTTCTGGACTTGGCGGTCGCACTGCCGTGTGCCCAAAAGAAGGAGTGATTTGATTTTCTGTGTTTTAGGAAAGGCTGTGTTTTAAAAGGAGAATACTAAGCGATAGTAGTGCTATCTATTCTGTATCTACGACAACACAGATAATTAATTTTATTGACAACACATAATCTAAACATTTATTTTACATTGGAACTGTGCTGAAGCTTTTACTAGAGAAATTGTGCACTAAATTATTTCTACATATCCCTAATTTATCCAGCTGCATCAATTAGGTATCTCCGTGGTAACTTGTGGAAGGTCTTTTATGTTTTATGTACCCTAGTACTTCGAAAGGCTAGCGTCCATTAGGCTCGCCGAGTTGAGTCGTTTAGAATCGCAATAATTCGCTTCCTATACATTTACCACAGTGTACCTACTTACTACATACAGTGGGTCAACGCCCATACATTTGACAGGTCCTATGAAATGTCAAAATTATGTAGGGGCGGAGGTTATGTCCCAAGTATGCAGTATGGCTACTCGGGACATAACCTCCGCTCCTTCACCCCGCAACCCCCCGCACGATTGCTCTGCGACAATGTTCTACGTTGACCGATTGTAAGGAGTAAGATATAGGTAGACTGTGCATTTACTATAAAACTGCGTTGATCAGCGACGAGCCGAGACGCGCCGAGTCGCATCACTCGCGCGCATCGCTTGTCACGCTAATTTCTGTTTTAACGACTTGCGATTACTGACCGTTTCGCCTTGATTTGTCTCTACACGGAAAAATGCGACTCGACTCGATTTGACGTGTTTCGGCTGTAGTCGACGCCAGGCTTAATATATAAGTGGGGCTCGTGGCAAAGTAACAACAGTGGGGATCATATGATTTGCAAGGTAAAGCTGCGCTTGCCACGGTCAGTCCGTGGATAGGTGGCTATTCGTTACACACCGATACCCCTCCGTGCCTCAAAGAGCATTGTGGCGGCATCTATCCACGCCACATGCGAACTATTCAAGCCTACATCGTGATATCAAGATTTAACACGCAGATAGTATTTATACAACCTCCCAACATCAACTGTTGGGCAGTAGCCCGCCAGGCACAAGACTCCGCCTGGTTGGAGGATCCTCCCTTTGGTTGGAGGAACACCACACCTGGTTCCTCCACAGCATGTTAAACCGTTGGTCTCGGGTTTCATACCTATGACATCGGTTACGAGTAGTCAGAAGCCCGAAAATCTAACAACCGGTCTAAGAGCGTTTGTCCACCGCCGCTGTCACCGAGAAAAGAGATTATTTCGGACCGAGTTCGGAAAGACGTGACGGCGATCATGTGTCCACCGCGACCGATCTCGGTGGTTCCCAACACAACACAAAAATCCGTGCACCGGCGCCGTCAATCTCGGATGTAGTGGACAAGAGCAGACGCGTTTTGTATTGCCGTTATTTCGGTCCGTCACGATCTCGGCAGAGTTCTAGCGGTAGTGCCGAACTGCTCACAATCTCGGTGGCCGAGGTGACGGCGCTCGGATGACGGACGTGCGGTGGACACGCAGCCATAGTAATGTATGTATCGCTAATCGGCAACGTCATCTCGTTCTCGGTGACGGCGGCGATGGACAAACGGCCTAATAGTAGAATATCGGCATTGCCCAATTACTAGGTTGCGGAGGTCTGATAGTAGTAGCTCCGTGTAAATACTACCAGTATTCAAGTATTCGATTCAGCCGCATTTGGTTAGACTGGAAGCTGACCTCAACATAGTTGGGAAAAGGCGAATCAAAATAGTGCTTCTAATAAGCCGCGTACTGACTGAGCGAGCAGCCTCGCGTGGCAGCCGCACGGGGCAAATCCTCGGTCGGTCAGGACATACCTCGCCAGAGGCAAGCGCACGCGCTGCCTCGCCCGAGCGTGCCGCGGCTCGAGCCAAGCGTTGTCGGTTTTTGTCGATGCTCAAAAGCGCCTCAGTAGGTTTGCCACGTGCACTCAATACGGTTTATTTTGCCTCGCTTGATTGACGAACAATGGAATCGTTTGCATCATGGATAAAGAACAGTGTCTTAAATTAATACAACATAATTATGGCGAATGTACTGCCTCATGACGGTTTTGAGCAAAACTGGCTATAAGCCGCGTTAGGCACGCGCAGTTTCGTTAAACTGAGTGCTCGATGCTGGCTCAGCCTCACCTTGGCTCGGCCTTAGTGCGCGTGGCAGCCTCATGCAAGAAATCTACAGACCGAGGCGGCCTCGCGCGGCAAACATTGCGCGGCAAACGTCCGAGGCTGCCTCGCGAGGCTGCTCGCTCAGTCAGTACGCGGCTATTCGTAAAATGTTTGTGTACCTACGTATTCACATGAAGGTCTACATTATTCCCTAAAAGTGCCAAATTACATTATAAGAGGCTCCAAAGTTACTAGAGGGATTCCCAATTAATGCAGCCATCCATACAACCATTTTATAAAACACAGTATTATACATGCACCAATTAATTCCTATTTACACTGAGGAATAAAAAAAATATGGAAAAGAAACGTGAAAGAAATAGCGTAATGTGGATGACAACACAAAGTGTATTTATAAGTAAAGGCTATTTTATCAACCTGTGACGTATAATAAAGATATTTTGCGAGTATGATTTCGTGCTAAAAATACGCCTAAACGTCGTGGATGTTTCAAGCTGGATTTCTGTGTGTTGCGGCCGATGCGATAGATGCGCACGACGGACGCGACAAATGCAACAATACTACTAAGAAAATGTATGGGGCTCGGTATTGTCGCATCCGTCGCTCGCGTCAGTCGCATAGGCCGCGGCCCACGGAAGTCTACCTTAACCCCTCGTTTACATCAACGTATAAAACATGGATTTTACATGTGTCAGTCAATGTTTTCCTTTATTTTATACACTTAAAACAATTTCTGAGCTATAAAAAGATTTATCCCGATAGCGATGCCGGAAACATGTTTAATACATTGCCGAAACAAGATTGACAATATCACATTTTACAAACTAGTTTTTAAGTTTTGTTTAAAACAAGTATTACAACTTATTTCTCAATGTGAGACAAAAATAATGAGAGTTGATTGAATATCGATAAATCACTCGCAAAAAAGGTGGTTTTTGGAGGTCTAAATTCCGGTTATTTGGAACCCCGCCATATCATTTAAAACCAATTATATGATGGATGGAATAATTGGATGGAAAACTCAACCCTATCCATAGAAAGATATAAATAAATATTTAAAGACTATGCAGAAATTATAATGACGTCACTGGCCAATAAAGTGCCCTAAAACCACAACTTGAAATAGTGAAGCATTTACCAATGACTGTGCACCAAACGTAGCGTGTAACATAAACGAAACAATCACTCATGACGTTCGATTATTGATCTTATTCCAAACGAAATAGAATTCAAAATTAAACTCACCTGACTACGACGAGCACTCCATAGCCCAAGTAATAGAAAAGATAGAAGAACATTTTGAAGAAGCCCACTGCTAGCTCAGCGGGCGGCATTTGCTGCAGGTCTGCGATTTTCGCCTTTATGTTGGATGGAGATAAGGATGAGAATGCCGTAGAAATGCCGTCCTTTACTGACTGAAGTCCGCGACGGAATGGATCTTTGCCGGCTCTGAAATTGTTCATAAGATTAGTAGAAAATTCAAATTCAAAATTTAGGTCACTCTCTGTTGCGGAATTTGTTCGAAAGAGTTACCGCGGCCCTGGAACGCAAAGGGCATTAGGAGGAACACGGATGGGTTTTAGTCAGTAAGAGTCTGACACTCCCTTCCGCTCCGCACAGAGCGGAAGAAGTCATTTGATGATGGTCACTTAACTATGTATACCAAAATGTACTAAAATGTAGATACAGACTGGGTTAGCGTTCCGTTCGTAGTTGATCTTTAATGCAGTAAGGTCCCTACTGCAATTCTAAAATACTCAAAAGCCGTACCCCCGGCTTCTGAATAGCTGTTTAATTTAATCTGTTGTAAAATCCTGACCAAAATGGTCAAACAAAATACAAACAATCAATCACAGCACCTAAGCTGAGATTATACAACTAATTAGTCATTGTTTTTGGTGATCAGCATTTCATAAGGGTTTAATAACTTACCTTTCATCATCATCATCACCCATATACATGTAACTGGCTTCTCTACTCTTGGGTCCTCCCACCGACTCTTCGGAAGCAGCCATAAGTCCTGACGCGTGCGTCATTTCAAAGATGGCGTCCTCACAGAAGTTGACGAAGGCTTCCAGCTTCTCCTTATCACCACCCTCTGTTACGATGCTGTAGAAGAACGCGCGTTTGGATTCCTGGATGAGAAGGTGGAATTAGTTGCTGTACTTTTGCTGGGGTATTGAGATTGAGTAGATGGTAGGCCATTTTGCGATAGAGAGCCAATTTAAGGAAATAAAAAAAAGTTATCAGTAATTGCCACATATTCTTTAGCATTAATTACTGTCCTAACTGCCTTGTTGGTTTAGCAGTCGCAAGCACGACTGCTGAGTGTGAGGTCCTGGGTTCGATCCCCGGGTCGGGCAAAGTGTTATTGGGTTTTTCCGTGTGTAATTTCTCAGTAGCAGCCCGGAGTCTGGATTTGTGCCCGGTTGATGGCAACAGGCTTGCCCCCTATTACATGGGACTTGCTGACTGGCTAATCTTTTCACCACGGTATGAGCTATACTCATATAGCTCGTGCCGACATGAGAGAAGGTTAAAGGGGTTCGAACATTTTTCTATGAAAGCTAGCATAGCCCGCCCGCCACCATTTTTATTTTTTTTCAAGACTGCGGCGCTGTTTGTAACTTTGTACTGAGCTTTTTGTGAACTTTTTCTTTTTTTGAACTTTGCAACAGAGGACACTCAAACAAACAAAAAATATCAGCAATACGATGCCTAAGTGCGTATACACATAGAAAGCGGGACCGATCTGCCAGCGCTTGTCGGTGCTGGTCCGCGCAGTTAGTCGGCGCAGGTAGTCTCTATACTGTGCGCCGACAAGCTCCGAAAAGCGCCGCCAACAAGTTCCGAACTGCTCCAATCAACGCTGTTAAGCCGTCATTTGTTGCTTTATTTGCAAGGGAACAAGGCGTATTTTTGTTTAAAAATGCCAGCCCCTGCTTCTGCCCGCTTCCTTTATGTAACGGTCACCTGCACGGACCAGTACCGACAAGCGCTGGTAGGTCGGCGCCGGTTACCCGCTTCCTTTATTTAAACGTCCTAAAGTGTCACGTTGCCGAGATAGTTTGAGGCAAATATGACTACGAACAATGACAATCAATAAAATAAACTAATTGCGTGTTTACATGCGTTAGATTTTATTCAAATAATAGTTCCCAGGTTGATTTAACCATTTGTTAGAAGAGAGTAAAACTAGGAGCATGAAAAAACAACTTGGCTATGCCAGAAAGGTTCTATCCCCTTTATTCTTGATTTATTTTTAATCCTGTAACTGCAATGATATTTCTTCTACATACCTTGATCTGAGGCTTCTCCCACTGCTCAATATTGGACTCCTTGATCTCGAAGTAGACTCGCTCGATGCGCTTGGAGCCACCCATGATTTCGATGCGGCCAAGGAAGGGTTCGAAGTAGTTCAGGACAGAACCTGCTGTCTCCAGGAAACGAGCCAACCTGAGATGATAAGTTATTATTAGACATCTATGAGTTCAATAATTAGACAAAACGACACAGGATCGGGGTATAATGTCTATCTTTTTCTATGTTCTCGACTAGTACTACATGGTAGTGTGCTCGGAATATTGTTGGTGTCTTCATATCACCTTGGATTCATTTCACTTAAGTAATAACACCCAGGTGAAGTAATTCGACATATTTGGTGTCCTTTGTGTTGAAAAATTTTTTGTCATGATGTTAGCTGGCGGGTGGTGCAAAGATGCAACCGCTGTTCTCGTTTGTTAACTTCTTTTTTGTTTAATTTTAGTATTTGTTTTAGCATTATATTTCTTATTTATTTTATAGTATTGTATATTTATGCCTATAATATCGGATAATGAGTCTTTTTATTCTGCCAATGAATCTCTTGCCTCTTCTGGCGATGAAAGTTTTTGTTCAGTCACCGACACTCTTGGTGACTTCTTACGTCACAAGTTTGATCAGCAGTCTAACCGGCTGTTGAACGTGTGCCATATTAACGCTCAGAGTGTCCCAAGTCATCATAGCGAATTGTTTGACACGTTCACTAATTGCAACGTTCATGCCATCCTGATATCCGAGAGCTGGCTCAAACCTAATCTTCTCTCAACCACTTACCCTCTCACTGGTTTTGTTCTTATTCGAAATGACCGGGTTGGGAAGGGTGGTGGTGGCGTCGCAATATATCTTCGTAGTGACTTTCCCTACAAAGTCTTAGCTACTTCTTCTTCCAACTATTCTGCTTCGGCAGAGTTTCTGTTTCTTGAAGTCTGTGTCAAGGGCGTCAAAACCATCATTGGTGTCGTTTATTGTCCCCCTACAGTTGATTATTTCACCGAATTCGAATCGGTATTAGAATCATTGGGTTCAGAGTATGCACATCATATCATCATGGGAGATTTCAATACAAACCTTCTTGCTCACAACTCTCCTCGTTCCCGTAAACTCCTGGACCTCATTGAGTCAGCCAGTCTGCATGTACTGCCTCTACAAGCTACCCACCATAACATCGTCGTAGGTGACACTTGGCTTGACCTTATCCTCACCTCCAATCCTTCCCTTGTTTCCTCTCATGGTCAACTTGCTGCTCCTGGCTTTTCTCATCATGACCTTATTTTCCTTTCCTATTTCCTTAAACCTCCTAAACCAATTCCTAAGGTGCTGCACATGCGTTGTTTTGCACGTATGGATGAGGAGAAACTTCGGCATGACGCATCGGAAATAAATTGGCAACCCTTGGCGGAAGCCACCACAGTCGATGATAAAGTCTGTATTTTCAACGATGTCTTGGTCAAACTTTACGACTTTCATGCTCCATTCAAGAAGGTCAAGCTAAAGCGTCAGCCTGCGCCATGGATGACCACCGGAATTCGGATGGCAATGAGGCGAAGGGACCGCGCGTTTCGTAACTTTAAGAAGGATCGTATCGAAGAAAATTGGACCTTATTTAAAACTGCTAGGAATCGGTGTAATCAGATGATACGCAACGCTAAACGCCGCCACATTCTTGATAATATTACTAGTTGTTCTTCTGCCGATGTTTGGAAGTTCCTTGGAACTCTAGGCATTGGCAAGTCGCGACATTTGGACCTTCCTCACACAATTAGGTTAGACGATCTCAACAACCATTTCAACACAATTTCTACTCTAGATAGTCTAACCAAAAATCTTACTCTCAATTATATAGCTGGTCTAACGCGTCCCAATATTAATCCCTTTCTTTTCGTTCCAGTCGACCACGGAGAGATCAAAAAGGTCATCCTGTCCATTAAATCTAAAGCGGTGGGCTGTGATAACATTAGCCGCCGCATGATCATAACAGTTCTGGATCATCTCCTTCCTGCGATTTCCCATATCATTAACTTCTCTCTAGACTCCGGAGTCTTCCCGTCCTTATGGCGTAAAGCCTATGTCCGTCCATTACCTAAGATTGCTAATCCATCTCTTCCTAGCCACTTCCGCCCAATTTCTATCCTTCCTTTCCTATCCAAAGTGCTCGAGGCCTGTGTTCACAAGCAATTTTCCCACTTCATTCACCATAACACCCTTATCAGTCCTCTGCAATCCGGGTTCAGGCCTGGGCACAGCACTGTTTCTGCCCTCCTTAAAGTGACTGGTGACATTAGGGCAGGTATGGAGGATACCAAACTTACTGTTCTAGTGTTGATTGATTTCTCCAATGCCTTTAATGCTGTCAGTCACGACATCCTGTTATCAATTCTTTCCCATCTTATGGTCTCTCAAGAGGCACTGGAATGGTTTTCCTCTTACCTTCGGGAGCGTCAGCAGTCAGTACACGCGGGTGACTCCTCATCGAGTTGGTGTGAGCTGGAAACTGGCGTCCCACAAGGCGGTATTCTATCTCCTCTTCTTTTTTCTATTTTTATTAATCTCATTACCCCTGAGCTTCTGTCTGCGTATCATTCCATTTAGCTCCGATGTTAAAGATCTTGGCTTGCACATCGACAACACCCTTAGTTGGCGAACACAAGTTACTAATGTGAGTCAGAAAGTGACAGGAACGTTGCGGTCGCTCTATCGCTTGAAAAATTTTCTCCCATCTAATACAAAAGCAATGCTAGTGCAGACCTTGATACTTCCCATAATTGACTATGGGGATGTGTGCTACTATGACCTGAATGCAGATCTCCTCAACAAACTCGACCGCCTTCTTAATAACTGCATTCGATTCGTCTTTAACCTTCGTAAGTATGATCACGTGTCGGCGTATCGATCCCTGCTAAAATGGATGCCTATTCGTCAGCGTAGAGTGATGAGGGCACTGACTACTTTGTTCTCTTTTCTCGACTCTCCCACTTCTCCTACTTATCTTACCCCTCATTTTAAGTATATATGCTCTAATCATAATAGAAATCTTCGCTCCTCGCATAATCGTCTTTTACAATGTCCCTCTCACCGCTCTGACTTTATACATTCTTCCTTCTTTGTCCAGTCTATTCTTCTTTGGAATGCGCTTCCCTTGGAAATCAGGATGGCCACTAGTCGCTATTCTTTCAAAATTAAATTACGTGAACATTTACACAAAGGATTGGCAGAATCATCTCAGCAAAGATCTGTTTCTATATTTTTGTAGGTATTATATATTATGTGTATTAATTAATATATTATATATGTAGTTTATGATTATTGATATATATTTATGTATGCATGTGAATATGAAATCTAGTATTTATTGGTTTATTTGAGTTGTATTTTTATATTTATAAGTGGAAATATTATTCATTATCATCGCATCACATTCTAACACTATTAAGTGCACCTACCATGTTTTCTCTGCTCCACCCTAAGGTCGACTGGTAGAAAATGCCTATGGCATTAAGTCCGCCTCTGTACAGATTTTGTGCGAAAGTATAAATAAATAAATAAATAAATAAAATCCACAAAATTAATAAAACAAGTCGCCCCTGTTCACCTGGGTGATTTGATTCCAAGGTGAACAAAGGACACCACACCAAATATGTTGAGTTCATGTGCCTGTAATTTCACTGGTACCCATACTCTTCAAACTGGAACACAGCAGTGCTGCTTAGCGGCAGAAATAGGTATGAAGGTAGTACTTCCCCGGACGTACTCTTTCACAAGGAGCTCTATTACGCTTATTTTCAGGTTTACTTCCCTTTTGAAGAACCCTATACAAGGTGTAACTTAAATAACGCCCAACCTCTTAAGGAGTCACTGTACTCATCATTATGAACAACTTTTACCATGGGACCAAACATGAAATCGCGAAAAAAAAACAGCTGTTCCCTACATTTATGTTCGCATAACTCATCAAAATGTAGGGAACAGCGGATTTTTTTTCGCGATTTCAGATTTGTTCTAATAGTAAAAGTTGTTCATAGTGACGAGTACAATCTCCCATTTCGGTTTGTCGAGTGTTTACAATTTCAACCTGTACATAAATAAATAGAAATGAAACTTGAATTGTATAGAATCCAAATTGAGAAACAACTTATTTAATTCAACTTTGTTGTCAATATGAGTTTCAGTAAAAAGTGCATTTAAATTGTGAATTTTGGGTAGTAGGTACAATAAATAGGTTTTTTATTTTATTTACTTTATATCCAGCAGTTGACCGAGTGGCTAAATATATGATAGATATCTTACCTAGGCTCATTGGGCATGTGTTCCGACAAGTTAGTGAGCAACACAGCGAGATTGAAGCCGATCTCCTTAGCGGGCTCGTGGAAACGGTCGCAGAAGCCAACGTAGTCCAACTTGCCGTCGTGGTTGGTCTCACAGCAAGCTAAGAGGAACTCGATTTCTTCACTGTGAATAGGAACAATGAGGATTTTATAGTTTTTCTATAGTAAGCGCGATAAATACGTCACGCTTGTATTTTCCAAGGGATCGTATTGCCATGTATCGAATTTCCTAATAGAAAAACTCAATAACATTTTGAACGACTTGGGAATCGAACTCAGGATATGGAGTGACGACTCCCAATCCCGCACATTTCTATGAAACCTTCTATTCGATACTAGTAGCGTCTTCGTCGTAGCGTTTCGTGATTGTTATCGGTATCGGGTAGCACTGGGCAATGTTGATAAAGGAAGGTAGTCGTCGATATGGATCAACCTACCCGATGTTATAAAGGCGGTGGCCATTCGACGAAGCGAGAGCATTTGGTGCTGAACAGCTGAAGAAGTCTGATCTTTTATATCTGACTAGCTTGTCCTTATTTTATGATCTTGTAATAATTGTGTAAAGTATTATATTGTGATCTAGTTCATGTTACTAACACTAACCCAAATACAAGTACTCTCAGTGGTGGATAGTCTATGCTGGTTTTGTTTACTACATTTACCTTGCTCGCAATCCTGACATACCGATATTAGCTATAACTGTAATGATAGAATCACCCCTGAACGATTATGTTGTTGTGTCGTTTACATGATCACTTTTTGTAATGTATTGTGTGCCGTGTAAAACCGGCCATAGTCTTAATTGTAGTAACGCCTCCAGATAAATACTCACGGAGTATAACTCTTCTGCTGTTCCATCTTCTCCTTAAAGTCTTTAGGCAGTACCCATCCATCATTGTTAGCGTCAATCTCCTGGAAACTGGCGCTAGAAGTTAGGTCCTTCAGCTTCAGGAACATGTCGAAGTATTTCAGAATCAGCTCCACGTTGGACGCAGATTCTACGAGCGTGTCCACCATCTGTTTACCGATTGTACCTGGAAATGGGAATTTTAGTTAGTCATCAGAATTAAAAATTAGAAATGGCAATGTGAAAACTGCTATGGTTACTGAGAAAGTTGGCAAGTATTTTGGAAGAATTTTTTCAATAGATAGACAGTCAATCTGATAAGTTTTTCGATGCAAAAATTGTACTTAGGCTTCTTGAGAAGGAATTAAGACTTCGTTTCTTTAAATTTCCTGAATCGAAGGTTACGCACAAGTTATAAAAAATCGGATACAAAGTGAACTTAATTTCTAAAAAAAACAATCAAAAAATGTAATAAATAACAGAAATTTTAAAGCCAAAAGCGTCTAACTTATCTATTCGTCACACACACAATAATACACATACATACAAATTATTTCACGTCGGTAATCTCCGAAAGGGTAAGCAAAGCTCGTCTCCTATTATGCTGGGGCTACATTAGCGGGCGAAGATTCATCGTGCCGGATTGTGTTGTTCTCTGCAGCACGTCCGTCCCGCTACAAAGTCTGAACGACACTGAAGTGACGCAGGTGTAGCCACCCAAGCGAATATTCTCGCGACAAATCCCTTTAATGAGCGCCAGTTTACCGACAGTGCCCCGATAAGTACATCGTCTTCGCCCGAATACCACGCGTTGCAACAATCTATCCGGCCACACTCATCGCGTTAACACGAATATTCGCCGTAGCCCGCTAATGTAGCCCTAGCATTACAAGAGTCTGTACACAATGGTACTTTCGGGCACAATTGGACGTTACACGAAAAGGATCCAATCCACAACATGGTTAAAAATGAGTTAAGTGCACCAAACTGATGCTAAATATCAATACTGTCGGCTAGTAAAAAAGATCCAAGCAAACACAACTGTCTATCATTATCATATCAACCTCAGAACCAACCCACATTATGGCACGTCAAATATCTTCCAAACTTTAAACGTCAAATCTCTAGTGACTTTGTGTGGATTGGATCCTTTTCGTGTAATTATGGTGCCAGGTGCGTCGCCTCTTACGACTTGCTTGCCCAGCGACGGAGGAAAATTGCATCCTTAACCAGACCCCTCCCCCCACTTACTTCTTTAATATGTTAAAAGTTTAATCAGACACTTACCGTTGACAACGTTTCCTTCAAGCATAGACAACATCATGGTGATCATGTCTTTCTGCAAGTTAAGCAGTTCTTTCAGTAAGTCCACTTGCGATGAATGTTTGGACAGCTTGTCTTGCATGTGAGAGAAAAGGAAGAGGAAACCTCCGACCGCGTCCCACAATCTGGAGAAGAAGAAGAACATTGATTAGATGAATGTAGTTTTTTTTTTTATTTTGGTTTTCCATTCTAATCAAATAGGGTACTTGACTACTATTGAAAATGTACAACAATTTGGTATTATTTTAAAGAAAGTACAGAAAGAACAAAGCATGCGAAAAAAATTATGGAAAAATAGAGGAGATGACACGCTTTCGAAGTCTGTGGAGGGGGTATTTTCTGTCCTTGTCACACGAAAAAAATATTGTACAGAGTGATGTCAAGTCAATATTTAAGGTATGACATAATTTTTAAGTAATTAGTTGTCTTAATCTCGTGAAAAATTTAAAATTGTTTATTACTTGAGCATTTTATTAAATATTTCATTGCTTTTGTCACTGTTGCTTAATATTTTTGTAATACTTTCGAGATTTCAAGAGTCAAATATTAATTGAATATTACTATTGTATAGCAAGTTTTTAACACTAAGTTGCTGGTGGATAATGAATATGTGGCGGAACGAGGTATGGTGTTCCTCCAATGAAAAGGGAGAAAGTCGATTTGACAACAAACTGCGTAAAACATTGTCGCTCACACACGAATGCGACGCATTTCGTTTTTTTTTAGTCTACTAATAGTTTAAGATTGTACACCATCATACACGGTGCTAGTTAAGTATTTGTTTATTCATTTAACAAACTTATAAATTATATTTTTAAATAAATATTCATAAAAATACATTTATAAATATATAAAATAGTAGCCCACCGGCATCAGGGACAGGGTCCAAGTTACCGGCGGTCAGGGCTCGAGAGAGAGGAATTTCCTAACAATACGCGCCGTGTCGAGGAGTACCGCTTTCTGAATCAAACCCTTTATCCAGCTGCCCAACGAGAGCCTCATCAGATGTTGGTCGAGGCTCTTGGCTATTAAGCCTATGGCTGTAACGACTACCGGCACAATTACTGCTGAGTCAACATCCCACATGTCGACAACCTCGTGCGCCAAGTATTTTTATGTTTACGGTTTCTGTTACACCTTTTGGCGTTATAGTATGTATTGTATCGATTTTCGAAATTGATTTTCTTTCTTTCTCCTTGGCTGTTAAAAACTGTGAATCGAACGATCTGCGAGATTAAGCGGATGGATGATCATTCGTTACACATTGAGACCCCTCCGTGCCTTGAAGAGCACGTTAAACCGTCGCGTCGGTCCCGGGCTTCATCCGAATACCTATGGCAGTCGTTACGGGTAGACAGGAGCTCGAAAATCTGACAACTGGTCTAACCTTAGGATATCGGCATTGCCCAGTAACTGGGTTGCGGAGGTCTGATAGCAGTCGCTCCGTGTAAAACTGGTATTCAGCCGCATCTTGTTAGACTGGAAGCTGACCCCAACATAGTTGGGAAAAGGCTAGGCAGAATAAATACCTGGAGTGCGCCAAAGCCTGTTGATTCTGTGTACAAGGACCCTGAATGACTTCAGTGAGCGTGTTGAATACTTGTGACGCGACTCCTATCGCCTTGAAGAAGTTAGCCTTGCCAGCCGGGTCGATCAGTTCCTGGAGAATAAAGATGGTTGATTAGCATCACATAACACCACGCCTGTATTCCCCGAAAGGTTGGGCAGAGGTATATATTACCCCCTAATTTCGCCGTTGTGTTTATGTCGCATGTAATAGGAGCTTAAGTGTTTTTATTGCTATTATTACAGAAGTTGTCCTGTAAAGTGTTATCTTGTTCGTCCGGCTAGGAGTACGTAGGATCCCTTAGTCTGCAACCTTCTTTATAACTGTTGTAGCAGACGTGTCCCTAGCTCGGGAGAACCTGGGGCCGTCTGTTACATTACAGAGCCTATTGCCATCAACCGGGCACAAATCCAGACTCCGGGCTACTACTGAGAAATGACACACGGAAAAACTCGATCACACTTTGACCGATCTGGGGAACGAATCTAGCACCTCACGCACAGCAGTTGCGTTTGCGACCACTAGACTCGTTAGTCTCGTTAGGCAGTCATTCGTATCAATTGAATATAAAAAAAACCTTTATAATTATTTAAAAAAAAAAAACTTTCTTTGAGAATCATCCTTTACCATTGGCTAACTCAGTGATAATATATAATTTTTTTTAAAACATTGCCCCACACTAAGATTTCTCTTGTATCGTGGGTGCGTTTACAGACACAAATCTCACAAACAAACGCCCAGACCCGAAACAAACATCTGTAGGCCATACAAATTTTTGTTCCGTGTGGGAATCGAACCCACGACCCGTAGCGCAGAAGCCAATCGCTTAGCCACTGCACCAAACGTGTCGTCTAAATAAAGTAAGTAAAAAAATATACAAGCTCCAAAAAGAGACCTTGCTATGTAGATCTTACCACAAGTTGTTCAGGGTTAATATACTATAAGATAATCAGTTACCTTGCTAGAGTAATGCCAGTAGAAGTCCATGATGGACTCCTGCAGCCGCAGCAGGTAGTCCACAGTGCAGATGACTACGTTCACCGTCGTCGTGTTACCGGCTTGCGTTCTGAGGTAGTTTTGCCAATCTATGGGAGTAAAGGTTACCAAAATGACATCATGTTCAACCAATAAGTTTATTACAGTTAACAATTTTTGAGTACTGATCTTGTAAATTATATGATAAAGTGACAAAAGACAGCCTTTAGAGCTAGCGCGCACGGGTGACTTGTCACCGTGACAATTTCATCACTCTTATAAAATCTAAGAGTATGTATGGAGATGCACTCAGTTATCATGTCGTAACACACATACCAATGGACTTGAAAGAGTGACAAGATTTTCACGGTGACAAAAGTCACCCGCGCGCTCTTAGGCTTAACCTACGCACCTAAGTGTGGCTTTTGTCACCGTGAAAATCTTGTCACTCTTTCAAGTCCATTGGTATGTGTGTTACGATATGATAACACAGTGCATCTCCATACATACTCTTAGATTTTATAAGAGTGATGAAATAGTCACGGTGACAAAAGTCACCCGTGCGCGATTTTATAAGAGCGATGAAATAGTCACGGTGACAAGTCTCCCGTGCGCGCTAGCTCTTACAAATTATACTCAGAAAAAAGGGTGCGCAAAATGGAAAGGGGAAGGCATGAGTATATGCGCGAAGACCCATTCTCAGACTACATTATTATAAACTTTAAGATGTTAAAAAGCTTTATTTTGATCTGTAATCTCTTGGCAAACAAGCCGACGGCCCACCTGATGGAATGTGGTCCGCCTACATACACCAACAACACTAAGAAGATTGCTGATGTGTAACCAACCTTACCTTGTGCTTGTAATTTCACTGGCATACATACCAATACGGCACAGTACAAATAAATAGCATAATATTCTGTTAAGAGTTGTATCTTTCACAGGTAGGTTATATCTTCTTATACTTTGTACTCGATATTAGTCCAAATCAGGGCTGACCAAAATAAGGTGATCTATTTGCCTCTTGCCGTCATGGCCCAAGACGAGGTCAAGATTCCACTAATAACATTAAAGTTTGATAATCGAAGTCAAAGCTTATTGGTTCATTTATAAAGACTAATGAATCAATAACCTTCGACTTCGGCGACCTTGGGCCACACACGTGACCCAGATGTTATTGGAAGAGAATACTTGTAGTAATATTATTGTAGTCTTTAAACGAATATCAAACAGAGTACTGACCCAAGTTGTGTCCTTCACAAGTCAGTTGTATGAACCTGAAGAGAGCGCAGGTAAACTCCGCGTCGTGCATGTTCTTCTCACCAGCCGCACCCTCCAGACCAACTCCGAGACCTGACAATTTAAATATAATTTTGTTACGGATTTTGATGAGCTGATTTGATGATGATGATGTTACATACGAGATATATAAAAAAACGAGACGAAGAGTTCGACTCGCGATTTCGCCGCGTGCTCAGCTCATGACTAAGGGCTCCGTTTGTGTCCGAAACTAGTCGGGCAATCCCGAAAAATGCACGTGAGTATACCGTGACTAATTATAAATATGCAAAATAAAGCTCAAGAATTAGACTTTATTTTTACAGAATTGCTTGCAAGATTTTCTGCGGTACATAACATAATGAGCCTATTCCTTTATTTAGTAGTTAGTATTTAATTATATTTATTATTGTACGTATGAAATCTATATATTATTTGTGTCGTTATTGCCCGTGGCATCACTATGGTCCTATCTGAAAACCAGCGCTGCGACATTTTGTTTTTTTTAAATGTCGCAGCATTATAATTTTTTTTTTAGTTCAAATAAAAAGAAGAGTTTGCGACCTCGATGTTGGATTAAGATAAAATTTAAATGCAGAAGTTGCTGAGATAGGAGCCTTTTTTGGCCTCGTGCAGGTAGTTTTTTATTTTTTATTTGTTTTTGTTTTTTATACTTAAATTGATTTTGTAACTGTCTGTGTGAGTCCAAAATAAATATTTTTTCTTTCTTTCTTCTTTCTTTCTTCTTCTTTCTATTCCTCTCCCACTTCTGAGCACGGGCCGCTTCTCTGAATGAGAAGGATTTAAGCCTTACCTCCAGTTTCTGAATTGAGAATTCGGGATAAGCAATACTTAAGTAAGATTGAGTACGGAGTTGTCAAAAAAATGCTTTGAAATCCGTCATTTTTTTGACAACTCAGTACTCAGATGTTACTTAAGTACTGCTCACCCTAGAATTCTCAATTCAGAAACCAGAGGTTAGTCCATCACGACTACACACACTACCAAGAATTATTCTTTTTTTGTAAAGACATATTTTTTGTGCAGTTTTCATCACAATGTTTTCTTTCACCGTTAACGCAAGTAATAATCAAATTCTGAACCGCACCTAAATTCTAAAAGTCAGAAGTGCGGGCCAGGTCACACTCATGCCCATGTAAGAACATGAAAGTTTAGCGTTCAACCATATATCAGGGCAATGCTTCTTTGAAACAGATGTGTACCTTCAGCCTTAGTGTTCCTCTCAAAAGCGTCCAAGTCCAACACGGAGCAGGAGTTCATGAGACCAGCTATCGAAGTGAAGAAGCCCACGTCCTTCTTGTCTTTCAAGTGGTTCAGCATACCCTGGAGATAGAAAATGTATGAGTACGGCATCGTATTCATTTCGAAATCCTCTGAAAGAATTTGGTAATCTATTGGGACACTAGATAACTTTTTGACATCTTTGAGTAGTTCCTGGCTTTTAGTATGCTATCTTCTGTGTTCGTGTAGGTGGAATTAATGTATTTTGAGGGAATAAATCAGATACATGTAGGGTACACATATAAAATCATGGAGTAACGCATTTGCATTCTTAGGGGAGATTGCACCAACCTATCAATTAGGGCTCATTCACACGGGCTCCGTCATTGACGATTCGTCATAAAACACGATACGTCATGACGGATGGACGTTCATATTGCATACGGAATAGTGTTTTATCACGATTCGGCAAAATACACGAATTGATGTTCACATTCGTTTCGTGATTCAGAGTTTAGTCTTGGATGAACTATCGAACACGATGGAACCGTCACAAAAAAATCACGATTCGTGTTTTTTGACGAACGTGGTTTTTAAAAGACGATACGTGATTTAAGACGTGTTCGACATTTTTCACTCCGGTATTGACCAGATATAAACTGAATGTGATGTGAATATGACATTAATATGTTCAATAATCTTGTCATTAACACTATTGATATGTTGGTGAAATACAAATGTTAGCCACTGAAAAGTTTAGAGACCGAATTAGCTTTGTGAACAGTTAATGATAGGTTGGTGAAATATCCCTTAGCGGTTTTTCTTAGACCGTGGGCTAGTGGGCTTTCTTCTGTTTTCGAGTAGGTATAACTAAGACTTGGTGCATTATAACAGATACAGGGATAGTATCCTCTCGTACACTTATTAAATCAAACAGTAATAATTTAATGTAACTAGCTGTAATTTTATGGTAGGTACCTACTATTGCCAAAATTTCAATGTTTATCCAAGACAAAATGGGCTAAACACTGTAATACCTTAAGACCATAATGTACCCTATTTTATGTGAAAATAAATGAATTGAATTACAGTAACGCATTTGTTTCTGAATCAAGGGCAAGGGAGTCGTGATCGTGAGACGACGATCCTGTGGGCTTACTCCGAAAAACGAACATCATAGTTTCGGACCGTAACGAAACAACGAACTTAACAATATAAGATCAAAGTATTTTCAAATAACGAAATATTAAATGTCAATTAAAATTTGGGAGTAGGGTGGACGCCAAAATGCCAAAAGACAAAGCTTTTTTGAAAAAAAAAAATGCTGTAATTGATTAAGTTGTCGATTCTAAACGAAGTGCTTTCTGGTTTTTGGTTAATTATGTTACACCTTGTATATTTACTCACCATCTGGATCTCAATGTTGCCTCCCCTGAGTATAGAAATACCCAGCTGCAACGTCTTCATGACCATCTCACTCGGCAGACCCTTGGACGCTGATATATGAAGCAGTACCATCTCTGCCACCCCCCTGTCTGCGAGCCGAGCTTGGTGGAAAAGAAGCTTCTGTTTCTCCATTTCTAGCTCCTAAAAATGGGTATAGATGTGTTAGAAAGTTACGAATGTTGTGACGTGTATTGGCGTTTTTCCACGGCCTACGGAACGAGCGCCATATTTTCTTTGAACCGTTTACTACAACATTGGAAGTGTCGTGTCGTTTCATAAGTAAATGGTGCATAATGTACGGTCCAACCGTACATTTCCTAAGTCAGCAATTTGACGCGACACATGCGTTTTCATTTTAATATTCAGTTCGTTCGCGTTAAGCTATCAAGAAAGCCGTGCGTTCTCAAGTTCATGTAAAGGCAACAAGGTCGCGTGTGTTTGATATCATTTTAACTCACATCAGTTCATTAAGCTCATTTCATCAGCTAAGTTTTGGACAATATATATTTCAATCTGAACCATCGAATTTCATTTCTAACACAAAAGACTGTGTGGTCTAGCAAGGGACCATACACATACAGTTCCAACTACATTTTGCCGTGTCGTAAGCCGTGGTAAAACATCCTAAAGTCTGAAATATCGATGGCCCTATTTTTTAAATATTGTCAGATATTTTGCTAGATAGATGAAGATAAGGTTGGTTTTACATTTTGTCATTTTGTTGTCAGTTAACTCGTGAGTGGACTCGGATCGCTAAACTGCAGCAATACGCGGTCAAATAGATTTATCTACGGTCGCAAAGATTTGGATTGACCTAACTTGAAGATAAAGGTACGTTGTGTGTACGTTGTATGCAATAATATTATCTACTTACTATGCGTATTTTTCAGAGCTATTTTATTCCTCCACTATGTAGTTTTCACAATATTCAATTACAAGTAAAAGTCCGTAAAATGTCTATAAACCCCATCTAAAGTTTAAAAAATACATACCATAAACATATCCATTTTTTTCTGCGTGCAACACATAATTTAATTTTAGTAAACAAAGCGAAATGGTTCTCTTTACTACCCATTATTTATTAAAATTAGACACTCTCACTAACACAATAAAGTATAATTTTACTCACGTGTATACTGGCTCTGCCTTCCTCCTCAGCTTCGGCCTCAGCACCTCCTTCCTCTTCTTCCCCGCCCCCTTCTTCCTCTTCTTCACCACAAGACTTCGCTATGATGTAAGCGTATGACATGTAGAGAGGATCCTCCTGGAATTGGGGATATTCGAAATTAAGAGATGGACCTACTGTATAGGTATTTTCTTAAGCCTACCGAGTAATTTTTTTGTGGCCTACGGCTCACTTGATTGTAAGAGCTCTTACACACCACGTTTTTTTCAGGCGCCGTCGACGCGCGTTTCGCTATCGCGCGTTGTCGGCAGTGCTAAACTTGAAATAGGCAGATTACTGCAAACTCACGAGAAACGCGCTACAGACGCGCGTGAGCAACTCTCCTTGCAAAGTAAAACGCGTGTAGCACGCGCGTGAAGGAGCGTGTATCGCGCTACAGACGCCTCGATTGATGCCATCGTAATACTGTCGGCAAGTAACCGATTAAAACGCGCTGTACGTATGTGTTTGCAGCTGAAGAGACGAGCTGTGCCAGCGCGTCTGTATCGATGTAAGTCCGCGCTACGAGCGCGTCGACAGCTCGCGAAAAAATCGTCGTCTGCGTACTACAATTTTATGAACGTGTGAATAGGTAAATTGGTTGCGATAACATCGCGTTTGCAGCGCGTTATAGCTGCGTGCGACGCGCGTCGATAGCGCCTGAAAAAAACGTGGTGTGTAAGAGCCCTAAGTGGTTACCGCTTACTTATTAACACCTACTACAACTCCAAGAGGATTGCTGAAGTGTTGCCAACTTTAGAGAAGTTGAAAGTGTCATGTGCCCGTCATTTCACCAGCACCTATCGGTACACAGTAGGAATGAGACGCATTTACGTAACCACGTTTTAAAACCAGGGCTTCATTTCGAAGTAGCCCTGGTGCGGACGGGAAATACTTGCAAGTATGAAAGTATTTGCTAGTCAGGCCCGGCAGAGGTGGAACACACCAGAGGTGAAAATACTTGCATAGGAAATCGATCCGTGTTTTTATATAAACAAGGAGCATTAATCGTATTTGCGAAAAAAAAAACTTGAAAGATCAAACTGTTTTTTTTTTTTTCGCAAATACGATTTTGCTTCTTAGTTATAGGATGACGGATGGATTTCCTATGCAAGTATTTTTAAATCTGGAAGCCGAGGACGCGGGGTTCGCGGCAGCGCAAGCGCGCGCCCCGCCTCCGAGTAATGCCAAATACTTTCAAGTATTTGAAACCCTGGTTTTCGATCCTGGTATTTTTACATACTCGTACTTGGAAGCCGCGGTATTGAATTTTGCAAGTATATCACATCCCTAGTACACAGCAATGTTACTTGGTGCCAGAAATAGATGTAGTGGCACTACTACGGAAGAATTCTTTCACAAGAAGCTCTACTAAATAATCGTTTTCCACATTCAAGCGACATCCTAGCTCAATGACACTGTCTGCTTCGTTTAAATCACTCTACACACCAAAGCGGCTATCTGCCAATACCGAAGTTTTTGTTTCATGGTAGCAGGGTTGTGATACATTAAAAGAGCCTCTACGAGTGACGATTCTTAAGTACGTCCACCGCACCGTAGGCAGTCAGCTCCGCTATCAACTTTGCTGATTAGTTAATCCTTTTACCACGGGTGGCATGATCTATTCTCGTATGGCTCGTGCCGACACCAGAGAAGAACGAAGGGTTGTCTAGCAGCTTAATCGAATACTATAGGCAGCCCGAAGTATTACCATACAGTTGCATGGACCTTTGAACGTACTTTGCTGGTGAGTATAACCCTTAAAAGAGCTGCCACAGCAGCCCGCAAGTACCCTGCCCTCGAAAACGTGGCGTCGACTACAGCCGAAACGCGTCGAATCGAGTCGAGCAGCATTTGTTCCGTGTGAAGTGTGCAGACGTGTGAAGACGTTAAAACAGAATTTCGCGTGAATAGCGATGCGTGCGAGTGATGCGACTCGGCGCGTCTCGGCTCATCGCTGATCAACGTAGTTAAGTAAATGTATAGGAGACGAGTTATTGCGATTCTATTCGACTCGACTCGGCGAGCCCAGTGGACGCTAGCCTTTACTCAGAATGATTCGATAACTCAGTTATCAAACGATTCAGTAAGCTATTCCTTTTTCTCTTATTACGAGAATCGGAGACGGAACGTCATCACGGTTTGCCATCGCAAACCGAATCGGTCGACAACTGCTTATCGAAAAGGTTCTGAATTGGGAGGCTGGTCAAAAAATGCCGCAAGACCAGTTCAATGATTTGATGATCTTGCATTTCAATTCTATCAGGCTACCCCATAAAATATCTTTGCTAAGGAACCTTACCTGCAAAGCTCCGGACCTCTCAGTCATGGCTCCGCGACAGAACGTGGTCACCAACTGTGTCAGAGGGTCAGGCTTCTCCCCCTCTTCTACGACGTCGCTCTTTTTCAACTCTGCATCTTCGAACGATTGCTGGAAAATTAAGCGCATGTTAAGAGTAACCTAAAACCTAGAGTTAACACAGAGGTGTTAACTCTAGGTTTTCAGCCAAAATGTTACCTAACAAGCGAATTAAATGATTATAAGTATTAAAATGAGTAATAATTGACCCTAAAATTTGGTAACACCGATTAATATCGTTTTTTTTTTCTCTTTGTCGCATTTGGCTCTTTTTGCAATTGGTGGTAAGCGCAGACAGGGTCTAAGATGGAGCAAACGAATCGAAGTAACAAAGGTAGGTATAGAGAGATTCTCCTATACCCCTCTGGCTCTCACATAAACACGACGGAACACATAACACAAGTTGACCATTTTGTTTTGTTTCCGTTTCTACCAAGCGTAAATGGTTTCAGGATGCATGTGTGCAACCTTTCAATGCGAGACATACGCGAGGCGTGTTGTTTACTTCCCAGCTCTAAATTGCGATTGTTATGTAGGTAGTATGAATACAAAATGTTACCAACCACTTTGACAAACTTGAGGTAGGTATCTATTTAACTGTATATTTGTGGTATTTGACTGTAGCTTATGAATTTCTCCTCGTGAGAATATACTTTTCCACAAAAACAGCTCACTTACCGTTAAGTCTTCTATCATAACTTCTTGTCCAACATTTTCTTCTTCTAACCAGAGCTCGTAGTATGTTCGAGCGAATATGTTACACGCTCGATGTCTGTAACAGTACAGTACACAGTTATATTAAAGTTATCGGTGTTAAATGTCTATTGAGGCGGTCACAAAGCCCAAAACATACGTAGGTCGCGACTTACGGACAGACTACGGATGATGTATCTGTCCTGTGTTATTACACCTCCGCGTGCAAACTATCGGTCTTAATTCGCGGACGTGACCTTGAGCTCTCAGACATGCAATGGAAATCTGACTGGGTCGTACGAACGCGATCTTGCATTATACTGCCGCAACCACGAAGCAAATTTTAGTTCGTGGTCGCGACCGTCGGTAGCATTCTTAAGATGTGTATTGGTTGGTAGTAGATATGTTTCGGGCTAAAGGGAGATTGAGTCAGACATTAAGACAACGCAAAGAAAAAAAGAGCAGTTAACATTTAGGTGGCACAGATTAGTTGCATGTGTGGAGCAATAGAGAGTGCCTGTTTAATACAACAATCTCTCTATATCTACCTGTGGGTAGTAGTTTTTTTTTAATATTGACCTTTTTCCACGGCTACCGACCACGTCAAAATTTGGTGACGCCTCCGAGCGCCAAATATTTCTAAGAACCGTTTACTACGACATGAGTATTATTTCGTGACCTAAACGATTGATAGAAATACATGGCGCTCCCGACTCTCGAGTGCACACCACAATTTGTCGTGTCCTGAGCCGTGGAAAAACGGCCTTTCACGTAAATATAAGCAAGTATCCTGACAAAGTCAATGCTCTTGAACCACCTCGAAAGATTATTTTCCTTTGCTAGCATTAATGAAGCTATTGGACGATATTTTCACGGCAATAGCTACATTATTCCCAAACCTACCGACTCATCTTATAAAGATGTATGGACCGCAGACAAGCCATGGCGGCTCTCTTCCTGGCGGCACATAGTACTCGCTTCCACACATCCGAGCGTTGCCGTGGCTTAGTAGCCTAGTCAGTTCCAAAGGCAGCATGCACAATAATATTATCGTACAACATTCGTTACAAAAAAGCATTCAAATGGGTTATAACGACGAACAAGGATTCTGTTCTGATTCTGTTCTACAAAGGTACAAGTCCGAGACGGGCTGCAAAACAGACTGCACGCAAGTCGCCATCGGAATAGCGCCTTTAAGATGTACACTTTAAAGGTGCTATTCCGATAGCGACTGCAAAACTGCAACCGCAGACCGTAGCCGCAGATCGCACCGCAAGCGATACTACTTTTGTAGTTTGCGGTTTGCAGCCCATCTCGGACTTGTACCTTAATACACAAGGACCGGGAACCTTTGACCGCCACGTCAAAAAAGCAAATGCGTGCTCTCAGCGCCAAGCTACGATTTCTTCCTTTAAGTCTGCCATGTAGTCGTGACCGTGTCGTGTAGGACTCATTTTGCTTTGTCATGTATACATGACTGTGCGGTCAGAAGGTTAAAGTAGAACTGTGTCTATGAGTCCAAGCAAACAATTTTACACGGCACTCCAAAAGCTTATCTCATACGGTTAATCACTACTGAAAACCAGCACTGGGTGTTTGACGCCTAGCATATTCTGAGTTGGTGACCCTTTCGGCATTGGCATGCTCGACAGCATAAGATGTGTAGGTATGTTTAGTTATTTTTATGTTCTTATTGTTTATGCTGTCATTGTGTTCTTGGCAGAGTAAAATTTATTTTCTTTCCGTCTCGCTTAAATATTAAATTGTAAACTTAGTACTAATACTTTTTAATTAGAGCGGACTCTATTGTTCACAATTCAAGCCCATATATTTCAAGCCAATATGCATGTAATTTTTTTTTCTCTTAATCCATCAAGCACATTAATATAAACCCAAGAAAAGTATTAAAAGTCAAATGTTACTATTGTTTGTTGCTCAAACCAATTATTAAACTTCAACAATTTTCTTCTACAGTTCAAACATTCTTTATTGTTGCGGCCATAATGTGACGTCATAATCCACGATACTGCTTTGTTTACATCTCTTTTTTAGTCACAAATCAAAATTATTATTTCTTGTCGTTTATTCAAGCAGAAATCGCACTTACTAACTTACCTCAGTGAGAAATCAAACAGTTTGCTAAGAAAAGATTATTTAAAGATTTATTCACGTGGATTTTGATGTCACTACCGGCATTTTCGAAGACGACGCGTTTCGAGATTGCGTTCCGTTCCACAAAAAAAAACGTAACATAAAATAATGAATTGTAAAATAAGTAATACGTAAAAAAATGTAAAAAAATGCAATTATCTAATGTCTTGACTCTTGTATATTTAAATAATGAAAGAGTTGTGAATTACATGCATATTCCCTATTGGCCCATTACTGTCCCCATGCCAACCGTGTCCAGGTACGGGCCTTTTCTCAGAATGAGAAAACTTTAGGCCTTAGCACCACTTAACATGGTGCGGGTTGGTGGATTACACACATCATCGCAAACTTTTAGAACCATCTCAGTTGGCAGATTTCCTCAAGATGTTTTCCTTCGCCGTTAACGCAATTGATCCTCAAATTCTTTTCAAAGTCTTGGCACTAAATAGAGCCGTTTCTAATTGGTTAGGTAACTATTATTGGTGACTTTAAAACCATCGATCGGCAGATATTATCGCTTCTGCCTCTTAGAGTGCGTTCAGTAGATTGAATTCTTGGGACGGACGGTCCTACTACCAACTCTACAACGGTCTTTAGCCTCTACAATAGCGATTAATACCGCGGCCACACAATAAACTCAACTTTGAGACCAAGGTTGGATCCAAGATTAAATGGGAAATTTTGAATCCAACTACTGTTCACATCACTGTCTAAATGTCGTTGGAGATCTATCCATACATTACTGCATTGGCTCCAAGACATTGGTGCAACTACAGCCAATGTGAGGCTATGTTAGAGAGTTAGTAAACAACATCACACAACGTGCACGTCACACACTCGTCACACTGTAAGGACCTCGGCAGTGAGTGCAGCGACGTCTGTCTGAAGCAAGCGATGACGGCGCGCTTGCGTTGAATGGACACCACCGAGCGATACACGTTCTTACTCATTTGTTGAGGATGGTCGATCTATTGTGGGATAAATATGTGTGAAGGACTTAAAGAATTATTATTAAATAAATTGTGTGTGAATACATAGATAATTTTACTGAAAGTATAGATAAATAAATCTCTAAATCAAATCTGATTCGATTAGTTAGTTAATCTAAAATTAACTAACTACAGAAATTAGTTAATTTTAGAATCGATCAAAACTACAATTCGTTTTCACGATTTTGTTAATCGATTTAGAATACTGACGGTTTAGTAAAGTATATTATAAAAACATGTCTATTTTTTTTGTTCATCGATACTATAACACACTGAAATATGTTTTAGGATTAAAAACCTTACACATATGGTATACAGTTCAATTTCCATTGCAACTAAAATAGTGTTACGATTTTTTCGGCAATTGGTGTTATTCTGAACTCAATTTACATACTTGTTGGAGGCCACTGGTTCCAACTGATCCCTGGTTCAGCTTCAACCAACCCTAATTCTTGATCTTTTTTTATGTCGCAACATTATGCTGAGAATATGAGCCTTTTTAACCTCGTATAAGTTTTTTTTATTTCTGTAACTGCCTATGCGATTCTACAATAAATGTTTTCTTTCTTTCTTCTTTCATTCTTACAGTTACTTACCATGTGCAATCCGAACAATACTTTGCTCATAGCGACGATCCTCTCGACAGTGTCATCAATGATCTTGGCCTTATTCTCCGCAGTCTCCACGGTTATATTGCTCTTGCTCTTGGAACCCAGCTTGCTGTACAGGTAATGTTGCCAGGACATCTCGTCAGCTGGGTCTATCTTGTCTGGAAGAGTCAGTTGTGTCTTCGCGAATTCTGCGACGTCTTGTTCCGACATTTTCTGTGAATTCAATGTTGTAGCGGTTTTTATCATTACTTTTGTCGTTGGAAATGTTTTTCTTATATTTAGAAATTTTTAGGGACAATGAGGTTTTTTCGCAATAAATTGGGTACCACCTTGATTCGTGGGTACACACGACTACACTTCAAGCTATGCAAAACCAGTATAAGCTGACCGTTACTTGTGCGAAAAGATTATACAAAGCGACGCCAAGATAAACTGGTTTTGTATAGCTTGATGTGTAGCCGTGTGTACCTTATAAAGCAACTAAGGGAATATCCTACGAGGATCCACAAATGCAATAGGGTATTTGAATGAAAAAATATAATTAATCCGTCAATTACATTATCAAAAAATATTCGAACCGTATTTTTTATTTTCTTACGTAAACCAAAATTGATGATGATACGACACTTTTAAAATTGGCCAAACGTCACAAGCAAGTACAATTTTTACATGCTTTTGATGTCACAAGCCCCCACTCTCGAGTTTTGATGCGTTTTATCTTTCCAAATATTCATAGATTTAACAAAAGAAAAAATACGTGTCCATTATTTTTCTAAACTCTAACTGGCAGAATAATTAGATTTGCAATTTATTGATGCTGTCAACATGCCTATTGTCGCGGGTAGTTATTATAGCTGTGTTCCATTAAGGGTAAATTTTTCAATCATCAGATATCTTTTATCTGAAGAACTAAGGAGGATGGGCGAAATGTTTGGAAGTTGGTCTACCCCTCAAATAGCAATGAGTGACATGTCACGACAGCTTTTGTATAGAAAATCTGTCAAAATGTCAAAATTACTTCTCAGATAAAAGATATCTGCCGATCGAAAAATCGGGTCTAAGACTGTTTATTTGAAGTGCTTTAATATAAATAGAGATCGGATATTTGGATGCATATTCACCTAAACTTGATATGTTGGCTAATATGGAATGCGCTTTTGTATCGAAACAATCCCGCGGTTCCGGGACAATTTTTTTTTTTTGTTATTTTTTTTTTGTTTTTCATACACTCTACATACACACATATTTGTATCGGGGGTTAAACATTAACTTTAAATAATTATGCAATTCCGGGGTTTTTTTAATTAATCATTTTAAGAAGTCGCTTAAATACTATGCTTAAATATATGTGTTCCTGGAACCCTGGATTATTTAAAAAAAAAAAACTTACTTTCATAGCTAAAAAATAACTTTAGGTAGGTAAATATGCATCCGAATATCCGATCCATAATTATAAAGTCCAATTGACAACATCATACTTGAATTATCAATCATGCGATTAATATGTTGGATCTATCTATCAACAATGACGCAATGGTTACCGGTAAAGATCAGCTACGATAACATGGAATGGAACCCCCCTCCAACATCTGTCTTCAATGTGTGTGTGCATATGCCAACGAGTCACAATGTTTGTGTTTGATATTTAGTAGATTTATTGCTCGACTAGTGCATAATTAAAGTGACCGCTCGACAAGGCGCACGTGTGTCATTCATACAAAAATCCAAACGGTAGCAAATTGAATTAGCGACGTCCAATCTGTCGAGCGACTGATCCATGTTTTTGTTTAAGCTTGGCCTACAGTTGCAGAATGCACACATCTGCGTAGAACGAATGACGCGTTGTAAATGTTCTTTCCCACACATTTTTACTTGCAGTGACAGTGGAGGGGCGTGCCATGTTATCGTAGTTGTTCCCTAATGTCTAATCCCCTTATTATAAAAGATGGTTTAAACCAAGACTAAGCTAAACCCAGGTTTAAAATGTACCCATCACTTTCTTATGTCATATAACAAAAAGAGACGGGCCTATTTTAAAACCTAGGTTTTTCTTAGACCATCTTTTGTAATAAGGGGGGGGTAAGGGTTTTAATAATAGTAAATAATTAAAAACCTTCCATCTCAGTCCATAAGGCTGACAACACATGGGGTGGCTTGTTCGAAACAGATTTGATCGCTTTTTGTTTGTAGCTGCAGTTACAGATATGAAATTTATGAATCTGGATACGGATATATGAATAATATTAAACAAGTTTCAGATATGGTTACGGATATGAAATTATTTCGGATAGTTTCAGGTATGGATTTTTAAGGAATTGTACAAGGAAAACACAAATAGGTAAACAAATAATAAAACAAAAAAAAAATACAAATAGAAATGATAAAAACTATCCAAACAATACAAGGGACGCTATGGGGCTAGTGTGCCGCCCGGCTGTACGAAAACCTGTCAAAACGTGTCTCACTTTCAGTCGTACATTTTACAATGAAATGTCTCGGGACAATATACCTTTCTTGTTCTATCTCCTAGACTCTAAACAAGTTCGAGCGAGATTCACAGAGTTTTTAAAAGCCAATTTACGTCAAAATCTATGACAGGTACGCCAAACCCGAAACGGGTGTCGCCACATAAACGTCGTTTTTGACAGACACCCGATTCGGGTGTTTTCACAGACAAAGGGAAATTCCACCCCTATCCGAAATTATTCGAAACTTTTTTATCAGATTCGGTTATTTCGAATAGATTTTTATTTCGGATATCCGATAGTTTCGGTTACGGTTACGGAGCTCCATAACATCCCTGGGGCCTAACTCTTCTAAAATAAATTGATGTCAAACGCAATCGAACCACAACCGTCAGTCAGTTTTTGTTTTCGAAAACTTTCAAAATGATTGATTTTGTTTTTTGTGTCAAACAATTTGACAGCTTTTGAAATTGAGAACTGTCTGAATGAACGGTTCGGCCTTGGTTCGGTTGTGATTTATCAAGATTTATTTTAGGAGAATTGGGCCCCTGGTTACAGATTGGTTGGTTTGTAGCTAAAAACAAATAGCGATCATCTGTCTCGAGCAATTTACTCACCCATGTGCGATCAGCGTAGTTAGTTACTTTAACATAAACTTAGATGGTATGAATGAGGAAATTGTATTCACCTTGAGGGTCCCTACCTTCAGGAACCTGTCTTTACAATGTTGGACCAATTCTTGTTCTCTTCCCGCGAATAAGTTCAGTCCGACGGGCAGCAATCTCTTCAGACAGGCCACCATTAGGGAAGCCTGGACTTCCTTGTCTTTGTCACGCTTCTTGTCACGGTGCTTCTTCTTTTTCTGTTTATGGTATAATAAAATACATGAAATAGGTTGTGTAAAAGATTCGGATGTGTGAAAGGAGTCATTCTTTTAAGCTCTTGCTCCACAAACATCAAAAGCGTAATCATTTAAATGCGGGAAACAATAAAAGGGCGATCTAGCACTTTTAAAAATCATTTTTTTTTCGGTATCTAATTCACGGCGTAAACGAATTCGTATAAGTCCTTTAAACCGCGTTATCTATGGTGACACAGATTGACCAAGCAAAATATTTTTACAGAACCAGTAAAAAAAAACACAGTAAAACTGTATTTTTTAGTGAGTCATTTTAGCCCTCCGAGCTAACTGACTGCACGAAGCGATATCGCGCTAGTCGTGCCCGCTAGATGTGTCGCCGTGCTTTTATTAATTTATAAGAGGCATAAAAAGGAAACAACAAAAAAAAAAGATAGTTCAAAATTTTTTTTGACTTTTTTTTTTAAACCATAATACATGGTTTCGTTACAAACCCGACCACAAGAAAAAAAGTTTTCATATACCAGTAATAGATCATGTTGTTTTAAGGAATTACACGAATTTCTTTACACCCTGTATAGTGTATAGGAAAAGTTTTTAAGGGTAAAAGAGTTTGACTTGTAATACGTAAGGTATAGTCTAAACTGATAATGAATTGACCAAAAAAACATGACAGTGCCAATCAATCAAAAATGTATTTCACACACTTTTAAAGGGAGTATTGATCTAATTTGTAATCTGATCTCGCAAAAAAGAAAAGAAGTCACAAGTGTCTCAATCAATCAAATAGTTTAATCTGTCATGACGAAATTTTATTTTATCAATCAAATCACAGCTAGGGAGAAGTGTAGAGTTCAAGGTATAACAAGCCAATCAATTAATTTGAAAAAATAATGTAGTAAAACAGTGTAGAAGTGATTGATAGTGAATAATAAGTAATTGATAATTAATTAATAGTTTCTTACATAAATTTGAACCAGGAAAGACATAAAAGAAAAATAACAGTCTGTGTGTAACAATGTACAGCTAAAACACAATCAATCAAAAAGTTTATCAATCAAGAAGTTTATCAATCAAGAAGTTTATCAATCATTTGTGAATCAATCACAAGGTTGACAGTTGTTTTCGAGGGTAGTGTAAAGGGGTAGATAGATAAAGAATACACCAGTTTATTGTACACGTATTCAAAACCTGTGTGCCATCTTGATCCTGATACTGACGAATCAATGATTCTTGAATACTTACGAGTGCCTTCATCTAGAGATAAGTCATTGTGTATTAGTGCTTTGAATTAATAAAATGATTATACGCTATAAGGTGCGTCCAGACTTGAACATTTAACCGTGTCCGTTAAAACTTAGTATCGTTCAATTCGTTATGTGACAGAGCATGAATTTTCTCTGCATCGGTCAAAAGGAAGCAATTAACAAGCCATGTAAGGGCCAATTCTACTAACAAAATTGCTGTCAATCCGCAAATGGACCACAACCGTTACTCAGTATTTGTTTACGAACTGTTAAAATATTTGTTTTTTTTTGTTGTTATATAATTTTACAGTTATTGTAAATGAACACTGTCTCAATAAACAGTTCGGCTTCGGTTCGGTTGCGATTGATCACCGTTTCTGTTAGTAGGATTAGACCCTGGTTGGTGCTTGAATGCTTAAACCCTTTATACGGCAGTGGCAATGTTTCCGCCACCAACTTTTTTGGAAGATGTCTCGAAAGCCTCCTTGTTACATTTTTATTTTTAAACCTGGCAATATATTTTTTTTTCCTATTTTCTTTAATAAAAATAAAATGACACCTAAAAATTTATTTTTTCTTTTCTTGTTTTTATTGTTTCATAAAAAAATTGCCAAAATCTTTGTTATTTACTTTTCCTAAAAGCTTCTGCCTTCTATAGGGTTAACCCACAGACGGCACAACTACAGTTGAGCTGTTACTGCTGTGAGGTTGAACCGAACGGTGGATCGTTGTTCATGAGTAGATTACGAAAACTGCCAAAATGGCCGCTTCGGCCTTGGTTCGGTTGCGATTAATCAAGATTTATTTTAGGAGAATTGGGGTCCTAATCTGACAACAAGGTCTTTAGTCGTATGTAAAAATGCAACACCTATAATATAAAAAGTACTCTGTGAGTGCAACGGACAAGGTAAAATGTTCAAGTTTGGATACACCTTCATGTATTGTATAGTTTAATAATTTTGTTAAGTTTAAAGTGCGCTACCTGTTAAACAAGTTATAAATATTACTTAGCGTGAGTTTATCAAAAGTATGCAGATTGTGATTTACGTTAAAAATATTTTAATATAGCCAATGTATGGATTATAAAAAATTAACTCTATTCCACACAAATCTAAAAATATGTAGTTTCATTTGATTTTTATGGAAAGAAATAGAAAATATGCGCGAATTTCGAAAAACAGTTTCCGATACTGAGTAACCTCACAAAATTCTAAGAGTTAATTTTTTAACAACCTGTATATTTTTTGTCTGTTTTATTGTTGAAGCTGAAATTACTATGAAATCAACAGTTTTGTCTGATGTTATATAAATTAGGCTGTCTCTGCTATTTGTGCAATAAATTAACAATTTGATGGAGCATACCTTTCCGCCAGCTTGTGGAGTACCATCTACTACTGCTGTCACTCGCCGTGTCGCTGTTGGCATGATCAGTACCTGTACAAGAAAAGGGAATTTAAATAAATTATTATAAATACTGCACATAACCTGGCATTGTCCGGGTATTTCTCGAGAAAGAATAGGACACCCCTTACCTCTCCATGGAACGTAAAAGGTGATTAAGGCCTGGTGAAAAACGAACGTCGAACTGTTGTTGGTAGCTGTTAACACTGGGCAATGTTGATAAAGGAAGGTAATCGTCGATATGAATCAACGCACCCGATTTTGTAAAGGCGGTAGTCATTTGACGAAGAGGGACATTCTGTTTCGATCAGCCGAAGAAGTCTGAACTTTTATATCTGACTGTGACCTAGTTCATGTTACTAATTTATGTGCTCTCACCGGTGTAGTCTATGTTGGTTTTATTTACTATAATTATTTACTATGCTAGCAACCTGACGGATCGATATTAGCTGTAATGATAAATTCACACTTATATCATTTTGTAGTTGTTTTTACATAAGTTTCGGATCGAAACTACTCTGAAAATCGAACTACAAAGTTTCGCCTGACGGATCGCACGTTTTCCAACCACGAAAGTGTTTCAGATCCGACGATTGATTCGATATTCGCAATTTGACATTGTCTTTCGTTCACCCTACTCCCAAATTTTAATTGACATCTAGTAGTTCGTTGTTTGACAATTGTTTGATCATTTTTATAAGTACGATGTTCGTCGTTGTTTCGTCTCTATCCGTAAATGCGACGTTCGTTTTTCGGAGTAGGACCCTATACTCTAATGCTTAAGAATAAGAAGATGAGGGCAGCTGCAGCTGCATCATCCTGTACGCACTTAACTACAATCTGCGATTGGCACTCCATCATAATCGTCATTGTTCACTTACCATGTTATCGATCTCGTTGGCAGATATGAAGTTCTGCTCCTCCTTCAGGAAGTACTGACTCTTGGACCAGATGTTGAATATCTCCGCCACGTGGTTGTATAGCTCTTCCGCCTCTGTGGATTAAAAACCTCTGTTAATTATTCTTTAATTCCGCAATTAGGGATTAGGAGAAAATGTATTTCGACAGCAACGTTTCATTGTATTATTTGAATTTATGTTTAGACCTAAATATTATAAAACATACAGTAAATACTTTAATAAATAATTTGTGAATAAATTAAAAGGCTTACAGTTGTTGGCGAGGGTGGTTAAAACCGTTAAATACCCATACAAAAATGGTTAGTAATTATTTCTTTTTGTTTCTGGTTGAGATAGTGAACATGGCCGCTAAGATATAATATACAAATTAGGTGTGATAGAGAGGCTTTTGGCTAATAATTAACAACCGCGCGGATCACACGATTTGCAAGGTTTAGCTGCGCTTGCTGCGGTCAGTCCGTGGATGGGTGAGCGTTTGTTACACATCGACATCCCTCCTCCTGCCTCGGAGAGCACGTTAGGCCGTCGGTCCCGAGTGTCATACGAATACTTATGACAGTTGTTACGGGTAGTCAGAAGCTTGAAAGTCTGATAACCGGTCTAACCTTAGGACATCGGTATTGCCCAGCAACTGGTGTGCGGAGGCCTGATGGCAGTCGCTTCGTGTAAAATACTGGTATTGAGCCGCATCTGGTTAGGGGCTATTCATTAACTACGTCACACGAATTTCATGATTTTTTTGACCCCCCCCCCGCAGTTCTTGTCACAGCTGGTCACATTTGTGAGACTCCTCCCTCCCTAGTGTGACGTCACATATTTTGCAATTTTACATTCAGAAATTATTAAATTAAAACAGCAGTTCTGAAATTAGTTTTATTTCCATTTATTACTTAGATAATATTAGGTTTTGAAATGTGACGTCACGAAATTTAGGACCCCTCCCATCCGTTGTCATACAATGTCACACTTTGTCGAACCCCTTAACGTGTGTCGTAATTTATGGATGGCCCCTTAGACTCGAAGCTGAGAGAGAGCAGCAGCTAGGCAGATCATAGACGTTTGTTCGTTTTGTTCCGCGATACGTTAATTTTATTAATTGATTGATTGATACATACCTGGTACATTGTTCCTGAGCCAGTGGTTTCTCTGTAGATCCACGTATTTGATAAGCAGCGGGTAGAACGAGTATATGTCTCGCACTAACAGTTGCCAGTCTTCCTGGATTTGAGACTCCACTTGCGAAGTATCGTCCGTTGATGACTAGATGAAAAAAGAAACAAATCATTAATGGTCCTAGATTTTGGCTATAGACTGGTCTAAAGATTCGAGAAACAAAGATTATTCTCTTAAAGATTCCTCAGTACAAAGCTTCAATTCTTGTTATATCGGCATTTGCTAACTGCAATTGGTCAAAATAAGGATGGAAGATATAAAGAAAATAAAATTAAAAATCATTTATTTCAGACAGCAAAAGTCCATAAGCAAGGCAAGGTTGGCCTACGTCTTTATTTTGAATCTTCAGTGTGTAACCATCCACTGTTGCATATAGGCCTTCTCATGATCACGCAATTATTTTTTGTATTTGTTTTCCGGGTAATATAGCAAATTTTGGCTTGACTAAGTACCATAAAACATATATTTTGAAACTAGCGACCCGCCCCGGCTTTGTACGTGTACGTTTTATAGCTTAAAACCTTCCTCTTGAATCATTCTATCTATTAAAAAAAAAACCGCATCAAAATCCGTTGCGTAGTTTTGAAGATCTAAGCATATACAAGGTTAGTCAGAAAGGGGGTACTAATTCGAAGCCCACTTATACGAGTAGTATCGCTGATGACTGTTTGAAAGCAAGTGCTAAAAGTTCAAAATTCGTTAAAAAAAAAAAACAAGTAAAATGAATTTTATTTTAGTTTTTTCAAAAATTCTTCACCCTGCTTTAGTTACAAATTCAGAAAATGGTGCTTCTAATTCATGGCCCCAAATATGACCTAAAATGTAAACACAGCTGATCATTGCTGGGGATAGATTGTTTTTTTTTGAGATTTTTGAACAACTGTTTCTCTTAAACTATTGACTTTTGGGAAAAGTTGTAGAACAAAGGTTGTCCATTATTATGGGTACTTTAATACCCTTTCGGATTAGTACCCCCTTTCTGACTAACCTTGTATAGGGAAAGACAGCGGGAAGCGAGTTTGTTTTATACTATGTAGTGATGATGTACGGATTTGAGTTGAGATTCAGGAAATACTGACCTTAATAAAACCCCTCAAGCTCTCCTCCTTATGGAACATATTATCGGTCCTCTTCCTAACTCTTTCAGCGAGAGGCAGGAAGGCATCCCTAAGTAGTTCCTCTGAGCTATTGATGATGATCTGCTGCGTGTACGTCGCGATCCGGGTCATCCAAGGCGCGTTTTCATTGCCTATGTTCTTTTTGATGAGTTTCAAGACGTTCTTCAGAAGTTGGTTCATGTGCTCTGCTGTTACCATGGTTACGTGGTTTCTGGAAGAAAAAATGATTTTGCCTTTTTTGGAGTAAAAACAACACAAGAAACAAAATTGTTGCCGAATCCTAAATGAACTACATCCATCAGTCAGTTTTCATTTACAAAATCAGTCAAAATGTTAGGTTTTGTTTTTGTTGTCAAACAATTTGACTGTTTTTGCTAACAAAAACTGTCTGAATGAACGGTTCAGTTGCAATTGGTTAACGTTTCTGTTTCTAGAATCAGTTTTCGTTTTTGGACATTTACACATTCGGCCATTGCATATTTTGAATTCAGAAGAAGGTAGAACACAGTTTTTGATCCAATTGAAGATCATAACCCTACTTCTTTGCCATTGGCGTATTTACCACGGGGGGCCTGGCTCCATATTTGATTGAAATTGTTTTTGTGTGAAGTTATTTAAGTGTCCAGCTTAGAATTGCGTATCAGTAACCCAACATCCTGGGGTGGACACCAGACCATTCTGGGGTGGGCACGGCCCACTCGACCCCACCCCAATATACGTGTATGCTCTTTGCCGTAGTAAGGTAAAAAGGTTCTTATCAACTTACCCGCCAGTCGGCGTGACGTTGTCAGGTCCTTGAGCCCACCAGAACGGAAGATATGAACACAGCAAAGGCAGTACAACGTCAATGATATGAGGAGCTTCATTGTACGTCTTGTCTGACTCCACAAATTGGTCCACTTCACCCAGGATCGATTCTAGGGTCGGCATGCATTGCTCCATCTTCTGCATTATGTCTGTTGGGATAGAGTCGAATATCAGTTACATGTAAATATATCAGGATTAGGGAAGAACAAGAATACGGAAAATGTATGTTATCTATTTTGTGTATTTTGATCATCCCATTGCAGCAGTGACCTTGAACTTTTCAATGAAACATAAAGGAAAAGTAACCAAATTTGGAATAGTATCTCTAATACATAAGACAACATCACGCCTGTATTCGTCGAAGGATTGGGCAGAGATATATAGCCCTCATTTCGCCGTTATATTTAAGTCCCATGTAATAAAGGCGACTCTTTTGCCCTCAACCGGGCACAACTTCAGACTCTGGGCTGCTACTAAGAAATTCCACACTTAAAAACCCAATAACACTTTGCGTGACCTGGGGATCAAACCCAGGACCTCATGTTCAACGGTCGCGCTTGCGACCAGTAGATCAAGGAGGTATAATAATAATTAATCGTCCCTCGAAGGGATAGGCAGCAGCGTTCTCTGAATACTTTAACAACCATACTTCGATCATCAACCCGCCTGCCAAGCGTGGCGATTACGCCAAACCCCCCCTTTTGGGGGAGACCTATGTCCAGCAGTGGACGTCTTTCGGCTGAGTGATGATGATGATGATGTCCCTCTAAGAAATAACTATAATGAAAATAAAATAGTATTATTTATATTATTCTCTTACCTTGAGCTTCTAATGAATGGTCAGCGATCCTGTTCAGCAAAGAGAACTGGTTGTGTTTGTTCAGATGGGGCTCCAGGAACGCCACCGGGAATGTTGAACTGAACGCTCCAAGGCACGAACCCTGCACAAAGTATATAGATCACAGTGTACCTACTTACTACATACAGTGGGTCAACGCCCATACATTTGACAAGTCCTAGTAAATGTCAAAATTATGTAGGGGCGGAGGTTATGTCCCAAGTATGCAGTATGGCCACTTGGGACATAACCTCCGCTCCTTCACCCCGCAACCCCCCGCACGATTGTTCTGCGACAATGTTCTACGTTGACCGACTGTAAGGAGTAAGATATAGGTAGACTGTGGTATAGATCAATCCCCGAAGGGTTGGGTAGAAGTGTATGGTAAACCCTCGTTTCGCCATTATGTTTAAGTTAGGGGGCAAGCAAATTGTCATCAACCGGGTACAAATCCAGACTCGAAGATGTTACTGCCTTTTCGTTGGAGGAACACCATACCTCGTTCCTCCACAATCTCAAATAAACTTCTCCTTGTCACTCTGGAAGTACCTTAGGGCCTGTCCACATCTCCACGTCACGACGTCGTCAACGTGGAACAGTGCGGTAACGCGGCACGGTGCGTTGAAATAAAGTGCAAATTTATAGTACACGTTCCGCCTCTAGTCGCAAGCGCACACGTATATGCGCTCCGCTCGCGCTCTCCACGTCCGCGAGTTAGTCGCCGTTTATATGCTCCTATGCTTTAAAACCATACCTTACTGTTTCTCTTATTAAAATTCAGGATCTACATGGTCAACGATAAATCTAACAATGATCCTGACGTGCATTTTTACGATACGATAACGTAAATTTGCACGTTATGTCAACGCACCGTGCCGCGTTACCGCACCGTTCCACGTTGACGACGTCGTGACGTGGAGGTGTGGACAGGACCTTAGTGATTCTTTAAACTTTTTACGTTTGACCCTAAGTCGACCCTTTTGGTATGAGCAGACAGGATCTAAGATGGAGCACACGAATCTAAGTAGCAAAGATATATAGGGACTCCCCTATACCCCTCTGGCTCTCACATACACACGACGGAACACAGTAAACTGCTTGGCGCTGGACTTCAATGCGAGGGTGGTAGATAGCTAGGCAGACCGTAAAGATTCTACTACCAAGCATTACCTACAATGGTTCTTAAACAGTCAAAAACTTACCAACGCAGGCTTATGCCTCTCGATCTCTGTCTTAAGGTACTTTCTGTCATGCGTGAGCGTTGCGTCCGTACCTAGTGCGTATAGAGAACCCAACATCTTGTAAGACGCCACTTGAATCTCGTCCACTGTTGACAAAATGGTATATTTAGTTGACACATTCGAATCCTCCACACTTTTCATAGAGTTTATATGCCATGCCGCCCTACATATGTTGGTTTAAGTGAACGGGCATGACCGCTGACTGACATCCGTGGAGCACAAAGGTTCCAGACGAAAACCAGCGTCAAGTACTTATAGTGCTTGACATTAAGCTGATTTGGACACCTTTTTGGTCCAGCCGTGAGACACATACCCAAGACTTTTTTTTTATTTATATCACACTTTTTATCTGTTGTGTCTCTTTGTGCTGTGTCCAAATAAATGTTTATTTATCTTTTTTTATCTTTATATTTAGATATTTAAAAAAATAACAGAAGTTCATTATCAGGGGCCTTAGGCCCGCTTGTACAATGAATCGCTGAATACATTTTGTGCTGAACAATGTAAAATGTCATTCTATCTCTACCAACGTCAAACTACTGAAATATGGTAAATACTGAAGTCGTTGCTAAATCTTTACATTAATAAAGTAAATTTTCGCTGAGGCCTGTTTATTTCTTGAAGTGATAAAATGCGAGCGAAGTCAGGCAGATCAGTAGTAAAGAATAAAAACGTGTAAATCATAATGTAAATATATGTTATCAACTACTGTATATATTTTTATTGTTTGTACATAAATAAAGAAATATTTTTTTAGTAAAATACAGAATTGCTTAGGGATCGATGGCTATCAGTTATATTATATGTATTATTTATATAATACATAAAATAGAATGAAAATTGGGAAATAGACGATAAAACGCATGACGGCGTATAAATCGATTTGTTTTATCGTACAAAAACTTGCTCGTGTAATAATTTAAATGTTGTTTTACAGTTTGTATTGTGTGTGTTTCTTGGCCATATTGGTAACTTTTGTTTTTAATTATTCTTTAATAACTCTAATTTAGATTACACGAAATTTTATAGTGTTGACATTTGTAATAACTTCGTCAGTACATTCATAATTATCAATTTTCAGAGACCACTTGAAGCTGACGTTTACAAAAATATTAAATTAAGAGCTCAATTGCACGGGAAAGCTAACATACGGCCTATAAACGTAAACTCTATTATTTGCATTTTCTTTCGGTCTATTTTAATTTGCTTAGAATAATAATTGTATTAGACTAAATTTTTTCTTTTCAACAACATACTACATTATCGTTAAAAATCAAGTGAATAAATAAAACATATTTTTAGGCTTCGAAAACTGAGACAAAAGAGAAACTACGTTCAGCCACAGAAAAGCCAGAAACAATATTCACTGATGTCATCAAAAATATATCTCGAGTTAACAATGTCTTACAAGAATTGATCAATAACTATGAACACTTGCAAAAAATATACAAGTCCCAGGAAAACGTTGACGACTCAGAATCCTCAAGCGAAATGGAAAACGATTTTGTCTTCAAAAATAATAAAAAGATTATGAGGGATAAAGATTCACCCAAAAAGGTAACAGCTTCCTTCCTGCATGGAACACAGTTAATAATGTCAGAAGACGAAGAAACTGAGAAGCGAGCACAGAAAAAGATTTCACTTTCTACAGATGCTACATCCAGTACAGAAGGTACTGAAGAGACTGAAGATCCAACCACAAAAACAACCAAAACAACAACAACAACCGAAAACGTTGTAAAACCCAGGCAATCATTCCAATCAGAAATAATATTTGTTGACACTCATAAGAAAATGCAAGAAAAAATGGACAAGAAAAAACCGAGGATCATGCCAGAAATAGTATTTGAGGAGATGGCCGTGAAGAAAACAAAATACAACTTGAAGAAACTGCCTGGGGACAAAGATACCAGTAATGTTATAGAACCTCTACGCGCAAACAGAAATGCAACAAAATCAACCACAAAGAAGTTTTCTCAAACTCAGTTAATCTCTATGGATGAAGACTCTGCAGAAAAAGAAACTTTTAACAAAGTTAAACAACCAGCTACTGAAGAAAAAGATAAGAATGTAAAACAAGTAGAGGCAGATCATCAAGTTTCGTTAAAAAATCAAAGCAATTCTAATAAAACGACTGAAATTATATTTCTTGCTAACGATGTTCGTGTAAGTACGTGTACATGAACTTCTTTCTTCTTTTATTCTCTGTAGCATAGCAGTCTTACAAGTCTATACGGCAATACTGTTTAGGTAAATGCATGGGGTTACTCTGAAAAACGGATCGAAAAAAACAATGAACTTATAAATATATGACGGGTGCTGTCTGTTGGGACTGGTCAGCTCGTAACTGCTATGGCAATCGTTTTAAAAGGCTAACTTTCTCATTACTTTTCGTGTTGTTAACCACATGTACATTAATCTGCATTGTTCTTACATTACTACAATGAAAATTGTCAAACCATTTACTTTTTTAAAAGAGTGTCTATGGAGTTTCTTGCCGGTTCTTCTCCAAAGGACCTACTACTTGGAACCGAGCACCTAGTGTTGACCTTTTGAAAGCACCTGTAATCTGGTCTACTTGAAATAAAAACTATTTGACTTTGACTTTGAAAATATCAAAGTATTATCAAACAACGTACTACTAGATGTCAATTAACATTTGGAAGAAAGGTGAACGAAAGACAAAATGTCAAATCGCGAAAATCGAATCGACTGTCGGAACCGAAACACTTTCGTAGTTCGAAAACGTGCGATCCGTTAGCCGAAACTTCGTTGTTCGTTTCTCGGACGGAATTTTCGACGTAATATTCATGACGTAGTAATCTTTAACTCTAAAATCTGCCCCTAGGCAAACGTTAAACTGACGATCATAATCACATTCAAAGCGCTTCATTTCTTGAACAAACAATAAGGAAATATAAATTTTCAGAAGGGAGACGTTACCGATACATCTTCTGAATCGGAGACTGATGATAGTGCAGCTTTAACCAGAGACGTGTTTAAAACCAGCGTGTTAAGACAGGCTTATGGAGATGCATGCCAAAAGGTCGTGATCAGAAAATGTTATAAGGTAAGAATTTTAATCGAATTTATGTAATTTTCGATGTGTTAGATGTTTGAAAGTAGCGCCAGTGACTGAAAAGTTGAGGAGTAATAGGTTAGCGTGGTACGGACATGATATGCGGAGGGAAGAAAGTAATGTTACCAGAAGGGTGTTAAATATGAATGTGGATGGATATACAAGTAGAGGTAGGCCAAAGAAAAGATGGATGGATTGTGTGAAAGATGATAGGGGTAAGAAAGAAGTGAGTACTGAGATGACGGCTGATAGAGGAGAATGGAAGAGAAATACATGTTGTGCTGACCACACCTAGAGTGGGATAAGGGCAGGGAGATGATGATGGTGATGATGATAGGGAACTAAGCTTCGCTATGAGGAATAATGCAATTGATTGTTGATGTTCCGGGGACATGAAATCGAGACGGAAAATCGTATTAATCTCGTGGATTATATGCGGTATCATCGAGGTACGAATATTCCATTCCCGTGAGCCCTGTAGCAGGCCCAAAATGACCGTAAACTGCTTATACGGTCGATACAATGTTCACTTAAGAGATCATCAGTCAAGGCTATCTATGTAAGATGAGCCTGTCCCACTCTTTAATATTAACAAAACTCAAAGTGCACTTTGCGGTACATTAAATATGTTTCCAAAATGGGGGTACTATACTATCGATACAGAAGCCAACACATTTTTTTTTAATTATTGTCGGTCTGTCTGTCTGTCCGTCTGTCTGTCCAGGCATCACGTAAAGTCCCGTGGATGGATTTCGATGAGACTTTCGCAGATGTGTTGCGTTGAGGCCCGCGCTTATGTTGGTACAATACCACACATAATATAATTCCTTTAGATGTCCGCCCATTCAACTTATTATCATGAATAGCTCAAGACTGAAGGGCAACAGCGTCAGCGTGTTGGTCAAGGTGACCACTTAATGAAAAATAAACTTTTATTTCTTAATTTTATAGTCCATAGGATAAATGTGTTTACGTGGAAAAATTAAAGGTACTTTTATTTATTTATTTATTTATATACTCTTTATTGTACATTACACCAGGTTAACACAAAAAGGAAATACAATTTAAATACAAAAATGCACAATGGGCGGTCTTATCGCGCAAGGCGATCTCTTCCAGACAACCTTTTTTTTTTTTTTAAATCCATGTATAGCTAGACGCTTTGATAGTTGTTTCAAATGACTGAGGTTGAACTTTAGTATCTTTATCGAAGTATTATTATACGCACTTTTCGGGTCTAGCAGGGTTTTTATTATAGTTTTTTTTACTACATATAAACGAATACGTGTCATTCCCTAAAACCACATGATCTACTACGGGTGTAGATTGACCCCGCGCAGGATTTAATTGTGAAGCGAGTGATCGTTTCTAATACGGTTTCAATAAATATAATTGCAAAAAAAAACTTGCAAACAAAAAAAATTGCAAAAAAAAGTCATAAGATAGAACATTTCGATACCACGCATAAATTAATGAAAGCATGGTGGCACAGCTGGCGGGCACGACTGGCGCAATATCGCTCTTTGCAGTCAGTTTAACTCGGGGCGTTAAAAGGTATAAGAAATAGAAAAAAAAGTAAAAAAATTAATAAACCACCAGTCACAGTCAGTCGATCACGCAGTTTCAGGAAATTACAAAAACTCATTTAGGGCCTGAATAATGCACGATGAAAAAAAAGTACTTTTAAAATTAAATGCATTTCGAACACTACACAGCAGTCATATTTATAAGCAACAGTGTACCCAGACCGCGATTTTAATCTTTTCCTTAAAACTTTCATGTAAACACATTTATCCGACAGACTATACTTTGTTTTAAAGGCATGCAAAAAGGCGCTCACGACTTCGTGCCGATCTATTAAATGCAAGGGCGGCATAAAAAGTTTTTTCGATAAGAGCTCTAGGATTGGGTGTATTGAAAACTTCAATACTTCTCATGGGTGCGGCAACGAGATAGTTGAACAGCCAGAAGAATGTGAGGCTATTTTATATTGACCGTTATGAAGCAGGGTTTTCTTCCAATCGGTGTGCCTTCTTAACTGGGCAGCGCAGTGCATTGCATTGCGTCGACAATCGCGTCGAAAAAATAAAAAAGGATATGCCTTCTATACAAGTGGCCTACGTGAGCAGTGCATCTAACATAACGGCGCGTATAGTTTATTTTTGAATGCGGCAGTTTGAATACAGGGTTATTGGAAAAACATTAACAACCTCTTAAGGGGTCATTGTACTTTTACTATGGGAAAAAACGTGAAATCGCAAAAAAAAACAGCCGTTCCCTACATTTATGTTCGCAGAACTCGTCAAAATGTTGGGAATAGCTGATTTTTTTTTCGCGATTTCTTTTTTGGTCCCATAGTAAAAGTTAACACGTCGAATGCCGGACTAAAAACCAAGTATAGTTGAGTGGGCCGCGGCGGACACCTTGTGACCGCCAATACGTCGGGTCCAGGGGGCCGCGTCGGACACCGTGTGTCCGCATGCCCTCGATCACTACAGAAGCCTCTAGGCGGCCGATGGACAGCGTTTTGACTCTTTTTACTAAAGCAAGTGATCCGCGCGGCCCCACAGTACAGCCTGGCCAATTGGCGCAAAAAAAATCATAAGGACTTAGAATATATAGACTTTTCAACAAATTGTCTCCAAAAATGTTGTAGGTACATAAAGTTAGTATTTTTAAGAGGTTGTTAATATTTTCCAATAACCCTGTATAGTCCTATTCCTCAAATACTATATAAAACTGTATTGAAACGCAGGTGCTACGACACGTTGATTGCGTTGTAACAAGTTGCTCTGCCCGACGCAACGCAATGCGCTGCCCAGCGAGGATAGACCTTAAAAGGGGTTTTACTAAGAGGTTTAACAGGATTATCCTGTGATTCTAAGCTATCGTACTAACTATGGCCATCTCCCTCGAAAGGTCTAGAACCCTTTAAGGGAGGTCTATGTTCAGTCGGACGATGATAGGCTTCTAAAAATATACCTACCGATAATTTTTTTAAATTATTTATTTTTTCTTTCAAAGGCATGCAAAAAGGCGCTTAAAATATCCTGTCGTGCTATCAAATGTAAGAGCGGCATAAAGTCGTGCTTCCAAAAGACTTATAAAAGTAAATGTGCTGAAGTATTTCAAGAACCACCCAAAGCCTCGCGCCGATTTTTAAAGGGTGAGGGTTATATTCAAATTTTTCTTTTAATTACTAAGACGTCCATTGTTGAACGTAGACCTCTCTGAAGGTTGCCATTTGTAGTTGAAAAAATTACCATAATTCTTACAAATCAGAATGGTAGATATCGTCAGTGCGCTTACCAAAACTCATCTCATTTGCGACAAGAACGTGTTAAGTACGAAGATCTTTTAAGTGAAAACTCAAAGCGTTCCTATTGGAGAAATGTCTGTATTCGATAGGCGATGAACTACATATCCACGTTTTAAAGGAATTTGTTATTATTTAATGTGAGACTGGGTAATATTAGAATGTAGAATGTTATTGAATTGTATTGAATGTTTTTAATTTGTAATGTTATTATTTTTATTATTTTCTATCATTTATTTTATTATGCATGTGTTAGTTTTATAATTTTAATGAACGTGTCTTCATAACAGCGTGACTTTTAATTCATTGGCAATATTTTAACCCCGTATTCTACCCATGATACTAATGTATTTAAGCCCATAATATCGTGTATTAAAATTGTAAATTATTAATTTTAAAAACGTGATATATCTTGTCATTTACCTACATAAAGTCCAAAATTAATAAACACGATAAAAAAATAAATAGTAAAAATGATAACTAAAACTTTAATAAATTTAAAGTATCAAGATGCGTCCGCTAGTAATGCTAGTATACCAGTTTACTACGCGGTCTTATTACTTACGCTACAATGTAGGTACGAGTACGAGCTCTCATTCAGTAGGCATGTCCTTCAAAAGAAATACCGCCAAACAGTATTCGGCGCATGAACAAAGTTTACCTACATCGGGATCGGGGCCTCTCGATCGATCCCCGCGTTCGTCTGCGGGGTCGCGGGGTGCGCCCACCCGCTCCCCTGCATAGAAATGCATGCGCGTCGCCGCCTGCGCCGCTCCAGTCACGCGTTTAATAGGTCAAGTGCATGACGTGTAATTCGCGAAAGATTCTGTGAACCGTAAACCGTAAGTAACATGCCACGACCACGTAGAACAGTGTACACGAACCAGCAATACCTGGATATGGTCTTGTTTTACGACCGAACGCACAGTTTTCCGCGAACCCGTCTGATGTTCCACCGCCGCTATCCCGATGAATCAAGAGACCGAATCTTGAGGTCAACTCAAAACTTACTGGATTTTGCATCATTCCACGTAATAACGTATGCCCAAGTGCCAAGAGACCTCCGTGGAAGAGCAGCTGCAGAACGTGCCTGAAAGCTATCAGTCCGAGCTGTACTACCAACATGACACTACCAGCGGGATGTTCGCGCGTTCCTCGACCGAAGCTTCGGCGAGCGTTGGATAGGACGCGGCGGGCCTTTACCTTGGCCTGCGCGGTCGCCTGACCTGACGCCCTTAGTTTTTTTTTTGTGGGGTTAATTTAAAAGACTAGTGTACGAGCAAGAAAGTGAAAGTCGCGAAAAGTTAAGCGAAAGGATTGTTACGGCATTCGAAATAATAATTGTTAAATCGCGTACATTTGTTTTGCAAAACGTGAAAAGAAGCCATAGGCGCCGTGCTGAGCTGTGCGTACAAAGAACAGGTGAACACTTCGAGCACCTTTTAAAGTACACGTAGGTAAGTACCTCCTAAGTACTAAAACGTAGTAGGTAAGGTACTGTACTAAATAATTACAAATACACGCGCACGCCGGCCACGTAGTCCCAATCAGCTGTTTCACCAAAGTTCACACGCGGTCAACGCAGTAGGTACAACACAAACGCGCACGCCGGCCGCGTAGTCCCAATCAGCTGTTTCACCAAAGTTCACGCGCGGACGCAGTAGGTACTTTTCTAAATAACTCTAATCAGCTGTTTCATTCAATTCATTTTTAATGATATTACAGTCATTGCACGTGTAATTTGAAACTTTTGCTAAGAATAAGTCTTACTTTGAACACCGAAGTAAAAGTTTAAATCACTTCCAATTTTCCAATTCTACCTCTTTCTTTTTTTAAAACATTCCCAGCGCTTGTACTTAATTACTTTTGTAGGTAATGTGCTGGGTGCGTTTACAAACTCAACACGTACATCTTTCTATGCGGAAATCGAATTCGCGGCACGTAACGCAGCAGCCACAGACTCAGCCACTGTGCCAACAGTGCTAACAATTATTACGTAGGTACGAGTAGCATAACTTATTATTATGTCATTATGTGCAAGCTGCCATATTTCATTGATTTATGCGCATATGTGGCCCCCATTTTTAATTTGCTTTCTCGTGAATGTATGAGTTTGCGGCTTAGACAAACGGGCGCTATTGTGCTTCAGAATTTTCTGTCATGGTTTTTGTTATTTTCGGAATTGCTTTCTGTCATGATTTTAATTACTTTCGGACCTAACTAAATAATTTAATTTAAGTACGAGTTACACGTTAGTTCCGTAGGAAAATCGAAGCTGCTACATCGCGATCCGCGAGTTCGCGACCGCAATCAAAGCGACGCCCGGCGCGCCGCACGCGCTCCGTCCCGCACAAAAAATGAATGGCTCGCGTCGACGGTGATGGCGCGTGTGTGCGTACGTGTCACACACACTTACACACGGCACCCGTACATTTTAAATAGCGTGCAATCACAATTTGATCCTTTTTATTTTTTTGTTCATTTTGGGAAAACTCTGGGTTATTATTTTTGAATACTTTACTAGCTTTAGTTATTATTTGTTCCTCAATTAGATTCTTGGACTAAAATATTGCCAACGAATTCAAAGTCTTCCTGTATAATTTCAAACACAATGTGAATTGTTTCTGAATAAAATTGAATTGAATTGACCGGATTTTTCAAAAAACGCCTTTGGTCGTTTGGAATAAAGGCGTTTTCTGAAAAATCCGGTCTTCGGACTTAATACGTTCTTGTTGCAAATGAGTGACGTGGATTTTATCAAGTTTTTAGGAAGCGGACTGTTTTATCTGATAACTAATAAGTTTGAGAAAAATCAAAAAAATCAAAACGCGAGCAAAACATCTTGTTTTGCTCGCATTTATACTGTGATAAAAATATTTTTTGAGTAATACTTCATAAGCTCAATTTTTTATTTATTTTTTATTTTTCTTGCACGTGTCAGATAACTTGGTCATGCACATATGGGTTTTGGCAAGACTCCGACGATATACAGGGTCAATTTTAAAACGAGGGACATATCAGCACCACTGGTGAACAATAAATGCTGGATGATATGTTCCTCGTTCAAAAACTGCATAACAGTATTTTACACGGAGCAACTGCCGATTGCCCTATAGACCTAACCACAACTATTGCAAAAACGAAATCACCAAGTCCATATATGAGGGTCTGTCCACATCTCCACGTCACGACGTCGTCAACGTGAAACGGTGCGGTAACGCGACACGGTGCGTTGACATAACGTGCAAAGAACAATGGTCACTTTGTACTAGGAAAAAACAGAAATTGTTCCCGAGATGAAACTGTCACCAATATGTTAGTGCATTGTTAGTGTATTTATTGGATATCTTCGTTTATTTTTAAAAGATGGGGTAATTTAGATAATCTTATTTTAAAAATACTATTTTATTTATCAGAACGCTGTATAAAATATCTAACTTCGAACGCATCCGTAATTACTTACGTTACTAGAGAAGTCCATACTTTTTCTAGTCTATTATGATTTTATTTCATAAATCGAAATAAAATCCCAGGCAATGTCAACCGTATAAACTCACATCAATATTATACTAAGCTTAGCCACTAATAGAATTTGATGTTACTTCGTGGTAAATTGTTTTAATAAAGCCATGAATTAGATAAAAAACTAATGATTTTACATCTAAAAATCGATACTGTCATAAATCGATTGATTACGTCCCTCCCTATTCTTGAGAAGTAAAAATAAATTGACGGTTTTCTGTAGCTAGCTACTAGTGATGGCAATAACGGCTATTTTACAATAATGAATTATCCTGTTGTATTATTTCGTAAAAACTGTTATTGTAAACTGTTATCTGTTATCCTGTTATTGTTGTTTGCAGAAAGTTAGGTAGTAAAACCAGTGATGCCAACTTAGCAACTTTATAGCTAGATCTAGCAATTTTTGCAACACCATCAGATATCATTTAGATAAATTTGTAGCTAAACTAAAAACTAAAAAAAATATAATTGAAAATCAATAACAATAATGTCAATAATCCTATAACAGAATAACAGCAATTACCAAATAATTTTTCGTTGCCTGTTGTTTTTCCTTGATTATATAAATTAGACTTTATGTCAATGGAAGAAAGCATAAAATCGAAATGTAAAAGTCAGAATTGTGACAGCAAAATAGTCGAAACCAATTGAAGCAAATTTGAACTTTATTACGTCCCGTTAATGATTATATTAATCACAAAACTAGCGTTGCATCGCGATTGGAATGCGCGAGCGCTATCTCCCTCTCACACCAAATGTCTGCATATTGCGTGTCTACTCTTACCTCAGCTGTTATCGTTTCAATAATGACAACAGTTTATAACGCGAGTGCTATCTCCCTCTCACACCTAATGTCTGCATATTGCGTGCCTACTCTTACCTAAGCTGTTATCGTTTCAATAATGACGCGAGTGCTATCTCCCTCTCATACCTAATGTCTGTATATTGCGTGCCTACTCTTACCTAAACTGTTATCATTTCAATAATGACAACAGTTTATAACGACAACAGGATAATTGACTTTTCAATAATGGATTATTCATTATGTTCAAATAATGCATTACGAAAACGGTTGTTGTAATAACGACCACCACTACTAGCTACTATTAACTAATCTGTGGTTTTCTGCGCTGACCGTGTCCATGGTAACCATGTCGTTATAGTTTCGGCGACGACTGTGTTCTCCTCGCTTAATGTTACAATATTCTTTGGTGTTCTGTGCGATTTTATATTATTTTCCCTTTTTTTTTATATTTTTGCATTGCTTACAGACTCCGATTGATCTTCTACTCTTGTTGACTTGGCATTCGTTTAATGGACTTGGAATTGCATCACGTTTTGAATGTGTTAATGGAAGTGGCAAAATATCTTGTCTCTCCGACCTTTTAAAAATATATTGAAGGCTGTACTTATTTATATTTATGTAGGCGAATGAAACGACATTATGTTTCATCAAGTTACGTTTTGTTAGATTTTACTAGTCCAAGCATGTTAGCCGAGTGATCATTGTTCTTTACGTTACTGTTAAGGTTACTGTTTCTCTTATTAAAATTAAGGATCTACATGGTCAACGATAAATCTAACAATGATCCGGACGTGCATTTTTACGATACGGCAAGGTTAATTTGCACGTTATGTCAACTCACCGTGCCGCGTTACCGCACTGTTCCACGTTGACGACGTCATGACGTGGAGATGTGGACAGGCCTTTAGGCATGTTTCACCACTTATAACCCTTTCCACCGTAAGTTGATTCCTGACGTTTCTCTACAAAATGTAACACTAAAAAGATTTCGTTTACGTTTTTTCGATAGCAGTCTCCGGCTACAATTTACGAAATGACCGAGCTGTCAAGACTCATCTCAGGGTGAAAAGAGTATAAAAAGCTTACCCCGTTTCTAAAAGTCTGTTCAACGCAAAAAATAACTGTCAAATCTAATCAAGTAATGTGATTGGTTGTTAGTATTTTGGTCGACCAATCACATTCTTTAACGTGAAACTTGAAAATAGATTAACTTCACCAGCCTTTCAGATACCAGCGGGTAATCCATTTAATCCAGACCTAAATATTTCACGTCGGCAAGAGTATACACCATGACTGGCTAGTCACTTTACATCCAAAAACCATGGCCTCTGATCATCAATCTGTACAACATTTACTATGGGATAAACTGATCCATACAAAATAATCATTCATTCCGCCGAAAGACTTCCACTGCTGGACAATAGTCTACACCAGTGCGCTTTCATGTTCATCTTGCGTCTTCGTCTGAAGCATGCGTGAAGCGCCATAGCGCATGCCTTAATACTAGATCGGCAAAAGCGCATGCCCCTAGCGCACGCTACTCCGTCTATTGTATGTCGACTGACGACTGATCGAGGCGCACCGGTGTAGACGATAGGCTGCATGCGTCTTATGGCAATCAATATTGCATGCGCTTGACGCAATAGGAATTGAAAGTTGAAAGCGCAAGATGAACATGAAAGCGCACGGGTGCAGACATACCAATAGGCCTCCCCCAAGCATCGACACATCGATTTTCTTTGTGCTATCCATGTTGGGAGGGAGGGGGGGGGGGGGGGGTGTTGCCATAATCGCCACGCTTGGTAGGCGGGTTGGCAATCGCAGTATGGTTGTTAAAGTACTCAGAGAACGCTGCTGCCCATCCTCTACTGAATCCCTTAGTCGCCTTCTACGACACCCATGGGAAGAGATGGGGTAGTGTTATTCTTTACGTCCGGCACCACACGGACAAAATAATCATTGTTACTTAGCAAATTGTATCGAAAAGTTGTTTTTTTTTCACGAATTCAGAGTATCTCCTCTAGTAAAAGTTATTCAGAACGATGAGCATAATCCATGGTTTTCGGATGTAAAGCGACTAACTATAGGTCTAGCGCATAACTGAGTCAGTGCCTGGGGTATGGGAGCGGCACGGGAGGGGTGACATATGACGTGACATGACGTGTCCGAACTATCTCGCTATAAACGTGATAAATATAATGAAGATATCTCTTACGCTATTTACGTGTGTGTACTTAAATTAATTAATATAATTGCGCGTGACACTGTAAACAAAAAATAAGTTACAATAATTATATTATTTTATTTAAATTCTCAATCACCGTAATTATAGACACAATAGATAAGATAATTAAGTGTCGTCCTGGGACGACGGGCGGTACGCAACCGGTTAATAAGTATTAATATTTTCAACTGAAACAACAAAAAACAACAAATAAATCCCGAAATCCCAAATTTAATTAATCAGATTTCTTATCGCTGTCTGTACCCGAATCACTGTATGCCTCGAATCACTTTCATTATCTAGTAGTAGTAAAAATATCGTAAGAGATATGTTCATTATATTTATCACGTGTATAGCGAGATAGTTCGGACACGTCGTCATATGTCACCCCTCCCGTGCCGCTCCCATACCCCAGGCACTGACTCAGTTATGCGCTAGACCTATAGTCATGCTCAAGGTCAAAAGTTTATTTTGATTCTAATTTCAGCTGATGAAGACGAAGATGAGCGAAGAGCAGTATTTTTACCAGTGCCGAGGCAACCGCGACTAGAGACGGGGCTGGTATGTTCATATAGGTGTTTTATTAAAAAGTTAGGAAAATGTGTCAGTTCACTTTGGGCAAGGGTGGGCAAGATGCAGCGGGCCAGAATTCCAAAAAGAAATGCATTTTTTTTTGACAAAATTAAAAAGAATTGTCAGCCCTGCTACCAACCTTGAGCTATCTCATATACAGGGTGTTAACGAATTTGTGTAATTCCTTCAAACCGCGTGATCTACTGGTGACATAGATTAACCCTAAATAGGTATTTCTGAAATTCAACTGAATAAATATTTAAAAAAACTTGGTTTTCTATTTCTGAGTCATTTTAGAGCCTCGAGTTATCTGACTGCAAAAAACGATATCGCGTTAGTCGTACCCGCAAGCCGTGTCGCCGTGCTTTCATTAATTTATGCGTAGCATCGAAATGTTCACTCAAATAAAAAATATTTTCTGCAAAAAAAAATCTTTTTTTTTACTGATTCCTTATTAGGTGGTTTAGATATGACCAATTACCGCTACCGCATGAAAAAAAAAGTTTTTATTTTTTTATTTTTAACCAATCTAAATCCCGTGCGGGGCCATTCTACACCAGTGGTAGATCATGTGGTTTTAAGGAATTACACGAATTCGTTAACAGCCTGTAGTTTGCTTGAGAGAAGACAAATAAAATATACCCACATGTTTTCTAGCCAACATTCCTGCGGGGCAAACCAACTAACAAAAACGACCAAATCAACGAAAAAGAGCTCAACATTCTAAGAGACAGGCTACCGCATGAAAAAAAAAGTTTTTATTTTTTTATTTTTAACCAATCTAAATCCCGTGCGGGGCCATTCTACACCAGTGGTAGATCATGTGGTTTTAAGGAATTACACGAATTCGTTAACAGCCTGTAGTTTGCTTGAGAGAAGACAAATAAAATATACCCACATGTTTTCTAGCCAACATTCCTGCGGGGCAAACCAACTAACAAAAACGACCAAATCAACGAAAAAGAGCTCAACATTCTAAGAGACAGATACGAAAAAGCTTGTCAGAAGATTTCTCAAAGAAAATGCCGTAAAGCTTGCAAATTCGCCCAAAACGCCACGTGCGTCAAGTTCCAGTGCGCGAAGAATTTGAAGAAGAGCTTTAAGAGGAACTGTCGAGTACAGTGCAAGGTAGCTTACATGTCTAAGAAAGGTGGTGATGGAAGTGAGAGTGAAAGTGAGAGTGACAGTGAGAGTGACAGTGAAAGTGAGTCAGACTCTGATTACGATGATACTTAATCATTATATTCTTTGTTTTCTTTATCGTTATAAGATTCCGTAGTTTTAATAATAAAAATAGCAATTCGTTGTTTGAATTTATTTTCATCCCTTAAACAAGGGCTAATACATTTATTGGCTCTTACTTATGATTAGTTACGGTTTACTCACGTGCAGTTTTAGAGATTGCCGGACTAGTTTGAGCCGATTTATTGGCTCTGCTGAAATGTTGGGACGAATCAACTTGTTGAAGTGCGATTATTTCAATCATTCAACAGGATGACGTTTGTCTTTGCGACATTTAGCCCGGTGGCACGGCGACTCGTTAAATACATTTCGTGCTAAACATATTCAAATAATCGTTGTCTCTATCAACTTTAATCAATTGACTGAAATATGATGAAATTTTAAATATTTTTTAGCACTAAATGTGTTTATTAGCGAGTCGTTGCGCAAGCGGGCTAATAATCGTTATCTTGAATGCTCAATGACTTGTCTCCAGTCATACAATAGACTGTATGTATTTCTACGATTACAAATTTTTTTTGGACTAAACCTTGATATCTTCCTCTCGACTAACTTCACGGACAGTTTTTGAGTTAGTTTTTTTTAACCATAACCTTTATTTAAAGACTGGAAGACGTGGATAGGAGCTTTTCGGTGCTAAGGAACTGTTGTTCCTATTGGTATGTTTTAGTTAGGCAGGTGTCAAAACTATTTTTCTTATCAATAAATACTCTGGTCAGAGTATTTTATTAAATTTTCCCTCATTAAGCATACTGGGACTGTCCCTCGTGTTTGATTAGTAATTTCTTAAAAGAACTTTGGCCAAACAGCTGTTTTTTTGGCCAAACATCTAATCAGCCCACCGATTCAGAAACTTTTCGATAAGCAGTTGTCGACCGATTCGGTTTGCTATCTTGTTTTGTCTATGATTCTCGTAAGGAGAGAAAAAGAGATAGCAAACGAAATAGTTCGACAACTGCCTAATCGAGTCGTTCTGAATCAGGGGGCTGATCGGCCAACATTGGCCGCGTGAAACTTTGTAACACTTACACAACAAGTCAGCGCCGTACTCGCAGTTGGCCAGATGGTCGAACTTTGCCGTTAGTATTGGTAGCAGAACTCCGTTGATGTAGCCCAGTGACGTGGAAGTCTTGAGGTGGGTGCCGCGGAGATGCGCGTATTTACCCTGGAGAAATATAAATAATTTAATATATATTACATGCACATTTGGGATGGGTAGAATTCTTGCCATTACAGCCATCTCTTATGTTTTTGCAATTCATACCCCCTTATTACAAAAGATGGTCTAAGAAAAACCTAGGTTTTAAAATAGCCCCGTCTCTTTTTTTTATATGACATAAGAAAGTGATGGGTATATTTTAAACCTAGGTTTACCTTAGTCTTGGTTTAAACCATATTTTATAATAAGGGAGATAATGGTTATGCAATATTTATTTTGGAGGCTTTTGCTGCTACAAATAGTTTAATCAACAAAGACGCGCCCCCCTCTTTGTCTAAATCGCTACAGTGCAAATGTGTGTATTATAAATGGCTATTGTGTTAGTTGTATCGACACACAATAGTTAGATGTGTGCATACGCACATTGATCTAAGATAGTAATAAGAGATGTGTGCATACGTACTACGCGGTGACCTCTCACAAAAAGGAGTGGGGCGCGTCATCGTGGATTGGATGCACTGTAACGATGGAGTTTTATCTCGGGAGTGTTTTAAGAAGCCACATTATTCAGTAGAAAAACAAGTGCATCCACGTAATTGACAGAATGAATATTAGGAACTCGCGATATAATAAAACTAGGAATTCGAGCAATAGTATTTGTACGACCTCTTGTTATTTTTTAAATATTCTTTGATTTGTTCCTGTTTGACCCTAGTCGCACCTGATGTTAAGAGCAGACAGGCTCTAAGGAGCACACGAATCCAAGTAACAGAGATATAGAGGGCTTCTCCTAGGTATAGGTAGAGCGGTAGCACTAGCTCTCACATTCACACGACGAAGTTGAATTTCCCTAGTCTACGGGGGAGATTCACATCTTCAGATAACTTTGAGGAATATGTGTGACATTTTGACAGCTTTTGCATGGACAGTATGTCAAAATGTCATTCCTCACATAAAAATTATTTGACAATGGAAACATCGGCCCTAAGTAATCGTTTCATACGAATATGAACGTTATTCTTTTACGCTTAATGTTCATATTCGTATGAAACATTTATTCTCATTTGCATATATGAATATGAACATTATTTGTATATAAATAAGATTCATATTCGTATGAAAAGCCTACTTAGTAAAGTAAAGTCTAATTGCGCTCTGTGAATCTCATCATTGCATTACTTTCATCTCTACAACACTGTTCCAAAAATACATACCTCCTGAAGATTGAGTATAGTATGCCCCACATCATCGGCTACATTATTGAAGAAGGTCAACATGGATGTTCTGATGAACTCAGGACAGTTCTTCACTAAGGACTTGGCGTCGATGCCTTTCACCAGCACTTGGAGACAGCGCACTGTTATGCGGACATCAGGACCAAACGCTGCGAGTCTGAAGACCAAGGTGGAAGTTGAGTATACAAGACGTAAACGTATTCGTGTAATGCTTTAAAACCACATGATCTATGACGGGTATAAATTAAAGCAGCACGGAAAATAGATAAAAAAAAAAACTTGCAGTAGGGGTAAGTGATCGTATCTAAACAACCAAATAAGGATTTAATTTAAAAAAAATACAATTTTTTTTATTTCATAGAACATTTCGATGTCACGCATAAATTATTGAAAGCACGGCAACACAGGCACGATTAGCGCGATATTGCTTCGTGCAGTCATTCATCTTGGGGCGCTAAAATTACTAAGAAACAGAACATCACGTTATCTTTCGTTTTTTAAAATTGAATCACCCATCTTCATCATATTGAGTCACCAGATCACGTAGTTTGAAGGAATTACACAAATTCGGAAATTGTTCGATCAGGTACATCAATGTAGCTTCTTGGTTGTGTTGTACTATCCCTAAATGCGAGCAATGTGCCCCGCCCACTGCAACTTAAATTTGGCAATTCTTCGGGCTATGTCGGTTACCTTGGTTCTCCTGCGGATCTCATCATTTCTGATATGATAACGCAGGGAAAGGTGGACCGATGACCTGGTGAAGGTCATAGAAATCCGCTGGATACGAGAAGCACAGGACCGGTCGATGTGGCGATGCTTGGGGGAGGCCTATCTCCAGCAGTGGACGTCTTTCGCCTGAATGATGATGATGATGTTGTTTACTAACCTGGATCTCAGCAAACTAGCGAGCTTGCAGAACAGAGCGGCCACCATCTCTTTCTCCTTCAAACTCGCAGCCCCCACATTGTTAGTAGCAGTTGCTACCGCTATGAAGTAGTTGCGATGCGTGGAGAAATACTTCTCCATTAGAGGCAGCACCACCTGAAGGAAGTTAAACCTTATTGAATGGGTATTTAGAGTATAATTTAGGAGGCATGTGATGGTGAAGACTTTGTCAAGGAAAGCGTTTTGATATGTATTTTATGTGATTTCGTGGTGTTTGTGGCATTTGAAAGTTTCATTTTGGGATTTAAAAATGAAGTACTGTGAGTTGCAATTTGATGTGTAGGTAAGGCTTCGTCTTAGTTTGACGGTGCATTGCGTTGCTTCGGGCAGTGCGGCGCGTCACTATGACGCAGTCGACGTGTCCTAGCAGCTGCGTTGTAATACCTACAGTCTTTATAGTATTTGACGACTAAGCCTAAATTCAAATTTTTACCGCAGTCAAATCGCTAAAAACAAACTATACGCGCCGCTCTGTTAGATGCACTGCTCACGTAGGCCACTAGTATAAAAGGCATATCGCTTGTTATTTTCCTGACGCGATACTCGACGCAATACTACGCACTGCGCTGCCCAGCTAGGACGAAGGTTTGTAGTTCGTAGCGTTGATTTACTATGACTTATAAACAAGGTGCTCTTTATGCCTCGTCAACCTGCAGTATTTTCAATTGTATGTTCTATGTTTGCCTAATTTAATACGTGAGTGTATTAAATTAGGCAAATATTACCTATTAATACTTTCCTAAGGTTAATTATACCTTCCTAAGGTAATTTTGTAATATGAGAAAGTACTTACAATAGATAATTCTGGTTACCTTTTTGCTATAGTCTGACAAGTTCGGGCGCGACCACCCTACGGGGCGACAGACGTTGGGGGGACGCGGAACTCTAGATGTTATCGGGAGCGGGTGATGCAGCGGGGAAGGGAATTGCGCGCGCTGCGCCACAAGTTAGAGTGAGGACACGCGGGAGTTGTTGCCGATGCGTCGCACTGCTATGATTTCTACACACGAGCAATGTAGTGTCGCAACACAACGCCGCTTACTATGCGGACGTAGTGTTTTGGTGTTGATCGTGTCAGTCTTTGAACGACAATGGAGTGAAATAAACGTGGGTGCTGGGCTGCGATCCACAGCATCATCCCTCCCGCTTCGTCTCTCTCGCATGACGTCTTATATGTAGGACAACGCAGCGTCACTGCTCAGGCATCGAAACGCGTGTGGCTTCGCTCTTACTAGGTGCTACCGCGCCCCCAATGTCTGTCGCCCCGTAGAACGGTCGCGTACGAGCTTGTCGGATTATAGTTAATAATATATTTGCTACTAGACGACGACAACATGCTCTAATAAGCTCTATAACAGTTATAATTAAGTTTCAATGGAAGGTCCTACGCTGTTAGCGATAAGACCGCCCATTGTACAAATCATATCATCGACGACTCCTACCTATACTAGTACAAGTGCAAAAACACAACTTTACAGGAGAACGGTTTAAAGGTTCTAAAGCTTCTATCTTTGACATAAAAAATAGAAATATTTGAAATTTTAAAATGGTATGGTTTGGTCCTATTAAACATTTTATAATTTCTATTGATTTATGTTAAAGTTAGAACCTATAATCCGGTCTCCTGTAAAGTTGTGTTTTTGCACTTGCACTAGTATACGTAGGAGCCATTGTCATGATCTATGTCCTATTCTATATTTTAACAACACAACATCAATCCAGTATACCTCGATGGTGTGGGCAGAGGTGTTTAGGACACCCTCATTTCGCCGTTATGTTTAAGTCCTATGTAATTGGGGGAGAGCCTAATGCCATTCAAGACAAATCCAGACTCCGGACAACTACTGAGAACTCCAAATGGAAATACCCAATAACACTTTACCCGACCTGGGGATCGAACCCAGAACCTCACGGTCAACTGTCGCGCTTGCGACCACTAAGACCAAACAGGCAGTCCATTTTGTCAGTGTTGTATTTTAATGGTGTACAATAAAGAATATTGTATTGTGAAAAAGAAAACATCGTGAGGAAACCTGCACTTATAATGGTCTCAAATTGCCAACCCTCAGTGAGCAAGCGTGGTAATCAATGGTTCTTCCTTCTTTGTATGAGGAGAATCCTTTGCCCAGCAGTGAGACAGTTGCAGGCTGATTTATTATTATTATTTTATTGTGGCAATTATCACGGCAGTTGTAGCGAGCTTTAGAATTATCATGCTCAGCATAGGTCGCTTGACAGGCTGTTACGAATTAATGTCTGATTTTTATGTAGCAAGCAGGCGGCTTATAAAATGGACTCTATATGTGGACGTTCTCATTCTTCCGCTCCAAAGAGTATAAATAATGCCGCCGATTATATTGCACACAAACCGATGGGTCCTACGTATACTAGTACAAGTGCAAAACTACAACTCTACAGGGGCGCGGTTTGAACGTTCTAAAGCTTTTAACTTTGACATAAATCAATAGAAATATTTGAAATTTTGAGATGGATGATATGGTCCATCCAAGCTTTAGAACCTTTAAACCGCTCTCCTGTAAAGTTGTGTTTTTGCACCTGCACTAGTATACGTAGGAACAGTCAATACTAAACTTAACTAAAAATATTGCTATCCCTTGTTAACAGGTAAAACAGGAAAGAGACGGAACATTTTTTGAGCCGTCAAACTATGTTTTTAGGCGGCATATGCTGAGATGTCTTCTAAATCTGTTTGGAAAATTGGGTGGAACTACCACCTACAGGTCTAGCGCATAACTGAGTCAGTGCCTGGGGTATGGGAGCGGCACGGGAGGGGTGACATATGACGTGACATGACGTGTCCGAACTATTTTGCTATACATGTGATAAATATAATGAAGATATCTCTTACGATATTTTCACTACTACTAGATAATGAAAGTGATTCGAGCCGTTCATACAGTGATTCTACAGACAGCGATAAGGAATCTAACTAAATTTGGGATTTCGGGATTAGTTTGTTGTTTTTTGTTGTTTCAGTTGAAAATATTAATACTTATTATATAAAATAATATACTTATTGTAACTTATTTTTTTGTTTACATTGACACGCGCAATTAAATTAATTAATTAACTTAAGTATACACACGTAAATATCGTAAGAGATTTCTTCATTATATTTATCACGTGTATAGCGAGTTAGTTCGGACACGTCATGTCACGTCATACCCCAGGCACTGACTCAGTTATGCGCTAGACTTATAATTTGACAGCTCTAATGTTTTCTATCTCCTTCTTATTTTATCTGTAAGAAAAGGATGGCAATATTTGTAGGTAAGTTTAGTAGGTATTTTACAGCTCAACAGCAAAAGCTAACGTTCAGCAGTTAATTAACACAGCAGAATTTGAACACCAGTATAAAAAACATCTGTGCGAAAATAAAATCAGCATGATTTTGATGCGTTTCATTACATACACTAATACACGTATGTACCTTCTTGAAGTACTTTAGTTCCGACTTGTGTTGCTTGTAAACCAATACATATTATTATAGCATGCATGTATTATTTATACATACATAAATAGTCTAGAATAAGACTGCGACTTTAAATAACTTCTTCACGCCTTATTCCCCGAAGGGTTGGCAGAGGTGTATAGTACACTCACGTTTTGCCGTTATGTTTAAGTCCCATGTAATGGGGGGCAAGCCTATTGCCATCAACCGCGTACAAATCCAGACTCCGAGCTGCTACTGAGAAATTCCACACGGAAAAACCCAATAACACTTTGCCCGACCTGGGGATCGAACCCAAGACCTCACGCTCAGCAGCAGTCGCGCTTGCGACCACTAGACCAACGAGGCAGTCAACGTAAAGTCACGTACAACGTAAAGTAAAGTCAAAGTAACGAGGCGACTTTAAATTTTAGTAGAATTATACTTCAATAATATAAAAATTATTAAATACAGTTGCCTGGGATGACGAACCTCGCTTTAAAACAGGGGTGGGAAAACTTTTTTCATCAGGGGCCAGAAAAATGCAAGAAATTTTGCAGGCGGTAAGAATTACAAAAAAAAAAAAGAATTTTATTCGGCTAAAACTAACATTTTTGGCTCAACTAATTACGGCCATTTGTTACGGCATTTTATAATTAGTAGGTATTTGTTTTATAATTATTTTTGTCGATAAGGCTACATAAATATATCTTCGAAGGCTACACTTGCCCTAAAAGGGAGGGATGGCGGGCCGGATTAAAAAACTGCGCGGGCCGGAGTTGGCCCGTGGGCCGTAGTTTGCTCACCCCTGCTTTAAAATAGTCTAAATAACTTTTTGTATAAATTACTTCCGTGAGTGACATTCATGTTTAAGGATGTATACAGTTTTACTCACGTGTGTTACTCGGCTATAGCCGACTAGTTTCGAATTCCACCGGAGCTCTTAACCATGAGCCCCTTCCGAAATTTCGCGAGGCGAACTAATGAGGCACAATCGAATGACACGTGAGTAAAGAAACCGTATACATCCAAAAACTTGAGTCTAATTTACCAATAACAAAAACACTATCAATTCAAAATTGTCTAGTTTCTCCCAACAATTAAAAACTTACCTTAGAAAAGAACTTAATATCCCTCGTACTAGTTTTAAAACTAGATCTCCTACTAAATGTAGTAGAAGGTTTCAACAGCTTCATATTAATCGTAGCTCTGTCTATATACTGGATCAGTTTCTCCAGCAACGAGTAAGCGAATCTCAACTCTATTGCTACGCCCGCAGTGGTCTGTTCTGTATCACTCTGCGGTACTTTGCTGGGCCTGTGGAGCTTGTAGCCCTGGTATTGCAGGTATTTGAGGAATTCTTGTGAACGTTCTCTGTCTTTCTTCTTTTCTTTGTCTGTGAGGAGGTCGTAGGGCACGAGTTGTGGGTGGATGCCTCCTGTAAATTAAAAAAAAAAGTTAATAAGTAAATAAATCTTCTTCTTAGCGCTCTGCGCTATAAACGTCATCGTCGAGCGAGAAAACGAAATGTATGTGTTCATATGTAAAAGGCCACAAATCAACGCTGCAACTTGTAACGACATTCGCTGTAAGAGAATTTAAACTAACGTCGGGTGGTTCGACGCGTGTTTTTATGAGCGTCGAGAACAAATATACGGGAAAGTACGTAGCGTACACAAACGCCTTGTTTTTGACTCTTTGAAATTATGGTTATAGAGAATAGACGGCCCAAGCGTGGCGATATTTTCGTGGCCCAGGCATAACACTCCCTATAAAAGATCACCCATCTCCTTTCCACTTACCTCCGTTAGTAACAAGTTCCTCCTTCTTCTTCTTAGCCCAGATATCGTGTGCGTTTTCAGCGAGCCTTTCCGCCATGTTCTGCATTTCTCTTGAAAGCGTCAAGTTGGTCATGTCGACAGGATGCGGGTTGTAGTTGAATGGAGTTGCCGAGTCTGTCTGCTAGAGGAGAATATTGTGTTATTCAGAGTATTTATGTATTTTGAGTAGTAGTAGTGACAAATGTATTCTATAGGGGTACTATAGGGTTGTTGAAAATACCCGCAATCTCTTGGCTTTAATTTATTACGACTTATTATTAAAACAAAGGCCGAGGAAGGACTTCGCTGCCGCGGCGGGCCGCTTTTCTGAGGGAGTTGCCAGAAAAGGCAACGGATAGAGATTTGTGGAAAAATATTGAGGAAACCTTTTCCCAGAAGTAGGATAATATTTCAAAGTCGTAGAAGATTAGCCAGTCAGCAAGGTTGGTAGCGAGGCTGACTGCCCAGGATGCTCTGGAGGTATATACATAAGTATCGTCACTCGTAGAGGCTCTTTTTATTAAATAAATAGCTCTTATTTGAGTCCGATTACGAGAATCGTAGACGGAACGAGATAAAAAACTGAATCGGTCGACAATTGCTTATCGAAAAGGTTCTGAATCGGGGTAAGAAGACGGAGTGATAACGTTAAAAAAAAGATGCGCGTAAGGATTGAGGGCCATAACCGTGAATCTTACGGTTATGTTATATATGAATGAATATACGTTTTATCAAACGTACGGAATTCAAATGAAATTTAAATTCTGACAGTTCATGGGATACTGTTCTTAACGTGCCATGTTCAGAGGGATTATTAATACGAGCCTTGATCATAATAACTCATAGCCAAGAACTGGCTGGTATTTTTGAATGATTGAGTTAAAACGTTAGTAAACAGAATAACTTTCGTGAGACACATTCATATTTATGATTATTTCACGGTTTATTCACGTGCATTTTTCGGGATTGCCCGACTAGTTTCGGACCCAAACGGAGCCCTTAATCATGAGCTGGACACGCGGCGAGGTGGCAAGTCGAACCGGGCACTCCCAAAAAATGCACGTGAGTAAATCGTAACTAATCATGAATATATACAGAATAAGCATTTATAGTATGAATTTAAATATTATATACAATGAAAAAAAGCGTTAGAAAGGGAAGCAAGAATATTAAGTATTTTTATAAAGAAAGTTAGCTGGTTTTATTAGCCTCAGTTTGTAATAATATGATATACTAGTATGAACTTAGAGATAAACTACTAATTCTAAAAAAATCTTTAATAAAACACTAAATCTAAAATTAATGAAAAAAACTGCAGGCTCATTCGTATTTAAATTTAAAAACTGAATAGTTTAAGCCCAACATGATAATATTTAGGGCAAACGTGCTTAATTTTGGAACTAGAATATTAAACCAAGCGTGCCTAATGTTAAACTATAGATTAAATATATCTTCACTAAACTAATACTACACTAAAATCTGTAATAAGAATTTTGTATTTTTAAGTAAATTAGTACTAAAACTCACCACAATATCGGGAGGGCGCTGTGCGTTGCGGGGATATGAAAATAACACACAAGTCAGGTACGTGACAAAAAAAGCAATGTGTACATTGATCATTCTTTCATTCACTCGTTCAGTGAACGAGTAGTTCATTCACACAGTGATGTAATTTTGTGAAAGTGCGTTTTTCCATTTACCCGGTAGGTTTTTTATTCCGGGTTCTATCATTAATATTAAAATCCATTCATATTTAATTCTTAGTATTGGATTAAAGCCATTGCACTTATAAGCAATGTGTTTGGGTCAGAGGGAGATAAAACTAGGTGCCAAAAAGAGAAAACATCACGAGCTCGCACTGTACAATAAGCTACACCAAACGTGGCATAGTATGCTCTAATAAGCACGGCTACAAATAAACCTATGCATTTCCAATATGAGCTGATCTCGCGTCATACAGTGTGTAAATAATGTGCACAAACGAAAATGGGTGAAACAAGACCACAGTTTATCGACAAAAAAAATGGGGAAAAAAATCTAAAAAAATAAAAAAAGGCCGAAAAAATTAAAATTTCTTTAGTGACACGTGTTTTCTAATTTGATGACTGTTTTTAAGGGTTGCTTGTTATTTGCTATGCAACAACAACTATTCTTTAATCATTATTGTTTTTATTTAAACGAAATACGCACATTTGATAAAAAGTTATTATTTTTCACAATTAAAAAGCTAAGAGTTTTTTTTTTACTTTTAATCCGTAAATTATTATTGTCGTCTATTTTCATTCATTTTCATCTGTGCACATTATCCAGGAACACACTGTATGGGAGTTCCGTCCAATGAGAGGTCAGCTTATACTGGTAATGTAAAGCTTGATATCTAGCCGTGTATACTAGCTTTAACGTACTTTAAGTTAAATTAAGTGCTACGATTTTGTAAAGTAATTAAAGGAAATCAATTTTAATTTAAATTGTTGAGATTAGAGGGTAAATGGAAAAAGGCATGTTAATGGGTGCGAAAAAATAGTGTATAATATAATGATTACATGTAGGTAAAAGAATAATGTACCGTAGTCTCCTTTACTTTTTCTCGATCCAGCTAGCATGCGTAAACAGTACAGACATACATATAAACATGATTGTATAGAAGCAATAGACAATCAAATCAGTGTTCTTTTTGATTTTTTGTCACAACATATTAAGCAGTTTTATACAGAGTCGATTCTACTAACAAAGTTGTTGTCAAAACGCAAACGAACCAAAACAGTCGGTCAGTTATCGTTTACGTGTCAAAATGTATGGTTTTGTTTTTTGACACAAACAATTTGACAGTTTTTGTACGAAAACTGTCATAATGAACGGTTCGGTTGCGTTTGATCAATATTTCTGTAAGTAGAATTCTAGGTCTAGCGCATAACTGAGTCAGTGCCTGGGGTATGGGAGCGGCACGGGAGGGGTGACATATGACGACGTGTCCGAACTATCTCGTGATGACACGTGATAAATATAATGAAGATATCTTACGATATTTACATGTGTATACTGAAGTTAAATTAATAAATATAATTACGCGTGACAATGAAAAAAAAAGTTACAATAATTATATTATTTTATTTAATAATTACTAATATTTTTAAAAAAACCGAAATCCCAAATGTAATTAATCAGATTCCTTATCGCTGTCTGTACCGTCACTGTATGAATGGCTCGAATCACTTTCATTATCTAGTTATAGTAAAAATATCGTAAGAGATATCTTCATAATATTTATCACGTGTATGGCGAGATAGTTCGGACACGTCATGTCACGTCACCCCTCCCGTGCCGCTCCCATACCCTAAGCACCGCCTTAGTTAAGCGCTAGACCTATAGCCCACAGGTGAATACAACAATAACCACGATAAATAAAATAAAACGAGTTACCATTGGACTGAATATCCTATAATTTATATCCTACAGTAAACAATACTTCAAAGAAATTAAGCGCGAATATTGACCCAAGAAATCCTGGTAGAACCAAACCTCAGGATTAGATAAATCGAAGTAATCCAAAGAAAGAAAATGACCCTCTTCTAAGTTTATGCAATAGTCAGCAAAGAATCTGTAGTTAATACTGCGGGCAGTAAACGCCAATAACTAACGAATTATCTGTTACTATTAAAAGTCGACCTTATTTCTTGACAATTTGAGTTTAATTTACCATAAATTCGTTTGAGGTACACACGGCAGACGCAATCTACGCTGGTTCATTTTTCTGTGTCACTCCGCGGTTGAGGTATGAAAACATGCGTACGCGCCGTTTCACCTCTGGAGTGAACGCGCGTTCTACCCTAACGGGTTATCAAGTTTCTGTACGTAGTTCGTGCGGGCCTTGAATTGTTCAAGAACCTTTGCCTTACTTTAGGTGATGTGATGACGGATGATGTGATGAACAAGTATGTAAGCAACTTACGCCTCCAGACTTGGACTGCCTCCTCATAGAGCTTCGGTTGGTGCTAGGTATGTCCACTTCTGAGTGCTCCACTGACCAGCCGATGGCCAGCAAAGCCTTCAGAGACTCGCGGACTGGCTCCTTGTAACGCTCTTTTTCCTGGATATGAAAAAAAAAAACACGAGCTTAGATCGAATTCATAAGAGATGACACTACTGTGTTATGACATCGTAGTTACCATATAAACGTCATAGGTACTACGTACTACGTTTGGTGCGAAAAGGACTGAGAACCCTTTCCGAAAGAAAAAAAAAGCACTTTTAAAGACTTTAGGAGGTTTTCGTTTTTAACGTAACGTACTCTTGCCATAATAAAATCCAATGTTTCGGATTTAGAAATCTAATAAGTTGTAAACATAGTCAAGTATCGGAATATTTCGATCTGTCCCCCTGATCTGTCCCCTCGCCGGTAACAGGGGAACAGATCGAAACTTTTTATTTCTATTTGTTCCCCTAAAGAACAGCAGGGGACAGACCAGAAATAATTCGTTCGAATTGTCCGTTAGTCTTGGTGACAGGGGAACAGATCGATTTTTTTATTCCTGATTGGCTCCCCGAAGAGGACAGTTTAGGGGGATAGATCGGAATATTCCCACTTATCATCACCAATCTGCCTGCCAAAAATTGCTTTTATGGACGGCGAATTTTTCCCATTCGGACATCACGTAGACTCAATCGTTCTTGATCTTTCCAGAACCTTCTCTAATAAAGTACTTACGTAATCATTAAGCATATTGTAAGGCTTTAGTCTCGGGTGTGACTTCTGGCTATCAGACCAGGACTCCCCGTAGACCCAGCCGTTCTCGATCTTCCTCGAGGCCCAGGCATCGTGGTAATGTTCAGAGAACTTCTGGACTATTGTGTTGAGGTCATTGTTGAGGGCTACTGATGACGTGTTGATGGGCTGCGGGTCGTATTGTGGGTTGTCGGCAGAACCTGGTAATTGAATACGAAATTTAAGACAGCTCGGGTGACATATTGAGGGTCTCCCCATATTTATCGACGCGGAATCGGCTAACACCGGTCAAAAAAGCCTTTATATCTACGTAATAAGGGTATTACTAATACCATTCGCATCGGCTCGGCTCGGACGACGCGTCGCGACGCCGGCCGACGGCGAAACGAGCCGTTTGTATAGATAAGTCCAGTAGTGTGGTGATACGCAATTGGCTTAAGCCGATTCCGCGTCGATAAATGTGGGGAGACCCTAACTGGGCGATTGACTTCTCCGCTACGGGTTGCGGGTTCGGGTACATTATAAAGGTATTGAGACCTTCGTGTTAATAACATGATCAGCTCATTACTGTCCCACTGCTGGGCACGAGTCTCTTCTCAGAATGAGAAGGGTTTAGGCCTTAATCCACCACGCGTGTTTAGTGCAGGTTGGCCGACTACAAACACACCGACAACTTTATGGAGCACTTTCAGTAGTGCAGATTTCCTCACAATGTTTTCTTTCACCGTTAACGCAAGCGATAATCAAATTCTGATCCTCACAAGAAGTCAGAGGTGAGGGCCGGGTTCGGTTTCGGACCCTCCAGCATGGACGGCAAGCATTCAACCAGTAGGCTATCACTGCTTCGGGTTTATACAATACTAAATAGTAACGTCGCCAATATTTGGTATTAGGTCAAGAGAATGGGTAGCAGCCTCCTCTTGTCTACTAATAACGACAAACTACGATCACCGATCCGTCTGCCAAACGTGATGATTATGGCTATTTCCCCTTTGACCGTTCATTGTGGCGGTTATTGGCAGGTCAATGTTTAGCAGTGGACGTCAACACACTGATAAGATATGATGAATTATTTGATGACACCGTCAGATGTTGATAAAGAAATAAAATTTTATCCAGTGTTTAAAACTTACCGGTCTGTTCCTTGCCGTAGAATTCGTCATCATAGTTCTTGGAGAGTGAGTAGTCAGGCGGCAGCGCACAACCTGAAAACAAATTATAATTTTCATAATTATTATTAGTGTCAATAGGACGACAAATTGAGGAACTAATGGCGTCAAAACCTAAGCAATTTCATTGGTTAAAATGTGTTAGACATTTTTGTTAATGTCATTTTAACTTGTTCTGATTGGTTGTGATGAGGTCTTACGGTGGTGCTGCCATCTGCTTTCGTTTTGCATTTTGTATTATCTCGAAATACGCCTTTTGTCACCGCTCGCGTTTTCACCAGAATAGGAAGTGGAAATTAACTGCTAAAAAAAGTAGTTTCCCGTGCAACTTTTTGGTCGATTACTTCAAATTTTGCAGTAGAAAGTTAAAAAGGCTTACAAAATTTGCTCCCCTTTTTAAGGAATATCGTTCTTCATTCTTCTCTCGTTTCGGAACTCACTATACGAGAATACATCATGTCGCTGTGAAAAGATTAGACAAATAGCAAGGTTTGTAGCTGACTGGACGTACTTAAGTATCAGTCGTGTAGGCCCTTTTAATGCCTCTAGTATTGTTTTGCTTTTGCTTTGAACACACTGACCTATAGCAATAAGACAAGGCAGCGCCTTTCCGAAGAGTTCGGGCTCGTAGTCCATCTTGCTGAGTGAGTCGAAGATGTTGGAGAACAGCATCATAGTGAGCCTCTTCTCCTCGTCTGAGGAGGCGCCGTACACACCCTGTCCGGGGCCTGTACTGCCGTAGTACTTGGCGCAGCGCTCGTAGTGGAGAGTTAGGAGCTAGAAAAATAGTATTACATCGTTGTTGTCATTGTATCACATATTTTTTGGGATAAGGGTTCAATGTAAACACTTTCACGCTCACTTATAAATGAATGTTAAAGGTTGTCTAACTAAAATGGCTTTTAAGTCGATTGCCATCTCTATTCATTGGCATACAAATGATAAGGACAGGTCTAATTTAATCAGTGTTTAAAAATGACAATCTTTTATAAGTAAGGGGGTTTAAGTATATTTGAAAGGACGGAATATTTGGCAAAGAAATATTGGTGTTCAAAGTTTTCTAGAAGCGATGCCTGTAGAAAAATAAGATTATTGCAGTTAAAAAGCCTTAAAATATTGAATCAAGTAGTGCTTAGATTCACTTCTGTTGAGGATGGCACTGAAAGATGTCATTAAAACAGCAACAGATAAAATTCACGTTCGACGCCCAACAAACTTCGACGATGAAGACTTATGACGACGCGTAGCAGTTCAGAAATTTGCTACGAACGTCGTAACTCGCGTAGCTGTGACATCATCTCGTCAGCTACGTCGTAGCAACATCACGATCTTATTCTATACTTCAAAGTTCCTTATTCAACTAACAATCAACACTGTGCCTTATAAACACTTACCCTAAGAGCGACAGTGGTATACTCCGACAGTTTGGACACGTCGACAGTCAGTTTTCGTAGCAGTTTGAGCAACATGGACGGCTGCATCGCTGAAGTGAGCGCCACTAAGAAGTCTGACACTGCTTCACGTTGACCCTTGGTTAACATGCGGTTCTTTGACAACCTGGAGAAATGAAATGGTTGATAAATAGAAAAATTGACGCTATCAACACTTTTTTTATATTTGTTTTTTATGGATGGGAAATCATCATATTTTATGACTCTTTCCGCTCTGGGCGCAGCGGAAGGGAGTTTCACTCTTACTGACTAAAACCCATCCGTGTTCCTCATAATGCCCTTTGCGTTCCAGGGCCGCGGTAACTCTTTCGAACAAATTCCGCAACCCTGGCAGAACGCTATCAACACTACACTTCAAAAAACTATGAAAGAACTTTTTTTCGTCAGCAGCTCTTTGACATAATTACAATTTACAATTGCGTTCAAAGTAGTCTATGTTAAGCGCAAGCATTTTGCCTACAGAATCGAGCGCATGCCAGGCAAAGATACCTCGCGAACCTATTTGGCTGATATATACACAGGTAATGTTATGTTTGGGAATGACTTAAGCAAACGAAAACGGAGCACGTAATCGTTTTAACTCATTTCCTTAGAGCTTGTCCAGACAAAACGTTATAAGCGCGAGTCGAGTCACGCGTAGCCAATCGCGCGAATGTGACACTGCACAAGTTGAGCCATTGCTCTGTCTTGTACACGCGCGATAGTTAGAGCGAGAACACTAGTGTTTTTACAAAAATGGAACAACCCAAAAATGTTCTCGCCTATAAAATATCATGTGTGGACGCCACTAAGACGTGTGTGAATCGCCTTATCTGGACAGGCTGTTACAATACCAGTCACTTATCTGATATGGTGATTAAAATTGCAACTAATGTCAACACAACAATTATTCAAGTGAAGACACCGACGGCAATGGCAGCACTCTGCATTTTAATGATTTGTCTGTTCTTAAGAAATTTTAGATTGTCTTTTCATTGATAATTAAGGGTTGTTTGGCCATCAAGGTTCTGACTTACGAAGAAAACAATGAATGAAGGTATGACTTACGACGAAAAAAATGGCTTTGAATGACTGTCTTACCTATACACAGTATGTAGCGTGGCGTCCAACAGACTCGCGTAGTTCTCTGCTTCGTTGTAGAAGTAAGCGTGTTTGATCAAAAGAGGTAGGATAGAATTGCCGATGTAGCGGTTCATTGAGAGAGCCATATCAGATTCGCAGCCATCATTCTGGGGGTGAATAATGAATAGATTAACTATACTGTATAGGGTTTAAGGTGCATATTCGCGGACGTTCGAAAGTGTCAAAAAACTAAAAAAAAACAAAGGTAAGGAAATTTTCCTGTAGAAAAAACAATTTACGAGATGAAGATCGTTTTGCACTTCGAAGCTTAAATATATTGAAAATTATGTGCAGGCACCGATTACTTCCGCTGTTCTGATTTATATAATGCTCAGAAAGTTCTCTAAACTTGGTCCAGTCCCAATGATAGAAAATTTTCGCATTTTATTTAAGAGATCCAGAAATTCTAATACCTTATTCAAACTTTAAGTTTTAAAGGACACCTTATGTAATTTACTTTCGGATTAGGAACGGCAATAGAAAAAAATAGAAGTAACTACATTTAAAAATATCTCATTTATTGGAAGCTAAACAATTTCTAAACAACTCACTCTGTCCAACATAGTGGCCGCCCTCAGATCAGGCAAGAAGGCTTCCTCCAGCAACTTATAGAACAGTTCCTGCGTCTCGATACCGTACACCCGCTCCAAGAACAAGCCAACGCTCTGCTTGTGACCAGGGATCAGGCCCGATGGCATGTCTGTCGAAGGGATGTGGATTGAGTAAAATTATGTTAAATAACACAGTACTATGTCCGTCTCGCGCGACAGCAGCAGAAAATACTCCCTTCAAAATCATTGAAAGCGTGTAGCTCAATAATTTTGAATGGTTTCTACACAAAATGATTTTATAGAAACTATAGAAAGAATTCTTTACAAAACATCACGCCTGTATTCCCCGAAGGGTCAGGCAAAGGTGTATAGTACATCCTCACTCCGCCGTTATGTTTTAAGTCCCATGTAATAGGGAGCGAGCCTATTGACATCAACCGGGCACAAATCCAGACTCCGGGCTGCTACAAAGAAATTACACATGGAAACACCCAATAACACTTTGCCCGACCTGGGGATAGAACCCAGGACCTCACGTTCGGTAGTCGCGCTTGCGACCACTAGACCAACGAGGCAGTCTTCTTCAGTTCTTTCTATACTTTCTGTAAAATAATGTTAAGTTCATAAATATTGAGTAAAAAACAATTTAAGTGAGATTTTTTGCCAGCTTTAGTAATTCACCTGTTAAATTGTTGTGAAAAAAAGGTACTTACCAGATTTAGGTCTTTCCTCTCCAGCAGCCGGGTTATTGAGCGTGAACCTCAAACTGAGCACGCCCTGCAGATCTTCCAGAGGCACCAGAGAACGCAGGATAGCGCGGGCTCGAAGCGACTCGTTCTTGCCCTGAGGATAGTTTGAAAGTTAAAACATACATATACACACGCCTATAATACCCTAAGTGGTAGGCAGAGGTGTTCATCTATTGCAGGGGTATGTAGTACACCCACGTTTTGCCTCTTGTATTTAGTCCCATGTAATAGGTGATGAGAGGGTGAGGCCTAGGAAACGCGTGCGTGATGACTTAGAGTCGTTTATGGGAGATTGGCCAGAGAAGGCAAGGCATAGAGATGAGTGGAAGGCTGTGGGGCAGACCTTTTCCCAGCAGTGGGACAATACAGGTTGAAAAAAAAATAGGTGATGAGCCTATTGCCATTTTTTAGGCACAATTATTGTGCCAGGTTCGTCGCCTTTTACGACTCGCAAGTCCGGCGACCGAAAAGAATTATATTCTTCATCCGTCGCTTCATGGACAGAAAGTTAATAAAATGGAAGAATAAGTTCTATGAAGGCTAGGCGCAGAGACTGCATTTGGTCCTCGGCGTTATTAGTCATGGGTTACATGCATGGAAAAAACATTTGTATGGCCTCCGGACACTCGTTCAGAGTCTGGGTTCTATCTATAATCGCACCAATCGACACAGGAGATATGTTAATTCCGGGTAAAGTTTAAAATAGTGATTGAAGGAATAATTTGCTGCTGCGTAGACCGATTGCATATCAAGCTGCGCTTACCGGAGTCATGCTTAGGATAGCTGACGTGTTAAGGAACAGTCTAGTATAAGTAACTTACTAGTGCAATAACTCCAGCATCAGGCGCGCATCTGCCGAGCAGATCAACCAGTGTACAGTAAAAGTTAAGAATCGCAGCGCCCGTGTCGATGTAGTCTTCATCCTCATCTGATTCTGGTAGAGGATGGCTGAACTGTAACAAGAAACACAAATAAAGAACTTGTCGGTGCACTGCCATGGTTTCAGGTCTACAGTACATGAAGTGACGCGACGAAGACATATAGTCTTGGTTTTAGTGGCAAGATTTCGGATTTCGCATGAGATATTTTGACCGGTCTTCTGCCAGACTTTGATTGGTATGTTCTATTGGAATGGTTGTTTAAAGATAAGACGGCACTGGGCGTGGCAGCGTGGTACACCGTGGTCAATATTCTTTATATGCAAAGTATCGATAGTGTTAAACTATCGACACATCGATAATATTGATGTATGTCAATAGTATTTACGTGAACCACGCTATCGATACTATCGATAACCATGTCGATGGAGTAGCTAGAAATCGATTTATTAAACTGTCAATAGTAAAACTCAATTGTTCGCAGTGCGGCGCCGCGCAGTACCACTGCTGCGTAGTGCGTCCTATCTCAAACAATTACTTAATATAAACAATACGTGGCCGCGCTGCTCTACTGCAGTGCAAAAGGTTAAAAGTGTTAAAAAGTCGCTTATACGTAAGTCAATATGAATATATTATTAACATTTGCAACGTACACAAATATCAACTTTAAAAACCCGTGAACTAAGTTTTGATTCAGAATGACAAAAACTATGGAAAAGACCATAAAACAATTTTCTGATGGAAGAGAGAAGATAGAGGCTTCTAACCCGAAAACATGTTAATTCTAATATACGGCTACGTTGTACCAAATTGATATAATCCGAAATCTTCTGATTAAAATCTCCTTCAATTTCATAGGTTTTTTTTTACCCTTTCTCTCCTAACTTCTACTTAAACCCACAAAATACTCACGTTAACATCTCCCTCCTGCTCAATCTCCCTCAGTTTCCGCCTATCAGCGATCCTCTCGCTCATCTTGTTGGCATCTACTATAGCCTTCAGTAAGCCTTCACCTTCACCCCTGAGCGCTGGTCCCAAACACTCAGGGCGACGGATCAAGAGACGGATTACTAAGTTGGCGTTCTCTTCTACGCTTTCGCCGTTCACCTGTGACAACAGAATTTCTTGTAGAGATGGTATGAGTGTAAAATATTATTATACAACCTTATTTTTACTTTATACGAAAACCGAGACACCCCAACAAGATTTTCATCAGAACTGTCTGAATATGTGTTTTTTTTAGTAAATCTCCAAGTTAGTCGCTTAGTTTATGTCGCGTTAAGTTCGCTAAAAAAGTGTGAAATGCCTGAGATGTGCTATGCAGGGGTTGTCTAATACACGGAAACTGACCGAGAGGACCGTCTTAAGCCTCAAGGTGTCTATTCCCGTCAACTGTTATGGGTAGAAAACTAGTGAAACTAAATTGAAATTAATGAAAAAAAAGTGGTGTAAAAAATATGTCAATCGATTCTCCTAGTGATTCTGAACAAACTAGTTTCAGGTTTAGTAGGTATATACTAAAACTACGCTTGTATAATGATGATCGTAATTGAGGATGATTTGCAAGGTTAAGCTGCACTTGCTGCGGTCAATCCGTGGATGGGTGACTATTCGCTACGCATCGCTCGGAGAGCACGTCAAACTGTCGGTCCCGGATGTCATACGAATACCTATGGCAGTCGTTACGGGTAGTCAGAAACCCGAAGTCTGACAACCGGTGTAACCTAAGGATATCGGCATTGCCCAGTAACTGGGTTGCGGAAGTCTGATGGCAGTTGCTCCGTGTGAAATACTGGTATTCAGCCGCATCTGGTTGGCCGGAAACTAGCCTTAAAATAGTTGGGAAAAGGCTAGGCAGAATAATGATGATCATAATTTTTGAGAAATATGGGTGACAATGTACAGACGCCAGCAGGTCAAACTACCCGAAACTGTAAAATTTTCCCAATCAATCTTGAACCTGATGCTTTCGCGATAAAGATGAAAATCTATTAAAGAAATTTGACAGAATGTAGTAGCTTGATGTGCAAGCGTCTGTACTTAATACATTTAATTTAAGTATAATATTAGATACATCTTTGTCTTTAGGTAAGATTATGTCAACCCCTTTCCTCCCTTGGGACTAAAGGCAACTAAGGGATTTTATAAGATGGTTGAGCAACAGCTTTACCATGTCATTCTAACCGTAATGATTGTGACATTGTTACACCAAGATCGTTTATGGTTGCGGCCGATAAAGGCGGCCCATTTTTGATAGTAATTAATGTGAAAAAATTAATTATTAATGATAGAAATGATGAACAACCTCGGAAACAGTACACTTACCCAAACGCAGAAACGAAGGAAGTCAAGGTATCTCTCGCCCTCCACTGGATCCCATCCAAGGTCAGGGTATCCCTTCTCTACAAGTTCTGAGTTGCTTTGCAGTCCACAGCGAGACAGGTATACTGCTATCTTCTCCAGATAGTGCTCCCTGGAGATACGAAATAAAGGGTAACTTTGGGGTTTGGATCACGAATTTGGTTTTAATATTGGAACATTTTTTTTCTAACGATCTCATAAATATTTCAAGAATCAACTACAGTGCGTTCAATACACGAAGACGCGCTCCAATCTTCATCTAAATCACTACAGTGCAAAAGTGTGCATTATAAATAGCTATTGTGTTAGATGTATCACCACACAATAGTTAGATGTGTACATACGCACATTAATATAATATAAAAATAAGAGATGTGTGAGGCAGACGCCGTTTTCTTCCGGCAATAGAAGTTAACCGGTACATTTAACACCCCTCCCCATAGACCAGGTTTATTTTTACCATATTTCACAATAGTCTTGCACCCCCCTGAGACGGTACCTATATGACTGTACTCCAATAGTGCAGCCGTGGATAGTCCCCGGTTGGTGCCACATCCCATTTTAAATTAAAGTTCTCAAAGGGGCCTCTGCGCGTTGGACCTGTGTCCCCGGTATGCCTTCCAAAGGACCGGACATCTTCAGCACGGAAGATGAGCCGTGAATTTAAGAGAGATTTGTCCATACGCACCACGCGGCTACCGACCAAAAATAGGAGTGGGGGGGGTGTCCTTATGGATTAAACGCACTGTAAATGGCTGTGCTCTGTTACTATGGGACTATAACAAGATCTACAAGGTATACAATCGTCACCACGTAAAACACGATTTGCGAAATAAGGTGCGAAAAATTTCCTTTACGATCAGTCCTTCTTCCACCGTCCATTGGTTAAGATGTACGTCCGTTATCCGCATATTACTCGCTTCTTAATTTCCTTACCTCAAAGCCAGCGCCAGCTCCGTATTCTCCATAAGACTGGAATACGCGACGTCCAATGGCGTGGATCCTCTCAGTGAGGGTCTGGACAGCAAGATGTTAGAGTTCTCCAGCAAGAAGTCGAAGTGGTCGAACATGGCCTTCTGGTTCTGTCGGCCAGTGCGGCAGAAGTAACACAGGAAACGGCAGCAAGCTACTACCATCTCGTGAGAAGTGTCCTGGGGGAGGTAATTATAAAATTATGTATTTATTTGCTAGCTGTGCTCTCGCGGCTCCGCCCGCAGCAGAGGGATTTTTAACTATGTCAGAAACCTTCGCGCAATTGTCAACAATAACTGCATAAAGTTTCAACTCCATCGGATGAACGATGCGCAAACGCATAGAAGACGGACACACAAACAAACATTAATTTGTATTTAATAGATTTACAATTTAAACTACCTCATTGGTCTAGCGGTCAAAAGTGCGCCGGCCAAGAGAGGGGATTTAGGTTGCAGATCGGTCAAAGTGTTTTTAGGTGTTTATTCCCCGTAGGTGTATATTCTCAATAGCTGTAACCCAAATTTCCGTAGAATGCTTACTTTCTCCTTATCCTCAGCGACGGGGGGCGATGCAGGCTGCGCGTCGGACTGCGCCTGCGCACGACGACCTAACGTGTTCATCATCACGGCCATCACGTTCTCGTGCACGCGGAGTACTCTGCGGGAAGGTAATTGTATAATTTACATTTGGTAACATAGATTAGTGATAAATTATTTTCATTTCTGTTAATAAATCTGTTACAGACACTTTTACAAGTCAATGTAATGTTTTTTTAAGGCTAGATGGCGCCGGCATTTTCTATCTGACTAGCTCTGAGAAAAAAGTCGAAACAAACTCAGAGGTCAAGGTCTCTTTTAAAGTCCAGACATTGTAGTATAAAACTATGCGAGTGTAAGTATATAGAGCAACGTCAGGAATGGCCTTTAGAGGAAAGAAAATAGTAGTATTGAGATATAGGACAAAGAATAGGTAAAAAATATTTGAACATTAAAAAATATATTGCTATTTTACCTAATAAGATCTGGATGCTGGAAGAACGTATGGTTGTTGACAAGTTTCCTGCAATAAGAAAAATAGTTTAGAAACCAGGACTACTAACTAATAATTAGGACCCTGAAACCATCGAAGGTGCCAAACAATCGTATTCTCACCAGAGCCTCTTCCTCATGAGTTCCTCTTCCTCCTGACTCATCTGCACAGGCAGCAGCGCACGGATCTGACTAAGTCCTACCCACATCTCTGCCACGTCTAGCTTGGTCTTAGCGTTGATGACGTATGTCTTCTCGAGGGCGCGGATTAACTCGCCCACTGCGTCGTATTGACGGACCAGGAGACTGGAAATTGAGATTGTTTAGTCAACTATAGTCTATTTCATATAACATTAGATAATTTATAAAGGTCAATCAAGATGAGCAGAAACTGTACTCGAAAAATGTATTAAACAATATTCATTCCTTAGACACTTTTCTGTGATTTTTGAGCTAGAAATTGCCCAGAATTTACAGCAGAGTTTTTAAAGCTACCAGGCATATTTTTCGTCTGAAGATCGGACTTTGTTTCATTATTCTCTGGTAAATGTGTGTTTCTCCAAGTTACTGACTGTTAAGCAAATATAAATACATACCTGAACATTTCCCTGACAAGTTTGGGTGTTTCGATCTGTGACTCTTCGGCCCAATTGACGATGGTCTGGATCAGAACCTTGCGGAATTTCTCCTCCGGAGTCTTCCTTACTGGTTCCTCAATCGCCTGGTAAAGTGATAAAATATTAAAAGCGCAAGAAACTAAGGCAAACATAATTCTAGCACAAAAACTTTGTATAAATAGAAATATTACTGAAATTAGTTCTTTTTGAACGATAAAACAAACGAAACAGCCTCCATAAACTCCCGCCCTTCACTTGAGAAGATTCTGTATCTCCTAACAACGGTTACGCACTGCATACGATCCGGATCCGTGAAAATACGGATATAAAAACTCGGACGGAATTGGGATATAACTGCTTTTCGCACTGCATCTGATCCGAATTCGTGATAATAAGGATCTAGAGTCTAAAAATCTCGGACCGCATTCAGATATTGCTTACGCACTAATCCCATCCAAATCCAAGCAATTCAAGAGCCATCTTTGGCATTTATGTCCGATTTGAATCCGAGGTAATGCGAAAGCGTTCAAAGAAACAGTTCTACGGCTACTTCGGTCCGTCAATATTTCTTCCAGATTGGAGACTCACGGATAACGGAGAGAAATCGGATGACGAAAGTCGGATCTAGTGCGTAAACTACTATGCAAATAGTTCTATGACTACTTCGAAACGTATTTTCACGGATTCGGATCGGATGCAGTACGTAACCGCTCGAAGCCTTTCGTTTCAATGTCGACACCAAAAATTCAGTGCGACATTAAAAATATTTTTGTTTAGAATCTGTATAATTTATTTATTTATTTATTTATTTTTGAGGAAAGCTTACAGACTAATAGGGTACAATAAATAGGGTACAATATTTTAACATCGATTGCTAATTAAAAGCTTCCACATACATATAACTAAGTACCTAAAGTTACACAAAAAAGAAAAGAAAAACAAGAAAGAGAAGAAAATAAGACTAATTGAATAAATGAATGACTAAAATATTTTATAAATCTAAATCATAGTGCTTGCTAGCTGCGGTCATCGTCGAAATAGTCTTTATTAAACATGCGTCTTACTGCATTTGAGCTGGTCCTAAACAGGTCAATATCTAAGTGAGATGGAACACTATTAAAACTAACTGCGCTACGCAAAAAATAGGCATTTTTTCTGTAATTGGTCGTCGCGAAAGGTACATGTAGTAATGGCCGCTGTCTAAATCCTAATAAATTAGTACGCAGAGCTATTTTAGCAAGAAGCTCAGGGCTATCAATAGAACTGTTAGCAATATTTAAAAGAAAAGTAATATCGTTTATCTGGCGTCTATATTCGAGTGGTAGGAAGTGAAATCTTTTGCATCGATGGGCGTAATCATTCGAACATTGCTGTGTTTTGAAATCCAGATACCTTAGGAATTTTCTTTGGATGGTCTCTATACGAGACTTGTACACCTCATATTGCGGGTTCCATACTTGCGATGCATATTCGAGATGGCTGCGTACGTAAGAACAATAAAGAATTTTGACTGGTTTTAACGAACTGAAACATGTTGTGGATCTTATTATGAAACCTAAGGATTTAGATGCTTTTTTTACAATATTATCAATATGCTGATCGAATATAAGCTTACTGTCATGAATAATGCCTAGGTCTTTGATGCTATTTACATTACGAATATTTTGATTATTAAGTGTATATCCAGGGCCAATCATAGATTTCTGTCGAGTGTAAGTAATATGGAAGCACTTAGACACGTTCAGCTGAAGTTTATTATGTCTGCAATAAATAAAAAATCTATCAAGGTCAGCTTGAAGAAGTTCAGTATCTAATATACAATGAACTTTTTTAAGGACTTTCATATCGTCAGCGTACAACAAAATATATGCGTTTTCAAAACATTGTTTAATATCAGCAATAAATAAATTAAATAGTAAAGGCCCCAAGATTGATCCCTGAGGTACACCAGAAGGGATTGAGCTCCAACCGGACATAAACCCTTGCAATACTACTGCCTGTGTTCTGTTTTCTATATATGAGGAAAACCATCTATATAAATCACCGTGTATACCGGCAGATAGCAGTTTTTGTAAAAGTATGCGGTGATTAATACGGTCAAAACATTTACTGTAATCGGTGTAAATTACGTCTACCTGAGCACGCTGCTCCATACCTTCCGAGATGAATTCATTTGACAAAATTAGATTAGAAGTAGTGGATCGTTTTCTTAGAAACCCATGCTGCTCGTCTCCAAAATTACACTTCAACGCTGAATAAACAGCGGCATAAACTACTCGTTCCAGAATTTTAGAAAAAAGACATAATTTGGAAATAAGGCGGTAATTTTCGACATTAGACTTGTCACCTTTTTTAAATACTGGTGTAACGTATGCTGATTTCCAAATTTTAGGGACAACTCCTTCCGTAAGTGATCGTTGGAAAAGAATAAATATAGGTTTAACGAGACTTTTAGCACAATTGACAATAAATATGGGTGGTATCAGGTCTGGACCACCAGATTTAGAGAGGTCTAGTGCTTTAAGTAACTTTAATATATTATCTTCGCATAAATCTACTGAGCTGATATTCGCAGCGCTTGCGAAGGATTTTATGGGCAAATTATAGTCAGAATCGTCTGAGTCTGGTTCTTGAAATGTCGAATGAAAATACGTGGCGAAAAGGTCGCTGATCCCCACACCTGTGTCAGCGGAAGTATCATTATATTTTAATAAATTAGGAAGATAACGGTCACTTCTTTTACTTTTAATATAAGACCAGAAAGACTTTGGGTTCTTAATAATCGAAGACTCGACTTTTTCCATGTATGCTCTATAACAAGTTTTTTCTATCTCGGAAGCCCTACGGCGTAATAAAGAGAAAGTATGGTAGTCTGAAATGTTGCCATATGTTTTATATTTACGGTGGTATTTATATTTTTCTTTCAGAACTTTAATAAGCGCAGAACTATACCAGGGAGGGTGTAATGAACGTTTTATTGACTTCAATGGCGTAAATTGGTCACGGAGCTCATATAATTTAGAATAAAAAAGGCTGACAGCGTCATCCAATGACTCGGTATGCAGAAACTCGGAAACAGAAATAATGTTACCTTTGCTTCTTCTTCTAATTCCTTCACCGTGTTTATAATGTTGTACAGCTTGCCAAATGCGCCTGGCTTTGTCTCCGGTTCCAAACTCTCCTATAACAAATTGTCATTATTACTGAAAAAAACGTCTGTTCATAGTCGTTGGGTATGTCGAGAAACTTCTTAAAAAAAGTATCTTCAAAATTTTATGTTCAGACCTAGGGCTTCTTAAAACGATTCTAAAAAACACTAGCTTAGCAGAATCAGCCCATGACTGTCCCACTGCTGGACATGGGGCTCTTCTAATAATTCGAATGGTTTATGCCTTAGTCCAGCACACTGGCGCTGGCCTAATACGGTTTGGTGGACCACTCATCATTGAGAACTTTTTGGAGCCTTCATAGGTGTTTAAGTTTGATTTCTGACGATGTTTTCCTTCACTGTTAACGGAAGTGATAATCAGATTATGATCCGCACATAAATTCGAAAAGTCAGCGATGCGGGGCGGGGTCATATTCAGAATTCAGACACATGGTCTAAGAAAAACCCAGGTTTTCGAATAGCCCCTCTCTCCTCGGCCTTCCGCCTCTTTTTGTTATATCCCGTTAAAAAGTCATCATCATCACTTTAGGTTCGGCACAACATGCACTCTCTTCCGTTCTCCTGTATCAGCCGTGTCATCTCAGATCTCCCTTTCTTACCCACATCATCTTCATATGACGTTAGAAAGTGATGGGTACGTTTTAAATCTAGGTTTACCTTAGTTGTGGTTTAAACCATTTTTATCATAAGGGGACAAAGGTATTTTGTAGAATTTACCGATCCATCAGGTTCCTGTAAGGCATGTAGCGACACATGTGCCATAAGGCTCTCGTGGAACTCGTTCATGCGCGCGATCAGCTCCTCGCCGCACGGACAGTTCTCTTTGTCTTCTTCATCTAAGTGCTTGAAACCTGTGGCCGAAAACATCATTTTTAACGTTGTATCATTCATGTTGTGGTACTAAAGACCCATATTCAATTGAGAATTAAGGTCCTGCAAATCGTATCGCCCGGATATAACAATAGAATAAGTTGACTAGACCTTAAAATCAAGATATATTATACTAAAATTGAGTAATTTTCTTCCAATTTTAAATTCTCCATATTCTGATTATATTCTCCGTCGAAAAAAATATTGCAGATTATTCTAACATCCCCGTGAGAGAATATTCTCTCAACCCATCACTACAGCTCTTGAATACTTTAAACCTCGTATCCACTAGGCATCAATTGACGCGCTACATGTTGCTCAACATGTTTCTCAACATGTAGCAACACGATGACCGACAACTTGGAACAAACTCATGCGTACTAATTCTTTCAGCGTCATGTTCCGCGTCATCTGGCAATGTTGCCGAACATGTTGAGCGTCACATGTTTCGCGTCAATAGTTGCCAAGTGGATACGAGGCTTAAAAATAACTGTTCCAAAGTGCCCATCATCTAAAACTTCGTAAATATTTGAAACATTGCACTGTAAACGAATAGTTGGTAAATAACATTTTGTTAATATACAAGGGTATTCAGAAAGGGAGTACTAGTACTAATCCACTGGCCACTTTATAAAATAACTTACTCAGTATAGCGTTCATCTGTTCCCGAGGTGGACAACGGAACTCCCTGGTCTTTTTAGCGGCAACTGCACTCGGCAAGTCCGACTGCTTGATCTCTGTGTAACGTCTGAAAATAAGAAGTTTGTCTTACACAAGAGTAAAGAAAAGAATTAAATAATTCTGTAATGTACAGTCAGCATCAAAACTGTTCAAAATAATCTGAACAATTAAACTATATCTCAATGATACAAGGGCTGTTTCAGAATTAACACAATACACGACAACTGTCATTCAGACAAGAATTTTATTCCATTGAGATAAAGTTCAATTTCTTTAGCCGTTTAGGTCATGATGCGTACGTACCGAACGTTTTTTTAAGTTACGATGTATGGATGTTTAATAGTCCGATAACAATATTCTACGCGAGAGAAACGAAGTCGAAAATATTCTATTAATAATTCCACTGTATAATATTTAAGAAATGCAAATTGTCCAAAAGAAGATTATACCTGAGCTGATCAGTCTGCAAATCTCCAACGAAATCATGTGCGAACGCAATGATGGCTTCAACCCTGTGTCTCAGCTGAATGTCGTTGAGATGCTGCAGTAAGTAGCACATCTGTAGCTTGGCGCCTTCCGCCATCTTCATGTGCAGGAGACCTTTGCGGTGCTCGTCTTTACCCTCTAGGAGAAGTAACATTATATTAAGTAAGCGAATTTGGAGTGTAAACTAGATTGGAAAAAAAAGAATTTGAACTGTTTGTTTAAAAAGTTATGTTACTAGAAGAGTTTTAAATATGACTGTGGATGGATATATAACTAAAAGTAGGCCAAAAAAAAGATGGATGGATTGTGTGAAGGATGATATGGGTTAGAAAGAAGTGAGTACTGAGATGACGGCTGATAGAGGAGAATAGAAGTGGAATACAATATATGTTGTGCTGATCCCAACTAGTGTGGGATAAGGGCAGGGAGATGATGATGTTGATGGTATAAAAAAGATGTAACTGTTTACAGACTTAGTAAGTAATATTTTACTTTACAATTAAAAATGTGTAAGAAAATATTTTGAAAAGGACATAGGACCAAAAAATGTGCAGAAAAGATTGAGCCAAAGGACCATTACAATTGAAAACTTTTAACATTTTTTAAAGCTCAAATTGTTCACCGACTGCAGAAATGAAATATTTTAAGCATTTTATTGCAAAAAATTGCAACTTCTTAATTATTTCAAAATACAGGTTAATTAATTAAATACCTTTATCAAAGGAGGGGTCCCAAGTTTCAGGGTTGGTCATGATGAGTAATTTCTCAACGTCTTCGTCGCGCATCATTCCAACCAGCAGCAGACGGTCTACCAGCTTTATTAGAGGCCTACAATACACAAGATTTTGTCAGTTACTTAAGTATAAAAGATCTTTGGTGACCCATCTAAGACGAAAGCAAGGGCTAGTTACATGACAAAAAAAAGACAGTTAAATTAGCTCCGAAGAACCCGACCCTAACGACATGTCTATATGAAGATGAAGTGTCAAGTCTCGTGACTAACGGTGTTCCTTGTAGCGTTTTAAGCTTAGCCAGATTGAGTTGGTATTACACAAATAAATCCGGTTGTGGCCGTCTTGGCAACGTTCAACTTAGCGTAGATTGGTTGACGTAGAAAGGTTAGGCTCTCAGATAGGTGTACGTTTGGCTGTCAAATTCATTCAATATTCACTCCCGAATGTCGTGGTGGCCCGGAAGTTACAGCCCCGCTTGTTAAGCACCGGGTTGCGGGTTCAAATCCAGGCAAGTACCGATGTGACTTGTTCAATTTCATATGTACTTTCTTAGATAGTCTAAGACACCACTGACATACGGTGAAGGAAAACATCGTGAGGAAACCTGGACTTATGGTCTGAAATCGCCAACCCGCAATGAGCAAGCGTGGTGATCAATGCTCGTTCCTGTATGAGAAGAGGCCTTTGCCCCGCAGTGGGACACTAAGGCCTAGCTGTCTCGAATTTTGCGGGCGTTGGGGCGGGGGCGGCGGCGGCGCGGCAGCGGGGCGGGCAGCGCATACCTGTTCTCCAAACCAGCGGGCAGATCGCGCGGCACTATAGCGGTGTAGTGTTGTGTTCGTGGTTGTGTTGTCGAGATATTTGTTTTTATTCGCGAACGAAATGTCTGAAAAACGGCGACAACATCTTTTTGATTCAAATTTATTCCTAACGCTCGATTTATTGTGGGAAAAAGAAGTGGATCCCTACTATAGGGAAATTAATTTGTAAAACATACAAATATTTTATTTGACATAATAAATCATTTTTATATTTACCTTCAATATTCAGTTCATTTTTTATTTCTTCCCATTTTTAATTAATTTTAAATAATATATAAAGGTTAAGTATTCTTCTATTTTTATGGTTCGCATCTTTGCTGTTCCATATGGGTGTCCTCTCAAAGATTGCCGAAATAATTTGCTCTTGCATGTCCGAGGACATTTTGATACGTCACAAAAAAAATGTACAACACTATACTACAATGCAGACGCGCAACGCGGGCGGTCACCGCTTGACTGGAGTGCACCGCTCGTTGCCCGCCCCCGCGCCGCCGCCGCGCCGCTGTTTTCGAGAACCGGTCCATTTGATTTTACGCATAAGATCCTGCCGCTCCCGCGCCGCCGCCGCCGCCGCCCCGCTGCCCGCTAAATTCGAGGCAGAGGCCTTACAGGCAATTTTTTTATTTATTCGCTCCCAGTAAATCTATTTAAATCAGCCATACAAAGACCAACATGAGAGAAGAAGAAACTCTCGTATCGGTACAAGCTCATGTCGTTGTGAAAAGATTAACCAGTCAGCGAAGTTCATAGTTGGGCTGACTGCCCAGGGCGCGTCGGACGTACTTCAGTATCGTCACTCATGGAGCCATGGAGCGCCAGAAAGGGCACTCCTAATTAGAAAAAAACATGTTCCCGGAAATAAATAAAAATACGACATCTCATCAAAACTTACAGGAACAGATTCTCATTGCTGCCTCCAACAGGGTCTCGGTTGTGCACTTGGTTGGTCTCGACGGCCTCGGCTAACGCCTGCATCACGAACTCGCGTACTACCTCCAGCGGGAAGTACGGCGAGTACAGATTGCTGATCTCTGTTATACTTTCACTGGAAAGAAGAAAGAAAATGGATTAATTTAGACTTACATACGCGGACACGCGGAGTGAAACGCGGACAATTCAAATATATACGAAGTATAATAGCGATTATGGGGATATATTATACCGCGTTCCGTTTTTCAAAATTTCTGGATTGGTGTAGGTTTTTGACAGAAATTCAATAGAAGTAATGTCAAAGAACTATATAAATCCAGAGACTTTGGATTGTGATCGGTTATTAATATTGATCTTAGTCATTATAGGACATAATTATACTAGCGTGAAATATATTTGATTAACTTTTAAGAACATGATTTAATACAAATATGCAACTACAATATTTAGTTTTAATTTCGCCAAACTGGTTTGTTAGTTTGACTGCAGTATGCAGCACCACCCAACCACCCAATATAATTGATTGTAAACTTTACTGCCCTTATTTTGATGACAATTTAACTCTATTATAATCATAGAGCTATACTCACGCAATATCCGTCATCTTCATCTGTGGCCGTACACTCTCCGTCTGCAAGGACCGCAGACTGTGTCCCATGTCTGGTTCTTCATACAAAGACTTAAGTTCAGGTCCAAGTGGTATTACGAACTCGTTCTTACACGCCTCCCTGTGAACAAGATTTGTACAATTTTAAACAAGGTTAGGCGGAAAGGGGTACTAAACCGCAGAAAATTTGATCATATAATTCTTTCCCCATGTAAGGACTGGCTAGAATATAAAACTTCCTTACCGCATGTTTAGAATAGACGCGTGTTAGGTTAGTACGCGTGTAGGATCTATATGGGCCGCCTAGCTAGCTACCACCTGAACATTAAAGTCGAGCAGTTTACTGTGTTCCCGAATGTGTATGTGGGAGCCAGAGGGGTATAGCAGCATCCCTCTATATCTCTGTTATTTGGATTCGTGTGCTCCATCTTAGACCCTGTCTGCGCTTATTACCATCAGCTGCGACGAGGGTCAAACGCGACGAAGGCAAGTAATAAAAAAATAAAAAAGTGGGACTGTTATAGGCAATTTAGAATGTAGATGTATACTCACATGGTAGTTGCGTGCGACTCGAGATGCAGGGCTATCAGTAGATCGTAGAAGCCTTGCCGCAGTGGACCTGACATGTACTGTGACTGGATCGCATACAGTAACTGTTTCTGATCGACGTGCTGGCAAAGAGCGTGCGCCGCCCTGGAGGAAAAGGATTTGATTAGTTTGAGATTGATGATCAGTAGAATTGTTCTTGAAAATAATTCCAAAATGCTGGTCCTATGGTGAAGAACCAGCAGGAAACTCCATGGGTATTCAAAATCCAATTGTGTATATTTTTATTCAAGAGAAAGCATTTTTCATATTTGAGGATGGGCTCGTAGCCTGGAGCATAGGATTTGCAAGGTTAAGCTACGCTTGCTGCGGTCAGTCAGTGGATGGGTGACCATTCGTTACACATCGATACTCCTCCGTGCCTCGGAGAGCAGGTTAAACTATCGCATCGGTTTCGGGTGTCATACGAATACCTGTGACAGTCATAACGGGTAGTCAGAAGTCCGAAAGTCTGACAACCGGTCTAAACTTAGGATATCGGCATTATAATAATAATAATATAATCGGCCGTCCAGAGGGGGGCCGCCAGAGCTATATGCTCGGGGGTGGAAGTGTCTAAAGGCGTAATAGCGGGGAAACCCACTCCGGGTCTTTTAGACCCGCGACGGCGAAACCGGGGCCACACCTCTCTACACCCCTAGCCGCTCACACGTCTGTTGCCCCCTTCGCCTATGTACTGGCGGCTTTTCAGGGGGCCCAGCTAGTGAGCTGGCGAGTCACCGTCTGCCAATAAATTTCAATTTTAAATGTTGAAAGGCAGACGCCGTTTTCTTCCGGCAATAGAGGTTATCAGTCCACCTAACACCCCTTCCCATAGACCAGACATTTTTCACCACATTTTGCAATAGTCTTGCACCCACCTGGGACGGTCCATGACTGTACTCCAATAGTGCAGCCGTGGATAGCCCCCGGTTGGTGCCCCACCCCATTTTAGATTAAAGTTCTCAAAGGGGCCTCTGCGCGTTGGACCTGTGTCCCCGTGTATGCCTTCCAAAGGACCGGACATCTTCCGCAAGGAAGATGAGCCGTGACTGAAAAGAGATACAAATAATAATATAATAATAAACTTTTATTTAATAACTTATTTACAAAATAAAGTACAGTTACACCACAAGTTAATAATTAAGTCTTAGCTTTAATTACAAGAATACCAAAGATATATCTAGATTACTAAGATTATAAATAATTTAAACATACTGAAAATAGTTAGACGGGCTTTATATGTAACTAGCGTCACGCCCGAGCTAGGTTTATACAAACCTGTGTTTCAGGCCATCACTTTACGGCTGATTATAATAAAAGGGACAAAAACATTATATTATGTATGACATATAAAAATATGTTTCTACTGACTACGAGACTAAACATTTCTAATAATAAAAGTAAGTTATGATATGAGTAGGTATACAAAAATAATTACTTACGGAGTGTTAATAGATAACTAACTTAAAGTTACTGAACTATTACTAGAATATTTTCTGTGTCTGAATAGTTAAGGCTAGTTAAATATTCTGCTATTTTGAGACTACATTTTTTATAACTTAAACTATACATGTTTAAGAGCTTGTTAAGCTTGTTGTACAAAAAGGATCCTAGGAACATATAAAATCTATTTGCAAAAGCATGACTACTTGGGGTCCTTATGCAAACCAAATCTTTCCTTCTCTTGTCTGTGGGTGATGGGAAGAATGGAAGTTCTGTATGTTGGAGTAGTACGACATTTAGAATAAATAATTGGCGGACTGTTAGCACATCACATGACAAGTAAAGCTGGTGCGTGGGAAATCTAAAAGGGCGAAAGGTAGCAACCTTTAGAATTGCTCTTTGAGCACGTTCTAGAGGCAATAAAATTGATTTTGCGGCCCCTCCCCAGGAGGTTATGCAATAGGTGAGAATTGATTGACACAAAGCTAAATAAACCTGTTTAATTAATTTATAGTCGGCTATGTGTCGTAAATGTTTAAATATATATATCAGTTTACGTACTCTAGTACATAACAGATCGATATGTTTACGGAAATTTAGATTTGTGTCAATCGTAACACCTAGATATTTAATATGATCAGCTTTAACTAAAGTGGGACAAGTGCATGCAGTGTCAGCGTTAAAACTACAATTATTTTTATGCGCATGAATATTTGGATTAGTAAGCGGAATGTTTTTATTTCTCATTGTAAATAAAATATAATTGGTTTTATCTGCATTTAAGGTTAGTATATTTTTATGGAGCCAATTAGATACAATATTCAAGCCATTTTGAGTATGTGCGTAAACCTCAGCTCTTGATTTGGCATAGAATACTAGAGCCGTGTCATCCGCATATGACATAATGGCACCATTTTGGAGTGTCAAGCTACATAGGTCATTTATAGATCAAAAACAAGGTCGGGCCCAAAATACTTCCTTGTGGAATTCCGTATCCACTATTTTTAAGCTCAGAACTTGTGTACTGACCAATTTTTACACACTGCTGACGATTACTAAGATAGTCAGAAAAAAGTTGAAGTTGTGCACCTCTTATCCCAAGTGATTCAAGCTTGTGTAATAGTATAGAACTTGAAATAGTGTCGAAGGCTTTGGCAAGGTCAAGGAAAATCCCTAAGGAATGCATGCCATTATCGAGATTGGTTGTTATAACATTTGTTAATTTGTGAACTGCTTGACTTGTTGATCTTTTTTGCCTAAATCCAAACTGATTTTCTGAAAGTAATTTATTATCTTCAAGATATTTCATTAATCTGCTATTTATGATTTTTTCTAAAATCTTTGACAATCCTGTTAATACTGAAATGGGTCTATAGTTACATGTTTTATCACCAGATTTAAATACAGGAGTAATCACAGCTTTTTTAAGCAATGTAGGGAATATTCCTTTGGATAAGCATAACTGAAAAATGTGGGTTAGTGAAGGAGCGAGCAAGTATCTAAATCGTTTAAGAATATTATTAGGTATCCCGTCCCACCCAGTAGCACAGCTCTCCTTTAGGCCAGTTATTAGTAATAATACTTCATTGACGTCAGTATCCAATAGACCAAAAGATTTTAGTGTAGAAAATGACATAGGCGTACTTAAGGAAGAAGAGGTTCGGGAACTTAAGGGTTTTTCAGCCAAGTTTTTTCCAACGTTAGCAAAAAAGTTGTTTACTTTATTGATTGCGTCAGATGGGTTAGTGTCTGTTGACAATAATTCAAGAGGAGGTTCTGGAGGTTTTGATCTGAATGTGTTACTTTTAATATATTTCCAAACAAGTTTACTATTCTTTCCTGCCTTTTGTAGTTCACTTTTATCATGTTGAATTTTAAGCTTTTTCAAAAGGTTATTACAAAAGTTTCTGTACCTTTTATATGTAATAGAAAGTATTTGATTTTCGGGTGCGAGTTTAGATTTTAGGTGAAGTTTATCCCTATGTCGTATACAACGAACGAGACCGGGTGTGATCCACGGCTTAATACTAATATACTTTCTAGGTGTAATTTTACTAATTGAGTTATTCTTTATTGCATGTTGAAGGGAATGTATGAAATAATTTAAAGCATTATTTGCATCGTTCGAGTTGAAAACGGGGTCAAAATTAATTCCGCGTATGTCATTTTCAAGGTTAGTCATATTAATTTTATTATGGAAACGTATGCATTTTTTTCTAGGTAAGAATGTTTGTAATGTTAATAATACAGCTTGATGATCAGTTAGCGAAGAATTAGTAACAAATGTTTTGCTTGGTATTTTTGATTTCATAATGACATGATCTAAACATGACCCGCTCTGGTGCGTGGGATAATAATGAGCAGGAAGAAGCCCATGAAATGTGCAAATATTCAAATAATTATGTGCATGGGTATTAATACTCCCCGAAGCGATGTTAATGTTAATATCACCCAGAAGTATTATGTTCTTAAAAGATGAAAGTTTTGTTAAATTATTATGCAGCGAGTCCAAAAATATGTCAATATTTTGAGATGGAGGTCTATAGATGGCCATAACAACTGTATCTGGCATTTTAATTACTAAGCAGTTACTGTCTTGGAATGCTGGTTCTTCTATTGTTGTTCTTAAATTATTTTTTATATAAACTACAAGGCCATCATTTTGATTGATGCTAGTATTAGTTTTGTGAGAATAGTAACCGTCGAGACATGGTAAATTGACTGACTGTTTTGATAACCAACATTCTGTTAAGACGATAATATCACAGCTTATATCAAGATTGTGTAAGAGTACCTCAAAACCGTCCATGTTTTTGTTAATGCTGCGGATGTTTTGTGTGAGCAGAGTTAAAGTTTTCCCTCCCACAGGAAAGAGATGTTTACACTCCTCAACATTACATACTTTAGCTTCAGACACAGAAAAATTATCTAGATCACCGATTAGCTGATTGGTCATGATGTATATAAAAGTTTTGTGTTTAAAGTGCTTACTTAATAAGGAACCTGGTAGCGCTCTTAGGCGCCTTCATAATCTATTGAGTTAATATAGTAGTCCTCTGCTGCTTTGCGTGCCGGGCAACTTACATCGCCAGTTGGGTGGTCGCATTTCCTTTTGAACCGTTTACACGTCGCACACTGTGAGGGAGAAGATTTGTTGCTGCAGTCCTTGAAGGCATGTCCAGTCTCTGCACAGTGATTGCATGTAGCAATAGTTTCACGGCAAAACTTGGCTGCGTGTCCAAACTGCTGGCAATTGAAGCACCTGGTCACTATAGTAAAATCTCGAACCGGGCATGACGTCCAATTTATGAAGATACGCCCTTGATTAATTAATAATTTTCTAATGGTGGCAGGTACTTCCAATATGTAGTTACAGGTAGTAAGGTTCTTCTTGCCTGATTTGTGGCTCAATTTAACGGTATCTAGGAAAGTCTCACGGGTGGTAGACGGCAACTTGTCGGAAAGGTTTTGCTCGTAAATACAGTCGACTACTTCCTTTTCCGTAAGGGCTACAGGAACACCAATGACAGCGATCCTAGGTCTTCGTTTCGAAGGCTCTTCGACTTTTAGACCCGAGGAAACTAGTTTCTCCGAGTTTTTCAGCTTATCTATGTCTCCTTTACTGTCCGTACTAATAATGACGCCACCATTTCTCACCTTCCTTAGGCCACGAACATGCAGTTTGAGTTCTTCTGGGGAGATTATTTTTTGTACTAAGGACTTAGTGTCGTCACTAGTTTTGGTCTTATCGCTCGGATATACAGGGTGGTAATTTGAGATGGGGCATGAAGGGCAACTACCTTAACCATTGTAACTACAGGAAAACGTGCTTTGAAGACTACCCCTAACTTTTGGGATAATTACAATGGGCATTCACAGATTTCGAAAAAAAAGTACAGTCAGCAAGAAAAAGGGCTGTTTTCACAAATCTTTTTTATGATGCCAATCGATCCCATTTCCTATAAGGATCAAAAGAGTCTTCCGGACCAACTGAGGTTGGAGTACTAGAAAAGTCAGAAATCGCAAAAAACTTATTTGAGATGGGGTAGTAATAAGGGCAGCTACCTTAATCGTTGTGGCTACAGGAAAATGTTCTTAAGAAACTGTCCATAAGTTTTGAAAATATTTCGAACTGCATTCACAGATTTTGAAAATAAAAAAAACTTTTTTTTCTGCGTGAACGTAACTTTTCACGAAATGTTGTTTTTCGTGATTTCTGATGTTTCTAGTACTCTAACCTCAGTAGGTCCGGAAGAGTATTTTGATCCTTATAGGAAACAGGATCGATTGGCATCATAAAAAAAGTTTTGTGAGAACCGACCATTTTTTTGCTGACTGTACCAAATTTTTTTTTCTCTTTTTTTTGTGCATTTCGAAATAATTTCAAAAATTATGGCCAGTCTCCTATCAAAATTTTCTTGTAGCGACAACGATTAAGGTAGCTGCCCTTATAACTAACCCATCTCAAATAGTTTATTGCGATTTCTGACTTTTCTAGTACTCCAACCTCAGTTGGTCCGGAAGACTCTTTTGATCCTTATAGGAAATGGGATCGATTGGCATCATAAAAAAGTTTTGTGAAAACAGCCCTTTTTCTTGCTGACTGTACTTTTTTTTTCAAAATCTGTGAATGCCGATTGAAATTATCCCAAAAGTTAGGGGTAGTCTTCTAAGAACGTTTTCCTGTAGCTACAATGGTTAAGATAGCTGCCCTTCATGCCCCATTTCAAATTACCACCCTGTATAACAACGGAGCTCAAGTTTGCTGGGCGAATGAAATTATCGGTACCTTTTTTTACCATATTTGCGTATGTTTTTTCAGGTTGCAATTTACTTTCAACAGCCTCTTTGAATTGCTGAATAGAGTTCACAAAGTTTTGCTGTTCCTGTAAATGCTTATTTGTGGAGTACGCCTGGATGGTTTTTTGCTTCAAGGCTTGGTATAAGACGGCCATTTGAGATGCTCCACTTAAAGCGTTTCGGCAAAGATTGGTAACACGAAGCTTCTGTTCCGAATTCATTTTTCCGTCCGAGACAATAGTGCAAACTTCGTTCAAAACCGTATCAATGGAAGTTAACCATTGCTGGACCTCCGGCGTGGAAATAACCTCCCTTGGCAATCCAGTTTCCGCAGGTGCCGGTGGGTTTGGTACCCTAGGATGGACCGGTTCTGTTGGCGTCGGTGGAGGGCTTCGCCGTAGTAATTGGCTACGTCCAAACGGGCTGGTTTCTGGGTTAGACATAACTAACACAGTAATCTATTTATCTATAAAAAGTTATTCAGTTCATCGTTTCGTGTACTCGTAGTAACTTATTAATCACACGCGACACACTTTACTTATAAATCCGACGCAGCAAATAATTATTTTTGTCGTAATTATTTAAAGAGATTTCATTATAAATAATACAAAAGGCACGTCCGCTTAGTCTCACGTCGAACGTCGAACCAAAAATTGGCATTGCCCAGTAACTGGGCTGCAGAGATCTGCAGTCGCCCCGTGTAAAATACTGGTACCCATCAGCACCTGGCTAGACTGGAAACTGACCACAACATTGTTAAAAGTCTAGAACAGTCTCTAAACGTTATCAAGGTCTAGCTCGTATTTCAAACCCATGTTACCAGTTGAAATAAAAACTTAAATAATTTACGTTTCTTTTGGAATAGAATCAGAAAAAAACGTAACAGTGTTGTCGAAAAGACCTACCCACAGAAACAATGACAAATTAATGTTTCCATGGGGTCCATGGACTTCCTGAATATTTTATTTGTGTTTTTGATAAATGTCTCACCTGTAATTACTCTGGTAACACAGCGCAGCATACAGCGTCAGAGTGTGAGAGTGGAAACTTAGTAGTTTGTCCATCTCTATCAGCTCCAGAATGTCGATACAACGGTCTTCCTCTGTGAACAAAATGAATTAAACTTCTACATTATGAACGAGTACCGTGTGGCGCTGGACGTAAAGAATAGCACTACCCCATCTCTTCCCATGGGTGTCGTAAAAGGCGACTAATTGATTCACTATTCGGATGGGCAGCAGCGTTCTCTGAGTACTTTAACAACCATACTGCGATTGCCAACCCGCCTGCCAAGCGTGGTGATTATGTCAAAACCCCCAACATGGAGCTGATGGAGCATGTTAGATACGGGACACGGGACAAGTAAAACACGCGCTGGCTGTAGACGCACTGACTGTTTATTCTCATTTACAAGAGGACGGCGCGAGCGGGGCCACGAGACGGCGGTGGTCCGCGCATCGCTACGGCGCAATCGCTACCTACTCTATGCTTGTACATAACAGAGCACAAGACCGTTCGATGTGGCGATGCTTGAGGGAGGCCTATGTCCAGCAGTGGACGTCTTTCGGCTGAATGATGATGATGATGACGTAAGAAGTAATAGCCTAGCGGTTGATTCGATCTCGGCCCGCACCTCTGACATTTCGAATTCATGTGCAGATCAGAATTTGATTAACACTTGCGTTAACTGTGAAGGAAAACATCGTGAGGAAACCTGTACACCTAAGAAGGCTCCAAAACGTTTTTGATGGGGTGTTTAGTCCGATAAACCAAGTCAGTGACTAAGGCTTAAGCAGTTCTCGTTCTGAGAAGACGCCTGTGCTTAGCAGTGGGATAGTAAGGCCCGCTATCCACCAAAGCGGAGAAGAGAGGAGATGTCTCGTAAACAGCTAAGACGATTTCGTTTTGAGTTGAAGCTAAGCGGAGGAATATGAAAATAGCAACCCTACTGGTTGTTCGAAACATCTCCTCTCCTCTCTGCTTTGGTGGATATCGGGCCTAATGGGCTGATAACGCGTATGCTATGACGACTGAAAAGTAGTAGATGCGATACAGAACGGTGAAAAACTCAAGAAGGCAGTATCAATATCATAAATTAAGGGATTTACTAAACTTACCCGGTATATGTAAGGCCAGCATGGACACTGCGTCTTCACACAGCATGGACCAACCGCGGATGTCTGACAACTTGAGTGCATGTACTTGTAGCGATTGATTTGGTACCTAAAAATGGAAGAAGATATAATCTAAATTGTTATTCTAATTAACGACAAAAAGACTTTTCGTAGCCAAAAATAACATTAATGTTCAGTGGATTTCTTTGCTATCGGTAAATTATAAAACAAACTCCTCGATACTTGCAAATTAAGAGCGACTGTAGAAACCGACACAAACCAAAAAGACACTTAAACGCGCCTCACAGAAAGAATGGTTTTGGATTAAACTGATCTGATGTAACATAATTAATTAAATACATTAAGATCACTTAAGAATGAAAAACTTCATAAACTTTGTTGCCATAATTTAAGTACAAAAAAACTAGGTTTTCGAGGTAATTGATTGGCTTTGATAGCCGACGGCCTGCCAGACGGTAAGTGGTAACCGCAGCGTATATACACCTACAATACCAAGAGAATTGCTGAAGAGATAAATTTGGAAAGTGCCTGTAATTTCACCGGCATCCGTACCCTTTAAACTGGAACATAGCAATGCTGCTTGACGGCAGAAATGTGAATGGAGGTAGTTATTCCCGGAACGAACTCCTTCACAAAAAGCGCTACTACTCTTAAATATAAACTATCTAATACTCACTCTAGCCCACTGATGCGGCTTCAAGCACTGTACTTTAAGTCTGGGCGGGAACTGTGGGATGACGTGCTTATCACTCGTCGGTAACACTGCAGCAGACAGTGGCAAACTGGTGGCAGACCTGCCGAGCTCAATCTGAAGGATCTCCTTGGAGGTGGCTTCTACAAAGATCGCCGGGAAGAGCTTGGTTTCTGGTTCCATCTGGGGATAAAGGTGGTGGTTATATTTTCTGTATTTTTGATAAGACAGAGAAGGCTAAAACGATGCTCTAGGAATTTCATGACTTATTTTAAAGGACTACAGATTGTTATGAAAGTTCTTACTTCATGTAAACTTAAGAGAAATGTTTAGAGGCTTAACACTGAAATTCAGCACTATGTTGTGGCTTACGTCACAGCATCCTGCTGAGTTGGAACCTCATTGTCACACCTACGGCGTGCAATTACCAATTATTGAATTGAATTGATTGAAGTTCATGTTTTAAGTAGGTAGGTATTTTGCACGTTTTAATGTTTGTTTTTTATTAAACTACTATTTGTTTGGCAATTTCTTTAAATTCAAATTAAAGCAGTAAAACTGGGAATTTCTTTTAGTTTTGTTGCAAATCACTCGTCCGGTAAGATTTCATAGTTTTAATATCTCTATATAACACAGTATCTACGAATAGCTAAGTACTTTTGTTATTACGTAGGGATTAACAGACCGCATCTAGACTCTACTTCGCTAAGTAAGCATTTCATACGAATATGAACGTTATGTATACAGGGTGTTAACGAATTCGTGTAATTCCTTCAAACCACAATATGATCTATTAATGGTATAGATTAACCCCGTACGGGATTTAGATTGATTAAAAATAAATAGGAACCTTTTTTTTTCATTTTTTTTTTTAATGTTAGTGTAAATTTCGATGCCATGCATAAATTAATGAAGGAACGGCGACACAGCTGACGGGCACAACTAGCGCGATATTGCTCCACGCAGTCAGTTAACTTGGAACGCTAAAATTACTCAGATACAGAATGCGATGGTTCATTTTTTGAAAACTTTTTATTGTTGATTCTGAAAAAAACTTGTGCAGGGACAATCAGTGTCACCAGTAGATCACGCGGGTTGAAGGAATTACACGAATTCGTTAACACCCTGTATAATATTAAAGTTCATGTTCGTATGAAATCCTCATTTAAATTCGCTTACACGAATATGGACATTATTTGTACAAAGATAAGGTACAGCAAAGTAAAGTATAAGTGCGGTCTCTGAATCTCGCCCTTAGGACCTTAGCCATGATATTATACTTCTTTAGACTTTCCTTCTGTTCTAGAAGGAAATTTATAATTCCGTCTGCTCCCAATGCACTTTTGTTCTGTATAGCTCGATTTATAACATTAATAAGTCTAGAGTCTGGAAGAATCCACTCATATTCTCCAAAGCACTCACCTTAAACTTAATACTAGTGTCTTTTCCCTCACAGGTGAACGATACGGTTCCCGTGGACGTGTCGACGGAGCATCCAATGAACATGCCCTGCGAAGCTCCCTTAGCTGTCGCTTCAGCCATAACCTCGTTGTATAACTCATCAGCTCGGACCATGTAGCAAGATTGGCGGTTTACGCTAAAAAGAAATTGATGTTTTAGAAGAAAGCTTTTAGGTAGTGGACCTAGTCATTTCATGTGAGTGTACGTATAAAAACATGTCTAGGCGCCGGTGCAACTCCGGAGTGAAACACAAAAGAAAACCGAACCGAATGTAGTCACTTTACCGAAATGTAATAAGACTGCGAACGCGCAGCGAAATGGGAACTCTCTCACTTTTCACTAAAACTCAATATCGCACGCGCGTAGCACACTTTTCTAGGTTTCAGTGAGGTTTTTGTAGGTAGTACTATTTATTATTCTGTGTCTGTTTTAAAATGGGGTGTGTATTTAGAGTATATTCAGAAACCGATATAACAGGTATTGAAAGAACAGTCAACTGACCCTACAAATATATTTTTTGGGCGAGCACACGCACACAGCGCAGTCACCCAGCTTTACAGATAATTGTTGTGTTAGATGTCTCTCTCCAGCGACCTATTTTTCTGTTTGCACTGACACATAATTACTAAAACAATTTTTTTTGGCAATGACAATACCTCAAGTAAAATAAATACTACGACATAATTTTTGCGCCTGAGCAATCTTCGTTCCGAATTTCTACTATGCGACCATTTATGAGAATCAGTCAGTCAAAAGTGACACTGATTTTGTAACAGCTCTTTATTTCACCATGTTCGCGCGTTCATAATTCCGTAAATAGACGAAGATTGCTGAGGTGCATAAATTATGTCGTAGTTCTAGTGCCTAATATAAGTTTTAGCAAAAACTGAAAGTAAATCAATATGAAAACTCACTTTTCAACAACCCTGTCATAATCATCGGTGATGATGACAGAGGACTTGGTGACCTTGCTCTGGTTGAAGTCCTTGGAGTGCAGGTGGTATTGAGTCGTCACCCAGCCGATGTACACGTGGGTTGGATCTTGACCAGGGAATATTCTGTAAGAAAAATATTGTGTAATATGAGATTCAGATAGCCAGTAGGGTAGAAAATTGGAGTGCCAAAGATCTGCATCACTACTGCGTTCAGTTATTGTAAAGAAACTATAGAATATTAAGAAATTTAAGCCACTCGACTGCCTCGTTGGTTTAGTGATCGCAAGCGTTGAGCGTGAGGTCCTGGGTTCGATCCTCAGGTCGGGCAATTCTGTTAGGCTGAGCATCCACCAGAGCTGCGCTAAGCTGCGTAGCGAGGAATGTGTTTTGTAAGCACCAATAGAATCACTTCATTTACCTAGCTTCGCTCTGCGCAGCTCTGGTGGATATGGGCTTAGCGGTGCGGGGTTTATGTTCATACAAAACAAGCAAGAAATGCGAGCGAGGGATGTGTTGCGAGGAATGTGTTACGAGGAATGTGTTGCTAGGAATGTGTATTATTGTCCCTCGTATTCGATAAGAGTCCGCTACCTATCCTCGCACCGCTCATTTGTACACCTTAACACATTACACATTCCTCGCTTAGCTCTGGTGGAAAGGGTCACACCGTTTCACATCCTCGCTATACATTTTCGCACTGTACATTTTCCTCGCACAGCTCTGATGGATGCTCAGCCATAATGGGTTTTACCGCGTGTTTTTTTTTGTAGCAGTCCGGAGTCTGGATTTATGTCCGGTTGATGACAATAAGCTCCCCGCTATTACATGGGACTAAAACATAATTGCGAAATGATGGTGTACTATACACCTCTGCCTAATCCTTCGGGGAATACAGGCGTAATGATATCTTAAGCCACTTAAGTTGAGGGTATATATTTATATCTTTCGGTATTCAAACAGGATCTCTTAAGTCTTCATAAATTATGACCGATTTTGATTTAACGTCTAGCTACAGGCATAACTTTCGACTCGGAACATAGAACTCGGTCGGGCGGAGATCGAACCAGCGATCCTTGAGTTTTTATATGACAAATCACTATAATTTATACGTACCTACCTAAGTACATTATTTTTCCTTTTTTTTTCCTTTTATGTTTTAAATTTTTTGCTATTTTTTATATTGTTTCTGTACCTAGTTAACATTTGTATGTCATTAATGGCAAAACGTAGTGCACTACCATCCTAATTATTTCAGATCTTAAATGTAAAACCTATGTTTAACAAATAAATGATTCTATTCTATTCTATTCTTGGCGTTGAGGCACTAATTAGGCCAACATTTTTTGTTAACACTTATATTTTATGTACCTAAATTCTATGCAAATAAACCAATATTCAATATTCACCCATATCGACCACCGCGGTGTTAACAAAGACTACAAATAGTTTTAAAATCAACTAAAAAACATTCAATAAAACGTATAACACCAACCTGACTCCATAGAAGTACTCATTGATGAGCTTCAAGCACTCTGAGTCAAAGATTTCGTTGCCAACGGTCTCGGTGGCCGACTGCGCCAGAGTGCTGGTGGTCATCTGTTTGCGGTCCCCGGTCGGCGTCGCCATCTGAGCGTTCGACTGTGTCAGACGTCAGGTAGTGAAGAGAAGAGATGAGAAGAGAAAAGAGTGATTAGAGAATGAAGATAGAAGTGCTCCCAATTGGAGGAAAAAAGGCGTGAGTACACGGGTATATCGACCGTATGCTGTCTATACCTTCGGCCGATCCCAACAACTGATCTTAATAATATAATATAATAATCATTTATTTCAAGTCACAAGACTCATAGTGTTAGTACAAGCTATGTTATTTAACACGTTCACTGTCCAGACAGCAGACACAATAGTTAAACAATGCACTTGTTCATATGTGGTTCATGGGACAGGGAAAGGGTTAAGTACTATATACATTTTGTTTGTGACCTCACTACCGCAAGGTCACAGGTCCAGCTGAAACCTTGCAGCAGTGGTTCACATACAAGCAGTCTAGTCTGCTTGCTATCATAATCAGGGTGCTGTTGGCGCTGGCCCTATGGACCAAGGATGCGCCGCTTTCGCATGACCGCGTAAAAGCAGTCCACGCGAGCTTCTGCGAACATCCCCGATGCGCTGCAGTAGCGGGGCAGCCCCATCAGCACCCTGAATGCGTTATTGTACTGGACGCGAAGGGCGTTGTACGATCTTTGAGTGAAATGAGCCCACAGATTACACGTGTAAAAAGACGTGCAGTACGCTCTAAAAAGAGTGCGTTTGACCTCCATAGAGGCACGTCTGAATCTGTGGGCAATCATGTTCGCTTTCGTTAATCCAAATTCTCTGGATAATCTCGAATTGATGTAGGTTTATGACGGAAATTCAATAGAAGTTATATCAAAAACCTACATCCATTGATGTCGGTTATAATTGTGTTCCGTGTCTCGGAGAGCACGTAAGCCGTTGGTCCCGGGTGTCATACGAAAACCTATGACAGTCATTAAGGGTAGTCGGAAGCCCGAAAGTATGGCAACCGGTGTAACCTGAGGATATCGGCATTGCCGGAGGTCTGGTGGCAGTCCCTCTGTGTAAACTACTGGTATTCAGCCGCATCTGGTTAGACTGAAAGCTGACCCCAACGTAGTTGAGAAAAGGCAAGACAGTACATCGGTTATTGGGATCGGCCCTAAGTGACTAGAAGAGTATTTTGCAGCTTATACAGGCTGTAAGGGTAAACACCGTAATCCTTGAAACCAGTAGTTTGGTTTCATTTATAGAACGTAAAATCAATGAAAAATAACAAACTTTTTTTATAATTTACATTTTTCCTCAAAAGCATTTCACCCTACGCGCAGGGGCAACAAGCTACGGGAGGGGGCGCGGGGATCACGCCGCGTGGCCCGACGCACGGCCGCGCACAGTTCGCTACCCCAGTCAGTCAGCTGTTTCGCTAGCGAGTGCGTGCACGCCGCGTCGTAGCGCCGCGGCGCCGCCGCGCCGGTCATTTCTCGCGCGTATGTTTTGTTATTTTTTTTACTCTCTCCTATATTTTTAAGTTTAAGTCAATTTAACTACCCATGGTTTGAGTGACAACGGTGTTTACCCTTACATGCTGTATAGTATTTTCAGATTACGGTCGAAATTAATTATACTGCGATCAGAAATCTGCTAAGCGTCTAATGGTAGTCAAGTATCTACGAAGCTATAAAGAAAGTAGCAAAAGAAGTTAATGGATGAAAGACAGTCTCAAGAATATGATAACACACTGATTTAAGAAAAAGAAGATAATAATATGATCGTGTCTTGTTTTTCTTAATATTTTACAAACACAACTATAGTATTTTTGATATTTATGAGCTTGATTGCGAATGAGATAATTATCAAGAAAATAAAATAAAAATAAGGACAGTTAAGCTGTCACTTTTATTCAAATAATTTAGGGATGAGAGATTGGTGTTCATTTTGGAGATAGTCGAGATTTGACAAAAAATGGAAATCGAATGTTGAACAGCATTTTCTACAAGATATTAACAAAAAAAAATTGTGTCAGCCTGTCAGCCATCACACGACTAAGGACCAAAAAATATATTAGATATGTATTTGCAGTTTTTAATAAAACCAAATAAGTATGACAAATACAAAAATAATATAAATAATATAGTAATAATTAGTAAGAAAAACAATGAATACTTGAATGCTTTGTTAGTTCAAAACAGGGTTTATGACAGGACTTACGTTCAGTCCAACTTGGCTTCCATACAAATTGGACCGGCTAGGACGCGCGTTCATGCCGTTATATCTTTGATTGGCCTTGTGAGACAAATATTATGAGAAATTAACAAAACATCATGAAAGAGTAACAAAAGTAACAAAATGCAGTAAAGGAAAAAACAATTACACAAAAATTCAAAAAAACGATGCAAAAGGACCATGAAAAAATGTGGAACAGTTTTTTTTTGTTCAAACGTATTGTCATTTGATTATAACATTGTTATCAATATGCAAATGTTACGTCTTTGAACTGGCATTCGTGAGACAAAAAGTATGAAAAATAACACGAAACAGTAACGCAAATACAAAAGGATACAATTAAAAAACAATGTACAGTCAGAATCAAAAATATCGGGACGAACAGACTGATCAAAATTATCTGAACAACTAAGAAAATTAAACTATATCTCTACGATACAAGGAGTGTTATAGAACGAACACAGTAGACGGCAACTGCCATTCGGACAAGAATTTTATCCCATTGACATAAAGCTTAATTTCTTTAGTTGTTTAGGTAATTATGAACAATCTGTTCGTCCCGATATATTTGATGTTGACTGTACTTATGTATTTAAGTATGCATTACTTTTATCATCAAGGTAAAAATAATACTGTTATCCGAACGCCACAAGGTTGACAAAATGCAGTTAACAAAACAGACTTGCCTATATGTGTATTAAGGCTGAAATTATAAGCTAATTTGTTTCAAGTTTCGTAGAACAAAAAGATACATTTTCTAGAAATTTTGGTTAATATTTTGAAGCAACAACCTTACAATTTGGTTGAGCCAAAAACAACTTCCATAATTTTCAATAATAGTTGATATTTTACAATAGTAATGCTTATAAAGTTGAATTTAGAATACAAAATTTCGAAACCGCGACTTTCCAATTAGAAGTTAAAACACAATGCAATATGAACCTTATGTCTTTGCTAAAGAACTGAACATACCTGTGACACTTTGATCTGAGGGTTTGGTCTCTTCGGTCCACGTTCGGGAGATACTTCGGTATCACTGAAGGGATCTGGTGTCTTTGATTTGCGAGATTTGGCGCGGTCACTGCTTTCACCGCGCTTGCTTCTGAAGAACCTATATGGAGGGGTAGAAGTGAGTTAAACTGTATTCACCACTCATGTTTCGGGGTGACGCCACTGTCTATGTACATAAATTTGAGGTGTACTACGGAAAGAAACACGTTAGGGTAGTCTACCTAGGTGGACCACGGAGGTTTTTTTTGGACGTGGTCCATTTAGGTGGACTGAACAGGTGGACCACGGGCAACACCTTTGGCTTATACAATTCTGTTGTATGTGTGTGTTTAGGGGATTATATGAGGCAGGTGTGCAATAAGTGTACCAATACTTCTAATTGAGGAGTGTCTGAGCAAAAGTCACTATTGATCATTTGCGTTCTTTTTTTCTCTTTGTACCTACCGTTTCCAAATTGCATACATTTCCGATCTCAGACTGCACCAAAACTGGCTATTTATCTATAATTTTTTGCCAAAACTCTTAATTTTGGTAAAAATAAGTTATTTACTACGAAAAAGTAACACGAGTTTTTGGTCATTTCTGAAAAATATTTTATGACGTAAATAGCTAGACACTCCTCAATTATAAGTATACTACTAATATCATACGTTTTCTGAAAACTAGAAGATGCCAAGTGATAAGTGAAGGAACTAGTCTGGTTATTGGGATGCTATAGATCCAACAACGCAAATTCTGTTAATAGCCCAGGAATAATGACGTTAACATCGCCTCTATGACACGAGGAAAATATTAAAATATGTTGGGAAAAATACCTAATTTCACAAAAGACCAACTTACTTAAATGGCGATCGGCCTCGCTTGTCCTTCTTGTCATCAGGTGACAAGCTCTGTGCTCCCAGTTCATACTTTGCCATCTCTGCCTCACTAGTAGACCGGTGCATGCCATTCACTTGACCTGTACCAATTAATTAACATTAAAACATTTACAATTACAGAATGCGGATCGAAGGACCAAATTTTTTGGGAAAGAAATCATGATTTCTTATAAAGGATTGATTTGAAGAATATACTTAGCTGGTGGTACGGTCTATGCTAGGGGTGGGCAGACTTTTTTCGACAGGGTCTAGCAAAACGCAAGAAATATTGCAGGGACCCAGAATAAAAAAAACAGTTTTTTGTTTGCCAAAATTAACATTTTTGACTCAAATAATTACGGGTATTGTTATGGCAATTAACTCTTGCTTCGCGAGGATTCCCCAAAAGACGCGCGACCTTCTTTGGCTCATATTTAGTTTGTACTTTATACAATTGACATAAAGTTCATTATGCTATGTACAATTTCGTCACTTCCATTCCATTCCGCGGCGGTGTAAATTGAGCCTTAGTATTATACTAAACCCAATTCCCCTGTTGCAGAGGCTGGTTAGACTAACGGCGCCCTATATAAAGCTAGAGAAAACCTGTTATGGTTATTAAAGAAGAAAGTAAGTTTTAGTAAGTCAAGCGATTTATCCTGAAAAAAGATCAACACAGTGCTAGAATGACGAAGTGATGTGATCGTTAATTTATGTCCAAACATACTAATAGATTTATTATTATTTTCAACAGATTTACATAATTTTGTTAATAATCTGAATTTGGTTGTGTTTTATTCAATTTTAGCGTTTATATAGGCTTTTACTTTCTCGGTGACGAATAATGAAATGTCAGTAAAGTGCGTGTTCTGGAGTACTTACCTCATAAAAATATGCAAATAATTTTGAAGTAAAAATTGGTTTTAATTAATTAAGAATATTTAGAATGAAATTTCCGATACCAACATATAGAGACTGTGAGTTTTTTTCTAAAATAGCGATATTGAGTACATATTCCACTTTAACTAACGATTGTGTAGCTACACATTTTGATGAACATTATTTACTCAGGTTAACTTTAACGTCGTTATACCACGACATAACTTTATTCCAAAGTATACCCAGGCCCCCTTATTACAAAAGATGGTCTAAGAAAAATCTAGGTTTTAATATAGCCCCGTCTTTTTTTGTTACATATATATTTTAAACCTGGGTTTACCTTAGTCTTGGTTTAAAACATCTTTTGTAATAAGGCGGAGGATGTCAAACCCAGGACTAATCATAACCAGAGTTAAAATTCGGCGTAAAGCTATGCCATGTTTATTAATAATAGCATACGAATTAAAAGCTACTCCATACTACACTAACAAAAAAATCTGGGAAAAATTAAATGTCGCCCTTGAAAACCTAAAAGTGCGTGAATTCCCGCCATATTTGTTCATGTGTGTAAGGTCCACACGTGGATCCCAACACTTATGAACACCCGTGTGTGCGTTCGACATTTTAAGAGCTAAAGCCCAATCCCAAAATATGATTTAACTGCATGTTTCTTGAATGAAAAACAAATAACACAACACCAAGCTTACATTTTAAAGCGTGACCTAAAACCAAACATCAGCCAGTACGACATTAATGAACAAGCCAAGTAATAATAACCTGGTTGCAAGTTATTGTAATTTTGTATAGAGACACCTCTTGTCATGGATCCCTTACGTGGTGGCCTGGAGGGTTGCCGCTTCATCTTCGAACTGGGGACCTCCTCCGGACCTTCCTCGTAGTGCAAACCTAGCCGGTGGTGGGGTAAAACAAACGTGAAAAGCATTGTAAGGGGGGGGGGGAGGTGTGTGCAATATGTGCTTCAATAGGTTTTAATAGGTAGGTCTTGTGGAGGATAACAGGCAAGAAACTCCATAATAATATACTATACATTATAACTTTATAACTTCAAATTGGAACTTAAAATATTTTTTTAACGTCCACGCTATTTTCAACTGTTTTTGCGAGATCAGAATAATCTTAGTATTCTTGTTATTCATCCCCTTATTGCCATTTCTGAATCGAAGAATCAATAAAAATCAACCCTCCTGATTCAGAATGATTCGATAAACTAGTTGTCGAATGTTACGGTTTGTTCTCTTTTTCTCTCATTACGAGGTTTGTAGACCCTTTATGCGTGATTGGTCCAATTTGCGTTTAGTTCAATTCGCGGTTAGTCCAGTTAGACCAATCGCGAATTGGGCTAAATGCGAATTGTACTAACCGTAAATTGGACTAGTCGCGAATTGAAATAAACGCTAATTGGACCAACCGCGAATTGAACTAAACGCTAATTGGACCAACCGCGAATTGACTAAACGCGAATACGGTGAATTGGACTAATCGCGAGTTGGACCAATCAAGCCTAAAGGGTGACGTGTCGTGATAAAAACTCAAAAGAGAGTAGTGAAATACATTTGTGGAATTTTTAGATAGTTGTGTATTTAAGTTTAAAAATAAGCTACCAGTCTATGTGTGCAAATGTGCGTTTCTGTGCAAATCGGTGACCGTCAAATAAATTTTGAACTTTGTCCACGCACATTAACACATCAACATTATTGCATACACCTTCAGGAAAGGGACAAAAGTGCAAAACATAATATTACAATACAAGTGGACGAAGAAAGCAAATCTACAGAATATAGCGGGGCACTATACTAATTTTATTTAATTTTGATTAAACAAGCCAGGATCTTAAAAACTTAATAATATTTTCACCATTTCATCACATCAACACAGACATTCGATGACTATTCTTGTCATACAAATATGCAATTAGAATATTTAGTTTTAATTCCGCCAAACTAGTTCGCTAGCTTGGATGCAGTATGCAGCACTGCCCTACCATCCACAAATATATACACATGCAGAAGGTGTGATTAAATGCAACATGCAACTGAATCCGATACGACACGTGTTTGGCCCCTCCACGGGGCATCCTTAGGAGGCGGACGGGAGGCGCCTCCACGGGAGGGTGGTGCTGCATATTGCATTCAAGCTAGCGATCTAGCTTGGCGGAATTAAGTTCTGCCTATCATCATCGTCATAATTCAGCCGAAAGACGTCCGCTGCTGGAAATAGGCCTCCCTCAAAAGGGGGTTGCCGTAATCACCACGCTGGACTGGAAGGCGGGTTGGCGAACGCAGTATGGTTGTTAAAGTACTCAGAGAACGCTGCTGCCCATCCTCTAGTGAATCACTTAGTCGCCTTTTATAACACCCACGGGAAGAGATGCGGTAGTGCTATTCTTTAAGTCCGGTACTACACGAGACCTGTCTTGCCTTTTGCCAACTATGTTGAGGTCAGCTTCCAGTCTAACCAGATGCGGCTGAATACCAGTATTTTACACGGAGCGACTGCCATCAGACCTCCACAACCCAGTTACTGGGCAGTGCCGATATCCTAAGGTTAGACTGGTTGTCAAACTTCCGGGCTTCTGACTACCCGTAATGACTATCATAGGTATTCTTATGACACCTGGGACCGACGGCTTAACGTGCTCTCCGAGGCACGGAGGGGTCTCGATGTGTAACGAATGGTCACCCATCCACAGACGGACCGTGACAAGCGCTGCTTAACCTTGCAAATCATATGATCGGCACGGTTGTTTATTAGCTACGAACCCCTCTATCTAGTTTGGCGGAATTAAAACTAAATATTCTAATTGCATATTTCTATGTCATGTATTTCCGCAAAGTAACTCCTAATTCTATTATTTATTCTTGTCATGTTAATTCTACTAATAGATATCTGTAAAATGTGGATGATTGTAACATTTTCTATCAAAAATCTGGCTTGTTTAATCTATGGGGGCGAAAACAAAGTACTTAGTTGAAATAACAAGTACAAAGGTCTAAAAGTGCGTATATTTTCAAAGATGGCAACCTAAGCTACCTTTGATGTCATTCATGGTGAACCCGCTCCTCATAATCTGGTCGATGTGGGCAGGCATCTGAGCTTCCACCGCTTCCTTCATTAAGATCTGTTGACGATCCTTGATTTCTACCCAACGTCTGGCTTTTTCTGCCTCACTGGAAGTTTAGAGGTTAATTTAATATCTTAAATCTAGCTCTGGTTTTACTGCGGAACTTTCTGTAATGATTACGAAGAACTTACTCAATAAATTCTAAGTGGCAGATGACAGGTAGAGAGAGTCGCAGGAATTCCCAGTTAGCTTTCTCCATAGTCTCAAATGTGTTGTGAGATATCTTCATGCACGGCGGTGTGTCTAAACAAAAGAATACAATAATAATTTGCGTGTAGGCAACTCTAAAGGCCAAAGTAAAGGAGAGAAAGTCTTAAGCGTACTTTTTGTTCGTGAAAGTAAAACACTCATTTTTTATTTAACTTAATTAGAACGGCCATAGACCACTTACGCTAAATAAGACGCAATTAGCACACAGATTCCTCATAATACTCCAGGTATACTGATAAAATCTTCTTTCATTCATCAGCAAAAATATCACAATTTGTATTGGCCTCTAGGAGAGAGTTGAGTGCGCTGAGAGAACGAGGTACAAGCGAGTTTGCCAAGTTTGACAAGCAGGCACGGCTTAAAATGTACGCGGAACTTTTATTCCGTCATGTGCGTTATATCGTCACCCTCCCCGCTAACTGTCGTGACTAGCAATTGATAATTTTTCAGTAGTTGCGTTAGCTGTGGCTTTATTTTAATGAATTAATAACTTTTTTATATTGCTCTTGGCTTCCTCTTTTAAGTAAGTAGTTGCCCTAAAGCCCTAAGGTATCTATTTATTTATTTTTATTCATTTGAAGCACATACGTCACTCTGTGAGAATTTCTTTGAAAAATTATTATCAATTGCTAGTTACGACCGTTAGCGGAGAGGGTGACGATATGTCGTAGTTCTAAGTGTTTTATTTTCACGGACAAAAAAGTACGCCGAGGAATGGTCCTCGTCTGCGCTGGACATTAGAACTAGATTGCAATTTATTATATTTAACTTTGAAGAATCTATAATGACCTTTGATCCTGAAGTTGGAATGGAAAGTGTCTGTTCAATCCTAAAACCACTGTAGATCCTTTAAAGAGTCTCAATGGCTTCAAAATGATTTATTTGCTCTTTCGTACCTATACGTAATTAACAATATTTTTTATTAAAGTGGTTGTCGTTGTATTGTACCTGATCCAGCTGGTATCCTAGTGACATCAATCCTGGTGTCTATCATCTCGTCTGTATTTTCGAAGATGGGCTGGTCCTTAGTGTACCAGTGGGTAACATCTCTCTTCATGTTGCTGTAATATGACGTCATATATTTAATATAGACACATAAATCATTTGACAAATGCAGCTTTAGTTTTGTGACAAGCACAATTCCGCTCGTTGAGGATTAAGAAATTACTAGTATCGTTTGTGGTCGTATTTTACCTGCCTTAACGGCAATATACACCCGTGTTTTTTTGTGCACATCTCTGGCACCTTTCGAATGATATAAGTTCCATCCCCCTTCTTTTATAATAAATATTAAAACTTTTCAATGTTCACGTATTGATATAATCTATCTAATCTATATCTCTCCAATCGGCTGAAAGTGGAATTTGTTTTTTTTTTTTATAAAATTGCTTGCTTTTGCACCGTGCTGTAACACCGCATATAGAACAATGAACCTACACCTTTTTCTTTGGAGACTCTTGGCATAAGTACTGGTAATAAAAACACATACTTATTTCATTCTTGCGACGACAACGTAATTTCGCCCTTGAACTTGTATTACGATGTGTTCACAGTTAATTATAGCTACAATACTTACACACAGAACGGCTCGTAGCCCTCCTGTAGACCACATGTTGTGAAGTACTTCAGTGAGTTCACATCCTGACCGTATGTCAACCTGTAGACGTAATACTTTATTGTAATTTATATTGTTTTATTTTTCAGTGCTGAATAATGTTTTAGCAATGTTTTCTACTACTAAGAGAACAAAATTCTTTTTAAGAATTGGCATTTGTTGTAGAAAGATCAGCCTCGTCATAATATTTTAAGATTTATTCCTTGAGTTTGTTGAACTTATTTATTTCTCTGTCAGTCAAATTTTAACGCCTGAATACCTACTCCAATAATGTCTCGAATTAAAATATGAGGTATCGTCATTGAGCACTTGATTGCAGCACTGACAATAACATGAAAATGGAAGACATCGGAAATGTATAAAATGCTTATAAAAATACTTACCTAGCTTTCTGCCCCACTCCCAAAGTGCAAGCCGGTACAAAGTTGTCGCCCTGGACGTCTGCGAACGTGGTCTCTCCACCAAGAGCGTCCATCAACAACTCTCCGTTTAATGAGAAACCTGTTATATCATGTATGTGTCAGAAAATCATTCATACAATAGGTTGTTCAGGTACGCGGATCGAAGGACCAATTCTTTAAAAGCGAAGACCATTCTTTTTAAAGACCTGTCCTTATTATTGTATTACTTTCCCCAAAACGACGCCAAAGGATTTAAAAAAACGAATATATGTTGTTGTTTTTTAGTCCCTTAACCATACAAATCCACAAACATTTAATGGGGATGGACTACTTATATAAATACAATTTTTAACAAACATACACTATTTTTTTATTGGACTGCTTTTTTTGGTCCTTGCAGACGGTCTAAACATAACCGGGCAGTTATTGACGAGACCTGAAGGGTCTCCAGCTAATGTAAGGGGAAATCGGTGGCTACTTATACATTAGTATGATCTAAATTAGTTTTAAGTCTTTTTATTTACCTGCTTCTATGAATCAGAAAAAAGAGTACTTACTGTACATAAAAGCAACTTGGAATCTAAGAAACTATATTTACAAAATGTTATTGTTAATAAGAAATGTAAATCTTTGGGGCAGGCAGGTGTTATTATGGAAATTAGAGATTAACCTCCTGTTTCTGAGTTAAGAATTCTAGGATAAGCAATATTTGAGTACGGAGTTGTCAAAAAAAAGCTTTATACCTCGGGTTTTTGAATTGAGAATTTGGGTTATGCAATACTTAAGTAGTATTTAAGTACGGAGTTGTCCAAAAAATGCTTCAAAATCCGTCATTTTTTGACAACTCTGTACTCAAATGTTACTTAAGTACTGCTTATCCTAGAATTCTCAATTCAGAAACCGGAGGATAATCCATAATTTTTTTGAGAACTCCGTACTCAAATGTTACTTAAGTACTGCTTATCCTAGAGTTCTTAATTTAGAAACCGGAGGTTAGAGAAATCAGTTTCACTCAAGTTGTAATAGGTATTTATATTGAAGTTGCTAAACAAACTTGCAAAATGTCATTATTGTAATCAATGTGATACTAATTATAGTGTGTTCAATCCAGGAAGACACGGCCCAGCCCACTCCTTTTTGTGTTCGGTAGCCGCGTGGTGCGTATGCACACATCTCTTAATATTGTCTTATATTAGTGTGCTTATGCACACATCTATGTATTGCGTGGCGGTAAAACTAACACAATAGCAATTTCTAATGCATACTTTGTACTGTAGCGATTTAGACAAAGAGTGGGGTGCGTCTTTGTGGATTGAACGCAGTATATGATAGTTTATACAAGGTTAGTCAGAAAAGGGGTACTAATCCGAAAGGGTGTTAAAGTACCCATAATAATGAGTAACTTTTGTTCTACAATTTTCCCCAAAAGTCAATAGTTTAAGAGAAATAGCCGTTCAAAAATTACAAAAAAAATACGCTAAAATCTATTTACGAATATCCTCAGCTATGATCAGCTGTGTTTACGTTTTAGTTTATATTTGGGGTCACGTATTAGAAGCTCGCTGAATTCGTAACTGAAGTAGGGACGAAGAATTTTTGAAAATACTAAAATAAAAAAATATTTTATAAGGAAATAAAAATTATCGAATTTTGAAATTTCAACACTAGCTTTTAAATTGTCATCAGTGATACTTTAAGTGGCCTGCGGATTAGTACCTACCCCCTTTCCGACTAACCTTGTATAAATGATTTGTTAATGTTAATAATTACTTTTATCTTTGAACATCAATAAAACCTAGTTAGTTTATTAGTTACATCACAAAAGGCATGTTTGGGGAATTATGACCACACAGTTTAGAAATGAACTTTATAATATTTTTCGACTAACTGCTTTAATACTAAAATTTTGTGAAAATTCTGAATAATGCTACTTTTACCCGACTGCTGCTAATGGTTATAGTAATGAAGTAATCAATCATACAGTTAATGATAAATACAGCTGATTTTGACTCACCCCCCATACCAAGGACCATTGTGGAGAATTAAATTTTAAGTTAAACAAAACAATTTGGGAATAATGATTGGAAATACCTTGAGTTTACATATTGGAAAGTATTAACGATAAAGAAAATAGGTATCTGCTACAAGAGTCTTTTACAATATCAGCTCAAAGCCATTTACAGCTAGACTGTATAGTATATAATGTGAATTGGCCGTAGGATCTAACTATACATTAAAAACAAACTATTGTCTACATTTCTTGTTCTAAATTCTCCTCTCACAGGTCTGCTGGAAGAGATTTATTTTAAATAAGCAGTGCCTTTGTACGCTATTGGCCTGATTAATTATCTTTTATAAAATTTTGCATGTACTCAACTTATTAAATAAATGAAATAAACAAAAACACTCTGATTGACTTTTTTTTCAGAATTTCTTAGACAGTCCTCATAAGTCATTCTTGATGCCATACAACATAAGAATTGGTTCGGTGCTAAGTAATACTACTATACCCTCATTAAAAACGCTATAATGAAGTGTATTAGCTGTAGGTTATAAACAAACAGTGCACACGTGACCAGTGCCTTTAATTTATTATCGACATTCGATAACTAAAACATGACAAATGCTAGTGTGATACAAGAACAACAACTAGGTAACAATGATCCTAGTAAAGGGGTGAGTGTGTGATCAATCAATCTATCAATCGTTCAATTGTGCGACTCTATCAATCATAGCAAGCAAAGCGATGCGGTGGAAACTAATGTCGATATCATTTAAGCGTTTAGCATTTAAGCATTCAACGTAATTGTATTGACATTTTATATAGTGGCAGGAACATTTATAATTATAGTAACACATATTTACATAGGTTTAAGGAACAGATAAATAAGACTTGGTAGTATATTTAAAAGATCTAAACTACATCGCATGCGATTGAATTTCGAGGTATAAGAATGCGGTCAAGAAATTAAGTACATACCTACAGAATATAATAATTATTTAAAATGCAGCAATAAAGCAATTAAATAAAAAGATAGCGAAGCTATACTATAAATTGTATGTCATATTATAACAATAAGCAGTTTTATAAATAAGTGATAAGATAATCATAGAATTAAATATAACACGCGAAGAACTATAGATACAGATGCAAAATCTATCAGTGGGTAAAAACTTAGGAGTCTTATAGTTTTAAAGTTTGTCCACACAAAAATGTTCCTGCCACTACGTAAGCCAGTATTCACTCTGATATTTACTTATCGTCTTATCAATGAGATCAAGGAACACTCCCACTACGTCACCGACTGCCCATTGCTTGCCGAAAGACTCTGTGTTACCGCTGTACACTTTTTCCTCCTTGAAAGTCGGGAAAAAATAGTATTTACCTTATTGCAAACGGTTTATAGATGATTTTTGATGAATGCTTCTTTTTATTTATACCTTTTGTTTTTAGTGAAGCATTTGATGAAGTCTTACACCAATTTATTTTTGTAAAAATACCTATATGATACAGTTTTTGATGTATATACAAAATGTGGTTTTAAAATAAGGCCATAGTCAGGAAAAAAGGTAAAATTGTTGATTATTATTGGTGGTTTGCCTTAAGTTTAACACAATTTGTCACAAATTGCCCGGAGATACCTAAGGGATCCATTTTCGGACAACCTGTGAGGTCTTGTTTTACTTCAATGCATCCTTTTAAATTTAAATTATGGTCACTATAAAACTAACCTTTTATTCAAAACCACACTCTGTGTCTTTTGCATCTCCAAGAAATTTGAAATTGCCAATTATATTTTTAACTAACACAATAGACATTCTAACACTTTACTGACCGGCATCATCTACAAAGAAGTCGTAATATTTAAACAACAAATTAAAAGTTTCATTTTAATAAAGAACGGGGTAAACATAACATTCAACAGAGGAGAGCAGTAGGAGAGGTTTTACGGAAAGTTACCACGAGTTAACCACATAGTTACAGAAGGAAAAGACCTGGTAGAAAAGGTGCTACTCTGATGCAGAAAATAAGGTTGTTATAGTTGACATTGATTTATATATTTCTCACCAAAGCATGAATAATTTCAGATGTGACCAAAATCCAAAAATATTTTGTTCTCAAAAAGAAGATCTTATTTTTGTAATTTAATTTAGCTGTCAATAGTTGTGCTTTGAATTTACCATAAATTGTAACGAATAAATCTTACAACACCTATTTGATTCCCGCGTAATCAATAAGAAACAAACTACCGATATTTAATAACATCACTATGATTTTCGGTTCGAAAGACCATCAGAGTAGCACCTCTTTGTCCCTATCTGTGGTAACTCACTAATGGTCTGGTCTGTGACGTCGAGGAAGCAGCCGACAATATCGCCCACTTTGAGCTGCAGCCCGAAAGTGTCGGTCGCGGCTCCGTGCACTTTTAGCGACTGTGATAATTACACTTTTAATTTGTAATCTATGGTGAGGTCTTAAGAGCTATTTCTGGTTGGAGATTGTGAGATTTATGACAATTATTCTGGCTGTGAATACGACCATATTGCCTTCATGAGCTGTTCAAAAATTACCTTCTTTTTGAGTTTTTTTATCAACTTTATATTTAGAATGAAAATATCTTTTTTATAGTTGACTTCGTCACAAGGTTTTTTTTTTAAATGTTTCCTGTTAAATCGCAAAGGCCAGTCATCAGCTCACGATCTCTGTTCCTAAATATTAAGAATCATTACTTTTGACTTAAGTATGTTATCAAACTTACATTGTATCCGTCGAATGCCCAAGAGTTCTCATCTTGTCCCAGCATCATACCAGGTGCCATGTCAGCGTGGGCCCAACCCACCTGTAATTAAAGGATTTTATCAATAATTTGGAACTATTTGATGCCTTTTTCGTAATTATCTACGATCTTCCTGCTTTTGAGATTGAAATGTGAGAAAGATCTATCGTAAGTAAAGAATGTGCTTAGGAAAAATCGTGTTCGTCCTCTCTTTATTCACGGCAACATAAATAAACAAACACAGGCTTAAAAACTGGAATTATTTAGTCAAGATGAATCATCATCATCATTCAGACGTCCACTGCTGTACATAGGCCTTCCCCAAGGATCGCCACATCTCGCGGTCCTATTCTTCTCGCATCCAGCGGATTTCCATGACCTTCACTAGGTCATCGGTCCACCTTGTGGGGGGCCTACACATGCTGCGTCTTTCGGTAGGTACGCGGTCGCCACTCTAAAACCTTTCGACCCCATCGGTCATCCGAGCATTGCTCGTAAGATGAACATATCCACGTAATTTATACATCCGGGATTGTTGCTTAAGGTATTCTCAGTCTCAGTACAGGTGAGCAAACACTGAGGATACTTTAAAAAAATATAGATGACCTATAAAACAATATCTTATGGTTCGCGATCTCGTCGCGTGAAGAGCGTATTATTCAATTCAAGTCCGTAACTAAGCGGTCAAAATCCGGAAACAATCATAAACGGTTATTGACAAAGTTTAAAAAATCAAAACCTACCCTCATAGGCCCAGCAGTGAGGATCTCAAACTCGAAGTACCACTTGCCGGAGCCGACAGCGTAGTTCTTCTCAGCACGGTATGTTCTGAAGTCAGCTTGTTTCTGCTTAGATGCTTCCAACAAGAGCGCTGTTGAAAAAAATCATGTTTTTTTAGTTGTTCGAAATAGTTTACTTATGTTTCTTTTTTTATTATTTGATTTGGTCGCGTTTCACCCTAGTCGCAACTCATAGTAATGGGGGATTTACACTGGTCGATTTTAGACGTACGGCAAGTCACCAGTAGCATCGCTTGTAAAAATCGAATCGCCACCCCATTTACACCGGTCGACAAAAATCGCATGCAACTTGTTCATTTCTAGCGGAACAACATAGCGCAAAATACCCCTCATGCGGCGGGCGATCGCCTGCAACTGACCATTTACACGATCGACTTTAGTCACCCGCCGCATGCGGCTTGTCGCCGCACGGCAAAAGTCGGATGGCACCCAACTTTGGGGCTTGCGATTTTAGTCACTTGCGGCCTAGTCGAACTGTCATTTAGACGGTCGATTTTCGCCGTGCAGCCTAGCCATGCGGCGAAAATGGACCCGTGTAAATCCCCTATAAGCGCAGACAGGGTCTTAGATGGAGCAAACGAATCCAAGTAACAGAGATATAGAGCGATTCCCCTATACTCCTCTTGCTCTCACATACACACGATGGAACTCAGTAAACACGCCAAGCTGTTTTTGTTGCTGTGTTTGTTTTTAATATTCAGGTAGTCAGGCGGATCGTATAGTCGCCGGGAACTAGTCGCGGCGGTCGATGGTGACCTCTCGCTTCCAGCCGTGATTCTGTCCATGGTCGGGACAGTGAGTGCGTGGGAAGCCGTCGCCTCCTTCTGCGAGGAGGTGATGGCGACCAAGGAGGGAGCGGAGAGGGAGAGGGAGGCAGCTGCCACTTTCCCTTCCCGCGCCAGACGCACCGGGCGCCGAAGGGCGCGCGACTACCTCCGGCCACCGTAGTGTGTGGCCTGCGGGCGGCGGGTTAGGGGACCCGTCGCCCGACCAGTAACAGGCCCGAGAAGGCGGCGCGCTGTGTTCCGTGCGCGCCTCTCAGAAAGACGTGGGGCAAGGCCCCACAGAAGCAGAGGTCCAGTGGGTTTTCAGCCGGTAAGAGTAGATACCTCTTCGCTTTCCCAGGGCGAAGGGCATCCAAGAGGACATTCCCAGGAAAAAAAAAAAAATGTCGGACCGTATAGTCCACCACGACGCGTGCTAGGTTTTGTTGAATGTTATAACACGCGCCTATTCTCAGCGTGCGGTGAGGAAATTTAATATTCTAGCCCGTCCCTATACATAAGAAGATCAACTTACCCTCGTGTTGTTCTCCGGTGGGTGGGTCCAAGTTGTATCCGTACACCAGCAGCGTCCTGACAGTCTCCGAAGCGGTGTCCCTGTTAGCTTTCTTGATAGCATCGTCCACTTTCGGGTAAGGCACCAAGTGCGGGGAACGATGCATGTCGGGGTCCTACAATTTATTCCAAATATTAATGAAATATTAAGGATTAAAGGCCCATTTAGATGGAGAGAGTTTCTCGAACGTTTCTTGGCGAGAAATCGTATGCTACTATCGCAAGCAATAATCGCCATAAGATTATTGTATCATAATGTTTACATACAGGCAAGAACTAAATTCTCGCCTATGATTATGTCATACGAGATTCGCAAGTAATTTTTCGCTAGGCGATAAATTACTGTGACTGTTTACACAGCGAAAATTATAGTAAGAAGATTCTTGCTTACGAGTTCTCGACTTGTATAAACACGATCTCGTATGACATTTTTTCAAGTTCATACGAGTATCGTACAAATCGGTTTGAACCGTTTTTGAGTGCGAGTTTTGCCATTCGAGTTCAGACTTCAGTGATTAAGTTCTGTTCGGAGACAGATATATTCTATTGCGAGGCGATTGTCGCCCAAGGGGAAGGGCGATAATCGTGAATGTTTAAGGCCCATTTAGATGGAGAGAGTTTCTCGAACGTTTCTTGGCGAGAAATCGTATGCTACTATCGCAAGCAATAATCGCCATAAGATTATTGTATCATAATGTTTACATACAGGCAAGAACTAAATTCTCGCCTATGATTATGTCATACGAGATTCGCAAGTAATTTTTCGCTAGGCGATAAATTACTGTGACTGTTTACACAGCGAAAATTATAGTAAGAAGATTCTTGCTTACGAGTTCTCGACTTGTATAAACACGATCTCGTATGACATTTTTTCAAGTTCATACGAGTATCGTACAAATCGGTTTGAACCGTTTTTGAGTGCGAGTTTTGCCATTCGAGTTCAGACTTCAGTGATTAAGTTCTGTTTACACGGAGACAGATATATTCTATTGCGAGGCAATTGTCGCCCAAGGCGAAGGGCGATAATCGTGCATGTTTACACGAAGAAACTTTTTAAATGTTCTTTCGATAATCGTATCTTCGAGTCGAGAAACTCTCTCCATCTAAATGGGCCTTTACACGAAGAAACTTTTTAAATGTTCTTTCGATAATCGTATCTTCGAGTCGAGAAACTCTCTCCATCTAAATGGGCCTTAACTTAGACGAGTAGGTACTTTAGTTCCTGACGGCAAAATAAATAAACTGGTGAAACATATTTATAATTATAGAAATCACTATAGATAGTAATCATATAGCGGACAATTTTTACTAAGTAACAAATAAAGAAGTCGAGAAAAAAATTAGCTTTTCCATTTTTTTTCAGGAATTTATTTTTGTCCCATAATAATTGAATAAAAAGGTCCTATAAAAAGTTGTACAGAATGATGAGCAGAGTTTATGGTTTTCAGATGAAAAGCGACTATAGTCATGTTGTTTATCTATAAATAGCCTACATATCGAAACTCTCTAATATACACAGAATATAAAATATAATACACATTAATATAAGCAAAAAAAAAAACATACAAAACCTTAAAATGAAAAAATACACAATAATATACACATACATAAATATCGCGCGGAGAATTCTTCTTTCTTCAATGTAGAGTCACTCAGTTATATCATGCTGTGACCCTCACACCTAATAGAACCACACATACTAAGTGTGAAGGTCACAGCTGATAGAACTGGTATTATCCTGAGGCGTGAAGGTCGAACATAGGCAGAATATCAACTCAGCCTAACGCAGTTTACTGCCAGACATAGGTCTATCCCAAATTATAACCACCTACCACAACACCCGGTTTTCCGCTTACATCTATACAGTGCGTTCAATCCGCGAAGACGCGCCCCACTCTTTTTGGTGAGAGGTGGCTACGTGGTGCGTTTGCACACTTCTCTTATTATTATTCTGACGACGTCTGTGGTCTAGTGGTTCGAGTGTCGGACTGCTGATCACGAGGTCGTGGGTTCGATTCCCACAGGACGCAAATATTTATGTGATGAATATAAGTGTTTGTGTTCGTCTGGGTGTTTCTTATGTATTATAAGTATGTATTTACAAAAGAAAAAGGAGTATATAAGTATTATATCCATTGTCTAGTACCCATAGTACAAGCTCTGCTTAGTTTGGGACTAGAGGGTGCTGTGTAGAAAAACGTCCCAGAAAAAAAAAAAAAAAATAGTGTGTATGCACACATCTAACTATTGTGTGGCGATAGAACTAATACAATAGCAATTTATAATGCACACTTTTGCATTGTAGAGATTTAAACCAAGAGTGGGGCGCGTCTTTGTGGATTGAGTTACCTTTACTATACGGTATGAAGGTATATCCTCATTATAAAGGCTTTGGAAGGCAGCTAGCGAGAATCGAGAAGCTTTGTACCTTCAATTGTTTGGTTCGAGCCAATTTATGGCAGAGGTTTTTTTATATTCTTTAAGTTAGTCGCCTTTGACCCTAGTCACACCTGATGGTAAGCGCAGACAGGGTCTAAGATGCAGTACACAAATCCAAGTAGCAAATATAATAGAAGGACTCCCATAGACCCCTCTGGTTCTCACATACACACGACGGAAAACAGTAAACTGCTTGGCGCCGGACTTTAATGTTCAGGTGGTAGCTAACCAGGCGGACCTATTTTACTGTCTGGTTATTTCTTTCATTTCCTTGAAAAAGCCTCAATGCTCAAGGTTAGTCGAAATATAGAATAAAAGATTATCGCGGTTTACAGCTAAAGATAGACCGTTTTCAAGCTGCATCGTAACACCCGATTTTCCCGTTCAAATTGCTCTTTTTCCAGTTCATATTCAGTTATATCTTGCTGTGACCCTCACACCTAATAAAATAGCACTACTAAGTGTGAGAGTCACAGCAGATAGAACTGGTCTTATCCATTAGAAGTCAGAAGTATGGTGATGATGATGATGATGTCCTTGTGTCGAAAAGTATTTGCTTCTGGTTGAATTTGTCGATGAATATATTAAATAGATTGTATATATTATAGTGAGATATACCAGGTTAGTTGAAAGGGGGTACTAATCCGCGAGCCACTTAATGTTAAAATTTCAAAATTCGACGCCTTTTATTTCCATGCACAATTTTATTATTTTAGTTTTTTTTTATGCTTCTTCCCTGCTTTAGTTAGGAATTCAGAAAATTGAGCTTTTACAATTAAATCCCAATTAGATCCCAAATATGACCTAAAATGTAAACGCAGCATATCATAGCTGAGGATTAGGTAGCGTATTTTTTATGAAATCTTTAAAAAACCGTTTCTCTTAAACTATTGACTTTTGGGGAATGTTGTAGAACAAAAGTTATTCATTCTTACGTGTACTTTAACACTCTTTTGGATTAGTACCCCCTTTCTGACTAACCTTGTGTAAGCGCATTAAATAGTATAAAAGAATAATAATTATAAAAGCAGTTATAACTAAAATGGGGTTATCAAAAAACCACGGGGCTAATAGGAAGTACGTGCTTCTTAAACTGTGTATTTAAGATTTCAATGTTATTGTATATTTCAATAAATTAAATTGTAAATAGTTTTAAAAATATGTCGAAGTCTCCTATTCTATGTTCGTGCTTATTAGTCCCGTGGTTCTATAATAACCTTATTTTACCCGTATACATTAAACAGTATTACATCATAGTAAAGCTTGTATATATAAATAGTTAGCATGCATACAATTTTATACACATAAAGTGTCCAAACACACTATGCCGAAAATACGCGACCGAAGTTCCGCGGCTGATTTTATGTTCCGACGTATTCGGCTGATATGACACACCACCATAAGTGCCGAACTTACGCGGCAGAAATTCAATTGCACAAACTTGTGGACGGACACGCGGGGCGTCGGCAATCGAACCGAACTTCGGTCGCGTATAATGTGTGCTCTACAGAATATGTTGCCGCCGAATTGTCACTGAACTTACGCCCGACCGAAGTTCGGCTGTACGTTATAACGCGACGTAGTTTCGGCATAATGTGTCGTCAGTAATTCAAATAGCATTACCAGGCATAATCATGCCAAACTTCGGTCGCGTATCTTCGGCATAGTATGTTTAGACACAAAGACAACTTCTCTCAAAGGCTAATAACGCTTCGTTTGGTGAAACATATTTCGTTTCATATTCGTAATCACAGCTGCAAATTAAACAGTCAAGCACATGTATTTACCTCGTTAAGTCCGTAAGTCCATCCCTGTTGTATCCTCTCCCTGGCCCAAAGGTTGTGTGTGTTCTCAGCTAGCTGGTCTACTAACTCGTCCATCTTGGGTGTCAGGGTGACAGCACTCAGGTCCAGAGGTGCTGGCTTGTAGCCGTTTGACTGGCGACAAGGGGAAGTGGTTAGTAAAATATGGTTTGTTTCAATAAGTAATTAATACGTCTTCTTCTGAATTTTGACTATTGTGTGAGTCTGAGTGCACCATAAGTTGTATAGCATAATCAGCCCCATTACTGTTCCACTGTTTGGCACGGCCCTCTTCTCATAATGAGAAGGGTTTAGGCCTTACTTTACCACTGGCTGGCATCGCTGGCCTGGTGGGAGTTGGCGGACTACACACACTATCGAAAACATTTTGGAGTCCTCTCAAGTGAGTGTGCAGGTTTCCTCACGAAGTTTTCCTTCACGGAGTGCAGCAACAAATTCAAAGTAACATCTCAGATATTTTAATAACTTAAAAATAGTCAAAAGATTCACTGGCGGTTAAGAATGTTCTTTCCAATCATTTCACGTAGAGACATGAAAAACATGAGATCACCATTACACGAGGTATTCTAAAATTATTTTTTAGTGCTTCTTTCATAGGTACTTAAACTTAGTACTTACATTTTATGTCATAGAAGTCTTATTATGTACTTAATATATACCTGTAACACTGACTGACTGACAGACAACGCACAGCTTAAACCAGTGGGTATAGAAACATGAAATGCACAGGAGTTCCTTATATAGCGTAGGTAAGAAAAAAGAAAGAATTTTTGAATATTTAGCCCCTAAGTTAGTTAAATAGGGGATGAAAGTTTGTACGAAAGTTCCTCAGTTTGAGAAAAGTCGGATAGTTCCTGAAATTTTGCCGATGGGAAGTTCCATCGAGCACACGGCTAGTTATTAAATATTTCCATAACATGTTCTCACCTGCATGAACGGTTCGTTGGGCAGACGAACGTTGCGGATGCGCGCCGGTGGCTTGTCCAGACTGATGTAGTAGCCCAGAGCCAGGATTGTCCTGCAAATTATCATTCATTTAGATTTCGTCACCATATTTTCGTCTTAACACATCATTTCGTTGGTTTCTTCAAATAAATCAGCCCAAGTTAGTTGCCTAACATTGCATCCTTATGCTTCGGCCGCATCTGCGTCTATCGTGAGTCACGAATTTCGTGACGAAGTAATGCGTGCCGAAGCTTCGTATGTTTTGCTCGCGACTAAATAATTACAGCCGCATAGACCGATCTTCCGGGTTAAGCCACGCTTGCCGAGGTTGGTCTGTGGATGGGTGACCATTTACCATAGCGAGTTTCCTCCGTGCCTCGGAAAGCACGTAAAGCCGTTGGTCCCGGCTGTCATTTGTAGATCTTTGACAGTCGTTACTGTTGGTCAGAAGCCAGAAAGTCTGACAACCAGTCTTACCAAGAGTATCGTATTACCCAGTTACTGGGTTGTGGAGGTCTGATAGGCAGTCGCTCCATGTAAAATACTGATATTCAGCTGCATCCGGTTCGACTGAAAGCCGACCCCAACATAGTTGGGAAAAGGCTAGGCAGATGATGACATATTTATTCTTATTACAAAAGATAATATCTTACTTGAGTGTTTGCACAGCAAGTTGTATGTCGTATCTCTTCTCTGCAGGCGGCAGTCGCTCGAAGGGTACGAGGCACGGGTGTACCTTGTGCAAGTCTTCACGCTGGTCTCCGTACATCCAGCCAGCTTCGATCTGTTGGGAACGGTCGTTTACAATCATTTAGGCAAGCCTATCATATTAAGGAAGTGTTGAGAGTATATTTTGTTTCTTATTCCTGCCCTGTACCCAAGTTACTTGGAGTCGGCGCAATATATTTTTAACCGACTTCAAAAAGGAAGAGGTTCTCAATTCGGTTGTATTTTTTAACCGACTTCAAAAAGGAGGAGGTTCTCAATTCGGTTGTATTTTTTTATTTTTTTTTTATTTTTTTTATTTTTTATGTATGTTACCTCATATCTCCGTCATTTATGAACCGATTTGAAAAAATCTTTTTTTGTTCGAAAGGGTATACTTCCCGATTGGTCCCATTTAAATTTTGTTATGATTAGACCATGAACTTCAGAGATATGGAACGGAACTCCTCATCGGATCAAAGCAAAATTCTCAAATTACTAGTATTGCTTTGTTTATATTTGTTGTTGGGAACTGACTACTTGAAAAGAGGAGGGGGTGCGTGTCCCCCCCCCCCCCCCCCCCCTTTAGAATGTTTTCATACCGTGTAAGGTATCATTTGAAAGGACTTTTTATGCCCGACTACGTCAATGCCAAAAAGAAGGGTTACGAAGGAGGGGGTTAAAATTATGACACTAAAACGTATTAAATAAAAAATAAACTTTAAAAAAAAGTAAAAACCGACTTCAAAGAAATACTAAAAAGAGTAAAATAATTACCATAATATAAAAATTAACAGTTTCAGAAGTCGGTGCAACTCTACACTGAAGCAAATAGAAGCCACCGACTTCTGAAACTGTTAATTTTATATTATGGTAATTATTTTACTCTTTTTAGTATTTCTTTGAAGTCGGTTTTTACTTTTTTTTAAAGTTTATTTTTTATTTTTTAATGTTGTTACCTCATATCTCCGTCATTTATGAACCGATTTGAAAAAATCTTTTTTGTTCGAAAGAGTATACTGGACGATTGGTCCCTTAAACATTTTGTTATGATTAGACCATGAACTTCAGAAATATGGAACGGAACTCCTCATCGGATCAAAGCAAAATTGTCAAATTCCTAATATTGCTTTGTTTATATTTGTTGTTGGGAACTGACTACTGGAAAAGAGGAGGGGGTGCGTGTCCCCCCTCCCCCCCTTTGGAATGTTTTCATTATATCGTGTAAGGTCAATCGGTATCGTCAAAGCCAAAAAGAAGGGTTATGAAGGAGGGGGTTAAAATTATGACACTAAAACGTATTTAATAAAAAATAAACTTTAAAAAAACTCTACATTGAAGCAAATAGAAGCCACCGACTTCTGAAACTGTTAATTTTATACTATGGTAATTATTTTACTCCTTTTAGTATTTCTTTGAAGTCGGTTTTTACCTTTTTAAAGTTTATTTTTTATTCTCTTTCATTCTTCCCTATCAGCCGATTTAGTTTGTCCGTGTAGCTCCCGGTCACGGATAGGGCTATAATCTCATTCCGTAGGTGTCCTAGAAGGGCGACTAAGGGAGTTTGGAACACAGTACGTACCATTATAAAAATACAGATTCGGGTCTAATCGCGTAAAAACTTAAAAGGCACTAAATACCTTTTTATCCCGACGTATAAAAAATATTATGGGATGAAATAGAATGGGAATGGTATATGGGATAAAAAGGTATTTAGTGCCTTTTAAGTTTTTACGCGATTAGACCCGAATCTTTATTTTTATAATGTGTACAAATCGCGAAAGTTTAAAAACATTTACAGTACGTACCATTAAGCACTTTGGGTAACTAGCGGGGTGGCCAGTAAACTACAGAAGGAGGGTTAGTGTAAGGCAAAAACCTTTTGCTAAAACCTTTGCAATACGAGTATGACTAGTAATGGTGCTCCCACACTGCTGTTAAAAATATTTAAGTACAAACATTTTCTAACACTAACAAATGTTAGAAAAATATAAAAATATCATATATTAATAAATCTAATCTATCTAATGTAGATTATTAGATAGTATTTTAATAGATTTTTTGCAGATATTTTTTATCTAGGTCTGTTTAGAAAATGTTTACTAATGTTTGTAAACATTTTTAACAGCGGTGTGGGAGCACCTTAAGGAACATCTTCTTCAACCACAAAATTAAAATCCTATCATGTCGGGAAAGCCACAAAAACAGCCATAGAAACACCTAAAATAACCCTAAGGTTAAAATCATATTTAACCTAAATAATATGACGTTAGGGACATGTTTATACAAAAGTTTGTAGTAGTAGAAGTAATTCAATCTTACCTTGTTCATAGCCCACATCTCGTGAATATTTTCCGCTAGCTTGTCCCTGATTTGTTCCACGTAAGACGGCAGTGTTATCTGTAAAAAAACCATATAACTGTTTAATCTATTACGTTAATCACGCTTCATTAATTTATTATAGGCAAATATTTAAGCACTCAACAAATACGTGTAACACTAACTGGAAAGGCAGTTTTTGAAAGTTTGTTGAACCATTGATGTAGAATACGTATGGACCTCGGGTCAGTGCTCAAAAATGTTTTGAACCAAAAGTCGACCAAAACGGAAAAAAGTTGACGAATTGCATATCACTCTTTATCACTCTTTATGTTCTACTAGCTTCTGCCCGCGACTTCGTACGCGGATCCTGTTGCTTATGCCAGCGACAACGGGGTCGTCAAAATCGAAGATCTGAAACGTCTGATGTCTCTAGAGACCTAGAAGCAGATGCGTAGATACGCTGAGAACTCAAGCGCAATTCTCTATCCGTGAACGTCTCCGACTCGCGAGACAATGCGTGACGTTCACGATCAGCGGTCAGTCGCGCATCACGTTCCCCACTTGTCTCTAGTGACCTAGAAGTCGATGCGTAGATACGGTTGGAACTCAAGCGCAATTCTTTATCCGTGAACGTCTCCGACTCGCGAGACAATGCGTGACGTTCACGATCAGCGGTCAGTCGCGCATCACGTTCCCCACTTGTCTCAAGAGACCTAGAAGTCGATGTGTAGGTATATACGCAGAGAACTCAAGCGCAATTCTCTATCCGTGAACGTCTCCGACTCGCGAGACAATGCGTGACGTTCACGATCAGCGGTCAGTCGCGCATCACGTTCCGCACTTGTCTCTAGAGACCTAAAAGTCGATGCGTAGATACGGTTGGAACTCAAGCGTAATTCTCTATCCGTGAACGTCTTCGACTCGCGAGACAATGCGTGATGTTCACGATCAGCGGTCAGTCGCGCATCACGTTCTCCACTTGTCTCTAGAGACCTAGAAGTCGATGCGTAGATACGCTTGGAACTCAAGCGTAATTCTCTATCCGTGAACGTCTCCGATTCGCGAGACAATGCATGACTTGCACGATCAGCGGTCAGTCGCGCATCACGTTCCGCACTTGTCTCTAGAGACCTAGAAGTCGATGCGTAGATACGGTTGGAACTCAAGCGTAATTCTCTATCCGTGAACGTCTTCGACTCGCGAGACAATGCGTGACGTTCACGATCAGCGGTCAGTCGCGCATCACGTTCCCCACTTGTCTCTAGAGACCTAGAAGTCGATGTGTATATATGCTGAGAACTCAAGCGTAATTCTCTTTCCGTGAACGTCTCCGACTCGCGAGACAATGCATGACGTTCACGATCAGCGGTCAGTCGCGCATCATATTCTTCACTGGTTTCTCTCTAGAACCTCTTCGGATCGCGAAGCACGCCTGCGTTCTCAGCGTATTTACGTCTATTTTGCGTAAATACGTTGAGAACGCAGGCGTGCTTCGCGATCCGAAGAGGTTTCCACGGAGCGAGTTGCAGCCTGATGTTCTCGAACGCTCTTCGGTAGATAATAATAATAATTTCTTTATTTGTATAGAATGCAGGTGTTACAATAATGGTGTTAGTTTTAGATATATTCCCAGTACATTCTGCCTGTTGGCATACAAAATTTTTGTAGTTAACTTACAGATAATTTAGAAACTAGGTACTTAAATTCAAAATGAGATCATGGATCAGCTAAGTCTAAAATTATTTACATAATAATTATTTGCAAATATTACAGTTCATCATTTATAAAATCAGTAACAGAGTAATAACATTTCTCTGTTAGCAATGACAACAGGAGTTTCTTGAATTTCATTAAGGGCTGGTCCTTAATACAATTTGGCAATTTGTTAAATATGATAGGTGACATACCAACAATGTTTTTTTTAAACAAAGCAGTGTTATATCTACCCGTACACAATAGACTCTGATATTTTGATCTCATGGCAGTAGTTCGCAGCCTCGTATCATTTATTGCAGGAAATAGATGCTTGTTAGTTTTAACAAAAATAGCTACTTCGAGAATGTATATACTAGGAAAAGTTAGTATTTTATGTTTCTTGAAAAAAGGACTGCATAGATTCTTGGGATCTTATGATCACCAACCTTTTAGCTCCTTTGAAACATTGGGAAAGATTTGACCTCTTTTTAGGCATGGTTATAGTTTTATTGTGAAGATACCTGATCAATTAAAATCTAAGTGACTGCTCCCCTGCGTTACCGGGTAGGCTACCGTGCCACGAAGATAAATTGAAAAGGAAATTAAACACTCAAATAACATAAGCCCGAAGGATAGGAATATTTATTCGATAAAATAATAATAAATGGAAGTTTTGGCCAGTAGAGTCAAATTTTCAATGATATACCATCGTCATCGAAAATCAGTCCTAAACTGTTACCGCCTTCACCGCGTGGAGGTACTCCCAGCTTATGTTATTTTATAATTGTACAGTGAAATTAGTGATAGCTTTGATTTTCACATCAGATTATTCTGATCTTCGATTTTTATAAGTATACAGGAAATGCCCATCAGACCGAACAATTTTTGCTAAAACGTCATTCCTAAATGTGTCATGGTGTAGCTGGGCTCTTGGAGTTCCACAAGAGGTGTTCCAGATCTTCGATTTTTATACAGAGAGTGCTTATCAGATTGAACAACTTTTGCTAAAACGTCATTTCTTTATATGTTATAGTATAGCTGGGCTCTTGGAGTTTCACATCAGGTGTTCCAGATCTTCAAATTTATTCTCTCAGCAGAAAATGCTCATCACGTGGAACAATTCTTGCTATGGTACCATTTTTGTATCTCTTATAGTTTAGTTGGTCTGTTGCGGTTCTGCATCAGGTGTTCAAGTTTCCAAGATAAATTATAGTCTATATGTTGCCCAGACATAATATCTATACAACCAAAGAAAAATCATCCAAATCCGTCCAGTAGTTCAGAAGATTAGCGTGTACAAACAAACAGACACACAGACAAACAGACAGAATTTTTTTTTTGGATTCGTGCTCTCTTACTGTTTCTAAACCCCCCTCAACTATTTTTTTTTAATATATTCAATGTACAGACACAGTTTTTTTACTGTTTTATTATATGTAATATATAGATTATATGTATAGATGTAGTCAGATCGGGTAAAAACTACACACACACAAGTAAAGTGAAAAAAGATGATGGTATTTTTTGGTAAGTATATTATTTTATTATAAAATAAAGTATTATTTTATATTCGTTTACCTGCAAAGTGTCAACTGGCGTAGGCACGAAGGCCGTATCATCTTGCACCAGCGGCGGTCCAGCCAGCGCTCTCTTGGACAAGTTCCCGAAGTAGAAGCACGGCTCCAAGGCCAGGATCTGTTGTGGCAAGAGTGACTCTACCAGCGGAGAGTAGCCCTCAGGAGCCGCGTAGCGCAGCCGGCCGTGCTCACCGCCCAGGAGGAAACGACAACTACGGGTACAAAAACAAATCTGTTTAAAAGATAGGGTACTTCAATGATTTAAAAAATCATCACGGATTAACTGCCTCGTTGTTCTGGTGATCGCAACCGCAACTGCTGAGCGTGAGGTCCTGGATTCGATTTCTATGTCGGGCAAAGTGTTATTGGGTTCGTCCGTGAACTTCTTAGTAGCAGCCCGGAGTCTGGATTTGTGCCCGGTTGATGGCAATAAGCTCGCCCCCTATTACATGGGACTTAAACATAATGGCGAAATAAGGGTGTACTCACTCTGCCCATCCCTTCGGAGAATACAGGCGTGATGTTATGTTATACGTTTATCAAGAATTTAATATTATTTCAAAGAAAATATAGAAACGACAAGATTGTTTAAAAATTATTTAATCCTTACTAATACTATTAATACGAAAGGAACTCTGTCAGCTTGTTTTTTACTTCTTCACGACTAAACTACAGCACCGATTTTTATAAAACTTGGTACAAATATTGTTTGAAACCCGGAAAAGGACATGGGCTACTTTTATACCGAATAAGACGGAAGACGCAACAAACGACATCCACGCGTGCGAAGCCACGGGCGATCTTTAGTCGATTGATTATAAAATGGAAGAAATACACGCAGTTCAAGTTTAGCTGGAGACCCTTCATGACTCGCCAATACTCCCCGTTTACGTAAAGACTATCCGCAAGGACCATCTACAGCAGTAGAACAGAAAAAAAGGAGCTTTTCCTTTTTTTCTGTTTCAAATTTTTGCAGGGTGCAATTTTCTGTTTTTCTCACGCGAAACGAACATTGTACAGCGTCATGTCAATTATTAAATGATGATTGACTGATGGTGGGATGTGTGATTTAACATGAAGAAGAAGTATTATAAACTTGATTACCTCAGCTTGCTAGAACAGCTGATGACCGGGAAGAACATGCCTTCCAAGTTGAAGTTGGTGAAGGAGCCAGTGACTCTCACTCCGTTGAACATGAAGTTGATGATGGGCACCGTCAGGTCCAACGCGCAGCCGATTACGTCACCTGTAATTAATTTTGATTTTAGATCTTGAATCTAATAAAAATAATTAAGTGCATGGTTTATTGATGGCTTCAGAAAAATTACGACAAATTTTGATGACTCCATTGGCGCTATAGGTTTAAACATTTTGTTAGTCCTGCAAATACATATTTGTTTTGGGATATATCTGTAACTGCGCCGAGGGCATGCCGCAAGATTGGTGCAACGGTCTATTGAGAAAATTAAATAGGGCGTATTTTTAAAATTAAAAATAAATTCAATCTGCGAATAATGCGAGAATACCATGCGTTTTCGACCATACTGCACAAAAAATATCTTCCAAGTTGACATACCTTTTCTAATGTAAGGCTCTTCAGCATGCGTCCTGTTGACGGGAGTCTTCCGTCCTCCCGACCAGAGGAAGGCGCCGTCGAACCCGTAGGACGACAGGTCGTCACCCACACCGTTACCGCCCCACTTCTCACCGCCACCAGGGTAGGGTACATAGCTGGCAATATGACAAATTATTAAGAACGTATTGACTACTGAAGGTCTGACCTGTGAGAACAGGTTTTAAATCGTGAAGAAAAGTACTTTAATGCCCGTCTGTATTAAACTCGGCTAAACCAGAGTTTAACTAAGAAATCTGCATTAAACTCTCCTCCGGTTTCTGAGTTTAAAGTTCTAGGTAAGCAGTACTTAGTAGCATTTAGGCAGCCGCTGAAGGTTGGTACAAAGGATTTTTATGGTTAAGTACATCCTAGAGAGTTAGGCATGAACTTAGGTGTCGTCAAAGTTTAGTACAGACGACGAGTCTTTTGTTTTTGTCTAATTTTAGTTTTTCGAGCGGGAATGTTAAATCCTTGTCGCGCAAAAACGTACATTGTACGCACTAATAGTAAGTTTTTCATGACGTCTTTGCTCTGACAGTCTCGTCTATTGAACCGTTCTAAATGGCTTATAACTTGAGCATTGGAGTGCACTGAAAGAGCCTTCACGAATGATGATACCTAAGTACATCCGGCGCACCCTGGGCAGTCAGCCCGCTACCAACCTTGCTGACTGGCTAATCTTTTCACCACGGCATGAGCTATTTTCATTTAGCTCGAGAGAAGGCTTGGGCATTTTATAAAAAAAAATATTGGTTTTTCACTGCAGCCTACGTTCTTTGAAAAGTTACGAGATTTCTATTAAAAGAAAATTAGTCACTCTATTACAAGTGTCTCCTTACCCAGTGGTGTTAGCCCATCCGATACGCAGATGCGGCATCATATGCGTGGTCTTCTCGATGTGGTCCATGGTGACCTCGAAGTACCACTTGCGGTACATGGCCGAGCCTTCCACACGACCCACGAAGATGTTTGGACGGACGCTGTGGATCAAAAAAGAATTTGTTAGAGGATTGTGAAAATGGTTTTCTAAAAAAATGTTTTAAAGATTTATGAGCTATTTTTGTCATCTTTTTAAAAACAGAATACTAAATAGTACGCACGGTTACGTATCAAGCTATACATTTCCAGTATAATCTGACCTCTCATTATACGGAAAACTTATACAATGCGAGATCAGCTCATACTGGATTTATATAGTTTCATAATGTAGCTGTGCCTACTACTACGTACCGAAACTAACTCCTGATTAATGCGCCAAATACCTAGAAAAATGTGATCCGCGCATGCGAAATTGATCTTTCGTGTACGGTGTGTAAGCATTAAGTAAGTGTGAGTGACACAGTCCTACTTCTAACTTTATCCGACTATGTCGGCTTCTAGTCTCTTCGAATAGGGATTTATGTTTGACAGTCATTAAATCCTCGCAATGTAATCACTAGGTAGGAACCAATCAGCCTTCAGCTGTCAGTCTTTTCGATTACTTACTTCTCGAAACGGAGTTACCAAGTTGTCATAAACAACTGGTCAATTAGCTGTTTGTTAAGTTGTACTTCTTCGACAGCCACTATTCACTACTTTGACAAACCAAAATGAGTTGTAAAACAAGGCTATAAGTCACAAATTTACCAGGGTACGAACCTAGCCTCTTGGGTATTGCCAATCTAAAACTAACTCTATGTGTGATAAGGCTTAAACTCACCTAGATACGTGATCAACTAGTGCTGTCTGCAGCAACAAGTTCTTGCCAGGCAGTAGATAGTCGCAGATATTGTTCTGAGATGAACGGACAGCCACGCCGTTACCGACGCACAGTGAACATAGTACGTCCAATACTTTGGGATCTCTGCCGTGCTTCTCCAGAAGTGAGATTATCACCTTGATGTGTTCGTCCTGTAGGAAAGAATGGTTATTAATTAAATCTTCAATTGCATAAAAAACATTAAGATTGAAGCCCTTTGCCAATGTAGGGGTGAGCTTCCAGTCTAACCTGCCCCGCGAGCACGGATCTTTTATCGAGTCGATTTGAGAAAATTATCTATTTTAAACGTCAAATTTGACATAAGATATAGATTTAACGACAACTGCTGTCGTTTTATCAATAAGTTATGTCAAATTATGTCAAATGATCCGTGCTCGCACCGCAGATACGGCTGAACATCAGTATTTTACACGGAGCGACTACCGTCAAACCTCCGCAACCCAGTTACTGGGATCAAAAGTATGACAACATTTCGGTCTCTGGTCCAACCTTGGGATGTCGGGTAGATCGGTTCTCAGCCTTTCGGGCTTCTGACTACTCGTAGCGTCTGTCATATATTCGAATGACACCCTTCACCAACGGTTTAACATGTGCTCCGATGCACAGAGGGGTCTCGATGTGTAACAAACGCTCATTCATGCACGGATTGACTGCGGCAAGCGTAGCTTAACTTTACAGATAGTGCGATTAGAGCGGTTTTTTATCTAGCCACGATGGGGTTCGCTAGTTGAATCTGGAGTACGGAATTTAATATTGACATATTAAATTCCATACTCCAGATTAATGCGATGCCACAGAAATAATGCGAAGATTGACGAAAAGTTGCAAGAGACAAAAATCACGAGAGCTTTCGTACCACGTGTCAAGCACAGAAAGGAAAAAATACCGTCGTCGAATGCTGGAATAAGGTAGTCTTTCATAGTCTTTGTTTTGGATTCAGTACCGGGTATATAACTACCTTACAGTATCATTGTTGACCGATAAACCAAACCACATCGGTTCAACCACATTATCGATAAATTCACTATACAATACTCACTCTCATCATGTTCAGAGCTTCAGGCGAGTCTATGAGCACGCAATGCAGTACGTCCAACATGCCCGTCCCCTCCCCCGAGGCTTGTGACCCCAGTCGAGAGAACAGCCAGTTCAGACGGTTCGAGTTGGCGAACTGAGCGCAGTTAGTGTGGTTGCCTTTGATTATGGCGGCTGGAAGGATAAAAAAGTCAGTATTCGTTTCGCATTGAGTGCGGTCAAGAGATTCAGAGACACTTAGTCGAAGTACAACTAAGCGAGACTAACTAAGGAAAACATCGTAAGGAAATCTGGAATAGTCTGAAATCGCCAACCTGCAGTGAGCAAGCATGACGATCAATGTTTGTTCCTTCTCTATGTGAGAAGAGGCCTTAGCTCTGCAGTGGTAAGTTACAGGCTGATATTAAGCGATTTACATTAAACATTATTTGCATTTTTGGGGAAGTTTCAAATATTAAAAATATTTATATCAAGACGACGATGAAGTCTCTAATAAGTTATGGAAGCGCAGGTTCTCTAAGGATCAAAATACACGTCCGATAGTTGCTTCCGGGAGCCGGATCCGAGTATCTGATCGGATTCATGAAATACACGTACGATTCTCGTGTCCGATTTTTTCTGGACGACGACGACACCCGAACGATGCTTACGATTCTGACATCCGATCCGATAGTCTGATCGTACGTGTAATTCATGTTAAAACAAATGTATGACGCGAAGGCCTTCAGATAGTCTCATCAGACTATCGGAACCGATTTTCGGAGGCAAGTATCGGCCGTGTATTTGGGCTCTAAAACCTGAAATGAATTATGATAGCTAGAAAATACATACCCAGCAGCTGATACAAATATCCGGAGATCATCTCCCAGCTCTGTCCCGACTCGTCGCCTGCGAGGAATCCGGCCAGAAAGCCTTGTGACGTAATCACGTTGATCTTGTCGATAGCTTCCAGGATTAAGTTGAGGATACCCTCCTCTTGGAACAGGTCCTGACGGTTACGGAGCGCGCGGAACTTGTTCTGTTTTTCTTCGTGTTCTAAAATAGGGAGATTTTTGATATGGTGATGTTTGGAATAATGTCGTTTTAAATAAATGTTCTAAAACTAAATAATGCATTATGTTTAATTTTAGTCTAGCAATACTGAATCTTAAAGTTAGTGGGAGAACGTTCATATTCCAATAACGATCACATTCAATCGTCATCCCTTAGCTGATTACGAAACTAGCTCTGATATTTTTTTTTGTTACAAAATATCACCGTTTTGCTATTGCATAAATAATAAAATTGAAGTCCAAACAAAAGCTAAATCACTTTTGAAATGCAAATCCGAAACCGATCCAACTCGAGTTTGTTTGAGAGGAAGTGATTATTGGATCCATCAGATTTGAGTGCCTTGAGAGGCATTTCATCTTTGTCTTTCCTTACTAAACAACTACAAAATTAACATGGAGCGATACAGTGGAAGCTGATCTGAGGGAGCTTCGAACTAACCATCAGTAAGAAATTGCCAAAAATCGAACCGAGTTGTGTTCTCTCGTATCAAAGGCCAAGACCATTCACGTAGAGACACATGGACCAAGGATCTAGTAAAAAATTCACAAAAAAGGCGACCTGAGTTGACATACTCCACCAAAGAGCACTGCAAGGCACACCGCCATATAAACTTACAAAACTTAAACGTACAAATACCAACAAACTAATTTAAATCCTATGTCGTTATCACAATGCCTAATTTAGCTTACAACCATTAGAAGATTTGACTGCACCCAATGACGTAATAGTTTACATTCAGTTCGGACAGTTTTGAGCGCTGACCCGAGGTCCATGTGTTTCTATGTCAATGTGTATGGTCAAAACGCATTTTGGGTCGCTGAGTTAACGGAGTAAGTACCAAATTAACATACCCATATCCTCATCCGGCTGTGCGAAGTAGTTGATCAGATCCTCGAGACACATCACCATCTCGCCGAGGTTTACCGACGCGAAGAACATGGAGTGACGACGATTCTCTTGTAGAGTTTCAAGGCCACTGTGGAAAGGTTTTTAAAATTATTTATAAGCTACGAAAACTGTTGTCAAAATGAGTATCAGGTACAAAATATGTGTGAAAACTTGTGTTTGCAGTTTATAATGGAGCGCTGAAATTTTTTAAATGATCTCTTATCAGTTTTTTACTTCTATTTGAGCTGAAAAACATTCCCTCACTACTAGTTTACAATGAGTGCCTAAGGTGTCTGTTAATTGATCAATCTCCGAAATATAGATAAACAATGGAATGGCTCAGAATTGACCTACCTGCCTCCTGATTCAGAGCGATTCGATTAGTCAGTTGTCGAACGATCGATAAACTATCTCTTTTGCTCGCGTTACGAGAATCGTAAACGGAACGAGATAACAAACCAAAGCGGTCGACAACTGCGTATCGAAGAGGTCCTGAATCAAGGGCTGGTTGACCCAAGGTTAAGCAACATATAAAAGAGGAGAAGCATCAGCTCGCACCAATTACTTATCGATCTGCAAAGCGGGCGAAAACAACATTTCTGTCTCGAAGCAGCGTTTAATTTTGATGCACCTCACTAATTAAAAGCAGTTCTTTCATACTTACGAACACTTGCAAAATTACACTTACTTAATAAACTTGGTGAACAGCGAGGAACACTTCCTAATAACTCTGGCAGTCCTGGACTCTTCCTCCTGTGACCTTGAAAAGTCTAATCCGTCGTCCATCTTTCCTTCCTCGTGAAGGATCGCCTGCTTCTCTTCTACTTTACCTAGACCTTTCTTCTTTGTCTCGTATGACTGGAAACGGTTTAAATAGTTAAAAATATGTAATTTTTGACGTGAACTAAATTATTAATCAAGATGGTCAGCAGCAAACATCGTGCAGACATAGTAGACAAGTACCTATAGTAGTAATATCTTGGGTCAATCTACTACTTAACCAACATCTTTAGGAGAAAAAGTCTGTGGATTGATTTAATAATTGTATGTACCGCGAGTTCGAGAATTATTAGTTCATATCATATTGACATAACGGCAGGCAAGTGTTACTGAACTGCCCTAAGGTCACCATATACAAGGCTAAGTATTTCGGTTGCTGAGTACTCTCCGCGAGAAAGTCAGTGACAGTAAATGCTTGCTGCCCTTTCTCGAGGAGTTGGCGTGAATCAAATAGCTTTATTTCCAACCAAACATAAAATAAGCGCTTTGTCGTGGAGTTGCAGAAAACACCCTGCTACACCATATTATACCATCATATTGAGACCGCTTCAGCATTAATCTAGTAGGACAAGTTTCAAACAACGTTCTATGCAAGGCTTTTCCCACTTCAAACGACTAGATTTATCGTGTAACTAAATATTCACACTACTCAAACGTTGAGATAATATACCTTGTAAGAAAGCCACAACCCGGTCTCAGAGTGCTGCACAATGACGGTGGAGTCACCATACTTGATGATGGGGGCTCCTATAACTTCCAGATCTTTGTCTTCCAACACCTGCTTCTGGTCATCTTTCTCTTGACGCAGGCAGAACGCACAGGACGCTGTAGTGGCTTCCTCTCTGGACAGATACAGGGAACAATTTTAGTTTTTAAAAGAAAGAAAGAAATAAGACACGAGAAATAAGTCCTACTTATCCTGAGATGAGAATACTAAGAGGCATGTGTGTTGTTACGCGAATGAATAGAATTACGAATGAGTATATAAGAAGAAGTCTGAAAGTGGCGCCGGTGACTGAGAAAATGTGTGGAAACCGGTTATCATGGTATGGGCATGTGATGCGAAGGAATGAAGAACATGTCGTGAGGAAAGTTTTGAGTATGAATGTGGATGGTTATAAGAGTAGAGGAAGACCAAAGAAACGATGGATGGATAATGTAAAAGATGATATGACTAGAAAGAGGGTGACTACTGAGATGACGGCTAATAGAGATGTGTGGAAGAAAAATACATGCTGCACCGACTCCAAATAAGTTGGGATAAGGCAGGAGGATGATGTTGATGATGATGAAATAAGTCCTACATAAAACCAAAGCACATGGCAGCTCCACCGTAAGTACTCATCTCAACCAATCAGAATGAGTTAAGTTGTCATTAAGTACATACCTGTTAACTAAATACAGTTCATTCTGGTCGTTGACTCCAAGGTATCTACCAGTAGTGATGTGCCGGATCCTCATAGGATGGTACCAGTTGATGAACCCTCCAGCCCATTTGGTACGAGCCAACTCGAGCCGCCACAGAGAGCGGGCTTGAGACATCACAGAACCGCCTTCGTAGACCACAATACTGAAGGAGAATAAGTAAATTAGGCATAGAAAGTTCGAGAAATTTTAATAAGAAATCGTTAGGGGCTGTCTAGAACCGCGGGTAGCAGGTTTATGGACTACGAACGAATGTTGTTGTGCACATGCGAAGATCGAAGCCACATAAGGAGTCTTTCCTCGGCTTATTTCCACTTAATCGCAGTTTGTTGTTTGCTTAATGAGATGAATCGGATTTCATTCCTCAACTGGTGTATCTAAACATAAGTGCCTTTTCACACTTTTTTTTATGTTTGATTCTAGGCCTGCGTTTGGCCGTCATCTCGCCTGGTGTTAAGCGATGATGCGGTCTACGATGGAGCACGCTTGCCCAGAAGAAACTGATTCACTCGTGACTTGAAGACACCTAAATTGTAGCTGTCGGGGAACACCCACTAGGGCAGCGCATTCCACTGTTTGGCGGTATATGTGCATGTAGGTTCGCTTTTACACGCACTGACGTAATTTATCCGGCAGATGGTCGCCGGGTGTGCGCCGGTACCACCGCTGTGTGTCTAGTCGATCTGTGGGTTAGCCAGCAGCTGGATTCACAGTGGTGTATAGAGCACAATGCAAGTTTTCACCCATGTCAGCCCGCCAGTCTTAGAACTACAACCACGGAGAGACGGCGGGCGTGTGTATCTGGACGACATGCCGAGTGAAAGCTCGTATGGTACTGGTGCCCGTATACCGGCAACAGGAACGTGTCAAAAGGCGCTAAACGAGGGAAACTAATGATAAAATCGCCAGGTCTCGTTCAGGCTAAGTCGATCATCCTTGCTTTATTCACAAAAATATTTACCTAAGAACGAAATGAACTTATTCTTCTCTTATTCATAAGAGTCGATACAGGGTGTAAATTAATTCGTGTAATTACTTCAAACCGCGTGTTCTACTGCTGACACAGATTGATCAAACAATAGTTTCCTTAGACCTGAATTACACAGAAACGGCATAAGGCGCTGTCGCCGTGCTTTCATTCATTCATGCGTGACATCGAAATGTTTTTACCATATAATATTTTTTGTTGCAAAATAATGTTTTGCTTCTTTTTGTATTGAAACCTTATTAGGTGGTTTAGATACGACCATTTACCCCGAAAGCAGGAAAAATAAGTTGCTTTTTTCGCTTTCCTTTTAATCTAAATCAGTAACAGATCATGTGGTTTTAAGTCATTACACAAATTCATTTAAACCCTGTACCTAGTGTTTTTTAAAACTTGCAAAGGTGTACTCACTTCATCCCCCCATCCTTGGCCCACGTGCTGGGTATGGTGAGACACTCGTCGCCTCCGTGGAAGAATCGAAGCACGTCACCGCCGAACACATATCCGACGTACTTCATGCGCGATATACCAGTGCCATAAGGTTGTACCGACCAGTGAGTCACGTGGAACGACGCGTTCACTATCGATACCTCGTTCTCTTTCGTCGTGTGCTAGAAGTTAAAGAATTGAGTTTAAAATAAATAACTAATAATATATTAAACTTAGGAATTTTTATTCTTCATCGTATGAATTCGAGAACTTGGTCGCGCAGCCCTTGATTCAGAATCTTTTCGACAAGCAGTTGCCGACCAATTCAGTTCCGTCTATGATTCTCGTAACGGGAGAAAAATAGATAGCTTACTGAATCGTTCGACAACTGAGTAATCGAATCCTTCTGAATCAGGGGGCTGGACTGAATATTCAGTTTCAGTCACATAACGCTGACTAAACTATCACTCGAACGTCCTTTATTAAACAGTTGGCACTCGCCAGTCTCATTCGAGAAGACTTTGATGACTAGGTTACGGTCAGGATGTTTGACGTAATTCTTTATTTTTTCTGTTGCTTTTTAAGCTGGCTTCTCACAGTGCGTGGTAGCGCGCACCGGCTGTGTGTGGTATCATCCGTAAAATCACGCACCGTGGGAAGCTACATTATGAGGGTGCGTGATTCGAAGCTTATTTTTCATTCCAAAATACCAAGTGAAAGAGAATTAGCATCGCACCGCTCCGCACGCCTCCGCATCGTCACGGACGAGTGTCTTCCCATGGTGCGTCAGTGCGAGCGAGTGCGTCGCGGTGCGCGATATCACGCACCGTGGGAAACAAGCATTAGACGTAGCCTAGCCGGATTCGACAAACCTGCACTTCTTCGCTCAGCCTAATACTATTGACGGAATTTGAGCGTCAAAGTTTTAACTTTCTTCTTCAGTGGACCATGCTAAAACACTGAGGTAATACTGGATCTGTTTAGCATGGCGTATTATAAACAGGAGTCGTTTTAGATAATCCTTCCTTTACAGTTTGCTTGGTGGAAGCATCTATACGGTCCGCCTGGCTATCTACCAACTTCAGAGTAACGCCAAGCAGTTTACTGTGTTTCGACGTATGTAGGTATGTGAGAGCCAGAGTGGTATAGGCAAATCCCTCTTTACCTCTGTTACTTGGATTCGTATGCTCCATCTTAGACCCTTTCTATGCTTACCATTAGGTGTGACTACGGTTCAATGTGGCCAAGTGAAATAATAAATAAGTTACAATTTAGACAACATTTGAAGTGAACACCGATTACAACATATAGACTTGATGATTTATGTTTACAAAATGAAAACTATACGAAAACTGTAACAAAAAAGTGCATAAAATGTGTTCATATAACATAAAATGTTCACGACGTTTCAAAATGAATCTAACCATTTTGCAATTACCTGATTCCTGTTATTAACATTTAAGACAAGTGTTTTACTTTTGTATAAATGAATTCTATTCGACACATAACGTAAATAAACATAATGGCACATATCAAGTCGTACAACAGTGCAATATACATAGATTTTCGTACAACAACAATTAGAATACCAATGAAATGTAACAATAACATTCGAAGCCTCAAAAAGGCTTCATAATGTGCTTTCTGCAAAACATTGCTAACAAATGTTTAAAAAAAATGGATTACTCTGCGATTTATTTACATTTATCGAAGTTTATCAGCGCGTTGCAGTACCTACAGACTTACCTCCGTTTTCTGATTTGAGAATTCGGGACAAGCAAATACTTAAGTAACATTTGAGTATGGAGTTGTCAAAAAAATTACGGATTTTAAAGCATTTTTTGACAACTTTGTACTCAAATATTACTTAAGTATTTGCTTATCCCGAATTCTCAAATTAGAAACCGGAGGTAAATGTTTCAACTGTTTTAAATATTTAAAAATCAAATCCACTGAGTTAAATTGTAACATCCAAAAATGTGAAATAAACCGCGAAATAATCCGAAAAATGAGAATCTTATGATACTACAATTTTCATGTGCAAGATCACAAAATGGAACATATATATTTAACTACATTCAGGCGATTTGGCCTCACCGATAGGATAAACCTTAGTCCTTTTGTGATGATGCGCGGAGGAGAGCTTTCTGACGACGACAATACAACCTTGCCCTGAGGTTAGATAAGTACTAAACATTTAATCAAATCCCTATAGGCATCAATCACACCGTAAAATGTGCTCAAACGGACAGTCACAAGGTTAATATTTCTAGAATAAAATAAACATGTAATTAGAACATTCATCTCCCTGCCCGTATCCCACTCTAGGTAGGGTCGGCATAACATGTATTTCTCTTCCATTCTCCCATATCAGACGTCACATCAGTACTCACTTCTTTCTTACCCACATAATCCTTTACACAAGCCATCCCTCTTTTCTTTGGCCTACCTAGACTTGTATATCCATCCACATTCATTGAATATTTAATACTCGTTAATAGATCATTATCGTCGCTATTTATTTTACCAAAATATTCTTCCCGCCCATCGGGATCGGCGTAGCATGTCTTTCCTTCCAAACATTTCTATCAGCCGACATATCAGTGCTCTTTTCCTTCCTAGGCATATAATCTTTCATACATTCCATCTATATTTTCTTTGGCCTACCTATTTTCTTCAAGCCATACATACTCATACTTTAAAAAAATCTCGTAATAGGTATCATACCATTTTTTTTTTTTTTTTTCGTGGGAAAATCCTCATGGATACCCTTCGCCTGGGGAAGGCGAAGGGTTATGCCGGACTCTTACCGGCTAAAAACCCACGGTGTTCCTACTCCTGACCCTTGGCCGGGGTCACGGGATTCGCAGCTGCATGCACCGCAACCCCGGCAGGCCTCGGTCCGCCATCCCCTGGCGGACCTCTCCTTCTGTGGGGCCTTGCCCCACGTCCTCCTGAAAGGCGCGCACGGAACACATGCGCGCCGCCTTCTCGGGCCTGTTACTGGTCGGGCGACGGGTCCCCTAACCCGTCGCCCGCAGGCCACACACTAGGGTGGCCGGAGATCGTCGCGCGCCCTCCGGCGGCGCCCGGTGCGTCTGGCGCGGGAAGGGAGAGTGGCCGTCGCCTCTCTCTCCCTCTCCGCTCCCTCCTTGGTCGCCATCACCACCTCGCAAAAGGAGGTGACGGCTTCCCACGCACTCTCGCTCCCGACCATGGACAGAACCACGGCCGGAAGCGAGAGGTCACCACCGATCGCCGCGACTAGTTCACGGCGCTGCGTCGCCCACGCACGGCACTCCTGCAACGTGTGCAGCGCCGTGTCTTCCGGGCAGTCGACGCAGTGGTGACATCCGGGCGTCTGCTCCCGGCCTATGCGACACAGGTACTTCCCGAAACATCCATGTCCCGAAAGCACCTGCGTCAGCCGGAAGCTGAGGGCGCCATGCCGCCTCTCCAGCCACTCCTCCATAACGGGTCTTACCGCCGCTATTGCGGCGTGCCCTAATAGGTATCATACCATGACAACCTATCGCTATCACTATTTATTTATACCATTATAATAATTGGCTCAAATTGACCAATTTTTTTTCCCTTACTTTTACCATGTAACATTAGCATCATGAGTGCGGGTGGGTTGACTCGGTGGTCACGAAACCGGTTGCCCAGTGACATTCTATCTTAAATCCAACCAATCTAATGTTTTTGACTGTATTCAGCGCAAGAAAGATTCTAGCTTAACAATATATTACTTACCAAGTATCTCTCAGTGGCCACGGAAACGAGAATCAAATCATCACCGACTCGCACCTTCTCACCCTCAGATCTGTTGAATTACAATAATCTTGGCTTTATTGTCAGTTGTGCTGGTGAAATTGTTCAAATCTTTGTACAATAACTCAAAATCTTAAGGGAGGAAGGGTATGAGACAGGCTACACAGGAACTCGTAGAGGCTTAACTAGCTTAACCCTACTTGGGTTCGGGGTGTCTTCCTGAATGTGTTATCAGTTTATTATATCCGTTCGCATAAGTTGTAACTCAACAGCTCTGTTCAAATGAGTACGACACATGGCGTTGCCACTAGTCACACATTATAAAATTTTAACCTAAGATATAACTTCTGTGCTAGAATTTTGGATAGTCTTATTTATTTTAAATCAATTTGAGTTCAAACTCAAAAGTCGTTGATTAAAAATAGACTAGAATTACTTAGTTCTTTTTGAACGCCAATTTCACACAAGACAGCCCTTAAAAGCGCCCACCCTTCACCGCTTCCTAGTGTTTATGCTTTGAAGAAGAAAGAACATATTATTAAGAATACCGCCTCTGTTACCACGTAAGAGGCGACGAACCTGGCACCATCATTGTGCCCAAAAACTGATAATGGGCTAGCACCTATTAAATCGGAATTAATATTAGAGTCGAAATGTGGTTGTACAGACGCAGGTTGTAGAGATCACCTCCGCTTATTCTTATACTGGTGTGAGTGTTTGTATGTATATTGGTGCTAGCAGCACCCAAATTGAAACATTAGTAGGGCAAGACTTCGGAACTAACTGTCTGGTGATTAGGGTGCTCAAAAGCCACGACCGACTGAAGGAGATTTGATATAAAGTACCTAACTACAGACTTGCAGATCCTAAATACTTTTAGATAAAAGCAAGGTCAATGCTACAAAGAAGAAACATTACCTCTGTTTGCTGGCAGGGTGCAGTGTCCACCAACAGGCTTCTCCCTGCGAGTGCTCCTGCAAACCCACGTCGAAGGCCAGCTTGTCCTGGGATGATGATGTCGACAGACAGGCCAGGTACTGTGAAAATAATAGTTTTATAGCGTGAGTATATGTAACATCGAGGTTTCCATGAGGAAACCTGCCAGTTAAGTCCAGATTCATTTGGTTCTGTTAATTCTTAAAGGCTAATAATATATTTTCTTTAGCTTTTTGAACCCAACAAACTATTTCGACATGTGTTTTTGCGTATGTCTAGAATACGCTTAAATCTAGTTTAGCAGTGATACCACCTCAACTATAAACACCCGTTAGACCCGACAGGATTAACATTAAGTAGTCAGGAAGTACGGGCGGGCCATGTATGCAGAATGCATAAAGACAGGTGAGTTAGAGTCGTCACGCAGTGGGTGCCGGAAGACGGGCGTCGTCGCCGAGGGAAGCCTAAGAAACGCTGGCGTGATGACTTAGAGTCGTTTATGGGAGATTGGCCAAAGAAGGCAAGGCATAGAGATGAGTGGAAGGCTATGGGGGAGACCTTTGCCCAGCAGTGGGACAATAAAGGTTGAAAAAAAAAGTCAGGATCTAAGCAGGCTTCCTTAACTAATCCGACTCAGTCCAGACTGTATTGGTTAATCAGACGGTGCTAAGAACAAAACATGGTACATAATGCAGCGTACAAACCTAGCTAACGAACGCCAACAAAACGGGCTATATAAAGACAGAACGAAACCGGAAACTTTCTGTACAAAGTTTGATCAAATTCAACAAATGACGAATGGTCGTTGGCGTGTACACTGCATTAGCACACGTATTTGGGCTTAGCTAATCCGTCAAAAACTCTAAAATATTCTTCCAGAATGTCAAAATATAGTTACGTACCATATCACTGTTAAGATGTCGCAGAAGGATAGCATTGCCGTACAATAGAGTACGATGACCCGAACCGGTGCCTTTACCCTGGAAAAGAGAAAAACGTAGAGTAGAACAACACACAGTTTTTTTTTATCTGGTATTCATCGAATGTTACTGATGTTAGAGATATATTTTTCTCAATAGTATAAAAATAAAAAGGATATGGTAGAATTCCAAGAAGTAAATTTAAAGTAAATGTTGACAATGAATTTGTGGAAAACTTTTCATTAAAGGACTATGAGTAATGGTGGGCCCATCTCTCAATAGAAATAAGATACTCATGAATGAATAGGGATTTTTATGCAGAATAAAACTTAGTATTACGACTAAGGTTAAAAGTCAGTACTTTCGGAGATATAGGTACTACCATAAAAGTGATTACAATCTAAGCAATTAATGATCACAGTTTACTTCATTATAAGATAAACATTACCCAGACTAAAACCGGACGGCACGGTTGGCGCAGTGGTTAAGCGATTGACTGCTGCACTGCGTGTCGCGGGTTCGATTCCCGATTCTGTATCTCCGAAAGTGCTAACATTTGACCATCGTTTTAGTAGTCACTTCCGCTTAAAAATCCCTATCCAACGGCATATCAAATGTTACTATTGAAGGGTAGGCCCAGACCCCATACATTTATTTCCCACTCTCCTTTTATTGATGCAGTGATCAATGTCGCCACTTTTGTGCGGTCCCTATGGCCAAAAATTAATTGTTTTGCTTACCAAATGGTAGCATTTATTACTGTCAAACTAGGCAAATAAATAGACTTGTAAGCTTATTTTCTCTGTCTACTAACGTATAGGAAGATCTAATATGAACAGCTATGGGGTTTTTGCTTCATAAGTCCGAGACGGGCCGCAGACCGCAAACTGCAAAAGTAGTATCGCTTCCGGTGCGATCTGCGGCTGCGGTCTGCGGTTGCAGTTTTGCAGTCCCTGTTGAAATAGCACCTTTAAAGTGCACACCTTATAGGCGCTATTCCGATGGCGACTTGGTTGCAGTTTGCAGTCCGTCTCGGACTTGTACCTTTATTGGTAAAGATATAAATAAGAATCTTCATTTCAACCCATAACTTTCGGTTCATCATAGGAATCCACCATTACTGAGCCAAATATGGTGCTGTCGATACAAAAAGAAGATCATAAATCATGTACGAAACTTATCAAAGTCAAATTAAATTCAGTTCAGTTCATAAATCATCAAATCAAATTGACCTTAATCGACTTGTGAACGATCTAAAAATAACAATTGTATCATCAGAGCAATAACTAACATTGTATTTACAATATGACACATTATATATCACTGTCAAATCTTGATCGTTGACTGACAAACAATTTGGCATACTACGAATATCTGAAGTGAGAATTTATGGCAGTCATTTTAATTGTATCTTTAACAATGTAGTAGCTAAACGAAGCATCATTATTTCACACCTCGCAAGCTACTAATTGGGTAACAAGTTCGTTCTAACTCTATCATCATCATCATCATTCAGCCGAAAGACGTCCACTGCTGGACATAGGCCTCCCTCAATAGCGGGGTTTGCCGTAATCGCCACGCTTGGCAGGCGGGTCGGCGATCGCAGTATGGTTGTTAAAATACTCAGAGAACGCTGCTGCCCATCCTCTAGTGAATCCCTTAGTCGCCTTTTACTACACCCATGACAAGAGATGGGGTAGTGTTATTCTTTACGTTCGGCACCACACAGCACTCTAACAATATAAACTCTAAGTTCTAACTCTAATAAATAAAAGCAATTAGCGGGCCACACTTTGAACTGAGACATTCCAGTATCCCTATACAACCAGCCCCCTAATTCAGAACATTCTCGAAAATTCGCATCTATTCGTCTTTTGTCTTCGATTTTCATAGCGAGAAAAAGAGATATCAAATCGAATTGTTTGACAATTCACTAATCGAAACGTGTAACTGCATTGTAAAATGAGTATCTATGTTTTATTGTACAATATAAATACATTAAATAAACTTTTCTGTTAATAGACAGTACCGCCAGTTGATTTATTGAAAGACTGGCGTAAAATATGGGAAAGAGTAACAATCTTTACATTTTAAAACTAGCCTACGCACAAGCTCGGCATAAAACCGTATCTGGATACAATACAATAAGAACAAGCCCAGATTTTAAATCCCCCCCCCCCCCTCCTATAGTAGTGGCAAATATTTACTAATATTATTTGCTTTTTGAATTAGGTTTTTGTGTTGAAGTAGCATACAAATACACTATTTATATCTATTTTAATATAGTATTATTTCCTGTTTATATTAAAATCTGTTACTATTTTTGTAAAATAATAAATTCAAGTAAGTAGGTAATATTTACAGTACGGGTAAAATACTTTAGTCGCTCTGAAACCAGGCTTTCAGCGTTCTGTTCCTCACTTCAGAGGGGCAATGTTATTTGGTAGGTACGCGTAAAATGACCATGCCGCTCTGAAACCAGGCTTTCAGTGTTGTGTTCCTCACTTCAGAGGGCAAAGTTGTTTTACGCGTATTAAACTACTCACGGTAGGCAGTTATTTTTGTTAATAATAAGGGAAAGACTCAAATACTATTCTATAGTAATAATAAAATACACATGCGAAGGATTAGAGAAAGAAATAGAAAAAAATATCTACCAACTATACCATCTTTCTATGTACGCGACTTTCAAAAGTTACCTACGAAAGTACAAAACACCATTTCGGGTAATTTATTTTTTTATTTAACCATGTCACCTAGCATGGTTTGAAGTGATAATTATCTTTGATAATTATCATCAAGATAAAAATTATCTTGATGATGATTATAGGTACTTACCTAGGTATATTTATTTAATATAGGTTGATAATTATCAAGATAAATTTAAATCTTCATCTTCACATACAGACAATTCCCATCCAGTTGATGTAGTTGAGGAGGACGAGAATGGTATTTCACTCATCAATTTAATTCATTAGTGGGTAGTTTGTTGATTTTATATTTTGTAGTGTTGAAATTTGGGCATTTGTCCGATAATTATCATGATAATTATCACAAGGCATATTGATCTTGATAATTTTGAACCTTGTCATCTAGTAACGAAAAATTAGTTATTGTTTTCGTGTTTTGTATTTTCGAAGTCAATAAATTTTCGGATCTCGGTTTCGATTTATTATAAATTAAAACTAAATTATTGAAAAGGGAGAGAAGATTAAAGGTATAGAGAAGCTTAAAGGTTTTTTTTTAAACATCCAAAAAGTTTCGTATGCTCAAAATTTGTAACATAATAGAAATATTTCTCGTCAAAGTATTTGTAAAACATCAGAAAATACTGATAGATGGTATCATTTTTTTAAACTAATACATTAGTACAATTTATTAGCGATCACATAATGAATTTTGAAAGTTAAACCACGTATTATTAAAACATGTTAAGCAGTAAAATATTGTAAGAAAAATTTTGAAAAGTCAAAAGTAGCCAGATTTTTTACCAATTAGCCAAAAACGTAAATGATAGCATGCAGATTTTACCAATAGGTGGATATACTCACTAAGTTTTCTTTGCCCTGGAAAATTTAAAACACGTTCGCAATACGTAAAACGAAATTATTCACAGGAGGACAAAAAATATTCAATGTTTTATTTTTGTTAAACACAATAAATATAATAAATATGGAGTGTACGAAATCATACATTAGGATTTGCCTTTTAAAATCTTTATAGGACACTAGGAATTCGTTTCACCATTTCCTTGTTCAATAGATGGTTAAAAAAGAAATTAAAAAAATAAGAAAAAAGATGGCTGCTGATATAATGACAAAAAAAAAACACTTCCATGTACATTCCCGGTTTAACCGAGAGAAAACTTCAGTTAAAAACAGCAATCTACAGTGTGCCCCTGGATAATGTGTCCCTAACTATCGATAAAAACATGAAAAAATACCTAAAAAATATCGTTTTTAGCTTTTTTATTATAAAAATATTTTTTCTTTTAAATTGCCTGTATTTTGTTTAAGTAAAAACGATAATAATAGCTAAGAATTGATGTTACATAGCAAATACAAACCGACCGTAACCAAACAGTAATCAAGTTAAAAACCACGTAACTTGTTTTTTTTTTCATATTTTTCTTATTTTTATAATATATTTTTTTATCGTTTTTTTGTCAATGTTTTATGATCTAATTTCACCCATTTCAGACTATGCACATTATCCGGGAACACACTGTATATGAAACCATAATATTTTTTGTGACAATATAGCAACAGTTTTGAACCACTAAAGTAACAGTGAAACCAACCCTTATTAGAACAAATTTAAAGTGTAGTTTAGTCAAAATAATTGAAAATTATTCATAGGGTGGCATTATTATACTTCGGAAAGGTTTTCAAATGTTAATCTTACAGGAACATATAATTATGGAATACTTGATGTACATTTATTTATATGAAAAAAAGAATAGAATGTATACTTACAGTTTCTGACCCGGCTGCTGTGACCAGCTCTTGCAGAGCTCTTACTGAAAGCGCCTGAAAAATAAATGATACGTTTTGAAATTCATAGAATTTTACAAATTGCTCTGGTGGTATGAAATGGTCGGCGTTGTATTTCAGGAACCAGTGTCGGTTGTTGATGGTATCTTCTTGTTGGCGATGTTTTCTAGAAAACAATGTCGGTTGTTGATGTTAATGATAAAATTGATCTGTTTAATGACAAACAAGCAAGGTGACAGGTCAAGCGAAATATCGTTGCTTGCGATTTTCACCAGAAAGCTGTGTCGGTTGTTAATGTTAATGATAAATGTTGAAATCAATATAACCTAAAAGTTACCACATAAAGTTATGACATAAATGATCATTTAACCTGTTCAACAACGACCACGCGCAGGTCGGGTTTTATCGGCCATTTTTTCTAGAGTAAAGTACCGATTGTTGACGCTAATGATAATTTTTGAGGCCAATGATATTTTATGCAGCATTGTTGGTTGTTGAGGTTAGTACCTAATATTGTTGAGACTAGTGATAATTGTTTAGTCTAGTGATATTTCTTGAAGGTTATGATAAAACTGACCTGTTCAATAACAAACACGCACTGCGACAGATCCGGTGGTATGTTCTTGTCGGCGATGTTCTCCAGGAAACAGTGTCGGTTACCGAAGCCTTCGGCAGCCAGACACACTCGTTCACCTGTCGCTGTGCACGACAGGCACACCATGTCTTCCTGTTAATTTAAAAACATATATTAAGATACAATCAAAAACGACTTTTGTATGTGTACACACGGCTACAGATCAAGTTACACATTTCCAGTATAAGCTGATCTCGCATTGTATAGGATTTCCTTACAGTGAGAGGTCAGTGTAAAATCGGCACACGGCTACAGATCAAGATACGTGTTCCAGTATAAGCTGATCTCGCATTGTATAGGATTGCCTTACAGTGAGAGGTCAGTGTAAACTGGAATTTTATAGCTTGATGTGTAGCCGTGTGTACAGTCAACCAAAGACATAAGTATGTCCTGCCTAGCCTTTTATAAACTATGGTGGGGTCAGCTTCCAGTCTAAGCAGACGCGGCTGAATTTTACACGAAGTGACTGCCATCAGACCTCCGCAACCCAGTTACTGGGCAATGCCGATTTCCTAAAGTTAGGCCGGTTGTCAGACTTTCGGGCTTTCTGAGTACTTGTAACGACTGTCATAGGTATTCGTATGACACCCAGGACCGACGGCTTAACATGCTCTCCGAGGCACGGAAGGTCTTAATGTGTAACGAATGGTCATCTATCCACGGACTGACCGTGGCTAACGCACCTTAAACTTGCGACTGCTGAGCTGAGCTGCTGAGGTCCAGGGGCCGAATTCTCCTAAAATAAATTGTTGCCAAACGCAATCGAACCACAACCGTCAGTCAGTTTTTGTTTTCGAAAACTTTCAAAATGATTGATTTTGTTTTTTGTGTCAAACAATTCGACAGCTTTTGAAATTGAGAACTGTCTGAATGAACGGTTCGGCCTTGGTTCGGTTGTGATTTATCAAGATTTATTTTAGGAGAATTAGGCCCCTGGGTTCGATCGCCCGGACGGGCAAAGTGTTATTGGATTTTTCCGTGTGGAATTTCTCAGTAGCAGCCCAGAGTCTGACAGAGTCTGTCAGACAACCATAGGATGGAAAGAATTGTTACAAAAAATATAAAGGAGCAGTAGCAGCCCAACCCGACCAAACTCTCGGCTGATAGAAAGTCTGTGGTCTGCGAGGGCTCGTAGCGATTACCGCCCAAGTGTACCGAAAACGGTACGGCCGCCATTGTTTGTCTATTGTGTCTATAATTACAGTACTACACAGGTTAAGTTATCTACCGTGACCGACATCCACGAGAAAAGAAAGAATCGCTCATCATTCGCATGACATCACAACTATTATGAGCGTATCCGTTTGATGTACCTAGTCTCTGAAATTCATATTTATTTCATCGTAAATATGTATTTTCATTTCCTATTCCTAATCTGAGATGAGATATTCGCTTCATGTTTTATGTCAGTCAAACAGAGATACGTGCTCTGTTATTTGTAGAATACATCACGAATGTAAATGTACAGCTAGCGTCAAAAATAGGTGAAGATGTACTGGGATTAACAAGACGTGACTCTTAGATTTATCAAAATTCATTACCGCAGATGCCTTGTTTTAGAATACATATTCTTAAAAGAATTCCGATTTTGACAATAATTCAAGACTTTCCTTACACCACGTAGGTAAGTATTAAGCGCAGTTCAGACTGACTACGCTATACTAAGTATTTCGCTATATAGTAAAGCTGCTAAAGCATATTGCGTCGTAACGTTTTGACTGCCACAGTCATGTATACATGACAAAGCAAAATGTGTCCAGCACGCTACGGTCACGACTACGTGACAGACTTAAAGGATAAAATCGTAGGTTGGCGCCGAGAGCACGCTTTTGCTTGACGTGGCAATCAAAGGGATAAGCTATTACCACAGTCTACCTATATCTTACTCCTTACTGTCGGTCAACGTAGAACATTGTCGCAGAGCAATCGTGCGGGGGATTGCGGGGTGAAGGGGCGGAGGTTATGTCCCGAGTAGCCATACTGCATACTTGGGACATAACCTCCGCCCCTACATAATTTTGACATTTCATAGGCCCTGTCAAATGTATGGACGTTGACCCTCTGTATGTAGTAAGTAGGTACACTGTGCTATTACTATGTAGAATGACGTTCACACTATACGCTATGTCGCAAGCCGGTCTGCTATGTATAGCAAGTTATTTGAAGGGGCGACGGATGGGGTAGAAGTGAGGCGGGGCGGGGACCGGTGAATCGTACGATATAGCTCCGAGAATCCCTCGAGTTTATCGCGTACTGCAAGCCAATACTATATAAGCATAACATTGTGTGAACGTGTCCATAAAAATGTATTCTGAGCGATATTGTTGTGCTATACAATATTTGCTATAATGTTATACACTGTCTGCACTGCACTTTACTTAGAAAAAGAAAATGGTGCGTGTACTCATGTCCGCGCGGTAGAAGTAATACATTGACTAAGATGAGATAATTACCTATATCATAATAAAAAATAGACACCCCTATTCCATTCAACAACCATATGGTATGTCTACACCAGTGCACCAACTTTCAATCCCTCTTGCGTCAAGCGCATGCAATATTGATTGCCATAAGACGCATGCAGCTTATCGTCTACACCGGTGCGCCTCGGTCAGTCGTCAGTCGACATACAATAGACGGATTAGCGTGCGCTGACGTCGAACTAGTATTAAGGCATGCGCTATGGCGCTTCACGCATGCTTCAGAAGAGGACGCAAGATGAACATGAAAGCGCACTGGTGTAGAAATAGCAGTAGATTATGTAGTTTTTTTTTTTAATAATTATCTTCATGGTGTCGCATTTCGGTTGCAACTGCGTGCGAAATTTTCGTAATAATGAAAATTTTACCCGCAAAGCACCAAAATAACCTTCGAATTTAGACAAACAAATCGTTTTGTGTTCTAAAACATAATGATATCACATTTAACCGAGCTTAATTGAAACAGCTACATGAATTTCATACTGACGGTCTTTCCTGGTATACATTTCTTTGTAGGTAATAGATTTCAATTCTACAAAAGAATATTACAGAATGCATCAGCATTACTTATTCAGGTGCTCGATATTCTGAGCGTGATGTAAAAGTTCTTTGAAAGGCCAACTATAATTGCATTGTAGATAAGGATCGTTTCAAATCTTATGGCGGGAATGCCAGTGAAATAGTCATGGCAAAAAATGGCTTGAGCCAGTAACTGACATACTGAGGATACTCTGAACATAAGTGCGCGCTGGTGTAGACATATCTTTATGGGTGGTCGAGACAGCCTGACGTTTTCAACCCGCTTTCGATCCGCACCACGATAACTACCAAAACGTGCTGGGAATGTGTTGCTACAGATAAAAGTACGTAGAAACGTCCACAAACGTCCCATCTATAACTTTTTCAACTTAAGGTGAGTTGTCAAGTTTTTCTACAAAACGTTACCATAAAAAGAATATCAAAACTTAAAAAAATATGGATAGTACTTATAGCTATTTTACGGTGTTAATATGATGTCGTTTACGTTTTTTCGATAGCAGTCTCCTTATGTACGATTTTCACGAAACGGGCCACCCTGGAGTGCGCCGGAGCGCATTTCACACTGTGCTAAAGGAAATTCAGGCTTCTATACAATAGTTAAGTTTCATGTTTGCATAGAATTTACACAGCTTGGAACTCGGTTAGATCCGCGCGTATGCCGCGTCAGCCGGTCGGCTGCGCTCGGACTGACACTCTGAAAACTTTACTCTATTTTATAGAAAATTCAAAAAATCCTGAGATTTCCTGATATTTCCAAAATACGACCGCAATCCTGAGAAGAGCCTAAAAATCCTGAGATCTCAGGACAAATCCCGAGATATGGTAACCCTACGTTTGGCAAAGATGGATGTTTTACGCTTCCCCATCACTCCATAATGTAGATCCTTTCATAATCTTCTTTAATAAACACGACCCATTTAATAAACACTTAAAGAAGGCCAAATTAAAGTTTCTATAACATAGTTCTCTAGAGAGCGATTTTGAGTAAGAAAATGGAGTTCCACGTCGTTAACATAAACTTGGTACAGTTCGCGCTCGGCACGGGACTCGTAATATTATTGTCACGTTATAAATTCGAATTCTCTTGTTAAGTTTAATTATCGTCCTTGTCGTCTTGGTTTATTGTTTATTTATGTTCATAAAGTAGTTTTGTTTTGTTAAAATACATTTTCTGTATAGCGTTTTCAGTCTTTTGCATTTGCTAGAGGGGAAAAATCGAGTGATCGTTTTGTAAAGGCCGGCCGGCCCAGTAGTCATTAAACTCAATGCAAACGTGCCTAGTTTTTCTCTCAACTATGTTGTGATCAATCAGATGCGGCTGAATACCAATATTTTACACGGAGCGACTGCCATCAGACCTCCACAACCCAGTTAGAGCGATTACGCACTGCATCCGATCCGAATCCGTGAAAATACCGATCTAGAGTAAAAATCTCGGACCGAATTCGGATGTTGCTTACGCACTATTTCGATCTCTGATTCAAATTCAAACAATTCAGTACTACGGCTACTTCGATCCGTCAATTGTTCTTCCGAATTAGAAACTCACGAATGACGGATAGAAATCGGATGACGGATGCCGGATGTAGTGCGTAAGCCACCATACAAATAGTTCTATGGCTACTTCGGAACGTATTTTCACGGATTCGGATCGGATGTAGTGCGTAACCGCTCTTACTGAGAAATGCCGTACGCTAAGGTTAGACCGGTTGTCAGATATTTGGGCTTCAGACTACCCGTAACGACTGTCATAAGTATTCGTATGAAACCTTGGACCAAAGGCTTAATGTTCTCTGGGAGGCACTCAATGGTATAGGTAATGTTGAACATCATAAAATCTAGCACACAGTGTAGGAAGACTGTCATAATTACTAGCTTGGCAAACATATTAGTGATCGCAGTAAAGAAGTATTTTGCAGCATATCCCTTGATAAAAGCGTTAAGGGTGTTTGCGAAGCAGCCATACATACATTACTACGGCTGGGTGTCCACCGGACGCCCGTTATCCGAGCGCCGTCATCTCCGCCGACGAGATTGCGAGCAGTTCCGTGTTACCGCTAGAATTCGGCCCGAGATCGTGACAGGCCGAAATAGCTATACAAAACACTTTTGAACTTATTGACGACACCGGTACACCCGAGATTGCCGGCGCCGGTGAACGGCTAGAGCAATTGAAAAAAAGAAGATATTTAAATGTAGAATACGGGGATATTTTACCAACCTATCAATAGCGTAGTCTGTAGTTATTCACCAGATACGATTAATGTGTCTGGTGAATAACTACAGACTACGCTATTGATAGGTTAATTACGATTAATGTGACCTAAATATGACATTTATATGTTAATAATTTTGTCATTATTACTATTGATATGTGGTGAAATCCAAATGTCAGCTATTGAAAAGTTTAGAGACCGAATTAGCCTAATGAACAGTTAATTATAGGTTGGTGAAATACCTTCTAAATGTTTTATACCGTGGTGTAAACGACGGGCTCTACGATATTTTCATTAATAGAAGATAAAGGTTTTCTCTACAAGTAGGTACCTAAATCTAAAACCCCATAAACTCTAAGTAACTTTACACCACACTGCTAATAGAATAGGCAAACAAAGCTTTATCTCCACTTATCACACAAAAGCGCGATTAGCAGCATTAGGCTAGCGTTTTCGTTTCAATTTAGGCGTTAATTCCGCACAATAGGCCCGACTTGCGCCTGCCCGATTCCATTTGCAACAATCATTTTCTTCTAAAGCTTAGGGATGGCACTTTTTTACAGTGTGATTTAAGAATCACTTTTTTTTTGTTTTTCTTGGTCAGGTTTGATTCTAGTCGCTTCCGTGGGTCAAGTCTGCTAATTTAAGTAAAATTACATACAATTGTCATCCCACCGACCCTATTGAAATTTTGTTACCATTGTGACAGATTCGATATTCTGCTGAAACTTCAATGAACTATTACTTCAAAAATAATTTGAAGTAATAGTTCAATGGCACTTGAATACAGTTCAATGGAAAGTCTGTGGAAAGCCACTGGTCTAAAATAAATCAGCAGAATACCAAATGTCTACAATTATTCTACCGACACAGTATCGATACTCTATCGTAGCGTTCGTAAATTAGCAGACTTGGGCCCCAGATGGCTAGCTCAGACAGGGTCTAAGATGGAGCACACAAATCCAAGTAACAGAGATATAGAGGGATAACCCTATTGTCGTAGAACGATTTGTCGAAATTCAGTTTGGTAGTCCTCCTCTGGCTCTCACAAACACATGACAGAACACAGTAAACTGCTTGACTTTAATGAGAGAGCAGCTAGCCAGGCAGCTAGCCAGGAGCCCGATTCTACTAACAGAAACTTTTATTAATAACTAACAGAAACATTTATCAAATTAATCGTTCATTCAGACAGTTTTCGTTTACAAAAACTATCAAATTGTTTGACAACAAAAACAAAACCAAACATTTTGACAGTTTTCGTAAAAGAAAACTGTCTGAATGAACGATTAAGTTGCAATTGATAAAAGTTTCTGTTATTAGAATTGTCAATTGCCAAGCAATATCACATTTCCCGGTATTAAAATATAGTAAAATATGCTTTATTTAATAAAAAATACGTAGATCATAATATATCAGCTCGCGAACGTCCAGTGCTGACTAACCGATCTCATATTGCTGTAATGAACGGTAATTACGGCCATATTGCCAATTTCACCATTATTGCCTTTTTTTATTTGAATCGGTCGCGTTTGACTCTAGTTGCACCTGATGGTAAGCGCAAACAGGGTCTATGATGGAGCACACGAATCCAAGTAACAGAGATAAAGAGGGATTCTCCTATATTCCTCTGGCTCTCACATACACATGACGAAATACAACTTTCACTGAATTCACTGTACCAGTTTTCGGTACACCTAGGACCCAATTCTCCTAAAAGAAATCTTGATAAATCGCAACCGAACCAAAGCCGAACCGTTCATTCAAACAGTTTTCAATTTCAAAAGCTGTCAAACTGTTTGACACAAAAAACGAAACCAGCCATTTTGACAGTTTTCATAAAAAAAAAACTGACTGGCGGTTGTGTTAGTCAAATTGGCTCTCTGGTCGGAAGACGCCACTATTCAACATTGTTGACATGACCATTTAGTCACTGATACCCAGGGGAAGAGACAAAGGAGGGCTATTCTTTGATTCATTATTATGAGCCTGGCCGAGGTACAGTCCAAGCTAGAGGTGTCGAATAACACCATAGGAGACCTGCGTGCCGAAGTAGGGTTGTTGCGCAACGCTGTTTCGGTAAGTAGGTCACCTGACGCCTCTAACGTGAACATTCGTCGCGGGGCGCAAAACGCTTCCATCGGCAGTTTTGAGTCGGCGAGCTCTACTGCGTCACCAGCTGCCGATATTGCATGCGTTGCACCTTGCCCCGCCGCCGTCGTTGCTTCAACACCGGTGGAAGTAGTGAGTAATGTAGGTACGTCGACCCCTAAACGTGCCTACGCTGCTATCGTCGCCACACACAAACCTGCTATGTCGCAAACAAAGCGGCAAGCAGAAAAACCAAAAGGGGGTAACCAGAGTCGCTGTGTATCGGTCAACAAAGATCTGAAACAGCAGGGTCCACATAAGGACACGTGTGACAAGGATGACTTCATCAAGGTGGAGAAAAAGAAGAAGAAGAAGCCTCCTTGTCGAAACCAGTGCGGTACCGCGCTGGCAGGACCTAACATGCTGCTGCGTCCAGCAATACCGACGACGCTGCTGTACGTGTCCAGATTACATCACTCCACGAAGGTTGAAGAGATCGTGGAGTATGTTCGGGTGAAGACCAACTGGACTTTGAGGGTCGAGAAGTTGGAGTCGCGCCACAACACAAATTTCAAGTCGTTTGTGGTGCGTGTTCCGACTAATCAAATTGAGACCTTCCTCAAAGAAGAGTTTTGGCCGAAGGGTGTCATTTATCGACGATTTCGCGGAAGGCTACACGACACCACGCAGCGCAACACGACGCCGTCACTTCGTGTGCAGTAGTTTTAGATATTATGTATTAGTTTATAGTTACGTATTGTTTTTACTATTTATGTACTTGTTTTCTATGGGCCAAGTTGCCTGAAATAAATGATATTATTATTATTATTATATTATTATTATTTGAACAGCCTAACAAACAAAGCGTTGCAAACCGATCCATAATTGATGATAATTGTAGCTCTGCCGGCAGCAATCGGTGCCAGATTTATTGCCAAAATTATAGCGTTCGCCTTCATTAATTAATGATTGTTCTAATTAGTCATTGAATTAGAGTGTGCTCTAAAATAGAACATGTGTAGTATCATGTTACAAACATCACGCTTGCATTTCCCGAAGGGTGGTCAGAGTAAAGCTAGAAATAAACTATCAGAAGCGATTTACGGACGCTGCTGACGGACGCGACTTACGAACACGACTTACGGACGCGGCTGCTGGACGCGACTTACGGACGCGGCAGATGGACGCGACCGATGATGTATCTGGTCAATGGTATTACACGGGTAGAAACTACCGGTAATAAGTCATGGACTTGTCCTTAAGTGCTCAGACGTCGGACGTAAATCTGGCTTGGACGTAAAGACGACCGTGCATCCTACCCACTATACTCTGTTTAACGAAAGATAAATTGTATATTGTAATAAATAAAGGTAAATTGTAACCGTAGGGAGACTGCTATCGAAAAAACGTAAACGACATCACCAAAAACCGTAAAAAAGGTATATTACCCATGTTTTTCTTTAATATTTGATATTCTTTATATTGTAACGTTTTGTGGAATACCCCAGAAATCACCTAACATTGAAAAGGGTATAAGTCGCGAACGGCAGTCGCAACCGTAAACCTGTTTTTCCGCGGCTAACACGACACAATATGGTGCCGACTGACGACTCCAAGCGCCATATATTTGTATAAACATTTTATTACTATATTAAAAGTATGGTGACGTCTCGTGACGTAGCGTGCGACACCATTTTATGTTGCCCCTCCCTTCAGTCCACATCGTAATATTTTACGACACATTTAGCGACCTCCATTTGAACGAATTTACCCCATATTCGGACATACCCTAACGCATCATTCCCCTTTTTAGAGGAGGCATAACTATGTCCAGAAGTGGATCGTGAAAGTGATAACAGGCATTTTTAATAAGTGCTAGAGTGCGGTGGGAAGATAATGCAGTAGATTACTTTTTAACCGACCTAAGCCTAGGCCACACTACGGTGAACCGCGCGCGGTTTTTACCCGCATGATTATGTGATTCAAGGAAATCGATACAAGCGAACGCACTAGCGGTTTTAAAACGCAGTAGATGGCAAAGAAAATTCAACCGTGGTTGCATTCTTTATTGATACATTTTAAAAACATTTTAATCCACATAAACAAATAATAAAATATACAGGGTGAAATTGCAAACACTCGACAAACCGAAATGGGAGATTGCACTTATCACTACGAACAACTTTTACTAAAGGACCAAAACGGAAATCGCGAAAAAAAAAAACTGCTGCTCCCTACATTTTGACGAGTTATGCGAACATAAATGTAGGGAACATCTGTTTTTTTTCGCGATTTCCTGTTTGGTCCCATAGTAAAACTTGTTCATAGTGATGAGTACAATCTTCCATTTCGGTTTGTCGGGTGTTTACAATTTCACCCTGTATATTTAAAATTACCTTTATCCATGTGTCACTGCAAGGATACCAACTGAAAATCAGTGCTAGGTGTTTGACGTCTAACATACTGAGATAGTGAACCGATCGGAATGAGCATACACGACAGCATAAAATGCAAAATGTGTATGTTTTTATGGTTTATGCTGTCATTGTGCCGCTGAATATATATATTTTTTCTTTCTTTCTTCTAACTGTCCTAGCGGTTTACGATAGTGCGGCATTGGGCTTAAGAACGAAAAATATGTCTATTAAATATTTCACATCATTAAACATAGCCACTCAACCAAAGTAATCACGAGTTTATATAAAACCATCATACATTACAAAAAGGACCATTAAAATTTCATTTATGCAGAATTTTAATTACTTTGTAAGCTCGCTGGTATCAGGAATTTTTACACCGGGCTAGGTCATGCGAATATTTTAATATGGTTAATATGGTAGGTCGCAGAATGTTCTGGACGCTTAAAGAATTAAGGACACGGCATTTTAAGACCGTGCGATTAATTTTCATGGAAGTTCGCTTAAAATTTCTGTTGTAACAAAATATCATATTAATGTACTAGTATTATGATTGGTTACGGTTTACTCACGTACATTTTTCGGGATTACCCGACAAGTCTCGATCGCGAGTCGACTCGCAACTTCGCGCGTATTCAGCATTATTAAGGGCTCCGTTTGGATCCGAAACTAGTTGGGCAATCCGAAAAATGTGCTTGAGTAAACCGTAAGTAATCATAAATATAAATACCTATGTCTCACGATACTTATAATACAAAAATGTAGTAGAGCTCCTTGTGAAAGAGTTCGTCCGGGAAAGTATACAGGCTGTAAGGGTAAACACCGTTATCCTTGAAACGGTGGTTTGGTTTCATTTATAGAACGTAAAATCAATGAAAAATAACAAACTTTTTATTTTTTTTTAAATTTTCATTTTTCCACGAAAGCATTTCACCCTACGCGCGAGGGCAACAAGCTATAGGAGGGGGCGCGGAGAACTCGCCGCGTGGCCCGACGCACGGCCCCGCACAGTTCGCTACCCCAGTCAGTCAGCTGTCTCGCTACCGAGTGCGTGTAGGCCGCGTTGTAGCGCCGCTGCGCCGGTCATTTCTCGCGCGTGTGTACTATATATTTTTTTTACTCGGTCCTGTGTTTTTGTGTTCACGTCAACTACCCATGGTTTGAGTAATAACGGTGTTTACCCTTACATGCTGTATACTATCACCATACCTATTTCTGCAACCAAGCAGCATTGCTGTGTTCCGATTTGAAGGGTATGGTATGGGTGCCGGTGAAATTACAGTTACAATAGAATTCTCTTTATTGAACACAAAACAAACAAGAGGGACATGAGACTTTCCAACTTTGTCTCTAAAATTGACAATGCATCAGCAATCTTCTTAGAGATGCTGTTGTATGTCGGCGGCAACAATTTTCCATCAACAACTGTTGCATGATCATTGCACTGTCGACAAGGGTTTGGTGAACTAAAGAATAGACAAAATGACATCATTATTGCTATTGTGTTTATGTCATTTTGTTCATTCTTCCGTTGACAAAACCTTTGTCCACGGTAACACTATGCTGCTACGCTGCTGGACCATCGACTTGTTAGCCAACAAATGACTTTTAAAATTGTCTTTAAGGTTTTTTGTGCGATTTTTTTTGTAGTCTGCTTGTATAGGTACATAAAGTATTAAAAAACTCCTTAAATTCAATGTCACAATACCGTCTCCAGCCTTAGCTTAAATCTAGAAGCGTTGGCTACAGGGATTTTGTTTGGAAAATTGCCTCCCCTACCCCTGGGAGGGCCGGGGTATAAATTGTGTGTGGGCCAGTCTCAATATTAATGTCCTGATTTGAACAGAATAATGGAATATCAGGTTATTTCCAAGGCAACTTGTGGAGGCGAAAATTTATTGGCTATAATTACACTGGTTCAAAATTTAGGGGACTTCCTATGGTAGTTGGCGAGGTTTAGCTGAAACTAGATTTTGCCCGCAGTTTCGCTTGCGTGAAATTTTTAACCCGTTACGATGTTAGTGACGATTTTCCATACAAACTTTCATCCCCTAACCCCCTTAGGGCTTGAATTTCGAAAAATCCTTATTCCTTGTCTACATTATAAAGGGAAACTCTGTGCAAAATTTCAGCTTTCTAGGTCCAAGGGATTGGACTGGGCGTTGATAAATCATTCACTCAGTCAGTCAGGACTTTTCTTTTTATTTATATATAGATAGATAGGAGGAATGAATTCATCATGCCTGTATTTCCTGAAGAGTACGAGAGAGGTGTAGTACACCCCCATTTCGCAGTTATGTTTAAGTCCCATGTAATAGGGGCGAACTTGTCGCCATCAACCAGGCACAAATTCAGACTCCAAGCTGCTACTGCGAAATTCCACACAGAAAAACCCAATAACATCTTGCGATCACCTGCGGATCGAACATAGGACTTTACTCTCAGTCGAGCTTGTGACCACTAGACCGAGGCAGTAATTAAATGTTTCAACTTAATTGCATTCGCGCATAATTGTTTCCATTGAGCATGTTAGGTACATATTAAAAGTTAAGCAAAGTCGCCCCAGACACACAAGCTTGCACAAAACGATTATGTAGGTACATTATTATATTCGATAAACAAAGTTTTATCACACATCATCATCATAGGCAGGCATTAGAATTTTAAATGGTTTATAAGTTTTTTTTCAGGCTCATTTTGCTAACTTGTTAAGTTAGCAATGCTTAACAATGGGCTGTTCTCGAAATTCTTAAGGTGGATGTAAACGATATTACTAAGTTATGCCTTTACTTGAAACAGAACGTTGAGCTGCTCTTATATCGAGCCTGTTATGGAAAAACATCGTAAACGACAGAATATAGGTATTTCACTTTTTTATCGTAACTTAAAGCTAAAATGAACCAATAACATACCTCTCCTGTAAAATTGTACGTGTGTCGATTACGATGTTCTTCTATAACAGGCTCGATATGTAGAGTCAGCGACAAATGCAGCTGATCATTCGAGTTTTTAAACTTGGTATTAATTGAAAAACAAATTGGTATTAAATAAAAACTTTAAGTTGTACTCAGAGTTTTATCTAAACTTTTTGATAATTTGGAATTATATTATACTTTTTGGAATATTCATTTAGCTGAGATTAATTTGTCCCTATCTACTTGTTCACCAACATTATGTCGTTGGCTGTACGGTTTAATAAACCGAACATTGAACCAGATGCTTGATGATTTGTTACAAGCACATGCCCTAATGTGTATTGTGTAGTCATCTTTCAATATTTACCAAGAAACGAATTCTTAAATAACACGAGAATTTAATTACAACAACACCAATTGTTTTTTTTTTTTTGTAAAGGTAAATAAAGTATATTTACAAAACGTTGTCAACCCTAACGCCAGCCAGTCCGGCGACCAATTACCGGTTCCTTTCACACGGGATAGATTTTTCAATTATACCATTCTCTTTTAAAAAAAATATTAAATTGATTTATGGAACCTTTAGATCTTTTTTATTGAATCATCAAGGTTTGAGATTCCTTTTCGTCAGTTTTAAGAGTAGCATTGACTGCGTGTTATGGATGTAATAGTGGACTGTTTTAGGACCAGAAACGAATTTGTATTATCAATGATTATTCGTAGTATCATTGCAAAAGTCTCAATTTACGGTAGAGCGCATTCTATGGTAAGAAAACAGAAAAAACTTACGCGTCTAGTTCTTGATGATAGTAAAAATAAAATACGCGTCGAATATACTAGAACCTCCGTTTTGGAAAGATTAAAATTAAACTTTTTAGTAATAAATTCAACATTCTGGAAATATACTTTTGAGGAATTCAACATTTTGCAAAGTCAACTTTCTGGACCTGAAGAGAAACCAATTAATAAATTATTAATTGATTAAACAGTGAGAGAATTCTTTGATATCTCTTTAATTCAAAAGTTTCGAGGCGCGTATTGATGGCGTCATTAGATTAAAGATGGAAACTCGAACTAAAGGCAAACTGGGTAAGATTTTGTAAAGTTATCTCTTCTGCTCAATCCCTTTAATTCATCTTACGAACTAATAACATACATATTTAAATATTTCTATTAAAAAACTGCTGGAAGAATCAAGGCTGTGTTACTGGTTGAAGAGAGGAGGTCAACTAATATCCCACCTCCTCTACATGCTCAATATACATGTTGAAACTGTAAACACTCGACAGACCGAAATAGGAGATTGAACTCATCACTATGAACAACTTTTACTATGGGACCAAACTGGAAATCGCAAAAAAAAAACTGCTTTTCCCTATATTCTGACGAGTTATGCGAACATAAATGTAGGGAACATCTGGTTTTTTTTTCGCGATTTCCTGTTCTATCATAGTAAAAGTTGTTCATAGTGATGAGTATAATCTCCCATTTCGGTTTATCGTGTGTTTACAATTTCAACCTGTTTATTATCATTCTTAATTTTACGGGTAAATGTCCAGACAGCTCATACTGAACATTCAATCAATCACCTCAGTTTATCTCAGTCCACGATCAGCATCGCTGATCGGTAAAAACAGACAATAACATGATTAAGCTATAAAGGGTTTGTCGCCGAGTGTTTGTCTTTCGACGAAATCGTATGACATAGTCGATCGATCGGTTGACACGTCACACTTTCTCCCTTACTTATAAAGAAAGATTAAAGGTTGTTTAACTAAAATGGCTTTTAAGTCTACTATCATCTCTATTCATTGGTATACAAAAGCAAAGGACAGGTATAATTGAATCAGTGTTTAAAATTACTAGATTTTACAAGTAAGCGGGTTTGTGTTTAGGTTGTACGTAGTACTTATTACTTCTATGGTGTTTAGAGACACACCTCCGGATTCTGAATTGAGAATTCGGGATAAGCGATACTTAAGTAGTAGTATTTGAGTACGGAGTTGACAAAAAATGCTTTGAAATCCGTATTTTTTTTGACAACTCCGTAGTACTCAAATGTTACTTAAGTAGGTACTGCTTATCCTAGAATTCAAGCACACAGTATCTCGTGTGCGTGTATTCTTTCTAAAAGAGTATCCATGGAGTTTCTCGCCGGCTCTTCTCCATACCTAAATTCGTCTTTTCAAAAGCGCTTGTTATGTGTTTTTTTCTTTTTATCTGATTTTATGTCATCCCTATCTTAGCGCATATCTGTAGCCACCATAATATACACTCTTCTTCACTCGTGTTAGCACGAGCAATATGAGAATAGCTCATGCCGTGGTAAAAAAATTAGCCAGTCAGCAAGTTTGGTAGCGGGGCTGACTGCCCAGGGTGCGCCGGACTTACTTAAATATCGTAAGAAGTGAAGGCTCTTTTCTTGCATCTCCTATTGATGTTTGTGACAGTTTGAGCCATATTCATTCTTCGAAAGAACAAGGAGAATACAATTAAGTGCCTGACAAAAACCGCTTGAAATCCGACGTCCCTTTTCTAACGACTATAATTTGTCAAACTGAACCCCCTCAAACGACAATGATGACGTTGTTATTTCGACAAAAAAATTATATCTATGAAATATAAGCCGTAGAAGTTTTCTCATAAAACATTTTTGGGTCAACAAGACTTGGTATTTTAGTAAGGAGATTAATTTATTTGACAGATATCAATTGCTTCATTTCAGAAAACTACGTACTTACGTAGGTACTGTCTTTCAATCTCTATGTATGTTTTATCTTTATTGAGAAATGACTTTAATCATTGACTGCCGTACGCATGTTGACAGCGTCAATAAATTGAAAATCTAATTAGTCCGCCAGTTAGAGTTTTGAAAGATAATGGACACGTTTTTTTTTCTTTTGTTAAATCTATGAATATTTGGAAAGATAAAACGCATCAAAACTCGAGAGTCGGGGCTTGTGACGTCAGAAGCAAGTAAAAATTGTACTTGCTTGTGACGTTTTGCCAATCTTAAAAGTGTCATATCTTCGTCAATTTTGGTTTACGTAACAAAAGAAAAAATACAGGTCAATTTTTTTATTTAAAACTTTCACATTTATGATGATGATGATCTTTCCGATCGTTTTTGGCCATGGCGACCACTTCGACTCCTAGTCAGTCGGGCGCTGGTGCACCCGAAGATGGCTTATGTAGCTGATCTTCGCAGCGAACTCCCGTGCACAATGAGGGCACGTGAGTACGCCGCTTACATAATTGTAGTTGATGGCGGCGGGTGGCCGGGCCTTTAGCTCATCGCGCTTGGCGTCGAGGTCAGCTTAAGGCTTAAAACGCACTAGCCGCCAGCCGCATGCGGTGTGCCGCTTGCGGCTGGCCGCAATGTATACGGTCTGCCGTAACGGCACGCCGTATTCCGGCTAACCGTGTCGACTCGGTTCTATTGCGGTCCGCCGCAAATGTCAGTGCTTCTAGAAATATTGCACAAGATAGACGTCGAAGAACTAGCTGCAGTTATTTATTTATACTATCGTAGAAAATGTCTTCGAAAAAGTGAGAAATAATCGAATTTAAACACTTCCAAGTCCCCGGCTGTACAGTGTCTAGCGACTTGCGGCTAACCGCGCCGAGTGTGAGTGAGTTCAACCGTCGCGGCTCGCCGCAGCCCCAGAACAACCGGAGCGGTTGACGGCTGGCCGCAAGTCAGTGCGTTGAGATCATGCGGTTTCATATAAAAATCGATATGCGGCCAGCCGCAAGAGGCAGGCCGCATGCGGCTGGCCGCTAGTGCGTTTTAGCTCTTAGACTTAAAACGCACTAGCGGCCAGCCGCATTACGGCGTGCCGCTTGCGGCTGGCCGCATATCGATTTTTATATGAAACCGCTTGATCTCAACGCACTGATTTCCGGCCAGCCGTCGTGAGCCAGTGCGTTGAGATCATGCGGTTTCATGTAAAAATCGATGTGCGGCCAGCCGCAAGCGGCACGCCGTATTGCGGCTGACCGCTAGTGCGTTTTAAGTCTAACGCTTTCACATTTATAATATTACTGGGATAACAGTGTTATTTGAAATCACTGAGAATTTAATCAGATTTTTGAAGAGATACTCGTAATTTTAAAAAGAAGCCGGATTGAGTCTGGCTGTGTTTCCATTGGCCACGTCGCCACTTCGGTAACACAGTAAAAGATTGAAACAATATAATTTGTACGTATAATATTGAAAATTCTTGTACGCACGGCTACATAGTCAAAGTATACATTTCCAGTACCCTGCATCCAAACAGCGTATCACATTCGTTATTTCAATAGGTAATAAATAGGTTCCCTATCCATTTGCATAAAATTTTAAGACCTAATATAACTTAGCATAATTTTGTTTGGCATAATTATATTTTCGCATAATATAATTACGCATAACAGCTTACGCATAATTTTTTTAAGCATAATTTCTCTAACCATAATAATGATTAAGCATAAAGTTCTAAAGCATAACTTTTTTAAGCATAATATCCTAAAGCATAAACTTATTTACGCATAATGATATTAAAACATATTTTTATAAGTACCTATACGGTAGACGATTATTCGTCACCTACTTTCATATTCACAATAAACACTTAAGGGGATGTTTGTAAGGTTGAGGCTCCAAAGCAGAGTCGACGGAGCCCCACTGTGCGGGGCTCCTATTTCTGTCTGCAGGGTTTAAAGTAACCTAACACGAAGGGGATGACGGGGGCTTCGTTCGCTCGCTTCGCTCGCTCACTCTAGCCCCCATCATACCCTTCGAACCTAACCTATCCGTGTCGGGGTGCGCCTGCGACTAGATTATTAGACAATGGTAAAAACATTTCCGATTATCATAACTAACGTTATGCTAATAGTCATTAGGCCTACTAACGTTATGCGAATCAAATTTATGCCAAAACAAATTAGTCTTTAAGATGATTATGCCAACATAAAATGTATGCCTAAAAAAATTATGCCGAAGTATTATTATGCCAAAACAAATTGTGCCAATATCGTTATGCCGAAGTATATTAGGACAAAGAACATTATGCGAAAAAAAGGGATCCCAATAAATATAGTTAATATAGTTGTTGCGGCGAATGGCCTAATAGCCAAGAGCCTCGATCAACACCTCATGAGGCTTTCGTTGGGTGGCTGGATCAAGGGCTTGATACAGGAAGCAGTACTCCTTGACACGGCACGCATATAATAGTGAGGAGGTTCCTTTCTCTGGAGCCCTGACTGCCGGCAGCTTGGACCCTGTTCCCGATGCCGGTGGGTTACATTTTTTTATATTTTTAAACGTATACCTATTTTTTTTAAGAAGTTTATTTAAAAATATAGTTTATATGTATGTTTGAATAAACGGATGAATAGTTAATATAGGTATAATAATACCTAGTTAATAATTTCTTTCATTTTGACAATACAACAATATTCACAGCGTGGTACATACTTGCGGAGAAGTCGGATTGCTATGCGTACATACATACGTTGCTATGAAAAATTGCTTGTCGTTGCTTGTTGACCTGTCAAAATCAAAGCCAGCGATTACGAGTGTTTTGCGTAATTAGAATGCTGATCTCGCAGCTTTCCGTACAATGAGGTCAGTTTATACAGGAAATGTATAGGTTGATTTGATATGATTTGGAACCGTGTGTAGAATACGTCAATTCCATGTGTAATATGTATGCCACGTAGGAAATAAACTGCGTCTTAGGGCTTATGCACACGTCGTGTTTTCTACGCGCCGTCGACGCGCGTTTTCGTCATACTCCATACATTCGTGACCTCCGAATCGTCAGTCTTTTGGATGTGAGCATCTCTTTCGGGTTCACTTGACATCCCCTATAAATGTTTGACGTGCTCGAATTTTTTTTTCTCCATCTTCTACCCTTTCTTAGTGTGCGTCCTGAGTGACGGCTCACCGCGCAGGCGGAATGAACGGCGCATTAAATAAATGTTCGAAACGTTTGAAGTTTGATATCGACATTATTAAAACCAAAGTAAAATAAACGAAACAGTAAACACGCGCGTACGCGTCAACTTTCCCGCGTGCACTAAGGATAGGTATCGACGGTAAAGCCGCTCCGCAATCCGCAATACGCCCGTGCGCCGTCAGATTAACATACCTCCGTTATCAGAGAGACGTGGGGCATATACACTATCAATATCTCCCCCCACCGGTGAAAGGGTATCATCATATAACTTTTTTTTCTTTCTATCATCTCATCTTCCAAATCAAATAGGTCTCCACGATGCTCGAGTAAATCCCCATTTAGCAACGTGGGCTAAACGTGAAGCATGGAGTTTGACGGAAACGCGCTTCGACGGCGCGTAGAAAAGATGTCGTGTGTAAGGCCCTTACATAGAAACAAGTCGTACTATACATACAAAATACAAGATTAGATTTCCTTTAGAGAAACCACGCAATTTGTGAAATTATTACTCATAGGTACCGACTAATGTATGCTTACTAATAGTCGCTAAAACTGAATCTTGACTAAAGACTTAATATAGCTACGTTGGACATAAACAAATGACTCGATGTGGATATATTGAGAAATATATTTTCATCATCATCATCATCTCTCTGCCCTTATCCCACTCTAGGTGTGGTCGCTACAACATGTATTCCTCTTCCATTCTCCTCTATCAGCCGTAATTTCAGTACTCACTACTTTCTTACTCATATCATCTTTCACGCAATCCAGACATCTTTTCTTTGTCCTACCTCTACTTGTACATATCGGGTGTAAAAAGACCCTTAACGATAACGATAACCACATATTCTACCCATCATTGGGATCATTTTTTTATACTAGACCATACCTGGGAAATCATTGGTTTTGGAGATATTGAAGGTTAAAGTGTACATTTTTTTTTAGTTTTTTCCAAAAACGAATTCCAATTCATAATACTAAACTTACTTCCAAACAAACATTATCAAAAATTTCAATTTTTCCTAACAAATTACGCATTTGAAGTTACAAATTACAATGTATATCAAACGTACACGGCCACCTTGACTCAGCTGTGTGGCCGCTGCACGCATACAAACGCGCGGCATCGCCACAACCACACATTGCGCGCTACAAAAAAAAAAGCGTTTTTTTTATGCCAAAAAATAAAAGTAGTTTCACAGCAATTATTTTTGGTCAATGTAATTTAGTTTGATGTATACAGAGTGCGTAGATTTCGGCTATGTGATGGGTCTTTTTACACCCTGCATATCAATCCACATTTATATTTAACACTCTTCTGGTAACATGACTTTCTTCCCTCTGCAAAACATGTTTATACCACGCTAACCAATTTATTACTCTTCAACTTTTCAGTCACTGGCGCTACTTTCAAACTTGAGAAAAATATTTTATGACTAACAATTTTATGAGTGTTTGTTTATAAGGATAATGTTCGTGAAGCTTTTTTATGATCCTTAAAATAATCTCAGGCACCCTTTAAAACTCTTATACACTCGGGAGCAATGAATCTGGATCACCAACATAAACTTTAATATCTCGGAAACTAAGTACGCTAGCTTGTTCAAATAAAAAATATTTTATGGACTATTTATGAAGTTTTATTAATTATTATTAAATATTAGTATTGCACTAGCTGTTGCCTGTGGTTTCACTCGTATCTTAGGAGAACTTCTTCATGTTTCCGGATTATAATTATCCTATACAGGGTTAATTGAAAAACACCAACAACCTCTTAAGGGGTCATTGTACTCATCATTATGAACAACTTTTACTATGGGACCAAATCTGAAATCACGAAAAAAGAAACGGGCAAGTGCAAGTCAGACTAGCGCACGAAGGGTTCCGTACCATTATCTATAAAAACGGTAAAAAATCATGTCTGTTATAGGGGAGCCCCCCTGAAATACTTGTTTTATTTTAATTTAATTATTTATTTTTAAAGTTTATATAACTAAATATTCTGTGAATATTTCAAGCGTCTACCTGTTGTCGTTATCAATATCGAGCAAAAACGAGCAAAAAAATCACGTTTGTTGTATGGGAGCCCCCTTAAATATTTATTTTATTTTTTAGTATTTATTGTTATAGCGGCAACAGAAATACATCATCTGTGAAAATTTCAACTGTCTAACTGTCACGGTTCATGAGATACAGCCTGGTGACAGACGGATAGACAGACGGACAGACGGCCAGACGGACAGCGGAGCCTTAGTAATAGGGTCCCGTTTTACCCTTTGGGTACGGAACCCTAAAAAAACAGCTGTTCCCTACATTTTGACGAGCGAAGCGAACATAAATGTACGGAACAGCTGTTTTTTTTTCACGATTTCTGATTTGGTCCTATAGTAAAAGTTGTTCATAATGATGAGTACAATGAGCCCTTAAGAGGTTGTCGGTGTTTTTCAATTAACCCTGTATAATCAGAATGTGGGCTATCTGTGTGTCAAAGATCCCTTCATCTTTACAAACTTTCACACACGGACTAGAAAAAAAAGAAGGACTCCGCGCCACGCATATCAAAAGTGAAGCACCGTACCGATCTATGTGTGCGTGATTTGAGGGATACCAGATAAATGAAAATTTCCCCATTTTTTTTAAATATTTTGAAAGTTTCATTTCTTTAAATGAAGCCATATAAGAAGTCCGCTTACATTATTTAATTGCAATTACAAACATATACTTAGTTAAAACTTAAAATTAAGTATTTATTTTGTATGAGTGACAAGAAAAACGTTTTCGACGGAATTCAATGTTCTTCATCTCTGCAGGCTCTTATTATTTTAATCCAATCATTATTCCATGATTGATTTGCTGTAGGAAATCTATAAAAATAATCATATTCAATACTTGCAAAAAACTCACAAAGAACACAAAAAAATGGATTACCCAATCTCTCGGGAAAATTACCCATTTATTTTCCGACAGCACTACTATGTCTTTTGAGGTTTTGTGTTCCAATAGTAATGATTTTAAAATGTCAAAAATACAATAAATCAACAGGTTAAATAAATGTCTTACTTGTGAATGTTATTCCTTGACACTTTTTCTGGGATTTAGAATTATTTTTAAACCATTTCACAACACAAGAAGGCATTATTTTATTTTATTACTTGACGTAAACAGTACCTACAATGACGGCGCGGTGCCGCGTAATGGCGGCCAGTCGGCACCTTATGATGTAAATGTGTGCGTGAGGCACGTTTGTACAAACGGTCCGGCATACTTATAGTGCTTCACTTTCGATACACGTGGCGCGGAGTCCTTCTTTTTTTTCTAGTCCGTGCTTTCACATTTATAAAATAAGTAAGTATGATTAAAGTTAAACACCTCCAAAAAAAGAAGGAGGTTCTCAATGTTCATAATGCAATAATTTGTGCGATTTTCCACAGCAAAAACTCCCAGGAACCCAAAAACGCTCTATAAAAAAGATTTTAGTTTAAATCCAACAAAAAAATCACTATCATTGACAATACCAGTTTGACACTATATTTTTTTCCTTTGGGAGCATACTATAGCAACAACGATGTTCATAAAATTTTATGAAGCCAAGTTATTTGTACAGATATCTTTCGATACAATGGTTTTATATTTATAGCCATGTCGGTACTAAAACGAATTTTCTGTATAGTCTAAGAGTAGGTACAGGTTTCTTTTTCTTTTCCTCCGTATAAAATCAGGTATTCGCTAATCTGACCTCTCCTAGCTTGACCTAGACCCTAGACGGTTTTCGCCAGATTTTCTCGTGAGTGGATTATTTTTAAATGATTTGCATCAGTATCGCCATCGCTCTGTGCGCTAATAACGATAAACTGCAATAACTAACTAATCCGTTTAAAAAGAGTGGCGATTTTTTAAAATACTTGTAATTTATTGGCAAAAATTCCAACGGTCTACCTAATGAGTGGTTATATTATACTACCGCCTATATACACCTAAAACACCAAGAGAATTGCTGATGCGTCGTCAACCTTAGAGATAAAGTTGTAATTTAATTCTACTAATAATACGTAATTTCACCGGCACCGATACTCTTCAAACCGCAACACAGCAATGCTCTTTTTACCCGACTACGGCGAAGCCAAAAGGAAGGGTAATGATTTTGGCAGTCTATGTATGTATGTATGTAAGTATGTTTGTATGTATGTTTGTATGTTCCACCGTAGCACCTAAATTACTGAACCGATCTTCATGAATGAGGTGTCAATAGTTTCGTTATAATGGCCCGGGTAACATAGTGTAACATACTGTGTGTTTAATGGAGGTGTTCCTGGCTCCTAGTAGGTATACAGTAAGTGCGACCACGGCTCTACCTTGACCATTTTTGTACTTATGAATTTCTGGATTTCTATTTGAATTATTTTTTGATTCGTCCTTTTTAGACCCCTTTTTTTATTTACGTAGTCGGGTTATAGTTTTTTAACTTTATTTTGTTATGAAAACATTTCAACAACAAAACTACCAATTTACAACTGTTAATTGTAGCGGCAAAGCGGGTATTATAAGCGAGACGACGATAAGAGCGGTTACGCACTGCATCCGATCCGAATCCGTGAAAATACGTTCCGAAGTAGCCATAGAACTATTTGTATGGTAGTTTACGCACTACATCCGGCATACGTCATCCGATTTCTATCCGTCATCCGTGAGTCTCCAATTCGGAAGAAATATTGACGGACCGAAGTAGCCGTAGTACTGTTTGTATGAAAGCTTTCACATCACCTCGGATTAAAATCGGACGCCAAATGGATATGCCAAAGATGCCCGACATGCTAGGATTTGAATCAGAGATCAGAATTGTGCGTAAGCAACATCCGAATTCGGTCCGAGATTTTTACTCTAGATCGGTATTTTCACGGATTCGGATCGGATGCAGTGCGTAATCGCTCTAAATGTTACGCATAAGATAAAGAAGGAGATAGTTACTTTTCCTTTGTGAAATCGATTCCAAATAACGAAAGAAAGAAGATATGTTTAGTAACAAAACAAATTGCGTAACACGAGTGCTTGTGTCGCAGTAAAAACATTTTTGTAAATGCGGAACCGTTTTATGGCGAAGTGTCTTGAATTCCAATATTATCTGAAGTTTACGCGAATTGTATCCATGGCATCAAATTGACTACGGAAAATATTATACGTGAGAAAACTCTCAAATTTAAGAAAAACACTTTCTTTTTAATGTGGCTGTCGATCCTTGTATGCGGTTATTATTAATGCGGTGAGAAAGTGTTTTGCATAACGAGTCATCCGAGCTCAAATACGTTGGGTATACAACTAGTCATTGCGAAGTGTCGATCACAACCTTGAGCCACCTTCAAAGTCCTTCTTGTCAAAATAAGTCATGAGCCAAAAACGATGGGTTTGCCTGATTTATTAGCTATTTTAAAGCTATACAAGGTTAGCTGGAAAGGGGCTACTAATCTGGAAGGGTGTTTAAAGTACCCATAACAATTAACACTTTTTGTTCCACAACTTTTTCCAGAAGTAAATAGTTTAAGACAAATAGTTGTTCAAAGATTTCGAATACGCTAAAATCTATCTATCCTCGGCTATAATCAGCTGTGTTTACATTTTAAGTCATATTTGAGGTCACGGATTAGAAGCTCCACTTTCTGAATTCGTAACTAAAACAGGGATGAAGAAATTTTAAAAAACTAAAATTTAAATCATTTGGATGAAAATAAAAATTTGCAAATTTTGAAATGTTAACAATTACTTTCAGACAATAATTAGTGATACTTTAAGTGGCGGATTAGTAACCCCTTTCCAATTAAGCTTGTATAACAAAAAAAACCGTATTGAAATCGGTTCATCCGTTTGGGCGCTATGATGCCACAGAAAGACAGACAGGCTTCAAACTTATAACACCCCTCTTTTTTCGTCAGGAGTTAAAAAGGAATATTTTCATAAAGCCTCGGAGTTCATCTATTAAGGTATTAAATATCTGAATCTAAAGCACAGCTTCATTAAAAATGTGTTCGTATTTTTAGATCCAAATCGTTTTGGTGTACGCGGTAGTCTAATGACTTCGTTGCTACCTATTAGTGGTTTATTTCTGAATATAATTTACTTCTATGTTTATTTGATACCAACCACAGCCGTGCCAGAATGCTATAAATATTACTCAACAAGTAAAATTGAAGCTACGTTTATTTGTGAATGAAAGCTATCATCAGCTGTTTATAGCGTTTTCGGTTTAGAACCGTGTCTAGAGCGCTATTACACGTCTATTAACAGTCGCTTTCAATAACCTATCTACCGGTAGTTTAACTCAGATTAGTTTTTTTTTTTAAATATTTTTTCCCCACACTAAGATTTCTCTTGTATCCCGTGCGTTTACAGACACAAATCTCACATACACAAACGCCCATATTTGTAGTAGTTAGAAAGACATTACTTCCCTGGAACTTATACAGGGTGTAAACGAATTCGTGTTATTCCTTCAAACCACATGATCTATTAATGGTATAGATTAACCCCGCACGGGATTTAGATTGATTGAAAATAAAATAAAACATTTTTTTTTCAAATTTTTTTTTGTCATATTTTTTTTATTTTATTAGTTTATTTAATTTATTATAAATTTAAGTTTAGAATCGTGTCTAGAGAGCTATTACACGTCTATTAACAGTCGCTTTCAATAACCTATCTATCGGTGGTTTGCCACAGATTAGTTTGCAGATAGAAATATATTACTTCCCTGGAACTTATACGAGTACACGCTGACATTTAATTGGTTGTTTTGCAAGAACAAACGTTGTTCAGACCATGGTCTACTCAATTATTTATGTCTATAAAATATCTAGTATTAAATAGTCAACAAAATACTTGTTATTTGAATAAGCTATCATTCTTAGTTTCCGACATAATTAAGGTTTATGGTTGGTGACCCTGATTCATTGCTTCTAATTGTACTACAATGATGGTCTTCTCTTTAATTCATCACATTTCTGCCCGGGATGAAACTTATATTAACAATTTACTCTATAAACAAGCTTAGTTTTAGTATATACTAAACCTGAAACTAGTTTGTTCAGAATCACTAGGATAATCGATTGACATATTTTTTACACCACATTTTTTTTTCATATATTTCAATTTTGTTTCAGTAGGTTTCTACCCATAACAGGTGACGGGAATAGACACCTTGAGGCTTGAGTTGGTCCGCTCGGTCAGTTTCCGTGTATTAGACAACCCCCGCATAGCACATCTCAGGCATTTCACACTTTACTAGGGAACTTAACGCGACATAAACTAAGGTGTAACTTGGAGATTTATTAAAAAAAAACACATATTCAGGTAGTTCTGGTGAAAATCTTGTTGGGGTGTCTCGGTTTTTGTATATACTAAAAATAACGTTGTATAAATAAGTACAAATTTCCCTAGCTAAAAAATACATATAGGTATTGTCTAGACTGTGACGAATCCGGGCAAACGTTTGATATGTTTGAATAACGTTCAACTGATTATTCCGAGTCTCAATGTTTGCTCATGTTATTTGTTTAAGTAATGGCATCAAACGAAACAGATGATTTCAGTGTAAAGCTATGTGAGTCAAGCGTTTGACGTTACATTGTGCTCTCGTCAAATAAACAAATACGTGGTAAGGCAAAACTTGTATTGTACTGGATAAATATTTTGTTTATCATCCTCAACTTACATAATTTAATCAATGTAATTAATATTACCTTTTTTTTTTGTGTACAGACTCATTTAATTTATTCGCTTGACAGATAGAACTGTGTTGCTGGGGAGTTTGTTGCGCCGTTTCTTCTTCACAGCATAAACACTAGGAAGCGGTGAAGGGCGGGCGTATTTGGGAGGTGTCTAATGTAAAATTGACGTTTAAAAAGCAATTCTAGCCTATTTTTACCCGACTACGGCGAAGCCAAAAGGAAGGGTAATGATTTTGAATAAACGAGTTTTGAGTTTGAGTTATGTAAGGATCTTAGCATGTGGTGTTCTGTAGATAAATTCTGGTATTTTTTTTGAAACAGGATGCGTATTATAACTTTCGTGAGACACATTCATATTTATGATTAATTACGTGCATTTTTCGGGATTGCCCGACTAGTTTCAGACCCAAACAGGCCCCTTAATCATGAGCTGATCACGCGGCGAACTCGCGAGTCGAACTCGAGTTGAGTCGAAAAATGTACGTGAGTAAACCGTAATTAATCATAAACAGGAAGCGTGCCCGTCGTTTAGGCCTGCAGAAAAGCTGACAACTGGTATAACCTTAAAATATCGGTATTGCACGTAACCGGGCTGCGGAAGTCTGATGGTAGTCGCTCCGTGTAAAATACTGGTATTCAGCTGCATCTATTTAGACTGGAACCTGAACCTAACATAGGTATTAGGGGAAAAAGATAAGGAAAGGCAGAACAGTCGGTAAGTTTGCAATATTCGTCACTGTGAGTGTAGGTCTTATATAATATACCTATGCACTGCAGTACAAATTCCGCATCATTATAATGCGCTTGTTTCCAACATAAAAGGTCAAGGAGTTTTAAAGTTTGATCTATGGCAGATTGATATTAACTCTATGATTAATGGGGGATTTACACGGGTCGATTTCAGCCGTGCGGCAAGTCACCAGTCGCATCGCTTATAAAAATCGAATCGCCACCCCATTTACACCGGTCGACAAAAATCGCATGCGACTTGTTCATTTCTAGCGGAACAACACAGCGCAAAACACACCTCATGCGGCGGGCGATCGCCTGCAACTGACCATTTACACGGTCAATTTTAGTCACCCGCCGCATGCGGCTTATCGGCGCACGGCAAAAGTCGGATGGCACACAACTTTGGGGCTTGCGATTTTAGTCACTTGCGGCCTAGTCGAATTTTCATTAAGACGGTCGACCCTTGTAAATCCCCTATAACTCAACCTATTAGTGCAGTTGCTATGGTCATCATCAAAGTAAAAGTCCGACAACGAAGTTACTCGCCCGTCCGAAAGTAGCCCGAAACGTAGAAGTGAACAAAACAAATGTCAAGTTCAACTTTTCGTACGGGCAAAAACACATCGGTAGTAGGGACAACTGTCAAATCGTGTTGTCATTCATTCTTATTTCGGGCCCCGAAATAATCGTATGTCCGTAGGTGATAGGGAGTAGGAAACGCTCGTAACTAAAGCCGAAACCACGGACTTCGCGCTTAGGGAGTAGAGACCCAGTTCCGTTCCGTTCAGTAGAAATATTCGCATTGCTATTCTTTCGTAGCACGCTTCTAAGGAGTGTCCTAACCTACGACATCAGCACATTTCTTTACCCGCATGTCAACCCATACTCAGATTTCCGGCAGATCTCGCTCCGATCTATAAATAGCTGTCGTTTTTGACAACAGACTGTCAAGCGGCTTGCCAAGTCCCGGACTGAATCACTGGGTGATATTAAGATAATAATAGATGATCACCTTAAAGTCGGGTGCTAAGTAGTTTATCTGTGTTCTGTCGTGTGTATGCAGGAGCCAAAGGGGTATAGAGAAGTCCCTCTATATCTTTGCTACTTGGATTCGTGTGCTCCATCTTAGACCGTCTGATCACCACCAGGTGCGTCTACGGTCAAACGTGACCAAGTAAAATAATAAAACAAAAGATATAGGCCGTAAGGGATGTGTCAACCGTGAATAGTACCGGTAGATGCGTAATGGACTTCAGCCCGTGAATGTCCATTACTAAACAAGAGCCTCTAAATAGATTTTTAATATAGCTAGGCTCTAAATAGAGCCTCTTAATCAGGGGTCTTCAACCTTGTTGATGTCAAGGGCTAAAAATAATTGAATTCTTTTGAGTTCCGTGGGTATCTAATACTCCGTTTATTTAGAGTCTAAATAAACGGAATATTGCTTAAGAAAACGCGAATTTAGTGATCTCAGTTTGTTATAATAATAGTATAAACGCATTAATAATTGCGCAATTTACAATTATTGGCTCGTTCGTCTAGTGGTCGTAAGCGCGACTGCTGAGTGTGAGGTCTTGGATTCGATCCTCAGATAGGGAAAAGGGTTATTGGGGTTTTGCTTATGGAATTTCAAAGTAGCAGCCCGGAGTCTGGATTTGTGCCTGGTTGATGGTAAATTGACTCGCCTGTTATTGCATGGGGCTTAAACATAACAGCAAATAGAAGGTGTGTACTAAGCGCTTCTGCTCATCCCTTTGGGGAATACAGGGGTTATGTTATGTGTGTTGTTATGTTCTCAAAGTTTTAACAATACCGGGTATTTTATGATAAGAAATTATTTTATCTTGTCAGGTTTCTACTGCCTGGTATAACAGAAACACCAGAGTTTATCTACATACATACATAAACTCACGCCTTTTTCTCATGGCGGTAGGCAGAAACTGCAGAACGCCGCATGTTACGATCCTTACATACTCCTTTCGCTTCGCCCACGTTCATACATCTCATCATACACGCACGTCGGTTGAGAGTACTACGCACCTGTCCTTTTTGAAGAACATCACCAATTACATCGATGTATGTCCTTCTAGGGCGTCCTCTGCTGGCGTTTCCACTGACATCTGCCTTATAAACTCCTTTTGTTAATCGCCGTTCACTTATTCTTTCAACATGATCCTTTACATTTTTGTCACTACATCATCGTTTAAACCGCAACTATGTCTTATCACATTCATTTTATACCAAAAACCCGAACGAAGCGCTTTGATTCCACTTTCATTGTGAAAACCGCCAAACAGTGGAATGCGCTGCCCGTGTGGGTGTTCCCCGACAGCTACAATCTGGGTGTCTTCAAGTCACGAGTGAATTGGTTTCTTCTGGGCAAGCGTGCTCCATCGTAGACCGCATCATCGCTTAACATCAGGCGAGATGGCGGCCAAACGCAGACCTAGTAATAACTAAATAATAAAAAAAAACATCATTCCTCAATCTATCATTCAAAGTAACAGTGATCTAAACTAATCATGCTAATTTAAACACTTAAAAATTAATTACAATCACAACAAAATCCCGTCCTACATTATAATTAATTAGTTCCTACAACCCGAGCTAACAATTCCATCAATCACACACAACACAGCCCAGATAACTAATTTGAATGGGGTCAGCTTATAATTTACGGAGCACGGTATAATTCGGCCACGGTTGGTCACAGACCTTTAATTATAATCATGGGCGTTGCTATGGTGTCCTTAATTATGGTAAGTGGGTATTTTGTTGTTATGTGTTGAGAATATAACAGGCTCTATTTTAATTGAGGAGCTCAAGATCAAAATTATTTACTCTTTTAAAATTTTCCTACATTTTTTTTTTATTAAATCTTTCCTCCGTTTTTTGTGTCGTTTTTAGGAGGTACCAAAATATCACATGAACAAACACTCAAACCTGAAACAGTAATCTGTAGAGCATAAAAATATTTCATCCGTGTGGAAATCGACCTCCTATGATTCAATTTACATACATCTATAGGACGAAATCTACGAATAATTTCATAATGAATCAGATACAACCTACTGATATATTCTGATTTGAATAGACATTACTAGATCGGCTTTGCAGATAAAGAGCGAATTTGGAACATCTGGAACCTAGGTACCTATATACGCTCTTCAAGAGTCGACTACAATAGAAGTTACACACAAAAGGAATATAAGGGCCTAATCACATCAATCAGCATTAATTCGCAATTCGTGACGATACTTAAGCACGTCTGGCGCACCCTGGGCAGTCAGCCCCGCTACCGCCCTTGCTGACTGGCTAATCTTTTCACCACGGCATGAGCTATTCTCGTATAGCTCGTGCTGACACGAGTAAAGAAGCATCAATTGGCAAAAAGCTGGATGGTTTTATACACATTTACGCATAAATTACGATTGTATGCGGAAGCATGCGACGGCGTCCGGTAGCATTAGCTACATTCGTACGCATATATAACCACCGTTTTATGTGAAAGATGAATAAATGACAAAGGGTTATGGGGATTATTTTGTATGAAGGATCTTCAAACAGGAGGAGGAGCTCGTGGCTAAATAATTACAGCCGCATAGACCGATCTTCCGGGTTAAGCCACGCTTGCCGAGGTTGGTCTGTGGATGGGTGACCATTTACCATAGCGAGTTTCCTCCGTGCCTCGGAAAGCACGTAAAGCCGATGGTCCCGGCTGTCATTTGTAGATCTTTGACAGTCGTTGCTGTTGGTCAGAAGCCAGAAAGTCTGACAACCAGTCTTACCAAGAGTATCGTATTACCCAGTTACTGGGTTGTGGAGGTCTGATAGGCAGTCGCTCCATGTAAAATACTGATATTCAGCTGCATCCGGTTTGACTGGAAGCCGACCCCAACATAGTTGGGAAAAGGCTAGGCAGATTGATTGAAGGATCTTCAAACAAAATGGCCATTTTACATAACATAACACCGGTATTCCCCAAAGAGTTGGGCAGAGGTATATCGTACACCCTCATTTCGCCGTTGTTTTTAATACCCATATAATTGAGGGCAAAACCTATTGCTATCAACCGGGCACAAATCTAAACTCCGGGCTGCTACTGAGAAATTCCACACGGAATAACCCAATAACACTTTGTCCGACCTGGGGATTGAACCCAGGACATCTAGCTCAGCAGTCGCGTTTGCGACCATTAGACCAACGAGGCAGCCAGTACTCATAGAAAATGTACGTATCGATGCTGGTAAGTGTATTTAGACCTTAAAGCGCGGTTAAATTAGTTTAGAAATACATAGTTTGCAGAAAGGCTCATCGTCTTAACAGCCGGACAGACGTCAAAATCACTACATAGTATAAAACATAGTAGCTTCCCGCTCTCTGTCTGTCCCTATGTATGCTTAGATCTTTAAAACTACGCAACGGATTTTGATGCGGTTTTTTTTAATAGATAGAGTGATTCAAGAGGAAGGTTTTAAGCTATAAAACGTTCACGTGCGAAGCCGGGGCGGTTCGCTAGTATAATATACAGTGGTGGACATGTAATTAGAAACACTAAGTGTGACTTTCATTTTTAGTACAAATTAACTTGATAATTAATGTTTTACGTATCATAGTGGGCTTATACCTATTTATCTATAATGTATCCACATCATGAAGTATTTCTATGTCAGTTTTGGAAATATCATTCAACCGTTTATGTAATAACTGATATACTTTATAAAATAAAATGAAGCAGCACAACGTACTAAGGTGGACAACTAATTAGAAACAGAAAAAAAACATTAGCATAAATATGAACAAAGGTAACGAAACAATAAATAATGAAGTTAAATGGTACAAACGTTTTATAATAAACAATTAATGTTTGGTTGCGAAGCCTCTGCTGTCGATTACAGCTCTACAACGACGTGGCATTGATTCTATCAATATTTCATACATTTCCAGGGAATTTAACTCCAAGCTTCTACAAATGCGACTTAAAGTTGTTGTAGTATGATACTAGTAGTACTACGATATTAGTGATATGTTTATTGGACAATGTTTTCTTTACAATGTACCACAAACTTAGATTTGATTCAAATCCAGACTATTTGCAGACCACTCTAACACCGATACTAATTAGTCTCTTAGAAATGCTTTAACGTTGTTTCATTGGTTTGAAATATTGTAGTGTCGGTGTTAGTGTGGTCTGCAAATAGTCTGGATTTGAATCAAATCTAAGTTTGTGGTACATTGTAAAGAAAACATTGTCCAATAAACATATCACTAATATTGTAGTATTACTAGTATCATACTACAACAACTTTAAGTCGTATTTTAGAAACTTGGAGAAAAATTCCCTGGGAATGTATGAAATATTGATAGAATCATTGCCACGTCGTTGTAGAGCTGTAATCGACAGCAGAGGCTTCGCAACCAAACATTAGTTGTTTATTATAAAACGTTTGTACCATTTAACTTCATTATTTATTGTTTCGTTACCTTTGTTCATATTTATGCTAATGTTTTTTTTCTGTTTCTAATTAGTTGTCCACCTTAGTACGTTGTGCTGCTTCATTTTGTTTTATAAAGTATCAGTTTTTACATAAACGGTTGTATGATATTTCCAAAACTGACATAGAAATACTTCATGATATGGATACATTACAGATAAATAGGTATAAGCCCACTATGATACGTAAAACATTAATTATCAAGTTAATTAGTACTAAAAATAAAAGTCACACTTGGTGTTTCTAATTATATGTCCACCACCGTATACACTGTGTTCGAATTATTATATTTTATCAGAAATAATTTTGAACTCAGTTTAGAAACATCTTGAAAATAAATAAAACAATACAATATTATAATTATTAAAGTCATAACTTAATGAATAAAATTTGCAAGTTTACTTACGTATAAATATGAAATAAATGTTACGAATAAATAACTCTTGATTACGGGTCCAAGGCTACGAATTTCATAATGAAATAAAAGCCTCACCACACCAAACGCGGTGTGCGAGCGGGTTGTATCGAAGGCGGGTTTACGATCGCATTTAGGGTGACATGCTTCACAGGAATCACTTAAATCCTAGCAACGCAGGCCTGCCGTCGACACGCCCCGTTCACGATACCACTCGCGCTTCGCGTTTGGTGTCATATGCTTCATAGTAATCCCTTAAATACTACTAGCATTAACGCGGACCCGCTGACGACATGTCCCGCTTACGATATGCTCGCGCCACGCTCTCGCATTTGTTGTCATATACTTCATAGTAATCCCTTGAATATTACTAACACTAACGCGGGTCCGCCTATGACATTTCCTGCTTACGATTTGCTTGCGGCCCGCGCTCGCATTTGATGTGACATGCTTGACAGGAATCCCTCGAATACTAACAACGCGACAAAACTCATCTCAAACTGGTACGTATCTGATGAGCCGTCTTGCTCTGATCACAGAAGAATTCGTTATACGATAACAGCTAACACAAAAAAACCCACCCCAAAACGAAACCCGCGCCGTACCAACGTACCGAGGTACAAACGCCTTCTAGCTACCTTGCTGGACAAACACCTCCACCACCACACCACCACATTAACAGATCCAACACAGATAGAATACATAGTAACAAAACTCTCACAGTACATCACTGAAGCATACCATGTCTGTTGTACACCAAGGGCCCCACATTCCAAAGGTAAGGGAAACCAATGGTGGAACGCTGATCTTGGTAAACTTAGAGACATATTACGCAAACAATTCAACAGAGCCAAAAACTCAAGGCTACCCGAAGACTGGGATCTATACAAAGAAACCCAATACACTTTTAAAAAACAGGTCAGAACTGCCAGAAGATTAGCCTGGCGTAAATTCTGCGAATCTATAGAATCAAACAGTGAAGCCGCACGAGTGAGGAAAATCCTATCAACCGAACAGGATCGTACCCTCGGGGCGCTAAAAAAAACCAGACAACACATTTACCTTAACGGATCATGAGACCAGCAAGATCCTTCTAGAAACACACTTCCCGGACTGTAACCTCCTCGAGGACAGGACGTGGGAAAATGAACCAAGATGGGCTCCAACTGACCAAGACTGGTCTAGAGCCCACAACATAGTAACAGAAGACCGAGTGAAATGGGCGATCAAATCCTTCCAGCCATACAAGTCTGCAGGCCTAGACGGCATCTTTCCAGCCCTACTACAATGGGGTGCGGACTCCGTGACGCCATGGCTGGAGGAAGTCTATCGAGCCTGCATAGCACACAGATATATCCCACTGGCATGGCGTGAAGTGAAAGTCATTTTTATACCCAAGCCCGGGAAAAGTGACTATACACAACCCAAAGCCTACAGACCCATAAGTCTAACATCCTTTCTACTGAAAACCCTCGAGAGACTCTGCGACAGACACATCAGAGACGGGCCTCTCTGCAGGAAGCCATTACACAAACAACAACATGCATACTCCACAGGAAAATCAACAGAATCCGCGCTGCATAGTGTGGTTTCCAAGATCGAGTGTGCGATAGATCACAAATGCTCCTCACTGGCTGTCCTCATTGACATTGAGGGCGCCTTCGATAAAACCATGTTCCACAGCATCAGCACGGCCCTCGAAAGACACGGCGTTGACTCGACGCTGGGGGGCTGGATCACAAATATGCTCAAACAGAGAGCTGTACAAGTTACAGTAAATGACACAATGAGAGCTGTCGTGGCGAAGGGCTGCCCTCAGGGAGGCGTCCTCTCGCCGCTACTGTGGAATCTTGTTGTGAACAGCCTCATAAAACAACTGAATGACAGAGGTTACTTTACCGTGGGATATGCTGATGACATAACCATCATAATTAACGGCACCCACGAAGGCACATTATGTAACCTTATGCGCCAAGCTTTGAAAATAGTAGAGGATTGGTGCAAAGAATATCAACTAACAGTGAATCCAACCAAAACCGAACTTGTCCTCTTCACCAGAAAGAGGAAGTTAGCGGGACTACAACCACCACAATTCTTTGGAACCACTCTAAGCCTAGCTTCTGAGGCCAAGTACCTGGGCATCTACTTGGACAAGCAGCTGAACTGGGCAAAGCACACTGAATACATCACCACGAAGGCCAGTATATCCTTATGGCAATGCAAGAGACTACTCGGCAGGAACTGGGGCATTAGTCCTAGGATCACCCACTGGCTTTACACCACAGTCATCCGACCAATTATAACATACGGCTCCCTAGTCTGGTGGCCCAGAACGGACTATAGCACAGCCCAAAAAACACTAGAAAAACTGCAGCGCTTCGCTTGCGTAGCGATCACGAGCTGTATGAGAACCGCACCCACCGCCGCTCTACAAGCAATGCTGGGACTGCCACCGCTACATCTTATCGTACGGGAGGAAGCAGCAATAGCCGCTCTCAGACTCAGCATAGCCGGCACCCTGGGAAGTGACTTCAGAATAAAACACATTCGTATAAAAGACGAAGCAATCAAAAGGCAACCCATGATAGCAGCACCCACCGACAGAACCAAAAAGACATACAACTTCCAGAAACACTACAATATACAGCTTGAGGAAGAATCACGTGACTACTCAGGCCCGAAAGAGATGAGAATTTACACTGATGGTTCGAAAACTGCCTCCGGCACCGGAGCCGGAGTCTTCTCGAACGACCTTAACATAAAAATATCAAAAACGCTAGGGGCACTCAACACGGTCTATCAGGCGGAATGTGTAGGCATCATCCAAGCGGCATATGCCATAGAAGCCAGGAAAGTCACGGACACCCATATCCGTATACTCTCCGACAGCGCATCCGTCCTTCAATCCCTGAACAAGAACCATATTACTTCAAAACTTATACTAGAATGCCATAATGCACTGGAACGTGTATCGGTATTAAACCGCAACACAATAACACTGCAATGGATAAAAGGACACAGTGGATCACTAGGAAATGATGCAGCCGACGAACTGGCCAGGAGGGGATCTGGCACGGTAGTCTATGGCCCTGAACCTATAGTACCCATCCCCTTCAACCAACTACGCAGGTGGCTCCAGGAGTTTACTCACATACAGGCACAGAGCTGGTGGACTTCAACCCCAGGCTGCAGGCAATCCAAGGAGGCCATGCCACTAATGGATAGCAAACTGACAAGGCGCCTGCTGCGCCTGGACAGGAGCAGCCTGCGAATGGTGACCGGAACGATAACCGGACACTGCTCACTAAATAAACACTTCCACACGATAGGCATAACGGACAGCCCTCTGTGCAGAGCATGTATGGGGGCCGAAGAGACGGTCGCACACGTGCTCCTGGAATGCACAGGGGTCACCCAAATACGAGAAGCAACCCTTGGCGCACCGAAATCACTCGCAAATGTTCTGAGCGGACTGAGAGCCCTAATCTGCTTCTGGAAGGAGGTGGGCTGGCTGGAATGATGGCCGCCATGGCCCACGTACAATGGTCCACTTAAAGGACTAAGTGCGGAAACCACATCTCCTAACATAGAACATAGAACTAACAACGCGAGCACGTCAAAGATTCGCCCCACGCAAGACCCGCTCGCTCCCCGCGCTGTCATTTAGTGTCACAGTCACATGATTCACAGTAATCCCTTGAATACTACTAATACTAACGCGTGCCCACCGATAACATGTCCCGCTTACGATTAGCTCGTGGCCCGCGCTCGTATGATATGTGGCATGCTTCATAATAATCCCTTGAATACTACTAACACTAACGTGGACTCACCTACGACATGTCCGCTTACGATTCGCTCGCGGTCCGCGCTCGCATTTGGTATGTCATGCTTCATAGCAATCCCTTGAATACTATTAACGCGGGCGCTACCCGCCGACGACAGTCCGCGTTTGGTGTGGCGAAGTCCTAAAACTAAGTGAGAAATTTTGGCTCAGGCCATTAAGACCGCTCTTTCCTTAATCAGGTCGACTCTTTAAATTGTTAATTACAATAGGGGCGCCGGATTCGAGAATTACGGTTGGATTTTGGGGAGTTTTAAATCTTGGCTACTTTTGTAAGCGGTTTTTCAGCGCTTTAGGTACGTAAGCTATGCCCGTTGGACACTGGCAAAGAATAAAACAACCTGTCTCTTTTGTGTGTTAATAACCATATAATAAAAATATGGATTCGGGTTTAATCGCGTAGAAAATTTAAAAAGCACGAAATAGGTACTTTATTTATCCCGACGTTTCGACTGAATAACACCGGCTATGGTCACGGGTAGACTGAAGTGGCGGAGCAGTTGTCATATTCGCGAAGCAAGGGTATCTTCATCTACCCTCACTTGATCTTGATTTTAATAATGTTATAAAACATTTAATAATCACATACTATTAGGTCTAACGCGCACGGGTGACTTTTGTCACCGTGACAATTTATATCACTCTTATAAAACCTAAGAGTATGTATGGAGATGAACTGAGTTATCATGTCGTAACACACATACCAATGGACTTGAAAGAGTGACAAGATCTTCACGGTGACAAAAGCCACCCGTGCGTGATTTTATAAGAGTGATGAAATAGTCACGGTGACAAAAGTCACCTGTGCGTGCCACCATATAGTTTGCTACAATACGGCCGATGTATCTTGGCGAGTCTGAAGTTAGTTGTTTGGCTGCACAATGAATCTTTTAGAAACGAAATTGTATACTGCGCAGCTAAGGGGTCGTTCAAGTAATAGGTAAGCATTATGGGGGGGTGGGGGGGTCTTGTTTTGCTTATTTTGGATGACATGGGGGGTAGGCTAGTCTAGATGATGATTACGTCATCGGTAGTTATTTACTTTTTTACACGAATGGCAACCCTCACATTGTCTATGCTTGAAAAGTTTGATATGTTCGTAAGATTATAATATTTTTGTCCCTTACTCTATGTTGAATACTGTATCAGTAAAATCTAATCTCTATCCTAAATCTATTTTCTTATTTTTAAAATCATAATTATAACATTATAATTATAATATAAAAAAAATACATTTATAATTGAAAAATGTTTACGTAAGCATGGGGGAGGGGTTAAGAGCTTTGCTTACTTTTGCTGACAAGGGGGATGGGGGGGTAAATAATTGTAATAAATCTGCTTACGTAATATTTGAACGGCCCCTAATCAGCTAACTTCAGACTCGCCAAGATACGTCGGCCGTATTGTAAGCTTGGTGATTATGGCAACAATCCTCTGTCGATCGTTCTTTCTAGCAGTCTTTGAAGAGTAACCTCAGCATGAAACGTCAACACCTAGCACCGTGTTTCAAAGCTCTGTACGACATTTACCAATTTATCTGTAGGTAAACGTCATAAGGAAAGACATTTGTATAAAATATCGCACGGATGTTACGAGGATCGGTAGCGGTGGCTGTCACGCTGTGTGATTAAGTACCTTCGCTTCAGGAGAGCATACACATGTGCAATGTAATACGTCAGTTTTAAGCGATAATGCTCCGGTGTGCTATCAATAATCTTTAGATTACACCGGCACCGGCAGTTTTTTTTTCTTTTTGACTGCTTGTAATGTATATTTATATTTTTGATATCATATTATCGTATCATAAAAAAGTGTTTGTGCACCTACCATATTTTGTCTCTGCATCACCCTAAGGTCGACTAGTAGACTGAAAGCCTCTGTACTAATTATGTGCAAAAAGAATAAAAAAAAAAAAAAATGGTTCTTGCGGACCGTTACTACGGAATCAGGCAGTTCTTGGCGAGACTTGAAGGGTCTCCAGCCAATGGGGGAGAAGTAAAATACTTAACCTAAGCTAATTACTTATACTACACTAACATCATGACTACCTGCAACAACAGCACTAAGGGCGACCCCTAGTGGGACTCGGACCTCGGCTTAGGGCGTTGCTGGCGGGAGATTGGGAGGGAGACAGCTTGATGAGGGCTGAATTATAGGTGTGACACCGGCAGTTTACACGAGCAAGCTATTTGTAGCTGATACTGGTGCCTATTTTGTTCCGTATCACCTAAACTTAACTAAAAATAATGCTATCACTATTAACAGGCAAAACAAGAAAGAGATAAAACATTTTTAGAGCTGTCAGACTAGTTTACTTGTCAATCACAATGTTTTTAGGCAACATGTGTTGAGGTGAGGTCTAAATCTATTTGAAAATTTTAGTTCAACGTAATTTGACAACTATAATTGTCGGTGTGCTTGCCAAAACTCATTTGTGGATTTTATCAACTTTTTAGGAGACCGAAAAAACTGTTTTATCTGATAAACTAATAAGAACTTCAAAACAATGAAGATGATGTTTATAAATTAGTTTTAAAATGTAGTGTTACTTCATTAAGCTCAAAATATACTTTTCGTGCACATATCAGATTGTTTGGCCGTGCAAAATACAAAATATGTTATGGTTTTGTATAGAAAGTTTTATAAGTTTTCTTTATTTTTTTGTTTTATCTGATAGTAAACCATAGCAATATTTTTAGATACATTTATTCTGTGCTAAACAGAATCGGGCTCACAACGGGGAATTTCATATAAGGTAGATAATTAACATGCTTACACAGCGGTAGTTCCATTTTGTGGACTGGGGTTTTTACATTAACCGACGCGATATCGCTAATGTCGACGTTAACACGGACGGTTTTGACACTATTTATTGCTGACATGTAAGCGTGTACGTCGTATGGCATTTCATACAATAAGTCTTTGTTTTTCGTAATGACTAAACCGATTTTGATGAAACTTCACACACATAAGCAGGATACTTAGGTCTAAAAAGTTAGTAGAAAACATTTTCGAAATGTCTTACTTAAAAAAAGATAAGGTTTCTGCTTGTATGGAAAATTTAAAATCGGTCTAATTTAACTGTAACACTATTTTTCGAAAATGTTTTCTACTAACTTTTTAGTCCTATGTATCCTGCTGATGGGTATGAAGTTTCATTAAAATCGGTTCAGTCATATCGAAAAATAAGAACTTGAAAATTTGTATGAAATGCCGAACGGCGTACACGCTCTTAATAACTTTCAATGATGTCACACCGTTGTCTTCTTTACGATAATTTAATACATAGACTGTTTTCATTTGCGAGGTTAAGCAGCGCTTACCGCGGTCAGTACGTGGATGGGTGACCATTCGTTACCCATCGAGACTCTTCAGTGTCTCGGAGAAATCGTTAAACCGTCGGTCCCGGGTGTCATAAGAATAGTTATGACAGTCGTTACGGGTAGTCAGAAGCCCGAAAGTCTGACAACTAATTTAACTGGGTTGCGGAGGGCAGTCGCTCCGTGTAAAATACTGGTATTCGGCCGCATCTGTTTAGACTGGAAGCTGACCTCAACACAGTTGAGAAAAGTCTAGGAGGAAGAGATAGACAGTTTTCTTAATCAACACTGTTTGCTTTTCCGATTTAAATTGTTCACCACACCAAACGCGGAGCGCAAGCCGGGCGTGTTGTCAGCGGGATCGCGTGAGTTGTATTCGCGGGCCCGCCCTGTCGACACGACCCGGGCCCCGCATTTGGTGTGGCGAACACTTAAGTTGTGGCTTTTAAAACTAATCAACAGTACGTAGAGTCGATCGTATACGGACTAGTACCTATCTGAGTTCCTACCTGTAGAGCATAAAACTTGTCTCTATATAATTAGCTAAGTATTGCAATTAAGCAAGGAGCCACTTACCGTACGCAAGAATGAAACATCATCTTGCTCGCTTGCTCCTCCCTCTGCTTCCGCCATCTTGGTTTCTCAGTCAACTGTCAGTGCGTTACTGCAACGTTGCCATAACACTCGAAATGCATCACTGTGAACAAAGAAATAGAGTTTTAGTATGTTTTATTTGACATTGGAGCCGATTTTTTTGTGCACAAACCAAACTTAATTTAGGATATTGTCATCTTTTTCACTATGATGAAATAAGGAAGAGACGGACGTAAATAAGAGCTGTGAAATTTAGTTGAACTAAACATACAAATTAAGATGACACGTCAGAACGTGTCGACTAAAAACACGGTGAAGTTCAAGGCGTCATCAACTAGATTGACATGTCTTAGGCACTTGTCCCACCGCGAACGATGAGCGAGCAGCGAGTAGAGCTAGAAGCTAGAAACGAGTTGGCGAGCAGCGAGAAGCGAGTGTGTGGTTCCGATAGTTTTGTCGCTGGGCTATAAACGAGTGTGCGAGTGCGACGGGCGATTACTCGCACCACTCACAAATAACCGCTGGTTGGTCTCTCGGTGTGGGTTCTGACCGTCAAGCGAGAATCGCTGAGCAAGTATCGCTGAGCGAGTACTATCTTTGATAGCTCTTGTCGCTCAGCGACAAACTAATGGAGCGAGTTCTCGCCGGCAGTGCGAACAGTCAGCGATCAGCTATTAATATAATGCATCTCTTTTGTTTACACGGAATGTGTATCTATTGTACGCTTCTTGAGCGAGAAAATAGCCGATAGTTAGTCGCTTCCTCGCCGGCGGTGGGACGACTGCCTAACTTAGTTCTTACCTATCACCTAAGTTCTTATCTACCACTATTCTTGCGCTATCTGCTAGTAAAAGATAGCAATTTTCTAAGTTTAGTTAGTGAACAAGAGAATCGGCACCTTTCTAGAAAATAGATTACGTGCGATAAAACGTGGCGCAATGGCTGAGCGCTTTGGTTTCTGAAGAGTGTCCCGTATTTGATTCCCGCACGGACAAACGTATCCTTAGTCTTTCTCTATTCTAAAACGCTAAATGTAGCAAGTTTTACTGCGCAAGTTATTGCATCTTATTGGTCGGTTAGTTCATCAACTTGCAGAAGTCAACTTGCTGCGGGTGCACCCAAAATGGACACCGGCTGCGGTAATAAGTTGTTTGGTAGGTATGTTAGTAGAAAGGTAGGTTAAATTTTGGGTCAAATACTGTAACTTGGCTTCCAACTGACTAATTTCAAGAGCGAGCGAAGCGAGCTCGTTTATTTAGGGCACCCCGACACTGATAGGTTAGGTTCGAAGAGGATGACCGTCATCCCATTCGTGTTAGGTTACTTTAAACCCTGCAGATAGAAATAGGAGCCGTCGACTCTGCTTTGGAAATCCAAATAACCTTACTAACACCCTCTTAAGTTTTGTCATTTGTTATGACTGTGAAAATGAAAGTGGGTGACGAATAATCGTCTCATGAAGAGTTTGAAGAGGCCTTGAAGGTGTATAAAAACAGTGTATGTAGTCGGCGCGGCGCCGGGAGCCAGTTTGATACCCAGTGCTGGCACTCGTAATGGCAACCGGCTAGTCTTCTTCTCTTGTGTCGATTCCAGCTATTTGAGAATAATTCAAGCCGTGGTGAAAAGATTAGCCAGTCAGCAAGATTGGTAGCGGGGCTGACTGCCCAGGGTGCGTCGGACGTAGGTACTTAAGTGTCGTCACTTGTGAAGTCACTTAAAATTCACCTCAAGTAATAAATAGCAGGTGCTATAGCAACAACGATTCTCGTAAATTAGTTTATGCAGCTAAGTACCTAACTATGTTATAAATGTCATAATTTTGTATTCATGTAATAACATTATTAGCTAGAACTTTCAGTTAGTCGCTGTTATATTAAAACAATGTTACCGGTAACGAAAATTAGGGGCAATGTAGTAAATGGTATTTGTTATTTATTAGGCGCGTGTTAGTTGTAACACATTATAAGGGTTCCGTTGTAAATCAACCGTAGTGCGGGGACACGGAGCAATTTTGTCAACTCATTTTGTTTTGAATTTTATTCTTTGATATGATATCTAGTAATAATTGTTATTTTAGTGTTACTTATTTCTTATGACTTTCTTGTCTATCCAAAGGCTGTGTATTAGACATCGATATTAGCGATAATTATACAAGGTTAGTCGGAAAGAAGGTACTAAAACGTAGGCTACTTAAAGTATCACTGATGACGGTTTTAACGCAAGTGTTAAAATTTCAAAACTCGATAATTTTTGTTTTTATGTAAAATATTTTTTATTTTAGATTTTTCAAAAAATCTTCGTCCATACTTTAGTTACGAATTCAGAAAACGGAGCTTCTAATTTGTGACCCCATATATGACATAAAATTTAAACACAGCTGATCATAGCTGAGGAAACATAGATTTTAGCATATTTTTTATGTAATTTTTGAACAGCTATTTCTCATAAACTATTGACTTTTGGAGAAAGTGGTAGTTTTTTTTTTTATTAAGGATGCTTTAACACTCTTTCGGATTAGTACCCAATCTCCGACTAACCTTGTATAATGATAAGAATCTCTTAGTATCTTCTATTTCCCTTACAAATGAAAACCAAGTCACTATCGCCGCCATATTTTAGTCTAACCGTCGACGTTAACGCCGAGTCACTATCATGAATACCGCGACCCCAACCTGTTGGCCACGGGTTTGGGTGGCACTCGAATAATAATACCTTCGTGATATAGCATTACGGGCCTTAAAGTTTTACCGCAACGCTTGTAGAGTTTCTACCTGAAAGTACTTCGAATGAGCGATAATTTGGCTCAGAATGCCAGTATATAGGATAACGAAAAAGGCAGGACTCTTTTTAACGGAATGTTTGCAAGTTCCTCCTCATTAAAACTTTGGCTGAATCATCTCAGTAACATCTTTATGTTATGCATGGTCAGCCGGAAAGGGCGTACTATTCTGCGGGCCGTTTAACTTATCACTGATTATAGTTTTGAAGCAAGTGTTAATATTTCAAAATTGGATACTTTTTAGGCGTCATTTTAGGATTCTAGGCGTCAAGCTAACTGACCATGTACCACACTGCGCTCCAAAACACAAATAGCTGACGTTGCTCAAAAAGGCGCTAAGCTGAAGTGGGCCTGGGCCGGCCACGTGTGCCGCATGTCCAATAACCTGTGGGCCAAAGTAACGACTTTATGGAGCCCTGACACAGCCAGAAGGCGTCGCGGCAGACCTCGAAAAAGATGACGGGACGAGCTAGACAAAACCAACGACCAGTGGTCCACTTTGGCTCTGAATTGAAAAAACTGGAAGTCCTTTGCCCAGGAGAGGCTTTTGCCCAGCAGTGGGATGACGCAGGCTAGAAATGAATGAATGGATAGGTACTTTTTATTTCCGTGCAAAGTGATTTCTGTTAGTTTTTAAAAAAATCTTCGTTCCTACTTTAGTTACAAATTAAGAAAATGGAACTTCTAATCCGTGACCTCAAATATGACCAAAAATCTAAACGAAGCTCGACGTAGTTTTATATATTTTTCATGTTGTCTGTTTACACTTATATTATAACAGAGGTCAGTGGTCGAACTTTCATCATTTTTCGGGAATAAGGTACCAATAGTACTATTTATAACTCTGCAAATCTTTTTGAAATTTAAACATTCCTAAGACAGTTCAAAATTACGCCACGACAGTGTATTAAGTTATGACCGACAACCTCGAAACTGAACAATAGTCAGCCAAAACAGTTTGACGTTCGTCCAAGGCGAGGCGATGCCCTGAGCGACAGCCCTAACCCTTGAACACTTAATAATACCTGACCTTGTGTACCCAGCACTATTTATAAGCGGTTCAATGCAAACACGGTGTAATTCATTGCGATATTTATGATTAGTTACGGTTTACTCACGTGCGTTTTTCGGGTCTGGGCGTTTGTGTATGTGAGATTTATGTCTGTAAACGCACCCACGATACAAGAAAAATCTAAGTGAGAGGCAATGTTTTTTAAAAAAAAAACATGTTTCTCCTTGCAATATCATCATCATTCAGCCGACAGAAGTCCACTGCTGGACATAGGCCTCCCCCAAGCATCGCCATATCGACCGGTCCTGTGTTTCTCGCACCCAGCGGTTTCCCGCAACCTTCACCAGATCATCGGTCCACCTTGTGGGAGGCCTACCCACGCTGCGTCTTCCGGTACGCGGTCGCCACTCCAGAACCTTTCGGCCTCATCGGCCATCCGTTCTGCAAGTATTGAGTATTTATCATATCAATAACTACTAAACGTGAACAAAAGTGAATTTACCTTTATATTTTAATTTACCAACTTCGAATACCCGGGCTTACATACAATACATGCGCAGCGCGACATAAATTTGCTGACGCTTTATTTCGTGCCGAGATGAAATAAGCCATACAATTTTGTTAACAATCATCCTGTGATTATCCCTGCACGTTTCGAGGTCTTGGTTTTTATTATGTCTTTTAATGGCAAACAAGCCGAAGGCCCACCTAATGGTAAGTGGTTACCGCCGCCTATGTACACGTACAACACCAAGAGCATTGCTGATATGCGATGCCAACGTTAGAGACAAAATTGGAGTCTCATGTGCCTGTAATTTCACTAGCACCCTTTAAACCAGAACACAGTAATGCTGTTTAGTGGCAGAAATAGGTGTGGAGGTAGTACTTCCCTGAACGAGCTTTTTCACAAGGAGGTCTACTTCTTAAACTCTTCAACTACCTAAGCCAACTAGCCTGAGCTAGTAGTCCCTACTACTTGTAGTCACAACCTTTAGTGGTTAATTAGACTGTACTAGTGGGTGCGGGGGCGAGCGCGGGCGCTTGGGTCTTGGCGTCTGCGTGTTCACAGTAGTGCCGAATGAGTAATCGTACGACGCTTCGGCGGGTAAATCAAAATGGTTTAGAACCACACGCGCAGTCACCTAACAGACGCTATATTACTGTCAACGATACGGGCGGACTGAGCCATTAGAAACACCCGCGCCATCCGCACCCGCGCCCGCCTCATGCAGACGCGCGGCTCGCGGGAGCACTGTGAATGCAACTGGCGTCTACATACATTTTGATTTAAACGCGCCCGCGCTAACACCCGCGCCCGCCTCCACTCTGAAAGAGAACTTAGATCAACAGTCCGACACAGCCGGCTACGGTCGCTTCAAAAAAGGTTTTTACAAAACTTTTCACCCAATATATTCACAAGCACCTGGGACCCAGAGATCCCAAAAGTTTCAGGTGCTTTGCCAAACTTATTTCTGTTTAACCTTAATCACACTCGTTATAAACGTGAAAGTTTGTGAAGATGGATTATGGATGTTTGTTACCCTTTCTGTTCTACAAATATGCAAATACAATAATACAAAGCTTCAAGTCCGCCAAACAAGATCGCTGGTTTGGATGCAGTACGCAGCACCACCCTACAAAATGCACATGCAGGAGTGAAAAAAATAATGCAACAAAGTCAAAGTCAAATAGTTTTTATTTCAAGTAGACCAGATCCCTGGTGCTTTCAAAAGGTCAACACTAGGTGCTCGGTTCCAAGTAGTAAGTCCTTTGGAGAAGAACCGGCAAGAAACTCCATAGACACTCTTTTTAACATGCAACCAATACGACACGTGTTTCGCTCCTCCACGGGGAATTCTCAGGAGATACTGACTCGTTTACCAATGCCAATGGTAACGTAAATTTGCACGTTATGTCAACGCACCGTGCCGCGTTAACGCACCGTTCCACGTTGACGACGTCGTGACGTGGAGATGTGGACAGGCCCTTGTATAATACAACGTTAAACGACGTCGCGGCAGGCCCAGAAAGAGATGACGGGACAAGTTAGAGACTTATTGGAATGATTGGCCCCAGAAATCATTAAACCTAGAGGAGTGGAAGGAGGGTAGGGAGGCCTTTGCCCTGCAGTGGGATGATCACGGCTGAATAATAATAATAAAATACTTTTTATCTGGTACATGAAATAGTTCGCCTAGGATACAAATAAAACCACGGGCAACATTTAAATATAGGATGTTAACGAATTCGTGTAATTCCTTAAAACCGCATGATCTACTGCTGATGTAGACAGGCCCCGCACGGGATTTAGCTTGATTAAAAATAAAATTATTATTTTTTCATGCGGCCTTGATACCGATCGTATCTAACTAAACCACCTAATAAGGATTCAGTAAAAAAATAAGAATAAATTTTTTGCGAAAATTTGTTTTTTCTTTTTGTGAACATTTCGATGCCACGCATAAATTAATGAAAGCACAGCGACACGGCTGGCAGGTATGACTAATGCGATATCGCTCTTTGCAGTCAGATAACTCAAGGCTCTAAAATGACTCAGAAATATAAAATCAAGATTTTTTTTTGAATATTTTTTTAGTTGATTTTCAAAAATTCCCATTTAGGATTAATCTGTGTCACCAGTAGATCACGTGGTTTGAAGTAATTACACGAATTCGTTAACACCCTGTATAACTGTAATATTATGCAATGCATGTAGGTAAAAAGAATTTCCCAAAAGGTCATACTGCAGTTGCATATAAAATGCAGTAACTCACTTTGCTACACTGCCCGTAAACGTGATTTATACTTCACAGTCACAAACACGAGAATTTCGCCAGCACTGCCGTACTGTTGCGCACTAGATTATCATAATATGGCTTCGGCTTTGTTCGGGTATTTTCGGAAAAACATTTTGAGCTTTTTCCATTTTGCTACAAACTACTGTTGGTGGCCTGAGTAATAAGTGGACCGATAGTTACTTAATTTGTCAAGTTGCTGTAAAGCATTCCATTGAGAACGGGCCGGGTCTCAACGGTGCGGCGAGCATTTTTGCGTACTGCTTTCGATTCCGATTCACAGCCTAAACTGGGGTAAGGAGCTTGAAATTTTGAGAGTTAAGTACCTTTTATACCGTAGGCATCCACTGGGAAAGGATTTTTGGAAATTACACCGCTAAAGAGGTTATATGACGTTTTAACGTTTGTATGAAAATAGTTATTCCATGAGTTTATTACCTTGGCACAAACACTTTTCAAAGTAAATAATGAAAGACAGACTTTTGGATTTTAAAAACTTCCCTTAAAAAGAGGCTTAACGGGAGTTAAGCCCGGCCGCATATTATCAGAAATTTCTGTTAGAAAACTGACGCGCAATTGTGGTCATACATTTTGTACTACCTACACCCCGCACGCTGTCAGAATTTGACGGATCCAGTAGCCTGTTGGTTCTAGTGCAAAATGTATGTGCAGAGGGTATTCGCGCACGCGTCAGTAATTTTCTGACAGACATTTCTTAAAATGTGCGCCCGAGCTTAGCGGCTGTAAGAAAGAATTAAAATAGGTTTCCATATTTCGTTTACAAAAAGCAATACAAATAGGGTATTTGACTGAAAAAATCTAATTAGTCCGTCAGTTAGATTATCAAAAAATATTTAACCCGTATTTTTTCTTTTGTTGCGTAAACCAAAATTGACGAAGATACGACACTTTTAAAATTGGCAAAACGTCACAAGCAAGTACAGTTTTTACTTGCTTCTGACGTCACAAGCCCCCACTCTCGAGTATTGATGAGTTTTATCTTTCCAAATATTCATAGATTTAACAAAAGAAAAAATATGTGTCCATTATTTTTCAAAACTCTAACTGGCGGACTAATTAGATTTGCAATTTATTGATGCTGTCAACATGCCTGTTACTCAACACGCTAGCGAAGATGCGGGTAAAAGCTAGGTAGTAAATATAAATACCTTTGTTCAGACGTTATTTTTGGTGCTGATCTTGGCGCACTATTTAACACGAGGGTAGTTTTTGCTGCTATTTTTATTATTTCTATTTGTGACCCAAAAACAGTTCCTTTTAGTTTGTGGAATAAATCATGAATGTGTTACACATTTTCCAAAGTTTGATCCCCAATAGCTTTCGAATCCTACTTGTAATACAATTTCCCCAGTGTTGGTTGTCACAATGTTTGGAATTTACAACTTAACGGTAGAAAGTTTTATCTTAAATATACTTGGGAGCAAAGAAATCGAACCACTTCTATTTTTCACGTAGGTATAATTGTTATTATTTTTGGTATTATGGAACAGATCGATTCTAAACATATATCGCCTAAAAGGTTATTTGATAACCTTTACAATGAGGGTAGTTTTTTGTATTTGGAATGATATAATTCATGAAACCAAAACTAATAACCAGGACACGTGAAAAAGGAGTGGCTCGATTTCTTTGCTCCCAAGTGTATTTTGAATGTCCGTAACAATAAATTATTATTGTTACGGACATTCAAAAATTAATTAAATTCAATTATTTTTTTTATTTTTTATAATGAAATGTTTAAAAATATAATTTATAAGTTTTAAGGATGAATAAAGGGAATTATTATTGTATTGCTCGCCTATGACCCTAAATCGAAGTAACAGAGATAATGAGAGATTCCCCTATACCCGTCTAGCTCTCACATAAATACGAAGAAATACAGTAAATTGCTTGGAGCCGGACATCATGGATGATAGCTAGCCAGACGGACCATACTTATAGATTCTACAACAACTCGAGCTGGGTTTTGTTGAATTTTACACCACGCGCGTCTATACCCAGCGTGCGGCGAGGAATTTTAATATTCTAGCCCATTCCCGTACGGGATAATTGTTACCTGAGATTTAAATCTCACTCTGGGCAAAAGTATAAAGGTAGTTTTTTTCAGTTATACACCGTTACCTAGAATGCAACCAATGACAGTAACAGCGGTTACGCACTGCATCCGATTCGAATCCATGAAAATACGTTCCGAAGTAGCCATAGAACTATTTGTATGGTAGTTTACGCACTACATCCGGCATCCGTCATCCGATTTCTATCCGTCATCCGTGAGTTTCTAATTCGGAAGAAAAATTGACGGACCGAAGTAGCCGTAGTACTATTTGTATGAACGCTTTCGCATTACCTCGGGTTCAAATAAGACGCCAAACGGATAAGCCAAAAATGGCCCCTGAATTGTTTGAATTTGAATCAGAGATCGGAATAGTGCGTAAGCAACATCAGAATTCGGTCCGAGATTTTTACTCTAGATCGGTATTTTCACGGATTCGGATCGGATGCAGTGCGTAAAGCAATATCCGAATTCGGTCCGAGTTTTTTAAATCCGTATTTTCATGGATTCGGATCGGATGCAGTGCGTAATCGCTCTAAAGAGTTAATCCTTAATCGTATAGGTAGGATCTTAAGATTCTACCTTTTTTAAGCGAACTAGCGTCTAAAGCAGTAGGGACTCTGTCTGTATCTATTTACCACAGCGGCAGTGACACGCACGGTGAAGACAAGTTCCTGGAATTCTTCACGCCGTTCAAAGCAGCTGTCCACTCCACGGTTTTGGTATCGGCCTGTCCACATCTCCACGTCACGACGTCGTCAACGTAGAACGGTGCGGTAACGTGGCACGGTACGTTGACGTAACGTGCAAATTTACGTTACCGTATCGTAAAAATGCACGTCAGGATCATTGTCAGATTTATCGTTGACCATGTAGATCCTGAATTTTAAGAAGAGAAACAGTAAGGTACGGTTTTAAAGCATCGGAGCACATAGACGGCGACTAAATCGCGGGCGTGGAGAGCACGGGCGGAGCGCATATACGTGTGTGCTTGCGGCTAGAGGCGGAACGTGTTACGATACGGTGACGTAAATTTGCACGTTACGTCAACGCACCGTGCCGCGTTATTGCACCGTTCCACATTGACGACGTCGTGACGTGGAGATGTGGACGGGTCCTTTGACAACATACCTACGCACCTCTTCACCTCCAAAATGAAACACAAAAGAAAACCGAATCGAATGTTAGTGAATGACGGAACAGGAATGTTATAAGAGCGCGAACGCACAGCGAAATGGGAACTCTCTTGCCTGACACTAAAACTCAATTCGCAGCGGAGAACAATTTTCCGGACATTTGAAGCATTAGTTCCTGTACGTTATTGTTCCGCGCCCGAGGTTAATATTAAAGTGTTATATCACTAGAGACCCTATTTACCAAATAAAACTTCCGTTATTTAGATCGACACTATGTTGAAACATATTGGTACATAACTAACCTATTAAACATAACGAATGCCGGTGTTTTATTTGCGTCGAAGTGCAACCCGCACTGTCATGTTAAATTGAAACTCGATATTGTGTTCACACGTTACTGCTAATACTAAAATTTAGGTAACAAAATATTTTTTCTAGAATCGACGTGAATTTTGATTAAGTGTGTTAAGCTTGTATTACTCGGACGCCTTGAGGGCTTGAACCGTATATTATTAATTGAGTGATTATACTCAGCAGAAATTCTACTCAGATATAATTATCATTGTTACATTTATTTATTTGACCGCCTCTTTGGTCTAGCAGTCGCAAGTGCGACTGCTGAGCGTGTGGTCCTAGGTTCGATTCCCAGCTCGAGCAGTGTTATTGGATTTTTCCTTGTGGAATTTCTCAGTAGCAGCCCAGTGTCTGGATTTGTGATGACAATAGGTTCGCCCCCTATTACATGGGACTTGAACATAACGGCGAAATGAGGGTGTATTATACACCTCTGCCCAACCCTCCGGGGAATACAGGCGTGATGTTATATTATGTTACACTAGGTTTCGCCCGCAGCTTCGCTTGCGTGAAATTTTGAACCCGTTAAGTGACGATTTTTCATACAAACTTTCATCCCCTATTTAACTCCCTTAGGGGTTGAATTTCGAAAAATCCCTTCTTAGTGGATGCCTACGTTACAAAAGGAACCTACTGTCAAAATTTCAAGTTTCTAACCCCAGCGGTTTAGGCTGTGCGTTGATAGATCAGTCAGTCAGTCAGTCAGCTTCTCCTTTTATTATGTTACATTTACTACAAGTATTTCTAAATTTGTCTTGTCGTTAGGTGTGAGCAGCAGAACAAATGTTCTCGCATTCGACACTTTTATCAAAGTATTTCACATTTGTATATTACGACAATATACAACCTTCCTTGTTTCGTAACGTTATTGTTCTCATACTTTTACAGCAACATTTACAATATCGCAGCGCATTTTGTACATAAATAAAGCGTAGGTATTGGAGCTCCGGGCTTCACATTCATCATCATCAGACTGTATTCAACCTTTGCCTGAATAAACCGTTCGTGTGAAATGGGAAGAAGTATTTGTAATTCGAAGTTTTATGTTAAAGGATATATTTAGTGTAGGCAAATATTTTCATGTAGGAGAGGAATATTTTAAGCGTTTTTGTAGGCTTTTTTTGTTATTGTAACACTTTTTAAGCAAAGCCAAGTTTTTATTTAAAATAGACCAGATTTCAGGCACTTTTAAAACGTCAAAACAGAACGTAAGCGTTTTGTTAAGGGTTTCTTTGTTTTTTAGTATTTTTTAAGCGTATTGTTTAGGCTTTATTTGTTTTGTGATACTTTTAAAGCGTTTTGTTAAGGCTTTCTTTATTTTGTAGCACTTTTTAAGCCTTTTAGGTAGGCTTCCTTTTATAGGCTTCGTTTTTTTTTGTAGCACTTTTTAGGCGTATTGTTTAGGCTTTATTTGTTTTATAGCACTTTTTAAGTGTTTGTTTAGGCTTTCTTTGATTTGTAACACTCTTTAGGCGTTTTGTTTAGGCTTTTTTTGTGATTGTAGCACTTTTTAAGCGTTTTTTTTAGGTTTCTTCGCTTTGTAGCACTTTTTAAATGTTTTTTTAGGCTTTCTTTGTTATTGTAGATCTTGTTAGCTTCTCAGTAATAGCTTTCTTTGTTATTGCAGCACTTTTTGGCTAATCTCGCAATCAGTTTTTTATCTGCATAATGATAATATGGTGCAAACAGTTAACCTCATATTAAGAAAAGCTAAATTCAAGGAAGGATGTGAATTTCTGTACCGAAAACAATAGACTAAAATGAGTCCTTTTAGAATGCCAGGATTACAAAAGGTGACCCTCAAAATCCACCCTTGAAAAGAGCCGACCTACTTACTAGTCCCCCACTACGAACTCAAAGTAAAATACAGATTCTTCTCATTAATTTAAGAATCCGTTGTATGCCTGCTAATGAGCGCACGATACGTTTCTATAGACAAAGAGAATTCAGACAAAGGCCTAGGAAAACGTTATATCTTCATACCTTGGCTTGGTTATTCGATGGGTATATTTTAAATTCTGCTTAGCTCGCGGTTTCACTCGAATTTTAGAGGAATTGATTCATGCATCCGATTAAAAAGTATCCTATGTCCTAATCCAGGTCATGATCTACCTGTGTGCCAAATTCCATTCAAATCGGTTCAGCCATTAAGGTGTGATTGATTAACAAAAATCATTCACAAACATCGAAACTTTTTGAAAATCTTTTTGAGTTGTCTCGGTTTTTGTGTATACTACAGATAGAGTTGTATATTCTACTCAAGTAGAATAGAATATTTCATTGAAGTAGTATCAATATTGTATTCTATTGCATTAGATACATAGATGAAATGAATTGATTTTTGCCCCAGACTACTGAGAAATCCTATTCATTCTACACTCCTTTGTCCAATTTAAAATTAGGTCAGATTTCAATGGATGAAGGAATTTATTAAGAGCTGCGTTAACTTCCTGCCCGACGTATTTTTTTTAAATCTTAGAGGGGCTTGAACTTATGAAAAAATAAATTAGAAAATTCTAGACCTGAAAGACTAAAGTATTTTATTTATATTTTAAACAAAATTTACTGTCTCGTGGGTTTAGTGGTCGCAAGAGCGACTGCTGAGTTTGAGGTTCTGGGTATGATTCCCAGGTCGGGCTAAGTGTTATTGGGTTTTTCAGCGTAGAATTTCTCAGTAGCAGCCTGGAGTCTGGCTTTGTGCCCGATTGATGGCAATAGGCTAAGGATAAGGGCAATAGGCTCGCCCCTATTATATGGGGCCTCAGCATAGCGGCAAATCGAAGGTGATACTGTACTTCTTTGCCCAACCCTTCGGGGAATACAGGCATGGTGTTATGTTTATTAGTAAAAAAAACATTGAAGTCTTTCAGAAACCGGATAACAATACACAGAGAGGTGACGATACAATGACAAGAATTGAAACCTACTAGGTATGGCGTTAGTAGTTCATACACCAAAAGTTATTAAAATTATACGGTGTTTAAAAATCAACTCTTAGGACTTTGTGGGGTTACCCGGTATCGAAAATTGAACAACTTTCGTTCTACAACTTTTCGAAATTCGCCAATTTTTTTTATGCCTGTCCATATAAATCAATTAAAATATGTTTTTGATTTGAATGGAACGTTATAAAAAAATACGCGAGTTTCGAAAAGTTATAGAACAAAAGTTGTTCAATTTCCGATACCGAGTAACCCCATAAAATTCTTAGAGTTGATTTTTTAACACCTTGTATACAACAGTGTAGCCACAGGATTTGTTTTTTACTTTAAGAATTTTTATACTATGTTGTAAATACGTCACGAGTTCACAAGGCAAGTTCACGAGGTCATTCACCTAGACTTACCAAAACAATTTTTATTCCCTCGATGCGTAAAGAGACATAGGAGCGATGTCGCCGCTCTTACTTACAGTGCCTACAGGTCAATTGAGGTCAGTAGATAATATTGTAAGAGTGTTGTTTTTCATTTAAATTATTATCGCGTTTAATTGGTTTGGAAATTCCGATTTTTTTATTTTGATTTAACACTTTGTGGAAGAACGAGGTATGGTGTTCCTCCAACGAAAAGGGAGGATCTTCCAACCAGGCAGGTCTTATTCTTGTGCGGCCCAACGGTTGATGTTGGGCGGTTTTTTAGGGCCTTTTTCCTGTCATGCGGGTTCTGCCCGCGTGCGTGCGTCACCCGCATGCGTGGCGCTCGCAGTTCACCTTTTCGTGCGTATTTCACGCATCACAATAATTAATACATGTATGAAAAGGTGACATTAAGGCGCAACGGGTGCGGGTGACGCACGCATGCGGGCACGAGCCCGCGTCACAGGATAAAGGCCCTTAGAGAATCTGCGTGTTAAATTTTGATATCGCGATGTAGGAACTGTCATGGCGTCCACTTTAAGAGTGGTCGTTATTGACGCTGTAGTCTGCTACATCACTGCCGTGTTGCGTAGTTCACATGTGGCGTGATAGATTTCGCCACAACCTAATTTAATCATCTTAAAGTATTTTGATTAACTAGTAGCGATCGTGTTTTAATTTATTAACACTCGGTATATGTTTTTTATCTCAGCAAGGTCAGCTACAAACGTGATTAAAATTCAAATGAATCAATTACGATACCACTCTCGAGATGAAAAGAAATCTCTCCACTCGAACTCATAAAAATTCTAACTTATTAACTCGAAGGCTTTAAAGTCAATACGTATTGAACTCTTGGGACAAGAAAATCTTGGAGAGGCTATCCGAGAGAGAACATCTATATGATAAGATATATTGTGTTTACATACAAGGAGAAGATGTAGTAAAAAACATTAAAGAAGTATGCTTGAAGAATGACTGAACGGCGATTTACAAAAGGAATTTAGAAGGCGGATGTCAGTGGAAACGCCAGAAGAGGACGCTCTAGAAGGATGACATTGATGTTATTGGTGATGTTATACAAAAAGTCTCAACCGGCGTGCGTGTATAACAATATGTATGAACGTGGAGGAAGAAACAAGAAAATAGATGTCCGTGGTGGTCCACGTCACGACGACGTCAACGTGGAACGGTGCGGTGCAGCGGTGACGTGACACGGTGCGTTGACGTAACGTGCAAATTTACGTTACCGTATCGTAAAAATGCACGTCAGGATCATTGTTACATTTATCGTTGACCATGTAGATCCTGAATTTTAATAAAAGAAACAGTAAGCTATGGTTTTAAAGCATCGGAGCACATAGACGGCGACTAAATCGCGGGCGCGGAGAGCGCGGGCGGAGCGCATATACGTGTGCGCGCTTGCGGCTAGAGGCGGAACGTGGTACGACACGGTAACGTAAATTTGCAGGTTACGTCAACGCACCGTGCCACGTCACCGCACCGTTCCACGTTGTTGTACGACGTCGTGACGTGGAGATGTGGACACGCTCTAAGTTAATATTTGACCTACTTTCCAGTAAAGTTGTTGTGGACACTATTTCGCGCAAAACAACGCGAGGCGAGGTTGCAAGCAGGGAAATGATTATTCCGCTCTCCCCGTCTTTTGTTCTTTACGAGATACCCCGCCGGTCAATGGTTTTCATAAAGGTTTTCTTTATGATTTATTAGTAAATATTTTTGTTACATTTTTCTTCGTTACATGTACGCACAAATTATCATATATCTTTGAATATGGCACAGACATAAATATCTTTTTATGGTCTTATAATAATAACTTTATAATAATAATTTATTTCGGTCTTAAAGTACAACAAATTGTTACTCTGCGTCCGTAGTACTTGACTTTTTATTTGATGTTTGTACGGCAACACGTAAAACAATGGCCTATTAACTCCTAAACTAAGTCAAGCTTGTACTAGGAGATAGTGGTTCTTTAAAAAAACAGAGCTTACATAGACGCAATTTAAAAATAAAACAATAATTATATGGACTTCATATTGTTCAATCCATAGTTAATTTTAATCTTAAAGTTCAGCCTTTACACAGACTTGGGGGTGTTTCATCAATCTATCATTAAGTGTCCAAACGCACTATGCCGAAGATACGCGACCGAAGTTCCGCAGCTGATTTTACGTTCCGACGTATTCGGCTGATATGACACATCATAAGTGCCGAACTTACGCGGCAGAAATTCAGTTGCGCAGACTTGTGGGAGGACACGCGGGGCGTGGGCATGCCTGCCTCCCGCTACTCCCCGCCCCGGATCTTCGTCGGCAATCTAACCGAACTTCGGTCGCGTATAATGTATGCTCTGCAGAATACGTTGCCGCCGAATTGCCGCTGAATTTACGCCCGACCGAAGTTCGGCTGTACGCTATAACGCAACGTAATTTCAGCATAATGTGTCGTCAGTAATACAAATAGCATTGCAGGCGTAATCATGCCGAACTTCGGTCGCGTAACTTCGGCATAGTATGTTTAGACACTAACTGTTCATTAAGCTAATTCGGTCTCTAAACTTTTCAATAGCTAACAATTGCATTTCACCAACATATCAATTGTGATAAGGACAAGATTATTGAACACATAAATATCATGTTTGCAGGTCACATTTAGCTTATCTGGTCAATGGTTACAGACTACTTATTGATGGGTTGGTAAAATCGCCCCGCAGTCTACTTGATTAACTTGAAATGCTTAGTAACATCCAAAAGTATGGTAATAACTACCCTGATACTGAAGTTCGGACAGCCTTTTACAAATGGAATTGGACACAAGGTCAAAGAGGACAATAGAGGGTCCTTAGCGCTCTCACTCGATTCCACAAACAAAGTAGTTATTCGAATGTGCGAGAGCAAACCGAGCGTTGCTAGTGACCACAAGTGGGTAAAGGATGGTTTACACGATACTACTGTATCGTTGTGATTTAACTGCTTGCAGTACCCATAGCACGAATTTGCAAATTACGAAAACGGCAATATTTATTTATTTACACACATTTATAACATTATAACTTTTTAAGACACGTTCATATTTATGATCAGTTACGGTTTACATACGTGTATTTTTCAAATTAGCCGTCATCCGAATTTCAATAGAGATGGTGGTTGGACACCGCCATCTGCCTACAAACCAGCTCTGAAGTTTACTTCATATAAAAGTGAGTTAAGTCTGGAGTGCGACACAGTAAGCGCGGCATGCACCGGCACTCAGTATTTCAATAACCCAGACACGACAAGTGACGAAGACGCACGAGGAATACTAACACCAAGCGCGCCCCTCTCGTCGCGAGTGCAACGCTACGCGGCGCAGTGCAGCGCTAGTTCGACTCGCGATCTCGCCGCATGATTAAGGGCTCCGTTTGGGTCCGAAACTAGTCGGGCAATCCCGAAAAATGCAATTGAGTAAACCGTAACTAATCATAAACATTTATAACATCATTACAGTTAAATCCAATGCAATGTTATAAGTAAACATAAATTCTTAACATAAACTACATTTAGATTTAACAAAATATTAACATAACAACAAATTATAACACTATACCTCTTTCTATTTTGGCCAAATACATCATCTGCCTGATATAGTTCTAATAGTTTTCGTGCACTCGCATAAATCCATATTATACACCAAAAGAGATACATGTATTATTCAGTTTAACGAGCTCGCGGAAACTATTGGTAAACTCGTACTAGAGGTAAAGATATGTCTTTAGTTCACAGATACTGTTCGTATTCGCCATGCTATAGACATCTCCAAATTGTTGTATCGCGCGGATTGTCGATAGGAGTGAATTAAGTATTATAAAGGGGTGAGTCTAATATACATAATGAACATTTAGACAAAAAACAAACATTTTCCTGGCCAGGAACCGACACAGTTGATTTTGAAAAAAAAAGAAACACTTCCTGTATTGCACTATACGATAGTGTCGCTTATAAGGATCAAATATTCCCTATACTTTCGGATTTAACCATCCATGCCCAGTTGAAAAATTCAGCCTGTACATCGGGCATATCCCGTCATTTTAGTTTAACGCTATCACGACTAAAAATCTACGTAAATCATCGACGACGAAGGCACTTATTTTAATGAACAGGCAAAATCATTCGTGATAAAAGTTACTACTACGATAAATACGATAAATTCCTTTCAGTTACAGTCATTTAAATTGTATAACGATTGGATTCTCCACGTGTCTTTGTAAAGGAAATAAACTGACTTAAGTATCTTAACAAGTCCCACAAAGACCCCTAGGGCCTTATTACAGAAGATGGTTTAAACTAAGACTAAGGTAAACCCAGGATTAAAATATACCCATCACTTTCTTATGTCATATAACAAAAAGAGACGGGGCTATTTGAAAACCTAGGTTTTTCTTAGACCATCTTTTGTAATAAGGGGGAATGAGTATAAAAAGTAAGGTACCTACTTTATTTCTGTGACACAAACTTCTTCAAACAAAGTTGTTCTAGACGGTTCTGTTCTTTGTAAACGCGATGGAGAAAGAGACACTTTTGTCTACATTAGTAAGTTATACTTGCTGCAGTTGCTAGTTCCGTGCTTCGGAGTTTCGGTACAGTCCGCGAGGCCTAAGCTGAGCTTTACATTTGTGTGAGAATGAATACAGACGCTTCTTTTGCTTGGTTTAAATCGGTTTACACTGCTTCTTGGCAATCGATTCTATGTGTACTCACACAAATGCAAAGCTCAGCTTAGACCTCGCGGACTGTACCTGTTTTTATGTGAATACCTATGACATTCGCATTAGGATATTAGTACGATTATGATTTGTCTCAATTCATACAGAATTGATTTATATACTTTTGTAGTATTATTCATTCCTTTTCCTTTATTTGCATAATTTTATTATTGTAAATAATATGATTTTCTTTGTATAGACTCCATTAATTTATTCAACTGACAGACAGAACTGTTGCAGGAGAATTTGTTGCGCCGTTTCTTCTTCACAGCATAAACACTAGGAAGCGGTGAAGGGAAGGTTTTTTTGTGGGCTGTCTATTGTAATATTAACGTTCAAAAAGAACTAAATAAGTAATTCTAGTCTATTTTGAATAAATGAGTTTTGAGTTTGTTATTACTAAAACCAGTTAAGTAAAGTGTTATTGATTGATTCATTGCGGGTTGCGTAGGTTGAATGTCCGTAGCTGTAGTTAAGGAAATATTTTTATACAACGTTATTTTTAGTATATACAAAAACCGAGACATCCCAACAAGATTTTCATCAGAACTGCCTGAATATGTGTTTTTTTTTTAAAATAAATCTCCAAGTTACACCGTCGTTTATGTCGCGTTAAGTTCTCTAGTAAAGTGTGAAATGCCTGAGATGTGCTATGCAGGGGTTGTCTAATACACGGAAACTGACCGAGCAGACCATCTCAAGCCTCAAGGTGTCTATTCCCGTCAACTGTTATAGGTAGAAACCTACTGAAACAAAATTGAAATATTTGAAAAAAAAATGTGGTGTACAAAATATGTCAATCGGTTCTCCTAGTGATTCTGAACAAACTAGTTTCAGGTTTAGTATATACTAAAACTAAGCTTGTATAAAGGAAATATTATTAAATAAAAACATGTTTTGCAAACACTACAAGATAGGCTACAACTCCTTCATAAGTTGCTATAAAATTCTACGCAAAATAAACCACACCCATGTAGCAAGTTCATCGCTTTTTATAATAAAACCATTTAACTAACAAATTACCAAATTACTATATTAAATGTAAACAACTCTTTTTCAGTCGTAAAATAAACAATAGACGAATAACCGTGGCTTAGCGTTCATTAAATAACATAAAAACATAGGAGCTACGCCGCGTAGATAGCCGTAGCGGTCGTAGAACCTTCGTAGCGAGATTCTACGAGCTACGAGGCTACGACGTTTGCAATCGAATTTTCTGAGGTAGGAAATATTAATTCAGTTACGAATAGATTCAATTTAATGTAATGTAACTTAGTTATCGGATTTTGAATCATATTTCAGAAAGACATTGCCTATCGCTTTCCATGAGTATTTTTCAGCATAATATCGAAGCTTCCAAAGATTGTTTATACAGATTCCTCCAGTATGTTCAGTTGGCTAATTTAGGTGTTTTTTTGAAGCAGGGAACATGCATGTTACCTGTAGATTTCTTTAATCGTAATAATAACAAACAAAAAACGAAACAACAACAAATAAAAAAAAAACGTTTTGACAGTTTTATTTTACGAAAACTATCAAAATATTTGGCTTTAATTTTGCTGTCAAACAATTTAAAGAAAGAAAAGAAAAAATATTTATTCTGGACTCATACATTGCAGAAACAATATACAAAAAAAAAGGATAAAAATTAAACTACCTGCACGAGGCCAAAAAAGGCTCCCATCTCAGCATAAAGCTGCAACAATTTAAAAAAAAAAGTCGCAACGCTGGTTTTCAGATATGATTATTGTAATGCCACGGGCAATAATATATAATTTGAAAGTTTTTTGTAAACGAAAACTATATTATTAAAGAAACGGAAAGGTTCGCGCACGTTTCTTGCTTCATAAAAATGACTAAATAACTCTACAGAAATAGAATTTAGTTTAGTAAGTTGCTGGGGATATCTATTTTATATTGGGAATGGTAGATGGATAGTATTTAATTCAAAGACAACAGCACTCTTTTCTGCAAATAAACACCCCTACAGCAAAACAAGAATACTTGCCTTATCTTAGAATATTCTATGAAGCTAGATGTAGGTGAATTGCTCTGATTTGTACAAGTCAGTTGTCTGGAAGTAAAAAAAAATATCTCAGTAGGTCACTGAGATATGTATCTTCTTGTGAGCGACTTTTTTTTCTTTCTTTAAATCATTTTAACCCGACTAGTCGACTAATTACTATCTACTATTTCTATTTCGAGACTAGTCTTCCACTTTGAAGAATAGTGTATTTTATTTATGACGTGGCAAGTTACTGGTTTTAGATCGAGCTACTTCAGTTAAAATTAACCATTGGAATTCTAAGCAAAATCTGATATTCAGAGAATAAAATGTTCAGAATATTGATGCTGTGTCATTTGATATACAGCATGACAAAAAATTCAAAATAAAAAAAACTTTAAAAAAGTAAAAACCGACTTCAAAAAAACTAAACGGAGGAAAATAATTATCATTTAATAAAACTACCAGTTTCAGAAGTCGGTGCATTCAATTTGTTTCAGCGTAGAACACCGACTTCTGAAACTGGTAGTTTTATTAAATGATAATTATTTTACTCCGTTTAGTTTTTTTGAAGTCGGTTTTTACTTTTTTAAAGTTTTTTTTATTGTATACTTTTTAGTGCCACAAATTACAATTAAAATAGTGTACAAATTCTCGGACCAGCACTACAACTAGAACGTCGTCTACATACGATTTGTGTATTTTTTTTTTGTTTTTGTTGACTTTTTCAAAAAGTGCTGAACCAATTTCAATAAAATTTATATGGGACCACCTCTGAAGTATGGGCTACCAAACAAAAAAGAATCATCAAAATCCATTCATAATTGGGGGAGATATCGCGTAACAAACACACAAAAAAAAAAAACATTCAGACGAATTGAGAACCTCCTCCTTTTTGAAGTCGGTTAATAATCAAAGTCGCTCAAAATGTATGAAACAGCAGATTATAATTTCACGAATTTAGAGTTTGTCCCGAGTAAAAGTCGTACAGAATGATGAGGAGAGTTAATATCTTTCAGATGTAAAGCAACTAACCGCTGCAACAACCGTTTACCTAAAATTCTAATGAATTTTTAGAGTAAACGACTGTTTAACTGGAGATATTGGTGAATTTATAAGCCTAAAGTAACGATAACTAAACTAAACTAAAGTTAACGATATGAGGAATGTGTAGAAAAACTCCTCACACGCAGCCATCAAAACAAGGACCCTGCAAAACATATTCACACTCATCATCTGCCTAGCCTTTTCCCAACTATGTTGGGGTCGGCTTCCAGTCGAACCGGATGCAGCTGAATATCAGTATTTTACATGGAGCCACTGCCTATCAGACCTCCACAACCCAGTAACTGGGTAATACGATACTCTTGGTAAGACTGGTTGTCAGACTTTCTGGCTTCTGACCAACAGTAACGACTGTCAAGCTTTACGTGCTTTCCGAGGCACGGAGGAAACTCGCTATAGTAAATGGTCACCCATCCACAGACCAACCTCGGCAAGCGTGGCTTAACCCGGAAGATCGGTCTATGCGGCTGTAATTATTTAGGCACGAGCTCCTCCATAACATATTCACACTACAACCTAAAATTATAATATAACCTTCTACCTTAATCAAACACGTACAAAACGCTATAAATTCAGGTACTGCCGCACTTACTTCCGGCGGGCGTCTCGAAATTCCCCGCCAAAATACCAAGGTTCACCCATTTTCACTCCACTTTCATATTAAAACTATGCACTATGAATTATTTCTTGAACCTTGTTTCGGAACACAAAGTTGTATTTGCGGTTTGCTTGCTGAAGTTTGCAGGAAAAATATTTTGAAGCAGAAAATTTTTGCTAACAATTTTCGTATTAACGGTGAAGGATGTTCAACGCAAATTGTGTTATATGAAAGTTTTATACAGGGTGTCCCTGGAAGTATAGATCAAATCGAATTGGGGCGTGGGCAAGGTCATTTCAAAACTTGTAGGAGTAAAAACTTGAGTAAAATTTTTGCCAGACCGAAAAACCCTTTGCAGTAAATATTTTTTCTTATTAAACACATGTTTTCTAGCTGCGTAAAAGTTTTACCACAAAAAAGGCCTACTGTTCTCCAAAGTCCTGAAAAAAATGATAGCTTTGATAGTTTTTTTATGATTTTTTTCTATGCGATGTGATTGAAAAAAGAAAGTTGGTCATAACTTTTGAACCGTAAAAAATTGCACCGACATTCTCAGGGTTAAAAAGTTTGGAAATGACATTGCTCACGCCCCTATTCGATTTGATCCATACTTCCAGGGACACCGTGTATAACATCTGGTTGTTGTGTCAGGATAGCAGAGAATCGTGAGAGGTCAAGATGATTGATTGATATTAGGGGGACATAAATAAAAACGAGTTTCATGTTGTTTTTGTTGTCGATCGCAAAAACATGGCTAAACACTCCATCGTCGCCTCGAGCGGTCATTTTTATTTTGTCACGTCGTATAGGTACTATAATTATAAGAGCCGCTCTATACAAAATTATTTTGTAAGCACTGAAATTAAACATATATAAGGTCTATCTATTCATACACGAAATATTTTAAGGGATACATCTATAGGTGGTAAAGAAGCCATATAAATAAAATAAAATAAAAAATAAGTAAGTACATAATAATTTTTTGAAATTAAATAATTTTAATTTACTTGATACACTTAACAGATACTGGCTCATTACTATTTTCAATATCCATTACGCTAGTTTCTACGTAGTATTTATTGTCATTGAAGCGGGCATTTTTTTTTCAAATTTGTTCAAAATTTTTCAAGCATTATTACAATTATAATAATTACGTAAAATAAGCTAGTGAGCTGGCGAGTCACCGTCTGCCAACGCATTTCAAATTTAAACGTGAAAGGCAGACGCCGTTTTCTTCCGGCAATAGAGGTTAACCGATCCACTAAACACCCCCTCCCATAGACCAGATATTTTTTTACCATAGTTTACAATAGTTTTGCACCCACTTGGGACGGTCCATGACTGTACTTCAATAGTGCAGCCGTGGATAGTCCCCGGTTGGTGCCCCACCCCATTTTAGATTAAAGTTCTCAAAGGGGCCTCTGCGCGTTGGACCTGTGTCCCCGTGTATGCCTTCCAAAATACCGGACATCTTCCGCACGGAAGATGAGCCGTGAATAGAGACACGTAAAATAATAATTATTAAAAAAAAAAACGCTTTTCTACGGCTTCTTTACCACCTATAGATGTATCCCTTAAATTATTTCGTGTATGAATAGATGGACCTTATATATATTGGGTAATTAAAATTCGTAATATATATAATTGACTAGCTTTTGCCCGCGACTTCATCCACGTGAAATCCCATAGGAACCGTGCAACCAAATGCATTCCCGAGGTTTTCGACACCAGGTTTTCACTCTAAAAGCGTTTGTCCACCGCCGCCATCACCGAGAAACGAGATTATTTCGGACCGAGTTCTGAACGACGTGACGGCGATCGTGTGTCCACCGCGACCGATCTCGGTGGTTCCCAACACAAGACAAAAATCCGTGCACCGGCGCCGTCAATCTCGGATGCAGTGAACAAGAGCAGACGCGTTTTCCGGTTGGTCCGTCACGGTCTCGGCGAAGTTCTAACGGTAGCGCCGAACTAGGTCACAATCTCGGTGGCCGAGTTGACGGCGCTCGGATGACGGACGTGCGGTGTACACGCAGTCATAGTAAGGTATGTATCGCTACTTCGGCAACGTCATCTTGTTCTCGGTGACGGCGACGGTGGACAAACGGCCTAAGGCGACGTCACGTAGATCGCGAAAAATCATTTTTTATTAAACATGCTTCTAAATAAATTCACCTCATATTAACGTTTTAATATATCACTGAGTTATTGTACTGGTTAATACTTTAAATTATTCCGGTTAGCCGCTTAAAACGCCTTCAGGTTCAAATTTTAACCAACCGCAAATATAACTTCGCAAGCCCAATTTATGTAAGCAATTAACTTCCGAGCAAAATTAAACGTAAAATTGTTCATATAAAGTCTGTTACACACGGAAGTAATTACATACTTGATTACATTGCAGTTTCTAAAATAAGGAAGGCACTGTCTCATTGGACACGTAATTAAAAGCGTGGGTGAGTAGAATGAGGTGTTGTATTCTATTCTTAAGTCACTTGCTTTGGGTGTTTCTGTTGGAACATTGTTAGTATCAGCGCTGATTTAAGTGTTTATTACACTCTCCGATTTTTACGGCCCGGTTATACTACCTTCAATAAGAGTTAGTAGAGACCCTAAAAATCGAGTAATGTAATAAGACTTTTAGAGCGGTTACGCACTGCATCATCATCATAAGATCATTTTCAATGTGGAATCTGTTTCTTTGTCTTCTATTTACTTTTGCATTATTTTTGGAGATACCGCGCCCCCTTTCGGATCGCTTCAACACTAAATGGGGCACGCCCCACCGCACCGGTTGGGAAAATATGGTCTAGACCAGTGATGGGCAAAGTACGGCCCGCGGGCCAGCTCCGGCCCTTGAAACGCTTTGATCCGGCCGAAAACACCCGTAGTCGTAGGAACCTTTCGAATACTCTAGAATAAAAAGTAGATACCTGAGTTGTGTTTGCATCGACATAAATCGATGTATAGAAATTTTGGCCCACATAAGATGATTCGGTTTTTTTGGCCCTTGATAAGAAAAGTTTGCCCACCCCTGCTCTAGACTATCCTTATCGGAGGAAATAGCCAATGTTTCGCTATGTCCTCTGGGATTGCTCTCATGAAATCGCAAATATCCGAAAATACATGTGCTTACAGATGTTTTACTACACATGTCATTGATAAATTGAATTGTCAAGTCGGCCTGAAGTGTATAGATGGAGTGCCTTGTTTTGGTTTGCTATTGTTTGACAAGCATTGAAGGTTGGTCTGTCATATGTATACCTACAAAGCTATTTTTCGTATACACAAAAGCTAAAACAACTCAAAAAGATTTTTATCACTAGCGCCTAAATGTATTTCTTTCAATGAATATCCAAGAAGGATGCGGAAAACGTGAGGTGCGCCATGGAGGGTTTGTCTAATATACCGAAGCCCGAGTCCGCCGTCTCAGGCATTAATGTAAGCATCTTTTCGCAGTCCACGAGATGCGTAGGTATATTGAATCCAAGTTGAAATTGAAACTTAGTTTTGGAAAAATATATAAAGTTGTATAAAAACTACAGGGTGAAATTGTAAACAGTCGACAAACTGAAATGGGAGATTGTACTCATCACTATGAACAACTTTTACTATGAGAGCAAATTTGAAATCGCGAAAAAAAAATCAGCTGTTCCCTACATTTTGACGAGTTATGCGAACATAAATGTAGGGAACATCTGTTTTTTTTTTCGCGATTTCAGGTTTGGTCCCACAGTAATAGTTGTTCATAGTGCTGAGTACAATCTCCCATTTCGATGTGTCGACTGTTTACAATTTCACCCTGTATACCAATCAAAACTCCAGATGATATTGAAAAAAAAAACATTTATTTTTTATCCTTTATAAAACTATCTATACAAACTAAAAGAGTGCATCAAAATTTTCCTCCGGATCGCTGTCGACTGGAAGCGTGCCCGGAAGACTGGTAGCTCTGCCACGTTGTATGGCTATATTTTGATGCACTCTTTTAATTTGTGTGGGTAACATAATCTAATACATCTGTTTTAATATAATTTTGTATGTTTTATCCTATTCTTAAACGACTAAGAAAAAAGGTATCAGTAATATAACATCCCTTCTTATTTGTCAAACCTAATATTTACCCAACTGCAAACGAGGTACATTAGCCACTTAAATTAGTTAACACGTCTGCTGTTGCAGTTGTAGTTGTAAACCATTTGAATATTCATGAGCTCGAGTGTACAAGGTTCCTGAGGTGTCATACTAAGCTCTACATTAAATATTTATGTATTATATGATGTTGTGGTAAATAAATTGGGTAATAATTAAATTATAACTGAACATTTTTAAGTTGATTAATTAATAGTTAGTTGAATAGCTAACACGTTCAGTGCCGGGTGCCCTCCAAGAAGGCACCCTGTAGTCGCATTCGCCATGCCGGGTACCCTCGTGGAGGACTCATTCTAAATGTAGGTTTTTCTCGGAAAATACACTATCATGAGCAAGCAAACACCTATTTTACGACGTAGTAGCTTATTTTTCACGGTTTTTTAAGGGATCCGTTTCTGAAATATTGAGCTTTAAAGTGCAATTTTTTGTTAGAGTCAAGCGTCCCCCTCCCCCTGCCAGCAAAACGGTTCGTTTTGGTTATGTGAATAAATTCACAATAGTAGTATAATACAATGAAGTTGAAAGGAAAACTATCACAGCTAAGTAGGCTTTACAAGTTTACGAGTAATAGTCGACCAACCGGAAAAGTTAAAATTTCGTACAAATTCCGTTGAAAAATTATGAAGCCCTCTTCTAAGTCCGCATTATTGTGCAACTACGGAACCCTATTACTGCGCGTGGCCCGACACGCACTTGGCCGGTTTTTTCATCTCAACACGAGATAATTTGAAGACAAAATTATTTCGCGCTGGGCATGTTAGGCTAGCAAAGGTAACAGGTTAACGAGAGGTGTGAGACTATATTTTATACGCTTTTGAGCAGCAGTGAGACGATATAAGTTTACGAAATAATTAACGCTATAAATTGGAATAAGACTACAAAGTAAAACAGTTTTGTTTTTAGATCCAAGGTTTATAATGTAAGACTATTGGCACCCCCATTTTTCGTACTCCCTACAGCAGAGCAGTCAAAAGGAGACTTAGGCCAGTCTTCTCTCTCTTCTAACTTTCATATCAAGACGAACTATACAAGAAAAGTTCAGGCCGTGGTGAAAATATAAGCCAGTTGGCAAGGTAGTAGTGGGGCTGACAGCCGTTCGTCTGAGTGACAGCTGTCACTCATGGTGACACTTCTGTCTTTGTCGTTCTCTACGATAAAAACAGAGATAGTATGAGGCTCGCTTCGAGAAACTATCTCCGGGTAAATCAGTTTTCCGGCCCGTATTCACAAACAACACTCAAGCGACCCTTTTACTGTGCGAACACACAGCGTTGAATACGGCTCTGTGTTCGGTTGCCTTGATTCCCGCAATATAATGGCAACAAATCACAGAGTCGTATTCAAAGCAATGCGTTCGAGCACACTGTGACCACATAGCAACGTTTGTGAATACAGGTGTTATATTGTCGAGTATCGGGTACTTGCGTCGCCTTGTGTACGAAAGGCTTTATTCACAGTGGTAGCAACCTACTGCCAATCGACATAAACAGCAAACACAAATTCAATGCAAAACAGCAGGACAATTGCGTAACGTAACCAATATCAATCATGACAGTTTATTTGTCAAAAACAATATTCATTGCGTGGTACATAGTTGTGGAGAAGTCGGGTTGTACATACGTCGCTATGGAAATTGTTGACCTGTCAAAATCATAGCTATTTTTTTTAAAACAAAATAATTTGCCCTCTCTAGGATTTCTCCTGTATCGTGGGTGCGTTTACAGACACAAATCTCACACACAAACGCCCAAACAAGAAACAACTATTTGTAGGCCATACAAAATTTTGTTCCGTGTGGGAGTCGAACCCACGACCCGTAGCGCAGAAGCCAATCGCTCAGCCACTGCATCAAACGTGTCGTCGAACATATAGCGATTATGAGTGTATAGCGCAATTAGAATGCAGTTCTTATTTTACTTAGGGCTGATTTTTCAATCGTCAGATAACTTTTATCTGGGGAATAAGTTTTACGTTTTGACAGCTTTTGTATAGAAAATATGTCAAACCGTCATATTTATTCCGTGGATAAAATTTATCTGACGATTGAAAAATCGGGCCTTAACAAGATAAGACTCAACAAAACCTAGCACGCTTGGTGGTAGGATCTATACGGTCCGCCTAGCTAGCTACCACCTAAACATTAAAGTCCGGCGCCAAGCAGTTTACTGTGTTTCGCCGTGTGTATGTGAGAGCCAGAGGTGTATGGGGGAATATCTCTATTATGTGCTCCGTCTTAAGCCATGTCTGCGCTTACCATCTGGTGCGATTAGGGTTAAATGCAAACAAGCCAAATAATAAAAAAAAAACTTCCAGCAGTTTGGAAGTATACAAAAATCGTAAGACAGGCTATCGATCGTGACATGTTTACCATGCGGCTCGTCTCCCTGGGGTCATGACTATTGATTTGACTATGTATGATACGAATTTTGTCTAGACATTTATATTTATAAGGTTTCAGAGGTGGGAAAACTTTCGAAGGTCAAAAGAGTGGTAAATTACTTGGCAGATAGCTCGATAGTTCGTTGAATTAATTTATGCATAAGTTGGGTTTCATTGTGTAGAGTTGTACGTCAGCATCATGTGTTTTTTTCTCATATCAATGGTCAGCATACTAAGTTAATTTAGAAAGAATATAATAATTTAGATATTTATTTACGTACTTATTATATAAGTCAATAAATATTAGATAACAAATTCATATGTATAATAATCATACAAACCTACATTGTACATATTAACTGATATACATATTACACAATACCTACAAAAATATAGAAAAGGATAAATCACTTCTGAGATGATTCTAGCCTTGTGAAGATGTTGCCTTTTACTTACCTATAAAAGCTACCCACCCTCAACTATTAAGTACGCAATCAATCAAAAGATTTCGCAGATACCCAGGTGGAAACCAATCAATCATCTTCACACCAACATTGAAACAATATCTGATATCAAAATAAGAAAGGACAATGGGACAAAATGTATGGACTCCGTCCCCACCCTTGTAGCACTATAGAGGGAGTTTGATTGAATGAACGAAGGAATGGATAGTCGAGAATGAGTGAGGGAATGAATGAAACCGGCTTGAAATAAAAAAAAACATATTTAATTTTTTATTATTTCCTCATTTTAAATCAATTATTGGCTGAAAAATAAATGCTGTACTGACTTCAAGAATGAGTCATTATATTCAAAATGAACTGTTTATAAAGTCAATGAATCAAAAATACCGAAATGAGTATTATAATTATGATTCTTTATTTTTCTGGAGAAGGTTATAAATAAAAGTACCTTTATTTATAACTGCATTTTTACTTTCGATTATTACTTCATCCCAGGCTGGCCCAACGAAATTCGCTAAGTGCCTCCCGACACCGAGGTACCATTTTTTTTTTTAGCGTTTTTCTCGCCTTTCACCACTATCTCACCTGATGGTAAGCGATGATGTGGTCGACGGTGAAGCACGCTTACCTAGAATTAACCTATTCACTCTTGACTTAAAGACCCCAAGGTTGTAGCTATCAGGAAACAAAGACTCCGGCAGGGAATCCCACTCCTTAGCTGTGCGAACAATGAAAGTGTTCGCAAAACGCTTTGTACGGATGGGTGGGATGTCCACCATGTACCGATGGCGCATTGCCGTACGTCTTGTAGTCGGATGATGGAAAGGGCCAGGCGGAATGAAATTGTGCAGTACCATCGCACAATCCCCGAAGTGTAACCGATAAAAAAATCGACAGGGCTGGCAACTCAGCGTCGATGTTCAAGGTTCTGGAGCTTTGAGTTGATCAGTGCATCGTTGCCGATAAGGCTCTTGGCCCGTTTGTCGATCGACTCAAGTGCATCGAGCTGGTATTTGGCAGATCCGTCCCAGAGGTGAGAGCAGTACTCCATACATGACCGAACTTGCGCTTTACACAAGTTGAGCAGCTGTTCAGGCGTGAAGTACCGGACGCGTGCGCCTCTCGTTCTCTCTTTCCCACATTGAACTATTGTTATTCCGGCTTCCCACGGTGCGTGATAGCGCGCACCGCGACGCACGAACTCGCACCGACGCACCATGGGAAGAGACTCGTCCGTGGTAACGCGGACGCGTGCGGAGCGGTGCGCCGTATCCATATCACACACCCTCATAATATGGCTTCCCACGGTGCGTGATTTTACGGATGATACCACGCACAGCCGGTACGCGCTACCACGCACCGTGGGAAGCCAGCTTTACAATAGCTTTGGAGCTCTTCAAATAACCCCTTATCACTAACTAAAATAATTATATTCATATTGAAGTAATAATATAAGCATTTTTTAAGGTAGTTTTTATGTTACTTTCATATTAAATAACTTACAAACTATACATTTTACAGATGAGCTGTCATACAATAAAATTAAGATATTAATAAGGTCTTTCATATACAATAGGTAAGAAAGTGCTACACCACTGGGGACGTTTTGTCCCATTGTCCTTTCAACATCAACAAGGACCTAATTCTCCTAAAAGAAATCTTGACAAATCGCAATCGAACCAAGAGGTCTACTCCCTAAGCACGAAGTCCGTGGTTTCGGCCTTAATCACGAGCGTTTCCTACTCCCTATCACCTACGGATATACGATTATTTCAGGGCCCGAACTAAGAATTAATGACAACAAGATTTGACAGTTGTCCCTACTACCGATGTGTTTTTGCCCTTCCGGAAAGTTGAACTTAACACTTGTTTTGTTCACTCCTACGTTTCGGGCTACTTTCGGGCGGGCGACTAACTTCGTTGACGGTCTTAGGGAGTAGGCCCCCAAGGCCGAACCGTTCATTTGGTATGTCTACACCCGTGCGCTTTCATGTTCATCTTGCGCTTTCAAATTTCAATTCCTTTTGCGTCAAGCGCATGCAATATTAAATAACAAACATAATAATTAAAAAACAAAACCAATCATTTTGACGGTTTTCGTAAACAAAAACTGACTGACAATTGTGGTTCGTTTGCGATTGGCTACAATTTCGTTAGTCGAATTGGCTTCCAGATCCATTACAAGAATATTGGAAAGAAAGAAAGATGATTTATTTTGCAAATATGGGTACAAAATGGAGTTACACATCGTAAAGTTCAGCCATATTTTACCAATCGGCATGCAAAAAATATTAATGAGAAAGCATCACATCAAACACATTAAATTAATATACAGAGAGAAAGATAATTTAAACTTACATGATTTATGTACATACTTATTATTCTTAACTATATTTGCAGTCGGAAGAGAAAAGTCCTTTTCATTAAAAAAATCTAAAATATTACAATTTATGTACTTTATGAACTAAAAAAATCCGCAGCTTATTTTTAAAAAGTGACAAGGGCAGTTTTCTCCAACTTTTAGGCAATTTATTAAATATGATTGGAGCCATACAGAAGACACTTTATTACTATTTATTATTTTCAAAATAAAATATGAAACCCACTTAAGATTCCGGTTTCACAAACAATTCATTTACTTTACAAACGGATACGATGAAACATATCCTATTCCCAAAAGATAAGGAAAGATTCGCAAAGAAATGTCGGTAGCAGGAAAAAATATCTTTTCATACGGAGGGTATTGCCGTATCGAGTTATTGCATACGAAAGTGCCTCGCAGACGTACCTAAATAAAGAGTCACGTACATCTGCGCGGGTGCGAGTGACGTCATCCGGTAGTAATTGACAAAATATGCGGAAGGATAGGTAGGTATATAATTGGATGAAAGCTAGAATATTATTTTTTATGTAATAGGTTGGCACACAAGCTTTCGGGCTTGTGATTTTAATCACTTGCGGCCTAGTCGAATTGTCCTTTAGACGGTCGATTTTCGCCGTGCGGCCCAGCCGTACGGCGAAAATTAAAAGCCGTGTAAATCCCCTATAACCGACAGTTAGGTAAGTAACCTGTGTTACCTACGTACGCCTCGCTATAATATTTTATTTGTTTACGTTCTGCAACATGGGGTCGCATTTATATTCAAGGGCATCAATTACTCTTGTACGATCTGATTCTGTTTATGGACGTTTAGCGTCCTTATTACATATGAATATTTCCTCAAATGAATAAAAGTTAATAGCAATACATAAATATAAAACCGTTATATTTATTTCAAACATTATTTTGGGTAAAATGGGTTGAAATACTGAAAATCGATGGGCTGAGCTGAATGTAAATAGTTTTCAGCACGTTTATTTTATTTATGTAAGTACGGTATGAATTATCAGGTTAAAACGCGGTTTATTTATTGGCTTTTTAGGTGGAGCATTTAAATTTAACCGAAAAATAGTCCTAGTGTTGATTAGTTATCGAGAGATTTTAGTTGAAATCCTACTGATTAATTAATTCTCTCCCGCCCTGATAGTTTTATTTTTATTTTGGGAACTCGTTGTTTGTTAAAACCTTAATATCACAGAAACTAAGAATGCTAGCTTATTCCAATAAAAAGTATTTTACAGGCTATTTAAGGAGTGTTATTATTTTTATTCAAGTAGTATTAAAATCCTAATCCTAACTAATATTAAAAATGCGAAAGTAAGTTTCTTCTTCTTTCTTTTCTTTTCTTCTTTTTTAAAAAACGTTGCCCCACACTAAGATTTCTCTTGTATCGTGGGTGCGTTTACAGACACAAATCTCACAAACAAACGCCCAGACCCGAAACAACCATCTGTAGGCCATACAAATTTTTGTTCCGTGTGGGAATCGAACCCACGACCCGTAGCGCAGAAGCCAATCGCTTAGCCACTGCACCAAACGTGTCGTCAAAGTTTGTTTGTTTGTTACCTTTTCATTCCTAAACCACTGAACCGATCATCCTGAAATTTTGCATATATGTCAGGTGTACAGAGACGGACATGGGGTACCTTTCATCCCGAAAAAAAGTACTGTTGCCGAGGAAAAGAACAATAACAATAATAGATGGCGCCACGTGTCTTTCGAATCATTATTGAATTATATTATCCCGAAAAATACGGAATACGCGATAAACGACATCCACACGGGCGGAGTCGCGAGCGACCTCTAGTAGTCTATAAAATATATTTATTTGAATACGCTATCATTTTTAGTTTTCGAGATATTCGGGTTTATGTTGGTGGCCCGGTTTCATTGCTCCCGAGTGTACCTACTTCAAATTGAATGTCTGAACACATCGACGTGGCTTATAGGTACCCGACTACCTACCTGGACTCTCTCTGACAACACGAAAAGGAGCCCGTGTATAGCCTAAAAGCCGACCGACCTGCATTCTTCACGATTACCTACTCCAGTCTACACCGCCTTTTGTGAGATATATCTCGGACAGACGCGGCCGCGCATACCATCACGGGACAAACATAATGCCTCACGTCCGCTTAAGTATGTGTTTTACCCTCATAAATTGTCTTGGATATTAAACTTATCATATTCTACTTAATTTGCCGCAATGGTGAAGAAAAAACAACGTGAGGAAACCTGGACAATTTAGTTTAAAAACAAAATATTTCTCGATTATGTGTGCCGGCCACCAAACCGCACTAGGCCAACGTGGAAAACTAAGGCCTTAGTCCTTCACATACTGAGAAGAGGCCAGTGCCCAGCAGTGGGACGGTAAAGAAAGAATGAAAAAAAAATGATTTGGACACAGTACAAAAGAGACACAACATAACATACATATGAAACATAGGCATATTTTTTAATACAGTCACTGCACCAAACGTGTCTGACGACACGTTTGGTGCAGTGGCGAAGCGATTGGCTTCTGCGCTACGGGTCGTGGGTTCGATTCCCACACGGAACAAAAATTTGTATGGCCAACAGATGGTTGTTTCGGGTCACATACACAAACGTCACGTTTGTGTATGTGAGATTTGTGTCTGTAAACGCACCCACGATACAAGATAAATCTTAGTGAGGGCAACGTTTTTATTTAGAGAAAAAAAAGGCTATTGCCATCTTTTTCACTCTCATCGAATAAGAAAGAGACGGACGTAAAAAAGAGCTATCAAAAGTTGAACTAAAATTTCCATACGACGACAGCCAGGTCGGAACATGTTGACTAAAAACACGACGAAGGCGTAGGCGTTCAAGGCGTAAACTAATTTGACATATCTAACTTAGTTCTTATCTATCACCGTCCTTTTCTCGCGCAGTCTGTTAATAAAAAATAGCAATACTCTAATTTTAGTTTAGTTGGTGAACAAAAGAATCGGCACCAGTATCATAAACATAATCATAATTTAGTTGTGTCTCGAGACTGGACCAAACAGGTATCCAAATGAGCTAAACGACAATCATAAGAACTTGGCGCTGGTTTCCACCTGAATTCAGTAATGGGATAATTATGTCATGTGTTTGCAATTAATACGAGCAGGTGATTTATTAAAGTTACGAGCAATTTAGCCAAAACGATGTTTTGAATAGGACAATAAAAATGGAAATGAGATATCAAGGCATTATATCAACAGGTAGGGTAATTTTCCACCTTATCTGTTTTGATGACAGACAAAACTGTGTTGCTGGAGTTTGTTGCGCCGTTTCCTCTTCACGGCATAGACACTAAGAAGCGGTGGACTGCGGGCGTACTTGGGGACTGTCTTTTGAAACACTGACATTCAAAAAGAACTAAGTAAGGGCTCATTCACACGGGTTTCGTCATTGACGATTCGTCATAAAACACGATACGTCATGACGGATGGATGTTCACATTGCATACGGAATCGTGTTTTATCACGATTCGGCAAAATATCCGAATTGATGTTCTCATTCGTTTCGTGATCTTAGTCTTGGATGAACTATCGAACATGATGGATCCGTCACAAAAAAATCACGATTCGTGTTTTTTGACTAACGTGTTTTAAGACGTGTCCGACATTTTTCACGATTCGTGATGCGTGTGAACATGAGCATTTAAAAAGAATAGTCGCCGTCAAAAAAAAAGGATCGTTAAAAAAGACGATTCGTCAAAAAAAAAACGAATCGTCTTCGTGTGAATGAGCACTAATTCTAGTCCATTTTGAAGAAATACGTTTTGTAGTTTGAATGACTACGTAGATTATACCCTTCCCATCGTCTCGTCGAAGTTTACTTAAAAACATAACCCTGCCTTTGCTATAGTGCACTAGAGTAAAATACCTACGCAGTCCTTTTTCGTATCTAGATCCTAACAAGACAGAATAAACATACAAGTCTGAAAGTTTACATAAGTAACTCTACAGACTTTACGACGACTTTCTAAGTCCTTACAAAGCAAATAAAATAACACCGTTTCAGTTTAATAGAGAGAGTAAACTAAAAGTAGTAGTAAACTTCCAAGCGTATGTTATTTGTTGACTTTTGTATAGACGATAGGTACCGTGTGTTTTCTATCTTGCCTGCATCGCTTTCAAAAATGTAAAATTTCAAGAATGTAGGTACATAACGACGCAACTAAAAGTGGCTTCCCATGGTGCGTGATATAGCGCACCGCGACGCACTCGCTCGCACCGATGCATCATGGGAAGAGACTCTCCCGTTGTAACGCGGACGCGTATACGCCGCGACTCGATAAATTCAAAAGTGCGGTGCTAGTTCTCTTTCACTTGGCATTTTGGAATGACGAAATAGCTTCGAATCACGCACTTACGTAAGGTGGCCTCCCACGGTGCGTAATTTTACGGATGTTATGCACAGCCGGTGCGTGATATCGGGCACGTGGGGAAGCTTCCTTAAAAAGCTAAATCGATGTATCTAATCGAACAACCAATAAGCAGTCGCTCATTTTCGCTCCACACACTTATTGCGTCGTTATTCTTGGTCTTGAAGTCAAACTCAGTTTGGAAGTGATCAGTTTTAGAAAGTTTGCTGATGCGACTTCTTAGTTGTGTAGTACGAGTACTGTCTCTAATCTTGCTTACAAATTACGTAAGAGCTAACGGAGACAAGAAACAACTATGTGCTAGTAACCTGCTGTGAACTGAAATTCAGTTTTTTTTTTTAAATTCTTTATTGATTTAGGAACTCTTTATCCTTTGGATATGTCAGTTCCATCGAACCCTTATCTACATCTTACATCCTACACACTATTCATACATCTGTAGAAATTAACCTCTAACTCATTTTAGCTGCGTCGAACCCAGGAGCTGCTAAAATACTATAAAATATACCTACATCTAATCTGTTTAGCTGGAATTGCCTAAAAATTGCTTCTCTCTTATCATTATTCTGGACACACTCCATCAACAAAGAATTTCTGATTTATGTGAATAAACTAATTCCATGTTTTGAATAGTCAATGGATCATTGGTCCATATTTTAGGGTAACGATTCCCTCTCTTAAAACTGCATTATTGGTCAAGTGGTCACAACACAGCGCCAAGTATAGGGACAAGTGGTCACAACGCGGCTGCCAAGCATAGGGTCAGTTGGTCACAACGCAGCTGCCAATAATTGGGTACAGTGGTCACAACGCAGTTGATATGTATAGGGTCAAGTGGTCACAATTCAGCTGCCAAGCATTGTTCCATGATTCGATTGATATTATCTGACAGAATAGAACCAGTCCGGAATTTGGAACAATGCCCGATAAATGGCGATAATACAAGTGCACCTCTTCCCTTACATACTCTCTACGAACTTGTATAACTTTTCTTCGAAACACGTTATCTAAAGTATGGTATTAAGAGAATTGGGGATTTAAAACGTGTAATGTTCTTATCTTAAGTAGTTTTAAGTTTAATAACCTAAACCTAAATAAACCTGTGTGTGCCCGACAATTATGTATTGCGAAGGCGACGGCCACGTCTATTGGCGGTGCCCAGTAGTAGGACCAATCTGCTGAGCAAAGCCCCTATAACGCGTAGGTACCTTGCGTGTACTTAATGACGTAGCAGACAGCATAGATCTTTTTACTTGTTCTCTGAGTGAGTTCACAAAAATCACGATGTACATAATATGTTATGGTACTCGTAAATAATAAAACTGTAATTATTGCCACACTATTGAATTAGGAAATTCCTGTAATGATAGTGATGATGAGTTAATAAATAAATAAATAAATAAATAAATAATTTGGCACGCGTTCTATGTTAACATTGCTTGAAACATAAGATTATCGCTAAGAAAGATTGAAATGTGAAAATATTGCCACAATTTATACCCCGGGAATTACGGGAAAAACAGTAACACTCGGGAATCCAACCTAATACCTCACCTCACATTCTGCAACGTTATTTTAGATTACTAGATCAAATTCACACAAAAATACCACTGGGGGTACATTCAAATTTACAGTTCCTATGAGCAAAAACGAATTTTTGCTTACCAATAGTAGCTTTTTTGTTGCCAAACTAGGCGCATAAAGAGACTCGAAAGCTAATTTTACTTTTTTTTTAAAAAACGTTGCCCCACACTAAGATTTCTCTTGTATCGTGGGTGCGTTTACAGACACAAATACAATACAGGAACAACTATCTGTAGGCCATACAAATTTTTGTTCCGTGTGGGAATCGAACCCACGACCCGTAGCGCAGAAGCCAATCGCTTAGCCACTGCACCAAACGTGTCGTCTTATGATAGCTACACGTTTGGGAGGGTGTAGGTATTATGCAAAGCTATGGGGTATTTGCTTTATTATTGCTAATATCTTTAAAAATAATAAAGCAAAGACCCCATAGAGCAGGGGTGAGCATACTTTTTTCACATGGGCCAGAAAAACGCAAGAAATTTTACTGGAGGCCAGAATAAAAAAAAAATGCATTTTGTTCTGCCAAAAATATAATTTTTGCTGAAATAATTACGGCTATTGTTATGGCATTTTATAATTATCTTTGTATCTTATACCTATTTGTGTCGATTAGGCTGCAAAAGCATATTTCCGAGGGCCATACACTATTGCTCTAAAAGGTAGGGTTGGCGGGCCGGATTAAAACCCTTCGCGGGCCGGAGATGGCCTGCGGGCCGTAGTTTGCCCACCCCTGCCATAGTCTTAATTTTAACCGATAACGCTCGGTAAATTGTAGGAACCGGCCATGAGAAAGACGATACTTAAGTGCGTCTGGCGCACCCTAGATAGTCAGCCTCGCTACCAACCTTGCTGATTAGCTTATCTTAAGTCCTGCAGACACGAAAGAAAAAGACAAATAAAGATGACTAAATTAAAACATTCCTCGACTTGGTTGTTAGCTGGTTCATTAATTGCTGGTCCCGCTTTGAAATTCTGTCTATTGGCAAATATTACCACAAATACAATAGAGGAAAATGTCGACTAGTTCCGACACTAATCTGAACCACAGATACAACTAAAGCCTCTTAGTGGCTTGCAGTGACACTGGTAATACCGCCGGGTTAGAGTGGATTGTGATGTCATTCATATTTTATTACATCTGCTACCGGGCTGAACCACACTGGATTGAATGGATTTCTAGTTAGGCTGGCTGCACAAGGGACACTAGGGGATACTTTCTATATCAAGACACAGGACGGTCGCTGATCAAGACAGTGCACTAACTGACAGGATTGTCGCTCGAGCAATCAAGCCCATGTATCAAGCCGCAGGACAGTCTCTCGAGTAATCAAGCCGGTATACCAAGACACAGGACGGTCGCTCGAGTGATCAAGCCGATGTACCAAGACACAGGACAGTCACTCGAGCAATCAAGATGGTGTACGAAGCCACAGAACGGTCGCTCGAGCGATCAAGACGGTGTACGAAGCCACAGAACGGTCGCTCCAGCGATCACGACGGTGTACAAAGCCACAGAACGGTCGCTCGAGCGATCAAGACGGTGTACGAAGCTACAGAACGGTCGCTCGAGCGATCAGGACGGTTGCTGCATACACAGAACAGTGGCTGTTTCGTTTGCCTCGCTTCCCCGCGCCTACGCGCCTCGTAAAAAAAACGTTCAGAAGCCAGAATGCACACATTACGTAAATTTTACAGTAAATAAACATCGTTGATTTCTCGAGTTGTTGAGATTTATTTTCTCGTCTCAAAGTTGGCCTGATTTCTCGAGCAGAAACCCTACATGTAATACCTCAACACTAGTTTTCCCGTAACCACAGAACTACTCATACACGACGACGTCACGACGCACCGAGAAGCATTCCCGAGGGAACGGGCGAAGTATCGCGGCATCCGTGTTGTAATTAAAGGAACAAGACTACATCATTTATGGCTGTACCCTTGTGTCTCTTGGAAATTATCTCCGTACGTCAGTCACGTCAGTCAGTTGTCGATGAATTCGGTTTGTAGCTAATCTTGTTTTGCTCTCCAAAATAGGGTTGACCTACATAATGGCTGATGCATGCGTGCCGTCAGTTGGGATAGGTCAACTCGAATACGCTATGGCTATTTCGTCACAACGATATTCCAGGCGTTGCCCTACATTGTTACTAAAGGAAACATGCAGGCATGGGGTGCATGAAAAGAGCCTCCATGAGTGATGATACTTTAGTACGTCCGTCACACCCTGGGCAGTCAGCCCCACTGCTAACCTTGCTGACTGGCTAATCTTTTCACCACAGCATGAGCTATTCTCATTTAGCTCGTGCCGACAATAGAGAAGAAGAAGTTACTGTGGCGGCATCTATCTCGCCACATGCAAACTATCCTACATCGCGCAATTAAGATTAAACACGCAGATAGTATATAATATACAACCTCCCAACATCAACCGTTGGGCAGTAGCCCGCCAGGCACAAGACTCCGCCTGGTTGGAGTATTCTCCCTTTGGTTGGAGGAACACCACACCAAGTTTCTCCACATTACTATCGCATAGTTTTGATCATTACAATGTCGGAACTTTGAAAGAGAGTTTGCCCTCTAGGTTTGTTTCCGCTTTTCTTATCAAATGAAGGAGAAAAAATGCTCAAAAAAAAAACATAAATATGATTTGTAAAAGGGTCTGCAACAGATTTATTTACATTTTAACCACCTATCATTTTGACTACAATTCTCGAAATGAGAGAAAACGAGATAGCAAAGCGAATCGTTCGACAACTGTTATTGTCGGAGAGTTCTGGGGTCTAATTCTCTTAAAATAAATTGTTGCCAAACGCAATCGAACCACAACCGTCAGCCAGTTTTTGTTTTCGAAAACTTTCAAAATGATTGATTTTGTTTTTTGTGTCAAACAATTTGATAGCTTTTGAAATTGAGAACTGTCTGAATGAACGGTTCGGCCTTGGTTCGGTTGTGATTTATCAAGATTTATTTTAGGAGAATTAGGCCCCTGTATCATTTAATTATACAGCATGACTGGTTAGTCACTTTATATCCGAAAACCGTTAACTCTGCTCCATCCTTAGAGCATATGCTCTAAGGCTCCATCATTCTGTGCAAGATTTACTGTGGGAGAAAAAAATAATTCGTGAAAAAAAATCAGCTTTTTCATATAACATAATTAGTGTTGCTTAGTAAAATATATACAGCATGTAAGGGTAAACACCGTTATCACTCAAACCATGGGTAGTTGACGTGAACATAAAAGAATGGATCGAGTAACAAAAAAAATTGTATACACGCGCGAGAAATGAGCGGCGCGGCGGCGTTGCGACGCGGCGTACACGCCGCACTCGCTAGCGAGATAGGTGACTGACTGGGGTAGCGAACTGTGCGGGGCCGTGCGTCAGGCCACGCGGCGCGATCCCCGCGCCCCCTCCCTTAGCTTGTTGCCCCCGCGCGTAGGGTGAAATGCTTTCGTGGAAAAATGAAAATTTTATAAAAAAAAAGTTTGTTATTTTTCATTGATTTTACGTTCTATAAATGAAACCAAACCACTGGTTTCAAGGATAACGGTGTTTACCCTTACAGCCTGTATATGGAACAGTTGTTTCACGAATTCAATGTTTGTTCCACAATAAACGATGTATAGAATGATGAGCAGAGTTCATGGTTTTCGGATGTAAAGTGACTAATCAGGATGCCAATTCTACTAACAGAAACTTTTATCAATTGCAACTGAATCGTTCAATCAGACAGTTTTCGTTTACAAAAACTATCAAATTGTTTGACAACAAAAACAAAACCAAAGATTTTGACAATTTTCGTAAACGAAAACTGTCTGAATGAACGATTCAGTTGCAATTGACAACATTTCATATTTTTAACCTACATGTATTATTACGTAATATAAAAGTAAATCCAAATCCAGGGCACCCGTATTTTTCCGTTTTTCGAAATTATGTACTTTTCATTCATAATTTCAATTTTGAAATTCGGCGTATTCTAAAAAGACGTATGCGCCAAATGACGTCATACATACGGTGGAATGGAATCTAACCTTTGCTTCACTGTGAGCCGTCAAAAAAACTGTTAGTTAGATGTCACTGTCATACAACTCTTGTCTTGTTTAACTTCATAAGTGACATTGACATGTCTTGTTTGACATTAAATGTTTTCATCTAAAGCATTGGAACGCATAGGCAAAGGTAATTCCTCATTCCACCGTTTATGTGACGTCGTCACATGTTTTTCGATTTTCATTTTTTTTCTCAGAAATTAGGAAATGAAAAATTTAAAAAAATATATATTTGAACTCAGGACACGAAAATAAAGAAACGGTATTTTTGTTTTAAGGTCGTGTCAGTTTTGAAATGTTGTCAATTTCTGTTAGTACAATTGGCATCCTGTCGTGCTGTATACAGTTTCCGAACAATAAGAGGTCAGCTTATACTGGAAATGTATTGTTTGATAGGTGGCCGTGTATACCAATTTTGTCGGACTTGTAATTTACAAGGGTAGCCGCGTATAAATAATTCAAATAATTTGACGCAAAATGTTCGCCAGCGTGTATGAATAAAACGGCCATAATTGATGCGATTACGTATTCTACGTCAATGTATGCGATGCAACGGATATGCGAAAATAACTTCTACTAGTCGCGTGTTGTAATGTTTTGAATACTTTACTCGTGTATTTTATACTCGTGCAATAAGGATATCGGTACTTTTTACTTACTTTACTTTGACTGTACTGTTGACTTTGTGTAATTCCTTCAAACGCGTGATCTGCTGGTGACAAGATTAACCCTGCATGGGATTTTTAGTTTCAACAAGGAAAAAAAATCAAGAATAAAACATGGTGTCTGTTGTTGACTCATTTTAGTGCCCCGAGTTAACTGACTGCGTGGAACGATATCGCGCTAGTCGTGCCCATCAGCTGTGTCGCCGTGCTTTCATTAATTTATGCTTGATATCGAAATGTGCTATCAAACAAAATTATTTTTAGCAATTTTTTTTTCTTGTCTCTCTAGGTAAAATAACAAATATTTAATCAAGCTAAATCCCGTGCGGGGTTAGTCTATACCAGTAATATATCACGTATTTTTAAGGAATCACATGAATTCATTTGCAGCGCCAGTACAGCAGTTTTTTATTTTATTTTTTATTATATCAAGACTTGTTATTCTAAAAATTCCCGTCAGTTTGTATAGTTCATTGCTTAAAATAATGCAGCAAATAAAATGTTAAGATTTTGACAATAAATATGTGAAAAATCAAAATGGCCGCCATCTCATCAATTAACAACATAAAGAAAAATAATAAACCAACGAACGTAGATTCAACCAGATAATGATCCCTAGTGACCCTCTAAAAGTAGTTCAGCTTTACGACATCGTAACCAAACCGAGATGTATCGATATAATATTATATCGAATGGTTACCCCACTAGCGCTCGCTTGGGAAATATATTTTCAGATGTATCTCACACAGAATTACCCTCTGCCGGAGTTTCGTAAAATTGAATGCAACACGTTTGTATTTTTCTTTTGAATTTTTGAGCCCCATATTTTGAAATAAATATATGTCTGTATACGGTCCAATTTTGAAATATATGTTTGTATTTTTCACAAGACATCTTTTGAGAATATTTTCCCGCGTGGTCCCCGGCAAACAATAGACTACTCCCTCTGCACCCGAGGGTGTTGGAAAACGAGGATTTATGTCAAGAAGATGGGCAGTAGAATCCTCTAATAGTTCTTCTTCTCTGATCTGATCTGTTGGGACAGGTCCTCTCAAACTGCTCTGGAACTTTCCTCAAAAGGCCAGTCCAGGCATTGCACTGCATTGTCCTCACACAAATATTTGCTACAGAAAATATGTCTGGACTTTAAAAGAGACTATGACCCCCGAGTTTGTTTCGGCCTTTCTTTTCAGAGGTAGTCAGATAGGAAACGCCGATGACATCTAGCTTTAAAAAAAAACAAACCGACATGTAATAGTGATTTTTAAATATCCAATTTGCAGAATAAATGATTTCATTTCATTTTTCTCGTGTCAGCACGAGGTATACGAGAACAGCTCATGCCGTGGTGAATAGATAAGCCAGTCAGCAAGGTTGGTGTAGCGGGGTTGCGCGCCCAGGGTGCGCCGGACGTACTTAAGTATCGTCACTCGTGGACGGAGGCTCTTTCTATGCATCTAGTTGTCTGCTTATAACAACATACTGCGATTACCCATCTGTCTGCTAACCATGGGCGTAGTAATATCCTCTGTAACAATTTATTGTAGCGGCTATGTTTAGTTCCTCGCAGATGATATGATAGTTTGATAACCTTTGCTTTAAGTAGACTCTAAGGTTACTGTATAAAAGATTTTTAATTCCAATCTAATACATGACAAAAACACGTGTTTTAGTCAAATGGGTGACGACAACTATTCTCTAGTTTCTATTAAAATTAACATTAATGAAAACTGTAGACGAAATGAAATAAAAAGCACGCGTCGACAACTGCTTTAAATCAGAGGGCTGATCCGGGACCACTCGAAAACTGACCAAGCAACATTTAAATTAGTTCTTCGTAACCTGAGCGAGATGGAAGTAATTCTAGGGTAGACTCGATCCCCGTCATTACAAAAGGTGGTTTAAACCGAGACTAAGATAAACCCAGATTTGAAATATACCCATCACTTTTTAACATAATTATCTATCTATCTATATAAATAAAAGAAACGTCCTGACTGACTGATTGACTGACTCATCAACGTCCAGCCCAAACCCTTGAACCTAGAAAGCTGAAATTTTGCACAGAGGTTCCCTTTATAATGTAGACAAGGAATGAGGAAGGATTTTTCGAAATTCATCCCCTATGGTAGGTAGTTAAATAGAGGATGAAAGTTTGTATGGAAAGTCGTCACTTAACGGGTTCAAAATTTCACGCAAACGAAACTGCGCGGGCAAAAGGTAGTCATATAACAAAAAGAGACGGGGCTATTTTAAAACCTAGGTTTTTCTTAGATCATCGTGTGTAATAAGGGGGGATAAGTTTACGGTATCGATACCGGACCGATTAATGAGGAAACGATCTGTCTTTAAAGATCTCTAAAGGGTCTAAGGGCATTTTTTCATGACACGACATGAAGCTACTAGTGTTGTAGTAAACAGTTTATATGAATATTATGGCGCTTGGAGTCATTAAAACATTTTGTCGTATCGCGTCTTGGGCCGTAGAAGTACGGCTATTGTGAAAGACAAAAGACCTTTGTCACTAAAAGTGTAATTAATGAACTTCTACCATGACTGTCATACTGAATAGCTTTATAATTGGTGTACTAATTTCGTTATAATTAAAATAAATAAGCAAATAATTATATGGCAATCAGATCTGTAAATGAACTACTGAATAATTCATAGATCTAGCGTGCTATCTTAAATAGGTAGATGTTACACGTATATAACGAACACGTAAATTACCAGTTCCAGAACAATACAGTAATTATTAAGTAGCGTGAAAGCCATGTTGATTGCTTGTCATTCTACTTTTGTACAATTTTATTCTCTCTTATAGCAGTGTAAACGAATTTGTGTAATTCCTTCAAACCGCGTGATCTACTGGTGACACGAATAAAGTCTTATTTAAAAATCCACGATATTTTGCGTAGGTTCATAGTAACAGCTAAAGATGATGAAACTACCCCAAAAAAATAAATTTGATGATATAAATACCAATGTCAAAGTTTTTTATTTCAAATAGACCAGATTACAGGCACTTTTAAAACGTCAAAACTAGGTGCACGGTTCTAAAAGGTGGGTATCATGGAGAAGAGCCGGCAAGAAACTCCATGAATACTCTTTTCAAAATAGTACTTTATCTATCTAATAGTAGTATATTATCTATAATATAATTTATCTATAATAGTAGTAGTATAGTAATAGAATATTTTGTTAAAGAAACTCATTTTATTAAGGTTCTTTTAGGTGTAATAACACTCGTGCACGCTACCTACCAATGAGCGTGGGGCTATTTTCTTGTAAAGCTGGCTTCCCACGGTGCGTAGTAGCGCGCACAGGCTGTGCGTGGTATCATCCGTAATATCACGGACCGTGGGAAGCCACATTATGAGGGTGCGTGATATGGATACGGTGCACCGGTCCGCACGCGTCCGCGTTGCCACGGACGAGTCTCTTCCCATGCTGCATCGGTGCGAGCTCGTGCGTCGCACGGTGCGCGATTTCATGCAGCGTGGGAAACAAGCATTAGATGCACGGATGTTATTACAACTTAGAGAACCAGTAATTGATTAAATTATTGATTTCATAAACGTTGTAACAGCAAAAAAATATACAACTGATTTCATTTTTGGTGATAGGTACCTACATTATTTTCAGCATTCACTAAGGCACTATGCAAAATGTCCAAGGGGGTTACCATGATCTCTTAGAGCAGGAATGTTTTAATATTATTCCGAGAGTGGGAAAGTGACAGCGCTAGACAGCTCTCTAGCACCATCTTTTACCCACTCTCGTAATAATATTAAAACATTCCTGCTCTAAGAGATCATGGTAACCCCCCTGGACTATTAACGTAAGACCTTATACGTAGTCGGTAGGACAAACAGCTTTCAGGTAATTACAGATTTATCTGTGGTTTTATGGCTGTTACGTTGTTGTCCTATGTTCGTTCTATTCGTTTACAGAGGTCACGACCTTCTCTTTAATTTGATGTCATTTAGATTCGGTTAGTAACACCCAACGACGAGACTTGGTTAACACTTACTTTCACATAACATCAAACCTGCTTTTCAGCATTTTATGCTATAGTCAGGAGTTTGTGTTATTTTAATGTTCCGTAAATACATTTTCCGATTTTTTGAAATATTATTCTATTCAGTAATTATTTAAAACATTTATTATTTAATTTTGGTGCATGAAAAGAGCTTCCACGAGTACCGACACTTAAGTACGTCCGGCGCGACCTGGGCAGTGAGCCCCGCTTGAGAACCTTGTTGACTGGCTAATCATTTCACCACGGCATGAGCTATTCTCATTTCTCATATAGCTCGTGCTGATACGAGAGAAAGTTACAAAAAACATAAGAGTTAACAGACTTTCGTCGCTTACTGTACTTATACAACACTATTTTTAGTATACACAAAAACCGAGATACCCCAACAAGATTTTAATCAGAATTACCGGAGTGTTTTTTTATAAATCTCCAAGTTACACCTTATTTTATGTCACGTTAAGTTGCCCAGTAAAGTGTGAAATGCCTGAGATGTGCTATGCAGGGGTTGTTTTATACACTGAAACTGACAGGGCGGACCGTCTCAAGCCTCAAGGTGTCTATTCCCGTCCACTGTTATGCGTAGAAACCTATTGAAAGAGAATTGAAATTTATGAAAAAGAAAAGGAAAAATATAATGTGGTGTAAAAACTATGTCAATCGATTCTGATGATTCTAAACAAACTAGTTTCAGGTTTAGTGTATACTACAACTAAACTTGTATAAAGCTGAAGATGAGCAACGTCTCATGTTTGTGAAGAGTAGCGCATCCCATGAACATAGTAGGCACCTAATACGTATACGAAGGTTTTTTTTTTATTTGATAACAGGCCTGCGTTTAACTGCCATCTCTCCTGATGTTAAGCGATGATGCGGTCTACGATGGAGCACGCTTGCCCAGAAGAAACCGATTCACTCGTGACTTGAAGACACGCAGATTGTAGCTGTCGGGGAACACCCACTCGGGCAGCGCATTCCACTGTTTGGCGGTTTTCACAATGAAAGTGGAATCAAAGCGCTTCGTTCGGGTTTTTGGTATATCAACCATGAATGGCGCTTTTTCGTGCTTCTGGACGTCCAATAGAAGAAAGGGCAGGGGGGAATTAGATGATGCAGATCTGAATGTGCTCTCCGAAATGTGTCCGATAAAAAATCGATAGACTAGCAACGTTGCGCCGATGCTCAAGACTTTGAAGCTTGGTCTGAACAAGGGAGTCGTTCAACTAAAGTTGTTATGAATGTTTGAAACGGCTGTTTACTATTTATGTGTTTGTATAGCATGACTAGTTAATCGCTTTACATCCGAAAACCATGAACTCTGCGGCTCATTCAGTACAACTTTCACTATGGGTCAAAGGCTAAATTCGGCTAAATTTTTCCATACAAAATAATCAATGTTGTTCAACAAAATGTATTGAACAGCACATTTTTTTCTCACGAATTTAGATGTTTGTTCCATACTAAAAGTTGTATACAGCCGTAGATAATCTTAAACATATTTATGTTTTATTAGGATTTTATATTTTAAATGTTCTGCTTCTGACTTTCTTTAAAACACATGAGGTCAGATAGCTTATTTTTAGTCTCGCGGAAGCGTTCGCATTTAAATTAAACTCATTTCATTTCGTAGATATAACTTTGTAAGTATTTGCATGCATTTCCTTAATTATGCAAATCATAATTACAATTCTTTAGCCTTGACCTAAAGCAATTAAGTGCGAAAGTATTAAAGTAGATTTTAATTGTTATTTAAACAATAAACGACAAGGTGTATGTTGTTTTATATGTATAATTTCGTACCTACTGGTTTATTATTATTTTTACTTCGTATTTATATGCATATTGTATTAATTATTAATTATGCCCTTTAACTTCGTGTTAGTCTTCCTAGGACGACCTATGGATAGCCCCAAAATACTTGACAGTAAACATTGTATTTTTTTGTAAAAGGTTTTTTTTCTGGTACATATATTAATTAGGTTAAAGAATATTCAGCCTTATTTCGTAGCCATAAGACTGAATTTTAGATGCAGTTAACAATGAAAAAGTAATAGGTAGGTACTATTTTCTTTAACAATATTTAAGCACATAAAAGTAAAATATCAGTGTATGTATTATGATTATAACTCAATATGCTAATTGGGGTGTTTGAGCGTTTGCGATAATCCTGTTAGGTACATGTTGTATGTCGAAATTGTATTTGACCCATGATTATGTAGACCGCTAATTTCCTCTATCTCATAATGTTCTCCGAATGTTATGCGTAGTATACGATTTATTTATTAGTGCCATGGAATTATGCCAAATGTCCAGTTTTCTTTCATACCACAACACCTCAAAATACTCGTTTCTGGTTCGGTATTAGAGCGATATAGACTAGAGTAATTTGGCACATGTTTTCGGCCACGAAGACATTTTCTGTGTTTTCAAATAATCGGCACTAATGTTTCATAATCTTTTTGTTTTTTCTCATAATTAGGTCCGCCAGGGACTGGCGGACCGAGGCCTGCTGGGGTCGCGGTGCATGCAGCTGCGAATCCCGCGACCCCGGCCAAGGGTCAGGAGAAGGAACACCGTGGGTTTTAGCCGGTAAGAGTCCGGCATAACCTTTCGCCTTCCCCAGGCGAAGGGAATCCATGAGGATTTTCCCACGATAAAAAAAAAGCACACAACATTAATGTTATATAGTATACTATTATTCCTTACTTCACAACGGTCGTTTTCTAAACATGAACCTTTTACAGAGTCATAACAAAGAACAATCGTAGGAGAATATTGTCAAAACAATATAAATTCTGCCGAATATTTCCAACTGAACGTCAAAGGAAACAAAAACAGAAAAATAAACTAAATCTGTGTCAACATCTCTTATATTAAATAACAATATAACAAAGGCAGTTAGATCTAAGTTTTTTAATAAAATCTATACTTCAGACCGCCTCCCTATTCAGGCAAGGCGCCGAAATTCACAAAGAATTTAATAAAAAGAAAAACAAGTCAAAGAAATTCTTTCTCTCCCAGTTATAAGGGCCGTCACACACGGTGCAGATACTATATTATGTTATTTAAGATACTCTCGGAAAATGTACCATAACAAACGGTGGCCCATTAGGAACTTTCGTTCAGCTACCAATGAGCCACCTTTTATATGAAAACCGATACATTATCTTTAGTATTATTTTCTTTACGTAAATTTTGTATCTGACAGAATCTGTTCATATCGGTCGGTATCTTTAAATAAATGATGATAAAAAAATATTTCAGTTAAACGGAAAGTAATCTTCTTCTCTCGTGTCAGCACGAGCTATACGAAAATAGCTCATGCTGTGGTGAAAAGATTAGCCAGTCAGCAAGGTTGATAGCGGGGCTAACTGCCCAGAGTGCGCCGGACGTACTGAAGTATGTCACTCTTGGAGGGTCTTTTTATGCACACCCATGAAACAAAACCATGGAAAGTAATAAAAAATGTGAATTACGGAAAGTTGTTCTAAGAAAGTTTTTCAATTTCCGATACCGAGTAACCCCACGAAATTCTTAGAGATAAATTTTTAACACCGAGTGTGTGTAATGCAAGTGTATACTGCACATACCCAACTAACGAAAGAAACCGGGTTCGTTCTATACAAAGTTTGGTCATATTCAACAAATGACGAACGTTCGTTGGCTAGCTGTACGCTGCATCAGTCCATTGATTTCTATGAAGAGATATAAATGTAGATATAGGATCTGCACCGCGTGTGTGACAGCCTTTAGGAGGTTCCATGAATGCCGATATTATCGATGTTGGTTCGTATTTGCGGCAGAACTTTTGCATGGCTCGTGCAAAAGTTTTGGGTAATTTCGTAATATCGAAATTAGGGCAAAGACTTGTCTTGCTATGCTTTCAATTAATTAGTGGTGGGTTGGTTCGGTTTTCTTGCCCAAATTAATACGAGTAGGTGTGTATCAGTCATAATAAATAAATAATTTTAGGTCGTACCCGGTATACTGGTAGAAAATGTCTAAGGCATTGAGTCCGCCTCTGTACAAGTTTTAAATAAAATATCGATTTCCTAATTATAAATGCTTTAGGAAATGCTCTTAGTTGTCATGTACGGAGTAGGTACTTTTCGAAAAGCAGTACATTTTATTTGTCATAGCTTTTGCCCGCAGCTTCCCTTGCACGAAATTTTGAACTCTCATTAAGCCCCCATTTTAGTGTATTTATAAAATCCAAAAATCTATCTTTTATTGAATTTGAAGAGTGTTTGTGCCAGATTTCAAGTTAATAACCCCATGGAATAAGGATTTTCATGTAAACTTTAACAACCCATTTCACCCGTTTAGAGATGGGATTTCCAAAAACCCTTCCTTAATCCACTAAGGAAGGTATAGGCAAGGCAAGGCGTAGGCATACATGCCTACGTCACAAAAGAAACCTACGTCACAAAAGAAACCTACTGTCAAAATTTCAGGTTTCTAACCCCAGCAGGCTGTGCGTTGATAATATCAGTCAGTCAGCTCCTTTTATATGATATAGATTAGGTATATGTGAAGATAAACGATATACTTAATTGATTAGATTATAATTAAAAAAAATATACTAAACCGCCTGTAACCTTGTCGATGAATTTGCAATCCCTAATTTATTATGTATTTGATTAGTGAATCCACTGAGATTAGTTAGAACAAAATAGCCATTACTGATGTAAGCCTGAATAGGCCTGAAAATCAGGAACCAGGAATATAGAAATGTTAATTATAATTTTATATCTTAATTAAAATTGACATGATTGTTATATTGATAATTTATAATTGATTTAAATTGAATACGCTGTGTGCCTTATTAATTATTTGCATTACTTTTGTTAATGTACCTAGTTATGAAAACTTTAGTTCTTCTATTTATTTCATTTTTATCATGTTAAAAAGTGTAGGACTATTCGGTAAGTTCTTGAGCAACACAATATTGCAGCGTTAAGTGGACAAAGGACATTTTCATATTAAAAAAAGGTCCTAACTGATGATAAATCGTCCTATGAACTCGAAACACGGATATTTTCATTATTTATGGAATTACAAAGTATAGCAAAGGTGTTATCTGCTATTGATTTTTTTTACTATTTAAAATGCATTACTACATACAAATAGTTCAAAACTATTTGCTAGTTAAACCCTTTGTTTACTTAGCGCTTCAATGTTTTACTGTTAATACCTTTGTACAACCATCAATCACACTAATAAATGATTTAACTGATTTGTTTTTTTCTGAACTATGTGTATCTATCATTTCACTATTGATTTACGCGTATTATAAGTTCAATTGAACGTTTCTCTTCGACTTTAATCAATAAAAGGAACGCAGAGCCTTAAACGGTATTTGTAATTCCTTTTTCCAATTGAACTTTCATCCGCCCTTACGAAAGTATATCAAAGTCTTTGTAAAAAAAATAACAATCTCGAAGTTATCAAGCAAAAAGTTTCTCATGACAAAGTCACCTTGTACTATCGTAAGTGCCAAGGTTTTAGTGCAACTCGCTGCACCAAAATATTGCACCTCGTAAACTAGGCGGGCCAAGGCGCCCAAGCTCAAGGAGAACTATTTCGCAACATTGAAAAGAAACATGGTCACATTTGAAGGATTGGGTGTTATATCTCTATTTGTATTACTTTCGTGAGACACAGTTGTACAAGGTGTAACTTAAATAACGCACAACCTCTTAACACGTTGAACGCCAGACTAAAAACCATGTATCTATAGCCCAGTGGGCCGCGGCGAACACCTTGTGACCGCCAATACGTCGGGTCCAGGGGCCCAATTCTCCTAAAATAAATCTTGATAAATCACAACCGAACCAAGGCCGAACCGTTCATTCAGACAGTTCTCAATTTCAAAAGCTGTCTTATTGTTTGACACAAAAAACAAAATCAATCATTTTGAAAGTTTTCGAAAACAAAAACTGACTGACGGTTGTGGTTCGATTGCGTTTGGCAACAATTTATTTTAGGAGAATTAGACCCCAGGGCGCCGCGTCGGACACCGTGTGTCCGCATGAACTCGATCACTACAGAAGCCTCTAGACGGCTGTCACTGTACTCATCATTATGAACAACTTTTTAGTCCGGTCAAATTAGACATTTCAAAGTGCAATAATTCGCATAGAGCTGAAAATTGGTACGAATGTTCGGAACACCATTATAAATCAAATGTAAAAAGTCCCCAGCGATCCCACACTTGCAAAAAAAAATATTCAAGGTCAAAGTTCGCAAATATGGGTTTTTTGCGTTTTTTAGCCAAACGGTAAGTTTTATGATAAAAATAGGTCAGACAAAAATTATAGATTATGCAATTCTGTATAAGAATTGTCTACAATTTTTCTCCTAAACGTCACCGATTCTGAGATATAATGGTTGAAAAAGTTGTATTCTTTATCACTGATATCGTACAAATCCTCTTCTGATGGCGATTAACATGTACCAGTTGTCAAGGTCAGTCGTGCTCCAATGTTGAATCACCATCAGAAGAGGATTCGTACAATATCAGTGAGGAGACATCTGATACATCGCTCTTAGACCAATTTACTTACACCCAGCAGGAAGAAGAAGAACAAGCAGAAGAAGAAGTACAAGAAGAAGAGGAAGCAGAATTATCAGATGATTATGAATGAGACGAATAATTTGACCTAATTTTTTAGAATTCATACGGCTTTCATCATTTCCAATAGTACCAGTTTTTATATATTTTGAATTAGTATTGAATTAAACAGGATCACAATAGATTGTGGAATAGGCCTATTGGAGAAACCACGTTAAAAAAACGCGCCAAGTACACTACCTTCCAGGTGGCGTAGAAACGCATATTATAAAGAATACAACTTTTTCAACCATTATAATTATCTCAGAAACGGTGACGTTTAGGAGAAAAATTGTAGACAATTCTTATAAAGAATTGCATAATCTATCATTTTTGTCTGACCTATTTTTATCATGAAACTTATCGTTTGGCTAAAAAACGCAAAAAACCCATATTTGCGAACTTTGACCTTGAATATTTTTTTTTGCAAGTGTGGGATCGCTGGGGACTTTTTACATTTGATTTATAATGGTGTTCCGAACATTCGTACCAATTTTCAGCTCTATGCGAATTTCTGTTAACCTAGCCCTATTTTTTGAGTTAACTTGACCGGACTATTTACTATGGGACAAAACATGAAATCGCGAAAAAAAAATCTGCTGTCCATACATTTTGTCGAGTTATCTATACCTGTTTTCAAGGCTGGTACCAAGTGTCCTTCGTGTGTACCCCCAGTGTTACTTAATGGTACACCCCTCAAAAGGGTAAAAATGTTTAAATATCTTGGGCACTTGGTGACAGAAGATTTGTGTGATGACGCAGACGTGGAAAGGGAGCGTAGGGCATTGGCGATTAGGGCTAATATGATCGCTAACAGATTTAATCGATGCACGGCGCAGGTTAAAGTGACGCTTTTCCGAGCCTACTGTACGTCACTGTATACCTGCAGTCTGTGGTCGAAATACACGCAAAAATCGCTTAATGCCTTACGCGTCCAATACAATAATGCATTCAGGGTGTTGTTGCGGTTGCCGCGGGCTTGCAGCGCGTCAGGCATGTTTGCGGACGCGCACGTCGACGGGTTCCACGCCATACTGCGCAAGCGGAGCGCCGCCACGCTCTGCAGAGTCCGCGCCAGCACTAACAACATCCTGGAGATGATAGCGAGCAGGCTGGACAGTCGCTTTAGTAGGCACTGGAACAGCCTGCACTTGAGTGCGTGCGTGTATACCTACTAACATAGAAAATAAGTTATCATATACTAACAAATGTTGTTTCTGTTATTTTAAATTTGTTGCGTGTAACTTTTATGGACCGTAAAGGTCTGAATTAAATGATTTTTTTTTTTTTTTTTTTTTTTTTTTTTTATACATATAATAAAATCGTGTTTCTGGAACAACTAATTTTTTTGTGTCTAGAACTTATAAATTGTGCGGTAACGAAACCATAGCGCGATCTAATTCGACGCCAACGCCATCTAGGGAAGTAAAGATTAAACATATGTTTGCATGTTTGTGAAAGCATCACGTATAAAGAGCTGACCCAATGCTGTTGATTTTTATAAACATATATTGTGCTTATCTCCAAGTAACATATTTTTTTTGTTTCATTGCAATCGGTTCACGCAATCAAAAGATATGCAAATAATCAATGTGTTCTACATATTAGACTTGGCGTGTCTGTACATAGCAAATATTTTGAAAAAACATTATTGGGGTGTTAAAAGACAACCAAAAGAACCCATTTTTAATATTTTTGGATTTGTTTTCTGATTGTCTGTTTATCTGTTTGTCTGTTTATCTGTTTGTTTGTTCAAGCATCACGTAAAAAGAACTGACCCAATGCTGTTGAATTTTATAAACGTATATTGTGCTTATCTCCAAGTAACATATGTTTTTTGTTTCATCGCAATCGGTTCACGCAATCAAAAGTTATGTGAATTTTAAGTTTTCTAGAAGAACTTAGCATGTATTAGTTTATTTTCAATAGATGGCGGTACGTGTATCAAATCATGTTGTGAGGAAATATATTACTACGAATAAATCCACAAATTATCTAATATTCATTGTTGAATTGGTACCTATTCTCAGTCTACGAAAGGTCTAATGAAATGCTATCCTTAAGAAGAAGGAACTAAGCTTTTACAAAAAAAAAAAAACGAAGATATTGTTATTTAGAATTTATTAGGTCAATTTCTTATTGTTGTTCACAATAAAATGAATTCATGATGTGGACTAATAGTAGGATTTTTATTCATTGAATGTTCGTACTTTTTGGGAATGCTGATGCCGAAAATAAGGTCCAAATTCAAATTGAAGTCGATGGCCATGATTATTTGCAAGAAAGCACTCACCCAGTGCTTTCTTCGAAATTTAGTATTTCGTAATCATTCTATCTACTCAATGCACTTTTTGGAATGTTTTTCTACATTTTATATTATTTTGTTCATTATTGTCAGAACTATTCAAAGCCGGTCGCCGCCGTTTTATTAAGTTTATTTAATTGAGTTTTTTTAAGCTTTAGGTAATGTTCCAAAGACATGGCCATGGAGGGAAAGTACTTTAAAATATTAAAAATAGCAAATTTCACTCAAAGGAAACTTCATTTTACTTTTTTTTAATGTAAGAAATATTGCCTTTACTGATTTTTTTGCCTGAACCGGGAATCGAACTGACAAAGCTTTATGTACCATCCGGTATTATATTATGGCACCTGTTGATAGATATCTATAAGGTCAATAATAAGGATCAAATCTCTCCAACAAACACACTGTCTTAAATTGAAGGAAGTGCAAGAAATAAGAAGTAACAACAAATAAGTGTTTGAATTGAAATGTACCTAAGTTAGGTAGGTACTTAATGTTAGTTTTTATGGTCTTCCATCAATTTCAGGCACTATGTTTATTGGAGCGATTTGATCCGTATTATCGATCATATCGATTGATGAAATAAAAATATAGATGATGTTTTTTCGCGTTTGTGTTGGTTCGATTTCCAGATCAGACTTTTTGAAAGCAGTACCTACCTATTTATAACTTATTAAAATTCTTACTTATTGAAAGTCTTCTATAAGTATTTTTAGCTGAAACTCTACATAAAAAAATGGTTCAAAAGATATAAGTGCCTTAGTGGGACACCTTTGTCTATTATTATTATAAATGGAATACAACATTATTTAGTTGCTGCGACACAATGTTGTTTTCCGACTTCCACGCGGACGGAGTCGCGGGCACAGCTAGTGTGAACATAAATGTAGGGAACAGCTGTTTTTTTTTTTGCGATTTCGCATATTGTCCCATAGTAAAAGTTGTTCATAATGATGAATACAGTGACCCCTTAAGGGGTTGTTAGTGTTTGACCAATAACCCTGTATGTGGTAAGATGTTATTAATAGGTCACCTACAATATAAAATATAACATAAACCTACCACAATAACTCCTTCAGCCAAATAACAAGACGTGTAACCAATCGTAGCTAGACTAATCATAACCTAACAACTTTATCTTAATTGACGAACTTCTAACTTCAAAACCATTTTCTTCAAAACTTTGCTTACATTTTCAAATGTAAGCTAACAAAACAGAATTCTCTTCAAACCCAAATTTGTCATTCCACGTACCGGGACCATAAAACTGAAACAATTCCACCTATTCCCGCCACTAAATCCAACAGAAGGTCCAGATAAGGGACATTACACAATCGTACACAATAGGGTTGTAGTCAATTTTTTGTATTACGTATTACCATCTTTTACTATAAACATAAGCAACTGTAAAAAAAAACGATGAAATATTTGATAAAATTCCCAAGTTATTTATTTAAACTTTATGCAACAAAAAACGTACAAAGGCGGACTTAATGCCTTAGGTATTCTCTACCAGTCAACCAAAAGTGGTGACGAGATAACATGGCAGGTGCAAAATAACAAGAACATTTCATTAGAGATATAAAAAAAGAACACAAAGCAATTACACAAATAAATTGAAATGTACACAAGTAAAAAATAATTTAAATTCTCAATACTTAAATAAGAATAATTTAAGTTAAGTTAAATGCAATTTAAAATTATTCACTAGACAGAGACAGCACTATGAGACAATGATGTCAAAGCCTGTTAACTTCACATCCCTCCGTACAACGTTCGTTTCAGCTGGCTTCCCACGGTGCGTGGTAGCGCGCACCGACTTTACGTGGTATCATCCGTAAAATCACACACCATGGGAAGCCACATTATGAGGGTGCGTGATTCGAAGCTATTTTTTCATTCCAAAATACCAAGTGAAAGAGAACTCGCACCACACCTTTGAAGTTACCTACTCGCGGCGGATACGGCGCACCGCTCCGCACTCGTCCGCGTTACCACGGACGAGTCTCTTCCCATGGTGCGTCGGTGCGAGCTCGTGCGTCGCGGTGCGCGATATCACGCACCGTGGAAAACAAGCAACACGCGAAAAGTACAGAAACTGCGTCCAAAAACATTAAAAGCATGTATCTCCTCTTATTTTGAATCGATTTTATTAATTTTCCCAACGGCCATGTCCTTTTATTCTTGAAATAATATTAAATTATTGGTAACTTTTAGGGTTCTGTAGTCAAACTAGGAACTTCTTACCCTCATATTGTGAGGATGGTCTAAGAAGACCAGGTTTAAAAATATCCCCGTCTCTCTTTGTTTTATGAGGTTAGAAAGTGATGGGTATGTTTTAAATCTGAGTTTACCATAGTCTTGGTTTAAACTATGTTTTTTAATAAGGGGTTTATAGTTTCGCCATGTCCGTTTGTTTATCTGTTTATCCGTCTGTATATTACAGCCATTTTACTCGCAGAACATTAGTGCTGTAAGGTTGAAATTATGCACAACTATACATAATATTTATACAAAAATGTATAAAGAAGTAGTTTAAAAATATATTTTTGTTATTTTTTTTCGTGATCTGTGTGTTCTATCCTTAACATCAAGCGATGCCACAAGACCTCATTTTAACCCTCGCATGAACGAGCCCCAATATGTTGGTAATGATGCCTCGGGGATCGTAATGGCCGAATTAGGACATTAAGGTCATCCTGATGTAAACTATACAGTTAAAGCATATCGGTTTAACTGTATATTTTTAGTTGATTAGGATAGGAACACGTTTGTTAAATTTTCAGTGCTAAATATTTTTAATAATGCAAAATTGTCATAGTTTTTTTGTTACGAAGGTTTTTGAATAAATGCAAGGCAGGAAATAAGGAACATATCTGTCAAAACATACAAAAAGTTTTGGTTAATTTCTATAATTTTGCAAAAACAATTGCGTGATTACAAGTTTGTAAAGTTCGTTTTTTTAATCCCTGAGACTGAATTGACATGCGCAAAACATCAAATTTGAAAAAAAAAACCTAAAATTTACAAGTTTCACTTTTGCGCCTGTCAATTTTGTCTCCGAGATTAAAAAATGGACTTATACTTTGTAATAAAAAAAACTACACGAACAAAAAATTAATTATTTATTTATTTTTATCAATAAATAGGTAGTTTGAAGGAAATTCGAAACGGAAAACTACATGTAAAGAGAAAATTGATCTACATTTTATTTGATCTTCCACTTGGGCTTGCTCGACTCACGATGTTTACACATATAAGAGCCTATTTGAATAGCATCCAATCAGACGGATGGATATACTTATAAATAAAAAACGTACATCTAAAAAAATTACTTTGGTGCTCTACATAAGTGCCTATGACGAAAGCTCTCGATAGGCCCTTATTAATAAACTCCTCTCAACATGGCGGCCTGAGAGCAGCATTTCAAGAGCTGTCAAAACGTAAAATGTCGTGTGACTTGGTGTGACTTTCATAATTTTTTTTTTATGAATTCTGCACTTTCGACGATATCAAAACGATACTATATTTGTATTTTAGTTGATTCTCGATTTTTATTAGGTTATGTATTTGTACGCTCTTAACTGCCCTATAAATTTTTCTTATCAATTCTTTCCAGCTAATAGTTGTCTGGAAGAAACTGCTTTAAGCGACAAGACCGCCATTTGTACTGTTGTTAATTATGTCTATACCTTCTGTTTTATTATAGTGTACAATAAAATATATCTATTTATTTATTTATACTTTTGCACATTTGTACAAAGGCGGACTTAATGTCATAGGCATTTTCTACCAGTCGAACTTAGGGTGGAGCAGAGAAAATATGGTAGGTGCACTTAATAGTATTAGTATGTGATGCGATGGCATCATTGCCAATAATATTTACATTTACAAATATAAAAATACAAATTAAATAAACCAATAAATACTAGATATCATATTCACATGCATACATAAATATATTTCAATAATCATAAACTACATATATTAACGAATATACAAGGTTAGTTGGAAAGGGGGTAATTATCTGCAGGCCACTTAAAGTATCACTGATGACTGTCTTAAAGCAACAGTTAAAATTTCAAAATTCGGTATTTTTTTTTCAATGCTAAATGATTTTTATTTTAGTTTTTTCAAAAATTCTTTATCCCTGCTTTAGTTACAAATTCAGAAAATGGTGCTTCTTATTCATGACCCCAAATATGACCTAAAAGGTAAACACAGCTGATCATAACTGGGGATAGATAGATTTTAGAGTTTTTTTTTTGAGATTTTTGAACAACAGTTTCTCTTAAAGTATTGAGTTTTGGGAAAAGTGGTAGAACAAAAGTTATTCATTATTATGTGTACTTTAACACCCTTTCGGATTAGTACCCCCTTTCTGACTAACCTTGTATAATACCTACAAAAATATAGGAACAGATCTTTGCTGAGATAATTCTCTATCTAAGCCCTGTGAAGTTTCGCCAGGTACTCTATAATTCTGGCGAACTGTGAACGTGCGACAAACCAGATTTACCTTTGGAGATAAGCGGGTAACAGACACGACTTTGACCTTAAATCCCTCGATACCGACACGGATATCTGAAGAGCATATTTGAAGGCTATCGATCGTGACGTCTGATTTTGTATTCATCCAGAGTCTCAACCGTAGTCACGTAGTCTCATATTTTGAAGCTGCACGAAAATGCGTTTTCTGCTAAATTACCCAAGTTTTAATATCCAAAGTTACTTCAAAAGCATAAATGAAATCATTTTCCTTTAAGACCAGCACATAACGTTATCGTTACCAAAATTGCGATATTTATCATATCTATAGGCCTCTAACAGACAACTTTCTTTTTAACGCCTGACGAAATAGAGGGGTGTTATAAGTTTGAAGCCTACGTCCGCGTCTGTGTTTTTTTTTTCTATTGAACTGTTGTAGGTGGTCCTAAGTAGTGGTGGTTAATAAAACGTATAGCGCCGAAATATAACAGACTATGTGTACATAGCGTATAGCGTTTGCTATAGCGGCTCTGACTTCGCGCTATATTATAACGCCTCAACCTACTCAACGAATAAAAGTCTAAACGCGCACAGCGGGGCCAGAACGAGATAGCAAGATAACGTAGCGACTAGAAACAGCGCGTAAGGGAATGAAATATTATTGTATTCTTTAGTGTACAGCGCGTTGCGAGATAACATTTACCGAGCATCAAGTCCGTTTAGGGTGTTGTTAAATAAAAATTATAGCGTCTCCGCGTTCAGACTGCGCCCGAGTTTTGTAACACCGCGTTATAATGATAGCGTATAAAATAACAGACTATATGAATATATTTTATAGTTTATAACACGTCTACAGTTTATAGCGGGTTTGAACATCACTAGTCCTAAGGGAGCCAACGGGGGGGGGGGGAGTAAAATACTTAACCTAAGCTAACTACTTGTACTACACTAACATCATGACTACCTGCAACAACAGCATTAAGGGCGACCCCTAGTGGGACTCGGACCTTGGCTTAGGGCGTTGCTGGCGGGGGCTTAGGGGGGGAGACAGCTTGATGAGGCCTGAATCATCAGTGCGACTGCGGAGTCTGAAGAGATGACCGGCTCTACGACGGGAGAGCTCGGTGGATCGTGACCGGCGTCTGTCTGTGGTATCGTAGCGCCCAAACAGGGGCCACACTACAAAGGCTGGGGAATTTTAAAATTTAAGCTTTATTTACGGCTTTCTTTTTGCATGTGAAAATGTACAAGACTTAATTGTATAAAGCATCGCGTATGGCGGGTAAAATGAACAACGCAACAGAGTACAGTAAAAAAAAAAGAATGTCAAATAAACGCATCGTTACCAAACGAGCAAAAAGATCGCCGTCTGTTACAGGCCTCAACGTTTCATATCCCTAGAGCTATTTTATTCAGATAAGAATAAGGTGAATATAAGACTTTTTATTGGATTTTTCCTTTTCTTCTTCCTATTTTCAACCACTGCATGGAAAAATCTCGTTATGGAAATTCTATAAGTGTACTTCTTAGCGCTTTGTGCTATCGTGGACTTTTTCATTGGATTACGAGAACTTTAAAAAGCAATAATTAGTTTAACTTGAAACTTTTAACGCGTATCGTAAACTTTGGCTATAATGTTTGGTTATCGTTATCCTATTCCTTCTTATAAATACATTTATCCCTGTTAATATTATAAATGCTTATCATCACTAGAGGATGGGCAGCAGCGTTCTCTGAGTATTTTAACAACCATACTGCGATCGCCAACCCGCCTGCCAAGCGTGACGATTATGGCAAACCCCCCAACATGGAGCACAGGACCGGTGGATGTGGCGATGCTTGGGGGAGGCCTGTGTCCAGCAGTGGACGTCTTTCGGCTGAATGATGATGATGAATTAAATGATTATAAAGATATAAACATTTATGAATTGTGATTAAGAAAAGTCGGCTATATATCTAATCTTCTGAGCATTGTACGACTTGGTTACGTTATGTTACCTGTCACAAGTAGCTTGTACAAACGCTTGATACGTGCAAGCAAGACAAACTTCGAAGACCACACGCTTGCGAGTGCTCTACTAGGTCATGAACCTCCAAATATGGCGGAAATTGAAGACAGGACTCAGATTGATAGTTTCAAAAAAACTAATATTGCCTCATTTGACCAGTCAGACATTTTTAGGTACTTAATTATATGTAATGACGTTAGCGGAGCTAGAAGAAACGAAGTCCGTCAGTTGAGCGGTCACAATCAGATGAAATAATATGCGAGACTTTGTTAAGATTTGATAGCACATTTTATTAGAATTAATTCCTGACGCACTATTATATGACTTGTGTCTTGAATGACAAGAGTAGAGAGCGTAAAACAATTGATACATTAAAGAGTATTAAAGCGTGTAGCCGTCCATATTCTCATCACGCGTGGATGCCTCGCAAGCGCTTGCCGCAAACTTTCTTTGATGTGGACAAAAACCGACACTCGATCCGACCGGGCGGCAAGCGCCTGTGTGACGGTGATAGTGGTGGCGACTGGCGGGGTGCGCCTATAAAAGGACGGGCACGCTGCAGTTCGTCCTCACCCCATTGGCTGGAGACCCTTCAGGTCTCGCCAATAACTGCCCGGTTACGTAGAAATGGTCTCCTAGAACCAACTACAGAAGGCCAAGAGAAAAAAAAAAACAGTTCGTCCTCTCTCGCGCCTCGACAGCCTACACCAGAAGTTAAGTTTTTACCTACACCTGAAGACCCTGGACTCATCGTATCATTAAGAACCACGCCCTGTATCTTAATTTGTAATAATTATAAAATATATATTGTATGGATAAAAGTGTTTTCATTATTCTTCCGTTAGTACACGCCTGCTAAACTACTTGGTAGATTTTCTGATTTTATGTGCATTTGCTCGTTAAGGGTTGACTCCTCAAGCCACCCTAAGCGTGACACCTGCAAGCTTACGCAAGCCAAAGCATTTGCCCGATCCACAACCTTTCTATTGATACATCACTCATTGCTAGAGGTGTAGACCAAAACGCCCATTTTCCTTTCCCTGCAGAACACGCACTGCTGATCAAATTATAGGTACACCTTCGCTGACCAAAACATAAATATTTGGCTAGTCATAAACCTTAGTTTATTTCACCACTCGCCAATCGATCTAAAGCCATAACTTACCATCAATAAAGATAGCTGTTCCATCAAAACATACCATAAATTACTAGAAGAAAGACAAGGCGAACTATTATAAGTCAAACTAAAGTTGACCCAATTCGGTAGCTGTTAAAAATAGTTACTGTCTCGACTGAGCGCGTAAGAGATCTATTACTTGTTCGACGATTTCTTTTTAGCGTTTGTTTCTTTTTTTCTAGAAAGTTCGTAGAATGATCTATTGATTTTAGTTCAGCAAAAGCATTACGAAGCAGGGAAGGGTTGCGAATATAGCTGCTGTCTTTTGTAGTTAGTAATATTAAAAAAGTGCTAATGAATTTTGGGCCACTTTGTATTCACGAATTCTCTTTATTTTATTTATAGAAGTGAGTCTATTTAATGCTAAATTTCACCACTGAACTACTAAATCGATTTTGAAGTTTATTACGTATTGATTTAATCCTTTTTATGGCAGTTGCAATATTTTTGCCACTAACTTTTTTGGAAGATGTCGCGGAAGCCTTCTTGTTACATTTTTATTTTTAAACCTGGCAATATTACAATTTTTATCTATGATCTATACTTTCTTTTTTTTCGTTATTGATAAAAATATACGAAATTGTTTGTTATTTTTACTAAAATCTTCTGCCTTGTAAAGGGTTAAATAAGAGACTTCTAAACAAAGTACCTACCTACCACAAGAATTATCTTCAAAATAATTCACTTCACATCAACCAACATTTTTATTTCCTTAAAGACCCACCCCCGCACTACTAAACCGCTTGGTTGTATCAATTGTACTGTATTTGTAGACAAACATTAAGTTGAGTCAAACCGAATTTCATTAGGATTAGCTATTGTTCTAATAGATAAATATAAAACTATTTAAATTAACAGAAAAATACAGAAATATTCATTGACAATCGGTCCTGGGGGCCTACTCCGAAAATCTAAATACGAAGTTTCGGCTGACGGATTGCACGTTTTCTAACTACGAAAATGTTTCCGGGGCCCAATTCTCCTAAAATAAATCTTGATAAATCATAAACGAACCAAGCCCGAACCGTTCATTCAGACAGTTCTCAATTTCAAAAGTTGTCGAATTGTTTGACACAAAAAACAAAATCAATCATTTTGAAAGTTTTCGAAAACAAAAACTGACTGACGGTTGTGGTTCGATTGCGTTTGGCAACAATTTATTTTAGGAGAATTAGGCCCTTGTTCTAATAGTTAAATGTAAAAACTATTTCAATTACAATTTAACATAAAAATGGTAAGTATCAATTGACAATCGGTCCCGGGGGCCTACTCCGAAAATCTAAATACGAAGTTTTGGCTGACGGATCGCACGTTTTCTAACTACGACAATGTTTCTGATCCGAGGATCGATGCGTTCTCGTAATTTGACATTTAGTCTTTCGTTCACCCTACTCCCAAATGTTAATTGACATCTAGTAGTTTGTTGACTATACTTTGATTGTGTATCTATAAGTCCCTTGTCTCGTGACAATCCTCGACGTTCCAATCTTCGACGTTCGTTTTTCGGAGTAAGACCCCTGAATCATGTACACATCCTAACTAATATTATAAACGCGAAAGTAAGTTATTTGTTTGTATTTTATTTCTTTTCACGCCTTAACTACTGAACCGATCATCCTGAAATTTTGCATATACGTTGTCAGGTGTACAGAAACGGACATAGGGTATCTTTCATCCCGAAAAAGAGTACTATTCCTGAGGAAAACAACAATAACGTTCATAGATGGCGCCACGTGTCTTTCGAATCGTGATTGAATTAAATTATTATAGAAATTTTAGTAGTATTTAAGAGTTGATTGTCAAATCTGATTTAACGCGAGCGAAGCCGCGGGCAAACGCTAGTTTTACTATAAAAGTCACTACGTTCTACCAAAGCCCAATCACACGCTAGCCCTTGGCTTCTTAGCTAACTAGAATGGGATTAGTATCGGTTTTATAAGGGAGTCTGCCCATTACAACGTATCATACTAGAACCGTAATAGGAACGTGTCAGGCACGGCAAAAAACGCTCCGGTCACTACTATGCCCACTGCAATGGATCAACCGCGTAACACGCTCATACAGAGTGCTAATTTGAGATGGGGCATGAAGGGCAGCTACCTTAACCATTGTAGCTATATGAAAACGTTCTCAGAAGACCACCTTTGGCATAAATTCTACTTGCATTCACAGATTTTGAAAAAAAAATATAGTCACCGCGAAAAAGGGCAGTTTTCATGAAACATTTTTATGGTGCAAATCGATCATATTAATGTATCAATTTTTTTAAAAGACTCTTCCAGACCAATATTAATCGTTGTAAGTACTGGAAAATGCTCTTATGAGACTATCCATAATTTTTGAAAATATTTAGATCGGCAATAAAAGATATAAAAAAAGTGCTTCCCTTCATGCCCCATTTCAAATTCCCACTCTGTATAATGCGTATAATGACCGTACTAATCCCCTTCAGTGCCCGTTCTATCGGTTGTTGTATGTTTTATTTTATTGTGTAAATTATCCGTATCATAAACCCTTTTTTTTCTGACTTATTTTTTTCAAAGGCTAGCAAATAATTAACCTTTTCGACGCCCATCTCAGGGGTTACAACGCGTAGCATAGGCGGTACGAACGGGGTGCGTACCCGTCGCGTGTCAGACACAGAGCGTTCCGTCGGTGTCGCCTGTACAATTTTCTCGCGATGAAATTTTGCCGGTCCGTACATGACTCGCTACGGTGTCGGTCGGTGACGGAACGGTCTTAGTGGGCATTGTCTCAAACGTATCAATACAAAAGAATATTTTTTGTCGGTACGGTTACAGTCCTAGGACAGTGTACCTACTTACTACATACAGTGGGTCAACGCCCATACATTTGACAGGTCCTATGAAATGTCAAAATTATGTAGGGGTGGAGGTTATGTCCCAAGTATGCAGTATGGCTACTCGGGACATAACCTCCACCCCTTTCACCCCGCAACCCCCCGCACGATTGCTCTGCGACAAAGTTCTACGTTGACCGACTGTAAGGAGTAAGATATAGGTAAACTGTGGTCCTAGTACGGTACAGTGTAGTGGTCAGAGTCCTTAAGGCTTAATATGCGACTATGGATTTCCTACTCGTAAGGGATTTCTAAAGGGTTAGCCTCCTTGACCCTTTCCCCTACATATAACTTTCAGGCGAAAATAAACATTTTCCTATGTAAAGTATCTTTGGGTTCACCGCGGGATTTTAACGGTTGGATCTGAGGGAAAAACGGCTTTTGAAAATGTAAATTCTGTAGTCTTTAAGCCTTCATTTGGGTACATGAATAAAATTTATTTCGAATGTTATTCGCGAAATTATCGTGGGGTGTAAAATTTAGAATATTTAGGCTTGGGGCCTTATAGGTAATTTGAGATGGGGTAGTAAGGGCAGGTAGGTACCTTACCCGTTGTAGCTACAGGAAAACGTTATTACGAGACTGGTCATATTTTTTGAAAATATTTTACTCTGCATTCACAGATGATGAAAAAAAAAATTACAGTCAGCGAAAAAGGGCAGTGTTTAAAAATCATTTTTTGATGCCAACCGATTCTATTTCCCATAAGGATCAAAAGACTCTTGCGGACCTACTGAGGTTGGAGTACTAGAAACGTCAGAAATCGCAAAAAAAGTTATTTGACATGGCGTAGTACTGGCAGCTAGCTTATTCGTTGTGGCTACAGGCAATGTTCTTAAAAGATTGTCCAGATTTTTTGAAAATATTTCCCGGTTTTCGGGACTACCTCGTTGGTCTAGTGGTCGCAAGTGAGACTGCTGAGCGTGAGGTCCTGGGGTCGATCCCCAGGTCGGGCAGTGTTATTGGGTTTTTCCGTGTAAAAATTCTCAGTAGCAGCCCGGAGTTTGAATTTGTGCAATAGGCTTGCCCTCCATTACATGGGACTTAAACATAACTGCGAAATGAGGGTGTGTTATACACCTCTGCCCAACCTTTCGGGGAATACAGGCGTGATGTTATTTTTTACGTAATTCCCGAGTCTTAACAACGTTAAAGAAAAACTACCTCACATTGGAAACAAATACAACGCCTTGTTGCCACTTCGTTCCAAGCAAAACAGTGTCATGAATATGTATGCAGCAAACAATAGCGTCTAATTATATGCCTACGAGTACTTAGATACGTTAGAAGGTATGAATATTAATAACGTTTTAATACTATATTACTTTACTGTATATTGTCACGTAGTCGTTTGCAGAAAATAGGTTATCCGGTATCAAATAGCTGCAGAAGACTTTTGAAACTGTTAATTTTATGGAATTATTTTACTATTTTTAGTTTCTTTGGAGTAAGGTTTTTCTTTATTTTTAAAGTAATTTTATGTTTATAAAAGTAAGAAATACTACATCCAAAGGTTTTCAGTCTCTTGCCTGAGCCGGGAATTAGACTGATGAAACTGCGAAAAAAGTGCCGTCCTGTATTTTATGGACCTGCTTTTCTAAATAGTGGTAGGTTACACAATTTGCTCAGTATACCCTGCCACGATTATTGTACTCAACTTCAACATAGAGTTTCAAATGGATAATGCAAGTTGACCTACTTTGCGTGCCATTTGGTAGGAGCAATCTTCCAACACGCTACGCTGCTACTAACGCTGGTGTTCGCAAACATTAACCTCGAATACTTAAGTAATATTTGAGTACGGAGTTGTCAAAAAAATGCTTTAAAATCCGTCTTTTTTTTTTACAACTCCGTACTCAATGTTACTTAAGTACTGCTCATCCTAGAATTCTCAATTCAGAAACCGGAGGTAAGTCTTGTAAAAGACAAGCAACAGAATCGTGTAGGAGTGAATCTATCATTACAATTATCTATACATATAAAAGGAGAAGCTGACTGACTGACTGACTGATCTATCAACGCACAGCCTAAACCGCTGGGGTTAGAAAGTTGAAATTTTGACAGTAGGTTCCTTTTGTAACGTAGGCATCCACTAAGAAGGGATTTCTCGAAATTCAACCCCTATGGGAGTTAAATAGGGGATGAAAGTTTGTATGGAAAATCGTCACTTAATGGGTTCAAAATTTCACGCAAGCGAAGCTGCGGGCGAAAGCTAGTAGCTAATATAGATTTGTCAGGATTGCGAGCTGCGATACAATTTTATAAGAAATAGTGAAAATAAACTTTATTCAGCCTAGGATAGGGCGAGACAGACTAAACATAAACATAATCAGCCCATAAATATCCCGATTGGTGTGCACGGGCCTCTTCTCAGTATGAGTAGAGTTAAGGCAAAGAGAATAAACTACTGACTGATTATGGTTCGTTTGCAGTTTGGCAACTTTTTGTTTAGTAGAATCAGTCCGCTTTGCATAACACACACGCTGCTAAAACCATAAACTTTCTCTTTGGCACAACGTAATCCGTTTAAAAATAGTTTCATGTCGATCCACAGCGTTATATTGGTCTCCCACGCAATCGTACTCGACTGAAGGAAATAGCTTATTACGGTGTTATAGCTATAGGTGTTATAGGCAAAGGTAGGCCGATGCACCTCACGATAAATTATTCAACAAGTTACGGTTAAGCGGGGTTTACATTAAGGTTCGTAATATATCTTGTTGTGTGGTGGTACATAATCTTACTTACACACGGTGTCCCAAAACTAAGGCCGGCCATACACGGGCAGCTCGAGCAGTTAGCCAGTGATAAACATACACGGACAGCTCGAGCAGTCAGTGTATGCCTGGCGACTGTTTGACCGCACGCCGTGCCGCCAACCGCCCGAAGCAGTTGCAACTGCTCGAGCTGTTTCGTATATGTACGTACGTAGACGGCTGTAGTTTACTATGCAGTTGCAGCTTAAAGCAGTCGATCCTGACTGCTTCAAGCTGCCCGTGTATGGCCGGCGTTAACGTCAAACCGGGAACAAATTAGCTCGCTTGCACTGGCAGGGTTGTGTATGTACTATGTGACATGTGTACGCACGAGCGAACACGAACATCGCGAACACGAATATCGAACACATTGTTTGCACGTGCGTACCACTACCGAACAGTGTGTTCGGCGAACACCTTCATAGTGATTCGTGTTCGATGTTCGTGTTCGTTTGTGTGTACACGGCTTAAGGCCTCACTACATTTAATTTACAGGATGTCCTGAAACTCAACGACAACCCGGGAACAAATTAAATTAATGACGTGGTGCAGTACCCACTGGACCTTCAAGATTAGACCCAATTGTAAAAAGTACCTACTGGACCCCATTCCAAGGCCCCATTCGACCTTCTTAAAAATATTATATTAAAATGACTATTGGACCTCTTTTTTGGTACCCACTGGACCTTCATGACGAAACAAAATCGCAAAATACCCACTGGACCTCATTTACACGCCCCATTCGACCTTCTTAAAAATATTTTGATCTTATTGATAGTTTTATTAAGAAAAGGTACAATTATATAGGAAATTGTCGATTTAAATATAATTATAAGAAAAATTACAAGAAAAATTCGTCGTAAGGCGCTCTCTTTTCTCTCTGTCTGTCGACGTTCGTCCTACTCTCTTGTTGCTCTGAATTACACAAAGATTAACAAAAAAACGGCTATTTTGGTCTTGGTCTATGGATTAGGGGGAAATTGACCTCTGATCCGCGGCCCGAATTACACGGAGTAGGAACAGTAGTGGAAAAGTTGGCCAAATGCGTGGGCCAGAATACCATGGGAAAAAAGTATCGTAGTTAAATCGACCCATTGGATTTAATTTCATTAAAATAAAAAAAAGGTGCGAAATAAAACGTAAGTATCAAAATATGGGGTATTTCCTCGAAACGCAACAACGATGAAACAGAGAAAAGAGCATGAAGGATACGTAATAAATAATAAAAAATGATATCGATAGACGTTTTAAAACTAATTATTTATTAAAACTACCAGGAAAGTAGAAATGAACTGGAGCTAGGTGCTTAAAAGCAACTTACTACTTAGCTCAATAATGGTAAAAATACAGGCTTTGAAATTGAATCATTTGTTGTTTTGAAAAGTACCAGGGTGACAGAAATATACAAAAAACATGCGCCTAAACGATCTCACTAAGTTGTGCACCAACGATTAAACACAAAGATGAATTATAAAGTATTCGTTATTTATTATTCACTATATCGATAGAAGTAGTAGCACAATACAAATAAAGTTTTTTTTTTTTAAATGACAGCGATTTCACGATGACGGCTACAGCTTAGCGACCTTACTGTTGCGGTTGCTAGGAAACGCACACCAAAAAACCTGTATGATAAACTCAGTAGGAGACAGGACCACCATAACTACCCTTCTGGCTGGCTTTTATCTCCAATCCTGTCACGATGCCAAAATATAATACAACGGTCTTTCGGAATTCTATTTTATTTTATATTTATTCTTTCATACTCTTTTCACTATTATGCATGATTGTACGCTCCATAAAAAGAGGGTCCAATGGGACTTGTTTTTTAACAGGAGGTCTAATGGGTCCTATGTTGCAGGGAAGGTTCCATTTTGAAGGTCCAGTGGGTACAAGGTTTTCGATAGAAGGTCCAATGGGTCCTGTTGAGTAGGTAGGGTCCAATTATGAAGGTCTAATGGGTACGACACCAATGACGTGAATGAAAAAAAAACGTGGTTTTCGAGTTTCAAAGTGATCTCTTTCACGTCTTCCTCGTCCACCCAAAGGTTGTCTGGAAGATTTCGCTATTAGCGATTTTACCCTTTAGCGACTACCATTGTACCCTTGCTTAAAATAGTTTCTATTTTTGCTATTGTTCTGGTTACAGTAAGGCATTATCTATGTATCTTAGCACAGGTATTTATAATTTTTTAGACCTATCCTAGAGAAAAAACAAATTCTAGAACATATAGAAAGAAGAAGGGGGAAAATAATTGGTCACTTACTGCGACACGACAGCTTTACTAACATCATAGAAGGCAAATTACAAGCAAAGAGAAAGCCAGGTAGACCAAGAAGAAAGTACACAGACCGATTGAAGGAAAATACAGAAGTGATAACACACAGAGAAATGAAGGAACTGGCTCTGGATAGAGAAAGATGAAGATTGCTACACCGACAAGTGCGCAGCACTTAAGTTTTGGATGGATGGAGACCTATCCTAAAAGCGTGTGATTAACATACAAGGTCAAAGTTCACAGATGTCAAGTTTGATGACACTAGTTTCGTAATGTAAACCCTGCTTTAAGGACAACGGCACTAGCCGCTACGCTTAGCGACATAGCTAAAGTAAACTTACAAATTGGTTAAAGTTACATGAGGTGGGTTTACGTAAAGCAAAATGTGTTTTAGTATATATCCTAGGCGTTACTAAAATCTGTACTATGTTGCTTCCTAGTTTTCTAGCCTAAATCTTAGGTTAGCCTTTGTCGTCTTGTATGACCTATGCATTCTTATTGCCCAGAACCTAAGATCAAGTATAAGCCCAGAACATTCTTAATCGTCTTTTTTATTTTGATAGGTCAAATCAAATCAAATCGTTTATTGGTTCAAATAATTTGTCAAAGGATGATGGGCAAAATTGTATGAGACCTGTCCCCACCCCTTCCAACAGTTTTTTTTGATGTGTCAGTAGTTCCATAAGGATCTATGAAAAGACTAGCAACCAGTTTTAACTTCAAAATCGATGGGGTTTGGTATATACAGGGTGGTAAAGGAGGACCGGAAAAATTGGTCAACATAACCAATAACAACAACACATATGTCATTAGATAGGTATTGCAATATACTGCAATAATTACTATGACGGCTCATTTCAAATCGCTGTGTGAAAAAAGTTATGGCGATGTTTCGTAGGTTAGGTTATGTTAGGTCAGGTTAGGTAGTTTTTTTCTTGTATAGTGTTATGTAATAAAAAACAATCAGATTGAGTAAACAGTGTTATAATTATGTACCGTCATCCACAATCACATTGTAAATTGTCTGCAGAACCCCTGAAAGGACGATGCCTACCAAATCCTTAGTACCACAATAGGAACCAATAACAACCACACATATGTCATTAGATAGGTATTTTAATATACTGCAGTAACTACTATGGCGGCTTATTTCAAATCGCTGTATGAAAAAAGGTAGGGCGTTTTTTCGTAGGTTAGGTGTTTTTTTTCTTATAAATTGTTCGGTAATAGCAGAAAATGCTAGTACAGTGAGTAAACAGTGTTATAATTATATGTCGTCATTCAAAATCACATCTAATAAATAGGTGATATGTGAAATTACCTAACCTAACCTACGAAACATCGCCATAACTTTTTTCACACAGCGATTTTAAACGAGCCACGATAGTAATTATTGCAGTATATTGCAATACCTATCTAATGACATATGTGTGGTTGTTATTGGTTCCTAGTGTAGTATTTAGGATTTGGTAGGCATCGTCTTTCAGGGGTTATGCAGACAATTTATTAATGTAATTGTGGAGGACGATATGACCTTTCACGTGAGTGGCAACAACAACTGTAAAAAGTTTCAACTCAATCGGATGAACCGTGTGAATTTTTAGTAACAATTATCCGATACGACTCGAGCGCCACCTATTGTACGTTGATGGTACTATGTCAGAAACTGTCACGTAAGTGGCAACAACAACTGTACTTAGTTTCAACTCAATCGGATGAACCATGCGAATTTTTATTTACAATTATTCGATATGACTCGCGCGCCACCTATTGTTCGTTGATGGTACTATGTCAGAAACTTTCGCGTGAGAGCCAACAACAACAGACAGTAAAAAGTTTCAACTCAATCGGATGTACGATGCGAATATTCATTTAAATAAAATAATAATAATAAAAATGCGTTTTTCCCGGAATATCCCGCACGTTTGAGGAATGTCGCCATAGGAAAAATTTATCACCCTACTAAGATGTTTCAACTGAGATACATTTCAGATCTGTTGGGGGGTGGGGACGTTTTGTCCCATTGTCCTTTTGGACACTGTCACCTAAACTAGGAGTCCTGTGTTTTAGGTAACAGTTATAACATAATATCACCTTCTAGTATTGCACAAAAAATCCGATTTATTATCATATGATCATTAAGAATAAAAACTTTAGGACTAACTATAACTATACTATCTACAGTAACTATTATATTAGTAATCAACAATTTACATAGCAATAACAATCCTACTTCTCCACGAATGTACGTCAAAATCAAAGCCGTAGCGATTAAGAGTGTTTTGATCAATTAGAATGCTGATTTCAATCCTAAATCTTCTCAAATAGGATTTATCAATCTACGAATTATCTTATTTATGATTAGTTACTCACGTCTATTTTTGGGGACTACCCGACTAGTTTCGGACCCAAACGAAGCTCTTAATCATGAGATGAAAACGCGGCGAGGTCGCGAGTCGTACTCATAAAATATGAAATATGTCTCACGAAAGTTATAATATGAGAATTATCTTGGGTTAGCGGTGAAGGAAAACATCGTGAGGAAACATGCATAACTGAGAGGGCTTTAAAAGTAAATGATCTCAGTGATGTGTGCAATAGGCCCGCAATAGGCCAGCTTGGTGGACTAAGGCTTAAACCCTTCTTATTCTGAGAAGAGGTCAGTGCGCAACAGTGGGACAGTAATGTGCTGATTATGCTTATGCTATCAGAACTTTGTGTTATTTTATGCAAATTTTTTGTGGCACCGAGAAGGTGTCTGCAAGTTATGGGCCTATATACCACAAAAGTCGACCGCTTTTATGGTATATTGACACTAGCTTTTGCCCGCAACTTCGCTTGCGTGGAATTTTAAACCCGTTAAGTGACGATATTCCATACAAACTTTCATTATATTTCATTATTTAACTCCCTTAGGGGTTGAAATTCGAAAAATCCTTCCTTATTCCTTGTCTACATTATAAAGGGAACCTCTGTGCAAAATTTCAGCTTTCTACTTTCGACTTTTCTTTTTTTATAAGTTATGGGCCTATACAGGTTGTAAACGAATTCGTGTAATTCCTTCAAACCGCGTGATCTACTGGTGACACTGATTAAACCTAAATGAGTAATTTTGAAAATCAAGTTAAAAAATATCTAAATTCAATCTTGGTTTTCTATTCCTGAGTAATTTTAGAGTCCCGAGTTAACTAACTGCAAAGAGCGATATCGCGTTAGTCGTGCCCGCCAGCCGCGTCGTCGTGCTTTCAATAATTTATGCGTGGCATCAAAATGATCACTCACACAAAATATTTTTTTCAAAAAAAAAATTACTTATCTCACTGAACCCTTATTAGGTGGTTTAGATACGACCACGTAACAGAATCGCATGAAAAAAAAAAACAATTTAATTCCCATACAGAGCCAATCTGTACACCAGTAGTAGATCATGTGGTTTTAAGGAATTACATGAATTCGTTTACACCATATACAACGTTATTTTTACTTTATACGAAAACCGAGACACCCCAACAAGATTTTCATCAGAACTGCCTGAATCTGTGTTTTTTTTTAGTAAATCTCCAAGTTACACCTTAGTTTATGTCGCGTTAAGTTCGCTAAAAAAGTGTGAAATGACTGAGATGTGCTATGCAGGAGTTGTCTAATACACGGAAACTGGCCGAGCGGACCATTTCAAGCCTCAAGGTGTCTATTCCCGTCAATTGTTATGGGTAGAAACCTACTGAAACAAAATTGAAATTTATGAAAAAAAAAAAAAACAAAAAAGAATGTGGTGTAAAAAATATGTCAATCGATTCTCCTAGTGATTCTGAACAAACTAGTTTCAGGTTTCGCATATACTAAAACTAACCTTGTATACCTACTACAAAAGTCGACAGCTTTTGTGGTATATTGGCTTCAAGAAGGGATGTAAGAGAAGAAGAAGGGGGTAAGAAGGGTTAAGGCCTTTAGTCCATCACGCTGGCCTGCTGCGGGTTGGCGGACTAGGTATACACACCATCGAAAACTTTATGGAGCCTTCTCAGTTGTGCAGGTTTCCTCACGATGTTTTCTTCACCGTTAACGCAAGTAATAGTCAAATTATGATCCGTCTTAATTGCGGGACAGGATCGAGTTTTGATCCTCCTGCATGGAAGGCAAGCGTTCAACCGCTAGGCTATCACAAAGTTTTCACAAATTTTCAGTTGTGTGACGTCTCTTCCTTTGAAAAAACAACTCAAAGATGGTAACATCATAGAGGAAATCGTTAAAAAGGTCGGTTTAAGTAATCTCTGAAGCTTGAAACGCTTAAACATACAAATTCGCAGGCATAAATACTGAATACTGTATCTTTTACGACCTGAGCGAAATGCTGAAGGATTTTCAACCTTACACACAAAAGATAAAGCTCAAAATAAGTGCGAATGTATCAACTTTGCTTATGCAAATAACTTAGTTACCAGTTCTTTGTCTCTTTAAGCTTAAACGCACTTAACCGACTCCTTAACAAGCAATATATTTTATCGCAGACTATAAACTGTAAAGTTAATTATAAAATATGGCGGTTTCAAAAAGAACTTCCTATAAAACAAAAACTTCATAAACAAACCAAGCCTACGACCTTCAACACGAAAAACAACAATTACCTCTAGTTTTAATTTAAAAACTAACACCATATATAAACATACTAAACAAACCTTTGTGTCATTACTGTTACCCCCACAAGCACACCACACACACACACTTAAACAACTTTTGAACGCAACAACAACACAAAACTACGAGCAACTTAAATAAAATTTATTGTTTGCACTTTGGACGAAAAATTCCGTGAAACACACGTCATACCGCGGCCGAATGCCGCAGAAAACTGAAATCTGCAAAGCGATAAAGCTTTCGCTGTAAGCTGTGTTGCCAGCATTGAAAATTTTCCTCGGAATGGAGGAAAATAGATAAAGCTGTAACGTTTACGTCCGTTATAAAATAAGCGATTTTATCTTGGTATGGACATGTAATGAGGAGGGACGAAAAGCATGTGACTTAAAGAGTGATGAATATAAATGTTGATGGATGGAGGGGAAGAGGGAAAACAAAGAAATGATGGATGAACTGTGTGAGACATGATATGAATGAAAAAGCAGTAAATGATAGCGGGACGGATAAAGCCTGACGTCGACTATATCCGAAAGGCGTCGAATCGAGTCGCATTTGTTCCATGTGAGGCGAAACGGTCAGTAATCGCAAGTCGTTAAAACAGAAATTCGCTTGACAAGCGATGCGGGCGAGTTATGCGACTCGGCGCGCCGCGGCTCTTGCACCGAACTTCTTCGATTCGATTCGACTCGGCGAGCCTAGTGGACGCCAGCTTTAATAGGGAAGAATGGAAATAGAAAACATTTTGCACCGAAACCAAGTAACTTCTGATTAGGGCAGGCAGAAGAAGTGTTCCGTCTGTGAATTTTAAAAACTGATGTAAATATCTAATGGTCAAGTGACCTTATATAATGATCAAGTGCTTGGCGCATGCACTGAAGTCAATACCAACACTAAAAAAAACCGATGCTAACATACATATCCAACATATTCGGTCAAACGGACATTATTAGCAGTCATTATTAGTCAGTTATTGGGATGCATGAAAAGAGCCTCCGCGAGTGACGATACTTCAGTACGTCTGGCGCACCCTGTGCAGTCAGCCTCGCTACCAACCTTGCTGACTGGCTAATGCTAATGTTTTCACCACGGCATGACCTATTCTTGTATAGCTCGTGCTGACACGAAAGAAGAAGAAGCAGTCCGAAATTTTAATACTGTGTAAACTTACCTTACCTAATAACTACGAAGTTAACTCAATATATTTTTATTAAAAGTGAAGCTGAAGCTGCATGTCAGCTTATGAACTCGCAACCTAGTTCTCACTATAAAAAGCTCGTCCGTTAATCACTGAGCCACCATTGTTCTCGACGCGTTACAAAAGTTATAAGAGGTGTTCGTTAATCCAAAGCTAGCAACCCTTCCTACTCAATTGCACAGTTGCAGCCTTTAAACCATTTTGCGCGAAACGTGTGAATGTAACCCATCCCAAGCCATTTTATTTGCACTTTACCCGACCCGGTTTTCCCGTAGTGGAAAATGAGATTATAAAACTACCTACTTTTTAGGTAGTTTGTTAAATTAAACCGTTTCTTGTAGTAGGTTGGCAAACAAGTCGGTGGCCCACCTGATGGAATGTGGTTACCGCCGCCTACACAAGTTGTAAACGAATTCGTGTAAATCTCAAAGTGGATGTGACTGGGCTAATCAGATGGGAATTTGGGTGTTCCTGTTAGGGAAATTCCTAGTTGATTCCAGGAACTATTTTCAATACTCGATAACTGACGTAAAACTCACTCTCACAAGAACCTACCCTTATAGGTTAACCGTGAGTGCAAGACAGCAATACAACAGGATCATTGAACAAGTTATTAATCCCAAAATCAAAACTAAAAATACTCCAGCATTGGGTACATTCTAATTACGGATGAAAGTCACCCACACATCTCAGCAATCTAGACCAAACTAATATCTAGTGTGGAAAAAGGTCAATTAAGCAACTTGGCAGCCATGTTTACTGTAAAAACATAACCCACTTTTGGCACAATCTGGTCAAATAGGTCAGGGACAAAAAATTAAAGACAGCGGTTCAATTACGTCACTCGATTAAAAGATACTCTCAGGATATTTTGATGTGTAGGAAGAGTAGAGCATACTCTCTTTCCATGCGACCGAACCGTTCGCCAAGGGTTGTTTGTAGTGGTCTATTCGGTCGGTTTGCAGCTGATAATGATGATAGTACCTTAGAGATAATAAGTAATAGATTTCTTAATGAAAAGACCGAAACAAAAAACTATCCATGTGGAAAATTACACATCCGGTCCGAGTGCTGCTAGCGATCTTAGTTTCTGCTGCTTTTTTTATCTTTTATTGTAATACAGTATATTATTAACCAATTCACTAGAGCATAATAAAACCTATCTTTTGAAAAAAAGAATCGTTGAAATCGCATTAAATTAGCTTGAGAGAATTTATAGCCCAGTCGCCAGGTAGTTTTACCTAGCCAGATAATACTTTTTTGTGACCTAGCGACTGGGCTATTGAGTAAATAGGTTAAAAACTGTGCTTGCATTTTTTTACAGCGTCATTTATTGATTTAAAAAAAAAAACTAATCAACGTTTTCACTAGACAAAGAATGAAGTACGTAACAAAATATTATTTTTAGAATTTTTGCTCTCATAAATATGGAGAAAAAATTTCAAACATAAAACTTTTTGCGTCGGTTTGAGTTCATGGATGTAAACGTTTTAACTCACGTGCATATTATGGGAAGGCCTGACTAGTTTCTGACTTAACCGTGTCGAGCTCATGAATAAGGGCTCCGTTTGAGTCCAAAACTAGTTGGGCCTTCCTGAAATTGTACGTGAGTTAAACCGTTTACATCCTTAAGCAATCTCTAAATATTGGTGAACACCAGCCTTACTGTTCAAAATGAGCGTCTCAGCCTCTATTGAACATTTATGACTATGGGAATCTTCCGAAAAATGAGGTACTATCCCATATGCATTAAGTACGGGCAGCGGTTTGATGACCACTTAGCCATCTCCAAAAACTCCAGATACAGTATGAAACAAATAAAAACTCGCATCGGCAAACTTCGTAAAACCGATCACTTCCGAACTGAATGTCTTTACGCTGACGCAATAAGTGCAAGTGGCGCGAAAATGAACGACTGCCATTGGCTGTTCGATCAGGTACATCGATGTTACTTATTAGTTGTGATTACCGTAATGAGTGATGATTCGAGAGCATAATGTAGCATCATCAGCCTTTTCTCTGGATAAGGGTATAGGCATTAGTCCATCACGCTGGCCTGGTGGGGGTTAGCGGACCACATACTATACCATCGAGAACTTTTTGGATTCCTGCCAGGTGTGCAGGTTTCCCCACGATGTTTTTACCATTAATGCGAGTGATAATAATAATTGTTCGACTGCCTCGTTGCTCCAGTGGTCGCAAGCTCGACTGCTGAGCGTGAGGTCCTGGGTTCGATCCTCAGGTCGGGCAGTGTTATTGCGTTTTTCCGAGTGGAATTTGTCAGTAGCAGCCCGGAGTCTGGATATGTATCCGGTTGATAGCAATAGGTTCGCCCGTATTACATGGGACTTAAACATAACGGCGAAATGAGGTTGTACTATACAGCTCTGCCCAACCTTCGGAGAATACAGACGTGATGTTGTTATTAAGTTATGTAATAAAATGTGATTCGCACATGAATTCCGAACAATTTACGAACTCAGATTCTCTTCCAGATGATTCGAGAACTTAGAGCAACGCGTACGACGTAGACGTCAACCGCGTTGCTCTATGTTCGAGAAATACGAAATAATTCATAAAATATTTGTCCGCACTGACTAGACAGGAAGCCAATGTATTTTGGCGAGCGTTGTATTCTGACTAACAAATCCATAAATATATAGTTTGTATTAAGAAACTGTTTCATTCCAAGATAAATAAGTTCTTTTTTTATTCTATTGGTCGCGACCGTTGTTACACCTAATGGTAAGATGAAGCAAGTGCATCCAAGTAGCAAAGATATAGAGGTATTCCCCTTAGGGCATGCAATTCCGGAATTCCGGAATTCCGTAATTCCGGAATTCCGGATCAATTTGACTAATTTTTCAGTTCCGGAATTGACTGAAATAATTCCGGAATTCCGATATTCATGTCTTCTTTTTTAATATTTTGATTTTATTATATTTTTCTGAACGCACGCAATGTAACGTCTGTGGAATATTCCACAAACTACTAGTTGAATAGGTGGCCCATTATATGCCACAAGCGCGCGTCTCGTATATTTTTATTCTTTATTCTATTTGATTTTATAAAAACAAATATGTATAAGGGGCCGTTCAAATATTACGTAAGCAGATTTAATACAATTATTTACCCCCCCATCCCCCTTGTCAGCAAAAGTAAGCAAAGTTCTTACCCCTCCCCCCATGCTTACGTAAACATTTTTCAATTAAAAATATTTTTTTTTTATATTATAAGTAATTATAATGTTATAGTTATAATTATAAAAATAAGAAAATAGATTTAGGATAGAGATTAAACGTATGCATTATTTGCAGGAATCCCCGAAAATGCGTTTCGTTTTCAAGCATAGACAATACGAGGGTTACCATTCGTGTAAAAAGTAAATAACTACCGATGACGTAATCATCATCTAGACTCCCCTACCCCCATTTCATCCAAAATAAGCAAAACAAAGCCCCCCCCCCCCCCCCATAGTGCTTACGTAATACTTGAACGGCCCCTATATGTAACTTAAAATGATTAAAAAGAGTGATTTACAATAATTTTATAAAGGAAGGAGACTGTTTTGAGACTATTTTTTATGTTTTTATTCCTGTTTAATAATTTTATTTTGTTTCTTATAACTTGTCGGTTTTATTATAGTGAGAATGCGTAATTTTTGACTCAAAATCATTAAAAGACTGATTTATTATAAGCTTTGTTTCATTTAAAACATTTTTTTTTGTATTTTTCTGGATCAAACAGAGACAATGAGATAATTATAAATAAAAAAAAAAAAAACCAATTCCGGAACCAGTTCCGGAATTCCGGAATTAGCTCTCCAGTATCGGATCCAGTTCCGGAACTGATAACCCTCCGATATTGCATGCCCTAATTCCCCTATACCCATCTGGCTCTCCATAAGAGCCTGATGTCCACACGATGATACACAGTAAACTGCTTGGCACTTTAATGCGAGGGTGGTAGCTTGCCAGACGGATCGTATAGATCGTACCACTAAGCGTGCTCAATGTGGCTGCGGTGATCCAGAGCAATCTATGTCACACTTGCTGGTCTGTCTCTTGTGCCCGAACATCTGCACGAGGAACGATCTCTGCGCGGCCACTCCTAATGTTATGGAGGTGGCCAAACAATATTCAGGAATTATTTAATGAACCACTGACACACTAAGAAGCAGGTTGCTGGGTTTTGTTGAATCTTAACCCTTTCCCTGTCCCGTGAATCACATATGGTAATCGGCGTTATTTAACTATTGTGTCTGATATCTGGACAGTGAACCTGTTAAAACACGCGTCTATTCGCAGCGTACGGTGAGGAAGTTTTATATTCTAGGCTAGCCCGTTCGTACACAGGATAAAAATGTAATATGCCAAGCTCCATGGTTGGCATGTTTATTTTAGACTCTATTTGAAGTCATACCAGCCCGTACACGTTTACTGCTGACCCTTAACCTCTTCAAAGACCGGTACAATGAACCAATTGTGATGAAATATTTTCATAATACATAATTACACTTGTAAGCCGACTAGTAATCGTTGTGGTGTTCTTAGCATGCTAGAGGATGCAACATCTATGGATACAACTCTCGGTCCAATAGGTAGCCTATTCCTGGCTTGAGTATCATCCTCAATTTACATAATTTTATTATTCTAATTAATATTGCATAATCAGCCCATTACAGCCCATTAGGGGTGCATGAAAAGAGCCTCCACGATTGACGATACTTAAGTATGTCCGGCACACGCTGGGCAGTCAGCCCCGCTACCAACCTTGCTGACTGGCTAATCTTTTCACCACAGCATGAGCTGTTTTCGTATAGCTCTTGCTGACACGAAAGAAGAAGCCCATTACTGTCCCACTGCTGGGCACGGGCCTTTTCTCAGAATGAGAAGGTTTAGGCTTTAGTCCACCACGCTAGCCTGGTGCGGGTTGGTGGACTACACACACCATCGAAAACTTTATGGAGCCCTCTCAGGTGTGCAAGTTTTCTCACGATGTTTTCCTTCACCATTAACGCCAGTGATAATCAATTAATATAGTGTTTTTTTGTGTTCAGACTCAATTAATTTATTCACCTGACAGACAGAACTGTGTTGCTGGGGAGTTTGTTGCGCCGTTTCTTCTTCACAGCATAAACACTAGGAAGCGGTGAAGGGCAGGCGTTTTAGAGGGCTGTATTTTGTATCATTGACGTTCAAAAAGAACTAAGTAATTCTAGTCTATTTTGAATAAATTACGTTACGTCACAGTCCTCGAAAGCAGGCGTGTATTGTTGTACTCGGACAGCTGAGCACGGTATTAGGTCCCTTGTGAGTCTCTAACCATTTATCGGACATTAACCCGAGCTCTATAGCTCTATGACAAACCGGTACCTGTAGGTATTGGAGTCTTATATCGCCAACAGCGCATTTGGGTGAACAATACAATCGGACACATGGTTCAAGGAATCCCTTACGTGTAGTACAGACGTAACGATGTTATATTTAGGAACCAGGTAGCTTTAGCAGAATGAGTGAACGGTGATTAACAAAAGGAATTTATAAAGCAGATGTCAGTGGAAACGCCAGTAGAGGACGCCCTAGAAGGACATACATCAATGTTATTGGTGATGTTTTCAAAAAGGACAGATGCGTAATACTCTCAACCGGCGTGCGTGTATGACAAGGTATATGAATGTGGACGAAGCGACCCGAGTATGTAAGGATCGTAGCATGTGACATTATACCGTTTCTGCCTACCACCATGGGAAAAAGGCGTGAGTGTATGTATTCATGTATGAAGCTTTAAAAATAATGAGGGTTGGATAACTCTGAGAGCGGTTACGCACTGCATCCGATCCGAATCCATGAAAATACGATTCGAAGTAGTCATAGAACTATTTGTATGGTAGTTTACGCACTAGATCCGACTTCCGTCATCCGATTTCTCTCCGTCATCCGTGAATCTCCAATTCGGAAGAAATATTGACGGACCGAAGTAGCCGTAGTAGGTACTGTTTATATGAACGCTTTCGCATTAAGTATCTCGGATTCAAATCAGACATATGCCAAAGATGGCCTCTGAATTGCTTATATTTCGATCAGAGATCGGATTAGTGCGTAAGCAATATCCGAATTCGACCCGAGATTTTTAGACTCAAGATCCTTATTTTCACGAATTCGGATCGGATGCAGTGCGAAAAGCAATATCCGAATTCGGTCCGAGTTTTTTATATCTGTATTTTCACGGATCCGGATCGAATGCAGTGCGTAACTGCTATGATGATGATCTTTCCGACCGTTTTCGGCCATGGCGACCACTTCGACTCCTAGTCAGTCGGGCGCTGGTACACCCGAAGATGGCTTATGTAGCCGATCTTCGCAGCGAACTCGCACAATGAGGGCACGTGGATAACTCTATGCTCTTTCAAATACTCTTTCATCGAAGTCATCTTTAAAACCAGCGTTTAAATAGTTGAACACTTGCCATATACATAATTTTAACATTAAAGGTGTAAAGGAGTTAATATTACTGTTCATTATCTCTTAAAACAGGGCTTCCTCTCTTCTACTCTTTTACTGTGCCCTACAGGGTCCATAATTGATCTCATTTATATAGTTACAGCCTCAGTACACATTACGGTAAAGCAATAAAGATATTGAGTATTGAGTACCTAATAGTCTAATGAAGCAATGATAGCCCAATGGTTGAACGCTTGCCTTCCACCCAGGATTGTCTGAGTTCGAACGGACCCTCCTCTGACCTTTCGAATGCAAACGCAGATCAGAATGTAAATATCAATTGCGTTAACAGTGAACAAACACATCGTGAGGAAATCTGCACGCCTAAAAGAGTTCCAGAAAGTTCTCGAAGTGGAGTAGGACCTGATTCCAGCTCATTCTAAGAGGCCAGTGCCCAACAGTAGGATAGCAATGGTTTGCACATGCTATAGTGTGAAAACATAGTTATATGAAGAGTCAACGACCATTCATTATATTTTTAAACAAAATTTTATAATTTTCTTGTCACTGGCATTCACTCATCACTAATTTTAAGCCAAGAATGTATGGCATACTCAGAATAGTTGCTAGGAAGTGATTCCTACGTCCAAATTACTAATTTTGACCATAAAGTCATGCTGTTGCTGTGCGGACTAACAGACACGATAGATCTAACAACTATGACTATATCAAGTGTCAAAGCATTTCTATAGCATTATCAATCCAAAATTAATTACATGACCTACAGATTAGGATTGTAAACCCGGCGCTCAGCCAAATTGCCGAATAAAATTAATTGCCTGGGCAACGAATTATTTATAGTTATGTAACGAGGTTTTTTCTAGATTTCTAGACATATTGTTGAAAGAAATATTCGAAGTTTAAATATTTTTTAAGGTTATTTGGCTGGATATTTCGAGTAAAATAAAAAAAATATTAAAAAAATTACTCACCACATGCGTTAAAACGCACAAATAAATCCGTTTTAACAGGAATCAACGCTGCACGCACTGTTCACACATTTTTCACTGTTCACAACACTAACGATTCTAAATTCAAGAAATCACACGTTCCTTATACAAAATGTACCAATCACGTGGCCTTTCCAGTCGGAGTCGGGATTGGAATTTCGAAATTTGGATTTAAAATCCGTTTTTCAAACGTCCGGGCTGCCCGAGCGCCGGACTATTTGAATATAGAACAGATCGAGAACGCGCATGCGTGCCGGTGCCGCGCTATTTATATTTTCGCTGGGCTATATACAAGCCAGTTTAGTAAGACCCCTCGTTCCCGTGTTATACAATTTAATATGAGGTATTTCTGTACATAGCCGGAGCTCTACGAGTTTTGGGCAGTTGCCTTTATTTTGACTGAGAAACACTTGATCGAACCCGGGAGTTTATGACTTTTATATAAAATTAAAAAGTCATTGGCTTCGGGTACCTAGATGAATTAGCCTAAGTACCTTTGGGTATGTTTAAAAAAAAAAACTGGTTCACATCAAAATAAATAATTATATAATTTTAATAAAGTTGAAGCAAAATTCCCGTGTATGTGTTAAGCCACATAAAAATCTCGACATGACAAATCTCTGACTACACAGATTTTCTAATTTTCCACTGACATAATTGAGCGTGGTTTAGCAGAAACCCCCTTATTACAAAAGATGGTTTAAACCAAGACTAAGGTAAACCCAGGTTTAAAATATACCCATCACTTTCTTATGTCATATAACAAAAAGAGACGAGGCTATTGTAAAACCTAGGTTTTTCTTAGACCATGTTTTGTAATAAGGGGGATAATGGTTGAAAAACGCGTTATGAGATATGGCCGTTTTAAGGGTGATGTTACTACTACTACTAGGTGATTTTTTAATCACCGTTCAAATTTTTTCTAAGCATTAGGTATTATTCAAAGATTTCATTTTTGGATAGAAATAGGGCGGTGAAATTTTCATAATAAAATAATTTTCCCGGAACAATTATCAATTTAGCGTGGTTACTAAGTCAAACGTTAAATACTACGTTTGTCGCTCATGCACAGAATCAGAGAATAGGGACTCTCTTACCATTTAAAACGCCTTGGGTTGTGGTGGAACTAATTGAGCGCCGCGATTCACTCCCGTTCGCCCTATGGTAGGGCCGGTCTTGCATCAGAGTGAGAGGATTTGGCTATTTTTTTTTTCAAAAATCGTTTCTTTTTATGACACGCAGAGCTTAAAAAAATTTGGATGGTGATTAATAAATCAGCCTGTATATCTAGGATCATAGATCTCTGAGTCATTGATATACAAGGTGTAAAATAAATAAGGGCACAACCTCTTAAGGGGTCACTGTACTCATCATTATGAAACAACTTTTACTATGGGACCAAACCTGGGAGCCAATTCTACTAACAGAAACTTTTATCAATGGCAATTGAATCGTTCATTCAGACAGTTTTCGCCTACGAAAACTGTCAAAATGTTTGGTTTTGTTTTTGTTGTCAAACAATTTGATAGCTTTTGTAAACGAAAACCGTCCGAATAAACGATTAAGTTGCAATTGATAAAAGTTTCTATAAGTAGAATTGGGCTCCTGAAATCGCGAAAAAAAACAGCTTTTCCCTACATTAATGTTCGCATAACTGTCAAAATGTAGGGTACAGCTGATTTTTCTTTCGCGATTTCTTGTTTCTTCCCATAGTAAATGTTGTTCATAATGATGAGTACAGTGACCTCTTAAGAAGTTGTGCCCTTATTTATGTTACACCTTGTATATTATGACAATGTATGAGATGATGATGATGATATTTTTATTTATTTATTTATTTAAAAACACATACTACTATCATCACAGGCTTACCTAATACAATAGTGTAGTTATAGTTATACTAGGTTACAAAGATTAGACTTACAAATTATTATTATTATGAACAACCAAAAGTAATTTTACAAAATGCGGCCCTTGTGAATTCACTCAGAGTACAATTGAAACAGTCAATCTGTTGTGACACCATAATTGAGTGTATGCAGCGCGCGCGTCAGCGGCGCGTATGAGAAGGATAGAGGTCATATAAAAGATATGATCCTAGAAATATACATACATAACTTCACGCCTTATTCCCCGAAGGGTTGGCAGAGGTGTACAGTACACCCACGTTTCGCCGTTATGTTTAAGTCCCATGGGGCGAGCCTATTGCCATCAACCGGGCACAAATCCAGACTCCGAGCTGCTACTGAGAAATTCCACACGGGAAAACCCAATAACACTTTGCCCGACCTGGGGATCGAACCCAAGACCTCACGCTCAGCAGTCGCGCTTGCGACCACTAGACCAACGAGGCAGTCAATCCTAGAAATATGATAGTAGTAATATCCCCCTAAGGCATTTTGGCTGTTATTATGTATACCTACAACAAAAAAAGGATTGAAGTCACATTTATAAAGATGATGTACACATCACTCTCTGCTTCATCGTCATCATTCACCCGAAAATCGTCCACTGCTGGACATAGGCGTCCCCCAAGCATCGCCACATCGACCAGTCCTGTGCTTCTCGCATCCAGCGGATTCCCGCGACCTTCACCAGATCATCCGTCCACCTAGTGGGAGGCCTACCCACGCTGCGCCTTCCGTTCGCTTCCTGCTTAACTACACTCAATTATTAACTTGAAAAAGGTGGATTGGTTATCGAAGACGCTTTACGGTACGTTAATTAGTCTAAAATTAAATAAAACAAATAACATAGAGAATTGAAATAAATATTTAATTATAACAACAGCCGATTATGAAAGTCGCAGTACAAGTAGATCCGATACTTATTTACAATTTACATACATTTTTACACATTTTATCATTATTTAGGCACGATGTACCTACCAACAAATTATTACTTTATCAATAAACAATTACTAGTCGCGCGCAGAAGGTTTGCCGATGACTGCCCCTCCCACTTCACCGACCGCTACCCGCGCTCGTCTGGCCTACCTACTAATAGTACCAACCACAGACTAGATAGGGATACAATCAGACGGCGCACTCTCGAACAAAAAAATGGACATTTTGCTTATCTGTGGACCTCACATTTTCACTCGCAAATTTTTTACCTTTTAATTGTGGGCGTGTCAGTATTCGTGAAACTAACACGAACACAAGTCTTTTAAGCTGAATTTCGTGTATTTTAGATTCGAATACTGGTCTTTTGAGCTCTATATTTTTGCTATACGTAGCTCCTTACTAATTTACTGGTTCTTGTTGTATTTTAGAAACAGGAATATTATATAAAAAAGAAAAGAATACATTTTGTTACTGTAAAATATATTTATTTTTTTAATTTTACAACTTACTAAACCAAGCCGCGTAGGATAGTGGCTGTTACCGTTTTACTGTATACTCCAATGCAGTTCTTTACCTAAAACAAAGTAAATCACTGTTATTAAATTATTAATACCTTTAAAGATAGACGAGTGGAAAGAAGTGCAAATACCAGTTAAAAAAATACATAATATTATTTAAACAACTATGACTTATATTATATGTCATGGTTGTTAGATTTTTTTTTATTTATTTATTTATTTCACATGTTTCCCTTGCCATTACAGATAGTAAATCTAATGCGACAAGGTAACTTAAAAACTTAAAATATACTTAACTTATACCTTACATGCTAAACAGTACGTGGCCCTTGTGAACTCACCCAGTGTACAGGTGAATATGTCTATGGCATCCGCCACCGTGTTGAGAGTGCGCAGCGCACGAGTCAGCGGTGCGCGCCCCAGTAGGTTAGTGCGCGCCCTCGGCACCACCAGCAGCTGCGGCTTGCGCCGCCGCTCCACGTATCTATCCGGTATATTAAACCCTATTTCTGATAGTATACCTGAGTTTTGTATACTACCTCTTAAAACTTTGAAAAGATACGTTGCCAGTGTCACTTCACGTCTAATTTCTAATTTGTAGTAGCCCACCATACCGAGACAGAATAGGGTAGGATACAGTAACGGGTATCCCGGGTATCTCCCATACAGTTTTAAATAAATAAATCTGACGAATTTGTTCTGTATCCGTTCGAGCATATTTTTGTATTTTAATTCACTCGGGCTCCAGATGGCCGCATTATATTCTAGATGACTCCTCACAAGAGCCTCATACAAAGCCCTCAATGTACCGATGTTTGTGAAGTCATTTGCCTGACGCAGCACAAATCCCAGATTCCTGTACGCCTTTTTACAAACGTGTACCACATGTTTGCGAAACTGCAGATCACTGGTAAACTGAATGCCTAAATCCTTAACCTCCATGACACGCTGCAGCGGCTCCCCGTCCATGCTGTACTGGTGGTGTTGTGGGATTCGTGAGCGTGTGAATGAAAGCACCGAGCACTTTGATACATTAAAGTATAGCTTATTGCAGTGACTCCATTCAGTGACCCTATCCAAGTCGTGCTGCAGCATGTCATGATCCGCGGTGTCTTTTATGACGGCAGACAACTTAAGGTCGTCAGCAAATAGCATGCATGTTGACCTGACTACCTTTGGTAAATCATTTACCATAATAATGAATAATAAGGGTCCCAAATTTGTACCCTGACTGACGCCCGATCTGGTGTAGTAGGGTTCCGAGAAGTGTCCGCCACAGTCCACATACTGACTTCTATTTCGAAGATAACTGGCGAAGAATTTTACAGTATGAAATGTGCAGCCCATACCCGCCAGCCTTGACAAGAGTATGTCGTGGTCAACTGTGTCGAACGCCTTCCTAAAGTCCAGATAGGCTACGTCAACCTGAAGCCCAGCGTCAACAGCTGGTACCAACTGTGTCATCAGGTGAAGTAAGTTCCCCGTTGTACCGCGACCAGGACGGAAGCCGTGCTGCGTATCAGACAAATGAGGGCCTATCTGTGCATAAAGGCAATTGTGAACAGCCATCTCGAATACCTTGGCTGGTGCGCTCAGTACCGCAATTGGCCTGAAGTCACTGACATCCGTACCACCTCGACCTTTCGGTATAGGTACCACTCGCGTAAGTTTCCAACGACTAGGAAAGTGTGCCATCGACAAACTAACATTAAATATGTGCAGCAAAGGTTCTATTAATACCATGCGGCAATCTCTCAAAATGAAGGGCGGAATACCGTCCGGACCCACTGAGCGCTTAGGCGGCAGACCAGTCAGCGCGCGCCGGACGGCCGCCCGCTCGAGGCAAGCGAGGTGCGCATACCCGCCGCTCGGCGCTGCCTCCCCGCACGCCGCCCCCGCGCTCAGTGTGCCCGCTGTCGCGCTGTATACAGAGTGGAAGAATCGCGCATATTCCTTAGAGGATTCATCACCAGATAGAACTCGTCCCTCTTTGATCAATTTGTACTGACTAGAAGTGTCTTTTTTCGACCTTACGTAATTCCAGAATGATTTAGGATCTGTAGCGAGATGGTTCTGTACTCGATCTCTGTACCGAAGGTGAGAACTCGCTGTTTCCGCCTTTACCCTTGCCCGACACTGAGAGAATGCTTCATAATCACTTGGAGATTTGGTCGCTTTATATTTTTTGTGCAATTTGTATTTTAATTTAATTTCTTTAATAAGATCTAAGTTATACCATTCTGGATATCTTCTATTACTAATAATTTTAGTTTTCGGAGGAATACTAGCTTCAAAAGTTTCATACATTTTATCATAATAGAAGTTTAAAGCCAAATCAGGATCTTGAATACTGTATAAATCTTTCCAGTCTATTAAATTAATTAAATAATATAATTTATTGTAATCTGCTTTACGAAAATTCCATTTCCTATACTGTGACTGAGGGTGCGGTTGTGATTCGCGAGCTGCGGGTGTGGAATGTGTTAGTGTTGGCGCACATGACGCCGCAACGCCGACCGCAAGCGGCGGGTGATACACGTCCACGGGCTGCAGACCTTCGTCGGCAGCGCACACCGTCACCCCAACGCGCCCACTCAACACAAGGTCCAGTTGCCTATTATTACAATTAGGCACCATGTTACACTGAGCGACCTCACAAAAGGCCACAAAATATTCAAAATAATTACATACATTACTATTGCACGAAACTAAATTAAAATCTCCTAAAATTAATATATTACTTCTATACTTAACACACAATTTCTCTAATAAAGTAAACATTACCATGTATTCAGTCTCTTCTGCCCTTGGTGGTATATACACTACACAACAAAGAAATAAGAAACGACTCTGCTTATAAACACTTGCACATATTATTTCGAATTGTTGAGTATCAATATTAATATCATGTGGCATTTGAATTCGTCGCAGTTCAAAACACGGTGTGGCCACTAAAAGCACGCCGCCCTGCTTGCGTCCGTCCGCTCGGTCACAACGTAGGATCTGGTATCCTGGCAGTGAAATTTCCGAATCGTAAATTGATTCGTTACATCCCGTTTCAGTAATAGCAAATATATCAGCATCTGACGATTCCAGCAGCGATAAAAATCTTGTTGTTTTGGTTCTTAGTCCTCTAACGTTTTGGTATAAAATGTTGTATTGTCTACTGTGTGTCTTTTTGTGGATGGTTTGATGGGCTAGCGGTTGAGCGTCGAAAAAAAATCCATTCACTGAATTCCACATTTAGTGGCCAAACATCAGGGTTACATAATTTTTCAAAGTTGTCTTCTGGTAAACCTATTTTAAATGACGAATAATTTCTTTCAGTTCTCGTTTTTATCTTTTCTACTATAAATTCCGAGTTATTTCCTAATACATCTTTTATATATTCCTTCATGCTATCTTCTGTAGTACTTTTGTCCAACCTCCATACATGTAGATATTTCTTCCGTTGTACCGCCTTCAACAATGTAACCGAAGTGTTACCGCCTTTCTTCACCGGATTATTTATTTTGTTGCTTTTCACTTCAATCCATTTATCATTAATATTTTCCGCAACCGCTGTATTTCTGGCCACCGCTGCGTAGGTAGCGCTCAGCTGAGCCGTCGCCGTCGTAGGTATGAGCGACGCGGCCGGCAGCGTTGTCGCGCTCGCTGGCTCGACAACAGCGCGCGATAACTGCGTCGTCGTTGAATTGCATACTTTTTTTCCAAGTTCTTTACTAGTTTGACTATGTGAAGAATTGTGGACTAACTTGGTACAAGCGTTCGGCTGCGCTGTGACAATCCTTTCGTTCTTCAGAACTTTAATTTCCTCTTCCAAACAAGTGCACTTTTTATTAGCTACACTTAAATATTCTCTCAATTTGTTATTCTCTAAGACCAAAGTTGCTACTGAATTCTTAATCTCTTGTATAAGTTTTGTTTCAATAGTATTCAATCTAGCAGATATTTCTCCTTTTAACATATCCGTAACACTCTGGATACTTTCCATCATGTTAATTGCCGATGGCGTAGTATTTTCCTTAAAATTTGTCTCTTTACAACTTTTAGTTGATTCCTTTTCTATCAACTCACCTCCTGAGCGGGAGCCGCGTGTCAGTGTATCATGATTTATTTGTATTGCTATTGGACACCTAATGCAAATATTTACATGAACTTGCCCGGAAAAGTAATGCTGTTATGCATTGAACGTTGAAAGTTTTATAATAATATCATCATTGCAACTGACTAAAACTATTGGTTCTCGTGACTCGACCTATTGGTTTTAGTCTGCAGTAATTAAATACATACATACCTTCATCTACTTGATTTTTTTCAGGAACCAAGTGTTGATCATTTAATTTATGAAGCAATCTCACATTATTGTGACTGCAGTCCTTTGTATACATCCACTATGTTACTCCATTTGGAAATTTGATTATTATGTTTTATATTCTTTGTGAGGAAATTATTTCTAATTCCTTTTATCCGGTAAGGTGAGGCGTAGGTTATATTTAATGAATCACCATTTATTACAATGACATCATCTGGAAGAAGAAAAAAGATTAATCAATTATGTTTATTCCATTATGTACAGTATTTTACATAACATGTTCCTGCACATGCTTCTTATTCACACATAATTGCATCTTGAACTTTATTTAAATATAAGTTCAATTATTAAGACATTTTAGTCAAAAATACAAATAATGGTTGGTTGTAGTTTATTATTCACTCTTACACACATTAGTAGGTAGCACTCACCACCAATTATTTCACTAGCATCAGTTTAGTCACTCCGTCTTCCAGCAAACTTTTCATTGATGATTGAAAGACAGAGCTTTGATCACCGAGCTATTGGTAGTCCTTCCTGCATTGGAAACTTTTGAGTTCTGCGTTGAAAATTAAGTTCTTGCAGTTATTGAAAAGTCAAGCCCTGTGAATGTTCCAACTTGATGCACTTTAAGCACAAGAGTCCTATATTTCAAGAAACATGACGGCCTTTCCACTTCTCTGACAACCCACAGCACATCACTTATTGCACATAATTGCAGCTTTTCAAAGTACCTATATTACAGTAAGAATATTTAGAGGATACGCTAATTAAGTAAATAAATAAATTTTATTGATATTTCGTTAGTTTGACAGATCAGTCCATAGACTTCATAGAATAGAGATAAAAGTGACGTCATAGCATCAAGATGGCGTCACAGGGCGTCAAAGGGGCGAAGTATGAGTCAGAGGGGATGAGGTAGTTGTCAGAGTGATTAAGTGAGCCATAGAGACGACGGTCGAAAAATTTTCTTCGCAGTGAACCCCCCGTGGTACCAACCATCGACGCGTGACGTCATCAGGCTATCGGCAAACCTTCTCCGCGCGACTTTATAACTTCAGTGATGTAATCGGGCCACAAATAAGGTGGCAATTGGTGTATCTTGCAGATAGCTATCTCTTTCACTCTCGTACATTTTCCGTATCGTCGTCTTACTCATTAGATGTTCTGCCGAGCCTTTTCCCCAACTATGTTGGGGTCAGCCTCCAGTCTAACCAGATGCTCAATTCCTGTATTTTACACGGAGCGACTGCCATCAGACCTCCGCAACCCAGTAACTAGGCAATGCCGATAAGTTAGACCGGTTGTCAGACTTTCGGCTACTGACTACCCGTAACGACTGTCATAGGTATTCGTATGACACCCGGGAACGACGGTTTAACGTGCTCTCCGAGGCACGGAGTGCTCCTGATGTCACCTATCCACAGACTGACCGCGGCAAGCGCAACTTAACCTTCAAATCGTATGATCGGCGCGGTTTTTAATTAGCCACGAGCCCCTCATTAGGGATACTAACTAAGCATCATGTTTTGTAGCACATGCATAGCATAAATAACATTGCATGCATGGATAAGTCGGTATAACATTTCAGATCGTTTTTTTTATTTTTTATTTATTGGTGCCCTGCCCCACGCTATTATTCTCCTGTATCGTACACAAACGCCCAGACCCGAAACAACTATATGTAGGCCATACAAATATTTGTTCCGTGTGGGAATAGAACCCACGACCAGTAGCGCAGAAGCCAATCGTTCAGCCACTGCACCAAACGAGTCGTCAATTTTAATCTTTGAAAAGTAAAATCATAAAAAAACAATTAACATAGATAGATAGATATACTTTATTGTACACTAAAAGAAATAAAACATAATTATGCTTGTTGAGATCCTATGATCTATACGCCTAGCTAGCTACCACCCTCACATTAAATTCCGTCGCCAAGCAATTTACTGTATTCCGTCGTGTGTATGTGAGAGCCAGAAAGGTATAGGAGAATCCCTCTATATCTCTGTTACTTGGATTCGTGTGCTCCATTTTAGATCCTCATTACGCTTATCGTCTGGTGCGACTAGGGTCAAAATGACCAAGTAAAAGAATTTTAAAAAATACAAATAGGTATACAATTACATCACTGAAGTTTAGGCATAATATTATGTAAGTTCAAGAATGGGATGGTTTACCATGACCATGATGAAACTACAACCTGGAATGCACAGCAATCCCGCACTAGTTTTAGAACGGCCGCACCAGAAAGGAGAATGGGCAAATTTTTCCAACTTTGACCTCATTTTACTGTGTTGTACCGGCGCCTAGGGAAAAAAAAGATATGCAGGATTGTTTAGGACATTAAGTGTGACTACTACCAATACAAGCCGTTTCTGTTGGATCTAGTTTTTTTTTGCCCATTCTCTTTTCTGTCAGAGAATTTTAGACACGTGTGCGGATATCCTGTGCGCATACATTTTGTACTAGAGTCAGCAGGCTGCTTGATCTGGCAAATTCTGACAGTGTGTCGGGTGTAGTACAAAATGTATGAGCAGAGTTCAGAAGTTTTCAATATTGTGCAGCCGCGCTTAAGGGCAAAGATTACCTACTTCTAGCAATAAGAAATCGATGTTCGCTTTTTAACATAATTATTATTCTAGGGGCAATTTTTAAACATCTTATTCGATTATCATTATTGATGATGAACACAAAATGTATTTCTTAGCCTTTATTCAATTGTCTTGTATAGGTTTGATCCACACTGGCACCGATATCGATAAGTTTTCGATCTGAATCGAATCAATGAGAGCAATGGTATCGATACCCAACCATCAGCTCAGCTTTTTGTGACGATGAAAAATTGGCTTATAGTCTAACCGAATATCAGTATTTTACAGGGAGCGACAACCGCCTGATCTTCACTATTGGAGAAATACCGATTATGTTCGACTAAAAGCCGTACATATCATGTTATATAATTAGTTTATTATATTGTCAAAATATAGCCAAGTTTATATAACGACAGAGAAAGACAAATCTAAGCTAATGAAAATGACATCACAAAAAAATCTTAACTATTCGATTAATTTCTTTGTATAGACTCAATAAATTTATTTACCTGGCAGACAGAACTGTGTTGCTGGGGAGTTCTTTGCGCCGTTTCTTCTTTGCAGCATAAACACTAGGAAGCGGTGAAGGGCGGGCTTCTTTAGGGGCTGTCTATTATAACATTAACGTTCAAAAAGAACTAAGTAATTCTAGTCTCTTTTGAATGAGGTTTGAGTTTGAAAAAAGTGCGAGGAAGTCAGCTGTCGAACGATTCGGTAAGCTCATAGACAACAAACCGAATCGGTCGCTTAGCAAAAAGTTTCTGAATCGAGGGACTGGCGCCACACGGTTGCTTTCGACCACAAAATCAACGAGCCGGTAAGCAGCGGTAAATTAGCCAAACAAGTAGGCTCAGGGCCGGGCTTAGGGAAGATTAACAGGGGCTTTAGTTTCGGGGCCTCAACAATAGAGGGGCCTCCTCAATACGAGTTATTGAATTTCTTTAGATATGAAAAGAATTACAACCCTTTCTGACACAGAGATAAAAGTTCACATTCACGAGGTACTTTTCTTTTAAAGCATTTCAACGGGCATCCATTTCTAAGTTGCCACAGGGCCTCCAAACTGAATGAAAGCACGGCAACACCGCTGAAAGGCACGACTAACGGGGCGCTAAAATTACTCAGAAACGGAACAGCACGGTTTTTTTTTTCTTTTTGTTTAATCTGCATAAATCCCGTACAGGGTCAATCTGTCTCACAAGTAGATCACGCGGTCTGAAGGAATTACATTAATTCGTATACAGCCTGTATAGTGGCACCCCCACGGCGTACTCTTTATTACTGAGCTGTAAATTGAGTTGGAGTCAAATAACTAGGGATTTATTGAAATCCCGGCATTTGATATCTCACTGGGCCATTTACACCCTTTATTCTGTCGTAATATAAACCGGGCTTAAAAAAGAAAAGAAAAAACTGAATAATTTATTTATTTATATTATTGCATCGGTCTTACCATCATTATATGGGAGAATAACATTAAGTATACGAGGTTTTCGATAAATAATTTCCTTTAGAACAATCACATATAAAACCTACTTATTTACATGGCAGCCATTTGTCCAAATTATTATTTATAAATAAGTAATATTGTCTATTTCAAAGTTAGCCTAGTTGATTTTATTTAACAAGGGAGGAAAAACGACTAACTCATTAAACTCGACTAATGACAGTGAAAAACTTATTTCATATCCGTTTTACGAAATGATAACTCAAAACATTAAAAAAAAAACAAAATCAATAGCCGCGTACTGACTGAGCGAGCAGCCTCGCGAGGCAAATCCTCGGTCGGTCAGGACGTGCCTCGCCCGAGGCAAGCGCACGCGCTGCCTCGCCCGAGCGTGCCGCGGCCCGAGACGAGCGTTGTCGGTTTTTGTCGATGCTCAAAAGCGCCTCAATAGGTTTGCCGTGCGTACTCAAGACGGTTGAGTTTTGCCTCGCTTGTTTGACGAACGACGGAATCCTTTGCGTTATGGATAAAGAACAGTGTCTTAAATTAATACAATTATATGGTGAATGTACGGCGGTCATGACGGTCTTGAGCAAAACTGGCTATAAGCTGCGTTAGGCACGCGCAATTTCTGTTCGACTTCACGTTAAACTGAGCGCTCGATGCTGGCTCAGCCTCACCGTGGCTCAGCCTTGGTGCGCGCGGCAGCCTCATGCAAGAAATCTACAGACCAATGCGGCCTCGCGCGGCAAACGTCCGAGGCTGCCTCGCGAGGCTGCTCGCTCAGTCAGTAGTTCAGTACGCGGCTATTGCCAAAAATCTCGAGAATTTTGAACACTGAATAATTTGACACAAGCGAACAAAAAAATTAAATCGCCACTTAATTAACATTCATCTTTAACAAGCAACAAATTCTCAATTTCAACAAATGGCCACACGGAAACAACTATTTTGTCTCATCATCAATTTGACCGACACCCTGCCCTGTATCCAGAATAGCTTCAGCACTTGGTATGACAATAACATCAACGACTTTGGCACAAGCCCCATCACACACACTTTCATCCAGTTCCGAACTACCCTTCCTTTCTAAATACTCCGCTATATCAATATCTTCAACGTTTTTAGTTAAATCTAATTCTAAATGCTTAGCAATATCTAAGCCTTCATGAATTCTATCCGATGAGCAAAAATCTGTTATTTCCGAACATATTTTCTTGACATTCTCATCCAATAGTGTTGTGACTGTGTACTCATCTTGGTTGTTAGTCGATATTCTGACTAATTTCTCGTCTAAATCGATAGTCGAGTCGTCGCCTAAAGTGAACACGACTTTGGCCTGACTTTGTTCGCTTTCGTTGAGTCTGAGTATTTCTGAGTCAGAATTATGAGACTTGAAGTTTTGGGGCCGGTCTGAATCGTCGACTTGAGTCAGTTTCATGTTGTATATGTTTGGTTCGCTGCCCATTATTGATGTGGTTGAGTCTTCGAGTGCTGGCAGCTCCTGAGGATAAAATGGATTGATAAATAAAGATAGCAAATGTACAGTTATACCATAGGAATAACTAATAATCGTATAAAAGTGAAACTCGCGGTTCAGACGCGTTCAAGGTCACGTTCAGTGCCGGGTGCATTCGGGGAGGGCTCATTTTAAATGCTGGTTTTTCTTAGAAAATACACCATCATAAAACAAGCAACAAGACCCCCTGAAAATGCTATTTTACTACGTAGTAGCGTGTTTTATGACACGGTTTTTAACCTAGTGCCAAGAACCCTCCTCGAGGGTTCACTCTTAGCGCAAACGTAATATCGAAGACGATCCTGGAAGGTCTACCAGCGATAGGTATGGCGTGTGAGCTCTATAAAAAGTGTGATGACCTCGAATGTGTTAATAGCCTACCGTCTCACGTTGGGTCAACCAACAATTCAGTCAAGCCACCATCTTGCGCTTACGTAATCGTACACGTTCTATACGAGAATATTTAATAAATAACAGCTATAACTACCAGCCCTGAAGTATTTGTGGGTGACAACGAGGCGTAAGTGCTGAGGGGGGAACTAGGTGTTTATGAAGCGGCGTTTGGGGTCCGACCAAAGGAGTTTCGCTTTCATACGATATTATTTATTCTTATGGTGATACTACGGTGGCTGTATGACTCATTTACATTAGTCAAATTCGGTCATATCAATGTTGTACTCGTTGAGAATAAAAACGCGTATTAATATTTTTATTTTATGTTTTCTATTGGACTGCTTGTAGATGTAGTCTCGTGTAGTGCTGGACTAGTACTACCCCATCTCTTCCCGTGGGTGTCGTAAAAGGCGACTAAGGGATTATCTAAAAGATGGGCAGCAGCGTTCTCCTAGTACTTTAACAACCATACTGCGATCGCCAACCCGCCTGCCAATCGTCGTGATTACGGCAAACCCCCCCTCCCCCCTGTTGGGGGAGGCCTATGTCCAGCAGTGGACGTCTTTCGGCTTAATGGTGATGATGATAATGAGATGTTCCTTGCAGACCGTTTCTACACAACCGGGCAGTAATTGGCGAGACCTGAAGGGTCTACAGCCACATACTTATAATGTCAGCTGGGTTATGTGACTAATATAAATGAGGTTTTACTTTACATTCTATTTCAACTTTCTACTGATACATGCAATGAAGGCAGAATGCATGTCGTACAATATTCAGTCAATCTGCCTAGCCTTTTCCCAACTATGTTGGGGTCGGCTTCCAGTCGAACCGGATGCAGCTGAATATCAGTATTTTACATGGAGCGACTGCCTATCAGACCTCCACAACCCAGTAAGTTCCGGGTAATACGATACTCTTGGTAAGACTGGTTGTCAGACTTTCTGGCTTCTGACCAACAGTAACGACTGTCAAAGATCTACAAATGACAGCCGGGACCAACGACTTTACGTGCTTTCCGAGGCACGGAGGAAACTCGCTATGGTAAATGGTCACCCATCCACAGACCAACCTCGGCAAGCGTGGCTTAACCCGGAAGATCGGTCTATGCGGCTGTAATTATTTAGCCACGAGCTCCTCCTACAATATTCAGTATTGATGATTAATGGGCCTCATGAACAACTTCTTAAACAGTCGTGACAGCTCACTATTTCTCAATGTATGCTATCTTTACCACATAAGAGGATACCGATTGCCATCCTCTTTCAGCCGATCACAATACCTCCTACTCTTTCCCGGAAACCACAAGCTTATGACGTCCACGTTACTTTCAATTCATAATTATGGTTGAATATGCACTAATGTAGGCCTCATACATTGCCTGATAACACTTATTGCACTATTAACTAAAACTAAATCAACTTCTCTACACATCTAACAACAGCCTATTCTAACTACTAAAGAAAATAAAATAATAACTTACATTGAAAAGCAAAAAACCAAGGCAAACACGAAATAAAAATAAAACGAACCATTCGATCAAAAAACGAGTAATTTGTTGAGTAATTATGTTGCACAAAGCAAATATAATTTTGAAAATGGATGAGCCATTTCAGGCGCTTGGTCTTCTTCAATAAGGGCAGTACGAAACAAATACACAGAATCGAGCCACCGAGCATTTTTATGTATACAGGGTGGTAATTTGAGATGGGGCATGAAGGGCAACTACCTTAACCATTGTAGCTACAGGAAAACCGTCTTAGAAGACCACCCCTAACTTTTGGGATAATTTCAATCGGCATTCACAGATTTTGAAAAAAAAGTACAGTCAGCGAGAAAAAGGGTTTTTTTCACAAAACTTTTTTATGATGCCAATCGATCCCATTTCTCATAAGGATCAAAATACTCTTTCGGACCAACTGAGGTTTGAGTACTAGAAACGTCAGAAATAACAAAAAACTATTTGAGATGGGTTATTTATAAGGGCAGCTACCTCAATCGTTGTCGCTACAGGAAAATGTTGATAGCAAACTGGCCATAATTTTTGACATTATTTCAAACTGCATGAAAAGAAATTGAAAAAAAAAAATTGGTACAGTCAGCAAAAAAATGGTCAGTTCTCACAAAACTTTTTTATGATGTCAATCGATCCTATTTCCCATGAGAATCAAAATACTCTTCTGGACCTACTGAGGTTAAAGTACTAGAAACGTCAGAAATCACGAAAAACAATATTTTGTGAAAAGAGACGCTAATGCCGAAAAAAAAATTTATTTTATTTTCAAAATCTGTGAATGCAGTTCAAAATATTTTCAAAAAATATGGATAGTCTCGTAAGAACATTTTTCTCTAGCCACAACGGTTAAGGTAGCTGCCCTTATTACTACCCCATCTCAAATAAGTTTTTTGCGTTTTCTGACTTTTCTAGTACTCCAACCTCAGTTGGTCCGGAAGAGTCTTTTGATCCTTATGGTATATGGGATCGATTGGCATCATAAAAAAGTTTTGTGAAAACAGCCCTTTTTCTCGCTGACTGTACTTTTTTTTCAAAATCTGTGAATGCCGATTTAAATTATTCCAAAACTTAGGGGTGGTCTTTTCAGAACGTTTTCCTATAGCTACAATAGTGAAGGTAGTTGCCCTTCATGCCCCATCTCAAATTACCACCCTGTATAGCCTGAGAGGCCTACTCCGAAACAACGACGTACTTAAAAATAAACGGAACTTAAAATTTTACTAAATTTAATAAGTAACTACTAGATGTCAAGTAACATTTAGGAGTACGAACGTAAGACAAAATGTCAAATCGCGAAAATAATCGTCGAATCCGAAATACTTTTGTGGTTGGAAAACGTACGATCCGTTAACCGAAAGTTCGTAGTTCGATTTTCGGAGTAGAATTTCTGTATCCTTGCGCGTGAACGTTTGATGTCTGCGTGGGTTTTTATACTTAAATGCAATACTAATACAATTTTTTATGCAGTGGCATGAAAAAGTGCGCGGGGATTTTTGTTTGGTGACCTTTAAAAATGTAGGATAGCTCAATTTAGGAGTCCAGCAGTGTATTTGTACGACCTACAGATTTTTAGTTAAGGCTACGGCAATGATATAATTTAAAAATTCCAAAAAAACGTATTGGCAAGTTAATAAAACAGCACAATTTGGACTAACGCTACATACAGTTCTCGCCAAACTTTATGGCCGCTCTTAAGTTAGGCAAATGGCCGCTCTTAAGTTAGGCAAATGGCTGCGCAGTAGGTAATTCACCTATTTCATTTGTCACTGCGCAACGACTAGCCAAAATTTGGCGAGAACTTTCCACAGCACGACTGATTAGTCGCTTTACATCCGAAAACCATGAGCCCTGCTCATTATTCTGTACAAGTTTTACTATGCGAGTATGCGACAAACTCTAAATTCGTTACAAAAATATTAACTGTTCCATACATTTTGTTAAGCAGAGGAGCTCGTGGCTAAATAATTACAGCCGCATAGACCGATCTTCCGGGTTAAGCCACGCTTGCCGAGGTTGGTCTGTGGATGGGTGACCATTTACCATAGCGAGTTTCCTCCGTGCCTCGGAAAGCACGTAAAGCCGTTGGTCCCGGCTGTCATTTGTAGATCTTTGACAGTCGTTACTGTTGGTCAGAAGCCAGAAAGTCTGACGACCAGTCTTACCAAGAGTATCGTATTACCCAGTTACTGGGTTGTGGAGGTCTGATAGGCAGTCGCTCCATGTAAAATACTGATATTCAGCTGCATCCGGTTCGACTGGAAGCCGACCCCAACATAGTTGGGTAAAGGCTAGGCAGATGATGACATTTTGTTAAGCAACATTGATTATTCTGTATTCTGTTGGGGTGTACGTCCGGCGGGGAACGTCCGGCGCACCCTGGGCAGTCAGTCCCGCTACCAACCTTGCTGACTGGCTTGTCTTTTCACCACGGAATGAGCTTTTTTCGTATAGCTCATGCTGACACGATAAGAAAATTCTGTATGGAACAGCAATTTTTTTTTTGCAGAAATTTCCTCGATGTCCTATAGTAAAAGTTGTACAGAATGATGAGCAGAGTTTGTGGTTTTCGGATATAAAGCTACTAACCCGTCATGCTATATAAATATAACAATTTCATGTACCTGGTCATCGTGGTAACTGCCCACGCTTCGAGACTGCCTGTGTCTTTTGTTCATCGCTGATTGTGGAGACTGGCCGTCTACAGAGTCCTGGGTATAAACAGTTTTATTTTGTTAATAGTGAATCATGAACATATGTGTAGTCTAGTGATGGATAACTCATCTATTTTAAACGAGTATCAGGGCGGACCTCATTCAGAAGTGTCTGTTCAAAGGGAGATGTTTCTACCAAAACTAAAATATCATTGAGGAGAGAGACAGGTGAGCGGCGAGCTCGCTTGTGCGGTACCGCGTGCCGCTTCGCTGGGTGACGGAGGGAGAGAGACAGGGCGCCGAGTGCTCGAACGGACACTCCTCATCAAGTTTTTGCATCCCTATCACTTATCTACTCACTCATATAAACACTGGCGCTTATACAAATAATAAATTGAGGAATTAGATGAGGTGGTTCAAAGTTGAAATTAGAGTACCTCCCTCATTTTTCAATATGAGGAACTCAAGTGAGGTAACTCACGAGTGAGGAGCACATTACTAGTGTAGTTCGCCAACCCGCAACAGCCCAGCGTGGTAGACTAAGGCTTGAACTCTTCTCATTCTGAAAAGAGGCCCATGCCCAGCAGTGGGACACACGAATAGATACTGTGTCACTTACCCGCAAAATTTACGTTCAGTTGAGTTTTATATTATTTGCTGTGACAACCCTACTAAGATAGGCATGAATATTGCGCTTCTCGCATCGCTGGATGCGAGAAACACAGGACCGGTCGATGTGGCGATGCTTAGGGGAGGCCTATGTCCAGCAGTGGACGTCTTTCGGCGGAATGAATGAATGAATTGCGCGCTCTGAGGAAGTTTGGATTATGTTTGGGTCTCGTGTGGTAAGGAGTAGCAGTACATACCTTAAACCTGTTGAACTGCCTGTACTTGCACCTCTCGGAGGCGACGAGGCTCCTGAGCGACTGCGTGCGCGGACACTGACTGTCCACCAACCATCTGTACGTGCCGTACAACTTTGTGGTGTCCGACCTGAGAACAACGTTCACTTTAGTAAGATAATACTTCGTAACTTGACTTAGTTTGCTGCCCAATATTGTAGCAACATAGATCAGATTAGTTTGGAAGGGATCTGGGAGGAGGTTATGGTGCCATGACCTGGGATAGGCTGAGTCATGGCATCATAATATGCTACGCCAGCTATTCTCTTCGTCGCGTGATTGGCCTGTGGGTGCTGCCTCGAAGTGTAAATAAATTGCCCGAGCAAAACGCATTCTTTCACTTACTGGCTTCTATAAAGAAGCAATTTGAACTAGTCCTTTTATACAAATTACTTTTAATCAAATAGATGAATGACACTAGATGGCGAATAGTTAAGAAAGAAGCATTTATAATAGAGGAAGACCAAAGAAACGATAGATGGATAACGTAAAAGATGATATGACTGGAAAGAGGGTAACTACTGAGATGATGGCTAATAAAGATGTTTGGAAGAAAAATACATGCTGCACCAACCCCAAATAAGTTGGGATAAGGGCAGGAGGATGATGATGATAGGCTGAGTCAACTTACATGTTAGTCGGCGTCGTGAGCAACCTCTGCAGATTGGCGAGAGTAGGTCGTATGTCGGACAATGGTAAGCCGCGACCGACAACAAGTTGGCCGATACACTTGTTAAGTAGGAATAAGGCGTAGCGGAACAGTGTGGTGTCGCCGCCTCGAGGGAACAGCGGTATGCTGAAACATTATATTAAACTCAGTTATTTAAGTGGGTGAGAGGGACTCGTGGCTAATTAATAACCGCGCGGCTCATATAGATCAACTACGATAACATGGCACTCCAACATCTGTCTTCAATGTGTGTGTGCATATGACAACGACTCACTTGTTTGTGTTTGAAAGTATTTGACATGTTTGATATTTAGTAGATTTTTTGCTCGACTAGTGCATAATTAAAGTGACCGTTCGACAAGGCGCACGTGTGTCATTCATACAAACCTTCAAGCGGTACCATGTTACCATACTGTTAATAGGCATGTTGACAGCATCAATAAATTGCAAATCTAATTAGTCCGTCAGTTAGAGTTTTGAAAAATAATGGACACGTAATTTTCTTTTGTTAAATCTATGAATATTTGGAAAGATAAAAAGCATCAAAACTCGAGAGTGGGGGCCTGTGACGTCAGAAGCAAGTAAAAATTGTACTAGCTTGTGACGTTTTGCCAATTTTAAAAGTGTCGTATCTTCGTCAATTTTGGTTTACGTAACAAAAGAAAAAATACGGGTCAAATATTTTTGGGTAATCTAGCTGACGGACTAATTAGATTTTTTCAGTCAAATACCCCATTAGCGATGTCAAATCTGTCGAGCTACTTATCAATGTTTTTAAGTTGCAGAATGCAGACATGTGCATTAAACGAATGACACTTTGTAAATATTCTTACTCACACGTTTTTCCTTGCAGGATCAATGGAGGGGCGCGTCATGTTATCGTAGTTTATCTCTACGATTTGTAAGGTTAAGCTGCCCTTGCCGCTGTTATTCAGTGGATGCGTGACCGTTCGTTATCCATCGAGATCCATCTATACCTCGAAGAGCACGTGAAGCCGTCGGTGCCGGGTGTCATACGAATTATGACAGTCGTTACGGGTATTCTAACCTTAGGATATCGGCATTGTCCAGTAACTGAGTTGCAGAGGTCTGATAGCAGTCGCTCGGTGTAAAATACTGGTATTCAGTCGTTACGGGTACTCAGAAGCCCGGAAGTCTGACAACCGGTCTAACCTTAGGATATTGGAATTGCCCAGTAACTGGGTTGCGGAGGTGTGATGGTAGTTGCTCGGTGTAAAGGCTAGGCAGAACAAGTTATTTAAGTGGAAATTTCAAACAGAATATGTAATAACACTGCCTGCCTTGGGTGTTGAATGCAAGACCTAACTCTCAGCTGACTTCCTAATTGTTTTGCCTAGCCTTTTTCCAACCGTTGGGGTTAGCTTCTAGTCTAACCAGATACGGTTTAATACCAGCTGCGGATAACTCTTTGGCCGTCACGTGAAAAAAGCAAAAGCGTGCTCTCGGCGCCAAGCTACGATTTCATCCTTTAAGTATGTCATGTAGTCGTGACCGTGCTTTGTCATGTATATGTTACGGCTAATAGCCGAAGTGTGGCTATACCTAGTTTTAGCCGGGTACAACTAGGTGCAGCCGGCCACATGCGGTTAAACTTAGATTTATCCTACTTATCCTCGGGTAGAACTAGGTTTACCCTTCATCATAGCGGGTAGAACTAGGTGCAGCCGCACACCGGTGGTTAAGGGGAACCCCGACACGGACGGAGCCCCCGTCATCCCCTTCGAAGATAAGTATATAAGTAACCTAACACGAAGAGGACTTCGTGTTAGGTTACTTTAAACCCTGCAGACAGAAATGGGAGCCCCGCTCTGCAGGGCTCCGTCGACTTAAGCTACACCTAGTTCTAACCAACTGCTACTGGTTGCACCTAGTTGTACCCGGCTAAACCTAGGTGTAACCGCCATTCGGCTTTTACCCGTAACATATACATAACTGTGGCGGTCAAAAGGTTAAATACCAGCTGCCTTCTTAAATAATAAAAAATCTTAATTTTGAAAAAAAATACCTGTACAAAAAATTAACATACTTAAATGATAAAATGACTCACTTGGGATCCGGCAAATCGGGCGTAATATCCAAGATCTTGCAGGCGGACCCCAACAAAGTGATCTTGTACCGCAGCGGCTGGTTGATGAGCGCGGCGGCGAGGCAGGTAGCTTGCGCCACAAAGCCCGCGGCCACAGAGTCGCTGAGCGGGCTGCAGCCGCGCGGGCTCTCGTCGCCGCACACCGGCAGCGGCACACCGCAGATGGACCACGTCAGAGAGTCCCGCTGGGTACAACAAGTAACATGACTAAAAGTGTGAGAAACACCTAAGAAGCTGGGAAAAATGGGCAAGCTCATGTTGTGATGCCATTTGGAAGAATAGACCTTGTGGAGGAACTGCTACCACCATACCAATTTCTAGCAGCAAGCAGCATTGCTGTGTTCCTGTTTGAAGGATTATGAGTGCCAGTGAAATTACAGGCACATGAGATTTTCTAACTTTGTCTCTATGGTTGGCAACGCATCAGCTCTTGGTGTTGCTATACAAGGTTAGTCTGAAAGGAGGTACTAATCCGCGACCCACTAAAAGTATCACTGATGACTATCTTAAAGCACGCGTTAAAATTTCAAAATTCGGTAATTTTTATTTCCACACAAAATGTTCTTTATTTAGTTTTTTCAATTTTTTTAATCCCTGCTTTAGTTACAAATTCCAAAAATGGTGCTTCTAATTCATGACCCCAAATATGACCTAAAATGTAAACACAACGGATCATAACTGGGGATAGATAGATTTTAGCGTTTTTTTTTGAGATCTTTGTTGACCTACTTCTCTTAAACTTACTTTTGCAAAAAGTTGTAGAAAAAAATTATTCATTATTATGGGTACTTTAACACCCTTTCGGATTAGTACCCCCTTTCCGACTAAGCTTGTATATGTGTACATGCAGCGATTTTTAATTTAATTTCCATCAGGTGGGCCGTCGGCTAATTTATCAACTTTTTTTTTTTAAACGGCCTCTTTCTGTTATTGGCACTTTTTTTTAATTAGAAAAATCATGTTGATTTCCCTTTGTCCGTAGACGAATATTTCATCGAATGCTTACTTCACTCAACTTCATTTTATTTATTTTAAGAAATTAGTATTTCTTTTTCATTCAGTCTGTCTTGACATTTTTTTTTTGAATGACCGGCCGAGTTGCATTTTTTTTTAATTACTCCTTTCAATAATTGCTGAAATAGGTTCAATAGTCGATTCTACAAAATACTTTCTATTTACGCCTTGTTTAAAGCAAAGTTTACGTTTAGTTAATCGTTACAAAAATTAATGTTTTTTTTTTCGAATTTCATTTCTGCGAACACGCTGGCTAAAGTTAGTTAATATAGAAAAGTTATTCTATTACCTGTTCAATATAAAATATATTATGTAACTGCTTAAGAAGCTCCGTTCGTTGAGCACACAACGAGTGATGAGACGCGGCCGCCAGTTCTCGTATGGCTGCGCAGGATTGACGCGTTTCTTTGACGCTCTCATTGCGACGGGAGAGGGCGTGGTAGTTCTGCATTAGCTCTGTCCCTGGAAATAAAATGAGTATAGATATCGTATATTTTTGTTTATGAGGGCTAATATTGCTTGTAACCAGAGTTGGGCGTAATCGATTACTTTTGTAATCAGATTACATAATCTGATTAAAAGTAATCATGATTACATCAATCATGATTACTTTTAATCTTGATTACATTCAATCAAGATTACATGTAATCGTTAATTTTGATTACAGTAATCAGTAATCAAAATTACATGATTACGTATGATAGAGTTTAGCATAATACTTAAATGAATTTAGATCTATACTTGACTAGCTTTTAATGTTTTGGATTGTACCATCACAATTCACATTCACATAGTAAATCGTAAGTTTTATAAAAAATATAAAAATACTAGGTATTATATATTTTTTATAAAACTTGCGATATAATCAGCGCCGATCTACCAGCACTTATCGGTACTGGTCCATGCAGGTAACCGCTACATATAGGAGAAGCAGGGGCTGGCATTTTTTGGTATCAGGTTCAGGACACATGCGCGAAAGACATTTCCACGAAAGACACCTGCGCAACTCCCTTTGCGCAACTAGACATATGCACGAATGGACTTTGTCTTTTTGGCGTGACTAGACACTTGCGCGACTGGACAAAATCAAAATCCAAGATGGCGGCTGAGAAATTTTCCAAAATATGCGTCATGGGTGTCGTTTCTGTGGTTTTCGGGAGTCCTGATGGCGAAAATGAGGTGAACGACAAAATCCAAGGTGGCGGCTGTGAAATTTTACAAAATATGCGTCATGTATGTCGTGTCCATGGTTTTCGGGGGCGCTGATGACGAAAATGAGGTCGAAGTCAAAATCCAAGATGGTTACTGCGAAATTTTACAAAATATGCGTCATGGATGTAGTGTCGATGGTTTTCGGGGGCGCTAATGACAAAAATGAGGTTAAAGTCAAAATTCAAGATAGCGACTGTGAAATTTTACAAAATATGCGTCATGGGTGCCGTTTCCATAGATTTCAGGAGTACTGATGCCGAACATGAGGTCTAAGTTAAAATCCAAGATGGCGGCTGCAAAATTTTACAAAATAGCGTCATGGGCAATATCTTACAGCCATTCGTCATCAGCGCCCCCGAAAACCATGGACACAACACCCATGACGCATTTTTTTGTAAAATTTCGCAGCCGCCATCTTGGATTTCGACTTTGACCTCATTTTCGTCATCAACACCCCCGAAAACCGCGGAAACGACACCCATGACGCATATTTTGTAACATTTCATAGTCGCCATCTTGGATTTTGAGTTTGACCTCATTTTCGGCATCAGCACCCCCGAAAACCATGGACATGATACCTATGACGCATACTTTGTAAAATTTTGCAACCACTATCTTGGACTTTGACTTTGACCTCATTTTCATCTTCTGCGACCCCGAAAACCGCGGAAACGACACCCATGACGCATATTTTGTAACATTTCACAGTCGCCATCATGGATTTTGATTTTGATCTCCCCCACCCTCTGGAGGGGAAACGTGTGAGATAATAATTATAGTGGTCAAGTGTCTTTCGCGGAAGTATTTTTCGCGCAAATGTACCAGATCCGCATTTTTTAACAAAAATACGCGTTGTTCCCTTGCAAATACAACAACAAATGACGGCCTACCAGCGCTGATCGGAGCAGGTCGGAACTTGTCGGCGACGTTCGGAACTTGTTCGGCGCTTGTTCGCCGCACAGTATAGAAACTACCTGCGCCGACTAACTGCGCGGACCAGAACCGACAAGAGCTGGCAGATCGGCGCCGGCATCGCGCTTTCTATGTGTACACACACGCACATAAATTACGTGAATTGTGATGGTACAATCCAAAATACTAAAAGCTAGTCAAGTATAGATCTAAATTCATACAGTATGCTAAACTCTATCATACGCAATATAAATTGTCTTTTATTTATTCGGATTTTTGATATCAATCAGAAAAATCAATCAGAAAAAGTAATCAAGATTACGATTACAGATTAATAATCATTAATCACCGAATACGATTACTTTCTTGATTAATTTAGTTAATCTGTAATCATGATTGATGATTACAAATTGTAATCGTAATCTTTAATCATTAATCTGATTACATTTTGCCCAACTCTGCTTGTAACTCAGGCAGTGATGGACATATACAAGAAATTCGCATATAAAAGAGCCTTCGTACTACTACCAGAAACGTTGCTCAATCACAACTGAATCGAAACCGAACCGTTCATGCAGACAGTTTACGGTTACAAAAACTGTAACTGTTTGACTACAAAAGTAAAACCGAGACACCGAAAAAGATTTTCAGCAGAACTGCCTGAATATAGATTTTTTTTATTAATCTCCAAGTTACATGCTAGTTTATGTTACGTTAAGTTCCCGAGTAGAGTACAAAATGCGTGAAATGTGCTATATAGGGGTCGTCTAATTCACAGAAACGCACCGAACCCACCGTTTCAAGCTTCAAGATATCTATTCGCTATAATGATATGAAAGAACAGAAAGAAAGAAAACAAAGGAGATTGCCTAACTTTAGTCCAAATGTTGCCCAGGAACGGGAGTACCTGCGCTGGGTCCCTGGCACTAATCTTTATCTTTATACGAAATATTTTTAGAATCTATCCTGGAGTTCCTAACTTTTTACCTATTTATTTTGATAATATTTTTTTTGACGTACTTTTAAGTTTTGTCAAACCAAATGTCTTTAGTTGTGGTCATAAAAGGTGTAAAAACCTTAAAAGTACGTCAAAAAACCATGTATAAAAAATAATACCATCAAAATAAATTGGTAAAAAAATTAGGAACCCCAGGACAGATTTTAAAAATATTACGTATAAAGACAGATTAGTGCCAGGAACCCAGCGCAGGCACTCCCATTCCTGGGCGGCATTTGGACCAATTCTCATATGAAGATGAGCAATCTCCTGTATGTGCAGGGGACGCGCATAACAACCAATAAAAAATAAAGTTTAAAAAACTATAACCCGACTACGTAAAGAAAGGGGTCTAAAAAGGACGAAACAAGATAATAATTCAAATAGAAATCCAGAAATGCATAGGTACAAAAATGGTCCTTTCATCCCGGAAAAAAGGACTGTTCCCGAGGCAAACAACAATAGCGTTCTTATGATAATAGATGGCGGCACGTGTCTTTCGAGTCATGATTGAATTACATTATTATAGAAACTTTAGTAGTGTGTTAAGAGTTGATTGTCAAATTCTAAATAAACGCGAGCGAAGCCGCGGGCAAAAGCTAGTTAGACATAAACGTATACGCATAGATACCTATTGAATCCAAGTTGAAATGTAAACTTTTTTTTTTAGAAAATATCACTTGTAAAAACTATACCAATTGATTCTTCTAGTGATTCTTAACAAACTAGTTTTGAGTTCAGTGAATAATAAATACATAAACAAAACAATAAGCAACAATCTTCTATAGTGTCGGCATGAGCTATACAAGAATAGCTCATGCTGTGGCGAAAAGATTAGCTAGTCAGCAAGGTTGGTAGCGGGGCTGACTGTCCAGGGTACGCCGGACGTCGAGTACTTAACTATCGTCACTCGTGGAGACTCTTTTCATGCACCCCCTACAGTGCTAACATACAAGTAATACAATCCAAATATTCTTTTTTTACCATTAAACCGACAAAAACCATGTACCTATATGATTTGTACAATGGACAGTCTTATCGCTATAGCGATCTCTAATAGACAACCCTTGTCTGGACAAGAAATTAATAAAAACCTATTTATAAAATACTAGAAGTCGCCAGCGGCTTCGCCCGCGTGGATGTCGTTTATCGCGTATTCCATCTTTTTCTCTACTATAATATGCATGTATTATACATATAAACTTTTCTCTTGAATCACTCTATCTATTAAAAACTGCATCAAAATCCGTTGCGTAGTTTTAAAGATCTAAGCATACATAGGGACAGACTGCGGGAAGCGACTTTGTTTTGTACTATGTAGTGATGCCTAAGTTATGAACGTTTTACAACAAATTAACGTCATTGTAACTTCAGTCAGTACAATGTCGGTTTCCCGCAGAAAGGACAGAACATAATATGCCACTTCCATAATCTTCGAACGCGTGTAACTCCATTTTTTATTTTTAATGTTGTCTTACTATGTGTTCTTTAAATTAAAATAACATCAATTCTAGAAATATTTTTACAGTAGTAAAACAATTGTCCCTGCGTGCCATCTTGAAAGTCGTCTACTGTACCGCAATGCGAAGTATTCATGATTTAAAGCAAAAGACCAAGACTTATAATTATGTGAATGCATATAACCGAGGAAAGCGGCAAAAGCAATTAGTAGTTTACTAAGCAGTGGGTAAGTAATGACGATTATGAATGAGACTCCCAATGTTCTGAAAACATCCTTAACCATAAGAACAAAATAAATAATACCGTATAGAAGCGAAACTCCTTTGTGGGTACCCCAAAACGCCGCTTCATAAACACCTAGTTCCACCCTCAGCCCATTGTGAGCCAGGGATACGCTAGGGCGCCGGAGGGCGCGCGACGATCTCCGGCTACCGTAGTGCGTGGCCTGCGGGCGGCGGGTCATGGGACCCGTCGCCCGACCAGTAACAGGCCCGAGAAGGCGGCGCGCTGTGTTCCGTGCGCGCCGACCAGGAGGACGTGGGGCAAAGCCCCACAGAGGAAGAGGTCTGCCAGGGGCTGGCGGACGGAGGCATGACGGGGTCGCGGTGCATGCAGCTGCGAATCCCGCGACCTCAGCCAAGGGTCAGGAGAAGGAGCACCGTGGGTTTTTAGCCGGTAAGAGTCCGACATACCAGGGCATCCAAGAGGATTTTCAAAAAAAAAAAAGGTCGCAGTACTGCTGCTGTTATTTATTCAATAATTTCGCGTGGTACAAGTACAAATCTGCGAGCGCGAGGTGGCGCGCCTTGACTGATTTGTTGGTTAAGCCAACAAGATACATAGGCTACTATCGTAACTTTGAATGCGTCTGGAGCGCGAGTTTCGCTTCTAATTTACAAGTTAAATTATTTATTATAGTTATTCTTATGCCTTATATTACCCAAAACACCTCTAAACAAAAAATAATCCTTACACTCACCGACATCCTGGTTCTCCTCGAACAGTTTGGCATGCCTCTCTTTCAGTTTTCTTATGTTGGTTAGCTTGCTATCTCTTTCGTCCGATAGTATGATGCGCTTGAACCTTAGGATCTCAAGCTGTTTTGTGAGCCTTACGTGTTCCGCCCTCTGGAAGGGCGAGGGTTTTGCCTGGAAAAGATGAAAGGATATTATTTTATAGATTTTTTATTTAAAGTTAAATTATAAAGGTCCATCAGCAGTGGAGAATTTATAATATTTATTATTTATTTCTTCCAATGAACTACTTTTGGTCGTAGACATATTATTATACAAATTTTGAGATCTTGGCTATCCAGAAAAGCAGAATCGCCGTAAGATGTGAGTAGTTTCACCAAATATATGGAATTTTAATTGCAGGTGTGGAATAATAAAAAAAAATTGAACGTATTTTTGTATTACAACTTTCGTGAGACACATATTTATAGTTGGGATGTATTTAAAAACTCTTTAAAATTAATGAAAATTACAACAAAAAATATTTAATACTAACCTTAAAAGATAAGAGATCATTCAATTTCAGAGTCAACCTCGGCCCGTTAGACACGATAGGCCTGTCCTCTTTAATCCTTCCATTCTTCACACTAAGATCACTTTGTGACGACGACTTATCCTTACTTAAACTATCACCATCATCAGGAGAAAACAAGTTTCTTTGAGATCTACTCTTGAACTTCAGTCTGACGTCACACAAGTCATCCTGTGTCGGCCAATCGTCGGTCGTCAACGCAGACTTCTTGTATATTCTCTCCTTTATATCTTGGACAGCCTCTTGCCTCTTCTTAATAGAATATTGCAGTAAATGTAACTTCTGCAACTTCGTCGCGTTGTAACTCGGCCTTATTTCAGACTTTAAGAAGTTGAGAGCCATGTATCTATACTTGGGAACTCCGTCGGCTTCGCTCCTCAAGTCATAACTCTCGGCTGTTTCACTTAGGTCTACGTTACACGATAAATCTTCTTTTGACGTTTTTTTACATATATTATCACAGTTTACGCTTGAAGTGAATTCTTTTACGTCTAAATTTTCAGGTGAATGTTCGTAAATATGGTTTGCAGTGTTCGGGTCACCTTTACCACATTCCAAACCTTCTTCTCTTCGCCTATAGTAATCTCTTTGACTCTGACCAATGTTTAAACTGGCAGATGTTCTTATAGTTGGAAAATTCTGCTGAAATCCTCTTTCTACAGGACTGTGACTTTTCGAATACTCTTTATCAGACTTCTTAGAATATTTACTAGGAGAAATGGACCTCGATTCTTTGACTAACTTATGATTCAATATATGTTTAGCTTCTAAAGTGATTTTAGATAGATTGGTCCTTTCAGAAGAGTCTGAAGATAGAGAACCATGTTCTATTTCGTTTTCTGGGGGTATCACATCTAGTTTGAGACTTTTGTATGAACAGAAGTATCCTCCATGCATTTGGAATACTAATGTGTTGCTTTTGAAGCAGTCTGATGTGAAATTTGAAGCGAGATTAGCTCCTATGTATCTTAAGCCACTGAAGTAGACTCCCCAGGTCTGAATGACAGTGTCTTGTGGTAGTTTCGTGTTCTCATCATTCGGATGTAGTATATGACACCATATTCGTATGACGACGTTGGTTGACGACATGCGATGCGTCGATTCTGTAATAAAGGTCGTTCATGATTCACAGAGTGATGATGCAATTGAATTTCCTAATAGTTGCGAGATGATAACGCTTGTATAAACAGTATCTTTGTTTTGAATGCCATTTTTAGTGATAAGGTACGCCTTTATCTGAACGTGGATTCAGAGAAATAACTACAGAGAATTTTTGTTGGATATTTAAGTAACTTAATGGTATCCTGTACGAAGTCTATACAGAATGAATTTTTCAACTGGGTATGGATGGCCAAATCCGAAAATACAGGGAATAGCGAAAAATGCTCAAGGGAATCTCGAGCTGATTCTAATAACAAAACATTCTGAAACTAAAACTGTATAAGAAGATTTAAAAAAAAACAATTTTCCTAGAAAGGAATCGAAACCGTTGATTAAAAAAAATACACACCCTGCGTTATTGCTCCATCCTATACTGCCGCTTATAAGGATCAAATTCTGGGAAGTAATACTAAATAACAAACGAAAGGAAAGGTTTGGCTCTTTTTCTTGCGAGTATGTAAGAGAGATAACGTTTAAGGTGAACGCACACTTATCCGAGCCGAACGCGTCAGACGAATCGAAGTCAAGGAGGCCTCGCACACATATCCGCACCGAAAGAATCGACCGCGCCGAAGAAATCGTTTCTATTTCCTTTACGCCTGTCGGTCGCATTGTTATCACTCTATTGTCAGTGCTTTATTAATGAAAGATGAATGAGCGAGCGCATCGGTCGAGTCGACCGCATAAGCCGCGCCGAATCTGATGACGTCATCCGAATTCGTCTAGTATTTCTGGGGTTTTTCCAGATTCGGAAGATTCGACGCGGGCAAGTGTGCGAGGTTCCTTAAGATTTCATACATAGAATTCTAAAATTCGTTTCGTTCGATGCGTTCGGCTCGGATAAGTGTGCGTTCACCTTTAGCGAGCTCTCGGGAACTATCTCAGTTTTTGTATTTGCAAACTCGCATTAGGGATACCATACTGGTAGTCACTCCGTGTAAAATACAAATATTTAACAGACTCTGTCTTCGCTGGAAATCCTACTCAGAGTAAAAATGAAAACAAAAAAATTACATAGGTCATTATAGGAGCTTATGTAAAGTTGAATTTTGGTGCACGGTTCCAATTAGTCGTTTCCTACGGAGAAGAGCCGACAAGAAACACCATGATTACTCTTTTAAAATCAATATCTTTAACAATTTCAGTAGGGTAGTTACGAGAGAACAATGTATTCTAAACAAACGCATTTTTTACGCACTACGCTCATTGTGTGCTATATACTAACAATAACATAAACAGAACATTAATTAGGCATGCTGCACGATAAGACTTGACACACATACGACTAGACATAATAGTAGTATGAGCACATGAATAAAAACTCGGTTTATTTATTCGTGTGGTATGAGTCATCACTGATCTGTCTGATCTATATTGTGTTGATGATATAGATGATGGCATTAAGGGTCAGTTCGCGTACTATCTAATTTTAGAATTGAGTTGAGTCAGACATTTTCCTTTAGTTACGGATTTATAAACTAGGTCTTAAGCGCCAAATCGACTAACAAGTTTTTTAAAACTTGATTTAATTTCTTTCTTTTTTGGAAGTGGGGACGACTAAACTGCTAAGGAAGCGACAAATGGCAAAAACAAAAGGCAGGCACTGATAATCGTTGCAAGTTTCGTTTCATTCTCGTACAAATCCAGACAAACCAGCATCCACTGCTAAAATGTACAAAAAACTGTCCACAAAGAGTTTTGGCGTCATCACCACTCGGGAACGTTACGACGTCAAACGTCATCATCTGAAGCGACTCACACACCCGCCGCAAGGGCAATCTACGGTGTAAAAGTGGTAATGACCCTTAATTGCCACCTTAATTGTGATGTGTATAGGCAAGCAGGGGCAATTTCAATGCGTGTAGAGACAATTCCGATATTGCCGCGACCGCCATGCGCCCTAGATTGCCCCTGCGGCAGGTGTGAGTAGCCCGCTTAACTGACATAACCCCTTAGTTCAGTGGTCGTCGCATTTTTCTGGCCAAGGGCTACATAGGACAATGTGAGGTATCATTGCGGGCCGCACATTTATGGATTGAGTAGTTGACACCATTGACATATTTTTTATGAGCTATCAAAATGCGATTGCCTCATTGATATTCTATGGCAAGTTTTATTAGTCATTGTCTACTAAAATTGTTTGCTATGTCGGTCGCGGGCCGCACAAATACAAGACGCGGGCCGCATGGGGCCCGGACCGCTATTTGACGACCACTGCCTTAGTTGCTTTGTACAGAAGTTAATACAGGGTATTTTATTCTTTGCAGAGAGAACAAGAAAGAGGTTAGTGTACGTTTTAAAGAACTACCGTTAAATATGTTCATAGCAGCTTTAAGCAATTGGTTATTAAATCACAGATTTTACTCCATCAAAGACTTTTTAAATTATTCTGAGTAGGTGGTATTACATATGTTTTGTATTGCAAGCATAACCTCGTTGCCTGAATGTATCTTGTGATCTGTTTAAGCATAATGATTAATTTGAATATTCAGTAACCTGCTTCTAATAGTTTTTAAGTAAAATTTGCATGTTATTTATAATGGCTAAATGGACTTGATCTAATTTTGTATTTTATATAACACCATTCTATGTACCCTATTTATTGCAAATAAATGATTTGATTTGATTTAGTAGGGTACAAGTGAGTCAGTTTTATACGCTTTTCAACATCAGGCGAGTCCTGAGATTTTTCTACGAAATTTAGTAAAGAAAACGAAATATAAAAAAAAGATAATACATAGAGCTATTTTACGGTTTTTGATAATGTTTTTACATTTTTTCGATAGCAGTATCCCTATGGCTACAATTTATGAAATGACCGCTATGTCAGGACTCATCTTTCGTTGAACAGAGTAAATTGTAAGTGAGTCAATAATAGGGTATAAGTGAGTCAGTAGTAGGGTATAATTAAGTCAGAAGTAGGCTATACCTGAGTCAATATCCTTCCACTTAGGATGTGGGGAGCATATTCTTTCGCTGGTGTAGAAGGGTGCAGACATGGTGGTGTGATGCAGCGTCAGATAGAAACTGCACGGAGATGTGCACCATTCAGGAGGCCTGATATTGTAGCCCACGATCTGGAAAATTAATATTTTATTCAAGTTAAAAACCCAATCACCATTCATCAAAGGAATTGCAGTGTTTTATTGGCTCACCAGAGAAAGCTAGTTGATCTGGTTAATGGATTAAAATGCAAACATTCCGTACTAATAATTTTTGAGCTGATGATGATTAAAAAAGTTTATTATATTTTACAAAAGCGAAGCAAGGATGATTATGAGAAAAATCAATGAAAATATAGTATTCATCGCATAAAAATATGCTCTGGGAAATGGCCGAGAAATGGTCTAAAACCCTGACTGAGTAGATTTCCTGCTTAAACCCAAGAAAGAAAGAAAGAATAATTTTTATTTGGCAAAAATACATGAAGGAACACAATATAACCAAATTAAAAGTGATGTGAGTAAAATACAGATCATATTTGTGTGCCTCAAGGCCTGCAAGGTCCATTTCAGCAGACAATGCTAGACAGATACTGATTTTATAAGAAGAAAAAGAGGTAGTTGGTTTGATGACATGAAAAAATTTTCCAGACCACTTTTGTTATATCTTACCAGGGGCCTGATTCACCTAACTAAAGAAGTTCAGTTGCAATTAAGTTTCAATTGAAACTTTTCTTATTCTCTTAAAAGGTGATCGTTGTCAGATATGCTTGCGTGAACATAAATGCAGTATCACTGCAACTTCAGTCCATAATAAATATTTTTTCTTTCTTTCTTTAACTTGATTGGCGCATTTGGCGCATCATGAAATTACATGAATTAGCCTACAGGGAGAGAGAGATGAAGGCCTGTGTCAAAGGGCACAAAAACAAATAAGAAGAAAACCAAATAGTATCCGATGTGTCACAATAAGTCATAACAAATGATATGCCTAAATATAAAATCATTTTATAAAAATACAGACTGGGTCTTCCTGCGGAAAAAACTTTAAGAGGTACAAAATACCTTTTATCCCAATGTTTCGGCCAAATTACACCGTCCGCGGTCACGGGTAGACTGAACTGGCAGAGCAGTTGTCACCACGGCTAATGTAATTCGGCCGAAACGTCGGGATAAAAGGCATTTTGTGCCTCTTAAAGTTTTTATTGCGAGTAGACCCAATCTATATTTATTTTTGATAATGTATACAAATCGCGAAAGTTTAAAAACATTTATAAAATCATTGCTGTAACTGATTGAATACTGGAAACATAAACAATACATACACAATAGGTAACAACATTACCAGTTAAATGATAAAAAAAACGTAATTGTAACTTTTTGTAGGTAATAAAAGCTTTGAAATTGAAATCAAGCAATTAAGATAAAATTTGAACTTGAACACTACATTCAATCATATTTATAAGATGATAATCAAGTTTTTATCCATTTTTTAAAACTTTTTCCAGAAAAACAATCAGATCTACATAGAAACTACTGGTGCTATGGACAATCTAGAGAGGGAATCTTTCGAGGAATCTTAACAGAACCTCCTCTTAACCTTAATTCATGTATAAAACTAAGTTGTGCTCAGAACACAAAGCAGGAAAACTACACAATGACTCAGTTGGTAATATTCATATATCATAGAGGAATAATAATGCTGTACAGTGGTACTTTTGACGTGACAACAAATATTATTATCACGCACTCATTCCGTGTCAGCGTAGGCGTTTGTTAGTAAACCTTACAAAAAATAAAACTTATTCAAAACTTTTTGGTGTCCATATTACTTTGATTACCTGTATCAAGCTCCGTAATCGTAACTGCTGGGTAGCGAGCGGAGTCCACTCTCTACATCTTGGCCTCCCAAACATACTTCAACAAATTACGATAAAAAATAACAAAGGTACCTAAGATACCTTAGTACACACAACACCAACCCAATTTCGATTAGAAAATTATAATCTCACGTTTGCATTATAGAGATGCGAATAAACATTAACGGAATGAGCTAAATTTTCTTTTTTTATGATAAATAAATAAAATGCATTGTTCAGCTGACTTCTCAAATGTCAAACTAAAAAGTCTTTATTTTAAATTGTTGCACGGCCGTGGATACGAGTCTTTACAGCTTAACATTTTTTTTTTAAACTAATGAAATGCTGTTGTTTTGTATGAACACAATTCATTGCTTCTTGGAGTTTCTGGTGACAAATCTATCCATTTATTTCATACATTTAAACGAGTTGGCTATTCCACTATAAAATTCTCAATGTCTGTGATGTGATGTCTCAATGGGTGATTATTTCAACTATTCCACATATTGTTCATTATTGCAGACACGTATGAGATCAAATTACACCAATTTTATGTAATAATATCCACTTTGATTGAGTCATTTTATTATAAACCGAACTTTAATGAATAACTTCCCGCCTAAAACTTAAGTAAAAATTCCGGTTGTCAATGTTGTCATCTAGAAATCGCAGAAACTACCATTACCGAAAAAAAAAAAAGGTGAATGGCTTAGAATAAGTACTAAAGCATAGAAGGAGCGCTTTGATTATTTACCTGTCTAGATAGAGAGTTCGAGCGTCTAAACGCCAAAAAAAATATCAGCCAACTGTTGGCTCATAAACTCGTTCCGTCAGATCAGTGGTGTCACTGTCATTGTACGGTAAACATGTGTTCTGTGGTCTACAAAAATGGCAATTTGCGCTATAAAAGTGTGCAGGAATTACAAAGGACGATTGAAAACAACTAAAAAAGTTACCTATCATCAGTAAGTAAACTGTAAATGACTATATTATAAGAAACAATTAAATTAATAAAGTGTAATTTCATCCAAAGATGTGACACCATTTTGACGTCATGTTTACAGGGTTGCCTGTATGAATGTAAAATTTCCCATGAACGTTAGCTGATTTAAAAAATGTTTAATCATGATCCAAAAAGTATATTTCGAGATTTCAAGCTACCATTTAGTTGTAGTGCTGGATAATATACATTTGTAATATATTACAAATGTATATGGTTTTCCTGCGGCAAAACTATTAGCAATCAGTACTATCGAAACATAAATTTAAACTTACAAAACAATGTTTTTTTTTTCAAATAATTAAATTAACATACTGTGAGCTAACCCGAAGGATAGCTAATAAAATAACATAATTTACAAATAGGATTAACAGCTTTTCAGCTTTCTGGGGCGTTATTTATTAAAAACAGGATGGTACATATGAACTGATTCCTTTATTACGATCAGTTATTATTCCAATGAAGGAAAATCAACCACAGTCATAATTCCAATCTTTAAACATAACAATTATAACTATTGTGATCGTCCGTCCGACCCAAAGGTCGCAGCAAAAGTGAGGGGCGAGTACTACACCGCATACTCTTTTATAGACCGTTTTGACAGATCGTGAAGTAAATATGTCAGACTACCGCCATGACGTCTTTAAATCTCTAACAATACACACATCAACTCACGCCTTTTTCCGATGGGGGTAGGCAGAAACTATAGAACGCTATCTGCTACGATCCTTACATACTCCTTTTGCTTGATTAAATAATAAAAAATACGTTTTTAGGTTTTGTGTTGCATTAAATCAGCTGATAGATACGCGAAGGGCAACTACCGCACGGCCCGAACGCTCGCGTATCATGGAGCTAGTGTTACTACTGGTTTGAAGTTGCTTTCGAGTTTTGTTTATTTAAAAATGTATTTGATAAGTAATGTTAAATGAATAAACGAAATAATAGTGTTGATTGTTAAATAATTCCAAACTACAATATTATTAAGAATAAATAACCTTCAATAGCAATATCTTTTTAATTAAAAATATATTTTACCTATTACAATATGCACAAACTCCTAATATGTGAAAAAACATAATTAAATGAATTGTTTAAAATAAATTATAGATAGGTACCTACTTCAAAATCAAAACATTTTTTTCCCCTCTTTTTATGGGTAATATTCAAGGGCTGGTATCACTCAGTACGCGGACCCGTGATGCGCGCGCTTGTTAAACAGTAGTAAGCTACGCTTACTTGTGTGTGTAATACGCACACAAGCGCTTCAAATCTGGCCTGTTGTTTTTGTTGCGATGGCAGCGCAACACTCTATCTAGACAGGTAAATAATCAAAGAAGGAGCGCTACTTAGCACAAACCACAGACTAGATAGGGATACAATCAGACGGCGCACTCCCTAACAAAAAAATGGACATTTTACTTATCTGTGGACCTCATTCCTAGGCTCGCAAATTTTTTACTTTTTAATTGTGGGCGTATCAGTTTTCGATAAACTAACATGAACATAAGTCTTTTAAGCTAATATTCGTGTAGATTCGAATACAGGTCTTTTGAGCTCTATATTTTTGCTGTACGTAGCTCTTTATTGATTTACTAGTTCTTGTTGTATTTCAGGATAATAAACAAAGAAAAGACAATGCATTTTGTAACTGTAAAATATATTTATTTTTTAATTTTACAACTTACTAAACCAAGCTGTGTAGGATAAAGTGGCTGGTACTGTTTTACTGTATACTCCAATGCAGTTCTTTACCTAAAACAAAGTAAATCACCGTTATTAAATTATTAATACCTTTAAAGATAGACGAGTGGAAAGAAGTGTAGATACCAGTTAAAAAAATACATATATGTCATGGTTGTTTGATGATTTGTTTGTATTGCTATTGGACACATAATGCAAATATTTACATGAACTTGCCATGAAAAGTAATGCTGTTAAGCATTGAATGTTGAAAGTTTTATAATAATATCATTAGAGACCCCGGCATTGCAACTGACTAAAACTATTGGTTCTCCTGACTTGTGCTATTGGTTTTAGTCTGCAGTAATTAAATACATACATACCTTCATCTATTTGATTTTTTCAGGAACCAAGTGTTGATCATTTAATTTATGAAGCAATCTCACATTATTGTGACTGCAGTCCTTTGTATACATATACATCCACTATGTTACTCCATTTGGTGATTATTATGTTTTACATTCTTTGTGAGGAAATTATTTCGAATTCCTTTTATCCGGTAAGGTGGGGCGTAGATTATATTTAATGAATCACCATTCATTACAATGACATCATCTGGAAGAAGAAAAAAGATTAATTAATTATGTTTTTTCCATTATGTACAGTATTTTACATAATTATGTTCCTGCACATGCTTCTTATTCACACATAATTGCATCTTGAACTTTATTTAAGTTTATGTTCAATTATTAAGACTTTTAGTTAAAAATACAAATAATGGTTGGTTGTAGTTTATTATTCACTCTTACACACATTAGTAGGTAGCACTCACCACCAATTATTTCACTAGCATCAGTTTAGTCACTCCGTCCACCAGCAGACTTTTCATTGATGATTGAAAGACCGAGCCTTGATCACCGAGCTATTGGTAGTCCTTCCGGCATTGGAAACTCTTGACGCAGGACTGCATTGAAAATTAAGTTGTTGCAGTTGTTGGAAAGTCAAGCCCTGTGAATGTTCCAACTTGATGCATTTTATCCAAGAGTCGTGTTTATTATTTGAAAAAACATGACGGCCTTTGCACTTCTTTGACAACCCACAGCACTTATTGCACGTAATTGCGGCTTTTCAAGGTATATTAAAGTAAGAATATTTAGAAGTTAAGCTAAATACGTAATTCTAAAACGTTAATTATTATTTTGTTAGTTTGACAGATCAGTCCATAGACTTCATAGAATAGAGATAAAAGTGACGTCATAGCATCAAGATGGCGTCAGAAGGCGTCAAAGGGGCGAAGTATGAGTCAGAGGGGATGAGGTAGTTGTCAGAGTCTATTAAAGAGCCATAGAGACGACGGTCGAAAATTTTTCTTCGCAGTGAAGCCCCCGTGGCACAAACGAATCAAAATATAGCCATGCTGTTTACTCATATGGAAGACTCGCTGTTGTCAGAGCGGGAAAGACAAACTTTTGACAGGCCGTAAAAAATAATTTTGTAACCTTTTGCACGGAGACTAGGGATGAGGGTATTCACACTATCTGACTATAGCTATCGATAAAATAGAGTCATCGTATAAATGTATATATTACGAAACTAGCTTATATCTGAAATAGTATTGTATGGCCGAAAGAAGGTGACTATCATTGTGTTATCCAAATAACAGCCATGCCGTATATTGCCATAGTAGGTACATATAAATACTTACTTCTTAGAAAGTTATAATGACAAAAGTAATGTTATAATATCATCATTATTCAGCCGAAAGATGCCCACTGCTGGACATAGATCTCTCCCGAGCATCGTCACTTCGACTGGTCCTGTGATTATCGCTTTCAATAAATAAAGTCATCGTATATGTATAAATGTCTATGATTTAATTTGCAATTACTAAAAGCTTCACAAAAGTTAAATACATTATTATTGAGTGTTCCTTGTAATGTACTTGGACATGCACGTTTTTTTCTGTCACTAGAACGGCGCCACGTGGTCTCAGGTAAGTTGTTAATTTCCAGGCGCTGGAAATTTTAAACAAAATAATTATTGTTTTATACATATATAACTAGCGACCCGCCCCGTGTACGTTTTATAGCTTAAAACCTTCCTCTTGAATCACTCTATCTATTAAAAAAACCACATCCCTAAAAATACAAGATTTATAAAGATAATTACGGTAAAGAGGTGTAGAAGTTAGTGGCACCAAATGCAAACTGATTGAGAAGTAAGTTAATCATCGTTCATTGAATACGTTAATTTTGTTTTTTGTTCTCCTAATTATTTTATCTATCAGGCTTGAAGATTGCGACTGTATTATGATAAGCAAGACAATGAAATATTATCTGAAATAGTATATTGTATGAATGGCCGAAAGAAGATGTCTTACGTAATGTTGCAAGAAAAAAAAGATTTATATTTTTTTATTATCAATCAAGCTAAATGCAGTGCGGGGTTAATCTGTACCAATTTTTTTAAAGAAATTACTCGAATTCTTTTACTTCCTGTAGACATGCAATTCAATAAGAATTTAGGCTTTTAAATTTAGATTGAAGGTATAATGTTGGTATAGAGTTCTCCTTCAGTCTCCGCCATTTGCCAGAACGAGTAAAAGAAGATATAGTGCTTTCTTAGAACCCAACCAATTTCGTGAGCTACCACGGCAATCCATTTATTTCGAAAATATTCGTCACAGGAAAACCTAAATGAAAAAAAATGTATAAATACCTAATTAATTAAACCTAACACAAAAATTACGTTGTCGATAGATTTATCGAGAAAATTTTCGCACCCCTTTAATAATTTCTTTGGCGAATATTCATATTGATAAATAGATAAGATTTAGATAGTTTAAACTTATTTATTTTACTTCTTCTAAAAGCTAATGTCTTACTTTTACTTATTTAATGTATAACGAAATATATTTAAAGGAAAATCTATGAATAAACATAAAAATACTACGTACTTGTGGAAGCCGATATTTTCACTTTGATTTTTTGTACGTCCCTTGCGAGATTTACATTTTTTACTATTCAGGACATAGCGCACACTCTTATTTATAAGAACAATATGCACTTACACAAAACACAATTAATTAAATATAAATTCTTGACTAAAATATTTTTTCAAATCACCGCGCCACTGTCACAAGTATTATACGACAAAATTTAAAATGTCGTTGTCGTTTGACAGGCGGTACTAGTGGCGGGCTATTTAATTTGGTAGCGTTAGAATGGGCTCAAAATCTCGAAATTGCTCTTATTTGACAGATGCCCCTGTACGTTTTTCAAGTACCGAGACGGCTTCTATGCTTTAGTACTTATTCTAAGCTTAATACCCATCGAAAATACAAGTGTCTATATTTTGAATTTTTTAACACATACTACTTTAAAAAGTGTTTCGTTTTAAGGAAAGAAGCTTCTGGTTTTGATGAACTTTGTATTGTTTTGGATTTTAACAATTTTGTTAACCCCGCGTAATTCAATTTACAACGCATGAACGCATGCTTTATCAAAGAGCCTATTGCGCTATAAAACATTTATATTTCTGGTAGGATTTCAATTATTTTTGTTACCTAGTTATGAAAATAAAATGGAAACCAAAGTTATTCATTTGTTGGATTAGATTATACAGTTTGAGAAAAGCTGCATTGGGCCTAATTCTCCTAAAATAAATCTTGATAAATCACAACCGAACCAAGGCCGAACCGTGAATGGCGACAGTTGTCTATTTCATATTTTTAGATAGAAATAAAAGATAAAAATAAAATGTTTGTTTATTAATTCGATTTTACTATTTGAATTATTTTTATTTTCTACGCGTAGCCTACGATAAGAAATTAATTAATATTGTGGTAAATTATTTCATTAGTGCATAATAGGTATGTGCTCTAAGATAATTGTATGTACCTTAATATAAATTAAAATGTAAATTTGGCAACACCGAAAAAAAATACGTTCCGAATGTTCCGATTTCTAACTCTACTTTCTGAATCAATTTATTAGTTAATAAATTACCCATAAATCGTTACACTGAAAAAACAGCTAGAAAATGCATTCAAAACGAATTCACCGATTAAACAATTCCTTTGGCCCCGTTTAGGCAGACACGGAAGTTAGCGCAAAGCGTGAACCCGTGAAGCAGGACGTTATCTGATTATGAAGATGCACTTAGAACAATATGGAGACGCGTTTTTCCGCACGTATTTTTAGGGCTCCGTACCAAAATGGTAAAATAGGTACCCAAGCTGCGACTTCGTCCGTCCGTCCGTCTGCCTGTCACAACTGCATTTCAGAAACTAATTTATAATGCTGTCGACTTCAGTTATAAACGATGCTTGTCTAACTGTATGTAGGTACGTATATTGTAAGTAACAGAATTTCATTAAATCACGTATAATTGGTAATAATATTAAAAAAAAAACCTCGCTTTACGGACCGAAGCGGGGTTGAAATTTTAACATGTAAATCCTAGGTCTAGTATGGTTTGGGCCAGGGATTCTGCTTGTGAGGAGATGCTGAAGTCTCTGAACGGGGACCCGTGGGTATGCTCTGACTGAGGTAGACCTGAGAGTGACGGTAAACAGGCTGAAGGCCAAAAATACTGCCCTAGGATCGACGGCTTACCTGGGAAAACCTGAGTCACCCGGGTCTTGGCCTCGGAGGTTCTCAAGCCTCGACTAAGGGGGTTCCTAAGCGCATGCTTGGAGAGGGGCCAGTTCCCACTTCGTTGGAAGATGGGGAAACTGGTCCTCATTAGGAAGCCGGGGCGCCCTGCGGACACTCCTTCTACATACCGGCCCATCGTGCTACTCGACGAGATGGGCAAGCTCTTTGAAAAAGTAATTGCAAACCGCCTTGTCGGGCACCTGGTGAGGGTGGGGCCGGATCTGGCGGAGAACCAGTGCGGTTTCCGCACCAGGCGTTCGACTGTGGACGCCATCATACGCGTGAGAGCCTTCACGACGGGGATGCGTTGTCCCGGGGCAGGGCCGTCTTCGCGGTGTCTCTTGACATCGCCAATGCCTTTAACACCCTGCCCTGGAGTTGCATCAGGGAGGCACTCCGGTATGGCCAGATGCCGACCTACCTCCGTCGCGTGGTCGAGGCTTACCTGGCGGACAGGGCCGTCATCTACCCCGGTCACCGGGTAGAGTGGAACCGGTGAGAGATGTCGTGCGGTGTTCCACAAGGTTTGGTTCTGGGGCCGCTCCTGTGGGACATCGTCTACAACTGGGTGCTGCGTGCCGACCTCCCTGGGGGCGTCAACACAGTGATCATAGCTGAGGATAGATAGGTTTTAGAATATTTTTTTGTGAAATATTTAAACGGCTATTTCTCTTAAACTATTGACTTTTTTTTTCTTGTGAAAATCCTCATGTATGCCCTTCGCCCGGGGAAGGCGAAGGGGTATGCCGGACTCTTACCGACTAAAAACCCACGGTGTTCCTTCTCCTGACCCTTGGCCGAGGTCGCGGGATTCGCAGCTGCATGCACCGTGACCCCGGGTCTGCCCGCCAGCCCCTGGCAGAACTTTTCCTCTGTGGGGCATTGCCCCACGTCCTCCTGAGAGGCGCGCACGGAACACAGCGCGCCGCCTTCTCGGGCCTGTTACTGATCGGGCGACGGGTCCCCTAACCCGCCGCCCGCAGGCCACTTCCTACTTACTATCTACCTACTACTTACCTACTTTCAGAAACAAAATAAAAAAATAATAACAAAAAGTTAAAACCATTTTCATGCATGCAGTAAACAAAAATTAAGATTATGGACATACTGAGATAATTTCGTTTTTTCTTTTAAATATCTAAATTTTCTTTCATATGAACCTTCTCCTGACAAATACGAAAACAATAAAAAAAAACGCGATATCGGTCCAGCCGCTCACGCGTGAATCACGCGTGAGCGGCTGGACCGATATCGCGTGGCGTGATGCCGTAACTAAGGGAAATAGGGATTTATTTTTATATACATAGAAGATAGAAGATTGTAACACGGTTTGACATGATTGTTAAACTGTGACTGTAACTTGAGTATGGTAAGCAATCAAGAAACATGAAACCCGAACCTGCATCTCGAAAGCACGACACCATGAATGTAGTTAAAACGAATAAACTTTACGAAATTGCTCTAACACGAAATCATGCCACCACGTATCGAGACATCAAGAAATCACGCTACTACGAATCGGTACATTATGATATCAAGGCACTTGGAGACCACGAATCACTAACTGGATTTCACCGACAATATCGCCTGCAAGAGTAACGATACATAAGTAAGTGCAGCTCACCCTGGGCCATCAGCCCCGACCAACCTCACTGGCTGGCTAATTTTTCACCACATGACATGAGCTATTCTCGTATAGCTCGTGCCGACAAGAGAGAATAGAAGAATACACAGTTATTTACACAGGTACAAAATTATGGACAACAAAAGGATTTTAAAGTTGACAAAACATGAGGAGATGTCATTAATAAATATATTGAACAACAAAGGCCCTAACAGCGGTCCCTGTGGTATACCTGAAGGAATACACATAGCCCTGGATGAAAAACCATTAAGGACAATAGTTTGACATCTGTTCTCAACATAAGATGAGAACCAACTGTAAAGGTTTCCTCTCATGTCTATATTAATTAACTTTCTTAATAATATTGCATGATCTAATCGATCAAAAGCCTTGCTGTACTCCGTATATTATACAACATCCACTCCGTGCGGTGGGACATGAATCGAATAAGATAATCGCTACAAAGAATAACATTGATTAAGGCAGATTGCCATTTTAAGAATCCATGTCCATGTTTTTCACTAATGTTAGTTTTAAGAGAAGCGTACAGTTGCCTGTAAACAATTTTCTTTAAAAATTTAGTGAACGTGCATAGTTTGGATATGGGCCTATAATTCTTTAATAGTCTTTGTTTCGTTTTTTTGTAAAGAGGAGTAAGAAATGCTGACTTCCAGATTTTAATTAGGTAAATGACCGTTTCAATATGAGTGCAAGAGGGATTGTAGACTCTTGGCTGTTTATTATTAAAACAGGTGGAATATTATCTGGCCCTCCGGATTTGCTTAGGTCAACTCCCTTAAGCTATATATGCACTTCATCTTCATGGACCTCAATCGAGTCAATGTTTGAATGAGTGTCAACGCCAGGACTTCCGCTGACTGGGCAGGGGTTCAGTCAGCGGAAGTCCTGGCGTTCGTATATGAACGATCCAGAAAGTTAGAATAAAGTATTCACCAAACATATTGCAAATATTCTCTCCGTCGCTGGAAAGAAGTATGTCCATATTTATTGAGGAAGATAGAATATGAATTGCCAAAACGCTTTTGGAGATTTTGAAATGTCGTCTTCAATTTTAGAGATGTAGACCTTTCCTATTTAAACAAGTTCCTTTGCTCGGTGACGTAACAATGCAAAAGATTGGTAGTCTGGCAGGTTACCATACTCTTTTAATTTATTGTGATATTTAGATTTCTTTTTATTTATTTAGAAGAATTTTAATCACAGGCTGTTTATACCACAGAGACCATAGAGAGAGATTTTTGACTGGTATGTAGGTGTTTCAAAATGTGTCATAGAAGAACGTTGTGGAATCAGAAGAAAGTTGCTTAAGTTGGTTCGTTAAAGCAGTGAAATCAGCCGATCGGTACAAATACTTGATACGGGGACGCATAAGAAGGGTGGGAAGATCAACGAAGTCAGCAGAAACATCAACTGATCCATTATGAGAATCTTCGGCGACCCTGGGGTGAGTGCAGTAACTTACAAAAAATTCCTTATTAGACAGTATTAAATCCAATATTCTATTGCAATAGCAGATTACGTTCATTAACATTATCGAATAAGCTTGTTTGGACATTATCTTGTTTATTCTATTAGGCTACAGAGAGGATCCATCACTCTCATAAAGCCATTCTATGCTAGGTAGGTTACATTCTATGTTAGGTAGGTTCAAATCGCCGAGTATTATGAACTTGTCCGTGGGATAGTCGCACTTGCACGCCGCACCCATATATTGATTAGTATTAGAATTGTTTCTTTCTCGATCATCAAACAGTTCGCTATCAGTTCAGTAAGCCATGTGTCGGTTAAGCAGATAACATCGAAGGATGTACGCAATCACCGATCATTTTGTTAATTAAAAAAACTAATAGGCGCCATCGTAAACAAAAGAGATAATAAGCATTTAGATAACAAAACTAATATTTACAAAGTATTTTGAAGCGAACCATTACATGCATAGTAAGCATAAAATATTAAGAGGTAATATTTTCGCTTTGTTATTTGTTGCCATAGCAACGACACAGAAGTAAAGAGTTGACAGTTCAACAGACAGCACCCGGTCTCGAGCATTACGTGCACATCTGCATCGCTCAAATGATCTATACTGTGGGGACTTAACGACCGGATATATAAGGCCACTATCAGCAGGACATTTTAGTGAGCATGACAGACATACTAATAAAGGTGTATCTTAAATCGCTGCATGATGCTCATACTTTACAGTTTAGAGTATTACATTAGCGGTGCTTCTTCTGCTCCAGCAGAAGTAAATATGCAGTCGCTAAAAAATCTTCGCTGTCCATGTTTGCTTGCATTAACACATTCGAGTCCACCACACTTTTTATAGAACGTATGAGACACCATCCCGCCGTACATATTGTTAGTGGACCTTCCAGGATGGTCCTCAGTATTACGTTTGCGCTAAGAGTGAACCCTCGAGGAGGGTTCCTGGCATTAGGTTAAAAACCGTGAAAAATACGCTACTACGTCGTAAAATAGGTGTTTGCTTGTTGCTCGCACAGCTCTGGTGGAAAGCCACCAGAGCTGTGCGAGGAATGTGTAATGCGTAATGTGTACAAATGATCATCTACCTCTTCCAAACACCGTCTATTGACTGACTGGTAGGCGCATATTTTCAAATCCTCGCACACATTCCTAGCAACACATTCCTTGCAACACATCCCTCGCTCGCATTTCTCGCTTGTTTTGTATGAACAAAAATACACACAAACATATCTATAGAGCCATATCTCTATCCACCAGAGCTGCGCAAAGCGAAGCTAGGTACATGAAGTGATTCTATTGGTGCTTACATTCCTCGCTACGCAGCTTAGCACAGGTCTGGTGGATGCTCAGCCTAAGAATGGGGACATTTTGGGAAAGGGACATTTTGGGGAAGGGACATTTTGGGGAAGGGATATTTTGGGACAGGAACTTTTTGGGAAAGTGACGTTCTGGGAATGGGACATTCTGGTACCAGGGGACATTTTGAGCCTAAACGTAGATTTGGATTGATTGATTGAATAAATTTGTAGGGACCTACCAAATAAGTAGACTCATACTCACAATATGTTCAACAGGGTCATTCCTAAACTATATTCCAGCAATTTGCATCTTAATCTTACGCCACAATTTATTATTCAAAATAATACCTGACTTCCTTACTGAACGATCGATTAGAGTAGTCATTGACGACTGCTCCTCTGAACTTATGGCTATTGGATGCCGGAGTTCCCCAGGGATCTGTTCTCTCTGCAACTTTTTTCCTGCTCCACATCAATGACCTATTTCAGCCTGGTATTGTTGTGTATGCAGATGGCAGTACTGTTTCAGAGAGATACTTGTCCAGCACAAAAACCAGCGAGTATGAAGTTTGTTACTTGAGAGAGGCCATGGTAGAGCGGACAGATTTGACCATAAGCCCCCAGTGGGGTGATGACAATCTGGTCTCTTTTAACGCCACTAAAACACAGGCGTGGCTTTTCACCGCTAAAAGGAGTCGTTTCGACCAAACTCCTACTTTTCGGGGCATCTGTTCCTATTCTTCTTCTTCTTCTATCGTGTCGGCACGAGCTGTACGAGAATAGTTCATACTGTGGTGAAAAGATTAGCCAGTCAGCAAGGTTTGTAGCGGGGCTGACTGCCCAGCGTGCGCCAGACATACTTATGTATCGTCACTCGTGGAGACTCGTTTCATGCACCCCATCTGTTCCTGTAACTGATCGGCTCGAGCTCCTCGGCATGGAGTTGACATCCAGGCTAAACTTCGGCACCGCCATTGAGCACAAAGCTCAAACTGCGGCCAAAAAACTGGGCATCCTAAATAGAGTGAAGCGATGCTTTTCGCCTGGACAGTTGTTGACTCTTTACAAAGGTACAAGTCCGAGACGGGCTGCAGACCGCAAACTGCAAAAGTAGTATAGCTTGCAGTGCGATCTGCGGCTGCGGTCTGCGGTTGCAGTTTTGCAGTCGCTGTCGGAATAGCACCTTTAAAGTGCACACCTTAAAGGTGCTATTCCGATGGCGACTTGCGGTCTGCGGTTGCAGTCTGCAGTTTGCAGCCCGTCTCGGACTTGCACCTTTAAGCGCAAGTCCGAGACGGGCCTGCATGGAGTATTGCAGCAACCTTTGGGATGGCTCAGCAAAATACCAACTTGCCGCGCTTGACTCAGTGGAACGCAGAGTGAAGAGACTCATTGGCGACGTAAAACTGGTGGATGCCAAGCTTCACAGCTTGGCTCGTCGCACATCATGTGTATGGTGTATGGAACTATGAGAAGTCAAACCCGTTTGTGAGACCACTTTAATGTCAGCGTGTATCAATAAACTCACCCTGTATACTGCTGAAAATAGGCCACTTAGGCACTTGTCCCACCGTCAACGATGAGCGAGAAGCGAGTAGAGCTAGAAACTAGAAACGAGTTGGCGAGCAGCGAGTAGCGAGTCTGTAGTTCCGATAGTTTCGTCGCTGGGCTACAAGCGAGTGTGCGAGTGCGACGGGCGATTACTCGCACCACGTTGGTCTCTCGGCGTGAGTTCTGACCGCCAAGCGAGCATTGCTGAGCAAATGTCGCTGAGCGAGTATATCTTTGATAGCTCTTGTCGCTCAGCGACAAACTAGTGGAGCGAGTCCTCGCCGGCAGTGTAAACAGTCAGCGATCTACTATTAATATAATCTCTTTTGTTTACATGGAATGTATATCTATTGTACGTTTCTTGAGCGGGAAAATATATACTATATAGCGCCGGGTGGGACAGCTGCCTTATCAGTTGCAGCGAGAAAAAAAACCATACCTACATATGTTTTTTCTTTTTTTTAATAGGGCCAGCCTAGAGGTAGTAGGGACTTTGTTAACCATGCGGCAACGCAGGCCGACGAGGATGCCTACGACCCCGTGAAGTATAGGAAAGACTGCAAATTCACGAGGTAACAATTTTTTTCATTAACAGTTCAAGCCATTTTTTTTGCTTTTTTGTATAACTGACTCTACCGATTTTCTGCCGAATAGCAGAAAACCGATAGCCATATCGTCGGTGCGCTATCCAAAACTCATATAATATGCACGGCGTAAAAAATCTGACATGTGCACGAAAAACACAAAAAAAGTATATTTTGAGCTTGTAAAGTAACATTTTTTTTACCATTGTATGAAACAATATGTTTTGCTATTTTTGATTTTTTTGATTTCTCGTAAATTTATTACTTACTAGCGATTCGCCTCAGCTTCGCACGGGTACTATAATATGCATGTAAGTATTATAAATAAATCTTCCTTTTGAATCACTCTAACTATTAAAAAAAACCGCATCAAAATCCGTTGCGTAGTTTTAAAGATCTAAGCATACAAAGGGACAGACAAGACGACTGGAAGCGACTTTGTTTTTATACTATGTAGTGATCAGATGAAACAATCCGCTTCCTGAAAAGTTGATAAATTCCACAAATGGGTTTCGGCATGCGCCCCGACGATATAGTTTAGTCATGCTGTAAGTCCAGAGATGAAAAACCAACAGTTTTGTTTAAATTCATTAAACAAACAGTTTACAGATTTTTGAACACAAATGTGTTCGTATATTCTAAATCAAGTACAGTCCGCGAGGACTAAGCTGAGCTTTTCATTTGTGTGAGTTTGTTTGCCAAACAGCAGTATAATCCAGTTTAAACACCGGTTTCTGAATTGAGAATTCGGGATAAGCAATATTTAAGTAGTATATACTTTTTTGACAACTCCCAAGTGTTACTTAAGTACTGCTTATCCTCGGGTGAAAAGAGCCTCCCCGAGTGACGATACTTAAGTAGATATACGTCTGGTGCACCCTGGGCATTCAGCCCCGCTACCAACCTTGCTGATTGGCTAATCTTTACACCACAGACCACAGTATGAGCTATTTTCGTATAGCTCGTGCTGACACGAAAGAAGAAGAAGACTGCTTATCCTAAAATTCTCAATTCAGAAACCGGAGGTAAACCAAGCAAAGGACGCGTCGCGCTCTAGGCCGACGTCATACCTATACTATATCTACAAGGTTAGTCAGAAAGGGGGTACTAATCCGAAAGGGTGTTAAAGTACACATAATAATGAATAACTTTTGTTCTACAACTTTTCCCAAAAGTCAATAGTTTAAGAGAAACATTGTTCAAAAATCTCAAAAAAAATATGTCTAAAATCTATCTATCCCCAGTTACGATCAGCTGTGTTTACATTTTAGGTCATATTTGAGGTCATGAATTAGAAGCACCATTTTCTGAACTTATTGAAGAATTTTTGAAAAAACTAAAATAAAAATCATTTTATTTGGAAAAAAATATATCGAATTTTGAAACATTAACACTTGCTTTCAAACAGTCATCAGCGATACTATAAGTGGGCTTCGGATTAGTACCCCCTTTCCGACTAACCTTGTATATGCACTCACACAAATGCAAGCTGACTTAGGCCTCGCGGACTATATTTTCATTGAATTTGAACTTATGTTTTAAACGAGTTAAGTACCTATACAGGGTATCCGAATTCGTATAATTCCTACAAATCTCGTGATAAATTCTTGCATGAACCTGACCTTGCATGGGATTCCCAACGATTCAACAAAAAAAAAACAAAAAGATTTTATTTTCGGGTAAAAATGAGGTTATGGTCCTATCAACAAAGCAGTTGATTCCCGTAAATTTTATCGCTGCACCGAATAATCATAGCCTGAACCCCAACTTACAATATGGCCGACGTATCTTGGCGAGTCTGAAGTTAGTTGTTTAACTGCGCAATGAATCTTTTAGGAACAAAATTGTCTACTGCGCAGCTAATCAGCTAACTTCAGACACGCCAAGTTACGTCGCCGTGGGTCATATTGTACAGTACTTGCATTAAAATTAAAACATGAAAATGTTATTTCAGTCTAACGGGTTCCGTGGCACATTTAGTGAAAGGAGCTTTGGGAGGAGGCATTCTCAGCGGCCATGTTGCCTACATGAAAGCCGGCACCTTGGTGGCCGTGCCACTAAATGTATGCTTTGGCATATACATGGGTTACTGTCTATATGTAAGTATTTTTTTTACAATTCGGTTAGTAAAGTAAACGTTAATCTATGCTGATTCCAAAACCATTTCAAAATTTTATTTTTCTTAACCTTTTTTTTTACCAACCTTTTTATTAGTCGAACACGTTCATAGTGATTCATGTTCGATGTTCGTGTTCGCGATGTTCGTACACAGCCCTGTACGCACGAGCGAACACGAACATCGCGAACACGAATATCGAACACATTGTTTGCACATGCGTACCACTACCGATTCGTGTTCGATGTTCGTGTTCGTTCGTGCGTACACGGCTTACGATTTTGGATTACACAGTTCGCTGTTCTGTTAACCGTGTACACGCGAATGAACACGAACATCGCATATGGTGTGTCCATAACTGGCGAATGCGCCTCGAATGCGCTGCTCGCGAGCCGCTTGCGAACTGCGCGCGTGCATTTCATGTCCGTAGTCCGTACGCAGCCCTTGCGCCGTCCACGTGCCACTCGTGCTCATGCTACGCGCCCCGCACGCGAGCGGCGCAGGGAGAGCGCACGTGCCGCCCGCGGTGCACCTTCCTTGCCCCACCCGTGTGTCAGTAATCTCGTTGTCAGTAATAAAATAGCCGATGCTGCAGCAATTGTGCTATCGGCAGTCGTATGGTCCGATATCTTCGGAAGCAAATTCACAATTGAGGCTCATAGTTCAAACGCGAAAGAAGCTATGTGCGCACGAGCGGCGCGCCAGCTGCACGCGCGGCCCTCTCGAGCCTTGCTGGAGTTGTACTAGAGCGGCGCACCAAACGTAGGCTGTAACCGCACGCGAGCAACACGCGCGCAGTTCACAAGCGGCTCGCCAGCGGTGCATTCGCGGCGCGTTCGCCAGGTCTGGACGCACCATAACACGAATATCGAACACTAATCATTACCAGGTGGTAAAACCATGATTATCCTTTTTTTTAACACGAATCGTGCGGCTTTGCTAACACTGTTGCTTTAAACTAATTATAATGTTATTATTTTTTATTTCAGTTACTTGTACAGTCAGCACAAATTCTTTATAAACGTTCGAGGATACCGGTTATGTCTTATTCAGATGTGGGAGAAGCTGCTTGTATGATGTTTTCAAATTCGAAGATTTCAATGTTAGCAAGACCGTTCAGGTCTGCATTTTGCAATGTAATCACTAGTAGTACCTAGTAGAGACTATTTCCATAATTTTGCATGCGGTTGGCTGTCGGCCGGCAGTTTGTCTGTAGATATGAAAACTTGTGTCTGTGCGTGTCTGCCACGTACGGTCTCTGTAGATGTGAATGGCGCTTAGTCTCGAGTCTAAAAATTGAAGTAAAAGCATCGTTTACTGCACATGCGCACTTGACTATCAATGTGGAAAACACGGCAACATCGCATTTAACCTATCTACGTTACTATTTTGGTTTTAAACAGGCCGTTATTGTATTAACGAATTGTTTTTTTTTCTTCTCCTTTTTTGCTTATTTTAATCTATTAATGATGTAGATTAGCGGGTTTAAGGGAACTCCCTCTGTTATTTTACTAACTGTGTACCTAATTCATAATCTAAGTTTTAAGGGAGCCGGCACAAGGCCACTTGCCACAGCCGACGCGATGCGTTGTCAAGCTACGGCGTCGTAGTTCATTAACAGAATGTCCAATATTAAATTCTGATAGATACGACGCCATGTCGCCCATGTGGCACCCAACGCTTCGAAATCATTGCAGTGTGGCACCGCGACGCATCGTGTGGCCTGGCTCTTTTAGTGCATACCAATGGTTAATGGGAACAGAACCCGCCGTAATAGACATTCTTAGGCCTCGTTCAAGGAGACGCGGGGCGTTAAGTGGCGCGTCTGGCATGGCGTCTCGCGGTTTCATCAAACATGGTAATATATGAGAGCGTTCACGTCGAAGCGTGATCACGCGCCTTTTTGTTTGATATTGAGCGCTACTCGCAGCAGAGCACGCAGCGGCCGCCTCCGCATGTGCCGCCGCTGCCGTCGTCGCATCCCCCGCCGCGTGCCCCACGTACTCGCGTGTCAGTTTGTTTTTGGCATCGAAGGCGAGCGAGCTTGTTGTATGTTACAACTAGCTTTTGCCCGCAGCTTCGCTTGCGTGAAATTTTGAACCCGTTAAGTAACGATTTTCCATACAAACTTTCATCCCCTATTTAACTCCCTTAGGGGTTGAATTTCGAAAAATCCCCTCTTAGTGGATGCCTACGTTACAAAAGGAACTGCCAACATTTCAAGTTTCTAAGCCCAGCGGTTTAGGCTGTGCGTTGATAGATCAGTCAGTCAGTCAGTCAGCTTCTCCTTTTATATATAGATTATCTTCTAGTAATATGTCGATGAAATCGTACTCCATTGTAACGACACGTCTGCGTTGTGAGATGTCCAAAGAAGACTGTCAAAAGCGGTAACTGCGGTATCCGCTGTAGCGACAGCGGCGGACACCGTCATTCCCCACGCACCGCACCACGCGCCGCGCATCGCCTCGCGGCTTCATGAACGGAACTACACATTACAATATGTTTGTATTTGTGTGTGCAACGCTGCAGCTCGCGCCACGGGCCCCATCTGCCGCTTCACGTGCCGCTTCTCCGTGAACGGAGAAAACGCTCAACGCGCCGCGCGTCACAACGCCGGATGCGCCGCGCATCGCCCCGCGTCTCCCTGAACGAGGCCTAACGACGACATAGATAGCGCTCTAATTGTACTTGCTCAGTTCTTTTGTAATGACTTAGTTATTTTAGCGATGCGCTTCTAAATCAATCTAGTACGACCGACCGCATGGACTTGCTTTTTAAAAATTTCATAACTATCTATTTTATTATGCAAACAGGTACACTATAGATGCGGTAATATGCATAGATCTCTTCGGATCATGCTGTTGTTATCAGATCATAATAGCAAAAACAATCAAACAACTAGTTGAAAACACCCACGCAACTCAGATTTCGGGATCCTACGAAGGTAAGAAAAAGCTTTTTTTTTCTAATCTAATAAGTTATAGTCGTGCATGCCTGGAGGGTCGATGGACCCGCTTTTTAAGCACCTTATAGGTACAAAACCTGGCATGTACAATCAACAAAAAAGTTAGGGAAGTATACAGGCAAACAACAAATATCAATGCACTACTCTATACAAGGTTAGTCAGAAAGGGGGTACTAATCCGAAAGGGTGTTAAAGTACACATAATATTGAATAACTTTTGTTCTACAACTTTTCCCAAAAGTCAATAGTTTAAGAGAAACAATTGTTCAAAAATCTCAAAAAAAAGTCTGTAAAATCTATCTATCCCCAGTTATAAACAGCTGTGTTTACATTTTAGGTCATATTTGGGGTCATGAATTAGAAGCACCATTTTCTGAATTTGTAACTAAAGCTGGGATGAAGAATTTTTGAAAAAACTAAAATAAAAATCATTTTATTTGGATTTTTTTTATCGAATTTTGAAATTTTAACACTTGCTTTCAAACAGTCATCAGCGATACTATAAGTGGGCTTCGGATTAGTACCCCCTTTCTGACTAACCTTGTATAATAGTGCGTTCCATTCACGAAGACGCGCCCCACTCCTTTTTTTGAGAGGTAGCCGTGTGGCACGTATGCACATATCTCTTATCTCTTTAGAATCACGGAAGATGTCCGATCCTTTGGAAGGCATACGGAGGACACAGGTCCAACGCGCAGAGGTTCGGCCCTTTGAGAACTTTAATCTAAAATGGGATGGGGCACCAACAGGGGACTATCCACGGCTGCACTATTGGAGTACAGTCATGGACCGTCCTAGGTGGGTGCAAGACTATTGTAAAATATGCTGAAAAATATCTGATCTATGGGAAGGGGTGTTAAGTGGACTGGATAACTTCTATTGCCGGAAGAAAACGGCGTCTGCCTTAAGTTTAAAATTGAAAAGTTTTGGCAGACGATGACTCGCCAGCTCACTAGCTGGGCCCCCTGAAAAGCCGCCTGTATAATAGGTGAAGGGGGCAACAACGTGTGAGCGCCGAAGGGGGCAACAACGTGTGAACGGCACATATCTCTTATATTTATCTTATATTAGTGTGCGTATGTACACACGGCTACACATCAAGCTATACATTTCCAGTTTACACTGACCTCTCATTGTAACGAAATCCTATACAATGCGAGATCAGCTTATACTGGAAATGTATAGCTTGATGGGTAGCCGTGTGTACACATCTAATTATTATGTGGCGATAGAACTAACTTAATAATAGCAATTTATAATGAACACTTTTGCACTGTAGCCATTAATTAGACAAAGAGTGGGGCGTGTTATCGTGGATGGAATTATCTTTAACTTTTTAAACATAATGGTGCTTCCACACTTACAGCGGTTACGCACTGCATCCGATCCGAATCCGTGAAAATACGGTCCGAAGTAGCCATAGAACTATTTCTATGGTAGTTTACGCACTACATCCGGCGGCATCCGTCATCCGTGATTCTCCAATTCGGAAGATATATTGACGGACCGAAGTAGCCGTAGTAATGTTTGTATGAACGCTTTCGCACTACCTCGGATTCAAATCGGACGCCAAATGGATATGCCAAAGATGGCCCCTGAATTGTTTGAATTTGGATCAGAGATCGGATAAGTGCGTAAGCAATATCCGAATTCGGTCCGAGATTTTTATATCCGTATTTTCACGGATTCGGATCGGATGCAGTGCGTAATCGCTCTGAGGTATAATATGAAAAACTGCAGTCCCACCCATCGAAGCGCACCTTTTTTCGTTTGGAAACCGTTTACTCCCCCCGTAGAACTACTGAGACTTGAGCCGTACTGAACTGCTAAGCCGTGAGCGAGACTCGTTTCGTCAGCTTACTCAGTTACTCACATACATGACCAGTCGCATTTATTATTATTGCTTTCTCGGCGTGTCGTCTAAGTATGAAGGGAAGTCGATGTTATACATATTTAACTTCCAAAGAATTAAAATTAAAAAATATTCTCACGTACCATTGATAGTTATAGTCATTTGCATAACTAGTTCCTCAAAGCAGGCTCAGCTCGGCTCTCGCTCAGAGTTCAAGAGTTATAGCTCTTGAACTCTGAACTAAAAAAAAGTTTTTTGGCCTGAGGGTACTTCAAAATAGCACAGTAAAAATTTAAGCTCTTGTTTATTTTAAATTTTATTAAATATTAAATACAATTTTTGAATGTCAATTCTATAATAAAAGTTTATATTAACCTTCGGTGCACTCAGTCAGTTAATAACTTCTCCTATTTTTCACTTTGATTGCACTTTCAACACTGCACTGCACTATGGACCTATACTCCAAACTGTCCAGCTGTATGGAGGACCTGTCTTCAACCTTTGATTCAAGGATGACAAAATATGAAGAGGATCTTAAGAATGCCAGCGGTGAAGCAACTCACAAGACCGTAGCAAGCATCTCCAGGGAATTCACCGAGTTCAAGAGCCTCATCTGGAAAACGATGAGTGCAATAAAAACACAAATGGAGTTACTTGTAATCGGCTTAGACAGACATGAGATGGCATCCCGTACAAAGGTACTTCTCCTACACGGTCTAATTGAAGAGAAGGATGCTGATCAATTGTCCATATTCATCAAATTCTTGTCGGATAAAATGGACATGAAAAACGTGTCTCCAAGTGCCATAACAACGTGCCATCGACTGGGTAACAACACAGGCAAGCCTCGCCCCCTCTTGGTTCGCTTTGAAAGCCGTATCCTGCGGAGTGAGGTGTGGCAGAATAAGTCGAAGCTGAAAGGTTCAGGTTTGACACTTTCCGAATTCCTCACTAAGCCTAGGCATGAAGTTTTTATGAACGCGCGGAAGTACTACGGGATGAAGCAGTGTTGGACGTCGGAGGGCAGGATCATCATCCAGGTCTCGGATAAGACGCGACGGAAAATTGAGTCTGCAGCGGAATTTCGTGCACTCGTAGCTCAATTCCCTGTGGTCGAGTCGACGCCTGATGATGATGCCGGTGGAGCGAGGGCCGATGCAACAACGCAGCATATTGTCAAGCCTGTTCCGGATAAGAGAGCTCGCAGGCCAGCGAAATAATGGTACTTCGATTGTTTATTACTTTTCTGTTCCGCGATTATTTCTGTTGGCGGTCACCTGTGTTTTTATCTTGACTTGACGTTTAAGTCTCGTTCGGAAACATTACATTTATTTTTATTTTATTGTTTGGCATATAGCCTTTTTATCACCTTGTTCGTGCAACCGGCGAGTGCATCGAAGATTAATATAATTAAATTGTATTAATTTAGTCTTAGGCATAATTAGCCTAAATATTCATATATAAGTTTATTTTATCTATATATATTTAAATTTATTATTATACATTATGTTAGATGATCATGATGATAGTTTTGCTTCCTGTTCTTCTTCTTGTGCGTCGGATGAAAGTTTTGCTAGTGCTTTTAGCGATGACAGTTCTTTGCACCTTCGTGACCATCTTTTCTCAACATTTTCCTGTTATCGCAAATTTTTCAACGCTGTTCATATCAATGCCCAAAGCATTCACGCACATTATTCCGATCTGCTGTCATCCTTTGACTCTAATCTGATTCACGCTGTCCTTGTGTCTGAAACTTTTCTTAAGCCTGCACTTCCTTCTACGCAATATTCTCTGCCTGGTTACAAGATTGTGCGTAATGACAGAACAGGAAAGGGATATGGAGGGGTTGCTATTTATCTCCGTGGGGATATAACATACAAAGTAGTTGATCAGTCTCCGAGTGATTACTCCAAATTTGCAGAGCACCTTTTTATTGAAATAGACTTTCAACACACTACGAGGGCGGTTCAAAAAGTACCTGTGTTAGGAATGAAGATCTCATTTTTTTCAAAATCTTTTTTATATTTCTCTACGTAGTCTCCTTTTAGAGATGTAAACTTCTCCCAATGGCCCTGCCATATTTTTAATCCATCAAAAAAATAGGATTTGTTAAACGCTCAAAAAATGCCTCCGTCTCGACGATGACCTCATCATTTCAGCCATTTCATTTCCCCGTGAGCCATTTCTTTAGGTTTGTAAACAAGTAGAAATAGCAGGGAGCCAGGTCGGGCGAATACGGGGGATGCGGTAGCAATTCATAACACAATTTATTCAGTTTCGAAGTTGAGAGCCACGTCCGCTTGTTGTCCGCCGTGAGCAATCGCGGCACGCATCGGGGAGATAAATTTTTCATCGCGAACTTATCAGGTAAAATATTAATTAACGTTCCCGTCGAAACACCTACAATCTTCGCTACTGCGCACCCTTTCGTTCGTCTATCAGTTCGGATCATGTCGTGGACTTTTTCATTGATTTCCTCAGTAACCACATCTGTCGGGTATCTTAGGCGCTCCTCATCAAAAACGAATGTAAGACCACGTTTAAATTCATTAAACCAATATTTGACTGTAGTCATAGATAGCGAAGGGTCCCCATAAACAGCATCCAATTTCGGTTTTATCTCCTCACACGTTTTTCTATCCAAAACTAGAAAGCGAATCACTAAACGATACAGCAATTTTTCTATCTTGCCGAAAACTACGTTACACGACTTACTGAAATTGCTGTAAAATAAAAAGTCATGTATGAATCAGCATCAAAATTATTTTGGCGGCTTTTTATAAATGACAGCACACGATGGTAACACCAACTTGCCTTAGCAACGTAAACTGTCTTCAAACACGGGTACTTATTGAACCGCCCAGGTAAGTTACTTTTAGGTGTATATTATAGCCCTTCTTGCCACATCGACTATTTTTCCTCGTTCGAATCTAAATTAGAAAATCTTTCCTCACTTTATGATCATACAATCATCCTCGGAGACTTCAACACTTGTCTGATTAAGGATGATTCACGCAGCCGTAAACTTCAATCACTTGTCTCTTCTGTCAATATGCATATACTTCCGTTGAATGCTACTCACAGGGCTCCTCACTGTTCTCCTTCGCTATTAGATCTCATTCTTGTTTCTGACCCTAACAAAGTAGCCACACATGGGCAGCTCCCGGCCTCTTTCTCCTATCATGACCTCATATTTCTCTCCTACAAAATTCGCCCACCTAAACGCAAAACCAAATTTCTCTTACTTCGTAGTTTTAAAAACATAGATTTGGAACGTCTGAGAGCTGATGCGGGTGGTATTGACTGGTCTTCGATTTACAACTGTGAGGACGTGGACGTTATGGTATCTGCTTTCAACAGGATTGTGTTGGATCTTTATGACGCCCATGCTCCTCTTAAAAAGGTGAGAGTTAAACACCTGCCTGCGCCATGGCTATCTCCTGTAATTAAAAACCTCATGGCTAAAAGGGATAAGGCAAAGCGTTTGTACAGGAAGCAGCCAACTGAGGAGAACTGGGATCTATACAAAAGGATACGAAATCGCTGCAGTCGTTTGTGTAGGAATGCTAAAAGACGCCACATTCACAACTCAATTCAAAATTTCAACCCAACACAAGTATGGCAATTTCTTAAGTCTCTTGGTATTGGCAAAGCTTCAAGCCAGAGCATTCCTGATGTGGACCTTAATGCACTTAATGTGCATTTCTCTAAATCACCGATTCTTGATAGTCATGTTAAATCCTCTACTCTAAACTATCTTTCTAGTCTTCCACTGCCAGCAAATACTTCATTCTCTTTTAACCCAATTACTGAGTTAGATATTAAGAAATGTATACAATCCATCACCACGAAAGCGGTAGGCGATGATGGCCTTCATCTCCAAATGCTCCTACCTATCCTTACTGAAATTGTGCCCGTAATTACACATTTGGTAAATTATTCACTGTACTCAAGCTCCTTTCCTTCAGCCTGGAAGAAGGCTCATGTCTTGCCGCTACCCAAAGTTTCAAATCCATCCTTGCTATCCCAGTTTCGTCCAATATCCATCCTCCCAATCCTATCCAAAGTCCTTGAGAGTGTTGTCCAGAAACAACTGTCTTGTTACCTCTCCTGTAATAGCCTGCTAAGTCCTTACCAATCTGGTTTCCGCCCTGGTCATAGCACTGTAACTACTCTCGTCAAAGTAACCGATGACATACGACTGGCTATGGAAAATAAGCTTCTCACGGTACTGGTTTTATTGGACTTTAGCAGTGCTTTTAATTCAGTTGATTTCGACATCCTCTTAGGAATCCTATCCTCTCTTAATGTCTCTACACAGGTAATTGAGTGGTTAAACTCTTATCTTCACGGTCGCTCGCAGTCCGTTCGCTCAGATGAGGTCTCCTCTGAGTGGTGTGATCTGGCTGCGGGTGTCCCTCAAGGTGGTGTTCTCTCTCCTCTTCTCTTCTCCGTTTTTATAAACGCCATCACTAAGGTCCTGACTTCTAGCTATCATCTCTATGCAGACGACTTGCAGCTATATCGTCACTTTCAAGTAGGGGACATCGCTGAAGCTGTTGATGCCATTAATAGTGACCTTGAAAATATAAACAAGTGGGCTAAGTCCTTCGGACTCTTGGTTAATCCAGCTAAATCTCAAGCTCTCATTGTTGGTGGCAGATACATGTTTAACCTTTTAGATCACCAGTCTCTACCTCCAGTTGTGTACAACTCTGTGCCTATCGCTTATTCCAAAAGTGCTAAAAATCTAGGAGTCTTTATAGATTCTAGCCTCTCCTGGGATGTTCACATTGCGGAGGTAAGTAGGAGGGTGTACTACTCGTTCCAGTCTCTCAAACGTCTCCAGAAATTCTTACCATTTCAAACTAAGGTTACTCTTGCACAATCTCTTCTGCTACCACTTATAGACTATGCAGATGTCTGTTTTCTTGACGCAACGGAGGAACTTCTAAATAAACTTGAACGACTGCAGAACTTGTGTATCCGCTTTATTTTTGGTCTTCGAAAGTATGACCATGTGTCCGAATTTCGGACCAGATTAAGGTGGCTACCAATTCGGCAGCGTCGGGATACTCATGTTCTAACTCTTCTTTTCTCTTGTAGTGACATAGTATACTTACTCATCACTTTACCTTACCTTACCATACCATGAATACCGTACCTTACCATGAACACCGTACCATACACCAATACCAGTACCTGCACCGTTACCACGTTTTGAGGAGCCTCTCAGAGACAGTGAGAGAAAACGCCTTGAGAAAGACGACACGTTCAGACGTCTACCGCAAAGAAACAAGAACAGCAAGAGACAAGACGCCGTCTTGATAAAGACGCTTCCGCGCCAGCGACGCAACGTAATATCGACGCGGCCAACATCGATATCACACCACGCCGCCGCACGCGTCAGTTCGCTCTGATAAGAGCGTTTGGCAATGAAGCAAGCCACGCAGCACAGCACATGCACATCTTCAATGATCACGACAGCATGGACACTGGACAGCAGAGAGGATCACCTATCTTCACTCGACACCGGCGCTCGGCGGAATGCGTGCGGAGAACGCGTGTCAACTCGTATTTATAAGCTCGGTGCAGGTGTTCAACTTCGTCCCGCGCCCGCGCCCCGCGGGGCGTGGCGCGCCGTTTATTAGATTATGATTGGTGTAAATATTTGTAAATATAGTTAAGCTAAGTTGTAATTGTAAGATGAAATTTGTAAATATAAATAGGACATTTTGGGGAATAAAATATACATACATATACATTCGATCATTCGCATTTCTGACCTCGTTATCATTGTTTTCTTTACGACGAGTAACCCTCATTCCTCCAAATTGGTGACCCCGAAGAAGACTTTAGAAGACCCGAACACTCAGAAGACTCCGAAGACCACAAAAATTCGAAGATCGGCATAGCAAGAAGACACCGAACCGCGCAAGATGTCGAAATCCACAGAAGAATTCACCGATGCGCAGGACGTCACAACCGTGAAGAGCAACGTGGCCACAATTTCGCTACCTGCCCGACTACCACCATTTTGGCGCCAAAACCCGCGTCTCTGGTTCGCGCAGTTCGAAGCCGCCGTTGCCGCCAGTAGAATTGGAGATGAGCAGAAATTCAACCTCGTCGTCCCGCTGCTCGGTTGCAGCGACCTGGAGCAGATCGCCGACATCATCCTGGAACCACCGGCCAGCGGAAAATACAGCGCGCTCAAAGAAAGACTGATATCAACATTCCAGGAGTCAGACCATCGCCAACTACAGAAACTACTCAGCGGCCTCGAACTCGGCGACCAGAAGCCGAGCCAGCTGCTGCGTAAGATGAGAGACCTCAGCGGCAAATTACTATCTGACGAAGCACTGAAGGTTATGTGGCTCAACCATCTGCCTACACAAGTTCGCGCCGTGCTCTCTATAAACACCGAGTCGGCACTAGAAACCCTAGCTGCTATGGCCGACAAGATGATGGAGCATTTCGAACCAGCCACAGTCGCCGCAGTCACAACTGAAAACCCTCCGTCAACCAACACATCAGGAGTACAGCAGAATAACTTGACAAGCCTACAAATCAGCATGTTATCAAAACAAATTGAAAAAATATCTCTCGAACTCGCCGAGCTGCGAAATCAACAAAATTCCACGAATCGCCGCCCCCGCTCGCACCCCGCACACCGTAGCCGCTCCCGCTCGCACTCGAGACACCGCGCACATAACAACGCGCGCAAGCCCGGCGATCCTGATTGGCTGTGCCGTTATCACTACCGATTTGGCAACGAGGCGCGAAAATGTGAATCGCCGTGCTCCCAAACCAAACAGGGAAACTAAAAAGTACATCGACTGTGGCGGGTGTCGATGTAAACCAGAAGTCTCACCGCCTATGTGTGATCGACATTATCAACAGAGAACGATTTCTTGTCGACACGGGAGCCGACATATCCGTATTAGCCGCCCGAAACAAGAAACATTTGAAGCCGGCAGAGAATACATACAAACTGTTCGCGGCCAACGGCACGGAAATTCGTACCTACGGTGAGCGCACACTCGAGCTCAACTTAGGTTTACGAAGAAGCTTCAAGTGGACTTTCGTCGTCGCGGACGTGAAGACGTCGTTACTAGGTGCAGACTTCCTAGTACATCACAAATTACTAGTCGACTTACACCAAAGAAAACTCGTCGACCGCGTAACAGAACTCAGCGTGAACGCCATTCAAGTAAATAACAATGAAGAATCGATCTACATCATCAACAGAGACCACGCATACCACGACCTGCTGAAGAAATATCCAGATGTACTAAGACCAATGTCACTGAAAACTCCAGTCAAACACAACGTCACGCACCACATCGAAACAACCGGACCGCCAATCTACTCTCGGCCGCGCCCTCTACCGCCCGACAAGTACAAAGCAGCCAAGCTTGAATTCGAACGCATGATCGAGATGGGTATATGCAAGCCGTCTAACAGTCCGTGGGCCAGTCCGCTACATGTAGTCAAGAAGAAAGATGGTTCACTACGTGTATGTGGTGACTACAGAAGACTCAACGCCGTCACCGTACCCGATCGATACCCCATACCTCGAATTCAAGACTTCACCTACCAACTTCATGGCAAAACAATCTTCTCCAAACTCGACCTGAAGATGGCATATTTTTGGGTGCCTATAGCGAAAGAAGATGCTCAGAAAACAGCCATAATAACACCTTTCGGTCTCTTCGAATTTAACTGCATGACGTTTGGCCTAAGAAGCTCCGGTCAAACCTTTCAACGCTTCATGCACGAAGTACTACGAGGACTAGACGACATCGTATTCTGTTTCGTTGACGACCTGCTGATACACTCTAGAAACAAAGAAGAACATCGTCGGCACTTAGAATTAGTACTCGAACGCCTAAATACCTACGGCGTCAGTCTAAACATCGACAAGTGCGAGTTTGATAAGAAAAACATCGAGTTTCTCGGATACGAAGTATCCTCAGAAGGAATCAACCCCACTCAAGAACGAATACAAGCCATAGTCAACTATCCGAAGCCACAGACAGTACAAGAATTAAGAAGATTTCTAGGAATTATCAACTTTTACCGCAGCTGTTTACCCCATCAAGCAGAATATCAATACGAACTAAATAAGTACCTACACAACAGCAAGAAAAATGATAAATCTCCGATACAATGGTCTCAAGAAGCAGACCAAGCCTTTGAGAAATGCCGACAAAGCGTACTCGAAGCAACAACGCTCACTCACCCGATACCGAACGCTCCACTTTGTTTATTTACCGACGCATCCAACACTAGTATCGGCGCCGTCCTACAACAAAAAGTGAACGACGTGTGGAAACCTCTGGCATTCTACTCAAAAACTATGAGTGAGACGCAGCGACGCTACAGCGTGTACGACCGCGAGTTATTAGCAATGTACACCGCTGTAAAACACCTACGACGGCTGATCGAGGGCAATGACCTGACAATATTCACCGACCACAAACCTCTAACTTACGCGCTAACCAGAACACCAAGTAGCACCGATACACCAAGAAGAGAACGCCAACTACACTTTTTTTTTTTTTTTTTTTTTTTTTTTTTTTTTTTATCGTGGGAAAATCCTCATGGATACCCTTCGCCTGGGGAAGGCGAAGGGTTATGCCGGACTCTTACCGGCTAAAAACCCACGGTGTTCCTACTCCTGACCCTTGGCCGGGGTCACGGGATTCGCAGCTGCATGCACCGCAACCCCGGCAGGCCTCGGTCCGCCATCCCCTGGCGGACCTCTCCTTCTGTGGGGCCTTGCCCCACGTCCTCCTGAGAGGCGCGCACGGAACACATGCGCGCCGCCTTCTCGGGCCTGTTACTGGTCGGGCGACGGGTCCCCTAACCCGTCGCCCGCAGGCCACACACTAGGGTGGCCGGAGATCGTCGCGCGCCCTCCGGCGGCGCCCGGTGCGTCTGGCGCGGGAAGGGAGAGTGGCCGTCGCCTCTCTCTCCCTCTCCGCTCCCTCCTTGGTCGCCATCACCACCTCGCAAAAGGAGGTGACGGCTTCCCACGCACTCTCGCTCCCGACCATGGACAGAACCACGGCCGGAAGCGAGAGGTCACCACCGATCGCCGCGACTAGTTCACGGCGCTGCGTCGCCCACGCACGGCACTCCTGCAACGTGTGCAGCGCCGTGTCTTCCGGGCAGTCGACGCAGTGGTGACATCCGGGCGTCTGCTCCCGGCCTATGCGACACAGGTACTTCCACTACATAAGTCAATTTTGTACGAAGATTCAATATATTCACGGTGATAAGAACGAAGCAGCTGACGCCTTATCACGCATCGAGGAAATCGACTTATCACAATCTACGATCGACTACAACCAACTTGCTCGAGAGCAAGAAGATGATGAAGAGCTGAAGACCTGCATGTCCAACCCAAACCTCAAGTTCTCACGCATCACATTACCCGGAGGTCAACGACCTATCATATGCGAAACGTCAACCGGCAACATTCGTCCGTACCTACCAGCGACTTATCGTTTTGTAGCCTTTAAAGCGCAACACGAACTGAGTCACCCAGGTGTTAGAACAACAAGAAGATTGATGGCAGCAAAGTTCTTCTGGCCGAGTATGAACAAAGAAGTCGGCGTCTGGGCAAAATCATGCATCGGTTGCCAGCGCGGGAAAGTTCAAAGGCACGTTATCAGTCCGCTCGGAGAATTTCAAAAATCCGCGCGCTTCGAACATTTACATATTGACATCGTGGGACCACTGCCACCGTCAAACGACTACAGATACCTAGTTACCATGATTGACCGCTGCACAAAATGGCCTGAAGCAATACCTACTCGCGACATCACTGCTGACACTGTTGCTAAGGCGATCTACGATGGGTGGATATCGCGATTTGGCTGCCCGTTGCGTGTGACAACGGACCAAGGAAGACAATTCGAATCGTCATTATTCAATGCACTAATGAAAAAATTTGGCATCACAAGAATCCGAACTACTGCATTTCACCCACAAGCAAACGGTCAAATCGAACGCTGGCATCGAACTCTGAAATCCGCACTCATGGCGAGAAGCGCCGGCACACACTGGAGCGACGAACTATCGACCGTGTTACTTGGACTACGCACCGCCCTACGTGAAGATACACAAGTCAGTCCGGCCCTGATGACCTACGGATCGACACTTAGAATTCCGTCAGATTTCTTCGTGCCTACACAGCCGAATATTGAAGACGCAGATTTCGTCCGCCAGCTGACTGAAACAATGTCGACCTTATCACCATGCAGCAAGTCACACAATAACAACACGAGCACGTTCGTATATAAAGACCTAGCGACGTGTACTCATGTTTTCGTGCGTAACGACATCGTGCGAAGCCCGTTGACCCCACCATATGACGGCCCGTTCCGAGTTCTACAACGAAACAGCAAACAATTCACCATACAGATGCCCTTACGAACCGCAGTAGTCTCAATAGACAGGGTGAAGCCAGCACACCTACTCGACAAAGAACCCACCACCAGAACAGCAACACAGCAACGACACGAAACCACGAGCGACGGAGCCGCGCACACTACGAGCGACGAAGCCGTGCGCACTACGAGCGACGAAACACCGCGCGCTACGAGCAGCGAGCCACGGTCATCGACCCCAGCGATAACGCGCGATGCATAATGTCACTCGTTCTGGACGCTCAGTGAAACCGAACGTACGCTTCGCTTAGGGGGGAGTGATGTAGTGACATAGTATACTTACTCATCACTTTACCTTACCTTACCATACCATGAATACCGTACCTTACCATGAACACCGTACCATACACCAATACCAGTACCTGCACCGTTACCACGTTTTGAGGAGCCTCTCAGAGACAGTGAGAGAAAACGCCTTGAGAAAGACGACACGTTCAGACGTCTACCGCAAAGAAACAAGAACAGCAAGAGACAAGACGCCGTCTTGATAAAGACGCTTCCGCGCCAGCGACGCAACGTAATATCGACGCGGCCAACATCGATATCACACCACGCCGCCGCACGCGTCAGTTCGCTCTGATAAGAGCGTTTGGCAATGAAGCAAGCCACGCAGCACAGCACATGCACATCTTCAATGATCACGACAGCATGGACACTGGACAGCAGAGAGGATCACCTATCTTCACTCGACACCGGCGCTCGGCGGAATGCGTGCGGAGAACGCGTGTCAACTCGTATTTATAAGCTCGGTGCAGGTGTTCAACTTCGTCCCGCGCCCGCGCCCCGCGGGGCGTGGCGCGCCGTTTATTAGATTATGATTGGTGTAAATATTTGTAAATATAGTTAAGCTAAGTTGTAATTGTAAGATGAAATTTGTAAATATAAATAGGACATTTTGGGGAATAAAATATACATACATATACATTCGATCATTCGCATTTCTGACCTCGTTATCATTGTTTTCTTTACGACGAGTAACCCTCATTCCTCCAAACTCTATTCTTCATAATTCTAACTCTCCTGTATATCTTCGAGAACGCTTTGAGTACCTTATCCCCAGGGGTAAACCTTGTCGCACGGCTTCTTCTCTTCTGCTCCGTACTCCGCGTCACACTTCCAGCCGTTATGATGGTTCTTTCACTATTCGTGCAGTGCGTCTTTGGAACTCTCTCCCACACTCAATACGCGACAGCCCTTCTCTTAACGTTTTCAAGAGTAGAATTAGGGAGCATTTCCTCTCTGAATGATCGATAATATTATATTTATGTAGGTATATTATATAGTTTATACATATATATATTTATTCTTGTTATATATTTATTTAGGTATATTTTATTTTATAGCATAAATAAGTAGATTTAAATAGACAGTTGTACACTGGAGTTTGCCCTCAGCCACACTATCAATCTCTCTCTATCACTCAAAGGTTTGCTGGTAGAAAACTCATTTTTGAGTTAAGCTCGCCTTTGTACATGACTTCACTAAATTGTAATTTTGTTACTGTAATTTTCCTGTGTACAATAAAGAATAAGAATAAGAACTAATCTCGCACTGATTCAAGGAGCTAAATGAACTACTTTGAGGAACTAGTTCACTTTACTGAGCGAAATTTGGTGAACTAGTTCAGTAAATAGTTTGCCCAAGCCTAGTGTAGGTATATCGAACTTGAGGCGCGTAGGTATGACTCGCGTTCCGACCGTTGGTATGAAGATAGAATACTGTTGGATAACTTACCGTGGCTTGGGCCATTCCGGGAAGAAAATACCTGATATTATTATACCATGCTGTGTAGGTACACACGGCTATACATTAAGCTATACAAAACCAGTTTATCTTGGCGTCACTTTGTATAATCTTTTCGCACAAGTAACGGTCAGCTTATACTGGTTTTGCATAGCTTGAAGTGTAGCCGTGTGTACTATCAACTGTCATTGTATTCAATGTTCATGTATAACGGCAATTTTTTTTTCCAGGGTATCCTAATTTGCGTGTTTACTTAGCGATAATGATACCTCCTATCATTCTCATATGTTTAATCAGACATCTAAAATATTTGGCGCCGTTTTCTATAGTTGCAAATATTGTGATACGTAAGTACCTACATCCATGTTTGATAAAATACCTAGGTAATCAACAAGGTTATAATTGCTTTTTCTTTCAACTATGTAGTAATGTTATCATTAATCGCTACAAAACCGATCACAAAATACGTATTTTCTGCTTAGAAGCAAAACAGTGCAGAAATGTTGTATGAAATCTCATTACTGCACTGCAAACAGTGCAGAAATGTTGTATGAAATTTCATTACTGCACTGTTTTTCATTAGTGCAGTTTTTTATTTTTTATTTAGATATAAATTTACCACAGATGTTTAATGTCTCCCGTTAAGTTTAATATTAAATGTATGCATTCTTATGCATTAGATCAAAAAGATACTGGCTGAAAATAAAAATCGGCTGAATAAAACCGACTTGGTGAAAAAAAAAAAAACAAATGGCGCGCATTTTGTACCATTGTAAAACTTTGATACTTCTTATTTAGCAAGAAAAGTTTTAAAAAATGGAAATAGATAGCGATATGAATTCAAGTCCAGAAAGTATAAAAACAGCTGCAAATGAAATTGTTAATAACCTTTTGCCGCAAAAGTCGCAGGATAACCTTGTTTTCATTAACTTGAGTTTTTATTTTGAGTAGGTATATTTTATCACGGTAGGTAAATTGGTAGTTGAAAGAAAAGTAGATTACGCACCTTGCTGAAGTGAGTGATTAATGCACTCGTGCTAATTTAGTGCCCTCGCTTGCGCTCGGGCACCAACATAACACTCGTGCATTAATGACTCACTTTGCGCTCGGTGCAACAATCTACTATTGTTTACGCTCATGTCATAAAGTTCCAAATAAGAACTCAAAAAAAGTGCCATAATGACATGCTTTATTCACATGCATCTGTAACAAATTTAAAAAAGTACAGTTTTATTAACAAAATAATGCTTAATTTTTTATTAAAGTACACTTCTTTCCGACCTAGGAGTATTCAAATTCAATTAATTCATTTTATTGGCTATCACGGGGTGCTCTCTAGGGCGCATGCGCGCGCAAGCACTCGCATGTGCGGTGGTCTGCAGGGTTTGGGCGCCTTAATATTGTTTCTAACTTTGGTTTTTTATTCAAATTGCATGAGTTTAGATAAATTAGTGTATGAAACTGCACATAACTAGGTATTAAAATATTCGTGTGATACTATTATAAACCTCGCCTACGTGTTTTAATAACCCCTGTTATGCAACAGTTTCATAGTAGTAGTTCATAGTAGTAGTATAGTACATAGTAGTTTAGATACATTTATTGCGCATTTAATCCGTTAATACACTGATCTGGACGCTCAATAAATATCACGATCCAGGATCTCGATCCAAATATCGTGAAATATTTAGCGTGTAGCATTCACCTAGCTAGCATGCATATCATGCATGCTTATGACGTAATATGCTTTGAATGTTGAGCGTGTAGCATTCGCTAAGCTGTAGGTCTAGCGCATAACTGAGTCAGTGCCTGGGGTATGGGAGCAGCACGGGAGGGGTGACGTGACATGACGTGTCCGAACTATCTCGCTATACACGTGATAAATATAATGAAGATATCTCTTACGATATTTACGTGTGTATACTTAAGTTAAATTAATTAATATAATTCCGAGTGACAATGTAAACAAAAAAATTAGTTACAATAATTATATTATTTTTTATATGTATCTCTTTGAGATCACGGCTCATCTTCCGTGCGGAAGATGTCCGGTCTTTTGGAAGGTATACACGGGGTCACAGGTCCAACGCGCAGAGGCCCCTTTGAGAACTTTAATCTAAAATGGGGTGGGGCACCAACCGGGGACTATTCACGGCTGCACTATTGGAGTACAGTCATGGACCGTCCCAAGTGGGTGCAAGACTATTGTAAAATATGGTGAAAAATATCTGGTCTATGGGAAGGGGTGTTAGGTGGACTAGATAACTTCTATTGCCGGAAGAAAACGGCGTCTGCCTTTCAACATTTAAAATTGAAAAGTTTTGGCAGACGGTGACTCGCCAGCTCACTAGCTGGGCCCCCTGAAAAGCCGCCAGTACATAGGCGAAGAGGGCAACAAACGTGTGAGCGGCTAGGGGTGTAGAGAGGTGCGGCCCCGGTTTCGCCGTCGCGGGTCTAAAAGACCCGGAGTGGGTTTCCCCGCTATTACGCCATTAGACACTTCCACCCCCGAGCATATAGCTCTGGCGGCCCCCCTCTGACCGGCCGATAAAGGCAAGCCAGAGTTGAGAGTCCTGCGGGCACTCTTGGGGTTCCACTCCAGCCAGCAAATAAAGGCAAACTGGAGACGAGGCCCTGACCGACTCTCTGAGGCAATAAGGTACGCAGTGTCGCTACTCCCCAACAGCTCGCCACAAGCTGCCCTGCGGTTTGTAAGCTTTTCATTAGACCTCATGATACATTTTTTAGTATATGATGGGGTTGTAGAAAGCTAGTCTAATATATTCCCTCCGGTTTTACGTTAATCTCATGGTGAGGTAACGCCTTTCCCAGAGGGGGTATATTATTTTAATTATTATGTAAGTATTAATATATTTTTTTCAAACTAATCCTGAAATCCCAAATTTAATTAATCAGATTCCTTATCGCTGTCTGGTACCCGAATCACTGTATGGCTCGAATCACTTTCATTATCTGGTAGTAGTAAAAATATCGTAAGAGATATCTTCATTATATTTACCACGTGTATAGTGAGATAGTTCGGACACGTCATGTCACGTTTTGTCACCCTTCCTGTGCCGTTCCCATACCCCAGGCACTGACTCAGTTATACGCTAGACCTATACCATGCATTCGGACACGTCATGTCACGTTTTATGTCACCCTTCCTGTGCCGCTCCCATACCCCAGGCACTGACTCAGTTATACGCTAGACCTATACCATGCATTCGGACACGTCATGTCACGTTTTATGTCACCCTTCCTGTGCCGCTCCCATACCCCAGGCACTGACTCAGTTATACGCTAGACCTATACCATGCATTCGGACACGTCATGTCACGTTTTATGTCACCCTTCCTGTGCCGCTCCCATACCCCAGGCACTGACTCAGTTATAAGCTAGACCTATACCATGCATATCATGCTGTGATATGCATGCTTAAGACGTAATATGCTTTGAATTATGTTCATTATAGCGTACCTAGTGTGAAATGCGCTTAATAACCGATGAACTTTTGGCTCTTGGCTATTGCCACTCGTTAAAATTAATACTATTTTAAAAAAGTTAACTGGCCTTATACTCTGTGTTTTTTTTTTCATTTAGTTTTTTGTATTGGCTTGGCGGTCGTGTATGCGTTCGAATTGAACCCTGATTTCAAAGACATGAAGCCTACTACAACTATATACGGCGTATTTGAGTTCGTCGGGATGTCTGTATTCAGTATGTCTTGCTCTGGTGTCGTCATCCCTGTCGAGAACAACATGCGACATCCGGCGAAGTTTCCGATAGCACTGGCTATTGGTAAGTATGTGCGCTATTTTAACAATTAAACGTTTCTTGTGTGCTTTTGTGTCGGTATATTGCAGCGATATTATAAACATTATAATAAAACGAAATATTGTCATTCGATCATATTTCTCACAAAATTACTGATTTTGGAATTATTATAATTTAGCTAGACACTCTTAGCGAAATTTTAATAATGCTAGATATTAATATCGCCAGTAGCCGTTGAGCGGAGTTGACCGCATGTTCATTAGATAGTATGAAAACCTTTTTTCAAACTTACACTGTTTCTGTCGTTTGCACTACATTGCGTATAGACAAAGCGCCCAATGATGGTCCCTCAAAGCAATGCCAGCAATGTGAAATGAATAGTGTGAAGTAGGAATTTATCGTAGTAGTGTTACACGAACGTCACAATAAATGATTTTAAAATTAATTACAGCTATAATACCCCCCATTGGTTCGATTTACTACCCCTAGAAGAGTTTTTACAGTTTATAACGGCACAATTTGGCATTTTTATGTCGCATTTTCATGCCCGCCGTCGGATGATTTGATTACTAATTTGCAGAAAAGAACTAAAAGATAGTTTCATTTCATTTCAGGTATGGGTCTTATTATTTGCTGCACGTTCCTCGTATCGTTCTTTGGCTATGCGGCTTTCTTGGAGAAATCCGAGTCGCCAATAACTATAAATTTTCCCATGAGAACGTAAGTGTGCATCCTTTTATTTGCTACGACTTACTGGGGTAGGCGAACTTGGCATCAGGGGGCTTACTATAATCTCTTATGAAAACGTTCAAATGCCAGCCAGTCAACTTCCGTTCAAAAGCCTCTGTTTTCGAATCGCTAAAAATCGTACCATGGCACTTGGCAGTACTAAAGGTGAACGACTATTGAACCAAGTTGAACGGTAATGCTTGTTAATGGTACGAAAAGTACGAACAAAAAAAAAAGGTGAACGGATTTCGTAAACGTCAACGTAGCAGGCCTGCTCTAACGATGTCATGGGACAAAAAAGCAGGGCAGTTCAACTTCCAGGCAACTTCTGTCCTGCTTTAAGAGGTCATAGTAAGCCCCCAGGGGTTTTTTAGTCGGTCTTCTTCTTAGCGTTTTGATGACGGTTCCCTATCCATTTGCATAAAATTTTAAGACCTAATATAACTTAGCATAATTTTGTTTGGCATAATTACATTTTCGCATAATAAAATTACGCATAACAGCTTACGCATAATTTTTTAAGCTTAGTTTCTCTAACCATAATAATGATTAAGCATAATTTTTTTAAGCATAATTTCTCTAGTCATTTTAAATATTAAGCATAACATTTTAAAACATAAATTAAAACCGGTTTCAATAAAAGTTAGTCCTACATTCAGAGTGGACGGAGTTTTGAGTGGACTATTTCTGTCTGCAGGGTTTAAAGTAACCTAACACGAAGGGGATGACGGGGGCTTCGTTCGCTCGCTTTGCTCGCTCACTTTAGCCCCCGTCTTCCCCTTCGAACCTAACCTATCCGTGTCGGGGTGCCCCAAATAAAAGAGCTCGCTTCGCTCGCTCTTGAAATTAGTCAGTTGGAGGACAAGTGATAGTGTTATAATATCATATTAGTATTATGCCAAAACAAATTAGTCTTTAAGATGATTATGCCAACATAAAATGTATGCCTAAAAAAATTATGCCGAAGTATTATTATGCCAAAACAAATTGTGCCAAAATCGTTATAGCGAAGTATATTAGGAAAAAGAACATTATGCGAAAAGAAGGGATCCCTTCGATGACATACTAATTAAAACTTAATTATATTATTGCGGCTCAGTACTTGGCCACTTGGACTGCGTTGTCATTGGCAACCATTAAGTCTTCCTGCGTGCAGCTGTTAGGGCACGCACGGCATGATGTGAGATGGGCCATCGTATGGGTTGTACCGCACAAACTGCTCAAATCGGTACCATCACTGAATCCCCACCTCAACATGTTGTCTTTGCTCCGACCGACCTGAGTTCGAAGTCTATTTAATGACTTCCAGATCGGCCATGGCGGTTAAATTAATGGGAAGTTACTATAATTGACCTTGGCAGATGGATTGGTGATCGCAATTTACTGTTATAAGTAGAGAGGAGGACACTGCTACACATCCATTCAGAGGAGGGAACGGGAAGGTCTCTTTTTAAATCATTATGGATGTCCTATACCCGAGGGAGATGGCTGGACGGGAGAATTTCCTCACAAAAGGAAACGACGCCTTCCCAAGTGCTCTCATTCTCGACCAGGGAGAGGACCACGTCCGGAAGCGAGAGGTCACTACCGGCTACTGCTGCAACGAGGTCACGGCGTTGCGCAACCCAAGCTCGGCACTCCGCCAGCGTGTGCTGCGCCGTATCCTAGGGGTAGCTAGTTAGTAGTAATGGCACTGACGCGTTTGCTCCCGGCCTATGTGACGATTACATACTTCTCGAAACAACTTGTCCCGAGAGCCGTTAGCCGGAAGGTAAGGGTGCTATGCTGTCTGTCCTGCTACTCCTCTTTAGCAGGCTTCACCGCAGCTTTTGCAGCGTACTCTTGCCGGGAACCAAAATAAAATAATAATTTAATCAATATTTCAGGGGGCCAAAGCTACTGAAAGGTTCAATAGCTGTAATGATCTATGTGACTCACGCGCTCAATTTCTGGGTACCGTTTAATCTGTGCTTCTACTACATTAAGAAGAAGTTCCCTCCGGAAAAACTCGTTTTTTGGGAGCTAGTCTGGCGCGCAATATTTGTGACAGCCGTTGGTTTACTCGCTATCTTGTTTCCGGATATTAACGCTATCATGGGATTTGTAAGTCACTATTTTAATACTCAAAGTTCTTCCTCCTAGCCTAGTTTGACCAGATGCGGCTGAATACCAGTATTTTTCATGGAGCGACTGCCATCAGACCTCCGCGTTCCAGTTACTGGGCAATGCCGAGATTCTAGGGTTAGACCGTTTGTCAGACGTTCGGGCTTCTGACTACCCATAACGACTGTCATAGGTATTCGTATGACACCCGGGACCGACGGCTTAACGTGCTCTCCAAGACACGGCGAGTTTTCGATGTCTAACGAATGGTCACCCATCCACTGACTGACCACGTCAGTCCCTCCAATTATTAATGACACTATTGCTTTAAAGTACTAAGTAGGTCTAGCGCTTAACTGAGGCAGTGCCTGGGGTATGGGAGCGGCACGGGAGGGGTGACACTGACATATGACGACGTATCCGAACTATCTCGTTATACACGTTATAAATATAATGAAGATATCTCTTACGATATTATACTTAAGTTAAATTAATTAATATAATTGCGCGTGACAATGTAAACAAAAAAAATAGTTACAATAATTATATTATTTTATTTAATAATTATTAATATTTTCAACTGAAACAACAAAAAACAACAAATAAATCCCGAAATCCCAAATTTCATTAGTCAGATTCCTTATTGGTATCTATAGGTACCATCACTGTATGGATGGCTCGAATCACTTTCATTATCAGCTAGTAGTAGTAAAAATATCGTAAGAGATATCTTCATTATATTTATCGCGTGTATAGCGAGATAGTTTGGACACGTCATTTCACGTCATATGTCACCCCTCCCGTGCCGCTCCCATACCTCAGGCACTGCCTCAGTTAAGCGCTAGACCTATAGTAAATAATTACCTACTTTATGATTTTCAGCTGGGAACTTTTTGCCTTTCCAACATGGCGATCATTTGGCCTAACGTTATCTGTCTCTTGGTTATATGGGATAGGCCAGGACTTGGACCATATAAGTGGAGACTTTGGAGAGGCATGGTTTTGATACTGGTCGGCCTTTTCATCTTCGTCTGCGGTACCATGGTGAACGGGTTGGAACTTGTCACCGTGTTCATAAATCTAAACGTTTAATAAATGGAAACCATGACTCGGGGCGGGACGTACTTGCTAGTAGGTATCTGTCTACTGACAGCAATGATCGGCTGACGATGGACAATACAGATCTCACCAACTTATCTGTGAAGTGGATGCTGCTCTGTTATACCATTTACTACCATAGGCCGACTACCGACAACCGACCGAAACTGCATATTCTCTAACGGCCTATATTCGACCGAACTCATTCCAAAATCTCTGGATTGATGTAGATTTTTAACATTACTTCGGTTAAAATCAACCGTATGTGTCACTTATGAGGTATAACGGGCTGGCGTCCGCAACTCCACGTCTGAGCGCGTATTTTGCGTAACGGGTGGTAAGTGTAATCACTCGATCCACTCTTAACTCCTCGAAAAAGGCGAGCACACCCTTGATGTTGCTGACGGTCTCTCGGAGAGTACCTGGGTTTTCGAAGTACTTGGCCCTGTATGTGGCAACATCAGGGCAGTTTAGTAGCACGTGGGATGCCGTCTCATGCTTCTCCATGCATGCTTTGCACAGTGGGCGGTATGTGTCACTTATAAAATTTCTAGAAAAAATACAATTAAAGTATCATCAAATAATGGCCAAACGTGGGATTAATATCGTCGAGTCGGTTTTTGAAAGAGATTCATGTCGGCGTGGTGAAAAAATTAGCCAGTCAGCGAGGTCGGTAGCGGGGCTGACGGCATAGGGCGCGCTGGTCGTACTTAGGCGTCATCGCTCGTGGAGGCTCTTCTATTGAGGGTAGATTTTTCAATCATCAACGAATAAATCGCGGTTTGACAAACTTTCTATACAAAAGCTGTCATAACGTCAAAATTCGTCGCTCGCATGACTAAAAGTCCTATCTCATTTTTTAGCTGATTTGAGTTAGAACCGCAACATTTTTCTGTTCGTGATTCTTATTCTCATAGCGGTTCTAACTCAAATCAGCTAAAAAATGAGATAGGACTTTTAGTCATGCGAGTGACGAATTATTCGATTGAAAATCGGTCGTTAACAAATCAAATAGGTAAAGATTGTATGACATGCAGCTAACAATAATAACAGATTATAACGAATTTCTTATTTCTACCACTTCACAGGTAAGTCGTGGATCTGTACCACTGTTTACGCTTTTCTGTATTAGATGTACAAGTACACGTTCATTAAAAAAAACATTTTGGGCCCCGCAACTTCTTCGTTATCGATATTTTAGCAATTATTTAGATTTAGTTTTATATTTTTTTTATTACTTTGAACAAATTTTTTTTCATGATTGTGAGTTCGTTTTGATCCTTCCGGTTCATACTAATTAAGTACGTTGAAAATATCAAATACCATAGAGTTTTTAGTCATGCGGATTTCGCCACGCACGCATGCGTGGCACCCAAACTTCACTTTTTTAAACACGCACTAAGGGCCTTTTCACTGTCATGCGGGTTCGTGCCCGCATGCGTGTGTCACCCGCACCCGTGGCGCCTGAATTTCACCTTTTCAAAGATGTATGTATTGTGATGCGTGAAACACGCACGAAAAAGTGAATTGCGAGCGCCACGCATGCGGGTGACGCACGCACGCGGGCACGAACCCGCATGACAGTGAATAGGCCCGAAAAGATGGATTGCAAGGTCCCCGCATGCGGGTCAAACCGCGTGACGAAATCCGCACGACTCTAAAACCGCCTTGTCTCAAAGCCAGATATCCGAAATTACTAGTAGGTATCTGAAGTGAATTGGCACTTCAAATGGTTGAGTTGGGATTTAATATGACAGCACGGGACTTGGTTGATGATTGGCATTCATGGTTAGCAAAAAATGGTAGTACATATTAATTACCTTGCTTCTGATGTGAAAATACGTGAAAATACGGTAACGCTTTTTACGAACCGGAAGGGTTTTGATTTTGTAAACTGAATTATATATTTTATTCTAATTAATTCAGAATAAAATACGTTGTAGATTGTCGTATTAAATTGAAATAAATGTTTTTTTTTCTAATTATTGTTTTTTTTTCTATCTACATTGTGGTACCCCTTAAGTCCTAAAGGGTCGCTCTTAACAGTTTGCCAGCAGAAGTGGAATAATTCGATAATTTTAGCCTGTCACTTATGCCTTCTACCACAGTAGACATATAAGCTAAAGCTTTTACTGCGAAAGGGTTTTCAGAAAACTGGTTTTTGCCTCCATTGCCAAAAGTTGAAAGGGAACCGATTATGTTATGGGCATGTGAGGAGGGACGAAAAGCATGTGAACGAACCTCCGGTTTCTGAATTGAGAATTCGGGTTAAGCAATACTTAAAAATATAAATGCATGCAGCTGAGATAAGAATGCTAAAGAGGCATGTGTGGTGTTACGCGAATGGATAGAATTAGAAATGAGTATGCAAGAGGAAGTCTGAAAGTGTGGCGCCGGTGACTGAGAAATTGTGTGGAAACCGGTTACCATGAATGAGGAACATTGTCGTGAGGAAAGTTCTGCGTCTGAATGTGGATGATTATATACGTAAGAGTAGAGGAAGACCAAAAGACTACCTATGGGTGGATAATGTAAAAGACTATAATTATATGAAGAGGGTGACTACTGTGATGACGACTAATAGAGATGGTACGGAAGAAAAATACATACTGCGCCGACCCCAAATAAGTTGGGATAAGGGCAGGAGGATGATGATAGCACTTTCTTAAAAACAGCTAGACATCAGTGAAACTTTAAGTGGCCCACAGATAAGGCTAGGTCATGGTACAGTAGACCGGCACAGCAACTGCACAGCTGCAGCACGGCGTCGCCTCGAATTTAGGGTACGGATAGCCGCCAGCGTGCTAACTACGCGTCGTCCGCGAGGTGCAAGCTCGCAGTACGTGCGCCGGCCGCGAGGTGCAAGCTTGCTGTCACCGCGAATTAAATGGCATTTGTGATTGAACACGCCAAGGACTTGCATACCCTGGTGACTCGGAATCGGCGCGCCGCCGCGCCGTAAGCACGCAGTCGGCGCTCTGTAAGCACGCGGTTCGCTCGCTTGCAGGGCGCTGTCTCCGAGTTGTGTTGTATGGTAGCGGCAAGCGCGCTGACTGCTTGCCGTTGGCTTTTTCATATTGACATTATGAAATATTATTATACGACACACGATTTAACGCTCTAATTTGAATGACAAGTTAATTGCTGGGTTGGAGCGGTGCCGTTGCGATGGCGGTATAGTGTGCCATGACCTTTAGACTGTGGTTTTATATTTATTTTTGAATACTTATATCCTATAAGCATTCATTGCATTATCAATGCCTATCAATGCCACAGAATTTTAGTTTCGATAAACATAAAAAAATATTTTTAATTAATATTTTCCAATCAAGAAATGCAATGTATTTTTATTGCTTTCTTAACTTTTACGTAGGTGATTCGTTACTTTCACATGACATGAAGAGCTTGATATTTCTGTTTACCCTATGTGTCTTAGGTCAGTTTATTGATGGGGTAAGAATAGCACATAATAACCTCATTAAAATGTTCACTCCTGAATAAAGACGCCAATTCGACTAGCAAAATAGTTGCCAAATGTACGATTTCCAACAAACGGGCCGCGCCGGAGCTCATTTCACACTATGCTGAAGGAAATTCAGGCTTCTATACAATAGTTAAGTTTCATGTTTGCATGGAAATTACACTGCTTGGAACTCGGTTAGATCCGCGCGTATGCCGCGGTAGCGGGTCGGCTGCGCTCGGACACCGCGGCAGCCGGTCAGCTGCTCGAGTACGTGGACGGCGGCGCTCGGCTGTCGTCGCGTCCGGTCGGCTCCGCTCGGCCACACCGCAGGTAGAAACTGACTACGATAGCGGATACACGAGCACGCGCGCACATGCGCCCGGGTTCCAGCAGATTGTAGCCATCGAGCGGACGCGGTCGGCTACTGGCGCGTGCTCGAGCATCCGCTGCGACGCGCTGCGCTGCGCTCCTGCGTGGCCCGGTTGGTGGAGATCGTACAAAACTCAAACGAACCACAACAGTCAGTTTTTGTTAAAGAAAACTGTCAAAATGATTGGTTTTGTTTTTTGGTCCAAACAATTAGACAACTTTTGAAAACGAAAACTGCCTGAATAACAGTTCGGCCTTGGTTCGGTTCGAATTCGGTCCGAGATTTTTACTCTAGATCGGTATTTTCACGGATTCGGATCGGATGCAGTGCTTAAAGCAATATCCGAATTCGGTCCGAGTTTTTTATATCCGTATTTTCACGGATTCGGATCGGATGCAGTGCGTAATCGCTCTTATTCTAGTCTATTTTGAATGAATGTGTTGTTGTTGAAGTTGATTTTTATAAAGAAGACCTACCGGGTATTAATTAAGTAGGTACTATAATAGACCAGACAAGACAAGACGTCCCTACTGGACATCCATCTGGTAGGCCTCCCCCAAAAAGAGGGGGGGGGGGTTATGTAATCGCCACGTTTGGCAGGCGGGGTGGCGATCGCAGTATGGTTGTTAAAGTAGGTACTCAGAGAAAGCTGCTGCCCATCCTCTAGAGAATCCCTTAGTCGCCTTTTACGACACCCACGGGAAGAGATGAGGCAGTGCTATTCTTTAAGTCTGGCACTACAATTAGTGTTTTGAAACTATTATCCAATAGTTATTGTGTTCCCGATTTGATAAATATTTTATAAGAAAGTTAATTCGCACATGTATAATTTTGAAGTTGTCTCTCTTATATCTAGCAAAGAATTAAGAAAAACTTAAATATCGGACGCGGCTCTGAAGATAAGGATAATGATGAGACAGGCAAAGAATCTGCCGAGTCACAGGGAAATGAAGGCGAACCTGTGTCGCAGCAAAGTGAAGAAAATGCTTCTAAGAAGAATCAAGAAGATTCCACCTCGGAATCTACAGAGAGTTCGAGGAACGAACTGGAACAAAATCAAACTCCAAGTGGTACGCCGGAGGATGAAAGACGCAAAAAACAATTTGAGGTACCTACCTAGGTATAAATTTAGAGGAACGAGCCCCTATCTAACAATTGCGCGGATATACAGGATGGGTCAAAAATCGTGGATCAAACGAAACAGAGCGATAGTTGGGGTTTTTTGCAGTCAAAAATATCTGTATGGCAGAGCCTTAACTTGATCTCCTTAAAAGTTATGACAATTTGAGTGTTTTTAAGAAAATGACAAAAGTAGTAAATAGGCAATTAGAGCAAAATGAGTAGGTACCTATTTTAAAACAATAAATGGTGCTTTGATTATTTAATAATCAAAGAAATGGTGTTTAGTTGCTTGAAAGTGCTTTTAAGACAGTGAGTACCATGATTGATGAGTATTGGCACTTTTTTCAATTTCGTTATGTCTCACAAAAAAATATTTGTAACTGTAAAAACTTACTGTAAACAAAATTACTACCAAAAAATGCTGCAAATAACCCCAACTATCGCCCTGTTTCGTTTGATCCACGATTTTTACAGACCCTGTATACATCGTTTGCAAGGATAAGCTACGCTTGTCGGGGTCAGTCCGTGGATGGGTGACCATTCGTTACACATCGAGACCTCTCCGTGCCTAGGAGAGCACGTTAAAGGTACAAGTCCGAGACGGGCTGCAAACTGCAGACTGCAACCGCAGACCGCAAGTCACATTGGTTTGTATGAACCAGTAGTGTCGCTTGTCTGCTGCTGTCATCTGCGGTTGCAGTTTGCGGTCGCCGTTGGAATACTACCTTTAAGGTGTGCACCGTAAAGGTGTTATTCGGACGACGAGTTGCGGTCTGCGGATGCAGTCTGCAGTTTGCAGCCCGTCTCGGACTTCTACCTTTAACCGTCGGTCCCGACGTCATAAGAATACCTATGACAGAAGCCCGAAAGTCTGGCAACTGGTGTAACCTTAGAATATCGGTATTGCCTAGTAACTGGGTTGCGGAGGTCTGATGGCAGTCGCTCCATGTAAAAGCCGCATCTGATTAGTCTGGAAGCTGACCCCAAAAATTTTATCAACATAAGTTTCTATACAATTAAGCAAATACAATATTTAGTCTTAATTCCGCCAAACTATATCGCTAGTTTGGATGCAGTATGCAGCACCACCCTCCCTCCCACAAATATATGCACATGCAGAAGAAGCGAAAAAAATGCAACATGCAACCAAACCGATACGACACGTGTTTCGCCCCTCCACGGGGCATCCTCGGGAGATGTTGACTCTTCGAACGCTTGTATGCGAATGCGGCTGTGTAGCTGTAGCGCGCGCCCCTCTATTTATCGACACGATTTAATGTTTGTGACGTTTGCGTCGAAGTACCCGCAAACATTTGAAACTAAATTTTGTATTTGCATATTTGTATGTTATGGATTTCCGCGAACTAACGCCTATCTTTTTTTTTTTGTACCGTCCTCATGGATGCCCTTCGCCCGAGGAAGGCGAAGGGGTATGCCGGACGCTTACCGGCTAAAACCCACGGTGTTCCTTCTCCTGACCCTTGGCCGGGGTCGCGGGATTCACAGCTGCATGCACTGCGACCCCGGCAGGCCTCGGTCCGCCAGCCCCTGGCAGACCTCTTTTTCTGTGGGGCCTTGCCCCACATCTTCCTGAGAGGCGCGCACGGAACACAGCGCGCCGCCTTCTCGGGCCTGTAACTGGTCGGGCGACGGGTCCAAGTAACGCCTACCCTCATTTAACATAAGTTCTGACAGTTCTCGTTTTAAACGCACATTCTCTTCTTGTGTTGTAAACCTTATTTTGGGGAAAAGAAGACGAATGGGGGTGGAAAGCTAGGCCTAGGGGGCGGCTCGAACCCTTAATCATGTTAGGTCCTATGTACAGGAAACTATGAAAAGGTTCAAAAGCGAGATGGAAGCGGGCGACACGGCCGACCTCATTGGGCAAAATCCCCATATAAAGCAAGACCATATCTATAATGATTTGGGCCGAAGATTTGTTCCACAATATAAGTATACGGAGGTAAATTCTATAAACTGTCATTCTATTCTTGAAATAATCTGTACCTTTCATCAAATTTCTTTCAAAAACAGGATGAAACCATCTGCCACGAAATTATACCCCTATACAGCATGACTGGTTGGTCGCTTTACATCCGAAATCCCATTCATTATTCTGTACAACTTTTACAATGGGCCAAAGGTTGAATTCGTGAAAAAAATACCAGCTGTTCCACACAAAATAATCAATGTTGCTTATCAAAATGTAGGGAACAGCTGGTGCATGAAAAGAGCCTCCACGAGTGACAATATTTCAGTACGTCCGGCGCACCCTGGGCAGTCAGCCTTGCTACCAGTCCTTGCTGACTGGCTAATCTTTTTACCACGGCATGAGCTATTCTTGTATACTCGTGCCGACACGATAGAAGAAGAAGAAGGGAACAGCTGTTTTTTTTCCACGAATTCTCTATTTGTCTCATAGTAAAAGTTGTGCGGAATGATGAGTAGAGTCATGGTTTCCAGATGTGAAGTGACTTACCAATCATGCTGTATCCTGGGCATGGACACGCTATAGTTTAGTGGCACGAATAATTATGTACCATTTTGGTTGCCATCATTTTACTGGGAAGGTGTGCTACGTATAGTAATTGGCCTACAAGCCAGTTGGTGGTGACAGCAAAGGACAGAGCTAGTTCTTCTTATGAATTTTCGCATAATATGTGAAGCTGCTAATGGAAACCTTCTTTTTTTATCTTTGCTAAATCCTCATTGTCCTTCACCCGGGGAAGGCGAATGGTTATGATGGACTCTTACTAGCTAAGAACCCACGGTGTTCCTTCTCCTGACCTTTGGCTGGGGTCAGGGGTGCATGCACCGGCAGGCCTCGGGCCATAGGCTGGCGGACCTCTCCCCTTGCCCCACGTCCTCCTGATAGGCGCGCCCGGATCACTGCGCGCCTGTTACTAGTCGGGCGACGGGTGTAACCCACCGCCCGCAGGCCACACTCTACGGTGGCCGGAGCGTCTGGCACGGGAAGGCAGAGTGTGGCTTTCGGTCCCTCTCCGCTCCCTCCTTGGTCGCTATCATCTCCTCGCAAAAAGATGCGACGGCTTCCCACGCACTCTCGCTCTCGACCATGGACAGAACTATGGCCGGAAGCGAGAGGTTGCTAGTGCCCGCCGTATCCCAGTAGTTCCATTCTCTAGTTCCATCATGGGACTACTGGGATTATTTTCTCCCAGTAGTTCCATGGAACTAGAATACTTTTTAATCTAATCCCATTAGTTCCATTTAGTACAGTTGAATGGTAATTAAATATGGTAAGAACAATAATCCTACCTATTTACCTACGTGCAATATGTGAACTGGCCTATATTATTATTACGTGCATTTGGCAGATTTCAGATTTTTATGGAAAATAGACATACTTATACCGTCAATAATTTATTTGGCGTGCATGCTATACCTATTATTTTCCGTTGTTGCTTTTGCTCGCTGGTCTTAAATTATGGTTTAGGCACTTGTGAAATTTTGTAAGGGTGTAAAAATACTAGAGGTAAAAACACTTGTGAACTTTAGTAAGGGTGTAAAAATACTAGAGGTAAAAAGTTTTTACCTCTAGTATTTTTACACCCTTACAAAATTTCACAAGTGCCTAAACCATAATTTAAGACCAGCACGCCAAATAAATTATTGATAATAAATGTCTATTTTCCTTATAAATCTGAAATCTGCCAAATGCATGTAATAGTAATATTATAGGCCAGTTCACATATTGCACGTAGGTAAATAGGTAGGATTATTGTTCTTACCATATTTAATTACCATTCAACTGTACTTAATGGAACTAATGGGATTAGATTAAAAAGTATTCTAGTTCCATGGAACTACTGGGAGAAAAAAATCCCAGTAGTCCCATAATGGAACTAGAGAATGGAACTACTGGGATACGGCGCTAGTGCCACCCTAATAGGGGCTAATTTGAGGCTGAAAATCCACCAGGGGGCGCCACTGTGGACCAAATACCAAATAAAATAGCAGCAGAGAAATACCAGAACCGATATTAAAACAGATATTGGGAATGTAAAAATGGTCTGTTGTTGTGTTGTTATTAATAAGACCAGAACCGTCTCTACCCGGGGGGCAAGGAGTGCAGGGCACCCTAGCGCTGGGGCATAAAGGGCGCCGAGGCGCCAGCCTCTGAAGGCGGGTGTTGAGACTTTGAGAGCGCCATTTTAATACACTCAGCAGTTAAGCGCTGACGTAGACGGGGGGGCAGCATGCTAAAATGGCTTGGGGGCGCTTGAGCTGGGTTCTCGCTCCGGCGCCAGATAGTCTAGAGACGGCCCTTATTATGACGACAATTCGCAATTAATTTGACAGTTTTGACATTTCTTTACCTCGGTTCTCTGTGGCGCCGCTCTAGACGCAGAAAAAAAAGCAAGAATCACAATAAAAAATGCTTAGGAAGGCGATAATACATCTATCGGCAATTTCCAACAAAAATTTCAATGTACGATTATTTCTTTACCAGGCTTTGAAAGATATACCGGTAGCTGTTGAGGATAATGAACTCGTACCTGAAAAGGTACAACAATTTTTTTATTACCAATAGTTAATAATCCTTTTAAGATTTTATTTTTAATGTATCTAAACCCTGTGTGATTTAATGATTGTGGGATTTAATCTATACCAGTTATAGATCATGTTGTTTTAAGGAATTACACGAATTATTCGATTAACCCAGCGATAAGGCAATGATGCTGTACCTACCTAAAAACCTATTAAGTAAAACGTAACGCGCTGCTCAGTTTCAGAAGATCCATTTTTGATAGCATTAGCCAACGCAGCCGCGTAGGGTTCAATTCAATACCTAATTTGAGGAGTTTTATTAGGTTTTTCAGATTTGACGTCGCCAATAATTAACAGTAGGTATCGTACCGTCAAGGATAATAATATTACTTCTATGGGTACCGTTTGGAGGTTTGTATGAATTACACACGTGCGTGTCGAGCGGTCACTTTATTTATGCACTACAATAAATCTACTAAATATCAAACTTATCAAGTACTGTCCAACACAAACATCGTGGCTCTTTGGCATATGCACACACACATTGAAGACAGATACTGGAGGGAAGTGCCAAAAAAGGCCGAAGGTGGAAAAAAATTGATGTAATGTTTTTACAAAGGATTAATAATAAGTTTTACAGGCTCCTCCAGAGCTTGTGCTGGTGGTGGCTAAGGAATCAGCATTGTTGGGACCGGATAAACCAATGACTATGGACAAAAAAAGTTTAAGATCAGGGGTAAGTAAAAAATTAAATAACGTTAAATTAAAATCTTAAAGCTCGCACTGGCATTCTTTGTAGCTGGTATTTCACGTATAATAATAAATCTTTATTGAACAAATAAACTTACATTTGGCACTAGCTTCCACACTAGGATTCCCTGTGTCGTGGAAGCTAGGCGAAACCACAACATAAAAATTAATATTCACAAAATACAATAATACAATACAATATAAAACTTACAACTAACATAAAAATTCACACGAGGAGTCGGCGTCGTGTGTCGCGCGGTGTCTGGTAGCCGGCCCCGAAATCGTCGGAACGCTACACCTCTCGGCCAAAATTCCTCCTTCATGAACGTCGACAGATGTTCAGTCGGCATTCTCGCCACAAAGGAATTGAAATTCACACTGTGGCGAGACTCCAACCGTTCGACCTTCAGGGTGGAATTGGTTTTCACCTGAATGTACTCTACAATCTCCTGGGCCTTTGTAGAGTAATGTATCCGAGACAGGTATAGCAGCGTCGTTGATACAGCAGGACGCAGCAGGTGGTTCGGTCCGGTCAGTGCGGTACCAGACTGTATTCTTTGTAGATGGAGGTATTTTCTCATAAGAAGGCTCAAGGTCACGCAAAGCGCAATGAAGCGGGCTATGCTCGGAGTTTCCCTGCGTGATCATATCAGAAATGATGAGATCCGCAGGAGAACCAAGGTAATCGACATAGTCCGATGAATTCCCAAACTTAGTGTGCACAACTCTAAGTGGCAGTGGGTGGGGCACATTGCTCGCAGAACGGTTGGTCGATGGGGCCGAAAGGTTCTGGAGTGGCTACCGCGTACCGGAACGCGAAGCGTGGGTAAGCCTTCCACAAGGTGGACCGATGACCTGATGAAGGTCGCGGGAATTCGCTGGATGCGAGAATCATAGAGCCGGTCGATGTGGCGATGCTTGGGAAAGGCCTATATCCAGCAGTAGACGGCTTTCGGCTGAATGATGATGGTTTCACGCAAAAATTACGCATAGGTACCGATACCCACTTCAAATGCATAATTTTGTCCTTATAAATAAAATAAAATTTAAAATACTATCGACATTTACTATATAACGCACTAGACGTTTCAAAAGTCGCGTTGTTAGCAGGCTAAACAACTGAGTTTGTTTTGACATCTATCACGCCACATGCGAACTATCCTACATGGTATGTCTACACCCGTGCGCTTTCATGTTCATCTTGCGCTTTCAACTTTCAATTCCTCTTGCGTCAAGCGCATGCAATATTGATTGCCTTGACGCATGTAGCTTATCGTCTACACCGATGCGCCTCGGTCAGTCGTTAGTCGACATACAATAGATGGATTAGAGTGCGCTAGGGGCATGCGCTTTTGTCGAACTAGTATTAAGGCATGCGCTATGGCGCTTCAGGCATGCTTCAGAACGAAGACGCAAGATGAACATGAAATCGCACTGGTGTAGTCAAAGCTGTAGCGATTTCAAGATGTGACACGCGGATAACATAATTATACAGATTGTCCAGTAAAGAATGAATAATCCAGCATGTGCTTGTGAAGGGCACCCCCATGTACCTAAACCCCACAAGCACACGCTGGATTATCCATTCTTTATGGGACATTCTGTAGGTGTACAACAGCTCAACACCAACTGTTGGGCAATAGCCCGCCAGGCATAAGACTCGCCTGGTTGGAGGATCCTCTCTTTTCGTTGTAGGAATACCATAGGTACCTCGTTCCTCCACAGACCTTTAACCAACCTTTGAGAACAATTCCAATAACCACCTTCTTTTGTAGGTAGGTAAGATAAAAAGACGTTTTGTAAAAACCCGATAAATATTTTAGGATTACTGGAATGGAGTATGGAAAGAAGATGTTAATGTAAAAAGCTCTTTGAGATCGTCGGCTCCAACGAAAAAAGTTTTGGTGAGTTGGTTGTGTAATAATCATATCGGGCAAACGTCAATTAGTTTTGTTTGCAACTGTTAAATGTTCTCTTTGTTGTTAAACAATTTAAAGTTTCCTATTTCATAATTAGTCGAGTTAGTATGTATGAATTCTTTTATTATGGCAGCATTGTTTGTCTATGGGTAATAACGGTTTTGTTCGGGTTACGGTTCGGTCCTAAATCAGCTTTAATTCAGTTCAGCAAATATTAGCATTCTTTTTTGGGTTAAGATCGAAAGACAACCGTAATGGAACGTTGATAGAAAAAGTACCGTTTGTCCAACGTTGTAAATTAGCAGAATCAACCCGCAGTTTTAGTACATTAACGGTTCAGCTTCGATCCACTTGAAATTGACGAACGTTTCTGTTACCTAGTAGAATTGGCATTCAGCTTGTAAACATCCTCAGCTGAACATGAGATTATTTATAGTTGCTACTATGAAGTAGGAACGTTTGCAGTAGGTACATTGCTTTAACTAATTATTACGCTTGGCGAATGGATTGGTGTCGCAGTTAGAATGTGGCTAATATTTTGACAGATACCACGGTAATTAGGCCACGGTAATTCAAAATCTTTGACATACATTAATTTTTCTATTTACAGGGCTCAATTAAAGCAGAAATTAAACCAGGCTCGGAATTCTACAAGGTGGTGGTACGAATGAAGAAAATATCTCCACGATTGCTTTATATTATAAATAAAAAACAAGTTTAAACATTATTCATGGATCCCATATACTTATTAGAGATTAGAATTGATGATGGCCAAACAATTTTTTTTACGGATTGCAGATTTGGTAGATGATCCTACAATTTGAAGGAGGTGTCCCGTTGTTTCGCAGACAGTTTCATAGAATTTCGTTTCCCAGAAAATGTTTCATATAATATTTGGTCCTTGTATTTTTATTTCGAATATTATTGTTTCAAAAACTATTTACTTGAATGAAAAATATTTGACAGAAACACAATAATCAATGAATTTTTAATCAATTTTTTTTGTTTAACAAACAGTATAATTATTTTTAACGAATATTGTTTGTTCATACCCCGACAGGAATAGGTTAGGTTCGAAGGGGATAACGGGGGCTAAAGTGAGCGAGCAAAGCGAGCGAACGAAGCCCCCGTCATCCCCTTCGTGTTAGGTTACTTTAAATCCTGCAGACAGAAAAATGAGACCCGCTCGGCGGGGCTCCTATTTCTATTCTTATTTATTTTTGTAAAATTTTATGTGAAACGAAATTCTATAAAACTATTAGCTATAAAACAACGTACAACCCTTGTAGGACTATCCCCCTTCCTTTATTATGATCCCTGTAGGCTACAAAGGGATGACCGATAACAGGCGGTGTTGCAATGACAAGGATTATAAGCTCGGCCGCAACCGGGTCCAGCACTTGTGCAGTGCAGCAAGTCTGTAAGAAAGCGTTACGTAGGTACTGTGCCTATGGTATAGACGAGCAACACACTGCGTAAACGTCGGATATAGACGTATTGCATACCGTAGAACCGTAGAACGGGGTTACTTTGATACATTTTTTTGAGCTTCATGTGTTTGTATCTTATTTATTTTCGCTTTTAGCTGCTACATCAAAAATATTTCATATAGACTGAATTAACTGAGATAGGTATACATGTAAAATCACATAGACTATATAAAAAAAAAACTAGGTACAGAGCATAGTTTTCGATAGTAAAAGGAGAAATATTCCTTAACAAAGTACACGTACAAGTAGGACCGTAGGCTTTTACTTTGATAATCCCTGTTTTATCATTCAGTGACAAAGGATTAGGACTCGAATTTTGTACATAATCAGGGGTGTGATTTAGTATTTTTTATTTTCACCATCTAACTTCGCACACACCTCTGTACAGTATGGTAAAATAGGAAAACTGTCAATGTTGCCTAAACAATTTGCAGATATTCTTGAGTCCTACATCTCAAATAGAGTCTTCAGAATAAGACAAGACGACGCATACTCAGAATTGAAAAAAAATCAACGCTGGTGTACCACAAGGAAGTGTATTAGGTCCGGTCCTATACCTACTATACACCTGTGATATCCCTGAATCAGAAAACAATACCATCGGGACATTTGCTGACGACACAGCCATAATGGCTGTAGGTAACAGTCACGAAGAAGCAGCGGAAAAGGTCCAAATGGCTATCAATCTAGTTTACGACTAGATGAAGAAATGGAGGATAAAACTAAATTAATCCAAATCTATTCACATAAACTTCAGCAACAAGAAACATCAGTATTCCCCGGTTCATATTAATAATAAACAAGTCCCGTATGAAAATACAGCCAAATATCTCGGTATGACGCTTGACGCAAAGCTACGCTGGAAAGCACACGTTAAAAAGAAAAAAGACGAACTAGAAATACGGTACAAAAGAATGTATTGGCTGATTGGAAGACACTCAACGCTGTCCATCCAGAACAAACTTTTATTATATAAACTAGCTGTGCCCGCGACTCCGTCCGTGTGGAAGCCGGAAAACAACATTGTGTCGCAGCAACTAAATAATGTTGTATTCCATTTAAAATAATAATAGACAAAGGTGTCCCACTAAGGCACATAAATCTTTTGAACCATTTCTTTATGTAGAGTTTCAGCTAAAAATACTTATAGAAGACTTCATTTAATTTTAATAAGTTATAAATAGGTAGGTACTGCTTTCAAAAAGTCTGATCTGGAAATCGAACCAACACAAACGCGAAAAAACATCATCTATATTTTTATTTCATCAATCGATATGATCGATAATACGGATCAAATCGCTCCAATAAACATAGTGCCTGAAATTGATGGAAGACCATAAAAACTAACATTAAGTACCTACCTAACTTAGGTACATTTCAATTCAAACACTTATTTGTTGTTACTTCTTATTTCTTGCACTTCCTTCAATTTAAGACAGTGTGTTTGTTGGAGAGATTTGATCCTTATTATTGACCTTATATATCTATAAGGTCAATAATAATATAATCTATCAACAGGTGCCATAATATAATACCGGATGGTACATAAAGCTTTGTCAGTTCGATTCCCGGTTCAGGCAAAAAAATCAGTAAAGGGAATATTTCTTACATTAAAAAAAAGTAAAATGAAGTTTCCTTTGAGTGAAATTTGCTATTTTTAATATTTTAAAGTACTTTCCCTCCATGGCCATGTCTTTGGAACATTACCTAAAGCTTATAAAAACTCAATTAAATAAACTTAATAAAACGGCGGCGACAGGCTTTGAATAGTTCTGACAATAATGAACAAAATAAAATAAAATGTAGAAAAACATTCCAAAAAGTGCATTGAGTAGATAGAATGATTACGAAATACTAAATTTCGAAGAAAGCACTGGGTGAGTGCTTTCCTTGCAAATAATCATGGCCACCGACTTCAATTTGAATTTGGACCTTATTTTCGGCATCAGCATTCCCAAAAAGTACGAACATTCAATGAATAAAAATCCTACTATTAGTCCACATCATGAATTCATTTTATTGTGAACAACAATAAGAAATTGACCTAATAAATTCTAAATAACAATATCTTCGTTTTTTTTTTTGTAAAAGCTTAGTTCCTTCTTCTTAAGGATAGCATTTCATTAGACCTTTCGTAGACTGAGAATAGGTACCAATTCAACAATGAATATTAGATAATTTGTGGATTTGGGTCATTCTCAAAAACGGACTTAAAATTCGAAAAAAATAAAATGTTTTTTGATATGATTCAAATTAGTCTTAAATGAAAGGTACGGCGTCCTACAATATGCTCCACTTATGAGCCGAGCTATTTTCACTGTAGTTTCCACGAAAACGAAGAAAAAAGAAAACCTCCCTCCACGGGAGTGACACAAAGCCATCGAAGTGACGAATTCATACAATATCACTGAAATATTATTGATTTACTACAGAATAAATCGTATTTTTTTACTTCAAACCTTTATTGGTGTAATACCTAAATAAAAAATAAAAAAACAACAATCTTCATCGGTCCTCCTTGTGGGAGGCCTACCCATGCTGCATCTTTCGCTACGCGGTCACCACTCCAGTATCTTACGACCCCATCGGCCATCCGTTTTGCAAGCAATGTGCCCCGCCCACTGCCGCTTAAGTTTGGTGATTCTTCGAGCTATGTCGGTTATCTTGGTTCTGCGGATCTCATCATTTCTGATATGATCACGCAAGGAAACCCCGAGTATAGCCCTCTCCATTGCTCTTTGGTTGATCTTGAGCCTTATTATGATGCCCATTGTGAGCGACCACGTTTCAGTGCTGTAAGTGATCAAAGACAAAAAAAAAGAAAAAAGGGGAAACTCGCACTGGTCAAAGATTTTTGTCTTGAGACACTGAGGTACCTAGTTGGGACGAAACATTTTTGCGTAGCTTCCTGAACGCTGCCCAACCGAGTTGGATTCGACGATTGACTTCTTTCTTGTAGTTGGACCTACCTAACTGAACAGTTTGTGATAGGTTAACATAATCATCGACAACTTCGACTGAAGAGTCTCCGATCTTCATGGGAGTGGGAGGTACGTGGGTATTTGACATGATCTTTGTCTTGTCCATTTTAATTTTAAGACCCACTCTTTCGGAAGCTCTACTAAGGTCATCGAGCACCATGCACAATGAGGTCCTCCTTGGTCTCAGCCATGATAACTATGTCGTCAGCAAACCGAAGGTGAGTAATGTTGATGCCTAGCCCCTTCCAGTCCAGAACCTTGAAGACATTCTCCATTGCAGCAGTAAACAGTTTCGGAGAGATGACGTCTCCCTGCCTCACATCTCGCTGCAGAAGGATAGGTTTCGAGGTCTGATCCTGTAATCGGAATGACATAGTGGTGTTTTCATACAAACACTTCAGCACTTCGATACTCAATGTCGCTTTAAGGCGGTGAATCTTCACGCAGTCGGGATAAATGTTGTATTTTTTTTGTTTTCTTGCATTTTTTCTGTCTCACGCCATTATTTTTTCTGTTTTCTGTCTGACATTTGTTCAATAGGTAGATCTTATCTTCTTTGCCGTTTCTGTATCGTTCTCTTTCTTTAGCCTTAGCCTGTTTGTATAGTACTGAATCAGCCTTTATTTTCTCCTGACGTCGCCTCTCACGTTCTTTTTTCTTACGTCTAATCTCTTCTGATATTTTTTCGATTCTGCTATAATTACCTAATACCAAGAATATGAATTCCATCAAATTATTTGTAAAATATTGATGTTATTATCACTTCCATGGACATGTGTCACCTCCGTGGATATCAAGAATCCACGTGGGTGACGTCTATGGAGGTGACATTTTAAACTTAAATACCGTTTTTTCATTACGTCACTTACTGATTATAAAAAACAATGAAATACCCAAATAACGGCTACAATTACTCATAATTTTACGCTCCCTGATAGACCTTAATTAAATAAATACTTTGTGATATGTAATCCACAAAAGTGACCAAAGTAGCATTCTAATTTTTAAAAAATCTTGCCTTTTCATTCAGTGCTCCGAAATTATTCTCCCACAAGCTGTTAACTGTCAATAACTTGCAAGATGGCCCTATGCTTGTTATCTATGACCGTTCATAAACTGTGTTCAGTCATTTAATAAATTATGGCTGAATTCAATAAGTTTACCCATGGAGGTGATATTTTTATGATGCACAAATGTTATAAAATACTGAGAACTATTCCTTTTACTGCTGTTTGAATTCTATAGTGTTTTTTAGAAAATTCATTCGATATACCATGGCAAAATAATGCGTTCTTGTTTAATTATTGGAGATTTGTTACTTTTTTTGTATAGACATCGCTTCTAAGTGGACATTGCACACGACATGGAGGTGACATTTTCTACACTCTTTCAATGATAATATAATGTTTTATTATAATATTGTAAGTAATTTATTAAATCCCAAACATAATAAACTACTAAGATACATTCTACATGAAAATTAATGAAATAATACGAGAATTTTAATTTTTAAGGCACATGCACAAAAAAATTACCCCAAAATGAGAATGGCCCATTTATTCGTAGTAATATATTTCCTCACAACATGATTTGATACACGTAACGCCATCTATTGAAAATAAACTAATACATGCTAAGTTCTTCTAGAAAACTTAAAATTCGCATAACTTTTGATTGCGTGAACCGATTGCGATGAAACAAAAAACATATGTTACTTGGAGATAAGCACAATATATGTTTATAAAATTCAACAGCATTGGGTCAGTTCTTTTTACGTGATGCTTGAACAAACAAACAGATAAACAGACAAACAGATAAACAGACAATCAGAAAACAAATCCAAAAATATTAAAAATGGGTTCTTTTGGTTGTCTTTTAACACCCCAACAATGTTTTTTCAAAGTATTTGCTATGTACAGACACGCCAAGTCTAATTATGTAGAACACATTGATTATTTGCATATCTTTTGATTGCGTGAACCGATTGCAATGAAACAAAAAAAATATGTTACTTGGAGATAAGCACAATATATGTTTATAAAAATCAACAGCATTGGGTCAGCTCTTTATACGTGATGCTTTCACAAACATGCAAACATATGTTTTATCTTTACTTCCCTAGATGGCGTTGGCGTCGAATTAGATCGCGCTATGGTTTCGTTACCGCACAATTTATAAGTTCTAGACACATAAAAATTCAATTGTTCCAAGAACACGATTTTATTATATGTATAGAATAGATATAGACAAGTCCTTACGCCAGTGTGGACTTACGGTATACAGCTGTGGGGCTGCACCAAACAGACTAATATATTAAGTATACAACGATTTCAGAACAAGGTACTGAGGGAAATGGTAAATGCACCTTGGTACGTAAGGAATGACGATCTCCATCGGGACCTTAAAGTAGAGTTCGTCGATAAAGTAATTAGAAAGTATGCAGAAGCTCACGAACGTAGACTTCATCGTCATGTGAACGTCGAGGCAATCCAGCTTCTCGACCACACGAACATAGTGAGAAGACTCAAAAGAACAAAACCGTTCGAGCTAGTAGTGTTTAGTGATAGTGAATAAGTATAATGTAGTACAATTTCTACACATAAAGAACACATGGACACAGTGTCTTCGCCTTAATATAGACAATAAGAAAAGTGCTATTGGACACATTCTTAATAAAATACAATTTAACAGTTTAAGTTATAAATAAAATACTCATTAGCCTAATTATAAGGCTAGATTGTAATAAGATTAGGGCGCATCGTCACGAAGCGCACTAAGATAGGAAAAAAAAAATGTTGCCTATACAGTTAAAATGCATAAGTTCCATTTTTACCGAGATATATGACCGTGGTGAGATATGGACCGTCGTGGTGGCCCGGAGGTTACAGACCCGCTTGTTAAGCACCGGGTTGCGGGTTCAAACCCAGGCATGTACCAATGTGACTTTTTCAATTTCATATATACTTTCTTAGTTAATCTAAGACGCCACTGACATACGGTGAAGGAAAACATCGTGAGGAAACCTGGACTTGATGGTCTGAAATCGCCAACCCGCAATGAGCAAGCGTGGCGATCAATGCTCGTTCCTTCTCTGTACGAGAAGAGGCCTTTGCCCAGCAGTGGGACAGTTACAGGTTAATATTTTATATGACCAAATGCAATATTTTTAGTAACTATCAATGTTGCCCCTTGATATCAAAGTAACCCCACCCCAATCGCTGGTATGCACTAGATTCAGAGTGACTTCTAGTACCTACATATGAAATTTACGCCCTGCAGCTGTAGTTTGTGTGCGTTGCAGCAGAGATTAAATTGTTATGCCACACTGAATCCTGTGGATTCGCAACACGCTATTGGTGATCGCAGTTATACAAGTTTCTATTCAAGCACATATCTGGAGAGCTGATGACGAATTTGTGGATATTTTAGGGTATTTTAGGCACTTTGAAAACTATGAAAATCCGTACTAATCAATGTTGGTGAATCTGAAATCGATAGTCTGGCAAAGCGTTTGCAATTATTATGCTACTGCGCAGTATATCACTTTTTCAAAAAAAAACATCGTTTAGGCACCTTGGAATTGCTTAAAATTTTGCATTTATAGAATCCAAAAATAAAAATCCCAGACTGTTTTGAGGGTTATGAAGTACGGCCATTCGTCATCAGTTCTTGGGCTACCAGGAGGATGCTCGAATGTTCTGCTGACTATCCTTCCGTGTCACAGTCACTAAGTCGCAATTAGGGACACCCATAGAAACAGTGTGACTTATAGGACAGTCTATTAGAAAATCAACCAGTACCCCAAGTGTGAGTTTTTTTTACACAGAACAGATAAAACGTCTTTTATCTGTTCTGTGTTTTTTACGTTACTACTGTAGTTGCGTCACGCCAAAAATGTCAATCAAATTTTTAGTTACGCTATTCGCCGCTAGAGGCGCTGCCTAAATTTTCATACATTTTTGGCGTGACGCAACTACAGTAGTAACGTCAAAAAACTCACACGAGTGTGGAGTACAGTTCAACAAATGAATCGACTCGGCGTATCGCAGTCTACTGCTGGACATAGGCTTGTACTAAGGCTGAGATCTATAGATCCAACTTGGACTTAGCTTAGACTTTGCTCAGACTTTACTCACGCAATACTTTGCTAAGTGTATGCTTAGCATAATCTTAGATTTGGAATTTATAGACGTATCACGTTGAGACTATGCTGAGCATAGGCTAAGCGTACGCTAAGACGGTCGATGTCAAAATACAAGTTATTGTTTCGTTTCAAGCATTACATTCTTGATTTTTCTTTATAAATGTTTAACAATAATAACATGTAAATAATCTAGAACTACGCTCATATTTCTTCTATGTATTATTATTATAAGAATAAGCAGAAATTGGCATGCTTATAAGTGTTTTTTTTTTATATAAACGAACACAATATTATATTCATTGAAACGGATCGCATCGTTTTGACATCTGCAATTTGTCGAAAAAAAGTAACTTTTAATTCATTTTTATACATTTTATACTTAGAAAAACTTGTTTTATGTGATGTTATACTACCTAATTGTTTTTATCTTAACTAATTCAGAATTAGTTATCAACATCAAGGAATTCTTCCCTAATCTGGTATTACTGAGTTGAGTCTGGTCACTTTATAATACAAAAAAATTAAAAAGTTGTGTAAATATAATGATGGTAAAGTAAATTACGGACCATTATTTTTTGTTAGGATAATAGTAACCTAAGTATTTGCTAAGTCGTCGATTTTGTGAACTCAGACTTTGCTAAGCATTTGCTAAGCACGCACTCAGATGAATTCAAAGACGGCTCTATAAATACTGACTTTGTCATAAGTCTAAAGTAAAGTCTGAGCAAAGTCCAAGTTGGGTCTATAGATCTCAGCCTTAGTGTACTAAGTTGCGTTCAATGACCGATCGCCTGCGGCCGGCACCTCGTCCACCCCAGCTGCGTGTGCACACACAACGGACGCACAGTTGTCATGATGCTTCAAAGTGACAATTTCGACATCATCGTCTGACGATACAGATTTGTGGCAATTCACGAATAAAAAGGCCGGCCAAGTGCGAGTCGGATTCGCGCACTGGCGGTTCCATAGGTATGTCAAAAAATAACGAATAAAAAGTTATATTTTGTTTGGAACCGCACATCAAAGTTTGTTTGTAAAGGATTTTTGATAAAAATTACTAGTTACAATACGGCCGACATCTTTCCAGAGAAATGGTAGTTTTAGCGTTGAGGATAAGATCTGGGCATGTACCCTTAAATAGTTTTTTACATTTAGTGGGTAGATATCAATCACCTTTCTGTTATACTTGCCATAACAAAGTCGAAGATTTATATCACCTATTGGTCGAGTGCAGCACGTATGCCGATATTAGGGAATTATTGTATGGTTTCATTGGTGCGGATTTTTATAATGGGAGAATTGGTGTTGTTCTCAGTCGGCCTCTTTCGAGGGAGGCGATGGCTGTTTATGAGTTTGTAGGGTGTGCTTTTTTGAGAAGGTCGGCCCTTCTAGGAAACGCACTTTCTGCGGATTTGTAGGTGGCTGATGCTTTTTTTGGAGGAGATTGGTTGGGACCGATATTGTTTGGAATTCTGTTGTGGAATTCGTGCCGGTGGAACTGTATAGCGGTTCTCTGATGTTGACATTTAGAAGGTACCTATGAGGCTTGCATAGTCACAAAAGTGTACCTACTAGTGCCTCGAAAAAAAAAAATAGAATAAAAAAAAAAAAAAAAAAACGGCCGACGTATCTTGGCGAGTCTGAAGTTAGCTGATTAGCTGCGCAGTAGACAATTTCGTTTCTAAGAGATTCATTTTTCCTATAATATTTACATAAACCTCTATTAACTCGTTTTATTCCAGTTGTTTCACTTTCGGAGATAATGGGGAGGCAGGGGGGGGGGGGGCGATGGAATTTTTTCCGACATTTTTCATCACAAGTCAAAAACTGAGATAGTTTGTTCAGGTGACCTGACCCGTTTTTTAACGGACATTTTTGCCACAACTAAATCTGTTCAGTACCCAGTATTGCCGTGAAACTCAAACATACAAACAGAGAGAAATTTTATGAACTTCTGTTTGCATCTGTAGATCAGTAGGTGTACAGTTTTTGCTTCGTAACGATTTAATTATATGTACATAAAGATAATTACTCAATCAGTTTAATTGATAACCCCATCATTATCAGGGTCCTGTAACACATGAATAACAAGGTTATTAGTTTGGTATATCCGAGGTCGAGCCGTTGTCGATGGCTGTAGTGTTGTGACACATTTCAAAAGCTCAACCCACATCCAATGATTATTAGGATGTTCTAAATCTATCGCCAGTATTCTCAATTCATTCAATATTACATTTTCTCTCTTAATTCTTAACACTTCATTGTATAAATATAAAGTGGACACGTAATTATTTATGATGTGCTCGTTGACTTCTCTCCGTCTTTGATCGTGATCCTTTTGTTTTTGCTTAGTTAGTCTGAACTTGATTCGTGGTTTCGTAGACTGTACTATACCCTTCCCCCTCCCTCCAGTCCTTTGGATGTTATTCTCAACGGGAGAGGGTTCTATTATATTAAAATCTTCTTTTAAAATCTCGTCAGATAAATCTTTGTTTTTAAGTTTAATTTTTGTAGTGTCTTCGTTATTCCTTTTTTCATCGGCTTCCGATTCTGCATCAGGTATTGTTTCGTATGTAAATTGCTGTTTAGAATCAACATTGTCTCCTCTATTATTTTCACGTAAAACTTCCACAAAGTCATGTAAATCTGTCAAATCGGACGCGATATCCGCGTGCAGTAATGTAACTGTGATTAGCTGAAAATATAAATTACTAGTTAAGTATCATTAGGTATAACCAATATACAAGGTTATTCAGAAAAGGGGTAGTAATCCGAAAGAGTGTTTATGTACACATAATAATGAATAACTTTTGTTCTACAATTTTCCCCAAAAGTCAATAGTTTAAAAGAAAGAGCTGTTCAAAAATTTCATAAAAATACGCTAAAATCTATCTATCTTCAGCTATGAGTAGCTGTGTTTACATTTTAGGTCATATTTGAGTCACGGAATAGACGCTCTATTTTCTGATTTCATAAATAAAGCAGAGAAAATATTTCTTGGAAAAACTAAAACAAATATAATTTTGCATTGAAATAAAAATGATCGAATTTCGAAATAACACTTGCTAACAGTCATTAGTGATACTTCAAGTGGCCTGCGGATTAGTACCCATGCTGACCGGCTGATACGATGATGATAATAATCAGGGCCTAATTCTCCTAAAATAAATCTTGATAAATCACAACCGAACCAAGGCCGAACCGTTCATTCAGACAGTTCTCAATTTCAAAAGCTATCAAATTGTTTGACACAAAAAACAAAATCAATCAATTTGAAAGTTTTCGAAAACAAAAACTGACTGACGGTTGTGGTTCGATTGCGTTTGGCAACAATTTATTTTAGGAGAATTAGGCCCCAGTCTGCCAAATACTACGATGGGTTACAAAAATACTTACACATATCAGAAATAACAAAGAATTCATTGTACCTATATACACGATGTTATCTAAGACATTTTCAATCAAAATATTTGAGTTAATGAGAAAAGTTAATTAAAAAAAAATAATGAACAGTTGCCAGCAGAAATAAGTAGAAAATATTGAATGCTACTGCAAATAAATACAACTGTTTTTGAATATAAAAGGAGAACGGGCAGACGTACCCCACCGCCGAATAGTAATACATATTAAAGACCAATGGATCTGGCTCTCGTTATTAGTAATAGGTATTTCCTTTCTTTAGGGATTCACGGCTCATTGTCCGTGCGGAAGAAGTCCGGTCCTTTGGCAGGCATTCGGGGGACACAGGTCCTCCAACGCACAGAGGCCCCGTTGAGAACTTTAATCTAAAATGGGATGGGGCACCAAGCGGGGACTATTCACGGCTGCACTAGTGGAGTACAGTCATGGACCGTCCAGGGTGGGTGCAAGACTATTGTAAAATATGGTGAAAAATGTCTGGTCTATAGACATACACCTCTTGTGTTTAGTGCACTGGGCAACTTCTACAGCCGGAAGAAAACGGCGTCTGCCTTTCAAATTTAAAATCGAAATGTGTTGACAGACGGTGACTCGCCAGCTCACTAGCTGGGCCCAGCTGAAAAGCCGCGAGTACATAGGCGAAGGGGGCAACAACGTGTGACCGGCTAGAGGTGTAGAGAGAGGTGTAGCCCCGGTTTCGCCGTCGCGGGTCTAAGAGTGGATATTTATTAGATAAATATTAAACCCTTCTCATTTTGAAAAGAAGCCTGTGCCCAGCAGGGAACTTCTTTATTTAATTGAATCAAGCACCAGATTATTACTACCGGCTAACTAGTGTTGTCATCCTAAAATTATTAAGGCGACCACAGACAAAACATACACATTTATAAAGGTGGTTCACCACAATCGTTATCATCATCATCATGACAATTCAGCCGAAAGACGTCCACTGCTGGACATGGGCGGAGGTCGATGTGGCTATGCTTGGGGGAGACCAAATATCGCCACATCGACCGGTCCCGTGCTTCTCGCATCCAGCGGATTCCCGCGACCTTCAACAGATCATCGGTCCACCTTGTGGGAGGCCTATCCACGCTGCGTCTTCCGGCACGCGGTCGCCACTCCAGAACTTTTTGGGCCCATCGGCCATCCATTCTGCGAGCAATAGCAATCGTTATAGCAGAATATAATAAGGAAAAACAGAAATAATTAACAATTTATTTATTTGTCACCAGATTTTCCAATAGCACAAGACAAGCGTGTTTTGACGTTTTACATTCGACTATTTGGTGTCTGAACGGAAGCTCGCCGAGCAATCCGATTGGCTAATGGTCAAATTCGGCGGCCAATCACGCCACCGAAGACATGCCAGGTCTAATAAATGTGAAATTTGACAGCTGTCAAAAGGTATTTCTTGGTGTTGGTGTTTTCCCACGGTGCGTGATTTTACGGATACCACGCACAGACACGCACCGCACCGAGGCTCTTCCAACGTTGCGTGTCCGTCTATGTAGGTGCGTGATTCGAAGCTATTTTGTCATTCCAAAATGTCAAGTGAAAGAGAACTTGTACCGCAACTTTGAAGTTACCAACTCGCGGCGGATACGATGCACCGCTATGCACGCGTCTGCGTTAGGTACTACAGACGTGTCTCTTCCCATGGTGCGTCGCGTCGGTGCGAGCTCGCGCGTCGCGTTGCTTGATATCACGCACTGTGGGAAACCACCTTTAGATTTGGTCCACTGTAGTACACGGCATGGATCTCGATGAATATTTTTATTGGACCCAATTTTTGGAGGCCAAATTCAAAATACGACGTTTGCCTACCTGTCTGGTATATGCTCTAAGGTCATACATAATACATATTTTACTTAGACTGATTTTAAAATCTGTTATGAGTAAGTTTTTTTCGATACCTACATATTGGATGTTTGTTAATCAATCACGCCAAAGGCTGAACGGATTTGGATGAAATTTGGCCCACAGGTAGATCATGACTTGGATTTTGATATAGGTTACTTTTTATCCAGTTACATGAAGTAGTTCCCCTCGGATGCGATTTATTTTTAGTATATATTTAGATACCTAGATAACCTGTGCACAAAGAGTAGGTACGCCATGGACTCCATATATATACAGGGTGTAAACGAATTCGTGTAATTCCTTCAAACCACATGATCTATTCATGGTATAGATTAACCGCGCACGGGATTTAGATTGATTAAAAATAAAAATTAACTTGTTTTTCCCAAAAAAAAATGTATGTGACTGAAATTTTCGATGCCATGCATAAATGAATAAAGGCACGGCGACACAGCTGACGGTCACGACTAGCCCGATATCACTCCACGCAGTCACTTAACTTGGGACGCTAAAATTACTCAGATACAGAGTGAAATGTCGCCGTGTGAAATGTCAAGCATCATTGTTTTTTTGTTAAATAATCATTATTTTTAAATTATTGCTACACTGTGCTAGACACACTACTTCAGTGTTTGGTTGTGGCGCGATGACAGATGTCGGTGTGACCCGATTACAATGTGTGTAGTAGATTTAGGACGAACAGGCTGATGAGGCATTCGGTCAGTGGTCTCGAACCTACCGATTTTTCGGTATTTCTACCGATATGGAACCGCTTCTACCGAAATACCGAAATGTAAACAATTTCTCACGATTTTTGAGAATAGGAGGTTCTTCCGATTATTTACCGATTTTACACTTTTAAGTTGGTTTCTAATGAATCAATCACTGGTCTATTACATGCAAAACGACTCTTTAATACAGCTAATTGTTATGATTTTGAAATTAATTCGAAGATGACCGCGGCTATGGCCAAAAAATATTGGTAAAAAAATAATGATACTTAAGTGTGATTGTTATAAATTAGTCAACGTAAGTTTTTTTTCAATAAATGAACGAATTTGATTGAATATTGTATTTTTTTGTCAAATACCGATTTTGGGTACAAATATACCGATTTTAGCTGGCAACTCTACCGATCTCGCTCTATGACGTTCGAGACCACTGCATTCGGTGTCGAACCCTCGTAGAAGTCTAACCTGTATTTGACTAGTTAGTTCTTTTTTTTGATCTTGTTTGAACTATATTGTGTTGTGACCTAGCTCATGTAACTAACAACTAATCTGAATACAAGTACTCTCAGTGGTCGAGAGTCTATTTTGGTTTTATTTACCATGCCCACATTGCCCCTGATAAGCAGACATCTATGCATCTGTTTGAATTGTAATGCTATAATCACTGCTACCTAGGTAATTCTATAACCGAGTTTGTCTGCGACATTTATTTTTGTATTTTTTTTATCTGGTAATTGTGTTTTTTAAGTTCAATTTTTGTTTAGACTATCATTTACATTCGTTTTAAGAAATATTATGTCTATTCTTAAGTATGCGTGTACGTCCGCTTTGGGCGTGGAAATAAATGATTTATATTTCTTTCTTTGTTTTTTAATTTAAAAACTGAGATGTTAATTTTATTTATAAAAACTTTCTAAAATCGAAGTGCTTTCCATTTTAAGCTTTATTATAAGAATTAGGAAATAACTCCATCATTCAACGGGTCTTTCAAAACATTAATAACCAGATTATTTGGCTGGTTTTTAGGATCCCAGAATTTATAAACAGATTTTTTCTTTGCATTTCTATAGCACTTTAAAACTTTTTCCTTTAATTCCACATTTCCACTTTTTTCTAGCCTAACAATCAAGCGTCGGACTTCATCATATACCACTCTGTCTTTTATAATCCTTCTTACTTCTGAGTGTAAATATAAAGTGGTAAAGAAACCTTGTTTCATTGCTTCATTAATATATTTGATTCTTTCAGCATGAAGCGCTTCTGCCTTGCTGTTGGTTTGATTTGGTGTTGAACCCGTTGGTTTCGGTTTTGTCGTGGGATGTCGTTTAGGCAACCATCGGCGTATTTTCTCAAATCTTGTTTCATCAAAGTGTTCCCAATCTTCGTATTCTTCATTCATTTCTTGGTCATCATCAGTAGTAGTTTCATTTATATCATGGGATTCTTTCTTTATTAGAATATCATCTCTGTTGTTTGATAATTCTTCTATAGCTTCTAAGAAGTCAGTAACATAAGATTCTTTCTTGTTGTGGACATCGCCTTCGTATTGCGTGGCAATCTGAAAAGAAAAGAAAATAAAACAAACAAAACAGCTGTGAAGCTACCTTTCATAAAATAAATAAATAAATAAAAAAAGTGTTTATTAACATTTTTACAAATACTTTGTTATCAAAATCCATCATCCTCCTGCCCTTATCCTCACTTATTTGGGGACGGCGCAGCATGTATTTTTGTTCCGTACATCTCTTTTAGCCGTCATCTCAGCAGGTAGTTAATCTCTTTCTAGTCATTTATCATCCTTTACATTATCCATCCATCGTTTCTTTGATCTTCCTCTACTCTTTTTTTTCTTTTTTTTTTCTTGTTAAAGTCCTCATGGATGCCCTTCGCCCGGGGAAAGCGAAGGGGTATGCCGGACTCTTACCAGCTAAAGACCCACGGTGTTCCTTCTCCTGACCCTTGGCCGGGGTCGTGGGATTCGCAACTGCATGCACCGCGACCACCGCAGGCCTCGGTCCGCCAACCCCTAGCGGACCTCTGCTTCTGTGGGGCCTTGGCCCACCTCCTCCTGAGAGGCGCGCACGGAACACTGCGCGCCGCCTTCTCGGGCCTGTTACTGGTCGGGCGACAGGTCCCCTAAACCACTGCCAGTAGGCCACACACTACGGTGACCGGAGATAGTCGCGCGCCCTCCGGCGCCCGGTGCGTCTGGCGCGGGAAGGGAGAGTGGCAGCTGCTTCTCTCTCCCCCTCCGCTCCCTCCTTGGTCGCCATCACCTCCTCGCAGAAGGAGACGATGGCTCCCCACGCACTCTCGCTCCCGACCATGGACAGAACCACGGCCGGAAGCGAGAGGTCACCACCGACCGGCGCGACTAGTTCGCAGCGCTGCGTAAGGCGTCAACTACATAGTTTGACATCTCTTAACGTAGTCATTTTATCTATTATCGTCCTTTTTTCGCACTGTCTGTTAGTAAAAGATAGCAATTCTCTAATTTTAGTTGGTGAACAAGAAAATCGGAAATTCTGAAAATCACCATTGTTCATCGTATCGAAGGCCTGCCCGAATTCGAAGTAGGTACGCAGCGGTAATCTGCACTCAGGGGCGGATTTGATACGTTGGCTACCCTAGGCCTATGAAATATTGCCGCCCCCTACTCGCTGTAAATCACGAAAAATTAAATGAACTTAAAGGAATTAAATTAAAATAAAAAACTACGAAACTCAGTAAATGATAAAATTGTCTCAACCAGTGTTTCAAATACTGATGCTTACCATTTCTATTTGTAAGTAACAATGAATCGTTATTCACAAATTGTCTTTTGTCTGGCTTTCGTAGCAGCAAATTTGTTTATCAAATCATCACAATCCAAAGACCGTAGTAACTGTGATTCGATCCATAGGATAGCTAGAGCGTTCAACCTGTCCTTGTTCATTTTCGAGCGCAAATAATTTTTCAACCGCCGCAAACACAACCAGATTTTGCCGCCCTTTTTTTTCTTTTTTTTCGTGGGGTGTTCGTCCTGGGTTCCCTTCGGCCGGGGAAGGCGAAGGGGTATGCCGGACTCTTACCGGCTAAAAACCCACGGTGGTCCTTCTCCTGACCCTTGGCCGGGGTCGCGGGATTCGCAGCAGTATGCACCGCAACCCCGGCAGGTCTCGGTCCGTCAGCTCCTGGCGGACCTCTCATTCAAACATTACAGGTTAGGTACCTACTAGTTATCCTTGCAGTACTGATTCAGAACATTTCGATAAGTCGTCCGACCGCGATGAAAAAATTAAAACTTGATAAAAAAAATAACAGTTTTCATTCATGGGGCGACACTACGATATCCACACCCGGTGCCCAACATACTAGCTATGCCACTAGTCCTAGCACTTGTAGTTTTATGAATATAATAGGGATACATGATATTTTATTTACATACTTACAGCAATAATAAATGCTATGTAGATATACCATACGGATATTAGAGTCGTGGCACACATTGTTATGACATTTTCCTATCAGAATCTTGTTTCATGCATAGTTAAAAGTTAATCTAGCGTTCTTTAGCTCTCAACAATAAAATGTTTATGGAGATAGTCTTAGTATTTACATGTCGGCAGAAGACCGCATATTACGTATTTTCGTGAAAACACGCGGAGTTTCTCGAAAATTCGAATATGACGTTGAGATAAGAACATTACGCGATCTTAGAGCGAAGCCACACGATGCGTTGCCGCTAAGCGGGTACCTACACTGTGTCGTCCTACATATAACTAACAATGACATGGCACACGGTCCGTGGCGGATTATTCCGATATGTCCCCCTGATGTATCCCCTTGTCGGTAACAGGAGAACAGATCGAATCTTTTTATTTCTATTTGTCCCCCTAAAGAACAGCAGGGGACAGACCAGAAATAATTCGTTCGATCTGTACGTTCGTCTTGGTGACAGGGGAACAGATGGATTTTTTTATTCCTGATTGGCCCCCCGAAGGTGGCAGATCAGGGGGACAGACCGGAATATTCCTCCGTAGCGACGTCGTGCAGCGACGCACAGGTCGCGCAACTTACAAAGAACCCTTGAACTGAGTCATGTGTTCTGTACGGTCAGCAACTGTATACACTGGACATTGGCCTAGTTAAGCATTCTGAAAATTTAGACAATTTGAAAAGATACAGCACCGTCACGTACTTGGGTTGGTCGCTGTGGTTTTCGGTATACGAGTATTGAACGAGAGCAACATTCAATATTTAAAAAAAAATAAAAATAAGTTACCTACTTTACTTTTTAGTGAAATAGAAGAAAGAAAAAAAGAAATTAAAAAATATTTATTCTAGACTCGCACAGGCAGTTACAGAAATAAAAACAAAATATAAAAAAAATAAACAACCTTATTTTAGGGAGCTCAACGACCCGACGCACGACGCCACCAATCAGCCGGACATTTGCGTAGGTCACAAAATATAAACGGTCAAAGTGGGAATTTTCCTAATAAACTGAACGCTTGGTAGACGAATTGTTGATCAGTACCCAAAGTGTGAGTTATTTTACGTTACTACTGTAGTTGCGTCACGGCAAAAATGTATAAAATTTTAGGCAGCGCCTCTAGCGGCGAATAGCGAGACTAAAAATTTGTTTGACATTTTTGGCGTGACGTAGCTACAGTAGTAACATAAAAAACCACGGAGAAGAGAAAGAAGCGGAGATGCCGCAAGGCAATTAGGTCATGCGTCTTCAATTAGGTCATGACGTCACAGTGGGCGGGGCCACAAACCTTAGTTTCGAATGAATCGTCATCGTGTTCGGGTCCGTTGTATTTGAATAGTTTTTTAATTATTAAATTGTTTTAATAATGAAGTGCGCTGTTGTTGGATGCAAAAATTGTTCAGGACCAAAACTGAAACATATTGATGGCACAACATTTCACCTTTAAGTCCCTAAAATTTATATTTTCATTTTAAAACACATTTTCTCGTTTGTTCGCCAGATTATAGCTAGAGACATCTGTCGTCGAAGAGATGCATTCTAACCACTTCCCATCTATTCCGTGTTTTTATCATTATCAATGCATGTTATTGTGACCAATCTTCGGCACAAATAACTTACTTTGCTTGCTTTAAGTTATTTCATAGATAAATTAAATAACTTGACACAATATATGAAACAAGAAGAATTAAAATAAGAAAAAGTGCGCCATCTGACGGTAAGTAGTCGGTCCTAATTAATTAGAGATGGGCGGTGGGAAAAAACCCGGGTTCTTTCCCGTTTGGGAAAAAACCGGGTGTTTATGAGGAAAAGAACCCAATAGATGGGTTTTTTCATTATCTACAATAATACAATAAAGCTGAAGAGATTTTTTGTTTGTTCTAACGTGGTAATCTGTGGAACAGGTTACCAGAGATACCATACGGATTGTAAAACATGTTTCTGCATAAAACAGCCCAGTCGCCAGGTAGTTTTCACTAGTAAAAGGTCCGTCAGTCTTGAATTTTGGATATGTGTTATGTTTAGGTGTTCTTATTAAAATATCAAGTTTTTGACCTTGTGTAATCTCGGCGTGCTCCGCCATCTTGGATTAAAGACACCAAAAATGAGTTTTTATTAAATAACTCCTTATCTATGGGTTTTACGCCAAAAATTAATCAGACCAATTTTGTAGACAATTAAATTTACTACAATTCCTGCTTCAAGTATTTTTTTTTATAGCTAATATTTTACGATATATTGCGCTTTAAAGCAGGCAAAAACACAATTTTCAAGCATGTGGAGGAACGAGGTGTGGTGTTCCTCCAACCAAAGGGAGGATCCTCCAACCAGGCGGAGTCTTGTGCCTGGCGGGCTACTGCCCAACGATTGATGTTGGGAGGTTGTATATATACTATCTGCGTGTTAAATCTTGATTGCGCGATGTAGGATAGTTCGCTAGTTCGCATGTGGCGAGATAGATGCCGCCACATCACTCCCCCCCTGTGACCGGAGGTCGATCGTCTTGATAAGTCAGCGGTCGTTGAGTCTTGAGAACTTGCCAGGGCCAGTGAAGGGTTCCTTTGAGTCGAAACTGTGAGTGGTGGCTGTGGACTGCGTCGACCAGGAGAGAAGTGCCTCTGCTAGTTGACCGGCCGAAGTGCAGTATGATGCGCCATGATGCTGGAGTGAGCTGAGGGTTGTGACCAGGCTTGCGCGTTCGCTGCAGGCTAGTGGTCACATCACCCGTTGAAGCCGAGGATGCTGGCTGGCTGTGGGACTCGCTGCTTGCTGCTCGATTGAATGCTGAGCTGCTGAGGGAGTGATGGTGTGGCTTCCGAGGCTGCGAAGGTTGTGTGTGACGTCACCAGTGTGGAAACACTGTCTGTGACGATCACGTCGGGGTCACCAATTTGTGGAGAAACTTGGTGTGGTGTTCCTCCAACCAAGGGGAGGATCCTCCAACCAGGCGGAGTCTTGTGCCTGGCGGGCTACTGCCCAACGATTGATGTTGGGAGGTTGTATATATACTATCTGCGTGTTAAATCTTGATTGCGCGATGTAGGATAGTTCGCTAGTTCGCATGTGGCGAGATAGATGCCGCCACAAGCATTTTTTTAGTTTTCGTTCCCGACTCGGCTCCTACCTCCTCTCTCTCCTTAAAAATAGGCTTCAAACACGACGCAAAAAGAAGAATGTTTTATAAGTTTGACACCTATGTCTGTATGTGTGTAAGTCTGTCCGTTTGTCTGTATGATGAATTATTGAATAATAATTCATCAATCGAAATAAAACATCTTATAAAATAATTAAGCATTAAATATATTAACATAGCTGGTAAAAAATCTTCGAAATTAATTATAAGGGTATCTCTCAAAGTGTTGCAAAATTAAAGAAGAATGGACAACAAATAAAAATTATTCGAATTAACGGGAATATCAGTAAAACTTTGAAATGTAATATAATTTTTTCAGAGAGTTCGTTTACAAATGTTAAAATTACAATAATGTCTAGAAAAAAATTAGGCTTTTTTTAATGTAGCTCTCATCATTAGACGCTTAATTTAAGTTTCAGCAATGATTTTGCCATTGTTCTTTGTTTGTTTGCATAAAATGTGGTAGTGGAGCGCGTCATTTCAACTTAGACAAGCTGTAACTAGTAGTAATCAAGTTCAAAAATTATGTACTATTTAACGCTTGTGTATCTAAATATTACATAAGCTAAATTTGAAAAAACCCGAATATTTTCCCAATCGGGTTCTTTCCCGGGTTTTTCCCTCGAATTAACCCATTTTGGGTTTTTTTGCGGGTAGAATCCCATCACTAGTCCTAATTGACAAATAAAAATGTGTGCATCATGCCAGCAAGACCCTATTTTATCAAATTTATTATCTTCATGTAATTTATTTGTTTTTTTTTAATCCTAACTTATTTTTTGTTATCATTTTAAATTCATATAAACCTAACAACTGGACACCAACAAAGTACTTATTCGAAAATCTGTTCACTTCATTTCGCTGAAAATGATTTCTATAAAACAAAAAACGGTTATAAGAAATTGCATCAAGGAGCGTTACCTAAAATGTTTATACCTAATCAGGTAATGACAATGATAAACTTTTGTTGCAACTTGTTTGCAGTTCAATCTTACCTAGAACACGAAGATCTATGGGAATGTGTTGATCCTGGTTCTAATGTCGACTCCAAGAAGGACATCAAGGCTAAGTCCAAGATAATTTTGTTGGTGGAACCTATAAACTACGTACACATCGAAAATGTACAGCGTACAAAATGCGAAATATCGTTTTTGAAGTCGGTGACGAGTGGTTAGGAACACTCATACTAGCAGGTTTACCGGACAATTATAAACCGATGATCATGGGTCTGGAAAGTTCCGGCATGAAAATTTCGTCAGACTTCATCAAGACAAAACTTTTACAGGAAGTTAAAGTTTCCGAGTCTTCTGCATTCTTCATAAAGCACAAAAATAACTCAAAGAATAAACCAAAAGGAAAAGGCCCACGTTGTTATAATTGCAACAAATATGGACATTTCAAAAATCAGTGCACAGTAAATAAATTTAATCATAATAATTTTACAGCAGCTTTTTCAGCTTTCAGCACAATGAATAGGGATGACTGGTATATCGATTCAGGTGTCACAATGCACATGACAAGACTTTCAGACTGGATGTATGATTTGCAACCACCCCCGATTCAAAAAATAAGGGTGGCCAACAATGATGCTGTCTCCGTACAAAAGATGGGTAAAGTAAACATTCATACCAATTTCTGTAAAGATGAGCATCCTATCTAGGTGAGAAATGTTTTACTTATTCCTGAACTAAGTGCAAACCTGTTATCGGTCAGTCAGTTAACAAAGAATGGCTGTAAAGTGGAATTCACTGATTTGGGCTGTAACATATATAATGCCAATAAGATCCTTTAGCAACTGCAACACTGATCAATAACATGTATAAACTTAACACTGTTACTGGCAAGGCTTATGCTGTTTCATGTGAAAATAAGACAGATATTGTTACATGGCATAAAAGGATGGTGCATTTAAATATGGCTGATGTAAAGAGGTTGGAATTTTGTGCTGAGGTTATAACTATTACCAACAAAGAAGTTGATACCGTGTGTATACCATGTTGTGAAGCGAAACAAACACGATTACCCTTTTACACATTCTGGTTCTAGAGCAAATGCATTGCTAGAAATAGTGCATACTGATCTGTGTGGTCCGATGGAGACACCGTCTGCTGGTGGTGCAAAGTACTTCATAACCTTCATAGATGACTATTCCCGTAAAGTATATGTATATTTTCTACATAAACTATCGATACAGAAGCCAAAACAACTCTTTTTGGAATTATTGTCTGTCTGTCTTTCCGTCTGAGCATCACGTAAAATCCCGTGGACGGATTTTGTGTTGCGTAAAGAGCGAGAATAATGTGGTCCTGCCTTACTAACGCACATGGAATGTTCTAGAACAAAGTGTAATGCTATGTTACGCCAATAGTGGCCAGTAGACGTACTAAAATGAAAAATTGCTAGTTTAGTTACACTGTAATAATCCTTTCACCGCTAGATGGCTTTACAAATAATAGGCGGGTTTTCCATCGTGGGGCGGAGCTATCTCCGTACCTCGTCCCCCTGTCACCCGCATTCAGGCGACGCTTTTTTCTAAAGAGAATTTTCCTTGCAGCATCTCCGCTTCTTTCTCTACTCCGTGTAAAAAACTCACACTTGGGATACTGATAGTCCTTTAGTTGGAGTTAACGACACCAAAGACAACATCGGGGGCCAGTTTATGGCTAGGTATCTACCACAGTACACAGTACGGGACACAAAATACATACCAACATACTATTTCAACAAACTATTACATAATGTGCCGTACCTAAATTAAATACACAACAAATCATTTTCATCGTATTAAAAACGTAGCCAAGTCTCGTGATTCTACAACCAACAACTAAAAAGTTGTGATATTTCATGCAGAGTGAAGTTAGTACTAAAGGGAGGCCTGATTGAATTTAAAAATTCACACCGATAATTCAGCCCTCATCAAGCTGTCTCCTTCCCCCAAGCCCCCGCCAGCAACGCCCTAAGCCGAGGTCCGAGTCCTACTAGGGGTCGCCCTTAGTGCTGTTGTTGCAGGTAGTCATGATGTTAGTGTAGTACAAGTAGTTAGCTTAGGTTAAGTATTTTACTTCCCCCCCATTGGCTGGAGACCCTTCAGGTCTCGCCAATAACTGCCCGGTTACGTAGAAGGGGTCCCAAAGGAACATCAACAGCAGCGTCAGCAGCCAAAAGAAAAAAAAATGAAATTAATCAGAGAACAAATTAGTTTATTTAAGATTGTTTTATTAATTTCATAAGATAGGTTCAGGTTAATCATGATTATCCGTGTTCCCAATCCTCGTATTCTTCATAATCTTCATTCATTTCTTGGTCATCATCTGTAGTAGTTTCTTTTATATCACGGGATTCTTTCTTCATTAGAATATCATCTCTGTTGTTTGATAATTCTTCTATAGGTTCTAATAAGTCAGTAACATACGATTCTTTCTTGTTGTGAACATCACCTTCGTATTGCGTAGCAATCTAAAAAGAAAAGAAAATAACACATACATCAATGCACATTTTTACCAAAATCCGTTTTAACGTAAATAATACAGGATTTAAATGAATTCGTTTAATTCCTTAAAACCGCATGATCTAGTATAGATTGACACCGCACGGGATAAAGCGTGAATAAAAAAAGACGGTGGACACTGCCACCTGCCTGGAAACCAGCTCTGAAGTCTACGTCATGTAAAAGTGAGTTAAGTATGGAGTGCGACACAGTAAGCACGGTACGCACCGGCACTCAGTATCACAACAAAACGGACAAGTGACGAAGATACACGAACAATACCGACACAGAGCGCGCCCCTCTCGTCGTGGGCGCAAGGTTAAGCGGTGCGGTGCAGCGCTACTTCGACTCGCGACCTCGCCCCGTGATCAGCTCATGATTAAGGGCTCCGTTTGGGTCCGAAACTAGTCGGGCAATCACGAAAAATGCATGTGAGTAAACCGTAATTAATCATAAATAAATTGTTACGTCATTGAAACGATGCCACGCATAAATTAATGAAAGCACGGCGACACAGCTTTTGGCACGACTAGCGCGACATCGCTCTTTGCAGTCAGTTAACTCGGGGCTCTAAAATGACTCAGAAGTAGAAAAACAAGATTTATTTTAGAAATTTATTATTAGCAGATTTTCAAAAAAAAAAAAACATTTTCGTTCAATCTCTATCATGAGTAGATCACGCGGTTTGAAGGAATTACACTAATTTGTTTTCACCCTGTATTATTAATGACCAGCGACCGCCCGGCTTCGCACGGGTGCAATGTATTGTACATAATAAACCTTTCTCTTGAATCACTCTATCTATTAAAAAAAAACCGCATCAAAATCCGTTGCGTAGTTTTAAAGATCTAAGCATACATAGGGACAGACAGCGGGAAGCGACTTTGTTTTATTATACTACTAGCTGTTCCCGGCATGCGTTGCAATGCCCTTTTTCCTACTTATTACCTACCTACTACCTACCTACTACCTACCTACTACCTACCTACTACCTACCTACTACCTACCTACTACCTACCTACTACCTACCTACTACCTACCTACTACCTACCTACTACCTACCTACTACCTACCTACTACCTACCTACTACCTACCTACTACCTACCTACTACCTACCTACTACCTACCTACTACCTACCTACTACCTACCTACTACCTACCTACTACCTACCTACTACCTACCTACTACCTACCTACTACCTACCTACTACCTACCTACTACCTACCTACTACCTACCTACTACCTACCTACTACCTACCTACTACCTACCTACTACCTACCTACTACCTACCTACTACCTACCTACTACCTACCTACTACCTACCTACTACCTACCTACTACCTACCTACTACCTACCTACTACCTACCTACTACCTAAACAGATTAAGAATATGGATATACTGATATAATTTTTTTTTTTTTAAATATCAAAATGTCGAACGGGATAAAAAGTATCCTATGTCCTTCTCCTGGCTCTAAACTACCTCCCTGCCAATTTTCAGCTAAATCGGTTCAGCCGTTCTTGAGTTATAAGTGAAGTAACTAACACGACTTTCTTTTATATATATAAGATGTAGTGAGGCTTCACCGACAGCTCCCAACAACAGTTTTTCGTGTTTCATTTGTTCAGCACAAGGTTGCAGGAGCGAGAGTTAGATGGCAGTTGCTACGTGTAAAATAGGTACCTACAGATAAAAAGTAACACTAGATAACGACATCACCATCAGACTACAGGTAGCTGATGAGCATAATATAAGGTAAGACAGCAGAGCGCTCAAAATAATTATCTAAGTGGACCTCGCAATAAAAACCTCTCAGACCCAGACCCATGAAATATTGTAGTCGGGTTTCCACCAACCGGGCCACGCAGGAGCGCAGCGCAGCGCGTCGCAGCGGATGCTCTAGCACGCGCCAGTAGCCGACCGCGTCCGCCCGACGGCTACAATCTGCTGGAACCCGGGCGCATGCGCGCGCGTGCTCGTGTATCCGCTATCGCAGTCAGTTTCCACCTGCGGTGTGGCCGAGCGGAGCCGACTGGACGCAACGACAGCCGAGCGCCGCCGCCCACGTACGCGAGGAGCCGACCGGCTGCCGCGGCATACGCGCGGATCTAACCGAGTTTCAAGCAGTGTAAATTTCACGCAAACGTGAAACTTAACTATTGTATAGAAGTTTGGTGGAAGTCGTACATTAAGCGAAGATTGATGTTGCATAACAAATAAAAATCAAACCTTAAAAACAGTCATCAAGTTAAAAAACACGTTTCTTTGAAGAAATTTTGAAATTGATGTTTTTTTCGATATTTTGTCAATAAATTGTGGTTTAGTTTCACCTACTTTCATTTGTGCACGTTATAAAACTATTAGGGTGCAAGAGCTTCCACAAGTTACAAAGGGGGTACCCAATTGATACGGCTGTCATCACACGATATTTTATTTAGGTACATACTTACAGCAATAATAAATGCTATGTAGATGTAGCATACGGATATTAAAGTCGTGGCACACATCGTTATGACATGTTCCTATCAGAATCTTGTTTCATGCATCGTATGAATGGTTGAAATTAATAGCAGCGGTCTTATTAGCTCTTAACAATAAAATGTTTATGGAGATAGCCTTAGTGTTTATACCATGTCGACAGAAGACCGCGCATTGCGTATTTTCGTGAAAACACGCGGAGTTTCTCGAAAATTCGGAATATGACGCGACGAGCGAATTAGAGCGAAGCCACGCGATGCCGGTGCGTTGAGACGCTTGAGCGGTGACGCTGCATCGTCCTACATATAAATCAAAGTGACATGCCACATAGTGCGTAGCGACGTCGTGCGGCGACGCAACGCGGGCGCATCGGTCAAGGTGACTAGAGAGACGAAGCGGGGAAGGATGGTGCGGTGCGACGCCGGAGTGGCGTCGCAGCACGCACGTTTATTTTACTCTATTGTCTTTCAAAGACTGACACACTCAACACCAAAACGCTGTCACGTCGTAGGAACCTGTGTTGCGTTGCGACATCGCTTACTACGACGTGTGGCCCTCATTGCGTCGAAATCATAGCGGTGCAACACCAATATTCATTTATTTTATTTACTTTAATTAAAACGGTCTTAGACCAATTACAATAATTAAATATAGTAATAGAAAACGATACATACAATACAAGGGCAAGAAAATAAAAAATAATTGTAATAAACTCTTTCATAAATCCCTTACAATGCTTCTGACAGTATATTCTTTCACTCGTTCATGATGCATTCCTCTCGACGCAACGACGCAACTCAATCAACACATCTAGTTTTTCGCGAAACTACGAACTGTGTCTAGTAATTTCACGAAACCTTGAACTGAGTCATGTATTCTGTACGGTCAGCAACCGGACATAGGACTTTGGCACATTGGCCTAGTTAAGCATTCTGTAAAGGGGTTCGAACATTTTTCTATGGAAGCTGGCATAGGCCCCTGCCGCCATTTTAATTTTTTTTCAAGATTGCGGCGCACGATGTTATTGGTAAATATGGGTAGAGGGCACTCAAACAAACAAAAAATGTCAGCAATAATTAAAATAAAAATAAAATAATTTAAGTCCAAATATCTCGGCAACGTGACATTTTAGAGCACCGCATTGCTGACGTTTTTTGTTTGTTTGAATGTCCTCTACCCATATTTAGCAGTTACAAAGTGCGCTGCAAACTTGAAAAAAAATCTTTCAGTTCAAATATCTCGGCAACGTGATACTTTAGGGCACCGTATTGCTGACGTTTTTTTTTTGTTTATTTGAGTGTCCTTTACTCATATTTACCAGTCAAAACGTGCGCTGCAATCTTGAGAAAAAATCTTCGGCAACGTGACACTTTAGGGCACCACATTGCTGACGTTTTTTGTTTGTTTGAATGTCCTCTACCCATATTTAGCAGTTACAAAGTGCGCTGCAAACTTGAAAAAAAATCTTTCAGTTCAAATATCTCGGCAACGTGATACTTTAGGGCACCGTATTGCTGACGTTTTTTTTTTGTTTATTTGAGTGTCCTTTACTCATATTTACCAGTCAAAACGTGCGCTGCAATCTTGAGAAAAAATCTTTAAATCCAAATATCTCGGCAACGTGACACTTTAGGGCACCATACCACTGACGTTTTTTGTTTGTTTGAGTGTCCTTTACTCATATTTACCAGTCAAAAAGTGCGCTGCAATTAAGTCCAAATATCTCGGCAACGTGAAACTTTAGGGCACCATATCGCTGATATTTTTTGTTCGTTTAAGTGTCCTCTACCCATATATGTTAGTCATATCGTGCGCCGCAACTTGGAAAAAAAATGGCAGCGGGGGGGCTATGCCACAAAGGTTCTATCCCCTTAAGACAATTGGAAAAGATACAGCACCGTCACGTACGCGTGTTCGCTCTTATAAAACGCGCGCAACTTTCAAAATGTTTTACTAACATTTTTTAAGTTGCTTTATTTTTTAGTGAAATCTATAATTAAACATCATACAATTGTATATTACGTTTGATTTTATTCTCTCCTGATGATTCTATGATTTTATAATGTTCTGTCAATGAATTAATAAGTAGTCAAAATAAAAATAAAAGTTGTGATTTGAAATATATTTTCAACTAGTGAAGATACGAGTAGAGTTCTGAAGATTGGAGGTTGATGTGTTTAACATAGTACTCTACATTTTGATTTCTGGAAAACTGCAACAGAAATTAGAATCAAAAGTACCTTAAGTTGCTTCCAAAAAAATATTCTAACAACTATGCTTGTTGAACTTAGCTGGGACACTGCCGTGCCCTTTTTTACATAATAAAATATTTTCTAATCGGATCGGATTTTATTCGAATAAATCAATGTAAATTGATTTAAACAATAAATGTCACATGCCTTGATAGGCCAGAAATGGTATGGCGAAAACGATTTGCTTTTTAAATTCATACACTTACAATGTTATGCATGAATTTTTTATTCTTTTTAATTTTACTCGGGTGCATGAAACAGGTAATTTACCGTAACTTTAATAAGTTTTAGTAATAAACGTCAAGGACAAAATTTTCGCATTTTTTATCATAATCTTTAATAGCTCTTTGGAATCTGCACACAATAAACCTGCGATTACCCAGGTAGGCAGTCCACTAAACTCACACGAAGCCGACAATTTTTTGGATGGTCAGTGATTCTAGCGTGAGCAGTCATTCATGATGATGTGACATAAAACTTTATTTTAGATAATATAATGAAAGTTAGTCTACATCAGGGCTGAGTAAACATTTTTGACCAGGGGCGAAAAAAAACGCAAGACACTTAGCAGGGGGTCAGAATAAAATAAAAAATGAATTTTGTCTCAAATTACTAACATTTTTGGCTCAAATAATTACGTCTATTTGTTATGGCCCTAAACTGTTGCTCTAAAAGGGAGGTTTGGCGGGCCGGATTAAAATCCGTCGCGGGTCGGAGTTAGCCCGCGGGGCATAGTTTGCCCACCCCGGTCTATATCATAATAGCCCAGTCGCCAGGTCGCAAAAGGGATTTAACTTGACAAAAGTCGTGTAGTTCTGAATTTTCTGATGTGTTTCGCGCTGAAGCGAGTTTCTGTCCATACAGATGTAAATCTCACGTCTTAATTCGTGTAGAATTCGTATAGTTCCTTAAAACCAAATGATCTATTACTGGTAGAGATTTATCCCGCAAGGGATTTAGTTTGATTAAACATTAAAAATAACTTGCTATAGGGGAAAGTGAGGGCCTGAGGTACCCGAAAGATTTTAACCACGCCTTTCTGATATAAGTAAAATGTTATATCAAAAAAAGTTCAATTCAGTTTTTCGGCCCATAATAAATCAATTAACTTTAGTACCTACTTCCTTGTAAACAATACCTTAGGTTGAGCTGGCAACATTTATAAATTATCGTGTGAGTGGATAGGAAACTTCTTACTTCACAACCCTCCCCGACAAATAAAACATACGGCGAGAGGGGTATGGTATGACCAAAGTCGCAACGCAATGTTCCTAGGACTTGTTACCATAGAGATTTTTCGAGTTGTGATTTGAATATTTCGAAAAATCTATATCCTAGCTTTTCTTCTCCAATTAGGCATCGGAATCGAAGGTTAAAATCTTTCGGGTATCTTGGACCCAAGGGGCCTTATTACAAAAGATGGTTTAAACCAAGACTAAAGTTAAACCACGGTTTAAAATATACCCATCACTTTCTTATGTCATATAACAAAAAGAGACAGGGCTATTTTAAAACCTAAGTTTTTCTTAGACCATATTTTGTAATAAGGGGGACGGTGTATAAATCAATAAAAAAAGGATTAAAAAAAAAACAATTGTTTTTTTTTATTGAACCTTTCGTTGCCAAGTATACACGAATGAAAGCACGGCGACACAACTGGCGGACACGACTAGCGCGATATCGCTCCGCGCAGTCAGTTAACTTGGGGCACTAAAATGACTCAAAAACAGAACATAATTTTCCTTTTTTTAGGGTTCCGTACCCAAAGGGTAAACCGGGACCCTATTACTAAGACTCCGCTGTCCGTCCGTCTGTCCGTCTGTCACCAGGCGGTATCTCATGAACCGTGATAGTTAGACAGTTGAAATTTTCACAGATGATGTAAGTATTTCTGTTGCCGCTATAACAACAAATAAGTACTAAAAAACAGAATAAAATAAATATTTAAGGGGGCTCCAATACAACATCAATCCATAGGAAACGACTAATTGGAACCGTGCACCTAAATTCGACTTTTCATAAGCGCCTGTAATGGTTTATGTGAGATAAAAACTTTTGATTTTGAACAAACGTGATTTTTTTGCCGTTTTTATTGATAATGGTACGGAACCCTTCGTGCGCGAGTCCGACTCGCACTTGGCCGGTTTTTTATCCTTTTTTGTCCCTTCTATGGTCAATCTGTCACCAGTAGATGTTTTGAAGGGGTTACACGAATTCTTTTACATTCTATAGTTACTTTTAACAACGATTATTAAAGAAAGCCTTAATACTGTTCCAGATCGAGCCATTGCGGTATGAAGTGTCACCAGAAAACAGGTACATAAACTACCCAACAATTACAATGGATGTGAGAAGGGCGATAGTTAAACCAGTAAGAACTCCTAGGAGACCAATACAGCAAAGAAAACTGTAAGAACAGACTTCGCGGTACAAACCTTAGATGCCTTTTCCAGCAACATGATATACTTTTAACAAACATTTTTTATTACAATAAACCCGACTGTAAGTTATTGTAGTTGCATGGTTATTCAATGATGGTCCCGTGTTAGGATATATATAACTTTACTGGTACACACGGCTACACATCAAGCTATACATTTCCAGTTTACACTGACCTCTCATTGTAAGGAAATCCTATACAATGCGAGATCAGCTTATACTGGAAATGTATAGCTTGATCTGTAGCCGTGTGTACCAGTGTCTAAATACATAATTACTTTATACTACATGATTAATCAACCTAACTGTATGACTGTGGGGAGGCCACTGCTGCGCCGCGCAGGCCGCGCTAATACTATGGTGCGCTTGAGTATTCAAAACGTATGCGTCAGCAGTGTCGCTACATTATTAACAAACTGGCTATAAAAATTTTACTAACAAAGACTGAAGAATTGTTCGTCATAAAAACGTAACTAGAACGTAAATTAAGTGCCCTACCCCTCTTACCATCCATCTATTCCAACATGTACCTACCTAAACACACACACAACGTAGCCGCCTGCCATTAGTGTCATCACATTAATCATCATCTGCCTAGCCTTTTCCCAACTATGTTGGGGTCGGCTTCCAGTCGAACCGGATGCAGCTGAATATCAGTATTTTACATGGAGCGACTGCCTATCAGACCTCCACAACCCAGTAACTGGGTAATACGATACTCTTGGTAAGACTGGTTGTCAGACTTTCTGGCTTCTGACCAACAGTAACGACTGTCAAAGATCTACAAATGACAGCCGGGACCAACGGCTTTACGTGCTTTCCGAGGCACGGAGGAAACTCGTTATGGTAAATGGGGCACCCATCCACAGACCAACCTCGGCAAGCGTGGCTTAACCCGGAAGATCGGTCTATGCGTCTGTAATTATTTAGCCACGTGTCATCACATTAATAACAGAAAATAAATGGATGTTAACACATTCGAGTCCACCACACTTTTCATATAGCTCATATGCCATGCCGCCATACATATTGCTAGTGCACCTTCCAGGAGGGTCCTCGGCATGACAATTGCGCTAAGAGTGAACCCTCGAGGAGGGTTCCTGGCATTAGGTTAAAAACCCTGAAAAATACGCTATTAGGTCGTAAAATAGGTGTTTGCTTGTTTCATGACGGTGTATTTTCCAAAAAAAACTTACATTTAAAATTAGCTCTCCACGAGGGCACCCGGCATGGTGATTGGGTGGGTGGTACTACAGGGTGCCCTTTACACGTTCAGTGCCGGGTGCCCTCCAGGGCATCCGGCACTGAACGTGTTAAACTGTAATTGCCTAGTTAATTTCTGACCATATTTTTCATTTTGCTTTTTTGTTTGGTTTCTACTCTTAAGTCTACTTTGCTCTCTCATAACTATTCTAAGTCATAACTGTACCCACTCAAATTGTTAAAGATATGGATTTTAAAAGAGTAACCATGGAGTTTCTTGCCGGCTCTTCTCCATAGGAAACGACTAATTGGAACCGTGCACCTAAATTCGACTTTTCATAAGCGCCTGTAATGGTTTATGTGAAATAAAAACTTTTGATTTTGATTTTGTAAGGCTCAATTTACACCGCCGCGGATTGGAAGAGAAGCGACGAAATTGTACATAGCATAATGAACTATATGTCAATTGTATACAGTACAAACTAAATACGAGCCAAAAAAAGGTCGCGAGGATTCCCGGTAGACCAGTACATCAAGCAGTTTGAAGGAATTATCGTTTAACCGTTGGACCGCCACGTCAAAAAAGCAAAAGCGTGCTCTCGGCGCCAAGCTATGATTTCTTCCTTTAAGTCTGTCATGTAGTCGTGACCGTGGCGTGCTGGACACATTTTGCGTTGTCATGTGTAGGTACATAATTGTGGCAGTCAAAAGATTAAACCCTGTATAGACGTGCATGTTCATCTGTGGATTCCATGGGCTCATCTATTTATGGCTGATTTGATACTTAAAAGCGAATAACATATAACTAAGAATTTTATTACATACCATCTTTTATTAATCATCCCCAGGACTCAATTTTTGCATCAGTAAAATCTTCTATCTTCAATCTTTTCACGCTTGGGGGCAAATCGTCAGCGTAACCGTCCAGAATGGTATTATAACTCCATGGAAAAACATGGGTGACTCCGTTACTATCATACATTACAGTGTTCCCGTTGTTTGAGTCCGTTTTGTTGGTTTTCTCATCCAAAAGCTTATGAAAGAGCTCTTCGAAGGATGGAAATATAACATCTGTAGGTAGATTTTTTGTTGCAACTGAAATTGGAACAGGTATTTGATTTTAATTGATGATGGTGATGGTAACCAGCTGTCAAATCTCTTGTGAAATGACGTGATTGGTTGTTAAGCGCCAAAGGGCGTATACATAAAGGAAGAAGGTAACCAGCGCCGACCTACCAGCGCTTATCGGTACTGGTTCGTGCAGGTAACCGCTACATAAAGGAAGTGGGTAGCAGGGGCTGGCATTTTTTAACAAAAATACGCCTTGTTCCAAATACAAATTCGCGCAAATACAGCTAAAAATTACGGCTTACTAGCGCTGACCGGAGCAAGTCGGAACTTGTCGGCGAAGTTCGGAGCTTGTCGGCACTGCTTCGCCACACAGTATAGAGACTACCTGCGCGGACCAGCACCGACGAGCACTGGCAGATCGGCGCCGGCAAACCACTTTCTACGTGTATACGCACGAATCAACTAGCAAGTTTTATATCGCAAGTTATTGCACGCAACTGCTTCCTTAAGCCTTGTTTACACAATGCAAGTTTTTTGCCTGTTGCATACAACAAATGACATGCATTGTCTAAACAACATGTAACATTCTAAGGGGTTAGTTTGCATTCAGTACTGCTCTCTCGTTTTCGTGTCGGCACGAGCTTTACAAGAATAGCTAATGCTGTGGTGAAAAGATTTGATAGCTAATGCTGTGGTGAAAACATTTGATAGCTAATGCTGTGGTGAAAAGATTTGATAGCTAATGCTGTGGTGAAAAGATTTGCCAGTCAGCAAGGTTGGTAGCTGGGCTGACTGCCCAGTGTGCACTGGATGTACTTAAGTATCATCACTTGTGGTGGCTGAAATAAATTTATAGAAAAGTGATCGTACCATATTCTCCAAGGGCTCTTAATTGTTCTCTGCTATAATGTGAATAGCGGCATATACTCCCAAAGTGACATTCTCCATTAGCAAATCTTGTACAAGGTTTCTTTTTGGTCTCCTCAGCCAATATTGTCTCAGCATCTGAAAAAATTACAAATGAAATAATTAAGAGGGTTTAAAATATTTTGTTAAGTACCTATATGTTGCACAATGCGGCTGCCTCATTTCAAAACCCAGTAAGAGCTTAAGATTAAATTTTACAGGAGAGTGCATAAACGTTAAATCGGTCAGCCTTTGAAAAGTATTTATGTAGGTAAAACCACGTGGTTGAAGTGACTTAAGTACTAGGTGTTAAAATTATCAGATAAAGATAAAGATAAAGATAAAGATAAAGATAGTTTATTTGTCCAAAACATGAGTATGCAGTACAAACAGGTTTGCAAAGCAAGATGTTACAATAAGAAGACACGTCCTTACATGTTTTGCCCACAAGGGCGTACAAATTTCATTTTTTTTTATTTATATTTATTACTACCTAACGTTATTTAAAATTAAGAGTTCACATGAAATGTATGAGGTAGGTATTAATTATTTAAGAAATCATGTAGATTATAAAAACACTTTTCTATTAGATATTTTTTTAAATGAAGTTTGAATTTAGTAATAGTTAGTTGTTTAATAGATTTAGGTAGTTTGTTAAATATTATCGGTGCAAGACAGAAAACACTTTTGTGCATTAACGCAGTATTAGATTTTACAATACACAGTCTATCGTTGTCTCTACGATTGCGAACAACTATGTCTGAAAGACGGCTGAATAACTGAGGGTTTATTTTAACGAAAATAGCTACTTCATATATGAATAAAGCAGGTAGTGTTAATATCTTATATTTAATAAAATAAGGTTTACAACTATCCGTGGTATTAAGCCCAAACATAGCTCTGATACATTTTTTTTGTGCCTTGAAAATAATTTCCTTGCTGGTAGAGTTTCCCCAAAATATCACACCAAACCTCAGAATGGAACCAACAATGCCATGGTACGCGGTAACAAGAGCGTCCGAGTTTATTATGGCTGCTAATTTAAAAAGTGCGTATGCTGAGGAACTAATCCTCTTTGCTAGTCCATCTGCATGGGCTTTCCAATTCAGATTTTTGTCTACTGTGATGCCTAAGAATTTTGTTGTGTCAACTGTGCTTAGTGTAGTTCCCTGGTAATTGATCATAAAGTTAGGGGTAACCATCCGTTGGCTGAACCACATTATTTTAGTTTTTTCTATATTCATTTTCAAATTATTATTATTCGTCCACTGGATTAAAGACTGGATTGTATCATTGATTTCTTTCTCATGCGCATTTTTATTTTTGGAGTGAATTGTTACAGTACTGTCATCAGCAAAAAGTGTCACAGGGTAGTTTGTCACTTTCGGTAAATCATTAATGTAGATAATAAAAAGTAATGGTCCTAATACACTGCCCTGTGGAACTCCGAACATAGTTGTGCGTATACCAGACTTGTATACTTCCTCACATTTTTTAAAATAATTAATTTTTGTAATCTCTGTGTATTGTTTTCTGTTTTTTAAGTAGGTTTCCATTAGTTGGAGTACATTTCCTCTAATGCCATATGCCTCTAATTTCCTTATTAGGATTTCATGACTGACATAGTCGAAAGCCTGAGTCATATCGCAATATATTGAACAAATAGGCGTCTTTTTGTCTACATTTTTTATAACGTTGTTTAAAAAATCATAAAGGGCCATATTGATATTTTGGTTTTTTCGGAATCCCTTTTGTTCTTCTACTAATATGTTTTGTTTTTCTAAATAATCATATATTTGAATATAAAAATATTTTTCAAAAATTTTTGAAAAGATTGACAATAATGCGATCGGCCTGTAACAATCCATCTGTAGTTTATCTTTTTTTTTAAATAGCGGTTTAATAATTGAAATTTTTAAGTTTTCTGGGAATGTTCCAGTAATGATGCACAAGTTTATGATATGGCTCAGATGTTCACAAATAGTGTGCGCTACATGTTTAATAATTTTTGTCGATACTTCGTCATGCCCTACACTGCCAGTGCTCTTCAGAGACTTGATAATTGTTATAATGTCATGAGAAGTACTAGGAGCCATAAACATAGATTTATTTGATTGATTAATCATAGAAGTAACTTGATTACCTGAGCCTGATATTGGTTTTATTTTATCGATAAAGAAATTATTAAACGCATTAGAAATTAATTGTGGAGACGTCACTATACGTTCTCCGATTTTTATTGATGATATTAATTCTTTCGGAACGTTTGTTTTTGATTTGTTTATAATTCCCCATGTAGTTTTAGATTTATTTCTTGACTTTTTAATGCTATAATCATTTTGTGCACGTTGTGTAAGTTTAATGATTTTTTTATATATTTTATTGTAATTCTTGAAATTAATTTTATTTATTTCATTAGGTTTTATTCTGTATGTCCAAAGGAATTCTCTCTTTTTTTTGCTACATGTTCTTATTCCACGTGATAGCCACTGTGGACGTCTTTTAATTTTAACAATATTTTTTTTAAACGGAAAACATAGATTATATAATAATTTAAAGGTATTTATGAATGAATTATAGGCCTGGTTTACATCATTAGTGTTGTAGATTTCAGAAAATGTCAGTTGTTGTAAATATTTATTAAATTTTTCTATATTTTCTTTACTGTAGTCGCGACGTTTTATTTGCCATTGATTAATAATATAAACTTTATTCAGAGGCAGTGAATGGCACTAACTAGGTATCAATGCTTAAATATATCTGCTTATTATGTGAGTTTTCAACGCTGGTGTTTTTGTATTTGGTAGAGACTTTCCAGGTTAGGGTGTTACCACACCAATCGATCGATCGTCGATCGATGCCATCGATCGATGGTAGAATGGATTAGTCGACGTCGATCGATAGTTTCTACCACACCAATCGATCGATAGCCGATAGATGCCATCGGTCGATGGTAGAATGGATTGGTCGACGTCGATCGATAGTTTCTACTAGACCTATCGATCGATAGTCGATCGACGATCGATCGATGGTAGAATGGATTGGTCGTCCTCTTGTGAATACATTTCGAAAGAAACTGATGGTATATAGCCGGGGTTAATCGATCTACGTCGACCGATGCCATTGACCGGCAATCGATCGATTGGTTAGTCGACCGGTATCCGTCGACCGATGCCATCGACCGGCAATCGATCGATTGGTTAGCCGACCGGTATCCGTCGATCAATTAAAGCTACCACACCAATCGATCAACGTCGACCGATGTCGATCGATGCCATCGACCGGCAATCGATCGATTGGTTAGCCGACCGGTATCCGTCGATCAATTAAAGCTACCACACCAATCGATCAACGTCGACCGATGTCGATCGATGGCATCGATCGACTATCGATCGACTGGTGTGGTAACACCCTTAGCAAGATTATGCAAGTGTCCCTTACTAGGTTTTGAAATAGGACAGGGGAATGTGTAAAATTATAAACAGTTTTATAAATCTTATTACAATAATGGTAGTATGGGGATTATGAAAACCACAGGGTTAACTGGGGTTCAGTTGAGAAATGTACTACTTAATTGCTACTATCCCAGCACTGCGGATCAGTGGAGGCTATTATGTCTATCTTCTTTTATCGTGTCGGCACGAGTTATACGAGAATAGGCCATGCCGTGGTGAAAAGATTAGCCAGTCAGCAAGATTGGTAGCGGAGCTGACAGCCCAGGGTGTGCCGAACGTACTGAAGTATCGTCACTCATGGAAGCTCTTTTCATGCAACTCGTTGCATTATGTCTATTATTCCAGTTTACAATGAGTTAAACCATTATGGGCCGATTTTTCAATCGTCAGATAACTTTTATCTAAGGAATAAATATGACGGTTTGACATATTTTCTATACAAAAGCTGTCAAGACGTCGAACTTATTCCCCAGATAAAATTTATCTGGGGATTGAAAAATCAGCCCTAAGTTTACTATTCTGTGCCTAAGTTGTGTATTTATGATGTCAATGTTATTATTTATTTATGCTAATTCCGCTTCAATATAACAGACTAGAACAAGTCATAAACACACAAAATAATGCAATAACAAAAATATTACAAATATAAACACAACAATTATAAACATTATGTCAAATCGTCTTACTTTTGCAGAACCTCAGACATAGGCACATTGCACTTTTAAAATTGTCCGCAAAGCGATCAACGTTCAGGTTGGCTTCCATTAGGCTATTGAACGCAGACAGGTATATTTTATTTAAATTTTTGAAGTTGTAGATTGTACAATACTGCTGCAAGCGCAACTGCTGAGCGTGAGGTACTGCATTCAATCATCAGGTCAACCAAACTGTTGTTGGGTTTCTCCATGTGGAATTTCTCAGTAGCAGCCCTGGGTCTGGATTTCTGCTTGGTTGATGGCATTAGGCTCACCCCATTTTACATGGGGCTTAAACATAACAGCGAAATGAGGGTGTGCTATAATACCCCTCAAACCTTCGGGGAATACAGGTGTGACGCTGTGTTATGTTTAAAAATCTCCTTTTCCATGTTCTTGCCTATTAGCCCCACGGAACCCAAATAAGCCCAATTTACTTACAGTAGGTACTCAACTTCACAAAAGTGTATGCTTCGGTTTCTGAATTGAGAATTTTAGGATAAGCAGTACTTAAGTAACATTTGATTGTGGAGTCGTCAAAAAAATGATGGATTTCAAAGCATTTTTTTGACAATTCTGTACTCAAATACTACATATGTATTCATTAGAACTTAAAACGGGATATTTACCATGGGTATTATTTGTTGTGAGTTTCCAATATTTCGGCACCGTTACAAGCACCATGATCACGGATGAACTGTAACGGTGCTTGTAACAGTGCCAAAACTTCGGAAACTCACAACAAATTATAAACATGGTAAATATCCCATTTTAAGTTCTAATGATTGTGTTAGTGACCATGTCCGTTTAAAAACTATTGCTTGTCCCAAATTCTCAATTCAGAAACCGGAGGTATGGCCCTGGAACAGCTTCTTCATTTCTTGGAGTGTTGTCCATGCAACTAAGGGATTTTGTACAGAGAATAGTCAGCAGCATCCTCAGTTCTACTATTACTACACTATGATTACCAAATGTCTACCAAGCATGGTGATTAGTACAGTTTTCCCTCCAACAGTTTATTGAAGCGGTTAAAATAAAAATGTAATAATACTCGTACTTACGACGTGAACATTTGTTACCTACCCACATCCCACCCACACATCGAGACCCTTCCGTGCCTTGGAGTGCACATTATGCCGTCGGTCCCGGGTGTCATACGAATACTTATGAAGTAGTAGGTAGTCAGAAGCCAGAGAGTCTAACAACCGGTCGAACCTTAGGATATCGGCATTGCCCAGTAACTGGGTTGCGGAGGTCTGATGGCAATCGCTCCGTGTAAAATACTGGTATTCAGCCGCATCTGGTTACAGTGGAAGCTCACGTTCAGCAGAGGTTGTTTATAGGCTGTTATGAAGCTACTGATGATTCAAAACGAATTAATTTTACCTTTGAACTGTTGATAATGTTCTTGAACAAACTTTTGATGGATAATTCCGTTGTTATGTGTCCTTACGATTGCTGGTGCGGCCACCATTGTCTTGTCGCAATAATCACATTTGTATCGTTTACCCATTTTTAATAGAAAACGAAATACACTTCTTTGTAATTTAAATGTTCATAGAATCGTATTATTTTAGTTTTGTAATGACATAAGTTTTTAGACTTTTTAACTTTTTTTTTTTGCATTGCATTGCACGAAAACGTCAAAAACATCACTCGTCTGCACTTAGATTAAGTACACCAAGGACTTTATATAGAACTGGACCGAGATCTTGGCAATTTATATTATCTAAAATAGACTTTATTTGCAACACATAAGACATAATATGGCTTGGGAAACATATCGGTACACTTGAGATAGCAATAATTGTACCTTGTGTCCCTGTCTAATACACACTGTGTGTTGTCACGTAAATATAAAATACATATTCCTAAATTAGTAGAATTTTTGAAATAAATGTACAAATTCATAAACCAACTTTTTCCATCTTAATTTATCCCAAGAGACGCGATACAACTATCGGAACTTTTGTTCGTCAACGATTCGTTGTAAGAGGACTTTTTTTCGTCAACGTAAGGCCAGGAGGCGATTTTCATATAATGTGCTTTTATCTACAAGGTTAGTCAGAAAGGGGGTACTAATCCGAAAGCCACTTATAGTATCACTGAAGACTGTTTTATAGCATGTGTTAAAAAAATTAAATTCGTATGTTTTTATTTCCATACAAAAGTAAATAAATATTATTTATTTCAAAAACTCCGCAACCCTAATTTTGTTATAAGCCTATCGGTTCGGTGCGGCGCGGCGGTAAAATACAAAGCGCCAGCTGTACCTACGTACCTACGACTGCCGCCGAAATCGTAGGTTACTATGATACTGTGTATGTGTGCGTGTAGCGGAAGTTTTTGAACATAATTATGATTATTACCTAGAAACTTACCATTTCTGATGTCGACGCTTTCTCTGCCAACGAGAATGTCACACACGTGTCGTCATAGTTTTAAATTGAAACACAAGAAACACTTTTGGTCATTAATGTTTTATGTAAGTACGTAGGTACCTAACCTACCTACGCATGGATGTATCCCCCGTATCACCACGGACACTACAAGAAGGGTTCAATTCCGAATGGAACAAGCACTTTCGGTTGTTAGTTTTATGAACTTACGTTACCTACAAATGAATCTATCACCACGGACACTACGAAAAGGGTTCATTTCCAATTGGAACACAAGAAGCACTATTGGTTATCACAAACAAAATAGGATCAATCTGCCGCCCTTATCGCGTGATGCACAAAGACGCGTGGCGATGTAGGTACCTACGGACGGATGCGATCGCATTACGTAACATCTATCTGCGGATTGTCTTTCATGCTCTCAAACGCAGATGTTACTCGTTACCCCATCTTGTTTTCATTGCTGTAGTCCGCAGCGTAACCCATACACTTCACGTGACCCCACAATAAGTCCAGCGGAATCAGGTCTGGTGAGCGAGGAGGCCAGGCTACAGGAACGCCACGTCCGATCTACATGGGGAACTGCTGATCCCAGTACGCTCTAGGGCTGCGAGCGAAAAGAAGCGAAGCGCCGGCGCCGCGCCGCTGTACTAGCTGGATCACAACACAATCCTCGAATACTAGACCGAAAACCTTTGCCGGACAATTCATGGCCTGTTGAGAGCACGGCATCACAACTATCGTTACACATCACCATGTTATAACACTCCTCATTTGGTACTCCGTCAACCTCCGTGTAAAAACAACAAAAATTAAAACACGACTCGCGTAAACAATCAAAATTATCGACTGTATTCCGGGAAGTGTTGCAAGCGACTAAGAAATCTTACCTACAATAATACGAGTAATATCGGATAAAATGTTTAGGCTATAACACTTTTAGAGATGTGCAACGTTATCCCAAAAACTTAATCCCGCGATATTCCGGAGAATTTGACAATGGATTCGAATTCAATAACTTTTTTTTAAATTCCTTAAATTTTGTGTCTTTCTGTCACGGGGATCTATCACTACATCATAATAATATGGGATTCGAACACACATTTAAAGCCTAAGATCTTAGGTTAGCAATAGCATGCTGAAAAAAGTGATTTATTTTAAGTTTAAGAGGATGGAACTTTAAATGCTCGCAAAGTATTTATCAAAAAGGAAAATAACTTATGAAATACGGTCAATTACAGAAATCGATAAATCTATCTCGTCGAGTTCATGCGCTTTCAAAAGATAGTGCATAGGTACATTTCTTAGTACCTACACACACGTTTATTACGTACGATAATAATCATTAATTTGTTAGTCTTAATAAATGACTGACAGACAGGTCTACGTACGTAACATGTACGCATTCCCAAAAAAAAATTATAAAATTGAGTTTTGCACAACACTAAAGCGGCAAGCGGCCGGAACAAAGAGTCTAGTTGAATTTGCCGCTGGCGCCGCGGCGTCTCTTTGTCGGCGTTACAGACCACGTATTGCAGAAGCGACATCGTGCGGTAAGATTATTGGTCAATTTTGAAGGTTTGTTTTGTTCGGATTGTTTGTGATATTAACTTACTTATTGTACTGGCTGCTGATGCATCGGAATAGTTGTTAATGTAGAATAGAGCATAATAATAATTACGTGCTTTTGTGATCCAAGCCTTTGATAGACAAGTTGACGGTTCTTCATCTGTTATTACAGATATTCTAAGTAAGTAGATACAGGGAACCTTAATTTCAGGTTAGTCAGTTGTTAATAATAATAAGCCGATAAAATATTAGTCTAACAGCGCTAACACAAAACACTCTGAGATGCAGAGCATTATTAGGTACAATACTATTGCGAACTGTCGTGTCTGCGCAATTTTTTTGTTCGTTTAAATTGCAACTTTGTAAGGTAATCTTACAAAGTTGCAATTGCGAGGGGAAAAGTCGGCCATTTTTATTTGTACCTATACTGTTTCGTGACCCGAAATATGACCTAAGATGTAAACACAGCTGATGATAGGGTTGTTGTAGCGTATTTTTAGTGAAATCTTTGAACAGCTATTTCTCTAAATTAATTGATTTTTGGGGAAAGTTGTAGAACAAAAGTTGTCCATTATTGTGGGTACTTTAACACCCTTTCGGATTAGTACCCCCTTTCTGACTAACCTTGTATAGTTTTTTGACAGCTTGATATTAAGTCAACGCATTTATTTCAATTAGACCATATAAAGACACTTTTGATTTATTAGGTATTTATAATAGGAAAAAAAAGAAGTTACTGCCGCGTTCCAAAGTGTAGATTCCTATGGATTAAAACGGGCAGTAAACTACATGGTTACTCTTTTGCATCAAAAAAAAAAAATTGGCATTTCGACACATTGTCCATAGAAAAGCTGTCAAAACGTCAAACTCATTCCTTACATAAAAGTTATCTGACGATTGAAAAATCAGCCCTAAATATTATAAATTAAACGATTTGATTGGTACCTATAATAAATATTTTATTACTAATTTAACAAAAAAAATCTAGGTATTCTCTCTATCTGACTCGTAATGAAGATAAGAGAACTCGGTTTGGGCTTTTCTATTTAGCTTCTTCTCAATGGTAGTAAAAAAAATACAAATGCTGATAACCCCATTTGCATTGACGTAAACCGATAATTTGAATTAAAAAAAATTAATAATTGGATTTATTACACAATTAATTTGGAATTTGCGTTGTAAATGCTTGCAAAAGCGAATATTACCCGGACTGTGGAATATCTTTTCACAGAAAGGGTTTTTCATTACTTGAATTTTCTTACCGTTAGGGTGACCATGATACTTCTAGTAGCAGTACATACAAAATCTAAATGTCTATTATGGGATTATTTTTCAAAGATTTTTATTATTGTAACTCTAAGACCGCAATGATACTCATTTTCAAATTTAAATCAAGGCATTGATACATTATTTAATAGCTCTAAAAAGCAAAAGTTTCACGTTCAAAAGACCTTTGTGACTCTAAATAAAAGAAACAACGTGGTTATGAACGTACCAACGTGGATTAGTTTTGTCAACTTTTTTTAGCGCGTAAATTTAAAAAACATCTCGAGTTGTTTTGTTCCCCACTACATCGATGTAGTTATTAAATACTTTAGTTAATGCAGTTTTAAGTGTTTTTTTAGGTAAATTTGTTTCCGCAGCGTGATATTCTGTCATCATTCAGATATCTGTATCACAGTCAGTCGATCGAAGTTGTCAATGAAATTGTAAACTAGCATTTCGTTGTGATTTCATACTTTATTGTGAATCCTGTTTCAACAATGTCGTACGTTCGTTTACTTACCTTTATCAAAATATCGAATTAAATCTAGGCACATAGTCTCAGTTTTTTTATTAAAATGTATATGAAATGTGATGCTTTTATTTTTAGTGAAACACAAACAAGACGTCGCCGTCGTGTTAGTATGACCAAACTGCTTCACCTGTGGGAATTTTTAAATAACTTTAAATAAATTGCATATAATATTGCAATAGGTACCTATATTGGTTTATAAATTTCCTTTCATCAATTTGGAATGGGTTATTTATTTCCCTAATGCGACGCTGTCGCTTTTTCTCCATACGATATTTACTCTCTAAATATTCAAATATCTCGTACTCGTCACACATTTACAAAAACAGTAAAAAGTGTGATCTAATAAACACTTGTAATTTTTATACAAAGTATCGAGTTTAGAAAGTCTTATCGACCAAATTTTAAGTGGGTCCTCACAACAGTTTACCTCTAATAACAAAAACAATGTTGAATAAGCTCGTAAATATTAACTTTTTCAAGATCGCTTATTTTGACGTTACAGCCGCTCAATATACACTCTGCTGCTATCAAATAACACATCATGGTATGAAAACTATACAAAAGAAAAGGTGAACGGATTTCGTAAACGTCAACTTAGCAGGCCTGCTACAGGCCTGCTTTAACGATGTCATAGTACAAAAACGCAGGGCAGTTCAACTTCCAGGCAACTTCTGCCCTGCTTTAAGAGGTCATAGTAAGCCCCCTGACCCAAATAGGAGCGGCGGCGCGGCGACCTATAGTCCCAGCCTAACATCTGAATATAATTACAAAATGTACCTAAACAAAAAAGGAGTAGTATGTACCAGGGATGTTACGGAGGTGGTTTTATCGGAACCGAAGTCGGAGTCGGAGTTTTTAAATTTGGTTTGTCGGATTCGGAACCGGAATCGGAGTCCGAGGCGGATTCGGAGGTGTTAGCAGAAGAGAGATGTGTTAAGGACAGGCCTAATAAAATAAAATAGTATTTACATAATTTCAGTCAGCCTCTTTAATTTCAATTAAAAATAATAAACCTACATACTTAGTAAAGGCGCAGGCGATAAAAAAAATGCTTCGACCTCCTATTCAAACCTACGATTTAAAAGTATCGGAGCCGAAGTCGGAACCGGAGATGTAATATCAATCGGAAGTTCCGACTTATCGGAGTCGGAGTCGAAGCTCCGTAACATCCCTAGTATGTACAATAATTGTGTAAATGTTAGAAGACATTGTTAATTATGGTTATATCTTTTTCCGATTGGTTTAGTTAACTTGCGGTATAAAGATATTGTAATGCTTTATAGGACATACAATATTTAGTAATACTAGGCAGGACTTATTACACCATAAGTCTGCCATATGGTTACCCTTGTGTTAGAAAGTGACAAGGCGTACACTTATACCTATCTCACGTGATTCGCAGAAATCGACAAGTACTCATTCCAGTTGTACGTAGAGTGCGCGCAAAATAAGTCTGCGCGCGGCCGAAATCGGAACTAATCATGGTCCACCAAAGTGTGTGCCGTTTTATCAATTTTGATAGTAGAACTAGCTGATTGTAGGAATATTTAACGGGAAAATTATGTTTAGCGATAAAAAAGTTAAGCATAAAAAGCGGTAATTTGAACTTATGCGATCACGCCAACGTTTAGCACGCCCTCAGTCGCGCGCAGAGTTATCTTGCGCGCACTCTAGTACTTATTACTTCTATGAAGTACACATATTCTAAGCGTCTGCATGACATACGAGAAAAAGAGATAGAATACACAATCAATGCCTCTAATTTATATTTAGTCCAGTCATTATAGTAAGTTCACCTCGGAATTCGAGATACCCAGCTGTAAGTCTGTAAATACTTGTATATTGACACCCTAAAAGTTGTCTCAAAACCTACATATGGTAGGGTGTACGCAACTATGAAATTTCAAGGTCAAAAGTCACAAAAATCGTTTTTTTGCGCTTTTTTTGTAAATATCTCATTTCCTATGGGTTTTTTGCTATTTGTATCTATGATCAATATTGTAGAATACAAAATTCTCTACAAATTTTGTTGAGATTTTTTTTTTATACGGTGAACCGTTTTCGAGATAGAGGGCGGAGAGCGCGCGGTCACAGCATCACTTCAGGTCAACCGGTGCCTCCGGTCGAAAACGCGCCATATAAATATAGTTGATGAACTATCGATAGATCAATGATTATAAATATTTGTCAATTTTTATTAACTATTATATTATATTTTATCATTTTTTTCCTAACCTATCCACTTTTTATTCAGTATTAATTTATTTAACAACACTTACCTGTAATTGCAGAATTGTTAATGAAAATATATGAATTATATTTGAATTTTAACCTAATTAATATTAATAACTTCTTACATAATGAAAAAAAAAAACAAATAAATTATGAGTTAATCTTTTTATTAAAAAATATCATTCAATACATTTATTTTTATTAAAAGTAAAAAAATGGAATACAGTGTACAAAAACTACAATTTATAATTTTAATCATCTTCTTATTGACCATCGTCGTCTTCCGGCTGCTGGTAAATTTCAAACTGGTCTTCATTATCGTCTTTAACGACATTTGTCTCAAGTTCTTCCATGATTTCGGGGTCAAAGGTTCCATCTTCGTTAATGTCGCTCTGACATGGTAGAGCATTGAGACAAGCTTGCCCATTACATTGGCCACAAGCTAAAGAGCATTGCAAGCCCGCGAACCACAACCACTCTTCCAGTTGCAGAAAATTGTATTTAGCAAATCTTCTGGAGCAGCTGGTAAAATTGTCATGATAGGCTCCAGAAAATCATTTCGCATTGCCCAACCCCATACCTGGGGTTCCAAATCATGCCCTAACCAAGTTTGAACTTGATAATATACACGTTTGAAATGTTGATGAGCGGCTGCACTTGTTGGTGGAATATTTGAAAGCTGCACAGGTTTATTAAGTTTTGTAGACTTGACGTAATGCATATAACGAAGATGATCGAGACTTTTCACAGATTTCGGAGCATTATAGACTGCCAATAAGGTTCATGGCGCGTTTTCGACCGGAGGCACCGGTTGACCTGAAGTGATGCTGTGACCGCGCGCTCTCCGCCCTCTATCTCGAAAACGGTTCACCGTATAAAAAAAAATCTCAACAAAATTTGTAGAGAATTTTGTATTCTACAATATTGATCATAGATACAAATAGCAAAAAACCCATAGGAAATGAGATATTTACAAAAAAAGCGCAAAAAAACGATTTTTGTGACTTTTGACCTTGAAATTTCATAGTTGCGTACACCCTACCATATGTAGGTTTTGAGACAACTTTTAGGGTGTCAATATACAAGTATTTACAGACTTACAGCTGGGTATCTCGAATTCCGAGATTCTTACCTAATTTAAGCTTAAATGACTGGACTAATTGATTAACCTGAAGCACAACACAACAAATGAGCAAATGTCATCTGTTAATGACAGATGTCATAATTTGTTCTAGGACCCTTAGATTAGAATAAGTACCTAGGACCACAGAGGACAAACACTAGAGTACATCGTTTTTTTTCAAGAGTACATCGATACGAAATTTTAAAACAAAGCTTTTTTTCCAAAAACTGTACTAAATGAGAGAAAGAAAATGTACTAATCAGTAAAACCAGGATGATTAGTATCATACAAACAAGGTTCACAACGCACTAATCCAATTAAATGTTCTGTCATTCCAATAAAATTTTAATTTGCGGTAAAAAAACACATGTCGACATGCACGCATCATCTGCCTAGCCTTTTCCCAACTATGTTGGGGTCGGCTTCCAGTCGAACCGGATGCAGCTGAATATCAGTATTTTACATGGAGCGACTGCCTATCAGACCTCCACAACCCAGTAACTGGGTAATACGATACTCTTGGTAAGACTGGTTGTCAGACTTTCTGGCTTCTGACCAACAGTAACGACTGTCAAAGATCTACAAATGACAGCCGGGACCAACGGCTTTACGTGCTTTCCGAGGCACGGAGGAAACTCGCTATGGTAAATGGTCACCCATCCACAGACCAACCTCGGCAAGCGTGGCTTAACCCGGAAGATCGGTCTATGCGGCTGTAATTACCACGTCGCGCAGAAATCTGTGCCGGCACTACAACGAGCCGCAGAGCAGGGCAGACGCATGTCTGCGTCGCACGCGTCTGCGCCGCAGCGTACGTTCATACATTACAAAATCTGCTCTACGCTGCGCTGCGTGCACCTGCATCTCAGCATCCGCTTAGCCTGACTACCTAGGGCAGGTTATTCAGTTCGGTAAACACAATTTCGAGAGAGAAGCCGACAGAAGGATCCAGTGGGGCTGGGCAGCATTTTGCAAACTTCGCCGAGTGTTCTCGTCGCCTCGCATCACTTCAAAACGTACCCCCTAAATGGGTCCAGGGGCGACGGACTTCCCCAAGTCCGTCGCCCCTGGACCCATTTAGGGGGGCTGGAAGAGGGCGTTTTCCGCCCTCCGCCGACGCCCGGTGCGTCTGCTGCGGGCCGGGTGAGTGGAGGTAATCTCCCTTTTCCTTTCGGCATCCTCCTTCTGCGACATGACCGTGTCGCAGAAGAACACCACTGCGTTCCAGGACTCCGACCACGGCCGGCAGCGGCGGGCCACCGCCTACTCCTGAGATGAGGGATCGGCGCGGCTCCTCCCAAGCGGCACACTCTGCCAGCGTGTGCCGCGCCGTGTCCTCCCGGCAGGAACCAGATAGACCTTAGGTAAGGTAAGATAGCTGTGATGGACTGAATGCGGAAGGCGGAGTACAGAGTGTTGTGGCGTAACTTGGGAGAGGCCTATGACTAGCAGTAGATTGTGATAAGTTTTGAGTTAGAAAAAATCTCTAAAAACTAATTTTGAAGGATAATTTTATGTGATTTACCCTCGCGTAACAAGCACCGCAAGTTAGCCAAGGTCTACTAAAACTCATAAACCTCAAGCACGGTAATTTTAGACACAATAGATAAGATAACAATTAAGTGTCCTCCTGGGACGACGGGCGGTACGCAACCGGATTATAGGTATCTTTTCTTATTTTAAAATATTCAAGTACTCGTAGGTAAGTAGGTACCTATATTGTATCGTAAGAAAACGAATCCTAAAGCTCACGATACCGGCCTCCATGATTTATGTATGATTGAGTTCTTCATGTATGAGGAGCTTGTGGCTACTTAACAACCGCACAGATCATACGATTTGCAACGTTAAGCTACGCTTGCCGCGGTCAGTCGGTGGATTGGTTACTGTTCGTTACACATCGAGACGCCCCCATGTCTTGGAGAGCACATTAAGGCTGGACATCCACCAGAGCTGTGCGAGGAAAATGTGCGGTGCGAAAATGTGTAGCGAGGATGTGAAACGGTGTGAGCCTTTCCACCAGAGCTGTGCGAGGAATGTGTAATGCGTAATGTGTACAAATGATCATCTACCTCTTCCAAACACCATCTATTGACTGACTGATAGACGCATATTTTCAAATACTCGCACACATTCCTAGCAACACATTCCTCGCAACACATCCCTCGCTCGCATTTCTCGCTTGTTTTGTATGAACAAAAACCTCGCTCCGCGAAGCCCATATCCACCAGAGCTGCGCAGAGCGAAGCTAGGTAAATGAAGTGATTCTATTGGTGCTTACAAAACACATTCCTCGCTACGCAGCTTAGCACAGCTCGGGTGTCATACAAAAACCAATGACAGTCGTAAGGGTATTTAGAAGTCCGAAAATCTGACAACCGGTGTAACCAGGATATCGGCATTGTCCAGTAATTGGGTTGCGGAGGTCTGATGGCAATCGTAAAATATTGGTATTCAGCCGCATTTGCATTTCAGTGCATTGCAGTCGCATTTGGTTAGACTGGAAACTGACCGTTACATAGTTTGGAAAATTACCTTTTCATAAATGTATCCTGTTTTCACACCTAAAGTAAAATTTCCAGTTGCTATCTGAGTATGAAATAATAACGACACATGATTTTTAAAACATATTTTATAACAAAATTTTAAATATCTTCAAAAAGTGGTCCGTCCCATGCGTTTCGACGAAATCTCCGGACATCGTACGGTCCGTAGCTTTCAGCATACTGTCTTTGAGGATAAAAATTACCAGGGATATTATCATTAAATGCTCCCGTTCCTATCTTAGGGTTATTGGATGCTTCCACTAGCTTTTGAAATATATTGAATTTACTAGCAGGAGCTTCTGTGGTAGCCTTCATTACTGGTGTGTAGGAGTAAGTATTAGTGCCGTAGTCATTATAATCATCTATCATCTTAGATTCTTCATATTGTGGTTGTGGCTGTGGTAAGCCGATAACTCTGTTATGATGTGACCTGGTATGAAAATCTCCATCTGGGTTCATGTGTGCCCTATTCTGAATCCAGTTGTGACCTGCCAGGTGTCCCAAGAGTGGTGATCCTGTTTGTACTGTGACCAAGGTTGGCGTTAACACAATCCCATTTCTAGTTAACGTTGGACGTAAGCGAGGGACCACTATTTCACCGAAATTTCTTATAGGACCAGTATCTGAAAAGGAGGGTTACGATTTTTATTTATTCGTCAAGCCTTAAATAAGTGCTGCATACAACATACCAATTGAGCAGAATAGCTAATATTTAGGATGTGCAAACCAATCATCATCTGCCTAGCCTTTTCCCAACTATGTTGGGGTCGGCTTCCAGTCGAACCGGATGCAGCTGAATATCAGTATTTTACATGGAGCGACTGCCTATCAGACCTCCACAACCCAGTAACTGGGTAATACGATACTCTTGGTAAGACTGGTTGTCAGACTTTCTGGCTTCTGACCAACAGTAACGACTGTCAAAGATCTACAAATGACAGCCGGGACCAACGGCTTTACGTGCTTTCCGAGGCACGGATGGATGTGCAAACCAATGTAGGCCTAAAATTTGAAGGGAATGTAAAAATCCAGGCGTTATAACCAGCATACAGAGTCTGTTCTTAATTTAGTTATAACAAGCACATAAACCTACAACGAGTAACAGGAATAACGCAAACACTAAACCCCCCAAATGGAATATTCAGTTACAATTAGGTTACAATCATAGTACAGACACTGAAATTTTACTTTGATGTGCTTAAATATTGTTTCTATAAGAAAATAGTATTACTTTTTATTCTTATGCGCAATGAAAATTCAGTTTTATGACTTTGACAAAAGGCTTCATTATAAATTTATTTTAATTAAAAGAGAGATACGAAAAAGCACAAATATTACACATATTTAAAATGGCTAAAATAGTTTTTGTTACCGATTCCTAACAAATTCCTTTATGGGTTTGCGTTTATTATGTTACACGTTGTAGACAGTAAAAAAATAAAGTATTTACTACCCAGGATATGCTCATCAGGTGGTCCATAATGTCTTGCATCGATTGGCCTTTTATAATGTTCCCTTCTTCCAGGATTTCTTGTATCCATTCTAAGTTTCAAACCCATATTTTTATCCATATAATCTTCGACACTATAGTCTCTATCTTCGTCCTCATTGCTTATTTCTTCGTTTGCCCCATCATTTGAATATTCCTTACCAGACTGTACATTTTCTGCACTCTTCCAATTATTTTCGTTTTCTTTAAGCGCCGAACTATCTTCTTGATTGTTTTCATCGTCATTGTTTGCTGTGGTAATTTGTTCAATAACAATTTCTAATTCTTCTTGTCGATTGCTAGAATCATTATTTTCTTCTATTGAAGAATCACTAGGTAATAATACTTCTACAATTTTATCATCTGGGTTTTCTAATATTATATCATCAGAATCACTTACATAATCTTCAAAAAAGTTATCGTTATTGACATATACCTGTGTTGAATTATTCTCTTTGAGAACTTCACTGCTTTCTTCATGTGGAATATCATCATTTAAATCTTTTTGTGCTTCTTTCTGTGCTTTGTCTGTAACCACATCTCTGTGGACAATTTGTATTGATTCAGATTCATCTTCATCATCATCAGTCTTGCTATTTTCAGCGATATCTGCTTGTTCTTCTAATTTCTCAGTAACTTCCTATAAATTATATTTTTATTTATATCTTAGAATGAAAAGCCATAAGTAGAAGTAAAACATTCGATTTTGAAATTGTCAGTATCACTAGGTTTAGCAGGCTAACTCACCATGGTCAGGCGGTTAACATGCATTGACAAACAAGGCCAAAGCCTCTTATAAAACCGCTACAACGAGCGGTCGTAATTGTATAGGAATAAGTAGTTCAACTCATCCGCGATCGGTTGTTTTACATTTGAACATTCACTTTTAATTAGTTACTAAACTATCAACCAAAAATTAAATTCACCTATACAGAAATAAGTGGACCGATGACCTGGTGAAGTTCGCGGGAATCCACTGGGTGCGAGAATCACAGAACCGGTCCATATGACAATGCTTGGGGAGGCCTATTTCCAGCAGTGGACGTCTTTCGGCTGAATGATGATAATGATAATGGTGATGATACAGAAGTAGCACCCTTTGTTTACTTAATAATCACCATGAAATAACTAAAGGAAAAGTTATCAAAGCACATGCTAATAATTCAATTACCTTTCCAGCGTTTACAGTACAGGCAACAAATAAAGCAAACAAAACTACAATTGTTTTAGTCATCGTAACATATTTATGTACTAACAGATTGATAATACTTTTTGAACTAAATGTACGTACGGTGAATGCATTGATTATTCACGACCTATGAAATCGATTTGCAAAGTATGTAGTTTTATGACAACCGTAGATAATCAGAAAGCTATTTTCACTTACTTATTTTTTTATGTTGATTAATTTTCACGCCTCTTTATTCTTGAACATGGTTTGCGAGGCAATCTTTACATTTTCAGTCTAAATGAAGACAGAGTTATAAACTAGTCTCTCAAAGTCATCGTCCCGTCAGAAACCCGAGAGGCAGTTTATAAAAACGCCTTTTAAATATTTAGTACCAACGATCGTGATTCTTGTCTATCTAATGGTTGAATTTCTTTTAGCGATGAGACTGCCATTTCATCATCATCATCATCCTCCTGCTCTATTCCAACTCGGCGCAGCATGTGTTTTTCTTCCATACATCTCTATTAACCGTCATCGCAGTAGTCACCCTCTTTCTAGTTATATCATCTTTTACATTATCCATCCATCGTTTCTTTGGTCTTCCTCTAGGTACTCTTATAACCATCCACATTCATACTCAAAACTTTCCTCACGACATGTTCCTCATTCGTCCGCATCACAGGAGACTGCCATTTGTTAGGTCTTATTATTTGTAGGATTTTGACCATTAGAGCCCGATTCCCATGTCCGACCTACTAACAGTTGTGTCTTCGCCAGTGTCCAAGCGTACCTAGTGGTCATACTTTTCCATAAGCTACCCCTTCATCCCGAAGAATCGTTTACAGGTAGAACCAGTTAGGCATTACTCAATGCTACGATTGGTAAGCAAAACGATCCGTTATTGGACATAGGAACCGGGCAGCCCCCATGAGGACTGCATTATAAGAGACTTTACGTGAGAATTTACTTAAGTACTTCAGTCGCACCTTGAGCAGTCCGCCCTGTTACCAACCTTTCTGACTGGCTTTCACCAAGGCATGAGCTATTCTCTTATAGCTCGTGTTGACATGAGAGAAGAACAGACGAAGAAATCAGGCTACTGTTCAAAGCGCGGTTTTTACGTCCCGATTCCGTTACCGCTTTTTTTTTTCATTCAAGTCACAGTATTTTGAAAAATGGATCTGGCAACGCTACCTCCGAGGTCAACTCATAGAAGAGAAGTAATATGTACTACGTATGTCTTAAGCCGGCAATACATGTTGGAAAAGGCTAGGCCAACGCGAGCTTAGGCAAAAGGCAAATTGATACACGGCGAGTGCTACTGTCTACACGTTGGTCACGTTCGGACGAGACCAATGCCAACGAAGTCGACAAACATGTGGACACGACTTGCCGAGTGCAGGCGAGTCGCCTTTGATTTGTGCAGAAAAACCGACACTGTTCCGAAGTGAGACGAGTCGTGGCGAGCGATAACAAGTAGTGGCAAGGCACACCAGGCGAGATGTATACACGTTGGCCTCGGTCAGCTAGGCGAGCAACGTAGAACAATGGCGAGGCTAGGCAAATGGACTGGCTATACGTTGGTACTCTCTCTAAGACGTAGGTCAACTTCATGGTTTTACATGCCTCCTAAAGACATAGTGGAAAAAGAGTAGAAGTCTTAGGTACTTATTCTAAGGTAGAAGTAATAAGTACGAAAATACTATGTATCATTACTTCTATGGTATCAGCCGAATGCCCTTTTTTGATAGAAGAAAAATATTGACAATTGTTAAAAGTATCTTGACACAAGAACACCGAAACAATATCGACTTTGGAAAAGATTTTATTTTAAAGTTATTGTATTAATGTGTTTTATATAGTTATAAAAAATGGTGTGTGGTATTTTTATGTACTTAGAAGAGTAATGCGTACAGTTCGCGTAAAATACGTTTGCCTCTCTGAAACCAGGCTTTGAGCGTTCTGTTCCTCACTTCAGAGGAGCAGTTATTTTACGCTTACTGTAGTGATTGTTTTTATCCACCGGTATACAGGCTCATACTAGAATAATTACATTAAGCAATCCTTCAACTCTCGTCTGAAAATGGGCTGGACTGGCTGCGTGAACGTCGCGCCGTTTCGGTGATAGCGTAATTATTTATGAATGGCCGTGTGCCCGATAGCATTTCCTATCCGGCATCTCGGGAACCATCCGATATGTATTTTTATTTTCAGGCGGATCTCTGACATTTCCCTTTAAGCTCAGACCAAATAAAAAACCAAGACAGAACGCTGCAAACAATACAGTGAAGCATACCAAAACTACACCTCCGCTCTGTGCATACACGCACACACGCACACATTTACAACATTTTTCAATCAACCTACAATCAAACTACACCTCACTAAGTGCACACATGTTTACGAAACCAGCCTCACGTCACTATTGACAGCGCTTTGTCTTGGTTTTTTATTTGGTCTGAGCCTTTAAGTAAACCAACCCTATTGGGTGGCTTTACTAAAATTAATTATTATTAATTTTTATAGTGGGAAATTCCTCATGAATACCCTTCGACCGGGGTACTTTAAGGCGAAGGGTTATGCCGGACTCTTACCGGCTAAAAACCCACGGTGTTCCTTCTCCTGACCCTTGGCCGAGGTCGCGGGATTCGCAGCTGCATGCACCGCGACCCCGGCAGGCCTCGGTCCGCCAGCCCCTCCTCTCCTCTGTGGGGCCTTGCCCCACGTCCTCCTGAGAGGCGCGCACGGAACACAGCGCGCCGCCTTCTCGGGCCTGTTACTGGTCGGGCGACGGGTCCCCTACACATTACGGTGGCCGGAGATCGTCGCGCGCCCACCGGCGCCCGGTGCGTCTTGCGCGGGAAGGGAGAGTGGCAGCTGCCTCTCTCTCCCTCTCCGCTCCCTCCTTGGTCCCCATCACCTCCTCGCAGAAGGAGGCGACGGCTTCCCAAGCACTCTCGCTCCCGACCATGGACGGAACCATGGCCGGAAGCGAGAGGTCGCCCACGTAGCCCACGCAGGACACGCCTGCAGCGTGTGCAGCGACGTGTCCTCGGGGCAGTGGACGCAGTGGCGACAACCGGACGTCTGCTCCCGGCCTATGCGACACAGGTACTTCCCGAAACAACCATGTCCCGAGAGTACCTGCGTCAGCCGGAAGCTGAGGGCGCCGTGACGCCTCTCCAGCCACTCCTCCATTACGGGCCTTACCACCGCTATCGCGGCGTGCCCTGGACCGCCAGGCCCTGGCAGACCTCTCCTTCTGTGGTGCTTCACATCCTGCTGAGAGGCTCGCACGGAACACGGCGCGCCATCAGGCCTGTTACTGGTCGGGTGACGGGTCCCCTAACCTGCCGCCCGCAAGCAGGCCTGTTGTCTCTAAAAAAACATTCTATGTTTTTTTCTTTATTTTATTAATAGGCTCGTCGCAGCAGAGACTTCACCAACGTTGCCACGAGTCAGGCTGACGAGGATGCCTACGACCCCGTGAAGTTTAGGACAGACTGCAAATTTACGAGGTAACAACATTTTTTACTAACTGAACAACCCGTTCTTTTTTAGATTTGTGTAAAAAAGGGGGCTTTAACGAATGGGAAAAACCGGTAGGTATAATTTTGTCATGAAGAACGGAGATGAATAAAAGTTTTTTTTAAAACAACATAATTATAAGTATATTCATTGAGATAGGTTATATGAATAAAAAAAAATTGCTTTTCCCTACATTTTGACGAGTTATGCGAACATAAATGTAGGGAAAATCTGTTTTTTTTTTCGCGATGTCCGGTTTGGTCTCATAGTAAAAGTTGTTCATAGTGATGAGTACAATCTCCCATTTTGGTTTGTCGAGTGTTTACAATTTCAACCTGTATATCGCCTGAACCCCAACTTACAGTACTAGCATTAAAATTAAAAAATTAAACTGTTATTTCAGTCTAACGGGTTCCGTGGCACATTTAGTGAAAGGAGCTTTGGGAGGAGGCATTCTCAGCGGCCATGTTGCCTACATGAAAGCCGGTGTTGCTTCGGCCTTGCCACTGAACGTAGCATTTGGATTTTACATGGGTTACTGTCTGTATGTAAGTATTTACATTTATTTATTTGACATTCAAAATATTATGTAAGTACTAGAGGACGCCAGCAGCTTTTCCGCGTGAATGTCTTTTATTGCGTAGATATTTCGCGGTTTTCGGGATAAAAGTAGCCTATGTTCTTCTTCTATGAAGGAGCTTATGAAAGAAAGTCTTCCTTTGTCGCTCAAGCGCTAAATTATGGACATGTGCATTCTCCCCATTTTAACCTATGGATCCCAGACTTGGTCTTTCACAAACATTCAAAAGTCCAACCTCAAGGTCTGCCAACGTGCTATGGAGCGCAGCATTCTAGGCGTCAAGCTAACGGACCATGTACGCAACACCACACTGCGCTCCAAAACAAAAATTGCTGACGTTGCTCAAAAAGTCACTAAGCTGAAGTGGGCCTGGGCCGGCCACGTGTGCTGCATGCCCAATGAGCTGTGGGCCAAAATAACCACTTTATACACTGACACAGCCAGAAGGCGTCGCGGCAGACCTCGATGAAGATGGCGGAACAAGCTAGACAAAACTAATGACCAGTGGTACACTTTGGCTCTGGATCGAGGAAACTGGAAGTCATGGGGAGAGGCCTTTGGCCAGCAGCGGGATGACGCAGGCTAGAAATGAATGTCTTTGTACAGGTTCCAGACGATTTCTATACCAAGTTTCATCAAAATCGGTTTAGCGGTTTAGGCGTGAAAGCGTAACAGACAGACAGGCAGAGTTACTTTCGCATTTAGAATATTAGTGGGGATTTAATAATGCCTTGTCCACATTAGGCACATTTTCAGGCACATATCGCGACATTGTTTCGGCACATGTCGCAGAGATTACCATGTACCCGATGCAAGTGTCCCTCTCCCGTCGTAGAGCCTGTCGTCTCTTCAGACTCCATAGTCACACCGATAATTCAACCCTCATCAAACTGTCTCCCTCCCAATCTCCCGTCAGCAACGCCCCCTAAGCCGAGGTCCGAGTCCCACTAGGGGTAGAATGAGATACCCGTCGCCCGACCAGTAACAGGCCCGAGAAGGCGGCGCGCAGTGTTCGCTGCGCGCCTCTCAGGAGGACGTGGGTAAAGGCCCCACAGTAGGAGAGGTCCACCAGGGGCTGGCGGACCGACGCCTGCCGGGGTCGCGGTGCATGCAGCTGCGAATCCCGTGACCCCGGCCAAGGGTCAGGAGAAGGAACACCGTGGGTTTTAGCCGGTAAGAGTCCGGCATACCCCTTCGCTTTCCCCGGGCGAAGGGCATTAATGAGGGTTCTCCAACGAAAAAAAAAAAAACGTTGCAACAAGATGACGTTGCCGAAGTAGCTATTACTATGCCTGGGTGTCCAATGCAAGTCCGTCATCCGAGCGCCGTCATCTCGCTCTCCGAGATTGTGAGTAGTTCGGCGTAGTTTCGGCTAGAACTCGCGCCGAGATTGTGAGGGGCCGAAATGCCGGCAATACAAAACACGTCTACACTTGTCTACCACACCCGAGATTGCCGGCGCCGGTGCACGCGGTGCACGGGTTTTTGGTCTTGTGTTGGGAACCACCGATATCGGTAGGGCTGAACACACGATCGCCGTCACGTCATTCCGAACTTGGGGGTCTACTTCCTAAGCACGAATTCCGTGGTTTCGGCCTTAGTTACGAGCGTTTCCTACTCCCTATCACCTACGGACATACGATTATTTCGGGGCCCGAACTAAAACTGAATCATCATCTGCCTAGCCTTTTCCCAACTATGTTGGGGTCGGCTTCCAGTCGAACCGGATGCAGCTGAATATCAGTATTTTACATGGAGCGACTGCCTATCAGACCTCCACAACCCAGTAACTGGGTAATACGATACTCTTGGTAAGACTGGTTGTCAGACTTTCTGGCTTCTGACCAACAGTAACGACTGTCAAAGATCTACAAATGACAGCCGGGACCAACGGCTTTACGTGCTTTCCGAGGCACGGAGGAAACTCGCTATGGTAAATGGTCACCCATCCACAGACCAACCTCGGCAAGCGGGGCTTAACCCGGAAGATCGGTCTATGCGGCTGTAATTATTTAGCCACGAGCTCCTCCGAACAATCCGAACTAAAACTGAATGACAACACGATTTGACAGTAATTTTCCCTACTACCGATGTGTCTTTGTCCGTCCGAAAAATTTAACTTGACACTTGTTTTGTTCACTCCTACGTTTTGGGGCTACTATTGGACGGGTGACTAACTTCGTTGACAGACTTAGGGAGTAGGCCCCTTGGTCCGAAACAATCTTGTTTCTCGGTGACGACGGCGGTGAACAAACGCTCATAGGTTGACGTTCCGCGTCACTAACTGTTCTAGAAAGTTCGCGATTCTACTAATTCGATTTGATATTATAATAATGTGTTTTTTTTAACAAGAATCATGCGGCTTTGCTAGCATTGTTACCAAGGGCGTCGCCAAGGGGGGGCAGGGAGGGGCAGCTGCCCCCCCCCCTAGAAATTCTAAAAAAGTTGGCAAATGTAAAGCAACCAAAGTCTTGACTTGCTTGATCGATCATTCCCGTACGTCGCTTTATGTGCTCTCGACTTTACCTACAATTCATACTTTTCTCATTCTCCATATCAACTTGCGCCCCCCCTGGGCCATCGGCTGGCGACGCCCTTGATTGTTACTTTAAACTAATAAGTATAATTTTTTATTTCAGTTACTTGTACAGTCAGCACAAATTCTTTATAAACGTTCAAGGATACCAGTTATGTCGTATGCAGATGTGGGAGAAGCTGCTTGTATGATGAGTTCACGTGAATGGGTTGCAAAGGCAGCAAAACCGTTCAGGTCTGTTTCCATGAGGCCTTGTATTTACTAGTAATAATTTGTTTATAAACACTGTTTCAGAGACAAAAATCTTTGTTCCTGAAATGTTTCATTTTGTTTCGCGGTTTTTTCACGTTCTCCTTGGGAGCAAGCCGAATAAAGCCTCGTCCCCACTAGGAACATTTGTCGAGCGACATGTGTCCCCGGTGACATCGGGCGATGTCGGGCGACGTCGGACAACATCGCCGCGACATTGTTGAAACTGTTCCTTGTCGCACAGTCGATGAAGAGTAGTGATAGAAGCCTCGTCCCCACTAGGAACATTTGTCGAGCGACATGTGTCCCCGGTGACATCGGGCGACGTGGGGCGATGTAGGGCGACATCGCCCGATGTCTCCGGGGACACATGTCGCTCGACAAATGTTCCTAGTGGGGACGAGGCTTTAGTTTCGCAATAATGTTTACGAGTGTAGACAGTTGAAGAGTGTTACGTGTGTTTCACTTGTTTATAAACATGAAGATAGTGTGACCATTTAAGATGTTTAAATTGTCATACCTGATAACTTGTGGTAATAATTTACTCTGTCACCACCGCGGTATTTCCCTTGCCAAGGGCGAGATTCACAGATCAGACTTACAGCGGTTACGCACTGCATCCGATCCGAATCCGTGAAAAACGTTCCGAAGTAGCCATAGAACTATTTGTATGGTAGATTACGCACTACATCCGGCATCCGTCATCCGATTTCTATCCGTCATCCGTGAGTTTCTAATTCGGAAGAACAATTGACGGACCGAAGTAGCCGTAGTACTATTTGTATGGTAGTTTACGCACTACATCCGGCATCCGTCATCCGATTTCTATCCGTCATCAGTGAGTTTCTAATTCGGAAGAACAATTGACGGACCGAAGTAGCCGTAGTACTATTTGTATGGTAGTTTACGCACTATATCCGGCATCCGTCATCCGATTTCTATCCGTCATCCGTGAGTTTCTAATTCAGAAGAACAATTGACGGACCGAAGTAGCCGGAGTACTATTTGTATGGTAGTTTACGCACTACATCCGGCATCCGTCATCCGATTTCTATCCGTCATCCGTGAGTTTCTATTTCGGAAGAACAATTGACGGACCGAAGTGGCCTGAATTGTTTGAATTTGGATCAGAGATCGGAATAGTGCGTAAAGCAATATCCGAATTCGGTCCGAGTTTTTTATATCCGTATTTTCACGGATTCGGATCGGATGCAATGCGTAATCGCTCTTAGACTTTACTTTGCTAAGTAAAGTAAGCGTTTCATACGAATATGAACAATATTCATAGAAATATAATGTTCATAGTATGAAACGCGTCACGTTCGCTTATACGAATATGAATATTATTTGTAAAAGAATAAGGTACATATTCGTATGACGCGTTTACTTTACATAGCAAAGTCTAAGTGCGGTCAGTGAATCTCGCTGTTAAGGGTGAGGCCAAACGAGCGTAATTTTTTGAGCTGTGAGTCGCGTAAAATAAGTCAGCGTAATTTTTTTGAAGGATTTGACAAAATTTTGCGTCGCCGTGTGAACGAAACAGAAGTTTTGTATGAAACCGAATGTAGCAGAAATTACGCGACCGAAATTACGCGACTCACAACTCAAAAAATTACGCTCGTCTGGCTTCAACCTAAAGGTCACTTGTAGCTTACGCTTGACTCTAATGAGCCAAAGCGGTCTCGACAATTCTGTTAGATATTATTCTATCGCTATTATCGACTTTTTTTTTTGTTAAGTGTCTGCTTGCCTCAGAGGAGCTCGTGGCTAAATAATTACAGCCGCATAGACCGATCTTCCGGGTTAAGCCACGCTTGCCGAGGTTGGTCTGTGGATGGGTGACCATTTACCATAGCGAGTTTCCTCCGTGCCTCGGAAAGCACGTAAAGCCGTTGGTCCCGGCTGTCATTTGTAGATCTTTGACAGTCGTTACTGTTGGTCAGAAGCCAGAAAGTCTGACAACCAGTCTTACCAAGAGTATCGTATTACCCAGTTACTGGGTTGTGGAGGTCTGATAGGCAGTCGCTCCATGTGAAATACTGATATTCAGCTGCATCCGGTTCGACTGGAAGCCGACCCCAACATAGTTGGGAAAAGGCTAGGCAGATGATGAAGTGTCTGCTTGCCTCAAGTAGTGAAGTGTCCAGGAGACACTTCTTATAAAATATAGGTAGGTACACATGATTAAAATGGCAAGTCAAGCGTAAAAAAATGCATTGCGAATGTTTATTACAATTATTATTCGAATAACTAAAGATGATTAAAAAATAATAAGCATTACCCATTACAAAAGCAGAAATACAGTTATAATAAAATTTAATTATTTCCTCACTTTAGTCTAGTTTAATAAATTATAATAATAATAAAGTACCTACGATTATTAATTCCAGTCAGTAAAATGACAAGTGCAACTGTCACTGATACAAAAAAGGGTGACCCGCTACAATAGTGATGTTCGGCAATCAATAGACTTAAGCGCCATTTAGATGGAGAGAGTTTCGCGAAGCGAGACTCGTTCTGTCTTTGTTTTTCTCTACGACGAAAACAGAGATAGCATGAGACTCGCTTCGAGAAACTATCCCCGTGTAAATGAGCCTTTACACTCAGTTGCAAGAAAGGTCCATTAAATTTTAATGCTCTCATTAGAATGTTAATGCTCCATTAACCTCTTCTGTCCATTGCAAGAAGCTAGATTTAATGGAATGATTAACTATCCATTAAAATTAATTTTTGATGTGTCAAACTCCCCATGATTTCAATATATGATAATTAGTAAATGAAGAACGAACTACGACCTAATTAGTGTCTATGCAATAGCCATTAATTTAATGGAAACATTATTCTTAATGACGGATTAGTTAATGATCACCTAATGGTATCTTTCTTGCAACTCAGTGTTAGACATTTAGTCATTCATGCTTTATTTTATTAGGTATCAGCGTTTTTTTATTGTAAATATTTAATACATACCGTATTAAATAATACGATTTTAGAAATATGGACCTTACCAGTATATTAAAATTTCTCACTACAAAATTATTACAAAAGCTGGGAAAAAAATGTATAAAGAGATTCAGAGGAATTAACACTAGAATGTTAGGAAAATACAAGTAATTTTATACGTTTTTATTCATTACGGTTGCTATTCATTCCGACTCCGATTTTGAATCGGTATATTCAGAAGCGGAATCGGAATCAGTTACATTTATAATGAACTAGCTTTTGCTCGCGGCTTCGCTCGCGTTAATTTATAATTTTTTGATCCCAAAATATAGCCTATAGCACTCAGGGATAACTTTGCTTCCTATTGGTGAAAGAATTTTTGAAATCGGATGTGTAGTTCCGGAGATTACCTTCTACATACAAACAAACAAACAAATTCTACCTCTTTATAATATTAGTATAGATATAGATAATCTAGGTTTTTAGAGTGTCCACACATGGGCCGCACGTGTAACCTGGCATTATAGTGCATATCAACGCTCAATGGGGAACCCAGAACGCACCGTTAGAGCGGTTACGCACTGCATCCGATCCGAATCCATGAAAATACGTTCCGAAGTAGTCATAGAACTATTTGGTAGCTTACGCACTAGATCCGACTTTAGTCATCCGATTTCTTTCCATCATCCGTGAGTCTCCAATTCGGAAGAAATATTGACAGACCGAAGTAGCCGTAGTACTTACTGTTTGTATGAACGCTTTCGCATTACCTCGGATTCAAATCGGACATATGCCAAAGATGGCCCCTGAATTGCTTGGATTTGGACGAGAGATCGGATTAGTTCGTAAGCAATATCCGAATTCGGTCCGAGATTTTTAGACTCTAGATTCGTATTTTCACGAATTGGGAACGGATGCAGTCCGAATTAGCAATATTCCAATTCGGTCCGAGATTTTTATAGCCGTATTTTCACGTACTCTGATCGAATACAGTGCGTCATCGCTCTTAAGCGTTCTTCTGGCACTTGCTCAGTTCTTTTGTAATGACTTTAGATATTAGGCCCAGACTCCACCAAAGCGGAGACGAGACGAGCGGAGCGGAGATGTGTTTTAAAAAACCAATTGAATTTCGTTATTCACACATCTCGTCTCCACTCAGCTTAAGTGGATACCACTGAGCGGAGATGTATCATATTTGTATGGCGCGATGGAAGCGGAGATGTGACCTGTACCCCAAGTGTGAGTTTTTTTCGTTAACTACTGTAGTTGCGTCACGCCAAAAATGTATGAAAATTTAGGCTGCGCCTCTAGGCGCACCGTTCACTAACTAATATTCGCGCGTTAATTGAACGGTGCTTTTCATACATTTTTGGCGTGACGCAACTACAGTAGTTAACGAAAAAAACTCACACTTGGGGTACTGTTCCTCGCTGAGATTGAGCTGGTCCGCGATACAAGGCGGAGACGATGATGTGAGCTTTGCCTCGCAAGCTGACGACGGCGCGCAGCGGAGACGAGATGTGTGCGGCGTGCAATGTCAGATCGCACTAAACTGTGCGTTCACATCCAACGCTCGCCGCACGCAGCTTAGTTCCGCTCTAGTCAGCGCATATCTCCACCCTAGCCAACACACATCACCGCTACAGTCTAGCCAGTACGCATCTCCGCATAGTTTCGGTGGATACACCCTAGCTGAAAAACATCTCATCTCGTCTTCGCTTCGGACATCTCCGCACATTTCCGCTTTGGTAGAGTTCGGGCCTTAGTGATGTGCTTCTAAATCAATCTGGCACGACCGACCGCATGGCCTTTCTTTTTAAAAACCTCATAAATGTTTTGTTTATTTATGCGAGCAGGTACACTATAGACTGTTTAGTAAGCCTTGATCTATTCGGAGCATGCTGTTGTTATCAGATCATTATAGCAAAAACAATGAAACAGTTAGTTGAAAACACCGCGGACACTCAGATTGAGGGCAGTTACCCAGGTAAGTAAAAACAAGTTAGTAAAATTTTTAAACTCACGCCTTTTTCCCATGGGGGTAGGCAGAAACTGTAAAACGCCACATGCTACGATCTTAAAGGAATTGTCACACTGGATGCGTTCTGAGTCCTGGGGTCCGGTCAACTCGAACGTTGCCCGTACCCTATGTGAACTTCATGGTGAAGGCAACTGGTCAGTGATCCGAGCCGGTCAACCGGTCACCGATCCGGGCATGGGATCCGGTCACCGATCCGGGCATGGGAACCGGTCACCGATCCGGGCACGGCAACCGGTCAGCGATCTGACGGGTAGGGCAAACAGCGGCCATTTTATATTTGATTGCGTGTAGTGGTGTTTGTGTAGATGTTTTATGTTGAACACATAGACAAAGAGTATCGATGTCATCATCGATGTTTCTGTAACATACCCCTAGTAGAACTGCCCTGACCGGCGCACGTCGCCCGCCGCCTGCTGCCCGCCAGCCCGCAACCGCGATTATTATGTTATAAAAAAAAAACACAGTAACTAAAGATGTTCAATGGTGCCGATTTTCAACGTTTTCAAAAATATGCCTATTATTACTTAATTAAGTGACATGGTTTATTTTTCTGATGTTTGCCAGAACTGGTATAATCTGGCCTCTCATCCGGTACCCGTTCAACGTTGAGTTTCGGGACACCCTGTACATGAATTTATATCTTAAGCTTGTTTCCCACGGTGCGTGATAGCGCGCACCGCAACGCACGAGCTCGCACCGACGCACCATGGGAAGAGACTCGTCCGTGGTACCGCGGCCGCGTGCGGAGCGGTGCGCCGTATCCACATCAAGCACCCTCATGATATGGCTTCCCACGGTGCGTGATTTTACAGATGATACCACGCACAGCCGGTGTGCGCTACTACGCACCGTGGGAAGCCAGCTTTAAAAATAATACCGATTATTTTTCTTTTCAAGGGTACCCGAGTTTGCGAGTTTACTTAGCGGTAACGCTTCCTTTCATTATTGCCATATGTTTTATCAGACATCTGAAATATTTGGCGCCGTTTTCTTTAGTCGCAAATGCTGTGATACGTAAGTACTCAATTGTAATCCATGTTTGTTGAATGTCCACTAACGGCCAGTTTCTTCATCAAAAGTAACAACCAAAGTAACGTGACAAAGTCAAAGTACCGGTAAAATTTGTTTCTTCACACTTTTAGCTGTTGCTTTTACTGTTACTTTTGAGTAGACAATAATATCGTATTTTGAAATGCGCTTAATAACCGATGATCTTTAGTCCTGGGCTATTACCGCTCGTTAAAAATGTGCGTAAGGATTGAGGGCCATAACCGTGAATCGAAAAACTATTGTTATCAAGATATTGTAGAAGTTGTAAAACAATTGTAGAACCGATTTAAAAAATTGTAAATTTAAATTTAAAAAAGTTATAGTACTTCAAAGGGTGTCCCTCAATCCTTACTCAGGGTACCTATATCTCGGTAAATGGATGCAAGGAGATGCTAAATCTAATATCAAGATTTAGTAGAAGTATAGCTAAGCATCTCCGCAAAAATTCAGCACGATCAACGAACATACAAAACTTTTATAGAGGTTTTGAACATGTCCCTCAATCCTTATAGTATAACATTGCGTTTTGGCAAAGTGGCTATGTGTACAACAGTATTTTTTTCGTAAACTTTTAGTAGAAGTTGTGTTGTAAACTGTTAAAAAATAATAATTGTAAAATACTTCTCGGTGTAAAAGTTATTACGCTAGAAACCATGTCCCTCAAACCAAAAAACATTTGCTCGTAGCTCACTAGCAACTTTAAATATGTAGATAAGTATGAATATAAATTTTTGTAGAAACTTTCTTTTTAAAGTTTATGAAGTTATTTCGCTGAAAGATTCGTTATTTATCAAGATATTAACGTATTATTTATCAAGATATTAAAGACGTATAGGGTGACCATAAAGAACGCCAGTGGAAAGGTAAAAAGACTAAAGCGGCAATAAACCTACTTTACAGTAGAGAGTTTCAAAGTTTTTTTTTTTTGCTGTATTTTATTCATCATATTTTTTTTTATGAGGTATCTAATGTGACTTGAATATCGATGTTATGTGATTTTTTGCTATTTCACCCGACTACGGCGAAGCAAAACGGAGGGTTATGATTTGGACCGGTATGTATATATGTATGAATGTTCATAATTATGTTTCCTCATAACTTCAAACTACATATCATAATTTGACAAATGAGGTATCGTTGGAAGCGTCTTGATCTTCCGCTGGTTGTAGGCTGGTTCTTCTTCTTCTTGGCATGATCTCAACGCACTGGCGCACGACGGCTGGCCGGAAATCGATGCGTTGAGATCATGCGGTTTCATGTAAAAATCGATGTGCGGCCTGCCGCAAGCGGCACGCCGTATTGCGGCTGGCCGCTAGTGCGTTTTGAGCTTTAGAATGTATTGTTTTGTTAGGGACCTACCCTAACAAAACAATACATTCTAAGGCTCTAAAGGTACGTACTAAGTTCCTAAGGTAAGGTACTAAGTTCCTCTCTTTGAGGCCCTTACCGCTGGCAGCTTGGATCTTGATTCCGATGCCGGTGGGTTACAACATTTTTTTTTTATTTTTTTTTCTATTTTTTTTTTTAATTTTTTAAATTTATTATTTTAATGTAATTATATGTGTATATTAAGATGAATAAACGGAATTAAAAGTATAAGATATATCGATCGATCGATAACATGTATCGATGTTTAGGGCTCTTTCAATTTAGCGGTTTGCTGTCGTCCTGCTGCGGTGCGGCAGCGGCGCGTTAGTCGCACTGCGCACGGACGATCGTTTTTTGTCATACAAAGCGCGCGGTGCGGCAACAGCGCGGCGCCGGCACCGCGAACGCTCGGCAACAGGACGGCAACGTCGAAAACACCACGTGTTCATTTCGCTGTTGAATAGTGCGGTGAATAGACGACAGAGCTAATTTCATAAAATTTTCATTACTTGTTTGCTTTTATCACCTCTCTCAAACACAAGCAAGCTGTGTTTATTTTGGAACACAACAAAAATGTATTTTTAAATTACTTATTAAATTCATATTATTTTCTGAGCCTGATAACATTTTTCAAAACTGCATATTTTCATTTAACATTCTTAAAAATATGTTCTGTTCGAGAGAGGTGATAAAATGTGATAGCTGATAGCCCTCTTAAATTATCCTTTTTACTAAAAGTTTGTATAAAAAAAATAACCAATGAAAATAATTGTAGAAATAAATAATATCACAAATATTATTATGTTGTTTACTTTACTCACCTCAATGTTATCAGCAGTCTTTCTTCAGCTAATATAGTATGTTTGAAAACAGTTTATTGCCGCTGAATTTTACTTTTAACTAATTCAAGTAATTCGTAGAAACATTCTCTAGACATTCTTAGATAATTAAAAAAATTGCTTGGATCTTGTTTTAACCTAGGATAAAGGTTATGGAAATCACCAGAATTACATGTTAATGAAAACATTGGTGCTGCTCTTTTACGGGGGCGTCGTTTTTGTTTTTGTTTTATAATTTTCAACAAGAGCACTAACAATAATGTTTCTTCGTCAGACTCCATGGCTTGACTGATGTCACATCACTAGTATACAAACGCACGGCAGTCAGATAGGCTTTCAATTTAGGCGTTTGCTGTCGGACGGCTACCGTACTGCAGCGGTCCGTCAGCGGGTTATAACCAGCGGCACGGTAAACGTGCGGCAGCGGTCCGACACGAAACGTCTAAATTGAAAGCGCCCTTAAAATCCTTGTTTTCACCGCTACTCGGCGACGCCGACGTTGGAAATGCATATTATTAGTGAACGAATAGATAGTGAATGATGGTGTTAGATATTTTTGGAATCTACCTATGAACTTCCAGACAATGATCATACACATTATCTATTTTTTTTACATTTATGTTTTTTATTCATGCACCATAGCTACTCCATATTTTTTAAAGTTTTCACTGTGTTATATTATCTGGAGTAATGCAAGGATTCTAACGATATCACAACGATTTAGATTAATCGATTCAGGCGTTTAGAAGTTATGGTAGAATAAAAAACTATCACTCATACTTGTAAAGACACCCTGAAAACATTCTTTTTATTGGGAAGTCGTGTAAAAAGCTTTAAACATACAGATAAATAAATGTATCCTACATCATTGTTTAATTTATGGTCACCCTATACGTCTTTAGTTTCAGGAATACTGGTAAGTTAATATCTTGATAAATAACGAATCTTTCAGCGAAATAACTTCATAAACTATAAAAAGAAAGTTTCTACAAAAATTTATATTCATACTTATCTACATATTTAAAGTTGCTAGTGAGCTACGAGCAAATGTTTTTTGGTTTGAGGGACATGGTTTCTAGCGTAATAACTTTTACACCGAGAAGTATTTTACAATTATTATTTTTTAACAGTTTACAACACAACTTCTACTAAAAGTTTACGAAAAAAATACTATTGTACACATAGCCACTTTGCCAAAACGCAATGTTATACTATAAGGATTGAGGGACATGTTCAAAACCTCTATAAAAGTTTTGTATGTTCGTTGATCGTGCTGAATTTTTGCGGAGATGCTTAGCTATACTTCTACTAAATCTTGATATTAGATTTAGCATCTCCTTGCATCCATTTACCGAGATATAGGTACCCTGAGTAAGGATTGAGGGACACCCTTTGAAGTACTATAACTTTTTTAAATTTAAATTTACAATTTTTTAAATCGGTTCTACAATTGTTTTACAACTTCTACAATATCTTGTTATCAATAGTTTTACGATTCACGGTTATGGCCCTCAATCCTTACGCACATTCGTTAAAATAGTATTAACCCTTTGACCGCCACGGATGTCTATGGACGTCAAATTAAGGCTAAGCGTATGCTGAGACGCAGGTGACGCAGCGCAGCACAGTACAGATTTTGCCGCGCAGGGTAGGCGAGGCAGACATAGGCCACGACCGCATGCTGCGACGCAGCTCGAAGACACATTCGAGTTTTAACTAGTACAAAGAATAGACGCATTCGAGTTGACGAACGTTTTTTTTTAATAGTCTGGATGATTAGTATCATACAAACAAGGTTCACAACGCACTAATTCAATTAAATGTTCTGTCATTGCAATAAAATTCGAATTAGCGGTAAAAAACACATGTCGACATGCACGCGTCACGCAGAAATCTGTGCCGGCACTACAACGAGGCGCAGGGCAGGACAGGCGCATGTCTGCGTCGCACGCGTCTGCGCCGCAGCGTACGCAGGTCTTAGTACGTTTATACATTACAAAATCTGCTCTGCGCTGCGCTGCGTGCACCTGCGTCACTTGCGTCTCAGTATACGCTTAGCCTAAAACGTGCTCACGACGCCTCCGACGGCATGGCACGTCGAAAACACCGTCCATAGACGTCCGTGGAGGTCAAAAGGTTAAAAAGTTAACTGGCCTCCAACTTCGTATTTTTCTTTAATTTAGTTTTCTGTATCATCATGGCGGTCATCTATGCGTTCGAATACAACCCTAAATTCGAAGGCTTGAAGAGTATTACAAGTGTATACGGGACATTCGAGATGATCGGAATGACAGTATTCAGTATGTCTTGCGCTGGCATCGTCATCCCCATCGAGAACAACATGCGACATCCGGCGAAGTTTCCGTTAGCACTGGCTATTGGTTAGTATGCGCACTATTTTAACAATAGGGTATTTGACTGAAAAAATCTGATTAGTTATTCCGTCAGTTTTTGACCCGTATTTTTTCTTTTGTTACGTAAACCAAAATTGACGAAGATACGACACTTTTAAAATTGGCAAAACGTCACATAACAAGCAAGTCTGTCTTGTACAATTTTTACTTGCTTGTGACTTCACAAGCCCTCCTCTCGAGTTTTGATGCGTTTTATCTTTCGAAATATTTATAGATTTAACAAGAAAAAATACGTGTCCATTATTTTTCAAAACTCTAATTGGCGGACTAACTAGATTTGCAATTTGTTGATGCTGTCAACATGCCTATAAAACGTTTCTTGCGTGCTTTTGTGTAGGTATATCGCAGCGATATTGTAAAACGTAGTATTGTCATTCGATCATAATATGAAATATTATTTCTCACAATATTACGTACTGATTTTAGATTTATTAAAATTTCGCTAGACACTCTTAGCGAAAGTGTATTAATGTTAGATATTAATATCGCATGTAGCTGTCAAATAGTTAATAACTTTAACAAACAATAGTAGTTATTTTTGAGATCATTTGATTTGTGAGTTAATAAATTAACTTTATTAACAACTCGTTGTTAATAAATTAACAACGAGTTACAACGAGTTGTGATATTGAATCAATTATTTAAAATAACCTTTTAATAAGCTCAAATTCATCAACATCGAGTGATTTTTACATAGCTTTATTTCCTTTCACTTATACCTACATTACTTCCTTCATTTATATATTTGTTAGTGTGTTAGTATTACACTATTCTGCCTACCTTTTTCCCAACTTTTTTATTTTTATTTCCTTATCATGTTATGCAATTTAACTATCAATATGTACCCACTATCGAAATTCAAATCATACGCAGGTATGATTTGAATTTAGGTAATTTATTTAATCGATTTATTTATTTCAAAATTTGTTTATATTGTTTTATTTTACGTCAGATAAGTGGTATTTTTGATAGGTTAATATAGACTTAAGGGTAATGGAATAAAAACTCCATTCACCTAATAAACCTTATTTTTTTCAAGTCGGTAAAAAAGTCATCCGGTATTTTTAACCGACTTCAAAAAGGAGGAGGTTCTCAATTCGTCTGAATGTTTTTTTTTTTTTTTTGTATGTTTGTTACGCGATATCTCCCCCAATTATGAATGGATTTTGATGATTCTTTTTTTGTTTAGTAGCCCATACTTCAGAGGTGGTCCCATATAAATTTTATTGAAATTGGTGCAGCACTTTTTGGAAAAATCAACAAAAACAAAAAAAAAACACAAATCGTATGTAGACGACGTTCTAGTTGTAGTGCTGGTCCGAGAATTTGTACACTATTTTAATTGTAATTTGTGGCACTAAAAAGTATAAAATAAAAACAACTTTAAAAAAGTAAAAACCGACTTCAAAAAAAAACTAAACGGAGTAAAATAATTATCATTTCATAAAACTACCAGTTTCAGAAGTCGGTGTTCTACGCTGAAACAAATTGAATGCACCGACTTCTGAAACTGGTAGTTTTATGAAATGATAATTATTTTACTCCGTTTAGTTTTTTTTTGAAGTCGGTTTTTACTTTTTTAAAGTTTTTTTATTTTAAATTGAGGAATATGTTGTTTTTCGCAGAAATTATTTCGCTCTACATGCATTCCCAAGCACAAAAAAGTAGGCGAAGGTTCCCGTCGTCGGATAGTTTAATAACTAATTTGTAGAATTTAGACCTCTGGTATGGGACGCAACTTGCGTCGATACCCTTGCGCCATCCCATCTTCCTAGCTCGGCAGGCTGTGCTGGCGCTGCTACTGCAGCTGCGGAGGTCCTCAAGCGGCGAAAATATAATAAATTTGTTAGTAATTATATTTTCGAGCCGTTTGGGGTCGAAACACTCGGGCCGTGGGGTCCGAGTGCCCAACTCTTATACAAAGACATTGCAAGGCGGCTGGTCGACACGTCCCGTGACCCGAAGGCGGCTGGCCTCTACTTTGGTCACAGGATTAACATTGCCATACAATGTGGCAACGCTGCCAGCCTTCTGGGCACGTTACCAGTCGGCAACGACGCGGAGGAATATTTAGATGCCCTATTTTAGTTTATAGTTTTACCTATTAGGATATATTTTTCTTATTTGTATAGTAAAATAATTACCATAATACAGGCTGTAAGGGTAAACACACTTATCCTTGAAACCAGTGGTTTGGTTTCATTTATAGAACGTAAAATCAATAATAAATCTTTATTGTACAAATAAACTTACATTTGGCACTAGCTTCCACACTAGGATTCCCTGTGTCGTGGAAGCTAGGCGAAACCACTACATAAAATATACATATTAACAAAATACAATAATACAATACAATATAAAACTTACAAAACTAACAAAAATACTATACATAAACAATAAAATATTAACACTACATCACACGAGGAGTCGGCGTCGTGTGTCGCGCGGTGTCCGGTAGCCGGCCCCGAAATCTTCGGAACCCTACACCTCTCGGCCAAAATTCCTCCTTCATGAACGTCGACAGCTGTTCAGTCGGCACTCTCACCACAAAGGAATTGAAATTAACATTGTGGCGAGACTCCAACCGTTCGACCCTCAGGGTGGAATTGGTCTTCACTCGGATGTACTCTACAATCTCCTGGGCCTTTGTAGAGTAATGTAGCCGAGACACGTATAGCAGCGTCGTTGGTACAGCAGGACGCAGCAGGTGATTCGGTCCAGTCAATGCGGTACCACACTGGTTCCGAGAAGTGGGCTTTCTCTTCTTCTTCTCGACTTTGGTAAAGCCCTCCTTATCGCACTTTTCCTTTTCGGAACCCTGCAGTCGCAGGTCACTATGATAGGATTCACAATGAAAAATAACAAACTTTTTTTTTTTCTAAAATTTTAATTTTTCCCCAAAAGCATTTCACCCTATGCGCGGGGGCTACAAGCTACGGGAGGGGGCGCGGGGAACTCGCCGCGTGGCCTGACGCACGTCCCCGCACAGTTCGCTACCCCAGTCAGTCAGCTGTCTCGTTAGCGAGTGTGTGTACGCCGCGCCGCTCATTTCTCGCGCGTGTATTTTTTTATTTATTTTTTACTCGGTCCTATATCTTTATATTTAAGTTTACCCATGGTTTGAGTGATAACGGTGTTTATCCTTACATGCTGTATAAACTAAAAGCTAGTTCCATTTAATTCCAGGTATGAGTTTAATTGTTTTCTGCATGTGTTCTGTATCGTACTTTGGCTATGCGGCTTTCAGAGAAGCGTCCGACTCCCCAATCACGATGAATTTTCCCATGACGCTGTAAGTGTGCATACTTTCATTTTCAACGACTTACTGGGATTGGTATTGTAGCAAACGTGGCTACGATAACATGGCACGTCCCACCAACATCTTTCTTCAATGTGTGTGTGCGTATGCCAATGAGTATATTTATTTATTATATTTATTTTTTTATTATTATATTATATTTTATTTGTGTAGGAGCTCGTGGCTAAATAATTACAGCCGCATAGACCGATCTTACGGGTTAAGCCACGCTTGCCGAGGTTGGTCTGTGGATGGGTGACCATTTACCATAGCGAGTTTCCTCCGAGCCTCGGAAAGCACGTAAAGCCGTTGGTCCCGGCTGTCATTTGTAGATCTTTGACAGTCGTTACTGTTGGTCAGAAGCCAGAAAGTCTGACAACCAGTCTTACCAAGAGTATCGTATTACCCAGTTACTGGGTTGTGGAGGTCTGATAGGCAGTCGCTCCATGTAAAATACTGATATTCAGCTGCATCCGGTTCGACTGGAAGCCGACCCCAACATAGTTGGGAAAAGGCTAGGCAGATGATGATTATATATTTGCGTTTGATTTACCTCCGGTTTCTGAATTGAGAATTCTAGGACAAAAACAGTAGGTAGTAACATTTGAGTAGGAACGGAGTTGTCAAAAAAAATACGGGTTTCAAAGCATTTTTTTGACAACTCTACTTGCTTATCCCGAATTCTCAATTCAGAAACCGGAGGATAGTCGATTTATTGCTCGACTAGTGCATAATTAAAGTGACTGCTCGACAAGGCTCACGTGTGTCATTTATACAAACCTCCAAACGGTACCATACAATTAATTAGAGACGTCAAATCTTTTTTTTCTACTCCTTTCTTTGTTTAGATACGAGCACCCGTACCGCAAGAAAAAAGATTTGTCTTTTTTTTTAATCTCTCTAAATCCCGTGTGGGGTCAATCTACACCGGTAGTAGATGATATGGTTTTAAAGAATTACAGGAATACGTTTACACCAGTCCCACTCACCGCAGTTTTTGCGGAGTAATCTGGGGAAAGGAAGACAGATCTATTTAATTTAATCATCATCATCATTCAGCCGAAATACATTCATTGCTGGACATAGGCCTCCCCCAAACAATGTTGGGGGGGTTTGCCATAATCGCCACGCTTGGCAGGCGGGTTGGCGATCGCAGTATAGTTGTTAAAATAATCAGAGAAAGCTGCTGCCCATCCTCTAGTGAATCCCTTAGTCGCCTTTTACGACACCCACGGGAAGAGATGGGGTAGTGCTATTCTTTATGTCCGGCACCACACAAATACCTTTTTTACCATTAGAGCTCTTACACACGAGCGGCATGTTCCCAACGGCAGAGGTAACTGCAGCCGTCGACGCGCGTCGGCGGCAGTCGACCTATAGCGACACTTGCAGTTGTTGACGCTGCCGCTGATCTTCGAAGTTGAAATGTCGACGGCTGCCGTCAACGGAAGCCTTCGACGCGTCGACGGTTGCCGCCGACGCGCGTCGACGGCTGTAGTTACCTCTGCCGTTGGGAACATGCCGCTCGTGTGTAAGCGCTCTTAGATTTAATTTAATCATCATCATCTGCCTAGCCTTTTCCCAACTATGTTGGGGTCGGCTTCCAGTCGAACCGGATGCAGCTGAATATTAGTATTTTACATGGAGCGACTGCCTATCAGACCTCCACAACCCAGTAACTGGGTAATACGATACTCTTGGTAAGACTGGTTGTCAGACTTTCTGGCTTCTGACCAACAGTAACGACTGTCAAAGATCTACAAATGACAGCCGGGACCAACGGCTTTACGTGCTTTCCGAGGCTCGGAGGAAACTCGCTATGGTAAATGGTCACCCATCCACAGACCAACCTCGGCAAGCGTGGCTTAACCCGGAAGATCGGTCTATGCGGCTGTAATTATTTAGCCACGAGCTCCTCTTTTATTTATTTTTATTTAATTTAATCATTTTTGTTTATTTAAATCAATATTTCAGAGGGCCAAAGCTACTGAAAGGCTCAATAGCTATAATGGTTTATGTGACCCACGCGCTTAACTTCTGGGCACCGTTCAATCTAAACTTCTACTACATTAAGAAAAGGTTCCCTCCAGAGAAAGAAGTTTTTTGGGAGTATGTCTTTCGAGCAATATATGTGTCAGGCATTGGTTTTCTCGCTATTGTGTATCCGGATATCAACTCTCTTATGGGATTTGTAAGTCATGATTTTGATACCTCATCATCATCTGCCTAGCCTTTTCCCAACTATGTTGGGGTCGACTTCCAGTCAAACCGGATGCAGCTGAATATCAGTATTTTACATGGAGCGACTGCCTATCAGACCTCCACAACCCAGTAACTGGGTAATACGATACTCTTGGTAAGACTGGTTGTCAGACTTTCTGGCTTCTGACCAACAGTAACGACTGTCAAAGATCTACAAATGACAGCCGGGACCAACGGCTTTACGTGCTTTCCGAGGCACGGAGGAAACTCGCTATGGTAAATGGTCACCCATCCACAGACCAGCCTCGGCAAGCGTGGCTTAACCCGGAAGATCGATCTATGCGGCTGTAATTATTTAGCCACGAGCTCCTCGATGATTTTGATACCTAAAATTATAAATTGTTTGATTCGCCCCCCTTTTTTTCGGGTTCCGTACCTAAAGGATGCCAAACGGGACCCTGTTACGAAGCCCACGCCATTTGTCAGTCCGTCCGTTTGTCCGTCTGTCTATCTGTCCATCCATCCGTCCGTCCGTCTGTTGGTCACAGGGTAGCCAGTTGAAAATTTCACCGAATATGTATATAAGGCAAATATTAAAATCATGGCAAATATTAAAAAAATACAAAAAGTTTGTGCCCAGAAGGGCATAAACTTTTCCCATACAAGAAAACTCGGAAACCTTGGTTTTTTTTCAGACCTGAAACACGTCAACAGGAAAAAGGAAGTCAATCGCGAAAAAAAAACAGCAGTTGCTGAACATTTATGTTCGCTTAGCTCGTCAAATTGTAGGGAACAGCTGTATTTTTTTTCGCGATTTCTGATTTGGTCTCATAGTAAAAGTTGTTCATAATGATGAGTACAATGACCCCTTGAGAGGTTGTTTGTTGGTGTTTTTCAATTAACCCTGTATTATAAAAATAATTACTGCTATTTCATTTTCAGCTTGGAACTTTTTGTCTGTCCAACATGGCGTTTATTTGGCCAAGTCTCATCAATCTCATGGTAATATGGGACAGGCCAGGCCTTGGACCATATAAGTGGAGACTTTGGAGAAACTCATTTTTGATACTGGTCGGCGTTTTCATCTTCATCTGCGGTACCATGGTGAATGCAATGGAAATTGTTACCGTGTTCATAAATCTAAATATTAAATAAACCTAAACATGACTTGGGGCGGGAGTACTTGCTGGTATGTACGCCGCTGTCAGCTGACAGAGATGATCGTCTGACGACAGATCGACGGTTTCAACGAATAATACCCTTACTACAAATGACAAATTTTACAAGAGAGTGCTTCAGTTTCAAACCCGTGTAGGTTTATCATGTTTTACTTAACCTACAGTCAAGAAATTTGGTATTAAGGTGTAACATGATAAAATAAAAACATAGCTCATAATTTTAGTGTATTATTCGTTACTTACTTGCTTATACATCGGAATCATCCCTATTGTAAATAGATTAAGTGGTATTTACTGACTTTTACGTGGTATTTATGATTATTTACGGTTTACTCACGTGCATTTTTCGGGATTGCCCGACTAGTTTCGGTTTTACGTGGTAGTCTTTAAATTAGCCAGAGTCGTAATTGCCATGACCATTTTTCAAGAATCATCACTCGTGGAGGCTCTTTTAATAAACGTATAACATAAACAATAGCTATTCTATTAAAATAATCAAATACAATGGGGTAAAGATTTTTTGACATGCTGCCAAAAATAATCATAAACTGTCTCGAGTTTCGTAGTTCACACGTGGTACTTCACAGGTAGTTGGTAGGTCTACTACATAATGCTTAGGGATGGAAACCACGGTATCAAAAGATGATTTGCAGATGTTTTGTAAATACGTTTTACATGTAAAATCGAAGTTTGTAGTACTTTTAGTTTTTACTAGACGAAATGTACTGCAATAGATGTGCATAAAAAGTGTGTATATATGTCTACACTAGTGCGCTTTCATGTTCATCTTGTGTCTTCGCTTGAAGCATGCGTGAAGTGCCATAGCGCATGCCTTAATACTAGTTAGACAAAAGCGCATGCCCCTAACGCACGCTAATCCATCTGTCTTGTCAATCGTACATTTTACAATGTCAACACTCTGGACTTTATTTCTTTCTTTTTTTCTCTAGTTTAATCTGACCAAGTTTGAGCGAGATGCACAAAAATCTACTATGCTAAACTTAAGTATTACACGTCACGGCTGTCCCTTAGAGGGACAGCCACGCACAGGGGCATTTTTTGACTGTCCCTTAGAGGGACAGCCACGCACAAGGGGCGACTGACCGAGGCGCACCGGTGTAGACGATATGCTGCATGCGTCTTATGGCAATCAATAGGTATTGCATGCGCTTGACGCAAGAGGAATTGAAAGTTGAAAGCGCAAGATGAACATGAAAGCGCACGGGTGTAGACATACCATATGTTGGCGTTAAGGCAGGTAAAATAATGGTCGAATCTCGACCACTTTCATCATTAAAGTAATAATAAATCTGTGTAGATTCAAGCCATAAAATTTGTTAGTAATAAATCTTAATTTAATAAAACATTGATGATAAATTGGTTACGAATAGTAGCACAGTAAAAAGTAACAATCTTTGATTGACCCGAAATCATGATTGAACAAACAAATATTTTATTAGTTTCTTTAAAGGAGACTTTCCAAAATGTATAAAACTTGTTCTTCCTACTCAGTACAAAAGATACCTGTGTAAAAGAGTTCCTAGCTTTATATTGCCATTTTCAATAACCTAATTTACCATTTTCCCATTGTCCTTTCTTAGCCATTTGGTACCGTGTGCAAAGTCGTGCACTCCTCTCATCCTAAAGGCTCATTTACACGAAGATAGTTTCTCGAAGCGAGTCTCATGCATCTCTGTTTTCATCGTAGAAAAAGACAACGACAGAACGAGTCTCGCTTCGTGAAACTATCCTCGTGTAAATCGGCCTTAATGCGTTTTCACCGCGAATGTAAGGTGAAGCAAAAGCGAATTTTAACACATTCGAGTCTACCACACTTTTCATAGAGCTCATACGCCATGCCGCCATACATATTGCTAGTGGACCTTCCAGGAGGGTCTATGGCATTACATTTGCGCTAAGAGTGAACCCTCGAGGAGGGTTCCTGGCATTAGATTAAAAACCGTAAAAATACGCTACTACGTCGTAAAATAGGTGGTTACTTCTTTCATGACAGTGCATTTTCCAAGAAAAACCTACATTAAAATGAGCCCTCCACGAGGGCACCCGGCATGGCGAATGCGACTTCCGGGTGCCCTCCAGGAGGGCGCCCGGCACTGAACGTGTTAAGCAAGTTAGCACTCCCGCCTCTTTTACGCCTTTCTTTATTAGACGCAAGAGTACTACTTTCATTATAAACGTCTTCGTTGTCGGTACTTAACAATTAATTTTTTATTACTTTGAGTTGAAATTTTTTAATAATAATTGTGAGGTCGTTTTAATCCTTCCGGTTCATAAGTACTTACCTAATTACACCGTCTGAATGAAATGGAAGTATAGTTGTTACGCGACTCCGACGCCTGTTGAATTTAGTGTGATTTATGAAATCATAATACTTAACAGTACTTTTACAAAATACTTTGAACTGGAAGGGTTTTGATTTTGTAAACTGAATTGTATATTTTATTCTGAATAGATTTAGAATAAGATACGTCATAAATTGTGATATTAAATTCTAATAAATGTTTTTTAAATTACTGGTTTTGTTATTTCGTTCGTATTTTGGTACCGAGCCTCCAAATAGTCTTAAAAAGAATAGGTTTGGACCTAAGGGTCCAAACCTATTCTTTTACGTCTGGTTTGGTTTTCAGGTGACGCAAAGCTGAAGGAAAAACCAGAGTGGTTTAAAATGATTACATAGTTTTCTTCGTATCGATGGCAAATACATATATACGTAAATACTAAGTATAAAATAATATAATTTTGTAAAAAAAATTGTTTGGACCAAAATTCAGCCACGACAACACCATCCGCTGACGCAGTCATTAGGTCTTCATGCGTGCAGGTGACAGGAGGGCAAGCGGCGCAAGACAAAAGGTGGGCCATGGCCATGACGGCTAATAGCCGAAGTGCGGCTGCACCTAGTTCTAGCCGCTATGATGAAGGCTAAACCTAGTTCTAACCGAAGTTAAGTAGGATAGATTTAAGTTTAACCGCATGTGGCCGGCTGCACCTAGTTGTACCCGGCTATAACTAGGTGTAGCCGCACTTCGGCTATTAGCCGTAACATATACATTTATACGGTGACTCTATTTTATCGATAGCTATAGTCTGATAGTGTGAATACCCTCATCCCTAGTCTCCGTACAAAAGGTTACAAAATTATTTTTTACGGCCTGTCAAAAGTTTATCTTTCCCGCTCTGACAACAGCGAGTCCGCCATAAGAGTAAACAGCATGGCTATATTTTGATTCGTTCATGCTAAGTAGCGCTCCTTCTATGCTTTAGTACTTATTCTAAGGAACAAACGTTATTCAGACTATGGTCTACTCACGGAGTAGAGAAAGAAGGTCTACTACAATTAAAATGCATCTAATAAAAAAAACTTCATAGGTCTTTAAAAAAAAACTCAAAAAAGACCACCAACGACACGAGGGGGGACCTGCACAGTCGGCGCCATGATGGTTCAATTTGCCGGGAACTTTACCTCGATTGCCGCGATGAGTACTTGTTACGGTTAATGTTTGAACACGTTTGAGCAACAAGACTTTTTAAAAGCCTAGATTTTGTTTTCATAATTTTGTTCTTGATTCTATTCAATGTTAGTAGACTACGGTCTGAATAACGTTTAAGTATACACAACCAATTAAGTCAGCGTGTATATTCTAATTGGAGCCTGCCAGGTGGATATACACCAGAGGGCCCCGCTGTATGGAAACTGAACGTCGATGCCATTTTTATATCTTATTGTCAAAGGCACATTGAATCTTCTCGTTCAATTAGACAGGTACATTTAACAAGCTGATAGATTGAAGGTACAAGTCCGAGACGGGCTGCAAACTGCAGACTGCAACCGCAGACCGCAAGTCACATTGGTTTGTATAACCAGTAGTGTCGCTTGTCTGCTGCTGTCATCTGCGGTTGCAGTTTGCGGTCGCCGTTGGAATACTAACTTTAAGGTGTGCACCTTAAAGGTGTTATTCGGACGGCGAGTGGCGGTCTGCGGATGCAGTCTGCTGTTTGCAGTCCGTCTCGGACTTACACCTTAAACTGCTTTCGTCGCTCCAGCTCAAAGGTCCCCCCGCTAGATAGAAGGAAGTAAAGCCTACGACGAAATAAAGACGTTACAATTTTAAAATCCCCGAATTAGCCCCGTGGCGGGAATTTAGCAGCGTATCAAGATGCGCGGGCAAAAAAATAAAACAGAATTCTTAAAAAAAAGTATATTTACAAGCTTGCTATCAATCCTACGGCATTAGAGTAAGTGCCAGCCACAAATAATAGTACTCCGATAATTAAAACTATCACGTTCTTCCAAAGACGCCACTTATACCTCCCGAGTCCAGGGTCTTCCCAGACCACCAGAAGTTCAATGATGGCCGGAAATATGAAACCCATGTTGGATAGGCAGAAGGCGCCAAGCTGAAATAGAGGCATTTTAGTATGAGGCAACACATTGGTGGTTCATATACGAGCGATTCTTTGCCTACAGATGAGCGGCACCTTGCCCAAACGAGCGACATTTTGCCGCCGGCGGCTTAGGTACCTAAGTCGTCGGCAAAGTGCCGCTGGTCTCTCTGTGCGCTAACTTGCGAAACTTCCAGGGTTATTTAATAATAATAAATAAATCAGCCTTATAACTGTCCTACTGCAGGGCAAAGGCCTCTTCTCATTCAGAGAAGCAACGAACATTGATCACAATTCTTGCTCACTGCGGGTTAGCGATTTCAGACCATTAAGTTCAGGTTTCCTCTCCTCAAGTCTAGACATGTTAGTGGTATCTTAGATTTAGTAAGAAAGTACATATGACATTGAAAAAGTCTGTATTAAGGGGTTTACACGGGTCGACTTTCGCCGTTCGGCTAGGCCGCACGGCGAAAATCGATCGTCTAAATGACAATTCGACTAGGCCGCAAATGACTAAAATCGCAAGCCCCAAAGTTGGGTGCCATCCGACTTTTGCCGTGCAGCGACAGGCCGCATGCGGCGGGTGACTAAAATCGACCGTGTAAATGGTCAGTTGCAGGCGATCGCCCGCCACATGAGGTGTGTTTTGCGCTGTGTTGTTCCGCTAGAAATGAACAAGTCACATGCGATTTTTGTCGACCGGTGTAAATGGGGTGGCGATTCAATTTTTACAAGCGATGCGATTGGTGACTTGCCGCACGCCTAAAATCGACCCGTGAAAACCCCTCATAACCGATAACCACGACATATTGATATAAATAATAAAATAATTACCAGTCCCATTAGATTCCCGATATTTGGGAAAGCGATCGCTATAGCGGTGATGACGACGATAAACGTTCCTCTGTACACTCTCTCCCATATCCAGTACTTCTTGGGATCGTGTTTCTTGGACACGTAGTACCAGACCAGGTTGAACGGAGCCCAGAAGTTCAGTGCAAACGTAACGAAGATCATAATTGCCATTAACACCTTCAGGATCGTTGGGAAACTGTTGACAAGTATTTATAGTTATTCAAATAGTCTATTTTAAATAGTCTTTCGTGTTTCTTGGCTGACGTAGGCATCTCGTAACAATATTGGTGAGTTCAACTGGAGATTCCGGAGACTCAGCATGACCAACATTTTCTGGGAAGTCTGGGATTTTTTGATCGTTACCTCCTGGAGTGACCACCGTGCGATAAAACCCTGTATCTATCTCAGGCGGAAGGCATCCATGATGATTTTAAAAAAAGCCTTCGTTGCACCTTTTGTCATCATCATCACTCAGGTGAAAGACGTCCACTGCTGGACATAGGACTCCCCCAAGCAGCGCCACATAGATCGGCTCTGTGCTTCTCGCATCCAGTGGATTCCCGCACCCTTGAATGTCGTAAAAGGCGACCATGGGATTACGCCTATAGCGTATATAATACCATACTGTATTCACGAATCCGTCTGCTAAATTTACCTTGCCTATTCTCTTTTACCGGTCAGTGGAAGGCTGTTCACTAGGAGAATTTTCAGGGCTGTTATTAAGAGGACAAAGAATATACTTACATTTCTGAAGGAAAATTCAAAGTAACAGGTGATATTGAATTTTCACCGAAACCCCAGTATCCGAAGAATCCAACAAGAATCAGAAATGAGACTACCACTGTCATACCTGGTGAGGAAGAAGTTATTAATGATGATGAACGTTTGGACGTTGGTTGGTTTGCCGATGATACAGAAAACGAGACTGAATTTCAGAATCGTTTTCTTGGTCCACACGTTTCTTGGGACTTGGTTGGCTCAATTATGGCGACTTCTGTGCTACGTGTAGCAGGTTTAATACCCGTACGGAAATGAAAACATACAAATATTTAAATACAGCATGACTGGTTCACTAATTTAGCGTTTGTCCCATAGGAAAAGTTGTGCAGAATGATGAGAAAAGTTCATGGTTTTCGGCTGTAAAGCAACTTATCAGTCATGGTGCATGTATGGCCTACAGATAGTTGTTCCGGGTCTGAGTGTTTGTCCTTGTAACATTTTCTTTTATCAACGTACCCACGATAGGGCCTTTTCACTGTCATGCGGGTTCGTGCCCGCGTGCGTGCGTCACCCACATGCGTGGCGCTCGCAGTTCAACTTTTCGTGCGTGTTTCACGCATCACAATAAATACATCTTTGAAAAGGTGAAACTCAGGCACCACGGGTGCGGGTGACACACGCGTGATGGCACGAACCCGCATGACAGTAAAAAGGCCCTTAGACTCATTACGATCGACAATCCCTGAAATCGTAATGATCCTACAGAATTATCGTCAATTTTAATCGATGGTAAAATATACTCTTGCTTCAACAGTCGACTGTTGCTCCTTAGCTGAAATAGTCACAAGCGAAGTAGCTCCGGATTGTTTATTGCTCCACTGTATACCTTGTGTGTGCGGATTGTTGCCGGGCAATACACTGCTCTAATATCGCGGCCACACAATGGACTCAACTTTGAGTCCAAACTTGGCTTCAAGATTAAATGGGAAATTTTGTATCTAATTACTGTTCAAATCACTGTCTAAGTGTCGTTGGAGACCCATCCACACATTGGTGTATTGGCTCCAAGACATTATATTGATGAAAATACGGACCAAAGTGAAGCCGCGGTATAAAATTGCCCTATATGAGCGCACAAAATATGTAAAATATTCTGTTTTTCTTTTTAAACGAAATATTTAAGTCACAAATGAAGACGAAGTAAAGTTAAGTTAAAGAACACTTAAAAGCAAAAGTATTAATAAGTTTCTGAACTAATTTGGGAGGGATTTCAGGATATTTCCCCCAACTCGTGTGATTTGACATCGATTAGGGTACCTTACTGATTGCTCATGTATTGAGCGTGTTATGGGAGAAGTTTCAAACTGTTATGGGTTAGAATAAAGTGGAATTTGAGTCATATTGGACGACATAGGACAAAAGTATATTAGAGATTAAGATTTGTGAATTAAAAGGTAAACAGAATGTAGTTCACAAACAACCGCTGATGAACATAAGCCTAATCTTTATTTTGTACAAATAAAAATCTGAATTGTACAAATAAAATTACATTTGTTACTAACTTCTAACTTAACGGTGTTCTTAAACTACAACACTTGACTAAAACGTTGTACACACGAAATTTCAATATGTTGTGTATTGACAGAAATTAAGTCTTTTTATGAAGTGGCGAAACTTTTGCAGCTCTTATCTGCCCCGTTAAGAGTTAAACCAGTTCAAATTCAAAATGATACTGATCGATGCAAGTACATACAAAACAAAAAGACGCGTCGAATAGTAAAAATCGTTTTGATTTTTGAAGGCGGATTAAAAGCCTGTTTCAAGACTTACCAGCACATAGTATCATTGGAAATTGTTTAGGATTCTTCATATTGTTCTCGATAGGCAACGAGACGCCTATCCCTTCCATACTGAATACTACAATGCCACAGAATTCGAAGAACCCAATCACGTTCTTCCATGCTGGCACCTTAGAGATTTCTGGTGCTGACCGTTGGCTGTATACGATCGTGGCTATCACGCAGGTCACTGAAAAAATGAGGATATTTTTACCGATTCTGAGTTTTGATTATCGCAATCGAAGAAGAAAGGTTCTTATCATCAGGTAAAGTTAGCGTATTGGGTTTGATTATCGCAAAGTTAGGTGAGGAGTTAAATGCGTTTAGGGTGGGAAGGTTGTTGGTCTGTGGGCAGTGGACTTGGTGGCCCGGTAGTCAGGCCAGTTACAGGCTCGAGCTGGTGGCCTCACAGAAGGTTGTGAGGTCCGCTAAATCCAGTAGCAGACCAAGACCTGCCGGTGTTGTGGTATTTACGCTAGTGAATTCCGTGATCCCGGGCATTGGTGAGAGAAACACGGTGGTGGTAGTCGGTGACAACCAATAACCTTCCCCAGGGCAGTGACAATCTATCCAATTTAAAAATGGTAAGTAGGTTGTGTGGTTGGGACTGTTCACTGTAATATTGACGGTAAGTCTACTAACCTCCGGTTTCTGAATTGAGAATTCGAGATAAGCAATACTTAAGTAGTGTTTGAGTACGGAGTTGTCAAAAAAATGCTTTGACATCCGTCATTCGCCGAAGAAATCGTTTCTATTTCCTTTACGCCTTTCGCACTGTTATTACTCTATTGTCAGTGCTTTAGTAATGGAAGATGAATGAGCGAGGGCATCGGTGGAGTCGACCGCTAAAGCCGCGCCGAATCTGATGACGTCATCCGAATTCGTCTAGGATATCTGGGGTTCTTCTAGATTCGGACGATTCGACGCGGACAAGTGTGCGAGGTTACATAAGATTTCATACACAGAATCCTAAAATTCGTTTCGTTCGATGCGTTCGGCTCGGATAAGTGTGCGTTCACCTTTAATGTATGTGTTTAACCGGAAGTCACATTTCAGTCCGAAAAGCATCCACTCTTAAATGTGCCATAATATAATCATGTCTTGAGAGATTATTGCCATATCCACAATACTTGACCAACGGATTGGGAATCGCAATATGATGTTATCGTAAGAGGATGTTTCTTGACTATATCCTATCGCCGTCGCCTTTCACGAAATCCTCAAGATGAAAGACGACAGCCTGTCCTCAGACAAGCTGGCGATCTCCCAAAAGACTTCAAGAACTTCTCTCCTTGTACAAGATTCAAGAAATTAACAAAACCTTACCAATGAAAACATCAGCGATCAAGGTGAACGGTGCCAAATATTTCAAGGTCGTGATCATGCACAGCAGGAGTATTGGCACCAACAACGCCAATAGATATAGCCTCAAATAGGAGAGGTTCTCGGTGTCCTCGTCAGTCTCTGCCAACTGCTGTATGGTCTTCGCTATTATGATTTGGTATACGCAGCAAGCTCCGAATAGGTCTATGCAGATTATTACGTCTACTGCGTACCTGGAAATTTTGTACATCAATAGTAAGTAATGATTTTTATTCCTGAAAATCCTACTTCTTACAAAGACACTTACAGGTCATTATTTTAGATATTTTGGTTTTAGATGTCGCCGGCGTTTCCAGAGAAGAAACCGGGAAACAAACCCAAAGATCAAGGACTGGTCAAAGCGTCCAGACATCATGATATAGAGTAATGTAGTATAACAATGTAGGGAAACGGTTGGGATGGCATTTAGAGGAATACCTATGACAGTCGTTACGGGTAGTCAGAAGCCCGAAAATCTGGCAACCGGTCTAACCTTAGGATATCGGCATTGCCCAGTAACTGGGTTGTAGAGGTCTGATGGCAGTCACGCCATGTGAAATACTGGTATTCGGCCGCATCTGGTAAGACTAGAGGTTGATCCCAACATAGTTGGGAAAAGGCTAGGCAGAACGAACGATTTGCTGACTTTAATATTTAGGGTATTTTCCCTCCAGGTCCCGTTCGTCCTTGCCCTCTATATAATATGATATTTTTAATATTATATAGTACTGTACCTAAACCATTTGCTGTATTTCCTCAGGCTAGGGAAGGGCCCCACTTCTAGTGACGCCTCTGCGACGTCCGGGTAAGACATCTGTGGCAAATGCAGCCTCTTATATAATATCTGTGCTGAACTAACTAGTATCTGAAAAAGAAAGAATAGATTTTTGTAATTTTCTGAATTAGATCAAAGATCAAGATCTGGGTTTAGATCAAACGTAAAGCTAGAGCTAGAACAAGAGCACAGAGCGTTGTTGTTTGTTGCTTTTTTGGTGTAAATGATAATTCGTTTTCATCATTTACACCAAAAAAGAACACCAACGAGCAAGAATGACAACAAACAAGAACTGGAATTCTGGCACATACTCTCTGTTTAGATCAGGCGAACGAGTGCTCATTTGTCAAGGAGCGAGCACATCCAAACACGAAAGAACGCTCTTAGCAACTGTTCACACGCACGTGTGCCGTTTACATCAAATCAGTGAGCATTCTTAGAGCATTCATACAACATTCCGCAGAATCTCCGCAAACAAGATAGAAAAACGAAAAAATTCTCTGGAGTGGGAATAGAATGAGCATTTTGTTCTAAACCCACTTTTAGTAATCTCGAAACACAGGCGAAATATTTAAAAAAAATATCTAAGCTGTGTGTTGAGCGTTTTAAAATTATTTACTAGACAAATGGCCAAATTAACATACGCTACTTCAAGTTGACGTTAAGTCTCGTGCTGTCTTTATCATTTTAAGGCGAAGTGACAGTGACACGGCAACTTAAGAGCGTGTACGCCGTTCGGCATTTCATACAAATTTTCAAGTCCTTATTTTTCAATATGACTAAACCGATTTTAGTGAAACTTCACACCCATCAGCAGGATACATAGGACTAAAAGTTATTAGAAAACATTTTCGAAAAATAATGTTACAGTTAAATTAGACCGATTTTAAATTTTCCATACAAACAGAAATTTCCAATTATCTTTTTTTAAGTACGACATTTCGAAAATGTTTTCTACTAACTTTTTAGACCTAAGTACCCTGCTTATGTGTGTGAAGTTTCATCAAAATCGGTTCAGTCATTACGAAAAACAAAGACTTGAAAATTTGTATGAAATGCCGTACGGCGTACACGCTCTTAAGGTTGAGTAGCGTTTGAGAATTTGGGCAATAGATGGCATTACTGTAATATGACGTCATGCCGGATTAACGTCATGGTAATTCTAACTACTCAGGACAATGAGCTTATATAATACTAGAGGAGCAGCGTCCTTATACCAAATTCAGAAAAACGTAGCCACTTACGAGTTTAAAGTGGTAGCTTTGAAACGGATACATAAATTATGTCAATATGTCAAAATACTATATTTGTCTCATTTCTTCTTCCGTCAAACTAATTATGTTGGAATGAGACAAGACATTGTTATCGGAAAAACGGCCAGAGTTGCCTATGATCTACATAATTTCCCCAGAATGAATGAAGGTGTTAATTAAATCAATTACTATGAAAGGTCGAATTATGTACATTAAGGAAGAAAAAAAATGCGTCGTCATAAATATAACATTTAATTTTTATTAATTATATTTCAATAATTTAGACTTAAAAGGAACATACATTGATCATTCACTAAACTCCCAACAGTCTGGCAAAATCAAAATCGTTTTTACTGGTAACACTGACGGCAAAAACAATGTTTGATAAATTTATTTGGTCTCGTAATGTTTTTTTTGGATAATCTTATGAAAAATTAGCACCAAGTGCTTTATTAATCTTTTCAGATCGTGACATGCAAATTTTAACTGCTCATTTCACCATTTTAATATTTTTATCGCTAAGCAATCACTCACTTGACGTTAAGCTGACAACTGAAGTCAGATATGCCTGCGGACATATACGAAGTAGTAACGCGTTGGTGCTGTACACTGCTGATCTAGTCCTATATAACATCATTGACTCAGGACCCTTATTCTCTAAAAAAAAAAACATTACCATCCGAAAGTGCAATCGGAAAAATAGAGTCATAAATAGATTTTTTAATTATTAAAGGTCTGATGGCTGTCTCTCCGCGTAAAATACTGGTTTCCAGCTATTCCAGCCAAAAATTGTTGGGAAAAGACTAGGCAGAACGAATTGTTTTTGAAATACCACACGAGCAAAGCCGCTGAAGTCAGCTAATTCTATATAAAATAAATAAACTTACATGTACACAGTAAGCGATATAAAAACCAAAGATAATGGTGACTACTAGAGATGTCCACAGTCCGCACTTCATGTAAGCCTCGTGGATGCCTAGGATGCCTCCGCCAAGACATCCTTTTATTAGGTGCCCCGTTGATTCTAGAGCACTGGAAATAAATTTACAATAATATTAATATACACATAACATTGTCAATGTGGTGCCAAACGTAAAGAATAGCATTACCCCATCTCTTCGCATGTCGTAAAATGCGATTAAGCGATTCACTAGAGGATGGGCAGCAGCGTTCTCTGAGTACTTTAACAACCATACTGCGATCGCCAACCCGCCTGCCAAGCGTGGCGATTATGGCAAAACCCCTCCCATTAGGGGTGGCCTATGTCTAGCAGTGACCGTCTTTCGGCTGAATGATGATTATGACACATAACATCACGCCTGTAGTCCCCGAAAAGGTGGGCAGAGGTGTATTATTAGTACACCCTCATTTCGCCGTTATGTTTAAGTCCCATGTAAAGGCAAGCCTATTGTCATCCACCAGACACAAATCCAGACTCTAGGCTGCTACTGAGAAATTCCACACGAAAAAACCAAATAACTCTTTGCCCGACATAGGGATCGAACTCAGGTCCTAGCTCAGCAGTCGGTACTAGACCAACGAGCCACTTCTCGCACAGTAAGAGAGATGATGATGACGAAGACGGGGAGGAATTGTATTCGTATTCCGTTCCATGGATACTACGGTATTACAATCATACATAAACTCACCCCCTTTTCCGATGGATCCCCATGGGAAAAAGGCGTGAGTTTATGTATCAAAGCAGAAACTACAGAACGCCACATGGTACGATTCTTACATACCTACTCCTTTCGCTTTGTCTACGTTCATACATCTTGTCATACACGCACGCCGGTTGAGAATACGACGCACCTGTCCTTTTTTAAGAACATCATCAATAACATGTATGTTCTTCTAGGCCGTCCTCTACTGGCGTTTCCACTATGACATCCGCCTTATAAAGGTAATGACCCATTTAGTGTGAAAAATATACCTACGGCGTACAGAAATGAAACATGGCGAGAATCAAAGACAAATGATTATACTTTTCAATGGTAAGTGGCGCATTACTGTGGCTGATGGGGATCATGAAATAATAATAATAAAAAAATGTAATCTTAGGTAGATTAAAAGTATGAAAACTTCCGATCGGTTACACGCTACACAGCTATTAAGTCGTTCCATGTCAACAAAATCCAAATCGAGAACCAAACAATCACTCAAGTAAACACGTCAAAATAGTTAATTGTATCGGAATAATATAGAAATTCGGAAAAAGCACAGATCACAACGACGAATGACGAAGGACTGCGAAGGGCGAGGTTAGGAAGGCGCTGCCGATGTTTTTCTACCCGCTGTGGGCCAGGCAAGGCATTGTATTATTGCGCGAGCGCAACAAAGCTGGTTATCAACTCGGGTGAGACAGAGGCAGCAATATACGTGTCATTACCTGACCGAACGAGTTTGCTTTATGATTGTGATGATGATATTTTTATTTAACAAAACAATGGCAAAGTAAGTCTGTTTGTTTCATTTTCAAGTCTAAACCACTGAACCGATTTTGATTAAATTGCCATGTAGAGATATACCTATTGGATTTGGAGACGGACATAGTATACTTTTTATCCCAGTGACATGTTTCCATGGGATAAAATAATTTACAGACGGGCGAAACCGCTGTGGTGCAGCTAATTATTTTCCAATTTTTATTTGTCTACTGCAAGATCTCTCCATTGAATTAATTTTTTCTTTTTACATATAATGAAAAGTGGGTTATGCCTGCATTATTTACCACCATTTTCGTTTTTGTACAAAAACATTTTTGAATCGGGTCGGATTATGGGCCATGACCTTTCTTTTGGTAATCGCCGTTCACTCTTTCTTTCAACATGACCAAACCACTTAAGCATAGGTACTCCTTTTTTTTCACCTAAGCATCTCTCTAACTAGATCTTTTAAACCGCAACTGCTCTATTAATTACTCTATTTTCAGGCATAACGTGTTTATTAGATTTCCTCAGCAATACTTAGGTATCACTTAGCCAGCATCTATCTATCATTTATTTTAATTTCCTCTTCAAACCAAGTACAGTCAGCATCAAATATATCGGCACGAACAAACTGTTCATAATACCCTAAATAAATAACTAAGAACAAGAATCTTCTGCTTATCCTTTTTCCCAACTATGTTGGGGTCAGCTTCCAGTCTAACCAGATGCGGCTGAATACCAGTATCCTACACGGAGCAACTGCCATTAGACCTCCGCAACTCAGTTACTGGGCAATGCCGATAGCCTAAGGTCTAAACCGGTTGTCAGACTTTCGGGCTTCTGACTACCCGTAACGACTGTCATAGGTATTAGTTTGACACCCGGGACCTACCGACGGTTTTGACGTGCTCTCCAAGGCACGAAGGGGTCTCGATGTGTAACGAATGATCAATCCACAGACTAACCGCGGCAAGCGTAGCTTAACCTTGCAAATCATATGATCTGCGCGGTTGTTAATTAGCCACTAGCTCCTCCTTAATTAAGAATAAGAACGTTTAATTGGTCGAAATGAGTTACTCAAGTTTTTATCATTAAATAAAAATCGTCATTTGGCCTAGTTGGCATGCAAAATTAAACGTAAGCTATCACTAGTATCTAACAAAATGCAACATATCTAGCTTAACTTTAACATTTAAGTACAAATTAAGTAATTTAGCTCTTCTTATATAAAGCTATCTTCACTAATTTAAAGAATGAAATAGAAATAAATATCAGCCTGTAACTGTCCCACAGCAGGGCAAAGGCCTCTTCTCATACAAAGAAGGAACGAGCATTGATCACCACGCTTGCTCACGGTGGGTTGGCGATTTCAGACCATTATAGCCCAGAGTTTCCTCACGATGTTTTCCTTCATCGTATGTCAGTGGCGTCTTAGATTATAGATTAACTAAGAAAAATTGAACAACATTTTTTTTTTTAAAGATCTTTTGTAACTTTTTCTCGATGGGAAAAAATTGTTATGTACTATGTTCTGCAAGGCCCCTTGTATCGTTGAGATAGAGCTAAATTTTCTTAGTTGTTCAGGTCATTTTGATCATTTTGGTCGTCCTAATATATTTGATGCTGACTGTACAATTTTATTGTTGGGACGCAACCATTTTAGATCATTATTGAACGTGTAATATTATCATCAATTTGTTTGTCATCTATAAGCAATTAACACTTAAATGATTCAACCTTCACAGTGAATTCGATACCATAAATTATAGAACATTAAGACTAAACTAATGTCAGGCTACATTTAGTTTAGTTTTAAGGACAAACTAATTAACATAGTGTTTGGATTGTTTAGGCGTTTATTGTAGTGATAAAGTGTGCACAACTGTTTTAGCCGATGTTGTCGAAGACGAGGATGAATTTGCAGAAAAAGTAGGTCGAAACTATGATTACGATTATGCAGAGGCACAACGTACTTTTATCTTCAAGTTAGGTCAATTCAAATCTTTTTGCCCGTGGAAGGATTTATTTGACCGCATATTTCTGCTGTCAAACGACTCAAGACCACTCACGATGGTCGACAGTAAAATGACAGATGGAAAACCAACCTTATTTCACACCGCGGCACCGTTAAGGTTTTTCGGTCTAGTAAACGATATTAAATTAATGAAAAGCATCTTTTTTTATTTGCAATATTTTTTGAGTTTAGTCAATAACGTAAGGCAATTTGTGCGAAGACTTGTTCCATAGTTTCTGGGTGTCTAGCTGTTGGGTGGTCTTCGCATTCATTCGTCTTTACTTTAAGTTACTAACAATACTTAGTATTTGAAGTGCAAAACTGTTACTAACAATTTATGGATCTTGTAGTTGTCCAAAATAAAATGATTTTATTAATAACTGAGTTTTTTTTTTGACATATTTGTGGAGGGTTATCACATTGCAAATAAAAAAATTAAGCCTATAGTACTCCTAGATCCAAAGATATTTACATTTTGAGTGAACACCTACATCGGAAATCAAAGTGGCAGACATATTACAATTTTATTTGCAATCTAAATTGAACTATTCATAATAGAAATAAGATTTCTAATCCCAAATCATATTTAATTTCTAAAAGTGACACAATTTTTTTAAATATAAAATTGTTGGCACACAAGCCGACACAGTTCACCTGATGGAAAGTGGAGACCGCCGCCTAAATATACCTACAATACCAAGAGGATTGCTGATGTGTTACCAACCTTAGCGACAAAGTTGGAAAATTCCATATGCCTGCAATTTCACTGGCACCCATACCCTTCAAACAGGAACACAGCAATGCTGCTTGCTGGTAGAGACGTGTAGCTGGGGGGGGGTTCCCCACGTGACATCGAAACTCAATACATCGAATGTCGCAACATCGAAAACGGTACATCGAAGGGTCATAATCGATGGTACTCTACATCGATGGTACGCCACATTGAAAGTCTCGACATCGAAAGTTTACGATATCGATGGTACGCTACATCAAATGTCGTTAAATCGAATGGTTACAGTATCGATTTCTCATCACAGCGAATTGCATTTATGTTTATCTATATGGTTATACATTTATGTTTTTTTTATTAATTTTGTTTTCTTGTGTGTTTAATTTATTTTTATTCGGTGCAGTAACTAATGGATACAACAATCTTAAGATGCAATAACCCATCGATTTTGCAACCAGTCCATGTTGTAACCATTCAATACTGTAAAAATTCGATTTCAGGACATTCGATGTAGCGTACCGTCGATTATGTGACCATTCGATACTGTAACTATTCGATGTGGCGTACCATCGATTATGTGATCCTTCAATGCACCATTTTCGATGCTGCGACATTCGATGTATTGAGTTTCGATGTCACGTAGGGAACCCAGCTGGGGGGTTTATTGCAGTTAAGGGCGCCCGCTCCCCAAAATACAGCACTCCAAAACACGTTTTTGAGTGCTGTATTGTTTGACGTTTAAAAAGCACTAAATTGATTTCTGGTCTAATTTGAATAAACGGTCAGTCCGTAAATGGATGACGATTTGTTACACATGGAAACACCTCCGCGCTTCGGTAAGCACGTTAAACCGTCGGTCTCGGGTGACATAAGAATACCTACGACAGTTGTTACGGGTAGTCGGAAGCCTGAAATTGTGACCACCGGTCTATCCTTAGGATATCGGCATTGCCCAGTAACTGGGTTGCGGAGTTCTAATGGCAGTCGCTCCGTGTAAAATACTGGTATTCAGCCGCATCTAATTAGACCGGACGCTGACTCCAACATAGTTGGGGAAAGGCTAGGCAGAGCAGAACAGTCTAATTTGAATAAATTACATTCTGATTCTAGTATACTGGTAGTACTTTCCCCGGACGAGCTCTTTCATTAGGAGAACTTTACTATTAACACTTAGTTTACTTTTTACCCGGCTGCGCGATAGCAAAAACAAATTCATGCTTTTCACGCGTATCTAAGTATATATGTAATGTGGAATTCTGTATTCTGTTCCGTAGTTCCGTGTAGTGCCGGACGTAAATAATAGCACTACCCCATCTCTTCCTATGGGTATCGTAAAAAGCAACTAAGGGATTCACTAGAGGATGGGCAGCAGCGTTCTCTGAGTACTTTAACAACCATACTGCGATTGCCAACCCGCCTGCCAAGCGTGGCGATTATGGCAAACCCCCCGCAACATGGCTTGGAGGAGGCCTATGTCCAGCAGTGGACTTCTTTCGGCTAAATGATGATGATGATGTGGGATTCTGTATAAGCTCGAATCATCCCAACGGCTGGATGGATTTTAATGAATGAGGTGTCTATCGACTCGCCTAAGCCGTGCGATGGTTATTGGGTAGGTTGTACACGCAGTCGGCTTATTAATTATGTAATTCGCAAACTGCCTGGCCAATATCATACGTACCCTCCGACTGTGTGTTATGATTTTTTTAAAACAGACTTTTTAACGTTATGTTATGATTAGGAATACGTCTTGTTTAAGTACATCTTTTCAGTTATGTATTTTATTTTCTATATCATCTTGTTTCCATCTTTTTAGTTTGCTTTTTCAAGGCCTCTACACACCAAAGTCCGGCCCGGCGGCTTTACCCGGCGGGTTACGTCGCCGGGCTTGTTTTGCGTCATGTTCGCTCGCTTCGTTCGCGTTGGTTGGCCGCAATAACCCGCCGGGTAAAGTGGCTTTGGTGTGTAGTGGCCTTAAGCAGTCGGGTTTTTAAATTGTTATAATTAATAAAATTTACTTACTTGGTGGGTTTAGAAATGCATCTATGAGCAACAAAGTCATAGTCGTCTTTCTGTGAGTGCAGGACATATTTGGGGTTGCTATCTGGTGGAGGCTGTGGAGGTGGCTTCTTCGCTGGATCAGGGTCTTCCACATTTGTGTGGTTCAACTGAAAACATTAACATTAATTGTTGATTCAAAACTCATTTATTCAAAATAGAATAGACAACATTGTATGGACATGTTTTGAGGAGGGAAGAAAGTCGTATTACCAGAAGAATGTTAAATATGAATGTGGGTGGATTGACAAGTAGAGGTAGGCCAAAGAAAATATGCATGGATTGTGTGAAAGACGATATGGGTAAAAAAGAAATGAGTACTGAGATGGCAATAGAAGAGGAATACATGTTTTGCTGACCCCACCTAGTGTAGGATAAGGGCGATGAAGATGATGATGAGACTAAAATTTATAAGTTCTTTTTGAACATCAATGTTACAAAAACGCCCGCCCTTCACCGCTTCCTAGTATTTATGCTGTGAAGAAGAAATTGCACAACAAACTTAAATTAATTGAGTAACGAAAGAAGGTGTGTTTCTTTTGTACAATAAAGTTATATTATTATTATCTCTCTGGGAATCACGGCTCATCTTCCTTGCGGAAGATGTCCGGTCCTTTGGAAGGCATACACGGGGACACAGGTCCAACGCGCAGATGCCCCTTTGAGAACTTTAATCTAAGATGGGGTGGGGCACCAACCGGGGACTATCCACGGCTGCACTATTGGAGTACAGTCATGAACCGTCCCAGGTGGGTGCAGGACTATTGTCAAATATGGTGAAAAATATTTGGTCTATGGGAAGGGGTGTTAGGTGGACTGGATAACTTCTATTGCCGGAAGAAAACGGCGTCTGCCTTTCAACATTTAAAATTGAAGTGTTGGCAGACGGTGACTCGCCAGCTCACTAGCTGGGCCCCCTGAAAAGCCGCCAGTACATAGGCGAAGGGGGCAACAGACGTGTGAGCGGCTAGAGGTGTAGAGAGGTGTGGCCTTATTATTATTATTATAATAAATTCTCGTAATACAGGTAATATTAATTACAATAATTAAAATAAGCAAATTGAGGATGATAAAAAATGTAGGTATTTATCTAGAACAATTCTATTTATAATATAGATAATTCAGCATAATAATTATACACATAATTATTACCTACACTCAACATAATTAGACATTGAGTCTAATTATGTTGAGTGTAGGATATTTCAATTCAATAATATTTTATACGTAATGTGAGAACAATGTATGTCAATGCCAGAAGTATAAGAGTAACAATGAGAAATGGTCTTAAAGTTGCCTTAGTATGTAAGAGCTAGCTGACCGGTCCCAACAGACAACACTCGTTCACGAGCATGACGAGTGCACCAGAATCGTTTAACTCAACCATATTGTAGGAAACTAGGAACCTTAATGACCCAATACACAACGCCTCCGTCAGCATAATAGTGCTATTATAATAGGTTGCAGCATAATACATGGATGGAAAGAGTATCATGGACAGAGAAAGTAACCAACGAAGAGATTCTAATTAGAGTCAAAGAAAACAAACAAATCCTAGAACATATTGAAAGAAGAAGGGAAAAAATCATTTACTGCGACACGACAGCTTTATAACCAACTAGCTTTTGTCCGCGGCTTCGCTCACGTTAATTAAGCTCAAAAAAAACTCTCAACACACTGTGGAGGAACGAGGTGTGGTGTTCCTCTAACCAAAGGGAGGATCCTCCAACCAGGGGGAGTCTTGTGCCTGGCGGGCTTCTGCCCAACGGTTGATGTTGGGAGGTTGTATACTATCTGCGTGTTAAATCTTAATTGCGCGATGTAGGATAATTCGCATGTGGCGAGATAGATGCCGCCACATCACTCCCCCCCTGAGACCGGAGGTCGATCGTCTTGATGAGTCAGCGGTCGTTGAGTCTTGAGAACTTGCCAGGGCCAGTGAAGGGTTCCTTTTGAGTTGAAACTGGATGCCGCGTAGTTCGCAGTGAGTCGGAACTGTGAGCGGTGAGTGGTGGCTGTGGACTGCGTCGACAGGAGAGAAGTGCCTCTGCTAGTTGACCGGCCGAAGTGCAGTATGATGCGCCATGATGCTGGAGTGGGCTGAGGGTCGTGACCAGGCTTGCGCGTTCGCTGCAGGCTAGTGGTCACATCACCCGTTGAAGCCGAGGATGCTGGCTGGCTTCTGCCCAACGGTTGATGTTGGGAGGTTGTATACTATCTGCGTGTTAAATCTTGATTGCGCGATGTAGGATAATTCGCATGTGGCGAGATAGATGCCGCCACAACACTACTAAAGTTTCTATAATAATATAATTCAATCGTGATTTGAAAGACACGTGGCGCCATCTATGAACGTTATTGTTGTTTTCCTCGGGAACAGTACGTTTTTTAGGGATGAAAGGTACCCTATATCCATTTCTGTACACCTGACAACGTATTATGCAAAATTTCAGGATGATAGGTTCAGTAGTTTAGGCGTGAAAAGGTAACAAAGAAACAAACTCACTTTCGCATTTATAATATTAGTTAGGATTGGGATATCATAGAAGGTAAATTACAAGCAACGAGAAAGCCAGGTAGACCAAGAAGAAAGTACACAGACCAATTGATGGAAAAGACAGAAGTGATAACATACAGAGAAATGAAAGAATTGGCTCTGGATAGAGAAAGATAGAGAGTGCTACACCGACAAGTGCCCAGAATTTAAATTTTGGATGGATGAGCTTATTACATAGTATTATAGGTTGGTAGACAGACTGACAATCCATTTTATTATCTCGTGTCAGCACGAGCTATACGAAAATAGCTCATGCTGTGGTGATAAGACTAGCCAGTCAGCAAGGTTGGTAGCGGGGCTGACTGCCCAGGGTGCGCCGGACGTACTTAAGTATTGTCACTCGTATTTTTGAGATTTAAAAACCTTAAACCATAAACTTCTGTATCGGTGTAGGTAGATAAGTAAAGCAAAAATTATAAAAAAAACGCGTTCTCTGCAGTTTTTTTTTTGCGTCTAGGGATCCAATAGATCCTCCTCCAGCTCCCAGTATCCCAAACCTTCCGATTGAGGTAACTTGTAGGTATCTAAAGTCAACTTATTGTAGGAAACCAGTTTTGAATTAGCTAAAGTACATTAGGCTACATATCAAGCCAGTATAAGCTGATCTCTCATTGTACGGAAAGCCCATATAATGCGCGGTCAGCTCATGTTGGAAATTATAGCTTGATATGTAGCTGTGTGTATTATAATAAGTGTGACTTTCCTCTTACAAAGAATTTGTATCTTTTATTTGAGGATATTCAAAGTATGTTTTATGTAAATGAGATACCGTTTTAAAAGGAAACATTAAAAACAACCATTGAAGCGATATTAGACACGTGTTTTTGTTTATTTAAGACCAAAATCACACCTCATTACCCGACAGAAAAGCTGAAGCGTAGCCGGTAACAGACAAGGTTATACAAGTAAATAACTATACTCTATTTAACAAAAGATGAGTACGACATAGCTATAATTTTGTAAATTGTAGCCGTAAGGAGACTGCTGTCGAAAAACGTAAACGACATCATCAAAAACCGTAAAATAGGTATATTATCCATGTTTTTTTTTAATATTTGTTATTCTTTGTATGGTAACAATTTGTAAAAAAACGATAGGAATTACATTGAAAAGGGTATAGATGTGTACACGCGTGTGCCCGCGTTAATAACTTGACTACAGCGCCATCTATCGGATCCTAGCATAGCATAGCTGTGAACATTCGTGTCGACAAAAGGGATATATTGTTCAAATAAGACCTCAATCAGTCAAGTCAGTTCGTTCAGTTCAGTACTTCGTTCAGAAGTGACACGATCACTACCAGACGCACCAACGATCATATTTTATACCTACAGCTTGACTGGTTAGTCACTTTATATCCGAAAACCACAAACTCTGCTCATTATTATGTACAAGTTTTACTATGAAAAAAACACAGAATTATTGAAAAAAAAATAGTTGTGCCATACGAAGTAATCGTTGTGTCGTAGTAGCCCGGAGGTTACAGAACCGCTTGTTAAGCTCCGGAGCCAGGCAAGTACCAATGTGACTTTTTCAATATCATACGTACTTTCTCTATAGATTAGGACAATCAACACTTTATTAATTTATTCATTTACATAATATATACAATTCCTATATACATTATTCTTATAATATTTACAAAATTACAAATAAAAGTATATACAAATAAAAATAAATAATATCCTAATAAAACTATAAACTAAAATAGTGCGTCAAAATATTCCTCCGCATCGCTGTCGACTGGTAACGTGCCCAGAAGGCTGGCAGCATTGCCACGTTGTATGGCAATGCTTATCCTTTGACCAAGGTAGAGGCCAGCCTTCGGGTCACGGGTCGTGTCGACCAGCCGCCTTGCAAGATCTTTGTATAAGATTTGGGCACTCGGACCCCACGGCCCGAGTGTTTCGACCCCAAACGGCTCGAAAATATAATTACTAATCAAGTTATTATATTTTCGCCGCTTGAGGGCCTCCGCAGCTGCAGCAGCAGCGCCAGCACAGCCTACCGAGCTAGGAAGATGAGATGGCGCAAGGGTATCGACGCACGTTGCGTCCCATACCAGAGGCCTACCCATCTTCCATGGCATCAATGACATACCATCTGGTCTCTTGCCATGGTCTCGATGCGGAGCACAGCAGGGAGCACCTAAACGCAGGCATGTAGCGAGCCGAACTTTCTTAGTTAAACTAAGATGCTACTGAAATACCAAAGAACAGATAAATACAGTGAAGGAAAACATCGTGAGGAAACCTGGACTTAATGGTTTCAAATCGCCAACCCGCAGTGAGCAAGCGTGGTGATCAATGCTTGTTCCTTCTCTGTATGAGAAGATGCCTTTGCCTTGCAGTGATACAGTTACAGGCTAATATTTATTTATTTATACAAAGTAATCAATTATGATGCTCGATGATATGATAGGAGCTCGTGGCTAAATAATTACAGCCGCATAGCCCGATCTTCCGGGTTAAGCCACGCTTGCCGAGGTTGGTCTGTGGATGGATGACCATTTACCATAGCGAGTTTCCTCCGTGCCTCGATAAGCACGTATAGCCGTTGGTCCGGATGTCATTTGTAGATCTTTGACAGTCGTTACTGTTGGTCAGAAGCCAGAAATTCTGACAACCAGTCTTACCAAGAGTATCGTATTACCCAGTTACTGGGTTGTGGAGGTCTGATAGGCAGTCGCTCCATGTAAAATACTGATATTCAGCTGCATCCGGTTCGACTGGAAGCCGACCCCAACATAGTTGGGAAAAGGCTAGGCAGATGATGATGTGTGTTAACTTTACGTTTTGAGGGGCTTGGCTAATCAACAACCGCGCAGATCATATGATTTGTCAGTCACTCCGTAGATGCGACACACATCAAGACCCCACTGTGCCTGGGAGAGCAAGATAAACCGTCGGTCCCGGGTCTCATACGAATACATATGACAGTTGTTACGGGTAGTCAGAAGCTTGAAAGTGTGACAACCGGTCTAACCTTAGGCATTGCCCAGTAACTGGGTTGCGGAGGTCTGACTGCAGTCGCACCGTGTAAGGGCCACACAAAACTGCGATGCGATGCGATACGACGCCGCATAGCAGCAAAATATGGTGGGATGGTTCTATGTAGCTCGCAGATTTTTGCGATGCGATGCGAATTCGCAGTTTTGTGTGGGAGCCCTTAAATACTATTATTTAGCCGCATCTGGGGGTCTACTCCCTAAGCACAATGTCCGTGGTTTCGGCCTTAGTTACGAGCGTTTCCTACTCTCTATCACCTACGGACATACGATTATTTCGCGGTCCGAACTAAGAATGAATAACAACACGATTTGACAGTTGTCTCTACTACCGATGTGTTTTTTCCCATCCGAAAAGTTGAACTTGACACTTGTTTTGTTCACTCCTACGTTTCGGGCTACTTTCGGACGGGTGACTAACTTCGTTGACGGACTTAGGGAGTAGGCCTCCTGGTTAGACTGGAAGCTGATCCTAATTTACACTGAGTTGCAAGAAAGATACCATTAGGTGATCATTAACTAATCCGTCATTAAGAATAATGTTTCCATTTAATTAATGGCTATTGCATAAAACACTAATTAGGTCTTAGTTCGTTCTTCATTTACTAATTATCATATATTGAAATCATGGGGAGTTTGACACATCAAAAATTAATTTTAATGGATAGGTTAATCATTCTGTGGCGGCATCTATCTCGCCACATGCGAACTATCCTACATCGCGCAATCAAGATTTAACACGCAGATAGTATATATGTTACGGCTAATAGCCGAAGTGCGGCTACACCTAGTTTTAGCCGGGTACAACTAGGTGCAGCCGGCCACATGCGGTTAAACTTAAATCTATCCTACTTATCTTCGGTTAGAACTAGGTTTAGCCTTCATCATAGCGGCTAGAACTAGGTGCAGCCGCACACCGATGGTTAAGGGTAACCCCGACACGGATAGGTTAGGTTCGAAGGGGATGGGAAGGGGGGGGGGGAAGGAGCGAACGAAGCCCCCGTCATCCCCTTCGTGTTAGGTTACTTTAAACCCTGCAGACAGAAATAGGAGCCCCGCACAGCGGGGCTCCGTCGACTTAAGCTCCACCTAGTTCTAACCAACTGCTACTGGTTGCACCTAGTTGTACCCGGCTAAAACTAGGTGTAGCCGCACTTCGGCTATTAGCCGTAACATATATACAACCTCCCAACATCAACCGTTGAGCAATAGCCCGCCAGGCACAAGACTCCGCCTGGTTGGAGGATCCTCCCTTTGGTTGGAGGAACACCACACCAAGTTTCTCCACAATTCCATTAAATCTAGCTTCTTGCAATGGACAGAAGAGGTTAATAGAGCATTAACATTCTAATGAGAGCATTAAAATTTAATGGACCTTTCTTGCAACTGAGTGATAGTTGGGAAACGGCTGGACAGAATATGAATGTGTAAAGATAACGTTTTTGTAAAATAAGACGACACGGAGAAGTAGTTGTTGAGGGTTTAGCTTCGTGGCCCTTTTTCCGCTCTGAACTAATATTTACAGCCTACCGATAATTTGCCCCGGAACCATTGCGTTATACCTATTTGCATTCAAGTAAAATCTAGTTATATGTATTGTTGTTTTTTTGTTTTGAGAGGAGCTCGTGGCTAAATAATTACAGCCGCATAGACCGATCTTCCGGGTTAAGCCACGCTTGCCGAGGTTGGTCTGTGGATGGGTGACCATTTACCATAGCGAGTTTCCTCCGTGCCTCGGAAAGCACGTAAAGCCGTTGGTCCCGGCTGTCATTTGTAGATCTTTGACAGTCGTTACTGTTGGTCAGAAGCCAGAAAGTCTGACAACCAGTCTTACCAAGAGTATCGTATTACCCAGTTACTGGGTTGTGGAGGTCTGATAGGCAGTCGCTCCATGTAAAATACTGATATTCAGCTGCATCCGGTTCGACTGGAAGCCGACCCCAACATAGTTGGGAAAAGGCTAGGCAGATGATGATTGTTGTTTTTTTGTATGGTCAACAGAAATAAAATAAGTAAATATAGCGATGCGGTATCCACCTTATTTACAAGTTGACGTCGAATGATAGTTTTGTAAATTACGCTTTCTTTTTTTTTAAACTTTGACTCTTATTATTACGTATCCTGTATCGTGGGTGCGTTTACAGACACAAATGTTCACATGCATAAACTAAACTATCTGTGGGCCATACAAATATTTTTTTCCGTGCGCGAATTGAACCCATGACCCGTAGCGCAGAAGCCAATGCTTAGCCACTGCACCAAACGTGTCGTCAAAAATCAAAGCAATATCTCTGTTTTTGAGAGAGAATTGAACTGCAATAATCTAGATAATATGATTGAGAGAACAGAAGACCAACCTATCTAATACCAGCATCCTAATTGCGCAAAAGACTCGTAATCGTTATGGCTTTGATTTTGACAGGTCAACAATTTCCATAGCAACATTGTATTAACAATTCGACTTCTCCACAACTATGTACCACGCAATGAATATTGTTGTATTGTCAAAATGAACGCTATTGAAATTACGAAAGTGATACGCAATTCAGACAGGTTGTATTTTAATGGCAAGTTCAAATATCGATTGCAAATCCGGTCACAAAAATGTGTCACCACAAAAAAGGAAAAAAACAAAAAAAAACTCACATAATTTGAATTCAATTCCATATTCAGCCACAATATTTAAACACAGAACACAACCATATCCTCCAGTAGTTTGATCTTGTGTCAATTAAATGTTTCTCGCAGACGATTCTGTTGCGTGGCCTTCTGCTGTATACTTCAGTGCAAAAAAAGTAACGCCGTATTATTTTTGTTAAATAAAATATATTTTCTGTATCGTGGTATTTATTAAATATTTATTTCTCAATGTTGAATTATTTGAGTTCAGATTATTTTTAATAGGTTTAACAAAATTAATTAAAAAAAATATATAAATATGATTTTGTCTATTGAAATTGAAAGAAAAACAGAAAACCTTGTTTCTTCTATAAGCTAAATTGGAAAATTTACACGTATTAGTTTTATAGATTTTAATAGATACAGTAGAGGCATAGTAGATTAAACTCTACACAGAATATTTTGACGAATTGTGGAGTATTTGCACGAAAGAGCGTCTAGCCAAGAATAACTAAAATTACGAATACCGTATCCATAGTCACGTGGGACTTACAATACTTTATCACAATTGATTTGTAACGTTCGATTTGTAATTAAAACAAAACATTATGTTTCAAAATCACTGAGGCGATGGACGTTTAGTTTCTTTTTGTAACGCAAATCAGTAACTTCTCAAACAACAAGTGACTTCAACTTGACTTTGATAAAAAAAAACTAATCCATAATTTTATTTAATGTTATAGTTTATAATAGCCGTACATCTCTGCAGAATACGGTATTTATGACTGGCAAAATTTTAGAGATTATTAGGATACGATTGGTGTCTTTTCAATTGAATTATAAAAAGAGAATTTTCCTCTGAAAAAGAAGAGAAGATCGGCTAAATCTATGCACCAATTGCCGATAAATATAAAAAAAACATGTTTTTTTAAACTCAATTCTTTTTATTTAGTACTTATTGAAGTTCTCACACTTGTCAAAATACCTACTCTACGTAGTGTGAACTGCTCAATCTCCAAAATAAAAATTGATCGCTCTGGCCTCCAAACCTATTTTTTTTTTCAAAACTACTTAGTTAAAATTGAGGCTAATATAAAAATAGACTTATTTAGACATCTTCTTATTGAAATAAAAGTAAAGAACACAATTAATATCACTAGGTACATAGTATAAAACAAAGTCGCTTGCCGCTGTCTGTCCCTATGTATGTTTAGATCTTTAAAACTACCCAACGGATTTTGTATCGGTTTTTTAACCGACTTCAAAAAGGAGGAGGTTCTCAATTCGGTTGTATTTTTTTTTTTTTTTTTTTTTTTTTTTTTATGTGTGTTACCTCATATCTCCGTCATTTATGAACCGATTTGAAAAAATCTTTTTTTGTTCGAAAGGGTATACTTTCCGATTGGTCCCATTTAAATTTTGTTATGATTAGACCATGAACTTCAGAGATATGGAACGGAACTCCTCACCGGATCAAAGCAAAATTCTCAAATTACTAATATTGCTTTGTTTATATTTGTTGTTGGGAACTGACTACTTGAAAAGAGGAGGGGGTGCGTGTCTCCCCCCCTCCCCCCTTTCGAATGTTTTCATTATATCGCGTAAGGTATCATTTGAAAGGACTTTTTATGCCCGACTACGTCAAAGCCAAAAAGAAGGGTTATGAAGGAGGGGGTTAAAATTCTGACACTAAAACGTATTAAATAAAAAATAAACTTTAAAAAAAAGTAAAAACCGACTTCAAAGAAATACTAAAAGGAGTAAAATAATTACCATAACATAAAATTAACAGTTTCTGAAGTCGGTGCAACTCTACACTGAAGCAAATAGAAGCCACCGACTTCTGAAACTGTTAATTTTATGTTATGGTAATTATTTTACTCCTTTTAGTATTTCTTTGAAGTCGGTTTTTACTTTTTTTTAAAGTTTATTTTTTTTAATAGATAGAGTGATTTAAGAGGAAGGTTTTAAGCTATAAAACGTACACGTGCGAAGCCGGGGCAGGTCGCTAGTCAATATATAAAATGAACCAGAGAGGTCAACTAAATAATAATAAAATTATTCGTATGCACGGTGTTTATTCGATGTTTAGCATGGTGCACGATGTTATAATAAGTAAATAGAAAGCAGTTTTATTTTTTTTTAAACCAAAGGAGTGCAACTTCTGTAATTGCTTTTATTTTGTGGTTTTCTGGACACATTAAGTAGGTACAAAGTATTACGTTGCAGCAACTGTAAATATCGATAACATAATAACACGTAAATGGAGCGCCATTTTTCGAAAGTTTATGTTAAGGACAGTACTTCTCCAAAATTATTATCGGCGTCATTAACCTCAACTAAAAACATAATTTGTATTGCATGCAGTAAAACCTGCTTCTCATACATCTCAAAAATTTGACAACGAGTCGTCGACCGGTTACAATTTTGTTTTGACATTTAAAGGTGACATTCCTAAGTCTCATTTGTTATGGATAAGGAAAAATAAGTAAAAAAAAAGCTAAGAGATGCAAACAAAATAGCAGATGAATAATAAAAAAAGTTTGTACTGTACCCTTTTCAACGTGAGTCGTGATGTTTGTCTACAAAACGTTTACCATGCAAAGAATACAATATAATAATAAAAAAATGGATTATAAAGGTTGTAAACGAATTCGTGTAATTCCTCAAAACCACATGACCTACTACTGGTGTAGATTGCACGGCACCTGATTAAAAAAAAAAAAACTTTTTTTTCGTGCGGTAGGGGTAAGTGATCGTATTTGAACCACCTAATAATTCAGTCAAAAGTAAAAAAATAAGTTTTTTTTTTGATAAATGTTTATTTTATGAGATTGAACATTTCGATGCCACGCATAAATGAATGAAAGCACGGCGACGCGGCTGGCGGGCACAACTAACACGATATCGCTCTTTGCAGTAAGTTAACTCGGGGCTCTAAAATGACTCAGAAATAGAAAACTGAGGTTTTATTTTGTATTTTTTTTTTCATTTGATTTTCGAAAATTCCCTTTTAAAATTAATCTGTGTCACCAGTATATCACGCGGTTTGAAGGAATGATACGAATTCGTTTATACCTTGAATAGATATTTTACGGTTTTTGATGATGTCGTTTACGTTTTTTCAATAGCAATCTTCTTATGGCTAAAATTTATCAAGTGACCGCTATTTCAGGACTCATCTTTCGTTGAACATAATATAAAAAATAAGTTCTCTGGTCAAACAATATTTTACTTGAAATGTCATTAATTTTTTTTGGTAAACGGTTACTTCACCAGGAAATTAATGTTGATGAACACCAGTCAAAAAATAACGATTGATTGATTCCGCCTGGCCCTTTCCATCATCGGACTACAAGACGTACGGCAATGCGCCATCGGTACATGGTGGACATCCCACTCATACGTACAAAGCGTTCTGCAAACACTTTCATTATTCGCACAGCTAAGGAGTGGAATTCCCTGCCGGAGTCTGTGTTTCCTGATAGCTACAACCTTGGGGTCTTTAAGTCAAGAGTGAATAGGTTACTTCTAGGCAAGCGTGCGTCACCGTCGACCACATCATCGCTTACCATCAGGCGATATAGTGGGCAAACGCGAGACTATCTCTAAATAAAAAATTTAAAAAACGAATGTTAATTTATAACATCCATTCATTCATATTGTAGATTTTTGTACAATTTTTAGTTTCTATTGTGTCTAATTTTTTACAGCAATGACTAAGGCTCAAATTAGTAGCTAAACTGTGCAAATCCAGTCTTTGGAATGTATACCTTTAAAGCCAATCAAATACATGCTATCAAGCTAGAAAACACGTTGCTAAAAGCTATGATTATGTTGTAAAACCAAAAAATCTTAGAAATGTACTTATTCGAAAACAGTAAAACAGTAGTGCTGTAAACGAGCTTAGTACGGTACCTAAAACCAATCAACCATATTTTTTTCATAGCTTATTTAAACCAAGTCCTTATCATCAAACCATTGGTACTTCGATCAATCTGAAATATTCACCATTTGCCCATATAAATCAAAATAAAGTATGAAATATGTGGGTCAATTTTTCTGGAAGCAAGTGCAACTCATTTCTATGTACGTGAAGTATTGAAACTTTCAGCACATGAGTAGATAAACGGAACAGAGACGCTTCTTATGAACGTGCAAAATTGTTACCTATTTTGGTATGGTTGTCACAGTAAGTTAAAACAAATTCAACAAAACATTTGTTAAATAGTTTTGTTATTCAGTATTATAGAATCAAAATATATTTATATTTTTTCTAGGATTATTCATACACACAGTACAATAAACAACCATTATTAATAATAAAATATCACGTTCTTACATTAAAATATTCAAACTTGCATCGTACAAAACAAACGTGCGTCGCACTAACCCTGAGATTGTCAACTGGCTGTGCCAGCGTAAACCGGTTTTTTTCAGTCTCGCCGCGTACGCGACAAGCGGCCAGTGGTCATGCACACATGCCCCGCGTGCTTGTAGTAGTGCAACCGATTCGCGGGGTTGTATGAAGCTTTGTCTCTGTTCCGTTTATCTACTCATGTGCTTTCAGTACAATGTACAGTGTAGATGACACTAAAGTTATCAGTTCTTTAAAAAACCGGCCAAGTGCGAGTCGGACTTGCGCACGAAGGGTTCCGTACCATTATCTATTCTGTTTTTTAGTATTTGTTGTTATAGCGGCAACAGAAATGCATCATCTGTGAAAATTTCAACTGTCTAACTATCACGGTTCATGAGATACCGCCTGGTGACAGACGGACAGACGGACAGCGGAGTCTTAGTAATAGGGTCCCGTTTTACCCTTTGGGTACGGAACCCTAAACATATGAATATTGCAACATATTAATGTAAACTGAATATTAATTATTGTATTTATTGTGTTTGTAAAGGAATTTATTTGAATTTATCTATAAAATACTTGTTATTAAACATTAACTAACATAAACTCACGCCTGTATCCCCCGAAGGGTTGGCAGAGGTGTATAGTACACCCATATTTCGCCGTTATTATTTTACGTCCCATGTAATAGGGGGCGAGCCTATTGCCATCGACCGGGCACAATTCCAGACTCCGGGCCGATACTGAGATATTCCACACGGAAAAACCCAATAACACTTTGCCCGACCTGGGGATCGAACCCAGGAACTCACGCTAGACCAACGAGGCGTAGTATGTTTGTTTTACTTTGTTTTTTTTTAGTACTATCACGCCTGGAACGCCTTTAATGGGTAAGTAGAGATGAAGGGTACTATTTTTCGATGTTCACAGATGATGGTCTGGTGGACTAAATAGCTATCCAGGATGTTACCAAGATGGATGTTCAACTTCAACTTCAAAACTCATTTATTCAAAATAGACAAGAATTACTTAGTTCTTTTTGAACGTCAAATTACATAAAGACATCCCACAAAAGCGCCCACCCTTCACCGCTTCCTAGTGTTTTTGCAGTGAAGAAGAAACGGCGCAACAAACTCCCCAGCAACACATGTCTGTCAAGTGAACAAGTTAATTGAGTCTATACACAGCAAAAGGTAATATTAATTTCAATAAAGAAATTATGCAAAATGCGGATGATAAACAATAGATTCATAAATTTATATTGTAAAAACGGGGGCCCATTATTTGCGGGTCACGTGACAAACAAGCGAAATCACGGTCATTAATATGCACGTAAGTGTAATAAGATTTTACAACCACAGCCGCACACTGTAGACCACAATAAAGTATTATCATTTGATTGTCTTAACAAAATGTACATTCGCGTTATCTGTATAGAAGATTTAAGTATTTACATTGTGTACTTACAGGAAAACTGTGAAATTTTACTAGCGTAGTGGTTTACGCGCGACAAAACTACAATCTTACTGTTAAGGCAAGTTTATACGAAGACTATATTTTGTGGCGCCAGAATTTCGCCGCCAGTGACTGGCGTCGTAGCACCTCGTAGGACGGTGGTTTACACGATGCCAATGACAGCGCCAGTCTTCCGAACAGTTGTAAGTTTTTTTTTGTAATGACCTGGGGCCCAATTTTCCTAAAATAAGTTGTTGCCAAACGCAATCGAACCACAACCGTCAGTCAGTTTTTGTTTTCGAAAACTTTCAAAATGATCGATTTTGTTTTTTGTGTCAAACAATTTGATAGCTTTTGAAATTGAGAACTGTCTGAATGAATGGTTCGGCCTTGGTTCGGTTGTGATTTATCAAGATTTATTTTAGGAGATTTAGGCCCCTGGTTCTTGGGATGCCAGAGACGCGGGCGGAGGTCATCGGCGCCAAAAAACAGACGCGTGATCCATTCAGTGCAACGCTAACGCTAATGCCGCAAAAAAATGACGTGAAAAGTGTTTCCACGGTGCAATATTTCTTGCTAGCGCTGGCGGCGAAATTCTGGCACCGCCAAATTGTCTTCGTATAAACTTGCCTTTACTGTTTGAATCATATTTATATTTACATTTACGTCTCCTTTCTTTGTATTTTAAAAATATTTATCTGTTATCGTGAGTTGTCTACAGATTTATCGTGCATTGTATCATGATTTTGCTTTATAATACTCATATATACATACATTTACTTACGTCTATAAACCACAAAGGGGTAAGTAGAGGTGTTCTCGTAATACAGGAGTCTGTACTCCCACGTTTCACCTCTTGTATTTAGTCCCATGTCCCAAGTAATAGGTAGAAAGAAGAAGAAAGAAAGAAATATCATTTATTTCCACGCCCAAGCGGACGCATAACGCATATAAGTACTTATATTTCTTATAACCAATCTTCTTGTCAAACGGTGTACCCGTGTGACAACTTCAATATGCTCTAAGTTCAAACCTCATACTGTTGACATAGATTGATCTAGCATGGGATTGATAAAAAAAACTATCTCTATGTTCTTAACGTGAGTCATTTTAGCGCCCCCAGTTAACTGACTGCGCGGAGCGATATTGCGGTAGTCGTTTTTGCCCGCGGTGTCGCCGTACTCGCCGTGCTTTCATTCATTTGTGCGTGGCATCGAAATGTGCGATCACAGAAAAAAACATTTCCATTTGATTTATTTTTATATCTTGTCTGGTGGTTTTGATACGAAGACTTACAAAAAGAGGAAGAGAACAAATAAATAAAAAATAATCAAGCTTAATCCCATACAGGTTTAATCTATACCAGTAATAGATCATGACTGTGGTTTTAAGGAATTTCAGGAATTTGTTTACACCTGTACACTCGTAAATTATGTAGACACCTATACATTTAATAGATATATAGTTATGTATGTTTATTGTATACACAGTGGTATATGAAATTTCTGCCTATCATTCCGCCATGATACCCCCGCCTCTTATTACCCCCACGGGGAGTTTTAGGGTATTCGATTCGTCGATATCACACGGCAACAGTGCAACGTGTAGGCACAATGTGTCCATTACTTTATATTAGCCAATATACTGGCACGTAGGGTTACCAGATAAAATATAGTAGTTTCGGACAAAGCTTCATGTAAAAAACATCTCAACTAAATGTCGACTCGGCCAACAGCCTTCGGTTTCTACATAGTAGATAATGATATTTAAAAAAATGTCCTTAACATTCTTGTCACTCCACATATCGACCGTATGCTGCCAATACATTTTACCAAAATTATGTGTTTTGTGCCATCTGTTAGCTTATATCGTAATCTTAGATGTGACAACTTATCGTAACTGTCAAAACACACTAAACATACAAAAAACCGTTATAAACATATCTTCTATTTATTTATTATTTATTTTATGGAAATACCTTCTAAGTTACCTAGAGCCCTAAAGAAACATGATTTGAAGAATATCTCATTAAAAATAATAAGCTTGCATAAAATTAATAACCTTGGATTTTGGGTTCATAAATATTATCTGTATTTTTATAAATGTTTAGTTTTTATGGTCTATTGTAAACTTAACCTCAAAGCACTCAGGAGGTATTGGGTGCTTACGGTCGATATCTATCTCAACATGCGCATGCACTCTCCTTTCATCCGTCCCCTTGGTGGCCCAACAATCAAATCCATACAATACGACAGGTCTTATAATCGACTTGTAAATTTTCCCCTTAAGTTTAAGGGGCATTTGTGGATCGCACGCTGTTCCTGAGACCTGGCGCCTTACATTACTGGCATTTATTCTATTCTTCCCGGTCCGGTCTATCTCGCATCGTTCTGGATTAATGAACTGGGGTACCGAAAGTCGGAACAGACTTGTAGGGATACACTGAATAACAACATAAGAGGCAATTGGAGAAACATTTGAGGGATCACCGAAGTCGCAGAACAAGTGTTCAATTTTAGTTCTGCTGATCCTCAATCCGGCACTAACCTATTTTTCCTGCCACTTTCCCAGCCTGTTATGATCCTCAAGTGTTTTTCTCCGACAAGAATAATGTCGTCGGCGAACAGCATTTTGAGAAAAGCATATTTTGAGGAAAGCACATTTTGAGAAAATCATAATTTGTGAATAGTCTTGCACCCACCTGGGACGGTCCATGACTGTACTCCAATAGTGCAGCCGTGGATAGTCCCCGGTTGGTGCCCCACCCCATTTTAGATTAAAGTTCTCAAAGTGGTCTCTGCGCGTTGGACCTGTGTCCCCCGTATGCCTTCCAAAGGTCCGAACTTCGTCCGCACGGAAGATGAGCCGTGATTCCAAAGAGATACAAAATAATTTTAAGAACGAAGAGCCATCAGATGCATCAAAAACAGACTTTGTCCGGCTTAAACCAAATTCATGGTGAGCCTACAGACACATCAATAGAATTTGCATTGATATTCCCTCGTCGCTCGTCGATTGTCCCAATAAAGCGTAATCATTTGACGAACTCGTGTCGGCCAAAACATCTTTGTAAAGAAGGTATGGTAAGATATTAATATATTTATCCCGTGTGGGGACGGGCTAGAACATAAAACATCCCCACTGCACGTTGGAAACAGTGTAACTGTTGGAGTTCTGTTACTTGCTATAGTTTATCATACCTTCAAGTCACTCAGTATGGGTTAAGCAGAAACCTCAAGCTCGAAATAGTGTTTATTTTATATTTTTATTATTTCGTCCTTTATTCATTTTTAAACATATTTTATTACATTTTTAAAAATTCTAATATAAAAATAAAAACATTTAAAAAATAGTATCCCACCGGAATCGGGAACAGAGTCCAAGCTGCCGTCAGTCAGGGCTCCAGAGAAAGGAACCTCCTCACTATGCGTGCCGTATCTAGGAGTACTGCTTTTTGTATCAAGCCCTTGATCCAGCCGTCCAACGAGAGCCTCTTAAGGTGTTGATCGAGGCTTTTGGCTATTAGGCCATTCGCCGTAACGACTATCGGGACAATGACTGCTGAGTCCACATCCCACATGCCGACAACCTCGTGTGCTAGATCAAGTTATTTTATTTGTTTATCTTTATGTTTATTATTTGACCGCTTGACCCTAGTCGCACCTGATGGTAAGAGCAGACAGGGTATAAGATGGAGCACATGAATCCAAGTAACAGAGATATAGAGAAATTTCCCTATACCCCTCTGGCTCTCACATACACACGACGGAACACAGTAAACTGCTTGGTGCCGTACTTTAATGTTCAGGTGGTAGCTAGCCAGGCGGACCGTATAGATCCTACCACCAAGCGTGCTAGGTTTTATTGAATCTTACAACACGCGTCTATTCCCAGCGTGCGGTGAGGATTCAGTCGTCACGAGTCGGTGTTTTCACTATCAAGATTTGTTATCTCTCCCGGAGATCTCCATAGTTCCCGATAGAAGCCTTCAGCTCAGTTGTGGTAAAATACTGAATCAAAGATACAGGACGTTAGCGGCTCATTCATATCGTTCGAGTTCCGCCCGTCTGGTACATGATACATCTAGTATCAAACTGTTGTAAGATTCAACAAAATCCATTGCGCTTGGTCATTTATTGTCAAAGACACCAACGATACCCTGGGGTTACCCTGGTGTGGTTGACAAAAAGGATTTGATAACGACACCACTGACGAATAGTCCTTCTTTACATTTTTATCGAGCCATTTACCATAATATACACAAAAAAACAGTGAAAAAAAAAACTTGATGTCATCACCCTCCTGCCCTTATCCCCATTTATTTGGAGTCGGCGCAGCATGTATTTTTCTCGTAGTTCTTATTTCACTTGTCATGCTGCAAATGTTTTGGCTAACTTTTATGACCAGCCTGCCTGACGTCAACCCTCCTTGTGAATGCTTTTATTGGTGTTGCTCAGAACAGATCAGCTATTCATATAAAACAAACAAACTCGATATATTTGTGCCAATTCTATTATCAATACTAAGGTGTCGTTAACAAATAATTTTGTCAACGACACCACTACCGTTTGGTTACCACCAAACGGTAGTGGTGTCGTTGACAAAATTATTGACGATACCTCGTTGACAATGAACGCGCTTGGTGGGATATTTACGATCAGACAGCTCTCACATTAAAAATCAAGCCTTAACTAAGTATACGAAAATACTTAGTAAAACAGTGAACACAATAAAAATATTACAAGCGTTTTACTTTATCAGAATCCAGAAACTCTCAGTATGGTTGTATATAGCTCTCAATTCTACGCCGATACTTTCGTTAAACATAACTATTAACTATACGAAGTCCAGTAAACTGAAATGTTGACTAAACTATTTCAGTTAATACAAACGCGTGTAGTTACAGTTTTGGGTGACTCGTTCGAATACGACTTTGTAACCATATGGCGTTAGTGGCGGTTAATGTGAAGCCCGGGTGGGATGGCCGTGGATTGAGTGAAAACCGGGACAATTTTCTGTATGACTAGTAAACATTCTCTCTGGTGGGCAAGTATACATAGGGATCAATTTTTAATGTATGTAGTCCAGACTCCAGACCAGTGGCCTAACTAACAAAATTGTTGAAAATCGCAAACGAACCTCAGCCGTTAGTCAGTTTTTAGAACGGTTCGGCTTCGGTTTGGTTGCGATTAATCAACGTTTCAACAGAACGTCAACAGAACAGGGGCCTAATTTTCCTAAAATAAATTGTTGCCAAACGCAATCGAACCACAACCGACAGTCAGTTTTCGAAAACTTTCAAAATGATTGATTTTGTTTTTTGTGTCAAACAATAAGACAGCTTTTGAAATTGAGAACTATCTGAATGAACGGTTCGGCCTTGGTTCGGTTGTGATTTATCAAGATTTATTTTAGGAGAATTGGTCCCCTGCTTCTCTTCATTCTAATACTATGTGGAACTATTAAGTGACGTTTTTTTGTTCTTGTTTTTTTTCATGTAGGTAGGTATACGTGAAAAAAACCACGTCATGATTATGTTTGTCACGTTAAAATTCCACTTTACTGTTATAAAACGGGAGGTAACCATCAGTGCGCAAGTCCTACTCGCATTTGTCTTTTCTTTCATAAGCAGAAGTTATATCCAATAAAAAAAGTCTCTGACGTCTGTTTTTGACTTCTATAACAGAGGTTAAAGGCTTGAGGTTAAAGACAAGCATTCATTCAGAGCAATGCAACTTCAGAAGTAAAGACAGACCCGGGACAGCTCATACACATGGTCAACCTAATGCGCACCCTTGGAGCTATTAACCAGTAATGATAATTGCTGTGATGGTGTCGCACATTCTACAGATTTCGTGGTTATGTCCGCAATGTGTTTAAGGAGGTATTTACAAATATATGTACAAAGTGTCCTGAAACTCAACGTCAAGTTGGGAAGAAAGTCCAGCCAGCGGGCCAATATTGACATACGTCATAAGTATGACAGGTTATCTTGTATGGACCCGGTGTCAGAACGCTTATTTAATTTACGAATATATTGTAAAGTATAGCACTTGAAAAGTTGCAATTCAGGATTTGTAAAGCGTGAATTACACAGAAACGGCATAAGGCGCAGATACAATCAATCAAATGAAATAACTTTAATTCAGACAACATGGGTCCATTGGTTAGTAATAACAAACTTAAAACTATGTTAGTATGTATAACTAACTACAGGAAAAATATCGAACGAAACATGCGAGTAACAATTTAGTACCGCATGTACCTAAGAGGCATACCGTGCGGACGACACTGAGTCACACAGTGCCCCTCTTCTGTCTCAGTCATCACACGCACGAGGTGCCTCCGTATAGGTGCATGCACTTCCTCAGCTATAATTTTCAGGATGCTGTTGGCACTCCCCATTACCCTTCTTACCAGAGAGGCAACTTTTTTACGAATGACGGCCTGAAAGCCGTCAGTCCGTGCCTGCGTAAACATATCGGAGGCACTACAAAAACGGGGAAGTCCCAACATCATCCTGATATACGGCGCAGGCGCGTCGCTTTCATACATTTTGTGCGAAAAAAATTTGAAGCGCCACGACAAATGTATGAACGTGACGAGCCTGCGCCGTGCCTGCGCCTTATGCCGTTTCTGTGTAATTCAGGCCTTAGGTACATAATAGGTAGGTACAAAATCTTAGTACAAAAACCATAACATTTTGATAGAAAGTGCCCGCTACCCAAACGCTGCATTAAACCGTCATTTTATCAAAAACAAGGTACGACATATTTGCAATTAATATTATTTAAGTACAAAATAAGGTCTTAGCAATGATATTCACACCGATAATTCAGCCCTCATCAAGCTGTCTCCCCCCCATGTCCACGCCAGCAACGCCCTAACCGAGGTCCGAGTCCCACTAGGGGTCGCCCTTAGTGCTGTTGTTGCAGGTAATCATGATGTTAGTGTAGTACAAGTAGTTAGCTTAGGTTAAGTATTTTACTCCCCCCCACTCCCCCCCTTGGCTGGAGACCCTTCAGGTCTCGCCAATAACTGCCCGGTTACGTAGGAAGGGTCCCCTAGGACCACCTACAGCAGTCCAAAAGAAAAAAAACTTAATAATGATAAGCTTTCGCCCGTCGAAAATTCTGATTGGGGCCTGCCAGGTAGACATGATAGGGCAGTTAATGACAGTTACAAATAAATATCTAATTTAGAGTTCTACACAACTAGTCGCCATATGAAATGTATAATTGTATAGGCTTCAACGTGTCCAGATCGGCGTACGTGGCCTATTACGCCTATGTAGTTCTAGCTTGAAACTAGATGGAAATATGGAAATAAATAAAACCCATGTAGGTAACTAAACGTAAAATATAATCATAATTAACAATACATTTTTATGTACATATTTACAAAGAAAAATGTATAAAAGTCTACTCATGCTGACTCCCTCAGAACCAGTCCTTCATTCCTTCTTTCTTAGTAGTTCACGCAGTACTATAATCCGACAAGTTCTTGCGGAACCGATCAAAACCATTGCCATGGGAAAAATCCTTAAACCCTGATTTGCCCTATTATTTTTAGTTAGACGGGCATGATCCTGCAACTCCACGTCGAAGTGCATATTTTGCGGGCGGGTGGGAACAAAATAATTATTATTCGATGCAACTTATCTCCTCTAGAAAGGCCAGCAACCTTTTGATGTTGCTGATGATCTCTTGGAGAGTGCTTGGGTTACCGAAGTACTTAGTCCCGCATTTGACGACCTCAGTTCGTCATAGTTTGCCGTATTAATATATATGTATTATTGAATTATCACAACAACAGCTGTCAATCTTCTTCTCTTACTGAATAAAAAGAAGAACCGCTGAGTAATAAACCGAGAATTATCAAAATAAAGTTCTTGCTCACTCGCCACCTGGAAATGAGAATGAAAACTGAATAAAGGTACAGACTACACACACACCAGTCAAGTCACTGTCAAGTCGCCAATCCGTCAATATTAATTTATTACAGCGGTTACGCACTGCATCCGATCCGAATCCGTGAAAATACGTTCCAAAGTAGCCATAGAACTATTTGTATGGTAGTTTATGCACTACATCCGGCATCCGTCGTCCGTGAGCTTCTAATTCGGAAGAACAATTGACGGACCGAAGTAGCCTTAGTACTGTTTGTATGAACGCTTTACCTAGGATTCAAATCAGACGCCAAACGGATATGCCAAAGATGGCCCCTGAATTGTTTGAATTTGAATCAGAGATCGGAATAGTGCGTAAGCAACATCCGAATTCGGTTCGAGATTTTTACTCTAGATAGGTATTTTCACGGATTCGGATCGGATGCAGTGCGTAAAGCAATATCCGAATTCGGTCCGAGTTTTTTATATCCGTATTTTCACGGATTCGGATCGGATGCAGTGCGTAATCGCTGTAAAACAAGGTGTAACATAAATAACGCACAACCTCTTAAGGGGTCACTGTACTCATCATTATGAACAACTTTTACTATGGGACCAAACATGAAATCGCGAAAAAAACAGCTGTTCTCTACATTTATGTTCGCATAACTCGTCACAATGTAGGTAACAGCTGATTTTGTTTTCGCAGGTTTGGTCCCATAGTAAAAGTTGTTTATAATGATGAGTCAATGGCCCTCTATTGACGCTGCAAATAAACGTGCCATGATATCGTAGTTGATGTATAGTGTATAATTATTATTGACAAGTATTATATTGTATAACATATACCAGTTCTTTCTTTCGGTGTCAGCCTGCCAATAGATTGCACACTCTATACACGCTGGAAAAATGATGGCAACGAAGCCTAGGAAAAACTGACCCATCTGAAAAAAAAACACAACAAAAATGTAGGTAATAGTCGAATTTCGCAGCGTGTGGAAGGTAAGGTGTTTCTCCAACGAAAAGGCAGGATCTTCTAACCCAGGGATGCACAAACCATGGTTCACGGGCCGCATGCAGTCCTCCGTCAATATATGTGCGGTCCGCCAGCGATTCAAACTTTTATGCATTTTTTTATTTATTTATTTAAAAACACATATACAACTATCATCACAGGCTTACCTAATACAATAGTGTTCACTAGGTTATAAAGATTAGCCTTACAAATTATTATTTTGAACAATCAAGAGTTTAACAAAATGCGGCCAGTGTCAATTCACTCAGAGTACAGTTGAAGCAGTGAATCTGTTGTGACACTATATTGAGTGTAAATTAAAAATTAATGTCCGTTTTATTTTTTCAGTAAACTTTATTACACTCTTTGGACATCACGGCTCATCTTCCGTGCGGAAGATGTCCGGTCCTTTGGAAGGCATACACGGGGACACAGGTCCAACGCGCAGAGGCCCCTTTGAGAACTTTAATCTAAAATGGGGTGGGGCACCAACCGGGGACTATCCACTGCTGCACTATTGGAGTACAGTCATGGACCGTCCCAAGTGGGTGCAAGACTATTTGTAAAATATGGTGAAAAATGTCTGGTCTATGGGAAGGGGTGTTAGGTGGACTAGCTTCTATTGCCGGAAGAAAACGGCGTCTGCCTTTCAACATTTAAAATTGAAAAGTGTTGGCAGACGGTGACTCGCCAGCTCACTAGCTGGGCCCCCTGAAAAGCCGCCAGTACATAGGCGAAGGGGGCAACAAACATTTACTACACTTATTATTACAACTTTTTTGGTTATTTTGAATTGTGGTTGCCCGCCTTTAACTCATGGTTAGCCCGAGTATCTCCTAGTCCTAACAAGTCTGTGCATCACTGCTCCAACCAGGCTGCGTCTTATTGCCTGACGGGCTGCTACCCAATGGTTGATATTGGGCGATGGTGTATTAACACATTCCGCAGTCCACCACACTTGTCATAGAGCTCATACGCCATGCCGCCATACATATTGCTAGTGGACCTTTCAGGACCTTCCTCGGCATTACGTTTGCGCTAAGAGTGAACCCTTGTAAGAGACACAACAACATAATCGTTCAGGGGTGATTCTATCATTACAGTTATAGCTAATATCGGTATGTCAGGATTACGAGCAAGGTTAACACAGTAAATAAAACCAACATAGACTCTCCACCACTGAGAGTACTTGTATTTGGGTTAGTATTAGTAATATAAACTAGATCACAATATATTACTTTACACAATTATTACAAGATCATAAAATAAGGACAAGCTAATCAGATATAAAAGGTCAGACTTCTTCAGCTGATCAACACGGAATGCTCCCGCTTCGTCGAATGACCGCCGACTTTATAACCTCGGGTGCGTTCATCCATATCGACGACTACCTCCCTTTATCAACATTGCCCAGTGTTACCCACTAGCGATAACACCCTCGAGGAGGGTTCCTGGCATTAGATTAAAAACCGTAAAAATACGCTACTACGTCGTAAAATAGGTGGTATTTGCTTCTTTCATGACGGTGTATTTTCCAATAAAAACCTACATTTAAAATGAGCCCTCCACGAGGGCACCCGGCATGGCGAATGCGACTACAGGGTGTCCTCCTGGAGGGCTCCCAGCACTGAACTTGTTAAGCAATCAGTGGCCTAATTTACCTAACTAATGAAGTTCAGTTGCAGTTAAATTTCGATCAAAACACTTTTCGAAACTACGTGAATTAGCTTATAGAGCCCCAAGCACGAGTTTTTGCTAAATCTTGTAGTACACGTATTCGTTTGGTTATTTATTTATTTATTTCGTTTATTCATCTTTAAACATATTACTTACTTTACATTTTTAAACATTTCAATAAAAATATATACAAGGTGTAACATAAATAACACACAACCTCTTAAGGGGTTACTGTACTTATCATTATGAACAACTTTTACCATGGGAACAAACGTGAAATCGCGAAAAAAAATCAGCTGTTGCCTACATTTATGTTCGCGTAACTCGTTAAAATGTTTTCTTGCTAAATATGACACAAAACGTGTTTGACAAAAATTACTATTTACGAGGTTTTCACTTGTCGCTGACGATATCAACTCAACTCAACTCAAACTCAAAAACTCATTTATTCAAAATAGACTAGAATTACTTAGTTCTTTTTGAACGTTAGTTTTACAATATTATAGACATCCCACAAAAAGCCCTCCCTTCACCGCTTCCTAGTGTTTTTGCTGTGAAGAAGAAACGGCGCAACAAACTCCCCAGCAACACAGATATGTCTGTCAAGTGAATAAATTAATTGACTCTATACAACGAAAATCATAAAATTTTTTACAATAATAAAATTATGCAATTACAGGTAAAATAAAAATTAAAAGTAAGATAAGTATATAAATCAATTCTGTATGAATTGGGTTAAATCATAATCGTATCTAACTAATATAGATACATACATAAACCTACATCTAAAAACTATTGGTTACCAGGGAAGCCACATGTGCAGAAAAGAACTAGCGCCACACGTCCCTATCGTCAACATAGTCGTTTATCTTATAGTATGCCTTTTTAATAAGAACTGATTTAACGTGAGATTTAAATTTGCCATCAGTGAGATCCGTAATTGACTTGGGAAGCTTGTTATAAAATCGAACACAGTTTCCTAGGAATGACTTATTCGCTTTGGATAATCTAAATTTAGGGACTACTAATTTATGTTTGTTCCTAGTATTTATATTATGAACGTCGCTTTTTACACTATACATTGGCAGATTTTTACGTACAAACATAATGTTTTCAAAAATGTAAAGGGAAGGCATCGTCAGAATATTAATCTCTTTAAAGAAATCTCTAAGGGACTCCCGAGGACCCATATTATAGTTCGCGCGGATTGCCCTCTTCTGTAATATAAATATCGAGTCGCGATCGGCCGCTGCCCCCCACAGCAGAATACCATAAGACATAATGCTGTGGAAGTACGCAAAATAAACAAGTCGGGCAGTAGGTATGTCAGTTAGCTGTCTAATTTTTCTGACTGCAAAAGCAGCAGAACTTAACCTACTAGAAAGGGCAGTTATATGAGCTCCCCACTGTAATTTGGAATCTATTGTTATGCCTAGAAATACAGTTTGATGTACTATATCCAGTTTACTGCCGTCAAGCGTTATGTTTACTCCTACATGGGGAACGTTTGGCAATGAGAACTTCAGACATTTCGTTTTAGTCGCATTTAATAAAAGATTATTTGCAGCAAACCATTTCGATAGAGCGGATAAACTACTATTTACATTTAAAAGATCTATGTCTTTCCTATTGATTTTAAAAATAAGGGAAGTGTCGTCCGCGAACAAAATTATGTCAGATAGTGCCGACATCATGTAAGGAAGATCATTAATATAAGCAAGGAATAGAAAGAGGCAACGATTGGTTTTTCATGCAGGATTCTGTGACGTCATTTTAAGAGCGTCACTCATGTCGCTGTAGTCATTGTAGTTTGGCTGTAGTTAGGTACGCAGCCGCAGTCCTGCGTAGTTCATACCTAGCGCGATAGATGGCGCTATAAAATAGGAGGATAGTATCGTTAGAGGGCGAGCACGAACTTCCTTTTTAAAAAAAAACTTTTTTTTGTGCTGAAAGTCAAGATTATTAGAAATAGGTAGTAAATTGACAAAATTATTTAAAGTGTCCGCAACGAAATTCAAAGACGATGACTAAAATAAAAATGAAATGTTCCACCAAACCACAATAAATTATGGAAACATGGTGATGACACTTAAACGGCGTCAGCGATTATATTTTATACTGGGTGTAAGGGACGGTGTACCGAAAACTGAAACAGTGAATTCAGCCCGTTATTCTAAATCGAAAATAAGTGGGTTTTTTTCTCGGAATTTTCCGAATTTACTGGAATTTGCCAATTTGCCTATGTTCTGTTGTATTTCAATAAGTGCTTTGGCAGGTAAATAAACTGGGAGTAAAGAACAGGTTACTAAACATTAACAGAGAATTTAGTTCATTATTTTGAACTGAAAATCCGTGGAAAATATCAACGAAATCTTTCGAATTTTGCAATTTATAAAAAAATACATTTTGAGGAGCTCGTGGCTAAATAATTACAGCCGCATAGACCGATCTTCCGGGTTAAGCCACGCTTGCCGAGGTTGGTCTGTGGATGGGTGACCATTTACCATAGCGAGTTTCCTCCGTGCCTCGGAAAGCACGTAAAGCCGTTGGTCCCGGCTGTCATTTGTAGATCTTTGACAGTCGTTACTGTTGGTCAGAAGCCAGAAAGTCTGACAACTAGTCTTACCAAGAGTATCTTATTACCCAGTTACTGGGTTGTGGAGGTCTGATAGGCAGTCGCTCCATGTAAAATACTGATATTCAGCTGCATCCGGTTCGACTGGAAGCCGATCCCAACATAGTTGGGAAAAGGGTAGGCAGATGATGATAAAAAATACATTTTATTTTTGCAACGTGATATGTGTCCTAATAGGATTGCTTATTTTACAGCAGAGAAATGTAAAATTTGTGAAAAGAAAAATCGGAAAAGCCGGAAAATTCCGAGCATATTTCCACTTATTTTCAATTCAGAATAATATAATAGGCTGAATTCACTGTTTCAGTTTTCGGTACAGCGTCCCTTAAACCTGTACCCCAAGCGTGAGTTTTTTACGTTACTACTGTAGTTGCGTCACGCCAAAAATGTCAAACAAATTTTTAGTAACTCTATTCGCCGCTAGAGGCTCTTCTTAAATTTTCATACATTTTTGGCGTGACGCAACTACAGTAGTAACGTAAAAAACTCACACTTGGGGTACTGGTATAGTTAGGGGTGTTAACAATTTATAACAGTACGCTGGGTGGCAAGAGGTTAAGAGCGGTAGGAGCATTAACAAGCAGCAATAGCCCAGCGGTTGGAGTTTCTTACCTTCTATGTAGGAACGTATGTATTCCATCCCGACCCCCACCTCCTCTGACATTTCAAACTCATGTGCGGGTCAGAATTTGATTATCACTTGCGGAAACGGTGAGGAGAAGGATAGTGAGGAAACCTGACAGGGCTCCAAAAAGTTATCGATGTTGTGTGTCCTCCAATTCGCTTCAGGCCGGCGCGGTAGACTCGCGGCCTTTTTAGTGTCATGCGGATTTATTAACGCACGTGGATTTGACCCGCATGCGCAGCGCCTGCATTTTATCTTTTCGTGCGTGATTCACGTATCATAATAAAAACATGAGTAGAAGGTGAAATGCGGGTGCCACGCTCCCGCATGTATGATGAAACTCGCACGGGTCCGCACGACTCTAAAAACACCCTAAGGCCTAATGTCTTATACCCTTCTCATTCCGAGAACAGGCACGTGCTCAGCAAATGGATAGTAATGGGCTGATTATGTAGTACAATAGTCTGGCTCGAAACAATTTGGAAAAAAAGAGAAAAAAGACTATTTCAAATTAAGTATTCAAAAATCTAAAAATGTAGAACACGATTGGAAATAAATTTATACAGGCTGAAATTGTAAACAGTCGACAAACCGAAATGGGAGATTGTGCTCATCACTATGAACAACTTTTACTATAGGACCAAACCTGAAATCGCGAAAAAATTAAACAGCTGTTCCCTACATTTATGTTCGCATAACTCGTCAAAATGTACGGAACAGCAGATTTTTTTTCGCGATTTCAGATTTGTTCTCATAGTAAAAGTTGTTCATAGTGATGAGTACAATCTCTCATTTCGGTTTGTCGACTGTTTACAATTTCACCCTGTATAGGTACTTTAATTTTTTTAAATAATCTTTGGAAAAAAGATTGAAGCATATTGTTTACCTACCTTTTTTTTCAAATTGATTCGGGTGGACTTTATCTATGATACATTTACTTACAAATATCATAACTGGGATCAGATTGGGGAACGCCATAGTCACCCCTGTCAACATAGTCACCAAAACTACGCGATATAATCTTTCCCATATTGCTGATTTTCTGAAAAAAGTATTAGTCGTTAGTGAGTCTATGCCATTTTACAAGCTTTCTATCCCAAGTAAATTAAAGGTAAAAAAACTTTTTAAAAACCAGCTTTTATTTAATTACCCTAAAGAGAAGAAAACAAACTTTAAATTAAATCAAACCAATCAATTTAGTACATGTATTACACAATTTATTAAATGATATAAAAGCTTGTCGCGAGATTTGCATTAATTTTATAGGAAACATTTTCTTTCATAGAATTACTTATAATAAGTATGTCAAGCAAGACTAGTTAGTATCTACATAGGTAAATCTCGCGACAAGCTTTTCTATCATGTAATAAATTGTGTAACACATGTACTAAATTGATTGGTTTGATTTAATTTAAAGTTTATTTTCTTCTTTTTAGGGCAATTAAATAAAAGCTTGTTTTTATAAAGTTTTTTTTACCTTTAATTTATTTGGGATAAAGTTGGAACAATCGGTGAAAATTTGTGGCCAATTTTTAGATTTGCATTAGGCTTTTCTACATAATATCACGTCGGAATGCCCAAGGGGTTGGGTTGTATAATAGTACACCATCATTTCGCTATTATGCTTACGTCTTAGTAACAAGCCTGTTGCCATCAACCGGCCACAAATCTAGACTCGGGCTGCTACCGAGAAATTCCACACAGAAAAACCCTATAACACTTTTGCTCGACCTGGGGATCAAACCCAAGACCTCAGGCACAGCAGTCGCGCTTGCGACCACTAGACCAACGAGGCAGTCAAGACTTAAATGGACGAAATTAGAAAACATGTTTTTTTTTCAAATTCGATTCCTTGACACACTGTGCGCAATAAGGTTCAATATGTCATATCTTTGCGAGTGACCGAGCGACCTTATGAAAAAGTAATGTGCAAGCAATTATAGACCTTAGGGGAGTAAACATAAGTCCGCGACCGTACGTGGTCCTTGCGAACCGTTTCTACGTAACCAGGTAGTTATTGGCGAGACCTGAAGGGTCTTCAGCCAATGGGGGGGGAAGTAAAATACTTAACCTAAGCTAACTACTTATACTACACTAACATGATTAACATCATGACTACTAGCAACAACAGAACTAGGTGTGCGTCCTGAGTGACGGCGCACGGGCGTATTGCGGATTGCGGAGTGGCTTTACCGTGGCTTTATCGTCGACACCTGTCCTTAGTGCACGCGGGAAAGTTGACGCGTACGCGCTTGTTTAGTTTAGTTTAGTTTATTTTACTTTGGTTTATATCAAAATTCAAACGTTTCGAACATTTATTTAATGCGCCGTTCATTCCGTCTGTGCGGTGCGCCGTCACTCAGGATGCACACTTAAGTGATAGGGAGTAGGAAACGCTCGTAACTAAGGCCGAAACCACGGACTTCGTGCTTAGGGAGTAGACCCCCTGAAGGGTCTCCAGCCAATGGTGGAGAAGTAAAATACTTAAGCTAACTACTTATACTACACTAACATTACGACTGCCTGCAACAACAGCACTAAGGGCGACCCCCAGTGGGACTCGGACCTCGGCTTAGGGCGTTGCTGGCGGGAGGTAGGGAGAAGACAGCTTGATAAGGGCTGAATTATCGGTCGATTAGTAAAATACCACACCTTTTATATTTGCTATATTTCTCGATGTAGTGCCAAACTATTCTGAACGGCACCCAAAACTGAACAGCGTATGTGGTACTTAGCATCATCACTAAAAGAAATTGCAGAATTGTTGTGAATCTGGAATTTTAATGGTTTTTAGTAAAGTAGACTTTATCGTTTTTTATTCAGTAGTTACAGTTGTTATACATATACAGTGAGTAAACGAATGCTGGGGTGCATGAAATGAGCCTCCACGAGTGACGGTACTTAAGTACATGCGGCGCACCCTGGGCAGTCAGTCTATCAACCTTGCTGACTGGCTAATCTTTTCACCACAGTATGAGCTATTTTCGTGTAGCTCGTACTGACACAAGAGGAGAAGAAGAAGAACAAATGCCTGTAATTCCCTAAAACTATATGATCTATTACTGGCATAGATTAATCAGGCGTGGGATGGAGATACATTAAAAAAAAAACTTTTTCTTGTGGGGTGGGTCATATATACAGGATGTGTTAACGAATTCGTGTAATTCCTTAAAACTACATGACCTACTACTAGTGTAGACTGGCCCCGCACGGGATTTAGCTTGATTAAAAAAAAAAAAAAACTTGCGGCTTTGTTACCGATCTTATCTAAACCACCTAATAAGGATTCAGTAAACAAAATAAGTTTTTTTTTTGCAAAAAAATAATTTTACTTGTGTGAATATTTCGATACCACGCATAAATTAATAAAAGTATGGTGACACGGCTGGCGAGAACGACTTACGCGATATCGCTCTTTGCAGTCAGATAACTCAAGGCTCTAAAAAGAATCAGAAATTAAAAACCAAAAATTTTTTAAAATTTTTTTTGGTTGTTTTTTTTCGAAAAATACAATTTAGGGTTAATCTGTGTCACCAGTAGATCACGCGGTTTGAAAGAATTACACGATTTCGTTAACACCCTGCATAAGCCAAAAAATAAGAGAATAATGAAAACAAATGAAAAAAAATGTTTGCTATAAATTTTGTTTATGTCACAGAACATTTCGATACCACTCATAAACAAATGGAAGCACGGCGATACAGCTGGCGAGCACGACTAGCGCGATAACGCTCCGCAGCGCTAAAATGTCAATGTCAAGGATAACATTGTTTGCTAACCGAATAGGGGCGTGGCCTAACAGTTTTGTTAGCAAAATTGGCGCTGCGGACCCGGCTTAACATTGTTTGCTAACCGAGTAGGGGCGTGGCCTAACAGTTTTGTTCGCAAAAACACAATAACATGTTAGAAAATTGGCGCTGTGGACCCGGCTTAATTGTTTTTTTTCCATTGGTCTGCTCGTCGGTTTTGCTTGCGGATTGTTTATTTATTTAACTACTACATGACTACTAGCAACAACAGCACTAAGGGCGACCCCTAGTGGGACTCGGACCTCGGCTTAGGGCGTTGCTGATGCTGTTGATGATGGCTGAATTATCGGTGTGAGTGACTGAACATCCTGCTTGTACATTCATGCCATTCTACTGCAAAAAACTGGCTTCCTCGAAGCTTCTAGGCATTAAAGCCCGTAATATAACAACTCGTTCAAAGAGAGTGATACATGTTTAAGCAAAAGTGTCCGAAGTTCCACGGCTCATTTTATGTTCCGACGTATTCGGTTGATATGACACACCATAAGTGCCGAACTTACGCGGCAGAAATTCAATTGCACAAACTTGTGGGCGGACACGCGGGGCGCGAGCATGCCTGCCTCCCGCTGCTACCCGCCCCGAATCTTCGTCGGCAATCTAACTGAACTTCGGTCGCGTATAATGTGTGCTCTACAGAATACGTTGCCGCCGAATTGTCGCTGAACTTACGCCCTACCGAAGTTCGGCTGTACGCTATAACGCGACGTAATTTCGGCATAATGTGTCGTCAGTAATTCAAATAGCATTACAGGCGTAATCATGCCGAACTTCGGTGACGTATTTTCGGCATAGTATGTTTAGACACAAACACTCCAAAGAAAAAGCTACGAAACGCTTACGTATTGAGCGGCATATGTACTGTGATGGGACTTTTGCAAGCTTCGCCCCATGTCCAATAACCGAAGAAACCGGTCATACTGGCCAACAGTGTCACACTCAACATAGCTGAAACAAAAAATAATTCTGAACCATCACGTACGCAGTCACACCTAACTCAGTGCAATCAGTCACTAGTACAGCGTGTAAACGAATTCGTGTTAGGACCTGTCCACATCTCCACGTCGTCAACGTGGAACGGTGCGGTAACGCGGCACTATGCGTTGACATAACGTGCAAATTTACGTTACCATATCGTAAAAATGCACGTCAAGATCATTGTTAGATTTATCGTTGACCATGTAGATCCTGAATTTTAATAAGAGAAACAGTAAGGTATGGTTTTAAAGCATCGGAGCACATAGACTGCGACTAACTCGCAGGCATGGAGAGCGCGGGCGGAGCGCATATACGTGTGCTTGCGGCTAGAGGCGGAACGTGTTACGACTACTTACGACACGGTAACGTAAATTTGCACGTTATGTCAACGCACCGTGCCGCGTTACCGCACCGTTCCACGTGACGTGGAGATGTGGACAGGCCCTAATTCCTTAAAACCACATGATCTACTACTGGTATAGATTGACCTCGCATAGGAATTATGGGGGATTTACACGGGTCGATTTTAGCCGTGCGGCAAGTCACCAGTCGCATCGCTTGTGAAAATCGAATCGCCACCCCATTTACACCGGTCGACAAAAATCGCATGCGACTTGTTCATTTCTAGCGGAACAACACAGCGCAAAACACACCTCATGCGGCGGGCGATCGCCTGCAATTGACCATTTACACGGTCTATTTTAGTCACCCGCCGCATGCGGCTTGTCGCCGCACGGCAAAAGTCGGATGGCACTCAACTTTGGGGTTTGCGATTTTAGTCACTTGCGGCCTAGTCGAATTGTCATTTAAACTCCCTATTATTATATATATATAAGGTTAGTCGGAAAGGGGGTACTAATCCGAAGCCCACTTATAGTATCGCTGATGACTGTTTGAAAGCAAGTGTTAAAATTTCAAAATTCGATATTTTTTTTTTCCAAATAAAATGATTTTTATTTTAGTTTTTTCAAAAAAAAAACATCCCTGCTTTAGTTACAAATTCAGAAAATGGTCCTTCTAATTCATGACCCCAAATATGACCTAAAATGTAAACACAGCTGATCATTACTGGGGATAGATAGATTTTAGAGTTTTTTTTTTGAGATTTTTGAACAACTGTTTCTCTTAAACTATTGACTTTTAGGAAAAGTTGTAGAACAAAAGTTACTCATTATTATGTGTACTTTAACACCCTTTCAGATTAGTACCCCCTTTCCGACTAACCTTGTATATTGTGTAAATTCCCTATTAGACAAACAAAAAAAAAACTTTTTTTTATACCGTTTTGGTAGGTGATCTTATCTCAACCACGATATAAAAAAACCCATTAATTTTCGCTTCGCTTAAATTAATGAACGCACGGCGACACAGCTGGCAGGCACAAATAGCGCGATATCGCTCCGTGATGATAGTGAACTGATTGTTAAAACGAGGCGCTAAAATGACTCAGAAAAAGAAAAACAGGATGTTCCGAAGAAAAACAGGATGTTCCGAAGAAAAACAGGATGTTCCGAAGAAAAACAGGACGATCCGAAGAAAAACATTTCTTTTTGCTGAATCTGAAAAAAATCTAGCGCCAGGTCAATCTGTGTCACCATTACATCACACGGTTTGAAGGAATTACACGAATTCGTTTACATCCTGTATACCGTGGGTTTTCAGCCAGTAAGAGTTCAGCATAACCTTACGACCTTCTCCAGGCGAAGGGCATCCAAGAGGATTTACCCACGATAAAAAAAGGGTGATGATGACATCAGTATCTGACAGTGGTTTTTTTATAATACACTTGGGAGCACAGAAATCGAGCCACTTTTTTCACGTGTCCTAGTTATTAGCTTTAGTTTCATGAATTATATAATTCAAAATACAAAAAACTACCCTCATTGTAAAGGTTATGAAATAACCTTTTAGGCGATATATGTTTAGAATTGATCTGTTCCATAATACCAAAAATAATAACAGTTATACCTACTTGAAAAATAGAAGTGGCTCGATTTATTTGCTCCCAAGTATATTTCGATGGGTGATGAAGAATATTCCTCTTACCAAATTGCAATGCTGTATTGAAATACCGCGGATAAGTCATATTATTCTCTACGGGTAGGGCCACGCAGATGCCAGAAGTACAATACATGCAGATGCCACAAAACCGCACCAACCCGTGCGGGTTCTTCCAAGCTGGTCGTTCAGTGATACCAACTTTCATTGTTCGTAAACTGTAGTACAGTGTCGTCATAACACACAAACCTGAAATACATAAAGCATGCTAAGTTAAATTTAAATCAAAAACCAGCCAAGTGCTAGTCGGACTCGCGCCTCAAAGGTTCTGTTCCTTGGAAAGTTCAATTTTCATTTTTTGGAACCGCACAACTAAATTTGTTTGTAAAGGTTTTTTGCTGATTTCTAAAAAATTGCTAGTTACAGACATTGTTTTATTTTCTTGTAATATTTACATAACACCCCATTGCATTACATAAAACCACAAGCCATATCAAATGGCTTTTTCCACTCTGAGTGGAGCGGAAGGGAGTGTCAGACTCTTACTGACTAAAACCCATCCGTGTTCGAGTGAAGCCACACTGCTCCGTTGCGTTGCATTGCGACGTCGCAGGGCTAGATTTGAACCAATCTATGGATTCCAAATGTAGCGCTGCGACGTCACATTGGTCCAAATCTAGCGCTGCGACCTCGCAACGCAACGCAACGGAGCACTGTGGCTTCACCCTTCCTCCTGATGCCCTTTGCGTTCCAGGGCCGCGGTTACTCTTTCGAAGAAATTCAGCAACTTTGACAGGCACTGGCCCTAGCGGGCTCCATCTACTATGCTGAAATCTCATTGAGGCGCGCGTGGAACACTACGCGCCGTCGACCCAACCCGGGCTTGGTTCTGGTGGCGAGCCACCCAACGCTCGCCGTCCGCAGGCCCGATATCCTCCGCCTGGAGAAGACAAAGAGTTACGTAGGGCTCTTATGGACTAAAACCGCCGCGTCGTTATTCCTTACTTTTGCCTTTGGCCGGAGTTACAGAATTTACTAGTCGATTAACCACCCCATACTGTCATTTCTGTAAACCTCAATTTAGACAGACAATTCCACTGTTACTGTTTACTGATTGTCAGTGGCGGCGTAAAGGGGAGGCGGTGGGGGCGGTTTGCCCCGAGTGCCAAGCTCCAAGGGGAGACAGTCCGCGCCCGCGGAGAGCCATTGTCACGCACTTTGACTAAGGAAATTAGGAAATCGTCCGCAGCGCAGCACAGAAAAAATGCTGGCTCAGCCACGAGCACATGCAGCAAGTAAGTCGCATAAGCATGTTTAGTATTTGTTGTTTTATTTTGGGGAGTGTTTAATACAAAACCGCTCCGGGCAACCCATGCCACGCCGCCACTGCTGAAGTAAAATTATCAGCAGAGAGCGGAATCTAACGGCAAAACAATTGAAATGTAACAGGGTCTTGCAGGGTCATGTAATTAAGCAATAAAATTCAAAACTAATAAGTATCGATAAAAATACTCGATAAAAAATAACGACGTATCTCTATTACATTTCAATTGTCATGCCATTAGTGTCCAAACACACTATGCCGAAGGTACGTGACCGAAGTTCCGCGGCTGATTTTACGTTCCGACGTATTCGGCTGATATGACACATCATAAGTGCGGAACACCGCGGCAAAAATTCAGTTGCACAAACTTGTGAGGGGCGCGGGCGTTTGCCTCCCGCTGCTCGGCCCCGGATCTTCGTCGGCAATCGAACCGAACTTAGGTCGCGTATAATTTCTGCTCTACAGAATACGTTGCCGCCGAATTATCGCTGAACTTACGCCCGACCGAAGTTCGGCTGTAATACGCTATAACGCAACTCGGCACAATGTGTCATCAGTAATTCAAATAGTATTGCAGGCGTCATCATGCCGAACTTCGGTCGCGTATCTTCAGCATAGTGTGTTTAGACACTTAGATTCCGCTCTCTGATTATCAGTAACACAGCAACCAACGGTAAAACTTATCGAGCCCAAACTTAGACCTAGGTGTACAATTTTATAGAGTAAATCAAAATTCACTTACCAATAAAGAAGTCACCTAACATAGTGAATGGAGCTAAAAACTTGAGGTTCCTGATGAGAACCAACAGAAGTAAACCAGGTATACTCATTAATATGTACATTCTGATGTTACCCAGCACTTCGGTCGCAGGCGAATGCACACCTTCCAACACCTGTGTAGGTACATTTAAAAAATCATATGTTATTTGGGGCCCACTGTAGGGTACTAGGTTTGCTTTCTCTTTCAGTACTTTTTTTCTCCTCGGATCGGGACTAGCTATACCGGGTGTTTTAAAAATAGTATCTGACCGAAGTATCACAACGAAGCAGTATTCTCTCAGGAGGCAGGCTCTTTTTACTTATCCTTTTTCAAGTAAAAATCCCTGCTAACGATCATTTTATGCCAAATCTTGAAGAGTCCAGCTCCTATCATCTTAGTTGCTATTGGCAGACAAGAAGACGGTGTTTACGCCTTTTATGACACCCATGGTTGGAGATTTGGTGTTGAAACAGATCTGTAATGTATTCATCATTTAGCAGAAAGACATCCACTGCTGGACATAGGCTTCTCCCAAACATCGCCAGCGAATTCCCGCGACCTTCACCAGATCATCGGTCCACCTTGTGGGAAATGGATAGACTACCTTTAATCCATAGAATTAAAATAACATATACCTGTCTTAACGTATGCGCGATCATGATTTGGTAAATACAGCAAGTTCCACACATATTCAAAAGTAGACACGTATCTACAGTATATCTGAAAGTAAATTGAAATATAAATGAAATTAAGGGAAAAAGATGACCGCTAACAACGTCTAAAGGTATCTACTATTCCGAATCGAGTTGCCAACTGCAACTGCCGACAGCACGTGCAGCGGCTAGAGGTGACGCTGGTGTGGCGAGTGTCGTGCGTGGTGCGACTTCATGCAGTCGCTGCAGGTGCTATCGGCAGTTGCCGTTAGCAGCTTAGTTCGGAATAGTACCTTAAAACAATTTCTGAACTTCTACCTCCTAACCTTTGTTGTGCCAACTATGTTGGTGTCAGCTTCCAGTCAAACCAGATGCGGCTGAATACCAGTATTTTACACGGAGCGACTGCCATCAGACCTCCACAACCCAGTTACTGGGCAATGCCGATATCCTAAGGTTAGACCGGTTTGCAGACTTTCAGGTTTCTGATTACCTGTAACGACTGTCATAGGTATTCGTATGACACCCGGGACCAACGGCTTAACGTGCTATCTGGCACGGAGGGGTCTTGATGTGTAACGAACGGTCACCCATCCACGGACTGACCGCGGCAAGCACAGCTTAACTTCGCAAATCGTATGATCGGCGTGGTTGTTAATTAGCCACGAGCCTCTAAAAATCAATTTCTGACAAAAATGATGAAAAAATGCTATCATAATGATTGTAGAAGATTTTTTTTAACTTGGAAAGACGAATTCGTTTGTTGGTCCCTTACCAACTAAAACCTAACTACCTTTGGCCAGGGGGGCAGCGGAATACGCTTGCGCATCACCTCCTCCCACCTCCCTCCGGTAGGTCTAGGCCCGCCTGTTTCCCCATGCGGTCTCTAAAGTAAGCCGCACTGCACTATCCATCAGAGAAGCGGTACAAAATGCCTTGATTTTGTTGTTACCTAAATTCACACCGATAATTCATCCCTCATCAAGCTGTCTTCCCCCCACCAAGCCCGCACCAGCAACGCCCTAAGCCGAGGTCCGAGTCCCACTAGGGGTCGCCTTTAGTGCTGTTGTTGCAGGTAGTCATGATATTAGTGTAGTACAAGTAGTTAGCTTAGGTTTAGTATTTTACTTCCTCACCATTGGCTGGAGACCCTTCAGGTCTCGCCAATAACTGCCCGGTTACGTAAAAGGGGTCCACAAGGACCATCTAAAGAAGTGCAAAAAAAATGTCTCCTAAAAATCTCTTGGCTACCCAAAAAGTGATATAAAGGCCCAAGTGGCGAGTTTATTGCTATTTTTCGGGCACAATTATGGCAAAGGTTTTGCTTACCTGAAAACTTTGCAGTGTTTTCTAACCCAACCCCAAGGCGAGGTAGCGGCTGCAGCTTCAGCTAAATCCGGGTACGATAGTTTATTTATCCTTAACCTACCATACATTAGCCGGGCTGATCGTACTAACATCTGTGGATAGATAGACAAGGTTAGTCGGAAACGGGGTACTAATCCGAAAGGGTGCTAAATAAAAATGCAAGTTACAAGTTTAAAAATAACCAAGAATAACTTACAGCCACAAGATAATATAACAGGATTCCAATAACAAAATTAACAACTAGTGATGTCCACAGTCCTCCATACATGTACGCTTCATGCATGCTTAGTACTCCTGCGCCGATGCTTCCCTTGATCAGATGAGCGGTCGACTCAACTATGCTGCAAGAAATTGTAATGATACAATAAAATTCGAAAACAAATGTTGCGCCCAGAAAAAGCAGCAGAACGGGCAAAAAAAAAACTGTTATACAGGGTGGTAATTTGAGATAAGGCATGAAGGTGTATCTGTACCTAGCGATTGACCATGCCCTGCGTCTTAACGAATACATTAAATAATTAGTTCTATATTTGTTCTATCGAAAATGCATAATACGCAATTTGTTCCGTTTTAGTTTTAATAAAAAATATTAACAAAATCTCATTTGAATTGTAATGGGGACAAAACTGTCACATTATAAGCGAAAGAAATTCATTTACTTAGAGTACATCGCCAGCTTTACTTCTTTGTATTGTCTTTTTTAACTTAAAGTAATGAATTTTTATACTTAAGTAAAAAGTAGATAAGTAATTAGAGTTAATGTAGAACTAATCGCCTATCTAGATTTTGTTTTTTTAAAGTGCGTAATTTAAAAGTACATCGCTGGCTAACTGTTATAGAAGAAGCCATTTTTTATAAAAACTAAAACGGAACAAATTGCGTATTATGCATATTTCGATAAAACAAAAAATATAGAACTAATTATTTAATGTATTCGTTAAGACGCAGGGCATGGTCAATCGCTAGGTACAGATACACGGCATGAAGGGCAGCTACCTTAACCATTTCAGCTACAAGAAAACGTTCATAAAGACCACCCTTAAATTTTGGAATCACTTTTATCTGCATTTACAGCTTTTGAAAATGTACAGTCAGCGAGAAAAGGGGCAGTTTTCACATAATATTTTTATTTTGCCAATCGATCCTATTACCCATAAGGATCAAAAGACTCTTGCAGACCAACTGGGATTGGAGTATGTACTAGAAAGGTCATAATCGCAAAAAAAACTTATTTGAGATGGGGTAGTAATACGGATGGGATAGTATACCTTAATCGTTGTGGCTACAGTAAAGTGTTCTTATGAGATAGTCCAAAATTAAAAAAAAAACCTATTATGTCATACGATTTGCGAGCTGTGCTTACCGCGGTCAATCCCTGGATGGGACCGTTCGTTAAAGACATATCGAGATGCTTCCGTACCTCGGAGACCAAGTTAAACCATCCCGGGTATCTTATGAATATCTATAGCAGTCGTTACAGATATTCAGAACCCTGAAAGTCTGACAACCAGTTTAATCAGTGACTGGGTTGCAGATGTCTGATGGCAGTCGTTCCGTTGAAATGGTATTCAGCCACATCTGGTTATACTGGAAGCTAACCCCAACATATTTGGGAAAAGGTTAGGCAGAACATGTAACTTAATACCGTCACTGGCAGCATGTAGATGTGCATTTATGCCTTTAAGCAACTCTTCAGGACACACAAGTGTACTACAAAAAACTACAATAGCAATATAAATTACTTAGTACTATACATTTGCGTCCTTTCTTCTGAATAATCATAATTCACCCTCTCAGTTCCAGGGTAGTACTGATATGCAGTACTTTCCCTTTGTTTTATGTATTTCCTTAGTTCCTGATCCAACGTATATAGGCTGGGTGTAGGACTTCTCTGAAACAATTGGTCTTTAAGTTGTTGATTGTAGTCAAGTGCTGCTGTGACTACAGCGGAGATGTCAGGGAAGTCGATTTTAGTTTCCTGCAGAAATTCTCCTTAGTTGTCATAGAAGAGGCACTGGAGATGAGATCCTGGAGCTCCTCTATATTATGTGCTGAAGACGGCCACTACAGTTTTATTGAGTAAAAATCTCTCATATCTTGGCTTCACCCCAGAAAGGACCTCTGGATGGCTCCCCTCGAAAAAAAGCCTCAGACGATTGTACACTGTCCGTTTCGTTTCCAGCTTTGAATAAGTATTGAAAAAAGTACCAAGTTATTATCTTATACTAGCTGACCCGGCAAACTTCGTACCGCCATATTTTTGTTATCAACTGCTGGCTGAACAACTGAACGTCAGTTTGTCAGCCGTGACCAAGGGAAATAGGGATTCATTTTTATATTACTGAGATTTCGTTTTTTTTTTAATTTCAAAATTTTCTTTCGTAAGAACCTTCTCCTGACAATTACGAACACCACAAAAAAAGAATTAGCGAAATCGGTCCAGCCGCTCACGCGTCATGCCGTGACCAAGGGAAATAGGGACTCATTTTTATATATATAGATAAAAGTAAAGAACTTAATATCCAATATGGTATGTCTACACCAGTGCGCTTTCATATTCATCTTGCGCTTTCGTCTGATGCATGCCTGAAGCGCCATAGCGCAATAGCGCATGCCTTAATACTAGTTCGAGTCTTATGGCTATCAATATTGCATGTGCTTGACGCAAGAGGAATTGAAAGTTGAAAGCGCAAGATGAACATGAAAGCGCACGGGTGTAGACATACCAATACATTTCTTTCTAGTTTTGCCCTAGAGAGCATCTGTTATAGAGAGCCATACTGGGAATTCCGCTGCGCGATGGGGTTAGGAACACCAAGATCCGGGAGCGTACGAAGATTGTATATGTGGCCGTTGCCACAGCACAACGTAAATGGAGGTGGGCGCGCCACATAAGTCACAGAACCGATGGCAGGTGGGGTAGGAAAGTACTAGACTGGAGACCCAGGACCGGACGGAGAAGTGTCGGGCGTCACGCGAACGTTGTAAAAGTAGTTGGGAAAAACTGGATGAGGTATGCTGAACAAAGAGTAAAATGGCGTGCAAAAGTGCAGGCTTTCACTCAGAATTGTGTGACAAAAGACTGAGAAAGAAGAAGAAGAAGAGTGTTGCCCTTGCTTTGGATATTCCTCTTGTGGTGAGGAAAGTGACGGCGTCTGTAGTAAAATGTCATCACTACATCGGCCTCTTCTATGTTTTTGGAGTCGGTTTTCAGTGTGACCTGATGCTGCTGAGTATCAGTATGTCCGCCTTGTGTAATCTGACTAGTAGGATGTACTGAAAAGTTTCGATAAAGTCATAGCCTGCCCTATATCAAAATTTGTAGGGGGGCCCTTCTACCCAACTGCGGCGACGCCCAAATGGAAGGTAAACATTTTTCCCAAAAGAAATATAAACTTGGTCAATGGTTGTATGGAGTGTCTGGGGTGTGCTGAATTTAGAGTTTGGCGTATTGCCTAAGAGCTTGAGTGAAATTATGGATAACATTTTAAATGATGGACATTCTTACCCACTCGTGAGGTCTTTCATTATCTGCTGAAGCACCCTAAAAAAAAGGTCCTTTAGAATAAAATATTATTATAATAATATATGACTCTAAATGAAATCAGCTTAAAATCGCAGTACGTGGCGTTCTACAGTTAAAACGTCAACACCCAAATATTCCGAAATATTTTATTCAGAATTTGGATATTCCGATGTCCAAAATCCGAATTTTGTAAAAATTGTCGCTCAACGAGCTTTTAGCACAGTCGCCAGGTACTTTTCACTTGCAAAAGGTCCGTCAGTCCTGAATTTTGAATATTAATTTATTTTGAAAAACTTAACGAAATCGAGTCAATCGTTTCGGAGTCACGTTGCCACAAACAGACAGACAGATATACAAACAGACAGCCATATAGACAGACGGACAGACTTACAGATATATAGATAGGCATAGGCACGGACTAGAAAAAAAAGAAGGACTCCGCGCCACGCATATCAAAAGTGAAGCACCGTACCGTTCTATGTGTGCGTGATTTGAGGGATACCAGATAAATGAAAATTTCCCCATTTTTTTTATATTTCGAAAGTTTCATTTCTTTAAATGAAGCCATATAAGAAGTCCGCTTACATTATTTAATTGCAATTACAAACATATACTTAGTTAAAACTTAAAATTAAGTATTTATTTTGTATGAGTAACAAGAAAAACGTTTTCGACGGAATTCAATGTTCTTCATCTCTGCAGGCTCTTATTATTTTAATCCAATCATTATTCCATGGTTGATTTGCTGTAGGAAATCTATAAAAATAATCATATTCAATACTTGCAAAAAACTCACAAAGAACACAAAAAAATGGATTACCCAATCTCTCGGGAAAATTACCCATTTATTTTTCGACAGCACTTCTATGTCTTTTGAGGTTTTGTGTTCCAATAGTAATGATTTTAAAATGTCAAAAATACAATAAATCAACATGTTAAATAAGTGTCTTACTTGTGAATGTTATTCCTTGACACTTTTTCTGGGATGTAGAATTATTTTTAAACCATTTCACAACACAAGAAGGCATTATTTTATTTTATTACTTGACGTAAACAGTACCTACAATGACGGCGCGGTGCCGCGTAATGGCGGCCAGTCGGCACCTTATGATGTAAATGTGTGCGTGAGGCATGTTTGTACCAAGGACTTTATATAGAACTGGACCGAGATCTTGGCAATTTATATTATCTAAAATAGACTTTATACGCAAAACATAAGACATAATATGGCTTGGCAAACATTACGGTACACTTGAGATAGCAATAATTGTACCTTGTGTCCCTGTCTAATACACACTGTGTGTTGTCACGTAAATAGAAAATGCATATTCCTAAATTAGTAGAATTTTTGAACTAAATGTACAAATTCATAAACCAACTTTTTTCATCTTAGTTTATCCCAAGAGACGCGATACAACTATCGGAACTTTTGTTCGTCAACGATTCGTTGTAAGAGGACTTTTTTTCGTCAACGTAAGGCCAGGAGGCGATTTTCATATAATGTGCTTTTATCTATAGTTTTTTGACAGCTTGATATTAAGTCAACGCATTTATTTCAATTAGACCATATAAAGACACTTTTGATTTATTAGGTATTTATAATAGGAAAAAAAAGAAGTTACTGCCGCGTTCCAAAGTGTAGATTCCTATGGATTAAAACGGGCAGTAAACTACATGGTTACTATTTGCATCAAAAAAAATTTTTATTATTTCGACACATTGTCCATAGAAAAGCTGTCAAAACGTCAAACTCATTCCTTACATAAAAGTTATCTGACGATTGAAAAATCAGCCCTAAATATTATAAATTAAACGATTTGATTGGCACCTATAATAAATATTTTATTACTAATTTAACAAAAAAAATCTAGGTATTCTCTCTATCTGACTCGTAATGAAGATAAGAGAACTCGGTTTGGGCTTTTCTATTTAGCTTCTTCTCAATGGTAGTAAAAAAAATACAAATGCTGATAACCCCATTTGCATTGACGTAAACCGATAATTTGAATTAAAAAAAAATTATAATTGGATTTATTACACAATTAATTTGGAATTTGCGTTGTAAATGCTTGCAAAAGCGAATATTACCCGGACTGTGGAATATCTTTTCACAGAAAGGGTTTTTCATTACTTGAATTTTCTTACCGTTAGGGTGACCATGATACTTCTAGTAGCAGTACATACAAAATCTAAATGTCTAATATGGGATTATTTTTCAAAGATTTTTATTATTGTAACTCTAAGACCGCAATGATACTCATTTTCAAATATAGATCAAGGCATTGATACATTATTTAATAGCTCTAAAAAGCAAAAGTTTCACGTTCAAAAGACCTTTGTGACTCTAAATAAAAGAAACAACGTGGTTATGAACGTACCAACGTGGATTAGTTTTGTCAACTTTTTTTAGCGCGTAAATTTAAAAAACATCTCGAATTGTTTTGTTCCCCACTACATCGATGTAGTTATTAAATACTTTAGTTAATGCAGTTTTAAGTGTTTTTTTAGGTAAATTTGTTTCCGCAGCGTGATATTCTGTCATCATTCAGATATCTGTATCACAGTCAGTCGATCGAAGTTGTCAATGAAATTGTAAACTAGCATTTCGTTGTGATTTCATACTTTATTGTGAATCCTGTTTCAACAATGTCGTACGTTCGTTTACTTACCTTTATCAAAATATCGAATTAAATCTAGGCACATAGTCTCAGTTTTTTTTATTAAAATGTATATAAAATGTGATGCTTTTATTTTTAGTGAAACACAAACAAGACGTCGCCGTCGTGTTAGTATGACCAAACTGCTTCACCTGTGGGAATTTTTAAATAACTTTAAATAAATTGCATATAATATTGCAATAGGTACCTATATTGGTTTATAAATTTCCTTTCATCAATTTCGAATGGGTTATTTATTTCCCTAATGCGACGCTGTCGCTTTTTCTCCATACGATATTTACTCTCTAAATATTCAAATATCTCGTACTCGTCACACATTTACAAAAACAGTAAAAAGTGTGATCTAATAAACACTTGTAATTTTTATACAAAGTATCGAGTTTAGAAAGTCTTATCGACCAAATTTTAAGTGGGTCCTCACAACAGTTTACCTCTAATAACAAAAACAATGTTGAATAAGCTCGTAAATATTAACTTTTTCAAGATCGCTTATTTTGACATTACAGCCGCTCAATATACACTCTGCTGCTATCAAATAACACATCATGGTATGAAAACTATACAAAAGAAAAGGTGAACGGATTTCGTAAACGTCAACTTAGCAGGCCTACTACAGGCCTGCTTTAACGATGTCATAGTACAAAAACGCAGGGCAGTTCAACTTCCAGGCAACTTCTGCCCTGCTTTAAGAGGTCATAGTAAGCCCCCTGACCCAAATAGGAGCGGCGGCGCGGCGACCTATAGTCCCAGCCTAACATCTGAATATAATTACAAAGTGTACCTAAACAAAAAAGGAGTAGTATGTACCAGGGATGTTACGGAGGTGGTTTTATCGGAACCGAAATCGGAGTCGGAGTTTTTAAATTTGGTTTGTCGGATTCGGAACCGGAATCGGAGTCCGAGGCGGATTCGGAGGTGTTAGCAGAAGAGAGATGTGTTAAGGACAGGCCTAATAAAATAAAATAGTATTTAGGTACATAATTTCAGTCAGCCTCTTTAATTTCAATTAAAAATAATAAACCTACATACTTAGTAAAGGCGCAGGCGATAAAAAAAATGCTTCGACCTCCTATTCAAACCTACGATTTAAAAGTATCGGAGCCAAAGTCGGAACCGGAGATGTAATATCAATCGGAAGTTCCGACTTATCGGAGTCGGAGTCGAAGCTCCGTAACATCCCTAGTATGTACAATAATTGTGTAAATGTTAGAAGACATTGCTAATTATGGTTATATCTTTTTCCGATTGGTTTAGTTAACTTGCGGTATAAAGATATTGTAATGCTTTAAAGGACATACAATATTTAGTAATACTAGGCAGGACTTATTACACCATAAGTCTGCCATATGGTTACCCTTGTGTTATAATGCTTTCACGGTAAGTTGATTAATTTGGCAGATGTCAGTTCATGACATGAAAATAAATTGTAATGGCGCTTGTGTATGACAATTTAATTCAAAAAGTATTAAATCAATTTAAAATATTAATAAAGCCTTACCCAAAAGGTTGTTTTAAAATCAGAAACATAGAAACAATATAGTTATATGTGTTTAACGCCATAATTATATATTACATAAATGATTTTGAAAAAACCCCGACGCGTTTTCAAACTTGCGTCAGATGGTACCAGTTGCCAGAGACGTGCGTATCGATAAAATAATTTCGATAAATTTATATTAACAGAATGAATATTTTGACTGTCGTAATAATTATAGACGATAGGCTCAGTTGATTGAATAATTAAAATAAGGCTCATTATAGCCCAGTTGCCTTGCAAAAGGTCGGTCAGTCCTAAATTTTGGATACGTGATACGGATATGTGTTCTTATAAAAATTACAAATTTTGTACCTTGAGTGACCTCGGCGCGCTCTGCCATCTTGGGTTAAAGAACCCAAAAATGAGTTTTTATTAAATAACTCCTTATGGGTTTTATGCCAAAAATTATTCACATCAATTTTGTAGAAAATTAAATTCTTATTTTTCATTCCAGACTCAAAATCAGAGGTATTTTATAGGTTTGAAGCCCATGTCTGTCTTTCTGTTTGGCTGTCTATTTCTCTCTCTGTCTGTGTCTGTTTGTGGGCTTTTCATAAAAAAAACACCTAACATAACACATCCAAAATTCAGGACCGACGAACCTTTCGCAAGATAAACCTCTTTTTCGCGACCCGGCTACTGGGCTTATTATTGGTGATAAATAAAAAATTATGTTCACTCATCCCATACCTGCTGGATTCATTATCACATCAGCACGTAATCGTCTATTGTTGAAGATATGCATGCTAATTGACTTAATCCTAATTACTTAAATCACAAGTATTTGAAATGTACATAAAATCACATTACAATAATTTGTCAAAATCTCGCTGAAATTTTACTAATTTTATCGATAGTTGAATCGACTACAGTCACATGTCTAGCAACTCCTATTGACATGTGTCATTTTAATCTTCATAACGTGAAAACAATATAGAAAGTGACAAGGCGTACACTTATACCTATCTCACGTGATTCGCAGAAATCGACAAGTACTCATTCCAGTTGTACGTAGTACTTATTACTTCTATGGTTTGTACAAACGGTCCGGCATACTTATAGTGCTTCACTTTCGATACACGTAGCGCGGAGTCCTTCTTTTTTTTCTAGTCCTTGGGCATAGGTGTCAAACTTATAAAAAAATCCTTTTTGCGTCGTGGGTTAAAATAGGCTTCAAACGTATACACCTCTTTTTGAGTCGAGAATAAAAACTAAAAAATGCTTGAAAATTGTGTTTTTGCCTACTTTAAGTGCAATATATCGTAAACTATTAGCTATAGAAAAAATATTACAGGCAGGAATTGTAGGGAATTTAATTTTCTATAAAATTGGTCCGAACTATTTTTGGCATAAAACCCATAGATAAGGAGTTATTTAATAAAAACTCATTTTTGGGATCTTTAATCCAAGATGGCGGAGCGCGCCGAGGTCACTCAAGTGCGTTAACTTGATATTTTCATAAGAACACCTAAACATAACACATATCCAAAATTCAGGACTGACGGAACTTTTGCAAGTGAAACCCCTTTTTTGCAACCTGGCAACTGGGCTATTTCTAGAGTTTCTTTATAAAACCGAGATTATCCGGAGGAAGGCATAACTTACACTTTGCGCTATGCTAGCGGCATCAGTTGCAGGAACATTTTCTCCCAAACGAAAGGTGTTTCTTGAAGGAACGGCATAACCTGAAGTACCAGCTGCTTCACGATCGGTATCTGGCGAAGTACCGTTGGCTCTTGAAGCACCGGTTACTGCCCGTGAACTGACCTAAAGAAAGATTCTGGGTTAAAGGTACAAGTCCGAGACGGGCTGCAAACAGCTGCAGACTGCAACCGCAGAACGCAAGTCACATTGGTTTGTATGAACCAGTAGTGTCGCTTGTCTGCTGCTGCGGTTGCAGTTTGCCGTCGCCGTTGGAATACTACCTTTAAGGTGTGCACCTTAATGGTGTTATTCGGACGGCGAGTGGCGGTCTGCGGATGCAGTCTGCAGTTTGCAGCCCGTCTCGGACTTGTATCTTAAAAGTAGAGGATGATAATGTAAGCCCCGCCAAAGCTGTGCTACACGCTAGTTTTGGGAGGCCTCAGACCAGCATGTAGCAGCAGACTGCGATAGCCTGAGTTGATTCAGAGATTGTCTGCCTATACAGGTTGTAAACGAATTCTTGTAATTTCTTAAAACCACATGATCTATTACTGGTAAAAATTAACCCTGGTCTTGCGATATTGGTAAGCAGTCGTATCATATCATATTTATTTAGTAAATGAATGAAAGCACAGTGACACAGTTTGCAGGCACGACTAGCGCAATATCACTCTGCGCAGTCAGTAAACTCGGGGCGTAAAATCACTCACGTTAAGAACACCTAGTTTTTTTTATACTGTTTCGTAAAGTATTCTATGTAGGGTCAATGCCACCAGTAGATCACGAGGTTTGAAGGAATTACACGAATTCGATTACACTCTTTAGAAAGTAGCTGTTGCCTGCTGGCTACGGCTTGCGATTGAGCGGAGACCGCGTATGGTGGTAAACGTAGTGTGGGATATCATCAGGCTAGGTGGAGTGACGATCTTCGCAAGGCTGTTGGTAGCAGCTGGATGAGAGGAACCAGGGATTGAACTCAGTGGCGAGGACTGGGAGAGGCGTATGTCTAGCAGTGGACTGCTACAGGTTGATGATGATGATGATATTGCCTGCGGCTTCATCATCATCACATCAGCCGAATGACCTCCAATGCCTCTCCCAAAGATTTCCATAATGGCTGATTACATGCCGCCTGCATCCAACGACTCCCAGAAACCTTCATCAAGTCATCTATCCATCTAGTTGAAGGCTGTTCCAGGCAGCATTTTCCTACGATATCGTCAGCAAATCGAAGATGAGTAATACAGTCGCCATTTATGTTAATGCCGAATCATTTCCATTCCAGTACCTTGAAGGCATCCTCCATTGCAGCGGCGAACAGTTTCTGGGAAACATCCCTCTGTCTCACATCTTCGCATTAGAATTGCCTCTGTGTTCTGTTAAGGCTCATTTACACGGAGATAGTTTCTCGAAGCGAGTCTCATGCTATCTCTGTTTCTATCGTAGAAAAAGACAACAATAGAACGAGTCTCGCTTCGGGAAATTATCCTCGTGTAAATCGGCCATTACTGTACTCGGACAAACATGATAGCGTTGTAAAAACACTAACGCTTAAGCTTGCGGCTTCGCTCGTGTAGAATTCAGAAGAAAGGCATCATTTCGACAAGTCTTTGTTCAGTAGATTATGATAAGCTGTACATGAAGATCTCGCTTCCGGCCGTGGTTCTGTCCCTAGTCAGGAGCGAGAGCGCATGAGAAGTCGTCGGCGTTGCCTCCTTTTGGCAGAAAGAGGCGGCTGCATTTCTCCCTTCCCACGTCAGACGCACCGGGCGCCGGGAGGGCGCGCGCCGATCGCCGGCCACCCTAGTGTGTGGCCTGTGGCCGGCGGGTTAGAGGATCCGTCGCTCAACCAGTAACAAGCCCGAAAAGGGCGCGCGCCGTGATCCGCGCGCACCTCTGAAGAGGACGTGGAGCGAGGCCCCACAGAAGAAGAGGTCTGACGGGGATCGAGGTTTGCCGGGGTCGCCGTGCAAGCAGCTGTGAATCCCGCAAACCCGGCCATTGATTGGTGAGGAGAAGGAACACCGTGGATTTTTAGCTGGTAAGGATCCGGCAGAACCCTTCGCCCTCAAAAAGGCTGTAGATGAAGATGAGTGTCAGATCATTACATAATCAATACTTACGGAGCCTTCGCCTGATGTAGGATCTGCGGCTGCCCGAGATGTACTCGGCTTTTCGTCATTAAAAACTGTCATCTGAAAATTTATGACGTTGGCATTAATCTTTATTTTCTGCACAATTTTTTTCATGTCCTGATATTTGTAGAAGGTTTATGAAAGTAGTAACCTGCACTAATCTATTGTGTCCCTACTAGGCGCGTTACAAATATAAGTTCGAAAAGACTATGCTTATTTCATTTGCCTATACTCCTACTGATGATGGTCATCATGGCAGTGATATAGCAACGTTAGTTAAAGAAGTCTACTCATTTACTTTGTTATAAATAAAAGGACAACCAGTAACGACAACCATATCCGAAATACCTATATTAAATATTAACACTTGGCAAACGAGATTGTCACCATGTGGGATGTTGATTCAGCAGTTATGGTGCCGATAGTAGTTACGGCCGAGCCACGTCCAACATCTAAAGACGATCTCGTTGGCGTCTGGATACAGAAAGCGGTACTTCTCGACACGGCGCGTATTGTGAGGAAGTTTCTCTCTCTGAGGCCCTGACCACCGGTAGCTTGGACACTGTTCCCGATACCGGTGGGCTACTATTTTTTATATCCATAAATGTTTTTATTTTGTAGTTAAATACTTAAAACTGTACTTACTATGTTTGTTATTGAATAAAGGAGATTATTTTAACTTACTTCACACACAAACACAACTTTTTTTAGACATTTTCAGTCAGTTAGCTGAATTCTAGGCGGATGCCGTCTTGAAACCTTGAAACATTTTGATAACAACTTTGTGAACACTACTAATATTTATGATTGTATTAATTATATTAATCTATAGAATGATTTTTCGGATGATCACAATCACAACATATTTTTCGTCAGGTCTCTTAGCTGTTATTTTGACATTAATCTTTGAGTTAGAAAAAAAAAATTGTCTTAATAATTTATGGTCATAATTGCATTTGAAACTTTTTGCATAATAAAAACCGTAACATGTGGCGGTTCTTTTCTGCACATGAGGCTTCCCTGGAAATAAAATATAAAGTATAAAAATTGACTTATCTCCCAAAATATAAAAGTTTAGTTGATGACTATGGTTGATTTTCCTTCATTGGAATGATAATTGATCGTAATAAAGGATTCAGTTCATTATATACTATCCTGTTTTTAATAAATAACGCCCCAGAAAGCTATTAACCCTATTTGTTAATTCTGTTATTTCATTAGCTTATCCTTCGGGCTATATTGCTTTCACGGTAACTTGATTAATTTGGCAGATGTCAGTTCATGACATGAAAATAAATTGTAATGGCGCTTGTGTATGACAATTTAATTCAACAAGTATTAAATCAATTTAAAATATTAGTAAAGCGTTACCCAAAAGGTTGTTTTAAAATCAGAAACATAGAAACAATATAGTTTTATGTGTTTAACGCCATAATTATATATTACATAAATGATTTTGAAAAGACCCCGACGCGTTTTCAAACTTGCGTCAGATGGTACCAGTTGCCAGAGACGTGCGTATCGATAAAATAATTTCGATAAATTTATATTAACAGAATGAATATTTTGACTATCGTAATAATTATAGACGATAGGCTCAGTTGATTGAATAATTAAAATAAGGCTCATTATAGCCCAGTTGCCTTGCAAAAGGTCGGTCAGTCCTAAATTTTGGATACGTGTTAAGGATAATGTGTTCTTATAAAAATTACAAATTTTGTACCTTGAGTGACCTCGGCGCGCTCTGCCATCTTGGATTAAAGAACCCAAAAATGAGTTTTTATTAAATAACTCCTTATGGGTTTTATGCCAAAAAATATTCACATCAATTTTGTAGAAAATTAAATTCTTATTTTTCATTCCCGACTCAAAATCAGAGGTATTTTATAGGTTTGAAGCCCATGTCTGTCTTCCTGTTTGGCTGTCTATTTCTCTCTCTGTCTGTGTGTCTGTTTGTGGGCTTTTCATAAAAACACCTAACATAACACATCCAAAATTCAGGACCGACGAACCTTTCGCAAGATAAACCTCTTTTTCGCGACCCGGCTACTGGGCTTATTATTGGTGATAAATGAACATTTATTTTCACTCATCCCATACCTGCTGGATTCATTATCACATCAGCATGGTCAAGCATGTGTAATCGTCTGTTGTTGAAGATATGCATGCTTATTGACTTAATCCTAATTACTTAAATCACAAGTATTTGAAATGTACATAAAATCACATTAAAATAATTTGTCAAATTCTCGCTGAAATTTTACAAATTTTATCGATAGTTGAATCGACTACAGTCACATGTCTAGCAACTCCTATTGACATGTGTCATTTTAATCTTCTTATCGTGAAAACAATATAGCTCACAATATTATATTTAATGTGATTCTGGGTATTTTCAGAAGACGATGGATTGAAGTTTCTCGAAATCTACTGACTTTCCCTACGGTACATGGGTACTAATTTGCATAGAAGTAATATGTACTACGTACTTGTTGCATATATTGCACACTCTCACGCCTTCACTCTGTATATCTATGGTACGATTAGAGTGAGTTACAAACTACAGTCCTGAATTTGCGGTCTTCGCTCAAAAAGACTAATGGCCGAGGTATAGACACCAACGACAATAACTCGCAGACTAACGGCCAGTTTCTTCATCAAAAGTAACAGCCGAAGTAACGTGACAAAGTCAAAGTAACGGTAAAACTTCACACTTTTAGCTGTTGCTTTTACTGTTACTTTAGCCTCAAACCTTTATTGCTCAATAAGCTGCTGTGAAAGCTAAAGTAAACGTCATTTTATCAAGTTGCAGGTTAGATCTTACTAACGGCCAGTTTCTTCATCAAAAGTAACAGCCAAAGTAACTTCACAAAGAACTTTCACTTTGACATTTGGCACTACTTGACAGTAAAATTGCAGTGATGCCATGTGTTAAAAAAGCTCTTACGTGTTATTACGTTTACGTGTTACGTGTCTCATGTGTTAAAAGAAATTACGACGTTTTTGTTATGGCAGCTTCTTTGACTGTAACTTTAGCTGTTACCTACTTGAATGAAGAAACACATTTGCCGTAGTATCATTAAAGGTCAAGTAAAAGTTAATACTTTTACTGATTACGTTAGTTGTTGATGAAGAAACTGGCTATAAGAGAGGGTAAAAAAAAAAGAAATACTCTTTCAAAATATTTTATTTAACACACTTTTTCTGCTGATACAAAGAGCTCGGCTCTAGTACTGGGATTTCCATTTGGTTCTAAACCACAAGAGTCTGAGGACTCACATGCATCCTCTTCCGGCTTGTTGTATGCCGCTGTTGTTGTCGTTTGACCGTTTTCACAAGAATCCTTTGGTTTTCCTTGCCTATAATCATTTGAAATTCTGAGAAGGGTTTTTACTAAAGGTGATTTTAAAAGTTGGTTTTCTAGTACTTCATTGTTTTTCTCATTGTGGTCTCCCCTATGTTTATCACCTCTATAATTACTCCTATTGTCACCCCTATAGCTACTTCTGTAGCTACCTCTGTTATAATTATCGCCTCTATTGCTTCCTCTATTGTAACTGTCGCGTCCTCTATTATCATTATTAGGTCTATAACTTCCCCCATGTTGAATGTCATTTCTATGGTCATGGTCATGATCATGGTCGTGATCAACCCTATCACTATTACCTCCGTAACTACCTCTGTTATACTTATCGCCTTTGTAATTTCCCCTATGATAGTTATTGCCTTTATTGCTTCCCTTATAATAGTGTTCTCCCCTGTAGTCATTGTCTTCTGTATATCCTCTTTGGTCGTTGTAATCTCTTCCTCTGTCATTTCCGTTCTTGTAAGGTCTTGATAGTCTTTTAGAATTAGTCTTTTTATTAGTCTGAAAATATAATGTGAGTAGAAATTAATTATAATACTTTAAACATGCTGTCCCTGGAATTATGGATCAAGTCGAATAAGGGCGTGGGCAAAGTCATTTCCAAACTTTTTAACCCTGAGAATGTGGGTGCAATTTTTTAGGGTTCAAAAGTTATGACCAATTTTTTATTCTGTTACTTCTTCTGGTACTCCAAGAAAAACCATTAAAAAAGAAAACTAACAGAGATATAATTTTTATTTCAGGACTTGGTACTCGTAATATCTTGATTAAAATTTTTGCCAGACCAAAGCCTTTGTCGTAAATGTTTTTTCTTATTGAACACATGTTGTTTTCTACCTGCGTAAAAGTATTACTACAGGAAAGGTGAAGCAATCGCATTTGACAGTCGTTACGGGTAGTCAGAAGCCCAAAAATCTTACAAGCGGTTTGACCTTGGAGTATCGGCATTGCCCAGTAACTGGGTTGCGGAGGTATGATGGCAGTCGCTCCGTGTAAAATACTGATATTCAGATGCATCTGGTTAGATTGGAAGCTCACCCCAAGTTCGGAAAAGGCTAAGCAGAACATTATTAAACATAAATACCTCTTGACCCAATTGATAGAGATACATGTGTGGATATGTCCCGTCTTTGTTTTTGGCAGCCTCCAGGCTGTTTAGGAAATTTTTGTGATGGTAATTATTGGAGTGATAATTATTGTAGTGATCATTATTGTAGTGATCATTATTGTAGTGATCATTGTTGTTTGCTTGGTAATCAGATTTGTAGCCGGACGCGTGTGCTCTCGAACCTTTGTAATTTGGGTACCGATGGGCATTATTATTATTGTCTAAAACCAAGACCAGTGGACGATTCTGATCTGAAGCTTTCTTGTACAGATTTGATAGAAGACCAGAGTATTCCCCCGTTGAAGATGGGTGGATGATCTGAAAATTTAGTTAGAGAACTGGGTAAATTAGGAATTTTTTTTTGGGTTGACCAACTTTATCGGGACTATCCCAGTCGAACTAGTAAAATTTATTTCTTGATTACTAAACAATGATGAATAAGTAGTTTTTTTAGAACTATGTTTATGTTTTTTCGATAATTTTAGTTCTTTTTTACCCCTATGTTTCATATGCATGTTATGTTGTCTCGTTGAACTGTGTCCAAATGAAAAAAATCTATTTTTCTTACTTTGATTGATAGATTTAAAAAAAAAACTGATGGGAAACTTGCTAAATATTGGCTCCTTTATTAGCCATTGAAAACGAAATAACTTGTATCGGAATAAAAATACTTTGAGATATAATCATAGTACTGTAAGATTATGCAAATCATTCTACATTAAAAAAACGACCTGCTGATCGAAATATTTTGGTTGTTTCAACGTATTTACAAATCTGCTTTATGTAAATTGGTTTTGGCACATTTTTAGATCAATCCGTTTAATTATTAATTTTATGGAAAGCTACGGATAGACTAGGTACTCTCTTGTCTATAAAAGATGGTGAAAACATTTTTAACAATTTATAATTGAATGCCTATGGCTAGTTTGCCGCTGTACTAATTTTGTGCATAAAGAATAAAAAATAATGCACAAATCTACATATATAAAAACTAGCGACCTGCCCCGGCTTTGCTCGGGTGCTATGTATTATACATATAAACCTTTCTCTTCAATCACTGTACCTATTAAAAAAAACCGCATCAAAATCCGTTGCGTAGTTTTAAAGATCTAACCATACATAGGGACAGATAGCGGGAAACGGCTTTGTTTTAGTGATGAATCGACGAAATGTATGTACGCGCATAACTTCCGAACGATTGCACCAAATTGGATAATTCTTTTTTTGTGTATTCGTTATTGTCAGGACAAGGTTTATGTAAAAGAAAATTTAAAAAGAATCGAAGTTTTTTTTAATAATAATAATAACCCTCTGGGAAAGGCGTTACCTCATCATGAGATTAACGTAAAACCGGAGGGAACATTAGACTAGCTTTCTACAACCCCATCATATAACAAAAAATGTATCATGAGGTCTACTGAAAAGCTTACAAACCGCAGGGCAGCTTGTGGCGAGCTGTTGGTGAGTGGCGACACTGCGTACCTTATTGCCTCAGAGAGTCGGTCAGGGCCTCGTCTCCAGTTTGCCTTTATTGGCTGGCTGGAGTGGAACCCCAAGAGTGCCCGCAGGATTCTCAACTCTGTCTTGCCTTTATCGGCCGGCCAGAGGGGGGCCGCCAGAGCTATATGCTCGGGGGTGGAAGTGTCTAAAGGCGTAATAGCGGGGAAACCCACTCCGGGTCTCTTAGACCCGCGACGGCGAAACCGGGGCCACACCTCTCTACACCTCTAGCCGCTCACACGTCTGTTGCCCCCTTCGCCTATGTACTGGCGGCTTTTCAGGGGGCCCAGCTAGTGAGCTGGCGAGTCACCGTCTGCCAACACTTCAATTTTAAATGTTGAAAGGCAGACGCCGTTTTCTTCCGGCAATAGAAGTTATCAGTCCACCTAACACCCCTTCCCATAGACCAGATATTTTTCACCACATTTTACAATAGTCTTGCACCCACCTGGGACGGTCCATGACTGTACTCCAATAGTGCAGCCGTGGATAGTCCCGGGTTGGTGCCCCACCCCATTTTAGATTAAAGCTCTCAAAGGGGCCTCTGCGCGTTGGACCTGTGTCCCCGTGTATGCCTTCCAAAGGACCGGACATCTTCCGCACGGAAGATGAGCCGTGATGTCCAAAGAGATACAAATAATAATAATAATCATGTTTTTTTGACGAACAACTACAGAAAATATATTGTGAAGGACGGCACGGTTGACATCTGTCGGGCATGCCACTGTCCCGGTGAATCTATCCGACATATTGTCTCTGGTTGTTCTCGTCTTGCTAACGGTGAGTATTTGCACAGGCACAACCTCGTAGCTAGGATTATCCACCAGCAACTTGCTCTGAAATATAACCTTGTGGACACAGAAGTACCATACTACAAGTATGTGCCCGACCCAGTTCTCGAGAATGGTCATGTCACACTGTATTGGGATCGATCTATCATCACCGATAGGACTATTGTTGCCAATAAGCCTGACATCGTGGTGATAGATCGATTAGAACGCCGCACAATGATTGTTGACATCACTGTTCCGCATGACGAGAACCTCGTGAAAGCCGAAAATGATATAAAAATCAAATATCTTGATTTGGCACACGAGGTTGTCGACATGTGGGATGTTGACTCAGCAGTCATTGTGCCGATAGTCGTTACAGCCAATGGCTTAATAGCCAAGAGCCTCGACCAACATCTGATGAGGCTCTCGTTAGGCAGCTGGATCAAGGGTTTGATTCAGAAAGCGGTACTTCTGGACACGGCGCGTATTGTTAGGAAGTTCCTCTCTCTGGAGCCCTGACCGCCGGCAGCTTGGACCCTGTTCCCGATGCCGGTGGGCTACTATTTTTTATATTTTTAAATGTGTATTGTTTTTATTTTTTATAACATATGTATTTAAAAATATAATTTAATATGTATATATACAATGAATAAACGATAATAATCATTTTATTTTCAGGCAACTGAGGCCCATAGAAAAAATACACAGAATAATCTTATATAATAATAAACTAATACATATTAAAAAACCTTATTAACTAAACACGTAACGTTGTCGGCGGCGTCGTGTTTCGCTGCGTGGTGTCGCGTAACCGACCTCGGAAACGTCGATATACGACACCCTTCGGCCAAAAGTCCTCTTTCAAGAAGGTCTGTAGCTGTTGGGTTGGAACCCGTACCACGAACGACTTAAAGTTGATGCTGTGGCGCGATTCCAACCTTTCGACCCTCAGAGTCCAGTTGGTCTTCACTCTTAAATACTCCACGACTTCCTCAACCTTCGTGGAGTGATGCAGACGCGAAATGTACAGCTGCGTCGTAGGCACAGCAGGACGCAGCAGCATGTTGGGTCCACTCGGTGCGGTACCGCACTGGTTACGGGAAGAGGGCTTCTTCTTCTTTTCCACTTTAGTGAAACCCTCTTCATCAACTTGGCCCGTTTTTTGTAAGGAGCTACGGACCGCAGACAGGGCAGGTTGAGCACCCTTTTTCAATTTTTCCCCTACTTTGGTTTGTCGCTTAGGCTGCGACGCCTCAAATTTGCCAGTCGTGACAATAGCGGCGTAGGCACGTTTAGGGGTCGACGTACCTACGTGTGACGTTTCCGCAACCGGTGTTGAGGTGCGGGCGACAGCGGCGGCGGGCGGCGCATGGTCAGCAATTTCGGCAGCTAGTGACGCATTTGTATTCGCCGATTCAAAACTGCCGATTGATGCATTCTGCGCCCCTCGACGTGTGTTCACCTTTGAGGCCTCAGGTGACCCAATTACTGAACCAACGTTGCGCAATAATGCTATCTCTGTACGTAGTTCAGCATTGGTTTTTTCCGAAACCTCCATTCTGGACTGCATCTTGGTCATCTCCACTTTCAAGGTAGTGATGTCCTTTAGCAGCCGTGTAACGTCGACGTGATCGAACGTGACGGGGGGCAGTTTACTTAGCTCCTTCGCCACGAAATCTGGCACGTCGTCCGGGTCAGTCTTCTTCAACATATCGATGATGTCTTGAAGGCTCTTCTCAGTCCCATCTCTGCGGCGAGACGGCATCTGGTCCAGTTTTCCAAGTGACTGGAACAGCAACAGTTTACCACTACTGATCTCGTCCTCCTTGAAATTGGACCGGCATATCTGCAGGATGCTCACCTCGTCCATGTAGTCAATAGCATGGACTAGGAATGCCAGCAATTCATTGACTATGAGTTGTTTGGAACTCATAGTGTTTACGGGCAGCGGCTATGGCCGCGCAACACGCGAATAAAATTCGTTCCGTGCACAGTGGAAACACGTCCGTATTCGAGCGCGCAACGCACTGCACTGAACTGACTGACTTTAATGTCTTAATATGAAAAGTGAATGAGACAGAAGACTGTGAGAGATCTTCAATCTATTGACACAAAACATTGATAGATTATACAGCGTGTCCCAGAAAGTAGTGTCAAGCGGAAGTCCAGAGGTAGAACATCCTTTGAGGTACCCAAATCACCCCCATGTATGTTCCGCGATTTTTTGTAGTTTTCGAGTTATGAATTTTTTTGATGTTTTTTAATCAAGCTCTGACTATAACGACATTTTTGATCATGCTGACGTGAATAGTTGAGATACATGAGTAATTTTTTTTTTATAAGTTAGCTGATTAGTGACCCTATCGAATGCATAAACATTTGTAACCATAAAAGTAATGAATGCGTTACAAAAAATATTGAATTCTCATAAAGTTAAAATCCTGCTTGGTTCCTAAATCTTTGTGGGTGATTTAAAAATAAATCTCCCTAAACTTTTTTCGTCAGATGTATTTTAAAAACTTATCCACTTTATCAGCTATTTACCCTGTAAATTTCATCGAGCCATCTCTACGATATCACAATAAAAATTTCATTCAAAGCATACAATGTCGATAAGTCCAGTTGTAAAAGGGTGAATGAAAAATTGATTAAAACTAACTAATAATGTCTTTGTTAGTAACCCTCGACGTAAAAAGAGGGGTGTTGTAAGTTTAACGTGTGTGTCTGTCTGTGGCATCGTAGCTCCTAAACGGATTTTGATTTAGTTTTTTCTTTTGTTTGAAAGGTGACTTTATTGAGAGTGTTCTTAGCTATGATTCAAGAAAATTTGTTCAGCCGTTTGAAGATCATCAGCTCTTTTCTGGTTGTTGAAGGGATATGTGCAACTTCTACTGGTCTGATCGATCGAAATTTACTATCCTGTGACTTCAATGATATTACAATAACATGGTAACCTTGACCTGATACTCAAGCATCATTTGAAACAGCATGATACCCAATTTACAGTAGAGGTATTGTGTGCCTATTGATTCTTTAAGTTTATGATAAGTTGTAATGACCTCCTTCTTGTCACATGGCATCCATATCATTGAAGTCACAGAATAGTAAATTTCGAAACAATCAGACCATGAAATTTACAGGGTAAATAGCTGATAAAGTGGATACGTTTTTAAAATACATCTGACGAAAAAAGTTTAGGGAGATTTATTTATAGATCACCCACAAAGATTTAGGAACCATGCAGGATTTTAACTTAATGACAATTCAATATTTTTTGTAACGCATTCGTTACTTCTATGGTTACAAATGTTTATGCATTCAATAGGGTCACTAATCAGCTAACTTATAAAAAAATTACTCATGTATCTCAACTATTCACGTCAGTATGATCAAAAATGTCGTTATAGTCAGAGTTTGATTAAAAAACATGAAAAAAATTCATAACTCGAAAACTACAAAAAATCGCGGAACATACATGGGGGTGATTTGGGTACCTCAAAGGATGTTCTACCTCTGGACTTCCGCTTGACACTACTTTCTGGGACACGCTGTATGTTGACAACATATTTACGAAAAAAAATGGCGATACGAAGTTCCGGATAAGCTAGTAAATAATAAATCAAACTTTAACTTACAGATAATAAAACCAAAAATACTATATTTAGAAGGAATGTGAGATTCGGTCCTGTATGCGCCATGTCGATCCGTTGACGTCCACTTTCCAAATATGCTATACTTCAGCCTCTTTTAATTAAGCAAACTTAACGCTCCATATATAATTTTAATGAATTTTCATTAACTGATAAAAATTATTTTTTGTTTTGTTTCATATTTCCTGTTGAGTTATTACTGGTTGATGTTAATTAATCACTGTGGAATTTAATATCGTCATCATTAAATTCAAGTTTATTCTGAAAATTATTATGAACTTGAAAACTCATGCGCAAGTTCTTTGGAGTTCCATTTTCAGTAATGAATATTTTTGGACTGACAATATAAGGATTTTTAGGGGATCTTGATATTTTTTTCTGATTTCTGGATTTATTATTACGTATTAGAATTTTTTCGGTGGTGTTTTATGAAAACTAAGGCCAAAAACGGAAGAATTTAATCAAAGATAATATGACAATAGCTGACAGAGGGTTTAACCTTAGGATATCGGCATTGCCCAGTAACTGGGTTACGAAGGTGTTATGGCAGTCGCTCCGTGTAATGTACTGGTATTCAGCCACATGTGGTTAGACTGCAAGATGACCCCATCGTAATTGAGAAAAGACTAGGAAGAACATAATATAAATATTTATTTATTTCTGTATCACACAAACAGAGTATTTTGCAAGCTTTGACCTCATTTTATTAGGTTTTCCGGAACCCTTTTTTATCGTGGTAGAATCCTCATGGATACCGGCTAAAAACCCACGGTGTTCCTTCTCCTGACCCTTGGCCGGGGTCGCGGGATTCGCAGCTGCATGCACCGCAACCCCGGCAGGCCTCCGTCCGTCAGGGCCCGGCGGACCTCTCCTTCTGTGGGGCCTAGCCCCACATCTTACTGAGAAGCGCGCACGGAACACATGCACGCCGCCTTCTCGGGCCTGTTACTGGTCGGGCGACGGGTCCCCTAACCCGTCGCCCGCAGTCCACACACTAGGGTGATCGGAGATCATCGCGCGCCCTCCGGCGGCGCCCGGTGCGTCTGGCACAGGAAGGGAGAGTGGCCGTCGGCTCTATCTCTCTCCGCTCCCTCCTTGGTCGCCATCACCACCTCGCAAAAGGACGCTACGGCTTCCATGGACAGAACCACGGCCGGAAGCGAGATTCTCCCAAACCCTAGCAAAAAAAGATTACATTAAGTGTGAAAAATACCAATACCAGTCTTTTCTGCCAGTTCTGTTTGCATCAATTCTCCTTTTTTGCAAAGTTGTTCAAGGGTAATTATTTTAATAGGCGGCGAGCCTATTGCTATTGACTGCCTCGTTGGTCCAGTGGTCGCAAGTGCTGAGCGTGAGGTCCTAGGTTCGAGCTCCAGGTCGGGCAGTGTTATTGAGTTTTTCTGTGTGGATTTTCTCAGTAGCAGACCGGAGTCTGGATTTGTTCCCGGTTGATGTCAATAGGCTCGCCCCCTATTACATGGGACTTAAAGATGACAGCGAAATGAGGGTATACTATACACCTCTGCGAGGTGTATAGTATACCCGAGGAATACAGGCGTATGTTACATTATCCAACGTTTTTGGCAATTTTGCTCTCAATTTTTCGGTTCCGAAGAACAAAATAAAACCATGCATAGGATAATATTCCATAACATCGAACCTGTAGTTTTCAGAGGCATTCTTGCTCGAATGCCGGGGTAATATGTCTCCAGGAATGTCTTTGCGAGACGCCTTTAAAATGTTTTATCGATTTTTCACGTCTACCTGGATGATGTTGTAGTGTTTAAAGAATTGATTCGTTGGAAATTTTTAATTAAAAACATGATAAAATTGGATTTTTTTAACTATACCATCATCATTCAGCCGAAAGATGTCCACTGCTGGACATAGGCCTCCCCCAAAAAAGGGGGGAAGGGGGGGGGGGTTGCCGTAATCACCACTCTTAGCAGGCGGGTTGGCGATCGCAGTATTGTTAATGTACTCAGAAAACGCTGCTGCCCATCCTCTAGTGAATCCCTAGGTCGCCTTTTAAGACACCCACGGGAACAGATGGGGTAGTGCTATTCTTTAAGTCCGGCACCACACGAGACTTAACTATATCGTGTGTTTTAATAAAGGGCTCGTGGCTAATTAACAACCGCGCAATTAAATGATTTACAAGGTTAAGCTGCGCTTGCCACGGTCAGTTCGTTGATGTGTGACCATTCGTTACACATTGAGTCCCCTCCGTGTCTCGGAGAGCATGTTAAGCCGTCGGTTCCAAGTGTCATACGAATACCTATGACAATAAATTTTTACGGGTAGTCGAAAGCCTGGAACTCTGACAACCAGTCTAACCTTAGGATATCGGCAATACCTGGTAAGTGGGGTGCGGAGGCCTAATGGCAGTCGCTCCTTGTTAAATACTGGTTGGTAGTCAGCCGCATTTGGTTCGATTGGACGCTGACTCTAACATAGATGGTAAAAGGCTAGGCAGAACCACAAGTGCGAGTAGGACGGGCACCGTAAGGGTTCCGTGCCGTTGTATAACCGTAAACAGTTTCACATACATGGTATATGAAAAAAATCACTACATTAAGTTTGTCACGTAGAATTAGAAGTTAATGATTTTCGGATTTATCCCTTTTGCTATGAGAGTTTCCTTCCAAATTCTAGGTCAACGAAAGTACCCTATAGGTTTTCATGTGTCAGTCAGAGAATTATGAAAATAAATTTTGTAAGGCCGTATCTTTTGCTGTAATGAGTTACAAACTTAACAGAACTTGATACCTCTAGCTGTTCCTGAGAAAAAAGGTGTTGACGGATAGACAGACGGACAACAAAGTGATCCTGTAAGGGTTCCGTTTCTTTCATTTTGACGTACGCGTGTTGCCCCAAGAAAAGTATTCACTTAACTGACATTTTGGTGCTGCATTATGTGCTCAGGGCACATCATACGGCATTCAGTAATTTCAAAGTAAATTCGATAATGTGTTTATTATGCTCAGAACCAAGACGTCGGTTAGGTGGATACTTATCTTGGAGCATCATGTCTATGGAACCCTAAAGGTGACTTCCCACGGGGCGTCATATCGCGCACCGTGACGCACTAGCTCGCACCGGCGCACCTTGGGAAGAGACTCGTCCGTGGTTAGCAGACATGTGCGTAGCGGTGCGCCGAATCCGCCGCGAGTCGGTAAATTCAAAAGTGCGGTGCGATTTCTATTGCACTTGGTATTTGGGAATGACAAAATAGCTTCAAATCAGGCACCGTCATAAGGTGGCTACCCACGGTGCGTAATTTTACGGATAACGCACAGCCGGAGCATGATATCACGCACCGTGGGAAGCCACCTTAAGAAAAACCGTGAAGATTAAAAATATATCCTTATAGCATACATAACAATGTTGCTTGCTTATATTTTCTTATCCAGTTAACATTTGATTAAAACCAGCAAAGTGTAACGTTTTGTTAGATAAACAAAACCGCTCATTGACGTTATCAACATGGCGCTGATAGAACGCGCCGCTTTATGCTGTTTAATTTTCATATTCACAATCGTAAGAGTTTTCTGAATTTGTATTTAGAACCCCCGACAAAAAAAGGGGTGTTAAAAGTTTCATGGATACCCTTTGCCAGGGGAAGGCGAAGGGTGATGACTCTTACCGGCTAAAACCCCACGGTGTTCCTTCTTTTAACCTTAGGTCAGGGTCATGGGATTCGCAACTACATGCACTGCGACCTCGGTAAGCCTCGGTCTGCCAGGGGCTGGCGGACTTCTCCTTCTGTCGGGCCTTGCCCCAGTGCCTCCTGAGACGCGCGTCGTGTTGCAGCTGCCTTTTTCTCCCTCTCCGCTCCTTTTTAGGTTGCTATCATCTCAAAAGGAGGGGACGGCTTCACCACGGAACCATGGCCGAAATAAGTTTGAAGCCTATCTCTGTCTGTCTGTCTGTGGCATCGTAGCGCCCAAACAGATAAACCGATTTAAATACGGTTTTTTTATTTGAAATTTGGTTATGGGCTATGTTTAGTGGAAATCGGTTCAGCCGTGTCAAAAGACACAGTTTGTGTAGGGATTTCAGCCAAACAATGGGTATTTATTTGACTTCCGCTCGTCCGATTGACTTGAAATTTCTATTAAATGTGCAAACCTATTGAAAATACAATAATAAGGTACCATTGAGCTGACCTTATTGATCATAACTTATTTTGACAAGAAGGACTTTGAGGATGGCTTAGGGTGGTGATCGGCATTCCGCCATGACTAGTAGTAGCATAATTATGACTCGTTATGGAAAGCACTTTCTCACCACATTTATAATAATTGCTAAAAAGGATCGACAGCTGTGTTATTCACACCACAACTATGCCAGAGCTGTATTTAAATTGAAAATTTAAGAGTTATTCTGAATTTCTATCATCACGTTTCCACAAGGGGTGGGTGGGCATGAAAAGTGCCTCCACGAGTGACGATACGTAAGTACGTCCGGCGCACTCTGGGCAGTCAGCCTCGCTACCAACCTTGCTGACTGGCTAATCTTTTCACCACGGCATGAGATTCTCGTATAGCTTGTGCCGATACGACAGAAGATCATAATTCTAGATAACTCAATAGATCGAAAAGTACAAGGTTAGTCGGAAAGGAGGCACTACTCCGCGGGCTACTTAAAGTATCAATGATGACTGTTTGAAAGCAAGTGTTAAAATTTCGGAATTCCGTTTTTTTCCGTGCAAAGTTATTCGTGTTACCAGTTTTTTCAAAAATTCTTCATCCTTTTAATACGAATTTAGAAAAAAACCTTCTAATCTATGATCCCAAATATCACATAATATGATCATAGCTGATGATAGACAGATTTTAGCGTATATTTATGAAATCTTTGAGCTGTTATTTTTCTTAAACTATAAATATACTTTTGGGGAAAGTGGTAGAACAAAAGTTATTCGTTATTATGAGTACTGAGGAGTTACCCTGCGTGATCAAATCAGAAATGATGAGATCCGCAGGAGAACCAAGGTAACCATTGTAGCTCGAAGAAATGCCAAACTTAAGTGGCAGTGGGCGCCACATGGCTCGCAGAGCGGAGTGCCGATGGGGCCGAAAAGTTCTGGAGTGGCGACCGCGTACCGGAAGACGCAGCGTGGGTAGGCGTCCCACAAGGTGGACCGATGATCTGGTGAAGGTCGCGGGAATCCGCCGGATGCGAGAAGCACAGGACCGGTCGATGTGGCGATGCTTAGGGGAGGCCTATACCCAGCAGTGGACGTCTTTCGGCTGAATGATGATGATGAGTACAACACCCTTTCGGATTAGTACTTCCTTTCCGACTAACCTTGTGTAACATTAATGGCAAATTCAATTCGATTTGCTGTTAAATATAAACTTGATTCCTTGATGTTTTTTCAGAATGGTCTACATTCTTCTCCACGATCTCGAGTTAATCCATTAGGAGCTTTGTCTGAGCTTATTGGAAAAGATTCAAGAAGCCCATTGATTGTGGTAGTAGATTCTAGCAACCTTGCCAAGGTTTTGGATGACGATAGTTACCAGAAATCATCACATTCACATCACAACTATGCGAAATCGCCATCTACAAATTCTAACAACAATGATTTAACTAAAGATAATTATGAAACCCTTTTGTATGAATTATTAAGGGTAAGTTATGTTTCATTTATTTATGTTGAATTTAATAGACGTGTTCCTGGCCACATTTCCACGGCAGTATATGGCTGCAAATTTTTAAACAGCCCAGCCATCGCAGCAATATTTTGCAGCAGAATATGGCCAGACAATGTATATCTCGGCAACATGTCGACAATATGTTGCAACAACTAAAAATATTGTTGTATATTGCAATGTATTGCTGACATTGCTGGCAATTTCGCCGAAAATACTGTTGCAGCCACATACTTCCGTGAAAATGTGGCCCGTTTAGAAACACCTTTACTTGATACACTTTAAACATCGATCAAAACGATTTTTTGGGTAAAAGATGACACAGTTGCTTATAAAGTTTTCACTGTGAGATAGTATTTTTAATTTAGTATTAATATCCATATTGATATTATCCATCAAGACTTGGCACACGAGGTTGTCGCCATGTGGAATGTTGATTCAGCAGTAATTGTGCCGATAGTAGTTACGGCCAATGGCTTAATAGCCAAGAGCTTCGACCAATATCTAAAGAGGCTCTCGTTGGGTGGCTGGATCAAGGGCCTGATACAGAAAGCGGTGCTTCTCGACACGGCGCGTGTTGTTACGAAGTTTCTCTCTCTGATGGCCTGATCGGTAGCTTGGACCCTGTTCCCGATGCCGGTGGGCTACTATATTTTATATTTTTAATTGTTTTTGAATTAGAAACATTTAAAAATGAAATTTTGTATGTATTTAAATAAATATCTATATGTTGATATTAGTATCGTTTGTAACGAAACGTTACATGACTAATCATGTTTTGTTAATTGATGTAGTTCAAAAACCTTAAAACTAAATTAATTAATTAAAATCTATTCTTAAAACTAAATCTAAATAATAAGAATTGTTAACTAAACCAATATTTAAAAATAAAGGAACACATTTACAATAAATTAATGTTCGTTCTTTGAGTGTTATGCATTTCCGAACGCGCGGCGCATCTAGTCGTGTGGGGAGTTTTTTCATAGCCTTATAAAGTGATACGTTTGCGCAGCTCGGGGCAGTCGCTACTAAGCTGAACCTGAGTGCACGTATCATTATACCGAAATCGCGTCCCGTTGAAGCGCCCTAGCCGAGACGGACGTAATTAGTTGTGAATTAATCATAAATAATTCTAAGTGAAAGTTTTAAATTCCCGAATTTGGGAACTACGACCAGGTTAATACTGCCCGATTAACCTTCATCGTACAACATTACGGTATACGGCGAAGATACACCATCCGTGGCGCGCTGAGCAAGTCGCCCCGCTGCACCTTCCCGCCAAACTCGCCGTACCCGCGTGCACCCACACTGCGCTTTCCCGCCATACTCGCCGCGCCATCGTGCATCATCGGCCACCCACCATCTCCGGCCTGGGAGGACTGCTGCCGAATTTCTGCAGGGAAGTCCCTTTCACTGCAGGTGTGACAACAGACGGCCGTACACCCACGACCTCATAAATTTGTGTGCCTCCGCATAGTCTATTTTATTTTTTTATTATACGTTTTATTATTGGACACACTCGTTTTTTTTATTAGACACCGTCCTAATTATTAGGTGGCAATAAAACGGGTGGAGGTTACACGTTTAGCATAAAGAAGTAATGATACCCTCAATTATATTCGACGGTGTGAAACGGCTGTGTTATATTTTAAAATGATTGCAGGGGAACCAATTAGCTCTGGAGAATCAAAAGAAAAAAACAACCTCAAACAAAAATGCTGATCGACAAGGTGGAAATGTAGGTTCCGCTGAAAAATGCACTGATGAAGATGCGAACAGCTGCGGTAATAAATGCTGAAATACCATTTACATGTCTACCTACAGGTCTTGACTTCAGACTAGTTAGGGATACGTTTAATAAAAATGCAGTAAAAGTAACACAATTATTTTGAACTGGACGTCTTTGATTCTTTATAATCTATAGTATAATAATCTTTATTGTACAATTAAACTTACATTTGGCACTAGCTTCCACACTAGGATGCCCTATGTCGTGGAAGTTAGGTGGAACTACTACATATGTGTACATGCATATTAAGAAAAAAATACAATAATATAATCCCTACTAATAATTATTATAAATGCTAAAGTATCTCTGTCTGTCTGTCTGTTACGCTTTCAAACCGCTAAACCGATTTTTATGAAACTTATTAAAGAGATAGTCTGTAACCTGGAGAAGGACATAAGCTACTTTTATCCGAAAAAATACGGTAAACGCGATAAATGCTTGTTCCAAAAAAACTAAAAAGACTATAATAATTACCATAATATAACATTAACAGTTTCAGAAGTCGGTACAATTCTACACTGAAACAAATAAAAGCCACCGAATTTTGAAACTGCTAATTTTATGTTCAGGTAATTATTTCACTCTTTTTATTTTTTTTGAAGTCGGTTTTTACTTTCATTTAAAGTTGTTTATTGTTTGGTATTCTTCTATCTTATCCTTGTCCTAATTGGGCAGCGCAGTGCGATGCAGTACATCGAGTATTGCCTTGCGAAAATAACAAGAGATATGCCTTCCAAAATAGTGGCCTTCGTGAACAGTAGGTAGGTACATCTAAGGCGAATCTCACCCTACCATGCGCCACGCTCCGGTGCGCGGGGCGAAGCATACACGCGCAGAGCGACCGAAACGCAGATCTGCCCTATCATGCGGTTTTATCTGTGTCTCCGTGCGGAGCCGTAGATTTCGATATTCCCGCACCAAATAACATAATACCAAGTAGTTCTTTACATTTCATATTCCAAATAGCAGGACCGTTTTCAATTTCTAAAATGAACCATTTGACTTTGAGTTCCTTGGTGCACATAACCATTATTCGCAAAAATTTGCGCGTAACTGCAGATCTCAGTGTGTCATACCTCGCGCTATGTGCTCACTTTTTTTTTCCCTGCGAAAATCCTCATGGATGCCCTTCGCCCTGGGAGGGCGAAGGGGTATGCCGGACTCTTACCGGCTAAAAACCCGCGGTGTTCCTTCTCCTGACACTTGGCCGGGGTCGCGGGATTCGCAGCTGCATGCACCGCAACCCCGGCAGGCCTCGGTCCGCCAGACCCTGGCAAACCTCTTCTACTGTGGGGCATAGCCCCACGTCCTACAGAGAGGCGCGTGCGGAACACTGCGTGCCGCCTTCTCGGGCATGTTACTGGACGGGCGACTGGCACGCTATGCGCCCCCGCGCGTGATCACGTGATCTGCGCGCAGTCTGCAACTATGTGCGTCGATGAGTTATCAGAGTGTTGCACTATGCGTGTTTCATATCCAAACTGAAGTACTTACGGTCAACGTTAAAAAACGCAACCCCGCGCACCGGAGCGTGACGCGTGGTAGTGTGAGATCTCCTTTAATATTGTACACATACATAAAATATGGACGTATGAGGTCCCTAAATAAATAAAACGATAGGGAATCTCTATGGACCCCAAGGAATTGATAGCTATGCCCAAATAAAAGCTCTTCAATTTATTATGGATTTGGCTTCTGTTTTATGGGCTCTTTCTTATCAATCGGTCGATTTTATCTTGCTTCTTTATGTATGGTGAACTCGTTTTTGACGTATTCCTTGTAAAGTGTGATAGTGTGTCTTACACAAAAAATAGCATCCTCTGCACCCTAGCCAAAAGGCAGTAGATTGCGAAAATTTGCATTTTATAGAATTATTAGAAAAATTGCCAGGGTTCATTATTAAATATTATTTATCTTGAAAGTATTCGACTGCCTCGTTGGTCTTCGATCCTCATGTCAGGCAATGTGTTATTGGGTTTTACCGGGTGAAATTTCTCAGTAGCAGCTCGGATAATAGATTTGTGCCCGGTTGATGGCAATAGGCTCGCTCTCAATTACATGGGACTTAAACATAACGGCAAAATGAGGGTTTACAATACTCCTTTAATCAACCTTTCGGGGGAATACAGGTGTGATGTTATGAGTTATCTTTATAGTATCAAATTGAATGGCTTTGATTTCCATATTAACAAGTATAAGTAACAAAAAAAGAAGGAATTGTAATAGTATAGATGTAAACGATTTTTCACTTTAAAGGTTTATTTAAAGTATACAAGGATATTAATTACAAAGTTTTCAACCTAAATTAATACAAACTAAACTAAATCTAAAGTAAAAACAAAGAAACATTATATCCTAGACTAAACTACCAATATAAACTAAAGGAGTGCATCAAAATATTCCTCCGCATCGCTGTCCACTGAAAACGAGCCCAGAAGGCTGGCAGCGTTGCCACGTTGTATGGCAACGCTAATTCTCTGGCCGAAAAATAAGCCAGCCCTCTGGTCACGTGAAGTGTCGACCAGTCTTCTTCCTATTTCCTTAAAAAGGAGACGCGCACTCGGACCCCATGACCCGAGCGTTTCCACCCCAAACGGCTCAAAGTCATAGTTTCCTAAGATGTTTATATTTGCGCCGTTGTGGTTAAAGGTAGGTAACAACTGACTTACGTTGTGTTCGTACCAAAAGTTTTGCTTAAAAATACATATCACTCACTGCTAAACCAACTTCCAAACATTTCGCCCAGTCTCCTTTCCTCCAAATCTAAAGACAGTGATTTAATTACAAACACACAAACTGTTGCATTCATATTAATTAGACACTCATTGAATAACTACTCTCTCTAAATTACAGTTTCACCGCTCACCTCTACTCTAACTCTGAAGCTGCTAATTCAATTTCCTCTTACCTCAGTGGAAGAGGGGAACAATTTCCACACGTCTTTGTTTATGTCGAGTAGATAAGTGTCATAATTCACTGCACGCAGTATTTCAGCTCTTGGTTGCAAACTGCTTGATTCTATTAGGGCTGGCGGATGTGTAAGTTACAGTTTTGAATGTCTTACGTTATTATAAGTCTTATAGCATAATCATCAGCGTGGTGCCGGACGTAAAGAATAGCACTACCCCATCTCTTCCAATGGGTGTCATAAAAGGCGACTAAAGGATTCACTTGAGTATGGGCAGCAGCGTTCTCTGAGTACTTTAACAACAGCTATGTCCACACCAGTGCGCTTTCATGTTCATCTTGCGTCTTCGTCTGAAGCATGCGTGAAGCGCCATAGCGCATGCCTTAATACTAGTTCGACAAAAATGCGCATGGGAGCGAGAGTGCGTGGGAAGCCGTCGCCTCCTTTTGCGAGGAGGTGACGCACCGGGCGTCGGCGGAGGGTGCGAGACGACCTCCGGCTACCCTAGAGTGTGGCCTGCAGGCAGCAGGTTAGGGGACCCGTCGCCCGACCAGTAACAGGCCCGAGTAGGCGGTGCGACGTGTTCTACGCGCGCCTCTCAGGAGGACGTGGGGCAAGACCCCACAGAAGGAGAGGCCCACCAGGGGCTGGCGGAATCGAGGCCTGCCGGGGTTGCGGTGCATGCAGCTGCGAATCCCGCGACCCCGGCCATAGGTCAGGAGAAGGAACACTGTGGTTTTTTAGCCAGTAAAAGTCCGGCATTATCCTTCGCTTTCCCCGGGCGGAGGGATTCCATGAGGATTTTTCCAAGATAAAAAAAAAACCAGTCAGATAGTTGGACTTAGCAGCGAATCAAGTTGGAGGATTCCTCCTAGTGAATGCAAATTAATGAAAAGTAAGTCAATTTGTGTTGACTATTTAACGCTATATCTGCGGCTGGAACACTGTTTTCTTTTGGGAAAGCCTTCGTCCAGTAGTGGCCAACAGCAGGTGTTATGTCTTGAAGTCATAAAATCAAAATAGGGCCTAGCTTCTGAGTATGACGTTAGTTGAAACAGCTGGTAACGTCATTACTCCTCGGCTTGCGATAGTTGCTGTACTTGTGTGTAATTACTAACTGTAATTATTGTTGACAAACTGTGCGGGATGATGCGGTGGAGTGCTAGTGAGAGCGGGCTGGGCGGATATTTTATTATAACGACACTTAAAATTTCAACGGGCGTTGAAGTTCAAGGCCTCGTTGGTCTAGTGGTCGCAAGTGCAACTGCTGAGTGTGAGGTCCTCAGGTCGGGTAAAATTTTATTGGGTTTTTCCGTGTGAAATTTCTCAGTAGCAGCTCGGAGTCTGGATTTGTGCCCGGTTGATGGCAATACGTTAGCCCCCTATTATATGCGACTTAAACATAACGGCGAAATAACGATTTACAACGTTATTTTTAGTACATACAAAAACCGAGACACCCCAACAAAATTTTCATCAGAACTGCCTGAATACGTGTTTTTTTGTATTAACTCTCTATGTTTTACCGTAGTTTATGTCGCGTTAAGTTCCCTAGTAAAGTGTGAAATGCCTGAGATGTGCTATGCATGGGTTGCCTAATACACGGAAACTGACCGAGCGGACCATCTCAAGCCTCAAGGCTCAAGGTGTCTATTCCCGTCAACTGTTATGGTTAGAAACCTACTGAAACAAAATTGAAAGGATAATGCTCATGGATGTATGGAGTCCCGTACCATGCTGAATCAAAGTCAAACTTTGTTTTTTATAGACTACACTTATCATATTAACTCCTACAAAAGTTCTTTTTGTAAACAAAACGAGAGTTTCGGATATTTTAGAAATAATCTAAATAACCTGACAATGTGCACATGTCATACACGATTTAATATTGCTCTAAAAAACAGTAATCCGTATCTATTGCATTCTACATCTCTATGACCGGCTGTGAACGGACCTTAGAATAAGTAGAACGGACAATTAACCATAGAAAAAAAATATAATCTTTTAAATAAAAATTCTAATCTATTCTAGTTGTTTTTAATTAATGTAGAATCGGGGGTGCATGAAAAGAGCCTCCACGAGTGACAATACTACGGTACGTCCGGCGCACCCTGGACAGTCAGCCTCGCTACCATCCTTGCTGACTGGCTAATCTTTTCACCTGGCATGAGCTTATTCTTGTATAGCTCGTGCCGACACGATAGAAAAAAAAAGAAGAGAGAGAAATGTAGAATCGGCAAAATATATTTTTTTGCGTGTTTTTTGAAAGATGTGATCACGACACTTTCAAAATTCAAGGTTATAGTAATCATAAATCATGTGAAACGGAACGTTATGTCAAGGGAATAAAACGATATCAACACTTTTTTACTTTAAATTAAATTCCCTGTTCAAAAACCAATCCCCGACGAGTAATGTCGTAAAAAATTATGAAAATAATTACTGTAATATTTGTATCTTGATGCATGAGACTTTTTGGTACCACTTTTGGTCCCTCTCCTTTATGAAAAAAAAATGTGGTGTAAAAAATATGTCAATCGATTCTCCTAGTGATTCTGAACAATCTAGTTTCAGGTTTAGTATAAACTAAAACTAATCTTGTATGGTCATCGCGCAACAAACAGACTGTTCAAAATGATCAACTATGAAAATTAAACTATATCTCAATGATACAAAGCGTGTTTCAGAATGCACATGACAACCGTTATTCTGACAAGAATTTTATCTCATTGAGATAGAGTTTAATTTCTTTAGATGCCTTTATAATTATGAACAGTCTGTTCGGCCCGATATATTTGATGCTGACTGTACGCACGGCTACAGATCAAGCTGCGATTAGCTTTTGTCGTTCAAAAAGAACTAAGTAATACTAGACAATTTTGAATAAATGAGTTTTGAGTTTGAGTTTACAATTCTTCCAGTATAAGCTGATCTCGCATTGTATAGGATTTCCTTACAGTGAGAGGTTAGTGTAAACTGGAAATGTATAGCTTGATGTTTGTACCATACACCTTTGCGCAACCCTTCGGGAATAAAGGCTTGATGTTATATTTTTGTGCATTTTTCGCGATCGCTTTGTTTCTGCAAGATACTATAAAATATAATTGATAACTAAATAATTGTAAATCGCCCGCTTACACCGTAGCTGCAACCTTAATAAGGGATCACGAGAAGTTTGCATGCTGCCAGCGAAACAATTTATTATGCGGACGACTCTATAGCTCGTTCGCGACTTTTCCACACCGACGTATGTTTTAATTGTTAACAACGAAAGACTTTGTAGTCTTTGTTGAGTGTTAATAGATTGTGAGATGTTCATTTGTACTTTTTAACAAGTTGTAGAAAAAAGTTTCTGGTTTAGATTTAACAGAGATTTGGGATTTTAAAACCAAGATTATATTTAGGTTGACGGAGGGAAAACGGTGACTGTCGGCAGTGGTCGAGTCCATGGTCGACAGCGAGGAGTCCTGGGACGCGGTGGTGTCCTTCTGCGTTACGGTCATGTCGCAGAAGGAGGATGCGGATAGGGAGAGGGAGATCACCTCCACTCACCCGGCCCGCAGCAGATGCACCGGGCGTCGGCGGAGCGCGGACAACGCCCTCTTCCAGCCCCCCTAAATGGGTCCAGGGGCGACGGACTTGGGGAAGTCCGTCGCCCCCCACACATCAGGAACCGAGACGGCGGCGCGAAGTGTTCCAAGCGCGCCCCTCTTAGAAGGCGCGGGTTCCGATGAGGTCCGCGATGGTGGGCCGGTACCAGCCGGGGGTTGCGGAAGTGTCGTAAGTTTCCGCGACCCCCGGCGCAGTTGTGAGATGGAACAGCGGGGTGGTTTTAGTCAGTAAGAGTCTGACAGACCCCTCCGCCCACCCCAGGGAGGAGGACATCTATGAGGATAACCAACCCGCAAAAAAAAGGGAGAACGGTGAAGACTTATTAATAACACAACAATGATCGACCCTAAACAAACAGCAGATACATTTATGATTTCTTCTCATCTATTGGAGAAGTGAACAGTCAACTATCAGGCTAGGAGCCCAAAGGCACCCCTGGCCTTCACCTCACTGAAAACACCATGTGTCTGGACATACTTAGTTGAAGCCTATGAAATAAAAATGTTAATAAAAAATAAAAAAATAAAAAATAGTCATGGCACCGACGAGCTCCCCACCTACCCTACTAAAAACTAAACTTCACATTCTAACCCTACCTTGTATTTATATTCTGGAAATCTGCAAGTTAAAAAATAAACTTTAAAAAAAAGTAAAAACCGACTTCAAAGAAATACTAAAAGGAGTAAAATCTTCTTCTTCTTCTTCCTGCCCTTATCCCATGTTACTTGGGGTCGGAGCAACACGTTTTCTTCTTCCATTCCGTCCTATCACCCGTCATGATATCACTGACACCCTTCTCTTTCATATCATTCTTCACACCATCCATCCATCTTTTCTTTGGCCTCCCTCTTCCTCTCCATCCATCCACATTTATACTCATAACTCTTTTTGTCACATGCGTTTCATCTCTCCTCTTCACATGCCCATACCAAGACAAACGGTTCCCTTTCAACTTTTCTGTCACTGGCGCTACTTTCAAACTTCCTCTAATATACTCATTCCCGACTTTATCCATTCTGGTCACTCCACACATCCATCTCAACATTCTCATCTCCGCTACATGCAATCTTTTTTCATCCGTCTTCTTCACGGCCCAACATTCCGATCCATACAGTACGACAGGTCTTATCACGGACTTGTAGATTTTCCCCTTTAACTTGAGAGGCATCCGTGAGTCGCAAGTTATTCCAGTGACCTGTCGCCATTTCATCCATCCTGAGTTGATCCGGTGTGTAACGTCTCGGTCTACTCCGCCATCCCCTTGGACAAGCGACCCGAGGTACCGAAAGTCGGAGCAGGTCGGTATGGGCGTCCCGGCGAGAGATATTGGCACAGAACTAGAGAGACCGCCAAAATCGCAAAACAGGTACTCTGTTTTGGTTCTGCTCAATCTCAGACCAACACTCTCCAGTCTTTGCCACCACACCTCCAATCTGCTCTGGACCTCTAGGCCACTCTCGGCAACCAGCACAATGTCATCGGCAAACAGCATGCACCAGGGGGCCTCTTCTTGGATGTCCGCCGTCAAAGCGTCCATTATTACCAGGAAGAGGTAAGGGCTGAGGGCCGACCCCTGATGCAAGCCGACAGCCACATTGAAGCTGCCAGTAGTGCCCACTGTAGACCGGACTTGGGTACTGCATCGACTGTACATTGCTCGGATCAACTGCACATACTTCCCAGGCACACCTTTCTCCTTAAGGGCCCACCACAAAACCTCACGAGGCACTCGGTCGTATGCCTTTTCGAGGTCAACAAACACCATGTGCAAGTTTTTATGCGCACTTCTGTATTTTTCGCATAGCTGGCGTATAGCGAAAATGGCATCTGTTGTACCCCGACCAGGCATAAAACCGAATTGGTTTTGTGAAATTTCACTCTCTTCTCTCAGCCGCCTTTCAATGACTTTCTCCCAAACTTTCATACTATGTGACATTAGCTTTATTCCTCTATAGTTGTTGCACTCCAGCACATCACCCTTGTTTTTAAAGATGGGCACCAGCGAACTGTTGCACCATTCATCAGGTATGGCTTCTTCCAGCAACAACTTATTGAAGAATGAAGCCAACCACATCCATCCATCAACCCGTAATACCTTCCACACTTCAACTGGTATTCCATCTGGACCTATTGACTTACCATTCTTCATTCCACTTACTGCTATTCTCACTTCATCCATACTTACCATTCTCACTAACCCCTCATTCATTGGTTTATTCTCAAGCACACCACTCCAGTCATTCTCCTCATTCATCAGCCTTTCAAAATAACCCTTCCACCTATCCCTAATTTTCTCATCATCCGAAAGAACCATTCCCGCTTCATCTCTGATACATCTTATTTGACAAACATCCCTCGCCATTCTTTCTCTAGCTCTAGCCAGCCGGTACAGGTCTTTTTGGCCTGCTAGACTATCCAAAGCGTCATACATTTTACTCTGGGCTTTTGCTCTCGCTATGGCCACAGTTTTCTTGGCTTTTTTCTTTAGGGCATCATACTCACTCTTCTTTTCAGCTTTCAAACTAACACTATTCTCTTCAACACTCTGCCATTCCTTGAATTTTCTCTTTTTTTCCTTCAACACATTCTGTATTTCTGTCGACCACCACCATGTATCCCTGTCTATCGTGCCCCTTCCTCTCGTCTCTCCCAAAATATCCTTCGCTGCACACCGAATACACCCAGCCATTTCATTCCAACATTCATTCACACTCCGATCATTCATATCTCCCATCCCTATCATTTTATCTACCACTCGCTCTCTGAATTTTTTCGCACAATCAGTCTTCTCTAACATTTGCCATTTAATTTTAGCTACTTTACGCTCTTTCTTTTTTGAACACTGTAGTGTTAAAACTACCATCATGACCAGGAGTCTGTGCTGTGAGACCAAATCTTCTCCTGGTATCACTTTGCAGTCTCTGACGTGTTTTATATTGTGGCGTCTGACGAGGAAGTAATCTATTTGTGTTTTGTGGTTGCCACTTTTATATGTAATCAGATGACTATCGTTCTTCTGAAACCAGGTGTTTGCTACTGCCAGGTCAAATGCAGTAGCGGTTTGCAACAGCGTCTCTCCCTCGTCGTTGGGATTTCCAAATCCCCATCCCCCATGTACTCTTCCATAGGCCCCTCTCATTCTTCCCACATGTCCATTAAAATCACCTCCGACTATCAATTCCTCTTTCACTGGGATGGTCATCAAAACTGAATCAAAATCCTCCCAGAACTTCTCTTTCACCCTTTCATCACATCCTACCTGCGGTGCATATACACTAACTACATTCAACATCACATTCTCCAACATAACTTTCACAACTATCAATCTATCATTAATCCTTTTCACTTCCATCACGCTTTCTTTCAGGTTACTGTCTAACACTATTCCCACGCCATTTTTTTTCCCGTCACTTCCACAGTAGAAAAACTTGTATCCTTCACCTATTTCCCTCGCTTTTGTTCCCTTCCATTTTGTTTCTTGCAAACACGCCACATTTATTCGCCTTCTTTTGAGTACCTCTGCTAACTCTCTGGCTCTTCCAGTCATCGTTCCAACATTCCAACTTGCATACCTCAATCTCACTTCCCGAGCTCGCTTCTTACGTTGCCCCCGCCCGGGGTGGTGCAACAACCCTAGTCCATTTCCCACAGGAGCCGGGTGCTGCCCCTGCGCGTCGCCTGTGGGGTACGCCCTAACCCTGTCGCGCATTCCATTCAAACTTATCATGTTGCTAAATGATTTGGCAAATGTTTTATAGTCGGCCGCCTGCCTGACACCAACCCTCTTTGGGAATGCTAGCTGGTGGTTTACCCGCCACCGGGCGGTTGGCCAAAGGTGCTTAGTGGTCTACACAAGGCCTCACGCTCCCTTAGTCGCCTTCTACGACACCCACGGGAAGAGATGGGGTAGTGCTATTCTTTAAGTCCGGCACTACACAGACAAAAACTACACGGACTAAAAGGAGTAAAATAATTACCATAATATAAAATTAACAGTTTCAGAAGTCGGTGGCTTCTATTTGCTTCAGTGTAGAGTTGCACCGACTTCTGAAACTGTTAATTTTATATTATGGTAATTATTTTACTCCTTTTAGTATTTCTTTGAAGTCAGTTTTTACTTTTTTTTAAAGTTTATTTTTTATTAAATACGTTTTAGTGTCATAATTTTAACCCCCTCCTTCATAACCCTTCTTTTTGGCTTTGACGTAGTCGGGCATAAAAAGTCCTTTCAAATGATACCTTACACGATATAATGAAAACATTCCAAAGGGGGGGAGGGGGGACACGCACCCCCTCCTCTTTTCCAGTAGTCAGTTCCCAACAACAAATATAAACAAAGCAATTTTAGTAATTTGAGAATTTTGCTTTGATCCGATGAGGAGTTCCGTTCCATATCTCTGAAGTTCATGGTATAATCTTAACAAAATTTAAATGGGACCAATCGGAAAGTATACCCTTTCGAACAAAAAAAGAATTTTTCAAATCGGTTCATAAATGACGGAGATATGAGGTAACAAACATAAAAAATAAAAAAATAAAAATACAACCGAATTGAGAACCTCCTCCTTTTTGAAGTCGGTTAAAAAACATCACAACTTCTTTACAAAGCGCGAAGATACACCGTTACAGTATTCGCTACGTCTTATGAATAGGCTAAGGCTACCAAACTGGCGACTTCAAATCCAATCTTCGCACATTCGTAATGTGCATAAAAGTTTACAATAAATTACCTGAAAAATTAATAAAACGAAAATAAAGTTCACATATTTATAAAATACATAAAACAGCTACTAGCAAATGCTACTACTACAATATAAATTAATATTTTAATGATAAATTCTAATCGGATAATAATTGCGTTCCTACTAAATTCCTAGTAACTACTCCTAGTAATTAAATAATAAATAATAGTACAAAAGTAAACTGTAGAAAGTAATAAACAATAATAGATACGGGAATCATTAAAACCAGTGTGCAATATGAATTATTAAATAGATAATAACATGTTGGTAATATGATCAGATAGTAGGTATTAAATAAACTAAATGTACATAAATTAGCATTTAATCTGAATAACTAAGCCCAATAAACGTGCAATCTTAATATTTAAATAGATAAGCAAACAAATGATTACTCTAAAATTTATATTTTAGAGCAATAATTTGTTTACAGGGTAAATATGTAGTAATAAATAGTTTATATAGATAAAGTATAAATAAATTAAGTAAATAAATATCTACCTTCATACATACTGCAAGTTTCATTGCTATTGCGAATTAATAAAAAACAAAAGAATATAAATAAAATATTTAAAAGATAAATTATAATATAAACTTCTTAAAATGCTAAACTTCCTTGTAAGGAAATTAAATTACATAGAAATATTTATATTGATATTAATAATTTGTATAATATGCTTCCTCTCTTCTACTAATTTTGCTATGCCCGACAGGATCCATAATGATCTCATATTTTTTTAAGTTACCACTTAAGTCTACATTGTGGAACGTAATTTTATTGAGTATTGAAAACATCATGAGGAAACCTGCTTACCTGAGAGTACTCTATTAAATTCTCGATGGTGTGTGTCAACCGCCAGCCCACATCAAGCCAGCGTGGAAGACTGCGGTTGTTATCCTTTTCATTCTGAGAAGAGGCCGTGCCCAACAGTGGGACAGTAATGCGCTGATGATGATGATGACGGAGGGGATTGTGGCTAATTAACAACTGCGCAGATCATATCGTCACCCGGGCTAACTGTCATACCTAGCAATTGATAATTTTTCATAGAAATTCTCACAGAGTGACGTATCTGCTTCAAATGAATAGAAATAAATAAATAGATACCTTAGGGCTTTAGGGCAACTACTAACTTAAAGAGTAAGCCAAGAGCAATATAAAAAAAGTTATTAATTCATTATTAAAGCCACAGCTAACGCAACTATTGAAAAAATTATCAATTGCTAGTTACGACAGTGAGAGCGGGAGCACACGATGCGTTGTGGCGCCGCACCGCAAAGATTTCACCGTATCAGCGGGCACACGAGCGGTGCGGCGCCGCAACGTTGTTATGTCGCAGCGGCGCAATCTCGCAAATCGAAACGAGCGAGCGTGTGTCTTTCCTTTTGATGCATAAACAACTGAGCGGTGCCGCTCCGACGTCGCAACGCATTCACCCCTCCCCGCCTCGTTTCGGTGGTTGCACGTCCGGTGCGGCGCCGGAGCGCATCGTGTGACATGCCATGGATATTTCTATGTAAGACGACGCAGCGACACCGCTCCGGCGCCGCACCGCCGCCGCAACGCATCGTGTGCCCCCGCTCTTAGCGTGGAGGGTGACTATATGACTTGCAAGATCGTGGATAGCCGTGACCATACGTTACACATCGAGACCCCTCCGTGTCTCGGAGACCATGTTAAACCGTCGGTCCGGGTGTCATATGAATACCTATAACAGTCGTTACGGGTAGTCAGAAGCCCGAACGTCTGACAACCGGTCGAACCTTAGGATATTGTAACTACCCAGGAACTGGTTTGCGGAGGTCTGATGGCAGTCGCTCCCTGTAAAATACTGGTATTCAACTGCATCTGGTTAGACTTTAAGCTGACCCCAACATAAATGAGAAAAGGCTCATCACTCAGCCGAAAGACGTCCACTGCTGGACACAGGCCTCCCCCAAAAGGGGGGGGGGGTTGCCGTAATCACCACGCTTGACAGGCGGGTTGGCGATCGCAGTATGGTTGTTAAAGTACTCAGAGAACGCTGCTGCCCATCCTCTAGTGAATCCCTTAGTCGCCTTTTACGACACTCACAGGAAGAGATGGGATAGTGCTATTCTTTAAGTCCGGCACTACACGAGACATATAAAAATACTTGAGCAAAATATATCTGTTCGTGTAACTTATAAACATGCCAGTACTACACGCTTGTAACTAACGAACTACGGTACAAACAGGGAAAAATTCTACACGTGCACTGTAATAGTGAGTAGTGATACACCCCAGTGTATTGGGTTGCCAGACTTAGATATAGTTGTTAAATTTTTTCTGGTTTGCTGACACAGCTATTTTTGCAATTTGTTTTTTCTTATTTTTTTACTGTATCCATTTCAATAGGGAATATGCATGTAATTCAAAACTCTTTCATTATTTAGATATACATTGTACAGGAGTCAAGACACAAATTGCATTTTTTTTTACATTTTTTAACTCATTACTTATTTTACAATTCATTGTTTTATGTTACGTTTTTTTCGTGGAACGGAACGCAATCTCGAAACGCGTCGTTTTCGAAAATGCCGGAAGTGACATCAAAATCCAGATTAATAAATCTTTAAATAATCTTTTCTTAGCAAACTGTTTGATTTCTCACTGAGGTTAAGTTAGTAAGTGCGATTTCTGCTTGAATAAAGCACAAGAAATAATTTAATTTATATGATTTGTGGCTAAAAAGAGATGTAAACAAAGCAGTATCTTGGATTATGACGTCACATTATGACCGCGACAATAAACGACGTTTGAACTGTAGAAGAAAATTGTTGAAGTTTAATAATTGTTTTGAGCAAGAAATAATAGTAATATTTGACTTTTAATACTTTTCTTGGGTTTATATTAATGTGCTTTATTGATTAAGAGAAAAAAAAAGTTACATGCATATTCCCTATTGGTATAGACAGGATAACTTACCCGTACAGCATGAAAAAAAAAGTTTTTTTTTCCATGTGGGGCCAATCTACACCAGTAGTAGATCATGTGGTTTTAAGGAATTACACGAATTCGTTTATACCCTATAAAGTAACCAAATAATATTCCGTAAAATGTTGTTTCGGTGTGGTGAAAATATGGCAAATAAATCATTTGGCAAATGAAAAAAGTTCAAAAGAAGCTTCGGCCAATATCAAAAAGTTATTTTGCAAATCGGCGAAATATAGTTCGGTAAAATAATACCTACCTATGACACAATACATGATACTTTGATAATCTAAAAATATGTCAAATAATGCATATAGCAAAAAAAGACGTCGGTCAATAGTTTTCGGTAAAATGAAAATCGAACGAAAAAAAATCGGAAAAGTGATCGGTTCCCCTTAGTCACATATACGTACCTACTTTTCGTCCCGCCTCATCACATGTCCATACCAAGATAATCGGTTCTATTTTCTTGTATGTATTATACTGTCAAGTAATTACTTGTCAAAATAATCCGATACTGTACACATGACGTATTATTACTTACGTATACGTATGTGATGGTGTAAGTATTCGTGTTTCGTCTTGATAACAAATGTTCAACTAGCGGGAGACCGCTAATCCTTTCTTAGTTCTATCAAGTTGTGTTATAATAAGATAAGCCATTTGATTCAAAACTTAGTATTTCGCTTTACAACCAACGGCTCAGATGTGTGAATTACTCAGATGTGGTTACAGAACACTAAATATGGATTGTGTAATTTTTTTTCAAATCAATCAATTTCTTAATTGAATGCGATTCACTACGTGAATTGCGTCTTTTCCTAACTAGCCCCAAATATAATAATTGGTATTTTTGTATTATAGCTTTCGTGAGTCACATTCATATTTATGACTAGCTTTCGCCCGCAGCTTCGCTTGCGTGAAATTTTGAACCCGTTAAGTAACGATTTTCCATACAAACTTTCATCCCCTATTTAACTCCCTTAGGGGTTGAATTTCGAAAAATCCCTTCTTAGTGGATGCCTACGTTACAAAAGGAACCTACTGTCAAAATTTCAACTTTCTAACCCCAGCGGTTTAGGCTGGGCGTTGATAGATCAGTCGGTCAGCTTCTCCTTTTATATGTAAAGATTAGTTAAGCCGGGCCCGCACCGCCAATTTTGTAAAGCCTGGTCCGCTGCGCCATGTTATTGTGTTTTTGCTAACAAAACTGTTAGGCCACGCCCCTACTCGGTTATCAAACAAAGTTATCCTGTTTGAAAACACGAAAATACGGCGCAGCGGACCCGGCTTTACGGTTTACTCGCGTGCTTTTTTCGGGATTGCCCGACTAGTTTCGGAGTCAAATAGAGCCCTGAATCAAGAGCTGAACACTAGGCGAGGTCGCGAGTCGAACCGTAACTTATCATACATGTAATTGTTATTAAAAATATTGTTTGAAAGCTGTATGTCTTCCCATAATGCCTGTTCCTTTTGGTTCTATTTCGAGGATCCTTTGACGGGTTCGTGACTAATTAACAGCCGCGCGGATCGTGCAATCCGCGAGGTGAAGCTAAAGGTCATGGCACATTATACCGACACCGCAACTGCACAGCTGCAGCACGGCGTTGCCTCTAATTTAGGCTACGGCTAGCCGCCAGCTAACTACGCGTCGTCTGCGAGGTGTAAGCTCGCAGTCCGCGCGCCGGCCGCGAGGTGCAAGCTCACAGTCCGCGCGCCGGCCGCGAGATGCAAGCTTGCTGTCACCGCGAACACAGTTGTTAAGTATATGGCGTTTGAGATTGAACGCCTACACTTACACACGCCTAGGACTTGCACGTTTTCATAACGACGTTATTTCGCTGGCGACTCGGAGTCGGCGCGCAGCAAGTACGCGGTCTGCTTGCTTGCAGAGCGCAGACTGCGAGTCGAGTTTTATGGTAGCGGCAAGCGCGCTGACTACCCGCCGTTGGCTTGACATTATGAAATATATTATACGACCCACGATTTAATGCTCTAATTCGAATGACAAGTTAATTGCTGGGTTGGAGCGGTGCCGTTGCGGTGCTGGTATAGTGTGCCATGACCCTAAGCCGACCATGTCATACGAATACACGTGACAGTCGTTACGGGTAATCAGAACCCCGAAAGTCTGTAAACCGGTCTAACTTCAGGTTATCGGAGTTGCCCAGTAACTAGGTTGCGGAGGTCTGATGGCAGTCGCTCCTTGTAAAAGACTGGTTTTCAGCTGCATCTGGTTAGACTGGAAACCGATCCCAGTATAGTTGGAGAAGACAAGGTGGAACCACTGCATAGGTCTGATTCTAATGTTTATTTACAACATACATGTGAGAATGTGAGATGAGTAAGGTGGTAACACATGAGATATAGGAATGTAAGAAGAATGGAGTGACAACACTGTGTGAGCGGGAGAGCATGACAGGCAAGAGGGAGAAGAGGAAGATGAAAGACAAGTAAAAGAGGTGCGGTTGGAGTTGTTGTTGTTATTAGCCTGTACTGTCCCTCTGCTGGGCAAAGGCCTCCCTCCGTTCCTTCCACTTGTCGCGATTCTGTGCAGCTTCATGCCAAACCTCAAGAAAGGCATCCAACTCATCCCGCCATCTTCTCCGCGGTCTACCGCGTCCCGGTCTTGCTGTTTCAGGGCTCCATTCTTGTGCTATACAGGCCCACAGCTCATTTGGCATGCGGTAGACATGCCCTGCTCAATCCTACTTCAGCTGAGTGGCCTTTTCAGTCACGTCTACAATTTGAGTTTTGGAGTGCAATGTTGTGTTTCGAACTCGATCAGTTAATTTAATACCAAGTATACTGCGCTTCATAGCCTTTTGGCAAACCTTGAATTTGGACTTCTGGATATTGGTCAAAGACCAAGTCTGTGTACCATTTGTCAAGATGGGGAGAATGCACATGTCCATGAGCTTACGTTTTAGTGACATGGGTAAACTGCCCTTGAATTGGTTGGAGTAAGTATTTAAACATAATTAAGTAAAAGAAGTTATCCGTATTATTTACCGTTTTCATTCTCTACGACCCCATAAACATATTATTATCCTGACTGTCAGCTCTTTAAGGTTAGCTATGTAATAGATGGTAAGGCACGGTAGGCTCCAACAAATAGCAACGCTTTGCAAGCAGAGTTTACAGATGTATCCTCCTAAGATATTCCTCCAATCTAAAGGCTGACTCAGATTAAATATCAATTTCTCCCATAAACGTAGATTCCCAGTATCTGTTTTATATCTGGCAACCCAATCGGCTACCGTGCCATAGATACTAGCCGGCTAGGCTATCGCATCGCAAACAGCATCGTAATAAAACAAATATCGCACCTGCAGTAAATAAAAAGAATGTTCTGTTTGGGTCCCATGTATAGACATTTTTTTATTTGTTATATTAAAGTTGGGTATTGGCTATTGGAAATTTTTGTACCGTTAGGAATGTTGAAAATGGATGGAAAATAAACATGAAGCTGTGTTGAGTGGAAAGGATGAGTTTTTGATGTTTTGTGGATTTTTTATGAGTGTTACAGGGTTGGGCAGAGATGTTGTCAAATTAATGAATTTGTACACAGGGATGGATTTTAGGTCTTGGGGGCCCTGGGGAAAGAAGAAGTGGAGGCCCATTGAAATCTTTAAAAAAAATACCTACCTCGTGAAAATGTGTATTTTTTTTGCTTATTTAATAAAATCTAATTAATCAAATTTATTTGTGGAGGCGCCTGTCTTATAGAGGGCCCGTGACTAAAGCCGCCGTTGCACTCCCTTAAATCTGGCCCTGTCTAACTGTCTATACACGCAGTGGGTTCGTAGGTACCCTGTTGGGATGTATCAACTGACGTTCTTCTACAGCTAATTAATTATTTTGTGGAGTATTAGATGACTAATGGGGATGTGGGACAATTTGATAAAACATTCCATCAAGCAATATTCTTATTGAAACATTTAGTTTCATTTCGTAGGTATTTTACTGAGGAGTAAAATCTAATACTCTGTGTCGATATACATATATTTATCAAACATGTGAACTACGCAACACTGTAGTGGTGTAGCAGACTTCAACGACATTAACGACAACTCTTAAAGATGACGTCACAACAGATCCTACATCGCGATATCATAATGTAACACGCAGATAGGATATACAGACGCCCAACATCATCCATTGGGCAGTAGACCCGCCTGGTTGGAGGATCCTCCCTGTTCGTTAGAGGCCCACCATACCTCGTTCCTCCAACACTATTAGGGTACCTACGCATTTTGCGGTTAGCCGGACTGCGGTCAGCCGTCCGGTTGGCCGCAATCAAAAATATGTAGGTACGAGAAAATAGTTTTTATGCGCATTTCGACGCCTCATCGCAGTCTGTATAAAAACTATTTTCTCGTACATATTTTTGATTGCGGCCAACCGGATGGCTAACCGCAGTACGGCTAACCGCAAAGTGCGTAGGTACCCTTAGGGAAATGCACAATATTGTTTCATTTAATTCATTATTTATCATTATGTGGGAAGAAGAAAATTACTTTTCTATTTCTGAAAAACCAACTTCAAACTGAAATGTTTGCTGTTTTATTGATATTTTTCCGTATCAACGCGTGAAAGTACCTAGGTAAAATAACAGCTGCTGTAAATTTATCAAGAACTTACGACCCGCTATGAACTCGTTTGATTTATTTTTGCACTAAATATGAAATATTATATTGACATCATGGCGGTAGTCACACATGTTTACTTCACGACCTGTCAAAATGGGTCTATAAAACCTTACTTTTGCTGCGATATTTGGGTCGGACGGACGTGGGGTAGGAAACTGGGGAACTAACGACGTCACCATCGCTGGTACCAAAGGAATTTCATTGGTTAAAGTTTGACATTATTTCTAATGACAATTTAACTCATTCTGATTGGTTGTAACTTGTACCAACAGAGGTGCTGCCATCTACTTTCGTTTTGCATTCGCCTCCCCATTGTTGTTTGTTTCTTTTAAAGATTTTAATTATGACTGTGGTTGATTTTCCTTCATTGGAATGATAATTTAATTGGTCGTAATAAAGAATTCAGTTCATAAGTGCTATCTTTTTTATTAATAAATAACGCCCCAGAAACCTAAAAAGCTATCAATATAAGTAATATTTAATATTGTAAATATTTAGTATAAAAGTACGTTACGTTACTTACGTTTTTTTTACCTCTTTGAAAGAAACTCATCTTTTTGTTAGATTTATCGAAAAACGTAGCCTCGACTTTTCCGATATTTATAATTTAAAAAATTCTCTTCAAGCATTTTAATAGAACAGGAGCAAATAATTTACTTCATAAATCGCGTCAATACTCTGGTTCTATACGGAATGAACCAATTAACGTTGAGCTCTTTGCGCGTATCGCAGGTGGGCGAAAGTAGGTCAGCTCTTAAATTGGTGGATTTTTCAAGTATCTTAATGAAAAACGCATAGAGATATGCCTATTAATTGGAGAACACTCGAGTAATTAGATGGAGTTGATTTAGTTCTTAAATGGTTTCGCTGTAGGCGTAATAAATCAGTTTCTCATAAACGCTCGGGTCATGGGTTCCGATGAACGTCTCCTCTTCAAGGAAATTGCTCAAAGGCTGGTCGACAGTTCGTGTGACCAGAGCTCATAGGGCTGGCTTATTCTTTGGCCAAAGAATTAGCGTGGCTTATTCTTTGGCCAAAAAATTTGCGTTGCCGTCCCACGTGGCAACGCTGCCAGTCTTCTGGGCACGCTCCCGGATGACAGTGATGTAGAGGAATATTTCGACTCCTAAGTGCACTTTCTAATTTGTTTTACTTAATTAAGATTTTTTTCTTTATACATGATCTGCCTAGCTGTTTCCCAATTCGTTATGTAAAGTTTTTTTTTGGTATTTTTTTTTAAAGATTAGGCTATTTATAGAAACTAATTAGATTTTTTTTTCTACACGGTAGTTATTATTTTTAATATTTTTATAGAGTTTTTCTAGTGATGACGTCACGCGTTAGAAAGGGTCACCATACTTCAAACTTCAAAACTCATTTATTCAAAATAGACTAGTACTCTAGTACTACTTAGGGCTGATTTTTCAATCGACAGATAACTTTTATCTGGGGAATAAGTTTGACGTTTTGATAGCTTTTGTATAGAAAATATGTCAAACCGTCATATTTATTCCTTGGATTTTATCTGATGATTGAAAAATCGGCCCTTAGTCCTTTTTGAACTTCATAGACAAGGAAACCAATTCTTTGTCTACGCCAAGTATAATAACCATAGAGTTTTCCTACGTCACGAATAAGGAAGATAGTCACTTAGAGGTCAAATAAATGTCAAGTGAATTCATGCAATTCTGCTAAAATAAACACCTTCTTATATTTTAAGAGCTAAAAATTGCAAAATAAGGTTTGGATCGATTGTTCGACGTGAGACTAAGCGGACGTGCCTTTTGTATTATTTATAATGAAATCTCTTTAAATAATTACGACAAAAATAATTATTTGCTGCGTCGGATTTATAAGTAAAGTGTGTCGCGTGTGATTAATAAGTTACTACGAGTACACGAAACGATGAACTGAATAACTTTTTATAGATAAATAGATTACTGTGTTAGTTATGTCTAACCCAGAAACCAGCCCGTTTGGACGTAGCCAATTACTACGGCGAAGCCCTCCACCGACGCCAACAGAACCGGTCCATCCTAGGGTACCAAACCCACCGGCACCTGCGGAAACTGGATTGCCAAGGGAGGTTATTTCCACGCCGGAGGTCCAGCAATGGTTAACTTCCATTGATACCGTTTTGAACGAAGTTTGCACTATTGTCTCGGACGGAAAAATGAATTCGGAACAGAAGCTTCGTGTTACCAATCTTTGCCGAAACGCTTTAAGTGGAGCATCTCAAATGGCCGTCTTATACCAAGCCTTGAAGCAAAAAACCATCCAGGCGTACTCCACAAATAAGCATTTACAGGAACAGCAAAACCTTGTGAACTCTATTCAGCAATTCAAAGAGGCCGTTGAAAGTAAGTTGCAACCTGAAAAAACATACGCAAATATGGTAAAAAAAGGTACCGATAATTTCATTCGCCCAGCAAACTTGAGCTCCGTTGTTATATATCCGAGCGATAAGACCAAAACTAGTGACGACACTAAGTCCTTAGTACAAAAAATAATCTCCCCAGAAGAACTCAAACTGCATGTTCGTGGCCTAAGGAAGGTGAGAAATGGTGGCGTCATTATTAGTACGGACAGTAAAGGAGACATAGATAAGCTCAAAAACTCGGAGAAACTAGTTTCCTCGGGTCTAAAAGTCGAAGAGCCTTCGAAACGAAGACCTAGGATCGCTGTCATTGGTGTTCCTGTAGCCCTTACGGAAAAGGAAGTAATCGACTGTATTTACGAGCAAAACCTTTCCGACAAGTTGCCGTCTACCACCCGTGAGACTTTCCTAGATACCGTCAAATTGAGCCACAAATCAGGCAAGAAGAACCTTACTACCTGTAACTACATATTAGAAGTACCTGCCACCATTAGAAAATTATTAATTAATCAAGGGCGTATCTTCATAAATTGGACGTCATGCCCGGTTCGAGATTTTACTATAGTGACCAGGTGCTTCAATTGCCAGCAGTTTGGACACGCAGCCAAGTTTTGCCGTGAGACTATTGCTACATGCAATCACTGTGCAGAGACTGGACATGCCTTCAAGGACTGCAGCAACAAATCTTCTCCCTCACAGTGTGCGACGTGTAAACGGTTCAAAAGGAAATGCGACCACCCAACTGGCGATGTAAGTTGCCCGGCACGCAAAGCAGCAGAGGACTACTATATTAACTCAATAGATTATGAAGGCGCCTAAGAGCGCTACCAGGTTCCTTATTAAGTAAGCACTTTAAACACAAAACTTTTATATACATCATGACCAATCAGCTAATCGGTGATCTAGATAATTTTTCTGTGTCTGAAGCTAAAGTATGTAATGTTGAGGAGTGTAAACATCTCTTTCCTGTGGGAGGGAAAACTTTAACTCTGCTCACACAAAACATCCGCAGCATTAACAAAAACATGGACGGTTTTGAGGTACTCTTACATAATCTTGATATAAGCTGTGATATTATCGTCTTAACAGAATGTTGGTTATCAAAACAGTCAGTCACTTTACCATGTCTCGACGGTTACTATTCTCACAAAACTAATACTAGCATCAATCAAAATGATGGCCTTGTAGTTTATATAAAAAATAATTTAAGAACAACAATAGAAGAACCAGCATTTCAAGACAGTAACTGCTTAGTAATTAAAATGCCAGATACAGTTGTTATGGCCATCTATAGACCTCCATCTCAAAATATTGACATATTTTTGGACTCGCTGCATAATAATCTAACTAAACTTTCATCTTTTAAGAACATAATTCTTCTGGGTGATATTAACATTAACATCGCTTCGGGGAGTATTAATACCCATGCACATAATTATTTGAATATTTGCACATTTCATGGGCTTCTTCCTGCTCATTATTATCCCACGCACCAGAGCGGGTCATGTTTAGATCATGTCATTATGAAATCAAAAATACCAAGCAAAACATTTGTTACTAATTCTTCGCTAACTGATCATCAAGCTGTATTATTAACATTACAAACATTCTTACCTAGAAAAAAATGCATACGTTTCCATAATAAAATTAATATGACTAACCTTGAAAATGACATACGCGGAATTAATTTTGACCCCGTTTTCAACTCGAACGATGCAAATAATGCTTTAAATTATTTCATACATTCCCTTCAACAAGCAATAAAGAATAACTCAATTAGTAAAATTACACCTAGAAAGTATATTAGTATTAAGCCGTGGATCACACCCGGTCTCGTTCGTTGTATACGACATAGGGATAAACTTCACCTAAAATCTAAACTCGCACCCGAAAATCAAATACTTTCTATTACATATAAAAGGTACAGAAACTTTTGTAATAACCTTTTGAAAAAGCTTAAAATTCAACATGATAAAAGTGAACTACAAAAGGCAGGAAAGAATAGTAAACTTGTTTGGAAATACATTAAAAGTAACACATTCAGATCAAAACCTCCAGAACCTCCTCTTGAATTATTGTCAACAGACACTAACCCATCTGACGCAATCAATAAAGTAAACAACTTTTTTGCTAACGTTGGGAAAAACTTGGCTGAAAAACCCTTAAGTTTCCGAACCTCTTCTTCCTTAAGTACGCCTATGTCATTTTCTACACTAAAATCTTTTGGTCTATTGGATACTGACGTCAATGAAGTATTATTACTAATAACTGGCCTAAAAGAGAGCTGTGCTACTGGGTGGGACGGGATACCTAATAATATTCTTAAACGATTTAGATACTTGCTTGCTCCTTCACTAACCCACATTTTTCAGTTATGCTTATCCAAAGGAATATTCCCTACATTGCTTAAAAAAGCTGTGATTACTCCTGTATTTAAATCTGGTGATAAAACATGTGTTAATAACTATAGACCCATTTCAGTATTAACAGGGTTGTCAAAGATTTTAGAAAAAATCATAAATAACAGATTAATGAAATATCTTGAAGATAATAAATTACTTTCAGAAAATCAGTTTGGATTTAGGCAAAAAAGATCAACAAGTCAAGCAGTTCACAAATTAACAAATGTTATAACAACCAATCTCGATAATGGCATGCATTCCTTAGGGATTTTCCTTGACCTTGCCAAAGCCTTCGACACTATTTCAAGTTCTATACTATTACACAAGCTTGAATCACTTGGGATAAGAGGTGCACAACTTCAACTTTTTTCTGACTATCTTAGTAATCGTCAGCAGTGTGTAAAAATTGGTCAGTACACAAGTTCTGAGCTTAAAAATAGTGGATACGGAATTCCACAAGGAAGTATTTTGGGCCCTACCTTGTTTTTGATCTACATAAATGACCTATGTAGCTTGACACTCCAAAATGGTGCCATTATGTCATATGCGGATGACACGGCTCTAGTATTCTATGCCAAATCAAGAGCTGAGGTTTACGCACATACTCAAAATGGCTTGAATATTGTATCTAATTGGCTCCATAAAAATATACTAACCTTAAATGCAGATAAAACCAATTATATTTTATTTACAATGAGAAATACAAACATTCCGCTTACTAATCCAAATATTCATGCGCATAAAAATAATTGTAGTTTTAACGCTGACACTGCATGCACTTGTCCCGCTTTAGTAAAAGCTGATCATATTAAATATCTAGGTGTCACGATTGACACAAATCTAAATTTCCGTAAACATATCGATCTGTTATGTACTAGAGTACGTAAACTGATATATATATTTAAACATTTACGACACATAGCCGACTATAAATTAATTAAACAGGTTTATTTAGCTTTGTGTCAATCAATTCTCACCTATTGCATAACCTCCTGGGGAGGGGCCGCAAAATCAATTTTATTGCCTCTAGAACGTGCTCAAAGAGCAATTCTAAAGGTTGCTACCTTTCGCCCTTTCAGATTTCCCACGCACCAGCTTTACTTGTCATGTGATGTGCTAACAGTCCGCCAATTATTTATTCTAAATGTCGTACTACTCCAACATACAGAACTTCCATTTTTCCCATCACCCACAGACAAGAGAAGGAAAGATTTGGTTTGCATAAGGACCCCAAGTAGACATGCTTTTGCAAATAGATTTTATATGTTCCTAGGATCCTTTTTGTACAACAAGCTTAACAAGCTCTTAAACTTGTATAGTTTAAGTTATAAAAAATGTAGTCTCAAAATAGCAGAATATTTAACTAACCTTAACTATTCAGACACAGAAAATATTCTAGTAATAGTTCAGTAACTTTAAGTTAGTTATCTATTAATACTCCGTCAGTAATTATTTTTGTATACCTACTCATATTACTTTTATTATTAGAAATGTTTAGTCTCGTAGTCAGTAGAAACATATTTTTATATGTCATACATAATATAATGTTTTTGTCCCTTTTATTATAATCAGCCGTAAAGTGATGGCCTGAAACACAGGTTTGTATAAACCTAGCTCGGGCGTGACGCTAGTTACATATAAAGCCCGTCTAACTATTTTCAGTATGTTTAAATTATTTATAATCTTAGTAATCTAGATATATCTTTGGTATTCTTGTAATTAAAGCTAAGACTTAATTATTAACTTGTGGTGAAACTGTACTTTATTTTGTAAATAAGTTATTAAATAAAAGTTTATTATTATTATTATTATACCAAACTAAAACCTCGAAACGGTTTTGGAATCAACATAGGTTACTTTAGGTTATTTACGACTTTTACTTTGCATACCGAATTGTGTTGGGGTCAGCTTCCAGTCTAACCTAATGCAGCTGAATACCAGTATTTTACACGGAGCGACTGCCATCAGACCGCCGCAACCCGCTCTCCGAGGCACGGAGGGGTCTGTGTAACGGTCACCTATCCACGGACTAACCGCGCCAAACGCAGCTTAACCTTACAAATCGAATGATCCGTTCGGTAAATTAACCATAAGTGCCGAAGTGAAGTACACTCACCGGCATAATTAGCGGAACGCAACAAAAAACCGTGTTTTTTCCATAATTTTGTATTGGACATTAATGTTTTTGTTTAAATGTTTTATAATTAGGGTTAAATGCATTAAAAGGACAAATAATTAATAATCATTTAATTGATTTGGCAATTTAAATCTTTAATGTGCAAAAATATCCATTTTGTAACTTTCGGCGCATATTTTTTGGAATAATTAATTTGATATTTATTTTACTTTTTTTGTTTGTTTTATCACCGTTTCTATACTGCTAGGGTCCTTATCAATATTATGACATGTTTTTCTACCCAATTTTTTAATACATTATCTTTTCTTAAGGCAAATTGTCCCCATACTTCCATGAAACACTTTTTAATCCTCTAATGTTTCTGGGTGACTGGTTTTTTTTCTCTAACCCTATTTTCCGTCAAGGCCAAGTCATATTCTATTGGACTCATGTCCGGGGCCCACGTTGACCCACCCTGGTGGGTGATTACAACATCTTACATGAAATTGCGGACCACGAATACACAGTCCGGCCACACATTATCCTTTTTATTTTTTTCTTGTCTGTTAATTTGTCATGTGGCATTGCATAAGGTTCTGGGATATCTATCCTGCAAAAATAAGTAGCCATTAAGCCTCCTTCAATAATGCCTAACTTCGTGTGCGCTTCAAAACAAATGAAATCCCAAACCATTACTGGAGCCTCCAGTATAAGGCACATTCCTGTAAAATTTGACTGTTCAAAGCAATTCCCTTGACGTATCCATATTCTATGCCTCCCATCCGAAAAATGTATGTCAAAAAACAGCTTACCCCTGAGAAAAAATCTCTTTCTAACTCCTTAGTCCAATCTCGGTGTTATTGAGCAAAGCTTAATTTCACTACGCGATGACCTACAGCACATTTTGGACATTCAGCAGTCGCGTTAGACATCAGATTACCTTCAATGAGACGTCGTCTTTCTTTCCGCATACTCACAAGCAAAATACGGACCACCTTCAGGATGCTACAGGTCCGAATAGCAGCATTGCGCCAATTTTTCAGAGCTTTAACCGGTTTGAACTGTCATAAACCAATCACCAGCGGCGCTTTTTCCTTGATTTCTGCATTATCCTGATCTTTTAACAAAACATCATGTCTGTTTGTACCGATAGACATTGCGAAGAATGACTAATATAGATACACCCAGTGTTTAACTTAATGCACGATAGGTTTGACTTTCATCGATCACTGTAACATCCCTCGGATTCCCTCGTAGCTTTTGTCACAGGTAAATTACTTCTTTCAGCCTCTACGCAATGTTTATTCTCCAAATGCAATGAATACACTAAGGCCAAACCACCAATACTTAAATAAAACAAAGTTCCGATCAAAAACACAAAAGGGCAAAATCTTTGTAAAATCAAAACTGGGCCTAATTTACCTCTAATCGCTTTGGAAAACCAAAATTTTCTTGAACATGCAAGTCCTAACTGAAGGTTTTTTTGAATAAAAAAATCGTTATAGCAATAGCAGTACCATATACAGCGTGACTTTTAATTCATTGGCAATATTTTAACCCCGTATTCTACCCATGATACTAATGTATTTAAGCCCATAATATCGTGTATTAAAATTGTCAAATTATTAATTTTAAAAACGTGATATATCTTGTCATTTACCTACATAAAGTCCAAAATTAATAAACACGATAAAAAAATAAATAGTAAAAATGATAATTAAAACTTTAATAAATTTAAAGTATCAAGATGCGTCCGCTAGTAATGCTAGTATACCAGTTTACTACGCGGTCTTATTACTTACGCTACAATGTAGGTACGAGTACGAGCTCTCATTCAGTAGGCATGTCCTTGAAAAGAAATGCCGCCAAACAATATTCGGCATGAACAAAGTTACCTACCTACATCAGGCCTCTCGATCGATCCCCGCGCTCATCTGCGGGGCCGCGGGGTGCGGCCGCCCGCCCCCTCTCGAGCAAAGAAATGCATGCGCGGCGTCGCCTGCGCAGCGCCACTCCGCAGTCACGCGTTTAATAGGTCAAGTGCATGACGTGTAATTCGCGAAAGATTCTGTGAACCGTAAACCGTAAGTAACATGCCACGACCACGTAGAACAGTGTACACGAACAAGCAATACCTGCATATGGTCTTGTTTTACGACCGAACGCACAGTTTTCCGCGAACCCGTCTGATGTTCCACCGCCGCTATCCCGATGAATCAAGAGACCGAATCTTGAGGTCAACTCAAAACTTACTGGATTTTGCATCATTCCACGTAATAACGTATGCCCAAGTGCCAAGAGACCTCCGTGGAAGAGCCGCTGCAGAACGTGCCTGAAAGCTATCAGTCCGAGCTGTACTACCAACATGACACTACCAGCGGGATGTTCGCACGTTCCTCGACCGAAGCTTCGGCAAGCGTTGGATAGGACGCGGCGGGCCTGTACCTTGGCCTGCGCGGTCGCCTGACCTGACGCCCTTAGTTTTTTTTTAATGGGGTTAATTTAAAAGACTAGTGCACGAGCAATAAAGTGAAAGTCGCGAACAGTTAAGCGAAAGGATTGTTACGGCATTCGAAATAATAATTGTTAAATCGCGTACATTTGTTTTGCAAAACGTGAAAAGAAGCCATAGGCGCCGTGCTGAGCTGTGTGTACAAAGAACAAGTGAACACTTCGAGCACCTCTTAAAGTACACGTAGGTAAGTACCTCCTAAGTACTAAACTAAAACGTAGTAGTTAAGGTACTGTACTAAATAATTACAAACACACGCGCACGCCGGCCACGTAGTCCCAATCAGCTGTTTCACCAAAGTTCACACGCGGTCGACGCAGTAGGTACAACACAAACGCGCACGCCGGCCGCGTAGTCCCAATCAGCTGTTTCACCAAAGTTCACGCGCTGCAACGCTGTAGGTACTTTTCTAAATAACTCTAATCAGCTGTTTCATTCAATTCATTTTTAATGATATTACAGTCATTGCACATGTAATTTGAAACTTTTGCTAAGAATAAGTTTTACTTTGAACACCGAAGTAAAAGTTTAAATCACTTCCAATTTTCCAATTCTTCCTACGTCTTTTTTTAAAACATTCCCAGCGCTTGTACTTAATTACTTTTGTAGGTAATGTGCTGGGTGCGTTTACAAACTCAACACGTACATCTTTCTATGCGGAAATCGAATTCGCGACACGTAACGCAGCAGCCACACACTCAGCCACTTTGCCAACAGTGCTGACAATTATTACGTAGCATAACTTATTATGATGTCATGTGCAAGCTGCCATATTTCATTGATTGGTGCGTAGAAGTGGCCCCCATTTTTAATTTGCTTTCTCGTGTTTGTGGCTTAGACAAACGGGCGCTATTGTGCTTCAGGGCTTTCTGTCATGATTTTAATTTCTTTCGGACCTAACTACTTAAATAATTTAATTTAAGTACGAGTTACACGTTAGTTCCGTAGGAATATCGAAGCTGCTACATCGCGATCCGCGAGTTCGCGACCGCAATCAAAGCGACGCCGGCGCGCCGCACGCGCTCCGTCCCGCGCAAAAAATGAATGGCTCGCGTCGACGGTGATGGCGCGTGTGTGCGTACGTGTCACACACACTCACACACGGCACCCGTACATTTTAAATAGCGCGCAATCACAATTTGACCCTTTTTATTTTTTTGTTCATTTTGGGAAAACTCTGGGTTATTATTTTTGAACACTTTACTAGCTTTAGTTATTATTTGTTCCTCAATTAGATTCTTGGACTAAAATATTGCCAACGAATTCAAAGTCTTCCTGTATAATAAAAAAATGCAAAAAATGAAAACGTTCCGCTAATTATGCCGGTCAGTGTATTTCCATAGCCTTCTTGTTAGGGAATCCAATCCCACACCTTTTTGTTGCGGGATCTGAAACGCGGAATTACTCATCCGGGATCCCGCACGTTAGCGGGATTGAAAAAAATAATATATGAGCGGCTCAGACGACGTTCTGATTATGTTTAAGACCTAGCACAGCCTCATTAATAAGTGATTTAACAACTTTCCCATGGAACTCGTGCGTGACATTTCTATAGCATTTTTATGGAAAATACTATAGTTTTCAGTTATTAATTTACAGCTAAAAAAATGTATTTTGATTTTATGTTGTGTGAGTCCTGTTTCTGAACGGAACGTAATAAATGTCAGTTCTAATACTCTATGACTAGGGATTCCCCCACGGTACGGGGATTTATCTTCGAGCGTGGTTAATCGTCAAAGAAAGTTATTGCGTCATTTGCCTCTTACTTGTGATGTGAAAAGGTACGATACAACCTCAGAATACAGAAAGAAAAACAATACAATTATTTTTTGTTATGAAAATTTTCACAGCAAGTTATTTTTTTTTAAAATAACTGTGTATTCAAAACAAAAGAATATTTTGAAAATCTCAATCCCGCGGGATCTGTGGGATTGATGACCTCTATCCCGCAGGCCTGCGGGATTGCAATTTTGATGCGGGATTGGATTCCCTACTTCCTGTATTTTTTCCTATGTAGATGTGCCTTATATTTTATGGAACCTTCTTTCCTCAAAAAGCGCTAAGGTGTTTCAGTAATAAACTAACAAAAGTGCAGGAAACATAAATTTTAAAGTGTCAGTGTTCCTTGCTAGATGCTTTTAAGCTACTTACTTACCAGATGGCACATTTTATAGTGGACACTTCTTGCACTAATATTGTGTCCAGTAAACATATAAGCATTAAATAAAACGTAACGCTGTTTGTTCACTTGTACACAATGTTTCGGATTTAACGAAACTTGGTGTATTTACGTACAGGGGCCTAATTCTCCTAAAATAAATTGTTGCCAAACGCAATCGAACCACAACCGTCAGTCAGTTTTTGTTTTCGAAAACTTTCAAAATGATTGATTTTGTTTTTTGTGTCAAACAATAAGACAGCTTTTGAAATTGAGAACTGTCTGAATGAACGGTTCGGCCTTGGTTCGTTTGTGATTTTTCAAGATTTCTTTTAGGAGAATTGGGCCCCAGGTCCTGTCACGTAAAAAGAACGCTGGCCTTGAACCTGCGCGCTGAGCGATTTCAACCACTCGAGCAACCAACCGACTGACTACAATTGTATGCGCAGACATTGTAATGTAGCAGACGGCTCCAGGATCTCCTGAGAACCTAGGGACACGTCTGCCACACCAGTTGTAAGGAAGAGTTAATATTAAGAGTTCCTACCTACTCTGCCGTGCAGGCCCTAAAGTGCAGTATGAGAGAAAAAGCGGTTTCGAGTAAATCGCGAAAAACTTTTTAACGCTGTTTTTTTTTATATTATTCATTTGTATGGTGGATATTTTTATTGCCACGAGGATTACCTGAGAACAAAGATTATATCTACGAGTAGAAATATGAATTTAGTTTATTAAGTTCTAAATAAAATGATTTTTTCTAAAATCATGGCAGTTACTGCACGCAAAAAGGTACACGTATGCAGATTAAAATGCGGTAAAAATACTTGATACTGCAAAATCTTTGATTTATTTGCTACTTTGCAGAGTAATTTGCAGCATCATACCTTTTTTAACTGCATTTTAATTTGTATCTTGAACTAATTGCACGTGTAGTATGTAACAAATTTTCGAACTTACGAATTATGTCCTAGGTAGGAATTTACAGAATAAAACAATTTTATGTATGTAATAAGAATAACGTTTATTTTTTAACAATTTCTGCTAATATTGTTACTTATCCTTAGGCGTTTCGAGCACATGTGGCTATAAATATACATAAGAAACAATATTAAATAGTAAGAAACTTTTTGCTTTCGCAAGAAACATGAGATCTTTTACTTAAATGGCACATGGTTTATTGTATGTTCGCCTGAAATAAATTAGTGATCAACCACGCAGTATTAATACTGTTGGTACAAAAACTACTTACTGCGTTTTAATTTATATGCGTCAATATTTGTTTGAGTGTAGAATACAGATTTTTAGTGGCAATATAGATATTTACTGCATTTAAATAGGTAAAGTGACGAGTCGTGGTAGACGTAACAGCTATTACTGTATTTTAGTTAGTCTTATGACATATTTAGACCTGCAAAATTAAGTTACTGCTTTCACTAATTCGTCTTTTTAACCGTTTAGAACATCCCAACTAAAAATAGGCAATATCACTGTGTTCCTTATAGCGTGACGTCAAGGTTCAATATTCAACTCAAAAACGTGAAAAAACCTGTTACTGCGTTTTAGGGCCTGCACGGCAGTCTCCTAGCCGGACAAACAAGGAAAACACTTAAGAGAAGACAACTTTTACTTCCGAAGGTCTCGGATCATATGACTGCCGTTAGCATAATTGCTGGGGCATCAGCTATTTTATTACTGACAACGAGATTACTGAGACGCGGACGGGGCGAGCTAGGTACACCGCGGGCGGAACGCGCGTACCTCCTGCGCCGCTCGAGTACGGTGCGTAGCTTGCGCGCAAGCGGCGCGCGAACAGCGCAGGGGTTGCGTGCGAACATAAAATGCACGCGCGCAGTTCGCAAGCGGCTCGCGAGCGGCGCATTCGAGGCGCATTTGCCAGGTCTGGACACACCTTAAGGTTATTACTCACACAATTACAAAGCCAATGACAATTGCCCGCGTAGTGCATTGATATCGGATGTTTCTCTGTATACCAAACTATTTAATTGACTATCTCTCGGATGCATGCGATGCGAACTAGTAGAGGGGTGCTTTTAGTCGCCTCTTTCTGCATTCACAGGAAGAGAGAGGTACCCTATTCTTTGTCAGAACCAACAAAATTGAGTAAAAAAAGCGTAATATTTTTTATGTATAGGTTTAATCTACACTGAAAGCTAGAACTCGACAGTCCGTACGTATGAAGTGGTACCCAAACATTGGAGATTCGTTCCGGAAACGTTTGTATAGATAAGCTAGTGATGGCTCGCGGTGCCGTTCGCAGAAATTCTTTATTTTATTTATTTATTTTGGACCTCCAACAAAGAATATACATAGGTCAATCTTATAACTAGGATACATAATTATTTATTATGTGTACTCCTTCAATTATAGGAGGCCACATCATGCACTTTATTGCTAGTTAGAAAAATATTATACGCATGCAAAACAACAGTAGGTACAAAAATACTTTTAAACTAAAATTACTTAAATAAAATCGGAATTTACATATTTGCTGTTTTAATTTATTAATTTATTGAATTATTATAGCAAATAAGTAAATTTCAATTTCATTTAGGTAAGTAATTTTAGTTTAAATTTAATATTTTAGTTTATTATTATTTAGCGTTTACTTTCGAATAGAGGGGTTTGTGGCTCGGATTATTCAATTTGCAAGGTTAAGCTCCGTTTGTCGCGTTCAGTCTGCGGATGGGTGACCGTTCGTTACATATATCAAGACCCCTCCGTGCCTCGGAGAGCACGTTAACCGCTAGCGGCCCGACCGACGAACCGGTTCGTCAGTGCCATTGTTTATCTATTGTCTATAATTACAGTACTTGAGACTTAAGCTGTCGGTCCCGGGTGTTTTTTTTTTACTTTTTTTATTTGAGATCAGTTCACTCTTGACTCTGGTCAAGGTCAGAGTTGACAGATACAAAGTCTACGATAGAGCGAGCTTACCCAAAAGAAGCCTGTTCGCTCTAACTTTAAAGAGATTCGGGTTGTAAGCGCACAGGAACACAGACGCTGTTGGGAATCGCACCCAACAACCACGCAGACGGCACGCGCAGACGGCGTGACCGAACTCCGCGTCATCGTCATCGGCGAGCGAGCGACAGGCCAGCGCGGGTGATCCGGCGCGGCCGGCGGGACTCGCTTTCTCGGAGCCCACCGCGACGGACGACACTCATATCCGATAATAAATTAATTTATGTTTGTCCGGGACAGTTTAAATGTTATTGGATGGAAACGGCAATATACCAAATCTATTTAAATTACAGTCCACTTTTTATTTATCTCCACCGAGCAACTCGAACATTGATCCGGCTCGAAGGACCAATAGACGCAGATAGTGAGTTCCACACTTTTGCCGTGCGCATTATGTATCATATGAATACCTATGACAGTCGTTACGGGTAGTCAGAAGCCCGAAAGTCTGACAGCCGGTCTGACCTTAGTACATCGGGATTATCCAGTAACTGGGTTGCCGAGGTCTGACGGCAGTCGTTCCGTGTAAAATACTGGTATTTAGCCGCATCTGGGGGTCTACTCCCTAAGCACGAAGTCCATGATTTCGGCCTTATTTACGAGCGATTCCTACTCCCTATCACCTACGGACATACGATTATTTCGTGGCTCGAACTAAGAATGAATGACAAAACGATTTGACAGTTGTCCTTACCACCGATGTGTTTTTGCCCGTCCGAAAAGTTGAACTTGACTCTTGTTTTGTACACTCCTACGTTTCGGGCTACTGTCGGACGGGCGACTAACTTCGTTGACGGACTTAGGAAGTAGGCCTCCTGGTTAGGCTGTGTTCATACATGCGCGATTTTTTTCGGCGCGACAGCGCGCTTGCTTCGCTTACGCATCGCTCCCTCCTCAGAAACTTTGGAATTTAATAGTTAGGCCCTTGTCTTAAAGTACATTTTATATCGATGTAAAGTACACGCGCACGCTCAGCGCCCGATAGCTATCGCGTAGAACACGCGTCGCAATCGCGCAGCACCCGCGCCGCCTCCACTTTCCCGAATAGGATGGCAAATACAATTTGAGATCTATTGATGTGTCTTATGACTCAAATTATATACAACAAATTTCAAAGCGAGTTGGACGCGGGTGCTGACGCACGTGGCGTGCGCTTAGTGGGCGCGTGTCATCTGAACGTGCCCTTAGACTGGAAGCTGATTCTAAAATAGTTGGAAAAAGGCTAGAGAATAGTAGGGTTTAGTTTCGAATAGAGCGCCCTTTGTTTTTTTATCGCATAGTAGTGCAGGGCAGAGGCGTGAAGGTATTTGTAGTCTGTTTATGACTATGAATAGCCGCGGCAGTACTCGTTGATATTGCTTATTGATCGTTCTGCCAAGTCAAGCAGCATTGGCTGCGGTCATGGCTCGGATAAGTCACTCCTCTTTATGCCTCGGAGAGCTGTTTATTATACACCGTGGGCCCGAGGTACCTGAAAGATTTTAACCACGCCTTTCTGATGGTATTATGAGTCAAATGATATATCAACGAACGTCCAATTCAGATATTTTTTTTTGCTTTTTTTTTTCGGTAGGTACTTAATAAATCAATTAACGTTAGTACTTCCTTGTAAACAATACCTTAGGTTGAACTGGCAACATTTATAAATTATCGTGTGAGTGGATAAGAAACTTCTCAATTCACAACCCTCCTCGACAAATAAGACTAAAGCAGGGATGACGAATTCAAAAAAAAAAACTAAAATAAAAATTATTTTCCGTGGTAATAAAAATTATCGAATTTTGAAATTTTAACATTGGCTTTAAAACAGTCATCAGTGATACTTTATGTGGCCAGCGGATTAGTACCCCTTTCCGACTAATCTTATTCTTATTCTTTATTGTACACAAGAAAATTACAGTAAAACATTACAATTCAGTGAAGTCATGTACAGAGGCGAGCTTAACTCAAAAATGAGTTTATCTATCCTAATCTTGTTTATATAAAAAAAAACTACAGACAGACAAACTTTTATACAATTGTATTATGCATTTTTTTACACTGAATAGTTCCAATGCCCACGCAAAATTTGTACAGTTGAATTTTATTGAATTTCCAGGCATACGTAGCAATATACGTTGTATCATCCTTTCATCCGTGACTGTGTAGGCAGAGACGTAAATAAAACTGTTATGTATATATGACATTCCTAGCCTTTGGTATGCAGATATTCGTATCGTATTGGGAATGCTTGTGAATGAGTTTTTAAAATATTTTATTTCAAACCTACGTGAATTCAACGTTTTTCATTTCGAATAGGCACAGTATAGTTAGCATGAAATACATCGAGACGAACAGACTGTTCATCTATATAAATAAAAAGAAAAGTCCTAACTGACTGACTGACTGACTTATAAACGCCCAGCCCAAACCCTTGGACCTAGAAAGCTGAAATTTTGTACTTTATATTTTCATACATAAACAACTACACTTAAAAAACGCCATTACCATTCAGTCGCATAATTTCAAATACCACAACCATTTAAAATTTTCATTTTACATTACGTTGCGTCCCTCTCGGATAGGCTTTAGAGAATTGAAATACTAAAAACCACCGTCGTCTCAGACTTGTTCTGAATAGTGGAAGCTTTTACATAAACGGTGCTATGGCTATAATGATCCATTTTATGTAATTGACACTTTAGTTTCGCAGGGAATTGTAAACAGAAATTGTAATGATGCCGCAGAAATTTCTCTTATTTTTAAAATGCGATAGACATTTCGATAATGAGTTGAGTATTAATGTGGATGGTTGTAAGAGTAGAGGAAGACCAAAGAAACGATAGATGGATATTGGGAAAGATGATGTGGCTAGAAAGTGGGTGACTACTGAGATGACGGCTAAAATAAAAAGACACGCTGCGGCGACCCTAAATAAGTTGGGTTAAGGGCAGTAGGATGATGATAATAATTATAATATTACCAATGAATTAAAATGGAATAGCGCAATTATGAAAATGCCGTTGACCAGCAGTGAAGCCCAGAGACTGACGTTGAAGGTGTAGTCCCTCACAAACCTTTCTTTTTTTTTTCGTGGGAACGTCCTCTTGGTTGCCCTTCGCCCGGGGAAGGCGAAGAGGTATCGGACTCTTACCAGCTAAAAACCCACGGTGTTCCTTCTCCTGACCCTTGGCCTGGGTCGCGGCATTCGTAGCTGCATGCACCGCAACCCCGGCCTCGGTCCGCCAGCCCCTAGCGGACCTCTCCTTCTGTGGGGTTTGGCCACACGTCTTCCTAAGAGGCGCGCACAGAACACTACGCGCCGCCTTCTCGGGCCTGTTACTAGTCGGGTGACGGGTCGTCCCACACTACGCCTAGGTGTCATCAGGGTATTGCCAAGATGATGAGCTGCAGGATTTTTCAGTACTTTAGTAACAACACTCTGCAATCAATCCATTTGCCCATGCGGTGATATAACAAGAGAGCATTGCCATTTCCCGTGCCATTGCCATTTGGCAATACGTTCATTGTGATACCTTGCCAGAGTTTGTGTGTCACGACGTCGTCAACGTGGAACGGTGCGGTGACGTGGCACGGTGCGTTGACGTAACGTGCAAATTTACGTTACCGTATCGTAAAAATGCACGTCAGGATCATTGTTAGATTTATCGTTGACCATGTAGATCCTGAATTTTAATAAGAGAAACAGTAAGGTATGGTTTTATAGCATCGGAGCACATAGACGGCGACTAACACGCGGGCGTGGAGAGCGCGGGCGGAGCGCATGTACTCGTGCGCTTGCGGCTAAAAGCGGAACGTGTTACGATACGGTAACGTAAATTTGTAAATTTGCACGTTATGTCAACGCACCGTGCCGCGTTACCGCACCATTTCACGTTGACGACGTCATGACGTGAAGATGTGGACAGGCCCTAACCTTCTAGTTTTCAAATCTCGAGTGAATAGGTTACTTCTAGGCAAGCATGCACCTTACCATCAGGTGAGATAGTGGTCAAACGTGAGCCTATAAATATGAAATTTATGTCAACCTTCGGGCTGCTTCTTAAAATTTAAAACCTAAACCTAAACGTTTTGCCCTAACCGTGAATCAATTCTAGGACTTCCCACTACACAGTTCCTTTACTGATTTGAGCTTTATCTAACGAAAAAGTTGATTGAGGTTTGTATGTTCAAAACAATATTATTATAGATACTGTATAACCACAATGTTTTTATAAACCATTAACTCATAATACAACCCTTCGCCAAAATTCCAGTCAAGGTTATCCAAATAAATATAATGCTACAATTGCTACGGAATCCAGTCCAGGTATCTAATCAAAGGTCCAGAATTGGAATTTTAAATGGGCGAAAACCACATCCCACCTCGCCGTTCCTTTGGCATGTTCACAGCTAGGATACTAGGGGTGGTGGAAATATGGAGCGAGTTATGAGTGAGATACTTTCGAATTAGATTACGAAAAAAGTAAATCGTTGTAATTTTTATCATCATCATCAGCTTGTCGCATTGGTTTTCTGCCTTTCAGATCAAAAAAGGCAAGATAATTATAATCGCTGCCTATAGTAATATAGCCTTAGGGGTATTGTCAAGAATTTAGATGGTATGTATTAATTATAGCAATCATTTCAAATTATTTATCATGCTAAGAATCAAACAGATTGTTTGGTTGGTTGAAAAAAAAGATGTGATGGCCATATTCAACTGTTGAAATTCAACAAATCTTCAATTCAAACATTTGATGTAGAGCGTGTATTCATTGATGCAATAGCGTGAATAATCTTACTAGGATATATATATATATATATCCATCAAAAAAAAAATAGGCTGAATAGAGATATTTGTATTTTGTATTCTAGTAATAACACAGACTGTCAGCTTAAATAGTGTAATTTTGAGCATTTTGATAACTTTTGATCCACGATCTAGATCGTGAATCCACTTCTAGAAGTGCTTTGACAGTCATTTTATCGTTACCTAACATTTTAAAATCATTAACACCAAAGCTTCTAGACAAAGTCACTCACTATCTTCATTCTCGAATTCACTTCACTTTCGAAGTCACGTTTCCACCTGCCTTTCTCTATCAACAGTAAGACCCCAACACGTTAATATCCATTTCTGCGCAGAAAGGGTCTGAGCCCTTTTCGTCGGGTCGCGGGGTGCTTGCAAAATTTACGATTTACCTAGATTTACAGCCGTCATAAAGTATTCAGTGGGCGGCGAGCATTTCGCTTTTCAAGTTTTGTTAGATCCTGTTCGCTATACTCCGTGTAATGTAGATGTTACAATTTGTCGAGTATTCGGTCTAACCTTGCGGATTTTAAATAAGAAATGTAGGTAACCTCTGAATTTTGTTAGGTCAAAGATTGAGTATCTATTTGCTCGTTTAATAGTTCTAGACTACGTGCAAATTACTTTGTTACTTTAGGTGTGTTAAAAGTAGAATGTATGATTTGTGTCATAGCATTGTAGGAAACAGGAGGACTTGCAACAACATCAATCTGTGCTATAAACCTAACACTACCATCATCTTTATCTATGTTAAGTGTGGTAATTATGACAACATGTCTTCAAAATCCTCTGTAAAATTTGAAAGTTCCAAACTTTCCGACATTAAAGTTAATGGTAAACAAAAAGGGAATCTGCTAAAATTAAATAAAAAGATCGAAACAAAAAGGTCCATAGTAATACAACAAATTGAAAAAGACCACTAAGATCCAATTGATATCCTCCTTCTTTTCGAAGACGGTTGTAGTGGTTCTGGGGTCACCAGAGGAATAATACTCGAACAACTTGATAATAGGCGTATATTGCAGAGAATTGTACAGTACAGTAGGTAGCCGAAAATTACAAAAATTACATAAAGTAGCGTGCGTTCGCTCTGAGAGGTATCTGCGGACTGCCGTGGAACAAATTTGCGCTAAGTGTCCAGTTTTATTAACAAATGTGCAGACACCTCCATTATTTTTATAAACTTATCTAATACAAATTATTTTTGTTTTGTCCGTATACAAACATAATAATATTTTTAACATTTTAAATTATAACTACAATAATCGATTAATACATTACAATGCGTCGCTAACACTCCCCACCCTAGTGCTGTCACAGCACTCATTATCCAAAGAGATAGGAGCGACGCGTGCCGCAGACCGCCGCCACGTACCAGAGCGAGTCTTGACTTCGACCATTCTGATCCGACCATCCTTACCTGGGAACACGCGGGTAATCAGACCCTTCGGCCACATATTCCGAGAAGTATCAGGATCTACCACCAAGACTAGGTCACCGACTTGAAGCGACTTCTGCTCTTCTTGCCATTTCTTTCTAGGTAGCAGGCTTGGTAAGACTTCTTTGACCCACCTTTGCCAGAACATATCAGCCAACCTTTGGGATGTGCGCCATTGTTTTCGTAAGTAAAATCAGAATTACTAAACACTCCGATGGCAGGCAAATTTGATGAACTTCCTAAAAGAAAATGGTTGGGAGTAAGAGATTCAATACTACCTGGCTCAACCGAAACGTGCATCAAGGGACGGCTGTTTACCATGTTCTCAATCTCAGCTATCAAGGTACTTAAAACCTCGTCACGGGGTGCACGCTCATTGAGGACAACTTTAAGTGACGTCTTCACGCTCCTTATTAATCGCTCCCATGCCCCACCCCAATGGGGACTAGCGGGAGGGATAAAAGTCCAATCCATACCGTTATTAACACCTTCCCTTTTCAGGTCACCTGCATCTAGTTCCTGTAAGGACCGCTGCAACTCCTTGTCGGCGCCTCTAAGGTTAGTACCATTATCTGAGTATAGATGGCGCGGCCAGCCACGTCGCGCCGCCATACGGCGTAAAGCCATGATAAGCGAGTCGGATGTGAGCGAAGATACTAACTCGACATGGATGGCACGCACGGTCAAGCACGTGAACAAAACCCCGTACCTTTTTTCCTTACGTCTGCCGACAGTGACCTCCATCGGTCCAAACAGGTCCAGCCCGCAGAATGTGAACGGGCGCTGATGATGAGCCACGCGTGCCTTCGGTAAGTCCCCCATGCGAGGAATTTTCGGGTTACACTTACGTATCCTACAAAGCATGCACCTCGACACGACAGACTTAACAGAAGGTCTTAGTTTCACTAACCAATATTTCTGTTTCAGTTCATTTACTACTGTTTCCTGGTTCCCGTGGGCTGCCTTCACATGGTAGTGACGAATGATAAGTCTCGCTACAGGATGTTTACCGTCAAGTATAATTGGTTTCTTCGTTCCCAGAGACACATCTGCAGCGGCATCGATGCGGCCACCTACACGAAGTAGACCATGTTCATCCATGAACGGTGATAAAGTGAGTAACTTGCTGTTCCGTTGTATAGACGTATTACCTTTAATTGCAGATATCTCATCGGCGTACGACTCAGCCTGTGCATACTTCAGAAGCAATCGTTCAGCTTGTTGCATGCTGTTGCAGTCTATTTCGACCTGGATACCCTTACATTTGTCTATGAACTTGAGTACCATTGCCATGGTCCTCACCAGTCGCAGCCAAGAAGAAAACCGTTGCGGATCCGGCACAGGTAAAGAAATAGAAATGTCCTGCACCAATGTAACAGTTGTAGTAGGTTCACACGAATCCATCTGAACAATATCTTCGGGCCACAAACGTTCGTCCTGATACAAAAATTTTGGACCATTAAACCACTCACCTAAATATGTAGAATCAAAAGATTCCCTGGTAGCCAAATCGGCTATGTTAAGTTTCGTAGGTATGTAATTCCACTCTTCTATGCGCGTCAACTCGTCGATCTCGCCTAGACGGTTTGCTTCAAATGTTTTATACGTACGTGTGTTGTTGCGAATCCAATAAATGACAGTAGTGGAATCACACCAAAAGTACCTACGCTCTGGAGTCATCCTATGTTCCTTGACGATAGTGTTAGCTAGTCGTGCACCTAACAATGCCGCTTGCAGTTCTGCTCGTGGCATTGTTAACGGTTTAACAGGCATAACTCTGCACTTACTAGCTATAAAGGAGACATGAGTCATACCGTTATTATTCCAGCGCCAATACGCTACGGCCGACATCGCTTTAGTGGAGGCATCGCAGAATACATGCAAATGTAGGTTGCTATAACCTGGTACTCTCGTAGCACTAGTAGAATCTGCTACGAATGTGTAACCGCCCCTACGGTGCTGCGTAGACGCCGGCGTAGCCGATACCGCACTCGATGGAAACGAGTGGGGACACGCGGTAGCTACATGATTAACAACCGGTTCTATACCTACCTCGCTCGTAAAGGTAGGGGCCGATGCTCCGTCCTTTTCTGATGTACTTTGATCTAAATCTATATGATAACATCTGGGTATACGTACCTCATTTATTTCCTTAAGTAGGTCAATCCATTTCTGCCACTTGTAAAAAATACTATCAGGAATGTGATCATCCCATTTGATTTTTAATTGCCATGTGTCTTGCAATATAATTTTACCTTGGATTGTATAAGGAGATAAAAATCCCAAGACGTCAAAAATAGACATAATTACCTTTAACATAAGACGTTTTGTAGGTCGTATATTACCCTGAATTATGTCAACAGGCATTTTTTTTAAAGAAACGTCGAAGCCCAACTTGTCTTCAGCAGGATACCAGAGGAGTCCAAGCGTCCGATCACCTTCATACTGCTGGCCTACCTTGAAGCTCACGGCAGTGACACCTAATGTTTCTTTGGGTACGCTGTTCAATACCTGGACGCTGTTACTGGTCCAATTCCTAATCTCGAACCCTCCTGCCTTGTGTATGTCGCTAATAGATTTTACCATTTTGATAGCACTCGCTTCATCGGGTAAACTATCAATGTAGTCATCCATGTAATGCGAATAACATATCGCGTTAACAGCGGCAGGCAGTGATGACTCATACCGTTTTGCGTTTTTATTTTTTATATACTGAGCGACGAACGGCGAGCAGTTGGCTCCGAAAATAAGAGAAGTCATTACGTACGTTTTGATGTTTTCTGTGGGGCTGTTTCTCCACAGAAACCTTAACGCTTGCTGGTCTTCATCACGGATTTTGACCCTTAAGAACATGTCCTTAATATCACCTGTAACTGCTATTTTATTTTCCCTAAAGCGCAGCATAATTCCAAACAGAGATGATAACAGATCCGGTCCTGTGAGCAAGTAATCATTAAGACACTTACCATTTATCTTGTCCGGCGCGTCAAAAACCAGTCGAAGCTTCTTCTTGTTTGGGTTGTCAACACCAAAATGAGACAAATACCACGTACACGATGGGAATGTCGTCTCAGTTTCCATAAGTTCCCTAGCAAAATCATTATCTAATAAATGTTTTACACGTTCCTGATACCTTTCTGCAAAACCTAAATCCTTACCCATTTTTCTTTCGATACCTTTAAACCTTCTCAATGCGTTAGGATATGAGCTTGGCATCTTGCGGGTTTCATCCTTCCAGGGAAGGCCAACGACCCAGCGTCCATTAACAAGCTCAGCAGATCGCTCCAACTGAGCGATGGCTCGAACTTCATCTACGTTCTGGCGTGGTTTGCTGAAAACACCTAATGAGTCTACGGCAAATGAGCGTCGAACTTCATCGTGAATCTCACGCAGAAGGTATTCACTTTGAGATGAAGTACTTACCGCCTCGCAGTCCAAGGTACAGACGGTCGCATCACAGCTGGAGGCCTGCGGCACGCGCAGCGTTCCATGCACGCACCAACCTAAGGAGGTGAGTGTAGCAGACGGCTCGTTTAATTTCCCTAACTTTATTTTTATAGGTAACAACAAATGATAATTGTCTTGACCAATTAGTATTTCAGGTTTTGAATCAGAACAACATAATTTATCTTTAAGATCAAACAAATGACGATAATTAATACAGTTTAAGATAGATAACTTTTGCATGGGTATATTAAATTCATTGACACAACGAACTTTTATATTATGAACCTTATTGTTCATACTAATAAGGTCAACATTCATAACTTGAGAATTACAAACCAAAACATTATTATTCCACGCGCCGCTCATACGCAAAGTCTCACTGCGGCCGCGCAGACCGAGGCGCTTCGCGATATCACTACTCATTAATGATATAGATGAACCATCATCGAGAAGCGCAGTGGTACGCACTATACCGTAAGGTCCGCGAACACTGATAGGCACGACTTTTAACAACACTTTCTGCTCACTCGCGACAACATGCGTCAATGTCTCTGTAGTCGGCGACGTCTCGGGTTCCCGCTGTAGTTGTACATCTGTAGAAGATATGTTGTTGTTATTATTCGTAACGAAGTGAAGAAGACGATGATGTGCTTGGCCGCAGTTGTCCTTATCGCACAACGGTGCCGGGCAGGTCGCGCGGTCGTGTTTCGATAGCAAACATTTATAACACAGGCCGTTTCTTTTTACATATTGCCATCTACCCTTTCGCAGTGCTTTTTTAAATTGTTTGCAATCCGTTAGCTTGTGTTTAGATACACGACAAAATTGACATTTTACGGCACTTTCTGTATCTTGAACTAGCACTGTCTGTGTACGTGTATTATCATGGGACTTGTTTTTAGGATATTCATTTCGCCCCGCGGTGAAAATACTAGCGGTACTAGATATTTTGACGGCCTCGTCATTTAAAAAATCCGATAGAATGACTAACCTTGGTTTCTTTCCTTCGATGATCAGGTTAAAACTGTAGTCTGACCACTTTGATATCAGCACTGCCGGTAGTTTGCACAAGATGATGGGCACTATACTGACACCCTGTAGATACTCCTCACGTCCTATGGCTCGTACGGCTTCCACATAATTTTGCACTTTCACCGCAAAGGGAACGATATCCTTGTAATAGTCCTGATGTAGAGGCTGAAGTCTTTTGATGTCTTGTAGGACTCGGGAAATGATGCCATCTGGGTTTCCAAAACGTAGTGCCAACGTCGACATAACCTTATCAGGCGACGTGGCGCTGATGAACAGAGCGGTGACGGCATCTTTCGCTGAGCCCCGTAAACATTTTCTTAGTCTCCATAGATTCTCCCTATCAGTGAATCTACAAATTTCTGTCGACTCATCGTATGCTTGTTTAAATTGTAGCCACTCCATTGGGTCGCCGGCGAATTCTGGTAAATCTTTCGGCGTGCTGAGGCGGCTGAGTAGCCTGGCGTTAGGAGCGCTATTTGCGTTTGTAGTGGATAGGTCCTTCAGTGCACCAGCCAACATTTGAACCGTATGATTCAGCGCAGTAACAGTGGCGTCAGGCAGCGGCGGCGGTTGGGCCGGCGCGTGCACTGACTTAGGCGCCGGCGGGACGGCGTGCATTATCCCTGAGCAAGACGCGTGCCGTTGCGCGGGCGTCGATGACGGTACTGGCTGCTGCAGCTCGCCCGGCTTGTGACCATACTCGGGGGCTCGCTGTTCCGTTGGTGGTTCGAGATGGTTACTTTGGTGATGTACCCAATCCTCTATGTTGCTTTGAGGAAGGACTTTTCCTTCGATTTGTGAACTGTATTCCTCTAGTTCCTCCTCATCGCTGAGTTCCGCTAACTGTGCCTCCAGAGTTTTATCTATGAGCTCCATCTGTATTTTTGCTTTTTGTTTAGCAGCTTCCAAATGTAATTTTATTCTTGCACTTTTTGCTGTAGATTTTTGAGAGCTTTTGCTGATGCAAGAATAAGCTGGCTTCTTAGGCAGAGCGTGGGCTCGGTCTTTTAACAACGGCTCAGACTTTATGCTGCTACCCACATTATCCATATCGAAAGCCAGAGTTTTAGGCACATTCTGCACCAAAATCTCATCTGATGCTTGAATCGGTGGATGTAAATTTCCTTCGGTCTCCACACTTTCGGCCTCCATTTGCTGTTGCTCGAGCAATTCCTTTAGTTCCTGTTCCTGGCGCGCTTTTGCCTTCCTCGTGGCAACCGATTTCTTTGGCGTGTTGAACATGATCCGGCCGAATGACCAAATGTAGTGGTTCTGGGGTCACCAGAGGAATAATACTCGAACAACTTGATAATAGGCGTATATTGCAGAGAATTGTACAGTACAGTAGGTAGCCGAAAATTACAAAAATTACATAAAGTAGCGTGCGTTCGCTCTGAGAGGTATCTGCGGACTGCCGTGGAACAAATTTGCGCTAAGTGTCCAGTTTTATTAACAAATGTGCAGACACCTCCATTATTTTTATAAACTTATCTAATACAAATTATTTTTGTTTTGTCCGTATACAAACATAATAATATTTTTAACATTTTAAATTATAACTACAATAATCGATTAATACATTACAATGCGTCGCTAACAACGGTTATAAATAGGTCACTAGTCCAAATGCAAGGGTACATCTAAAGCCCAAACTAGCCCCATTCTAGCCAACTTTATACCATGACCAACTTCCTCTGAATTATTAAATCTGAATTTATTGATTCGGAAATAAATAAAAGGTATACTCAATACCGTCTGAAAGGGGAGGCGTCCAAAGCCTTTGAAATTGAATTTCAGTGTTACAGTATCTTCAGTGAACGTGGAACCTGTAATATGATTTTGGTCAGGAATAATTTCTATATAGGTTATGGCTCGGACGTGCTAAAGTTAGGAATACTGTGAATTGCAGTGTTATAGAGAAATTAGTATGTATTGGAACTGAGGTAATAAACGTATTCGATGTTCGGGAATAGGGGATGTTTGGTTTCCACCGTGTTATATGAATCCTGAATGTGTGTTTACGTAGTGTAATACCAAATGATAACATCAAATTTTAACAATCCATTGTGAATAATTAATTTTCTTTAATTTATTGTGAATTATTTTCTTTCTATTTTGAAATACTTTCTTTGTGAATTACTTCAATTTTTGAATTACTTCTATTATTGAATTATGAATTACTTCTATTATTACTTCTATTGTGAATTACTTTCTTTCTATTTTTATTCTACCTCGCCTTTTTCCAACTTAGTTGGGGTCAACTTCCAGTCTATACAGGTGCGGCTGAATACCAGTATCATACACAGGGCGTCTGTCTTTTTTTTTTTTTTTTTTTTTCTTTATTTAAAGAGCTGATTCGCTATGGCGAATATGGCGCTCTGTAAAAAACAAAACAATACAAATCAACTTAATATAACACTAGTTACACAATCATTGAGTTAGTAAATTACCTATCCTTTAAACAACATTTAACCATATGTAGAATCATTTTTGATTTATCTGACGTCGGACAAGCCAGATAAGAATTACATAATCCAATGGAACTATCACCAAAAAGCAGTCGTCTCTCCCTCTTATTCCGGACACATTCCATCAAAACATGGTATGCATCCTCATCTCGACCACACGTACTGCATAAAGGAGAACTAACTTTCTGCATGAGGAAAGCAAACCTATTCAATGGAATATGACCGGAACGCAAACGAAACAATAGCACTAGGTCTTCCCTACTTAGTAAACTGTTATCTATCCATGGCGAACTTAATGGCTGCGGTTGAATGGTCTTGAACCAGATACCTTTTTCTATGGAACGCTTATCAAAATACTCTTTCCATAGATCTCGACACGTATTTTTAACTAAGTATAAACAATCATTATAAGTGGGAAGTAGCGGAAAATCGATGCCATCACTAGATGCTTGTTTAGCCAATAAATCGGCAGTGTCATTGCCCCTAATCCCCACATGAGATGGAATCCATTGTAAAATAACAATCTTGGAACGAGAAGAGATATCCAAAATCGATTTTAATATTGCGTAGGCAATCGGTACACCTCGAAAAGTCGAGGTGCAGCGAGCCAGGTGTTGTAATGCACTTTTTGAGTCAGTAAAAATGACAAATTTATCATGATTAATGGATTCCACATACGATAGGGCTTCGGCAATGGCCAAAAGTTCCGCATGCATTATTGACACATTACAATTAATTTTAAGTTTTATATGAAAATTATTCATTTCATCAACGAACGCAGCGCCAATACTATTACTATTTATTTCTTTTGAACCATCTGTATATACTTTACAAAATTCGGTATAATTTAAAATAATCTCATTAAAAATTCTATGTAATTCTATGATACTATAATTGCGTTTAGCCTTAACCAAAGGAGTAACGGGCTGAATAACATTGTGCAAATCGATATTGGTAACCCAGGTATTCAATGAGAACATTTCCAATTGAGGACTAGAATGAATAAGTGTATCTTTTAATTGGTCATGCAGTGTAATAAGTAATGGTAGTTTCTTTCCTCTCCAAAAAATACTATTTTTAAATTCAAACAATTCCTTGATTGCGCCGTTTACAGGGTTTGCATTATATGAACGAGCTTTAAGGCTAAATTTCCCGGCCAAATAATGTCTTCGGATTTCAAGGGGTTGAATATGTAACTCCGCCTCCATAACATGGATCGGAGTCGTTTTTATAAAGCCACCTATAACTCGCATAGCCTGATTCTGGATTTTGTCTATTTTGTACAAATGAGTTTTAGCGCTATTGCCGTATAAGAAACAAGCGTAATCTAACCTACTTCGAATGAGAGAAATATACAGACGCCGCAAATGTTTAGGGTGAACACCCCATCCTGACCCTGACAACACTTTAAATAGATTAAGATGCTTCTCCAATTTATAACACAACTCGTTGATGTGCTTCCCCCACCTCAATGAGCGATCTAGCCACAATCCGAGATACTTAACCGTATCTACAACTTCTAACCGAGTGTTATCTATTTGCAGGCCAATAAGGTGTTCTATACGTTTCCTACCTCTAGTAAACAAACAAGCTTTACTTTTGTTCGGAGATACTTCTAAACCGAGATTTTTTAATAATGATGATAGACAGTTCAAACCTGCTTGTAAGTTGCTCATAGTGTCTTCAAGTTTGTTGCCGGTACAAAAGAGTATAAAATCATCTGCATACTGCGAAATATAGACGTTATTTATTTGTTTACAAATATCAATTGTTGCAATATTAAAAAGCAAAGGTGACATTGGACAACCTTGACACAGTCCTTGGCCAGTGTTTCTGCAATAAATCCTATCCTCTATCTTAATATTTAAAGTCCTTTCAATCAAAAAATTCCATATGTAATTACATAATTTGTTACCTACGTTTAATTTATCTAAAATTAATATTAATTCTCGAATATTCACGTTATTATAAGCGTTATTAATATCAATAAAGCAACCCAAGGATGGTTGATTTCCAGTGAATCCTAATTGAATCTTACTAACTAAGTAGGTTAGGTTATCCATACAAGATCTAGACTTTCTGAATCCAACAGTATAATCAGAAAAAGCGCATTTACTTTCCAGAAACCATTCCAATCGTTTAGTTACTATCGAGTGGAATACTTTACACAAGCATGACAATAGGGAAATCGGCCTTAGCGATGAAGCAGAACTCGGATCCCGGCCTGGTTTAGGGATAGGTATTATATTTATATTCCGCCACTGTTTTGGGACAAAACCGAACTGTAAAAACTTATTATATAATACACACAATTTATTCTTGCCCTCAACCGGTAAATATTTTATCATTGAGAATGATATATCATCACTTCCTGGTGCTGTATCAGATGACTTAATGCTTTTTTCTATTTCATAAACAGAAATAGGAACTTCCAGTAAGGTATTGGTTGAAGAAAATTCCGGTTTATTGCCCTGGACATATGCTGGGGTTAAACTTTGCAATAACAATTGGATACGGTTTTTATCTATATGCCTATTTTGACTACCAAATCCTTTAAGCCATTTCATACGCTTCCACATCTCACTCGAAGATGACTCATTATCTATTGAAGAACAAAACTTTTGGAAAGATTCGCTTTTAGCTTGACGCATAAGTCTCTGTGCTGTCCTGATTTTGTCCTGAAGGATAATTAGGTTATTAGGCGTAGGCTTCTTTCTAAATGTCTTAAGTGCCAAGCGGCGCTCGGCAACCGCTTTAGATAGTGATATATTCCAATAGGGTTTAGGGACAAAACTACTACAGGGGTTATGGTTAATGTTTAGAAGAGGAATGTAGGCGTCTGCTGCTTTATTGATTTCACCTATAAACCTATCATATGCGGCTTGACAATCATCTATTGAATTTAAATCTGTAAATGTTTTTTCTAAAGATGATTTGTATGCTGACCAGTCAGCCCTTTGAAAATTTCTTTTTTTTGTTGATCTAATATTAGAGACACATTCTGTCGAGATTTTAATTATAATGTGATCGCTACCCAAAGACTCGTTTGTAGTTTTCCAGTGAAATTTGACAGCAATATCTGTTGAAATTAAAGACAGATCCGGGGATGATTCCTGCAACCTGCCGTCAACAGATTTAACTCTAGTAGAAGACCCATCATTTAAAGTTATAAAGTTAAAATTTAGTAAAGAGTCGAATATTTGGATTCCGCGTGTGTCTATTCTGTTTGACCAACTTCTATGGTGACCGTTAAAGTCACCAAGCAGGAGAGTTTTACTTTTGTAAAGAGAAAACAATTCGTCCCAATCATTTTGTGATGTTTGTATAGAAGGTGGGCAATAAATTGATAAAATGTTTTCTAGTGAATCACAATTATGAATTTTAACATTTAAAATTTCAATACCCGAATTAGACATAACTGATTGAACTTCTTGAGCTTTAACCGAAAAATGAACTAAAATTGCTACGCCTCCATAACCATCTCCCCTATCTTTACGAAATATATTGTAGCCACTTACTCTTAACTGTGTTTGTTCATCGCACCAAGTCTCATTAAGGGCTGCAATGTGTACTTTTTCCTGTGATAGTAATTGTTCAAACGTTGTAAGTTTATTCTTCAAACTTTGACAGTTCCATTGAATTATGTTTAGCTTATATTTACGTAAATTATGAACCATTATGATCCTAAGAATGGTTTTATGAAAGGCAAGTCAGAAATATGTCTGGTTAAAAATGCAACTAGCCATTTAACACACAACTTCCCTGCCGCTAGTAAAGTGTTTACATATGTATCATTCTCTGTAAAAAATATCTTCTTCATCTTCTCCATAAATTTTTCAAATGACATACATTCTTCTCTGTCTATTCTCTTTTTTTTCAATTTCTCATTACTATTTTCGTCGCTCATTCTTTCGTTACTCTTATCTTTTCTTGTTGTGGTTTCCGCATTATCATTACAATCCGAATCAGAACAACAACATTCCCATTCAAAGTTAAAATCTTCATTTACTTGCTGCTTGTGACTCGTTTTCTTCGGCGGCTTCTGATTGATTCTCTTGTTCTTGGGAGATTCTTGAAGTTGTTTACCTTTGCTAGTAGATGGAGTTATGACGACAGATGCATAAGATGGATTCTTTTGTGGAATATCAGTATTATTCATACTATTCTCTTGGTTTTCTGCGTTTGGGCCCAATCTAGGGTTGTTTAAAATTGGTATAGCAGGTGGTAGCAACGGACTCATCTCTCTTGGTTCCTCAGATCTTGAAGGAGTCATCGCTGGCACATACAAAGTCGCTGCCTTGTGATATGTGCAATTGAACTCGGTCATTAGGCCTCTAATTTTTCGTTCTTTTAAGTAACTAGGACACTTTTTGCTTAGAGCCATGTGATAACCAGTACAATTGACACAGACGAAGGATGTAGTTTCACAGTTTTCATGGTGTTTGCTACACTTAGGACAGGTTGGTTTCTTTCTGGGGCACATTTTTCTCATATGGCCAAACTTCCAACAATTGGAACACTGCGTAACGGGAAAAGTATACGATTCCACTCTCATACAGATTCCGTGTATGTTCACAAATGCAGGGAGGGAAGGTCCCTTAAAACAGATCCTCACACACTCGCTGTCGGTCCACCCTTCTCCGTTATCAGCTCTTCTGGGCAAACGTTTCACTGATAAGATTTCACAGGCCGAAGTAATACTTTCTATAATCTCCTTCTCTTTTAACTCAAGTTCTACATTCCTGATCACGCCATAAGAACTTCCGACCTCTTCTCTTCTGTATACTCTCCAACCCTGTTCCTTAATATACTGGCAAGACAATAATTTCTGTAAACCTAATTCATTCTCAAACTCCACCAAAGTCTTAAATGAGTTAACTCGTTTTATGTTTATAATATTTGGTATATTATTCTCGTTCATTATGCGTGCGAAACGAAAATTTTTCGGCAGTTCAACCCCTGCTGTGACATATACTTCAAATTTCTCTGATAAACTTCCTCTTCGGGATCTGAATCTTTTCCCATCTCGTCCTACGGTCACCCAATTCTCCTCGTCGTCTACATCCCGTCCACGTTTTCCCGCTGGTAAAGGCCGATTCTCAGTATTCTCACTTCCTAATTGTGCATTATCTTGCAAATAATTCTCCGCCAAACAACCTTCCATATTATTCTCTCTTGATAAGTTAGATAACATTAAAATTTCTTCTTCATTCTGAGTTGAGTCTTCCTCCATATTGCATAAGGTGCACTATAGAATGCACCTAACGGCCGCCGGCCGTCTACGAGCGATGTACGTATTACCAATAAAAGTATTTAAAATCTACAGATAACAGTGTTTAGAATCTACTCGCGCACGTGTTAACTCATTAACAGTTACCGAGGAGCGTCTGTCTTCAGACCTCCGCAACCTAGTTACTAGGCAATGCCGATATCCTACGGTTTGACTAGCTGTCTGACTTCCGGGCTTCTGACTACTCGCAACGACTGTCATAGGTATTCGTATGGCACTTGGGACCGACGTTTTAACTTGCTTTCCGAGGTATGGAGGGGTCTCGATATGTAACAAATGGTCACCCACCCACGGACTGACCGTGGAAAACGCAGCTTAACCTTGCAAATCATAATTATGATCTGCGCAGTTGTTAATTAACCACGAGCACCTCATGTGAAGAGTATCCTCATTGTGAATAATATCTATTAAATAATTATTTGTATTCGTTTTCAACCCCTGTGGTTTTCTCCAACTGGCTTAAGGAATGCTTCTTTTTCTTAGCTTTACGCTTAGAAAGGCCTGGGCCCTTTTTCCGGCTTAGTACTCTTTCAGAGTGGAGGCGGGCGCGGGTGCTAGCGCGGGCGCGTGTAAATCAAATGTATGTAGACGCTAGTTGTATTCACGCTGCTCCTGTGAGTCGCGCGTCTGCATGAGGCGGTCGCGGTCGCGGGTGGCGCGGGTGTTTCTAATGGCTCAGTCCGCCCGTATCGTTCACAGTGATATAGCGTCTGTTAGGTGACTGCGCGTGTGATTAAGCCATTTTGATTCACCCGCCGAAGCGTCGTACGATAGCTCGTTCGGCACTACTGTGAACACGCAGACGCCAAGACCCAAGCGCCCGCGCCCGCCCCCGCACCCGCTAGTGCAGTCTGATTGACCACTAAGTCTTTTCCACTTCGCTCGAGCTTTACCGTCCTCCAGCAATAGGTTGTGGTGGGCCTACATGCTTTAATAACATCCAGCTTGTGCTTTGTAAGCCTACTGGGGCTCTCACTCCCCAAAGCTCTAGCCCAAGGTATTCATTACCAACTGTACCATTAAGAAATGGAAATGGTGTTTTCATTAACCAGGCTGTCTTACGTTTCTAATTACCCAAAGACTGTTTAGGGCCGATTCTTTAATTCTCAGATGAATTTGATTTCAGGAGCAAATATAGCGGTTTCATAACTTTTGTATAGAAAGTAAGAAAAAATTCTAAGAGACTTACAATAAAGATTATTTCGTTTACAATTAAAAAAAACCGGCCAAGTGCGAGTCGGACTCGCGCACGAAGGGTTCCGTACCATTATCTATAAAAACGGCAAAAAAATCACGTTTGTTGTCCATACAACAAACGTGATTTTTTTAACCCCCTTAAATATTTATTTTATTCTGTTTTTAGCATTTGTTGTTATAGTGACAACAGAAATACATCATCTGTGAAAATTTCAACTGTCTAACTATCACGGTTCATGAGATACAGCCTGCTGACAGACTGCGGACGGACGGACAGCGGAATCTTAGTAATAGGGTCCCGTTTTACCCTTTGAGTACGGAACCCTAAAAAAGGTTAACAGAAAAATGATTCTATCCAGTTAAGGAATATTTTGGTTCCAAAAATATTTTTTGATTAATTATTATAATGCATTCTTAGATTTGGTCACATCATACAGCGGGAACACGTCCACTGCTGTACATAGCCCCACCCCCCCAAGCCATATTGGGGGGGATTGCCATAATCGCCACGCTTGGCAGGCGGGTTGGGGATCGCAGTGTGGTTGTTAAAGTACTCAGAGAACGCTGCTGCACATCCTCTAGTGAATCGCTTAGTCGCCTTTTATGACACCCACGGGAAGAGATGGGATAGTGCTATTCTTTACGTCCGGCACCACACGGGGCAGATTTGACCACACTATCTTTAAATTATTGTATGCCCAAAATAGGCTGATTGATCAAAATGTATAACAACTGTAACTACTCAATCAGAATCAATAAAGTCTACTTTACTTTACTTATGTAAGTCAAACTGCCATATTTATTTCTCAGATAAAAGTTATCTTTAAAATTGAAAAGTATCTTTAATTTTCTCCTACTCTTAGATTCAAATGAAACTTTACTTACCTTACTTTTGCAATAAATATTAGTTCATTGAGCAAAGGCAAATAAATACTCAGTGGTTCGACTTATCCGACAGTTAGGGCAAAGTTTATGCCACAAACTGTATTAGTCAAATTATCACTAACTTTGTTTTCTTGAAGCGTGGATTTTAAGTCAATACCAACTTGTACAATGGATAGCTGGTAAATGTTTGTAATAAGGTTTTGGTTTTCAACTTCATTTAAGTTTTTACGTAGATTTATTTGCGCGTTGTCTCCATTTTGGAGAAAGGAACTGGCAAAACGATCAAGCTTGACGTCATAACTCATTTATTGAAAATAAACTACAATTAATAAGTTATTTTTAAAGGGAAATGTTACAGAAGGCAGCCCCGAAAAGGTCCCTTCGCCACCGCTTTCTAGTGTTTATGCTGTGAAGAAGAAACGGCGCAACAAACTCCCTAGCAACACAGGGGCCCAATTCTCCTAAAATAAATTGTTGCCAAACGCAATCGAACCACAACCGTCAGTCAGTTTTTGTTTTCGAAAACTTTCAAAATGATTGATTTTGTTTTTTGTGTCAAACAATTTGATAGCTTTTCAAATTGAGAACTGTCTGAATGAACGGTTAGGAGAATTAGGCCCCTGGGGCCTAATTCTCCTAAAATAAATCTTGATAAATCACAACCGAACCAAGGCCGAACCATTTATTCAGACAGTTCTCAATTTCAAAAGCTATCAAATTGTTTGACACAAAAAACAAAATCGATCATTTTGAAAGTTTTCGAAAACAAAAACTGACTGACGGTTGTGGTTCGATTGCGTTTGGCAACAATTTATTTTAGGAGAATTGGGACCCAGGTCTATCCGGTCCGTTCCATTTTCTTTATCTGAAGCTAAAAATTTTTCTTCAAACAACTAACTGAAGTTTTTGGATAAATGAAGTGTGCCATTGCTAAAGTCCGTGGGGGGTACGGATTAATAATACAATTTCTCTTTGTCGCTCGGCAAGCTAGTCGTAAGAGGCGAAGACCTGGCACCCAATAGGCTCGCCACCAGACGAAACGTGGGTGTACAAACTCTTGTAATTGGAGAACTCTGGTTACCCCATCGGGGATTACAGGTGTGAGTACATAACTTCACGCCTTATTCCCCGAAGGGTTGGCAGAGGTGTATAGTACACACCCACGTTTCGCCGTCATGTTTAAGTCCCATGTAATAGGGGGCGAGCCTATTGCCATCAACCGGGCACAAATCCAGACTCCGAGCTGCTACTGAGAAATTCCACATGGAAAAATCCAATAACACTTTGCCCGACCTGGGGATCGAACCCAAGACCTCACGCTCAGCAGTCGCGCTTGCGACCACTAGATCAACGAGGCAGGTGTGAGTGTTTGACTGTAATTATTATTACCATTGCGATCTAGCCTATAGGAAATACCTACGGTTCAGTTTTCTGAGTTGGCACCTACAGGGCAGTAATATTCAAATACCTTACAATACAAGGTTATTCGGAAAGGAGGTACTAACCCGAAAGGGTGTTAAAGTACCCATAATAATGAATAACTTTTCTTCTAGAACTTTCCCCAAAAGTCAATAGTTTAAGCGAAATAGCTGTTCAAAGATTTCATAAAAAATACGCTAAAATCTATCTATCCTCAGCTATGATCAGCTGTGTTTAGATTTTAAGTCATATTTGGGGTCACAAATTAGAAGCTCCATTTTCTGCATTCGTAACTAAAGCAGGGATGAAGAATTTTTGAAAAAAGAAAAAGCAAAATATTTTTTCGTGGAAATAAAAATTATCGAATTTTGAAATTTTAACACTTGCTTTAAAACCGTCATCAGTGATATTTTAAGTGGTCTGCGGATTAGTACCCTGTTTCCGACTATAAAAGTGTCATGAAAAAAAAAAAACGTTTTCAATAGACTCCTCTCGAAAAACCCATTTTCTTTGTATAGGTACTACTATATCAGTATTAAGAGACCATTTTTTTATTTAATTAAAACTTTCCCACCCTACGGTTTCTCCTGTGTCTGACACAAATCTTTAAATGCCCAAACGCCTAAATCCTGTATAACAACAGAAGCCAATCGCTCAGACACTGCACCAAACGTATTGTTGAAATAAGGTCGGCTGACTTTGGACGCGTTTTCGTACGAATTTGAGTCGTACGAACACGTACGAAAACGCACGAACAATCCCGACCTTCCAAGTACTACGGGAGCTTGCAGACTGGGTGCGAGTTAGTCGTACGTATACGTGCGTGAAGTTCCGACGTCCGAAAACAATCAGAACTTGTTGGTATTTTTAATACACTTTGATGTGTTGAACATTAAATTGCCTATTTGACGGAGAAAAACTTAATCAGTGTGCGCACTCAATTCGTACGACCCGTATTCATACGTTTACGTACGATACAAATTCGCATCCAAAGTGCGGCCGGCCTAATTGTTCTTACTATTTCCATAGATCGTACTAAAAAAAAGCGTTGGTCGGTAGGTGACTGTATTTATATTATGGTTATGGTTTTGACCCTTCATCACATTTGGAATGACAAGAAGCACTTCAAATAATTAAAACATTAAAGAGATCTTTGCATCTAAAGCGCAGTTCATACTACGTTATAATATTTAGCAAATATTGTGTAGCACCACAATATCGCTCAGCATACATTCAGTCAATTTTATTTATACTCTAAAGGGTAGTGGGAAAGTTTTGGGGTAGTCTAATTTCTTTCATTCCATATGTATTTTGGGGTGCTGAATCCTACTTTGAGGTTTGCGGACAAAATTTCGTGACGCAACATTGTAAAAAGCGCAAAAAAGCGGAAAATTTCTGCTTTTTCCGGTTTTTTTGCTTATAACTCGAAAACTATTAACTAAAAAATGTTATGTAAATGGTTTGTTCACAGAAATTCTCAAAGACATAAAATTCTCTACAAATATCAATAATTCGTTTTTTTTCAGACGAACCCTTCGGTCTTAAGTGCGACTTGAAAATTGGCAATTTTCAGCAGTCTGTGCAAAACCCACTTTTTACATTCCAAACCTTTATTTTTTATTAGAATGCCGTCATTTGATAAATTTCTCCTAGTTCTTTGCACAAGTAATTAAAAAGAAAAAAAAAGGTCTAAATTATACAAATTCAATATCAATAAAAAATAAACTTTAAAAAAAAGTAAAAACCGACTTCAAAGAAATACTAAAAGGAGTAAATAATTACCATAATATAAAATTAATAGTTTCAGAAGTCGGTGGCTTCTATTTCCTTCAGTGTAGAGTTGCACCGACTTCTGAAACTGTTAATTTTATATTATGGTAATTATTTACTCCTTTTAGTATTTCTTTGAAGTCGGTTTTTACTTTTTTTTAAAGTTTATTTTTTATTGAATACGTTTTAGTGTCATAATTTTAACCCCCTCCTTCATAACCCTTCTTTTTGGCTTTGACGTAGTCGGGCATAAAAAGTCCTTTCAAATGATACCTTACACGATATAATGAAAACATTCCAAAAGGGGGGAGGGGGGACACGCACCCCCTCCTCTTTTCCAGTAGTCAGTTCCCAACAACAAATATAAACAAAGCAATTTTAGTAATTTGAGAATTTTGCTTTGATCCGATGAGGAGTTCCGTTCCATATCTCTGAAGTTCATGGTCTAGTCATAACAAAATTTAAATGGAACCAATCGGGAAGTATACCCTTTCGAACAAAAAAAGAATTTTTCAAATCGGTTCATAAATGACGGAGATATGAGGTAACAAACATAAAAAATAAAAAAAAAATACAACCGAATTGAGAACCTCCTCCTTTTTGAAGTCGGTTAAAAAAGGTAGGACTCTAACAAAATAAAACTTAAAATAATGTATGTTATTTATATATTTCCTAGTAAAAACACAACTTAACTGAACTAATTTTATATGGACACGGTCACACAACGCTATACTATAAAGTATTGGCTTGCTGTAAGCGATTCTCAGAGCTATATCGTACCATTCTCCGATCCACGCCCCGCCTCACTTCTACCCCGTCTGCCACCCGGCGGATCGCCGTCAAATAACTTGCTATACACAGTCAACCTGCTTGCGATATAGCGTATAGTGTGAAGGTCATGCTATACAGGGGTATTGGTAAAACACTAACAACCTCTTAAGAGGTCATTGTACTCATCATCATGAACAACTTTTACTATGGGACGAAACCTGAAATTGCGAAAAAAAACAGCTGTTTCCTACATTTAAATATGTTCGCATAACTCGTCAAAATGTAGGGGACCGCTGATTTCTGTTTCGCGATTTCAGGTTTGGTCTCATAGTAAAAGTTGTTCATAATGATGAGTATAATGATGACTTTCGTCCGTGTGTCACTGAAAGGGTACCAACTGAAAATCAGCGCTGGGTGTTTGACGCCCAGCATATGCTGAGTTGGTGACCCTTTCGGCATGGGCATGATCCACGGCATAAAATGTGTGTTTGATTCTTTTATGTTTTTGTTTTTTATTGTATGCTGTTATTGTGTCCTTAGCTGAATAAATTTATTTTCTTTCTTTCTTTCTTTCAATGACCCCTTAAGAGTTTGTGAGTGTTTTACCAATAACCCTGTATAGTTGTAGCTTTTGGCGCATTATACTTTACTATATAGCGAAATAGTATAGCGTAATCTTAACTGCGCTTTAGTGTGACTGTCAACAGATACAGCAAACTGTGTAGCTTGATAGACATACACAACAGACATACACATGACTTTGAGTAGATCGTTTGACTCGACTAGGGTGATAAAGCTCCATCGTAGAATGTAAGTTATTCGGCTAGCTAGAAAGCACACAGTTCTGTGAAATGCTCACAGTTACAGTAAGAGCGATTACGCACTGCATCCGATCCGAATCCGTGAATATACGGATATAAAAAAACTCGGACCGAATTCGGATATTGCTTTACGCACTCATCCGATCCGAATCCGCGAAAATACCGATCTAGAGTAAAAATCTCGGACCGAATTCGGATGTTGCTTACGCACTATTCCGATCTCTGATCCAAATTCAAACAATTCAGGGGCCATTTTGGCATATACATTTGGCGTCCGATTTGAATCCGAGGTAGTGCGAAAGCTTTCATACAAACATTACTACGGCTACTTCGGTCCGTCAATATTTCTTCCGAATTGGAGACTCACGGATGACGGATGGAAATCGGATGACGGATGTAGTGCGTAATCTACCATACAAATAGTTCTATGGCTACTTCGGAACGTATTTTCATGGATTCGGATCGGATGCAGTGCGTAACCGCTCTTACTGACTAAAACCCATTTGTGTTTCTCCTAGTGCCCTTTGCGTTCCCTTCGTTGTGAGCATTTGAGTTGGTTTTATGAAAAGGAGAATAATCTAAAAGAAAACATATTTCTCAAGAATCTATCCGCCCTTTTAAGGTTGCTTTTCCACCAAAGAGGTGTGCTGCCGATGTGTGTCAAATCCACCAATAAGATCGCTTGATTTTCAAACATGTGTCAAGGTTAGTAAATAAAGCGATCCTATTGGCTGGTTTGAAACAGCACACATGTCTGGTGGAAAAGCAGTTTTAGGGTGCCTTTCCACCAGAGATGTGCTATGCAGCTATGCTACGAGAATGTAAAAGCTAAGCTATGAAACTATGTGACCGTTTCCACTGATGCTAAGCTATGTAGCGGAGATGTGCTATGAAAATGCGCCGCCGCAAGGTAGCTGTGCGAGGAAGATGCGCAGCTAGACCTATGCGACGTATCGACAATACGGAAGGCACGGGAAGCGGCGACGCGGTGCTCTGCACATAGTGACACCACTCACGACCATCCATAGCACGCATCCATTGCTCGCATCCGCAGCACGCATCCTTCCATATAAAAAACGTAGCTTAGTTGAATCAGTTTCCACCAGTGCTATGCTATGTGGACCGATGAATATGATTGGTGGATATCAAAAGCATCCATAACAACGTTGCATAGCACATCTCTGGTCGAAAGGCACCCTTAAGCTGGCTTTGCTAAGAGCTGTGCTAGGAAGCGGAGCGGTGAGCAAGCAAAAAATCAACCAATAGTATTGCTTCATTTTCCTATCCTCGCACAGTGCAGCTCTGGTGAAAAAGAATTTGGTAGAGCGAGGTCTTTGTACATACAATGCGAGTGAGCGATGTCTGCAAAGGACATATGCGTAAAGAGATGTGTTCCAGGCGGTGTGGCTAAGTGAGCTTCTGGACTAGACTAGAGTGGAATAGACGGTGAGTAAGAAGTAGATGTGTACACATAGATAAACTAATGCCTTTTTCCCATGGGTAGGCAGAATCTGTAGAACGCCACATGTTACGATCCTTACATGCTCCTTTTGCTTCGTCCATGTTCATAGTAAATCTTGTTATATACGCACGCCAGTTCAGGGTATGCAGTAGACATGTATACGGAAAATAGCTCTGCTATACATCCTCGCACCGCTCAGCTTTCCCGCACAGCTTTGGTGAAAAGCCAGCCGAGTCAATATTATTTTCGATTTTACGCAAGCATTGCTGTTTCCTCAGAATCAATATTTTTCGAATGCGGCTGTCGGAAGTCTGGTATCACCAGTTATACATATTATAGTCTGCAAGTCAGAGCCTTGTCTGTCAGCATCAATACATCTAGATGTTAGGCGTTTCCGTTCAGTTGCAAACGTTCCAGTTACATTTTTTTTAAGCGTTTTGATTTTCAACCTTTTTGAGATTATAGCGAGGTAAAAGCAAGTGTATTGGTTTCTTGTTAATCAAACACCGTTTTATGTATAATATTTGCACTACTACGAGCGATTTCGAGAGAGAATTTTTGCAAATAATATTCTTCAACATAACATAATATCACGCCTGCATTCCTTGGACAGAGGAGTCATAAAGCCTGGCATCGACTACAGCCAAAACGCGTTGAATCGAGTCGAGTCGCGTTTGTTCCGTGTGAGGCAAAACGGTCAGTAATCGCAAGTCGTTAAAACAGAAATTCGTGTGACAAGCGATGCGCGCGAGTTATGCGACTCGGCGCGTCTCGGCTCGTCGCTGATCGACGCAGTTTTATAGTACTTAAATGGAGGCGAATTATTGCGGTTCTATTCGACTCGAGACGACGAGCCTAGAGGACGCCAGCTTTAACAGTAACACCCCCATTTCGCCGATATGTTTTATTCCTATGTAATAGGAAGCGAGCTTATTGCCATCAACCGGGCACAAATCCAGACTCCGGACTGCTACTGAGAAATTACACACGGAAAAACCCAATAACACTTTGCCCGACCTGGTGATTGAGCCCAGGTCCTCACGCTCAACAGTCGCGACCACTAAACCAACAAGACAGCTTCTAAATATTCTAAGTTTCTAAAAACCAATCCATCAACCTCATCTGGGGCCCAATTCTCCTAAAATAAATCTTTAAAAATCACAACCGAACCAAGGCCGGACCGTTCATTCAGACAGTTCTCAATTTCAAAAGCTGTCTTACCTCCAGTTTCTGAATTGAGAATTCGGGATGAGTGAAACTTAAGTAGTATTTGAGTACGGAGTTGTCAAAAAAAATGCTTTAAAATCCGTCATTTTTTTGACAACTCCATACTCAAATGTTACTTAAGTACTGTTTATTCTAGAATTCTCAATTCAGAAACTGGAGGTTATTGTTTGACACAAAAAACAAAATCAATAATTTTGAAAGTTTTCGAAAACAAAAACTGACAGACGGTTGTGGTTCGATTGCGTTTGGCAACAATTTATTTTAGAAGAATTAGGCCCCTGGTATGTCTACACCAGTGCGCTTTCATGCTCATCTTGCGCTTTCAACTTTCAATTCCTCTTGCGTCAAGCGCATGCAATATTGATTGCCATAAGACGCATGCAGCTTATCGTCTACACCGGTGCGCCTCGGTCAGTCGTCAGTCGATACAATAGATGGATTAGCGTGCGGTAGGGGCATGCGCTTTTGTCGAACTAGTATTAAGGCATGCGTTATTGCATGCGCTATGGCGCTTCACGCATGCCTCAGACGAAGACGCAAGATGAACATGAAAATATAAATATACTATACAATAAACCATAATCCGAAATCAACGCGCGTTTGATTGCTTAACGTCTCACGAGCCTACCTTACCAACACACTAATCATTAAGCAGAAGTACCCAATAAAGACCATTGTAACCTACATAGGTACACTACACACAAGTACATAGTCCAATCCACTCGGAAACTAACATAAATCTAACTTAACCTGCGTTAACTTACGTCGGGCGTAAGTTTTGCCAACTTAATTCTAACTTTAACTTGGGTACGTACGTATAATGAAATTTTAGTGTGCCCGACTCCTGGTAGTGAATTAGTTCTTTTTTAAGGGATATGTTTAATATAGTACGTCATAGTAACTTGTTGTCAAAGTGTTTTTAAGGGGGCTATTACACTATCATATATATATGTATATCATAGATCTATGAGTCACAGATTTATGACAATGTAATATAGAAATATGAATCATTTCGTCTTTCATCATAGATCTTTGGCATTTGTTGTTAGATAGGATCCTATAAGGTCATAGAAACAGGTAGGTATTGCCAGTTAACATGAAAAAAAAAGAAACAAAAATTCAAACTTGGCTGTACCTATGTAGTGCATCCATGTCATACCTTTGCCTTTTCCGCGGTAACAAAAAAAAGTTAAGTATGCAAACGGCGCGCGTTGCAAACTGGCTAGTCTGAGTGCACAAATATGATTTTAAAACCAGAGTACAAAAAATAGGATCACTTAACTATGATAATGTAATACACTGTTTAGAGGTCATATATACAGGGCTACTGGTAATTCGACGTATTCCTTGCACCACGTTATAGGGGGGCTAATATGCAACAAATTTAACCCCACATATGTTCTACGAAATTCAATGGATTTCGAAATATTGCAATTTTTATATTATTTTTAATAATACCCAGAATTCCTTCTTAAACACTATTTATCTCTAAAATATCAAATTGATCGGCTTTGATTATGATATTAGCTTGTAGCTGATACTTTTTCGAAGCTTTCTGCGTATTTAACTGTTCTTAATGACCATCCAATTGAAAGTATTCATTAAAAGTTAAATAAGTGTATTACAAAATCATCGAGGTACACGATAAAGAATGATGTTTATCTCAAAAAATTACTATGACACTAAGTGTACAAAATGCAAGACAAACATCCTTATTTAATCAGCTATCCAACGAGGTATAGACGTTCAAAAAATACTTAGAAACTAATGTAAAATGTCTTATATTACTGACAAAGGCGATTTCTGAAAAATCTCTACAAGCACGCAGGTGGCCCGTTAAGTGCACTTCATTGCATAATCCTCGCGTAGAGATTAAACAGCAGTATGTCGGGCACCAACTGTCCTCTAAATGTCAGGATTAGATTAGGTCAGGTCGTTAGGTTATGTTTGGTCAGGGTTAGGTAGGTTAGGTTAGGACCTAAGTGTGCGAGGGAACACCGGGGTGGTTTTAGTCAGTAAGAGTCTAACAGACCCCTCTGCCCACCCCCAGGACGGAGGACATCCATGAGGATATCCAGTAGGCAAAAAAAATATGGTCAGGTTAGGTTGTTAGGTTAGGTCACGGTTAGGTTTAGGTTAGGTCACAATTTCGATGCCCTGGGATCTAGAGGCAAGGGCCCCCGCGCTGAGATATCTGCAACTGCGTCATCTGGAAGCTGAGGTTGCCATGCCGCCTCTCCAGCCACTCCTCCATTACGGGTCTTACCGCCACTATTGCGGCGTGCCCTGCGCTGGGTTGCGCAAGTCGTTCCCTCCACAGTCACTAGGATCTGGCAGAGACAACTCCACTCAAGCGCCTCCTCGCTTTGGCGATATCTCAGCGCGAGGGCCCTCGCCTCCAGATCCCAGGGCATCGAAGTTGTGACCTAACCGTGACCTAACCTGACCACATTTTGTTTGCCTTCTGGATATCCTCATGGATGTCCTCCGTCCTGGGGGTGGGCAGAGGGGTCTGTTAGACTCTTACTGACTAAAACCACCCCGGTGTTCCCTCGTTCCCTCGCACACTTAGGTCCTAACCTAACCTACCTAACCCTGACCAAACATAACCTAACGACCTGACCTAATCTAATCCTGACATTTAGAGGACAGTTGGTGCCCGACAGACTGCTGTTTAATCTCTACGCGAGGATTATGCAATGAAGTGCACTTAACGGGCCACCTGCGTGCTTGTAGAGATTTTTCAGAAATCGCCTTTGTCAGTATTATAAGACATTTTTACATTAGTTTCTAAATATTTTTTGAACGTCTATACCTCGTTGGATAGCTGATTAAATAAGGATGTTTGTCTTGCATTTTGTACACTTAGTGTCATAGTAAATTTTCGAGATAAACATCATTCTTTATCGTGTACCTCGATGATTTTCTAATACACTTATTTAACTTTTAATGATTACTTTCAATTGGATGGTCATTAAGAACAGTTAAATACGCAGAATGCTTCGTAAAAGTATCAGCTACAAGCTAATATCATAATCAAAGCCGATCAATTTGATATTTTAGAGATAAATAGTGTTTAAGAAGGAATTCTGGGTATTATTAAAAATAATATAAAAATTGCAATATTTTGAAATCCATTGAATTTCGTAGAACATATGTGGGGTTAAATTTGTTGCATATTAGCCCCCCTATAACGTGGTGCAAGGAATACGTCGAATTACCAGTAACCCTGTATAGGATAAGAGATATGATCCTATATATGATCAAATACATATGATAGTGTAATAGCCCCCTAAGAAGCGATAGAGTGACATCCTTAATAAAGGATTGTACTTGTAAAATGAGGGTAGTTTGTTTGATAAGGTCTTTTTTTCAAGATATGTATTTTCAACATAAATATTACCCATAATAAATAATTTCACAATATAAATATTACCCATAGTAAATAATTGTCTCTGGGAATATTACACACCCCACGCGTGTAATATTCCCAGGCTCGTGTCTAATTTATCAACCGTGCAATTGCAAGGTTTAGTTGCGCTTGCCGTGATCAATCCGTGGATGGGCGACCGTTCGTTAGATATTATTGAGATCCCCTTGTCTTTCGGAAAGGAAGTAAAACCGTCGGCCCTGGGTGCCGGGGCCTATAACAATCGTTACGGGTAGTCAGAAGCCCGAAAGTAGTGACACGCTGCACCGGTCTAACCTTAGGGCGTATACATAAACGAAGCAGGTAACCAGCGCCGACCTACCAGCGCTTATCGGTACTGGTCCGTCCAGGTAACCGCTATATAAAGGAAGCGGGTAGAAGCAGTGGCTGGAATTTTTAAACAAAAATATGCCTTGTTCCCTTTTGCAAATACAGCAACAAATGACGGCTTACCATCGCTGATCGGAGCAGGTCGGAACTTGCCGGCGAAGTTCTGAGCTTGTCGGCGCTGGTTCGCCACACAGTATAGAGACTACCTGCGCCGACTAACTGTGCGGACCAGTACCGACAAGCACTAGCAGATCGACGCCGGCAACCCGCTTTCTACGTGTATACGCACTTAGGATATCGGCATAGCCCATTACTGGGTTGCGGAGGTCTGATGGTAGTTGTTCTGTGTAAAATGTTGGTATTCAGCCACATTTGGTTAGACTGAAGCTGACCCCAAAATAGTTGGGAAAAGGCTAGGTGGAATTCCACCTAGCCTGTAACCTGTAATAGAAACTCCCACCAAGCGCGCAACAAGATAGTACAAGCTAGTTACGGCACTGGCAGATGCAACCTGCACATAAGCAAGCTGGGATATCACGACGAAACGTAGTAGAAGTAAGATCGTCCGGACAAGAACTACTACCAGACCTATGTCTGCCTCCAAGCAGCATTGCTGTGTTCCAGTTAGAAGGGTATGGGTGCCGGAGGAATTATGGTATGTCTATACCAGTGCGCTTTCATGTCCATCTTGCGCTTTCAATTTTCAATTCCTCTTGCGTCAAGCGCATGCAATATTGATTGCCAAAAGACACATGAAGCTTATCGTCTATACCGGTGCGCCTCGGTTAGTCATCAGTCGACATATAATAGACGGATTAGCGTGCGCTAGGGGCGTGCGCTTTTGTCGAACTAGTATTAAGGCATGCGCTATGGCGCTTCACGCATGCTTCAGACGAAGACGCAAGATGAACATGAAAGCGCACTGGTGTAAACATACTATTAGATATAAATAACGTGAATAATAGAGAAAAAACAATTACAGAACATCACGCCTGTATACTCCGAAAGATTGGGCAGAGATTGTACACCCTCGTTTCGCCGTTATGTTTAAGTCCCAAGTAGACTAGACGAATTAGCGTGCGCTAGGGTCATGCGCTTTTGTCGAACTAGTATTAAGGCATGCGCTATTGCATGCGCTATGGCGCTTCACGCATGCTTCAGACGAAGATGCAAGATGAACATGAAAGCGCACTGGTGTAGACATAGCTTAACAAGCACGAGGCTTTTCAACTTTGTCTCTAGTTGCCAGCTACAATCGACCAGCCTATCCTCAAACAACATATTCTTCAAATAACCAAGGTTCTTACCCGTAAAACAAACCCACAAAAGTGTTATATCTCTAACTAAAAGGTAACGAGTATAATAAAAGGCATTGCCTCTTTATTTAGCTCGTATAACACATGAAAAGTTCACGTGTTAAAAAATTAACTGACTTTATTATAAAGGGAGCGCCTTGCATGAGGTTGGAGGCACAAAAGGTTTAGTGATGTAGCTTTATTTGTTGTAGGATATCGATATTTTTGTTCAACGTTGGTTGAAATATTTTGAATAAGAATAATGTTTACTAGGCAACAGCTGTACATAAAGGAATACTGTATAACCAAATTAAAATTTACGTGAGTAAAATAGAGATCATATTTGTGTGCCTCACAATGATGTATGGATGCATGGACTGTGCAACATTGATGGAATACTTATTATAAGTATTTCAGAAATGAATTTATGGACAAAACGTAAGCTGACGTGAAAGGATAATTAAATTAGAATAAAACCTTAAAAAATTGAATGTCGCTGTATCATACGAGCATAAAATCACAGCCCAGTGCACAATAAGTTCCATAAGCGCAATCAATCGTGGTATAGATAAGATAATTCGAGAAAAATGAAGTTGCCACTTTAAAACTATAGTACTATATTGACTGCCTTATACAGGGTGGTAATTTGAGATGGGGCATGAAGGGCAACTACCTTAACCATTGTAACTACAGGAAAACGTGCTTAGAAGACTATCCCTAACTTTTGGGATAATTACAATCGGCATTCACAGATTTTGAAAAAAAAGTACAGTCAGCGAGAAAAAGGGCTGTTTTCACAAATCTTTTTTATAATGCCAATCGATCCCATTTCCCATAAGGATCAAAAGAGTCTTCCGGACCAACTGAGGTTGGAGTACTAGAAAAGTCAGAAATCGCAAAAAACTTATTTGAAATGGGGTAGTAATAAGGGCAGCTACCTTAATCGTTGTGGCTACAGGAAAATGTTCGTAAGAAACTGTCCATAATTTTTGAAAATAATTCGAACTGCATTCACAGATTTTGAAAATAAAAAAATCTTTTTTTCTGCGTGAACGTAACTTTTAACGAAATGTTGTTTTTCGTGATTTCTGATGTTTCTAGTACTCTAACCTCAGTAGGTCCAGAAGAGTATTTTGATCCTTATGAGAAATAAGATCGATTGGCATCATAAAAAAAGTTTTGTGACAACCGACCATTTTTTTGCTGACTGTACCAAAAAAATTTGTCTCTTTTTTTTGTGCATTTCGAAATAATTTTAAAATTATGGCCAGTCTCCTATCAACATTTTCTTATAGCGACAACGATTAAGGTAGCTGCCCTTATAACTAACCCATCTCAAATAGTTTTTTGTTATTTCTGACGTTTCTAGTACTCAAACCTCAGTTGGTCCGGAAGAGTCTTTTGATCCTTATAGGAAATGGGATCGATTGGCATCATAAAAAAGTTTTGTGAAAACAGCCCTTTTTCTCGCTGACTGTACTTTTTTTTCAAAATCTGTGAATGCCGATTGAATTTATCCCAAAAGTTAGGGGTAGTCTTCTAAGAACGTTTTCCTGTGGCTACAATGGTTAAGGTAGCTGCCCTTCATGCCCCATTTCAAATTACCACCCTGTATATTTTCCACTTTACTCTATTTCATCCTAAGGTAGACTGGAAGAAATCGCCGGGTGCTATAAGTCCGCCGATTGTACCTATTTTTAGGACCGTTACAGTACTTGCACTTTTCTTTTGGTGTACAATAAAGAGTCAAAAATAAATAAAAAAAAAACAGCAGAGCAGATTGTTCATTTTATTGATACGTACGGTCAGCAACAAAAGTAGCTGAACATTTGAGATTTGAAACTTTGCATTAATTAGATAGCTAATTGATAGGAAACAAAAACTTTAAGACACACTTAAATTATTAGATTAAAGTTTTTGTTTTAATACAATTTATTTTTTAATTAATGCCAAGTTTAAAAACTCAAATGTTCAGCTAGTTTTGTTGCTGACCGTACCAAGAAGTGGATGTGAAGACCATTGTTTTATTGCCTGTTTAAATGCTGATTAGATGACCAGAAACGATTTAACTGCTTTTATTGCTGTAAAATTATCGATATCGATATTTTAAATTGTATTGTAGTAGTCCACCACTATTAGTGGGCTAGTTCATCGTACTTAATTACATTAGTCCCACCGGACCGTCCTGAAAATGAAAAGCTCTGAATTTAAATAAAATTATTGCAATTTTATGGATAACGGCTACAATTGTATCTTTTAGGCTATAAAGAAGAACCTCAATTAGCCTAGGTTAAGTCCTTTTAGAAGTACTTTTTATTTTTGACAGATAGACCCAAGGGCTTATTTTATTTCTCTTTTAGAGCTAGAATTTTTTAAATTAGTTTAAAAGTGGTAATTTAAAATAATGGCACCTACCTATATTTATTTTTGAGTCGTTTTATAAATGAAAAGCTTGAAAAATACTATTCATAACAACATCACGTCTGACGTTATGCTTGGTGGTAGGATCTATACGGTCCGCCTGGCTAGCTACCACCCTCACATTAAAGTCTAGCGCCAAGCAGTTTACTGTGTTCCGTCGTGTGTATGTGAGAGCCAGAGGGGTATTGGGGAATCTCTCTATATCTTTGTTACTTGGATTCGTGTGCTCCATCTTAGACCCTGTCTGCGCTTACCATCAGATGCGACGAGGGTCAAACACGAACAAGTCACGTAAAAAAAATAAAAAAACGTCCACTGCTGGACATAGGCCTACCCCAAGCATCACCACGTCGACCAGCCTTAGGCCGCAAATTCGAAACGGGCGGCGGCGCGTGCAGCTGGGCGTTGCTTTGAGCGTGCACGCTCGACTACTGAACGTATGGACTTCTCTCTTGGTGTATTCGTAGCAGCGTTTTTAGCGTGTAGTTAAGCGGCGTGATCAGTGTTCGGCGTTTTAACGAGCGTGTACAACTGATATATTGTTCAGTGTGTCAAGATTTGCTAGTAAAACTGGTGTGTGTGAATGGCGGCACCCGATTGGTCAACGCACTTGGACGCCCCGCTCGCACGCACGCTCTAGCGAAAACTAGTTGCGTGCACGTTAAACGCGACGCTGCACGCGATGCTGCACGCGACAATACACGCTGGAACGCTCCGCTGCACGCGCCGCCGTTCCGAATTTGCAGCCTTATGCTTCTCGTATCCAGCGGGTTCCCACGACCTTCATATAAAAGGTAAGTTGACCGATAACCTGTCATCGATCAACTTACCTTTTATATATAAAATTTAAATATAACATAACATCACGCTTGTATTCCCCGAAAGGTTGGGCAGAAGTGTATAGTAAACCTTCATTTCGCTGTTATGTTTAAGTCCCATGTAATAGGGGGCGAGCCTATTGCCATTGTAGCGACACTGCTGACGCATAAGTTTTGAATACTCAAGCGCACCATCGTATTAGCGCGGAGCAGCAGTCGCCTCCCCGCAGTCATACAGTTAGGTCGATATTATTGTGTAGTATTTAGTTTATAATTAATCATGTATTTGGACACTGGTACCAGTAAAGTTATATAACGTAACTTGTGACCTTCATTGAATAATCATGCAACTTCCTTCACCCCTACACCATCAACCGGGCACAAAGCCAGACTCCAGGCTGCTACTGAGAAAATCCACACGGAAAAACCCGATAATAAATAAAATTTGTTTAATTCAAGTAACAAGACTCATATACAAACAGATAGGTACCTACATAAAAGGATACAGACAGGATAACAAGTACTAACTACTTAACAGGACTAACAGGACAATGATACTACACGATGTGGGGATCGCACCCAGGACCTCACTCTCAACAGTCGCGCTTCAACCACTAGACCAGCCTTTCTCAAAGTGGGCGATAACGCCCCCTTGTGGGCGCTAGGGGCCTACGGGGGGGGGGGGGGGGGGGTAAACGGCGGTAAAAAGTTATGATTGGGGTTGTGATTTTTATGAATGTGGTAAAGTTAAAAAAAATGGGGGCGCCAGAAAATAATTGATCCTCAAAGTGGGCGGTAGACGAAATAAGTTTGAGAACCTCTGCACTAGACCAACGAGACAGTCTAGACTATTCAATACACTAAAATTGTACTTTAAAAACCAGAAGATGTCTATTTGAAAACTTAAAACACATAAAAGTCAGCCCATATCTTTAAACGCCTGCCAAAAACTTAACAGCAAAATTGCACTCTAAAGTCATTGCTCTTCACTTTCAGTTTATTACTAACCCGAAAACGGTAAAGTCCGAGTTTTATGCCCGTGACAGAACATCCAGCAAGTCGTTTATGGTTAGACCCGTACATCTTGGAGTAATAAAACCTGCATACAATTTCCACAGACCTTGCTAGGGTTGTAATCCTTTAAATTTGTAAAGCTATGGAAGCGAGGTTTTGTTCGCAACTCAGACTCAGGTAGTGACTGACTCAGACTCACAGAATGTACTTATTAGCACATGGGATAATCAGCGTCTGATTTAGGTTTTGAGCCCGTAAGCTACAAGACTAATATAAGATTGGCGCACGCCCTTGTTTCCATTCTCCTATTAACATACTTTTTGTCCATAGCCGGTCGCACGGTCTGTCGACACTCTCCAGGTACTCGCGCCCCAAGGCTGAACAGCTTTTTAGCTTATAGGATCAATCAGGCTTGAGAAGAATGCTGAGTTCATGTTCCTGAGCTGAGCTACGTCTAATAGTTTTTTTTAATGAACAAGTACCTGACCATTTGTTTTTCAGAATTATTATCTTGTTAGTTAGGTACGGTTTTTTTCTGTAAACGGGTGTCAAGGGTTTGAGCTGAAAACAAGTGCTTGGCAACCCTTTTGGGGGCCTAAGCGTAATGCTGACGCTTGAACCCGGTTGTTTACCTGCATTCCTGGAATGCGAATGTTGACATAACAGTCAGTTTAGTATTTTCGGTAGGTATTATAGTTTCTTGTATGTTACTTACTCCTTGCTGTGGTACCGCGGAAACAATAAATGACTATTCTATTCTATTCATTGGCGTAAGCGCTGTAGGGCTTTCTGTTCTGACCCCAGTGTCCTATCTAGGAGCTGGCCATAGGGGCGGCTGCCAGGGGCACAGGACCTAGAGGGGCGCAAATTAGGCCGCTCATTACATTATAACTGAAAAAATCCGTATCAGATCTCACGTTATAAAATTTAAAATATGATGTTGATTTTAATGCAAATGAATTAAGCCTGAAGATTGACAGGTACGAATAATATCAGATAAAATCGTTACTGCCTTATTTTTTTACAAAATTCTTAATTAATTAAACGCCTTTTTTAAATTCTGCATGTTATTTGGAGAGGCGCAAAATGTTATCCTTGTTGGACGCTCATGACTCTAGCAATGATACTGTCTGTTTCTACCTATAAAGTGCAAATGTGGGCCCGCTTTTCATATTTTTTACTACCATCTCACTCTATCGTCTTCGGAAACATTTCACTGATTTGTTACGAACGCCTGCTGAAAATATGTGAGTGAAGTTTCGATTAGCCATTCAAGTTCTCTTGTAAAACTAAAGGCACACACCAGAAAATATATTTTACATTGTGTGTATGTCTTTCGTAGCGCTATGGACAACTGGCATAACTATTTAGAAAGTCTGTTACAACAACTACCAGTTTATTAAGATCTTTTTGTCGTTGTAATTTCACCTTTATAGTTCAGAAAATAAGGGCCTACATAATATGATTGAATGATAACCTGTAATATTGTTTTAACTGGCAGATTTGAAAGTCCTTGTGTGGTCATTTAGACAGTTTATTTCTTTTAAATGCTGATCGTGGATATGTTTATAAGGGGATAAAAATTTTATTTCTTAATTGATATCAAGCATCCTATCACTTCATACACTACATTAGTATTTCAGATCCTTAAGGGTGCGTCCTGAGTGACGGCGCATGGGCGTATTGTGGATTACCTACGGAGCGGCTTTACCGTGGCTTCACCGTCGATACCTGTCCTTAGTGCACGTGGGAAAGTTGACACATACGCGCGTATGTTTATTTTACTTTGGTTTTAATAATGTCGATATAAAATTCAAACGTTTCGAACATTTATTTAATGCACCGTTCATTCCGCCTGCGCGGTGCGCCGTCACTCAGGACACATACTACTCGTAAAGGTTGTTAACCTACGTAGATAAAACAGGATAACCAATACTGCATTAAATGAGCCTCAACGTTTCTCACTGGCTAATCATTTCACCACAGCATAAACTATTCTTGTAGGTATAGCTCGCGCCAACACGAGAGAGAGACTTAAAGTCATGGCACATTATACCGGCACAGCAACTGCACAACTGCAGAACGGCGTCGCCTCGAATTTAGGCTACGGCTAGCCGCCAGCGCGCTAACTACGCGTCGTCCGCGAGGTGCAAGCTCGCAGTCCGCGCGCTGGCCGCGAGGTGCAAGCTTGCTGTCACCGCGAACACAATTGTTATATGGAATTTGTGATTGAACACGCCTAGGACTTGCTCGTATTCATAATGTGTTTCACGATGTTGTTTCGCTGGCGACTCGGAGTCGGCGCGCCGTAAGCACGGAGTCGGTGCGCCATAAGCACGCGGTCCGCTCGCTTGCAGCGCGCTGGCTACGAGTCGAATTGTATGGTAGCTGCAAGCGCGCTGACTGCTGCCGTTGGCTTTTTCATATTGACATTATGAAATATATTATATGATCCACGATTTAATGCTCTAATTTGAATGACAAGTTAACTGCTGAGTTGGAGCGGTGCCGGTATACTGTGCCATGACCTTTAGGCTGCAGAAATATTGAGCGTATATTGCGCGGCTCATGTTGCGTCGCATTACGCGTATGCATTGCGCTATATACAAATTCTCCTGCGCGGCCTCACCACGCGTGTTTTACGTCGTTACTACTAGCTTAGCAGGGCCTAGAAGTTTCGTGGATCGTGGAAGATACGTGACGCAAGATACGTTAAATGTTATGGCCCCAAGTTTCAATATTCAAATCATAAGAACTATGCAGAATTTCATGGGAAATGAAATCGTAAGCTTTAACTGCGGTCACTTCATACAGTTCGCATTTCGCCGTTTAGGTGCCATTAAAACTAAGTGTTCTCTAAAAGGTCAGGCCAGCTGTAAAGTGAGGAGTTCAACATAACGACTGAGCATAAATAATGAGTGGTTTGCCCATAGCTTTGTAAATATCAACGTGAAGCTTCTGTTTATACGATCGGCCATGATGGACGTGTTAATGCAGTCCTAAGAGAACGAGACGTAGATGATGGACACGGACGTGGTGCAGACGTTATTTCATTGCTTCTCTCGTTCATGATAGTAGTATAAGTAATGGGTCCCCGTGTTTTTGCCGAAATATTATATAAGATTCGCCTACGTAATCTTTGAAGAAGCAATTTTTACCGTAATTTGATTTCGCCGAATGATTATTAGCCACCATAATTATTTTGCCAAAAAATCATTCAGAAATTTTGTTTTAATCGAATACTTATTTGGCTATTGTATAATTTGCCAAATAAGTATTCGCACAACATTATTTTCACACAACGGAGTATAATGTTAATCCGTCTCAGATCACGCTGACTACACGTGGTCAGACTCTGTCCTACCCCTAGAGTGTTATTTAAAAGCGTGGAGCCAGAAGCTCGCGAAGGAGGTCCTGAGTGGAACGAGTGCACGATGCCGAAGCGTAGGGAGTGGGGGGACAAAAAAAGTTCCTGATGATGTCATCAGGAACTTTTTATGAGTCCCTCTCAAGTGTGTAGGTTTCCTCACGATGTTTTCCTGCACCCTGATAAAACATTTGACCCTGCCACTTTACATTAGCCTAATAATCATTGATGTTGAAACACATGAACAAAAGGTCTAGTACAAAATTCACGAAAAAAGTATCCTGAGTTTACATACACCACCAGAGCACGCGCCAAGGCACAACGCCATATAAAATTAGAAATACCAACAAACTAATTTAAATCCTAGGTTGTCATCGTAATTCCTAATTTACCTTTACAAAATACGAAGATTCGTCTGCATCCATTCACGTAGGTATAATTTACGTATAAAGCAGCCTAAGGCCCGGTTTCTACCAAAGCAAAGAGGAGAGGAGACGAGAGGAGATATGTTTTGAATAACCAATCAGATTTCGTTATTTTCACATCTCCTCTCCGCGTAGCTTCGGTGGAAATAGATCAAGCGGAGAGGAGAGGAGCTGTCTCGTTTTTCTATAGAATTTTGTGTCGCGAGCGTGCAAGCGGCGCGGCAAAGCGGAGATGTGTGTAGACGGGTGGCCTGGCGGCGCCCCTTTCACCGATGCCTTCTACCCGCGCCTCGCACAGGCGAGCTGACTGATTTCGAGCTCTCACAGCTCACATCTCCGCTACGCACAGCTCACATCTCTCCGCTACGCATCTCCTTTCCGCTTTGGTGGAAATAACTTGCCAGCTTCGCAGCACATCTCCTCTCATCTCCTCTCCTCTCCGTTTTGGTGAATACCGGGCCTAATTGACTGCTTTTTCACTTTTTACTCTACATTGCGATTGGATATTTTTGAGCGCTTATGAGTTTCTACGTTAACGCTAGTAACACTAATAATTGATGAGTTACATTCTGGCTGTAGTACTTAGTACCACAGTACCTAGTACTGATCTATTGTTTACGAGGTCAGCCTTTACTTGTGTGTGGAGAACTTTTTTAATTTGCTCGGTTTCCTACTTGCTGTTAAGTTTTGTGATTCGTTTGTTCTACGAAGTTGGGTGGATATTCGGTTTAGCGACAAATTATTACATGCAATATATACATTCACGCCTGTATTCCCCAAAGGGTTGGACAGAGGTGTTATAATACCCTTATTTCGCCGTTATGTTTAAGGGGCCGTCTCCACGAGCGAGAGAATCGCAGCGATATTATCGTCGTGCAACGTATTTCTATACACTCTCTTAGAACGTATCTACACACGGCGATGTTATCACGGCGATAGTTAGTATTGAATTTGATGGCACGGCGAGAATATCGCCGCGATTCACTCGCTCGTGGAGATGCCGCCTAAGTCCCATGTAAAAGGGGGTGAGCCTATTGTCATCAACCGGGAACAAATCCAGACTCCGCGCTGCTACTGAGAAATTCCGACCGAAAAAACCCAATAACCCTTTACCCAACCTGGGGATCGAACCCAGGATTTCACACTCAGCAGTCGCGCTTGCGACTACTAGACCAATGAGGCAGTCCCGAATCCGAGGCGTTCTTGTTCACTATCAATTTTAAATGATTATTTGTTGTGCCTGACCAACAGTTTTTTTTAAACGATTCTCTACACGTATAGATGCTGCTAATTAAACAAAAAAAAAAAATACCAGACTCGTCCCGAATACCTGTTCCAGCTTCTTCTTGGCCACTGCTCGAGCCGGCTCATGATGATCCGGTTGCTTATACCTAGCTGCAAGAAGAACCTAGCAGTGAACAGAGCACCTTTTGAAAAAAGATTAAGAGTAACCTAAGAGTAACCTGCAACCCATTTAGTGTTCAACTTTAGCTAAGGAGGAGCTCCGGGGTCTTCAACCTTTGCTCTATGTGGCGTCTTAGCACGTCTCAGAGGAATATAGAATTGACTTCATTAACACGTTGCTTAATGGACGCCCCGAGCCACTCAGAGCGTCCACGACCCGGGTTAGCTAAAGCTGTTTCACCGTAGTGAAGTACAAGATACAGATAAACTACTAAACTATCTTCTGTGGTCAAGAATCCAGGTAACGAGACGGTTCTCGGTCTGGACCATTAGCCTCTGCCAGCGCCTCTACCCTTTTTTTAACATGTTGATCGCCCTCCGCCCTTGTCGGACACTTATCGCCTAAAACCAACATGATATTCTTCCTCTACCTTTGACTGGGGGCGCGGGATTCGCTTGCGCATTTGACGCCCTACCCCAGATTTTGGTAGCCACTTGCAGGGGAACTCAGTCCGTCAGTCATATCCTCCGCCTTAGGGAAGGCGAAGGGTTTTGTCGGAGTCTTACCGGCTAAAACCACACGATGTTCTTCTAACGGATCCATTGCTGGGATCACGGGATTTGCTTTTGCATGCACTGCAATCCCGGCAGATCTCCTTCCGCCAGCTCCTGACGGAACTCTCGTTTTATGGGGCACTGCCCCGTTGCTGCACATCTTTCTAAGAGGCGCACCATCCTCTCGGGCCTATAACTGGTCGCAGGCCACTATATACGGTCGCCAGAGATCGTCACACGCCTTCCAGCAGCCACTACTGCCGATGAAAGAGCCGGATATGAATACCAAAACTTACCCCAACTTCCTTATAATCTACTACAGCATTATCATCATACACAACCACGTTAAAATCAAATTATTTTCAGCGCACCGTACACGAACAAAGCAGTAAATGAACTGTCACTCATTCGCGCCAACTTTAATTACATAATCGCTTTTCGTACATAATTTTAATTCAGTGAAATTCGCGAGCGGAATTCAACGAACCGCGAATGGAAACTCCTTAGGGTTGCCTGTTGTTTTTGAGAATAATTGATATTGGGATGTGCTAAGTTACGCTGTGTTGTTCGGATGATGAGGTTTGAGAGTACTGGATTAGTAATTATTAATTACATGGGATGGTATCGTCTTTGAGACGAGAGATGGGACTAAATTCTCGGTGGATATGCAGATCGATCAATACAGAGTGTAAATAAATTCGTGTAATTCCTTCAAACTACGTGATCTACTGGTGATACTGATTGACCCTGCATAGGTTTTTTTTTTCAAAATCAACATAAAAATGTTTTCAAAAAATTAACCATGGTATGGTATGGTATTTGAGTAATTTTAGCGTCTCAAGTTAACTGCTTGGAGCGAATGGAGCTAGTCGTGCCTGTCAGCTCTGTCGCCGTGCCTTCATTCATTTATGCGTGGCATCGAAACTTCCTACCACATAAAAAAAAATGGGAAAAATTTGAGAAATAAAAAGTTTATTTTTAATCAATCTAAATCTCTCTGTATAGTGTAATTCTACTCATGGACGGGTTATATTGATATCGCTCTGTGCACCGGATTTAATCGTTAGACCGTCATCCTAATTGCACCACACACTCGTAATCGCTATAGTTTTGATTTTGACAGATCAACAATTTCCATTGCAACGTATGTATTAACAACCCGACTTCTCCATAACTAGGTATATGTGTACCACGTTGTTGTTGACACATCAACTGTCATGATTGATGTTGGTTACATTACGCAATTGCCCTGGTGCTTGGCATTATGTCGCGGTTACGCGTCATCCTACGTGAGCGATCTACAAGAGACGCAAAGCGGCGCGGCACAACGCGAAAACAACAAACAGTCGATACCTATTGAAGTGGCCTACGTGACCAAATGCACGTGGAGTGCGGTGCGGCGCGGCGCGGCGCGAAGCGAACGCTGTCAGTTGGCTTGATATTTTCACGCGAACTGGATGCGGTGCCGTACAGTGCTACTGAATGAAGGGGGGCGTGCGGCGAGCGGTCCGCGAGCTCGCACCGCATCGCGTGTCACCGCATCGCATCGCTTCGCAATTCGCGTCGCTATAAATCGCCTACGTAAGACGTTGCGTTAGTGTAAGTAATTGAACATTATTAATAATGATAGAACATAAACTGCGTCATTGGTCTAATGGTCGCAAGCGTAACTGCTGAGCGTGAGGTCCTGAGTTGAATTCGCAGATCGGGCAAAGTGTTATTGGGTTTTTCAGTTTGGAATTTCTCGCCGATCTTGCCCGATTGGTGGCAATAGACTCGTCCCTTATTACATGAGACTTCAACATAAGAGCAACATGTAACTGTTTTGGCCCAAAACTGCGTTCGTCAGTATAGTCAGGTGTGTTACTCAGTACCGACTGCACGACACGAAGCGCTCTGGTGCGTAAAGAACAGATCCACATAACGCCACAACGAAGTTACCTCGTGAACCAGCTGTAGCTCTCTCAAAAGCATCATCATCATACAACCGATAGACGTCGAGTGCTGGACATAGGCTTCCCCCAAGTATCGCCATATCAACCGGCCCTGAGTTTCTCGCATCCAGCGGATTTCCACGACCTTCACCAAATCATCGGTCCACCACGGGCGGCCAATGCGGCCGAAAGGTTCTAGAGTGGCGACCGCGGACTGGAAGGCGCAGGCCTAGGCCTCCCTATCCTACAAGCTATTTATAGGAGCAATTTACTCAAACAACAACCCTCGGAAACACCCAAACAAAACATGAAATACCGATCATTCTGCAACAACCCTATTCGTGCGAAATTAATTAATTATTGAATTATGAAAACAAATGAATTAATAAATGCCGTCGCATCCGCGTCGTGTGTAGCTGCCTTTATTACAGCGGTCGTTGTTGATGGTATAGTCATATAATTTGATTTTGTGGCTATCAAAACAGTAAACTAATAGTAGAAACAATGTTGCCTGTTTCTACTATAAATATCCAAAATATTGACGAAATTCGACGTCAATTATCTTAGCGTTACTTGATTTTGTTGTGTGTCGCATCGTCGCATCGCATGTGTCATAAGGCTGGACATCCCCCAGAGCTGTGCGAGGAAAATGTGCGGTGCGAAAATGTGTAGCGAGGATGTGAAACACTGTGACCCTTTCCACCAGAGCTGTGCGAGGAATGTGTAATGCGTAATGTGTTAATGTGTACAAATGATCATCTACCTCTTCCAAACACCATCTATTGACTGACTGGTAGGCGCACACATTCCTAGCAACACATTCCTCGCAACACATTCCTCGCAACACATCCCTCGCTCGCATTTCTCGCTTGTTTTGTATGAACAAAAACCTCGCTCCGCTAAGCCCATATCCACCAGAGCTGCGCAGAGCGAAGCTAGGTAAATGAAGTGATTCTATTGGTGCTTACAAAACATATTCCTCGCTACGCAGCTTAGCACAGCTCTGGTGGATGCTCAGCCTTAGAGGGGCTCGTGGCTCGTGGAAAATCGCGCGGATCATACGATTTATAAGGTTAAGCTGCGCTTGCCGCGGTAAGTTCGTGGATGGGTAACCGACCCCTCCGTGCCTAGAAAAAAAAGCATGGTAATCCGTTGGTCCCAGGTTGTACAAATACATATTGGTAAGTCTACACCCGTGCGCTTTCATGTTCAACTTGCGCTTTCAACTTTCAATTCCTCTTGCGTCAAGCGCATGCAATATTGATTGCGATAAGATTCGAACTAGTATTAAGGCATGCGCTATTACATGCGCTATGGCGCTTCAGGCATGCGTCAGATGAAAGCGCTAGGCTAGCGAAAATTCTAGACAGAACGCACTTAATGTCGTTAATCTGTAAAGCTTCCACCGGTTGCGTACCGCCCGTCGTCCCAAGACGTCACTTAATTGTCTTATCTATTGTGTCTTTATAGATAAGACAATTAAGTTAAATTATTTAACCTCTCAATCACACGGTGATTGAGAGTTTAAAATAAAAAACCAGTCGCGCACGAAGGGTTCCGTACCGTAATCTATAAAAATGGCAAAAAAACACGTTTGTTGTATGGGAGCCCCCTTAAATATTTATTTTATTCTGTTTTTTAGTATTTGTTGTTAGAGCGGCAGAAACAGAGAACAGAAATACATCATTTGTGAAAATTTCAACTATCTAACTATCACGGTTCATGAGATACAGCCTGGTGACGGACGGGCGGACAGCGGAGTCTTAGTAATAGGGTCCCGTTTTAGGGCGCCTTCAAATTAGCCGCAAGGTGCCGCGCGGTGGCAGTGCGGGTGTAGCGCTGCATTCGCGCGTTTTTTATTGATATGGTGTAACAAAGCAGCGCGACGGCAACGCTGCAGCCGCGCTTCCGCCGCGCGGAACTTTGCGGCAAATTTAAAGCCGCCCTTAAAGCCTATGCACACCATGATGTCTTTTTAACACGCTGGCGACGCACGTTTCTGTCATACTTCATACTTAAAAAACGTCATTGTGATTTTTTATGTATGGAGTTTGACGGAAACGCGCGTCGACGGCGCGTTAAAAAGACGTGGTGTGCATAGGCCCTAACTCTTAAGGTACGGAACCCTAAAAATAAAAACAGTTGCTGCGTCTTTCACCCTAAAGCTCTACTTATACTCATTTAAAAACAAGCACGATAATAAACACGCAGGCCCTTTAGTTAAACTAGTTTACAAATAGTGTTAGACAGGAACTGGTGTTAGCGGCCCAATTTTGCTTTGACTAGCGGAGCGTTCCCGTTATGGTTGGAGCGCCGAATAAATTAGGTACATCCAATTACTATGTATTTGAGTGCCGCTCTGGAAATTGGATCATATTTGGGTGTTAGGTATCGCGTGCCTATTTTCGGGAAAAGACTGGCCCTAAATTAGGTTGTCGATAGAAGATCGTCTGAACACTTACGGCTGTGAATTATTTTTACAGCCGTGCATTATGATTCTTAAGAATCTTAGCTATAATATAAAATCATAACATCACGCCTGTGTTCGGAATGAAGCGTTGGGTAGAGGTGTTTAGTACACCCTCATTTTGCGGTTATGGTGCGTCCAGACCTTCGAACGCGCCTCAAATGTGCCGCTCGCGAGCCGATTGCGAACTGCGCGCGTGTTACTCGCGTGCGGTTACAGCCAACGTTTGGTGCGCCGCTCTAGTGCAACTCCGGCAAGACTCGAGAGGGGCGCGCGTGCAGCTCGCGAGCACATAGCTTCTTTCGTGTTTAAACTATGAGCCTCAGTTGTGAATTTGCTTCCGAAGATGTCGGACTATACTACTGCCGTTAGCATAATTGCTGCAGCATCGCCTATTTTACTACTGACAACGAGATTACTGAGACGCGACTGTGGCGAGGGAGCTGCATCGCGGGCGGCACGCACGCACCCCCAGCACCGCTCGAGTACGGCGCGTAGATAGCGCGCGGCGGCGCGCGGACGGCGCAGGGGCTGCGTACGAACATGAAATGCACGCGCGCAGTTTGCAAGCGGCTCGCGGGCGGCGCATTCGAGGCGCATTCATCAGGTCTGGACACACCTTATGTGTAATTCCCACGTAAAAGGGGCGAGCTTAATGCCATCAACCAGGCACAAATCCAGACTGACAACCGAGTGCTGACAAGAGTCGAGAAGAAATGCCGTAAGGAGCAACCTAGGGCTATTAGCCAATTACTGTTGCTACTGTTTCGTGCCGTCATTTTACGATTAAGTGACAGCACGAGACCTTAAAGCAATAGCACGAGACCGTAGAGCAATTTAAAGTTGAGTAGCGTTTGAGTTTTTATCAATAGCCCTTTTTTTTTTTTTTTTCGTGGGGAAATCCTCATGGTTGCCCTTCTCCCGGGGAGGGCGAAGGGATATAATAATAAGGGGAAGGGGGACTCTTACCGGCTAAAAACCCATGGTGTTCCTTCTCCTGACCCTTGGCCGGGGTCGTGGGATTCGCAGCTGCATGCACCGCAACCCCGGCAGGCCTCGGTCCGCCAGCCCCTGGCGGACCTCTCCTTCTGTGGGGCCTTGCCCCACGTCCTCCTGAGAGGCACGCACGGAACACTGCGCGCCGCCTGCTCGGGCTTGTTACTGGTCGGGCGACGGGTCTCCTAACCCGCCGCCCGCAGGCCACACACTGCTGTGGCCGGAGATCGTCGCGCGCCCTCCGGCGCCCGGTGTGTCTGGCGCGGGAAAGGAGAGTGGCAGCTGCCTCTCTTTCCCTCTCCACTCTCTCTTTCGTCACCATCACCTCCTCGCAGAAGGAGGCGACGGCTTCCCATGCACTCTCGCTCCCAACCATGGACAGAACCACGGCCGGAAGCCACCACCGACTGCCGCGACTAGTTCGCGGAGGTTGCCCCTTAAGGCACTTCTTCTCTAGTATCGGCACGAGCTGTTCAAGAATAGCTCATACCGTGGTGAAAAGTTTAGCCAGCGAGCACGGTTGGTAGAAAGGCTGGCTGCCCAAGGGTGCGCCGGACGTACTTGAGTATCGTCACACGCAATGGCTCTTTTCATGCAAATAGTTATTTGTTGTCGACTGCTTCGTTGGTCTAGTGGTCGCAACCGCGAATGCTGGGCGTGAATTCCTGGGTTCTATCCCCAGGACGGCCAGTGTTATTGGGATTTTCTGTGTGGAATTTCTCAGTAGCAGCGCGCAGTCTGGATTTGTGTCCGGTTGATGGCAATAGGCTTGCCCGCTATTACTTGGGACGGCGAAATGAGGGTGTATCATACACACCTCTGCCCAATCTTTCAGGGACTACAGGCGTAATGTTCTGTAATTGTTTTTTCTCTATTGTTCACGTTATTTATCTCTAATAGTATGTTTACACCAGTGCGCTTTCATGTTCATCTTGCGTCTTCGACTGAAGCATGCGTGAAGCGCCATAGCGCATGCCTTAATACTAGTTCGACAAAAGCGCACGCCCCTAGCGCACGCTAATCCGTCTATTATATGTCGACTGACGACTGACCGAGGCACACTGGTGTAGACAATAAGCTGCATGCGTCTTATGGCAATCAATATTGCATGCACTTGACGCAAGAGGAATCGAAAGTTGAAAACGCAAGATGAACATGAAAGCGCACTGGTGTAGACATACCATAACTTAGTTAATCCATTTAGTATCGTACATACAAGGTCTTTCCTGAAACTGTTTTAACTTCCCCGATTGCTTACAAGGGTGTCCTAATCGATACCAATTGAATCAGACATTCAGAACGCGGAGGGTCGTGCATTTTGTATGGGTCAATGTAGGGCGGGTAACAATCGCATGGCAAGGTACTCTAATTTTGTCCTACCTTTTAGTTAATTCCTTATTTGTTTGGCTGGGTAATTTAGATTTTGAATAAAGTACACAGGATGAGAAAAATTTCGCTGTTTCCGACATAGATCGACTTTAAACAAATCTATGAATGTATATATATCTTTATCTTTAATAATCTTAATTTTTTCAATAAAACTTCGACTAATTATTGTTAAGTTAAATCATGAGTGACGGATAGGAATGTTACAAAGGACAGCGGAGTAACATTCAGTTCCGTGTTGCGCACTGTTAGAACTTCACTGACGATTTGTCATTAATGTGAACTTTAGCTCTATAGTTACAGCGCGTCCCTTTTCTCGCGCGAAATTTCAAAATGTCGCAGGCCGTTAAAAACCGAGGCGGACCGGATCCGGCCCGCGGGCCGTACGTTGCCCATGCGTGGCCTAAACCCTTCTCATTTTGAGAAGAGGCCGTGCCCAGCAGTGAGACAGTAATGGGCTGATTTATACTCTATCATAAACAATAAATAACAATAAATGATTTCTATTTCTGTTTCATACATTTATTATTAAAGAGAAAATCCTTCCGTGATCCATTATTTTTTTCCCTTCGTTTTCCTGATATGATATTCTCAAAATATCGTCGGCTAAAAGTGAAAAACTGATAACTCCATTTCAATATGATTTCACAGACAATTCAAAAACTGCTTTTTTCAATTCATAATATAAGTACATATTGAATTAAAACAAAAATCACTTTAATTGATCGTAGTCTAATATTACTCAGAAAACTCTTCTTTTGCAAAATAAATAATTAACGTGTATGGTTAGGGACCTTACACCTTGAGTTGATGCTGATTGATACACTGATTACTGATTAATTGATATTTATTGATAAAAAAAGTATGATTGCATGATAAATGAGTGCACGCAGTATGAATGCTATTCGTGTACTAAATTGGCCGGCCCGGCGCAGGTAAAATGCTGACATATTGATCTGAAAACTGTGCTGTGCTTGCACTGTACATGCTCCAGGCCCGGAGAAGATAAGGGTGCACAGGTGATATGAATCGTGATGAGTTACAAAGTGATAAAACATAATTTCTTATAAAATAACTTAAATAATACTACATTGATCTGTATTGGCTTCCAAAACGTGGTGACGACGCCCTGTCAACTATGCGTGTGCTGCTATGGCTGTTGTCAATAGTAGCAATGGTCTGTGACGGTCTTCTTACAGCTGTCGTGTAGTGCACGTTGGGTTCCTGATGATCCTGTTGAACCGTGTCCCTGTGCGCTCGCAGCCGTCGCCACCCGTCGATGAGAAGACTGATAATGATCACTGCGACCACAGTGTATATGACGGTGTAGTGGTGGATGTCGTGGGATGATACTGGATCTGCCAATGCCTCGACTTCCTTCGCTCTGGCATTCTTGTTGGCGAGACTAATGACTTCCAAATCCTTTTGCCGTTTGATAGTTTCTTCGGTGTCGTTCAGTGCGGCAGCGGATGGTATAGTCAGATTAATGATGTGATTTATAGACGGAATCTCAATATCCATGACGTCTGTTTTTGTATGGATTGAGTTAGTTAAGCTCTGGTGCGAATAAATCGTAAATGTTTGACCTTTGATTACGCAACCGTCACTGAGTGTCAATACCCCGGCCTTGTTGAGTCGTTCAGCAGTAATATGATCCTTACATATGACTCGCACGGTGCATTATCCGCAACAATAATACAAGTATGAGTTGACGATGCTTAATTCCGTCCATTGATCTATACATTCTTTGGTTTCGCTTTGACATTGATTTGCAACTTGATCCTTTACACACAGACTGTTGTCTGAGGTCATGACCTCAGACAACAGTCTGTGTGTAAAGGACCTAAAGGTAAAGGTAACTACGGCCAGGTTAATACTGCCCAATTAACCTTCATCGTACAGGATTACGGCATACGGCGAAGAAACAACATCCGTGGCGCGCTGAGCAAGTCGCCCGCTGCACCTTCCCGCCAATCTCGCCGCGCCATCGTGCATCATCGGCCACCCACCATCTCCGGCCTGGGAGGACTGCTGCCGAATTTCTGCAGGGAAGTCCCTTTCACTGCAGGTGTGACAACAGACGGCCGTAAACCCACGACCTTACAAATTTTGTGTGCCTCCGCATAGTCGCGTATATATTTTTTTCTTATTATACGTTAATATTTTATTGGACACACTCGTTTTATTTTATTATAGACACCGTCCTAATTATTAGGTGGCAATAAAACGGGTGGAGGTTACACTAGCCTATTTATCACATGTGATAAATAGGCTTTTTCAGAGGACAAATGAAGTCGCCGTGGTCGTAAGGCGTACATCTTCCCCAATCGTCTTTCGACATCGGTATGTACGAGTCTTTGCGAATGTTTATCGCTAAGAGATGCGCGATAGGTGTGATGGTGATCATGCTTTCAGCTACTTGCCGTGGGATTGGTATGAGGTTGTAAAGCTCATAGTCTTTTCTAGTCACAAGAGGAATCTTGACTTCAAAAATCATGTATTGTTTGGTTGTTCTCGCTTTTACTTTCAGTAAATGATATATCTTTGCTAGATCCGTTTGAATATTATTTATGGGTATGGTCAGTTCCTTTGATAGTTGTCCTGTTATAGTATTGAGTTCATCCCTCAGCTGTGTTGGTGTTAAGAGGTGAAAGTTGAATTTTTCGTAGAAAATATTCGCCACTGTATCCACCAGCGTTTCCTGGATATTTTGGATGTTTGACAACATATTGTTTGCCACCAAGGCTGATAACGTAAAGTCACTTCTGCTGTCTGTCTTTTGAATCTGCTCTCTTAGTTTGTATAATCCCAGGTTGCAGTTGATTATAGGTATGTTGATTATTTTTTTATTTATTTATTTTATTTATTTATTCATACATACAGTAGTACATTTACATTTTTATACATATAAGTTTATGTTTAATGTGAGTTTATGTTGTTTTTCCAAGACGGTTTCTACTCGTTTGATGACATTCAATTCTGCTTCAACGATTGATGTCTGGTTTTTCCACAATAAGGCAAGATGTTTTTGATCCTTCTTGATAAGGTCGATATCTTTCTGATATTTTTCGGCAAAATCTTCGTCCAATATTCCGAATAAACTACGTGCGACGTAGCCTACTCCGTTAATAAGGCCTCTACGTCGGCGCAATCGGTGCATTTGCTGACCAAGTAAAATGCTGTTGTAGTGTTCAAGTTCATCGTACCCATGACGTAACTGTAATCGGACTATGTCACATTGTGATATTTGATTTGTTGAACATATGTTTTCCAGGTGATTTATATATTTGTTGAGTACATCTATTCCTCGCCAATATGGAGCCATATCGCAGTAAACTATTAGCTTCCATTCTTCACGTTGTAGCCGCATATTGGCTACCTTGTCAAAATACATGCTTTGATTATTGCTCAGGCTTGAGAACTTGTATTCGCTTCTTGCTGTAGGTACCATTATCATAAGAATCATGAGTATGGTATGAATTAAGTTGCATAATTTTGATGACGATTGTCGTGTTCGTTGACTTGATATATTACTTGCGGGTTTTTGATGTTCTTGGTCAATCAACAAGTTACTGAGATGAGAGTTTTTAGGTATTATGAGTGGATGCCTCATATTTTGATTGATATTCTCATTATGTTTCTGAAGACTGATGACATCTTCTCTGAATTCCGACTTTTGAACTTGCTTGATGATGAAATTTCTTGATTTTTTCATTTCGCCGATTGTTAAAAACTTTGGTTTCTGCTTATTACGTGATATAGCGCGCAAAGTCCAAGCTAGAACTCGCGTCGCTCTGTTGAAATTGCTGCATTTATTTAATATGTTTTAAGCAATGTCATCATTTTGTTGAATGACGCTAGTTTGTACTGATTTTTTCATTTTGTCTTTCATAACATAAGTTTGTTGTTTATATTCATTTTCATCAAATGATGATAGGAACGTTGGTTCATGCCACCATAGTGAATGTTCTTTGAGCTGCTCTGCTGAACATCCTCGGCTAGCACAATCAGCTGGATTTTCAGCTGACTTCACATAGCGCCAGTTCTTGATTGGGATTACTCCAGTGACTTGTTTCACTCTATTTGCCACAAATGGCTTCCAGCGATTTGGGTCTCCCTGAAGCCAGCCCAGGACAGCGGTTGAATCTGACCATCCGTATATCTTGATATTGTAGTTCTGTAAAGTGTTCTGAACTACTTTCATCAGAAGTGACAATAAATGCGCTGCGCTAAGCTCCAATCTTGGTAGTGATATCGCTTTATTGATAGGAACAATTTTTGATTTTCCTGCTACTATGGTCACAGGAGTTGGGTCGTTCTGATTGTTCTGTTTGATGATCCTGCAATAAATTACGCAAGCATACGCTTTTGTGGATGCGTCACAGAAACCATGAAGTTCAATTTCTGCGTTTTGCTGTGTTTGCAGCCATCGCGGTACATTGATATGCTCTATTTTTGGTAGATCTTTCTTGATCTTCTGCCATTGCTCGTTGATATGTGCTGGTACTTTGTCGTCCCATTGTAGGGTTAGTGACCAGACATTTTGGAATAAAAGTTTTAGCTTGGTCGAGACAGGAGCCAGCCAGCCTAGTGGGTCAAATATCTTTGATATATCTGACAACAAGGACCTCTTAGTAGCTGTAGCTGTTGATTTTGTGTCAATCTTCATTTCGAACTTGAATTGATCGTCCAGCGGGTGCCAGCGCAGACCCAATGTTTTAGTTGACTCTTGATGTTTGAATTCAAATGATTGCGCTGTGTTTGAGGTGACGTCATCTAATATCTCTAGTTTATTGGACGACCACTTTCTCAAGTTAAATCCGCCAGAGCTGAGTAACTTGATAAGATCAGATTTTAGTTGCTTAGCTTCTTCGATGCTATGATGCCCAGCCAACAAGTCGTCCATGTAGAAACAGGTTTCAACAACTGCGGCCGCAGCGGGATACTTTGAGCGTTCATCTTCTGCTAATTGCTTCAGAGTCATCATGGCGAGAAATGGTGCAGATTTGGTGCCATATGTGACTGTTGTTAGCTCATATTCACGTAATTTCTCTTGAGGTGAGTCGCGCCAAATGATTTTTTGGTATTGCAGATCATCTTCATGACAGTAGATTTGTCTGAACATTTTCTCAATGTCCGCTGTAATTACAATACATATCTATGTTGTCTCCATCGCAAAATTAACGTAAATAAATCTTGTTGGAGATTTGGTCCACTGTACATGAAATCATTTAAACTGTAGCCAGTCGATGTTTTTGCTGACGCATTAAACACCACACGTAATGCTGTTGTTGTTGATTCGGGCCTCAATACACACAGGTGAGGTAAAATGCAATCTGGCTGTTTTTTATTCGTGCACTCGCGCATGTGACCTAGTCTGATGTATTCATCGATGAATGCTTTGTAATCTTGCGCAATTTTTGTTTTTTTTCCAAACTTGTTTTCCAATTGATAAAATTGTGCGACCGCCTTGGGTTTTGATTCTCCCAAGTTTCCGTTTCCGTTATCCGGCTCGAAGGACCATTAAGATGTATGGTTAGGGACCTTACACCTTGAGTTGATGCTGATTGATACACTGATTACTGATTAATTGATATTTATTGATAAAAGTACGATTGCATGATAAATGAGTGCACGCAGTATGAATGCTATTCGTGTACTAAATTGGCCGGCCCGGCGCAGGTAAAATGCTGACATATTGATCTGAAAACTGTGCTGTGCTTGCACTGTACATAACGAACTACTTAGAAATTATTAAATTTTATACATTACCTGTAAAATCGTTCAAATGGAGTTATCAGTTTATCACTTTTAGCCGACGATATGCTTTTTTCAAAATATGATGTTATTGTATTTTGTGGATAACGGTGTGAGTTGCACATTTGTATCATGTATTTGTGTTGTAAGTTAGCTCATAAGATCTAATGTGTAACTGTTTGTTAGTCCCAAATAAATAAATAAAATAAATGATAGTTCAATCCCTGCTGGAAGAAAACATGTTTTTGATGTTATTTCTATCCACTTCCTTGCTAGAATAAGTCTAAGAGTTAGCGCGTATTGCGAATAACATTCGGAAAATTTGCGTACAATGAAACCATATACAAGGTTAGTCGGAAAGGGGGTACTAATCTGAAGCCCACTTATAGTATCGCTGATGACTGTTTGAAAGCAAGTGTTAAAATTTCAAAATTCGATATATTTTTTTTTCCAAATAAAATGATTTATAATTTAGTTTTTTCAAAAATTCTTCATCCCTGCTTTAGTTACACATTCAGAAAATGGTGCTTCTAATTCATGACCCCAAATATGACCTAAAAAATAAACACAGCTGATAATAACTGGGTATAGATAGATTTTAGAGATTTTTTTTGAGATTTTTGAACAACTGTTTCTCTTAAACTGTTGACTTTTGGGAAAAGTTATAGAACAAAAGTTACTCATTATTATGTGTACTTTAACACCCTTTCGGAGTAGTACCGCCCTTCTGACTAACCTTGTAGAAGCGCGCGCACTGCGAATAATACACCCGCGTACGGATTTACTTGTATTTATTTTATTTTTGAGGTGAAAAAAAAATGCACCGCAAATTGCCGCAGCGCAGTGCGCGCTAGCACTAAGAGAGAAGCCACACGGTACGATGCGCCGCCGCACGGCTACCATTTGGCCGCATCAGCGTGCACACGTAGTACGCGGCGCCCTTTGAGCCGCACCGCACCGTGTGGAACGGCTCTCCGTCAACACATCTGCGGTCTGCGATGCTGGAGCGGTGCCGCTCCGGCGCATACACCCTCCCCCCCGTCTTGGCCCAGCGAGCGTGCGGCACGGCGCCGCACCGCACAGTGTGGTAGGCATGGAAATTTGTATGTATAAAGGTGCTATAAAACGTTGTTATATAACATGCTTCAGTAATGGTCAAGGTCAAGGTCAAAGTTTTTTATTTCAAGTAGACCAAATTACAGGTGCTTTTAAAACGTCAAAACTAGGTGCACGGTTCCAAAAGGTGGGTCTCATGGAGAAGAACCGGCAAGAAACTCCATGGATACTCTTTTTAAATAGATCATGACAATTTCACTACAGTATCGTAAGAAAAAGAGTATGAGAATAATGCAGGTTAATGTAAGAGATAAACTCATATATGAATACCTACCTAGGAAATAGAAAAATACGCCTTTTGGGATTGCCATAGCAGTTAAGAGCTGACCAGTCCCGACAGACGGCACCCGTTCACGAGCATGACGCGTACATCCGCATCGCTCAGCTCAACCATGTTGCAGGGAACTCAGCGATCGGATGCACGACGCCACCGTCAGCAGGACATTTTAGTGAGCATGACGAACTCATACTACCTGGCAATAGGCAGTTGCAAAATAATGATATGAATAAAGGTGTATCATTAATTACTGCATGATTCTCATACTTTACAGTTTAGAGAGTAGGTACGTATTGTCTTTTTATTGTAAAATAAAAAGATATTAAAATAAAAATTGTGAAATCATATCAAATAATGTGGAGACTGAATGTTATAAAACATGTTATAATAACAAACGTGGTATATAACATGTTATTAATATTTACAATAATGTCAATAAACTAGGACAACCCAGCATTTACGTCTTTTTCTTTTGTTATTTAAAAGTACAACAGTCGCTGCTGCAGCTAGCAAAACGTCCTCTCGTGTCGACATTGTGAACAGCACTGCAGAACGACAAACGACAATGTTATACTCGTATAACAAGTTTATACTGCAATGTTATTCTAATATGTACAGTATTGTTATGTGTTGCAATGTTGAAAAACAACGTTACATATTGTGGACGTGTTATAAAACACAAGTTACACAACATGTTACATAATCTGTAGGCACCTTTACGCCGCAGCGGCACCTCTCAGGCGCCGCACCGGAGCCGCACCGCATCGTGTGGCTTCTCCCTTATTTGTATAGTATTAAATAGGTTTACAGTTACTCAATCTTCATTAGCCCCTTGTTATGGGAACTGATATAGTCATTTGCGAACTCTAAGAATAGTAATTACTCGACCAATTATTGAAGAAAATATAGCCTTAGAAACATGCATAATTATTACGGGCATTGTTAAAAGAACATTACTCTTTTTATTTTGTTTTAAATACGAGTAATTTGTTCCTGTAAACTTATCTTGGTTTGTAATAAAACAGAATTCTTTGTAAAATTGTTTGTCATTCACGCAAACATAATAATAGCTTAAAGCGCAATTCAGTCTAGGATACTATTTCACTATACCGGGTGCAAGGGACATCGTAACGTATACGTGTACCATGGATCCAGTACATGATTCTGAACCCCCCAGCGTTGGAATTTTTCGTCGCTTTTTTCTTAATTTTTACGATTTTTTTTGCAGTTTTTTTTAATTTATAGTGTATAAAATCATTATTGTTTTCCATCCCAATGCGATAAAAAAGAAAAAAACAATTATTTCACAATTTTCACGTAAAACAGCAATGAAAATCAAACTTAAAAAGTGCTCCCGATCAGCTGTTTTGGTAAAGTTCACGAACCGAGGTTATCGCAACAAAGTAAGTGAGTGCAACAAAGTAGGCAGTGTAGGCACTAGTCACTGAGCGCGCGCTCACTCAAAGAAGCCGACATGCCGCTGCGCCGACTCGCGGTATCGACAAAGCTATAGCGGCCAGTGCCTATGAATCTAACAGATGCGTTATTACGTAAATTAATATCAGATTGACTACTTTTATTTAGACTTTTTATCTGGGATTATTAATGATCTCTGATAGTATGTCCAATACTGTTTTCAATTTTAATAAATTGAATGTAAAAAAAATTAGTTTTTTTAGTAATCAACCTTTTTTTTAGGCAATTTTTGTTATAAACATTTGTTTTTGCATTAACACCTTTGTTTAACCGATGTAATCTGATCTTTAGTAAATTTTAACCTTTATTTTCGCAGTTTATTATTTTGTCAGTACAACTTAATGCGTTGGCACAGTCTATCATTTTATTGGTCTGCGCATGATCTAGGTGCCTACGAGTCTATGGCGGCTTGTCGGCGAAATTGTAAAGGAAGTAAAATTTTGAATTTCGCCGATTTTTGATCAGTTCAGTTTCCGATTTGCGTTCATTGTAAACGGTTGTGTTGTTTTTCGTGATTTTGGATTTGAGCGTATTAGTTATTATCAGTAGAGTTGTTTTTTTGTCTGTGTTGTATTGTGTGTGTGTGTTTTGAACGAAAATGCCTCGGATACGTAATAGTCGTAACCATGCGTTTAGTGCCCGTAACTAGAGAGATGCCGGTGGCCCACTTCCGGGATGCGTGGTACCAACACGATGGCGCTCCCCCACACGTGACTCTTTCAGTGCGACAGACTTTTGGTGACCAGTGGATTGGGAGGTTCGATCCACAACCCTGGCCAGCGCGATCACCAGACTTGACCCCACTAGATTTTTGTCTGTGGGGTCAAGATAGGGTCTTTGTTACGGAGTGCAATACGGCAGCAGAAATGCGAGATCGCATAATTAACGCGTTTGCGACGTTCCGTGAGGAGTATGTCCGAGACCCCACCTTATTCCCCCGTGTCCACGCCGAAACTCTGCGCCGCGCTAGGATTTGTGAGCAAGTTGGTGGCGGCCACTTTGAACCCTGTCTTATTAGGAGTCCTTCACTCCTAATACTCGTAAGAGAGATTAAGGTGAGTGTTAATTTGTTTGCAACTAATTGCCATGTAGGTAGGTAGGTACCTCATCGGAATCATTAGGTAGGTACCTACTTATGTTATTTTATGAGCGAACGAGCAATGTTTTGTTTTTTGTTTTAAGCAGTCAGTCAATTGAACTAAATTTCAAGTGTTATCGGTAGCGGGTAGCACTGGGCAATGTTGACAAGAGAGGGTAGTCGTCGATATGGATCGGCCCACCCGAGGTTATAAAGGCGGTGGTCATTCGACGAAGCAGGAGCATTCCGTGTTGATCAGCTGACGAAGTCTGACCTTTTATATCTGACTGGCTTGTCCTTATTTTATGATCTTGTAATAATTGTGTAAAGTAATATATTGTGATCTAGTTTATGTTACTAATACTAACCCAAATACAAGTACTCTCAGTGGTGGAGAGTCTATGTTGGTTTTATTTACTGTGTTTACCTTGCTCGCAATCCTGACATACCGAGATTAGCTAAAACTGTAATGATAGAATCACCCCTGAACGATTATATTGTTGTGTCATTTACATCAGAAGTGGAACAAGAAAAAACCAGTCCACATTATGATTGTATACCCACATGTAAATATTTTGCTAAAAAAAACCCCTGTAGACGGACTGACAAAAACTTGATTGACATTACAATGGTGAGAAGTGTGAGAATGAGAAAATGTGATAAATCCGGTGAGTCACAACCATTTTATTATGTGTGAAGGAATTTTGATGAAGGAAATATAATATGAGAGGTTATTTATTCGTGTAAAATAAATATTAAATGATATCTTTGCTTATTCATGTAAAATAAAAGAGATGTTATCTGTATTTATCCGTGTAAAATAAATAAGATGATATCTGTGTTTATTAGTATAAAATAAATATGATGGTATCTGTATTTATTCGTGGAAAATAAATACGGCATCTGTATTTATTCGTGTAGGAAAATACATTGCAAGTCGTATTAGAGTTTGTGGTGAGATGCAACCAGGGTTGATCTTTGGCACCGCCCGGTTTGGCCAGCCGGGGTTGGCCAAAGGCTTCGCCTGGGGAAAACTGAAACTCTAACGTGGCGAAGCAATTTTTATAGGGCTAAATCCAAGGCGGGATATGCCATGATATGGCTAGATCCAAGGCGGGTGATGCCATGTTGATAAAGCAGGATCCCAGGCGGGTGATGCCAAATGAGTTGGCTAAATCCAAGGCGGGTGATGCTATTAATTGATAAATGAAAATGCAGTGAAAATGAGATTCTGTTTTGAATTAATGTTTTGAAAAAGTTTTGAAAATATTGATATTTGTTTTGATTGGTTTTGTTATAATTCTTGTTGTAGAATGGTACAAAATAGTTTATTGAAATTAAAAAGTAGTTTGTTATTATTACTTAAGGTTTAAAATGTATTTTTTGTAGACGAAAACAGGAAATTGTATTTATTATTGATGATAATTACTATGATGACTTCCGTTAAAGATTAATTTGTCAAATTTATTTTAAATAAAAAATAATTTGACTTATTTTCGTTAAAGATGTGTTTAATATGTATTGTATTGTTGTAAAAAGGTTGGATTATTAGCGCAATATAGAAATGTTATGTTTAAAACATCATGTCAGTTTTGTAATAAGAGTTTGTGAATAATTGAAATATTATTTTGATCATGAAAAGTTTTAAAGGTTATTAATTTAAGTATTATGATTTTGGGAATAATTGAGATAATATTTTAAGTGTTTATAATTATGTACTATGATACTGTGAATAATGATTAAAGATTTAAAGATATTTAACCATGAAACATTTAGGATGTTTGTTTTATGATTTTGTGAAGAATTGAGATATTTAAGAATGTAGGATTTTGTGAATAATAATGAGATAATGAATCGTGAATTATTTTAATCGTTGTTATGTACTATGAGTTTATGAATAATGAGATAGGTATTTAATCTTGAAATATTTTAAGTGTTTAACGTAATATGAGTTTGAAGTGTTTATATGCTGGTACAATGAATTGTGAATAATTGAGATATATAATCATGGAATATTTTAAGTGTTAATGTACTATGAGTTTGTAAATTATTGAGATATTATGTTCTGATTTTGTGAATAATTATGAGATTTTTACGAATGAAATATTTTAAGTGTTTATGTATTATGGCTTTGTGAATCGTTGAAATATTTAACCAAGAAATATTTTAAGTGTGTATTATGAATTTGTGAAAAACTATAATGAGATATTTAGCCCTGAAAAATATTGTAAATGTATTTAAATGATTTAATGAATTTGTGTATGATGAGATTGTGTGTTTATGTACCTATTATGATTTATTGAATAACTAAAATTTGATGTTTAACCAAAGTAGAACTGTCTAATAGGCATCTGAGATAGTATTTTATGAAAATGTTGGAAATCTAATGTGTGGATGTTTGTAAGATGTTGATACGAGAAGTTATGAACGAATATAGAACTAGGTTGATACTGAATGAATATCAACTAGTTTAAGTCATGGGTGATGAGCTTGTTGGCCGTCGATGGGATAACAAGCTCTAATCGATTCAAACATTCTTTGGATGCTCTTCATTTTACTTTGGTCAAAGACATGAGTAACATGACGAGGTCAAAGATGAGTGATCAGGTGTGGCCGAGATGTGTACTGTATTATTTGTTTCTGTTTAAGGTCCAGAGGTGTCACTGAAGTCAGGCCTTGATGTACAATCTTGACGATGGGGTTGATGGTGCGTCAACCACCAACCACCAACACACGAGGACGTGTGTTTTGCAGGAGGGCCGTGTTATCGGTAGCGGGTAGCACTGGGCAATGTTGACAAGAGAGGGTAGTCGTCGATATGGATCGGCCCACCCGAGGTTATAAAGGCGGTGGTCATTCGACGAAGCAGGAGCATTCCGTGTTGATCAGCTGACGAAGTCTGACCTTTTATATCTGACTGGCTTGTCCTTATTTTATGATCTTGTAATAATTGTGTAAAGTAATATATTGTGATCTAGTTTATGTTACTAATACTAACCCAAATACAAGTACTCTCAGTGGTGGAGAGTCTATGTTGGTTTTATTTACTGTGTTTACCTTGCTCGCAATCCTGACATACCGAGATTAGCTAAAACTGTAATGATAGAATCACCCCTGAACGATTATATTGTTGTGTCATTTACACAAGTTCGGTTTATCAATGTGTTTGTTAGGTGATTTCTTTATCAGTAGTGTAAATGTAGGTAGGTATGCTACTTTTCACGTTTACAAAAGCGCGGTGCGGCAACGCGACTCCGCTCCGTGGCTCCGTGCCGAACTCAGACTTGTGAAGTGTGCGTCGTGCGTATGCGTGTAGGCACTGTACTGACAGTACCGCCGCCGCCCCGCCCGCGCGCCGGTACCGCGTTAGCGGAGTAATGGCTTGCGGTTGTGATTGTGACTCGTTGTTTGCATTCGCAGTACATTGCGCGCTTAAAAATGACAACATCTGTAACCTATCGTTTGCGATATTAATGACTTACGTAAATTAATTTAAGGCTTTATGAGGAACCTTTTCACGAAGTTTGTGTTACGATGTCCCTTCCACGCTGTATAGTAAAGCATATTGCGTCATAAGATTATATATATGTATATCATGACGTTCACACTATACGCTATATCGCAAGCTGCTATGTATAGCAAGTTACAAGCAAGCAAGTTAGTTACACAGATGGGGTAGAAGTGAAGCGGGGCGGGGTCTTGAGAATCGTACGATATAGCTCTGAGAATAGCTCAAGTTTATCGCGTACAGCAAGCCTATACTTTATAGCATGGCGTTGTGTGAACATGTCCATATAAAATGTATGCTGAGCGATATCGCTGTGCTAAATAATATTTGCCACAAGCATAAATTATAGCGTAGTCGGAACTGAGCTTTACTTGCATACAGGTCAATCCTGGCCCACAACTCTGACTTTTTGAATTCATGTATGGATCAGAATTTCAGTATCGCTTGCGCTAGTGGTGAAGGAAAACATCGTGAGGAAACCCGCACACCTGAGAGGACTCTATAAAGTTCTCGATGGTGTGTGTGTAGTCCGCCAACTCAAGGTCATTACTGTTCCAACGCTGGGCATGTCCACATCTCCAAATCACGACGTCGTCAACGTGGAACGGTGCGGTAACACGGCACGGTGCGTTGACGTAACGTGCAAATTTACGTTACCGTATCGTAACACGTTCCGCCTCTAGCCGCAAACGGGCACACGTATATGCACTCCGCCCGGGCTCTCCACGCCTGCGAGTTAGTCGCCGTTTATGTGCTCCGATGCTTTAAAACCATATCTTACTGTTTCTCTTATTAAAATTCAGGATCTACATGGTCAACGATAAATCTAACAATGATCCTGACGTGCATTTTACGATACGGTAACGTAAATTTGCACGTTACGTCAACGCACCGTGCCACGTCACCGCACCGTTCCACGTTGACGACGTCGTGACGTGGAGATGTGGACAGGTCGTTAGTCCACCACGCTGGCCTGGTGTTGTTTGGCGGCCTACACACGTCATCGAGAACTTTATGGAGCTTTCTTAGGTGTACTGTTTTCTTCATGATATTTTCCTTCACCGACAAAAAACTTTAGTCAATTAAACAACCGGGTAACTTTAGGTACTATATTAGAGATCAACTAAGGCCTCATTTACGGAGACGCGGGGCGTCGAGCGTCGCGTGCGGTGTTGCGTCTCGCGGCGCGTCGTACGATATTTCTGAGCGGCGGCGCGTGCAGCGGTCCCCATCATCACACGCGCAAACATATGGCAATGTACGATGTTGTTTATGAAGATGAGGCGCGTGTGACGCCACGGGCCCCGCCGTGGTTGACGCTACGTTTTACAGTGGACGGAGAATTGCAGGAATAGCTGGTCTCAACGCTGCGTGCGCCGCCGCGATAAATGTCGCGTGCGACGCGGCGATGCCATCCGCGGGCTCCGCCTGCATTTCAAGCAAACGCGTGTAAAATCGCTTCTCTGTAAACGCTCTCATACAACGCCATATTTTTGAATTCAGTGCAGGTCGCGCCGCATAACGTGACGCGCGACGCCCCGCGTCTCCGTAAATGAGGCCTAAGATAACCATGGTACGCCCCATTGATACTGAAAGTAAAAATGTGTGAGGTAGAATATTTATAACGTGTCATTCATTCAATTTACCCTAGATTCATAAAAATTCGTCTCACTGACCGCGCGAAGCGTAAAAGTGATTCAAATTTTTAAAGTGAAATAGATAGAAAGATGACCTCTCAAGTACCTTCCTAAGTCATACGACCATTAGTATCGCGAGTGCATTTTACTCGCAGTGACGTGTTCTTGAGCTGTTGGAGAGTTTTATTCGTCTGAGGGACGAATATTTATGAATAGATACACGATTGACGAGTACCTACGGTTGCAATTTTTGTAACACGATTTTTGAAGATTTCTTAGTTTGATGAAGTAAACAGTAAGTTTGATTAGAGTTTTTTTTTTTTTTGTATGTTTGTATTGTCATTGAAATTGTGTACCTAATAATTACTGTGAGTCTTTTGTTACTTGATTATGAATAAATATATATATATTAGTTATTGATTAATATTTAATTAGTCATGGTTCAAGCACATACTATTTAGTAACATGTTTCAGAGGAAATAACTGAACCGTGGTTACGTAAGCGTCGCGAAATGCCAACTTTGAGGCGATGCCTAAACAGGAATATAGCAGAAGATTTGAACGAAACGCCTATTAGCGATACGCCTGGTCCAAGTGGTACCCAAAAAAAGATTTGTAGCTTCTGTGATTATAAAAAGCGTCGAATAACGAGGTTCCAATTTAACCACTGTAAAAAGTTCATGTGTATCGACCACCGTGGCCTGATGTGTCTGCAATGTTTAGAATAAATATATTTTTGTTTTATCACATAAGTTTTAAATAACTCAATAAAGGAGTTAAACAATACAATTATTTATTTGTTTTCTTTTATTAACAAAATCATAAATAACCATACCTGAATATGTTCGTCTGTGAGACGAATGTTTATTAATAGTGTTAGTCCTACATATGTTTATGAGTCTAGGGTTAAATATGCACTAGTCGAGCAATACATCTACTAAATATCAATCACAAACATGGTGACTCTTAGGCGTATCTATGCACACACACATTGCAGACAGATGTAGAGGGGAGGCCATGTTATCGTATCTATTTGATCTCTACATTCTTTCACCATAACCTAATTATGCCCATCACCATTTTACCCAGAACACACACAATACACTCAAGAACTACAAAAGTAAATTCAGAAATAACACCCCAGCACTTAAGCTTAGCATTATGCGAACAAAAGAATCATATTCGGGTATGGGACAGCAAAAAGCTACTATTGACTACGTCAGAGGGTCCCGGGTCTGAATATTTTAGCATTAGGTTGCCCTTTACACCTCATAAACGTCGCGCGGGCATCGCAAAAACTATCATAATTCATAGCAGGACCGGCTGTGATTTGACTCTCGCGTTAGCGCAGACCTATGAACAGTTTAGATAGTACATCGTTTTTTAATTCATAGTTGAAGTTGTAATGGTTTTTATTCTTACTTCGTTTCTATTATACTTCGTACTTAGAGAGTAGACCCCTGGCCCGCATCTCTGACTTTTCAAATTCATGTGCGGATCAGAATTTGATCATCACTTGCGTTAACGGTGAAGGAAAACATCGCAAGGAAACCTGCACACCTGAGAGGGCTCCATAAAGTTCTTGATGGTGTGTATAGTTCACCAACCCGCACTAGGCCACCGTGGTGGACTAAGGCCTAAAACCCTTCTCATTATGAGAAGAGGCCCGTGCTCAGCAGTGGGACAATAATGGGCTGATTATGTATATATGTATGTGTATATAATATGTAATTCCTTAAAACCACATGATCTACTACTGGTATAAATTGAACCGGCACATGATTTAGGCTGATTAAAAATTCAAAAAATAAAACTTTTTTTTCTTGCGGTAGCGGTAAGTGGTCGTGTCTAAACCACCTACTTACTAAGGACTGGATAAAAAATAAGGAAACATTTTTTACAAACATTTTTTTAATGTAATTTATCATTTCGATGCCATGCATAATTGAATGAAAGTACAGCGACACAGCTCGTGGGCACGACTAGCGCGATATCGCTCTTTGCAGTCAGTTACCTTGGAGTTCTAAAATGATATGTAAATAGAAAAACAAATTTTTTTTGTTTTTTTTTTTAAAAAAAACCCATTTATGGTAATCTGTGTCACTAGTAAGTAGATCACGCGGTTTGAAGGAAGTGCATGAATTCATTTACACTCTGTATAAACTTTTATACAAACCTTTATTATTGAGTAATAAAATATTTTGCCAGTTCTATCCGCTTGCAGTCTGTTTTATCAAAACGGTTACAGTTGTTGAACAAAGGAGTGAAAAAAGTTAGGCTGCCTTTTCAGTTGATTTGCTGCTTCGACCTCTTGGGACCTTGTAGAGACATAAAATATTATCTGCATCACAATGGGAAGAGGAATTTTGAGCATGGCTTCAAAACAAAAGGAGACGAATGCTTCTAATATTTTTTTCTGTCATTTTTCTATGCTTATTGCAAATGGGTGTTATTATATGCAGGATTATTTAGAGCTTTATTTTTTTAACTTCCTCCATTAAAATGCCTCGCATTCTAATTGTGTAGTACACTCGTAATCGCTATGGCTTTGATTTTGACAGGTCAACGATTTCCATAGCAACGTTTGTATTAACAATCCGACTATTCCACATTTAATTTTATGTATCACGCAATGAATATTGTTGTATTGTCAAAATCAAAGCCACAACGATTACGAGTGTGTTGCGCAATTAGAATGCTGGTCTAAGCATACAGTAAGGCTATATTCATTTAAAAACTGCCATAGCATTGATGATCATAATCACAAATGTTAACATAATCATAGGCAATTTGACAAAAAAAAAAATTAAGACCATAAAATATTTACACTTACACTGGAGATTGCCCTCAGCCACACTATCAATCTCTCTGTATCACTCAAAGGTTTGCTGGTAGAAAACTCATTTTTGAGTTAAGCTCGCCTTTGTACATGACTTCACCGAATTGTAATTTTGTTACTGTAATTTTCTTGTGTACAATAAAGAATAAGAATTTAATAAAATGCCCAAGTTATAAACGGTTTAAAATTTAATCACAAGACAGAGACAACACTAATACGATATGACGTCATACCTTTTTTGGCTGCCTGTTTTACCCCGGACACGGGGAAAAACAGGCAGTTTCTTCTTTTTTTTTATTCATTTTTCCCCAAATCTGGTAGACTAAGAGAATTATTTTACGTTAAGTTTAAAGAACATTAATGAGACTAATGAATTACTGTTGATTTTTTTCACTATCTTTTTTTTTACGGTTTTATTCAAGATTTCCCTTAAGGGGCCCGCATTGCCCGGCCTATGTCCAGCAGTAGACCTCTTTCGGCTGAATGATGATGATACGAGTTATTATGTAATACTAACTAAAAAATCATCATCGTACGAATCAAAATTTCGTACAAACTACATTGAAACATTTTCATAATTGGGTTATAACAGCTCTGTGGTCCCAAAAAACTTTTACCCGTTAACAGATGTTACTGTGAATTTAATTTGTTCCATTTGTTAAGTGTTATTTGTTTATCTAGGCCTTTTGTAGTTTAATTTTGTTTTGATATATATCTAAAATTGGTTAGGTTTTCGACTGTGTGATATGGGCTGTGGTTTCTAAAAGTTTTTGAACTATCATGCTTTTAATGCATCTCTGTATTGTTTGTTATTTTGGTTTTAGAACGCGTTGTTGCATTTTATTTTTATAATGATCTTTTTCGTTTTGGGAACTATAGAGCATGGTATAATAATAGCCCAAGAGCTGATGACGAATTTGCCTCACGATCAATACGTCCAAGTAGCAAAACGTCCAAATACGCAAAACGTCTATTTAGCAATATGTCTAATTAGCAAATTGTCATTATAGCAAAACGTCTAACTATCGAAATGTCTATGTAGCAGAACGTCCAATGAGCAAATCGTCTATTTCTCATAATGCCTGGACACTTAAGCACAAAAATATTAGGATTGGTTTTTGAGGTCAGTTAAATTAAAATATGTAAACTTTTTAGTAAGCAAGTAGGTAGCTGCCATAGGTTAGTTATCTCATCTCTCATTTAGGGTCAAAATACACGTCCGATAGTTGCTTCCGGAGCCGGATCCGACTATCTGTCACGTACGATTCTCGTGTCAGATTTTTTCTGAACGACGACGATGCTCGGACGATGCTTACGATTCTGACATCCGATCCGATAGTCTGATCGTACGTGTAATTCATGTTCAAACAAATGTATGACGCGGAGGCCTTCAGATAGTCTGATCAGACTATCGGAGACGACTATCGGAGGCAAGTATCGGACGTGTATTTGGGCTCTTATGGCCACCATGGACGTACAAAAAAGGTCGGACAGATTTTCGCTAACAAAAAACTATGTCACTCAGAGTCAGCCAGCTTGCTGTACGTACAGACTGGCACGCATACATTCACACATTCGTCAGCCATTACATGCGTAAACGTCAACAAAGTCGACAAAAAAACGCGGCAAAAAAAATTAAAATACAGCATGTCTTGTGTGGTGAAATGGTGTAAAAACCGTAGTGATCGGAAGAAAAAAAAACAGGAATCACGTTTCATAGGTAGATGAATACTTCAATCACTTAATTCCCAATTGTATACATTAAAATCAATCTTTATTCACCAGAAGAAAAGAATGCATCACAAGGCCAGTGTTGTCAATATTCACGTTTGCAAATTACCCTAAATTTGGGAAAGGGGAATGCCAAGATCCGGCCAATACAAAGTAATATGAACAGACATGCCGTAATTTTGATAATTCGCGTTTATTTTTTGTAAGATTTATGCAATATAAATAAAGTCTGGGGAAGTACACCGTCGGATATTCATTTTAAATAGTATTTTATTGTTTTGGTTAGTAAGTTTCAACGCTTTTTTTTATCTACAACTGTAAATAGAAATGTTGCACAGTATAAAAATATAATTATATCGATACTAAAATTACATTTATAAATCGATTACAACCATGAAACAATATGTAATTGTAAATAATTATATCATAATAATATCATGTTATTTAGGTAAATAAGTATTTATTTTTTATTCACGTTTTCTTGTTTGAGAAATGTGTTAAGTGAATTGTGCTCTTTCATTAATAGCTACAAATTATAATTTTACTAACTAAGCTTTATTAGTATTATGCTATTACGAATAATCCTAGTAACCACTATAACACAACAGGTTTGTCACTATTCTTGTGATTTAACTTAGGGCTACTTTTCTTGTACGAAACACAATAAATAACATAATATTTTATTAAGCTGAGTATGTATAGGTACCAAAGGCATTCAGTAGTGTTAGTTAACATATTTAATTAATCTCTTTGATTTATACTAATTTTAAATTAATGTTTTGTAATATTATTAAATAATTTACAAAGCTATTATTACTATATATTACTATCAACTATTTATTTTGCGAAATAAGTATATTTCTTTTTATTTTATATTCCATTCGATTTTATACATACTCGATAATCGATTACGTTTAAAATCGAATATTGTTATAATTTTATTTTAATGGCGACAACACCTTTGTCACAATTGAAATGACTTCCACTTTTTTCTTACGATTATTGCCAAAAATAAGTAGGTATCTGTATCGAAGTAAGTACCTAACCATATTATGTATAATATTTCTATCGTGAATACAATATTGTGGATTTTTGTAAAATAAAATACTTTGTTTAGTAAAAGTATGATTTTAATGTTATTTGGTAATACGGCATTCATGTTTTATCATCGTTGCCATGGCAACGTCAATATACGACAAATTCCAAATAATATAATATTAATTTTGCTTTGGTTTTGGTTTGGTTATTTAGGTATTAATCTGACCAAAAATGGTTTAGTTTTGTTATTTACATAATTGAATGCTTTAATCAAACAATATTATTAAGATTTTTACAAATATTATTATCAAATATTGAAGGTCTACCAATACGACAAGGATTAAAAAAAATATTTATGAAAATGTCGACGGAGTATAAAGAAAATGTTAGTTCGATTTTCGAATTACCATTTTTCTCCAGGTTAAAAATCTACTATTAAGTTCAACTTTATCGACCTATAACTTTTCTTGGTGCACTTCCAGCGGAAATGTTGTTATTGTAATACATTCTACAATATTTGCCCTTTTTAATAAGATATTTTTCATCCTTGTTCTATCTGGCCGAGTCGTAAAAGAAATCTTGGCATTCCCCTTTATAGTTTTTATTCAATTTTATTTATTTATTACTAGGTATTTTATTTATATATTTTTTTACTTTTCCTAAAGAAAATGAAGTAAGTATTGAGAAATGGCTGGATTAAAAAAATAGGAAATTGTAACGGTGAAAACAATTGGATTCCAAACAAATACAGTGTCATTTGCAGTCTACATTTTGAAGCTAACGACATTTAAACAACTAAAGCAGGACTCCGGCGTGTTTTTACTTAAGAAGGGTACAGGGAAAGAAGGATCATAGTCAATTTATTTTCAATATTTAATTAACAATGCCAAGAAGTTAAAAATACACAAGCTATCGAACTGCAAAACCAGATAATGCTAAAATATAACAATTTACACACAAGACTCAAATACAAATTACTACGGCTGTAAGAAATAAAGGAATGAAGAAAAACATTTATTCAAATATCTCCAAACTAATAATGTTTGACAGTGATCCTTCTTTCCCTGTCCCAAAAACTCCTAGGGATTCCCAGTAGGACTGTTAGAGGGAGCCACAACCAATAAAACCACCAAGTATTCGTAAGATGACATTTTAATACAACAAATCAGTTTGCCCTATATTTTGCCGGTAACGAAACCATAGCGCACTCATAATCGCGCCAACGCCATCTATCGAGGTATGGTGTCATTACCTTTACAACAACGTCTTAACATTCCCGCCCACTAAGGACAACAGTCCTTAACAATCACTACACAATACAAAATTTACTCAAACAAACAAAAGAAAATCTTAACTTTGAACATATTAGAAATATCTGCATTGCAAATTGTATACAAAACAACTTAAGGATCGCTAGTAGGTAAAACACAAATTTTCGACACAGGTCTCTTTATAAATGAGTTCTTATAACGTAAGGTTACCACTCTAGTTACATTGTCCACGCCAGGATGTTTTTTAACAATCCTACCCATTAACCATCTGGCAGGCGGTAAATCTGGTTCCTTAACCAAGACAACATCACCAATCACTGGCTCCGGTGTTAAACGATTCCATTTATGCCTATGCATCAACCCTGAGAGGTACTCTTGTGACCAACGTCTCCAAAAATGTTGCAACATACGTTGACACAGTTGCCATCTCCTCAAAGAACTGAGTGTAGCCTGCTCATAGTTACGCTCAGGCGGCAAAATCAAAGGTTCTCCCACTAAAAAGTGACCTGGTGTCAAGGGCGATATTTTATCCTGTTCTTCAATATATGATATTGGTCTGGAATTGAGACAAGCCTCGACTTGAGCTAGTAAAGTTGAAATTTCTTCAAAGGTTAGTGTTGAATTGCCAATGATCCTTCTCAAATGGTGCTTGGTGGATTTCACCCCCGCCTCCCATAAACCTCCAAAATTGGGTGCTTGAGGTGGGATGAAATGCCACTGAGTTCCGTTTGTGGCTAACCAATCTGAAATTTCCGATAGGAAGTTAGACTTTTCTTCATTATATAAGTCCTTTAACTCCCGTGCCGCTTCCACAAAGTTACAACCGTTATCATTGTATAAATTGCTGCAGTGACCCCGCCTTGCTACAAATCTTTTATATGCAGAAAGAAATCCTTGAGACGTCAAGTCACTGACTGCCTCCAGATGAATTGCTCTCGTCGACATGCAAATAAAAAGACATATGTAACCCTTATATGCTTTATTGCCACGACCCTTTGAAAATCTAAGGCTAATTGGTCCAGCATAATCTACACCACTAAATAAAAATGCTCTAGTTGCGGAAACTCTTTCCACTGGCAACTGTCCCATTAATTGATTTTTATTTTGGGTGCGATAACGAGCGCATGTAACACATTTCCTGTAATGCAATTTGACTAAATTTTTAGCTCCGATTATCCAATATCTTTCTCAGGATCGTCTCGCCACAAAATACGCTGGAAATCCGCATCTTCTTCCCTTACAAGTATTTGTCTATACATTTTGGTGATATCCGCAGAGAGGCAGATTCGGTGTTTCCTCCAACGAATTACGATATGACGAAGTTCTGATTGCAAGGTAGGTCCCACCATCAGGTCGTCATTTAGGGATACCCCATTTCTGCCTTTACATGATGCATCAAAAACAACACGTACTTTTGTGGTGGTTCTAGCCTCTTTTATCACTGCGTGATATGGTAAGTACACTCCAATCTTACTATGTTGGCTATTGACCGGTCGCATATGCTTGAGCTTTAAATATTCATCAAAGGTTTTCTTAAATTCATTTTTTAATTGATCATTCTTTGCTAATTTTTGTTCCAGTTTCAGAAATCTCCTCAATGCTATTTCCCGTGATTGACCTAAACAGGCCGGATGGTCATCTCTGAAAGGTAATTTGACAATATAACGTCCCGTTTCATCTCGTGTAGTTGTTGATGTATATATTTCTTCACAGCGTTTTTCCTCTTCCGACATTACCTTTTGATTTAGCTGCGGTTCGTTTTCTATTTCCCAAAATGCCTTTAAGAAATCATCTTCTTGAACGTGCATGCTAACCGTATTTGCAGAAAGAGACTGAGTTTTATTTGTTCCAGTTAAAACCCATCCAAATATTGTTGCTTGAGCCAGCAACGATCCGGATGAACATTTATGAAAACCTTCCTTTAATATGTCACCATAAACATCTGCACCTAGCAACATATCAATTTTGCTGGGTGAGCGGAAATCCGGATCGGCTAACTTAATAGTTTCCAGTATAGCCCAAGGTTCTACCAAAATCTCCCGTGGAGGTAGTAACCCGGTTAATTTATCCAAAACATAGGCTGTTACTTGGATGCTGCAGTCTGGATTGTGCGATGAATGAAGAATAACATCTGTTTTAGATTTAGAAACCACTTTAATTTCACCACCCAATCCTGAAAAATTACCCTTGACTGCTTTACATTTTAGACCAAGTAACTGAACTGCAGCTTGCGTTATGAAAGAAATATGAGACCCTTGATCCAATAACACGCGCAGTGGTATGATTCCATTCCTTGAATGAATATTCACAATAGCTGTTGGTAACAAAGAAATTTGTTCCGCACCCTTTGAAATATGTGAACTACCCGTTTCTGGTTCATCTTCTAATACCTGATGTGATGCTTTAGGCTCCAAGTTTGGTTGCACACTACTGGAATGAAGTAATGAGTGATGTCGTCTTTTACAAATGTGGCAAGAAGTTGTACTTTTACAATATTTTACACCGTGATTATTCGCTAAACAATTGAAACATAATCTATTGTCTTGTACAAATGAACGTTTTGCGTCATGATTTAATTTAAGAAATTCTTTACATGAACGTATTATGTGTTCGCCTTTACAAAAAGCGCAAGTTATTTGTGACAAATGAAAAGTGTTCTTAAAGTGCGGACTCTCTTTATAATTTCGGGATTTAAGATTTGTTACAGATTTTGTCTCCAAAAATTCTAATGAGTGAAACCTATTTTGCAAAAAATTCTGAAACTGCTTAAATTCTGGTAATGTATTACAACTAAATGTTATTTCGCTAACTTTAGCTTCCCATTGTTTTCTAGTTTCGTTGTCCAATTTTTGTGATACAATAAATATGACAATAGTGTCCCATGAAGTGGTATCAATACCCAAATTTTGCAGCCCTTGTAACATGTCCGTAGTATTATCTAGTAGTTGTTGGATACCTGTGGCAGATTCCGTGACAACATTGCGTTGTGAGAAAAACCTTGTGAGTATATTGGTAGCTAAAAATTGTTTGTTATTGAATCTTTTTTCCAATAAGTACCAACACTGCTCATAATTATCATTTGTTATGGCAATGTGTCTCAATAATTGCTCCGCCTCTCCGATCAGGTGTCCCTTTAGGTAATGTAGCTTCTGAACATTGTCGAGATCTTGGTTATTATGAATCAAAGAAACAAACAAATCTCTAAACCCAATCCATTCTGTGTAGCATCCTGAAAATGTTGGTATTGTTATTTTTGGCAATTTAACCGGAACCTTTGAAACTTTACGTTCTTTAGAAGCCTTTCCATTCGTTGCTAATTGAGTTTGTTCTTCTAACATTTCCTCTAATTCGGACTTGAAGTCTAAATAAAATTCTTCGACTTCGGTGTGCACGTCCTTTTGCAAGTATTGTGAACGTTCCGTTTCTTTATCCTTTACTATTTCAGAATGATTTTTTGAAAACTCTAACCATTTATTGCTTATGTTGTCAATCCTATTGCTTATGTAGACTTTGGTTAAACGCTCCTTTGAGCATTTCTTAAAGTTGATCCTGGCTTTTTGTAGTTGAAGGCGAATATCATCTTGAACTTTGATAAGTTCCATGATGAATTAAGAATATTCTGTGTTGACAACAACAAGAATTATTTTGTGTAAAATCTTCTAAGTGTTTTGGCTCTTCAATTTTCTATGCAAAATCGGGCATAGGTTCCCCGTTGGTTCACTTTATTGCAAACTATTCTAAGTCCTAGTTAAAATTTTGAAAATTTTTACAAGTCCTAATTCACTTTAATAATACAAAGTACTCACAGTTCTATGTCCGTGTTTCACTATATCACACAACCATACGTTACTTGCCCTTCTTCTGTCCGTCCAGAGATGCTGTAGTTAAACCGCCCTGCTGATGCTCATCCACGTAAGTGCCGTACTTGTCGAAGTCCTGGGTACTGCCGTAGTCACCAGGTGTCTCGAAATCCTCAACGACAATCCGCCGCCCTTGATCTCGGATGAGCCGCCATGCAGCTCTGTTCGGACTAAGTCAACTTCTAGCCTGAGATTATCCGGCTCGAAGGACCATGTCCCAAAAACTCCTAGGGATTCCCAGTAGGACTGTTAGAGGGAGCCACAACCAATAAAACCACCAAGTATTCGTAAGATGACATTTTAATACAACAAATCAGTTTGCCCTATATTTTGCCGGTAACGAAACCATAGCGCACTCATAATCGCGCCAACGCCATCTATCGAGGTATGGTGTCATTACCTTTACAATAACGTCTTAACATGCAGTACCTGCCTCAAAATGTAATTTATGTTATTTTGTTTAAAGGCAATAGGAGAAGAAGAATCGATTTACTTTTCAATGTAAAATACAAAAGAGAACTGAAAAAGCTAAAGGAAAAAAAAAATACTCCACTAGGTTTTCTAAAAAATGTTGGCCATATCAAGAGGATTCTGAATTCATAATTATGTAGGGTATTATTACTTAAATTTTTGTAATGACTTTCACTGGAAACCTATAAACAATTAAAAAAAGGTTTTTTTTTTGTGTAATATTATACTTAGTTAAGAAATATTGTTTACGATTACGACTGTACTCAAAAAAAGTTAGACGATTTGCTCATTGGACGTTCTGCTACATAGACATTTCGATAGTTAGACATTTTTCTATAATGGCAATTTGCTAATTAGACATATTGCTAAATAGACGTTTTGCGTATTTGGACGTTTTGCTATTTGGACGTATTGATCGTGAGGCACGAATTTTAGGAAGGTACTTTAGGCACCTTGAAACTATGATAGCGCGTATTAATCAATGTTGGTGAACCTGAAATCGAGAGTCTGGCTGCGCGTTTGCAGTTATTATGCTACTGCGCAGTACTTCACTTTATAAAAAAAAACATGCTTTAGGCACGATGGAATTGTTTCAATTTTTTAGTTTACATTTATATAATCCAGTAATAAAAATCCCAGAAGGTTTTGGCGGTTATAAAGTACTGCCAGACTGCCCCAAAGTTTTTTTGATTTCTACACGGTGGGAACGTTAGGTATTAACAGGCGTTTATTTCGTGAATATAACAGGTATTGAAAAACTGTTAGTAAATATCAAAACTAGGTTGTCTAAGGAACGAAATGACACCATAATCTTTTTTAAATTAGATCGCCTTATGTCCAAAATTTGATTTTTATTATGCCCATAAATTACGCAAAAAATACGGTTTTTACGGGATTATTCTGTTCTGATTATTCTGTCATTTCGTTCCTTATACAACCTAGTTTTGATATTTACTAACAGCAGGCGGCACCTCTTGTTGAGATGAGGCGTTATCATTTTATTATAAGTACGAAGATTTCCAAGTCCTAGTATTTTACTACGCCGTAACTTATTTCGTAGTACAGTACTACGCTTGACCGATCCTGAGTCAGTTTCCTCAGTTCACCGCTGACATGTGCTGTCAAGTTGGATGATTTTCAGCCATGTTAATTGGTAAAGCGTATTCAGTCAGTGTGAACAGCACAGACAGTTAGTAAAGACGTTTTGTATGTGTAGTTCTCACCCTTAGATACGAAAAGTTCACTAATATACACTCGCCTGAGAAGAAATTTGGTTATTCGTCATTTGAAATTTGGTCATTATTATAATTGACTAGCTTTTCCTCGCAGCTTCGCTTGGGTGAAATTTGAATAATTGTACAGTAGGTACTCGTAAACCAAAAGTGAAGACCTTTTTAGGAGCCTTCAGACTACTGCCAAGCACCTTTTTTGGGATAGTAAAAAAAAAAAAAAGTCTGTTTTTCACTATTTACTTTAAAGAGTGTTTGTACCAAACAAGTTAATAACCCCATGGAAAAAGTTTTTTCATACAAACGTCAACAACCCTTTAGAATTTCTAAAAATCTTTTCTTAGTGGATAGATGCCTACGATATTAGAGGTACCTACTATCAAAATTTCTAGTTTCTAAGCCCAGCGGTTTAGGCTGTGCGTTGATAGATCTGTCAGTCAGCCAGTTATCCTGATTCTCCTTTTATTATCATTGATAATTGATGTTTTTGGCGTACCCAGCCTATATGATGCGGAACACGATGCCCTACCCTTATGCTCTGTTTTCGTCATCCGGTGTCAGTTAGTAAATGAAACACAACAATATAAAAATAGTGCATGCCGTGTAATATTTTTTTTACGTAAACCGCAATTATTCGGCACTCTTCATAAGCATAACATAATCAGGTTATTACTATCCCACTGCTGGGCACAGGTCTTTTCTGAGAATGAGAAGGATTTAGGCCTAAGGCCTGGTTTCCACCAAAGCGGAGAGGAGAGGAGATGAGAGGAGACGTGTTTTGAATAACCAATCAGATTTCATTATTTTCACATCTCCTCTCCGCTTAGCTTCGGTGGAAATATATCACGCGGATAAGAGAGGAGATGTCTCATTTTTCTATAGAATTTTGTGCCGCGAGCGAGCAAGCGGCGCGGCAGAGCGGAGATTTGTGTAGTCGGGCGGCCGGGCGAAGCCCGCGCTCGCGCGCCGCTTTCCCCGCTGCCTTCTACCCGCGCCTCGTACACCCGAACTGACTGATTTCGAGCTCTCACAGCTCACACCTCCTCTCCACTACACATCTCCTCTCCGCTTTGGTAGAAATAACTTGCCAGCTTCGGAGCACATCTCCTCTCGTCTCTTCTCCTCTCCGCTTTGGTGGATACCGGACCTTAGTCCACCACACTGGTCTAGTGCGGGTTGGCGGACTACACACGTCATCGAGAACTTTATGGAGCCCTCTCAGGTGTACAAGCTTCCTCACGATGATTTCCTTCACCGTTAACGCAAGTGATAATCAAATTCCGATCCGCACATGAATTCAAAACTTCAGAGGTGTGGGCCAGGGTCTAACTCGGACTCTTCTGCATGGAAGGCAAGCATTCTTCTTCTTAGCGCGTCGATGACAATCTACACCGTGTCGGCCCAGAACTCAGCAACGAGTTTAGCACTATCCGTAGCGTCCATTAGTTCTTGTAGCGTACAGGTAACAGGGCAGGCGGGGCATGATGTTAAGTGCGCCATAGTTTGCGGAACGGCACCACATTTACACTCCAGGTTTGAGTTATCCGCAAATTTCCACCTGAGCAGGTTTTCCTTGCTTCGACCAACCTGAGTCCGAAGTCTATTTAGAGACTTCCAGGTCAGTCAAAGCAACTCATGCCCAGGTGGGAGATCTTCGGAAGGCAAGCCAAGCATTGAACCACTAGGCTATTACTGTTGGCACGTAGGTGTACACTTATTACTAGGACTTTAAAGTTCAAAGTGGCGCAGTTTACTTGGAACTTATTTTATTTTACTGTTTACCCAGAACATCCTACGCTGTGAACGGTGCAATAAGTTATTTTTGTCGAACCATTAGATGACTCACGTGAGTGTGTAGAACGAACGTGGGTGGTATAAGCTACCTAAATACCTACATTGATTGAACATAATAATATACCAAAGTTGATATGGGTAATAATAGAACAGTCTTACCTTCAAATTACTTATTAGAATAACACAAATTACTTAATAGAACGTTTATAACATCACGCCTTCATTCCCCAAACGGTTGGGCAGAGATGTATAGTACATCCTCATTTCACCGTTATGTTTAAGTCTTATGTAATAGGGGGCGAGCCTATTGCTATCGACCAGGGGGCCTACACCCTAAGTCCGTCAACGAAGCTAGCCGTTCGTCCGGAAGTAGCCCGAAACATAAGAGTGAACAAAACAAGAGTCAAGTTCAACTTTTCGGATGGGCAAAAACACATCGGTAGTCGAGACAACTGTCAAATCGTGTTGTCATTCATTCTTAGTTCGGGACCCGAAATAATCGTATGTCCGTAGGTGATGGTAGTAGGAAATACTCGTAACTAAAGCCGAAACCACGGACTTCGTGCTTAGGAAGTAGACCCCCAGACACGTATCCAGACTCGGGGCTGTTACTGAGAAATTCTACACGGAAAAACTCAATAACACTTTGCCCGACTTGGAAATCAAACCCAGGACTTCACGCTCAGCAGTCGCGCTTTTAACCACTAGACTAACGTAACTTCAGTGACATTATATTGCAATAATATGGTACGGCTGTGTGGTGCCGGAGTGCCAGAGTATGAGTGATGAGTGGACTGTAGACAGTGCTGTTTGATAAACGAAACAAAAGTAAAAAAAAAATTAAGTTAATTTTTTGATACACATTCCTTGCCGTGTGATGCCGGACGTAAAGAATAGCACTACCCCATCTCTTCCCATAGGTGTCGTAAAAGGCGACTAAGGGATTCACTAGAGGATGGGCAGCAGCGTTCTCTGAGTACTTTAACAACCATACTGCGATCGCTAACCCGCCTGCCAAGCGCGGCGATTATGACAAATCCCCCCCAACATGGAGCACAGGACAGGTGGATGTGGCGATGCTTGGGGGAGGCCTGTGTCCAGCAATGGCCGTGTTTCGGCTGAATGATGATGATGAATATGGTATGGTAGCATGAAGCTGGTCTGATTAGTGAGCCAGAAGATAAAATCTTGTTATGGAAAAGGTTTTATGTTATATTTAAGAGAGTCATCATTATCCTCCTTCCCTTATCCAAACTTATTTGAGGTTGGCGCAGCATGTATTTTTCTTCTATTCATCTCTATTAGCCATCATCTCAGTAGTTACCCTCTTTCTAGTCATATAATCTTTTACACTATCCATCCATCGTTTCTTTGGTCTTCCTCTACTCTTATAACCATCCACATTCATACTCAAAACTTTCCTCACGACATGTTCTTCATTCCGCCGCATCACATTCCCATATCATGATGACCGGTTTCCACACAATTTCTCAGTCACAGGCGCCACTTTCAAACTTCCTCTTACATACTCATTTCTAATTCTATCCATTCGCGTAATACGACCCTTGCCACTTAGCATTCTCATGTCAGCTGCATGCAATTGCCTATGCCTTTCATTCGTCCCTTTTGTGCCGCAACAGTCTGATCCATTCAAGACAGCAGGTCTAATCATTGTTTTGTAGATCTTCTCTTTAAGTTTAAGGGGAATGAGGGAGTCGCAGATTGTTCGTGATCTGCTGCCGTTTCATCCACCCTGTGTTAATTTTCTGCTTGACAGTCCGATCTATTTCGCCATCGCTTTACACGATTGAACCGAGATACCGGAAGTCGGAACAGAACAGAAGAAGCACGCCATCTAGCGCTATGGTTCCGAAACTGGAGAGACCGCCGAAATTGCAGAACATATATTCCTTTTTTGGTTCTGCTGATTTCGAAGCCAGCATTCTCCAGCTTCTGTTGCCATTTCTCAAATCTGCTCTGGATCTCAGGTCCATCTTCACCGACAAGAACAATGTCGTCCGCAAACAGCATACAACAAGGTGTCTCTTCCTGTATGTCCGACGTCAGAGCATCCATAATCAGCAATTTATATTTTAAGAGAGTATACGGAGAGTTAACGTTTCATAGAAATATATGACGCTCGGATTCGCCCACATTTTGTCGTGTCGTGTAACTGAAACCAAACTTAAACAAAGCAACTTGACTCTTTTGACCTCTCATTATCACTTAAAGTATTTTAAATAGTAACCCTTTGACAAAAAATTTAGCGAGGTGCCAGCGGAGGACTGGTTAGGGCTAACTGTGGTTATACGTAAAGGTCAAACGTCTGGTGTCAAGTGACATTTTACTAGGGTGACGCATTCCTGAATGTCGCAGGCATGTTTTAGTTTTAGAGCTTACGATATTTACCTGAAGTATTTTTTTTTATGAGCAATGAATCCGGGTGACCAACATAAACCTTAAAATCTCGTAAACTAAGAATTATAGCTTATTGAAATAAAAAGTATTTTATAGACTATTTCATCATCATCATCATTCAGCTGAAAGACGTCCACTGCTGGACATAGGCCTCCCCCAAGCATCGCCACTTTGTGCTATCTATGTTGGGGGGGTTTGCCATAGTCGCCACGCTTGGCAGGCGAGTTGGAGATCGCAGTATAGTGGTTAAAATACTCAGAGAATGCTGCCGCCCATCCTCTAGTGAATCCCTTAGTCGCCTTTTACGACACCCATGATAAGAGATGGGGTATTCTTTACGTCCGGTACCACATGGCACCATGACACGGCATAAACTATTTAATACTACTCGAGTAAAATTAATAAAATTTCTTAAATAGTATATAAAATACTTTCATTTGAATAAGCTAGCATTCTTAGTTTCCGAGATATAAACATTTGTGTTGGTGACTCGGATTTATAGTTTCCTAATGTATTATAAGGTTAGTAAACAGACCAAAGGCTCACCTGTTGGTAAGTGGTGACCGTAGCATATATTCATCTACAACCCCAAGAGGATTGATGATGTGTTGTCAACCCTAGAGTCAAACTTGGAAAATCTCATGTGTTTGTAACTTCACCATCACCCATACTCTTCAAACAGGAACACAGTACCTAGCGGCAGAAGTTATGGAGGAAGTACTTGCCTGAACGAACTCTTTCACGAAGAGTTCTAGATCTATCTACTACTCTTAAAACAAGTCACATAACATAACTTTGCGTAGAGACCTTGATCATTTGGAAATTCATTTATTTATTTATTTATTTACTTTAATTAAAACGGTCTTAGACCAATTACAATAATTAAAGATAGTAACAGAAGACGATACATACAATAAAAAGAAAAAAAAAAAAAAAAAAACTATTAAACTCTTTCATAAATCCCTTACAATGCTTGTGACAGTATATTCTTTCACTCATTCATGATGCATTCCTCTCGCAGTACTCCAGACATTCCGACAAAATCAACCTCCATTCATCCGCAAACATATCAAAATTCGGTCTGGCGTCCAGGAGGGCATTGAGCGCGGTGAGACTTCGCGGTATGGGTGATCGTGAACGAGCCACAGTACGACATATCGGAACAGCTTAAGTGATTGATTTTTCGTGTACGGTCGTATAACGCATTATAGAATACGGGGTATCATTTAATGCCTTTATATCATCTCCACTTCATATAGACATAATATGGGCATGTTTCGCAATATACGTCAATAGCTTGTTATTGTGTTTGGAGTGAAGAATGTATATGCTATTTCAACTAAACGAATCACTCAGCATCATCTTCTTTCGTATTTGCACGAGCTGCACGAGAATAGCTCATGTCATGCTAAAAGGATTATCCAGCCAGCAAGGTTGGTAGCAGGGCTGACTGCCCAGGATGCGTACTTCGGTATGGTCACTCGTCTAGGCTCTTCCAGTGCAGCGCAAGTTCTTGGCTTATTGTAGATCATTTGGAGGTAGTTTCTGATAAACGTTCCAATCCACTAATACCAAGTTGTGAGAAAATCGTGTTTGACCATTAAAATATTCGTGAATACCATACTTTTTCATACAGTATGTGGGTTGATTGGCTGGTTAACAGTGACAGTACTCATCAGTTTTATCTACACACATTATACGTTTTTTACATACCTCCGGTTTCTGAACTGAGAATTCTAGGATAAACAGTACTTAAGTAACATTTGCGTACGGAGTTGTCAAAAAATGAATTTTAAAGCATTTTTTTATCAACTCCATACTCAAATACTACTTAACACGTTCAGTGCCGGGTGCCCTCCAGGAAGGGCACCCTGTAATCGCATTCGCCATCTCGGGTGCCCTCGTGGAGGGCTCATTTTAATGTAGGTTTTTTTTGGAAAATGCACCGTCATGCAAGAAGCAAACACCTATTTTACGACGTAGTAGCGTATTTTTACGGTTTTTTACCTAATGCCAGGAACCCTCCTCGAGGGTTCACTCTTAGCGTAACCATAATGCCATGGAACCTCCTGGAAGGTCCACTAGCAATATGTATTGTGGGGTGGCATATGAGCTCTATGAAAAGTGTGGTGGACTCGAATGTGTTAAGTATTGCCTATTTCGAATTCTCAATTCAGAAACCGGAGGATAGTAAATAATAATTTGAATCACATGACCATTTTCGTCATGTTATAACTCCATTATTATCCTACTAGTGGATTCAGAACATTTTTCAGAAACTACGTCCATTTATGAATGACCTTGATGATGGCTTTCTAAGACCTTCATTTTACGCCAGTCGTTTTCGACAGAGCGTACCCCCATAAATCAAGGCAAGTTTCCAAGGCCACTATACCAAATACAGACATTTTCCATAATAGCAAGTTTAAATCCTTACTCCAACACGCGACCCCTGCACCGACCCCTTTTTAATTCATAGCGGCTTTCTGAATGTAGGGGGAGCGTCTATATTTAGATTCTTAGTATAATCCTTTGAAGGTAGAATAATAATACTTTGGACCGTTTTAGTGAATATTGTAGCATCGCGTGTAGTTATTTATTCATCCTTTTTAGTCTGAAAATTGTGGAAATATTTTCTTGGTTGTTTTTGAATTGTAGTTTAGTAGGCGGTTTCTATGATTTACCGAGCGGTAATGGTTAAAATTAAGTCTCTTGTATCTTTACTAATAATGAGGGGTTCGTGGCTAATTAACAACCACGCAAATTTGCCAGGTTAAGCTGCGCTTGCCGCGGTCAGTCCGTGGATGGGTGACCGTTCTTTACACTAAATGTTTTTAAACTTTCGCGATTTATACAAATTATAAAAGAGTCTATCCGTGACCACAGCCGGTGCAATTCGGCCGAAACGTCGGGATATAAGGTATGTTGTGCCTCTTAAAGTTTTTTACGCGAGTAGACCGATCTACTTATACTTTTACATTTTTTACACGTCAAGACCCCTCCGTGCTTTGCTCTCGTGCTTTCTAAAGAGAAAGCATGCTAAACAGTTAGTTCCGGGTTGCTTATAAATACCTATGACAGTTGTTACGGGTAGTAAGAAACCCGAAAATCGGACAATCGATCTAACCTTAGCATATCGGCATTGCCCAGTAACTGGGTTGTGGAGTTCTGATGGCAGTCGCTCCGTGTAAAATACTGGTATACAGCCACATCTGGTTAGACTGGAAGCTGGGAACATAGTCTGGAAAAGGCTGTCAGAGGTATTCGTATGATACCTAGGTATCATACGAATACCTCATAGTCTAGATGGTTAGTATCATACAAACAAGGTTCACAACGCGCTAATTCAATTAAATTTATTTATTTATTTATAAACAACCAACTACTATTTACAGCCTACACCACACATAGAAGTTATTGGTTAAAACAAACAGTTAACAGAAACTAAAAAAAAAACAGTAAAACATAAAATTATACAAAATTAACCATAAATTATAAAACTAGACATAACTATAAGACATTTATAAGGCAATCTAAAAAATGTATGTGCCTTTCAAGTCGAAGAGATTGTGCTGGGAGTGGCAATGGACTCCAAGTAACAACTAGCAGTACTCAGGAGTCTCAATTCAGTACTTGCAAAGAGGTCTAATGATTCGTCATATAACAAAATGTTATTAATGAGGGTAAGGGCTAGGTACATAATGGACTGGTCTTAAGGGCTACGGTACTAGATCTACTAACTAAATTTTCTTTCATTGCAATAAACGTCCCACAAGCGGCCGCCGTTAGTGCTGTTGTTGCTAGTAATCATGATATTAATGTGGTATACGTAGTTAGCTTAGGTTAAGCCTTTAACTTCGCCCTCATTGGCTGGAGACCCTCGTCAATAACTGCCCGGTTAAACAGACCAACAGAAAAAAGAAAAACCAAGCGAATCTCCTGCCTTTGTGGCAAGTGATTCGTAGCGTGACGTATTTGGCAACGTTCCCCATTTCCTATGTTCAGCAGTGAAATTCTACGGGCTCAATATCGGTATCGATATCCCGAAAAGCTATTTAGATAAATCTAAAACCATTCATTGAAAGCGTCGACTATTCTGAACGGTGCTCAAATCTACCATCGGGTCTCATCAGATTCAACTAACCTCACCCGTTCATGTTGTAAAGCCATGTACGCACTATCGAACATGCATATCGATTACGTAATTTTGGATGGTATGTCTCGATGATGTTGGATGTTCGAACATGACATGCGAACAACGGGCGACGAATTTGAAGCTTAGGTTTTTTTTAAGCTGATCTCGTCTGTATCCATTATTTTATTATATTGCTTATTTAAGCAGTGGTAGAAGGCAAGTCCAAGCGGCTTTCTATGCAGGCCGCAAATTTGACTTTTCTAGTTCATTTGCGGATTATAATTTTATTATCACTTGCGTTGACAGTGAAGGAGAACATCGTGAGGAATCCTTCACACCTGAGAGGGTTCCAAACAGTTCTCGATTGTGTATGTAGTCCACCACCCGCACCAAGCCAGTGTCGTGGACTAAGGCCAAAAACCTTCTCATTCTGAGAAGAGGCCTATGCCCTTATACGATATATTACGATTATGATGATACATGAGAATAGTTCATAGTGAAAGGCACCCCATGTGGTGACGGGCTAGAATATAAAACTTCCTCACCGCACGCTGGGAATAGACGCATGTTGTAAGATTCAACAAAACCCAGCACGCGACGTGGTAGGATCTATACGGTGCGCCTGGCTAGCTACCACCCTCACATTAAAGTACAGGCACCAAGCAGTTTACTGTGTTCCGTCGTGTGTATGTGAGAGCCAGAGGGGTATAGGGGAATCTCTCTATATCTCTGTTACTTGGATTCGTGTGCTCCATCTTAGACCCTGTCTGCGCTTACCAGGTGTGACAAGGGTCAAGCGCGATCAACTCAAATAATAAAAAAAAGAAAAGGATAAAAGGCAAAAAAAAGAAAATTGATTAACTTTTCTAAATAAGTAAATAAAGTACCTACCCAACCCTGTACGCACGGCTACATATCAAGCTATACATTTCCAGTTTAAGCTGATCTCGCATTTTATAGGATTTCCTTACAGTGAGAGGTCAGTGTAAACTGGAAATGTATAGCTTGATGTGTAGCCGTGTGTACCTAGGTTTGCTGGTAGAAATCTTAATTTTGGGTTGAGCTCGCCTTTGTACTTATATTTCTAAATTGTATTGTTATCGTAATTAATGCGTTAATTAATCGCATTAGGTGTTAGTGTGGCCCTGGCGTAAGAATTACTTTATTTCTTCCAGATTTTATTTAGAGGTTTCAAGTGAAATTAAATCATTCCACCTAGCTGAACATGAAGCTTTCTCCCCAAACCTCTAAAGTGAAAAAAAAAACTCTAGTTTTCTGTACTTACAACGAACAGTCTCAAAATAATAATAATAGATCACCACCCTTGCCAGATAACCAGGTTATTCACATCTCTAAAAATATGTACTCGTTCAAACCACAACGTTAATGCATCAAATCACTTGCAGACTTGTCTAATAAAAGCTCATCTTCGCAGCAACAATGACACTATGTCTGTCTCATTCTAACACTAAGCGGGGATGTAGCTGTCTCGCTCTTTCGCACGTCGCTGATCAAGCTTTTCTCGATTCGATACAGGTGCATCTGTAGTATATGTAAAATGTTTAGATGTAAAATAGAATTAAGATTTGATATGGAAGGTTTTTTTTGAAAAGGAATCAACGGTAAAACGCCCATTTTGATTGATATGATGATGAGGCTTTGAAATTAAGAAAAATATACCTATAAAATCAAATCCTTGCCAAGCTAAGTAGAGTACAATAAGTGCCAACTTTAACTTTTGGTTACTTCAGCGGCCTATAAAAAGAAAGAACCAAACTAGTTTGGTACAATTTATCTTCTTATGCAGTACGTTCTGTTTAAAAAGATAACAGATGACTCAAATGGCACATTACACAAGAGTGCTGCGTTACCCACATGTAACAAAAAAAAATCTTTTGGCTACAGATAATTGAATCTGCATCACCCTAAGGTCACCTGACAGAAAATGCCCAAGGCATTTTCGACATTATCGACTGCCTCTGTACTAATTTTGTGCATAAAGAATAAATAAATGAATTGAAAAAAAAAATGGTTTATAATGGTAATTGGTAAGATATACAGGTTGAAATTGTAAACACTCGACAAACCAAAATGGGAGATTGTACTCATCACTATGAACAACTTTTACTATGCGCCCAAACCTGAAATCGCGAAAAAAAAAACAGCTATTCCCTACATTTATGCTCACATAACTCGTCAAAATGTAGGGAACAGCAGATTTTTTTTCGCGATTTCCGGTTTGTGTTTATAGTAAAAGTTCTTCATGGTGATGACTAAAATCTCGTCGTTTGTCGAGTGTTTACAATTTCACCCTCTATTTTTGAAGTTGCACCTGCACTACACTTTTTTACTCACGAGAAATATACACTTGGGGGCAAATAAATCAAGCCACTCCTTTTTTCACGTGTCCTTGTTATTAGTTATGGTTTCATGGATATATACAGGGTGGAAAAAATCAATGGGCCCTGAAGGGAAATCACTTTAAATCCTTAAGATAGATTATTTTACTTGAAGGAAACATTCCTTTATTTTTAAAAAGAAACCAAACTGCATTCACAGATTTCTCGACAAGTTTACCTAAACCGGGAATCGAACCAGCTTAAAATTCAAAAAATAAACACTCGCTATTTTATTTCACTAGTCGATACAGTCAATGTTAAGGATAAAATTTCTCCAAGAAACATTAGGTCTTACACTCGTCTGTCGTACAAGATATCCTTCTTGAAATCTAATATTTAATACACAAGGGCTTTAATCAACTTTACCTAGACTAGAACTGTTCACTTTTAACAAGTAAAAGACACTTTATTTTTTTACTCTAACCTCCATAGACATTCTATGAAGTACAAGCTTGCTAATTTATCTCTAAGTACCTTGTTGAAGACTTAGATAAGAAAATCGTTTAATTGGTAATCATCATTCTATGCACATTTCCCTCTTAAAGCTGGCGTCCACTAGGCTCGCCGAGTCGAGTCGAATAGAACCGCAATAATTCGCCTCCTATACTTTTACTATAAAACTGCGTCGATCAGCAACGAGCCGAGACGCGCCGAGTCGCATAACTCGCGCGCATCGCTTGTCACGCGAATTTCTGTTTTAACGACTTGCCATTACTGACCGTTTCGCCTCACAAGGAACAAATGCGACTCGACTCGATTCGACGCGTTTCGGCTGTAGTCGACGCCAGGCTTTAGACGAGGCGTTCTGACGAAAAGTTTAAAAATAGAACGTTCCATTTGACAATAATCCTACCGATTAGTAGAATAAAATAGCGAGTGTTTAATTTTTTGAATTTTTAGATGGTTCGATTCCCGGTTTAGGTAAGCTTGTCGAGAAATCTGTGAATGCAGTTTGGTTTCTTTTTAAAAATAAAGGAATGTTTCCTTCAAGTGAAATAATCTATCTTAAGGATTTAAAGTGGTTTCCCTTCAGGGCCCATTGATTTTTTCCACCCTGTATACTAAGAGACAAAAAACTACCCTCATTGTAAAGGTTATCAAATAATCTTGCGAAATATGTTTCGAATTGATCTGTTCCATAATAGGTACCAAAAATAATAACAATTATACATGAAAAATTAATTTAATTTACGTTAACGTTAATACAATGCATCAAAAGAAATACAATTTCCAGAACTAAAATCGTGAATCCACCACGAGAGGAATGGGTTAACAACGAAATTATTATCGGGATCAACTTAAGAAACTACCTATGGGTACAGCATAAAAAGGATCAAGAAAATGAGACATTACTAATTGAGTTTAAAAAAATCAGAGATGAAATTGCTAGATTAATACAATTTACTAAAAATGCCTACTTCTATAATCTATTTATGAAATATACTAACACTCCTAAAAAAATGTGGACACTTATAAACAATTTAGCGAACAATAAAATGTATCAAAATAGCGCTCCTTCAAAACTTATTGTTAATTCTGACATTGTTACTGGCACAAAGGAAATATGTGAACTTTTTCATAGATATTTCTCAACCATAGGGTCAGTACTTGCGGAGAAAATACCTAGAAAATTTCATGATTGTTCTAAAATATTAGAATTAAATAAACAATACGATGCCACAAGTCACTCACTTACAACACTGCAGCCCTGTAATGCAGAAGAAATTATAAAAATTATCAAAGACCTTGATGCCAACTCTAGTAGTGGTATAGATAAAATCAGCATTAAAATTATAAAAAACTTACAAAATCTAATCTCGAATGTGCTGGCAAAATGCTTTAATAAACTTATGACTGACGGGGAGTTTCCCGATTCCCTTAAGGTTGCAAAAGTATCACCAATTTATAAATCTGGACCTAAGACCGACCCTGGTAATTATCGACCGATCTCTGTACTGCCAGTCATGTCCAAAATATTAGAAAAACTTATACATAGTCGCTTACTAAATTACTTTGATTCCATTAACTTTATAACAGATCGCCAATATGGATTTAGACCTAAAAATAATACCACAGTAGCTACAATAGATCTAGTAACAAAAATCAGAGACAATATAGATAAAAAGAACATTGTTCTGGGTGTATTCATTGATTTAAAAAAAGCATTCGATACTGTAAGTCACACATTACTTTTAAACAAGCTTGAACATGCTGGTATCCAAGGAAACGCACTCAAAATGCTAAAATCTTATTTAACTAACAGACACCAGATAGTTAAGATAAATGACGTTGAGAGTAGTGCTCTACCCGTCACATACGGAGTACCCCAGGGATCCATATTGGGACCACTGTTATTCTTAACTTACATAAATCAGATTGCAGCACTAAATCTTCATGGTCATATAACTTTATACGCAGACGATACTTGCTTATTTTATTTTGGAAAAAACATACATAATATCATCTCACAAGCTCAAGAGGATTTAGATATATTATTCGAGTGGTTCCAATGCAATTTACTATCTATCAATATTTCAAAAACATGTTTTATTATATTTAAAGCTAAAAACAAAAAGATTCCAGATCATAGACCATTAACTATTGATAACATTCCGCTCGAACAAAAACAGTGTGAAAAATACCTTGGCTTAAAAATTGATAGCAATCTTAATTGGAACAACCAAATAGATTATATTAAAGATAAACTCTCGTCACTCACTGGTTCTCTCCACAACATAAGCAATTGTATACCTAAAAATATTCGTTTTACTATTTATAACTCTCTTGTTAAATCACATTTACTATACCTAATAGAAATTTGGGGCAACTCAGGTAAAACAAAATTGCAAGAATTACAAAGAGTACAAAACAAGATCATTAAAATATTATTTCGCTATCCATATTTGACACCTACCTATAAAATTTTTGAAGAAACTAAATTGATGAATATTAAGCAACTTTATAAGTATACCACTTGTATTCTGATAAGAAAAATTTTAGACAAAAAAATTAAAACCAATTTATCATTTACCAAAATTTCGGAGGTATCTAAACGTAGCAGGCGTCGCCCTAGTTTACTTGTATTACCAAGACCTCGTACAAATTACTCCAAAAGAAACATCACCTATGAAGGAGCAAATATTTATAATAATTTACCATCTAATATTAAAAATGTAAGCTCGTTCAACATTTTTAAATCTCAACTGTCTAAATACATAACAGAAAACTTTTCTTATCCAAAGTTACATTAATCCAAAAAAAAAAATGTTGAGCGGGTACTTAATTAACATTACGCATTTTGTCGCTTTTATTGTTTTAAACTACCTACCGGCTAATTAAATTACTTATTCCTCCTTATTACAAAAGATGGTCTAAGAAAAGCCTAGGTTTTGGGATGGCCCCGTCTCTTTTTGTTATATGACATAAGAAAGTGATGGGTATATCTTAGGCCTGGGTTTACCTTAGTCTTGGTTTAAACCATCTTTTGTAATAAGGCCCATTAAGTCTCTAATGATGTTACGATTGTGTTACGTAAACAGTTTTTTACTTACTTATCTCGGTGGCGGTTAATTTGATAATTAAACTAAATGTTATTTTGTATTCTCATGTAAGTGGCCTTATTGTCTTTTTGAGAATAAATGATTTAAACCGAAAAATAGAAGTGGCTCGATTTATTTGCTCCCAAGTATATTTATCTAAAAATCTGCCATATACTAAGCTCTGCGGTTGACCTTGCGTAACTGTGAAGGATCAAGTTTTTATCACCAGCCGCTGCTAGCCAGCGATATTCCTGCGTCATGCCTGACGGGTTCCGCATCGTAGTTTTATTTGTTAGGACTTCACTTGTTACATTCCTTTGACTATTTGAAGCGACAGTTTTATATAGGCTATAAATTATTAAGAACTAGCTTTTGCCCGCGGATTCGCTCGCTTTAATTTAGAATTTGACAAAAAACTCTTAACACACTACTAAAGTTTCTATAATAATGTAATTCAATCATGATTCGAAAGACACGTGGCGCCATCTATTATCATAAGAACGTTATTGTTGTTTGCCTCGGGAACAAAACTTTTTTCGGGATGAAAGGTACCCTATGTCCGTTTCAGTACACCTCACTTGTTCAGAACAAGCTCCAAAGTCTTGAGCATCGGCGCAAAGTTGTTAGTCTATCGGTTTTTTATCGGATACATTTCGGAGAGTGTGCTTCAGATCTGCATGATCTAATACCCCACTGCCCTTTTTTCTATCGGATGTCCAGAAGCACGAAAAAGCACCATAATATACCAAAAACCCGAACGAAGCGCTTTGATTACACTTTCATTGTGAAAACCGCCAAACAGTGGAATGCGCTACCCGAGTGGGTATTCCCCGACAGCTACAACCTGGGTGTGTTCAAGTCACGAGTGAATCGGTTTCTTCTGGGCAAGCGTGCTCCATTGTAGACCGCATCATCGCTTAACCTCAGGCGAGATGGCGGACAAACGCAGGCCTAGTAACATATAAAAAAAACGTGACAAAGTTTATACAATATTTCAGGATGATCAACTCAGTGGTTTAGGCGTGAAAAGGTAACAAACTTACTTTCGCATTTATAATATTAGTTAGGATTATGCTCTTGTCGCTCTTTGCTTCAAGTTTAACATGAGGTGTTTAATGTAAAGCAATATTTTGCATCTGCAATTTTTGTAGTTACATGATGCTAAGTTTTTTTAGAATTTCGCCCATATGTGAACTGATTTATTGGCTGCAATATCGGGAAGTGGTTTGCAGGAAAAAGCAGCCTATTCCTGTTTTTTTTTCAATGTAACTGTTCCTCTCACACCTCTGCCTTGCATAGGCGTAACCGTTATGTACGTTATTATGAATGAGATGCTTGTTATATCAATTTCCATAAGATTTTCAATTCTAAAGTTTATCTTTACTTTTATAAAGATTATTCATAGAAACGTCAACCAGGTGGAAAATTTAGAATTAAGAAATGTGGACATTGTTAAATGAAAATTTAGAATTAAGAAATGTGGACATTGTTAAATGAGAGGTATATTCTAAGTTATTACAGGACATTAATTAGTGTTCAATTTGCACAATCACTCATTTTAGGTTTTTCACTTCTTTTCAAGTTTCTTGTTTTTAGCCTAAGGTTTTAACAATATGACGTGAAAAGAAATAGGCGCGCGTAAAGCAAATTAAAAAAAAAGTAATACACCAAGAAGGTTCCGCGTTTGAGTTTTAACAAATTAAAAAAAGTTGTATGATAAATTCGGCACCAAGGAGGTAGAAGTAAATAGGTTTAATGAAGTTTTGAATTCACAAACTTGATGCACATGATGTTCTAAATTCAATTTACTTTATTCTCTAGCGGATAAAAACGGCTTTTGCACTCAGATATCGAAAAGCAAAAATACTCTTTCCGAGATGGGGGGACGAAAAATAAATTATACAGACTGTAAATGAATTCGTGTAATTTTTTCAAACCACATGATCTGCTGGTGACACAGATAGACAACAAAAGATTTCAACAGATTCAGCAAAAAAGAAAACATGGAGTTCTATTTTTGAGTCATTTTAGCGCCCCGAGTTAACTGACTGCGCGGAACGTTATTGCGCTAGTCGTACCCGCCAACTGTATCATTCCCAACTATGTTGGGGTCGGCTTCCAGTCGAACCGGATGCAGCTGAATATCAGTATTTTACATGGAGCGACTGCCTATCAGACCTCCACAACCCAGTAACTGGGTAATACGATACTCTTGGTAAGACTGCTTGTCAGACTTTCTGGCTTCTGACCAACAGTAACGACTGTCAAAGATCTACAAATGACAGCCGGGACCAACGGCTTTACGTGCTTTCCGAGGCACGGAGGAAATTCGCTATGGTAAATGGTCACCCATCCACAGACCAACCTCGGCAAGCGTGGCTTAACCCGGAAGATCGGTCTATGCGGCTGTAATTATTTAGCCACGAGCTCCTCACTTGTGTGGCATCGAAATATACTACAGCTAAATATGTTATTTTTTGTAAATTTTTTGAAACCTTGTTATGTGACTTAAATACAATCACTCATCCCTAAAGCAAGAAAAACAAGTTTTTTTCAAATCAAATCAAATCCCATGTTAGTGTACCTAATTTAATCTTAAATAGATCATAATGGTTTTAAAGAAATGCACGATCTTGTTTGCACTCTATAAAGTCGTTATTTCCAGCCGCAAGTGGAACATTGCTCGACTGAACTTGAATTAGATTACCAGTAAAAAAACATGTATTTAATGTACCTACTTATTTTGCCTAAAACACGAACAACAAATTCTATTCGCTACCAAAAGTTAATTCAAACTTTTGGGCATCAAATTATAATTATAAAATGGTTCTCGACAGATATAGGTCGGGCACCTTAAGGATCGCGAAGAAATCACCAACTTTTGAAAACAACTGTAAAGTTATATTTAATCATGGCCGAAAGAAACGTTATTAAATTTATTATTGTTTATTCTCTGTAACAAAATACATTTACTAGCCTGAGGGGCTAATAACGTTACACTTGGTGAACGACTGCCATACGTCACGTACGTAGTCATCGGAATACCAGACGTACGGCAATGCGCCATCGGTACATGGTGGACATCCCACTCATACGTACAAAGCGTTCTGCAAACACTTTCATTATTCGTACAGCTAAGGAGTGGAATTCCCTGCCGGAGTCTGTTTCCTGATAGTTACAACCTTGGGGTCTTTAAGTCAAGAGTAAATAGGTTACTTCTAGGCAAGCGTGCTTCACCGTCGACCACATCATCGCTTACCATCAGGAGAGATAGGGGTCAAACGCGAGAAAATCGCGAATAAAAAAAAAACGATATTTCGTTTCACATTCGTAATTACAACCGCAAGTTGACTGCATCACATCCAGTCGCAATTGCAGACTATTATTATTATTATTCAGCCATGATCGTCCCAATGCATTGCAAAGGCCTTCCTACCCTCCTTCCACTCCTCTCGGTTTAAGGATTTCTGCGGCCAATCCTTACAGTAAGCGTCTTACTCATCCCGCCATCTCCTTCTGGGCCTGCCGCGACATCGTCTAATGTTGTTTGGGCTCCACTCAGTGGTGAGCTTTGCCCACAGCTCGTCCGACATGCGGCAAACGTGACCAGCCCAGTTCCACTTTAAGCTTGTTTCTTTCTCACCAATATCGGTGATCTGGGTTTGGGATTGCAGTACACTATTCCTTATACGGTCTGATAACCGGAATCCTAAGATACTGCGCTGCATGGCTCGCTGGCAAATCCGAGTCCAGACTATTAACTATACAACTACCAAATGCAGTTTGAAGGCAATTACGATGCAGTCAGTGCAAGTGCGTGACAACTGTATGTGCAGGTAGGAGTAAACATCTGTTTTGTGGGATGGGAAATTGAGGAGGGTACGGAAATATGACCTACAGTGCGAGTCAGTAGAACGAGTATAGGAAAATCGTTCCCGCAGGTAGGATGGGGCTAACCGATTACGTAGATGTTGAATAGGAGACACAATATCCGAGTATTCATGCGAAGTTTGCAGGGGAGTTTGTTGCGCCGTTTCTTCTTCACAGCATACACTAGGAAGCGGTGAAGGGAGGGCTTTTTTGTGGGATATATGTATATTGTAAATCTGATGTTCAAAAAGAACCAAGTAATTCTAGTCTACACATGGGAGCAAAGAAATCGAGCCACCCATTTTTTTCCCATGTCCTGGTTATTAGTTTTAGTTTCATGAATTATATAATTTAAAATACAAAAAACTACCCTCATTGTGAAATTACCTTTTAAGCGATATATGTTTAGAATTGATCTGTTCTATAATACCAAAAATAATAACAATTATACCTACGTGAAAAATAGAAGTGGCTCGATTTATTTGCTCCCAAGTATATTTTGAATAAATGAGTTTTAAGTTTTTTAGTTTGAGTTTGAAGTCGAATTGAAAGCCACTAGAGTTGTTTGCGGAAGTCGGAGACACGGTCATACATTTTAAGGTTGAAAATGAAACGGATGTATTTTTGTAATATCTCAAGTTTATTTAAGAGCTCCTCAGTGGCATCCAAATAGCAGGCGTCGGCGTAGTCAATTAGGGGCTGAATTAGAGTTTGAGCAAGGGAGATTTTGGTTTTTAAGGGCAAACAAAAAACTATGCTGATATCTGACACCGCATCTTTGATATCGATGCGCATCGATGATAAAAATATCTAAAAACGCCATGTTTAGTAAGATTAATTAATGTTTCAGAAACTAGGGCGTTAGTTATTCATAGGGAAACGCACACAAGTTCATAAATTAAGTATCAAAGCGTATTAAAGCAAGAATTCTTGGAACTAGTGTACTCATTAGTCGCCTTGTATGCGCGTCGTGGATATTACTTTAGCGGCTTACCTACATTATAAAAAAGTGTTCTCTAGAATAACTTAACTACTCAATTAAATTTTAAGATAAGAACATTACATTGTATTATATGGAGAAGCTCCTGGCTAATTAAAAACCGCGCAGATCAAATGATTTAAACTTGGTGTTATGGAAAATGTCTGTAAAAGAAGTCACCAGCCTTGCAAAGTAAAGGGGAATTAAAATACTTAATCTAAGCTAACTACTTGTACTACACTAACATCATGACTACCTGCAACAACAGCACTAAGGGCGACCCCTAGTGGGACGAGCATGAGGCTTAGGGCATTGCTGGCGGGGGCTTGAGGGGGGGAGACAGCTTGATGAGAGCTGAATTATCGGTGTGACTGCGGAGTCTGAAGAGACGACCGGCTCTACGACGGGAGAGCTCGGTGGATCGTGACCGGTGGCGATGGGACGTCGCGACGGGCCTCGTCGGCAAGGACGGTATGTCGGACAGCGGCGGACGTTGTGTATTGTGTTGGTCAATTTACTCGCCTCCTGGAGAAGGGTAATTTCGTCATCGGGTTCTAAAAGGGTGTGCCTGGGACGGCGAACTTTACTTATGAGAGAGGGACTGTAGTCGGCTGCTTCGGCGACTAGGGGGTTCGGATGGTGGGGGACAGTGTCGAAGTAAGCCGCTTCGTCGAATGACCACCGCCTTTATAACATCGGGTGCGTTGATCTATATCGACGAGTACCTTCCTTTGTCAAAATTGCCTAATGTTTCCCGCTAGCGATAACGCATATGAGACTTTCCAATTTTGACACACAGCAATCCTTTTGGGGTTGTAGATGTGCATTATATGATCTGGTAACCAGTCTGCAAGGCTAACCTGCGCTTGCCACAGTCATTCCGTGGATGAGTGACAAACCGTCACATTATCGAGACCTCTACGCGCCTCGGAGAAATTAGATTCGCCGATTGTATTTCAGTAGTAAGTGAATTGTATTACATTTTGAGAAATAAATATCTTAAACCATAATACCGTATTTTGAAAGCCCAAACTTCAGCATATTTCTTTATACATTACCTCATGTATGTAAGTAACATGTTATTTCAGAAATGCTAATTAAATCCTGGGAATTCATTAACCTACTTACTTATCACGAATGTATGAAGAATTTTTCCAAAAAACTTTCTGACATATTCAAGGAAGGGGTGTTTTCCCCTACTTTTTCCAACGGAGCTTAATTAATCACTCATAATGAAATTCAAAGTGTTTTTAGTACAGTTTTTGACAAAATTAAGGAAGTTCAAAACATTTTCATTTATTTTAACTTTTGGCGGTCCAAATAGAGTTCCTTTTTTAAATAATAAAAGTGAAGAGCGCATTGTGGAACGTTTTCAAATGAAAACCGTTATGAAACTTATGAAGTCATCATATAAGTAGCATTTGCAATAACAGAGAATAGTTAATGTGCATTACCAAATTTTTGTTTCTAACTACTTTTTTTGTTTCTAACTAATACAGTCTACTTCCTCATAATTAGGGCACTATCTCACTAGGAAACCATGGTGGTCGCGCCATCAACAAAATGTTTGCAGTTGTATAAAGAGTACCTCACCTAGGCCTAGTGCCTAAAACTAATTTCGTGTAGAACGACTCTCTTATAATTATAGTACCTTACGTCGCGATAAAAGAAAAAACGGCCAAGTGCGAGTCGGGCTCGCGCACGAAGGGTTCCGTACTATTATCTATAAACACGGCAAAACACGGTGTTCCTTCTCTTAACTTATGGCCGGGGTCGCGGGATTCGCAGCTGCATGCGCCGCAAGTCCAGCAGGCCTCGTTGCGCGCCGCCTTTTTGAGCCTGGGGCCTACTCCCTAAGTCCGTCAACAAAGTTAGTCGCCCGTCCGAAAGTAGCCCGAAACGTAGAAGTGAACAAAACAAGTGTTAAGTTCAACTTTTCGGACGGGCAAAAATACATCGGTAGTAGGGACAACTGTCAAATCGTGTTGTCATTCATTCTTAGTTCGGGCCCCGAAATAATCGTATGTCCGTAGGCGATAGGGTGTAGGAAACGCTCGTAACTAAGGCCGAAACCACGGCCTTCGTGCTTAAGGGGTAGACTCCCTGTTACTGGTCAGGCAACGGGTCCCCGAATCCGCCGCCCGCAGGCCACACACTACAGTAACTGCCGTGCAGGCCCTAAAGTGCAGTATGAGAGAAAAAGCGGTTTCGAGTAAATCGCGAAAAACTTTTTGACGCTGTTTTTTTTTATATTATTCATTTGTATGGTGGATATTTTTATTGCCACGAAGACTACCTGAGAACAAAGATTATATCTACGAATATAAATATGAATTTAGTTTATTAAGTTCTAAATAAAACGATTTTTTCCAAAATCATGGCAGTTACTGCACGCAAAAAGGTACACGTATGCAGATTAAAATGCGGTAAAAATACTTGATACTGCAAAATCTTTGATTTATTTGCTACTTTGCAGAGTAATTTGCAGCATAATACCTTTTTTACTGCATTTTAATTTGTATCTTGAACTAATTGCACGTGTAGTCTGTAACTAATTTTCCAACTTACGAATTATGTCCCAGGTAGGAATTTACAGAATAAAACAATTTTGTGTATGGAATAAGAATAACGTTTATTTTTTAACAATTTCTGCTAATATTGTTACTTATCTTTAGGCGTTTCGACCACATGCGGCTATAAATATACTTAAGAAACAATATTAAATAGTAAGAAACTTTTTGCTTTCGCAAGAAACATGAGATCTTTTACTTAAATGGCACATGGTTTATACCTATTTAAAAATAAATCACAAAAATCTTAGGTATCAAAATAACATAAAATAAATGCTCAACATTCGGTTCATGTTTACAAGGCATGCATAATCATAAAAATAATAAAATAGGGTATATGATACTCGTATCATTTACTCGGTATTATTAGGTAGGTAGGTACCAAAAACAAAAGATATAAGTAAATAACAAAAACACGAATGTATCAAAAAAACCATAAGTCCTCAACATTACCCGTTTTATAAGACGGGTATTTAGACTGAACGGCCTAAAGCGAATGGACCGCGGGCCATTCGACCGTAACCAAAAATCGTCTACGTTCCAAAGGACCGGTGATAAAATGATTTTGAATTTTCATTATCTTCATAACCGGTTGGCACGACTTAACAATGACCCTTTATTTTAACTTTTGCACCCGAATGTAGGTACTTGATGTACTTTTTATCACCCGGTCCTTTGAAACGCAGACGATTTTTGTTTACGGTCGAATGGCCCGCGGTCCATTCGCTTTGGGCCGTTCAGACTAAATACCCGTCTTATAAAACGGGTAATGTTGAGGACTTATGGTTTTTTTGATACATTCGTGTTTTGTTATTTACTTATATCTTTTGTTTTTGGTACCTACCTACCTAAGAGATTACAAAGTTATTTACACACATTTAAAAAATTACAAACAAAAATATACAAATAACGAAAAATATATCCTAATAAAACTATAAACTAAAATAGGGCATCGAAATATTCCTCCGCATTGCTGTCCACTGGTGGCGTGCCCAGAAGGCTGGCAGCATTGCCACGTTGTATGGCAATGCTAATCCTTTGGCCAAAGTAGAGGCCAGCCTTCGGGTCACGGGAAGCGTCGACCAGCCGCCTTGCTACCTCTCTATATAGAAGTCGGGCACTCGGACCCCACGATCCGAGTGTTTCGACCCCAAACGGCTCGAAAATATAATTACTGATGAAGTTATTATATTTTCGCCGCTTGAGGGCCTCCGCAGCTGCAGCAGCAGCGCCAGCACAGCCTGCCGAGCTAGGAAGGTGGGATGGTGCAAGGGTATCGACGCACGTTGCGTCCCATACCAGAAGCCTACCCATCTTCCATGGTACCAATGACATGCCATCTGGTCTCTTACCATCGTCACGTGCCAAGCCATTGGGTTCCAATACAGCTGGAACGCCGGCGGTGACAAGAGCACGACGGATAATATCATTTAAGTTGGCGTGCCGTGCTATACGACCTGCACTCCTGCTGCAAGACAAGCCGTGGTGTCCGAGGCTGTCGACGGCTTCACCGCAATGGCAGCGATGCGGAGCACCGCATGGAGCACCCAAACGAAGGCATGTAGCGATCCGGAAAGTAGTGTCGTCCAACATAGTACCTATGTTGGGCGACGGAAGTGCCTGAAGCCATAGGCCCGACTCCCATTCACCCACAGCCAGCAGGCGAGCACGCTCAGCGGTTGTGATTGACGTATTTATAAGTTGATTCCGTATCACAACGCAGAGCGGGCTCATCCCACTGTCTCTGGGAAAATGGGTTGACGGGCGGATCCGTATTCGGGCAAGCGATTTTCCAAGCATTCAAAGGCTCGGTCAGGCACGTTACCTCAAAATTAACCGGTGAGTTGGCTAAGATATTCCTGATTAATTTTTCAGTACTGTGAACCAAGGATAGGAATGCCGGTAGACTTATATTGGTAATTTTGCGGACGCCGAGGCCCCCAAAACGGATGGGGAGCGTAGCTTGTCCCCAAGCTCGGTCGTCCAAAGCTACCTAATAATACCGAGTAAATGATACGCGTATCATATACCCTATTTTATTATTTTTATGATTATGCATGCCTTGTAAACATGAACCGAATGTTGAGCATTTATTTTATGTTATTTTGATATCTAAGATTTGTGTGATTTATTTTTAGATAGGTAATAAACCATGTGCCATTTAAGTAAAAGATCTCATGTTTCTTGCGAAAGCAAAAAGTTTCTTACTATTTAATATTGTTTCTTAAGTATATTTATAGCCGCATGTGCTCGAAACGCCTAAAGATAAGTAACAATATTAGCAGAAATTGTTAAAAAAATACTTAAACATTATTCTTATTCCATACATAAAATTGTTTTATTCTGTAAATTCCTACCTGGGACATAATTCGTAAGTTGGAAAATTTGTTACATACTACACGTGCAATTAGTTCAAGATACAAATTGAAATGCAGTAAAAAAGGTATTATGCTGCAAATTACTCTGCAAAGTAGCAAATAAATCAAAGATTTTGCAGTATCAAGTATTTTTACCGCATTTTAATCTGCATACGTGTACCTTTTTGCGTGCAGTAACTGCCATGATTTTGGAAAAAAATCGTTTTATTTAGAACTTAAAAAACTAAATTCATATTTCTATTCGTAGATATAATCTTTATTCTCAGGTAGTCCTCGTGGCAATTAAAATATCCACCATACAAATGAATAATATAAAAAAAAACAGCGTTAAAAAGTTTTTCGCGATTTACTCGAAACCGCTTTTTCTCTCATACTGCACTTTAGGGCCTGCACGGCAGTATTCACTACCTACACCACCGGCACGACGCGAACACAAACGTCTTTCTTCCGCGGCAGCGTTCGACACGACTGATTGACCGAGAGAGAGAGCGACAGATCCTAACTAGAACGCAGTAAAATATGGTCTCGATTGCAGTGGAATGAAGTAGCATTGTTCAAGTTACCAATTATAATGCAGTAACAGCTACTCATACTGCTATTTAATTAGCATTAAGTTATTTTCACCTTTAAAATAATACCTACTATACTGCAGTAAATAATGATCATACTGCAATTTAAACAGTAGCATTCATACTCGAACGTGATTTGCGATTAAAGTAAAAGCAGTAAAAGAAAGAATTTTAATTTTGCTGCACTTTAGTTGGTTTTCACTCTAAGAACCTACTTGAATAATACTAAATAAAATACCACATACAAGTACTTTGCTGCGTTTTAATCAGTAGTTCGCCTGAAATAAATTAGTGATCAACCATGCAGTATTAATACTGTTGGTACAAAAACTACTTACTGCGTTTTAATTTATATGCGTCAATATTTGTTTGAGTGTAGAATACAGATTTTTAGTGGTAATAAAGATATTTACTGCATTTAAATAGGTAAAGTGACGAGTCGTGGTAGACGTAACAGCTGTTACTGTATTTTAGTTAGTCTTATGACATATTTAGACCTGCAAACGTAAGTTACTGCTTTCACTAATTCGTCTTTTTAACCGTTTAGAACATCCCAACTAAAAACCGGCAATATCACTGTGTTCCTTATAGCGTGACCGTCAAGGTTCAATATTCAACTCAAAAACGTGAAAAAACCTGTTACTGCGTTTTAGGGCCTGCACGGCAGAGTAGCTGGAGGACCTCCAGTAGAGGTCGTCGCGCGCCCACCGTTGCCCGTTGCGTCTTGCGAGGGGAGGGAGAGTGGCAGTCGCCTCTCACTCCCACACCGCTACCTCTTTGGTCGCCATCACTCCTCGAAAAAGGAGGTGACGGCTTCTCACGCACTCTCGCTCCCGACGATAGACAGAACCACGGCCAAAAGCGAGAAGTCACCACCAAAAGCGTTCAACCGCTTATATCAAAATTTACTATATTCATGGCAAATTAAATACAATATAAGATTACCGTAAACTAATAACTTACTTCTTCGTTCTAATTTTCATATTAATTTAATTCCGACCATTAAAGAAATATTTTCGTCTAAAGCTCATTACCAAGCCGTTCGGCTCCTGAAAATAATAATATCATGGTTAAATAGTTGCAAACACGCCATTCCATAAACAACTTTAATTATAATTTACTATGTTTACTAACGCTACCCAATATAAATAGTCCTGCAGAGGCGGGGAAAGGAGACAAGAATATTCTTGTGTAGAAGAGGAAGGGAGACAACATGTATGCACATGCCACAGAGTAATGCTATAAATAGTTTAAGCAAATATTTTAATTGTGATTGTTGGTGGATAGCAACGGTAGCGCCGATTAGTAGATCAAATAAGGATAAAATTAAAAGGTATGCGTTGTTATTATTTTGAACAGTGATAGCATAACGGTTGATAGGCAGTTTTCCATTGAGTGTTTATTTGTAACGCGCAGTCTTGGCAAAAAAAAAGTGAATACTTGATGTTAGTCATCGTTGATTTCATATGAATAACTGATCTGCGGTGCAAGCACGCGAGCACGAATCTTTTTATAGAGTCGATTCGAGAAATGTATCTATTCTAAACGTCAAATTTGACATAAGATATAGTTCTAACGACAACTTTTGTTTTTTATCTATAAGTTATTTCAAATTTGACGTTTAGAATAGATACATTTCTCGAATCGTCTCGATAAAAGATCTGTGGTCGCGGGGCTGTTCTGAGCAACACCAACAAAAGCATTCCCAAGGAGGGTTGACGTCAGGCCGGTCATAGCCAAAACATTTGCAGCTTGACAAGTGAAATGAAAAATACATGCTGCGCCAAGCCCAAATAAGTAGGGATAAGGGCAGGAGAATGAGGATGATGTTAACCTAAAGCCCATTATCCACCAAAGCGAAGTGGAGAGGAGATGTCTCGAACAGCCAATAGAGTTGCGTTATTTTCACATCTCTCCGCTTAGCTTCAAGTCAAGAAGAAATCCCATTGGTCGGTTACGAGACATCTCCTCTCCTCTCCCCTTTGGTGGATACCGGGTCTAACGTTGAAGAATGATCTTTCATGCAGGAGGGTTGGAGTTCCGTCATGTGCGGTGTCAAAGTTCACGAACAGATCAGCACAGAAATTGCGCAAACATTCGTTATTTCAAGAGCTTTCATATTGACAATACAACAGTATTCATTGCGTACACAGTTGTGGAGAAGTCGAATTGTTAATACATACGTTGCTATGGAAATTGTTGACAGGTAATTTTTTTTTTTCTCTTTTACTGCTTTTATTTGTCCTAGGGGACCGTTTTTACGTAACCGAGCAGTTATTGGCGAGACCTGAAGGGTCTCCAGCCAATGACGGCCAATGGTGGGGAAGTAAAATACTTACTACTTGTACTACACTAACATCATGACTACTTGCAACAACAGCACTAAGGGCGACCCCTAGTCGGACCTCGGCTTAAGGCGTTGCTGGCGAGGGCTTGGGGAGATACAGCTTGATGAGGGCTGAATTATCGGTGTGACTGCGGAGTCTGAAGAGACGACCGGCACTACGACGGGAAAGCTTGGTGGATCGTGACCGGACCTGTCAAAATCAAAGCTATAGCGATTGCGAGTGTGTTGCGGAAATAGAATGCAGAATTTGATGTTGCGTTAACGGTGAAAGAAAACATTGCGAGGAAACTGCATACCTGATAGGGCTCAAAATAGTTCTCTATGGTGTGTGTAGTCCGCTCACCCGCACCAGGCCAGCGTGGTGGACTACGGCCTAAACTCTTCGTATTCTGAGAAGAGGTTCGTGCCCAGCGCTGGTGGGAGTAATAGGCTGACTATGGTATACTAATTTAAAAGGGTGTTGCAATGATCTTATTACGATGTGATGTACAGACGCTAGCACATTAAGCTACTACAATCTGTAAAATTTCTTCAATAGATTTTCATCTTTATCGCGAAAGCATTAGGTTCAAGGTTGATTGGGAAAATTTGACAGTTTGGAGTAGCTTGACCTGCTGGCGACTGTGCTTAAAGTTTATTTAAGCCCTACATATCAAGCTGTACATTTCTAGTATAAGCTGACCTCTGATTGCATGAAAAGCCTATACAATCCGAGATCAACTTATGGTGAAAGTGCTTTCTTAGATAATTATGTAGCTGTGCGTACAAGCGAAGGTATTGAATAATAAGCATTTATATTAAATCTGCATTCATCACTACATAGTATAAAAAAAAGTCGCTTCCCGCTGTCTGTCCCTATGTATGCTTAGATCTTTAAAACTACGCAACGGATTTTGATGCGGTTTTTTTTAATAGATTGAGTGATTCAAGAGGAAGGTTTTAAGCTATAAAACGTATACGTGCGAAGTCGGGGCGGGTCGCTAGTGAATTTTATAAAATGAAGACAGTCTACTGGATAAAACTTAATATACCTAAGTAGCATAAGCTGCGCTGTATGCAGTCGAGGATCCTGAAACCATGGGTCCTCGCAGGTGGAACACCGTTGTAGTTTTAGACGGTCCAAGAGTCCGACATAATCCCCGGATAGAGGATATCCATGAGGGTTTTGATATGTTAAAAAAAAGGTAGTACTATTTGTACCTAATTCAAATTCAAATCATTTTATTGTGGATCATAGGTTCATAAGATGTTGTGCTAAATACAGGTAGGTCTGCTATGTCCCGCCATTAAAGCGTACAAAATTCATGACATAACTTCGGTAAATGTGCAGTTAAAATATAATACATCCAATTGTCATGCAATATATTATGATAATAGTCAAGGGTATACATTTTATAATCACTAGTGTTTAAAGCATGACGCTTTATGTTACCATTTTTTTGTTTATTGTTAGTTCTTGTAAATTCACTTTTTAATAAACTTAAATAACTTGAATTAAGCATTTTTGTTGTAAGTGCTATGTCCTTCCTTAACCGGTTGCGTACCGCCCGTCGTCCCAGGACGACACTTAATTGTCTTATCTATTGTGTCTATAATTACGGTGATTGAGAGTTTAAGTGACAAATTCACTATAGTTTAGAACTTATGTTACTACATTATAATTTACTGTCTGTTAAAAAAATAGTGGATAAGCCATTGTAATACTTTTCAAATAAATAAATAAATTGTATCCACCATCAAAACATATCCTCTACAGAGCGATCATATTCGTTCTTGTTTGTCCCTCCAAAGCATTAATAAATGGCTTCTAATATTACTAATGTCGTCATAATTCCACATTACACCCTTCATTTGATTCTGACTCTTAAACACCAAATTAATGTCACCTTTAAGCGCCATTAGCCGCCATAGCCTCTTCCAAAACATTTAATTACTACGCATCATTAAGCGATTTAAAAAAAAACCCTGAAAAATTGTCGCGTCTGTTGTTCCAATGTATAGTCTGTGGTTTAAGGGCGGGAAAACGTTTTCATCCAGTGCCCTGCTAGGCTTCGCGCCTTGCGGACGTCGGAACGTCTTCTTATACTTTCGAAAATCGAACGCCGCGTTCGACATTTCGTGTCCAGAAATAAAAAAAATATTAAAAAAAAAACTACGCCGCCATTTTGGTTTACTGAAACAATACTTGTGTTAATACATAAATACTGTTGTTTTATTTATTGTATGTGTTTTATTATTAATAATGTGTGGACATTAGTGAAATTGGATTTTATGGTACAATATTAATGGTAAGTGCGTGTTTTATATGGAGGTATAATAGTAGTTTATTTAAAACTAAGCTCTAACGTTAAGGCGTTACATTTTTGAATATTTAATTTGATTTTCGAGGTTATTCGGCTAGATTTATTTTGTGTTAATGGTTGTAATGACAGAGAAGTAGATGATAGGCATGTCATTATTACAACGATTACTCTAATAATATCGACAAATTAATAATATGTCTTTTAAGCAATTTGTTTATACGGGACTTTTGTTAGCTTAGGCAATTTATTAAATGATAGACTAATAAATTTATTAAACGAACGAACGACGAAATAATAGACTCTAAATAATTATATTTGAGTCTTTAATTTAATCATGTTTAAATAATAGACTCTAATATATTTACCCTGTATATTTACATTTTATCAATTCAATTTAATTTTGTATTGCATTCCATAATGTAGTGTTAAATCAGGTGGTAGGCTTAAGACCATGGGGTCAATTATGGACCCTGTCGGGCACTGCATAGTTTAGTATCCTCTCAGGGTTGTGCAAGCCTGTTGCTTACCCTTCTTTCTTCTCCAATTCTCCATTTATTTTAGCCAGTACCCGAATTTAGTATATCATATTGTTTTTATCAGACGGAAGTAGTAGTACCTATCCTCTTTAGACTCTAGATAAATAATCTTGTAGTCCCGGTTCCAAAAATGAATCGTTTTGCTTACCAATGGAAGGATTTTTTATTGCCAAACTGGGCATGTAAATGGACTCGTAAGCAATTAACTGTGATACTACTAGCGTATGGGAGGATTTGCTATGCAAAGCTAGGTCTTTGCTTTGTAATTTGTAAAAATACAAGGGGGAGTCTTCATTTTAACTAGGTTCAGAGTCGCGTATTACTACAGCTATGGGTCGAGACACCCACGTTTTATTTCTAACACTAATTTTATTCGCATTTATTTTTTCTTTTTGTTCTGCCTATAAATTGTTTATCTACATGTGTAATTCGGACCCTTTTGTGATTATTTAACATAATATTCTACACTGCGTACGGCCCTGTACATCTTAGCGATCAGAATTTAAGTAGTTTTGTTTTTTAATAGAATTAATGATCAAGTGAAGTTTTTTTATTATTTTGAGTCTATCAAAGTATACACAATCAAGCAATTTTATAATTCAATTTATTTTATTCTCACTTAGCATGTTTAGTTCGCAAACTAGATAAGAGAGGGCGCTAATCGTCGCATTAAGAACTGATGTTCAGTTTAAAACGCATTATTTGAATCTCTTTATTTGCAGTTAGGTATTTTTCTTATACATTATAGGTATTGTCTTTCCTTCCTAATGCTAGAATCTAGATCTTTGTACTAGAATTTGTATACGTTACGGCTGTAAGCTGAATTGCGGTTACACTAGGTATATCAATTTCACAAAAAGCAAACAAAAAAAATACCTACTAAATACACTTTTTTTGTAGGCGGTAAAAAAGTCATCCAATAGGTACAGGCGGCGGTAACGACTTAACATCAGGTGGGCCGTCGCGTCGGCTTGCTTACCAACATATTACATTGAAAAAAACTACAGCTACTGTTATTTATGATTAGTTACGGTAGACTCACGTGTATTTTTCGGGATTGCAAAAGTCGAACTTCGACTCACGACCTCGCCGCGTGATCAGCTCATGATTAAGGGCTCCTTTTGGGTCCGAAACTAGTCGGAAAATCCCGAAAAATGTACGTGAGTAAACCGTAACTAAATATGGACGTGTCTTACGAAAGTAATAATACAAAAATAAAATTACATTGTAAAATAAAATCGAGCGTCGTGCTAAAGTGACTTAAAGAGTAGCTCGATGTTCTGTTACAAGTACAATGACATGTGTTTTTTTTTTCTATTGGACTGCTGTAGTTGGTCCTAGGGGACCATTTCTACGTAACCGGGCAGTTATTGGCGAGACCTGAAGGGTCTCCAGCCAATGGGGGGAGTAAAATACTTAACCTAAGCTAACTACTTATACTACACTAACATCATGACTACCTGCAACAACAGCACTAAGGGCGATCCCTAGTGGGAAAAATAAATAATATGTACTCACCTTTATGCATTTATACTAACTGTATGATCAGTTAGAAGCGCGTGATGTTTTTTTTTATGTGGATACATAACGCTTACGTATGTAACCTGTTTATTTTTATTTTATTTTATTTGGGAAAACAAACAATCGTATGTGCATTGTATATTATATCTAGATACATAGTATGCTATAAGTAAACGTAAAATCCACTACGTTTCCACATGTTACTAGCTTATATTAGATACAGCTATGGTAAAATTAAGTATAAACAACAATAAAAAATTTTCGTTATCTCGAAATCTAATAGTTAATACATACTTAAATAATACATAGTATTTAAACATTTTGAGCAAGGCGCTTAATAATTTGTTTTTTAAATTTATCTTTAGATAGGGCAAATAAATCGATATCGTTAAAATTATTATTGTAAGCCTGAACTAATCTCCGGAGCGGTGCTCTCTCTCCTGCATTTGTACGACAGGATGTTGTAGCAAACAGTGGATAAGAACGCGCCTCTCGTCTCATTACTGTTCTAGGTTACAATATAACATATTTTACTTATTAATTCAGAGCAATCAAACATATTATGTTTACATAATTATGACATTAAAAACATCGTTTTTTTGTACGTAGGGCAATCCCGAAAAATGCACGTGAGTAAACCGTAACTGTATCATAAATATGAATGTGTCTCACGAAAGTTATAATACAAAAAAAAAAAAAAACTACTGTTATTTAGGTTTAAAGAACTTTATTTCTCTTATGAACATAGTTCACTTATAAAAGAATATCTTAATAATAAATCATAGGTCTAGCTTAGTGTGACAAGTTTTATACAAATAATTAAAATAAAATAAATATTTCACAATCTGTTCAAAGTTCAAAGTTCAAAGTTTTTACATTAAAAAGGTTGACTGTAAATATGTGGTTTTAGTATTTTTTTATAAATATTTACTTAAGTACACTTTTTTTATATCACTAGGTAAGCTGTTGTAAAGACTACTACTAAACTACTGTTATTTCATTTATCAAACATCACTGTCCACAGTCCACTCATTACTCATACTATAAAATTCTTGACATAATACAAACGCTCTATGAAATTAACTAATTATACAACAATCCATGTATTTTAGCCAATAACGTTGGTCACCTTAATTGGTCACACAGGCATTTAATGACGTCACCATAGGTCAGTGATTCAACGTACCATATGACCCAGTAAAGGTCGTGTCCTACCCACATATAGCTATATTTACAAACAATAGCTTTAATATGGACGATATTCGTGACATGATCTCGTTAAACCACAGTTTGTATTTCAAACTTGATTTATTTATTTATTTTACTTTTATTATAACGTTATTAGTACACTAAATACGATAATTAAGGACATTCAACTTAAAAAAAGACGTGAGTGGATGAAGGTGATATGTCACATCAAGATCGGTTGAATTATTAAGAGTGTTTCGAGCTCAGAAAAAATGTGTACGCTCAATTTGTGGAGCGCACCCACTGGACAGCTGTGTTCCACTATTTAAAAAACTTAAAATACTGCCTCTTCCAGCACTATACATTTTTGAAATCTGTGTCTTTGTCCACCAAAATAGACGTGAATTTGAATTATTTAATGATGTTGTATCTAGACCCAGTCGCAAGGTGCATATGCTTAATGTTCCCAGGCGTAGAATAAAATTGTTTGATAACAATGCGTTCTGCATGTCCATTACTGTTTATAATAAATTACCTGATGTCTTTAAAACTCTCAGCCTCAGAAGATTTAAATTTAAATTATTTAACTTTCTTTTAACCAAATGTTACTACTCAACTGAAGATTTTATGAAAGAAAAATTTACCTGAATATTTGACATTATTGCCTACAAAACATATGTATCTCCTTGACTAAATTAATTAATGATGTTCAATGTATTTAATTTATTTTTAATTCTTATCTAATTTTAATGTAATGATGACCCATATTATTTTGTAAACCTTATTTGTACGCCGGAAACGGCAGAATATTATGATCATAATTATTACACATAACAACCTTGTGCAATATTCTAACAAATAAATGAATTCTATTCTATTCTAAAAAAAAAAATTTAGTTTTTCTTACCAAATGAAGGTGTTTTTTCCAAATGCATCGAGAAACTCTCTATTTTGAGCATTGTTTGGAAAATAGTATTACGTGTACATTACCTTCTTCCAGTCACAACTTCAATTACCAAACGTTTAACGCTCATTTACTCGAATTCTTGAAAATGTAACATATCACCTTCATCCACTCACGTCTTCTTACCTTTAGCAACAAATAATTTTAACACATTTTTTTTTACTGTCTTAGATGCTTTGATTCCATTTGAGCCACGGTTTTAATAATATTTTATTGGTATTTACTAACACATATTTTTGAAATATGGGGTAAGCAGTGATGGTGGTATAAAGTGGTGTTTTGTTTTTTGCAAATACATTGGTTTCGACGCCCTGCTAAATTAACTGATTTATTTTCTCTAAAATCAAGCGCACGTCTACATTGATAAATTTTCTGTATTCCTAATAGATTTGGAATTTGCTTTATAAGTCCTATATCAAAAAGACAGCCTGTATTTAAAGACACTTGATATAACAAAATTTTGAAAAAATAAATGATAAATGACACTTTTACAAGTCAATGTAATGTTTTTTTAAGACTAAATGGCGCCGGCATTTCCTATCTGACTAGCTCCGAGAAGAAAGGCCAAACCAAACTCAGAGGTCAACGTCTCTTTTAAAGTCCAGACGTTGTAGTATAAAACTATGCGAGTGTAACAATGTAGGGCAACGTCTGGAATGGTCTTTTGAGGAAAGAGCCATAGCAGGTTTGAGTTGACCTGTCCCAACAGACGGCACGCATGCATCAGCCATCGTGTAGCTCAACCTTATTTTAGGGAGCTCAACGACCCGACGCGCGACGCTACCAAATTGGTGTTAAGAATAGGTCACCTTAAGTTAATCTACTGTATGATTTGAATGTAATCTTTATATTATTATGTAAATGTTTTTCTTATGGAGGTGACATGTTCAAATATGAACAAACCTCCAATAATAAACGAAGATTTAAAAAAAAAAAAAAAAAAAAAAAAAATCAGCCGGACATTAAAGTTTTTTTTTTAAATGCTCTAAACGTGGTATTTTTTACTAGTTGCTGTAATCCTATAAAACCTATCACGTGAATTAACTTAAATTCAGTATTAAATAATAAAGGCTTACTTTCGTAAAAAAGTCTAATAAAAATTCATCGACATTTTATAAAACAGAATTAAAGTTTTTTTTATATTTGTATCGTATACTCATAGGATTGCAATTATTCTGGTTAATTCTATAATTACATGAAATAATAACGTATGATTTAATATTCCCTTAGATTTTATAAATGCTTTCTCTTTTCGTTTTAATTTTTATTGTTTTAATTTCATCTTTGTTGGGTGTTATTTATTTCACTTAATAATTATTTATTTATTTAAATTTTCGCACGTAATTTGTACAGAGGCGGACTTGCCTTAGGCATTTTCTACCAGTCGACCTTAGGGTGATGCAGAAAAAACATGGTAGATGCACAAAAAAGAGCCATATGATGTGATACGCGTGTCTCGCGTAGCGCTGGACTTAAATTATAGCACTACCCCATCTCTTAACGTGAGTCGTAAAAGGCGACTAAGGGATTCTCTAGAGCATGGGCAGCAGCGTTCTCTGAGTACTTTAACAACCACACTGCGATCGCCAACCCGTCTGCCAAGCGTGGCGATTACGGCAAACCCCCCCTCCTTTTGGGGGAGACTTACGATGTCGATGCAACAAAACGTTGCCATATTTAAAAATATTATATTTCACAGTCTTCGATTGTTCCCATAGTGCGTATTTATTTTTTCTTGTATTTAATTCATTTGTATCCTTTTAATTGCTGCACAGGTGGACGTCATCACGTCAACGCCGGCTTTCGCTGAAAACCAGCGCTGTGGCTCCGTCTCGCACGAGTCATAGCATTATGCTGAGCGATGGCCGTTTTGCATAGATGTGACTATTAGAGGTTAAGGACTAAAATAGAAACAAACTTTGGATTGAATAATAATAACTTTTATTATAATTACACTAGGAATCTGATATACGTCTGTTCGCTACGAGTTCGTTATACAGAGCACAGATAACTATATACTAGTCAGAGACAGAGTGACGACGATGACAGATTACGAATTATTATTGTTTTATAGACTGTCAAATTGGTTGTGTATTGATTTACTTTTTAAACTGTTTTACATTTGATAATCAATTTGTTGATGGGCAAATAAACTAAATAAATTATATTAATTATAAATTAATTTTTGCATAAATAGAATATAATTCAACACGCCCCCTCAAAAATTAATCATCATTTAAAACAATACTTTTACATTTATATACCTATAATAATTCAACAGAACGTATATCACTTCCAAGTGTTTGCTGGGAGTATGTAAGTACAATTATGGTCCAACATTTGTTGCTAGGATTAGGGAAACCCAGTAAAACCTAATCAGACCATTTGATTTAATTATCAACAGGCTTAATTAACCAAATAAACTGAAGTGCACATAAAAATCTTATTTCTTACTCTAAACCTATTTTACATCACATTTCTTCAAAAGAAACTTCTGGTACCGGCTTTGTCAAAACATCTGCCAGTTGTTGACCTTTGGGAATCTGTGGGAATATAATTTAACTTTATTATATTTTTCTCAATTACATAGTTCCCCTGAAAAAATATATTTTATGTCAATATGTTTTGACCTTTTATGATTAGTTGAATTATTAGCTATGCTAATACAGCCGTTATTATCTTCAAATATAATAATAGGTTTATTAATTTTTATGTGTATACTTTCTGCAAAAGACTTAAGCCACAAAGCTTCTTTGATAGCTTCATACAAAGCCATGAGTACACAGCCTCTTCATTTACTGAAGCTGAGTACAGTTTCAGTAAATGAAGCTGCCACTGAAGTTTGTCTCTTTGTACTCCAAGTTATTGTACACTGCTCAAACAGTTTAAATAAATAACCAGTAGTACTTTTTCTATCACAGTGATCATGATCACCCCAGTTGGAATCTACAAATCCACATATAATCAACTCTTAAATCTTTTTAGGTTAATTTTAGATCCATAGTACCTTTAAGATACCTTAATACCCGTTTTAAACATTGCCATAATTCTTTATTATTATTATTTGTTTAACGACTCAATATATTTACGGATTTACTTGAATCAGGGTGAGTACATATCATAATATACATTAAACACCCTATAAGACTACAACATGGTGCATCATATTTATCTTCTAAATTTAACGGTTCATAATTTAGTTTAACTTCAGTAGGTGTACTTATAGGAGTACAGTCAATCATGTTAAACTTATTTAAAATTGCTTGAATATAAGCACCTTGATCTAATGTAAGTCAAAGTAATCTACTTATTTTCATGCGAAGAAATAATTTTCTATCTTTTAGATCAGTCATTTCAAATTTGCTCTTTTTTTTTTTATAGCTTTCTTTGTCTGAACGTCAGCACATGCTATAACTGAGTCATCAACATAATTAGTACTACATAAATATTGTTCATAATATTTCCTTTATCTAAAAGATGTATACATTGACCAATTGGCGAATTTTGAAAACCTTTATCCACAAGAGATTGCTCAAATACTTCAAACCAACATATTGCAGCCTGTTTCAGCCCGTATAGGCTTTATTTAGTTTACATACATAATTATTATATTTACATAGAACGCCTTCAGGAATTTTTATATATATTTCTTCCTATATACATTAAAAATGCATTATGTATTAAAAATACATTTAAAAATGCAGTCTTTAAATTATTATAATTAAATTAATTTATTAATTCATCCATATGATGAATTAATAAATTATGTTGATTTGCAAAACTTATTATTAATCTAAAACTGGCTATTTTAGCGACAGGTGCAAATGTTTCATTATAATCAGTAAGATATTTTTCACTGAAACCTCTTGCAATAAAACGTGTCCTATATCTTAAAGATTTTCCAAACTCGTCATTTTTATTAGTAAAAATCCATTTTAATCTACTATTTTTTTTATTCTTTGTTTTGGCACTAGAGTCCATGTATTATTAATTCTATGGGAATCTAGTTCATCTTTTATAGATTGCTGCCAGTAAGACCGATCATTTAGCGATTCTTTTTCATGAAATGATTTAGGTATTGTACAAGTAAATGATTGAGCAATAAACAAACAATCATCATCAACTTCTTTATAGGAATAGTATATTTATAGATAACTGTGCTCTGTCTACCGAACTTGTAGCGAACAGACGTATATCAGATTCCTAGTGTAATTATAATAAACGTTATATTCCAATCAAAGTTTGTTTCTATTTTAGTCCTTAACTTCTAATAGGTTATGGGCCCAGTGCCGCGATATTAAAATCAGTGTTTGAAATTGTAACTTCAGTGTTGATTAACCTTGTGTGTTGTCGTTATTGAAATTTCGTAATGGAACAATTAAAACAAAAACGGAATATTAAGCCTATTGACGGCGATAAATATAGCATCTGGAAATACAAGTATCAAAGTTCTACATATGGAAAATAAAACGGAAATTAATTACAAACGAAAATTTGATACTGGAAATTCAACATGTCCGCATCAAAATAAAAAAAAATGAAGGACACAAAAATTCAAATTTTACAAAATGCTATCATTGTGGACGCAAGGGACATATTAAGAAGGATTGCTTTTATTTTAAACGATCGAACAAACAGAAGAATACGTCTGACAAAACGAGAACAGTTCAAGCTGTCGAACTATTGCAAGCATCGAAATCCGACGACTTTTCAGGTTACGCATTTATGACTGGAGATTACCAGCAAGAAGATAATGCAGAGATTTTTGTTGGATTTTGGAGCATCCGACCACATAATTAACAGCTACAAAGAGGTACAACTAATGAAGTGAGCAACAAAGACGTTCCAGGCATTTTGAAGGATGTGCTGTACTGCCGTGAGGTACCGTACAATTTATTATCCGTCTCAAAGATTCAGCAGGCTGGTCTGAAGATAATTTTTGATCAGCGTGGCACTCACATTATGAAAGAAGGTAAAATAATCATGAAAGGTAAAAATTCATACATTTAATTACCTTTGATTATAAAATACCTACCTATAAAAATAAGTCAGTTTGTTTCCCAAGTATGCAAAGGAATATTTATAAATTATGGCATCAATGCCTAGGCCATATTTTTCGCAAGAGTAAATTCTTTGAATTGAAATTCTCTCGTGTCAGCAAGAGCTATACGAAAATAACTCATGCTGTGGTGAAAAGATTAGCCAGTCAGCAAGGTTGGTAGCGGGGCTGACTGCCCAGGGTGCGCCGGACGTACTTAAGTATCGTCACTCGTGGAGGCTCTTTTCATGCACCCCATGAATTGAAATGTCATAAATATGATTGAAGACATACAACAAATTGAAACAATAATTGCAACTAATGATTCATACGAAGCTTGCATAAATGGTAAACAGACTCGCTATTTTTTTTAATAAGTCTAAAGATAAAGAATACATAAAACGATCAGTCTATAACATGCACTCGGATGTATGTGGCCCTATTACTCCTTCATCGGTTGACAATAAGAATTACTACTTACGTTTTGAAAGAAGATTAGTTCACACATTATTTGGTTGTGTTGGATAAGTGTTTTTGGGTTGAAGCGGTTTTAACCGTTGTTCACTTAATTAATATTACGCCAACCAAAACCTTGAAACAATCTGAAACTCCTTATGAATTGTGGCATGATAGAAAACCGAGTATTAAACCTCTTAGGGTATTTGGTTCAACTGTGTATGTCCATAATAAAACCAATTAAGCTAAATTTGATGATAAGTCATAGAAATAAATATTAGTGGGCTATAGTTCAAATGGTTATAAGGTATGGAACACAGAATGCGAAAAATATGTAACTGTCAGGGATGTGATAGTAGATGAGACTAATTTTCTGGTGTCCAGGCCTTTATTTAAAGCCTGAAGAGAATAATGTTGAATATTCTCAAGACAAAACTGATAGTGACCAAGTGTTTAAATCAGTGTCTACCAAGTCCAGGCCTTTACTAAAGCCTGAAGAGAATAATGTTAAATATTCTCAAGACAAAACTGATAGTGACCAAGTGTTTTTAAATCAGTGTCTAATAAGTCTCAAATTATAAGTATCCCTAAATCAGATAAATCTAAATCTGATGAACAAGACAGTCTAAGGAAAATTTGCAAAATAGTTAAAGATGTACGATATGAACCTGTGATAAAATCTCATACTTCCAAAACTGATGGAACTAAATCCAATGATTCAAATTGGATGGTTCAAAATCAGTGGAATTAAAATCAGATAGTTCAATAGTAAATGATTACTAAATCAGATAAATCTAAATCTGATGAACAAGACAGTCCAAGTAAAATTCAAAAATATTTAAAGATATACAATATGAACCTGAGATAAAATCTGATACCTACTAAAATTGGATGGTTCAAAATCAGTGGAATTAAAATCAGATAGTTCAATAGTACATGATTACAAGTCAGATAATCCAAAATCTGATGAATTGGTTTGTTGTAGTAAAACTCGCAAGTTAAATGACTAATAACATACTGAATAAAGCCCAATGTTGATAATCAACAAAGTTCTAATAAAAGTTGTTGCACTGACAAAAAAATATCGATAAGTAATTCTTGTCAGTTAAAAAGGAGTGAAAGGCTCAAAGGTCGTCCCCCTATTTTATAAAAAGAAATTGATAATGTAATTTGTTGATGGTAAATAAACTAAATAATTATACTTAATTATAAATTAATTTTTGCATAAATGAAATATAATTTAACAGTGACGCATATTTTTCCCAATATTCTCTGTGGTTTTGTTTATAGTTTTTTATTTTTGTGTGTCTTATCGGCGCAAATAAATATTTTTTCTTTCTTTCTTCTTATGTCCAGCAGTGGACGTCTTTCGGTTGGATGATGATGAGTGTGTGATACGCTATTAAAAATAAACACTAAGATAACTAAAATTAATAATAAACACAAATTATCATATTTGCTTGTATCGTGTGACAAGTCGGTAATTACAGAGGCTGCCCACTTATTATTAATAGCATCCCTCTCCATTAATCGACTTATATGGCTATAAACCAACTATTAAATTGTGACTTATACAACTATAAACCAACTACCAGTAATAACTGTTATTAATAGTTACTACCTACTAAATGTAAAATTGCCGACCCTTTGGAGTACCTACTGCTCTGTTGGGCATCTATTTTAAGCCTACGTTCAATGGCCTTTTATGACTAATCAATAGATATTCTGCTATCAGTATTTAATGAAATCTTAATCTTATTTGTGCAGAGTCGAGCACCTACTTATAATCCCTGTCTCTCTAGAATCACGGCTCATCTTCCGTGCGGAAGATCTCCAGTCCTTTGGAAGGCATACGGGGGACACAGGTCCAACGCGCAGAGGCCCCTTTAAGAACTTTAATCTAAAATGGGGTGCAATGGGGCACCAACCGAGGACTATCCACGGCTGCACTATTGGAGTACAGTCATGGACCGTCCCCAATCCCTATTATTATTAGAAAGAAAGTAACTCTGTCTGTTTGTGACGTTTTCACGCCAAAACCGCTAAACCGATTGTGATGAAACTTGGTACAGAGATAGTCTGGAACCTGGAAAAGGACTTAGGCTACTTTTATCCCGTACTTTTAAATACGGAATACGAGATAAACGCTATCTACGCGGGCGAAGCTGCGGGCGACCTCTAGTATTTCATAAATACATTAATGAATACGAGGCAATCTTTTAAAAAGCAATAACGTATCATTATCATCATCATTCAGTCCATAGATGTCTACTGCTGGACATAGGCCTCCCCCAAGCATCGCCACATTGACCGGTCCTGTGCTTCTCGCAACCAGCGGATTCTCGCGACCTATGACGTATACACGGTTAGTCGGAAAAGGGGTACTAATCCGAAAGGGTGTTCGAGTACCCATATTAATGAATAAATTTTGTTCTACAACTTTCCCCAAAAGTCGACCGTTTACAAGAAATAGCTGTTCAAAAATTACATAAAAAATTCGCTAAAATCTATCTGTCCTCAGCTACGATCAGCTGTGTTTACATTTTAGGTCATATTAGCGGTCACGGATTAGAAGCACCATTTTCTGAATTCGTAACTAAAGCAGAGATGAAGAGTTTTTGAAAAAACTAAAATGAAAATCAGTTTGCATCGAAATAAAAATAGTCGAATTTTGAAATTTTAACACTTGCTTTTAAACAGTTATCAGTGATACTATAAGTGGTCGACGGATTAGTACCCCCTTTCCGACTTACCTTGTACACACGGCTACACATCAAGCTATACAAAACCAGTTTATCTTGGCGTCGCTTTGTATAATCTATTCGCACAAGTAACGGTCAGCTTATACTGGTTTTTCATAGCTTGAAGTGTAGCCGTATGTAGGTACATGATATGCTTATAATAGACAAAATATCTTGGGTACCGTGTTTCATTGCAAGCAAACCTGAGTGCGATCCAAGCGCCATAGAGGCGCATTGCAAAAGAAATTCTTTTCAAAAGCAATAACGTATAAAAGAACAAAATAAAAACCTTTAATTTCATACATCTCATTCCTTACAAAGCCTTGTTAAAATCTCAATTTCACAGCACAAACACTACCTGACATCGATCCGGGACATTTGCAACGTCATCCAACACCCAAACAAAAAAAAAACTCTTGATCACCACAGATATATACATAATTTGTCGCACATGGCAACACTTCTTCACACGACGCCTTAAATCAACTTTCCCTTAACAAATAAATTCAAAAAAAGAACGAAATCGTTCAGTAGCGTAACACCTGTTGTCTGTGCTCCGTTCCCAGACGAAACCCGTTCTACAGATAAAAAATATATACAAAAAAAAAGATGGCGGCGTCTTAAGGGATCCTCGACTGATTATTTTGTTTCTTATTTTATTGAATGCAGGTGCATGATAGTTTTTTGAGTGTCATGGCGATTTTTATGGTAAAAGAATGGGACGAGTTTGTGTAATTAAAACTAGTTAGGGTTTGGATAAGCTTATCCATATTGGGTGTCTAGTATGCTAAAGATTTAAAAATAAACTTGTGCGTAATGACTGCATACCGTGTGGTCTGCGCTTGAACTTTTTATTAAAAAAAACAGGCTCTATAGATGAGACTTTTTATTAAACTATACTCCATTTCAGAGAGGCTCGTAACGAATAATCAACTGCGCGGATTATTTTGCAAGGTTAAGCTGTGCTTGCCGCGGTCAGTCCGTGGATGGGTGATCGTTCGTCACAAATTGAGACTCCTCCGTGCCTCGGAAAGCACGTTAAGCCGTCGGTCCCAGGTGTCATACGAATACCTATGATAGTCGTTACGGGTAGTCGGAAGCCCGAAAGTCTGATAACCGGTGTAACCTTAGGATATCGGCATTGCCTTGTAATTTGGTTACTGAGGTCTGATGGCAGTCGCTCCGTGTAAAATGCTGGTATTCAGTCGCATCTGGTTAGACTGGAGGCCGATCCCTAAATCGTTAGGAAAAGGCTAGACAAAACAACTCTATATACAATTTCATATAACATTAGCCAATAGTGGCCCATCAAAGCATGAATATCTTTTGAATCATTTCTTCAAGTAGAATTACAGTTCATCTTGATAAAAGCATAATACTATGTCGAATCCCTGCTGAAAGCAAACATGTTGCTTATTTCTATACAGTTTCTCGCTAAAATGGGTCTTATTTGCCCAATGTTATATTAAATAGATTATGCAGCTTGGCTGGTTGGTTACTATAAATCCGAAAACTGTGAATGATCATCATTCTGTACTACTTTATTTTTACTATGGGACAAACTCTGAGTTCGTACTTTACGAAATAATGATTGTTGCTTAGTAAAATGTATGGAACAGCTGTTTTTTTTCACGAATGCATTGTCTGCCTTTCACTGCTTGTCATAGTAATAATGAGCAAAGTTCACGGTTTTCGGATGTTAAGTTACCAACCAGTCATTTTGTAGAGGATTCTTGAGTTTAATGGACATATGACAAAGTGTAATCTTATTCTTGTATTCCTACCTTTAGTGCTTAGTTAAAAAAAAACGAGCACCCTTACATGCCAACTTCAAGTTGAACATCAGGTTTTATTGAAAAAACTGTGTGTTAAGTCTTTTGCCGAAATCATTATAGAAGATATTGGCAATATCTCTAATATAATACATAGGAAGTGCCTCATCTGCCGGCGCCGGCACTCAAAAATAACGCCATTGGGAACCGGCAGTACATTACTGCCGGCAGCCGAGATTAAAAACATCGGCTGCCAGCACCCAAAATGGACACAGTAGTTAGTAGGTATGTTTGTTGAAAGGTAGGTTAGATTTTGGGCCAAACACTGTAACGTGTCTTCCAACTGACTAATTTCTAGAGCGAGCGAAGCGAGCTCGTTAATTCGGGACACCCCGACGCGGATAGGTTAGGTTCGAAGGGGATGACCCCTTCGTGTTAGGTTACTTTAAACCTCTGATCTGACTCTGCTTTGGAAACCCAAACAACCTTACAAACATGCCTTTAAGTTTTTTTATTTGTTTTTATTGTGAAAATGAAAGTGGGTGACAAGTAATCGTTTCATGAAGAATTTGAAGAGGCCTTGAAGATGTATAAAAACAATGTATGTAGTCGTCGCGGCGCCGGCACTCGTAATGGCAACCAGCGCTGGCAGTGGAGGCACTCTCATAATACATATAGAAGTCGCTTTTCGCGTCTGTCTATTTGTCCACTTACTTCTTCTAAACTACTCGATGGATTTTGATGCGGGTTTCATCTTAATTTAGGTAATTTCTTCCGAAAGGTTTTAAGCTATAAACCATACTCGGGCGACCCCGGGGCGTGTCACTGGTAATAGATAAAAAGTAAAAGAAAGCCTATCTTTAAGATTACAGATTGTCTAGCCTTTCATTCCTAGAACACAAAATCAAAGTTCACTAAAATCAAGACTTATTTTTTAGGGACCTGTCTTTGTTCTTTTATATTTTTCTTGCTTCTACCAGTACTGTACTAGTTATTTGTACAATATTTTGCTCACGTAACCTTTGAAAACAGGCAAAAAATGTTTATTTTTCTTATATTTTCTCTCAATACCTCCTGAACAAACGTTGTGATTCCAAGGTCAGAACAAGCTCAGGGCAAATATAAATTATACATGTATACGAATATTTATTTTGTATGAATATGAGTACAAAATGATTATAATATAAAAGCAGTTTTATCCGTCGTACTCAACCAGAATCTGATGTGCCTACATTTTGTTTTATAAAGTTTGAGGCGCATTTCAAATGGTCATTCCCCCATGAAAAAAATGTCAAATCCCCCAGCAATTAATGCAAATAATTATAATAAATTGAATTAGTTAGTATCAGTGTACAAACATGCGTGTAGGAGTGCATAAAAAGATCCACGCGCGATGATACATAAGTGCGTCCAGCTCACCCTGGGCAGTCAGCCCCGCTACCAATCTTGCTGACTGACTAATCTTTTCACCACAGCATGAGCTATTTTCGTAAAGCTCGTGCTGACACGACAGAAGAAGAAGGGTACAAAAAAAAAAAGAAATGAAAAGAAAACACAAAATAAGTACATAATTATGTTCCAATGTTTTCTTTCATTTACCTATCAAGGTCTAGGATGTAAGCAGGCTATATGATTCCTTGGAAAGAATCGACCACCTCTTTTCCATATCAAAGGAGACATGTTGGGAGTTTATGTCAGGAGGATGGGTAGCGCGCATCTTCTTTTGCTCTCTTAACAACTTAGTGCGCTTACCAAGACCTTGGCATTTTTGTTAAAAACGTTGTCCCGTTGCCCTCCTTTTTTTTAACCGACTTCAAAAAGGAGGAGGTTCTCAATTCGGTTGTATTTTATTTTTATGTTTGTTACCTCATATCTCCGTCATTTATTAACCGATTTGAAAAATACTTTTTTTGTTCGAAAGGGTATACTTCTCGATTGGTCCCATTTAAATTTTATTAAGATTAGACCATGAACTTCAGAGATATGGAACGGAACTCCTCATCGGATCAAAGCAAAATTCTCAAATTACTAAAATTGCTTTGTTTATATTTGTTGTTGGGAACTGACTACTGGAAAAGAGGAGGGGGTGCGTGTCCTCCCTCCCCCCCTTTGGAATGTTTTCATTATATCGTGTAAGGTATCATTTGAAAGGACTTTTTATGCCCGACTGCGTCAAAGCCAAAAAGAAGGGTTATGAAGGAGGGGGTTAAAATTATGATACTAAAACGTATTTAATAAAAAATAAACTTTAAAAAAAAGTAAAAACCGACTTCAAAGAAATACTAAAAGAAGTAAAATAATTACCATAATATAAAATTAACAGTTTCAGAAGTCGGTGCAACTCTACACTGAAGCAAATAGAAGCCACCGACTTCTGAAACTGTTAATTTTATATTATGGTAATTATTTTACTCCTTTTAGTATTTCTTTGAAGTCGGTTTTTACTTTTTTTTAAAGTTTTTTTTTTTTAACCGACTTCAAAAAGGAGGAGGTTCTCAATTCGGTTGTATTTTATTTTTTATGTTTGTTACCTCATATCTCCGTCATTTATTAAACGATTTGAAAAATTTTTTTTTTTCGAAAGGGTATACATTCCAATTGGTCCCATATAAATATTGTTATGATTAGACAATGAACTTCAGAGATATGGAACGGAACTCCTCATCGGATCAAAGCAAAATTCTCAAATTACTAATATTGCTTTGTTTATATTTGTTGTTGGGAACTGACTACTGGCAAAGAAAAGGGGGTGCATCCCCCCCCCCCGCCCCCTGGAATGTTTTCATTATATCGTGTAAGGTATCATTCGAAAGGGCTTTTTATACCCGACTACGTCAAAGCCAAAAAGAAGGGTTATAAAGAGGAGGGGGTTAAAGTTATGTCACTAAACGTATTTAATAAAAAATAAACTTTAAAATAAAAGTAAAAACCGATTTCAAAGGAAAACTAAAAGGAGTAAAATAATTACCATAATATAAAATTAACAGTTTCAGAAGTCGGTGCAACTCTACACTGAAACAAATAGAAGCCACCGACTTCTGAAACTGTTAATTTTATATTAAGTATGGTAATTATTTTACTCCTTTTAGTTTTTCTTTGAAGTCGGTTTTTACTTTTTTTTACTTAAAGTTTATTTTTTTTTGTAACATGGTTTCTTTTGTGGACACAAATCTTTTTTTCTATTTATTGTTTAACTTGGTCACATTTGACCCTAGTCGCACTGTTGGTAAACGCAGACAGGGTCTAAGATGGAGCACAAAAATCCAAGTAATAGAGATAAAGAGGGCTTCCCTATATACCCCTCTGGCTCTCACATACACACGACAGAACACAGTAAACTGCTTGGACCTGGGGACCAATTCTCCTAAAATAAATGGTTGCCAAACGCAATCGAACCACAACCGTCAGTCAGTTTTTGTTTTCGAAAACTTTCAAAATGATTGATTTTGTTTTTTGTGTTAAACAATTCGACAGATTTTGAAATTGAGAACTGTCTGAATGAACGGTTCGGTCTTAGTTCGGTTGTGATTTATCAAGATTTATTTTAGGAGAATTAGGCCCCTGTAATGTGACTTTAACAGTCTGTAATGTGACAGACTTTAATGTGAGGGTAGCATTAATGATTATGTAATTTCTAGAAACAATAAAAGTACAAACATATTCTTTTTTTGGAATGTTTTTTCTTTGTGTAGGAAAAGATGTACTGTCAGCTGCAAAATGATGTAAGCACTTATCAAGATTAAACAGTGAAATTAAGAAGAATTCTCGAAAGGGTAAAGAACTTAATTCAATTTCACGAATTATGTAAGTTCTTGATTAATTCATTATGTGTTGGCAGATGATTTATGTGTACAATAATAAAAGATTTCAATAACTATTTCTTCTACAAATTGCTTTTCAATTTCGTTAAGTGTATAACTTTTGTAGCTGATTGTACACTACAGGTGTAAGACTCCACGCTTGGTATATAGAACCTTATGAGATCTAGACTCTTTCGTCTAGACCGTGTGAAAAGTACTTTTGATACCATATGGGCTATTTATCGTAAATTAAATTATCGTTGTTTGAAGCAAAATCAATCGCGTGTTTGTATTATGTCGGCAGCAGGAACTCTTAACGTTTGAGAATATATCAATAAAAAACCTACTTTAAAGCTTCTTTTGGCTTTATTTGGGTTACTAATTTGGGATATCCTATACCGGGGGTGCCACTATAAATAGACGAGTGTTTTGAATCTGGGAATCTTTGTAGTACTATGTAGGTTGAGCAATTGACTTCTGTACTAGGGATCGGCGGTTCGAGCAAGAAGAGATTTATTAAATTCGTTTTTTTTTAATTTGCCTATTTCTATCCCACTGCAGAGAAAGGCCTCACAAAGAAAAGGAACGAGCATTGCATCACCATACTTGCTCTCTGCGGTTTAGCGATTTCAGACCATTAAGTCCAGGTTTCCACTCGATGTTTTCTTTCACCAAATTCAGATTCAAAAAGTTCAGTATTATTTAGATTTTTTATATTCTTTGACTTGATCGCGTTTGACACTAGTCGCACTTGTTGATAAGCGCAGACAGGGTCTAAGATAGAGCACATTAATTCAAGTAACAGAGATATAGAAGGATTCCCTTTTATCCCTCTGACACTCACATACACAAGACAGAACACAGTAAACTGTTCGACTTTAATTTGAGGGTAGTAGCTAGCTGGGGGGACCGTATAAATCCTACTACCAAGCGTGCTGGGTTTTGTTGAATCTTACAACACGCGTCTATTCCCAGCGTGCGGTGAGGAAGTTTTAAGCGTGAATTACATAGAAACGGCGCCGGCGTAAGGAACACGCGCGGCGCAAGCGCGTCGCTTTCATACGTTTTGTCGTTTTGCCGCTTCAATTTTTTTTCGAACAAAATATATGAAAGCGAGGCTCCTGCGCCGTGTCTGCACCTTACGCCGCTTCTGTGTAATTCACGCCTAGCTTTTTCTCGCCCGGGAATAAACACCAACAGCGGTGCGAGCACGGATGTTTTTATCGAGTCGATTCGAGAAATTTATCCATTCTATACGTCAAATTTGACGTAACTTATAGATATAACGACAGCAGTTGTCGTTTTATCTATATCTTATGTCAAATTTGACGTTTACAATAGATTAATTTCTCGAATCGACTCGATAAAAGATCCGTGCTCGCAGGGCAGATTTGTTTCCGTAAAAAGGAGATCCAATAAAAATCGGCTGTATCAAGTTCAAGCCTTTTTCAAGACCCTGTAACCGGCTTCAGCCCAGACGTGTCATTAAACGAGGTATGCTAATCAACCTTCATTTATTTAATTGTTCTTCGACGGTGATCTGAAAATTAAAGGACTAGGGACAGCACAAGACTCAGCTGACAGACGTATTATTAAGTTGTTCGTAAGCAACCTGTCATTACTTAGGGTGGCCTTTAACTTAATTTTCTACTTACCAACAAGTTTTTACCGTAATGGTTTTATTAATACTTCTCAAAAACTAGTAACGTTGTTGTTCTACGGTAAACCTTAAGGTGAGTACACATTATAGCGTTTTACTTGTAATGTAACGTTCTTGAGAATGGTACAATGCAAGCAAAAGCTCAATTCAGAAACGCATTTTCATGTAATGTTACGTTCCTGCGAATGCTAGACGCTGTGTTCGACGAAATGGTGCATGAGTATTTACTTCTAACATTCTCATTTACCTTACTCCGCGTCTCATGTTTCATCCGCACTCGTGTCTTATTCCCAGAAAAATATTACTAAAATTCGCTCGTAGTTTGTAACATAATATTACATACATACGTTCGACTCGCGACCTCGCGAGTTCAGCTCATGATTCAGGGCTCCGTTGGGGTTCAAAATTAGTCGGGCAATCCCGAAAAATTCACGATTCAGGGCTCCGTTTGGGTCCAAAATTAGTCGGGCAATACCGAAACTTTACGTGAATAAATGAAACTAATCATAAATATGAATGTGTCTTACGAAATTAATAATACAAAAATAAAATTACACTGTACAATAATACCGAGCGTCGTGCTCAATGTTCGGTTCGTCGGAGAGTGACACATAACATCAGCTCGATGTTCTGTTACAAGTAAATGAATGTGTACTCACCTTTATGCATTTATACTAAACGTATCATCAGTTAGAAGCGCGTGATGTTTTTTTATGTGGATACATAACGCTTACGTATGTAACCTGTTTACATAATTATGACATTAAAACATCGTTTTTTTGTACGTAGGCTCAAATATACCTACTAAGTGTGGGGATGGGATAGAATATAAAACTTCCTCACCGTATGCTGTAAATAGACGCGTGTTGTAAGAGTCAACAAAACCCAGCACGCTTGGTGGTAGGATCTATACGGTCCACCTGGCTAGCTACCACCCTCACGACGTCACGATGTTCCGTCGTGTATATGTGAGAGCCAGAGGGGTATAAGGGAATCTCTCTATATCTCTGTTATTTGGATTCGTGTGCTTCATCTTAGACCCTGTCTGCGCTTACCATCAGGGGCCCAATTCTCCTAAAATAAATTGTTGCCAAACGCAATCGAACCACAACCGTCAGTCAGTTTTTGTTTTCGAAAACTTTCAAAATGATTGATTTTGTTTTTTGTGTCAAACAATTCGACAGCTTTTGAAATTGAGAACTGTCTGAATGAACGGTTCGGCCTTGGTTCGGTTGTGATTTATCAAGATTTATTTTAGGAGAATTAGGCCCCAGGTGCGACTAGGGTCAAGCGCGACTAAGTCAAATAATAATAAAAAAAAACGAAGGTATTTTTTTGGTACTATTATCTGCCTAGCCTTTTCCCAACTATGTTAGAGTCGACTTCCAATTTAACTAGATGTGGCTGAATACCAGTATTTTACACGGAGCGACTGCCATCAGACCTACGCAACTAGGGTTACCATTTAGAAATTTGAAAAGTCCTGACAAAAAGCCTGACATTTCAATAAAAGTCTGGACATTTTTGTCACAAAATGCAAACATACCCACTTAGTTACAGTGTACTGCCTACCATATAGGCATGATAGCAGACGCTCGCGAGGGGAGGGAGGTTGCGCGGTGCTGAGATCAGTTTTATTACTCGTATTCCATCTAAGCCAAATAATCCGGACAAATTAAAGAGCCGGACAAAGTCCGGACAAAAGTCTAGAAGTCCGGACATGTCCGGACAAATCCGGACGGATGGTAACCCTACGCAACCCAGTTACTGGGTAATGCCGATATCCTAAGGTTAGACCGGTTGTCAGACTACCCGTAACGACTGTCATAGGTATTCTTATGACACTCGAGAGCGGGACCGACGGCTTAAAGTGTTTAGTAATTTTATTGTAATTACTTTAAATCAGTTCCGTTAGATCAGCAGGCTTACACCCGACAGCATTGAGTTATGAATCGAGTCGACTTAGTGTCAATTCTTACTTGAAATCGACAAAAGCGCACAATTGTGCACCGGCTCGAATAAAAATTAACGACTGTTTTTGACATTTGTTAGTTTTAAATCAAACCTCAGCACGGTCGTGCAATTTTGTCGATTTCACGAGTAAGAATTGACACTAAGTCGACTCGATTCAAAACTCGATGCTGTCGGGAGTAAGCCTGCAGGAATCGACAAAAAACTTAGGACTTTTTATAAAATAAAAAATAACTATTAAAAATGTAAAGTTTATCGATATTTTACCATAATGTTTCCTTTTCCGTCGACCTCAATGTTATTGCGAGCGATAGAAATCATATTTATACATGAATTAAGGACAATGGGTTTTCTATGTAACCGCAAAGTGGGGCTTTTTGATGACATGTAATGTTCAAAGAAATTCATGGACAGAATTTGGTGTTTCGTTTACTTGTTACTACACACAGAATTGTGTTTCTGGGAAGCGATGAAAGGTGGTCGTTTTTTAAATCTGTCTTCTGTAACATTAACTTTAAAAAAACTAAGTAATTCTAGTCTATTTTGAATAAATTAGGTTTGAAATTTGAAGTTTTTTTTAAGTTTTAGAACTGGTGGGATTTTACTCGGATAAATGTCTACTCGAGGTCGAGAAATACTCATAAACACAATGCAATAAAAACGAGATTTTTCTTTTTTTTTATTGTTTATCTACTATTTGGGTGTTTATCTTCGCAGCCATAATCTAGTTACGACTATTTCGCTTTGGGTTATATGTATAGACTACAAGCTTTTGCCTGCGGCTTCGCTCGCGTTAATTAAGCTCAAAACACACTACTAAAGTTTCTATAGTAATATAATTCAATCGTGATTCTAAAAACACGTGGCGCCATCTATGAACTTTATTGTTGTTTTCCTCGGAAACAGTAGGTACTTTTTTTCGGGATGAAAAATGTATATTATTACCTATTAATTTTAATGTTAATTATACATGTATATGCAAAATTTCAGGATGATCGGTCCAATGGTTTAGGCGTGAAAAGGTAACAAACAAACAAACTTACTTTCGCATATACAGGGCGTCCCACGACTTTGCCACATGGAGGGGAAGTACCTTAAATACTGTAGATAGAAAAAAATGCTGAATCAAGACTTCATTTTGATTTTAAAAACAAAACGAACTGCATTCAAAGAATTTTAAATAATCACCTGTCTGAACCGGGAATCGAACCTGCTAAATGTGAAAACAAAAAAAAACTGTAATTTTATTGTACTAATCGAAAGGCTCGATCAGATACATTTATTTCTTCTAAGTAACATAGCTTCTAAAATAAAAGGAATACCATGAAATTTAACATTTCTTTGAAATATTAAGACACGTGTAACTGTGCAACTTACAAACAATTTAATTTATTAAATACTCAAAATGTGTCTCTTCCTATTGTATACAAATTGTAACTATCTCGCTCACCGTTGATTTATTTCTTTTTTCATAGGTAATGAAATTATTTCAAATAGCACTTCGAAATAGTAAAAAAGCAGTAGTAGATAAAGTCAGTTGTTATAAGCAGGACATAGTCAGAATGCTATTCATTATTCTGAACAAAATTTTAAGTTAAATGTTAAATTTCATGGTGTTCCTTTTATTTTAGATGCTATGTTACTTAGAAGAAATAAATGTATCTGATCGAGCCTTTCGATTAGTACAATAAAATTACAGTTTTTTTTATTTTCACATTTAGCGGGTTCGATTCTCGGTTCAGACAGGTGATTATTTAAAATTCTTTGAATGCAGTTCGTATTGTTTTTAAAATAAAAATGAAGTCTTCATTCAGTATTTTTTTCTATCTACAGTATTTAAGGTACTTCCCCTCCATGTGGCAAAGTCGTGGGACGCCCTGTATAATGTTATATAAATATATAATATAAAATAAAATATAAATAACTAGCTTTTGCCCGCGGCTTCGCTCGCGTTAATTTACTTGTAATTTATTTACGGATCCCTAATTTTTTGATACTAAAATATAGCCTATAGCACTCAGGGATAACGTAGCTTCCTATTGGTGAAATCATTTTTGAAATCGGATGAGTAGTTTCGGAGATTACCTCCTACATACAAACAAACAAATAAATTCTACCTCTTTATAATATTAATTTAAATAAAAGTTAGGAAGTTAGGACTAGTTTTTGTCCATGGTTTTACTCGCATCCTTGAGGAACTACTTCATGTACCGAGATTAAAAGTATCCAATGTTCTTATCCAGGTCATAGTTTACCTGTGTGCCATTTTTCATCTAAATCCGCTCAGTCATTAGGCGAGATTGATTAACAAACTCACAAACTTTCACCTTTATAATAATATTAGTATCAATTATTGCGTATTGACAAGACAGTCAAGAGATGATCACTGCTAAAACATGAACATGTCTACTACTAGTCAGAAAAAACTGAATATGTAAACTGCGAGAGTTGGTCCTTTTGCGTAGCTAAGGACCACGCTGTGAGAGTCTTTAGTTACAAAATAATCCCATTAACACAAGGATAAAATATTGACCTACTTTCTATTACAGATTGTTTATTAAACACACACACACTATTAATTAGATGTCTCATATAACACTCTTGCAAAGAAATATGATGACCTACGCGTAACTAAGGACCAGGACCACACAGGTCAGCTCCATATTATTATTTACAGATATCAGAAGCCTGCCTACTAGGAACAAAATAAATAAAACCTTGCACTTTGATAACCGCACGTGTATGAATCTTACGTAAGCATTATTAATGCCTGGAATAGTATTATCCGAAGAGCTAAGTAGGTGTTCACCTAATACTAGAGATAGGTTCTTACTCGGATATCGACGGTTGAAAGGCTAATTGGTACATGCGACATTTTTTGCGATATTGAGTTATACATATACTAATCGAATAAGGGTTCATTTTGTTTCTTCCTGCAGTCCCTCTAATGGCTGCATCAAACTACTTCACTCTAGTGCAACACCATCATGTTGCTTAGGCTCATTGGGCATATTCAACTGTCAGTCGACCTGGCGCTAAATTCATTTTCTCTCGCATTATTTTATTCTGTATCGATGCTTGAGCCAGTTTACTTTCAGCTATTTTATTTACGGTAGGCATTTGAACCATTTTGTCTTTCTCAAAAAATAACTAAATTTGATGCATTTTGGGCTAACCAACATAAATTTTCTAAAATAATACACAATTATCAACAGTAAAAGCTTAAAAAAACTTCCTTAATTAATTAGGGATATACTGTATTGAATAAATAAAAGTCTAATAAATGGTTGTTTTTTTATGTTTTTGTTTTTTTCCAAAAAATAAACTTTAATCCGTCCTCCTGCAAGTTTTACAAAATGTCGCTTAAATCAATTAGTCTTTCAACCGTCGATATATATAATTATGTATTCGAGGTCGAGTAAATACTCATGAGAATAAAAACGAATATTTACTAAGTTTTTACCGTATACTTTTTGTATTATGTATCCGCTAGCCCATCTCTACCATTACTATATTAAATCCAATGTAGCTTGAGGGCGAATCTGTCAACATTTACCAAATACAATATCAATTTACGGATTCGGAGAATTTAAGCAAAGCAGAGAATTGAAAAAAAACACAAATATTTGCTGGGCTTGGAAATCGAACTAAGATACTCAGCAGCTGCGCTTGCGATCCCAATGGGTCAGTAACATGACTTATATATTTAACAAACATCTGATACATTTTACAACTCCAAATCAGTATTGAAACAATCAATCCCGTACCGTAACTCCAACATTCCCAGTATTGTTTCTTTGAAGGCGCAAGCGCAACACAGTTACACAAGTCAATCGATAGTTTTAACGATCGGTACAAGAAGCAACTCACATTAGTTCCTCGTATTTGTCCACACATGGTGTTGTAAAAATAACCAGGCTAATAATATCGACAGGCAAGGGAAGGGTTTGGTTCGGTGTATTTGAATATGTTGGGATGGTAGACATTTTGTGGGCTTCGGAATTTGTATGGTCTCATCTCAAGTGATTATTGATTGATCAATAATAAATGTTGGTTACGATATAACAGCAATCCGGGTCACCAACATTAACTTTAGTATCTCGGAAATTCAGAATGCTGCTATTTTAAAGACTATTTAAGAAGTTTTAAGTGTAAAATAATATCTATAGTATCAAATAGTCTATAAGATACTTTTATTTGAATTAGCTATCATTCTTATTTTCCGAGATATTAAGAATTATGTTGGCAACTCGGATTAATTGCTTGATTTATGTGTAAAACAAGTATTATTACACTACTTTAGTAGCATTAAACTTTATTTTTTTGTTTCTTGTCACGTTAGACCAAAGTTATCCCGCCAAGGTACGAATATCTTTTGAACCATTTCTTCAAGTAGAATTTTAGCAGACCAGCATAGTGAACGTATGCCTCAATCCTACTTATTCTGAGAAGGAGCTGTGCCCAGCAGTGGGTTGATTATGCAAATTCGTCAAACCATCCCGGTTGGAGGTGTCGCCCACTACATTCGCGCAATATAACTTAGCTTAGCTCGCGACCTATTTTTATGCAATTGGTCCTTTGACAATTGTAAACGGGTTTTTTGTAGCATATAATAATATGAGTATCTACGCTTGAGAGTTAAAAACAAGTGTGTAACATCATACATACATACATAAACTCAAGCCTTTTTCCCATAGGGGTAGGCAGAAACTGCAGAACACCACATGCTACGATCCTTATACAATGTGTCCGGGCATGGACTAGCGATATTCTAGATACTTATATAACAACTATTCTAGTACTCAAATACACCATACACTAGGGTCCAATTCACTTCCATTTTTTGTTGAGATATTCTGTACGTGTGTACAAAAAAGTCATACTCTCAAAGTTTTGGTCCTACTGAGATAAAAGTAGGCTTATTCTAGGGGCTTACAGTAGGGCAACAGTATTGTCTATCGTTTACATTACGATACAATGGGTTCACATTCTCATAACTTTAAGAAAGAGAATATCTCAACAAAAAAGCATAATGGCTGCCAAATAGCGGGGAAGTGGATTGGACCCTAGTGTGTAGCGTATTTGTGTACTAGGATAGTTGCTATATAAGTACCTAGAATATCGCCCGTCCATAACCGAACACATTGTATACTCATTTCGCTTCGTCCACGTTCATATATCTTGTCATATACTCACGCCGGTTGAGAATACTACGCACCTGTCCCTTTTGAAGAACGTCACCAGTAACATTGATGTATGTCCTTCTAGGGCGTTCTCTACTGGCGTTTTCTGACATCCGCCTTAGAAATTCCTTTTGTTAATCACCGTTCACTTATTTTCTCAACATGACCAAACCACCATACTCCTTTCAATATTTGACACTACATTATCTTTGTCAATATCCACGTTAATCTAATTTCTTTCTACTAAACCCTAAAGCTATAACTTCCTGCCACTATATTTTATAGCATTTTTTTCTTAAGCACAGTAAACAAAAACCAGTAGTTCAATCAAGCGGAACTTAAAAAAAAGATAGCTAAAATATTCAAACCCGGGAATCGAATCCCATCCGATGATTACCTGCGGTTGTTTTTCTATAACGAAAGTCATTATGCTGTCGGTATGATGGCTGCCCTGATTTCTTAGAAACCCATGGGTTTAGTATAAATACACCTTTGGGAACAAAACATCCTCGGTTTACTACTTTTTATGGTGTTTCCGATTTTGAATGAACTCTTTCAATATTTTGGTGTTTTGTTTTTTTTTAATGTGTTGTTTGTGTTGACTTCTGTTCTGTATGTATAAGATAGATGATGTTTTTTTCAGTCTTTATTTAGAATAGTAAACAAATTTTGTGACGTGTAGCGAATGAAATCTGCGATCCTAAGCGCAAAAGACCAAGCATTTAGCCACCGAACCGAAGACTATTATTTAACATAATTGTTTATTCACTGTTTCATTTTATTTAATGTATTTAGACAATAGATGGCGTTGCCAGTAGTAGAAATTAAATTAAATTCGATACCTTCTCCCTAATTCTAATTTTATTCAATTTAAAGGTGTCTGTTTGTTTATTAAACGATTTTTACGCATTGTTTTGAATACCAATTGGTAGGAACGCGTTTTGAATATTTATTTTACTAGCATTTACAAAATATTTATTTCTTTCAAATAATGCCAGCTTGTTTTCTTTTTGGTCCTGTCGTATACAGTAGTTTAAATTATTTAAATATCGAACCCGAATAGTGCACACGGAATGACAATTTGTTGGAACTTTCTGGAAACAAAAAAATGGTCCTTAGATACGAAATTGTGATGCGGTTCTGTGGTACGCATGGAGAATGATAGCTTACTTTAAAGTATTGTTTATTTTAATCGAAAGTTATTAACATGATGTATCTTTACTCTCATATTAATTTGAGAACATTGCTAGTATCACCTACTCAAAGGCTGTCGCTGAAAACTAGCGCTGTGGCTATGCTCTGTCTATGTGCTACAGCCATATGCTCAGCGATAACTGATGTGCACGGAGGTGAGGCAAATTTTCCAAAAGTTTTTGTTTTTTTTTTTTGCTTTAATTTATTATTTTTTGGTTCTGTGCGTCACCACAAGACACAAATAAATCTGTTTCCTTTCCTTCTCCTTTACTTTTTGTGTTTTAGTGCTTCTAAAAGCAACACACGTTATTTCATTGCTGAAATAAGGAAAAAAAAAGATTAAACCAACATTTTAGGTACTTACCGAATGTGTACCCATAAATCCAAATAAACACGAGGGTAGTTCCACAAAAACAAAGTTCTTGAAACTCATGAAAGTTCAGTGTTCAGGCTATTATCGTCGGGGGGCACGTATGCAAGTTTTCATGTCTGCCGACCCCCGGCGAAGCGGTCGTAAATTACCAATCTTTTAACTTCGTTGCGCGGCGAGTTTTTGCGCACTCAGTACTTGTGCTACCAAATTTTGGAATAGCAAACGGTTTTCGGGTTTTTTTAATGTAATTGGTTGGCAAACAAGCAAATGGTCCACCTGATGGCAAGTGGTTATCGCCGCCTATAAACACCTACAGCACCAAGAGAAATGCTGATTCGTTGCCAACCTTAGAGACAAAGTTGGATAGTCTGATGTGCCTGTAATTTCACCGGCACACATACCCTTCACGGGTACACAGCAATGCTGTTGAGCAGCAGAAATAGGTATGGAGCTAGTACTTCCCCGGACGACGTCTTTCACAAAGAGCGCTACTACTCTAGTACTCGTTAATCGGGTTTAGGGGGTATTTCAACAACCTATCAATAATGTAGTCCGTAACTATTGTTCAGATAGGCTAAATGTCTTCTTTCTTTCTTTTTCGAATCGATGGTAATAATCCTTTTTTTTACAGTACTTTGGCCCAATGTGTAGCCACATTTATCGCGACATCAGTGGCGCTTTTCATGTCCTCCAAAGTGCAAGTATAGAGACACTTTGTGCACTGAGCACTGAAGCAAATGGGCCATCGTCTGGTCAGGAACACCGCACTCGCACTGGGTATCGGAGGGATCTATGATCCCCCATTTTGCTAGGTTATGTTTGCAGCGGCCTACTTGGGTGCGAAGTCTATTGAGCGCTTTCCATATAGGCCACCGCAAATCACATCCGAGTGGCAGGTGTTCCTGGGGTTGAACGAAGTTGGGAGGTGGTGGATGATTTTCCTCCCATAACTTACGTCTCATTGTAGATGGTCGATCTTTGATGGCAAGTATGCTACGCAGAAAGCTGTTCTGATTCTTAAGTCTACCCGGAGCTGTTGTATATTTGTAGAGGGGATGTCGAGGATTCTTGGTTATGTTTCTCAAGTGCGCATGCGACATTCCTTCGAACGACAGGTGGTGCGATGCCAGCCAACGGGTAGACTTTGGCTAAATGTGACTTACAAATATGAAGGAAAGAAGAATACGTTTATTTGCGGTAAACATGACGCAAAAAAGAAAATAAAACACAGAAACAAAAAGTAAGAAGGATGAGGGAAACATGCGTCACATCCACGCAAAACGGCTATCGCTCTGCATTATGCCGCGACCCTATGTAAGACAGAGCCCCAGCGCTGGTTTTCAGCGCTGGGACGTAATGACGTCGTTCGGTGCAGCAAACAATTATTAGGATGCTGTACCGGTACAGCGTACTTAAAAGATAAATAAATAATATGATTTAATTTACAAGTGATAGCATATACTAAAGAGGAATATAAAAAAAAGGAAATAGACATCCGTACATGCTATGAGAATATCATCGTCAATAAACATTTTACGGTTTATGTAGTGGCATTTATGTGTTCAATAATTTTGCCATAATCACTATTAACATGTGGGGAATTGCAAATGTTAGCTATTGAAAAGTTTAGACACCGAATTAGCTTAATGAACAGTTAATGACAGGTTGGTGAAATACCCCTTCAATCTTTAATCGGCTAGAGAAGCTGTCCAACGGTTACGTCATAGTTATTCCTATACATTCCCTGACGTTAATATTCCTGTAAGGCTTAAAACGCACTAGCGGCCAGCCACAATGCGGCGTGCCGCGCCGCAGCCCCAAAACAACCAGAACGGTTGACTGCTGGCCGCAAATCAGTGCGTCGATATCATGCGGTTTCATGTAAAAATCGAAGTGCGGCCTGCCGCAAACGGCACGCCGCATAGCGGCTGGCCTATAGTGCGTTTTAAGCCTAAGATTGGAGATTGTCAGGAGTTGATGCGATTGCAGCTGCCTTGTAAAATATTATAATTATCGCTAGACTTGATGCCGTCTTCAATATTCTTGAGAAAAGTCTAGGACGATTAAATTTCGTTTAAAAATATGAAGTGTACTAACAAGTATCAGCTATTTATCTCGACTTGTAATTTGCATGGGAAAATAAATTGCTATGGAAACTAGGAGATAGTAGCTGGATTTATAGTAGACTACTCTATCTATAATCTATTACTTTGCTATAAATATACTATCTTGTTTGTAGCCCGGCCGTATATTGTAAGAAAAATTCCATCAGAGAAATTCTGAAGTGCGCCGGAAGGCACTCTACTCATACATTTTGTACTAAGACCACGCATACTGTCAGAATTTGCTGGATCCGGCAGCCTGCGGGCTCTAGTACTAAATGTACGCGCACGCGTCTTAACCCGCGTCCAGACGAGTGTATAATGTATAACGGGCTGGTATCCGCAACTCCACGTCTAAGCGCGTATTTTGCGTGAGTTCCAGACGAGTGTAGCGCGTAATGTTACGTTATCATGTAATGTAACGCGAATTCTTCGTGTGGACGGCACTACGAGCATTACATGTAACGCTCGCGCGGGCGCTCGGCGTGATCCATCGGTGGTCGGTTTTTAGCGCGAACACAAAGGCGCTCGCAGTGCACGTTTGGACGGCGTCCGGGTCGTGTAAAAATGTTTTTCACTGTCTCGTTTGTCTGATGGTCGCAAGCTCGATTGCTGAGCGTGAGGTCCTGGGTTTCATCCCCAGGTCGGGCAAAGTGTTATTGGATTTTTCCGTGTGGAATTCCTCAGTAGCAGCCCGGAGTCTGGATTTGTGCCCGGTTGATGGCAGTTGGCGCGCCCCCTATTATATGGGACTTTAAAAATTAATAACTGCGAAATGAGTGTGTACCATACACCTCTGCTTAAACCTTCGGGGAAAACAGATTTATGATGTTATGCACCTACTTTTTTTATGAGACGACAATGCCAAGTGTTGTATACTTGTACGGAAGTGAGAGGCACTCGTCAATCAAACTCGCTAGCCTGTTGCACACTGCTTTAATTTCTATTATTCACCCGCTGGGCGGGGAGGCGGGACGCAGCCCGCACACCTACGTCTATGCACTTGTACACATACGTAACAGAAAAAAAGAACATACATTTATTTAGCACAGACTAAAAGGCACACAAAACATAAAGCAGAAATAAAATGAAATTAGTAGGAAAGTGTGCCTCACGGCTGCGTCAAAAAGGCCCAGTTCAGCAAAAATGCCAGACAACTAGTGCCTGACGCTGGTTTTCAACTGGACCTGAGGAATTTCAATCCTTCATCTAAACATTGAATCAAAAAATAAGGTGGGTCATGTCCAGAATTTGACGTTAACAGACTGATTATGATGATGATAAAGAAACCGGTTAACTTAACTAATAGTAAACCACCAAACCCTTATCTCCAAGCCGTTCAATTTTATTACGAACCCTTGTTAAAATGACAATAACGAACGGTAACTATAGTTAAGTGTTAAATCATAACACGATTACCGCACACGTTCAACGGTTATCAGTTTATGTCGCAATAAAAATAAATACAGTAGGCTAATTGTATTATAAGGAACTCACGCATAAAAGAAGTTGGTCTGAAGTTCTAAATTATACACAAAGTGTAATATAAATAACGCACAGCCTCTTAAGGACTATACTCATCATTATGAACAACTTTTACTACGGGACCAACTCAATATCGAGCAAAAACGAGCAAAAAAATCACGTTTGTTGTATGGGGGCCCCCTTAAATATTAATTTTATTCTGTTTTTTAGTATTTGTTGTTATAGCGGCAACAGAAATACATCATCTGTGAAAATTTCAACTGTCTAACTATCACAGTTCATAAGATACAGCCTGGTGACAGACGGACAGACAGACGGACAGACGGACAGCGGATCCTTAGTAATAGAACCCCGTTTTACCCTTCGGATACGGAACCCTAAAAACAGCTGTTCCCTACATTTATGTACGCATAACTCGTCAAAATGTAGGGAACAGCCTTTTTTTGTGATTTAATCTTTGGTCCCATAGTAAAGTTGTTCGTAATGATGAGTACAGTGACTCCTTAAGAGGATATGCGTTATTTAAGTTACACCTTGTATAAAGCGTTAGATCTGTGGAGCAACAAGTTATGGTGTTCCTCCAACAAAAAGGGAGCACTTCCAACTACGAGGTTCTTATGCCTGGCGGGCTACTGCCCAACGGTGACATTGGGTGGTTTCCTTAACATACTTTGTTCTGAAACGGATCGTCATCATCGTCATATCAGCCAAAGGACGTCCACTGTTGAACAAAGGCCTGCCTAGGGTCGGCATCAAATAGATGAAGTCAGTGAAAGCCAAGGGCGTTCGGTTTGGGGGACAGCTAGGATCGGGACGGGTCGCCCGACCAGTAACAGGCCCGAGAAAGTGGCGCCCAATGTTCCGTACGCGCCTCCCAGGAGGACGTGGGGCAAGGCCCCACAGAAGGAGAGGTCTGCCAGTGGCTGGCCGACCGAGGCCTGCCAGGGTTGCGGTGCATGCAGCTGCGAATCCCGCGACCCCGGCCAAGGGTCAGAAGAAGAAACACCGTGGGTTTTTAGCCGGTAAGAGTCCGGCATACCCCTTCTCCTTCCCCGGGCGAAGGGACTTCATGAGGATTTCTCAAAGAAAAAAAATGGCGGGCTGGGTTCGCGGAAGCCGCGCATGTGCCATTTCATTTATTCGCCTAGGGTGCCGAGTTTGTTCGAGCGCTGGCCTCCCCTTAGGATTCCACAAATGCTGGTTACGTAATATATGCTGCCTGCATCTAACAACTCCCAGCGACTTTCCGCCGAGCCGTCTCACGCTTCGTTTTCCGGAGCGTGGCCTCGACTTTGTGAACTCCACTAATATAACTCGGCCAACGTATCTTGGTTATTCTGAAGTTAGCTGATTAGCTGCGCAGTAGACAATTTAGTTTCTAAAAGATTCATTGCGCAGCCAAACAACTAACTTCAGACTCGCCAAGACACGTCGGCCGTATTGTACGTGTGTTTGAGCCCGTTCATATTTCGATTCGTATGAAGTGAAACTTCTTTACTTAACTGTTGTGTGGTTGATGTAGTTATCTTTGCAAGTAATTTGAAACGAGTTAAGACTTCAGTTGCGCACACCTGGCGTGTACCTGGGATGACTGAATTTGATACTGTTTTGTTAGAGATATTTATTCGTGCTTTATCTGTATCTTTAGGGTCATTATTATTGTGATTCAACTAGAATCTTGACGTGGTATCATCAAATTACTAGCCAGAGTGAAATATTACCCAAGACTACAGCTATACATTTTAGAAAGAAAGAAAGTAATATGTTTATATTGATGTTGCACAGATTACAGTAGAATAAGGATCATAACTAACACAATAATCCGCCGCGCCGCCCGCGTCGCGTCGGCACGATCGGCTCGCGCCCCGTAATTTGTTTGGCGAATCATATTTTAATGGTAGGTAGTTTATGAAACTGTTGCATAATTGGGGATATAAAAACTAATACCTAGTTATGTGTACCTATTGTAAACTACTTTATCTAAATTGATGCAATAGGTATCTACTTATTTAAAATCATTATTTAGTTAAAACTGTACTATACAGCATGTTTAATAACGAAAGGCGTTCCCGTTAACCGGAACCAAAATTAAAAACAAATCAAAATACCAAAAAAAACATTGTTACGTAAAAGTAACGCTGTGGGGGATTTACACGGGTCGATTTTAGCCGTGCGGCAAGTCACCAGTCGCATCGCTTGTAAAAATCGAATCGCCACCCCATTTACACCGGTCGACAAAAATCGCATGCGACTTGTTCATTTCTAGCGGAACAACACAGCGTAAAATACGACTCATACGGTGGGCGATCGCCTGCAACTGATCATTTATACGATCGATTTTAGTCACCCGCCGCATGCGGCTTGTAGCCGCACGGCAAAAGTCAGATGGCACCCAACTTTGGGGCTTGCGATTTTAGTCACATGCGGCCTAGTCGAATTGTTATTTAAATGGTCGATTTTCACCGTGCGGCGAAAATCGACCCGTGGAAATGCCCTATTACTGTACATCCGCACTTGTAAATCAATGTGGAAAACACGGCAACATCGTATTTAACCTATCTACGCCACTATTTTAGCTTTTAAATAGGCCGTTCCGAATTGTATTTAATTATTTACGGTTTTTTTCCTCATTCTTATTTTAATCTATTAATGATGTAGATTAACGGGTTTATGGGAACGCTCTCTCTTATTTAACTTACTGTATAATAACACTTTTCTTTATTAAAGATGTGTTTAATAAAGTATTTCTCTATGGTACACACGGCTACACATCAAGCAATACATTTCCAGTTTACACTGACGTCTTATTGTAACGAAATCCTATTCAATGCGAGATCAGCTTATACTGGAAATGTATAGCCTCAGAATACAGAAATGTATAGCTTGATCTGTAGCCGTTATTTTTAAATTCAAAATTAGAACTTTTCGATACAAGTGTAGATAATGATTTTAAAATTAGATTATTTTATGGTAACTTATCTTTCCATTGTTTTCGTCTTACATAGAATTAATTCGACAAAAAATAAATCTTTTTCGTTTAAAAAGATAAACGACTTGTATACGTGTTTGTAAAGCTACTCTTTCATTTAAAATACTAGTTTAAACTTAGGTAATGCTGCTAAACTTTAAGTGAGTTTGCTTAGCCTTTGAGAAAATTTATTTGGAGGGCTATAATTTCGAACTCACTTATTTTGTGTATTCAAGAAATTGCCTTTAAGAAAAACTTTAAAAAGTTTTATAATGGTACTTTAATTGTCTCTAGATTTTAAAGATAAAAGATAATTACTATCAACCATTCTTACTTTCGGGTGTGAAAGAAAACCAAAAATTGGTATAAATCTAAAATAAATTACGGGTTGTCATAAGCCCGAATGTCTGACAACTGATCTCTAACTAACTAACTTACCTCTTGTATTAAGTCCCATGTAATAGGTGGCAAGCCTATTGCCATTTTTGGGCACAATTATAGTGCTGGATTTGCCTCCTTTTACGACGCTTGCCCGGTGATAGAGAGAAATTCTATTCTGAATCCGTCCTTCCACAGACGGTGTCTGGAAATACACAGTATAAGACTTCTATTCTGCAAGACTAAAACTTAGTCCCAGGACACAACTAAACACAATTACGTCCCTAGGTACAAGAAGGAAATAAATAGCTGAGCAATTTAAAGAGTCGCCATTACACCATCAAACACCATTACCTTTCCCACACTGTCCATTCGTATCCATTAAGAGTAAGCCATATTAGAGACACATCACAGATAAGTACAGAAATACAACTTTGATTGGTGCGCGAATAACGACTTTAGGTCATAGGCTATAAAGAACAACAAATAGCAGTATGAGGTATGAATTAGTTGACATAGTATTGGGGCCAATATTTGTATGTAAAAAGCAAATTTGTGAAAATGACGTGTATGACAAAAGATTTGTATGACCGTGGATGAAGCGAAAGGAGTATGTAAGGATCGTAGCAGGTGGCGTTTTACAGTTTCTGCCTACCGCTATGTGAAAAACGCGTGAGTTTAATTATGTATGTGTATTTGTGATATTTTGTTTGACTGACAGCTGTTACATTAGCTAGCGGTGGCTGAGTATCTGACCTACAAAAAGTAGGTATGTCTTTTCCGAGGGCTGTCATGGTTCAAACATGACAGCTTAAATAATTCACGGTTGCTGACATGCAGCAGCTTCAACGGTGCGATAGGTTGGTTGGTTTATTGGGTCTTCTTTGGACTAGGCGTCCAGCAATAAATTATCTTTTGTTTCATTGAGAAATTCAGGTATTTTGTCGAGACTTTATTTTATTTCATCAGAAAACTTATGGCTGAGATACTGATAGTTAAGACATTAGTTAAGGAAAGCTTGTTACAAGTATTCACAAATAAAGAGAGTTAGAATAAGTAGTCAGTAAACAGAAAACAAAAATTCAAAGCACTCAGAACAATTTTGACAGGTGTCAGTGTTCGTTGAAGAAATAATTACAGAATAACATTTGCAGTTTAGGGGACACTCGTGGAAAATTATTCGACATCAACACATTGACACGCCGAGTTGCTGTATTAGCATTATTATCACATACGAGTTTTATCAATAAGTGCACCGTACTGAAAGAATTTTAGAGAATTCCGTTTTTCTAACTTTAATGAAAGTTCCTTATCGCACGATGGCAGTGAACCTTCTGTCCATCTTTTTTGTAGTGGCGCAGGTGCGCTAGGCATACAGACACCGGCGGATGGTGCTAAGAGCCTAGCGTGCCTAGATTGCCTAGTCTCAGATGGATTCTAAGCTAATTACGGAATGTATTGATGAATTGATGTCACTCATGTTATGTCAGTGTGATTTCAGCACAATTATTTGTTTTATTTTTAGAAGATGTTTACGTTGCAGGCTGGTTTTCATTTTGCTCTTTTATTTGAAAAATTAAGCGTCATCGAAAATGTGTTTGTTGTATAACAGATTTGAATTTTGATTTGAATTTTGATTGTGATGTTAATTTTAACTTTGATTTTAATTTTGATTTTAATTTTGATTTTAATTTTAATTGCAATTTTAATTTTGATTTAGACTTTGATTCTGATTTGACTTTGATTTTTAATTTTGATTTTGATTTTAATTAATTTTAATTTTGATTGTGATCTGTATTTTGAGGTGATTTGATTTAGTCTGTTAATGAACAATGTTACTAACATTAGTTTCTAAGCGTTACTAACAACAATATGAATCATTTGTGTTCGATCTAAATAAATAATAGTAAAAAAAAAAAAAAACGAGAAGAATTTAAGCACAATTAAAGCTTGAGACTCATTTGAGAGCTACCACTCGCCTCTATGCAGAATTAAAAAATCCAGGCCTAATTCCCTGAACCATTCGCTCTTTTCGAAGAAATGCGGCTGCTGGGTGTACACACATGGTTAATGGTGAATTTTGGATTGAAAATTTCTGGCATACCTAATTGAGAAGGAATTACCAAATCTTTTTCTTTGTACGCTATGGGCTTGATTAACTTATCTTTTTAATAAGTGTTGTGTGTAAATAATTACAGCCGCATAGACCGATCTTCCGGGTTAAGCCACGCTTGCCGAGGTTGGTCTGTGGATGGGTGACCATTTAACATAGCGAGTTTCCTCCGTGCCTCGGAAAGCACGTACAGCCGTTGGTCTCGGCTGTCATTTGTAGATCTTTGACAGTCGTTACTGTTGGTCAGAAGCCAGAAAGTCTGACAACCAGTCTTACCAAGAGTATCGTATTACCCAGTTACTGGGTTGCGGAGGTCTGATAGGCAGTCGCTCCATGTAAAATACTGATATTCAGCTGCATCCGGTTCGACTGGAAGCCGACCCCAACATAGTTGGGAAAAGGCTAGGCAGATGATGATGAAGTGTTGTGTGTAAATAATTTATTAAGTGTATAAAAAAAAAACAAATTCTAAGAATACATGTCGTTGTGTAATAAATTCTAGCCTCACAGTCAGCGTTGATCAGTCTTTTAGAAATTGGGGTAAGTTGCTCGAGACACAGTTGATCGCTATTTGATTGTAACTGCAGTTATCGTTTGATGTAAGTACCAGCAGATAAAAACAAATGGTGATCAACTGAGCCTCGAGCAACTTAGACTGCAAACACACAACGTAATCTTGCGCGGTCGCATTACGCGTATGTATCGCGATACATACAACTTCTCCTGCGCGACCTCACCACGCGTATTATACGTCCTTACGCCGATCGTAATACGGCCTAGGTTTAGAAGCGCGCCTCTTGCGTTCGATCGATATTAACTTAACTGTTTTCTACCTAGCCTTTTTTCCAACTATGTTGAGATCAGCTTCCAGTCTAACCAGATGCGGCTGAATACCAATATTTTACACGGAGCGACTGCCATCAGACCTCCGCAACCCAGTAACTGGGCAATGCCGATATCCTAACGTTCGAGGTTAGGTCGGGCTTTCGTATGACACCCGGCGTTCAGTTGATGTTAAGTTAACTATATTCGGCAATGATGTTATATAGGACTAGATCAGCAGTGTACAGCACCAGCGCGTTACTACTTCGTATATGTCCGTAGGCATATCTGACTTCAGTTGTCAGCTTGACGTCAAGTGAGTGATTGCTTAGCGATAAAAATATCAAAATGGTGAAATGTGCAGTTAAAATTTGCATGTCACGATCTGAAAAGATTAAGAAAGCACTTGGTGCTAATTTTTCATAAGATTATCTAAAAAAAACATTACGAGAACAAATAAATTTATCAAACATTGTTTTTGCCATCAGTGTTACCAGTAAAAACGATTTTGATTTTGCCAGACTGTTGGGAGTTTAGTGAATGAGCAATGTATGTTCCTTTAAGTCTAAATTATTGAAACATAATTAATAAAAAATAAATATAATATTTACGCTGACGCATTTTATTTTTCTTCCTTAAGGTACATAATTCGACCTTTCATAGTAATTGATTTATTTAACACCTTCATTCATTCTAGGGAAATTATGTAGATCATTGGCAACTCTGGCCGTTTTTCCGATAACAATGTCTTGTCTCATTCCAACATAATTTTTTTGACGGAAGAAGAAATGATACAAATTAATATAGTATTTTGACAGATTGACATAATTTATGTATCCGTTTCAAAGCTACCACTTTAAACTCGTAAGTGGTTACGTTTTTCTGAATTTGATATAAGGACGCTGCTCCTCTAGTATTATATAAGCTCATTGATATTCGGCGTATTTTCAGCGGCTACTGTCACACTTAAGCGTATTTTGCGTCGCGTATCTTTCTCAATACGCGGCGCAAGATACGGTAAGTGTTTTGGGCCTTAGTGGCCAATTTGCGATCAGCCGGAGCACAGCGTTATGAATTGTTTGTAAGAATAATAATAATTACAAGCATATACCTATAGACAAAATGTCTTAATTAAATAATATTTTCTAGAACATTCTTAAGCATGGATTAAACAACCTTTGTGAGTGTTTAATATCGTTATTACCTTTAATTATTTCTAAGAAATATTCATTACTATTTACGAACATTAATATTAATTTTATTGAAGACAGCAATAGGGAAATTTGCTCGCCTACGCGGAGGTTAATATTAGGTAAAATTAAATTAGAATAATTTATTTAATGTTCCTTTTTCAAAGTGATTAAATTTTATCGTAACCTTTGACCTTAGCTCTTCAAGCATGGATCCTTGCCCTGCGATTTTGTTTCTGTGGGAGCTACAAGTGGATATGGTATTGAATTTTACAGAAATTGGAAAGCTTGAAACTTAAAAAAACGTCTCTAATCAAAAAATCCTACACCTGAAAGACCAGTTTTTTTTTGTTTTCTTTTCTTGGTCTTCTGCTAGGCAAAGTCCTCCCTAATTTTTTATATTATAAAGGTATAAATAAGTCTATATCCTACACCTATGTACACTGGGTGGCAGGAGGTTAAACCCTTTTCACTCTAAAAATACAATACAATACATTAATATAATAATAATAATGAAAAGAAGCTGACATATCACTGTTGGGCACAAGCCTAGCTACAGTGCTACATGCAAGCAGGCGTTACTTTGCGGAAAGCCATGACATAAAAATATGCAAATACAATATCTAGCTTTCATGCCAAACCAGATCGCCAATTTGGATGTAGTATGCAGCAGCACCCTCCCGCCCACAAATACATATATGCACATGCAGAAGGAGTGAAAAAATAATGCAACATGCAACCGAACCAATACGACACGTGTTTCGCCCCTCCACGTCCAAACGGTCGACGAGTCAACATCTCTTGAGGATGCCCCGTGGAGGGGCGAAACACGTGTCGTGTTGGTGCGGTTGGCGGAATTAAAACTAAATATTTACATAATCTATTAATAATTACAAATAAAAGTATATACAAATAAAGAAAAAAGAATCCTAATAAAACTATAAACTAAAATAGGGCATCAAAAAATTCCTTCGCATCGCTGTCGACTGGTAACGTGCCCAGAAGGCTGGCAGCATTGCCACGTTGTATGGCAATGCTTATCCTTTGACCGAAGTAGAGGCCAGCCTTCGGGTCACGGGTCGTGTCGACCAGCCGCCTTGAAATATTTTTGTACAAGAGTTGGGCACTCGGACCCCACGGCCCGAGTGTTTTGACCCCAAACGGCTCGAAAATATAATAACTAATAAAGTTATTATATTTTCGCCGTTTGAGGGCCTCCGCAGCTGCAGCAGCAGCGCCAGCACAGCCTGCCGAGCTAGGAAGATGGGATGGCGCAAGGGTATCGACGCACGTTGCGTCCCATACGAGAGGCCTACCCATCTTCCATGGCATCAATGACATGCCATCTGGTCTCTTGCCATCGTCACGTGCCAAGCCATTTGGTTCTAATACGGCTGGAACGCCGGCGGTGACAAGAGCACGACGGATAATATCATTTAAATTGGCATGCCGTGCTATATGGCCTGCACTCCTGCTGCAAGACAGGCCGTGGTGTCCGAGGCTGTTGACGGCTTCACCGCAGTGGCAGCGATGCGGAGCACAGCAAGGAGCACCCAGACGACGGCATGTAGCGAGCCGAAAAGTATTGTCGTCCAACATAGTACCTATGTTGGACGACGGGAGCGCCTGAAGCCATAGACCCGACTCCCATCTACCCACAGCCAGCAGGCGAGCACGCTCAGCGCTTGTGATTGACGTATCAAAAAGTTTATTCCGTATCACAGCGCAGAGCGGCTCGTCCCACTGTCTCTGGGAGGACGGATTGACGGGCAACGCCGTATTGGGACAAGCCATTTTCCAGGCGTTCACAGCATCGGTCAAGCACGGTACCTCAAAATCAACCAGTGACGATGATAAAATTTTCCTGGTTAATTTCTCAGTACTGTGGACCGACGACAAGAACTGATAAACTGATACTAGAAATTTTGCGGAAAATATTATAATACTAAATATTATTTTGCATATTTGTATGCTTAGCTAATATTTTTATTTAGTTCTTTTATCTTAGTTTAAAAGACTAAAACTGTTAGGTCAAAGACCACAGCCACGTATATTTTTAAATCCTTTGCGGTCTTACTAACGCTTCATTGTAGTTGGATAACTTCTCGCTCTACGCAAAAAGGGCGATACACTTCATTTTAAACTTGCATTAGTCTCCGTAAGACTTAGCAGGTTTTCAGACCAGTTTTCTATTTTTGCGTAGGTAAAGCGACCGTATATTTTACCTCCTGTGGTCAAGTAGTAACGTTGATTGCAACAAATGTTTCCTGGCTTTAATCTTAGTCTATAGTGATACATTTTGCTTTAGAATCTAGAACTTTATGAGCGAGTCTAGGCAATATAACTATGCCCAACGACAACAGTTTATATTTACCTTCCTTTTTAGGAAATTCTTACTTAATATGGACAAATTAAAGTGTATGTTAATTTAATTACTTGTATTCTGTATTTACATAAACATTATTTACATAATTACAAATAATAATAATAAAAGTTTATTTTGGATAATATAGGTGTTAACAAAAATATTGTAGAGGTCTTCTTTTAAGTATGGAGATACCTGTAGCAGAAGACCTCCCTCTTCCATAACTATAACATGCAAACAAACTAAGCATGTTAATACTGATAGAAAAGAATTTAAGTTTAACAAAAATCTAGATTTAAGTAAGAATATATCTTTGTAAGTGTTAACAAGTGTGTCGAATGTGTGTGTGTGTGTTTGTGATTGTATGTATGATTGTGTGTGTGTGTGTGTGTGTGTGTGTGTGTGTGTGCGTGTGTGTGGGCGTGTGTGGCGAGGGGTTATACATGTGTTTGAGGGCGAATAAATACAAAATAAATACAAATGAAGAAAAATATAACATAAAAATGGCATCAAAATATTACTCCGCATCGCTGTCGACTGGTAGCGTGCCCAGAAGACTGGCAGCATTGTCGCGTTGTATTTTTTTTTGTCTATTTTTCTGCTCTATCCATCTATCTGGTCCTTGGGGACCCCTTCTACGTAACCGAGCAGTTATTGGCGAGACCTGAAGGGTCTCCAGCCAAAAGTCGCGTTGTACGGCAATGCCACAGAATAATAGTAGGTACAAGTAATGACAAGACTGGCACGTTACAAGTAATGCAAGACTGTGGCAATGCTAAGACGACACTGTGTTAGTGGGACACCATGAGAAGCAAGAGGGAGAGAGAAGATGAAAGACGTGTAAAAGAGAAGAATCGTAAAATAGTGTGATCGTTTGATAACATAGGAATGTTTAAACTAACTTTTCGCAAACTGACATTTTTTTTATAACATTTCCTATTCGTTCCACTCGTTTTCATAGTAAAATAAAACTTTACTACACAAATAACATCAAATATTTTTAAAAAGCAGAACATGATTTATATCGGGTGTAAAAGGACTCTTAACGATAACGAAAACCACATATTCTACCCATCATTGGGATCATTTGTTTCTTCGAGACCATACCTGGGAAATCATTGGTTCTGGAGATATTGAAGGTCAAAGTGTACATTTTTTTTTAGTTTTTTCCAAAATCGCATTCTAAGTGATAATACTAAAGTTTCTTTCAAACGAACATTGTCAAAATTTTCAATTTTTCCTAAAAAATTACGCATTTGAAGTTACAAAAACGCAATGAATATCAAACGCACACGACCGCCTTGGTTCAGCTGTGTAGCCGCTATACAACACACACAGGTACAGTCGGTTACATGCATTACATTGCGCGCTACAAAAAACAGCGTTTTTTATATCTAAAAAATAAAAGTCGTTTCCCAGCAATTATTTTTGGTCAATGTTATTTAGTTTGATGTACAGAGTGCGTAGATTTCGCCTACGTGATGAGTCTTTTTACACCCTGTACAGCTACTTTACGGTTTTTCTTGATGTCGTTTACGTTTCCTTACGGCTATAATTTTACGAAATGACCACTATGTCAGGATTCATCTTTCGTTGCTCAGAGTATAACAAAATTATAACATATCAAGCAAGTATCATTTAATTTTACGATTGATAATATTTAAACCGGTTTATAAATGCGACAACATATCCCCTTCATTTATTCGATCCAAGTTGACAGCTAACCCTTTCCGTGTTTGCGCGCACCGCAATACTCGTGTGGTTAATGACTAACTGTAGTTAACCAGCTTGCTAGAAGACGGATCGTTTTAAACGTGGTTATGACGTCTACGTAATGGATATTGTGACTGGTAATTAGTGTCAAATACTTAAACATAATGGTTGTACTCATGATAACAAACAACTTTCCTAAAGGAGAATTAGGAAATCACTACATAGTATAAAACAAATTATACAAAGTCGCTTCCTGCTGTCTGTCTGTCCCTATGAATGCTTAGATCTTTAAAACTATGCAACGGATTTTGATGCGGTTTTTTTTAATAGATAGAGTGATTCAAGAGGAAGGTTTACATGTATAAATTGCACTTGTGCGAAGCTGGGGCGGGTCGCTAGTTTCATATAACCGAAACTCAGAAACGACTCGTACTTTAGAACTTTGATAATTATGATTAGTTACGGTTTACTCACGTGCATTTTTCAGTTTGACTTGCGCCCTCGCCGCGTGATCAGCTCATGATATGATCTTCAGAGATTATTCTTCCATGCATAAATAAATGAAAACAGCGACACAGCTAGCGGGCACGATTACGGCGATGTCGCTCCGTGCAGTCAGTTCACTCGAAAAAGAAATGGAGGATTGTTGTTGAAAAAAAAATTGCTGAATCTGAGAAAAAACTAGGTCTAGGTCAATCTGTGTCACCAGTAGATCATGCGGTTTGAAGGAATTACACGAATTCGTTTACACCCTTTATAGCGAAATACTATAGTGTGACTATAGTGTAGTCTGAACTACGCTTAATAGGCTATGTTGTACTGCACCTATGTCACAGTAGACATATAAGCTAAAGCAGTACTTCAACTACCTACAATCGTCCGATTTGACACACTCACACAGACACGCACTGCAACAAGACAAATAAGGTATTTTCGGTATACAGTTCCATACAAAAACAAAAAACTACTCAGTATACAGAGCGTGTCTGTGTGAGTGTTTCAATTTTTGAGATTATAGTAAGTTGAGGTACTGGTTTAGCTTATATGTCTACTGTACTTATGTTGTTATTATCGCACAGGAGGATGGTGCTGACAATCACCAAGAGTTATTTATAATATCCGCTTTAACTTTCTTTGAGGAAGCAATAAAAATCCCGTTGTGATGTTGCAATTGCATAAATATGCGTAGTAGTTGTAGCAATCGATGTAATTTTATCTTCTATCTTTGATTACTTGTATCAACGTAGAGATGAACGAGCGAAAACTTAAGACTTCCTTGGGCGTGCAACGGTGCAATAATTTTACGAGTACGTATATTTATTTAAAAACCTGCTAAGTACGGGTAGAAACGCGCATGAAAGTTTCTGCAGATTAATATTAATTTATAACTTGGATAACAAAATTGTTGTATAAATAAGATTTGCAAAAAACGCGACATCGTTTTTTTGCTGATTTCTTTTTCGATGTAATGTCATTCGATTTTGTGAAGGAGATCCTGTACATTTTTTAAGATTTATGTAAATCTATCAACATTTTAAGTTCCCTAATACACCTTGGGACCTTGGTACAAATCACCGAAAGCTAAATTTAAATGATCGATCGATAGTACATTAGGTCGAAGTATTCAGTCGAAGTATACCTACGTCGAAAAGGCAAACGGTGGTTAAAAAGTTGGTCATTTTTTGTGACTCATCGGGCAGTCCGTGAGGGGATGGATTAAGAATATAATAAATCTCCCTCCATCGCCGGGTAAGCGAGTCGTAAAAGGCGACGATACTGTTACAATAGTTGCGTCCGAAAAATGGTAATAGAGTCACCTCCCATTACATAAGAAACTGCATAAAATGCCTAGTTCAAAATACACACATCAAAAGTGTCTAGGGATCAAGCATTTTTATGCGGATTTCTTGAGATTGAGATGTGGCTTTGTAATAAATTTATGATTTTATAAATTTATATGGATCCTTTTTGGTGCATTTCATAATTTGAATCAGGAACTGTGAATCAAATTCGAGTAAAAGATGAAAATCAGCTGTCAATATTTTCCCTATAAAAACATACAACGCATTGAAGACATTATTAGTGCTACTGTTTCCCTACTACTGATTAAAACCAACGTTATTATGGAGCGGCGACGTCATTTAAGCAGGGAAGAAATGCTCAGAGCCGTGGGAATGATAGAAGCTGGTTCCCGGCAACATACTGTGGCTTTAGCTCTGAATACAAGTCAGAGTGTTATCAGTCGACTTTGGACACGTTACCGAAGCACTGGTACCGTGGCTGAGCGCCATGGAGGACGGTATCGCTGCACCACACGGAGACAAGACCGATACATTCAAATCTTAACTCGAAGAGCTCCAACAATAACCGCCATGATGTTAGCCGTGAGGCTTCATCACTCTTCAGGGAACTTAATTAGCGACCAAACAGTCAGAAACCGCTTGCATGAAGTGAACCTTCATTCCCGAAGACCGCTACGGGTACCACCTATAGCAATGCACAATCGTAGGATTCGATATCAATGGGCTCTTGGACACAGAAATTGGGCAGAAGAACAATGGCGTTTCGTGTGCTTTTCTGATGAGTCTCGTTTTGGTATGAGACCGGATACAAGACGTATACGACACTGGAGAACCCCTGGACGCCAACAGCGATTAAAATCCTGCCAGGAAGTCCATCCTTATAGTGGTGGAACCATCATGGTATGGGCGGGTATTTGGATCGGCGGAAGAACTGAGTTGATTTGGATCAGAGGCAACCTCAACGCTCAAATTTATGCTGAGACGATTGTATCAGACGTCATCGTTCCTCTACAAGCGCAAATCGGTCCCTTATTTCAGTTAATGCATGATAATGCACGACCGCACACCGCAAGAGTTGTAAGACAGACTCTCGCCGCAGCTAACATCAATGTCCTGCCCTGGCCTGCTCAGTCGCCAGACTTGAACCCGATTGAGCATGCATGGGATATGCTACAGAGAAGAGCTCTGCCGAATATGGAGGGTATCCAGTCGCAAGAAGACCTTTTTTTGTTGTTGCAACGAACATGGGCGGCCATTCCACAGCGTGATTTGGATGAACTCATTTTGAGTATGCCAAACCGATGTTCTTGTGTTGTTAGTGTTCGCGGTAGAAACACGGATTATTAATTGTTTAAGTTACCCAATAAAATTTTAAAGAAAACTGTTATTTCAGTCTTTTTTTCGAACTTTTGTGTCAGTGGTTCAAATGTCAAAAATCCCTTTATTAGGAAAATGGCAAATTTCTTTATTAATGCAAAGGTGACTTGGTTTATCGTTACTGTGACAAACGAAAACACTTTATTTGATGAATCCTTAAAGAAAATTTTAATTAATATCAATCAGGAGAAAAGTTATTGCAAAAATATATGTTGATCCCTAGACACTTTTGATGTGTGTAGCGTCTAATAGAAGCAAGTAAGCGAATGCATTTTGCTCGCGTAATATATTAACACATAGTGGCAGAAACAACAGCCGATGACGTAGTCTTGGGCCATTCACGTCACCTATCTGTCACGGGAAAAGCATACGTGGCGTATAGATCAACGACGATAACATGTCTGTCTTCAATGTGTGTGTGCATATGCCAACGAGTAACCGAGTTTATCTTTGTTATTCAGTTTTATTGCTCATCTAGTGCATCCCCGCCCCCGTCAGCAACGCCCTAAGCCGAGGTCCGAGTCCCACTAGGGGTCGCCCTTAGTGCTGTTGTTGCAGGTAGTCATGATGTTAGTGTAGTACAAGTTAGCTTAGGTTAAGTATTTTACTTCCCCCCAGCCAATGCTGGAGACCCTTCAGGTCTCGCCAATAACTGCCCGGTTACATAGAAGGGGTCCTTAAGGACCATCAACAGAAGTCCAATAGAAAGAAAAAGACTAGTGCATAATTAGTGACCGCTCGACAAGGCGCACGTGTGTCATTCATACAAACCTCGAAACGGCACCATACTGTTAATTAGCGACATCAAATCCGTCGAGCGACTGATCCATGTTTTTGTTTAAGTTTGGCCTACAGTTGCAGAATGCACACATCTACGTTGAACGAATGACGCGTTATAAATATTCTTTCTCACACATTTTTACTTGCTGTGTCAATGTATGGGCGTGCCATATTATCGTCGTTGATGATGATTCAGCCGAAAGACGTCCACTGCCTCCCCCAATACGGGGGGGGGGGGGGTTGCCATAATCGCCACGCTTGGCTGGCGGGTTGGCGATCGCAATATACTTGTTAAAATACATAGAGAACGCTGCTGCCCATCCTCTAGTGAATCCCTTAGTCGCCTTTTACGACACCCATGGGAAGAGATGGGGTAGTGCTATTCTTTACGTCCGGCACCACACGGAACATATCATAACACATCGTCGTTGAACTCTAGCGTATTATTACACCATGGGCTAGTGTCATAGAAGTAATGCGTACTACGTACACGGTACCCTATCTATAGAAAAAAGAGCTGGTAACGTATGGGATCTCAAGTTCCAGCCAGTCAAACATGTCTTGCGGTGTCCAGACCCATAATCATAATTATTTATAGCTCTCATGACATGGGATATCGCTAAATGCATTCGAGAACGAACATTATCCTTAATGAGTTCAAACCAGCATAATAATTGCATGTTGGTCGTCCAACACCAACTAATTACGGCCGGAGTAAAGGTGCCTATAGATTGGATCGATTTTATCGATCGATTATGTCGACAAATGTCAATGTCAATCAACAATGCCAATAACTAAGGTGTTTTAAGGTCACAGCCCATTAGAGCATCGCCTCGTCGCTCGGCGTCCACTCGTTGTAAGCAGGTGGTTCACGGGTGGACGCCGCGTTATCACCAGTAAACGTCGCATGGTCAATCAGAGGACCTCGCGTGGTCATCGAGTGGACGTTCACTCGGGACTTGTGTGTTGGTAATGCGCAGCAATGCAAGGCAAGCATGCGAGCAGCGAGTTGTCACCGAGTGGTCAACTCGTTCTCCGCGCGTAGACGGCATACGCCCAAGGCGATCCAGTGACGCTACGGAGTTGTTGTAGTGAGCGTACATCCATACAAGTTCATGTAAAGAACACTAACCACACGAGGCGAGTTGATGCGAGTCGGATCGGTGGCTCTAATGAGCTGTGACTTTTATTGGTGCTGGAGAGGTCCCGAGCTCCAAACTCATACCTTGTAGTATTGTGGTGAACTGACAAAGAATTTAGCTTATTTGCCAGTTAGGTAGATAGGAAATTGTGGCCTGCGGGTGGCGGGTTAGGGAGCCCATCGCCGGACCAGTAACTGGCCTAAACAGGCGGGCACGCAGTGTTCCGCGCGCGCCTCTCAGGAGGACGTGGGGCAAGGCTTGCCGGGGTTACGGTGCATTCAGCTGCGAATCCCGCGACCCCGGCCGAAGGTCAGGAGAAGGAACATCGTGGGTTTTTAGCCGGTAAGAGGCCGGCAAAGGGTATCAAGGAAGATATCTAACGACAAAATAGTGTAGATAGGAAATAATTCCTCTGTTGTAGCTTTTTTTAAAATACTTAATTCGCTTTTTGAATATATTATTTTCAGCCCATAAACATCTACGTCTGAAAGATGGAGCTCATCAGAACATAATATAACACTCACATACCTTTTATTACCTACAAAATTTTCCTTAGAAAGAAAAAAAGAAATAAATAAAATATTTGGACACAGTACAAAGACACACAACATAATATTACTTATTTGATCAATATCGATATATCGATCGAAGCGGCATACGCGTCGATCGCTAAATAGGTACTTCAAATCTGTAAGTACCTTAACTATTGGTTGCTTGGCTCGTATTGGACGGTCAACGGTTAACGTAAAATGTCAGAAATAATATGAAGGAGTTTTGAGTACACTATGTTCTTACAATAATTTTGTATTATTCCCTTTAAATGTAGTAATTTGAGGACTGGTATTTATAATAAGTGCTTTATTAGTGTAATGTTACTGTTGAACGTACGTCCAGTTCACTTGCTTTTATTTAAATTACTGAGTAGGCAGCATTCTTTTGATAGTTAAATATTAAACTATAAATAAACCGAGAAAGTTTAAAAAAAAGTCTTCTTTATTGTGTGGAGTCTCCACACCCGTACCAGACCGACCGACATTAGATATAGATAAAACGACAACTGCTGTCGTTTTATCTATATCTTATGTCAAATTTGACGTTTAGAATAGATACATTTTTTGAATCGACTCGTTAAAAAGAACCTTGCTCGCACTGCAGCCCAGTGTTGTAGACTAAGGCCGAAATTCTTCTCATTCTGAGAAGACCCTCGTGCCCAGCACTATGACAGAAATACTAGTAGGATGATTGTGTAATAAATGTAAAGTGTAGTTCTGTATGTATATCTTTTCTCTCAGCGTATTTATTCAGACGGCAGCTCATATTATATGTTATGCTCCTAACAGAAAACTTGATGCCTTCCATAAAAAAAACTTTCTTTTTATTTAGGTCAGTGGTGTGTTTTAGTTTTGTTATGTATTTTGTGAATTTTTAATGCCATATGTACTTTCTTGGTTAATCTAAGACGGTACTAACATCATGCTATCACTGACTCCCTTCTCTTTCATATCATTCTTCACACAATCCATCCATCTTATCTTTGGCCTCCCTCTTCCTCTCCATCCATCTACATTTATATTCAGAACTCTTTTGGTCACATGTGTTTCATCCCTCCTCTTCATGCCAAGACAAACGGTTCTCTTTCAACTTTTCTGTTACTGGCGCTACTTTCAAACTTCCTCTAATATACTCATTCCTGACCTTATCCATTCTGGTCACTCCACACATCCATCTCAACATGTATATGCGTCTTTATTTGTGTCTGAATAAATGTGTTTGTACCTCTATTCTTCTTCTAAAACATAATAATTCAACACTTGATTAAACAGACATCGTTAAAAATCACTTACAATATCTACAAACGAATTCAATATTAGTACCAAATCGCCAATCACCGTATCATTGGCAGTTACATCAACATCGTATGAATTAATAATCTTCACGCCTTCATAGACCGTACTATTTTAATGTACCCAAAGCTTTAGACTCGCCAATTTGGGTGTGAACCAATAAAAATAATAACTGTATCGAATCGGTCACAGTAATGCCCTTTCGGAATATCGTTTCACTGCTTAAGGTGTATTTAGATTTGTAGTTTTTTGTCGATTAACAAACTTTCTGTCTGTCTGTAAAAATGAACTGTCAGAACCCGACGATCATCAAGGTGACTTTAAACTTCGACTAAACGACGAACCTTGGTTTATGTTGAAGATCGCACGCTGTCACGTGGTTGTCCATTTCTACTATTTTTTGGTTATTTTTTTGGTTGTCGTAAAAGGTAAACATAATTATTATTTAGATTCCTCTAACCTAAACCTTACCAGGTACTCTCCGATAGACCGTCAGCAACATCAAGGGTGTGCTGGCCTTTTTCGAGGAGTTAGGGTGGATCGAGTGATTGCACTTACCACCCGTCACGCAAAATACACGCTCAGATGTGGAGTTGCGGACACCAGACCGTTATACCTTATATACCTTACCTAGACGGTATACCATGCGCTGGACATAGGTTAGCCAGCCATCTCACCAGCCTAAACGCTTACAAGCATGGTTTTCGGGAGGCAACATCATTGAAATTAATGTTACATCAGTGTAGTTACTATTAAAAATATTTCGAATCAACCGATATTGTAATTATTATATCAGTTTGTACCCTTAGTTATAAAATAGAGCGTTTATTGAATTAATCAAAACTAGACTTGAAATTGTTTGTATTTTAATGAAAGAGTACGTATTGTTAGTGTTGCTATTCGGCACATTTGGTTCGGCAATTTCCATTGAACAGGTTTTGTTGTTCAATAGAAATTGCCGAACCGAATGAGTCGACCCGACAATGTGTATAGCAAGCCTACTTGAAATCGGAATTGGGTTGCTATTGGAATTAGTTTCAAGAAAGACTGCATAACTGGGCTCCCTTGTTACTCAGTTCTGCAATCCACTTGCAAAGCTTGATGAATTTCGTTTTGTATATTAATAAGCGATCTATCATGAAGGCTAAGACTATGTCATCATCATCTGCCTAGCCTTTTCCCAACAACGTTGGGGTCGGCTTCCAGTCGAACCGGATGCAGCTGAATATCAGTATTTTACATGGAGCGACTGCCTATCAGACCTCCACAACCCAGTAACTGGGTAATACGATACTCTTGGTAAGACTGGTAATTGTCAGACTTTCTGGCTTCTGACCAACAGTAACGACTGTCAAAGATCTACAAATGACAGCCGGGACCAACGGCTTTACGTGCTTTCCGAGGCACGGAGGAAACTCGCTATGGTAAATGGTCACCCATCCACAGACCAACCTCGGCAAGCGTGGCTTAACCCGGAAGATCGGTCTATGCGGCTGTAATTATTTAGCCACGAGCTCCTCCCATCGAAGGCTAAGACTATGTAAGCTCTTGAATTTCTATTGTAATTGCTAAAAATCGTTGCGATTCGTCACGCAAATATTATGGTTTCGTTATGGGGTTTTTATAACAAACGGCACAGGTTTTCTATATAGATGCGTTTCCCATATGGCATGGTGATAACTTCTCACGATGTACGAGGCGGTAGAGTACCGTATAGATTACGTATAATGATTGGTGATCGCAAGAAGTTGTTAATAGCATGCTAGAGGATGTGTACCCATCCTCTTTGCATAATCCATGATATAATATCCAGATTCAGACTTCTCAGAATACTATTTCTATTTTCTTACAAATTATCCAAAGGCTGTCTGGCAGACATCGCCCAGTGCGATAAGACCGTTCGTTGTAGGTACATCTCTATTTTTATAGGGGTGAATTTCAACAAGAGATTTTTATATGTCATTTCGGTGGGATTTTTTTATTTCAATGCTATCTACATATTTTTAGTGACAAATAAAACTTTAGCCTATTTTATAACATTGTGCGTGAGTGGACATCAAATTTCATCAAAACTTACATAAATATTTAAGGATGAATTTTTAAGAGTCCACTGAAATGAAAAGTGTCTACCGAAATGATAAAAATGACCACCGAAATGATAGACTGTGCACCGGAATGAAATAAATCCACCGAAATGATACAGCTAAGAACAACCGTGTCGGGCAGCCAGGGTTCCGTACTTTGTTAGGTTTGATTTCCACAAATTTTAGATAAACACTGAGACAGGACAGTACACAGTTATTTTAATATCATCATTAATATATAGATATTACAGTTAGTATTACATATATCATTCTTTGAGGTTACAATAACCTCAAAGAATGATATTAATGTAATGTTTATTATGATATGAATGAATTGTTTCTTTACATATATATGTTATTTATATCCCACTACAATTTTACCACTGCCATAATAGTCTGATATTGTTTTACATGTATAATTTCGATAATATCATTTTCTAAACTGTAAAGTTTGAGCATCATGCAGCAATTAATGATACACCTTTAATCATATCATATTACTGCCCATTGTCTGGTAGTATGGTATGCTCACTTAAATGTCCTGCTGATGGTGGCGTTGTATATCCGGTCGTTGGGTTCCCTATAATATGGTTGAGCTAAGCGATGCGGATGTGCACGTCATGCTCGTGAACGGGTGCTGTCTGTCGGGACTGGTCAGCCCATAACTACTAGGGCAATTCTAGAAGGCATATTTTCTTTTCCTATTTTCTACTCTTATGTGAATTTATTTGTTACATTAACCTGCATTATTCTCATTCTATGTCGCACGCAACTGTAATGGAATTGTCATGAATAGTCATGATCTACTATTTTAAAAAGAGTATTCATGGAGTTTCTTGCCGGCTCTTCTCCATAGAACCTACCTTTTGGAACCGTGCACCTAGTTTTGACGTTTTAAAAGTGCCTGTAATCTGGTCTATTTGAAATAAAAAGTTTGACTTTGACTTTGACTTATTTATATAAGTAAAGAAACAATTCAGAACAACAACCAGAAAAATTACCAAAGGTTATCCTTTGGTCATTTTTCTGGTTGTTGTTGTGTGAAAATGTTGGAAAACTTTATCGTAAATGCTGGTAACCATAAATAAATATTTTTGTTTGTTTATGAACTAATACTAATTTACTTGATATATTTTCAAAAGAGTGAACGAAACGCGATTAGAAAGCTTTTAGTTTCTGATTAATATGATGGCTGCATTTGTAAGTTATGAAATTAATAGTAATACATAATGTGTACCTGTTGCACTAAGAGAAAAATGCTAGGTATAATTTAGTTAAATTGGTAACGAGACGAGAATAGTGTTTCTACAGGTATTTAAGTAAAACTTCTAAAATTAAATCAACTTTTATATTTTGAAAACACAATAAATGAATAAAATACATTATAAAATTATCTTAGAAGTAATAGCTTAATCCTTTTACATAAACGTATGAAACATAACAGAAACCTGAAATTGAGATCGCATTATTCTTAAATTACTACAACAATAAAGAAACGTACCTACATATCTAAATAGAACAAAAACCAACAGCGTTTTGTTCTACCTAATTACTTATACATAATTGCGAATTATAGTTAATGCAATAAAACAGTCTTTCTGGGTACATATATGCCATATTACACAACAAATACACCCGAATAATCTAATCTACACTATAGGTAAAAGTACATTACAAAACTATGACTTTGTATTTGACACAAGGATCTCTAAAACTTCATGGTTTTATCATTTCGGAGATACATTTCATTCCGGTGGACTGTAATCGGTATAACAGTCCACCGAATCCACTGAAATGATAACACTGAGATGATAAAATAGAGGTTAGTTCTACATTTCACTCCGAAATAAAATGATTAAAAAAATATGAACACTACTCAAACAAAACAGTACTTACGGCGAATTTAATACACAATTTTGAAACAAATTAAACGAATCTAGCACGAGTTATAACAGTCACCGAAATGAAACTATTTTTGTCCCCATGTTACTGAAATGATAAACTTACTATTTTGGCGGGAAACCGCAGGACGTTGGGACCGGTGCGTTCGCGCCGAGACCTTGAGCCGGACTGATCCGAAGTGAGGAAAGGTGAGAGGGGCGTAACCACGCAATGTTGACATGGCTATTCTACTAAAACTTACTGTCCTCTGAAATGATAACTTTTTTCCGGACAAAAGTTGACTGCCTGTCAAATCCATGAGAAAGAAGATAAACAAACAAAAATAGTTTTATTTGATCGAATATATTATAATTTAATGATAACAAAATCGATTTAATTCCATATTATGAATGTATTGGCAGGAGAAGGTATTTTATGAGCGGAATTGGGTTCAGGACAGGCCACCGTGATGATGAAATAACACTTTGATATTTATTTTTTTGGTATATTGGAGAGTAGAAATCAATGATTTGTTTTGTCAAGGTAGAGAAATACTTACGTTGTTGAGAAAAAATATATAAAATAAAAAATCAGCACATTGCACTACCGTTCTCAGGTTTGCCGTGTATTTTTTTTGCTTGGGCAATTCACCCATAGTAATGTTTGATATTTATTTTGTGTACATTAAAGAGTGATAAGACAAAGTTGCGGTTTAAAAGATGATGTAGTGACAAAAATTTAAAAGTGTATGCTTAGGTGGTTTGGTCGTGTTGAGAGTATGAGTGAACGGTGATTAGCAAGAGGAATTTATAAGACGGGTGTTAACGAACGTGGACGAAGCGGAGGAAGTAGGTACATACATATGTAAGGATCGTAGCATGTGGCGTTCTACTGTTTTTGCCTACCTTGAGGGGAAAAAATTGTGAGTTTATGTATATAAAGAGTATTGCATTGTTTCTATCTCCATAACTAATAGTGAATTTCATCCACGAAGAGGCGCTCCTCTCTTTGTCTAACAGCCAGTTTCTTTATCAACAGCTAAAGTAATCAGTAAAAGTATTAACTTTTACTTGACCTTTACCGATACGGCGAATGTGTTTCTTCATTCAAGTAACAGCTAAAGTCAAAGGAGCTGCTATAACACAAACGTTCTAATTTCCCCAAAAAATCGCGGGGAGCATTTTTTACACATGGCTTCACTGCAATTTTACTGTCAAGTAGTGCCAAATGTCAAAGTGAAAGTTCTTTGTGACGTTACTTTTGATGAAGAAACTGGCCGTTAGTAAGGTCTAATTGAGCAGTAAAGGTTAGAAGCAAAAGTTACACTAAAAGCAACAGCTAAAAGTGTGAAGAAACAAATTTTACCGTTACGTTGACTTTGGCTGTTACTTTTGATGAAGAAACTGGCCATAAAACGCTACAATGTAAATGTGGGCATTATAGTTGTATCGCCACACAATAGTTAGATGTATGCATACGCACACTGATATAAGATAATAATAACAGATGACGCACAACGCGGCTATCTCTCACAAAAAGGAGTGAGGCGTATCTTTGTGGATGGAACGCACTATAACCCTTGAGATCATTCCCAGATTCCTGTGCGTAGCTTATCCCTAAGGTCATCCAGGTTCCTATGCTTACCAACTGCCGATAAGCTGGAATGCAACCATGCTCCCATTTTCTATGAATAAAAAGCATGGCTAAGCAGTTAGCAAGCCAGTGGCTTCTGGCAGAGATGGGTCATTGACGGGTTTCTTGGTTAATGTAATTCAACTGTTAATTGGTCAACAGGTTAAAAAAATTGTTAAATCTATTAACAGGTTTGTTAATTTGATTCGAGTTAGCATTAGAATGTGCCGTGTGGTGCCAGACGTAAAGAATAGCACTACCCCATCTCTTCCTATGGGTGTCGTAAAAAGCGGCTAAAGGATTCACTAGAGGATGGGCAGCAGCGTTCTCTGAGTACTTTAACAACCAAACTGCGATCCCCAACCCGCCTGCCAAGCTTGGCGATTATGTCAAAACCCCCCTTATGGGGGCGGCCTATGTCCAGCAGTGGATGTTTTTCGGCAGAATGAATGAAAGCATAAGAAGAATTGTTAGCGTTTAGCGTCAATTTACGTCAAAGTTATCAATCATTAACATTTTTTTTGCAAATAATTTATTTAAGTTTGATGTTTTTTTTTTATTGAACTGGAATTACCAAATGCGAGTTAAGCTAATGCATTGACCTAAATTAAAAGCTTCTATTTTCAACCGGTTTTTCATTAATGAATAACAGTTAATTCACTGAGGAACGAGAAGCCGCTAAAAATACTGTTTATTGATTCAACGACCACCTTTAGTTTCTAGTTCAAATAAAAATATATCAATTTTAGCCTGAAACTGTAACACAACTGAGCTTTTGCCCAGACTGTGGGCAACGGCCTCTTCTCATACAGAGAAGGATCGAGCTTTGATCACCACTTGCTCCAGAGCATTAAGTCCAGGGGTCTAATTCTCCTAAAATAAATCTTGATAAATCACAACCGAACCAAGGCCGAACCGTTCATTCAGACAGTTCTCAATTTCAAAAGCTATCAAATTGTTTGACACAAAAAACAAAAACAATAATTTTGAAACTTTTCGAAAACAAAAACTGACTGACGGTTGTGGTTCGATTGCGTTTGGCAACAATTTATTTTAGGAGAATTGTGCCCCTGGTTTCCTCACAATGTATTCCTTCACCGTATGTCAGTGGAATCTTAGATAAGCTAAAAAAGTACATAAATGACTTTGAAAAAGTCACAATGGTACATACCTGGGTTTGAACTTGCAACCTGGTACTTAACAAGCGGATCAGTAACTTCCAGGCCACAACGACATTACTAGTTCAAATAAATACACAAATTTTAACAATAACCGCAATGCGCATTGCAGTGCACACTTGCACGGTTATACAGTTATGTGTTTTCATCAGTTAGTTCACTAGTTGTGGAACTATAAGTAAGTATCTAATATTAACCGAACCTAATTTACCGACTTTGTCTTATTACTAGTTTTATTACTAAAAGAAGATTCAATAGGGTATTTGACTGAAAAAATCTAATTAGTCAGTCAGTTAGATTATCAAAAAATATTTGACCCATATTTTTTCTTTTGTTACGTAAACCAAAACTGACGAAGATACGACACTTTTAAAATTGGCAAAACGTCACAAGCAAGTACAATTTTTACTTGCTTCTGACGTCACAAGCCCACACTCGAGTTTTGATGCGTTTTATCTTTCCAAATATTCATAGCAAAAGAAAAAATACGTGTCCATTATTTTTCAAAACTCTAACTGGCGGACTAATTAGATTTGCAATTTATTGATGTTGTCAACTTGCCTATTAGTTTAGAGTTGAGCAAAATAATTCATCATTCTCCTGCCCTTATCCCAATTTATTTGGGGTCGGCGCAACATGAATTTTTCTTCCATACTTCTCAATTAGTCGTCATCTCGGTAGTCACCCCCTTTCTAACCATATCATCATTCACACATTCCATCCATCGTTTCTTTGGTCTTCCCCTACTCTTATAGCCATCGACATTCATACTCAAAACACTCCTCACTACATTTTCCTCATTTCTCCGTAACACGTGCCCATACCATGACAACCGATTTCCACACAACTTTTCAGTTATCGGTGCCACTTTCAGACTTCCTCTTATGTACTCATTTCTTATTTTATCCATTCGTGTAACACCACACATGCCTCTTACCATTCTCATCTCTGCTGCATGCAATTGTCTTTCATTCATCCCTTTTGTGGCCCAACATTCTGATCCATACAAGACAGCAGGTCTAATCATGGTTGTTGAAGTTGAGCAAAATAATTATGAGTAGTAATAGAGTTCCTTGTGAAATCGTCCGGGGAAGTACTACAACCATACTGGATGGTAGTACAGTCAACCCCAGAGATAAGTATAGACGCAACTAATTAAATTCTTATTTTAACAGAGTTTTCCGTGTACAGAGTGGTCATGTTTTTGCCATCGGTTGTCTGAAGGTGTCTTGTGTATAAAAAGACGCACACAATTATAATGACAATTTCCTGCGTAGTGCATTAATATCTGTTTTTTGCCTGTATACCTATTATTTTTTTATAAACACCACATTTGATCGACGGACTGGTGATCGCAGTTTGTTGTTGTTAGCAGGCAGGAGGACGCTGCTGCCCATCGTCTTGGCGGTTAACGTTTGGTATTGTGATAAAGGCACGATATAAATATAACTTTTGACGATAACAGAATTGGAGAAGTAGAGCAATTAACATTTCTAGGCTTGACAATTTTATTGACTCTAAACTGACTTCGAAACAACATGTATCAATTCTTATAATAAAATTAAGTAGAATCGCCTTTGCTCTATATAAACTTAAGAAAGTAGTTTACCAGGTAGCAGGCTTTTAGCGTTCTGTTCCTCACTTCAGAGGAGCAAAGTTATTTTATCCGTACTGTAGTTATTCTTAGAGCTCAAACACACCACGTTCTTTTCAGGCGCCGTTGACGCGCGTTTTGCTATCGCGCGTTGTCGGCGCTGCTAAACTTGAAATAGTCAGATTACTTGCGATTGCATTGCAAACTCACGAGAAACGCGCTACAGACGCGCGTGAGCAACTCTCCTTGCAAAATAAAACGCGTGTAGCACTCGCGCGAAGGTGCGTGTATCGCGCTACAGACGCGCGTGAGCAACTCTCCTTGGATTAAAACGCGCTGTACGTATGTTTGCAGCTAAAGAGACGCGCTGTGCCAGCGCGTCTGTACCGATGTAACTCCGCGCTACGAGCGCGTCGACAGCTCGTGAAAAAGTCGTCGTCTGCAGACTACAATTTTATGAATATGTTAATAGTTATTGATGCGTGCGACGCGCGTCGACAGCGCCTAAAATAAAACGTGGTGTGTAAGAGCCCTTATGGTCTCGGTCTCCGGTCTCTGTCGTGAAGAGAACCTCCATAGTTTCATACTTTGCTTCAAAGTGTTTGTCGCTAAACCACCGCTATCTTCCGTGGGTGTCATAAAAAGCAGCTATAGGATAACAGGACGCAAATGATGGTGTTATCCTCCCAAGGTACCTCGGTTTACCGTTGGTTCTCGTCGATACAACATCCGCTACACAGCTGTCTATGCAGAAAACCTATGTTTAACAATAAACTAGCTGTAACAAGTTTAAAATATACACACATAAGCACAAATACATGGGCAGAGTACACTTCTTCGTTTCAATATTTCTGCTACAATTTTTTTTAAGACATTTCAACCTTTGGTCTCTTGCAGCGAGGTAAAGGCAAGTCTGTATTTGTTTCTTGTTATTCAAACACCGTTTTATGTGTAGTTGCAATACTAGAAGCGATTTCGCGAGAGAATTTTTGCAAATAATATTCTTTAACATAACATAACATTACGCCTGGATTTCCTTGAAGGGTTGGGCAGAATGTATAGTAAACTCTCATTTTGCCGTTACGTTTAAGTCTCATTGTAATAGGGGGCGAGCCTATTGCCATCAACCGGGGGCAAATCCAGACTCCATGCTCAGCAGTCGCGCTTGCGACCACTAGCGAGGCAGTGGAGTCTTACAAAGTACCAACTTGATACTAACAAAATAGATCCCTCAATAAAGAGCGAACGCCGTCCATTGCACTATTCTTAAGAATACACTTATGGAGTATCTTTGTTTAAACATAATAATACAAGGTGTTGATCTGTACCCGTGCCATATTTATACAGCAAATTTTTAAAAATGTGTTTTATCATGTAAAAATGCACGTCTAATTCTAAGGTTATTTAATAACCAAATCAGTTAGAAACATACATACACAACACGGTACCCCAAACGACACTCCGAGAATAAGTCACCAGCGGCACGTTCGCCTCACCGAATTCTGCCTTTTTATTTTGGTGTATTTGCACCCGTCGTTTTTGTGTCACGCGCGATACACGAAGGGAATTTGTTTGTTTACTAATTTAAAATTAAAATGATATTTTTTTTATCGATTCGTGTTCAGTATCGGTTGTATAGTCACTTCCTTTTATTTTATTTATTTATTATATAGTAGGTAAAAGGTACATATTAAGTCTATAATATAATAAAATGTCCAACAAAACCATATACCTGGTTTGTCTGTTGGATCGCAGATACTAATATTAAATGTAAGTACTTATTTAACAATTTAATGTAACTTTTATTACATTATAATACATAGTAGTTATTAAACTTGGCCTTAAATATGGCCCGGATACAGATACACCTTGTATACTCCACTTTACCTTCATCAATAGGATAATATCTCAGTCCAATGCTGGGCATGGCCTACCAGCGCGAATGCATTGCCCGCAATCATGATGGGCATGGGCACAAAGCTGGGCAGCTAATATTAAAACAATTGCATTTATGATATTAATGTTCATGTTATTTTGCACCTGCCATGTTATCTCGTCACCACTTTTGGTTGACTGGTAGAGAATGCCTAAGGCATTAAGTCCGCCTTTGTACGTTTTTTGTTGCATAAAGTTTAAATAAATAAATATTATTCAATATCACTTTATATCAAACTAATAAAAATAATATTATAAATGCGAAAGTAATTTTGTCTGTCTGTCTGTCTGTTACCTAATCACGACTTAACTACTGAACCGATTTTGATGAAACTTGGTACAGAGATATTCTGGAACCCGGAGAAGAACCTATAGGTTACTTTTACCTCGAAAAACGCGAAATACGCGATAAACGAGATCCACGCGGGCCAAACCGCGAAAAGCTCGTGGTTTCGCCCGCGTGGATGTCGTTTATCGCGTATTCCGCGTTCTCCGGCTTCCAGACTATCTTCGTACCAAGTTTCATCAAAATCGGTTCTGTAGTTAAGTCGTGATTAGCAGTGATCGGAAAAAGGTGAGCTAATTTACCTAAACTTCAAAGAACAGAGACAAAAACTGGAGACTTCCTTACGACAGCATTTTTTTTCGAGAGTATTTTTTCGGAGATTGTCTTTCATTTGTTTTCAAAAAATAAAAGACTATCTCCTTTTTTGAAAACAATAAACAATCTCTTTGTAAAAACAATGAAAAACGTGTCATCTGGTTTTGTGACAATTTTGGGAAACAGAAATAGGTAACGAATTTAATTGTTTTCTGTACTATTAACATTAATATTAAATGTACTACTTTAGTGATGTCTAGAAACCCGGAATCATTTTCAAGAAAAAAAATGTTATCGTAAGGAAGTCTCCAGTTTTTGTCTCTGTTTTTTGAAGTTTAGGCTAATTAGCTCACCTTTTTCCGATCACTGGTGATTAGACCGTAACAGAAAGACATACAGAGTTACTTTTGCATTTATAATATTAGTAAGGATTATTTCTTACTTTAAACCACATTTAGTATAAACTACAGCCACTTAAAACTTTATAAAAGCTAAATATCAATAAAGAACCAAGCAACTTATTCAATAAGGAAATAAAGTAGTCGAATAGCATTCTGCACCATTCCATAGATGGTCACGTAGCGAAAAGACATTTTCTAAGCTATTTCTAACCACGTAACAGACAAACATTATACCACAAGATGCAACTAACTAAAAAAGTAGTCCCACCATCCGCTGAAAATATATGACCTCCATAACTCACTATAATGTACGTAGTTTCAGCTCAAGTTATATTGGTTTTGTTCTTAGAACCACAAGTATATAAAGAGCTGTCGTGTAGTTTTATATGTGGGGAGTTCGAGGTCAGGGTATGTTGGACGATTGCATGTGAGGATTTTTTTCTTGAGGTCAATAAACTAGAGTGCGAGAGAGACGACCTTATCAATTATCGATAGATTGCGGCGCTTGGTAAATACAGGTTGTTTGTTTTATAGCACTGCATTTAATGTTTATAGAAGCTATTTAATTAGATTCTGGAAGCCAATTTTATCAACAGAGACGTTAATTAATCGCAACTGAACTGAAGCTGAACCGCTTATTCACATAGTTTTCGTGTACGAAAACTGTCAAATTATTTGACAGCAAACATAAACCAAACATTTGAATGACGATGTTGCATCAATTTTGTCATTAGACTTGGGTCCCAAAGTCGGGGCATTCCACTTAGCGCACCTATTTGATACGATAAGATAAGATATTTATTCGCTGAGGACTTGAGTAGCACCAATTCGAGTCACAGCAATAGTAATCATCATTCAGCCGAAACACGTCCACTGCCGGACATAGGCCTCCCCCAAAAAGGGGGGAGAGGGATTGCCGTAATCGCCACGCTAGGCAGGTGGGTTGGCAATCGCAGTATGGTTGTTAAAGTACTCAGAAAACGCTGCTGCCCATCCTCTAGTGAATCGGTTCCCTATCCATTTGCATAAAATGTTAAGACCTAATATAACTTAGCATAATTTTGTTTGGCATAATTATATTTTCGCATAATATAATTACGCATAACAGCTTACGCATAATTTTTTTAAGCATAATTTCTCTAACCATAATAATGATTAAGCATAAAGTTCTAAAGCATAACTTTTTTAAGCATAATATCCTAAAGCATAAATTTATTTACGCATAATGATATTAAAACATATTTTTATAGGTATACGGTAGACGATTATTCGTCACCTACTTTCATTTTCACAATAAAAACTTAAGAGGATGTAAGATGTCTGTAAGGTTGAGGCTCCAAAGCAAGAGTCGACGGAGCCCCGCTGCGCGGGGCTCCTATTTCTGTCTGCAGGGTTTAAAGTAACCTAACACGAAGGGGATGACGGGGGCTTCGTTCGCTCGCTTCACTCGCTCACTCTAGCCCCCATCATCCCCTTCGAACCTAACCTATCCGTGTCGGGGTGTGCCTGCGACTAGATTATTAGACAATGGTAAAAACATTTCTGATTATCATAACTAACGTTATGCTAATAGTCATTAGGCCTACTAACGTTATGCGAATCAAGTTTATGCCACAACAAATTAGTCTTTAAGATGATTATGCCAACATAAAATGTATGCCTAAAAAAATTATGCCGAAGTATTATTATGCCAAAACAAATTGTGCCAAAATCGTTATGCCGAAGTATATTAGGATAAAGAACATTATGCGAAAAGAAGGGATCCCTAGTGAATCCCTTAGTCGCCTTTTACGACACCCTCGGGAAGAGATGAGGTAGTGCTATTCTTTAAGTCCGGTACTATCTACACGAGACCAATAGTAATAGATCAAATTTTAAATATTTCAATAATAACATAAAAAAACAATTTAGAAATATAAAAAAAATGGTAGCCCACCGGGATCAAGAACAGGGTCCAAGCTACCGGCAGTCAGGGCTCCAAAGAAAGGAACCCCCTCACCATACGTGCCGTGTCAAGGAGTACTGCTTTTTGTATCAAGCCCTTGATCAGGTGTTAAATATTTACTGTGATGAATAAAGGAAATAGGAATACTATAGGCACAGTCTACCTATATCTTACTCCTTACAGTCGGTCAACGTAGAACATTTTCGCAGAGCAATCGTGTGGGGGGTTGCGGGGTGAAGGAGCGGAGGTTATGTCCCGAGTTGTCATACTGCATACTTGGGACATAATCTCCGCCCCTACATAACTGTGACATTTCGTAGGACCTGTCAAATGTATGGGCGTTGACCCACTGTATGTAGTAAGTAGGTAGGTACACTGTGCTATTGGTGTGATTTGAATTGATGCTATTCAATTTGGTGCGCTAAATAAACTGCCTCTCAGAATCTGCTTATAAATGAACGTTAGAGTTTCATAGAATCAATCATGTCGTGGATAAGTCTATGCGCAGAACTGGACTGCAATACATAATAGGTTAAATTGATTGATTCACATAGAGTACTAATAATGTTTCTTCTTTAAGACTTCCGTGATGTCTGGTCTTTACGGTTCGCCTAATTTATGGTCTTTCATCCTTGTTAGGGAGATTATCTTACGAACGTATGTCAGTAAATTCTATTTGTAATCATTAGTGAAAATAATAGTTCATATTTTTTAATATTAAATTGTATTTTTATTATTAAAAACTCAGTTGAAAAGGAACGTTTGGCATTAATCAAAACAAATTTTTGCGTTTCCAAATAAAACATTATTGATACAGTCCACCAGCATTCTAATTGCGCAACACACTCGTAAACACCATGGCTTTTATTTTGACAGGTTTACAATTTCTATACCAACGTATGTATTAACAGACCGACTTCTCCACAACAATATACCATGCAGTGAATATTTTTGTGTTGTTAAAATCAAAGCCGATTTCGAGTATTTTGCGCAATAAGGATGCTGTTCCTAGAACACTCCAAAAATATTAAGAAAATGACATATAAAACTACCATTCTTATCAGCAAATCGAAATCGATAGATAACCAAAATCCAAAATAAAGTGGCCATATATTCCCCTGTTTTTCTATAAAAAATCACAACAGGTGCGCGCTTTACGAAGCGAACAGTGTGATTCGTGCAAACACTACTTTTACGATGTACTGAATTGATTTTCTACACCATGTATAAGGGGACAAGATGGGCGTGTTGTAGGAGGTCGCGAAGTTGGTTGTTTGGTGAAGTTACCACATGATTTAAGTGTTTTTATTTGTTGCATTCTGTGATGCCATTAGGATTTAATTCTTTCGTTTTCTTGTTCAGGTACATTGGGATTTTCGATCAAATTAGCCTTTAATATACTTAATTTAATAATTTCTTCTTTTAACATTTTTTTAGTTCTAGAACTAGAGTAGAATGATATATTGTCTGTGGTCTACCTGTGTCCAGTCCACTTATGAGGACCACGGTATATCATTTAGTCATGGTCCTAGATGGACAGAACAGGTAGACCACGGGCGATGCCCCAAAAAAGCGAGATTAATAAAAAGAAGAAGGTTCACGGCCTCAAAAAAATATCTTACATTTTAGTATATTTTTAGTATATTAATAATTATGATTAATTACGATTTACTCACGTGCATTTTTCGGGAATTCCCGACTAGTTTCGGACCAAAACGGAGCCCTTAATCATGAGTGCGACACAGTAAGTGTGGCATGAACCGACACTCTTTCCTTGTACAACTCGGACACGACATATGATCGCATAACTCGTCAAAATGTAGGGAATAGCTGATTGTTTTTCGTGATTTCATGTTTTGTGCCGTAGTAAAAGTTGTTCATAATGATGAGTAAAGTGACCCCTTAGAGATTGTGCGTTATTTATGTTACTCCATGTAGATACTATACTAACAATTAATACCACACAAAATATCATAAAAAAATCAAATATAAATACAAAATAACCCTACAGAAAAAGTGCACTTAAGCGTCAGTGTTCCTCCAGAAAAGAATATACAGTACAGATTGAGGGTTGGACCTCATCTGGCAGCACGGAATCGCCTTTTTCCGTCGCCCTTTCTCTTTCTGTCGCTTAGAACTGCCATTTGCTAGACCGAGACAGAAAGCATAATGCGATGCATAATGCGCACGCGGCGGAATCCTCGAGGCGATCGGCATCACGGACAAAATGCAATGGTCGGCAATGGCAGTTCTAAGCGACAGAAAGAGAAAGGGCGACGGAAAAAGGCGATTCCGTGCTGCCAGATGAGGTCCAACCCTGAGGTGTTACGCAATAAATTGTAGTAGCGGTTTAATAGCCAGACCACGTTGTATGTGCAATTGTGCAGGTTAAAAGCAATCAATTACTATTAAATGATGAATCAGTAACCCATTACCAACATGCACTCATCGTGTTTCCGTTTTATTTAGTTCACTTTTGATATACGAGATTTTGTGTGTGAAACGCTTATTATGTCATTAGTCATTACCTATAAAATAGACTATCTCCTTTTATGATAGCTGGAATTTTTATCAGTAATATAACTTATGAAGATTTCTGTAACTTTTATAAGATGAGAAGCAAAACCACTTTTACACACACATAACATAGATCGCAGGCATACACACAGCGCTGAATGCTTGCAGTTATTGGTATACTACAAATTCCTTTTAGGTAGTCTGTCCATATAGAGCCAGGTGACCACAATCAACGTATTAATACGGCAACACTAACATTCCATTTATTTATCCCGTGTGGGGACGGGCTAGAATACTCACCGCACCAAACCCAGCACGCTTGGTGCTAGGATCTATACGGTCCGCCTGACTATCTACTTCCCTCACATTAAAGTCAGGCGCAGTTTACTGTGTTCCGTCGTGTTTATGTGAAAGCCAAAAGGGGTATAGGGGAATTCCTCTATATTTCTGTTACTTGTATTTGTGTTCTTCATCTTAGACCTTGTCTGCACTTACCATCAGGTGCAACTAGGGTAAACCGAGAATAATAGCTGATTTACCAAGCGTTATTGGTTAATATTAAGACTCTAGTATATTTACCAATAATGAAGCTAAGACCTTAGGTTTTTCATAATAGACCCTTCCATAGGTTAGTAGCACAGATGTTAGCTTACGAGTCCCCAATTTGGCAATAAAAAGCTACCATTGGTAAGCAAATCTAATGACCTAGTCAAATATCAAACACCCCGGTCGTTTTATTCTCGCTGCAACTCTCGCATCAAGTATAGGTGAAGCGGTACACATCCGTGCGTAGCACCTGCCGCGTTGCGCCAATCGCTTACTACCTGTTTATTTTGCTCTCTCTCACCTTTACATACTTTTGAAGAGTTTATAAACTATTTATTTATTTATTGTTATGGCACTTCAACGACTTATTCACTAAAACACACAAAAATACATTATATAAATTTTTCGACATGGTGAATTTGTCACTTACAGAAGTGCACAGCACTTGTAAAAAAAACTTAAAGATAAAATGATAAGATTAGTTAGTACTTACAGTATTTGTTACGGACTATAACATTATAAAGCTCACATTAAAAAAAATACTCAAATTAAAATTAAAATAAACCACAAATAACATAGATTAACATTAACAGGAAACAGAATTAAGAATCTAAAGTTAATAAGGGGGGAAAAGAAAGAAAAAAAAATACGATTCCAAATAAAAACATGGTAAAATGGTAACTGGAGCAATAGTAGTGTGCAATTATCAGTGGATTGTTAAGCGCGTGGAACAAGGTGAATCACCTTGAGCCCCTAGATTGGCTATTAGTCTCATACGGAATTTCTGATTTTATATTTCATTTGGGTTCAATCTATTTCAATTTGAATCGCTAAGTATATTTTCTACGATGTATCTTACAAAATTACCGCCGCTATTTTGTATTTCTTGATATTTCATATTATACTTATCCTATGTCACTGTCGGGATTAAAACGAATCTAATGATATCCAATTCATGAAAATCCATTCAGCCGTAGATATGCTACGAGGGTGCATAAATTCCCATATACATACATAGATACGCGAAAGACATAATCCAGCCTTTGCTGTAGAACAGTAGGATAAAAATAAAGTAATAATTATGTCCTCTGACCAAAGACGTAAGTACCTACCTATTCACAAACCACATTAGGCCCAGAGCGATTCAAAAACACCGAACTGATGTATATTCCCAAAAACTCAATCCCCCTTATTCCGGGAGATGGTTTATTTAACCAAGTCTAAAGTAAACCCAGATAAATATACCCATCACTTTTAACTTCATATGACAAAAAGAGACCTATTTTAAAATTTGGGTTTAATGTAGACTATCCTCCGGTTTCTGAATTGAGAATTCGGGATAAGCAATGCTTAAGTAGTATTTGAGTACGGAGTTGTCAAAAAAATGCTTTAAATTCCGTCATTTTAATAATTTAATAAGTAATAACTAGAATTTTCAATTCAGAATCCGGAGGTATCTCTCGTGGTTACTCGCGCCTAAAAAGTTACTACGTCGCGCGGTGTACAATGCATCCTGGTTTTTTTTCGCATTCATTAATAGGGATTAAGTTATACTTTTCCAAATATCTAGGAATGAAATTTCTGCCGACAAATTGCGCTGTGCTTAGTTATCGATATTATGTACCTACTTCAATTTTCCTCCTAGCCTTTTCCCATCATTGTTGGGGTCAGCTTGCAGTCTTACCAGATGGGGCTGGATACCAGTATTTTACACCGAGCGACTGCCATCAGACCTTCGCAACCCAGTTACTGGGCAATGCCGATATCCTATGGTTAGACCGGTTGTCAGTTTCGGGCTTCTGACTACCCGTAATGACTGTCATAGTTATTCGTATGACACCCGGGACCGACGGTTTAACGTAGTCTCCGAGGCACGGAGGGGTCTAGATATGTAACGAACGGTCACCCATCCACAGATTGTCCGTGGCAAGCGCAGGTTGAGCTTACAAATCATATGATTAGGGAGGAGCTCGTCCGTCTCGGCTACTTATGTACAATATGTAGATACTTTAATATGATTCATTTATTCTTTATCCCTCACAAATGTAAACAAACAAGTAAGTGGAACAGGTTATTTAATAACATGATTTATGTGCCTTTGTAATCCTGTAAGTTAATAGGCTATAACTCCTTGTTTTATGCTTAAAGATTCATACACACTGCAGTGCCGATATTGTTTTATAGGCTGATCAAGCCAGTTGACTTTACAGAGGGGCGAAGCAATTGCCTACCGGTCCTTGCACTAAAATTATCACTAAGTTATGATGTATAAATACAAAATGAATCCAAAAAAAATTATAGGCTCATAATTCTTGAAAACAGTAAAGTATTATGACTATTTATTGTGAATTCATGCTTGTCTTTTTAACCTTTACCTAACGCTAGGATTCTCAGTTCTCAAATAACCTTGGTATTGTGGGGGTTTAGAAGTCCCTTAGAGCGATTACTCACTGCATCCGATCCGGATCCGTGAAAATAAGGATATAAAAAACTCGGACCGAATTCGGATATTGCTTTTCGCACTGCATCCGATCCACATTCGTGAAAATACGGATCTAGTGTCAAAAAATCCCGGACCGAAATCGGATATTGCTTACGCACTAATCCGATCTCTGATCGAAATCCAAGCAATTCAGGGGCCTCGTTTGGCATATGTCCGATTTGAATCCGGGGTGATGCGAAAGCGTTCATACAAATAGTACTACGGCTACTTCGGTCCGTCAATATTTCTTCCGAATTGGAGACTCACGGATGACGGAGAGAAATCGGATGACGGAAATCGGATCTAGTGCGTAAACTACCATACCAATAGTTCTATGACTACTTCGGAACGTATTTTCACGGATTCAGATCGGATGCAGTGCGTAACCGCTCTTAGCCACTGCAAACCTGCAAATATATTATTATATAAAGTCTCTAGCAATTTTAGGATAGCTTTCCAAACTACTAATCATAAAAATGATTGAGAGAAGGACGATTTTATTTGATCTGGCAAGATCGAAGAACCAACTTATAAACATTTTGAACTGTTCCAATAAGGTCACCTTCTTAGATTACTATTAATAATACCACAATCCAAGCATACCAACACAATATAATTTCATTATCTGTTAAATTCGTAGCCACTTCCAAGAAATTAAAACATTTACCTTATCTCTTAATCGGTCCTAATATCGATACGATCGGCATTCATTTCAACAAACTCGATTACCCAAAAGGCTACCAGTAGTTATCAAGGTAATCAAATACTTGCATCCTTCAGCTATTAATAAAATCGCTGTTCCCACCGAGGCTCCCATTTTGGTCTGAATAGAGAAACATAAATCGTATGTGAATGCGTCTTGCACCTGGCATGGTGGAATGCGACCTCCGACGCGGGGCGTGGTCTAAGTTATCGGAGGTTGGTTAAATGGGACCTTTTTTAAGTAGAGTGAGTAGTAAAAATGACTTTTTAAGTGTAGAATTTACACCCTTAAGCCGGGTCCGCAGCGCCGTGTTTTCGTGTTTGCAAACACGATAACATTGTTTGCTAACCGAATAGGGTCGTGGCCTAACAGTTTTGTTAGCAAAATTGGCGCTACGGACCCGGCTTAACATTGTTTGCCAACCTAATAGGGGCGTGGCCTAACATTTTTGTTCGCAAAAACACAATAACATGTTAGAAAATTGGCGCTGCGGATCCGGCTTTACTTATAAATGATGGTTAATGGTTGTTTGACTAGAAAGTCTATTACGATCTCTATTAATTGTGATATAAATGACAAGGACAGGTACAATTTAATCAGTGTTTCAAAATAACAATCTGTTAAAAATAACCCCTTATTAAAAATTACAATCTTTTATCAGTAACGGGGAGTACGTGCGGTGCTGGTGTACAGGATTTTTATTGCATACCAAGCGCAGATCAATTATTAAAAGTAATTATGAGGAAATGGATATATTCTCTTCATCCACGTCAACATCAATTCGACTATGTTGTCGGCTTTCTCTGTGAAAAATCACGAGTCAAGTAAACATTTCTCGAATTTCTTCTTTCGTGCATGTCGACACGAGCTATTTGACTACACTATTTTAAAATATTCCGCACTCAACAAAAAACAAAAGAAACTAAAAAAATATTACGGAACGCAATTTAAAAAATATCAAAGTACGAGCTATGCTACAAATGTGTTGCATCTCCGCCGGATGACATCGCTTAAAGAGAATTTAAATGAAATATTCGCTAATGCCTGATGAGCTTCGACGATTGCAAAAAAGACCGACATGGTCTCTGTTAGTATTTAGCTTTAGTATTCCAATAGGAAAATAATGTTTTCGTAATTTATTATCTTTTCTATCTAATTTATCTTTTTTTATTTGAGTTTGCAGTCCGCTGTTTGCGGACCTAAATTAAAATTGCCAGAAACACATATTTATTTATCCAGGTTATTGCACCGTATTCACAAGACTCAGAATTAATGAGACTAATCGCTACAGTGTATGAGTGTACCCGCTGTCTCTTATGTCTTATACCATGATTGTTACCGCGTGCAGTACAGTTCTTCAAAGCGTGGTCTCGGTATCAAGAGTATTATGCAGCATCCACCAGCTGTCTACTAATAATGTAATATTGAGACCATGGTTGGTAATAGAGTATTTATAACACCATTTCCCCTGAAGTAAAATAGTTTTGCGGATGAATAAATTAAATAAAAGGCAGGAAATAATTTAACACTCGGTAGCAATGAATCCCGGTCACCAACATAAACTTTAACAACTCGGAAACTAAGAATGGTAGCTTATTCAATAAAAAGTATATTCTAGCCTATTTAATACTAAAACTTCTTTGTTAGTCTATAAATCACTTTTTATTGGAATTAGTAATGTTGGTGAACCAGATTATTTACTCCCCAGCGTATACGGTTTTCTTAAAACCCAATACTTAACTATCCTTCGGTTTCTGAATTGAAAATGCGGGATAAGCAATACTTAGTACTATTTGAGTACGGAGTTGTCAAAAAAATGCTTTGAGATCCGTATTTTTTTGACAACTCCATACTCAAATGTAACTTAAGTACTGCTTATCATAGAATTCTCAGTTCAGAAACCGGAGGTATATTTTAGCAGGTTTTTTTAGCCGGTTTGTTCACTCTGAGATTTTCCATTAAAATGAACGAAATAATTGTGTAAGACACGAACAAAAACGAAAACCTTAAAATTAACCTGTGACAAAAGTCTTGGCTTTTTTATGATTAGTTATTGTTTACTCGCGTGCCTTTTTCGAGATTGCCCAACTAGTTTCGGATCCAAACGGAGCCCTTATTTATGAGCTGAACTCGTAGCGAGGTCGCGAGTTGGATCTTGGATTGTACATGCTTGCTGTTGCAATCTGAACTGTGCAGCGGTTAGCTAACACCAGAAACAATTTACAACTATAATCATTTCAGCCATTTTAATGTAAGGAGTTGAATTTTTTGAATGTTTTTTTTTAAAGCTTCTTGTTGAAGACGGCAATGAATGCCTCGTTGGTCTAGTGCGACAAAGTGTTATTGAGTTTTTCCGTATGGAATTTTAGTAACCCGGAGTCTGGATTTGTGCCCTTTTTGTTGGCAATAGACTCGCCCCCTATTATATGGGACTTATACATAGCGACGAAATGAGGGCGTACTGTACACCTCTGCCCAACCCTTCGGAGAATACAGGCATGATGTTATAGTTCGTTTAAAAGACTGCATTTGTGTTCTGTTAAGTGTAATCGTTGAGATCCGCATGAGAACCAAGGTAACTGAGATAGCACAAAGAATTGCCAAACTTAAGTGGCTGTGGGTGGGGCACGGTGCTCGCAGAACGGATGGCCGACGGGGCCGAAAGGTTCTGGAGTAGCGATCGCGTACTTGAAGTCGCAGCGTGAGAAGGCCTCCCACAAAGTGGACCGATGACCTAGTGAAGGTCGCGGGAATCCGCTGGCTGCGAGAGGCATAAGACCGGTCGATGTGACGATGCTTTTGGGAGGAATATGTCCAGCAGTAGACGTCTTTCGGGTGAATGAATGAAATGAATGAATAGCTGTATGAGGAGCTCGTGGCTAAATAATTACAGCCGCATAGACCGATCTTCCGGGTTAAGCCACGCTTGCCGAGGTTGGTCTGTGGATGGGTGACCATTTACCACAGCGAGTTTCCTCCGTGCCTCGGAAAGCACGTAAAGCCGTTGGTCCCGGCTGTCATTTGTAGATCTTTGACAGTCGTTACTGTTGGTCAGAAGCCAGAAAGTCTGACAACCAGTCTTACCAAGAGTATCATATTACCCAGTTACTGGGTTGTGGAGGTCTGATAGGCAGTCGCTCTATGTAAAATACTGATATTCAGCTGCATCCGGTTCGACTGGAAGCCGACCCCAACATAGTTGGGAAAAGGCTAGGCAGATGATGATAATGATGAATGAAATAAATGAATGTTCATTGCTCAAAAGAATCACGGTCAACCTCTTATAACTTGTACCACAACAATAAGTCTCACGATTGTTACCGCGCAGTTTACTGCACTAGACTTGTTATTGCAACGATAGGTTTAACATACTGTTTGAACTATTTGTTTACTGTGTAGATTGCGCCGATAAAAGTTAATAAATTCTGACAGTAACAATATAATTGGTTGTGATGTATGTTGGAAAATAGCCAAGGATGTGTCTTGTTATTAAATATAATTATACAGTTTTTTAGGGTTCCGTACCCAAAGGGTAAAACGGGACCCTGTTACTAAGACTCCGCTGTCCGTTCATCTGTCCATCTGTCATCAGGCTGTATCTCATGAACTGTGATAGTTAGACAGTTGAAATTTTCACAGATGATGTTTCTGTTGCCGCTATAACAACAAATACTGAAAAACAGAATAGATAATGGTACGGAACATTACGTGCGCAAGTCCGACTCGCACTTGGCCGGTTTTTTTTAACTTGATAACGTTTTACCCTAGTCTCACCTGATGGAAAGTGCAGACAGTGTCTAACATTGAGCCCCTATTCCAAGTCAGAAAGATAATTATACAGTGGTGCACAAACTAAAGTTAATTTAGGCTATTGCCATCTTTATCACTCTGATAGAATAAGAAAGAGACAGACGTAAATAAGAGCTGTCAAATTTAGTTGAACTAAAAATTTCCATACTAGACGACATTTAAAACGTGTCGACTAAAAAAAACATGGTGAAGTTCATTCAAGGCGTAAACTAATTTGTCATTTCTAACTAAGTTGTTGTCTATCACCGTCCTTTTCTCGCTCTATCTGTTAGTAAAAGATAGCAAGTCTCTAACGGCCATTTTCAATAACCTATCTATCGGCGGTTTGCCCTACTAGAGATAGCAATTTGACACTACTTCTATGGAGCTTACGTCAAATTTATATCTCTAGTAAGGTAAACCGTCGCTAGATAGGTTATTGAAAATGGCCGTAAGTTTAGTTGAGTTGGTGAACAAGAGAATCGGCACCAGTGTGAGTCTCCGTGTGTAAATATGAAATTGAAAAAAAAAAAAAAAACAACTTTACAAAAATCAGATTTCCGAAAAGTCTTCTTTATTTTTAAATGGCGATATTTTTTTGTGGATTTTGCTACAAAAATTAAAATAAATAAAAAAAAAAGTTTGTAAAACAAAGTTTTTTTATTTCAAATGTGCACTTTATGGGGACTCGCACCGTAGACCAACAGTGAGAAGTGATCAAAAAAATTAACCCCGTGTGTCGCGCGTGACACAACAAGGTTGCGTGCAAATCTACTAAAAAAATATAGGTAGAATTCAGCGCGGCGAACGTGCCACTCGCGCAGGTGACTTATTCTCGAAGTCGTTCGGGGCACTTCGGGATTTATTCGCAAACCTTCGCTAATGTTTTGTTTCATAACCGTAGAATTAGATATATTTGTGGCTGATTAAGCACGTTTTTAAACCATTCCCCCCAAGCCCCCGCCAACAACGCCCTAAGCCGAGGTCCGAGTCCCACTAGGGGTCGCCCTTAGTGCTGTTGTTGCAGGTGGTCATGATGTTAGTGTAGTACAAGTAGTTAGCTTAGGTTAAGTATTTTACTTCCCCCTCATTGGCTGGAGACCCTTCAGGTCTTGCCAATAACTGCGCGGTAACGTAGAAGGGGTCCCCAAGGACTATCTACACAAGACCAAAGAAAAAAAAAAGTTTTTAAATCAACACCTTGTATATCTTTGCCACTTGGATTATTATACTCTAACCAGATGCACAGACCCTGTCTGTTCTTATCATTAAGCGCGACTCGGATCAAAAGTCACTAAGTCAAAGAATAATAAAATCGTCGCCCGCGAGTGGAGAATCCTGCCTTTTATCCCCAGAGCCACATTACGTACGATTCCAAATACCTAATCAAAAAAAAACCTATTATTATACAATAAAAAAAATCAACACCAAAGGGAAAAAACCGTAACTCAATACACCGTCCTGATAACAACAGTATTGTCTTCACATTGGAACGGGAAAATGAAATTTGTCATCATCTGTAACAATTGTCTTAAAGGGCCCTGACACACTTGTATCGCTTGCTTCTTTATTTCAGTTATCTTTGCAATGTTTTGCTATTTGTTGAGTGAGGTAACACTGAATTATGTCAATGTCAAAGTCAAAAGTATTTTTTTGGTGTAAAAACGTCACATTTGTACCATTTGTAGTTATAACTGTAAGTGGACTGCACATACAGTCTGCAGTCGTTATGCAGTTGCATTGACTGAACTCGAATTGTCTTCAAGCTGCATTTGGCAGTTTCATAGTATGCAGTTACGAAGTTTTGTTTTCGAGTTCCGAAGTTACAGTAAATACAGTTTTACAATTTAAAAATTGAAATGTGTTTTTAAAAAGTATACAATTTTTTTTCTTATGCTTCATTAACTTTCCTATCATTTGTTCCTGGCTTAGCGTTAAGTTTCGGGACACCGTGTATGTGCTTAGTATATACTTGATAGCAAATAAATCGAGCCACTTCTATTTTTCACGTAGGTATAATTGTTATTATTTTTGGTATTATGGAACAGATCAATTCTAAACATATATCGCCTATAAGGTTATTTGATAACCTTTACAATGAGGGTAGTTTTTTTGTATTTTGAATTATACAATTCATGAAACCAAAACTAATAACCAGGACACGTGAAAAAAGGAGTGGCTCGATTTCTTTGCTCCCAAGTGTATTTGGGGTATCATATGGGAGTGCAGCAAGCTTGGGCAATCTTATTCTTGAACCAAAACAATAAAAGATATTTCTTACTCTATTTATATTGGAATGAAGCAAGTTTGGACAATATTTATTCTTGAACCAAATTCAATAAAAATATTTCTCACTCTATTTATAATAAAATCTAAAATTTACGTCTGAAAATATACCCAAGAACCGCACATACGCGCACATAATCCCAACGAAAACAAGTCTAACTACGTAAAACAGGTTAATATCACTTAAATTATATTGTTATCCAAACCACGACCGCCGTACATCGTGATAAGCTAAACACAGTTATTTTATTACACTAACTAGATGTTCATGAACGCCATAACGTACTCACTGCACTTGCATTTAACCCCGTGAAATAATTTCAAGAGATAATCTCTAATTCAGCCACTGATAGAATTATTGCACACGAATAAATGGTTTGGATAGCAGCCAACGTTCAAAACGGAACGAACAGGCCCTTTCGCCCTTCAAACGATATTAATTTCCAATACAAATCCCATAAAGTTCAAATTTCATTGTGTTTTACCCCAAAATTTGGAGCAACCTAATTTCGACTTAATCGCGGAGATTATAAGATCAGTTTTTCTTAATCTTTCTTTTGGTGCAATTACGAATAAAAAAGGAACGGCCAGGAAGTATGGGCTCCTAAAAATAAAAATAAAGTAATTTGCAACGAACTTAATGCAATTTACTTGGGCTTAATTCGGATGGACACAAAGAACAACGGCAAACTCCCAAACAAACTATTGTTGAAATAATCTTTTGCGTCTGCTATTGAAACATATGTAAAAGTATAGAGCTTGAATTCCTGAACAGATTTGTCTTCAGGCTTACTATTAAAGAGACTCTCGAATTCAAGATATTCTAGTTTGAAGTTTTGCTTAACTAGAAATAGAAAGAACAATGGCGAACTTTGATACATCACTTTATCTGTTTATCTGTATAAATAAATCGTTACGTCTTCGTGTCATCGTAGGCTTTGTGTATTCGCAATTTTTTTTTATTCTTAATGTTTTGAGCCATTTCTGATGAAATGAGCGATTCGCCACTTGTCCCTAGGATTTGAGAAAATAGCTCATAAAGTATATTTAGGTTAGAATATTTTTATGATTATACTGGTACGAAACAAATTATATTTTTTCTCTCTAAAAAAATCCCATGAATATCACTTTGGTAGTCTAGCCGTCTAGCATGCCTGATGCCCTAACCAACAAAACATCATTCTAAAAAATGTTTTGAATTCAATGAAATCCATATAAACACCCTGGCCTATGCAATAATTAGCGAACACATCCCTCGGTTATAGTTTTGTGAACATAGGTGTACGAGTTCAGTAAAAATTAAAAAATCTACTTTGTAAGATGTAGGGTATAAATAAAAGATTTCGTGTTATTATATTTAATTTTATTTGTCTTTTGCTCTTCTTAATGAGTAACACAACAATTCTGCTGGTGCTGCTTTATTTCTTTGATGCCTTAGTTCCTTTGTAACACACCAATGTCATGACAATGAACATTTTAGTAAGTTACTTCCTCCATGATGACACGGGTTCACGTACCATGATTTTATTCTCCCTCTTACTAAAGAAGTATTTCCACTCCCTCTGAGACTATACCTACTCAGAGAAATTCACTTGGTCAATCACTACACAGAAAAATCCTCAAAATCCATGTGCCACTTTTCACTTCTCAACTCCAAATCGAGGAGTGAAATCGTAGTCCGTTAATGAGTAGTACAACGTAACATTAACGCAACTTAGAAGTTTTAAATATTTGTCAGAAGCCGTAGCACTATCACCGAATATAATAATTATGTCCAACGACAAAGCGTAGCCGTGTAAGCAGTAAAGTTAGGCCCCTTGCTGACAACACTGTTTTAGGACCGTGGCTACCGGCTACGCACAGTTTCAAACCGTAGTAAGTCTGGATGTCGGATATGCATGGCACAGTATGGAGCTATTTTGACGACACCATTGCTAACGATGGCCCAGCTTGCCGCCGTGATCGGTTACGACGTGGCTACCCTGTGCTCAAACTGCTACGGTGGCCTATGTGCACTCCTTGCGGAGGCCGGTTGTACGCACGGCGCATCCTACATAAGTGGCACTTAACCCGGCTAGCTAGCGGGTACAAACCATATCATCTACGAGTTTGGCCGGGGTTCACCCGGCGCCTCGATCTCGTCTACTAGGGGCTTAATAATATACTGATATTTGACAACTCTAGGATTGACAGTGACAGTTTTTGAAAGAAAGCATTGTCATGTTTGTGTTGCTATACTTATTTTTTCATATACTTCTATTGGGTAAACAGGATTATAGAAAATCTATTTCTTTCCTAATATACGCCAAGCTTTGCTGTCTTTATTTTCTTATTTGTTTCACGAATTATTGAATAATAATTCATTAACCGAAATAAAACATCTAATAAAATAATTAAGCATTAAATGTATTAACATAGCTGGTAAAAAATCTTCGAAATTAATTATAAGGGCATTTCTCAAAGTGTTGCAAAATTAAAGAAGCATGGAGAACAAATAAAAATTATTCGAATTAACGGGAATATCAGTAAAACTTTGAAATGTAATATATTTTTTTCAGAGAGTTCGTTTTTAATGTTAAAGCTACAAGAATATGTAGAAAAAAATTAGCCTTTTTTTAATATACCTCATAACATGAGACGCTTATTTAAATCTCAGCAATGATTTTGCCATTGTTCTTTTAGCAAGATTCAAAATGGAAAGCAGAGAATAAACGCCAAAACGTAACAAAAATAATATCACGCCTGTATTCCCCAAAGGGTTTGGCAGGGGTATACATACATACTTTGGCTTGTATAGTACAACCTCATTTCATCATCAACTTCCATATATTAGGGGGCGAGCCTATTGCCATCAACCGCGCACAAATCCAGACTCCGCGCTGCTACTGAGAAATTCCACACGGAAAAACCAATTACAAAAAATAACCCGACCTGGCGTCCGAACCCAGGACCTCACGCTCAGTAGTTGCACTTGTGACATCTAGACAAACAAGGCAGCGATGCGAGCACGGATCTTTTTATCGAGTCGATTCGAGAAATTTATCTATTCTAAACGTCGAATTTGACATAAGATATAGATATAACGACAATTGCTGTCATTTTATCTATACCTTACGTAAAATTTGACGTTTAGTTGTCGTTTCATCTATATCCGGCTTCTCAGAAAATAATAATTATAATTTTCTATTTCAAGATAATATCTACAAATCGAAATGCATAAGAATATAAGAAGCAATTAGGCACACTTCAATGCTATAAATAGACGCTCAAGGGCCATTCAATGCGGGAGGGTTGCAAGCTAAATATAGAGGGTATTTATTTATAATACCCACCAGCCAGTAATTGTCCCAGTGCAGGGCAAAAGCCCCTTCTCATAAACAGAAGGAACGAGCATTGATGAACAGGCTTGCGGTGCTTACTGGCAATTTTAGCCAGCGGCTGCAGATAAGATAAGATGATGATGATTTTTATTTTCTCGTCACAATACATTGCAATATTAGTCATATTTTATACAAAAATGTAACACAGGTTTATTTTTGTGGGAAACTGGTGCGTAAACTAGGCTCAGGACCTGTGTTTCAGGCCGTCAGGACTCCACCCTCTAGGTTTAATTAACATATAGATACTCTGACCGTATCTTGCGCGGCTCATGTTTCGTGGCGTTACGCGTATGCAGCGCGATGCATGACGCATACAAAGGAGATGTTTCAGAAATATATGGAGCCTGGGCTAGCACCATGTACACTATATGGAAATATAGCTATACAATAAAGTAACCGTTGTATTATGTTAATTTTCTATAATTTTACTTTGTTTAATTGTACATTCCAGTTAACTTGGTCAAGGAGAGTAACACAACACATAAAAATATGGTGGATCGAAATTATGTGAAATGTCATTTTGACAATTGTTGACATGTCAATGACCCCATAGTGTTTATTTCTTGTTTACTCACTTATCCTATCTACGTTGTTTATAGACGAAAATACTTGGATTTCGTTATAATTATAATGAAATAGAACTACAGGTGTTGTACTCGATTACGTCACACACACATCACGAAACCTAGAACTGTCAAAGTTGTCAAACTCATGTTAATGTCAAACACAACTGTCATGGCTACCAGAAAAAAAGGGTTAACATATATTAAAAAACGTCCTCAAATAATAATTCCAGTACAATAATTGTACTCTTCGTCAAATTAATTTATTTGTATTTTTATGGTCATCCCCTATTTTTTTCCTATTTTTCTAGATACTGTACATAGTGGTGGCCCAAAATCAAACATCTCCTTTACCTGCGCGACTTCGCAACGCGTATTACTGTCATTACGCCGCGGTTGATAGGGCCTAGAAGATTCGCGCGCTCGATTGATGTTACTTTAACCATATTGGGCATATTTTCAGCTGCTTCAGTCACACTTAAGCCTCTTTTGCGTCGCGTATCTTGCGCGTTGTCGCGTATCGCGTATCAGGTGGTACAAAATACGCTAAGTGTGTTTTGGCCCTTAGTCCAACTTTCGTCACGGTGTTTTCCTTCACCTTGAGCATTGTGTCGCTGGATCAAATGGGAATAGGATTAACTTAAAAAAAAAACATTGACAAGATCACATTGGTGCATTGGTACAGGCCAGATTCAGAATCCGCAACCTAGCTTAGGAAGGGATCTGTAAACTTCCAGGCCACCACGTCACGGTATTTGTAAATAATGTTTTAATAAATACCTTTTCACATGAAACAGCCGCTGCGGTTTGTGGTCTACGTAATAATTCCGCTACGAATTTATAATTCATTTCATTTGTAATTGGCGTGGGTATAATAAAGGATTTACAATTAATTTTCATAAAGGTGTCACGCCAATAAGCTGTTGTTATTCTGTGGGTTTCGTTAATTCTGTAAATTAAGTCATTTAAAACGAACTTGCAAAAAGGTTCAGATTTGCAAAGTACTTACAGACAGTTAAATTTCCATTATTTTTTAGCTGTGATCTTAATTTTTCAGGAAGAAAGTCAAACATTTCAAATTCTTAAATAAATATTAAGTACTAATCTTTAGCACAATATTAGATTAGGTATACGTTGTCATAACTGAAAAAAAAACGTAATTCAATTTCTCCAAAAGAAATTCTTTTGATAGCTGCGGAAGCTGTACAACTGTATACATAATACATGCCATCAAATTAATAATCTCTATGTCGGTCAGGGATTCGTCTCCAGTTTGCCTTTATTGTTTCACTGGAGTGGAACCCCAAGAGTGCCCGCAAGTCTCAACTCTGGCTTGCCTTTATCGGCCGGACAGAGGGGGGCTGCCAGAGCTACATGGTCAGGGGTGGAAGTGTCTAATGGCGTAATAGCGGGGATACTCACTCCGGGTCTTTTAGACCCGCGAAGATGAAACCGGGGTCACACCTCTCTACACCTCTAGCCGCTCACACGTCTGTCACCCCCTTCGCCTATGTACTGGTGGCTTTTCAGGAGGCCCAGCTAGTGAGCTGGCAAAATTCTTTTAATAGCTGCGGAAGCTGTACAACTATATACATAATACATGCCATCACATTAATAATACAACATTAACATTAATAATTATTATTATGACAGTAAAACAACAAAATATAAAAATCTACTCAATCATCGCAGCGATTAACACAGTTCGTGTGAGAAGACGTTAAGTTTCAGCCGTCAAAAAATAAAATAAAAGCTCTCGTTGACAGATGCATGTTGAATTCCGTTTGTGTGAGTTATTTATAGATTTTTATGTATGTATTTTTTTCCTTGTAAGTGTTTCATACGAGAATGTAATGATGAATGATTTCCCGTCGTAAAAGATTTTATAGCTTAAGAAAGTATTTGATATGTGAGTTATCTGCAATGCATTAATGGAAGCAATTCTTGTTACATTGTTATTAACACAGCGACGTCCATCTTACCTCCGCCACCCAAAATCTGCCGATATTGTAAGATTCAATTCAATTCTAAAACTCATTTATTCAAAAAAGACTAGAATTATTAGTTCTTTTTGAAAATCAATGTTACAGCGACATAAGTCTCTAAAAACTCTCGCCCTTCACCGCTTATTATTAGATCGGCTATTGGATAAATAGTTATTGTTATATAGGACTCTGTTATAGATATTCGTTTGTTTTATTATTATAACTTTCGTGAGACACATTCATATTTATGATTAGTTACGGTTTACTCACGTGCATTTTTCGGGATTGCCCGACTAGTTTCGGACCCAAACGGAGTCCTTAATCATGAGCTGATCACGCGGCGAGGTCGCGAGTCGAACTAGCGCTGCACCGCGCCGCGTAGCGTTGCGCCCGCGACGAGAGGGGCGCGCTCTGTGTCGGTATTGCTCGTGCATCTTCGTCACTTGTCGTGTCCGTGTTGTTGTGATACTGAGTGCCGGTGCATACTGCGCTTACTGTGTCGCACTCCCGAAAAATGCACGTGAGTAAACCGTAACTAATCATAGATATTCGTATGATAACGGGGACTGATCTTGATCTCCGAGGCACAGAGTGGTCTTATTGTGTGAAGAATGAAACAAACCAATAAAAATTGTACTACACACCGCACAAATACTTCAAATACCTGGAAAAATATGCTACGCGCATGCGAAATAAGCTTTATTGTTAGGCGAGAAGTTAGGGACAACTAACAACTATACACGGTGTCCCAAACTTAATGTACAGCCGGGACCAAATGTAATAACAGGACAGTTAAAGACTGTTCAGAATAAATATTGAACATGTAAAGGTTTTTGAGTTTCTAAGTTTTCATGAATAAAATTTTACCTCATAAATCTAATCATTAAAATGTTTTTAAAAATTTTTCTGAACATTAATAAATTGCCAGATCATTTATTTATTATTGGCGTTGTGTTGCAAGACACCCTGTAGTATCCACGTACAATCAAGCGAATTCCTTATTAAAGATTGATACTACTGATATTATAATAAAGTTGTTCTCTAGAACTCAGAAATGGCATACCTATTTTTATCTGACATAAAAAATGCCCTCTTATTTCAATTACCTCAACTATTCCAGGAAATCATACATATATTTTATGTCTTGCCAATATCCGCTATAAGCCCAACCAGCCTATGGTATTCGTTTCATAATTAGACAGTAGCAAGTGCAGTCATTAAGCCTGGAACTGGTATATCTGGTCTAGGAGGAAATTAATACATAAATGGGAACGTTAGAAAGGCGATAGTGACTATATCAGGAATAGCTAAGAACAAGTTTGCCTGGATTGTGCTTTAAAATTGGTTTTTATTAAACCTTCTTGGGTTTCTTAAGATGGTGACTGAACAATGGCTGCTTAAATTCTTGATAGGAGTGAGGCGTATTTACGTAACAGCTATTTAAATCAGGTATCTTATGATAACAGACTATAACTGTGACAAACAAAAACCAGTTCCTGTTCCACGAGCTAACAAAATTCCCTATAATAATATGACAGTCACAAGCTTTTCTCTATTCATGCTTATGACAGTTATCTTAGTTGGAATAAGATAAAAAATGTTACTGTTACTCTGTGACATCCGGTTACAGCCGTCACAAGCTCTTTTCTTTTCTCGCACAGGTTTAACACCTTAGTTAGAAAGAGAAGTACTGCTGTTACAAAAAACAGGTTAAACGTTGCTAATATATCTGTGGTAACAGAGAACACACAATAGTTTGTTCCCACAAAGTATGAAATAACAGACTGTTATTATGTAACAGGTTTTTGGAACTGCTATTTACGTGTAACAGGAACAGGCGTAACAGATACGTGATTTTACCTGTTACAACCCGTTCTTAATTCTTGGATACTCTCTTCCTCTAGGGTATTACTTCACTGCATCTGTATGTTAAAAATCTGGGGTGCAGCAAGGAGCTCCTACAAGTGACGATGCTTAAGTACGTCCGGTGCACCCTGGGCTACTGCCCAGATTACTATCCTCGATGCCAACTTTGCATACTAGCTAATCTTTTCACCATAGAATGAGTAATTCTTGAATAGCTCGTGGTGACACGAGAGCAGAAGAATCTGAAATGAAGCCTTCTGCCTAGCTTTTTCTTAAAAATGTCGGAGTCAGCTTTCAGCACGATTTCGTGGCCGTGGTTTTGGCCTTAGTTACGAGCGTTTCCTACTCCATAACACCTACGGACCTACGATTATTTCGGGGCCCAAACTAAAGCCTGGCGTCGACTACAGCCGAAACGCGTCGAATCGAGTCGAGTCGCATTATTTTGTTTCGTGTGAGCCGAAACGGTCAGTAATCGCAAGTCGTTAAAACAGAAATTCGCGTGACAACCAATGCGCGCAAGTTATGCGACTTGGCGCGTCTCGGCTCATCGCTAATCGACGCAGTTTTATAGTAAATGTATAGTAGGCGAATTATTGCGGTTCTATTCGACTCAACTCGGCGAGCCTAGTGGACGCCAGCTTTAAGAATGAATAACAACACGATTTGACAATTGTCCCTACTACCGATGTGTTTTTGCCCGTCCGAAAAGTTGAACTTGACACTTGTTTTGTTCACTCCTACGTTTCGGGCTACTTTTGGACGGGTGACTAACTTCGTTGACGGACTAGCCCCCATCTGGGGGATGCGGCTGAATATAAACATTTTACACGGAGTGACTGCCATCAGACCTCCGCAACCCAGATACTTAGCAATGGCGATATCCTAAAGTTAGACCGGTTGTTAGTCTTTCAGGATTCTGACTCCCCTAACAATAGGTATTCGTATAACCGGGACTGACGGTTTAACGTGTTTGTCGAGGCACAGAGGGGTCTCGATGTGTAGGAATAGTCGGTCATCTACGGACTGGATATTCATAGAATACTTTTTATAGGGATACCCACATGAACTAGTTGTCCCAGGATGCGTGAAACCGCGGGCAATAGCCATTACTGCTATATTTAATCAAAGCTGCTGTGGCGCTTTCCTCAAAATGCCATTCCAGACGTTGCCTTATATCGTTACACTCGCATAGTTTTTACACTACAATGTCCTTGACCTCTGACGTTTGTTCCGACATTTCTTCTCAGAGATAGTGAGAAAAAAAATGGAGGCGCCATCTAGTCTTAAAAAAATATATATAAAATTGACCAGTAATAGTGTTTGTAACAGATAACGCAACGTGCGTCAACCCTTGCGCCATCCCATCTTCCTAGATCGGCAGGCTGTGCTGGCGCTGCTGCTGCAGTTGCGGAGGCCCTCAAGAGGCGAAAAAATAATAACTTCATTAGTAATTATATTTTCGAGCCGTTTGGGGTCGAAACACTCGGGTTGTGGGGTCTGAGTGCCCAACTTCTATATAGAGAGGTTGCAAGGCGGCTGGTCGAAACTTCCCGTAACCCGAAGGCTGGTTTCTACTTTGGCCAAAGGATTAGCATTGCCATACAACGTAGCAATGCTGCCAGCCTTCTGGGCACGTTACCAGTCGACAGCGATGCGGAGGAATATTTTGATGCCCTATTTTAGTTTATAGTTTTATTCAGATATATTTTTCACTATTTGTATATGTTACGGCTAATAGCCGAAGTGCGGCTACACTTAGTTTTAGCCGGGTACAACTAGGTGCAGCCGGCCACATGCGGTTAAACTTAAATCTATCCTACTTATCTTCGGTTAGAACTAGGTTTAGCCTTCATCATAGTGGCTAGAACTAGGTGCAGCCGCACACCGATGGTTAAGGGTAACCCCGACACGGATAGGTTAGGTTCGAAGGGGATGAAGCCCCCGTTATCCCCTTCGTGTTAGGTTACTTTAAACCCTGCAGACAGAAATAGGAGCCCCGCACAGCGGGGCTCCGTCGACTTAAGCTCCACGGCTAGTTCTAACCAACTGCTACTGGTTGCACCTAGTTGTACCCGGCTAAACCTAGGTGTAACTTTTATTTGTAATTATGTAAATATTGTTTCTTTTATTTGTAATTATGTAACTTTTTTTTGTGTAAATATTTACAGAGATAATAATCATTTATCATTTACCATACACCAAAATATCTTATCTAAATTCATACAATATAAATAGGTCACACAATCTTATGTTTTTGGAAGATCAGTCTCACGTTAGCATCCATTTTTATTTGTTAACCCTCCTGAGACGTCACGCGGGGTAAAATACGAATAGAGATAGATTACTGTAAGTGAACTCGAGAATAATCTGTTTTCTTACTTGCATGAAACAAAATTGTATAAAACTAGTGGGTATTCAGTTGAAACTCACGCCATTTTCCAATGTGGGTAGGCAGATACTATTGAACGCTACATGCAGCGAACAATTTTTTTTTATCCCTCTCTGCTGCTTATTTATTTATTAATACTTCTATGCAATATGGTGGTACATAAGGCGGACTTAATGCCATAAGGCATTCTCTACCAGTCAACCTTTGGGTTAAAAAGAAAAGCATCGAAATAGGTACAGCAAAAAATTAACAAAAATGGAATGACAATTTCGAACTGAATATAGTACGAATTATAAGATAAATATAAATTACATAAAATACATAAATAAAAATAACAAAATATTAGACATTATTTAATAAATATCAATTACAAAACATTATGAAAATATAAATATAATTATGACGAAGATTAAACTAGATGATTACTGTTTCAAACTGTGTCCTGTGTGTCAAACTCGTTTATTCAAAAAACGTCAATGTTACAAACGGCAACCTTAAAAACGCCCGCCCCTCACCACTTCCTAGTGTTTATGCTGTGAAGAAATGGAGCAACAAACTGCATAGCAACACAGATCTGTCTGTCAAGTGAATTAAGTAATTGAGTCTTTAGATACCTTAACGCAAGTGATAATCTTTTGATCCGTACATCCATGAATTAGAGGTGTGGGCCGGGATCAAACTCAGACCTTCCTATATGAATACTAGACTATGGCACTGCTCACGAGAAACCGTACTTCAAGCTTTTAACCCGTGTGGGGTTAGGTTAGATTATAAAACCTCCTAAACGCATTCTAGGAATATACGGTCCGCCTGGCTAGCTACCACCCTGACATTAAAGTCCGGCGCCAAGCAGTTGCTGTGTTCCGTCGTGTTTATGTGATAGCCAGAGGGGTATGAGGGAATTCCTCGATATCTCTGTTACTTGGCTGCTCCATCAGGTGCGACTAGGTTCAAAGTCAAATAAACAAAAAAAAAACCTTATTACAGTTATTAGCGTATTAGCGTTCCTTGCGAAGTATGTGCAGTGTAACTTTGAATGATTGATTGAAGAATGATGTGATAAGACAAAGTTGCGGTTTAAAAGATGATGTAGTAACAAAAATTTAAAGGAGTATGTTTCGGTGGTTTGGGCATGTTGAAAGATTGAGTGAACGGCGATTAACAAAAGGAATTTATAAGTCGAATGTCAGTGGAAACGCCAGTAGAGGACGTCCTAGAAGGACATACATTGATGTTATTGGTGATGTTCTTCAAAAAGAACAGGTGTATAGTACTTTCAACCGGCGCGCATGTTTGTTAATATATATGACTGTGGACGAAGCGAAAGGAGTATGTAAGGATCGTAGCATGTGGCGTTCTACAGTTTCTGCCTACGCCCATGGGAAAAAGGCGTGAGTTTACGTTATGTTATATTAAAAAACTTATTAAGGCTCTCAGAACTGTTCATACGCTTAAAGACTCCACAATGAGTTCGGACGTCAAAATAAATTATTTACGAAAGCCCTCCTAAGCTGGTCACAGCCTTCTAGATTACTTATTATAGGTACATTTGTATCTTGACCTTTCTACAACGAAGTAAAAAAGATAATGATGTGTTCCGGAAATAAGAAGGGACATTGGTAATGAAATTGTTTTTCGTTTTATTATTTCTTTTTTGATACAAAAAATGTTTGGGTCGTATCTGAACGGATGTTTTATGTTGATTGTTTTTTGTCTAGAAGATTAAAACAATGGAATGTCGTTAAAACTTTGGTGTGTTTAAATATTTATTTTCACTGCAATATAGGCGATTCCTATGATTTACAGAGCGTTATCTGTGAAAATTAAGATTCTCGTATTTTTTGATATACAGGGTGGAAACGTTTAGTGTCAACAGGCTATTATTCCGTCAGTTTAAGAAATATTTCAGGGCTTAAGGTTAATATCAAAACTAGGCCGCCTAGTAACTAAAATAACATAAATATTTTTAGGAAAATAACCGCCATTTACCGAGAATTTTGATTTTACAACCTACTTCCGTACATTCAGTCAGTGTGACATTTTTGTTCATGAGATATTCAAGAAGCTTATACTTTTTTGCACTTTATTTTCGAGCTGAATTGTTTACTGAATTACTCGATTAAGTACTAATAACTCAAAAAAAAGGATAATATTTCTTTCTTGTACCTATTGACAAAGTCGCCAACATTTTTTATTTCAACTTTTAATCAATTGAACTGGCTGAAAAAAAAAATAACAAGTTACTAAAAAAACAACGGAGTTATCTTTGAGTTCCAAATTCAAAAAAATGTTGTTCTTATAGTTTTTTTATTTAATTTATAAAAAAATACACCTAATGTCCATTCCCTTAAAGCGTAGGCAGAGGAGTTCTGTTATACAGCCACAAGTTCTTCGTGACTGTATTTAGCGCCATGTATTATGGAACATTGTTATTGAACTATTAGTATTTTTATTAGTTGAACAAACTGGTTTCAATATTATTACTATTTATTAGACATGAAAGTAATTGGCTATCGCATTACGTAGGCAATCTGGAACTACAAAATCTGTCTGTTTTCTGTTCGAAATCCTGGGTTAGATTTAGGTAGTGCTCAGGAATCTGGTGATATGAAGCTTTATTATAGAGATGACTAAGATAGACCGAAGTCGAGTAAGGCTAACTCCGCCGTCATACTAACAGTAAGGAAGAGAGAGATTACGTAGTTATGATTGGTACGATCAGCTGAAAGAAACTCTCATACTAAATGTATGGAGGGAGCGAAAAACTAAATTTTCAATATCTGGCTTTTCTTTTTCCTAAAGTTATGTATATTATTTTACTCTCCATATAACCTAGTTTTGATAATAGCCTTAACTTTTTAAATATCTCTTAAATTGCCGAAATAATCGTCTGTTGACACTTAACGATTCCACCCTGTATATAGTAGTAGTAGGCTACTTTTATAGATAGGATTAGCATAGTTAGGTTAACTTAGTATGACAATAAAAAAAAGCAAATATTATAAGTTAGATCCTTAACATATACAACTTGTTTAACGTTTTTAGTGAGAACTAGCTGTACCTGCGGCTTTGCCTACAGAAACATAAGGATACTATTCATCACCCACACTCAACAGCGTGATAATTTGTACCCTATAACTTGACCCACTCTTTAAAGAACGTGGCTGCCAAACAACTGAATCTATACAGTAGGACTGGCGTGAAGTTCAAACACCCAAACAGAAAAAAATCTAAAAAAGAAATGTTTGGCATCAGTATCGTTCCTTTGGTGCGTTGCACTTACTTCTTTTCAAAATTACTTAACGTACAGTTTTAGCTTCGTAACGAATTTATTGTAGGTATAGATGATTTTCCCCCTTCTTCTTTTATATGTTCTAGAATTTGTTTTTTCTCTTTGACTCTACTTAGAATCTCTTCGTTGGTTACTTTTTTCGTCCATGATACTCTTTTTATCCGTCGCCAGCACCACATTTCAAAAGCTTCCAACCTTTCTCGGTCTCTTTGTGTGAGAGTCCACGTTTCACAAGCGTAAAGGGCAATGCTCCAAATAGGTTTATGTTTTTATTAGTTTTTTCCTGATATTTTTATTTATTTTGGATGTAAAAAGGGGTAGTTTTTTTGTGAAATGTTTGTTTTGCTATGGCTCTTCAAGGTTTTATTATGTCTGATGTGAATCTTGCGTCTTCTGTAATTAACATCATAGAAGGCAAATTACAAGCAAAGAGAAAGCCAGGTAGACCAAGAAGAAAGTATACAGAACAATTGAAGGAAAAGACAGACGTGATAACATACAGAGAAATAAAAGAATTGGCCCTGGATAGAGAAAGATGGAGATTGCTACACCGAAAAGTGCCCAGCACTTAAATTTTGGATGGATAGATGGTACTATTATTACAAGGCTTGAAGTTAGGATTCCTACAAAAAAAAACGTAGTTCATCGTTATATCATCGAATTAAAGAAATGCAATAAATAATATAGTTTAACCGGTAGAGGCCCGACCGACGATCCAGATCGTCAGTGCCATTGTTTATCTATTGTGTCTATAATTACAGTACTCAATCGGTACGTCCCGACCGACGATCCGGATCGTCAGTGCCATTGTTTATCTATTGTGTCTATAATTACAGTACTCAATCGGTACGTCCCGACCGACGATCCGGGTCGTCAGTGCCATTGTTTATCTATTGTGTCTATAATTACAGAACTCAATCGGTACGTCCCGACCGACGATCCGGATCGTCAGTGCCATTGTTTATCTATTGTGTCTATAATTACAGTACTCAATCGGTACGTCCCGACCGACGATCCGGATCGTCAGTGCCATTGTTTATCTATTGTGTCTATAATTACAGTACTCAATCGGTACGTCCCGACCGACGATCCGGGTCGTCAGTGCCATTGTTTATCTATTGTGTCTATAATTACAGTACTCAATCGGTACTTCCCGACAGACGATCCGGGTCGTCAGTGCCATTGTTTATCTATTGTGTCTATAATTACAGTACTCAATCGGTACGTCCCGACCGACGATCCGGGTCGTCAGTGCCATTGTTTATCTATTGTGTCTATAATTACAGTACTCAATCGGTACGTCCCGACAGACGATCCGGATCGTCAGTGCCATTGTTTATCTATTGTGTCTATAATTACAGTACACAATCGGTACGTCCCGACAGACGATCCGGGTCGTCAGTGCCATTGTTTATCTATTGTGTCTATAATTACAGTACTCGATCGGTACGTCCCGACAGACGATCCGGGTCGTCAGTGCCATTGTTTATCTATTGTGTCTATAATTACAGTACTCAATCGGTACGTCCCGACAGACGATCCGGGTCGTCAATGCCATTGTTTATCTATTGTGTCTATAATTACAGTACTCAATCGGTACGTCCCGACAGACGATCCGGGTCGTCAGTGCCATTGTTTATCTATTGTGTCTATAATTACAGTACTCGATCGGTCCTGTGTAGTACTGTAATTATAGATACAATAGATAAACAATGGCACTGACGATCCGGATCGTCGGGCGGGCCTCTACCGGTTAATGACACAAATCTAGTTACCAAGAGAGATTAACATCCCCATTACGCTTCTATGCAATAAACACAAAAGACACTGTAATAAATAAACACACAGTTCACGAATATTCATAAACAACTACAGATAATATCGTACAAAAACCTATTTCACCTACCAACTACAATATGAATATTCATAATATTTTATTCATGAATATAACCCATGCAAATTGCGGCACCCGTATAATTTAATTGAGCTGTTCCTACACTACAGCTTAAATTAGCTAAAACTATTCAAAGAATCTGCGGACGGAGCGTAGATAGTCTGGATTATGCCTGGCAAGAGCTTGGTAAGTCGACTGGGTACTGACATACGGGCCACGGGATTGACATATGGAACAAACGAATGGTGGTATTCGAACACAATTTTTGTCTTCTGTTTTTTATTTTGCATTAGGGTAAGTTAAAAATATTCGACTTTATTCGTTTGTTCAATACGTCTCTAAGGCAATAGTCGTTGTGAATTCTTTTCATTCTTCCATAAATTATACAGACCATTTAGTAGACTGACTTTGACATCTAATAATAGTTATATTTATAATGTGTATTAATTTTTTTAATTAAATTCCTAATCATTTTAAATCAATGACTTTTCGAAGTTTAAAAAAGTCTTAGCACGGTGGCTGAGAAATGTTTCTATAGCATTCACGATTTCTTTGAATACAAATTGTAAACTGATATTATCTTGAAAGAAGTGCTTTGAAAAAAAAATAACATGTTGTCCTTAACTTCACATAAGTATTTGTACGCTCGTAAGAGCAAAACATAGTGGACTATCATCATCATTATAACACCTTTATAATTTACCTGTGTTTGTGTCAAATTAATGATTATGATTTCCCACACATTAAACTTTTATATTTATCTGGCTCTGTTGTCATCTAAGTACGAGCATAGCGGTGCTGTTGACTCCAAATAATTCTTAATTTTGGAACAGACTTCTAACCAGTAGTGCACTTGATAAAGTTCTTGGAAAAACAGCCTGGAGTAGATTTCCAAATTTGTATCGTTGTAAAATACAAGGTTAGGTTAGAGATATACATATATAACAGTATAGATGATTGAGGAGATGATACATAGATTTTAGAGTATTTTTATTAATCAAAAATCAAATCAAAATCAAAAATGTTGATTTGTTAGAATATGGTACAGTAGATGTTACAATATTGGTTCCAGCATATCCTTCCATAACATGGCGTACAAATCTTTCCACATAAAAACAAACAAAGCTTATATTACTGACCTATTGATAATTATGAGAATAAAATATGAATTTATAATAGTTAATTAATAAGGATTGAAATTGTATTATAGTAATAATCATGAATTATGTAGTTGTTGCATGTGGTAGGTGAAATCTTAGAACAGCTATTTCCCTAAAACTATTGAGTTTTGTGGAAAGTTATAGAACAAAAGTTATTAATTATGATAGGTACTTTAACCCCTTTCCAGATTAGTACCCTCTTTCTGGCTAACCTTGTTGGTATAGCTAAGGTTAAATTGGGATTTTGAATTACCTTTATAGGGTTTGATATTATCAGAAAGTTCCTACATTTATATTCACTAACAAAATCCTCCTAGTATTACAAATGTAAGTTTGTATAGATTTTTACTCAGAATGTTTGACATGTTTGTTGCCCAATCAAGCATAAACAGCTGAACGGAAATGGATAAAAATTGCAACACAGATAAAACATGTGGAGAAACTTGGTGAGGTGTTCCTCCAACCAAAGGGAGGATCCTCCAACCAGGCGGAGTCTTGTGCCTGGCGGGCTACTGCCCAACGGTTGGTGATGGGAGGTTGTATATACCGGGTGGAAGGGACATCGTAACGTATACGTGTACCATGGATCCAGTACATGATTCTGAACCCCCCAGCGTTGGAATTTTTCGTCGCTTTTTTCTTAATTTTTACGATTTTTTTTGCAGTTTTTTTAAATTTATAGTGTATAAAATCATTATTGTTTTCCATCCCAATGCGATGAAAAAGAAAAAAACAATTATTTCACAATTTTCACGTAAAACAGCAATGAAAATCAAACTTAAAAAGTGCTCCCGATCAGCTGTTTTGGTAAAGTTCACGAACCGAGGTTATCGCAACAAAGTAAGTGAGTGCAACAAAGTAGGCAGTGTAGGCACTAGTCACTGAGCGCGCGCTCACTCAAAGAAGCCGACATGCCGCTGCGCCGACGCGCGGTATCGACAAAGCTATAGCGGCCAGTGCCTATGAATCTAACAGATGCGTTATTACGTAAATTAATATCAGATTGACTACTTTTATTTAGACTTTTTATCTGGGATTATTAATGATCTCTGATAGTATGTCCAATACTGTTATCAATTTTAATAAATTGAATGTAAAAAAATAAGTTTTTTTAGTAATTAACCTTTTTTTTAGGCAATTTTTGTTATAAACATTTGTTTTTGCATTAACACCTTTGTTTAACCGATGTAATCTGATCTTTAGTAAATTTTAACCCTATCCATTTTCGCAATTTATTTTGTCAGTACAACTTAATGCGTTGGCACAGTCTATCATTTTATTGGTCTGTGCATGATCTAGGTGCCTACGAGTCTATGACGGCTTGTCGGCGAAATTGTAAAGGAAGTAAAATTTTGAATTTCGCCGATTTTTGATCAGTTCAGTTTCCGATTTGCGTTCATTGTAAACGGTTGTGTTGTTTTTCGTGATTTTGGATTTGAGCGTATTAGTTATTATCAGTCGAGTTGTTTTTTTGTCTGTGTTGTACTGTGTGTGTTTTGAACGAAAATGCCTCGGATACGTAACAGTCGTAACCATACGTTTAGTGCCCGTAACTAGAGAGATGCCGGTGGCCCACTTCCGGGATGCGTGGTACCAATACCAACACGATGGCGCTCCCCCACACGTGACTCTTCCAGTGCGACAGCCTTACACCTTACAGCGACTTTTGGTGACCAGTAGATTGGGAGGTTCGATCCACAACCCTGGCCACCGCGATCACCAGACTTGACCCCACTAGATTTTTGTCTGTGGGGTCAAGATAGGGACTTTGTTACGGAGTGCAATACGGCAGCAGAAATGCGAGATCGCTTGCGACGCTCCGTGCGGAGTATGTCCGAGACCCCACCTTATTGCCCCGTGTCCACGCTGAAACTCTGCGCCGCGCTAGGATTTGTGAGCAAGTTGGTGGCGGCCACTTTGAACCCTATCTTATTAGGAGTCCCTCACTCCTAATAAGAGAGATTAAGGTGAGTGTTAATTTGTTTGCAACTAATTGCCATGTAGGTAGGTAGGTACCTCATCGGAATCATTAGGTAGGTACCTACTTGTGTTATTTAATGAGCGAACGAGCAATGTTTTGTTTTTTGTTGTAAGCAATCAGTCAATTGAACTAAATTTCAAGTTCGGTTTATCAATGTGTTTGTTAGGTGATTTCTTTATCAGTAGTGTAAACGTAGGTATGCTACTTTTCACGTTTACAAAAGCGTTGTGCGGCAACGCGACTCCGTGCCGAACTCAGACTTGTGATGTGTGCGTGCGTATGCGTGTAGGCACCTAGGCACTGTACTTACTGTACGGCCGCCGCGCCGCGCCGCGCACCGGTACCGCGTTAGCGGAGTAATGGCTTGCGGTTGTGATTGTGACTCGTTGTTTGCATTCGCAGTACATTGCGCGCTTAAAAATGACAACATCTGTAACCTATCATTTGTGATATTAATGACTTACGTAAATTAATTTAAGGCTTTATGAGGAACCTTTTCACGAAGTTTGTGTTACGATGTCCCTTCCACGCTGTATACTATCTGCGTGTTAAATCTTGATTGCGCGATGTAGGATAATTCGCATGTGGCGAGATAGATGCCGCCACAAACATATTCTAGATTAATACATAGTATACTTTTTAACCAGGGACATAAAGTAATTGTCCTAGGATGCAAGTGAAACCGTGAGCAATAGCTGCTATATAATTCTGGTATAATTCCCTCTAACTTAATACTTTAATTAGAAGAATTAAGAACATTGAAACCCAACTTTGTAAGCCCAACTTCGTCCCCGTATCTCACACTATGCAAAACTTAAGACAGACTGCTTTGTATTTTACGCGAATTATCTTTTTGAATGGATCTCCTAGTTTCAGAAATGTGCCGTCTCATCGAAATGTTTGAGCCTCTGTCTTTTACCAGCCGAGCAGACTCCGTAATTCTCTTTTGACAAAGTAGTAGCTAATGGATAATCGTCTACCTGTATGAATTCTGCTGGTTTGAAGAGTTCTGTCCGTAACTTCGTTTTATCAAAAGCCGATTTCATAAGTTCTTTGGAGATTTGAGTTCTTTATGTTCTTTGTAACTTATCTGTTTAATAAAGTTAACTACTGTTTTGCTAAGAATTTACTTTTTATTTTTGTTGTTGATCTACAAAATAATGATATTAGGTTCTTTGAAATACAAGAATTTTTTTTATTTTTTTATTTTTCTTTATTCAGAAAACCAACAGCGATACTTATAAAACATTACAGTAATATAAAACAGTTTTGTAAGGCTAATAATAGGTTTCCCTATTTAACATAATAGGTGTAAACCATGCGAACGGACTTCAGACAGTAGTAGTAGATGAAAATTTAAATTTAAAGAATTCAAACTATTAACTAAACGCAATATTTGTCAAGGAAGTACATAATGCATATCATGCAAAATATTAAAATATACATACAAAGATCTCTACTATAACTGCAGATTTTTTATTAGACAAACAACAATTAAGTTACCATTGCAAAAAGCAACGTCGAGAATATTACCAGTGAATAAAAGATAACACGATTCTTTTAGAGCCATATTATCTTAAGTTTTCATGCCTCACTTAAATTCAGCAGTTTCAACATTTGCTGAACCGTCCGTCCCGACTTCCTTATTAACACTCCTCCCATTCCGATCTTTATCGCTGTCATCTGCAGCTTCATTGACCATATCAGCAGATTTTATCTCAACTATAACCCTAGCAATATAGTTTTATGTCAGATTCTGCAATACACTTAATATTTAGCGCGTAATAGAAACACCTGGTTTCTTAACTTCTTTTTGTACGTTACGGTCTAGACCTTTTTAAATGTTTCTTTGAGTACTCATTTTCTTGTTGTTTTATAAGAAAGCGTGTTTGGACGTTTATCCTTTGTTCACAATATTTCTCACCCTAAGTTAACACTGCATTTTTTAATATTTATGTTTTCAACAAGAATAATTATTGTTACATTTCCGTGTGTTTTAAAAATATACCTAGGTGTATTTTAAACAGTGAATATTATGCATGTAAAATGCAAATAAATACCAATTTTATGTTGATTCTAAAGTATTAACAATGCTTTTGTATTCCAATAATTGCATAAACCATTCAGAGTAAATGTTGTGAGTGCGGTAATAGTTATTTTGTGAATTACAAAATTCCCAAAAAACATTGTTTTTAAACGGTGCTCATTATCATAAGTATAAAATTGAAAAGAACCCAATACAGGAACGATATCGAGTTTATTCGAACAACGTAATAATACTAAGTAATAGGAAGCCCTCGATAGTTAAAAAATAAGACCTATTTTGAGATTCCTTTGAAGGAAGTTCTACAAAAGAGCCTTGTTTTATTATGTGTCTTATCTCTTTCTTACAGTTTAGATCGGTTTAAGACAGAGAGAGATAGGAAATGCGATTCTGTCAAACAAGCGTTAGTCTTACATAAAGCCCTACCACTTGTTCATGTCAGTGTGAATTATAATCGAAAATAACTTTGGTATAGTTAATTTTGACAAATAAAACAGAATTTATTTATACAAATGCTGCTGTAATCTATGTGTTGATATGTCCAACATTCCAATGAATTTTAATAACTTTATAATGATTCCAAATATTAACTTTATTGAATTGTTATGATATAAAATTCAAAGAGCCAATTTGCTTTATAAGTATTTATATTTCAAATCCAAACCAGTCCAAAATGCAATTCCAATAGTAAAAACATAGAAATAGTATAAAAGTAATATAATTTTTTCCAAAGTTATTTCTCCATTACCTATATTCTGAGAGGGAAACAGAAATCCAATTAATATCGATAAAGTGTATTAATATGGCTCAAAGCCAAGTTCTTACTCGACTTTTCCAATTACAATATTAAGCACTATCATTCTGGTCTGAAATAGAAGACCAATATGGACTAAATCAGTTGCAGATACGAAATTCACAGGTGGCCATAAATGACAAGGTATAAAATAGTCATTATACACTGCCTACATGATTACAGATTTGTTACTCACATTATATATAGAATTTTAAATCTTGTGCCAAACAAAGGTTACCTACGTTTATTAAGCAATCAAATTAATAAGAAATTAAACGTGGTTGTATGAAAACTACAAATGAATATAAAGAAGACAGAAGGATCAATTTATTTGTTAAAATATAGTGCAATGGGTGTTGAAACTGTTGAAATCTCTTATATTCTACCATTTCTGGTATACAAATATTATCATCATTGCATTTTCCAAACAAAATTAAGTTGAAATTATTAATGGGTAAGACAAATTTAATCTGCGCTTAGACAAATTTAAATGAAAGCTTTTTAAACAATTCGATAACTTACTACCGTAGCATAAAATACTGGTATTTTTTCGTAGTTTTGTCATTGTATTCACGGGTAGTATAAGATACTTCAAAAAATTATGAATCTAGTATTTATCATTTTCTAAAATAAAGTGAAGTTGAAACTTTTCAACAATATTATAAGTACTTTCCCTTCATGACTAATTTATTTGGGGCACCTGGTAGGTATTTCTAGACCAACATGAAATTTTATTTTCGATCGAGATGCTCTCGAGTTCTTTCCGACTTCTTCAACCAATGGTAAAGTCCATAGATATATCTATTCTCCTTCCTTCCGAGGACTTTAAACCGGTGCAGTAGAAATTGCCGTCTTTTGCAATGCTCCAGAATGATTTATTCATAACATCCCCTTCTATAATACAGTATGGTTAAGACATGTTTATGCTGTCGTGTACTGAATAGAATTTTGAAAGCGTACGTAACTTCTAGTTATTTATGTTTATGGTCTAAAGTTTTAGCTATGCGGAAACTAATTTTCTTTCCATTACGAACATATTTCATATCATGTTTTAGTATCTAGAATTTATGATCTTTATTTTCTTCAGGATTTAAAGCTGTTGGTTTTCTATGAATGACGACGAGATTATTAAAACTAGCATTGGTTTTTCGTTTATTTTTGTTGAGCAATTTTTTCGTACGTACATGGGATTTTAAATGGAAATGTTTGGGTCCGGTTTGATTGCATCTCTTTTGATGGTCGACGAATTTTGTCAAATAGCACCGAGTTAATTTACATGCTGTACGAGCTAAAGAGAACGTGTAAAGAGCTCGGTTTTAAGTTGTTTTAGGCAAATGTTATATTTAGTTAATAGCCGCCATAATATTCCATTTGTCGACGGGCTTCCGGAAATAGTGGCGTAATAGAAACAGATACTAACTTAGGTAACAAAGACGCGATTGTCTTCTCTTATCACACTATTAATAGCAAGGAAATTACTTACGCAAATAAAATACTAATTTAAATTTTCTTTGTTACAGATGCAGAACAATGAACCACATTCAAATAGATGGGCTAAAAATGCTTACCAAAAAGAGCAATTAACATATGGCTGTAAACAAATTATGCACTAATCCAAAATGGAAACTAATGAGTCGAGCAAATCAAAATATGAAATCAACTCTGAACATAATGCAATTAATATTCATAATGAAATCAGAACAGTAGTTATCGATACATTTACTGATGTAAAATTTAATCAAAACGCCGGTATGACAGGTACTAATAAATCTAAAAGTGATTTTAGTGAAACATCTACTGATGTAAAATGTAGATCGCGTTTGACGAGTAGAAGTGCCAATGCATTGTTCCTTTTATTGAGGATACCAATGAAGTTAAACATTTTAGTGCAGCAATGTATGTTATTTTTGATATTGGTTAATTGTGTGAGTGCGTATAGAGAACAGAGATTTGCGATTGAACCACAAGATCAGGTGAGTAATTTTGAATATTTACTTTGTATTTTAAAAGTGTTTCCTTATGAAATTAATGTATAAGTCTTTGATATTGAACTTACATGATCCACCCAAGGTCAATTAAATAACCAAGAATCAATAAAAGAAGTCATAAAGTGAAATAAGATAGTATCTTTGAAGTAGATAACTTTACTACAACTTTATGGAAAAACATTTTTTCATTGCCAACTCACTGCCTACTATTTGATCCTAAATCTATCCGAGTATTAAGACGTTTCAAGGATCGGGTAAAGTAAGTATTAACATCTAATTTGAAATTTGTTTCTATCAAATACGATATTCTATTAATATTACAATGATTCAGACGGTACACGCAAACACGATTACCATAAAATACGGGAGATAACTTTCGTATTTTGTGTCAATCGTATCTTGAATTTACTGCACACTGTTATTGTACAGTCACATAAATATTTGCACTTAAATCTTCTCAACACAGATCAATTGAAATCATACAAAATTCACTCGACCAGTATTCAAAACATACACTTAATATTGTTTTAACGATTGTTGATTTAATAACTATTTATTTTTGGACCACAACAGACGAATACTCGGCATTGAATATACAAATTAATTCGGCCCTCATTACTGAGCATTTCTGTTCAACAAATGAAAATTATCGTGCAAATAATACGGGTCAGGAAACTAAGTTATTTCATTAACGACAAATGTATTAATAGTGGCTTCATTGGAAATTCCATTGCGTTTTAGTATAGTGTTGTTTTAATCGGCTTTGTTTTATGAATCTGCGTTTGTGTCTATTTTAGTTAAATGTGGTGAATAGATGGAAACAGTGGTTTTATTGTTCGTACATCCAAAATTTATTTCATTATTTGCTATTTCAAACGCAGTGACGTGTGCTCGCACATTTATCAACATCTAGTTTCAACTTATATAGAATTGCTTTAATATAACAAAAAGAATTGAATAAACACGACCTCTGAATCCTCTGAAACGAAAATCTAAATCAACAATACATTTCAAACAGAAAAACATGTACAATGAAATTCTCTAACAAAAATTAGGATCAACAAACTAACTGAACCAGAAAATAGGAACAGAATTAATTCGAAAAGGTTTGTCATCTATGAAAACATCCGTTCCGTCCCAAGGGGATGGAGGGTAGGAATTTTTAATATCACCAGATATTCAATACAAGCCTTTTCTATGTCAACTCAGTACTTGCTTACGAAAAGAATAATATTGGGCCACGTTGTTGCTCCAAGGATTCCACGGGGGAATATTTGATTTACGGAACGGGACCTAAATTAATGTTGCGAATGTGAAGTAATTTCTGGAATAACGAATTTTTCTTTGTCTGCTTTCTATACCGGGGATTGGTATGAATATGTTGGGAAATGGAATTCGGTGTGCGGCCCGTGAAATAGGAGTGAGCATATTTGAAAACGTTAAATGGGGACACGTCATTTTTTTCTTACAAATTATTGTCTGAAAATTTATTATGGAAGAGATATAGAGTATAATATATATATTTAAAGGCATAAAGGTGTTATATTAGAAATTGTGTGAATAAAAATAGGCCACCCAATTTCCTTTCCATGAGCGATGTACAGGAAGATTTAAGGATTGTGCGATCGGCGGTAGCGTACTGATAAAATCTTGCTATGAGAATCAAATTCATCTTCCAAACTCGCTGATAATTGCGATATTCTCCGTATACTGTTTAGGTCCTTTCTAATGGAAGGCTTAAATGAAGGATTTTGTTTGTACACGGTAGTATTTTGCCGAAAACCCCGGTCTAAAACATTATCAGCATACTAGTCGGGCAATCCCGAAAAATGCACGTGAGTAAACCGTAAATAATCATAAATTATCAGCATAAGACATATTTAACACCATTTTCTTTATCCAGAGTGCTGTAGTGGGATCCAGAGTGACACTACCATGCCGCGTCGAGAACAAGGCTGGGCAACTGCAGTGGACGAAAGACGACTTCGGTCTAGGAACACACCGCCATCTTACTGGTTACGAGCGATACAAGATGATTGGGAGCGATGAAGAAGGTGACAATCAGTGATATTTTTTTAATGGATCTTTAAGAGAACCTTCCTACATTTTTCTCTTGTTGAGTTGACAGAACTAGGTCAAGCCAGAAAAACAAGATACTAAGAGTAGGTACCATGTGATTCCCCGCAAAGAATATACTACTCTTTTCCTTGTTCTAAGAAGTGAAAGAGGTTGGACGACATGCACTTGACGTTGATACATTGTTATCAGCAATTTGGTCATCAAACATAGTGATTACGATTTATTGTAGTAGTTTGTTAGAAGGACTATGTTTAGCAGTCAACGTTTATGACGTGATGATACTACTTAATTCCTCTTAGTATATTTTCCTCTGTTAGAACGACAAAAGAGATTTCCAGGCGAAAATCTTTGCAATAAACCTTTGATTCGGGCTCAAAGTACAAACTTTAGTTCAAGACGAACATTCTCATGTACTCCATATTCTCGGCAAGACTCGCCGAGAATGTGCAGCGCGCTCTAGTGAAGATATTCTAAGCTTAGTGCATCAATGCCTTAAAGCTTACATAAGACTTCGAAGCTATAGTATTGAACGAGAACAGTATTGACTGTAAAGGCGACAATTACGCACAGCGGACGGTTTAGCTGGGTTGTTTTAGTTATTGAAATAGGTCACAACATACACTTAAAGGACCAAGGGATTTGGATCATTAAAACTGTTGTTTTCTTCATGTTTCAGTTGCATTTTGATTGCAATTTTATAAGCATAGTCACAGCTTACGACTAATAAATGACTGGTTTTTAAAATACTATCATCAACATATTCAGCATCCGCAATCCCAATGCTGGATATACGCCTCCTCTTTTGCATGCTACCTGACTTGGTACTGTGCCAGTTGCACCCATGACAGTCGTGATAGGTTTAATGTCATCAACTCATCTTGCTGCAAGACGTCCGACATTCCTTCTCCCTTCTCTCGTTCACGATTCGTTCAAGATTTTACCCATCTGACTAGAATCTCCAATCGTTTTGGAAAATCCACAATTAATACACTATTTGTGGATTTACAAATTTTTTTACACTTACTACAGCAAACGAAGGATATTTCCACTTGCTTATGACTAATTTGTTTTCAGGCGATTACTCCTTGGATATCAGAGAAGTGACGTTGGATGATGATGCGTTATACCAGTGCCAAGTCAGCTCCGGAGCAAGAGGTAAGTTCTCAAATTTATAAAATGACATTCTCTTATTTACTATATTTTACGACAAACGGACCAAGAGGCTTATCGGCAATGATGCACTGGTCAACTCAAAGCTCCAGAGCCTTGAACATTGACGCCGAGTTGCCAGCCTATCGGTTTTTTATCGGTTAAACTTCGAGGAGTGTGCGATGGAACTGCACAATTTGATTCCGCCTGGCCCTTTCCATCATCGGACTACCAGACGTACGGCAATGCGCCATCGGTACATGGTGGATATCCCATCTATACGTACAAAGCGTTTTGCGAACTCATTCATTGTTCACACAGCTAAGGAGTGGAATTCCCTGCCGGAGTCTGTGTTTCCTGATAGTTATAACCTTGGAGTCTTTAAGTCAAGAGTGAATAGGTCTAGGCAATCGTGTTTCACCGTCGATCACATCAGTGGTTACCATCAGGCGAGATAGTTGACAAAGACGACACAAACGCTAAAGAAAAAAAATAAAAAATTAAGAACAATCGTTTCTTTGTCTATTTTGAGATTGCTACAGGCTCTTGATTATTGATGACTTGACCTGTCCTCATGCCTCTCATACCTCCGTTTCCTTAACCAAGCACGAGCGTGAAAATCACTGCCACACTTTCTAATGCCAGAAAATTTCAAGCTATTTTGACAACCTATTACTTTGTTAGAGAAGAGAACAAAACCATTTAGATAGAACTGGCTGCAGAAAGAAATGCTGCAGAGTTCAAACATTTTCTTTTGAACCGTCACATGTCATGCCATATTGTATTCTGCCTAGTGCCTTTTCCCAACGATGTTGGGATCAGCTTCCAGTCTAACCAGATGCGGCTGAATACCAGTATTTTACACGGAGCGAATGCCATCAGACCCCCGCAAGCTGATATTATCCTAAAGTTAGACCGGTTGTCAGACTTTCGGGCTTCTGACTACTCACCCGAAACAACTGTCATAGGTATTCGTATGATAGCCGACGGTTTTACGTGCTCTTCTGGGGAAGACGGGGGGGTGTGCCGGACTCTTACCGGCTAAAACCACCACGATGTTCCATCACTTGACCGTGGTTAGTCTACGGATAGGTGACCATAAGCCGTCGCCTCCTTCTGGAGGCCGCGCGACGACCTTCAGCCACCCTAGTGTGTGGCCTGCGGCGCCCGGTGCATCTGGCGCGGGAAGGGAGAGTGGCAGCTGCCTCTCTCTCTCTCCGCTTCCTCCTTGGTCGCCATCACCTTCTCGCAGAAGGAGGCGACGGCTTATGGTCACCTATCCGTAGACTAACCGCGGCAAGCGCCGTTCAATCTGTTATTCCATGTTAATATCACTGTTTTCTGCTTCAACACGGTACTTTATTTACCAAGTTAAATACGACTTCAAGAACAATACGGTCATCACTTAGTACGTTGTATCTCTAAAAGGATAAAGTGTTAGCAAAGTACTCAAAGAGTTTAATGATTAACTCATGGTTTATTACTTCCAAGTCTAAGGGTGCTACTTCAATCTGCTTTACAACAGCCATGAAAGTCGATGTTTTGTCTATTCCTGTGTAATTGGGTTGTAAAACGAACTAGCCATCAGAAAGTACAGGAGTTTGGCAAAGTTTTAATTATGATTTAAATGTTGCCTTCAATATCTAACTGTTGATTTGTAGATTTTGTTTCATCTGGTTGTTTTAATTTGTTTAAGAGTGGTTTCTGAGGAATGAAAGGTAACCTGACAATTAATCTCGTGAATATTGTGAGAAGTCTGTTGAGCGATCAAATTTCTACAATGTATGTCTATATCCATTATGATTCTCTTTTTATCCTTCCAACTTAGCTGAACATTCCAAGTCACTTCACTAGCTTAGAACGACATACACCGTGGGCCCGAGGTACCCAAATGATTTTAACCACGCCTTTCTGATTGTATTATGAGCAGTGATCGGAAAAAGGTGAGCTAATTTACCTAAATTTCAAAGAACAGAGACAAAAAGTGGAGACTTCCTTACGACAACATTTTTTTTCGGGAAAATTATTCCGCGTTTCGGGACATCACTAAAATACATTTAAATATTAATGTTACTAATTCAGAAAACAATTGAATTCGTTTCCTGTTTTTGTTTCCCAAAATTGACACAAAACCAGATGACACGTTTTTTATCGTTTTTAAAAAGGAGATTGTTTATTGTTTTTAAAAAGGAGATTGTTTATTGTTTTCAAAAAAGGAGAATGTCTTTTATTTTTATAAAACAAATGAAAGAAAATCTCCGAGAAAATTCTCCCGAAAAAAAATGTTGTCGTAAGGAAGTCTCCACTTTTTGTCTGTGTTCTTTGAAGTTAAGGTAAATTAGCTCACCTTTTTCCGATCACTGATTATGAGTCAATGATGTTATTTCAACATTTTTACGGAACAAAATAATTCAAATAACTTTAGTACTTCCTTGTAAAAATTAAGGTATTTTTTACCATTCATATAGTAAGGATCAAGTTGGCAACATTTAAATTATCGTGTGAGTGGGTAAGAAAACTTCTCACTTCACGAACCCCCCCAACAAAACACGATATACGACGAGTGGGGTATGGTATGACAAAAGTAGCAACGCCACGTTCATAGGGCTTGTTACCCTAGACATTTTTCGACTTGTAAATTTCCACAAATAATGAATATCTCGAAAAAGAAGCTTCATTCGATCAACTATAATTCCTCGCTTTTCTTCTCTTTTTCTTAATATCTTTCGGGTACCTCGGACTCACGGTGTATGTATAGGTACAGTATCTAAAGCATGAGGTCTATATGTCCGACATGGCTCTAAATGAACGTTTTTTTTTTCATTTATTTACTTAAGTTTCAAATACATTTCCAAGTTAGATTTGTACCATTAAACCGGGAATGGTTTGTATTGGTACTCACATTCGCTATAACGACACTGCTTCATTACTAATACTTAAAAGAGAATATAAATCAATAATATTGTGCACCTAATCATTTGAGCTGTAAACATTTATTCGCACGTAGGACAAAAGCTACATGTAACGTTTCGAATTTGAGTAGCCCGCTTGTGAAGGAAGATGTCAAAAACCTGTCAAATCCAGTATATTTCTCTATTATACATTTCCATATTTCTCTATTTCACCCCGTTCATTTATATCCATGTCAGACTGTAGACGAATATGTTTTTATTACTTCGGTGACGATAGGTGGAAGTAGATTCAATGCAAGAATCTCTTATTAAAGAATATAGGTAGAGAAAGGATGCAATTCTTGAGGAAAAAATAATACAATCGAAGATAAAAAGGACCTACACAGTTTTAAAGTTTTTGGAAGGGGCATTTTCTGTTCTCGACGCGCGAATGAAGTGATGTGAAGTTACTATAAAGTTATTGACGAATGACGTCATCGCTGTGCTGCTGTCTATGTCATAAACCAATTTTAAATCGCCTATAACCTTAGGCAATATAATAAAAACTAGTCATCTACCCAATTACACAACAGAAAAAACCGTATAACGATTATTAGGTACAATAAAAACGTAACACTACGAACAATTTTGCACCACAAAATAGAATATACTGAGCTTATATCCGGATAGTGGGGGTTATTCCTTTGAGTCAACCGCCAGGCGGCTTTGTAGCAAGACAACGGATGGATACCGCCCCGAGGGAGACACTGAGGTTCGTCAAGATAGATGTGGCATTTCATGAAGTAATTTTTTGTGGGCATTATTATTTTGAAGGAAACCTGAATAGGTTTTGTCCGTTTTATGCTATAAATAGGTATTAAAATCTCAAGCACGGTAATTACAGCATGTAAGGGTAAACACCGTTATCACTCAAACCATGGGTAGTTGACTTAAATATAAAAATATAGGACCGAGTAAAAAAAAATAAAAAAATATACGCGCGAGATATGAGCGGCGCGGCAGCGCTGACGCGGCGTACAGACACTCGCTAACGAGACAACTGACTGACTGGGGTAGCAAACTGTGCGGGGCCATGCGTCAGGCCACGTGGCGAGTTCCCCGCGCCCCCTCCCGTAGCCTGTTGCCCCCGCGCATAGGGTGAAATGCTTTTCAGGAAAAATGAAAATTTTATAAAAAAAAAAGTTTGTTATTTTCATTGATTTTACGTTCTATAAATGAAACCAAACCACTGGTTTCAAGGATAACAGTGTTTACCCTTACAGCTTGTATACTAAACCTGAAACTAGTTTGTTCAGAATCACTAGGAGATCGATTGACATATTTGTACACCACATTTTTTTTGCTTCAATTTTATTTCAGTAGGTTTCTACCCATAACAGTTGACGGGAATAGACACCTTGAGACTTGAGATGGTCCGCTCGGTCAGTTTCCGTGTATTAGACAACCCCTGCATAGCACATCTCAGGCATTTCACACTTTACTAAGGAACTTAACGCGGCATATACTACGGTGTAACTTGGAGATTTATTAAAAAAAACACATATTCAGGCAATTCTGATGAAAATCTTGTTGGTGTGTCTCGGTTTTTGTATATACTAAAAATAACGTTGTATAATTCGAATTATTCATGTAGTTTCATAGTCTCTATAAAACAGTGTATTTCTTTCTTTCTTTTCTTTTTTAAAAAAACGTTGCCCCACACTAAGATTTCTCTTGTATCGTGGGTGCATTTACAGACACAAATCTCACAAACAAACGCCCAGACCCGAAACAACCATCTGCAGGTCATACAAATTTTTGTTCCGTGTGGGAATCGAACCCACGACCCGTAGCGCAGAAGCCAATCGCTTAGCCACTGCACCAAACGTGCCGTCAATTTTATAAGGTCTCGTAGTAATCGCTTATAAATTCAATTTCTTTGTTAATTTAGATAATGTAGAAAGTTTTTAGCTTTGTTACAATATTTAGAGAGAAAATATTACGCCTACGCTATGTGTAAAAGTAGAAATATTACAAGCGTGGGTAGACTTTGTTAGCTAATATTAGAATATAAAATATTATGCCATCACGCCTGTGTTCTCCGTTGGGAATGCAGGGGTGTATTGTTTGTACTTACATTTGCAAATTACGGTATTAAATAAGAAAAAAATTAAGTTTTTTTTTTATTCCGTCTATTACTCCGAGGAGCTCGTGGCTAAATAATTACAGCCGCATAGACCGATCTTCCGGGTTAAGCCACGCTTGCCGAGGTTGGTCTGTGGATGGGTGACCATTTACCATAGCGAGTTTCCTCCGTGCCTCGGAAAGCACGTACCGCCGTTGGTCCCGGCTGTCATTTGTAGATCTTTGACAGTCGTTACTGTTGGTCAGAAGCCAGAAAGTCTGACAACCAGTCTTACCAAGAGTATCGTATTACCCAGTTACTGGGTTGTGGAGGTCTGATAGGCAGTCGCTCCATGTAAAATACTGATATTCAGCTGCATCCGGTTCGACTGGAAGCCGACCCCAACATAGTTGGGAAAAGGCTAGGCAGATGATGATTCTGTCTATTACTCCACTGATTTACAGTGAAGGAAAACATCGTAAGGAAACCTGGTCTTAAAGGTCTACAATCGCCAACCCGCAGTGAGCAAGCTAGGACAGGCGCACACGGCAAGGACAATGTGTGATTAATGCTCGTTCCTTCTTTGTGTAGGAAGAGGCCTTTGCCCAGCAGTGCGACAGTTTAAAGCTTATATTTATGTTTTAAAATTATATTTTATTATTAAATTCTTCCTAAAAATATATTTGAAAGATGAATATTAAGGACACGATTGTTGAAAAATAAATAAAATCGACAGAAAATAGAACCGATACACACTTTTCCAGTTTTTTGAAAAGTCTATCCTTATCACATGGTAAATGGACAGATTATACAGAAAACGGCAGATTTGCCTGTCTATACCCAGTATATTATTGTAGTCATCCATGGACCCCTCTTTCTCTGGTCAGCTGTGCGAGCACAGATCTTCTTATCAAGTCGATTCGAGAAATTTATCAATTCTAAACGTAAAAAAAACGACAGCAGTTGTCGTTTTATCTATATCTTATGTCAAATTTGACGTTTAGAATTGATAAATTTCTCGAATCGACTCGATAAAAAGATCCGTGCTCGCTGAGCATGTCTGGTAGCCTATTTTTTTGCACGCAACAAAAACCAAAGTATCTATCTTGATAACTATTTACGACGTAATGAATTATGAGTCTGACAGCTATAGAATAAGCAATCATCTCCGATGTTACACTTCGCACTTCGCAATCCAGAAAAATAAATTTTTATTGCCGTATCCATTTCATTCCTGCATCTCTCCGCCATAAATGGCAATTCTCTTTATTTAGCTGGTTGCCGTATTGGGTGAGATAGAAGCCGTTGATTGAAGAATGTGAGCCGGTGTTTATGAACGGATGATACAAATACGTGTGGGTATTGGGTTATTGTAACCGAGTTGGATAGGGGTTGGAAATAAAATGTAGAGTGTTTTTATATAAATGGAGTTAGTTTGTTACTGTTTATGATTGTATAGGCATAGTCGGGTAATTTAAATTTTGTACTGTCTTGTTGGTTTAATGAGCGCATGCGCGACTGCTGAGCGTGAGGTCCTGGGTTCGATCCCCAGGTCGGGCAGTGTTATTGGGGTTGTGCCCGGTTAATAGCAATAGGTTCACCCCCTATTGCGTGGGACCTAAACATAATGGCGAAATTAGTCTGTACAATACACCTCTGCCTAACCGTTTGGGGAACACAGGCGTCATTTATTATGTTACGTCAAAATTTTAACTTGTTGTAACTTGACCAAGGGTGAAGGTCGCGGAAATCCGCTGGATGCGAGAAGCACAGGACAGGTCGATGTGGCGATGCTTGGGGGAGGCCTATGACTAGCAGTAGACGTCTTTCGGCTGAATGATGGTGATGATGATGATGAACAAAACTTTTATTGTGAAAGAATTTGTAAAATGTATTGAAATCTACTACGGTTGCTTCTCTTAGGAGATCTTTAATGAGAGCTGTTTATACGTGACCGTTCATCACCTATAAAATATTCTCGGGATGAAATTTTGTCGGTCCGTGCATGACACGCTACGATGTCGGTCGGTGACGGAACGATCTAGACGGCATTGTCTCATACTAATCATCATACTAATCTATAAAACAAAAGAATAATTTTTGCCTGTGCCGGTACGGTTACGGTCCTAGTATGGTACGGTGTAGTGGACAGAATCCTTTAGACTATTTCAGTACTTACGATAATTAATAACCATCATGCAAAATTTTGACAAGGGTTCTTTTGAGCAAATTCTCTAAGGAGATCTCTAAATGAGAGCTGTTTATACTGGCCTAAGAATCTACGCACCATTAGAATTAAAGAGACCTATTCGAAATTTTAAGATTTCAACTTTTACTCATAGACTGACCCATCTTGATCGACTCTTAATAAAATAGAGGCCTATTGTGGCGTAGAAATGTAATGCAACCGAATAATCTCCCGTTTCCACAAAATTTATAAATATACAAAACTTTATTTAACGTTTTCCAAAACCTTAGTGTTTTATATAGGTCTCTTTAATTCTAAAGGAGTGCTATGTTTGTTTACCTTTTATAAACATTTTAATGACTGGGCTATAGGTGTCTGGGTAAACTAAAGCAATTGCCGAGTCGTCCAAATGTAGGATAGGTTAGCTAAGTCTCTCCTCGTGTTATTAAACGAGATGAGCGCCGAGCGGCATCATTGTGTGTCAAACTCCAAGTCAGTAGGTAACTTTGAGCTGCAAGACTTGCAAGTCAGGTTTCAGTTGTTTCTTGTTAACTAGACATGTTCCATACTGTCGCGAAGAACCTACTCGTGAGGGCAGGATCAATAGCATAATCAGCCCATCCCCACTGTTGAGTACGGGCCTCTTATTTAATTAGGTAATATTATTTGTGCACACAACACTTAATAAAAGATAATCAGGACCATAGCGTAAAAAAGCACTGCTTATTTTTAACCGAGTACAAAAAGTAGGACTTTTTCAATTCTAGATGTTTTTTTTTTGTAAACGAAATCTCTTCCAGCGAACCTGTAAAAGGAAAGTTTAGAACAAGAAATGTAGACAATAGTGTGTAAAAAGAAAATAAACACATAATATCGGGTGTAAAAAGACCCCTAACGATAACGAAAACCACGCATTCTACCCATCATTGGGATCATTTTTTTCGAACAAACCATACCTGGGAAATCAATGGTTTTGGAGATATTGAAGGTCAAAGTACACTTTTTTTTAGTTTCTTTTCCAAAAACGATTTCCAAGTCATAATACTAAACTTTCTTCCATACAAACATTATCAAAAATTTCAATTTTTCCTAACAAATTCGCATTTGAAGTTACAAAAACGCAATGAATATCAAACGCACACGACCGCCTTGACTCGGCTGTGTAGCCGCTGCACGCATGCAAACGCGAGGCATCGCCACAACCATAATTTGCGCGCTACAAAAAAAAGCGTTTTTTTTCATGCCAAAAAATAACAGTCGTTTCCCAGCAATTATTTTTGGTCAATGTAATTTAGTTTGATGTACAGAGTGCGTAGACTTCGGCTATGTGATGGGTCCTTTACACCCTGTATAGACACAAAGAACCAAATAAATACAAAAAGAATTAAAATGAACAAAAAACATGCATTGTACAAATAAATACCCATATAAATACATAAATTGCAAAGACGCCTCTTTGAACGAGAAGGGTTTACTCCTTAGTCCACCACGCTGGCCTGGTGTGGGTTGGCGGACTTCATACACCAGCTGTCTGACTCAGGTGTGCAGGTTTCCTTACGATATGTTCCTTTGCTGTTAATGCAAGTTATAATCAAGTTCTAATCTGTGTGTGAATCAGAATCGATGCAAAAAGTGACGCGTGGTCATACAAAGATAAGTAAGAAAAATTCTGAACAAAAACGCAGAATGAAAAAAAAACACAAGTCTTTTTAACTATTCCTACTACGGTGTTGCCACTACCTATAGTAAAATTATCTATTCTATCTATACATAAAATCAATCTGTAGAGTTGGCCTGTCTGTACATTGGAAACATTAAAAAAAAGCGGTGTGGTTCAAGGATCATTTTTGGAATATATGTCTGTTTATCTGTTTGTCGGTTTGTTTGTGCACTTATGGCGTAAAAAATACTTGTTAATAAAATGACTTTTATATTGTGCGTATGTATTTTATATTGTGCGTATTTCAGAGTAGCATTTAGTTTTTTGTTTCATCGTAATCGGTTCGTTCAATCAAGAAATTAGAAATTAAAGTTATCAAGAAGCTTGTTTAGTTATTGCGACACAATATTGGCTTCCGACTTCCACGCGGACGAAGTCGCGGGCAAAGCTAGAACAATATACAGACGTAACATAACATATGAATCACATTATAGTACGATTTGTAACAAATTTTAAATTGTAATATTACCAGTCTACTTTAGACCGCCCGTGGTGTGTGGACCGCCCATATAAGCGATAATATTATGTATGTAAGCAGAGACTAAACATAGTTTTAAAATGAAAATGCTGTAGACTTAATTGAGAATCGTGTATTTATTCAATGATTCGTTTTTTTTTTCTCTGTTGCCAATTATTGAGTAGTGCTACTATGGAGTAACTATGGGGTAGTGCTTGTAACTCCAACATTAGTATACAGTAGTATACAGAGAATGCAGAATGCTATCTTGTGTTCAATTAGTGGCGTTCCCTGGTTCGTCACAAACGCTGAAATCCATGAAGAGCTAATGATGGATACTGTCACGGAGGAAATCCAAAAATATACAAAAATGTACCAGGAGAGATTAAAAAAGCACCCTAATGACCTGGCTACTGCGCTTAAAACCAGAAGTTACACAAAGAGGTTAAAAAGGAAAGACATCATATAGTCCACTGAACTGTTGTGACTAACAAGAATTCGGAGTAGATGACTCGCTGGAGTCACACTCTTCCCGCCCATGTATACTTCCAGCTCATCTGCTGACAGTAATGAATACTGATCGCAGATAAAACAAACAAAACAAAAAATATTGAGTACTAGCTTTTGCCCGCGGCTTCGCTAGCGTTAATTAAGCTCAAAAAAACTCTTAACACATTACTAAAGTTTCTATAATAATATAATTCAATAGTAATTCGAAAGACACGTAGCGCCATCTATGAACTTTATTGTTGTTTTCCTCGGAAACGGTACATTTTGTGGGATGAAAGGTACCCTATGTCCGTTTCTGCACACGTGACAACGCAAAATTTCAGGATGATCGGTTCAGCGGTCTAGGCGTGAAAAGGTAACAAACAAACAAACTTACCTTCGCATTTATAATATTACCTAGTTAGGATTAGGATTATGGACCCTGTCGGGCACAGCATTATAGTAGGAGAGGAGCTTTTACATATTATTTATATCTACTCGTATTAATATATTTCTATCTAATTTAATTTCCTTTCAAGGAAAAACATTTTAAAACGTCATCCCTTAGTGGCCTTTTACGACACCCACGGCTGAGAAAGGGGTGGCTAAAGACGAATATAGGTACGTTCATAAGGGACACGCGTTGAAAAATAACCCATACAACATGAAATAAGTTCGTTTCATAACAAGATTGTTTTTGTATGGTTTGTTTAGGACTGTTAGCGTGATGTATGTTAAGCATACTGTAGGGTTGTCTATTGCGTGTTTATATGGTGTTTTTAATTAGTCGAAGTTGCGTTTTTAAACCGTATGGTAACTGGCAACGAATAAACCAGTCACTCAAGGTTTGTGTAAAACTCGACTGAAGGCTCTACACGGAGATAGTTCCTCAAAGCGAGTCTTATGCTATCTCTATTTTTATCGTAGAGAAAGACAAAGACAGAACGAGTCTTGCTACGTAAACCGTAATCTACATGTAAATGAGCTAAGAAAAAAAAATACTATGATTGATAGCGATCTAGAGGCGGCCTGTTTTCAGCGGTGAACGTTTTACGGACTGATGTATGATGACGTGAAAAAAAGTTTAATTTGTACCGCTTTTTTATTATAAAAAATAATAACGTTTTATTAATTGTGTGTAATTCGTTTAAACAAAAACGATAATGACGGCTAAGAATTGATGTTGCATAGCAAATAAAAAACTGTTAGCGACACTACAATTTAATCGTTAAGGAGTGATTCTATCATTACAGTTATCGCTAATATTGGTATGTCAGGATTGTGAGCAAGGTAAATGTAGTAAATAAAACCAACTAGACTCTCCACCACTGAGAGTACTTATATTTGGGTTAGTGTTAGTAACATGAACTAGATCACAATATAATACTTTAGATAATTATAACAAGTTGTTACAAGATCATGAAATAAGGACAAGCTAGTCAGATATAAAAGGTCAGACTTCTTCAGCTAATCTACACAGAATACTCTAGACGAGTGTTCCGTCGTACGGTCCAAGAAGCAATCCTCCGGGCGCACCGACCGAGCCGGTCTCCTCCCTCCAACGGGCAGTGGTGGTCCGATGTTGACGTCACGGTTAGTTAGGTGGCGGACAACAGATGGCGCTCACTCCACGAAGTTCCCGACAAAACAACCCTTAAAAAACAGTCATCAAGTTATAAAAACACGTTTCACATTTTCATAAACACATTTTCAAAAAACCGGCCAAGTGCGAGTCGGACTCGCGCATAAAGGGTTCCGTACCATTTTATCTATAAAAACAGCAAAACAATCACGTTCGATGTATAGGAGCCCCCTTAAATATTTATTTTATTCTGTTTTTTAGTATTTGTTGTTACAGCGGCAACAGAAATACATCATCTATGAAAATTTCAACTGTCTAACTATCACGGTTCATGAGATACAGCTTGGTGACAGACGGACAGCGGAGTCTTAGTAATAGGGTCCCGTTTTACTCTTTGGGTACGGAACCCTAAAACAGTTATCAAGTTAAAAAATACGTTTTTACGGAGACATTTAAAAAACAAGAGATTTAAAAAAAACGTTTTTTCTGTATATTGTGGTCTGATGTCATCCATTTTTGTCTGTTCAAATTATCCAGAGATACACTGTATTTGATTATGATAATTTCGATCATAGTACCTATTATAATATTAGTTCGTAACAAACGCCGTTGTGCATATAAATCGATAGGTTAAATAAGATAACAATAATTGCTTTTAATGATAATTACATCTGCTTTAATCGTGGCATTACAAACTCAATATCAGATAACAGTCTTATCTAAATCTCTACTAAATTGCAATTTAAACTAAGTTTAATCTTTCAAATAGAAAAATGAGCCGTCTGCCCTTCACTTTGAAGTTTAGGTGTCACTAAATTACATTTTATAATAGCATTTGTGTATGAAACTTTTAGGGCAATCCACACTGCAGTTTTTTTTTTCTTTCTTTTTTGGAGGAACGAGGTGTGGTGTTCCTCCAACCAAAGGGAGGATCCTCCAACCAGGCGGAGTCTTATGCCTGGCCGGCTAATGCCCAACGGTTGATGTTGGGAGGTTGTATAATAAATACTATCTGCGTGTTAAAAAATCTTGATATCACGATGTAGGCTTGAATAGTTCGCATGTGGCGTGGATAGATGCCGCCACACTTTCAATTTGAAGAGATCAATATCTGAACTGGACTTTCGAAAAAACTCTGTAGTACATCGTTATTTGTTAGAATTCTCCGCTTTACGCCCCGCATCACGCTCTGCGCTCAGCTCCTCATCTGTATAGACGAAGCTTAGGGCTAAACCACACTTAGCGTATCTTACGCTAAGTGTGTTCGGGCCTTAAGTGTTTGTAACCTATTTAACGTTTTTCGTATTTTTTTTGGAAACTTTCTTAGATGTAAATGTGTCTGTCATTTGTTCAAATATTTTATTTGATGTTCCAAGTATTTCAGCTTAGATACTGCCATTTAATATTATAAGTAGGCACGGGCATGTCGAGATATTGAAGTTAATAAAATACAGAAATTAGAATACTATAAGTAAGTATGAACTGAAAAACAATCTCTATCAATATCTGAAAATCAGCGATGCGGCATTGTTTTTTTTTTAATTTCTCTGCTATAATCTGAGAAAGGAGCTTCTTTTAGCCATGAGCAGGTTACTACTATTTTGTTCAACTTCTGTAATATCTACTGCGAATCTAAAATAAATTATTTTCTTTAAAAAAAAGTAATGCCATGTTAATAATGCCAATACTAAAATATAAAACACTAAGCAACGTTTTATTATAAATTGCCAAAAACGTTTAATGGCTCTTGTATTTCAGGATCATGACTAGGGTTAGCGCATTTTAAATTTAGGATTAATAATAATTTACTTTATTGACAGAACACTATTTCAAAAATAGAACAATAGCCTTCGAATTTTGTCGGTGGAATATGACGGTAAACAAAATGAACTGGCCAAGTGCGAATTGGACTCTGGCACCAAGTTTTCCGTACCTTGGAAGGTACAATTTACAATTTTTGGAACAGCACGTTTTTTTTTTGTAAAGGATTTCTTCTGATTTCTAAAAAACAGTGAAAACTTCATAGATAAGTGGGAGGGGGGGGGGGGGAAATGATATTTTGACGGATATTTTTCATCATAGGTAAGTCAAAACCTATGCGGAATTAATAAAAATATATTATATAAGCAAAGCCCTTTCATATATCACATTTGACTTAGTAATCTCATTTTAAATTCTCAACTCCATACCTACGTTAGTAGGTACCGATTGCAATGAAAAAACAAAATTTTAATTCTTTCACTTGCAACATTGATGGACAATGTATAAACTATTCCAAATCTCAAGTCGATAGCATTAGTAGTTCCTGAAATAAGTAGCTGTGACACAGATAGACGGATGAACAGACGGACAGATGAAGTCGCACCATAATGGTTATTTTTGGGTATAAATCATAGTTGCGAAGTTCATTACCGCGATGTACGTCACTTCGAAAGTTTACCATCGCGACGTACGTTGTTGCGAAAGTCGGAGTGATTAGATTAGGGCACCCCGACCGATATAGGTTAGGTTAGGTTAGAACAGTGACCACCCACGCGTGAGCCGAGCAAGAGAAGCGAGCGTGCTGCGGTAGTGGCCGGCGAACGCTACAGTAACGCGCATCGCAATTTTGTAGCATCGTATTAGCATTTATCGATATTTTGTGCGTCGAAATTCCGTAGTACACTCGTTATTTTTTACCATTTTAATACAGAACCCTAAAAATTGTAACGGTGGTAATTTGAGAATGTTTCTGTTTTCAAATATTTCCTACGATGGAATTGCAAATGACCAAAATAATTTAATTATCTAGACAAGTCAATTAAAAACAAATACAATAATTAAGACACTTTAATATTTATCGTTTGTGCCAGCCCTGCCTTCACTCTTTCTTAATTAGGGAAGGGTAACTAAAACGGGCGGACTGTTAGGGATAATTTAGAAAAATATATTTTTAAATACAGAGGAAAGAATTACTGTATTATTTTCTAATAGACTTTCCGTTCTAGCCAATGCTAAAGTTAGGTTTAAGCTGCGTTTAAGTATGGCTTTTTTTTGGGAACATACTGAGTTCTGGAGCCAATTCTTCTATCGAAATTGTTGAAATTGTATAGTAGTCCCCTAATGTTGAGATACCTATGAGGCATTCATGGTCATAAAAATGAAATTAAGCATCAAAAAAAAAAAAAACACAACCCTAAGAGCGATTACGCACTAGCGATGGGCGATTGTTGCAAAAAAAACAATCGACTGAATCGAAAATTGTACTGTTGCGCATTCGATTGTCGATTTAGTAGTTCCTCGCCACAATTATTCGAATAACAATCGACGAACTACTAAATTTACCTGCGGTGTGCGACTACGTGCGATGTGCGTGCGAGCAGTGCGAGAGACCGCGCGGCTGCGGGACGATGTTGCGTCAATTGTTTTTAAGTATTACTTCAATTTGTTTACTTTAGTTGTTTTTTGAGTTTTTTAGACCAAGGTCAGGCGCGCGCGCTATTACCGTTTGACGCGATGCCTAAAAAATCGATGGTGTTGGATTTTTTTGAAAAATTTAAAGAAAGGAATATTGAAAAAGTTTAATGTACTTATATTCTGTTCACATTGTGTAGTCTATCACAAAAATACGACCAACCTAAAGGACCATTTAAAAAGGAAACATCCGTTGCAATTGGGAGTGGAGCACGGACTTTTAATTTAACTATTGAATTGTGCCGCAGCGGCAGCGCACGACGCACCACCTTTTAGTAATTACTTATTTAGTAGTACGAATATAGTAGTACGTGCGCTGCGCCGCAATTTTATCTATTAATTGAATTGTGGCGCAGCGGCAGCGCACGCCGCACGCATCACCTTTTAGTAATTACTTATTTAGTAGTACAAGTATAGTAATATGTGCGCTGCGCCACAATTGAATACAAATTAGTATATTAGTTAGATACGATTATGATTTAACCCAATTCATACAGAATTGATTTATACCTGTATGTACTTACTTTATTTTTAATTTTTATTTTACCTGTAATTGCATAATTTTATTATTTAAAAAAAATTGATGATTTTCGTTGTATAGAATCAATTAATTTATTCACTTGACAGACATATCTGTGTTGCTAGGGAGTTTGTTGCGCCGTTTCTTCTTCACAGCAAAAACACTAGGAAGCGGTAAAGGGAGGGCTTTTTGTGGGATGATGTCTATAATATTGTAAAACTAACGTTAAAAAAGAACTAAGTAATTCTAGTCTATTTTGAATAAATGAGTTTTGAGTTTGAGTTAAAGTTGATACGGTAACCGTATCAGTGATTGGCACCTGCTGCGCGCCGTAAGTCGATAACAATCGACTAACATCAATTGTTATCGACTTTTATCGACTGGACTGAACAATCGACTAAGTCGATTAGTTTTAGTAATAATCGCCCATCGCTATTACGCACTGCATCCGATCCGAATCCGTGAAAATACGGATATAAAAAACTCGGACCGAATTTGGATATTGCTTTACGCACTGCATCCGATCCGAATCCGTGAAAATACCGATCTAGAGTAAAAATCTCGGACCGAATTCGGATATCGCTTACGCACTTATCCGATCTCTGATCCAAATTCAAACTATTCAGGGGCCATCTTTGACATTATCCATTTGGCGTCCGATTTGAATCCGAGGTAGTGCGAAAGCGTTCATACAAACATTACTACGGCTACTTCGGTCCGTCAATATTTCTTCCGAATTGGAGACTCACGGATGACGGATAGAAATCGGATGACGTATGCCGGATGTAGTGCGTAAACTACCATACAAATAGTTCTATGGCTACTTCGGAACGTATTTTCACGGATTCGGATCGGATGCAGTGCGTAACCGCTGTAAGTCACCTGTAGGAATGCTTTCCTGCATTTGTGAATGATATTTGATTATGTGTTATAACTTTCGTGAGACACAATCATGTTATATCAGGGGGCACAGCAGTGACCCCGCCAACGTCGAACAGGCACGGCCGAACACCTTTTACTCGAAGCAACTCTAGGCACTTTTAAGGCCATCTTTGAAATATATGAGAGCGGAAGCTTGAAAATTATGTTACATGCTGCGCGATTGCCAAGTCCGAAAATATATTTGTCTACGATTTCAATAATTTTTGATTTGAGTAATTCAGTTAATTACTACTGTACCGGTGGTGAGTGAACGCCTAGACGTCACACGATTGACTGGAATGAGTTGAACGAGTGACTGAACGAGAGCGGAATCGTTTTTGGCGTTATTCTGTATCGAGCTATCGAACGGAACGGATGCACAAAATGAGACCGTTGGTTCACCTATTGCCGAACAGGTCTATTGTTAATTTTAATTAATTTGATTCGTAAATACATCGAGTTTGTGATTTGTACACTGGTGGATTTATTTGCTTGAGACCTACGCCATGAACCCAGTTCCCAGGGACTCGGGAGTCAACGATGACGTCGCTAACCCATCGCTGACGCCGACATATTTATAAATGAAATGTCCGACTTGGCTCTACATTAGATTTCAGAACTTTTCACGGCAAAAAACTCGCGAGACATGGCTTCTTTTACTTGATTGTTTTTGATGGGATTTTTATTATAATATGTACCTACCTATAGATTAGTCAGGCAATCCCGAAAATGCACGTGAGTAAACCGTAACTAATCATAGATTATGTTGTTTGATAAACTCGGTGTTTTAACTGTTGCTATTAAAACAACCGAAATGTTTGTTATGAACTAGCGGCTGCTGATGCCTGCTAGGTTAGGCTGCTGGTGCCAGATACTATGCATGGCGTTCTAACTAACTGATGTGATAGAATAAAACAAAACTTCGAACTGCGAAAATTGATTGATTTTGCTATTTTAATTGATGGAAATGTATGTGTGTCTAAATTATTTAACTTGAACGTTAAGAATATAAAATATGACTTGTTTTTAAAATTTTACTTCATAATTTATTTTCACGACTGAAATGTTGAACTTAGTGAAACCCAACTTTAAACTAAAACGAACTAAATGTAGCCCATGTTCTTGCAAATACACTTGGGAGCAAAGAAATCGAGCCACTCCCTTTTCACGTGTCCTGGTTATTAGTTTTGATTTCATGAATTATATTATTCAAAACACAAAAAACTACCCTCATTGTAAAGGTTATCAAATAACCTTTTAGGCGATATATGTTTAAAATTGATCTGTTCTATAATACCAAAAATAATAACAATTGTAACGACGTGAAAAATAGAAGAGGCTCAATTTATTTGCTCCCAAGTATTTATCATTCATTCATTTATTCAACAATCATGCTGCTTCAGTGCGCTTGATACACTAAAAATATATGATTTATTAATTGCTATGAAAATGATAATGTTTGTTGCTACGTATGGCATACAGACAGCCCAGTCATTAATATTATAAGTTATTTAATATAGGTCACACGAGTATTGTTTGCTGAGCATTTAAAAATGTACGAATGGCTCGTACACAAACGAAACATTTTGACAGTAAATGGCTGATGGTTTTATTATGAAACATAGCTACGAACTATCTCTACTAAACCAGCTTCCAAACAAACAAACCGCATTAAAATCGCTTCATCCTTTTGAGAACTACGCTGCCACACATAGATAGAGTTTTTTTATTTCGAATAGGCACAACATGCACTTAGGAAACGTCTCGACAATTTATTGCACGGTTCCAAAAAGTAGGTCCTGTGGAGAAGAGCCGGCAAGAAATTCCATGAATACTCTTTCAAAGATAGTAAAACAGTTGGATTACAAATATATTATTGTCCACTCCTAGGGATTCCCAGTAGGGCTGTTTGAGGGAGCCACAATCAATAAAAGCACTAGGTATTCTTAAGATGACATTTTAATCCAACAAATCAATTTGCCCTATATTTTGCCGGTAACGAAACCATAGCGCACTCAAAATCGCGCCAACGCCATCTATCGAGGTATGGTGTCATTACCTTTACAACGTCTTAACATAATAATATATTATATATTTTTTAAATTATTACGATTTTAAATTATACGAGGAGCTCGTGGCTAAATAATTGCAGCCGCATAGACCGATCTTCCGGGTTAAGCCACGCTTGCCGAGGTTGGTCTGTGGATGGGTGACCATTTACTGTAGCGAGTTTCCTCCGTGCCTCGGAAAGCACGTAAAGCCGTTGGTCCCGGCTGTCATTTGTAGATCTTTGACAGTCGTTACTGTTGGTCAGAAGCCAGAAAGTCTGACAACCAGTCTTACCAAGAGTATCGTATTACCCAGTTACTGGGTTGTGGAGGTCTGATAGGCAGTCGCTCCATGTAAAGTACTGATATTCAGCTGCATCCGGTTCGACTGGAAGCCGACCCCAACATAGTTGGGAAAAGGCTAGGCAGATGATGATGATTTTTTAAATTATTATTGGGCTTGTTCACGTTTGACCCAAGTCGCACTTGATGGTAAGTGCAGACAGGGTCCAGACGGAGCACACGTATCCAAGTAATAGAGATATAGAGGAATTCCCCTATATCCCTCTGGCCCTCACATACACATGACAAAGGTGAGGGTGGGAGCTAGTCAGGCGGATCGTATAGATCTTACCACGTCCCGTGCTGGGTTTTGTTGAATCTTACAACACGCGTCTATTCCCAGCGTGCAGTGATGAAGTTTTTGATTCTAGCCCGTCCCCACACAGGGGACGTCGTGCATCGTTTCCTACAAGTCTGATCATAGCCTAAATCTATCTGAAAAGAGCAGCTTTGTGTAAGAAGAGATTTCTTCAGTTGTTTATCCCATGTAATGGCAAAGTTTTGTTCTATAATCCAGTTGTCAATAAAGCTGTCTATAGTCCAGAAAGTTTGTTTTATTTTTGGTCTTTGTTTGTCGAGAAAGCTCCGTTTTAAATAGGTTAAAGCTTCGCTTTACGATAACGTAATTAGCTAATGTAAAAAGATATTTTTACTTCGGATTTGAGAGTGGAGAGAAAATAATTGTACACATAGAAATTATTCAGTAGGTATATTTTAAAATTTAAACCCATAAGCTGAGTATAGACTAGAGCATTTACTTGTAACAAAACATCGAGCAGCTCTATTGTGTCACCCTTTAGGTGAGTATACACTAGAGCATTTTCTCGAGCATTTCCATGTAATGTAACGTTCTTACGAATGCTCGACACGGTGTTTGAAGTAATGCTCAAGGCGAGTGAGCATTTACCTGCAACCTACCTTTCTATTTTGCGTTTACTCTTCGCTGAAATGTCGGATCTGCAGGTCGCGTGTGCTGCGTTCGCGGTCGTGTCTTTTATCCGACGAAATGTTACACAAAAATGCTCGTTGGTTCTTAAAATCAAGTTGTAACAAAACATCGAGCGTCATGTTCGAAATGTGGTTCGAGTAAATTTAAAACCTTGGCGAACAGTCGCTATTCCTTTAAAATTAAAGTGCGTGAACATCTTCACAAGGAATTGGCAGAATCATCACAGCGCTGATATATTTTTATATAAATAGATATATATTTGTAGGTATTGTATTATATATTATTAATATATATACATATGTATATAATATCTATTATTTATAATTTTATTTAATATATACGTAAATGTCTCATATGTATGTAGGTATTATTATTGTCAAAAATGTTTCAGTTTATGTATCTTTGTGTTTATTTTTAATTGCGTACACATCACATAGCTCTTTTAGTGCACCTACCATGTTTTCTCTGCATCACCCTAAGGTCGACTGGTAGAAAATGCCTATGGCATTAAGTCCGCCTCTGTACAAATTTATGTGCGAAAGTGTAAATAAATAATAAAACCAGCGAATGCTCGATGTTCTGTTACAAGTAAATGCTCTAGTCTATACCCACCTTTTCACGAACCGAACAATGAGCATGACGCTCGCCGCTTTGTTACAACTTATTTTTGCAAACAAACGAGCGAATTTGTGTAACATTTCATTCGAGCAAAGACATGAACGCAGGCAAACGCAAAATAGATAAGAATGTTACAGGTCGTAGTGAGCATTGCTTCGAACATTTAAATGCTTTTTAAATTGAGCTTTAGCTTGTATTGTACCATTCGTAAGAACGTTGCATTACATGGAAATGCTCGAGAAAATGCTCTAGTGTATACTCACCTTTAGACATCTAAATATTTAGATTTCTGTGGTAGAACCCGATTACATAAAAAAATGTATTGGAAATGGCGGCGCTTCTATTCGTTATAACTAGCCCTTTCCCAACTATGTTAAGGTCATCTTCCTCCAATCTAACCAGATGCGGCTGAATACCAGTATTTTACACGGATCGACTGCCATCAGACCTCCGCAACCCAGTTACTGGGCAATGCCGATATCCTATGGTTTGACCAGTTGTTAGAAATTCGGCCTCCTGACTACTCGTAACGATTGTCATAGGTAATAGTATGACACCGGGACCGCCGGATTAACGTGTTCTCCGGGGCACTGGAAATGAATGGGTGGATAGAATATAATGGTATGTCCAGACCTAGCGAATGCGCCTCGAATTCGCCGCTCGCGAGCCTCTTGCGAACTGCGCGCGTGCATTTCATGTTCGTACGCAGCCCCTGCGCCGTCCGCGCGCATGCTACGCGCCGCACGCGAGCGGCGTAGGGGGTGCGCGCGTTCCGCCCGTGGTGCACCTCCTTTGCCCCGCCCGCGTGTCTGTAATCTCGTTGTCAGTAATAAAATAGCCGATGCTGCAGCAATAATAATATGCTAACGGCAGTCGTATGGTCTGACATCTTCGGAAGCAAATTCACCACTGAGGCTCATAGTTCAAACGCGAAAGAAACTACGTGCGCACGAGCGGCGCGCGAGCTGCACGCGCGCCCTTCTCGAACCTTGCCGAAGTTGCGAGCGGCGCACCAAACGTAGGCTGTAACCGCACACGAACAACACGCGCGCAGTCCGCAAGCAGCTCGCGAGCGGCGCATTCGCGGTGCGTTCGCCAGGTCTGGATGCACCATTATGATAATAATGGAATCTTTTATAGACTAGTTATAAAGGATTTAAAAGACAAAGAATATAATTAAGCCATGGATTGACTAGTAAATAATGTTTCAGTAAAAGTTGCCAGTACTTTCTGAAATACCACGTAATTGTCTTTAGCAACAATGTTTCAGAGCTTTTGCTGCCACCAAAAACTGTCTGTACATTGTTGCAACATGGACCATTGTTACAGAAATAAGCAGATTCCAGTTTCTGACACACACATGAGATCAGGCTTGTATTACCTGAAGGGTTGAGTAGAGATGCATAGTACACCCTCCTGTAAAAAGTTATGTAAAGTAACGACAAAAGTAAAGTGGAACACAATAATTTAACATCACAGATATTGTGGGTAGTTTTTAAAATAAAGATTTGAAGTGAAGTGAGAAGTGACGATTTTCCATACAAACTTTCATCCCCTATTTAACTCCCTTAAGGGTTGAATTTCGAAAAATCCCTTCTTAGTGGATGCCTACGTTACAAAAGGAACCTACTGTCAAAATTTCAACTTTCTAACCCCAGCGGTTTAGGCTGTGCGTTGATAGATCAGTCAGTCAGTCAGTCCGTCAGCTTCTCCTTTTATATGTATAGATGTTAAGGTAGCATATAGGTAGTAAATATTAACATTAACAACGCGGTTAATACAACGCTAAAACTATGAGAACTTGGAAGTGGTCAGACAACCTGACGTCAGAATGGCTGACCACTTTATTTCTTTGATGTATTTCTCAATGCAAAGGTAGCAAATATTTCACTATAAAAAGTAAATAGTAGCAAATAGATAGTTAACAGTGCCCATGGCCTTCTGTACATATCTCGTTTGGTCCAGCCATCCAGACGGTCACCCGATGTAATAGGGGCATGCGTATATTGGTAGAATGTATCTATCTATTTCTTAAAAAAAGGCTAAGTTTAAGCGCTATAGCTATAACTATATAGCATGATGTTCACATTATACGCTATATCGCAAGCCGGTCTATTAGGTATAGATAGATAGAATATACTTTATTGTACACCAAATTGTAACACAGCTCATAAACAATAACATACATTGAAGGGTACAATGACGGTCTTATGCGGCGGTATAGTCAGTTATGCTGAGCGATATTATTTTACTACACAATATTTGCTATATGCTATACATTATAGCGTAGTCTGAACAACCCTTTAATCTTAGAACATGATAAATCACCCTTATTTTCCTCATCAAAGGAGTTTTATTTAGCATTTCTCGATAAGAAACCTTTCCTTCCCACATTCGGCAACCAAACCCCATAAGATTACAAACTCATTTTGAATTTCCACTCGGAACTCCCCATTCTATTAGTCATTTCCCCATTTGAGAGGGGCAAAGAAACCATAAAAAATCCCATGCAATATTCCTATGAAGTCGTACAACTGTTGCCGAAATGACATGGCAGAGGAGAGGGGTGGTTTATGGGGGGTGGAGGGGGTGGGTAAGAATCACGGTGTCCCATGGCTCGAACACCGTAGGGTTTGTTCGTTATCATTTTGAATTATTCAAAAGACAATGGATGTTATGTTACTGGATGTGGTTGAGAATTATGGATTCATAATACGTAATATTATTGGATTAACCATAATCCTATAAGTTATTAATATTTGCCTACTTTAAAGTGCAATATATCCTAAACTATTAGCTATAGAAAAAATACCTAAGACAGGAATTGTAGGGAATTTAATTGTCTACAAAATTGGTCCGATTTATTTTTGGCATAAAACCCATAGTTATTTAACAAAAACTCATTTTTGGGGTCTTTAATCCAAGAGTGCGGAGCGCGCCGAGGTCACTCAAGATCGAAAACTAGATATACTCATAAGAACACCTAAACATACCATATATCCAAAATTCAGGACTGACGGACCTTTTGCATGTGAAAACTACATGGCGACTGGGCTATTAGGCTCAATTCTGATAAAACGTTCAAGGAGAAGCAATTGATACTATTCCATCATGGAAACTAATATTTTGATTAAAACAAACTAGTTACAAAGATTCATCTAATAGAAAACAAAATAATCGGCATAGTTTGAATTGAATTTGGAGGAGTAATTATCTATGTAAATCCCGGAATTGTGGTGATAGATCGATCGGAGCGTCGCACAATGATTGTTGATATTACTGTTCCACATGACGAGAACCTTGTGAAAGCCGAGAAGGATAAAGAAATTAAACATTAAAGTGGATGTCGCCATGTGGGATGTTGATTCAGCAGTCATTATGCCGATAGTAGATACCGCTCATGGTTTAACAGCCAAGAGCTTCGACCAACATCTGATGAGGCTCTAGTTGGGCGACTGGATCGAGGGCCTGATACAGAAAGAAGTACTTCTTGACACGGCGCGTATTGTTAGGAAGTTCCTCTTTCTGAAGCCCTGGGGGCTTACCATGACCTCTTATGAAAACGTTCAATTGCCAGCCAGTCAACTTCCGTTCAAAAACAGGCCTGCTTCTGAATCGCTAAAAATCGTACCATGACAGTACTAAAGGTGAACGACTATTGAACCAAGTTGAACGGTAATGCTTGTTCATGGTACGAAAAGTCTATACAAAAAAAAAGGTGAACGGGTTTCGTAAACGTCAACGTAGCAGGCCTGCCGCAGGCCTGCTCTAACGATGTCATAAGCAGGGCAGTTCAACTTCCATGCAACGTCTGTCCTGCTTTAAGAGGTCATAGTAAGCCCCCTGAACGCCGGTGCCTTGGACTCTGTTCCCGAAGTACATACACCTTCCCATCCATAAAATGTCTTGAAAGGTTGCTTAGGGATTACGTAAAGAGTATAGTCATCAAAGTGTCCCTCTGTCTCCCTCTGCCTATTCGTCTCTTCGTCTGCTAATAAATACAACAAACTGTAATCACCAATCTGTTTTCCAAGCGTGGTTACTATTATTACGGCGGTCATGGGTACATGTTGCTGTGGAAGCTTATGGGGGATTTACACGGGTCGATTTTAGCCGTGCGGCTAATCACCAGTCGCATCGCTTGTAAAAATCAAACCGCCACCCCATTTACACCGGTCAACAAAAATCGCATGCGACTTGTTCATTTCTAGCGGAACAACACAGCGCTAAACACACCTCATGCGGCGGGCGATCGCCTGCAACTGACCATTTACACGGTCGATTTTAGTCACCCGCTGCATGCGGCTTGTCGCCGCACAGCAAAAGACGGATGGCACCCAACTTTTGGGGCTTGTGATTTTAGTCACTTGCGGCCTAGTCCAATTGTCGTTTAGACGGTCGATTTTCGCCATGCGGCCTAGCCGTGCGGCGAAAATCGACCCGTGTAAATCCCTTATTACGGGCTCTACGGGTGATTACGGTTACGGATACGGTCTTAAGATTTTCAATTTCGCACAATGAGCCGCGGTAAAACTCATATGGGAGGTTAGAACATTACGATAGGAAACAGTAAAGACCTATATGTGCTAATATCATCATACGATAGTTACGATTGCGATTTGCGAATGTGGTCATTACGATAATCCCTTAGGACTAATCGTAACAGCCTGTGTGTAGTCTACGCTTTGTAATTCGTGCTATCGGACGGAAATAGTGCCTGTAGGCGATGTCATACCAAACTGTACGTACTGTTTGTCAATTTAGCCCATATTCACTATTATGTAGGTATAGTGAAAGTCTCCATAAGGTGCACATATGAAATTGGGTGGAACTAGACAATTTTACAGGCGAAAAAAATAATTACGTCAACTTTTTAATTATAATTTATGAACCAAGAATTCTATCATGTTAATGTAAATAATGATTGTAAATAACAGGCAATGAAGATCAAATACAAATTATCCCAAAAAACCTGCCAAGTCCGAGTCGGACACGCGCACGACGGTTTCCGTACCATTATCTACAAAAACGGCAAAAAAATCACGTTTGTTGTATGGGAGCCCCCTTAAATATTCATTTTATTTTGTTTTTTTTTTTTGTATTTGCTGTTATAGCGGCAACAGAATACCTCATTTGTGAAAATTTCAACTGTCTAACTATCACGGCTCGTGAGATACAGCCCGGTGACAGACGGACGGACGGACAGCGGAGTCTTAGTAATAGGGTCCCGTTTTACCCTTTGGGTACAGGACTCTAAAAATACTGTGACTTAAAAAATTAAGAAAATCTGTTTTTCTTCTTTTCTCAAAAATAGTAAACAAAACAAAAAAAAATTTTCTTCTTTAAAGTCTTTCTTTACCTAAAAATATTTTTCTCGTGGCCACTTTTAGCATTATTATAAATCATGGTCGCCTTTAACCCGAACATACTGGTATTCAGCAGCATCTTGTAAGACTGAAAGCTAACCCAACGTATTTTGGAAAAGACTAGGAAAACATCATAGTAATTTTCGACATACTTCACCAAGTATTTTGTAAAAAAAAACTCTTATGGTTATTTTTTATTGCTCCTGTATGAGAAACTAAATAATACAGCATGTAAGGGTAATCACCTTTATCACTCAAACCATGGGTAGTTGACTTAAACATAAAAATATAGGAATGAGTAAAAAAAAAATATATATACGCGCGAGAAATGAGCGGCGCGGTGGCGCTACGACGCGGCGTACATACACTCGCTAACGAGACAGCTGACTGAGGCAGAAAACTGTGCGGGGCCGTGCGTCGGGCCACGCGGCGAGTTCCCCGCGCCCGCTCTCGTAGCTTGTTGCCTCCGCGCATAGCGTGAAATGCTTTTGAGGAAAAATGAAAAGTTTATAAAAAAAAAAGTTTGTTATTTTTCATTGATTTCACGTTCTATAAATGAAACCAAACCACTGGTTTCAAGGATAACGGTGTTTACCCTTACAGCCTGTATAATGTTTTACCAGTCTTATGCTTAAAACGCACTAGCAGCCAGCCGCAATGCGGCGTGCCGCGCCGCAGCCCCAAAACAACCAGAGCGGTTGACGGCTGGCCGCAAATCAGTGCGTCGATATCATGCGGTTTCTTTAAAAATCGATGTGCGGCCAGCCGCTAGAGCGTTTACGGCCTAACTTAACGCCTTGCCTTGAAATTTGCTTTGAAATGACGTTAGCAATATTTTTAGTGTAAAGATTATTTTGTCAAAAGTCTTAACCAGTTTATTGTCCCACTACACAAGACAGTTTCATTAAGCTATTGTAGATGACATTGTTTGCGATATAACGAAGCTACATACTAGATCGTAGCTGTGTAATACAGATGAATAGCTGTTCTCGCTGGAGAAAGCACTTTGCATAACAATGTCCAAAGAACTCGTCTAATTATAATCAAAGAAGACTGATAGCAGATGAAGACATAATTTAACATAACATCACGCTTGTATTCCATGAAGTGTTGGGCAGAGGTGTATACAACATGTTTTTTTTGATATCCCATAACTCTAGGGTTATATTATTTAAGTAAAAATAACACAAAATCTCCTAGGATAGGTGGTCCAAAAATGCATAGTTTCGAAGATATAATCAATCATAATTAAATTATAGGTATCTAATTTTCATTGATAAATAAGAGTAATTCATTTTTATTCAAACCAATCATTTATATTTAAAGCTAAGAAAATGCGACGTTGTCATATTTCACGTAAGGGTGTTTTACTTTAATAATCGTGACTTTTTCGAATTATTTTGTATGAAAAATGAAAACAAAAAAATAAAAATGAAGAATCAAAAATGAATGATTAAAGAATAATTCATAATCCAGTTGGTTCTTTGATATGGTCTCAATCATACCCAAGAGTTATGGGATATCAAAAAAACACGTTGTATAATTACACCCTCTTTTTGCCGTTGTGTTGAGGTCGCATGTAATTGAGGGCGAGCCTATTGCCAGCAACTGGGTACAAACCCAGACTCTGGGCTCACACAGAAAAACCCAATGTCACTGATCGACTTGGGGATCGATCCCAGGACTTCACGCTCAGCACTACGACTACTAATTGGTTTTGCCAGAATTATAATAATTGTAGTTGTTTTTTTTTTTTTTTTGTTTATTAATACGTTGCTCCACACTAGGATTTCTTCTGTATCGTGGGTGCGTTTACAAACACAAATCTCACATACACAAACGCCCAGACCCGAAACAATTATCTGTAGGCCATACAAATTTGTGTTCCGTGTGGGAATCGAACCCACGACCCGTAGCGCAGAAGCCAATGGCTTAGCCACTGCACCAAAAGCATCGTCCAAAAATATTTATAAAAAAATATACAAGCTTAGTTTTAGTACATACTATTCAGAATCACTAGGAGAATCCATTGACATAGTTTTTACACCACATTTTTTTTTTCATAAATTTAAATTCAGTCGGTTTCTACCCCAGTTGACGGGAATAGACACCTTGAGGCTTGAGACGGTCCGCTCGGTCAGTTTCCGTGTATTAGACAACCCATGTATAGTACATCTCAGGCCTAACACACTTTACTAGGGAACTTAACGTGACATAAACTATGGTGTAACTTGGAGATTTATTAAAAAAAAAAACACATATTCAGGCAGTTCTGATGAAAATCTTGTTGGAGCGTCTCGGTTTTTGTATACGTGTATATTACTAAAAATAATGTTGTATAAAAAAATATTTATCTAACAAGGCTTCCGGACTACTGCCACAGTTAAATACAATTTCGAAACCTCTTTGGAACCGTCTAGCATCATAGAGCAACAACTTTTAAAAGCCCCATCCATTGACACGAACATCTTCGTCTAGTCAACGTCCCCTCTCCCCCAACGGATGTTTTTCACCTCACTTTTGCAAATTACCTAGATAAGAAGTTGCTTCGAGTCGCTAACTTTATTTGAAACTTTAATCTCGACTGGTGTCGCGTCTTTTACATGAAATTATTAAACGCTGAATCAATTTTTGTCATAGAACTTTGTATGACAATTGGATTTGTTGGGGAGTTTCGGCCACGAAGTCTTGTAGGTTATCTATTTTGTGAATATTAATTTGATAGTGTAGTCTCAGTTAGTGGATTAACCACTACTTTCTGTATAGAATTTGTTTTAATAATAATTTATTTATACAGTCTCATCATTTAGAGGAGCTCGTGGCTAAATAATTACAGCCGCATAGTAATCTTCCGGGTTAAGCCACGCTTGCCGAGGTTGGTCTGTGGATGGGTGACCATTTAGCATAGCGAGTTTCCTCCGTGCCTCGGAAAGCACGTAAAGCCGTTGGTCCCGGTTGTCATTTGTAGATCTTTGACAGTCGTTACTGTTGGTCAGAAGCCAGAAAGTCTGACAACCAGTCTTACCAAGAGTATCGTATTACCCAGTTACTGGGTTGTGGAGGTCTGATGGGTAGTTGCTCCATGTAAAATACTGATATTCCGCTGCATCCGGTTCGACTGGAAGCCGACCCCAACATCGTTGGGAAAAGGCTAGGCAGATGATGACAGTCTCATCATTTATTCTGGTCTAACAACCGGTCTAACCTAAGTAGGTATATGTAGGTGTAGGTATATATTTTTGAGTTCATTCGCGCTCCGACGCTCGCTGAGGACGGACGTGCCGCAACTCGCGCTGCGTACTTTCTCGACGTGCTCGCTCACGAATATCGCTACGCCCCGCCGTAGTGTTCTCCACTTCACGACTATAAGTTCAAAAGCTGCCTTTTTCAAGGCGGTGGCTGAACGCCTATTTCTTTGTTAAACGCGTGTGCCCCTTCAGGGAAAATCCACAGTTTCGTGGTCCTCGGCTGATACTTTGCAGTGTTAACGAAACCGAGCGGGTGTTGACCCAATACACCAGCTGCGCCCCTTCAGGGCAAGGCGAAAATTGGAAGGAGCTAGTACCACCGGCCTTGGGGGGTCTCCTAGTCGACGCTAGCTCTAACCCCGTTCTCTCCCATCTAGCACTCTCTAGTATTGCACCTCACTAGAGACTTAGGAACCCGTTCGCACAATAAGACTGGCGACGGGATTACAAGCTTAGGGCTCACCAATAGGCACTCAACCTCCCTGTCTATACCCGACAGGGAGGGTTTTCACACACCCCCGGGCTCATCCACCCGGGGAATCGCGTTTTTTAAAAAATTAAATTGTTAGGACTTATAGGCCGTTACTAAAAATAGTCGCGTACTTGTGCGCGCCGCGTTTTTATTAAGCCTAATTCCCATTTTTTACACACGGCTCAGGCATCTTTTCCGAGATGTCTGACGCTGTGTTATTAGCGTTCTTCCGGGAACTTTTAAAGGACCCCGAATTTCTCGCTAAATATGGCGCTCGTATTCCTAGTAGTGGGCCCATAAGGCACACTACTAATCCGTTATCGCCCACCTGCGATACCGACTTTGATTATTTCGGCGAAGGAGAGCCATTGTTCGACGAGAACAATGGCATTCCAAGCCTTTTATCGCTTCCGCCTTTCTCTCCCGGTCCATTGTCTCCGGAAACAATGGAAATTTCGCACCTGCACTCCGCACCCGCGCCTTCCGCTAATTTAAACACCCCTTCCCCGTCCCTCCGACATGCTCCAGAGATGACGTCATCAATGGACACGTCAGAGCCCTTAGTCCCCGATTCCGATATTGAGTCCGAATCCTATTCGTCGGCTTCCTCTTCCTCAGAAGGCTACACTACCGTAGTCGGTAAGGGGAAAAAGCGTGCCCGCAAAAATAAGGCGACCTCCTCCAGCCAAGTCCCGGCTAAAACCCCCAAGACAAACGTTGCGACCCCCGCGTCGGCTGCTTCCCTTAGTCCCGTCCCGGCTACCTCCCCGCAGGCCAGTCGTCCTTCCTCCCCCCGCCCCGTCACCGGCTCGAAAACCTCGACTCCGAGGAAAGAGCCCTCTCCTCCGCCTCTGTACATTCAGGACAAGGCGAAGTGGACCGATGTGTCCAAGATGTGTGTTGATCGCAAGATCAACTATCTTAGTGCCCGCACCACCCAACAGGGCATTAAAGTCATGGTCCCCACGTCAAAAGACTTCCGCGATCTCACGCGTATGTTAAGGGAAAAAAGCGTGTCATTCCACACCTTTGCCCTTCCCGATGAGCGACTTATCAGAGTCGTTATCCGCGGCATCCCCAAGGAGATTGACTCCGACGCTATCCTCAGCGACCTTAAGTCGCAAAACATCCCCGCCTTGGAAGTCCACCGCATGCACCGCGGCCGCGGTGGCACCCCCTACGACATGGTCCTCGCAGTATGCGAGCCTTCAGACGAGTCTAAGACCGTCTATAATATTAAGACCTTGTGCCACCTGTCTGGCATAAGCGTCGAGCGCCCCAATAAGTCCGGTCCGCCTGGTCAATGTCACCGTTGCCAGCTTTATGGCCATTCACAGCGTAATTGTTACGCGAAACCCAGGTGCGTCAAGTGCCTGGGCGACCACGGCACTAGCGACTGTGAACGTCCTAAAGATAGGTCCCTATGTCTCGAGCCTCCCAGCTGCGTTTTATGCGGCGAGTCTGGTCACCCTGCGAATTATCGCGGGTGCGCTAAAGCGCCAAAACAGCGCAACCCTAAGCTGGCTAAACGCTCAGCCGACCGTCACCAAAGAGAGAGTCCCTCCACGGCTCCCCCTCTTTCTTCCCAACTCCCCGCCCGCCTCAGTCCCCAAAGGCCGTCCCCATGGAACGCGCTGAACCATCAGCAGGCGTTCCCCGCCTTAAGGCCCACTACCCAGTTGCCCCAGCAACAGCAACAAACCACAAGACCCCCAATCCCGGCTATCCCCGCCCTGATGAGCTCCACTATCCCCGCTCCCACTATAGTGCCAGCTGCTTCACAGGCTGCACGTAGTCCCCCAACATCACAGGCTGCCCCCGCACACACCCCCGCACCCGCCCCCGCACTCGCTCCCAGGCCAGCGCCGACAGCGGTTGCTCCCTCCACTTCCCTCTCGTCCACTAAAGTGCTCCTTAGGGACACGATCCCCAGCCTTATCCAAACCCTCTCCTCCTGCAATACGCAGTGGGCGATCAACATAGTCTCCGCTTGGAACGCCTCTCAAGGCGATCCAATCGCTCGCATCAATGTCCTCTGCGAACTAGATGACATAGTCATTTTCCTCATCCAATAAATTCCAATGGATACAGAAAGCTGTAGAATTAAGCCCCGATCCCTTAAATTAGGCTTCTTCAACGCTAACAGCGTTAACGGTCAACGAGATGAGATCGCAATCTTTTTGCGTGATCATCAAATTGACATCTTCCTAGTGCAGGAAACGTTTCTCAAGCCCCACAACAGGAACCCTGGAATTGCAAACTATAAATTAGTTCGCAACGACAGGACCCGTAGTAGGGGCGGTGGTACTCTCATCTACTACAAACGTTCCCTGTACTGCACTCCCTTAGACCCTCCTCCTGGTCTCCAATTCCTGGAAACTTCCATATGCAGACTAGGCATGACAGGACACCAGCCGATCACAATCGTCTCGGTGTATAATCCTCCCTCCAGTAATAAGATCCAACTCCGGAGCGATCTTAAAGCCCTCTTTGACCTCGGCGGAGGTTCCGTTATCATAGCGGGCGACCTCAATGCCAAACATCTCTCGTGGAGCTGCAACTCCAACAACCACGCGGGTCGTAACCTCGAAGAGTTGAGCCCGGAGCTCGAATTCGACGTTATCGCCCCGATGTGTCCCACTCACTACCCCCATAACCCTGACCATCAGCCCGATGTCCTTGACATAGCGCTTCTAAAGAACGTAAACCTCGGTCTACGCTCTATAGAGACGCATGAAGAGCTAGACTCCGATCACCGCCCCGTAGTCCTTCACCTAGGTCCCCGGGGTGGTCCCCCGGATCCTGGACAACCCGCCCCGACCAAAACTGTCACGGACTGGGGTAAACTAGAGGAGCGCCTCAAGTCTTCCTCGTCCGTTCACTTAGATTCCATCCCCGACGATATCGTTACGATTGCCGACACGCTGGGCGCGATCGACTCCCTTACCAGTCACGTACAGTCCGTGGTGAACGAGTGTTCACGGCAAGTTCCAGCGGTGGACGAACACCGCTGGAAGCTGCCGGACGATGTGCGTGAACTGCTGACTGAGAAGAACGCATCCATCCGTGCCTATGACACTTTTCCCTGCGAAGCTAACCGCGCCCATATGCGTTCTCTACAGCGTGCTGTAAAGAAACGTGTACGGGAGGTTCGGGAAGCCCGCTGGGACAAGATGTTGAGCGACTTAGAGCCATCCCATCTGGCCTTCTGGCAATTACAACGAAATCTAAAATCCGATTGTGTAGCTTCAACTCCCCCTCTCAATCGTCCGAACCAAAGGCCGGCCTTTGAAGATGACGAAAAGTCCGAATGTCTAGCCGACAGTCTAGAAGCCCAATGTACTCCCAGCACCCAACCCGCAGACCCGGTCCATCTTTCCAAGGTGGATCGCGAGGTCGAACGTAGGGCCTCCCTCCCTCCCGATGAAGACCCCGACGATCCCTTACCCCCCATCACCGTAGACGAGGTCCACACGATAGTGAGGAATCTCAAACCTAGGAAAGCCCCCGGTTCAGACGGTATCACCAATAAGGTGATCAAACACTTTTCCGCCCCGCTCATAGTCCTCATGACCGCCATCTTCAATGGCGCTCTGAGTAATAACATCTTTCCGCAAGCTTGGAAACAAGCCACCGTTATCGGTATCCCCAAACCCGGCAAACCCAAGAGTGAGCCCACTAGTTACCGCCCCATCAGCCTTCTCAATGTATTTGGGAAAATCTATGAGCGTCTCATTTATATCCGTTTAAAAGATTTCGCTGACTCCCGTAAACTCATCCCCGACGAACAGTTCGGTTTTCGAACCCAGCACTGTTGCATTCGACAATTGCACCGCATAGTCGAACACATTAGCTCCCGTTTTATGCGCTCGTACAAAACGGGCATGCTCTTCTTCGACGTAGCGAAAGCCTTCGACAAGGTCTGGCACAACGGTTTATTATACAAACTGTACCAATTCAACGTGCCGGACCGTCTCGTGCTCATCATTCGAGACTTTCTGTCGGATCGCTCCTTCCGCTATCGCCTAGAAGGCACCCTCTCGTCCCCTCACCCCATTCGCGCCGGCGTCCCTCAGGGCTCCGTGCTATCGCCCCTTCTGTTCACGCTGTACACCAGCGACATTCCCAAACGTGGCTTGGCCAAGTTGGCTCTCTTCGCCGACGACACGGCTATCTACTATTCCGGTAGGAGTCTCGATAGCATCTCTCGAACCCTTCAAACCGCAGCCAACACCCTCGGGGTCTGGTTCCGGAAATGGAGAATAGAGGTGAATCCCGAAAAGAGCGCAGCCGTTCTTTTCGAGAGACACGGTGATTCCCACACCCACATCCGTCCTGTCCTCATGTTCGGCAAACAGATCCCTTGGGAGATGAAAGCCAAATACCTGGGGGTTATCCTCGACCACCATCTGAGTTTCCGAGACCATATCAAAGCGGTGCGCGCTCGCGCCGCTTTCGCTGTCGGTCGCCTCCACCCCATCCTTAGAGCGCGCAGTAAATTGTCACTTAGAAATAAGCTGAGAATCTACGTGACGTGCATCCGCCCCATCTTGACTTACGCTAGCGTCGTGTTCGCACACGTTAAGCCTTGTCGCTTCAATTCCTTCCAAACCCTCCAGAATCGAGTGTTGCGCAGAGCCGCGGCTGCCCCGTGGTTCATGCGTAACGTCCAACTCCATCTCGATCTAAAAATGCCAACCATCAGGCAATACCTCAAACGCATTTCCAAGCGTTACTTCGACAATGCCCCCCGCCATCCGAACCCCCTAGTCGCCGCAGCGGCCGACTACAGTCCCTCTCTCATAAGTAAAGTTCGCCGTCCCAGGCACACACTTTTAGAACCCGACGACGAAATAACCCTCCTCCAGGAGGCGAGTAAATCGACCAGCACACTACACAACGTCCGCCGCCGTCCGGCATACCGTCCTCGCCGACGAGGCCCGTCGCGACGTCCCACCGCCGCCGGTCACGATCCACCGAGCTCTCCCGTCGTAGAGCCGGTCGTCTCTTCAGACTCCGCAGTCACACCGATAATTCAGCCCTCATCAAGCTGTCTCCCCCCCCTATGTCCACGCCAGCAACGCCCTAAGCCGAGGTCCGAGTCCCACTAGGGGTCGCCCTTAGTGCTGTTGTTGCAGGTAGTCATGATGTTAGTGTAGTACAAGTAGTTAGCTTAGGTTAAGTATTTTACTTCCCCCCCATTGGCTGGAGACCCTTCAGGTCTCGCCAATAACTGCCCGGTTACGTAGAAACCGTCCCCTAGGACGACCTACAGCAGTCCAATAGAAAAAAAAAAAAAAAAAAAAAAAATTTTTGAGTTATAATATGTATTTATACTTTGTTATTTATTTGATTTCCGATTTTTATTACGTTATAAATTTGTACGCTGCAAACTGCCCTTTATATTTTTCTTAACAATTCTTTCCATCCAATGGTTGTCTGGAAGAAATTGCTTTAAGCGATAAGACCGCCATTTGTACTGTTCTTAATTACTTGTATTCTTTCAGTTTTATTTCTTTTAGAGTACAATAAAGTATATCTATCTATCTAAAGATATCGGCATTGCCCAGTAACTGGGATGCGGAGGTCTGATATCAGTCGCTGCGTGTAAAATACTCGTATTCAGCCTCTTCTGGTAAAACTCGAAGCTGACCTCATCTTCATACTTGAATTCATACTTCATACTTCTTCATACTTAGTTGGGAAAAGGCTAGGCAGACATGCTTAAAAAGTTACCATTACATTTAAAAAAAATGAGAGGAGGCTTGAAAAATCTTTCGATGATACGTTTGGTTGAGCGATTGGTAGGTATCTGCGCTACGCGGCTGTCCCATTTCAAAACCTACTCGTAGTAAGGGCTTAAAAAGAAATTTTACAGGAGAGCGCATAAACGTCAAATCGGTCAGCCTTTGAAAAGTATTTATGTTAAGTAAAACCATGTGGTTAAAGTGACTTACTAGGTTTTAAAATGATCAGAGGCTGTGAATGGCACTTACTAGGTATTGATAGGTACTTAAATATATCTGCTTATCACGTAAGTTTTCAACGCTGGTGTTTTTGTATTTGGTTTTTTTCGATTTTTGTAAAAAGTGTCCCATAATAGGTTTTGAAATGGGACAGCCGTACGGGGCCCGGGTTCGATTGTCACATGGAAAATATATTTGTATGGCCTGCAGATAGCTGTTCCAGGTTTAGATAGATGGCTGTGCATGTGAATATTTGTATTTTTAGGGGCAACGTTTTTATGTAAAGAAAATTAAATTGTTTCTTCAATCACCACGTTTGCATCGGTGGTTGTTGTGATTTTGGTGACTTACCTACTTTTTGTGATGCTCGGTGCAAGTGCCTGCGAACTGCAGACTTCAAACACTGAATTGCAAATTACGCATTTGTACTCTTAAATAATCAAACAGTATCATTATTTTACACAAAAAACATATTATATATAATGCTGTACCCGGCGTTGCAATGCAGTTTTTCCTACTTTAGTAAGTAGAAAAAAGTGCCTACCTTCGGAAACATAATCAAAATAGTAACAAAAACTTAAAAGCATTTTCATGCATCCGGTAAACAAATGAAGAATATGGACATACTGAGATAATTTCGTTTTTTTTAAATATAAAATATTTCTTTTATAAGAACCTTCTCCTGACAATTACGAACACAACAAAAAAAAAATTCGCGAAATCGGTTCAGCCGCTCACGCGTGATGCCGTGACCAAGGGAAATAGGGATTCATTTTTATGTTCATAGATTAATCTATTTATGGATAGTTATGCTGTACTCGAGTGCATTTTTCGGGATTGCCCAACTAGAGTCGGACCAAAATGGAGCCCTACCGACATACAGCACTCCTCTCGTTGCGGGCGCAACGCTACGCGGCGGGGTGCAGCGCTAGTTCGACTTGCGACCTTATTCAGCTCATGATTAAGGGCTCCGTTAGGGTCAGAAACTAGACGGCTAATCTCAAAAAATGCACGTTAATAAACCGTAACTAACCATACATTCGAATATACACGGTGTTAACGAATTCGTGTAATTCCTTCAAACCACATGATCTATTAATGGTATAGATTAACCCCGCACGGGATTTAGATTGATTGAAAATAAAAATAAACTTCTTTTTCCCAAATTTTTTTTTCATGTGATAGAAAATTTCGATGTCATGCATAAATTCATGAAGGCACGGCGACACAGCTGACGGGCACGACTAGCGCGATACCACTCCACGCAGTCAGTTAACTTGGGACGCTAAAATTACTCATTTTTAGAAAACTTTTTTTGTTGATTCTGAAAAAAACCTATGCAGGGTCAATCAATGTCACCAGTAGATCACGCGGTTTGAAGGAATTACACGAATTTGTTTACACCCTGTATATCACGAAAGTTATAAAACAACAATAATATGCCTACACCGAAACAAAAACAATACATCACCCTTTACACATAATACACTTTAACCACATGAAACAAATTATTCATAGCTCGCAAAAACCATAGGCGTTCCACACAAAACAGTAGGACAATACCACAGCACAGTAACTTCACAGTGGTACAAGTTAATTGTGTCCAACTAGACGTTCGTCAAACACGGGCCAGCAAAGAAAAAGCCACTTTTGCACGGTCAAAGGCAAACACACCCGCAAATTGTTCAACCGCAACGGCTTTGTTCGAGGTTAGGCTGTGGTACGAGTTACAGAAGATAGGGGCAATTAAATATTTTATGAGAGTCATTGGAATCTGAGGGCCTACTCCCTAAGTCCGTCAACGAAGTTATTCGCCCGTCCGAAAGTAGCCCGAAACGTAGGAGTGAACAAAACAAGTGTCAAGTTCAACTTTTCGGACGGGCAAAAACACATCGGTAGTGGGGACAACTGTCAAATCGTGTTGTCATTCATTCTTAGTTCGGGCGCTGAAATAATCGTATCCGTTGGTGATAGGGAGTAGGAAACGGTCGTAACTATGGCCGAAACCACGGATTTCGTGCTTAAGGAGTAGACCCCCAAGTGTGAGTTTTTTTCGTTAACTACTGTAGTCGCGTCACGACAAAAATGTGTGAATATTTAGGCAGTGCCTCTAGGCGTAGCGTTCTATAACTAAAATTCTAAAATTGAACGCCGCGCATACAGGCGCGCATCATTTGCGTTAACGGTCAAGAAAAACATAGTAAGGAAACCTGCACACCTGAGAGGGCTCCGAAATGTTCTCGATGGTGTGTATAGTCCGCCAACCTGCACCAGGCCTGCGTGGTGGACTAAGGCCTAAACCCTCTCATTCTGAGAAGAGGACCGTGTCCATCAGTGGGACAATAATTCATAGACTAATTATGATTAAATTATGTTGCGTTATAAGAGTTTTTTTTTAAGAACTCATGAAAATGATCAATCCTTGAAGAAGTAGTAATATACAGGGTGTAAACGAATTTGTGTAATTCCTTCAAACCACATGAACTATCAATGATATAGATTAACACCACATGGGACTTACAATGATTAAAAATAAAAAAAACATCTTTTTTCCAACTTTTTTTATGTGATAGAAAATTTCGATGCCATGCATAAATGAATGAGAAGGCACAGCGACACAGGTGACGAGCATGACTAGCGCGATCTTGCTTCACGCACAGTCAGTTAACTTGGGACGCTAAAATTACTCAGATACAGAGTACGATGATTAATTTTTTGAAAACTTTTTTTTGTTTTTTCTTACGAATGCCTATGCAAGGTTGACCAGTGTCACCAATAGATCACGCGGTTTGAAGGAATTAGACGAATTCGTTTTACACCCTGTATTATAATATCAGCTCCCCTTCGCAGGTAAACACGGGCTTTCTAACAGTCTGATGTAGCTACCGTTAAGGTTCATAGAAGAGTAATGCTGTGCTGAATCCTTACAGAAGCAAACATATAAAGTTTCTGTCTGAAATGTGTCTTATTTTTCTTATTTTATATTAAAGTATAGGTGCATTCATCATCAAGTGCAAGACAATTTTATAGCTGATTCAGTTTGAACATGAAAGGTTCGATATTATCGGTAAACCGGCTGCTGTCTTTGCTACAAATTAATACACTGACAAAAAAAAGTACCTAAAACTACACACAACAAATTAAATTGAGGAGATAAAATCCTCAGTTAACCGAAACGCTAACAACTTACAACTTGTCCCAACCTAAACAGAGCCGAATTTAAACAGGCGTCGGTGAGTTAAACGATGTAAAGTTGGACAATTTCGCAGCACTGACACAACTATTGTGTTTGCCCACTTTGCCCAGCCCTTTTGTCGCTAAAAAGGTACCTTCTATTTGTAGTGCACTTCGCTTGATGATTCGAGATAGCTAAGTTTTCAGACATACGGGTTTTCTTTGTTAGTTAATTTGTTAAACAAGTTGGTAGGTAGGTAAATATTTTGTTTTGGGACATAAGGTTTGTTTAAGACATTTACGTGCGGTTAGGATCTTAACTGCGTCTTTTACTGCCACGGCATTTTACAGAAGATTTTGCTTTGGTTTGTGTACGAGCATCGCCACGTGAAAGGTATTGTTTTATTTTTTACCTGAACAAGCATTTGCTTGCCGATTATTTGTCTACATTCACTGACTAAGCTATCGCGCCTACCACGAGTGACCTACTTTATGTATAATAATTATAATTTAATGTTTTTAGGGTTCCGTAGTCAACAAGGAACCCTTATAGTTTCGCCATGTCCGTCCGACCGCAGCTTAGCTCAGAGACTTTTAGTACTAGAAAGCTATAATTTGGCACAGATATACATATAAATCACGCCGACAAAGTGGTAAAATAAAATCATGAAAAATATTTTTTTGAGGGTGCCTCCTGTTCATCTAAATTGGGGATGTTTTTTTCTCGTCCACCCCATCGTGTGGGGTCAAGTGTCTCCCCCCCCCCCTGCCAGCAAAACGGCTAGTTTTGGATATGTGAAAAAATTCACGCTATCACAGCTAAGTAGGCTTTACAAGTTTACGAGTAATAGTCGTCCAACCGGAAAAGTAAAAATTTCGTACAAATTCCATTGAAAAATGACTAAGCCCTCTTCTTAGTCCGCATTATTATGCAACTACGGAACCCTATTACTGCGCATAGCCCGACACGCACCTGGCCGGTTTTTTAAATACAGGTTTGACTAAAGCTAGATCGGTCAGGTCGCTACATATAATTAATTCTAATTCTCGTTAACTTTTCATAACTAATATTAGTTATACACTACTTTTTAGTTAGGCATTATTAAAACCGTTATTACTACTAATACTTAAGTATTAAGCCTTGGTTGACCAAAACTTTTTTCTTCGGCCAACACCGCGTTTTCCCAGGTAAAGTTTTGTTGAGGAATATTAGCGAGTGGACCGGATTCACGTGTTGCTGAGCTGTTCCATCTCGCAAAGGACAAGGAGAAATATTCGGAGGTTTTGGCCAACGTTTAGTAATTGAAGAGGCACTAGTAGAAGAAGATTACTAATACCACTGCGGCTAACTGTATATGTTTAACAAGTTTTTTTTTATTATTTTTCATATTTTTGCGTTTTGAACTGTTCTGTTTTTAGATTATTAACGTTTGAATTGAAAATTAGCACACTGTTTAAAATGCTGCTATCACAAACACCACAACCATATTTCAAACCAGCACTACCCATAATTTCCAACCATGAAATGGTCATACAAGTTTTACTATAAGAATAAAAGCAACCTTATTGTGTACTACTTATCATGCTGTCCACGATACGCGACTCAACTGCAGCGGTTGGCTACCTGTCAAATTTCACGCTAGAAATATTTTCAAACCAAATACTTTGCTTTATTTGATATGAGGTTGCTGTGTAGTTTCAATATAGGGAAGGGTGGTATGAATTATTTATTTGAAGGAGTTTATACTTTGGTCAGAATTTTTTGTTGTTTCTGATGTTTGCTTAACTTATTTTTCGGTTAATAATCATATTTTGACATAACATAATATCGAAGGTTTACTGCGGAAACCTGTTAAATGCATTGAAATCAGTTTTGAGATACTGAGTCTTAAGGTGAATGTGAAATTCATTTTTTTTATTATTATTTTTTGTTTTTACGTAAAAACTGGACATCTTTTAGATACATTTACTGTAATGTACCTATGCTATTTAAAACATTCTATAAAGATGGAAACAGCAACAATTAAATATTTATTCTTTCTAATTCTTTTTAATTCTAATTCTTTGATCTTAACGGTGAGTTAAATGTTATGTACATTTGCTTCTTCTAAATTCATAGCTCCATCTTTTACTTTGTCTTTCTATCAGTGTAAGATTTGTTTTGTCCTTTCAGAGAGATAGCACTTCCAGTAACGTCTAACCCTCTAAGCCCTCGCTCGGCTGATGGATTTGCTGTTCATTCATCCTTTCCCGTTCATCAAATAACTGAAGCACACGGTTTTTAGTCTTAGTCTTCTTTTTACATTATCCTGTTTGTTACCTATCTGTAATAATATGACTGAGCTCATTAACTAAACTGAGGATTCCCTAAATGTTTTCATTATATTTATTTTCTACTATATTCAAATCGACGGGTCCAACGTATACTAGTGCAAGTGCAAATACACAACTTTAAACCGCTCTCCTGTAAAGTTGTGTTTTTGCATTTGCACTAGTATACGTAGTACCCGGCGAAATAATTGTGCACAAAAACTGGCAATAGGCTCGTCACCTTATTACATGGGACTAAGCCCAGCCGCACATAATCATAATTTTTTACAGATTTTTTTAAACTCAATTCTATTCATTTTATTTCAATCAACAGTTGGATGAATGATAGAAATAGGTAAGTACCTACATTAAATAAAAAATAAGATTTATTAGAAAAACTAATAAAAAATTAAACAAAACACGACACACAATTTCATTATTAGATACAAATTAAATTGCCAAAATCAGTAAATTAAAATTATAAATAATAATAAATTTTACATACTTATTCAAAAATAATAACTCTAAAAATTATTTCATAATTATCATTTACTCAATGATATTGTAAAATAGATTAGAGGGACATATAATGAACAATAATGTACGCGCAGTGATTTAACGCGCGAATCTGCTCATACATTTTGTACTAACTGACTAAACTACTAACTAAACTGAATTTGTGGGCTCCAGCAGCCTATTGGCTCTAGTACAAAATGTATGAGGGTCTTCGCGCACAAGTCAGAAATTTCTGATAATTTGCGGCCGGGCTACTAGAGGCGATACGTGGGTGTACAGGCTCTTATAATAGGACAACACCTCTGAATAGCCCTTGGGCGCTTAAAGGCGTGAGTATTATGTATAAAAGAAAGTTTGACGACACGTTTGGTGCAGTGGTTAAGCGATTGGCTTCTGCGCCACGGGTCGTGGGTTCGATTCCCACACGGAACAAAAATTTGTATGGTCTACAGATGGTTGTTTCGGGTCTGGGCGTTTGTTTGTGAGATTTGTGTCTGTAAACGCACCCACGATACAAGAGAAATCTTAGTGTGGGGCAACGTTTTTTTTTTAAAAAAAAAAAAAAATATTTTTTTTTCAAGTAGACCAGAACACTGGTACTTTCAAAAGGTCAACACTAGGTGCTCGGTTCCAAATAGTAGGTCTTTTGGAGAAGAGTCGGCAACAGTGGCGTAGGGTGAAGTTTCTTAAAAGGGAAGCCGAACCAAATAATGCTTACCTTGCTCAAGTGTGATGCGTGATTTCCAGTAACTACTCGTTTCGAAAGGGAAGCTGATAGGAATCGAGTTGTATGGAGCCTTCGCCACTGGTCGGCAAAAGAAACCAAGGACACTCTTTTAAAAAAATAAATGGTTTGACAATTTACAACACAATTTACAACTGAACAATGCAGATTAATGTACGGTCGCGGACTCCAAATGTTTATCAGATTTCAAATTAGATTCCTTATCACACTGTGCGCAATAAGGTTTAAGATGTCATATCAACTTTTGTCATATCGACCTTATGAAAAAGTAATGTGCAAGCAATTATAGACCTTAAGGTGGTAAACATTTCAAGTCCCCGATTGTATATGTAGTTAACAACATAAAAGTAATGAGAAAGTTAGCCTTTTAAAACGATTGCCATAGCAGTTACGAGCTGACCAGTCCCAACAGACAGCACCCGTTCACGAGCATGACACTATAACAACTTAAAATCACGCCTGTATTCCCCGAAGGGTTAGGCAGAGGTGTAATATAATCATCTTCATCATCATTCTAGACTTCGACTGCTGGACATAAGACTCCCCAAGCATCGCAACACCGACCGGTCCTGTGCTTCTTTGTGCCATCCATGTTAGGGGGTTTACCATTATCGTCACGCTTGGCAGGCGGGTTGGCGATTGCAGTATAATAGTTGTGTGAGCGTACTCAGAGAACGCTGCTGCCCATCCTCTAGAGAATCCCTGAGTCGCCTTTTACGACACCCGCGGGAAGAGATGAAGTAGTGCTAATCTTTACATCTGGCACCACACGGACAATGTGTAGTGTAACATACTATGGGTGTACTAGTACAACCTAATTTCACCGTTATGTTTAAGTATACAGGGTGGTAATTTGAGATGGGGCATGAGGGGCAGCTACCTTAACCATTGTAGCTACAGGAAAACGTTATCAGAAGACCACCACTTTTGGAATAATTTCAATCGGCATTTACAGATTTTGAAAAAGTACAGTCAGCGAGGAAAGAGGCAGTTTTCACTAAACTTTTTTATGATGCCAATCGATCCTATTTCCCATAAGGATCAAAATAGCCTTCTAAACCAACTGAAGTTGGAGTACTAGAAACGTCAGAAATCGCAATATGCATATTCAACTAACTACACGAGGCAACAAATCTAAACACACATCCCTACTTCTCAACTCAAGTTTAAAATACGTTGCAACTATTCAAAAACTCTGAAACTACACATGGTAAAGCAAAAAGTAAGCGGGAACTTTCGCATTTGAAACGTAAAACCATTAACCGCGAATGTAGAACTATCAGAATAAATCAAAACAACTTGTTCAGCCGCTGTATATATAAAATGTTTAACGACTCTATTCACAGTTGTTGGGGTTCGCAGGTCTATTTAGGAAGTTTTAAACGTAACGTGGGATTGGGAAGCCGACTTTGGAGCCTTAATTGGCGTTATTTCCAATGCTTACCTATATACAGGCTATTAAGTAATTCGTGTAATTCCTTAAAACCACATGATCTACTACTGATGTAGACAGGCCCCGCACAGCATTTAGCTTGATTAAAAATAAAAAATTACTAGTTTTTCATGCGGCTTTGTTACCGGTCGTATCTAAACCACCTAATAAGGCTTCAGTAAAAAAATAAGAATTAATTTTTTTGTAAAAAAAATGTTTTATTTGTGTAAACATTTCGGTGCCACGCATAAACTAATGAAAGCACGGCGACACAGCTGGCAGGCACGACTAACGCGATATCGCTCTTTGCAGTCAGAGAACTCAAGGCTCTAAAATGACGCAGAAATAGAATCTCAAGATTTATTTTAAAAAAATTTTTTTGTTGATTTTCAAAAATTCCCATTTAGGGTTAATCTTTGTCACCAGTAGATCACGTGGTTTGAAGGAATTACACGAATTCGTTAACACCCTGTATACATATATTTTTTGGGTAGGAAGAAAAATATACAAGGTTAGTTGGAAAGGGGGTACCGTAGAATGGTAACTTTGATCAATTTTTTGAGCTTCATATGTTTGTATCTTATTTATTTTCGCTTTTAGCTGCTACATCAAAAATATTTCTTATAGACTGAATTAATTGAGATATATAAAATCACATAGACAAGATAAAAAAAAATTACAGAGCTTAGTTTTCGATACAAAAAAGGAGAAGTTTTCTTATCAAAGTCGGACCGTAGGCTTTTACTTTGATAATCCCTGTTTTATCATTCAGTGTCAAAGTAGCCCCATTTAGGACTCGAATAATTGTATACATCAGGGGTGTGATTTAGTATTTTTTATCTGCGCTATCTAACTTCGCAGACACCTCTGTAACGTATGGTAAAATAGGAAAACTGTCAATGTTGCTTGTACAGTTAGGTTAAAATTCATAAGTTCCATTTTTAGAGAGATATAATTATGTATAATGACCAAATGCAATATTTTTAGTAACTATCAATGTCGCCCCTTGATGTCAAAGTAACCTCAATCACTGGTACTAATCCGCAAGCTACTTAAAGTATCACTAATGACTGTTTTAAAGAAAGTGTTAAAATTTCAGAATTCGATCATGTGTTTCCACGCAAAATTATTTTCATTTATGTTTTTTCAAAAAAATATTTGTCCCTGCTTTAGTTACGAAATCAGAACATGAAACGTCTATTCCGTGACCTCAAATATGACCTAACATGTATACACTGTTGAAGATTTTAGCGTATTTTTTATTAATTTTTTGAACAGCTATTTCTCTTAAACTATTGACTATTGGGGAAAGTTGTAGAACAAAAGTTAGTAATTATTATGTGCACTTTATCACCCTTTCGGATTAGTATCCCCTTTCCGACTTTCCTTATACAAGGTGTAACAGAAATAACGCACAACCTCTTAAGGGGTCACTGTACTCATCATTATGAACAACTTTTACTATGGGAATAAATAGGAAATCGCGAAAAAAAAAACAGCTGTTCCCTACATTTTGACGAGTTAGGCGAACAAAAATCAAATGACACGTTTGGTGGTCAGTTGCAGGCGATCACCCGCCGCATGAAGTGTGTTTTGCGGTGTTGTTCCGCTAGAAATGAACAAGTCGCATGCGATTTTTGTCGACCGGTGTAAATAGGGTGGCGATTGGATTTTTACAAGCGATGCGACTGGTGACTTGCAATCTGAACTAAAATCAACCCGTGTAAACCCCCCATTTAATATCAATAAATGATAGTTGACGGTACATAGTTGCTATTGTTTTAAATTTTACAATGTAGAATAACGTACACAAAGGAAACTTTACTTATTTAGTTCGGTCGCAACAGTATAATAATTAGAGTTTGTTTCGACCTAAACTCTAAATTCATTTGGTTATTTCAAATTAATTTACTTTGTATGAATACTTTAGTGTAAATTTGTACTGTTTGCACAAAAGTCCTTTGTTTTCGTTATAAAATTAATAACAATACGGTTTAAGTATTGTAATTTACTGATGTTTAACCTTAACTAGACTTTTTATAGCCTTTCTGATTACAATATGGTATAGCTTGAGTAGTATGGCACTCGTTGGTTGCGTTATGGGGGCTTTACACGGGTCGATTTTAGCTGTACGACAAGTCACCAGTCGCATCGCTTGGAAAAATCGAATCACCACCCCATTTACACCAGTCGACAAAAATCGCATGCGACTTGTTCATTTCTAGCAGAACTACACACACCTCATGCGGTGGGCGATCGCCTGCAACTGACCATTTACACGGTCGATTTTAGTCACCCGTCGCATGCGGCTTGTCGCCACACGGCAAAAGTCGGATGGCACCCAACTTTAGGGCTTGCGATTTTAGTCACTTGCGGCCTAGTCGAATTGTCATTTAGACGGTTGATTTTCGCCGTGCGGCCCAGCCGTGCGGCGAAAATTGACCCGTGTAAATCCCCTCTTAGATAGTAGTAATTAGTACTGCCACCTGACATTATGCTGAGCTGATGGCCCTTCCACATAATATAAGACGTTATTACGATCTAAACTAAAGCAAAATGCGTACATATTGTTTATTGTACTATGTGCACATACTTACCTACATTTTCTTTATTTGTTTAATTCTGCGTATCGTCGATCGGGAGTGTAGACCTCGGGAATGAAAAAATTACCTATTAACATTGTCACGCGCAATTATATTAATTAATTTAACTTAAGTATACACACGTTAATATCGTAAGAGATAATTATCTTAATTATACATATTCATCAGGTGTATAGCGAGATAGTTCGGACACGTCGTCTTATGTCACCCCTCCCGTGCCGCTCCCATACCCCAGGCACTGACGCAGTTATGCGCTAGACCTATAGTTAACATCGATCGAATGCAAGATGCGCGCGAAACTCCTAGGCTCTATTACGCTCGAAGTAACGACTTGTAATATGCGTGGTATTTATTTTTATCTTTTGGTATACTTGTTGATTGTCCTTATCGACAGTTTCTACGTAACCGGGTAGCTATTGGCGAGATATGAAGGGTCTCCAGCCAATAGTGGGGAAGTAAAATACTTAACTTTAGCTAACTACTCATACTACACTAACATCATAACTACTAACAACAACAGTACTAAGACTCAATTGACACCGCCGCGGAATGGAATGGAATGGAAGTGTCAATTGCGCCTCATGACGCTAGAAGGCGCGCGAATTCGCGGGAATGCTCGAGGATTCCACATAAACGCTTGGCACCGCACTATAGTAACCGTCCCGACCGACTCCCCGTTCACGCCACTTCCCGCGGATTCCATATACAGCGCCGACAGTAGCTATGGGGAATTCTCGAGAATCCGCGAGGATTCCCCGGAAGACGCGCGATCTTTTTTTGGATCGTATTTAGTTTGTACTTTAAACAATTGACATGAAGTTCATTATGCTATACAAGGTTAGTCAGAAAGGGGGTACTAATCCGAAAGGGGGTTAAAGTACCCATGATAATGAATAACTTTTGTTCTACAACTTTTTCCAAAAGTCAATGGTTTAAGAGAAATAGATGATCAAAGATCTCAAAAAAAAAAGTGTTAAAATCTATCTATCCCCAGTTATGATGAGCTGTGTTTACATTTTAGGTCCTATTTGGGGTCATGAATTGGAAGCACCATTTTCTGAATTTGTAACTAAAGCAGGGATGAAGAATTTTTGAAAAAACGAAAATTAAAATAATTTTGCATTGAAAAAAAAATTACCGAATTTTGAAATTTTAACACTTGCTTTAAGACAGTCATCAGTGATACTTTAAGTGGCCCGCGGATTAGTACCCCCTTTCTGACTAACCTTGTATACAATTTTGTTGCAAAAAGTCGCTTCCATTCCATTACGCGGTGGTGTAAATTAAGCCTAAGGACGATCCCTAGTGGGACTCGGATCTCAGCTTAGGCCGTTGCTGGCGGGGTTGGGGGGAGACAGCTTGATGAGGGCTGAATTATCGGTGTGAACGCGTGGTAAAGCCGCGCAGGAGAATATGTAGCGCGACGCATACGCGTAATGCGATGAAACACGAGCCGCGCAAGATACGCTCAGTGTATCTACAGCTTTAGTTCTGATTAAAAAGAAGACAGACACATAACATTCTCACTCAATAGACTTTTTTTATTTGGCTGAAGAAATCTAATTAGTCCGTCAGTTAGATTAATCAAAAAATATTTGATCCGTATTTTTTCTTTTGTTACGTAAACCAAAATTGACGAAGATACTACACTTTTCAAATTGGCAAAACGTCACAAGCAAGTACAATTTTTACTTGCTTCCGACGTCACAAGCACCCACTCTCGAGTTTCGATGCGTTTTATCGTTCCAAAAATTCATAGATTTAACAAAAGAAAAAATACTTATAAAATAGTAATTTTGACTAATTAGATTTGCAATTTATTGATGCTGTCAACATGCCTATTAGTTTACTGAAAACTAGATAACAACTTTATTATTAGGTAATAAACAATGTCGTCGTGTCTGTGCGTCTAACTCTCAACTTGGTCCGCTAACGCGTTTAAAATAACAATTATTTTAGCTTTATAACAACGGACCAGCTTTTAGCATTTCGCTTAGATGTTAAATAAGTTAGTTAGTGGCAATCTGTTGTCGTGTAAAATGGAGTAGAGTTGGGTATTCGATAGTTTTAATATTAAATTGTGGGAAAGTGGGTTTGTTTGTAACCTTTTTGAGGTTAGAAATGTTTTATAAATTTTGTTGAAAATTTGTAGATGCTTTTATTATTATACCTACTTACGTAAATTTTTAAGGCATTAAAAGAAAACAAAAACAAATACCTGAATTTACATTTATCATCACAAAGATTCCGATAAAAAACTTGTACATAAAAATCTTCACTTAATATCCATTGAATATTGAAAAAATAACATAACATAATCAGCTCATTACTGCAGTGGGACTGCTGGGTACGCCTCTTCTCAGAATGAGAAGAGTTTAGTTCTTAGTCCACCATATTGGCCTGGTGGAGGTTGGCGTACGATACACACCATCGAGAACTTTCTGGAGCCGAGGTGTGCAAATTTGCTCACGATGTTTTCCTTCACCGTTAACGCAAGTGATAATCAAATTCTGATCCGTACATGAATTTGAAAAGTCAGAGGTGTGGGCCGGATTTGGACTCGAATCCTCCTGCACAGAAGGCAACCATTCAACCGCTAGGCTATCACTGCTTCATCATTATCATCATTCAGCCGAAAGACGTCCACTGCTGGACATAGGCCTCCCCCAAAAAGGGGGGGGGGGGGGTTTGCCGTAATCACCACGCTTGGCAAGCGGGTTGGCGATCGCAGTATGGTTGTTAAAGTACTCAGAGAACGCTACTGCCCATCCTCTAGACTCTAAAGAATCCCATAATCGCCTTTTACGATATGGGGTAGTGCCATTCTTTAAGTCCGGCACTACACGAGACAACTGCTCACTTACAACAGTGAGCAGTTGTCTCGTGTACTCACTCTCACTGCTTGACAACATGATATTAAGATAAATCTTTTTAGACAAAGTAGGTTGTTTTATACCTTTAAGCTTTAGGTGGAAAAATGAGGAACATGTCGTGAGAAAAGTTTTGAGTCTGAATGTGGATGGTTATAAGAGCAGAGGAAGACCAAAGAATTGACGGATGGATAGTGTAAAAGACGATATGACTAGAAAGAGGGTGACTACTGTGATGACGGCTAATAGAGATGTATGGAAGAAAAATACATGCGGCGACGACCCCGAATAAGTTGAGATAAGGAAGATGATGATGATGAGGTTGCTTTATACCAATCCACTGCTGGTCAAAGACATCTCCCAATGTTTATTATTGTCCACATTCAGGAAAAACCAATAACCTCATTATACACGGGTAAAAAACGGCAAGCCAAAGCTAGCATAAAATTATTTGATTATAATAAAACAATAAAACAGTACAAACTATGGTAATTCGGTTTGTTTTAGGCGTTACATGTTGATTTGAAAGGGTATTCCAAATTTGTGGTAAAGGTTATGTTGTTTTACATGAATTTCGGAGGTAAGTTCGTATAATTAACGATGTTATAAAGGTGAATTTAGCGATGCGCGATTCGATTGTTTCAATTGTTCCAACATCTCGATGATTCTCGATGGTTTTTTCGAGTCGATACAATTGCGAATAGCGATTCGTGCGCAGTTCATCGCATTGGAAAAGTTAATCACGCTAATATCGGTATTTGAAGGCAATCGAAAATCTTTACTAATACATTCGTTCGACACGCATGAGTCCGATGATTCGAAACAATCGATAACCATCTCAATTGTTTTGTGAGAGAGTGAGTCGATTATTGACTCGATTGATTACATGATTGCGATTCTTTCGATTATTGAAACATCTCACAATCGCCCATCGTTAATTGAATTTATGTCCCAAAGTGAGTGGTAAACCATGAATCACTAATTTAGTTTTACTGCTGCTTACGTTTAGGGTTGAATATGCTTCACCAACTCAAAAAAATCATCATAGCAGATAGTTTAGCGATCTCGTGAATTATCTGTATCTAAGTCCTAGAACTGTACGATTCTTGTCTGAGAAATTGTTTTCTCATTCCTTTCGTTGTTGTAAGAGGTTGGATAATTGATAACTTTTCCCGTGCGGGCACTAGCTAGGATATAACATTTCCTCACCGCACGTTGAGAATAGATGCATGTTATAAGATTCGACTAAACCCAGCACGCTTTGTGTTAAGGGGGGTTACCATGATCTCTTAGAGCAGGAATGTTTTAATATTATTACGAGAGTGGGTAAGAGATGGCGCTAGAGAGCTGTCTAGCGCTGTCACTTTCCCACTCTCGGAATAATATTAAAACATTTCTGCTCTAACAACAGATCATGGTAACCCCCAAGGTCTTTACGGCCTGACTGGCTACCACTCTAACATCATGCGCTAAGCAGTTTTCTGAGTTCGTCGTGTATATGTGTATATCTACGAGAGTTCCTCTATATCTTTGCTATTTGTATTCGTGTTCTCCATCTTAGATCCTATTTACTCTTACTATCCGATGTGAATAGGGTCAAACGCGATCAAGTAAAAGAATAATACCCGTTTGGAGCAGTGAATTCAGTCATTGCGACAAAAAATATTACACTTTATAAATCAGAACAAAAAAGAAGCATAATTTGATTAATTTTCTTGTCAACAGGTGAACCAGCAATCCGATCCAGATACGCTCGTCTTCTCGTCTTGGTACCTCCGGAATCTCCGAAGATACTGAAAGGTCCAATCATTCAGGCCGTCGAAGATAGAGAGGTTAACTTGGAGTGCATATCTGTTGGGGGAAAACCTGCTGCTGAGGTAAGATGTATGCCTAATTATTGAAAGAAGAAATTAATTTAAAGTATGGTACACTGTCGATCGGTCTATAGTCCGACAAGTTTGTGCGCGACCATCCTACGGGGCGACAGACGGTGGGGGGACGCGGTAGCACCTAGTAACTTGTGGCGCAGCGCACGCGTTTCCCTTCCCCGATGCACCGCCCGCCTCCGTTAACATCTAGAGTACCGCGTCCCCCCCAACGTCTCCCGTAGGACGTCAACGTCACCCCGTAGGACGGTCGCACACGAAATTGTCGGACTATAGTATCGATTTTCTTGGTTACTGTTTGGTGGTAAATGTAGTCAACATTGTTTTGCACTGACAAAATATTTTTGTAGCATAAACTTAACGACGGCACCGATGTACTTAGTGACAGACATTTAAAAGAGTATGCTTATGTGGTTTGGTCATGGTGAGAAAATGAGTGAACAGTGATTCTAAAGGAATTTATAAGGCTGATGATGCCAGTGGAGGACGATCTAGGACATACATCGATATTATCAGCGATGTTTTTCAAAAAAGACAGTAGTACTCGTAACCGGCGCGCGTGCACGACAAGATGTTGAACGTGGACGAAACGAAAAGAGGGCGTAAGGACCGTGACATGTAGCGATCTGTAGTTTTTGCCTGCCCCATGGGAAAAAGACGTGACTTTATTTATGTATGTATGAATGGAAAGGCTGTGTGATCACAGGTTTTATATCACCTCTTTCCTTTGGTTGTTGTACCAAACGTTTGAAATAGTGTATCAGTATAATAGGCAGCAGCATTTAGAGGTATACCTTTGTGGCATGGTGGCATCACTACATAGTATAAAACAAAGTCGCTTCCCGCTGTCTGTCTGTACCTATGTTTGCTTAGATTTTTAAAACTACGCAACGGATTTTGATGCGATTTTTTTGTAATAGATGATAATGAGTGATTCAAGAGAAAGGTTTATAATATGTATACCTAATACATGCATACTATAGTAGAGAATGCATGAAGCCGGGGCGGGTCGTTAGTGATTCTATATAGCGATCTCCCAGAAGTCCATGCTCAGAACTTAGCAGCTGTAACAATCCGTCCTAAACCAGAAATATTTTTTCCAGATCACCTGGGTGGATAATGATGGCGGGGTATTAACAAGTGGAGTCAATTACACAGTGGTACCAATGGCTGATGGTCGGAGATTCACTGCTAGGTAAGTTGATGATCAAATTAATAATAATTTAATCTAATAGTAGAACTTTTTTTAAATGTTCGTTTGTGTTTGCCTAGTGAACGCTTGCATTTCATGCAGGAGGACTTTACACACCATTGACAATAATTTTCTTAAAACTGTGTTCTGATTTTATTTTCCTCGCGATGTTTTCCTTAACCGCTAAAGTAATAAATAATCAAATCCTAATCTGCACATGAATTTGAAGTCTATGGGCGTATACATAAAGGAAGCAGTTAACCAGCACCGACCTACCAGCGCTTATCGGTACTGGTCCGTGCAGGTATCCGCTACTTATAAGAAGCGGGTAGAAGCAGGGGCTGCCACTTTTGCTGCCATTCAAAATACAAATTCGCGCAAATACAGCAACAAATGACGGCTTACTAGCGCTGATCGGAGCAGGTCGGAACTTGTCGGCGAAGTTTGGAGCTTGATCGCCACACAGTATAGAGACTACCTGCGCCTACTAACTACGCGGACCAGCACCGACAAGCGTTGGCAGATCGGCGCTGGCAACCCGCTTTCTACGTGTATACGCACTATCGGTAGAACGCTTGACTTCCATGTATGAGGGTCCGAGTTCAATCCAGCCTCACACCTCTGAGTTTTAGAATTCATGTGCAGATCAGAATTTGATAACTTTGATACACCTGTAAAGGAAAACATCACAAGGAAACTCGCACACCTGAGAGGGTTCCAGAAAGTTTTCGATGGTGTATGTAGTCCACCAACCCGCATCAGGTCATCGTAGTGTATTAAGGTCACAGCTCATTAGAACCACCCGGCACCCGACCCGCATCCACTTCGCCTCGTGGGGTTAGTATTCTTTATAATATGAACTTGTGTGGATGTGCGCTCACTACATCAACTCCGTAGCGTCACCGGGTCGTCTCGGACGTATGCCGACAACGCGCGGATGACGAGTTGACCACTCGGTGACAACTCTCTGCTCGCATGCTTGCCTTGCGTTGCTGCGCATTGCCAACGCACAAGTCCCGAGTGAACCGCACGCTGCCATCGAGTGGACTCCTCCGACAACTCCTCTGGTTGACCACGCGACGTTTACTGGTGATAACGCGGCGTCCACCCGTGAACCACCTGCTGACAACGAGTGGACGCCGAGCGACGAGGCGATGCGGGTCGGGTGCCGGGTGGGTCTAATAAGCTGTGACCTATAAACCGTTCTCTTTATATGAAGTAGCCCGTGCCCAGCTGTGAGACAGCAATAGGCTGATTGTGATTGTGCGAATGGGGCTCGTCCGCCGCTAAAGCCGTTCGGCTATTGCTGCTTCAGACATTGTTGGGTTATTTTTGGTATGTGTAGGAACGAGGTATGGATGGTGTTCCTCTAAAGAAAAGGGAGGATCCTCCAACCAGGCGGGTCTTATGCCTGGCGGGCTACAGCCCAACGGTTGATGTTGGGCGGTTGTTTATCTACTATCTGCGTGTAACATTTTGACACCGCGATGTAGGATTTGTGACGTCATCTTGAAAGTTGTCCCTCGTGTCCACTGTTGTATTCAGCTCCACAACCACAGTGTTGCGTAGTTCGCATGTGGCGTGATAGATGTCGCCACAGGTTTTTCCAAGTTATGTTATCAGATTTTTATTTTTCAGGTCTGTACTCCGGCTGCGTCCAAGAAAACACCACCACAACCAAACCCTGACATGCCAAGCACAAAACACAGCGGATCGGGCCTATAGAGCTGTTACTGTCAAGTTACAGGTCAGTCTCTCCTTCATAGATAATTTACCTTTGTCTAGGTTCATTTTAAAGCTAAGTCTACAGAACCGAAATAATTTCGATGATGACCTTCTTTTAGATAAGTTTTCAATCTGCAATTTTCAAGTAATATAGATGTCAATAAATTGGGTAATAACACTTCGGGATCATTTGTAAATTTTTAGAACCCCGTACATTTCTTTGCCGTTTCTTATCGTAACAAAGTTATTCTAAAGGTGCTCTTAACGGGCTAGTTTTTTGTCAATTTCTTGCTGCAATTGTATAGCCGCCAAATTGCCGATTATATCGCTCAACACAGTGCAACAATTGCTGCAATCTTGCAGTGTAGCCCGGCGATGTAGTCAAGATATTTCATAGTAGTCGCAAGTATTCAATGTCTAGCAAATGATTTATGCCACTTTGACTTTACTGCAATATCGTCATTGCTCTGATTCTCTTTTCCCTCGCTCGCCTCCCCCTGTCGCTGCCGTTGCTGTCTCCTCGCAACTGCTGAGATCTAGCCTCAATATAGCTCCGTGTGTACAAACAAAATTTCTCAGCAATCCAGTTGTAGAATATCGCTGGACTACACTCGGCAATGTATTGCACAACGAAATTGCAGCAAGGGTATAAGTTGCAAATATACTGAGCCATATTGGTCAATAAAATTGCCAACAAGACGCAATTTTTGTAGCCCGTTTATAGGCCTCTTAAAAAGTCCTCGTAAATGGCCTAGTTTTGGCAATTTGTAGCTGTCAAGTTGACGACTCGTGCAACTCAGTGCAGCACTTAGTGTAAGTCCGACTATATTGCATTAATATTTTGATGTAGCCGCAAGCGCCTGATGTCTAGCCGGCTAGATTGCTTCAAATATTAACCTACTTTGACTATACAATGTGTCCGGTTATGTACTAGCGATATTCTAGGTACTTATATAGCAACTAATCTTGTACAAAAGTACACTACACACTAGGGTCCAATCCACTTCTCCGCTATTTGGCTGCCATTTCGCTTTTTTGTTGACATATTCTCTATCTTAAAGTTATGAAAATGTGAACCCATTGTATCGTAATGTAAACAATAGACAATATTGTTGCTCTCCGAATAAGCCTACTTTTATCTCAGTAGGTCCAAAACTTTGAGAGATATGATTTTTTGTGCACATACATACAGAATATCTCAACAAAAAAATAGAAGTGGATTGGACCCTAGTGTATAGTGTATTTGAGTACTAGAATAGTTGTTATATAAGTACCTAGAATATCGCTAGTTCATGACCGGACACATTGTATATGCAAAATCGCCGGACAATATTTATGTCTTCCTTGCTCTGCTGTATAAGTGCAGCTCTTTCCCCCCTGAGATCTAATGTTGCTCCACGTGAATTAACTCGATTGCTCGGCAATGCAATAGTTACAACCTTGCTGGAATATACTCGGCATTGTAGGTATTGTAAAACTACATTGCAGTAAGAGTATCGCTTTAAATATTGCTTAGCTATAGTTTTCAGGAAGGTGCAATTTTTGTAGCTCTTGTACGAGCCTTTCATGCCCTTGAAAGGATACTTTTTCACATTTTATTTTCCAAGATCCCATGACTCATTGCTGCCTCTATTGAAATGAGCTATTAAAGTCAACAGAGCAAGTCATGAGTAGCAGTAGACTATTTTAAGACACCAAAAGATCAAGTTCTTCATAATAATATCAGGTTTCAATTAATATTTTTATGGGACGTACCGTATGGGATCGGAGAAGCGAATCGTTTCTTTCTGGCACTCGCCCACCACTGCCGCAATACCGCTCGCTTCGCTCGCTTGGCTCGTGCATTGAGTGGTCACAGTTCTAACATAACCTAACCTACCTTTTAATTATCTGTTTTTAATTTGATTTCTTATTTTCAGTCAAAGTAACAGCGATTACGCACTGCATCCGATCCGGATCCGTGAAAATAAGAATATAAAAAACTCGGACCGAATTCGGATATTGCTTTGTGCACTGCATCCGATCCGAATACGAATCTGGAGTCTAAAAAACTCGGACAAACAATTCAGGGGCCATCTTTGGCATATCCATTTGGCGTCCGATTTGAATCCGAGGTAATGCGAAAGCGTTCATACAAACAGTACTACGCGGCTACTTCAGTCCGTTAATATTTGTCCCGAATTGGAAACTCACGGATCACGGAGAGAAATCGGATGACGGAAGTCGGATCTAGTGCGTAAACTACCATACAAATAGTTCTATGACTACTTCGGAACGTATTTTCTCGGATTCGGATCGGATGCAGTGCGTAACCGCTCATAAGTCCCCTGCTTTTAAGTTAAAAGCATTCAAATAAAATGGAAACTACTAATTTTGAAGCAAAACCTTTATAAAGTGGGAACTAATATTTTTAAATTCATTTATATTATGTATTTCTCAAATACGGATTTCCCGAATCAAACCTCACACCTCTAAAATAACATAATTAGTCTAATTTAATCTAACTCTCACGCTAAGAGACATTCTATTTTAATATTCATTCACACGAAATCCAAATGTCTCCTCCGAAACAGTTTAATTATAAATCGAATTAGCTAATTGATACCAGCAACATTACATTTCAAATCATGATTCGTGTAACAAGGTGGCAGTTCCTCTTACATTAATTGTGTCAATTACACGTGTATAAGGGAAGTGGTAATTCTAAGGATTGAGAATTTGATTACTGTTAATATTTGGTTCATTATGCGTATCTGATAGATGTTCATTAATAACTGTCGCGGTTGTAATAATACTTGCTTCCTATTCGTTGATGATTGGTTGTTTGTTTCTTGAATAAGTATCGTCTACTTCCTTGCTCCCTGTGAGTTTCTTTTATAGAAACTGTGAGATAATCATTATCATCATCTCCGTGCCCTTATCCTACTCTAGGTGACGTCACCACGACATGTATTCCTCTTCCAGTCTCCTCTATCAGCCGTCATCTCAGTACTAACTTTTTTCTTTCTTCTGTAGGTTTTCACTAGGGATCGGCTTTAAGTCCCTATTTGTTCCTTCTCGTAATGGATGCGATGACATTGGACATACAGTACCCTGGTTTATGCTGTTTGCCGACGACATTGTCATAATTTCAAAAGAAAAAGCAGTAGCATTAAGTAATTCATTAGGAAACCATTGACGCGCAACACGTGACGCTCAATATGTTTAGCAACGTTGCACGACAGCACGCGACGTTGCCAGATGACGTGCAACAGACGTTGAACATCGTCGAGTCGTGTTACGCGTCATCTGGCAACGTCGCTTATTGTTGTACAACGTTGCCAAACATGTTGAGCGTCACTTGTCGCGCATCAATTGTTGCTTAAAGCCTCGTATCCACTAGGCAACAATTGACGCGAAACATGTGACACTCAACATGTTCGACCACATTGCTAGATGACGCGGAACATGACACTGAAAGAATTAGTACGCATGAGTTTGTTGCAAGTTTTCGATTATCGTGTTGCTAAACATGTTGAGAAACATGTTGAGCAACATGTAGCGCGTCAATTTTTGCCTAGTGGATACGAGGTTTGACGAATACAAGGCTTTAAGCTATGCAATGACAATCCGAACAAATTCCGATCACCAATCCATTAACCAAACGTGATGGAAGGTTGTCATTGTGCATTTTATAAGAAGCGACTTACGGATGGATCCGTCGGACGGAACTGATAATGTATCTGGTCTTTGTTATTACACTTATACGACAAACTATCGCTAATAAGTCGTGGACGTGACCTTGACTGCTTAGACGTTTGAGGCAAAATTGGCTGAAGCGTACGAAGACGTCCGTGCCTAGGTACTACTAAGTCGTAACCGTCAGGCTGCGTTCACACATGCGCGATATTGTTCGGCGCGAAATCGCGCGCGCTTCTCTTACGAGTCGCTCCCTCCTTAGAAACTTTGGAATTTAATAGTTAGTCCCTTGTCTTAACGTACATTTTTATCGATTTAAAGTACACGCGCACGCTCAGCGCCCGAATCGCAATCGCTCAGAGCTCGCGCCGCCTCCACCCTCCCGGCTAGGATGGCATATGCAATTTGAGATCTATTGATGTGTCATAAGACTTAATTTATATACATATTTCAAAGCGAGTTAGACGCTGGTGCTGACGCGCGTGGCGTGAGCTTAGCGGGCGCGTGTCTTGTGAACGCGCACTCAAGGTGCTTGTGATCCAAATCCGAGAAGGAAACTCGGATGTAACCGAAGAAATTCGGATCCGATGCAGTACACAAACATTCGTACAAATAGTACCAACTGTAGCTTATTCGGTTCATATTTTTCGGATGCTGGTTGGATGCAGAGCATAAGTGCTCTCAGTCGCGACCGTGCGTCGCTTCCATTAAGCTATGTCTACATCAGTGCACTTTCACGTTCATCTTGCGTCTTCGTCTGAAGCATGCATGAAGCGCCATAGCGCATGCAATAGCCCATGTAATGTGGGGACGAGGGAGTAATATAATAACAAGCTTCAAGTACACACTGAATGATTATCTTCTCTTTATTCAATTATCCTACCTATATATACAATGAAGGGACGTGTGAACGTGTTAGTCTATGTATGACAAATAGTGCTAACACTACATCTAATAGACCTTATCTAACACGTTCATGTGCGTGACGGTATGTCATACACTACACCACCCATCCAAAAAAATAAAAATATTTAAGATACTTAAAATATTTTTAACAGATATAAATTCAAAAAACAAAATAACAAAAAGAAAACACTAAAAACACAAATTTATAAAATTATACATACATGTACATACAATTATTATCTTTAATTATTACAATACAAATTAGCTTGAGCCCTTTTTTGTCTATATTTAAATGAATTCTACATAATAAAATATAAAGAAATCTTAGCTTTCTTTAAACAAACTCAGATTTATTTCTGCGACTTCTGGTAAAAAAAACCTTTAAAATTCATTAATCGTCTACAAATAACTTGCAAAGTAATCGACATCTTTGGGTAAATAAAATAAAAAATTACATTCTCATATTAACAAAAAAAAAACTGATCTTTACTTTTATAACATTGTTATAATAAATTCACGTTTCTTAAAATAATCAACCTATCTTACTTCCATATCTCTGTTCTTCATAAATAAAAACTCATTACTTTTCTCTTCCTACACTCAATAATAAACACAATTTCTCTATTATATTATTCTTTCTATGATATTATTCTCTATTTTATTCTTTCTATGATCTCTATCTGAAATCTGTTTTTGCATGTCAAATCTTCTCTATTCAAATCTTCTTTACAATTCTATGGTACCTACACACATTTCATCATTTTGGACCGGACTCATAAAAAAATACACATTACTTTTCTCTTCCTTCACTCAGTAATAAACACAACTTCCATTATAATCATCATCATTTCTATCTATAAACTTCTCTTTTCAAACCTTCTTTCTTTGCAATTCTATGAATTCTATGGTAAACACATTTCATCATTTTGGACCGGCCGGTCATATTATCATTATTTTTTTTATAATAGGTACATTTTTATATAAGTCGACTTTTACAATATATTCTTTTTTTTTTTTAAGGATCTAGATTTTAAGACTTTTTGTCTCCAACACTTCTCACAGAGAGATCTCGTCTGCACCATGATCGAATTTGAAGGATCTGACCTTAGTACCCCTTTCTTGTGTACCATATTTATTCATTACATTCAAATCACCACATTAAATACTTTCTATCCAAAATGAATAATTTGGCATAATAAGTTCTCCGTTGCTTTCGGGTGATCAGTCCGTAGCCGTGCCAGAGTATTATTTACCAAAACAATTCCCAGCTGCTATACACAATATCTAACAAACCAAACTTTCTTTCAAAATTACATCCAATACTCCAATATTCTATTTATATAACTTCTGTCTATCATACTTGCTTCTTCTTTAAACAGAAATAGTAACTAAAGCACTCAAGGTGACAAAAGATATTAATACTATCCCCATTTCATCATTCTTAACAGTTGTTATTTACTATAAGATTTAAGCGGAACTGAAACTATTTTTCCCTGTTGTTCCTTAAGATGTAACTCATTCATTGAAAAAATCTATGAAACCCTAATACTTATGTAAAAAAAACTGACTAATATGCCATTTGATTTACATGGTAAATCATGAAATACGTAAAACTTATGTTTATACGAACATTGTTCGTATCTTAGCTTTAAATTAATACAACCTAATGCTTGCAAACTACCACCTACACCGTTAATTATTATTCTATCCTCAATTTTTTTTTTTATATAAATTGGTTGATCCTAAGAACTCACTATCGACTAACAATTCTGATTCTATATTATTTACTATAAAATTAACCCAGTTGATATTATTGCACGATAAAATATGATTAGTCTCGAAAAAAAAAATTACTTGCATTCTGCTGTTTGGGTTCATTACCTTGTGAACTTGATATTATTTTTGCGTCATATTCGCCTGACGTCGAACCTGTACACTCTACGTGCCGACGCCCTTGCTGACTTTGCTAGACAATTATTAGTACGTCCGCGCATTCCTCTGTTATGCCACACGTTTGCATTTTTGTACGTACATTCAACAGCTGATTTTTGTTGCACGTAATTATTCCTATTCTTATGTTCTAACCTAATTTAACAATGGATTCACGTAATAATTTAAGTTGAACAAAAAAATTAGACATTGATTCTACTTCCATTACAATTTAAAAACACTAAACTCTCTAACTAACACATAGAATTTAAAAAAAAATGTAAAACTCGCAGCACTAAAGTCTCTAATAACCATATTTCATAAAAAAAAAACAGACAACTAGAGGAGAAATAAATCCGTATGAAGACTATTTACCCACTTTTCATGCTTGGATCGCCCGCTGCACCTCTCTTTTGCTCACTTCTTCGATCTTCTTCTTGATCCAGTTTAAGTGGCACCGACGATATAGGTAATTTGCATCGTAAAACACGCCGCGATGATCCACATCATTATGCCTATTGAGACAATTTGTTGTTGACTGTATGACTTCTGCGCTGCTTTTTCTTCGTGATATAATTACTTCCTCTTCGCGCCCAAGGGTAGCCGCATGCACCATCTGCATCTCCGCCGCATTCCTCCATTTTCATGGTTGTTTCCCCAATTTTACTCCAAACTCTTGACTTGAGCGAGTAAAGCACGTTTCAAATGATGTTCTATGCCTATCAGCACTGCCCATAAGGCAGCACTGGCAGGGTCGCCATGTAATGTGGGGACGAGGGAGTAATATAATAACAAGCTTCAAGTACACACTGAATGATTATCTTCTCTTTATTCAATTATCCTACCTATATATACAATGAAGGGACGTGTGAACGTGTTAGTCTATGTATGACAAATAGTGCTAACACTACATCTAATAGACCTTATCTAACACGTTCATGTGCGTGACGGTATGTCATACACTACCTTAATACTAGGTCGACAAAAAGGCATGCCCCTAGCGCACGCTAATCCGTCTGTTGTATGTCGACTGACGACTGACCGAGGCGCACTGGTGTAGACGATAAGCTGCCTGCGTCTTAAGGCAATCAATATTGCATGCGCTTGACGCAAGAGGAATTGAAAGTTGAAATCGCAAGATGAACATGATAGCGCATGGGTGTCAACATACCAATAGTTTGCTTCTGGTTTATGGGACTGTGCAATACCATGCATATGAAAGACTTCTGCTTCGACATAAAATTGAAAAAGGCAAAAAAAAAGTTAATTCTTCATGCATGAAAGATAGATGCCATCGATAAAAAAGAGAGCATACTGCGTACCTCTGAACAACATCCTAAATTACTTTTTAATCTAAACTCTACACCTGCAGACGAAGCAAGAATGCAGGCAAGAATGTCATATTAAAAACTAGTACACGTTCATTCTACAATATAAAAAGATAACGTAAGCATATTCTTCATAAGCAGAACTAACATTCCGACTTCAATTCTCGCTCAGTGAACTAGATTTTCTAGATTTAGCTCGACTAAATAAAAAATATGAAGCACGTAGAGAATATTAGATTCTTGTCATCCTCCGCATGTGAGAGTTAACTAAATGAAAAGAGTTATTATTAAATGTAGGTAGGTGAATAGCGCTTGATGTTTCGCAAATTATAGTTTCCACGGTATATTAAAATGTAAGTGTTGCAAATACAAGGTTAGTTTTAGTATATACTAAACCTGAAACTAGTTTGTTCAGAATCACTAGGAGAATCGATTGACATATTTTTTACACCACTTTTTTTTTTTTCATAAATTTCAATTTTGTTTCAGTAGGTTTCTACCCATAACAATTGACGGGAATAGACACCTTGAGGCTTAAAATGGTCCGCTCGGTCAGTTTCCGTGTATTAAACAACCCCTGCATAGCACATCTCAGGCATTTCACACTTTTTTAGCGAACTTAACGCGACATAAACTAAGGTGTAACTTGGAGATTTACTAAAAAAAAACACATATTCAGGCAGTTCTGATGAAAATCTTGTTGGGGTGTCTCGGTTTTCGTATAAAGTAAAAATAACGTTGTATATAAAAAAGACAGAATCTTGAGTGGAAGCGATTTTTGGGTGAAACACACATGGAAAAGAAGAAAATAGGAAAAAAAAAACGGCCAAGTGCGAGTCGGACTCGCGCACAAAGGCTTCCTTACCATCATCATCTGCCTAGCCTTTTCCCAACTATGTTGGGGTCGGCTTCCAGTGGAACCGGATGCGGCTGAATATCAGTATTTTACATGGAGCGACTGCCTATCAGACCTCCACAACCCAGTAACTGGGTAATACGATACTCTTGGTAAGACTGGTTGTCAGACTTTCTGGCTTCTGACCAACAGTAACGACTGTCAAAGATCTACAAATGACAGCCGGGACCAACGGCTTTACGTGCTTTCCGAGGCACGGAGGAAACTCGCTATGGTAAATGGTCACCCATCCACAGACCAACCTCGGCAAGCGTGGCTTAACCCGGAAGATCGGTCTATGCGGCTGTAATTATTTAGCCACGAGCTCCTCCGAGCACGAAGGCTTCCTTACCATTATCTATAAAAACGGCATAAAAATCACGTTTGTTGTATTGGAGCCCCCTTTATTTTATTCTGTTTTTTAGTTTTTGTTGTTATAGCGGCAACGGAAATACATCATCTGTAAAAATTTAAACTGTCTAACTATCACGGTTCATGAGATACAGCCTGGTGACAGACGGACGGACAGCAGCAAAAAAAACACGTTTGTTGTATGGGAGCCCCTTAAATATTTCTTTTAAACTGTTTTTTAGTATTTGTTGATATAGCGGCAATAGAAATACATCATCTGTGAAAATTTCAATTGTCTAACTATCACGGTTCATGGGACACAGCCTGGTGACAGACGGACGGACAGACGGACGGACGGACAGCGGAGTCTTAGTACTAGGGTCCCGTTTTACTCTTTGGGTACGGAACCCTAAAAATAAGACCCGCACGAGGCCAAATAAACTACACTAAGGTCTCTAGCAGACGACGTTCTTTTTGCGAAATTCAGAACGAAGCGTTTAATTGACTTTTTTTTTACTATACTCTTTGTTTCGTTTTTTTACGCGCCATTTGCAATGCTTCATACAATTAAGTGTTGTCCATTTTCACATGCAAAAAGATTGTCGTAAAATTACGCATTGTCTGTAAGAGGTCTAGGAGAAACCAATAATACTGCTAGGTATGCCTAGCAGTACTGGGGACAATTCTACTAACGGAGTGCATGAAAAGAGCCTCCACGAGTGACGATACTTTACTTACCTCCGGCGCACCCTGGGCAGTCAGCCCCGCTACCAACCTTGCTGACTGGCTAATCTTTTCACCACAGCATGAGCTATTTTCGTATAGCTCGTGCTGACAAGAGAAAAAAAAAAAACTACTAATAGAATTTTTTATCAATTGCAACTGAATCGTCCATTCAAACAGTTTTCGGGTGTTTCTCCGAATTATTCTAACTTTTATTAGACTAATCATAATCCTCATGGCGGAGTTAACAATATAGGCATAAAAACCTAATCAAATGATAATGCAAATGGAAACTACGCCACTGCAGTCAAATAGTAAAAGAAGAATTACAATGACTGGAAGCTACTGTAACGTTAACAATCTGAGAGAATAATGAATTGTTAAATGAAAGTTAATAAAAAATCGGAGAAACACCCTCGTTTACGATAGCTGTCAAAATGTTTGGTTTTGTTGTCAAACAATTTGATAGTTTTTGTGAACGAAAACTATCTGAATGAACGATTCAGTTGCAATTGCAATTGATAAAAGTTTCTGTTTGTAGAATTGTGCTCCTGGTGGTTTGTTGTGGATTTAAAAAAAAGATCATATACGAGTATTTCACAGAGCTCATATACCTAATTCCGACTATAAATAAAATTGTGATCTAATTCAAAAAGGTTTCCATATTTTTCGCAGTTTTGGTACAATCCGGGTGAATATGACTTTGAAGATATACATCAAACTAGATTGCAAACCAATAATTAATGTTAGAATGTTCTGAGCCTCAACCAATATTAAGAGCCAAAAGGTATTTATTATTCCGTTTGATAAAACAGAATTTCTATTATACAAACCTTTCGTGACTTACCTTGTGAATGTTTTACGAGACCAGCAATCCTATTTTTAGAGAGTGGCCTAAAATAGGACAATCTTATAAATATGCCAGCTAAACTAGAAGCCTGTTGTTGGAAAGCCGAAATTTTACAATAGAGAGAATTCTATTTCGCAGTGAAATGTTTTTCGTTGCGTAGTACTCTCAACTGGCGCGCGTGTATGACAAGATATATGAACGTAGACACAGCGAAAGGAGTATGTTAGGATCGTAGTATGTGGCTTCCTGTAGTTTCTGTCTCCTATGGGAAAAAGGTGTGAGTTTATGTATGTGTGTTTTCCGTTGTTTCAATCAAGCACAGTTCAGACAACGCTATAATAAATAGTTTATAGCAAATATTGTATAGCACAACGATATCGCTCAGCATACTTTTAATATGGACACGTTCACACCACGCTATGCTATAAAGTATTGGCTTGTTGTTGGCAATACATTTGAGCGATTCTCAGAGCTATATCGTACGATTCTCCGGTCTCCTCACCGTCTCACTTCTACCATGTACGTCGCCGTCAAACGGGTCGCCTTCAAATACCTTGCTTGCTATACTTAGTAGACTGGCTTGCGGTATAGCGTATAGTGTGGCCGTCATGCTGTATAGCTATTGCTTATGATTCAATCTGCTTTACTATATAGCGAAATAGTAAAGCGTAGTCTGAACTGCGTTTCAGACGAGTAAAACTGTCTGTTACGAACTAATTTATGAATTAAAGATTTATCTTTATTAACTGCATTTGATTAGATTGAAAGCCGACCTCAAGATACTAAGAAAAAACATAAGAGAATGATGTTTTTTCACTGGAAATAGATATTATCAGATCCTTTAAGCGAGAATCTACAAAGACTACAAACGCTACGATTGCGCTCGTCTTGTCCTAGAAAATTGATTCAACTGTCTTGGAACCTATAAAGAAAGTAATCGAAAGAGAGAAATAGGAGAAGTAGGATAGTAAATCAGTTTAGGTACACTTCCAAAAGAATATATTGAAAAAGAACTGTAATAGATCGTCGGTCTTATACAGGGTGTAAAAAGACCCATCACATAGCCGAAATCTGCGCACTCTGTACATCAAACTAAATTACATTGACCTAAAATAATTGCTGGGAAACGACTTTTATTTTTATGCATAAAAAAAACGCTGTTTTTTGTAGCGTACAATGTAATGCACGTAACCTACTGTGCTTGTGTGTGTCGTGCAGCGGCTACACAGCTGAGCCAAAGCGGTCGTGTGCGTTTGATATTCATTGCGTTTTTGTAACTTCAAATGCGTAATTTGTTAGGAAAAATTGAAAATTTTGATAATGTTTGTTTGGAAGAAAGTTTAGTATTATCACTTAGAATATGTTTTTGGAAAAAACTAAAAAGAAATGTACTTTGACATTCAATATCTCCAGAATCAATGATTTCCCAGGTATGGTCTGGCAAAAAAAAAATGATCCCAATGATGGGTAGAATATGTGGTTTTCGTTATCGTTAAGGGTCTTTTTACACCCGATATATGACTCTAGTTTCCAACCGATAGAAAAATCATTTTTAGATCCTATTACTGTATTCAGTTGTTCAATTTAGTAGTAGTATATCTCCTTGCAAATGAGTTCGTCTGGGGAAGTACTATCACCACATCTATTTTTATTGCTAAGCAGCATTGCTGTATTCCGGGTTGTACGATTCCAGTAAATTACAAGTACCTCATGAGACTTTTTAACTTTGTCTCTATGGTTGGCAACACTTCAGCAATCTTCTTGGGGTCGTAGGTGTACATAGGCGGCGGCAACCATTTACCATCAGTGGGGTGTCAGCTTGTTTGCCAACTATCATATTGACGTTGCCGCGGCAACGATAAAAGAAAATGTTTTGTATTTAATTTAGTGTAAAGTTCTTTAAATTCATATCTGCATTCAATCTATTCATTTAAACTTCGCTTGTGTCAATTTCAATTTCTTTTTGAACCTCTTGTAGCTTCCATTACGTTTCTTTTTATTTGATTTGTATTTCTTCATTTGGTAGATTATTTTCCGTGTTTAGGTAATTTTCTGTTCGGGTTAAGGTTCCTCGTAATGAAACTGTCACTCTTTTACACTTTTAACATTGTATTTCCGGCATTTTGTCGCCAAAATGCTAAATAAAATACTTCACGTAATATAGTGTAGTATAAGTAGTATAAATTAATATTATTTGATAAAACATGTTTCTATAATCGTTGCCTGGCAACGTCAATATATGACATCACAATATACAAAAAAAATATGAAATTCTACCCACCTCACAAGGAAAAGAGCTTAAAGATATAAGTTCACCCAAATCCGCATAACTAATAAAACAAACATTTTCATCCCGTTCCTGATAAATTATTCTTTTACTTCCAACAGCTTGTTCCGAACCCACTTAGGCATGATTTACGGCCATCCAATTTAACACCTCATTTATTATCACGACACTGAAATGTTGTTGATGTATGTTTTAGTATTGCATTTCTATTTTTGATGAAGGTAGTTCCACTGTGACAAAAGTAGTTACAAGTAGCTTGTTGGTAAAAAAAAACAATATGATCAAGGTTAATCTGGGCAGTTCCTGGTTTAAAAATAGCGGACTCTACTCTGCATAGGGTTTTTTTATAAAAAAAATGTCGAGACTTTAGTGCACTTTTCGTGACTATGGAAGCCTTGCAGGTACCCAACAGCTATGTAATGCATTAAAAATACGAAGCAAAAATGTTGAGTTTTTGTGGGTTGCGGAGGTCTGAATTAGTAAATTCGTGTAAAACTTAAAACTTACCATGTCACAGATTTAACGCTGCTTTTGTTTTGTTTGTTTTAAAAAAATCATATCAAACCAAGGGCGTGAAAACGTTCCAATGCCATAAAAAAATTAGGAATTTAAATTAAAAAAAAAATTCGTTTAGGTAAGTTGCTATAGTTGGCCTGCGGGCGACGGGTTAGGGGACCCATCGCGCGACCAGTAACAGGCCCGAGAAGGCGGCGCGCATGTGTTCCGTGCGTGCCTCTCAGGAGGACGTGGGGCAGGGCCCCACAGAAGCAGAGGTCCGCCAGGGGCTGGTGGACCGAGGCCTGCCGGGTTTGCGGTGCATGCAGCTGCGTATTCCGCGACCCCGGCCAAGGATCAGGAGAAGGAACACCGTGGGTTTTTAGCCGGTAAGAGTCCGGCATGACCCTGCATGAAAGAGGGGAAAATCCTCATTCATGGATAATATGAAAGGACAAAAAAAAAAACTATGAGTTGCTATAGTAGCACAACGTTAACCAGCTAAAAACATCCAAACCACAATCAAGTAATAGATTTAAAGTGCTATAACCAGATGAACATGAAAATAACTTACAACCACATTATCAAAGCTGGAGTTTATGTTAATGATCACTTTATATCCATAACTGAACGTTTCAGCTTCCACAAAAATGAGATAATTTGATACGACGATTAAGCCCACATTTTGTTTAAGACTTTATGGTTTAACTTCCCTTGGGCTCCTATCTTGTTCGTATAATTTTGTATTAAAATGTATGTAGAAGGAAAAAGGCACGTTTGTTCCCATCTTTTTGCGTCGTACGTTGTGCCTCCGAGATGTTTTCTCGAATTACCATAAGATAATAAATTGGTTAAGAAAATTCTTGATGTTTGAGCGATTTTTGTCTTTACGAATTGTAGGGTTATGGATGCTTTGATTACATCGTAATTTAGTAGTAATTATGATTGGGTTAAGGTAGTGAGAAGTGTTTGTCGTGATAATTTGTAAGACAAAAATTGGTGCCGATTCTGTTATGGACAAACTAAACTTAAATTAGGCTATTGCCATCTTTTTCACTCTAATAAAATAAGAAAGAGACATACGTAAATAAAAGCTGTCAAATTTAGTTGAACTATAAGTTCCATACAAATTTAGACGACATTTAAAACGTGTCGATTAAAAACACGGTGAAGTTCAAGGCGTAAACTAATTTGACATCTCTAACTTAGTTGTTGCCTATCACCGTCCTTTTCTCGCGCTATCTGTTGGTAAAAGGTGGCAATTCTCTAATTTTAGTTAAGTTGGTAAACAAGAGAATCGGCACCATTGTCTCCTAATTTTTCAAGCAAAGGCAGATTTGGAACATTTGGCAATTGTTGGCTTGGAAAAAGTTGCTAGTTAATAGCTTAAACATTTATGTAACATCATTATCCAACAAGAAAACTATGAAATGCCAATTCATTTGCTCTCTGATTTTACTACCTTTGAATAGCGATGGATGAAGTTCGAAGAAGACTTTCAAACTCCGATCAAAATATTTTCCTCAAAAGAAATATCTAAGCAACACAAGTAAAACAAACCTTAATTTGAGTTTACACACATAAATTACTTCTTAAGCCAAGCTTCCAATAAACGGATATAAAGAAAGGCGAAACGAAATAAGGAAACAGACAGTTGGTAAAAAAAAATCCGTTCCGCAATTTTTGTACATCTTCCTTTTAGAAAATTCGCCGATTCGGCTTACCGACATGACCAGTTTCATTTGGCCCATCGAAACTGTCTCATTCGTTGATGTTGTGTTAAGTGGGGTAGATCTGATATTTTTGGACGTGGTTTTATACTGGAAAAGTGAAAATAAGGAAGGCTGTGTAAGGCTCTAATTTCGTGACGACGCGCTGTTACAGTGTCAGCAGATCTTGTATATCATGAGCCGAATGATTTTTTCTTTGCGGTTCCCCAGCCGTTTTGCCAGGTTTTAATAGGACAAATCCTTTGAATTTGTTGCCGCTGTTCGAAAAAATATCATTTTTCGTTGAACATATTTTTTTCCTTTTTGGTTTGTTATTATGAGTGAATGACGTTGAATTAGGAATAATATAAGCACCTTACTTTTTGTGTTCTATATTAGCTTACTTTTTATGTTTGAATTGTGTTGTGTATAATACTTCTAAGCTTGTCTAGAGAAATAGCTTCTGTATGACTTTGCCTAAAAAAGGTCTTTCAATTTATTGAAATACTAGCTGTACTCCGGCATGCGTTGCAATGCACTTTCTCCTACTTACTACCTACCTACTACTTACCTACCTTCAGAAACAAAATCAAATTAGTAACAAAAAGTTAAAACCATTTTCATGCATGCGGTAAACAAATGAAGAATATGGACAAACTGAGATAATTTAGTTTTTTTTTTTTAAATATCAAAATTTTCTTTCATAAGAACCTTCACCTATAAAATAAGAACACAACAAAAAAAAAATTGCGAAATCGGTCCAGCCGCTCAAGCGTGGTGCCGTGACCAAGGGAAATAGGGATTCATTTGTATTTAATAGATGTGCAAAATTTCATAAGTGTACTTACTAAGCAAAATGAACCAACGTGTCAGTTGGTAGCTTTAACATTTTGTTTAGAATTCATTAAGTTGTTAATTTAACTAGGTATATCCAATAAAAAAGTAACAAACAATGTGCAATAAGGATCTTACAAGACTTGCAAGACAAGACAAATAAAGTAATCACAGTTGCACGAAGAGCAAAAAAATATGTATAAAGGTACGAGTTTGCAGCCGACCGCATACAGCAGCAGCAGACGACTTATCGTTACGACACGACGTATCGTCACGACACGTCGCAGCATCATGTCGCTGAAGTCTTGATTCCGAACGCAACTCCAGATGGCTGCAGCAGACGACACGTCGTATTCCAGTTAGTTCAGAATGTTCCGTGAGTACATGTGTGACCTGTTTAGGATTAGCGGTCGCGATTTACTTTTGTATCTTTTGTTTTTGTTAGATGCATCGTACAGTGCAGGATATTGGGCCACTTGGTTTATCAGTTTTTCTTCCTCGGAATTGGAAAAACTCATTTTTTGAGAAAGATTCTACGTGTCGTCGCTCCAGCGTCGGTGGCACTACTGATCTACGGTCGGGCGACACGTCGTCTGCGGTCGTACGACGTGTAGTCGGGTGACGTATCGCTAGCTGCGGAAGGTATTTCATAGAAATACATAGAAACCAGTAGTGTCGAAGCGACACGTCGTCTGCTGCTGCTTTATCCAGTCGCCTACGAACTCGTACCTTAAGAGCGATGACGCACTGCATCCGATCCGAATCCGTGAAAATACGGATATAAAAAACTCGGACCGAATTCGAATATTGCTTTACGCACTGCATCCGTTCCGAATCCGTGAAAATACCGATCTAAAGTTAAAATCTCGGACCGAATTTAGATGTTGCTTACGCACTATTCCGATCTCTGATTCAAATTCAAACGATTCAGGGGCCATCTTTGGCATATCCGTTTGGCGTCTGATTTGAATCCGAGGTAATGCGAAAGCGTTCATATAAACAGTACTATGGCTACTTCGGAACGTATTTTCACGGATTCGGATCGGCTGCAGTGCGTAACCGCTGTAACTCGATCAATTTTTAAGGTATAACAGCACCATTTGTCCACAATACTGGCTTCTTCTTCTCTCGTATCAGCACAAGCTATACTACTACTATATTACTAACACACTGGATCTTAGTTATCTGAATAAAAGGAATTTATTATTATTATTATACGAGAATAGCTCGTGCCGCAGTGAAAAGATTAGCCAGGCAGCAAGGTTGGTAGCGGAGCTGACTGTCCAGGATACGCCGGATGTAGATACTAATGTATCATCACTGGTGGAGGGCATTTTATATAGGTACCTGCTTGTAAAAGCTCTATACATTTTGAAGCAGCTTAAACGTACTTGTTTAAAGCATCTAAACGAAGTAACAAACAAAAGAAAAACATTAAACGAAATCTTTCCCCACTCATATTTTTATATCTTCTCCACTCTTTATTCTGGAACATATCAGACGAATGTATGAAAATAATAAAACACAGAATTCTTCTTTCCCTCGACTATGGCGAGAGCCTTACAAACGGTTTATTGTCACTTCAGAAAGGCTTTGTTAGTTTAATTCCCTGCAACGTAAGGCTTCGTCTAGACTTAAAGGTTCATTGGTTACAAAATAAAGTATGTGCTATAGAGGATTAAGGGGTAGCTTTACGATTATACCCTTTATTAAGGATGGGAAAGTGGATAAAATAAAAGAGAATTCAAACTTAATTGATGCAAATACCTTTAATGTTGTATACTAAGAAAGGGTTGCTAAAGTTTTTTCTACATGGAAAATAGTACAAGAGGATGAATTAAACAGAACGTTTATATTGTAATGAATTTTTTTTCGTCGTTTATCATTGAGGATTTTTAAAATATTGATTACTAGCGACCCGTCCCGGCTTTGCACGGGTATAATTTGTACAGTCAGCATCAAAAGTAGCTGAACATTTGAGTTTTTAAACTTTGCATTAATTAGATAACTAATTGATAGGAAGCAAAAAAATTAAGGCATACTTAGAGCTATATCTAGCAGCTCTAGGTATCTATTAAACTTATTGTTTTAAAACAATTCGTTTTCTAATTAATGCCAAGTTTAAAAACTCTACTGTTCAGCTACTTTTGATGCTAACCGTACATATAAACCTTCCTCTTGAATTACTCTATCTATTTAAAAAAACCGCATCAAAATCCGTTGCGTAGTTTTAAAGATCTAAGCATACACAGGGACAGATAGCGGGAAGCGACTTTGTTTTATACTATGTAGTGACGAATAGCCGGTTTTTATGATTTACCAAGCGTTATTGGTTAAAATTAAGAGGTATCTTTACCATAAATAAAGCAAAGACCATATTTTTGCATACGTACAAGCTATCACATGTAAAAATAAGCTTACAAGTTTATTTATATGACCAGTTTGGCTATAAAAACAGCTATCAAAGGTAACCAAAACGATTCGTTTTGAACCAAGGAACCGGGCATTACAGAACTTTATAAAAAATAGCTGTACCCATGCGTTGCAATGCACTTTTTCCTACTTACTACCTACCTTCAAAAACAAAATCAAAATAGTAACAAAAAGTTAAAACCATTTTCATGCATGAGGTAAACAAATGAAGAATATGGACGTACTGAGATAATTTCGTTTTTTTTTTAATATCAAAATTTTCTTTCATAAGAACCTTCTCCTGACAATTAAAAGAAAACAAAAAAATGCGAAATCGGTCCAGCCGCTCACGCGTTATGCCGTGACCAAGGGAAATAGGGATTCATTTTTTTATACTTAAACACATGAACTTATAGTACCTTCAAGCAGTTTTCTTCGATGTCAATAGTCTTAGTTATCAATGTATCTATTGTACCTATTTGTTCGGACTCAGTTTTAGTCCCAAGCCATAATTATCCAAAAACATTTTCTAGTTTTTAATAAAGCGTTAACTTTACCTCTTCTACTCAAATGACTCAATTCCATTTCAAATTAGAACCACCTTTACAATTTACTTCCCTATACCCTCTCCAAATTATATATGGCGCCTACCATATCAGTTTGGCAGGCTTCCAATACCATACGCCTTAAAAATGTTCCGTAATACCCAGTCTTAAACAATCAGCTGTAAAATATTAGTGAGGTTATCCTGCAAGAGTAGGTTAATGGTTATAGTATGTGTTAGATGTCGTGGCTATATGTAGATATATAAAGTCATCTATTTGATCCTTGCCAAGCATTAGTTGAGTTCGCGACTGGAATAATGGAGTTTTAACTTTATCTTTAGTAAAGGGCGCTTGAAGGCTTTACGTCACCAACCCGCATACGCCCAACGGAGTGACTACTAACACAAAAGTTTTGTAAACGGATCACATACATAATTATGTCATGGCGAAATTCTCTCTATAAGATACTCAGTCTGAAATAACAGTATGCTCAAAAAGCTAACTTTAATTTAAATATGCATAATTTCAAACCTCATTTATTAAAAATGGCCAAAAATGTTCTTTTTGGACGTCAAAATAACAAAAGATAGTCCACAAAAGCGTCCAACTTTCATAGTTGAATGATGAATCAACTGCAAAAAGAATACAAACCAAAATATATGCATCACAAGAGAATTCAAGCAATACCTACCAATGCACTCAATACTACCACTAAGACCTCTGCTTATTTCGGAAAAAAGAACACAAAAGATAAGAACAATCGGCCGCAAAAGATTAGTGACAACAGCTTACCCTCGGCGAAATAGAGAGAAACCGTAGATCACAGAAATAAAAGGAGATCGATAAAGGAAACACGTCACTTGATTATGACCAAAAGGAGCATATGGTATGACTACATCATTGTGCTTTCATATTCATCTTACGCTTTCGTCTGACGCGTGCCTGAAACGCCATAGCACACGCAATAGCGCATGCCCTAATACTAGTTCGAGTCTTATGGAGTTCGAGTCTATAATCAATATTGCATGCCCTTGACGCAAGAGGAATTGAAAGTTGAAAGCGCAAGATGAACATGAAAGCGCACGGGTGTAGACATACCCATAGAAATATATTGTATGCGTTGGCTAAGAAATTCAAGGCATAAAAGTATTGACGTAGAAACACATGGACGGATCAGCACTCAAAATTGTCCAAATCGAATGTGGACTAAAACTTGAAAAAGAAGACTAATTTGCTTCAATGGGAGTTGTCGAATCTTCGTATGGTGAAAAGCTAGATTAGGCTTTGTGATGACGACATTGGATTTAAATTAGTTTGTTGGTATTTCTTAGTTTATATGGCGGTGTGCCTCGCGATCTGGTGGTATATGTAAACTCAGGACTTTTTTCGTGAATTTTGTACTGGACCCTTGGTCCATGTGTTTCTAAGTGAATGCATAAAAGAGAAAGATGTATCCGAATCTTATTGATGTAAACGTCCTTTGTCAGTGACTAACGAGGGTTTTATGACATCCACCTGATCTTCTTCTTAGCGTGTCGATGACAATCTACACCGTGTCGGCCCAGAACTCAGCAATGAGTTTAGCACTATCCGTAGCGTCCATTAGTTCTTGTGGCGTACAGGTAACAGGGCAGGCGGGGCATGATGTTAAGTGCGCCATAGTTTGCGTAACGGCACCACATTTACACTCCAGGTTTGAGTAATCCGCAAACCTCCACCTAAGCAGGTTTTCCTTGCTTCGGACAACCCGAGTCCGAAGTCTATTTAGAGACTTCCAGGTCAGCCAAGGCAACTCATGCCCAGGTGGGAGATCTTCGGAAGGGGCAACAAACGGAGTGGGTAGAGAAGCCTTATCTCGCCACAACTGGACTCTTGCCTGTGATCCAATCCACCTGATGTAACATAAAGATCATCGTTTTTGCCAGCTTGATTTTTCAAGTTTTTTTGTGTTCTCAAGTGGTAATATAAAACAGCGTCATGAAAAGCCTAAAAGCCTGCCAAGAGAGGAAGGTCCAATTTTGAAGTTCATTGCAGTGATGCCATATCCGCTATTTACGTGATCCGTGAGAAAAACTGTACAGCGGACGCAGCTATCGAAGTTTCCCCTACTAGATGCTTCACTAGTATTTATTTTTCTTACTCCTTTGTTACTTCGTATGTTTTGCTACGTCGCGTCGTACAACTGCTGGGAAAACAGTCTCTGATTTGGACACAACGAGAAATGGTCGGTTTTACGTTTATTTTTGAAACCGTCTTTTTTAAAGTTCCGCGTGAGAAATTGTTGGGTATTTTTAGGTCAAGTCGATTCGTAATGGCTGGTTCCCAGCCGTATTGTTTCGGTCTTGGAGAATTGACGATGTTTTCTGCGACATTTCTCTCATTTTCTGCCCGGTTTTTACAATTCTGAGTTACGGTTTTTAGTTTGGATGACGTAAAACGCTGCTGTTCTCTGAAGTCTTTTATCATGAAACTGTACCTGCGGCTCTATCGGTTTCATAAGTTTTAAGTTTTTCGGTATAAAAAGTCCTCTATTTACTTGCTAATTCAGGATATATTCTACAATGTACTAAATCAAATCTCCATCTAAATTATTATATTTAGAAAGAAAGAAAGAAAGAAAAAAAGAAAAACAAATAACAATGATTGTAATGCCAAAAGGGCCTCAGCTCAGCATAATGTCAGGTGATAACACTAGGTGTACCACCTAACGCTGATTTTCAGCTGCAATCCACGAGTGCTATACGCTAGAATAATAAACACATAAGAAATTGTGTGTTCGTTTTTAATATTAAGAGAATAACTTAATGGTACAATAACTGATAACATAATAACGCTCTTACAAAATAAAATAAAATATTGTGACTTTAGCACGCGTGAGTATGTCAAAAAGACGTAAAAACATCCAATCATCAACTTTTTCATTTTTAACGAGGTTGATTACGCTACCATGTATCATAATGTGATACATATATGTATTATGTACTAAGAAATCTTATTATTCAAATAAAGAATATATAAAACTTTATTCAGCTACATAACTAAAGTCTGAGTTCGAGCACAGTTTGACTGATAAAAATATATATCAAAGTAACAAATAAATATTCTTTTTGTTACAGGTACAATACGCGCCGAAAGTTCGAATGTTCGTGAAGTCTGGAATATTGAAAGGAACTATCCAAGAAGGAGACACAGTCGTTATCGGTTAGTTTTGCAATAGTTTGCTTACTGTAATACATATGTCGTCTGCTTTTGTCTGTCATTTGCCAATCAGCTTAACCATGGTCCACTACTAAACATAGGCGTTCCTCAAGGGTCGATTTTGGGTCTCCTATTAATCCTACTGAAAACCTACGTATAAAGGGCGAGTAGGTCGATAGTAATTTCTAAATACATTTCATGATTAATACAACATACATTAATTAGTGAATTCCTTTTAAGACTAAAGATCTTTTACAACGTTCTTTTAAAAGCAAAGCTTCTCTTCCAATATAAAGTCTTTCAAATTCTTGCAATTTATTTTGTAACATTTGATGTGATTCTTTTAATGGAAGATTTTCAAAGATGAAGCATTACTTACCATTGAATTATGCCTTCTAATACATTTTATCATTCCCAGGTTGTCAAGCCAGTGCAAATCCAAATAATCTGACATACAGATGGTATGTCAACAATGAACATATACCCGGTGACATAAACAATGAATTGGTGAGTATGGGAATGAGAACACGATATACTATAATGCTACTATGCTATAATATGTAGATAATGAAGAATTAATTGTGTTTAGAAGAAAGGTATATAAAATAGACATCTAATTAGTTTGGTAATAAACACGGCTAAAGGACTTGAGGTCTCAAGTTCAAGTAAGGTTGGGTAAAGTTTAATTGGGGTTTTTTGTTAAAATTTTCGTATGTACACAAAGGTCTGCAAATTGGGATATGCTGCTAATACCCAAGTTAATAAACTCAATCCTTATGTTTTTAGAATTCAATTTATCTAGGTCACCGCTGTAATTCAACTGGGTCGAGCTCGAATTCCTTCGGAGACCGTTCATTCGAGAATTCGCGCCAGTCATTTAGCTTTTAGCTATTATCGATTTTAATGGCGTTTTAATCAGGCAAATGGGGTATTCATAGGTGAGGCTAGGAAGCTACTACTTTTGTCTGTATATCCGTTGCAGCTATATTTCAATCGGTATTGTTGATTCTGCTATTGAATGAATAATTAAGGTAATTTATTTTGTGAAAACATAGGTAAACAGAAATTGGTTTTTGCGAAGGTATTTGTTTCTTTAATGTGTACACTTGTAAGGACCTATGCACACGACGTTTTTTCTACGTGCCGTCGACGCGCGTTTTTGTCAAACTCCATACATAAAAAACGTCATCTTGTTTCTTAAGCGTGAAACCACACTGCTCCGTTGCGTTGCGTTGCGACGTCGCAGCGCTAGATTTGGACCAATGAGACGTCGCAGCGCTACATTTGGAATCTATGGATTGGTCCAAATCTAGCGCTGTGACGTCGCAAGTCGCAACGCAACGCAACGGAGCAGTGTGGCTTCACTTTAAGTATGGAGTTTGACGGAAATGTGCGTCGTCGGCGCGTAAAACAGTAGTCGTGTGCAAAGGCTCTAACTATGCTTCCGCGTATTACGTGTCATGCAGTTTCATTTATTTACGAATGTATAACTCGCGTTAGAATAATAATAATAATACGTGAAAATATTTTACTTCCTCTTTCAAGCACTATCCCAGCTTGTTGTCATGTAAATTAAATGTTCTGCACTTCGTTTTGTTTTTTGCACCATCAGTGATCAAATAAAATTATGGGCCCCCATATTGGTTTTTGTAATCCTCCCGAAAATTGGTTTCCCACGAGGATCTTTATCTTTACTCTCGGTTGCGTATAAACATTGAGGAAATATATTTTGTTATTGATAAACTCTCTAAACTCGAAATCGACACAAATTCGACTCAAAATATCGTTATGCCTAGCCTTTTCCCAACTATCTTGCGGTCAGTTTTGAGTCTAGCCAGATGCGGCTGAATAGCTGTATTTTACACGGAGCGACTGCGATCAGACCTCCGCAACCCAGTTACTGGGCAATGCGGTTATTCTAAGCGCGTATACACATAGAAAGCGGGTTTCCGGCGCCGATCTGCCAGCGCTTGTCGGTGCTGGTCCGCGCAGTTAGTCGGCGCAGGTAGTCTCTATACCAAACTACTACTAGCGCCGATAAGCTCGAAACTTCGCCGACCAGTTCCGACTTGCTCCGACTAGCGCTGGTAGACAGTAATTTGTTGCTGTATTTGCAAGGGAATAACGCGTATTTTTGTTTGTACAGCCAGCCCCTGATTCTATCCGCTTTTTTTTATGTAGCGGTTACCTGCACGGACCGATAAGCGCTGGTAGGTCGGCGCTGGTTACCTGCTTCCTTTATGTATACGCCATAAGGTTAAACCGGTAGTCAGACTTTCGGGCTTCTAACTCCCCGTAACAACTGTCAGAAGATGAAACCCGAGACAAAAGGCTTGACGTGCTGTCCGAGGCACGGAGAGGCCTGGATGTGTAATGAACAGTCACCCATCCACGGACTGACCGTGGCAAGTGCAGCTTGACCTTGCAAATCATATGATCCGTAATTTAGCCCCAAGTCCCACCGACTACTCAAAATATTTATGATTAGTTACGATTTACTCACATGCATTTAACGGGATTGAGTTCATCTCGCGACCTCGCCGCGTGTTCAGCTCATGATTAAGGGCCTCATTTTGGGTCAGGAGTCTACTCCCTAAGCACGAAGTCCGTGGTTTCGGTCTTAGTTACGAGCGTTTCCTATTCCCTATCACCTACGGAAATACGATTATTTCGGGGCCCGAACTAAGAATGAATGACAACACGATTTGACAGTTGTCCCTACTATCGATGTGTTTTTGCCCGTCTGAAAAGTTGAATTTGACACTTGTTTTGTTCACTCCTACGTTTCGGGCTACTTTCGGACGGGCGACTAACTTCGTTGATGGACTTAGGGAGTAGGCCCCTTATAGTCGGGCAATTCCGAAAAATGTGAGTAAACCGTAACTAATCTTAAATATGAATGTGTCTCACGAAAGTTATAATACACAAAAAATTACATCCACAAAAAATGTACCCGTATTAATGTAAATTGAAATCTTAAAATGCGTACACGAACACCGTACAGAGGGTAACATATTCCATTTTCGGAAGCGTCCATTAAAAATCCAAAACAAAGTAACGGCCTTGTATCTCATGTCTTCTCAAGTGTCGCTCCTCCCATTAATTCCGCACACTATATTAAATTTTACCAACCTTATTTGCATGTCTCATGTAGGAGGCGTACTCGGAAAATATAAGAGAGAATTTTCAAATTTCTTCTTGGCACACCATATACCTGCAATATGCATTTTACATTAGATCTTTCATTACGGAGTATGTTCGGAAATTTTCGTCTCACTAAATGTTTTGTTTTCTTGTTCAAGTGTTATCATGAATTGTTATTGTTGGTTCTGTTAAGCAGTTCAGACTACGCTATACTATTTTGCATATTGCTTCTTAATAATAATAATAAATTCTTTATTTATCAGGCTACTTAGGCCTATAGATACATACCTTACAAACTAACATAATTATAATTATTATAATAATACATTTGTATTAGTATAGAAATTTAAGCTAAACTTAACATAAACTATACTATAGCATGGCTGTGAAGGGAGGATTTTTTTGTGGGATGTCTATAGTAATTTTGGCGTTCAAAAAGAACTAAGTAATTCTAGTAATTTGAATAAATGAGTTTTGAGTTTGAGTTATGACGTTCACACTATATGCTATATCGCAAGCCAGTCTACTATGTATAGCAAGTTATTTGACAGCAATCCATCGGGCGACGGACGGGGTAGAAGTGAGGCGGGGCGGGGACTGAAGAATCGTAAGATGTAGTTCTGAGAATCGCTCAAGTTTATCGCGTACAGCAAGCCAATACTTATAGCATAGCACACGTGTCCATATAAAATGGTGCACATATTATTATGCTGTGCGATGTCGTTGAGCTATACAATATTTGCTATACAACGTGTTACATAATTCCCCATGATAAAGAAAATATTAATCAAGTAGTATTTTATGGTTGTTGTCATTTACCTCTCAGAGGAAATTAGGTAACAATGTAAATAATTTTGTGGGTAGTCTACTCTTTAGTTTAATGTTTTCAGGATTGCGTTTCAGTGATGATTATTTTATGTTTTATCCAAATTCTTTTTTTTGGGTCTTACTACGTTTTTCAAATATTGCCACTAGACTCTTCACAAGGCATCTTTAACCCCCTTTCAGCTAGAGGGGTATTTTTGTAACACGTTGTATATATGTTTTTTTTTTTCTTCCTTGCTTTCTGTTATAAAGTCAGAAAATAGAGCGTCTAATCCGTGACCTCAAATAATGACCTAAAATGTATACACAGTTGCTCATAGCTGAAGATAGTTAGATTTTAGCGTATTTTTTTTAAATCTTAGGTAGAACAAAAGTTACTCATTACTATGGGTACTATAACACCCTTTCGAATTAGTACCCTCTTTAACCTTGTATATATATTATAGCATAATCTGAATTGCGCTTTATGTATAGTACTGTATGGTAATTGGTATTGTCTTAAAGTCTAGCTACAAGTTTTGTTTTAACGAGTCTGCTTATTTTCTTTTGGTGCATCTTATCTTATGCGCTTGTTAGTGTTATTTTAAGCACTAGATGAGGAAAGTTTCATGTTTCTGGAAACAGTGGCGTGTTACGGTAATTTGCTTTGTTCTTTTTTTTTTTTAAAACATTACCTAACATTCTCATTATGAGAATAGTTAGATAATAAGATCCTTTACAAATAAGAGTGTTGTTTAACTTTTGAATATAAACCGACGTGATTGTTTGTAATAATAGACTTTAGCTGTTCAACCCAGGTATTAATTAACCATAGACTAATGAACCAATAGGTATAGCAACCCCAAAAAATAATTAAAACAAATAAGATACCAATTATTTTAAATATTGTTTAAACGAAAACAAGCCTTAATTTATTTTTCAACCCTCTCATTATTAAATTTCACCCTTAATTTAATTCCTTTGTTACAGATATTATCAAACATATCCCGGAGATTCAACGAGGCGACAATCAAGTGCGAGGTTCACAACCCGGTCGGCAAAAGTGCTGACACTAAAACTTTGGAAGTGGCCTGTAAGTGTCGACTCAAGAATTAATAATACCTTATACCTTAGGCTGCGTTTTGGCTCACAGCTATTGAGTAAGGCTAATGCCAGTCTGCAAAAAAATAGGGGAGAGAAAAACTTTTTCTTGGTGCCAACAGTTCTGCGACGACCACTGCAGTAAGAGCAAGGTCCCCGAAAAATTATATAAGGGGAAAAATAAAATCTAACAAAAAAAACTCTTCTGCACTAAACTATGTTGGAACTAAACTAAGAAATTCTTGAACTAAGTAAATCTTCTTCTGTCTAGCCTTTTCCCAACTATGTTGGTGTCAGCTTCTAGACTAACCAGATGCGGTGAATACCAGTATTTTAAACGGAGCGACTGCCATCAGACCTCCACAACCAAGTCACTGGGCAATGCCGATATCCTAAGCTTAGACCGGTTGTCAGACTTCTGACTACTCGTAACGACTGTCATAGCTATTCGTATGACACCCGGGACCGACGGCTTAACGTGCTCTCCGAGGCACGGAGGGGTCTCGATGTGTTACGAACGATCACCCATCCACGGACTAACCGCGGCAAGTGCAGCTTAACCTTGCAAATCGTATGATCCGTGCGGTTGTTAATTAGCCACAAGCCCCTCTTCCCTCCATTTTGTAGATTATTTAATACTACTCAACTAAAATTAACAAAATTTCATAACTAGACTATTACTAGACTAGCTTATTATGAATAAGCTAGCATCCTTATTTTCCGAGATATTATGGTTTAGGGTGCTTTTCCACCAGAGATGTGCTATGCAACGTTGCTATGGATGCGTTTGATATCAACCAATCATATTTATTGATCTACATAGCATAGCACTGGCGGAAACTGATTCAACTAAGCTACGTTTTTTATATCGAAGGATGCGTGCTGTGAATGCGTGCTATGGATGCGAACTATGGATGCGTGCTATGGATGGTCGCGAGTGGTGTCGTGGTGTCACTATGTTCAGAGCAGTGTATCTACAGTAGGCGCGCTTTCGTCACCGAACACATCTTACTCGCTTCGCTTGTAGTACCACCTTCTTCATCGTCATTTCACCTACTGGCCATTTATATATTATACTTCTTATACCACTATACTATGTGAGCTGGACAACCTGAGCAGCCACAACTGTTGAAGAACCTGCGTTCCTATGGTGCCAAAGTGAGACGCATTCCGGTGCCCGATGGTAACCCCTTCTTCCTTCTTTTACACTTCGTCTCCTGCTCTAACTACTGGCTATACTGTACCGTCATAACTAAATATGCTACAGCCGGTCTGTTTGCTGCCGCCGGTGTCTATCAAATGGCTGTGTGGGCCATTGGCGAACGCCGTAACTACAAGAAGGAATTCGCTGACTACCTACTACTATTACCAAGGAACGCAAAGCTATCTTGCCTCTATTTTATAAGGATTTTATTATTGTCATGTACCTATATGTACTAGGTATTGAATGTTCTATCTACACCATTCTTTACAACTGGTGTAGCAGACGTGCTCAGGAGATCCTGGGGCCGTCTGTTACATTACACGCTACATAGCTTAGCATCAGTGGAAACGGCCACATAGTTTCGTAGCTTAGCTTTTACATTCTCGCAGCATAGCTGCATAGCACATCTCTGGTGAAAAAGCACCGTTATGTTAGTGACCCGGATTCGTTGCTTCCGAGTGTATTTTGATTTGATTTTCAGCTAGTTCCTGCGTCCTACGGAATTTTATTCATTGACTTTTTGCTTTGCGTGGCCTTCCTAAAAATTTAATAGCCGTACGTGAGTACGAGAGTGATTAAAAGCAAGTATTTTCTGTTTTACCACCCAATACGCAACCAATGAGCCGTTCAATGGGTAATATCGGTCGACTGTTCACCACTATACACATAGATTACGCTGTGTGAACCAAAATAAAATAGATCTGAAACAGTTAGTCGGTAATTTTGCGTCACAAATGGCCGCTGGCAACAACTTTGGTCAAGTTTAAATACTCGTGACACAACGCGCGTTTTGGGATTTGATAATGCCTGATGCGCGTAGTTGCACGAAGATTATTGTATGCGTACATGAAAGGCTGGACCATGTAAACTCAGCCTTAGACTACTACCTCAGCAATTTTTATTTGAGCGAAGCTTTTCAACTGTCTTTTATTATATGTGTACTTCGATCTATTCCAAGACTTCGCTAATGCATACATTCAAGGAAATCAATCGTATGAAACAGGTACCCCAAGTGTGAGTTTTTTTATGTTACTACTGTAGTTGCGTCACGCCAAAAATGTATGAAAATTGAGGCAGAGCATTTTTGACGTGACGCAACTACAGTAGTAACGTAAAAAACTCACACTTGGGGTACTGTAGTGATAGCCCAGCAGTTTTAAACGCTTGCCTGCCATGCAGGCAACCGTTATAAAATGCAAATTAAACATAATTTTCCAAAATGTTGATTAATGTAAGGTTTTTTTTCTTGAATATTTTCTCCTTTTTGATTTTAAACGAAATCAATGAGTACAGTAACAATTCACGAATAAATTGATGTAAAAAAATATCAAAAAAGGAATTATTTTTACAACAGAGTGAAAAATCTGATATTCGATATTTTGGAAAATTTTGTATAACTAAGCAGATCATAGTGGTTTCAAGGTACTTAGGTACACGAATTTGCTCTGTATGTCAGATTTTATCACCAATCAAATCCAATACCAATATTTTCAAAGACCAAGCTTTTACTGACCTATTTGTCACCTTTCATCTCCCCATGAAACGTTGGATGACAATGAAATTTGGCATACAGGAAGCTGCCTGAAAAAGCCATAGCTACTTTTTGTTTCCCGCTATACCTGAGGGATTTGAAATGAAATATGATTCCTCTTTGTTATCCAATCACGTTTAAGCCATTCTATTGTTTCGCTCTTAACTGAGTTTGTGATGTTTATTTTTTCGTCAATTGAATTTTTGAGGCGTTGATTGAGATTTTGTTTAGTTCAATGGAAGACTGTCGAGTGCTTGGCTAGTTAACATACGTTTATAATGAAGTGATTACTAAATGAAGTAACTGGATTTCATTAAAAAAAACCGGCCAAGAGTGAGTCGGACTTGCGGACGAAGGGTTCCGTACCATTACATAAGTACCTACCTATAGATAGATAGCCGATAGCCCTTTTGCGTGGATATGACGCATGTTTCCCTCAACCTTCTTATTTTTTGGTTTTTGTGTTTATTTCCTTTTGCGTCATGTTTACCGCAAATAAAACGTATTTTCTTTCTTTTCTTTCTATTATCTAGGTATAATAAAGGAAAAAAAACACGTTTGATGTATGGGAGCCCCCTTAAATATTATTTTTATCGTTTTTTAGTATTTGTTGTTATAGCGGCAACAGAAATACATCATCTGTGAAAATTTCAACTGTGTAACTATCACGGTTCGTGAGATACAGTCTGGTGACAGACAGACGGACGGACAGCGGAGTCTTAGTAATAGGCTCCCGTTTTACCCTTTGGGTACGGAACCCTAAAAAACTGCCTCGTTGGTCTAGTAGTCGCAACCGTAACTACTGAGCGTGTTATCCTGGGTTCGATCCCCAGGTCGGGCAAAGTGCTTTTGAGTCCAGATTTGTACCCGGTTGATAACAATAGGCTCGCCCCCTATTACATGGGCCTTCTTCTTCTTCTTTTCTATCGTGTCGGCACGAGCTATACGAGAATATGTCATGCTGTGGTGAAAAGATTAGCCAGTCAGCAAGGTTGGTAGCGGGGCTGACTGCCCAGGGTGCGCCGGACGTACTTAAGTATCGTCACTCATGGAGGCAAAATAATTATACATGTGCCATAAACGGCGAAGTGAGGGTGTATTATACACCTATGCGAACTCTTCGGGAAATACAGGCGTTCGAGATTCTACTAAGAAATTCCACACCGAAAAACCCAATAACACTTTGCCCGACCTATGAATCGAACCCGGGACCTCTGGCTCAGCGATCTCGCTTGCGACAATTAGACCAACAAAGCATAAAATAATACACAATTATAATCTGAGTAATTACTCTACAAATGATTTCAAAAACAATACCGCACAGTTTTAAATGAAAACCATGTCATTAGGCACTATAAAATTAAAATTAACCTACACAAATTACGGGCAAAATTACAGGCATAAACGATTAACTAATAAAATCTAGAACAAAAAGCCGCACAGTGCGTCAATTCAAATTGGGTCGACTAAAACGGTATTATTCGAGTTTCAAGTGTCCTTAACACAATACTGAATTATAGTCATTTGCCCACAATTATGAGGCTTTCGGGCAATTCTTGACGACGAATGAAGTGCCCTCTATTGTTAAATGATTGGACTATTATTTAATTTGCATTATATAGACGTATTGTTCGGTTGGAGGACTAGTTTGTGATGTTTGAAATACACGGGATTTTTGAAATAGAAATAGAGTTGTAGTCATCGTAAAAAAAGCGCTAATATTAGCTTATGATGGTTTACAATAGAATTGACCTTGTTTATGTATCATTGGTGCTAATTATTTTGTTCTTCTTCTTCTTTCGTATCAGCACGAGCAATACGAAAATAGCTCATACTGTGGTGAAAAGATTAGCCAGTCAGCAAGGTTGGTAGCGGGGCTGACTGCCCAGGGTGCGCCGGACGTACTTAAGTATCGTCACTCGTGGATGCTTTATTTTGTTTGCTTAGTATTAGGGATTGTATGCTTTGGTGGTTTGGTCACGTTTAAAGAATGAGTGAACGGCGATTAACAAAAGGAATTTACAAGGCGGATGATAGTGGAAACGACAGTAGTAGACGCCCTAGGAGGACATACATCGATGTTATTGGTGATGTTCTTCAAAAAGGACAGGTGCGTAGTACTTTCAACTGGCGTGCGTGTATGTCAATATGTATGAACGTGGACGAAGCGAAATGAGTATGTAATGATCGTAGCATGTGGCGTTCTACAGTTTCTGCCTACACGCATGGGAAAAAAGCGTGAGTTTATGAGATGACGATGCTAATTCTGTTTCGCATCAACTGAACTGAACTAAAAATATTGCTATCTGTTACTAACTGGTAAAACAAGAGAGAGATGGAGCATTTTTAGAGCTGTTATAGTAGTTTACTTGTTGAACATCACCGTGTCTTAGACCGCCGCCGCTCGGCTTACCGTCCACGCCGGCGAGGCCCATCGCGACGACCCAACGCCGGTCACGATCCAACGAGCTCTTCTGTCGTAGACCCGGTCATCTCTTCAGACTCCGCAGTTGCACCAATAATTCAGCCCTCATCAAGCTGTTCCAAATATCCCGCCAGCAACCCTAAGCCGAGGTCCGACTCCCACAAGGGGTCGCCCTTAGTACTGTTGTTGCTAGTAGTCATGATGTTAGTGTAGTATAAGTATGTAGTTAGCTTAGGTTTAGTATTTTACTTCCCCCCATTGGCTGGAGACCCTTCAGGTTTTGCCAATAACTGCCTGGTTACGTAGAAAAGGTCCGCAAGGACCAACTAGAAGCAGCGGAATAGAAAAAATGGTGTTTTCGGTGGCTCATGCTTAAGAGTGTGTACACCGTAGGTACGGCATTTCATACAAATTTTCAAGTCTTTGTTTTTCGTAATGACTGAACCGATTTTGATGAAACTTCACATACATAAGCAGAATACTTAGGTCTAAAAAGTTAGTAGAAAACATTTTTGAAATGTCTTACTTAAAAAAAGATAATTGGAAATTTCTGTTTGTATGGAAAATTTAACATCGGTCTTATTTAACTGTCACACTATTTTTCGAAAAAAAATTCAACTAACGTTTTAGTCCTATGTATCCTGCTGATGGGTATGAAGTTTCATTAAAATCGGTTCGGTAATATCGAAAAATAAGGACTTGAAAATTTGTATGAAATGCCGAACGGCGTAAACGCTCTTAAGTGTCGTCTAAATCTGTTTGGACAGTTTAGTTCAATATAATTTGAGAGCTCTAATTTTCTTTCACCTATCCCTTGTTTTATCTGCAAGTCAAGGATACAGATATTTTCTGGTAAATTTAGTCGGCGTTTAAATAATCGAGACCATTGTGTTGTATAGTTCCCGATATAAAAATAAACCGATAATTCTTCATCTACATGGAACTTTAATGGGTTCTTGTAATATCTTACAAACTGAAAGAAAAAAGAAAACATCTTCAATGCATTGTGAACGGTTTTCCTTCAATATAGAATCCCCTTGTGTGCTAAGAATAATGTTCTGTGAAATATTTTTATTCTCCTCTATGACGCGGGCTAATAAAGTTTTAACTTTTCATACGCTGCAGCATTGCAGTGTTTAAAACATGGAGTAAGAAAAAATGGAATGCTAAAGTACACACGGCTATACATCAAGCTATACTATCCAGTTTACACTGACCTCTCACTGTAAGGAAATCCTATACAATGCGAGATCAGCTTATACTGGAGATGTGTAGCTTGACCTGTAGCCGTGCGTACACTCTGTCAACTAACTTTTGGATGAGCTAATGCCTAGTTTCCAAGTCATCATCATCATAAAAAGACGTCCACTGCTGGACGTAGGCCTCCCCAAAAAGGGGGTTTGCCATAATCACCACGCTTGACAGGCGTGTTGGCGATCGCTGTATGGTTGTTGAAGTAATCAGAGAGCGCTGCAGCCCATCCTCTAGAGAATCCCTTAGTAGCCTTGAGATGGGGTAGTGCTATTCTTTAAGTCCGACACTACACGAGATCATGTGTAGAGTTTCCATGTGATTCCCAGCAAATAACAGGCCATTCCCCACTCGTAGTTACTCGTACTACGAGATAATTATTAACTACTATGAATCTCTTGATAACTTTAAGGGGATAGGCAGCAACGTCTTTTCTGTTAATAAACAACAAACTGCAATAGCCAATCCCTATGCTGTGATGATGACGAGTGCTTGTAGTAGGATTATTAATTCAGATTTCACTGGAGTAAATTGACAGGACCTACCATGTTGTTTGACAGTAGAGGCGGTGCCCGTGTTTTTGCCGAAGTATTTTATATCGAATGTCATTACGCCGACAACGATTCGCCTATGTTATCTTTGCCGAAGCAATTTTTACCCTAATTTGATTTCGCCGAATAATTTTATTTGCCACCATAATGGCCAAAAAAACATTCAGACATTTTGTTTCAGTCGGTTACTTATTAGGCTATTGTTTAATTTGCCAAATAAGTATTCGTACAACATTATTTTTACACAGCGGAATGTAATGTTAATCCGACTCAGCGCACCCCGACTACATGTGGTCAGATTCTGTCCTACCCCTAGAGTGTTATTTAAAAGCGAGAAGCCAGAAGCTTCTTTGCCTTTCGAGCGTAGCGTTGGTCGAGTGTGCGAGCGAAGCGAAGGGGCGACAAAGCGAGTCTTCTGGCGGAGCAAACCAATAAACAATTGCATGCTTGCTTTCTTGCTTGCATGATGGGAAAATGAGCCATCGAACAAGTGTAAAGTGGCCAATAATACAGTTGAATAATGAAACAGTGGCCAGCAGACTAGTCGCCATAACAAAAAATCACAAAACATAATTGGGGACTTTAATCATTCGGCGTTTTAATTATTCGGCGAAATGAAAAGTGGCGAAAGATTTTCGGCCAGATGAGAATCGGCTAATAATATTTCGATATTCCAACAGAGAACTCAGTAGAGGATTATTATTTGACACTAGCACACCTATCAGTTTATTTCAGTGAATTAATAATCCTTCTATAGTTATACGCATAATCCTGTGACAGTCTTAATACTGCCACGATCGTCAGAAACTTGACTTCTTCTTGAATTGCCATAACGACACAGAAAGGTATATTGCGATGGTAAACGTTTGATGAAAGATATTTAGTACTCTTCACGAGTCTCGCAACAGTTTTTTGAAATACAATACGCGCATTAACATTCCATTTACATATTACTTCGTGGTTTAAAGCAAGCGTTATATGATACGGTTTTGTAAGGCTATCAACGCGGATTCCGGAAACTTTTATGTTCATTATATTGCATTGTTTATTGTGTCTGTTGAGTAATGTCTGATGGTGCAATTTCGGATTTTCTCAAGTCATCATCTGCCTAGCCTTTTCCCAACTATGTTGGAGTCGGCTTCCAGTCGAACCGGATGCAGCTGAATATCAGTATTTTACATGGAGCGACTGCCTATCAGACCTCCACAACCCAGTAACTGGGTAATACGATACTCTTGGTAAGACTGGTTGTCAGACTTTCTGGCTTCTGACCAACAGTAACGACTGTCAAAGATCTACAAATGACAGCCGGGACCAACGGCTTTACGTGCTTTCCGAGGCACGGAGGAAACTCGCTATGGTAAATGGTCACCCATCCACAGACCAACCTCGGCAAGCGTGGCTTAACCCGGAAGATCGGTCTATGCGGCTGTAATTATTTAGCCACGAGCTCCTCGGATTTTCTCAAGTGTTGAAGATTAAAGTTTTAAGAATCTCTGATTCATCATGTTATTATCATATCAGTCCGTAAACCTCCACTAGTGAACATGGGCCTCACAATAAGTGTTTTCTTTAAGTGTATAGTCATGGTGGTAAGCGCAGACAGGTTCTAAGATAGAGCTCATGAATCCAAGCAACAGAGATAGGTATAGAAGGATTCCCCTCTGTCACATAATTACCCTTAAAAAAGAAAATATTTATAAAGTAGTTATGATTATTGTCATTTATAAGTCGCGCGGAGAAGGTTTGCCGATAGCCTCATGACGTCACGCGTCGTTGGTCGGTACGATTAGTAAGTAAGCCAAACGAGCGCGGGTAGCGGTCGGTGAAGTGGGAGGGGCAGTCATCGGCAAACCTTCTGCGCGCGACTAGTACCTCTCAGAGGAAATTAGGTAAGAATGTAAATAACTTTCTGGGTAGTTGACGACACGTTTGGTGCAGTGGCTAAGCAATTGGCTTCTGCGCTACGGGTCGTGGCGTGGGTTCGATTCCCACACGGAACAAAAATTTGTATGGCCTACTGGTGGTTGTTTCGGGTCTGGACGTTTGTTTGTGAGATTTGTGTCTGTAAACGCACCCACGATACAAGAGAAATCTTAGTGTGGAGCAACGTTTTTTCAAAAAAAAAAAAAGTCTCCTCTTTAGTTTTATGTTTTCAGGGTTGCGTTTCAGTGATAATTTAATTTCATGATTTGTCCAATTTTTTTGTGTCGTATTTTAATTTTAAAATATTGCCAATAGACTTTACAAGGGACCTTTTAATCCCCTTTCGGCTTTAGGGGTACTTTTAACACGTTGTATAAGACGGAACACAGTAAATTGCTTGGCGCTGGACTTTAATGTAAGGGTGGTGTTTCATATTCTAGCCCGTACCCACACGGGAAAAACAAGTGTTCAAAGGGGAACCTACCTAAATCACCACGCTTGGTAGTATTGGTGACTGCATTAGCAAACTAGAGGACGATGTTGCCCATCACCCTCCAGAGGCAACTTAATCCCTCAATCACCTTTTACTATTATATTTTGGTACTAGCATAAAGGTACGAGTTCGTAGCCGACTGCAGATAGCAGCAGCAGACGTGTCGTAGCGACACGTCGCAGCGTCATGTTGCTGCTGCAGTCATGATTCCAAACTCAACTGCAGATGGCTGCAGCAGACGGCAGCGTCGTATTCCAGTTAGTTCTGAATGTTCTGTGCGACAAGATGTCTGACCTGTTTGGGATAAGCGATCGCGATTTACTTTTGTATCTTTTGTTTTTGTTAGATGCATCGTACAGTACAGGATATTGGGCCACCTGGTTTATCAGTTTTTCTTCCTCGGAATTGGACAAACTAATTTTTTGAGAAAGATTCAACGTGTCGTCGCTCCAGCGTCGGTGGCACTACTGATCTGCGGTTGGACGACGCGTCGTTTGCGGTCGTGCGACATGTAGTCGGGCGACTTGTCGCTAGCTGCGGAAGATGTTTCATAGAAATACAAAGAAACCAGTAGTGTCGGAGCGACACGTCGTCTGCTGCTGCTGTCCGCAGTCAGCTATGAACTCGTACCTTTACTTTTTTTGTATTGGTGTTCTAAAAAAAAATATGACACCCGACGGTTTAACGTGCTATCCGAAGCACGGAGGGGTGTCGATGTGTAACGAACGGCCATCCATCCGCGGATTGACCGCGGCAAGCGTAGCTTTACCTTGCGAATCGTATGATCCACGCGGTTTTTAATTATACACGAGCCCCTCCAAATCATATATCTTCATCACAATACGTCGCGTTTTAGTCTACATTCGGTTCGGATAATTTTGAACGGTGATCCGAGGTCTATGTTTCTACGTCAATCTTCTTCTTCGTGTCGTTGGCACGACAATCATTATATTTTGTTAGCCCAGAACTTTGCCACTTCCACGGCGCCATTGGTGGCTGCGCAGAGATCACTCTGGCTGCAGGTTGTTGGGCTCAGAGGGCAGGATAGGAGATGGAGCATAGTTTGTAGTGCAGCTCCACAACCACACCCCGCTGCTGTTTGGTTCAGGTAGCCCCACTTGACGAGGTTGGAGTAAAATCTTCCCACTTGAGATCGGAGGCAATTCAGGGATTTCCAGATGGGCTACATCAATGTTCTGCATGCATTTTCTTACCTCGGATTTTTATTAATATAATTTAATTCTGTATATGAGATGAGAGAGCGCCTTGTCTTCCATAGTACAACTTCTACTTAGTTTAGAAGTCAAAAGTTCCACTACTTGTACCTTCTATACTTTACAATGAAGGTTTTTTATTTAATTACTACTTTTTGCCCGCGGCTTCACTCGCTTTAATTTAGAATTTGACAATGAACTCTTAACACACTAAAGTTTCTTTAATAGTATAATTCAATTATGATTCGAAAGACACGTGGCGCCATCTATTATTGTTATTGTTGTTTTCCTCGGGAACAGTACTTTTTTTCGGGATGAAAGGTATCCTTTGTTCGTTTCTGTACACCTGACAACGTATATGCAAAATTTGAGGATGATCGGTTTAGTGGTTTAAGCGTGAAAAGGTAACAAACTTACTTTCGCATTCATAATACTAGTTAGGATTTATTAATTTGCTACACTCATGGGTGCAAGGAGCGGCTTATTCTTGTCTGGGAATGACACGAAGTGTCATTGAATTTATAGCATGTTCTGCCTAGGCTTTTCCCTGTTATAGCCTTTTTCCTTCGAGTCTAACCAAATGCGGCTGAATAAAAGCACGGAGCGACTGCCATCACACCTCCACCACAACCCAGTTACTGGACAATACCGATATTCTACAGTTAGACCGGTTGTCAGACTTTCGGGCTTCAGACTACCTGTAACGACTGTCGTAGGTATTCGTACGACACCCGGGACTGACGGTTTAACGAGTTCTTCGAAGCACGAAAGGGTCTCAGTGTGTAACGAATGGTCACCCATCCAAGGACTGACCGCGTCAAGAGCAGCTTAACCTTGCAAATCATCTGATAATTAGCCACGAGCCCCTCAACTTGATTAAAAATGGAACATCAAAAATTTTATAGTTAACGTTAAAAATATTCCAATTTAGTAACATCAAAATATATTTCAAGAAAATCGAGTTTAAACATGGCGCTGTTTATTTTTACCCCTGGTAACATTTTAATTAGCTGCGAGGTATATTATTTTATAATAAAAGAGGGTAGGTACCTATTTATTTTCCTACCAAAGTGTTGAAAACGTTTCCGGGGCGAACGGTTTTCCTTTATGATGCTTTTCTGCGAAAATATAAATTTTAATACGGTTTTTTGTTAGTTTCAGTCAAAGTTGCTTTCACGTTATTATTTTTTAACGTGACTATGTTATATTATATTAACAGCTATTTATAATAACGGTCATGCTCAGTTTTAAAACGCTGATGGGTTGTATTTCGGTTCATTTTTCATGTAGCGCATAGCGTGCTTTTGAAACTTGAGGCACAGAATAATTTATAGTACTACGTCCAGAAACCTCGCTTGTAGATGAAAGGGCTCAGCACATGCAAAATTTGAGTTTAGAGATATTCGTGATAGAGTTCATATTACGCTGCACGCTCGCAGTCGTGCGTGTAAGGCGTAAGGCGAAACGCGTAAGGCACCGCGCGCTAGGCAACGCGCGTAAAACGCCTCATCTGGACAAGCTCTTAGTTACGTCCTCATGATGGCATGTTGTTCTATTTATGACACTATACTACGATCTCTCGCTTTTTTTTTTTTATTTATTACTAGGCCTGCGTTTGGCCGCCATCTCGCCTGACGTTAAGCGATGATGCGGTCTACGATGGAGCACGCTTGCCCAGAAGAAACCGATTCACTCGTGACTTGAAGACACCCAAATTGTAGCTGTCGGGGAACACCCACTCGGGCAGCGCATTCCACTGTTTGGCGGTTTTCACAATGAAAGTGGAATCAAAGCGTTTCGTTCGGGTTTTTGGTATATCAACCATGAACCGATGGCGCTTTTTCGTGCTTCTGGCCATCCGATAGAAAAAAGGGCAGGGGGGTATTAGATCATGCAGATCTGAAGCACACTCTCCGAAATGTGTCCGATAAAAAACCGATAGACTGGCAACTTTGCGCCGATGCTCAAGACTTTGGAGCTTGGTCTGAACAAGGGAGTTGTTGCTGATGAGCTTCTTGGCACGCCTCTCAATGGACTCCAACGCCTCAAGCTGGTATTTGGCTGAGCCATCCCAAAGGTGCGAGCAGTACTCTATGCACGAACGAACCTGTGCTTTATACAGTTGAAGCAACTGTTCCGATGTGAAGTACCGCCGCACCTTCGAGAGGACACCCAAAAAGTCGCTTCAACCATCGCTCATGTACTGGACGGAGCAATGGCGACGATTAGACATGCGCGCCACTCGCGGGAGTGGAGGTTCTGGCGACCTGTACGCGATTCATGCGCGAGTTACAAAACGCACAACTGCATGTGGATGGAATGTATGAACCTCTAGCATCTCACAATCGCGCAATTGCGACTCGATTCGCGCAAAAAACGCCTCATCTGGACAAGCTCTTATTAGTTTTCGGTTCGGCCACACACTAATATTCGGTGGTTTTCTTTTATGATTCACTCTGGAATTGCAGCGGCGCGTAAATATGTTTAACCACCTAAACCGTGGAGTGACACAGGCCTCAGGCTTGATCCCATTTTCTTTTGCCTGGAGTTTACGAAAGCTCACCTATCCTTAACTCTTCCGGTCTATTGATATACAAGATGTCTTGAAACTCAACGTAAAGCCGGGAACAAATTATAGGGCAGTACATACGGGATCAGGAAAAAAAGTTTTCTAGTTTCAAAGTTACTACGAATAAAATTTCAAACAACATAATTGTAACAAATACATGTGTTAAAAAAAAAGTATACAACCTATTTAATTTTTTTCTGATCAATCTTGGTATGTTCTGTTATTTATTCCTAGCTTGACGTTGAGTTTCGGGACATTCTGTATATAAAGGTCTATTCAATCTGAAAAACATCTGCTGTCTAATTCCTTAAAGTATCAACAAGAAAATATAAGAAACACAACGCGAAGAGTAAAAAAGTATTTTTCGATGGTATTTCACGATTCAACTTGTTGCAGATGGACCATCCATCAAAGTGAGACCCCAAAATGTCGAAGGCGAGACAGGGTCGTTGGCTACACTGTCGTGCATCGTCGATGGTCACCCTCCACCAAAGATACAGTGGCTGCGATATGAACATGAGAGATTTATTGTAAGTATTGTTTGTTCTATAGAATGGACGGATTACAAACTGCTACTAAACTACTACCTTTTTACAATCTTATAGACTCTAAATGCTAGTTCTGAACTTAAATTCTTAGGTAAAAACAACCAGTACGCCTAGCAAGAATGTTTTGACGTATAGTAACTTGATCGTAACGTTTATGTGAGTGAATTTTGACTCGAAAATACAACTAACCTACCTATATATAGCATTTTAGTTATTATGTGACAAACACAATTTGTATCATATATACAAGGTTAGTCGGAAAGGGGGTACTAATCAGCAGGCTACTTACAGTATCACCGATGACGGTTTTACAGCAGGTCTTAAAATTTCAAAATTCGATAATTTTTATTTCCTCGTAAAATCATTTTTATTTTAGTTTTTTCAAAAATTCTTCGTCCTTACTTTAGTTACGAATTCAGAAAGTGGAGCTTCTAATTTGTGACCCCAATAAGGACCTAAAATATAAACACAACTGATCATAGCTGAGGATAGATAGGTTTTACTATATTTTTATGTATTTTTTTAAACAGCTATTTTTCTTAAACTATTGACTTTTGGGGAAAGTGGTAGAATAAAAGTTACTTATGATTATGGGTACTTTAACACCCTTTCGGATTAGTACCCCCCTTCTGACTAACCTTGTAGATATGAATAAAGTTTTCAATTTAATTAAATATTTTTGCGAAACGAGTATTTCCAATTCAAAATTCACTCACATTAACTATACGTTTATGTTACTATATGTCACAACAATCGTGATAGGCCGACCGAAGCCAGGGTCTAAACTAAAACATTTAAATTATTATGAAACTAAATCGTTCCCCACACCAAACGCCGCGCGAGCGGGTCGTGTCGTGGGTGGGCCCACGTGAGTTGTACTCAAAGGATTATTTTGAAGCATGTAACACCAAATTATAGCACGGGGCCCGAGCGGGAAGTGTGCGGGTCGTGTCGGCGGCGGGTCCGCGCGCGCAATTGGTGTGATATGTTTTATAGTAATCCCTTGAATACAACGATGTGGGTCCGCTGCGAATATGACCCGCTCGCGCTTCGCGATTGGCGTGGAGACCGCTTCCGATTTTATATATTCTACCAGGTTTTAAGAGTAGGTACGATAGGCAATAGTGATAAGTATTATTTTTGATCATAGGCATCTTTTGGTCCGGCTTCCCTTTTAAGAAAATTCACCCTTCGCCACTGATGAGTATTTCAAATTAATCTATCGTATTGCCTTGCACAAGTAACGATTTAGACTACCTACATTCACTTATGAAATTGAGTGTATTTCTCTTCCATTGCCATTCAGATAGATAGGTACCTAATAAATTTTAAATAACAATATCTTCTTTTTTTTTATAAAAGCTTAGTTAGTACCCTCTTCGGATAGCATTTCAATAGACCTTCCGTAGACTGAGAATAGTAATATATTTCCTCACAACGTGATTTGATACACGTAACGCCATCTATTGAAAAGAAATGGTATACGCAAATACATGCTAAGTTCTTCTAGAAAACTTAAAATTCGCATAACTTTTGATTGCGTGAACCGATGCGATGAAACAAAAAAAAATATATTACTTGGAGATAAGCACAATATTTATTTATAAAAGTCAACAACATTGGATCAGTTGTTTTTACGTGATGCTTGCACAAATAAACAGATAAACAGACAAACATTCCAAAAATGTTAAAAGTGGGTTCTATTGGTTATAGTTTAACATCCCAACCAGGTTTTTTCAAAATATTTGCTGTGTACAGACACGCCATGTCTACAGATTTATTATATGTATCCTACCATGTTTTCTCTGCACCACCCTAAGGTCGACTGGTAGAAAATGCCTGAGGCATTAAGTCCGCCTCTGTACTATTTTTGTGCATAAAGAATAAATAAATAAAAATAAATAAGTATACAGGCAAGAAATTAAATTCGTATTTTAATGGAGTTATGCGTTTGTTGAGTATGGCCATTTGCCATCGCTTGTCATACGTGTCTCCAGTATAAAAAGTTAATATGCATGCAATAACAATGAATCATTGTTTGCCTGTATACTTAACTATTTTGTTGACTGTACGAATTAATGTGAACGAATCTCTTTCATTAGGGCTGTATTACTATCATAAATAGCTTGACTTGTTTTGAAGCTGAGTTGAAGATAAGTTTATATGTTTTTCTTTTAACAGAGAGTCGGCAAATCACCTAACCTGACCATCACAGTGACGCCTCATTCAGCAGGACAATACTGGTGTAAAGCGAGCACTGAGAATAGACAAGACGTGCAAGCTCCGGCCATAGTTTATATTAAAGGTAAATTCACGATTATCATATTATACAGGTTGTAAACGTAATCGTGTAAAGTCCCCGTCGCGAGAAGCTATAAATTTTGTAAACACACATTCAGGGGTTCGCAATCTTTGGAACAAATAAAAAAAACAGTTTTGTAATGATTTTTATTTTTATATAATGGTTTTTATTTTATTTATATAATAATAAATAATAATCTACGAAAACAACACAAACAAACTGAAACGCATTCAAAACTCAAATGACAGCATTGACAGCGTCAGTGTGAACTTACTTCAAAATGGCGGGCCAAATGTTGACGTTCCATGAGTCAGACACGTTCCGGTACCACAAAACATTAGACGATAGCGCTTTATATCGCTAAAATATAACCCGACTAAGTGAAATTGCTCGTTAGTTTCGTATTACACGTATGTAACTTTGAGTTGATTGACTTTGGGATTATTTGTTGTTGATTGAATTGTCGCTACGTAACTTTGTAGAAGTTCTTTATTTACAAAATTTATAGCTTCTCGTGGCGGGGACCTTAATTCCTTCAAACCGCGTGATCTACTAGTGGCACAGATTGACCCTGCATAGGAGTTTTCAGAAATCAAATAAAAAAAATAACATAAAAAACTTGCTATTCTTTTTCATTCAATCGACAGAGTCATTTTAACGCTCCAAGTTAACTGACTGTACATAACAATATCGCACTAGTCGTGCATGCCAACTATATTGCCCTGCTTTCGTTCATTTATGCGTGATATCGAAATAATTCTACGAAAAAAATGTTTTTGCATCTCTAATTTTTGCTTATTTTTTATTGAAACCTTGTAAGGTGGTTTAGATGGGTCTACCTTTTATAGCAGAACTTTTTACGTCATAATATTGTTTTGCATAACAACGGATAGCATAAACTTCATTTCGCAGAAAATCATTTCGCATACACTCAGTTGTCATACATTCAAAACTCATAATTTTGTTAGTCAGAATCATCTTTAGGCATAATGTTTATATCCATATTAATTAAAAAGCAGAAACATCATATCGCAGAAAATTCACAGTCAGAATCGTCTTTTGGCATACATTTTATATCGATAGTCATTAAAAGGCAGAACTGATTTTTTGCTGCTTTATGCTGCATGCATGCTGCATGCAACATGCAGCATGCATGCAGCATGCAAGCAGGCATGCAACATGCAGCAGGCATGCAGCATGCAAGCAGGCATGCAACATGCAGCAAGCATTGTTTCTGTCACGGCTCCGGCGCTGCGGGGTTTGGGCGGCGCCACGCGAGCTTATCGTCACAGATGGTTTTAACGCTCACCACCGCAGCTTCGGCTTGCTGGCCGGCTTAGCCGGCCAGCCTCAGCCGCGGTGGCGGGCCTTCAAACCGCCTGCTCCTCAGCTCGCGGGCCGCCCTACCCCTCCGCGCCTACGCGGGTTTAAATTACACTCTAGGGGTAGGGCAGACAAGACTGCGTAAAGTCGGTTTCGCAGCGATTCGTTTCTGTCACAAAATTTTGCAGCACAACGTATTGACTTTTTATGACACAAATTTGTATGCTTGTATGCACCCATACCAAATAATCGTATCTCTAAATAAATGTTATGCTAAACAAAATTATGCATAATATTAATTATGGCAAAGGTAATTATGCGAAACAAAATTCTGCCAAGATAAAAGTATGCCATTGTAAATTCGGACACGTAAATATTCTGCCAAACAAAAGGTATGCGAAATAATTTTTATGCCTTAAAAATATTCGATTAAATAAGATTATGCCATGTGAGTTATGCCAAATAAAAATCGGAGTATCAAGATTCTGCCAAATAGAAGGAACCCGGTTTAGATACGATCACATAAGACCAGGGTAAGAAAAAAACAAAGTATTTTTTAATCAATCTTAATCTCATGCACAATTACACAAATTAAACAGTACCAGTAATATATCATGTGGTTTTAAGGAAAATTACACGAATTCGTTTACACCGTCGGATATACGGATGGTATTTACCCACGAAGTAGGAAATAGAAAAAAACAAGAGAAAATACCCCTTTGTACGGAAACCAGTGTCGCCAAACTCACATAACAGTTATACTGAAAGATATCAAAGTTTTATACTTTATACAACCTCTGTGGGATACATTTTTCTCCTGCTACTATTTTTACATGTTAAAATTGCACAATAAGGTCATCATCTGCCTAGCCTTTTTCCCAACTATGTTGAGGTCGGCTTCCAGTCGAACCGGATGCAGCTGGATATCAGTATTTTACATGGAGCGACTGCCTATCAGACCTCCACAACCCAGTAACTGGGTAATACGATACTCTTGGTAAGACTGGTTGTCAGACTTTCTGGCTTCTGACCAACAGTAACGACTGTCAAAGATCTACAACAGCCGGGACCAACGGCTTTACGTGCTTTCCGAGGCACGGAGGAAACTCGCTATGGTAAATGGTCACCCATCCACAGACCAACCTCGGCAAGCGTGGCTTAACCCGGAAGATCGGTCTATGCGGCTGTAATTATTTAGCCACGAGCTCCTCACTCTCACTCTCACTCACTAAAAATTGCACAATAAGGTATGATTCTAATATTTTACGTATGAGTTCGGGACGTCGCGTCGTGTCACAGCAAGTAGCTAATCACGTGAGCCAGTGTTCTACGCATAATGGTGACACACGCGCGATAGTTGCGTGAGCACTTCCACATGTTTTTTTCTATTCCGCGGCTTTACCACTGAATAAGCAGATTGGTCTTAACTGTACTGCTATACTTATTTCTATCCCATTCTATTACTTTCACTGCGATATCGTAATTGGGATAAAAAAAAAAACATAACATATCAATACGCTTGTATTCCCCGAAGTGTTTGGCAGAGGTATATTAGTACATCCTCATTTCGCCGTTATGTTTAAGTCCCATGGCATAGTGGGTGAGCCTATTACCACCTATTACCATCAACCGGGCACAAATCCAAACTCCGGGCTGCTACTGCTACCACCCCACCTATGACTGTCTAAATCCATCTTGTATTTATAATTGTCTTCAAATACTGATTTAGATTTTATAAACTACTTCTTGCATTTTTTTAAGAAGAGATTAGGTACAGGTATAACGCTAAAGTGTGTTTTGTACTAGCCATTTCGATTAACCCTTTATAAGGCAGAAGATTTTAGGAAAAGTAAATGATAAAGAATTTGGCATTTTTTTATAAAACAATAAAAAAAAGAAAAAAAAAATAGGTTTTATTTTATTTTTATTAAAGAAAATAGGAAAAATAATAATATTGACAACTTTAAAAATAAAAATATAACAAGGAGGCTTTCGAGATATCTTCCAAAATAGTTGGTGGCGGAAATATTGCCACTGGCGTATAAATAGCCACAGTGATGATTTAAATGACTGTAAGAGTATCAAGTCTTGTCATGATCTCTGGTGAACTTAGGTTCGATTATCAAGTTTTATCAATGTTTAAAATGAAGCATCTTTGATTATTCCATTAAGCCTAAAACCAACCCTATACGAAGCTCTTTCATGCACTCCACATTCAACTCACTCCCCAAAACCTACACATCCCACACACAACTTCTAAAATAAACTAAAGCCTTAAGATGCTCGATCTAAAACTCTACCAAGTTCCAACTCAACCTAGGAACTGTTCAAGTGCTGCGTCGTTGGCGAGGTCATTTCAATTTGAACGTCTTGCGAACTAGCCGACTTAGCAGTTCGTAACTTTGAGGTCCCAACTTTATGCCCATACAGTTATGGGCGGTTTTGCAAGTTCAACTTTCGTTTCATGCAAATTGAATAGTGCGTTAGAAGGTCTCATTTAAATTGTTGTTGACTTTGTATCAATTATGTCTTTATGGTAATTAGATTTGGGATGCAATGCAAGAAGTTCTTAGCCCTTATTTGGAGGAAAGTTCTGGAAGTGGGGCGTCTCTGAATAGTTTGTAGATATGGGGTGGAGTTTAAACGTTATAGGTACGGAGTGGGTAGAAACTACTGAATATGATGAAGTTTTTGAGACTGTACAGACTGACAGAGTTACTAACTTATTTAACTAATTGACACTTGTAACTGAAAGCTGGTTCGCAGATAGTAAAGATACGTATATTAGTTTACTGTTACAGTTAGTAAAGTTATAGATACGTATATAAGTTTAGTCTTATGAGCACGTTGATGGAATTTTCTTTGTATCTCTCCTCAATGAGGCATTTTTCTTCTTTTTTTAATAATATAAATACAGCACTTAATATAAACCCACTTCCAGCGTATTTCTTCGAAATATCGAGAATGTTCACTTAAAGTATCGAGGAAGAATTGACGAAAAATAATATCACGGGGACCTTTATTTCTAAATGTTTTTATAGGACCGCCGAAGATAATGTCAAATCAAACACAGTATGGTGTCGAAGGGGACAGTGTGAGGATAGAATGTGTTTCGTTTGCCGTCCCTAAGCCAGACTACATCGTGTGGACTTTCGGAGGAAGCGAGATCAATTCGTTTCATAACCAAGTAAGTTGTTATTAATATACCCTTTCTAAACTTTAGTTTGTAAAGTAATAGCGTAGCGGTTGAACGCTTGTTTTCCATGAAGGAGAATCTGAGGTTGACCAGGGACCGTACCTCTGACTTTTCGAAATCATGTGCGGGTCAGAATTTAAGAAGTTAACGGTAAAGGAAAACATGGTGATGATGCACGCCCATGAAGGCTTTAAAAAAAACTCCTCGATGATGTGTATATTCCGCCGACAGGTCAGCGTGTTAGACTATGGCATAAACTCTTATTATGCTGAGAAGAGGCCCGTACTCAGCAGTAGGACACTAATGGACTGATTATTTTTAACTAATCGAATGCAAAGTAATATGAACATTAAAAGCGTGTTTCTACTGTTCACGTATAATGTGCCCTGGGATAAAAGGACGCAACCATACGAAATGACAAATATTGAAGAATATACCATAGAAGATATTAACACGTTTAATGATATTAGGGTTTACATTGCTTCGATTGTCATTCCGTGGGGCTACGCTATAATTTATGCATTATTTGAAAAACTGTATGCAAGCTTAGTTATTATCAAACAAGTACGGGATAAGATATTCTATGGAAAAATGTGCTAGCATTGCCTATGTATTTTATCTAAGATTAAATTAACTTCAAGTGTAAAACATAAATCTACATGTAGGGTTGGGTGAATATTCTAAAAACAGTAACAAAAATTAAGAACCTCATTATCAGTATTCCAATGATGTTTAAAACTTCAATTATGATAGTGAAAACTCAAACTATACTACTGCCGTCAAGCAATAAGACAAGAATAAAAACAATCTGAAACTACTATAATGTTAACAAAGCGAAAGAACAATAATTCTTAAATTATTCACACGGTTATATTGCATCACTCTCTATGATTGCGTAATAATAAAATGCTGCTATAACATCGCAGAGCCCAGTTAACTGCACATTTTATAAAAGAAAAGGAAGAAAACGGTAAAATTTGCCTCCATCACTTATTTAAACAGGGGGTTTCTGAAGAAAAGTTAGGCCAAGATTTCTCAAACGGAAAACGTAAATGCAGAAAAAAATGTATGCACAACACTCAAGATAAAACAATGCTTTTGTTCTGCCGCTAAATGTATTCAGCAAACAGAAATTTAAAAATTCTGTTTAACTTAAAGATACAGAATGAATATGTTTCCACTCTTATCTTTGCGAAAGTTTTATATAAAACTTTTAGTTTGTAAAGTTTGTCGTCGATATAGTTTTTATCGTTACATTCGAAGTATTCTTTCAGGAATATGCGTTTTTGGAAGAAACTCTCACGGATAGGATGACGAAATCAACTTTGATTATACGCAGAAGTGAATCGAAACATTTTGGGCACTACAACTGTACTGTAGTCAATGTTTATGGTATGGATAGCATTGAAATCAACTTGGTTCCTGCAAGTAAGTCATTTGTTACTTTCATTAAAATAAGTTTCAATTAAACCACAGCGACACTTGAATTTGTAGCGAAACCTTTGTCAACACCCATTACTGCACTAACATACAACAGCTCCAAAGTATTCTTTTAAAATTTCGCAAGAGATTATAAAAATTTTGCGACGCATTCTAGCTATTTTAAAGACATTTTATATTTTCCAAGAAGAATAGTTTTCTGCTGTAAATTGTTGAGGTTTTTCTTCTCAGCTTCACGAGTCTTACAGCAAAAATTTCTTCCAGAAACATATCCAATAGTGTTCATAATTGCGGGAGGATCCTCAGCTATAATTTTTGTCCTGATAATAATGTTGGTCATAATGCTGTGTCATAAGAAGACCAAGAAGACAGATGTTAAGAAACCAGATATAACAGACTTGGGAAAAACGTGTGTGGATCAGTTCAAGGATTGCGACAGAAGTTCTAATATTAGTGATTTGAAGTTGGAACTTAGACAAGTTGAAGGCAGCTGTGATATGGTGAGTGGGTTTATTAGAATGTTTTAATTAGGTGCTGGTCTTATGTTAATTAACAAGGCTATTTAATTGGATTACTACAATAACCATTTGGCATTAAAATGATATTATTATAGGCACTACGGCGATTTAGTTAATGCCAATACAATTTTACATTTTTTTTTTTTGATAATCACCAAAAATGTTTTTGGCTATCACAAAATATTTACCTCTTCTAATTTCGAAAATCTATTTTTTTTATTTTTTTTTATAGCTTACCCAGTTTTACCCAACTTTAGAAACTAGATCTATTCCGCCCAAAATTTTAGTAAAGTGCAAACCTCAAGTAAGACTATTGTCCCACACAGGACAACTCAAATGCTGGCTCCGAAACGGACCTCCACCCAACCCTGCACCTAACATCAAACCTTGGTCTACCACTCGCCGGACCCGTACCTCTCCCTGATTCCGGTTACGACAACGAGCTCATGAAACAGTATCAGAGATACAGTGGGGATTTCAACCAGCCCATCAGCAACCTGAATTTTAAGGTACGTTAGATTTATTGTAAGATTGTACTCAGGGATGTGTGGAATTAGAAATTAAATATTTAGGCTTCGAGCTTACGAGAATTGTGCGCTATTCTTTCAGCCGTTTTCTCAGGAAACACGACACGGTAAAATGAGGTGATGATTCTGAGCGCCATTCTATGAACTGTTTACTCACGAAACGATACGACAGAACTAGTCGTCGTAAACAGTTCATAGAAATATAAGTCATCGCCACATTTTGTCGTGTTGTGTGCCATGAGAAAACGGCTTCACGATGTTTGAGGTTGGATTGGTAAATTAAATTAGGTACAATCAACAAAAGAGTTAGGTATACAGACAAAACAATGAATATTATAATATGACGACACGTTTGGTGCAGTGGCTAAGCGATTGGCTTCTGCGCCACGGGTCGTGGGTTCGATTCCCACACGGAACAAAAATTTGTATGGCCTACAGATGGTTGTTTCGGGTCTGGGCGTTTGTTTGTGAGATTTGTGTCTGTAAACGCACCCACGATACAAGAGAAATCTTAGTGTGGGGCAACGTTTTAAAAAAAAGAAAAAAAAAAAAAAACAATACACTGCGCGGGCAACTGTCATTCTAATTGTAGGTATGCGTAATAACTTTTTATACATAAAACACTCTCAGACAAGTGATGGCAAAGACTTGGTCACTCAATATACGCATAAACTCGTTTGAATACGAATGTAAATAGTTGCCTGGGTCCTTAGACAAAGTAACAGCGCTTCGTAGCGAAACGATATCTACATTCGTCATCGTCTCTATTGTCGCGATCGTTGTGTCGAATTGCTAATTCGTTAAGAAACGAAAATTTTGCTGTCAGTATCAGTCAAGAAGTGTCAAATCGGATCAAACCCGCGAATTTTTAAGTTGTTGTTTTAGTTATAATTGTGATAGAACATGGAATCAAGAGTGCGAGCAAGTCCCGAACAATTGTCAACGCTGCTTGAGTATATGGAAACGTAAGTAAATCCAAGTTTTATTCATGAGTGTGTAATGTAAACAATGACGCGATCTTATCAATGAAATACTTTTGAATCTTTGTTTGTTTATGTTACAGCCATGGTGACCTGGCGAGGCCTCTTGCTGGATCACAAGGTCTGGTAAGGTTAGACCGACTATGGACTGAACTTACCAACATTTTGAATTCTGTTATTGGTGGTGTCAGCAAGACTACAGACATGTGGAAAAAAATAAGGACTTAATGAACATTTTTGGAAAGACTGGTATAATGGAAGAGAGGCTAGCAATCCTAGCTATGTTTTCAAGGGTTTTGTGTTTGATTCCCAGCTGAGATAATCATTCATCTGATTAATGTTTGTTCATGTGCGTTGGTTTTGTCTGGACAAGTAAAGACACCCTTGCGGTTATGAAGGTTGGCTTGTAATCGCTTCTCTGTTATTACTACACTGGGGATTTTCGATATGATGATGATGATCAGTATCTGACACCCATAGTACAAGCTATACTTTGGGGTCCGATGGCCACATGAGAAGATGCCCCGAATGTTTATTTATTTTTCAATTTATTTCAAAAGTACTTACTAAATTTTTGGCGTTTTAATCTCATTTACACTTATAACATACTTATGACTATGACTGATCTTTATTCAATAAACGTGGGGGCAGATTGGAAGTCCAAAATACTCCAACACAAAAAAAGGCCTTTGGCGCCTCTCCCAGGTGTTCTCATTGTGTGCAGCCCACAATAAACGTAAAGAATGCATTTTATAATTTATTCGATCTGCAATAATGCCTCTAGCACAGAATAAATACAATTTTTTTTTTCGTTGAAAAATCCTCATGGATACCCTCGCCTGGAGAAGGCCTAAGAGTATGTAATCACTCAGTGTCAAAAATCCGCTGTTGAATGAAATCCGACCATATAGTATCAATAACTACAACGTTTTAACATTCGTTTCGTTATCTTTTTTGGCGATCACGATCGAAGCGAAGGCGAACATTAAAAGCGCTGCTTGTCTACGCATTTGTATGACGATAAACAAATCGTTTCTTTATCGTTTCGTTTCGAAGTATAACATTGTCTACCAACTTGCGATAACGATGACGATTGACCACGTGACTTAACGAGGCTTATGTCAATCCCATACATTTTAGTCTTTTCGAACTTCGTTATCGTTTTTAAATTATTACTTTGTCTAAGCCCCCTGTATAGTTATCTCTATTGTTGACTGTACGTCGTATTAGTTCTTCGTATAGAAAACAAAAAACAAACACATCGAACTATTATCAGTGAGTTAGATTTTCCATAATCACCACGCATGCAATGAAATGTAATGAAATTTAGAATTACGTTGTATATAGCATAATGAACTTTATGTCAATTGTATAAAGTTCAAACTAAATACGAGCCAAAAAAGGTCGCGCGTCTTCCGGGGAATCTCGCGCATTCTCGAGAATTCGCCTGGCCTCTGTCTGGGCCGTCTGTGGAATCCACGGGAAGTGGCGCGAACGAGGAGGTGGTCGGGATGGTCACAGTAGTGCGGTGCCAAGCGTTTATGATGATGATTCGTTGGAATGCGCGGGAAATCTCGAGCATTCCCGCGAATTCGCGCGCCTTCTAACGTCATGAGGCGAAATTGACGCTTCCATTCCATTCCGCGGCAACGTAAATTGAGCCTAAATGTAGACGAAGCATTGAAAACAACTTCAATATTTTTTGTTACGATAATTGGCTAGACATGCAACTAAGTTTGTTTATAGAAATCTTAATGCAACAGATTTACTGGTGTTGATTATGTTTTGGACCAACTAAACTTAAAATATGCTATTGTCATCTTTTTCTTGCTGATAAAATGAGAAAGAGACGGACGTAAATAAGAGCTGTCTTTATTTGTACTAACATTTCCATACCAGACGGAACGTGCCGACTAAAACACGGTGAAGTTCAAGGCGTAAACTGGTTTGAAATCTCTTAGGGCCGGAGTGGCACGGCGTGCTTCGGCATACCGAATCATCCTGTGGCATCCCGCAGCATACTGAAGTATCCCGCGGCATACAACGTCGTACCGTGAGATGCTTCGGCATGCCGCGGCACGACGAAGCATCTCGCGGTATATCCGCGGTATGCTAAGCAATTACAAGTGCTAAATTTATTAACATATGGTTTAAAATTCATTGTCGCTGAGGAAGAAGAGTGACACCTTTAGCATTCATTTTCCTTAACATACAACAGTAACCTAAGCGTCACAAGCGTTGCAGCGGCGTGCCGTGGCATCTTGTGGAATGCCACGACGTGCCATAGTATCCCGCGACGCGTCACAGTATCTCGGGGAATGACGTGGCGTTCCGCGGCATGCCGCGGTATGTCGCGCGATCACGCGAGACGTTTCGATTAAAATAATATAATGTCAGTGTTAACTCATTGAAATAAGGTCGTAAATAATTTTTCCACGAAAAAAATCCTTTGCCACGCTATGCCTTGCCATGCCGTCACTGGGTGCCGGCCCTTACTTAGTTCTTAAGCCTGACGTCGACTACAGCCGAAACGCGTTGAATCGAGTTGAGTCGCAGTAGTTCCGTGTGAAGACGAATCGAGGCTAAACGGTCAGTAATCGCAAGTCGTTAAAACATAAATTCGCATGACAACCAATGCGCGCAAGTGATGCGACTCGGCGCGTCTCGGCTCGTCGCTGATCGACGCAGTTTTATAGTATATAGTATAGGAGGTTATTGCGATTCTATTCGACTCGACTCGGCGAGCCTAGTGGACGCCAGACTTTATCTGTCATCGTTTGTTTCTCGCGCTATCCGTTAGTAAAAGATAGCAATTCTTCAATTTTAATTTATTTGGTGAACAAGAAAATCGGCATATCTGACGCGCATTTTGTTAGTACTTACGTACCTTAACTTTTTTCTTTAAAACATCTCGTATATCCGTAACGTGATCCCAGCTTTTAAATTTTTAATCCCCTCGCACAAACACACGGCTCTCGGAATCTTATTCGACCAGACCTACTTCGCAAGTAAAACCATATAAAATATTTCTTGGGAAGATATAATTTTATACGTGGGTTGAATTTCAGTTAGCGAGGCATAACAATGCTAAATTATGAGAAAATAATAATACGAAAGCCTTGTTACATGCTGAACATTTCGCTCCGTCTAAAGATGTACAGGCGGCAGCTATAGCGATGAAGTACGCCGAAAGATATTTTATATATTTTACACAAAGCAGCAGTCTTTTTCTTTTAAATATCTCTTGTTAAATACTAATGCTTTATTGAATATATCTTTCGGGATCAAGCGTGTTATAATCTGTATTTCTCGAAAGATGCACTTTTTTTTTCTTTTTTAATATTATGGGATTAATGACTCGACTGCCTCGTTGGTCTAGTGGTCGCAAGCGCGACTGCTGAGCGTGAGGTCTTGGGTTCGATCCCCAGGTCGGGCAAAGTGTTATTGAGTTTTTCCGTGTGGAATTTCTCAGTAGCAGCTCGGAGTCTGGATTTGTGCACGGTTGATGGCAATAGGCTCGCCCCCTGTTACATGGGACTTAAAACATAACGGCGAAACGTGAGTGTACTATACACCTCTGCCAACCTTTCGGGGAATAAGGCGTGAAGTTATGTTTATGTGTTAGTAACTCGATGGAATCGATTTTCATTAATTAACATGTTTTTTTTTCATTCGTTGTTATTTATCAAATTATTTTTTGTGAAATAAACTTGTATTTCAACATAAATTATGTTTCGTTTCTAAAGACACGCTTCTTCTTCTTCTTCTCACGTGTCAGCACGAGCTATACTAAAATAGCTCATGCTGTGGTGAAAAGATTGGCCAGTCAGCAAGGTTGGTAGCGCGGCTGACTGCCCAGGGTGCGCCGGACGTACTTAAGTATTGTCACTCGTGGAGGCTGCTTTCATGCACCACAAAAAAAAAAATGCAAAAGACGCGCTAAGCCGTGTACGCACAAACGAACACGAACATCGCGAACAAGAATATCGAATCCGTTGTTTGCATGTACGGTTCCGGACTTGAAATGTTTACCACCCTAAGGTCTATAATTGCTTGCACATTACTTTCTCATAAGGTCACTCGGTCGCTAGCAAAGATATGACATCTTGAACCTTATTGCGCACAGTGTGCTATGGAATCGAATTTGAAATGTGATAAACATTTCGAGTCCGCGGCTGCACCATTACCAAACAGTGTGTTCGGTGAACACGTTCATAGTGATTCCTGGGGCCCAATTCTCCTAAAATAAATTGTTGCCAAACGCAATCGAACCACAACCGTCAGTCAGTTTTTGTTTTCGAAAACTTTCAAAATGATTGATTTTGTTTTTTGTGTCAAACAATTTGATAGCTTTTGAAATTGAGAAATGTCTGAATGAACGGTTCGGCCTTGGTTCGGTTGTGATTTATCAAGATTTATTTTAGGAGAATTAGGACCCTGTTCGCGATGTTCGTGGTCGTTCGTGGTTACACGGCTTTATAGTTTCTTTCGCCTTTTTCATCGCTAGAAGGCTTTCCTTCCTTATTTTTTACTGATATATGTATGAACTACTTTAGATTTTATAATGAACTCTCTCGTCAGCTTTGTACGATAAAAAGGTTCAAAGAGACCTCGTTTGAGATTACTTAAATCAAATAACAACTTTCGTTTCGTTCTCGTAATTCAAGAAATAAATTAGGAATTAAGAATAATGAAACATTTCAACGTTAAAATTAGATTTGTTTTTATGTAGTCTAAAGAAAAAACTGTATTTATGTTTAAATAGGCATGAATGTTGAATTTTTCTACTAAAACGTCTTTGCTGTCGTTTTCAATTTAAAACGTTTATTTTGTTTGCTTCTGAACTTACTCATACCTTCATATTCTTAGAAAACCTTTTTAATCGTTTAAAAAAGGGTACTTTTTTTTTATTCTTGAAGCAAAATGAATGTTTCGTGATCAAAGTTTTCTGTACCTTTTAAGTATTTAAATGGCCGGGCTTATCTGTACTGCGACTGTCGTGATATAATTTATTATTAGTTATTACAACCTGACCAAAATTACACGTCATTGTTAGTGGAGAATAGCGATTGGCAAAAAAGGCCTACACGTCTTTTGTCCTAGGTATTACGAGTATATTGTATGAGTCAACTAAAAAGCCAAATGGTATGTCTACACCAGTGCGCTTTCATGTTCATCTTGCGCTTTCAACTTTCAATTCCTCTTGCGTCAAGCGCATGCAATATTGATTGCCATAAGACACATGCAGCTTATCGTCTACATCGGTGCGCCTCGGTCAGTCGTCAGTCGACATACAATAGACGGATTAGCGTGCGCTAGGGGCAAGCCGCATGCGCTTTTGTCGAACTAGTCTTATGGCATGCGCTATTGCATATGCTATGGCGAAGATTCAAGATGAACATGAAAGCACACTGGTGTAAACATAGCTAAAGTTTTATTAATAGGAACAACAGCTTCCTTTCATGCACATATACATTGTATCAATTGTAAGTAATTAAATAATAGATTTTCGTGCATTTTTCGATGCCTCATGGCATTAACTCTGCTTTGTGTACCATTGGTGATTGTGCAAAAAGTATAGATAAATAAAAAACGGCGATCACCAATAAGTTTATCTCGCGTGGTGATTTTGGCAATATTCTCACTTTCAACATTTATCATAAAGGCTCCTTCACACAATGCCGCCGACTTTGCCGCCGGCATTGCCTCGCGGCGTGCCGGCGGGTGTTTAACCAGGCCGCCGGGTGTAACGCCTATTGACTTACACCCGCGCGGCTATAAGCCGGCGGCAAAGCTGGCGGCATGTATGTAGAAGCCATAATGCTTACAAGGTGGCCAATACTCACATTGGTCGATTGTAAGACAGCATTCTTACGAACCTTCTATTCTTCAGCACCACGGCCAAAGCAACGGCTATGTCCCTTACGTGGACTACTCCCGGGACTACGCCCCACCAGTACCTTCAGACTCCCTTAGTGGATCTCTATCTAGAAGCACTGATGGGTCTACCTACCCCAGCCACTGTGGGTCCTTGAATCGACAGCAGAGCTGCGGAAGACTTGGCGGTATCGTTGGGCCTGATGGTAAGTTTATAATGTGACTAGCAGATGCCGCTTTTTTAATGAGAGTAAAACCATCCATTCTATAGACCAAACAGATATTTTCAACTCCAACGATTACTATTTGATTTCCGCGATTCGAGATCCAAACGTCTTCTTCTTCTCGTGTCGTCACAAGCTATGTGAGAATAGCTCATGCCAAGGTGAAAGGCGGCGGGTTAGGGGACCCGTCCCCCGACCAGTAACAGGCCCGAGAAGGCGGCGCGAAGTGTTCCGCGCGCGCCTCTCAGGATGACGTGGGGCTATGCCCCACAGTAGAAGAGGTCTGTCAGGGGCTGGCGGACCGAGGCCTGCCGGCCCAAGGGTCAGGAGAAGAAACACCGTGGGTTTTTAGCTGGTAAGAGTCCGGCATACCCCTTCGCCCTCCCCGGGCGAAGGGCATCCATGAGGATTTTCCCACGAAAAAAATAAATTATAATATGGCGAAATTTAGCCAGTCGGCAAGGTTGGTCGCAGGGCCACGACCCAGTGTGCGCCGGACATACTTAAGCATCATCACTTGTAGAGGCTGTTTTCACGGGGGTGCCCAATGGTTACACTAATTGTAAGCCACTTTCTGCCTTCTATAATTAGTAGATGAAGAAGAATAACAATGTGATCTTTCAACAGTGATACCTATGTCAAGTCCTGGAGTGGTCCTTACTGGAGAAGACGTTAGGTATGCTGCTACTTACGGAAACCCGTATTTAAGAGGCAGTGCTCCTGTGGGTGAGTTAAAAATTAATTTGGAAACAAGGTTGTTATTAAAACGAGTATATAAAATTTATATCCGAGGTCAGGTATTAAATTGTCTCTTTAAAACGATAGTAATTTAAATCAAAATGCGTTAGCAACAGCTTTATGACAAAAGTTGTTGTTAACTTTTGTCATAAAGCTGTAAACATAAGATGAAAATGCTCTATCAATATTAGTTAAAGTGATGACACTAATATAGCAACGGCTTGTTTCTTACACAAATGATGTTTCATCTAAGGTTTCTCTGGAAAATAACCATTAACATTGTCAACAGCATACATGCCACAAATGAACACCAATCCAGTTGGCAAGCCAGCACCGCCACCGTACTACTCCGTTAGAAATGCCAATCATCCTCCAGGTAATCTTTATGGTAAAGTTGTTTTAAATTTTTTGAATATTGGTTCAATCAAATTTTTTAGAAGATAATTATGTGGGTCCTTTTGCATAACCTTATTTTAAAAATTCGTTTGTTCATAAATTATGTCAACTATATTTATGAAAAACTATGATTCTATTAACAGTTCCATCAGTGACGTCACCTTCTTCATCATCATCTTCGAGGCCTGTCACTAGTCCACTGGCTTCATCTTCGTCAACCAACAGTGGGGCACAGCCTCAAGTAAGTTCATTATTGTATGATTTTATCCAAAATCTTTGAATGGTGTTTAAAATCGCTGCAATTGTTCTTTAAACCAAACTCTAAGTCTATTAGTCGAAGACTCCTTAGTGACCTGTTTCAATGAATCACACTGTAGTCTAACAATTTCTGGTGGTTAGATCCGATGTTTGTCTTTGATTCTCTCTAAGTCTTTATTTTTATGCCATCGGTATCCAAGAACATGAAATACAAATACGCGCGTAACGGTCATGTTTCTAACCTTTGAAGTTTAGTTTGAACTCAGTGCCGTTAAAGGTGCATCTATCTATATAGCCACGCGAGGCATCATTATCATAGTATAGATTGTTTGGGGTGGCCTAAATATTTAGAAAAATAGGATGGTCATCACACTACCTAGATGGTAGTGCAGAAAAGCTTACTGAATTCTGTCCACCTCAACTATGTTGATTCTAAACCAAAATTATGTTCACACAGGTGCCTAAATCGTCTTCGCAATCTTCAGGAGCTTTGTATATTCTCCCGCCGTCCAGTCAAGGAAACTTGCAGTCCAATCAAATTACTACCAAAGGTATGTTACGCATAAAAATACGAAAGTTCGGTAATGATTTCCTTTTAGGAATTCATATTGAAAAGAACACAGATGTAAAAATTTGGTTCATACGAGCTATTGCATGTTACAATGTAGGTATGTAAACAATGAAATCAATTTGTACAATGTTAAATACTTAGTGCATATTATGCATTGCATATGCGTATAAAATATTATATCGCACAAGATAAAACACAAGATCTTTATTATGATTTGACGTCAACACGCACAAGTGTTTTTAAATCTGCTAAATTATATTTTCATTTATGACGAAGACTACATTAATTATAATATGGAAACTTTAACTAAATATAGCAATCCGATTCCATTTTAGTACTACTTGATACTCTATATTTTTCTCTTCCAACCAGACGGTTGAACCAAAAAAAAATCGAATATTAAAATTTAATCGCGGATGCAATTTATTAATATTGCCCTCAATTTCAGGTAATGGCGTCCAGCTGACAGCAGGGACGCACGTTTAATTTAACTGACGAGTAGTTAGGTAAAATACATGAAATGTTTTAAAATATAATCAGTTTATATATAGATACAATACGTAAGCTTAAAAATGAGAATCTGATCTATCGTGTCGAAGACACTTTGTAAATTGTTTATTGATGGTATTACACTGACGTTAACTTAAGGCAAATAAATATTTCAATTAAAAGTTTCCTTCACTCTTAAAATTTGGTGTGGCATTCATTATTTCATTTTTTTCCAATTGAAGAATGGTGTGTTTAGGTAATTGTAGTGATGTCTTCAGAATTATATCATTTGTGTCGTTGAATTTGTTAGGTATATTTAGTATTCGCCTTATTTTGTTTTATATTCTTAATTCTGCTTTAACATAAGAATTGTTAGCAGCTATTTTTTGTTTTTCATTTTGAATTACATTATCATTGTTAGCTACTACATTTATGATTACTTCAAGGTCATTATTATAAAAATTCCCACGTTTATTTGCGTCAGAGCATTCTGCTGGTTTTGGGTTATCTTATCAATGAGATATTTTAGCGTTTGTTTTTTCACCTTACCTTGGAATATTTGATCTATTTACTCTGAAATTATTTTATAAAATATGGTGGCCTTTGAGGTAAATTCTAAGGTTTTTGAATTTTTAATCTAAATTTTGAATTTGCAATCGTTTGAGTATCTACAATAATATTAATTTAAGTTTGTATAATTAATAATATCTTAAGAAATTATTTTCAGTAGACACATATGTTCATTTACCAATAATTTGAAAAAATAGAAAACGAATTAAAGCACATTTTAATGAATAAAACAATTTTAGCTTTAGTTAACGTCGGTGCAAAGATATAAAATGTTTAATGAAAAAAGATGTCTCTTAGTTATACTTCTCACGGCTTTAAATACGTCAAAAGTTTGAAAACGAGCCTAAAATTAAAAAGCTTTAAGTGTTCATGTCAAAGAAAAAACTAAGTTTAAATTACGTGGTATACATTTTAAGTTAAAACTAAGTTGTAATTTTTTAAGTCAGTTTTAAATTAGCTATCTTATTTTACACTGTAGTAGAATTAAATATTGATAATCTAAGACGTGTTCTAAAGAAATTAGAGTTTTTTTATATTATAAATAAAATATCTCAGTTTTAGCATGTAAGTACCTATTTTTATTTAAAAATATTGTCAATTATGTGGTCAATGTTAATTTTAATAATGTTTTAACCTCGAAAGATCGATTTTAATGAATATCCCTTTATGAGACTTAGAATAAATAAAATATTTTAACCTGTAAAATTGCTAAATAATTTTGTTATAATTAAGACTTAGTTTATGTAAATAAATTCAGAAAACCTTCTGACTGAGACTGAAAATTAATTTTAGTATTAGTATTTGCTTTAATTACTATGTAAATACTACTTGTAGTTAATTATCATTTCTAAAAACGTAACTATAATCATTTTGTTTGTGATTTGTAATAAATGTTTTCATTTTCAGTCGATTTATAATTAATTTTGTCATTCAAGTAAATCATTTGCATAATTATAGAAACATAAAAAATATACTTATTCTGTATTTTTTTTACTTCTTTTATATTAATTTTAATCAATTAATTATTATAGTCCAAAGGTTTAAAGTAGTTTAATTTACTGAAATGGTTTTTATTGAATTGTAATATTAAATAATTAAGAACTATTTGTACTGCTAGATAATTAAACGTATTTGAGTCGGTTACGCCATGAGACGCAAGATTAATAAAAGTTTTGAATAATAAAATGCATTTAATTCCCACGAATTTCCTACAATCGATACAATTCCTAAATTCAGATTCACGCCCTGCTTCCGTACAATATAATATTTCACTTACTAGGCAGCCTACATTTTTTTACAAAACTAATATAATTTTCCTTCTTTTTATGATTTATTGTTTAACTATCGAGTACGACTACAATCACAATAAGTTTCACGTTTGTATGTAATACCGCTATTAAGATAAATCACGGTCCGAAACTAGTCGGGCAATCTCGAAAAATGCACGTGAGTAAACCTTAACTAATCCTATCCTAATCCTAATCTGAACTATATCGTAATCCTAACTAATATTATAAATGTTAGTAGTTTGTTTGTTTGTTACCTTTTCAAGCCTAAACCACTGAACCGATCATCTTGAAATTTTGCATATACGCTGTCAGGTGTACAGAAAGGGACATAGGGTACCTTTTATCTCGAAAAAAAGTATTGTTCCCGAGGAAAACAACAACAACGTTCATAAATGGCGCCACGTGTCTTTCGAATCACGATTGAATTATTAGTATTATAGATACTTTAGTAGTGTGTTAAGAGTTTTTGAGCTTAATTAACGTGAGCGAAGTCGCGGGCAAAAGCTAGTCATAAATATAAAGCAGGATAAAAACGTTGAAAAAAAAATCGAGATTTTCTTGTTTTTGTTTAGGTTTTTTATTATTTTTAATTAGCCATGATAGAAGCCACAGTAGCACATATTCTATGAAACTTTCACTAGCTACCTAATAAGGTTAAAATCATATGTACAACCCTATGACAGACAGACGGACAAACGGACAGACGGACAGACGGCGTGGGTTTAGTAATGAGGTCCCGTTGGCACACTTTGGGTACAGAACCCTAAAAACGGCCTACATTTAACCTTTAACTACAAAGCGTTTTGCGAACACTTTCATTGTTCGCACAGCTTAGGAGTGGATTTCCCAGCCGGAGTCTTATGTTTCCTGATAGCTACAACCTTGGGGTCTTTAAGTCAAGAGTGAATAGGTTACTTCTAGGCAAGCGTGCTTCACCGTTGACCACATCATCGCTTACCATCAGGCGAGATAGTGGACAAACGAGAGCCTATAGCTAAATAATAATAAAAAAAAACACTTGTGTTCTTTGTACAGATAAAGCATTATGATGGCCAACAGTTGGATTGTTAGTAAGAAAGACTATCGAAATATCGATCGATCGAGGAATCTTGAGCTACTATTAAACATACATACTATTGAATACAAGATAATTAATTGTACACAGTCTATGGAAAGCGGTTACTATCGCCTTTAAACACTTAGCCGTATTTCAGAGCGGAGGCGGGCGCGGGTGCTGGCGCGGGCGCGTGTAAATCAAATGTATGTAGACGCCAGTTGCATTCACAGTGCGCCCACGAGTCGCGCGCTTGCATGAGGCGGGCGCGGGCGCGGTGGTGCGGGTGTTTCTAATGGCTCAGTCCGCTCGTATCATTCACAGTAATATAGCGTCTGTTTGGTGACTGCGCGTGTGGTTCTAACGATAGATTGTTCGGCACTACTGTGAACACGTAGACGCCAAGACCCGAGCGCCAGCGCCCGCCCCCGCACTCGCTAGTGCAGTCTGATTGACCACTTTCAGAGTGGAGGCGGGCGCGGGTCCTAGCGCGGGCGCGAGTAAATCAAAAATATGTAGACGCCAGTTGCATTCACAGTGCTCCCACGAGCCGCGCGTCTGCATGAGGAGGGCGCGAGCGCGGGCGCGGTTGGCGCGGGTGTTTATAATGGCTCAGTCCGCCCGTATCGTTCACAGTGATATAGCATCTGTTAGGTGACTGCGCGTGTGATTCTAAACCATTTTGATTAACCCGCCGAAGCGTCGTACGATAGCTCGTTCGGCACTACTGTGAACACGCAGACGCCAAGACCCAAGCGCCCGGGCCCACCCCCTCACCCGCTAGTGCAGTCTGATTGACCACTTAAGAGACAAAGTTGGAAGGTCTCATACACCTGTCATTATTCCAGACCAATACCCTTTATACCGGAACACAGAAATGCTGCTTAGCGGCAGAAATAGGTACAACTGACGAGGCGTAAGCTGAACTTTGCATTTGTATGAGTGCACATAGAATCGATTGCCAAAAAGCAGTATAAACCCGTTTAAACTAAGCATAGGACGCGTCTGCATTCATTCTCACACAAATGCAAAGCTCAGCTTAGGCCTCGCGGACAGTACGGTGGTAGTACTTCTCCGGATGATTTATTTTACAATGAACTTGTTATAAAATATAACTGCATAATATATTATTATGTACAACCCATGCAGCCTTCATGCAGCTGATAGGCGGAACGTCCAATTGAACCTTCTCGTTGTTAACTTTGGACACTTATCTCTGGTTTCTGAATTGAGAATTCGGGATAAGCAATACTTATGTAGTAAGTAGTATTTGAGTACAGAGTTGTCAATAAAATGCTGTAAAATCCGTAAATTTTTTGACAACTTCCTACTTAAGTGTTACTTATGGTACTGCTCATCCTAGAATTCTCAATTCAGAAACCCGAGGTTAGCTATACAACATCGTTAAGCAATTGACTCAAAATAGGGCAAACTATAACTGAGTAGCAGCGGCCTGTGGACCACGAACGTTATAGCCCGTGAGCCAGAGGGTATATTTTGTCAGTCATTTCCTCTCAAGCGATAACTCGTGGAATGCTTCAGAGAGTTATATTATGCAGCATGGTGAACGTCAGCTGCCGCTCCGTGGGTGGGTTGGGCAAAGGCAGCCCATCAAACATGTAAAAAAAAAAAAAGTTTTCAGTCATTTCCTCCCGACTGAAAATTTGTTAAATGATAGTTAACGCAATTATTCGAAGATAAAAAAAAGTCAGCTGGCCGTACCGTGGTGGATTATACGTCAGCTGGTCACATGAACATGCAAAAAATTTTTTTTCGTTCAGTTATTTCCTCTCACTTGAAAATTTGTCAGATGATAGTTTACATGCTATTTTGAATAAATAAAAACGTCAGCTGGCTCTATGTTGGTGGAAAGGTCGTCAGCTGACGTATTTAAATGTGCGTTTAGCTGATCATATCGTCGAACGCTAATTTATTCATTGATCTGGCCAGGCCACATCATGATGTGGGCAGCGGGTATTGGCCATTTCATGAAATACAACCATTTCATGAAATGGCCGGCCAAATCATGAAATGATCAATTCTAAGATATGGCCACGACGTTATACTACTACTATTACATTTTCGAATATTTAAAACTTCACTGCACTTGTTCAAACTTTCTTCGCAGAATACTTTCAACTTTGAAGTTTTTCATTTTTTTTTGGTAAAAAATACAAAAAGGAGTTACGTTGGACATTTTTATACATTAAAATTCAAGTTTATTTTCGAATGGCTCACAAGTTTCTTTTTTTTTCTTTTGTGCTTCGGTAGATTTTCCTTGCGTATAAATTTTAACGGGATTGATTTCTGTCCAAAGTGCGTCTAATTAAATATTGCTGATTGATTGATTAATGAGAATATTGATTTGATTGGTACATATAAGGGCGCGTGCATGAAGCTATTGCGAATAACTGTAGTTATGTCATTTCCTCTCACTTGAAAATGTGTCAGATGATAGTTTAAATGCTATTTTGAATAAATAAAAACGTCAGCTGGCTCTATGTTGGTGGAAAACCCGTCAGCTGACGTATTTAAATAAGCGATCGGCGCTCACGTCTGGTTCCCATGCTCCACCTTTCACTGCATCAGCTGCCGACCTTTCCACCAACATAGAGCCAGCTGACGTTTTTATTTATTCAAAATAGCATGTAAACTATCATCTGACAAATTTTCAAGTGAGAGGAAATCACTGAACGAAAAAAATTTTTTTGCATGTTCATGTGACCAGCTGACGTATAATCCACCACGGTACGGCCAGCTGACTTTTTTTTATCTTCGAATAATTGCGTTAACTATCATTTAACAAATTTTCAGTCGGGAGGAAATGACTGAAAACTTTTTTTTTTTTACATGTTTGATGGGCTGCCTTTGCCCAACCCACCCACGGAGCGGCAGCTGACGTTCACCATGCTGCATAATATAACTCTCTGAAGCATTCCACGAGTTATCGCTTGAGAGGAAATTGGTCCGGCAAAACTGTTGCTGGCTCACGGGCTATTATATGCATACTCAGCGCATTACTGTACCACGGATGGGGCTGGCCTTTTTTCAAAATGAGAAGTTCGCCATGTAATAAGGAACATTGTCATTGAACTATCAGTATTTTTATTAGATAAACATACAGGTTGCAATATTATTATTATTTATCAGACATGAAAATAATAGGTTATCTAATTACGTAGACAATCTGGAACTACAAAATATGTCTGTTTTCTGTTCGAAATCCTGGGTTTATTTTAGATTTAGGTAGTGCTTAGGAATCTGGTGATATGAAGCTTTATTACACAGATGACTAAGATAGACCGAAGTCGAGTAATCTGCTGCGATATTAACAGTAAGGAAGAGATAGATTACATAGGTATGATTGGTTTGATTAGTTGAAAGAAATTCTCGTACTAAATGTATGGAGGGAGTGGAAGACAAAAATTTTAATATCTGGCTTTTCTTTTTCCCGAACATATTTTTTTTTCTTTCTATGTAGCCTAGTTTTGATAACAGCCTTAGCTTTTTAAATATCTTTTAAATTGACGAAAAAATCGCCTATTGACACTGAACGATTCCACCCTACGTGGGATTAACTTAGATAGAGAGAAAACAATTGTATAAAATCTAAAAAAAACTATTTATTTCTAAGCCCAATAAATTTTTTTACTTCCTATTTTAACGTCCACCATACTACCCTCCTTTCAAAAAGAAAAGAACCTCCTTCTATCCCTTTTATTCCTAAGACATTCAACTCTTTCACTCACTGTTTCCGTGTCCCAAATATATTTATTATCTATACAGGGTGGAATCGTTAAGTGTCAACAGACGATTTTTTCGTCGATTTAAGAGATATTTAAAAAGTTAAGGCTATTATCAAAACTAGGCTACATGGAGAGTAAAATAATATAAATAACTTCAGGAAAAAGAAAAGACAAGTATTGAAAATTTTGTCTTTCGCTCCCTCCATACATTTATTATGTGAATTTCTTTCAACTGATTATAGCAATCATACCTACGTAATCTCTCTCTTCCTTACTGTTAATGTGGTGGCGGAGTTAGCCTTACTCGACTTCGGTCTATCTTAGTCATGTCTGTAATAAAACTTCATGTTGGAGCGCCTGTTGGATTCATCGTAGCAGCGAGCGACAATACGTCCTGTTTTAGTTTTTAAGTAATGAATGTAATTAGTATTAATTAGCACTTGTGTCATTATATCGATTCTACGCAGTCATCCAGTAATTGCATATTTTCCTCTTTTATTTTACCCAAGTCCTGGTTGCTCCCGTACACTTCATATCACCAGATTCCTGAGCACTACCTAAATCTAACCTAGGATTTCGAACAGAAAACGATACAGATTTTTTGTAGTTGCAGATTGACTACGTAATGCGAATATTATTTTCATGTCTAATAAATAAACTCCTCTGCCTACTCTTCAAGGGAATAGGCATAGGTGTATGTATTTTTTATGAATTAAATAAAAAATCGTAAGTTTTTTTTTTGAATTTGGAACCCATAGCTTACTCCGTAGTTTTTTGCTCAATTAATTAAAAGTTTAAATAAAAAATGTTGCTGACTTTGTCAATAGGTCCCGGAAAGAAATATTATCCATTTTTATTGAGTTATTATTAATCCTGTCGTTCAGTAAACAATTTAGCTCAAAAATAAAATGCAAAAAAATACAAGCTTCTTGAATATCTCATGAACAAAAAATGTCATACTAAATGTACGGAAGTAGGTAAAATCAAAATTCTCGATATATGGAGGTTATTTTTCCAAAAACGATTTATTTATTTTAGTTACTAGGCGGTCTAGTTTTGATATTAGCCATAAGTTCTGAAATATTTCCTAAACTGACGGAATAATCGTCTGTTGACACTTAACGATTCCACCCTGTATATAATTACGTGCTGACTTTACCTTCTAAAATTAATTAACCCCATTACCTATATTATAGCCGACAAACTACAACCCAACCACGCGTTTTATAAAAATAAAACTCTTTATATCTGATAAAATATTATCAAAGACGATCTCAAGTCCGTGGCACACCCTTATCTATAAAGGGAACATCTAAGAGTGGAAAACAATGGACGACAAGAAAGCGACTACGAATGGGCACTTGTGCACTTTCTTGCTTAAAGTGCTCTCGGCCTTTTGTGACGAAGAATAGACGAACGGCGAATAATGTTTAGTAAAAAAATTGGTTATGTAGGTTAGAAGGTGTTAAGTGTTATATGTTTTTGTAATGTATGAACGTACTAAGACTTGCGTACGCTGCGGCGCAGACACGTGCGACGCAGACATGCATCTGCCCTGCTCTGCGCCACGTTGTAGTGCCGGCACAGATTTCTGCGCGACGCGTGCATGTCGACTCGTGTTTTTTACCGCTAATTCGAATTTTATTGCAATGACAGAACATTTAATTGAATTAGTGCGTTGTGAACCTTGTTTGTATGTTACTAATCATCCAGACTATTAAAATAAAACGTTCGTCAATTCGAATACGTCTATTCTTTGTACTAGTTAAAACTCGAATGTGTCTTCGACTTGCGTAGCAGCATGCGGTCGTGGCCGATGTCTGCCTCGCCTGCCCTGCGCGGCAAAATCTGTACTGTGCTGCGCTGCGTCACCTGCGTCTCAGCATACGCTTCGCCTAATCCTTGGAAAGTATATCTGCAGGCCCTATAAATATTTACGTTCTGCACGGGACTTGAATACACGACCTTTATAGTTTAGAAAACTAAGCGTTTAGAATAGAATAGAATATACTTTATTGTACTTACACCAAAATTGTAACATAGCGTTTGGCTCTATTAGGTTCATCAATATTTTTTAAGATGGAATACAATGGCTGACAAGAAAGTAATTTCGAATGAGCACTTGTCCACTTGCCTGCCTAAACAGCTCTCGGTCTTTTTTGACGAATAGTAGACGAAAAATGGGTTATGTATGTAAGATGTTGTATAGTGTTATTAATCAAAAAGATACGATTAGGGTTTCTCTTCCAACTTAGGTCTGTGTACAGATAAAAATCTCAATTGCTCAAATACTCAGACTTAGAAAGTATATTTGTAGAGCGCATATTATTATCTTGTATCTCTTTGGACATCACGGCTCATCTTCCGTGCGAAAGATGTCCGGTCCTTTGGAAGGCATACACGGGGATACAGGTCCAACGCGCAGAGGCCCCTTTGAGAGCTTTAATCTCAATATCTTAATATTATTATTTGTATCTCTCTTTAAATCACGGCTCATCCTCCATGTGGAAGATGTCCGGTCCTTTGAAAGGCATACACGGGGACACAGGTCCAACGCGCAGAGGCCCCTTTGAGAACTTTAATCTAAAATGGGGTGGGGCACCAACCGGGGACTATCCACGGCTGCACTATTGGAGTACAGTCATGGACCGTCCTAAGTGGGTGCAAAACTATTGTAAAATATGCTAAAAAAATATCTGGTCTATGGAAAGGGGTGTTTTGTGGATCGGTTAACCTCTATTGCCGGAAGAAAACGGCGTCTGCCTTTCAAGTTTAAATTTGAAATTTGTTGGCAGACGGTGACTCGCCAGCCCACTAGCTGGGCCCCCTGAAAAGCCGCCAGTACATAGGCGAAGAGGGCAACAAACGTGTGGGCGGCTAGAGGTGTAGAGAGGTGTGGCCCCGGTTTCGCCGTCGCGGATCTAAAAGACCCGGAGTGGGTTTCCCCGCTATTACGCCTTTAGACACTTCCACCCCCGAGCATATAGCTCTGGCGGCCCCCCTCTGGCCGGCCGATAAAGGCAAGCCAGAGTTGAGAGTCCTGCGGGCACTCTTGGGGTTCCACTCCAGCCAGCCAATAAAGGCAAACTGGAGACGAGGCCCTGACCGACTCTCTGAGGCAATAAGGTACGCAGTGTCGCCACTCACCAACAGCTCGCCACAAGCTGCCCTGCGGTTTGTAAGCTTTTCAATAGACCTCATCTTACATTTTTTATTATACGATGGGGTTGTAGAAAGCTAATCTAATGTACCCTCCGGTTTTACATTAATCTCATGCTGAGGTAACGCCTTTCCCAGAGGGGGATAAATTTCATATTATTATTATCATTATTCTGCATGGTAATGGAGCACGCGACTTTTAACACAATTTTATAATATAAGCGTTTAGATACTGATCTATTAAGATTATATTTAACTATGACATATTGAAAAAACTATTGCCGACAAAAAGGTGACTACGAATGGGCACTGTGCACTTTTTTGCCTAAAGTGCTCTCGGCCTTTATAGACGAACACGTTATTGGGTTAAATAAATATAATGTAGTTTTTTTTAAACGAGTCCCTTCTCTTTTTCTCTTCTGCTTCGTTGCTTTGTTTACAGACACAAAACTCAAGTACACAATCACCTAGACACGAAGCAAATATGTGAAGGCAGAACAAATATTTATTTCTTCTGCGCGAGAATCGAACAGTTGGAGTTCAATTACCACGAGCTTAGCCACTGCGCTAGTTGAATTATTAAGTCTATAAAGGATATTGTTTTCTCTAAAAACTCAGTATACTTATGATTGTTATTTCTCGAGGCTATTTGATGGTATAGTTTTCTTTAATTGAATGGAACGCTTTTTCGAGGCATTCCACACCAACATGAATCACACCAATAGGAATAGGAATACTATTGATGCGATTCGATTTGGTACTCTTCAAATTGGTGCGCTAAATGAAATGCCTCGCATTTTTAAATAGTGCTTCCCTAACCTCTTATTTTATTAACATCTCGATGCTTAGAAGTTACTTAACTTACTTAACATTGCTGCATTATTGATTGTAATTTTTTATGTAATCTATACTAATATTATAAAGAGGTAGAATTTGTTTGTTTGTTTGTTTGTATGTAGGAGGTAATCTCCGAAATTACTCATCCGATTTCAAAAATTCTTTCACCAATAGGAAGCTACGTTATCCCTGAGTGCTATAGGCCATATTTTGGGATCAAAAAATTAGGGATCCGTAAATTAACGGGAGCGAAGCCGCGAGCAAAAGCTAGTATTTTATAATTTACTAGCTGTACCCGGCATGCATTGCAATGCACTTTTTCCTACTTACTACCTACCTACTACTTACCTACGTTCAGAAACAAAATCAAAATAGTAACAAAAAGTTAAAAACATTTTCATGCATGCGGTAAACAAATGAAGAATATGGACATTCTGAGATAATTTCGTTTTTTTTGAATTATCAGAATTTTCTTTCATAATAACCTTCTCCGCACAATAACGAATATAACAAAAAAAAAAATTGCTAAATCGGTCCATCCGCTCACGCGTGATGCCGTGATCAAGGGAAATAGGGATTCTTTTTTATATAAATAGATTACATATTATTATCTATTACACAACAATACAAGATCATTTCGATACTTTTTTATGGGTGTCAGCAGGCCGAAGCCAATGGACCACCTGATGAAAAGTAGGTCTCATCATCATCATCATTCTTCCGAAGGAAGTCCACTGCTGGACATAAGCTTCCCGCAAGCATTGCCACATCGACATTTCGCTGGTTGCGAGTACTCTTCTCGCATCCCATCGCAGCGGAAAATGCCTGTAATTACACCACCACACAGCATGCTGCTAACCCTTTACACACGAACTAAAATGAGTGGGTTTCACTTTAAAAAAAATCTGGCGCCAAACCGTTTACTTTCTGCGAACGCAACCGACATCGATTGATCGTGAGGATAATCGATCCATAACTGTTGCATTACAGAAAATAAACGGTTTTGAGCCAGAATTTTTTAAAAGTGAAACTTATTCTCATTTCAGGTCGGGTGTAAAGGGCTAAGCAATTATAGTGTGCAGTGGTAGTATTTCCCCGGACGAGCTCTTTCACAAGGAACTAGACTACTGTTAAATAATGCAGAAATAACCAATAAAATAAGCAATGCTATCCCATCTTCCTCCCCTATCTGAAAGACTAGGTCTTGCCTCTCCTGACCTAATTTATATAAGCAACACCGCATACGAAGGCTTAGCCTGCAGCAATCTAGCCGATGTTTACGTTCAATCTAGACCTACGTGCTCCAGGCAATAGTTATGAGAATAGGATTAGTCTGTCTATGTGGGCTTTGTTTTGGGAGAGCTGGCCTATTTTCGGGTCTTGTGTTTCGTCGCTGTATTGTAAGTATTGATTGGGTATGTTGATTTTTGAGAATTTTTATCTACAGGGTTTTAACGAATTCGTGTAATTCCTTCAAACCGCGTGATCTACTGGTGACACAGATACTCTAAAATGTTTTTTTTTAAAATGAACTGAAAAAAAAAATTGAAAATAAAATCTTAGTTTTCTATTTCTGAGTCACTTTAGAGCCCCGAGTTAACTTGCTGCAAAGAGCGATATCGCGTTAGTCTTGCCCGCCAGCCGAGTCGCCGTGCTTTCATTCGTTTATGCGTGGCATCGAACTGTTCAAGCGCATGAAATTATTTTTTAGCAAAAAAAACAAAACTTATTTTTTTACTTAATCCTTAATAGGTGGTTTAGATACGATACCACAATCGCATGAAAAAAAAAAGATTTTTATCTTTTGATTTGTAATCAAGCTAATTGCCGTGCGGGGCCAATCTACACCAATAGTAGATCATGTGGTTTTAAGGAATTACACGAATTCGTTAAAACCCTGTATAGATAACTATAACATAATCGGGCCCTTAAGGTCAGGATACACGGCGACACTTTACACTAGACACTCAGTGTCGACACCGAGTGTCGTAGTGTGTAAATCGCCGTTACACTAAGTTGCGCATTGTTTCGGATTTAATTTTAGTGTCGCGACTGCCTTGTGTCGAATGTCAGTGTCACCGTGTATACGTACCTTTACTGTTTCAATGCAAGGCACTGCAATGCGATTCACTAACAGACTCATCATAGATGTAAACAACGACGAGTTCACTGATGTTTCATCGTAAATATCGCTTTTAAAAACAACGTTAATAAAAACCGTATTCGCTAAGCTACGTATAAGTCGCGCGGAGAAGGTTTGCCGATGGCCTCATGACGTCACGCGTCTATGGTCGGTACATCGGCAAACCTTCTGCGCGCGACTAGTATGCTCGTCGACGATCTACCGAATATGAACGGAACTAGGGTTACCATCCGTCCGGATTTGTCCGGACATGTCCGGACTTCTAGAATTTTGTCCGGACTTTGTCCGGCTCTTTAATTTGTCCGGATTTTTTGGCTTAGATGGAATACGAGTAATTAAACTTACTTATGTTATATCAAATAACTTTTTAATCTTTATTAACTTCTCACTCATCTATAAACAAAATATAAATCTTTAACAATCAACTTAACGAGATCAAACAATAAATCTTCGTATGTTTGCATTTGGTGACTAAAATGTCCGGACTTTTATTGAAATGTCAGGCTTTTTGTCAGGACTTTTCAAATTTCTAAATGGTAACCCTAAACGGAACCATATTTTAGTTCTATGTCGCGCCGTCGTCATCGTTGAGGCGCTACGATCGCGCAGTTTTAACTAAAGAATACCAAAATGTTTTCATCAGATGTTTCAACGGCGATTTCTTGGTTGTAAAGATGTTTTTCCTTAGAGCGGCGCACACGATGCGTTGCGGCGGCGCACACGATGCGTTGCGGCGCCGCACCGCAAAGATTTCACCGTATCAGCAGGCACACGAGCGGTGCGGCGCCGCAACGTTGTTATGACGCAGCGGCACCGCAGCAAAAAAATCGTAGAGAAAAAAAAATCGAAACGAGCGAGCGTGTGTCCTTCCTTGTGACGCATAAACAACTGAGCGGTGCCGCTCCGAAGTCGCAACGCATTCCCCTCTCCCCGCCTCGTCTCGGTGGTTGCAAGTCCGGTGCGGCGCCGGAACGCATCGTGTGACATGCCACAGATATTTCTATGTAAGACGACGCAGCGACACCGCTCCGGCGTCGCACCGCCGCCGCAACGCATCGTGTGCCCCCGCTCTTAGTGAATCGAACTCCTGGCCTCTTCTCAAAATGAGAAGGATTTAGGCCATAGTTTACCACGCTGGCCTGGTGCGGGTTGGTGCGAATTGGCGGACTACACACACCAAAGACAATTTTTTTGAAGCCTTCTCACTCGAAGCGATTATCACTAACGTAAGTGATAATCAAATTCAAATCCTAGCGGTAGACTGCTTACCTTCCATGGAGGATGAGTTCGATCCTAGATCGCTCCTCAGACTTTTGACTTGCGTTAACGGTGAAGGCAAAAAGTCGTGAGGAAATCTGCATACACGAGAGGGCTAAGTTTTTGATGGTGTATGTAGTCTGCCATACCGCACCAGACCAGCGTGGAGGACTAATGCCTTCACCCTTCTTATTCTGAAAATAGACCCATGCCCAGCAGTGGGACAGTAATGGGCTAGTTATTTAATGTTATGTATTCCACAATGTACAAAGACATGACGTAGAAGCGCCCTAAACTTTAAACATAAGCCCGGCTGCATTATAAGAAAAGTTTGCACGGAGGCCCTCTGCGCTTAAATTTTGTACTAGAGCCCACAGGCTGCCAGATCGGGCAAATTCTAAAGAGGCCTGTAAACGGGCTACTAAAATTGCATCTTATTGGCAATTTTATTGACCAATATAGCTCAGTATATTTGCAACTTCTACCCTTGCTGCAATCTCATTGTGCAATACTTTGCTGAGTGTAGTCCAGCAATATTCTGCAACTGGATTGCTGAGGAATTTTGTTTGTACACACGGAGCTATATTGAGGCTAGATCTCAGCAGTTGCGTGGAGACAGCGACGGCAGTGACAGGGGGATGCGAGTGGAGGTGAGCGAGGGAAAGGAGATACAGTTACACATCAGAGCAAAGACGATATACGGCGATATTGTAGTAAAGTCAAAGCGGGATAAATCATTTGCAATCTAGCCGGCTGGACATTAAATTCTTGCGACTACTATGAAACATCTTGGCAATATTGCCGGGCGACACTGCAAGATTGCAGCAATTGTTGCACTGTGTTGAGCGATATAATAGGCAATTTGGCGGCTATAAAATTGCAGCAAGAAATCAAAAACAAGCCCGTATAAGAGCACCATAAGAGCGTTTGTTCACCGCCGCCGTCACCGAGAAACGAAATTATTTCGGACCGAGTTCTGAACGACGTGACGGCGATCGTGTGTCCACCGCAACCGATCTCGGTGGTTCCTAACATAAGAAAAAATCCGTGTACCGGCGCCGTCAATCTCGGATGTAGTGGACAAAAGCAGACGCGTTTCGTATTGCCGGCATTTCGGACCGTCAGAATTCTAGCGGTAGTGCCGATTTACTGACAATCTCTCGAATGACGGACGTGCGGTGGACACGCAGCCATGGTAATATATGTATCGCTACTTCGGCAACGTCATCTCGTTCTCGGTGACGACGGCGGTGGACAAACGCCCTAACCGTGTGCGGGTGTAGTGTTGCTGGATCTGGCAGCCTGCGGGCTCTAGTACAAAATGTATGCGCAGAGAGCCTCCGCGCAAACGTCAGAAATTTTCTGACACATTTCTTATAATATGCGGCCGAGCTTATAGTTTCATTTATTATGTACTCAACCGCATTGTTCATGATAATCTTTTGTTTTATTCTCAGATATATAAATCACAGAATACCCTTACTCAGAAGCACATCAAAACTTTATACTCGCACACAATGGTGGCTCATAATAAGACCTACATTGTAGTCTTTATGTGGCATATTTACGAACGCATCCTTTTATATTATTACCGAGAATGCGCTGTGTTCAACTTTGAGACAATTGTGAGATATTGAGATGTGAGATATTGCTAATATTGATGTATTTTCTGGAGTCATGTTTGAAGAATTTGCTTTGTTGTTCATGTAGCTTTTGAATGTATTGTTGAACATGAATAACATACATAACATAACACAATCAGCTCATTACCGTCCCAACGCTGAGCACGTGGCTCTTCTGGGGTTGAGAAGGGTTTTCTCTTTAGTCCTCCACACTGATGCGGGTTGGCGAACTACATATGTACACCATTGACAACTTTATGGAGTCCTCTCAGATGTGCAGGTTTACTTGCGATGTTTTTCCTTCACAGTTAACGGATTTTGATCCCACATGAATTAGAAAACTCAGATGTGCGGGCCAGGTTTGTACTCGGATCGTCCTACATGGGTGGCAACCTTTCAACGGCTTGGCTATTACTGCTTATGGACATGAATGTATCGCTATAATAAACATGAAACAAAAAGAAATCGACAAAATCTACCGTCTAAATGACAATTCGACTGGGCCCCAAGTGACTAAAATCGCAAGTCCCAAAGTTGGGTGCCATCCGACTTTTGATGATGACGGATGACTAAAATCGACCGTGTAAATGGTCAGTTGCAGGCGATCGCCCGCCGCATGAGGTGTGTTTTGCGCTGTGTTGTTCCGCTAGAAATGAACAAGTCGCATGCGATTTTTGTCGACCGGTGTAAATGGGGTAGCGATTCGATTTTTACAATCGATGCGACTGGTGACTTGCCGCACGGCTAAAATCGACCCGTGTAAATCCCCCATAACACAGCAATACGGCTTAGCGGCAGATATAAGTATGGTGTTAGTAGGTCGTCGCAGGACGAGCTCTTTCACTAGAAGCTCTATGTTGGTACCACTGGTGATAATTAAATAATGTTATTATGAGTATCTAAATTCAGGGTAAGTTCCTGTATCGCAGTTATTTTAATAAGTTGTGACAACAATAATAATACCATGCAATTCAAAATGCACTTCCATACAGGAATCACAACAGAAAATTAACATTAAAATAATATAACAGCAATACAAAACCAACTAAAACATAGATTTAGGTTATGAACAGTTCCGTTTTGCGAACGTTTGCAACACTATCAACCGGAAACGGATGCTAACAACACAATTCCGAATGCGGAAATGCTGTGTTTGCAACCACTTCCTGTCATTCGGATGTGCTTTGTAGTGGCAGCGATGTATGGTAAAAAAAAACGTTCGGAAGTTTGATATATGGGTCTGAAAACCTTGTTAATATTTATGGGTCAAGATTGAAGTGTTTGTTTCGCCGTTTGAGGGGAAAAAATACGGACTATTTTGATGGATAGGATGTAAATGTTTGTTGAAGCGATTTACGTAAGAGGGGAGACTCATGCATTTGAATACGCGTACTAAAAAGCATTTAGAAGCTTTTTCAGACTCTCGCCGAGACAGTCCAAGGCTTAAATGTTGTCTTTTGCTATTTGATGTTATAAGGTATACGGTATAACGGGCTGGTGTCCGCAACTCCACGTCTAAGTATCTAAACATACTATACCGAAGAAACGCGACCGAAGTTTGGCATGATCACGCCTGCAATGCTATTTGAATTACTGACGACACATTATGTCGAAATTACGTTGCGATATAGGTTATAGCGTACAGCCGAACTTCGGTCGGGCGTAAGTTCAGCGACAATTTGGCAGCAACATATTCTGTTGAGCACACATTATACGCGACCGAAGTTCGGTTAGATTGCCGACGAAAATCCGGGGCGGGTAGCAGCGGGAGGCAGGCATGCCTGCGCCCCGTGTGTCCACCCACAAGTTTGCGCAATTGAATTTCTGCCGTGTAAGTTCGGCACTTATGGTGTGTCATATCAGCCGAATACGTCGGAAAATAAAATCAGCCGCAGAACTTCGGTCGCGTATCTTCGGCATACTGTGTTTGGACACTAAGTACGTATTTTGCGTGATGGGTGGTAAGTGTAGTCACTCGATCCACCCTAACTCCTCAAAAAAGGTCAGCACACCCTTGATCTTGCTGGTGATCTCTCGGAGAGTACCTGGGTTTCCGAAGTACATGGCCCTGTATGTCAGGGCAGTTAAGTAGCACGTGGGCTGCCGTCTCGTCCTCCTCCATGCATTCTATGCACAGTGGACTGTCTGTAACTCCAATCACAAAGAGGTTTTTGTTATGTTTGCTATTTGATGTTATGGGGTGCACGAAAAGAGCCTCCACTAGTGACGTTACTTCAGTACGTCCGGCGCACCCTGGGCAGTCAACCTCGCTACCAACCTTGCTGATTGACTAATCTTTTCACCACAGCATGAGCTATTCTGTAATAGCTCGTGCCTACACGATAGAAGAAGATTAGATGTTAAATTAAAGGATAGAGATAAAGTCTCCAGCTGTCTTGGCGATTAAAAACCAAGTAAGGCTGCAGACACATTGAGCGTATCTTGCGCGGCTCATGTTTCGTCGCGCTACGCGTATGCATCGCGCTACACACAAATTCTACAGCGCTGTCTCACCACGCGTATTTACGACTTTACAACGAGCGTAATAGAGCCTAAAAGTTAAGGGACTTAAAGAAGACTTAAAGTCCAGCCCATTAGAGCCACCCGGCAGCCGGACCCGCATCGCTTCATCGCTCGGCGCCCACTCGTTGTCAGCAGGTGGTTAACGGGTGGACGCCGCGTTATCACCAGTAAACGTCGCGTGGTAGTCCAGAGGAGTCGTCGGAGGAGTCCACTCGATGGCAGCGCGCGGTTCACTCGGGACTTGTGCGTTGGCAATGCGCAACAACGCAAGGCAAGCATGCGAGCAGCGAGTTGTCACCGAGTGGTCAACTCGTCGTCCGTCCGTGGACGGCATACGCCCGAGGCGATCCAGTGACGCTACGGAGATGATGTAGTGAGCGCACATCCATACAAGTTCATATAAAGAACACTAACAGCACGAGGCGAGACGATGCGGGTCTGATGGCTCTAAAGAGCTGTGACCTTTAAAATTAGTGGGTATGTACTTATAAAAACATGCCTGATTGCCTGTAGGTATTCCTTGAATTAGGTAATCGAGTACTTTAAAAATGACCAAGAATTTAATGTTATTTCCAAAATGGTACCTACATAAAGGACACGTTTGTTAAAAGAAATAAGAAACAAAAATAGGCGAAAAATGCTTGACAAGTTTTTGGGGAGGCTATTCTGACTTTGTCGCTTGAAACGGACTTTGTACGGAGTAGCACCGGCATTAACTATTCGGGAGCCCCGGGCGAGATGTTTTTTACCGCCCTATATTTCTTACTATTCGTTAGTTAATTCGTTAATTCTGTCGCAACTAACAAGCAAAATTACAGTTTTTGGTCAAGTTTTCGTCAATTCAAATTTATTCTTATAACTAGCTTCTGCCCGCGACTTCGTACGCGGATCCTGTTGCTTATGCCAGCGACAACGGGGTCATCAAAATCGATGATCTGAAACGTCTGATGTCGAATTCTAAGAGCCCGGGGACGGGAAAACAACGGGATGCGCGAGACGATTCGAGACGTTCCAGATCTTCGATTTTGACGCTTGGCTCTCAAGCGCAATTCTCTATCCGTGAACGTCTCCGACTCGCGAGACAATGCGTGACGTTCACGATCAGCGTCAGTCGCGCATCACGTTCCCCACTTGTCTGTAGAGACCTAGTTCTTATAATTTGTTAAATTGTTCGCATATTTGCTAGTGAAGTTGTTCATTTAAAGCTGATTTACACGACGCCATTTTCTTGAAGCAACTCTTATGCTATCTCTGTTTTTTTTGCTGAGAAAGACAAAGACAGAACAAATCTTGCTTCAAGAAACTGGTGTTTTGTAAATCAGCCTTTACAATCGATAAATACAAGCCTAGTTTTAGTATATACTAAATCTGAAACTAATTTGTTAAGAATCACTAGGAGAATCGATTGACATATTTATTACAACACATTTTTTTTTCACAAATTTCAATTTTGTTTCAGTAGGTATACCCATAACAGTTGACGGGAATAGACACCTTGAAGCTTGAGATGGTCCGCTCGGTCAGTTTCCGTGTATTAGACAACCCCTGCATAGCACATCTCAGGCATTTCACACTTTACTAGGGAACTTAACGCGACGTAAACTGCGGTGTAACTTGGAGGTTTATTAAAAAAAACACATAATCAGGCAGTTCTGATGAAAACCTGTTTGGGGTGTCTCGGTTTTTGTATACTAAAAATAACGTTGTACAGTGTAATTGATTGCCTTATTGGTCTAGCGGTCGCAAGCGCGACTGCTGAACGTGAGGTCTTGGGTTCGAACCCCAGGTCGGGCAAAGTGTTATTGAGTTTTTCCGTGTGGAATTTCTCAGTAGCAGCATGGAGTCTGGATTAAGTGCCCGGTCGATGGCGATAGGCTCGCCCCCTATTACATGGGACGTAAATATAACGGCGAAACGTGGGTGTACTATACACCTCTGGCGTTCCTGCAACATCAACAGGACGTCATGGACGAAGTAAGTGTCATGCAGCTGTGCACCTCGAAATATACCGAAAACGAGATTCGCATTGCAAAGACGCTACTGTACGAGTCACTCGACATGGCTGACCGGATGCCGTCCCGCAGGAGGGATGAAAAGGGAGAGAGGAGTCTTCAAGACATAATTCAGGTGTTGAAGGAGACCGACCCGGACGACGTGCCGACCTTCGTGGCAAAGAGGCTGCTTTCTGTCACTTTGGACCACGTCGACGTTACCAGTTTGCTGAAGGATTTTAATACCCTGAAGGCAAGCATGGCAGAGATGGAGTTCAAGCTGAACGCGTCTCAAAACACCATCGGTGAGTTACGTGCTGATATAGTGGACTTACGCAACACTGTAGCAGTATGTAGGTCACCTGAGTACGGTTCAAAGATGAACACACGTCGTGGAGCGTACAACACACAGTCGAGTTTCGAGTCAGCGAAATTGGAATCGTCACCGGCTGCCGTCACTGCGAGCGATGCATTACCTCGCCCCGCCTGTCCCGCCTCTTCCGCCGTAGAGACGACGTTACAAGTAAGCGCGTCGACACCTCGCCGTGCTTACTCAGCAGCTGCTGCACAACCTCCCATCCAAAAGGAGCAGCAAAAACAACAGACCGAATCAAAGAGTCATAGTAAACCGGCTCAGAGTAACGTGCCTGCAGTCCAGAGGAAAGAGCACGCAGACAAGGAGGGCTTCGTAACAGTGGAGAAGAAGCGAAGGAAGCCGGCTTGCCGCAATCAATGTGGTACCGGACTGACAGGACCGAATATGCTGCTGCGTCCTGCAATACCGTCGACGCAGCTGTACGTTTCTCGTCTGCATTACTCCACGAAGGTTGAGGAGATCGTGGAGTATATCAGAATAAAGTCGAAGTGGAACTTGAGAGTAGAAATGTTGGAGTCGCGTCATAACGTTAACTTCAAGTCATTTGTGGTGCGGTTCCCAACTCAACACCAAGATATCTTCATGAAGGAAGACTTTTGGCCGAAAGGTGTCGTATACCGACGTTTTCGCGGAAGGTTACGTGACACCACGCAGCGCAACACGACGCCGTCATCACTTCGTGTTTATTAGTTTTAGTAATATTTTAATATAGGTATATTAGTAGTAGTTTTTATTGTAAGTTTATGTAAGTTTATTTTATATTTGAATGTATGTATTCGTATGTATAAATTTGTAGTCTTCAATAGTAGTAATATTGTATTTGTGTCTATTAATTTTGCTTAGCTTCCACGACACAGGGAATCCTAGTGTGGGAGCTAGTGCCAAATTTAAAATTGTTATTATGTAAGTTTATTGAATTGAATAAAGAGTTGACCTCTGCCAACCCTTCGGGGAATACAGACGTGAGTTTATGTTTAATATAGTGAAGTTGTTCATTTTCAATGATTAGTTATTTTATTGCAGAGATCTGATGGCATTCATCATCATCATCAGCCAGCCGAAACACGTCCACTGCTGGACATAGGCCTCCCCCAAAGGGGGGAAGGGAGTTGCCGTAATCGCCACGCTTGGCAGGCGGGTTGGCGATCGCAGTATAGTTGTTTAAGTACTCAGAGAACGCTGCTGCCCATCCTCTAGAGAATACCTTACGCGTCATCCTACGTGAGCGATCTACAAGCGACGCGAAGAGGCGCGGCGCGACGCGAAAACAACAAACAGTCGATACCTATTGAAGTGGCCTACGTGACCAAATGCACGTGGAGTGCGGTGCGACGCGGCGCGGCGCGAAGCGAACGCTGTGAGTTGGCTTGATATTTTCACGCGAACTGGGTGCGGTGCCGTACAGTGCTACTGAATGACGGCGGCGCGCGGCGAGCGGTCTGCGAGCTCGTAGGACAAAGCCGCCGCTTCGCACCGCATCGCGTGTCACCGCATCGCATCGCTTCGCAATTTGCGTCGCTTTAAACCGCCTACGTAAGACATCGCGTTAGTCGCCTTTTGCGACACCCACTGGAAGAGACAGGGTTGTGCTATTCTTAAAGTCCGGCACTACACGAGACAGTCGCTCCGTGTAAAATACTGGTATTCAGCTGCATCTGGTTAGACTTGAAGCCCACCCCAACATAGCTAGGAATAGGCTAGGCGGAGCAAACGCTAAATAATAGAACTTGCAATTCCATTCACTCTCAAAGACCACAGCTTAGACATCCCTAACTAGAAACATCCTGTCAACAACAGCTCGTCTCACAAACAGTTACTATTTGACTTACATATTAACTCAAGACAAATAGTCTAATGTATTCTAGCTAGGAACCGATCTTTGTGTCTTTACGACAAACTTAGTTGCAACTGGCTAACTCAGTGCAATCTCATTTTAGATGTTGATTTGTATGTAGCAACATTATGGAATAGGTTCTCTTGGTCATCAACTAAACTAAAATGAAAGTATTGCTTTCTTCTACCAACGATCAGCGCGAGAAAAGGACGGCGATAGATAAGAACTAACTTAGAGCTGTCAAACTAGTTACGCCTCGAACTTCACCTCCCTTGTGGGGTAGTTGTCCGCGACACGGACGGCCGTTAGTATTTTTAGTCGACACGTTCTGACGTGTCGTCTAAATTTGACATCTCTTATTTACGTCCGTCTCGTTCTTATTTTATCAGAGTGAAAAGGATGGTAAGAGCCTAAATTATGTTTAGTTTGTGTGCAACAGAATTGGCAACAATGGATTTCTTTCTCTTGGCATGTAGAATAGTGAAAATGACACTTGGTTTATGGTTAGTAATGTTTAAGCCCGACCAATGAAAGATCATTGGTCGGGCGTAAACATTACTAACTATGACAATTAAAAGACCTTTCATGCCTCGTCCACACCAGGGGTCCACTCCCTAAGTACGAGCGTTGCGAACGTTTCCTACTCTACGGACATACGATTATTTCGAGGCCCGAACTAAGAATGGATGACAACACGATTTGACAGTTGTCCCTACTACTGATGTGTTTTTTCCCGTCCGAAAAGTTGAACTTGACACTTGTTTGGTTCACTCCTACGTTTCGGGCTACTTTCGGACGGGCGACTAACTTCGTTGATGGACTTAGGGAGTAGGCCCCCTGACACAAGTCAAGAAATCTTTTTTTTTATCTTGCGAAAATCCGCATTGGTACCCTCCGCCCGGGGAAAGCCGTGAAAGGGTTTTGCTGGACTCTTACCGGCTAAAAACCCACGGTGTTCCTTCTCCTGACCTATGGCCGGGGTCGCGGGATTCGCAGCTGCATACACCGCAACCACGGCAGGCATCTGCCTCTGGCGGACCTCTCCTAGTCACGACACCATGTTGCAACTTGTGCCAGGGCACATATCGTTAGGTATACATGACAAAATTTGAGGCACACGTTTCCGTTCCGGTCACATTTGGCATTTATCAGCTAAAATTTGTCATAGTATTCTTCCCATCAAGACGTCAATCACTACAATTCGGCTCTATTTGCTAGTGATGCTAGAACTAATATTGGGCCAACCTGGGTACATAGATCAACATCCACGGAATTTCGAAGCAGCTAAATCATCATCGTCATTATTTTAGCATTCATCCTCCCTTGCTGAGTGTTCTCTGTTACACCACTCTACAGGGTGACTGGTTATTTGACCTATTCCTTGAAAGGGGTTTTAATTGGAGGTCATTGGCAATAAATTAACCTCCATCAAATTGAAAATGGGCGGTTTCCGAGATATCGAGTGTATTTATTTATTTTGTAATTTAATATGAATTTAACCTAATACTAATAATAATTAATAATCCGGGAACATTACCAAGACCTTCTGGCATACATCGCGTAACATATATCATAGAATGTTTCTAAACAAACTCTCACATACTCACACTCACATCATACACACACACACACACACACAACACACAGATAACACACATCTGTTAAACTTAAATAAAATTAAATATTAGATTATAAAATAAGAATTACCGAAAGTTATTCTAAGATTATTGTAACTCTAGTGCAGCGATATTCAAACCAATGTATTCGTATTTTATTAAGTGATACTTCCTGCGGCTGAACACTGTTTCCCAAAATACAAGCTCAAGCTTTGTCTGGGAATCAGTAGCAGTATCTTTTGTGCAATAGGTACATTAATACGATGCATAATTATGTTAGATTACTCTAAGATCAGATGAATGTATTAACTGGTGACTATAAAGAATTATAGTTTTTAATTTTTGATTGTAATTAACTCAGCTATCGAGGTCATCAGATATACATATGATTATGAATACAAATGTTAATTCTTAATGTTGCACTAGAGTAATGTCGAGCTTCAGTATGTCGCACAAGCGTGTCTTCGAAGTATGCTGAGTCGCAGTACAGTTTTATCGCACAAGCGTTAATCGCATATCCATTTGTCGAGCTCACGTAGTACGCTTCGTGTCAGGGTTTGAATTCTTCTCGAAACGAAGATTTGTAAAAAAAACTACTCATTTCTGGGCACTCAATTGATACATTTCTAATACCTAATAAACTAGCAATCATTTAAGACAAAAACGCTGCCCCAACATTCTCAATGTCTCAGAAATAATAGGTCTTAAAAGACAAGAGTACTTTAATGCACAAAAGTGTGTTTTGCATGGCTCCTGTAATTTTCAATAAATTACCTAAAGAATTAAGGACAATGAATTCTACCTTATTTAAGAAAAGTCTAAAGAGCCTTTTAAGTGATAAATGTTACTATAGCTTGAACGATAATTTATTCAAATTTAAGTTCGCACAGAGACATCAATTATTAGAATAATTATGCATGTAAATAATTAATTTATTAAAAAAAAAGTCAATTTTTACTTTTTATTTTCGACCCATATTTGAAGGGGGCATAATTTGTCGCCAATGGTCTCTAGTGTAGCCCATTTCAAGGAATAGGTCGAACTACCAGCCACCCTGCATAATATATTATCCTGTGCAGCGTCCACAGCTTGATAAAGTAGGGGTATTTAACTTCCCTACAGCTAAATCCCCCACTCTATCTTACCCTTTCATTACAAAATCCGCTGCTATGCATATCTCAAAAATCCACAGCTATAATCATAATTTAAGCTTGGTACACACAAAGACGAGCTCCACAAGATTTCCATAAGACAAAAGCCCTTATATTTTAGGCGGGTACACACGTAAATCACCAAAGCCATCATCGGCGTAAACAGAGACATTGTACAGAGCCAATCTCAGTGCCTGTTTGGCATTAATCAGACTATTGTACCCGTGACAATGGACTGTGGAGTTGGGATTAGGCGCTACTGAAGGCGGAGCGATTTTGAAGGCGGAATGAAGGAGTTTGAGTTTGGTTTGACTCTTGCCGAGTTTTGTGAAAACCTAGCAGAAATCGAAGAAGATTTCAAGAGAACTTGAGCATAAATATTGTACTGAGCCAATCACAGTTCCTGATTGCCCCACTTTTCTATTCAAGTGACATTTTACCCGCGACTGTAGACTACGGAATTGGGACTATACTACACTACATCAGTACATAAATTAAGTGATTATTTCAACGAAATGATAAGTAAAACGGAGAGGGAACGGGTGGTCAGCTAATCGTTTTATGCCCTAACAATTTTCAGGTACAATGGTTTGTTTTGATTATATAGTAGATTATGAACAGATAGCTCTTGTATGACAAGTAATTGGTTATTAGCAGAGTGATCCAAGCGAAACAGGAAAATAATAGCCAAATATGGGTGGACGCTTCAGTCAATCCACCTAATTACTCTTTAATTACGAACCAATGCGGCACCATTGTGTACGGTCAGGGAAACAAAATTGTTTAGCAAATTAAGACACTACGTAACTTTGCCGTATTATACCCATTTCATGCAACTGATAGTGAATGACAGTTGTGATTTTATTATACGAACAATTTAAGTTGGCGGTCAATTTGCTGGATAATCCCTTTCCGTGACTATACGTAGCGTATAATGGCGTAGTAAAGCTATTAGATACTCTAAGTTAGAATTAACACAACAAAAGACTCAATTCATTTATTCAATTTGAAAGTAAAACATTCCAGTAAAAATAAAAAACCGGCCAAGTGTGAGTCAGTCGCGCACGAAGGGTTCCGTACCATTATCTATTCTGTTTTTTAGTATTTGTTGTTATAACGGAAACAGAAATACATCATCTGTGAAAATTTCACTGTCTAAATATCACGGTTTATGATACAGCCTAGTGACAGACGGACGGACAGCGGAGTCTTAGTAATACAGGGTGTTAACGAAATCGTGTATTTCCTTCAAACCTCATGATCTACTAGTGACACAGATTAACAATAAATGGGAATTTTCGAAAATAAACCAAAAAAAATATTGAATTTTTTTTTTTGGTTTTCAATTTCTGAGTCTTTTTAGAGCCTTGAGTTATCTGACTGCAAAAAGCGATATCGCGTTAGTCGTTCCTACCAGCCGTGTCACCGTACTTTCATTAATTTATGCGTGGCATCGAAATGTTCACAAAAATAAAACATTTTTTATGCAAAAAAAAACTATTTTTTTTTACTGAATCCTTATTAGGAGGTTTAGATACGATCGGTAACAAAGCCGCATGAAAAAAAAAGAATTTCTTTTTTTTTTTATTCAAGCTATATCCCGTGCAGGGCCTGTCTACACCAGTAGTAGATCATGTGGTTTTAAGGAATTACACAAATTCGGTAACACCCTGTAGGGTCCCGTTTTACCCTTTGGGTACGGAACTCTAAAAATTGATTACAAAAAAAAACGTCAGCCCCGCTTTCAGTGCGACCTCGGTGCTACCCCTCTCCGCCTAGTATTACTATTTGATATACTGTCTTGATTGCGAAGAGACAATGTTTAATTAAAAAACTGAGTAATACCACTGTGCACTTGGCGAAGTAGGTCGATTGGTTCATTACGAACGTATCGTGTGTTGAGAGCTTTAGCGTTTTTTCGATTAGAATTCGAGTGCGCTGTACATTTTGTTTGGAATTAGTTTATTTCAATTCTATTCTATTTGTATTTTATTCCATTTGCATTGTATGCTATTTTTGGTTTATCAAAATGAGTGCGAGCAAACTATTTAATTTTTATTCGATATCTCGTAACTTTTACAATAAACATAAGCCACAGTCAAAAAACTAATGGAATATTTTAACAAAATGCTCAAGTTAAATGCGACTTAAAATGGTTCACTAAACAGAGACAGCACTACTAAAAGATGACGTCATATTATAAAAACTTCCAAGTAACTTAACATCGTACAACAATCATTTCGCGCGACAAGGACAAAAAATGCCTCCTTTAAAAGCTTTTTATTCCATGTTCCCCACACTAGGACTAGAATATAAAACTTCCTCACTGCACGCTATGAATAAACGTATACAACCTTATTTTTACTTTATACGAAAATCGAGACACCCCAAAAAGATTTTCATCAGAACTGCCTGAACATGTGTTTTTTTTTAGTAAATCTCCAAGTTACACCGTAGTTTATGTCGCGTTAAGTTCCCTAAAAAAGTGTGAAATGCCTGAGATGTGCTATGCAGGGGTTGTCTAATACACGGAAACTGACCGAGAGGACCGTCTCAAGCCTCAAGGTGTCTATTCCCGTCAACTGTTATGGGTAGAAAACTACTGAAACAAAATTGAAATTTATGAAAAAAAAAAGTGGTGTAAAAAATATGTCAATCGATTCTCCTAGTGATTCTGATCAAACTCGTTGCAGGTTTAGTATATACTAAAAGTAAGCTTGTATTGTAAGATTCAACAACATCTACACGCTTGGTGGTGGCTGGTAGGCGGTCCGCCTGGTTAGCTACCACCAGAACGTTTGAAGTCAACAAGCAGTTTACTGTTCCGTCAATTATGTATGTGAGAGCCAGAGGGGTATACAAGGTTAGTCAGAAAGGGGGTACTAATCCGAAGCCCACTTAGAGTATCGCTGATGACTGTTTGAAAGCAAGTGTTAAAATTTCAAAATTCGATATTTTTTTTTTTCAAATAAAATGATTTATTTTAGTTTTTTCAAAAATTCTTCATCCCTGCTTTAGTTACAAATTCAGAAAATGTTGCTTCTAATTCATGACCCCAAATATGACTTAAATGTAAACACAGCTGATCATAACTGGGGATAGATAGATTTTTGAGATTTTTTTTTGATATTTTTGAACATCTGTTTCTCTTAAACTATTGACTTTTGGGAAAAGTTGCAGAACAAAAGTTATTCATTATTATGTGTACTTTAACACCCTTTCGGATTAGTACCCCCTTTCTGACTAACCTTGTATATGGAATCACTACCTATCTCTGTTACTTGGATTCGTGTGCTCCATCTTAGACCCTGTCTGCGCTTACCGTCAGTTGCGAATAGGGCGAAACGAAAATAAAAAAAGTCTCCTTCACTTTTTTGTCTTTAAAACGGGACCCCTATTACTAAGACTCCGCTCTCCGTCCGTCCATCTGTCACCAGGCTGTATCTCGTGAACCGTGATAGTTAGACAGTTGAAATTTTCACAGATGATGTATTTCTGTTGCCGCTATAGCAAAAAATACTAAAAAACAGAATAAAATAAATATTTAAGGGGGCTCCCATACAACAAACGTGGTTTTTTTTGCCGTTTTTATCGATAATGGTACGGAACCCTTCGTCGGTTTTTATTTAATGTGTCAACAATAATTGATTGATTTATAGATAATTAAATCTTAAAAACATTAAACATTAAATTATTGATCATTTAAAATGTACGTAGTCAATATGCAGACGTCTGCTTAAACTGACTATATTTTAAGACAGTTTTTGTTAGTAACTCTGTCCCTTATTGCCATCTTCATTATATCGATTGTCTATACCCTATGTCTGACATTGATAACAATTCCATATCGATTAACAGTTTACTTAGTAACCAATTACTTTGATAGAGGTCTTGTATGAATCGATCCGCCCATGTATGCTGTATTTCGGCTATTGTATCGTGTAGAATAATAGACATATAGAGGAGTCAAAATTGTAGTCGAGGATAGGTCGAGGTCCCTGTTACTACTAAGCTGAGGCTACAATGGACTATTGTGAGTAAATATTTCCATAATCAACACAATTTGAAAATGGATTGATGATCGCAAAATATTTTTGTATTCTTTAACTTTTTCTCGATTGACCCTAGTCGCACCTGATGATAAACGTAGACAGGGTCTAAGATAGAGCAAACGAATCCAAGTAGCAAAGATATAGAGGGTCTCCTCTATCTGGCTTTCACACACTACGGAACACAATAAACTGCTTGGCGCCGTGTGTCTGTGTGTGCGTGTGTTTGTGTGTATGTATGTTTGTGTTTATGTGTGTGTACGTGTTTAATGTTCAGGTGGTAGCTAACCAGGCGGACCGTATAGATCCTACCACCAAGCGTGATGAATTTTGTTGAATCTTACAACACGCCTCTATTTTAGCGTGCAGTGATGAAGTTTGTTATTCTAGCCCATCATCCCTTAACAGGATAAAAATATGCTTTTTCTTATCTAAATGCGTACCGCCGCCTATTATTGGTTAATTAACATTGTCAGATTTTAATTTTGTTTGGCTGGCACAAATTAAAAGTGCAAATGCACAAAAAAAAATACAATAATATTTATTTCATCTCAAACCATTGTGATCAAATTGAGACAACACCAGTAAGTTACCGAGGTATTTGTGTTAGAGCTGTCTCGCTACTTTCCATTAATTTAAGATAAACAATGATGAGACCAGTTTAATAAGAAAATTAAAAATATGTAACACAAAATCAACTAAGGAGTTCTCTGTGTGTGGCTTTATATACAAGGTTAGTTTTAGTATATACTAAACCTGAAACTAGTTTGTTAAGAATCACTAGGAGAATCGATTGACATATTTTTTACACGCCTTTATTTTTTTTTATTTTTTTTTCATAAATTTCAATTTTGTTTCAGTAGTTTTATACCCATAACAGTTGACGGGAATAGACACCTTGAGGCTTGAGACGGTCCTCTCGGTCAGTTTCCGTGTATTAGACAACCCCTGCATAGCATATCTCAGGCATTTCACTCTTTTTTAGGGAACTTAACGCGACATAAACTAAGGTGTAACTTGGAGATTTACTAAAAAAACACATATTCAGGCAGTTCTGATGAAAATCTTGTTGGGGTGTCTCGGTTTTCGTATAAAGTAAAAATAACGTTGTATTTTGTTTTATTACATTTTTTTAGTTTCTCAAATTATATCCATTATTCATCGACACATTTTAAAAACACTTTCAACAGAAACAAATAAAAAAATATTAAGTATATTTGGAATTATCTTCGTTCGTGAGTCACTGCAAGGGTAGCAACTGAAAATCAGCGCTGGGTGTTTGACGCCTCGTTGAGTTGGTAACCCTTTCGACATGGGCATGCTCGACAGCATAACATAAATTTGTACGTTTGATTCTTTTATGTTTGATATTGTATCCCTAGCTGAATAAAATTTATTTTCTTGCTTTCTGTCTTCAAGAAATATCAGTTGCCTTCTACACTGAAGAGAGGAACTAGTGTACAGGTTATTGGCTGAGAACCAGACTGCTCGCATACCGTATTTTCATTCCGTTTTAAGCGGCCGAGACACGGATATGCTTGCATGATCAAGTATTGATATATGCTTGACGGATCGCATCGTGTATGCATGATCTGTTTTCGAGCATGACATGTCAAATATCAGTGTGGTTTGTGAGAGGATCGTGAAAAGATATCTTGTTCTAACAAGTTCGATTTGATCTTTTACAAACAAAGCTATTCATGGTATAAGGAAATCAAATAGAACGTGAACTCTTTATCACTTAAGTTTTTAACTATATTATCATGTCGACACCTGCAAGGAATAACATTGTAACTCACTTTTTGGCAATTTTCAGTTACAATCATATTCTTGTTGTACAAAAAATGCAGTTCTTTTTGCTCTTACTCCCATGTCTAAATTCCTTCGCGTAAAGATTTTTTACAGTGTAAAAACATTGTAAGAGAAAGTCAACTGCAGTTAATAAAATTGTAGATTGAGTTACACACACTTGTTTATGATCGCCATTATTATATTAATTACGATTACATTACTTACGATGCATTACTTACGAATGCGAGTTTAAGTATTTGAATTTTTTTTTGCGTTTGTAAGTGTTTCATTGTTTAATTTAACTACATTTGATTCGTATGTTAACTCTAAAATGCATAAAAATACCTTTGAAGGATATATTATCTGAGTTACAATGTCATTTTATAAAGTATATGTTGTGGAATTTCATTGTAACTCACAAAAAGTCATAAAATAAGTATATAAGTATCTATATAGTAATAAAAACATATAAAACTGTAGCTCTTCAAATTTTCAACGTTGGTTGGCGTTGAGAGTTAATAAAAATCTGTAAGATTTTTTTAATTGACGCGCTCTCCTGTGAAGTTACTAAAAAAGAGTTGCAATGTTATTCCTTGCAGGTGTCGATGTATCTCCTTCATTTTCTTATACAAGGTTAGTCGGAAAGGGGGTACTAATTCGCGGTCCACTACACCGGTTTACGGATTTATCGGAAAATGTATCGTAAAACAGCTCATTCATAGCAATTTTGTAAATGCGTTCTTAAGCCAAGTTTACATTTAATATGTACGCACGATCGAACACGAACATCACGAACACTAATATCGAACACGTTGTTTGCATGTGCGTACCTTAAGCCGGGTACGCACGAACGAACATCGCGAACACGAATTACTATGAAAGTGTTTACCGAACACACTGTTCGGTAGTGGTACGCACGAATAAACAATGTGTTCACTGGTGCGTACACGACTTAAGGTATAAGGTATAACGGGCTGGTGTCCGCAACTCCACGTCTAAGTGCGTATTTTGCGTGATGGGTGGTAAGTGTAGTCACTCGATCCACCCTAACTCCTTGAAAAAAGCCAGCACACTCTTGATGTTGCTGGTGATTTCGTACACGGCTTTACCAAACATTGTGTTCACCGAACACGTTCATAGCGATTCGTGTTCGATGTTTGTGTTCCGCGATGTTCGACTTCGTTCGTGCGTACACGGCATAATCGGATTGATCAGAAAATATACCGAAAAACAGCTTATTTATAGTGTGAATATTGATATTCGTTCTTAAGCCATGTTAACATGTATACTGCAATAATGCTGCTTAATAATTAACAGCGTTGGACATGATGCACATTAAGTTATACTTTCAACCTCGATTTGGGTCGCGAACATTAATTAAATTGGCACAGCGGCCTGGGAATAAATGTCCCAGCACAAACGTGAAGTATTGATAAAATGTACGTGTTTATCTACCCTGTACTATTTTTATTGATATAATGGTATATTAAATTGTTTTTTTTTTACTCAAGCGATTTAACTCTTTTCTTCATAGTGATAAAATAAATAAACAAAAATTTATTGTTTCATAAAGTGTTACAATATTAAGATGTGACACTGGATCCTGCACTAGGATACCCGGTGTCGCAGGATCGAATCTCTCGACAATTAAGGTTTATTGTTCTGATACATCAAATGCAACGGTTCCAATCATAAAGACATAACTAAAACTAAAAGGTAACTCAAGGTGTGTATGTTATGATGAGTGTTAGTTTGTGTGTGTCGGTGTGTAGGTTAATACGCAATTGCAAGTAGGTTTTCTGTTTCGGTGTACTTAAGTCCGAGTCAATCAATCCTGACCAATCCTGAACATCTTTTTTGCACCCAAACTTGATGAAGATATTTAGCTTTTTATTGACCCTATCATACAGATGTGGCCAAATATGTGAGAATGCTTTATTTCCAAACTTAAGTTTGCACGAAACTGTATTTACTTAGGCTTTCTACGCGAGCGCTCGTCGGTAACTACTATTGCAGCTGCAGTTTTATGGAAATTGAGCACCACTGCCATAATAAACGTTAAGTCTTAAGTTATATTATCCTCTATCAAATAAACTAGCAATGCTTATACAACAGTAAACCATTTTCGAGATATACAGGTTGTCCCAAAAAGTAGTGTCAATCGGAAGTCCAGAGGTGAGAGCACCCGTAGGGGTACTCGAATCACCTCTATGTATATTTCCCGATTATTTGTGTTCGTATTCCAGATCAAAATTTTTGAAATCTTTGAAGGCAGTACCTATTTCTAACTTATAAAAATAAAATGAAGTCTTCTCTAAGTAAAATTTTAAATATTTAAAGTACTTTCCTATTCCACACCTCGAATGAAATCATTTTAAAGACTGCACTGCGTGAAATGTTTTGATTTAGTTCGCCGATTGTAACTAGATGGCGTCGTAGCCATTTTTGTATCGCGATAAGATTTCGATACATCATCACAATAAATATCAACATTCAATTATAATCCATTTCAGCAAGGAAATGTATGGAAATAAGTAACACGTTTTTAGTGTTATGGTTTTATGGACCTTACCGTCAATCAAGATGAGCTGAAACTCTACTTAAAGAAATGGTATAAAAGATATAAGTGCCTTGGTGTGACACCTTTGTATAATATTATAATAAATGGACTACATATACCTACATTATTTAGTTGCTGCGACACAATGTTGTTTTCCGAGTTCCACACGGACGGAGTCACGGGAACAGCTAGTGATAAATAATACCGAACTCGTAAACACTAAATCGCTGTAGCAGTGGAGATTTCCTCATTACACCCGCATTTTTAAACCTTATCTGGTTAAAAATAGAAGGGAAAAAAAGGAAATCTCATCTTTACATTTTATTACCTCGGATAACAATTGCTTGAATATTTCCAGTTCACAGCCTTGCAAGGTATCATAAGCTTCCTAACACAGGTAAAAACTGCTAAAATTGAACAATGATTAAATTATAATTTCCGATTACGTGTAGGAAGTTAATACTATTGTTTTCATAGTAGCTCTAGTAATGTTTATACGGCGCATTGTAGTGCAACTATGTAATATTCTTACTATTATTTTTATTAAAGTTTGAATGTTCGGATGTATGTTTGTAATACAATTGCGACGAAAAGGCTGAACAGATTTTAATGAAGTATGTTACAGAGTATATTAAAGACCTATTTAATGATACTCAACAGATGAGAGACGTAAATAAAAAATGAATTATCCCTGCTTGACACGGAGGTAAGTCTTTTTAATATTTATCTTTGTCGGCGTTCTATTTATGCCTATATCCTGCAAGTAAAATTGAATCTACAAATAATATTCTGCATTTAAAATTACTGTGACAGACAGAGGAACATGGCTAAATTATAAAGGTTCCTAGTTACCTCCGGTTTCTGAATCAAGAATTCTAGGATAAGCAGTACATAACATAAGTAACATTTGAGTATGGAGTTGTCAAAAAAAATACGGATTTTAAAGCATTTTTTGACAACACCGTACTCAAATCCTACTTAAGTATTGCTTATCCCGAATTCTCAATTCAGAAAGCAGAGGTTAGACTACGAAACCCTACGAACCTTTATTTACTGACAACTATTAAAACTGCCTCGTCGGTCTAGTGTTCGCAAGCGCGACTGCTGAGCGTGAGGTCTTGGGTTCGATCCCCAGGTCGGGCAAAGTGTTATTGGGTTTTTCCGTGTGGCATTTCTCAGTAGTAGCTCGGAGTCTGGATTTGTGCCCGGTTGATGGCAATAGGCTCGCCCCCTATTACATGCGACTTAAACATAACGGCGAAACGTGGGTGTACTATACACCTCTGCCAACCCTTCGGGGAATAAGGCGTTAAGTTAGAAGTTAACTATTAAAAACTACTTACATCCCAGACAGAACTGGCAGAGTAATAAAATGCAAATGACGCGTCCTTGTGACGTCAGACGCTAGCCTGTTTATTAGCAATACTAGGACGATGCAGTTCTAAATTGTCCCGCGTTGGGTTACAAAACGAGAATAGCTCATTTTGCCTTATAAACGTGCGTACAGATTAAGTAACATGTTGTGTAACTTGTGTTATATAACACGTCCACAATATGTAACATTGTTTTTTAACATTGCAACATATAACAATACTGTAAACATTAGAATAACAATGCAATATAACCATGTTATATAACATTGCCATTTGTCGTTCTGCATTGCTGTTCACAATGTCGACACGAGAGGACGTTTTGCTAGCTGCTGCAGCGACTGTTGTACTTTTAAATAACAAAAGAAAAAAAAAACGTAGATGCTGGGTTCGTCCTAGTTTATTGACATTGTTGTAAATATTAATAACATGTTAGATAACACGTTTGCTATTATAACATGTTTTATAACATTCAGTCTCCACATTACTGAAACATGTTACATAACAACGTTTTATAACATGTTATGTTATATAACATGTATACACCTTTCAGAACGAATTATTTCACAAGAAGCTGTACTCTAAACAACAACTCGGAAATTAAGAAGCATAGCTTATTCGAATAAAAAGTATTTTATAGACTACTAGCTGTTGCCCGCAGCTTCGCTTACGTAAAATTTTAGGGTGCAATTTCGAAAAACGCTTCTACACGTGTGTTTATTTCTAACCATAATTCTAGATATTTGATTCCATGCTTCTTACTTCAAATGTACCAGATTTCGCATACAAACTTTCAACACTGATTTCACCCCCTTAAAGGGTTTAATTTCCAAAAACGCTTAAATATGTGTACATTTATTTCTTACCAGAAACCTTTATATTTAATTTCATGCTTCTTACTTCAAAAATGACGAACTTACATACAAACTTAAATCCCCTATTTCACCCCTTTAGGGGTTAAATTTCGGGAAATCCCTTCTTAGCGGATGTTTACATCACAAAAGGAACTTACTGTGAAAATGTCAAGTTTCTAACCCCAGCAGAGTAGGCTGTGCGTTGATAAATCAGTCAGTCAGTCAGTCAACTTCTCCTTTTACACAACGTGTCACATAATTCCCCTTAAAAAAGAAAATGTTAATCAAGTAGTCTTATATGGTTGTTGTAATTTACATCTCAGAAGAAATTAGGTAAGAATGTAAATAACTTTCTAGGTAGTCTACTCTTTACTTTTATGTTTTCAGGATTGCTTTTCAGTGATGATTTTATTTTAGGAGTTGTCCGTAAAAAAATTTTTGGGTCCTTCTTTTATTTTAAAATATTGCTAAAAGACTCTTTGCAAGGGACCTTTTAATCCCCTTTCGGGTTTAGGGGTATTTTTGTTACACGTTGTATACAAGGTTAGTCGGAAAGGGGGTACTAATCCGAAGCCCATTATAGTATCGCTGATGACTGTTTGAAAGCAAGTGTTAAAATTTCAAAATTCGATATATTTTTTTTCAAATAAAATTATATATTTTAGTTTTTTCAAAAATTCTTCATCCCTGCTTTAGTTACAAATTCAGAAAATGGTGCTTCTAATTCATGACCCCCAATATGACCTAAAATGTAAACACAGCTGATCATAACTGGGGATAGATCGATTTTAGAGATTTTTTTTTGAGATTTTTGAACAGCTGTTTCTCTTAAACTATTGACTTTTGGGAAAAGTTGTAGAACAAAAGTTATTTATTATTATGTGTACTTTAACACCCTTTCGGATTAGTACCCCCTTTCTGACTAACCTTGTATATAAATTTAAATTTATTTTAATACTACTTAAATAAAATTAATAAAACTTCATAAATAGTCTATAAAATACTTTTTATTTGAATAAGCTATCATTCTTAGTTTCCGAGTTATTATTTAGTTATTAGTTGGAAACCCGAATTCATTGCTCCCAAGTATATTAGTAGTATTTTTCATTGCACCTATACAAGTTGCACGTCTTGTAACTCTCTGCCAATCTATCGAACTAACAAGAAGTAACAAACAATGCGTATCGTGAATCTAATCCTGTTTTTATTCCTAACTGTATCTCTACGTGGGAGAAAATACTTTATCTAACTTGGATAGTGAATAGTAGCTTTGTTAAAATAAGATAAAAAATGCTTATAAATCAAATTGATAATGAGGTCTTGATGACTGCACTGGCTAAGTGCTTGGCTTTCACGGGTTCGTTGGCCATACAAACATTTTATAGACATAATAAGGGATACGGGAAATGTTTGTATGGTCAAAAGACAATGATAATTGGGGTGCATGAAAAGAGCCTCCACGAGTGACGATACTTAACCGCTAGCGGCCCGACCGACGATCCGGTTTGTCAGTGCCATTGTTTATCTATTGTGTCTATAATTACAGCGATTGAAAGGTTAAGTATGTCCGGCGCACCCTGGACAGTCAGCCCCGCTACCAACCTTGCTGACTGGCTAATCTTTTCACCACAGCATCAGCTATTTTTGTATAGCTCGTGCTGACACGAGAGAAGAAGAAGAAGAAGAATGATAATTTTTCAGTTTTAGTTATCTGTGTATGTGAGATTTGCATCCGACAATACGGAGAATTGAACAATGACTTTGTTCAAAGAATTACTTAAAAAAAAAGAAAAACCGACTTAAAAAAAGCGGATAAGAGTAAAATAATAACTTCGTTATAGTTTATTTCACTTAAACTTTCATTATTTAAAATCGTTTATTTTTCCTTCTTAATTTTTTACACTATTTATTAATCATTACCTATCTACATATCTTTAGTTTTGAAAGAGTATCGTCCCAAGGTGGTCCCATTTAAATTTGTTGAAGATCTGATGGGACCACCCTCCGGAGATAGACCATGGAACTCTTCAATGGGAAACAGAAAATCACTCGCAATTGCTGTAATCGCGTTTTTGTCTATTGTTTAAACGCTCAATCACCGTAATTATAGACACAATAGACAAGACAATTAAGTGTCGTCCTGGGACGACGGGCGGTACGGAACCGATTAAGGCATGACCTTACTGCACACACATTACGGGCACCGCAACGGCACCGCTCCAACCCAGCAATTAACTTGTCATGCAAATTAGAGCCTTAAATCGTGTGTCATATAAAATATTTCATAATGTCAATATGAAAAAGCCAACGGCGGGCAGTCAGCGCGCTTGCCGCTACCATACAACTCGACTCGCAGACAGCGCGCTGCAAGAGAGCGGACCACGTGCTTACAGCGCACCGACTGCGTACTTACGGCGCGCCGACTGCGGGTTTACGGCGCGCCGACTCCGAGTCGCCAGCGAATGCAAGTCCTAGGCGTGTTCAATCATAAAATTAAATGCTGTTATCGCTAGTGGGTAACACTGGGCAATGTTGATAAAGGAAGGTAGTCGTCGATATGGATGAACGCACCCGAGGTTATAAAGGCGGCGGTCATTCGACGAAGAGAGGGCATTCCGTGTTGATCAGCTGAAGAAGTCTGACCTTTTATATCTGACTAGCTTGTCCTTATTTTATGATCTTGTAATAATTGTGTAAAGTAATATATTGTGATCTAGTTAATGTTACTAATACTAACCCAAATACAAGTACTCTCAGTGGTGGAGAGTCTATGTTGGTTTTATTTACTGTGTTTACCTTGCTCGCAACCCTGACATACCGATATTAGCTATAACTGTAATGATAGAATCACCCCTGAAAGATTATGTTGTTGTGTCATTTACAATGCCGTATAACAATTGTGTTCGCGGTGACAGCAAGCTTGCAACTCACGGCCGGCGCGTGGACTGCGAGCTTGCAACACGCGGACGACGCGTAGTTAGCGCGCTGGCGGCTAGCCGTAGCCTAAATTCGAAGCGACGCCGTGCTGCTGCTGTGCAGTTGCTGTGCCGTACCTTTATGCTACTCAAAATATAAAAGAAAGAAAAACCGACGTTTAAAAAAAACTGAAAAGAGTGTAATAATTACCATATTATATTATAAAATTAACAGTTTCTGAAGTCGATTCCTTCAATTTGTTTCAGCGTTTACTAGCACTGACTTTTTTTTTTCTTTTTGATTTCTGTATATGATCCTTGGGGGACCCCTTCTACGTAACCAGGCAGTTATTGGCGATACCTGAAGGGTCTCCAGCCAATGGAGGGGAAGTAAAATACTTGACCTAAGCTAACTACTTTTACTACACTAACATCATGACTACCTGCAACAACAGCACTAAGGGCGATCCCTAGTGCAACTCGGACCTCGGCTTAGGGCGTTGCTGGCGGGGGCTGGGTGGGTAGACAGCTTGATGAGGGCTGAATTATCGGTGTGACTGCGGAGTCTGAAGAGACGAATGAGTACTACGGGAGAGCTCGAAGAATCGTGACCGGATTAGCACCGACTTTCAAAACTATGAATTTTATAATATGATAGGATTTTATTTCGTTTTTTTCCACCATGCGATATAAGTGTGAAAATACGTATAATATCCCTATTTATAACGACGACGACCCTCCGCGAAGCTAATCTAGCTTACATACACCCTCGGATTTAGGTCTCCTAGAGAATTACCTAAATATACGGGTGTGAGATAATTTCATTTATAAAGGACTCTTGTTAAAACCGGATTTGTCGCGATTTGAACATAAAGTTAGAAAGAAAAGTCTGTTTGTGAAGGTAAATTAAGTTAGAGGGATTTGTAGTCAACATAGAAATCTAATTTTTGATTTTAACCACACCTTTCTGATGGTATTATGTGTCAATAATATTATTTCAACATAAGTCCAATTCAGTCAATTTAAGTATTTGGATTTTCAGAACAAAATTAATCAATTAACTTTAGTACTTCCTTGTAAACAATGCCTAAGGTCCAGCTGACAACGTAAAAATTATCGTGTGAGTAGATAAGAAAACTTCTCATTTTACGAACGTCCCCGATAAAACACGACATATAAGTGTCTAAACATAGGTACTATGCCGAAGATACGCGACTGAAGTTCGACATGATTACGCCTGCAATGCTGTTTGAATTACTGACGACACATTATGCCGAAATTACGTCGCGTTATAGCGTACAGCCGAACTTCGGTCGGGCGTAAGTTCAACGACAAGTCGGCGGCAACGTATTCTGTAGAGCACACATTATACGCGATCGAAGTTCGGTTAGATTGCCGACGAGAGATCCGGGGTGGGGAGCAGCGGGAGGCAGGCATGCCCGCACCCCGCGTTTCCGCCCACAAGTTTGCGCAGTTAAATTTCTGCCGCGTAAGTTCGGCACTTATGGTGTGTCATATCAGCCGAATACGTCGGAATGTAAAATCAGCCGCGGAACTTCGGTCGCGTATCTTCGGCATAGTGTGTTTGGACACTTATTACGGCGAGGTACCAAGGTATGACAAAAGTCGCAAAGCCGCGTTCATAGGGCTTCTTACCTAGAGATTTTTCGACTTGTGATTTTCTTTAAATAACGAATATCTCGAAAATTAAGCTTTATTCAACAACTATATCCTAGCTTTTCTTCTCCATTTCTCGGGTACCTCGGACCCACGGTGTATACCTATAAGGAGAAATTGACTGACTGATCTATCAACGCACAGGCTAAACCGCTGGAGTTAGAAACTTAACATTTTGACAGTAGGTTTCTTCTGTGACGTAGGCATCCACTTGTAATGTAACAGACGTCTGTTACATTACACACTAAGAAAGGATTTTTGGAAATTCTACCCCTAATGGTATGTCTACACCAGTGCGCTTTCATGTTCCATCTTGCGCTTTCAACTTTCAATTTCTCTTGCGCCAAGTGCATGGAATATTGATTGCTATAAGACGCATGCAGCTTATCGTCTACACCGGTGCGTCTCGGTCAGTCGTCAGTCGACATAAAATAGACGGATTAACGTGCGCTAGGGGCATACGCTTTTGTCGAACTACATAGTATTAAGGCATGCGCTATTGCATGCGTTATGGCGCTTCACGCATGCTTCATGAAAGCGCACTGGTGTAGACATAGCTTAAGAGGGTGAAATAGGGATTAAAGTTTTTATGAAACTCCGTCGATTTGAAAGAGAAGCATGAAGTTAAATATTAAAGGTTACTGGTTAGAAATAAACGTAATTGTGTTCGTGCGTTTTTGGAAATTCTACCCCTAAGGGGGTGAAGTAAGTGTTGAAAGTTTGTATGAGAAATATGGTACTTTTGGAGTAAGAAGTATAAAAGTAAATATTTAGGCTTCTGGTTAAGAATAAACATCAACGTTTCTGAGCGTTTTTGGAAATGATACCCATAAGCCCGAGCTGCAGGTTCGTCCGGAAATTAATGATTTCTCGTAAACCTGCATTATAATTATTTTTCTGGATAACATTAATTCATTATTTATTGAATTATATTTATAAATTAATTGACTATTACTACACATTATTATGTCTATACACACACGTAACACATAAGTTTATAATAAACTATTTATTGCTTTTATTTAGTAGTATTTTAAGTTTAATACTGTATTTATTAATTTGTGTCGTTATTGCCCGTGGCATCACAATGGTCCTATCTGAAAACTAGCGTTGCGACATTTTGTTTTTTTTTTTTTTAATATCTCAACATTCTGCTGTCTTAGGAGCCTTTTTGACCTCGTGCAGGTAGTGTGATTTTTTATCCATTTTCTTTTTGTTTTTGTTTCTGTAACTGCTTGTGTGAGTCCAGAATAAATATTTTTTCTTTCTTAAGGGGTAAAATAGGGTATGAAAGTTGTTTCGAAGTTAGAAGCATGAATTTTAAAATTGAATGCAAGCAAAGTTGCTGGCAAAAGCTAGTTTTTCTTACTGCAAGAGGACTGCACATTGCATATCCCACATCACACGAATCTAGATAAAAGAGATATAGAGGAAGTCCCCTATCTAGCTTTTACATACGCATGACGGAACACAGTAATTTGCTTGGCGCTGGACGTTAATGTGAGGGTGGTAGCTAGCCAGGCGGACCGTATGAATGCTAACATCTAGCGTGCTGGGTTTTATTGAGTCTTACAACACGCGTTTATTCCCAGCGTACGGTGAGGAAGTTTTATATTCTAGCACGTCCCCAAACGAGCTAAAAACAATGACCTATTTCTCTCAAACTGACTCGCAAAGACGACATCAATAGATTTTTCTAAAACAACATTAACTAAAATGCACTCACTCTCAAAGCAATAAAACCATCCAGTAGCGACTCGAATAGACTCCATTAATCTATTTTAAATCGATATAAACTAAACTTAAATCGTAAATTAAGGTACTGCACACTCGTAAATTCAATCGTAAAAACAAATCGAATCGGGATTTGATGTTCTAAACTGTGATTGGTGGAATTCGTAACAGTCTGTATTTTGGAAATTTGAATTTAGAACGTAATGGAATGTAATGTTCGATTTACAGTTTGAATTTAATTCAATTATTTTGTGTGACCGGTAATTTTTGCGAGGTAAATTAAAAGTTACCAAAATATAAATACATAAACGCAATTCGGCAAATACATCACGCACGTATTCCCCGAAGGGTTGGGCAGAGGTGGATGGTACACCCTCATTTCGCCGTTATGTTTGAGTCCCATGTAATAGGGGGCGAGACTATTGCCATCAACCGGGCACAAATACAGACTCCGGACTGCTACTGAGAAATTCCATACGGAAAAACCCTTTGCCCGACCTGCCCTCTGAGAATTTGTTGAATTTGTATGGAAATGACAGTTGCTCGAGCGTAAACAAATGTCATATCCATACAATTTGAGCTTTCCGAAGCTTTTCAATATTTAAGGCAGAGGGATTTTGTCTCAAGGCCCTGGGGATGACCCAGGACCTTAGACTTAGCAGTCGAGCTTGCGACCATTAGACCAACTAGCTAGTCAAATATTGAAATACGCAGTCAAAATTGAAATCGTTAATACATAGCACGTGTTGCCATAATAGTTTAAGAAGCACGGTTCTCAACTGAAGTTCAATTAACCCTATGGTTTCCAAATAGCCCTATTTTACGATACCTATTAATTTAAGGTTTTGTTAAATACGTAATAATAAGGTATTACTACCTATATAGTAGCCTACCGGCATCGGGACCAGAGTCCCAGATGCCGATGCTCAGGGCCTCAGACAGAGGAACTTCCTAACAATACGCGCCGTGTCGAGACTTACCGCTTTCTGTATCAAGCCCTTGAACCACCCGCCCAAAGAGACCCCCTTTAGATATTGGTCGAGGTTCTGGGCTATTAATGAAGCCATTAGCCGTAACTATTATCGGCACAATATCTGCAGAATCAACATCCCACACGGCGACAACCTCGTGTGCCAAGTCTTGATACTCAATTTCTTTATCTTAAACGAGAACTATAATTACCTTAATACTTCTCCCGTACTATGAAGTGTTAACTATCATAGTTGTATCATTGTTCCGTTGCGCAAGAGAAATGGCGCTTTTCAATTTCAAAATCAAAATAAAATATTTCACATAAACCAAAGGCACTTATGAAAAGTCGAATTTAGGTGCACGGTTCCAATTAGTCGTTTCCTATAAGAGCCGGCAAGAAACTCCATGGTTACTCTTTACTAAAAAGGATATCTTTAACAACTTCATTAAATACAGTACTATGATTTAAGATAGTTAGGAGAGAACAATGTAGTCTTGACCACAGACCTGTGAGTAATATAATACTAAGTCTTGAGTACAAAAATGAACCAAAAAGAAAAAAATAACACAATATGATTAATAGTAATTTACACAATTATTACAGGCAAGTCCACGAAGTTCACACATTTACAAAAGATAAAATGAAGCTAAACTATATATAAAACAGCTAAACTATACAGGGTGTTAACGAATTCGTGTAATTCCTTCAAACCGCGTGATCTACTGGTGACGTAGATTAACCCTAAATGGGTATTTCTGAAAACAAACTGAAAAAAATATCAAAAAAAAACTTTTTTCTATTTCTGAGTCATTTTAGAGCCTCGAGTTATCCGACTGCAAAGAGCGATATCGCGTTAGTCGTACCCGCCAGCCGTGTCGCCGTGCTTTCATTAATTTATGCGTGGCATCGAAATGTTCACTCAAAAAAAAAAAAAAATTCAAAAAAATTTTTTCTTTTTTTTACTGATTCCTTATTAGGTGGTTTAGATTGATCAATTACCGCTAGCGAATGAAAAAAAAAAAGATTTTTATTTTTTATCAAGCTTAATCCCGTGCGGGGCCAATCTATACCATTAATAGATCACGTAGTTTGAAGGAATTACACGAATTCGTTAACACCCTGTATTAAACCTGTACCTATCACCTATTCACCTGTATAGCTCCAACCCTCTCGCGCAACTTAACAATGATACAACTATGATAGTTTGCACTTCATATTACGGGCCCAGTATTTCATGCTCATTATTAATGAATACAGTTTACTCGAAAATTTACATTTAAAATCTGCGGAAGTTAGGTATTTAATTAATTAATTTTTCAAACAGCAAATTAATTTTGTTGTAACAATGCAAAACATCAACACGTCATTCTATTTGCTTTCATTAATGGCAAAATCACGCCTGCTTTCCATGAAAAGTTGGGCAAAGGCGTAGAGAAAACCCTCATTTCGCCGTTAGGTTTAAATCACATGAAATAGGGGGCGAGCCCATTGCCATCAACCGGGCACAAATTCAGACTCCGGGCTGCTACGCCAATACAATTTTGCCCAACCTTTTGGGAATAGAACCCAGCGCCTCATTCTCAGCAGTCGCGCTTACGACCACTAAACCAACGATGCAGTCAACATTTGGTAAAAGATAACAGATTTAAAAAATAAATTCCTTTTACTTTAAAAAGGAAGTTCCTTTCTTTCCCCCAACAAAAACTCTTAACACATTACTAAAGCCATGTGCCCAGAAAAACAATATTTTTTCAAGTCGACGATTCTTTTAATTCTGCCAAGTCCCCAAAGTTCTGCTCATAAAGCTTTCAAGGCATTTGATTAAGCCTCTCAGAGGGTTGGATAAACATGAAATGAGAAAACTTTTGTAAACAAGTACAAATTACTTGAGCGGTGGACATTCAAAGAAACAAAGGGCAACACTGAAGTTATAATTGATGTTTTTGAAATTTCATTTCGTTGTGATGAAGAAGTTATTGTGTGTCTCTTTCATTTTCGTTGCTTTCCGGTTTATTGTCGATTCGATTTGGTTAAAGGAATTGGTCCGATAAGCTGGCTGACAATCCTTTGTCTCAACGACTTATCTAAGGTATTAAGAAATCAACTCTAACAATTTTGTGGGGTTACTCGGTATCGAAAATTGAACAAATTTCGTTCTACAACTTTTCGAAATTCGCCAATTTTTTTAAGCCTTTCCATCATCATCTGCCTAGCCTTTTCCCAACTATGTTGGGGTCGGCTTCCAGTCGAACCGGATGCAGCTGAATATCAGTATTTTACATGGAGCGACTGCCTATCAGACCTCCACAACCCAGTAACTGGGTCATACGATACTCTTGGTAAGACTGGTTGTCAGACTTTCTGGCTTCTGACCAACAGTAACGACTGTCAAAGATCTACAAATGACAGCCGGGACCAACGGCTTTACGTGCTTTCCGAGGCACGGAGGAAACTCGCTATGGTAAATGGTCACCCATCCACAGACCAACCTCGGCAAGCGTGGCTTAACCCGAAAGATCGGTCTATGCGGCTGTAATTATTTAGCCACGAGCTCCTCCATACTAATAAGTTAAAATATTTTTTGATTAGTGTGGAAAGTCATAAAAAATACGCGAATTTCGAAAAGTTGTAGAACAAATGTTGTTCAATTTCCGATACCGAGTAACTCCCATAGTTGTTAGAGTTGATTTCTTAACACCTTGTATACCGGTAAAAACTAGGTATCGACATAACAAGTTACAAACAGTTAACAAGACGCCGTCATCACTTCGTGTATACGAGTAACAGTTTTTAATAATATTTTAATGTATTAGTAGCACTTTTTCATATAAGTGTATGTAAGTTTGAAAGACGTGTGTGTGTGTGCCCAACTACTACATCTTTAGCTTATACAACGTGTCCCGAAACTTAACGTGAAGCCTGGAATAAAATGATAGGGCAGTCCAAGAATAATCAGAAAAAAAAAAGATTAAGCTTTGAATTTTACTTCATAAATCTAACTATTATTTAATTTGTATGGCCTACAGATAGTTGTTTCGGGTCTGGGCGTTTGTGTATGTGAGATTTGTGTTTGTAAACGCACCCACGACACAGGAGAAATCCCAGTGAGGGGAAAAGTTTATTAAAAAAAATATAACTATTAAAAATGTTTTTAAAAAAAAAAATACACAACGATTTTTTTTTGAACAGTTATTACCTTCTCTGGCGTTTCTTTTCGGGTTGACGTTGTGTTTCGGAATACCCTGTAGATATACAAGGTTAATCGGAAAGGGGGTACTAATCCGAAGCCCACTTATAGTATCGCTGATGACTGTTTGAAAGCAAGTGTTAAAATTTCAAAATTCGATATATTTTTTTCCGAATAAAATGATTTGTTTTTTTAGTTTTTTCAAAAATTCTTCATCCCTGCTTTAGTTACAAATTCAGAAATCGGTGCTTCTAATTCATGACCCCAAATATGACCTAAAATGTAATCACAGCTGATCATAACTGCGGATAGATAGATTTTAGAGTTTTTTTTTTTGAGATTTTTGAACAATAACTGTTTCTCTTAAACTATTGAGTTTTGGGAAAAGTTGTAGAACAAAAGTTGTTCATTATTATGTGTACTTTAACACCCTTTCTGATTAGTACCCCCTTTCTGACTAATCTTGTATACTGTGACATGCTGCGGCGGAGGCAGCCGCTGCTGTTGGCGGTGCCGAGCGGAAGGACTAACTTGCTTAACAAAGCGCCAGTTACACGCTCCTTACATACACTCAATGAAGTTGCTAAAAGGGTTGACATATCTTCGTGTTCCCTTAATAAAGGAGACCTGCAAAGCTTCATACATTTTTGGACCAAAATCCAAAGTACCCGGCCAAAGAAAAGTATATACATATTATGATAGTACCTACATGACTACCTAAACATTTTTATTATCACGTTATTCCTCTAGGTCTGATATCTGAGCCACTACATATGGTTAAAATGTTCGACCTTTTTGAAAAAAATTAAAGAATTTAAGCGTGAAGATATTAACTAACAGTACCTACACAGTATCTTAATTTTTGTAAGTAAAATACATATACACTATATACTAATAAGCGCATATATAGCGTGTTAAGATACGACGATACGATAACAATACTGGAGATAGGATAGCTGTCCAATGAAACTGAAGTTGCATGGATAATATTAAAAAGCAGGGTGTTCACGCAGGCATGCGATCTTTCAGCCTTCATGGCTACCTTTTACACTGACAAATTCTTTTTTTAGTTTTGACTGATATGGAATATTTTAACCTTACGTAGTGACTCAGTTATCAGACCTAGAGGAATGACGTCGTATTAAAAATGTTTAGGTATTCATGTACTATCATAATATATGCATAATTTTTTTTGGCCGGCTACTTTTCTTTTTGGTCCATTTTGTCAGATGTCCTTTGCCAGAATTACTTTTTATTATGATGTTTTATGTTTAAAACATAAATTAAAAACCATCCTATCGCATTGGGATAACCAGTAATTATAAAAGTGACAAAAAAAAAGACTATTTTGTTCCTACTTTTGGGATCTACGAAGCTCAACTAAAATAACGAGTCAAGTAACGAGTGAATCGGTTTCTTCTGGGCAAGCGTGCTCCATCGTAGACCGCATCATCGCTTAACATCAGGCGAGATGGCGGCCTAACGCAGACCTAGTAAAAAAAATAAAAAAAAACAACATGTACTACTTAGTGTTATAATAGAAGTCCGTAGTTTTATGAATGTAGCATTAAATAATACGACACAACTAATAAGTAACATTGATGTCAGCCGCCAGCACATAAAGCTACTATAATCCGTCAGATTTCTTTAATAGATTTTCATCTTTATCGAATAAGTATTCGGTTCAAGGTTGATTGCGACAATTTGTCAGTTTCGGGTAGCTGCCATTGGTTGTTTGATTAAGTCTGTATCTAATCAAACAACCAATGGCAGTCGCTCATTTTCGCACCACTCACAGTTATTGAGTCAGCGCAAAAATCATTCTTTACTTCAACTTCAAAACTTATTAAATAGACTAGAATTACTTAGTTCTTTTTGAACGTCAACGTCACAAAAGACAGCCCCAAAAATGCCCACCCTTCACCACTTCCTAGTATTTATACTGTGAAAAAATAACGGCGCAACAAACTCCCCAGCAACACAGATCTGTTTGTCAAGTGAATAGATTAATTAAGTCTATACACATAAAAAAGGTAATATTAATTACAATAACGAAATTATGAAAATTGTGGATGATAAACAAAGTATAACTATGGGAAAGTGGGGTAGAACCGGGATGCTAATGCAAAATTTCCATAAAACACAAGTTTGAAGAAAATGAAATCAATTTTAATAGGCTATATTTAGTTTAGTTTATAAATCACATTTTTAGCACTTGAGATCACTCTATTTTTAATTCTAAATCACAAAAAATAATCAATATATAAGAGTTTTTTTTTTACGGTTTTGCCCCACCCCTTGTCCAAAACCGGGTATACCCAAATCTTATACCCGATTTTGGCCCTTAACAGTGGTAGCAATGAAACTCATCAAGCTCTTCGGGTTCCCAACCCGTACAATCTTCATGGGCCCAGTTCTTACATTTAAAACATTGCACCCATGCATCGCTCCTTCGCGAGTTTAAAGATACACTTGTTAATTCCAAAGAATATTAGATCAATTGACCATAAAAGCGTTTTTCTTATTTATTGTTGTCGAGCACGCACCGACGCCATTGAAAGTTTGCTGACAAACTGATCAGGGTGGCCAAAAGTAGCTAGCGAATGCGCGCCTAAATTTGAAACGTGTAAGAGGCCCTGTCCCGGTTTTACCCCCATACCCTGTTTTGGACTAATCTAGGTACAATTCTGAATGAATTGGAAACAGAATCTATACATATAAAAGGAGAAGCTGATTGACTGACTGACTGATCTATCAACGCACAGCCTAAACCACTGGGGTTAGAAAGTTGAAATTTTGACAGTATGTTCCTTTTGTAACGTAGGCATCCACTAAGAAGGGATTTTTCGAAATTCAACCCCTAAGGGAGTTAAATAGGAGATGAAAGTTTGTATGGAAAATCGTCACTTAACGGGTTCAAAATTTCATGCAAGCGAAGCTGCGGGCGAAAGCTAGTTACCTATAACTATAGAAATAATTTAACTTAATATAGGTACACATAATGTGTGTTTATAACTCTCAATATACTGCAGTACTAATAAACTTTCGCTGTCTTGAAGTCGCACTCAGTTCGGAAGTAATCGATTTAACGAAGTTTGCTGATGCGACTTCTTAGTTGTGTCGTACTGTACATGAGTTTAAACAATTAACCAAGTATTTAATATTGTTATAATAAGGTATAGAAAGGACACGACTGTTGAAATAATAAATAAAATCGATGAAAAAGGGAGGAGATACACGGTTTTTAAGTTTTTTGAGCGGGTATTCTTTGTCCATTATGTAGTTATAAATAATTATTTTTCTTTTTTTCTTTTAGCAAAACCTTGCCCTACACTAGGATTTCTCCTGTACCGTGAGTGCGTTTACAGACACAAAGCTGGAACCCAGACTCGAAACCTGTAGGCCATACAAATATTTGTTTCGTGCGAGAATCGAACTCGTGACCCGTAGCGGAGGAAGCCAATCGTGTTGCCCATTGACTGTTGAGGTATGACGTCATTCGCTATGTAGTGCTATCTCTGTCTAGAGAACAATTTTAAATCGATCATAACTTGGTCTTTTCATTAAATATTGTTTTATTCATTAACAGCAATTGCCCGCGGCTTCGCACGCTTCAATTAAGCTAAAATAAAACTATTAACACACTACAAAAGTTTCCATAATAATAACTATAATTCAATCGTGATTCGAAAGACACGTGGCGCCACCTATGAACATTATTGTTGTTTTCTTAGGAAACAGTACTTTTTTTCGGGATGAAAGGTACCCTATGCCCGTTTCTGTACACCTGACAAAGTGTATTATCGACGGTCAACTACCAAAAACCCCTAACTGAAAGTTTTTGACAAACAGCTTTTTTTAAGTTAGGCGTTCTTGGTTGTTTATTTATGTGGAGAATTAGTAAAAAAAGCTGTTTGTCAAAAAATGTCAGTTAGGAGTTCTTGTTAACTGTCGATATGCAAAATTTCAGGATGATCGGTTCAGTGGTTTAGGCGTGAAAATGTAACAAACAAACTTACTTTCGCATTTATAATATTACCTACCTAGAGAAGATTTGACGACACGTTTGGTGCAGTGGCTAAGCGATTGGCTTCTGCGTTACGTGTCGTGGGTTCGATTTACACACGGAACAAAAATTTGTATGGCCTACAGATGGTTTTTTCGGGTCTGGGCGTTTGTGTATGTGAGATTTGTGTCTGTAAACGCACCCACGATACAAGAGAAATATTAGTGTGGGGCAACGTTTTTTTAAAAAATGAAGAAAATAATATGAAGAAAATGAAGATGCATTTGTAAAACAAGTGAGATTTCTAATAAAAAAGAATGTCACCTACCTACCCTATTCCAATTATGGGCTATAGCCGAGAATTTGCTAACAGAAAATTCAAATCACACTTCACTTCTTCCGCTCGACGTGGTAATTGAATCCAAGACTTGAAGCACCAGACCATTGAGGCGACATCTAACAAATTAAAAGTATCTACATAACTCTAAACTAGTACTGGAACGAAATCTTACAAGGAATTGCTATAAAATAGCTAGATAAAAGAAATCTATGAGGTCACGCGTATTTTAAAGAATAAAAAGATACGGATGGCATCGTTCTAAAGTAGCTATAATGGGATAGCTACCTTGATAAGTATTTTACGTTTTTAATGTTCAAAAAAAGCAAAAAAATAAAATCTGTGACCATTTTGCATATCCCTAACCTCAAGTTACGAAATGTGCAGATTTTGAGACACATCTCAAAATCTGCACTGTAACTGGGCACTTTTCAAAATAAGCACACTCATTTTGAAAAGTGCCCAGTTTCAGAAGTGCACATTCTGCGTCAGACCTAAAACTTGGCCACACTTGTAAAATATGTAAAACACTGAATTAATGAAAAGTAAGATTTCGAAAATGCATTTACACAAAAAAAAAACTAGTTCAACATAATATCACGCCTGTATTCCCCAAAAGGTTGAAGCATAGGTTACATCCTCATTTCGTAGTTATGTTAAAGTCTCGTGTAATAGAGCGCTAGCCTATATATTGTCATCAACGGCGCACAAGACCAGACTCCTAGCTGCTTCAACTTGGGTTTCGAACCCAGGACCTCACGCTAAGCAGTCCACAGTACGCTCAGCAGACCAACCACCCAGTCACAAAGAGTTTATTAAAAAAAACCGGCCAAGTGCGAGTCAGACTCGCGCACGAAGGGTTCCGTACCATTATCTATAAAAACGGCAAAAAAATCATGTCTGTTGTATGGAAGCCCCCCTTAAATATTTGTTTTATTTTAATTTAATTATTTATTTTTAAAGTGAATATATAACTAAATATTCTGTGAATATTTCAAGCGTCTACCTGTTGCCGTTATCAATATCGAACAAAAAGGAGCAAAAACTTGAAAAAAAAAACGTTTATTGTATGGGAGCCCCCTTAAATATTTATTTTATTCTGTTTTTTTTAGTATTTGTTGATACAACGGCAACAGAAATACATCATCTGTGAAAATTTCAACTGTCTAACTATCACGGTTCATGAGATACAGCCTGGTGACAGACGGACAGCAGAGCCTTAGTAATAGCACAGTGTACCTACTTACTACATACAGTCAGTGGGTCAACGCCCATACATTTGACAGGTCCTATGAAATGTCAAAATTATGTAGGGGCGGAGGTTATGTCCCAAGTATGCAGTATGGCTACTCGGGACATAACCTCCGCTCCTTCACCCCGCAACCCCCCGCACGATTGCTCTGCGATAATGTTCTACGTTGACCGACTGTAAGGAGTAAGATATGGGTAGACTGTGGTAATAGCGTCCCGTTTTACCCTGTGGGGACGGAACTCTAAACTCAAACTCAAAACTCATTTATTCAAAATAGACTAGAATTACTTAGTTCTTTTTGAACGTTAGTTTTACCATATTATAGACATCCCACAAAAAGCCCTCCCTTCACCGCTTCCTAGTGTTTTTGCTGTGAAGAAGAAACGGCGCAACAAACTCCCCAGCAACACATATGTCTGTCAAGTGAATAAATTAATTGACTCTATACAACGAAAATCATCAATTTTTTTACAATAATAAAATTATGCAATTACAGGTAAAATAAAAATTAAAAATAAGACAAGTATATAAAACAATTCTGTATGAATTGGGATACAGAATATTAATCATAATCGTATCTAACTAATATAGATACATACATAAACCTACATCTAAAAACTATTGGTTACCAGGGAAGCCACATGTGCAGAAAAGAACTAGCGCCACACGTCCCTATCGTCAACATAGTCGTTTATCTTATAGTATGCCTTTTTAATGAGAACTGATTTAACGTGAGATTTAAATTTGCCATCAGTGAGATCCGTAATTGATTTGGGAAGCTTGTTATAAAATCGAACACAGTTTCCTAGGAATGACTTATTCGCTTTGGATAATCTAAATTTAGGGACTACTAATTTATGTTTGTTCCTAGTATTTATATTATGAACGTCGCTTTTTACACTATACATTGGCAGATTTTTACGTACAAACATAATGTTTTCAAAAATGTAAAGGGAAGGCATCGTCAGAATATTAATCTCTTTAAAGAAATCTCTAAGGGACTCCCGAGGACCCATATTATAGATCGCGCGGACTGCCCTCTTCTGTAATATAAATATCGAGTCGCGATCGGCCGCTGCCCCCCACAGCAGAATACCATAAGACATAATGCTGTGGAAGTACGCAAAATAAACAAGTCGGGCAGTAGGTATGTCAGTTAGCTGTCTAATTCTTCTGACTGCAAAAGCAGCAGAACTTAACCTACTAGAAAAGCCAGTTATATGAGCTCCCCACTGTAATTTGGAATCTATTGTTATGCCTAGAAATACAGTTTGATCTACTATATCCAGTTTACTGCCGTCAAGCGTTATGTTTACTCCTACATGGGGAACGTTTGGCAATGAGAACTTCAGACATTTCGTTTTAGTCGCATTTAAAAGATTCAAAAGATTATTTGCAGCAAACCATTTCGATAGAGCGGATAAACTACTATTTACATTTAAAAGATCTATGTCTTTCCTATTGATTTTAAAAATAAGGGAAGTGTCGTCCGCGAACAAAATTATGTCAGATAGTGCCGACATCATGTAAGGAAGATCATTAATATAAGCAAGGAATAGAAAGGGGCCCAGAATCGAGCCCTGTGGCACGCCCATTTTTACTAGAGACCCTGAAGATGTTATGCCAGATATGCCTACTTTTTGTTGTCTTTTGGAAAGATAGGATAACACCAGTTCCAGAGGACGTCCACGAATCCCGTAGTGACATAACTTACATATGAACGTTTTATGATCCACGCAATCAAAAGCCTTGGAAAGATCACAGAAGATGCCAACAGCATCCTGCGGACCCTTCCCAAGCCTCCAAGATATGAGTGACTAATTTCGCACCTGCATCTGTCGTCGATCTACCTTTCGTGAAGCCAAACTGTCGATCGTGTAAAATCCTATTTTTATTAAAATGAGACAACATCTGTTCAAGCATAATTTTTTCAAAAATCTTACTTAATGATGGAAGCACTGAAACAGGTCTATAATTAGAGGGATTATGCTTGCAGCCTGATTTAAAAATTGGGGTAACTTTGCTGTGTTTCATCAGATCAGGGAAATTACCGCTGTCTATACTTAGATTAAATATTTTTGCAAGAGTCGGGGCTATACAACCAATAATGGATTCAAGTACTTTAATAGAAATACCCCACAGGTCTTCAGTGTTTTTAACATTTAAGCTTTTAAAAGTTTTTACAACTGCAAATGGTGTAACATGTGTAAACTCGAAATTTGGAATATCTTTAGAAAAGAATTGTTTCAACAACGATTCTGCTGCTGATGGTGACGAGTCAAGTGACTTCGTGACTTCGATTGGGATATTTGAAAAAAATTATTCAAATGCATTAGCAACTTCTACCTTTTCCGATAAAGTTTTATTTTCAATTTTCAAAGATATTTCAGGATCCCTAGGATTCATTTGACCAGTTTCAGTGTTTATAACTTTCCATACCGCTTTTATTTTATTTTTAGATTTACTTATTTTACTACTGATTAATTTTGATTTTGCAAAAGTACATACCTTCTTAAATAATTTTGAATAGTTTCTGACATAATCATGAAAAGATTTATCAGAATTAAAAGACTTTTCATAATATAAGTCATAAAGCACATCTCTACTTTTTCTTATACCTTTTGTGGCCCATTCATTAAAGCTACATTTATTGTTAAATTTAATATTCTTTAAAGGGCACGATTTATTAAATTCTTGGCATATTATATGAAATAACTTATTATAATTTTGGTCAGGGTCATCTGATGTAAAACGAGTAAGACACAATTGAGTTTCAATATTATCCTGCAATGATTGCAATTTATTTTTAGTCATTAATCTAATTTTAATATTTTTGGTTGACAATAACTGTTTATTTATTTTAAAGTTTACTATTTGACCCATGTGGTCAGATCTAACGCCACTAATCACGGATGTGTTGTTTACTACACTATTTGTAAAAATGTTATCTATACATGTACTGGTAGCGGCAGTAATTCTAGTGGGTTGATTTATGATATGTTTTAAATTAAAAGAATTAAATAATGCTAAGAGTTTACTCTTGTCGGGTGAGTCCACTAAAATATCAACATTAAAATCACCACAAACAAAAATTAATTTATTGTTCCTAAAAGCTTTTCCTAAAATCTCTTCCATAGCAATTAAAAAAGAGGAAAAGTTAAAGCTAAAGTTAAAGCTAAAAAAAGAACTTCAAATAAGTATCAGACGAGTACCGATATATTTCAACTTAATCCTGCTAACCCTAAAACACAAGGATGGAATGCCTGGGATTAATAGTTGTATTTAATTTTATCAGACAACATCTGCTGTTAAGTCAGTTAAGGTCTCGGAAATCTCGTAAAGACTCGTGAATCCCGGAAATGTCAGCAAATCCAGGATACCGGAAAATCCTTAGAATACCGAAATTCTTGGTCGTCTGAAATTGCAGCAGGATGCAGCTGCATTAAACACAAACAACATTGATTACAACATTCACACTACGACGGGATCGGTTTATGTAACATGTAGCAATTTATTGTAAAAATAAATAAAAAAATGACAATTTGAATGAGTTTTCACCAGCAATCCAGACACAGAGCATTTGATAAAAATAAAGATAATTTATTTAGCATTTATAAAAACATAATTTGCTTGTAGTAAGATGTTATGTGAGAAACTAGTTATAGAATAATTATTGCAAATACACTCACCGGCATAATTAGCGGAACGTTTTAATTTTTTGTATTTTTTTATTATATGGTACTGCTATTGCTATGACGATTTTTTTATTCATAAGAACCTTCAATTAGGACTTGCATGTGCAAGAAAAAATTGGTTTTCCTAAGCGATTAGAGGTAAATTAGGCCCAGTTTTGATTTTACAAAGATTTTGCCCTTTTGTGTTTTTGATCGGAACTTTGTTTTATTTAAGTATTGGTGGTTTGGCCTTAGTGTATTCATTGAATTTGGACAATAAACATTGCGTAGAGGCTGAAAGAAGTAATTTACCTGTGACAAAAACTACGAGGGATGTTACAGTGATCGATGAAAGTCAAACCTATCGTGCATTAAGTTAAACACTGGGTGTATCGATATTAGTCATTCCTCGCAATGTCCATTGGTACAAGCAGACAGGATGTTTCGTTAGAAGATCAGGATAATGCAGAAATCAAGGAAAAAGCGCCGCTGATAATTGGTTTATGACAGTTCAAACCGGTTAAGGCTCCGAAAAATTGGCGCAATGCTGCTATTTGGGCCTGTAGCATCCTGAAGGTGGTCCGTATTTTGCTTGTGAGTATGCGGAAAGAAAGACGACGTCTCATTGAAGGTAATCTGATATCTAACGCGACTGCTGAATGTCCAAAATGTGCTGTAGGTCATCGCGTAGTGAAATTAAGTTTTGCTCAATAACACCGAGATTGGACTAAGGAGTCAGAAAGAGATTTTTTCTCAGGGGCAAGCTGTTTTTTGACATACATTTTTCGGATGGGAGGCATAGAATATGGATACGTCAAGGGAATTGCTTTGAACAGTAAAATTTTACAGGAATGTGCCTTATACTGGAGGCTCCAGTAATGGTTTGGGATGTCATTTGTTTTGAAGCGCACACGAAGTTAGGCATTATTGAAGGAGGCTTAATGGCTACTTATTTTTGCAGGATAGACATCCCAGAACCTCATGCGATGCCACATGACGAATTAACAGACAAGAAAAAAAAATATAAACGATTATGGTGTGGCCGGACTGTGTATTCGTGGTCCGCAATTTCATATAAGATGTTGTAATAACCCACCAGGGTGGGTCAACGTGGGCCCCGGACATGAGTCCAATAGAATATGACTTGGCCTTGACGGGAAATAGGGTTAGAGAAAAAAATCCAGTCACCCAGAAACATTAGAGGATTAACAAGTGTTTCATGGAAGTATGGGGACAATTTGCCTTAAGAAAACATAATGGATTAAAAAATTGGATGGAAAAACATGTCATAATACTGATAAGGACCCTAGCAGTATAGAAACGGTGATAAAACAAACAAAAAAGTAAAATAAATATCAAATTAATTATTCCAAAAAATATGCGCCGAAAGTTACAAAATGGATATTTTTGCAAATTAAAGATTTAAATTGCCAAATCAATTAAATGATTATTAATTATTTGTCCTTTTAATGCACATAACCCTAATTATAAAATATTTAAACAAAAACATTAATGTACAATACAAAATTATGGAAAAAACACGGTTTTTTGTTGCGTTCCGCTAATTATGCCGGTGAGTGTAGATAAATGCAAATAGACATATGCAAATTGATGACGGTTCTATGCATCATAATCAATTATTAAAATGATAGCTCAATGCACAGTCATACAGTACAAGACAACAATTACCTAAACTTTTCTTAAAATATAAAAATAACATCAATGCAAGAATTATCAAAATTAATTCCGTTGTTTTTGAGAAACGGCGAACACACTATTGAATAAACCTCCTAAGCGTTTTTTTTTTTGAAATTTTTGAAATAACTAAATATAAAATTCTCAACCAAATCTATACAATAATCTCATTCTATACATAAAATAAAATCGTAACGATGCTAAAACTTATAGGATACAAATCATCACGCTATTGAGTGTGGGTGATGAGCAGTATATTTATTTTTATTGTTGCGACCCTATGTTGTTTTCTGACTTCCACGCGGACGAAGTCGCGGGCACAGCTATGTAATTATAAATAAAGTAGGTATGTAAAAATAAAATCATTTTTCAAAAGACACAAAAATTATAAAAATCCTACAATTGACCGTAAATCTCGTAACGTCAGTGAATTCGGAATACACCTGTGAATCCGTACGCGACTCGTAACTGCAGCAGAGCGCAGCTATAGTAAACACAAACGACATTGATTACAACGTTCACACTACGATGGGATCGGCTTATGCGAGATAAAACTATTTGTTAAAAAAATACTTTTTATGTGTAGTATTATTTACGCTTTAATCGCCGTGCATTTTTTAGATATAGTTATAATAAACTCCGTGGTTTTGGTCAATAACTGACAGGCATGAGATTCCTCTCATAAAACCCACAAAAAATTTAAAGCTTAACATTTAGCTTTGTGGTATCACCTTCTTCATGATCATCATCATTTCACCTCCTTGCTATTTATATTTTTATATTTTATACTTTTTTACTATGCCATTCGAATTTGAATTTTGATTTGGCTTTGGAGATTGTTTTACGCCATGGTCTGTTTTTGATAAAAGTGTTTTATTATTATTTTCTGTACTATAAAAATATATAACATTGAAATCTAAAACTACTGGCTGTTTATATTTTAATGTGGAATGCCACAGCAACCATCCCCTGTACACTGCTCCATGCAACACCTGATATTACTTGGAGTTCGGAGGATATCTTATGTGAGCTGGACAACATGAGCATCCACATATTATCGAAGAACCTGCGCCCCTGGAACCAAAGTGAGACGCATTCCGGTGCCCGATGGTAACCTCTTCTCCCTTCTTTTCAACTTCGTCTCCTGCCCTAGCTACACCTACGAGATCGGCGATCGGACTGGCTATACTCTACCGTCATGACTGAATGTGCTACAGCTGGTCTGTTTGCTGCCACCGGTTTCTATCAAATATATCAAATGACTGTGTGGGCCATCGACAAACGCCGTAACTACAAGAAGGAATTCGCTGACTACCCAAGGGACGTAAAACTGACTTGCCTCTTATACTAAAAGCATTTTATTATTGTTATGCGTATACGTACCTAGGTATTGAATGCTCTACACATTCTTTACAACTGATGTAGCAGACGCGCTCAGGAGATCCTGGGGCCGTCTGTTACAGTCTCGCTGCAGGGCAAAAGCCTTTTCTCAAACAGAGAAGGAACGACCATTAATCGCCACGCTTGCCCACTGCGGGTTGGTGATTTCAGACCATTGAGTCCAGGTTTCCTCCACAATGTTTTAATGTCAGTGGCGTCTTAGATTAACTAAGAAAGTAGGTAAATATGACATTGAAAAAGTCACATTAGTACATGCCTGGGATTGAACCCGCAGCCAGGTGCTTAACAAGGGAGTCTGTTACCTCCAGGCCACCACAACATTAATAATAATTTTAATCTCCCGTGCCCCTCTGGGAAAGGCGTTACTTCATCATGAGATTAACGTAAAACCGGAGGGAACATTAGACTAGCTTTCTACAACCCCATCATATAATAAAAAATGTATCATGAGGTCTACTGAAAAGCTTACAAACCGCAGGGCAGCTTGTGGCGAGCTGTTGGTGAGTGGCGACACTGCGTACCTTATTGCCTCAGAGAGTCGGTCAGGGCCTCGTCTCCAGTTTGCCTTTATTGGCTGGCTGGGGTGGAACCCCAAGAGTGCCTGCAGGATTCTCAACTCTGTCTTGCCTTTATCGGCCGGCCAGAGGGGGGCCGCCAGAGCTATATGCTCGGGGGTGGAAGTGTCTAAAGGCGTAATAGCGGGGAAACCCACTCCGGGTCTCTTAGACCCGCGACGGCGAAACCGGGGCCACACCTCTCTACACCTCTAGCCGCTCACACGTCTGTTGCCCCCTTCGCCTATGTACTGGCGGCTTTTCAGGGGGCCCAGCTAGTGAGCTGGCGAGTCACCGTCTGCCAACACTTCAATTTTAAATGTTGAAAGGCAGACGCCGTTTTCTTCCGGCAATAGAAGTTATCAGTCCACCTAACACCCCTTCCCATAGACCAGATATTTTTCACCACATTTTACAATAGTCTTGCACCCACCTGGGACGGTCCATGACTGTACTCCAATAGTGCAGCCGTGGATAGTCCCGGGTTGGTGCCCCACCCCATTTTAGATTAAAGCTCTCAAAGGGGCCTCTGCGCGTTGGACCTGTGTCCCCGTGTATGCCTTCCAAAGGGCCGGACATCTCCCGCACGGAAGATGAGCCGTGATGTCCAGAGATTTTAATCTAAAACAATCTATTTACCATGGCATACCGTATCATAGGAGAAACATTGTCTATTAATAGACTGCCAATTGCTTAGTTGATTGATATATTAAGACTAGCAAATTAATTAAATCCAAAAATAGCTCACTCCCACATAACACCGTCCGATTCTACGCAAACAGGCAGGGAGGCATTGCTCCAACAAATATTAATTGTATTTAAACCAAACGCAAATATTCGAAGCGGAACGCATTATTCAGCGCTCGTGGCGATCGATTCTACCGTAAATGAATTTTATGTTATTACTATGTATAGTGATAGCTGATAAGAGGTTTAATAAAGAATAGGTTGCCTATTTTCTCCCCATATAGGTGTAAGGCCTCATTTACGGAGACGCGGGGCATCGCGCGTTGCGTGCGGTGTGGCGTCTCGCGGCGTGTCGTACGATTTTTCTGTTTACGGAGAGGCGGCGGGTGAAGCGGCCCGCATCATCACACGCGTAAACACTAACATATGGCAATGTACGATGTTGTTTATGAAGATGCGGCGCGTACGATGCCGTGGGCCCCGCCGCTGTTGACGCTACGTTTTACAGTGGACGGAGAATTGCAAGAATAGCTGGTCGCAAAGCTGCGTGCGCCGCCGCGATAAACGTCGCGTGCGACGCGGCGATGCCATCCGCGGGCTCCACCTGCATTTCAAGCAAACGTATGTCGCTTCTCCGTTAAAGCTCTCATACAACGCCATAATGTTTGAATTCAGTGCGGGCCGCGCCGCACAACGCGACGCGCGACGCCCCGCGTCTCCGTAAATGAGGCCTAAGAGGTGACTGAGGAATTTTGTCGAGAACGGCAGCATTTCATACCCTACGCAACATACACAACATAATCAGCCTGTGGAGGAACTAAGTGTGGTTTTTAACCACGAATTACCCCCCCTATCTTACTCATTGTCTTCCTGTTCGTCCAAAGGTTGTCTGGTAGATATCGCTATCAGCGATAACACCGCCATTGTACCCATTAATATGGTTCTCTATTGGAATATCGAAATATTATTAGCCGATTCTTATCTGGCCGACAACCTTTCGCCACTTTTCATTTCGCCGAATAGTTAAAACGCCGAATGATTAAAGTCCCTAATTATGTTTTGTAAGTTTTTGTTACGCCGCGCCGACTAGTCTGCTGGCCACTGTTTCATTAGTCAACTGCACTATTGGCCACTTTATAATTGTTAGATGGCTCATTTTCCTATCATGCAAGCAAGAAAGCGTGCAAGTGTTTTTGGGTTTCCTCCGGCAGAAGACTCGCTTTGTCACCCCTTCGCTTCGCTCGCACACTCAACCAGCGCTACACTCGGGAGGTCGCCGAATCGCTTCGCTCGTCACCTCCCCCCACTCGCTGCGCTTCGGCCTCGTGCACTCGTTCCACTCAGGATCTCCTTCGCGAACTTCTGGCTCCACGCTTTTAAATAACACTCTAGGGGTAGGACAGAGTCTGACCACGTGTAGTCCGGGTGCGCTGAGTCGGATTAACATTACATTCCGCTGTGTGAAAATAATGTTGTGCGAATACTTATTTGGCAAATTAAACAATAGCCAAAAAAGTATTCAACTAAAACAAAATTTCTGAATGATTTTTGCCAAATAATTATAGTGGCTAATAATCATTCGGCGAAATCAAATTAGGGTAAAAATTGCTTCGGCAAAGATTATGTCCGCGAATCGTTGTCGGCGTAATGAAATTCGATATGAAATACTTCGGCATAAACACTGGCACCCCATTAATCGACGACGACGTCTGTGGTCTAGTGGTTCGAGTGTCGGACTGCTGATCACGAGGTCGTGGGTTCGATTCCCACAGAACACAAATATTTATATGATGAATATAAGTGTTTGTGTTCGTCTGGGTGTTTCTTATGTATTATAAGTATGTATTTACAAAAAAAAAAGTATATAAGTATTATATCCATTGTCTAGTACCCATAGGAGCATCAAGCTCTGCTTAGTTTGGGACTAGATGGTGCTGTGTAGAAAAATGTCCCAAAAAAAATATTATTATTAATATAAATAATATTGTATCAGTAGACCAGTGCTGAAGCCTTTGAAAATGGTAAAAATTGAAATAAAATTATAGTAGGATGAAACCTATTGGAAAAGGAAGAGAATGTAACAAAAATGGAAGGAAAAATAATTTACGGGCGATCTGAGGTCGAGAAGTGGATGGGATTGCGTTTTTAAGGGTAAAAAACGGTTTGCCTCGATTTCCGGCAAAACTACAAGTCCTATGGAAAAAAGTTCAATGGCAAAGTTGTAGGTAATAAAAAGATCTACAACTTTTACGTTAACACTTTTTTCATTTAACCTCAAAATTTATGTGAAAAATTCAAATAACCGGAAATCGAGGCAAACCGTTTTTTACCCTTAAAAACGCACTCCCATCCACTTCCCGACCTCAGATCGCCCGTAAATTATTTTTTCTTCCATTTTTGTTATATTCTCTTCCTTTCCCAATGGGTTTCATCCTACTATAATTTTTTTTGGTTTCAAAAATTATCGACACTGGTCTAAAGAGCTGTGTTACAATTTTGGTGTACAATAAAGTATATTCTATTCTATAGGTTTTCGTATGACGCTCGGGACTGATGATTTAACGTGCTCTCCGGGGCACACAGGGGACTCGATATGGAACAAATGGCCATCCATCCAAGGGCTGACTGTAGCAAGCGCAGCTTAACCTCGCAAATCATATGATCCGCACGTTTGATAATTTGCCACTTGCCCTTCCAAATCTGTTTCAGTACTAAGCTACAAATAAGAAGTGGCAATAAAAATAAAATGCCAGCAATGGTTGTAGTAGTACATTCTCTATACATTGTCTATGTATAGAAGCTGTGGACAGAGCCGAGAATAAAAGGGAACTGATTTACATATAAATAAAAAGTTTTATCAGCTGCACTCGGTTGACTGGGTCAATGGATCTGTGAGCTTTTGCGACTACGTTAGTACTTTTTGGAATAAAAAACACTGTTTCAAATTTTTGTGACCGTAATCTGGCAAAAGGTGTGTGATCCTTAGCCAAAACCCGCATCCTAATTGCGCAATAAATCGCTATTGCTTTGATTTTGACATACCAACAATTTCCATAGCAACGACAACTATTTACTTCATCATCATTATTCAGCCAAAAGACGTCCACTGCTGAACTTAGGCTTCCCCCAAAAGGAGGGTTTGCCGTAATCACCACGCTTGGCAGGCGGGTTGGCGATCGTAGTATGGTTGTTAAAGTGCTCAGAAAACGCTGCTGCCCATCCTGTAGAGAATCCCTTAGTCGCCTTTTACGACACCCACGGGAAGAGATGGGGTAGTGCTATTCTTTAAATCCGGCACTACATGAGACTCTTTAACTCTAACTATGTAAAACGCAATGAATATTTTTGAATTGTCAAAATGAAAGATATTCTTCTTCTTTTTTTCGTGTCGAATGACTCGTACTAAATTTTGTCCGACCAGTATTGAGCAACCTGTACAGCTCTATCATTGGCCTCGTTTAGATCTTGGATGGTGCAGGTGGTTGTGCACGACAGGCAACTAAGGAGGTGACGCATGTCTTGTGATGGTGCTCCACACTGGCACTGCGTTTGGGATGGGTGAAGAATGCCCCATTTGGTCAAGTTAGTTTTACAGCGCCCAACCTGGGTCCGCAATCGGTTAAGAGATTTCCAGATTGGGCACTGCAGTTCACATCCAGGGGGTAGATGTTCTTCCGGGGTGCATGAAAAGAGCCTCCACGAGTGACGATACTTCAGTGCGTCCGGCGCACCCTGGGCAGTCAGCCTCGCTACCATCATTGCTGACTGGCTTTTCACCACGGCATGAGCTATTCTTATACAAGGTGTAAACGAATTCGTGTAATTCCTTAAAACCACATGATCTACTATTGATGTAGACAGGCCCCGCACGGGATTTCGTTTGATTAAAAATAAAAAAACAAATAATTATTTTTTCATGCGGCTTTGTTACCGATCGTATCTAAACCACCTACCTAATAAGTTTTTTTTTTTTTTTTTAAATAAGAATTTTTTTTTTTGCAAAAAATTTTTTTATTTGCTTGAACATTTCGATGCCACGCATAAATTAATGAAAGCACGGCGACACGGCTGGCAGGCACGACTAACGTGATATCGCTCTTTGTAGTCAGATAACTCAAGGCTTTAAAATGACTCAGAAATAGAAAATCAAGAATTTTTTTAGATTTTTTTTTAGTTGGTTTTCAAAAATTCCCATTTAGGGTTAATCTGTGTCACCAGTAGATCACGTGGTTTGAAGGAATTACACGAATTCGTTAACACCCTGTATACTTGCTATTGAAATTACGAATGTGATACGCAATTCAGATGCATATATATACGACCGGTCTTAATAACCGATCTCAATCTAAAATCTTTGGATAGATGTAGGTTTTTGACAGAAATTCCATGTAAGGGTCAAAATATACGTCCGATAGTTGCTTCCGGGAGCCGGATCCGACTATCTGATCGGATTCATGAAATACACGTACGATTCTCGTGTCCGATTTTTTCTGGACGACGACGACGCCCTGACGATGCTTACGATTCTGACATCCGATCCGATAGTCTGATCGTACGTGTAATTCATATTCAAACAAATGTATGACGCGGAGGCCTTCAGATAGTCTGATCAGACTATCGGAACCGACTATCGGAGGCAAGTATCGGAAGTGTATTTGGGCTCTTAGTAATGTCAAAAACCAATCCATATAAAGGGTGTGTCGTAAATAGTGGTCTAACGTTAAGGGGTTGACACACCGTGTATTCAACTATCACATACCACAATTTGAACCATTTTTTACCGTAGGTCTCAGAATTGTTATTTTTATTAAAATTAACTGTTCGTTTTACTAATTTAGCTGTAATTTCAACCCAATACATTATTTTCCTATTTTGTTTTTTTGTTAATAACTGCTGAATACATGTGCTATCATATGCAAGTTATTTTTAATTTCAAGTTATTTTTTTCGAACAAAAATGTAATACAAAAAAAAAACTAATTTTGGTATATGATAGCTGATGAATATATCGCATGTCGACCCCTTAACGTTGGACCACTATTTACGACACACCCTGTATTTTTCAATGGGAACCTTAATTAATATCGGCCGATAGACTACATAACATAACTTATCTGCTATCAAATATCGAAGCAAAAATAACAGCTGATATTTTTTTCTATTTCAATTCTAAATTTAAAAACATAACACTCGAATAATACCGTCCAACATTACACATTCGAAATACAAAAATTAAAATGAAAAAAATAAACATCCAAAGCGATGGACCCTCACACAAATGTAACGGACATATTAAAGGTCCAATTTAGGCATGGTCCAATTTACACGGCGGTTCAATTAAGACCTGCCAAACGTGCAAAAATAACTGAACTTTTCAAATATGATCCGTGGAAATACCTTGAAGGTTGTTATACTTGGACGTGGGGTATCCCGGTTTTATCTGACGGCCATTTTGTCCCACCTGATCGTAAAAAATAATTGAATGGCACAGGAAACGGTCCGTAATGTCCCCTTACCTCCTATGAAGGTTATAGTTAGGTCCAAGGATTGGGTCCACTGTTTCAATTAGATTCAGTGGCAACTGATTCATTTTTGAGATAGGATAGGCAGGTTTGCGTAAGTAGGTGTGGTGTTTTTTGCTGCGGAAAGGTCGTACGCTTACAAAAAAGGCAGATTTGAGTTTTTTTTTTTAGTCCTTTACTTGGTCACATTTGACCCTCGTCGCACCTGATGGTAAGTGTAGAGAGGGTCTAAGATAAAGCACACGAATCCAAGTAACAGAGATATAGAGAGATTCCCCTATACCTCTCTGGCTCTCACATACACACGACGGAACACAGTAAACTGCTTGACGCCGGACTTTAATGAGAGGATGGTAGCTAGCCAGGCGGACCGTAAAGATCTTACCACCAAGCGAAAGGTTGTCACCTGATTGGCACCACCCAGGGATCATGTGTGGGGTTTCGAACTAAGGTTGCCTTCTCACGGGGTCCCTTCTCTCTTGTTGCTGGGGAGTTTGTTGCGCCGTTTCTTCTTCACAGCATAAACACTAGGAAGCGGTGAAGGAAGGGCTTTTTGGGGGATGTATGTCTATATTGTAAAACTGACGTTCAAAAAGAACTAAGTAATTTTAGTCTAATTTGAATAAATGAGTTTTGAGTTTGAGTTTGATGGACGAGGGTGACTTCAGCCCCCATCTGATATCAGAATATTGCTAAGGGCTTCTCATGAGGTGTCTTTGCTAGTCAGTATCAGCGTTGAATCTAATCTGCCTTGCTAATTCAGATGTCTGCATCGTTTTAATTGCAAACAGTTTTAAGACTAGTAGAGTTCCTTGCGAAAGAGCTCTTCCGGTACTACCTCGTAAAGCAGCTTTGCTGTATTCCGGTTTGAAGGGTTATGGGTGCTGGTGACATTACAGGCACATGAGAGTTCCCCACTTTGTCTCTATAGTTGGCAACGCATGAGCAATCCTCTTGGTGTTGTAGGTGTATATGGGCGGTGGTAACCACTTACCATCAGGTGGGACGTCGGCTTGTTTGCCAACCAATTAGGTGCATAAATCTAAAAGACACAACAACATAATCGTTCAGGGGTGATTCTATCATTACAGTTATAGCTAATATCGGTATGTCAGGATTGCGAGCAAGGTAAATGTAGTAAATAAAACCAACATAGACTCTCCACCACTGAGAGTACTTGTATTTGGGTTAGTGTTAGAAACATGGAATAGATCACAATATAATACTTTACACAATTATTACAAGGTTACAAGATCATAAAATAAGGACAAGCTAGTCAGATATAAGAGGTCAGACTTTGTCAGCTGTTCAGAAACGAATGCACTCGCTTCGTCGATGAGCACCGCCTTTATAACATCGGGTGTGTTGATCCATATCGACGACTACCTTTCTTTGTCAACATTGTTTTTTTGAAAGGAATTTAAATTTCATTCTAGGATTGTTCCCCTGTTCTACATAAATACTAAAACACAAGAAAATAGTTTTATTCTATGAAGTCCACCTTCAATAAACAAAAAAGCTACATATTTTGGATGTGTACGGTTAATCACATTTAGTTGATGATGAATTACGCAGAATCCTGTTTGCTTTATCAATATTTATTGATAATATAATATCTTAATGTATTCCTTATCTATAAGCGACCACACGAAATAATTATGCTTCTTCTTCTCTCGTGTCAGCACGAGCTATACGAAAATAGCTCATGCTGTGGTGAAAAGATTAGCCAGTCAGCAAGGTTGGTAGCGGGGCTGACTGCCCAGGGTGCGCCGGACGTACTTAAGTATCGTCACTCGTGGAGGCTCTTTTCATGCACCCCATAATTATGCTTTTACGGGTGGATTAATAAGTTTTATTTTAGTGTCTGCAAATCCTAATAGCATACGGAATGAAATGTATTTATTCTGAAAAAATTAATTGATAGAAAGGAAAATAATAATTGGTATGTCAAAGATTTTTATATTTAAGTACTAAAAGTTTTCTCAAGTGAAATCTTTGAATTATTGGGAAATACATTTCTTTAACCATTAACATATGAATGATATTCGTGTACTAAATGTAATATAACCCGTCTCGGCACAGATAAAGTGCTGACACAATGATATGAAAAATATACATTACTTGAACTGTACAGAATAAAAATACTGGGCAAACGTCTGCTAATTAATAAGCGACCAGTTCTATGCAAAGAAGATCTTGCTGATAGATCTAAATTCTACTGAAACGTAGAACAAAATCGCTTCAGATCCTATAACTGCTGATCCAAGCAAAAAGGATCAAGCAGATAAGCAATTATCAGCTCAAGTAAAAACATCTACAAAAGGACTTTCAAAGTAACACGAATCAGAGATCTTGTAGAATAAAAACGTCAAAAGCTAAAAAGTGCTCAAGAAACTAGAATTCTACAAGTTGGTAACTTCCTGATAATAACAGTTGAATTAACTTTTTATCGCTGAAACTCCAAGTTCTGACGGTATTTAAAGACGAACTTACAGGCCTGATATTATATGATTGGACCTGGCTCAATTGATGAGAGGTGGCGATTATGTTAATGTGTTTTGAAGAATTCCAAATAAGCTTTGTTTCATGAATTGAAATCGCCAAGTTAATCGACACTAAATTGGTAGGTACCTAAGGTATCTAGCCTACGCAGCTTAATGCGATAAAGATAAACAATGTGATACCGCTTAATACTGCTACAGATTTTCCTATTACATACTAGATATTTCGGAAAAAAATTTCAAGTGTTGCGTTTGATATACACACATCAAAAAAAGTTTGCGATCTTTAGCATAATTATGTATGTGAAGATTCCAAATTCAAAGTCCAACTGAAATCTGATTTATACATATTTATCTAGATAACTATCAATCTATATTTATCATGATAATTATCGCTTTGAATCCCGATTAGAAAATTCGGCTTCAAAAAGGCTACATAATTTTTCAAAGTGATCGCAAACTTTTTTTGATGTGTGTAGATCAGTATCCGAATTGCGTATCACATTCGTTATTTCAATAGCTTTCATTTTGATAATACAACAATATTCATTGCGTGGTACATTGTTGTGGAGAAGTCGAATGGTTAATACATGCGTTGTTATGGAAATTGTTGAACTGTCAAAATCAAAGCCATAGTGATTACGAGTGTTTTGGGTAATTAGGATGCAAGTCTGTGTCACTCCAAAGTTTAGTTATGAAAACATGCTTACTCTCGCCTCTGCAATTCCGGAGTGAAACTTAAAAGAAAACTCAACCGATTGTTAGTGACCGAACAGAATAAAATAATAAGAACGCGCAAGCGCGAACGCACGGCGATTGGGCTGGAGACTCTTCAGGTGTCGCCCTAGCTGGGCACCCTACAGGTCTCACCAATAACTGCCTGGTTACGGAGAAACAGTTCGCAAGGATGAGCTACAAGCAGTAGAAAAGGAAAAAAAACTCACAACGGAACAGGAACTCTCTCTCACCTGACAATAAAGCTCAACTTCACATGAGCAGATCACACTTTTTTGGGTATTTGAGGCTTTAGTTGGATTTCTGTACGTAATTCTTATTTATTATGACGACATCTGTGGTCTAGTGGTTCGAGTGTCGGACTGCTGATCACGAGGTCATGGGTTCGATTCCCATAGGACACAAATATTTATGTGATGAACATAAGTGTTTTCGTTGGTCTGGGTGTTTCTTACGTATTATTAGTATTTATTTACAAAAAAAAGTATATAAGTATTATATCCATTGTCTAATACCCTTAGTACAAGCTCTGCTTAGTTTGGGACTAGATGGTGCTGTGTAAAAAATGTCCCAAATATTTGTTATTTATTTATTATTATTTCATGCCTAAATCTTGAGTCAAGGTTTCGAAGTCATACGTACGTAATCCTAAATATCTTATACCTTGAGCCACGCCCAAATAATATAGTAGGCGCAAAACACGCAATAGGCCCCGTCAGTCCACAATTACCTCTGTTACAAGGAAAGTCACTCCGCCAAATTTCCTCTAGCCGACATTCCCCTCAATTAGCCAGTTTTAATGGCAAATTATGGGTAAACATGGACCCCGACTCCCGTCTTGTTTAGTTGACATATTTTTGTAGTGAATTTAGTAGGGCAGGGATAGTTGGCCACTAAGATATAGTTCTTAATTCAGGATTCAAAGAACAGCTCTAAGAAGTTGTATGAATGTACCTGATTGAACAGTCAATGGCAGTAGCTAATTTTCGTGCTATTTACACTTATTGCGTCAGCGTAAAGATCATTTTCTAAAGCACTTCTAGTAAACATTCGTGCTCTTGAAGTTGCACTCAGTTCGGAAGTGATCGGTTTTACGAAGTTTCCCAATGTGATTTCTTATAACTAGCTAGTTAAATACTCACATTTGCCTTCCACCCTACTATTTTCAGACATTGAACAGATGTTGGACTTAACACCCCAAGTTTGTGTCGGGCAGTAGCGTCACCTGGAGAAGTGTTAAACTTTCTTGTATTTTTTTCTTTTTTAACGTGCTTTTATCTTCATGGGTCATCCTCCATCTTGGGGTATGCGGGGGATTATGTCAGACCCTGACCGACTAAAGCCACCACGGTGCTCTTCCGAGGACATAATATGCCATGGATTGGGGGATTCTCGAGTGCATTCACCACAACCCCGGCAAGTCTTGATCTCCCAGCCCCTAGCACCTCCATTTGTGAGACCTCGCCCTACGTCCTTTGGAGACGGAAGAGGTCTGACCCTATGGTCTATGATATGCAAGCCCAGCAAAGCACAGACACTGCGGGCAGTTCCAAACTTGGGAAATATATAAATCCAAAACTGGACTATTGGTAATCAAATCAAATCAAAATATTTATTTGCTTATAAATGGTTACAGTTTGGTGTTAAAATTCAGTAAGTAGTTCAGCATATTTTGTCTAACATATTGACAAGCAAATATTAATGTACAATTATATTATTATAATTATATTATTATTTATTATTATATAGAAAAGCTTTGACTCGACAGGCAATATTATGGTAAAGATTAAACTCAATACTTACTAAATTTCTTCACAATAGATTGAAAATCTGTAGATACTTTTGAAACGTCAAGGTAACAATAGTTAGTATCTTTCGCCGCTTCTTAAGCTGCGTCTATACTAGGCAATCACGAGCGGAGCACGAGCGGACCACGAATTCGGGTAGCATAGAATGAACTAAGGAACCTCGAACGCGCACGCTTCGAGCGTTTGGCTCGCGCTCGCCTGCGCTTCGCCAATTGTTGGTTTTTGACCAACACAAAGGAATATGCATCGCGCAAAGGAATTTATTTGCTATAAGCTCGTTGTACGTCCACACTTGACGCTGCGACCAAAACGCAGTTTCAGAGTTTCGTGAAAAGAACCTCCTGCAAGGCAAAAAAGTTGATTGAAATAATAGGATGTTGTTAGTAAATAATCTGGCAGCCATTACTATAACACCAACTTAGTAGAAAAATCTACTACGAGTAATGGAGTCCTAACTTTGTATGAAATTGTACTTACACCAGTTATTGATCATAAGATCGATTGTGACATTCAAAAAACTAATTGCTCCAGCCAAATTCGATGTAAGTAGATCAATTGGACAACATCACACTGTAATACCAAACCTAATCTAAATAGAATTATTTCACCTACTGGCTTCAAATTGGTTTATTTTCGAACATTTCATTTGACGGAATCAAATGAACGGAAATCAATTAAATGATTTCAAACGATTGAAACAAAATCCATTTGAATTTAGAACAGTGACGACAGAAATCGAATAAAAACTTTATATAGCTTCCTTTTTAAAGGTAATAACAACTTTAGATCTAAGATAAGGGTCTGCAATGTCTCTTTTTAAGACTTTTTTTTCGGCGACTGTCTAGAATTCTTTCCAATTTATTTGTGAAAGTGCGAAATGTTCAGTGCAATCTTGATTGCGCTGGCGTTGGTTTCATTTCCAGATATAAAGGGGCACTTAGCTGATTTTATCGTTTTTGTGAAAGATAGATAACGTTACATGCCAAATATTTGTGTGTAAGTAGTGAAAAGTTGTTATTTAAAGCGAGAACGCAATAAATGCAGCTTTCTCAAAGGTTTTAAATGCATGCGGTAATCACTGCTAATATCCAAAAAGTCTTTGATAATAGGGATGGTGGAGTAACCTTCCAAGCTGTGACCCATCTCCTAGGCCGCCAACGCGTTGGCTGATCAACAAGGACAAGAACAATTTCATTTCATAATCAATTCGTTGTTGCCTGCTAGCAGTATTGCCAGACATTCCGCTTTTGTCGGGACGTCCCGCTTTTCAGCCTTCTAAGGGCCTGTCCACATCTCCACGTCACGACGTCGTCAACGTGGAACGGTGCGATAACGCGGCACGGTGCGTTGACATAACGTGCAACTTTACGTTACCGTATCGAAAAATGCACGCCAGGATCATTGTTAGATTTATCGTTGACCATGTAGATCCTGAATTTTAATAAGAGAAACAGTAAGGTATGGTTTTAAAGCATCGGAACACATAGACGGCGACTAACCCGGGGGCGTGGAGAGCGCGGGCGGAGCGCATATATGTGCGCTTGCGGCTAGAGGCGGAACGTGTTACGATACGGTAACGTAGCACATTAGATCAATGCACCGTGCCGTGTTACCGTACATACCGTTCCACGTTGACGAAGTCGTGACGTGGAGATGTGGACAGGCCCTAAGTACACGTCCAGCCAGCATCCTGAGCGGGACGCCTAAAATCGCGCTATTTCACGTAGGTAAGTAGGTAGAGTATTGGTGCCGTAATAAAAAAAATGATTTGGTTGAATTTTTCAGTGATTTTGTAAACAGGATTTTAGCTGTTGCTATGCATTTCTTCTACGTCCCGATTTTTTGGTACTAGTCCCGCTTTTTAACCGATTTCAAAAAGAAGGAGGTTCTCAATTCGTCTGAATGTGTTTTTTTGTCTGTTTGTTACTCTTTATCTCCGCCAATTATGAATGGATTTTGATAATTCTTTTTTTATTTGGTAGGCCATACTTCAGAGGTGGTTTCATATATTTTTTATTGAAACAGACTCAGCGATTTTTGAAAAAATCAACAAAAACAAAAAAACATATACTTAGATGACGTTTTGGTTTGTTCCCGTCAGCAAAAGTTTTGATGAGGACTTTCAATCTCTGTTTTAACTATCGTCACAAAAAAAATTGCCAAGAACAAAGAAGATTGTATGTATTTATTTGTAAGGAGCCGTCATGATAATTATACATTAATACCTATTCTTAAAGAAAACTACCTGGGTGCTGGAAATATTACGCAACCGTGTCATTTAAATTTGTAGTCTTAAACCGTGTAATTTATGGCACTAAAACGTATTTAATAAATAACTTTAAATAAAAGTAAAAACCGATTTAAAAAAAAAAACTAAAAAAAGAGAAAAAATAACAGTTTCAGAAGTCGGTGCAATTCTACACTGAAACAAATAAAAGCCACCGACTTCTGAAATAGTTGTCCCAGTGTTTTGAAAGCTGGATCTAGCAACACTACTTGCTAAGGCACAGCAAGCACTCAGGTTTTTGAAACCTTCAAGAGACTGCAGGCTTGAAGCGGAGAAAGGGAATGTCGGATTATTACCACACACCAGGATTTAAGTGCGGTAAAAATATATAAGGTAAGGCTACAGCACAATAATCCTCCAGGGACTAAATTAAGCTTCTGAAGCCTTCCTGTACTAAGGTGTTCAAAACTCAAATATTCATTCGGTTTCAGCACTTGTACAAGTCACCAAGCTTGCTGGGTCCGGCGCAACGTTTTCTAGCTATCTGACCACTTAAAAATAAACGTCGAAATAAACTCAGATCATCACATTGTTTTGTATGGTTTTATAAATACAATAAAAAAAAAAAAAAAAATTGTCAGGCATCAAGGCCCATAGGGTAATAATATTACATCTTACTTACTAACTATATTAGTAAAATGCAGGAACACCAAAAAGAAAAACAAAATCACAATCACAGGATTGTTTAACAAGCTTTGTTGCCAACTTGTAGCCTGGTAAACCTCCCCATTGTAGGCCCATCGAGCCTCTCTGCAAACACCCTCAGAATGCTATTTCTGCTTCCCCTCACTCGAAGGCAACTTTCTTTCACATTATTGCAAAGTAATCGTCAGTGTGCGCATCAGCGAACATACCTGACGCACTACAGTAAGGTGGAAGCCTCAACAGCGCCCTGAAGGTATTGTTGTATTGAATGCGTAGGGCATTGTCTGCTTTTAGGGTATGGTTATCCCAAAGACTGCTGGTGTAAAATGTTTGGCAGTAGGCCTTAAAAAGAGTTAGTTTCACGGGAACTGAGCAACCATGAAACCTTCTGCATATCATATTACCCCTCACAGCCAGTGCCCTGCGCTCCCTTTCCATATCCAAGTCATCTTTTAATTCTTCTGTAACAATGTGGCCTAAATATTTAAAGTGGGCAATTCTCTGCAAAAGTAAACCATTTAGTTTTACAGGAGGGACAAATGTTGGATTTTTATTCCTACCTCGACCCTACAGCTCGACACCAACAGCTCACTTTTTGTAGGATTATATATTTTATCGTCCCGACAATATTCTATTCATAGACTGAATGTATGACTTAACCTAAAAGACTTCTAACATCACCCAGCAACAAAGTACAACAAAATAGCTTAAATACTTCAAGAACACACACCACTAATTTATTTTTAATAACAAACTTGGTCCGAATAAACGAAGTTTTTTTTAATACCAAGTGGAAACCGAGTCGCCAGTGCCAAGCGTTCTTCCAAGAAAATTAATGTTTGTTTTGTGAAATTATAAAACGTTTGTATGTGCGTATGTAAACGTATAGCGACCAGTATAACTTGGTATGTGGCGAAATATAGAACTAACGGATACGAGGCATAATGGTAAAAAAAAAGTTGCTCGGCCAGATCTAGAATTATTTGGCATATGGAAACCTCGAAACTTGACTATTGACTTAGGTGGATCTCCCACTACAACGCGCCACGCTCCGGTGCGCGTGTTTGCGTTTTTAACGTTGACCGTACCGCGGCATCCTGCGTGAGCGATCGAGAAGCGACGCGAAGCGGCGCGGCGCGACGCGAAAACAACGAACAGTCGATACCTATTAAAGTGGCCTAGCTACGTGACCAAACGCAAGTGGAGTGCGGTGCGTCGGGGCGCGAAGCGAAGCGCACGCGATCAGATGGATTTATATTTTCGCGCGAACTGGATGCGGTGTCGTACAGTGCTATTGAATGACAGCGGCGCGCGGCGGGCGGTTCGCAAGCTCCAAGGATAAAGCCGCCGCTTCGCACCGCATCGCATTGAATTCGCGTGTCACTACATCGGATCGTTTTTTTTACTTTGAACCGCCTACGTAAGACGCCGCGTAAGTAATTTCAGTTTGTATATAAAACACGCATAGTGTAACACTAACAACGTATCGACGCGCGTGTTTGCAGACCTCGCAAAAATATGCGCGTTACTGCAGATCTCAGTGCGCCATTCCTTACGGGACGGCACGCGCCCCTGCGCGTGATCGCATGATCTGCGCGTGATCTGCAACCACGCGCGTCGATGCGTTGTCAGTGTGTTGCACCATGCGTTTTTTTATATATTGACTTAAGTACATACGACCAAATTAGAGAAAAAAATTAGAAAAACATTACCTGATCTTCTATACAGGCTGTAAAAAGACCCAGGCACATAGCCGAAATCTACGCACTCTGTACATCAAACTAAATTACATCGACTAAAAATAATTGCTGGGAAACGACTTTTATTTTTAGGCATAAAAAACACTGTTTTTTGTAGCGCGCAATGTAATGCACGTAACCGATTGTGCCTGTGTGTGTTGTGCAGCGGCTACACAGTTGAGCCAAGGCGGTCGTGTGCATTTGATATTCATTGCCCCTCCATCCGAACCCCCTAGTCGCCGCAGCGACCGACTACAGTCCCTCTCTCATAAGTAAAGTTCGCCGTCCCAGGCACACACTTTTAGAACCCGATGACGAAATAACCCTCCTCCAGGAGGCGAGTAAATCGACCAGCACAATACACAACGTCCGCCGCCGTCCGGCATACCGTCCTCGCCGACGAGGCCCGTCGCGACGTCCCACCGCCGCCGGTCACGATCCACCGAGCTCTCCCGTCGTAGAGCCGGTCGTCTCTTCAGACTCCGCAGTCACACCGATAATTCAGCCCTCATCAAGCTGTCTCTCCCCCCCTAAGCCCCCGCCAGCAACGCCCTAAGCCGAGATCCGTGTCCCACTAGGGGTCGCCCTTAGTGCTGTTGTTGCAGGTAGTCATGATGTTAGTGTAGTACAAGTAGTTAGCTTAGGTTAAGTATTTTACTTCCCCCCCATTGGCTGGAGACCCTTCAGGTCTCGCCAATAACTGCCCGGTTACGTAGAAACCGTCCCCTAGGACGACCTACAGCAGTCAAATAGAAAAAAAAAATGATATTCATTGCGTTTTTGTAACTTCAAATGCGAAATTTGTTAGGAAAAATTGAAAATTTTGGTAATGTTTGTTTGTAAGAAAGTTTAGTATTATCACTTAGAATTAGTTTTTGTAAAAAACTAAAAAAAAAAATGTATACTTTTGACCTTCAATGTCTCCAGAACCAATGATTTCCCAGGTATGGTCTAGAAGAAAAAAAATATCCCAATGATAGGTAGAATACGCGGTTTTCGTTATCGTTAAGGGTCTTTTTACACCCGATATAATACTGCCTTTTGTGTCGTTACTTCTTGCTCTTGTAACCAGAGCCGCTGTGTTCTCCATCTACCAAGTTATACTGGGCGCACTGTAGCGAGGTAATAACTTCTACCTATTTTTGTTTACCTTCGGGATTGGATATGTACGAAAGGACCATTTTTTTTTCAAATTATCCCTATAATGTAAGATGGCGTCTCAGTAATATTTTCGTTATTATCTGGGAATTACTTTTCTGTCTTGTTTTATTTGGATTCTACCAATTTGGATTGGAGATCAAACTGAGGTGATAGCGTATCTTCATCTTGTATATTGAGAGTTAATGACGTATTTGCTTGGAAATAAATAGCAATATTTTTGTGACTTTATTTTCAAATAAGAATAAATCATAATTTACACTTTATATTTATTTTTGGGCTATAGACTGCAGTATTCTTTGCGTATTCAAAACAATGATGATGATGATGATAAAAATACCTATCTAATGACACATGCGTTGTTGTTATTGGTCATGTAGACCATTTTGTCCGGTCCTCTTTTCAAACTTCAAGACTCATTAATTCAAAATAGACTAGCATTATTAAATTATTTTCGAACGCCAATGTTCCGTTACATAAAACAGCCCCCTAAAGCTCCCGCCCTTCACAAATTGTTTAATCGTTTGTCGGGCGCTTTACGCTTTCTATTTCTTTTAAGATTTTAATCATAGAAATCTGGATTAACTTACAATAACATTGACATAGCCAAGAGGCCTAAGCCTTCAATTACCTAAGTTCCAAGAAAAGGATGACAGAGTACCCAAATCTAATTTATCGAGTCCCCATCCAAAGTTTAACATCAAAAAGACTTTAAAATTCAACAAACGAAATTGTCCCTTTTAAGGAAAAACGCTGAAAGCTAAACGGGTCGAGATGTTTGAATCGTTATTACATATGTTTTTTTTTCTCGAAAATCTTGAAGACGTTCTGGAAGAATTTATTTAATGTTTCCTTTGAGTAGGTATTCATTCATGTTGTCATTTTCTGTTACAGGATTTTTAAAAGCCGTGTCTGTCAAAGAACAATGATTATCTATAGTAGGATTATTAATTTCCTGGGGTGCATGAAAGAGCCTCCACGAGTGCCGATGCTTAAGTACGTCCGGCGCACCCTGGACAGTCAGCCTCGCTACCAACCTTGCTGACTGGCTAATCTTTTCACCACGGCATGAGCTATTCTTCTATAGCTCGTGCCGACACGATAGAAGAAGACTGAAGAAGATTAATTTCCTAGTCTAAACTGGCTAAAGTGGGAGTGGGCCGGTCATGTCGCTCGAATGCACCCGGACAGGCGGGCAAAGACCGTTACTCACTGGATGCCTGAAGGAGGACATCGCCGTCGAGGTCGACCTCGGCGTAGGTGGTGTGACGATCTAGACGTGTTTGCAGGACTTGCATGGTCATAAACGGCAAAAAATAGAGATGGTTGGAAAACAAAAGGGGAGGCCTTTGCTTAGCAGTGGGATAGCCAATAGCTTAGAAAAAAAAAACTGACAAGTTCTAATGTCAAACACCAATGCACTTATGTCAAACAACAATGCACTACTGTCAAACAACAATGGCGGCAACCTGTCAATTTACTCTAGCGAATTAAAAATCCTACTATACGACGTTTACTTAGTCAAGCCAGGGGGTTGCATTAGGTTGTTACCACACCAATCGATCTATCGTTGATCGATGCCATCGAATGACATCGGTCAATGTTTAGTCCATCGATTGGTGTATGTATCGATCGACGTCGACTAATCCATACTACCATCGATCGACAGCATCGATCGACGATCGATCGATTGGTGTGGTAACACCCTTACGCCTTGTACAGACCAATCGAATGAAGGCGAACGTACGCGAACGAGTGAGTGCGGACGGTTGTTCAGTGAAGGCGAGCGAACGCGTACTGTTATGAGCCTCAGTAAGAATAGCTATTTGTGTGCTATGTTAAAAAAGCTTAGTTTTCGAAATCTTCATAATAAATTCACAAATCGAAAAATATCTATGGTAACAAGTCCCAGGAACGCGGTTTTGCGACTTTTGTCATACCATACCCCTCTCGCCGTAGGTATGTCTTATTTGACGGGGAGTGTTGTGAAGGGAGAAGTAAAACCTAGGTTTTTAAAAAATGAAATTCGGAAATAAGTTTGAGACAACCGTCTATCACGGATATCGGGATGAGACTGGCTGGAATGGATGGAATGTTTGATCATGATAGGAAATAGCTGAGTGGGCAGGAAGGGTGTGTATGGTGTGCAAGAAAGAGTGCAATGTGTAGCTATAACAGTACGAAAGCCTTCGCTCGCGTTGCAGTATCACCTTTTTCATCGTCATCCTCATGCGTCAAGTCAATTTTTTTCTTTGATGATGAACCTTTTTTGTCACAGGCTACTATGGTTTTGTATGATTCGAACCTTTCGAACATAGAAGTACTACTACGTACATAAAGTCCTCGGATTCGAAAGACACGGTTTTCAATTGAGACATGGAAGAGAAAAAGTGAAATGACGCATGAGGATGGCGATGAAAAAGGTGATACTACAGTGTTCGGCTATACTCCGCAGTATGTAGGAACATACAAAGATCGCTCTGTGTGGACACAGCAGCGAAGTCGAGCGAGCGTTCGGCTTCCAACGGGCAAAGCTATTCCTACGCTTTCGTTCGCCTTTGTTCAGTTGGTCTGTACAAGGCGAATGCCAGGAATGATTCGTTTCACTTTCTACCGGGATCATTCACGTTTAATGTAAGATGTAATGCAAGATTCAATTTTGAACATTATTGCCAAGTAGTAATGTTCAAAATTGAATCCTGTATTGGTACATTACACGCTAATGTTTCCGATCAGGGAGCGCGTTAATGGGTGCGTTAAGGAACAAATGATTTTTAGGGTTCCGTGCCCATAGGGTAAAACAGGACCCTATTACTAAGACTCCGCTATCCGCCCGTCCGTCTGTCCGTCTGTCACCAGGCTGTATCTCATGAACCGTGATAGTTAGACAGTTGAAATTTCCACATTGTATTTCTGTTGCCGCTATAACAACAAATACTAAAAAACAGAATAAAATAAATATTTAAGGGCGCTCCCATCCAACAAACGTGATTTTTTTGCCGCTGTCCGTCCGTCTGTCACTAGGCTGTACCTCAAGAACCGTGATAGTTAGACAGTTGAAATTTTCACAGATGATGTATTTTTGTTGCCGCTAAAACAACAAATTAAAAAAAAAAACAGAATAAAATAAATGTTTAAGAGGGCTCCCATACAACAAACGCGATTTTTTTGCCGTTTTTATAGAAAATGGTACGGAACCCTTCGTGCGCGAGTCCGACTCGCACTTGGCCGGTTTTTGATTAATTATAGTGTGAACCATTATCGTTGAAGTTGAAAGCATTATTTTTGAAGTGTGCCTTAGTTTGTTGTTTAAAGGGGAAAATCTACAAGTCCGTGATAAGACCTGTCGTACTGTATGGATCGGAATGTTGGGCCGTGAAGAAGACGGATGAAAAAAGATTGCATGTAGCGGAGATGAGAATGTTGAGATGGATGTGTGGAGTGACCAGAATGGATAAGGTCAGGAATGAGTATATCACAGGAAGTTTGAAAGTAGCGCCAGTCACAGAAAAGTTGAAAGGGAACCGTTTGTCTTGGTACTGGCATGTGAAGAGGAGGGATGAAACGCATGTGACCAAAAGAGTTATGAATATAAATGTGGATGGATGGAGAGGAAGAGGAAGGCCAAAGAAAAGATGGATGGATTGTGTGAAGAATGATATGAAAGAGAAGGGAGTCAGTGATATCATGACGGGTGACAGGACGGAATGGAAGAAGAAAACGAGTTGCGCCGACCCAAAGTAACATGGGATAAGGGCAGGAAGAAGAAGAAGCCTTAGTTTGTTGTTATTTTCATTAATTTTAAAGTGCTTTTAAATACGGGATGTATTAATATGCCTTTCAGAAACCAGGGCAAGTCTTGGTGGTGAATTAATTTTGGCGTTGAACAGCTTTCCAGAAACCGGGGTAGTAAGCTAACGCGTTACATTTACACTAACGCCTTAATTGGCGCTTTAACTTGAATGACCACATCTACGTTTAATCCCTATAGCTTAATCTCTTTGATGACTCAGCTTAAGCGGTCATCCCGTGTATGTTGTCACACCTAATAACATTATTATCGTGTTGGTAATTATTTAATACGATACAAAGTGTCACATAACGGCTATAGGCGTCACAATACAACATTGTAGGCCGCAGTGATTAAAAGGCTTTATTTATTTAATAATTTATGTACACATAGCACTTAATAAAAGATAAGTTCATCAGGAGCATAGCGTACAGAGACACTGCTTATTTCTAAAAGAAATCTGTTCAAGCAGACCTGTGAGAGGAGAATTTAGAACAAGAAATGTAGACAATATTGTATAAAAACAAAAGAAGCAGATAAATATACAGACAAAAAGAACCACACATATACAAAAAGAATAAACTATACAGTAAACTTACTTAAATGCATAAAATAAAAATACAATAATTATTTGTATATAAATACCTATTTAAATATTTTAACTTAATTAAATAAAATAAGGCTTCTAAAAATCCTAGCATTTTCTCTCTGTAAGTATTTTATTTTTATTATTCTTTTACTTGTTTGCGTTTGACCCCAGTAGCACCTGATGGTAAGCGCACACAGGGTCTAAGATGGAGCTCACGAATCCAAGTAACAGAGATATAGAGGGATTGCCCTATACCCCTCTGACTCTCACATCATCATCATCATTCAGCCGAAAGACGTCCACTGCTGGACATAGGCCTCCCCCAAAAAGGTGGGGGGTTTGCCATAATCGCCACGCTTGGCAGGCGGGTTGGTGGTCGCAGTATGGTTGTTAAAGTACTCAGAGAACGCTGCTGCCCATCCTCTAGTGAATCCCTTAGTCGCCTTTCACGACACCCATGGGAAGAGATGGGGTAGTGCTAGTGTGACTCTTACATACACATGACGGAACAAAGTAAACTGCTTGGCGCCGGACTTTAATGTGAAGGTGGTAGCTAGCCAGCGGACCGTATAGATCCTACCACCAAGCGTGCTGGGTTTTGTTGAATCTTACAACACGCGTCTATTGCCAGCGTGCGGTGAGGAAGTTTTATATTCTAGACCGTCAAACACGGGACAAAAAGTTGAAAGTATTTAGGAAGACCATATAAGATTTAACAAGCTCGTGGCTAAATAATTACAGCGCATAGACCGATCTTCCGGGTTAAGCCACGCTTGCCGAGGTTGGTCTGTGGATGGGTGACCATTTTACCATAGCGAGTTTCCTCCGTGCCTCGGAAAGCACGTAAAGCCGTTGGTCCCGGCTGTCATTTGTAGATCTTTGACAGTCGTTACTGTTGGTCAGAAGCCAGAAAGTCTGACAACCAGTCTTACCAAGAGTATCGTATTACCCAGTTACTGGGTTGTGGAGGTCTGATAGGCAGTCGCTCCATGTAAAATACTGATATTCAGCTGCATCCGGTTCGACTGGAAGCCGACCCCAACATAGTTGGGAAAAGGCTAGGCAGATGATGATATAAGATTTAACAAAACCCAGCATGCATGGTAGAATCTATATGGTCTACCTGCCTAGCTCTACCCTCACGTTAAAGTCCGGCACCAAGCAGGTTACTGTGTTCCATCGTGTGTTTTTGAAAACCAGAGGGGGTATAGGGGAATCCCTCTATATCTCTGTTACTTATATTCGTGTGCTTCTACACAGCCCTGTCTGCATTTACTATTAGGTGCTACCGCTAAAGTCAAACTCGACCAAGTAAAATATGTATTTATAAAAAATGTGATCGCAGTGTGACGACACAACTAAGAAGTCGCATCAGCAAACTTCGTAAAACCGATCACTTCCGAATCACCATGAATGTTTATTAGTACTGCCATAAATAATAACCTTTGCGCTGACGACATAAAGACTAAACAACGCAACAGACCAAATCACTACATACTTAGTATAAAACAAAGTCGCTACCCGCTGTCTGTCCCTATGTATGCTTAGATCTTTAAAACTACGCAACGGATTTTGATGCGGTTTTTTATTAGATTGAGTGATTCAAGAGGATGGTTTATATGTAAAATACATTGCACTCGGGCGAAGTCGGGCCGGGTTGCTAGTAAATCACAAATTATAACCTACTAGCTGTACGGCATGCGTTGTAATGAACTTTTTCCTACTTACTACTTACCTACATACCTTCAGAATCAAAATCAAAATAGTAACAAAAAGTCAAAACCATTCTCATGCATGCGGTAAACAAATGAATAATATGGACATACTGAAATATTTTTTTTTTTTTTATATATCATAATTTTCTTTCATAAGAACCTTACCATCAACAAAAAAAAAATTGCGAAATCGGTCTAGTCGCTCACGCGTGATGCCGTGACCAAGGGAAATAGGGATTAATTTTTATATATATAGAAATTATAAGCACAAATTATAAGCTTCTTATTATTGCAAAATAATAACAACACCAAAGAGTAATACTCATATTCATTCCCAAATTCCATTTAAACGAAGCAAAGAGCGTAACACCAATTAGGATTCCAAAGAATGCTTTATTCAATACAGTTTATCCGTCTATCCCGATAAGGCAATTATCATAACGATTTATAACACGGGCCCCATTAAAAAGGTTCGCAGTTGCCTCGAAAATTTGTTTTTGACCTATTTATCTTTGAGTAATGGTGGAAAGCGAAATTATGTTACAGATAAAGAAGGATACAGTCAGAATGAGACGTAAAAGATAACTCTATGTTAAGTCGATGTTATTAACGAATGTGTGACATTTTTGTATTATTTTCTCGTATTTTTCGTACTTTCGCGACGGCAGCACTGTTTTCGCGACGACGATTAGAATAGAATAGAATATACTTTATTGTACACTCAAATTTTAACACAGCTCTTATACAATATCATATTTTGAAGGGTACAATGGCGGTCTTATCGCTGATAGCGATATCTACTAGACATCCTTTATATGAACAAGAAGACAATGAATAAGATAGAGGGGGTAGTCCGTGGTGTACTGCTGCAAAATATACAACGTTATTTTTACTTTATACGAAAACCGAGACACCCCAACAAGATTTTCATCAGAACTGCCTGAATATGTGTTTTTTTTTAGTAAATCTCCAAGTTACACCTTAGTTTATGTCGCGTTAAGTTCGGTAATAAAGTGTGAAATGCCTGAGATGTGCTATGCAGGGGTTGTCTAATACACGGAAACTGACCGGGCGGACCATTTCAAGCCTCAAGGTGTCTATTCCCGTCAATTGTTATGGGTAGAAACCTACTGAAAAAAAACTGAAGACTATGAAAAAACAAAAAAAAAAAAAAAGTGGTGTAAAAAATATGTCTATCGATTCTCCTAGTGATTCTGAACAAACTAGTTTCAGGTTTAGTATATACTAAAACTAACCTAGTATACTATACACAATGCATACGATTTTAAAATTGCGCGATTTTATCTCGAATATAGTTTCGCGACTATACTTTCGTAAATGTAACCGTCGCACAAACATGATTAATGAATGAATTATTTCATGCTCTTCATTAAGGGCACAAATGGTTATTAGATTTTAATCATTGAGTATTTTTCGTACATTTTATAGTTATAATTTTGCAAAAGATTCTAATGCGGATACGTTTACAACAGAAGGGTTAATAATATCATATTTGGTGATTTATAGCACTAGCACACATTGTCCGAACTGAAGTGCGAAAATATTTTTTCTTAGCCACATGAAACCGATGACAGCTCATGTTTCAAAACAACGACAATACTGTCGCGATTATAGTCACTTTCGCGTAGATCCATTAAATGTAACATCGGTTTTAGGAGTTTTAATTTTTAAATATAATACGTCTACTTAAGTTATGCACTTCGGCTATCTTCGTGTTTTCGAATTTGTACGAATTAAGCGACCAATTAAGTGTCTTATCCGGAATTAATCCGAAGAGGACGAAGCCGGAGTTATACAAGGTTAGTCGGAAAGGAGGTATTAATCCGAAAGGTTGTTAAAGCACCCATAATAATGAATAACTTTTGTTCTACAACTTTCCCCTAAAATCAATAGTTTAAGACAAACAGCTGTTCAAACATTTCTTTAAAAGTACGCTAAAATCTATCTGTTATCAGATATCATCAGCTGTGTTTACATTATAGGTATGTCATATTTGACGTCACGGATTAGAAGTTCCATTTTCTGAATTCGTAACTGCTATATTTTTCTATGACATGAAACATACCGTTTTACAGCGAAAAAAAAAACACATTGCTTGGCGATATCGATGGGTCCTATGTATAAGGGCTAAAGTGGCATTTCTGTCATTTCCAATGTGAACCTACAAATATCTACAGTTAAAAGCTTAAAGCTTCAAATCGGAAATCACTTAAATGCTACTTTGGCCCCATAGGACCCATCGATAGACTGCCAAGCATGCTCATCACACCTCTCTTCACCGCTATCGGTATCCCCATAAAGTTCAATTAACCCTGGTTCTATCATATATTTAAACAAGGTGGGTCAAAAATCGTGGATCAATGAAACAGGGCGATAGTTGAGGTTAATTGCAGCATTTTATGGTAGTACATTTTTTTTACAGTACGGTTCTAAAGTTGCAAATGTTTTTTCGTGAGACTTAAAAGATATTGAAAAAAGTGCCAATACTGGTACCCACTGTCATAAAAGCACTTTCAAGCAACTAAACACCATTAATTGTTTTAAAATAAAGTGCCCATTTTACCCTAATTGCCTATTTATTCTAAATTTAGGTATTTTCTTAAAAAACTCAAATTGTCATAACTTTTAAGGAGATCAAGTTAGGGCTCTGCCACACTGATATTTTTTACTGCAAATAACCCCAACTATCGCCCTGTTTCGTTTGATCCACGATTTTTGACCCACCCTCTATGTATATTATTAGCTAGGAAGCGGTGAAGGGAGGGCTTTTTTGTGGGCTGTCTATTGTAACATTGACGTTAAAAAAAAAAACTAAGTAATTCTAGTATATTTTGAATAAATGAGTTTTGAGTTTGAGTTAAATATTATAATAATTATTTCTATTTCCACTAATTTCCGCCGCAATTTTCAGAAATTACATTGCGTCACTATTTTGTTTGATTTCGTTTACCTGTTTTCCATAGGTGCTAAATTAATTTAGTAATTCTAACATACTAGTTTATCGGCCACATTCATAACAATACGACCTGACAGAATATGATTATGCTCATTAATATTTAACAATAGTGCATAATTCATGAGGTTTCTATGAATTTGTGTGATAAAATTTATTGTCCAAATACATGACATAACGTAGCCCGTTCAATTATGTGTAATAATGGTGAAATTTTATAATAAAATATAAAAATACTAGCTTTAGACCGCGCCATCGCTAGCGTTAAAAAAAAACTCTCAACCCACTACTAAAGTTTCTATAATATATATTCAATCATGATTCAAAGTACACGTGGCGCCATCTAATATCGTTATTGTTGTTTTCCACGGGAACAGTACTTTTTTTCGGGATGAAAGGTACTCTATGTCCGTGCCTTACATCTGACAACATATATTATGCAGGGTGTTAACGAATTCGTGTAATTCCTTCAAACCACATGATCTATTAATGGTATAGATTAACCCCGCACGGGATTTAAATTGATTAAAAATAAAAAATAAAAATTTTTTCCCAAATATTTTTTTTTATGTGATAGAAAATTTCGATGCCATGCATAAATGAATGAAGGCACGGCGACACAGCTGACGGGCGCGACTAGTCCGATATCGCTCCATACAATCAGTTAACTTGGGACGCTAAAATTACTCAGATACAGAATACCATGGTTCATTTTTTGAAAACTTTTTTTTGTTGATTCTGAAAAAAACCTATGCAGGGCCAAAAAGTGTCACCAGTAGGTCACGCGATTTAAAGGAATTACACGAATTCGTTAACACCCTATATGCAAAATTTTAGGATGATCAGTTTAGGCGTTTAAGCGTGAAAAGGTAACAAACAAACAAACTTACTCTCGCATTTATAATATTCGTTAGGATGGCGCGTAATTGTGACTGTATTAATTTAAATTCTGGCGAAATATAATTACATCATCATGAGCCCATTACTGTCCCACTGCTGGACACGGGCCTCTTCTCAGAATGAGAAGGATTTAAGCCTTAGTCCTCCACGCTGATCTGGGGCCTAATTCCCCTAAAATAAATCTTGATACATCACAACCGAACCAAGGCCGAACCGTTCATTCAGACAGTTCTCAATTTCAAAAGCTATCAAAATGTTTGAAACAACAAAACAAAATCAATCATTTTGAAAGTTTTCGAAAACAAAAACTGACTGACGGTTGTGGTTCGATTGCGTTTGGCAACAATTTATTTTAGAAGAATTGGGCCCCAGGTGCAAGTTGGCGGAATACACACACCATCGAGAACTGTTTGGAGCCCTCTCAAGTGTGCAGGTTTCATTACGATGTTTTCCTTGCCCGTTAACGCAAATGATAATCTATAGGTCTAGCTCATAACTGAGTCAGTGTCTGAGGTAGCTGCGCGGTGCGGGAGGGGTGTGGTGACGCGACGCGAGAGCTCACTGATTCGTCAACTTACCTCAGGCACTGACTCAGTTATTTATTTATTTATTTTATTTGGTCTACCAACAATTGTTTACATAAACATCTTGCACATAAAAATAACATTAAAACTTTAAGCAGTGTAACAATTACTTAAAGGTAAACACCACATTAACTAAATTATATTAGTAATAATTGTAAGCTAAGTAGGTATAAATTTCAAGTTTACAAGACAACTTAAAACTAAGAAAAAAAGAAATGTATTTGATTTTATTTATATAATACTGCCCAGATTTAGTAAACAATGCTTTACAACAAATCACTTAAACAGTCCAGAATTTTAGATTTCTGCTTAGTGAGGGAATCAAAGTGAAAGTCGATTACATCGCTGCAACTATTTAAAACCCTACAGAACCTGGCACATGGAGAGTTAGATCCCAACACGGTTCTTCTCTGGGGGGGACAAAATGGAATTCTTGAAGGAGCGCGAAATTTAAAAAGTGCAAGCAACGGTGGTGAGTCGATAACTCCTTTCAGGATTTTACAAGCAAACAACAAAGAGTTATGCGCTAGACCTACAGTTATGTTTTTTTTTATTTAAATTTTATACTTAATTTCCTTTTTTTTGCCTCATGTCTGATTTTGAAGAACAGCATTCTTGCGCAACACATTCGTAAACACTATAGCTTTGATTTTGACAGGTCAACAATTTCCATAGCAACGTTCGTATTAACAATCCGAAATCTCCACATGTAGGTAGAGACTGGGGCCCAATTCTTCTAAAATAAATCTTGATAAATCACAACCGAATCAAGGCCGAACCGTTCATTCAGACAGTTCTCAATTTCAAAAGCTATCAAATTGTTTGACAAAAAAAACAAAATCAATCATTTTGAAAGTTTTCGAAAACAAAAACTGACTGACGGTTGTGGTTCGATTGCGTTTGGCAACAATTTATTTTAGCAGAATTGGGCCCCAGGTGAGACACTAACGATATCTTAAAGGGTCATTGTACTCATCATTATGAACAACTTTTACTATTGGATCAAAGTTGAAATCGAGAAGAAAAATCAGCTGTTTCCTTTATTTTAACGAGTAATGCGAACATAAATGTAGGGAACAGCTGTTTTTTTTTTTCGCGATTTCAGGTTTGGTCCCATAAATGCAGGGTTGCAAAAAAAAATGATGGCCACGTTTGTCTCCAAAACCGGCCATGTTACGACTATTCCTCTTGAGGGACAAAGGACGGTTAATGCAGAATGGTATGCTAGCATTTGTTTGCCACAGGTAGTTTCTGAACTCCGTAAAGAGAACTGCAACCGCCGCACCATCCTCCATCACGACAATGCGAGTTTTTACACCGCGCACAGAACAAAAGTGTTTTTAGAGCAAGAAAACATAGAATTATTAGACCATCCGCCGTACAGCCCCGACCTAAGCCCTAATGATTTCTATACTTTCCCTAAAATAAAGAATAAATTGCGTGGACAGAGATTTTCATCACCTGAAGAAGCTGTGGACGCCTACAAAACGGCCATTTTGGAGACCCCAACTTCCGAATGGAATGGTTGCTTCAATGATTGGTTCCATCGTATGGAAAAATGTGTCAAAGGAGAATGCCCATGGACAGTACTCTTGAGAAATGTCTTGTGTCTCAAAAATTTTAACAGCATGAAATATCGAAAATAAAAATATATTTTTTAAATAAGACTTAATTATCATTTATAATGGGATATTTTTTTCAAAAATAATTAGTACTTTTAAGTTTCCGGCTATAAAGTACGCCATTTTTTATATGGCCTGTCAATACCATAGAAGCAATACGTACTCAAGGAGTACTTATTACTTCTATGTATGTACTACGTAGTCAATACTAGGGATCATTGACCATTTTTTCTATTGCGTTTAATGTGCCTACCTACCCACTTATAATAAAATGATATCGATTCTGTATTAAATAAAATAAAATAAATTATTGCGTATCAAGTTAAATAACTGTTTAAGTTAAATCGATCAAAAATCAAATGTATTAGAATCAGCACAGTTACAACCTTTTTTCAATTTTTCATTGTCATTGACAATGAAAAATTGAAAAAAGGTGACAATTGAATTCACAATTTGTCAATTCATGTCAATTCAACTGTCAACCAGTATATTTTTTTTGCTGGTTTTGGTACGTTGTGCGTCGAGTTTGGGCCTTACTGCTGCTAACCCATTGAAAATATTACTAAAGACAGGAGTTTATGTGTTGTTATATACATTGATCATGGCGAGTGTGACTGTGGAGCGATGTCTCAACTGCTCTTTGAGATTAACGCCACATAAGCGTAGACTCATGTTGTCCGATTTCCGAATATATTTCATGAACATTTTACGAGTTTGGATCTCACCAACGGCGGGAGGATTAAAATTGTGTTTTTATCGTAGTATGATCTTTTTACTTGGGAACTGTGCTTTTATGTTTCTGTACCATGTAAAAAATCTTAGTGGACAAAAGTACAGTCCATGTTTGTGTGTTAGTTCTTCACCTCACCAGTTGGGTTACCGGATTTTAATATAACTTAGGTAGGTACCTACTATTGTGTCCGTAATAACCAACTTAATAATGAATGGTTTATTTCAATCAGTAAAGTGTATTCTGAGAAATAGCTACCTCTAAATATTAATTGTATGTAGTTTCGTATAAGATTACGAGTTACACAGAATTATAAATACTTTTTTTTTCAACTCTCAACTGAAGGCATATTAGTCATGAGTGTTTTACACTGTTGCAAAATGCACTCGCATCCCAAGGACAGTTGACACCAGGCTGTCTGTTATAGCAGTGGGATTTCCATACTGAGATCAAGAACTCACCGAGTGCCATTAGACTGCCCACAAAGAAACAGCTTTTTTCAATTAATTTGTGGTCAAACCTAACCTCAAAACAGTAATTTCGTTTTTGTAAATATCTCGGAAATGCCATTGTAGTTTGTGTTGAATTTTTTAAGGAAGTATTTAGACATGTCCTCGAGTATTTTAAAGATGATTTGATGAAGACACAAAAATGTTGAATTGAGTACTTTTGTCCATAGTGCCGTGGGCATTCTCCTTTCGCGGAGAATACTTCGAAAAGCAATAAATACATTTTTAAGTAGTAATGTTGTGTCACTTCCTTGATTCCCGAAATTTTCAGTGCCGCCCTCGTAGTGTCTCACCAGTCATTCTGTATACCACGCAATGACTACGTATTGTTTTTGACACATCAACTGTCATGCATGATTGATGTTGGTTACGTTACGCAATTGCCCTGTTGATCGTATTCCGTTCAGCAAATATATATCCAGTTATCATCAAGTAAATTTTTTAATCAGTTCAGCCCACTAATACTTAAATAAATATTAACCTGTAACTGTCCCACTGCTGGGCAAAGGCCTCTTCTCATACAGAGAAGGAACGAACATTGATCGCCACGCTTGCTCACTGCAGGTTGCCGATTTCAAACCATGAGTCTAGGTTTCCCCACGATGTTTTACTTCACCGTATGTCAGTGGCGTCTTAGATTAACTAAGAAACTACATATGAAATTGAAAAAGTCACATTGGTAAATGCCTGGGTTTGAACCCACAACCCGGTGTTTTACAAGCGGGTCTGGTAACCTCGGGGCCACCACAATATGTTAAAATCGCTTAGAAAAATTAAATTTTCTGATTAGGTACATTGTTATCAATTATAATGGATTAAGCAACCAATCTTTCGATCGCAGCTTTAAATGACTCACAATGTTTGTTCACGCCTTTACGTCATCCACGGAACACCAAAACCCCGTGCTTAGCAAGGAACACGGCTTTAAAAACAATTAAGTTGTACAAAACCAAAAAGCTTTTGATCCACCAATCAAAAAGCTCGAAATCAAACTCCATCCATGGCTGCCGATGTCCATGTCGATTTCTAAAAAGCCGTTAAGTGCGTAAACCTAAGTTTGAGTTATGAGCAAAAACGTGGAAAATGTTGTCCCTAGAAATTCTGAAAGAAGTTATACCAAATCGTTGGGCTACTTCTTCTATCGTGTTGGCACGAGCTATACGAGAATAGGTCATGCCCTGGTGAAAAGATTAGCCAGTCAGCAAGGATGGTACCGAGGCTGACTGCCCAGGGTGCGCCGGACGTACTGAATTACCGTTACTCGTGGAGGCTCTTTTCATGCACCCCAAAAAGTATGGCTACTTTAAGCTCATTGCATAACTTTTAATGGGTTACAAGACTAATTTTGTTTTTTAAATATATTTTTTTCATCTGTAATAATAAGATTAGTTACGGTTTACTCACGTGCATTTTTCGGGATTGCTCGACTAGATTTAGATCTCCGTTTGGGTCCGAAACTAGTCAGGTAATCCCGAAAAATGTACGTGAGTAAACCGTAACTGATCGTAAATATGAATGTGTCTCACGAAAGTTATAATACATTTGCAATATGGTATGATATGGTAATGTCTCTGTTAAAGTCTCAGGATCTCGTAACTGACAAATGATAGAAAAATACGGACCAAAATGGTCGATAGAGAAAAGATTGCACTTTTAGGTAGTATACAGGGTGTAAACTAATTCGTGCAATTCCTTCAAACTACATGATCTATTAATGGTATAGGTTAGATAGCCCTGCACGGGATTTAGATAAATTAAAAAAAAAAACAGTTTTTTTCCCAAATCTTTTTTTTTGTGTGTTCATACACAAATTAATGAAGGCATGGCGACATAGCTGACGAGCACGACTAGTTTGATATCGCTCCACGCAGTTAGTTAACTCGGGACGCTAAAATTACTCATATACAGAATACCTACCATGTTTCATTTTTTGAAAACTTTTTTTTTTGTTGATTCTGAAAAAAACCTATGCAGGGTCAATCAGTGTCACCAGTAGATCACGCAGTTTGAAGGAATTACACGAATTTGTTTACACCCTGTAAAAACTCAATTTTGACAAAATGTGACTTAACGGTCTTTTAGAATTCGGACGGCAGATGGATAATCGCCACTGATCAATTTAGTCTATAGATTCATAAAGAAACAATTTACCATTGACAAGGAAACACTTCAGTTATCGCTTTCCTCTCAATTTACATAATCTTACCTTAAACTCGGGGAGGGGGGACTAAATTGATTCCCCTTCTTAATAAGACGAAAAATTGTTTGTCGATGGAAACGCCCTTGCTCTGTCCGTTTCTGAAATATGGGAACGGCATTGTTGAGATTTCAAAAGATTGAAGTTGTACACTTTTTTATTTTTTTGTAATTCTTTTTTTAATCTCAAATGGGGTGCACTGGGTATGCGTGATTTATTTTGTTTGTTATTAGATTTGGGATTCAAGAAGTTTCGTTTTTCAAATTTTATTAATTAGGCGAGAGGAATTTTCGGGCTCGTGGGTACTTAACAACGGCGCGGATTATTGATTTGCAAGGTTAAGCTGCGCTTGCCGCGGTCAGTCCGTGGATGGGTGACCATTCCTTACACATCGAGACCCCTCCGTGCCTCGAAAAGCACGTTAAGCCGTCGGCGTCGGTCCTGGGTGTCATACGAATACCTATGACGATTGTTACGGGTAGTCAGAAGCCCGAAAGTCTGATAACCGGTGTACTTATTTATTTATTGGTTAGCCAACAATTGTTTACACTAAAAACATTTACATAATTAAAAACAAACATTAAACTTTTATAAGTGCAACAATTACTTACAGGCTAACACCACATGCACAACAAAGGCAAAACAATTTTATATAATAAATTCAATAAAGTAACCAATCAATCAATTAAGGATATAAAATTAAGAACTAAATTAAATTAAAAATAAAATTAAGAAATTAATCAAATCAAAAATTAAATCAAATCAAAATATAATCAAATCAAAATATAATCAAATCAAAAATTAAATCAAAATTTCAATCAAATCAAAAATTTAATCAAAATTCAAATCGAATCATAACTTAAATAAAATCAAAAATTAATTGAAATCAATAATAGATCAAAAACTAAATCCAATCAAAAATTAAATCAGAAATTATATCAAAAATTAAATAAAATCAAAAATTAGATCAAAACATAAATCTAAAATTAAATCATTAAATTATAGGTAATGAATATTGTTAACTTAGTCTCAGATTAGCGAGAAATGGCTGAGAATTAATTTATAAAATTTGCCAATACTGTCTTGGTGTATGTCTATCATGTCGCTACAACTGTTCAAAATTTTACAGAGTCTTGGAATTGGAGAGTTTGCACCCAGAACTGTCCGTCGTAAAGGCGGGCATAGTGGTGTAATCCTATGGCGGGGGTATCTAGCAGGAGCACGGAACCTTATTCGGCTTAATAAGTTAGGACAGTCAATTTTATTTCTGATTAGCTTGAACAGAAAAAGGGCATCAGTGACATTACTTCGAGAACTTTAGGATATTTCATAATGTTTTGTATTTGATATTTAATATAGTGTCTACAAATTTTATTGTTTTTATTTATGTATTTGTAACATACATTTTATCTTATGAATTCATACTAGGTATATTCAGTTCGAAATACATAGTCAACTCATTTTTATTTATTTTTTGTACCTATTTCGATGCTTTCCTTTTTAACCCAAAGGTTGACAGGTAGAGAATGCCTTATGGCATTAAGTTCACCTTTTGTCCACCATAGTGCATAGAAATATAAATAAGTAAATAAATATCGGCATTGCCCAGTAACTGTGTTGCGGAGGTCTGATGAGAGTCGCTCTGTGTACTGGTATTCAGCCGCATCTGGTTAGACTGGAAGCTGAACCCAATATAGTTGCGAAAACACTAGAAGGAAGAAGAAGTCCAGAGGAATTTGTTTTAAAGGGAGTAAGTAGTACTATACAAGGTTAATCGGAAAGGGGCTACTAATCCGCAGGCCACTTCAAGTATCACTAATGACGGTTTTAAAGCAAGTGTTAAAATTTCAAAATTCGATCATTTTTATCCATCTAAAATCATTTTAATTTTTACTAAAATTATTCATCAGGGATGAGAAATTTTTGTAAAAACTTTACCTAGTTACAAATTCAGAAAATGAACCTTCTAATTCGTGACCCCAAATATGGCCTGAAAAGTAAACACAGCTGAGGATAGATAGATTTTAGCATATTTTTTATGTAATTTTTAAACAACTATTTCTCTTATACTATTGACTTTTGGAGAAAGTGATAAAACAAAAGTTACACGCTATTATAGGTGCTTTAACACTCTTTCGGATTAATACCCCCTTTCTGACTAACCTTGTATAATGCCAGATGCATGTTATTTAAGTTACAAAGTTGTGAATAAAGACTCGGTGACCTTTTGCGATGCACTCGAAGAAAGGTTGCAATACATTTACCTTTCACCTTTGCAAGTGTTGCTTAAAAGGTGTCGCATAATGCTTTTGTCAACAATACACCATCTTCGTATACATTCGCAATATTCCATCTTTATACATTTTCAGAAGTTTTTATAACGGATTGGTTGCAGAATTCCGCTCTTTTCATAGTTGTAAGATCATGGAAGTGAACTTAATTTAGGATCTCTGACAAAGGACATACACAAAAAGATAATGGTAATAATTCGCTTAGATTATATAGCCGGTGTACTCCTTCAATTATGATCTCTCATTCAAAAATTATACAAAGCAATTAAAAGCAATTAATCAATATTTACACAAATAATATTTACATAATTACAAATAAAAGTATATACATGACGGCGGGAGCGACGGCTGAGCGATAGCACCGTCATCATCTTGATTGGGTGGTACAGGGTCCATAGCGTAGAAAGCGTAGGATAATAATTTAAATTCAGTTCGTTCGGGTTATAACACTTGTAACTTCACTTTATTATTTTTTTAATCACAAATTAATTACAAATCACTAGTTATTAATTAATTCGGTAAACCGACAGTTTCGTTATGGAGAAGTGTCCTGGGTGGCGTCCCGAATCAAACTGTGCCCGCTGCACGATCCCCACTCTCCAAATCGACTCTGTCCACGTGACGTCATTACAATAACAAGTGACGTCACGGTGTTTACTACCTCCCTAGTACTATAATAATCAAATGAAGATCTTATTATTGATCAATATCGTTTTCCACGACACGGCCATCCCGACGAGTTACACGCCCTCGTGTATACCTGTAACAAACCAAAAAACAACTTGGTAGTATGCTTGCAACCTCGGCCAACCTGACCGTGACATGAGAATACAATGATTGCCTACTCATTACTTAACTACTAAACTTCTAAATCATCCTAACAATTCACAAACAAAAGATTCCTCCGAGCCTCAAAAATAACCAAATGTTTGTAAAAAACGTAATGAGATCACATACACCGTTCATGACCCGGCTGCAACAGCAGCTAGTGACAAATTCACCATTTGCCACCCATATCGTCATCACCTCATGTGATACGACCAACACTTCATCTTGAGTCTGCGACTCCCCGGTTAATACAAGACCGGCACACAACAATAGTCTCCTTTGAGACCCGGGTCCCCGCCACACCACTAGCTGCCCATCGCTCCCTGAACAACTCACAAGTTGCAGTTACGACTACAGACTAGTGCGTGCAGTGCGACCAAAATAGCCATGGTATGTGTTCTCTCTACTAGTGGAGGCACCCTCCTCACTATCTTCAACGTCAGACAAATCTTATCGTGGCAGGTACATCACTTAGAGGAATCTTTCGTATGCGATCATGAGCGTACTTACCTATAGGTCCTATTACCAGTTAAAGATTTCAACACATACCGATCACCATCAAGCAACTCTACAATTTTGAACGGTCCCAAATTTGGGGTCTAGCTTCGTCTGATTTATTTCTTCATTTTGAATCCAAAACTAATTCACCAATATTCAACTTCACTAATTTAGCTTTTTCCCTATCAAATCTAGATTTCTCGTAACTAGTACTCTTTTCTATATTCGCTGCCGCTTGCTCTCTTGTCTTGTTAATGCCTATTTCCGGTTCAGAATCATCAAAACTTAAAAGACTTAATGGCCTAGCTACGCGCCCAATCTAAAGTTCAAGCGGATTTGCCCCTGTTACACGATGAAAGGAACAATTTAGAGCAAGTTGTACATCCTGTAAGGCTTCTTGCCAAGACAAAGAAAGATTATGTGATTCACAAAAATCTTTAAAGTCCTTGTTTGCAAAGCATCGACCTTGATCTGCAATCACTCGAGTCGGAGCTCCAAATAGGGATACACTAGATTTATGGGCTCTAATAGCGCCAGCTGAATCGATGCGAAGAGTGTGATACATAAGAACAAACTTAGTGAAAGCATCGATTAAAACTATGACATGTTAATGATAAAACCTTGTTTTAAAATTTCGCGGCCAATCATCTCATTATATTTCAAACAATTATCGGCAAACACATGAAATAAAACGCGTAAACAATTGCCATCAATTAACACGTCGCAAAGAATTTGTTCAGTAAAATCTACATTAGCAAAACCTATACCCCGTATACGAATAATCGCGAATGTACGTTGTACGTTCACCTATGAAGTTACGACTGACAGACTGTTTAACAAGAGAGCATTCGGCACCAGAGTCAAAATAAAAATAATACGACTCACCAGATTGTTGCAATTGTCCACAAACACGAGCTACTTTGCAGTTATCGACGCGTCACTCCGCTACCGCGCCGCCTCCGCTGCTGTAGCCCAGTGCAGGCGCGCCGCCTGCGCCCGCGTTGTCACGCCGCTGACAATTTGATGCAATGTTCCCGTTCTCTCCACAACGAAAGCAAATCACTCGTTTACTGGTTCCAGGTGCGCCAATGAGATTCAGATCCCACTTCTGATGACGGCGGGAGCGACGGCTGAGCGATAGCACCGTCATCATCTTGATTGGGTGGTACAGGGTCCATAGCGTAGAAAGCGTAGGATAATAATTTAAATTCAGTTCGTTCGGGTTATAACACTTGTAACTTCACTTTATTATTTTTTTAATCACAAATCACTAGTTATTAATTAATTCGGTAAACCGACAGTTTCGTTATGGAGAAGTGTCCTGGGTGGCGTCCCGAATCAAACTGTGCCCGCTGCACGATCCCCACTCTCCAAATCGACTCTGTCCACGTGACGTCATTACAATAACAAGTGACGTCACGGTGTTTACTACCTCCCTAGTACTATAATAATCAAATGAAGATCTTATTATTGATCAATATCGTTTTCCACGACATACAAATAAAGAAAAATATATCTTAATAAAACTATAAACTAAAATGGGGCATCAAAATGTTCCTCCGCATTGCTGTCCACTGGTAACGTGTCCAGAAGGCTGGCAGCATTGCCACGTTGTTTGGCAATGCTAATCCTTTGACCAAAGTAGAGGCCAGCCTTCGGGTCACGGGACGTGTCGACCAGCCGCCTTAATACCTACATATTGTATGGCAGAGATCTCTACACTAACTGTGAAAAGAACTGATAATTTTGTAACGGCTGAACCGATTTACATGAAACATAGCTTATAATCATCCCGGTTAAACCATGTTTTCAACAAACAAAACGCATCGAAATCGAATAATCCGTTTCGGAGCTACGATAACACAAACAGATACACAGACAGGTAGACAGTTATACAGACAGACATACGCTTCAAACTTATAAATCACCCCTCTTTTTGCGTCGTGGGTTAAAAATAAGCGTCAAACGTATAACACCCCTCTTCTTGAGTCGGGAATGAAAATAAGAAAGGCTTAATGTTTGTGATTTTTGTCTACTTTAAAGCGCAATATATCGTAAACTATAAGCTATAAAAAAATATTTATGAATTTGGCGTAAAACCCATAGATAAGAAGTTATTTAATAAAAACTCATTTTTGGGGTCTTTAATTCAAGATGGCGGAGAGTGCCGAGGTCGGAAATTTTAAATTTTCATAAGAACACCTAAATATACACTTCTCATCAAAAAAATCGAAACACTTCCGAAATTATCTTTGTGGCGACAATTAAACAAAAAACAAGCATTAATTCATTATAGAAAAAACATAATTTAGTAGCTGGAAGTTTAGCCTTTACAATGGTGTACGAAACTTTCAAAAATTTGTTTTTTTTTTCAATTTTTATCCTATAAATGAATGGAACATTGTTTTGAGATAAACGTGTGTTTAGAGTTGGAGTACATTTGTCGTGCAAAAATCGCAAAATAACGCATTACTTTAAAATTGTCTGTTTGTAATTTGTTGATCAGGCTCTGTGACGTCTGTTAAAAAGTTTTTTTTCTAACACACATGCATACTTCACCGGCAGCAGCCGCCCAAGAAGTGGCATTGCTGGATTCTGGGACTAGTCAGCGTGTTGTGGCTGCAATCTTGCATCTAAGCCTCTTGTCTGTTCATAGAGTGTACCAACGCTATCGGGAGACTGGTTTATTTACGCGCCATCCAGGATCTGGTAGGAATCGGGTCACTTCTGCGTGAGACGGCCGGTTTATTGCAACCGTTTGTTTGCGAAATCGACGCCTTCGCGCTTTTCAACTGCAGCAGCAGTTCCGAGTAGTTCGAAGGGTGACTGTAAGTGGCTCTACGATTTGAAAAAGATTGAAGGAACGTAGACTGGTACCACACAAGCCAGCTAATGGGTCAAAATTAACAACAGACCATCGAAGAGCTCACCAAGAAAAATCGAAACACCTCGCAAGTTTTTGTTTTGAATGGATTATTAGAAAAACATGTTTTTTTTTTTAAATAATTACTAAATGCCATTTAATAGTAGGTAGCATAAGGTTAAGAATACCTCATATTGATGTTCCATAATTTTACTCTCGTCAGAAAAGAGATCCTTGCTCATTTGTAGGTTTGAACAATTTAAGTGCACAAGTGCAAAGTTAAGGCGCGCTCTTCGATGGTCTGTTGTTAATTTCGGCCCATTAGCTGGCTTGTGTGGTACCAGTCTACGTTCCTTCAATCTTCTTCAAATCGTAGAGCCACTTACAGTCACCCTTCGAACTACTCGGAACTGCTGCTGCAGTTGAAAAGCGCGAAGGCGTCGATTTCGCAAACAAACGGTTGCAATAAACCGGCCGTCTCACGCAGAAGTGACCCGATTCCTACCAGATCCTGGATGGCGCGTAAATAAACCAGTCTCCCGATAGCGTTGGTACACTCTATGAACAGACAAGAGGCTTAGATGCAAGATTGCAGCCACAACACGCTGACTAGTCCCAGAATCCAGCAATGCCACTTCTTGGGCGGCTGCTGCCGGTGAAGTATGCATGTGTGTTAGAAAAAAAACTTTTTAACAGACGTCACAGAGCCTGATCAATAAATTACAAACAGACAATTTTAAAGTAATGCGTTATTTTGCGATTTTTGCACGACAAATGTACTCCAACTCTAAACACACGTTTATCTCAAAACAATGTTCCATTCATTTATAGGATAAAAATTGAAAAAAAAAAAAATTTTTGAAAGTTTCGTACACCATTGTAAAGGCCAAACTTCCAGCTACCAAATTATGTTTTTTCTATAATGAATTAATGCTTGTTTTTTGTTTAATTGTCGCCACAAAGATAATTTCGGAAGTGTTTCGATTTTTTTGATGAGAAGTGTATAACACATATTCAAAATTCAAGACTGACCGACTTTTTGCAAGGTAAACCCCCTTTTTTGCGACGTGGCGACTGGTCTACTACGGAAATCAAAATCCTATAATAAATAAAAATCAGTTTCAAACCTCCTTCATTGCAGCACATAATACCTTAATCAAAAGGCCGAAGCATACTTGTTACACCATCTTCTAACTCCCCCAATAGCCGAGACACAACAAAAAGAAAAAAAATTAAGAGCATTCCCCTTCCCCGCTGAACAGATTCTTCATAGTCTCCCCCTTTTTCAAGTGTCCTCAACCCTACATAAGTACCTACCCATTGTTCTATGGTATAATAGGAGACCATTTTCTGTAGCCGGTAACGTTAGCAGTTTTTTGCTCCATAATACTGTTTTTATGGGCTAGTTCCTTCATATTAACGTTATGCTCATGAATGATGTATGCTTTTATGGTGTTGTTCTGACTTTATGGGGAATGTTCGGCGTGTGAAGGCATTTTTGGCTGGTGAAAAGAAGCCAATATATGTGCAAGAACATTTGTCTCCTGCTAACAAAGCGCTGCATGCTGCTACTAGACTTAAGGCAAAAGAAAAAGGATATCAATTCGTCTGGGTAAGAAATGGTAGAATCTTTGCCAGAAAAACAGTTGTGTCCGAACATATCCTCATTAAGAATCTAGAGTCCCTAAATAAGTTGATTTGAAAATAGACATTTTATACTTAAATTAAAAATACATGTAATTGTAACCTGAATATGTTACAAAATTCGATAGTTTACAAATTTATTACCAGAACTGTAGAGGCGTGAGAACAAAAACGCATATCATCTTTCGTAATGTATGTTGTAATAGCTATGATATTATCATTTTTACAGAGACTTGGCTTAATGATACAGTACTGAGCAGCGAGCTGTTCGACGACAGATACATTGTATACAGAAGGGACAGGGAAAGTTCTTGTCTACAGAGTGGTAAAGAAGGTGGGGGTGTTTTGATAGCCGTAAAAAAATCTATAAATTCCAAACGAGCAGAACAATTTGAAAGTGATTGTGAAGACCTTTGGGTAATTTTGGATCTACCTGATGCTCGATCTGTACGTCGGGCAGCTCTCTGTTCTGTATATCTGCCTCCGCCTGTACGTATTTCTTGCTTAGAACATTTTTTAGACAAATGTAATGCAGTGTTCGAACAGTTGAATTTTTCATATGTTTGCATCGCAGGTGACTTCAATATCGGTAACATTGATTGGAGCATTGTCAATAATTCTGATAAGTGCCTTAAGGTGTCCAATATAATTCAAACTTTGATAGATTTCACGTATGTTAATAGGCTTAATCAGTTTAACAATGTATGTAATACTTCAGGCCGCATTTTAGATCTTATACTGTGTAACCATTCATTGTGTAGAGTGAGTCAAAGTGAAGATCCGATTGGTAACATTGACCAGCATCATCCACCCCTCGATATAGTGATTTCTCTGATTACGGAAGATAAACTCCCATATAACACTACCTGCGTTAGACCTAATTTCCGCAAAACGAGTTACATACCGATTCGGAAATATTTGAATGAAATTGACTGGGATGAGTTATTTGAAGCACAGCAGGGAGTTAATGGCATGGTGGAGGTGTTTTATGACGTTGTTCATGAAGGTATAGAAAAATTTATAACTAAGCGGGTACCAAAAAAAAGTAAATTTCCACCATGGTTCAATCGGGATCTAATTAAATTACTTAATTGCAAGAATAGGATCAGAAAACGTCACAATATTTACAACAACCCTTTAGACAAAATTGAACTGCAGATTATAACTAAGCGCTGTAATGACCTTGCAAAACTTTGTTACAATAATTATGTAAAGCGATTGGAAGACGAACTCAAAAATAATCCGAAGTTTTTCTGGAGTTACGTTAAAACTAAAAGAGGTGGGTCAAGCTCCTATCCCATTGCTATGACAAATGGTACTAAAACATCATCTGACCCCACGACAATATGTGAATTTTTCGCATCTTACTTTTCTTCGGTTTATAGCCCTATTCAAGACGATTGCAACGGCAACTACACAGAGTTTTTAAATAACATCGAAATTCATAGCTTATGTTTATCAAACATAATTGTTAGCAGTAAAAGTCTATACAAAAAGCTAAAAAATCTGGATTGCAACAAGGGGGCTGGGCCAGATGGGATACCACCAATCTTTATCTATGAGTGTGCAGCTGAGTTGGTCACCCCTCTGTCACTTATTTACAATAAATCCCTTACCTCCGGGGTCTTTCCATCAAAATGGAAGGTTGCAAAGGTTGTACCTATACATAAATCTGACAAGGACGATTTAGTCTTTAACTACAGACCGATATCAATATTGTCGTGTTTTGCTAAAATTTTCGAGTCTCTGATCTGTCCATTTATTCAAAAGCACTTAAAGCTGTACCTATGCGACGAGCAGCATGGCTTTGTGGAAGCTAGATCAACAAATACAAATCTTTTTCTGTTTACCGAGCTATTATCGGAGGCAATCGATTCAGGTCACCAAGCCGACGTCATATATACGGATTTTAGTAAGGCTTTCGACAAAGTCTCACATAAAATACTGATTCATAAGCTGCTAGCGTATGGTATTACTGGATCATTGCTTTCTTGGTTGAGCTCATATCTTATGGACAGATCTTTTTATGTAGTGATAAACGGATTTCAGTCTGACAGCCGATATATCTCTTCCGGAGTTCCACAGGGTTCCCATTTGGGCCCAGTTTTGTTTAATTTCTTCGTAAATGATATTCCAAAGTGTTTCTTGCACTCTAGGGTTTTTATGTATGCCGATGACTTGAAATTTGTTAAAATTATTAAGTCCCAACATGATGTCATCCTTTTACAAAGTGATCTCAATAGGCTTGTTATGTGGTGCGAACACAATTCAATGCTGTTAAATCCCAGTAAATGCTATCATGTCAAATTCACACGAAAGCATAATTTGATAGGACAAGATTATCACATAAATGAAGACAAAATAGCAGAATTAAACACAACAAAAGACCTCGGTGTTACTTTTGATACTAAATTAACTTTTATCCCACATGTAGATTGCATAATAAAAAAGTCTTCTAGAATGCTTGGTTTCGTTTTAAGACATTGCAAACAGTTTAGGTGTCCTAGAACTAAAATTATGCTTTACAATAGTCTGATTCGGAGCCTGTTGGAGTATTGTAGTGTGATCTGGCGACCGCACTATGCTACACATTCGTTGCGTCTGGAGAGAATCCAAAAACGTTTTCTGTGGCACCTGGCGTTTGCCAGCGGAATATCAAAAAAAGTACTTTCATATACCAAGCGGCTGAAATACTTTAAAATGATCTCGCTGGAAAAGCGCCGTTGCCTTATTGACGCAATGTTTGTGTACAAAGTAATGGCCAATAAAATTGACTGCCCACAGATATTAAATACTTTTAGATTTCGTGTGCCTTCAAGGATTCCTCGTAAGCCAATAACGCCACTCTGTCCACCGCTCCGACGAACGGTTTTGGGTGCTAGTTCCCCTGTCGCGAGGTTAAGCAAGACAATCAACGAATGTAGCGATCTAATCGACTTACACTTTGACTCACTATACAGTTTAAAAGCGAAGACTCTGGAAAATCTCGATAAAGATTAACTTGAGTAATTTTTTTTTTCTTCGGTATCTGTATCCAAATTTAATAATATTAAAATATATAATAATTTAGATAGTAGTTAGTAGTAGTTGTTGAATTTGTAGGTAGTTTTCTTTTTTTTTTTTCTATTGTACGTACAACTTTGGTTTTGCATGCTGAGTTTACCTGTAAGTGATTGTGCACTGTTGTTTATCTGTTTTTGCTTGTTTCTTATGTCCATAATCAGTGTAAACAATTGTTGGTAAATCAATAAAAATAAAATAAAAATAAAATAAATAAAAATTTTGTGTTTAGTTTTATTGTAGGTACCTATGTTGAATATTGTTCGTCTCGTGTAGTGCCGGACTTAAAGAATAGCACTACCCCATCTCTTACCGTGGGTGTCGTAAAAGGTGACTAAAGGATTCAATAGAGGATGGGCAGCAGCGTTGTCTGAGTATTTGAACAACCGTACTGCGATCGCCAACCCGCCTGCCAAGCGTGGCGATTGCGGCAAACCTCCCCCCCCTCCCCATCCCTATTGGGGGAAGCCTATGTCCAGCAGTGCCCGTCTTTCGGCTGATTGATGAATATTATTATGCGAATATAGGTCGAAAAATCACGGTACTTTGATATTGGTAAGCTAATGTCCGGTTGCCATATACAAAAACGAATGGTTTTGCTTACCGATGGTAGCATTTTTTATTTCCGAACTGCACATACAAGGTTATTATTAGGTATTAACAAGGCCTATCGAATGTATGGCTTTGTCATGAGATCCTCAAACGATTTTAAACGACCGCATACCTTTATTATTTTATTTAAAACTCTTATTCGCTCTCAACTGGAATACGCAGTCCCAATTTGGTGCCCTTTTTACGAAAAATATAAACAAAGACTAGAAATGTTACAAAAAAAATTCTTGAGGTCTGTGCATTACAAGTGTTATCGTTCAAAAATATCGTATTTACAACTATTGAAACAATATAAACTGCCAAGCTTGGAGTCTAGACAAACACTTCTGATGGCCATGATGCTGCATGGTATATGCAATAACAAGTACGATTGCACTGATATTATCCAATCACCAATTATAAAATTACCAATCAGTTATGTTATATTGTACCTAGAACTGTCATGCGGCGAGAGGCGCGCGTGCCTCGGTTGTTCCACACTGTAAGGTGCAGAACCAATGCCGGCGCACGAGCGCCTCTCCGACGCCTTTTAGAATCATATAACACACACTTCACCGATCTTGACATTTTCGCACTCTCTCATATAAAATTTAAAAAAATGGCAATTGAAATGCTAAAATGATTTCCTTTCTATAATCTGATTTGCTACCAGATAGTCGCGCACTCTTTTTTTTTTCTCTCTCACATACATTATTCCGCGGACATTAGTGTGGGTTACATGTTTACCTATCTACTTAACTCTATATTTTAGTAAAAATGAATGTGTAACTGTTTTATGTCCCAATAAAATAAAATAAAATAAAATAAAATAAAATAAAAATAAATACGTTGCTATGGAAATTGTTGACCTGTCAAAATCAAAGCCATAGTGATGACGAGTGTGTTGCGCAATTAGAATTAGGGTTGTAACGGAACTTCGCCTCCGCCTCCGTTACTGCGGAAGTTCCGCAAGAAATCGTACCTTCGCCTCCGCCTCCGTATAATTTTTGCGGAGTTGTAACGGAGGTTTATTTAAGTCATAATCATAGAACAATAACGCGCAAGCAGCGACGCTCGACAAGAATCAATGTGTGTGCGGTGGCAACGCGGTTGGGGTGGAGACGGACGTATGACAAATTGACAATTATAGTTTACTTTGTCAAATTAATGTCAAACTGTAAAATATAATTTGCCTCCATAATTTTGATTACCAGAAGGTAATGTTTATATGTATGTTTATTTAAGTACCTACTATGAATGTACGTATTTGAATATTTTTTTTGACATTCAATAAACCATAAATTTGTATTTTTTTCACATCCACTTTCACCTCCGCCTCCGCCTCCGTTAACCTCCGCATCCGCGGAGGCGAAACTCGTCGCCTCCACATCCGCCTCCGCCTCCACTAAGAAAGCCTCCGTTACAACCCTAATTAGAATGCTGATCGTAAAGTAACATTCGATGCGAGTTTATTATGTTACGGCGCCTGCTAAAATCCGCGCATGTTCGTACCGAATTCCTTGCTCGGCCGAATTTCACATTGTAGACAGTGAAGCCGAGTGCATTTTTCCGTGTTGGCGGCGACCTGTCGACACGTACTGACCTGTACGTAACACTCAAAGAAATTATTTGAAAAACCAACAACCGGGTAGAGCTCGCTGAGTGAGTGACGTGCGTCGGCTCACTGTAGTCAGTCGTGATCGCTTTGTAACAAGTTACTATAGACTAAATCCGAATTCGTGTAATTCCTTCAAACCGCGTGATCTACTGGTGACACGGATTGACCCTGCACGGGATTTTATCAAATTCAATGGAAAAACAAACTGTGGTGTTCTCTGTCTGAATCATGTTAGCGCCCCGAGTTACGCGACGTCATACGTAGGCGGTTTAAAGCGACGCGAATTGCGAAGCGATGCGATGCGGTGACACGCGATGCGGTGCGAAGCGGCGGCTTTGTTCTACGAGCTCGCAGATCGCTCGCCGCGCGCCGCCGTCATTCAGTAGCACTGTGCGGCACCGCATCCAGTTCGCGTGAAAATATCAAGCCAACTGACAGAGTTCGCTTCGCGCCGCGCCGCGCCGCACCGCACTCCACGTGCGTTTGGTCACGTAGGCCACTTCAATAGGTATCGACTGTTTGTTGTTTTCGCGTCGCTTGTAGATCGCTCACGTAGGATGACGTGTTAACTTACTGCGCGGTGCGATATCGCACTAGTTGTGCCTGCCAACTGTGTCGCCGGGCTTGTATTTAATTATGCATTTTTTAAATTAATTTCTTCTTTGTTTATTGAGATACGACCAGTTACCCCTATCGCAAGAAAAGGAATCTTTTTAAGACAACATGACATCACGCGTGTATTCTCCGAAGGGTTGGGCAGAGGTGTACAAGGGGCTTAATTCTCTTAAAATAAATTGTTGCCAAACGCAATCGAACCACAACCGTCAGTCAGTTTTTGTTTTCGAAAACTTTCAAAATGATTGATTTTGTTTTTAGTGTCAAACAATTTGATAGCTTTTGAAATTGAGAACTGTCTGAATGAACGGTTCGGCCTTGGTTCGGTTGTGATTTATCAAGATTTATTTTAGGAGAATTGGGCCCCAGTACACCCACATTTCGCCGTTATGTTTCAAGCCCCGTGTAATAGGGAGCGAGACTATTGCCATCGACCGGGCACAAATCCTGACTCCGGGCTGCTACTGAGCAATTCCACACGGAAAAACCCAGTGACACTTGGCCCGACCTGGGGATCGAACCCAGGACCTCACGCTCAGCAGTCGCGCTTGTGACCGCTAGACCAACGAGGTAGTCAAAATTTTTGTTATTTATTTTTAATCAAGCTTAATCCCATCATCATGCTTTTAATCTATATTAGTAATAGATCATGTGTGTTTACACTCTGTATACACGAAAATGATACAGGGGGCAAATTCTACTTACAGAAAGATTTATCAGTCACAAACGAACCGAAGCCATACCGTGTATTCAGACAGTATTCATTTACAAAAACTGTTGAATTGACAATAAAAACAAAACCAAACATTTTGACAGTTTTCGTAAACGAGAACAGATTAATGGCTGTGGTTCGTTTGCGGTTTAGCAACAATTTTGTTATTAAAACTGGCCCGCAGTTCAGTTGCCATCTTTATTTTACTTGAAAGGTCCATCATTATCATCATCATCATTCAGGTGAAAGATGTTCATTGCTGAACATAAGCCTCCCCAAAGCATCGCCATTGAGGTAAGTTATTATACCTAAAACACTTTATAAGGGGCATACCTACAAATAAAAATAATAACAAAAAAAAAAAACATTACAAAAATAAAGGCCCTTAGTGCAGCTATACAGGGTGTTAACGAATTCGTGTAATTCCTTAAAACCACATGATCTACTACTGGTGTAGACTGGCCCCGCACGGGATTTAGCTTGATTAAAAATAAAAAAATAAAATTCTTTTTTTTCCATGCGGCTTTGTTACCGATCACATCTAAACCACCTAATAAGAATTCAGTAAAAAAAAAAGTGTTTTTTTTTTGCAAAAAACTAATTTTATTTTTGTGAACATTTCGATGCCACGCATAAATTAATAAAAGTATGGTGACACGGCTGGCAGGAACGACTAACACGATATCGCTCTTTGCAGTCAGATAACTCAAGGCTCTAAAAATACTCAGAAATCGAAAACCAATTTTTTTTTTAAATTTATTTTTTTGGTTGTTTTCGAAAATTCCCATTTAGGGTTAATCTGTGTCACCAGTAGATCACGCGGTTTGAAGGAATTACACGATTTCGTTAACACCCTGTATAGAAGAAAGAGTTCACTATCCATTTCAAAAAGAAAATCTTTCTTTAAAATCATAAAGTGCATCCTAATCGTGTCGCTAGTGACGTGTAGGGGCTTACTGTTATTGTTTGGAGCAGTTCCAACGGATGCTTCTGTTATTTTAGTTGAAATTTAATTTCGAGAATGTCACAATACATTTAGAGAGATACTATGAAATAAATGTCGAGTTGCGAATAGTAACATAAAGATGAAAATGTATCTAAATGATAATTATTGTACGATTTTTATATCACTGTGATTGCTGCATGCAATTATAAAATCACGTAACAAATGTTTCAATACTAATACTGTAACAGCGGTTAGAGCGATTATGCACTGCATCCGATCCGAATCCGTGAAAATACGGATATAAAAACTTGGACCGAATTCGGATATTGCTTTACGCACTGCATCCGATCCGAATCCGTGAAAATACCGATCTAGAGTAAAAATCTCGGACCGAATTCGGATGTTGCTTACGCACTATTCCGATCTCTGATTCAAAATCAAACAATTCAGGGGCCATCTTTGGCATATCCGTTTGGCGGCTGATTTGAATCCGAGGTAATGCGAAAGCGTTCATACAAACAGTACTACGGCTACTTCGGTCCGTCAATTTTTCTTCCGAATTAGAAACTCACGGATGACGGATAGAAATCGGATGACGGATGCCGGATGTAGTGCGTAAACTACCATACAAATAGTTCTATGGCTACTTCGGACCGTATTTTCACAGGTTCGGATCGGATCGATTCGGAGCGTAACCGCTGTTACGCACTGGTAATGGCAATGGCAGTTTACGCACTACATCCGGCATACTCTAATCAGGTACTAAATACACGAAAAACCTATTTCATTTAATCCTCAGAACATCATACTATTTCCCCAATATTCCGGCCGCAGAAAACTCACTTTTTACGTGCTCATCGCTACATTTTATGAACACAATCAACTTTGCTTCGATATTTCACGTATCGCTTCTATAGTAGGCACCCTGTTCCGACACGTTACACTGTGATTTATAACAGTTACGTTGTCACGGTGACCTGTTATTTTGTCACTGCGACGTCCCTACTGTTCTTTTTAATTTTTTATGCAACACCATTTTTTGAGTTATTTTGAACTACGTTCGCGATTGTGCTTTTTGGTATATTGTTCTGAATAGCCGGTGATAGCTGCAGTTTTTTCGCTTTATTTGTTTAAAGTGTAATCCTCTGGATATCTTTAACTATTTTCAAGTTTTGAGTATGAATGTGGATGGTTATAAGAGTAGAGGAAGATCAAAGAAACCATGGATGGATAATGTAAAAGATGATATGACTAGAAAGAAGGTAACTACTGAGATGACGGCTAATGGAGATGTATGGAAGAAAAACAAATGCTGCGCCGACCCCCAGTAAGATGGGATAAGGGCAGGAGCATCACAAATCCCATAAGCTACATCTACACCAGTGCGCTTTCACGTTCATCTTGCGTCTTCGTCTGAAGCATGCGTGAGGCGCCATAGCGCATGCAATAGCGCATGCCTTAATACTAGTTCGACAAAAGCGCATGCCCCTAGCGCACGCTAATCCGTCTATTGTATGTAGACTGACGACTGACCGAGGCGCACCGGTTAGACGATAAGCTGCATGCGTCATAAGGCAATTGAAAGTTGAAAGCGCAAGATGAACATGAAAGCGCATGGGTGTAGACATACCATTACTATTACTAGCGTATGTTTTTCCGCGATGTTTTCGATCAAATGTGTTATTTTTTTTTAATTGTTTCCCTTTGTCGCTTTTGACCATAGTTGGGTTAGCTCAGATAGGGTCTAAGATGGAGAACACGAATCTAAGTAACAGAAACATAGTAGAATTCCTCTATTTATTTAATTTTTAACACCCTCCTATCGAATTACATAAGTACGGTCTTGTCTTGCGTTGCATATATAGATAGATATACTTTATTGTACACTAGAAGAAATAAAACAGAAGGAATACAAGTAATTAAGAACAGTACAAATGGCGGTCTTATCGCTTAAAGCAATTTCTTCCAGACAACTGCATAACACTTTGTCCTTTTTTTTCCCGTGTGGGGACGGGATGGAATATAAAACTTCCTCACTCCACACTGGGACTAGATGCGTGTTCTAAAATTCAAGAAAACTCAGCTCGCTTTATGGTATTACACGATTTGCCTAGCTAGCTACTACCCTCACATTCAAGTTCCGTCGCCAAGCAGTTACTGTGTTACGTCGTGTGTATGTGAGAGCCAGAGGGGTATAGGGGAATCTCTCTTTATCTCTGTTACTTGGATTCACTGCCTGTTTACCATCAGGTGAGACTAGTGTCAAAGGCATCGAAATCAAATAATTAAAAACAAAATGCTCAATTGCAATGCTGGATCCACACGTTTGCCACTTGCCACAAACTACAAATCTATACAAATGCTTGGATAAATTAGGTGATCCAAACAGCGCTATCCACACGCTTGTGAATGTGCTAGTGTGTTTTGAAGAAGTAAGCATGACAGACGTCGATCTTTTGTCGGCTATTAAATTTGGTCTATTCTATTTGTATTATAAAAAGAAGCAAAATTGAAAGAGGAAAAGTAAAAGTAAACGGATATTTTCAATTAATAGACCAGTTACTCATTTGGAAACTACGCACTACTCAATTAACAATAATATTTCGATATAGATGCCCGCACGTCTAATCGCCACCAGTGCGCAACCGATACCAACAACGTACAAATGTGTAGATAGATCCCATGCGCATGCCGCAAACTTCTTTGATTTGGACGTCAAAAACCGACACTCGATCGGATCGGTCTCAAGCGCTTGCAAGCCTACACAAGCAAAGGAAAACGCTCTATCCACACGTTTGAATTTGTGATGATTTGTTAAGGTTTGCCAGACGTATCTAGCATTACAAATCAGCGCAAAGACAGAAAAAAATCGGGATACCTTCTTTTCGCATAATGTTCTTTGTCCTAATATACTTCGGCATAACGATTTTGGCACAATTTGTTTTGGCATAATAATACTTCGGCATAATTTTTTTAGGCATACTTTTTATGTTGGCATAATCATCTTAAAGACTAATTTGTTTTGGCATAAATTTGATTCGCATAACGTTAGTAGGCCTAATGACTATTAGCATAACGTTAGTTATGATAATCAGAAATGTTTTTACCATTGTCTAATAATCTAGTCGCAGGCGCACCCCTACACGGATAGGTTAGGTTCGAAGGGGATGATGGGGGCTAGAGTGAGCGAGCGAAGCGAGCGAACGAGGCCCCCGTCATCCCCTTCGTGTTAGGTTACTTTAAACCCTGCAGACAGAAATAGGAGCCCCGCACAGCGGGGCTCCGTCGACTCAGCTTTGGAGCCTCAACCTTACAAACATCCCCTTAAGTTTTTATTGTGAAAATGAAAGTAGGTGACGAATAATCGTCTACAGTATACCTATAAAAATATGTTTTAATATCATTATGCGTAAATAAATTTATGCTTTAGGATATTATGCTTTAAAAAGTTATGCTTTAGAACTTTATGCTTAATCATTATTATGGTTAGAGAAATTATGCTTAAAAAAATTATGCGTAAGCTGTTATGCGTAATTATACTATGCGAAAATATAATTATGCCAAACAAAATTATGCTAAGTTATATTAGGTCTTAACATTTTATGCAAATGGATAGGGAACCAAAAAAATCAACCCTAATTTTCCTTAACACCGTACATTCGTTACAAGCAAAGCCTCCGTATGACTTTCCACGCCATTATTTTTAACACATTCAATCCGAAAGACGTCATCATCCCACACTTCGCCCGGAATACTCCTCCAAAAAAGTTTCTTATTACAAAATGTACGATTCCTCCGGATCCATAGCAATTCCGATTCGGAAATTTTTCCGATTCCCAAATTCCGACCGTTACTCCTTTAGGAGAGGAATTGATAACATAATTGTATTACACCATTACTTAAATTGTTATTACTGAGACGTAATGCAAGGGTGTCGATTTTCATGGTCCCATAAAAATGGTACTCTGCAATATTATTGTGAGAAATTCAGATTTTTTTTAAAGAAGAAACTCGTCAATCGTATATTTAGTTTACATTTTTAGTGCTGATTTGGAGACGATATCCTTACTTCCTTACTAATATTATAAATGCGAAAGTAAGTTTGTTTGTTACCTTTTCACGCCTAAACCAATGAACCGATCATCCTGAAATTTTGCATACACTTTTTCAGGTGTACAGAAACGGACATAGGGTACCTTTCATCCCGGAAAAAAGTACTGTTCCCGAGGAAAATAACAATAACGATAATAGATGGCGCCACGTGTCTTTCGAATCATGATTGAATTATATTATTGTACCTAATACAACCCGAATTGATTGTCAAATTCTAAATTAACGCAAGCGAAGCCGCAGGCAAAAGCTAGTAAAAATACAAAATTAAATGTTCTTTTCATCTATCTAGCGTACACTATACATAGTATAAACAAAATCTTGCGATTCTTTAAAACCACTTGAAGATTCACCGTATTTCCATGTATTTTGTATGAAATTTGAACGGAATACGAAGCCGCCCGTGCCATTTAAGCACCCGATGCCATTTATAATAATGATAATGATTTATTCGATAAAAGAAATGATTGTAGTTACAGGTGTTATAACATAGTAGGTAGGTAGTATAATTATTTTTAATAGACAACAATTTAGTGGATGAGGTTCTGTTACCCTTGATAGGTTAGGTATTAACCTGTAATAAGGGATAACAGTCCTTTTCTCTTTGGAGTGCACAGAAAATTACAGATTGGTAGACATTTTGTAGACTACAATTATTAAGGTTGTATATTATATTTAATGCATACAGTTTGTGTGTGTGTGTGTTTGTGTGCGTGTGTGTGTGTGCGTGTGTGTGCGTGTGTGCATGTTTAAACGTATGTATGCATACATATTTATATGTAATAATTTAGTGTTAGGGATTTAATGATGTCGTGGCGGTAGTTTGACATATTTACTTCACGACCTGTCAAAACGGTCTATAAAACAGTATGCGGTGCGGTACTCGCGCTTCTTTTGCTGCGATCTTTGGTTTGTACAAACGTTCACAATTGTTATAATAGTTGCTTTGTTTTGTAATTATGACTGTGTCTGATATTCCTGCATTGTAATAATAACTGATTGTATTAAAGTATTCAGTTCTTATGTACCATCCTGTTTTTATTAAATAACGCCCAAGAAAGCTATTAATCCTATTAGTAAATTCTGTTATTTTATTAGCTATCCTTCGGGTTAGCTAAAAATAGTTTTACCTAGTTTATTATAATATATCAATGTAAATAAATAAGTATTGTATTATAGTTTAATTTTATTTGATAGTGTGATAATGTATGTTATAATTGAGGATAGAAATTATGTTACTCGTACGTGTAGATTAAAATTTATTCACAGTGCATAGTGAGCTATTTATGTATACGGGTTATGTTAAAAAAATCTTCAGTTTCATCGTATGATTTGTTTTGAAGAATTTATATGTGGTCTGTGCTTAATGCCTCGGCGCCTGGATGCCCTTGCACCTCTAAATGGAGACAGCCCTGATTATATGCTCATGCTGTAATTATGGTGCAGTTGAACACAGCCGTTAATATTAACGTTAACGCAGGCGGAGATACGGTATTCATGAACAATGAATTTCCCATTTTGACAGTCACTTGGAATGTGATACACAGTTATTTAATAACATTTTCCTGCTAAAAGTGAGTTTTCTTGTTGTGAATACAATGCGAGGAAAAGTTAATATTGTTAATATTATTCGTTCGCCCTACGAAGAAACATAGATTTATGATGGCTGTCCCAGTGTGAATTAGGTGATATTAAAATATTGTCTTTGTTATGTGATTTTTTTGTTTTTTTGTGTAGTCAAATTTTGGGCCTATTTTACTTAGGCGCTTGTCCCACCGCGAACGATGAGCGAGCAGCGAGTAGAGCTAGAAGCTAGAAAAGATTTGGCGAGCAGTGAGAAGCGAGTGTGTAGTTCCGATTGTTTTGTCGCTGGGCTATAAGCGAGTGTGCGAGAGCGACGGGCGATTACTCGCACTACTCGCAAATGACCGCTAGTTCGTCTGCATGAGTTCTGACTGCCAAGCGAGCATCGCTGAGCAAGTATCACTGAGCGAGTATTATCTTTGCTAGCTCTTGTCGCTCAGCGACAAACTGGTGCAAAAAGTGGAGCGAGTTCTCGCCGGCAGTGTGAACAGTCAGCGATCAACTATTAGTATATGCATCTCTTTTGTTTACACGGAATGTATATCTATTGTACGTTTCTTGAGGGAGGAATTAGCCGATAGTTAGTAGCTTCCTCGCCGGCAGTGGGACAACTGCCTTAGGATCGATTTTTTTATCGTCAGATATCTTTTATATGAGGAATAAATCTGACGACTTTTGACGACACGTTTGGTGCAGTGGCTGAGCAATTGGCTTCTGCGCCACGGGTCGTGGGTTCGATTCCCGCACAGAACAAATATTTGTATGGCCTGCAGATAGTTGTTCCGGGTCTGGGTGTTGGTGCATGTGAACATTTGTGTCTGTAAACGCACCCATGATACAAGAGAAATCTTAGTGTCAGGCAACGTTAATTTAAAACAAAAAAAAAATTGCATTTTGACAGTTCTTGTACAGAAATTCTGTCAAAACATCGTACTCATTCCTCAGATAAAAGTTATCTAATGTTTGTCAAATCGGCCATAAGCCAGGCCGCATATTATACAGGCTGTAAGGGTAAACAACGTTATCCTTGAAACCAGTGTTTGGTTTCATTTATAGAACGTAAAAAATCAATGAAAAATAACAAACTTTTTTTTTTTATAAAATTTTAATTTTTCCTCAAATGCATTTCACCCTATGCGCGGGGGCAACAAGCTACTGGAGGCGCGATGAATTCGCCCCGTGGCCCGTCGCACGGCCCCGCACAGTTTGCTACCCCAGTCAGTCAGCTGTCTCGTTAGCGAGTGTGTGTACGCAGCGTCGTAGCGCCGCCGCGCCGCTCATTTTACGCGCGTGTATTTTTTTTTTCTCGGTCCTATATTTTTATGTTTAAGTCAACTACCCATGGTTTGAGTGATAACGGTGTTTACCCTTACATGCTGTACAAGAAAAAATGTATCAGAAAAATTCTGATATGCGCCGGAAGACCCTCTGCTCATTCATTTTGTACTAGACTCCACACACTGACACAATTTGCCGGATCCGGCAGTTTGCTGGCTCTAGTAAAATATGTTTACCCAGAAAACTTTCGCCAGGCTTACAAGAACTAGTTTTTGGCTCAATAACAATCATACACCAGTGATTTCGTAGCCGTAGCAGCGCAGCGTAGCATTCAGGCATAGCATCGTAGATCGTCTACGTTGCTACACGGAAACTACAACTTACGTTTTTGGTTTACATGGCTAGACTGAGCACGTTAAACCGTCGGTTCCGGGTGTCATTTGAATACCTATGACAGTCGTTACGGGAGTCAAAAGGTCGAAAGTCTGACAACCGGTCTAATCTTATACCGCGTTTACATTCATCATTTCCGTTGCCGCTTGCCTTGCCGTACATATTTCCCTATTGCATAGAAATATTGCTATGGCAACGTCAACGGAAATGAGTGTTTACATTGCTGGTTCATATGTATTTTCAATTCGACTCTGGGCAATGGATAACGTGAAAATTGTCGCAGCGTCGTCGCTTTGCCTTATAAATTTAATTAATTATATAAATGTTTAAAAAAATAGAATTCAAAAGAGACGTCGTTGTCAGAGGAGATGGTGAATGCTAGCAATTCATCGTAATAGAACAATATGAGTATTTTTTTTAAGATATTAAAAGCTTTTGAACCACATAAGACATAGTGGCATATTATTAACAATGTAAGTATTTTTTCAGAAACAGCATGGAGAAATTCTTCAAAGATATGACTTGCGAGGAAACCGGAGAGTTTTCAAACTTTTGCAGGATATCGCAAACAGATTTCGAATTTGCTGCCGCTCGCATTGCCGCGCTTTGATGTCCGCAAGAAAAACCGCCAAATGGGGGAGAGCCGGGCAATGCGAACAGCAACGTCAAAGGCAATGGAAATGACCTGTTTACATTCTCGCGTTTCCCAGTTTATTCCCCATGTCCCTGCTCGTTGCCGCGGCAATGGGCTGAATGTAAACGCGGTATTAGGAAGTATATTAGGACCTACCTTGTTTCTAATATATATAAATGATTTGTGCAAAATGTCTATCCCCAACTGTGATGTGTTCACCTACGCTGATGATACAGCGCTTATTGTATACGATGTTGATTGGGACAGGGCCAAACAAAGAACGGAATACTCTCTCCGCCTTGTGATGGAGTGGCTTTCGGCAAATCTCCTAACTCTCAATATTGCGAAGACCAAACTGCTACGTTTTTCCTTGCCGAATTCTATTCCTTTACCTATCGAGTCCAATCCAGTAGTAAAAGCCCATTCCTGTTCGGAGCATGATATCGGCTGCAGTTGTCTTACACTCTCCTTAGTTCCGAATATCAAATACCTAGGGGTGTACATTGATGAAAAACTAACCTGGCGCACCCACATCGAGGCATTATGTACACGTACAAGGAAGCTCATCTACATATTTAAGGAGTTGAGACATTCAGCTGACCCTGCAACTCTGTCATTGGTCTACCAGAGTCTATGTGCATCAATAATCACCTACTGTATTACAGTATGGGGAGGCACTTATAAAAATCTTCTAATTCAAATAGAACGTGCTCAAAGGGCTATTCTAAAGGTTATGCATTTTAAGCGTAGAGATTATCCAACCGCCCTGCTGTACTCTGAAACCCAAGTCCTCACTGTGCGACAACTCTTCATTTTGCGTGTAGTCTTACGCCGTCACTCCATCCTACCTCTCGACTCAAACATCCTCCTAAGACGTCGAGGTCGTCCGATCTGTGACTCCGTCCAATGTCGTTCCGCATTTGCTAGCCGCCATTACTTAGTCCTAAGCGCTCGTCTATATAATAGGGTACACCGGTTAATTGATATTTACACGTTGACCAAGTTTACGCTGAAAGCAAGGCTAACTAATTGGTTGCAGAAGTTGTCTTACGACGATACAGAAGATATTCTAACGATCACCTCATGAATACCTTTCGCAATACTGATACCTACCTGTAATTACTGAGTCACTATAACCTGATTGAATTTAAGTTATCATATTCAATGTTTATGAGGAACTTTGGCTCCTGAGATACAAGTATCTTTTTACTTAGTTCAGGAGCTAGGTGTTCAACCTGATTTTGTCAACCACTTGTACAATCATGTTTAGTGTATGACTAATACTGTGTTTCTTTTGTACAATAAAGTTATATTATTATTTGTATCTCTCTCAGTCACGGCTCATCTTCCATGCGGAAGACGTCCGGTCCTTTGGAAGGCATACACGGGGACACAGGTCCAACGCGCAGAGGCCCCTTTGAGAACTTTAATCTAAAATGGGGTGGGGCACCAACCGGGGACTATCCACGGCTGCACTATTGGAGTACAGTCATGGACCGTCCCAAGTGGGTGCAAGACTATTGTAAAATATGGTGAAAAATGTCTGGTCTATGGGAAGGGGTGTTAGGTGGACTAGATAACTTCTATTGCCGGAAGAAAACGGCGTCTGCCTTTCAAGTTTGAAATTGAATTGTGTTGGCAGACGGTGACTCGCCAGCTCACTAGCTGGGCCCCCTGAAAAGCCGCCATATTATTATTATTATTATATTATTATTAGACTATCGGCATTGCCCAGTAACTGGTATTCAGCATCTAGTAAGACTGGAAGCAGACCTCAACATAATTACGCAACGTCTTACGTAGGCGGTTTAAAGCGACGCGAATTGCGAAGCGATGCGATGCGGTGACACGCGATGCGGTGCGAAGCGGTGGCTTTGTCCTACGAGCTCGCGGACTGCTCGCCGCGCGCCGCCGTCATTCAGTAGCACTGTGCGGCACCGCATCCAGTTCGCGTGAAAATATCAAGCCAACTGACAGCGTTCGCTTCGCGCCGCGCCGCGCCGCACCGCACTCCACGTGCGTTTGGTTACGTAGGCCACTTCAATAGGTATCGACTGTTTGTTGTTTTCGCGTCGCGCCGCGCCGCTTCGCGTCGCTTGTAGAACGTAGAATGACGCGTTAGGAAAAGGCTATGCAGATTATTTTACTGCAGTCTGCCTTTTAAAGAGGTTGTATGATAAAACATGAAAACATGAGACTTGGTTTATTCATACATTAAAAGCCCCTAAATAATAAAAATGCTAGTTATGAAATATTACCGTAACTTATTTTAAACTCCCAAAAAGTTCCGGAATATAAATGTATGATAAAGAGCATCATCCAAACCTTTTTAACATCCATTATGCGAGTTAACCCTGCCGCTGCGAGACATCTGTCCTTGGACATGCGCGACCACTCCCCTCGAATGGCCGTAGAAGGGTTAAGTTTGCGTCACGGGAATCGTTATACTTTTTACTTTTTAAAAGTTTCTTTTTTGTCAAAGAAATTTACTTTTCGGGAATTTTAATGAGCTGGTTAGATTAAAAGGGAGTTTATTAAGGGACACTGGCAAGTACGTTTGAAGTTAAACTCAGGATTTTAATTGCAGGATTTTTATACGATGCATCATTTTAAGCCGTGGACACCATGTCTACGGTCCAGCACCGGCCACCGTGTAACAGCACGGCGCCGCTACCGGAAGACGGCGCGGCGTCGTGCCGCAGCACGGTGCCGTGTACGGTGCACCGCACGTTAGTTTTTGCTTAGTTCGCCTAGTGGAAGCACGTCCCGTTCTGTGGGACAAGACAAACGAGGATTATAAAGATAATTTGAACATTTGCACCGCGTCGGCACACAGCAGCAATTATACGTTAGGACGTGGTTCCACTAGTGAAATTAATAAGTCGACATCTAAATTGTCAGCTATTTTTATTAACACGTGTGAACTAGGCAACAGTAAAACATAAACTAACGTACGGTGCTACGTACACGACACCGTGCTGCGGCACAACGCCGTGCCGTCTTCCGGTAGCGACGCCGTGCCATTAGAGGAGCTCGTGGCTAAATAATTACAGCCGCATAGACCGATCTTCCGGGTTAGGCCACGCTTGCCGAGGTTGATCTGTGGATGGGTGACCATTTACCATAGCGAGTTTCCTCCGTGCCTCGGAAAGCACGTAAAGCCGTTGGTCCCGGCTGTCATTTGTAGATCTTTGACAGTCGTTACTGTTGGTCAGAAGCCAGAAAGTCTGACAACCAGTCTTACCAAGAGTATCGTATTACCCAGTTACTGGGTTGTGGAGGTCTGATAGGCAGTCGCTCCATATAAAATACTGATATTCAGCTGCATCCGGTTCGACTGGAAGCCGACCCCAAGATAGTTGGGAAAAGGCTAGGCAGATTGATTGGTGCCGCACCGTAGACATGTGTCCTCGGCCTTAATCAATCTTATTTCTTGTTGCTACCGGTGAGGGCCTCGTGGCTAATTAACAACCGTGCGAATTATATGATTTGCATAGTTAAGCAGCACTTGCCACGGCCTGTCCGTGGATGGGTGACCATTCTTTACATATCGAGACCCCTCCGTGCCTCGGAGAGCACGTTAAACCGTCGGTACCGGGTATCATACGAATACCTATGACAGTCGTTACGAATAGTCAGAAGCCCGAAAGTCTGACAACCGGTGTAATCTTAGGATATCGGCAGTGCCCAGTAACTGGGTTGCGGAGGTCTGATGGCAGTCGCTCCGTGTAAAATACTGGTATTCAGCCGCATCTGGTTAAACATCTAACCCCAATATAGTTGAGAAAAGGTTAGACAGAACAAAGCAGTATGAATATATCACGATCAAAGGTTTGTTAATCTTTTATCTGCTCGCAGCTTCGCTTGCGTATAATTTTAAATCCGCGTTTACCCCTCTTTTAAGTGTAGGTACTTAGTTGTAAAATCCAAAAAGTTCGGCTTTCATTATTTATTTTGAAGTGTGTTTATGCCTTTCAAGTTAATTATCCGTGGAATAAGGATTTTCATACAAATGTTCACAACCCATTTCACCCCTTTAGGGGTGCAATTTCCCTGCCAGGGTCGCGGTGCATGCAGCTGCGAATCCCGCGACCCCAGCCAAGGGTCAGGAGAAGGAACACCATGGGTTTTTAGCCGGTAAGAGTCCGGCATAACCCTTCGCCATCCCCGGGCGAAGGGTATCCATGAGGATTTTCCCAAGATAAAAAAAAAAAAACAACTAAAAACACTCAAATGTTTATTTCTAACCAGAAATCTAGATATTTAATTCCATGCTTCTTACTTCAAAAGTAACAGATTTCTCATACAAAATTTCAACACTTATTTCACCCCCTTAGGGGTTGAATTTGCAAAAACGCTCAAACACAATCAATTTATTTCTTACCAGAAACCTTCATATTTAATTTCATGCTTCTTACTTCAAAAATGATGGACTTGCATACAAACTCAAATACCCTATTTCACCCCCTTAGGGGTTGAATTTCGAGAAATCCCTTCTTAGTGGATGCCTACATCACAAAAGAAACCTACTTTAAATTTTCAAGTTTCTAACCCCAGCGGTTTAGGCTGTGCGTTGATAGATCAGTCAGTCAGTCCGTCAGTCAGTCAGCTTCTCATTTTATAAACATAAGACGGCGCGTCGAGAGTCATGAATAAGAGATCAGTAACACCGGGGACTGGGGAGGTGGCCTGCAAAAAGCTAGACAGATAACGTCAGAGCTATCGATCAAAAACCCCGGTGTTGATTATTAATGGTGATCATTATTAAGATAACTTAAGTGATTGGGATTGGATGCATGTGCGCTCGCGCCCCACGTACTCGGTGGAACGTCGTCTATCTTTGTGCATCATTTTATTTGTGTTTGTCAAAGTATGACTTGTAATTGATTTCAAAGTCTTTAATTTGCTTCTCCTCGCCCGCAAACCCACGCATAGTACGATGGTTGCTTCTGATAAGGACAACCAAATGCCTTTACATATATTATATAGATTTAAATGGCTGGACTCTATAGTCCTATATATATATATACCTATGTATATATACATAAACTCACACCTTTTTCCCATGGGCGTAAGCAGAAACTACAGAACGCCAAATGCTACGATTCTTACATACTCTTTTCACTTCGTCCACGTTCATACATCTTGTCATACACGCACGCCGGTTGCAAGTACTACTCACCTATAGGTATAGACTATAGGTATTTCAATATTGATTTGCCGTCTCCTGTTTCCTACCCCCGTATCAGAACACGAACACTTGACTGGGGCAATGTTACCTAACCTCGTAAATCGACCGATCGAGCAGCCATTTAGCCCGACAGAAACTGTAGAGCTATTTTAAAAGGATATTACGAACAATCTCACGTGTAAAGCATTCTGTATCGAGTGCAGTTAGCTTGTAACAGATGGCGGTTAGCGAGAATACATAAAAGATGATCGAGAAGTCTTGTGCCGTTCAGTTGTTGGTGGTGGAACAAGTGCAAGCGGAAAGCGGCTAATCTATAAACATATTAAAAATGAATCCCTATTTCCCTTGGTCACGGCATCACGCGTGAGCGGCTGGACCGATTTCGCTATTTTAATTTTTATTTTTTCCTAATTGTCAGGAGAAAGTTCTTATGAAAGAAAATTTCGATATTAAAAAAAAAAAGAAATTATCTCAGTATGTCCATATTCTTCATTTGTTACTATTTTGATTTTGTTTCTGAAGGTAGGTAATAGGTAAGTAGTAGGTAGGTAGTAAGTAAGAAAGAGTGCATTGCAACGCATGCCGGGTACAGCTAGTATATGATAATATACTCGTACAGCCTGGTTTTTTAATCACCATCCAATTTTTTTTTAGGCACTTAACTTCGCGAAAAGAAAGGATTAAAAAAAATGGCTAATCATCTCACTCTGATGCAGGGCCGGCCCTACTATTGGGCAAACGGGAGTAAATCGGGGCACTCAATTTGTTCCACCACAGTCCGAGGCAGTTTTAATGGTAAGAGAGTCCCTTTCTCTGATTCTGTGCATGAGCGACAAGCGCGGTATTTATCGTTTGACTTAGTAACCACGCTAAATTGATAATTTTTCCGGGAAAATTATTTCATTCTGAAAATTTCACCTACCTATTTCTATTCAAAAATGGAATCTTTGAATGATACTTAATGCCTAGAAAAATGAACGAATGGCTTTTAGGTTATGTTTTGTCTAATGTTATGCCTATATAATAAATGAAGTTATAGTTTAGCGGAAAGTTTATGACTTCGAACAGCAAATAAAAGCTGCGCTCGATACAAAGCGTGATGACCTTAAGACTATACGATAACATAAGCATAATCAGCTCAAAAACCCAATTTTTTTTCCTGAGAAAATCCTCATGGATGCCCTTCTCCCGGGGAATGCGAAAGGGTATGTTGGACTCTTACCGGCTAAAAACCCTTGTCCTGCATGGTGCTCCTTCTCCTGACCCTTGGCCGGGGTCGCAGGATTCGCAACTGCATGCACCGCAACTCTGGCAGGCCTCGGTCCGCCAGCCCCTGGCGGACCTCGCCTTCTATGGGGCTTTGCCCCACGTCTCTCTTCTGAGAGGCGCGCACGGAACACTGCGCGCCGCCTTCTCGGGCCTGTTACTGGTCGAGCGACGGGTTCCCTACCCCGCCGCCCGCAGGACACACACTACGGTGGCCGGAGATCGTCGCGCGCCCTCCGGCGCTCGGTGAATCTGGCGTGGGAAGGGAGAGTGGCTGCTGCCTCTCTATCCCTCTCCGCTCCCTTTTTGGTCGCCATCACCTCCCCGCAGAAGGAGTCGACGGCTTCCCACGCACTCTCGCTCCCGACCATGGACAGAACTACGGGCGGAAGCGAGAGGAGCCCAACAACCCTGTCCCACTGCTGGGCATGGGACCCTTCTCAGAACGGGAAGGGTTCAGGTCTTAATCCGCCAAGCTAGCCCGGTGTGGTCTGGCAGACTACACACCATCGATATATGGACTACCCGTAACCACTAACATAGGTATTTGTATGACCCCCCGGACCGACGGCTTCACGGGCTCTCCGAGGCACGGAGGGGTCTCAATGTACAACGTAAAGTCACCCATCCATGAAATAACCGCGGCAAGCTTAACCTTGCATGCAAATCATATGGTCCGCTCGGTTGTTAATTAACCACGACACCTCCATTCATTCTGCTTTAAGAAATAAAATCCCACGACGACTAAAAGATATTTTATGTATTAATTTTTTATTTAAAATATTTGCGTCATTTTTACACAGCACCGTCTAATCCCAAACTAAGCAGAGCTTGTACCATGAGTACTAGACAGTGGATGTAATATTTAAATACTTTTTTTTTGTAAATACATACACACATCAAAAAAAGTTTGCGATCACTTTGAAAAATAGAAATCTTTTTTGTTACGGTAGATTACATTATGATTTCTTCTTCTGTTTAGATTCTTAAAAGTGGGTATTTCTATTTAAAGAAAACACACAACAAAGATTTTTTCTTGATAAAGTTCAATTTAAAAAATTATATCAGCTTATGCAAGTGATTGCAAACTTTTTTTGATGTGTGTATTTATAATACATAAAAAACACCCAGACCAACACAAACACTTATGTTCATCACATAAATATTTGTGTCCTGTGGGAATCGAACCCACGACCTCATGATCAGCAGTCCGACACTCGAACCACAAGCCCACAGACGTCGTCCATATTTACACGTTGGTGCATAAAAATGTACTACATGTAGGTTTAAAAAGTTTATAGGAACATTTCCAAGATACAACTGCATAACTTTACAAGATACAAAATGTTTTCCACGTGAGAATGTTAGTAACATCCTAATATCCGTGGAACTAGCTTTGGTTCCTGTGTAGACTGGAAATAGAAGATTGACTGCGGATGTAACCGAGGTTGCAGGCTTACCTCTTACTGTGAATGTGTTTCCGTCTCTACGTTTGTACAGGCAGCTGCAAAAAGATCTGGTTATGAAATCTGTGAAAGACACAACAACATAATCGTATAAGGATGTTTCTATCATTACAGTTATAGTTAATATCGGTGTATCAGGATTGCGAGCAAGGTAAATATAGTAAATAAAACCAACATATACTCTCGTCCACTGAGAGTACTTATAAGGTAAGATATATTTACTTTGTAAAACATGAGTGTGATATAAAGGTCTTATAATGAAATGAGGTATCTACATGTTTTGCCATTTATAAGGCGTACAAAATTTGTCGCACTAGGCAAACAAAGCAAAAAATAAGAAAAGAATGTAAAAAAGAATCATAATGTCAAAATTAAAATCAAAATTACAGTATCAGAATTTAAATTCTATTCAAAATCACAATGTCAAAAAAAAACTAATTAAGTCAACACAAATTCTTTTTCATTAAGGAACTCTATAATATGCTGCTTATATTTGAGTTAATGTTAGTAACATGAACTAGATCACAATATATTAATTTACACAAGTATACAAGATCATAAAATAAGGACAAGCAATTCAGATATAAAAGGTCAGACTTCTTCAGCAGATGAACACAGAATGCCCTGCTTCGTGGAATGACCACCGCCTTTACAACATCGAGTTCGTTGATCCATATCGACAACTACCTTCCTTTGTCTACATTGCCCAGTGTTACCCGCTAGCGATTACAAATCTCATAAGAATTACAAAAAAAGCATGAGAAAGAAATGAGATTAAAATTAGTAAATGTACTAATGAGCGTAGGTACAGAACATAAAAGTATTTTTCATATACAACAACAAAAAAGGTCGTTAATCTACTTAATGTTTCACAGTAAACTATGTAGTTCTAGTAGCAGAAGGTACAAAACATAGCAAAATAAAATTAAAATTGATGTAAATACTTAGCAAAATTAAACAATGAAATTGAGAAGAATTCGTGAATTCGTGAAAGGAGACTTTCAATTTTACGAAACAAGTATTAGTATCTATTGGCAAATGATTATGATAGGATAGTTTATGACAATTCAGTTTTTTTATATTATATTTTTTTTAAACACAATTCATATTATGAGGTAAAATTTTCTTCATGGTAACTTTGTACCCGAAAACAAAGAAACTTGTTAAAAAAATGGTTTTTTTTTTGATCAGTTATAAACTATCCTATCTTTTGTGGGACCGGCTTGACGTGAAGTTTCGGGGTACTCTATATATTTAAAATTAATTTATTATGTGGAAGCTTATGATGATGAGGAGATGTTCTAATCATGCATTGCAAGTAGAGATATGGCCATTTTAAGATATTGTGTCTGTTATTTTTCATACAATAATGTGTACTGTACTTCTATGTATATAAAATGAATCCCTATTTCCCTTGGTCACGGCATAATGCGTGAGCGGCTGGACCGAATCCGCAAGTTTTTTTTTTTTGTTGTTTTTTTAATTGTTAGGAGCAGGTTGTTATGAAAGAAAATAATGATATTTAAAAAGAAAACGAAATTATCTCAGTATGTCCATATTCTTCATTTGTTTACTACATGCATGGAAATGGTTTTAAGGCTTAAAACGCACTAGCGGCCAGCCGCACATCGATTTTTACATGAAACCGCATGATCTCAACGCACTGGCGCACAACGGCTGGCCGGAAATCAGTGCGTTGAGATCATGCGGTTTCATGTAAAAATCGATGACCAGCCGCAAGCGGCACGCCGTATTGCGGCTGGCCGCTAGTGCGTTTTAAGCCTAACTTTTTGTTACTGTTTTGATTTTGTTTCTGAAGGTAGGTAGTAGGTAGGTAGTAAGTAGGAAAAATTGCATTGCAACGCGAACGCTAGTACAGCTAGTTCATTATAAATGTGACTTTTCAATCCTTTTTCACTGTAATCAAAATAACAGCCGATATACCTTAAAAAGGCCATATCTCAAAACGTGTTTTCTTCGATAGTTTTCCGGTTGACTACGCCCAATTATTATTTAAAACCATTTATTAATACTGATACACCATGTTATACACCCTCAAACTCAAAAATGAGTAAAATATATTCATAAAATCTATTTGATGTATGGCTTCGGAAAATTGCACTTTGCAATTCAGGCACCCACGACAGGGTTTCGACAAAAGATAGACGTGGGGTCGGATTTGTCACCCCTTGGATTGATCGTTGAGGTAGATAAATCCAAGGAAGATTGAAGGTTTCTCTTCCCAATTTGGTATGTGCATTTTATGCAGGATTTTTGTACAGTGAATTGTTGAATAAGATCTTTCTATATCAGATTGTATACAAAGGGTACAGGGAAAAAACCGGAAAAGGCACTTTTTTAGGGTTCCGTACCAAATTCGAGACGTTTCCTAAGTGCATGTACTGTGTGTACCTACTCGAATTAAAAAACTTTGAACTAGTTTGTTTTTTAATACTTTGCGCCTCACTAAGATTTTTCTTGTATCGTGGGTGCGTTTACAGATACAAATCTCACAAGACAAACGCCCAGACCCGAAACAACCATCTGTAGGCCAGCAGAAAACCAGCGCTGCGACATTTTGTTTTTTTAAATGTCGCAGCATTATGCTGAGATAGGAGCCTTTTTTGGCCTCGTGCAGGTAGTTTTTTTTTTTTCTGTTTGTATATTGTTTTTGTTCTGTAACTGCTTGTGTGAGTCCACAATAAATATTTTTTCTTTCTTTCTTTCTAGGCCATACAAATTTTTGTTCCGTGTGGGAATCGATCCCGTAGCGCAGAAACCAATCGCTTAGCCACTGCACTAAACGTGTCGTCAATTTCGTACAATTTGAATTAAAATGGTAAAAAATGCACCCCTATATAGTGCGACTTTGTCCTTTCGATCCGTCCGTCCGTTTATCTGTCAAAGTTGCTTATTTCAGACTACTATCGACTTGAAATTTGGAATAGTTTAAGTAATGCTTGTCCGTCTATAAAGTCAAGTGTGATAATTACATAAAATGGCTTCAATTACACATTACAAAATATATTATTATTTTTATTGCTGCCGCATAATTTTTGACTTCTGATGACAAATGTTTTACAACGCCAAAACTGTTTTAAATTTACCTTATGTAAATATTACAGGAAAAATAAAACGATGTCTGGAGCTAGCACAGTTTTTTAGACATTACAGAACCCTAGGTGAGCGAGCCCGACTCGCGCTTGCCCGATGTTTTTGTTTTGATCTATCAACCATGCTTGTCTATTGTAGTTTTATTTCCATTTACACATTTATTTATTTAAAACAATTGCAACAGACTTGCAGATTAGTTACATTAAATAGTCTATCTGTGTGCTACTCATCCAAATCCTTTCAGCCGTGAAAGATGTGATTGAGTAACAAACATCCAAACATCTTCAAAAACTCTCGCATTTATAATATTTGGACCGGTTGTCAGAATTTTTGGAATGGCAAACTAGTTTCAGGTTTAGTATATACTAAAACTAAGCATGTATAGATAGTCCAGATTTCAGGTACCTACTTTTAAAACGTCAGCACTAGGTGCACGGTACCAAAAGGTGGGTTCAATGGAGAAGAGCAGGATTTAAATAGTAGATCGTGACAATTCCAGTACAGTAGTGTGAGAAATAGTAAGAGAATAATGCAGTTTAATGTAAGAAATAAACTCACATAAGAGTAACAAATAGAAAAACTTGCCTTTTAGGATTGCCATAGCAGTTATACCACACTTTATCAAATACACACACATCTCAACACAAAACATACCGCACACTTCACAGATAGATTGTTTTGCTTTTTGTGATCTTATCTTATTTTTTAATTTTGTTGTTTATGATTTTGCAAAGTATACACTATGAAACTCCGCCCATTATTTGTCTTATTAGTGTCAATTTAGAGAGAGCCCTGATAACCATAACACAAGTTTAATCTTAGCTTGGGTGTCAGTGGTTTATAGCTATGTATAAAACTTCAATTTATAAGATGCCATGTTTTGTTGTATACCAGTGCTTATACTGTGTCACACTTAGCGGGTTAAGGGTGGCTTGAGGAGTCAACCCTTAACGAGCATGTGCACATAAAATCAAAATCTAGCAAGAAGCAGAAGCAGTTTAGCATGAGTGTACTTACATAAGAATATAAAGGAAAACACTTTTAACCATACAATAAATTTTATAATAGTTACAAAATTAGACTAGTTTACAGGGCGTGGTTCTTAGACAATACGATACGAGGATTCCAGGGTCTTCAGGTGTAGGCAGACAGTAACTTAACTGGGCGGCTGCTGAGGCGCGAGAGAGGTCGAAGTGCAGCGTGCCAGCCCTTTTATAGGCGCACCTCGCTAGTCGTCTCCACTGCCACCGTCACAACTGTAAAATTGTAAAAAGGGAAATAAAGATTATTATTATTAGTTATGAGCTGACCAGTCCTGACAGATTACACTTAACCTTCCAGTTTCAATGAATCACGTGGTTGCTATTTAGCCACGAGCTCCTCACCAAAACATAGTAATCGAACCTAAATACGACAAATTGAAACTCCATCTAAAACACTCCAATGGAACATTCAGGAAGTTCCATTCACAAGTAAATCGAATTTTAATTGATGTCGACAGACAAAAACACGAGCAATTCCCTAAAATCACTGATTTCGAACACAGTGGAACGTTTCCGCTTCATTGCCCAGTGGTCCGACGCGAAATTCTATAGGAAAAAATAATTGAATACCTTCTTTAAAGCTTTTATCGTCATATCTTTGAAAAATTGCACCCATTTTATCATTGGAACCGGCATAATGAATTGAAAGGGGAAGTTCTTAAGGGCTCCCTAAAGGTGATGGATTATATGTCACTTTGATTAAGTGTCCCATGGAAATAGCCTAGAATGAATAGAATTAAGGTGGTGACCTGGATAGGGTGTAATTTAAAATGCCAGAGACCTACTTTGATAACTATGCAAATTGGAAATTTTTAATTATTCTTTGGATGTTTTATTAAAATTGCTTGTTGTTAACAGTTTGTTCGATATTAAAAATTAATGAAAGGATTTTTCTATTTTTAGTTTGATGTAAAGTTCTTTGTGCAAAGTATAGTAAGTTGGTACTTTGTTCTTGTAATAATTTAGTTAATTTCTGAAGGATACGAACTGGACTTTTGTTGAAATCATTCTTAGTGCTTAAATTAGAGTAGATATATTTCACGCAGTGCAAGCAGTGATAGCCTAACGGTTGAAACTCAGGCAAGGCATTCTACGTAGGAGGGTCTGAGTTTGATCCCAGACAAGCTTCTTAGAATTAGAATGGTCAAGGTAAATAAGTATTCGACTAAAACAAAATTTCTGAATGTTTTTTTGGCCAAATGATTATGGTGGCTAATAGTTAATCATTCGGCAAAATCAAATTAGGGTAAAAATTGCTTCGGCAAAGATTTCGTCAGCGAATCGTTGTCGGCTTAATGAAATTCGATACAAAATACTTCGACAAAAACACGGGCACTCTATTAAAGTATATCTGGGATAAGGTCAGTAGGATGATGATGATTCAGATTGTAGTTGCTCCCGTCAGAGACATTAGAATATTAGTTTAAGCAATAATAGGGTTGTGCGTGGACAGTGTGTAGTATCACCTTCATGATCGTCATCTTCACCGACTGGCCATTTTTATATTTTATACCTTTTTTGATAATGACAGATAGGAATTTAAATTAGACTTGACTTTTGATTTTGTTTTTTTTTACGCCATGGGGTAATTTTGATAAGAGTGTTATTTTTTGATTTTCTACATGTACTATAAAAATATATAGGTAATATTCAATCTACTGGCTGTTTATATTTTGTGTTAAATGCCCTGTCAAGCATCCCCGGTATACACTGCTCTAAGCAACACCTGCCTTTACATGGGACTCCGGGGGTTGTCCTGTGTGAGCTGGACGGCCTGAGCCTCCACATTCAGTTGGGGAAGCTGCGCCCCGATGGTGGCCCCTTCTCCCTTCTCTTACGCTTCGTCTCCTGCTACACTTGAGGGATCGGCGATCGGACCTGCTGTCGTCTGCGTCTGCTACTGTGACTATGTCTGGATGCTGCAGCCGGTCTGTTTGCTGCCGCCGGTTGCCGTCGGATGGCTGTGTGGGCCATCGACGAACGCTGGGAGCACAGGAGGGACCTCGCTGACTGCTGCAAGGGACGTGACGCTGTCCTGCCTCTTTTCTCTAACCATTTCTATTATTGTTGTTATGTACTAGGTATGGAATGCTCTACACATTCTTTACAACTGGTGTAGCAGACGTGCTCTCAGGAGATCCTAGGGCCGTCTGTTACATTACAAGTGACAGATTATTAGCCTGTGTATTGCGAGGCTAACACTGATCTATTTCCTTGTCAGATTCTGCTATATGTATTTCGTAGTATTGGTTTGCTGGTTTGTAAACCAATGCTGCGAAATTGTCGTGACGAAATCTTGTAGAGCATATTGTGATTCTCTCGCTCGGTCTTCGGTAAAGTGCTTGTGAATGTGTAGTTTTTAACCGGCTTTTTTAAAAAAGAGGAGGTTTTCAATTCGTCTGTAAATATTTTTTTATACTTATCCACGCTTAACCAAATTGAAGACACCGACATCTGTGACTGTTAAATTTGTATTATGGTAATTATTTTATTCGTTTTTTTTAAGTCGGTTTAATTTTTTTTGTAATGTGTGCTGAGTCAAGGTGTTGCTTGCATGATTATAGTAACAAATTACTTACTAAAGTCTCGCACTTTCCGTAAGACTCAAGACCTATCGATTGAGTTGTTAGATAGGTACTGTTTCATTTTTAATCTACACTATAGAAGTCTACGTGTATTCTCTCTAAACCAGATATATTGCAGAGCCAAACGATGTTCGCAAAAGGAAAGTTGGTAGGTAAATTGGACAGATCCTAACTAGCAGTACACTTTTACAGTTTGAGTTGATTGATTGATTGATGGCGAAAACTTGGTATCAGACATTGTTTTTTCACTTGAGATCTATACATATAAAAGGAGAAGCTGACTGACTGACTGATCTATCAACGCACAGCCTAAACCGCAGGGGTAAGAAAGTTGAAATTTTGACAGTAGGTTCCGTTTGTAACGTAGGCATCCACTAAGAAGGGATTTTTCGAAATTCAACCCCTAAGGGAGTTAAATAAGGGATGAAAATTTGTATGGAAAATCGTCACTTAACGGGTTCAAAATTTCACGCAAGCGAAGCTGCGGGCGAAAGCTAGTGGCTCCATAAAGTTCTCGATGGTGTGTGCAGTCCGCCAACCCACACCAGGCCAGCGCGTAGTGGACTAAGGCCCTTCTCATTCTTAGATGAGGGCAGCGAGACAGTAATGAGCTGATAATATTTATTATGTTTGTATTGCGGTATTTTTTGGAATATTTTAACCTAATTTTTTTTCCACGCAATTAAATTTTCGTACCACAGTCCATGATTAATAAACAAGCAAATCGATCTGTAGGATAAATTTTATCCAATCTGTTACCGCTTATCCTCCAAGACGTTGTTTCACTGAATTACTTTCAATCTGTTCGCAGATAATTAGAAGGCTGCGTAAATCAATTTTTGTGGAGTGGCTGGATCTATTTCTTTGGACATACTGCGATGGAGTTTATCGAGCATCTTTGACAGCTTACTAGAGGTCGTCTAATCTACAGGGTGTTAACGAATTCGTGTAAATCCTTCAAACCGCGTTATCTACAGGGGCCCAATTCTCCTAAAATAAATCTTGATGAATCACAACCGAACCAAGGCCGAATCATTCATTCAGACAGTTCTCAATTACAAAAGCTATCAAATTGTTTGACACAAAAAACAAAATCAGTTATTTTGAAAGTTTTCGAAAACAAAAACTAACTGACGGTTGTGGTTCGATTGCGTTTGGCAATAATTTATTTTAGGAGAATTAGGCCCCTGGTGACACTGATTGACCCTGCATAGGTATTTTTCAGAATCAACAAAAAAAAGTTTTCAAAAAATGAACCATGGTATTCTGTATCTGAGTAATTTTAGCATCCCAAGTTAACTGACTGCGTGGAGCGATATCGCGCTAGTCGTGCCCGTCAGCTGTGTCACCGTGCCTTTATTAACGTTAACACCCTGTGTAATTCGATGTAATCTAATAATTTGACGACACGTTTGGTGCAGTGGCTAAGCGATTGGCTTCTCCGCTACGGGTCGTGGGTTCGATTCCCACACGGAACAAAAATTTTTATGACCTACAGATGGTTGTTTCGGGTCTGGGCGTTTGTGTATGTGAGATTTGTGTCTGTAAACGCACCCATGATACAAGAGAAATCTGAGTGTGGGGAAAAGGTTAAAAAAATTCTTTTCGTTTTCTATTGGACTGCCTATAGATGGTACTTGCAGACCGTTACAACGTAACCGGGCAGTTATTGGCGAGACCTGAAGGGTCGCCAGCCAATGGAAGTGAGAAGTAAGTAACGGATCTTACCAACGTCAGATAGCATTTATCTAAGGAATAAAATAGGGGGTATTTACAAAACTGCTATTAATTAGCTGTTTTTCGGTACATTTTCCGATCAATCCGTGAAACTTAACTCGAAGTTATGGTAAGCAACGGATAGACTACGCTTTTGTCTAAAAAAGGTGGAGAAAACATTTTTAAATTTGTTAATTTAAGTATAATTAAATAATATTAATTTTTCGTAGCCTCCTCCCATGAAAATACTGAATATGGGGTCAGTTTTGGTACATATTCCTGAAGAATTCAAGGGTTTTCATAAATAAATACAATACCATTAGTTAACAGACATATTAACGTTAAAGTGGTAGAGAAAAAAATTAAGAAAATGTTTGGAATATGCACAGGAAAATAAAAAATCATTTTAAATTTTTTTCATACATTTTGCTATGCAGTAAAAAAAATTGTTTTCCATCTGTCATTTTACCGTCAGCCATCATTGTGACTAGACTCGAGTCGCTTGACAACAGAAATAAGCGATCAAATACTCGTAGATCCCTCCACGGTCACAAACATTTGAATTGACCTAACTTGAAGATAAAGGTACGCTGTCTGTGTGTTGACCGTACGCATATCGTAATTTTACTTTTTACCTACGCTTTCTGCAAATGCGTCCTTAAGACAGATTTTGTATAAAAATTCGATCAAAATATCTAACTTATTCCTCAGATAAATGTTATCCGACGTTAATAAAATCGGCCCATAATCATTGAAACTACTCAATGTATTGGTTGGAAAAATATACTGTTATATTTAAAAGTAGGTATAATAACCGTTTTCCATTTACAAGGTATATTTTTACACTTTAGTTTTTTGAAAAACAGCCAAAGGCTTTCAAATAGGAACCTCTATTGAAAACAAATACAGTAATGTTAGAAAATGCTTAATCAAACTTGTCATTAAAATTGAAATAGATTGAATAAGCGGTTCTCGAGCGAATTTGTACAGAAAAGTAAACAAATATGGAAAAACAATTAAATTAATTTTCCTTCCTTCCTTCGTTTCCCTTTAATATTGGTTTAACATAAATACTTAGGCTGATTTACAAGCAACATTCATTCTCTGATTAAACAAAAGTTAACTCGAAAAATTTACAAAAAACACTCATAATACTAGAGAATTAATGTAGGTGAAAACTATCTTAAGTATGACTAATATTGAAAATGCGCTCGAGAACTGCTTATTCGATCTATTTGAATTTTATTCATAAGTTACATAAAGCGTTTTCTAACATTATTACACACTGTTTAAAACCCCGCAAGGACCTTATTATCCTAGCTGTTAATCTACTGCCGTAACCGACTGCCGTTATAAGGGATTTACACGGATCGATTTTCGCCGCACGGCTAGTCGGCTAAAATCGACCGTCTAAATGACAATTCGACTAGGCCGCAAGTGACTAAAATCGCAAGTCCCAAAGTTGGGTGCCATCCGACTTTTGCAGTGCAGCGACAAGCCGCATGCGGCGGGTGACTAAAATCGATCGTGTAAATGGTCAGTTGCAGGCGATCGCCCGCCGCATGAGGTGTGTTTTGCGCTTGTTGTTCCGCTAGAAATGAACAAGTCGCATGCGGTTTTTGTCGACCGGTGTAAATGGGGTGGCGATTCGATTTTTACAAGCGATGCGACTGGTGACTTGCCGCACGGCTAAAATCGACCCGTGTAAATCCCCCATTACGGAACTGTTTATATATAGGATGTCTCAAAACTTAAAGACAAACTGAGAGCAAAGAATAAGGCTGTTCAAGAAGGTGCAGAAAAAAAATAGTTTATTCGTATTCGAGTTTCAAAATTACCACAATTTTTAACAGACTTCAAAAAGGAGGAGGTTCTCAATTCGTCTGGTTTTTTTAAATGTTTTTTTTTTTGGTAAGTTATGGCACTAAAACGTAATTAATAAAAAACTTATAATAACCAAAACAAACAAAATAACAAAATTAACAGTTTCAGAAGTCGGTGCAATTCTACACTGAAACAAATAGAAGCAACCGACTTATGAAACTGTTAATTTTATATTATGGTAATTATTTTACAACTTTTTTTTGAAGTCGGTTTTACTTTTATTTAAAGTTTTTACTTCATAAATCTAACTATCAAAAGTAATTTAAGAAAAAAAAGTGAATTAATATCTTAAACTGTCGCTTGTTTGCAACTTGACTTTGAGTTTAAGAACATCGTAAATACCTTTAAAACAAAGTTAACCAAATCAAGCCTTCATATGCAACAAACCATACAACAGCATCTAGCCTACCAAACGCTACATTTAACCAAAATCAAACCAAAGAACTTAAAAAGCGAAAAGCTGGCTTCAACTTCGAACCATGTGTCCGCGTCGAACTTCATTAAGTTCGATGTAGAAAGGATTGCCAGTTCATTAATTATAAGGGCTTCAGTATTTATCTACAACAGTCATTTGTTATAGAATTTTCACTTATTATTTTGATTGTTTGTTGTTTCCGATGAAAGGATTCAGGGATTATGTTTCTGGAAAGTTTGTTTTATTGATTATGGCTTCTAAAATTATTATGTTTTATTGTGTAGCTTACAAATTTAGAAGGCTGTGGTTTACTGCCATCAGTATTAGGTCGAATATTATTGATAAGGCGTGTTTCTAACACTAGAAAAAGAGCCTCCACGAGTGACATAAGTCCATCCGGCGCACTCTGGGCAGACAGTTCCACTACCATCCTTGCTCACTGGCTATTTTTAGGGTTCTTTACCAAAATGGAAAAACCGGCCCAGTGCGTGTCGGGCCACGCGCAGTATTATGGTTCCATAGTTGCACAATAATGGGGACTAAGAAGAGGGCTTAATAATTTTTCAATGGAATTTGTACGAAATTTTCACTTTTCCGGTTGGTCGACTATTACTAGTAAACTTGTAAAGCCTACTTAGCTGTGATAGTTTTTTCTTTTAACTTCGTTATACAAGGTTAGTCGGAAAGGGGGTACTAATCCGAAACCCACTTATAGTATCGCTGATGACAGTTTGAAAGCAAGTGTTAAAATTTCAATATTCGATATATTTTTTTCCAAATAAAATTATTTTTATTTTAGTTTTTTAAAAAATTCTTCATCCTCAACACAAAGAGGTTTGTTTTCTTTACAAAATAATATAGTTAGTATATAGTTTTAGTATATGAGTATACTAAATCTGAAACTAGTTTGTTCAGAATCACTAGGATTACGATTAACATATTTTTTACACCTCATTTTTTTTCATAAATTTCAATTTTGTTTCAGTAGGTTTCTACCGATAAAAGTTGATGGGAATAGACACCTTGAGGCTTGAGATGGTCCGCTTGGTCAGTTTCCGTGTATTAGACCACCCCTGCATAGCACATCTCAGGCATTTCACACTTTACTAGGGAACTTACCGCGACATAAACTATGGTGTAACTTGGAGATTTATTAAAAAAAACACATATTCAGGCAGTTCTGATGAAAATCTTGTTGGGGTGTCTCAGTTTTTGTATATACTAAAAATAACGTTGTAGAAGACCGGCAACATAAAAATAAGTGAATTTTCCAAGGTACGGAACCCTCGGTGAATGAATCCGACTCGCACTTGACCGGTTTTTTAGGCACGACATGATCTATTTCCTTGTCGTGCCTTAATGCGTCTACGACCAAATGACCTTCATTTCACCTCACATCAACTTTCCTTCAAAATCACTGTCAACTGTACAAATTCAGTATGCTCATAACAAAGTACAGACGCAGCGCCTCCTAGCGGTTGTAACAATAAAATCCTCGCAACACAAAGAATGGATTATACATGTAACGCCTCTTCACACACCGACTCTAAATTTTACTTAGCCCTATTTAATGGGCGGACATGAGATGTAGTGTTACTGGAAGCGCTGTGGTTATTTTAATACATTTGTCATGATTCTTGAGAGGTTTACGATTTGCAAGGTTAAGCTGCACTTGCTGCGGTCGATCCATGGATGGGTGACCGTTCGTTACACTTCGAGACACCTCCAAGCCTTGGAGAGCACTTTAAGTCGTCGGTTCCGGGTGTCATACGAATACGTACGACAGTCGTTACGAGTAGTCAGGAGCCTGAAAGTTTGACAACCGTTCTAACCTTAGGATACTACTATAATCAATTTTCTGATCAGCTTTAGGCTTGAGAACGCCCTATCATACAGCAAGTAGACAAGGCGTCACAATAGAACTTTACAGGTCACAGTGATAGAGAGGCTTCTAAAAATCATATCTTCTGCGTAGCCTTTTCCTAACATTGTTGGGATCAGCTTCCGGTCTAACCAGAAGCGTCTGAATACCAATATACACGCAACGACTGCCACCAGACCTCAGCAACCAAGATACTGGGCAATGCCGATATCCTAAGGTTAGATCGGTTGTCAGACTTTACGGCTTCTGACTACCCGCAACGACTGTATTCGTATATCACCCGGGACCGACGGTTTAACGTACTCTCCATGGTACGGAGGAGTCTTTTGCCGATCGATAGACTGACCACGGCAAGTGCTGTTTAACCTTGCAAATCGTATGTTCCACGCGGTTGTTAATTAGCGATGAACCCCTTCTGCTTCTAACAATTTTATCATCATCATCATCATTCAGCCGAAAGACGTCCACTGCTGGACATAGGCTTCCCCAAAGCATCGCCACATCGCCCGGTCCTGTGCTCGAAGAATTGCCAAACTTAAGTGGCAGTGAGCGGGGCACATTGCTCGCAGAACGGATAGCCGATGGGGCCGAAAGGTTCTGGAGTGGCGACCGCGTACCGGAAGATGCAGCGTGGGTAGGCCTTTTTTTTTGTTTTATTCGCTGTGGAATTCCTGGGGTGGACGGAGGGGTCTGTCAGATTCTTACTGACTAAAACCACCGCGGTGTTCCTTCGCACACTTAGGCCGGGGGCCGCGGGAGCAGTACATTCGTCCGCAGCCCCCAACTAGTGCCGGCTCGCTAAACTTTGCAGGCCTCAATCGCAGGTGGAGTGAGACTCCCCATGTGTAATCTGAGAGGCGCGCGTGGAACACTACGCGCCACCGCCTCTGGTCCATTTGGATGGGGAAGGCGGACGTCCCCAAGTCCGCCGCCCCTGGACCCGTTTACGGGGGTTGGAAGAGGGCATTATCCGCCCTCCACCGACGCCCGGTGCGCCTTCTGCGGGCTGGAAGAGTGCTTGCACTCTCCCTCTCCCTTTCCGCACTCTTCAAAGTCAAAGTCAAATAGTTTTTATTTCAAGTAGACCAGATCCCTGGTGCTTTCAAAAGGTCAACACTAGGGGCTCGGTTCCAAGTAGTAGGTCTTTTGGAGAAGAACCGGCAAGAAACTCCATAGACACTCTTTTAAAAAAGTAAATGTTTTGACAATTTTCATTGTAGTAATGTAAGAACAATGCAGATTAATGTACATGTGGTTAACAACATGAAAAGTAATGAGAAAGTTAGCCTTTTAAAACGATTGCCATAGCAGTTACGAGCTGACCAGTCCCAACAGACAGCACCCGTTCACGAGCATGACGCATACATCGGCGTCGCTCAGCTCAACCATGTTGCAGGGAACTCAACGACCCGATGCACAACGCCACCATCAGCAAGACATTTCAGTGAGCATGACAGACTCATACCGATAGACAATAGGCAGTCAAATATTAAGAATGAAAGCGTAACACTAGATGCTGCATGGTCCTCACATTTTACAGCCTTGCGTAGGTATTAACAGAATATTATTAATAATTGCAATTAAATGTCAAACTAATATAAGCAAATATTAGCAATAAATAAATTAAATTAAATGTCAAAGAAAAGAAAAAAATCAAAATTGGAAACATTAGATTAAAAAATGAGATAAAATAACATACTTATTGAGTCAAAAAAATATAAAAAAAATAAATAATTACAGTAAGTAGGCATTTGAATAATGTCCGTTTGTTCTGTTAGACGGTGCCAGAGGGTCGCAGTGTGCAGGAGGGAATCGTATGCCAGACATCTTTATCTACGATGTACTGATTTAGGCTATAATATGCTTTAGACATTAGTACGCGCTTGATATATAATTTAAACTTTGTATCTGGTAAATCAGTTACACTAGATGGAATTTTATTGTAGCATCTAACACTGTTTCCCATAAACGACTTACTGGTTTTCCTAAGTCTAAAACCAGGTACTGCTAGCTTGTCTTTATTGCGAGTATTAAGGTTGTGGTTGTCACTCTTCTTATTATACTGGGCAATGTTTTTCCGAATGTACATAATGTTACTAAATATATATAAGGATGGTAAGGTTAGTATATTTATCTCTTTGAATATTTCACGGAGCGACTCACGGCAGCCTAGATTATAAATAGCTCGGACTGCTCTTTTCTGTAATATAAAAATAGTTTCAACATCAGCAGCCGATCCCCACAGTAAAATGCCATAGGACATAATGCTGTGAAAGTAAGCAAAATACACTAACCTAGCCGTAGGCACATCTGTCATCTGTCTTATTTTCCTAACGGCATATGCAGCAGAGCTCAGTTTGCCTGCAAGTGCCTGTATATGGGGCCCCCATTGCAGTTTAGAGTCTACTGTTACACCCAGAAAGGTCGTTGAGGGAACCAGATCTAAAAGTTTCCCATCAAGTTTTACATTTGCACCAATACGCGATACATTTAGTGTAGAAAACCTAAGACATTTGGTTTTTTTTGCATTTAGAAGAAGATTATTAGTAGAAAACCAATTAGATATTAGATTAAGAGTATGATTGGGTTCTATAAGATCCCTATCCTTCCTATTGACTTTAAACTTCTTCTGCGAGATGACACTTTCGCAGAAGGAGATCACAGCGTAGCGTGGGTATGCCTTCCAAAAGGTGAACCGATGATCTGGTGAAGGTCGCGGGAACAATCCTATACTACTACTAAATAGTAATACCGAAAGTGTCCCAAAAACAATTCCGGGTTCCAAATAAAAATAAAACGCTCTTCCAGCATCTCTACATCAATTCTTCGCATGATAACGTTAGCATGTCAGTTGTTTCACGTTAAAGTAATTTCTGAAAACCTACCTGAGGCGTTTTGAATTACTATGAGCCGTATGAAAAGTAACGCTGGTTGCTTGTTAGAGGCAATTATTACCAGACCATTGTTCTAACAATGTTGTATGTTATTACGCGAAGGTGGAAACAGGAAACCAGCTGGAAAATATGGAGAAAGGAAGAAGGTAAAATTATTTGTTTGCGACTAAGTATGATTCACACCTGTCGAAGCGTGTCGGAGCGCAGCGGCGCGTAGTACAGCACAGCGGCGCGCAGTTCAGCGCAGTTTAGCTCAGCGAAGAGGACTGGGACTCTTCGCAAGGTAAGAATCGCACATTAATATGATGCTCAAAATCACTAAAAAACAGTAACATTTTAATATCAAAAAAAAAAAAAACTAAACAGAGAAACATATTATGAGATGGCCTAAGTCCAGCAGTTGATAGTAGGGTGAATCGAAAATTTCTCTTCGAGTGAACCACGCTATCAACCACGTTGACTGGCAATCTATTCACCACAGCATGAACTATTCTCGTATTGATCGTACTGACCCAAGAGGACAAGAAGCAATTGATTGATACAGAATAAAGTTGGAGAAGATTCTCTGAAGTTAAGCAGAGTAAACTTAATTTACAACTTTTTTCCCGTTGGAAAAACTCCAGAAGGCACCTTACCTTCGGGGATAAAACCGGGGAATGTGTGATTCTTACCTCGCTAAAACCTTCCCGGTGTTCACCATCAACACATGGAGGGGGCACTGTGTCCTCTAAAAAAGCCGCTCCATAACCCCCCCTATAACCCTATATGCACTTGTAGATCATTCATGGCAATTTTAGGTCCTAATAGGACAACCTATTGCCTTTAATCGGGCACTATTCTAAATGTCTGGCTACTACTAAACATATTCTACAGAAAACCCTAATAACCAACCAGGAAACTTCACGTAAAACTCACTCTAAAAAGAAAGAAAGAAAATACGTTTATTTGCGGTAAACATGACGCAAAAAGAAAATAAACACAAAAACCAAAAAATAAGAAGGTTGAGGGAAACATGCGTCATATCCACGCAAAACGGCTATGCTCAGCATTATACTGCGACCCTATGCAAGACAGAGCCCCAGCGCTGGTTTTCAGCGACAGCCGGTGCCGACGTAATAACGTCGTTCGGTGCAGCATACAATTATTATTAAAAATAGATAAATAATATGATTTAATTTATAAGTGATAGAATATACTAAACAGGAATATAAAAAGAAGAAAAGGAAATAGACATCCGTACATGCTATGAGAATATCTTCCTCAATAAACATTTTACGGTTTATGTAGTGGCAACATTTCGAAGCGTCCTCTTTTATACATATTTCGACGTGCACTCACCATGTACCAAAAGCTGGGCTTGTAAAGACTAGTCCAATTAAATCAGTCCATTACAATCCCACTGCTGGGCCTTAATCCACCACGCTGGACTGATAGGCAGACAACACATCATCGAGAAGTTTTTGATTAAACCATCAGAAAATTCGTCGATGTATACTTTCCTCTCTGAAAACATAATTGCTGCGCTCTGAAATATTATGAACGGAATGAACGTCGCTGGTTGCTTGTTCAAGGCAATTATTGTACGACCATTGTTATACAACAGGGAGCGGTCGCTTGCGTATACCATTGTCTGTAGAGTTTGTATGATTATGTTTGTTTGTTTGTACTTAATTTTTGGGATTGCTACCAGGAGGTTCACTAACAAAATTGTTGGCAAATCGCAAATAAACGACATCTAGACGACCGCATTTGGCAGTCTTCGTGTTTCTAAAACGTCTAAAACACAGTAGATACACAATGTATCCCGTCATGGACTAGCGATATTCTAGGTACTTATATAGCAACTATTTTTGTACACAAATACACTACACACTGGGGTCCAATCCACTTCCCTGCTATTTGGTAGCCATTTTGCTTTTTTGTTGTGATATTCTCTACCTTAAAGTTATGAAAATGTGAACCCATTGTATCGTAATGTAAACGATAGACAATATTGTTGCCATCCGAATATGCCTCCTTTAATTTCAGTAGGACCAAAACTTTGAGAGATGTGACTTTTTTTGTACACATGTACCTACAGAATATCTCAGCAAAAAAGTGAAGTGGATTGGACCCTAGCGTTTAGTGTATTTTGTGTACTAGAATAGTTGTTATATAAGTACCTAGAATAACACTAGTCCATGACCGGACACACTGTATAAGCTAAAGTAGTACTTCAACTTAGTATAATCGCCTGAATTGATGCACTTACACAGACATGCATTGTATGCTGAGTATAATGTACTCTTTGTAATGTACTTTATGACAGCCGTGACTGACTGCATTGTGAAGCTCACTTAGAAGTCTTGTTGCAGTGCGTGTCTATGTGAGTGTGTCAATTCAGGCGATTATAGGTAGTTGAGGTACTGCTTTAGCTTATATGTATATCTACTGTGTCCAAATCCACTGCTTTTGTCAATTTTTTTGAAAATTGATTTGTCAATCAGTCAGTCAACTTTGTTATTAGAATCAGCCTTCTGAAATAAGGGACCTTGATCTTCTCTTATGTCGGCACGAGCTATACGAGAATAGCTCATGTCGTGATGAAAAGATTAGTCAGTCAGAAAGGTTGGTAGCGGGGCTGACTACCCAGGATGCATCGGACGTACTTAAGTATCGTCAATCGTGGAGGGTCTTTTCATACACCTCAGGGACCTTGATTAAAGCTGGATATTATAAAAAACTTTCAATATTTGTGTAGTCTGGAAGGCTCGATTGCAATTCAATCCCAACATAGTCTGAAATAGGTGGATATGTAGTGTTACTTTTAATCATCATCATATCATCAGCCCATCAATATCTCAGTGCTGGGTATGGGCCTGTTCACAGAATGAGAAGGATTTAGGCCTTAGTCCTCCGAGCTGGCCTGGTGTAGGTTGGCGGACTACACACATCATCCAGAACTGTTTAAAGCCCACTCAGGTGTGCATGTTTCCTCACGATGTTTCCTTCACCGCCAACGCAAGTGATAATCAAATTATGATTCGCACTTTAAATCGAAAAGCCAGCCAGTCCAACTAACTAATTTTAATAACGTAAAATTTAAACCACGTAGATACGATGTGTTAGTTGAAAAGTCGCGTCAATTATACGAGTACCTATATGCTAGAAAGTTTAAAGTTAAACAAACGCGAATAAACTGCCTTTTTAACGACACAAACTGCAGGTTAGTCAAATCTTTAGTTATGACGCTTCTAAAAAAAACCGGCCAAGTGCGAGTCGGTCTCGCGCACAAATGGTTCCGTACCATTATTTATTTATTTATTCTTTCGCACAAAATTAGTACAGAGGCGGACTTAATGCCATAGGCATTTTCTACCAGTCGACCTTAGGGTGGTGCAGAGAAAACATGGTAGGTGCACTAAATAGTATTAGGTGTGTGATGCGATGGAATTTTTGCTAATAATATTTACACTTAAAAATATAAAAACACAAATTAAATAGTCCAATAAATACTAGATAACATATTCACATGCATACATAAATATATATTAATAATCATAACCTACATATGTATCATTCTCCTGCCCTTATCCCAATTTATTTGGGGTCGGCGCAACATGTCTTTTTCTTCCATACTTCTCTATTAGTCGTCATCTCGGTAGTCACCCCCTTTCTAACCATATCATCGTTCACACATTCCATCCATCGTTTCTTTGGTCTTCCCCTACTCTTATAGCCATCGACATTCATACTCAAAACTCTCCTCACTACATTTTCCTCATTTCTCCGTAACACGTGCCCATACCATGACAACCGATTTCCACACAACTTTTCAGTTATCGATGCCACTTTCAAACTTCCTCTTATGTACTCATTTCTTGTTTTATCCATTCGTGTAACACCACACATTCCTCTTAGCATTCTCATCTCTGCTGCATGCAATTGCCTTTCATTCATTCCTTTTGTGGCCCAACATTCTGATCCATACAAGACAGCAGGTCTAATCATGCTTTTGTATATCTTCCCCTTAAGTTTAAGGGGAATGCGGGAGTCGCAGATTGTTCCCGTGACCTGCCGCCATTTCATCCATCCAGTGTTAATTCTGTGCTTAACCGTCCGATCTACTTCACCATCGCTTTGCACAAGTGAACCGAGATACCGAAAGTCGGAGCAGACTGGGAGAAGTCCGCCATCAAGCGCTATGGCTTCAGAACTGGAGAGACCGCCGAAATCGCAGAACATATATTCGGTTTTGGTTCTGCTGATTCTCAAGCCAACATTCTCCAGCTTCTGTTGCCATTTCTCCAATCTGCTCTGGATCTCAGGTCCATCTTCACCGACAAGGACAATGTCATCGGCAAACAACATGCACCAGGGTGCCTCCTCCTGGATGTCCCACGTAAGAGCGTCCATAATCAACAGGAAGAGGTAAGGACTTAAAGCCGAACCCTGGTGCAAGCCTACAGCCACACTGAACTCGTCGGTATTGCCAGCAGCCGACCGGACGTAGGTACGAGATTGACTGTACATAGCACGAATTAACTCTACATACTTCCCGGGCAAACCTTTCTCTTTCAAGGCCCACCACAATACATCCCGAGGTACCCTATCATACGCTTTCTCCAGATCAATGAACACCATGTGCAAGTTCTTGTGTGCACGTCTGTACTTCTCGCACAATTGGCGGAGTGCAAAAGTGGCGTCCGTTGTTCCTCGACCTGGCATAAACCCAAACTGGTTTGGGGTAATCTCACTCTCCTCTCGCAATCTTTTCTCTATTACTTTCTCCCATACCTTCATACTATGTGACATGAGCTTTATCCCTCGATAGTTGTTGCAGTCCTGTACATCACCTTTATTCTTGAAGATGGGCACTAGCGAACTATTGCACCATTCTTTTGGGATCCCTCCTTCATGCAACAACTTATTGAAGAATAAAGTCAGCCACATGCATCCATCTTCTTTTAAACACTTCCATAATTCTACTGGTATATCATCTGGGCCCATAGCCTTTCCATTTTTCATATTTTGGACTGCCTTTCTTACTTCATCCATGCTAATTTCCCTCACCAAACCCACATTTACTTGTACCTCTTTGAGCACACCGTTCCATTTATTCTCGTCGTTCATTAGTTTTTCAAAATAAACCTTCCATCGTTCTTTTATTTCGTCATCTTTGGACAGAACCTTACCAGCGTCGTCTTTCATACACTTAATGTGAATTATATCTCTCGTTCTCCTTTCTCTTGCTTTTGTTATCCGGTAGAGCTCCTTCTGGCCTCTAGGGCTGTCCAGTGAGTCATACAACTTCTCCTGCGCCTTAGCCCTCGAAACTGCTACCGCCTTTTTTGCCTTTCTCTTCCATTCTTTATAAAGGGTGCACCGCGTGCAGGTGAGGTTGACGTTTGGGGAGTCTGGTTGTTGTGCGCTCCCCCTTACACCCCCATAACCTACATATGTATATATTATAATAATACGTAATATATAATACCTACAAAAACATAGAAAATGATCTTTGCTGAGATGATTCTGCCAATCCCTTGTGTAGATGTTCACCTAATCTAATTTTGAAGGAAAATAGCGACTGGTGGCCATCCTGATTTCCAAGGGAAGCGCATTCCAGAGAAGAATAGACTGGACAAAGAAGGAAGAATGTATAAAGTCAGAGCGGTGAGAGGGACATTGTAAAAGACGATTATTCGAGGAGCGAAGATTTCTGTTATGATTAGAGCATATACTGAAAATGAGAGGTAAGATAAGATGGCGAAGTGGGAGATTACACACATTATTACAGACATTATCTATAAAAACGACAAAAAAATCACGTTTGTTGTATGGGACCCCCTTAAATATTTATTTTATTCTGTTTTTTAATATTTGTTGTTATTTATAGCGGCAACAGAATTACATCATCTGTGTAACTATCACGGTTCATGAGATACAGCCTGGTGACAGACAGACGGACAGCGGAGTCTTAGTAATAGGGTCCCGTTTTACCCTTTGGGTACGGAACCCTAAAAACAAAAGGAATAACTGAATAATATCGCTAAGATCTATACAGGGTGTAAACGAATTTGCACATGATCTAGTAGGTACTGGTACAAATTAAATGTGCACGGGATTTGCTTGATTACAAATAAAATCGCGATAGTGGTGAGTGATCGTATCTAAACCAACTGAAAAAGGTTAAATAAAAAAAAAACTTTAAAAAAGTAAAAACTGACTTCAAAAAAAACTAAACGGAGTAAAATAATTATCATTTAATAAAACTACCAGTTTCAGAAGTCGGTGCATTCAATTTGTTTCAGCGTAGAACACCGACTTCTGAAACTGGTAGTTTTATTAAATGATAATTATTTTACTCCGTTTAGTTTTTTTTGAAGTCGGTTTTTACTTTTTTAAAGTTTTTTTATTTTATACTTTTTAGTGCCACAAATTACAATTACAATAGTGTACAAATTCTCGGACCAGCACTACAACTAGAACGTCGTCTACATACGATTTGTGTTTTTTTTTGTATTTGTTGATTTTTTCAAAAAGTGCTAAATCAATGTCAATAAAATTTATATGGGACCACCTCTGAAGTATGGCCTACCAAACAAAAAAAGAATCATCAAAATCCATTCATAATTGGCGGAGATATCGCGTAACAAACACAAAAAAAAAAAAAAAGAACATTCAGACGAATTGAGAACCTCCTCCTTTTTGAAGTCGGTTAAAAAATAGCATTTATTTTTTGTGGTTGGAGTTTTCTGTGCCATGCTTAAATGAATGGACTGACGGCAAAACTGAAATTCAGCGCTGGGTGTTTGACGCCCAGCATAATTATGCTGAGTTGGTGACCCTTTCAGCGTGGACATGCTCGACGGCATAACATGTTTGTGTATGTTTAATTATTTTTATGTTCTTATTATTTAAGCTGTCGTTGTGTCTTTGGCTGATTTTTTTTCTTTCTTTCTTCTTCTTTTCAAAATATGCACACAACTGTCGTATTATCGCTCGCGCTAATCGGTTAAATCGAGGCACTGAAACTACTCACGATAAAAAGGAAAGAAAAAAAAATTGACTCGACCTATGCATTATCAATGTGTGTCAGGAGTCAATCATGAGGTTTGAAGGAATTCCACGAATTCGTTTACACTCTATAATACGATACGAAATAACGAAGAGGAATAAGCTCAAGTGATAAGTTGACTGCTTCGTTTGGTCCAGTGTTCGCAAGCGCGACTGCGCTGTTCGGGCAAAGTGTTGTTGGGTTTTTCCGTGTGAAATTTCTCAGTAGCTGTCCAGAGTCTGGATTTGTGACCGGTTTATGGCAATAGGCTCGCCCCCTATTACATGGGACTTAGACGGCGAAACGTGTGTATACTATACACTTCTGCCCAAACCTTCGGGGCATACAGGCGTGATGTTATATTTAAGTTATGAATAAGCAAGATCTTGATGAACAAGAACGTCGCCAAAGAGCAAGATCTAATTGATCCTCTTGATCTTACGATGTTTAAGGAACGAGTATAATTGGTCCGTGGGGGAACGGGATTAGAATACAATTCCTCTCCGTCCCCGGACAAGCAAATCGTAAGAGGCGATGAACTTGGCACCATTGTACCCGAAAAATTACAATAGACCTATTAACAGGAAGTGTAAAGATTCCTGTAATACGAGTAAGACAACAACTCTGCTTACCCCTTCTATGATTACAGGCACGAGTATAAAGGGTGTAAACTGACGGACAAATTAGATTTTTTCAGTCAAATACCCTATTACACAAATGTGTCATAGGGTATTTGACTGAACAAATCTAATGTGTCCGTCAGTTAGATTATCAAAAAATATTTGATCCGTATTTTTTCTTTTGTTACGTAAACCAAAATTGACGGAGATACGACAATTAAAATTGGCAAAACGTCACAAGTAAGTACAATTTTTACTTGCTTCTGACGTCTCAAGCAGTCACTCTCGAGTTTTGATGCGTTTTATCTTTCCAAATATTCAGATTTAACAAAAGAAAAAAATACGTGTCCATTATTTTTCAAAACTCTAACTGGCGGACTAATTAGATTTGCAATTTATTGATGCTGTCAACATGCCTATTAGTTAAAACCACATGATATACTACTGGTGTAGGTTGAGCACGCAAGAGTTAGTTTGAATAAATAAAAAAAAACTTTTTTTCTTGCCTTATCTTACTCCTTACCTTATGTGATCGTATCTAAACCACATACATAATATGGAAAAAAAAAGAAAAAAATGAGTTTATTTATTTGAATAAACATTTCGATGCCACGCATAAATGAAAGAAAACACGGCAACATAGCTGGTGAGCACGACTAACGCGATTTCGCTCATTGCAGTCAGTTAACTCGGCGCTCTAAAATTACTCAGAAATAGAAAACCACGTTTTTTTTTTTATTTGTTTCCCAATAAAAACCATTTAGGGTTAATCTGTGTCACTAATAAATCACGCGGTTTGAAGGAATTAAACGTTTACACCCTGTATGTATAATTTACTTATATATATTATAATTTGTCCCGTGTGGTGCCGGACATAAAGAATAGTACCACCCCATCTCTTCCCATGGGTGTCGTAAAAGGCGACTAAGGGAAACCGGGAGATCCCCAATGCACGCAAGTCTGCCTGGTCATGATAGGCGTTCACCATCTTTCCCCTATCATGATCACATGATGCAGCAGGGTATCGCGAAGCACCTTGAGGGCGTTTACCAGGATCCATATAGTGGTTTACGGCCTTTCGCTGCATCCCAACCTCTGCCGATCGTACTGGTTTGCCAGTCCATTGGAACCCAGAGGAAGGGACGAGAGAGTGGATTTGTACCCGCGCAACTGCTAGTCCACTATAATCAAATTCACGCGCAGATGACCCTAGCTATTTATTCCGGATCTGAGCGTTTAAAAGCCCTGCGGCGATGGGATGTTGGCGGTGGGACTGAGGTTTGATGTACCGAGGTTTTAGTCAGCATTCTGCACGTAGGCGACCAGGGGAGAGTGGTCGCTCTCGGAGTCGATTGAGGCGGGACTCTGGGTTCGGCAGCACAACTGGTGACAAAGCAGCCCTATTTAGGATCGCTCTGCTTTCCTCTGCATAGAGGAGGGGTCTAGAAAAGGTGGCCCAAAAATAGTCCGTCTCACCCATTATCTAGGTGCCAAACCGCGGGCGCTTGGACATCAACAAAATGCGGTCGAAAGAAACAGAAGCAATATAATAATTTGATAAAATTCCAACAACTTTGCATCGCTACATGGAACGTTCGGACTTTACTGGACAACGACCGTAATTTATGCCCAGAGAGAAAAACTGCCCTCATAGCAAGAGAGTTGGCTCGCTATAAAATAGATATAGCTGCAATTAGCGAAACCCACCTGAGTGACAATGGAGAGCTTCGTGAAGATTTGGGAGGCTACACCTATTACTGGAGCGGGCGTCCCTCTGGTGAAAGGGCGGGTAACGGTATAGGTTTTGCTATTCGCAATGGTTTGGCTGGAGATCTGAGTGAACTACCCAAGGGTGTCAATGACCGCCTCATGACTCTACGCCTTCCACTTGCTAATGGCAAATACGCCCATATTATAAGTGCGTATGCCCCTACTTTGCCATCATCAGATGAGGATAAAGAGGTATTTTACCAAAACCTAAGACAGATTCTTAAGAATATCCCAAGATGTGATAAAGTTATTTTGTTGGGGGATTTTAATGCTCGTGTCGGTACCGAACATAATATTTGGAACGGCGTTCTCGGCAAACATGGAGTAGGAAAATGCAATGATAATGGACTGAGGCTATTGTCGTTGTGTGCTGAATTTGACCTTAGCATTACAAACACATGTTTTCGACTTGCTGAGAAACATAAGACTTCGTGGATGCACCCAAGATCTAAGCATTGGCATCTTTTAGACTATGTGATTGTGCGCCGAAAGGACCTACGTGACGTTCTCGTGACAAGGGCGATGCGTGGCGCTATTGGTTGGACTGATCACCGTCTCATTCGATCAAAGATGCTCCTGAAGCTAAAAGCACCACGACGAGCACCCAACAAAATTCCACCGAAACTTGCTTTCTCAAGACTTATTACCTCGTCAGAGCTAGGTAAAGAGTTGGATTTAAAATTTGCTACGAGTGCTCCCCAGTCTGAGTTTCCTACCATTGATGGTGAATGGAAATATTTTGCCAAATATCTTCATGACTGTGCGCTGGAAACGATAGGAAGACCACAGAAAAAGAACCAAGACTGGTTCGACGCAACTGATAAAGAGATCCAAGCGTTAGTTGACAGACACAGGCTTGAGTTAAACTCGAAGTCACCGGATGCACGTAGCAGTAGGGAAACACAACAGAAACTGAGATCTAAAGTACGCGAACTGAAGGATAAGTGGTGGAAGGAGAAAGCTGCCGAATTGCAGCACTGCGCTGATACTCACCAAACTGGTAAGTTTTTTGAGGGTGTACAAGCTGTTTTTGGGCCACGAGCTAGGAAAATAGCACCAATGTACTCAAAAGATAGGCAACACCGAGTTACAAGTAAAACTGACATAATAATGCGATGGGCAGAGCATTTTAATGATGTCGTCAGTGGAAAGGTAAAAAGACTAAAGCGCCAATATACCTACTTTACAGGAGAGCATTTTAAAGTTTTTTTTTGAAGAAAAAAATTCATTTTAACTTTTCTATAAGAGGTATCTTAATGAAACTTACATACCGATGTTACGTGATTTTTTGCTATTTTTTGGTCTTTAAATGAAGCTTCTATCTCTACTAGTTCGTGAGATAGATGTCGCTTTAGTCAATATTCACTCATCTTTTTGAATAACTCGGTAAGGTCAAAATACTAATCTACCCTAGATGCTTTTGTACTCACAATCGAAAATTACTAACAAGCCATCAAGTACTAAAATATTAACAAGGAAATATACTTATGGTTCTATGTGTTGCATAAAATGGAAAGCATAAATCACTAACAAGAATATTTACATTTAATCTGGTCCAAGTAAAATTACTTACTACTAATTAAATACCATTTCGAGTAACAGACACAGGAAAGTAAAATAACTAAAGCGCAAAAAGTTTCATGTTAGTGGTACCATTCCTAAAACTGAAAATAGTTTTTTTTTTTGTATTTGAATGTTATTTAATTACCTACTAGCATGTAATTTTACTTAGACATTAAGTCTTTTTACGACTTTACGATATGTGAGAAACCTTTAAATATCAATGCAGAAATATTGTTAAAACCTAAACAACGGATTTAATGATTTTGTGCAACACAACCACGTCGGCTGCTCCATGCAGAAATCCAATCATTCAAACTTTCTTATTCAGGATGTCGGCAGATTTTGAGGAGTGGAGAACCGATCCGGATCGAGTATGATATATTACAGGGCTAATGTTCCTTGTGGTTTTGATTGGCCTTAAGTCCTCTAAGTAAATTGCTGAAGAAATATCCCAACTTCTTTACATGGTTGACTCAAAACTGTATGCCCCCGCCGATTTGCGACTGATGGAGTTTCTGAAGGTAACTGAAATCTTCAGGAATTCTGTCAGTATTGAATTTGTTGTGGACAAATACATATATGCATGAAACGTGAGGGAAGATTGTGGGATCCGAGGGACTTCAAATAACTTAGATCCCTCGCTCCAACTGAAACCTACACAGAATTAAGTATATCTAGGTGATAGGCATTAGGGAGACCGATATGAAGCAATCGTTGCGGGAGAGCACCTGGCCGCCTGAATATGTTCTGAAAAATATTTAATCGGGCGGAAACAAGGTCTTTAACGGTTGGGTCATGCCGGTCTTGATGGATCCTTTGGCATACTCAAGTGGACTCAAACGATTATTGATGCCTTGCATAAATGGTCCATGCACTGCTTATTGTATATCGGAATGCATCACTTCCGTTTGTCGGTGATGTGGCTGAATATTCCGCAGAAGTGAAATAGGGATCGATACTTTTTAAACGCAAATACCCCTCGCAAACCTACAATACATAGCACCAATGACCGCAAAGAAGTATTATTATTATTTCAGACGACGTTTAAGGTCTTGTATGTGCAATTGTGAACGAAGTTATAATGACGAACAAGTACCATCCGGCAAAATCCATTCGACACATTATCTCTGGTTGTTCTTGTCTTACTAACGGCGATTATTTGCACAGACATAACGTGGAGACCAAAATTATTCACCAGCAACTTGCTCTGAAATACAATCTTGTACATCGTGTACCACACTTCAAGTATGTCCGACTCAGTTCTTGAGAATGTCAAATTGTACTAGGATCGATCTATCATCACCCACAGGATTGTTGTTCTCAATAAGCCTGATTAGTGAGCGGCCAGAGCGTCGCACAATGATTGTATTGATGTATTGATGATATCATTGTCCCTCATGACGAGAATTTCGTGAAACTTGAGAAAGATAAACAAATCAAGTATCTTGATTTAGCACACGAGGTTGTCAACATGTAGGACGTGGATTCAACAGTCTTTGTGCCGATAGTTGTTACGGCTAATGGTCTAATAGTCAAGAGCCTCGATCAACACCGCAAAGGGCTCTCTTCTCTTAGAGATTTCAACCAAACAATAGAATCTATCTTTGACTTTCGCTTGTCCGATTGACTTACATTTATGCAAACCTAGTGACAATTTTAGGGTACAATTGAGCTGATTTTGGTTAGGATTTGGAAGGTTGTTAACACTACTTTCATCATGTCATCACGACACTCGGCTTTTCTTCTCAGAGCTAGTCAGATAGGAAAAGCCGGTGCCATCTAGTCTTAAAAAAACATTACATTGACTTGTAAAAGTGTCTGTAAAAGATTTATTTACAGAAATAAATATCATTTCATTTCATTACTTACTTCGAAATAGCTAATAATTAGGCAGACTTTGCAGGCAGATTTTGCCACGTTTACATTTGTTTTTTTGATAAGAAAGACTTTGAAGGTGGCTCAGGGAGGTTATCCGCCCTCCGCAATTACTAGTTGTAGACCCATCGTGTTTGAGCTCGTATGACTCGTTATGGAAAGCAGTTTCTTGCCGCAATAATAATAATCAGTTAGAAGGATCGACAGCCTTATTACAAAAAAGGGGGTTTTTAAAATTTAATTATTGACATAGTGGTGATAGATCGATCAGAGCGTCTCACAACGATTGTGGTCACTGTTTCGCACGACGAGAACGTCGTGAAAGCTAACAAAGATAAAGAAATGAAATACCAAGACTTGGCACACGAGGTTGTCGACATGTGGGATGTTGATTCAGCAGTAATTGTGCCGATAGTAGTTACGAGAAATGGCTTAATAGCCAAGAGCCTCGACCAACACCTAAGGAGGCTCTCGTTGGGTTTCTGGATCAACGGCCTGATATAGAAAGCGGTACTTATCGAAACGGCGCGTATTGTTAGAAGGTTCCTCTCTCTGAGGCCCTGACCACCGGTAGCTTGGACCCTGTTCCCAATGCCGGTGGGATACATTTTTTTATATTTACGAATGTTTTTTTTTTAGAGAAATATTTAAAAATGTAATTTTTTCAGTTCCATTTAAGTATCATTATCATGTTAAATGAGACGTATAGCCTTTCGCACTATTAAATAAAGTCTCATACCGACTACTAAATAGACTTCCTTGTTGAATTTTGGGATATTTTTGTTACTTAACCGCCATTCATTACAAATATTTGTAAAACGATTTTTACTAAAACGCCAACAATACTACGACACAATAATGCAGATTTACTAACAAACCACTGAAATGGATTTAGTCTGAAGGATTAATTACTAATAAACATTATTTAGCTTAAATGAGAAATCGAATAATACTGATAAGCCATCGTTTCTCTTAAGTACTTAGATAAAATGTATTTAAGCGACGTCAACTTAAAAAACATCGAAAAAACGTCGCTTTAGTCACTCATCAATGTACTTACAGGCAAAATTTTGGAATGCTAAAGCGCCAAAAAAGTGCTCAGATCAACACGAGACCTAGACCAATCGACGCAGAAAAAAAATTGCAGTCGAACTGTATATATAACTCATTTTGACCAAAAGTGGCGCTTTAGTCTTTTTACCTTTCCACTGACGATGTCTTGAACCCTGATGCACTCAGCGCTGACCTGTCGTACATAGATACACTCGATGAACTGCCCGTTTGTCAAAATTTAGAAGACCCACCTACTTTCGAAGAGTTTGTGGAAGCAGTCAAGCGCCTCAAAAATTCCAAAACACCTGGCATGGACCAACTTCCAGCGGAAATCTACAAATACAGTGGAAAACACATTTTAAATAGGCTTTACCATCTTATTGTAAGGGTGTGGGAAAATGAAGAGGTTCCACAGGACTGGAGAGATGCAGTGATTTGCAAGCTGTACAAAGGTAAGGGAGATGTCTCCGATTGCAGCTCCTATCGAGGAATATCACTTCTTTCTAGTGCCGGTAAAGTTCTTGCGCATATAATCAACAGCCGTCTTAGCAAAGTAGCTGAAAAATACCTGCCTGAGAGTCAATGTGGCTTTCGTCCGAGCAGAGGTACTATCGATGCCATATCCGTGGTAAGGCAGCTCCAGGAGAAAAGCTTGGAACATCAAAGGCCTCTCTACATGTGCTTTGTCGATCTAGAGAAAGCATTTGATAGAGTTCCACGTGAGGCCCTTTGGCTTGTTCTCCGAAAGTCAGGATACCCAAAGAAGTTTGTTAACCTCATACGCCAATTTCATGTTGGCATGAAAGCGCAGGTTCAACACGAAAACGAACTTTCTGAGGAGATCCAAATTACAAGTGGAGTAAAACAAGGTTGCGTCATGGCACCCACGCTCTTTGCCATTTACTTTTCAGTTGTAATGAGAAACGCCCTGCAATACTGTAGTGACCAAATCCAACTCAATGTTCGGACTGATAAAAGTGTGTTTAACATATCTAGGTTTAGAGCAAAATCCAAATTGCAAGTGATCTCCATTCTGGAGATACTTTACGCTGACGATGTATGCCTCATGGCCGATAGCATGGCACACCTTCAAACCTATGTCGATGCGTTACATAAATCCTGCCAACTATTTGGGTTAGTTATCAGTACTTCCAAGACGCAAGTCCTCAAACAACCACCACGAGGCTGTGAAACTGATAAAGCCACACTGAAATTAGGTGGGAAACCACTAGAGGAAGTAACACACTTCAAATATCTTGGAAGTAATATAAGGCATGACAATACCCTGGCTTCGGAGATACCATCGCGCATTGCAAATTCCGCTGCAAACTTTGGACGGCTTAATGACCGCGTCTGGAAGTCCCATGACTTGAAGCTAGAGACAAAGATTTGTGTCTACAAGGCATTAATTCTTCCTGTCCTTCTTTATGGCGCAGAAACATGGTGCCTCTACAAACCAGACATTAGGAAACTGGACACATATCATCTAAGGTGTCTCAGATCCATCTTAAACATTAAGTGGCAGGACCGCGTTCCTAATACGGAGGTTCTGCGCCGTTCCAACATGTATGGCATGGAAGCTCTACTCATGCAGCGTCAACTCAGGTGGTGTGGGCACGTCTTTCGCATGGAGAACCACCGTTTACCCAAAGCGGTATTCTATTCTGAGATGGCAGAGGGTAAACGGACGCATGGTGGTCAACATCTGCGCTATAACGATGTGCTCAAAAGACATCTAAACGCTTGCGCTATTGACCCTAAAGGTTGGGAGAGGCTCGCTTCGCATAGGTCGTCTTGGCGCTCTATTATCTATAAAAATATAAAATCGTTTGAACAAAAACGGCTCAATACACTAGACGAAAAACGCCAAATACGTAAAGAGAGACCTAAACCCTCCTACACCTATACTTTTAACTCTGCAGGCCAACTTTATTGTACTAGTTGTGACCGGGTATTCAAAACAAAATTCGGTCTGGCGAGTCATATTAGGGCACACGCTAGGAAATAGTTTTAAAGGGTCGCCGTTATCGAAATCGATAAGGAGGACTATATGTATAATTTAATAATTTTATCCGTATAAAAAATATTTCGATGAATCCTCTAGGTAATTTTACGAGTTCATTCATATCACGCATGCACGATATTCCCAAAATATAGGACGAACGATCTCCCAATTCCCGAATCACTTCTAATAAAACCGTAGGAGACGATAAAGTCGAGAATCGCTTGCGTTCGAATCTAATCGGCTCATCAAACAGAACGGCGTTGCTGATTTCGAGCTCACACGAAATAACACTTTATGGCGCATAAGCTTGTCCATTACTACATTTTATAGGGTTATGCACCGCGTAGAGAGTATAATGCAAATTAATGCCCCGTGTGAGACTCGGTAGAGTAGGGTTGACGATATTATAAAAGTTCATTACGCTGCAACGCTGTTAAAAAAATAGGATTAAAAATCTAGACGCGGCGCACATATTATGAAGATAATTGTGAAAAATGTAGCTGGTGTATCACTTTTTCCTGACGGGTGTTTAATAATACCTTCATACGATAAACATACATTTGTTTTTCTTTTGTAAACTGAAAATTACATTACTACGTTTGACTACTATTAACAATGTATACAACATGTAGTATTATTTTATAAAAAGTATAGAAAAAACACGATGTGTGCAAAAATAAATTAAATCGATCCACAAATAGAGGAGATACACGCTTTCAAAGTTTGCTGAGGTGGCATTTTCTGTCCTTGTCACGCGAAACGGATACTGTACCGAGTGTATGAAGTTTTTAAGGCATGACTTCATAAATAGTAGGAGTGTTGTCTCTGTCGTGTGAACAATTTTAAATTTGACATTTTATTAAATATTTCATTGGTTTTTTCACTAGCTTATTAATTGTATAATACACTATTATATAATAATATATAATTAGCGGAACGTTTTCATTTTTTACGTTTTTTATTATATGGCACCTACTGCTATTGTTATGACGATTTTTTATTCAAAAGAACTTTCAATTAGGACTTGCATTTTGAAGAAAAATTTGGTTTTCCTAAGCGATTAGAGGTAAATCAGACCCAGTTTTGATTTTACAAATATTTTGCCTTTTTGTGTTTTTAATCGGAACTTTGTTTTATTTAAGTACTGGTGGTTTGGCCTTAGTGTATTCATTGCATTTGGAGAATAAACATTGCGTAGAGGCTGAAAGAAGTAATTTACCTGTGACAAAAGCTACGAGGGATGTTACAGTGATCGATGAAAGTCAAACCTATCGTGCAGTAAGTTAAGCACTGGGTGTATCGCTATTAGTCATTCCTCGCAATGTCCATCGGTACAAGCCGACAGCATGTTTCGTTAGAAGACGAGAATAATGCAGAAATCAAGGAAAAAGCGCCGCTGATGATTGGTTTATGACAGTTCAAACCGATTAAAGCTCTGAAAAATTGGCGCAATGCTGCTATTCGGACCTGTAGCATCCTGAAGGTGGTCGGTATTTTGCTTGTGAGTATGCGGAAAGAAAGACGACGTCTCTTTGTAGGTAATCTGATGTCTAACGCGACTGCTGAATGTCCAAAACGTGCTGTAGGTCATCGCGTAGTGAAATTAAGTTTTGCTCAATACCAGCGAGATCGGACTAAGGAGTTAGAAAGAGTTTTTTTCTCAGGGGCAAGCTGTTTTTTGAGATGCATTTTTTGGATGGGAGGCATAAAATATGGATACGTCAAGGGAATCGCTTTGAACAGACAAATTTTACAGGAATGTGCCTTATACTGGAGGCTCCAGTAATCGTTTGGGGTGTCATTTGTTTTGAAGCGCACACGGAGTTAGGCATTATTGAAGGAGGCTTATTGGCTGATTATTTTTGCAGGATAGACATCCCAAAACCTCATGCGATGCTACTTGACGAATTATCAGACAAGAAAAAAAAATATGCACGATTATGTGTGGCCGGACTGTGTATTTGTGGTTCGCGATTTCATATAAGATGTTGTAATAACCCACCAGGGTGGGTCAACGTAGACCCCGGACATGAGTTCAATAGAATATGACTTGGTCTTGATGGGAAATAGGATTAGAGAAAAAAATCCAGCCACCCAGAAACATTAGAGGATTAAAAAGTGTTTCATTGGAGTATGGGGACAATTTGCGTTAAAAAAGATAATGGATTAAAAAATTGGATGGAAAAACATGTTCTAATACTAATAAGGACCCTAAAAGTATAAAAACGGAGTTAAAACAAACAAAAAGTAAAATAAATAGCAAATTAATTATTCCAAAAAATATGCGCTGAAAGTTGCAAAATGGATATTTTAGCAAATTAAAGATTTAAATTGCCAAATTCAATTAAATGATTATTGATTATTTGTCCTTTTAATGCATTTAACCCTAATTATAAAATATTTGAACAAAAACATTAATGTACAATACAAAATTATGGAAAAAACACGGTTATTTGTTGCGTTCCGCTAATTATGCCGGTGAATGTAGTATGGAGATTTCCAATAAAAAAATTAGTCAAACACCCTATTTAAGAATTCCGATTTGTCAGGTATCAAAATAATCTGTATAGGGATGGGAATCAAAAAATCGGTTGCTAAAAATGACGATTTTTAAGACATATTATATCTACTTATTTTATTTTGAGTTTGCAATCACACAACATTGTACAATCGTCATGTCGAAATATTATTCCATGATTAGTTCGTGTTCTTAAGACAATTTCCTCAACAAAAAGTGAAATATTATTAATTATGATTCTAATTAATATAGTTTAGGTATGGATAGTGTTACAATTATTTGGAATTATGTAGTTTTTTATACCTTTTGTAGGCGTTCATACAAAATTATCGTGACATGCAAAGTGAGAAACGTCAAATCGGAATTCTAAAATTGATTCGATATTAAGAAATCAATATTTTTAGAGATTTAATGACGTCATGGCGTCATTAAATCTCTAAAAACATGTTTACTTCATGACCTGTCAAAATGGTCTATATAATAGTACCAATGCAGTGCAACTACTCGAGCCCCTTCACTTTTGCTGCGACATTTGGGTCGGACGGACGTCCACAATTTATAGCGATTGTTTTGTTTAAAAATTTTAATTATAATTGTAGTTGCTATTCCTTCAGGAGCCCAAGTCTACTAACAGAAACTTTTATCAATTGCAACTGAATCGCTCATTAGAACGTATCGCTTCTTCGTTACGTTTATTCTTCACAGCGTATACACTAGGAAGCGGTGAAGGGAGGGCTTTTTTGTGGGATGTCTATTGTAAATCTGACATTTAAAAAGAACTAAGTAATTCTAGTCTGTTTTGAATAAATGAGGTTTGAGTTTGACGGTTTTCGTTTACGAAAACGGTCTGAAGGAACGATTCAGTTGCAATTAATTGATAAAAGTTTCTGTGAGTAGAATTGGCCCCCAGGAATGATAACTGATTGTAATAAAGGATTCAATTCATACGTTCCTATGTACGTTCAAAATTCCTAGGATTAAATATAGAAAATACACTAAAATGGAATGTGCATATAGACAAGGTATGCAATAAACTAAATCAATATTCCTATGCACTGCATATGTTAAATAAAACGGCAAATCGAAAAACAGTGTTAACAGCATATCATGGTCTAGTAGCATCAACATTGAGGTACGGTATTCTGTTTTGGGGGAACGCAACGGGTAAAGAAATGGTATTTAAATGTCAAAAAAGGTGCATTAGAGCTATCTGTAATCTACAAACTACCGACAGTTGCTACACGTACTTCAAAAATATGAAAATATTAACGATGCCCTCACTATACATTTACGAAACTGCTATGTTCGTCAAAAGTAATTTAAATAAATTCGACCAAGTAACTAGTCAGCGTCGTTGTGACCAGTTGCATGTGATACGATCTAAAACCACATTATACAAGAACAGTATTTTCGCAATGGCTCCAAAAATTTATAATAAACTACCTAAAACTGTAAGAAATGAACAGGATATCCGTATTTTTAAACGCAAATTGATTTCATTTTTAATACATAAAACATATTACTCAGTTGAGTTATTTTTAAATGATAAAATTGATAAACTGTGTTTTGTATAATAATATTTCTCTAGTACATTTAATAAATTCACAATTGTTTTGTATATTCTTCATACTTACAAACTATTTGTATACCAATTTCCATTGGTAGAACATAGAGATACTACATGTATATTCTTAAGACCTTTTTGTATGACCTATGTTCACAAATAAATATTGATTGATTGATTGATTGGTTCTATCCTTTTGTATTAATAAATAACGCCCCAGGAAGCTAAAAAGCTATCAATATCAAAATAAAAATATATGTGAATGACATTTTGATTACTGCGGCGGAATTCTGAAAACCCATTTATAACATAGTGAAGAAACAATAGGTATTCAAATTCACCCATAGATTTTGTACCGTACAATTGAGAACACCGTATTATAATAAACAATACTCTTTATTGTACACAAAACAAACAGGAAACATTACTATAAATAAAAATAGAGATGTACAGTGGGCGGCCTTTTCGCACTGTGCAATCTCTGCCAGACAACCTTTGGATGGACATGATTTGCAAGAAAATAGAGAGGGGTAGTTGGCAGTGTAACAATAAATAAGAGGACATGAAAATAAGTAAGTACTTAAAACACAAACAAATAAATATTTTACAAGGTTAGTCAAAAAGGGGGTACTAATCTAAAAGGATGATAGTTTCCATAATAATGAATAACTTTTGTTCTACAACTTTCCCCAAAAGTCAATAGTTTAAGAGACATAGCTGTTCAAAGATTTCATAAATAATAATGCTGAATATCGTCAGCTATGATCAGCTGTGTTTACATTTGAAGTCATTTTTGAGGTCACGGATTACGAGTAGAAGCTTTATTTTCTGAAATCGTAACTAATTTATTTAATGTAATTTTGTATGGAAACAAAAATTATCGAATTTTGAAATTATGACTCTTGCTTTAAAACAGTCATCAGTGATACCATAAGTGGCCCGTATATTAGTACACCCTTGCCGACTAACCTTCTATACGATAAACATAAATATTAATACTAGCTTTTGCCCGCAGCTTCGCTTGCGTGAAATTTTGAACCCGTTAAGTGACGATTTTCCATACAAACTTTCATCCCCTATTTAACTCCCTTAGGGGTTGATTTTCGAAAAATCCTTCCTTATTCCTTGTATACATTATAACGGAAACCTCTGTGCAAAATTCGAGCTTTCTAGGTCCAAAGGTTTGGGCTGGGCGTTGATGAGTCAGTCAATCAGTCAGTCAGGACCTTTCTTTTTATTTATATAGATATTACTGCTGTTACCAAATAAATAAATAATACCACACTTCCCCCTCCCCACACACATACACTCACACACACACACACACACATGCACGCGCACGCAGAGAACTCCTTAATTAATTTGGTTTACATATTTCTAATTTTCTCATTTTCTTCTAAAACTGGTCTCATCATTGTTTAGCTTAAATATATAAAAGGAAGCAGCGAGACAGCTCCAACACAAGTACCTCGGTAACTTACTGGTGTTGTCTCAATTTATGTATGATCACAATGTTTTGAGATGAAATAAATATTTTTGTATTTTGTATTTTTGTACACTGACAGCCCTATCAACCACGCAGTATCGAGCGAACTGTAAGCTCTAAGGACTGTCGTGTATTACTACCCTTATGCGCGATCCAATTAAGCCTAGGCTAGACTATGCAAATACTAGCTTCACTTTCACTCGTTAAGGACCTAAGTTTCATGGTTCAGCGGCAACTGGATACGTGCTCTCAAAAGCTAGGATATATCCCGGTGGAAATGTCGCATTTAAAAATGGGGGTTGCATTTTAAAGAACTAAATAAATTCTTCTTGTGTATCTATATTCATAATGTAAAGGGCAGTTTGCAACGTACAAATATATAAGTTAAGTTTTTGTATACACTAAACCTAAAACCAGTTTGTTCAGAATCACTAGGAGAATCGATTGGCATAGTTTTTATACCACGTTCACGTTCAATTTTCAGTTTTGTTTCAATAGGTTTCTATGCATAACAGTGGACTGGAATAGACACCTTAAGACGCTCCGCTCGGTCAGTGTCCGTGTATTAGACAACCCCTGCATACATCTTACACATTTCACACTCTACTGGGGAACTTAACGCAACGGAAACTAAGGTGTAGCTTGGAGATTTATTTAACAAAAATACATACTCCGGTAATTCTGATTAAAATCTTGTTGGGGTGTCTCGGTTTTTGTGTTTATGTTTGTGTGTTATGTTCCTCAATAGCGTGTGAAATGTGTGAGATGTGCTATGGAGGGGTTGTCTAATACACGAAAACTGACCGAGCGGACCGTCTCAAGCCTCAAGGTGTCTATTCCCGTTCATTGTTATGCGTAGAAACCTATTGAAATAAAACTGGAACTTATGAAAAAAAAATGCAAGATTTAACGTGGTAGAAAAACTATGCCAATCAATTCTCCTAGTGATTTTGAACAAACTAGTTTCAGGTTTAGTGTATATCTATACTAATATTATAAAGAGGTAGAATTTGTTTGTTTGTTTGTATGTAGGAGGTAAGCTCCGAAACTACTCATCCGATTTCAAAAAACATTTCACCAATAGGAAGCTACGTTATCCCTGAGTGCTATAGGCTATATTTTAGTATCAAAAAATTAGGGATCCTTAAATAAATTACTATAATGTAACCCAAGGTATCAAAAATTGGCTTAGAAACTTTAGTAGAGTGTTAAGAGTTTTTTTTTATTATAAATTAACGGGAGCGAAGCCGCGGGTAAAAGCTAGTTAAAACTAAACTTGTTTAAGATAAACATATTAGGAAGTATTTAGGCGTGAATATTGGTTACCATTAACATGATCCAATTCCAAAGCTGGCTTCTATACAACAGAAATGTAGACATCTTATCTAAGACAAAGACGAACTAATTTCACAGCCTAGCTTTAATATAGGCTAATCAAATATCACTAGAAATTCGTACTCCTCCTAGATAATATTTGTAAGTTCACGTAATAGGTATTCTAGCAAACAAGAATTCTAAAGCTCAGTTTAGACTATGCTATTCTGTTTTGCTTATAGGTTCGCGTGTGGCGGTATCTATCTCGTCACATACGAACTATCCTACATCGCGCAATCAAGATTTAACACGCAGATAGTATATATACAACCTCCCAACTTCAACCGTTGGGCAGTAGCCCGCCAGGCACAAGACTCCGCCTGGTGGGAGGATCCTCCCTTTGGTAGGAGGAACACCAAACCTGGTTTCTCCACATTGGTGACCCCGACGTGATCGTCACAGACAGTGTTTCCACACTGGTGACGTCACACACAACCTTCGCAGCCTCGGCAGGTACATCATCACTCCCTCAGCAGCTCAGCATTCAATCGAGCAGCAAGCAGCGAGTACCACAGCCAGCCAGCATCCTCGGCTTCAACGGGTGATGTGACCACTAGCCTGCAGCGAACGCGCAACCCTGGTTACAACCCTCAGCCCACTCCAGCATCATGGCGCATCATACTGCACTTCGGCCGGTCAACTAGCAGAGGCACTTCTCTGCTGGTCGACGCAGTCCACAGCCATCACTCATCGCTCACAGTGCCGACTCACTGCGAACTACGCGGCATCCAGTTTCGACTCAAAGGAACCCCTCACTGGCCCTGGCAAGTTCTCAAGATTCAACGACCGCTGACTCATCAAGACGATCGACCTCGCTCCGGTCTCAGGGGGGGAGTGATGTGGCGGCATCTATCTCGTCACATGCGAACTATCTTACATCGCGCAATCAAGATTTAACACGCAGATAGTATATATACAACCTCCCAACTTCAACCGTTGGGCAGGCAGTGCCCGCCAGGCACAAGACTCCGCCTGGTGGGAGGATCCTCCCTTTGGTTGGAGGAACACCACACCAAGTTTCTCCACACGCGTACATTATGCCGGGCCGCAGCGGGGCGGAGCGGGCCGCAGCGCAAAATGCTTACTTAGCACATTAGTGACGGGCCGGGTCGCAGCGCATTGACGGATTTTAAGTACAGTGTTATATTTGTATCCTTGAACTAAATTAATCAAAAGCTTTCCATCCATTCTTGTGAACACCACAGGAGCACGCAAATACCAAAAAAACGCAAATATCGTAAAAATTAGAAGAGCGCGCGTGAACTACAATCCGCAAAAAACAAAAAACATACGAGCGATTTGAGCAGATTTTTGCGCTGCGACCCGAACCGCTGCGGCCCGACATAATAATAATATGCGCGAACCTTTAATGTACAAGTTCGTAGCTGACTGCATATAGCAGCAGCAGACGACGTGTAGTTCCTACAAGTTCTAGCGTCATGATTCCGAACCCAGCGGCTGCAGAAGACGACACGTCGTATTCCAGTTAGTTCTGAATGTTCCGTGAGACAAGATGTCGGAACTGTTTGGGATTAGCGATCGCGATTTACTTTTGTTTTTGTGAGATGAATCGTACAGTGCAGGATATTAGGCCACCTGGTTTATCAGTTTTTCTTCCTCGGAATTGGAAAAAATCATTTTTAACCGACTTCAAAAAGGAGGAGGTTCTCAATTCGGATGTTCCAATTTTTTTATTCATTTATTTTTTCGGGCATATCTCAGTCATATACATATAGACGGATTTGCAAAATTCTTTTTTTGTTTGAAAGAGTATTCTTCCAAATTGGTCCCATTTAAATATGGTGAAGATCAGATGAAGACCATCGGAGATTGACAATGGAACTTTTCAATGGATAACAGCAAATTACCCGAGATTGCTGTAATTGCATGTTTGTATACACAAACATGCAATTACAGCAATGTAGCAGTGGCTTAAACAATACTGTTTATGCCACTAAAAATAGAAAAATAAAATAACATTAAAAAAAAGTAAAAACCGACTTCAAAAAAACTAAAAAGAGTAAAATACTTAGTTATCATATTATAAAACTAACAGTTTCAGAAGTCGGTTTTAACTTTTTTTAAAGTTACTTTATTTGAGAAAGATTCAACATGTCGTCGCTCCAACGTCGGTGGCACTACTGATCTGCGATCGGGCGACACGTCGTCTGCGGTTGTACGACGTGTCGCTAGCTGCGGAAGGTATTTCATAGAAATACATAGAAACCAGTAGTGTCGGAGCGACACGTCGTCTGCTGCTGTTGTCTGCTGTCGGCTACCAACTCGTACGCACGGCTACAGATCAAGCTATACATTTCCAGTATAAGCCGATCTCGCATTTTGTAGGATTTCCTTACAATGAGAGGTCAGTGTAAACTGGAAATGTATGGCTTGATGTGTAGCCGTGTGTACCTTTAAAGTAAACTAGAGGTTGCTCGCGCCTTCGCCCGCGTGGATGTCGTTTATCGCGTCCTCCATGTTTTTCGGGATAAAAGTAGCCTATGTTCTTCTTGGGGTTCCAGAGTATCTCTGTACCAAATTTCATCATAATCGGTTTTGTAGTTTACTTGTGAAGAAGTCATAGACAGACAGACTGAGTTACTTTCGCATTAGGATTTTATTGCGTTATAAGCTATAAATATATAGCATGACTTTGACACTATACGCTATATCGCAAGCCAGTCTACTATAGTCCAACAAAATTGACAGGCGCAAAAGTGAAACTTCTAAATTTTAGGAACATATTTTTTCAAATTTGACGTTTCGCGCATGTCAATTCAGTCTCAGGGATTAAAAAACGAACTTTATGTATAAAAAATATTAGCAGAAATGAGGCGGGGCGGGGGGACTGGAGAATCGTACGCTCTGAAAATCACTCAAAATCGCGTACGTACAACAAGCCAATACTTTATTGCATAGTGTTGTGTGTCCATATAAAATGTATGCTGAGCGATATCGTTGTGGTATACAACATTTGCTATACGCTATACAGATGACTTTTTTTACCGCCTAGGAAAAAATTGGGCATAATAGGTGACAAGGAGTAGAAAGATGGCTTTGGCATAGTTTTTTTTTAACTTAAAAAGACTTAACTTAGAAATTGATATATCTATAGATACCTACTATAGAAACTCAAATCATACGCAGGTGTGTATAATAATAATTCTTTATTGTTTCAATAACAAATTCTTACAGACAATTTTACACTAGCCTCCACACTAGGATTCCCTGTGTCGCGGAGGCCAGTCTCTTTCAATTTGTGTCAGAGTAAACAGTAACAATATCGTATTTAACTTATAGCGTACATCGTTCCAAAATTATGTGCATATTATTGCATTATTAGTGTACGGAGTATAAGAATGTGTGCATTAGAGTATATGTGTGTATGAGGGTGTGTATGTGTGTGTATGGTGTTTTAGGGTGTGTGTGTGTGAGAGTGTGTGTATGTGTGTAGTGTAGTGTATGTGGGTGTGTTTGGGTGCTGTGGTTGTGTGTGTGTGCACGGGCGCGTTTGTGAACTTGTATGATTTGAATTTAGTTATTAATCAATCGATTTATTTAATTCAAAATTTCTGTTTTTATTGATTTAGTATGAAAATTTACTTCAGATTAGTAGCATTTAATCAACGATAAATTTCAAAAAAAACTACGCCGTTCTGTTATACTACGTTCACCTATTACACCCATTTTTTCTAGACGGTAAAAATCTCTTATTTAAACGTAGTCTGAACTACGCTTAAATAATAATTCCACATAGAGCCGAAACAAAGGAGCTCAAAATTATTACAAACACTTTAATTAAATTCTTAGAAAAGTCAAAACATTGAAGCAAGTTTCAAAGAGATTGCGATGCTATGTTAATAGGATAATTACGTTTAATTTAACTGTTAATTAATTGTTTAACATAAATTTTGGGTAACTATTACCTTAGTTTGAAAATTGAGTTCTGTTGCTAGTTGGATGCTCAACTTTTGTTTCTATCACAAATTCTTGCTACAAAATAGGTAAAGTGAAATATTTTGGTGATTTGATGTTGAGTGTTTGAACAAAGTATTTTTGTAATTTATTTATTTAACTATCAGAAACAATTTACATTGTGTTTGATACATTACCTAACATTAACATTTAACATTATATACATCATATACATCATTATTAACATTATCTGCCAACACAATTCAATTTTAAATTTGAAAGGCAGACGCCGTTTTCTTCCGGCAATAGAAGTTATCCAATCCACCTAACACCCCTTACCATAGACCAGATATTTTTTACCATATTTTACAATAGTCTTGCACCCACCTGGGACGGTCCATGACTGTACTCCAATAGTGCAGCCGTGGATAATCCCCGGTTGGTGCCCCATCCCATTTTAGATTAAAGTTCTCAAAGGGGCCTCTGCGCGTTGGACCTGTGTCCCCGTGTATGCCTTCCAAAGGACCGAACATCTTCAGCACGGAAGATGAGCCGTGATTTGAAGAGAGATATCAATATAAATTATAAAAATGAACATGCAGCAATAATATAACAAAAACGATGTGGGGGTTTTGTCATTGCTGTTAATGTCTGTGCCAGTCCGTGGGAAGGCGACCACTCGCTACACATCGAGGCCCCGTGCCTCGAAAAGCACGTTAAACCGTCGGTGCTGGGTGTCAAACGAATACCTATGACAGTCCTTACGGGTAGTCAGAAACCCAGGGTCAGACAACCAGTCTAGCCTTAAGATATCGGCATTGCCCAGTAACTGAGTTACGGAGGTCTGATGGCCGTCGCTCTGTGTAAAATACTGGTATTCAGCTGCATCTGGTTAGACTGGGTGCTGAACCCAACATACCTAGTTGGAAAAGGCTACGCAGAACATAGTTTTAGTTATTCATTTTGTTGAATTGACTAACGGCCAATTCCTATGATTTACCATGCGTTCTTACTTAAAATAAAGACTTTCAAATCTTACCAATAATGAAGAAAAGATCCCATACCTTTGCATAGTAGATAGACCCTTACAAATATTAGTAGCTATCACAGATAAAATTAACGTACAAAATATTTAAATGCCTAGTGTGGCAATAAAAATACCTTAATGACAAATTTTAATTAATAAGGTTCACTAAACAGTTTTTTTTTTTTTGTAAATTTATTATGCTTTTGTATACTAACTAATTAGTAAAATTAAAGCCCTCTCCCAGTCTCCTACGTTGCTGTGCCCTTACAGGGTCCATATTTATGTACCTAGCTTTAAGCCCTTTGTAACATCTTTTTACAATATGGAATGTAAAATAAATGAATATGAATAAAAACAGCTACCTTGCGTATACTTACATTAGAAATTTTAATTTTCGTTCTTCTTATTATCTCTATGCAGATAGGTCATGCAGCCTATGTAGCGATCAGCGACACGTAAACTATAATACCTATTGCCAAATTAACCTACAACAAACTCACTCAAACAAAAGCTTAACAATCTTTTCCATCGAACAAGCATTGAATACTGTAACATTATCAAGTCTAGCGTCTACAATGTGAACAATACAGTATTGTGAGGCGTCCGATACTAGTACTATTGTACTGCCAACAATAAGGTTGTGCACTGAAAATATACTATAGACAAGCGTGGACATGCGCAACTTGGTGGATACGTTGTACGTCACGGAACTAGTTCTGTATTTCTGAACAAAACTACGAATGTGGATGTTGGTCTTTTTAGAAAGTTATACATACATACAGGGTGTAAAAAGACCCATCACATAGCCGAAATCTACGCACTCTGTACATCAAACTAAATTACATTGACCAAAAATAATTGCTGTGAAACGACTTTTATTTTTTGGCATGAAAGGTTTTTTTTGTAGTGCGCAAATTATGGTTGTGGCGATGCCGCGCGTTTGCATGCGTGCAGCGGCCACACAGCCGAGCCAAGGCGGTCGTGTGCGTTTGATATTCATTGCGTTTTTGTAACTTCAAATGCGTAATTTATTAGGAAAAATTGAAATTTTTGGTAATGTTTGTATGGAAGAAAGTTTAGTAGGTATTATGACTCGGAAATCGTTTTTGGAAAAAACTAAAAAAAAAAAGTGTACTTTGACCTTCAATATCTCCAAAACCAATGATTTCCCAGGTATGGCCAGGAAGAAAAAAATGATCCCAATGATGGGTAGAATAGGTGGTTTTCGTTATCGTTAAGGGTCTTTTTACACCCCATATAAAATGAAAAATGGTATTGCTTGAAGCAAAATCAGAATTTAAGATTATCACTTACATTGTTCTGACTAACTTTTTCCCAATTATGTTGCGGCTATATTTTACACGAAGCGACTGCCATCAGACCTCCGCAACCCAGTTACTAGGCAATACCGTATCCTACGATGAGACTTGTTGTCAGACTTTCGAGGTTCTGACTAAGTACCCTTAACGACTGTTATACTACCGCGCTAACGAAGAATACAATAATGTACGATTTCCACCAAACGGGCCGCGCCGGAGCGTATTTCACACTGTGGTAAAGGAAATTCAGGCTTCTATACAATAGTTAAGTATCATGTTTGCATGGAATTTACACTGCTTGGAACTCGGTTAGATCCGCGCGTATGCCGCGGCAGCCGGTCGGCTCCTCGAGTATGCCGCGGCACTGCAGCCGGTGGGCTGCTCGCGTACGTGGACGGAGGTGCTCGGCTGTCATCGCGTCCGATCGGCTCCGCTCGGCCACACCGCAGGTAGAAATTGACTGCGATAGTGAATACGCGAACACGCGCGCGCATGCGCCCGGGTTCCAGCAGATTGTAGCCGTCGGGCGGACGCGTTCGGCTACGCGCGCATGCTCGAGCATGTGCTGCGATGCTCTGCGCTGCGTGGCCCGGTTGGTGAAAATCGTACATAACTCGATTTTGCCGCTTCCGAAAAAAACGCGCTCTAAGTTTTGAACTGTTTTAGTTATTGCATTCTTGCTTACTGAAAAACTGAGTTGCTGAAGTATTGCAAAAAGTTACTTAGAGAGAGTTAATAGATCTCGATTGGCTGATTCCGAATATACAGGGTGGTTCAAAAGTTGTGGATCAAACGAAACAGGGCGATAGTTGGGGTTATTTGCAGCATTTTATGGTAGAACTTTTTTTTTTACAGTAAGGTTCTAAAGTTACAAATATTTTTTCATGAGACTTAAAAGATATTGAAAAAAGTGCCAATAGTCATAAATCATGGTACCCACTGTCATAAAATCACTTTCAAGCAACTAAACACCATTTATTGTTTTAAAATAAGTACCCATTTTACTCTAATTGCCTATTTATTACAAATTTTGATATTTTTTAAAAAACACTCTTAGTGTCATAACTTTTAAGGAGATCAAGTTAGGGCTCTGCCACAGAGATATTTTTTACTGCAAATAACCCCAACTATCGCCCTTTTTCGTTTGATCCACGACTTTTGAACCATCCTGTATACCTGTATACAAGGTTAGTCGGAAAGGGGGTACTAATCCGAAGCCTACTTAAAGTATCGCTGATGACTGTTTGAAAGCAAGTGTTAAAATTTCAAAATTGGATAATTTTTTTTTCCAAATAAAATTATTTTTATTTTAGTTTTTTCAAAAACTCTTCATCCCTGCTTTAGTTACAAATTCAGAAAATGGTGCTTCTAATTCATGACTCCAAATGTCCATGGCTGTCAGCTGTCAATCTTTTTGACATTGGATGCATTTGATTTGAGTGAAGTCATTTTGGAGTGAGACACGAGGGCGAGAGGTCGTTTTGCCAGCCTGCACCAAACTTACCGCGTTTCCGTACTTTAATCTATTTCCATCGGTTTGATAATTTGAGATTTTATTATTTTGTTATCGAGAGTGAATAAATAGAGGACTATAACCAGTGTTGTGACTATTATTTCCTGCCTACACCAAGTCGAACTTGGACTCTGATGACGATGTACCCCCAATGAGTGAACTACCCTCGTTATATAAATACATAAAATCACGCCTTTTTCACATGGGGTATGCAGCAACTGCAGAACACCACATGGTACGATCTTTACGTACTCCTTTCGCTTCGTCCACATTTATACATTTTGTCATACACGCATGCCTGTTTAGAGTACTACGCGTATGTCCTTTTTTCAGAACATAAACCATAACATCGATTTTTGTCCTTCTAGGGCGTCCTCTACCAACGTTTTTACTGACACGTGCCTTATAAATTCCTTTTCATAATCGCCGTTCACTAATTCTTTCAACATAACCAAATCACATATACCTTTATAATATTTTATTTCCTCATGTTTTATTATAAATATTAATATAATACATTTTAAATTACTTCTCTAGCAGGGAATTAACAAATAATATAAGAATCACAATTCCGGAAAATGAGAAAATCATAAAACATACTTAACTTCGCCGTAGCAGCAATTAAACTCCGGTGGAAAAGTAGGTCAACATCAAAAAGGTAAGTATTTTTTTATTCTATAAGGACCTGTAACTACATCTTACGTATATTGTGATGTTTTAATAATTTATGAGATGAATGGAGGAAGAAACGACACACATAATTCCTAGGTCAGTGATTTTAAACAAACATTTTTGCAAATATTCTAAAATCCATTAAACATTTTAGAGAAACACTTATCCGTCTTCAATCATTTTTGATGAATCTTAAAACAAAATGAATGTTTCACGATCAAAGGTTTGTTTATTTTTATACATATTTTTAATACATAAAACATAAACTCACGCTTGTATTTCCCGAAGGGTTGGCTATTATTAATTTATAGTGGATTCGGTTGTCACTAAAGGTGATACAGTTTACTTATGAAATACGTTTAGCTCTTCAGGATGTATTAGAACTGTAAACAACGAAGCAGTATTTTCTTTACAGTTAGTGTAGTAGCAGTGGCTACTTTTATACTTAAGACGTTAAAGCTTGTACCGGCCTGCAGCGCTAAAACCTGCATATAGATCTTCATTAACTCCCTATAATTCTTAATGCTATAAATCTGCTCTAGTGGAGTTGCTTATATATCGTAAGGCTGTATTTCAACTTCAGTAACGTCGTCGGTTCTGTAACGGAGTTAATTAAGAGTGTAATAACACCAAACTCTACATGCGTTGTATAACTCTAATATACAGCTTATACCTGTTAGACTAAAGGCAATGATAGGTTAAATAGTTATAGTAGTTTCGTAAGATCCTGTTATAAAGGTTTTGGTGTTAGATAAATAAGTTGTAATTCTTATGTCAACCAAAGGCCGCACAATACTTTTAACTTCCGGCGTAGTAATTCATCGGGTGTCATAATAGACTTAAGAGAGGACTGTAGCTTTAAGAAAAAATCGCCATTTTTTGTCACTTCTTGTCAACATAACCTAAAAATTTATTAATACAATTTCACTTTTAAGTAACGAAGTAGCTAAATTTTCCGAATTATTTTACATAGTTTTTGTATACAATCACTAAAACTAACCAATACTTGAAAATGAGTGTCTAAAAACTATTTTAGGTTATTAGCATTTTTAAATGTTTTCCTTTTTTTTCACAAAATCTTTTTTTTTTAAGGCGCATTGAAATTGAGATGCGAAACATAATATACAATCACATTAAACTTGCAAGCGCACTAGTATCTGATTAACTATACACTTCAAGAATACTGTTAATCAAAAATACTTTTCGTGATGAATATTGCAATGTCCGCCAGATAAAATGATAACTCATGTTGATAATAATAACTCGACAAATTCAATAATTTGAAGACTTTAAAGCTTTTACTATTTGCTTTTGACACCGAAAACGCTACAAATGAGTTATTAGGTATCAAAATACCGATCCAAGTTCTATCTGACACCGATATAGATATTTTATGTAACTCAAGGTATCAATTAACTTCAGTATAAAGGTGCAATAAAGTTTCAAGCGGAAATCGACGATCTTGTAACACCTCTCAAACACACCTACTAAAGGTTGTATAGAACCACTCTAAAGGGTTTATACAGACTTTACCTGCAAAATTTTGCGCCAAAATCGAAGATATAAAGGTGTTATTACACTCTATAACTCTCTTGTTAGATCTACACTAACACTTTAATATCTAAGCAGAACCGATATACAGGTCCACTACAGCTTGTCTTAACGCTGAAATGTTAGTTGGGAGAGGGCAAGCCTATTGCCATCGACCGGGCACAAATCCAGACTCCGGGCTGCTACTGAGAAATTCCACACAGAAAAACACAATAACACTTTGCCCGACCTGGGGATTGAACTCAGGACCGACTGTATTACTGAACTTCGAAGTTTAAAATACCGATGTACTGTATTCATAAAGTTTAAAAGTACGAATTACGTGAGTTAGAATGTACGCTATTACGAATTACTTTATTCAGAATGTTCATCATTCCGATGTACGTTACTCCGAAAGTTCACTGTTACGAATTACGTCATTGAGAATGTTCATCATTCCGATGTACGGGACTCCGAAAGTTTACTATTACGAATTACGTCATCAAGAATGTTCATCATCGCGATGTACGGAACTCCGAAAGCTTACTATTACAAATTACTAAATTTCGAATATTCAACATCGAGATTCTGAGATAGTATTTCGCTTTTATGTATATAGATATATAAGGATGGATAGGTAAGGATAACTTAATTTAAATTTATTAAATGTTAAGTTCAGTTCATGTTAATTTTGTGTAACTAGCTAGGTACTAACTTGCCAGGGTTGCGGACTTTGTTCTAAAGTTACCGCGGCCTTGGAACGCAAAGGGCATTAGGAGGAACACGGATGGGTTTTAGTCAGTAAGAGTCTGACACTCCCTTCCGCTCCTTCCGTAAGAAGTCAATTCATGATTTAACAATGTTAAAAAAAGTAAAGCTATATAAGTAGCTATACAATTTTATAATTACAAATGAACTATAACAGTGTATGGCTACAGAAATTAAAAATCTTAATCTAAATAGGTAATAGTAGTTTAATAAATTTTAAATATGCCAAAGTACCAAAATACTTTCTCAGAATGTCCATGATGAACATTCGAAATTTAGTAATTTGTAATAGTAAGCTTTCGGAGTTCCGTACATCGCGATGATGAACATTCTTAATGACGTAATTCGTAATAGTAAACTTTCGGAGTCCCGTACATCGGAATGACGAACATTCTCAATGACGTAATTCGTAACAGTGATCTTTCGGAGTAACGTACATCGGAATGATGAACATTCTGAATAAAGTAATTCGTAATAGCGTACATTCTAACTCACGTAATTCGTACTTTTAAACTTTATGAATACAGTACATCGGTATTTTAAACTTCGAAGTTCAGTAATACAGTCGATGGGTTAGCATATACAACTTCCTCACCGCACGTTGGAATAGACGCATGTTGTAAGATTCAACAAAACCCAGCACGCTTGGTGGTAGGATCTATACGGTTGGCCTGGCGAGCTACTATCCTCACATTATAAAGTCAAGCAAGCGCCAAGCAGTTTACTGTGTCCCTTCAAATTCTGATTTGCACATGAATTCGAATAGCCAAAGGTGCGGACCACATTCGAACTTGGAAGACCCTGTGTGGAAGACAAACGTTCAACTGCTAAGCTATCATTGCTTCATCATCATCATCATCATTGTTCAGCCGAAAGACGTCCACTGCTGGACATAGGCCTCCCCCAAGAAGGGGGGGTTAGCCGTAATCGCCACGCTTGGCAGGCGGGGCGATTACGCGAATATCACTGCTTAAAGATACTGAAAGGTCATTGATGATGATGACAGCTTATTGGATAAAACGTCATGAAACATTGAAATCACGTGGCACTCGCTTATAGAATTCTTAATGCATCCAAAAATCGTTTCGAAACGACATTCTCTATCGAAAAGTAAATGATGAGTAAAATCTACTGGGACACGCTTCACTACCAGTTCTAGTACGCTTGCATTCAAAACACGTTACGCGAGGAATAGACGTGACTTTTGTTCGTAACCCTCAACTAGTGCACAACATTGTTCAAAACATTTTTGGGAAATTTTGTACACACACGTACATTTTTTGAGACTTGCTTTTCGTTTGGGGTTTGAAAAGGTTGGCTTATAATTACATAAGTCCAAATTATAAATGGTTATTTACATTTCTGCGCATACCTGGGGCCCAATTCTCTTAAAATAAAGCTTGAAATTATTAAATCACTACCGAACCAAGGCCGAACCGTTAATTCAGACAGTTCTCAATTTCAAAAGCTGTCTTATTGTTTGACACAAAAAACAAAATCAATCATTTTGAAAATTTTCGAAAACAAAAACTGACTGACGGTTGTGGTTCGATTGCGTTTGGCAACAATTTATTTTAGGAGAATTAGGCCCCTGACGACTTATCATATTTGTCGCTATTTGATTTTGATAGAACAAAGGCTTTGTTTTATCAATTTCATAGTAGTTATTAAGTTACTGAACATCCCTAGATTTGCTTTTTAGTTGAGGCGAGAGTAATCTCCAGCCCATATTTTGTCTGTAGAATTTTTCAGAAAAGTTTGTAGGAAATACCTGGATGCGATCGGTGCAGAACAGAGAAGCATGTCACGAAAGAGAAAATACCTTAACCAAGCAGCAGTGGGTGCATTAAAGGAGCACCCTGGGCTGTCAGCCCCGCTATCAACCTTGCTAACTGGCTAATTTGTTCACCACGGCATGAGCTATTCTCGAATAGCTAGCGCTGACACGAAAGAAAAAGCAGCAGTGGACTATAGAAGACTGCTTTTTTACTGGCCTATAGAATGGCCTACTGCTTAGCAAAGGCTTCCCCTTTTGCCTTCCAATCCTATCTATATTATGCCGTTTCTAACGTCTACATCGTCACGCCACCTACATCGCGGTCTACCTCGACGACAATGCCCTCCTTCAGGCGTTCAGTGAGTGACGATTTTTGCTCATCTATCCGAGTGCATTCGAACGATATGACCACTTAAGCCTGGCTATTTTTTCTCCAACATCTGCTATTTGCATTATGGAGCGCAGGGTTGTGTTTCTAACATGATCAGTTAGTTTAACACCCAGGATACTACGCTTCATTGCTCGTTGATAAATCTTGAGTTTGGACGTTTGTTCTTCAGTAAGTGAACAAGTTTGAGCACTGTAAGTTAAGACGGGCAGGATGCATCGATAAGTTTACGCTTCAGGGTTACTGGAAGGAGAAGACAGCTAATCCTTCTAACCCTACTTTTTTATATAATATTATAAATGGGAAAGTTTAGATGTTTGTGAGTTTGGGAATTCGGATGTTTGTTATTCAATTACGCCTTAAGTGTGTGTCCTGAGTGACGGCGCACCGCGCAGGTGGAATGAACGGCGCATTAAATAAATGTTCGAAACGTTTGAATTTAGTTAATGACATTATTAAAACCAAAGTAAAATAAACACATGCGCATACTCGTCAACTTTCGCGCGTGCACTAAGGACTCGACGGTAAAGCCACGGTAAAGCCGCTCCGCAATCCGCAATACGCCCATGCGCCGTCACTCAGGACGCACACTTACGGTTGAACGGATTTAAATGAAAGGCACACAGGTAGACGATGACCTGGATTTAGATATAGAATACTTTTTATCCGGTTACATGAAGTAGTTCCCTAAAATGCCAGTAAAACTGCGGGCAGCAGCTAGTAAAATATAATTGGGTCCACCATAAGAAATCTCACTTACAGCTCAAAATCAAAATTGTCCGCGTCAGGTAAAACAAAATAACCTCTCCTTCCTGACCTTTGAAGCATATAACAGCCATGATTGGCAAAATGTAATTGCGTTTTTCTATTACAAAAGTTTTCAGCTATAACCCGGAATTGAACTGCGTCTAATAAATTTTAATGGTGATGGTGGCTCGCCCCCTATCTCATGGGATCTATACCGTCATTAGCCGACTATAGCTGTAGGATTATTGCAAGGAAAGGAAGTTGTATAGACCAAAGTTCTGTTGACCAAGTCTTTGGTACTTAGATTTTGGGAGCACCCACACGGTGCGGTGCGGTGCGCCGCGGCACGGCGACCATTTTGCCGCATCAGCATGCACACGAAGTACGCGGCGTCACAAGAGCCAGGCGGTGCGGTGCGGCGCCGCTCCGCACCATGTGGAACGGCTTTCTGTCAAACATCTGTAGGCCTAGCACGAATGTTGTAACGTATGGTAACGTAAACGTAACGTTAACGCGAGTGAATTTTGAATTGGAAATACTCGTTTCGCACACAATATTTAATCGAATTGAAAATTGTATTCATATCTATGTATGATACAAATTGTGGTTGTCGCATAAATTATAACTAAAATGCTATAGAATAGTTGTATTTTCGATTTATAATTCACTCACATTAACGTTACGTTTACGTTACTATACGTCAAAATATTCGTGCTAGGCCTACTGCGGTTTGCGACGCCGCGCGCTGTAGCGATGCCGCTCGGCGCATACACCCTCCTCCCTCGTCTTGGTCCGGCGAACGTGCGGCGCAGCGCCGCTCCGCACCGTGTGGTAGGCATGGAAATTTGTATGTACTAAGAGTGGAAGCACACGATGCGTTGCGACGCCGCACCGCAAAGAATTCACCGTATCAGCGGGCACACGAGCGGTGCGGCGCCGCAACGTTGTTATGTCGCAGCGGCGCCGTAGCAGCGAAGGACAGTCTGTTAAGGACTAATGTTATGAGGTAGTCCATATCAATAACATCTAGGTGGGTACTCATTTTTTAAAACCTCAATCACAATAAACAAAAAACTTAGAAAAAAAAACGAAACGAACGAGCGTGTGTCCTTCCTTGTGACGCTCCGACGTCGCAACGCATTCACCCCTCCCCGCCTCGTCTCGATGGTTGCAAGTCCGGTGCGGCGCCGGAGCGCATCGTGTGACATGCCACAGATATTTCTATGTAAGACGACGCAGCGACATCACTACAGCGCCGCACCGCTGCCGCAACGCATCGTGTGCCCCCGCTCTTATATTACCCCGCAGCGGCACCGCTCAGGCGCCGCGCCGGAGCCGCATCGCATCGTGTGGCTGCTCCTTTAGACTCTGTTAGCGCTTACCATCAGATTTTTTTACTTTACAAAAGCGCTGTGAATTTCGTGCAGGCAAATGCGTTATTATTTTGTGATACCAGTTTTACTGTGGGTACCTTGTATAAATCAGTGAACAGCCTCAGCTGAACCTGAATTCTTATTTCCTATTAGAATAAACGATTGTCAGGTATTTTCAAAACTCCAAATTGGCAAATGTATTGGTGGTGATTCCATACGTACTCGTAGTTATTCATTGATATATTATTAGTGGATAGGAGGAAGTTGATTGTTCGCTGCGTAATATACATAATTTCCTGTCTGTAAATTATAGGTTTTCGATTACGGCAACTAATATAGTCTATTAAATAGACTGTCATGGCTGATTGATCGAAATAGTATCTATTCTCATTATTAGATTGGGCCTAAAGGTTGGGATCAAAAGAGCCTACACGAGTGACGATACTTAAGTACGTCCGGCGCACCCTGGGCAGTCAGCCCCGCTACCAACCTTGCTAACTAGCTAATCTTTCATCACGGCACGAGCTATATTCTTGTATAGGCTGATACAAGAGAAGAAGGTTAATTAATTATTTCAGAGCTATTCATGTTATTCTTGTTTGTGTGAGCCTTACCCGAACATCTGCATTTGTATTTCTGACACTATAAGAAATAATCTTTTTTTTTTTTTCAATTACCAGGTTATTTTCAAACTCTGTTAAGGTGTGTCCAGACCTGGCAAATGCGCCGCTCGCGAGCCGCTTGCAATCTGCACGCGTGTTGCTCGCGTGCGGTTATAGCTAGGGTTGCCATCTCAAAAATTTGGCAACCAGGACAAGACACGTGAAAACCCCGGATTTTAGAGCCCAGAACCCGGACATGTCAACAGGTTTTTTTAAACATAGTCAGTGTAATAAAAAACAGTTGTTTAGCGAGTCGGTTCGTCGGTTGATTGCGGCGTGCGGGCACAGTGCGTGTGTCGCGGGCGGCCCAAAACTTTAAACCCGGACTACATATGAAGCCTAGGGTGGAGTGATTTTTGTTTTTTTTGAAATTTGAAATGCCTGGGTGTGGAATAGTTGCTATGTAAGTAGCCATTGCGGAAAAAAAAATAAAAAAAAATAATTGTTATTGCAAGTACTGCCCCAGGGGGATCGAAGTTTCATAATTATTGAAAAAAAAGGGGTGCGTTAAATGAACTAATAAAAAAAATGCGTAACGATATTAGTACTTAACTTTAATTAATTATTAGTAGTATTTAGGTATATTCTGGAAACAAATAAAAAAATTAGGACGAAATTATTAAAACAAGGTATCAAAATAATAGTCAAAAAAAATTAAAAATTCCAAAAATAACACTTAACTATTATTCTGCCTTAAAATCTTTTTTGGTATTGAATACGGGCATAATTTTGCAAGATTTCAGCCTGTTTTTTATAAATCCATCTCGTCTCAAGGCTCCGCAAACCGCAGCTGATGCTTCTGTCACAATTTTGACACATCTCTCTGTTGCTTGGGTGTGGCAAGGATAGTTGTTATATTTTTCTAATATTTCAGTTTCAATTAAACTTGGCTCTTGAATTGCTTGAATAATAATCCGTGTGTCAACTGTTTTTGTTAGGGGTGGCTCAGTTACTCTGCTCCAACTTATCATGTCGTAATACTCTGCTGCTTCAAAATTAAAATCTTCCATTTTGTAAGCACGAACTGGTTTATCCCGCTGTTCAGATTGTCGCAATCTTAATATTCTTCTTAGTGCCAATTCCTTGATGTGTTGTCTTTCGTCTCCCAACATGGCAATTAATATGTTTTCCACATGTCCAAAATATCCATTTCTTTGAATAACTGGGTCCACGACAGCTTTCAAACCGTCAGGTAAATAGCGTGACAGCATCATGGTATTGTGTAAATGTCTAGCACCATGAAAACACGATGGTTCAGTCTTGATTTGAAACCAGATGGGAGCGTATACTTTCAATATGAAAGTGACGAGTGTCACAAGTTTCTCATGCAGTGATTGGGATCCAACATAAAGTCGGAGAATCCTATTCGCTGTTGTAAGCCATCTTGAATGCGTAATTTTACCGGGATCTCTTTTTGCCAAAATTTCATTACATTCTCCAGAATTTATTGCGTCACAGATTTCTTTTAAATACAATTGATCTGTACTTAAGTCTTGCTTACTTGGCTTAGTCTTCGTGATCAGTGGCAGAGTACAACTGATTCGTTGGAAGTTTGCGATTGGGAGCTCTTCACAATTATTAAGACTACGGTACTACGGACTACGGTAGGAATTGAAGCCTTCCGCCAGATACCTTCTACACTTTGAGCCATGGTTTCGCATGTGTTAGTCACTTGGTTATGATATTTAGTGTTACCCTCGAGTCGGGTTATCCATAAAAATGCTCTCATTAGGTCACTGTAAGTAGGTAAAACACTGGTTGGTAGATCACATCCAGAACCAAATATTGGGCAAACTAAATCACTCCTTCTAGCAGCCATACTGTTTTATTTATCACAACAATCCAAATAGCTTTTCAACACTTAATAATGTCCTTATAATATCAATTTCACAATATTTAGCGCTAAAACAATGCAGCGTCACATTACGTTGGTGTCGATAATTGCACTAAATAATATGACGTTTTCGCGGCACGCGCCACTCCTTAACATAGGGAGAGGAAGCATACAAAAATAACGAGAAAAATAGCTAGGTGGCAGCCTATTCCTTACTTTACGCTATGATGTAATTTTATTGAATGGTGAATGATTTGTAATGGTAATAGTAATCCATGAAAATATCTGTAATTTTGCAAACTTTTTCAAAATTTTATGGGCTTTGGGGCAGTACTAAACCTCAATATTTTTTAAATATATTTTAGATTCGTGATGAGTATATGATAGAGCAACTATTGCACACCCAGGGAAAACGAAATTGCAAAATTAAAAAATCTCCATATATGACCGCTCCACCCTAATGAAGCCCCGCCCGGACGCTCCCCGGATGCCCTCTAAACTAGGACAAATCCGGGGAAACCCGGAAGGATGGCAACCCTTTTTTTTTCTTTTTTTTTTTTCGTGGGAAAATCCTCATGGATGCCCTTCGCCCGGGGCTAGCGAAGGGGTATGCCGGACTCTTACCGGCTAAAAACCCACGGTGTTCCTTCTCCTGACCCTTGGCCGGGGTCGCGGGATTCGCAACTGCATGCACCGCGACCCCCGCAGGCCTCGGTCCGCCAACTACTGGCGGACCTCTGCTTCTGTGGGGCCTTGCACCACGTCCTCCTGAGAGGCGCGCACGGAACACTGCGCGCCGCCTTCTCGGGCCTGTTACTGGTCGGGCGGCGGGTCCCCTAACCCGCTGCCCGCAGGCCACACACTACGGTGGCCGGAGATCGTCGCGCGCCCTCCGGCGCCCGGTGCGTCTGGCGCGGGAAGGGAGAGTGGCAGCTGCCTCTCTCTCCCTCTCCGCTCCCTCCTTGGTCGCCATAACCTCCTCGCAGAAGGAGGCGACGGCTTCCCACGCACTCTCGCTCCCGACCATGGACAGAACCACAGCCGGAAGCGAGAGGTCACCACCGACCGCCGCGACTAGTTCGCGGCGTTGCGTCGCCCACGCAGGACACGCCTGCAGCGTGTGCAGCGACGTGTCCTCGGGGCAGTCGACGCAGTGGTGACAACCGGACGTCTGCTCACGGCCTATGCGACACAGGTACTTCCCGAAACAACCATATCCCGAGAGTACCTGCGTCAGCCGGAAGCTGAGGGCGCCATGCCGCCTCTCCAGCCACTCCTCCATTACGGGTCTTACCGCCGCTATCGCGGCGTGCCCTGCGCTGGGTTGCGCAAGTCGCTCCTTCCATTCTGCCACTAGGATCTGGCGGAGCTCGCTCCGCTCAGGCGCCTCCTCGCGCTGACGATATCGCAGTGCGAGGGCCCTCGCCTCCAGATCCCAGGGCAAAGGATGGCAACCCTAGTTATAGCCTACGTTTGGTGCGCCGCTCTAGTGCAACTCCGGCAAGGTTCGAGAGGGGTGCGCGTGCAGCGCGCGCACAGCTCGTGCGCACATAGCTTCTTTCGCGTTTGAACTATGAGTCTTTCGTAGTCTATCTTTTGTAGGTTTCAATTGACCGTAAACAATTTTCATTCATCCACTCCATGTCAACACGTATTAAGTCTCCGGCATTTAGAAACAAACTGAGCGGATATGTTGGTGATGAGACGCGGGCGGGGCGAGGGAGGTGCAACGCGGGCGGCACGCGCGCATCTCGTGCGCCGCTCGAGTACTGCACGTAGATTGCGCGCGAGCGGCGCGCGGACTGCGCAGGGGCTGCGTACGAACATGATATTCACGTGCGCAGTTCGAGACGCATTCGCCAGGTCTGGACACATCTTAACAGTAAACGCAAACCCGACAACCGTCCCCAAAACTTCTTTTCACCTAAACTGCAAGCTCGTTATCTTCTTGCCTTGGTCCCAAGCTACTTGGGGTTGGCGCAATATGTTTTTCTCTTCCATTCTTCTCTGTCAGCTGTCACCTCATAATTGACTCCCTTTTCCTTCATATCCCCAAACAATCCATCCATCTTTTCCTCGTTTCCCTCTCCCCCTCCATTCACAAATATTCAAATTCTCACCCAAACTACAGGTATGACATAAAAATAATTCCCACATGTACAGTTCCAGTTCGCTTACAAAACTCTCCTGAATACTGCACACTGAAAATAATTACAGAGAAAACTGTTCGACCTAAATTCATATCGGGACTGTAATTTTCATGTCAGCTAAATCTGAATGTATTTTTTCGCTGACGCCTTGAAACGTTTCAGTTATATGGAATAACGATTTGGAGAGAATTCAATTGGTTGGCGTTTTTTTTGTTGGTATGTTTTGCTTATTTTTTAGATGGCTTCCACTTCTTCATATGGCTATAGTCACGTAATGTTTATATTATCTTCGGTCTGACTAGCCTTTCCTTAAATATACACGGTGTTAACGAATTCGAGTAGGTACTTCCTTCAAACCGTGTGTCTACTGGTGACACTGATTGACCCTGCACAAGTTTTTTTTCAGAATCAACAAAAAAAGTTTTCAAAAAATGAACCATCGCATTCTGTATCTGAGTAATTTTAGCGTTCCAAGTTAACTGACTGTGTGGAGCGATATCGCGCTAGTTGTGCCCGTCAGTTGTGTCACCGTGCATTCATTCCTGCATGGCATCTAAATTTTCTATTACATAAAAAAATTATTTGGGAAAAAAAAAGTTTATTTTTATTTTCAATCTATCTAAATCCCATGCGGGGTTAATCTATACCATTAATAGATCATGTGGTTTGAAGGAATTACACGAATTCGTTAACACCCTGTATTTAGGGCAGCTTCCAATCTAAACATATGAGGCTGAATACCAATATTTTACATGGAGCGACTACCATCAGACCTCCGCAACTCAGATACTGGGCAATGTCGTAAAGTTAGACTGGTTGTCAGACTTTCGGTTTTCTAACTACCCGTAACGACTGACTGTGTATTCGTATGAAACCTGGGGCCAACGGTTTAACCTTTTGACCGCCACGGGCGTCTATGGACGCCAAACTTTTGAACTGTAAGAAAGTAGTGTTTTCGACATGCCATGCCATCGGAGGCGTCGTGAGCACGTTTTAATTTGACGTCCATAGACGTCCGCGGCGGTCAAAAAGGTTAAAGTGCTCTTCGATGCAACGCGGGGTCTCGATGTGTAACAAACGGTCATCCACAGACTGACCGCGGCAAGCGCAACTAAACCTTGCAAATCACATAATTTGCTCGGTTGTTAATTATCCACGAGCCCCTTAGACGTGATGTTTAATATAACGCCTAAGATAAAAACAAAAAATAATATTAGAAGCACAAATACTCAACCACAACGATATATTTAACAACTTTTTTTAATTGAATTTTTTGTTATGTTCCGTCTCTCACATGGTACCTATGTCTACATCAATGCGCTTTCATGTTCATATTGCCCTTTCAACTTTCAATTCCTCTTGCGTCAAGCGCATGCAATATTGTTTGCCATAAGACGCATGCAGCCTAACTTCTACGCCGGTACGCCTCGGTCAGTCGTCCAGATGGACGCGTGTGAACTTGTAGCTATCTTTGCGGCATATTTAGATGGATTAGCGTGCGCTAGGGGCATGCGCTTTTGTCGAACTAGTATTAAAGCATGCGCTATGGCGCTTCACGATGCTTCAGACGAAGACGCAAGATGAACATGAAAGCGCACTAGTGTAGACATAGCTATAGGTGGAGAGGGTAGCCTCTTATTGGCCGGTATCACTCGGTACCATATTCATCATCATCCTTGCCTCCGTTTCTTTTTGTCAACCTCCTCGATCTTGTGCGTCCCTCGCCCATGTGTTTTTCGTGGCTCTGAAGATATCATCAACCCAACACGATTTCGGACGGTCCTAGTTTCTTTGATATGACCTTGACCATCGGCCATCACCACGTATGGCCAAATGTCATGCCAAACTCCACTTGAAGTTGATCGCCCTGTCACCGACGTCGTAGAGTCGTCCGACGATTTCAGTGTTACAAACACGGTCGAGAAGGTTTATCCATATAAACTTTCCGGCCGATCTGACTGGTTCCCTGATTCAGAACGATTCGATTAGTCGGTTATCGAACAATTCGGTAAACTTGTGACGGTGCAGCGGTGACAACTAGCGGGGTGCGCCTATAAAAGGGCCGGCACGCTGCACTTCGTCCTCTCTCACGCCTCAGCAGCTGCTAGTTAAGTACTACCTACTACACCTGAAGACCCTGGACTCCTCGTATCGTATTGTCTAAGAACCACGCCCTGTAAACTAGTCTAATTTTGTAACTATTATTAAAATATATTATTGTATGGTTAAGAGTGTTTTCCTTAATATTCTTATGTAAGTACACTCCTGCTAAACTGCTTCTGCTTCTTGCTAGATTCTGATTTTATGTGCACATGCTCGTTAAGGGTTGACTCCTCAAGCCACCCTTAACCCGGAAAGCGTGACAAACTATCTCTTTTCCTCTCGTTACGAGAATAGTAGATGGAACGAGATAACAAACTTGATTGGTCGACAACTGCTTATCAAAAAGGTTCTCAGAACCTCTAAACACATAAGACCCTTTCATGTTTAAACCTTTCATAAGCAAAAAATGGTTTTCAATAAACATCAATATTAGCCCCAAGGCGTACTTGACACCCTAATCTAAATACCATTTGCTGTGATGCAAAAACGATAAAGATTCTCACGAAGAGCGTAATTGTTATTCATGGGTTCTAGATGTAGGGAGACTAGATGTGCTATCAAGTCGTACAAAAATCCGTTTAAAAAAAAACGCTGCCAATTAAGACAACAGCTCATATGATGGAAAATGGTTGCCTATAGGTTGAATTCTTTTTCTATGCTACCTAGTATATAGCCTCTTTTTAAATTAACGTTTTTATGTCAATTAAGAAAAAAATATCTTTGCTCTGTTACTTCTTAGCGAGCGACCGAGCGACCTTATGAAAAAGTAATGTGCAAGCAATAATAGACCTTAGGGTGGTAAATATTTGGAGTCTGCGAATGTACTTCTATACCACCAAGAGGATTTCTGATATGTTGCCAACCATAGAGTCAGAGTTGGTATATCTCATGTGCCTGTAATTTTACCGGCACCTATACATACCCTTCAAACCGGAACAGCAAATCTTCTTGGCGGCAGAAATAGGTATGATGGTATTGCTTCCCTCAGCTCTTTCACCAGGAGCTCAAACTACTATTCAGTCAGTTGGTACAGTAGTTAAGATAAAGATAAAACATAAAGAATCATTTATTTGGACACAGCACAAAGAGACACAACAGGTAAAAAATGTGACATAAAAAAGTCTTGGGTATGTGTCTCACGGCTGGACCAAAAAGGTGTCCAGATCAGCTTAATGTCAAGCGAACTTTATGTATTTGATGCTGGCTTTCGTCTGGAACCTTTGTGCTCCAAGGATGTCAGTCAGCGGTCATGCCCGTTCACTTAAACCAACATGTGTGTATATGTGTAGTGTATGTGAAGAAAGAAAATAAATAAATACGCAATCAATAAGGAACTGTCTGTGCTAGTGATAGTTAATACTTACTTTACTACAGTGGTTGGGTTCAAGAAAAATGCAGAAGAATTGTGTTATGATTATTGGGTAGGATTGCCGTGACAATAAGGGTTTATAAGTCCCACTTTCTCTTTGTATCTTCATCGTGTTACAGCAAAAAAAGGTCAACAAAATATTAGGTTACCCATTCATTTGAAGACACTATTACACTGCTCCCACGCGAAAGAGCCGTTAGCTAGGTCATGTTCTTATTAGAAAGTGCACTACGATTTTTTTAACAAATGGCATCCCCTTTTTTTCGACAAATGACATTCACTTTCTTTTTCATTTTACCTTAAACGGGTACCGGTAACCAGTTGATTCATTTTCTTCTTTTTTAAATTCCTGTTTAGTACCTATATTCTATCACTTGTAAATGAAATCATATATATTAATTTATTTATTTTTAATAACAATTGTTTGCTGCGCCGAACGACGTCATTACGTCGGCGCCGGCTGTTGCTGAAAACCAGCGCTGGGGCTCTGTCTTGCTTAGGGTCGCAGCATAATGCTGAGCGATAGCCGTTTTGCGTGGATGTGACGCATGTTTCCCTCAACCTTCTTCTTTTTTGGTTTTTGTGTTTTATTTTCTTTTTTGCTTCATGCGGTAAGCAAATAAACGTATTTTCTTTCTTTCTTAGATACCGCTTTATTAAATACGTTTATAATTCCTCTTTAAAATACTTAATGAAATGGGGTATGTAACCCGTTACTGCCCTGGAATTATACCGAACAAATACGCAGCCACATCTAGTTTATCTTTATAACTAATACCGCTACGTAACCGTTACTTCATGGAGACATATTGTTATGAATTGTGTCAGGTCATGATACGTTCCGGATTGTGTATCATTGTAATATGTTAGTATCAGGATGTAGTGTTGGTCGTATGTTATTTTGTGAAGGTAGGTTGTGATTTACATACGTATTTAAATTCGCTTGACATCCAAAAACCACGAACTCTAGTCATGATACCGTACACTTTTTATTATAAGACACTAAATTCGTGAAAAAAAAACCGTACCATACAAATAATGTTGCTTAACAAAATGTATGGAAGAGCTGTTTTAAAAAAAAAAAAACATAATTTGTCCTGCAGTAAAAGTTGTAGGTACAGAGTATGAGCAGAGTTCATGGTTTTTGGATGTAACGCAACAAACCAATCATGTTGTGTATAATTTAGCTAATCACAGATTGTTGTCTATTATGTATGTACTGTGTTATGTGATAGGCTCCCATACTCACAATAATATAATATATACAAGGTTAGTTCTAGTATACACTAAACCTGAAACTAGTTTGTTCAGAATCACTAGGAGAATCGATTGACGTATTTTTTACACCACATTTTTTTTTGTTTTTTTTTTTTCATAAATTTCAATTTTGTTTCAGTAGGTTTCTACCCATAACAATTGACGGGAATAGACACCTTGAAGCTTGAAATGGTCCGCTCGGTCAGTTTCCGTGTATTAGACAACCCCTGCATAGCACATCTCAGGCATTTCACACTTTTTTAGCGAACTTAACGCGACATAAACTAAGGTGTAACTTAGAGATTTACTAAAAAAAACACATATTCAGGCAGTTCTGATGAAAATCTTGTTGGGGTGTCTCGGTTTTCGTATAAAGTAAAAATAACGTTGTATATTTCTAATAATAATATCTTTATTGTACAAATAAACTTACATTTGGCCATGGTATAAATATGCTAAGGTATTCTCTTCCCGCAATGGCCTAAGACTACGTCACGAATGACACGATCAGTGCTGCCATTGATTAACATCTACAATACAATAAAGGAGATTTTAAATTCATAATATATATTAAATAAATTACTAACTAGCCTAACTAGGTATTTTATATTTCGTGTTATTCATCTATTTACTTAAAAAGTAAACTGTATAAAATTACTAGTTCAAAATTGCTTCTCTAAAGAAGCAAATATGTGAAAAAATGCATCTTGCTCGGGTAATTTATTTATAATAGTGGAAGCACCCCCGCTGATGACGTAGTCTTAGGCTAATGACGTGACCTAGCTGTCACGGGAAGAGAATACCAGTGAAACATATTATTATACCATGTCTTTGGCTAGCTTCCACACTAGGATTCCCTGTGTCGTGGAAGCTAGGCGAAACCACTACATAAAATATACATATTAACAAAATACAATAATACAATACAATATAAAACATACAACTGACATACATTTTTTTTAAAGGGACATCCGTTCCTCTTTTGAACAAGTCAGTTCCGTAGTTCCGCTCTTTTAACTATGTCTAAATAGTACAGAAAAATAATTACCGTTGCGCAAAAATCGCGCAAAAAACGTAAACACTAATTCACACGAGGAGTCGGCGTCGTGTGTTGAACACAATATTGGGGAAATGGGCATTGTGCCTTTCAAGCTTGGCCATCACTAGCCTCATTTCTGTTTCTATAATTGGTCTGCTTGTCGATGGTCTTTGCAGACCGTTTCTATGTTACCGGGCAATGGGTAATTATTGGCGTGACCTGAAGGGTCTCCAGCCAATGGGCCGGAAGTGAAATACTTAGTGGTCAATCATACTGCACTAGAGGGTGCGGGGGCGGGCGCGGGCGCTTCGGTCTTGGCGTCTGCGTAATCGCTATAGTGCCGAACGAGCTATCGTCCGACACTTCGGCGGGTGAATCAAACAATTGCTATATCACTGTGAACGATACGGGCGGACTGAGCCATTAGAAACACCCGCGCTACCGCGCCCGCGCCCGCCTCATGGAGGCTCGCGACTCACAGGCGCACTGTGAATGCAACTGGCATCTACATACATTTGATTTACACGCGCCCGCACTAGCACCCGCGCCCGTCTCCACTCTGAAATACGGCTTAAGCTAACTACTTATACTACACTAACATCATGACTACTAGCAACAACAGCACTAAGGGCGACCCCTAGTCGGACTCGGACCTCGGCTTAGGGCGATGCTGGCGGGAGATTGGAGGGGGAACAGCTTGATGATGGATGAATTATCGGTGTCTTAATAATTTAGGCTTAATTTATCAATGAATGATCAGGTATACTCGTATAACCAAAGAATAAATGATAGTTTTGGCATCTTTTGGTGATCAGAGTTCCATTTGCCTTCAAAAATTGAGACACAAATTACAATATACAGAGTTAATTTAAAAACACCAACAACCTCTTAAGGGGTCAATGTACTCATCATTATGAACAACTTTTACTATGGGACCAAATCTGAAATCACGAAAAAAAACAGCTGTTCCCTACATTTTGACGAGCTAAGCGAACATTAATGTAGGGAACAGCTGTTTTTTTTCGTGATTTCAGATTTGGTCCCATAGTAAAAGTTGATTATAACGATGAGTACAATGACCCCTTAAGAGGTTGTTGGTGTTTTTCAATTAACCCTGTAGATTGTATAAACTGCTTATTATCCCTTACAAACTCACAAGTCACAAGATTTATTTTTGTTTTAGAGGAAATGCACTAGACAGCAATGCTACAACACCAGGGAAGTAGATTAATCCAGATTCCAAAGCCCGATTGCGTAAGACAATCCAATGTCGTTGAATTAGCTATCTAGTACGCTCCCTACCTTATTATCATGCACGTTAAATTCCTTTTGTTGATAATGTAAATTATTTGATTGCCACGTTAGTCTAGTGGTTGCAAGAGCAACTGCTAAGCGTGAGGTCCTGGGTTCGATACTCAGGTCTGGCAAAGTGTTATTGGGTGGTTCCTCGTCGAATTTCTCAATAGCAGTCTGAAGTCTGAACTTGAGGCCGGATGATGGTTATAGGCTCGCCCCCTAATTACATGAGACTTAAAAAGATCAAAGCGAAATGGGTTTCTATCTCTGCCTAACCCTTCGGGAGAATACAAGCGTGCCGTTATGTAACAATTTATACACCGTTGGCCCGAGGTATCCGAAAGATTTTAACCTTCGATTCCGATGCCTAATTGGAGAAGAAAAGCTACATATAGTTTGTTGAAAATAGCTCAATTTTCGAAATATTCATTATTTAATGAAATTCACAAATCGAAAAATATCTATGGTAACAAGTCCCAGGAACGCGGTGTTGCGACTTTTGTCATACCATACCCCTCTCGCCGTATGTCTTATTTGACGGGGAGGGTTGTGCAGTGAGAAGTTTCTTATCCACTCACACTGTTTCTGTAAGTATATAATTTAAATCCAAAGTAAAATGTAAAATGTACATCATTTCGTTTCCAGATTTATGGTGAATATATTTTCTCACACGATAATTTATAAATGTTGCCAGTTCTACCTAAGAGCGATTACGCACTGCATCCGATCCGAATCCGAGAAAACACGGATATAAAAAACACGGGCCGAATTCGGATATTGCTTTACGCACTGGATCCGATCCGAATCCGTGAAAATACTGATCTAGAGTAAAAATCTCGGACCGAATTCAAATGTTGCTTACGCACTATTCCGATCTCTGATCCAAATTCAAACAATTCAGGGGCCATCTTTGGCATATCCATTTGGCGTCCGATTTGAATCCGAGGTAGTGTATGCCGTAGTAGGTAATACAAACATTACCTACTACGGCTACTTCGGTCCGTCAATATTTCTTCCGAATTCCGAGACTCACGGATGACGGATAGAAATCGGATGACGGATGCCGGATGTAATGCGTAAACTACCATACAAATCGTTCTATGGCTACTTCAGAACGTATTTTCACGGATTCGGATCGGATGCAGTGCGTAACCGCTGTAAGGTATTGTTTACAAGGAAGCACTACAGTTAATCGATCCTTAAGGAAAAGAAAAAAATTTTTTTTTCTTTTTTCTGTTTTTTGACATAACATTTGACTCTTAATAGCATCAGAAAGGCGTGGTTAAAATCTTTTGGGTATATCGGGCCCACGGTGTATAATTTTTACTAGGAGCACAGAGTTCTAAGATCATCTTGTCACCATTTGATAATGATTTAATCCTTCCATCCGTTCCATAAAATATTCTGTTATAACACCATTTACAAACTACCATAAAACCCTCATACCTAAAGACACACAGCGCACTCACACACAAATACACACACAAAAATACATTTTCATTCACACAAGTCCATACATTCATAAACAGCCAACCGTTGCACAATAAGACTCGGAAACAAACATCCGAATAATCGAGAAGTGGAATCGATTAGAACAATCGTTGTCTCAGCGAATCGGCGCTAACTCGTTATTTACGACTGGCAGTCGCGCGCTCCGCTCTATAATTCAGAACCGAGGATATTCGATTATCGAGAGATATGTTCCGAATAGTTTTGTATCGTTTTATTTGCATAATGGTTTCTGAGGTTTATTCGTGTGCATTGTTCTTCGGATCAGCATAAGGAACTCAATAGTTTCAGAGAGAATGATAAAAGATTTTAATTTCAATGTTATGTTTTTTAAGACTAGATGGCGTCGGCATTTTCTATCTGACCAGCTCTGAGAAGAAATGCCGAAACAAACTCAGAGGTCTAGGTCTCTTTTAAGAACCATTAGAGCCATTACGCACTGTCGACTTGTTGCCGGAGACTTGGTCTCTCGGCGACCAAAACATAAGCATAGTGGCCCGGACGACCGGCGACTCGGCGACTCGCCGCGCAGTGGCGATGCACAGGCGACTGCTGGTCGCCAGCGACCAATAGGAGCACGGGTTCAAATGGAAACGTTTACACTGCGAGCAACTGTCCACAAGACCGGACGTCGCGCACAAAAATGGCTCAGGCTTTCGCTAACGAGAAATTAATATTGGAAATACAATTCCGAAAAGCTATTTGAGGTTTATCCAGTAACCAATATTTCAATCGGGATACCAATACTCTCTTGCATTTCTTTTCTTTTTTTTTCTCTTTATAATTAGTAATTAGTAACGATACTATTGCAGCTTCTTCGACGTCCATTTTGCACGAATGTACAAGAAACAAAAAACGTTCGGCTTGGTCTCCTGGTCCTAGTTGCCTGTGTTTTGGTCGCCGAGAGACCAAGTCTCCGGCGAACAGTCGACAGTGCGTAATGACTCTAAAATGTGCTACTAAACTACATTGTGCTAAAAAAATTATGCGAGTGTCACAATGGAGATCAAAGCCTAGAATAGTCTTTTGAGGAAAGAGCAATAGCAGGTTTGAGTTGACCTGTCCCAACTGCCATCCTTAAAAGAGATCTATTGTGTATATGGCAGAAATAAAACGCAGTGATAGCCTAGCGGTTGAACGCTCGCCTTCCATGTAGGAAGGTCTAAAAACGAATCCGGCCTGCACTTCTGAATTTTAGAATCCATATGCGGAAAATAATTTGATTATCACCTGCGTTAACGGTGAAGGAAAACATCGTGAAGAAATCTGCACAAATGGAAAAAAAAACTCGATGGTGTGTGTAGTCATCTAACTGCACCAGGCCAGCGTGGGGCCTATACCCTTCTCATTCTCTATGCTCAGCAGTGATACAGAAATAGGCTGATAATGATGATGATGGTGATCTTTAAGACCACACCGTTAGGATACAGGATCCTGTGGCAGGATACCTTCGAGTCCTATATGGTGCTCCTATGCTGATCCTGGACATTAAACTAAAGGTAATTAATTATCACATTCCAGCTATTGGGTCTTCGTGATGATCTATCGTTCGAGAGCTCTTAATTACGCAAATAGTTATCTACAGGATGAAAAAGAAATCATGTAATTCCTTCAAACCACGTGATCTACTAGTGACACAGATTGACCAAGCTCTGGTTTTTCTCAGTTTCAGAAAAATATTTTTTTATTAAAATAACCTGATTTTCTGTTTCTGAGTCATTTTAGCACCCCAAGTTAACTGACTGCACAGAGCGATATCGCGTTAGTCGTGCCTGCCAGCTGTGTCGCCGTTCTTTCATTAATTAATGTGAACGGCAAAAAATATTTTTGTTGTTTTTTTTATTGAAATTTATGATGTGGTTAAGATACGATGACAACGCTATTGCAAGAAAAAAATATGTTTTATCTTTTTATTTTTAATCAAGCTAAATCCCGTGCAGGTTTAATCTATATCATTAATAGATCATGTCGTTTGAAGGAATTACACAAATTCGTTTACACCTTTTATGATTACTTACGGTAAACTTATGGGTGAGATACCGAGAAGAACTTTCGTGTTTCATGTAATCGATTGACAAACAAGGCTGGCAGTCCACTTAATGGCAAGTGGTAACCGTCGCTTATAAACACTTATAATACCAACAGGATTGATGTGTTGCCAATGATCAAGACAATGTTGGAAAGTATCATGTGCCTGTAACTTTAGACCTATTATTTAAGAGCCTCAAAAATAACTTACTTCTCTACCGGTCACGATCCGCCGAACTCTCCCGTCGTAGAGCCGGTCATCTCATCAGATTCCGCAGTTACACCGATAATTCAGCCCTCATTAAGCTGTCTCCCACCAACAACGTCCTAAGCCGAGGTCCAAGTCCCACTAGGGATCGCCAATAGTGCTTTTTTTTTTCTATTGGACTTCTGTAGATGGTCCTAGGGGACCCTTCCTACGTAACCGGGCAGTTATTGGCGAGACCTGAAGGGTCTCCAGCCAAGCCATTAGTACTGTTGTTGCTAGTAGTCATGATTTTAGAATAGTATAAGTAGTTAGCTTAGGTTAAGTATTTTACTTCCCCATTGGCTGGAGACCTGAACAATTATAACTGCCCGGTTACATAGAAACTATCCGTAAGGGTCATCTACAAGCAGTCAAATAGAAAAAAGTAAAAACAGACTTCAAAGTAATTACCATATTATAAAATTAAGAGTTTCAGAAGTCGGTGTCTTCAATTTGGTTCAGTGTAAAATTGCACCGACTTCTGAAACTGTTAGTTTTATAATATGGTAATTATTTTACTCATTTTTTTAGTTTTTAAGAAGTCGGTTTTAGTTTTTTTAAAGTTATTTTATTTTTATATTTTAAGTGGCATAAACAATACACAAACATGCAATTACAGCAATCCCGGGTTATTTGCTGTTATCCATTAAAGAGTTCCATTGTCAATCTCCGAGGGTCTTCATCAGATCTTCACCAAATTTAAATGGAACTACCTCGGGAGAATACTCTTTCAAACAAAAAAAATAATTTTGCAAATCCGTTTATACATGACGGAGTTAAAAAAAACAGACATAAAAAAAACATCCGAATTGAGAACATCCTCCTTTTTGAAGTCGGTTAAAAAGAAGTTATTTCCCACAATAAACAGTTACAAAGCAGTTGATACATAGTAATTATCTATGTATTTCTATCTGAACCTCCAAATAAAAACAAAAATAATACACTTTTGCTCCCTCTTCCAGAATACACCCACAGCGTTTACAACGGTACAATACACGGCGTAAATCTGATGCAAATTGCATTCGCAATACGACAAATATGTCGTCTGCGTGAATCGATAACGAATAATGCACAAACATGCATACAGTTTTGTGTATATGTCGCCGTTCGTGTGGGAAAATACGGTTAAGTGAAGAGTATCTAGATAATGTAATAAATTGTATGTGTATGTCTATTAACTAACCTCATTACGATTAGTTTTCTTTTTTTATTACTATCGTTACTCTCAAGATATCTTTATCTTACAGTGATTTTCTTTGTAATGGGTTTTGATGAGAATTAACCATGTCAGTTGTTTTATATAGATTAGCGTCTTTTACCTTTTGTAAATGTGAGAGCTTTGTAGACTTGCTAGATGCCTGGATACCTATTCAATTTTTGACCATATTTTTCTTTTTTTTTGTGTGGTTCCTGCTCTTAAGTCTACATTGCTCTCTCATAACTATTCTAAGTCAAAACTGTACCCACTCAAATCGTTAAAGATATGGATTTTAAAAGAGTAACCATGGAGTTTCTTGCCAGCTCTTCTCCATAGGAAACGAGTAATTGGAACCGTGTAACTAAATTCGAATTTTTATAAGCGCCTCTTATGGTTTATGTGAAATAAAAACATTTTATTTGATTCGTTTGAATTTTGTAAGTAGGCAGATACTGTTGTTCAACAAAACTGTACGTATTAATTTTTTCATGACCCAGGTAGATCCAGAGTGCCAATCATCATCTACCTAGCCTTTTCCCAACTATGTTGGGGTCGGCTTCCAGTCGAACCGGATGCAGCTGAATATCAGTATTTTACATGGAGCGACTGCCTGTCAGACCTCCCAACCCAGTAACTGGGTAATACGATACTCTTTGGTAAGACTGGTTGTCAGACTTTCTGGCTTCTGACCAACAGTAACGACTGTCAAAGATCTACAAATGACAGCCGGGACCAACGGCTTTACGTGCTTTGCGAGGCACGGAGGAAACTCGCTATGGTAAATGGTCACCCATCCACAGACCAACCTCGGTAAGCGTGGCTTAACCCGGAAGATCGGTCTATGCAGATGTAATTATTTAGCCACGAGCTCCTCCATCCAGAGGGCCAATAAGACTGACAAAATCGTTTGTCAAATGCAAATGAAACCACAACCGTCAGGGAGAAGCCACACGGTGCGGTGCGGCTCCGGCGCGGCGCCTGAGCGGTGCCGTTGCGGCGTAATACATACGAATCTCCATGGTATACCACACGATGCGGTGCGGCGCCGGGAGAGTGTATGCGCACTAACGGCACCGCTCCGGCGTCGCAAACCGCAGATGTGTTGACGGAGAGCCGTTACACACGGTGCGGTGCGGTGCGGTGCGGCGCCGCACTTCACCGCGTGGCTCTTGTGACGCCGCGTACTACGTGTGCACGCTGATGCGGCAAAATGGTCGCAGTGCGGCGTCTCACCGTACTGCACCGTGTGGCTTCTACCTTAGAGCCCGTCTCACGTAAGAAGTCCCGCGGAAAAAATTGGAACTAATTATTATTGGAACGAAATAACATTCCATCGCATGACAGTGGCGCCGCGTCTGCGAGACTTCTTACGTGAGACGGACTCTAGTCAGTTTTTGTTTACGAAAACTGTCAAAATGATTGGTTTTGTTTTTTGTGTCAAACTATTTGACAGATTTTGAAAACGAAAACTCTGAATGAACGGTTCGATCTTGGTTTGGTTGCGATTTATCAAGATTTCTTTTATCAGAACTGGGACTGTGGACGTTTCACATGTCCGACATTTAAAAATAGTTACAATAATTTAAAGAGAGATACTAGTTTTCGAAGCAGCAGTGCAAACATGGATCTTTTATCGAGTCGTTTCGAGAAACTTATCTATATGTTAATGAAGAAACTATCATTTTGAATTTTGATGTTTTAGTACCCGTAAGCTCGATAGATGGCGTTGGCGTCGAAATACATCGCGATATGGTTTCGTTACCGGCAAATGTATGTAGGGTCAACGACTTGTAGTAATAAAAAACCAGCTAAGATCAGAACACATTGTGTTTTATTTTCAACCTCACATTAGTGTTCTCAATAGTTCAACATTACCAAAAATGTAATAAACACTATACTAAACGTCAAATTGGACATAAGATACCTATAGTTTTTTTATTTATTTTTTCTCACCTTCAAAATGGTAGTACACAAAACAGAAATCCAAAAACCACTGAGGTTTATCCGGAATGCTGTGCATTCTCCTTTTTTAAGCACTAATCGCGAAGAACACAATTATATAATATTAGGTACTGCTGTCATTTGATCTAGATAATTCTTATATCAAATTTGACGTTTAGAATGGATAAATTCACAGACTAGATAAGGATACAATGATAAATTTCTCGAATCGACTCGATAAAAGATCCGTGCTCGCACCGCAGGTGAAATAGAGACAAGCGCCAGCCGTGTTAGCACTGTTTGGCGTAATGCTGCACTGCGCAAAAAATATTTCGTATATGTATATAATGTGAACGTATCACTTTTAGGAAATAAAACATGTGTTTCTCTGCTACGAAAGAAACGACATTTAATGTCCTTTCCTCTCTTTAACAATCTATTTTTATAATATTTTCAAACTTACGGTATTAATTCAACCATCAAATCTCCTGTTTTAAAATTTTCTTTTTTGAAATAAAAAGTATTTATTTCTTTACATGTATACAACGTGTAACAGGAATAACGCAAATACTCCAATTAGAAATTTATTTAAGCAAAACATACACTGTAATTTTACTTTTATGTGCTTAAATATTGTTTATTAAGAAAATAGTATTACTGTTCATTGTTAACTGCATTTAAAATTCAGTATTATGTCCTTGATATAAGGCTCATTTTTTTATCTCACTAATTGCTTGAATTTATTCTGTTGCCGATTCTTAACAAACAACTTTCAGGATTTGCGTTTATTAAGTTACACGTTGTAAATATTAGATATACAGGGTGTAAACGAATTCGTGTAATTTCTTCAAGCCACGTTATCTACTGCTGACACAAATTGACCCTGTATGGGTTTTTTTCAGATTCAAAACAAAAAAAGTTTCATGAAGAATTCACGATTTTCTGTTTTTGAGTAATTTTCGCGCCCAGAGTTAACTTACTGTGCGGAGCGATATCGCGCTAGTCTAACCCACTAGCTGTGTCGCCGGTAGGGATTGCAATTGCTGGATCCAGCATACAGCAATCCAGCTGGATCCAGCGCCTTTTTAAACATGCTGGATCCAGCATACAGTGCTGAATCCAGCGATGCGGATCCGCATCCTGCATCCGGGATGAAAACTTTGTTAGAACGAGTCAATAAACAACACATTGTAGAGCCGGTGCAAGAAGATATCATGGAGTTAGAAGAAGATGGTCTAGATGATGACGCAGAACCCGTGAAAATGACTTTAGAGCAAGAGCTTGAGATGGAACTTAAAAGAGAGAAGGAGCACTTTAATAAACAAAAGCCAAGTGGTCCATTAGATTACGAAAAGGTCCTGAAAAAAGAAATGAGCGTTTATGAGACCGAAGGAGTGCGAGGTGAACATTTATCTATGGTTTATGAGTATTTAATGACTCTAAAACCGATCAGTGTAGAGGCCGAAAGGGAATTCTCAGCAGCCGGCTACATATGCAGTTCTGTGCGAAGCAGGTTGGGAGATAAGACTATAGATAAAATTTGTTTTCTAAGGTCTTACTTTCAGAGAATTCAAAGAAGACATAGTCAGTCTCTTATCGTCAGATTTTATACTGCCTACTTATTAACGAATAACGAGTGGAGAGAGAAGATTATTTCGGAGCTTTTTTTGATACAAAAAATTGATTGAAGATTAAAATAGTATCTCGATTAAATTCACGGCTCATCTTCCTTACGGAAGATGTCCGGTCCTTTGGAAGGCATACACGGGGACACAGGTCCAACGCGCAGAGGCCCCTCTGAGAACTTTAATCTAAAATGGGGTGGGGCACCAACCGGGGACTATCCACGGCTGCACTATTGGAGTACAGTCATGGACCGTCCCAGATGGGTGCAAGACTATTGTAAAATATGGTGAAAAATATCTGGTCTATGGGAAGGGGTGTTAGGTGGACTTGATAACCTCTATTGCCGGAAGAAAACGGCGTCTGCCTTTTATTATTACGGTCCTTTTTTGTAGTTAATTTTAAAAGAATTTGTAAGACTGATTGCTACTGATTAGCCGTCCTATCCTATCATTAAACATAGACGTAATAAGATATTGCTTACTTAGAAACATTATCTAAAACTAAAATGTTATTTGAGGTTATATGTTTGTTATTTAATTTTAAATTGATTCTTTTGATCTCAAATGATTAAGAAACCAAAGCAAATTGATATCAGATATCACCAAATGAGTGAAAGATTTCATAGATTATCGTAAGAAGTACAAATTAATAAAAAAAAGTCTTAAAAATGTCGTCTTTTTAGTTTCGTTCCACATTTTGCTGGATCCGCGCTGGACCCAGCTGGATTCAGGTCAATCCAGCAAGAATCCAGCTGGATTGAAAACGCCGCTGGATTGCAATCCCTAGTCGCCGGGTATTCATTCGTTTATGCGTGGCATCGAAATGTTCTGTCACATAATTTGTATTTTTGGAAAAAAAATTTTTTGCTTTTTTTTAAAATCCTTATTAGGTAATTAAGATAATTATGGTCACTTACCCCTACCGTAAGAAAAAAAAGATTTTTTTATTTTTTATTCTACACCAGTAGTAGAACACGCGGTTTGAGGGAATTACACGAATTCGTTTACACCCTGTATAAACGTGATCAAAGTGGCAGGCGAATGCGTCCGGTTCTCGTGTGAAATTCTGCCGCGATAAAGTAAAACAGAGTACATAGAAGGAGTGATAGAAAACCGAGACATATTTGCAAATGCCTGCAGTTCGCCCTAGTGCGATCACACGATTTACGCTGTAGAAAGCACGAAAATTCGTAGAATAACGGCTTTTCAAATAATAACGGTAGCATACAAGTTTGCATGTGTGTATGCATGTTATTGATTGGCAGTTCACGTGTACAAAGGTATGTCCATATCTGTCATGCTAATATATATTTTAGATAGTTTTGTTTGGGCGAGGGTTTACACGGAAACGCACTATCGGTTATTAAAGGTTCCATGTACACATCCAGTGCGTTTCAACGAAACGATCGCTGTCTATAATATAACGCCACGTCTGTATGCCAGAAGGGTTGGGCAGATGTGTGTAATACATCCTTATTTTGCCGTTATGTTAAGTCCCATGTAATAGGAGGCGAGCCTAATGCCATCAACCGGGTACAAATCGAGATTCCGGGCTGGTACTGAGAAACTCCACACGGCAAATCCAATAAATCTTTGCCTGACCTGGGGATTGAATCCAGGACCTCACGCTCAGCAGTCGCGCTTGCGACCATTAAAAATAAAAATCTTTATGGTCGCCAATTAATACATTCATCTAATCTTAGAGTAATCTCACATATGCATCGTATATTGTGATCGATATGATATTGTATAACATATGTATTGCACAAAAGAAAAAGCTACTGATTCCCAAACTAAGCTTGAGCTTGTATTTTGGGAAATATTGTTCAGCCGCAGGAAGCATCACTTAATAAAATCCGAATACATTGGTTTGAATGTCGCTGCAGTATTTACATTAGACTAACAAGGCAGTCAACTTATGTATGCAATATTGTGTCTCTACGTGGTATATACCTTATAGTTTCCGAGAAAGAGTAAACAACACCTTTTCTACATGAGGGTACCATTAAAGGCAACACGGCAAGGTTTTGTGCCGTAAGGAGGGGCAGCAGCGTCCCCAAATCTGTCCCAATGACATACTTGGTGATTAAAAATAAAAAAGTTCTCGAAGTTATGTGTACTGCGCCAACCTGCACCAGCCTGGTGCCAGTCCTTGGTCCACTAGAGCGTTTTTTAGGGCTCCGTACCCAAAGTGTAAAACGGGACCCAATTACTAAGACTCCGCTGTCCGTCTGTCACCAGGCTGTGTCTCATAAACCGAGATAGTTAGACAGTTGAAATTTTCACGAATGATGTATTTCTGTTGCCACTATAACAACAAATACTAAATATTTAAGGGGGCTCCCATACAACAAATGTGATTTTTTTATCCGGTTTTATACAGGGTGTTAACGAATTCGTGTAATTCCTTAAAACCACATGATCTGCTACTGGTGTAGACAGGCCCCGCACGGGATTTAGCTTGATTAAAAATATAAATAAAAAAATCTTTTTTTTTCATGCGGCTTTGTGGTGTTCCTTATGAGGTGGTTTAGATACGATCGGTATCGTATCTAAACCACCTCATAAGGATTCAGTAAAAAAAAAAGATTTTTATTTTTTGCAAAAAAATAATTTTATTTGTGTGAACATTTCGATGCCACGCATAAATGAATGAAAGCACGGCCACACGGCTGGCAGGAACGACTAACGCGATATCGCTCTTTGCAGTCAGATAACTCAAAGCTATAAAAAGACTCAGAAATTGAAAACCAAACATTTTTTTTTAATTTTTTTTTTGTTTCGATTTCGAAAATTCTCATTTAGGGTTAATCTGTGTCACCAGTAGATCACGCGGTTTGAAGGAATTACACGATTTCGTTAACACCCTGTAGATAATGGTACGGAACCCTTAGTGCGCGAGTCCGACTCGCACTTGGCCGGTTTTTTATCGTTAGTTAACTTACGGGGAGTGTGCGTGGAAGCTTTACGAACTGACCTCGCCATCTCCCTTCTATCGCCGGAGTTCCAGGCGTACTGCAGGTTACCATCCGGTCGTGGTTCATATACCGTCATGTCGTACTATGCGCTTCTCCTCGTCCTTCATCGTGCGCACAGCCAAGGTGTGGAACTCCTTGCCAGCTTCAGTGTTCCCCACTAACCCATTAGAGCGAATAGGCATCTTCTGGGTGGGCTCGTTCCATTGTAGACCTCATCCATCGCTTTCTATCACGGAAGATCGAGGCCAAGAGCGAAAAAGATAAAGAAAAATTAATAAAAAAAAACCTCGCTTGTTCTTCGCTACAAATAATCATCATCATCATTCAGCCGATAGACGTCTACTGCTGGACGTAGGCCTCCCTCAAGCATCGCCACATCAACCGGTCTTGTGCTTTTCGCATTCAGCGTATTCCTGCGACCTTCACCAGGTCATCGGTCCACCTTGTGGGAGTCCTATCCACACTGCGCCTTTCGGTACGCGGTCACCATTTCAGAATCTTTCGGCCCCATCGGCCATCCATTCTGCGAGCAATGTGCCTGCCCACTTAAGTTTGGCAATTCTTCTGGCTATGTCGGTTACCTTGGTTCTGCTGCTCTTCCCTTCAAAACTCTCCACAAATTGAAACAACTTGGCTTTCATTAAGTCTTTATAATATAAACTTTATTGGAATATGTATCAATCCCACTTAGACTTCCTCTTTTCAAAGGACTCTTGGTCATTGCTATCGACAGCGATATAATATCCCATGAATTCGTACTTTTTCGTTAAGTATGCAATGTTACTAGCAGCCATTCCGAGGGAAGTAATTCCTACACTCAAAAAAGTAATGCAAGGTTTCAAATGCCGTTTGAAATATGGAGCTCTTACTGCTGCTGCAGGTTTTAAAGCTTTAACTCCATTTCCAGAGTTTTCAATAGGGTGTGTAACGAATGGCCATCAACGGACTGACTGCAGCTTAACCTTTCAAATCGTACGATCCGCGCGTTTTTTAATTAGCCACGAGCCTCTCACATTCTGAGACAATACCCATGCCCAGCACTGGGACAATTGTAGACTGATTATGTATGAAGTCAAAAATGGCTCAGAATACTAGGATGACCATAAAGTTTTATATACCTATGTCGCAGACAATTTCGGTTATAGAATTAGGTAGCAGTGATTATAGCATTACAGTTCAAACCGATGTCTGCTTATCAGGGGCAATGTGGGCATGGTAAATAAAACCAACATAGACTCTCGACCACTAAGAGTACTTATAATCAGATTAGTTGTTAGTTACATGAGCTAGGTCATAATACATTATAGTTCAAAGAAGATCATAAAATAAGAAGGACAAACTAGTCAAATAATACAGGTTCGACTTCTACGAGGGTTCGACACTGAATGCCTTATCAGCCCGTTCGTCCTAAATCGACCACACACATTGTTATCGGGTCACACCAATATCTGTCACCGCGCCACAACCAAACACTGAAGTAGTGTATTTAGCAATTATTTAAAAATAAGAATTAACAAAAAAAACAAAGATGCTTGACATTCCACACGCTCGCTCCGCGACGTATAGATCTAAATGTAGATGTTAATGGGCTTAAAACATTTTTTATGTTTCCTGCAATGCAAAGTCTAGGTAATTTGTGTCTGCATTGCACTTTCTATTCCTATTCTTTCTCGTAATGCACCGTTGGGAAATAAGATGCTGAGCATAAAAGTTTTTATGCACCATCTTGTCAATTGTTTGATGTTGGAAGTGGCTTGTTGGTGTTGAAATATTATGATTTGTTTGCGCATATAACAGAAAAATAGAAGTAGAATAAGTGATCCTTAACTATCTGTAGTTGACCTTAAAAACAAGTAACAATATCGATAGGGCTATCGATAGTATCGGAATTTATCAATACTATCGATAGTCTCGATCGATAAATATCTATACTATTGAGTACGTACTGATACTATGGACTGTGCTATGGATAGTATTGATTTTTGTACAATTAATGTTAAAAATTTTGATAGTATCCTTACTATCGATAGTTTTGCCCTAGCCATAGTTGAACAAAATTCGATAGTATTGTGCTGATGATGACTAAAACCCGGCTGCAATAGGTACTATCGAATTTTATCCAACTATCGATTTGGTAAAACTATGGATAGTATCGATACTATTGAGTACCTACTGATACTATCGATAGTGATTGTAGTAAAATTAATCCTATCGATAGTATTAATAGGTCAATAGTATCGATACTGTTGCTCTTCATCAATAGTACCTATTACTAATTTTTTTTCGATCGATTCTATCTTCAGCCCTATTGACAGAATGAAAAACAAGGCGGAATAATATGTGTAAATAATCTATTTTATATTTACAGCGATACGATCTTACACACCATAGACTCATGAAAGAGAGAGTGAAACAATTGATGCATTATGGAGTATTAAACCGTGTAGGAGTCCATATTCTCCTCACTTATCGATAATAGTTCGAGTTTTCGATGTCACGATAGTATTGACAACCTATCGATTGTAAGGCAACACTAGAATAAAGACTTCGGCACACCAAGCGCTGGTCATGAGCGGTGCTTCTCTTCGGCGGGCCCGCGTAAGTCGTATACAAGGAGTTATTATTGAACACGTCACATCAACTATCAACTTTGTTCACCCTATAAGTCTAAGTACTAGAACACTCAACTCCAATCTAAACTAACAATAGTAATCTAGTTTCAAACTTAATTCTACGGATCAATTCACAGCAGTGTCGTAATATGCCAGACATGAGTACATTATATATTCATTATTAACGATTTAGTTGAGCATCTGCTTGTTGTTTATGTGTGTGCGTGTGTATGTGTGTGTCGGAATGATTTTGAAAGAGCATGGCGCAATAATATAGCTGGAGAGCTGATGACGAATTTTGGGACGGTACTTTAGGCACCTTGAAACTATGTTAGCGCGTACTAATCAGTGTTGGTGAACCTGAAATCGAGTCTTGCTGCGCGTTTGCAGATAATATGCTACTGCGCACTACTTCACTTAAAAAAAAACACCCCAAAAACATACTTTAGGCACGATGGAATTGTTTTAATTTTTTAGTTTAGCATTTATATAATCTAGAAATACAAATCCCAGACTGTTTAGGCGGTTATAAAGTAGGTACTGCCAGACTGCCCCAAAGTTTTTTTAATTCTTTACGGTGCGAACGTTAGGTATTAACAGGGGATTATTTCGTCAATTTAACAGGTATTGAAAAACTGTTAGTATATATCAAAACTAGGTTGTCTAAGGAACGAAATGAGACCATAATCTTTTATAATTTAAATCGCGTTGTGTCCAAAATTTGATTTTTACAACGCCCATAAATTACCTATGCAAAAAATACGGCTATCAGAAAACAGTATTTTTCTATTTTTACAAGGTATCCCAAATAGTTGTGTCATGAATAGTTAAAATAAATGCGTTTCATTTATCTTATTTAGAAAAAATAACTAATCACGTCACTGTGATCAGAAATGTCATTAAAGTCAGAGTTTGGTTGAAATATGAAAAGAAATCATAACTCGAAAACTATAAAAAATCGCGGAATATACATGGGGGTGATTCGGTTACCTCTAAGAGCGATTACGCACTGCATCCGATCCGAATCCGTGAAAATACCGGTCTGGAGTAAAAATCTCGGACCGAATTCGGATGTTGCTTTCGCACTATTCCGATCTCTGATCCAAATTCAAACAATTCAGGGGCCATTTTTGGGATTCCCTACGTGACATCGAAACTCAATACATCGAATGTCGCAGCATCGAAAACGGTGCATCGAAGGGTCACATAATCGATGGTACGCTACATCGAATGTCGTGAAATCTAATAGTTACAGTATCGAACGGTCACATAATCGATGGTACGCTACATCGAATGTCGTGAAATCGAATTTTTACAATATTGAATGGTTACAACATGGACTGGTTGCAAAATCGATGGGTTATTGCATCTTAAGACTGTTGTATCCATTAGTTACTGCACCGAATAAAAATAAATTAAACACACAAGAAAACAATATTAATAAAAAAAAACATGTTTAACTGTTATATAATTCGCTGTGATGAGAAATCGATACTGTAACCATTCGATTTAACGACATTCGATGTAGCATACCATCGATATCGTAAACTTTCGATGTCGAGACTTTCGATGTGGCGTACCATCGATGTAGAGTACCATCGATTATATGACCCTTCGATGTACCGTTTTCGATGTTGCGACATTTTGAGTTTCGATGTCACGTAGAGAACCCCCATTTTTGGCATATCCATTTGGCGTCCGATTTGAATCCGAGGTAGTGCGAAAGCGTTCATACAAACATTACTACGGCTACTTCGGTCCATCAATATTTCTTCCGAATTGGAGACTCACGGATGACGGATAGAAATCGGATGACGGATGTTGTGCGTAAAGCGTAAACTACCATACAAATAGTTCTATGGCTACTTCGGAACGTATTTTCACGGATTCGGATCGGATGCAGTGCGTAACCGCTGTTATGGTGCTCTTTTAACTCTGGAGTTCAGCTTGACACTACTTTTTGCGATATCCTATACAAGGTTAGTCGGAAAGGGGGTACTAATCCGCAGGCCACTGAAAGTATCACTGATGACGGTTTTAGGTAGGGTAGGACAGAGTCTGACCACGTGTAGTCGGGGTGCGCTGAGTCGGATTAACATTACATTCCACTGTGTGAAAATAATGTTGTCCGAATACTCATTTGGCAAATTAAACAATGAAATGAAATCGTTTATTCTGCTAATTGGATATTTAAAAATCACTTTTACATGTCGGTTTGTTTTTTAAAGCTAGATGTCGTCGGCGTTTCCTATCTGACTACCTCTGAGAAGAAAGGCCGAAACAAACTCGGGGGTCAAAGTCTCTTTTAAAGTCCAGACATATTTTCTGTAGCAAATATTTGTGTGAGGACAATGCAGTGCAATGCCTGGACTGGCCTTTTGAGGAAAGTTCCAGGGCAGTTTGAGAGGACCTGTCCCAACAGATGGCACGCATGCATCAGCCATCGTGTAGCTCAACCCTATCTTAGGGAGCTCAACGACCCGACACACAACATTACTACCAGCCAGGACCATGAAAGTAGGCCATAAAATACTCAAACCGCCAGACAGTTATGAAAATACTGAAAGTATTGAACCTGTATAATACTCACACTCACAATATAAGGCATTATTACAATATGAATACCACAATAGTATTAACAGAAATTACATAAAAATAATTAAATTAATAATAATTGATAAAAATAAATTAAATTAGAATGTCATGTAAATACGTATTATAACACAAAAATATGTATGTATATGTTCTTGGTGTGGTTGTGGTGCATTTGTGGCATGTGTGAAACAAGCCCAAGTGGACGTACTTATGATTCAGCAAGTTCAGCAAAAAAAGTTTTTATTAAACATAAAAAACTATTCCGCTCATAATAAAGGTCATATTCGACTGCCTCTTATGCCTTTACAATACTAAGTAGACCAATTAATGGATTTCTGCCAAATTCCAGCCATATACATAGAAGTTAGGCAATTAGGCAGTTGATTTATTACCAGAGTGTAATATCAAGCACTTGGGGGCACCATTATAACTTTTTTTTAATATTTACACTTGAACATTAGCTTATCGTCCTACGTGAGCGACACATGCGATGACACGATTCCATGCAATGCAAAAATATAAAATGGCTTTATTAAAAGAAAATAAAGAAAGATAAGTTGTTTATTCGCGGCGAAATGATGCATAAAAATAAAATAAAATATACACAAAACCAAAAAAAAACTATTGGGAAAAATATGCGTCACATCCGCGCAAAACGGCCATCGCTCAGCATAATGCTGTGACTCACGTGCGAGACAGATCCACAATAGTTGTTGTGTTGGATTGTCATGCTCGATAAAAAAATCTACACGATGCGATTTTTTTATGCAGCTTGCTTTGATTGTATCACATCGTGTTAAAGATGAATTTACGACTTGTGAAGGTGGCAGATGTGAGAGAGAGGTCTGAGTGATGTGGCACAAGTTAGAGTAGGGGGAGTTAATTGATACGCAAACTTAGCCATGTATAATAACCTAAAGATATTTCATTTTTTTATTCATCTTTGTAAGATAAATATTTTAAAATTTTCAAAAAAAAAAGCAAGTTTCTATATAGGGTGACTGGTAATTAGTGACCGATACTTTAACACATGATTGTACTCATGATAACAAACAAATTTCCCAAAGAAACATTATTTTTATAACAAAACAAAAAAAAAAAACATATAAGGAGCCGCGTCCATTCCGTCACGGTTTATTAATAAATTTGAAATGAAAAAAAAAATTATAAAAATAATGTTTCTTTGGGAAAGTTGCTTATTATCATGAATACAATCATGTGTTACAGTATCGGTCACTAATTACCAGTCACCCTATATAAAATATATTTGCCCACCAGTATCGGGAACAGGGTTCAAGCTGCGATGGTATCTTCGATTCCAGAAGGTTGTGTTTTAATCTATCATTATCATCCCCCTGCCCTTATCCCAACTTATTTGGGGTCGGCGCAACATGTGTTTTTCTCCCATACATCTCTATTAGCCGTCATCTCAGTGGTCACCTCTTTGTAGTCATATCATCTTTTACTCTACAAATCCATCGTTCTTTGGTCTTACGCTACTCTTGTAACCATCCACATTCATACTTAAAACTTTCCTCACAACATTTTCCTCCGCATGACATGCCCATAACATGACAACCGGTTTCAATTCACAAGGTTGTTGTGTTACATCGCATCGCATCGCAGTATATAGCACCTATCTTTCACCTAGGACGATGGGTTATCCTTTAAGATCAGAGTATCATATTTTACCCGGTTTCTCATACGAAGCTAATGAAAGCGTTAGCTGTGCGCGGTGATTTTTCATCGTCCATGTCAATAGATACTCGTACCTATGGAGTGTACGTCACACCGTAGCGAGCAGGAATTTTATTTCAACTCAAAACTATTAAGAAGTTGTTATCAAAGACTTTTCGCGATCTGTACACATTACGGGGATGGGAGTGTCTCCAGTATGGAGATGGGTGTGTGTTGATGAGTGGAGTGAATAAGGAATTGTAAATAAATAAAGAGTTTTGCGAACTTTGGTTAAATAGAGTCTATAATTATATTCTTATTATCAACACAACACAGTTACAATATTACAGTTTGGAAGGCACAGAAACAGTAGGACCTTGTGGATCGTTAGCGGTAGACAGTTACGAGTTGCTGAAACTTAGCGGCGAGTTAGTCACGCGCGGAGCGATTAATGTAAACAAGCGTGGGCTCCGCGTTGTATCGTCGAGCGGACTGGCGGGACGCGGGCGTCGTAGGCGCCGATCCACCAAGAGAGCGCCGGGCTCCGCTGGTGTCAGATATCATTCATAACAATTATAAGGACGCGTACAAGCATGCGGAATGGTTCGGCCGGGTACACACGATCGGCCGACAGGTAAGTACCTAATTAGTTTTTGTGTTAATTGTATTTTAGTATAGATGAAGTTAGTGTATTGTGCTGTGTGTGTATGTAGATGTAGATAGTTAATTTAATATAATTATGATTTGTGAATGTGAGTTGCCCACATCACTCCCCTCCAGAGACCGTGCTACGGGCGATAGTGATCCGGGAATCGAACTGTGCGCCCTGAGCGTGTGGTTTTAACCGCTGGGGTGGAAGGTGGCGTTTCGGATACCTGTGTGGTAGGAAAGTTATTAGTATCGGACAGTATGTAGGCTGGTTTTAATCGGTCTACTGATACTGTAACGATCTTGCCTTTGACGCGGACTTTAAAAGTTTTGTCACTTCTTTGTGTTACTTCGTAGGGTCCAGTGTATGCCGGTTGGAGTGCACCGCGTACTGTATCATCACGAAGGAAAACGTGTGAGCAAGAAGAGAGATCTTTATATATGAAGATTTTATCTTTCGAGTGGTGCGAAGTTGGTACTGGTTGTAAATGGTTGGCAAATGATCTGATACGGGCTGTGAAATCAGTGATATCAGTCGTACATTTGTCAACTTTATGACCGAAAAATTCCCCTGGCAATCTTAGAGGCTCGCCATATACCAGCTCGGCGGACGACGACTGGAGGTCTTCTTTGAATGCGCTTCTGACGCCGAGTAACACAAATGGTAGAGACTCGGTCCAACTGCTATCGGCGTGGCATTTAATGGCCGCTTTCAGCTGCCGGTGGAATCTTTCGATCAAGCCGTTGCACTGCGGGTGGTAAGCGGTGGTCTTGCGATGCCTAAAACCTATGGTCTTCGAAAGGTGGTGAAATAATGCAGACTCAAATTGTCTACCGCGGTCGGTGACGATGTCGGTAGGACAACCGAATCGAGCTACCCATCCCGATAAGAAGGCTTTGGCCACAGTTTCCGCTGTAATATCGGTAATAGGGACTACTTCAACCCATCGCGTAAAGCGGTCAATGAGTGTTAGACAATACCGATATTCATTGGAAGGAGGCAGTGGTCCGACAAGATCCAGGTGGACGTACTTGAATCGCGCCGAAGGTAAATCGAGGGTGCCCAATGGGGTCGAGACGTGTCGATTGACCTTGGTGCGCTGGCAAGCCAAGCACGCTTTAGACCAATCGCGACAGTCTTTCCGAACTTGTGGCCAAACGTAGCGTTGTGCTACGAGTTTTGCGCTTGCGTTAGCGCCGGGGTGGCTTAGCGAGTGTAGCGTATTGAATATTTGCTTGCGCAAATGTTTTGGGACGAAGGGTCTAGGGATCGTTGTGCTGACGTCGCAGTACAATTCGATACGACTCCCAGGGACTGTCACCTTTTTCATACGCAGGGACGACTCTTCTTTTAGAAATTCAGCAAGTTCGGGGTCTGAGTCTTGGGCCTTGGCTAGTACATCTAGACTTACGGGATGTTGTAGTTCATCGACGCGGGAAAGTGTGTCTGCTACGACGTTATCTTTCCCGGCGATGTGTTGAATATCAGTCGAGAATTGCGATACGTAGTCTAGATGCCTATACTGACGTGGCGAGCAGTTATTTTTCCGTTGATGGAAAGCATAACATAATGGCTTATGGTCAGTATAGATGGTGAAGTTGGTAGCCACTAACCAATGTTGGAAATATTTTATACTCTCGTAGATGGCCAGTAACTCCCGATCGTACGGAGAGTATTTTTGCTGTGATGGGCTTAATTTACGAGAGAAAAATGCTAAGGGCTGCCAATTACCGTCAGTAAATTGTTGCAATACTCCGCCTAAGGCAAAATCGGACGCATCAGTGACCAGACCTAACTTGGCTTGTGAGTTAGGGTGTGCCAATAAAGCTGCCTCACAAAGGCTATCCTTGCATTTTTCGAAGGCCTCCAACGACGTTCCAGTCACGTCGACAGGCTGAGAGGCTTTTACGGTGCCGGTTAGTAAGGCATTTAAAGGCGCTTGGATTTGGGCAGCTCGTGGTATGAACTTCCTATAAAAGTTCACCATACCCAGGAACCTTCTAAGCTGCCTAGCAGTTTTAGGTGCTGGGAATTCCCTGATGGCCTGCACCTTGCTTTCTAAGGGCTTGGTTCCGTGTTGAGAAATATGGTAGCCGAGAAAATGTACCTCGGATGCACCAAACACGCATTTGGCGGTGTTTATGAGCATACCGTAATCCTTCAACCTTGTGAAGAGTTGGCGAAGGTGCTCTTCATGCTCTGCATCATCTTTAGATCCTATTAAAAAATCGTCGAGATATGGATAACAAAAATCAAGGCCGCGAGTCAATTCATCAACAAATCTTTGAAAAGTTTGGCCTGCGTTCCTCAGACCAAACGTCATAAACGGAAACTCGAATAATCCGAAGGGTGTAGTTATGGCTGTTTTCGGTATGTCCTGCTCAAAAACTGGTATCTGGTTATAAGCTTTAACGAGGTCTATTGTGGAAAAGACCTTACAACCAGATAGACTGTGAGAAAAGTCATGGATGTGCCTGATGGGATACTTATCTGGGATTGTCCGTGCGTTGAGCAGCCTGTAGCCGCCACAAGGACGCCAACCATTGTCCTTTTTCGGAGCGAGATGCAGGGGTGACGACCAGGGGCTCTCTGAGGGTCGAGCTGTTCCGTTCGCCAACATTGCCTCGAACTCAGCCCGGGCAATTTTCAGTTTGTCCGGTGCTAGTCTTCGCGGAGAACACGATACTGGCGGGCCTGATGTGGTGCGAATGTGGTGTGTGGTGTTGTGTTTTGGGGTGAATGGTGTTCCTGACGGCCGTGTGATTTCTTTAAAGTCGGAAAGTAAGCTACGATATTTACAATCACCGGTTACAACTTTTACACTTGATATTAGATTTTCACTACAATATTCGATAGAAGCTACAGCGGATAAATTTGTGGTTCCGTCTATTAAACACTTATTGCGTATATCAACAATTAAATTATAGAACGATAAAAAATCCACACCTATAATGGCCTTTGTTACGTCGGCGACAATAAATCGCCAAGCGAAGTCGCGGCGTAGGCCTAAGTTTAATACAACCTGTAAGTATCCGTACGTATCGATTGTTGATCCATTAGCCGCACATAGTTGGTAATCTGTTTTAGTGCGACGACATTGTGGGAGCGCGTATCGGGGGAAGACACATAAGTCACTTCCGGTGTCCACCAGGAACTGGACTCCCGATTTACGATCCGTCACAAACAGGCGACCAGTTGTGGAAGGGCAATCTTCGGCCGCCATTATCGACTGCCCTGGGCGTTTCCCGAGTTGAAGTCGCAGGGAGGTATGCAGTTTTTGGCCTGGTCACCGAACTTGAAGTGGTACCAACACTGTGGGAATTTCTTATAGTTGGACTGTGACCTCTTAGATGGCGTGCGACTTCTACGGTCTGAAGATAGTCTTGTGCGGGGGCGAGATCGACCATGCACTTCAGTGGCCAATGCATCGACCTTCTTGGTCAGCTCCATGATGAGCCCCATCATATCCGTCGACGGTTCTGTTCTCGAGGTGGACGTTGACGCGACGTGAGGAGAGGTAGGTGCCATGTCGTGAACTCGGTCTGCGAGGTCCGCGAGTTCGATGAGGGACAGGCTCATTTGAGATGCGATGATGGTCTGTAAGTTGCTAGGCAAGCGACTCGTCCATATTGTTCGCAGGAAATCCTCAGGTATTGTCGGTCCTGCGAGATGTTGTAGGTGCCGCAGGAATTGGGAAGGTTTGCGGTCACCTAATTCCTCTGACTGGAGCAATTGCTTGGCCTTCTTCTCCTTAGATACAGATAGGCGCTTTATGAGCTCGCTCTTGAGCTTTTCGTATTTGCCGGTATCTGGTGGTGTGGTGATGATGTCTTCCACCTCTACGGAGTACTGCCGGTCCAAGTGTGCGAGGACGTAGTGGAACTTGGTGTCGTCGTCCGTTATCCTGGCTAGCTTGAACTGGCCTTCAATTTGGCAGAACCATATCTGTGGTTTTTCCGGCCAGAAGGGTGGAATACGTACACCAACTCGAAATAATTCCATCGGTATGTCGTCAGAGTCCTTGAGATCGCGCTCGGCTTTCGTACGTCGCACACTGCGCTGCGGCGTTGCCGTATCGCTGTCGTCGCTACTCATGTTTCACAGTCCTTGAGATGTTCTTCTTGATGTTCTACGAGGGTCACCAGTATGGGAGATGGAGTCACCAGTATGGAGATGGGGTGGATAAGGTTTTGTAAATAAATAAAGAGTTTTGCGAACTTTGGTTAAATAGAGTCTATAATTATATTCTTATTATCAACACAACACAGTTACAATATTACAGTTTGGAAGGCACAGAAACAGTAGGACCTTGTGGATCGTTAGCGGTAGACAGTTACGAGTTGCTGAAACTTAGCGGCGAGTTAGTCACGCGCGGAGCGATTAATGTAAACAAGCGTGGGCTCCGCGTTGTATCGTCGAGCGGACTGGCGGGACGCGGGCGTCGTAGGCGCCGATCCACCAAGAGAGCGCCGGGCTCCGCTGGTGTCAGATATCATTCATAACAATTATAAGGACGCGTACAAGCATGCGGAATGGTTCGGCCGGGTACACACGATCGGCCGACAGGTAAGTACCTAATTAGTTTTTGTGTTAATTGTATTTTAGTATAGATGAAGTTAGTGTATTGTGCTGTGTGTGTATGTAGATGTAGATAGTTAATCTATATATATAAAAGAAAGTCGTGTTAGTTACTTCACTTATAACTCAAGAACGGCTGAACCGATTTAGCTGAAAATTGGCAGGGAGGTAGTTTAGAGCCAGGAGAAGGACATAGGATACTTTTTATCCCGTTCGACATCATGTAGGTAGGTAGTAGGTAGGTAGTAGGTAGGTAGTAGGTAGGTAGTAGGTAGGTAGTAGGTAGGTAGTAGGTAGGTAGTAGGTAGGTAGTAGGTAGGTAGTAGGTAGGTAGTAGGTAGGTAGTAGGTAGGTAGTAGGTAGGTAGTAGGTAGGTAGTAGGTAGGTAGTAGGTAGGTAGTAGGTAGGTAGTAGGTAGGTAGTAGGTAGGTAGTAGGTAGGTAGTAGGTAGGTAGTAGGTAGGTAGTAGGTAGGTAGTAGGTAGGTAGTAGGTAGGTAGTAGGTAGGTAGTAGGTAGGTAGTAGGTAGGTAGTAGGTAGGTAGTAGGTAGGTAGTAGGTAGGTAGTAGGTAGGTAGTAGGTAGGTAGTAGGTAGGTAGGTAGTAGGTAGGTAGTAGGTAGGTAGTAGGTAGGTAGTAGGTAGGTAGTAGGTAGGTAGGTAGTAGGTAGGTAGTAGGTAGGTAGTAGGTAGGTAGTAGGTAGGTAGTAGGTAGGTAGTAGGTAGGTAGTAGGTAGGTAGTAGGTAGGTAGTAGGTAGGTAGTAGGTAGGTAGTAGGTAGGTAGTAGGTAGGTAGTAGGTAGGTAGTAGGTAGGTAGTAGGTAGGTAGTAGGTAGGTAGTAGGTAGGTAGTAGGTAGGTAGTAGGTAGGTAGTAGGTAGGTAGTAGGTAGGTAGTAGGTAGGTAGTAGGTAGGTAGTAGGTAGGTAGTAGGTAGGTAGTAGGTAGGTAGTAGGTAGGTAGTAGGTAGGTAGTAGGTAGGTAGTAGGTAGGTAGTAGGTAGGTAGTAGGTAGTAGGTAGGTAGTAGGTAGGTAGTAGGTAGGTAGTAGGTAGGTAGTAGGTAGGTAGTAAGTAGGAAAAAGTGCATTGCAACGCATGCGGGTACAGCTAGTTTAATATAATTATGATTTGTGAATGTGAGTTGCCCACAACATTATAAAAATATAGAATCGGGTCTACTCGCGTAAAAAACATTAAGAGGCACAAAATACCTTTTATCCCGACGTTTCGGCCGAATTGCAGCGGCCGTGGTCACGGGTAGACTGAAGTGGCGGAAGTCAGCAAGTATTATCGTCGACGTGACGGTTTAGGGTTTAGGCGAGAGTAAAGACGTCTTTAGTGTGGTGTGTCGAAGTATCGACGATAACTTTATAAAAAAATCAAGATCGAGTGAGGGTAGACGAAAATACCCTTGCTTCACGAAGATGATAACTGCTCCGCCACTTCAGTCTACCCGTGACCACGGCCGGTGCAATTCGGCCGAAACGTCGGAATAAAAGGTATTTTGTGCCTCTTAAAGTTTTTTACGCGAGTAGACCCGATTCTATGTTTTTATAACAAAGACCTTGTTTGGAAAGAATCGGTTCCAGTAACTTCCTTCTGGTCTTGGAGAAAATGATAGAATAGAGTGTTTTTATTATTCTTTATTTTACAATTTAATGTAGATGATTGTCTTGTTGGTCTAGTGAGGTCTTGAGTGTGATCCCCAGGTCGGGTAAAGTGTTATTGGGTTTTTTAGTGGTGAAAGAAGAAGGGTCACGGCCCATACGAAATTTACCCAGGCCCGACACAAAAGGAACTTATCTCAGTTATTTTGTTATATTGAATATAACAGAAATAAATTAACATTATTCTGAATATCAGTGGCTAACACCTAATTGCCATTTGATTTTGTTCAGACAAAATATTTTAAAATTCTTGTTATTAACGAATACCTAGCAATAATATTTTTCTTTTACAAATGGCACTGAAATAGAGTTAATATTGATAAGCTCAAACTCGGTGTGTTTAGTACCTACCAAAATATTCCAATATCTAGCCAGCTTCTAAATGATATCGTAATCTCTAATCTGCAATGAATCACTGATTAAGACGATTTTAATGAACCCTAACTCGATTGTTACACTATAAGTTTAAAAATTACATAATCCAGCTCCATCACCAGATCACCTGGATAATTCCATAATTTTTGTATCGTCATTAAGTTTTTGTAGGTAACTAGGTATTAAAAAATGTATATCGCCTGAACAAAAACTAAAGGCAATATTTTGGTGTTAGCCATTGATTTCGAATATAAAAAAAATATATTTTAGCTATGCATAAAATAAAATATTAATTGAGATATGTATCTTTCGTGTCGGGGCTGGGTCACAAATGACCGTTCTTCTTTCTCAGTAGCAGCCCGGAGTCTGGATTTGTGTCCGGTTGATGGCAATAGGCTCGCTCTTAGGGGCGTTACATGGGACTTAAATATAACGGCGAGATGTGGGTGTAATATATATCTCAGTCCAATCCTTAAGGGAGTACTTACAAGCGTAATGTTATATCGGGTGTAAATAGACCCTTAACGATAACGAAAACCACCTATTCTACCCATCATTGGGATAATTTTTTTCTTCCAGACCATACCTGGGATATCATTGGTTTTGGAGATATTGAAGGTCAAAGTACACTTTTTTTTTAGTTTTTTCCAAAAACGTATTCCAAGTCATAATACTAAATTTTCTTCCATACAAACATTATCAAAAATGTCAATTTTTCCTGACAAATTACGCATTTGCATTTGAAGTTACAAAAACGCAATGAATATCAAATGCACACGACCGACTTGGCTCGGCTGTGTGGCCGCTGCACGCATGCAAACGCGCGGCATCGTCACAACCATAATTTGCACGCTACAAAAATAAGCGTTTTTTTTCATGCCAAAAAATAAAGGTCGTTTCCCAGCAATTATTTTTGGTCAATGTAATTTAGTTTGATGTACAGAGTGCTATGTGATGGGTCTTTTTACACCCTGTATAATATATGTGAAAGTGAAGGAGTGTTTCGGCGTACCTATATTGGAGGAGATCTATGTCCAACAGTGGACTAATTGATCATTACCAATTTGGTTGCAAGCAGTGCTCTGTTTGCAAATGTATTTCCTTTACCCTCTCCAGAAATAAAATGTCTATCCATGCCCTTATCTCTTTAAAGGATTACAACAAAATTTCCCATCTTTATTCAACTGCCTGTTGCATCTTCGAGCAAGAATGCAGAGATTCGAGAACTTTTTGTAAAGTCTGATACTTGTGCATTGCGAACGTAAGAATGTTGCTTGCTATCGCAAAAATGTAGTAGGAAATTAGATAACAATTTGTGCTCATAATCTTTGGCGATGTGAGTTGAGCTAGAAGTGGCCAAGAAATTCTTGAAAGTTTGTAACTTTGGTAAACTTGGATAATGTATAAGACGGGTCCACATACATACAGGGTGTGTCGTAAATAGTGGTCCAACATTAAGGGGTCGAAACACCGTGTATTCAGCTATCATATATCACAATCTGAACCATTTTTTACCATAGGTCTAAGATTTTTATTTTTATTGAAATTAACTCTTCGTTTTACTAATTTAGCTGTAATTTCAACCCAATACATTATTTTCCTATTTTGTTTTTTGTTTATAACTGCTGAATACATGTGCTATCATAATATGCAAGTAGTTATTAATTTTTAGTTAATATTTTCGAAAAAAAAATGGTTCGTGATAGCTGAATATATCGCGTAACGTTGGACCACTATTTACGACACACCCTGTATATAAATTGTAGAGTATCGTATCGAGCTCCGTATCTACAGTCCAACAAGTACGTGCGCGACCATCCTACGGATCGACAGGCGTTTGGGAGACACACTTCACTCTGCTTATTGTAGGTAGTGGGGAACACTATAGTGCACACCTTGGCTGTGCGCAGAATGAAGGATGAAGAGAAGCGGCAGGGCTTAGTACGACATTTGAGGATATCATATTTTTTTTTTTTAAAATGAACTGTGACGGTTCGTTATACATCAACCGTCGGTCCCGAGTGTTGTACAAAATGTGCATCTGAACTGAGGGATCAAAAATAAAAAATATATGAAATGAAATAGGGTTTATTTCAGAATCTTGTACACTTTTGCAGTAAATCTTACATAGGGACCTCCTTTTAAGTAAGTAATATACCTGTGCTAGGAGGCCCCGCTCTTGAAAATTAAGTTATAAAGTGTACCATAAGAAGAAGAACATAGAATTTAAACAAGAAACAACACAAATATAAAATTAACAAGAAAAGAAAAAACTTAGAGATATTATCTAAATTAGTGTGTATTTGAGTGTGTGTGTACATGTGTGTAAGTGTATGTGGGTGTGGGTGCATGTGTGAATCTTATCGACTTATAATGACGATGCTTGCAGCAATAACTCAATGTCATCATAGGTCTTCAGTTTTAGCCATTGAAATCAAATCTTAAATCCCTGCAAAACAAAAAGACAGAATTAGTAAAAAAATGTAAAAATCCGATGGAATACTCCAAAAATTACAATAAATAAAATACCTATGACAATCGTTGCGGGTAGTCTTTCCCGTCTAACCTTAAAATATCGGCATTATCCAGTAACTGGGTTGCAATTTTTTGATGGCAGTCGCTCCGTGTATGATGCTGGTACTCAGTCGCATCTGGTTAGACTGGAAACTGAACAACATTTATTTATTTATTTTAAAATCAGAACGACATAAAGCCAATTACACTGATAGTTACACACAACATAAGTACTGTCGGGAACTTCGTGGAGTGAGCGCCATCTGTTGTCCGCCACCTAACTAACCGTGACGTCAACATCGGACCACCACTGCCCGTTGGAGGGAGGAGACCGGCTCGCTCGGAGCGCCTGGAGGATTGCTTTTTGGACCGTACGACGGAACACTCGTCTAGAGTATTCTGTGTAGATCAGCTGAAGAAGTCTGACCTTTTATATCTGACTAGCTTGTCCTTATTTTATGATCTTGTAATAATTATCTAAAGTATTATATTGTGATCTAGTTCATGTTACTAACACTAACCCAAATACAAGTACTCTCAGTGGTGGAGAGTCTATGTTGGTTTTATTTACTACATTTACCTTGCTCACAATCCTGACATACCAATATTAGCGATAACTGTAATGATAGAATCACTCCTTAACGATTAAATTGTAGTGTCGCTAACAGTACTGAAATTAATTAATATAATAGATAATAGAATCTAAAATATTAACCCTTTCACTCAGTCTTCTCCCAATACACCAAGCATTCCAACAATATCACCTTCCATTCATCAGTAAACAGATCCAGTGAAGGATTCGATTCCAGGAGAGCGTTGAGTGCATTCAGCATCCTTGGAATGGGTGACATAGATCGCGCAATCGTGCGACAACGCGGCTGCACAAACAAATTATGCCGTCTTGCCCGGCAATAGTTGTCAGGTACAAAAAAGACACAAAGCTCACCATGCAAATTAGGTGCGTCAATGGCTCCGTGTATAATTTTGCAAGCAGTTACAAGTTAGTCGAAGGCTCGCCTGACTTGGAGTGAATTAAAGCCCAAACAACCCACCAAAAATCTAGTCGGATATAGATACGGATAATACCCAAACTTACGTTTGTATAAGTATCTTAAAAATGCTTTTTGTACTTTTTCCAACATAGTTGGGAAAAAGGCTAGACAGAATTACAATACGGTGTGAGCGGAGGACAATTTGTTACCTTAATATCAAAAGTATTTTTTCTCAAGTCATCACTTAAAATGATGATGTAAATAGGATCAAGTGTTGAACGACTTGGAAAAAAACGCTTAGAGAATTCTTTATCACCTGAATCAACGCGTCATTATTGATGTACATAAGTTATTCCTTGAATTAAATGAGGCTGTTTAGAGTTTGGTTCAGGAAAGCCCTTTGTCTGCCCTTGGGTCTCATACTCCACTACCGGACACCTGAATCGAGCCACCTTGCATTTTCATAATATACAGGCTGTAAACGAATTTGTGCAATTCCTTCAAACCGCGTAATCTACTGGTGGTAAAGTAGTATCGCTTGCGGTGCAATCTGCGGTTGCAGTTTTGCAGTCGCTGTCGGAATAGCACCTTTAAAGTGCACACCTTAAAGGCGCTATTCCGATGGCAATGCGGTTGCAGTCTGCAGTTTGCAGCCCGTCTCGGACTTGTACCTTAACCCTGCATACGTATTTTTCAGAATCAACAAAAAAAAGTTTTCAAAAAATGAAACATGGTATTCTGTATCTGAGTAATTTTAGTGTCTCGAGTTAACTGACTGCGTGGAGCGATATCGCGCTAGACGTGCCCGTCAGCTGAGTAGTCGTGCCTTTATTCATTTATGCATGGCATCGAAATTTTCTATGACATAACATTTTTATTTGGGAAAAAAAAGTTTATTTTTACTTTTAATCAAACTAAATCCCGAACAAGGTTTATCTATACCATTAATGGCTTGTGTGGTTTGAAGGAATTACACGAATTTGTTTACACCCTGTATAAAGACTCGTTTCCTTGCGCATGAACGCTTGATATCTACGTCGGATTTTATACTTAAAGGCAAAACTGATACAGTTCTTTATTCAGTGACATCAAAAGAGTGCGCAATGATTTTTCCGATTGGTGGAAAAATTGGTTACAGATCTTTAATAAAAATGCAGGGTGCGTCGATTTAGGAGTCCGGGAGTGTAGATGACTCGGAGATTTTATTTTTATTAAGTGCATCGAAAACAGTTTCTCTTTGAGAAGATGGGCAGCAAAATGATGCTATAGTAACAATGTGATTAAGAGAGTGATGAATGGAAGAGGGAGACCGAAGATGGATGGATTGTGTGACGGAGGATATGAAAGAAAAGGGAGTAAATGATGAGGTGACGGCTGACAGCGAAGAATGGAAGAGAAAAACATAGTACGACATGCCACAAGTTACTGGGCAGGAAGATGATGATTATGATTTTGAAATCTAACATTAACTTAGTACATTTCAATTTAATGACACCAAGGCAGGTAATTTTACTCAATAAACAGCTTACTTCTTTTGATGTTAGTTGTTATTTCATGGACTTCCTTCACTTGGGTATACCCTCCCTCCTCACAAATTAAAATAACTTGGCATTTTTTAATCCCATGTGGAGACGGGCTAGTACATAAAACTTTCCCATCGCACGATGTGGATAGAAGCGTGTTGTGAGATTCAAAAAAACCCAGCACGCTTGGTGGTAGGATCTTTACGGTCCACCTAGCTAGCTACCACCTGAACATTAAAGTCAAGCAGTTTACTGTGTTCGGTCGTGTGTATGTGAGAGACAAAGGGGTATAGTGAAATCGCTCTATCTCTGTTACTTGGTTTCGTGTGCTCCATCTTAGACCCTGTCTGCGCTTACCATCAAGTGCGACGAGGGTCAAACGCGACCAAGTCAATTAATAAAAAAAAAACTAACATGAATTTAGGTAAATTTCAATTTAAGCTGTAGTTGAGTATTTCCTGCCTTGGTGTCAAGGCAGGAAATATTCAAAAACAGCTTACTTTATGTAATGTTAATAGAGTTGTTATTTTATGAACTTTCTAGGTATTTTCAATATAGGACACTGTTTGTTGGAGTGATTTGATCCTTACAGTTGACCCCATCAATCTATCAACAGGTACCACTAAATACGGGATTGTTAGTTTTCCCAGTTCAGACAAAAAATCTAGGAATACAGTATTCCTTACTTCTCTATCTCTGTATCTAATCTTCTCTTATCTCTAAATAGGAAAAACTAAAGTCACTTTTTGCGTCTGTCTGTTTGTCCGCTTACTTTTTCTAAACTATTCAATAGATTTTGATGCCGTTTTCATTTTAATTGAAGTATTTTCTTCTGGAAGATTTTAAGCTATAAAACTTACCAGAACGAAGCGGGGCGAGCCGCTGGTTCAGAAATAAAATGAATGTCCTAAGTCAAATAATAAAAACAGAGCCATTTTAAATAAGCTTCATTCACTTTTTAGATAAGTTACAATACAAAAATAAACTTTATTTGTACAAATATAAAAACTAATGTTAAAAATATCTATCAATCCCACTTCGACTTCCTCTTTTCAAAGAACTCTTGGCCATTGTTATCAACAGCGATATAATATCCCAAAGCTTCGTATCTTCTCGTTAAGTATGCGATGTAACCAGCGGCCATACCGAAGGAGGCAACTCCTACGCTCAAAAAAGCGATATGAGGTTTTACATACAGTTTGAAATATGTAGCTAGTGGTGATAGTGTTACAGGCTTTAATCCATTTCCAGGGTTTCCAAATGACATGATGATTTCAGTAGGTAAAGCTTGAGGTAAAGCTCTTCACAAAACTATAAAATATCCTGAGGTTTATAAAATCATGCCTCCATTTCTACAGGATCCAAAAGGTGGAGAATTGCAGGATTTTTGCAGGCTATTTATCAATAAATTTGAAAGCAATTTTTTTCAATGTTTTTGTCCTAGTCCTATTATTGAAAGAGAAAAACTCTTGTACAATTCCAAATGTCAAAATGCAGTAGTGATATTTTATTTTATTGACATTTGGTTGGCAGATAGGCAGGCAGATAGACAGTTAAAACAATATTGTATGTATAATTAAAAAGTTTTTAATAGTTTCTTGATACTAAAGTGTGGTGTCCACTGGGCTCGCCGAGTCGAGTCGAATAGAATCGCAATAATTCGCCTCCTATACATTTACTGTAAAACTGCGTTGATCAGCGACGAGACGAGACGTGCCGAGTCGAGTTATGACTCGCGCGCATTGGTTGTCACGCGAATTTATGTTTTAACGACTTGCGATTACTGACCGTTTCGCCTAACACGGAACAAATGCGACTCGACTCGATTCGATGTGTTTCGGCTGTAGTCGACGTCAGGCTTTATAATGCCCTCATTAGGTTATGTTCACATGACAAGCGTTAAACGCGCGGTGAACGCGCGTTGATTTTTTGTATAGTTATCACATGGTGGTGCGCGCTTGTCAGGCGTTGAACGCGCGTTGCCGTGGCGGCCGTGTTTAATTTTCTACAGAGTGAGTTCTATATTTGCCGAGATGGACGTAGAAACAGTTTTAACGGTGATTTATACCGACGGAAAAAACGACGCGACAGAAGACGGAGATATTGGGTCCACCCAATTATTTCATACAGGCTGACTGAAAGCCAGTACCTACATCACTATAGATCCTAAGTTAAGGCAATTCGGACTCAAATTTTTTAACCACTTCAATGTCCATCAAGTCATTTGATGACTTACTGGCTCTCATATACGATGAACTCGTAGCAGTTAGAAAACTTCCGTTTCCATTTTGGACGATTTCTGGATGAATCGAGCGAACCCTAAAATACGTCTATACGCGTCAAAAGCGCGCGCTCATCTGAACGGTAACATAGAAAATCAATGATCTCAAAGCGCGCGTTGACGCGCGCTGACAACAGTCGAGCGCTGGCGCAGCGTTCAACGCGCGCTACATTAAAACGCGCGTTAGCATGTGTACGACCCGAATAAAATGTATGTAGTTGTAAACGCGCGTTAGCCAAACGCGCGTTGAACGCTTGTCATGTGAACGTATTACACTAAAAAACAAGTTGTGATACAAGTTGTTAACAAATTGTAAGTTTAAAGATGTTTTTGAAAGTAGATAGTTACTTGTATTCAAAAATATTGAAATCAAGTGTTATAAAAATCCGCATACAGGTTTTCTAATAAAAGTACAAACTAGATTTTTTTTTATTTACTTTTTCTTTTAGATTACATTTGTATAGGTGTAAACGAGGGGTAAGCAGGGCCTACACTTGCATGATACATCCATAGAACGTAAATTGTTACATCGTGCAGACGTAACTAACTGCTCTAAAAACATGAATATCGATTCCTTACCAAATTTTTTTTCTAGCCTGTTATACTGTCCCACTGCCTCCCCTTTTGTCTTCCAAACATCTCTATTTTGTGCCGTTTCTGACCATGCTAACCCTGCAAACATGTCTAGATTGTCACGCCACCTACGCCGAGGTCGACCTCGACGGCGAATGCACTAACCTATTATCATAAAAAAAAACAAATACAAATGTTATAAAACTACTTTCCACAATAAAGCCAAACAATACATTTCAAACGTCTATTATTTTTCCACACTTCGTGCAGTTTTACAATCTATAATCCCTAAAACTAGAGAGAAGACATGAACAAAAAACAATCGAATAAAAACTTTAAGTGATTACATTAATCGAATCCAGTTAAACCACTTAAATTACGAAATCAACCTCAATAAACAATTATTGTAATTAGATATGTCCACGCGGGAATACCGAAAACGTTATTACGAATGTCATTACTGGCTTTTATGCTGTCTGTATTCGTAAGTACAAAATCTAATTAAAAGTCGTAACTATTAAATTATAATAAAGTCTAAATCAGAAAATGGCATTTCATAGTTACCTACGACACTTGATAAACAATATTTTACGTCATTTTATGTGGCTTACACCATTCAATCGATTCAAAACATATTATTATTTTAATGATTTGATCGATAATACTTAGTTCTAGAAAAGAATCGATAATCGAATAACCAACCAAATTAGTTGAAGAGTCTCAATTTTATCATAGAGATAATTATTCGATATTAAAATTGTATTGTGTCCTTGCCTGGAGACTGCGAATCAGTAAATGCAATATGCCACCTAGCTAGATGGACCGATGACCTGAAGAAGGTAGCTGGGGTGGACTGGATACGGAAGGTGGAGGAGCAAATGTTGTGGCGCAATCATATTTATGATTAGTTACGGCTTACACACGTGCACTTTTCGGGATTGTCCGACTAGTTTCGACTCGTGACCTCGCCGCGTGTTTAGCTCGTGATAAAGGGCTTCATTTGGGTCCGAAACTAATCAGGTAATCCCGAAAAATGTGAGTCAACTGTACCTAATCATAAATATGTTGTGGCGCAATCTGGGAGAGACTTATGTCCAGCAGTGGGCTGTGATAGACTACGTTGATTAATTAATAACGTTATTTTCATACAGTTTGCAAGCCTACATAAAAATGTGAGGCATTCCAATTGGGCCTTAGCAGACAACGGACTTTTCGTCCGGCGGACTGCCGCGGACAAGAATGAACGTGATTGGTAATTGTTTCCAGTGAATACACTAGAGTTCTAATGACAACTACGGATAAAAAATGACCGTCGTGTGTATTGAGTCCGTTCCGAATTTTGCAACGGGCAGCAACTACCGCCGCCCGAAAAAAAGTCCGTCGTCTGCTGAGGGCCTTGGCGTACTGTCCGCGAAGCCTAAGCTGAGCTTTGCATTTGTGTGAGAATGTAGACGCGACCTTTGCTTACTTTAAACCGGTTTAAACTGCTTTTTGGCAATCGATTCTATGTGCACTCACACAAATGCAAAGCTCAGCTTACGCCTCGCCAGTTGTACCAATTTGAAGAGCACCATTTTCAATCGTAGGAATACTTATGGTGTGATTCGAATTAGTGCTCTTCAAATTGATACGCTAAATGGAATGCCTCAAAAACGTAAGGTAATTGTGTTCTCTGTTCTCTTCATATATCAAATAAAATATTCTAGACATTTCGAAAATTAGTTTTGTTTCTAATAAATAAGTCTGTGTATTACGAACATACATCACTCAGCTAAATTTAAGCTAAACTCTAGAGACGTACAGGCACTTCATCATCACTATGTTACTGCAACATTGATCTAGGAATGTCTGGAATAATAATATAATACACTAGCTGTGAGCTAAGTGGCGCAGTTACAGCCAGAGTATGGTTAATATGTGCCGGTAAATGGCAATTCTCTCGGTTTTATCTCATGGTACCAATGCTATATTATACTATGATAAGATAGAGAGAAAAAAATAAAATGAAAACTATCTTATTTTCACTATACTCTGTTCAACGTAAGATGAATCCTAACATAACGATCATTTCGTAAATTGTAGCCGTATGAGACTGCTATCGAAAAAACGTAAACGAAATCATCAAAAACTGTGAAGTAGCTATATTACCCATGTTTTGTTTTTAAAAAATATTGATATTCTCTTCATTTAACGTTTTGTAGACGACCCTTGACCTAAGAATGGGAACTTATCCTTTACGCGTCATCCTACGTGAGCGATCTACAAGCAACGCGAAGCGACGCGGCGCGACGCGAAAACAACAAACAGTCGATACCTTTTGAAGTGGCCTACGTGACCAAACGCACGTGGAGTGCGGTGCGGCGCGGCGCGGCGCGAAGCGAACGCTGTCAGTTGGCTTGATATTTTCACGCGAACTGGATGCGGTGCCGTACAGTGCTACTGAATGACGGCGGCGCGTGACGAGCGGTCCGCGAGCACGTGGGACAAAGCCGCCGCTTCGCACCGCATCGCGTGTCACCGCATCGCATCGCTTCGCAATTCGCGTCGCTTTAAACCGCCTACGTAAGACATCGCGTAAGTATACAGTGATAACATACAGAGAACAGTAACACACTAAACCCGGAGCTTTAGTGGGTCGGGTCGCTAGTATTTGGTATAAAATGCCCTTGAATACTACTGACACGGGCCCGCCGATCGACACACTCGCGGACCGCGCTCGTTTTTGGCGTGGCATGCTTCATAGTAATCCCTTCAACATTACTAAAGTTGGGAATAGCCACTAGCTTGTACAATGGTATAGGACCAACTACTTGCACATGCCAGCTATTATCGTGTATAAATGTTTAATGGCATGCCTGTAGATTGCACAACATTAGATTTTTTGGCATGCAATGTTTTGGCTGCAAACAGCATACCAAAAGGCACGTGTGAATGCAAACGATAGCTACGGGCATGCCAGTAGCTGGCAAGCTACCGCAGATTGTGAATTTTATTGTATTTATTTCGTTTCGTTTCGTTTTGATTCCTTAATCATTTCTCCATGGGGAAATAATGAGTTTTTCAAGTTCTTTCGTTCGTATTTAGTTTCGCCAGAGTAAAAACTTAAAAATGTGCTGCAAAAGCAGTCGGTAGCGTACAAATAGTATTAGTAGTAGTATGTAGTACTGGCTCATGTATACCTCTTGCAAGCTACAGGCATGCTACGAAACAAATTGCATGCAATTTTACTTGCAACTGGATCCTCAGTGTACCAGCTACTTTTTGGCATGCAAACTACTTCACTATTTTACTGGTATGTGTATTCCTGCAACGCGAGATGGCGGATGACACGCCCCGCTCGTGTCCGACGTTTTTTGTCACGTAGCCTTTACTTTTGTTGTTGATTGTACTTCACATCTCTGCAGCTCTGCTTAAATTCCTAGATAGTTCGTATAAGAACATAGTAAAGCAAATAGGCTGCGAAAATCAAAATCCACTAAGACTTTACTAGTCAAAATAAATAAGTCCAAATACAATAGCAATTCGTAGCTCAACGCTCTCGACGTTTGACAAACGACCTTTAGAAATAGGATAAGGACAGTAGTTGACCTTTGTGCCTTGGGGAGGCCCAAGTCTGGCCCCAATGAAATATTCAGTGGAATTGTATCGCATGAATACAACTGCTTTTGACATACCGTATCACTTATTAAATGGAACATCATAATCTTAATCTTCGAATTTTCTTGTGAAATATTTTATGAGCGATAGACTTTCAAAGTGTAACTTGTCCAACCTTGGGTACTCCCTACGGAGTTTTCAAGACGACAAGATGGTAGTTGCTTCGTTTTTATTATATCGGTGTTATTAGTGTAGGGTACTTGAGTACGATGAAAAATGTACAACAATTTTTTATTCTTTTTTTGAAAGTATAGAAAAAACACGGTATAAGAAAAATAAATAAAATCGATTACAAAATATACGCTTTCGAATTTCGTTGAGGAGAAGTTTTCTCTCCTTGTCACGCATAACGGATATTAAACAGAGTGATGTCATTTCACTATGAAGTTTTTAAGGTACCAGCGCATGGGGTTACTTTGATATCAAGGGACGACATTGATAGTTACTAAAAATATTGCATTTGGTCAGATATCTCTGTAAAAATGGAACTTATGCATTTTAACTTAACTGTATAGGCAACATTGACAGTTTTCCTATTTTACCATACGGTATAGAGGTGTCTGCGAAGTTAGATGGCGAAGATAAAAAATACTAAATCACATTCCTGATTATGTACAAAATTCGAGTCCTAATTGGAGCTACTTTGATGCTGGATGATAAAATAAGAATTATCAAAGTAACAGCCTAGGGTCCAACTTTGATAAGGAACATTTCTCCTTTTTCTTAATCGAAAACTATGCTCTGTAGTTTTTTTATGTAGTGCATGTGATTTTATATATCTATCTCAGTTAATTCAGTCTCTATGAAATATTGTTGATGTAGCAGCTAAAAGCGAAAATAAATAAGATACAAACACATGAAGCTCAAAAAATTGATCAAAATAAGTATATGGTAGCTGGTCTCTGTATTATGAACAATTTTAAATCGTTCATAAATTGGGCATTTAATTATACGTCACCCTCCCCGCTAACTGTCGTAACTAGCAATTGATAATTTTTCAGTAGTTGCGTTAGCTGTGGATTTATTTTAATTAATTAATAACTTTTATATTGCTATTGGCTTCCTCTTTTAAGTTAGTAGTTGCCCTAAGGTATCTATTTATTTATTTCTATTCATTTGAAGCACATACGTCACTCTGTGAGAATTTCTCTGAAAAATTATCAGTTGCTAGTTACGACAGTTAGCGGGGAGGGTGAATGTTTCTTTGGTTTTCTCACTGTTGCTTATTATTTTTGTAATAGTTTCAAGATATGCAATAAAAAAATCAAATACTCTATCAGAGCTCCTTGTGAAAGTTCGTCCACCATACTTACTTCTGCCGCCAAGAAATGTTCACCGGTTTGAAGGGTTCCAGTATATCTACGGCCACATGAGACTTTTCTAATTAATCTATCTCTAAGGTTAACAACATATCCGATCTCCGGCCACCCTAGTGTGGCCTGCGGGCGACGGGTTAGGGGACCCGTCGCCCGACCAGTAACAGGCCCGAGAAGGTGGCGCGCATGTGTTCCATGCGCGCCTCTCAGGAGGACGTGGGGCTAGGCCCCACAGAAGGAGAGGTCTGCCAGGGGCTGGCGGACCGAGGCCTGCCGGGGTTGCGGTGCATGCAGCTGCGAATCCCGTGACCCCGACCAAGAGTCAGGAGAAGGAACACCGTGGTTTTTTAGCCGGTAAGAGTCGCCTTCCCCAGGCGAAGGGTATCCATGAGGATTTTCCCACGATAAAAAAAAGGTTAACAACATATCAGAAAACCACATAATCTATTACTGGTATAATTAAAACTTGTACGGAATTTTGCTTGATTAAAATTTCACCTGATAAGAATTCAATTAATAATAATAATACAAAAAAACATATTTTTTGGTATAGATAATTTCGTTGCTACGCTTAAATGAATGGAAGCACGTTAACACAGTTGGCGGACACGACTAGCGCGATATCGCTCCACGCAGTCAGGTAACTAGCAGCGTTTAAATGACTCACGTTAAAGAAAAAAAGAGGAATTTCAAAAAAAATATTGTAGAATCTGATAGTGTCATCAACAGATCACGAGGTTTGAAGGAATGACACGAATTCAGATACGCTCTGTAAAATGATCTGTTCGTAGTCAAGACGACTACCTAATCGAAACTAGAGATTATTAACTAAGTTTATTCGTAGGTATTTGATTCAAGATATTTGCCTTGATAGGTATTTGTAATTACAGTATGACACTAGCTTTCATCACTAAGCGTACTGTCAGGAACAAAAGTAGGTACTACTATTGAAAGTATACATTCTAAGTATCATATTGCACTCCAGTTAAATACAATGTTCTCAGAAGCATACAAGGTAATAAGGTCATGAGTGCCTAGGGAAGTGATAAAATTCTGCGCTTCAAAATAAAAACCCCGCCAAAAAAAAAGACATTTAATTGAGACCTAAACTATCCTACGAAACATCGCCATAACTTGTTTCACACAGCAGCGGTTTGAAATGAGCCGCGATAGTAGTTATTGCAGTTTATGAAAATATCTACCATATGCCGTATGTGTGGTTGTTATTGGTCATGTAGACCAATTTGTCCGGTCCTCCTTTTATTAAAAAAAGCAGTAACTATTTTTTTAGTTGATTTACATTTAAATCTTTATTAATCATAACATCTTAACGCGAAAACTGCTGCGGATTTTTTCAGTTATACAGGGTGAAATTGTAAACACTCGACAAACCGAAATGGGAGATTGTACTCATCACTATGAACAACTTTTACTATCGAAACAAACCTGAAATCGCGAAAAAAAAATCTGCTGTTCCCAACATTTTGACGAGTTATGCGAACATAGAGATGTAGGGAACATCTGTTTTTTTTTCGCGATTTCTGGTTTTGTCCCATAGTAAAAGTTTTTCATAGTGATGTGTACAATCTCCCATTTCGGTTTGTCGAGTGTTTACAATTTCAGCCTGTATTTGTATTGAGCGGCCTAATTTATGCCCCTGGCAGTCGTTCCTGTGGCCAGCCCCTACATACAACACTGAAAATACCCAATAAGAAATACTAAGTTATTGCAATAGAAGTATTGACTGGTCAGCGAAAAATATTATCCTTGTATTATAAAGGTCAAGCAAGCAATGACGTTGGTTCTTGAAGTTTCATTATAATAAAAGCCAAACTTAACCTCAGAACCGACTCTAAAAACTTTGAAACACTTTTGCGTCCCACGGTACTATTACAATAGGGTTGTCAAACACTAAAGTTTCATCCGATTAAAGTATGGAGAGGGCCCCACGTCCTTACTTTAATCTACATAATTGCATCACGTACTATTATAAATTTTATCTACGTGCTATGTTTGTGCAAATAAATAATAATAAATAACTAGATAATAAAGTTTTGGTGAATTATGTTGAGATGATTATGAAAATTTGCTAAAATGAATCGACTTGTTAAAGAGCTAAAAATAATAATAATAAAAAAAAACTGAAAAACGTAAAATAGCAACCATATTATAAAATTAATAGTTTCAGAACTCGGTGTTACTCCATGCTGAACCAAATTGAAGGCACTGTCTTCTGAAACTGTAAATTTTCATCTCCACAACGAGTACTTTCTGGTAGTCAGTTAAAAACTATACCCCATCCTTAGTAAGAGTCGCAAGAAACTGTGGAGTTGGCCCCCATTCAATAATGTTTATAGGTTGTAAATAAATTCGTGTAATTCCTTCAAACCGCGTGATCTACTGATGGCACTGATTAACCCTGCATATGTATTTAAAAGAAACAACAAAAATAAAATAAAAAAATGAACCATGTTATTCTGTATTTGAGTAATTTTAGCGTCCCAAGTTAACTGACTGCGTGGAGTGATATCGCGCTAGTCGTGCCCGTCAGCTGTGTGTCGCCGTGCCTTCATTCATTTATGCACGGCATCGAAATTTTCTACCATATAAAAATTTTATTTGGGAAAAAAAAACTATCTAAATCCCGTGTGGGGTTAATCTCTACTACAGACATAAACAACTACCTTTTAAGATTCAAAGGCAACTTAAAACAGCGGACATGAATAAAAAGTCTATTAAAAAATAAAATTACCAGGAAAAAGCGAGTACAATCGATAACAAAATCCCCGTCCATTCAATGGGACGGTAAAATCCCATGTAAAAAAATAAGCCAGTCAAATAGCAGTATCTGTATATTATCGTGAATTCCTAAAGCCAGCCAATAAAATTAGTCCGTTCTTCTGTTCGGAGTAGAGCTGTAGTTGGTATCGATAAAATATTTAATTTTTAAGTACAAAAAATGATTCCATTTTAATTCATAAACCAACCGATAAATACGTCTAGGCAACATTTATAAAGATTATAAAATAGCAAATATATTTTTTCGATTTTTAGTTTCAGGACGACGAATACATACAAAAAAGATGACATAAAAAACAAACGTCAAACGTATTCTTTCGTAACGATGCATACGCTTCTTCACTTCATATCTACTTATTTATACAGCATGACTGATTAGTCACTTAACGTCCGAACACCATGAACTCCGCTCATTATCCTGTAGAACTTTTACTATTAAACAAACAATAGTTTCGTAAAATAAAATATCTAAAGCAAAAGAAAGATGTAAAGCGACTGCTGTACTAGTCGCGCGCAGAAGGTTTGCCGATGACTGCCCCTCCCACTTCACCGACTGCTACCCGCGCTCGTCTGGCCTACCTACTAATCGTACCGACCATCGACGCGTAACGTCATGAGGCTATCGGCAAACCTTCTCCGCGCGACTTATATATGCGAATACGACATTATGCTGTATATTGAATTATCTGCCAACACAATTTTAAAACAACTTTCAATTCTATCGACATCGATCCTTTAAACGCTCCGGTGTCGTCCCTATTCTTTTATCGGGCCGCAGCCAATCGGCGCAATGTCCCCGTGACGTATTACACTACATTCTTCTAGCTCAAGCCCCTGATACCTATTTATTTTGGACACCCAAATCCAAGTGGCTTTCGGCCCCATACGGTTATTGTAATTTCGGCTGAATGCATATCTTGGGGACGAATTTATTTGTGGCAGGATGGATAGAGGCAATTTTCTTTAGATTTATCTTTCTCTCTTTGTAATTGTACAGAATTTGGGGGGCGATAAGTAAATTGGTGCAGTTAATCGTCTTAATTTTGTCTCGTTTCTTTTGTGGTTATTGCTTTTAAAGCTTAGTTAAGTTATTGTTTTTCTTTTAAGGCTAGAGTTCAATAACATTAATTTTCTGGTTGTACAACCGTTTATTTGGAAAACGTATTAGAATTTTGGATACTAACAACACATCTTAATATGTTACAAAACAAATTTACTATCTACTGGGGTGAAAGAAAAAAAACGAAAAAATATTTATTCTTGCGAACATGACACACAGGGGACATTTTCTTGTTGGAAAAACGTAATTCAAAAATGATACGGGCCAAATTGGTCCCGATAAAAATATTCATAAATACAAAAGTATGTATCTAAATTAAATATTTTTTTACGGTTAGTATACATTTTACAAAGTTACAGTAAGAACATTCTCAGTACAATGAACGACAAAAATCTCACACTTAAACATTTAAATCCTGTCAAATATTACTACTGCACAAAACTATCTGAATAATAAATTAAATACTTTTTTACAGTATTTTACCCTTTACAAAGTAACCGTAAAAATATTCCCAGTACAATGACCGTCAAAAATCTCAACCACACTGAGCTATTAATTTATGCCAGAAATTAAATTTTACAACGTACAGACGGGCGGACAAAGGATTAATAAGGTTTTTGGACGCCAACCTTGGGTTGCGCCTGAGGGACCATAAAAAACCGCAAGTACTAGCCAAAGGGGACCAGAGGAGGCCGGGGGTCAGGGAGGGCAGGGCAGACCAGTGAATATTTTACGTCCGTCTAACATCACAGGAAAATTTATAGTTGAAGAAAATGCTGTACTTTTAATATGTTATAAGAACTCGAAAAAAATGTCTGCCCTCTGGTTTTTGAAGGGACGTGAATTATACAAATGCTTGACGAAAATAAATGTGAATAAGATGAACAGAAGAGAGAGTTCAAACTAAATAAACGAAGTTAAACGTAATCTAAATGATGGTGTTTCGTTAGATTACAATTATTGAATTAATTGAAGGTACAGTATATCACAACTTATAAGTTACATCGATGTATCAGCATCCGAATTGCGTATCACATTTGTAATTTCGGTAGCTTTAATTTTGACAATACAACAATATTCATTGCGTGGTACATAGTTGTGGAGAAGTGGGATTGTTCATACATACGTTGCTATGGAAATTATTGACCTGTCAAAATCAAAGCCGTTAATTATAAGCAGGGTACTCACCTAGCCGTGTAGCATGTAACGTATCTGATACTGTATCAAGTGAGTACGTAGGCACGAGCTCGCTGCGAGCCGCTCACGCGTGGAGCGCAGTAAGCTCGCAGTGACCCGCCGAGTGGCGGTATCACTGCGAACACAAAGGCGGCTCGCAGTGTGCGCGTGGACGGCGACACGACTGCTTCTGTAGTGAGTACGTAGGCGCGAGCTTCAAACTAACGTCTTCATCATGGAGTGGACGGATGAAAAAGTATTTAATTTAATTGAACTTTTATCAAAATACTCCGGTATTGTGGGACCCTAAAGATACAAATTATTATAAAAATCGACGTGGACTTTTATAATTTTCGATGATATTGTACATGAATATGAACGCAGCACTAGCCACCATTTGAGACATGTTGTCGGCGTGATGTCGTCACGAGCACTGCGGATCCGGGAGCTCGTAGCTAGATACGCGGTGACCGTGGACGAGCCATACCCATTTGCAGGTTGATACAGTATCAGATACGTTACATGCTTACGGCTAGGTGAGTACCCTGCTATAGCGTTTACGACGGGTCAGGGGACCCGTCGCCTGAACAGTAACAGACCCGAGAAGGCGGTGCGCATGTGTTCCATGCGCGCTTCTCAGGAGGACGTGGGGCAAGGCCCCACAGAAGAAGAGGTCTGCCAGGGGCTGGCGGACCGAGGCCTGCCGGGGTTGCGGTGCATGCAGTTGCGAATCCCGTGGCCTCGGCCAAGGGTCAGGAGTAGGAACACCGTGGGTTTTTAGCCGGTAAGAGTCCGGTATAACCCTTCGCCTTCCCCCGGCGAAGGGTTATATCCATGAAGATTTTCCCAAGATAAAAAAAAGGTTAGACCGGTTGTCAGACTTACGGACTTTTGACTACCTGTAAAGACTGTCATAAGTATTCGTATGATACCCGGGAACGATGGTTTAACGTGCACTCCGAAGCACGGAGGGTTCTCGATGTGTAACGCACGGTACCCGCGGCAAGCACAGCTTAACCTTACAAATTATATGATCCGCGCGGTTGAATATTAGCCACGATAAACAAGAAAATTAATTAGTCACTAACTCAGTAAATGCCTTCAATAGCAATTATAATAGGAACTGTGTTTCGATACGTAATGTGGAATCTGCATTCACAGTCGGCTTACAAAATATTTTTGCTGTACCTATACATTAAAAAAAAATACAAAAATATTTACTAGCTATACACTATACATATAATAAAACAGTAAAAAAACTGTGTCTGTACATTGAATATATTTAAAAAAAAATGATTGAGGGAGGTTTAGAAAAAGTAATAGAGCAAGAATCCAAAAAAAAATATCTGTCTGTTTGTCTGTTTGTTTGTACACGCTAATCTTCGGAACTACTGGACGGATTTGATTGTTTTTTATTTTGTTGTATAGGAATTAAGTCTGTGCAACATATAGGCTACAATTTATCTTGGAAACTTGAACATCTAATACAGAACTGCAATAGACCAGCTAAACTATAAGAGATACAAACATGATACCATAACAAAAATTGTTCCACATGATGAGCATTTTCTGTTGCGAGAATAAATTTGAAGATCTGGAACAACTGATGTGGAACTCCAAGAGCCCAGCTACACTATAACATATATAGGAATGACGTCTTAGCAAGAGTTGTTCAGCCTGATGAGCACTCTCTGTTGACGTATATAAATTGAAGATCAGGAACACCTGTTGTGGGATTCCAAGCGCCCAGCTACACTATAACATATATAGGAATGACGTTTTAGCAAAAGTTGTTCAATCTGATAAGCACTCTCTGTTGACTTATAAAAATCGAAGATCTGGAACACCTGTTGTTTAACTCCAAGCGCCCAGCTACACTATAACATATATAGGAATGACGTTTTAGCAAAAGTTGTTCAATCTGATGAGCACTCTCTGTTGACTTATAAAAATCGAAGATCTATAACACCTGTTGTGGAACTCCAAGAGCCCAGCTACTTCATAACACATATAGGAGTGACGTCTTAGCAAAAGTTGTTCGGTCTGATGGGCATTTCCTGTTGACTTATAAAAATCGAAGATCAGAAACATCTGATGTGGAATTAAAAGCTATGACTAATTTTACTGTATAATTATAAAATAACATAAGCTGGGAGTACCTCCACGCGGTGACGGCGGTAACAGTTAAGGACTGATTTTCGATGACGATGGTATATCATTGAAAATTTGACTCTACTGGCCAAAACTCCCATTTTTTTTTATTTTATCGAATAAATATGCCTTCGGGCTTATGTTATTTGAGTGTTTAATTTCCTTTTCCATTTACCTTCGTGACACGGTAGCCTACCCGGTAACGCAGGGGAGCAGTCACTTAGATTTTAATTGATCAGGTATCTTGACAATAAAACTATAACCATGCCTAGAAAGAGGTCAAATCTTTCCCAATGTTTCAAAAGAGCTAAAAGATTGAGGATCATAAGATCCCAAGAATCTACCGAAGAGCGTCAGGAGAGACTTGATGCTATTCGAGAACATCAGGCTGCAACTCGCTCCGTGGAAACCTATTCGGATCGCGAAGCACGCCTGCGTTCTGAGCGTATTTACGCATCTACATCCAGGTCTCTAGAGACCAGTGAAGAATATGATGCGCGACTGACCGCTGATCGTGAACGTCATGCATTGTCTCGCGAGTCGGAGACGTTCACGGAATCTAGAGACAAGTGGGGAACGTGATGCGCGACTGACCGCTGATCGTGAACGTCACGCATTGTCTCGCGAGTCGGAGACGTTCATGGATAGAGAATTGCGCTTGAGTTCTCAGCGTATCTACACATTGACTTCTAGCAGGTCTCTAGAGACAAGTGCGGAACATGATGCGCGACTGTCCGCTGATCGTGAGCGACATGCATTATCTCGCGAATCGGAAACGTTTACCGATACAGAGTCACGCTTGAGTTCTCAGCGGATTCGTACATCTACTAACAGGTCTTTTGGAACGAGTGATGAACGGGATGCGCGACTAACTGCTGATCGAGATTATCATACATTGTCCCGAACACGCACACAACAAAATATTCATAATCAGTTAGAAAGTGAGAGAGAAAGAATTACTGGATTATGGCATGAAGAGACAGAAGAAGAGCGCAACGAACGTTTGAATTCTGATCGACTTCGACATTATCTGAACAGAATGTCGATATCATCTGAAGAATCGGATGTGGACCAACTAAAGTATAAAAGATATAAAATGGTGCCATAGCAAAATTTATTCCACGTGAAGAGCATTTTCTGCTGTGAGAATAAATTTGAAGATCTGGAACACCTGTTGTGGAACTCCAAAGCTCAGCGACACTATAACATATATAGGAATGACGTCTCAGCAAAAGTTGTTTAGTCTGATGGGCATTTCCTGTTGACTTACAAAAATGAAAGATCTGGAACGTCTCGAATCATCTCGCGCATCCCGTTGTTGTCCCGTCACCGGGCTCTTAGAATTCAACATCAGACGTTTCAGATCTTCGATTTTGACGACGCCGTTGTCGCTGGCACAGAACAGATCTGTGGTCGCTGGCATAAGCAACAGGATCCGCGTACGAAGTCGCGGGCATAAGCTAGTGTTTCCTAGAATAGTTTATTTTACTAACATATTCAATAACTAACAATATTGTATATTTTATAACTTTAAACGAGTTATTCTCAACGAACCACGTAGTTCGTTGCTAGTTGCATCGGATCACGTAAAAGGTTCTCATCTAATCACATGATTGGATGCACAAACCAAAAGGCACACAATATGAAACATAGCAGAAAAAAAAATGCAGGAAAGTGTGCCTCATGGCTGCGCCAAAAAGGCCCATTTCAGCAAAAATGCCAGACACCTAGTGGTTGACGCTGGTTTTCAACTGCAGATAAAAATAATAACGAACAAGTACATACGTAGATAGTGTGATTTTGATTAAAATTGCACCAAAAAAAAAACTTAATAAAGTTGTTTGTAACAGAACACATGATTCGTTAGGAATATAATTGTATTATTTTGTAGTTGCATCCAATCACGTGATCAGATGGGAAGCTTTTGCGTGATTCGATGCAACTAGCATTCCCAACGCATCACGTGATGCGTTGGGAATAACTCATATAATTATATTCTGTTTTGGGAATAAATGTCTTAAACTTAACTAGGTATAAAACATCACACCATCCCCTTTTATACTCAAAACGCCAACTCTACAGGTATTAATGACCATCCATTCAATCTAACACTTCGGTCCCGATCATTAAGGCCGTCTAAATCTTCGTGGATCGTGGATTCATCCAGTCCTAGCTGGTCACCGATTGATGGGACTCACCAGGCACCAAACATTCTCTCAGGAAATATTGAGGCTATTTATTAGAGGAACGGTCTAAGTTACGAGCGAGTGAATCGAATTAAAGAAAAATAGAATGGAAAAATCGTCATTTATTTATTTACTAGCTGTGCCCGCGACTCCGTCCGCGTGGAAGTCGGAAAACAACATTGTGTCGCAGCAACTTTAAGTATATTATGTACGCAATTTATTATAATAATAATTTACTATGCTGACTTCTGAAAAAATCTCTGAAATTTATGATCATTTCTTAGGAAACATCTACTCAGTACCTACCTATTGTAAGTATCGCGATAATACATATCTCACGTATTAAACTTATCCGTAGATAGGTACCTATCCGACATATTAAGCTTATATATCGCAGTATGTGGAAATAATGTTCTGCTGCTCGGCTCCTATGAACAATTAAATAGCGAGATGGTATATGTACCAGCATAAGAACAGCTTTTTATGCAACATTGTAGCGAAAGTCTCATCAAAATCTATCCACGGGGTTTTAAATATTGTACCGCTGCACGGCTCCTATGAACAATAGCGTGATGGTATATCTATCAGCAAAATCCTCGCTCCTTACGCAACACGTTAGCGAAAGTCCCATCAAAATCCGTCCACGGGATTGTACATGATGCCTGGACGGAAAGACAGACAGACAGAAAGACAGACAGACAGACAATAATTCCAAAACAAATTGTTTTGGTTTCTCTATCGATAGTATAGTACCCCCCAATCGAAATTTTGCCGTAATATTTAATGTACAGACAGAGAGTTTTATTAATAGTATACATAAAGATATTATCAACAGGTGCCACCAGATGGTATAGCTTTGTCAGTTTGATTCCCGGTTCAGGCAAAAAAGTCAGTAAAGGCAATATTTCTTACTTTTAAAAATAAAATGAAGTCACCTCTGAGTGAAATTTGCAATTTTTTAAATTTAAACTACTTTCCCTTCATGGCTATGTGTTTTGTGACTATACCTAAGGCTTAAATAAACTTAATAAAACGGCGATGACAGGCTTTGAGTAGTTCTGACAACAATGAACAAAATAAAATATATAAAAACGTTCCAAAAAAAGTGTATTTTTTTAAAGTGAGGTTTTAACGTAGAACACTGAGCCAGTGACCGTTCACTGCAGCACTTACTTTTGTCTACAGCTTATACTACGCAGAAATAATGTTCCATTGCTCGGCATCTATGAGTAATAGCGTGATAGTTTATATACCAGTATAAGCGCAGGCCCATCAAAATCGATTCACGCGATTTTACGATCCGAATATTAAGCTTATACTTCGCAGTATGTGGAAATAATGTTCCGCTGCTCGGCTCCTATGAACAATAGCGTGATGATATATGTACCAGCAAAATTGTCGCTCTTTACGCAATACATCAGCGAAAGTCCCATCAAAATCCATCCACGGGATTTTACGTGATGTCCGGACGGAAAGACAAACAGACACAATAATTCTAAAAAAAAATGTTATGGTTTCTGTATCGATAGTATAGTACCACCGAATCGAAATTTTGGAAAAATATTTAATTACAGACAAAGTGCACTTTGAATTTTATTAATAGTAAATAGATTTATAAATACGTATTTAAGTATTCGTAATAAAATATATGAGTATTTCAAATTAATCTATCGTATTGTCTTGCACAATTAAAAATTTAGAATACCTACACTCGCTTATGAAATTGAATGTATTTCTCTTCCACTGCTATTCAGATAGATAGGTACCTAATACATTTTAAATATCTTCGTTTTTTTTATAAAAGCTTAGTTATTACCTTGTTCGGATAGCATTTCAATAGACCTTCCATAGACTGAGAATAGTAATATATTCGTTGATTATAATTATTATTTTCCTCACAACGTGATTTGATACACGTAACGCCATCTATTGAAAAGAAATGGTATACACAAATAGATGCTAATGCTACGTTTGTTTTATAAAAGCTTAGTTATTACCTTCTTCGGATAGCATTTCAGTAGACCTTCCGTAGACTGAGAATAGTAATATATTCGTTGATTATATTTCCTCACAACGTGATTTGATACACGTAACGCCATCTATTGAAAAGAAATGGTATACACAAATAGATGCTAAGTTCTTCTAGAAAACTTAAAATTCGCATAACTTTTGATTGCGTGAACCGATTGCGATGAAACAAAAAACATATGTTACTTGGAGATAAGCACAATACTTATTTATAAAAGTCAACAATATTGGATCGGTTGTTTTTACGTGATGCTTGAACAAACAAACAGATAAACAGATAAACAGACAAACAGACAAACAGACAAACAGACAAACAGATAAACAGACAAACAGACAAAAATTCCAAAAATGTTAAAAATGGGTTCTATTGGTTATAGTTTAACACCCCAACCAGGTTTTTTCAAAATATTTGCTATGTACAGACACGCCATGTCTACAGATTTATTATATGTATAGATTTATACTTTCGCACATAATTAGTACAGAGGCGGACTTAATGCCATAGGCATTTTCTACCAGTCGACTTTAGGGTGATGCAGAGAAAACATGGTAGGTGCACTAAAAGAGCTATGTGATGTGATTCGCTATTAAAAATAAACACAAAGATAACTAAAACATTTTTGCAATAATATTACCTACATACATAATTATAAGACATTTACATACATATTATATGTATACACACTTATGCATAAATAAATATGTATAAATAATATATCATACAACACCAAAAAATATATATAAACAAATAAATCAGCATCAAATCCCTGCCCTTATCCCAACCTAACTATTTGCCTGTTCGTTGATAGAATCACACAGTCATTATCTTTCCTAAGAGCGAACGTGTACTGGTGTGACCACGGCCTCAAGAGCATTCTATCTGCATTTCTATACCAAATTCAAGTTTTTATGGGCCACACGCAGCTTGTGGTATCGTGGTCGTGGTCGAGATCAGCTAATGAACGTTCACTTTTAGCATGGATTGTTGATCATAGAGTGATTATAGATTTTTTGTCTAAACATCATAAGAGTCCGTTCTACCCTTTTATTTATAGGAACTATTTTACGCCTACGATGACTGAATATGGGATGCGATGTATTCAAAAAGCCTCCACAAGTGATAATACTGAAGGACGTCTGTCGTACCCTGGGCTCTTAGCCCCGCTAAAAACCTTGTCTGACTAATATTTTCACCCTGGATTGAGCTATTTTCATGTAGCTTGTGCCTAAACAAGAGAAAAAGAAGAATACCATTTATCTTCGGTAAGATGTAAGGAGACATGGGGGACATGTGCCAGCACCAGAAGACACATGGTGCTAGTAGCCCTTAATCTACCGATAGTAACGCGAAATCGCGGAAGACCCCCGCCAAAAACAGTCCAGAAGAATCTGAAGGAGAGCAAAATAGACACCGCAACCGCTCTGGATCAACATAAATGGAGAAGGCAGACAAGGAGAGCCGACGCCAGATAATGGGACAAGGCAAATGAAGAAGAAGAAGCAGATGTAGGGAGACAAAATGTCTTTAAAGGTACAAGTCCGAGACGGGCTGCAAACTGCAGACTGCATCCGCAGACCGCAACTCGCCGGCCGAATAACACCTTTAAGATGCACACCTTAAAGGTAGTATTCCAACGGCGACCGCAAACTGCAACCGCAGATGACAGCAGCAGACAAGCGACACTACTGGTTCATACAAACCAATGTGACTTGCGGTCTGCGGTTCCAGTCTGCAGTTTGCAGTCCATCTCGGACTTGTACCTTTAAAGACATTTTGTCTCCCTACATCTGCTTCTTCCTCTTCATTTGCCTTGTCCCATTATCTGGGGTCGCCTCTCCTTGTCTACCTTCTCCATTTATGTTGATCCAGATCGGTTGCGGTGTTTATTTCGCTCTCCTTCAGATTCTTCTGAACTGTTTTTGGCGGGGGTCTTCCGCAATTTCGCGTTACTATCTGCAAGCCCATCTCGGACTTGTACCTTAAAGTAATGAAGAAAATAAACTCAATATCGCTGCCACTTATTGCTTAAACCACAGAAAAAAGTCTTCCACGAAAGGGTTCAGTAATCCTAGGCGTGTGTGTTTTATTTGATCGCATGTCACACAGCTCATGGCTTATGTTTTACAAATATCGGCGTTAGCTACTGAGGGTTACAGAGACTTTCTAGTTATAGATGTGGTTGGATGAGTTAAGGGTTTGGGATTTGAAAAATTGGGTGTCCACAGTGATTTTTCTTCTTTTATTTCAGACATGACAGGCAATCGCCAGGATTCTTATCGCTTTTTTAGTTTCAAGCTGTGTTTGCCTGGCAGTTGAACGCTTTTATGCAAGAGGGTCCAATTCAAACATGGCTTGCATGACTTTTCAAATTCATGTGCGAATGAGAATTTGATTGTCACTTGCGTTAACGGTGAAGGAAAAACATCGTGAGAAAACCTACACACCTGAGAATGATCCATAAAGGTTGTCGATGGTGTATGTAGTCCACCAATCCATAACTGGCTAGCGTGGTGGACTTCTCATTCTGAGAAGATGCTCGTGTCCAGCAGAGGTACTGCAATGGGCTGATTATGACGACTATCAGTTTTGATTAAATATGAAATGCTTCTTCTGCTTCTGTCTTTTCTGTTAAGCGCGCTACACATTTTCAGTTTAAACTGTGCGATTTAACTGTACAGTCGAACTGTACAGATAAATCTTTAGGTGTGTAGAAGGTGAGTACAAAGTTTTTGTTCTACACATCTAACAATTAATCTGTACAGTCCGACTGTACAGTTAAATCGCACAGTTAGAACTGAATCAACTGAATGCTGTGTAGCAGGCTTCACCCATGATTTGCTCGACGCCTTTTCTCTCTCCTTCTCCCAGCAAAGCGGAATGCTGTAGCGCACAAGGGAGCTCTTCGCTCATCAGTCTCTCTCACCTATCCTCAACACGAATGAGGGGTGCCTCATCAGTACCGCGTGAGGTAAAAGGAGATTCTCTCTCATTCTCGTTTAGAATAGACGAGCTACCCATTACTACGAAGATGATCCCAAAATAAATTCTGTTAGTTATAGAGACCACAGATTCTGCCTGTCTACTACAGAATATCGTGAACTTGTTAACTGTAAAATGTCTTACAATATTTCACCTCTGTTAGACCCAAACTAGAAATCCACTTAAAATTAATTGTTACCACAAATTTCGTGTCAGGTCTTAAGTCTTTCATGTCTAATATTGACCAAAACTGCTAAGGTCCAGACGGTCTGGTCTAAGATTTATGACCAATAAGATTGGCGCTATACGATGTGTCTGGTTTATACTAGTACAGTCAGCGCCAAAAGTCGATGACCACATCGATATTTTACACAACGTAGCATATAGAATTGAATGAACAGATAACGTGTAATATATTTATTAACTCTGTTAATACATTTTTGAATACAGGTTGTTAACGAATTCATGTAATTCTTAAAAACCACATGATCTATTACGAGTATAGGTTAGCCCCGCATGGGATTTAGCTTGATTAAAACTAAAATCTTTTTTGGTAGTTGTGAGTGATCGTAACTAAACCACATAAAAAGGTACTTTTTTTTCGAAGTTTTTATTTTTTATAATAGATTATTTCGCTGCCATGCATAAATTAATGAAAACACGGCAATACAGCTGACAGGCATAACGAGCGATTATATTATATTGCTCCGCGCAGTCAGTTCATTCGGAGCGCCAAAATTACTCAAAAACAGAACATCATGTATTTTTTATGTTGTAACTGAATAATTTCCTTTCAGAGTCAATCTATGTCACCAGTAAATCACGCTGTTTGATTTAATTGCACGGATTCGTGTACACCCCGTACAATATTGTTCAACTACTTTTGACAATCCTTTTACGATGTTCATCCAAATCTAGCGCTAATCTTGTTGAGTGAATTATGTTTGCAGCGTGGGGGTTTTGGAAATCTGGATGTGGTCATAAACTTTTGTCGCTGTCTGTATCTGTAATGTAGAGGTAATAAAAGTAATTTAGTTTAACACTTGTAATGGAAACTCAAGCGAATAAGAAGTTTTTCTTGCTAGGATTATTTTGAAATCGCCATAAAATGTGTGTTAATTTATAGTACGGCTATTTAAACGTATAAAAGGTACACAAACTTTTGATCGTTAAACATTTATTTTGGTTGAAAATCCATATTTAGAAAACCTTAAAACTTATTTCAATCGTTTAAAAACGTACTTTGAAATGGTTCTTAAAGCAAAATGTAGAAAAAAACACAATATTTATAGATATTTTAGTTTGATAGATTTATAAATGATAACGGTTTATTTTTTATCTATAACTGTAATTATGTATAGTGAAATGAAATTATAACAGTCAATTAGTAGCTATAAATATGTAAACAACGTGTAACATATCGTCGCTGTCAGTTCAAAAGGACGTATGACAAAACAGTAGGTTTTCAGGAGACACAAAAAACTTTATTTTTTAAAATTTGGATTCAAAGGTTTATATTCAGTGACAAGCTTTAAATTAAAAAAACTTTATTTTTTAAAATTTGGATTCAAAGGTTTATATTCAGTGACAAGCTTTAAATTAAACAAGCTTGTCACTGAATATAAACCTTTGAATCCAATAAAAAATAAAGTTTTTTGTGTCTCCTGAAAACCTACTGTTTTGTCATACGTCCTTTTGAACTGACAGCGACGATATTAATTCACAATAAATCTCAATATACAATTATAATCCATTTTAGCAAGGAAATGTATAGAAATAATAGCTTTTATGAACCTTAACGGTCAATCAAGATGAGCTGAAACTCTACTTGAAGAAATAGTATTACCACCCTCCAGAATTAAATTGCTTAACTATAGTAACACCTTATGTTATTTTTGCCGTCTAAGTAGACGGCAAAAATAAATATCTTTGAATCTTTGAAAGAACTAGTCTTATATTTGCTAACGAGGCTAGGACCAAATAAAATAAAAGTAAAAATACATTTAAATAGATACGTACATTCAAAATTCTCCCCTTCCAAGCATCAAAAATTTCAGTTCCTACCCACTCAATTTCCCGCTGCTAAAAAGTAAAGCAAGTTTTCCATACGAAGTATCGTAACGAAGGTAAAACAAAGGAATCCCAATCACGGCTAGTAAGGGGAAGTATCGCCTAATTGGTCACGCGTTCCCTCTCGATCCGAGAGCTGTTAGAGGGTAGGATTTCATGTACCTATGTGATTAGTGGTGGTATGTTTATGATATTTATTTTCCGTGTTTTCCTTTTTATTAAAGCTATTTCAATTTTAATATTTTGCTTTTTGATATTTTTACTAATATTCGATCAGCGCTTTCTAGATATAACTGTCGAATATTTTTTTGATTTTGCGATTCATTCATGCTCGTGGATCTGTTCCCTTTTGTTCAATTACATGGAGGAGCTATTGAAACTTCATAATTTATTATAATATATGTATCGAGTATGAATGTTAATGGTTAAGGGCTCTTACACACCACGTTTTTTTCAGGAGCTGTCGACGAGCGTCGCACGCAACTATAACGCGCTGCAAACGCGATGTTATCGCAACCAATTATTTACCTATTCACACGTTCATAAAATTGTAGTATGCAGAAGACGACTTTTTCGCGAGCTGTCGTCGCGCTCGTAGCGCGAAATTACATCGATACAGACGCGCTAATACAGCGCGTCTCTTTAGCTGCAAACACATACGTATAGCGCGTTTTAATCGGTTACTTGCCGACACGCGCGTCTGTAGCGCGATACACGCTCCTTCGCGCGCGTGCTACACGCGTTTTACTTTGCAAGGAGAGTTGCTCACACGCGTCTGTAGCGCGTTTTTCGTGAGTTTGCGATGCAATCGCAAGTAATCTGCCTATTTCAAGTTTAGCAGCGCCAACAACGCGCGATAGAGAAGGCGCGTCGACGGCGCCTGAAAAAAACGTGGTGTGTAAGAGCTCTAAGAGTAGAGGAAGATCAAAGAAACGATGGATGGATAATGTAAAAGACGATATGGCTAGAAAGAGGATGACTACTGAGATGACGGCTGATAGAGATGTATGGAAGAAAAATACATATTGCGCCGGCTTAAAATAAGCTGGGCAGGCTGATGATGATGTTGATGATCTGGAATTCCACTACTTCACAACATGCTTCTTTCTACAAGGTACTCTCTGAATAGTAGTGGGAAAGTATAGGATGTATTTAGTAAACTTTGTGGGGTACATGAAAAGAGCCTCCACGAGTTGACGATAATTCAGTACGTCCGGCGCACCCTGGGCAGTCAGCCTCGCTACCATCCTTGCTGACTGGCTAATCTTTTCACCACGACATGAGCTATTCTTGTACAGCTCGTGCCGACACGATAGAAGAAGAATAAACTTTGTAAGTGGTTTGGTGATTTCAATTCCAGATTATTGACTGTTGTTTCTCTTAACGCAAAATAACTATCCAAATCCCGCTTATCTAAGGTGTTGTTAAGAGTATTGAACCCAGTAGCAGCTTTACCATTTCACCGTGGTTCACTACTTGAGGTATTGTCATCTGCCCATGTATCCTCCGTGGCAGCTTCTTTGAGAAGTTTCTTCTTTAGGAAGATCTTCAGTTTTTTCTTAAGCCAAATAAATAAAAAAAGAAAATAAGACGACAAACACAGAAATACCTTCTACCCTCTACCCCACAGTATGCTATATGTAGGTATGGTAAAGGACATAAAACCATTCATTACGAGGACCATATCAACCGTCTTCAATATTGTCCTGTACGTCTGAAGTGGGTGAGTCAATAGAAAATCACCAAAAGTCACGTTTTGATTTGTCATGGGGTAGAGAGAGTCCTCTACTGCTACTTATAGCCCTAACAATTTGAAGGATTTGGGTTATGGTACAAGTTGTGAGAATAACAAGGGTCGTGTAAGTTTTTCTGATATACATTAGTTTATACGTTTTAGGCTTGTTCCACCAAAACTACACCACAACCACAACAACACCTGGGCGGGTACAAATTTGTATGAAAATGAATAGTTTAATTCACACGGGCCACATTTTGTCGCCAAAGCTGCGGCGGCACTATTCATACGTAACCACTTTTTGTGGCTGCGATGTAGTGTCGTAGTGGTACGTGGAATTCTCCCTTAAGTTATTATTATTCAGCCATGATTGTCCCACTGCCGGGCCAAGGTCTCCCTACCCTCCTTCTACTCCTATCGGTTTAAGGACTCCTGCGGCCTATCCATCCAATAAGTGTTTTTTTTTTTCGTGGCAAAATCCTCATGGATGCCCTTCGCCCAGGGAAGGCTCTTACCGGCTAAAAACCCACGGTGTTCCTTCTTCTGACCCTTGGCCGGGGTCGCGGGATTCGCAGCTGCATGCACCGCAACCCCGGCAGGCCTCCTGAGAGGCGCGCACGGAATACTGCGCGCCGCCTTCTCGGGCCTGTTACTGGTCTGGCGACGTGTCCCCTAACCCGCCGCCCGCAGGCCACACACTACGGTGGCCGGAGATAGTCGCGCGCCCCCCGGCGCCCGGTGCGTCTGGCGTGGGAAGGGAGAGTGGCAGCTGCCTCTATCTCCCTCTCCGCTCCCTCTTTGGTCGCCATCACCTCCTCGCAGAAGGAGGCGACGGCTTCCCACGCACTCTCGCCCCGGACCATGGACAGAACTACGGCCGGGAACGAAAGGTCACGACCGACTGCCGCGACTAGTTCGCGGCGCTGCGTCGCGGCGCTACGTCACGTCGCCCACGCAGGACACGCCTGCAGCGTGTGCAGCGCCGTGTCCTCGGGGCTATTTTATTTTATTTTATTTTATAATTTTCGGAAAACTTACAGCTAGCAAACACAGTAGGTAATTTGTTAATAACATGAATATGGCCAATTACAAGTTTTCACAAATAGTTATGTTTGGTAAACAAACGGTTTAAGTAGGTACTAAGTAGTAGACAGAGGTTAATTCGCGGATTTAATTTAAGTATACAAATCAAAGGCTATGTTATGTTGTCAAAGAAGTGGTTACAAAGAGTACTCTTTAATTTAGACACACTAGTATTAAATAGATCGATATCAACTTCCTGGCAAGCCGTATTGTATAGACGGCTCGCTCGAATCATGTACGAGTTTTGTCTATATGTAGTTCTTGTCGCTGGTATGTACAACAAACGAGATTTACGGAGAAACGAAGATGATACGCGCAGCCCAATTTTGCTCACCAACTCAGGGACATCGTTGGATCCGTTTGCTATTTTAAATAAAAATGCTAAATCGGCAATTTTTCTTCGCTCAGAAAGTGGAAGAACATGAAATTTTTTACACCTTTTATGATAATTAGATATATATGTATTGGAACGAAATTGAATGTGCCTTAAGAATCTTCTTTGAATGCCCTCTAAACGACTGATATAGATGTTATAGTTTGGACTCCAGACTTGAGAGGCATACTCGAGGTGACTACGAACAAAGGAGCAATATAAGATTTTAATGGTCTTGATACTTCTAAAATCAGACGAGACCCTGAAAATGAAACCCAGTGCTTTCGACGCCTTTCTGACAATGTTATCAATGTGAGTATCAAAAATAAGTTTTGAGTCGAAAGTAATCCCGAGGTCCTTTATAAAATTGACCCTAGCTATTGAGGTATCCAAAAGTTTGTACGGGTAGTATAAAGGGTGAGGTTTGCGGGTGAAAGTGCACACATTGCATTTGGAGACGTTTAAATCCAACTTATTCAAAATACAGTAAGTTTGAAAGGTGTCCAAATCCTCTTGCAGTAAGAGAGCGTCTGCATGGGTAGTTACCCGTTTCATGATCTTCATGTCATCAGCATACAACAATATTTTAGAATGCCGAAAGCAGGAAATGACGTCTTGAATAAAAATATTAAATAAGAGAGGGCCCAATAAGGATCCCTGGGGAACTCCCGAGGGAATACGCATAGCTCTAGATGAGTAGCCATTCAGCACCACAGTCTGACATCTGCCTTCGACATACGACGCGAACCACCTGTATAGATTACCCCTGATACCCATCGATATAAGTTTACGCATTAAGATTACATGATCTATTCGATCGAAACACTTGCTGTAATCGGTATATATAACGTCGACCTGAGACCGATGTGACATAGACTCTGACAGAAAGTCACTACAGAGAACCAGATTGGACGTGGTGGACCGACCTCTTAAAAAACCGTGCTGGTGTTCGCTGAAACTATGTTTGATAGCTGAATAAACTTGTTTGTAAACTATTCTCTCCAATACTTTCGCAAACACACATAATTTGGAGATCGGTCTATAATTCTCGACAGAAGTTTTGGGCCCTTTTTTGTGTATCGGCGTTATATATACCGACTTCCAGATCCTGGGTACCACACCAGTGTCAAGTGATCTCCTATACAGGATTGAGAGCGGGACAGACAAACTTTTGGCACAGCTCGCTATGAAGACCGGTGGCACATTGTCAGGACCTGCAGATTTATTTAGGTCAATTTGCTTCAGTAGCTTATGAACCTCATCTTCACTTATTTCGATAGCATTAATATCAGATGTGATCTGTGCCGCACTGCTAAGGTCCGCAGTGGTGACAACTGGGCGTCTGCTCCCTGCCTATGCGACACAGGTACTTCCCGAAACAACCATGTCCCGAGAGTACCTGCGTCAGCCGGAAGCTGAGGGCGCCGTGACATCTCTCCAGCCACTCCTCCATTACGGGCCTTACCGCCACTATCGCGGCGTGCCCTATCCAATAAGTGTCTAACTCATCCCACTATGTCCTTCTGGGACTGCCGCGACGTCGTCTAACGTTGTGTAGGCTTCACTTAATGGTGAGTTTTGTTCCATTTTAAGCTTGCGGCTTTCTGACCAACTTCAGTAATATCTTTAAGTGCCTTTGTTTCTGAATGCATAATGATTGTGTTATAAGCGAATCAAGTCTAGCGTGTAACAGAGAAAGCGCGGTATGCACTGGCATTCATTCCAAAACGATCCCGACATGACGAGTGACGAAGACGTACGAGCATTGTCGACGCACCCCGTCGTCGAGAGTGCAACGCTGCGCGGCCTGGCCGTGTATCAGCTCATAATTGATGGCTACGTTTGGGTTCGAAACTATAGTGTGACAAGTTTGTGCACGACCGTCCTACAGGACGACAGACGTTGAAGGGGTGAGGTAGCACCTAGTAACTTCTGGTGCAGCGCGCGCGTTTTCCTTCCGAGCTGCATCAGACGCCCCGTTAACATCTACGGTGTAAACGAATTCGTGTAATTCCTTCAAACCGCATGATCTACTGGTGACACTGATTAACCCTGCATAGGTTTTGTTCAGAATCAACAAAAAAAAACTTTTCAAAAAATGAAACATGGTATTCTGTATCTGAGTAATTTTAGCGTCCCGAGTTAACTGACTGCGTGAAGCGATATCGCGCTAGTCGTGTCCATGAGATGTGTAGCCGTGCCTTCATTCATTTATGCATGGCATCCAAATTTTCACACATTTTTTTTTTCTATTTGTTTTTTTTTTTTGTTTTTATTCAATCTAAATCCCGTGCGGGGTTAATCTATACCATTAATAGATCATGTGCTTTGAAGGAATTACACGAATTCGTTAATACCCTGTATAGCACTGCGTCTCCGAACTTGTCGGACTATAGGCGGGCAATCCCGCAAAATGATCGTGAGTATATTTTAAATAATCATGGCAAAATTCTTATAAATTGCACCACATCCGTCAAAGATCGGTGTTTTGTCGGGGATCCTGTTTGCGAAAGCTCCGGTGGCTTTAGCACTGATTAGTAGGCCGCCACGGATTCCCTACAATCCCTTTTTATATGTTTTCTATAGGAAAATTTTGATTGGCTCCCATATAAGGTTTATTGTAAAGGCAGGTTATATTTTTATTTTATTTCTTTGAATCCAGAAAGTGCGTATTCTATTATTTTAGTATCATTTATTGTATATTTTTGTTATCTGCCCTCAATCGCTAAACAACAACGGTTCTTGGAAAGTTCTTTGATATAGTTTTGTTAGGCAGCCAATCGTCTGGCCCGGGGCTAGATTTCAAGGTTGTGAATTTATTTGTGAAGAAATTCTTAGTAATAGGTACAACGCTCGGCTCTATTACTAAGGGTGTACAAAAAAGAGTATCTACAGTGCAGATATCTGCACCACACTAACGAGAAACACATGAACCAAGTGTCTAGTAAAATTCACGAAAAAAGTGTCCTGAGTTTACATATACCACCAGAGCGCACGCCGAGGCGCACGCCAAGGCACACCGCCATATAAACATAGAAATACCAACAAACTAATTTAAATCCTATGTCGTCATCACAATGCCTAAGGGGTTCGAACATTTTCCTATGGAAGCTGGCACAGGCCCCTGCCGCCATTTTCATTTTTTGTCCAATTTGCACGATGAGATTAACATATATTATTATGGGTAGAGGACACTCAAACAAACAAAAAAATATTCAGAGATATAGTCATAGTGCCCTAAAGTGTCACGTTGCCGAGATATTTGGACTCTAAGATTTTTTTTGAAGATTATCTCGATACAATATCTCGGTAACGTGACACTTTAGAGCACCATATCTCTGAATATTTTTTAGTTGTTTGAGTGTCTTCTACCCATATTTACCAGTTACAAAGTGCGCTGCAATAAAAAAACTTTAAGTCAAAATATCTCGGCAACGTGACACTATAGGGCACCATATCTCTGAATATTTTTTGTTTGTTTAAGTGTTCTCTATCCATATTTACCAGTTACAAAGTGCGCTGCAATCTTGAGAAAAAATGTTTAAGTCCAAATATCTCGGCAACGCTACACTTTAGGGCACCATATCCCCGATATTTTTTGTTTGTTTAAGTATCCTCTACCCATAATATGTTAGTGTAATCGTGCGCCACTACTTGGAAAAAAAAACAAAATGGCAGCGGGGGGGCTATGCCAATGCCACAAAGGTTCTATCCCCTTTAGCTTTTCACCATACAAAGATTAGACTGCATGCATTGACGTAAATCAGTCTTCTTTTGTCTACATTCGGTGCGGACATGTTTGAGCGCTGACCCGAGGTCCATGTGTTTCTACGTCAATTAAGTATGCATCAATTTTAACCTTCGCTGTAAATTGCCTGAAACCACAATTCTAACGTGTTCGCCGGATCTGGGTGGTAGATCATTTATCGCTCACGACATAGTATGTATGCAGGTTTATTTTTAGTCCCAACCACACGGCAAATCTGTACCCTTGCAAATCTCACCCTTTCAGGATAGGCGGGGACATAATCCACCATCAAGTCCATCAATCAGCATGACAAATGCCCTTCATGCCTCCATATTGTGCTGGTATAATGATAGTTCTTGTTCATTGTCAAAATAGAGCGTCGTTTGCTTATTTTAAGAAATTACTTTTAGATTTGGTGGGCTCGTGGCTAATTAATAACCGCGTGAATCAGATGATTTGCAAGGTTAAGTTGCGCTTGCTGCGGTCAGTCCGTGGATAGGTGACCATTCGATACTCATCGACAACCCTCCGTGTCTCGAAGAGCTCGTTAAACCGTCGGTCCCGGGTGTCATACGAATACCTATGACAGTCGTTACGGGTAGTCAGAAGCCCGAAAGTAACAACAGGTCTAATCTTAGGATATTGGCATTACCCAGCAACTGGGCTGTGGAGGTCTGAAAGAAAGAAAAAATATTTATTCTTACGCCCAGACGGACGCACACGCATACTTAAAATTAAAAACATAAATAGTCTTAATTTTATTAATTCTAACACAAGTTAATTGCCTGGCAAACCAAACATAAAACAATTAAAAAGTAAAAAATAAAACTACCTATTACTAAATTTGTAATCTATCATCAATCGCAAGTTTGCATATTTATTCTGTGGTTACCTAGACATCTTCCTGTTACACTACGACATTAACTATTAAAAAAATATATTAACTAGCTTATGCCCGCAGCTTCGCTTTCGTGAAATTTTGAACCCGTTAAATGACGATTTTCCATACAAACTTTCATCCCCTATTTCACCCTGTTAGGGGTTGAATTTCCAAAAATCCTTTCTTGGCGCACGTCTACTAACTTTAAACTATCTCCCTGCCAAATTTCATCTTCATACGTCTAACGGTTTTCGATATTTCGTGATGAGTGAGTGAGTGAGTGACCTTTCGCTTTTATATATTTAGATTAGATTGAATACTTGAATTTGCGCGTCGCATGGTGCATAAGAATTTAGGTCGTTGCTCAGCTATATGCTGTGACTTTAGACGAGCCCAATGCCAACAGCGCTGATTTTCAGTCTGATGGCAGTTGCTCCGTGTAAAACATCTGGGGCCCAATTCTCCCAAAATAAATTGTTGCCAAACGCAATCGAACCACAACCGTCAGTCAGTTTTTGTTTTCGAAAACTTTCAAAATGATTGATTTTGTTTTTTGTGTCAAACAATTTGATAGTTTTTGGAATTGAGAACAGGGGCCCAATTCTCCTAAAACAAATTGTTGCCAAACGCAAACGAACCACAACCGTCAGTCAGTTTTTGTTTTCGAAAACATTCATAATGATTGATTTTGTTTTTTGTGTCAAACAATTCGACAGCTTTTGAAATTGAGAACTGTCAGAATGAAAGGTTTGGCCTTGGTTCGGTTGTGATTTATCAAGATTTATTTTAGGAGAATTGGGCCCCTATCTAAATGAACGGTTCGGCCTTGGTTCGGTTGTGATTTATCAAGATTTATTTTAGGAGAATTAGGCCCCAGGTTAGACTAGAAGCTGACCCCAACAGAGTTGGGAAAACAGCTTGGCAGAACAACTTTTGGATTTGGAATATAATCTTATTTTGTAGTTATTAAAGTCTGCGCAAAAAGCTAACAGTTCAAAAGCTAGACCAGAACCATCCCTAAAACTACAATAGCTCCCTTAACTAAAACTTAACTATTAAACAACTCAAGGCAAAGGGGAGGGTCATAACAAAGGCACGAACTATTAACCTTGCGAACTTAACGGCAATGTACGAAGTAAATCTCACATAGCGAAGTCCAAAGAAAGTTTGTATAAAACAAACTGCGAACAACGGCATTAAATTTCAATCACAACACAATATGGCGACCTAGTTCCTGATACCGACTTTATCCTTAAAGTGGGCGGTGGATTAGCGATTAGTCGTTGCGTTTGTTTGATTCAGTTCTATTTTACTTTATATTCCCTTTAGATTAAGAATTTTATTCGAAATGTACTTAATTAATTACACTATTTCCGAAAATAATATTTGTAAACGGAACGAAAGAGTCTAGATCTCACGACACAGGGAATTCTAGTGTGAGGTCTAGGACTTCAACGAAATTATATGTAATCTTTTTGAAACAATAAATTTATTCTTATTCTATTCTTATTCTTCTTTCGCAGCTTTAGGTGAAGGTGAAAATGAAACATAAAAAAAAAATTTGGTTGTGGATGCCAATCAATCGACACAAACTCAAATCTCAACATTAACAATTACATAGGTGGTTTTCCTAATCATGGATGCTGTTATTGTATTACAGGGTGGTAATTTGACATGGGGCACTAAGGGCAGCTACAACCGTTATACCTACAGGAAAACTTAGGAGACTGTCCATATTTTTTGTAAATATTTTGCTCAGCATTTACAGATTTTGAAAGAAATGTACTGTCAGCGAGAAAAAGAGCAGTTTTCATAAAACATTTTCTGTCTCCCGAAAACGTTTTTTTTATAGCTACAACGGTTAACGTAGCTGCCCTTACAACCCCATCTCAAATTACCAGCCTGTATACAGATTAACTGTTCTAAGTATTTTATTTATTTATTTATTGCACAATGTAGTTTACAGAAAACTTATAGGATAGGTTATTCCAAACACGCATAGACCCTGATAGGGTATTGCAAGGCATACAATAATATAGCTTATAAGTTATTCAATTATTAGGAAAATTAATCACATTAAAATAAGGTTAGATTGGCGATTACATTAAAATTCTATTACTTAGGTATATAGGTAAATTATTTTATTCATATAACATTCATAGTAGGTAAGAATATACATAGATACATCGGAATCGAACCCGCGACAAATAGCGTAGTCAGACGAACGCCTAATCGTTGTGCTAAACGGATCATCAATTTTAAGACGGACACCCAGACAGAAAGACATTTGTAAAGTCTTAATAAAGAAAAAATCTGTAGCAAGATCACTTCATTGCTTCAGCCTATTGGTACTTCACTGCAAGCAGCTTCTCAGTATTTTATCACCATCCATAGTTTTCCTATACCCAATTCTGAACACTTCCATTTACGTCAAACATTTTTATCCGTTCCTGGTATTCTAAAAGGTAAAAAACAACAGTTCCGAGTAAAATTGCTGTCTACACTTTTTCAAGAATTCTTTTGATTCTACTTCAATATTAAAACGAAACAGGGAACTATTCCGACTTTTTTGCATCGCCGTGAACAGGCCGCCTCGCCCTCAGTTCCGTTCGCTAGAATAGGTAATAAACTTCGATATTAGTTTTAGAGTGGCGTTCAAAAGTGTCAAGTTAGTTGGGAACATGTTATTGTGGGCCTGACATGGAGCGAGACTGACTTGTCTACTCTTAATGGAACCAGAACTAATATAGTGAATGTGAGTAGTTTTATTTTTTAGGTGTAGAGTAAACAAGTCTTTACATCAATACGACAATGTCTTGTCACCGTAATGTGAGCTGCATGTATGAGTCTTTTTTTGTATGTTGTCGTTTATCAAACAAACTGACGACTAACCTGGTGCCCAATTCTACTAACAGAAACGTTTATCAATTGCAACTGAATCGTTTATTCAGACAGTTTTCGTTTACAAAAACTATCAAATTATTTGCCAACAAAAACAAAACGAAACATTTCTGTCAACAAGTCTGAATAAAGGTTTAAGTGGTGGTGGTTACCGCCGCCTATACAAGGTACTGTGTCGCCGTGCTTTTATTAATTTACTAGCTTCGCTCGAGTTATTTATAATAAAAAAAAAAACTCTTCACACACTACTAAAGTTTCTTTAATCTAATTATATAAAAGCGAAAGGTCACTCACTCACTCATCACAAAATATCGAAAACCGCTAGACGTATGAAGATAAAATTTGGCAGGGAGGTAGTTTATAGTTAGTAGACGTCCGCTAAGAAAGGATTTTTGGAAATTCTACCCCTAAGAGGGTGAAATAGGGGATGAAAGTTTGTATGGAAAATCGTCACTAACGGGTTCAAAATTTCACGCAAGCGAAGCTGCGGGCAAAAGCTAGTAATACATATAATTCAATCATGATTCGAAAGACACGTTGCGCCAACTATTATGTTTTCCGTTATCCGTATGTACACCTGACAACGTGTATGCAAAATTTCAGCATGATCGGTTCAGTGGTTTAGGCGTGAAAAGGTAACAAACAAAGAAACTTAGTTTCGCATTTATAATATTAAGTTAGGATGCGTAGCATCGAAATGCTCTATCACATAATACCAGACCATTAACAACAATGCGATATGTTAATATGATTGTTAAAAGATTTTTGTTCCATTCTCATATCGTTATAAACAATTAAGCATACTTATGTGACCCCAATTTACAAAGGGTTAACTAACATAAGGGTTTTGCGGTCAATAATGTGTATTGGTATTTAATACGCCCAACATTTCTGTCTATTTTTCGGTATAGAACTAAATATTTGGGGTGAGAACGATTACAGTAATTGGAGGGAAAGTTGTGTCATCTTTTTCCTGTCTAAAGGCACGCTTGTTTCAATAAATAAGTAATTTGAGACTTTTTAATGCCTCTAGTCTCAGTAGTTCGGTTATATTCTTGAGTACTGAGATTAATTTTGTCTCATTAGTTCGGTTATGACGTCAAACCGAGCTGTTGAGACTAAAAAAGATACCAGTAGTCCGGTTAGGGATGTAAACAAACATATTGTCTGAAATCATAGTTTGGTAGTTATTAATTAATAGGCACTTTCATAAGAATACTGACCGGATAATACTGAAATCATTAACCGTACTACAGAACACAAGTCTCAACAGTTCGGTTTGACGTCATAACCGAACTAATGAGACAAAATTAGTCTCAGTAGTCCGGTCCCGAACAAAACAACCGAACTACTGAGACTAGAGGTTTTAATCACCGCGTAGCGTGTCACATTTTTGTTCTAAGTACAGACATGCCCACTGCCACTTATGTTTGGCAATTCTTCGAGCTATGTCGATTGTCCTGATTCTCCTGCGGATCTCATTATTTCTGATATGACCATGCAGGGAAACTCCGAGCATAGCCCTCTCCCTTTAGGCCCTCCCTCACTCTTTAGGTTACCTTGAGCCTTCTTACGAGGCCCTTTGTGAGCGACCACGTTTCAGTTCAATGACGACACGTTTGGTGCAGTGGCTAAGCGATTGGCTTCTGCGCTACGGGTCGTGGGTTCGATTCCCACACGGAACAAAAATTTGTATGACCTACAGGTGGTTGTTTCGGGTCTGGGCGTTTGTTTGTGAGATTTGTGTCTGTAAACGCACCCACGATACAAGAGAAATCTTAGTGTGGGGCAACGTTTTTTCAAAGAAATAAAAAACAAACTTTAAAAAAAAGTAAAAACCGACTTCAAAGAAATACTAAAAGGAGTAAAATAATTACCATAATATAAAATTAACAGTTTCAGAAGTCGGTGGCTTACTATTTGCTTCAGTGTAGAGTTGCACCGACTTCTGAAACTGTTAATTTTATATTATGGTAATTATTTTACTCCTTTTAGTATTTCTTTGAAGTCGGTTTTTACTTTTTTTTAAAGTTTGTTTTTTATTAAATACGTTTTAGTGTCATAATTTTAATCCCCTCCTTCATAACCCTTCTTTTTGGCTTTGACGTAGTCGGGCATAAAAAGTCCTTTCAAATGATACCTTACACGATATAATGAAAACATTCCAAAGGGGGGTAGGGGGGGACACGCACCCCCTCCTCTTTTCCAGTAGTCAGTTCCCAACAACAAATATAAACAAAGCAATATTAGTAATTTGAGAATTTTGCTTTGATCCGATGAGGAGTTCCGTTCCATATCTCTGAAGTTCATGGTCTAATCATAACAACATTTATATGGGACCAATCGGGAAGTATACCCATTCGAACAAAAAAAGAATTTTTCAAATCGGTTCATAAATGACGGAGATATGAGGTAACAAACATAAAAAATAAAAAAAAATAAAAAAAATACAGACGAATTGAGAACCTCCTCCTTTTTGAAGTCGGTTAAAAAAAAAAAAAAAAAAAGTTCAGTAAGTAATCACTGGCAACACTCACTGGTCTAGGTAGAAAAGGTCCGCAAGGACCATCTACAGCAGACGAACAGAAAAAAAAAACACTTAAGGTTTTACCACACCGATCGATCGATGCCATCGATTGATGGTAAAATGGATTAGTCGAAGTCCATCGATAGTTTCTACTACATCAATCGATCGACTAAACGTCAACCGATGTCGTTCGATGGCATCGATCGACGATAGATCGATTGGTGTGGTAACACCCTAATGGGGCATTCACACGGGTCGATTTTCGGGTCGATTGTCGGGTCGATTTTCGGGTCAGTTTTCGGGTCGATTTTCGCACGGCTAGGCCGCACGGCGAAAATCGACCGTGTAAATGACAATTCGACTAGGCCGCAAGTGACAAGCGACGCGACTGGTGACTTGCCGCAAGGCTAAAATCGACCCATTTACACGGCCCCATTACAAAAACTTTCGTCTTGAGACGCTGCGGGAGTTGGGAGGAAAATATATTACGATGCTAGGGGAGGCCTATGTCCAGCAGTGGACGTCTTTCGGCTAAATAATGATGATGATACAGACATGAACAATTTGCTTTAAGAACCGTTTAAAATTACATCGAAAATAGTCGTTCAATCATAAGGTTACATATACACGGTGACACTGACATTCGACACAATACAATCGCGACACTGAAATTAAACCCGAGCTAATGCGCAACTCAGTGTAACAGCGACGTACACACTACGACACTCGGTGTCGACACTGAGTGTCGAGTGTAATGTGTCGCCGTGTATCCTTACCATAATCGTTGAAAAAAAAATACTTCCCAGCCTCAAATCAAATCAATCAAATCAAAAATTTTTATTTCACATAAACCAATACAGGCGCTTATGAAAAGTCGAATTTAGGTGCACGGTTCCAATTAGTCGTTTCCTATGGAGAAGAACCGGCAAGAAACTCCATGGTTACTCTTTTAAAAAAAAGGATATCTTTAACAACTTCAGTAAATACAGTAATATGATTTATGATAGTTAAGAGAGAACAATGTAGTCTTGACCACAGACCTGTGAGTAATGTAATACCAAGTCTTGAGTACAAAAATTAACCAAAAAGAAAAAAAAAATAACACAATATGAATAATAGTAATTTACACAATTATATGTATAGGCAAGTCCACGAAGTTCTCACATTTACAAAAGATAAAATGAAGCTAAACTATATAAAACAATTGACATGATTAAATGTCATCAAAACTTAGAGAAAAAATTATTGTAAGATAAGATAAAAGATATCTTGAGAGTAACGACAGCAATAAAAATAAAAAATAAAAATCATAATTGAGGATAGTTAATAGACATACACATACGTCGTTAATGAGGTACCAGGGAAGCCACATGTGCAGGGACTAATGCCAAACATCCTTGTCGTCAACGTAGTCCTTAGTCTTGTAGTATGCTTTTTGAGTGAGGACACGTTTAATATGGGTTTTGAATTTTCCCTCGGTAAGATCTGTTACAGATTTCGGCAACTTGTTATAAAAACGTACGCCATTACCTAGAAATGACTTACTAGTCTTGCTTAATCTAAATTTAGGTATCACAATTTTATGTTTATCCCGTGTATTTTTATCATGAAAATCGCTCCTAACATTAAACAAATGCAAATTTTTTCGCACATATAAAATATTTTCTAAGATATAGAGTGATGGCAAAGTTAGTATTTTAATATCTTTAAACACGTTTCTAAGGGACTCGCGGGAACCCAGGTTATAAATTGCACGGATTGCCCTCTTTTGTAGAATAAAAACCGAATCTACGTCAGCTGCAGAGCCCCACAACAGAATGCCGTAGGACATAATGCTGTGGAAATAAGCGAAATACACTAACCTAGCTGTAGCCACATCAGTCAACTGCCTAATTTTCCTAACTGCATACGCAGCAGAACTTAACCTAGCCGACAGGGCAGTAATGTGAGCACCCCACTGCAATTTAGAGTCGATAGTTATACCTAAAAATACGGTTTCATGAATTGTATCAAGTTTGTTGCCATCAAGCATTAAATTTAGACCTACTTGGGGTACATTAGGTAGTGAAAACTTAAGGCATTTCGTTTTATTTGCATTTAGTAACAGATTATTGGCTGTAAACCATTTAGAAAGAACAGTTAGGCTCTCATTGACATGTAAGACGTCCCTATCTTTTCTATCTATTTTAAAAATTAAGGAAGTATCATCAGCAAATAAAATTATATCGGAGAAATTGGACATCATATAGGGGAGATCATTTATATAAACTAGAAATAGAAAAGGCCCAAGAATTGAGCCCTGAGGCACGCCCATTCTAACCAGAGATCCCGACGATATAGCACCATTGACACCCACTCTTTGCTGTCTATTTGACAGATAGGAAAAAACGAGGTCAGCAGCTAGTCCACGAATTCCGTAATGGTGTAGTTTACAGATAAGTGTGTTGTGGTCAACGCAGTCGAAAGCCTTGGAGAGATCACAGAAGATGCCAACAGCATCCTGAGAGCTCTCCCAGGATTCCAAAATTTGAGTGACTAGTTTCACTCCTGCGTCTGTGGTCGACCTACCTTTCGTGAAACCATACTGGCGACTGTGCAATATCCCGTTTAGGTTGAAATGAAACATCATCTGATCAAGCATAATTTTTTCAAAAATTTTACTTAGTGCTGGGAGCACAGAAATGGGTCTATAATTAGAGGGGTTATTCTTGCAGCCCGATTTGAAGATTGGTATTACCTTGCTGTGTTTCATCAAATCGGGAAATGTACCGCTATCTAAACATTGGTTGAATATGCCTGCAAGTAAAGGGGCAATGGTATCAATGATGACTCCAAGAACCCTTACAGAAATGCCCCATAAGTCTTCCGTGTTTTTTATGTTAAGACTTTTAAATGCTTTTTTAATCGAAGCAGTAGTAATATGCTCAAATTCAAAGATAGGTATGTCTTTACAGAAATTTTGTTTAAGTAGTGATTCAGCTAATGTAGAGGACGAGGCAAGGGATTTCGTAACCTCTACCGGGATGTTTGTGAAAAAGTTTTCGAGTGTCTGAGCGACTTCAAATTTATCTACAATAGACTTATTATCATATTTTAAAGTTAGTTCGCTATCCCGTTGTTTTGTGTTTCCGGTTTCTTTGTTTATTACCTGCCACACAGTTTTTATCTTGTTTTTAGAGGCATCTATTTTGTTACTAATTAGTCTAGACTTAGCTTGGGTACAAACACTCTTAAATATCTTTGAATAATATGCCTTTTCCCAACTATGTTGGGGTCGGCTTCCAGTCGAACCGGATGCAGCTGAATATCAGTATTTTACATGGAGCGACTGCCTATCAGACATCCACAACCCAGTAACTGGGTAATACGATACTCTTGGTAAGACTGGTTGTCAGACTTTCTGGCTTCTGACCAACAGTAACGACTGTCAAAGATCTACAAATGACAGCCGGGACCAACGGCTTTTACGTGCTTTCCGAGGCACGGAGGAAACTCGCTATGGTAAATGGTCACCCATCCACAGACCAACCTCGGCAAGCGTGGCTTAACCCGGAAGATCGGTCTATGCGGCTGTAATTATTTAGCCACGAGCTCCTTACCATAATCGTTGAAAATAGATTTCAAACAATTGAAGATTTTATAAGATTTTTTAAAACGTAAGTATATACAGCCACTTATTTTTTATTCATTATACAAGTTGTGTGCTAGTTACGTTCAAAGTTACATGCATCAAAGTACTCGTAACTTTGAAATGCACGAACCACCTTCAAGCTTGTTCGGTAACAAACATGCATCGTATATTTAGTTCTGTTATGTGTGTGCCTACGTGTTAAAATAGTGTTCATAAACCTGAAACGTGCTTCGATAGCTAATACTTTGATGTTACAGAGGTGTGTATTAAACACAGCCTGTATTTTTCTAAGAAAAATCTTTATTTACGCGAAATATATTATAAGCAGTGATAGCCTAGCAACAATGTATTTGAGTATTTTTTAAAACTAGCTTTTGCCTGCGGCTTTGGTCGCGTTAATTTTGAATTTGACAATCAACTCTTAACACACTACTAAAGTGTCTATAATAATAATAATTCAATCATGATTACTGGTATTCAGCCGCATTAGACTGTATTAGACTGGAATCTGACTTCAATATATTTGGGTAAAAGCTAGACAGAACAATAGAAGAAAACAGATTTATTTATGACTAGCTTTTGCTCACAGTTCCGCTTGCGTGAAATTTTGAGCCCTCGTTAAGCCCCTTGTTATGTGCAGTAAAAGAATCAAAAAAAGCTTTCATCCCCTATTTAACCACTTACGGGTAGAATTTCCAAAAACCCTCAAACATATATATTTATTTCTCACCAAGAGCCTACATTTTTAATTCCATGCTTCTTACTTCAAAAGTAACAGATTTCTCATAAAAACTTTTAACACATATTTCACCCCGTTAAGGGTTGAATTTCCAAAAACGCTTAAACACGTGTAGTTTTATTTCTAACCAGAAACTTTACTATTTAATTTCATGCGTCTTACTTCAAAAATTACGAACTTACACACAAACTTAAATCCCCTATTTCACCCTCTTAGGGGTTGAATTTCGAAAAATTCCTTCTTAACGAACGTCTACTAGCTATAAACTACCTCTCTGCCAAATTTCATCTTTATACGTCTAGCGGTTTTCGATATTTCGTGATGAGTGAGTGAGTGACCTTTCGCTTACATATATTTAGATTAGATTTAAGGACGCTCATAACCAACAAAAAATATCAAAAAGTAAAAATAATAACAAAAGAAAACAAAAATAAAATTTGGGAAAATATGCCTCACATCCGAGTAATTTCGTCACTAATCATTTTAATTTTCACACAAAGTCGCGGGTATCACCAAGCATCTATAACACAAGCTAACTATTTATAAATAAAATAAGTATGTAACTGCCTAAATTGAATCAAATTTTCCCCGCGTCGCGTTTTTATGGGCCTTTTAAGATAAAAATATGGACTTGTTTGTAGAAAAATAAATTATTTTCTTTTTTTAACGGCCTAGCTATGACAATATTTTAGCGAAATTAATTTTTCAGACTTATATTAGTGAGATGAAAGACTTTTGATATTACCTTTTTTATGCTGTCGCTACATCAAGGTGGAGTAGAAAAAAAGTGTAGGTAATTTTAGACTGAAATTCGTATCTTATTTTATTCTGTGAAAGATTAACCAATTATTTATTTATCTCAGTTCTTTTAATGTAATATTATCGTCTGTGAAGTTTTAACAGTGCGGAAGTCAAAAATGGCTACTTTACTCGTACAAGAGAGTGAAAAAACTATTTAAAACAAGCGTGATCTTCGCTGAACGCAATATTGTTTTTAATTATCACTAGCGACCCGCCCCGGCTTCGCACGGGTGCAATGTATTATACATATAAACCTTCCTCTTGAATCACTCTATCTGTTAAAAAAAACCGCATCAAAATCCGTTGCGTAGTTTTAAAGATCTAAGCATACATACGGACAGACAACGGGAAGCGACTTTGTTTTATACTATGTAGTGATTACAAATAAACTCTTTGATGATTTAATAAATCTTTGAAAATCTGTTATCGGTAGCGGGTAGCACTGGGCAATGTTGACAAAGGAAGGTAGTCGTCGATATGGATGAACGCACCCGATGTTATAAAGGCGGCGGTCATTCGACGAAGCAGGAGCATTCCGTGTTGATCAGCTGACGAAGTCTGACCTTTTATATCTGACTAGCTTGTCCTTATTTTATGATCTTGTAATAATTGTGTAAAGTAATATATTGTGATCTAGTTTATGTTACTAATACTAACCCAAATACAAGTACTCTCAGTGGTGGAGAGTCTATGTTGGTTTTATTTACTGTGTTTACCTTGCTCGCAATCCTGACATACCGAGATTAGCTAAAACTGTAATGATAGAATCACCCCTGAACGATTATATTGTTGTGTCATTTACATCAGAAGTGGAACAAGAAAAAACCAGTCCACATTATGATTGTATACCCACATGTAAATATTTTTGAAAAGTTAAATCCCCTATAGACGGACTGACAAAAACTTGATATTACAATGGTGAGAAGTGTGAGAGTGAGAAAATGTGATAAATCCGGTGAGTCACAACCATTTTATTATGTGTGAAGGAATTTTGATGAAGGAAATATAATATGAGAGGTTATTTATTCGTGTAAAATAAATATTAAATGATATCTTTGCTTATTCATGTAAAATAAAAGAGATGTTATCTGTATTTATCCGTGTAAAATAAATGAGATGATATCTGTGTTTATTAGTATAAAATAAATATGATGGTATCTGTATTTATTCGTGGAAAATAAATACGGCATCTGTATTTATTCGTGTAGGAAAATACATTGCAAGTCGTATTAGAGTTTGTGGTGAGATGCAACCAGGGTTGATCTTTGGCACCGCCCGGTTTGGCCAGCCGGAGTTGGCCAAAGGCTTCGCCTGGGGAAAACTGAAACTCTAACGTGGCGAAGCAATTGTTATAGGGCTGGAACCAAGGCGGGATATGCCATGATATGGCTAGATCCAAGGCGGGTGATGCCATGTTGATAAAGCAGGATCCCAGGCGGGTGATGCCAAATGAGTTGGCTAAATCCAAGGCGGGTGATGCTATTAATTGATAAATGAAAATGCAGTGAAAATGAGATTCTGTTTTGAATTAATGTTTTGAAAATATTGATATTTGTTTTTTATTCGTTTTGTTATAATTCTTGTTGTAGAATGGTACAAAATAGTTTATTGAAATTAAAAAGTAGTTTGTTATAATTACATGGTTTAAAATGTATTTTTGTAGACGAAAACAGGAAATTGTATTTATTATTGACGATAATTATTATGACGGCTTCCGTTAAAGATTAATTTGTCAAATTCATTTTTAAATAAGAAATAATTTGACTTATTTTCGTTAGAGAAGTGTATAATATGTATTGTATTGTTGTAAAAAGGTTGTAGTATTAGCGCATTATAGAAATATTATGTTTACAACATCATGTCAGTTTTGTAATATGGGTTTGTGAATAATTGAGATATTATTTTGATCCTGAAAAGTTTTAAAGGTTGATACTTAAGTATTATGATTTTGGGAATAACTGAGATAATATTTTAAGTGTTTATAATTATGTACTATGATACTGTGAATAATGATTAAAGATTTAAAGATATTTAACCATGAAACATTTAGGATGTTTGTTTTCTGATTTTGTGAAGAATTGAGATATTTAAGAATGTAGGATTTTGTGAATAATAATGAGATAATGAATCGTGAATTATTTTAATCGTTGTTATGTACTATGAGTTTATGAATAATGAGATATTTAATCTTGAAATATTTTAAGTGTTTAACGTACTATGAGTTTGAAGTGTTTATATGCTGGTACAATGAATTGTGAATAATTGAGATATATAATCCTGGAATATTTTAAGTGTTAATGTACTATGAGTTTGTAAATTATTGAGATATTATGTTCTGATTTTGTGAATAATTATGAGATTTTTACGAATGAAATATTTTAAGTGTTTATGTATTATGGCTTTGTGAATCGTTGAAATATTTAACCAAGAAATATTTTAAGTGTGTATTATGAATTTGTGAAAAACTATAATGAGATATTTAGCCCTGAAAAATATTGTAAATGTATTTAAATGATTTTATGAATTTGTGTATGATGAGATTGTGTGTTTATGTACCTATTATGATTTATTGAATAACTAAAATTTGTTGTTTAACCAAAGTAGAACTGTCTAATAGGCATCTGAGATAGTATTTTATGAAAATGTGAAAATGTTGGAAATCTAATGTGTGGATGTTTGTAAGATGTTGATACGAGAAGTTATGAACGAATATAGAACTAGGTTGATACTGAATGAATATCAACTAGTTTAAGTCATGGGTGATGAGCTTGTTGGCCGTCGATGGGATAACAAGCTCTAATCGATTCAAACATTCTTTGGATGCTCTTCATTTTACTTTGGTCAAAGACATGAGTAACATGACGAGGTCAAAGATGAGTGATCAGGTGTGGCCGAGATGTGTACTGTATTATTTGTTTCTGTTTAAGGTTCAGAGGTGTCACTGAAGTCAGGCCTTGATGTACAATCTTGACGATGGGGTTGATGGTGCGTCAACCACCAACCACCAACACACGAGGACGTGTGTTTTGCAGGAGGGCCGTGTTATCGGTAGCGGGTAGCACTGGGCAATGTTGACAAAGGAAGGTAGTCGTCGATATGGATGAACGCACCCGATGTTATAAAGGCGGCGGTCATTCGACGAAGCAGGAGCATTCCGTGTTGATCAGCTGACGAAGTCTGACCTTTTATATCTGACTAGCTTGTCCTTATTTTATGATCTTGTAATAATTGTGTAAAGTAATATATTGTGATCTAGTTTATGTTACTAATACTAACCCAAATACAAGTACTCTCAGTGGTGGAGAGTCTATGTTGGTTTTATTTACTGTGTTTACCTTGCTCGCAATCCTGACATACCGAGATTAGCTAAAACTGTAATGATAGAATCACCCCTGAACGATTATATTGTTGTGTCATTTACAAATCCTAATAATCTTCTTCATTTCAAGTAATATTGTGGCTTTTGCAGTGTGTCTGTTTTTGTCACAAAATGACTTACGCACTGTCAGAACTTCACTGACTATATTATTTTGGCATGCAAGCCGACGGCCCACCTGAAGGAAAGTGGTTACATACTACTGTAGAATCACCTTCATGGGCATTCACCTACCTACTTGCTATTTATATTTTATACTTTTTTATTGATGACAGATGTGATTCTAATTTAGACTTGGCTTCGGGATTTTTTTTTTTTGGACACCATTGTGATTTTTTGATACAATTATTTTCTGTATAATTTGTATTGATAAATGTTATAAACTGAAATTTGGAATATTTCTATAGCAGAACAGTTTTTGATATTTTACTGAAATGAAGCGTATCAAGTTAAATAAAAAGCATTTGTGGAATTTCTACGTGTTTCCCTTGGTGTTATTAACAGCTGTGGCATATTATCCAACTGGAAAGCCAGATAAAGAAGCTGCGCCCCGATGGTAGTCCCTTCTCCCTCCTTTTCACTTCGTCTCCTGCCCTACCTACACTTGCGAGATCGGCGATCGGACCTGCTGTCGTCTACCGGCATGACTAAATGCTACAGCCGGTCTGTTTGCTGCCGCCGGTTTCTATCAGATGGCTGTGTGGGCCATCAACGAACGCCGTGAATACAAGAAGGAACTCGCTGACTACTCCAAGGGACGTAAAGCTATGCGGACTCTTACTCGTATAGGCACTTTATTATTATTATTTTATGTACTAGGTATTGAATGCTCTACACATTCTTTACAACTGGTGTAGCAGACGTGCTCAGGAGATCCTGGGGCCGTCTGTTACATTACAATACATACATAATCACAGTCCCAGTGCTGGGCGTGGGCCTCTTCTCAGAATGAGAAGGGTGTAAGCCACCACGCTGGCCTGGTGCGGGTTGCCGAACTACACACACTATTGAGAACTTTATAGAGCCCTCTTAGGTGTGCAGATTTCCTCAAGATGTATTCCTTCACCATTAAAAAAAGTAATAATCAAATTCTGATCCCCATATCGCTACATAGTATAAAACAAAGTTGCTTACCGCTGTCTGTCGCTATGTATTATATTATGGTGTTTGATATGTTTTGTTTATTTGTTTAAGTAAATAATGGACATACAATTTAACAGATTATAGAATAGCAGAACTCAGGTACCCATGGTAAGATTAAACTTGTGTTATGGGCACCAAAGACCGCTTCACATTGTAATTTTGAAGATTGCACAGTTCATCAGGAAAAATACTAAAATAAAATTTCAAAAAACAAAAGTGAGTTTGAGTGAGTGTGTGCGTGCGTGTGTGTAACGGGGGGGGGTTACTAAGTGTGCAGTTGTCAGTAACATGAATAGTAATATAGAGTAAGATTAATGTGATGCAAGGTGCTATGTCAATCTCAAAAGGTGTGTATGTATGCTTAGATCTTTAAAACTAAATAATAAAAATAGATAGAGTGATTCAAGAGGAAGGTTTTAAGCTATAAAACGTACACGTGCAAAGCCGGAGCGGGTCGCTAGTGAATTTATAATATCAGAGGTGCGGACTGCGACCGAAGTCGGATCCTCGTGTATGGAAGGCAACTGTTCAACCGGTAGGCTATCACTGCTTCAATTTGGAAAGTGGGAATGGAAAATGAGATGGGGCATCAACCGGGGACTATCCACGGCTGCAGTATTGGAGTACAGTCATGGACAGTCCCAGGTGGGTGCAAGACTATTGTAAAATATGGTAAAAATGGTCTATGGGAAGGGGTATTTAGTGGACTGGTTAACTTCTATTGCCGGAAGAAAGCGGCCTTTCAAGTTTAAGGTAGGCCATCACTGCTTCAATTTGGAAAATGGGATGTGGCATCAACCGGAGTATATTCATGGCTGCACTATTGCAGTACAGTCATGGACCATCCTGGGTCGGTGCAAGACTATTGTAAAATTTGGTAAAAATGGTCTATGGAATGGGGTGTTTAGTGGACTGGTTAACTTCTATTGCCGGAAGAAAACAGCCTTTTAAGTTTAAAATCGAAATATGTTGGCAGACGGTGACTCTCCAGCTCACTAGCTGGGCCCCCTGAATAGCTGCTAGTAGATAGGCGAAGGGGGTAATAACGCGCGAGCCATCAAATTGTTATTATTATGACTGCAAACCGCAAGGAATTTGACAGTTTTGAATTTTTTCCCCGACTGCGTGACAACAAAAACAGGGTTGATAAAATAATACTAAAAAGACTGCAATAAAAAAAATTACTGCATGTTAAGATTTAATAGCTTGATTTTTGAAAACCTACGTAAATCTCTCGTCATCTTGTTTCCACCTTTTTACTTCGCTTTTTATGCAGTCGGATTTTTTGTTTTTTTTTTAATTATTCAGTCGGGTTTTTAGTTTTTATATTTTTACCTCGGTTCTCAGTGGCGCCGTCCTGGTGGCAGAAAAAATCCTTGATGTCCCCATTGTGCCGCTTTATGATGATCACAAAATGCCTCACAGTGACTATTGATAAAACCCAAGTTACTGACGTTTTAAAAAGAGACCATTGTACTGGTGCTGTCCTCATACCGATACTCCACAAACAATGAAGGTTTGACAGCGTCGATAAAATAAAATGTGGATAAAATAAAACCTTTACACAAAGGCGGTTAATAAACTGCATGCCGGCACCGTTCAGGGCCGATGAGGCTCTACATACATAAATAAATGTATGTAACAGAGTGCCATTCGTTACACATCGAGACCCTGTGCCTTGGACTCTTGGAGAGCACGCTAAGCCGTCGGTCCCGGGTGTCAGACGAATACCTATGACATTCGTTACGGGTAGTCAGGGGCCCAATTCTCCTAAAATAAATCTTGAAAAATCACATCCGAACCAAGGCCGAACCATTCATTCAGACAGTTCTCAATTTCAAAAGCTGTCTTATTGTTTGACACAAAAACAAAATCAATCATTTTGAAAGTTTTCGAAAACTATGTTCAATAAATGTGTCATTACGAAATAAACATCTGAATTGAGAATCTCCTCCTTTTTGAAGTCGGTTATAAAGCAGGAATTAATATTCTCATATTGCCAGAATTAACTCACAATTAATGATAATGTTCGAACAGACTTCAAATTCTTACAAATTACAATAATTAACAAACTCATTATAACCCTCAACCACAAATCAACGTAAAATCTACACATAATTACAATTTAATCACCGATTACGATTACCGAATGCGAATCACGTAGCGAACACGAATAATCGAGTAACCCGATTGATTATATCGATAAACTTGCAAACTATAATCGTTTTGTGTGTGTTATCTAAAATTATGGTGTACCTTCGTTTTATGGATCGTAATATGTTTTATACTAGATTAAAACCTGGCGTTGCGTGAAGAAAATGATGTTGTAAATTGTTTGAGATCCTCTAACTTTATATGTAGTCGGTATATTGCTTTAAAAAAAGTTTATCGCTGTCTTCTATGAACAATAAGCCTATACCGAAAGAGTAGGTAACAAGAGAGGTTTTCAATGGTGACCTGTCGCTTCTGTCCATGGTCGTGAGCGAGAATGCATGGGAAGCCGTCGCCTCGTTTTGCAAGGAGGTGATTCCGACCAAAGATGAAGCGGAGGAACAGTAGTGTGTGGCCTGCGGGCGGCGGGTTAGGGGACCCGTCTTCCGAGCAGTTACAGACCCAAGAAGGGCGCGCTGTTCCGCGCGCGCCTCCCAAGTGGACGTCGGCCATAAGATTTGCCAGGGGCTAGCGGATGAGGCCTGCCGGGGTCGCGGTGCATGCAGCTGCGAATCCCGCGTTCCTGGTTAAAGGTCAGGAGAGGGAACACCGTCAGTTTTTAGCCAGTAAGAGTCCGGCATAACCCTTCGCCTTCTCCCGGCGAAGGGTAAGGTAACGAGAGAGGTTCGATCACCAAGTTGGATAAGTCAGTTGGTTATGTAATCAGCCTATTAACGTCCCACTGTTGGGCACGGGCCTTGACTTTTACTTTGGCCATTTGAATGGATTGTTGAATAATTACACTGTGCGAAGTTTGCTAATGTACAAAATTATGAATACTACGTTCAAAAACCTCATTATCTCTTAAAACAGGGCTTCCTCTCTCTTACCCTTTTGCTGTGCCCTACAGGGTCCATAATTGATCTCATTTATATAGTTATCACCTAAGTACACATTATGGTAAAGCAATAAAGATATTGAGTATTGAAAACCTCATTCATGCGGAATTGAGCTTTAGTGTTAGGCGAGAAAGTTCTCATTCCGCTGTACGATCGCGTTCTTATAACACTTCGGTTCAGTCACTCACTAACATTCGGTTTTCTTTTGTGGTCCACTTCGGAGGTGAAGCGACGCGTAAGCATGTTTTACTACCGTGGAGTGACAAAATACAATTTGACATTTTAAAAAAAGGAGATTTTTTTGCGATTCCTTCTACTTAAAAATATGATTATATTATTATTGTATTATTTGACTTGGTCGCCTTTTACACTAGTCGCACCTGATAGTAAGCTCAAACAGGGTCTAAGATGGAGCACACGAATCCAAGTAACAGAGTTATAAAGGGATCCCCATATACCCCTCTGTGTTTGACTCGAATATTACGAGACAGACTGACATATTCGCAAAGTTTGTAATACGTAAGGAAGTAAAGGATTAGGGTGTTCCCATAACTTTGGATAAACTAATGGTTTATGAAAAGGGTAATAGTTGAATATGGTTTCATCCTTTAGTTTATGTGGTGGTGATAAAATTAAACGCGATTGAATAGACTATTATTACTAAACTCCAGTTCGTTTTCAACAATTATCATTATAATAAAGTTTAACTCCTTGATAACAGTGAATTCGTGAGAAGACTAAAAATAATAAAACCTTTTCCGTCTTATTACAAAAAAATGTTTAAGTACTGGTTTAAACCAAGACTAAAAAGTCTTGGATTGTTACGGTATTAAACTTAATACCAGGTTCAAAATGTGTTCTGATTACGAAACGAAGACTATCCGAGGATCAGTTAGTACCAAAGAAGGTCCATGGTTCAAACAATATCCACCTATAAGAAACAAAAATGGCATTGTTTCATTGGTTGATTCAAGCTTCATTTGAAGCAACGTTCCGTTTCTATAAATATTTATATTATAATTAAAATGATTCTTTGTTTAGGTTAAAATATATTGAACAAACACAACTTTTACTTTAGAAGTGCTTTTATAGTTAAGTTGTCATATTTTTAACACTTCTAGCGTGGAGTGAATTACAAACGGGGGCGCGGCGGCGGCGCGCGTAATTTGAAACGAATGTTTCTGATGTCCTCGAGGATCGAGGGATAAATCCTCACGTAGTAAATCGACAATCCTTTCACCAAAACGTTTACTAAATCTATATTTATACCGAAAATCTTCGTCAGGTAATCCAAATGGATTTCGTTATTGACGAATTCTGTTGGGTCCTCGGTAACTCTCAAGTATATCCAACACATTCAAATCTTCCAAATCAAACATATCAATATCCATTTTTGGTTTTCTAATCACAAAATAATACTTTCCGAATCCAACCTCGAAATTAACAATTTAGTACCATAGTTAAACTAGGGGTCACGATGGTCTAACTTTGGTACCACAGATGTTCTAGGACTAGCGATAAACTTCATTTTATAATAACGTTTTATTTAGTCATGGTTTAAACCTAGTAATAATCCCAGTACTAAAAGGTCGTGTTTTATAATAAGACGGTTTGAGTTAGTATAGTGTAGTGAACAGTAAGCGTAAACAGTAGTGTCATTCTGTAAGAAACCCACCTCAATATCGGCGGTTAGCTCGACATCCATAATGTCATAGTATGGATATTATGGATAATAAAATAACACACACATAATCGACAGTATAATAAATAACACGTAGTTTTGTTATCCACGCTGTGTCACGACAAGTGTCTAATTGACAGTCGCGAACTGCACTGCTGTAGTGCTAACTAAAGTACTATTTATAAAGACCAATGAATCAAGTGTCAAAGTATGTCAAAATACAATTACAAAGACGTTTTTGGACGCATTCTAAGAAATGTTTTATTTACCGATTGGATAGATTGTAATACAAATATCGCAAAGAAAATATTAAAAAAATTCAACTTCGTACCTAATGATTAGTAGACATTAACATTGTCTGCAAAAAACTACTCCATGCGTAAAATGGCGTCCAAAAATATACGAAGCACGACGATGTTCAAAATGATAATTATGAAATTGTTTATTCTGCAAATAGGTCTTTAAAAACTCTTTTACGTGTATTGTGACACAACTATTTGACGCCGGCGTTTCCTATCTGACTACCTTTAAGAAGGAAAGCCGAAACAAATTAAGGGGAGAAGATTTCTTTTAAAGTCCCGACATTTCTCGTAAAAATAACGACTGTCTATTTATTCATTTATTTAAACCAGGCATCAAGGCCCATATAAGAAAATTCAATAATACAATATAAAACTTACAACTAATATAAAAATACTGAATATAAACCGCTTCCGGTCCGGTAGCCGGCCTCGGAATCGCCGGAACGCTGCACCCCTCATCCAAAATTCCTCCTTCATGAAGATCGACTGATATTCGGTCGGCACTCTCACCACGAAAGAATTGAAATTCGCGTTCTGACGGGACCAACGGCTCGTCCCTCAGGGTGGATTTGGTCCTTTATTCGGATGTACTCTACAATCTTCTGAACCTTTGTAAAGAAATGCAGTCGAGAGACGTACAAAAGCGTCATTGGTACAGCAGAACGTCGTCGGTGGTTCGGTATGTGAGAACGAGATACGGCGACTGGCCTTTTTATGAAAGTACCAGAAAAGTTTGAGTCAATCTGTCCCGATAGACGGTACACGTACATCAGACGTCGTATATCTCAACCCTATAAAGAAATACATTTTAAGATTAAAGATAAACCTTTCCTTAACTAAAGTTGTAGCGGATCGATTATCTACTACGATAGTGTACCCGGCGCAGCCTTGATGTAGCACGATAGCAACAGTGCAGTGCCTTTATAAATTTTAACAGTGGTACTGATTCAAATAAAACTGACTATTGCCATCATTTAGAGAATGAAATTGAAAGAGACGGACGTAAATAAGAGCTGTCAAAAGTAGAACTAACATTTCTATAGAACTTCAGATGACACGTCAGAACGTGTCAACTAAAAACACCATGAAGTTCAAGGCGTAAACTAGTTTGACATCTCTAACTTAGTTCTTATCTATCACCGTCCTTTTCTTGCGCTGTCTGTTAGTAAAAGATAGCAACTGTCTAATTTTAGTTTAATTGGTGAATCGACACACCTATGTATATAAAGCTGCATCAATTGTGTACCCACCTGATAACTTGTAGAAGATCTTTTATATACCCTAGTACTTGAGTCACACTGAAAGTTTCTGAATTCTGATAAAGTAAGACACTCTTGTAATGTTTATATTGTATTCACTATTTTTCAAAGTATTCTCCCTGATAATGTATCTATAGTATATTAAACAACAGAGGATGTTCCCTTAAATCCGTTAACTTACATAACAGGAACCAAAAAAAAGAAACAATTCGTTAGGCCTGTTGTAGACCAAAATAGTAGCGTTGATAGGTTAAATGCGATGATGCCGTGTTTTCCTAATTGATAGACAAGTGCGCATGTACAGTTAGCGTTACTTTTATGTATCATTTATTTTGTGTTTTTTGTTGTTTTGGTTGAAATTTTTTTTTTTAGTATGTACCGACGCTATAGTATTGCTGTTTCTATAGTTAACATACTGTATTTTATCATTCTTTAAAAACATTGGGAGTAGTTTTATCACACCACTCTCTCTGTTATTTATGAACTCCCGTTAACTCATGCGGTATCCATCTCGATCCAAGCTTCAGAACATGCAAAACATTTTGCACTTGGCTTTTCATGTAGAGACCTACATTAATCCCTATTATATTCATAAAACTACAAGTACCAGGGTACAAGAGCCTCCAAAGTTACTAGGGGGATACCCAATTAGTGCATCTGTCTGTACCTTGATTGAAGCACATCTTTTTGGGATACCTACTTTATGAAAAAACGAAAGGGCCACTCACGAATATGGATAGGTATATTTTTAGCGTTAGCCAATTATAGTGGGCTAATCAACATTTTAACCGACTTCTTCAGAAAGGAGGAGGTGCTCGATTTGTTATACAAGGTTAGTTGTAAAGGGTGTACTAATCCGAAAGAGTGTTAAAGCAACTATAATAATGAATAACTTTTGCTCTACTACTTTCTCCAAAAGTCAATAATTTAAGAGTAAAAGCTGTTCAAAGATTTCAGAAAAAATACGCTAAAATCTATCTTCAACTATGGATGACATTTTAGGTCATATTTGAAGTCACGGATTAGAAGCTCCATTTTTTGAATACGAAAAGCAAATGCTTATGCAGAATTTTGGAAAAAAACTAAATTAAAAATATTTTTCATGGAATTATAGATTATCGAATTTAGAAATTTTAACGCTTGCTTTCAAACAAACAGGCATTAGTGGCCCGCGGATTAGTACCCCCTTTCCTAACCTAACCTTGTGTTATTTATATTTTATGTTTATTTGGGCATTAAGTGGAGTACTTAATGCCCAAATAAACATAAAATAAATATAACATATACATAACATAAAACATAATATAAATAGACATAATATGCACCGATTTGGATATATTATCTTTATAAACAAGCTTAGTTTTAGTATACACTAAACCTGAAACTAGTTTGTTCAGAATCACTAGGATAATCGATTGACATATTTTTACACCACTTTTTTTTTCTTAAATTTCGCTTTTGTTTCAGTAGTTTTCTACCCATAACAGTTGACGGGAATAGACACCTTGAGGCTTGAGACGGTCCTCTCGGTCAGTTTCCGTGTATTAGACAACCCCTGCATAGCACATCTCAGGCATTTCGCACTTTTACTTGGAGATTTACTAAAAAAAACACATTCAGGCAGTTCTGATGAAAATCTTGTTGGGGTGTCTCGGTTTTCGTATAAAGTAAAAATAAGGTTGTAATATGCGCCGATTTGGATATTAAAGATCTTATGTTTGGATATATTTTTAGCGTTGGCCAATTAAAGTGGGCTAATCATTTTTTAAATTGTACACAACTAATTTCCTTTCACAGAAAACATTCCTAAATCCTTCCAATCTAAATTGAAACAACCCAACACTACACTGCGACAACAGGCTGCATAAATACATTTTTCTAATGCAAATGACGTCTACCAAGGAAAAGGGGGAATAAGGGAAATTCCTGAGGAACGCGGGGAGTGGGAGGAACAGGAAGTTGTCGCTTCCCCCGCTTCCTGTTGCTGGCTTTGCATCGTGTGGAAATGGGTTTCCCTTTAGTTTTTATAGGATGCTGTGATTTACACGAGTATTACGGATGTGTTTGGTCTATATTTAGATTTTTTATGCTGTTTGTCTGTGCAAAGGGAAATTGAAGTAAATAAGTCTTAGTTTTTATAATGGAAACAATAAATGCGTCTGTAGAAACAATATTTATTACTTTTTTTAGGGTTCTGTACCCAAAGGGTAAAATTAAACTTAATACTAAGACTCCGCTGTCCGTCCGTCTGTCCGTCTGTCACCAGGCTGTATCTCATGAACCGTGATAGTTAGACAGTTGAAATTTTCACAGATGATGTATTTCTGTTGCCGCTATAACAAAAAATACTAAAAAACAAATAATATAAATATTTAAAGGGGCTTTCATACAACAAACGTGATTTTTTGCCGTTTTATAATGTGCATCTGAACTGAGGGATCAAATCTTAAATCCTTGCAAAACAAAACGACGAAATTAGTAGAAAATTGTAAAAACCTGATGGGATACTCCAAAAATATGTTAAACGCGATTTAAAAAAGTTATGGTCGAAAAACATGATCCCTCAGTTCTGACGCTCGAAATAACTGTCACATCATGAATCTCAGAATATACCGAATGTGCGAGTAATGTTTTATACCTAATAATTTGTTAAGAATTTGTTAAAGCTTTTAACAAATTCCCAGCTCACTAGAACGCTGCATCACAAAATTATTGCGGTTTAATATGATAATGGTGAGTCTTTGTTATTAGACTTGGTCGCTTTTTTTCCTAGTTGCACCTGATGGTAAGCGCAGAGAGGGTCTAAGATGGAGCACACGAATCCAAGTAACAGAGATATAGAGATATTCCTCTGTATCCCTCTGGCTCTCACATACTCACGACTGAACACAGTAAACTGCTTGGGGCAGCACTTTAATATGAGGGTGGTAGCTAGCCAGGTGGACCGTATAGATCCTCTCCACCAAGCGTGCTGGCCTGGGCTGGATTAGAATACTAGATGCCTGTAAAGACTGGCTTAACCTGCTCTCCAATCCACTGATGAGTAACGATGTGTAACAAACAGTTGGCCTTCCAACGCTTGAATAGGGCAAAGTTGTTCATCTTCTCAGATTGATTAATTTTCTCTGTAGCTATTTAAATAAGAGTATCTTGATAAAAAACTTGATTACACGCCATTCTTATCCTATTTCGAGGGTTTTTTTTACACAACATGATCAGTCTGTTCTTGTCAAATTCTACACAAAACGATACTTTGTAATACTTTACTTATACAAACGAAAAAAAAACGATTTTTTTTCCTACTCTCCTTACGATGGAGAATGGACAAATCGGAAAATAATTGGCCGTTTTTTTTATTTGACCTATCAAATGTTGCTCTGAATACTCGTCCAAATAACTTCCACAAACATGACCACGCATGTCTATTACACGTTGTATTTGGTAAAATAACATTCCCACATAATTAGAAACACTAATAACACCACATAATTACAGGATACAGGTACAAAATCATTTGTAAGCCAACTAAATATCTACTGAACAGTTTTAGCCCACAAATTAGTGCCATACTACTCTCGCTCCAAAGGCTTAAGCGAGCTTACAGTTCAAATTTATTGATAAAAGGCTTTGCACGCCTGAAATGTGGGAATCTATAGCGATAAAATTGTTTGTCTGTTTGTTTGGGGTTTAAATTGTGGATTGGTTATTTTTTAGGTGTGATTTTTGGTTTTGTGTGGATATCATGTTAACGATTAAAGCGATTTTGATATTATGCTAAATTGGATGCGCTAATAATTTAGCAAGGTTTTTAATTTTAAGTAATGTACCGTGGAATGGGGTTTCATTGATCAATTTCGAAATTCAAATGACCATATTTTCTAAAATATAAAACGAAAGACAACGAAAAAAATATTAGAATATCGGTTTTTACTATACAATCGATACAATGAATTAGGTTTATTTTTTAATGACTAATATGTCGAAGAAAAATATAAATGTGAGTGATCAATGTTAAACCGTAAGTGGGGTTACTTTGATACCCCAAATTTTTTTCACGGAAACTAAAAGTAACCCTGTTAAGCGACACTTTTTCTAAAGAACGAAAAAAATCGGTTAAGTGCAAAAAAAGTTATAACATTTTTAAGAGTTTGGGGGTGACATTGATCAAGGCAATAAAAAATACTTATCAAAAAAAGACAATTTTATTATCTTTTCTTTATTATACTCTATGGTACTTATTGAAAACCATAAGACCTTCTGCAACAGCTGCTACAGCTTGCTCCAACACCTCTTCATTAAAATTTCGATAGGCGCGAGCATCTGGACGCTTTGTATAGGTACTTGGCTTAACGCTGAAAGCAAAAAAAAGCTTATAAAGCAGTCATCATTGCAAACATATTGATAGTTTATGTTAAAAATGGCAGAAACAGCAAAATTGCTAGGTTTGGGTGAGATTGAACAATGATCAAAGAAACCATGCCTATGATCAATGACACCCCGCAAAAAAGAAAAACCGTCAGTGAACGAAATTTTTGAGGTTAGAATACAAAGCATGACGTCTTTCTCAAGCTAATTAAACACATAGCAACATAAACTATAAACAAATCTAGCACCTTTCATATCCAATCCGGTACCCTTAAAGTTATTTAAGCCTTTGAAATAGTTGAAATGCAATACTCACAGTTTTTTATGAAAATCTCCAATATCAATCCGTTTGTACGTGCAGCGCTTGGGCATTGACAAAAAGTGACATTCAGTGATGCACACCCAAGAATTAAAATCGTACGCTTGCGTTTAGAAAAGCAGAAATTTCGGTTTAAAAAATTATTAAGTTTTTATCAAAGTCACCCTGTGAATCAAAGTAACCCCATTCCACGGTACTAAAACTATTCATTTCATTCCCAGCCTGCGTCATCCTACTGCTGGGCAAACGCCTCTCCCCATGACTTCCAGTTTCTTCGATCCAGAGCCAAAGTGGACCACTGGTCGTTGGTTTTGTCTAGCTCGTCCCGCCACCTTCTTCGAGGTCTGCCGCGACGCCTTCTGGCGTGTCAGGGCTCCATAAAGTGGTTATTTTGGCCCACAGCTCATTGGGCATGCGGCACACGTGGCCGGCACAGGCCCGCTTCAGCTTAGCGGCTTTTGGAGCGCAGTCTGGTGTTGCGTACATGGTCCGTCAGCTTGACGCCTAGAATGCTGCGCTCCATAGCACGTTGGCAGACCTTGAGTTTGGACTTTTCAATGTTTGTCAAAGACCAAGTCCGGGATCCATAGGTCAAAATGGGGAGAATGCACATGTCCATGATTTTGCGCTTGAGTGACAAAGAAAGACTTCGTTTCATAAGCTAGGCCCTCAGCTAAGGGGACCCGTCGCCCAACCAGCAACAGACCCGAGGAGGCGGCGCGCAATATTCCGTGCGCGCCTCTCAGGAGGACGTGGGGCTAGGCCCCACAGAAGAAGAGGTCCGCCAGGGGCTGGTGGATCGAGGCCTGCCGGGGTCGCGGTGCATGCGGCTGCGAATCCCACGACCCCAGCCAAGGGTCAGGAGAAGGAACACCGTGGGTTTTTAGCCGGTAAGAGTCCGGCATAACCCTTCACCATCCCCGGGCGAAGACAATTCATGAAGATTTTCCCAAGATAAAAAAAGACCCTCTTCAGGTAAGCGGCTTTTTGATCAACGTCAGCAATTTGTGCTTTGGAGCGCAGTGTGGTATTGCGTACATGGTCCGGTACTAAAACTATAGGACTCGTTAATGCTCTAAATTCGGTCACCCATGTTTTAACTGTAAGTATGTGTGTGTGTTGTGTGCTGTATATTCTATCTAGCATTTTTCCAACTATGTTGGGGCCAGCTTTCAGTCTAACAAGATGCGGCTGAATAACAGTATTTTATTCAGAGCGACTGCCATCAGACCCAATTACTGGGCAGGGGGCCAATTCTACTAACAGAAACTCTTATCAATTGCAAATGAATCGTTCATTCTGACAGTTTTCGTTTACGAAAACTGTCAACATGTTTGGTTTTGTTTTTGTTGTCAAACAATTTGATAGTTTTTGAATGAACGATTCAATTGCAGTTGATAAATGTTCTGTTAGTAGAATTGGGCTCCAGTGCCGTTACCTATGGTTAGATCGGCTGTCAGACTTTCGGGCTTCTAACTACCCGTAATGTCTTTCATAGGTATCCAGACATCCGGGACATAACGTGCTCTCCGAGGTATGTTTGTTTTATGTTTTAATTACTAATATGCTTGAAATTTTGAGTATTGTACTTACTAACAGTAATAAACTTCTTAATGCGCGACAATCTGCCACCAGTGCTAGTGGTTTAACTAGTAATTATGCTTGAAAATAAAAGATACAGTACCTACATACTGAATATTTTATTTTCATACATGTGTTTTTCGTATTATTTGTCAAGATTACTCATTCTTTTAGGTGAAGGGTTTTCGAAATGGAAACTTATATCAGAAATATCGGTTTTACGTGTAAATAACAATTCGGTATTTTGGTTTGAACAGTTCACAAACTTACAGTACGACATATATTATCTAAGAAGTCGCATCGGCAAACTTCGTAAAACCGATCGAGTGCGTCTTCACGACCACGAATGTTTATAATATGTGTGAGTGACGTGAAAATGAGCGACTAACGTTGGTTGTTCGATGAGGTACTAATCTTGTACTGTACATATCTTCAGGTAGAGATCTTAACATGAGGAAAATTATTAAATCGTAAGAAAATATTAATGACTAAACTATTGAATGTACTTGATTGTTCTTTTGTGTACGGTCGTACTACGTATCATAGATTTCAATGTCATTACGTCATCCTCACTTGGTAAATGTGTGGAGACGGGCTAGAATATTAAACTACCTCACCGCTCGCTGGGAATAGGTGCGTGTTATAAGATTCACAAAACCCAACACGCTTGGTGGTAGGATCTATACGGTCCGCTTGGCTACCTACCACAGTACCACCCTCACATAAGGCTTGAAACGCAGCGGCAGGCCGCACATCGATTTTTACATGAAACCGCATGATATCAACGCACTTACTTGCGGCCAGCCGTCAACCGCTCCGGTTGTTCTGGGGCTGCGGCGAGCCGCGACGGTTGAATGATGCGGCGCGCCGCATCCCCTCCACGCACTCGGCGCGGTTAGCCGCAAGTCGCTAGACACTGTACAGCCGGGGACTTGGAAGTGTTTAAATTCGATTCCTTCTCACTTTTTCGAAGACATTTTCTACGATAGTATAAATCTGCAGCTAGTTCTTCAACGTCTATCTTGTGCAATATTTCTAGAAGCACTGACGTTTGCGGCGGACCGCAATAGAACCGAGTCGATACGGTTAGCCGGAATACGGTGTGCCGTTACGGCAGACCGTATATATTGCGGCCAGCCGCAAGCGGCACGCCGCATGCGGCTGGCCGCTAGTGCGTTTTAAGCCTTAAAGTCCGGCGACAAGCAGTTTACTGTGTTCAGTCGTGTGTATGTGAAAGTCAGAGGGTATAGGGGAATCCCTCTATTCTCTGTTACATGGATTCGTGTGCTCCATCTTGGACCCTGTCTGAGCTTACCACTAGGTGCAACTAGGTTCAAACGTGACCAAGTCTAAAACCAAAGAATAAAATGTCGGAAACGTAATGCTATTTCAGAGTATAATAACTCCAACCAGAGTCGGGTCCAATGCTTTGTATTGTTTGAAAATGTTACCCTAATAGGTATATTAATGGTTTATAGTTAACACGGGAATAAATCCATCGTGATTTAAACACCAATATAAAGTTTAAAGCCAAATTTACGTATTATTTGGGAAAAAGCAATAAATTTAGAAAAATATCTGACAGTGGAAACGATAGTGGAGGTCCTAGAAGGACATACAATGATGTTATTGGTGATGTTCTTTATAAAGGACAGGTGCGTAGTACTCTCGTGAGATGATTAGTGACAATTATTGAAAGGAGTATTAATAAAAACCAGCCAAAAGCGTATCGGGTCACGCGCAGTAATAGGGTTCCGTAGTAATTGCACAATAATGCGGACTAAGAAGAGGGCTTGGTAATTTTTCAATGGAATTTGCACGTAATTTTTACTTTTCCGATTGGTCGACTATTACTCGTAAACTTGTAAAGCCTACTTAGCTGTGATAGTTTTCCTTTTAACTTCATTGTGTATACTACTACCGTGAATTTTTTCACATATCCAAAACTAGCCGTTTAGCTGGCAGGGGGGGGGGGACACTTGACCCTAACAAAAATTAGCACTTTAAAGTTTAATATTTCAGAAACGGATCCCTTAGTCGAAAAATTGTTTTCACAAACTCACAATATTTTTGAAAGACCAACAACACCCCACACGATGGGGAAGACGAGAAAAAAAACATCCCCACTTTAGACGTACAGGAGGCACCCTAAAAAAAAATGTTTTTCATGATTTTATTTTACCACTTTGTCGGCGTAATTTATATGTATAACCGTGCCAAATTATAGCTTTCTTGTACTGCGAGTCTCTGAGATAAACTGCGGACGGACGGACAGACATGGCGAAACTATAAGGATTCCTTGTTGACTACGGAACCCTAAAAATGTTGGAATCAGGCGTTACTTTGCGAAAATCCATGACATACAAATATGCAAATAGAATATCTAGCTTTAATTCCGCTGAACAAGATCGCTAGTTTGGATGCAGCTGCAGCACCACCCTCCCGCCCACAAGTATATGCACATGCAGAAAAAGTAAAAAAAATAATGCAACATCGCGTCCTAGCGGTCGAGGAGTCAACATATCCTGAGGATGCCCCGTGCAGGGGTGAAACACGTGTCGTGTATTGTTTTAGTTGCATGTTGCATTAGTTTTTCACTGTTTCTGCATGTGGATATACTTGTCGGCGGGAGGGTGGTGCTGCATACTGCATCCAAACTAGCGATCTTGTTCAGCGGGATTAAAGTTAGATATTCGATTTGCATATTTGTATGAAAGGAGTATTATTCAAGGAATAATTAAAGATATATAATTATAGATATAGCATATAATTAAAGGAGGTTAGGTGGTTTTGGTCATGTTGAGAGAATGAGTGGACGGCAATTAACAAAAGGAATTTATAAGACGGATGTCAGTGAAAACGCCGATAGAAGACGCCCTAGAAGGACATACATCGATGTTATTCTTCTTCTTCTTCTTAGCGTGTCGATGACAATCTACACCGTGTCGGCCAAGAACTCAGCAATGAATTTAGCACTATCCGTAGCGTCCATTAGTTCTTGTGGCGTACAGGTAACAGGGCAGGCGAGGCATGATGTTAAGTGCACCATAGTTTGCGGAACGGCACCACGTTTACACTCCAGGTTTGAGTTATCCGCAAATCTCCACATGAGCAGGTTTTCCTTGCTTCGACCAACCTGAGTCCGAAGTCTATTTAGAGACTTCTAGGTCAGCCCAGGCAACTCATGCCCCGAGTCCAGGGGCGGCAGACTTGGGGACGTCCGCCTCCCCCATCCAAATGGACCAGAGGCGGTGGCGCGTAGTGTTCCACGCGCGCCTCCTAGATGACACAGGGGGAGTTTCACTCCCCCCCGCGATTGAGGTCTGCAAATGCGGGCCGGCACTAGTTGGGGGCTGCGGACGAATGTACTGCTCCCGCGGCCCCCGGCCTAAGTGTGAGATGGAACACCGGGGTGGTTTTAGTCAGTAAGAGTCTGACAGACCCCTCCAAAAAGGCAACTCATGCCCCGGTGGGAAATCTTCGGAAGGGGCAACAAACGAAGTGGGTAAAGAAGCCTTGTCTCGATGATATTGATGATATTCTTCAAAAATGACAGGTGCGTAGTATTCTCAAAGGGCGTGTGTGTATGATAAGATGTATGAACATGGACGAAGCGAAAGGAGTATGTAAGGATTGTAGCATATGGCGTTCTAAATTCCCTGTTTTTTTTCCTCTTTTTCCTCTGGTATATTCTTTGCGGACCGTTTCTTGGTGAAACCTGAAGGGTCTTCAGCCAATGGTAGGTAAGTAAAATACTTAACCTAAAGTAAGTAACTACTTATACTACACTAACATTATGACCACTAGCAACAACGGCACTAAGGGTGACCGCTACATTTTTTGCCTACCCTCGCGGGAAAAAGTTTTATGTATATATTTATGTAAATAAAAAATCTAGTTCTATATTTTTAAAACAAATGCCCGCAGCGAAACAATAAATTTAATTGGTCAAAATAAGGTGTAGGCTCCGCTCGCCCCTTGGATCTTGCCCCTGATTGCGTAAGTGTATCTACTCGCCCCCTTGAATATTAGATACCTCAAATCGCCCCCGATTGTTAGTAAGTTAAAAGTACAGTCAGCACTCTAAGTTTTTAAATATTTAAATAAATATTTTTTTCTTAAAACTTCAATAGTGTCTTCTTGGGATTTAATGAAGAAGATTGGAATAAAACTGCACATGTAGTTAAAAAAGTGTAATTTGGAATCGAATCACGTAGGTATATACTTACTCTTCAATGTTTAACAATTAAATGTTACACTTTTTGGTTTATATTATATATGGATAATTATATAAAAATCACAGATCAAAGTTATGGAATCAACACTTACATGACTAAAAAAACTGTACAAAATAATCAAAGATTTTCTAATTAAAGACTACGGTTTTGTACAAAAACTATTTATCACCAGAAACTCTAAAAAGCTATAAAATGTATCACACCAGAATTTCATTATGTTAAGGCCGATTTTTCAATCGTCAGATAACTTCTAGCTGAGGATTACAAATGAAGGAACAAGGAACAAACAAAAGGAAGGAAAAAGAAAAAAAGAAAGAAGATAACTTTGAAACAGCTCTGCATGTCAGTTTGTAAAATTCACAAAATAATTGCAACAAGTTAAATTTATTAAAAATGCACCAATTATGACAAAATGAAGCAAAATTCAGTAATGACAGATATTATGAAAGTGCAGTAAGTACACACAAGTAAAAAAAAAGGCTTCGACATAAGCGTGATGATGATGATGATACCTTTGAAAAGATAGATACAGATATCTATCTTTTCAAAAGTATCATCGTAATCTAATGATTAAAATGATGCTACTTATAATTCTAGAGTCGGCAGACTATGGTTTAGTCTGCCGAATCTAGAATTTGTTTTACGAGTATGTACTCAAAAACTCAAATTGTAAGTATTTGTGATTATAGCGTACTCGTACAAGGCAAGAGTAGCAAAATTGTTTTATATAATATTTGTAGCGATGTAATAAAACTGATACCATTCAGAAGTAGTAGCCAAACACAATTATTAGAATATAAGGCGTTAGCTTAATATCGAATTTAACAAAAAATGGAAATTCAAGTGTAATAAAAACGTACCTTAACTTCCAATCAGGAATTACACTCACAATACACAGGAATATTTCACCTACTTAATTACACATGGAGATAAGTACTAAATTAATTGGCAAATATCGCAAAACGCATCCCTTCCACATTATAATACGAACATAGAAAGAGAAAGCATTATATTATACAGGGTGGAATCGTTAAGTGTCAACAGACGATTTTTTCGTCAATTTAAGAGATATTTAAAAAGTTAAGGCTATTATCAAAACTAGGCTACATGGAGAGTATAAATAACTTCAGGAAAAAAAAAGCCAGACGTTGAAAATTTTATCTTTCGCTCCCTCCATACATTTAGTATGAGAATTTCAACTGTTCATTCCAATCATACCTAAGTAATCTCTCTCTTCTTTTCTGTTAATATGGCGGCGGAGTTAGCTTTACTCGACTTCGATCTATTTTAGTCATATCTATACTAATATTATAAAGAGGTAGAATTTGTTTGTTTGTTTGTTTGTATGTAGGAGGTAATCTCCGAAATTTCTCATCCGATTTCAAAAATTCTTTCACCAATAGGAAGCTACGTTATCCCTGAGTGCTATAGGCTATATTTTGGGATCAAAAAATTAGGGATCCGTAAATTAACGGGAGCGAAGCCGCGAGCAAAAGCTAGTCTGTAATAAAGCTTCATAACACCAGATTCCTGAGCACTACCTAAATCTAACCCAGGATTTCGAACAGAAAACAAACAGATTTTGTAGGTTCAGATTGCCTTCGTAATGCGATAGCCTATTATTTTCATGTCTAATAAATAATAATAATATTGCAAGCAGTTTGTTTAACTAATAAAATACTAATAGTTCAATGACAATGTTTTTTATTAAATGGCGCTAAATACCGTCATGACTCATGACGAACTGAATGAACGTCATGAGGCTGCATGTATAAAAGAACTCCTCTACCTACCTACGCTTTAAGGGAATAGGCATTAGGTGTATTTTTTTTTAATTAAAAAAAAAACAAGAGACCCACTTTTTTTTGAATTTGAAACTCTGAGCTTACTCGGTAGTTTTTTTTTAGTAACTTGTTATTTTTCGGTTTCAGCCAGTTCAATTGATTAAAAGTAAAAAAAAAATATTGCTGACTTTGTCAATTACAAGAAAGAAATAGAATCAATTTTTTTATTGAGTTATTATTAATCCTATCATTCATAAACAATTTAGCTCGAAAATTAAATGCAAAAAAAATATAAGCTTCCTGAATATCTCATGAACAAAAATGTCATACTAAATGTACTGAAGTAGGTAAAATCAAAGTTCTCGACTAATGGCAATTTTTTCCAAAAATATTTATGTTATTTTAGTAATTAGTCCGCCTAGTTTTGATATAAGCCATAAGTTCTGAAATATTTCATAAACTGACGGAATAATCGGTCTAAAGCATATTATATATAGCCTAAATCAGTACATCGAAGATAAAGATGTCTGGCATACGATTCCCTCCTGCACACTGCGACCCTCTGGCACCGTCTAACAGAAGAAACGGACATTATTCAAATGCTTACTTATTGTAATTATTTTTTATTTTATTGACCCAATAAGTATGTCATTTTATCTTATTTTTTATTCTAATGTTTCCAATTTTGATTGTTTTTTTTTCTTTGAGTTTTCATTTAATTTATTTATTGCTAATATTTGCCTATATTAGTTTGACATTGAATTGCAATTATTAATTATCAATTATTAATATTATTCTGTTAATACCTACGCAAGGCTGTAAAATGTGAGGACCATGCAGCATTCAGTGTTACACTTTCATTCTTAATATTTGACTGCCTATTGTCTATCGGTATGAGTCTGTCATGCTCACTGAAATGTCCTGCTGATGGTGGCATTGTGCATGGGGTCGTTGAGTTTCCTGCAACATGTCCTGCAACATGGTTGAGCTGAGCGACGCCGATGTATGCGTCATGCTCGTGAACGGGTGCTGTCTGTTGGGACTGGTCAGCTCGTAACTGCTATGGCAATCGTTTTAAAAGGCTAACTTTCTCATTGCTTTTCATTTTGTTAACTGTATGTACTCTAATTTGCATTGTTCTTACATTACTACAATGAAAATTGTCAAATCATTTACTTTTTTAAAAGAGTGTCCATGGAGTTTCTTGCCGGCTCTTCTCCAAAGGACCTACTTCTTGGAACCGAGCACCTAGTGTTGACCTTTTGAAAGCACCAGTGATCTGGTCTACATGAAATAAAAACTATTTGACTTTGACTTAAATCGCCTGTTGACACTTCACGTTTACACCCTGTATACGAATTTCTCAACGGGTACCAATTAAAAAAAACCGTTTGTTTATTGGACCTATAAAAAAGTTTCCTTTGTTATAATAGGTAAGCCAGGAAGCAAAAACTATCACAAGTGTCACGAGTTGGTGAAGATTACAGATAGAGTTAGTAATCAAACATGGCGTTATTCATAATGTGTGCATTTTTCTGTCTAACTGTACCTTTTTTGGTTAAATTTCAAGGGAAATGCCGCAAGGGGCGAATCGATACACCAAAATAATTATTTAAATGTCAATTTTCCACTCGCCCCTTCGTAAGGGGCGAATCACTACAACAAAAAAATAAAATACGGGGCGAGTTGAACATTTTAATCGAAAGGGGCAAGATCTAAGGGGCGAGCGGAGCCTAAACCCAAAATAAATGTTCGTTTAGTTCGTTGTTTTGTTTTGGTAGCGGACATGCCAAAAATGTTTTTGATTTAAATTCTGGTTCGCAAATAATTGGAATAATGCACCATTGCTCGCCACCTACATTGGGCTTAATACCAGAGGCGAAACGTGGGGGTAAAGGCTCTTATACACCCACGGCAAGTAGAACACTTCTGCTTGCCTCTTCGGGGATTATAAGCTCGAGTATATGTATGTATTTACAGTAGACTGATGAATCTTTCTTCTAGCTGAGAATGGAGAGAGAATTAGGAAAGACTGAAAGGAACAATCTTGAAATTTCTTCTCGGTTGCATATTTCGTCCCCCTCCGCGCTGACTGTCGTATCTAGCAATTGATAATTTTTCAGTAGTTCATTTCATTCATTTCATTTCATTCATTCATTTAAAAAAAAACGTTGCCCCACACTAAGATTTCTCTTGTATCGTGGGTGCGTTTACAGACACAAATCTCACAAACAAACGCCCAGACCCGAAACAACCATCTGTAGGCCATACAAATTTTTGTTCCGTGTGGGAATCGAACCCACGACCCGTGGCGCAGAAGCCAATCGCTTAGCCACTGCACCAAACGTGTCTTCAATTTATTTACAATATATTGATGATTCTTTCTCCTAGTTGAGAAGGGAAAGAGATTTAGGAAAGACTGATCACTGGTTCTCCACAAAAGAAAGTTTGATCACTGGTTCTCCACAGAAAGTTTGATCACTGGTTCTCCACAAAGCGGGACTATTCCATAGAAAATGTGCAAAAATTTAAAAATCATCTTGATAGCATTACTTTTTCTGATGTGTATCAAGAAACAGATGCCAATAAAGCATTCAAACTATTCTATGATTGGTTTAAATTACTCTATGATCTATGCTTCCCATATATAAGAATAAAAATATCGACCATAGCGAAACCTAAGTGGATTAGCCACGGTATTAGGATTTGTAGTAAAAGAAAAAGAGAATTGTTATGGAAATATCGGAAACTGCCTAATAAAGAAAATAAATCTAATTTCAAAAATCTCTCTAACCGTCTTAAGAAAGTTATTAATCTCACTCAAAGAGCTCATAATAGTCGATTCATCAATTCAGCACAAAATGTTTGTAAAGCGACATGGAAAGTTATCAATAGTAGTAAAAACAAAAATCATATACCGAATGAATCTATATTAAAAATCAAAACAAATGAAAAGATATTAACGAACCCCCACGAAATAGCACAAGCTTTTAATAATTATTTTGTAGATCAAGTACGGTCAACTGATAGCACAAACATTAAAAATAATAAAAACATGATTCAATACAATAGAAATACATCAATGTTCATGTCCCCTACAATACCACTTGACATCTATCGAATTATAATGTCACTCAAAAACACGACTAGCACTGGATATGATGACATAGCAACAAAAATTATAAAACAGGTATGCATTAAAATTGCACCAATTTTGAGTCATCTTATTAATTTAAGCATAGAACATGGTACTTTTCCAGACGAATTAAAAATAACCGTAATAAAACCCCTTTTTAAAAAAGATAACAGAGAAAATATATCTTGCTACAGACCTATAGCTTTGGTACCGATTTTCTCTAAGATATTTGAGAAAGCAATTAATATTCAACTCACTAATTACTTTGAGAGCAATAAGTTACTTGTTGATAACCAAAAAGGATTCCGAAAAAACAAGTCAATTGATATGGCCATTTATGATTTCCTGCATATGGTTAGCAGTAGAGTGGATCAGAGACTGCCAGCTATTGCACTCTACATGGACATGTCAAAGGCTTTTGATCGCGTAGATCACAAAATACTTTTAAATAAACTGAATGCTTACGGAATAAGAGGAAATGTGTCGAGCTTAATTGAATCATATCTTCACAGCAGACAGCAAATAACAATCATTAGTAGAATACGTAAAAATAGCGAAATAATGTATAAGTCTAACCGGAGAACTGTAACCTATGGAGTACCGCAGGGCAGTGTGCTTGGCCCAACTTTATTTATTATTTACATTAATGATTTCCCAACATCATCAAAATATCCTATGACAATGTTTGCAGACGATAGTACAATACTTTTTAATAGTGACGATATACATACACTGGAGGCAAATATTAATTCTAACATAGAATCGGTTGTGAATTGGTTAAAAAATAATAATTTGGTTATAAATTTAGACAAGACAGTAATAATGAAATTTCAACAACGAAAAAATCTTAATTTGAATTTGAATATTGAATACAACGGCAAAATTATTAATGAGATTAGTGTGACAAAATTCCTAGGATTAAATATAGAAAATACACTAAAATGGAATGTGCATATAGACAAGGTATGCAATAAACTAAATCAATATTCCTATGCACTGCATATGTTAAATAAAACGGCAAATCGAAAAACAGTGTTAACAGCATATCATGGTCTAGTAGCATCAACATTGAGGTACGGTATTCTGTTTTGGGGGAACGCAACGGGTAAAGAAATGGTATTTAAATGTCAAAAAAGGTGCATTAGAGCTATCTGTAATCTACAAACTACCGACAGTTGCTACACGTACTTCAAAAATATGAAAATATTAACGATGCCCTCACTATACATTTACGAAACTGCTATGTTCGTCAAAAATAATTTAAATAAATTCGACCAAGTAACTAGTCAGCGTCGTTGTGACCAGTTACATGTGATACGATCTAAAACCACATTATACAAGAACAGTATTTTCGCAATGGCTCCAAAAATTTATAATAAACTACCTAAAACTGTAAGAAATGAACAGGATATCCGTATTTTTAAACGCAAATTGATTTCATTTTTAATACATAAAACATATTATTCAGTTGAGTTATTTTTAAATGATAAAATTGATAAACTGTGTTTTGTATAATAATATTTCTCTAGTACATTTAATAAATTCACAATTGTTTTGTATATTCTACATACTTACAAACTATTTGTATACCAATTTCCATTGGTAGAACATAGAGATACTACATGTATATTCTTAAGACCTTTTTGTATGACCTATGTTCACAAATAAATATTGATTGATTGATTGATTGAAAGAAATAATCTTGAATTTTTTTCTCGGTTGCATTTTTATTAGACAATAACTTACTTTAATGAAATCTCAGAACTTTTCACGACAAAAGAGTCGCGAGACGTGGCTTTTTAGGGTTCCCTACGCAAAGGGGAAAACGGGACCCTATTACTAAGACTCCGCTGTCCGTCCGTCCGTCTGTCACCAAGCTGTATCTCATGAACCGTGATAGTTAGACAGTTGAAATTTTCACAGATGATGTATTTCTGTTGCCGCTATAACAACAAATACTAAAAAACAGAATAAAATAAATATTTAAAGGGGCTCCCATACAACAAACGTGATTTTTTTGGCTGTTTTTATTGATAACTAGCTTTTGCCCGCAGCTTCGCTTGCGTGAAATTTTGAACCTGTTAAGTGACGATTTTCCATACAAACTTTCATCCCTTATTTAACTCCCTTAGGGGTTGAATTTCGAAAAATCCTTCCTTATTCCTTGTCTAAATTATAAAGGGAACCTCTGTGCAAAATTTCAGCTTTCTAGGTCCAAGGGTTTGGGCTGGGCGTTGATGAGTCAGTCAGTCAGTCAGGACTTTTCTTTTTATTTATATAGATGGTAAGGAACCCCCAGAGGAGCTCGTGGCTAAAGAGGAGCTCGTGGCTAAATAATTACAGCCGCATAGACCGATCTTCCGGGTTAAGCCACGCTTGCCGAGGTTGGTCTGTGGATGGGTGACCATTTACCATAGCGAGTTTCCTCCGTGCCTCGGAAAGCACGTAAAGCCGTTGGTCCCGGCTGTCATTTGTAGATCTTTGACAGTCGTTACTGTTGGTCAGAAGCCAGAAAGTCTGACAACCAGTCTTACCAAGAGTATCGTATTACCCAGTTACTGGGTTGTGGAGGTCTGATAGGCAGTCGCTCCATGTAAAATGCTGATATTCAGCTGCATCCGGTTCGACTGGAAGCCGACCCCAACATAGTTGGGAAAAGGCTAGGCAGATGATGGTACGGAACCCTTCATGTGCGAGTCGGACTCGCCCTTGGCCGGTTTTTTTATTTACACGAATGTTTTTGATGGGATTTGTTTATCTACTTCAGCTTTCACGAGGTTAATTATTGTATTTTTTAAGCTACTTCCTGCACTATTTTTTACCACCAGCTGTAATTAACACTTCCACATTTACATACTTATTAAAAGTACACAGAATTTTCAACCTCATATACTGCTGAAGAGTTGTTGGTACAGCTTGGGGCTGACATTGCAATGATAAGGGTCGATCCTCAATCCAGTTAATTTATATGTTTACTGTGCTCATGGTTTGTATGAAGTTATATTCGAGTATGATATTATTGTTGTGAGGGGATTATTGTGTGTTGGATATACGGACGGGTTTTTGATGTTTTTGGGTGATGTACTGCGATGGCGTTCTGTTATTTTTGTATTATAACTTTCGTCGACAGATTAATGTTTATGTTTAGTAACTAATCTGTGACTAATGTAATAGCTACTTTATGCTGAAGTTGGCAAGTTATTAAATACTAGTTAACTCACAATGACAAGGAGTAAATGAGTTGACATGTAATCATCAGTCAATTGTTCTATATAGTTTAGCTTCATTTTATCTTTTGTAAGGCGATTCACACACTGCACCGCATCACGCAGCGTAGCGCGGGAGTGCGTGTTCTTATGTGTATAGAAAACACGCATAGTGCAACACACTGAAAACGCATTCACGCGCGTTGTTTTCAGTGTGTTGTACTATGCGTGTTTTCTATACAAATACAGATACTTGCAAACAACATAAGAACACGCACTCCCGCGCTACGCTGCGTGATGCGGTGCAGTGTGCGAATCGCCTAAATGTGAGAACTTCGTGGACTTGCCTATACATATAATTGTGTAAATTACTATTATTCATATTGTGTTATTTTTTTTTCTTTTTGGTTAATTTTTGTATTCAAGACTTGGTATTACATTACTCACAGGTCTGTGGTCAAGACTACATTGTTCTCTCTTAACTATCCTAAATCATAGTACTGTATTTACTGAAATTGTTAAAGATACCCTTTTTTAAAAAGAGTAACCATGGAGTTTCTTGCCGGCTCTTCTCCATAGGAAACGACTAATTGGAACCGTGCACCTAAATTCGACATTTCATAAGCGCCTGTATTGGATTATACGAAGTAAAAAAATTTGATTGATTGAGTTAATATGATTTTCTATAAAATAGCTAGTTCAAGTTCTTAATCATCATAATGGATAGTTTTTGGAGGGAACATGTTGTTTATGATTAGTTACGGTTTACTCACGTGCATTTTTCGTGGTTGCCCAACTAATTTCGGACCTAGACGGAGCCCTTAATCATGAGCTGAACGCAGCGAGGTCGCGAGTCGTACTGTATGTTTTGTTATTTTATTTTAAAAGCCTTTATTTAGCTTGTTTTGTGGGGGTGCATGAAAAGAGCCTCCACGAGTGACGATACTTAAGTACGTCCGGCGCACCCTGGGCAGTTAGCCCCGCTACCAACCTTGCTGACTGGCTAATCTTTTCACCACAGCAGGAGCTATTTTCGTATAGCTCGTGCTGACACGAGAGAAGAAGAAGCTTGTTTTGTTGTCTGCTACAAATCTTGCAAGTCAATTTTGAGCCAGTTCCTGTTACCCGTACAGGCTGAAATATACTTGGGAGCAAATAAATTGAGCCACTTCTATTTTTCACCTAGGTATAATTGTTATTATTTTTGGTATTTTGGAACAGATCAATTCTAAACATATATCACCTAAAAGGTTATTTGATAACCTTTACAATGAAGGTAGTTTTTTGTATTTTGAATTATAAAATTCATGAAACCAAAACTAATAACCAGGGGCCCAATTCTCCTGAAATAAATCTTGATAAATCACAACCGAACCAAGGCCAAACCATTCATTCAGACAGTTCTCAATTTCAAAAGCTATCAAATTGTTTGACACAAAAAATAAAATCAATCATTTTGAAAGTTTTCGAAAACAAAAACTGACTGACGGTTGTGGTTCGATTGCGTTTGGCAACAATTTATTTTAGGAGAATTGGGCCCCAGTACACGTGAAAAGGAGTGGCTCGATTTCTTTGCTCCCAATTGTATTATGCTGTAGTGGTGTCAATATGTGATGGTACCATTGACCTGATCTGATTATGGAGCCGTTAGGTGATCACAAGAGCTTCTTTCGATTTTGAGCTCATCTTGCATCTGCGGGCTTTATACAAGGTTAGTTGGAAAGGGTGTACTAATCCGCGGGCCACTTAAAGTATCACTGATGACTGTTTTAAAGCAAGTGTTAAAGATTCAAAATTCGATAATTTTTGTTTCCATTCAAAATGATTTGTATTTTAGTTTTTTCTAAAATTCTTCATCCCTACGAATTTACATTTTACATTACGAATTCAGAAAATGGAACTTTTAATCCGCGATCCCAAATATTACATGAAATGTAAGCACAGCTGATCACAGCTGCCGATAGTTAGATTTTAGCGTACTTTTTATAAAATCTTTGAACAGCCATTTCTCTTAAACTATTGATTTTTAGGTAAAGTTGGTAATTATTAGGAGTACTTTAACAGCCTTTCAAATTAGTACCCCCTTCCCGAGTAATCTTTTATAACGCAATACCAGATAGAGTAAAAGAATTTACCATAAAAATATTATAAAATTAACTGCGGAAATGGTTACGTGATAAGACTTGACATAACATAATATCACGCCAGTACTCTCTGAAGGGTTGGGCAGAGGTTTATATACACCCTCATTTCGCTGTTATGTTTAAGTCCCATTTATTTATTTAATTTACTTTAATTAAAACAGTCTTAGACCAATTACAATAATTAAAGATAGTAATAGAAGACGATACATACAATACAAGGATGTAATGTAATCGGGGGCGAGTCTATTGCCATCAACCGGGTACAAACAAAGCCAGACTCCGGGATGCTACCGAGAAATTCCACACGGAAAAACCCGGTAACACTGCCCGCCCTGGCGATCGAACCCAGGACCTCACACTTAACAGTTTCTTTTGCGACCACTAGACCAACGAGCAGACTATTAAAAAATCATACTTAGAATACAAAATAAGTTTCTCAAAACTCTTTTTTATTTGTTTTTATGCATATTCATGCTTACTTGCATGATGGGAAAATGAGTAATCTAACAAATGTAAAGTGGCCAATAATACAGTTGACTAATGAAACAGTGGCTAGCAGACTAGTCGGCGTAACAAAAAGTTACAAAACATAATTAGGGACTTTAATCATTCGGCGAAATGAAAAGTGACGAAAGGTTTCCGGCCAGATAAGAATTGGCTAATAATATTTTGATATTCCAACAGAGAACCGTCCAGAACGCAATCCGTTGCTACAATGTATGCTCTACTCAATTTACTATTATAAATCCAAGGTATTCGAGGAGCATTCTTAAAACAAGCTTAACCCTTTAAAAAGGATTAATTTCAGAGCGGTAACGCACCCAATTTCCTTTCTGTCATGGCCGCTTCATTAAGTGAATAATTTATTATTGTTTCAGGTACTAACCCCGCACTGTTTACGGGCTAAGTATTTTGGGCATGATTTCTTTTTTGAAAAGGTTATAGTTAATACGAAAAGGTAGAGGCGTACTTAAGGTGAAGTGTTTTGGCCTTAAGGCAATAGATTTAGGGTGTTTTATAGCAAGTACAGTTAAGATCAAAACTAAATGATGATTGGACAAGGTTTCAAATGTGTTTTGTAAATGTAAACTTGTTTTTTATTATTATTGTTTTGTTTACAAAATAACACTAAATGCTAGTAGGTAATATTAATACTCATTACATGCACTGATATGTTATTCTAGCCTTGTTTGGTCTAGCCGTGAAACATAATTTAAATTATGATTATTTTTTACGCAATATCTCCGCCAATTATGAATGGATTTCGATTATTCTTTTTTGTTTGGTAGGCCAAACTTCAGAGGTGGTCCCATATAAATTATATTGAAATTGATAGGTACAGCACTTTTTGAAAAAATCAACAAAAACAAAAAATAAATATACTTAGATATGACCTTAGAATAAGTACTTTAGTACTTATTCTAAGGATATGACGTTTTGGTTTATGGTTCGCTTCGGCAAAAGTTTTGATGAGGACTTTCAATCTCTGTTTTAACTGTCATCACAGAAACATTAGCCAAGAACAAAGAAGATTGTATGTATTTGTAAGGAGCCGTCATGATAATTATACATTAATACCCATTCTTAAAGAAAACTACCTAGTTGTTGGAAATATTTCGCAACCGTGTCATTTAAATTTGAAGTCATAAACCGTGTGATTTATGGCACTAAAACGTATTTAAAAAAAACTTAAAAGAGTAAAGTAATTAGTTATCATAAAATTAACAGTTTCAGAAGTCGGTTCTAGAACTGTTCATTTTATGGTAATTATTTTACTCCTTTTAGTTTTTTTTAAGTCGGTTTTTATTATTAAAATTAAATTAAATTAAATATCATTTATTTCAGGCAATTATTAAACCCATAACATACATACTCATACATTATTAATAGGTACTATTGTAAACAAAAGGAGCTGGCAATGATTTGCAAGGTTAAGCTACGCTTGCTGCGGTCAATTCATGGATGGGTGACCGTTCGTTACACATTGAGACCCCTCTTTGCCTAGGGTGGCACGTTAAGCCATCGGTCTCGGGTGTCATATGATACCTGTGACAGTCGGACGGGAAATTAGAAGACCGAAAGTCTAACAACTGGTCTCACATTAGGATATCGGCATTGCCTAGTAACTGGGTTGCGGAGGTCTGATGGCAATCGCTCTGAGTAAAATACTGGTATTCAGCCGCATCTACATAGTTAGACTAGAAGCTAAATTACATGAAATGATATTTTATTTGCATGAATCATGGTATAAAATGGTATTACATAGTGGTTATTTGGCATTACATGTTTCGCCAGGAGCTGGCATGCAAAAATTTAAATACAAGTGATTGCAGGATATTAATTAGTCAAACAATCGTATTCTAATGGTAAATGCAATATCATTATAATGAGAATAGGTATAGCGAATAAATAAAAATGAGTCTTTAAATTATACAATTCAAATTATTTCAGATAAAAAATTACTAATTTAGAAGATTCATTCATAAAAATATTATTGCATGTCAGAATTTAGTTCTATACAATTTCCATTCAAAATAATCTTTAATATTATAGAAACTCAACAAAATAAGCCATTTCAATAGTTTATTTTTGAAACTACGAACAGTAAGTAGCGGGTTCTTAAATTCTGTTGGCAATTTATTATACATTTTAATAGCCATCGGATAACAACTTTTATAATACATATCAGTTTTAATCATGTGAAGAGCTAAGACTAGGCAGAACAGGAATATTTAAAAGCTTTTATTATTATTATTTAGCTTGCTTTGTTGTCTGTTTGTTACAACTTGTATCCCATAAATATCAAATTACGGGCTGGTGATCAAATACCTACTATCAGCAATCGATTTTATGCGTGCATGATGTTATTTCCCACGTCCCTTACGTTTAACCTAAATAATAAACATAAATAATTAGACATCAAACTAGCTTTCTACAACCCCATAATATAATAAAAAATGTGTCATGAGGTCTACTGAAAAGCTTACAAACCGCAGGGCAGCTTGTGACGAGCTGTTGGTGAGTGGCGACACTGCGTACCTTATTGCCTCAGAGAGTCGGTCAGGGCCTCGTCTTCAGTTTGCCTTTATTGGCTGGAGTGGAACCCCAAGAGTGCCCGCAGGATTCTCAACTCTGGCTTAACTTTATCGGCCGGCCAGAGGGGGGCCGCCAGAGCTACATGCTCGGAGGTGGAAGTGTCTAGTGGTGTAATAGCGGGGAAACCCACTCCGGGTCTTTTAGACCCGCGACGGCGAAACCGGGGCCATACCTCTCTACACCTCTAGCCGCTCACACGTTTGTTGCCCCCTTCGCCTATATACTGGCGGCATTTCAGGGGGCCCAGCTAGTGAGCTGGCGAGTCACCGTCTGCCAAAACTTCAATTATAAATGTTGAAAGGCAGACGCCGTTTTCTTCCGGCAATAGAAGTTATCAGTCCACCTAACACCCCTTCCCATAGACCAGATATTTTTCACCACATTTTACAATAGTCTTGCACCCACCTGGGACGGTCCATGACTGTACTCCAATAGTGCAGCCGTGGATAGTCCCGGGTTGGTGCCCCACCCCATTTTAGATTAAAGCTCTCAAAGGGGCCTCTGCGCGTTGGACCTGTGTCCCCGTGTATGCCTTCCAAAGGACTGGACATCTTCCGCACGGAAGATGAGCCGTGATGTCCAAAGAGAATAATAATATCCTTTATTTCAGGCAACTTGGCCCATAGAAAACTAACTAGTACATAAATAACAAAAACAATACATAATTATAAACTAATACATAATATTATAAAACTACTGTACACGAAGTGACGGCGTCGTGTTGCGCTGCGTGGTGTCGCGTAGCCTTCCACGAAATCGTCGATACACGACACCCTTCGGCCAAAACTCTTCCTTGAGGAATGTCTCCACATGATGAGTCGGGACTCGCACCACGAACGACTTGAAATTTGTGTTGTGGCGCGACTCCAACTCCACGACCCTTAGAGTCCAGTTGGTCTTTACTCGCACATACTCCACAACCTCCTCAACCTTCGTGGAGTGATGTAGTCTGGACACGTAAAGCTGCGTCGAAGGTATTGCTGGACGCAGCAGCATGTTGGGTCCTGACAGCGCAGTACCGCACTGGTTCCGACAAGGAGGTTTCTTCCTCTTCTTCTTCTCTACCTTTATGAAGCCGTCCTTATCACACGAGCCCTTAACTGGACCTTGCTGTTTCTCGTCCTTGTTGACAGAATCCGTACAGCTCTGCTTACCCCCTTTTGTTTTTTCTGCTTGCCGTTTTGTTTGCGACATAGCAGATTTACTTGTGGCGACGATAGCAGCGTAGGCACGTTTAGGGGTCGACGTACCTACATGACTCATTACTTCCACCGGTGTTGAAGCAACGACGGCGGCGGAGCACGATGCAACGCATGCAATATCGGCAGCTGGTGACGCAATAGAGCTCGCCGACTCAAAACTGCCGATGGAAGCGTTTTGCGCCCCGCGACGAATGTTCACGTTAAGCCGCGTACGCACGAGCGAACACCGAACATCGCGAACACGAACATCGAACACGAATCACTATGAAGGTGTTCGGCGAACACACTGTTCGGTAGTGGTACGCACGTGCGAACAATGTGTTCGATAGTCGTGTTCGCGATGTTTGTGTTCGCTCGTGCGTACGCGGCTTTAGAGGCGTCAGGTGACCTACTTACCGAAACAGCGTTGCGCAACAACCCTACTTCGGCACGTAGGTCCCCTATGGTGTTATTCGACACCTCCAACTTGGACTGTACCTCGGCCAGGCTCGCTTTTAGGAACGTTATATCCTTCAGCAGCCTGGTGACGTCGACGTGGTCGAACGTGACGGGGGGCAGCTTATGCAGCTCCATCGCCACGAAAGCGGGCACGTCATCTGGGTCCGTGTTCTTCATCATTGTGATGATGTCCTGGACACTCTTCTCGCCACCATCCCTCCGGCGGGACGGCATCTGGTCAACTTTGCCGAGCGATTGAAATAGCAATAACTTGGCGCTGCTGATCTCCTCTTCTTTGAAGCCAGACGTGCAGATTTGCAAGATGCTGACCTCGTCCATGTAGTCGATGGCATGTTTGATGAATGCCAGCAGCTCGTTGGCTATGAGCGGTTGGGAACTCATAGCGACAAAAATCGGGCAGCGGCTATAGCCGCGCAATACGCGAATATAATATTCGTAACGAGCAGCACAAATACGTCCGTACTTGACCGCGCATCGCACTGCTATCCGATTATATGATAGTAACATCTAACTAACAGTTTTTTTGACGGCTCACAGTGAAGCAAAGGTTAGATCGCCATTAAACCGCATGTATGACGTCATTTGGCGCATACGTCTTTTTAGAATACGCCGAATTTCAAAATTGAAATTATGAATGAAAAGTACATAATTTCGAAAAATTGAAAAATACGGGTGCTCTGGATTTGGATTTACTTTCATATAACGTAATAATACTTGCAGGTTAAAAATATGAAATGTTGTCAATTGAAACCCTTTATAACCCCTGTTCTTACTAACGATCTCATTTAATGAATCTCCTGGCAATCTCGTTAATTCTAAAAACTCAGTCGTGTAACTAGGTAACCTACTTAAACTAATGGCCTGAATTGTAACAAGTGAAAAACTAACGCGATCTGAACCGAAGTGGAACGGAGTAGAATCAGTTGCGATATCCCGACGACTCGCATATACTCTAATTTGCCAATCGAGGGAAAAATTCACGAGGGTGGATTATGTTGGAGGGAGTCAAGAAAATTTTTGTTTTTATTTTTAGATGTGACATAAATTTTTTGGTGATGTAGTCGTATCTAAAGGTGCATATAGACATAGACTGTGCATTGAAATAACTTTTGTTACTTACAGTGAAATTGTAAATATCTTCTTTTTCCAAAAATGTGCTAGGATTTCTTCTTAAACCATGTTTAATAGATTAATTGAATGATTATAAAAAAAAACCTTCCAATAGTCAATCACTTGCTTACTTCGCGCGAGTTGCCAATTTGCTGCCTAATGACTGCGTATTGCACTACCAGTACTTCAAAGCAGAAATGAAATAGAGAAACAACAACCACAGCTAGCCTAAAATGCGCAGCGCGAGATAATTATATGAGATAATGCATCGAGAAAATTACTTCGCGCTGCATAAGTTAGTTCGGCTCAAACCTAAATACTAATCTCATGTAAACACCGTGCTGATGCGAGAGGACTATAATTATCTGCGATCTCAAACCGATGTGTCTCACTACAGCCCTGGTAGCAGCAGATATCTTTATATTTCGTAGGGGGCCTACGTTTATGAGTAGACTGGAAAATTTATTGGAACAGTAGAGGGAAAGTAACCAAACATGAAATAGTTTACGTAATACGAAATAACAATTACTTATGATTGCTATTCCATATTAGGCATACTCTTCCATTTATATAAGATAGATTTAAGGTGTTATAATAAATAATTAAATAAATAAAGAATAAATAAATAAAAATGTTTAGTTACTTTCCTAATTTGAAATTTATAATCCTTCTGTCATTAAAAGCAGTGATAGCCTAGTGGTTGAACGATAGCCTTCCATGCAAGATCAGATTAGATCAGAGATGTGAATCAGGCGAAGGTCCGGCCTTCGACTTTTCAAATTCATGTGCTGATCAGAATTTGATTACCACTGGCATGAACGGTGAATGAGAATATCGTGAGGAAACCTGCACACATTATATTGACTAGTTCTACACACGATTATTAGTACACACACACGTAACACATAAGATTATAATAAACTACTTATTTATTGCTTTTATTTAGTAGTATTTTAATCATATTTATTGTACGTATGTAATCTATTTATTTATTTGTGTCGTTAATTTTTTATTTATTTTTATTTATTTATTTAATTCAGGTGCCCGTGGCATCATTATGGTCCTATCTGAAAACCAGCGTTGCGACATTTTGTTTTTTTAAATGTCGCAGCATAATGCTGAGATAGGAGCCTTTTTTGGCCTCGTGCAGGTAGTTTTTATTTTTTATTGTTTTTATAAATTGTTTTTGTAACTGCCTGTGTAAGTCCAAAATAAATATTTTTTCTTTCTTTTCTTTCTTTCTTTCACACCTGAGAAGGCTCCAAGAAGTTCTCGATGATGTATGCAGTCCGACAACCAGCACTATGCTAGCGTGGTGAACTAAGGCGTAAACCCTACTCATTCTGAGTAGAGAGCCGTGCCCAACAGTGGGACTGTAATGGACTGATTATGGTAATCCATCTATGATATTAACACAAAATACATCACGTCCCAAAATCGACGACTCCACGGAAATTAAAGTCATCAGAACCAAACGTTACGCAGCACATTTTGTCTAACGCTACATTTCGCATAACACCGTCCTATACGTGCCTGAAATACTTACAGGGTTAGTAGAGCGATTCCGCTTTAACTTTTGACTCTACCTGTCGAATCGTAATGAAGGCTAATATCTACTTTCCAGTTGGATCAGCCGTACAGTTTCAAATATGTCTGGTTATACGATAAGTTTTTTATAGGGATCCGGCTGAAGAGTTGGGCCACTTAGAATGTTTTTGAGTTCAAAGGGAGCTTTCTATGTGTGTGTGAGGTTCTGTTACTACTAATTTAAGAGGATTAAAGTGTCTTTGATGTGTAAGGATTTGTGCAGATAATATTATTTAGTGATGTGGACCAGGTCTTAGGGATCAGGATCTTGGACTTTTACCTCCACTAAACCACAGTAGACATACAAGGTGTAACATAAATAACGCACAACCTCTTAAGGGGTCACTGTATTCATCATTATGAACAACTTTTACTATGAAACAAAAGCTGAAATCGCGAAAAAAAATCAGCTGTTCCCTACATTTTGACGAGTTATGTGAACATAAATGTAGGGAACAGCTGATTTTTTTTCCGCGATTTCAGATTTGGTCCCGTACTAAAAGTTGTTCATAATGATGAGTATAGTGACCCTTGTGCGTTATTTATGTTACACCTTGTATAAGCTAAAGCAGTACCTCAACTTACTATAATCGCCTGAATTGACACACTCACACAGACACGCACTGTATACTGAGTACAATGCACTTTTTTATGGGACTGCCCTCCGGTTTCAGAATTGAGAATTCGGGATAAGGCAATACTTAAATAGTATCTGAGTACGGAGTTGTCAAAAAAAGACTTTAAAATATTATACGTAATTTTTTTGACAACTCCGTACTCAAATGTTACTTAAGTACTGCTTATCTTAGAATTCTCAATTCAGAAACCGGAGGTGTATTCCAAAAATACCTTAGAAGTCTTATTGCAGTGCCTGTCTCTGTGAGTGTGTCAAAATGGACGATTGTAGGCAGTTGAAGTACTGCTTTAGCTTAAACATATTGTGAATAAACTGCAGTGTAAGTTAGGTAGCGTAAGCATAATCGGTACATTACTGCTTGCTGCCCGCTCTGCTGGACACTGACCTCTTCTTAGTAGGCCTTAGTCTACAACGCTGGTCTAGTGTGGGGTGGCGAATTACATACTCAATTGAATTTTTTTTTCAGCGTCTTTTTTTCTGCTTTGCTGACGATATTTTCCTACACCGGTCGTTAAGAGCGTTTACGCCGTTCGGCATTTCATACAAATTTTCAAGTCCTTATTTTTCGATATGACTGAACCGATTTTAATGAAAATTCATACCCATCAGCAGAATGCATAGGACTAAAAAGTTAGTAGAAAACATTTTCGAAAAATAGTGTTACAGTTAAATTAGACCGATTTTAAATTTTCCGTACAAAGAGAAATTTCCATTTTTTAAGTAAGCCTTTTCTATAATGTTTTGTACTATATTTTTAGACCTAACTATCCTGCTTATGATGTGTGCAGTTTCATCAAAATCGGTTCAGTCATTACGAAAAACAAAGACTTGAAACCGTACGGTGTACACGCTCTTAACGCAAGCCAAATTTTAAATTCTACAGCTTGATTAATCTCATGAGTGACCAATTCATCTCCGTATATTCTAAGGTATGCAGCCGCTGAGCTGTTTTGGTTGCTGTACGAATATCATACACGATACACCTCAAACGATCGAAATCAAAAAACTTAGTTCCATCGCCATCATAAGAATTGGGAAGTTTCTTTGCTGGGTTTTTTGTTCATCTTTTGTGTCGGCACAAGATTAGCTAGTCAGCAAGGTTGGTAGCGAGGCTGACTGCCCAGGGCGCACCGGACGTACTTAAGTACCGTCACTCGTGAAGACTTTTCATTCACCCACAAATATTTAGCAGGATCTGATTGGATAAAGTCTACCCCAAAACATTTACTGGTTGACCTAGTTTATCCAGTTGATTAGTATGGTAAAACTTACTTCACTAATATTTCTGTCAGTACATAACTTTGCAGTATTTTCAGTCTAGTAGCTCCTGCTACAATTAATGTTGAATATTCAGCGTTGCATAGCCAGTGAAGTAATGGAAATTTATTGTTCGGATAAGACACGGCTTGTTTTAATAGTTGGTTATCATAGTTGAATAATGCACATACATAAAATAAGGAATATTCTTGATAACGTAGAATTAATGGTTTTCATTTTGCGGAAATACTTCTTATAACCTGGTTTGATGTTGTGTTAATTCTCGGAAAAGTATTGTAGCTTAGAACAGTGACTCTTCCAAAAACGAATCTTTTGCGGTGAAGGAAAAATATCGTGAGGGAACCTGCACACCTGAGCGGGCTCCAAAAGTTCTCGATGCTTGTGCGTGTAGGAATGTTTTCCTGCATTGTGAATGATATGTTGATAAGATCGGTGTTTTAAATCTTGCTATTAAAACAACCGAAATACTTGATAAGAGCTAGCGGCTACTGATGCCTCCTAGGTTAGGATGATTATGTTTGCCGATATATCTTGATGATACCTACTTGCTAAGGCGCGGATCCGATCCGGCTCGAAGGACCAAAAATGAAGGAATGTTTTCCTGCATTGTGACTGATGATTGTTTGATAAACTCGGTGTTTTAAATCTTGCTATTAAAACAACCGAAATTATTGATATGAGCTAGCGGCTGCTTATGCCTACTAGGATAGGTTGCTGGTGCCTGATGATATGCATGGCGTTCTAACTAACTAATGTGATAGACTAAAACAACCATGCTGCTTGAGTGCGCTTGATACACTCAAAATATATGGTAAGGACCGCCTAGTCATCAATATTATAAGTTATAATTTAATTTGTGTTACACGAGTTTACAAATTTGCTGAGCATATGAAAATGTACGAGTGGCTCGTACAGTGCGTATTGCACCAACTCACACCAGGCTAGTGTGGTGGACCTTAGCCGCATACATATATAGCTTTCTTTTTTTATTACTATCGTTACTCTCAAGATATAGATCTTAATATACAGTGATTTTCTTTGTAATATGTTTTGATGACAATTAACCGTGTCAGTTATTTTATGTGATTTAGCTTCCTTTTACCTTTCGTAAATGTGAGAGCTTTATAGACTTGCTAGATGCCTGGATACCTATTTAATCTTTGACCACATTTTTCACAGTTTTTTTTTGTGTCTCGTTCCTGCTCTTAAGTCTACATTACTCTCTCATAACTATTCTAAGTCATAAATGTACTTACCCACTCAAATTGTTAAAGATATTAAAAGAGTAACCTTGGAGTTTCTTGCCGGCTCTTCTCCATAGGAAACGACTAATTGGAACCGTGCACCTAAATTCGACTTTTCATAAGCACCTGTAATGGTTTATGTGAAATAAAAAGCTTTTGATTTGATTTGATATCAATTCTGATAAGAAACCCGTGTCCAGTAGAAGGTACAAGTACAGGTATGGGCTGATTATGCTTATCATCACCGTTTATATCTATCTCTGAATCAAGTTCTCTTCTAGAATGGGAGCAAATGCCGAAGTCACCACGCTGGACCAATGGTTTTTGTGAGCGTTTTAGATTAGCCCTTATAGCATAATCAATCCTGAAAATCTACTCCTTAAAGACCCGTATTAATGAACAACTATCAAAATAGCGGTATGGCAGCTGGCTTCCAAAAGGTGCTACCATAGACTCTATGGCAGCACCTTCTGGAAGCCAGCTCTCATCTATGGCATAGAGTAGAACTAAATACTTTTTTTTATTACTTGGTTTGGTCTCTATTGACCCTAGTCGCACCTGATGATAAGCACAGACAGGGTCAAAGATACTCAATACTCGATACATTTATTGCACTCCACAAGTTAAATAGATGTTACATTAATATAAGAAACATGTGTGGGCCTTGTCAGGCACGGCAAATGTAGGAGAGAGGAGGAAGTATTAAACTTCTCTAAAACCTAAACTTCTTAAAAGGGTATTAAACCCTTTTTAATTTCGTATTATTACTTATACTTTGTATAAGTTTTAATATTATTTTATGTAATTTCACTAATTTAATTGGATTTTGAGAACCATCCCTATTTGAATTTTATGATAAATTAATTACTGTGCACCTACTAGAGTTAGATATTGGATTTAATTATATTTATGCTATTATTTGTAATGTGTTTTAAATTTTATTAAAGGTATTTTTACTAGAGTTTGTAAGAATATAAAATTATAAATTTTATTATGTTGGTTATTATAAGATTATTATTATATTTTTATTATAAAATGTATGTAGGTATGTTTATATATTATTATGCACCTGCTTGTATTTATGTTATTAGTAAAATACTATTAATTTAGATTTCTATTTATTGCGTTTTACATACATTTATCATTTAGATATTCATTTATATGGTAGTAACATTTATTTAATAGCATTTGTTTTAATTTTTTTTATAAATATATTATCTTTGCTTTCATTTTTTATCCGCGGGGGTAACTTATTATATATTTTTACCGACATAACATGTGGACTAGATGAGTGCATTTTAAGACGGGAGCTTGGTAAGTTTAATCGGTTTTTATGCCGTAGTCTCGGGTTTTTGTCTTCCCGTTTTGTGTAGAAGTTTTGATGATTTCTGACAAACTTACATATTTCTAAAATGTATAAACTAGATGGAGCAAACGAATTCAAGTAACAGAGATAAAGAAAGATTCCCCTACACCCCTCTGGCTCTCACATACACACGACGCAACACAGTAAACTGCTTGGCGCCGGACTTTAATGTGAGGATGGTACTGGTAGCTAGCCACGTGGACCGTATGGTTACTACCGAGTGCTGGGTTTTGTTGAATCTTACATACGCGTCTATTCCCAGCGTGGGGTGAGAAAGTTTTATATTCTAGCCCATCCCCACACGGAATACAATAGTTATTTATTTATTTATAATAAAATATTATTATTATTTGACAACGTGTTTTTATCTGCTTGTTAATGTATTAAGAAACGACACAGGGAGCTCTAAAAGATCCTTCTGAAGTGTAGTTTTAAAAGACGCGAGACGTATTCCGTCGCGCTAACGAAGAATACAATAACTCGATTTTTGGACAATTTTGAGTTATATATATATTCGAATTCCACTCGATTCGCCGATTCCGAATATATATAACTCAAGATCGTCCAAAAATCGAGTTATTGTATTCTTCGTTAGCGTGGCAGTATTATAAAAAATGTTGTCAAAAGTATGGAATTCTACTTTGGTATCTGCTGTTGGAAGATCTCTCAAATGAGAGCTGGTAATTAGTACAGGCCTTAGACTGTTTTAAAATAAAATAAAATGAGCATTCAGTTAAAGGATTAGTGCTGTGGTATTCATTGATTACTTTTACGTCACAAGCTAGCGCTGTAGTAATTATTTTTACTTAATCCAATACTCTTGGCGAAGAGGGAAGGAACATTCAGTATTTCGTGTTTTTTTTTATACTTTTTACAAGAATATGATAATAAAAATTACCCAAGGGTATACTCTTGTTACCGATGTTTATTTGAATACAAGTAAGATTAAATTCCTTCGACTAGACAAAGGTTGGATGCAAATAAGGTAAGTTTTCTTATATGAGAATAGCTCATGCCGTGGCAGCAAGATTGCTCACAAGGCTGGCTGCTCATGGTGAACAGAAAGAACTTCAGTAAGGTAAAAGTTTTAGTTAAACAACTATTGTCGCATTAAATAAGGTGTCTCTAAGGGTGCTTTTCCACCAGAAATGTGCTATGCAACGTTGCTATGGATGCGTTTGATATCCACCAATCATATTCATTGGTCCACATAGCATAGCACTGGTGGAAACTGATTCAACTAAGCTACGTTTTTTATATGGAAGGATGCGTGCTGTGGATGCTTGCTATGGATACGTGCTACGGATAGTCGCGAGTGGTGTAGCTATGTGCAGATGCCTTTCCTATTGTCGATACGACGCATAGCTCGAGCTGCGCATCTTTCTCGCACAGCTACATAGCTTAGCATGAGTGGAAACAGTCACATAATTTCGTAGCTTAGCTTTTACATTCTCGCAGCATAGCTGCATAGCACATCTCTGGTGGAAAGGCACCCTAACCCCACTATATTGAGAATGGCGGATTGTTGTCGTTATTTGTATCTCGCTTATGCAAATTATTTGTGAGCAATAGGCCAATACTTATTAAATCCATTTAATCCATTTTAATTCCCACTGTTGAGGTAATCGTGTAGTGTTCAGGGGCCTAATTCTCCTAAAATAAATCTTGATAAATTACAACCGAACCAAGGCCGAACCGTTCATTCAGACAGTTCTCATTTCAAAAGCTGTCGAATTGTTTGACACAAAAAACAAAATCAATCATTTTGAAAGTTTTCGAAAACAAAAACTGACTGACGGTTGTGGTTCGATTGCGTTTGACAAACATTTATTTTAGGAGAATTGGGCCCCAGCTCATTTTATCTATTGTTGTCACTAACAATATTTTTATATCTCTTTTTATCTTATTCCGCGAAACAAACTCGACTTAGTGTCGAAGCCACAGTTAATATTTTCCGTATAACTAATTATATAAAACATCAACACCTATGTTAGATTTAAGGAATTGGTTGTAGAAATCATCTTTGGTAAACTTTCTTACGTACTTCTTATGCCCCTAGGAATTTCAACAGCTCTCTGAAGAGCTGTACGTTTTTCAGATCTTCGAAGTCTAGTCCCTTTTATTTCTTGGAGTCTTATCTTTGCTCTTTTTTAACCTAATGCACATTTTATCGTCTACAACGAGGAATTTATAAGACACCAAGTAACAAAATCACCGAAAGCCTTCAATATAACCAAACACCACCGTTCTTTGAAAAAAATGTTGCATAAAATTTTCCTCCTCCCGATTATGCCTATGAGAGGTTTCTTTCACGGCACCACAATGTGATGAAAAGTGACTTACAAATAAGAGCTCTCAACCGCCACTCTATGGCCTTTGTCTCGGCGTGCATTGTTCAGACGCCAAAGTCGGGTTTTTTTAACACAATAGAATTTTTTAACACAATTTTTCCACTGATCATGGTATACCTAAAGGAAATGCATTATTACACTGTGTGAAGCCTGCTTCCATTAATGATAGCACGTTAGTTTTGTATGTAATGTCTTCTAAACAATAGGGAATACGCATGTAATTCAAAACTCTTTCATTATTTAAATACATTGTACAGGAGTCAAGAAACAAATTGAATTGTTTTTTAAATTTTTAACGCATTAAGTACTTATTTTACAATTCATTATTTTATGTTATTTTTTTTGTGGAACGGAACGTAATCTTGAAACGCGTCGTCTTCGGAAATGCCGGAAGTGACATCAAAATCCATGTGATTAAATCTTTCAACAATCTTTTCTTAGCAAACTGTTTTATTTCTCACTGAGGTAAGTTAGTAAGTGCGATTTCTGCTTGAATAAAGCACAAGAAATAATTTAATTTATATGATTTGTGGCTAAAACAAGATGTAAACAAAGCAGTATCGTGGATTATGACGTCACATTATGGCCGTGACATTAAAGGCTGTTTGAACTGTTGAAGAAAATTGTTGAAGTTAAATAACTGTTTTGATAATAGTAACATTTGACTTTTAATGCTTTTCTTGGGTTTACATTGATGTGCTTTATTGATTAAGAGAAAAAAATAATTACATGCATATTCCCTATTGCAACGTGAATTTGCACACGAAATTATTTGGACTGTTTTCATTAGGTACTTTTGGATTATCAGATTATGTTTGCAATCTATCTCACGACGAAGTACCGTTCAGCAGTTACAAGTACCTACTATTATAATATTTTTATAGGTTAACATTTTTAGATCTCCTTTTTATTGAACAAAAAACTTTTTCCCCGAAAAATTCTTCGAATATCACATGATAAAAGTAAAAAATTGGTCAAAATATTTACCTGAACCGAGTTTTATCAATTCCTAGAACAGAACCTTTTTTGGTTCCATCCAAATTTTCCGAACCTAATATTTCAGTTTCTATCCACAAAAAAATATCACCTCTATACCGAAGACCGTATATTTTATTCCAAAAAGAGACCCGAAAATTTTCAGTGACATAAGAGTATTTTTTCTCCTTTTGTATTGACAGGTGCGGTTGTAGCAACGTTTGAACGGGGACCACCCACCGTGGACGTTCCGTGTCACTGGGCACCTGTGACGTCATCCGGTGATGTGCTCTGTCTGGCCAATCAATTCAGTCGGTTCTTCAATGAAGTGTATTTTTGATTCAGGAGCTGATGTGTCTTCGAGTGATTGATGTATGCAGATTGTTGCTTTTGGATGGTAATTTCATTTATGAGGTAGCTTTGTTTTGGTTTGCGAAATTAGGCTGATTGATGCTCAGTTTTTTGTTTCAGTTTTGAGCTTGGAGTGGAAATAAAAATGCACGTTTCCTGTGTATGTTGTAGAACTTACAGAGTGTTTTAAAACTTATGTCTGTAAAATTTATTGAAAAATTAATTGGCGAATATTATAAGGATACTTTAAATTATACTATGATGTTTGAACATAATATTGTAATGGTCATGTACAATCGGTCATGTCACTCGAATGCACCCGGACACCCGAAGGAGGACATCGTCGCCGAGGTTGACCGCGGCGAAGCTGGCGTGACGATCTATACGTGTTTATGGAGTTAACATGGTCAGAAACGGCACAAAATAGAGATATTTGGAAGACAAAAGGGGAGGCCTTTGCTCAGTAGTCGGACAGTAGTTTGAACAATCTTTGCAGATTTGTGAGCGGCTGATGCTTTCTTTCGTGAAGATTGATTGGGAGCAAAATTGATTCCTCGGTTGTGGGAGTCCGTGCCGTTGGAATTGTATAGCGGTTCTCTGATGTCGACATTCAGGAGGTTTCTATGAGGCTTCTATAGTCACGAAAAGAGAATCAAATGCATTAAAAAAAATGTATACAAAAAGGTAGGTAATACCTACACATTTTTGCTACGGGACAAAAAAATACACTTCAAACATTTTCGATACGTCCGTGTGGTGCCGGACGTAAATAATAGTGCTACCCCATCTCTTCCCGTGGGTGTCGTAAAAGGCGACTAAGGGATTCTCTAGAGGATGGGCAGCAGCGTTCTCTGAGTACTTTAACAACCATACTGCGATCGCCAACCCGCCAAGTCGGATTGTCAATACATAAGTTGGTTATTGACCAGTCAAAATCAAAGTTTTGGCGATTACGAGAGTGTTGCGCAATTAGAATGTTGATTTAATTTTGCCAAATTACTCTAAAGTATTTTTGTTTTTCCTATCTACCTCCCTTAATCCCCAACTTATGGCTAATTAAATTCTAATTACTTACAAACCACACTGTCTTTCGCCGAGCTTATACTTCCATTATCAGTATTTTCTTACTAACTTCCTAGTATTTTCTTGGCTCCGCAAAGCGTTTCAAAGACATGCCCAACGTCCGCCGCAGCTAAGACAGGATAATTAGCTCTGCTTAAGGTCAAAACACAAAAGGGGTCTTACATTTTCTTTAGTTAATTTATATTGTGTAAGAGACGACGGGATCGATGGAGTCGGTAACAAAAAAAAGTGTTTTTTTTGTTTTTGTTTTGACATTCTTTTCATAAATAGGAAAGAAAAAAAGTAGTAACAGGAAAGGCTCGATGACACTGGGCTAGTTTACGAGCTGCTAGTCGGTGAGTTTAAAAGCTAGCGAGTGAGCGAGTAAGCGAGTGTCGATAACACAAACACTTTCCACTCGCTCAGTAGCGAACTAGCTAGCGAGTAGAACGCAAAGATGCTCGCAACTAGTTCACTAGCAGCAATGATGACACACAGCTGGTTAACTAGCTTACAGGCCAACACGCCAGCGAATGGCGAGTAAATTAGCCCGGCTTTCTATTTTTCAAGTAGCTTTTTTACAATCGGATACTCAAAAGCAGACTGTAATAAAGCTCAATGACATGGAGCGAGTTTACAAGCTGCTCGCGAACTCGGTGGTTTGTAGCTTGTAAACTAGCCCAGTGTCATCGAGCCTGAAGGCTGAGGTAGTTTTCAGGAGTTTCCGTTCTGTTATGGAGTTGATAAATTAATAAAATAATCTCTATATACTTGTCTCACTACCAACGATGAGCGAGAAGCGTGTAGAGCTAGAAACTAAAAATGAGTTGGCGAGCAGCGAGAAGCGAGTGTGCGGTTCTGATAGTTTTGTCGCTGGGCTATAAACGAGTGTGGGAGAAGCCACACGATGCGTTGCGGCTCTGACGCGGCGACTGAGCGATGCCGCTGCGGCATAATACGTACAAATTTCCATGGTATACCACACGACGCGGGTGCGGGGACCAAAACGAGGGGGGCATGTATGCGCCGGAGCGGCAACGCTCCGGGGCCGCAAACCGCAGATTTGTTGACGGAGAGCCGTTCCACATGGTGCAGTGCGGCGCCGCACCGCACCGCGTGGCTCCTGCGACGCCGCGTACTAAGTGTGCTCGTTGATGCGGCAAAATGGTCGCCATGCGGTGGCGCACCGCACCGCACCGTGTGCGAGTGCGACGGGCGATTACTCGCAATGCGGGCGCTCGCGGGCGATGAACAATAAATGAATACATACAAATACTATACTCTTATAAATGATTATATTGTTTTCGCTGGTTGATCTTTCGGCGTGTGTTCTGACCGCCAAGCGAGCATCGCTGAACAAGTATCGCTGAGCGAGTATTATCTTTGATAGCTCTTGTCGTTCAGCGATTAACTAGTGGAGCGAGTCCTCGCCGGCAGTGTAAACAGTCAGCGATCAACTATTAACATATGCATCTTTTTTGTACACGGAATGTATATCTGTTGTACGTTTCTTGAGCGAGAAAATAGCCGATAGTTAGTGGGTTCCTCGCTTCCTTGCTCGTCTCGATTGGACAACTGCCTATGTTTCAGTTTCCTGTTAAGTATGTGCATTTATTCTTGTGTTTCTGTTTTTTATACTTCGTCATCATCATCATTCAGTCTAAAGATGTCCACTGCTGGACATAGGCCTCCCCCAAGCATGACCACATCGACCGGTCCTGTGCTTCTTAGCGCCCCATGCCCCGCCGTTTTTATACTTATTTATGTCTAAACAATAACTTCTCTTATGTATTTTTTGTTGTATGTTTGTAGAATGTTATTTTTCATATTGTAATTTAAATTTTCAAGTATCTAGAAGCACATTATTCTTTGGGAGTTTTGTTTTTATACGAATGATATTCATTATTATAACTAGTTAGATATTATTTCTGTAATTTTCTACTAGAAACAATTTCTTCGTAATAATATCAAATCAAAATACTTAAAGTTTTCATCGTGGCAAAGACAATAAATTATTATCGTTCACTTAAAAGTACTTGGATCCATTCTCATTAAATCTAGTTGGCATTTAATAAACCCGTATATAAAAAATAAACTCACGATACTATTTAATTAATTAGTACTTAAGACGATCTGAAACCGCAGATTTAATGAGAAAAATATCAAGAATTACTTTCTCTATAACCACTTCTAGAATTTTCTCAGGGGATTGTAGAAAAATAATTATTTGTGAGAAATGAAGTTACAGAGGTATGTAGGAAGATAAGGAGTCCTCGAGTGACGATACTTAAGTCCGGTCCACACTAACAGTTAGCCCTTCTAACACGAAGCTACTGTAACGAAACCAATTACTAGCTCGAATTACTAATAAGCTGTTTGCACAGAGTGGTACTAGTATTTCAATGGAAGTCTACACACGGTGTTATCGGTTAGTAACTGGTTAGGCCTGAACTCCACCAAAGCGGAGACGAGACGAGTGAAGCGGACATGTGTTTTAAAAAACCAATAGAATTTCATTATTCACACATCTCGTCTCCACTCAGGATGTATATTTATATGGCGCTATGGCAGCGGAGATGTGAGCTGTTCCTCGCTGAGATTGAGCTGAACCGCGGTACAAGGCGGAGATGTGAGCTTTGCCTCGCAAGCTGACGACGCGGCGACGGCGCGCAGCGGAGACGAGATGTGTGCGGCGTGCAGTGAGTGGTGTCACAATTCCCATGTCAACTTGTATAGCGACATGACTGACGTCTACTTTTCGTGTCAGATCGCACTAAATTGTGCGTTCACATCCAAAGCTCGCCGCACGCAGCTCAGTTCCGTTCTAGTCAGCGCACATCTCCACCCTAGCCAGCACACATCTCCGCTACAGTCTAGCCAGTACGCATCTCCGCACAGTTTCGGTGGATACACCCTAGCTGAAAAACATCTCTTCTTGTCTCCGCTTCGGACATCTCCGCACATCTTCGATTTGGTGGAGTCCGGGCTTTTAGTTTCCAATGACCCGGCGGCGCTTCGCCGTGCTGGTCGTCACGCAACCTATACTCTGTTGAACAAAAGATGCCTCTTGACATATCAGTCATCGTAACGAGACTGCAATCGAAAAAACGTAAATGACATCATCAAAAAACGGTAAAGAAAAGCGTATCCAAGTGTTTTTTTATATTTCATGTTTTTTGTATGGTAACGTTTTGTAGGAAAACCCACTTTACGTTGAAAAGGGTAGGATAAATGTATTCAATCAATCAATCAATCAATCAATCATTTATTTGTGAAACATAGGTGATACAATATTGATCTTAATTAGTAATACATACTTAGTGCTCTATGTTTTGCCATATAGACATACAAATATATTTGTGTAGGTTAGTTATTATATTATTATTATTATATTATGTCTCGCTTAAATTCACGGCTCATCTTCCGTGCGGAAGACGTCCGGTCCTTTGGAAGGCATACACGGGGACACAGGTCCAACGCGCAGAGGCCCCTTTGAGAACTTTAATCTAAAATGGGATGGGGCACCAACCGGGGACTATCCACGGCTGCACTATTGGATTACAGTCATGGACCGTCTCAAGTGGGTGCAAGACTATTGTAAAATGTGGTGAAAAAAATCTGGTCTATGGGAAGGGGTGTTAAGTGGACTGGATAACTTCTATTGCCGGAAGAAAACGGCGTCTGCCTTTCAACATTTAAAATTGAAAACTGTTGGCAGACGGTGACTCGCCAGCTCACTAGCTGGGCCCCCTGAAAAGCCGCCAGTACATAGGCGAAGGGGGCAACAAACGTGTGAGCGGCTAAGGGTGTAGAGAGGTGTGGCCCCGGTTTCGCCGTCGCGGGTCTAAAAGACCCGGAGTGGGTTTCCCCGCTATTACGCCTTTAGACACTTCCACCCCCGAGCATATAGCTCTGGCGGCCCCCCTCTGGCCGGCCGATAAAGGCAAGACAGAGTTGAGAGTCCTGCGGGCACTCTTGGGGTTCCACTCCAGCCAGCCAATAAAGGCAAACTGGAGACGAGGCCCGACCGACTCTCTGAGGCAATAAGGTACGCAGTGTCGCCACTCACCAACAGCTCGCCACAAGCTGCCCTGCGGTTTGTAAGCTTTTCAGTAGACCTCATGACACATTTTTTATTTTATGATGAGGTTGTAGAAAGCTAGTCTAATGTTCCCTCCGGTTTTACGTTAATCTCATGATGAGGTAACGCCTTTCCCAGAGGGGTTTTATTTATATTATGTTATTATTATGTTACTATATTATTATGCTATTATTATTATCATTACAGTAATGTCCATAAATCAGTACAATGTCAAATGTTGTTATTATTATTATGAATTTAGCTTAGGGTATTATTTTGTCATTAAGATATTCTTTAACATTATAGTAGGCCTTATTAAAAAGAAACTGTTTTAATTTAAATTTGAATGCACCCAAATTAGGACAGTCTAATATAGCCTTAGGTAGATGGTTGTAAATTCGAGGCGCCATACAATAGACACTGTTATTAAATTGTGCAGTTTTATTTGGGGGAAAGCAAACTTTCTGGTTGTGTCGTTTGCTTTTAAGCTGCTTAAATAAGGACATATGCGAGTTTACAAACACAGCAGTTTCATATATGTAAATACACGGTAACGTCAAGAGTTTCAGACTAATGAAAAAAGGTTTACAACTCTCTGTAGGTTTAAGTTTACAAATAGCTCTCACACATCTCTTCTGAGCCTTAAAAGCAATTTCTTTGTCAACTGAGTTTCCCCAGAAGATTACGCCATACCGTAACACTGACTCTACGTACCCGTGGTATGCGGTGATCACAGCAGATTGGTTCACAACTTTTGCGAGCATATATAGTGCATATGAGAATTGGCTAAGTTTATTACATACACTTTCTATCTGACACTTCCAATTCAAATTGCAATCGAGACAAAGACCCAGGAATTTTGCAGTTTCTACTTCATGAATTTTTTGTCCGTTAAAGTTTATATGAAGATCTAATAAGTAATTACTCCTATTTTTAAATGTCATTATATTAGTTTTATCTAGATTTATTAATAAATTATTATCTTTTAACCATTTAATTATCATATCTAGTGTCCGATTCATATTTAACTCTAGGTTATACTTACACTTGTCTGTAAACATGACAGTACTGTCGTCTGCAAATAGGACCATATTTTGATTAATAGATTTGGGTAGATCATTTATATAAACAATAAATAAGAGAGGACCCAGTACACTACCTTGTGGCACTCCTTGTGTTACTTCCTGGAAATTTGACGTATATGTAGTTTCTTTTTTATCATTTATACATATGCGAGTAACTTGAGTACACTGCTGTCGATTACTAAGGTAAGACGCTAAAAGATTCAAAACATTTCCTCTTATACCATATGCCTCTAACTTGTTTAGGAGTCTGTTATGGTTTACATAATCAAATGCCTTTTGCAGGTCCATAAATAAAGCAGAAACTAGAGATTTATTATTCAACCCTGTCATTATAGTCTCTAAAAATTTATATATGGCTAGATTTATGGTTTTACTTTTTCTAAAACCCACCTGTTCATCAGTAAAAATATTTTTATTTTCGAGGAATTCATACAAACTCTTGCTAATTACCTTTTCAAACACCTTAGAGAATATAGGTATGAGTGCTATTGGTCTATAACTATTCATGTTTTGCTTGTCCTTCTTTTTGAAAAGTGGTTTTACTATTGTTATTTTTAATTTATTTGGGAACACGCCTGAGCTTATACATAAATTGATGATGTAGCTAAGAACAGGTGAAATAATAGTGGCTACAAGTTTTAAGATATTTGTATTAACGTCATCATAACCAGTACTATTTGTATTTTTTAATGAAATAATTAATTTATGAATGTCTAATGGGGACGTTGGACCCATAAATATTGACTCGGAAAGTCTATTACAAGTTGTAGATTGACAATCGTTTGTATTATCGAAACGCGTCTGCGAATCCCCTCCATTTATAAAAAAATTATTGAATGATTTTGCAATTTCTAGGGGATTACTAATGGTGTTACCATTAATATTTATCTGCTTTATTTCTTCCTTAGGCATATTGCTTTTTTTGTTGTTAATTACTGACCAAGTTGCTTTAGACTTATTTGCTGCTATTTTGATAATATAGTCATTCTGAGATTTCTGCGTTAATTTTATTATTTTGTTTAGACGTGTAGAATAGATTTTAAATGCATTTTTATTGTCAATATTGCGATGTTTCCTATAGCGCCAGAGTAGCTCACGCTTACGTTTTGAACACTTCTTTAAGCCTTTTGTTATCCATCTTGGTTTTGTACGTAAGTTTTTTCTTATCCTTTTTAAAGGGAAGCACAAATAATAAAAAAATGTAAACATGTCATGAAAATTGTCAAATGCCGTGTTAGGATCACTCGTGCTGTATACTTCACTAAAACTAAGAGAATTTAGGCATTCCTTGAATTTTTTAACATTGTCCTTGCAGTAATCTCTTCTCTCAATATACCAGTGAGTAAGCGAGCATGTTTCTTTTACCGGGCAGGATAACAATTGCGCCGTATGATCCGATATAGCAAATTCATAAATACTGTGCTTACAACCTTTAACGTTGTGTATAAAGTTATCTATACAGGTACCACTTATGAGGCGCGTTGGCTCATTCAATGCGAATTTTAGATTATAGCTAGACATTAATTGTGAGAAATTGCGAGTCTCTTTGCTCTGCTTTAAGGTATTTATATTAAAATCTCCGCACATAACCAATTTCTTTTTGGTAAGGCCAAATTCATGAACAATAGAATTTAATTTAGTAAAAAATTGGTCTAGATGTTGTATGCTAGTTCGCGGAGGTCTATAGACACATATAACAATTAATTTATGCACAATGAGCTCCACAGCACAGCACTCTATAATACCTGGTATACCATATTTGTCTACTGCTGAAATCGTCTTAAATTCGTGCTTTTTATGAACCAAAATACAAGAACCACCGTGTCGATTACTTCGGCTGAATGAGGCTGCGAGAGAGTAATTTGCTATATACAGTAATTTTTTGTCGTCCTTTATCATATTATGCTCTGTTAAACATAATACATCAACTGAGTTACCTTTTTCAACAAGCCATTCTAAATTAACAGACAACAAATCCGATTTATTTATAACCCCGTTTATATTTTGATGCAATATTTTTACAAACTTATACACGAAAAAGCGTTTTACATATTATATTTGGGTCAGAATCAGCAGGTGCATTTTCATTCAACTCTACAGTACCTACACTACCTACTACCTCGTCAGTCTGAGTACATCTAGTAATCTGTGAGATGTTATTTACAGTTTTTTTGTTTTGGTAGTCTGTAGACTTATTTTTATAATCAGAATGTAATATTTCCCTAAGTAGTAATTGGCATACATGTCGAGAGAAAACCATACGCTGAGGTAGTCTCGTAGAAAAACCCAAGTCGACGTATTTTACATTTACAAATTTGGAGCACAAAAATTTTAGTTCATAATTTAACCTTGTCTCTCTAAGACATCTATTAAACGGGATTTCACAGAAGAGAACATTCGTATTTCTTGAATTACATAAAAAATTACTTATACTAGTGTTAAAAATACATGGAGATCTGTCGTTTATTCCACCCAGTACAACTAGGTAATCATTCTTTGTCAAAGTTTTTATTTCCGAACTTTCAGATAATAAAACATCCTGTAGCGTTGCATTCGATTTCCAAAAACAGCTAACTTTAAAACGGTCTCCTGTCAATCGCTGTAGCGTCTGTTGTACGTGACGTCCTTGCTGATCCGCAATTACAATTATTTTATTAATTTCAACAGTTAAGGGAGATTGGGATACTTTATCCAGCTCTGTTGTGTTTGTCGTAGTGGACATACTATTCGTTGAACTGCCCGTTGTCTTGTTATTATAAAGGGCGCTTTCGTCGCAAATCTTTTTGGAACAATTACTCTCAGAGCTACCTACGCGATCAATATTTTTTCCATAGTTTGTCGGTGTTAATGAAAGGTCGATTATCTTTTTGCTACTTTTTTTAGTCTTCTGTCCAGACCGAATATTTCAATGGTTCTAAAAAGTATTTCAATGGAGTGCAGCTTAACCTCGCAAATCATATGATCATAGTAGTAGCTAATTAGCCACGAGCCCCTCCCTCTATGTTGTCGACAAGTGACTAAAGTTACAGTGATTTGAGTAGAATCGTGTGATGTTTGGTTACGAATAGAAATGTGCCGACCATGACTTTGGCCGACTAGCCTATTAGTCGGTTGTTAATAATAATCATTTTATTTACAGCTTATTTGCGCGCAAGTCGCAACCACCACCTGCGAGCGTTTCGGAAAATATTTTGTTTACTTCGCATTGTTATATTTTTTTCTATACATATAATAAATCTGTTGACATGGCGTGTCTGTACATAGCAAATATTTTGAAAAAACCTGGTTGGGATGTTAAACTATAACCAATAGAACCCATTTTTAACATTTTTGGAATTTTTGTCTGTTTGTCTGTTTATCTGTTTGTTTGTTCAAGCATCACGTAAAAACAACTGATCCAATGTTGTTGACTTTTATAAATAAATATTGTGCTTATCTCCAAGTAACATATGTTTTTTGTTTCATCGCAATCGGTTCACGCAATCAAAAGTTATGCGAATTTTAAGTTTTCTAGAAGAACTTAGCATGTATTTGTGTATACTTACCATTTCTTTTCAATAGATGGCGTTACGTGTATCAAATCACGTTGTGAGGTAATGTAATCAACGAATATTTACTATTCTCAGTCTACGAACGGTCTATTGAAATGCTATCCGAAGAAGGTACTAACTAAGCTTTTATAAAAAAAACGAAGATAATGTTATTTAAAATTTATTAGGTACCTATCTATCTGAATGGCAGTGGAAGAGAAATACATTCAATTTCATAAGCAAGTGTAGGTATTTAAAATTTTTAATTGTGCAAGGCAATAATACGATAAATTAATTTGAAATACTCATATATTTTATTATGAATACTTAAATATGTATTTATAAATCTATTTACTATTAATAAAATTCAAAGTGCACTTTGTCTGTAATTAAATATTTTTCCAAAATTTCGATTCGGTGGTAACTACTATACTGTCGATACAGAAACCATAACATTTTTTTTTAGAATTATTGTGTCTGTTTGTCTTTCCGTCCGGACATCACGTAAAATCCCGTGGATGGATTTTGATGGGACTTTCGCTGGTGTGTTGCGTAAAGAGCGGCAATTTTGCTGCTACATATATCATTACGCTATTGTTCATAGGAGCCGAGCAGTGGAACATTATTTCCACATACTACGAAGTATAAGCTTAATATTCGGATCGTAAAATCGCGTGAATCGATTTTGATGGGCCTGCGCTTATGCTGGTATATAAACTATCACGCTATTGCTCATAGATACCGAGCAACGGAACATTATTTCCATATACTGCGTAGTATAAGCTGTAGACGGAAGTAAGTGCTGCAGTGAACGGTCGCTGGCTCAGTGTCTTGCGTTAAAACCTCACTTTAAAAAAATACACTTTTTGTAATTTTTTTGTAATGTTTTTTATATATTTTATTTTGTTCATTGCTGTCAGAACTATTCAAAGCCTGTCGTCGCCGTTTTATTAAGTTTATTTAAGCCTTAGGTAATGTCCCAAAACACATAGCCATGAAGGGAAAGTACTTTAAATATTAAAAATTGCAAATTTCACTCAAAGGTGACTTCATTTTATTTTTAAAAGTAAGAAATATTGCCTGTACTGATTTTTTTGCCTGAACCGGGAATCAAACTGACAAAGCTATACCATCTGCAAAGGAACCTGTTCATAATATCTTTATGGTCAATAATCAGGATCAAAACTTTCCAACAAACACACTGTCTTAAATTGAACGAAGTGGAAAAAATAAGAACTACTTAACAACAATTAATAAGTGCTTGAATTTAAATGTACATAAGTTAGTCAATTTTCGTTTTATGGTCTTCCATCAATTTTAGACACAATGTTTATTGGAGCGATTTGATCCGTATTATTGATCCTATCGATTGGTGAAATAAAAATACAGATGATATTTTTTCGCATTTGGGTTGGTTCGATTTCCAGATCAAACTTTTTGAAATCTTTGAATGCAGTACCTATTTCTAACGTATAAAAATAAAATGAAGTCTTCTTTATATGAATGTTTTATATATTTAAAGTACTTTCCTATTCCACACCTCGAATGAAATCATTTTATAGACTACACTGCGTAAAATATTTTGATTTAGTTCGCCGATTGTGATTAGATGGCGTTGTAGCCATAATTGTATCGCCATAAGGTTTCGTTACATTATCACAATAAATATCAATATTCAATTAAGTATAATCCATTTTAGCAAGGAAATGTATGGAAATAAGCAACGCGTTTTTAGTATTATGGTTATCTGAACCTTTACGGTCAATCAAGAAGAGCTGAAACTCTACCTAAAGAAATGGTTTAAAAGATATACGTGCCTTGGGACACGCTTTGTCTGTTATTATTATAAATGGAATACATGTACACTATTTAGTTGCTGCGACACAATGTTGTATTCCGAGTTCCACGCGGACGGAGTCGCGGGCACAGCTAGTATTTAATATAGTTCCTCTTGTACATTTTATTGAGAAATACATACAAAGTAAGAAGCCGGATAGTTGGCGCTCTTTGCTGAATAGTCGCCGACTACAAAAGTGGTCAGATAGTCGGCTTTACCACTTAGTCGGAACATCACTAGTTACGAACTAATAACTATCTAGTTGGTGATTTCTGTTATTAATCAGTTGAGTTTCCTTTGAGTAGTAGTAGCAGTACCTACACGTGAGAGCGACCTTAACCCCGCTATCAATCCGTATTAAAACATACATAAAAAGTGAACAAGAATTGTCCCTAGTCTCTCGCGGTGTATGAACAAAGTTGATGTGTAATTACAAAGCCACAGACAAAGCCACGGGTGAAGTACTGTGTACGTACACCGACTCTTCTCGTTGACATCGCACGGGTTGATTACGAATGGCATGGAGTCGCATTACTGCTATTTTTTTTTTGCTAGTTGGTCTTGTAAAGTTTGATTTCAGTTTTGAGACAACTAGAACGTACCAGATGATTTCTTAAGTATTTTATAGGGTTCCGTACCCAAAAGGTAAAACGGGACCCTACGAGTATTACTAAGACTCCGCTGTCCATCCGTCCGTCTGTCACCAGGCTGTATCTCATGATTCGTGATAATTAGACAGTTGTAATTTTAACAGATGATGTATTTCTGTTGCCGCTATAACAACAAATACTAAAAAACAGAATATAATATACATTTAAGGGGACTCCCATACAACAAACGTGATTTTGTTGCCGTTTTTATAGATCGCACTTGGTCGGTTTTTTTTATTGTTTTAATTACATACATAACATAATCAGTTCCGTGCGGTGCCCGACGTAAAGAATAGCATTACCTCATCTCTTCCCACGGGTGTCGTAAAAGGTGACTAAGGGATTCACTAGAGAGGATGGGCAGCAGCGTTCTCTGAGTACTTTAACAACCATACTGCGATCACCAACCCGCCCGCTAAGCGTGGCTATTATGGCAAACCCACCCGTTGGGGGAGGCCTGGGTCCAGCAGTGGACACCTTTCGGCTGAATGATGATGATGATAATATTCAGCTCATTACTGTCTCACAGCTGGGCACGGAGTTCTTGTCACAATGAAAAGGGTTCAAGCCGTAGTCCGTCACGCTGGCCTGCAGTGCAATTCTATAAGAATCTCACCTCGATCGCGACTGTCAATTAGTCACTTGTCGTGACACAGCGTGGATAACAAAACTACGCGTTATTGATTATACTGTCGATTATCTGTGTGTTATTTGCTTCTATTATCCATACTGTGACATTATGGATATCGAGCTAACCGTCGATATTGAGGTGAGTTTCTTACAGTATGACACTACTGGCGCGGGTTGGCGACCTACGCACGCTATTGAGCACTATAGTGGAGTCCTCTCAGGTGTGCAGGTTTCCTCACGACGATCACTTCACCGTTAACGCAAGTGATAATCAAATTCTAATCCGCACATGAATTCGAAAAGTAAGAGGTGCGTTCTAATTTTAATCATTATCATTGAGTGCCTTGTTTCACCCATCGCTGGGTATAGCCCTTCTTGTGTTCTAATTTAGTCATAATAATAATGGGAAATAATCATCATCAAATTAAACTTGAAAGGCAGACGCCGTTTTCTTCCGGCAATAGAAGTTATCCATCCACTTAACACAGCCCATAGACCAGATATTTTTTCACCACATTTTACAATTGTCTTGCACCCACCTGGGACGGTCCATGGATAGTCAACGGTTGGTGCCCCACTCCATTTTAGATTAAAGTTCTCAAAGGGGCTTCTGCACGTTGGAACTGTGTCCTCCGTACGCCTTCCAAAGGACCGGACATCTTCCACATGGAAGATGAGCCATGAATTTACAAAGGGAAATCAAAAACATTCCACATTACATAATGACTATGTTTTAGCCTCAGTTTATATTTTTAGTAGTGAATTAATGTTATGATCTAAATAAGTGTTTGTTTATTTGTTAAATGAGGTTTCGCAGTATTACAGAGCGTCATGTTTGCTTTAGCGAACAAGCTCATTAAATAAAGAGAAAAATAATATTTCATGCCTGCATGCCTCTTGGTAAATAACAACCTCGTATATCGGGAATGAATATTATTTACCTTTTCATTTGATGCGGTGAGTTCTACTAGGTTGTATTGCAAATAAAAAGCTTGTGGCGGTATCTATCCACGCCACATGCGAACTATTCATGCCTACATCGCGATATCAAGATTTAACACGCAGATTATATATAGGTATACAACTTCCCAACATCAACCGTTACCCCCTAGTTGCCGCAGCGGCCGACTACAGTCCCTCTCTCATAAGTAAAGTTCGCCGCCCCAGGCACACACTTTTAGAACCCGATGACGAAATAACCCTCCTCCAGGAGGCGAGTAAATCGACCAGCACAATACACAACGTCCGCCGCCGTCCGGCATATCGTCCTCGCCGACGAGGCCCGTCGCGACGTCCCACCGCCGCCGGTCACGATCCACCGAGCTCTCCCGTCGTAGAGCCGGTCGTCTCTTCAGACTCCGCAGTCATACCGATAATTCAGCCCTCATCAAGCTGTCTCCCCCCCCCCTATGTCCACGCCAGCAACGCCCTAAGCCGAGGTCCGAGTCCCACTAGGGGTCGCCCTTGGTGCTGTTGTTGCAGGTAGTCATGATGTTAGTGTAGTACAAGTAGTTAGCTTAGGTTAAGTATTTTACTTCCCCCCCATTGGCTGGAGACCCTTTAGGTCACGCCAATAACTGCCCGGTTACGTAGAAACCGTCCCCTAGGACGACCTACAGCAGTCAAATAGAAAAAAAAAAAAAAACATCAACCGTTGGGCAGTAGCCCACCAGGCACAGGACTCCGCCTGGTTGGAGGATCCTCCCTTTGGTTGGAGGAACACCACACCTACTCCCTCCACAAGCTAAACAGCAATATTTAAGTTAAAATTAGTCAATTTTCTTCCCGTAGGCATCTTTTCATAATCATGTTTCCTCCCATGTGGGCACGGGATGGAATATAAACTTCCTCACCGCACGTTGGGAATAGACGCGTGTTGTAAAATTCAAGGAAACCCAGCACGAGTGGTGGTAGGATCTATACGGTTCTCCCGGCCGTGGTTCTGTCCATGGTCGGGCGCGAGAGTGCGTGGGAAGCCGTCGCCTCCTTCTGCGAGGAGGTGAAGGCGACCAAAAAGGGAGCGGAGAGGGAGAGAGAGGCAGCTGCTACTCTCCCTTCACGCGTCAGGCGCACCGGGCGCCAGAGGGCGCGCGACGAACTCCGGCCACCGTAGTGTGCGAGTGGCAGGTTAGGGGATCCATCGCCCGACCAGTAACAGGCCCGAGAAGGCGGCGCGCAGTGTTTCGTGCGCGCCTCTTGCTTGCAGCTGTGAATCCCGCGACCTCGGCCGAGGGTCAGACAAAGGAACACCGTGGGTTTTTAGCCGGTTAGAGTCCGGCATACCCCTTTGACTTCCGCGGGCGAAGGGAAATACATGAGGACGTAACTAAAAAAAAAAAATGTAGGGTCTATACGGTTGGCTAGCTACCACCCCTCACATTAAAATCCGTCGCGTCAAGCAGTTAACTGTGTTCACCATATATGAGTTCCAGAGGGGTATTCCTATATCCCTAGGGGATTTGTGTGCTCTATCTTAGACCCTAGGGCCTAGACTAGGGCCAAACTCCAAAAAGAAAACATTAACAAAAAAAAGAACATCAATGCATTTCGCCTACTCCACATCTTTCTGTAACCCAGAAAACATTAACATTCACCAAATCCTAGTTCACGTCGCCTATTGCAATCGTTTGCATATGTTTAGCTAATTGTTACTGTGTTCTACGCAACCTCACGTTGACTTCGTGAGTGAGATAAATAGATTTCGGCATTACGCATTCTGGTTTCAAGGTAAGTTCGAAATGGTATTAGTGTTAGAGCCCAAAATACACGTCCGATACTTGCCTCCGATAGTCGGTTCCGATAGTCTGATCAGACTATCTAAAGGCCTCCGCGTCATACATTTGTTTGAACACGTACGATCAGACTATCGGATCGGATGTCAGAATCGTAAGCATGGTCTGGGCGTCGTCGTCGTCCAGAAAAAATCGGACACGAGAATCGTATGTATATTTCATGAATCCGATAAGATAGTCGGATCCGGCTCCCGGAAGCAACTATCGGACGTGTATTTTGACCCTTAGATTTGTATTTTCAAAGAGTAGTAGAGGTCCTTATGAAAGAATTCGTCTGGGGAAATGCCACTTCCATACCTATTTCTGCCGCCAAGCAGGATTGTTTTGTTCAGGTTTGAAGGATATGGGTGCTGGTGAAATTACAGGCATATCAGACTTTCCATCTCTAAGGTTGGCAATGCATCGGCAATCATCTCGGTGTTGTGGATGTATACAAGGTTAGTCGAAAAGGGGGTACTAATCCGTAGGTCACTTAAAGTATCACTGATGACGGTTTTAAAGCAAGTGTTAAAATTTGAAAATTCGATCATTTTTATCTCCACGTAAAATAACTATTAATTTAGTTTTTTCAAAAATTCTTTGTTCCTACTGTAGTTAAGAATTCAGGTAATGGAGCTTCTAATTTGTGACCCCAAATATGACCTAAAATTTAAACACAGCTGATCATAGCTGAGGATAGATAGATTTCAGCGAATTTTTTATGTAATTTTTGAACAGCTATTTTCTTGTCTTGATTGTCTAAAGACCATCTTGCATCCTATATGCTATGAGAGCGGTTACGCATCCAATCTCCCTACGTAATAAACCTATAAATGTTAATAATGGAATCGGGCGTTATTTTGCGGAAATCCATGACTTAGAAATACGCAAATACAATATTTAGTTTTAATTCCGCCAAACGAGGATCCTGAGGATACCCCGTGGAGGGCCAAAACACGTGTCGTATTGGTTTGGCTGCATCTTGCATTTTTTTCAATCCTTCTACATATGCGTATTTGCTACATATACATATTTGTGGGCGGAAGGGTGGTGCTGCATACTGCATCCAAACTAGCGACCTAGTTTGGCGAAATTAAAACTAAATATTGTATTTGCATATTTGTTTGTACCTACAAATCGCTCGTGGCTGAATAATTACAGCCGCATAGAGCGATCTTCCGGGTTAAGCCACGCTTGCCGAGGTTGGTCTGTGGATGGGTGACCATTTACCATAGCGAGTTTCCTCCGTGCCTCGGAAAGCACGTAAAGCCGTTGGTCCCGGCTGTCATTTGTAGATCTTTGACAGTCGTTACTGTTGGTCAGAAGCCAGAAAGTCTGACAACCAGTCTTACCAAGAGTATCGTATTACCCAGTTACTGGGTTGTGGAGGTCTGATAGGCAGTCGCTCCATGTAAAATACTGATATTCAGCTGCATCCGGTTCGACTGGAAGCCGACCCCAACATAGTTGGGAAAAGGCTAGGCAGATGATGTTTGTACCTACAAATCTAGTTATAACTTTTGCAACAATATAATCTTTCTACTAACTGTGGAGGCTTGTAAATAATGGCCTGTAATGAAATACTCTACTATTATCTACTATATTGTATTGATAACTGTAAGATTCCCAAATAAAATAATGATAGGTAAAGATTTATTGTTTCAACATTGTTTTAATTTTATTTCATTCCAATATTTGTTTCCTCAGATTTTCCTGTAAAATATTGTAATAACAATTGAGGGCAATGAGACGTATGTGAGATCGATGTATGTAGTGTATATTTAATAACTGTTATTGATAAAGACTTCGTGGAAATCGGTCATATTTACAAAATGGAAAATAAAACGGATTTTTTTGTTTGTCCGGAGTACGCTGTTTGGAAACTTTTTCAGGCCTTGAATTCCGAATTTTAAAATTGCCGAAATAAAGTTGTTTTCGAATATGAGAAAGCCTTTATCTGACATTGGACAGTCATAAGTAGAAAAAGAAGATTAGTTTCAAATCAAATCATTTATTTGCTTACTTACCTCCGGTTTCTTAATTGAGAATTCTAGGATAAGTAGTAAACATTTGAGTACGAAGTTGTCAAATAATGACGGATTTTAAAGCATTTTTTTACCAACTCCGTACTCAAATACTACTTGAGTATTGCTTATCCCGAATTCTCAATCCAGAAACCGGAAGTAAGTGTACAAATTCAGGTCTTATTACTTACTAGTGGTGCGTAAAACTTAGCGGCCTTTTATAGGCGTTGCAAATGTTGTTTGTTTTATTTGCTCTGTGCGACATTAAAATAAACATTTTCCTCCTTTCCATCCTTCTGTCTTTCTTTCTTCTTTATTTTCTTTCCCTATATTTTGAGTCATTCATTTTGACATGATGTCACCGATGTCACATGGTCACATGATGTCAGCCCATAAACATCACTTTCTGAACCTGAGCCTCCCAATCACCACTAAAATTAATGATCATTAAATTATCAATCAAATAAGCGTTTTTTCTTTTTTCTTGCATTTCTTTCTTCTCTACTTATAAACTAACGAAACTATCGACAGAGCGATAGCGTCGCCATCGCGTCACTACATGCAAGCTTCATGAATTAAAATTAAATGTGAGAAAATGCGTGAATGACTAGATGTCTCTGTAGCTACTTGAATTTACATGTTAATTATAGTTTTGAAAAACAAACACCAAAATGTGGAATATGAAAAAGTGCATACAAAATTCGCTATACAGAGTTAAACGAATTCATGTAATTCCTTCAAACCACATGATCTATTAATGGTATAGATTAACCCCGCACGGGATTTAGATTGATTAAAAATAAAAATAAACTTTTACTTTTCCCAATTTTTTTTTATGTTATTGAAAATTTCGTTGCCATGCCTTATGAATGAAGGCATGGCGACACAGCTGACGGGCACAACTAGCACGATATCGTTCCACGCAGTCAGTTTACTTGGGACGCTAAAATGACTCAGATACTGAATACCATGGCTCATTTTTTGAAAACTTTTTTTTTTGTTGATTCTGAAATAAACCTATGCAGGGTCAATCAGTGTCACCAGTAAATCACGCGGTTTGAAGGAATTACACAAATTCGTTTACACCCTGTATTATTCTCTCTATTTTCCGGAAAGTGAGAAACACATCTACTGATCAATAAAATAGTAAGTACGCAACCTGCCCCAATTTTAACAAAGAGGAACCCTAAAGCTTCGTATCTACTAGGCAACAATTTACGCGAAACATGTGATGCTCAACATGTTCGGCAACATTGCCAGATGACGCGGAACATGACGCTGAAAGAATTAGTACGCATGAATTGGGAGTGCTTCCGCTGCCGGCGCCAGTTGCCATTACGAGTGCCGGCGGCGGCTTCCAAACTGGCTGCCGGCGTCGCGCCGACTACATACACTGTTTTTTTTACACCTTCAAGTCCTCTTCAAACTCTTCATGACACGATTATTAGTCAGCCACTTTCATTTTCACAATAAAAACAAATGAAAAATTAAGGGGATGTTTGTAGGGTTGTTTGGGTTTCCAAAGCTGAGTCGACGGAGCCCCGCTAGGCGGGGCTCCTATTTCTGTCTGCAGGGTTTAAAGTAACCTAACACGGGGTGCCTCTTATCGAGCTCGCTTCGCTTGCTCTTGAAATTAGTTAGTTGGAAGACAAGTTACAGTGCTTGGCCGAAAATCTAATCCACCTTTCAACTAACATACCTACCAAACAACCTATTACCGCCACCGGTGTCTATTTTGGGTACCGCCGGTCCCCAATGGCGTTATTTTTGGGTGCCGGCGCCAGCAGCGGAGGCACTCCCCGCATAAATTTGTTGCACTTTGTCGATAATCGTGTTGCTATATGTTGAGAAACATGTTGAGCAATATTTAGCGCGTCAGTTGTTGCCTAGCGGATACGAGGCTTAACTTGCGAAGGTTGAACCAACAAAAACCTTTGATGTTACTGACTGATAGTAACATGTTTTAGCAGAAATATTGTGGGAAAAATTCATGTCATACCGGTTTTTTAGATGACGTTTTTTGAATAAAAATTTCGGCGAAAGAAATGTTTTTTGCGTTTTGGTAAATATTATTGTTTGCAGAAAAACAACACGTATTCGGAAAAATTATTTCATTGCGGTTTTTCTACTATTAATAAAATGACTGGATATGCAAGGTCAGTCAAAGAAGGTTAGTAATCCGCTAGCCAATTAAAGTATCACTGATGACTGTTTTAAAGCAAGTGTGAATTTGAAAATTCAATAATTTTTATTTCCACGCAAAATTGATTTTATTTAAAAAAAATAAAAACCGGCCAATTGCGAGTCGGACTCGCGTACGTAGGTTTCCGTGCCATTATCTACAAAAACGGCAAAACAATTCATGTGTTTTGTATGGGAGCCCCACTAAACATTTATTTTATTCTGTTTTTTAGGATTTGTTGTTATAGCAGCAATAGAAATACATCATCTGTGAAAATTTCAATTGTGTAACTATCACGGTTCATGAGATACAGCCTGGTGACAGACGGACGGACGGACAGTGGCAAAAAAATCACGTTTGTTGTATAGGAGCCCCCTTAAATATTTATTTTATTCTGTTTTTTAGTATTTGTTGTTATTTATAGCAGCAACAGAAATACATCATCTGTGAAAATTTTAACTGTCTAACTATCACGGTTCATGAGATATAGCCTGGTGGCAGACGGACTGACGGACGGACAGCGGAGTCTTAGTAATAGGGTCCCGTTTCACCCTTTGGGTACGGCATCCTAAAAAAAACATTACAATGTTTTACAAAACAAGATAAATATATTTAGATAATAACGATAGCAATTAAAAATAAAATACATAAAATAATTGAGGATAGTTAATAGACACACGCATACGATTTTAATGAGGTTCCTGGGAAGCCACATGGTGTAGAAGGAGTTAATGCCAAACATCCCCGTCGTCAATTTATTTCATACAATATAACATTTTGCTATTCGCTGGCATCAATAGATGTGCATCCAATTAATTAGTTTAAAGCAGTCTACTAGTAGTTCACAAACAAAGGCCACTTGAAATTAATATTCGTTTGCTGTCGAGCACAAAACATCCCTATAATATAGGTAACGTACAGGGTGATACATTGAGTAGGGTCAGGATAGAGAAATCTTAGTGGCGCTTTCTAGTAAGATTTATTTATGGTGACCTTAAGTATTATTAACCGAATTTAGAACCATGTGATTTTTTTAAGGAAACTGACCGTTTTCTGTTTTCATACCGGCGACACACTAGAAGAAATTTAAGTCCAAAAAATTCTGAAAAAAAAATCTGAAGAAAAAATCTGGCAGCTTGTTGGCTCAAGTATGCGCAGAGGCTCTTCGCGCATGGTTGGGAAATTTTCTGACAGAGAATTCTGATAATATGTGGCTAGGCTTATTGAAACTTGCAGTTCCTTAAAACATATTGCTCCAGTTCTAATAGTTTAATACCTTTTTGTATTGACCCATTCCAATGAATGACCTATTTATCGCGAGTGTAATGAAACGTGTCCTCAATAGTGTTTAATTTTTTATTTGAATGTGTAACTTAGATTAGTTATTTTTTTTCTTTTTGTACAACTTTATCAATTATGCATGCGGAGTTTACCTATAAGTGATTGTTACACTATTGTCTTCTTTTTATAAATGTTACCTTTGACACAATACCTGTGTAAGCAATTGTTGGTGAACCAATAAATAAATAAATGAGGCATTTCATTTAGCGCACTAATCTGAAAAGCACCCATTCGAATCACGTAACAGGAAAATAAATACTATTGACGCGATTCGAATTGGTGCTCTTCAAATTGGTGCGCTAAACGGAATGCCGACAGTGAATCACTCTGTATACACATATGCGGTCGGTGCGTGTACTTTACCCCTCCGGGGGTAATAAAATAGTCGTACAGGGATATTTTTCATATTTTAACTTTTTAATGCAGATACTGTTGTTTAGATACACAGTTTTGGATTTTTCGTGGTTTACCTTGTTGAAAAGTTGTGGGAAACGGAATTTTATTTCCTTGTCAGCCTATACTGAAAGAAAAGAATGCAAAAAATGTTTATGTGCGCCACCATGACACAGAAAAACTAAATAAAAGTATAAACAAAACCAAACAAAAACTATTAGGAAAAATAAGCGTCATATCCGCGCAAAACGGCCATCGCTCAGCATAATGCTGCGACTCACGTACGAGACAGAGCCGCAGCGCTGGTTTTCAAAGACAGCCGGCGTTGACATGATGATATCCACCGGTGCAGCAAAAGATATAAATAAATTCAATATAATACTATAATAAGTAGCGGAGATGAGAATGTTGAGATGGATGTGTGGAGTGACCAGAATGGATAAGGTCAGGAATGAGTATACTAGAGGAAGTTTGAAAGTAGCGCCAGTGATTCTAGAAGTTGAAAGGGAACCGTTTGTCTTGGGCATGTGAAAAGGAGAGATGAAACGCATGTGACGAAACAAGTTATGAATATAAATGTGGATGGAGAGGAAGAGGAAGGCCAAAGAAAAGATGGATGGATTGTGTGAAGAATGATATGAAAGAGGACGGAGTCTGTGATATCATGACGGTTGACAGGACGGAATGGAAGAAGAAAACGTGTTGTGCCGACCCCAAGTAACATGGGATAAGGGCAGGAAGATGATGATGACTATAACACTGTCCCATTGCTGGGCACAAGCCTCCCCTAAGTTCTTCCACGTACTCTTTTCCTACGCCGCCTCGAACCAACCCTCGCGGTACGCATCTAGGTCATCTCACCACCTCTTTCTGGGCTGATCTCGGCGGTCCATGTCCATTTTCGTGCACCCATTGTGTGTAGACTCCTGCCCAGCGGTCGATATGCACGCGGATGACGTAAGCCACCCAATTTCATTTGAGCCTGGCAGTCTTTTTGCCTACGTCTATTATCCCCATTTTGGAGCTCAGCGTGATGTTTCATATTCTGTCTGTTCTTTTGACGCGTCGGATACTGCGTTCCATTGCTCTTTGGTGAACTCTAAGGTGGAACTTTTGCAAATCGGTAAGCGACCAGCAGCGGACAACTGTGTTACATAACCAACATCAATCATGACAGTTGATGTGTCAAAAACAATATTCATTGCGTAGGACATAGTTGTGGAGAATTCCGATTGTTAATACAAACGTTGCTATGGAAATTGTTGACCCGTCAAAATTATAGCCATTGCGATTACGAGTGTGTTGCGCAATTAGACTGCAGCTCTGAGCACCGTAGGTTAGGATGGGCACATGCCGATAAATTTACGCTGCACGGAGATCGGGATATCTCCCTACATTAGCGTCGTCATGGACCAGTACCTTTTCCAGGCGTTTTCGATTTGGCGATCGTGTTTTGGTTGTAGACCTTAAATAAATAAAAAGAAAGAAAGGGGGTGCATGAAAAGAGCCTCCACGAGTACTTAAGTACGTCCGGCGCACCCTGGACAGTCAGCCCCGCTATCAACCTTGCTGACTGGCTTATCTTTTCACCACAGCATGAGCTATTTTCGTATAGCTCGAGCTGACACGAGAGCAGAATAAAAAGAACACACATCCACAGTCAAGATTGCTCAAACGACCGTCCTGTGCTTGAAACTGTATCTCGAGTAGGCTTGCCAACCTTCATGTATGAATTTACCGGAACTTTGGCAATCAAAATGCGGGACGTGGCAAAAAAAAGCGGGACCCAACTGTTAAGGTAGGTATAGGGAGGCAAAAAATTCAATTACTTAGAAATTATTGTTTCGTTTGTTCGACGTGAGACTCGCGGTCGCGATCTCCAGTCTTCTAGCTAAACAAAACGTGCTTTCACAAAATTTCGACTTCTGCCCGAGGGTTTAGCCGTAGATACGATAAAACGGGACAATTGACGTCCCGCACACGTCTTTCACGGGACGCATCCTCTGAAGCTCTAGAAACTAGACGTCCCGGCTCTCGCGGGACTGTTGGCAAGCCTAATCTTGCGGTTCAAAACTGCGTCTCCTGGACACGTCCAAAATGTGCGGTAAGCCAAAAGAAACAGCTCGTAAAGTAATCATACCTGCTCTAAGCAAAAAGTTAAAGATTACATAAAGACAGTAAAAAAGTCTATTTTTTAAAATTATTCTTTGTTTTACGGAAGTAAAGTCGTTAAAACGTTAATTTCTAACAAGGTGTGATAATTATGAAAAATGTCTCAGTCACGTTTGCATTTTTAAATGGCGGCCGTAGAGTTTTTAAGTGTTATTTCTGTTTGTTTATACCTTTACCTTTGGAAGTAAAATTTAGCAGCAGTAAGGGTCCATGCAGACGACGTCTTGTAAACGCGCCGTCGACGCGCGTTTTTGTCACACTCCATACATAAAACACGTGATCATGTTTCTTAAGTATGGAGTTTGACGGAAACGCGCGTCGACGGCGCGTTTAAAAGACGTCGTCTGCATGGGCCCTAAGACCACCTAGTGAGGGTGCGGGAATCCGCGGGATGCGAGAAGCATAGGATCGGTTGATGTGGCGATGCTTGGGGAGGCATATTTCCAGCAGTGGACTTCTTTCGGTTGAATGATGAAGGTCACCTTTTAAATTGAGAATAAGAAATTGTTCTTTTCCCCGTGTCGGGATAGAATATAGAACTTCCTCACCGCGCGTTGGGAATAATAAAATTGTAAGATTCAACAAAACCCAGCTCGCTTGGTTAGTAGGATCTATACGGTCCGCCTGTCTAGCGGCGCCAAGCAGTTTACTGTGTTCCGTCGTGTGTATGTGATAGCCAGAGGGCTTGAGGCGAATCGTTCTATATCTCTGTTACTTGGATTCGTGTGCTCCATCTTAGACCCTGTCTGCGCTTACCATCTGGTGCATGACAAATATGAAGGGCCATTCAGACTACGCTATCATGTATAGTATACAGCAAAGATTGTTTAGCACAACGATATCACTCAGCATACATTTTATATGGATACGTTCACACAACGCTATGCTTTAAAGTATTGGCTTGCTGTACGCGATAAACTTGAGCGATTCTCAAAGATATATCGTACGATTCTCCGGTCTCCGCCCCATCTCACTTCTACCCCGCCTGTCGCCCGACGGATCACCGTCAAATAACTTGCTATACTTAGTAGACAGGTTTGCGATATAGCGTATAGTGTGAACGTCATACTATATGAGGTCTTATTTTAATATATCCACGATATTTTGTATAGTGTCTTTACAAATGCTAAAGATGAATGAAAGAATGAATAAATCAATATACTTAATAACATTCGTGCACGCTACATATCAATGGGCGCGTGACCATTTTTTGTTAGATACACGGATTGATTACAACTTAGAGAACCCGTAAATAATGAAATGATTATATTAGCAAAAATTTTTGACAAAAAATTACAACTGATTTCATTTTTAGTGACACCAGCATACTCTCCAGCATTCACTAGGACGCTATGCAAAATATCGTGGATTATTAAAGTAAGACCTTATACAGTTATAGCTTATGAAGCAATATGCTTAGCGAAATAGTATAGCGTAGTCTGAACTGCGCTTTAAGTGTGTAGCATTATGCACTATAGATAATTAGGGCCCTGTATCGGTTGCCACATCAGCTATAATTAAAACAGTTGTATAATAAGATTCGGTGATAGGCGAGCAGAAAGCAGGCAGAGAACTTAATGCGTCTCCATTCAGCTAACCTCTATCTGGATAACTGGCAATTTGAAATTTAAATCGGTCGTTCAGTTAGTTATTGTGCAAGTTAGTCAGAAGTTTAAATTAGAAGTGATTTTTTTTGTTGTTTTTTTCATGCCTTTGTATCATTTTTGAGCTTCTTCGAGTGACGATACTAAAGTACGTCCGGCGCACCCTGGGCAGTCAGCCCCGCTACCAACCTTGCTGGCTGGCTAATCTTTTCACCGCGGCATGAGCTATTCTCATATAGTTTGTACTGACACGAGATAAGAAGAAGAATCATGAAGCAATAGATTTACTGACCAGAGGGCTAATTCCACTAACAAACATTGTTGCCATTGTTCAAATATTTTTATTGATTTATATCAAAGTTACAAGCTACAGAACCTTTAAACCACTCTCCTGTAAAGTCGTGTTTTTCAACTTCCACTGGAATACGTAGGACTCGTCGATTAAATACTATTAAAAAAAAAACTAAATGGTCTATAAAATACTTTTAATTTGAATAAGCTAGCCGGTTGAAAGTACTACGCACCTGTTTTTTTTTAAGAACATCACCAATAACATCAATGTATGTCCTTCTAGGGCGTCCTCTACTGGCTTTTCCACTGACATTCGCCTTATAAATTCCTTTTGTTAATCGCCGTTCACTCAATCTTTCAACATGCCCAAACAACCGAAGCATACTCCTTTCATATACGCGCGTGTATGACAAGATGTATGACCGTGGACGAAGCGAAAGGAGTATGTAAGGATCGTAGCATGTGGCGTTCTACAGTTTCTGCCTACCCCCATGGGAAAAAGGCGTGAGTTTATGTATGTATGTAAGCTAGCCCTCTTAGTTTCCAAGATATAAAAGGTTTATGTTGGTGTCACAGATTCATTCATGCTCCGTGGTGTATTTCATCATTCTACTGATTTCATTACAATTCAAACTTCTGGAGCTCTTTTGTCGCTTGCGGTTAAATTGTCGACCGAAATCGTTCGCAATGATTTCTAGGGAAAAATCTTCAGACGTTGCATTTTCAACTTTAATCCTTTAACAGTATGGTATAATTTGGATTAATTGGGGATGCTATTGTGGAGTGTATGACAGATGATTCTACACGGGTAAGCTGTTCGCTATCAATGTAGATTTCCGTCATTGTTTTATTACTGTTGGGCCTTTTCAGGCGTTATGTTGATTTGTAAGGGGAATATTGTATCTACAGTTTCACCTGAAGAATGGATTGTGATCTCTGACCGTGTGGGTGCTGGAATAGAGTAACTAACACTCACTCTTTCTGCACGTGTTGTGAGAGGCAACTTAGCAAATATACAGCATGTGAAAAAAAAACAGCTGTTCCATACAACTCTTTAGCAACATTGATTATTTTAGGAACCGTTGAGTTTTTTCAATAAATTTAGAGTTTTTCCCATACTAAAAGTTGTACAGAAAGATCAGCAGAGCTCATGGTTTTCGGATGTGAAGCTACTAACCAGTCTTACTGTATAAGTTCTTACTTGGCACTTCGTTGGCAAAATTTTACTTTGAGCTAATAGTAAGATATCACAGAATTCACTGTTTCACTTTTTGATACACTATCCTTTAGGTACATCCAGTATTATTAAAACCTCAAGCACGGTAATTATAGACACAATAGATAAGACAATTAAATTAATGTCGTCCTGGGACGACGGGCGGTACGCAACCGGTGGACCATTATGGGTTGAAACTATTTTTCGTGAATAATGTAGCTTAAAAGAAAGATTCTTTCATCTTATTCTCTTGTGTCGACATGAGCTTTTCGAAAATAATTTACGTCCTGGTGAAAAGATTAGCCAGTCAGCAAGGTTGGTAGCGGGGTTGACTGCCCAGGGTGCGCCGGCCGTACTTAAGTATAGAGACTCGTGGAGACTCTTTTAATGCCGCTGTTTTCTATCGATTAGTATTATCCGCTGATAAAATTGTCAGCTTCATGAGAACGTTCAATTCAAATACTACTACTGGTGAGCAGAACGATTGTGGTCTTATCACAAAATCACGTCCAGCAGTCGTTTAGTGTCAAACACACATTAAACGCCTATTACACTACTCGACTACTAAAGTGTTATTGGGTTTTTCCGTGTGGAATTTCTCAGTAGCAGCCCGGAGTCTGGATTTGTGCCCGGTCGATGGCAATAGGCTCGCCCCCTATTAAATGGGACGTAGACATAAACGGCGAAATGTGGGTGTACTATACATCTCTGCCAACCCTTCGGGGACTACAGGCGTGTGTTTATTTATATACACTACCCGATTTTTAGGGCCCGGTTGAATGAGTCCCAACCAAAGACCGAAGAGTCCGGCGCCCTAACTTTTATTATACTACACTGAACTAGAGTTAGAGACCCTAAAAACCGGATACCTAATGTAATAAGCTCTTTAATTAAAAAATAATATTAGCCTGTAACTGTCCCACTGCACGGCAAAGGCCTCTTCTCGTACAGAGAAGGAACGAGCATTGATTCCACGCTTACTCACTGCGGGTTGCCAATTTCACAACATTAAAGTCCAGGTTTCCTCACGATGTTTTCCTTCACTGTGTGTCAGTGGCGTCTTAGATTAGAGAAAGTACATATGACATTGAAAAAGTCACATTGATACATGCCCGGATTTGAACCAGCAACCCGGTGCGTAACAAGCGATTCTGTAACCTCCGGGTCACCACTAGTGATGTTCAAATCCGCTATAAACTGTAGACGTGTTATAAACTATAAAATATATTCATATAGTCTGTTATTTTATACGCTATCATTATAACGCGGTGTGACAAAAACTCAGGCGCAGTCTGAACGCGGAGACGCTATAATTTTATTTCACAACACCCTAAACGGACTTGATGATGCGCGGTAAATGTTATCTCGCAACGCGCTGTACACTAAAGAATATAATAATTAATAATATTTCATTCCCTTACGCGCTGTTGCTAGTCGCTACGCTATCTTGCTATCTCGTTCTGGCCCCGTTGTGCGCGTTTAGACTTTTATTCGTTGAGTAGGTTGAGGCGTTAAAATATAGAGCGAAGTCAGAGCCGCTATAGTAAACGCTATACGCTATGTACACATAGTCTGTTATATTTTGGCGCTATACGTTTTATTAACCACCACTAGTCACCACGACAAAAGACGCTTTAATGTATGGTAAATATAGTTAAACATAGTTTTAATAAATGCCTAATGTCTTGTAGTTACTTTATTGATATAGGAACCAAGCATAAGATAAACATTGACTCCATAACATTCCAAACCTCCTCAAAATTTACACGCTACCATAACCGTCCAATTCTCTCCATGTATTTCATTTTCAAATCAGAAGGACGCCATTTCCTCTTAGTGATCCCCTAAACAATTAAATTTAACTGTTATAACAATAACAGTTGGTATAATTTTAGGGTAAAACGGGTAAGGGGTAAAGGTCACACATATTTTGGCATCCGTGACCCTACTGTCCTTGTAATGTTTCGATTGAAGTTATACGGGTGTTTGTTTTAGTCGGGGCCGTTGAATATTCTATAGGGTGTAAATGAATTCGTGTAATTCCTTAAAATCACATGATCTACTACTGGTGTAGACTGATCACTCACTGGATCATCATCATCATTCAGCCGAAAGATGTCCACAGTTGGACATGGGCCTCCCCCAGGCCATGTTGGGCGGTTTGCCATAATCGCCACGCTTGGCAGGCGGGTCGTTACGATACTCAGAGAACGCTGCTGCCCATCCTCTACTGAATCCCTTAGTCGCCTTTTACAACACCCGCGGGGAGAGATGGGGTAGTGCTATTCTTTACGTACTCACTGGATACAGCAAGATTTAAAAAAAAAACACTTTTTTTTCTTGTGGTTGATCGTATCTAAACCACCTAATAAGGATTCAATAAAAGAATAAGCAAAACAATTTTTGCCTTTTTTATTTGACTGAACATTTCGATGCCACGCATAAATGAATGAAAGCACGGCGACTCAGCTTGCGGGCACTCGGGGTGTTAAAATTACTCTGAAATAAAACACAAAGATATTTTTTTTATTGTTTTGCTGAAAATTGCAAAAAAAAAAAACCATTTAGAGTTAATCTGTGACACCAGGATATCACGCGGTTTGAAGAAATTACACGGATTTATTTACATCGCGTACGTGTGTGTGCTTGTCTTCTTTTATTAGTAGAATAGACGAATGATCTAATGCGCGCTCTACACTCGCGCGCGATTCTTGCTGTGAATTTACGCCGCGGTTTGCGCCGTGAACTCCACGTGAAATCGTGTCCCTCTACACTCGCAAAGTGCCGCAGTTTCGTTCGCCATCTCAAAGAAAATGGACAACGATGTGTCTGTTGCTGTTGCTGAGACGCTATGTGCTGTAGCATACTTTTTTGTATTAAAAATAACAAACAAATACCCCCTGCACAACGATTCCGGAATACAGGTTTGATGATAGGTTACGTTTGTTGTGAGATTGGCCACGTTTAGTGCAGTGGCTGAGCGATTAGCTTCTGCGCTATAAGTCCCGAAATATTTTTATGGACTACTTAAAGTCTGGGCACAGTAGACATATAAGCTAAAGCAGTACACTTCAACTACCTACAATCGTCCGATTTGACACACTCACACAGACACTCACTGCAACAACACAAATAAGGTATTTTCGGGATGCAGTTCCATACAAAAACAAAAAACTACTCAGTATACAGAGCGTGTCTGTGTGAGTGTTTCAATTCTTGAGATTATAGTAAGTTGAGGCTGCTTTAGCTTATATGTCTACTGTGGTCTGGGTCTGGGCGTTTGTGCAACTTTGTGTCTGTAAACGCACCCACGGTACAGGAGAAATCCCAGACTGTAGCAACGATTCAAAAATAAAATAAAAAATTACATATACACCATTTGTAGCAAGCCAAAAAATCTTTTAAAAATAATAGGTCCTGTAATCTCTCTGCGAAAAATCGAGTAGGATTGCCATTGTTTCAGGCTCAATTATCTCTACAAATATGGCAAGTCAAGTGAATTGGCATGTTACGCAACGCTTGTTAATTTAAAACAAATGAGTTTCACTTTTTTTAAAGCGCGTTATTTTCTGGATGGATTTTTCCACTGGACATGGATGGCTGCATCTGAAACTATAGGGAGTAGCAAAAATGCTCAAAGAAGTCTCGGAACCGATTCTGTGAACAAGTAAAACTGAAACAATAGATAAAAAAAAAACTATGTTTCTTGCCGGGTTTCGAAAAAAATGATTTTTGAAAGAAATAAACACCCTTTTTATTATTGCAAGCTTTTATTTAACTTGCTATGTATGTAGATATGTTAGTCCGGGTGGAATCTTGCAACAGAATTTTAAATCAGCTATCTTTAACCGATTGAGCTGAAATTTGGTATACACACTTATTTTAGATGACAATGCATGCTTAGCTATGTGACGTCATTCTAATTCCAATATGGCGGATCATCCAAGATGGCGGACTAGTTATTTTTTCTGTACTACCACAGTATGGGTATCAAATGAAAGGTCTTGTTGAGGAGAACACGAAAACAGACTTAGAAACATTCCCAATGAAATAAAAAAAAAATGGTAAAAAAACTTTTAAAAACAAGCTTTTATTTTTTATTGCATAATCCCGTAGTGTCGCTTATAAGGATCAAATTCTGGGAAGTAATATTAAATGACAAACTTATCATTTTTAAGAAAATTATGGATTCCTTTAAGAGTTACTAACATAACAATATGATCTGATCATTATTAAGCAATTTGAAAAGCTTATTGAATAAATACAATTACTTCACACCAACAATTCAGACCTCATCAAATAAATGCTGTGATCATTATTAAGCAATTTGAAAAGCGCATTGAATAAATACAATTACCTCACACCAAAAATTCAGCCCCCATCAAGCTGTCTCTTCAATCTCTCGCCAGCAACGCCCAAAGCCGAGGTTCGAGTCTTATTGGGATCGCCCTTAGTGCCATTGTTGCTAGTAGTCATGATGTTAGTGTAGTATAAGTACCTAGTTATCTTCGGTTAACGCGGCATTCTACGTGAGCGACCTAGAAGCGAGGCGAAGCGGCGCGGCGCGACCAACAAACAGTCGATACCTATTGAAGTGACCTACGTGACCAAATGCACGTAGAGTGCGGTGCGGCGCGGCGCGAAGCGAAGCGAACGCGATCAATTGGCTTGATATTTTCGCGCGAACTGGATGCGATGCCGTACAGTGCTACTGAATGACGGCGGCGCGCGGCGGGCGGTTAATTCGCGAGCTCGTAGGACAAAGCCGCCGCTTTGCACCGCATCGCATTGAATTCGTGTGTCATCGCATCGGATCGCTTCGCAATTCGCGTCGCTTTGAACCGCTTACGTAAGACGCCGCGTAAGTATTTTACTTCCCCCTCATTGAATAGAAACCTAGGTCGCGCCAATAGCCAGTTTTGTAGAAAGGGTCCGCAAGGAGCATTTCATCATCATCATTTAGCCGAAAGACGTCCACTGCTGGACATAGGCCTCCCCCAATAAGGGGGGTTTGCCATAATCGCCACGCTTGGCAGGCGGGTTGGCGATCGCAGTATGGTTGTTAAAGTACTCAGAGACCGCTGCTGCCCATCCTCTAGTGAATCCGTTAGTCGCCTTTTACGACACCCATGGGAAGAGATGGGGGTAGTGCTATTCTTTACGTCCACACAAATGGAGCATCTACAAAGAGCAAAATATAAAATCAAAAGTAATTGTTATTATACAAGCCAATACCTAGAAATACAACACTGTCAATTAAAAACAATTTAAAAGCGTTTACGCCTAAAACACAAGCCCTTAAGTTTTCAACTTGACAATGACAAAACATCGACCCCGATTGAAAGGCCTAATACACTATACTTTACACCCTCTCCAATAAGTCTAAATCGGCTGTCTATCAATAGATTGTCTGTTACTGTAAAAGCTGAGTCAATGGAAAGTCTTTAGATATTTCTGTAGATCTCAAAACGTCGTATGACACGTGCGAAATGCGAATGGCTCCGTAGACGAGGGCCTTCGCACTGAGATATGGTCAGAGCAAGGAGGCGCCTGAGCGGAGCCGGCTCCGCCAGATCCTAGTGGCCGAAGGGAAGAAGCGACTTGCGCGACCCAGCGCAGGACACGCCGCAATAGCGGCGGTAAGACCCGTGATGAAAGAGTTGTTGGAGAGGCGGCATGGCACCCTCAGCTTCCGGCTGATGCAAGTGCTCTCGGGACATAGGTCTTGAACAGACGCCCGGATGTCACCACAGCGTTAAATGCCATGAGGACACGGCGTGCCCTGCGTGGGCGACGCAGCGCCCTGAACTAGTCGCGGCATTCGGTCGTGACCTCTCGCTTCCGGCCGTGGTTCTGTCCCCTGTCCATGGTCGGGAGCGAGAGTGCGTGGGAAGCCGTCGCCTCCTTTTGCGAAGAGGTGATAGCGACCAAGGAAGGAGCGGAGAGGGAGAGAGAGGCGACCGCAACTCTCCCTTCCCGCGCCAGAGGCACCGGTCGTCGTCGGAGGGCGCGCGACGTTCTCCGGCTACCCTAGTGTGTGACCTGCGGGCGGCAGGTTAGGGTACCCGTCGCCCAACCAGTTACAGGCCCGAGAAGGCAGCGCGCCGTGTTTCATGCGCGTCTCTCAGGAGGACGTGGAGCAAGGTCCCATAGAAGAAGAGGTCTGCTGGAATTGCGGTGTATACAGGTACGAATCCCACGACCTCGGCCTAGATCAGGAGAAGGAACACCGTGGGTTTTTAGCCGGTAAAAGTCCGGCATAACCCTTCGCCTTCCCAGGGCGGAGGGAATCCATGAGGATTTCCAAAGATTAAAAAAAGTTTTATTCAGGTAATTTCATGACATACACGAGTTTGTAGAAATCTTTAGCGCTCGTTGGCCGCTAGCGTGACACGCTCGCTTTGCTCGCTCGGCTCGTGCGTGGTTACAATTCCAGCATGACTTTACTTAATGTAGCTTCGAGGGGATTAATTTGTAATCATGTAGTCACATATTTATTTTACAAATAAAAATATGATCCTTGGCATGAACATAACATCGCGCCTGTATTCCCCGAAGGGTTGGGCAGAGGTACATCTCTGCCCAACCCTTGTACCATACATGGTACACCCTCAATTCGCCGCTATGTTTACGTTTCATGTAAAAGAAGGCCAGCCTATTATTATCAACCGGGTACAAATCCAGACTTCGGGCTGCTACTGAGACATTACACACGGAAAAACCCAATTAAGCCCGGTATTCACCAAAGCGGAGAGGAGAGGAGACGAGAGGAGATGTGTTGCGAAGCTGACAGGTTATTTCCACCAAAGCGGAGAGGAGATGCGTAGTGGGGAGGAGATGTGAGCTGTGCGTAGCGGAGATATGAGCTGTGAGAGCTCGAAATCAGTTAATTCGGGTGCGCGAGGCGCGGGGAGAAGGCATCGGAGAAAGGGGCGCGCGAGTGCGGGCGCCGCCCGGCCGCCCGACTACACACATCTCCGCTCTGCCGCTTGCTCGCTCGCGGCACAAAAATCTATAGAATAATGAGACATCTCCTCTCCTCTCCGCTTGATCCGTTTCCACCGAAGCTAAGCGAATAGGAGATGTAGAAATAACGAAATCTGATTGGTTATTCAAAACACATCTCCTCTCATCTCCTCTCCTCTCCGCTTTGGTGGAAACCGGCCCTAACACTTTGTCCGACCTAGGAATCGAACCCAGGACCTCACGCTCAGCAGTCTAGTACCACTGGGCCAACGAAGCAATCTTTTATCCGTACTCATAAGTAAATCCGACGATCTGCCACTTATCGGGTTTGCAGTAACCACAATAATAGATCCTAATGGTTGGTTTACGTAAGGCTGAGCTTCAGCCTAGACATCAATTTATCTAGCCCTTACTTAGCGATAAAGTTTGGCTTTGGATTATAATTGACGTTTCTATAAGTGTTCGACTGTTAAAGGTTAGCGTTCACAGGTCTGCATGGAACATATTGTAAAGTGTGCGCCGGACGTACTTAAGTGACGTCACTCGTGGAGGGTCTTTTCATGCACCCCCATTTATTATCCTGTTAACATGTATAATATTTGCATGTCATAATTATGTGTCAGAATGTGATGATCCCATTTGTTTAAGTTTAAGACCATGTAATGTACCATAATGACAAATAACTGATTATGATCGGTAATCCCAATGACATCATCGGCATGCGTCGGGAAAGTTGCTTATCAGAAAATTCTCATCGGCATAGCCAATCATCCGATGCATGCGGTCCGTCCGTTGCAAATTAAGGTACAAAAAGACCGCAAACTGCAAAATTAGTATCGCTTGCGGTGGGATCTGCGGCTGCGGTTTGCAGTTGCAGTTTTGCAGTCGCTGTCGGAATAGCACCTTTAAAGTGCACACCTTAAAGGCGCCATTCCGATGGAAACTTGCGGGTCTGCGGTTGCAGTTTGCAGCCCGTCTCGGACTTGTACCTTTAGTAAACACACTTGTAGGACTAAAAACTAAAAAAAACTACTAAAATCCGTTTTATACGAGTCTTCCGATGTGTACGATGCGGACCTGTGAACGCTTACCCTTAGTCGATGGGCGTAAGTTCCAAGATGGACTGAATCGATTTTAATTAATGTCTTTGTCAGATTATTTTTATCTTTGGTTTGTGGCATTTATTTTCGTTTCTTAAAAGGAATTTATAATGTAGGTCACGATATAATTGACCACTCAATTGAAATAAGTAGATCGGACAGTAAGAGATGACTTCTATATCATATTATTCTATTTCATATTTATATTCTATGTCACTGTCAATTCACGGCTCATCTTCCGTGTGGAAGATGTCCGGTCCTTTGAAAGGCATACGGTGGACACAGGTCCAACGCGCAGAGACCCCTTTGAGAACTTTAATCTAAAATGGGATGGGGCACCAACCGGGGACTATCCACGACTGCACTATTGGGGTACAGTCATGGACCGTCCCAGGTGGATGCAAGACTATTGTAAAATATGGTGAAAAATATCTGGTCTATGGGAAGGGGTGTTAGGTGGACTGGATAACTTCTATTGCCGGAAGGAAACGGCGTCTGCCTTTCAAGTTTAATTTGAAATACATTGGCAGACGGTGACTCGCCAACTCACTAGCTGGGCCCCCTGGAAAGCCGCCAGTACATAGGCGAAGGGGGCAACAGACATGTGAGTGGCTAGAGGTGTAGATAGGTGTGGCCCCGGTTTTGCCGTCGCGAGTCTAAAAGACCCGGAGTGGGTTTCCCCGCTATTACGCCATTAGACACTTCCACTCCCGAGCATATAGCTCTGGCGGTGCCCCTCTGGCCGGCCGATAAAGGCAAGCCAGAGTTGAGAGTCCTGCGGGCACTCTTGGGGTTCCACCCCAGCTAGCCAATAAAGGCAAACTGGAGACGAGGCCCTGACCGACTCTCTGAGGCAATAAGGTACGCAGTGTCGCCACTCACCAACAGCTCGCCACAAGCTGCCCTGCGGTTTGTAATCTTTTCAGTTTATTATGTAAGTTAATTATCGTTGACTATCTCGTTGGTCTGTGGTCGTCTAAAATATTAACCCGTTCACTCGGTTCTCGAAATACACCAAGCATTCCAACAATATCACCTTTCATTCATCAGCAAATAGATCCAGTGAAGGATCAGATTCCAGGAGAGCGTTGAGTGCATTAAGCATCCTTGGAATGGGTGACATACATCGCGCAATGTGCGACAACGCGGCTGCACAAACAACTTATGCCGTCTTGCCCGGAAATAGACGTAGGGTACAAAAAAAAAAAAAAAAAATACACCCTAGACCGACGGCTCAACGTGCTCTCCGAGGAATGGAGGGGTCGATGTGTAACGGGCGGTCACCTATCCAGGGACTGACCGCGGCAAGTGCAGCTTAACCTTGTAGTCGTATTATCCGCGCGGTTGTTTATTAGCCACGAGCCCCTCAAGTTCCAAGCATACTTGTTGCAATTACACCAATGGGGTGCCACCAGGTGCCACGTGCATTAGCGGTAAAATATGCATTGAAAACAGAGCATGAAAATTACGTAATATATGACTGTAAGTAAGAACCCACAGTTTTTGTAAAAGAGTTAGGGTATGTATACGTGAACGATAACATAATAATTTTTTTTTGCTGATTTGAAATGTAAGTGAAAATGTCGTGATGGTCCGGAGGTTACAGACCCGCTTGTTAAGCACTGGGTTGCGGGTACCTTTTGAAAACTTTTCAATTTCATAATTATGTACTTTCTTAGTTAATTTAAGACAACATTGACATAGGGTGAAAGAAAACATCGCAGGGAAACCTAGTCTTGTGTGGCCTGCGGGCGATGGGTTAGGAGACCCATCGCCCGACCAGTAACAGACCCGAGAAGGCGGCGCGCATGTGTTCCGTGCGCGCCTCTCAGGAGGACGTGGGGCAAGGCCCCACAGAAGGAGAGGTCAGCCAGGGGCTGGCGGACCGAGGCCTGCCGGGGTTGCGGTGCATGCAGCTGCGAATCCCGCGACCCTGGCCAAGGGTCAGGAGTAGGAACACCGTGGGTTTTTAGCCGGTAAGAGTCCGGCATAACCCTTCGCCTTCCCGGGGCGAAGGGTAACCATGAGGATTTGGCCAAGATAAAAAAAAAGAGAAACATAGACTTTTTGGTCTGAAATCGCCAACCCGCAGTGACCAAACGTGGCGATCAATACTCGTTCCTTTTCTGTATGAGAAGAGGCTTTTGCCCAGCAACGGGACAGTTATAGGCTAATATTTTATTTCAATGTTGACTATTTTCGACATAATGTTTTCTTTTCATCTGAGATGGCATCAAACAAAGACGAATAAGAAAAAAGAGGGACCGTAGACCACGAGAGGACAGCACAATAATATCTCCGCTGGAACTTCAACAATAATAGTTTTGTCATACGCCAGATTCAGAAATAATCTACCAATTCAACCCACATTTACCCACTATTGGCTAAAGACACATCCTTTGCATTACATTACAGCAATGAAGCCATTCCTGCATCCGAATTGCGTATCACTTCAATAGCTTTCATTTTGAAAATACAATAATATTCATTGCGAGGTACATATTTGTGGAGACGTCGGATTGTTAATACATAATACATTGCTATGGAAATTGTTGACCTGTCAAAATCAAACCCGTAACGATTACGAGTGTTTTGCGCAATTAGAATGCTGATCCAGTAACATCCATTGCCAGAACTACACAAAATATACTGATAAATCATCATCATCATCTGCCTAGCCTTTTCCCAACTACGACCCCAAGGTCGGCTTCCAGTCGAACCGGATGCAGCTGAATATCAGTATTTTACATGAAGCGACTGCCTATCAGACCTCCACAACCCAGTAACTGGGTAATACGATACTTTTGGTAAGACTGGTTGTCAGACTTTCTGGCTTCTGACCAACAGTAACGACTGTCAAAGATCTACAAATGACAGCCGGGACCAACGGCTTTACGTGCTTTCCGAGGCACGGAGGAAACTCGCTATGGTAAATGGTCACCCATCCACAGACCAACCTCGGCAAGCGTGGCTTAACCCGGAAGATCGGTCTATGCGGCTGTAATTATTTAGCCACGAGCTCCTCTATGCTCTCTCTCAGCTATGGAAATTGTTGACCTGTCAAAATCAAATCCGTAGCGATTACGAGTGTTTTGCGCAATTAGGATGCTGATCCAGTAACATCCATTGCCATAACTACAAAAAATATCCTGATAAATATTTATTATTATTGTAGTCTAAAACTCAATCGTACATACGCGCCCAACCTTACAGTAACAATACGTTCAATAAATTACAGGTTGAAATAAAAATTACATTTAACAATTAGCGAGAATAGAGTACAAGTATATTAATCCACTTAAGTCGGTCATATTTCACTAAGAATGATGTTGGTAAACGCCCAGCGCACACCACTTGAACGAATGCTACCATTTATTACTAAAGCAAAAACGTGTTGAGATCGAGGAGTATGTCGTTGGTAGAATGGAAATAATTTAGCAAGAAATCAGAGGATTTTTTATAATGTTTTGGGTAATATTTTGTGTATCGTTAGGCTGGCCAAACATGATCAAGTAAAGCGCAGTTCAGACTACGCTATACTATTTCGCTATACAGTAAATCAGATTGCCTCATAAGCTACAAGCTTAGTTTTAGCACAGTCTATCTATATCTTACTCCTTACAGTCGGTCAACGTAGAACATTGTCGCAGAGCAATCGTGCGGGGGGTTGCGGGGTGAAGGAGCGGAGGTTATGTCCCGAGTAGCCATACTGCATACTTGGGACATAACCTCCACCCCTACATAATTTTGACATTTCATAGGACCTGTCAAATGTATGGGCGTTGACCCACTGTATGTAGTAAGTAGGTACACTGTGATTTTAGTACATACTAAACCTGAAACTAGTTTGTTCAAAACCACTAGGAGAATCGATTGACATATTTTTTACACCACATTTTTTTTTTCATATGTTTCTATTTTGTATCAGTAGTTTTCTACCCATAACCGTTGACGGGAATAGACACCTTGAGGCTTGAGATGGTCCGCTCGGTCAGTTTCCATGTATTAGACAACCCCTGTATAGCACATCTCAGGCATTTCACACTTTACTAGGGAACTTAACGCGACATAAACTACGGTGTAACTTGGAGACTTATTAAAAACAAATACATATTCAGGCAGTTCTGATGAAAATCTTGTTGGGGTGTGTCGGTTTTTGTATGTACTAAAAATAACGTTGTATATCTACATAGCATGACGTTCACACTATACGGTATATTGCAAGTTGGTCTGTATAGGAAGTTATGTCACGGCGATCCGCCTGGCGACGGACGGGGTAAAAGTGAGGTGAGGCAGAAACCGGAAAATCGTAAGATATAGCTCTGAGAATCGCTCAAGTTTATCGCGTACAGCAAGCCAATACTTTATAGCATAGCGTTGTGTGAACGTGTCCATATAAAGTGTATGCTAAGCGATATCGTTGTGCTTTACAATATTTGCTATACAGGGTGTCCGGTAATTAATGGATGACCTTAAAATGGGTCTTAGTAGAACTAATGGCTATTCAGAAAAAAAATACAAATTAAAAAAAAAACACGGAAAAACGGATGCTTAAACATTGTTAAAATGAATATTTTTCACAAATTTTTCACTATAACAATAATTCAAGTTATTTTTTAAAAAAGCCGTGTAATAGTAGTCATACTATTTATTCGTTATCTATCAGCTCAGTTAACGTAAATTAATATAACAATAAAAAACCGATGGAATTCATTAATTTGTGATCGTGGTGTACAAGAATGTAAAATTAGGTAACAAAAAACATCGATTTTAATTTTAAAAAAACATATCTTTCGTATTACTTGTTTTTTTTATTTGTATTTTTTTTCTGAATGGCCATTAGTTCTACTAAGACCCATTTCAAGGTTATCCATTAATTACCGGACACCCTGTATATATATAAGTGTGTATTGCTATACATATGTGTGTTGTAAATAGTGTACATAATAATTTTATAAATAGTATAAATTAATAATGTACATAAATAAACTATATGGTAGGTATGTACCCTACATGCTACATATTATAGTGTAGTCTGAACTGCGCTTAACCTGTTCGAGACACACTTGATCGCCAATTGGTTTTAGCTGCAGACCATACACTAAACGATAACTCCAGAGACAAACAAATAGCGATTAACTGTTTCTCGTGCAACCCATGTGGGTAAAATGAGGATCAAAATTAAACCGGTTAAGTACGACTCGGACTTGTGTACCGAGGGTTCCGTATCTTGGAGGGAAACGTATAAAAATGTATTTAGTTTAATTCATCAACTGCATTAAAAATAATAAGACCCAAGACAACTAATTTGAATGTAAAGAATTTTTGCTGATTTCAAAAAAACTGTGCTAGTTACAGACATCGTTTTATTTTTACTGTAATATTGACATAAACTTCTATCAATTTGATTTATTCCAGATATTTTGCTTTGGGACCTTCGGTGATGCGGGGATGGAAAAGGGGAATGGTATTTTAAATACATTTTTCATCATAAGTCAAAAAATGTGCAGCACAAATGAAAACAAAAATATATTCTATAATGTGCACATGAAGCCCTTTAATAAGACACTACATTTGTCCCAGTAACCTCATTTCAAAATTGTAACCCCCCACCCCCCCCCCCCCCCCCCCACACTTCGGCCATTGCAAAGAAAACAATCAAATCTTTCACTTGCAATATAGATAGACAAGCATTATTTAAAACTATTCTAAATGTGAAGTCGGTAGCATTAGTAGTTTCTGAAACGAGCAGTTGTGAAAGCCGGACGGACGAACGGACGGAGGAAGTCGTACCATAAGGGTTATTTTTGGTACGGTACCCTAAAAATTGCTATACACCTCAAAAATTGGCTGACCAATTAAATAACCTAATTTAATAACAAGAAGAATCAATGTTTCCAAGAACCGACCCTAAGCAGCTTTTAATAAAACGAAGCGAAAAACTGTTACATTCAGATTTGAATAGAGACTCCCCCATTTTGCGCGAAATCGATTAATTTTTATCCTTTTGTTTCTGGGCTCCATAACAGGCATTAACGTCGGGTTTTTGAATAAGAAAGCCTTCATTTTCAGTGGTTATGAAAGAAAGTGCGCTGTTGAATTTTATTCGTTGGAACGGAAGAATTTTGGGCCTATTTGTGTAATTAGCTGGCGAAATTTAGTGGCGGTAAGAGGTTGTTTTGTGGTTAGATTTTTGTGTGTTTCTTAAATACACAATTCACTACACGATCCACGCGCCGCACGCCGTGTCGTACAAATCCGTGCACGCACACACATGCACGGAATTGTCAGGCGCAGCGCTAGCGTCGTCAGACGGCGAGCGCCGGACTTATCCGCGAGCCGCATGCCGATCCGCGAACCATAATATTCACACACAAAGTTCGCGGACTTGTCGTCAGCAACAAATCCGGCGGACGGGTGCGCGTGTGATGGAAGCCTTTATAGGAACTGATGCGGAAAGCTCTTTTGGGAAATTGCTTCACTTTTGTGGACGCCTTTATGCTGTACAGTATTTCTGTCAAATAGATATATAAATTACTCCTATATCCACGTCCCACTGCTGTGTACGGGCCTATTCCACCATGCTGGCTTGATGCGGTTTGGCGCATTACACAATATGGAGGGGTTTTTGGAGTCGTACCAGTGATATTAGTGGCTTCCTGTGTCTTCTAATGAAAGGTCATGACTGATGGTATTGCCATAATCCGTGTGGCAGATAAATTGGTGATTAGAATATGTTCTAATTTGAAGATAAGAGGACGCTGTCCATTTTCTTGACTTAATCTTTTAGATCATTCTTTCTCAAAGTGGGCGATAACGCCCCCTTGTGGGCACTAGAGGTCTACAGGGGGGCAGTAAAGGGCGGTTAAAGTAATGATTGCAATTGTGATTAAATATGTAAAATAAACAACGTGTTACATAATTCCCCTTAAAAAAGAAAATGTTAATCAAGTAGTATTTTATGGTTGTTGTCATTTACATTTCTGAGGAAATTAGGTAAGAATGTAAATAACTTTCTGGGTAGTCTACTCTTTACTTTTATGTTTTCAGAGTTGCGTTTCAGTGATGATTTTATTTTATGATTTATATTTTTTTTGTGTTCTTCTTTTAGTTTAAGATATTGCCAATAGACTCTTTACAAGGGACCTTTTAACCCCCTTTCGGTTATAGGGGTATTTTTGTAACACGTTGTATTTATATGGTAAAGTTAAAAAAATAGGAGGCGCTAGAAAATAATTGATTCTCAAAATGGGCGGTAAACGAAATAAGTTTGAGAATCTCTGTTTTAGATGGTATTTACGACATTTCATAATCAACACCATAGTCAGCTTATTAGAGTCCCACTGCTGTGCACGGGCTTCTTCTCAGAATGAGAAGGGTTTATGTCTTTATTTGCCCCGCTGGCCAGATCCAGGTTGGTGGACTACACAAACCATCAACAACTTTTGGAGCCCTCTCAAGTGGGCAGGTTTCCTCAAGTATTTCCTTTACCATTAACGCAAGTATCAAGTTCTGGCCCGCATATGCATTCGAAATGTCAGAGGTTCGGGCCGGGGTCGAACTTAGACTCAGCTTATGAAAGGCAAGCATCAACTGCTAGGCTATTACTTCGTTTATTAACCCGTATGGGGTCGTCCGTGTGGTGCCGGACGTAAAGAATAGCACTATCCTATCTCAATACTCAATAAGTTTATTGCATTCCACAATGTAGACTTAGGTGGTAACTTAAAAAAATATGAGATCATTATGGACCCTGTCGGGCACAGCAAAAATATTAGGAGAGAGGAAGCTTAATATACAAATTATTAATATCAATATACCTATCTATTTAATTAAATTTCCTTACAAGGAATTTTAGCATTTTAAAAGTTTATATTATAATTTATCCTTTAAATATAAATTAAATTATACATTAATATTATTTTGTTTTTTATTAATTCGGAATAACAATGAAACTTGCACTATGTATGAAGGTAGATATTTACTTACTTAATTTATTTATACTATATACAATTTTGTACTGTATTGACCCTGTTTATGTTTTAGAGTAATTAGTTTATCTATTTAAATATTAAGATTGCACGTTTATTGCGCTTAGTTATTTAGATTAAATAGGTACCTACTAATTTATGTACATTTAATTTATTTAATACTATAATTATGATAATATTACCAACATATTATTATTTATTTAATTATTTATTTAATTAGGTATTCATATTGCACACTGTTTTTAAAGATTCCTGGTTCTATTATTGTGTATTACATTCTACAATTATTAACTTTTGTACTTATTTATTATAATATAATTACTAGGAGTAGTTACTTGGAATTTAGTAGGAACACAATTATTATACGATTAGAATTTATCATTTAAATATTCATTTATATTGTAGTAGCATTTGCTTAATAGTAGCTGTTTTACGTTTTTTACAAATACTTATGTGTAATTTATTTTCGTTTTTTAATTTTTCGGGTAATTTATTGTAAACTTTTATGGACATTACGAATGTGCTTGAAGAGTGGATTTGAAGTCGCGAGTTTGGTAGGTTTAGCCTATTCTTATGACGTAGTGAATACTGTAATTGTTTATCTTCGCGCTTTGTAAAGAAATTTTGATGTTTTTTAACGAATTTGCAGATTTCCAGAATATAAATACAAGGTAAGGTTAGAATGTTTAGCTTTTGGAAGTGGGGTTTGCAACTGTCGGTATCTTCTATGTTTACTAATATTCTGATAAGTTTTTTTTGCATGGTGAAGAGTTGGTGAATCTGTGCTATTGCCCCATAATATTACGCCGTAACAAAGCCATGAGTAGGCGTATGCGTAGTAAGTAGTTAGGGCAGTTTGGAGATTGGTGGATTTTTTTACTTCCCGGAGGGCATAGGCAAATTTTGATATTTTGGATCTTAGTTTTTTAATATGAGACTTCCAGTTGATATTCGTATCGATGGATAAGCCTAGTAACGTAAATTCAGATGCTACTTCTATTACTTGGTTTTTGTAGGTTAGATTAATGTTTAATGGGGTTTTTTGGTGGGGGTGGAAGGACATTATTTTAGTTTTTGAGAAATTTATTTCAAGGTTGTGGTTGTTCAGCCAAGCAACTGTGTTGTCTAGTGCAGCAGTGAGTTTACTATTGAGATTTGTGTTATTCTCGCATGAAGTTAAGAGTGATATGTCATCGGCAAACAAGACGCAGTGTTCATCTATGATTTTGGGGAGATCATTAATGTAAATTAAAAACAGAAGACAGCCGATCACACTGCCTTGGGGGATGGATGCATTGATTATTTTTCTATTTGATCTAATTATTTCTATTTCTTTCGTGGAGTTGTTGAAGAATTCTATTTCTACTTGATGTTCTCTGTTATTCAGATAGGATGTGAACCATTCATGAGCTCTTCCACGGATTCCGATGCCATGTAGTTTATTTAGTAATATGTTGTATTGTACTTTGTCATAGGCTTTCGTCATGTCTAGTAGTATCCCAACGGCGTATTTTTTGTCATTAATTATGTTAAGGGCTTCTTGAATAAATTTATATACTGCTAATATTGTTGAACGGTTTTTCCGGAAACCGTTTTGACAGTCATTGAATATTTCATATTTTTCGCAGAAGGCGTATACGCGGTTACACATTGCTTCTCTTCCCACAGGTGTCGTAAAAGGCGACTAAGGGATTCACTACAGGATGGGCAGCAGCGTTATCTGAATACTTTAACAACCATACTGCGAGCGCCAACTCACCTGCCAAGCGTGGCGATTATGGCAAACCCCCCGCTCCCCCACAATGTTTGGGGTTAGGCCTATGTCCAGCAGTGGACGTCATTCGACTGAATGAAGATGATGATGATGATGGGGACGGGCTAGCATATAAAACTTCCTCACTCGGAATACTCACTCGGAATAGACACGTGCTTGGTTTTGTTGAATCTTACAAAGATTCAACAAAAGCAAGCACACTTGGTGGTAGGATCTATACGGTCCGCTTGGCTAACTACCACCCTCACATTAAAGTCCGGCGCCAAGCAGTTTACTGTGTTCCATCATGTTTATGTGAGAGCCAGAGGGGTATAAGGGAATCCCTCTAGATCTCTGTTACTTGGATTCGTGTGCTCCATGTTAGGCCCTATCTACGCTTACCATCAGGTGCGACAGGGGTCAAAGGAGAACAAGCCAAAAAAAATATGTTTAAAGTGATTTATATTCATTGCAATCTTACTTAATACGTCATGGGTCGTAGAACATTCTCGATGCTAAATTGGAGTACAAGCTCTGACCTTTCAGAATTAGGCATTTAATTAATGATCAAAACAAGATAAATAACATTGCTTTCGGAGCTTTCACGAAATAGCAATTATATATTGTTGCGCTTAATACAGATTTCTATGAAATAACAGAAGATTTATTAGGCTGTAGTCTGATTTGCAGCGATTAGCGATAAGACGAAAGCGATTAGGGAGATTGCCGTTTCTAATGAAAATTGTTTTTGTTTCTTTGGAACCTGTTTGCATTTGACTTCTCATAATAATAAGCAAAATATAATAAAATAAAGAAATATAAGAAATATCAGGTTTCAAGTCATTTCACGTGCTAGTATCCCACAACTTTTGGCAGCAAAAATATATATTGATTTAGCACACGAGGTTGTCGGCATGTGGGATGTGGACTCAGCAGTCATTGTCCCGATAGTCGTTACGGCGAATGGCCTAATAGCCAAGAGCCTCGATCAACACCTCGTGAGGCTCTCGTTGGGCGACTGGATCAAGGGCTTGATACAAAAAGCAGTACTCCTTGACACGGCACGCATAGTGAGGAGGTTCCTTTCTCTGGAGCCCTGACTATCGGCAGCTTGGACCCTGTTCCCGATGCCGGTGGGCTACATTTTTTTATATTTTCAAATGTTTTCTTTTTTATGATATGGGTTTAAAAATATAATTTATATGTATGTTTACAGTGAATAAACGGAATAACAAGCAAAGATATAGGTAATAAATACTTTGAAAATTTGAATTGCTTTGAAGTCTATAGACTAACTTTATTCACTTATCAGACAGATTTGTATTGCTGGGGAGTTTGTTGCGCCGTTTTTTCATAATTAATTAGCTCATTAATTTACTAATCAACAGGCTAGTAAAAAAAGTAGATTTTACGGTAAATCAAACTGACAACTTCGTGGACTAACGTGTACACCCTTCTCGTTCTTCTAAAAGCTAAAATTATGATTAATCTAGACTACCAAAAAGCACTCAATTTTCTTCAGACTATAAACTAACCAGTCAAGATGGTTGCAAATTTCGTGCTCTAAAGAGTACGGCATAAGTTTATATAGTTTGCAAAGCGCTATAAGTTCTTCGTATTAACGCTAGCTACTTTATGCCGAAGTTGCAAAGTTATTAAATACTAGTTAACTAACAATGACATGGAGTAAATGAGTTAATATGATTTTCTAGAAAATAGCTAGTTCAAGTTCTTAATCGTCATAATGGATAGGTTTTGGAGCGAACACGTTGTTTATGATTTACGGTTTACTCGCGTGCATTTTGCGTGATTGCCCGACTAGTTTCAGATGGAGACCTTAATCAACTAAACACTAGGCAAGGTCGTGAACATGTTGATATTGACGGGTTTCTTTATTATACCTACTCTCTTTAAATTCACGGATTCATCTTCCGTGCGGAAGATGTCCGGTCCTTTGGAAGGCATACGGGGGACACAGGTCCAGGACACAGGAAATGGGATGGGGCACCAACTGGGGACTATCCACGGCTGCACTATTGGAATACAGTCATGGACCATCCCAGGTGGGTGCAAGACTATTGTAAAATATGGTAAAAAAAATCCTGGTCTATGGGGAGGGGTGTTTAGTGGATTGATTAACTTCTATTGCCGGAAGAAAACGGCGTCTGCCTTTCAAGCTTAAAATTGAAATACGTTGGCAGACGGTGACTCGCCAGCTCATTAGCTGGGCCCCCTGAAACGCCGCCAGAACATAGGCGAAGGGGGCAACAAACGTGTGAGTGGTTATTTTACTGATCGTTATGGGTTAAAACTACGACTCGTGCATCTATTAAGCTGGGTATCAACATTGCAAGGCTGCCTCGCGAGGCAGTATGAACGATGCCGCGCGCAAGCGTGCCTCACGCGATCCAGCGCGGTGTCGGTAAAATGCGGTGCTCAAAGACAACTTAGTTGCAGGGGACGAATATGTATTGCGCGCTCGCGCCATGGAAAACAAAGAACTTCGGTTGGATCCATGGTGAAAAGTAAACTGACGTCTCGCAGTACGGCTTGCTGTGTAGACAGACCTGGCGCGTATCGCGAAGCTGCCTCGCGATTAAACGCTCAAGCGAGCATTTGACGAGCAGCCTTGCGAGCAGTCTCGCAACGTCGATACCTAGTTTTATGTGATTATTTTTTGATAGATTATGGATCTTCTTTATCCTAGTGTACATAGAAGAGAGCTCTAACCTGCGTTGTACAGTGCAACGACACACGTAGATACTAGCGTTCTGCCTTACTTGCGTTCTGTGTTGAAAGTGTTATTTAAATCCATCAAGCCTTCGATTGTTTCTATATTGCGTATTAATTTAATTAGTTTTTCATGTGTTTAATTTATTTGTATCCTTTTAATTGCTGCACAGGTGGACGTCAACACGTCAACGCCGGCTTTCGCTGAAAACCAGCGCTGTGGCTCCGTCTCGCACGAGTCATAGCTTTATGCTGAGCGATGGCCGTTTTGCGTAGATGTGACGCATATTTTTCCCAAGTTTCTTTGTGGTTTTGTGTAAAGTTTTTATTTTTGTGTGTCATGTCGGCGCAAATAAATATTTTTTCTTCCTTTCTTTCTTTCTAAGTAATTTTATTTTCTTACCGGTCAGTAATCTTCAGACCACCATGACCTTCACGACCGGATTGCGGGTTCAAACCAGTTAGTTTAACTAATAAAATACATATGACATCGAAAAAGTCACATTAGTATTGCCTGGGAGACGCCGCGACATACTGTGAAGGAAAAGATCGTGGGGAAACCTGAACTTAATGGTCTGAAATTGCGAACCCGCAATGAGCAAGCGTGGTGATCAATGCGATACTTTTCTGTATGAGAAAAGGCCTTTGCTTTGCAGTGGGATAGTTACATGCTGATTTACTTATATATTATTTTTATTATACATCATCAATCAGCCGAAAGATGTCCACTGCTGGACATAGGCCTCCTTCAAAGGGGGGGTTTGACATAATCGCCACCCTTGGCAGGCGGGTTAGCGATCGCAGTATGGTTGTTAAAGTACTCAGAGAACGCTGCTGCCCATCCCTTAGTGAATCCCTTAGTCGCCTTTTGCGACACCCATGTGAACGATGGGGTAGAGCTATTCTTTACGTCCAGCATACATGGATTACAGATTATTATACATACCGGTCTGCAACTGATTCAAAGCTTAAAAAAATACTAATCCTAATATAAAAATACAGTAATCCAAATAAAAACTCTATTCGCATATCGCTCAATATGAAACAAACGCCCGGAGAGTCTCAAAATCATCTAGAACCACATTGCTATTTGTCATGCGACATCTGGTAGAATCCAGTTCACACCGGTTTCGGGCGGTTACGAGAGGTGTTATACGGCAAAATGGCGGATATTTCTCCGGTTCAAACTAGTAAGAGCCAGTTCAGGAGGCACAGCCGTTTGTTTTTATTGCCCTGTAAGCACTTGTAAGTGATTTTTGATGGGTGGGAGCGAATACGTGAGAATTTTCGTAATGACTGGTCAGATTTTCGTGGATTGATTAGGGTTCTATTGATTTTGTGTGCAATGTTGAACGGATTGTGTTTGTTCTTTTCATTTGAGTTATAAGCAGAACTCTGAGTGGAGACCCCATTGTGAAAAGCAAATAAAGATGTTAGTTAAGTATTGTAAGTTACAGAAGAAAATCAATTTTTTTTAAAGGTTTTAAATAATGGATAATGGTAATAAAATCAACATTATGTTGAATATAAATTATAAGGAATGAGAATTCACAAGACAGTGTCGAGAAAAAAAAAATAAAGAATATAAAATGTCTTTGTCTAAGCCTGTTCTCTTATATACACCAAAGATGCAATAGCATTCTATATTTCTACTAAACATAGGCCACCTATTAGACCGTTATAATAAATGGTCGTGAGAGCATGCACCATAATCACCACACTTGACTTGATGATCGCAGTGTATTGTTACTTTTACACAGAAGGATCTACTAACAATCTTTTTGCCATCCGCCTTACGCCACATCGTTAGCCCAAAGCTAACCAAATAAATCCCTATCACAGCCATTCAAACTTCACGGGGCTAAATGATGCTATATGTTGGTAAGAAAGCCAACGGCCCACCTGATTGCTGGTGCGTTGGAAAGTCTCATGTGCCTGTAATTTCTCCTGCACCCATACCCTTCAAACCAGAACACAGCAATGATTCTCGACGGCAGAAATGGTAGTACTTCCCCGAACGAACTTTTTCACAAAGAGCTCTCCTACTACTACTGTTGTAGCGCAAGTAGGCCTTAAGGTTAGCGTCACGAAAGAAACCGGAGACCGCTAACACCAGACAGGAAATCGAGACGGCTACTTGACTTTTGTGCTGTGTTCAGTTCGCGAGCGAGGCCGAGACAGGAGACCGCGACTTTGAACACAGTAACAGGAGACGGTTCGAGGCGCGGCGAGACAAAACCCGGAGACCGAGACTGCTACTTTAGAATTAAGTGCCGTGTTAAGTTCGCGAGCACTCTCAATTTCCAGTCTTTATCTCGCGTCTCGAACTGTTAAGCTATCATGCTGCATATCGCCGCCTAGCGATAAGTAGCGGCCTCGATCTCCTGTCACTCTCTCGTGTCTCAGTCTCTGGTATCTGACGTGACGCAAACCACTTCCTATAGTTGCATATTACTGAACCCATTTAGCAAAAAACAATGAATAATAGATAAAGTTTAATAAATTCGAATTAATAATTCCAGTTCAAATTCTGCATAAATTAAAAACCCTTGTACAATTTATTCATCCAAAATAATCCTGGAATTGACCTATTTTTTGTAACAAAATTATACCAATACATATTTCAATAAATTTTGCATTCGTAAATGCAAACCAGATTTGTTTTGTTATTCTGATCAGATCAAACAGATGTCGCCCGTCAACTGAACTGTTTTATTTACCCGGATGCTATTGAAATATTTATGCACTAGTTTTAATGTAAACTAAGCAGCGGCTCGTGGCATTTAACAATAAAATAGTACTTACTAGTACAGACACATCACAATACGGATGTAAAGGGGGGCTAATAAATTCACATTTAATCAATCGTACTTCGTTTCAAATTCGACGATTGATGGGCTTGTGGCTAATTAACAACCACGCGCAGATCATAATGATTTACGAGGTTAAGCTGCGCATGCCGCGGTCAGTCCGTGGATGGGTGACCATTCGTTACACATCGAGATTCCTCCGTTCCTCGGAGAGCGCGTTAAGCCGTCGGTCCCAGGTGTCATGGTACGAATACCTATAAGAAAGCCGAAAGTCTGACTACAGGGGCCTAATTCTCCTAAAATAAATCTTGATAAATCACAACCGAACCAAGGCCAAACCGTTCATTCAGACAGTTCTCAATTTCAAAAGCTATCAAATTGTTTGACACAAAAAACAAAATCAATCATTTTGAAAGTTTTCGAAAACAAAAACTGACTGACGGTTGTAGTTCGATTGCGTTTGGCAACAATTTATTTTAGGAGAATTGGGCCCCAGTACCCCAAGTGTCAAACAAATTTTTAGTCACGCTATTCGCCGCTAGAGACGCTACTTAAATTTTCATACATTTTTGGCGTGACGCAACTACAGTAGTAACGTAAAAAAACTCACACTTGGGGTACAGGTCTTACCTTAGGATATCGGCATAGCCCCGTAACTAGGTTGCGGAGGTCTGATGGCAGTTGCTCCGTGTACAATACTGGTATTCAACCGCATCTGGTTACACTGAAGCTGACCCCAACATTGTTGGGAAAAGGCTAGGCATAACAATTGTGACGTTATTGGCCCCCCAGGTTGCCTCATGATGCTTTCCTTCACCGTTTAACGCAAGTGAAATCAAATTGTGATCCGCACATGAATAAGAAAATTCAGAGGTGCGGGCCGGAATCAAACTCGGAGTCTCCTAACAAAACGAACGCAAATCTATTTAAGTACAGAAGTTTCGTCCAGCCTTTTCCCAACTATGTTAGGGTCAGCTTCCAGTCAATCCAGCCTACTCCCTAAGTCCGTCAACGAAGTTAGTCGCCCGTCCGAAAGTAGCCCGAAACGTAGGAGTGAACAAAACAAGTGTCAAGTTCAAATTTTCGGACGACCAAAACACATCGGTAGTAGGGACAATTGTCAAATCGTGTTGTCATTCATTATCAGTTCGGGCCCCGAAATAATCGTATGTCCGTAGGTGATAGGGAGTAGGAAACGCTCGTAACTAAGGCCGAAACCACAGACTTAGTGCTTAGGGAGCAGACCCCCAGATGTGACTGAATACCAGTATTTTACACGGAGCGACTGCCATCAAACCTCCGCAACCTACTGGTAGTAACTGGGTTAAACTCAATTTGCACCGCCGCCGCGCCGTTGAAAGGAATGAAAGTGACGAAATTGTACATAGCATAATGAACCTTATGTCAAGTGTATAAAGTACAAACTAAAGCCAAAAAGGTCACGAAGATTCTACGGAAGACGCCTGTAAATTGAGCCTAATGCCGCTATTCTAAGTTTAGACCGGTTGTCAGACTTTCTGGTTTCTGACTACCCGTAACGACTGTCATAGGTATTCGTATGACACCCGGGACCGACGGTTTAACGTACTCTCCGAGGCACGGAGAGGTCTCGATGTGTAACGAATGGTCATCCACGGACTGACCGCGACAAGCGCTGCTTATCATATGATCCGTACGGTTGTTAATTAGCCACGACCCCCTCTATATTTAGGCCTCATTTACGGAGATGCGGGGCGCCGCGCATCGCGTTGTGCGGCGCGGCCCACACTGAATTCAAACATATGACGTTGTATGAGAGCGTTTACGGAGAAGCGATTTTACACGCGTTTGCTTGAAATGCAGGCGGAGCCCGCGGATGGCATCGCCGAGTCGCACGCGATGTTTATCGCGGCGGCGCTCGCAGCGTTGCGACCAGCTATTCCTGCAATTCTCCGTCCACTGTAAAACGTAGCGTCAACCGCGGCGCGGCCCGCGGCGTCTCACGCGCCGCATCTTCATAAACAACATCGTACATTGCCATATTTTTGTGTTTGCGCGTGTGATGATGCGGGCCGCTGCACGCGCCGCCGCTCCGTAAACAGAAAAATCGTACGACGCGCCGCGAGACGCCACGCTGCACGCAACGCGCGACGCCCCGTGTCTCCGTAAATGAGGCCTTAGGTACAGACGTCAGCACATCAAGCTACTACTCGTACAATCTGCCAAATTTCTTTAATAGATTTTCATCTTTATCGCGAAAGCAGTAAGTTCAAGGTTGATTGGGAAAATTTTACAGTTTCGGATAGCTTGACCTGCTGGCGTCTGCACCTTCAGAAGTTTGTCTAGCTTTTTCCCAACAATGTTGGGGCCAGCTTCAAGTCTAACCACCATGAATACCAGTATTTTACACGGAGCGAATGCCATCAGACCTCCGCAACCCAGTTACTGGGTAATGCCGATATTCTCAGTTTAAACCGGATGTGAGACCTGGACTTCTGACTACCCGTAATGACTGTCATAGGTATTCTCATGACACTCGGGACCGACGGTTTAACGTGCTCTTCAAGGCATGGAGTGTCTCGATGTATAACGAATGGTCATCTACGGATTGACTGCGACAAGCTCAGCTTATCATGTGATCCACACAGTTGTTAATTAGCCACGACTCCCTCTATAAAGTGTTACAAAAATACCACTAAAACCGAAAGGGGGTTAAAAGTCCCCTGTAAAGAGTCTATTGGCAATATTTGAAAACCGTAGCATCACCTAAAAAAAAGAATTTGGATAAAACATAAAATAATCATCACTGAAACGCAACCCTGAAAACATAAAACTAAATAGTAGACTACCCAGAAAGTTATTTACATTCTTACCTAATTTCCTCTGAGAGGTAAATGACAATAAAATACTACTTGAGTAATATGTTCTTTTTCATGGGGAATTATGTAACACGTTGTATATTTAGCTACATAAAGAAATACAAACAATTGGACAAACATACCACATTTATATGAGTACAGTAACAAACCAATATTTCGTTCGCTGTATAAGATTTCCGGAATGTAATTTATTTTGAAGTTTGTATTATTCAATAAACTCGCAGGAACTGAATTGTGTATTTCGAATTTACTTATTCATTTATTCGTCCTAACATCCGATTCAATGAGGTTATTTTGTACAAGTAGATTATTTAAGGATGAGATTAGAAATGGCGGACACACTATTTGTCTTTCGGTCTTAGAGAACGTGCGAGAACGAGAGGCAGATAATTACAACAATAATAGCTATGTGAGGAAACATGCACACCTGAGCAGGTTCTAGAGAAGTTCTCAATAGTGTGTGTAGACCGCCTGCAGCTAGTTCTTTCAGACTTGTCTTTTCAGACTCTGCGGAGTCTCACTGATGCGGTGGATCACACAGATTATTCAGCCGTCATTAAGCTGTCCCCCGCGAGCTACGCCCTAAGCCAAGGTCCGAGTCCCACTAAGGTTCGTCCCTAGTACTGTTGTCGCTAGTAGTCATAATGTTAGTGTAGTATAAATAGTTAGTTTAGGTTAAGTATTTTACTTCCCCACCATTGGCTGGAGACCCTTCAGGTCTCGCCAATAACTGCCCGGTAACGTAGAAGGGGACCCCGAGGACCATCTACAGCAGAAAAATAGTAAAAAAAGTTGTAAAGACCCAGGTCTCACCAATAACTGCCTGGTTACGTAAAAACGGTCCGCAAAGATAATCTTTAAGTCAGAAAGAAAAAAGTTTAGACTGTCAACCTACACTAGCAAGCTTAACAAGCGCAGTGCTACATAATTTGACGTCGCATTATCTCGTGTCGTGACGAGATAATGCGATGGCAAAATTATGTCGCGGTGTGTTATCCCGGCAGGCCAGCGTGGTGAATTAAGGGTTAAACCCTTCTCATTCTGAGAACAAGTCTATGCTCAGCAGTGGGACAGTAATGTGCTGAGTATGATATATTGTACGTGCATTAGGCAAAAAATACTATAAATCGTGACTAGATTTGGGCCATCATGGGAAGAAGGCTTTACTTTTTATAAGACCGAAGCAACAAAAATATCAATATGGAAAATGACACACCCGAACGGCCCGAGTGCTTCGAGCTATCTTAGTTTTTCTATAATTGTGGGGATGAAGCAAAATTCTTGACCACAATTTTTTATTTTAGATTTTGAAAATATAGAGTAATCTAAGAAACCGTTTTAAATATTTTTGTTATTTTCATTGTAATTATTTTTTTATTAATTATTTAAAATTCAATATCATTTCTGATCTATGACGTCATCAGTGGCATAAAATCTTTGGGCCTTTGCCTCAATCCATATTCTAAAAACTGTAACAGTGATGTCAAATGTCAATAGTGTCAACTGTCAAATCAATGAAATAATAACCTCAGATTATTATGTTCCTTGCCTTTAATTCATAACAAACAAAACACCACGTTACGCCGCTATTGCAATTAATCTCGATCGTACGCCCTTCATATTATTTAGCGACCAACCAATCGCCATGAGTGATACTTTTATCAAAGCTGACTCGCGGAACCTTCCGAAAGTTGAGTTCCCGAACACGAACAAAAATTTTGTTTGGGCTATTTTTAGTGTCGTTCTTGCAGGTAGGAACAAAGCACTTCCTATATTCCATCGTTATTGCTTGACCGTCTCAATAAAACACTATAATAGTAATAGTTGAATTTCTGTTGAGGATTGAGGTTATGTTTATTGTTTATTATTTATGACATTCACGTCACGTGATCACGTCTATCATTTTTTTTATTTACAATCGTAGGGTAGGCAAAGGCATTACTGCCATACTGCCAGCAATGACGTCATTTGGAGGATAAATTAAGGTCATTCACATATAACCCGAAATACTAATAATCCATAATTATTTTCCATTTCTAAATAGTGAGATGTGATCAGTAACCTTATTCCTCGAAATGGTTTTCATATCTTAACAGATTTAAAAAAAATACACAATGCCCATTCACCAGAGCATAAAAGAACCTACATTTTAAAAAAAGAATCGTTGTAATCGCATTAAATTAGCTTGAAAAAGTTTAAGTAAATAGATTAAAAACGGTGCTTGCAATATATATTTTTTACGGCAGTATTTATTCATTTAAATAAAAACTAATCAACGTTTTCACTAGACAAAGAATGAAGTAATCAACTTGCTTTTTAATTTTCTTTCTTACTTTTTGAGAAAAAGGTTTCAAACACAGACTTTTTGCGTCGGTCTTGTCCTGAACTCAAATTCCCGGAAGACAAAATTCAAGCAGAAAATTGCAGAATAAACATACAGTTTGCTTATATCCGTTCATTCGTTCTTTCTGAGCAGATCTGTATGCAAAACATTCGCTCATAACAAGGGACCTTCAAATCGTTCGTTCGTTCAGTGCGACATACAAATATGCTTTTATTGTATTAGTACAGATTTGCGTTCGTGTGTGGCTATGAAAGAAGCGATTATGGAAAGCAGAACATATTATTGGAGATATACTTCTTTATTGTAACTTTTGTGAGACATGTTCATATTTATGATTGTTAATGGTTTCCTCACGTGCATTTTTCGGTATTCCTCCCATATTTGTCAGCTCCAAACGGATCTCTTAATCATGAGCACACACGGCGAGGTCGCGAGTTGACGCGTGAAATTATACAACTTGTACTTATGATGACATTACAATAATATTAACATTTTAGTTTTTTTTAATAGATAACTAAATAGTAAAATTACCTTAAAAATAAACTTAACAATTTATTATTCAAAAAACTTGATTTAAATAAAATGTAAGACAACAAAGTTAAAAATCATTTAGAGCACTTGGAAATTAAAAGCTTTGAGATGGTCAATTTATCAAAATAACTAATCAAAGTGATAGTGTTCCAAGCGAATAAAGTGAACAGGGGAGGCCCCTTACCTACTCCGAAAATTGAACTACGAAGTTTTGGTTGATAGATTGCATGTTTTTCAACCAGGAAAGTGTTTAGGATCCGACGATCGATTAAATTTTCGCGATTTGACATTTTCTCTTTCGTTCACCCTACTTTTGTTAATTGACATGTAATAATTCGTTGTTTGTGGCCATAAGTCTGCAATGCTGAAGTGGGATTGGGCAGGCCATGTATGCAGAATACATAAAGACAGATGGGCCATAGTCGTCACGCAGTGGGTGCCGGAAGACGGGCGTCGTCGCCGAGGGAGGCTTAGGAAACGCTGGCGTGATTACTTAGAGTTGTTTATGGGAGATTGGCCAGAGAAAGCAATGCATAGAGATGAGTGGAAGGCTATGGGGGAGACCTTTGCCCAGCAATGGGACTATAAAGGTTGAAAAAACAAGTTCTTTGTTTGACAATACTTTGACCGTATATTGTAATTTTTTTTGATCGTAAAGTTCGATGTTCGTCGTTGTTTCGTTTCGATCGGTAACCTAACATTCGTTTTTTTTTTTCTTTCGAAGCTCGCTCTATCTTCCGCTCCGCCTTATCCCCCGCTGCCTTCGTCGCCCCACTATTAGACATAATAAAACAAATAGTCACGTCCTCAGGAAGGGATCAGAACAGCGACAGACGCGGTAATGACGCTCAACTCCAAATGATGTTACGTGCGTTACCATGATTTATTTATTATGCGAGCCGAATTATTATGCTAACTAGGATTTGAAATGTATGTTATGACAACTATACTGAAAACTGGGAAATGAAAAGGGGGATTAGTGGATAATCATAGGCTTACCTCCGGTTTCTGAACTGAGAATTCTAGAATAAGCAGTACTTAGTAACGTTTGAGTACGGAGTTGTCAAAAAAAATACGGATTTCAAAGCATTTTTTTGACAACTCCGTACTCTAATACTACTTACGTATTGCTTATCCCGAATTCTCAATTCAGAAACCGGAGGTTAGTGATGTGAAAAACTGAATAGGTGATGGAAAGGAACTAAAAGATGTAGTGATGTGAAACGAGGTTATTAAGACCATAATTGACGCCATGATGACAGTAGTAGACAATTTTATTTTATTTGTCAATTGGCTTAGACAAAGCTATCTATACAAACTAAAAGAGTACGTTAAAATATTCCTCTGCATCGCTTTCGACTGGCAGCGTTGCCACGTTGTATGGCAACACTAATTCCTTGACCGAAAAACAAGCCAACCGGTCACCTGAAATTTCGACCAGTCTTCTTGCTATTTCTTTAAAAAGGAGACGTGCACTCGGACCCCATGACCCGAGCGTTTCCACCCCAAACGGCTCAAAGTCAAAGTTTCCTATGAGGTTGCTATGTTTGCGCCGTTTGAGGGTCTCCGCAGCCGCAGCGGCAGCGCCAGCACAGCCCACCGAGCTAGGAAGATGCGATGGACCAAGGGTATCGACACAAGTCGCGTCCTAGATTTGATTCTATAATTTTTCAATAGATGGCACCACACACACGAACGCTTGGGCTATTGTGGCTCTAGTACTTTCATAATTTATGAAAATACATCTATAAACTCATTTTTTTAAATGATGTTTTGTCTACTCTGGTCCTTAGAGCCTCAATTATTTTATGATGGTCTCTAGAAATGGTAGGTAGCGTTGGTAAGCAAATTTTAGAGTCAGAATCGGGTCGGTGGCCGCGTAAGAACCCCTACATTTTTTCGCAGCCAACGTCGACGTCGGTCGGTACGTTGTTCTAAGGGCTTAAATGCAGTTTTTACTTGTTATTTATTATAAAGAGTAAAGGTATGATATTGTTTTAATTCCTATTCCTTATTCTTATAACATTAGACCAAACATAACCAAAGTTAATCACACTGATATTATAAAGGCGAAAGTTTGTGAGTGTGTGTGTTTGTATGTTTGTTACTTCTTCACGCTCAAACGGATTGACCAATTTGGATAAAATTTGGTATAGAGGTAGCTGACATTCTGGATTAACACATAGGCTACTTTTTATCCCGAAAAAAGCGGGTAACACCGCGGGGCGCAGCTAGTACAATATAAATCTAAACAAATCTAAAGTAAAAACAAAGAAAAATTATATCCTAAACTAAAACTATTTATACAGACTAAAAGAGTGCATCAAAATATTCCTCTGCATTGTTCGCGTCGACTGGAAACCCAGAAAGCTGGCAGCGTTGCCACGTTATAAATGGCAAAGCTAATTCTTTGGCCGAAAGACAAGCCACCCCTCTGGTTACGTGAAGTGTCGACCAGTTCTTCCTACGGGCTTAAATTGGTATGATTCTTAGCAAATCAATTGACTATCATCAAACGTAGTTAAGAATCATCCAAATTTAACTAGCCTTCAAACAAAATACGTTTGGGAGCTACAGCACCACACATAGACAGCGCCACACATAAACAAGAGAATCAAACTTATATTATAGCAACGCACGCAAAAATACTTATTTTTGCGTCGGGGGTTAAAAAAACAAAAGAGGAAAGTGTGACAACACATTTAAATGTAAAATCCAACTGTACGCATTCAAAAGTAAAGTAAAGGTATGATTTACACACAAAATTCACGCACCTGACGTTCGAAACGACGCGTACTTTCAATAGTGATGTTAATTCTGTACTTTCAAACGAATTCCCGGGATTTTGATGGCAAAAATCGGGATTTTTGCTATCAAAATCCCGGGAATTCGGCACAATGTCTGTCATCGTCAATTTTATACCCGTATAAAATTGACGATGACAGACATTATGCCATGTTTAGCCGAACTTTAAAACTTGTTGAAGAAACAAACATCAGCACTGATCCTTGATTGATTATTTACTCCAGAATAATTATTTTAATTAGTCTACTTTTCACATAAAAGCTAATATCGCTATTTTAACAGTACATAATAGTCACGTGGCGGCATCTATCCACGCCATATGCAAACTATTCAAGCCTTTAACGCGATATCAAGATTTAACACGCAGATAGTATATATACAACCTCCCAACATCAACTGTTGGGCAGCAGCCCGCCAGGCACAAGACTCCGCCTGGTAGGAGGATCCTTCATTTGGTTGGAGGAACACCACACCTAGTTCCTCCACAGTCATTTCAGAGTATCAGAGAGGAGAGAGTACATGTGCGGATCATAATTTGATTAACACTTGCGTTAACGGTGAAGGAAAACATCGTGAAGAAACCTGCACACCTGAGAAGGCCCCAAGAAGTTCTCAATGGTGTGTGTGTAGTCTGCCAACCCGCACCAGGCCAGCGTAGAGGACTAAGGCCTAAATCCTTCTCATTCTGAGAAGATGCCCGTGACCAGAAGTGAGACAGTAATGGGCTGATGATGATGATGGTGTACAGTAATTTATGAACTTTACCTTACAGCTTTCAGGTTACTTTCAAGGGTATCTAACAATGTATCAATTAAAGCAAGAAAGACGAATTGTCTAACGAGCTAATCTCCCTGGGGGATTAGAAAGATGCTGCATTCTTGCTGTGAGTTCCATTCGGCCTCTATTTTTCCTCCTTTCCCTCCCCTTCTAAACCACCCTTAACATTTATTAGAGCCTGCCCTCTGAGTACCTTAAAAACCTATTTTCGGTAAGTGACTCACACACCTTGCATAAAATGACAGCTCACTGCAAAAATCTTCATTTTTACTCCAAAACAAATCCCCGGTTGAAATTTTAATCCCGGCCCGCAAGCACAACACTACTTATGCCGAAATACATGGTTCGAGTCTGTCGCAAAGCAGTGACCGTTAAATTAACCCTTTAACGCTCGCGTCAAAATGACCTCCCAGCAGGGCTGGCGGTATCCGGAATGACAGTCAGTAATGACTTTGGGGTTTGTCATTAGAGAGGTTGGCGATTATTTAATTTTTTTGTGACGAACTTTTGCATGCTATTTAAAGACATTTTTAAATTTATTTTTGGAGTTCCTGGTTTTGCGTATGCTATAGCTCTTTCCTCAAAAGGACGTTTTCTAGACGTTGCCCTACATTGTTACACTCGCATAGTTGTTATACCACAATGTCTGCACTTTAAAAGAGACCTTGAGCTCTGAGTTTGTTTCGGCTTTTCTCGTCAGAGCTAGTCAGATAGGAAACGCCAACGCCATCTAGTCTTGATAAAAACACAAAACAAAAACACTTGTAAAAGTTTTTGTACCAGATTTATTTCATCCACTACTGGACATAGGTCTCCCTTAAAGGGGGGGTTTGATGATTGTTATAGTACTTAGAGAACGCTGCTGCCCATCGTCTAGCGAATCCCTTAGTCGCCTTTTACGACACCCATGGGAAGATATGGAGTAGTGCTATTCTTTATTTAGTGCTATTATTATTATTTATTCCAGATTTATTTACAGAAATAAAAATCATTTATCATCATCACGCTGGTTCAATACGTGTTGGCGATTTCAGGTAAGTCCAGATTTCCTCATTATATTTTCCACGAAGCAAATACAAAGAGGAGTTGGTCTAAGCAACTGTGCACTGTGATACCAGCTAAGTCATGACGTCATCACGGTGGGCGTGGCCTTTTTCAGTCTGTCGGCACTCGTCCTGGGGCCTAATTCTCCTAAAATAAATTGTTACCAAACGCAATCGAACCACAACCGTCAGTCAGTTTTTGTTTTCGAATACTTTCAAAATGATTGATTTTGTTTTTTGTGTCAAACAATTCGACAGCTTTTGAAATTGAGAACTGTCTGAATGAACGGTTCGGCTTTGGTTCGGTTGTGATTTATCAAGATTTATTTTAGGAGAATTGGGCCCCTGTGCGCACTACGATTGTGATTTGTTATTTGAGAGAAAAAGAGGAAGTTTGGTATATTATCTTGCAAAAGCTACTCGGATAAACGTTCTAATGGATAGTCCTTGGATGGCATCACATTTCACTTAAAAGTAATTTTATGAGTAATTTCTTACATTTGTAACACTAGAGACATCTAGCGTAATATAGCTAAAAACCGCGTGTTAGTTATCTACTTATCTATAATATCTGAAGTTTTTAGTTTTTACTATTCACCGCTAGATGGAATATATAGAAGTAGACAGGGTATCACGTTCCCCTCCGTTTTATTGAAAAATCGCATTACAAATTCTCTTCTTTGTATTAACTCCGTGAAATTATTTCCTTAGCAGTAAGTTGGTGGTGTTTTACTAACTAAGAAAGTAGCATTATATAAAAATAGCGAAAATACATCTAATAAGGTCCTCTAATATTCTTTGACCTTAAAGCCCTTCAAGGTACCATCGCCTACTTTTAAATTGGAACTCGTGGCTAAATTAGTCCTACACGAATTACGGAAACTTGATGTTATTACTTTATTATTTACGCACGAGTAATTACGAGCTTAATGCGCACCACGTGTAACCTTCGTTAAATTTATTCTTGGGGATAGCTCGTTGGCCGATTTTTGGACGATTTTTGGCTTCATTATTTTCATGACACACGATCGGTGGTGCCATTTTTGAACATTGCAATACAATTAAAGAGATTTTTAATTCATAATGAATAAAAAATAAATTGCTAACTATATTTGCTATTTCGAGTTATTTATCTATTTAGTGGGGTGCATGAAAAGAGCCTCCACGATTGACGATATTTCAGTACGTCCGGCGCACCCTGGGCAGTCAGCCTCGCTACCATCCTTGCTGACTGGCTAATCTTTTCACCACGGCATGAGCTATTCTTGTATACTCGTGCCAACACGATAGAAGAAGATCTATTTAGTAGAAATGTAAACTGTATATGAAAGTAAGTGAAAAAATGCATTTTATTCGGGTATTTTATTTACTCATAGTGGCATCACCCACAGCCGATGACGTAGTCTTGGCGATTACGTGACTGGCTGTCACGAGAAGAGAATACTTGGCGTACCATATAGCTGTGACATTAAGGTTCCCATTCAGTATGCACAGTTACCAGCTATACGAGAATAGCTCATGCTGTGGTGAAAAGATTAGCCAGTCAGCAAGGTTGGTAGCGGGGCTGACTGCCCAGGGCGCGCCAGACGTACTTAAGTATCATCACTCGTAGATGCTCTGTTAATGTACATCAGTTACCCCAATAATACAATGTAACTTGGAAACGGCAATCCAAAAGTTGACTGCGAGAGGCCGAATAGGATAAAACTTTTTTTTATCTTCTTAAAATCCTCATGGATAGCCTCCGCTCGCAGAAGACTGAGGGTTATGCCAGACTCTTACTGGCTAAAAGCCCACGGTGTTCCTTTTCCTGACATGTAGCCAGAGTCACGGGATTCGCAGCTGCATGCACCGCAACCCTGGCAGGAATCGGTCTGCCAGCCTCTGGCGGAGCTCTCCTTCTGTGGGGCTTGGCCCTACTTCCTCCTGGGAACTGATGAAACCCTAACGTCATCACAGTCTGATGACCTAAAGAATAACTATACAGGGTTAAAATGTCCCGCCAACCCTACGCTGCAATTACAGTACAGCCACGATGTTCGCTCTAATAAATACGCGAATTCAACGCACAAAAGATCCCAGTTGCGTTTAATTAATTTTTGTGTTTTCATTTTTAACGGCAATGTGATGCGCGTGCTTTAATTATTGATGTTTGTAAGGTGACGCGGTTTAGGGTTATGTTTTTATGACTGTTTGGGGGTCAACTGATGATTAAAGCTTTGGGAGTTGGTTAAGTGGGGCGTTTTTGGCGTATGAGTCTCATCTATGGACGAGAAGTGGACCTACCCAGTTGATGATCGGACTGTTTCTACTTAACCGCGCAGTTATTGGCGAGACCTTGAGGGTCTCCAGCCAATGGGGGGGAAAATACTTAACCTAAACTAACTACTACACGCTAACATCATAACTACTAGTAAGTACTACTAGTTCTAGCGCATAACTGAGTCAGTGCCTGGGGTATTGGAGCGGCACGGGAGGGGTGACATATGACGACGAGTCCCAACTATCTCACTATATAGGTGATAAATGTAATGAAGATATCTCTTAAGATATTAACGTGTGTATACCTAAGTTAAATTAATTAATAATTGCGCGTGACAATGTAAAAAAATGAATAAGGTACAATAATTTTATTATTTTATTTAGTAAGTATTAACATTTTCAACTGAAACAACAAAAAACAACAAACAAATCCCAAATTTAATTAATCAGGTTGCTAATCTTCTGTACCCGAATTACTGTATGAATGGCTCGAATCACTTTCATTATCTAGTAGTAGTAAAAATATCGTAAGAGATATCTTCATTATATTTATCACGTGTATAGCGGGACCGCACCGTTGGTCTAGTGGTCACAAGTGCGACTGCTGAGCGTGAGGTCCTAGGTTCAATTCCCAGGTCGGGCAAAGTGGTATTGGGTTTTTCCGTGTGGAATTTCTCAGTAGCAGCCCGGAGTCTGAATTTGTGCCCGGTCGATGGCAACAGACTCGCTCCCTGTTACATGACACGTAAACATAACGCCAAAATGTGGGTGTACTATTCACCTCTGCCAATCCTTCGGGGAACACAGGCGTGAGTTTATAGCGAGATAGTTCGGACACGTCATGTCACGTCATATTTATGTCACCCCAGTGATGACAGTGTTCCAGTGTCATGTCCATATTAATATTATACAATTGGGGTAATATGCCCGAAATAGCTTTACCTACTCCGATCTCTGATCAAAACCAAACATAGCATATTATATCAATGAAGCACTTTATTAAAAGACTAAACTTTTGAATATTCTGCATCGTTAACTCAAAGGTGCCAAAAAGTGAGATTGCCACCTTTGATTCTATATTAAGGTATTGATATTTTTTGTGATTAGGGACACGGAAGCCGATCTCAACGTACTTAAGAAAAGGCTAGGTACATTTCTAAGACAAACCGATAAATTCACATACAAATCAAGGAAATTATACACAAAAGCTAAGGGAAAAAAGTCGCAATTGTTATTAACAATAGTGAGAGACTGTTGCTTCTCATAAGTTGTCATCTGCCAGCTTCCTGATACAAATCGCTTCCTTACTCGTTGACAAGGCTGTCGTATTAGAAAATTATAATGTCGGACTAGTTGTAGGACGCGGTTTTTGCAAATTAGTCCCTCTAGTCTCAATATACTTGTGTTCTGTAGTTCGGTTAATGATTTTCATATTCTCCGGTCAGTATTCTAATGAAAGTGCCTATTAATTAATAATTACCAAACTATTATTTCAGAGAATATGTCTGATTCTTTTATTCATATTAAAAGCATTTTATTTATATCCCTAACCGGCCTACTGGAATCTTTTTTAGTATCAACAGTTCAGTTTGACGTCATAACCGAACTAATGAGACGAAATTAGTCTCAGTAGTCCGGCCCCGAACAAAACAACCGAACTACTGAGACTAGAGTAATTAGTCGAAGTATTTTTAGAGTTCCGCAACCAAATAGGGGATTTGGATATAATTTTTTATTATAAATCTCGCAACAATTACAAAAACAATAAGTAACTGTGAAAAAACCAATGAAATATTTAATAAAATGCCCAAGTTATAAACGATTTCAAATTGTTCACAAGACAGAGACAACACTACTACCATATGACGTCATATCTACAAAACTTCATCGTGACTTGACATCAGAGGGAAGCCACACGGTGCGGTGCGGTACGGTGCGCCGCCGCACAGCGAACATTTTGCCGCATAAGCGTGCACACGTAGTACGCGGCGTCGCAAAGGCCACACGGTGCGGTGCGGCGCCATACCGCACCGCACCGTGTGGAACGGCTTTTCGTCAGCGCATCTGCGGTCTGCGACGCCAGAACGGTGCCGCTTCGGTGCATACACCTTCCCCCCTCGTCTTGGTACGGCGAGCGCCGCACCGCACTTTGTGGTAGGCACGATTTGTATGTATTATGCCACAGTGGCACCGCTCAGACGCCGCGCCGGAGCCGCACCGCATCGTGTGGCTTCTGCCTCACTCTGTACAATATCCGTTTCTCGTGACAAGGACAAAAAATGCCTCCTTATTGCTATGTCCACACCAGTGCGCTTTCATGTTCATCTTGCGTCTTCTTCTGAGGCATGCGTGAAGCGCCATAGCGCATGCAGTAGCGCATGCCTTAATACTAGTTCGACAAAAGCGCATGCCCCTAGCGCACGCTAATTCGTCTATTGTATGTCGACTGACGACTGACCGAGGCGCACCGGTGTAGACGATAAGCTGCATGCGTCATAAGTCAATCGATATTGCATGCGCTTGACGCAAGAGGAATTGAAAGTTGAAAGCGCAAGATGAACATGAAAGCGCACGGGTGTAGACATATCAGTAGATCACGCGGTTTGAAGGAATTACATGAATTCTTTTACTCGTATACCCTGTAATTAAAAGTACATATCAAATAGGTCGATTATAAGTTATCTACATAATAATATGCCTAATTTGACGACAATCGATTGAATACGGAAATGTTATCAAATGCGTGGTTGGGCGGGGTACTACGGTGACAGTAATTTCGGTGAAAAATGGATTTTTCCAAGCTAACATTATCATACTTACGCTTTATAAAGCACTAACTGACCCGACAGATATGATTGTCCTGTCATAGAAAAAAAAAACGTTCAGCGTCTGTAGACAAATGGCAATCGACGATCGCCAGAGAATAGATACGCCAATTAAATGTATGGAAATGACATAACATATCGCTTGACCGGTCGAAAGCTTATGTCGATCCAGTACATCTCAATGTGGTTTCTATTCTCTAGCGACCATCGATTGCCATTTGTCTACAGACGCTCTTTATCCCGAATTTGTCAATTTTCCCGGTAACTTTTCCAATTTTTCTTTTCATAAAAATCTAATTCGGATTATTACGGACATTTAAAAAACAATAGCCAAATTGTTCCAGAAGTTCTCAAGTGATGCGCTAACTAACGAACAACATTTTTATCCAGGTTGTCCCAAAAAGTAATGTCAAGCGGAAGTCCAGAGGTAGAGCATCCTTAGAGGTACACGAATCACCCCATCACGACGCGAAAATTCAACGTATTCAAATTAACTATTTATGTATTTTTAATAGATTTAAGTAAGATGCCTAGGTAACCCGTGCACCACAGACTAAATATACGAACTTGCATAGATTACGAATTTAGTAATAGTTTTATTTTTTACTTTTTATTTGTTTTGTGTTTGGGTTACCAGGCAATTACATGATTTAATTTAAAGAAAACTTTTGTGTTAGAATTAATTCATTTTAATAATAATTATGTTTTTAATTTTATATATGCGTGTGCGTCCGCTTGGGCGTAAGAATAAATATTTTTTCTTCTACGTATGTTCCGCATATTTTTGTAGTTTTCGAGTTATGATTTCTTTTAATTTTTCAACCAAACTCTGTCATTTTGTCGTGAATAGTTGAGACAAAGGCGTGTTTTTTTTAATGAAATTATTATTTATTCTCTATTCATCTTATTTAGAAAAAGTAACTATTACATACAAAAGAATCAATTATTTTGTATGGAACAGCTGTTTTTTTTTACGATTTCAAAATTTGTCCCGTTATAAGTTGTACAGAATGATGAACAACATTCATGGTTTTTAGATGTAAAGTGACTAACTAGTCATGCTGTATAATGTCCATCGAAATGTTCTAACATACTCACTCTACAGTACGCATGTGTGTGACACGTGTATCTATCACATAGATTTCGTCACAATACCTGCTATTGTTGAAAATCACGTTTTTGTTCTACAATAGGTACGTACTAATCAATACCCCACTGGGGTGCATGAAAAGAGCTTCCACGAGTGACGATACTTAAGTACGTCCGGCGCACCCTGGGCAGTCAGCCCCGCTACCAACCTTGCTGACTGGCTAGTCTTATCACCACAGCACGAGCTGTTTTCGTATAGCTCGTGCGGACACGATAGAAGAAGAAGAATAGCTAATATTTGGATTTCACCAATCTACTAATAGTGATAATGAAACCTCGTGAAAGCTGAAAAAGACAAACAAATAAAATATCTTGATTTAGCACACGAGGTTGTCGGCATGTGGAATGTGGACTCAGCAGTCATTGTACCGATAGTCGTTACAGCGAATGGCCTAATAGCCAAGAGCCTCGATCAACACCTCACGAGGCTCTCGTTGGGCAGCTGGATCAAGGGTTTGATACAGAAAGCAGTACTCCTTGACACGGCACGCATAGTGAGGAGGTGCCTTTCTCTGGAGCTCTGACTGCTGGCAGCTTGGACCCTGTTCCCGATGCCGGTGGGCTACTATTTTTATATTTGTTAAATGTACCTATATACTTAGTTATTTTTTTTAAGATATGTGTTTAACCCTACAACTACAACATCCAAATTTAATTAAATGAACCACAACACGGGTCATGGGTGACCCCAAAATAAAAAAAATGATTACTTACAAAATATTAAACTTTAATAAATTTAAACAATTATTACAAGCTTTTTTGGATATTAATGGAATGCTTAAGGGAAAAAAAAAATGTACAAATCTGAAAATCTAGATACATTGGTGACAAATAGGTAACCTGTGTTGTGCACATATATTTTTGGAGCACTTAACACATTTCTCTCTGCCCTTCCTATCTTTGGCTCTAGTGCATAAATAGCAGCGGGAACTTGAAGTTGATTGAGCTTGGGCTACCTGAACACTGTTTTCTTCATCTACTCCCAAAACATGAAGCATTATCACTTTAAGAGATTGGGGCAAATTTTTGACCTCATCAAGGCGATGTTTCTACTTGCAGTGCGTGTATTAGGAACAGTGAACGGAGTTATTCGCCAAGTATAACCATTTTTGCCCATACAGAAATCAGACAGAAGAACATCATCATCATCTGATCCAGATTCAACATCAAAAAAATCATCTTCATCGGAGTGTTCGGATATATGTTCATTTTCTGCAGTTTCAGATCCATCTTCGTCCGAAGAACTGGAGGTTTCACCTTCATATTCCTCCAAAAGTTGCTCAATTTCATTACTTTCAAGGGCTCATGACGTTGAGGCCATATTGAAAGACTATTCGTGAAATAAACGTGAAATCACACAACAGTTAATGACAAAAAAATAGTTTCGATAACCACAACACGGGTCGCGGGCGACCCCAAACTGCAATATCTCCGAAGCTAATGAGCTTGCGCACCCCGCCATGCGTCACGGGCCACTGATTACCAATTACGGAAGGTACCTAGACGCACAGTGTTGTAGGTGCAAAACTCGCTAAATTAAAATAAAAATACGTGTGCGTGGGGTCACCCATGACCCCATGTTGTGGTTCTAGGGTTAAAAATATAATTTATTTATATGTAGTTATGTTTCCAATGAATAAACGTGATTATGACAAGATTATTGAACACAGACATTTCTTATTTATGTGTCATTTAGCTTATCTGGGTATTCGTTACGGACTACATTATTAATTATGTTGGTGAAATACTCCCTAAAACAATAATAGACTAAAATTTACACTAAAATACAAACCAAAACAATACTATCTTAATTCCCTGTCAACAAATGAGACTGACCAAACAACAATCCTTATAATCCGTCTTATTTTAGAAAATATACAGCGATATTCAATATCAATTAATTAGACAGATAGCAGTGTTAGCAGACCCATAAAAATCATGCCATGACGTGTCACCGAGACAGCTTTGTCGCATTTTTCAACAAAAGTAATTATTTCAACATCCATTGAAAAGTTACAACGCCTGCTAAAAAAGTGAAGCAAAGAAACGCAGCGGTGTAAAATGCGGCGTTGAAAAAAAACTAAGATATTTCAAAAGGAATGTCAACACAATAGGCTGTTGGGAACGCGATGTGGTCACGCGAATATCGGTTTTTATGGAAATCTCACCCTTATGTTTAACAGGATAAAGTACAGATTCGTTTGAATGTGTGACTAAATAAAAGTCCTTTCAAAAAATTCTTGGTATCTAAACAATGACATCTAACTGTTATAATGACAAATTACAGTGAATACAGTGCACGAACAGAAAACCTAAAAAATAATTCACATTGATTTTTGCACGTGATTTGTATTTGAAGCACTGCCTAAAAAAAATGAGATTTTCACAGACACCTCTGTAGGTATTACAATTTACAATAATTATTATTCTATTATATATTTATATAAGTATTATTTATTCTGTGAGGTTCATTTTAAATAATAGCTCATTAATTTTTGTTAGTTTTTTTTACCTCTGAGAATGAGACGTTAAAATTTTAGTCCTTGTCCCTTCGAGAATAAATACTATAATCAACTGTGCCTATAGTTGTCTAGTAGTGGGAATAGGGCTCTACCAAGAAAAAAAACGCATGAGCTAAGAATTGCTATTTTACGAATTTAAAGCAACGCAATCAAACGATAGACGAATAGATAGACGATTTTCGGTTTTCATGTAATTTATAGTTATACTTCGTTAGTGAGGAAAGAAAAACGAACACCTCGAGCAAACTAACAATCCAATTTTCTTATTTATTTATTGCACAATGTAGTTTAAAGAGAACTTATAGAATAGTTATCCTAAACATACATAGACCCTGTAAGGGTGTTGCAAGGCATACTCGTACAATAATAGGACTTATTTGTAAGTTATTAAATTATTAGGAAAATAAACATCACATTAAAATTAGGTTACATTGGCGATTACACATTATATTACTTAGGTGTAATAGGTACATTATTTTATACATAGGAACATAGTTATTTGATGTATTTTTTTATTTATTGGCGGCATACATAGTAGGTAGGTATTTTTTTAGAATTTATCTTCCATAAATTCTCTCTCTTATCAAACACAAATCTCTCTCTCTTCTTATCAAACACAATACACACATTTACAGTACTGTTCTGCCACAGTCTACCTATATCTTACTCCTTACAGTCGGTCAACGTAGAACATTGTCGCAGAGCAATCGTGCGGGGGGTTGCGGGGTGAAGGGGCGGAGGTTGTGTCCCGAGTAGCCATACTGCATACTTGGGACTTAACCTCCGCCCCTAAATAATTTTGACATTTCATAGGACCTGTCAAATGTATGGGCGTTGACCCTACACTAGGTACACTGTGGTTCTGCCTAGCCTTTTCCCAAATATGTTGGGGTCAGCTTCCAGTCTAACCAGATGCGGCTGAATACCGGTATTTTACACGGAGCGACTGCCATCAGACCTCCGCAAACCAGTTACTGGGCAATGTCGATATTCTAAGGTTAGACCGCTTGTGGCTTCTGACCAGGGGCCTAATTCTCCTAAAATAAATCTTGATAAATCACAACCGAACCAAGGCCGAACCGTTAATTCAGACAGTTCTCAATTTCAAAAGCTGTCGAATTGTTTGACACAAAAAACAAAATCAATCATTTTGAAAGTTTTCGAAAACAAAAACTGGATGACGGTTGTGGTTCGATTGCGTTTGGCAACAATTTATTTTAGGAGAATTGGGCCCCAGGACGGTTTAACGTGCTCTCCAATGCACGGACTGAGAGGTCTCGATGTGTAACGAACGGTCACTCGTCCGTGTAGTGCCGGACGTAAAGAATAGCACTACCCCATCTCTTCCCATTGGTGTCGTAAAAGGCGACTAAGAGATTTACTAGAGAATGGGCAGCAGCGATCTCTGAATACTTCAACAACCATACTGCGATCGCCAATCCGCCTGCCAAGCGTGGCGATTATGACAAACACCCCCCAACATTGTATGGGGGAGGCTTATGTTCAGCAGTGGACGTCCTTTGGCTGAGTGATGTACTCATCCATGGATTGACCGCGGCAATCATAGCTTAACCTTGCAAATCATATGATTCGCTCTCACATTTACAATACTATTGAATGCAATCAATTGAATCCAATAAGTTCGTATTGCAAGAAAATTGGAATTCAAGGCAGAGTAGTGAAACAGTACGGTTTCAAAGCTAACAAGAAAGTCTCGTCTCGAATTATAAACCTGTCTTCCTGGCTGGAAGCAAGCTGGAAGATAATTCTTTTCCACTGAAATAGGTAAGCACCATGTTGTTCTTGAATATATTTCAAGAGCAACATGTTTGCAACTAAAAGTATCGAATGTTGTTACTCAATTGAATGCACAAATTCAACAATAAGAAATTCAATGTATAAATGTTTTTAGTGATAAATATTATGTAGATTAGGTTTTAAATGCCTAGGTAACCCGTACACCATAACATAGACTAATAGATATTAAATATTAACAATAGTGTCCATAGACTGTCATGGTTTTATTTTTATTTTATTTTTTTGTGTTCGGGTGTAGTACTTATTACTTCTATGGGGTTACTAGGTTATTACTTGTTTTTGTTTATGTAGTCATCATCTGCCTAGCCTTTTCCCAACTATGTTGGGGTCGGCTTCCAGTCGAACCGGATGCAGCTGAATATCAGTATTTTACATGGAGCGACTGCCTATCAGACCTCCACAACCCAGTAACTGGGTAATACGATACTCTTGGTAAGACTGGTTGTCAGACTTTCTGGCTTCTGACCAACAGTAACGACTGTCAAAGATCTACAAATGACAGCCGGGACCAACGGCTTTACGTGCTTTCCGAGGCACGGAGTTTTTGTTTATGTAGTAATATGTTTAATTTGTAATACTGTATTTCTAATTTTAAGCGTATGCGTCCATTTGGGGCGGAAAAATAAATATTTTTTCTTTCTTTCTTTCTTACTGTTTGAGTTTTAATTTAGCAAGAATTGGTCTCCTGTGTAACTATGGAGTTACTTTAAATCTCGAGGTCTATTGGTGACACAGATTGACAAAGCATGGGATATGACTAGTTTAAAAAGACTGCGTGGAGAGATATCGCGCTAGTCGTGCCTGCAAGCTGTGTCACCGTATTTCCTTTCATTTATGCGTGAAATCACATAATATTTTTTTCTTGTTTCTTTTTTTTAAACCATATCATTTGATCTATGTGATCACTTGCCACTATCGCAAGACAAGTAATAATAACAAAAAAATTGAATCAAGCAAATCCCCGTGTGTGGTTAATTAACCAGTACCTACTCACGTAGTTTTAAGGAATTACACAAACAATAGTTTGAGTCACGACCTCGCCGCGTGTTCAGCTCATGATTAAGGGCTCCGTTTGGTTCCGAAACTATAGTCCGGTTTTTAATCTCGGAGACAAAATTGACAGGGGCAAATGTGAAACTTGTAAATTTTAGGAACATTTTTTTCAAATTTGACGTTTCGCGTATATCAATTCAGTCTCAGGGATTAAAAAAACCGGCCAAGTGCGAGTCGGACTCGCCCACGTAGGGTTCCGTACCGTTATCTATAAAAACGGCAAAAAATCATGTCTGTTGTATGGGAGCCCCCATAAAATATTTGTTTTATTTTAATTTAATTATTTATTTTTAAAGTGAATATATAACTAAATATTCTGTGAATATTTCAAGCTTCTACCTGTTGCCGTTATCAATATCGAGCAAAAACGAGCAAAAAAATCACGCTTGTTGTATGGGAGCCCCCTTAAATATTTATTTTATTCTGATTGGATTGATCTGGTGACAGACGGACAGACAGACAGACGGACAGACTGACAGACGGACAGACGGACAGTGGAGCTTTAGTAATAGGGTCCCGTTTTACCCTTTGGGTACGGATCCTTAGTCACTTTAAACGTACGGAACCTTAGTCACTTTAAACGAACTTTAGTCGGGCAATCCAGAAAAACGCACGTGAGTAACCTGAAACTAATCATAAATATGAATGTGTCTCACGAAAGTTATGATACAAAAATTACATAAATTCGTTTACGCCATGTATTTCAATACAGTAATATCACTATAGGTCATGTGATCAAATCAAATCAAAAAAAAAACATTTCAGATAAACCAACACAGGCGCTTATGAAAAGTCGAATTTAGGTGCACGGTTCCAATTAGTCGTTTCCTATGGAGAAGAACCGGCAAGAAACTCCATGGTTACTCTTAAAAAAAAAGGATATCTTTAACAACTTCAGTAAATACAGTAGTATGATTTATGATAGTTAAGAGAGAACAATGTAGTCTTGACCACAGACCTGTGAGTAATGTATTATCAAGTCTTGAATACAAAAATTAACCAAAAAGAAAAACATAACACAATATGAATAATAGTAATTTACACAATTATATGTATAGGCAAGTCCACGAAGTTCTCATATTTACAAAAGATAAAATGAAGCTAAACTATGTAAAACAATTGACAGGATTAAATGTCATCAAAACTTAGAGAAAAAATCATTGTAAGATAAGATAAAAGATATCTTGAGAGTAACGACAGCAATAAAAAACATAATTGAGGATAGTTAATAGACATACACATACAATCAATTATTAATCAACTTTACGATAACCTATTCTATAAAGCAACTCGTCCTTATTCGAACAATCGTAGTTTACTCCTTGTCTCTCCTCAGTCGCATAAAAGCGTCCATGCTAGTCGCTTCGCCCAGACGCGTCTCACCATTTTAATATGCTAATGTGTCCTCTTTGAAGTGACACTGTACCGTGCATCCCTCCCTTGTTAACTCTTTGATTAATAAAGGTGTCTTTCTAACCAAAGGATTCTAAGAAGGCATGTTATTTCGTTTTTTTTTAGATTCATGAAATGGGTGATGTTTTTTTTTTTTAAGTATTTTCTTCACTTCTCTACGACTCGATTTTATTAATAAAAAAAACCCAAACCCATTGATTTGGGACAGCGCTACGTCCCCGTTTTTTTTTTATTAATAAAATCGAGTCGTAGAGAAGTGAAGAAAATACTTTAAAAAAAAACATCACCCATTTTATGAATTTAATTGGGGCTACTTTGACAATGAATGATAAAACAGGGATTATCAAAATAAAAGCCTACGGTCCGACTTTGATAAGGAAAATTTGTCCTTTTTTATCGAAAGCTATGCTCTGTAGTTTTTTTTTTATCTAGTCTATGTGATTTTATATATCTTAGTTAATTCAGTCTATACGAAATATTTTTGATGTAGCAGCTAAAAGCGAAAATAAATAAGATACAAACACATGAAGCTCAAAAATTGATCAAAGTAACCCCGTTCTACGGTACCATACACCTCTGCCTATCCCTTCGGTAAATACAGGCGTGATTTTATGTTTATTAGTTACTCTTCGAGCTTGTTGCTTATTTGCCTTATTAACAAACATTTTACAGACCTGCAACTAGTCTGCAAACTTGTTTGTCTCATCACCTACAATGTCGCCACGCAACAATGATAGAGGCGAATGAATATTTTAATTGAATTAACAACTTTGTTAAAATTCCGTATCATCAAAAACATAAAGTTGAATAATTTATTGTATGGCTGCAGTGAATTATCATGACAGAGATTAAGTTTGAGCAGATGTGATTTTCTGAGGCTCTTCAGGCATTATTCTAAATGGCGGGCGGTTGTGCGATCGTGCGATACGTTTGTGCGAATCACTAAATAGTATAAAACAAAGTCGCTTCCCGCTGTCTGTCCAGTCTAGGAAAATTAAGATATTTTTTGTTTTAAGATTATAATACATAATTATAATAATTAATAGTATTCACACCATCACGCACGTCGCACGATCGCGCGATCTCCCGCCATTTAGGACGACGCCTAAAGCTCTTGTTTTAATGTATAAAACCGTAATTTTGTTTAACGTGATCAAACATTACGTCTTTTGATCATATCTTACAATACAAATAAAACAAATATTTGCTTAAATGTTAATTAATTGGTTTTACATGTATGAGTGGCTTTTGAGAGCTTAATAAAAAATTTATATGAGAAAAAACATCCTTTTCAGTGACGGTTCAAATCTCATTTTTACGTGTAGCTAAAAATAATGTAGTTAGACGGCTGGATTAGCAGCTTGATACAAAATGTGGTACTCCTTGACAAGGCGCGTATTGTTAGGAAGTTCCTCTCTCTGAGGGCCAGCTTACACCCTGTTCTGGTGGCCTAAATTTAGATAGATAGATGGAATATACTTTATTGTACACCAAAATTGTAACACAGCTCATATACTCGTACAATATCATATTTTAAAGGGTACAATGGCGGTGTTATCGCTGATAGCGATATCTACCAGACAACCTTTGAATGAACAGGAAAACAATGAATAAGATAGAGGGGGTAGTCCGTGATGTAGGTAGGTACTGCTGCAAAATTACTACACACAATACATAGTTTACACTACTTTAGTTTTTTTTAACTTTCTTTTTTTGCAAATACTAAAAAAACTTGAATTATTATGTTATATAAAATAATAAACAATGTTCTGTACTTATTAAAGTACTATTTTATCATGTCATATTATTCATTAATTTTCTGTACTTACTTATTAAAGTACAGAAAATTAATGAAGAAAATAATGTATACAGGGTGTCCTGAATCTCAATGTCAAGCCGATGATAGTTTATGACTGTTCAGATTCTCTTTTTTTATTTATTTATTATACCTTTAAAGGAAATACATTTTGTAGTTAGATGTATGAGGTAACATTTTATTCATGGTAACTTTGAAATTCAATAACCATTTTAAACTTTATTCTTTTCTATTTATTTCTAATCAATTATAAACATACTGCCCTATTGTTTTTGTTCCCGGCTAGATATGGACTTTTGGGGCAGCCTATAAACTTACTTATTCGATCCGTGTAAACAAACATGTTTACACATAAAAGTAAAATTTTCGTTTATAACTGAATGTACTAATCGATGTGTTTAAGTGTTTGCGCTTTTCCTGTTACATTTTGTAGAGGATTGTACTAAATCCGTTTTATCTACCAACGACACAGCTTCAATAAATAAATACACAAAAAACCGTTTTCAACGTATTCAATTTGATAATAAAATATTTAAGCCAGTAGTAAACTGCTCTGTAACATTTTACATATATCTATATTCAAACCCGATGATAAAATTTTACAATACTACAACATAATATTTACGAGTATCGATAGAGCTATACATGATATAATAGTAAATGACTCAATACGATAACGTAATAAATTGATTTCCATTTGAATGAAAATTGAGTTGATTTTATGTTGTGGCTAAATTGATAGATATTTTAAACATAGATTATGAAACTACATATTATATGTGGCGGCTGCGTACTGGCCTTATACAAGCTTAGTTTTAATATACACTAAACCTGAAACTAGTTTGTTCAGAATCACTAGGAGAATCGATTGACATATTTTTTATAAGTAGGTACCATTTTTTTTTCATAATTTTCAATTTTGTTTCTGTATTTTCCTACCCATAACAGTTGACGGGAATACATACCTTGTTGAGGCTTGAGACGGACCTCTCGGTCAGTTTCCGTGGATTACCTCCGGTTTCTATTTTGAGAATTCTAGGATAAGCAGTAGGTACTTAAGTAACATTTGAGTACGGAGTTGTCAAAAAAATTACGGAATAAAAGCATTTTTTTGACAACTCCGTATTCAAATTTAAGTATTTCTTATCCCGAATTCTCAATTCAGAAACCGGAGGTTAGACAACCCCTGCATAGCACATCTCACGCATTTCACACTTTTTTAGGGAACATAACGCGACATAAACTAAGGTGTAACTTGGAGATTTACTAAAAAAAAACACATATTCAGGCAGTTCTGATGAAAATCTTGCTGGGGTGTCTCGGTTTTCGTATAAAGTAAAAATAAGGTTGTATACTATGGAAATACGCGTCTGCGCTTACCATCAGGGGTGACAAAGGACAAACGCGACTAACCTCCGGTTTCTGAATTGAGAATTCGGGATAAAGGTACAAGTCCGAGACAAGCTGCAAACTGCACACTGCATCCGCAAACCGCAACTCGCCATCCGAATAACACCTTTAAGGTGCACACCTTAAAGGTAGTATTCCAACGGCGACCGAAAACTACAACCGCAGATGACAGCAGCAAACAAGCAACACTGGTTCATACAAACCAATGTGACTTGCGGTCTGCGGTTGCAGTCTGTACTTTGCAGCCCGTCTCAGGCTTGTACCTTAAGCAATACTTTAGTGATATTTGAGTACGGAGTTGTCAAAAAAATGCTTAAAAATCCGTCATTTTTTTGACAACTCCGTACTCAAATGTTACTTAAGTACTGCTTATCCCAGAATTCTCAATTCAGAAACCGGAGGTAAGTCAAATAAAAAACAAAAATGATACTATAAGCTAACCCGAAGGATAGCTAATAAAATAACAGAATTTACTAATAGGATTAATAGCTGTTTAGCTTTCTGGGGCGTTATTTATTAAAAACAGGATGGTACGTAAGAACTGAATACTTTAATACGATCAGTTATTATTACAATGCAGGAATATCAAACACAGTCATAATTAAAATCTTTAAACAAAACAATTATTATAACAATTGTGAACGTTCGTCCAAACACAAGATCGCAGCAAAAGAAGGGCGAATACCGCACCGCATACTGTTTTATAGACCGTTTTGACAGGTCGTGAAGTAAATATGTCAGACTACCGCCATGACGTCATTAAATCTCTAACAATACTTTATCATTATGTGACAAGTTTACAATAATCATCATCATCTGCCTAGCCTTTTCCCAACTATGTTGGGGTCGGCTTCCAGTCGAACCGGATGCAGCTGAATATCAGTATTTTACATGGAGCGACTGCCTATCAGACCTCCACAACCCAGTAACTGGGTAATACGATACTCTCTTGGTAAGACTGGTTGTCAGACTTTCTGGCTTCTGACCAACAGTAACGACTGTCAAAGATCTACAAATGACAGCCGGCACCAACGGCTTTACGTGCTTTCCGAGGCACGGAGGAAACTCGCTATGGTAAATGGTCACCAATCCACAGACCAACCTCGGCAAGCGTGGCTTAACCCGGAAGATCGGTCTATGCGGCTGTAATTATTTAGCCACGAGCTCCTCCAAGTTTCAAGTCCTACAAGTTTACAATAACAAGATTTACAAAAATCTCACCTAAGTACATCCTGGTACCCAGGGCTTAAAAAGTCCTTAACACATTGTCTATCCGTGCACGATGCACGACGCAAAACGATGTCTTGCAGGATAGCAAACCATCGTGCATTTTGCTAGAGGGCTTTATTTTAAATGGCAAAATAGACAAATGAAACACAGCGAGTAGGTCGTCTTCGAGAGAATAAATTACAAAAGTTCTGTAGACGGGTAAACATCAAAAAGTTCAAAAGTTAAACGAATTACTTTAGGGTTTGTACTTGTGTTTGTTATTGGGATGTGTTCGCTCTTTTTAGGGTTCTGTAAGAGTGAAACAAGAAACCCATAAAATGTTGTCATGTCTGTTCGTCTGTTTGTCACAAAAAAGTGATTTCAATCGTGTTTGTTTGAAAAATTAGAGACACTACAGGGTGTTAACGAATTCGTGTAATTCCTTCAAACCACATGATCTATTAATGGTATAGATTAACCCCGCACGGGATTTAGATTGATTGAAAATAAAAATAAACTTTTTTTTTCCCAAATAAAACTTTATGTGATAAAAAATTTCGATGCCATGCATAAATGAATGAAGGCACGGCGACATAGCTAACAGGCACGTCAAACGCGATATCGCTCCACGCAGTCAGTTAACTTAGGATGCTAAAATTACTCAGATACAGAATACCGTGGTTCATTTTCTGAAAACTTTTTTTTGTTCATTCTGAAAAAAAACCTATGCCGGTCAATGGTCAACGGTATGCGGTCAATCAGTGTCACCAGTAGATCACGCGGTTTGAAGGAATTACACGAATTCGTTAACACCCTGTATACAGTTGATTTGAATTTTCGTTTATGATTGTTTTAGCCGACTAGAGGAGCTCGTGGTTAATTAACAACCGCGCGGATCATACGATTTGTAAGGTTAAGCTGTGCTTGCCGCGGTCAGTACGTAGATGGGTGACCGTTCGTTACACATCAAGACCTCTTCGTGCCTCGGAGAACACGTTAAACCGTCGGGGATTCGGGTGTTATACGAATACCTCAAACAGTCGTTACGGGTAGTCAGTAGCTTGAAAGTCTGTTATGCGGTCTCACTTTAAGATATCGGCATTGTCCAGTAACTTGGTTACAGAGGTCTGATGGCAGTCGCTCCGTGTAAAATACTGGTATTCAGCTGCATCTATTTTGACTGGAAGCTTACCCAACATAGTTAGGAAAAGGTAAGGCAGATGTAATTGTTTTAACAGACTACTGTTTAATCAATTTTGAATCATAATCTGACAAGTTATCAGTCAGATTGCTTCTTCGAATTGTTTTTTTTTTTTTCCAGACGACTACACAAATAACTATTTTTTATGTTAAAAGTTGGCAGGCAAGCCAAACTTACCTCATGGAAAGTGGTCACCGCTGCTTATATCACCTACAACACTAAGAGGATTGCTGATGCCCTCTCAAATTTAGAGACGAAGTTGAAAAGTCTCATGTGGCTGTACAAAAATGCAAATAGAATATCTAGCTTTTCCGCTGAACAAGATCGCTAGTTTGTATGCAGTATGCATTCGAATTCTATTCGCATCCTAGCGGTCGAGGAGTCAACATGTCCTGAGGATGCCCCGTGCAGGGGCGAAACACGTGTCGTGTATTGGTTTGGTTGCATGTTGCATTATTTTTTCACTCTTTCTACATGTGCATATACTTGTGGGCGGGAGGGTGGTGCTGCATACTGCATCCAAACCAGCGATCTTGTTCAGCGGAATTAAAGCTAGATATTTTATTTGCATTTTTGTATGTCATGGATTTCCGCAAAGTAACGCCTGATTCCATCATTTATCATGTTTTTGCAAGTTTATATCATTTTGCAAGTTTATATTTCTTTTAAGCCGAGTGACTATGACATTGCGTTAAAGCATCTCAACGATGATCTCAATAGAGTAGCTTGTTGGGCTGAGAACAACGGTTTGGTACTTAACCCTACTAAAACGAAATATCTGCTTTTTGGGACCAAGTGCCAAATCAGTGCAGTACCTGCAACACTCAATGTTAGCCTTCTGGGTGAGTCGGTCAGTCGAGTTAGTGAAGCACGTAATCTGGGTCTGAATATGGACGCTGAGTTAAGATACGAAGCGCATGTGGCCGCGTCAGTGCGCACTTGTTTTTATAGGTTGAAGGTCCTTTACAAAATAAGGCCGTATCTATCTGAGGAGCTGCGAATCCAACTAGTTGAGTCGCTCGTACTCTCAAATTTAAATTATGTGGATACAGTTATTGGCCCTCGACTGCTAGCAAGAACTGATCGACTGATCCAGAGGGTGCAAAGTGCCTGCGCTCGATTCTGCTTTAAAATCCCACCAAGAACTCACGTAACACCATTTTTAAATGAGCACTCAATTCTCAAAATGAAGTCGCGTCGTAAATTGCATTTGGCTTGCCTGCTGTTTGGGGTTATAAAGTACAAGCAGCCGAGCTACCTTTACAACAAACTGAGCTGGATCACTAGTAGAAGGGAATGCGCAAGCAGACAGTGCTCGCAACAGCTTGCTACTCAGCCGCACAAGACAGCCGCCTTCAGAGGCAGTTTCAGGTACGCTGCATCCAAATGCTGGAACAATATTCCCCCGCCGATACGAGATATTAAAAGACTTGATACCTTCAGAAGCCGGCTCCGACAGTTCCTTCTTAACTCGCAGAAGGAACTGGGCATGACGATTTCAAACACGTCGTTAATTTAAGTCTAGTGGTGGGTACCAACCTGTGAAAAAAAAGGGAAAATATATTGTAAACATTCGATAACAGTCAATATTTTCTGATCTATTAATTTCAATATCGTCTCCAAGTAATGCCAATGACACAATTATAATAATACCTAACAACATTTATATTCCTAAAAGCCATTATACTCGTAATACTTACCTACATCTATTTTTATTACATACACACCTAAAAACCAAACAAAAATTGCGCGCCTCACTTATATGTATTCTTACCATTATGTGCTTATTATATCTATTAACATTAAACACACCTGAAACAAAATTTATGTATAATATTAAAAAAAAAGAATGTGTTACTCACCAAACAGTTTCATATACAAAACCACTATTACACTTTTATACTTTTTGATATTATAACTGTACTGCATCTGCTCGACGTCCGTATGTCGCTACTGGGATCCAACAGAATACCAGCGTCAGGTATATTTGCCTGGCACATGCTGAGTTGGACTCCCATTTGGTGCAACTTGGAGACACACACCGCACTTTGAATTTTTTTATTTTCTTATCGATTGGTTTTTATGTCGGTAGGTAGTTTGACACTACTGCCACAGATTGTTATAATGGGATATCTGACTGTTGTTTTTTTTTCTACACTTTCTTTAAAATAATACCAAATTGTTGTACATTTTCAATAGTAGTCAGATACCCTATTGTCTTTTAATTTTAACATGTTTTTTATTTTAATATTTCTATCTTCTAGTATTGTTTTATGTAATTGTGCTTTTGTGTGTTGTGTTTTCTGTATGTGCCAAATAAATGTCTTATCTATCTATCTATCTATGTGGCTTTAACTTCACTGGCACAAATATGCTCTAAAATGGAACACAGCAATTCTGCTTGGCGGCAGTGGTAGGTGCAGTGGCAGTACTTTTCCTAACGAACTCTTTCATACGGCATCTACTACTACATATTATAAGGTAACAATTTTTAGCAATGACGAATGAACGATGACACGTTTAGAGCAGTGACTAAACGATTGGCTTTCTGCGCTACAGGTCTCGCACCTACGGGTATTCGTTCCGGGTCTGGGTTTTAGTGCATGTGAACATTTGTGTCGGTAAACGCACCCACGACACATGAGGTATCCTAGAGAGGGGAAAAGATTTTATGAAAAAAAAATGTGCTTCAAAATCTAGGAACTCATGCATAGCAGCGAAGCTTACTTCCCTTAGACTAACCTTCGGTTTCTGAATTGAGAATTCGAGATAAGCAATACTTAAGTAGTATTTGAGTACGGAGTTCTCATAAAAATGCTTTGAAATCTGTCATTTTTTTTGACAACTTCGTACTCAAATGTTACTTAAGTACTGCTTATCCTAGAATTCTCAATTTAGAAACCGGAGGTAAGCGGCGATTTCACCAACCTATCAGTAAGTAGTCCGTAACTATTGACCGTAGAAATATGACATTTGTGTGTTCGATAATCTTGTCATTATCACTATTGACATGTGGTGAAATGCAAATGTTAGCTATAGAAAAGTTTAGAGACCGAATTAGTTTAATGAACTGTTAATGATAGGTTGGTGTACTCGTAATACCCTCTAAGGCTGGTATTCCACTTATCAAATATCCTTGTCCAATATCGGTGTCCAATATTTGAGAGATGCCCATTTCACTTGTCCAATAACTTTGTCCAAAATTTTGCATAGTCTGAGAGAATGGAGAAACGTGGAGCGAATTTATGTAAAAAATAAAATAAAAAAAAAGCTTTGGGTGAAGCCAGCATGGATCGAAAGGCGAAGAAAAAAATAATCATCATTGAAATTGTCCATGAAATCTTAGTTGCAGCCATTTCGATTTAAATCTTTGGTCAAATAACGGTGTTGCTAATACATTTGATGAATTCGTCCAATTTATTTGATCAAATGTACATTGGACAAAGATTTTGATAAGTGGAATACCAGCCTAAGAGACGATAAACGGTAATATATAATTTTTCTTTTTCTACAAAAAAAAACAAACGCAACACGGGATCCATTCCCCACAAAAATTCCAAACAAGAAAATCTCGGAAACAAGGGGTGAACAAAGGTAATAATTTTTCATCACAAGTGATTACGTGCTTCTGCAAGTTCTGTTAGAAAGGACATTAACGTTTATTGGACTGTAATGTGTTGGCCATTATTAAAGGATGCCATAATGCCACGGATTTTAGCTTAGAACAATTACTTTTTGAGATTAGCAATGCCATACAACAAGGCAATGTTGCCCATCTTCTGGACGCGTTACGAGTTGACAGCGATGCTGAGGAATATTTTGATGCCCACTTTTTAGCCGACTTCAAAAAGGAGGAGGTTCTCAATTCGTCTGTTTTTTTTTTGTATGTTCGTTACTCGATATCTCCACCAATTATGAATGGATTTTGATGATTCTTTATAAAAAAATAATGATGGAATCAGGCGTTACTTTGCGGAAATCCATGACATACAGAAATGCAAATAAAATATCTAGCTTTAATTGCGCTGAACAAGATCGCTAGTTTGGATGCAGTATGCAGCACCACCCTCCCGCCCACAAGTATATGCACATGCAGAAAGAGTGAAAAAATAATGCAACATGCAACCAAACCAATACACGACACGTGTTTCGGACTTTCGATTTCGCGATCTAGCGGTCGAGGAGTCAACATATCCTGAGGATGCCCCGTGCAGGGGCGAAACACGTGTCGTGTATTGGTTTGGTTGCATTATTTTTTCACTCTTTCTGCATGTGCATATACTTGTGGGCGGGAGGGTGGTGCTGCATACTGCATCCAAACTAGCGATCTTGTTCAGCGGAATTAAAGCTAGATATTTTATTTGCATTTCTGTATGATTCTTTTTTGTTTAGTGATCGTGATAACATGAACATTCGCCGAAGCCCGCTAATGTACCCCAGCATAAACTAAATGATGCCAAAAGTACATATTTTTAACGTGAGCAGAGCCGGGGCACAGGTAGTTAAATATAAATCATAATACCATTCCATAAAAACACATGACTAATAGCTATTGTTTATTTTATTACACACTCTTACGAAATTCCGATGCATCTCAAAGTTGACTCGCCAAATAGGATTCGAACAACAATCACTTTCTGTTTTTAATCTATTCCCAGACTATAATAGATATATTGGTCAACAGTATTAGGGTTCCCCTCTAAATTAGGAATGTATGTAGGTGGTCCCCATAAGACAATGGCTCTAAAACGTAAATAGCATTAGTCTGAGTCACACTTTCGGTTTCGATTTTAGTGTAACACTTTAAGCTAAAAGGTTCCGTAAGGCATTTATTAATGTTGGTGATTTGTTTTAAGTGTATGTGGTAAAGTTGTTGCAATATCTAAATGCGTGTTGATTGTATCGTACTCGGTAAAATCTAGATGTTTTGTGTACAAGGTTAGTCAGAAAGGGAGTACTAATCCGAAAGGGTATTAAAGTACCCATAGTAATGAATAACTTTTGTTCTACCACTTTCCTCAAAAGTCAATAGTTTAACAGAAATTGCTATTCAAAGATTCCATATAAAATAAAATCGCTAAAATCTTTTTTTTAATAGTATTTTCCCCACCTATCTGTACTCAGCTATGATCAGCTGTGTTTACATTTTAGATCATAGTTGGGCTCAGGGATTAGAAGGGAAATTTTCAGATTCAGTGAAGAAATAAAAAATAATAAATAGGTACATAAAAATAGTAAATAATTAAGTAGGTACAATTAACAAATACTAGTCCGATTAGAGAAAAAAAAAATTTAGTCAAAATAATAAAAAGTAAATAGATAATCTCTAAATAAATAAAATATCGAATTGCAGTTAAATATCTATCTAGCAACAATGAATAAAATATTAAATTGTTATTAAACAATAAGTGCTCTTCCTCTCTTCTATTACACTATGCTGTGCCCGACAGGGTCCATAATTGATCCTATAATCTTAAGCCTACCACCTGTATTTGACATTATGGAATGCAATAAAGAAATTGAACTTGAAAGGAGGGTGTTTTTAAAAAAAAATTACTATAATTTTTGTGGAAATAAAAATGACCGAATTATTAAATGTAAACTCTTGTTTTTAAACAGTCATGAGTGATTCTTTAAATGGCCCGCGGATTAGTCTAGCAGACTAAAAATTAAAAACATAGACGCCTTTTATTTTAAGAAGAGATTGTACAATTGTCTAAAAATACAGTAGACATAATAAATTAATAATTTAATTCTCCTTTGTGATATTCACGTAACCCAAACTGAAACAATAGCTCCGTCTATTGCCATGTTAGGGTTTATAATGCTAGTAAACGCATTCAATATTTCAAATTTGGAAACTGAGGCTATTGCGCAAGCGCCGACGAATGTGGCGCCGCGCGCCGACGGCAATGTCGCCGATAAGATTTCGCGTTGGATTAGGGTGGACATAGATACCTTTATGAAATTATTTTGACGTTGTAAATTAATAAGTCGTTTTTTTAGATTTTCTTGTCCCTGAGCATTCCACACTTCTCCATAAGGCGTCGATTTCATTTAGGTAGTATTCTGGTATAATACATTAATTTTCTAATAGGAATATAGCATTAATTTATCTGAGAAAACATAAAAAAACACTTTAGAGTAGATAGATGTAAACAACTGCAGTAGCGAATGTTATATTCACACACAAAATGACAGAATATTTACTAATTATTTTAGGTAAATCAACATTACACCAAGCGTATGTGCATAACTACGAAACAAATCCATCAAATTATGCAAAATATGGAATGAAAACAATAAAAAAAAATGTGAGGCGAGGCGATTAGCTCAGGTGAGCGCCTATTTTTTTAGTAAAATCCAACAAATTGTCCCCCAATTATGGCGTAGGTACATAAAGACTGCTTAAAGCTAAGCAAATATTATTCCGACCCCCACCACATACAAATATTAGAAGGAATAAACCACATTACAACAAACAACAAAGATTACAATAACAATACGAACACCAAGTCGTATCCACACAAAGATGACTATAACAAACAAACAGTAAACTGACGGAGCCTTGTAAGATTTGCGTAGGAGTGCATATTCAGGTCGGCGCGTAGATCTTACTACTAACGTTACGTAACTGACACAAAAAAACATCTAAACATTAAAATGGAGTTGTAATTTCTATCACACTGCTTCGTGCATTGTTTGATACAATACCTGTGCCAAAAATAAGGGAAATGGCTGCCTGATAATGCTCAAGTGGGTAAAGAAATGCTTTGGTAATAGACATTGAGTGTGACAAAACGCAGTGATAGCCTAGAAGTTGAACTGAGGACTGAGTTCGATCCAAACCCACACCTTCTCAATTGGATCAGAATTTGATTATTACGAGTACTTGTGTTAACGTGCGTTTGCGTGATGGAACCTACACACCTGAGAAGGCTCCAAAAAGTTCTCGATGGTCTGTGGAGTCCACCCGGCAAAGCCAGGGTGGTGCGACTTAAACTCGTCTCATTTTGAAAGAGGCTAGCTTTGGGATGAAGGATGATAAGGTGAAGATTATGCAAAGAACTATGACCAACCGTCTTTAAAAAAGTTATAAATCATAAAACATGGCCATAACCTTAATTTTTAGGAGAGGTCTACGTTTACAGTGGATTGCGTTAGGCTGACTTATAGTCAAAAACTGCTATTGGGTAGATATAATCGATGACTTTCGTTGGTATTACCAAATTGGTACCATACTTTTTAAAATTTCTGGTCCGATAAATTAGCTATCGAATATTGAGGCTGTTTGTTTTTTTTGAGTGATAATCCATAATTTGTCTAGCATTGCCATCATCTTGAATTACAAGCTAGATGTGTTATGCTATTTCCTCTGATTAGAAAAGAACCCCATATCGTGGCGTCAGCTTCCTATGAATTTATTTTCCCCTTAATTTTCTCCTTGACACCTTTAACACCCAATCAAAACTTTATCGGTAATGATATAACAATTTATCATACCTTCCAATAATCGCAGTCTAACATTAATTACAACGAAAATTTCTTGCTGGAGAAGTATTTTATCATTTAACCTTTCTCGAATTGAACAAAAACTTCCAGCCAGAGTTTCCTTATCGATTCCAGTCACAGTCTAATACAGCCTTGTACAAAGATATGGCAAGACTGGATGTGGCCTTTAAAGTTTACAGTTCATTATTTTGTAAAATTTATTTTCGTCATAATTCCCCAAACTTTAAAAGAAATCCAGTCTTTTCAAAGATTTGCACCGAAAGCACGCCTCCAACAAGAAGCGGTCTGTCAAAGAATGTTCATTCTACATGTAATGAGGGACTCCCCATGACTACACTATTGAAATGTAGTCACTGATTGTCCTAAGGATCTTGTAATACTATTACGTATTTAAGGTTTAGCAGCATTTTAGATATGACAATAACGTCGAAATTATATGAGAAATAATGACCCATTATGTTCTTCAAAAAGGACAGGTGCTTGGTACTCTCAACGGGCGTGCATGTATGACAAGATGTATGAACGTGGACAAAGCAAAAGGAGTATGTAAGGATCGTAGCATGTGGCGTTCTACAGTTTCTCCCTGCACTCGTGGGAAAAATGTTTTGCGTATGTATTACAACTCATAGTTGAGGCCTGATTTAGTAAGGACCCTAAAAATAGCAACGGGTTTTGAATACAACAATCAGCTCGGCGAGGTGAATATTGACAAATCTGAAAAGATCAGATTCAGTTTAATCTACTTTTAATTGACTAGTGTAGTAAGTATAAAACTGTCGCATCTAGAATCTCTATGTCTTCGCCCCTGAATTTCCCAAACCCCCGAACTGAGAAGTTTTCTACAGAAGTCCAATTAATTATATCGGGTAATGAGCGGGGCTCCACCAACTTGCTACGTGACTCTGGTCAATGCGTCACTCTTTCCAAGCCATGTTCCTTCTTTTCAAGCCGTGTTCCCTCTATAGAAAGTAGTTTAAGTAAGTTGAGAAATTCTTAGAGATGTCGTTGTAAATCTTGGTGGCAATTTATATGTGGCAGAACGTTGGAGGGGCTCGTAGCTTAATAAAAACCATGAAGTTCATATCATCTTCAAGGATAAGCTGCGCTTGGCGTGGCCAGCTTATGAACGGGTGACCATTCTTTACACATCGAGACTGCTGCGTGTTTTGGGAAGCGCGTTAAACCGTCGGCCCAGATTGTTATACGAATCTGTGACAGTCTTTACGGGTAGTCCAAAGCCCGGAAGTCTGACCCTAACTTCAGGATGTTGCGGGGGTCTAATTGCAGTTTCTCCGTGGAAAATACTAATAATTCATCCATATTTGGTTAGACTAGAAGCTGATTCCAACGTAGTCGGGTAAGTCTAAGAGGAAGAAGAAAGAGCATTGGAAGATGTTGGTTGGAATAAAATGTATGATTAGCCTTGTTAGGAAGATTACTGACTTTTTAGTATAAGGATTGGTGTCTCAAATCAGTTTGCAAACACATCAGTGTTGGCAAACTGATTTGCAAAATCTTTTTTCACAAATTTTTAGCTTGTGGAAGAAATATTAACATAATCATATGTTAATATTTCTCCCACAAGCTAAAAATTTCACCTGAATGCGATTAGAGTGGACATTGTCTAATCTATTTCACTAAACGTGATTGTTTCAATGTGTGAAAGAAAATGTGTGTGACTGAATGACCAATTCATCTCTCGCGTCAGCACGAGCTGTACGAAAATAAATCATGCTGTGGTGAAAAGATTAGCCAGTCAGCAAGGTTGGTAGCGGGGCTGACTGCCCAGGGTGCGCAGGACGTACTTAAGTATCGTCACTCGTGGAGGTTCTTTTCATGTACCCCTACGACCAATGACGAAGACCAATTTGTGTGTATTGCGACTTATACAACTACTTTGCATTTGAGCGTAAACATATTGGAGGGGCGTTCAGTTTTAGATTAGACGATCTCTTCATCATCATAATTGCACCTAGTTTTTGACGTACCTCTAATCTAAATCTATTTCAAATAAAAAAAAATATAAATTTCAGTTTCACATCATACTCCAAATACTTGATTTCCTCTAACAGCTTCATCAGATACATCGAAAAAAAAAGTTAATCAAAAAAATTGCCTTACTTTTGAACGTTGATAACTCACACGATCTCTTTGTTAAGCAAGACAGCCTATCAATATTCCAATTGAAACAACATCAGACAACTACAATTCTTCATTCAATACCTATTCACTCAAAGCATCCTCTACCAGGAAAACAGAAACATTGAACAGAAAACAAAACGGGTACTATACATAGGTTTTCATCGATATTTTTTAATTTAACTTTGTGCGCGCCACCAGGCAGAATTGCAACACATAAAGAATTGGAAGCCAACAAGGAATTGGATTCTTCGGTATCTTTGTGCAGAATTTTTCATATTCGATAGAGGATTTTAATATAACTGTGTCGGTATTTCGAGTTTGAGACATTTTAGTTTGACGCAATTGTGTTTCAAGTGTTGAGAATAATATTGAATGCGGAACATTTAGAGGTTAAAATGCGTCTTTGAGGTATTTTTATTGTTTTTTATTTTGATGTGATGTAGTAGTGTAGACGCGTTAAGTGAGTGATGAGCTTAAATTGGTGGCAGACATTAATAATTTATGTAGTATGTATTAGTTAATTTACTATATAAAAATAAATACTAGATGAGCCACAAAAGCGACTAATGAAAGGCAATTGCATGCAGCTGAGATAAGAATGCTAAGAGGCATGTGTGCTGTTACGCGAATGGATAGAATTAGAAATGAGTATGTAAGAAGAAGTCTGAAAGTGATGACTGAGAAATTGTGTGGAAACCGGTTATCTTGGTACGGGCATGTGATGCGGAGGAATGAGGAACATGTCGTGAGGAAAGTTTTGAGTATGAATGTGGATTGTTATAAGAGTAGAGGATGACGGCTAATAGAGATGTATGGAAGAAAAAAACATGCTGCGCCGATTCCAAATATGTTGGGATAAGGGCAGGAGGATGATGACGATGTACTAGTTAACATAACATCATAACATCACGCATGTATTCCTCTAAGGGTTAGACAGGGTTGCACAGTACACCCTTATTTCGTCGTTCGTTATTTAAGTCCCATTTAATAGGGGGCGAACCTATAGTCATCAACCCGCGCTTTGATACATTTTCTATACAAAAGCTGTCAAAATATCAAATATTATCTGACGATTCAAAAAACCGGCCCCTAATCTTTATTCTAATTTATATTACCTATATTTAAACATATAAACCTTTTTGGAGGTAAAACGCCAAACAATAATTTGAGCGTCATTAATATGTAATTTTGCAACGAGGTCGACGACGTCTTCGGTGGACGTCGTTACTCTATGAATTTTGTCTCAAACTTTGTCTTTGTTTTAATTTTCAATATGGGAAAGACTACCAAATGTATGACGCAGAGGCCTTCGATAAGTCGTATCAGACTATCAGGGGCCCAATTCTTTTGGAAGAAATCTTGATAAATCACAACTGAACCAATGCCGAACCGACCATTTTGGCAGTTTTCGTAATCTACTCATGAACAAAGATCCACCGTTCGGTTCAACCTCAGAGCAATAACGGTTCAACTGTATTTGTGACATCTGTGGGTTCAACCGTTCAAACATTTTTGATATAGTCTGACATGGATCTAAAGCCACGTGGCGAAATAGAAAACTAACATGTAATGTTAGGACTCTCGTTCTCTCTAGTTAAGACCAATTAACGGAGACAGGTATAGGACGGGCATTGGGTAAAGTATAATTTCTACCGCGCGTACATGAGTACCCGCACAATTTTTATTCAAGAGAAAATATTTTGATGTATTGTGAAAGCGGTTAAATATTTAGTTTCTTTCCCATTCAAACCCATACGAAGAAAGCATAGAGAAGATTTATTAATAGTAGCGAAAGAAAAAAATCTCCATTCTTCAAGTTACTAGGTTAACAATTCTTGTTCTACATTAAACGATGCTCATTTATTTTCTAATTTTATACGACATAACTAGAGTTTTTACAATGGGTAGTTAACGTTAACTGCCAAGAATGACGGTAACTGGTATATTCGTTTACAAGGCATGTTTAACAATAAGTCCAATCAACGGTGTTGCTACTACGTGTGTTCCCTTTGGGTCTTGTAGTTTGCTCCTAGAATTTTAAATATCACTTTTTAATTAGTGTTTTTCTGTGAGTGTTTTATTGTTTGTTTCACTAAAATCTATCTATACAAGGTGTTAACGAATTCGCGTAATTCCTCCAAACTACAGGATCTATTAATGGTATAGATTAACCCCGCACGGGATTTAAATTGATTGAAAATTAAAACAATTTTTTAACCGACTTCAAAAAGGAGGAGGTTCTCAATTCGGTTGTATTTTTTTTTTATTTTTATTTTTATTTTTTATGTTTTTTACCTCATATCTCCGTCATTTATGAACCGATTTGAAAAATTCTTTTTTTGTTCGAAAGGGTATACTTCCCGATTGGTCCCATTTAAATTTTGTTATAATTAGACCATGAACTTCAGAGATATGGAACGGAATTCCTCATCGGACCAAAGCAAAATTCTCAAATTACTAGTATTGCTTTGTTTATATTTGTTGTTGGGAACTGACTACTTGAAAAGAGGAGGGGGTGCGTGTCCCCCCCCCCCTTCCCCCCTTTGGAATGTTTTCATTATATATCGTGTAAGGTATCATTTGAAAGGACTTTTTATGCCCGACTACGTCAATGCCAAAAAGAATTGTTATGAAGGAGGGGGTTAAAATTATGATACTAAAACGTATTAAATAAAAAATAAACTTTAAAAAAAGTAAAAACCGACTTCAAAGAAATACTAAAAGGAGTAAAATAATTACCATAATATAAAATTAACAGTTTCAGAAGTCGGTGCAACTCTACACTGAAGCAAATAGAAGCCACCGACTTCTGAAACTGTTAATTTTATATTAAGGTAATGATTTTACTCCTTTTAGTATTTCTTTGAAGTCGGTTTTTACTATTTTTTAAAGTTCATTGTTTATTTTCCCTAATATTTTTTTTATGTCATGGAAAATTTCGATACCATGCATAAATGAACGAAGGCATGGCGACACAGCTGACGGACACGACTGGCGCGGTATCGCTCCTAAAATTACTCAGATACTTATAGAATACCATGGTTCGTTTATTGAAAACTTTTTTTTTGATTCTTAATAAAATCTATGCAGGGTCAATTAGTGTCACCAATAGATCACGCAGTTTGAAGGAATTACACGAATTCGTTAAGGCCAGGGCGAAACACGCATGAGCGGCTGGACCGATTTCGCAATTTTTTTTTGTGTTCTTAATATGTATCAGGAAAATTTTGATTTATCTCAGTATGTCCATATTCTTCATTTGTTTACCGCATGCATGAAAATGGTTTTAAGTTTTTGTTACTATTTTCATTTTGTTTCTGAAGGTTGGTAGTAAGTAGGAAAAAGTGCATTGCAACGCATACAGCTACACAGGTACAGCTAGTTATTTATAAACGTGAAGTTTTTTGACGGGTTTTCGTGAGGTCGTTAGTCTCAATTTGAAAGCTCCAGATTTTGTTTAAGCTCTGTCAATCCTAATTAGCTCGTGGCTAATTAACAACCGCGCATAATATGATTTGCAAGGTTAAGCTGCGCTTTCTTCGGTCAGTCTGTTGATGGGTGATCATTCGCTACACATCGAAACCCCCCCGTACCTCAAAGAGCACGTTAAAACATCGATGTGTCATATGAATTCCTATGACAGTCGCTTCGGGTAGTCGGAAGCCAGAAAGTTTGACAACCGGTCTAACCTTAGGATATCGGCATTGCCCAGTAACTGGATTGCGGAGGTCTGATGGCGGTCGCTCCGTGTAAAGTACTGGTATTCAGTCAGATCTGGTTAGACTGGAAGCTGACCCCAACATGGATGATAGATGGTTGTCTGGAAGAAATTGCTTTAAGCGATAACACCGCCGTTTGTACTGTTCTTAAATACGTCTTTTCCTTATGTTTTATTTATTTTAGTGTGAAATAAAGTGTATCTATCTATTTATATCATAGTTGGAATAAGGCTAGGCAGAACATTGACTTGCCCCACAGAAGGAGAGGTCCGCCAGGGGCTGGCGGAACGAGGCCTGCCAGAGTTGCGGAGCATGCAGCAGCGAATCCCGCGACCCCGGCCAAGGGTCAGGAGAAGGAATACCGTGGGTTTTTAGGCGGTAAGGAGTCCGGCATAACCCTTCGCCTTCCCCAGGCGAAGGGTATCCATGAAGATCCCAAGAAAAAAAAAGGCAGATCATTGACTTGCTGTTGCATGATAGCATTTTTTTTTTCTATTGTGCTGCTGTAGGTGATCCTAGGAGACCCTTCCTACGTAACCGGGCAGTTATTGGCGAGACCTGAAGGGTCTCCAGCCAATTTTACCAGCCATTTTGCAATTTTTTTAGCAATTTTGCCAGCAGTATTTTACTTCCCCCCCCCCCCCGGGGGAAGTAAAATACTTAACCTAAGCTAACTACTTGTACTACACTAACATCATGACTACCTGCAACAACAGCATTAAGGGCGACCCCTAATGGGACTCGAACCTCGGCTTAGGGCGTTGCTGGCGGGGACTTAGGGGGGGAGACAGCTTGATGAGAGCTGAATTATCGGTGTGACTGCGGAGTCTGAAGAGACGACCGCCTCTACGACGGGAGAGCTCGGTGGATCGTGACCAGCGGCGGTGGGACTGCTTGATTGACCTTAAGGCTCATTTACATGGAGATAGTTTCTCGAAGCGAGTTTCGTGCTATCTCTGTTATTATCGTAGAGAAAGACAAAGACAGAACGAGTAGGTATCGCTTCGAGAAACTATCCTCGTGTAAATCAGCCTTAAAACTATCTAATCCTAATTTCAAAGCCGTGTTTTACCAGAAGATTTTTATCATATTTTCTCTGATTTGAACATGGGTGCTAAGCGAATCAAACCTGTTAATAATGCCCATAAATATTACTTAGAACAATGCAAGGTCAACAATAAGTAGATCATATGTGTATTGTTGTGTATTCAGCTCAAACTCTTCATTGTTTCTTGTGTCAATAACCAGCAGTGATGATAAAAAAGCTTTACAATGGAGAAGGCAAATGTACACTTGTGTTTTTACAAAACTCATTTAAAATAAAATTAATACTTGTTCCACATAATATCATGAAACAAAACTTAATTATGTACCTTTCAAATTATTAATTAATAAATTCAGCTCAGCCCTTCGCAGTACATTGCTGGTCCTCAAACAATAACCAAAGCTAAATAACTATACCTTTTTTCAAATAGGTTCATTTCTCTCTATTTAGTAACAGTGAACTTGTTATTACTGTGCTTCTTTATGTTCTTTCAAAGTCAAAGTTCTTTATTTCAAATAGACCAGATTTCAGGCAATTTAAAAAAAAAAAAAAAAAAAGTTAAAAACTTAAGCTTTGTCCCTCTTATTACAAAACATGGTCTAAGAAAAACCTAGGTTTTAAAATAGCTCCGTCTATTTTTGTTATATGACATAAGAAAGTGATGGGTATATTTTAAAGCTGGGTTTATCTTAGTCTTGGTTTGAACCATTTTTTGTAATTAGGGTGTTGCCTCCTTAATCATTCCAATCATATAAAATTATTGTACTTTATTTTGGTTGAAATCAACCATTACTTTTAAAAGGAAAACAGCCCCAATCACTGTTACTACCAATAGAAAGCTCCTTAAGAAAACAATAAAATAAAGCAAAAAAAAAAACTACCGGCTGCCTTTAATTGGAATACCAACATTTAGATACACGCAAAAATGACTTATTTATAAAACCTAAAATCTTTCGCTACTCTGCTCAAGTAATTACACTTTACGAATCAATTGCAATATGCCACATCCAAAACGATCAAATTCCCACATCACAACCACTTCAAAAAAACTTTGTAGAAGGTTCCATGCTCTGCTTGCTTTCGTGGGAGAAACGAAAAGTGTACAGGTCGGATAAATGCCATTACACACTAGGTACATGCGGATAGGGCTGCCAAGTATCACCTATTAAAAATAAAAGTTTGTGTATATCTATGGTCTATTGTTTTTCTTTTTAGGGTTCAGACTCAGTCTTATAACCAGTTATAGCTAGCTTATGTCTTAATATACACACTAAACCTGCATTCGTGAAAAAATATAGATTTTCCATACATTTTGTTAAACAACATCAACAAAAAGAACGGAAATTAAAAAAAAATGTGTGGAAAGGCAGTTTTTCTTTTCATGAATTCTGTCTTTGTCCCATAGTAAAAATTGTACAGAATGATTATAGAATTCATGGTTTTCGGATTTAAAACGACTAACCAGTCATGCTATACAGGCTGTAAGGGTAAACACCGTTATCCTTGAAACCAGAGGTTTGGTTTCATTTATAGAACGTAAAATCAATGAAAAATAACAAACTTTTTTTTTTATAAAATTTTCATTTTTCGTCGAAAGCATTTTACCCTATGCGCGGGGGCAACAAGCTACGGGAGGGGGCGCGGGGAACTCGCCGCGTGGCCCGACGCACGGCCCCGCACAGTTTGCTTCCCCAGTCAGTCAGCTGTCTCGTTTGCGAGTGTGTGTACGTCGCGTCGTAGCGCCACGCCGCCGCGCCGCGCCACTCATTTCCCGCGCGTATATTTTTATTTTATTTTTTTTACTCGGTCCTATATTTTTATGTTTAAGTCAACTACCCATGGTTTGAGTGATAACGGTGTTTACCCTTACATGCTGTATATTTATCATGTCAATTTATTGCTGAACCATGACCTTCCTTCATGGGTACCAACTGCAGAGGATTATGCCGGACTCTTACTGGCTAAAACTACTGCGGTATTCTTCCCAGGACCTATGGCCGGCGTCGCGGGTTTTGCTAGTACATTCATTGCAAGCCCTACTGGCCCGTGGTGAGCTTGAGGTATTAAAGCAAGCAAGTTGATTACCTAGTTATATCGCTATTTTACCGGTAGCAAGAGGTTCGATTGTTCACGGCAAAGTGACAGGTGACGTAAACGTTTAAAGAAACTGCATTTTGAATGATTTCTACATTAACGAATGAACAAGCTATATGCAATCCCTTAATCTTCTTCCTCTTCTCTAGTGTCAGCACGAGCTATATAAAATATTAGAAAATATTAGCTAGTCAGCAAAGTTGATTGCAGGGTGGACTGCCCGGGCAATGCCGAACGTACTTAAGAATCGTCATACGTGGATGCCCTATTCAATAAACCTTCAACTCATTCAAAAATCCATACTGCAAAGCCCCAGTTTCTTTCATTTAACTTTAAAACAAACACATTTCAGACAAAATAACCCTTTATAAGTTTTGACATAAAATTTATACCGTGCCACCCCTGAACGTAATACAGTTAGCGACACGGAATGCATCGCGTGCGCGCTCCAAGTTAGTCGCATCGGTGTAATTGAGGACGCCACTGTTATCATTTAGTACTGAACTTCAAAAAGTTGACATAATAAATTGGTTAGATCGTTAATGAGTGCTTTTTATTGATGCGTTATCTGTCCATTAGATGCACTATAAAATTGAATTAATTGTTTACTTGGGATGCTAATTTCAGATAAAGTACTGGTTTTAGTGGAATTTTTGGATCCCGAACAGAAACTGTGTTGGAAAACGCCTAGCGCCCAGTTTTGCCCTCACAATATAAAATATTGAGGGTTAACCAAATTGCATACTGAATTACAACTGGCGAGGCGTAAGCTGAGCTTTGCATTTGTGTGAGTGCACATAGAATAGATTGCCAAAAAGCAGTATAAACCGGTTTAAACCAAGCAAAAGAACGCGTCTGTATTCATTTTCACACAAATGCAAAGCTCAGCTTAGGCCTCGCGGACGTGGAAGGTGATTCATTCGACCGGAAAGTATTTTTTTGATTTTAAAATTTTGACAACCTTTTTTCACTTGTCACGCTGCTGCTCGTCGATAGCTAAAGGAGAAAAAATAGAAGGGACCCAAAAAAAATTGGTGTTTTTTATACAGGGTGTGTCGTATATAGTGGTCTAACGTTAAGAGGTCGATACGCGATATATTCAGCTATCACATACCACAGTTACTTTTTTTTTTAGAATTGGATTATTTTTCGAAAAAATTAACTAAAAATTACTTAGGTACATAATGTATGCAGCAGTTATAAACAAAATAGGAAAATGATGTATTGGGTTGAAATAACAGCTAAATTAGTAAAATGATGAGTCAATTTTAAAAAACAGACCTTTGGTAAAAATGATTCAAATTGTGGTATGTGATAGTTGAATACACGGTGTGTCGACCCCTTAACGTTGGACCACTATTTACGACACATCCTGTGTACATGAACATCTTTGAGACCCTACTCTATTATTCGCGGATATTACACAATGCATCGCGTTTTGAATTTCGTTTAAAAATAATTTGAAACGATACCTATATTGTATTCACTGGTTATTACAACTTTGCTCTTGTTGACTAACAAGCCAGTAATTTCTGCTGGGCATAGACCTCCCCCAAGTCACGGATTGGATTTCTTTAATCGCCACGCTTGGCAGGCGGGTTGGCGATCGTAGTTTGGTTGTTAAAATAAATACTCTGAGAACGCTGGGGAAGAGATGGGGTAGTACTATTCGTTTCGTTCAGCACCACATGGACAATAGTTACGGTTAGTAGTTAGTTTAATAGGGCAAACAAATACCATGCAATGTATATCTAGTATCCGCAACTAATAGTATAAGTTTCAAATGTTCATGTCTTACGTAAAATATAAAAATCACAGAGAAAAATGAATTTTGCGGCCCGATCGTTGTAGTCTCCATAAGCTAGTGACGAGCAGCGTGACAAGTGCGATAAGGCTGTCTTTGTGGTCATATTTTATTCACCTATTGGTAGGTATGTCTACACCAGTGCGTTATCATGTTCAACTTGCGCTTTCAACTTTCAATTCCTCTTGCGTCAAGCGCATGCAATATTGATTGCCTTATGTATGACGCATGCAGCTTAATGTCTACACCGGTGCGCCTCGGTCAGTCGTCAGTCGACATACAATAGACGGATTAGCGTGCGCTAGGGGCATGAGCTTTATTGCATGCGCTATTGCGCATGATGAACATGAAAGTGCACTGGTGTAGGTAGACATAGCTTATCGGCTTTCCAGCATGTTGATTACGGCCCTTACTTTTATCTTTAAAATACAAAAATATAAATTAAATTACACATGTTTCTTCTATCTGAACCCAACAGGATGAACAAAATACTTGTAACTACAAAATTTTCTTTTTCTTAGTAACATTTTTCATGATTCTGCAAAGGAGATACATTATATTTCATAAACTCTGCGTCTCGAGGAGAAATTACACGTATTTAAATATTTACGTACTATTATTTTATTATACATGGATCTGTTTCAACAAGTACATTAAGCTTTATATATATACCCCCGAGGGAAGAACAGGTCCCAAAAAGAACAGAGCAATATTATAATTATATTTTAATCCATCAAGTATTAAACACAGAGTAAAATTCAAAGATGAAAGTAATTTTAACACTACAGTAATTACTACAAACGGTGAAAGCCTTCACATTCTCTGTGTTATTATTTTGACTACATGTATTTTTTATTAAAATGGTGAAGTTAAAGTTTGTCGTGTAGAGTGGAGGCGAAGCGATGTAATGCTAGCGATAGCTGTACTAAGTACTGTTTAAGACATTTTGGTATCTTTCGTGAGGGCTTCCCTAAATATGGAGGATGGGGAGGGAGTTCTACACAGCAACTGGCCATTCGATAGACAGCTAGGACTGGACGAAAAAGGCCGAGGACCACGTGTAATGGGGCAACTTGGAAAAGCCCGTATCTAATAGTAGATTTTAATAATAACATGGGAATCATAGGTCTTGGGTGGCAGGATAGAGCAGCTGCACTTCTTAGATTTCCCTGAAGGTTTTATCCGTTTTAACACTTATTCCGAAAATCACACCTTTCCGGCTCCTCTCCCTCTATCTACAAGACATGAAATACCCCTAATTAAAAATGCTGATTTCATCGCTTATTAAATTGAGTGAATGAACAATAGCATAGGTATCTACTGCTAACGTACTCTAATGAGTGCACTGATAAGTGATAATTTACACTGACAAAATAGACCTCCTAGATATAGACTTTAGATTCAAGATGTTGCTGAGCGTGTTATGTAGAATTGTGCGGTCTTACCATTAAAAGAACAACCTTTTTTAAGCTAGTCAAATATTAATGTGATATCGAATACAATTCCAGGCTATCCCAAAGCTGTATCCAAATATCTCATCGCTTGCACAACACACAAGCTTTCCATCTAGCCCCAAGCTAGGCACGTGTTTGTTTAATACACGTATAACTCAATTCACATTTGTTATGTCGCAACGCGTTTTAAATTACATTATTATATCAAATAATCTCAAATAAAGTGGCGAATTAGTATTTGATTGTAATTATGATGAAGAGAATATTTTTAGCCAATTTTGGTAGTAGCTATTATAATTGTAGCAATTTCACGCCTACGTTTGTGGATTTTTTACTGCTATATTTAGCTACTTTTCGCAACGATGGCGTTGTGTACGTATTACTTTATTGTCTGTCATTTTCCCAAAATATTTCTTTAGAAATACTGATTTTTTTCAGGTCAATATGGGTTTTTATATATTTATGTTCATATGGGTTTCAAAAGCTATTTCCCGTCCTTAAAAATATATTCCATCGACCTCTATACGTTGCAGGATTATGATGAATGGTATACAGCATAACTGGTTAGTCGCTTTACATCCTAAAACCATAAATTCTACTCATCATTCTGGACCACTTTTATTATAATAATAATCATTTATTAATTTTGATAAAAAAAAAAACAAATGTCTTGATTTGGCACACAAGGTTGTCGATATGTGGGATGTTGACTCAGCAGTCATTGTGCCGATAGTCATTACAGCCAATGGCTTAATAGCCAAGAGCTTCGACCAACATCTGATGAGGCTCTCGTTAGGCAGCTGGATCAAGGGTTTGATTCAGAAAGCGGTGCTTCTGGACACGGCACGTCTCGTTAGGAAGTTTTTTTAAATATCTTTTAAACCATTTATTCAAGTAAAGTTTCAGCTCATCTTGATTAACGGTTAAGGTTCTTAAAAGCATTATACTATGTTGAATCCCTACTGAAAGCAAACATGTTGCTTATTTCTATACATTTCCCTGCCCAAATAGGTCTTATTAGCCTAATGTTATATTAAATAGAGTCTGGGTTATTATACCCAAAGTTCAACGAAGTATTTACTAATGTCAAACCGGTCCTTTAGAACCCAAAACCAACAAACGGACGGGTCTATTATTCTGAGCTCTAGAGACTAACCTTCATTATAAGTAAAAACATTCTAGTCTTAGTTTAACCAATAACGTGTGGTATCAATTAATATTCAGGCATTAGAATTACCTAGCAGGTAGTTTGATAATCAAAGTCAGTATTTTTTATACTCGCGTTAATTTAGAATTTGACAATCAACTCTTAACACACTACTAAAGTTTCTATAATAATACAGGGTGTAAAAAGACCCATCACGTAGCCGAAAACTACGCACTCTGTACATCAAACTACGTAAATTACATTGACCAAAAATAATTGCTGGGAAACGACTTTTATTTTTAGGTATAAAAAAACGCTGTTTTTTGTAGCGCGCAATGTAATACCCGATTGTGCCTGTGTGTGTTGAGCAGCGGCTACACAGGTTTGTTTGGAAAAAAAGTTTAGTATTATAATTTAGAATTCGTTTTTGGAAAAATCTAAAAAAAAATGTATACTTTGACCTTCAATATCTCCAGAACCAAGATTTTCCCAGGTATGGTCTAGAAGAAAAAAAAAACCCAATGATAGGTAGAATGCGTGGTTTTCGTTATCGTTAAGGGTCTTTTTACACCCGATATAATTCAAACATGATTCGAAAGACACTTGGCGCCATCTATGACCGTTATTGTTGTTTTCCTCGCGAACAGTACTGTTTTTCGGCATGAATGGTACTCTTTTTCCGTTTCTGTACACCTGACAACGTATATGCACAGGGGCCCAATTCTCCTAAAATACAAACGCAATCGAACCACAACCGTCAGTCAGTTTTTGTTTTCGAAAACTTTCAAAATAATTGATTTTGTTTTTTGTGTCAAACAATTCGACAGCTTTTGAAATTGAGAACTGTCTGAATGAACGGTTCGGCCTTGGTTCGGTTGTGATTTATCAAGATTTATTTTAGGCGAATTAGGCTCCAGGATGATCAGTTCAGTGGTTTAGGCGTAAAAAGGTAACAAACAAACAAACTTACTTTCGCATTTATAATATTAGTCTTAATGTAATTCCTTAATGCTACATTTATTTATACCAGTAATAGATTTACTGGTATAAATAATGTAAGAACAATGTAGATTAATGATATGAGATAATAAACATAAAAATAAATGAGCAAATTAGACTTTAAAACGTTTGCCATAGCAGTTAGGAACTGACCAGTCACAACAGACAGCACTCGTTCACGAGCATGACGCACACATCGGCGTCGCTCAGCTCGGTTTAGTCCCATCTCTTCCCCTATTACGTTTCTTAGAGATCAGAAATTTTTGTAGTTATAAACGCACAGGGGAAAAGATGGGAAGGGGAAGAGATAAGACTAAACCCTCAGCTCAAACATGTTGCAGGGAATTAAAATATTTTAGCAAACTTGATAGGCAAACAATGTAATGTAACAGACGGCCCTAGGATCTCCTGAGAGCACGTCTGCTACACCAGTTGTAAAGAATGTGTAGAGCATTCTATACCTAGTACATAAATAACAAAAAATAGAAATGGCTAGAGAATAAGAGGCAGGACTGCGTCACGTCCCTTGGAGCAGTCAGCGAGTTCCTTCTTGAAGTTACGGCGTTCGCCAATGGCCCACACAGCCATTTGACAGAAACCGGCGGCAGCAAGCGCGTATTGACGGCTAGATACACGGCGAGAGTGCTTAGGCAGCACAGTCCCAGCGTCGTGCAGGCACATCTTGGGTTACAGGCTATCTATGAGAAGACAGACCTGTACGAGACGTCGTCATGAGAGACGGACACACAATAGTAAGCTCCCCCAGGCAAATATTGTGCTTCAAGGTGGGTTGCTGTGGCATGCCACATAATCAAACAGTCACAGATTTAAATTTATAATATTTATATCAATATGTAAATTATACAGAAAATAATTGAATCAAAAGAAATCGCCATGGCGTAAAAACAATCCAAAGTCAAGTCTAATTTAAATTCCTATCTGTCATCAATCAAAAAAAGTATAAATTATAAAAATGGCCAGTAGGTAGGTGAATGACTATGAAGGTGATACTACAACAATAGGCAGTTAAATAATAAGGATGCAAGTATAACATTATTTGCTGCATGATCCTAACATTTTACAGTTTTGTGTAGGTATTTTTAGAGAAATATAATGCTTGATAATTAACTATTATGATGTAATGATAAACTATGATAATATTACGTATGAACTTAACATAAAAAGTTCAAGATGCCTTAACATTGCCCTCAGCGAGGCACGTGTCGTTTCTATTCACGTATAACTCAATTGACAAGTATCGTGTCGAAACCCGTTGTTTTACAATTATACCCACGATAATGTGCTTGTCGTGACAAGAGCAGTTAAAAGGTTAGATGTTGAAGAAATGTGTACGAAACATGTGTTCGTGGTCGAACAAAAGTTTGAATGAAGAAAGATGATGTAGTGACAAAAATTTATAAGAGTACCTATGTTTAAGTGGTTTGGTCATGTTGAAAGAATGAGTGAACGGCGATTAACAAAAGGAATTTATAAGGCAGATGTCAGTGGAAACGCCACTAGATGACGCCCTAGAAGGACAGACATCGATGTTGACAACGATATATTCGAAATCTGTTTATTTGTAAAGAAGTATCCCCATTTGTTTGAAAAAATTAGTGATAATGTGAATAGCCGATCCAGACACAAAAACAGATTACGCATGCCCCCAATACATTTAGAAATATATAAAAGAAACGTGTACTGTATGTGTATTAAAATATTTAATCATCTTCCTCAAAGCCTTGCTCAACAACACCTTACATTGTTTAAAAACAGTTACATAATATATTATTAAACAAAACGTATTATAGTGTTAAACAATTTATGGACGACAACTGTATAAAATAACATTTTTGCAATTATATAAAACGGTGTGTGTGTTTATCTAGGTATGTAATTTAAATATCAATTTAATTGTTAGGTCCTGAATTCATATATATTTGCACGCCGCATGTGGCAGAATATGTCGGAATCGTTAACCTTGTAAGACCATTGTACGTACCATGTTCTAGCAAATAAAGTATTTGAATTGAATTGAATTGTTATTGGTGATTTTCTTCAAAAAGGACAGGTGCGTAGTACTATCAACCGACGTGCATGTATGACAAGATGTATGAACGTGGACGAAGCGAAAGGAGTATGTAAGATCGTAGCATGTGGCGTTCTGCAGTTTATCCCTCCTCATGGGAAAAAGGCGTGAGTTTAAGTATATTCATGTCGAAAAATTTGCTGTTTCTATCAGTAAGTGTTTAATGTACACCATATTACTCCCAGCACAGAACAAATAGGCCGGCTCCTGTCCACCCGTGGGTGTCTTAAAGGCGACTAGTGCTCTTATAGACGAATGGTACTTCACCAATGACAGGGGTACCTGCAGACGTCGCTGCGTGCTGCTTGCCGCCGACGCATCGACGGCAGCCGTTGACGCACTTTTACTTTTATTTGCCGTCTTGTGCTCGTCAATGCACTATGCTGTAAGCAATTCCAGACGTTGGCGTGTTGACAGCAGCCGTTGACGCACCGGTGACACGCAACATAGTACAACTGCAAGCGTCGTCGTTGGTCGATAGCTGCCGCCGATTCGTCGACGGCAGCTGACGTATGCGCGCCGGCTGTAGTTACCTCTGTCTTCGACAAAGTGCCGCTCGTTTGTAAAAGTACCCTAAGGCTGAGCATCCACCAGAGATGTGCTAAGCTGTGTAGCGAAGAATGTGATTTGTAAGCACCAATAGAATCACTTCATTTACCTAGCTTTGCTCTGCGCAGCTCTGGTGGATATGGGCTTAGCGGTGCGAGGTTTTTGTTCTTAAAAAACGAGCAAGAAGTGCGAGCGAGGGATGCGTTGCGAGGAATGTGTTGCGAAAAATGTGTTGCGAGGAATGTGTTACGAGGAACGTGTTGCTTGGAATGTGTATTATTCTCCCTCATATTCGAAATGAGTCCGCTACCTATCCTCGCACCGCTCATTTGTACACATTAACACATTACACATTCCTCGCACAGCTCTGGAGGATAGGGTCACACCGTTTCACATCCTCGCTACACATTGTCGCACCGCAAATTTTAATTTTCCTCGCACAGCGCTGGTGGATGCTCAGGGTAATGGATTACGGCAAGAGTCTGCTAATACCAACAAGCTGTGGTCACTAATCACCACACTTGGCAGACAAAAGCATGACAATATCCTCTTTGACCGTTCATTAAAGCAGTCGTTGCGTGGCCCGGACTTTACGGGCTGATATGAAGAGGATAATTATGGAAAGTCAAACGAACTTACCTGTAAATGACGTTCGATAACTATTAAGCGATGTGATTCGTCCGAGAGATTACATTATATGAGGATCAGAGTGGCCTAACGGACTCGTAATGATGTAAGTAATAGAGCCACAATGGGCTTAATGTCCGTGTGTGTGGTGCCATATATTGAAAAAATATAGAATCACCTTTAGGCTGTTGTGGCTCTATTACTCTCATCATTTTCGATAAATAACGATAAGAAACTTCATTTAAAAAAAATGCCCGTTATGCTAGGCTTGCCAACTGTCACGCGAGAGCTGGGACGTCCCGTTTCTAGAGCTTTAGAGGATGCGTCCCGCGAAAGACGTGTGCGGGACGCCAATTATCCCGATTTATTGTACCTACGGCTAAAATTTGGGCAGAAGTCGGAATTTAGTGAACGCACGTTTTGTTTAGCTGGAAGAGTGGTGATCGCGACCGCGAATCTCGCATCGATCAAACGATTAAATAATTTATAATTGTAATTTTCGCCTCCCTATACTTTGACAGTTGGGTCCCGCTTTTTTTTGCCACGTCCCGCATTTTGATTGCCACAGTCCCGGTAAATTCATAAATAAAGGTTGGCAAGCCTAGTTATGCCACTGTGGTCCTCATGGCCTCATATTAGGGCTTTGCCCGTATTGTCCTGTGCGGTAACCGTATAGAATAAAATAGAAAAATATTTATTCAAGTAACCAGGACTCAATAAGTTGTTAATACTAATAACTATGTTAGTAAGGGATATAAATTTTATACATGACCATGACTCACCGCTGCCTCATCTCATGAGAGACACGGCGCAACAATAACCCATATATATGCAATCTAATCTGGTTGCGATCATGTTTAGGATACTGTTAGGCTCAATTTACACCGCCGTGGAATGGAATGGAAGCGACTTTTTGCCCCGAAATTGTACATAGCATAATGAACTTTATAAATGTCAATGGTATAAAGTACAAACTAAATACGAGCCAAAAAAAGGTCGCGCATCTTCCAGGGAATCTTCACACATTCTCGAGAATTCCCCTAGCTACTGTCGGCACCATCTGTGGAATCTGCGGGAAGTGGCGCGAACGGGGAGTCGGTCGGGACGGTCACAGTAGTGCGGTGTCAAGCGTTTATGATGATGATTCGCTGGAATGCGCGGGAATTCTCGAGCATTCCCGCGAATTCGCGCGCCTTCTAGCGTCATGAAGCGAAATTGGCGCTTCCATTCCATTCCGGAGCGGTGTAAATGGAGCCTTAGAGCTGGCCCGCACCCTGCTCATCAAGGAACCGCACTTGTTACGCAGCGTTGCGTAGAAGAAATCGACATGTACGTCTGCGAACATTCCAGATGCGCTACAGAAGCGGGGCAGCCCGATCAGCACCCTAAACGCATTATTGAACTGAACTCGGAGTGCGCTGAACGATCTTTTAGTATAATAATAATAATAATAATTGTATATATAGGCATCTGGTCGGTGCCTGTCTCTCACACCGAGGGTGACTGGATGCGAGACGTCGAGCGAGTATGTGAACCGATATTAGACATGGGGGCTATTTCAATCAGCCCCCAAGACGTGGCCAGTGCAGTCCGTCCGTTGCCAAACTGGAAATCTCCAGGGCCGGACGGGCTGCACAATTTCTGGCTAAAATGGTTGCGCAGTTCACACGCTCGCTTGGCGTCTCAGTTCCAGTCATCTCTGGAAACTGGCACGCTCCCACAGTTTTTAACAACAGGAGTTACCCACCTGCTCCATAAATCAGGTAGTACCGCGGAACCCAAGAATTATAGGCCGATCACATGCTTGCCGACGGTCTATAAGCTTCTTACGTCCATTTTGAGATGCAAAATTAATAGTCATTTTGAAAATAATTCCATTATGTCTGCCTCTCAAAATGGATGTAGGAATGGGTCCCGCGGTACTAAGGAGCTACTCCTCATTGATATGGCCATCAGCCAACAGGTTCGCCGATCCCGAAAGGATCTGTCGACATGTTGGATAGATTATAAGAAGGCCTACGACTCGGTGCCACATACATGGCTCATGAGGGTGCTGGAGTTGTATAAAGTAAATACAACTCTATGCGCCTTCCTGACGTCATGTATGGGGCAATGGAGGACGGTCCTTCACTATCCAGGATGTCGGCAAATTCAAGGGATAGGTGAACCAATCAGGATTGAGCGGGGTATATTCCAGGGCGATAGTCTGAGCCCGCTGTGGTTTTGCCTGGCCTTGAACCCTCTAAGCACATTGCTGGAGGGGTCGGGGTTAGGCTATCGGTTGAGAAGAGGTGGTCAGGTAATATCCCACCTCCTTTACATGGATGATCTGAAACTCTTTGCCCCCAACAATTTGCAACTGCTGGACTTACTGAAGGTAACTGAAACTTTCAGTAATTCCATCAGGATGGAATTTGGTGTGGACAAATGTGCAGTCATGCATGTAAAGCGAGGGAGGATTATGGAATCCGTGGGAACCCAACTCTCGGATTCCATACAACTTAGATCCCTCTCCTCAACCGAAACCTACAAATACTTGGGCATGTCGGAGGCGTTAGGCATCAATGAGGCTGACATGAAGCAATCGTTGAGGGAGCGCTTCTATGGCCGCCTGAAAAAAGTACTTAAAAGTCTTTTGTCGGGCGGAAATAAGGTGCGCGCCTTCAACGGTTGGGTCATGCCGGTCTTGATGTACTCCTTCGGCATACTCAAGTGGACTCAGACCGAACTTGACGCCCTGGATAGGAGGGTCCGTACGCTGCTAACTGCATATCGAATGCATCACCCACGCTCATCGGTAATGAGACTGTACATCCCGCGGAAGTGTGGAGGTCGAGGCTTTTTAAATGCTAAGACCCTCCACAACCGCGAGGTGTGCAGTCTCAGGGAGTACTTCTCCCAAGCCGACGTGGGGATGCATCGAGATGTAGTAGCGGTGGACAAAGGACTCACCCCGCTCTCCTTGGCTAAAGAGAACTGGCGCAAACCTGCAGTACTGGATACCAATGGCCGCAAGGATGTATGGCGGAGCAAGGAGCTTCACGGACGCTTTTACCGGGCCCTTCATGGGCCCGATGTAGATTTCCTAGCGTCTGTGGCCTGGCTACGTTTCGGTGACCTCTTCGGGGAAACCGAAGGTTTTGTTTGTGCAATTATGGACGAAGTAATGATGACGAACAACTACAGAAAATATGTTGTGAAGGACGGCACGGTTGACATCTGTCGGGCATGCCACTGTCCCGGTGAATCTATCCGACATATTGTCTCTGGTTGTTCTCGTCTTGCTAACGGTGAGTATTTGCACAGGCACAACCTCGTAGCTAGGATTATCCACCAGCAACTTGCTCTCAAATACAACCTTGTGGACGCAGAAGTACCATACTACAAGTATGTGCCCGACCCAGTTCTCGAGAATGGTCATGTCACATTGTACTGGGATCGATCTGTCATCACTGACAGGACTATTGTAGCCAATAAGCCTGATATAGTGGTGATAGATCGATCAGAGCGCCGCGCAATGATTGTTGATATCACTGTCCCGCATGACGAGAATCTCGTGAAAGCCGAGAACGATAAAAAAATCAAATATCTTGATCTGGCACACGAGGTTGTCGACATGTGGGATATTGACTCAGCAGTCATTGTGCCGATAGTCGTTACAGCCAATGGCTTGATAGCCAAGAGCCTCGACCAACATCTGATGAGGCTCTCGTTAGGCGGCTGGATCAAGGGTTTGATTCAGAAAGCGGTACTTCTGGACACGGCGCGTATCGTTAGGAAGTTCCTCTCTCTGGAGCCCTGACCGCCGGCAGCTTGGACCCTGTTCCCGATGCCGGTGTGCTACTATTTTTTATATTTTTAAATGTTTTTTTATTTTTTATTGAAATATTTAAAAATGTAAATAATGTGTATAGAAAATAAATAAACGAATATAATAATGATAATAATAAAGATTTATTTGTCTAAACATGTGTATGCATACAGAAATATTATAAAATGCATGCAAGATGGTACAATGGTTTTTATGTTCAAACATGTTTGCCACATTTTATGGCGTACAAATATTTAATGAATTTATGTCAAATTATATCAATGGCATGTAATACTATAAAATTGTGGAAATTGAGACATCACTAAAGTTTATAAGGAATTAATAATATAAATTCATACAATTAGGCAAATATAAAATACTGTAAGTTTATTAAACAGTGTACGTTGATTAAAAAAAAAATTATAGAAAATAACAAGTTATGTAATAATATCCACTAAGAACTCGTTGACATTATAGTAAGCCTTTAGTACAAGATATGATTTTAGCTTTTTTTTAAAGTCTAAATCATTCAGTCCTTTCCATTGCTTAGGTAATTTATTAAAAATGACAGGTGCCATGCAGAAAACACTCTTGCGCATAAGTGCAGTTGTAGCTGTATGCAGACATAATTTGGTGTGGTCACGTCAGTTTCTGATGACTTTGTCATTCAAGCTGGGGAATAGTTTAGGATTCGTTTTTACGAATACTGCTATTTCTAATATATATAAAGATGGCAATGTCAATATTTTATACTTAGTAAAATAGGGCTTGCAACTGTCTGTTATTTTAAGATTGAACATAGATCGGAGACATCTTTTTTGTACTTTAAATATGGTTTCTTTATCCGTAGAGTTGCCCCAGAAGATAACGCCATATCTAAGGACGGATTCCACCATTCCGTGATAGGCCGTTAATAATGTTTTTATATTAATTACTCGCGACAGTGAAAACAGGGCATAGGAGCTACTACTTATTCTTTTACACAAGGTGTCAATATGGGCTTTCCAGTTTAAATTTCGATCAATCGTAAGTCCCAGAAACTTCGTAACATTAATTGTATCAATCGTAGTATTATTATATTTAATGTCAAGATTATTATTTAATATCAACGCCCGTTGGCTAAAGTGCATTATGAAAGTCTTTTTAATATTAATTTTCAAATTGTTATTATCTAACCAGGTAATAATATTATTTAGAGTCCTATTAATGTCATTTTGGTATAGTTCTTTAGATTTACATGGTATGGTTACTGTACTATCATCCGCAAAGAGCGTCATAGGATATTCAGTGCATTTAGGAAGGTCATTAATATAAAGCGTAAAGAGAAGAGGTCCCAGTACGCTCCCCTGGGGTACACCGTGAGTAACTTTACGTTCTTCTGATAGGTATATCTCTTCACGTTTAGTCTGTACGTTAAATAATATATAATAATACCTACATACACTAGTATCAGTAGTCAGTTAGTCAATCTTAGTCTGCAATTTCACAACCACTCGTGCAGTATGCAGCGTGACATTGTACATAAAATGAGTTAGCCAAAGGGAACCTGTCACCTCGTTCACCAATCACCATGGCGGAAACAGCAACCAACGCGGTTGCGAAATACAAAGCAATTTAGCTGACTAAAACTTTTTATTATATTATGCGATAAGCATGGAAAATAAAAACTGGAATAATATTAAAATAAAATTAATACCACGTTTTAACACCGAACTAACACGTCACACATAATAGTTTCATAGAATAATGTAAATTATACCGACACGTTTATTTCCGTAACATTTGGATCGTGAGTAAAACCAATAAACAGGAGCCAGTGTAAAACTAAAACTAGAAAGTTGAAGTTAACACTCCGATTCGTTGGTTTGCTAACGAAAGTCGCCGTCTTATACACCGTAGTGTAATTACCAATTTAGGACTGGAAATTACAAAGGTGCTAACTACAAAAACTACAAAATAAAAACTTAAATTATAACCTGCATATCTTATGTAACATGTGAACAATTTTATTTCCGCGTGATTAAAATAGTTGCATTCATGATCCAACAGAAAGAAAGTCATAAGAATTGAAGTTGGTTATACAATTTTTTTTCAATAAAAGTTTTATCGAATTACCTTTGCTTTATGCCATTATCACCCCCTTTGTAATTTCCAGCCCTCAACTGTAATTACACCTTCTTTTGTATTATAACTTTCGTGAGACATATTCATAATTATGATTAGTTACGGTTTACTCACGCGCATTTTTTGGGATTGCCCGACTAGTTTCGGACCCAAACGGAGCCCTTAATCATGCGGAGTGCGACACAGTAAGCGCGGCATGAACCGTCACTCATTCCTTAAACAATCCTGACACGACAAGTGACGAACATGCACGAGCAATACCGACACCGAGCGTGCCCCTCATGATTAAGGGATCCGTTTGGGTCCGAAACTAGTCGGGAAATCCCGAAAAATGCACGTGAGGTAAATCATAAATATGGTAATTACACCAAAATTATCTTAAAGGTTTTTTTTCTTTTTTTTTTAGACTGCCTCGTTGGTCTAGTGGTCGCAAGTGCAACTGCTGAGCGTGAGGTCCTAGTCGATCCCCAGGTCGGGCAAAGTGTTATTGAGTTTTCTGGAAATTACTCAGTAGCAGCCCGGAGTTTGGATTTGTGCCTGGTTCGTGGCAATAGGCTCGCCTCCTATTACATGAGACTTAAACAGAACGGCGAAATGAGGGTGTACCATACACCTCTGCCCAATCCTTTGGGGAATGCAGGCATGATGTTATGTTCTTTTTTTTATTTTCCTTTATGTAATACTGGACGGGGAACAAAATTTAGCTTTAAAGTTGGAAAATAGGTCAATGATCCACCTGATGGAAAGTGTTTACCGCCACCATTATACGCAGCATTAGGTTACGGTTGCTGGCATGTACCAATGTGACTTTTTCAGTGTCATAGTACTTTCAAGTTAATCTAAGACACCACTTCTTCTCTCATGTCAGCAAGAGCTATAAGAAAACAGCTCATACTGTGGTGAAAAGATTAGCCAGTCAGCTAGGTTGGTAGCGGAGCTGACTGCAAAGGGGACGCCGGACAAACTTAAGTATCGTCACTCGTGGAGGCTCTTTTCATGCACCCCAAGACATCACTGACATAGGTGAAGGAAAGCTTCGTAAGGAAACCTGCATCCGAATTGCGTATCACATTCGTAATTTCAATAGCTTTTATTTTGATAATACAACAATATTCGTAGGGAGGTACATAGTTGTGGAGAAGTCGGATTTTTAATACAAACGTAGCTATGGAAATTGTTGACCTGTCAAAATCGAAGCATAGCGATGACAGGTGTTTTGCGCAATTAGAATCCTGGACTGAATTATCTGAATTAGCCAACCCACAGTCAGCAAGCGTGGTGATCAATGCTTGTTCTATCTCTGTTTAAAAAGAGGCCTTTGCCCTTCAGTGGGACAATTACAGGCTGGTATTGCTATACACCTCCACTGGATAACTTTAACTTCTTCAAATGAGAAATGACTCCATCAGGCTTAACATTCGCAGAGCGAAATAGATTTGTCGTCGCATTATCTCGCGCCGAGATGACGCATGTTATCGGACGACATAATGCGACAGCAAAATTATGTTGCGCTGTGCATGTTAAGCCAGTGCGCTGTGCATGTTAAGTTCAGGGCAGAAAGATGAAGGCTTCTTGACCGTTTTGCAACGAACTATCGAACGCAAAAGTTATTCAACAAATTCATCTTCATCATTCAGCCGAAAGACGCCCACTGCTGGACATAGACTTCCCCCAAGCATCGCCATATCGACCGGTCCAGTGCTTGTCGCATGAAATTAGATCAACAAAAAAAAACACATAAACCAATACAGGCGCTTATGAAAAGTCGAATTTAGGTGCACGGTTTCAATTTATCGTTTCCTATGGAGAAGAGCCGGCAAGAAACTCCATAGTTACTCTTTTAATAAGAATATCTTTAACAATTTCAGTGAATACTATGATTTAGGATAGTTATGAGAGAACAATGTAGTCTTGACCACCAAACCATTTGTTTCCACAATCTTCACAAGATCATCGGTCCACCTTGCGGAGGGCCTACGCTCCACCTTCCGGTACGCGGTCGCCACTTCAGAACCTTTTAGCCTTATATCGGCTATCCATTTTGCGAGCAAGTATTGCATACTAACAAACTAATAACGACATAATAATGTAACGCACAGCATCAAAATACTCTTATGTTACGCTTTAGTTACACTACCGTCTAACACACGCTCACCAAATGGCAAAACTGACAAAACTTTAAACGCAGTGGTAAAGACTATATTTGCAGCGCTCGGCAATATGGCGTCGTTCTAGCAAATTACGTCGTAAACAACAGTGTATTTAATTAGCCTACCTGCCTAGTTTATTGTTGGGATTATTATAATGAAGATGTTGCTTGATTTTCTTGGAATAAAACTAAGAAGATTCTTTTGTGAGCTTCCTTTTTCTTACGGGAAAAGTGGAACTCTAAGGGCGCTTTCAAATTAGATGGTTGTCGTCGGACCGTAGCTGTGCCGCAGCGGTGCGGCTGTCGAGCTGCAAACGGGCGGTTGTGTTTTTACATACAGTTGACGCGACTAGAGAGCAGTGTGATGCACGACCTGCTGCCGTGCGTGCGCGGTACGGACGACGCACTGCTCTGAGGCCGCGTCAACTGTATGAAAAAACTCAACCGCCCGTTTGCAGTTCGACAGCGGCACCGCTGCGGCACAGCTACAGTCCGACAACAACCGTCTAATTTGAAAGCGCCCTAAGTTTTCACCTTTCTTCGACTTCGACTTTGCAGTAGAGCTTCTTGTGATTAATCCATCTGGGGACGTACTACCTACATATCCATTTCTGCCAACAAGCAGTAGTGCTGTGTTCTGCATTCTAATTGCCCAAAACACACATAATCGCTATGGCTTTGATTTTGACAATACAACAATATTCATTGCGGGATACATAGTTGTGGAGAAGTCAAATTGTTTATACATACGTACGTAGCTATGGAAATTGTTGACCCGTCAAAATCAAAGCCATAGCGATTACGAGTGCTTTGCACAATTAGAATGCTGATGTGAAGGGTATGGGTGTCAGTGGCATTGCATGCGCATTATGGGTTTAGAGCTCTGTTTGTAAGGTTACAGCAAACGCAACAGCAATACTCTTACGTGGCAATTTACGTGTGCGATCTAGAAGCGACGCGATGCGGCGCGGCGCGACGCGAAAACAACAAACAGTCGATACCTATTGAAGTGTCCTACGTGAACAAACGCACATGGAATGCGCTGCGGCGCGGTGCGAAGCGAAGCGAACGCAATCAGTTGGCTTGATATTTTTGCGCGAACTCGATGCGGTGCCGTACAGTGCTACTGAATGGCTCGTAGGACAAAGCCGCCGCTTCGCACCGCATCGCATTGAATTCGCGTGTCACCGCATCGGATCGTTTCGTAACTTGCGTCGCTTTGAACTGCCCACGTAAGACGGCAGGTTAGTGTTCTAGATGCAAGGCGGCGGTAACTTGTGGCGGCATCTATCTCGCCACATGCGAACTATCCTACATCGCGCAATCAAGATTTAACACGCAGATAGTATATATACAACCTCCCAACATCAACCGTTGGGCAGTAGCCCGCCAGGCACAAGACTCCGCCTGGTTGGAGGATCCTCCCTTTGGTTGGAGGAACACCACAGTCTGGTTTCTCCACAAACCACTTATTTTTATTTTAGCGTCTATCGAATGAATACATAATCTGCTTTGATTATTTCAAATCCCAGACAGCTTATACCGATATCTCCCATATTGTTGCCTTATTGAATAAACACTATTCTTTGGTACCAACACGAGATGTCACTATATAAAAATGCAGTGTTCTAAATTATTATTTAGACGTCTACTAGGTACATCATCAGCAAACTTGGCGGTCGACCATCAAATACGCGTAAAATTGCTTGCACACGGCTAACAAAGACAGCGGTAGAGGTGGGAACTGAATTTGTGCACAGTCACAGGTGAAGAAAGAATAGGTTTCTTTGATGCCGGACACCATATAGAACACTTATCACATCTTAGAAATGCCCTTATTCAAAAGTAGGCGAGGCTAGCGTATCGCACTACTGCACCGCGAAGTTAGCCCATAGTACGTAATGTCAAAAACTATTTTTTTCTTGGTTCAAAAATGGCTGTGAAACTTCTTAATCCCAGCACGTTCGCGGGTTATCGTCTGCTCAAAGTAGGTACTTAGTTTTGATCGCTCATTAGCCACTGCATAACCAGTTACTACATGCATAAAGGTACACTTATAGAGTGATTTTCTCACGGATAGACGCCATCCGTTCACTATGAAAGTTGGGGAACCTATATTTTTGTAAAACTGATTACACATTGAAAGACAATAAATACGTGATCAGCAGTGTAATTGTGTAACGTAACCAACATCAATCATGACAGTTGATGTGTCAAAAACAATATTAATTGCGCGGTACGTAGATGCAGAGAAGTCGGATTGTTAATAAGGTTAGTCGGAAAGGGGATACTAATCCGAAAACCCATAATAATGAGTAACTTTTGTTCTACCACTTTCCTCAAAAGTCAATACCTTCAGACGTGTACCTTCATGTTAGCTGTCCAAACATTTCATAAAAAATACGCTAAAATCTATCTATCCTGAGCTATGATCAGCTGTGTTTACATTTTAAGTCTTATTTCGGGTCACTAATTAGGAGGCCTATTGTATAAGCGACGGTGACCATATACCACCAAGTCACAGTAGATAATATATAAGCTAAAGCAGTACCTCAACTAACTGTAATCGCCTGAATTGACACACTCATATAGACACGCACTGTATACCGAGTATAATGTACTCTTTCTTCCGGTTTCTGAATTGAGAATTCTAGGATAAGTTGTTATAAGTAACATTTGAGTACGGAATTGTCAAAAAAATGACGAATTTTAAAGCATTTTTTTGACAACTCCGTACTCAAATATTAAGTATTGCTTATCTCGAATTCTCAATTCAAAAACCGGAGGTTTGTCATGTACTCTGACAGCCGTGACTGACTGCATTCCGATGCTAACTTAAAAGTCTTGTTGCAATGCGTGTCTGTGTATCAATTCGGACTATTGTAGGTAGTTGAAGTACTGTTTTAGCTTATATACAGGATGTTAACGAATTCGTGTAATTCCTTCAAACCGCGTGATCTACTGGTGACACTGATTAACCCTAAAAGGGAATTTTTGACAATCAACTGAAAAAAAATTTGTAAATAAAATCTTAGTTTTCTATTTCTGAGTCAGTTTAGAGCCCCGAGTTAACTTATTGCAAAGAGCGATATCGCGTTAGTCGTGCCCGTCAACCACGTCGCCGTGCTTTCATTCATTTATGCGTGGCATCGAAATGTTTAAGCGCATGAAAAAAAGTTTTTATTTTTTTTTATTTTTAATCAAGCTATATCCCGTGCGGGGCATGCCTTCACCAGTATAGTAGATCTTGTGGTTTTAAGGAATTACACGAATTCGTTAACACCCTGTTTATACTGTGATCAAGTGGGCCATCAGCTTGTTCGTCAACGTATAACATAAAAAATAGTTAAAAATAGGGTGGAATATTTTCCTAGAATCCCACGGGTTTATAAATAATAGAAGGTGCTACTTTTTCTGTAAATAAATCAAGCCCATCAGTTTAAGATAAAAATACATATACCTACACATTTGAATAATCGTTTTCAAGATAAGAATAAGAGGAAGCTGTGTTTTAATAAATATCATTCGCTACCGGTGGGCGTGAACATATATAAATATAAGGAGACGACTGACATTGGGATAATAATGATACAGTACGGTAGGAATACAAAGGAATCGTATTTTGAGTTTGACAGTTGCAAATCTTGGTTTGATCTAAGTCTACATGTAAATATTACAATATTAGAGAGAGATGCATTGAACGGTTCTTCCCACAACACACAATAGGTACAGTATTATCTATAAATTTAATAAAATCGTAACGATGCTAAAACTGTACATTGAATAGAGTTAAAATAAATTTTGCTACGTGTACTAAAAACGATACTGATGCCAAAACAGAAGTTTTTAGAATTTCTGTCTGTTTATCTGTTTGTATTTTTGAGCTTCACGCCAGTGTTACTGGACAGATCTAGTTGAAATTTGGCAAAAGAAAAGAGCGGGTCAGGTTATAGAGTACAAACAAATGATCAAACTATTGAGTGTGGATAATGTGTCTTTATCTATACATAATTATAATGAGTGGAAATAAAGGTGATTAGATTTTTTAAATGGAGTACATACATTTGCATTGTCTATTTTTTTTTTATATCCTTGTCCCACACTAAGATTTCTCTTGTATAGTGGGTGCGTTTACAGACACAAATCTTACATACGCCCAGACCCGAAACAACCATCTGTAGGCCATACAAATTTTTGTTCCACGACCCGTAGCGCAGAAGCCAATCGCTTAGCCACTGCAGCAAACGTGTCGTCGTAACACAATGTAGTTTTAAACACAATTATGGCGCCAGGTTCATTGCTTCTTAAGACTTGCTTGCCCGGTGACAGCATTTTAAATTTTATTGTGACAAGTAATTTATCTAACTGTTTGGACGGGCTAGAATATAAAAAGCATGTTGTAAGATTCAACAAAACCCAGCCCGCTTGGTGGTAGGATCTATCGATACTGTCCGCCTGGCTAGCTACTACCTGAACATTCAAGTCCGGCGCCAAGCAATTAAGTTACTATATTCCGTAGTGATTATGTGAGTGTCAGAGGGGTTTAGGGGAATCCCTCTATATCTCCGTTACTTGGATTCGTGTGCTCCTTCTTGGACTCTGTTTGCGCTTACCATTTGGTGCGTGGACAAATAATAAGCGTACAGCATTATGCACCACAGAGAATAAGGGCTCTGTATCGATTGGCACATCAACACAGTTGTGTAATAAGATTCGGTGGTAGCCAACCAGTTTACTGTGTATCTTCGTTGTGTATATGAGAGAGTTCTGTTACATTGATTCGTGTGCTCCATCTTGGACCCTGTTTGCCCTTACCATCAGGTGCGACTAGGGTTAAATGCGAACAAGTAAAATAATTAAAAAAAAATCCTTTCAGGCAATCTATAAATAAGTCTTTCTTCCAATCAGATTGTAGCAAATCTCTTTCGCTAATCCCCATTCCCATGTCAATCCTATACGTAAACATATCATCAACTTCTTCGATTAGTGTTCGACAGTTCGGTAGTATATCGACCGACAGATTCTCGGCGTATAGCGTCCATCATTCGTTTACAAACTGGTGACTAATGGCCCAGTCGTGACGGACGATACGATCGCTGTTTGTACAGTATTTATCGATACTTTGTATCTTTAGAACTTCATGTTGTTAATATATCGATGTTTTTTGTTCCGTTGTTGTTGTAAGATACTTAATTGTTGTGTGTATGTGTTGTAGTATCTACTTGTAACAGAACTTTTAGAAGTAAAATAGATTGACGTAGTGATTATAAATTAGATGCTAAGTTAGGCCTTGGGTTCAACAAAAATAAAAAATGTTTTTTTTACAACAATACCTAATTCTAAACTACGGATGAACACAAAAATTGCTTAATCAGCAGTCAAATTTCTTATTTCATGCTGTGATTGGTTGTTACTATTTTAGTCAACCAATCAAATTCGTTGACATGACATTTGAGAACTGCATCCTAATTGCGCAACACACTCGTAATCGCAATGGTTTTGATTTTGACAATACATCAATATTTATTACGTGGTACATGTAATTGTGGAGAAGTCGGATTGTTCATACTCAATCAAAGCCATAGCGATTACGAATGTGTTGTGCAATTAGAATACAGGTCAAATTGATCAGCTTACGGACGTACTTTTGTTGTTATTGTTATTTTTGTTAAAAGACACTTTCAGTAGCAAACCAGGGTTAGCGCCAAAAGAATGCGCTATCCTCATCAGAATCAGAGTATTTATTTGTAAAACATAAGTATTTACATAAAGGTGTTAGGTTAACATATTTAGGCGCTATGTTTTGCCGTGAAGGCGTACAAATATTAAGTTGAATATAACTAAAAACTAAAATACTTAAAAACTAAATTAACAAATGGTAAAACAAAACCAGAAATAAACTAAAAAATATTAAAACTTATCATTTATAAATTCTGGAACAGTACTAGAGTAACATTTTTCAATTAATAGTGAGGTGAGAGCTTTCTTAAACTTTGATATGGGCATATTTTTTTTGCTATCGGGTATAATTATAAATCTTTGAAGTCATTCCAAAAAAACTCTTTTTCATCAAAATGGTTCTGCATTTTATGTCGCACAGTTGATTTATGTATTGAGAACGCATTGGAGTATTTTTTACATCGGATTATTTTTGAAAAAGCTGTTAATTAATTTTAACAAACAAAGCAGTCCCGTAGTTGCACATAGCTCGGAATATAGGTCTAATAAGATGGCCAATTAGGAATTAAAATATGGTTCTTCGCTGCCGTGTTCATCTGAATAATGATCGCCTCACCATTTTACCAATTGACTGTGACCGTGTTATGCTTCCAAAAAAGATCGTTGTTGCAATATTTAGGCGACCAACACAAAGACTTCTTGCTGCAGCCACATATAGCCGGCTTTCAGCTGTTTCTATACATTTCGAGTAGCCACGACCACATTTGGGCGGCAAGTCCACCGGCCCTGTGAAATGGCGAGTGACACGCGTGGTGTGTACCTTTAGGTGAATTTACCATAGGGACTCTCTCATTAAATATTTCTTCTATCTAAGAATTTTCATCGGTAGCGATCAAATATACAAATAAGATATTCTTTAACAATTAATCAACTATCAAAATCAATCATCAGTAACAATATCCGACGAACAAAATCTTCATAATTGTAGTTCCAAAAATTATGAAGCTATTAAAATGACTCCAAACTATAAATCCATTCACAGTACATCTGTTACCCAAAAAAAGATAAATAAAAACGCGAGAACGATGTCAAAATGTTCGAAGTTTCGAAGTCAAGTGTCGTATGTCCCGCGATGACCGCAAATGAGGGTATAACAGAAAATAAAAATAATTTGTCAAACTAGTCCGACGAGTTGGCGGCTACCCGACCGCGGTTTACAAGGAGCTACGAAGGAAGAATGAAGTGAGCACAGATGAATTTATCTTCGGAACCAGTTCTTCTATCGTGTCGGCACGAGCTATATGAGAATATCTCATGCCGTGGTGAATTTGATTAGCCAGTCAGCAAGGTTAGTAGCGGGGCTGACTGCCCAGGGTGCGCCGGACATACTTATGTATCGTCACTCGTGGAGGCTCTTTTCATGCACCCCCTCGGAACCAGTTAAATACAAAGACATTTTAAGTAGTTTTTTTTTATTTTTAAGCACACTTTCTAAAAATTAGGTTGGTTATGTTCGTTTTGAACAATGATCTCATTATTATCTTTTTGAACCGTAAACATCCGGTCCTAAACAGAGGTATCCGTACCGCTCTTAATAATGGTCGTGATGAATATTGCCACTATCACTTGGTAACCCTTTCAAGGGCAACGGCAATATATTTGCCACCATGTTTTTTGAGACATGTTGAGAAAGCCTTCCTGTTATATTTTTTTTAAAAAAACCTGGCATTTTTACAATTTTTTACTATTTTCTCTAATAAAAAATACAAATGATACTTAAAAAATGTTTTTCTTCATTTAATTTTTTATTTTCATAAGAAATTGTCAAATTGTTAGTTATTTACTTTTCCTAAAATGTACTGCCCGTGAAAGGGGTAAACAGATTAAACTTTCTCGTTTCATTTTTTTGATCATCTAGCATAACATAGTCATCAGCATTGAAATTATTTTAATAAAGTTTTTTTCCAGTTTACATTGTCAAGCAAGTGTAAACTACACCATTCATCGATGGCTCACAAAAGCATTGTACAGACGCCAGTACATCAAGCTACCCGAAACTGTCAAATTTTCCCTATCAACCTTGAAACTAATGCTTTTGCGATAAAGATGAAAATCTATTAAAGAAATTTGACAGATTTTTGTAGCTTTATTTGCTGTCGTCTGTACTTGGAATGACAGATTGGACTAACGCTATTTGCCAGATGAGCGTATAAAGGGAGGAAAAGTCACGCAGCAGCCTTTCAAAAGTCTTCTTCTTCCTACCCTTATCCCATGTTACTTGGGGTCGGCGCAACACGTTTTCTTCTTCCATTCCGTCCTATCACCCGTCATGATATCACTGACACCCTTCTCTTTCATATCATTCTTCACACCATCCATCCATCTTTTCTTTGGCCTCCCTCTTCCTCTCCATCCATCCACATTTATATTCATAACTCTTTTCGTCACATGCGTTTCATCTCTCCTCTTCACATGCCCATACCAAGACAAACGGTTCCCTTTCAACGTTTCTGTCACTGGCGCTACTTTCAAACTTCCTCTAATATACTCATTCCTGACTTTATCCATTCTGGTCACTCCACACATCCATCTCAACATTCTCATCTCCGCTACATGCAATCTTTTTTCATCCGTCTTCTTCACGGCCCAACATTCCGATCCATACAGTACGACAGGTCTTATCAGCAGCAGCCTTTCAAAAGTGCCATTGCTAAATAAATTACTGTTCCTATCTCTAAAGCGACAAATCCACTAGTAAGTTTTACTGTGCAAGTTGCAGCAAGTCGAGTTCTGCAAGTTTTATGGACCAAGCAATCACTTACGTGCAGTAAAAAGTAATGGATTATGTTCTTAAGGCCTGCAACTTGCAACTAACATTACTCCTACCTAACATCGATGCCGCATCCAAACATTATTGGATGAATGTAAATAGATGGTATCTTGACACACAGTCCGTTAACGCGTATTAGATACTTGATCGATCTAGTGTGGCGCCCGAAACAACTTACATGTCGATCACTACACACTTAAGGGGAATTATAATCCTTAGTTGTATGAAAAGAGAAAAAATCGTATTCAAATAGACTAAAGGCATTTTTGAACGTGAATAACAAAAGACAGTATCGATTTTTACAGTTAAAGTCATACCTTGAGAGGTTTAAAAAAGAAACATTGCCCCTCACTCCTCACTTAATTTCTCCTGTGTCGTTGGACTTTGAAATTACACTTGCCCCATACTAGGATTCGAATGCAGAATTCAACACATATAAATAAACGCTGTCAAATTTAGTTGAACTAAGGGCCTATCCACATCTCCACGTCACGACGTCGTCAACGTGGAACGGTGCGGTAACGCGGCACAGTGCGTTGACGTAACGTGAAAATTTACGTTACCGTATCGTACCACGTTCCGCCTCTAGCCTATATGCGCTCCGCCCGCGCTCTCCACGCTCGCGAGTTAGTCGCCGTCTATGTGCTCCGATGCTTTAAAACATTACCTTACTGTTTCTCTTATTAAAATTCAGGATCTACATGGTCAACAATAAATCTAACAATGATCCTGACGTGCATTTTTACGATACGGTAACATAAATTTGCACGTTACGTCAACGCACCGTGCTACGTCACCGCACCGTTCCACGTTGACGACGTCGTGACGTGGAGATGTGGACAGGCCGTTAAACTTCATACAAATTAAGACGACACGTCAGAACGTGTCGACTAAAAACACAATAAAGTTCAAGGCGTAAACTAATTTGACATCTCCAACTTAGTTCTTATCTATCACCGTCCTTTTCTCGCGCTTTAAAATACAACAATTCTCTCAATTTAGTTTATTTGGTGAACAAGAAAATTGGCGGCAGTGTGAAAGGAGTAATATTACTAAATTTTTCTGGCGTGTTTTTCTTAAATACCAAAGAGGTTAAGAGCCCAGCGCTAGACATTACAAACATTTTAGTAACTCACTTACAAAAGCTTCCTATGGGAGCTACGAAGCCGGATACATCCCAAGAATAAGCTGAAGACTTATGACACCTCAATTGCCCAGGGAAATAATACAAAATGCCTTAATTTCTCCTTCATATTAGACATTCTATACAAAGCAACTGTCATAAGACGGAGCTACTGAGCCACGGGCACCTTGCTTCCGGGCAAACGGCGTTGAAGAACCTACCTATTACAAATGATATACCAAAGATAAATTATGGTTAGGTAGATGTACATTATGTGTATTTATGATAATTGTGTCTGCCTTGAGGCTATACAGCTTCCGTGATGATCAATCGATGTATGAGATTAAGTAGCGCTGTAGTGGCCTTTTATGTGGTTGACTGTTTACACAGGGAGACTTCTCGGTAGTGAGAAGTTCTAAGGTCTATATATGCTAAGTAGTATAATCAGCCCATAGTAATGGTAATACCACTGCTGGGCATGGGCATCTTCTCAGAACGGGAAGGATTTAGACCTTAGCCCCACCACACTGGCCTGGTGCAGGTTGGCGGTATGGAACCCTCTCAAGTTTGCAGATTTCTTCACGATGATCTCCTTCACCATTAACGCAATTGATAATAATCAAATTCTGATCCACACATGAATTCAAAAAGTCTGAATACTATTACTCCTATATAAAATTCTAAATTGTCTTTAAAATAATTTTTGTTTGAATAAACTAGCAGTCATATTTTAGAATTTCTTTTATTTATTTTTTGTTAAATTTTTTACTTTTCCCTCGAAGTAGGTAATTATTTTATTCCGAAATATTAAAGTTTATGACCTGGTTTTTTTGCTTCCGAGTGTAAGTAGGCCGGCAGACATTACTTGGGAAAAAAAGCTTAAAGGTTAGGGAGTACTAAATAAATGTAATATCTTGTGTACCCCCCCCCCCCCCCCCCCCACCCCATTGGCTGGAGACCCTTCAGGTCTCGCCAATAACTGCCCGGTTACGTAGAAATGGTCCCCTAGGACCACCTACAGCAGACCAAGAGAAAAAAAAAAACTTGTGTACTGCCGGGCTTAAAGAATAGCATCCCATCTCTTCCCGTGGGTGTCGTAAAAGGTGACTAAGGGATTCACTAGAGGATGGGCAGCAGCGTTCTCTGGATACTTAAACAAAAATACTGCGATCGTCAACCCGCCTGCCAAGCGTGGCGATTACGGCAACCCCCCCTCCCCCTTTTTTAGGGGAGGCCTATGTCCAGCAGTGGACGTCTTTCGGCTGAATGATGATTATGATGATGATGAAATACATATTATAATAAAAATATAGACTGTACTCTTGCTACGTCTTCCCCTTAACACAAAACTTGAGAAAATGGTCATTTAATCCGCTTAAAAAGCATAAAGGAGACACAATCTAACTGTAGATTGAAATCATTGATAAAATTTGAGTTCGGACATAATTCCCGGCAAGTGACCCGTTTGGTTACACTACAATAAGTTTACCTAAGTACGACATTACGTTTAATACGACATTATACTAAACTATGACGGTTCTAAAGGCTCGTTTACACGTCTCCAGTATTTAGGAGAGTTTAGTTGTTCAAGCAATTTAGTATTTTAAATCTACAAAATTGTTCTGATTTATTTTTGACATAAAGCCCATAGATAAGAAGTCATTTAATAAAAACTAATTTTTGGAGTCTTTAATCCAAGCTGGTAGAGCGCGTCAAGGTCATTCAAGGTCGAAAATTTGAAATTTTCATAAGAACACATATCCAAAATTCGGAACTGACTGGCCTTTTGCGACCTGGCGACGGGGCTAGACGGCCGTCATTATATGACGGCACCGCTTTCTTAGGAAACTCAAGGCTTAAGGCCGATTTTAAATATGTCTAATAACTTTTATCTGAGAAATAAGTTCCACATTTTAACAGAATTTCTATACAGAAGCTATACAGCTAGCAAAACCTCATTCCTCAGGTAAATGTTATTCGACATTGGTAATTGAACACTTTAAGCCACGAAAAGTCTGCTAATCGATATCCTTATCTGAACACGTACGTCATGAGTTTACTAGATTTATAATAAACTTATGAATTGCATTTTTAAATAATTTTCTTAAAACAAAACAAAATAACATTAAAAAATATAAAAATATTAGCCCACCGGCATCGAGAACAGGGTCCAAGCTACCGGTGGTCAGGGTCTCAGAGAGAGGAACTTCTTAACAATACACACCGTGTCAAGAAGTACCGCTTTCTGCACCAGGCCCTTGATCCAGTCGCCCAACGAGAGCGTCTTAAGATGTTGGTCGAGGGTCTTGGCTACTAAGCCATTGGCCGTAACGACTATCGGCACAACGACTGCTGAGTCAATCTCCCACATGTCGACAACCTCGTGTACCAAGTCTTGATATTTAATTTCTTTATCCTTCTCGGCTTTCACGAGATTCTCGTCATGCGGGACAGTGATATCAAAAATCATTGCGCAGCGCTCTGATCGATCTATCACCACTATATCAGGCTTATTGGCAATAATAGTCCTGTCAGTGATGATAGATCGATCCCAGTACAATGTGACATGACCATTCTCGAGAACTGGGTCGGGCACATAGTTGTAGTATGGTCCTTCTACGTCCACAAGGTTGTATTTAAGAGCAAGTTGCTGATGGATAATCCTAGCTACGAGGTTGTGTTGAGTTTACTAATTGTTATGGAAATGTAGTGTGGTATCACATACCTTCGCCCATATTATCTTACCTGAACGTGTATTATTACTTCCGTCCTTGCATGGCGGTCCTGCTAGTTCTAATGCATATGGACAGTTTTCCTAAACAAGCGTGCACCGGGTTACACTGGCAGGATTGCCATGGAATACATTGAATATATTGGCGAAAGCACGTAGGTACTAACCACACTGCAGAACGATGAAATTGTTAAGGTAGATCGCGACTCAATTTCAAAATGGAACCAATACTGTCTAAGGACGTATGCGTAAAAGAAGCAGGTAACCAGCGCCAACCTACCAGCGCTTATCGGTACCGGTCCCTGCAGGTAACCGCTACATAAAGGAAGCGGGTAGAAGCAGGGGCTGGCATTTTTTAACAAAAATACGCCTTGTTCCCTTACTAATACAGCAACAAATGACGGCTTACAAGCGCTAATCGGAGCAGGTCGAAACTTGTCGGCGAAGTTCGGAGCTTTTTGGCGCTGGTTCACCACGCAGTTTAAAGACTACCTGCACCGACTAACTCTGCGGACCAGCACCGACAAGCGCTGACAAATCGGCGCCGGCAACCCGACTAAACTAAACTTGGTATCCGAGGACAAGTATTGAAATGGATAGAAAAATACTTAGAACATAGAGAACAATGCGTGGAGGTTATAAATATCAACCAACACAAAGAGTTACAAGCTTATAGATCAACATTCCTAACTAATAACTTTGGTGTCCCACAGGGCAGTGTACTGGGTCCACTTTTGTTCCTAATGTACATTAATGACCTTCCCGACGTAACAAAAAACCCTCTTATTTTATTCGCTGACGACATATCCTTAATTATGACATGTAAAAAGAACTATGACATTGAAAAATATACTCTTGAGATAAATAATACAGTGAAATCTATTATAGAATGGCTTAACACAAATAATTTACAAGTTAATTTAACAAAAACCAACTTTATTCAATTTAGCACTTACAATAGAATCCACAAGGAACTAAAACTAAGTTATAATGATGACCATCTAAAAGAAGTAAATGAAACGACATTTTTAGGAATTACTCTAGATAGGTATCTTAACTGGAAAGCACACATTGATAAAGTCTGTAACAAAATTAATAGGTTTGTTTATGTATTGTACAAATTACGCAAAACTTCAACACACAATACGGTGCTGGCAGCATACCATGGTCACGTGTCATCTGTTTTAAACTACGGATTAATACTATGGGGAAACTCCACGGATGTGCAAAAAGCTTTCCTTGCCCAAAAGAAATCCGTCAGGGCGATCGCTGGCATCCCACCATGGGAATCATGCAAGCCATTATTTAAAAAATACCGTATACTCACCATAGCCTGTATGTACATTTTCGAAGCAGCAAAGTTTGTTAAATTAAATGCTCACTTATTTAAAACAGCAAAAGATACGTTTCCAAGGAATACGAGAAACTCGGACAGAATTGTATTAGCAAAAATACCTAACACAACAATGTACTTAAAAAATTGTTATGCCATGTGTGGTCGGGTGTACAATAATATTCCCGACGAAATAAAAAAAATGCGTATTGGTAAGTTTCGTACCAGACTCAAACTTTGGCTTATAGAAAAGTCGTTTTATTCTATATCGGAATTTACAGGTAATACCTAAATGATAAATTGATAACTAATACCTGTATAATGTAACTATTGATTTCTATTATTTTAACATTAATATTGTTTGTGTTAAATTTATTATAATGTATTGATTTGACATTTTACTCTAAATAATTAATTACTTTTAAATATTGCAATAATTGATATTAATTCTAATAATGTTGAATGAGTCTATTAATATTGTCAAGAATTTGCATGTCGCGTTGCGGCAAAATGTATTTGGGTCTATATTTTATATTTTGCTCCATCTGTAATGTACCTACATTTTACGCAAATAAAATTCTATTCTATTCTATTCTTGACTAAACACTGGAGACGTGTAAACGAGCCTTGATGGTGAATGGTTAGTCACTTACTTCTATTAATACCCAATTTAAAATCAATCGAACAATCTTTAAGTTTATTGAAAGTTTTGTGACAAATAAATTTATAGAGCATGGATTTATTATTGACACATTTTAATCCGTTTACGTATTTGAGTTTTAAATCTTGATCGGTTTTTCGGATAATCCGTATACTTTACATTGATCATATTTCTAATTTGTTTAAATCAATATTATTGAATAGAAAACTACGGAGATTCGAAAAAAAACCGGCCTAGTGCGAGTCGTACTCGCGCACGAAGGTATGGTACTCGTACGGAAGTACCATTATCTATAAAAACGGCAAAAAAAAATCACGTTTGTTGTATGGGAACCCCCTTATATTTATTTTATTCTATTTTTTAGTATTTGTTGCTATAGCGGCAACAGAAATACATCATCTGTGAAAATTTCAACTGTTTAACTATCACGGTTCATGAGATACAGCCTGGTAACAGACGGACCGACAGCGGAGTCTTAGTATACGGAACCCTAAAAATGTATGGCGTACAGATAGTCCCGGATCATTCAGTTGTGCTTCACAAGCACAAGCACGTTTGTGCTTGTGAAGATTTGTGTTTGAAAACGCATCTAAGATACAAGACAAATAATAGTGAGGTGCAACGTTATTATTATTTTTTGTAATTTTTTTATTAACAATTTACTTTTATAATGTATCGATTTCATTGTGGATAAGCCAACTGACAAACCTGAAACCTGAAAACTAATTTAGGCAAGTTCACAGATTAGAAGCGACTTCCCTATAGACATTGTGGAGAAACTTGTTGTGGTGTTCCTCCAACCAAAGGGAGGATCCTCCAACCAGGCGGAGTCTTGTGCCTGGCGGGCTACTGCCCAACGGTTGATGTTGGGAGGTTATATATACAACGTTATTTTTACTTTATGCGAAAACCGAGACACCCCAACAAGATTTTCATCAGAACTGCCTGAATATGTGTTTTTTTTTAGTAAATCTCCAAGTTACACCTTAGTTTATGTCGCGTTAAGTTCGCTAAAAAAGTGTGAAATGCCTGAGATGTGCTATGCAGGAGTTGTCTAATACACGGACACTGACCGAGCGGACCATTTCAAGCCTCAAGGTGTCTATTTCCGTCAATTGTTATGGGTAGAAACCTACTGAAACAAAATTGAAATTTATGAAAACAAAAAAAAAAAAAAAAATGTGGTGTAAAAAATATGTCAATCGATTCTCCTAGTGATTCTGAACAAACTAGTTTCAGGTTTCGCATATACTAAAACTAACCTTGTATACTATCTGCGTGTTAAATCTTGATTGCGCGATGTAGGATAGTTCGCATGTGGCGAGATAGATGCCGTCACAACATAAAGAGGGTGCATTAAAAGAGTCTCCACAAATAACGATACTTAAGTACGTCCGGCGCACCCTGGGCAGTCAGCCTTGCTACCAACCTTGCTGACTGGCTAATCATTTCACCACGGCATGAGCTATTCTCGTAAAGGTTGTGACAACACGAGAGAAGAAGAATAACTCATGACTAGGTATTCACACATATACATACGTATCTACAACTAATCGTAATGGATTAGTAGTAGGTACATATTAAAATTTACATTCGTAAACTATTCAAAAAACATGTTGATAAAGTATTATAATAAATAAGCCGAATATTCAACCAAAAGATTAATTATACATTTATAATTTTATTCAACCTTAACAATAAACTTATTCTTTGGTAACACGGCACAATGCGGACAAGATTTATTTTTTTATGTAAATAAAACTAATCAAGCAAAATGGAGGCTATAAAATAAAATTTAATGCAAAATAACTCTCTATTTAGTTGCAAATAGGAAACGGTTTATGAATAAAAATAATAAAATTATAATCGTTGGCCGATATTTTATAAAAAAAACATAAATCACTGCAGTGGTGGAGACTGATTGAGGGTCGAAATAATTAAGAGTATTAATGATTAGTTACGGTTTACTTACGTGCATTTTTCGGGATTGCCCGCGTGTTCAGCTCAGCTCATGATTAAGGGCTTCGTTTGGGTGTCCTACGAATACCTATAACAGTCGTGTAGTCAGAAGTCCGAAATTCTGTCTAACTCGGCACGCAGTGAAATCGCCGACACGTGCAGTGATTGATTGATGCTCGTTCTTTATGGCGACATGAGAAGAGGTTTTTGCATTACAGTGGGACAATTATGAGCTGAAACTCTCCATGAAGAAATGATTCAAAAGATATCCGTTCCATTTTTGTTAATGTTACATGAAACATTACAGTATTCAGGTGACCGCTGATCGGGAAACCGCTGGATGCGAGAAGCACAGGATCGATCGATGTGGCGATGCTTGGTGGAGACTTATGTGCAGCAGTAGACGTCTTTCGGCTGAATGATGATGATTCAGGTGACTTACATCAAATTTTAACAAGCCAAACAAACCCACCAAATAATGACACGACATTACGCCTGTGTGTTCAAAGGTAGACTCACATTTCGCCGTTATGTTTAAATTCCATGTAATAGAAGGTGAACTTATTGCCATTGTGGAGGAACGAGGTGTGGTATTCCTCCAACCAAAGGGAGGATCCTTCAACCAAAGGGAGGATCCTCCAACCAGGCGGAGTCTTATGTCTGGCAGGCTACTGCCCAACAGTTGATGTTGGGCTGTTGTATACTATATACTATCTGCGTGTTAAATCTTAATATCGCGATGTAGGCTTGAATAGTTCCCATGTGGCATGATGAATGCCGCCACACCATCAACCGGGCACAAATCCAGACTCTAGGCTGCCATTGACAAATTCCACTTGGATAAACCCAATAACAGTTTGCCTGACGTGGGCATCGAGAACCCAGGAACTCTCGCTCAGCAGTCGCGTTTGCGAACACTAGACCAACGAGACGGTGAGGAGGCGTCGAAAATAAACAAATCATAACAAAAACAAGTTCTACATGAGCTAATTAATTTCATATTAATATATATTTCTGACACTTCCGAGAATCATATTTCCGACGAACTCAAACAGGAGAAATTCCGAAACTTATTTCACATTCACATTTAAACTAGGTACCTATGCATCAAGTTCCACAGAACAATAATTAAAATAGCGTTTTGAAAACATGCCGCGGGCTATATAATTAATTACGGTCTAACATACAAATCGTTAAGTTTCGTGTCGGTTTTCGGAATAGATGAGCGTTAAATACTGTTCTAAGTTAACAATATAATTGGTGGATATATTTGTGATGGTAGATGGACTTGGCTTTTGCACTGCCGTGTTTAAGATATTTGGGTCGCATAGAATACATTTTATAATGGTAAACCGTTGAGTATTCTTCGTTATTGTTTTCCGGGCTCTGCAAAGGTCTGCCTGCTTTTAAAGTCTGGTCTAAATAAGAGTGGTAGTCAATTCTACTTCTAAACTAAACCAATCACTTTAAAATGACAATGACAACATCTTAAAATTACTGCTTTAAACATTTTCGGTATTCTACTATCATAGTCGTTTCTCAATGATCGCCATTACTATGACTACGTCAATTGCTTAAAAATCGTTTTCCTTATGAAATAGCAGAATTGAGCACCCGACGAACGGTTTTTGACAGTTTTCGGTAACATAATTTGTCAAAATGTTTGGTTTTACTTTTTTTTTCCTTGGAGATGCTTGGAACACGCTTACGCAGCCGAAAGCATACGATTTTTGTGAATTGATGCTGATTGTGATGGTGCGTCCAGAACTGGCGAATGCGCCGCTCGCGAGCCGCTTGCGAACTGCGCGCGTGTTGCTCGCGTGCGGTTACAGCCTACATTTGGTGCGCCGCTCTAGTGCAACTCCGGCAAGGCTCGAGACGGTCGCGCGTGCAGCTCGCGCGCCTCTTGTGCGCACATAGTTTAGTTAGTTTGAACTATGAGCCTCAGTTGTGAATTTGCTTCCGAAGATATCGGACCATATGGCTGCCGTTATTGCTGCAGCATCGACTATTTTATTACTGACAACGAGATTATTGACACGCGAGCGGCACGCGGACGGCGCAATGATGCGTACGAACATGAAATGCACGCACGCAGTTCGCAAGCGGCTCGCGAGCGGCGCATTTGAGGCGCATACGCCAGGTCTGGACATACCATGACATAGAATGTGACAGTACAGTAAATCAATAAACGTGACGACAGTCCCACTGCTGGGCACGGGCCTCTTCTGTAAATGAGAAGGGTTTAAGCCTTAGTTCACCTTGGCCTGGTTTTGGCGGACTATTCTCATATTATAAAATAAGTATCGTTTTTATATTTTCGCTGTATTACCTCAATGTTGTCACATGTCCCTCTAGAGACCTCGTCTAACGTACTCCTATCAAATGTCACGTGTATTCTCTGAGGGCTTGCTCGAAAGAGCTCTTGTATTTTTCACAATTGTTTTTAACGGAGTACAATCAGAGAGGTTCGTGATTATTATAGCAATAGCGTTTGTGTTGTTGAGGTTACGTTTCTACAAGGTTAGTCAGAAAGGGGATACTAATCCGCAGGCCACTTAAAGTATCACTGATGACGGTTTTAAAGCAAGTGTTAAAATTTCAAAATTTGATAATTTTTATTTCCATGTAAAATAATGTTTACTTTAATTTTTTCAAAAATTCTTCATCCCTTCTTTAGTTACGAATTCTGAAAATGGAGCTTCTAATTTGTAACCCCAAATATGACCTAAAATATAAAGACAACTCGTAGCTGAAAATAGATAGATTTTAGTGTATTTTTTATGTAATTTTTGAACAGCTATTTCTCTTAAACTATTGACTTTTGGGGAAAGTGGTAGAACAAAAGTTATTTATTATTATGGGTATTTTAACACCTTTTCGGATTAGTATTCCCTTTCTGACTAACCTTGTATGCAGGTTGGAAAGAGATGGGACAATAAGGACTGTTACCTTAATCGTTGTAGCTACAGGAAAACGTTCTAGAGACTGTGGTCATAACTTTTGATGAAATTGCAAACTGCATTCACAAATAAATGACAACCGGTCTAACCTTAGTATATCGGCATTGCCCAGTAACTGGGTTGCAGAGATGTGATGGCAGTCGCTCCGTGTAAAATACTGGTATTCAGCCAGATCTGGTTAGACTGGAACCTAACCCTAACATAGTAGGGAAAAGACCAAGTAGAATATTCACAGATTTAGTAAAAAATGGTACAGGCAGCGAGAAAAATGGCAGTTCCAAAAAAAAAAATTACCGAGGTCTATCCAATTTCTTTTAAGGATTAAAATACTCTTTCCTACCAAATTAGGTTAGAATACTAGAAATGTCAGACAACGCCAAAAAACACTTTATTGTTTATGGACAATGGGGTTAACGTTAAGGTGGTTTAAAGATTTACTATATGAAAATCGTTACAGGAATCCTAAATGAAAAATAATATTTGAGACTTTTAAGCCCGAACGCACATTATTAGATATTACTGTAAGTTTTTTTTTTATTATTATCATTTCTACACACTAAGATTTCTCTGGTATCGTGGGTGCGTTTACAGACACAAATCTCACATACATAAACGCCCAGACCCGAAACAACCATCTGTAGGCCATACAATTTTTTGTTCCGTGTAGGAATCGAACTCACGACCCGTAGCGCAGAAGCCATTCGCATAACCACTGCACCAAACGTTTCGTCAAATTTCTGACGCGTGCGCGAAGACCCTCTGCGCATACATTTTGTACAAGAGCTAACAGGCTGCCGGATCCGGCAAATTCTGGCATTCTGAAAGTGTGATTTCTTCCTGCGATCCTACACCATCTTAACATTTATTGAGTAGTTTGTTGTAATAAAACTCCATTTGTTAATAATAAAAATACAATACCTATAATATCACAACAAATAAATGCAGTAAATATCAACTCGTAATACTATCCTACTTACCCCATTCTATAAAGAACTGAACGATAAGCAAACAAACTTATTCCGAACAAGAAGAAAAAAATGCCAAGCGCTCAGTTGGCGTTGTTCCAATTCCTAGCAATATTGCCAGCTAGATGGCGGGCTTATCCTCTGTTTAAAGTAAATGCCAGCCTCTTGTCACGTCTAACCTCGCCGTTTATGCTGAAAAGGCAGGCTTTAATATTTATTTCGCTTTATGCTAGCATGAGGTTATTGGTTTAGTTGATGTTTTGAGGTTGTGTGTTATGATTGATAAAGTGCAGGGGGTCTACTCCCTAAGCACGAAGTCCGTGGTTTCGGCCTTAGTTACGAGCGTTTCCTACTCCCTATCACCTACGGACATACGATTATTTCGGGGCCCGAACTAAGAATGAATGACAACACGATTTGACAGTTGTCCCTACTACCGATATGTTTTTGCCCGTCCGAAAAGTTGAACTTGACACTTGTTTTGTTCACTCCTATGTTTCGGGCTACTTTGGGACGGGCGACTAACTTCGATGACGGACTTAGGGAGTAGGCCCCCAGCTACCTTGTCCATTGTGTAAAATTCTCTATGATAAATCGGTATAGTGATGTCTTGATTGCATTTTGCCTACTTACAGAAAGATATGGTAATGCTCATCACTCACACTCAATAGCGTGATAATTTATACCCAATCACCTAACCCACTCTTTAAGGGATGCAGCAGACAAAGTTTAAAAAAAAAACCGGCAATTTGCGAGTCGGACTCGCGCACGAAGGGTTCCGTATCATTATCTATAAAAACGGCAAAAAATTACGTTTGTTGCATGGCAGCCGCCTTAAATATTTATTTTATTCTGTTTTTAGTATTTGTTGTTATAGTCGCGTGAGGAGCTCGTGGCTAAATAATTACAGCCGCATAGACCGATCTTCCGGGTTAAGCCACGCTTGCCGAGGTTGGTCTGTGGATGGGTGACCATTTACCATAGCGAGTTTCCTCCGTGCCTCGGAAAGCACGTAAAGCCGTTGGTCCCGGCTGTCATTTGTAGATCTTTGACAGTCGTTACTGTTGGTCAGAAGCCAGAAAGTCTGACAACTAGTCTTACCAAGAGTATCGTATTACCCAGTTACTGGGTTGTGGAGGTCTGATAGGCAGTCGCTCCATGTAAAATACTGATATTCAGCTGCATCCGGTTCGACTGGAAGCCGACCCCAACATAGTTGGGAAAAGGCTAGGCAGATAATGATGTTATAGCAGCAATAGAAATACATCATCTGTGAAAATTTCAACTGGCTAACTATCACGGTTCATGAGATACGGCCTGGTGACAGACGGACTGACGGACGGACAGCGGAGTCTTAGTACCTAATAGGGTCCCGTTTTACCCTTTGGGTACGGTACCCTAAAATGCTACAATTGGTAAGCAAAACGATTCGTTTTATGCCATATGAATAGGCATTAGCCTCTCATATCCCCATCGGTCATCAGACTTTTTTCAGACAACGCCGGTTATTACTACAAATTAGTCATTTTTATGTTCATAGTCTAAAATTATCACTCATACCGATGTTATTGAGTATTACGGTGAGGCGAAGTTTAAGCTAATGATAAATTCTGTTCACACACGATCGTAAAGAATTAAGGCTAGGGACATAGTGATTGATAATTATCACCATTTATTTTATAGGAGTTAACAAAAGCGATGGCGAGACGAGATAAAAACAATATCGGATGTAAAAAGACCCTTAACGATAACGAAAACCACATATTCTACCCATCATTGGGATCATTTTTTTCTACCAGACCATACCAGGGAAACCATTGGTTTTGTAGATATTGAAGGTCAAAGTATACTTTTTTTTTTAGTTTTTTCCAAAAACGTATTCTAAGTGATAATACTAAACTTTCTTCCAAACAACCTTATCAAAATTATCAATTTTTCCTCACAAATTACGCATTTGAAGTTACAAAAACGCAACGAATATCAAACGCACACTACCGCCTTGGCTCAGCTGTGTGGCCGCTGCACGCATGCAAACGCGCGGTATCGCCACAACCACACATTGCGCGCTACAAAAAAAGCGTTTTTTTTATGCCAAAAAATAAAAGTCGTTTCCTAGCAATTATTTTTGCTCAATGTGTAGTTTGATGTACAGAGTGCGTAGATTTTGGCTATGTGGTGGGTCTTTTTACACCCTGTATAGACTAGCAATCATTGCGTACAACCGTGTGGACTGGAAATCTAGAGCCTTTGCCCAGCTACGGTTTGTTACAGGGTAATGTAATGAGAGACAAACATCTCTTGCCCCAGCAATGATGTTACGTTCATAGAACATGGTGTTTAAAATCCGATAGGTCCACTAGTATAACTAATGAGTAAGACAAAGATACAGAACATGTACGAGAGTGAAAGAGATAACCATCTGCAAGACCTGCCAATTGGCGTATGTTTGAATTGTCACTTTTGGCGCGTCAATGACGTATCTCAAGACGTCAATAACGTATCTCATCGGTCAAACAGAAGTCTGTTTAACCGACTTCGAAAAAGGAGGAGGTTTTCAATTCAATGGGTATTTTTTATGTACACCGGTTTCTCCGAAATTTGTAGAGCGAATTACGTGTTTTTTTTGTTTGCACTAGTGTCCTCGCGTGTTAGTCCCATACAATCAGGTGCGACTTAAACACGCCAAATCAAAGAACAAAAATCATGCGTGCAAATAAATAGAAAATGATGTAAATACATCTCCCAAACCTCTGTGATTAAAATTATAGTGGTTGTTTGTACTATTTATATTATTGATCGCTACCGCCCCCGCTACAGCTTATCAACAAAAACTCACCCAAAACCGATCACTTACGGAACACTTAAAATATATTAACGTTAATGCTTAGTTTAAGTGGAGCAAGCTTAATTGTGTACAAGAATTATCTGTATGCGTTTAACAGCTATTCTCACGCAGCATCCCTGGTCCAGTGATCTGTTAAATATAGATTAATTACTGTTTTAATTTTTACTTTTGGCTGCTTCGTTGATCTTGTGGTCGCAAGCGCGACTGCTGAGCGTGAGGTCCTGGGTTCGATCCCCGAATCGGGCAGTGCTATTGGTTTTTGCCGTATGAAATTTCTCAGTAGCAGCTCGGAGTCTGGATTTGTGCCCGGTTGATGGCAAATGGCTCGACCCCTATTACATGGGACTTACCTAAAACATAGCTGTACTGAACAAGTTAAGGTGACCTTATTTAAAGCCTATTGTTAGTCTTTTTATACGTGCAGCCTATGGGTCAACTATGTGCAGAGAGCATACAGCGCCATGCGCGTCCAGTACAACAATGCGTTTAGGGTGCTGTTGGGGCTGCCGTGGTTTTCGCGCAGGCACAAACCGATGACTTTTATGCTATTATTAGGAAGCGGAGCGCCTCGCTACTAAGTCGCTTCCGAGGCAGCACTAACAGTATCCTGAGCGTATTGTCCGAGCAGTGGTACTCGGCGATGTTGAAGAGGTGGATGCACCTGCATGCCAGTTCGTCACCATTTATTAAGTAATTATTGTGTATGTTTGTTAATGTTTTAATGAAGCCTATGATGAATATTTGTTTGTTATTTGTAGTGCTTATGCTTATGGGAATAATTTCCTGAAATAAATGATTATTGTTACTATTATTATAACGTCGAAATTCGGGTGTACTATACACCTGCCTAACCCTTCGGGAAATACAGGCGTGATGTTATGTTTAATTTTTGTTTTATTTTTATTATTTTTCTTGGTCGCGTTTAACCCTAGTTGCAACTGATGGTAAGAGCAGACAGGGTCTAAGATGGAGCTCACGAATCCAAGTAATAAAGATAAAGAGGGATTCCCGAATACTCGTATCCACCTGGCTCTCATACATGTGACGTAGCACGGTAAACTGGTTGGCGCGCCGGACTTTAAAGTCTCAAGTACTGTAATTATAGACGCAATAGATAAACAATGGCACTGACGAACCGGTTCGTCGGTCGGGCCGCTAGCGAGGATGTAACGTTGCTATGGATGCGTTTGATATCCACCAATCATATTCATTGGTCCACATAGCATAGCACTGGTGGAAACTGATTCAACTAAGCTACGTTTTTTATATGGAAGGATGCGTGCTATGGATGCGAGCTATGGATGGTCGCGAGTTGTGTGCAGAGCAGTGTACCTACAATAGGCGCGCGTTTGTCAGCTACCTTGCAGCGACGCATTGTCATAGCACATCTTCCTTGCTCCGCTACATAGCTTTGCATCAGCGAAAACGGTCACATAGTTTCGTAGCTTAGCTTTTACATTCTTGCAGTATAGCTGAATAGCACATCTCTGGTAGAAAGGCACCCAAAAGGTGGTAGCAAGCCAGGCGGCATAATACGTATAGAGTTTTGATGAATCTTACAGCACGCATTTATTGCCAGCGTGCGGTGAGGAAAATTTATATTCTAGCCCTTCCCCACACGGGATAAAATAAATAAAAATAATATAAAATGGTACCTTTTTAATACCTTTTCCCAACTATGTTTGGGTCAGCTTTCACTTTAACCAGATCAGGCTCAACACTAGTATTTTACAAGGAGCGACTACCATCAGACCTCCGCAACCCAGTTACTAAGCAATGCTGATATTCTAAGGTTAGATCGGTTGTCAGACCTTCGGGCTCCTGACTACCTATAACAACTGTCATAGGTATTCGTATGACACACGGGACCGACGGTTTAACATGCTCTCCAAGACACGGAGGGGTCTCGATGTGTAACGAAGGGTCACCCATCCACTGACTGACCGTTGCAAGCGCAGCTTAACCTTGCAAATCGTATGATCGGCGCGGTTGATAATTAGCCAAGAGCCACTCAAAAAATTGTATAAAATATAATAATAAAAATATTTATCCTAAAATAACGAAAACAATATTTTAAAGTAAAGATAAAATGTATTATTACAAACGGTAGAATCACTAACATTTACAGTAAGCTGAAAAGAGCAGTCTTCCTGAAACAAGCTGAAATATAATAACAAAATTAATTAAAGTAAACAAAATGGACTTTCAGCTGAAATGCATAGAAGTGTCATAATTGAAATATGACAAAGTAAGATCAGCTGTATTCAACAGGTACGGTGAGTTTTCAAGGATTCAGGACGGTATTACGTGTTGATACAGTCTGTTTCTGTAAGAAATGGAAATTACCTAAAGCAATCAATGTATTCATTATGCCTCGTATCCACTAGGCAATAATTGACGCGCTACATGTTGCTCAACATGTAGCGACACGCTGATCGACAACGTGCAACAAAATCATGCGTACTAATTCTTTCAGCGTCATGTTCCACGTCATCTGTTAATATTGCCGAACATGTTGAGCATCACATGTTTCGCATCAATTGTTGCCTAGTGGATACGAGGCTTTAAGGTACGAGTTCGTAGCCAGTCGGCTACGAACTCATGCAGTCGCATACAGCAGCAGCAGACGACGTGTCGTTGCGACCTGCCGTAGCGACACGTCAGAGCGTCATTTTTTGAGAAAGATTTAACTTGTCGTTGCTGTAGCGTCTTTGGCACTACTAATCTGCGGTCGGACGACACGTCGTCTACGGTCGTGCGTTGTGTAGTCAAGCGACATGTCGCTAGCTGCGGAACGTATTTCATAGAAATAGATAGAAACCAGTAGTGTCGGAGCGACACGTCGTCTGCTGCTGCTGTATGCAGTCGCCTACGAACTCGTACATTTAGGCAACAATTGATGCGCAACAGGTGGCGCTCAACATGATTACCAACGTTGCACAACAACAGTTGCATGATGACGCGCAACAGCCGTTGAGCATCGTTGAGTCGTGTTGTGTGCATCTGGCAACGTCGCGCGCTGTTGTGCAACGTTGCCGAACATGTTGAGCGTCACGTGTTGCACGTCACCGTTGCCAAATGAATACATGGTTTAATTATACCGTATTCAAGGATGCAAGGGACTAAATATAAACATAAAACTACCCATTTTTCAAATAATTCCTTTGTGTCAATTACACAAAACACAAATTGTATAATATGTGCGATAATTGTAAAGTGGGTGGTATTTGTTTACATTAAAACTCTTATATACAGTGCAAAAAATCCAAGATTTTTTACTGCTGCTGCCATATTTTCAGATTTACTGGACTAGACATGTCTTTTGTGGCGTGATTGGCCGCCAAATTTGACCACTAGCCAATTGGAATGCTCGGCGAGCTTCCGTTCAGAGAATAGTGGTCGAATGTGAAACGTCAAAAGATATCTTAGATTTGTTGCACTATAATCTCTTCAAAACTTCTGTCAAATCAATACAGATTTGACCTAAATATGGCAAGTTTACTGTTACAGCGTTTACGCACTGTATCCGATCCGGATCCGCGAAAATAAGAATGTAAAAAACTCGGACCGAATTCGGATATTGCTTTGCGCCCTGCATCCGATCCGATTACGTGAAAATACGAATCTAGAGTCTAAAAAACTCGAACCGAATTCGGGTATCAAACTCAAAACTCAAACTCAAAAACTCATTTATTCAAAATAGACTAGAATTACTTAGTTCTTTTTGAACGTTAGTTTTACAATATTATAGACATCCCACAAAAAGCCCTCCCTTCACCGCTTCCTAGTGTTTTTGCTGTGAAGAAGAAACGGCGCAACAAACTCCCCAGCAACACAGATATGTCTGTCAAGTGAATAAATTAATTGACTCTATACAACAAAAATCATCATATTTTTTACAATAATAAAATTATGCAAGTACAGGTAAAAACAAATTAAAAATAAAGTATATAAATCAATTCTGTATGAATTGTGTTAAATCATAATCGTATCTAATATAGATACATCATAAACCTACATCTAAAAACTATTGGTTACCAGGGAAGCCACATGTGCAGAAAAGAACTAGCGCCACACGTCCCTATCGTCAACATAGTCGTTTATCTTATAGTATGCCTTTTTAATGAGAACTGATTTAACGTGAGATTTAAATTTGCCCTCAGTGAGATCCGTAATTGATTTGGGAAGCTTGTTATAAAATCGAACACAGTTTCCTAGGAATGACTTATTCGTTTTGGATAATCTAAATTTAGGGACTACTAATTTGTGTTTGTTCCTAGTATTTATATTATGAACGTCGCTTTTTACACTATACATTGGCAGATTTTTACGTACAAACATAATGTTTTCAAAAATGTAAAGGGAAGGCATCGTCAGAATATTAATCTCTTTAAAGAAATCTCTAAGGGACTCCCGAGGGCCCATATTATAGATCGCGCGGATTGCCCTCTTCTGTAATATAAATATCGAGTCGCGATCGGCCGCTGCCCCCCACAGCAGAATACCATAAGACATAATGCTGTGGAAGTACGCAAAATATCGCTATACATATATATGTATATATATATCGCTTACGCACTTATCCGATCTCTGATCCAAATTCAAACAATTCAGGGGCCATCTTTGGCATATCCATTTGGCGTCCGATTTGAATCCGAGGTAATGCGAAAGCGTTCATACAAACAGTACTACGGCTACTTCAGTCCGTAAATTTTTCTTCCGAATTGGAAACTCACGGATGACGGCGAAAAATCGGATGATGGAACTCAGATCTAGTGCGTAAACTACCATACAAATAGTTCTATGACTACTTCGGAAAGTATTTTCTCGGATTCGGATCGGATGCAGTGCGTAACCGCTCTTATTGTTAGTGAGTGCAACTGAACCTAAGTCTTTTGCTTCACTGAAGAACATAACATCACGCCTATATTCCCCGAAGGGTAGGGCAGAGGTATATATAGTAGTATATAACACCCTCATTTCGTTGTTATGTAATCTTCTTATCTCGTGTCCGCACGAGCTATACGAAAACAGCTCATGCTGTGGTGAAAAGATTAGCCAGTCAGCAAGGTTGGTAGCGGGGCTGACTGCCCAGGGTGCGTCGAACATACTTAAGTATCGTAGATCGTGGAGGCTAAATGTTATGCTATAGGCACTGTTATGTAATAGGGGACGAGTCTGTTGCCATCAATTGGGCACAAATTCAGATTCTGAGCAGTTTCTAAGAAATTCCACACGGAAAAACCAACTTGTCCGACCTGGAGATGAAACCCAAGACTTCATGCTCAGCAGTCGCGCTTGCGGCCACTAGAGCAACGAGGCAGTACCTTACCTTCCCTGAATACGTTATAGTTAACCTAAAAATGTTTAATAGCAATAGCAACATAATCATTGCGATACGTAATACAAGCTAACGTTCGCAGAATCTTCATGTCCGTTTTAATCTCGTCACAGCTTTGTTTTCACAGAGATGGAAAAAAAATGGCGTTCGTAATAAAAACTGGGCTTATTTCTATGAAGGGTTGAATACAAAGTCATGTTGTTTTATCTTCTGCTTTATATTATAATATAAATCTTTCATAAATATTAAAAGAAGGTTTTATTAAGGTTCAAGATTAGATTTAAGATAGGTAATTTATGAACAACAGTTCATGTAAATGTGCTAAGTACTTGACTAAAAATATAGGGTTTTGACACTTGTTAAGCCGTGTCTAACGGTTACGTATCATAATACCTAAGTTTATTATAACTATTTTCAAGATAACTACGGTTGATTCACATATGTTCATAATGCATATTGGTCGACTCAACTACTGTTTAACTTACCTAATCTTGATTAAACTAAAATTAATTGCACTAACGAACGATTAATCTAATGATCTTTTAAGATATTGGATATTTCAACTATGTTTGAAATACCTAAAGGACGACTCGCCTACAGTTTATTAATACTGAGCGCTTTTAACTTTTAACAAACACCTTTACTTTTCTTTAATAATTCCTGTTTTAAGTTCAACGTAATGACCTAATTATATGTAAATAAACTATGATTCAAAGATTTTTGTGTTTTCTTAACTTTCTTTTTAACGGATAATTAGACAATGGTGAAAACATTTCTGCGAGCAACTTGGAAATAGCGTTCGCCGGCAGCTGCCGCGGCACCGCACGCTTCGCTCGCTCGGCTCGCGCGTGTTTGGTCACAGTTCTAACCTAACCTAACCTATTTCACTCAGTTCAAAATGATGAATCATACAATCTGCCTGCGACTAGATAATTAGATAATGGTAAAAACATTTCTGCGGCAGATTGTATGATTCGTCATTTTGAACTGGGTGAAATAGGTTAGGTTAGGTTAGAACTGTGACAAACCGCGCGCGAGCCGAGCGAGCGAAGCGAGCGGTGCCGCGGCAGCGGCCGGCGAGCGCTACTTCCAAGTTGCTCGCAGAAATGTTGTCACATATACAAAATCACCAGTAAGACAAACACAAGACCACAGATAAATCAACAGTAGGTGAATCGTCCGTTAGTTTAATCAACGTTAGGTGAATTAATTGTAGTCGAATAAACCGTAGATGAATTCTCCATTATGGATTTCGTCCATTAGTTATTACAAAAATAGGTGAAACGATCTTTAGGTGTTTTAAACGGTAGGTCTTTTGACCGTAGTTATCTTGAAAATAGTGGAAACAAACTTAGGTATTATGATACGTAACCTGTCTAACATCAATGTCCATTCATAAACAGTGTGTTTAAGTCCTGTTTAACCTAAAATACTGTTAAAAACGATGTTATATCCATTACGATGCGTAGAATATACGTTTTTAGACACACGAGTAGAATCCGCTCTTTGTTTGCGCTACCAGTAAATTGGACACATGTGGCTTTCGAACGGTGCATTCGCCATGAGATTTCAAAGCACACACCCTAAGAGAAGCGATTATCAGACGATAATCTTTTCATAAAACGGACTTAAACACAATTGATATGGACCTTAAGGGTCTTACTTTGGAAGCTATGGGTTCCACGTTATATTTTTACCTTAATCTAAACCAAATCCGAACCTAAAAAGGCCAATACACCCAAAAATACCTCGAAAACCTTTCATCGAAATAGGGTAACACCACCAATCTTCATAATAAAGCACAAAAAAGCAAAACACTCAAAAAGATCGCGAGCCTACCCTCAAACAGCATAAACTGAAAAAAAAACTTACGAAATAAGAAAATATCATTGTTATTCGTTATTCAACTTCACACGAGGCTCTCTGCCTCCCCCAGAAGCCGCGGCGACGTGATACGAATACTAAATAATAATTATTTACTTGCTTCTGAGGTAACCTTCGAGGAGGGTCGCCATGTTGGATGAAGGGAAAGAGACAGACGCGAAAAAAATTGAAACGTACGGCTACATAATCAAGCTATAGATTCCAGTATTAGCTGATCTCGCATTGTATCTGGCTTTCCGTATAATGAGAGGTCAGCTTATACTGGAAATTTAGCCGAGTGTACAATTTTTTTTTCTTATTCTTTTACTTGGTCACCTTTGACCCTATTCACACCCAATGGTAAGCGCAGACAGGGTCTAAGATGGAGCACACAAATCTAAGTAGCAAAGATATAGAGGGACCCCGTTTTTTTATCTTCCTAATGTCCTCAAGGATACCCTTCGCCTGGGGAAGGCAAATGGTTATGCCGGACTCTTACCGGCTAAAAACCCACGGTGTTCCTTCTCCTGACCCTTGGTCGGGTCACGGGATTCGCAGCTGCATGCACCGCAACCGCGGTAGGCCTCGGTCCGCCAGCTCCTGACCGCTCCTTCTGCCCCACGTCCTCCTGAGAGGCGCGCAAGAGCGCGCCTTCTCGGGCCTGTTACTGGTCGCGCGACGGGTATAGAGGGACCCCCTAGCTCTCTGGCTCTCACATATACACGACGGAACACAGTAAACTGCTTGGCGACGGACTTTAATGTGAGAGTGACAGCTAGCGAGCGAACTGTATAGACCTACCACCAAGCGTGCTGGGTTTTGTTGAATCTTAAAATATGAGTATCTTTTTTTTTTCTTGGCGTCATTTGACCCTAGTTGCACCTGATGGTAAGCGCAGACATGGTCCAAGATGGAGCACACGAATCCAAGTAACAGAGATATAGCGGGACTCTCCTATGACCCTCTGGCTCTCACATACACATGACGGAACACAGTAAACTACTTGGAACCGGAATTTAATGTGAAGGTGGTAGCTTAGCTAGCCCGTATAGATCTTACCACCAAGTCTGCTGGGTTTTGTTGAATCTTACAACACGCGTCTATTTTCAGAGTGCATGGAGGAAATTTTTATACACTCGGAAGCAATGAATCCGGGTCACCAACATAAACTTTAATATTTCGGAAACTAAGAATAGCATTTTAATTTAATTTAATCAATGTTATAGACTATTTAAGAAGATTCATAATTTAATTTGAGAAGTATTAAATAGTCTATAAAATAATTTTTATTTAAATAAGCTATCATTCTTAGTTTTCAAGATATTAAGGTTTATATTGGTGACCCGGATTCATTACTTCCGAGTGTACTCTAGCCTGTTCCCACTCGGAAAGCGATTGATTCTTACGACTTACCATTTTCAACTTATTCTTCATACTACAAGGTCAGGATGTATCCTCCAAAATCCTCAACACGTCCACCCTACTTAAGGTGGGGGATGAATGTGTTCGCGTACGTATTCGGAATGTTACTAAGTTTTCTTTTTTTTTTCTGAAAAAGATTTCAGGAGGGCTGTTTATTGACCTCCTGTAACGTCGCAAGAGACTCCATTATCTGTATAATTTTATGAAGTGCTTCTAATATGGTGTGTGGATTTTTGTGAGAAATATTTTTCCATATGGAAATTGAAGGGGAAATACAGCGGTCGGATTAAAAATTTATAAAATGGCTGAGCCTGCGTAGGTGTGTACTAAAGTCATAATGTGAAGCCTAGAATAACAACCTTCGCAAAAGCACAAAACTATGCTACTTATCAGCAAACAACTAGCACGTCTAAACGAAACTAGCATGCTTAAAATACCCCAGAGAGCACGCTATATATGAGCACTCTACCTAGTAGTCTAGTAGTATACAAGCATGCTTTTTTAAAAGCACATATTTTGTGTATCCCAGGCCGTAAAACCAATTTGTTTCCGTCTTAGAGCATAAACATAACATCATTTGTTATTCTTCATCATCCCACATTTTTCTGGTCAACGTTCCTCTTGGCAAAGAAACTGCCCTTGCACTCATTACCAAGTGAACATCAGTCAGTCTTCGGGCTTCCTCGGTGATGTTAATTCTGTTCACTGGTCAGTATTGATCTTGGTAGACCAAACAAAGATACCCTTTTTTCAACGTGGAGAAATCCATGAGATTTCCTCTACCTTGAGAAAAGCGGGTGTTATGTTAGACTCTTACCAACAACCAACACGGTGTTCCTTCAAGAACCTATGTCCGAAGTCGCAGAATTCATTATTGCATTCACTGCAAAACCTTTTGCGACACCCTACAAAAACAGAGTCAACAAAACATATTATTTTACCTTTTTTCTACCCTTTTTCAGGGGTGGCATATTCCCAAAGCAACAAAGATAAACGTCAGCTTCGTAATCAAAGCACACATTGTTCCCTCGTCCTCAAACGTCATAATTTTCAATATGCTCTCGAAAATAAAGAAATAAAACATGTTCTGTTTAAATTATCTCTGTCTGTAGCGTCAGGGCGGGTCATTTATTTCTGACAACCTAAGATTACCTGCGAAGTGAGTTTTATGTGCTATGCGGTGTAAGTAATATATGAATTTCGTTTGTTTTGGGATATTGAGCGGCCTTGCCGTGTCTTTGGGTCGAATTGAGAAAGTCTGAATGCAGTTGAGAGAAATGCGTATCATGCTTGTTAATGAACGCTCAACCAGTTCCGTTAAGCAGTGATCGCCTAGCGGTTGAACGATTGCCTTCCACGTAGAGGGTCTCAGATCGAACTCCTCACACTTTTGACTTTAAAGTGCTCGCCACAACAAACGCTGGGCGCCAGCGGGTCGTGTAGACGGCTGGCCCGCGCTCGCTTCATAGTAATCCCTTGAATACTACTAACGCGAGTCTCTCGACGACCCGCCTCGCTCATGACCCGCTCGCGTCTCGCGCTCGCATTTGGTGTGACAAACTTCATAGTAATTCCTTGAATATTAATAACGCGGGTCTATCGACGACCCACGCCGCTCACGATCTGCTTGTGCCTCGCACTCGTATTTGTTATGACAAATTTCATATTAACCCCTTGAATACTTATAAAGCGGGTCCGTCGACGACCCGCCCCCCTCACGACCCGCTCGCCCTGTGCGCTCACACTTGGTGTGATATTAGTAATCCCTTGAATACTACTAACGCGGGCCCCCGACAAACCGCCTTAGCTCACGACCCGCTTGCGCCTCCCACACGCATTTGATATGACAAACTTCATCAACGCGGGTCTGCCGACGACACGCCACGCTCACGACCCGCTCACGCCTTGCAGTCACATTTGGTGGGATATACTTTATAGTAATCCCTTGAATACTACTAACCCTACTACTTGAATACTACTACTGGCCCGCTCCGCTCACGACCCGTTCGCGTCTCGCACTCTCATTCAGTATGACATGTTTCATAGTAATCCCTCAAATACCTACTACTAACGCGGACCCGCCGACGATCCGCCCCACTCGCACATCGCACTCGCATTTGATATGACATGCTTCATAGTAATCCGTCGAACGCCACCAACGCGGCCTCACGACGACTCACCTCGCTCACGACCCGCTCGCGCATCGCACTCGCTTTTGATGTGTCATGCATGCTTCATAGTAATCCCTTGAATACTAATAACGCGGGTCTGCCGGCGACACGCCACGCTCGCGCCCCACGCTTGTTGCGATGAAACCTTTAGAATTGACGTGCGGATTAAATTTTGATTATTACTTGCGTTAACGGTGAAGTACAACATCGTAAGGAAGACCTTTCTAAGTCAATTCGTACTTTGGATGTTCAAAACAATACAATAAGGTACAACTGCGTAACCTTTTGCGAATCACAGGCGTGGCTATTACGAGATCTTATAATATCAACAACTTAGGTTCTACGCAGGTAGTTAGCATAAATTAAGTAAACGGGTCATTCAAAGGTGCTGTCTGATTGGCTAGCAACCTTTCACTGATTGCACTAGTGCGAACTTTGGTCCAAATACAGGTTCACCTTCACTATATATTATATTAGAAGGATCGCAAAGGTGTGGCAAATCCTCGGTAGTCTTCACAACAATTAGATTTATAATACACTGTCGGACTTAGCATTCCACTGGAGATCTGGGAAACCTTCAAATGTGTTGAAGGCGCCACAGAGGTTTTCTGGGTGTCTGTTAATCTCTTGCACCCGTGATGTAGTTTCTCATCCCCAGCCTGGGGCATTATTACATACATTTATGCATGGCATCGAAATTAACTGTCAAATGAAATTAAGAATGCGAAAAAAAACGTTTTTTTTCTTGAAACCTTATTATGTTGTTTAGATACAAGCATTTACACGTAAGGCAAGTTTTTTTTTTTTAATTAATTTTCTAACTTCCTTACACGGTTAATCAATACCGATAATAGATTGTGTGGTTTTAACACGTTGACGGACAGGACTGCCATGACATTCGCTTTTGGACTATAACTACTGACAGAGCGGCTATAGCAGTCCAAGTTGGCCGTCGCCCTCACAGCAGACCTGCTAAGACAGACGTTTGATTCGTACAAAATAATGAAAAACGTTCCCTAGTGTCACTTGTCAACTTTTCCCAATCCTCTTAGTGTTCATTTGAGCAGTTTTTAATGTTTTTATTCTCAAAAGACTTTTATACAAAAAATTAGTGTCAAAGTGGTGTGCGTCAGTGTCCGTCAACGTGTTAAGAAATCAAAGGAATTCGTTTACACTTATATCTCCAAAAAAAGATCAAAGTATTTTTTCCACTAAATCACAACAACCATTCACATAAATGCTGATTCTCCAAGAAGTGTGTATGAATACGTATTCAGTACATAAATCATGCAGTGTCTGTGGTGTTTGGGCGGCGCTCGCTGATTGCTGGCTACTATACCCGGGTTTGGACGGCCTTCCGTTTGAAACTGGGCTAAAGAAGTATGGAAATGATTCTTTAAAAAAATATAAAATTTTACTCATACAAAGTATATTAGATCATCAGATAAAGAAGTAGTTATTTTCTTATTCACTTTTTTTCAGGTGGTTGAAGTTTTAGCAACAGAAAAAGACAGTCGATGTGAGCCTGTATGCTTAAAACCACAATACTAGCTTGACCAGCAGCGAGCAAGTAATATTAGTGCTAAAAAAAACGTTATATAAGTCGGTGCATTCAATTTGTTTCAGCGTGGAATTACACCGATTTCTGAAACTGATAATTTTATTATTTTACTGTTTAGTTTTTTTTTTATAGTCGAGTCGGTTTTTACTTTTTTTAACGTTATTTTATTCAAAACTTTTAGTGCCACAAATTACAATTACAATAGTGTACAAATTCTCGGACGACTACTACAACTAGAACGTCGTCTATATACGATTTGTGTTAATTTTTTAAATTTTTGTTGAATTTTTCAAAAAGCGCTGACTCATTTTCGATAAAATTGATATGGGACCAAACAAGAAGTATACCCTCTGAAACAAAACAGGAATTTTTCGAATCGGTTCATAAATGACGGAGATCTGAAGTAAGAAAGGTTAAAAAAAATTACAACCGAATTGAGAACCTCTCCTTCTTTTTGAAGTTGGTAAAAATATTACAACAGTGTGATAGCGGAGGCATTCTATTTAGCGCACCAATTTGAAGAGCACCAATTCAAATCACACCAATAATAATAGGAACACTGTTAATGATGTTGACTCAGCAGTCATGGTGCCGATAGTCGTTACAGCCAATGGCCTAATAGCCAAGAGCCTCGACCAACATCTAAACAGGCTCTCGTTAGGCAGCTGGATCATAGGGATTGATTCAGAAAGCGGTACTTCTGGACACGGCGCGTATTGTTAGGAAGTTCCTCTCTCTGGAGCCCTGACCGCCGATAGCTTGGGCCGTTCCCGATGCCGGTCGGCTAATATTTTTTTTTTATATTTTTAAATGTTTTTTTATATACAAATATTTAAAAATGTAATTATGTATGTAACGAGGGTAGTTCACCCATTGGGGGTACCTCGGCATCAGAATCCAAGTTCGACATGGTGTAGGCAGGAAATAATAGTCACAACACTGATTGTAGTCCTCTATTTATTTACTCTCGATAACAAAATAATAAAATCTGAAATGATCAAACCGATGGAAACTGATTAAAGTACGGAAACGCGGTAAGTTCGGTGCAGGCTGGCAAAACGACCTCTCGCGCTCGTGTCTCACTCCAAAGTAACTTCACTCAAATCAAATGCATCCAATGTCAAAAAGAATGACAGCTGACAGCTTGCTGACAACCGTCAAACAAGACATGCCACGCCCCGCACCGACCTCACCCAAGTACACTGCTTGACGTTTCCGACAAACGATAAGAGATGGCGTTGTACTACATTAACAATAGTCAATAGTGATTCTAATAGTTGCGCCTCTGTGTTGATTCTGCGACGTATGTATATTTGATGAATAAATGGAAATAATAAGAATAATATTGGTGCATATTTTGTTTCAAATCAACTTTCATTTCATACAAGACTTTAAGCTATATTTACAAACAGAAGCCTTCTCCATCTTAACCAAGCTCTAACCACAGGTTACTTGTGTCAGGTAAGAGTAAAAAACAAAATAAGTGGCGGCACAAATGAAAGGCCGGAGATCGGGTTTGCGCCGTATTATGTTCATTACTAGTTACCTAACCTTGAGTTTTACCGTATCAATTTCTACTAGAGGTTACCGTAAACCGTGTTCTATTTTTAAACCTGGATTGGGTTTCTTATGGATTATTATACAATTATTATTGCTAGGTTAAAAAAAACGATATTATGGTACAGTCAGCATCAAATATATCGGGACGAACAGACTGTTCAAAATTATCTGAACAACTTAATTATACTGCGAATAATAATATAACACAAAAATCTAGTTAAAACTATACTAGATTAGAACATAATATGGGTCACCAACTACACAAATATACCTAAATATCTCGGAAACTGAGAATGCTACTTTATTTAAATAAAAAGTATTTTGTCGACTATTTCAGAAGTTTTATAAATTTTATTTGAATAACCTATCATTCTTAGTTTTCGACATATCAAGGTTTATGTTGGCAACCCGAATTCATTGCTCCCAAATTTATTTTTAGACCGTGCAAATATTTTCTCTAACGGAGCCAAAACTCACGCCTACGTAATCCATTCTACAATAGGCACAGTTATTAAACCCACAAGATCAAAAGTAAGCGCCAACAAAATCACGAATTAATTAGTAGTTCGTAGTTGTTAATTAGATTATCGTCACACTAATTTACCGTTATGAAACCAGTTTACGTATATTTTTTTTTATAAGCATTTATTCAAGTTATTAGCAGTGATCGGAAAAAAGTGAGCTAATTTAGGTACCTAAACTTCAAAGAACAGAGACAAAAACTGGAGACTTCCTTACGACAACATTTTTTTTCGTGAAAATTATTTCGGGTTTCGGGACATCACTAAAGTACATTTAAAATATTAATGTTATTAATTCAGAAAACAATTGAATTCGTTTCCTGTTTTGTTTCCCAAAACTGACACGAAACCAGATGACAGGTTTTTATTGTTTTTAAAAAAGGGATTGTTTATTGTCTTCAAAAAAGGAGAATGTCTTTTATTTTTTTTAAACAAATAAAAGAAAATCTCCGCGAAAATTCTCCCGAAAAAAAATGTTGTCGCAAGTAAGTCTCCAGTTTTTGTCTCTGTTCTTTGAAGTTTAGGTAAATTAGCTCACCTTCTTCCGATCACTGGTTATTAGACACGAATACACCATAAAACATCGCCGTGGTAGGTTCACTAAGCGATACACGATGGTGAGATGTTAAGGCCGTGCTCTGTTAAAAACGCTGCCGCCCCTGACGCCGCGTGGGGGGGTCTACTCCATAAGCACGAAGTCCGTGGTTTCGGTCTTAGTTACGAGCGTTTCCTACTCCCTATCACCTACGTACGTATGATTATTTCGAGACCCGAACTAAGAATGAATGACAACACGATTTGACAGTTGTCCCTGCTACCGATGTGTTTATGCCCATCCGAAAAGTTGAACTTGACACTTGTTTTGTTCACTTTTATGTTTCGGGCTACTTTCGGACGGGAGACTAACTTCGTTGACGGACTTAGGGAGTAGGCACCCAGGCGTGTGACAGGGACCACTTTAGCACAGTAGACATATAAGCTAAAGCAGTACCTCAACTACCTACAATCGTCCGATTTGACGCACTCACACAGACACGCACTGCGACGAGACAAATAAGGTATTTTCGGGATACAGTTCCATACAAAAACAAAAAATTACTCAGTATACAGAGCGTGTCTGTGTGAGTGTTTCAATTCTTGAGATTATAGTAAGTTGAGACTGCTTTAGCTTATATGTCTACTGTGACTTTAGTGCATTTCCATAATAAGCATTCATTGGCCGCGTACAGCGTCATGACGGACGCAGCCTTAAAGTAAATTGTTCAAACATCTCAATGATTCTCGATAGTTTTCTCTTTGGCTCGAGTCTGCGCAACCGCAAATAGTGCTCATTCGCTGATTCATCGATTCGAGTCGAGCGCATCGGAACTTGAATTCATCAAGTCAATCAATAGTCATCGGTCGTCGGGGACAATTGAGAATCTTTTTTTTTTTTTTCGTGCAGAAATCCTCATGGATTCCCTTCTTCCGGGGAAGGCGAAGGGGCGTGCCGGACTCTTATCGGCTAAAAACCCACGGTGTTCCTTTTCCTGACCCTTGGCCGGGGTCACGGGATTTACAGCTGCATGCACCGCGACCCCGGCAGGCCTCGGTCCGCCAGCCCCTGGCGGACCTCTTCTTCTGTGGAGCCTTGCCCCACGTCCTCCTGAGAGGCGCGCACGGAACACTGTGCGCCGCCATCTCGGGCCTGTTACTGGTCAGGCGATGGGTCCCCTAAACCGCTGCCCGCAGGTCACACACTACGGTGGCCGGAGATCGTCGCGCGCCCTCCGGCGACAATTGAGAATCCTGTAATATAGGTCTAATTGTTTGATATTTATTCATATTTGCTTCACAAAGTTTGTATAAAAGTACGAGTTTATTACATTTGTAACTTCTGTATCAATATATTTCGGGTACAAACGTGACAATTGGACCATAACGAGAAATAAGTAATGAAAAAATATTCTATATTGGACCGTGTTACCAATCTGTGTCGTATTAACATTAATACTGAAATTAAGCGACCCGAATCTTCCGAGAATGTCCAAATTACAAAGTAACTTGGTAATTATTGGCGTTTGTTATTGCCTATACTGTGTTGGATCGCTTTTGCTTATATTTTTGTTATTCAGGATCTATGCTAGCGTAATCACAGCATAATTAGGCTATTAGGCTGTAAACACATTGAGCGTATCTTGCGCGACTCCTGTTTCGTAACGTTACGCGTATTGACGACTCCTCTGGTTGACCACGCGACGTTTACTAGTGATAACGCGGCGTCCACCCGTGAACCACCTGCTGACAATGAGTGGACGCCGAGCGACGCGGCGATGCGTGTCGGGTGCCGGATTGCTCTAATGCGCTGTGACCTATTGCCGTCAACTGGGCACAAATCCAGACTCCGGGCTACTGAGGAATTCCACATGGAAAAACCCAATAAAACATTGCCCGACATGTGAATAAAACCCTGGATGGCACGCTTAGCAATCGCGGGCGTTCAATCAAGTCGAGGTATCTAACTAATGAATTAAAATAACAAAAAATCCATCCTTCCTTCTATTTCTCAAAGCAAATACGATGTTTGAACAGCTTATAAACTACATTCCTAGAAACATCTCAGTTTGGTTTCATGCTAATATTCCGAATAGTTTCCGAGCTTCGTTCGTAGCGAGCATTGGGTCTAGATTTCTAGGAATATCGGATACTGACAAAGGTAACGGAGTATTGAACTGCTAATATATTTCAGTACTAATGTGGATGGAATTGGTCTTATTTAGTATGGATTTTCGTGGAAAGTTAGCACAGGAAAGTTAGCAAATATGAATAAAATTAATTGGTGTTCCTTATTTTACACTATTCCGTTTTTGCTTGCTTTCCCTGTAATAATAATAAGCTTGGATGACCGCTCACACGTTGTTGCCCTCTTCGCCTATTATACTGGTGGCTTTTCAGGAGGCCCAGCTAGTGAGCTGGCGAATCACCGTCTGCCAAAACGTTTCAAAGTTTTACGCCCGCGGCGTGCGCGATTCTTTGCGGATCCCGCTGCACCGGCGGGCAACTAGTAGAATCGCGCGGGTCGCGGTCACTTGCAGCCTCGGCGGGTTGCGTCCGCGCGCTCTGCGATCGGTTGGCGGGCGACCGCGGCGGGCGGCGGGTGGTACAGAAATCCGACGTATGTTGTTTTTGAAGAGCAGTTTCCATTTTTCTTTCTGTGAAATAAGTATAAAGCAACAGCTCGTTTCTGGTGTATCCATGGCGGTCTGGAATTCAACTAAACAATCTGATCGTAAATAACCGGCCGTCTTGCAACCACTCGTCTTGCGATAATCGCCCGCCAAGTTTGCGAGCGATAATCGCAACCGCGACGGCTGCATAACCGCACAGAACTGAGGTCTCGTGAGTTTGGAAATAATACAGCTGTTCTTACTCGGCGGCGGGCGCGGCTGATAACCGCTTCGTGAGTTTTTAGCCTTAGGAAGAGCCTCTAGCAGCGATTAGCGTGACTAAAAATTTTTTTGACACTTATAATTTAAACTATTCGTTACGAAAACGTGTAATAAACTACCCAACTCACACTTGGGGTACTATTAATCTGTTATATAATAAAAATAAATTAATAAAACTATTGAATAAAATAAATGTTTTTAAACTTTCGCGATTTGTACACATTATAAAAATATTGCATCGGGTCTTCTCGCGTAACAAACTTTAAGAGGCACAAAATACCTTTTATCCCGACGTTTCGGCCGAATTTCACCGGCCGTGGTCACGGGTAGACTGAAGTGGCGGAGCAGTTGTCATCTTCGTGAAGCAAGGGCATTTTCATCTACCCTCACTTGATCTTGATTTTTTATAAAGTTATCGTCGGTACTTCGACACACCACACTAACGACGTCTTTACACTCGCCTAAACCGTCCCGTTGACGATAACACTTGCTGATGACCGGATTCCATGATGTTGATAGTTTGTATCCATCTTCCCGATTGAAATTCTTGTATTTCTTAATTTCAATCGCTTCACGTACAATTCTGGGATAATAGTGACGATCGGTGGAGAGGATTTTTGGACTATGTAATTCTATCCAGTGATTGGAACCGGACTCCAGAAGATGCTCGGCTATTGCGGACTTATTTATCTGGCGGTTTTTGACTGCGGCGATATGTCGATATGTCGATGTATGATATTTGACGCTGAACATTTAGATAGGGAGCTGGCTCATGTTCAAGAGGTATTGAAGATAAACGGATACAGTGGGTACCTACGACGTCCGAAGAGGAAAGATAAAAAACCGGGGGTAAACAGAGTGCCAGCGTTCATGCCGTATTTAAAAGGAGTGACGGATAAAATTGGTACAGTACTACAGAAATACGCCATTAAGACTGTATATAGTCCTCTCTCCAAGGTATCAAGGCAACTGCGTACTCCAAAGGATGTTATTCCTCTTCAGACACCTGGCGTCTACAAGATTGACTGCAGTTGCGGTAGTTCTTATATCGGGCAGACCAAAAGAACGATCGCAGAACGGGTTAAGGAACATATCGCCGCAGTCAAAAACCGCCAGATAAATAAGTCCGCAATAGCCGAGCATCTTCTGGAGTCCGGTTCCAATCACTGGATAGAATTACATAGTCCAAAAATCCTCTCCACCGATCGTCACTATTATCCCAGAATTGTACGTGAAGCGATTGAAATTAAGAAATACAAGAATTTCAATCGGGAAGATGGATACAAACTATCAACATCATGGAATCCGGTCATCAGCAAGTGTTATCGTCAACGGGACGGTTTAGGCGAGTGTAAAGACGTCGTTAGTGTGGTGTGTCGAAGTACCGACGATAACTTTATAAAAAATCAAGATCAAGTGAGGGTAGATGAAAATGCCCTTGCTTCACGAAGATGACAACTGCTCCGCCACTTCAGTCTACCCGTGACCACGGCCGGTGAAATTCGGCCGAAACGTCGGGATAAAAGGTATTTTGTGCCTCTTAAAGTTTGTTACGCGAGAAGACCCGATGCAATATTTTTATAATATTGAATAAAACTAAGTATTTTGCATCCACAACGGTCAGATTGTTGGCATACGTCGTGTCGAGTTTCACAACAAGCAATTTAATTAATTTTCGCTTATTAATTTATACTCACGTAACACAAGACTAATTTAAATTAAAACCAGTAAAATTTAATAAACACTATTATTGGAATGGCGCGCCATTATTGCGAAACGTATGAATTTATTATTTTTTTAAATGGCGCCCACCGACTGTTATGTTTTATATAGCAAATTGTTATTAATATAAATTGGAATTTGCCTTTTAATATGTTTATTAGTGAGCTTTTGAGCATTTATATCTGATTATGTGTTTATTTAATAGTATCAACAAAGGAATAATTGCCAATTAATAATAAATTAAAACCCTATTTTCCGATAATAAATTAGCATGGAAACGCAACCATGTTATTTGCGTGTTTTGTTTTGATGTGTCATTTGTCATACTACCGTCCGATTTCTACAAAACCGTTAAGTGACATTTTGTGAGTTTATATAGGGTGACTGGTAATTAGTGACCGATACTTTAACACATGATTGTACTCATGATAAAAAACAACTTTCCCAAAGAAACATTATTTTTATTTTTTCATTTAAAAATCAATAAACCATTACGGAATGGACGCGGCTCATAATATGGAAATATATTTTTTTTGTTTTATAAATAATGTTTCTTTGGGAAAGTGGTTTGTTATTATGAGTACAATCATGTGTTAAAGTATCGGTCACTAATTACCAGTCACCCTATACAAGGTTAGTCGGAAAGGGCCACTTAAACTATCACTGATGACGGTTTTAAAGCAAGTGTTAAAATTTCAAAATTCGATAATTTTTATTTTCATGTAAAGTAATTTTTATACTAGTTTTTTCAAAAATTCTTCGCCCCTGCTTTAGTTTCGAATTCAGAACATGGAGCTACTAATTTGTGACCCCAAATATGACCTAAAAGGTAAGCACAGCTGATCATAGCTGAGGATAGATAGATTTTAGCGTATTTTTTTTTTGTAATTTTTGAACAGCGATTTCTCTTAAACTATCGACTTTTGGGGAAAGTTGTAGAACAAAAGTTACTCATTATTATGGTTACTATAACACCCTTTCGGATTAGTACCCCCTTTCTGACTAACCTTGTATACTCCGTAAAAGCGCAACGTTTTCTCCATCGACCAGTCTGATCCGTAATTTTCTATCATTTGTCAGTTACGAGATCTAGAGACGTTTACAGAGACTGTATATCTCTGAAATGTGACTATCTATAAATAGATAGTCACATTTCAGTACAAAAAAACATGACTAAAAACAAAAACTTTAATTTTAAAAACAATATTAGTTCTGTAACTCATTTAAAGTTTATACAATGATCTTAAAAGTAGCCCAATAATTTGGATAACAAAAACGGATGTGTAACATATGGTATAAATACATTTAAACTAACAATCAGATGATATAATTTCATTTCATATAATTTAATTTAATAAAATCATCAGATAATATAACATTTTATTGTTATAATGTTATATGTGTTCTAATTTCATTTCATATAATTTTCAATTAATATAACATACATTTCAACTATTTGTTAAATATTATAATGTTCATTTTTCTAGGGACAACATTTTCCACGTTTTTGCTCATAACTCAAAATTAGGTTTACTCGCTTAACGGCTTTTTTACATACTATTAGATGATTAGATTTTTTTATAAGTAATGTGATTATATAGAAATATTATACCTTGCCACGCCTGAAACACAGGATGACCTAGTTCAGGCACATAACACAAGTGATTTTTTCGTAGATTTAAGCAAATTTGTAGGTATTTAGTGTTTTACTTTTTTACCTGAATAAACTTTTTATTATTATATTACTATTATTATTTTAGAAATTAGATGGCAGCATAATAGCAGAATAAGGCCATTGGGGCTTTAGGCCGCATACAGACGGAAGCGTTTTCTGTCGGCTCTATGTGGTTCGGAATCGGCGTGGGACTGCGTGGTGTCCCAAAGTATTGAAATACTCTAGGACAGTTGTCTGGGAAGTTTTTTTCAGAAATATTAAATGTAACCTTTCAGAAAGAAAAAAATGGTGTTATTTATCTAAGTCATTTTAGCGCTCCGAGTTAACTGACAGCGCGGAGCGATATTGCGCTAGTCGTGCCCCGCCAGCTGTGTCGCCGTGCGATTCATTTAAGCGTGGACTCGAAATTTTCTATCACATAAAATATATTTGTTGAATTTTTATAATTTTTTAAAGAGAAATGATAAATCAAGCCACAAATTTATTTATTTTTATATTATTATTATTTGTATCTCGTCTGAATTCACGGCTCATCTTCCTTGCGGAAGATGTCCGGTCCTTTGGAAGGCATACACGGGGACACAGGTCCAACGCGAAGAGGCCCCTTTGAGAACTTTAATCTAAAATGGGATGGGGCACCAACCGGGGACTATCCACGGCTGCACTATTGGAGTACAGTCATGGACCGTCCCAAGTGGGTGCAAGACTATTGTAAAATGTGGTGAAAAATATCTGGTCTATGGGAAGGGGTGTTTAATGGATCTGTTAACCTCTATTGCCGGAAGAAAACGGCGTCTGCCTTTCAAGTTTAAATTTGAAATTTGTTGGCAGACGGTGACTCGCCAGCCCACTAGCTGGGCCCCCTGAAAAGCCGCCAGTACATAGGCGAAGAGGGCAACAAACGTGTGGGCGTTATTATTATTATTATTATATTTTATTATGACCAAACTTCTCATTTTATAACTAAGCAACGGGAAAATGAGATAACCTCGAATAAACTAATTCGACTTTTTACAACGCCAACTAAATTTTTGGGCACCCCGACACGGATAGGTTAGGTTCGAAGGCGATGACGGGGGGCAGAGTGAGCGAGCAAAGCGAGTGAATGAAGCCCCCGTCATCCCCTTCGTGTTAGGTTACTTTAAACCCTGCAGACAGAAATAGGAGCCGCGCGCAGCGGGGCTCCGTCGACTCTTTTTGTTTTTCATTTGTTTTTATTGTGAAAATGAAAGTGGGTGATGAACAGTGGCTTATATAGAAGATAACTAGTGGCTAAGATAGTATCATTCAGACGCTCGTTAATTGTGGCTGACTTAGTAATTTAGAAGCCAATGTAGATTTTTAGAGGCGAATAATGCTGTTAAAAAGAAGTCTGTTTAATTAGCACCCTTTTTTAAATCCTTTTAATATGTTTCAGATATTATATACGAATTCATTTAAAACCTATATGGACCATAGTTTTTTAAAAAGGGTTTTTTTAAAGGATGGGAAATCGTCGAATGACTTTTTCCGCTCTGGGCGGAGCGTAAGGGAGTGTCAGACTCTTACTGACTAAAACCCATCCGTGTTCCTCCTAATGCCCTTTGCGTACCAGGGCCGCGGTAACTCTGCCAGAAAGGGTTACAGAGTAATTTTATGTCTAGATTTAAGTTCATTGCACTTTAGTTACGTTACTTTTAGAATTAATTGCTTTTATTTCTTTCTTTCTTAGACAAGCTTAAAAAAAATGTCCGTATCAACCAACAAAATATAAACATACAATTATTCCATTACAACTAACAAGGTCAGCATTGAAATCTAATTTCAGCGGAAGTTACCTTAGAAACTCAAAGTACCAGTAAAACCTCACAAAAGTCCAATTTAAGTTTTCTTTTAGGCCCTCAAATTTCAGGCCGTTGGGCCAGGGAGGCACTCAGTTTGTCTGAAGTGATGCATAACTTTTTAAAGGTGCAAAGACGTTTGTAAATTACATCGTCTTTTTTTGGTAAAAAATCACAACCATTCCGAGATTGTGTTTTGGTGTTTATGTAACAGAAACTCTTTAGCTGTAGGAGAATAATTGCGAAGGTTAACAAAATGAATTAAATGTCATACGAATAGGTACCTATGATAGTCGTTACGTGTAGTCAGAAGCCCGAAAGTTTGACAACCGGTCTAACCTTAGAATATCGCTATTGCCCATGATGGCAGTCGCTCCGTTTAAAATATTGGTATTCAGCCGCATCTGGTTAGAATTGAAGCCGACTCCAACATAATTGGGGAAAAGGTAAACGGAACATCAAAATGAATTAAATTCAAAACTTAGGAGTACAGACTGGTTTTTAAAGTTAAACAGAAATAATTACATCATCCACATAGCAGTAATCAAAAAAATGCTCACAAAATAAAAAGTACTGAACCAAATTGGATGAAATTTTTATGGGAGCAAAAGGCAAGTATACTGCATCGAACAAAAAAAGAATCACACTAATCGGAATAGAAACCTCGGAGTAATCGGTGTACATACATAAATAAAAAAAATACCGACCGAATTGAGAACCTCCTCCTTTTTTTGAAGTCGGTTAAAAAATAGGAAAGCTAGAGTGCTAGAAAAAGGTAGTCAAGTAAAGAAATCATTCTATTCCGTTCCAATAATTTCTCCAGTTTTTTCTAAGACCATTTCTTTTCTACGCAAATACTTTGAAAAGATTAAAGATAAAAACTAAGCAAAAAATAAATCTAGCAGAAAATTTAAACTGAAATATGCAATTTTACATTCAACCTGCACTCAACTGGCAACTCAACAAAGCATTTTCTGAAGTATTTTCTAAAGTGGCACCCATTTCGCACCTCCCACCGCACTAAGTGGGTCCCTGTTCCGAAAAGACGTTGATCCTGTAACATCACCGGAATATACTAATGGCGTTTACACAGCGTGGTTATTTGAAAAGTTTTCCAAAAAGGAATTTGTGTTTTTTTAAACGTTCCACCTCCAAGTTAAAACGGCGTGACGGTTGTTTAAAGAACGAAGTTTCTTCGCTGTGTAGAAAAAGATGTAAATGAACAAGAGGCGGCTACAGTAATAAATATTTTAGACTACGCCGGACAACACTGGCTGGCTTATTTATTTTTCCTAAAGATCTCTATCTAAATTTTCACGCAGTTCTTTTTATGGAGTTAAAGAATAATTCGTATATAAATACAAACGTTTCCTGCATTAGTAGGTTATTCTAGTGCATTTATCGTAACAGGTAAAGCTATTATAACGCCTTGTTTGCAATGACTACGAAATTTTTTATAAATATTCGCGTGGTTATAGCGATTGTAAAACCATTTTTCGGAACAGGGGCCCAATTCTCCTAAAATAAATTGTTGCCAAACGCAATTGAACCACAACCCTCAGTCAGTTTTTGTTTTCGAAAACTTTCAAAATGATTGATTTTGTTTTTTGTGTCAAACAATTTGATAGCTTTTGAAATTGAGAACTGTCTGAATGAACGGTTCGGCCTTGGTTCGGTTGTGATTTATCAAGATTTATTTTAGGACTCTAGTTTTACGGCTCTAGTTCCTGCACATGTGGTTTCCCTGGTACCTCATTAACGACGTATGTGTATGTCTATTAACTATCCTCAATTATGATTATTTATTTTTTATTTTTATTGCTATCATTACTCTCAAGATATCTTTTATCTTACTCTATAATGATTTTTTGTCTAAGCTATGATGACATTTAAGTATGTCAATCTAATATATAAAATTCTCGTGTCACAGTTTTCGTTGCCATACTCCTCCGAAACGGCTTGACCGATTTTGATGAAATTTTTTGTGCTTATCCGGTATCTATGAGAATCGGCCAACATCTATTTTTCATCCCCCTAAATGTTAGGGGTAGTCCACCCCTAAAATTTTATATGGCAAAACAACGTTTGCCGGGTCAGCTAGTTGTTTTATATAATTTAGCTTCATTTTATTTTTTGTAAATGTGAGAACTTTGTGGACTTGCCTATACATATAATTGTGTAAATTACTATTATTCATATTGTATTTCTTTTCTTCTATTTTTTTCCCTTTTTGGTTAATTTTTGTACTCAAGACTTGGTACTATACTCCAAGGTCTGTGGTCAAGACTACATTGTTCTCTCTCATAGTACCTACTGTATTCACTGATATTGTAAAAGATATCCCTTTTTTTTAAAAGAGTAACCATAGAGTTTCTTGCCGGCTCTTCTCCATAGGAAACGACTAATTGGAACCGTGCACCTAAATTCGACTTTTCATAAGCGCCTGTATTGGTTTATGTGAAATAAAAATTTTTGATTTTGATTTTGAGGAGAATTAGGCCCTGGAGAAAATTAACTAATCAATACAAAATTGACGTTTGACAAGTGCCATAATAACGTTAGCTCATGTACAAGGTTAGTCGGAAAGGGGGTACTAATCCGCGGGCCACTTAAAGTATCACTGATGACGATTTTAAAGCAAGCGTTAAAATTTCAAAATTCGATAATTTTTATTTCCATGTAAAATCATTTTCATTTTAGTTTTTTCAAAAATACTTTGTCCCTACTTTAGTTACGAATTCAAAAAACAGAGCATCTAATTTGTGACCCCGAATATGACCTAAAATGTAAACACAGCTGATCATAGCTGAGGATAGATAGATTTTAGACTAGTTTTTATGTAATTTTTGAACAGCCATTTCTCTTAAACTATTGACTTTTGGGGAAAGTGGTAGAACAAAAGTTACTCATTATTATGAGTACTTTAACACCCTTTCGGGTTAGTACCCCCTTTCTGAGTAACCTTGTATACCGTCCGCCTGAAGAAGACGAAGGGTTATGTCGGACTCACCGATTAAACCCACTATGATGTTCCTTCTACTACCTACCTACCTACCTACTACGAGATTTCTTCGCACCTTCGCAGCCCCCCCAGGCGGGAACCTTTTTAGAATCCTCAAAACATGGAATTAGTGCAGTCGTACACCATAGACTGCCCCTTCTTTCATGTCTTCCTAGTCTATCTAAAGGTTGTCTTGAAGATATCTATATACAAGGTTAGTCAGAAAGGGGGTACTAATCTGAAAGGGTGTTAAAGTACATATAATAATGAATAACTTTTGTTCTAAAACTTTTCCCAAAAGTCAATAGTTTAAGAGAAACAGTTGTTCAAAAAACTCAAAAAAATATCTCTAAAATCTATCTATCACCCGTTATGATCAGCTGTGTTTACATTTTAGGTCATATTTGGGGTCATGAATTAGAAGCACCATTTTCTGAATTTGTAACTAAAGCAGGGATGAAGAATTTTTGAAAAAACTAAAATAAAAATCATTTTATTTGGAAAATAATAATATCGAATTTTGAAATTTTAACACTTGCTTTCAAACAGTCATCAGTGATACTATAAGTGGGCTTCGGATTAGTACCCCCTTTCCCTCAGCCCGATGTCCTTGACATAGCGCTCCTAAAGAACGTAAACCTCGGTCTACGCTCTATAAAGACGCATGAAGAGCTAGACTCCGATCACCGCCCCGTAGTCCTTCACCTAGGTCCCCGGGGTGGTCCCCCGGATCCTGGTCAACCCGCCCCGACCAAAACTGTCACGGACTGGGGAAAACTAGAGGAGCGCCTCAAGTCTTCCTCATCCGTTCACTTAGATTCCATCCCCGACGATATCGTTACGATTGCCGACACGCTGGGCGCGATCGACTCCCTTACCAGTCACGTACAGTCCGTGGTGAACGAGTGTTCACGGCAAGTTCCAGCGGTGGACGAACACCGCTGGAAGCTGCCGGACGATGTGCGTGAACTGCTGACGGAGAAGAACGCATCCATCCGTGCCTATGACACTTTTCCCTGCGAAGCTAACCGCGCCCATATGCGTTCTCTACAGCGTGCTGTAAAGAAACGTGTACGGGAGGTTCGGGATGCCCGCTGGGACAAGATGTTGAGCGACTTAGAGCCATCCCATCTGGCCTTCTGGCAATTGCAACGTAATCTGAAATCCGATTGTGTAGCTTCAACTCCCCCTCTCAATCGTCCGAACCAAAGGCCGGCCTTTGAAGATGACGAAAAGTCCGAATGTCTAGCCGACAGTCTAGAAGCCCAATGTACTCCCAGCACCCAACCCGCAGACCCGGTCCATCTTTCCAAGGTGGATCGCGAGGTCGAACGTAGGGCCTCCCTCCCTCCCGATGAAGACCCCGACGATCCCTTACCCCCCATCACCGTAGACGAGGTCCACACGATAGTGAGGAATCTCAAACCTAGGAAAGCCCCCGGCTCAGACGGTATCACCAATAAGGTGATCAAACACTTTTCCGCCCCGCTCATAGTTCTCATGGCCGCCATCTTCAATGGCGCTCTGAGTAATAACATCTTTCCGCAAGCTTGGAAACAAGCCACCGCTATCGGTATCCCCAAACCCGGCAAACCCAAGAGTGAGCCCACTAGTTACCGCCCCATCAGTCTTCTCAATGTAATTGGGAAAATCTATGAGCGTCTCATTTATATCCGTTTAAAGGATTTCGCTGACTCCCGTAAACTCATCCCCGACGAACAGTTCGGTTTTCGAACCCAGCATTGTTGCATTCGACAATTGCACCGCATTGTCGAACACATTAGCTCCCGTTTTATGCGCTCGTACAAAACGGGCATGCTCTTCTTCGACGTAGCGAAAGCCTTCGACAAGGTCTGGCACAACGGTTTATTATACAAACTGTACCAATTCAACGTGCCGGACCGTCTCGTGCTCATCATTCGAGACTTTCTGTCGGATCGCTCCTTCCGCTATCGCCTAGAAGGCACCCTCTCGTCCCCTCACCCCATTCGCGCAGGAGTCCCTCAGGGCTCCGTGCTATCGCCCCTTCTGTTCACGCTGTACACCAGCGACATTCCCAAACGTGGCTTGGCCAAGTTGGCTCTCTTCGCCGACGACACGGCTATCTACTATTCCGGTAGGAGTCTCGATAGCATCTCTCGAACCCTTCAAACCGCAGCCGACGCCCTCGGGGTCTGGTTCCGGAAATGGAGAATAGAGGTGAATCCTGAAAAGAGCGCAGCCGTTCTTTTCGAGAGACACGGTGACTCCCACACCCACATCCGTCCCGTCCTCATGTTCGGCAAACAGATCCCTTGGGAGATGAAAGCCAAATACCTGGGGGTTATCCTCGACCATCATCTGAGTTTCCGAGACCACATCAAAGCGGTGCGCGCTCGCGCCGCTTTCGCTGTCGGTCGCCTCCACCCCATCCTTAGAACGCGCAGTAAATTGTCACTTAGAAATAAGCTGAGAATCTACGTGACGTGCATCCGTCCCATCTTGACTTACGCTAGCGTCGTGTTCGCACACGTTAAGCCTTGTCGCTTTAAATCCTTCCAAACCCTCCAGAATCGAGTGTTGCGCAGAGCCGCGGCTGCCCCGTGGTTCATGCGTAACGTCCAACTCCACCTCGATCTAAAAATGCCAACCATCAGGCAATACCTCAAACGCATTTCCAAGCGTTACTTCGACTCTGCCCCCCGCCATCCGAACCCCCTAGTCGCCGCAGCGGCCGACTACAGTCCCTCTCTCATAAGTAAAGTTCGCCGTCCCAGGCACACACTTTTAGAACCCGATGACGAAATTACCCTCCTCCAGGAGGCGAGTAAATCGACCAGCACACTACACAACAAACGCCGCCGCCCGGCATACCGTCCTCGCCGACGAGGCCCGTCGCGACGCCCCACCGCCGCCGGTCACGATCCACCGAGCTCTCCCGTCGTAGAGCCGGTCGTCTCTTCAGACTCCGCAGTCACCCCGATAATTCAGCCCTCATCAAGCTGTCTCCCCCCCCCTATGTCCACGCCAGCAACGCCCTAAGCCGAGGTCCGAGTCCCACTAGGGGTCGCCCTTAGTGCTGTTGTTGCAGGTAGTCATGATGTTAGTGTAGTACAAGTAGTTAGCTTAGGTTAAGTATTTTACTTCCCCCCATTGGCTGGAGACCCTTCAGGTCTCGCCAATAACTGCCCGGTTACGTAGAAACCGTCCCCTAGGACGACCTACTGCAGTCCAATAGAAAAAAAAAAAAAAAAAAAAAATACCCCCTTTCCAACTAACCTTGTATATAAAAGGAGAAGCTGACTGACTGACTGACTGATCTATCAACGTACAGCCTAAACCGCTGGGGTTAGAAACTTGAAATTTTGACAGTAGGTTCCTTTTGTAACGTAGGCATCCACTAAGAAGGGATTTTTCGAAATTCAACCCCTAAGGGAGTTAAATAACTAGAATTAAATGAGTTAAAAGGGATGAAAGTTCGTATGGAAAATCGTCACTTAACGGGTTCAAAATTTCACGCAAGCGAAGCTGCGGGCGAAAGCTAGTTAGCGATAAGACCGCCATTGTGCCCTTGTTTTATTTAAACGGTTTCCCCCTTATTACAAAAGATGGTCTAAGAAAAACCTAGGTTTTAAAATAGCCCCGCCTCTTTTTGTTATAATTATGACATAAGAAAGTGATAGGTATATTTTAAACCTGGGTTTACCTTAGTCTTGATTTAAACCATCTTTTGTAATAAGGGGGTTTCCGTTTTTATACTATTGTTATGGTGTACAATTAAGCCTCGTCCCCGTTCGCTTTCGCTCGACAAATGTTCCTAGTGGACTACCACAGCGTACATAGTGTAGTTCCACAGCGACATGTGTCCCCGGAGACGTCGGGCGATGTCGCCCTACATCGCTCCACGTCGCCCGATGTCACCGGGGACTCATGTCGCTCGACAAATGTTCCTAGTGGGAACGAGGCTTTAAGCACATTCTATATAGGATATCTATCTATCTACCGTCTAATAACTATAAAATTGTGCCCAAAAAATGACAATAAGCTCGCCACCTAAAACGGGACTAAATACAAGTGATGAAACGTATGTACAGACTGATGTAACAGGAGATTGACTCTGCTTAGCTCTTCGGGGATTACAGGCGTGAGTATAAATAATATATAATACTATCTCACACAAAATTAAAACAAATAATATAGATAGTAGAACTTCTTTCTTACCTAATAATTTCAGTAACGGCTCACACCTAATTGCTCGGAGTCACCAATTACATGGTCAGAGCACTTGGCCATTAAAATTACTTTAAACATCGCTTTTCTCTATTGCGCGGTCGAATAAACTCATGTTGCTTCATTAACCACGACGGAGTTTGTTTAAAATGTTCACAGTTATTGAAGCAACGTTATTGCGGCAACGGTGAAGGAAAACATCGTGAGGAAATTTGCACTCCTGAGAGGATTACGTAAAGTTCTCGATGGTGTGTGTAGTCCTTCAACCCAGCCAAGCCAGCGTGGTGGACTAAGTCCTTCTCATTCTGAGAAGAGGCCCATGCCCAGCAGTGAGACAGTTATGGACTGATTATGTTATGTACGTTCACGGTTACGCCTGTTTAAGTGTAGATACTGGACGAACTCTTGAATGCTTGCCTACCACGCAGGACGGTCCGAAAACCCCAATAACATTGTGACGGTGGAGTGGTCGTGATTGGCGGGGTGGACCTATAAAAGCTCCGGCACGCTGCAGTTCGTCCTCTCCGGTCACGATCCACCGAGCTCTCCCGTCGTAGAGCCGGTCGTCTCTTCAGACTCCGCAGTCACACCGATAATTCAGCCCTCATCAAGCTGTCTCCCCCCTAAGTCCCCGCTAGCAACGGCCTAAGCCGAGGTCCGAGTCCCACTAGGGGTCGCCCTTAGTGTTGTTGTTGCAGGTAGTCATGATGTTAGTGTAGTACAAGTAGTTAGCTTAGGTTAAGTATTTTACTTCCCCCCCATTGGCTGGAGACCCTCCACATCTCGCCAATAACTGCCCAGTTACGTAAAAACGGTCCCCTAGGACCATCTACAGAAGTCGAATAGTTCGTCCTCTCTCGCACCTTAGCAGCCGCTAATAAAGTACTACTACTACACCTGAAGACCCTGGACTCCTCGTATCGTATCTTCTAGAACCACGCACTGTAAACTTATCTGTAATTACTTGTAAAATATATATTGTATGGTATAAAGTGTTTTCATTATTAATTAGCCGTATCTAGGTCTGTCCCTATTCTGTCTTTTACTTTTAATGTGTTTTTATTTTAATATTTGCATCTTCTAGTATTATGTTTTATGCAATTGTGCTTTTGTGTGTTGTGTTTTCTTTTATGTACCAAATAAATGTCTTATCTATCTATCTACTCGTATCTACATAATGAAAAAATCGCAGGCCAAACCTGAATGCGATTGGCACAGGACCTAGGCAAATGGCATAGGTCATAAGAGGCATAATAATATACCTAGCAGTGTGATATTGAAGACTGTGATAATATTGATGATGATAATGACTGTCACATTGTACTGGGATGGATCTGTCATCACCGACAGGACTATTGTAGCCATTCTTGATACAGCGCTGCGCAATAATAATTGTTGATATCATCATTCCGCAGAACAAAAATCTCGTAAAAGCCGAGAAAGATAAAGAAATTGAATATCTTTACATCAAGGGTGGGTAAACTTCGACCTGCGGGCCACCTCCGGCTCGCAAAGGGTTTTAATCCGGCTAAATCTCCCTTTTTGAGCAAGAGTCCATAACAAACAGCCGTAATTATTTGATCAAAAATGTTAGTTTTGGCAGAACAGATGCATTATTTCGCTTCGAATTCTAGCCCCCTGCTTTACTTACGTTTTTTTGGCCCTTAAAGGAAAAAAGTTAAAAGCCCACCCCTGCTTTACATGGTAACGGGGTTGTCGACATATGGGAGGTGGACTCAGCAGTCGTAGCGCCGATAGTCGTAACGGCTCATGGCTTAATGGCCAAGAGCCTCGATCTCATGAAGCTCTCGTGATGTGGATGGATCAGGGGTCTGATGCAGAAAACAGTCCCCAACACGGCGCGTATTATGAGGAGGTTCCTGTCACGGGTGCCCTAATCACCGGTAGCTTAAACTCTGCTCCCGATGCCGGTGGACCCCTGTTTTTTAATCGACTTCAAAAAGGAGGAAGTTGTCAATTAGGATGTTGAATTTTGTTTTTTATGTATGTTCGGGCATAACTCCGTCACATATAGACGGATTTTCAAAATTATTTTTTTGTTTGAGAGGGTATGTTCCCGTGGTGGTCCCATTAAAATTTGGTGAATATCTGATGAAGACCCTCGGAGAATGACAATGGAACTCTTCAATGGATAACATCAAATTACCGCGATTGTTGCCACTTAAAAGAGAAAAATAAAATAAATGTAAAAAAACCGACTTCAAAAAAACTAAAAAGAGTAAAATAATTACCATAATTATTATGAAACTAACAGTTTCAGAAGCCGGTGCCTTCAATTTAGTTCAGTGTAAAATTGCACCGACTTCTGAAACTTAGTTTTATAATATGGTAATTATTTTACTCTTTTTAGTTTTTTTGAAGTCGGTTTTAACTTTTTTTAAAGTTATTCTAATATAGATATGTATTTAAAAATGTAATAAATAAGATGTTTGATGAATAAAGGACATAATGATGATAATGAAATACAATAAACAATAAAAATATTAGTATAAACAAAACGAATCTTTGCAAAACAGTGTTGCAAAAAGTAAAATGTTACGAGCATGAAAATAATATACTCCGTTGTAATTTACACATGCCATTAAAAATGCATATTTATTTATTACAAACACATCAGATGTGAAGAATTCTAGTTTAATGATAGGCTCGTGATTCACAAACATACATTACTTTATAGAATGAAAAAGTTGATGCAATCTTAGGCTCGCTGCACACGTTGCAGATTACTTGATATGAGAGGGAAGTAAATAATTTTGTTTTATATGAAAGCAGTGGTGGCGGTTACAATTGTGTAAAAAATGATATGGGTAAGAAAGAAGTGAGTACTGAGATGATGGCTGATAGGTGAAAATTGAAGAAGAATACCTTGTTGTGCTGACCCTACCTGGATAAGTGCATGATGACGATGAATGTAGTGACAGTGTTCATTGATCATTTTATTTGCATGTAGAATTTAGGCACATCGAATGATTTTTCTTTTTTCTTTGGCTTCATCGCGTTTGACCCTTCTTTTTTTTTCGTGGGAAAATCCTCATGGATACCCATCACCTGGGGAAGGCGAAGGGTTATGCCGGACTCTTACCGGCTAAAAACCCACGGTGTTCCTTCTCCTGACCCTTGGCCGGGTCACGGGATTCACAGCTGCATGCACCGCAACCCCGGCAGGCCTCGGTCCGCCAGCCCCTGGCGGACCTCTCCTTCTGTGGGGCCTTGCCCCACGCCACGTCCTCCTGAGAGGCGCGGACGGAACACATGTGCGCCGCCTTCTCGGGCCTGTTACTGGTCGGGCGACGGGTTCGCGTTTGACCCTAGTCGTACCTGGTGGTAAGCGCAGACAAGGTCTAATTTTCCCTTATACCCCTTTGGCTTTCACATACACCGACGGAACATAGTAAAATGCTAGGTACCGGAATTTAATGTGAGGGTGGTAACTAGCTAAGTGAACCATATGGATCCTAACACAACGTTTAGTCATCGACTAGGTACTGAGTAAATATCAAAAACTGTTTTGCGAAACAGTCTCAACAAAAGAAACTTAGACTAAATTATTTAGTGTGCATGTTGTATCTCTTTGTAATGTGTCTCGATTGTGTCAATCAAACGTTTTTTCTTTCCTTTTTTACCACCAATCTATTCTTGCAGAACATGGGGCCTCCTAGAAGACTTTTTTAATTAATAGTCCTGTTCGTGAAACAATTATAGACAAATAATTAGGTGACTGCGGTATATTGTTCTTAGCACACAATACATTATGCTTGAAACAATCTTGTGATTCTCATTTCTAACTTACGAGAAGAGATGGGCGTGATTTTTACCTTTCTATCAAACCTGCAGTCCAAATTCAATCGGCACGTACAAACGGCGTGAGCCATTTTGCATGTACTCAGGTATTTGCAGCATGCATCAAACAATTCTCTCTCTTCTACCATTTAATTAATCAGTAACATTACCTCTGGCCACCTAATGCCTACGAATTCTGTCCATCGCTCCGTAACTAATTACTTTGATAGAGCCTTTGAATGCGAGCGGAGTGATGGATGTAATTATTTAGATTTTGTAACGCGTTGGCTTGAATGTGTGTGGTCTTATAAAGTATTCTTTTAATCACTATTTCTAGCAGGAATTATTACGAATTATATGAATATCGAGCAGGCTAAATCATATTTGTAGCAAGTTAAAAAATATTGTCATGAAAAAAAAGAATCCTGCGGTTGACTTATGTAAGAACATTTATTAATTTATTTTACTTTAATTAAAACAGTATAAGACCACTTTCAATAATTAAATATAAGAAGAAGAAACATACAATACAAAGCAAGGAAAAAAACGAAAAAAAAACTATCAGAGTCACCTCTTTCATAAATCCCTCACAATAATAAGACAAGACTTAACACGGGTCTTGCTTGCATTTAAGAAACTTAATTTTGAATGCTGTATGATTTTGATATTTTTTATAGCCGATGTATTATTATATGCTTCACAATTTTTAGTAAAATACGAGAAAATCCTGATTGACAATTACATCTTCACCTTTTCACTGTTTGACATCAGTTCGACGATATTATTTGATCTTGTGTAACCGGCTTTAATGACCGCCATTTTCAATTTAAAATATCCGCGAATACTGGCTATAGTTTTTATTTTATGCGCGTGAGCTTAAATTATAAATGACTTTCATGCCAATCTGCGAATTTTAAATTTACACTTGATTGACAAATTGTTTTTCATAGTTTAATTATTTATGGTTTTTTTTTAATAAATTACTAGCATGCTTTATAATATGAATAAAAAATTCACGAGTTATCATCAGTATTCTAAATTAGGGTTTCTACAGTGTCAAGGTTGTCATTACACGTAAGGCTTAATTAAGACTCTTATATACAAGGTTAGTCGGAAAGGGGGTAGGTACTAATCCGAAAGGGTGTTAATCAGGGTTTGAAATTATCAAAATAATGATAATTATATTGATACCCTTGATAATTATCGCTATAATTATCATGATAATTACCAGATACTTATCCGATAATTATCAGATAATTATCAAACACATAATTAGCAACCCTTTTTTAACTGGTCTTCCATAATATCAACATTTACGTTAGAAGCAAGTAGTTTAGTAAATCTATACATATAAAAAGAGAAGCTGACTGACTGACTGACTGATCTATCAACGCACAGCCAAAACCACTGGGGTTAGAAACTTGAAATTTTTACAGTAGGTTCCTTTTGTAACGTAGGCGGATGCCTACGTTACAAAAGGAACCTACTGTAAAGATAAATAGTAAAAATAAATAGCGGCTGATAAGTCAATAGTCGTGTCTATAATACTGACTAATCTGTCGTTAGCCGCACGCGTCTGTCACAGACTTCGGAACCGATGCCATACATTTTCATACTCTGACTATTGACGCATAAGCCGCGCGCGTCAGCCGCACGCGAACGATCGCGCGCGGCTGCGATCGGCCGCGATGCACGGAATTGTACCTTTAAAGCAAGTGTTATTTTTTTTTAAATATGATACTTTTTATTTATTTATTTTATTTATTTATTCCATAAGGCACACCAACAACTTATTTACAATTAATGAGTAAAAAATACACTTAAAAAGAGGATTCTGTGTAAACAAGTCAATTACAGGCGTGCACATCATTCACAGTGAGATGATTTTTATAACACTCGTTTACATAATTTATTTAATTTAAGACAACTTTATAAATTATCAAAAAGAATAATTACAATTTAAAAATATAAGTCTTTATAATTTAACAGTAGGTAAAATTATTTTAAAACATTAATAAAAATCATGAAAAAATTAATTAAAGTTACAAACAATTTTATATATTACAATTTAATTGCATTACATACATACATTAATAGTAGCTAAAATCATTTTAAAACATTAATAAAAATCGTAAAAAAATAAAATCATAAAAAATAATCAAAGTTGCATGCAGAATTATAGATTTACAAAAATACATAAAATCGTGAGCAAGTGATCAAAAACAAAAACACCTTTAGCGGGTTAAAGTATCACTGATGACGGTTTTAAAGCAAGTGTTAAAATTTCAAAATTCGTTAATTTTTTTTTCCACCTAAAATTATTTTTATTTTAGTTTTTTCAAAAATTCTGCGGCCCTGCTTTAGTTACGAATTCAGAAAATGGAGCTTCTAATCCGTGACCCCAAATATGACCTAAAATGTAAACAGCTGATTATAGCTGAAGACAGATAGACTCTAGCGTATTTTTAAGAAATTTTTGAACAGCTATTCCTCTTAAACTAACTTTTGAGGAAAGTTGTAGAACAAATGTTATTCATTATTATGGCAACTTTAACACCCTTTCAGATAAGTAGGTACCCCCTTTCCGGATAATCTTTTACATCCACCACTAACAATTAGACATAATTTGACGTCGATCGTTGGCCCTTCTGCGCCAGGGGCCCAATTCTCCTAAAATAAATCTTGATAAATCACAACCGAACCAAGGTCTAACCGTTCATTCAGACAGGGGCCTAATTCTGCTAAAATAAATTGTTGCCAAACGCAATCGAACCACAACCGTCAGTCAGTTTTTGTTTTCGAAAACTTTCAAAATGATTGATCGTTTTTTGTGTCAAACAATTCGACAGCTTTTGAAATTGAGAACTGTCTGAATGAACGGTTCGGCCTTGGTTCGTTGTGATTTATCAAGATTTATTTTAGCAGAATTAGGCCCCAGTTCTCAATTTCAAAAGCTGTCGAATTGTTTGACACAAAAAACAAAATCAATCATTTTGAAAGTTATCGAAAACAAAAACTGGCTGGCGGTTGTGGTTTGATTGCGTTTCGCAATAATTTATTTTAGGATAATTAGGCCCCAGATTTTACAAGTAGGTATTCCTCATTTTTTTTCAGATTGATACGAGCCCTAGTATTCCCTATCTTCCTGTATGGAGTAGAAACGTGGACAATCTTGGCCCGAGAAAGACTAAGGATTGATGCATTCGAGATGTGGTGTTGGAGACGAATGCTGAGAATACCTTGGACTGCGAAACGTACAAATGCATCGATCCTGGCTCAGCTCCGAATAAAAACTCGCTTGTCCACCTTATGCAACGTATTCTTTCGTACTTTGGCCACACGGTGCGCAGAGGCGACGAAAATTTGGAAAAAATTATTGTGGTTGGGAACACCGAAAGCAAAAGATCACGCAGTCGTTCACCAACAAGATGGACCAATCAAATAAAAGACTCGTTGTCATCTAAATTCTACACGATTGTAAGAGACGCGCTGGACAGAAACCGGTGGAGGCAGATCATCCGCTCCAGATGCAACCCTAGTGCTGACCACGATCCTCAGACATGAGGGACCGACGCTAGAGAGAGAGATTCCTCTTTTAAAATTTTTGTTATTACAGTAAAATAAGCCAAAACCACATACACGATATAAAAAAACAGCGGATACACATAATTTTCAGATCAAATACAATACGAAAGATTTTAATAAGTTTCCAATGAAATATCAACCGACAAGCGGCAATTATTTGTTATTTATAATAAATAATACGCAATTGTCAGCTGCGGATACTCTGCCGAAGGCAAACAAAAAATCGGTCAAGTGTGAGTGGGAGTCGCTGCCCGAGGGATCCGTACCTAGCAATACTGATACGTTCTAGCAAACGCATTTATTTTTATTTTTTTATAACAAGAATATGCTATTGTTTAAAAAAAGGGTCTTGGCGTTTGTGCAGTTGAAGATTTGTGTCTGTAATCGCGCCCACGAAGCATGAGACTACATAACACCACTTTTATTAAAATAAAAATGAATGCAAATATAGACATAATAATTCCACATGGAATTAGAAATGAATAATTTTTAGTTTATTTGCTACCTTTCTGCCCTTTATTTCAACGGGAATTACTTACTTTATAAGTTTTAGGAACTGACCGTCTAAAAAAAACCTGATATTGTGTCATCAATATTTTTTTGCATTTTATTGGATTGAATTTTTGCAAAACTGACTGTTGTATTTGTAGTAGACAAAAATTTTAAAAAATATAGTACAAAATTACAATTTAGTGAAGTCATGATAATTAAACATTTATTTCAGCCTCCAGCCGTTCCTGAAAATCTTGACGGACAGACGTAGGTACAGAAAATCAGAGAACAAAGTGGAGATTCTACAAGGGATCCGATACTTCATTGCGACGTACGAGGAACCCTAAAAATCTTAAAACAATACACTATGCTGCAATCATGTGTTATTAAAACCTCAGGTAGTCGAAGTAACGGACGGGATATGATTAATTTCGCAGTTTGTGTTCGATGAAAGAATTCAATTATTATCTTGTCACACTGTATGAAGAGGTGGCAATTTATTATCGGTAACAGAATGAGGACATCCGTGGAAGCTTTGAAGTACCAATGAGACATTTATTTTTCACTAGAGATCGCTCGCGGTCTTGCCCGCATTCATTTCATTTATCGGATATTCCATACTTTTCGGGATAAAAGTAGCCTATGTCCTTCTCCAGGTTCCAGACTATCTCTGTACCAAGTTTTATGAAAATCGGTTCAGCGGTTTAGGCGTGAAAACGTAACAGACAAACAGAGTTATATTCGCATTTATAATATTAGTAGGGATTTAACACCACGCCTTTTCTTGCTTTTACAACGTGTATCATAACATAACAAATGGAAACCCTGAAAGTACTTAGTTAAGAATCAGGTACTGAATCGATTTAAGCCATTTTTAATTGTGCTTTTTACAAATCAATTCTTTAATTGAGATAAAGAAAATTGGTTTTCTTTTTCATAATACTGTGCCTTTTTAGCGAGTTATATTATACAATGTGTACCCAAGTAAACCCTGAAAGTATAGTATTTTTTTAATATAGATTTTAGCTATTTTTAATATGTGTAATTTTTTTAGATACGCTTTTCCTAATCAGTGTTTCAAGAGAGATAAAGAAAAAAAACGGCTTCCCAAACATTACGAGATGTGAAAACTGACATGCAACGTTCAATTAAAGCAATTTAATTATAATTACTTGTTAACCTCAATTGTTAGGTACATTCGAAGTTCCCCACAGAGTTTAAACGTTTAAAAATAAAAAATAAGTACAATGTCGGTTCCATTACATTCTCTTGATATGTGGCTGAACACCAGTTTCTTACATGGAGCGACTGACATCAGACCTCCGCAACCCAGTTACTGCGCAATGCCGGTATTTTAAATATAGACCGGTTGTCAGACTTTCGGGCTTCAGACTACCTGTAACGACTGTCATAGGTATTCGTATGACATCCGATGGCTTATCGTGCTCGGTGCCCCGGGCACGGAGGGGTCTCGATGTGTCACGAACGGTCACCCATCCACGGAATGACCGCGGTAAGCGCAGCTAAAACCTCGCAAATCATAATGATCTCTGCAGTTGTTAATTAGCCACGAGCTCATCCACATTCCATTCTCATAATGTTGCAAAAAAATGCCGACAAAACTAGTGCAATAAACACCAGAATGATTTATTAAACGGAACGTTATTTTAAAACACCTTTTGTTTCTAAAAAAACACATTCTTCTACTGCTAAGTAGTACACCAACCGATAATAAACCTTATCTATATGAAAATAAAGCTGCTTTTTCAACTATTAAGTTTTTATGGCCGCAAAACTATTTTGTTTTTTTTTCTGTTTTTTTGTTCATCTGTTAATCAACTTCCTTTTTCGTGATCGTCTGATCAGTCTCATTTATGATCAGATTAATGATATAAAATGTCTATTGTTATATAAATTTCTATAAGTATTGCTCCCGGCGGCGGTTGTGTTAAATAGTCTTTTGTGGTACAAAGATAATGGAACTCTATGTTTTTTATTGTCTATGGTATTAAATGTTATTGAATGGTTTTCTAAAGGTTTGTGATTAATAATGGTCGGTATGGTTCTAAATAGTAGGTTGCTATGCGAGATGCAACAATACCGAAGCAATATGCTTCAATAATTTGATGGATATGAATAATGCATTTTTCGTTTAAACGCTTGTCTTCCATGCAGCTGGTCAAGATCTACTGAGCTCTCCTACCATAGAGTCGGTCGTCTCTTCAAACTCCACAGTCACACTGATAATTCAACCCTCATCAAGCTGTCTCTCCCCTAATGTCCCGCCGGAAACGCCGTAAGCCGAAGTTCGAGTCACGCTAGGGGTCGCCCTTAGTGCTGTTGTTGTTAGTTGTCATGATGTTAAGGTATAACGGGCTGGTGTCCGCAACTCCACGTCTAAGCGCGTATTTTGTGTGATGGATGGTAAGTGTAGTTACTCAATCCACCCTAACTCCTCGAAAAAGGCCAGCACACCCTTGATGTTGCTGGTGATCTCTCGGAGAGTATCTGGGTTTCTAAAGTACTTGGACCTGTATGTGGCGACCTCAGGGCAGTTTACGAGTAGTAGTACGTGGGCTGCCGTCTCGTCCTCCTCTATGCATGCTCTGCACAGTGGGCTGTCTGTAACTCCAATGACAAAGAGGTGTTTGTTGAATGAACCATGGCCAGTGATGGCTGCAGTGACTGTGCGCAGTTGTTTCTTTGACAGCCGGAGAGCTTGTTTAGTGAGACGACCATCAATGGCGGGAAGCGCCTCCTTGGCCTGCTTGCACTCGCCATGGTTTATCCATGATTCGTTGTGTTTGTCTGTGGTGCGTTTTCTTACCAGGGTGCGTACGTATCCGAATTGGAGTGGTACTTTGGGTTCGGGACCCACCGCGTCCATGCTCGATCCCCTTTTGGCGCGCTCATCTGCTGCATCGTTGCCTCGGGAACCGCTGTGTCCTTTGATCCATTGAATGGTTATATTATTGAGGTTACCCACCTGGTTCAGGGTTTGGTGACACTCGTGTACCTGTCCAAAATTTACTTTGTGGCTGCTTAGTGTTTGCAGGAAGGCCATGTTGTCCGAGAGTATACGGATTGAGTGGTCCTCAACCTTCCTGGCCATGATTGCAGACACAGCTAAGGAGATACCCAAGCATTAAGCCTGGAAGACCGTGTTGTGGGCCATGATGTTAGTGTATTATACAGCATGGAAGGGTAAACACCGTTATCACTCAAACCATGGGTAGTTGACTGAAACATAAAAATCAGTTCGACTCGCGACCTCGCCGCGTGATCAGCTCATGATTAAGCGCTCCGTTTGGGTCCGAAACTAGTCGGGCAATCCCGAAAAATGCACGTGAGTAAACCGTAATTAATCATAAATACAGGAACGAGTAAAAAAAAATATTTAAAAATATACGCGCGAGAAATGAGCGGCGCGGCGGTGCTACGACGCGGCGTACACACACTCGCTAACGAGACAGCTGACTGACTGGGGTAGCAAACTGTGCAGGGCCGTGCGTCGGACCACGCGGCGAATTCCCCGCGCCACCTCCCGTAGCTCGTTGCCCTCGCGCATAGGGTGAAATGCTTTAGAGGAAAAATTAAAATTTTATAAAAAAAAATAGTTTGTTATTTTTCATTGATTTTACATTCTATAAATGAAACCAAACCACTGGTTTCAAGGATAACGGTGTTTACCCTTACGGCCTGTATGTACATAGTTAGCTGATGTTGATGATGAGTTAGCTAGCCAAAGAGAAAAAAAAACCTTCCATGCAGGAAGGTCTGAGTGCAATCCCGGCCTGCACCTCTAACTTTTCTAATTATTATTCATGTGTGGATCCGAATTTGATTATAACTTGCGTTAACAATAAAGGAAAACATCGTGAGGAAATATGCAGATGAGGATTCCAGAAAAATATTGCTCCTTGGTGTGTCTAGTCTAGTCCAGGCTAGCGAAGTGAACCAAGGCCTAAACCCTTCTTATTCTGAGAAGAGGCCTATGCCCAACAGTGGGGCAGTAATGCGGTGATTACTATGCTTTTTTGTTTCGTTCACGATTTAAAAATATCGCGCGCCGAATGCTGGGTCTTGCTAGACGCCAGTGGCTAGGCGATGTATGATCACGTCATGGCATTCTAATGCTTGTTTCACACGGTGCGTGATATCGCGCACCGCGACGCACGAGCTCGCACCGACGCGACGCACCATGGGAAGAGACTCGTCCGTGGTAACGCGGACGCGTGCGGAGCGGTGAGTCGTATCAGCCGTGAGTCGGTAACTTCAAAGAAGCGGTGCGAGTTCTCTTTCACTAGATATTTTGGAATGAAAAATAGCTTCGAATCACGCACCCTCATAATGTGGCTTCTCACGGTGCGTGATTTTACGGATGAAACCAAGCACAGCCGGTGCGCGCTACCACGCACCGTGGGAAGCCAGCTTAAGCCTATCAGAACGTTGTTCTTTTGAAAATATAAATGCGTTGTCTCTCTTACACCTTCGGCTCCGCAATTGGACACCGGCGATCGTCTCTCACTCGCATAATTTTCTGACTCCCTTTACATTTGAAGTAGTTTACTAGTTACTTTATAAAAGTTTCTAGTCTTAATGCAGATAAACAAACAACTCAGAAACTTCACATAGTGTTAACATGCAAGCTGCAGACAGTACAGCGAAAAGCTTATTGCGTGCACAAACAGCATGCGATCAAGCTGTCAAAGGCATGTAGTGTCTCTCTCCGACCTAAAAACGAAGCAACAGATAGCAAGCTAAAACAGACAGCATGTTATTTAAATAGAAAAGTCACTAAATAATTCCCTAAATAAATTATTGGTCAGTAAGAAAAATCAGCCGACAAGCAAAACACTACGCAAAATGATTCTATTATGATTTTCAGTTTTGTCCCCCGATTCAGAACCTATTCAATAAGCAGTTGTCGACAGATTTGGTTTGTTATATCGTTCCGTCTATGATTCTCTCGTAACGATAGAAAAACAGACTGATCGAATCGTTCCACTGGTTCTGATAGAAATTACAATAACTCAATCACGATAAGTGTGGTGTTCGTCGTCGGAGAATTCCATTCTGTATTTCCAGAACGTTTCATCAGATCATAACGGAATTTATTTATGCGACCACCTTGCGAGTATACTCTTTCTTTTTGAAAATGGGTAAAAAAACCGCGCTGAATATAAAACCTCCGTTATTGAAGGCGGTCAAAAAGGGTAACCTTTTCTTTTACATACTATATGGATATGCTATGCAATGACTTAAAGCTCCCACTTGTATTACCAAGTTTTAAACTGACAGAAAATACATCTCACTCTGATTAGATAGATGAATAATTATAAATATTATATCAAATGTTTATATGTCTCGCTTTTTATATCGCCATATCAGATCACTTATAATTCAATCAATGTCCGTCTACACGTGTGTTTGGACCTTGTTATAAATTATGGACAAAAATGAATACTAAATAACGACAATTTCGTGACAAAAAATAATTGGCGTACAATACAATACACAATACGATACAATACTCTTTATTGTACACAAAATAAACAAGAAACATTATTATAAAATAGAAAGGTACAATGGGCGGTCTTATCGCACTAGTGACTTCGCAACGCGGTGACACACGGGTTCAATTCTCATATAGAAGACGTTTTTGTGTATGTGAGTCTACGTGTCATGTAAAATTTATCTCTGCAAAAGTAACCATGATACAAGAAAAATAGCATAGCAGAAGGAATATATTTTATGTTTTTTTTTTTTTTTTTTTAATAAAATAAAAAAAACACCTTAAAAAACTAAAAAAAGAGTGAAATAATTAGCATCATATAAAATTAACAGTTTCAGAAGTCCGTGGCTTTTATTTGTTTCAGTGTAGAATTTCACCGACTTCTGAAAAGGTTAATTATACAATATTTTTTTAGAAACTTTCAGTACTATTGTAATCCTCCTTCTTTATGAAGTCGGTTAAAAATAAACGTAAGATCTAGTGAGAGAGCAGTGATGGAGGAGGATCGAGTTTAATCCCTGCCCGCACCTCTGACTTTTTGAATTCATCCGCTGATCACAGCTTGATTATCATTTTCGTTAACAGTTAAGGAAAAGATCGTAACGAAACCTGCACAACTGAGAGGGCTTTAAAAAGTCTTGATGGTGTATGCTGTCTGCCAACTCGCACCAGGCCAGCGTGGTGGAAACCCTTTTCATGATGATAAGAGGCCCGTGCCCAGCAGGTGACAGCCATAGGCTGAACAATGTAAAAAATAGGTAATAGTAAAAAAATTGGGAATAGTAAAAAAATTGGTAATAGTAAAAAAATTGGTAATAGTAAAAAAATTGGCAATAGTAAAAAAATAGATAATAGTAAAATGAATAGGTAATAGTAAAAAAAATGGTAATAGTAAAAAAAAGTAATAAAATAGGTAATAATAATATTGCATTATTTCTATTCTTTATTTCATTTTTCGTGACTATGCAAGCCTCATAGGTACCTCCTAATATGTCGACACCAGCGAACCGCTATACAATAACAAGATTAGCTGCTATTAATGCTAAAACGCTGCTATTGACATTTAATACTTGGGGTTAACCTGATAAAATTATTGCTGTATAAAATTATTGCTGTATAAAGTGACAGGTAGCCGACCTTGTCCTAGTACTTCGTAGGTTTATACTATAGCCCGGCCATTAAAATGTTGTTTAAAAGGTAAACACACCATTCATTGTTGATGACACCCCTAAACTACACCACTAGTAGTGTTATTGATAAAACGATTTGGTAACGACACCACCGTAATGTTGGTTTAATATCAAGATAAATATATCGTGCTTGTTTATTTTATACATTTTGTACTGTCGATCTTAGATACAGGTTTATTATGTCGGTATAAAAATTTGATCAATAGTTGATAAAAACTTGTGCAATTGTCTTTTTATCCGCAAATTTCTAATTTCACATTATATTGGGAGCAACTACACACATAAACATAGTTTTCGCCAGTAGTGCCGTTAACAAATCATTTTGTCCAAGACACCACTGGTGGTGTAGTTTAGTAGTGTTATTGGCAATGAACGAATAAACCTTTGTTCGTGAAACATTCATTTTGCTTGAGGAATCCACTAAACATACACAATAACGCTTATTCTTCAGTCGTTTAAAAGTGTGTAGGTAGGTATTTTTGAATGAATTTTAAAGCAAAATGAATGTTTCTCGATCTAAGGTCTGTTTACCTTTTATACTACCTACATTTAAATGGCTGCACTATAAGGTTAGTCGGAAAAGGGGTACTAATCTGCGGGCCACATGACTGATTTAAAGCAAGTGTTAGAATTCCAAAATTCTATTGTTTCTAAAATGATTTTAATTTTAGTATTTTCAATAACCCTTCATCCTTGCTTTAGTTACGAATTCAGAAAATTGAGCTTCTAATCTGTGACCCCAAATATGACCTAAAATGTAAACATAGCTGAGGATAGATAGATTTTAGCGTATTTTTATGAAATCTTCAAATAGATAGATACATAGAATATAATTTATTGTACACCAAATTGTAACACAGCTCATAAACAATAACATACATTGAAGGGTACAATGGCGGTCTTATCGCTGATAGCTATATCTACCAGACAACCTTTGGCTGAACAGGAAGATAATGAAAAAGATAAGGGGGTAGTCCGTGGTGTACTGCTGCAAAATATATACTACACACAATACTACTTCTCTTAAACTTTTGAGGAACGTGATAGGACTAAAGTTATTTATTGTTATGGGTACTTTAATACCCTTTCAGAATATTACCCTTTCCGACTGATCTTGTGGAATATGAATATATTAGAATGCCCCACAAAAGTGGGACTTAAGTCGTCAAATTCCTCATATTGGCCACCCCATGAAAAGAGGTCTCTTCTGACTCCGCAGTCACACCGATAATTCAGCCCTCATCAAGCTGTCTGACCCCCTAAGCCCCCGCCAGCAACGCCCTTACCTGAGGTCCGAGTCCTACTAGGGGTTGCCCTTAGTGCTGTTGTTGCTAGTAGTCATGATGTTAGTGTAGTATAAGAAGTTAGATTAGGTTAAGTATTTTACTTCGTCCCCTATTGGCTGGAGACCCTTCGGTCATGCCAATAACTGTCCGGATAGATAGAAATGATCCGCAAGGGGCCATATCTACGAGCAGACGGATAGTTTTTTTTTTAAATACCGTGACGATTCATTGAAAAATGCGAGCGGCACCACGCTTTAAACTGTTGCTATAAAACACTTAATTAATGTTTTAATGATCGTCTATTGTTTTGATGATACTTAACGATCCATACACATACAGTGATTAATGTTTCGTTTTAATCGTCTGATTGATGTCAGATCGTTACATTTTTCATGTAGTTAAGATTTCTGTGTTTTGGTTTTTACTATTCATTTAATAATGGTTGGTATTTTTTATTATTACTTGTTTGATTCCAATCGCATCTGATGGTAAACGTATAAAGGGTCTAAGATAGAGCACGGGAATCCAAGTAACAAAGATATAGATGGATATACACCTCTGGCTCTCACAAACACACGAGGGAACACAAGAAACTGCTTGGCGCCGGACTTTAAAGTGAGGTTGGTAGCTAGCCAGGCGGACCATAAAGATCCTTACCACCAAGTGCGCTAAATGTTGTTGAATCTTACAACACGCGTCTATTTCCAGCGTGTGGTCAGAAAAAAAAAATATAATCTTAGTGTGATATTTTAATTAAGTGTATTCCTTCTGTTTTATTTCTTTTAGTGTACAGTAAAGTATATCTATCTATCTATCTATCTATATTCTTTTTAAATTCGATTTTGTGATGTCATATTATAATAAGCTTGAGTAGACGTGTCCTGACCATTTTGAACATACGGTTTCATTTTGGGCAAAGATACACCATCCCGTCTCCATCCTTGGGTTCCATAAAATAGATTTGTCAAGACGAAATGCACCCGCGGTTGTAGCATTGATAATATCACTGCGACACATACAAATTTCAGTAAAACAGATACCATTCTTACGGTCTACCATCATGCAATCTCTCGGACTCTCAATCGATATTCATATTCCCTTTATTGACACTACCTTATGTAGGAAATTGCATCCACAGAGCTATATCCTTGGACAGGATTCTGAGGCGGATATTATATTACCTTCTACATTTCGGGCATTGTTTGAAGGCAATAACGGTATTCGGTTCCTTGACCAGAGATATATGAATCATTGATGTTTAGCTATCTTTTTAGGGTTACTTCAAAATGAAAATATGGAACCCTTATAGCATCACTTTGTTGTCCATCTGTCTGTCTGTTTGCACGAGCGACAGCACGAGACTTAACTGCAACTTAAAATTGACCGTTTAATAATTTAGCCAAAAGCTAAACAAACTCCCTAAAAATGCACTTCAACATTTATGTTTTCACCAAAGATCCGAGAAAAAAACACGCTCGCTTCGCTCGCGCTGATGCTGCGTCAAAGGCAACTTTGCTCCACGACAAAGCTCTCTTAAATGCAATTAAAATTACGTTCATGTTTCCAAGAAAATATCGCTGTATCATTTATATTCCTATCCCGAGTAACCCCACAAAATTACCTTATACAAGGTTAGTCGGAAAGGGGGTACTAATCCGAAGCCCACTTACAGTATCGCTGATGACTGTTTGAAAGCAAGTGTTAAAATTTCAAAATTCGATATTATTTTTTCCAAATAAAATGCTTTTTATTTTAGTTTTTTCAAAAATTCTTCATCCCTGCTTTAGTTACAAATTTAGAAAATGGTGCTTCTAATTCATGACCCCAAATATGACCAAAAATGTAAAACACAGCTGATCATAACTGGGGATACATAGATTTTAGAGATTTTTTTTTGAGATTTTTGAACAACTTTTTCTCTTAAACTATTGAGTTTTGGGAAAAGTTGTAGAACAAAAGTTATTCATTATTATGTGTACTTTAACACCCTTTCAGATTAGTACCCCCTTTCTGACTAACCTTGTATAACGGTGCGGAACCCTCAGGCCGTGAGTCCTTCTCGCACTTGTCCAGTTTTTTTATTATTATTTATCTTGGCGCGTTAGGCCCTCGCATCTGATGGTAAGCGCAGACAGGCTCTAAGATGGAGCACAGGAATCCAAGCAACAGTGATATAGAGAGATTCCCCTATATTCCTCTGACTCTCACATACACACGACGGAACACAGTAAACTGCTTGGCGCCGGAATTTAATGTGGGCTCTTCCATTCTCCTCTATCAGCCGTTAACTCAATACTCATTTCTTTCTAACCCGTATAATCTTTCACACAATCCATCCATCTTTTCTTTGGCCTACCTCTACTTGTATATCCATCCACATTCGTATTAAACACTCTTCTGGTAACATGACTATCTTCCCTCCGCATAATATGTCCATACCACGCTAACTTTATTACTCATCAATTTTTGTCACTGGCGCTACTTTCAAACTTACTCTGACACATTCATTCCTTATCTTATCCATTTTTGTCACTCCACACATCCATCTCAACATGCGCATGTCCACTAAATGCTCCGTCCCCTGTCTGTGCAACAAACAAACAAAAATACAGTCCACTACTTGCACAATTGGCAACAACGATACAACTCAAATATCTCTCTTAATTTCAGGTCATTGCCCTCAAGGTCAACAGTTCAACAACAAAGGTCGTATAAACCTAAACCTAAACGTAACTTATTATGTGTAACATATTACTTACAGTTGGTGTCACATGTTGAACACATAAATGAGTATTCTCCAAGTTATCCAACATTACTGAGAGGCACGCATATAAGTTTTGAGTTAGGGTTGACACATAGTGTAAGCGTTGCTATATTGGTGAATATTTTGCTGGCATAGCAGCAAAATCCATGCATCCATGCTTCTTAGATTTTTCAATCCTATACAAATAATGTGCAAAAACAATATTTAGTTTTAATTCCGACAAATTAGATCGCTAGTTTGGATGCAGTATGCAGCACCACCCTCCCGCCCACAAACATATGCACAGAAGGAGTGAAAAAATGCAACATGCAACCAAACCAATGCGACACGTGTTTCACCCCTTCACGGGGCACCCTCAGGAGATGTTGACTCCTGCCGGGGTTGTGGTGCATGCAGCTGCGAATCCCGCGACCCAGGCTAAGGGACAGGAGAAGGAACACCGTGGGTTTTTAGCCGATAAGAGTCCCGATAACCCTTCGCCATCCCCGGGTGAAGGATATACATAAGGATAAAGACAAGATAAAACAGTAGATGTTGACTCCTCGACCACTTGGACGCGAAACATGTTTCGCGTCTCCTCAAAAGTAACGCCTGATTCCGTCATTTATTTTTCAATCCTATCTACTGCTCGATATAGGCCTCTCCCAAGTTGCACGACAATATCCGGTCCTCCGTCTCCGACGGGGTAAACGCACCTAAAATACCGGAGTATGCCTACTGTGGGGCAACGTTTAATTGTTGTTTATCAGCCTTTACTTTCCCTCTGCTAGGCAAAGGCCTCCCCAAGTTCTTCCATGTAACTACTCTTTTTCTGCGCCACTTCAAACCAGCTCTCGCGGTACACATCTAAGTCATATCGCCACCTCTTTCTGGGTCGACTTCGGCGGCGTCGTCTATTTTCAAGTACCTATTGTATGGAGGCGCTTGCCCAGCGGTCATTATACATGCGGTTGATGTGACCCGCCCAATCCCATTTGTGTTTGGCAGCATTTTTGGCTTCTTCTATCATCCCCGTTTTAGAGCACAACGTTGTTTAATTAAACGAATCGAAATTCTGGCAACATGCGAATTAAAATGCTACAACATGCGAAAGCGAATCGATGCGAAAAGATGAAAACATATGTATGCATGTTCATACTAAATGCCCATTTTCGTCCAACGTCAATTACCGAACATGGATCTCCTAGCAGTAACAGTTAATTGAAAGTATTGCCAAATCACCACGTTAAGCAACTAAGAACCTTACAACAAACTCCTTAAGAGCCATCACACAAGAAAATCGATTCTAAACAAAGCTTCGTAATAGGGTGACAATGCAAGGACGATCACGCGACAGGAAAGGAATAATTTAGTAAATTACCCCCCATCCGCACCCCGACCGGACCACCGACTGATGGACGAAGGATTTGTGGAATAATTGATACCGTGGGAAATGTAATGTAACGTCAACTGCGTTTTGCCTAGCCTTTTCCCAACTATGTTGGAGTCAACATCCAGTCTAACTAGATGCGGCTGAATACCAGTACCACGTACCAGTACCACCAGTACACGGAGCGACTGCCATCAGACCTCTGCAACCCAGTTACTGGGCATTGGCAGGATCCTAAGGTTAGATCGGTTGTCAGATTTTAGAGCTTCTGACCAGTATGATACCCAGGACTGATGACTTAACGTTCTATCCGAGGCATGGAGGAGTCTTGATGGGTAAAGAACGGTTACCCATCCACGGACTCGGTATATCATGAACTAGTATATTAATGAACGCGTTATGCTATCCGTGGCTCGGCTCGAACTCGGTACGGATTCAGCCCGGGCTTTAGCATAAAATTTACGCTAGATTTATTTATTCATAAGCAGGTTTAGCAATGTGAAAAAAGCAAAGAACAAAATTAATTGATTACTTACAAAAAATGCGAATTCTCATTTATAAACCATTTTTGATGTACCTACCTACATTATTATTTTACTTTATTTTGATGCTGCTTACTTCAGATAAGTTGATAAAAAAGTTTGCATATATAATACAGTTTGAGGAGAGTGCATTATAATAGGTTCTATGTATCACCCCATTTCGTCCTTTGGGTGCCATAAAAGGCAAGCACGTATTATTGCAATAAAGCCCGTCACACACTTAGCTATAACTAATATATAGATATTGATATCCCAAAATATATTATGCCAAAATATATTGTTATTACACCGAATTAAAAAAAGGGGAAGGTTCTTTTTCATCGGAATTTTATGTATTCGGCGAAAATTCTGTACTACGTGAATCTATTTCGATGATTATTTTTATTGGAAAGGGAGTACCTCAGGAATGGTGAACATTGATGAAGACCTTCGCAGATAAACATTAGAACTCTTCGATGGATAACAGCAAATCACTTTCGATTGCTGTAATCGCATGTTTATGTATTTGTTTATGTCACTCAAAATAGAAAAATAAAATTATTTAAAAAAATATGAAAAACCGACTTTAAAAAACACTGAAAAGAGTTAAATAATTACATCATAAAATTAACAGTTTTAGAAGTAAGTGCTAATGCACCGACTTCGGAAACTGTTTATTTTAGAATAATTGAGGTAATTATTTTAATCTTTTCAGATTTAAATGAAGACGGTTTTTATTTTTTTAGTCAATATTTATTAGTAATACTTATTATAGATGCATATGTGTCATTCAAAGATTATGATAGACAATATATATTCTCCGATGGATTGGGCAGAGATGTATAATACACCCTCATTTCGCCGTTATGTTTATAGACAATTTATATATCATATTACGTCTTGATATATATATTATAGTTACGTGTGTGATGGGCCTAAAACACACAACATATTTTATTTAAATATCAGCTAAATGTATGCAGCTGACATATTATGCTACTTATATATTTATGATATATATAATATAATTAATTTGTTAAATCTGCACAGCCAATTTGCGTGTTATGATATATCATTTAAATTAGCTCAATTTGTTGCTATTGTGCAAATTAACTGAGCTTAAATTGGACGTGATTACAGCTGAAACTCATTCTGTAATGTATGAATGTTGTGCTAGCATTTCGGCATGAATTTGTTTGTAAATTGATAGGTATGATATAGGTATTGGCTCTCTGGCTTTATCAATGGCTATCATTGCCGAAAAATGGCTATATCACCATAAGAGTGCCTTTCCACCACAGATATATGCTATGCAGCTATGCTGCGAGAATGTAAAAGCTAAGCTAAGAAACTATGTGACCGTTTCCACTGATGCTAAGCTATGTAGCAGAGCGAGTAAGATGCGCCATGAAAATGCGCCGCCGCAAGGTAGCTGTACGAGGAAGATGCGCTGCTCGAACTACTGTAGGTACACTTCTCTGCACATAGCTACACCACTCGCGACCATCCATAGCACGCATCCATAGCTTGCATCTGCAGCACGCATCCTTCCATATAAAAAACGTAGGTACTCTCATACCTTTAGGGTGCCTTTCCACCAGAGATGTGCTATGCAACGTTGCTATGGATGCGTTTGATATCCACCAATCATATTCATTGGTCCACATAGCATAGCACTGGTGGAAACTGATTCAACTAAGCTAAGTTTTTTATATGGAAGGATGCGTGCTGTGGATGCGTGCTATAGATGCGAGCTATGAAAGCGTCCTATGGATGGTCGCGAGTGGTGTAGCTATGTGCAGATGCATTCCCTATTGTCGATACGTCGCATATCTCGAGCTGCGCATCTTCCTCGCACAGCCATCTTGAGGCGGCGCATTTTCATAGCACATCTTACTCGCTCCGCTACATAGCTTAGTATCAGTGGAAACGGTCACATACTTTCGTAGCTTAGCTTTTACATTCTCGCAGCATAGCTGTATAGCACATCTCTGGTGGAAAGGCACCCTTATTCTAGTCTATTTTGAATAAATGAGTTTTTAAGTTAGAAGTTAAAAATCATTTCCTTATGATCGTTATTGAAGCAGTTTATAACTATTTAATCATTTTTTATTTAGCCTGCAAATTGTGACTGGAACGATAACCGGACAGTGCTCACTAAACAAACACTTCCACACGATAGGCATAACGGACAGCCCTCTGTGCAGAGCATGTATGGGGGCCGAAGAGACGGTCGCACACGTGCTCCTGGAATGCTCAGGGGTCACCCGAATACGAGAAACAACCCTTGGCGCACCGGAATCACTCGCAAGTGTTCTGAGCGGACTGAGAGCCCTAATCTGCTTCTGGCAGGAGGTGGGCTGGTTGGAATGATGGCCGCCATGGCCCACGTACAATGGTCCACTTAAAGGACTAAGTGCGGAAACCACATCTCCTAACATAACTATTTAAATGTTATTACGTTCTCGTACCTACGTAAGTACAACAAAAATAAGGAGATAACTGGGTTTGAAATGTAGCAACATTAAGCGTGGGTGCAAAGATCAAAGGGGCATATAAATATAGGTACGACTCTTGAGCCATCACTAGCTAGTACAATAACCTAGGCATTTCCTTTACTAGGTATTTCTACACGCGTGGGCTAACTAGATATCGATTTTGTTCTAAACTATAAGGTAGTTTGTAATGGTTATTCCCATTTAGCAGAACAGGAATTATAGTCAGACTTAATGCAATGCATTCTTGTGACTATGTGCTGCACCTAATTTAGTATCGTCTAACTGAAAATATGGCTCGCTTCCTAGTCAGCATTCTAATTGCGCAACACACTCGTAATCGCTATATCTTTGATTTTGACAGGTCAACAATTTCCATTGCATCGTATGTTTTTATTAACAATCCGACTTTTCCACAACTATGTACCACGCAATGAATATTGTTTTGACACATCAACTGTCATGATTGATGTTGGTTACGTTACACAATTTCCCAGCAGTTCTACTTCGATGATATCACAATTATACTGGGTGTAAACGAATTTGTGTTATTCCTGAAAACCACATCGTCACATCCACGGCAAACTTACGAATCTGCAAAATGTGTATTTTGCAAGAGAACATTTTGAAGCATAAAATTAAATATTAGCCTGTAACTGTCCCACTGCTGGGCAAAAGCGTCTCCTTATATAGGGAAGGAACGAGCATAAAGTCCAGGTTTCCTCACGATGTTTTCCTTCATCATAATTATGTCAGTGGCGTCTTAGATAAACTGAGAAAGTACATTTATGACATTGAGAAAGTTACATTGGTACATGACTGGTATGAAACTGCAATCAGGTGCGAAATCTGGCAGATTTTGTTTTCAAAATGTAACTTTTTTAAGGTACAATTAACAGATGTTTAATATTTTACAAGAATCAGAAATAACCGTACATTCGTAACTTTACCTCATCATAACATTAGAAAGTTTGCCGTGGATGTGACGATATGATCTATTACTGGTATATATTAACCCCGCACGAGATTTAGAAAGAATAAAAAAAACTTATCTTGACTAAACCACCTAATAATGATACAAACAAAAATAGCAAAAAAAAAATGTTATAGAAAATTTCGATGCAACGGATACATGAATGAAAGCACATTGACACAACTGACAGGCACGACTAGAGTGCGATACCGCTCCTCGCGACAGATCAGACAGAGCTGTGTGTCGCTGGGTAGTTTATTGCGCCATTTCTTCTTCACAGTATGAACACTAGGAAGCGGTGAACAGAGGGTGCTTTTGGGAGCTGTATTTTGTAACATTGAGGTTCAAAAAGAACTAAGTGTTTCTAGCCTATTTTGAATGAATGAGTTAAAAAAGGACATTTTCCTCTCTAAATAATTCTTTGGGTTTGTGGTCTATAGAGATCCATGTATATATAGAATTGGACATATAATATTCTAGAGGCTATGCAAGGTTAGTCGGAAAGAGGGTACTAATCCGCGGGCCACTTACGCGTCATCCTACGTGAGCGATCTACAAGCGACGCGAAGCGGCGCGGCGCGACGCGGAAACAACAAACAGTCGATACCTATTGCTATTATAATAATATAATATATATAATATAATATAATACCTATTGAAGTGGCCTACGTGACCAAACGAACGTGGAGTGCGGCGCGGCGCGGCGCGAAGCGAAAGCTGTCAGTTGGCTTGATAGTTTCACGCGAACTGGATGCGGTGCCGTACAGTGCTACTGAATGACGGCGGCCCGCGGCGAGCGGTCCGCGAGCTCTTAAGACAAATTCGCCGCTTCGCACCGCATCGCGTGTCACGGCATCGCATCGCTTCGCAGTTCGCGTCGCTTTAAACCGCCTACGTAAGACGTCGCGTTAGGCTGAGCATCCACCAGAGCTGTGCGAGGAAAATGTGCGGTGCGAAAATGTGTAGTGAGGAAGTGAAACGGTGTGACCCTATCCACCAGAACTGTGCGAGGAATGTGTAATGTGTTAATGTGTACAAATGAGCGGTGCGAGGATGGGTAGCGGACTCATTTCGAATATGAGGGAGAATAATACACATTCCTAGCAACACATTCCTCGTAACACATTTTTCGCAACACATCCCTCGCTCGCATTTCTTGCTTGTTTTGTATGATCAAAAACCTTTCACCACTAAGCCCATATCCACCAGAGCTGTGCAGAGCGAAGCTAGATATATGAAGTGATTCTATTGGTCCTTACAAAACACATTCCTCGCTACGCAGCTTAGTACAGCTCTGGTGGATGCTCAGAATTAGGCCGATATTAATAACCGATCTCAATCAAAATTCTCTGGATTGCTAAGGTTTTGACATTAGCTGTATAGAATTTCTGTCAAAAACCTAGATCAATCCGGAGATTTTGGATTGAGATCTGATATTAATATCGGCCGTTACAGTATCACTGATGACTGTTTTAAAGCAAGCGTTAAAATGTCAAAATTCTATAATTTTTATTTCCATGCTAAATGATTTTTCTCTTTAGTTTTTACAAAAATCTTCATACCTGCTTTAGTTACGATTTCAGAAAATGAAGCTTCTAATCCGTGACTCCTAAAACCTAAAATATCAACACAGCTAATCATAGCTCAGGATAGATAGATTTTAGCGTATTTTTATGAAATCTTTGAACAGCTATTTCACTCAAACTATTGACTTTTGAGGAAAGTTGTAGAACAAAAGTTATTCATTATTATGGGTAGGTACTTTAACACCCTTTTGAGATTAGTACCTACTCCCTTTCCGACCAACCTTGTATATATTTACGTATGGTCTCTGATGTTACCAGTCTGATTGCCCAACGTTGGGATATGGCAAGTAGATTAAAGATGAGCTGCCTCGTTGGTCTAATGGTCACAAATGCAAATGCTGTGCGTTAGGTGCTAGGTTCGATCCCCCAGTTTGGGCAAATTGTTTGTGGGTTTTTCTGTGTGGAATTTCTCAGTAGCAGCCCGTTGTCCGGATTTGTGCCCGGTTGATGACAATAGGCTCGCCCCTTATTACATCATCATCATCATTGTCCTCCTGCCCTTATCTGAACTTATTTTGGGTCGGCGCAGCATGTATTTTTTTTCTTTATAAGGTCCATCTATTCATACACGAAATATTTTAAGGGATACATCTATAGGTGGTAAAGAAGCAATATCAATTTAAAAAAAAAAAAACTAAGTAAATTTTTTAAAAATTAAATATTTAATTTAAATTTATTCTATACACATAACAAACACTGGCTCATTACTATTTTCAACATCCATTACGCTAGTTTCTACGTAATATTTATTGTCATTGAAGCGTGAATATTTTTTTTTTAAATTTATGCGTAATGTCTCAAGCATTATTACGATTAGAATAATTACTTTAAAAAATATACTTAAAAAAAACATTTTTTTTGCTTAGCTATTGCTTCTTTACCACATAAAGATGTATCCCTTAAAATATTTCGTGTATGAATAGGAATAGATGGACCATATACAAGATTAGTTAGAAAGGGGGTACTAATCCGAAAGGGTGTTAAAGTACCCATAATAATGAATAACTTTTGTTCTACAACTTTTCCCAAAAGTCAATAGTTTGAGAGAAACAGATGTTCAAAAATCTCAAAAAAAAAAACTCTAAAATCTATCCATCCCCAGTTATGATCAGCTGTGTTTACATTTTAGGTCATATTTGGGGTCATGAATTAGAAGCACCATTTTCTGAATTTGTAATTAAAGCAGGGATGAAGAATTTTTGAAAAAACTAAAATAAAAATCATTTTATTTGGAAAAAAAATATATCGAATTTTGAAATTTTAACACTTGCTTGCAAACAGTCATCAGCGATACTATAAGTGGGCTTCGGATTAGTACCCCCTTTCCGACTAACCTTGTATATCTTTATTAGCTGTCATCTCAGTAGTCACCCTCTTTCTTGTCATATCATCTTTTACATTATCCATCCATCGTTTCTTTGGACTTAAACATAACGGCGAAATCTTCTATCGTTTTCGCACGCTCTACGAGAATAGGTCATGCCGTAGTGAAAAGATAAGCCAGTCAGCAAGGTTGGTAGCGGGGCTGACTGCCCAGGGAGCGCTGGACGTACGAGACGTATGAAAGTGTACTATAAATACACTCCTGCCCAACCCTTCGGGGATTACAAGCGTGATAATATATTAGTAAAGGTGAAATAATAGTGATTTATCAAACTCCCGTCCAAACTTAAAACCTACATTCTACAGATAAATCTATAATAATATCATCGCATTCAAATGTGGTCTAACGACGCACATCCAACGCACATTTGCGATTAGCCGCTCCTACTGTAATTGAGTTTAGTGTTGCGACTAATCTATCGTCGATATTATCGGTAATACGATAGATATAATTGACATGATGCGTTTGTATATTAGTTTGTATTTAAGCATAAAGCATCTACTTACGATAATTAAGTGATCGGATACCCAGATACCAAAATTAAGGTTTAGGGTGCCTTTCCACCAGAGATATGCTATGCAACTAAGCTACGAAACTATGTGAGCGTTTCCAATGATGCTAAGCTATGTAGCGCAGCGAGTAAGATGTGCTATTAAAATGCGCCGCCGCAAGGTAGCTGTGCGAGGAAGATGCGCAGCTCGAGCTATGCGACGTATCGACAATAGGGAAGGCATCTGCATATAGCTACACCACTCGCGACCATCCATAACACGCATCCATAGCTCGCATCCACAGCACGCATCCTTTCATATAAAAAACGTAGCTTAGTTGAATCAGTTTCCATCAGTTCTATGCTATGTGGACCAATGAATCTAATTGGTGGATATCAAACGCATCCATAGCAACGTTGTATAGCACATCTTTGGTGAAAAAACACCCTTAATTGAAATTGAAAATATTTATTTCAGACCAAGCACACAGTAATTGATACAAGTCCATATTAAGTTAGTAGGTAGATACTTATAGCTATGTTAGTAAAATTTAATGGGACCAATGCCTCAGGATTTGGCTATCCACTCTGTCCGACACCGCGCTCAGAAGCGTGTTGGTGCTACCCTTTACCCGAGACCACAGGGAGGCCGTTCTTTTGCGAAGCACCGCCTGGAAGCCGTCCGTGCTGTGTCCGGCGAACATGCCGGAGGCGCTGCACCGCCATGGAAGCCCCAACAAACCCCTGAACGCGTTGTTATACTGGAAGCGCAGAGTATTGCAGACTTTTTTATTGTAATTGCTCCACGGGTTGCAAGTGTATAACGTTTGGCAATAGCTTTTAAATAGTGTGACTTTAACACAACTTTCAAATTTTCCTAATCAACTTTGAACCTAATGCTTTTGCGATAAAGATAAAAATTATTAAAGAAATTTGACAGATTGTAGTAGCTTGTTGTACTGGCGTCTGAGGGTCTACTCCCTAAGCACGAAGTCCGTGGTTTCGGCGTTAGTTACGAGTGTTTCCTACTCCCTATCACCTACGGACATACGATTATTTCGGCGCCCGAACTAAGAATGAATGACAATACGATTTGACAGTTGTCCCTACTACCGATGTGTTTTTGCCCGTCCTAAAAGTTGAACTTGACACTTGTTTTGTTCACTCCTACTTAAAGTGTTAAAGTCACACTATTTAAAAGCTATTGCCAAACGTTAAACCGGCCCACATTTTATTTGACCGGTAAACATTCACTGGGGGTCATGAGCCCCTTAATGATCTCAAAAATCCACTTGGCAGACGGAAAGGTGATCTGGAGGACAGTTCTGCGCATCGTCATGATGTACCAATTAATTTAATGATGATTGTAACATAATAAATGATTGTCGGTACAGGGGGCCTACTCCCTAAGTCCGTCAACGAAAATAGTCGCCCGTCCGAAAGTAGCCCGAAACGTAGGAGTGAACAAAACGTTAGACGACACGTTTGGTGCAGTGGCTGAGTGAAAGGCTTCTCTGCGCTACGGGTCGTGAGTTTGATTCCCACACGGAACAAAAATTTGTATGGCCTACAGGTGGCTGTTTCGGGTCTGGGCGTTTGTTTGTGAGATTTGTGTCTGTAAACGCACCCACTACAAGAGAAATCTTAGTGTGGAGCAAAGTATATTTAAAGAAGAAAAAAAAATTTGTCTAGTACAGTCAGCATCAGAAGTAGATGAGCAACTCAGCTGTCCAAATAATTAAACACATTCAAGGTACCAAAAACATCTATGCAACAAAACTCTTCAAATTGTTTTGAGCATCATAAACTCCAAATATATCTGAGCAGTCACATTGTCAAATATTTATTTACAAACTAAAGGTCTATGGTAAGTAAACAAGCTAAACATTCAAAGGTAACTAAGCAACACGTTATTCAGAAAGTCAGGATAGCAACGTAAAATGAATTGTATCTGATTGTACTTAGAGTCATAAATTAAAAGTTCAAAAATAAATACAATGTGTACTATTGTGTCAATACAGCATTTTTTCTTTTTCTTCATATAGCTATATCCCTTTCATTTCGTGCGTGACGTCATTGACGTGTCTTTTGTTTATAATAATCTGATAGTCAAGTTATAGGAAAATATCGTAAGGAAATTGAAACGAGTATTTATTCCACGCGAAAGCCATTAAATTCGAAACAGTCAGTTTGAATGAAACTGTCATTTTTATTTGCTACATTTTCTAGTAAATCTTCAGGAATTGAATTCGTAATAAATACCTACAAAATACCTCGGTTCATTTTAACCATGTTTTGGACTGATAACCGTGCTCAAAAAAGTACAAAATCTGTTAAACGTCAATTTAATTACTCGGTTAAAAGATATCTGACGATGTAAAATCAGCCCGACTAAGCACGCACTGAGTTGCTATATGATTTTACGCAAGCGGTTTGCAAATGCTTCTTTTTATAATTATCGTGTCGGCACGAGCTATACAAGGATAGCTCATGCCGTGGTGAAAAGATTAGCCAGTCAGCAAGGATGGTAGCGAGGCTGACTGCCCAGGGTGCGCCGGACGTACTGAAGTGTCGTCACTCGTGGAGGCTCTTTTCATGCACCCGTTTTTTTTCAAATGTTAAAAGCGCTATACAGCTTATCTATGAACAGGCACTGTAGCCTGATTTTGGTAGTCAATTATCATCGAATCGCATCGAATATACCTTTAGCCAAAATCTAGCACGATACGTTTTAAAACAGTCATTTTAAAAAGAACCGCTGGTGCGTGCGCTGGTATAGAAAGTTAAATTAATAGTAGCTCACCGCCTGCCTTTAATTGTAATGCCTGCATTTTAATCTTAATAATGTCACAGGATACTGTATACACCTTACAGCGATAACACACTGGCATGGCGGTCGAATCCATATTGCTACAGAGAGAGCCACTGGCACTGCGAACAGTAGCATATACGTGCGTTCGGTTTTTTTGAAGAGCGAAATGTAACGCGCTTGAATGCGCGCATCCAAAAACTTAAAAGAAAGTAAAAACCGACTAAAAAAAAACATAAAATTAACAGTTTCAGAAGTCGGTGGCTAAAATTTTTTTCAGTGTAGAATTGCACCGTCTTCTGAAACTGTTAATTTTATCATGTGGTAATTATTTTACTCCTTTTAGTTTTTTTTGATGTCGGTTTTTACTTTTTTATAAGTTAATTTTTATTAAATACGTTTTAGTGCCATAAATTAAACCCTCTCTCCTCCATACTCTCTGTGCTTTCTCTCCCTCTCTCTTCATAACCTTTATTTTTGACTTTGCCGTAGTCGGGTATAATAAGCCCTTTCATGCGATACCTTACACGAAATAATTTAAACATTCCGGAAAGTGGGGGGAGGGGGTTTGACGCACCCCCTCGTTTTTCCAGTAGTCAGTTACCAACAAAACATATAAACAAAGCAATATTAGTTATTTGAGAATTTTGCTTTGATCCGATGAGGAGTTCCGTTCCATAACTTTGAAGTTCATGGTCTAATCATAACAACATTTATAAGAGACTAAACGAAAAGTACCTATACCCTCTCCAAGAAAAAAAAAATTTTTCAAATCTATACTAATATTATAAAGAGGTAGAATTTGTTTGTTTGTTTGTATGTAGGAGGTAATCTCCGAAACTACTCATCCGATTTCAAATTTTTTTTCACCAATAGCAAGCTACGTTATCCCTGAGTGCTATAGGCTATATTTTGGGATCAACAATTAGGGATCCGTAAATTAACGCGAGCGAAGCCGCAGGCAAAAGCTAGTCGGTTAATAAATGACTGAGTTCTGAGGTAACAAATATAAAAAAAAAACAACCGAATTGAGAACCTCCTCCTTTTTGAAGTCGGTTATAAACGAGCATAAATCAAGGTCTGTAACCGCCCTAAAACGTCTAGGTTTGTAACAGGCCGTAGTATCACTGAGCAATGTATTGAGAAATGGTTATTGTTTTCATATTTTTGAACACTTTGGTTGCTTAGTTACATTTGACTACCTCAGTTGACAAGATGATTTGTTTGCATAGAAATATTTGAATTGCGAGTGTTCAGATGATTTTGATACATTGGATGCTAACAATAGTTTGAACGCTATTGTTGTGCAGATGTTATTGTGTTTTTGAGAGTGTAGAATTATCTGAGTACCTGAACTGCTTCTATGTATCTGATGTTGACTGTACAACTTTTCGGCCGGGCAAAAACACATCGGTAGTAGGGACAGTTGTCAAATCGTGTTGTCATTCATTCTTAGTTCGGGCACCGAAATAATCGTATGTCCGTAGGTGATAGCTAGTAGAAAACGCTCGTAACTAGCACCGAAACCACGGACTTTGTGCTTAGGGAGTAGACTCCCAACGCCAGCACATCAAGCTACTACAATCTGTCAAATTTATTTAATAGATTTTCGTCTTTATCGCAAAAGCGTTAGGTTCAAAGTTAATTGGGAAAATTTGACAGTTTCGGGTAGTTTGATGTGCTGACGTCTGTACATAAACGTACGTTAAAAATTCGTGTACCACTAATAGAAATTCAACATTTTAATTTTGTAGTTAAATAAATCAAACAAAGCATTTTTTTTAAATTTTGAAATAAAGTAAATAATTATACTGAATGGCTAAATTGACATAAACGTGGTATTCAAAGAATAGTGTCATGTACACACGGCTACACATCAAGCTATACATTTCCAGTTTACACTGACTTCTCACTGTAAGGAAACCCTATACAATGCGAGATCAGCTTATACTGGAAATGTATAGCTTGATCTGTAGCCGTGCGTACCTATATCATTATTAACTAAAAGTTCACATTTACTTCAATAAACTTTCATTACAACAAGATGACAATAACCCTATTGTCATCTTGTTATAATGAAAGTTTATTGTAGTAATCAAATAATTAAATAAGTAATCAAATATAATTAAAGTATTTGACTGAAAAAAATGTATTAGTCCGTCAGTTAGATTATCAAAAAATATTTGACCCGTATTCTTTATTTTTTTACGTAAACCAAAATTGACGAAGAAACACTTTTAAAATTGTCAAAACGTCACAAGCAAGTACAATTTTTATTTGCTTGTGACGTCACAAGCCCCCACTCTAAAGTTTTGATGCGTTTTATCTTTCCAAATAATCATAGATTTAACAAAAGAAAAAATACGTGTCCATTATTTTTCAAAACTCTAATTAGCGGACTAATTAGATTTGCAATTTATTGATGCTGTCAACATGCCTATTGACATATTATCATAAATATCATTATCGCATTTTCATAAAAGAATGGAATACCCTGGGGTATTTATATTCATCGATAACATTATCCCTTCCCTAGCCCCAACCGCAGGTGTGGCGCTTACATTACATTGCTATCATTCGAACTAGGAATGTCGATATTCTTTCCGTCTCGATACATATCGACCGGCAGCAACTCTATCGGTTCAGTGTATCGAATACAAACGTACATTGCACAAATTTTTGTGGTCACCTCTACTCAGTATTAATATTATTTGATAGAGAAATTAGATAGATTTCCATGCAGATAATATTAAATTAAACCAATGTTTTGATTTGGGAATTGTGCAATATAATACATTATTTGTTGCTCGTTTTGTGATATTGGTATGCGTATTGTTTAAATTGGGATACAAATTAGAGATTGCTGTTTTGTCATATCTATTGCTAGTTATCTGTATAGGAATTCAGGGTTTGGTTGTCCACAACCAATAACTTCATCATAGAAACAGAGATAACTACCTATGATTAGAACCATATACGGAAAGAAAAATATACAGTGTGAAAGACTCTGAATCCCTTAATGATTTTAAAAAAATGGTGATGTTGTACTTAATTAGTAACTGTTATGTATATAACTATTATTGTAACTATGGCAAATCAAACTCATGTTTGGACTAAAATTAGTTTTAATTTAGTTAAGTTTCTCATGTAAAGTGAACGGGAACCCATCACTTTTTCGAATCGTTTTTTATCGAATTTCATTTTACCGAAAATTATTGACCGACCTCTTTTTTGCTATAGGTATGCATTATTTGACATATTTTTAGATCATAGATGTATCGTGTGTCATAGGTATTATTTTACCGAACTATATTTCGCCGATTTCCAAATAACTTTTTGCTATTGGCCTAAGTTTCCTTTGAACTTTTTTCATTTGCCAAATGATTGATTGATAATAGGTCAACTGTTACAGTGGCAGACGTGACTTCGATGAAGTAAACAAAAAACGAAACGATAATAGTTGAAAAGTTTTAGGTGAAATGAAATTCGGTCAAATATTTTTCGAACTTATGATAAGTAACCAAAGTGTGAACTATGTAATGATCTTTTGGGAAATAAATTCTTTAAACCGAAAATACGGAATGACAGTACGGCGCCTGTCTTTTCCTCCTAACCTTTTCACAACTATGTAACTCTTCCCCTCCATCTATCAACATTCATACTCATTACTCTCTTATTCACATACTTTTTTTCCGTCCTCATCACATGCCCATACCACCTAACTCACCTACGAATCTCAACACAAATACATTTTGACGTTTATAATTAGTTACGATTTACTCACGTGCATTTTTCGAGATTCCCCGTCTAGTGTCGGACCCAAATAGAGCCCTGAGCTGTCGTGGCGAAGTCGCGAGTCGAAATAATTCCGTACTCTTACCGACTAAAAACCCACGGTGTCCCTACTCCTGAAATTTAGCTGGGGTTTCGGGATTCGCAGCTGCATGCATCACAACCCCGGCAGGCCTGAAGACACAGAAGGTAAGGTCCCTCAGGAGCTCAAACTCAAAACTCGTTTATTCAAAAGTAGACTAGTATTACTTAGTTCTGTTTGAACGTCAGATTTAAGTACAAAAAACTGCCCCAAAAGCGCCCACCCTTCACCGCTTCCTAGTTTTTATGCTGAGAAGCGATGAAGGGTGGGCGCTTTTGCTGCGCTGGCGGACGTCTCCTTCTGTGGGGAGCCTTGCCCCAAGTTCTAGGAGGGCGAGTGGTAGACTCTCCTAGAGTCGAACTCCGTTTGAGTCCGAAACTAGACGGGCAATTCAGAAAAATGTACGTGAGTAAACCGTAACTAATAATAAATTTGAATGTGTCTCACGAAAGTTATAATAAATTCTTTGACATTTATTTACAAGAAGAAAGCAACAGTACACGACAATAAAGATCGCACAGCTTGGCTACCAATTACGGTGATTACGCGCACAGGTAACCCAAGACCGATTGTCTTAAATTCCACCTAATGAACCCATTTATTCGGTAATCGGTGCGTGTGTTGGGGACACACGGCTGTGAAGGAATGGCAATTATTATAGCTTTTTCTTTCTTTTTTTAAGATTTTCTTGAATACATTTTGATGGAGTGGCTCGTGGCTAATTAACAACCGCGCGGATCCTATATGATTTGCAAGATTAAGCTGTGCTTGCCGCGATCTGTCCGTGGATGGATGCCCATTCGGTACACATCCAGACCACTCCGTGTATCGGTGAAAATTCAAAATAAAATATTATGTTCTTACTTCATTCTCTGTTTAGTAAAAATGCTGATTAGTTTTTATTTAAATAAATCAATGATACTGTAAAAAAATTGGAAGTGCCGTTTTTGAACTAATCACTAAAATTCTCTGAAGCTCATTCAATGCGAATTCAACGATTCTTTTTTATTAGATACCTTTTGTTATCCTCTAGTGAATTGAATAATGAAATATTGTATTAAATTAATAGATAAAATTGACAGCAAAAAATGAAATCACTCGCAGCACTCAGGCCGTTTGGATGTGTCATTTTCCATATTGATACTTCTTTTAGTTCGGTCTTGTCCTTAAGATCAACCCTCGAAGTTCGGTTGGAAATTCGATGGCCCCACCGAATAAACGTGCAAGAGTTCTTACACGAAAAATGTTTTTTTTCATTTTTCTTTTCTTTGGCCTATCCAGCACCTACTTAATTTTTTTTATGAATTTTAGACTCAAAACACGCCTATTATAATAGTGAATTTCTTTATTCTAGGGAAATAATTAATTTTAAAGTTATACGAATAATAGTTTATGCTATTATTACATGCTTTTTGAGTCGCCAAGTACACAAGAATAAACATGTTAAAACCTACAGACGTTTGAGAAGATTTGTGATTGTTTTCGAATTTGGGTAATGTCTTCTTACACGTTTATTCGCGTAGAAATGTATGCAAATTTTATCACCAATGTTTCATTCCACAAAATGTAAGTTTGAATATAAATAGGTTATTAAAATTATGGTATTGCATTGTCTCTTACTATATTTTTTTTCTTCTAACAATTGTGTTAAAGATTCAAACATTAATTGCATATTAATTTAATTTTATACCTAGGAACGGTAAACAAGCAAATGTTTACGCGATAAATTCTATAGCAATAGTACGTAATGTTAGAAAGGGGCACGGGGGGTAGGATGCAAGTGAAATTAGGTGACTAGCTCGGAGTCGGTGGTGACCTCTCCATGGTCGAGAGCGAGAGTGCGTGGGAAGCCGTCGCCTCCTTCTGCGAGGAGGTGATGGCGGGAGAAGAGGGAGCGGAGAGGGAGAGAGAGGTAGCTGCCACTCTCCCTTCCCGTGCCAGATGCACCGGGCGCCGGCCACCGTAGTGTGGCCTGCGGGTGGCGGGTTAGAGGACCCGTCGTCCGACCCGTAACAGGCCCGGGAAGGCGGCGCGCAGTGTTACATGCGCGCTTCTCAGGAGGACGTGGGGCAAGGCCCCACAGAAGGAGAGGTCCGCCAGGGGCTGGCGGACCGAGGCCTGCCGGGGTTGCGGTGCATGCAGCTGCGAACCCCACGACCCCGGTCAAGGGTCCGGAGAAGGAACACCGTAGGTTTTTAGCCATTAAGAGGCATACCCCTTCGCCTTCCCCGGGCAAAGGGCATCCATGAGGACATTCCAATGAAAAAAAAAAGTGACTAGCTCGGAAGGTCAGTCTTGTTATGATTCTATGCGCGCTATTACATAATTTTGTTTCGCGCAATTACATTTGATTATAAATATTATAAATCTACTGCCATTGGAAAACGCCATCTCGGTCTCCAATGACAGTGAAGAGGAGGATTAGTGTTTCTAATATTGCAATTCGTTATTTTTATATTTCATCAAGACGTCTAGTACTTTGTGTTCACGTGGATATATACATAATTATATATTTTTTCTATATAATATCTGTATTTTATTTCACCCTCTCAAAGTCAATGTTTTTTATTTCAAATATACCAGATTACAGGCACTTTTAAAACGTGACAATTCCGTTACAGTAGTGTGAGAAATTAAATGAGAATAATGTAGGTTAATGTAAGAAATAAACTCACATAAGAGTAACAAATAGAAAAATATGCCTTCTAGGATTGCCATAGCAGTTAAGGGCTGACCAATACTGACAGACAGCATCCGTTCACGAGCATGACGTGCACATCCGCATCGCTTAGCTCAACCATATTGCAGGGAACCTAACGACCGGATATACAACGCCACCATCAGCAGGACATTTAAGTGAGCATGACTGACTCATACTACCTGACAATAGGCAGTAATGTGATATGATTGTAGGTGTATCATTAATTGCTGCATGTTGGTCAAACTTTACAGATTGGAAAATAATATTATGCTGTAATAAGCTTTAGATATCAAAATGCTCCTAAATGATTTAACCTTTATATCTGGTAAATCAGTAATACTAGATGGCATTTTATTGTAGAACCTAACACTGTTCCCCATAAACGACTTGCTGGTTTTTCTCAGTCTAAAACCAGGTACTGTTAGCTTGTGTTTATTGTGAGTATTTATGTTGTGGACGTCACTTTTCTTGTTACACTGGGCAATATTCTTTCGCATGTACATTGTTACTAAGTAATACAAAGATGGTAGGGTAAGTTTATTTATTTCCTTAAATAATTCACGAAGCAATTCACGGCGGCCTAGATTATAAATAGCTCGGACTGCTCTTTTTTGTAATATGAAAATAGTACCTACATCAGCAGCCGAACTCCACAGTAATATACCATAAGACATAATACTGTGAAAGTATGCAAAGTACACCAACCTAGCCGTAGCTACATCAGTCAACTGCCTAATTTTCCTAACGGCAAATGCAGCAGAACTCAATTTGCCTGCAAGTGCCTCTATATGAGGTTCCCATTGCAATTTAGAGTCCACTGTGATGCCCAGGAAGACAGTTGAGGGAACTGGGTCTAACGCTTTCCCGTCAAGTTTCACATTTAAACTAATGTGGGGTACATTTGAGGTGGAGAATTTAATACATTTGGTTTTACAAAATTATTTATATTATTATACCACGCGTTCAAAGATGTATTACATAAAAGAAAACTGATCTTATTAACACTAATATAAATGCATACGATCTTTCCAATCATATAATAGCCGAACAATGTACTGTAAACAAGCGTGTAAATAGTTATAGCTGGGTTCAAAAATAAACTTGATTTACGGAGAATAATAGTGTAACATTACCTCACGTTTTATTCGTTGTGTATTATTACACGAATAAACGTGAAATGATATATTACTGTGACTTAGGGCTAATTTTTCAATCGTCAGATATCTTTTAACTGGGGAATAAGTTTGACGTTTTGACAACTTTCGTATAGAAAATATGTCAAACCATCTTAATTATTCCTTGGATAAAATTTATCTGACGATTGAAAAATCGGCCCTTAGTCATGCAAATTTCACAAGAGTAAAAACATTAAATAGTTTTTCATGAATTTCCTGAAACTCGTTGATGTTTAAAAAAAAGTAAATATACAAGTCTATAGTTTATTTTTTTACCTATAATTCGATAGTACATTATTTATACCTATTTACAATGAAATGAGCGTTATTGAAGTTTAAACGTTTTTATTTTTTCCTGAAAAGTTGTCATTTTTCTCTTACACGTTTATTCGGTGGGGCCATCGAATTGTGTATCGCTACACTAATAGCCGATTCCTTTGATTTAACAAAGCGTTATTGGTTATAATAAAGACTCTTTTACCAAAAATCAAATAAAGACCCCTTAGCTTTGCATAGTAGGTAGGCCCTTACATAGTACGTTGGTTGCTATCACAGTAAAATTAGCTTGCAAGTCTATTTATGCCCAGTTTGGCAATAAAAAATGCTACCATTGGTAAGTAATAGGATTCTTTTTTTAATCGACTTCAAAAAGAAGGAGGTTCTCAATTCGTCTGCATGTTTTTTTTTTTTGTTTGTATTATACGCGATTTCTCTCTGCTAATAGTGAATGGATTTTGATGATATTTTTTTTGTTTGGTAGGCCATACTTCAGAGGTGCAAACTTTAAACAAAAGTAAAAACCGACTTAAAAAAAAACTAAAAAAGAGTAAAATAATTAGCTTGATATAAAATTAACAGTTTCTATTTGTTTCAGTGTAGAATTGCACTGTTAATGTCATATCATGCAAACTGTTAATTTTGTATCATTCTAATTATTCCACTCTTTTTTAGTTTTTTTAAGTCGGTTTTTACTTTAATTTAAAGTTTTTTGGCTATAGGAACCGGGCATTAGATTATGTTTTAAAGTTACCTTGACATTGTCAGTACTTCAGTCGCTAAGATTAATCAGATTCATCAATCAAAAAAAAAAGATATGTTTTTTCTTTGAGCTATCCATTATTTCCCTCCGTATGCCACCCAATTGCGAGTCGCCAGCGAAAATCACAGTAACAATTGACGCGAAGCTTTATTTTTCTTTCGACACTCATTCTTCAAGGCCTGACTCCTCCAGCTTTATTAGAGCAAAAATGTTCTTTTGGAAAAATCACCGAACGTTGATTGGTTGACGAAAGACCGGGTGAGTTTCATTGTTTTTATCAAGTATTTCGCGCTGTGAGAGATTTTTTGTAGAGTTTTTACCTATGCTTGAAATTGTGTAATGAGTTGCTATAATATTATGGACTATGGTACGAATTTTCAAAATTATCTACCGGTCGATGTGGCGATGCTTAGGGGAGGCCTATGTCCAGCAGTGGACATCTTTCGGCTGAATGATAATGATGATCTATCGGGTCTCCCATTTCAATGGGTCATGGAGAGAAAATAGATCTTTTTTTTTGTATCTTTCTTTTTGTTTGGGGTTTTTATCCAGTTAGGAAATGTAAGCCCCATCATACCTTACAACAGTGTTCAGAAACTTAAAAAAAAAACATACCTAATATTAAAACAAAAAATAGATCATATTACTTAAATTATACTATATTTTATTAAAAAAATATAAAATTCTTTTAAAACTGGCTATAAATTAAACAGCCAAAAAATACCTGTATTTAATGGCACATTGATGGATATACAGGATGTTAACGAATTCGTGTAATTCCTTCAAACCACGTGATCTATTAATGGTATATATTAACCCCGCACGGGGGGGGGGAACTTTTTAACCCCAAATATTTTTTTGTGATAGAACATTTCGATGCCATACATAAACGGTGACACAGCTGACGGGTATGACTAGCGCGATATCGCTCCACGCAGTCAGTTAACTCGGGATGCTAAAATTACTCAGATACAGAATACCATGTTTCGTATTATGAAAACTTATTTGTTGATTCTGAAAAAAACCTATGCAGGGTCAATCAGTGTCACCAGTAGATCACGCGGTTCGAAGAAATTACACGAATTTGAAATTTTAACACTTGCTTTCAAACAGTCATCAGCGATACTATAAGTGGGCTTCGGATTACCCCCTTTCCTACTAACCTTGTATAGGGTCAATAACAAGGATCAAATGATTTCAACAAGAACTAAAAACAAATTAAATTAATTGTAGTAATTGATCCCTTGGTATTGAATTGAATTTACCTAAGTTAAGCCTAGTTTTCACAGACCCAGTAGCCGGCGGACAGTGAAGGACAGTTACTGTCTGGCAGCTACTGGGTCCGTGAAAACAAAGTTGAGTCAGTACTGACCGGTCAGTTGCTGCCGGACAGCTACCTACTTCAAATTTTTTTGTTGCTACTGTCCACTGACCTTCCCCCACTCCCACAAGGACAGCTACTGGGTCGTCACTCGCTCCATACGAACGCAACTAGATGGGTCAGAAACACCAGGCCAGAACTGGTAACACAGTAGCTGTGTACTGCTGTCTCCTATGCAGACCCAGTAGTGAGAACACGTCGGGAAAGTGACAGTACTGTATAGACAGTAGAATGTACAGTTGCTGACTACTGGGTGGTCAGAAACTGGGCCTGTGAAAACCAGGCCTTAATGTTAGGAGATTTTATTGACTCTATCGATTGGCAGTATAAAAATATAGGTTGATATTTTTTGGTTGGTGCCATAAAATACATGGTGATATTTTTTTGTTGTTTTGTTAATTTTTTTCTTTTATCTAAAATTGAATAACAGTTACCCGGAGCCAATGTGTTTAAAATAATCGCACAAAAAAAGTCACCCGAAATATTTCCACTATTTAATAGTATTTTAACGTTAGTATTTTAAAAATGTTTGTCGGCTGCAACGCTGCAGGCACGCAAATAAAATCTAAACTGGGTCGCTGATCTAATTCTACATCTAAAACTAAGTTACACGAAACAAAGTTTTAAAATACCAAGCTGGAAAAACATATTTAAATACTTCGAGGCTAGCTAGGTTTAGAGCCTTCAGAATCTTTGAAACTTAACCCTTATTAAGGCAAAGGAAATATATTTCCCAAACAAAACAAGATGATGCGAAAACCTTCGTTTTATAATGTTATTTTTAAACCTGGCATAACACATTTTTTAACTATTTTCCTAAATACAGGGTGTAAACGAATTCGGGTAATTTCTTCAAACCACATGATGTATGAATGGTAGATTATACCCGCACGGGATTTAGATTGATTAAAAATATATTTTTTCTTTTTTTTTTTCAAATTGTAATTTTATGTGATAGAAAATTTCGATGCTATGCATAAACGAACGAATCAGATGGAGCAATATTGAGGGGTTCTCCTATATACATCTGGTTCTCACATACACACGACGGAACACAGTAAACTGCTTGGCATTGACTTTAATGTGAGGGTGGTAGCTAGCCAGGCGGACCGTATAGATCCTACCACAAAGCTAAATACCCTAACCGTGATTACACACAAGTCGGCTACCTCTTACCGCTCTGTACAAACTCTACATTATTATTAATTTTGAAGCACCGAACGTTAGAATCAAAGCAATTATTAATAATAGTCTTATCTAAGTGTCGGTATGTAGAGTGCTTGTTTTATTATTTCCGTTCGCTCCGCACCGGACGAGCTAGCGTTATAATATTTAGGGTTCCGTAGGAGGTTGTTTTATTTGGGATTTTTCTTTTGAATTTGTTTGAACGGTGTTATGGTTTTGTATTTTCATCCATCCAATCTCCATCTTTCTCTATACAGAGCCAACTCCTTCATTTCTCTGTATGTTATCACTTCTGTTTTTCTTTCAATTAGTCTGCGTAATTTCAAGTAATATAAAAAGAGTAGGTACATTTATATTTTAGTTAACTTACATTTTTTCTAGATGATTACTAGCGTACTTTGCTGAAAGTACTGCGGGGACAGAGCAATAAGGATAACGGGAACAGTTTTTAATTATTTCATTGAAGTCCCGTTGTTCCCATCAATGGTGACAGAGTAAAGGGGACAACAGGAACAATTTTTAATTATTTTATTCTAATCTTTGACGTAATAACCGAACACTGACAGGTGTCAAATCCAACCTATTAGACTGCGACAACTGTAGTTAAGATAAATGATGGAATCAGGCGTTACTTTTCGGAAATCTATGACATACAAATGTGCAAATACAATCATCATCATCATTCAGCCGAAAGACGTCCACTGCTGCACATAGGCCTCTTCCAAGCCATGTTGATTGCTACGCTTGGCAGGCGGGTTGGCGATCGCAGTATGGGTGTTAAAGTACTCAGAGAACGCTGCTGCCCATCCTCTAGCAAATCCCTTAGTCGCCTTTTACGACACCCATGGGAAGAGATGGGGGTAGTGCTATTCTTTACGTCCGGTACCACACGGAACAAGTACAATAATTATCTAGCTTTAATTCCTCTGAACAAGATCACTAGTTTGGATGCAGTATGCAGCACCACCCTCCCGCCCACAAGTATACAGGGTGTAAAAAGACCCATCACATAGCCGAAATCTACGCACTCTGTACATCAAACTAAATTACATTGACCAAAAATAATTGCTGGGAAACGACTTTTAATTTTAGGCATAAATAAACGCTGTTTTTTGTAGCGCGCAATGTAATGCACTTAACCGACTGTGCCTGTGTGTGTTGTGCAGCGGCTACACAGCTGAGCCAAGGCGGTCGTGTGCGTTTGATATTCATTACGTTTTTGTAACTTCTAATGCGTAATTAGTCAGGGAAAGTTGAAAATTTTGATAAGGTTGTTTGGAAGAAAGTTTAGTATTATCACTTAGAATAATACGTTTTTGCAAAAAACTAAAAAAAAAATGTATACTTTGACCTTCAATATCTCCAAAACCAATGATTTCCCAGGTATGGTCTGGTAGAAAAAAAACGATCCCAATGATGAGTAAAATATGTGGTTTTCGTTATCGTTAAGGGTCTTTTTACACCCGATATTATTATGCACATGCAGAAAGAGTGAAAAAATAATGCAAACGCAGATTCGCGTCCTAGCGGTCGATGAGTCAACATATCCTGAGGATGCTCCGTGCAGGGGCGAAACACGTGTCGTGCATTGGTTTGGTTGCATGTTGCATTATTTTTTCACTCTTTCTGCATGTGCATTATACTTGTGGGTGGGAGGGTAGTGCTGCATACTGCATTCAAACTAACAACTGTAGTTTACATTATTGATAATGTCGATTTCTGATTTCGTTTCGTGTTCTTCCCATTCAATATTATTTTTATAAAGCCAAAATTTTCTTATCTCTTTTCCTTAAAGCGAATAAACTTCTGAAACGATGATGGATTGTACCCTATTTTACTAAGTGCGTAACAATAAAAGTCACATTAAAATGTTCCCGGAACGTATTGAACGCAACGTTAACATTTTATATCAGCTGGCAGCTACGAGTATCTACAATAAATATATTTTATTCTGGTTAAAACTTTGTGCTGAATTACAATAGTCTTAAAATTACCTTTATTTCAGTTATGTAAACAATTACAATACAAATTATAAAACGACGATATCATCATCTGCCTAGCCTTTTCCCAACTATGTTGGGGTCGGCTTCCAGTCGAACCGGATGCAGCTGAATATCAGTATTTTACATGGAGCGACTTCCTATCAGACCTCCACAACCCAGTAACTGGGTAATACGATACTCTTGGTAAGACTGGTTGTCAGACTTTCTGGCTTCTGACCAACAGTAACGACTGTCAAAGATCTACAAATGACAGCCGGGACCAACGGCTTTACGTGCTTTCCGAGGCACGGAGGAAACTCGCTATGGTAAATGGTCACCCATCCACAGACCAACCTCGGCAAGCGTGGCTTAACCCGGAAGATCGGTCTATGCGGCTGTAATTATTTAGCCACGAGCTCCAAATTATAAAACGACAATAGATGTAATTTTATCTATAACTTATGTCTAAACGTCAAATTTGACATACGTTATAGATGAAATGACAAATAATGTCGTTTTAATTATATCATATGTCAAATTTTACGTTTAGAATAGATACATTTCTCGAATCGACTCGATAAAAGATCGGTGCTTGCACCGCAGATATGATTTACCTTTTTCTTTTTTGAAATATGCTTAAATAATAATTTTCTGAAAAAAATGGCAGTATGCTGTCTTTTGATTACACAACAGCCTATGAAGTCATCAATACGCTAAAAAAATATTACTTGTCTTTACATCGAAGAAATAGATCGGTCGTATTAAAAATAATCGTACGGAACACATGAGCCTCTCTCGCTTCTCGCTTACCACATTTTTTGATATATGAATATCGATTTATTCCATCGTATGTTAGTGTATTTTTCTGCATTTATTAATCTAATTAAGCGTACAACTTATGCCGTGTAGATGGTATGTGGAAAAATAAACAAAAAATCATCAGATTAAATATCAACTTTATAGCCATGCAAACTAAGTTGATTTCAGAATGACAAAAACGATTGCAAAGGGTCATAAAACAATTTTCTGGTGCGATTGAAACTGAACTATGTGTAATGGAATTAAGAGTAATAATCTCAAAACAATTCTAAATTAAAAATGACTGATTGTATGTTGTAATGAATATAGACTGGTTTGCACTAGCTCTTGTGCAAAAAAATGCACCACTTGTCACATGTAATAAATTGTTATTCTCATTAGTTTTTGTATTGGCCTATTGATTTATGAATGCCCTCCTTTTAAAATAGACAGAGGAGCTAATAGAGAGGCTAGTGGATAATTAACAACGCTTGGATCGTACGATATGGAAGGTTAAGCTGCGCTTGCCACGGTTAGTCTGTGGACCGTTCGATAGAGCACTTAAGCTCTGCATCCGATCCGAATCCGAGAAAATACGTTCCGAAGTAGTCATAGAACTATTTGTATGGTAGTTTACGCACTAGATCCGACTTCCGTCATCCGATTTCTCTCCGTGATCGGTGAGTTTCCAATTCGGAAGAAATATTGCCGGACCAAAGTAGCCGTAGTACTGTTTGTATGAACGCTTACGCATTACCTCGGATTCAAATCGGACGCCAAATGGATATGCCAAAGATGGCCCCTGAATTGTTTGAATTTAGATCAGAGATCGGATAAGTGCGTAAGCGATATCCGTATTCGGTCCGAGTTTTTTAGACTCTAGATGCGTATTTTCACGTATTCGGATCGGATGCAGTGCGCAAACCAATATCTGAATTCGGTCCGAGTTTTTTATATTCTTATTTTCACGGATCCGGATCGGATGCAGTGCGTAATCGCTGTTACGCATCGAGACCTCGGATAGAACATTACCCGTCGGGCCTCAGGGCCTACTCCCTAAGTCCGTCAACGAAGTTAGTCGTCCGACCGAAAGTAGCCCGAAACGTAGGAGTGAAAAAAACAAGTGACAAGTTCAACTTTTCGGACGGGAAAAACACATCGGTATAAGGACAACTGTCAAATCGTGTTGTCATTCATTCTTAGTTCGGGCTTCGAAATAATCGTATGTCCGTAGGTGATAGGGAGTAGGAAACGCTCGTAACCAAGGCCGAAACCAAGGACTTCGTGCTTAGGGAGTATCCCCTGGTACGAATACCTATGAGAGTGGTTACTAGCAGGACGCCCGTAAGTCTGACCATTACTGTCCCACTGCTGGGCACGGCTCTCTTCTCATAATAAGAAGGACTTAGGTGTTATTCCATCACGCTGGCTTGGTGCTGGTTGGCGGGCTACACACCATCAAGAATTTTTAAGCTCTCTCTCTGCTAAACAGCGTATTAACTGCGCAAAACACTCGTAATCGCCATGACTTTGATTTTGACTAGTCAACAATTTTATTTTCATAGCAACGTATGTATTAACAATCCGACTTCTCCACAACTATGTACCACGCAATGAATATTGTTGTAGATAGATAGATAGATAGAATATACTTTATTGTACACCAAATTGTAACACAGCTCATAAACAATAACATACATTGAAGGGTACAATGGCGGTCTTATCGCTGATAGCGATATCTACCAGACAACCATGTTGTATTGTCGAAATGAAAGCCATTGAAATTACGAATGTGATACGCAATTTCGGATGCAGGTTTTCTCACAATGTTTTCCTTCACCATTAACGAAAGTGATAATCAAATTCTGATCCGCACATGAATTTGCAAAGTCTGAGGTAGCCAGCAGGCTTACTCCCGACAGCATCGAGTTTTGAATCGAGTCGACTTAGTGTCAATTCTTACTCTTGAAATCGACAAAACTGCACGACCGTGCTGAGGTTTGACTTAAAACTAACAAATATCAAAAACAGTCGTTAATTTTTATTCGAGCTGGTGCACAATTGTGCGCTTTTATCGATTTCAAGAGTAAGAATTGACAATATGTCGACTCGATTCAAAACTCGATCCTGTCGGGAGTAAGCTTGCTGGACTGATCTTAAACACTCCTGAACGGAAGGTAAGCGGTCAACCTCTAGACCATCACTGCTTAATGGCAGTTGTTCCGTCTAAAATAATGGTATTCAACAGCATCTGGTTAGTCTGAAAGCTTACTCCAACATAGTTGCTAAAAGGCTAAGCAAATAGATATACAGGCCAAGCCTATAGTCATTTAGCGGTCACAATAACCCCGGACTACTACTGAGAATGTCCTGTCATCATCATCATCATTCAGCCGAAAGACTGAAAGCTATTGGACATAGGCCTCCCCCAAGCATCGCCACATCGACCGGTCATGTGCTTCTCGTATCAAGCGGATTCCTGCGATTGCCAAAGTTAAGTGGCGGTGGGTAGCACATTGCTCGCAGAACGGATTGCCGATGGGGCCGAAAGGTTCTGGAGTGACGACCGCATACCGGAAGACGCAGCGTGCGTAGGCCTCCCACAACGTGGACCGATGGGGTGCCCGTCTTTTTACCGAAGTATTTTATCGAATTTCATTACGCCGACAAGCAACGATTTGCCTACGTAATCTTTGCCAAAGCAATTTTTACCCTAATTTGATTTCGCCGAATGATTATTAACCACCATAATTATTTGGCCAAAAAATCATTCCGACATTTTGTTTTAGTCGTTTGTTTAATTTGCCAAATAAGTATTCGCCCAACATTATTATCACACAGCGGAATGTAATGTTAATCCGACTCAGCGCACCCCGACTACACGTGGTCAGACTCTGTCCTACCCCTAGAGTGTAATTTAAAAGCGTGGAGCCAGAAGCTTGCGAAGGAGGTCATGAGTGGAACGAGTGCACGAGCGTAGCGCTGTACGACTGTGTGAGCAAAGCGAAGGGGCGACAAAGCGAGTCTTCTGGCGGAGCAAACCCAGAAACACTTGCATGCTTGCTTGTTTTCTTGCTTGCATGATGGGAAAATGAGCCATCTAACAAGTGTAAAGTGGCCAATAATATCGTTGACTAATGAAACAGTGGCCAGCAGACTAGTCGGCGTAACAAAAAGATACAAAACATAATTAGGGACTTTAATCATTCGGCGTTTTAACTATTCGGCGAAATGAAAACTGGCGAAAGGTTGTCGACCAGATAAGAATCGGCTAGTAATATTTCGATATTCCAACAGAGAAATAGATATATTGAATTGAATTGAATTGAAGAACTGGACCGATGATCTGGTGAAGGTCGCATGAATGTCCTGTAACTGTTACTTTTAGCCTGCTACATCCCACCGCTAAGCAAAATCCTTGCCCCTTGATCTGTGGAAGCATAATATTGCATGGTAATTTTCCCAGTACACGAAGCATTACAATGCTCTCTAACTCTCCTATGAACTCTCACAAAGTCCGTAGATCTAAGTTCAAAACAGTTTAACACGGACTGGCAACAAAAACATGGTTCAGGAGTAGCTCCTCTCAACTTTGAGCTACTGTTACAAGCAAACTGTAATGATGTTAAGTACAGCTTGTATTCCGAGATTCTAACGATAGGTGCCTGATAAAATATCAATTTGTTTTAGCTATATAAGGCTTCATCGCAGTCAGCATTTTGTACCTGCTGCGTTTTAATACAGTCTCTATAGTAATTGACGAGAAAAGCTAAATTCAAAGTTCGCCGCTCTGTTAGATGCACACATAGGCCAGGCCACTAGTATAGGCATTTTGTTTGTTATCTTTGCGAAACGATGCTCGACGTAAGGAACGGGTTCTATCAAAGCGGAGAGGAGACGAGAGGAGATGTGTTTTGAATAACCAATCAGATTTCATTATTTCCACATCTCCTCTCCGCTTAGCTTCGGTGGAAATGGATCGAGCGGAGAAGAGAGGAGATGTCTCATTTTGTACAGAATTTTTTGCCGCGAGCGAGCAAGCGGCGCGGCAGAGCGGAGATGTGTTAAATGACGAATGTTTTTTTTAATTATTTAACTTGGTCTCGATTAAGCCTTTTTTTCGTGGGAAAATCCTCATGGATGCCCTTTGCCCGGGAAAGGCGAAGGGGTTTGCCGGACTCTTACCGGCTAAAAACCCACGGTGTTCCTTCTTCTGACCCTTGGCCGGGGTCGCGGGATTCGCAGCTGCATGCACCGCAACCCCGGCAGGCCTCGGTCCACCAGCCCCTGACGGACCTCTCCTTCTGTGGGGCCTTGCCCCACGTCCTCCTGAGAGGTGCGCACGGAACACTGCGCGCCGCCTTCTCGGGCCTGTTACTGGTCGGGCGACGGGTCCCCTAACCCGCCGCCCGCAGGCAACACACTACTCTACACACACTCTCTCCCTCTCCGCTCCCTCTTTGGTCGCCATCACCTCCTCGCAGAAGGAGGCGACGGCTTCACCACCGACTGCCGCGACTAGATGGCGGCGCTGCGTCGCCGTGTCCTCGGGGGCGTCGACGCAGTGGTGACAACCGGGCGTCTTCTCCCGGCCTATGCAAAACAGGTACGAGTACTTCCCAAAACAACCATGTCCCGAGAGTACCTGCGTCGTGACGCCTCTCCAGCCAGTCTCGTTTAACCCAAGTCGCTTCCAATGGTAAGAGCAGACAGGGTCTAAGATGAAGCACACGGATCCAAGTAACAGAGATATAGAAGGATTCCCCTATACCCCTCTGGATCTCACATATATACACGACGCACTTTAAAGTGAGGGTGATCGCTAAGCGGACCGTATAGATCCTTCAACCAAGCGAGCTGGGTGTTATTGAATCTTACAACGCGTCTATTCCGAGCGTCCGGTGCGGAAGTTTTATATTCTAGCCCAGGCGTGGGCAAACTTTTTTCATCAGGGGCCTAGAAAACGCAATAAATTCTAAAGACGGCCAGAATTCCAAAAAAAAATGTTTTTTGTTCTGCCAAAAGTAACATTTTTGGCTTTAATAATGAGAAATAATAAATCAAGCCACAAATTTATTTATTGGCCACGTGACCAAATTTCTCATTTTATAACTAAGCAACGGGAAAATGAGATAACCCCTAATAAACTAATTCGACTTTTTACAACGCCAACTAAATTTTTGGGCACACCGACACGGATAGGTTAGGTTCAAAGGGGATGACGGGGGTTAGAGTGAGCGAGCAAAGCGAGCAAACGAAGCCCCCGTCATCCCCTACGTGTTAGGTTACTTTAAACCCTGCAGACAGAAATAGGAGCCGCGCGCAGCGGGGCTCCGTCGATTCTGCTTTTTGTTTTTCGTTTGTTTTTATTGTGAAAATGAAAGTGGGTGACGAACAGTGGCTTATATAGAAGATAACTAGTGGCTAAGATAGTATCATTCAGACGCTCGTTAATTGTAGCTGACTTAGTAATTTAGAAGCAAATGTAGATTTTTAGAGACGAACACGAATAATGCTATTAAAAAGAAGTCTGTTTAAATAGCACCCTTTAATAATTAAGGTTATTTGTTAAAGCAAAACACTCTTGCTCTAAAAGGGAGGGTTGGCGGGCCAGCTTAAAACCCTTCGCGGGCCAGAGTTGGCCCGGCCATAGTTTGCACACCACTAGAATGTAGCCCGTCCCCACACGAGATGACATTAAAGATTAGAAGCATTCTAAAATCATAAAATAAATTAACTAGCTTTTGGGAAGCTCAAAACCACGCGAGTTGTAACTGGCAATACGCTACGCCATTGCTGGATTTAGTCAGAAACATATTTTTATTAGAAACCATTTATTTTTTATTATAAAATCTCGTTATGAAAACGCACCATTTTTATTACCAAATAGAAATAAAAACTACGCAGTTTTTTTACACTGCATGCCAACAAATTGGACCACAATTTAGTATAAGCCATAGTAATTACATTGCACCGGAAAACGGAACGAAAAAAATATTATACTACCCGAAAACCCCTAATTACTGCTCCAAACACGTAGGAGGACAAATGTACACCATAATTTTTACAAGTAACGATTGCGATTTGACATTTATTGTGGACATTAAGGCGAACGATACTCGCCACAATACGAGCGGCCATTTTGCACACGAGGTGAATTCATAAAATGGCGAATTATTGATGGGTTGACAGCAAGCTGTTTTGTTTAGGTTTTGATTAGTTTTTTCCCTTTTTATGTTAATCTAGGGATAGTTTTTATCTAGTTATGACTATACGCTATTATAAATTAATTTAATTTATAATAGCGTATATTATAAATATACGATACGCTGTTATAAATGTTCTCTTCTGTTTACCCTTTTCCCGACTATGTTAGGGTCTTTCAGTCTAACCAAATGCGGCTGAATACCATTATTTTACACGGAGTGCACGGAGCGCAATACCGATATCCTAAGTTTAGACGAGTTGTCAGACTTTCGGGCTTCTGACTACTCGTAACGACTGTCATAGATATTTGTATAACACCCGGGATTTACGTCTTAACGTGCTCTCCGAGGCTCGAAGAGGCCTCGATGTGTAACGAACTACTAGACGGCTGACAAGGATAGTCTTTTTAAAAAAAAACTACTTTCTCACAACACTATTTATTAAGGAATCACAAACTACATATTACACATAGATCGGATTTATTTTAGAGATGTCAAAGTCGAAGTATTTTATTTCAAGTAGACCAAATTACAGGTGCTTTTAAAACGTCAAAACTAGGTGCACGGTTCCAAAAGGTAGGTCTCATGGAGAAGAACCGGCAAGAAACTCCATGGATACTATTTTTAAATAGATCATGACAATTTCATTATATTTCAGGTATTGTCTTTTTATTGTAAAATAAAAAGATTTAAAATAAAATTGTTGAATAATATCAAACTATTAGCCAGAGTATTAGCAATTTATACAATAATTAATTGTTTAAAAGGCATATTTGAATTAAAATTTAAGAAAAAAAAATTTATATCGTACAGGTTATATTATTATGTCAATAAAAATAAAATACTAAAAGTAAACATACAACAATAATGTTAGGTCATATACCTACAGCCAGTTACACAAGGCCAGAGGGACGCAATGTGCAGGAAGGAGTTGATGACTTCCCAAATTTAGGTACTGCACGCGGTGGTATCCAGAATCTAACTAAACTTCAATTAATTATTAAAATCATATGATAACAGAGTGCTGAATTTCATTTATCAGTCAACACTTCATGTAGTAAACAATAGGCGTGATGATGTCAGTTTTACTGCCTTGTAATAAGGGTCATAACAGGACAGTTAACCATTAACGGAATCACCGCGGTAAGCACAGCTTAACCTTGCAAATCATATGATTCACGTATTTGTTATTTAGCCACGAGCCTCCTTCGAGCCACGCTGTTATAAATGTAAGGGACAAAATAATTAGAGAGAGATAGAGAATGGTAGTGGCTACAAATTAAATGGCCAATAGTGAATTCATTAAATAGGTACTGTACAATAGACACGTGGACACAAAGATTTATTAAAGTTGCCTGATAGTGAATAGTTTGTAGTAAACTCGAATACTAATCACGATGTCTTGAATTATATTACCAGTTAAAATAAAATGCAATTCCATAAAATCCTGGCTCAACCAAATGGCGATGATGCGAGTCTGTTTAGGTTCATGGCCCAGATATGACCAATGTGTATTTAGGGTACGATGAGACTGACATACGCATTGCGGTAATAAATGTACGGAAGGGAGTAAAGAAAAAAAAAGCAATAGGATTTTAGACTGAAATTGTGTCCCATATACAAGGTCAGTCGGAAAGGGGGTACTAATCCGCTACCCCCTTAAAGTAGGTATCACTGATTACGCTTTTAAAGCAAGGGTTAAAATTTCAAAATTCGATAATTTTTATTTCCATGTAAAATCATTTTTATTTTAGTTTTTTCAAAAATTGTTTCGAAAATGGAGCTTCTAATTCATGACCCCAAATATGACCTAAAATGTAAACACAGCTGATCATAGCTGAGGATAGATAGATTTTAGTGTATTTTAATGAACTATTTTTACAGCCATTTCTCTTAAACTAATGACTTTTGGAGAAAGTTGTAGAACAAAAGTTATTCATTATTAAGGGTACTTTAACACCCTTTCGGATTAGTACCCCCTTTCTGACTAACCTTGTATGGCAATAGTAGGTATAGTCTTGCTCGTTCATTGTACCTAGCCTTTACCAACCATGTTCAAGGTTCATCTTCCAGTCTAACTAGATGCGCCTGAATACGAGTACTTTACACAAAGCGACTGCCATCAGACCTTCGCAACCTAGTCACTGGGCAATGCCGATATCCTAAGGTTAGACCGTTTGTCAGACTTTCGGGCTTCTGACTACCCGTAACTACTGTCACCCGGGACCAACGGCTTAACGTGCTCTCCGAGGCATAGTCCTGCTCATAATCCAGTTTTGTTTTCAATGGAGGTAGGTACATCCTCTATTTATATCAAGGAAACCTAACAAACTCACAAGGACTAAACGCGATACACAAAATCGTTTTGCAATAGTCGTACATTAATGTCCTTTCTAAGTGAAGGGATAAATTCTTAAAGGCCTCGCCTACTGGTCGGGTTATTCGGCACGTCTGCTTTGACATTGCGAATGCGTTGCTAAACTAACCTGTTTACAGTGCGGTACAAAATTATTGGGACAGCTTTTGTCTTGATTTTTTTTTTATAAATTGTTGTTCAGAATTTTAATAAGACGACACTGAAGAGAGTGAAGCTTTTTTACATCCATTTGATGCCAGTCAAATAATCGTGCTATGTGATGCTAAAAATGCTCAATCAAATATCTTAATTTTTGGAATATTTTCAAATTGAAACATTTAAGATGAGTTTTTAGAAACATTTTTTTTATTTTTTATTGAAAACATTTCCCCACTCTGAGATTTCTCTTGTATCGTGGGTGCGTTTACAGACACAAATCTCATATACACAAACGCCTAGACCCGGAACAACCATCTGTAGGCCATACAAATTTTTGTTCCGTGCAGGAATCGAACCCGCGACACGCAGCGCAGCTGTCAATCGCTTAGCCACTGCACCAAACACGTTTGACACGTCGTCAATTATTTGTTTTACTCAAAATCGAAAAACATCATTTTCCCTCTTAAATTATGAAATTGATGGAACATTCCCAGCGTCGCAACGCACGATCGCGCGACCGCGTACCGTTTAGGACGACACTTTAGATTTCATCATTATCATAATTCTATAATTTTTCAGCCCGTCACTCTCACACGATATAGGTCACTAACAAAAGATAGATATTAAAATAATATTCTAATATTAAAAAATCTCATTTCATTACTTACGAGAAAAAAAAATAGCTACACACTTTTTAAAACATGCAGATGATGGTTGATCTAATTACTATTCTTCAAGTTACTCCGTAATAACAGTCGTACTCTTTAGCTTCAAGTGTAACTAGTGTAAGACAGTGGGATAGTATCTCGCGTACTCTTGATCGTGAGATTTCTTACAATCACAATGACAATCGCAATGAGGTCACTGTTTATCTCCATGCCCTCGTTATCGTTACGATGTGAGCAGAATTCCTAGCGGTATCATATCACAGTTATCGTTATAACACTATTGAGTTGAGATTTAAATCTTGTAGTCGGTTGTGAAGATCCCTTAACCTTAAATAAAGAAGAAGAGGGAAAATGATTGGTCACCTACTACGACACGACAGCTTTATAACCAACATCATAAAAGGTAAATTACAGGCAAAGAGAAAACCAGGTAGACCAAGAAGAAGGAAAAGACAGAAGTAATAACATACAGAGAAGTGAAGGAATTGGCTCTGGATAGAGAAAGATGGAGATTGCTACTCCGACAAGTGCCCAGCACTTAAATTTTGGATGGATGAAATAATGAATAAGGGAAATGATTTATTTATATGAATAGAACAGTGCATACCACTTATACTATTCACACAATAAAGTAACACAGTATTTAATCATTCAATCACCGTAAACACGTGACGATGGCAAGAGACCAGATCGAATGTCATTGATGATGATGAAGATGGGTAGGCCTCTATATAGATATCCTTACGCCATCTCGTTTTCCTAGCTCAGCAGGCTGTGCTGGCGCTGCTGCTGCAGCTGCGGAGGCCATCAAGTGGCGAAAATATAATAAATTTATTAGTAATATGTAAGTATTATGTCTATGTATTGTGTGTAGTATATATATTTTGCAGCAGTACACCACGGACTATCCCCCCTATCTTATTCATTGTTTTCCTGTTCATCCAAAGGTTGTTTGGTAGATATCGCTATCAGCGATAAGACCGCCATTGTACCCTTCACTAAATTATATTGTATAAGAGCTATGTTACAATTTTGGTGTACAATAAAGTATATTCTATTCTATTCTATTCTAACTAGCAACCCGTCCCAGCTTCGCACGGGTGAAATGTATTATACATAAAAACCTTCCTCTTGAATCACTCTATCTATTAAAAAAAACGCATCAAAATCCGTTGCGTAGTTTTAAAGCTAAGCATACATAGGGACAGACAGCGGGAAGCGACTTTGTTTTATACTATGTAGTGATTACATTTTCGAGCCGTTTGGAGTCGAAACACTCTGGCCGTGGGGTCCGAGTGCCCAACTCCTATTCAGAGATAAGCAAAGCGGTTAGTCGACACTTCCCGTGACCCGATGGCTGGCCTCTACTTTGGTCAAAGGATTAGCATTGCTATACAACGTGGCAATGCTGCCAGCCTTCTGCATGTTACCAGTCGATAGCGATGCGGAGGCATATTTTGATGCCCTGTTTTAGTTTATAGTTTTATTAGAATATATGTACTATTCTTTATTTGTATTACTTTTATTTGTAATTATGTAAATATTGTTTGTGTAATTATTGTAAGATTTATAGTTCCGTGAACATAGACACAATAGATAAACAATAGCGGCGGCAGATCGGTGTGCCACCCGGTACGACACCGGTTAAGCTAATAAAACAATGGTAATGCTTTTTTTTATCAAATAAGGTAGCACAAAAGTTTTCAAAAACTTAAGTCTTTAAGCAATGCTAGCATGAACATTTAAATTTATTTATGGAGTTCCTAGAAATACGAGATATTTAATATTCGTTACATGTTAAGTTTTAATATTTACGTCCTGGATATGAAAATAGTAACATGTGAAAATACACTGAAATGAGTTTATAATAGCAAAAAAAGAGTAACTGTACGCTTTACTTCCACCTCCAGTGTACAATAACGTAGAAGCAGACACTATCGGCACATTATCGGCGAATACCGACATATTGCACTGTAGAGCATTTAAAGAGATTCTGTTTTAAGATATTGGAAGGCACCTTGCTTTGATGTATTGATTTTTAGTAACAATTTTGCTATCGTACCTTAGTTTAGTTTAGTTATTCTAGATTCTCATTTCCAAAATATATAAAAATACCTATGCTACGTAGTTTTAAATTAGAGTTACTAATTAGATAAGTAAAGTATTATTACGCTTACTAATTTTTTTTTTTACTTTTTACTTGCACATATCAAAATATTTGCAAAAAAAAAAGAAAAGCTCAAGGAAAAGTGAGTTTAACAAAACTGCAACGAGCAACTGAGTTGTACCGCTTATGACGGCCTGAAGTGTACAAGTAGATAATATCGGTACCTAGATATGCACTGTAGGACACTCAAACAGATTCAGCTTCACGATAAATATAATGTACCTCACACAGATGTTTCGATTTGTAGCGCCAAGCCCAGGTATTCATGTACTATCTGTAAAGAGGAGGCGAATTTATCGAAGAGATTCGAAATGTCTGATTCTCACGCCCTTTATAGGGTTTTGGGATGAGTAAAAGAACGATACTGTGCGGTTTTTAGCAAAAAATAGGTCATTTGTCCAACTGTTCGTCCTAAGAATTAAGAGATTATTTCAAAAGAACGAGCAGAAGAGTTCGCCTTTCTGCTATTAACATTATCCAAACCGTTTGCCAGCGACTAAAAACTGCTACTTTTAATATTCAAAAAGTCACAGTTTAAGAATAAAAGTTTCATGTTCAAAGTGACAACAGAGTACTACGTTATGCGTCTCGGCAATCTTCGGGTTTCCGAATTTATACGAATTATGTGACGCGGTAAATTTTCTTTGTGTACCTATTTATAATGTTATAAGTACAGGGTGGAAACTTGAAAGGAAAAAAAGAAGAAAAAAAGTTCTTAGGAGACAGTCCCATTTTTTAAAATATTTTCTCTGCTTGAAAAGAATGTACTGTCAGCGAGAAAAAAACATTTTGCTATGTCCAGAAAACTGACGAAAAAGCCATTTTTCTCGCTGACCACATTTTTGTCAGTTTTCACAAAACATTTTATGATACCAATCGATCCTATTTCCCATAAGGATCAAAATACTCTTCCGGACCAATTAAGGCTGGAGTACTAGAATCGTCAGAAACCATACTATGTCGTCACTTTGAACTTAATTCTGGCTTTTAACATATTTTCTGCCTTCTAGGAAAACTAGCGGATCTATTTTTAGCCGGAAATAGCTTGGGTACCCATGATATTAAATTAAATTTTCATCGTAGCTGTCGTAGCACCTTTGATCTTACAAAATTGAATTACTATCGAAGTTTCCGTCAATTCGATTTAGTATTTTGATTGATTTATCAACAGTGCCAAATCCAACGGAATTAGATAGAAATAATTAGTATGCTGAGTTTATTTTGCACCTCTGACTATTCGAATTCATATACAGATAACAATTTGACTGCCATTTGCGTTACCGGTGAAGGAAAACATCGTGAGGAAACCTGCATACAGTCCGCGCGCGAGCTCTAAGGAATTATAAGATTATAAAAAACGGACAGTACGGACACACTTACGTCCGTACTTTTTTTTCATTAAGCGTACTCTCGCGTCAAGGTCGATACTAGTACTGGGAGAGTGTGGGGTATGGAGCGACGGTCGGGCCCGGCGCAAACCACCCGTTTCCTCAGCCAACGATTCCTCGGAGCGCGCGCGCGGACTGTACCTGAGAAGAATATAGCCATAAAGTTCTCGGTGGCGTATGTAGTCCGCCAACCCTTACAAAGCCAGCGTGGTGGACTGATTCCTTTTCCCTAAAGACGTCTTAACCCTTTTTATTCTGAGAAGAGGCCCGTGCCCAACAGTGGGACAGTAATGGGCTGATGATTATGTTTATTTATTTTTTTACGTTTCAAGATCCTTGCGGGATTCGGAGGGTTATACTGTAGGTACTCTTACCGACTAAAACCATCACGGTCTTCCTCCGAGGACCTATAGCCAGAATCGTCGTATTCACCCAATTCACCGCAATCCCGGCAGGTACTGAGTTGAACAAACTTTTGATTGTTCAACTTAGTACCTGTATTTTGCTTTTAGAATCTATTAAACATACACATTTTAGGAAACCTTAGCACTTATTTTTTAATCCTTGATAGTGTTTTTATAAAGCAATTTAAGTCATATCATCTCAGTAATAAAATGTTAAAGTAAGGTATAAGGTATAACTGGCTGAACTCCACGTCTAAGCGCGTATTTTGCGTGAAATAAATAATAATAAAATGTTACAGATTTGTATAACTTGAAACAAATCAATGTCGTAAAACATTAATTTCGCTTATACAACGTGTACCAGAAATGCTACGTCATTTTTACAGGGGATTGTTTCGACTATTATTCAGAGCAATACATGAAAGGTCAAATAAAAAATTAGGCCAAACATTTTTCGACTCTCCATACGAATTGACTGATAACTCCATCAGCAAATAGGTACCGTAAGTACGGAGACTCAAAAAAAAAACTTTTTTTTGAGTGTCCTATAAATTTTTTCTCTGAATAAGTCCAAACAACTCCCTTAATTTATTAAATATGACCACACATTTTTAATACACGTTGTTTAAGCGAAATAAATGTTTTATGATCAAAGATTTGAATAACTGTAAACAACCCTTTAATATTTTTAGGTGAGATTAGATGACCTAAATTACTTCTAAACGGGAATCACATGGCTTAGCAAATACATAGAGAGTGGCCCGAATGATCAAGATGATTATTTTATGCATGAAATTATCGTTCAAGACGATCAAAATACAAAAAAAATCTTGAAAATGTAATAACTCGAAAACTACAAAAATTGCGGAACATGGGTATTATCGAATACGACTGGGCCCGAGGAATAATAAAAAAATACTTATTGATAAATTATTTTGCCACCCTGTATAATTCTACGTGTGTATTTCACACATCCCCATTCAAACAAACAAACATACATAAATACATACAAATGCAATACTAAGAACAGAAGTAAATCACAGCGTTACTCACAATAGTAACGGCACAACTCTTTCAATGTGTGGGTGTATAGCCTCAGTTCTCACAGTCAAGTGAACGTGCTTTATGAGTAATAATAAGATATTTTAGAAGATACTTGTGTTATACAAGGTTAGTCGGAAAGGGAGTACTAATCCGAAAGGGCGTTTAAGGGCTGGCGCACACTGACGTCACGGCGTGGCATGGAGTGGCACGGCGCGCTTCGGCATATCGAACCATCCTGTGACATCTCGCGGCATACTACGTCGTACCGTGGGTTGTTAAGCAAATAAAAGTGCTTAATTTATTGAAATAAGGTTTAAAATGCATTGTCGCTGAGGAAGAAGAGAGACACCTTAGCACCCACTTTCCTTTACAACAGTAACCTATGCATCTCACGTGTTGCAGTGGCGTGCCGTGGCATTTTGTGAAATGCCACGACGTGCCGTGGTATCCCGCGACGTACCACAGTATCTCGTGGAATGACGCGACGTTCCGCGGCATGCCACAGTAAGGGTGAAGCCAGACGAGCGTAATTTTCTGAGTTGTGAGTCGCAGAATTTCGGTCGCGTAATTTCTGCTACATTCGGTTTCATACAAAACTCCTGTTTCGTTCACACGGCGACGCAAAATGTGTCTGTAAAATCCTTCCAAAAAATTACGCTGACTTATTTTATGCGACTCACAGCTCAAAAAATTACACTCGTTTGGCCTCACCCTAAGTCGCGTCATCACGCGAGACGTTTCGATTAAAATGAAATAATGTCAGTGCTAAACACATTTAAATAAGGTCGAAAAACATTTGTCCACGAAAAAAATCCTTTGCCACGCTATGCCATGCCGTGCAATCATTGGGAGCTGGCCGTGAGTAGACATCAACTACGACAACATGGCATGCCCCTCCAACATCTATCTTCAATGTGTGTGTGCATATACCAACGAATCACCATGTTTGTGTTCAATATTTAGTAGATTTATTGCTCGACTAGTGCATAATTAAAGTGACGGCTCGACAAGGCGCACGTGTGTCATTCATACAAACATGCAAACGGTACCATACTGTTAATTAGCGACGTGAAATCTGTCGAGCGACTAGCCCATGTTTTTGTTTTAATTTGGTCTACAGTTGTAGAATGCACACGATGAACTAATGACGCGTAGTAAATATTCTTTCTCACTTTTACTTGCAGTGTCGATAGAGGGATTTGAAGTGTTAACGTAGTTACTGTTGATCTCTACTCAGAATAATGAGTAATTTTCGTGCTACGAAAAGTACACGAAGCCATCGAATTCAGCCGTCATCCGAATTTCAATAGAGACGGTGGTTGGACACTGCCACCTGCCTGGAAACCAGCTCTGAAGTCTACGTCATATTATAGTGAGTTAAGTCTGGAGTGCGACACAGTAAGCGCGGTATGCACCGGCACTCAGTATCTCAATAACACGGACACGACAAGTGACGAAGACGCACGAGCAATACCGACATCGTACTGGTGCAGCGCCAGTTCGACTCGCGACCTTGCCGCGTGATCTGCTCATGATTAAGGGCTCCGTTTGGGTCCGAAACTAGTCGGATCAAACCCGAAAAATACACGTGAGTAAATCGTAATTAATCACAAATATTATGAATGTGTCACTCGAAAGTTATAACAATAAAACTTTTGTTCTACACCATTCCCCGAAATTCAACAAATTAAGAAATACGCTGAAATCTAAATATCCTCAACTATGATCAGCTGTGTTTACATTTTAGGTCATATTTGGAGCCACGCATAAGAAGCTCTATTTTCTGAATTCGTGACTAAAACAAGGATAAAGAATTTTTGAAAATAAAATTGATTGAAAGCAAACTCGCATTCTACCAAATTTTATGACAAATCGTTCACAGTCCAGGCTATACGTTTGTGGAATACGTTGCCGATGCCAGTAAGACAAGCTCAGTTACTGGATTCTTTAAAAAAATTAGTATTACTATTTCTATTTCTTCATGATATCAATATCTCATCATCAACCTACCTTGTTTTTCCCTATCGCTTAGTTATGTAACGTATACAATATTTACATATAATTTTTATACGTAAGTATTATATCTATGTATTGTGTGTAGTATATATTTTGTGGCAGTACACCACGGACTACCCCCTCTATCTTATTCATTGTTTTCCTGTTCATCCAAAGGCTGTCTGGTAGATATCGCTATCAGTGATATAAGACCGCCATCGTACCCTTATATGATATTGTATATGAGCTGTGTTACAATTTTGGTGTACAATAAAGTATATTCTATTCTAAAAGATAATGAATTTTGAAATAACACTTGCTTCAAAACAGTCATCAGTGATACTTTAAGTGGCTCGCGGATTAGTACTCCCTTTCTGACCAACCTTGTATAGGTAGGTAGCTTTGTTTCTGTGGTGTGGCGTATACACGCCACATCAAAAGTAACTCGTGATGGTTCAAAGTTTCAATCGTTTGTTACGAATGAATTCCAAACAATGATTGTTATGAAATAACTATCTTTTGCCCGCATCTTCGCTTGCGTGAAATTTTGAACCCGTTAAGTGACGATTTTCCATAGAAACTTTCATCCCCTATTTAACTCCTTTAGGGGTTGAATTTCGAAAAATCCTTCCTTTTTCCTTGTCTATATTATAAAGGGAACCGCTGTGCAAAATTTCAGCTTTCTAGGTCTAAGGGTTTGAGCTGGGTATTGATGAGTCAGTCAATCAGTCAGTCAGGACTTTTCTTTTTTTATTTATATAGATAGATCTGCCTCGTTGGTCTAGCGGTCGCGAGCGCGACTGCTGAGCGTGAGGTCCTGAGTTCGATCCCCGGGTCGGGCAAAGTGTTATTGGGTTTTTCATTATGGGATTTTTTTAGTAGCAGCCCGGTGCCTGGATTTGTGCCCGGTTGATGGCAATAGGCTCGCCCCTATTACAATCATCTGTGAAAATTGCAACTGTCTAATTATCACGGTTTATGAGATACAGCCTGGTGACAGACGGAAGGACGGACAGCGGCAAAAAAATCACGTTTGTTGTATGGGAGCCCCCTTAAATATTTATTTTGTTCCGTTTTTTAGTATTTGTTGTTATAGCGGCAACAGAAATACATCATCTATGAAAATTTCAACTGTCTATCACGGTTCATGAGATAAAGCCTGGTGACAGACGGGCGGACGGACGGACAGCGGAGTCTTAGTAATAGGGTCCCGTTTTACCGTTTGGGTACGGAACCCTAAAAAACATTTCAGTAAAACACTGCACTTTCTTTAAAAATGTTTTTTTTTGTTTTGCCCGAACGGGGAACATAACTCAAGACCACACGCTCAGTTGCCACGCTTGTTAACAAAAGAATATTAAATGTTAAACGAGGAGATTATATTTTAATTTCCTGTTCAATTAAATTTTCATTATGAGAATAATCCTAGCAATTAGTTTTTCCGTGTCGGAGAACATAAAAGTCACTTTTATATGGGTAAGAAATGTCGTTAAGACTTTTATACGAAAGCCAATATGAAAATAAAAGTGACATTTTATTCTAACTCACTCAAATATCATCTTTATAGCGAAGGCAACTAAGCTGATTTCAGCATGACAAAAATTATGGAAAACCTATTTTTTTTAAGTTGCATTAGAAATTGACTAAAGTATAAAAAATGCCCTAACTTTGCACGAATTTAGAGATTTTTGTGTTTTTTTTCACTTGAGTAGAAAAAGTCGTATATGACATGTAGAGAAAAAATGCAAAACAGAACTTTATGCGCCTAGCAAAACAACCCATTATAGCCTACACCTCATATTTTCTGAGAAATAAGCTTCGGCATGGCCAGGCAAAGTTAATGGAAAATCCTCTACTTTGCCTAGGCAAGAATATCGCAGTTATAATATGTTTCCAAGTAAATGGATTCCGCAACCATAAAGTATTGGTATACTATTCATACCTAACAATGTCATAGTCTTTTTTTTGTTTTTTTTTTTTTGTTTTTGCATTTAGGCAATGTTAGGCAGTCATTTTGAACATTGAGTACTTTTATGGGGAATCTTTATGGGTTGTCACCATATGAAAATAAAACAACAACAGTAATTTTAATAGCGTTCGCGGGATACACTAGATTGGTTACAAACTAAAAATTGACAACCCTACCCCCAGGCAAAGTTTTGTCGATTTGAAATAAAAAGCGACCCACAGTTGTTTTCCTTGATTTTACCAACTTAAACTCGCTTTACAGGTGCAAAATATAGATAGAAAGATAGAAGATTATTTTTCATTTAATATGGTCCCTAAGATCTGTAAAAATAGCTTAAAATAATCACACAATGAAATTTTGAAGACCCGGCAAAAAATCAGTGAGGACCATTTTTAAAATTCTAACGTTCACTGACATGTCACAACTTTCTTGACAAAACCAAAATTAAGTGTAGCCACGCGTAAAAATCGTACCGTAGACGAAATTCTCTAGATATAATACATTTACAAATGAAATTCAAATAACCGGTTTAGGCAAAGTAAGGCGAGGTAGGCCAAATTAGAGCATTTTACGGAATTAAAGTTTCTAATACCATAGCATGTTAGTTCTAAATTTTAAATGGTTGAAATAATATAAAAGTATTCTACAGGGTGTAAACAAATTCGTGCAATTCCTTAAAACCACATGATGTAGCTACTGGTGTAGATTGATCGCGCACGGGATACATATTGTTTTTTTTTTTTTTTTTCATTCTGTGTCGGTAGTTGGTCATATCTAACCCACATAATAAGGAATCAGTAAAAATAAGAAAAAAATACCCACATTTTGCAAAAAAAAAATTGAATGAACATTTCGATGACGCATAAATTAATGAAATCACGGCGACACGGCTGGCGGGTACGAGTAACGCGATATCGTTCTTTGCATTCAGATAACTCGGGGCTCTAAAATGACTCAGAAATAGAAAACCAAGATATTTTTTTTGTTTTTTTTTTTCATATTTTTTTTGTTCATGCCTTTTTAAGGAATTACACATATTTGTTTACACCCTGTATACAAAACTGGTAATAAAATAACCAGAGACTTCCTGTGCGACTCGTGGGTAATTAACAATCGCGCAAATCATTATGACATTTATTTATTTCAATATTAACAATTATTATACTTAATATTACATGTATATTGTTTTTTTTTACGAAATGTATTTAAAAATATAATTTACAAGGTTAGTTTTAGTATATGCGAAACCTGAAACTAGTTTGTTCAGAATCACTAGGAGAATCGATTGACATGTTTTTCACACCACATTTTTTTTTGTTTTTTTTTTTTTTCATAAATTTCAATTTTGTTTCAGTAGGTTTCTACCCATAACAATTGACGGGAATAGACACCTTGAGGCTTGAAATGGTCCGCTCGGTCAGTTTCCGTGTATTAGACAACTCCTGCATAGCACATCTCAGGTATTTCACACTTTTTTAGCGAACTTAACGCGACATAAACTAAGGTGTAACTTGGAGATTTACTAAAAAAAACACATTCAGGCAGTTCTGATGAAAATCTTGTTGGGGTGTCTCGGTTTTCGTATAAAGTAAAAATAACGTTGTATATGTATGTTTACAATGAATAAACGAAATAATATTAATAAACATCACGCCTGTATTCCCCGAGGGGTTTAGCAGAGGTGTATAGTACACCCACATTTTGGCGTTATGTTTTAAGTCCCATGTAATAGGAGGCGAGCCTATTGCCATCAACCGGGCACAAAACTCCAGGCTGCTGCTGAGAAATTCCCAAAAAAACCCAATAACACTTTGCCCGACCTGGGCACTGAGCCCAGGACTTCACGCTCAGCAGTCGCGCTTGTGAACACTAGACCAACGAGACAGTCCTATAATAATATAGGTATAAAGGCAAACGCCGTTTTCTTCCGGCAATAGAGGTTAACCGGTCCACTCAACATCCCTTTCCATAGACCAGATATTTTTTCACCATATATTTTACAATAGTTTTGCACCCACCTAAGACGGTCCATGACCAATAGTGCAGCCGTGGATAGTCCCCGGTTGGTGCCCCATCCCATTTTAGATTAAAGTTCTCAAAGGGGCTCTGCGCGTTGGACCTGTGTCCCCCGTCCAAAGGACCGGACATCTTCTGCACGGAAGATGAGCCGTGACTAAAAAGAGATACAAATGTTATGTTGCATATTAATAATTTTTGTATTCACAATAATTATTATTTAAATTCAATTACCTACTCATTTTTTTTTGTTATTATAACCGCGATGATTATACGCTAAGTACAATTTTTGTACGCTACGAATGGCAAAACATGTAGCTACTTCCTCAAATTCAACGCCATTATCATCATATCAGCCTATTGCCATCCACTGCTGAACGTAGGCCTCCCCCAGAGATCGCCAACCATCCCGGTCTTGCGCCGCCATTCAACGCCATGCACTTGTATTTTTTACTCATGTTTTATAATATACTTTATCATACGATGTGCAAGGTTAAGCTGCGGTAGCCGCGGTTGTTCCATGAATGGATGACCGTCCGTTACACATTGAGACCCCTCCGTGCCTCGGAGAGCACATTAAGCCGTCAGTCCCGGGTGTCATGCGAATACCTATGACAGTCATTATGGGTAGTCAAAAGCCCGAAAGTTTGACTACCGGTCCAACCTTAGGATATCGTCATTGCCCAATGATTGCCAGTGTCTGATGGCAGTCGCTCCGTTTAAAATACTGGTATTCAGCCGCATCTGGTTAGACTGGAAGTTGATCCCAACATAGTTGGAAAAAGGCTAGGCAGAACAACTTTTCTTACTCCAACCCGCATCACAATTCCAGCATTTTACATAGTATTGGCTTCACGTCAAACAAGATGTGATTAAATCACAATTTTATCATTGCATACGTGTCGGTAGAATACCGACGCAATCCAAAAATAAACACCAAAAACAAACAATGCATTTTTTAACAAAATATTAATCAATCAATCGGCAGATCCGCAAAAAGTGACGACATGCCGTGACCGAGGTACGGTATATTTTTATCTTCGACAAAAACTGGAATTCTATCGAGTACCCGTACTAGTCATACCACATAAAAGCACTGTAAGAAAGAGATAGATGTACATACAAATATATATTAGAGTGAAAGAGAAGGGACAAGTCGCGTGGCTCAAACAGGATAGTTCTAGGTTCATCAGTTTTCATGACAGAACTTGCTTTTGCACACCTGATGAATAACTATGGTTTTGCAACGGGAGAGATCCTTCATGGTTGATTTTTGATTATGGGGTAGGTAGAGATCCGAGGAGGATAGCAACAGGTGTCTGCTGTCTGTGTTGTGATTTTAATATATACCTACAAGGTTAGTCAGAAAGGGGGAATCAGCAAGCCACTCAAAGTATCACCGATGACCATTATTAAGCAAGTGTTAAAATTACAAAATTCGGCAATTCATATTTCCTTAAATTAAATTTTGTTTTTTTTTTAATTCTTAAGGTACTCCCACACCTCTGTTAAAAATGTTTACAAACATTAGTAAACATTTTCTAAACAAACATAAAAAAATATCTGCAAAAAATCTATTGAAATATTATCTAATAATCTATATTAGATAGATTCAATTTATTATTATCTGATATTTTTATCTTTTCCTAACATTTATTAGTGTTTGAAAATGTTTGTAAACATTTTTAACAGTGGTGTGTGAGCACCATTAGGTTTAACGAATATAACACTCATAAAGAACAATACATAGTTCACTTAATAATGAGCTTAAATGTATATAATTAATTATGTAATATAACATACAGCGATCGAGCAAATCTAGTTAGTCAACTTCATCAAAAATGTATTTTTTAATCTTGTTTTAAACACTGCAAGTGATTTACTATCCTTTACATTATTTGGTAGTCTTCATCCCTGCTTTAGTTACGAATTCAGAAAATGGATCTTCTAATTTTTGACCCCAAATATGACCTAAAATGTAAACACAGCTGATCATAGATAGATTTTAGCATATTTTTTATGAAATCTTTGAACAGCTATTTCTCTTAAACTTTTGAATTTTGCGGAAAGTTGTAGAACAAAAGTTATTCACGATTACGGGTACTTTCACCCTTTCGGATTAGTACCCCCTTTCCGACTAACCTTGTACCTATATTCTTCTGCTCAGATCAAAATAAAAAGTATCGTGTGTATGTGAGAGCCACAGGTGTATACGGAAATTTCTCTATATCTCTGTTACTTGGATTCGTGTGCTCCATCTTCGACTCTGTCTACGCTTACCATGACTAGACCTGTCTCGAATTTCGTGACGTTTAGTAACGTAACGTTAATGTGAGTGAATTTTGAATTGGAAATACTCGTTTCGCACATAATATTTAATTAAATTGAAAACTTTATTCATATAGACTATCTGGATTCTGTGATGATCTCCAAAATCAGGGGCCCAATTCTCCTAAAATAAATTGTTGCCAAACGCAATCGAACCACAACCGTCAGTCAGTTTTTTGTTTTCGAAAACCTTCAAAATGATTGATTTTGTTTTTTGTGTCAAACAATTTGATAGCTATTGAAATTGAGAACTGTACCAAGTGTGAGTTTTTTTCGTTAACTACTGTAGTTGCGTCACGCCAAAAATGTATGAAAATTTAGGCTGCGCCTCTAGGCGCACCGTTCAATTAACGCGCGAATTGTAGTTAGCGAACGGTGCGCCTAGAGATGCAGCCTAAATTTTCATACATTTTTGGCGTGACGCAACTACAGTAGTTAACGAAAAAAACTCACACTTGGGGTACTGTCTGAATGAACGGTTCGGGCTTGGTTCGGTTGTGATTTATCAAGATTTATTTTAGGAGAATTAGGCCCCTGAATATTTGGTTGACCTCTTTGGTGCATTTTATACAGGGTGGGTCAAAAATCATGGATCAAACGAAACAGGGCAATAGTTGAGATTATTTGCAGTCAAAAATATCAAAGTGTTAGAGCCCTAACTTGACCTCCTTAAAAGTTATGACAATGTGAGTGTTTTTTTTAAATTACAATTAAGTACAGTAAAATGGGTACCTATTTTAAAACAATGAATGGTGTTTAGTTGCTTGAATGTGCTTTTATGACAGTGGGTACCATGATTTACGAGTATTGGCACTTTTTTCAATATATTTTAAGTCTCACGAAAAAATATTTGTATTGTAAGAACCTTACTGTAAAAAAAATGTACTACCATAAAATGCTGAAAATAACCCCAACTATAAGTATATATAAGTATAAGTAGGGTTACTTCGTTTGATCCATGATTTTTGACCCAACCTGCATATTGATATTAATTGTGTTCCGTATTTTAATTTCGAAACGAAGGTGTATAAATAAGCCTATTTTTCTATTGGCCTCGATTTTAATCAAGATGTTTTGGAAATATCTTGGTTTGAAATTTTAGAGAGCACAGCGATCAATTTTATATTTTGGAGATTGAGCTATCTATGATACAAATTATGCGATCGCATAAAAAAAAATGCTTATAGGATAGTTGTAGTTTCGATATTCACTCACCATAACGTTACTATACGTCAAAATATTCATGCTAGGCCTATAGGACTAGGGTCAAAAGCTAACACGTCAAAGAATAAAAAAAAGAAAAAAGGTTAGATGAAGCGCGTAGGTACAACTAATAAGTGACGCCCAGTAAACTTTTATGAAGAACTCATACCATAAGAAAAAAGGTTAGACGGAGCGCGTACAACTAAGTGACGACCGCTATACGAATACCAAGTAGAAAACTAATAGGGTCATATTTAGAAAAAACAGACGATTAACAAATATTTAACATAAAGTCTGATCAAAAATGGTTATTTACGTCGTAAACTATTTTTGAGAAATGCCCAAAATGTTATGAGTCGGATTATTTTTTTGTAGTAAATAGCTTGTTTTGATTAAAATTAAGAATGTTAGGTACATTTTTCATAGAGAAATATCCACTTTTGATGCAGTCTGAGATAGGAAAATGATACGATATAAAAAAATATATATACAAGTAGAGGAAAAAGTTAAAAACATTGAAAGTGTAAATAGCTACTTTTGTTCAGACACTCCTTAAGTAGATACTTATAACAGAGATCATAGATAACAGAGTTCTGTTTCTTAGATTCGTGTGCTCTATCTTAGACCCTCTCTGCACTGTCGGTAACAACAAGTGCGACAAGTGTCAAACGCGACTAAGTCAAAATAATTATAGAAAAACAGTATTTGTGAGTTGAGTCTAATTACAAAAACACAAACTAGACATTGGCAGAATACTTTTTTTTGAAAATATGACCCTAGTTTTCTTCTATTTGGTATTCCTTTACCGGGCTTCAGTCATTAGTTGTACGTGCTCCATCAGAATAGTTCTCCTAGCCTTTTATTTTTGTTTAGACAATGTTTTGCAATTCTAATACCCTAAATAATTCTACAGTTTAGTTTATTCACCTTACGTTAGTTATAGTAATCTTAAAAAATAATATGAGAGCTTTTGATTTAAAGATATTGCTACAATAATCAAAATATCGCTATGAAAAAACCCCCGAAAATTATAATGTCAGTAGAACAGTATTAAAACTATAACAAAGCATCACTAAACGTAATCATCACTACCACAATGTGGCGAAATAGAAAACTAACATGAAATGTACTAGATTTAACAAGTGTTTGACATCTTCCTTCACAAGCAGCGCTGCAATCCACGTTCATTTAAAGCCATATCGGACTATACTTCGGTGCTTATCATTTAAAAGCACTGCAAATATACATACCTACTCTCACAAAACATCTTCCAGAAACACGTAAGCTGCAGCTGTCAGTTTTTAATTTCATTACACTCTTCGCTATGAAACCAACAACAATAACAACTCAATGCAACATTTATTTAAAATTTAAATCTCAGATCAATTCAAATTAAAAACAAAACAACTGTGAAAAAAGAAAATAAGGTCGCCGTAAATGACTTTCCTTAAGAACAGATGGGAAGGAAATACCCAAACAATATGCAAGAGCAGATGAATGAATTTAGACAATAAATAAAGCCGAAAAGATTCTTCATTTTCTGGAAATCCGGAGTGTATGGGGAAAAGCAATGGCAAAATTTAAAACGTCAGTGCGGAAGTCAAAAATGGCTACTTTACAAGAGAGTGAAAATCTATTTTTAACGAGTGTAACCTACGCTGAACGCATTTTTTTTAATATCATTACAAATAAACTCTTTCATGATTTAATAAACCTTTGAAAATCCTAATAAGTAATCTTTTTCATTTCAAGTAATATTGTGGTTTTCACAGTGTCGTCTGTTTTTGTCACAAAATGACTTACGCACTGTTAGAATTTCACTGACGAAAACTTCCTTAAATGTCAACCTCACCTGCTTATGGTGCGTCTTACCGAATACCACCAATGCTGATAACCGGCTGGGTTACCATCCCACCATCCATTAAATCTAACTTCATCATAATCTCCCTGAACTTATCCCACTCTAAGTGGGATCGTTAAAATATGTATTTTTTTCTTCCATTCTCCTCTATCAACCGTCATCTCAGTACTCACTCCTTTATTACTAATATCGTCCTTCACACAATCCACCCATCTTTTATTTGGCCAACTTCTACTTGGACATCCATCCATATTCATACTTAACACTCGTCTGGTAACATGAATTTCTTCCCTCCATCATATCTAACTTACCATCTGAAATACCCCAAGCCACAACGACTCTTTGGTCACTAAACAGTTTTTCTACTTAACACTCTTTTACAACTTTCCTTATTGGGTGTTCTCCATGTCCAGCACTGCACTACAAAAGGCTGTTGATAGATGCACTTAACACTACAATGAATTACGACAAAAAAAGAAAAGCTATTGTAACTGCACCTATCTCTCTTTCGAAAACTGGTCCGCGAAACGGATCGTAACAATAATAGTTCCAGTACACAAACCAATTCGATTGAAAATATTGTGTCTGACCAACTGTTCCTATATTTTATTCAGCGCTCGATCCCGACCTCCTACTCGAATATCAAGCCGATTGTTGTCTAAAAAAGGAAAAAAAAAAACACAGTTCCGACTTATATCTGCAACCAGTAGTAGGTTTTTTTTTATTTGAAGAAATTTATAAGTCATCCAGTTGTTCATACTTAACTTCTAATTTCTACAAGAAATGGCGTAGACAAATAAATTACGTACAGACTAGAAGAAAAATTGGCAGTAAGATCAAATGAATAAACTGAATTAGTTTACGCTGTGGTCAGTGTAAAGGAAAAATTTCTTATTCGGAACGCGCACGTTGATAGTACGGTGGTTCTACCTCGTTTTTGAGGCTCTGCAGTGATGCGGAACAGAGACGGATATATACGGCTATGCTTTGACAGAGCGAGACAGGGGTATTATTGCACCGGTAGTGAGGAGTGAAAGAGATCAATAATGAGACGCACGAGGAGTTGAAAAGGGATTTCAGATTAAGGTCGTTGTCGACTCAAAGAACATGTTGGTGGGAAAATTTGTAGATGGGTAATTTGGTATTGAAATCGGAGGCTTTTAGTAATTACTCGGAGAGGAAAAAGAAATGGTACAACCCAAACGTATACAGTCCGGCTAAAATTATTAGTTTGTAGTTCTTATGCATTCCTTTGGGTAACAAACATCTTTACTGTTTTCAATCATAATCAAAAACTGTTCTATTGTAATGGGGAATAATTACTACTGTTACAGTAATAGCAGTAACATTGTAAGCTACCTACGTATTATGTAAGCTATTTCTTCGAACACTCTTCATCAATCTGTTTTCATGATTCTTCAAGAGCTTCCAAATTGTTAACACTACCATGTAAAACTAAGAATTGAATAAAAATAATAAAAATGTATATCTTCTATGTGTAGGTAATTTTATATAGTTCCTTGCTATAAGCTCTATTGTTGACTTACTAGTAATTTCTATTAGACAATGTTAATAGAGCTATATTCTTGGAGCTTTTGGGCTAGAAACAATTCTCCAACCAGCTTTCATAGTCTCCACATGGCATAGGCAGAAAGCCTTCGCCGTATCTCCCCTAAAGCCTACTCTTTGGTGCCCAGCCTGGCCGGGCGAGCGCAGCTTTACATACACCCTCAGTCACTAGCTGAACGTCGCGGGTGTCAGTGCGTTCCGTTCGCCTCAATACGCGTCATTACGCGGCATTTTGAAAAACGAACATTTTCAAAAAAAATATTCCAAAAAAAAATAAAAAAACGATTTAGTGTTTTTCTGTGAGTGCCAGTGCGAAAACAACTGATTTTTGTTCTGTGATGGATGGTTTTTCGTGGATTATTTAGTGTTGTGCCGTTTTCAGATGTTGGATTTTTAATGTGAAAGATTACAGGATTAAGTAATGGACGTTTTGTTTCGTGATTACGAAGCTGAAGGTTAGTTTCATATTATTTTTTGGTAAAATAGTGCTTTTTGCGCGTAAAACTCGCGTGTTTGTGGTGCGAGGGCGAGTGTTTTATTTTTGTTTTGAAAAATAAAACGTGTCGATGATGCCGTGTTTTTGGACAATACCTACATACGAAACAGCGTATTTTCATGAAAATGCCGGTTTCATTTTTGAGGTACAAAATTTTCAGCTGCGGGTGTATAATACGTATATAGAGCCTTCAATTGCTACAATGTCAGAGAAAAAACCGTTTGTGGGTTCTGGGAATTACAAAATACATTTTGAAAAAAAATTAGGTACCTATTTAGGTACGGTGCGTGTTTTCAGTGAGAAAATTTCCAACGGATTTCGACATTTTCTGTAAAAACAACATACAAGAGAATGTGGGTTTCTGTGTTTTTAATTATTTCAGTAGTAAATTTAGAAGCGAGTGGACTGATTTTGAATATTCTGCACTGTTTTGTAGCTAAATTAATACAATGAACATCGTCATGATTTTCCAAGTAGGCTAAAAATCCAGGTTTTGTTGCTAGTAAAGAATAAAGCTAGAACATAAAGCCAAACTTCACGCTTCCATAATGTTGAACAGTAAGACTACCAACATATTTTTACGATGTTCAACATAAAATTATTACGTTCAGAACTCATTAACATAATCACAACATTCGAGCTATTGTGTCAAAACATTGTGTTGGAGTAAGGAAATTACCTTTTGTATACACGTGCCGTTTATTTTAGGAGCATAAGCAGTGTAATTGGAGTATACTTAATACGTAAGGCTTGTTATTATACAATAATCGATAGTAATTACACGTGTCATTGGGGAGGGGTTCGTGGCTAATTAACAACGGGATCAAATGATTTGCTAGGTTACGCTGTGCTTGCCGCGGTCTGTCCGTGGATGGGTGACCATTGGTTGCACTATTGGTGTCATACGAATACATAAGACAGTCGTTACGGGTAGTCAGAAGCTCGGAAGTCTGACAACCGGTGTAACCTTAGGATATCGGCATTGCCCAGTAACTGAGTTGCGTGAGTTGCAGAGGTCTGATGGTAGTGGCTCCGTGTAAAATACTGGTATTCAGCCGCATCTGGGGGTCTACTCCCTAAGCACGAAGTCCCTGGTTTCGGCCGCAGTTACGAGCGTTTCCTACTCCTATCACCTACGGACATACGATTATTTCGGGGCCCGAACTAAGAATGAATGACAACACGATTTGACAGTTGTCCCTACTACCGATGTGTTTTTGCTCGTCCGAAAAGTTGAACTTGACACTTGTTTTGTTCACTCCTACGTTTCGGGCTACTTTCGGACGGGCGTTTAACTTCGTTGACGGACTTAGGGAGTAGGCCCCCTGGTTAGACTGGAAGCTGACCCTAATACGTATAGTTTGGATAAGGCTAGAAGAATTCCACGTGTTATTGAGTTGACTTCTAGGTTTATCATTGATGTAACACTGTAATTTTTGGGTTAACATCATTCTTCGTCTTCTTCTTTCTCAGCCTTTTAACAACCAATGAGTGTAGGCCTCCTTTGCAGACCATTCTTCTCAGTGTTAAGCACACCTCATCGAGTTTTCCCCAACTATTTTTACAATGATCGGCTTACAATAACCACTTCTCCGTCTGGTCCTGGGTCTCCAATCTAGTAAATCCCTTCTTCTTCTTCTCTCGTATCAGCACGAGCTATACGAAAATAACTCATGCTGTGGTGAAAAGATTAGCCAGTCAACAAGGTTGGTAGCGGGGCTGACTGCCCAGGTTGCGCCGGACATACTTAAGTATCGTCACTTGTGGAGGCTCTTTTCATGCACCCCACCTCCCTTAATGAATGTCATTAATGCTTGTTTAACAATAGCAAGCTATTTTTGAGGTTTGTCATTAAAAGAACGATTTAATTCCAAAATTCCACCTGTTAAAGCTTACATCTACACATGAGCCTTTGGATTTCCATTTGGGGTTTCGTCAGAATCACCAGATTATGGCTATACCCAATAGTGGGGTCAACATTTGCGGTCACCACCACCTCCAAAACGTGGTCACTAAGAATTCAGATCGGTGAACGTAATTATATTATTATGTTGTTATTACAAGACGGGTTTCAAGACTTAGGAGGAGGATTATAATAATTGAATAATTATGGTATGTTGACAGCGTTTTAATTAGGCACACACATATTGTGTTACCATTAAAGCCATATTGTGCTTTAGATTATATGGAAGAGTTTCAAACAAATATGTTTTTTTTTCTATGTTCATGTTGGATCGTGAGATCAGGCATTAACAATCGAATTAAAAATGATTTCGTATTGTCATTTTAATAATATTTGTCAAATATAAAAACCCAGTTACAACGCAACGGAATTGGTCATAATTATGTGTAGAGTAAAAAACATGGTCAATATTCAGTTCAGGGTTTGCCAGTATTGATAAGCCACAACCAAGTCCACTTATCACAATAAAACCTTCACCTCATTACTATTCTCTTAAACCCAAAAACATCAAACAAAAAATCCTAATTATAACTACCCCCACTAAGTACAAAGCCAACTATTATAAACAGTACTTTGTACTACAAGGGGTGGATTATCCCTCCCACCCCTGACACCCCCTACCCTGGCACCTAATTCAGAGAAGTGTCACGAATGATGACGTCAGGTGAAAAACGTTGAGGGTGTTGAAACAGTCGAGTTATTGTTCACAATATATTTTTGTTGAAAAAGCTTGGGAGATGGTGTTAGGAACATTTGGTATCAAGGAAGCTAACGAGCATTTTATTCATTAAAATTTTGCTTTTGGCTTAGTAAGATAAGTTAAAGATCAATGATAGGAACATACGGATGTTATTGTAGTAAAATCTCGTATTCATTTTTAAATTTTAGATGGTTGAGAACAGCGAAATTATGTGGCAGACGATGACTCACAATAGCCTTTGCTTTAAATAGTCATATTCTTAGTATTAATACACGGTATAAACGAATTCGTGTAATTCCTTCAAACCACAGAATCTATTATTGGTATAGATTAACCCCGCACGGAATTTAGATTGATTAAAAGTAATAAAAAAGTTTTTTATCCCAATTTGTTTTTTGTGTTCGAAAATTTCGATGCCCTGCATAAATGAATAAAATAAGCGCGATATCGTTCCACGCAGTCAGTTAACTTGGGACGCTAAAATTACTCAGATACAGAATGACATGATACATATTTATGATTAGGTAGTTACGGTTTACTCACGTGCATTTTTCGGGATTGCCCGACTAGTTTCGGACCCAATCGGAGTCCTTAATCATGAGCTGATCACGCGGCCAGGTCGCGAGTCGAACTCGCCGCGTAAAAAAATAAACATGCACGTGAATAAACCGTAACTACCTAATCATAAATATGAATGTGTCTCACGAAAGTTATAATAATAAGACATGGTACATTTTTTGAAAAACATTTTTTGTTGATTCTGAAAAAAACCTACACAGGGTAAATCAGTGTCACCAGTAGATCACGCAGTTTGAAGGAATTGCACGAATTCGTTTACACCCTGTATACTAGTAGTTTAGTAGTAGTAGAGCTCTTTATGGAATAATACGCCCGGGCAATATTACCACCATACCTATTTCTGGCGCAAACCAGCGTTGCTTTTTTTCGGTTTGAAGAGTACAGTTATCGGTGAAATTACAGGCACATGAGACTTTTCAATCCCTTTGGTGTCATGGGTGTATGTAGGCGGCGATACCCACTTACAATAAAGTTGAAAAAAAAAAAAAAGCTTTTATAGCCCCAAAAAGCTACCACTATTAGTGACTTTATTATTATCATAACAGCAATTCACAAAAATAATTTCAATCACTACATTTAACTAAAATATTCACATAAACACCAAAAGCAGCCACAACAAAAAGCTAAATTGTTACTTTTTCCTAGAATCTAGCCTACATAAGTAGCTTTTTTACGCAGCCTGAAAAATTATAGCCTTTTAGCCTGCTAATTTATGGACGATGCTTTTTGTAGACGAATATAATAAGGTAACAATGAAAGCGGCGATATTGTTCCGAATTCAATAGGTTTTGGAATTCTGCCATCAATTATTATGAGGTTAAATTACTAATTGTCGTGATTTGCAATTAAATTGTGAATGGGAAAGCTAGCTTTTATGCTGAATATGAATAATACGTTAAGAGGCTTTTAAAAAATGTAATAGTTCTCATGCAAGTAGTATCTACTTATAGACTTACGAAAGCGTTTGAACCCCTGTTCTAGAATATTGGAATATTATTTTATTTATGTAAGTAGGTATTTGTATGTATACAACGTTATTTTTAGTATATACAAAAACCGAGACACCCCAACCAGATTTTCATCAGAACCGCCTGAATATGTGTTTTTTTTTTCAATAAATCTCCAGGTTACACCGTAGTTTAAGTTTGTCGCGTTAAGTTCCCTAGTAAAGTGTGAAATACCTGAGATGTGCTATGCAGGGGTTGTCTAATACACGGAAACTGACCGAGCTGACCGTCTCAAGCCTCAAGGTGTCTATCCCCGTCAAATGTTATGGGTAGAAACCTACTGAAACAAAACATAAATTTATGAAAAAAATAAAAAAAAATGTGGTGTAAAAAATATGTCATTCAATTCTCCTGTGATTCTGAACAAACTAGTTTCAGGTTTAGTATATACTAAAATTAAGCTTGTATACATACTTAAACAGCATGACTGCTTAGCCAATTTCCATTCGAAAACCATGAACTCTGCTCAACTTTTACTACGTGACAAAAAAAAGCTGTTCCAAACAAAATAATCAATGGTGCTTAACATAATGTATCGAACAGCTGATTCTGTTTTGTTTTCGTCGGTTTGGAGTTTATCCCTATTTGTTAGAGGTAGTCTGACGCCCGAAAGTCTGACAACCGGTCTAACCTTAGGATATCGGCATTGCCCAGCAACTGGGTTGCGGAGAGGTCTGATAGCAGTTTCTTCGTGTAAAATACTGTTATCAGCCGCATCAGGGGGTCTACTCCCTAAGCACTAAGTCCGTGGTTTCGGCCTTAGTTACGAGCATTTCCTACTCCCTATCACCTACGGACATACGATTATTTTGGGGCCCGAACTAAGAATGAATGGCAACACGATTTGACAGTTGTCACTACTACCGATGTGTTTTTGCCCGTCCGAAAAGTTGAACTTGACACTTGTTTTGTTCACTCCTACGTTTCGGGCTACTATCGGACGGGCGACTAACTTCGTTGACGGACTTAGGGAGTTAACTGGTTAGACTGGAAGCTGACCCCAACATTATTGAGAAAAGACCAGGAGGAAGCCATAAAATCGTCGAAGATACTCCATTATTCCCTAAACTAGCTCAAATTGCTTTAAAAAAGTTACCTTTCTCACATAATTACTAAAAACAATTGTTTACCATATTTTATTACTCTTATCCAATTAAATCATTACATTTACATTTAAAATTACATTGCTTTAAAGTTTCCATTTCTGTGTTACCTTTGATCTGAGTATTCTCGAAACCAGTCGACTTAGAATAAAAATAAACAAAGTTTGGACACACCTGTTGGTCAATTATGCCAGGGCACAAAAACCCGCTCCCAGTTTTAATAGAAGGAAACCTACCACGGGTTTTTTGTCCCGTTATTGAGTGTTAGTCGCTTGGTTATCACTCGCTGGGAGGCTTTGGTGAGTTATTTATGTGCTTATTTGTTCTCACTTAATTCGATCGATGGGCTGTAAAAATGATAATACTTTTATAATATAAGATGATTTTTTGCACAAGTTAGTTAGATACATTTTTAATACCGTAGTATTCATTGTGTTAGAGATGTGAGTTTTAAAAATGAATAAAAATTCAAGTACCCATATTCTTTCTATTAGTATATTTTTTTACTATTTATATTTTACAGTAACCTGCTTTGTTCTCACACAAATTTAATTCAAACCACCATATTTTAACAATACCAGATTGTTCATAAAATAATTTTAAAAGAGTATTCCTGAAGTTTCTTGCTGGCTCTTCTCCAAAGGACCTACTTTTTGGAACCGTGCAACTAAACTGTCGAGACGTTTCCTAAGTGCATGTACTGTGCCTAATCGAAATAAAAAAACTGTGAATTTTAATTTTAATTTCCACAAGATTTGAGAATAAATTAAGTGATCTTTCATTTAACATTTATTTTGACAATGATGCCAATGATTTTGGATTGGAGATAAAATGTATAAAATTTTGGCATGAAATCACAGCGAATGCCACAAATGTGCCTAGAAGTGCCTAATTTTTCAAATAACTTTATTAGTAACAAGAAACCTGGATGATGCAGTCTGATATGGATCTAAATGAACGTAACGAAACAGAGAACTAAAGTTCGTTTTTTAATCCCTGAGACTGAATTGACATGCGCGAAACGTCAAATTAGAAAAAAATGTTACTAAACTTTACAAGTTTCACATTTGCGCTTGTCAATTTTGTCTCAGAGATTTTGAAACGGACTATAACACAAAATTTACTGGATTTGACAGGCTTTTGACATCTTCCTTAACAAACAGTGCCGCCATCCACGTTTAATTCGAGCCACGTCGGACTGTACCGATACAACGAAAGTGATAACCATCCGAGTTACAAAGGGTTCCCCACCGTGCCATTGTCAGGACCCTACGCAGGTTGCTTTTAGACGATCAAGATCAGTTACCAGTATCAGATATTTTTTGTTAAAAACTTTGTTTTAACGGTGCGCCCATTCATGTGAGTGGTAAGTTCGTAGTTTTTTTTGCAAGTTATTTGGTTAAAAGGAAAGTTTTTAAGGTTTGTGTGTTGAATTGATTTTGTAGATGTTTTTAGAATATTGCTTTGTAATTTTACTATTTGTGATGTGATTGGTTTATTCCGAATGAACGTAGGTATATTAAGTATTATGAATAGATATTATGGAGACATGTCCCTACATTAAATACTGTGATAGTACTTATAGTATGGTCTTACTTTAATATTCCACGATATTTTGCATAGCGCCTTAATTAATGCTAAAGATAATGCAGGTAGGTACCTATCACAAAAATTTAAAGCAGTTGTATTTTGTTTGCCATATCACTACATAGTATAAAACGAAGTCGCTTCCCGCTGTCTGTCCATATGTACGTTTAGATCTTTAAAACTACGCAACAGATTTTGATGCGGTTTTTTTAATAAATAGAGTGATTCAAGAAGAAGGTTTGTATGTGTAATACATTGCACCCGTGCGAAGCCGGGGCGGATCGCTAGTGATTTAATAATTCAATCATTTTATTACTTACAGGTTCTCTTAAGTTGTAATAACATCCATGCATCTAGCAAGAAAATGCCCCCGCACTCATTTAAAGGTAGCACAAGTGTTATTACACCTAAGAGAACCAGTGACTTAATTGATTCTTAAAATTATTTTTTTAACTGTTAATAGTATTTATACCATCAGATTATTTTTTTGTAGTAGCTACATCATCTTTAGCGTTTACTAAAGACTGCAAAATATCGTGGATTACTTAAAAAAGACCTCTTTTTTTTTAGATTTATTTTTATGTACATAATATCGTAAAACAACCCTGATGACTATTTTTAATTGTCTTATTGATGATGTTATTGATTAAATAGGTGACAACGATAAACTTTTGCTGTCGCTGGTATTTCATACAAAAATGTTAGTTTTGCCATCAAAAATAATATCCACAACCATAAAATATAATTTTGCGTAATTTTACAAGGTGTCAGAACTCAATTAACACCTATTTTCTCTTTTACTATGCTAAAACAAACTTAATTAATTTATCAAACAAAATTGCGAGTTTGTTAAATGAAATTGCAAACCTCAAAAAAGTTTTTATAGCTAATATAAACAGTTTTATCATAAATCATTTCAACACGTAATCGACATAATGTATAATGCCTTTACTATGTATTGTGTTATGTGGACCATAACAATTTAAGTCGCTTATAGGTCCATAGCCTTATCACAAATGAGTCTTTATATCGTTTATGGAACCTGAGACATTGGGCTTATCGGTCACGTAAGACCACTTTAGCAAAAAGCCACCGATTAAACGAATTTCGTATTTACGTACAAGGTATAAAGTTGTAAATCATTGTGCAGAGATTTGAAATTTAATTATCAAACGATTTGAAACTTTGTTGCTGTAAGTTTAAGTTGTAAATCAAATTTAGAGATTTCGTCGTTCCTTTGTTTTGTAAGTTCTCACGGAAAATTGATATTTTGTTTTCGCTAAAGAGAGTTTTTATTTAGAAATTGAAGGTGTGGAGTTTGCATAGGAAATTGCTCGTGCATTCTACCACTTAGGACGACGAGCGACCCACGCAAATTCTTGGAAACTACTGTGGGCGATATAGTGATGTACTTACTCACACGTGAGTTACCTCGTTTGAATTGAAATGAGCGAGTTACTCATATTTCGACATGGAACCACCTCATATAGGTACTGTATGCGTAAAATAAGTGTGCCTCGCTGAAACCAGGCTTTGAGCGTTCTGTTCCTCACTTCAGAGAGGCAAAGTTATTTGGTACTCGTAAAATAACTTTGCCGCTCTGAAAACAGGCTTTGAGCATTCTGTTCCTCACTTCAGAGAGGCAAAGTTATTTGGTACTCGTAAAATAACTTTGCCGCTCTGAAAACAGGCTTTGAGCATTCTGTTCCTCACTTCAGAGAGGCAAAGTTATTTGGTACTCGTAAAATAACTTTGCCGCTCTGAAAACAGGCTTTGAGCATTCTGTTCCTCACTTCAGAGAGGCAAAGTTATTTGGTACTCGTAAAATAACTTTGCCGCTCTGAAAACAGGCTTTGAGCATTCTGTTCCTCACTTCAGAGAGTCAAAGTTATTTGGTACTCGTAAAATAACTTTGCCGCTCTGAAAACAGGCTTTGAGCATTCTGTTCCTCACTTCAGAGAGGCAAAGTTATTTGGTACTCGTAAAATAACTTTGCCGCTCTGAAAACAGGCTTTGAGCATTCTGTTCCTCACTTCAGAGAGTCAAAGTTATTTGGTACTCGTAAAATAACTTTGCCGCTCTGAAAACAGGCTTTGAGCATTCTGTTCCTCACTTCAGAGAGGCAAAGTTATTTTCGCGCACAGTTATACGTCATTTTATTATTTGTATACTAGAAATCGCCAGCGGCTTTGCCCGCGTGGATGTCGTTTATCGTGTGTTCCGTCTTTTTCACTATTATGATATGCATGTATTATACATATAACCCTTCCTCTTGTATCACTCTATCTATTTATAAAAACCTCGAGGAGCTCGTGGCTAAATAGTTACAGCTGCATAGACCGATCTTCCGGGTTAAGCCACGCTTGCCGAGGTTGGTCTGTGGATGGGTGATCATTTACCATAGCGAGTTTCCTCCGTGCCTCGGAAAGCACGTAAAGCCGTTGGTCCCGGCTGTCATTTGTAGATCTTTGACAGTCGTTACTGTTGGTCAGAAGCCAGAAAGTCTGACAACCAGTCTTACCAAGAGTATCGTATTACCCAGTTACTGGGTCGTGGAGGTCTGATAGGCAGTTACTCCATGTAAAATACTGATATTCAGCTGCATCCGGTTCGACTGGAAGCCAACCCCAACATAGTTGGGAAAAGGCTAGGCAGATTTTTATTGATAGCAAACCGCATCAAAATCCGTTGCGTAGTTTTAAAGCAACTAAGCATACATAGGGATGGACAGGCAGCGGGAAGCGACTTTGTTTTATACTATGTAGTGAAGCTCGATTATGTATCTGACTGATGAGCGAGTGTGTAAGTGATAGGGATGCAAATATTTCATGCGGAGTATTCGTTCGTGCTCAGCGCCCTTACTCTTTCCTTCTCTCCCATTCGGGACATAAGAGTAAAGCATAAGCGAGCCCGTAACCCACCAATCTCTTTCACCTATCCTCTCCTCGAATAAGTGGTTCCTCATGAGTACCTTACGAGGTAAAATGAGGTTCTCCTTCATACTCGTTTAAATACACGAGCTACCCATCACTAAGGCGATACGTCACCTACGCGCTTGTTTTAGCGATTTTTTTAAGTATTATTAAATGCTTTCTTTATGTCAAACCCTTTGTTCGCACAGAGGATTTAATAGTAAAGGTTGTGACGTTTACCTTTGTGTAGTTTTCTTAGCTTTTAGATTTCTATTCTTATGCCTCTTTTTTTAGAGTTCCGTTCCCAAAGGGTAAAACGGGACCCTATTACCACAGTAGACAAATATAAGCTAAGTCAGTACCTCAACTTACTATAATCTCAAGAATTGAAACACTCACACAGACAGGCTCTGTATACTGAGTAGTGTTTTGTTTTTGTATGGAACTGTATCCCGAAAATACCTTATTTGTCTTGTTGCAGTGCGTGTCTGTGTGAGTGTGTCAAATCGGACGATTGTAGGTAGTTGAAGTACTGCTTTAGCTTATATATCTACTGTGCTATTACTAAGACTCCGCTGTCCGTCCGTCTGTCTGTCACCAGGCTGCATCTCATAAACCGTGATAGTTAGACAGTTGAAATTTTCACAGATGATGTATTTCTGTTGCCGCTTTAACAAAAAATACTAAAAACCGGAATAAAAGAAATATTTAAGGGGGCTCCCATACAAAAAACGAGATTTTTTTGTCGTTTTTATATATAATGGTACAGAACCCTTCGTGCGCGAGTCCGACTCACACTTGGCTGGTTTTTTCTCCTACCTATGTCTCCTGCTTATTACGTTTACCTTTGTGATGCTTTCTTAGTTTTTAGATTTCTATTCTTATGCCTCTTCTTTCTCTTTCCTATGTCTAGTTTACATTAAATCGTTTTAAATATTATGTTGGCATGTTGTATGTAAAATAAAGTTTACAACAATAATACAAAAATCGCCATTGTTCACCTGGGTGATTTAATTCCAAAGTGAAAAAAGGACACCAAATTTGTCGCATTGCTTCACCTGGGTGATATTACCTAGGTTAAATGAATCCGAGATGATATGGGGGCATGAATCACTTTGTATCATCCAGGTGAACAAAGTGGAACATAATTAGGTACCGTTTACACAATGCCGAATGTCTTTCATATTTATTTCATTCTTTATTTAATCCGATCAGTGAAGGTCAGTGAAGTTCTAACAGTGCAGAAGTCAAAAATGGCTAGGTACTTTACAAGAGAGTAAAAAGCTATTTAAAACGAGCGTAAATACTGTAAATACTGAACGCAATATTGTTTTTTTAGTTATCATTACAAATAAACTTTGATGATTTAATAAACCTTTGAAAATCCCAATAATCTTTTTCATTTCAATTAATATTGTGGCTTTCGCTGTGTTGTCTATTTTTGTAACAAAATGACTTACGCACTGTTAGTACTTCACTGACGATGTCACTAAATATTATACAGATACGTACTTCTTATAATACTTTAGGGATACAAAATAATGAAATGATCGTCTTCCACTTATCCATAAATACATTTGAAATGAATCTGACTTGTATTTTACGGACGTAAACACTTCAGAGGGGCTTGTGACTAATTAACAACCCGCGGATGATTTACAAGGATGAGTGGCACTTGCCGCGGTCAGCCCGTGGATAGGTGACCATTCGTCACACATTCAGACCCCTCCTTGCCTCAAAGAGCACATTAAACTGCCGGTCCCGGGTGTCATACGGGTACTCAGAAACACGAAAGTCTGACAACCGGTCTAACTTAAGAATATCCGCATTTCCCAGTAACTGGGTTGCGGGGGTCTAATGGCAGTCATGTGTGTAAAATGCTATAGTTCAGCCGTATCTGGTGAGACTGGAAGGTGACCCCAATGTTTCGAGGTAAGGCTAGTCTGATAGATAGGTACTTGTAAAGAGACTAGAATTGTCAAAATACCATCATCACCATAAGAAAGAGAGTACAGTAAAATGGGGCTATTTGAAAATCACGTGGCTAATTGGCATGAACATGGCATAGGAGATTTTTCGCCATATACAGGGTGTAAAAAGACCCATCACATAGCCGAAATCTACGCACTCTGTACATCAAACTAAGTTACATGGACCAAAAATAATTGCTGGGAAACTACTTTTATTTTTTGGCATGAAAAAAAACGCTTTTTTTGTAGCGCGCAAATTATGGTTGTGGCGACTGGCGATGCCGCGCGTTTGCATGCGTGCAGCGGCCACACAGCCGAGCCAAGGCGGTCGTGTGCGTTTGATATTCATTGCGTTTTTGTAATTTCAAATGCGTAATTTGTTAGGAAAAATTGAAATTTTTGATAATGTTTGTATGAAAGAAAGTTTTGTATTATGACTAGGAAATCGTTTTTGGAAAAAACTAAAAAAAAAATGTGTACTTTGACCTTCAATGTCTCCAAAACCAATGATTTCCCAGGTATGGTTTGTTCGAAAAAAATGATCCCAATGATGGGTAGAATACGTGGTTTTCGTTATCGTTAAGGGTCTTTTTACACCCGATATGTACAAGGTGTAACTTAAATAACGCACAACCTCTTAAAGGGTCACTTTACTCATCATTATGAACAACTTTTACTATGGGACCAAACATGAAATCGTGACAAAAAAACAGCTGTTCCCTACATTTATGTTCGCATAACTCGTCAAAATGTAGGGAACAGCTGTTTTTTTTTTCGCGATTTCTTATTTGGTCCCTTAGTAAAAGTTGTTCATAATGATAAGTAGGTACAGTGACCCCGAGGTTGCGCGTTATTTAAGTTACACTGTATATACAATTACATTAATATCCAAAATAAACAGCGCCTGTGGGCGTGATGGTCGAAGAAACACATTCCTTGAATGAATTCCAATTAGCCCCGTGGTTTTCAAATATCATTATACCGGTACTTAGTAAGATACTTCTGCAGACTCCTCTAAAATCAAACAAAAACCAAATTTTAAAAGCTCATTCAATTATTTCTCACAACAATCTGTACAATATCATTCTTTTGGTATTCGTATGTCGATTCTTACGGAACTCGAGACCGTTAGACATCGTACGACATTCTGGTCCGCCCACGATACCCCATCGCTATGGGGTCAGACAGTGAAAAACACTGTGGTCTTGCAAAATGTTGTTCGTTTCTTTTTGTTATATAATTTTGGGATCGGTGAGGTGTGATTCGTATCACTGATTATCGGTTTTGGGTAAAAAAATTGCAGATAGGGATCTGGGTTTTTTTTTTGTGTGGTTTTAATAATGGTGTGTTTTCGTTTAAAGTTGAAAAAATAAGAATAATGAATTATAAAAATATAGAATCGGGTCTTCTCGCGTAACAAACTTTAAGAGGCACAAAATATCTTTTATCCTCATCCTCATTTTGTGCCTCTTAAAGTTTGTTACACGAGAAGACCCGATTCTATATTTTTATAATGTGTACAAATCGCGAAAGTTTAAAAACAAGAATAATGGACATTGCCCATCATTCTGTACAACGCCTCATCATCATCATCATTCAGCAGCTGGACATAGGCCTAGTCCAAAAAGGGGGGGGGGGGGGGGTTGCCGTAATCGCCACGCTTGGCAGGCGGGTTGGCGATCGCAGTATAGTTGTTAAAGTACTCAGAGAACGCTGCTGCCCATCCTCTAGAGAATCCCTTAGTCGCCTTTTGCGACACCCACAGGAAGAGATGGGGTAGTACTATTCTTTAAGTCCGGCACTACACGAGTACAACGTCTACAATGGGACAAACACAGAATTCGTGAAAGAAAAATCTCCTGTTTCATTCATTTTCCTAAGGAACATTGATTATTTTGTACGGAACGGCTGTTTTGTTTTCACAAATTGATGGTGTCTCGAATAGAAAAATTTGTAGAGAATGACAACAAAGTATCAAATTGTTTGACAACAAAAACAAAACCAAACATCTTGACAGTCTTCGTAAACGAAAACTGTCTGAATGAACGATCCAGTTGCAATTGATAAAAGTTTCTGTTAGTAGAATTGGCCCCTAGGTTAGTCGCTTTGCAGCCAATGCTTCACACCGATAATTCAGCCCTCATCAAGCTGTCTCCCCCCCCTATGTCCACGCCAGCAACGCCCTAAGCCGAGGTCCGAGTCCCACTAGGGGTCGCCCTTAGTGCTGTTGTTGCAGGTAGTCATGATGATAGTGTAGTACAAGTAGTTAGCTTAGGTTAAGTATTTTACTTCCCCCCATTGGCTGGAGACCCTTCAGGTCTCGCCAATAACTGCCCGGTTACGTAGAAACCGTCCCCTAGGACGACCTACAGCAGTCCAATAGAAAAAAAAAAAAAAAAAAGCAGCCTATGCTGTATTATATTTTTTATTTAATTTAAACGCTCAAAGTATCCTATTATGCTCAGACACATCTATCTATTTATCCGATCAACATTGTATTAATAATCCTTTAGCATTACCAATCAGAATATCTCTACCAGGTTTAGTTGCTGATATTTTCGTATCAAGAACTCTATCCATATCTGCATATCAATCGCTTTGCAGATCAAGTATCAAGACTATCAAGCTAATAACTACATGAAGTGCTTTCCTATAAAACCTGTAATATGTGGGCTAATTTTGAATGCACTTACTATAGCCACATCCATGTCCCATAAAACGAAATGATTAAACTTTCTAGCGCCTACTTGTACACTTTCTACGTAGCTTGTTATTGGTTCTTCATTATTAGTACTTTACACCATATTAGGGAAAAATAATTAGGTTGGTGGCTACCGCAAATGTTGGTCACAAATTGGTTTGGTCAAATAATGGTAGATGGAAAGTGTTTACAGGAATTAAGTCAATCTAATTGGTTGTTCAGCTTTATGTAGTTTTTCTTGTGGTCTTCTTTTTAGCGCGTCGATGACAATCTACACCGTGTCAGCCCATAACTCAGCAATGAGTTTAGCACTATCCGTAGCGTCCATTAGTTGTTGTGGCGTACAGGTAACAGGGCAGGCTGGGCATGATGTTAAGTGCGACATAGTTTGCGGAACGGCACCACATTTACACTCCAGGTTTGAGTTACCCGCAAATTTCCACCTGAGCAGGTTTTCCTTGCTTCAACCAACCTGAGTCCGAAGTCTATTTAGAGACTTCCAGGTCAGCCAAGGCAACTCATGCCCAGGTGGGAGATTCTCAGAAGGGGCAACAAACGGAGTGGCTTCCCACTCCGTTTGTTTTTGTCGAAACCTTATCTCGCTACAACTGGACTCTTGCCCGTGAACGTTCGCCAGTGAGTGGGACGAAACGCTTTGTGGTGTAGGTGTTATTGCAAGTATGGGAAGATGCTGCACGAAGCCTAAACCCTTCTCGTTTTGAGAAGAGGCCCGTACCGAGTAATGGGACAGAAATAGGCTGATTATGCCTATGCCATGCTACACGAAGGTATTTAAAAAAAGGAAGTGAATGCGATGTAATTCGTAAAGTTAAATTATACGTTATGGAGAATTGTCAATAGTAATAAACGACAATAGGTTGATGGAAGTGTTAATCGACAATCAGGAAAGTGCGTGTTTAATTAAGCGTAGTTCAGACTACGCTATAATATACAGCTTATAGCGAATATATCGCTATAAGCTATACAGCATGTAAGGGTAAACACTGTTATCACTCAAACCATAGGTAGTTGACTTAAACATAAAAATATAGGAACGAGTAAAAAAAAAAATATACGCGCGAGAAATGAGCGGCGCGGCGGCGCTACGACGCGGCGTATACACACTCGCTAACGAGACAGCTGACTGACTGGAGTAGCAAAATGTGCGGGGCCGTGCGTCGGGCCACGCGGCAAGTTCCCCGTGCCCCCTCCCATAGCTTGTTGCCCCCGCGCATAGGGTGAAATGCTTTTGAGGAAAAACGATTTTTTTTATAAAAAAAAAGTTTGTTATTTTTCATTGATTTTACGTTCTATAAATGGAACCAAACCACTGGTTTGAAGGATAGCGGTGTTTACCCTTACAGCCTGTATATTATTTTATAGCACAATAATATCGCTCAGCATACATTTTATATGGACACGTTCAAACAACGCTATGCTATAAAGTATGGGATTGCTAAATATGCTTTATTAAATAGCGAAATAGCATAGCGTAATCTGAACTGTGACTACCAAACTGAATTTCGACAAATCGTTCCACGACAAGATTTTATTTCGACATTATGAAACTCCGACATTACGCTACTCCGACAATTATGGAACTTCAACACTGGCTTTTAAAGTAACCTAACACGAAGGGGATGACGGGGGCTTCGTTTGCTCGCTTTGCTCGCTCACTCTAGCCCCCGTCATCCCCTTCGAACCTAACCTATCCATGTCGGGGTGCCCCAAATTAAGTGTCAAATTTCCATAATTGTCGGAGTAGCGTGATATCGGAGTTTCATAGCGTCAAAGTAAAATCGTGTCGTAGAACGATTTGTCGAAATTGAGATTGGGAGTGCAATCGCATCCATGTTGTTATCTTAAAGTCTATTCTTCTTCTAGTAAGATATTCACAAATCATTCGTACGGAACACCTACACAAAAAGTACCACTTACACTTAACCGAATCAAAAATAAACCCGCCATGCATTTTTAATCAATGACTAACTTTATGCAAATCTCAAAATTGCGCTTTACGATACAATCGCATACAAAAAATGTTCTTTAACGTATTATTATAATTTTAGGACATTAATTCAATGATATATTGTTTATAAAAAAGATAAAAATGACTGTCACGGACCGTCATAATTTATAGTGAATGTATCAATTTCGCCCACGAAATAGTTTTATGTGGTCGGCATTGTAAAATTCGGATTGCGGATGTTCAAATTGTTTTTTGAGTGTACGCCTTTTTATTATCGAGTGTACATTACTTTTTTGATGTAATCGTTTGACAAACAAACCAACGCGAGGACCTACCTGATAGTAGAATAAAATAGAACATACTTTATTTACACAAACGATATTTACAAATAACGAAAAATATATCCTAACAAAACTATAAACTAAAATAGGGCATCAAAATATTCCTCCGCATCGCTGTCCACTGGTAACGTGCCCAGAAGGCTGGCAGCATTATCACGTTGTATGGCAATATTAATCCTTTGGCCAAAGTAGAGACCAGCCTTCGGGTCACGAGAAGCGTCGACCAGCCGCCTTGAACCTCTCTATAAGGAAGTTGGGCACTCGGACCCCACGACCCGACTGTTTCGACCCCAAACGGCTCGAAAATATAATTACTGATGAAGTTATTATATTTTCGTAGCTGCAGCAGCAGCGCCAGCACAGCCTGCCGAGCTAGGAAGATGGGATGGCGCAAGGGTATCGACGCACGTTGCGTCCCAAACCAGAGGCCTACCCATCTTCCATGGTACCAATGACATGCCATCTGGTCTCTTACCATCGTCACTTGCCAAACCATTGGGTTCTAATACAGCTGGAACATTACGTAATTTATTGTACACCAAAATTGTAACACAGCTCTTAAACAATATCATATATTGATTGATGGGTACAATGACGGTCTTATCGCTGATAGCGATATCTATAACATGTTTTTTTTTTTTTAATTTATTTACCCAGAAACTAGATTTTTCAACATCATTATAATTTTGTTTCGCACCATTAATTGAGAATGTCCGTCTATCAGAGTTTTTATCGCACAATATTTAAAAGTAACGGTTGAACTAAAAAATTAGAAATCCACGTAACAAGGTGTACTTTATAATAAGTACCTACATAATTACTTTTTGCACAAAAACACTTCGTAACCACACAAAAGAATTCAAACTTTCTGCAAATGAATATCGAAGTAAACTGGGTAAATAAGTTTTTTGCTGTCACTACAGTGTACGGTGTGGACGTGCAATTTGATAGTTTTTCTTCATTTATCAGTTTTTCCAGCCTATTGCTGGAGTCGTGGTTTAATTATAAAACCAGTGACAACGATCAGTGGGCATTTTTTTTATTTCTATAGGGCCGGTAAACTATGAACATTTAACGGCAATGTGTAGCCAACAATGACCAGGCAATCTCAACCTGCAACGATTACCGGTATCTATTTGTAGTCCTTCTATCGCCCACCGGCAGCCATACTCGACAATATACACGACCATACTGGCAATATTGAGGCCAAATTGCCCTAACATTGTCGGCCACACATTGCCTCAAAATGTTGATCGTTTACCCTTAGGGTCAGTAATGTACTTATTAAAATGACATTAAAATATATTAGTTAAGTAATAAAAAGACACAAGATCCAACAAAACCCTATAGCTTTTACCTAAACCCCCTATCAACGACGCATTTTACAAAAGACGCCAATAAAACTTTTTTCGACTGCATATTTATCGAATAACATTAATAATATTTAATTTGATAAACCCATCCTTCCGGCAAAATATTCAATTCAAAAGAAGATTATTTTTTTAAAACTACATTGTAAAATATTTTATGAATGAAATAACAACAAATCTCAACGTTGACATCTCGAATCTGTCCATGAATGATTCAGTCACATTTTATTGTTGAAAAATGTTAATTTTATTATATACAGACAGATGCAAAAGTGAAGAGTAACGGACAGTAAACTCAAGATTTATTGTGTTTCATTTCACTTTGTAATTTTAGTCTTTTAAAGCCGACAATCCTGGATAGTCTCTATCACCTTTTCCTTGTGAACTGTGTGATGATGATATTATGTGATGAGCAGCAATCGATCTCCAATCCATAAATGTGGTGAAGACGACAGCAAATCTTCTTTTTGTAGTACGACATTAAGCTTTTTGCCGATTACCTATGCAACAGAATATTCTTTTCTATAAACATATGGGGGTTTTGCGTGACAAGGTCTAAAGTCATCTAGCGTTTAAGAATCTTGAATTCTTGAAGGTCCTCGAATGGAGACCATGAATCGGGAAGCGGAGTGTAGGACGGCCTACAACTCGATGGAAAGACGATCGAATGAAGGTCTTGGTTACCGAAACATGCTCAAAACCGTTCGACACGGGGAGGCCTATGACCAGCAAACAACAGAAACAGGCCGGTCTTATTGCTAAAAGCGATATCTCGCGTAAGAGTAGTAGAACTCTTTGTAAGAGAGTTCGTCCGGTGAAGTACTATCTCCATATCTTTTTCTAACATTATGCAGCATTGCTGTGTTCTGGTTTCTGGTGACGGTGAAATTACAGGCACATGAGCCTTTCCAACTATGTCTCTAAGGTTGGTAGCGCATTAGCAATCCTCTCGGTGTACTAGGTGTATACAGGGTGTTAACGAATTCGTCTAATTCCTTCAAACCGCGTGGTCTACTGGTGACACTGATAGACCCTGCACAATTTTTTTTCCAAATCAACAAAACAAAGTTTAAAAAAAATATCCATCGCATCCTGTATCGGAGTAATTTTAGCGTTCCAAGTTAACTGACTGCGTGGAGCGATATCGCGCTAGTTGTACCCGTCAGCTGTGTCGCCGTGCCTTCATTAATTTATGCAAGGCATCGAAATGATCGAGAACAAAAAAAAATTGGAAAAAAAATGTTTATATTTTTTTTTAATCAATCTAAATCCCGTGCGGTGTTAATCTATACCATTAATACCTAGATCATGCGGTTTAAAGGAATTACACGAATTCGTTAACACCCTGTATAGGCGGCAGTAACCACTAACCATCAGGTGCTTGTTTGCTAATAAAAAAAACTATCTACATTGCATTTGACATTAATGCAGCTAATGCATTCAATGCTTGCTTTCTTTCTTTATCTTTTCTTCTCATATTTTGGTAGAAGCTGATACCTCGACACTATTTAATTTCACTGCCTAAAAACAGTTAAGATAATATACAAAAACTTAATTTCCACTTTTCAAAGGGTACCGAAAACCTCACATGTCTTTATGATATCAGTAAAGATAGTTTTAGGGAAACCTTCGACGTTTACGGCTCGTATACATGATTTACCGTGAACCATTTCGGGAAATATACAACCCATATGAAATATATATACCTAGATACAAACATAAAAAAATATAAAAAACATAATTTACGAGGTCTTTTTGCGGTTAAAGTCGAAAAAACGGAAAAAAGCCTCGATGTATTGTTAGGAAGCAATAAAGCTGAAAATGGCGTAAAAGTACGTTTTATTGGCTTTAAATTTAAAGTTGTTTTAACGGCTTTTAAAAGCCGGAAATGTAAGATTTGGAGCACATTTCAGGGGAATTGTTTTATGGACATTTATTCAATATGAAAAACAGTAAATTTTAATAATATGTATTTAATTTAATTTTGAAATATTTTCACAAAGGCCACCGGTGACCAGGTGGTGCACAGGGTATTATTAAGCTCAAATTATTGCCAACTGGAAATTATAGGCTTTTAAAATAACAGGCATATTAACACCGTTTTTATGACACGCACTTAATTATCTTTAATTATTGCAAATAGGTAATTCAGTTTTTATCGGTAAGTAATTAAAGGAATATTTACAAGTTTTATGAAATTGTAAAAATATGATTTATGGAATGAAATTTTCAATTCTGTTAATCACACAGTGAAGAAAATTACCGTTCTTGCCTTCAGACATTAAAAAAAAAAACAATTCTCTTTACCATTGAAAGGTATGAATGATCATCCAATATTAAAAATTCTTTACCAAATAATTTCGTTAAATCTGAAAATATTATTTCCCTAATTAAAAAACACAAAAATACACTAACATCCAACATGAAATAAATTCGTCCCAAAGGACCATTTTTAAAGTTTAATTAAATTTAAAATGTATGTATTGAACAAGTAAAAAGTACAACCCAAAAGATCAAATAATTTATAATCAAATTAGAAAACCGATACGTGGTCTGAGATACTGGTAGAGCGAGATGGCGACCACAAACTGGCTGCTGCGACCGGTCACACATCCGCTCCATACACCTGTCGCGAACGGCGCCTGCACATTGCGCAGGATTTGGGAAGAAGGCTTAGTTTGAACAAGTTGTGAGAGTAAACTTATTGTTTAAGGTGTTACGAAAGGAAATTACATTTTTTTCTTCACTCTTTGACTGTAAATTCTGGTTGGTGTGTTATATTTTTATTATTGGCTGTCATTTGAATTTTGAAGGTTTTATTAAAGGGATGGCGGCCCGCAGGTTGAGGTCGGGTTCAAGCTCGTGTACAAATGTAACTCTTTCAATGTCATATGTACTTTCTTAGTTAATCTAAGACACCACTGACATACGATGAAGGAAAACATCGTGAGGAAACCTGGACTTAATGGTCTCAAATCGCCAACCCGCAGTGAGTAAACGTGGCGATTAATGCTGGAACGACCTTCGCTGTATGAGAGGAAGATTTTGCCCTGCAGTGGGACAGTTACAGGCTGGGGCATTAAAAAGTTTTGTTTCTGTAGATGCCCATGGAAGAATAACATACATTGATGTATGCTTTGCTTTCGGAGGTTGTGTCAATGTATTCTTTTCTTTAGAAAGTTTTCTTCATATTTCCGCCACTTACAGAATATATATATCAACAAAAAAAATACTGAAAATACCCGTAAATATTCACTTAATCAGTTTAACCACCTCACTGTAACAAACGAATGACCCCAGGAGACCATTACCACAATCATTGGCCAGCAAATTGATGATTGCAGTAAATTGAATAAATAATGATAACTCAACTTCCAATAATGTTTTTTAACTGTTATTTGCAGTAGTAACTTTATCGAGTTTCATGGCTTACTAACATTGAAGAGCAGTTATCAAATAATCGAATCAGGCCCAAATGGCGCGCATTTTTTCTCACACGCGATCATAACTAATTTAATATTATTTTCTCGTATAACCAGAATGTGGTCGTTGTGATCCATATAGGCTTATAGCGTCGTAGGATGGAAGTTCACAAGCAATTTTTATTCTGAAATATTTAAGAACTGATAGAGATGAGTTTAGCTTATACTCGGCTAATTATAGTCGTAGACCTTGTTCAGACCAAGCTCCAAAGTCTTGAGCATCGGCACAAAGTTGCTAGTCTATCGGTTTTTTAGCGGATACATTTCGGAGAGTGTGCTTCAGATCTGCATGATCTAATACCCCCCGGACTTTTTTCTATCGGACGGCCAGAAGCACTAAAAAGCGCCATTGGTTCATGGTTGATATACCAAAAACTCGAACGAAGTGCTTTGATTCCACTTTCATTGTGAAAACCGCCAAACAGTGGAATGCGCTGCCCGAGTGGGTGTTCCCCGACAGCTACAATCTGGGTGTCTTCAAGTCACGAGTGAATTGGTTTCTTCTGGGCAAGCGTGCTCCATCGTAGACCGCATCATCGCTTAAAATCAGCCGAGATGGCGGACAAACGCAGGCCTAGAAACAAATAATAAAAAAACCGTTTTACATTAATGTCTCTGAAACTGAAGATGACTTTCTGACTTTGCTCAGACTTTACTTTCGAGTTAAATCAACATTTATATAGCAATCTTCGAATCCGTCTGAGTCTGTACTTAGCAAATGCTTAATTCCACGAAATCCTCGACTTACCAAAAACTTAGACTATAAGCCAAATAAAAATAAGTGTAAATTTTACGTGAATCAAGTTTGAGTAAAGTCTAAGTACGCTTTATAGATCTTAACTTGAACCTTAGCCTTAGAGCTTTCCAAAGTAAAATGACGTATTCTGTATCTTGTAGAAAAAATAAAAGTGACATAATCAGTTTCTGTTAGAGCTTATAAATTATACAGTCATACATTTCAATGAGGGGCTCGTGGCTAATTAACAACCGCGCAGATTATATGATTTGCTAGATTAAGCTGCTCTTGCCGCGGTCTGTCCGTGGATGGGTGACCATTCGTTACACATCAAGACTCCTCCGTGCTTCGAAGAGCGGGTTAAGCCGTCGGTCCTGGGTGTCATACGAATACCTATGACATTCCTTACGTTTAATCAGAAGCCAGCATTGCCCAGTAACTGGGTTGCAGAGGTTATCTATGCAGAGGTGATGGTAGTCGCTTCCTGTAAAATACTGGTATTCAGTCGCATCTGTGTCTGTAGACAAATGGCAAACGATCTTCTTCTCTCGTGTCAGCACGAGCTATACGAAAATAGCTCATGCTGTGGTGAAAAGATTAGCCAGTCAGCAAAGATGGTAGCGAGGCTGACTGCCCAGGGTGCGCCGGACGTACTTAAGTATCGTCACTCGTGGAGGCTCTTTTCATGCACCCCGGCATGGCAAACGATGATCCCTAGAGAATAGAAACTCCAATTAAATGTATGGAAATGACATAAGAGATCGCTTGACCGGTCGAAAGCTTTCAATTCAATACATCTTTCTATTCAACACATCTTTCTATTCTCTAGCGATCATCGATTGCCTTTTGTCTACAGGCACCGATCAGATTGGAATCTGACCCCAAAATAGTTGGGAGACTAAAAGCTAAGCAGAGCAGACATACATTTCAATCACGGGCCGATTTGTTACTTTTTTTTTTCAAATGACCATTTACGCTTATACTTCTCAATATTTTCCGTATAGTGGCCGGATACAGATACGTTTATTTTGTTTAGTTACATACTTGTGACGCCTCGTTGCTCTGCTACTACTGACGTGGCTTGAGATGGAGTTGCATAGACTTCATCTCACGTTAATAAGTCTGCCGTATATGTAGTTATTTTATCGAGTAAGTAGAACAGCAGGTGATTCAAATACTATATTGAAAGGTTAACTGATGGTTTTAGAAAATAATGTAGGGCTATTTGAGGCATGCTAGATTTTTTTTAAGTTAATGTCATCAAATCTGTGAAATAAAATTAGGTACCTATCATAAAAAAGAATTTTTACGTCTATTTAATTTTGCGTACATACGCATAGTAGGTAACGATGTGCGTTGTAAATTTTGGTCCTTTTGCTTCAATAGACACAATTTGAATTTTTAAGCAATACTTACAGACATTTTTACAACATGACTAGTTAGTAGCTTTAAATCCAAAAACGATGAACTTCATGCTCATCATTCTGTCGACTTTTACTATGGGACAAATTCTAAATTCGTGGGGGAAAAAACAGCTGTTACACACAAAATAATTAATATTGCCAAAATGCATGGAACAGCAGATTTTGTTTTTCACAAATTCAGTGTTGTCTCGTAGTAAAAAGTTGTCCAGAATGGTGAGCAGATTTCTTAATTTTCGTATGTAAAGCGGCTAACCACTCATGCTGTATCTACTTACAGCATGATTACAAATAAGTTAACATAATTTGGAGTGTCTAAAAAAAGGATTGTTTCAAAATTTATGATCAAGATTGAATCATACAGTTAGGTAAATAAAAAACGTAAAGCATTTTTTATTAATTAATCATCGCAAGAATGTCTCATCTTAAAGAATAACAATAAATATAAATTATGACATCAAACGTCAGGATTCTTTCTTTGTTTTGATAACAAGTAAAAAATATTGGCAAAGACGATGAAAGCTTATATTTTCTATTCAACGCACAAATATAAAATATTGCAATTTTTGAACAATAGCGTAAAAATAAAAATTCCAAACGTTTGAGTCAACGCATCGAAAAATAAAAAAATGCGAAAAAAGAAAAATACATAAAAACAAAAAACCAGTCGAGTCCCCGCAAGTACTTTACGCGTGGCGACATTATACTGACATAGAACGTCGTATACACCGTTTTCCTTTCATCCCAAATTGGCACTTACTTCCAAGGAATAAAATCCAAAACGGCTTTTAGGGAACTGAAGCGTTCGCGTGGCCGTCGACCGTGCATCCAATTTCAAGAACGACACAACCGGCACAATGTCTGTCATCCAAACAGCACTTTGCTACATTTAGATAAGGTTGCATATCTATTGGAATGTGTTGTCGTAGTTTATAGCCTGCAATGTTTTGCGACGTCTCAACCCGTCATTTAGCTACCAGTTTTGTTCGGAGTGCGTTAAAACTTACGACTAGGAGCAACACAGAAGTACCATAAAGCGGACTTGGAGTTATGCCTACGGTTGATACAACGCATTGCCAGCCAATGGAATTGGTTTACAAAAAACATTATCGTGATTATGTTCAATGTAATCAGTTGTTAGGAGACGAGTAGATACTAATTAATGTTGTTAGGGTTTATCGAAGCTGTTTTGCAATTCTAGAGTTTGATGTTTAACAAACACATTATCTACGGTAATTTTTTCGCTATTTTAATTAAGTAACTTGGAATATTTTTGCTATAAACTTATTCTTGCTTATGACAATCACAATTTAAAATCTTTGGTACAATTATGTTTCAGTTAATAATAGTTAGCCTTGTAATATAACGAAATATTATTTATACATTAACATGTCATAAAGAAGAGTTTTTTTTTTTTAACTTTACTTCATTTTCTTTACCTATTATCACATTAACATGTCAGATAGAAGAGAAATAGTTTTTTTTTTACTTTTTTTACCTCTCTTTTGTTTCTTCTGTATCATGTGTGCGGTTATAAACACAAATCCTCATATGCAAACGCCCAAACCGGGAACAACTGTCGGTTGAATCAACAGTAACATTGGAGTTCATGTACTGAAGGACCAACTTTAATTCTTACCGTTATAAAAGACAACCAGTTTTTGGTCCTTCGCCCTCAGAAAAGTTATTGCGAATTTATTATTATTTATGATATCTAATATCTACGGAAGGAAAAAAGAGTAACAAAAACAATCAAACGACATCTTAAGGATTCAATTAATGCAACAAAAGAACTACATATTTAAAAGCGGTAAACAAGATGTATTATCCAAAGTTACTACTGATGGTAACAATAATATAATACATTTTTAATTTATTGATGATCTTTGATTTTCGCACGCGGACTCTGAATAAAATCAATATTTTTTTTATTTCAATACAGGTATTGCAGCTAGAGATAGGCAAGCAGATAAATACTCAAATAGTAAATAAATCGATAGACAATACAAAGTTAGTAAATACTCGTTTTATTTACTCAAACTCGACTGTTTATCCAAGTAACAACCCATCTCTAATTGCAGCCAATGTAAAAGACAGATACTCTATCCCATCAATTGCTTTTTCAATCTCGATTAAAATCTTTTTTTGAACTGATCCTGATTTGTCCGCACTTTAAGTGATACTTATCCGAAATGTACTACTTACGTAATCTCTTCGTGTGTGGCCTGTACGATCATCATTCAGATAAAGTTTAAATTAAGAGGCCTTTTATGGCACTGCAGTTTATAATATTAACTTTTATTTTTAACGATCTACTTTGTAATAAATTTTAAGGATCAGAGAAGACTTTTTGTTGTTTTTATTAAATTCGTAAGGATATGATTTGTTTAAGATGCAGTGCTAATGGAGAGGCATTCCATTTCGTGCAGCAATTTGAATAGCACTAATTCGGATTACACCAATAGTATTCCTGTTCCTATTACTTGGTACATTGGTGCGATTCGAAATGGAATGGCTCCTAAAGGATTCTCGGGTAATAAATAACTAGACGGTATACCTATCAGGTGGTAGCTTCACACCGATAATTCAGCTCTCATCAAGCTGTCTCTCCCCCCCTAAGTCTCCGCCAGCAACGCCCTAAGCCGAGGTCCGAGTCCCACTAGGGGTCGCCCTTAGTGCTGTTGTTGCAGGTAGTCATAATGTTAGTGTAGTACAAGTAGTTAGCTTAGGTTAAGTATTTTACTTCCCCCCCCATTGGCTGGAGACCCTTCAGGTCTCGCCAATAACTGCCCGGTTACGTAGGAAGGGTCCCCTAGGACCACGTACAGTAGCCCAATAGAAAAAAAAAAACAGGTGGTAGCTATACCTATCAGGTGGTTGGGCTTCTTTTTTTTTTTAATAAGTACAACTTTGCCCCACACTAAGATTTCTCTTGTATCGTGGATGCGTTTACAGACACAAATCTCACAAACAAACGCCCAGACCCGAAACAACTATCTGTAGGCCATACAAATTTTTGTTCCGTGTGGGAATCGAACCCAGGACCCATAGAGCAGAAGCCAATCGCTTAGTCACTGCACCAAACGTGTCGACTATTTTTTGATGAGGCTATAGGTTTGCCATTAGCCGGAATAATGCTAAAATGAAGAAGATAACCAAATTCAAATGACACATTTTTGCGTAGGAGTACCTTGTTTTTTAAATAAATTGATCTACTTATTATGTAATACCCACACCTGTTAGTCCTTTAAAAGATAAAAATACACAAAAAAATAATATAAAACATAAGGCACTCTTTATTTATAAATTGAATTTATGAAACAAAATCTTGAGCGTAAATCTCCGTTAATTTTAAAGCTGGTCCTTTCATCCGAAATTCAATAATAAAAGCTTACCACAAAAACCAAACTATCGATCTTGCTTGGTACTTTTTTAATGTTTGTTTTAACTTTAACAACTTAAAAGTGCAAATATTAAGCACACGCAACACAATGTTTTATTTGCTAAACAGGTTTCTGATTCGTCACTTTATTGAAAAAATATGCCAAGATAGATTTGAGATTAAGGTTGAGGTTCCGTAAAATATACATTTCCTTTGTATGTGAAGGCGACAATGGAAGCCGAGCTATTGTTTAAGGCTAAGGCTTTGACTGGCGATAGAGAGATCGTGATTTCAAATGCCATCCCTTTGTGATGTTGGAAGGAACTCAAATATAACTAGCTAATATAGCTTGAACGATTGTTATTTTAAACATGGTATGTATGTACCCAAATTTTAGTAGCAATAATAATGTTGCTCACTCCGAAGAAATTCCCACTGCAGGAGTTTTGTTGAATCAAAAATAGACAAAGTGACATATTGCCATTGTGTAGGTGTGTACGGACTGCGCGTTCCTGTGTACGCGTAGTCGGTTACGCGTACACAGGAACGCATCGTAATAGCACAGTTTAACAATATTCTTAAACTGTGGTAATAGTATGGAGGTGCCTGTCTTAAGCCTTATACGAACTAAGCGTTCCTGCGTACGCGTAACCGACCACGCGTACCAATGTACGCGCTGTCCATACACACCGTACAGGTATTATAATGGGCAAAACCCTTGTCTACGGTGGTCATACTACGCTTTACTGTAATCTATATAAAAAGCTAGTGAAAGGAAAAAGGTGATAAAATTCAAACCAGACCAATAAAATTAGTATTTTTTTGAACGTCGAACTACGTTTACTCAATGACATATTGGCATTGTGTATCATAATGGGCAAAACCCTTGTCTACGGTGGTCATACTACGCTTACTGTAATCTATATAAAAAGATAGTGAAAGAAAAAAGGTGATAAAATTCAAAACAGACCAAAAAAATTAGCATTTTTTTGAACGTCGAACGTCGAAGTGATAAAATTCAAAACAGACCAATAAACTTAGTATTTTTTTGAACGTCGACATAATGTAGTAGACAACAAGTGTAATTTCGTCATAGTGTAATTTTGTCACACGTATTCTGCATGGAACCGAATGAAATGAATAATACAACTGTGACCAAATTTTTACTGATGACCAATTTGCACTGTGACGAAATTACACTGAGCCTAAAAGATAGCACCGTAAATCGTGTTTTAGCTTGGAGAAAGAAGTAACACGACTCTCTGTCAATGTTATACACTTAATTCTAACTATCGCAGTACGGAATCCTAAAAAAAAAGCAACAGCCAGTCAAACAGGTGTCAAGTGTGAATAAAAATATAAAAAATATACTCGAACATACCACGGTGACTTAAAGATTACAACGATTTACGTTTCTTAGAATTTTTGCACATTTTTTTGCTAAAAATAACGATTGATCGATTGTGTAAAGGAAATAAGGTTTTTTTGTTAGAAATGAATAAAAGAGATAATTGGTAGATGTAAGGTGTTATGTAAGGAATTAAGTTTATTGGTTTTTAGCCAGGAAAGTTTGGTACACACGGCTACACTTCAAGCTACGCAAAACCACTATTAGCGAGCTTACACACGAGCGGCATGTTCCCAACGGCAGAGGTAACTGCAGCCGTCGACGCGCGTCGCGTCGGCGGCAACCATCGACGCGTCGACGGCTTCCGTTGACGCGTCGACGGCAGCCGTCGACATTTCAACTTCGAAGATCAGCGGCAGCGGCAACAACTGCAAGTGTCGCTATAGGTCGACTGCTGCCCGCCGACGCGTCGACGGTTGCCGACGACGCGCGTCGACGGCTGCAGTTACCTCTGCCGTTGGGAACATGCCGCTCGTGTGTAAGAGCTCTAAGCTGACCGTTACTTGTGCGAAAAGATTATATAAAGCGACGCCAAGGTAAACTGGTTATGTATAGCTTGATGTGTAGCCGTGTGTACAGTACATCATCATCATTCAGCCGAAAGATGTCCACTGCTGGACATAGGCCTCCCCCAAGAAGGGTAGGTTTGCCATAATCGCCACGCTTGGCAGGCGGGTTGGCGATTGCAGTATGGTTGTTAAATTACTCAGAGAACGCTGCTGCCCATCCTCTAGTGAATCCTTTAGTCGCCTTTTACGACACCCATGGTAAGAGATGGGGTGGTGTTATTCTTTACGTCCGGCACCACACGGGACATTACAATACAGCTAAAAAGTTACATCGATGTACGCACGGCCAGATCAAGCCACACATTTCCAGTATAAGCTGATCTCGCATTGTATAGGATTTCCTTACAATGAGAGGTCAGTATAAACTGCACAGCACAACACAGCTAAAAAATTTACATCTATGTATGCATGGCAGATCAATATAATCCAGTATAAGCTGATCTCGCATTGTATATGATTTCCTTACAATGAGAGGTCAGTGTAAACTGGATATGTATAGCTTGATGTGTGTACTGTGTACCTGGGACCTGATTCATCTTACTAAAGAAGTTCAGTTGCATGTAAGTTTCAATCTTCAATCAAAACAACGCTTTTCTCTATTCTCTTAGTACAAGATCGCTGTCAGATACGCTCGCGTGAACTTAACTGCAGCGTCACTGCAACTTGATCGGTGCGTCATGAAATTACGTGAATAAGCCTACTGATCGAACAACCAATGACAGTCGTTCATTTTCACGCCACTCACAGTTATTGCGTCAGCGTAAAGATCATTTTTTACTGCAGTACTAATAAACATTCGTGGTCTTGAAGGCGCTCTCAGTTCGGAAGTGATCGGTTTTGCCGAAGTGACTTTAGTTGTGTCGTACTGTTAAGGGGCTAACAGTCCAGGGTCCTCGCCGACGAGGCACACCGCTGCCGGTCACGATCCACCGAGCTCTCCCGCCGTAGAGCCGGTCGTCTCTTCAGACTCCGCAGTCACACCGATAATTCAGCCTTCATCAAGCTGTCCCCCCCCCCCCCCCCTAAGTCCCCGCCAGCAATGCCCTAAGCCGAGGTCTGAGTCCCACTAGGGGTCGGCCTTAGTGCTGATGTTGCAGGTAGTCATGATGTTAGTGTAGTACAAGTAGTTAGCTTAGGTTAAGTATTTTACTTCCTCCCCCATTGAAGACTGAAGACTCTTCAAGTCTCGCCAATAACTGCCCGGTTACGTAGAACCGGTATGTATCGTCATTCATGGGGGCTCATGCCATCTCCTACGATGTAGAAGTTTAACACAGGGTGAAATACATGAAGGTAGGACATTAATTGTATTTTCAAAGAACACATGCCTACGTCAAATCATTATTTATTTATTTCTTGTTAGCACACACGACGACAAAGGTTAATTAACTATAATAAACATTAACATCGTACAGCAAAACGTTTGTAACAAAAACTGTTTTCAACGCAAAATAATTCTAATTAATGACAAGGGAAATACATGACCATTATACCTTGACCCATCGTGGCGGCGCTGCTTACAAAGGCACATGTCAACAATATGCCAAATTCAGTACATTTTAATTAGTTCCTCATTCCGCCACGTTCCAACATATACTGGGTACTGTAACATGGATTAAGTCTAAACAAATACGCGTGTATGTTAATTTTGTTCATTAACATAATAATTGGTAATTTGTTGAAAAGCTAATTTAATGGCGATTTGGGAATTAGAAATTTTTAATGTAAGACAGTTATTAAGTATCTCTGCTGCGTGGTTTTTGGATGATAATAGGCTAATTCCTGTGGGTGTTGTAATAGGCGGATAGCTGATTATGTCTGGTCAGGATAGCGTCTACAATGTATGTGGTACATTCATGACATCATGTTGGGGGCACGAAATGTCTGCCAAGGATAGTACAATACAGTGTAACCTACTCCACATATTTGCCCATTAAAAAGGCCATGGATCACAATGTCCAAGGACATTGACAAACCTTTGATAATATTTGCACAGGATTGGGACATCAGTGCAATCCATGAGGAAGCTTATAATTATCATATTTATGATTAGTTACGGTTTCTACACGCGGCGAGGTGAGTTCAACTCGCGCGTGTTCAGCTCATGATTAAGGGCTCCGTTAGGTTCCGAAACTAGTCGGGCAATCAGGAAAAAACCACGTGAGTAAATAGTAACCAATCATGAATATGAATGAGCCTCACGAAAGTTATAATAAAGAAGCTTTTATCCTACAAGGTCCTCTTGTTAAAAGCTAGGTACAGTACTATGACATAAGTTATACCTCGGCAATCTTCGTGTTTCCGAATTTGTACGAATTATGCGACCCTGTCAAAGCTTTCTTTGTGAGCTTTTATAAGATTATTTAACACCGGCTTCGTCCTATTTGGATCAATTCCGGGTAGGTCACTTAATTGGCAGCATAACATAACATCACGCCTCTATTCCCGGAAGGGTTGGGCAGAGGTGTATAGTACACCCACATTTTGCTGTAATATTTTAAGTCCCATGTAATAGGGGGCGAGCCTTTTGCCATCAAACGGGTACGAATCCAGACTCGAGGCTGCTACTGAGACATTCCACACGGAAAAACCCAATAACACTTTTCCGACCTGGGGATCGAACCCAATACCTCACGCTCAGCAGTCGCGCTTGCGACCACTAGACCAACGAGGCAACCTACAAATTCGAAAAAAGGTATCACTAAAGAGTTTTTTCTACTATCACTATAAAATCTCAAAGCTCTATAAATCAGGTGACATTACATCAACACAGAAACATAATTTTAATTAAAAACACTCTCATTTAGAAGACTTTTCTCACTATATTGCTGGCAAATGATAAAAAATAGATCTGCCTCGGTATTTTCCCATCAAGTCTAGCCACTGGGGACCATAGGCTATTAAGCGCGAGCGAGAGGCTAGATAATTTATAAGCCCATACGGCTGTGGGTGTTTTATCGTGTTTTCTCAGCTTTATTAGATTTTAATTGCATCCGTTATAGAGTCTGTATTATTATTTTTGGGTTTTAGGTATTTTGGGTGCTTTGTGGTGCTGATGGTTACTAACATTATTGTTATGTGATACACGTACTTTATTAGTTTAAATTTTATGGCCCGTAGATATATTGAACAATGCGCATGTAATTAGCGTGCATAGATGCACCCACAGCATTAAAAAAAACGTAGTGAAGCATTGTTCATTTCGAAAAGAAAATCAACTCAATACTCAATAAGTTTATTGCATTCCACAATGTAGACTTAGGTGGTAACTTAAAAAAATATGAGATCATTATGGACCCTGTCGGGCACAGCAAAAATATTAGGAGAGAGGAAGCTTAATATACAAATTATTAATATCAATATACCTATCTATCTAATTTAGTTTCCTTACAAGGAAGTTTAGCATTTTAAAAAGTTTATATTATAATTTATCCTTTAAATGTTAATTAAATTATACATTAATATTATTTTGCTTTTTATTAATTCGGAATAACAATGAAACTTGCACTATGTATGAAGGTAGATACACACATCAAAAGTGTCTAGGGATCAACATATATTTTTGCAATAACTTTTCTCCTGATTGATATTAATTAAAATTTTCTTTAAGGATTCATCAAATAAAGTGTTTTCGTTTGTCACAGTAACGATAAACCAAGTCACCTTTGCATTAATAAAGAAATTTGCCATTTTCCTAATAAAGGGATTTTTGACATTTGAACCACTAACACAAAAGTTCGAAAAAAAGACTGAAATAACAGTTTTCTTTAAAATTTTATTGGGTAACTTAAACAATTAATAATCCGTGTTTCTACCGCGAACACTAACAACACAAGAACATCGGTTTGGCATACTCAAAATGAGTTCATCCAAATCACGCTGTGGAATGGCCGCCCATGTTCGTTGCAACAACAAAAAAAGGTCTTCTTGCGACTGGATACCCTCCATATTCGGCAGAGCTCTTCTCTGTAGCATATCCCATGCATGCTCAATCGGGTTCAAGTCTGGCGACTGAGCAGGCCAGAGCAGGACATTGATGTCAGCTGCGGCGAGAGTCTGTCTTACAACTCTTGCGGTGTGCGGTCGTGCATTATCATGCATTAACTGAAATAAGGGACCGATTTGCGCTTGTAGAGGAACGATGACGTCTGATACAATCGTCTCAGCATAAATTTGAGCGTTGAGGTTGCCTCTGATCCAAATCAACTCAGTTCTTCCGCCGATCCAAATACCCGCCCATACCATGATGGTTCCACCACTATAAGGATGGACTTCCTGGCAGGATTTTAATCGCTGTTGGCGTCCAGGGGTTCTCCAGTGTCGTATACGTCTTGTATCCGGTCTCATACCAAAACGAGACTCATCAGAAAAGCACACGAAACGCCATTGTTCTTCTGCCCAATTTCTGTGTCCAAGAGCCCATTGATATCGAATCCTACGATTGTGCATTGCTATAGGTGGTACCCGTAGCGGTCTTCGGGAATGAAGGTTCACTTCATGCAAGCGGTTTCTGACTGTTTGGTCGCTAATTAAGTTCCCTGAAGAGTGATGAAGCCTCACGGCTAACATCATGGCGGTTATTGTTGGAGCTCTTCGAGTTAAGATTTGAATGTATCGGTCTTGTCTCCGTGTGGTGCAGCGATACCGTCCTCCATGGCGCTCAGCCACGGTACCAGTGCTTCGGTAACGTGTCCAAAGTCGACTGATAACACTCTGACTTGTATTCAGAGCTAAAGCCACAGTACGTTGCCGGGAACCAGCTTCTATCATTCCCACGGCTCTGAGCATTTCTTCCCTGCTTAAATGACGTCGCCGCTCCATAATAACGTTGGTTTTAATCAGTAGTAGGGAAACAGTAGCACTAATAATGTCTTCAATGCGTTGTATGTTTTTATAGGGAAAATATTGACAGCTGATTTTCATCTTTTACTCGAATTTGATTCACAGTTCCTGATTCAAATTATGAAATGCACCAAAAAGGATCCATATAAATTTATAAAATCGTAAATTTATTACAAAGCCACATCTCAATCTCAAGAAATCCGCATAAAAATGCTTGATCCCTAGACACTTTTGATGTGTGTATTTACTTACTTAATTTATTTATACTATATACAATTTTGTACCGTATTTACCCTGTTTATGTTTTAGAGTAATTATTTGTTTATCTATTTAAATATTAAGATTGCACGTTTATTGCGCTTAGTTATTTAGATTAAATAGGTACTAATTTATGTACATTTAATTTATTAATACTATAATTATGATAATATTACCAACATATTATTATTTATTTAATTATTTATTTAATTATTTATTTAATTATTTATTTAATTAGGTATTCATATTGCACACTGTTTTTAAAGAACTTTGAACAATTTGTTATTATTTAAGCGAAATTAGTTTCAAATTTCAACAATACTTTGACCAATAGCTGATTACTGTCGTAGCATTCGTATCGAAGGACCATTTTTAAATCTTCTGTTTTGTCCATAACACATCGTTGGTGCTATGTACAGACGCTGGCACATCAAGCTACCCGAAACTGTCAAATTTTCCCAATCAACCTTGAACCTAACGCATTTGCCATAAAGATGAAAGTCTATTCAAGAAATTTGACAGATTGTAGTAGCTTTATGTGTTGGAGTCTGTACATGTATTATACTTTCAAGTCGATAAAGATAGCTTGGTCTCCTTTTTAATTGGATGTCAAAGGTCATCGTAATAGTTATAAAGAAGGCATTTTAGGGGCGTTATTAGTGGCCATTTCGTGTAGTTTTACCGGTTGTCAACACGCATTTAAGGTTTATGGAACTGAATACGTGTATCATGATTCGTTGAGGACCGGTCTTTGTGTAAGAAAAGAGCGATAATCGAATGTTTCAGGTATTTATCAACGCTTTAGGATTGTATTCTTCTAATGACGAGCCTTAAGAAGGAGAACGAGATTTAACTCCAAGCAGAAGAACATTGTACTCCCCCAGTGATTAGCAAGGACCTTTTTTAAGCATAACATCACGCCTGTATTCCCTGAAGGGTTAGGCAGAGGTCTATAGTACACTCCCATTTCGTCGTTAAGTTTAAGTACCATATTTAATAGGGAGCGAGCCGATTGCGATTAACCGGGCACAAATCCAGACTTCGGGCTGCTACTAAGATATTCCACATGGAAAAATCCAATTCCCACCCGACCTGGGAATCGAACTCAAGACCATGAGCTCAGTAGATAATTTTACTATATTATAATAAACTTTATTTAATATGGTTAAAACTAGTTTTCCTAGTATAAAAATTGTTCCCTTTTTTGGAATTTTCGTTGTGTCTACATATTTACCAAAATATGTAGTTGACCGGAAATTATTTACACATTAAGTTTGAGAATTTATATTTGTAATTAGTAAAGAAGCACGTTTTACGTTTACAAAATATCTTTACCTACTAAAGTTTATCAATTCACCGCTAACAGTTCGACCGAAACTTTATACCAATACGACTATTTAATTTGCTTTAGCTAACGCGATTTTAATGTCAAAACTTTTGTGGCGCCTCCTGTATAAATTATACAAAAACACATTAGCTCCACATATACAGGATGTATTTTTAAAGTTAGACACATTATTGATCCAGGTGGTTTAATGTCTGATTCTGAACACAGTAAAAGTCAGGGTAGTACCTAAATCTAGGGCCTTGGTTCTGCTAAACGCAGAATGGGCTGTCAGGAGTGTGATAAGTATGATATTCTACGTTTAACGGCCATTCTAGACCTAGAATCGTATTTTTGACCTTAATTTTTTCACATGCAGCGTCACACGTTGCACCTATCGCACTCCCCTCGCATCGGGTTCTGGTCCTTTGGTCCGAAAACTTCATAAGAATTCTATTAAAGAAGAAAAGCTAAATTCAGGAGATACCTTTATAGTTTTAGGTTCATAATTAGCTGTACTAAAAGTTTCTTAAATATTACTCAAGTATAAAAATACACGCTGTACATTTTGTATTAATTTATGTCATTTCTTATTAATTCTCGTGTCTTATTTTATTACATCTTTATTTTTCAAATTAATGACGCATTCTTATGAAGATGAATACATAAAAAAACAATTTTCTTTTGATTGTCGTAGTCGGCGAATATTTTTTTAAATTTTCTATTAATTTCAAAGTCAAAGGTCAGTCAACTTTTATAACTTTATTTTATAGTGTTGTTTGAAATAAATTATGGAATAAAAAATATATTAGACACTATCTATTGATCGGCGCCATTCAATGTATTTGGCTATCTTTTACGAGAAATTTACGAGCTGATGATTCGATCTATTGATTGCTATTATTAATTAAAAAATAAATGTTTCTGGTCGCGAATACGCCACCACCCTTTTTCCCGTGAATACGATGTAGGTAGACGAAAATTTCCAACTTAGCCTACCGCAGTCCACTGCTGGACATAGGCCACCCAAAGCCAAGCTACAACGCCATATAGTCCATCTTAGTTACCTTCTTCAGGTGGCCGGTCCAGCTAGCTAGGGACTTGAACAATTAGATGATAGAGTACCTGATCTAGATTCAAGATTTTTTATTTCGAATAAGCACAGTACAATCTGCTAAGAAAAGTTGTTACTTGCACGGTACCAAAAAGTTGTTCTTATGGAGAAAAGTCGGCAAGAAACTCCATGGATACTCTTTTAACATAATATTATGGTACAATCTATACTTTTATTCATAATTTCACGGAGTAAAGTGACAGGTCCTACCGTTGTTGTTTGGAAGTAGTGCATTGTTGCCTGAGTGTAATGCATTGTTGTTGGCTGTAGTACATTGTTGTTTGAGTGTAGTGCATTGTTGTTTAACGGTAGTACATTGTTGTTTAACGATAGTGCATTGTTTTTTGACAATAGAATCTGTCATTTTACTCCGTTGAATTATGAATAAGTCTTTAGTATTTATACAACAGAAAGTGGGCCTCACATCCTAGCATTGACAGAATACATTAGTTATCTAATTGTTTGACTGTAGTGCATTGTTGTTTAACGGTAGTGCGTTGTTGTTTAAAAGTAGTGCATTGTTTTTGACAGTAGAACCTGTCAATTTACTCCGTCGAATTATGAATAATACTTTAGTATTAATACAATAGAAAGTGGGCCTCATCTCCTATCATATCATATCCTAGCATTGAAAAAACACATTAGTAATCAAAATTCTACTTACAATATTCAAAGTAGATAGTTTATAAGTACTCCTTATAAAAATTTGCAACAAAAAATCAAGGATGTCATACAGTTAGAGGAAACCAAAAGATTATACATTTAATAGATGCACTATCATTTCCTGTTTATTATGACAAAAATTCAAATTGAGGTCTCAAAATTAACTGTATATTAACCACAAAATAACAGGTATATACCTAGAATTATGATCTTATTCATCATCCTGGTTCTATGAACTTATTATGTTAATAAGTAGCGCCATCTATCCGGTTGAGAATTAATAAGACTGGTTGCAGATTGGCGACTTTGCTGTGCGATTTTGTAGCGTGAATCAGCAGTTCGATAATCGTTGTTTTAAATCGTCAGTGTGTTATTAGAGGCTGGTTTTCACCAGCATTAATTCTCTAGCAATTTTTTTTGTTTTATGCTACTTTAAATATTCCTTGCGGACTTCTACGTAAACGGGTAGTTATTGGCAAGACCTGAAGGGTCTCCAGCCAATGGTGGGGAAGTAAAATACTTAACCTAATCTAACCATTTATACTACACTAACATCATGGCTACTAGCAACAGCAGCACTAAGGGCTCCCCTAGTGGGACTCGTACCTCGGCTTAGGGCGTTGCTGGTGGAGGGTTGGGGGGAGACAGCTTGATGAGGGCTGAATTATCGGTGTGAGGCCATAGTCTAGCAATAAATCTACTAAATGTCAATCATAAACGGGTTTGGGGGAAACTGGCCTCTGGTCCGCGGCCCACATTACACGGAGTAGGAACAGTGGTGCAAAAGTTGGCCGAATGCGTGGGCCAGAATACCATGGGAAAAAAGTATCGTAGCTAAATCGACCCATTGGGATTCAATTTCATTAAAATGAAAAAAAGGTACGAAATAAAACGTAAGTATCAAAATATGGGGTATTCCTCGAAGCGCAACAACGATGAAACATAAGTCTTCAGAGCATGAAAGGATACGTAATAAATGGTATCGATAGACGTTTTAAAATTGAACTGTCCTAATTGTTTATTTATTAAAACTACCAGGAAAGCAGAAATGAACTGGTAGGTTGAAGAAACACATTGAAGAAAGATGTTGGAAGAGCGTGCCACGTTTTCGTAGTTAATCTCTACAACCAAGTTTTTGCAATTGATTATATTATTAGTTCGACATGAGAGGCCATTTCCAAACTCCATTTCTATAATTAAATTCAAGAGCTCTATCAAAGTAATTAGCAGAGGTGTGATAGAAATAATTAGTCGGTGGAAACAGGATTTTAATTTGGCTTCAGTGTACAAATTAACGACACTATTACTAAAGAAATATTACTTCTACATAATCTATTCCTAGAATGCTATAGATATAATTAATAATTATAACACGAAAGGAAGTTAGTGCTAAAACATCTCGTTAAAAAAACTCGTAAATATTTGGTATTTCCTGTAAAAAATTAGGTAGTAAATGAAGCCGAGTGCGTATCGAACCACGCATACAGTAGGGTTCGGTATACCCGGTTTCTATGGCCAAAAGATAATCGTTTTACTTACCAATTGTAGCTTTTTTTACTACCAAACTGGGGTAAATATACTCTACTAGCTACACTCATAAGGGAAGGTCTGCTATGCAAGCTCTTTGCTTCATTTCTGCCAAAGATATGTGACGTGTAACGTGATTTGTTGGGGAGGTTCGTAAAGTAAGAAAACTTCTAACTTTACGAACCTCCCCAACAAATCACGACATACGGCAAGTATGACCAAGAAATGACAAAAGTCGCAACGCCGCGTTCATTGGGCTGGTTACGCTAGAGATTTTCGACTTGTGAATTTCAATAAATAATGAATATCTCAAAAATTAAGGTTTATTCGACAAACTATATCCTAGCTTTTCTTCTTCAATAAGGCATGCGGAATCGAAGGTTAAAATCTTCCGGGTACCTCGGGCCCACGGTGTACAGGTACAACATATTCCGTCAATTATGGCGTGTAAATACATTATGATTGATAATTGTATGTACTGTACATACAATTATCAATGTCTACTTAAACGTTTTAATGAAAATCTATCCAAAAATATTTATCGAACGTTAGGCAGTTGTCTCACCGGCAAGGAAGCGACTAACTATCGGCTATTTTATCGCTCAAGAAACGTACAATAGATATACATTCCGTGTAAACAAAAGAGATGCATAATATGCATATATTAATAGTTGATCGCTGACTGTTCACACTGCCGGCGAGGTCTCCTGCACTAGTTTGTCGCTGAGCGACAAGAGCTATCAAAGATAATACTCGCTCAGCGATACTTGCTCAGCGATGCTCGTTTGGCGGTAAAAACCCATGCCAAGAGACCAACCAGCGGTCATTTGCGAGTGGTGCGAGTAATCGCCCGTCGCATTCGCACTCTCGCTTATAGCCCAGCGACAAAACTATCGGAACAACACACTCGCTTCTCGCTGCTCGCCAACTCGTTTCTAGCTTCTAGCTCTACTCGCTGCTCGCTCATCGTTCGCGGTGGGACAAATGCCTTAATGAGGTTCTTACTACATAAGTATGGTAGCAAAGTTACAAGGGGAGGGCGAGGTGACAAAACTAAATTTTATGAGTTCCTACGGAACCCTAAGAATTAAAACAACCTGCTCACTTAGGTTCATACCTGTTCATCTACATTTCGGAAAGTGTTAAATAATTTAACAGCACAGTTTAAATGATCGTCAACTGGTTTAAGATTTTTGGTAATTAATTGAGTAATTTTAATTGGGACTATTTCAATGTCCGGATGGGATTATAAAAATGAGTATGTCAGCTGCTCATCCTGTATTTTGAATGCGTCGCCGCGTCGTAGAGAAATAAGGAAATTACATGTTTGACGTTGCTGGCAAGAGATTGGGAGGGAGACTTGATGGATTATTCCGATCTGTCCCCTGATCTGTTTCCTCGTCGGTAACATGGGAACAGATCGAAACTTTTTATTTCTATTTGTCCCCCTAAAGAACAGTAGGGGACAGACCAGAAACAATTCGATCGGTCTGTCTGTTCGTCTTGGTGATACCGAACAGATCGATTTTTTTTATTCCTGATTGGTACCCCGAAGGGGACAGACCAGACCGAAATATTCCGTATTTTCAGCAACTCCACACTTAAGCGTATTTTTCCTCGTGTATCTAACGCACTACGCGGCGTAAGATACGCTTAGTGTGTTTTGGTCCTTGTGGTATAACATATTAAATTTTCATTGGAATTGTCTTTGAGGAGACTCATTACGCATTAGTACCTACATGTTCATGTCAAAATTAATTTAGCAATTAGTAATTACACATGTCTTGAAATTCTCACATACAATCGAAGCGATATACGTTGATACATAAACCATTGTGCTAATCCATTTAACTGGGAAGCTATTTAGAACCATCAGTATGAATTTCTATAAAATGCATGTGTAAAATTGGATTGAAACTAGAAGTAGACATAATATTATCAAGGGGAAAAATAATAAAAAAACTTTTTTTTTCTTGATTTACAGTTAACGAGAAGAACATCCAATTTCATAATTATGTGCATTTTATCGACACTCATATTGTGATATACAGTATGAGTGTCGATACGATACACTAGGATACACGGCGACACTGACATTCGACACAATGCAATCGCGACACTGAAATTAAACCAGAGCTAATGCGCAACTCAGTGTAACAGCGATGTACACACTACGACACTCGGTGTCGACACTGAGTGTCGAGTGCAATGTGTTGCCGTGTATCCTTACCATAAGATATGGTCCAAAATGTCACTCCTCCAACTGATAAATATAAAACAACTTAAACTTCTACCCGCGCCACATCAGAAAATGTATACCAGGAAAGTAGGCAATTCAGAAAACAAATAATATATCATACAGCGTATTTAATTCATTCCTATCATTTTTTACGCCCAAAAAACAAGAGACGAACTTCCAACTGTCAATTGATACGCCTGACATTTCCTGACACCGGAGTTACCAACTTTATTTACCGTCCCACAAAACAATCAACGCTCTTAACTCAACCACATAAAGTTCAGTATCAAATAACAATCAATTTTTCAAATGAAATATAGAGTTGGGTAATAAATCGAAATTGAATATTTCGGTGTCAAAAAGTTTCGATGTTATTTTTTTAATAATGACTGCAGGGAACGCTTTAATCCAAGCGCGACGAAGTTGAGTTTCATTAAACCTCTTTTGTGTATTTTGTAGAACGTGACTTATTTAGCAAAAAATATCAAAATACTCGTGAAATAATCGATTCATCAATAGCAGTTATAGCCTAGCGGTTGACGCCATTCATCCAAGAGGGTCTAAGTTTCATTCAGGTCCGCACCTCTGACTTTTCGAATTCATGTGCTGATCAGATTTTTTTTACGACTTGCGTTATCAGGGAAGGAAAAATTGAATAGAATAAGAATAAATTTACTGTTTCAAAATATTACATATAATTTAGTTGAAATCCTAGACCTCACACTAGGATTCCCTGTGTCGTGAGATCTAGGCTCTTTCGTTCCGTTTACAAATATTATAGTGTTAAAGAAGACAAATTTTCGGAAATAATGTAATTACGTACATTTCTAATAAAATCTAAAGGGAATATAAAGTAAAATAGAAAAAAATTAAAATATATCTTTGGTGTTTCATTTCTCTTAAGTGTGAATGAATGAATGATATGTGGGGGTGTGTGTGTTTGCGTGGGTGTGTGTGTTTGTGTGGGTGTGTGTGTTTGAGTGGGTGTGTGTGTGTGTGGGTGTGTGTGTGGGTGTGTGTGTTTGTGTGGGTGTGTATGTGTGTGTTAGTGAGTATGTATTTGTGACCAGACAATGAGTGTAATTCGTAAGGAAACCACAGCACACGTGAGAAAGCGACAAAAAAAACGTAACATCACACCTGTAATCCCCGAAGGGTTGGGCAGAGGTGTATAGTATACCTACCCTCATTTCACCGATATGATTAAGTCTCGATAGGCGGGAGCCGATTGCCATCAACCGGGCACAAATTCAGACTCCGGGCTGCTACTGAAAAATTCCACACGGAAAAACCCAATAACACTTTGCCCGACTTGGGAATCGAATCCAAGACGTCACGCTCAGCAGTCGCGCGTAAAACTAGTAGACCAACGAGGTAGTCAAAAGAGAACACTGTACCATTGTATTGTATTTTGTTTTTCGGAACAAAATAAATCAATTAACTTTAGTACTTCTTTGTAAACAATACTTTAGGTCGAGCTGGTAACGTTTCAATTATCGTGTGAGTGGATAAGAAAACTTGTCACTTCATGAACCTACCTAATAAAACACGACTTAATAAGGCGAGTGGGGTACCAAGGAACACTGCGTTCATAGGGCTCGTTACCCTAGAGATTTTTCGAATTGTGAATTATTTCCATAAATAATGAATATCTCAAAAATGACGCTTTATTCGTCAAATTATATCCTAGCTTTTCATCTCCAATTAGGCATGGGAATCGAAGGTTAAAATCTTTCGGGTTCGTCAAACCCGCGGTGTATAAACAGAAGAATCAAGATTGTTATAGTCTGAATATCAAGCTACCTAATATTTAGTGTCAGTCTTTTGTTTTTTTCAACTTACTTAGGCATTTCTTTTTCTATTTAAAAGCGTGTGAAAGAGGATATTAGTAAACAGATACAGGCCTATCAGATTGTACGCTCAGTGGCTATGAAAAATAAAAGTATATTCGCAAATAAAATAGCATGCGTGTGACTAGTCTATATAAATAAAAAGAAAAGTCCTGACTGACTGACTGACTCATCAATGCCCAGCCTAAACCCTTGGACCTAGAAAGCTGAAATTTTGCACAGAGGTTCCCTTTATAATGAAGACAAGGAATAAAAAAGGATTTTTCGAAATTCAACTCCTAAGGCCGGCCATACACGGGCAGCTTGAAGCAGTCAGGATCAACTGCTTTAAGCTGCAACTGCATAGTAAACTACAGCCTTCTACGTACGTACATACACGAAACAGCTCGAGCAGTTGCAACTGCTTCGGGCGGTTGGCGGCACGGCGTGCGGTTAAGCAGTCACCAGGCATACACTGACTGCTCGAGCTGTCCGTGTATGTTTATCACTGGCTAAGTTGCTCGAGCTGCCCGTGTATGGCCGGCCTAAGGGAGTTAAATAGGGGATGAAAGTTTGTATGAAAAATCGTCACATAACGGGTTCAATATATCATGCAAGCGAAGCTACGGGCATAAGCTAATAATTTATAATCACAGTCAAAATTAAAGATACCTCATATTGATAACTTAAAATACGATTTTGCTATACATAACACACAATTTAGTTTCAGCAAATCGAGTTGCAAAGGTGGCTAATTAACAACCGCACGGATCATTCAATTTGTAAGGTTAAGCTACGCTTGTTGCGGTCAGTCCGTGGATGGGTGAGCATTCGTTACACATCGAGATCCATCCGGGCCTTGGAGAGCACGTTAAACCGTCGGTCCACGAATATACTATGACAGTCGTTACGGGTAGTCAGAAGCCCGAAAGTCCGACAACTGCAGGCTTACTCCCGACAGTATCGAGTTTAGAATCGAGTCGACTTAGTGTCAATTCTTACTCTTGAAATCGACAAAACTGCACGACCGTGCTGAAGTTTGATTTCAAACTAAAAAATATCAAAAACAGTCGTTAATTTTTATTCGAGCCGGTGCACAATTGTGCGCTTTTGTCGATTTCAAGAGTAAGAATTGACACTAAGTCGACTCGATTCAAAACTCGATCCTGTCGGGAGTAAGCCTGCTGGTCTTACCTTAGGATATCGGTATTGCCCAGTGACTGATATGCGGAGGTCTGATGGCAGTCGCTCCGTGTAAAATACTGGTATTCAGCCGCATCTAGTTAGACTGGAAGCTGATCCTATAGTCGGAAAAAGACAAGACAGCATAAACAGAGAGGCAAAAAAAAAAAACAAAAAAAACTGATTGGCTAATCTTTTCACCACAGCATGAGCTATTTTCATATAGCTCGTGCTGACACGAGAGAAGAAGAAGCTCAAATAAACAAATAAATGATTAATTTTCTCAAACACATCAACCTCGATGACTTAATATAACTACTACCAATTTCTCAAAACATAACTTTAAATCACATTATCAAACCACTCATTAACTACAGCTACTTTAACGTCTGCTTAACTATTCACGTGGAAGCGACCACCTAATCAATTTTTAATAAACATTCCAATTGATTATTATGAGTAAGGCTCACTACACACTAAAGCCATGGTTGCTAAGTAATACTCACGTAACAGTTTTGAATATGATTAATTAATAGAAAACTACTCGACTTTCTACGGTAATTCTATTTTGCAATTATGTAGCTCAATTTAAATTAGCAATTATGTAGCAACCGTTTTAGTAAGCTTTACTTTAATTTGTACGCCATAATGTAGCAAAACATATTAGGTCGATATATAAAAACCCAACATCCTACATTGCAAATCTAATTTGTGCTGTACACTCATGTTTTCACAAATACATTTTATCTTTATCTTTCCGTGTGTTACTTGTTCCGTGTGGTGCAACAACAGTGCAAGTTACTAGCAAACTGTCGTCATCAGCTTCTTCTTCGTTCTAACCTGTTTTCGGCCAGTTATCAAGTTTTCTTCACCATTTCTTCGGCGGTAACCTTCTTGGCACGTTCTAGATAGTATTTCTGCCTATTCTGAAATCTCAGACAGCCAGTTTATTTTACAGCATTTCTTAGTTCCTTCTTTCTATTTTAGTTACTTGCAGCTAACAGACAGAACATTTCTTTTGTGTTGCTCATTTTTGTATTCCAATCGCGCACTGTGAATGCATGACGCAACATCGCAGTAATTCCTACTAATTTTAGTATGCGAAAGTAGCTCTATCTGTCTGTGACGCTTTCATGCCTAAACCGTTGAACCGATTTTGATGAAAATTGGTACAAAGATAGTCTGGAACCTGGAAAAGGACATAGGGTACTTTTATCCCGAAAAAAACGGAATACGCGATAAACGACATCCACGCGGACGAGGCCGCGAGTGACCTCTAGTATAGGTGCGTAAGTAACCTCAGTGTAAACTAGCGATGCCCGATATGTCGCTTTGTATCGATATATCGTATCGTAATGTATCGCAACTGATTGTATCGATACACGATATATATCGTATGTCTTTGTATCGATACTGTAAATATCGTATCGAAATATCGTATTGTTGTTTAAGTGGAGTTGCAAGTAGTGTTGCCTTTAGTTTTAACGTTTAATAAACACAACTTGCATTTCGCACCCAAATCACTCTTAATAAAACACATACAAAATCAACAAAGTCAAAAGTAATATTTACATTAGATCTTACCTATCCGCATCGTATTACAAAGGTTAATACCGCACCTACAAGTGTGGCGGCATTACAAAAGAAGAATAATTATTTAACTTTGTTTACATTTGTAATCTTTGTTACTGTTACCTATCTTAATATTTCACAAACCAAACATCACTCTAAGCACTTAATACAATACGATATTTTCGATGCGATATTCTGGCGAAGCGATACGATACAGCCAAATATCGCATTGACGTGTATCGATACAAAATATCGACTCGAATTCAGTTGTATCGATACACCAAAATATCGATACGTATCGGGCATCGCTAGTGTAAACCACACCTAAACTCAAAACAAAAATAATCGCCAGTCACAAGTTCTCATCACTTCACGATTGACGTGTTATGATGTTGTGACGGCGGGTGATCGCCACTGTGAACGTTCCAATCAATATGCTAATGGATTGAACGACTTTTGACTACCAATGTAAATGTAGAACGTTTTTGTGTGGATTCTTTGGATGTAATTGAAAAAATGTGGTAGGTACTTTTTTGTGGACGGTGATAGGTCAATTTAAATTAAAAGAGACCCGGTGTGAGGCTATGGCTACCTACTTGTCGAGTTTTTTTATACAAACCTATTTCCAGCCGTCCATTTCATTTGTTTAGATTTCGCTTTATACAGGGCCGGAATTAACGGCTTTGAGGCCCTGAGGCTAAGGGGAGGCCCGTTGAAAGGACTAATAATAAAAAAGTGACGTGAATTTTTTTTTTTTTTATAACTTTTTTCACTTTGTCAGGATCAGTGTACTTTTTTGTTATTTAAAAAAAAAACTCTTATTGTGCAGGTCCCTCTCTTGAGGCCCTGGAACTAAATCCAACCCTGGCTTTATAACACGAAAACAAATAACAAGGAATTGACTCATTTTATCTATACATATAATAAAATCGTAACGAAGCAAAATCTGTACATTTAGTACCTATTTTCCAGAAAAAATATGTGCGAATTGTTGGAAAAACGCTATAGATGTCAAAAAGAGGGTTTTTAGAATGCTTGTCCGTCTGTTTGCATGTTTGAGCTTCACGCCGAAACTACTGGACAGATTTTGTTGATATTTGGAAAACATATTTGTTGCAGGTCGGGTCAGGTTATAAGGTATAAATTATCGCGCTATTTATTATGAGGTTGTATTTAGAGAAACTAGAGAATAGATACGCCAATTGAATGGATGGAAATGACATCACAGATCGCTTGATCGGTCGAAAGCTTTATGTCAATACAGTACATCTCATTCTCGTTTCTATTCTCTAGCGATCGTCGATTGCCATTTGTCTTTGTCAAACAATCAAATAAAAAAAAACTTTCAGTTAAAAAAAACGGTTTCACGTGTTCATCCTTGTAGATTGTTCTTGCTGAAGGGTCTCAGCCAATGGGGGGAAAGTAAAATACTTAACCTAATCTAACTACTTAAACTACACTAACATCATGACTACTAGCAACAACAGCACTAAGGGCGACCCCTAGTAGGTCTCGGACCTCCATTTAGAGTAAGCGGGTAGCTTGAATTAGGAGTAAACCTGTGTTAAATACAAAACACCAACAACGTTAGTTGAAAGGTCACGATTTTACAAAGAAAAGCAAGTCACTAATAGATTCGCTACTTAACTTCAAATACATTGACCACGTGACCCATTTCTGTCATACCATTTATTACTCACGCAGAATGATAAACAACAACAGTTCTGTTAATTAAAATACTATATTGATTTATTGCCAACAATTTCTTACTTGTGGCGTTGATGTATTATTTATATTTAAAATGTTCATTGAAACCAGTTTTCTCTTCATAATGATTAAGTGAAATAGTAGTGTTGAATGTGAGCTAATTATCACTCAGATTTATGTTAATTTGTCACCAGGTAAAGCTCGTTGACTGTGCTGTTTCCTGCGGAAAATACTATCTTTAGGGAACATCTACAAGGTGATAAACAAGTTCATGTAATTCCTTAAAACCACATAATTTATTACTGATGTAGATATACCCTGCATTGAATTTTGCTTGATTGAAAATAAAATAAGCGACAAAAAAAATATAAAAAAAGTTTTATGTGACAGAAAATTTTAGTGCCGCTGGCCGACACGAGTAGCGCGGTATCGCTAATTTGGGGAGCTAAAATGCCGTTAAGAACACCATGTTTTACACGTCAATGGTTTATCGCTTTAATATTATTAATGTGAAAGTTGTGAAGATGGAATTGATTGATGTTTGTTACTCAATCGAAATGACAGAACGGATTTGACACAAAGATAGATGTACATGTCCTGTAGTGTCATTCTGTAAGAAACTCACCTCACATTCGACGGTTAGCTCGATATAACACACAGGTAATCGACAGTATACAAGGTTAGTCAGAAAGGGGGTACTAATTCGAAAGGGTGTTAAAGTACACATAATAATGAGTAACTTGTGTTCTACAACTTTTCCCAAAAGTCAATAGTTTAAGAGAAACAGTTGTTCAAAAATCTCAAAAAAAAACTCTAAAATCTAACTATCCCCAGTTATGATCAGCTGTGTTTACATTTTAGGTCATATTTGGGGTCACGAATTAGAAGCAACATTTTCTGAATTTGTAATTAAAGCAGGGATGAAGAATTTTTGAAAGAACTAAAATAAAAATCATTTTATTTGGAAAAAAAATTTATCAAATTTTGAAATTTTAACACTTGCTTTCAAACAGTCATCAGCGATACTATAAGTGGGCTTCGGATTAGTACCCCCTTTCTGACTTACCTTGTAATTAATAACGCGTAGTTTTGTTATCCACGCTGTGTCACGACAAGTGTGATCTAATTGACAGTCGCGATCGAGGTGAGATTCTTACAGAATTGCACTGCTGGACTAACACATTTTTATCTGGGTACATTAAGTAGTTCCCCTCGGCTTCAGAGAATACGTTAAGCCGTCGGTCCTGGGTGTCATACGAAAACCTATGACAGTCGTTTCGGGTAGTAAGAAGTCCGAAAGTCTGACGACCGGTCTAACTATACGATATCGGCATTGCTCAGTAACTGGGTTGCGGAAGTCTGTTGGCAGTCGCTCCGTGTAAAATACTAGTATTCAACTGTATCTAGTTAGACTGGAAACTGACCCAAACATAGATGGAAAAGGCTTAGCAGAACATGAAGTAGTTCTCCTTCATCATCATTCAGCCGGAAGACGGTCACTGCTGGACATAGGCCTCCCCAAGCATCGCCACATCGACCGGTCTTGTGCTTCTCGCATCCAGCGGATTTTCGCGACCTTCACCAGATCATCGGTTTACCTTGTAGGAGGCCTACCCACGCTGCGTCTTCCGGTACGCGGCCGCCAGTTCAGAAAATTTCGGCCCCATCGGCCATCCGTAGTTCTCCTTAAATGCGAGTAAAACTGAGAGCAACAGCTAGTCACTTAACAATACACAAACCTTCCTTTTTCAACTAACATAAACTCTTTACAATTTTTAAAGCATCATTCTCCCTCAAGTATAAATTAAGAAACTTAAATTTTAAAGTTTAGTTACGTAAAAATATTCATAACAAGACGGGGTTTTGAATAAAACACAACTGGGGAACTGGGGAAACAACCCTTAAAAGTAACTTGAAGAGTCCACCCCTAATGTTCCAACTCCAGCTTGTGATATACTATGTTTACTTAAAGCTCCGTTTTACTCTTTTTGTGAAGCAAGATAACAACATCTAAATATAAAAATGCATATAAAATATCTAGCTTTAATTCCGCTGAACAAGATCGCTAGTTTGGATGCAGTATGCAGCACCACCCAGCCCACAAGTATATGCACATGCAGAAAGAGTGAAAAAATAATGCAACATGCAACCAAACCAATACACGACACGTGTTTGACTGACTTTCTATAGTTTAAATAGGTGTTTAAGCACTTGGTCGTCGGTCGTCTGGGCAACTATGCTTATGTTTTGGTCGCCGAGAGACCAAGTCTCCATCGACCAGTCGACGACAGTGCGTAATGGCTCTTAAAAATACTAAACGATTAGGCTTTGGCTATAGCAACCGGGCATAAGACGCCTTTTCTAAAATAGAACGCCTATTCAAATTTAGGAATCATTTCGAAAAATAGAATAAACCTAATATTGTTTCCTGACGATAGTCACTTGTACACTCTTTTAAAGTAAAATTAGCAATACAAAGCTTATCTCTCAGTATGAGCTCACCTCAAAAACGGGGTGAACATCAAAATTGACCCTACCTAATGAGATTTTCCCTTGTGTCCTCTTGACTTTCAACACGTTGGATGTTCAGTAATAAAGTAAACATTGCATAGTCGAATCGAGTGGAAATAATCGACGTAATCGATTGTTTAGTCGATTAGAAAGGGGCCGTGAAGTGAAGGGTTATTTTTTGGATTTTTGTGTTTAATTGATTTTACTTCGGGTTGATCTTTTTGCTGTCCCGGTTTATTGTCTGGGTCGGTTTGTCTGGGAGTTTCGATTTTAATTAGTCTTGGAATAAATGAGTCAGCCGATGTTCTGTAAAAAGAAATAAGGTAGTTAAAAAGACTCACCAGATCCCGCAGTCAATCCATTACTACGGTTTTGTGGAGCTTAGTTTATAATTTATTTGCTAATGTGAACTTCAAATAAAATAAAATAATAAAAATACGGTTAAACTTTTTTGTGGACAATGTACACAAAAACGAAAGAGTAGTCCAGTAGTCCATACCCAATTTGATGAAAAAAAAAACAATAATTGAAGTGATTCAAGTAAGATTTATTGCATATTACGGAAGCCGTCATACTTTTATTTTTATTGTTTGCTCTCTTACTAAGATTTCAGATAACATAACATAACGCCTGTATTCCCCGAAGGGTTGGGCAGAGGTGTATAGTTCATTTCGCCGTTATGTTCTCAACCGGGCACAAATCCAAACTCCGGGCTGCTACTGACAAATACCACACGGGAAAACCTAATAACACTTTGCCCGACCTGGGGATCGAACCCAAGACTCGCTCAGCAGTCGCGCTTACGGCCACTGGACCAACAAGGCAGTCAAAGTAACTAAGATTTTTTTGTGTACATTCAGAGTGTCGAGATCCCCGTCAAAGCATATTTTACTTGCTCTTTTTCCAAGGTCAAGAGGCTGCAGTCAACGTTCTATACACTACGATCACTAATCTAAGCTAAGCGTGGATCACTAAGCGTGGTGTACGAGCTCCATGTAAATGAATGAATGAACACCAGTTGATTGCATTCCTCTTTATTGGATGGAGTCACTTAGGTTTACGACAGGGCGACCAATCTGACAGCCTATTAAACACCTATAACACCAAGAAGATTGTTGATGCAAGCCAACTTTAGAGACAAAATTGAAAACTCTCACGTGCCTGCAATTTCACCAGCTCCATATCCTTCAAACTGGAACACAGCAATCCAAGCAGCATTGCTGTGTACTCCAATCTTTCCACCAGCACACGCACACTTCCATACTAAACTGCCATTATAATGTAACCATTTTCAGACAGCAAGGAAAAACAGTGCTACTATGAGTCATGACGTAATTAGTATAGCATCGCTAATGAGGTCGGCAGTTGGCACCTGTTGCCTTTGCCTGTCATAAGTCTGAGGTAAAAACAAAATAAATCTTGGTGGTAAGAGAAATAAGCAGAGCTTTGAGAATAGTGTGAATATGAATTGTATGACTATTGTGGATTTGCTTAGTTGTGTATGCAGCGGAGATGCACATGTTGAGATGGATGTGTGGAGTAACAGGAATGGATAAGATAAGGAATGAATACCTCAGAGGAAGTTTGAAAATAGCGCCAGTGACTGAAAAATTAAGGAGTAATAGGTTAACGTGGTATTGACATGTTACGCGGAGGGAAGAAAGTCACGTTACCAGAAGAGTGTTAAATTTGAATATGGATGGATATACAATGAGAAGTAGGCCAAAAAAAGATGGATGGATTGTGTGAACGATGATATGAGTAAGAAAGAAATGAGTACTGCGATTTATCTGTTGTAGCTAGTTCAGCGCCAATTTTGATGATATGCTCTCTTAATTCATCAGGATGGCCTCTCAGTTATTTTTTATTCTTTACCTTGATCACGTTTTACCCACATCGCACCTGATGTTAAGCTCAAACAGAGTCTAAGATGGAGCACACGAATCCGAGTAGCAAAGATATAGACGGACTCCCCTATACCGCTCTGGCTCTCACATACACACGACGGAACACAGTAAACTATTTGGCGCCTGACTTTAAAGTGTACCCGCTGGTAACTATATGTATAGTCGGACTGTAAAAATTCGCGAAGGTTTTGTTGAATTTTACAACACTCGTCTATTCCCAGCGTGCAGAAAAGAAGTTTTATATGCTATTCCGTCCCCACTCGGGCCTATTCTTCATGAGTCATAAGGCTCATCCATCTGACAGCCAAGCAAACTACACCGCGTCATCAGACCTCATATTAAAACAGCGATTGAGATTTCCTCACCAATCACCGGATGGACTTAAAAAATAAATATATATTTTACACTCTGGCTGAATCGGCACCCTTTTTATAAAAAAAAGTAAGTAAGCAAAATAAAATCGAACACGTATCTGTTTTTTTTTTCTCTTCGGCCAGCCACATCGTTAAGTTGCCCACTTTATGCACAGTTCACCTCTCAGATACTGATATCATCACGAAAATTGTACACTCAACTTTCGTTTTTATCTGTAATCAAATAAAAGCCATATTGCTTTGTATATTTGAGGCGATGGCAGTCAGTTGTTTTCGGATTGTACGATTAAACAGATGCCCTGGACATCCGTTCTCAGAAGGATTGAAACGGTAAAAGAATAAAAAAAATGCTGTGACATACGGTTTTGTAGTTTGAAGAGCTTGTTGGGTTGAAAAAATCATAACTTTAAAGGAACGATTTTACGAACGGCGGATAACTTCTGTCTGAGGAATTTAGACATCTTGACAGAGCTATTGTGCAGAAATTCGGTCACAGAAATTTATTAGACGTTAGTTAATTCGTCCCTTAATCTGTTTATGCTCGTTCGTTCTGTCTTTCCCTTTCACTGCTATATTGTAGTCAGCTTCCAGTGTAACCAGATGTGGCTGTATAAAATTATTTTACACGGAACGACTGCCACTGGACTTCCGCAACCCAGTTACTATTTGTTTATTGTTAATATTTTTAAATCACTTCGTGCTCGGTAAGATGTTGTGAGAGAATTAAAATATGTTTATAATTGTCTTCAGCTTTTTGAATGATAAACATTGATCAATACTGTTTTTTTTTTATTTTTACAATAACACTATGGTCTCTTGGCTTCTGTTTTTATTTTGCATCTAGATAGATAACAATTATTATTTATTATATTCAATCACTTCTATGTAATTTTTTTATGACTGCAATATGAGAGTAGATATATCCTTCAATATTTTTAGTAGGTACCATTTATATTGCCCACATAACTTAACCAAACTTAACGCCAATGGAAACAAAACGTTTAACTGTATTAAAAATTACTCGAAGAAAATCAGCCAACAAGTTAGCTTTTTACTCACCGAATTATGTAACCGTGTGTCACGCAGCCTCACATTTAACCCTTCAAAAACATTGTTACGGTAATAAGATGATTGTTTTAACAATAGTTTTTAGTTTTAATAGCTCCGAACCCGCTTCCATATAGTTCAGAAAACAAATAATTGGAACCAAATCGTCTGTAATAATTGGTATAATAAGCAATACTTATTTTAGGGTTACAAAAAAAATATGTTTTCGAACATTGAAATTATCGTTCGTACATGTGAATGAGTCGTTGGAACCAGTTTTTTACTTTTGTGAATGAGAAATAATAATATGCATAATATTTTGAAATTATATTTATTATCCTTGACGGGGTAGGCAGGTTTATAATTAGTGCCAAAATTACTTTTCGGAGAAGAGAAATTGGCTCAAAATTGACTTGCAAAATTAGTAGCAGACGGAAAGACAACAAAGCAAAACATATAAAAACTTTAAAAATATTAATGTAAAGACTGTCTCAATGGTTTAGTGATCGCAAGCGCGACGGCTGAGCGTGAGATCTTGGGTTCGATCCCCAGGTCGGGGAAAGTATAATTGGGATTTTCCGTGTGGAATCGGTAGCAGTCCGAAGTCTGGATTAGTGCCCGGTTAATGGCAATAGGTTCGTGCCCTATTACATGTGAATTAAACATAATAGCAAAACGAGGGTGGACTATACACCTCTGCCCAACCCTTCGGAGAACACAGGCGTGATGTTACGTTATTTAATACAAATACAACAACTTTTTGGGTGACTTTAAACCATATTGAGTTACAGATGTCATTTTTGACCCTTTGTTATACCCTTTTTCTTTTTTCTTGGGGCAATCCTCACGGACTGTCCCCCGTCTGGGGAAGACGGGGGGGTGTGCCGGACTCTTACCGGCTAAAACCACCACGATGTTCCATTACTTGACCGTGGCCCGGGGTCGCGGGATTCGCAAAGCATGCACCGCAACCCCGGCAGTTTTGAGCCCTACCTTATACAACAACTGTCATTATTTATAACTAGGTTTATTAAGAGCGTGTACGCCGTTCGGCATTTCATACATATTTTCAAGTTCTTATTTTTCGATATGACTGAACCGATTTTAATGAAACTTCATACACATCAGCAAGATACATAGGACTATAAAGTTAGTAGAAAACATTTTCGTAAAATAGTGTTACAGTTAAATTAGACCGATTTTAAATTTCCATACAAACAAAAATTTCCAATTATCTTTTTTTAAGTAAGACATTTCGAAAATGTTTTCTACTAAATCTTTAGACCTAAGTATCTTGCTTATGTGTGTGAAGTTTCATCAAAATTGGTTCAGTCATTACGAAGAGCAAAGACTTGAAAATTTTTATGAAATGCCGTACGGTGTACACGCTCTCAATTAGTAAAAAGTGTGAATTTAAATAATATTAAATTAAATGTAATATGATAAAAATGAGTCATACTTTTCGGCGTAATAAGTGACGCACAATCATACACGAAAAGTCGTTCTCGGAAGTTATAATTAGCAGGAATGTGTCGACTTTTTAAAACGTCAACCCCACTTGTTTATTCTTTGAAAAATGACGGACGTTGTTGTTGATGCATGTTTTATAATTGAGTTCTCAAAATAACTCTTTCGCAAAATAATTTGTCGCATGCAATTTTTTTGTAACGATTCCTTTTCAGTTTGTTTTCTAGAATATGATAGATAGATAGAATATACTTTATTGAACACCAAATTGTAACACAGCTCATAAACAATAACAGCTCATAAACAATACATTGAAGGGTACAATGGCGGTCTTATCGCTGATAGCAATATCTACCAGACAACCTTTGGATGAACAGGAAGACAATGAAAAAGATAGGGGGGGTAGTCCGTGGTGTACTGCTGCAAAATATATACTACACACAATATATAGACATAATACTTACGTATAAAATCAAATATATACAAGTTATATAATATTATGTGATAGGGAAAACAAGGTAGATTGATGATGAGGTACTACTTCTTCTTCTCTTGTGTCAGCACGAGCTACACGAAAATAGCTCATGCTGTGGTGAAAAGATTAGCCGGTCAGCAAGGTTGGTTGCGGGGCTGCCTGCCCAGGGTGCGCCGGACGTACTGAAGTATCGTCACTCGTGGAGGCTCTTTTCATGCACCCCATGATGATGAGGTACTGATATCATGAGGAATTAGAAGCTAATAAATCAGTCTCATTTAGAAGACTATACTTCTAAATGAAACTGATTTAACATTTTTTTTTCTTTTAAAAAACTTTGCCCGACACTAGGATTTCTCCTGTATCGTGGGTACGTTTACAAATACAAATCTCACACACAGAAACGCTCAGACCCGAAACAACTATCTGTAGGCCATATAAATTTTTGTTCCGTGTGGGAATCGAACCCGCGACCCGCACAAAAGCCAATCGCTCAGCCACTGCACAGAACGTGTCGTGGCCACGATACAGCAGAAATCCTAGCGTGGGGCAAAGTGATAAAAAAAAACCTCCGGTAAAATTTATTTGACGTTGGTCAAATCGGCCCTTAAACAAGGCCTTTAGCAAGGTTGATAGCGGGGATGACTTCTCAGGGTGCGCCGGGCGTACTTAAGTATATATCTCACTTAAGTATGACTCTCGTGGATGCTCTTTTAATGCACCACATTCCCTTGATAACAATCTTCCAGTTGATTTTTAATCTCCAGTAGCTATACCAGACATAAACATACCAAATTAATAGTATTATTAGCTCTTTGTGGATGAGTTTGCTCAGATAAGTACTGCAGCACGACACAACTAAGAAGTCGCATCGGCAAACTTCGTAAGACCAATTACTTCCGAACTAAGTGAGACTTCAATACCACGAATGGTTTCAGGGACCTATCTAAGGACTTTAAATTAAAGCAGTGGACTGTAAGTACTGAATATTATAAGGGCGCGTTCAGACGACACGCGCTGACGCACCCGCGTCTAACTCGCTTTGAAATTTGTTGTATACAGGGTGTTAACGAATTCGGGTAATTCCTTAAAACCATATTATGATCTACTACTGGTGTAGACAGGCCCCGCACGGGATTTAGATTGATTAAAAATAAAAAAATAAAATTCGTTTTTTTTCATGCGGCTTTGTTACCGATTGTATCTAAACCACCTTACAAGGATTCAGTAATAAAAATAAAAAATATTTTTTTGCAAAATATTTATTTGTGTGAACATTTCGATGCCACGCATAAATTTATGAAAGCACGGCGATACGGCTGGTAGGCACAACTAAAGCGATATCGCTCTTTGCAGTCAGATAATTCAAGGCTCTAAAATGACTCAGAAATAGAAAATCAAGATTATTTTTTGAATTTTTTTTTAGTTGATTTCAAAAATTCCCATTTAGGGTTAATCTGTGTCACCAGTAGATCACGTGGTTTGAAGGAATTACACGAATTCGTTTACACCCTGTATAATTAGAGTCTTATGACACGTCAATAGATCTCACAATACAATATTTGCCATCCTAGTCGGGAGGGTGGAGGCGGCGCGGACGCTGCGCGATTGCGACGCGTGTACTACGCGATATCTGTTCGGGAGCTGAGCGTGCGCGTGTACTTTACATCGATAAAAAATGTACGTTAAGACAAGGCACTAACTATTAAATTCCAAATTTTCTGAGGAGGGAGCGACTCGTAGGCGAAGAGCGCGCGCATTCGCGCCGAAAAAAATCGCGCAAATGTGAACGAAGGCTACTAATGAAAAATAGGTACAATATTGAGTGAAGTGTGAATATGCGCGTGTCAGAGTATGTAGAATTGTAATAATTAAAGCTTTTTATATTATATTACGCATATTATATTTCTTGTTTATTTTTAAAACCATTAGATTGTAACCTTTAAATAAGATTCCATAAAACATAACATCAACTGAGCTTACTTTAATTACATAACATATGGAATAATGACAAATTGTAAGTTGAAATGATAAAATAAAATATAAGGAACATTCTAAACATCATAAATGATAATGGCATTGTTACTTTTTAATATTTGAAATAAATAGTATTTTGTATTGAATAAACATTGCCACAGATCATAACTTTCGTTCGGAAATCATGACCCATGGTTATCTATTCGTTTAGAAATGCTTTAAAAGTGAAAATAAACAAGAAATATAATGTGCGTAATATAACATAAAAAGCTTTAATTATTACAATTCTACATACTCTGACACGCGCGTGTCGTCGTTGGAGATCCGGCTCGAAAAACCAAAATGTTAGGGACCTATCTAAGAACTTTAAATTAAACAGTAGACTGTAAGTACTGAGTTGTAATAATGATAAATAGGTACAACATTGAGAGAAGTGTGAATGCGCGCGCGGGACGTAGGGCCAAGGAGCCCACCACTTCGCTACCGATGTCGATCGAAGACTTCTTCGGGGTCTGCCGCGACGCCTTCTGGCTGTGTCAGGGCTCCATAAAGTGGTTATTTTGGCCCAAAAATGTCATTAGATTGTTTGCTAAAAAAAAAAAAACAACACACAAATTCATTCCTACCCATACAATTTCCAATCTATTTACCCAGAACCTACTTACCTCACAAACAATAATTCTATGAAATATGAGAACACCAAAGGTTGTGATAACAATGATCTATATAAAAACAGTATTCAGGTTTTCAACATGTAATTAGTTTCTTTAGCTTTTTTTTCTAATGATACGTTTTGTAGGCTTAACTTTGATGTACAGCCAGTAATGACTGTTGTTAATGGTGTATAGAAGATATTTGTTCGGCTGATGTGTATTGGGGTCTGACCCTGTTAAAAGGACGAGGATTTTAGGGTTAAATTTATATTTTATTCTTTGATTATTTTTTGTATGATCAGAAGCTTCTATTGCTGTCTTCGTATGTCATGGTAGTGGTAATTTCATTTATTGATTTTAAATACATATAAAATTACATTTTTAAATATACCTATAAAAACCATTTATAAATATAAAAATATAGTATAGTACCCACCAGTATCGGGAACAGGATCCAAGTCAACAGTGTTCAGGGCCTCGGGTAGAGGAACTTCCTAACAATACGTGCCGTGTCGAGAAGTACCGCTTTGTGTATCAGCTCCTTGATCCTGCAGCCCAACGAGAGCCTCTTTAGTTGTTGGTCGAGGCTTTTAGCTATTAGACTATTGGCCGGAACGATTATTTATCGGTACAATGACTGCTGAATCAACATCCCACAATATGACGACAACCTCGTGTGCCATGTCTTGATATTTAATTTCTTTATCTTTCTCGGCTTTCACAAGGTTCTCGTCATGCGGAACAGTGATATCAACAATCATTGTGTGACGCTCTGATCGATCTATAATCCAAATCCCATAACTCAATCCATTTTAATCCAATTTTTGGTGAAATTTGTTTCAAATTGTTTAGCTTTGTGCATGATTAAGGTTTCATTAACATATCTCATACAGCCTTTCATATCTTCTATCTTTGTGGACGTCACGCGGGTTCCCATTTGAGTTATCGCATCATTTACTTTTTAGTATCATCATTGCTTTTTGTCAGTGTTAAAAAAAGATAACTAGACTCAGCAGAAGTTTATTTATTTCATTGCTATTACTTTTCATTTATGCATATCATCTATCGTATCACACCAATGTTATGCTTTTGTGAATTCTACACCTAGTTTATTATTGATAAGTGGCGACTATCTACTTTTCAAATCATGCCTATTGTGTAAGGAATAACAAATTCGTTCTTCATTACTATTTACATTTGATTTTTTACTTCAAGTCCAAACAACCGAAACACGTACAAAATAAATCTCGAAAAGCAACAATCAAATAGAAAATAAAAAGTATCTTTTTTCTTAAACGGATCACCAAAAAACTTGATCATGTCGAAACTTGTATCGGTACCTAGAATGCACTCCATTTCCGGACAGCCAATGGCGAGTCAGTATTTAAATTTAGAACCATTTCTAAATTGGAACCTGGAATGGCGTCTTCCCCAGAGCTATCTGTTTAACCGATATAAGGTTCGATTTTCAAAAACATTCTTGTTTTCCATATTTGGATTTAGGAATTCATGAATTAACTAAATGCGTCCATTGAATAGGCTGAACTCGAAATTAACTAAAGCTTTCAGTCGCTCACACCATTCGCAGTTAGTGTCATAATATATTTCTCTGTTCACTTTGCGTTAATATGCGTTTAAAGTCTTAAAACCGATTAAAATTTTGAAAATGCGTTTAATGTGTTGTCGAAAGCTCAATTTGGGTGAAACTATTTTAATTGAAATTGATTTTATGTCCGTTAAAGTGTTCTGTTTTAGGAAACTTGTAGATCTGGTAAGTATTTTAATTTTAGTCAATTAAATAGTGAGATTTAGGTGAAAATATTTGGGTAATAATATAAATGAAAACGTTACTTTAGTATTCAATTAATTCAGATTATTTTTTTGGACACTCGGTATTTTTATTATTTAATTTTTATTGATGTTACATAGTTTAGAATATATCTTGCCGGAAGATGCTATTGCGTCAACCAAGGTCGTCAATGAAAATCAGTGCTATTGGTGTTGCATGTTGCGAAAAGGACAATGCTCATGGATGTATGGAGTCCCGTACCATGCTGAATCAAAGTCAAACTTTGCTTTTTATAGACTACACTTATCATATTAACTCCTAAAAAAGTTATTTTTGTAAACAAAACGCGAGTTTGAGATTCCTAAAGGAAACCAGACTTAATAATAAGAATAGTAGTCCTTTCCTTCCAATAAGAAATTACTGTCAGTATTTAGATATTAAGGGGAAGAAAAACAGCATGTAAAGTTCTAGGAACGGACTGCTTTATAATTATTATTTTTCCATGGTTCTTACATCCAACTCTTGAATGAGCCCTCTGATAATAAAATATATCCTTCCACAAGTATATTATGGTGATACAGTACCAAAGTCACACCGGAAATGACACAGACAATAAAATACTTGAAGGAGCAACAGGTCAAGGACTTTATATAGACGTAGTACTTATTACTTCTATGCAACAGGTGCACACCCACACAGACAGGCATCAGAAAATAAAAAACTGGCAAGCCTACGCTTCCTGTTGAAAATGTTTTAGTACCATAGAGCAGCGGTGGCCTCCGCCTTGTTTTCGACCTCCGTGTACTGAACATGTAAGTTCATTCATACCAAGAATTTCTGACTAATTTTTCATGCCGTAATATCAGAGGTTTGGCAGGCATAAGTTTGCATAGTGGAATTGGATATTTCCAATGCATATTATTTACATGCCAAGAGCAAAATCCCCTTGTTAACACATAGTATTATTTTACCAGGGTGAGTTACTACAAATTTCATTTCTCCCTTTTGGGCCATTGCAAGTTGATCTGTCAGACTGTGGAAGTCTTCAGACTCTTGGAATGAACCAGTGCAAGTTGATCTGTCAGACTGTGGAAGTCTTCAGACTCTTGGGATGGGAAGGCAACTAAAGTACCCAAAATTGATACTGAAACTAGTACATCAAATGGAATACCAGAATAAACCAAATAGCATTGCCCGAAGAAAAAATATGGAAAGATAGGGCTTATTAGGCGATACTCTGAAGAGAATTTATGCGAAAGTAAATAAAAATTTACTAATTCAATTGAATTTCGCCGTTTTTTGGTCCTCAAGGGGCTGACTACACTGTCAGTACCTTAAAATTTTCCTGGAATGCTTCAAGCGAGATGCTTATTCCGCAACCATAGAATGAGTCGAGTGTTGCCACCAAAGGTGTTAAACAATTTTAGGCCGCCAAGACCACGACGGTTTTATACCAACGGCCATGCCTTCTCTTCTTGACATACGTCGCAGCGGACGCGGGTTTGGGACGCCCAGTTGATCGATACTCAGATGTCAGGCATCTGAATGGGAGAACAGGTTAAATAGCCTTTTTAATTGGAAGGAGCTGTTAGCAGTGTATGTGTCGATTCGGAATCGATCGCATGGTCTGTAATGTTTAATTTTTGTTCGATTGTTATAACCTTTTAGTCCAGTCTGATATTCAGACAGTGTGGATCGAAGGTGGAATACGATCCCTGAGTTTTCTAAATATAAATCGCAAGTTGTTGAAGTTGACAAGGAAATCAGATTTCTATCAGCTCATTACCTCTCGGAGGGGCACAACTGCACAGCCGATTGCCTCTCAAGACAACGGCTATTTAAGTGGAGTCTGTTTCCCACTGCAACAAACCGATTATTACATCGTTGGGGCACTTCAGACGCAGATCTCTTCTCGTCTGCAGAAACAACCGTGTTCAACAGACACGTCTTGCTAGATTGCAGACATCACTTAACATGAATTTTGAATTCGCGAATTCCGTCATTCATAATTGGAAATTTCGCCTAGGGGGGGATATTTCCTCCCCCCAATTTCACTCCTCGAGTTATAGCGCAACTAAACAATGCCAAAGACCAATATAATTACCACTATAACACCACTGTGGGAATAAACCTATTGGTTAGCGTAGCGGATATGAAGTCACGAAAGCCTAGCCCTAGAGCCGCCAGTGACCATAGAAAGACTTGCGGAGAGTCCAATAGACCCAGCATCAGGCTTAGCTTACCTCCAGCTCATAGCTTATTTACACCAACTGACCCCTCAGGCTTTGTTAGTTGGAGGTGGGGAGAATAAAACCACTGTTCGTCAGAGATAGAAAAACAGCTGTTAAATACCAGATGGAGGCATGGATAATTGACACCTACTCTCCAGCCATTAGAAGTTGGTGATTTGTTGTGTTGATGATGAAGTCAATACTCAAAGAGTCACAGATACAACAGATAGCTAGATTTCTTGCCTATTTACATGTACAGATCTTGCCTACAGCACAATGTTAGCTACACATGTATAATTCAGTTGGCATCACATAAATCGACAATTTTTTACATTTTGTCAGATGAAACAAGAACAAGCAGAAGATCATACACTTCTGAAGCAAGTAGTGCTATATAATAATAAGGCTATAGTCACAGCACAACTACTGAACCTGAAGCCACCAGTGTGGCATCCTCAAGTTGTCTTCAATGTAGCTTTTCTTGTTTTAGTATTTAAAAGACAAGTGTATGGTCTCATCTTACTTGAAAAACATAAGAATTCTATATTTCTTTCAGCAAATAATATAATCCTAAGGCTAGTATTAGCTTCTAGGACTAGCTTGGTTTGGCATAGCCAATCAGGATGGCTATTGCTAACACCCAATACAACAGGTTTACCCAGTTAAATGTATCAAACATCTAATTTTCCTATCAGGAGAAATGAAAAGCCAAGAAGACAGATTACAGGATGACTTATATATTACAATAATTGGCGAATTAGTCTCTACCTCTTAAACTGTTGCGAGGGATTGGTAAAGACCTGTTTTGAGTGATATAGGAGTAGCAGCTACCTTAGGATCATTCAGGTCTACAGTAGCCTCAACCGGCTGGATAGAGACCCGTCCTATGCATGATAATATGATGTCTATATGTCTTATGTGTACTATGTGTAGGAGAAACTGGAAGTTAACAAATTTTCAGGAAATCCTATTGTAAAGAAATAGGAATGACTACAAAGGAACCTTATTGCTCTTTGAGAATCTTCAGCTTTCTCATATTATTAAGGATTAATTGATGTAATGTCATGTGTTGATTTTATTATGAAGAAGTTAAATTGTTTTTGATTTATGATATATAATTATTACAAGACATTTCTGTTAAGAAATTGTAGAGATTTATGCTCTCTAAGACTGATTGAACATCAACAGTGAGATTACTTTAATATAAGTAATTCTCTTGTGCTTCTTTAAACATTTATTATTCTATCACATAGCGTTTTGTGTTTGTCACCAGCAGATATCAAACAAATCTTCATATCGACGCTGTGTGTTTTTAAGTAAACACATAATAGAATATTTTGAATTAGAACAAAATTATTATTATGTGTTGAAAGAAAAACACACAGCGTCGCAGGAATATCTTCCTGGTGAAGAGACTATGACAGTTCAAAAGGGTTGCCATACATACCTCGTAAAAATATGATAAAATATTGGCTCCCTCGCCAGTGACAAACAGGTATATTACCATAGAGCAGGGATTAATAAGTACGTTCACAAAATCATCTTCATATCGACGCTGTGTGTTTTTCTTTCAACACATAATAATAATTTTGTTCTAATTCAAAATATTCTATTATAGTAATCATTAATCATGTGAAACGGAACGTCATGTAAAGGGAATAAAACAATATCAACACTTTTTTAGTTAAAATTAAATTCCCTGTTCAAAAATCATATCCCCGACGCGAAATGTAAAAAAAATATGAAAATAATTACTATAATATTTTGATCTTGATGCATGACACTTTTTGGTACCACTTTTGGTCATTCTCCTTTGTCCCAATACTGCCACGACACAGCACTATGCTTAGTGATGACCGATACACATGCGAATGCAACGCATTTCTGTATTTTTAATCTACTTATAGTTTAAGGTGTTTAAGGTGTAATATACATCGTGTTTTTTTTTTTTTTTTTTTTCTGTTACCCTATTTGGCATTATAACATGTATTGTGTCGATTTGAATGCTGAATAAAGTGATTTTCTTTCTTCTACTTTCTATAATATTCATATAAATAATCGATCGTCATCATCATCGAATAAGTCAAAAGTAAAGTGTATTAAATGTTGTATTTAGTTTTCGACTGAGCCATTGTTCAACGAAACATTACCCACGAACTATTTTTACTGTAATCACTACCAACTGTAGAAACACAGTACACAATCTCTCTTATTTATATCCGTCTGCATTAAGACCTATTTTTATCTCAAGAACAACAGACACAATTAATTAATTACTCAAACGTAGATCACTGGATTGTGGCACCCTCCATGAGTCAGTTCCGAGCCAGACTGGGCTTACGAGGGGGTAAGTTAAAAATACCCGCGGTAGGCTAAAATTCAAATGTCGGGACAGTCGCGTGGCATGGGTTGAATGGACATACCGCGGGTAGCCGTCTGCAGCCGCGGGGTTAAGATCGTAATTTCCATAAAAAAATAGTGACATTATTGTTAGTGTGTAGTGTTAATAAGATTGTTTAGGTAAGTGTGTATTGAAAATTAAGATTTTTTTTCTTTTTTTTTTGTGTTCATAATTCAAAACGGAATAAAACATATTTTTAAAAAAATTTTTTGCTCTCTTCTTTCTAGTAAATTGGAAATATATTTCATTTCGCCACAAAATATTCAATTACAAATCTGTTACAATTTAAGTAAACATAAAAAAAAACTATAATGAAACAGGTCCGATTTTACATTAAATAATTTTAATAACAATTTATTTTTAATCACACTTTAATAGCAAAAAATCATCGTAAAATATTTCACCAAATTAGTATTTGATTTCAACCCATCATAATTATAATATAAACTTAGAATACCTATCATAAATAATCAACTTCAAAAATAAAAGTCTTTATCAACATACTTAAAAGTCACTAAAAACTTAATACGACCCACGTGGTGCCGTGGGACTGTTCTCACAGCTATCGAATAATACGATAGAAATTAGTCTAAGCTACTATCTTTACAATCCACTTCAATTTGCTTATCGCCTATAAATTTAAATGGTCACGATAATGGTTGGAATAACCTTCTTTAGTTTAAAGATACGAATGATTCGGTTTATAATTAGGCAGTGATATCAGAAACATTAGTTTTTATTGGTACAGTCAACCGAAGAGATAAGTGTACAGGGAAATAATTACATTCGTAATTTAACAGAGTTATACGTTTGTTGAGTGGCTAAGACAAGACTTTGTAAGCGATGACGAAGTCTTTTCTTGGCTGTGACTTGTCTTGTTTGAGCGTGTCTTGCATGTAACAAGTTCTAACTTACACATTAAAAATGTCGGTCAATAATGTATCTAAAGGCTGGCTAAAGAAGCGGCTGCCAGGGGCATAGGACCTAGAGAGGCGCTTATTAGGCCGTTCAATACATATTAACTAAAAAAACCCCAGCAGATCTCGCTTTAAAATATGAAGTTGATTTAAATGTAGGTAATTGAATTATGTCTAGAGACTGAGAGCTATAAATATCAGATAAAATCGTTGCTGCCTTAAAATTTTACAACATTTTGACAATCTGGTCGTTGCCTTGGGGGCTTATGAACCTAGCTACGATACTGATGACGGTTGCTTGCATAGTTTATTGATAACCCTTGTTTGCCAGTATACCTAGCTTCTTTGCTGACTGTACGATAGATGTCTCAAGTGATATCTTAGAGGGATGTAGTGTAATGATAGAAAGATATTATGCAAATGTATTGAGATATGTTTCGAGTTGAGTTATCGGTGTAGGATCGTAGGAAGCGGATTGAATCGGATGTCGCATTAGATGGCTTTGTCGATAGCAAAGTTAAACTGGCTAAGTAATAAATACTTGATTAATTACCGCGTAGTACCTACAACCTGTTGAGTGTCATTTTGTTTTTAAACTGCCTGGAAATAAGGTTTGATATTAAAGTCCTTTAAGATTGTACAGACGCCAGCGCATCAAACTACCACAATCTATCAAATTTCTTTGATAGATTTTCGTCTTTATCGCGAAAGCATTAGGTTCAAGATTGATTGGGAAAATTTTATAGTTTCGGGTAGCTTGACCTGCTGTTGTCTGTACATTATAATTCAATTAAAAAATAAAATGCATTAGGCATCAAATATTTACATATATTTTAACCAACATAACATTACGCCTGTATTCCCTGAAGGGTTGGGCAGAGGTGTATAGTACACCCTCATTTCGCCGTTATGTTTAAGTCCCATGCAATAAGAGGCGAGCCTACTGCTATCAAACGGCCACAAATCCAGACTCTGGGCTGCTGCTGAGAAACTCCATCATCATCTGCCTAGCCTTTTCCCAACTATGTTGGGGTCGGCTTCCAGTCGAACCGGATGCAGCTGAATATCAGTATTTTACATGGAGCGACTGCCTATCAGACCTCCACAACCCAGTAACTGGGTAATACGATACTCTTGGTAAGACTGGTTGTCAGACTTTCTGGCTTCTGACCAACAGTAACGACTGTCAAAGATCTACAAATGACAGCCGGGACCAACGGCTTTACGTGCTTTCCGAGGCACGGAGGAAACTCGCTATGGTAAATGGTCACCCATCCACAGACCAACCTCGGCAAGCGTGGCTTAACCCGGAAGATCGGTCTATGCGGCTGTAATTATTTAGCCACGAGCTCCTCCTACTGAGAAACTCCATACGGATAATTAATTATTCCTGGAACGAAAACTGAACTATATAGGCGAAGTTGCTATCCTGTGTGTATTCAGATATGTAACAAGATTCCTGTCCAAATTAAAGAAAATCCAATGGTCCGCTTCAGAAGGGCTTTACACAGGTGGTTAATTGAGAATCCTTTCTACAATATAAAAGAATTCCTCCAGTTTAAATTTAAATGATCAAATTGTACCTGCATGTACCTTTACCAAAAATTTGCATGTCATTATGCTATGATTAAATATGTTAAGCTACTATTATACTACATTGTAAGAACTTTTGTAACCATATTTATCAGCAAATACATCTTTGAGTTTGATAATCCCAATAACATTGTCCGACCTGGGGATTGCACCCAGGACCTCACGCTCAGCAGACGTGCTTGCAACCACTAGACCAACGCGACAGTCAAATTAAAGATATAAACTTTTTTAAATTTTATTATCTGAGTTAAACCCAGAATAAACAATTATATCTTTTTCTTTTAACGTTTTCTATTAGACATTAACAGATGGGAAAATAATCGACTCCCACGTCGTTTTTCCCACCAATAAAACTTACCACGTCTTCATAATAAAAAAATGAGTCATTAATACCCAAAAACCATGGATTCTCCCAAGAACTGCATAAAATATAGATAAAACTCCTTTATACAATGCTATAACTAATTCAAATTAATAAACATCTCAATTTTAATTAATCTATCTAATATTTTCAATTAACTTGGAAATGCAGTAACAAATTAATTGAACCACTGGTTTAACAAAACAATAATATAAAGTTTCGATTTTACGATTATTGAAAACACATATTTTGAGTTATAACCGTCGCAATCTCATTTATTGGATGGTTTTATGTCATCTATAACTTCGGGAGTTATTGAAGGGCCAAACTAGAGACAATTTTAAAAGTATCGGATAAATTGGTGCCTTTTTACGTGTAGAAATCCTCAGATACGTCCAACGTCCATATACAGGTTGTAAACGAATTCGGGTAATTCTTTAAAACTACATGATCTTATTACTGGTTAATACCTGTAGATTTAACCCGCATGGGATTTGGCTTGATTAAAAATAAAAATAAAAAATTTGTGGAAGATCATAAAAACTAAACTAACTAAACCTTATATGATATGTCTACACCCGTGCGCTTTCATGTTCATCTTGCGTTTTCAACTTTCAATTCCTCTTGCATCAAGCGCATGCAATATTGATTGCCATAAGACGCATGCAGCTTATCTATCGTCTACACCGGTGCGCCTCGGTTAGTCGTCAGTCGACATACAATAGACGGATTAGCATGCGCTTTTGTCGAACTAGTATTAAGGCTTGCGCTATTGCATGCGCTATAGTGCTTCATGCATGCTTCAGACGAAGACACAAGATGAACATGAAAGCACACTGGTGTAGAAATAGCTATCAGGTTTCAATAAATAAATAAGCAAAAAAACATGTTGCATTTTTTTTTATATCTCGTTTTGATTCCACTCCTAAATTAAGCGCGATGTCGCTCCGTGCAGTCAGTTAACTCGGGACTCAAAAATGAATCAGAAAAAGAACAAAAAGGTTTTTTTTTCGTTGATATTTCGAAAAATCCATTTTGGGTTTGAAGGTTTGAAAGAATAGGCATGTTGACAGCATCAATAAATTGCAAATCTAATTAGTCCGCCAGTTAGAGTTTTGAAAAATAATGGACACGTATTTTTTCTTTTATTAAATCTATGAATATTTGGAAAGATAAAACGCATCAAAACTCGAGAGCGGGGGCTTGTGACGTCAGAAGCAAGTAAATATTGTACTTGCTTGTGACGTTTTTCCAATTTTAAACGTGTCGTATCTTCGTCAATTTTGGTTTACGTAACAATAGAAAAAATACAGGTCAAATATTTATTGATAATCTAACTGACGGACTAATTAGATTTTTTCAGTCAAATACCCTATTGTATCAATTCGTTTTACATGCATAGATATTTTTTCCATTTTTTTGTCGATCAATTCTGGTCTAGTTTTACTCATTTTTGTCTGTCCACATTATCCAGAGATAAACTGTATAATAAATGCTTAAACAACAGATTTTCCCATCCCACTGCAACATGCAAATAACATTCAAATCCCTATAATAACCATAACCGACACCACACCATGGGAATCAGAGCAAAACGACGTAATTACACATAAAACTACACATTACACTAGCCTAGTCTAGTTATTAGGTCTAATACAGATTAGGTCTGGTCTAGAAAGTAATAACTTTAGACTTGTTTCTTGTACTTATAAATGGTTGAAATGACAATTATCGTGGTCTAGTTTTATTTAGCAACCTGTTTTTAAGTGAGAATTAGTTTTACACTGGAAACTAGACTTTGCACGCTCATTTGTGAATTGTTATTAAAACATATCTTCACGCCTGTAATCCTCAGAGGGTTGGGCAGAGGTGTATACAGGGTTATTGGTAAAACACTAACAACCTCATAAGGCGTTGTTGTACTCATCATTATGAACAACTTTTACCATGGGACTAAACCAGAAATCGCGAAAAAAAACAGCGTTCCTTACATTTATGTTCGCATAAGAGTCAAAATACACGTTGTTCCTTTTTTTGTAATTTGTGAATCGCGGTGTTAAGATTCTTCAGCAATTAGCGACATGGCGTAGTACTTTAAATCAAGTTAAGCAAAATCAGAGTGTACAAGGTTATATAAGTTCACACCGATAATTCAGCCCTCATCAAGCTGTCTCCAGTCCACGCCAGCAACGCCCTAAGCCGATGTCCGAGTCCCACTAGGTGTTGCACTTAGTGCTGTTGTTGCAGGTAGTCTTGATGTTAGTGTAGTACAAGTAGTTTTAGCTTAGGTTAAGTATTATACTTCCCCCCCATTGGCTGGGAACCCTTCAGGTCTCGCCAATAACTGTCCGGTTACGTAGAAACGGTCCCCTAGGACCACCTACAGCAATCCAATAGAAAAAAAAAGAGTGTCATGTTAAGCAAAATCAGAGTGTACAAGGTTATGTAAGTTCGTTGTTATAGTTCTATTAGAGCTATTAAGTGTTTTATTTAGTGCAGTGAAGATCAGGTCGACCCTAGGCCTTAGAGCCATTACGCACTGTCGACTAGTTGCCGGAGACTTGATCTCTCGGCGACCAAAATATAAGCATAGTCGCCCGAGCGAAAACAACGACCAAGTGCGTAAACACTTATTTAATCCATAAAAAGTCACAGTCGCCGTCGACCAAGTCTCTGCCGACCAGTCGACAGAGCGTAATGGCTCTGAAACACAAATGACAGTAAAACATTACGTACATTTATCAGTTAGACAGAAAAAAACCAGCATACACTTATGTAGACTCAATGAATGTAGAACAACTATCTAGAACACTCTAGAACTAGAACATGCTTTCTCGGAATGCAAAGATCATTACCGTTTTAACAAAATGAAAACCAAGTGTTCCACTTTATTCTTGCTCTCTGGTGGCGAAGATTTAATTAAAATGGTCGAATGGAAAGATTACATGCAATACTCAGCTTCATCTATCTGGAATAGGAGGACAATTCTACAAACAAAACTGTTTAAAGTCGCAGTTGAACTGCAACTGAACGTCAAACTACAAACTTTAAAACTCATTTATTCAAAATAGACTAGAATTACTTAGTTCTTTTTTGGTATGTCTACACCCGTGCGCTTTCATGTTCATCTTGCGCTTTCAACTTTCAACTCTTCTTGCGTCAAGCGCATGCAATATTGATTGCCATAAGACGCATGCAGCTTTTCGTCTACACCGGTGCGCCTCGGTCAGTCGTCAGTCAACATACAATAGACGGATTAGCGTGCGCTAGGGACATGCGCTTTTGTCGAACTAGTATTAAGTCATGCGCTATTGCATGCGCTATGGCGCTTCATGCATTCTTCAGACGAAGTCACAAGATGAACGTGAAAGCGCACTGGTGTAGACATGGCTTTTGATCGTCAATGCTACAAAGACAACCCTCAAAAACGCGCGCCCTTTATTGCTTCCTAGTGTTCCTTCCTACTATAACTACCGTCGTTTGACTCAGCTGAGGTTCAGCTACAGTTCGATTGCATTTTTAAACAAAGTAGAGGGATGTATTGAGAATACAATTGCCTTTGACGCCGGGCAAGGGAGCCGTAAGAGGTGATGAATCTGACACCATAATTGTGCTCGAAAAATGGAAACAGGCTCTCCGCACCTTTAAATACATGGAACTTAATACAAAAGGCGAAATGAAGCTTTATAATCAGCTGCAAAAAGTTGTAAACACTATGTAACATTAAAAAGTGAAATTAAAAGAATTCGTGAAGGTATTCTTTAAATTTCTCGAACACAGTATTCGTATGTGTTGGCAGATGATATGTATACCAACACATATGTATTTATGTCACCCTACTTTACTTATTATTACTAGTTTTTTTATCAGAATAATTGTCCGCTGCACTGATGCATGGCAAAAATAAAACGAAATCAGCGCCTCTAACAGTGGATAATGCAACTATTTTACGATATGATCACAAATATTTGACAATATCATGAAGTAGCCGTGCGTTTAGCTGTTCATATCGCCAAACGCTAATTATTCATTGATCTGGCCAGACCATACATGATGTGGACAGCGAGTATTTTCCATTTCATGAAGTGATCAATTCTAAGATCTGGCCACGACATAAACAAGATGTTGGCAGACGATATGTATAAAAGATTTCAACAACTGTTTCTTCTAAAAATCGCTTTTTAATTTCGCTAAGTGTAAACATCATATTGTAGTTGATTGTATAGACTCCTGTAATAGAAGAGCACTTCTGCTTATCCCTTTGGAGAATACAAGCGTGCGTAAATGTAGGTAATAACGTTAATAGACCCAATACCACACAATATGAAAGATATTAGACTGTTATGATCATATTCTCTCCATTTACCTTAATTGACAGCATCGATCAATGCTCTAAGTAAAACATTGACATGAATCGAGATATTTGCCACCAATCTCTCTCGGTGTGGGGTATACGTAAACCGATTTGCGTGTAGAGCGTCGCGTCAATTAACTATATCTTTTGATACTTGAAACTGTTGATTGAGTCGATTTGAACTGTAAAGAGGCTTAGAAACCAAATCAAAACTAATTTACACTCATTTTGAATACAAACAGAAATACGACACTAAAGATTGCAATTTAGACAACCTAGTGGCCAAGATTATCCATCAGCAACTTACTCTGAAATACAACCTTGTGGAATCGAAACTACAAGTATGACCCAGTTATCGAGAATGGTCATGTCACATTGCACTGGGATCGATCTATCATCACCAACAGGACAGTTGTCGCCAATAAGCCTGACAAAGTGGTGATAGATCGATCAGAGCGTCTCACAATGATTGCTTGTTTTATTGATATCACTGCTTCTCATGACGAGAAACTCGTGAAAGCTGAAAAAGGTGAAGAAATTAAATATCAAGACTTGGCGCAAGAGGTTGTCATCATGTGGGGTGTTAATTCAGCAATAATTGTCCCGATAGTCGTTACGGCGAATGGCCTAATAGACAAGAGCCTCGATCAACACCTTATGAGGCTCTCGTTGAGCGGCTGGATCAAGGGCTTGATACGGAAAGCGGTACTCCTCGACACGGCATGCATAGTGAGGAAGTTCCTTTCTCTGGAACCTTGACTGCCGGCAGCTTGGCTACCTACCTACTACCTACCTTCAGAAACAAAATGAAAATAGTAACAAAAAGTTAAAACCATTTTCATGCATGCGGTCAACAAATGAAAAATATGGACATACTGAGATAATTTGTTTTTTTTTAATATCAACATTTTCTTTCATGAAATTTCTCCAGACAATTACGAACAACAAAAAAAAAATTGCGAAATCGGTCCAACCGCTCCCGCGTGATGCCGTGACCAAGGGAAATAGGGATTCATTTTGATATACATAGATAGAAGATAGGTACATAGATTTAAAAATGTTAATCAATATGTATAGAAAATAAACAAACGACTACTATTTCTTCAAGAACACTCTGACAAAAGTCTTGCGAGAGAAAAAAAATAAGAGAAGAAATGTAGTTCATCTCCTTGTGAATAAGTTCTTCCAGGGATGTTCTACCACCATACTTATTACTGCCGCCAAGCATTCTTTTCTATTATTTGTAACCTTTAAAATAGTAGTCCTTATAAGCGATATTAATAGTGCATGACAATCGGGCTCTGAAATACAGCGGGTTGATCGCTTCCAATGCGGAAGGGCTATTTTTAAACTATTGAAGGCATAATATATTAGCAGGATTAAAAAAGGCATTTATTTAATGAAGAGTCATAAGTTGATCCTATAAATAAAGTATTCAATGTTTGCAATAGATATAATAATGTAGGTATTATAAACCTTATAATATCATCACCACATGTATAAAACAAAGTCGCTCCCGCTGTCTGTCCCTATGTATGCTTAGATCTGTAAAACTACGCAACGGATTTTGATGCGGTTTTTTTTAATAGACAGAATGATTCAAGAGAAAGGTTTATATGTATAATACATTGCACTCGTGCGAAGCCGGGGCGGGTCGTTACTTATACCTAAACCCGTGTACGCACGAATGAATACGGACATCGAACACGAATCACTATGAACGTCTTTGCCGAATAGACATAGTCTGAGACCTGCAGAAGGGCATAGGCTACTTTTATCCCGAAAAATACGGAATACGCGATAAACGACATCCATGCGAGTGACCTCTAGTCTGACATAAATTGTATGTATCAGTTTTTGTCTAGTACATTCTCCGCTGACCAGCTGTTTTGTTTTTCGCGATTTCAGGTTTGTTCCCATAGTAAAAGTTGTTCATAGTGATGAGTACAATCTCCCATTTCGGTTTGTCGAGTGTTTACAATTTCACCCTGTATAATTCAAAATATAAAAAAACTACCCTCATTGTAAAGGTTATCAAATAACCTTTTAGGCGATATATGTTTAGAATTGATTATCCTTAGAAGATGGGTTGCTATTTGAAACTTGTAATTATTATTGCACTATTTAAATTAAAAAAATTCTACACATCCCTATTCTTAATTCAATGCGATCTGATTAAAATTAAAACTTACACGCCTACATTAAAGTTCTTTTCACTTTGCAAGCAGAAAAAACCGTATAAGTTCTCGTACACATGCAAATTGATATAAAACTTAACAACTTATTAATTTAAATAAAGATAAAATAAAAAAGTAACAACAATGTAGTGCGTGTTTACATAGAAATTACACTCGAAACAATATAATTTCTTTCTTTTTCAATCTTTCTTTCTGCAGCAAACTCAAAGAGAAATTAGTTTTTATCACGAGAATTTTCTAGAAAATAAAAATACTTAGTTTGTGAAAGTGCGACCGAAGCCTAGAATAATTCTTGCTTCAGTCTAGAAAGTTAAAGGAACTTTATGTTTTCTTAGTAATTTATTATTTTAAGTCTTCGTACTTGAACGAAACCTATGTATAGACGAGGGGTGGGCGCGTTTTGTTCAAACGCTTAAGTTACTAGGATTCTTTCTTACGAACGGTGATGGTAAAGTTTTATAAATATAGCACAATGCTAGTTGAAAAGTTATTCACGCGAAAGGGTATTACAGTACCCATCATCATCCTCCTGCCCCTATTTATTTATTTACTTTAATTAAAATGGTCTTAGACCAATTACAATAATTAAAGATAGTAATAGAAGACGATACATACAATACAAGGGAAAGAAAATAAAAATTAAAAAATTATCTAAGTAATAAACTCTTTCAGAAATCCCTTACAATGCTTCTGGCAGTATATTCTTTCACTCGTTCATGACGCATTCCTCTCGCAGTACTCCAGACATTCCGACAAAATCACGCTCCATTCATCCCCAAACATATCAAAATTCGGTCTGGCGTCCAGGAGGGCGTTGAGCGCGGTGAGACTTCGCGGTATGAGTGACCGTGAACGATCCTTATCGCAACTTAGTGCGTATACACGTAGAAAGCGGGTTCCCGGCGCCGATCTGCCAGCGCTTTTCGGTGCTAGTCCGCGCAGTTAGTCGGCGCAAGCAGTCTCTATACTGTATAGCGAACCAGCACCGACAAGCTCCGAACTTCGCCGACAAGTTCCGACCTGCTCCGATCAGCGCTGGTAAGCCGTCATTTGTTGCTGTATTTGCACGAATTTGTATTTGGAACAAGGCGTATTTTTGATAAATAATGCCAGCCCCTGCTTCTACCCGCTTCGTTTATGTAGCTGCACGGACCAGTACCGATAAGCGCTGGTGGCTGCTTCCTTTATGTATACGGTCTTATTTGGGTTCTGCGCAGGATGTATTTTTCTCGTACTTCTTATTGCACTTGTCTGGCTGCAAATGTTTTGGCTAAGTTTTATGACCGGCCGCCTGCCTGACGTCAACCCTTCTTGGGAATACCTTTATTGGTGTTGCTCAGAACAGATCAGTTACTCATATGAAATCAACAATGACTAACGCCAAGTCTACACAAAAAATGTTGGCCAAGATATTATAATAAACACTCAATGGAAACCTGCCTATCACTGCTCCACGATTTACTTTACATTATTATGGGTATTAAAGTACCCACAATAATGAATACCTTTTGTTTTACGACTTTTCCCAAAAGGCACACGTTTTAAAGAAATTGCTGTTCAAGTATACACGGTGTAACATAAATAACGCACAACCTCTTAAGGGGTCACTGTACTCATCATTATGAACAACTTTTACTATGGCACCAAAATAGAAATCGCAAAAAAAACAGCTGTTCCCTACATTTATGTTCGCATAACTCGTCAAAATGTAAGGAACAGTTGATTTTTTTTTCGCTTTTTTTTTTATTCTGTTGGACTGCTGTAGGTGGTCCTAGGGAACCCTTCATAAGTAACCAGGCAGTTATTGGCGAGACCTGAAGGGTCTCCAGCCAATGGGGGGGGGGGGGGGGGAAGTAAAATACTTAACCTAAGCTAACTACTTGTACTACACTAACATCATGACTACCTGCAACAACAGCACTAAGGGCGACCCCTAGTGGGACTTGGACCTCGGCTTAGGGCGTTGCTGGCTGGGACTTAGGGGGGGGAGACAGCTTGATGAGAGCTGAATTATCGGTGTGACTGCGGAGTCTGAAGAGACGACCGGCTCTACGACGGGAGAGCTCGGTGGATCGTGACCGGCGGCGGTGGGACGTCGCGACAGGCCTCGTCGGCGAGGATGGTATGCCGGACGGCGGATTTTTTTTTCGCGATTTCATGTTTGGTCTCATAGTAAAAGTTGTTCATAATGATGAGTACAGTGACCCCTTAAGAGGTTGTGCGTTATTTATGTTACACCTTGTATTTGGGATCGCAGATTAGTTAGTAGATCCTTATCATAGTTTTTGTATGATAACTTTTGTACACGTTCATATTTATAATTAGTTACGGTTTACTCACGTGCATTTTTCGGAATTGCCTGACAAGTTTGGGACCCAAACGGAGCCCTTAATCATGGGTACACGCCACGTATTCAGGAGTATACCACAAACGAGCTTTTAATGAAGTATATGAATGCTTTACATAAACTACATATTTTACCCACTAACCCTACATAATATACAGCACTATCTTGTAAACTTGGCCAAGAAAAATACGAACACTAAGTTTGTTGAAATTGTATTTCAACTGATTTCAAACAAACTGCTCGATTTTTCTTCCAAGTATCTAACTCCCGTATAAAGCTGAAATAATTTGTACTAAAGAACGTACACGTTATTTATTTTTGCTGTACCAATTTGTAAGTTTATAAACTAGGTCAAAAATGTGCAATGGTGCAAGAATTTAAAAGACGGTCCATAATTTCAAGAACAAAACGAAATGGCATTTCATATTCCTTCGATGTTTTTTTGCAAACTTCAACAGTTTCTATTTGTTTTTATTTCCAAGTAATAAAATGCATAAATGTTTTTAAACTTTCGCGTCTTGTACACTGCTACTACTACTATGAATTGTATAGTATTATACATTTTTTTATCCCGACGTTTCGACCGATTTATGGTAGATTGTGCCTTTTAACATTGTACATTGTGCCGTCCATGTGGTGCCGGACATAAAGAATAGCACTACCCTATCTCTTCTCGTGGGTGTCGTAGAAGGCGACTAAGGGATTCACTAGACGATGGGCAGCAGCGTTCTCTGAGTACTTTAACAATCATACTGCGATCGCCAACCCGCCTGCCAAGCGTGGCGATTATGACAAACCCCCCAACATTGTTTGGGGGAGGCCTATGTCCAGCTGTGGACGTTATTCGGCTGAATGTTGATTATGATGATGATGATGTGCCTTTTAAAATATTTTACGCAAAGACCCAAGTCAGTATTTTCATAGTGAATAGGTACATCGTTTTAAAATAATGTTCTATGTGTCAATCCTTATTTGATTGTGTAATTTTTCCGTATTACTATCATTGTATTTACATAAATACATACCATATAGTCAAACCTGTAATCCTCAAAGCGGTAAGCAGAGGTGTTCTCCTATTACAGGAGTCTGTACACCTACGTTTCGCCTCTTGTATTAAATCCCTTATGGTGAGCCTATTGCCATTTTTCAGACACAAATGATGTTAGGTTCGTCGCCTCTTGCGACTCGCTTGGCTGGTGACAGAGTGTAAATGAATTCTAAATCCGTCCCCTCACTATCATTGTATTAACTTTTATAATAACAAACATTCTGGATTCCATGCTCTTTTAAAAGCCGCCTCAAAATACGTCAAACATAAATTAAACGCAGCGTCAAAACCTAAGTGACTGCATACGTGACAAGCCTCATTTTAGCCCAAAATATTGTCCGTCACAAAAATATTGTCAACAAACGACATTAAAGTAATTAACTCACTCATTTCTGTTTGTTTCAGATACGACACATCAGCGGCCGCTTTTAAAACCCGAACAACAATAAATCATACGTCTAAAAAGCGTCCAAAAATAAAGCTATGGCATTCACTCCAAAACTGTGTGTTTTAAAAATAGAGCGTTCGCGTAGGGGAAGCTGAAGCTTCCGTTAAAATGTGAATGCCTAAAAATAAAACCCGGATATCCTTGTTATGTTGGCAGACGGATAATAATATTCTGTGTAGTGCTGTGGTTATAATGATGTTGAAAGTTAGTTTTAGAGTAAGACTCACTAGTAGGGGAGTTTCTCCATTATTCCTGTTGCTGCGGACTCAAAATGTGGTAGTGATTGGGTTTTGTACAGTGTTATTTGGTGTTTTTGGTGTGTGCGGTGGTTTTCAAGAGCAGAAGTTCGCTATGGAGCCACAGGACCAGGTAATCATTATTTTATTTAGTTCTTCTTACGGTAAGGATAGACGGTGACTCTGATATTCGACACAATGCAATCGCGACACTGAAATTAAACCCGAGCTATTGCGCAAGTCAGTGTAACGGCGATGTACACACTACGACACTCGGTGTCGACACTGAGTGTCGAGTGTAATGTGTCGCCGTGTATCCTTACCGTTAGTCTTTAAAATGTCCTAAACCTTACGATTATTTCTTCAGAAATAGTTAGACCCAACTTGAATCAGCTCATTAAAACTGTTCACTCAGGCTACTCAACTGTGCACCAACATTAATGCAACCGTTTACCAAAAAGTCTTGTAATAATGTTAGTGAACTCCAGCCTAAACCTATCACAGTTACCTTTGTGCACATCAAAATGTTGGTGATATCCATAGTTAACACTCTTAAGTAGGTTGATGATCTTAAAATTTTGCTCTTCTTACTTAAGATAGAAAAGGACAACTGGCGAGCCGTAAGCTGAGCTTTGCATTTGTGTGAGTGCACATAGAATCGATTGTCAAAAATCAATATAAACCGGTTTAAACCAAGCAAAGGACGCGTCTGCATTCATTCTCACACAAATGCAAAGCTCAGCTTAAGCCTCGCGGACGGTACTGGGAGCCAATAATATGTTTTTTGTAGCAAACTTATCAAACCGGTTCAATTCCAATAATTCAACTCTCACCAACCATGAATCTCGCATAAAAGTTAAACCTGCCCACATTCTCTTCTCAAAAGCTCAGTATCCTTGGCCTCAAATACACAATAAAGGCCAAGATTGAGACCACACCGGTAGCGACACGGATGCAGTGGAAACAGGAAATGAGACGAAGATTACCGTCGCCACTCTGAAATGGACACATGTCATTAGTAGTAATCCAACTATAATAAAGGGGAGGGAAGTTAGTTTCAAACGGTTATGTCTCATTTTCCGGTGAATCAGTCAAAATTTACTGAGGCTGGCTGGAAATCATCAAAATATAAGCTAGTCAGTTACTGCTGAATATAGTACAACCGATATCCGCTAAGTACTTACAATGAATTGTGAGATTGGATATATCCATAATTACCACCGTTGGCTTACGGATTGATGATCACCAGTGATCGGAAAAAGGTGAGCTAATTTACCTAAACTTCAAAGAACAGAGACAAAAACTGGAGACTTCATTACGACAATTTTTTTTTTCGGGAGATTTTTCTCGGAGATTTTCTTTCATTTGTTTTCAAAAAATAAAAAACATTCTCCTTTTTTGAAAACAATAAACAATATCTTTTTTAAAAACAATAAAAAACGTGTCTGGTTTTGTGTCAATTTTGGGAAACAAAAACAGGGAATGAATTCATTTGTTTTCTGAATTAATAACATTAATATTTAAATATTTTAAATGTACTTTAGTGATGTCCCGAAATCCGGAATAATTTTTCCGAAAAAAAATGTTGTCGTAAGGAAGTCTCCTCTTTTTTCTCTGTTCTTTGAAGTTTAGGTAAATTAGCTCACCTTTTTCCGATCACTGATGTTCACAGTACCTATAAATGTTGTTATTGACAAATAGGGTGAAGGGTATGAAAGAGGAAGGCTATGCTTTACATGGTCCAGGATATAGTTAACTGAAAATCCTGGTAGTAAAAAAGTTGCTAATTCATGTAATTGATTTTGACGTTGCTACTAGCGTTTCGCTTCAGACGTTGAAATGTCCTCTTGCCTACGAAGCTATCAGAATTAGTTTGAGTGTAGTAAAAACGTTTTATCATATTTCTCATTTCTGTCTGTTTTCATTAAATAGAAGTGTTAGTAACGTTTATGCGATAGACTCTTTTGCAGAATTTATTTACTTTTTATGTAATTACTTATCTTTCTATTACATCATCTTATATATTTCTGTGTATCTTATTAATAAAATGTTTTTTGTATTAAAAACCAAAAATCTAAGTAGAAGTATATTTAATTACTTGGAATCATTTCTTAACAAAATAAAAACAACAGTTAAAGAATCAGACTTAGATTACTTCAAAATAAGATTAGAAACGTTCGACCTCCAAAGTTATATTTGAAAAAAAAAAACCCTAAAGACAAATCCTAAATCTAAAATTCCAAGAACCTATTCATCTAAGCCAACATTACTTAGACTTAGCAATCTATTTAATTGTTGCACCTCATAAAACATTTATTAGGTTAGTTTGTTTCTAAGGGCCAAAGGCAAACCTTTCAACTAGCTCAGATTAATGTAGCCCAAAATAAATTTCAGTTTATTTGCCTCAGAATTTATGTGCGTAATCATGTTTAGTATGTAAGGTTAAACATTTGCTTAATTATTCAATATAATGTTTGTTTGTTCTTACTGTATGAGTAAAATTTCTCGACATGTTATTAGAATATCAGCAAATAGAAGTTTTTAATATCCTTTCTAATACTATCTACCATCTCATCACATTTGATGTTTATCGAAAGAGGCGACTAAGGGTTTATTACTAAGAGTATAGGCATTAGTATCCGCTTGTGTTATTATAACATTACGTTGCTATCATAAACTCATAGACCAAGTGTATATTTGGATGACATTATTCCCCAATCATCGAAACGGAATAATGTCACCAGGAAAGATTCAAAGTAAGGCGCAATTAGGGCTTTCAATGCCGAGATTCTGAATCCCAGATTAATATTGAGCTTTTTTCAATACAGGTATTTGCAAGAAACGGGGTTTTTGAAACCCTTAGGCGCAATGCTAATCAAGATATTATTTTTAATATCTGTACACTGACAGTTAATCATTCGCTATTTTCCCAACAGACAGCAGTAGTTGGATCTCGAGTGACGTTACCATGCCGAGTGGAGAACAAAGCGGGTCAGCTGCAATGGACGAAGGACGATTTCGGTCTCGGCCTTCATCGAGAACTGAGCGGCTACGACCGATATAAGATGATTGGGAGCGATGAAGAAGGTAATTTGTGTTTCTAATTATTGTTATCTGTTTCTTTTCGTTTGTTGACTGTCCTTTGAGCCTTGATAAGTTTTTTGTCCTTTGCATATTGTGTGTTTTGCAATAATTGTAACCGAATCACGTTTTTTAAGAGTACACGCGAAAGATTATTTTGTTTGACATGCTTGTACTAGAAGTTTGTGTTCTACAATTGATTTCGAACTAACAAACTCTCAGTCAATCCAATTTTCTAATTGTAGGCTATCTTGATTACTTAGCTCTATTCATGAAAAGTCCATCGAAATAAAATGACTTCAACGGTCAAGTGTCGCCAAGGTCAACTGTTGTGAAAAACAGTCATTAACAAAACCACACACTGCTATAGAGTCAAAGCCACAATTGGTTGTGGTTTTCAGCATTGTAACTCGTTAATCCAGTACTGATGTTCTGGGAAAAATATTTCATGACCAAATAACAATAATTCCAGCCTACAGTTGTACAGTCAGCGTCAAATACATCGGGACGCACAAACTGTTCATAATTACCTAAACAGTTAAAGAATTTTATCTCAATGGGACAAAATTCTTGTCAGGATGACAGTTGTTGTGAACTGTGTTCATTCTGAAACACCCCTTGTATCATTGAGATATAGTTTAATTTTTGTAGTTGTTCAGGTAATTTGGAACAGTCTGTTCGTCTCGATATAATTTCATGCTGACTGCACTACTGTAAGGCAAAAGCCTCTTCTGATACAGAGAAGGAATGAACACTTGCTGAGTGCGTGTTAGCGATAAGAAACCATTAAAGTCAAGTTTCTTCACAATGTTTTCCTCGACTGTAAATTCAGTCAACAGTAAGCCGTGACCAAAACTTATAGATTGAAAATATAAAGAGAAGATACTGAATATTGAATTTCGTATAGTAATACCTGACTAGAGCCCAATTCTAAAGGAGGAGCGGTCTCTATACTAAAAGCTAAACATTTCGTGAGGTTAAATTCCTAGTGAATTATTATCTCCAGCTTTCAAGTAGATCGATGAGCCATTTGAATTCAGCCATTTTGCTGGCTCAGATTCTAAAGCAGCTGACAGAACTTAGATATTATATGCTGACTGTGAATTCAGCTTGAGTTGGCTATCTATTCTATTAGCTAGGTGGATAATATTATTCAGTATGGTTTAAGATTGCAGTGATCTTCATTTCCTAGTATTTTTTTCGATTTAAACTATTAGCTTTAGAACCAAAGTACTTTGTTACACGTTTTTCTTTAATTTTGTTTTGATATAAATCGTTTTTTAAATTTTTATATGCTTTTGTTAGAGCATGGGTTAACATTTAAGTTACTCAAAGTGTAACATAATATTTGAACTCGCTGAATAAGTCAACCATAAAGTCTGTAGGTGCTGATGAATTATTCGACATTTTCAGTTAAATTATTTCTAGAAACAAATCCAGCGAGTGCCGTTACATAAAAGATCAAAAAGCTTATAAAACATCAAACGCCTTTGATTCTAATTTTTAATTAAAGCGTAATCTAATTATTAAGTTAGCACTACCTAGTTAATGGGGTCTGTTTCTCATAAACCTATTTTACGTACACAATCTACTTTATTCGCACTCTTAATCTAATTAATGTGAATATTATCTTCAAGGGAACCTTTTTTGCTTTCGTAAACATGTCTTGTGAGGAACGGTAATAACTCATACTTATTAGGGTTCCTTGGATTAACATAAAACTGACCCTCTACATGTTAATGTTCTGTCTCGTTATTTGTCATTTTATTATGTGTCGTAATAATATTTTAGGCTGGAAGCATTAGAGGTTACTTCTCAGCCTTATCGCTAACTGTAGGAAGGAGAACAAGAAATGATAATATTTCATTTTGGGTAATTTGATTTTCATGATAAATACAGTTTTCATTGCAAGTTAGAAAGGTGACTAAATGGAATATATTCAGCCTGCATTTTGTCATTTATCTTTATAATTACACCAGTCATGAGCTTCATTTCTAAATAAAGGAACTAGTTCCCAGCCTAGTTAGCGATGCAACATTATTTCCTTCCCTCAACACACCTTATTAAACTTACACGGGTTGACAAGCAGTTTTAATTTAATTAACTCCATATGAGAGCATAAGTTTATATTTATTGCATGTTTACAGAACCCTGTCTCGTAGAATCGTCTGAGCTTTATTACTTCGTAAACAATACGAATCTCAGTAATATTTCATAGTTGTTCTGGACATGTCTACTTGGCCTTGTGTAGAATGCGAGTATAACTAATATGAGGTCCTTTAGGTCACCTTCATATGAAGTTAATGTCTGAAAGAATAAATAATTTGACCTTTTTATCCTCTATTAAGTTAGTGGGATAGATCACTATTTTAAATGACGTGATATTATTCATACATTAATCTGATTTAGTACTGTTGTTTTTAAAATAAATATGACATGCAAATACGACATTATCGACTAAACCCTCTTATTCTGAGAAGACGTCCTTGCCCAGCAGTGGGTCAGTAATGGCCTGATTTTATTAGCTAATAGTATTTATATTTTACTCCACATGTTAGCTTACGGTTTTCCTCTCCTAGCCTTCCTCTCGCATAATTATTATAAGATATCTGTTATTGTTTTCAGTTTTAAAACAAGCATACAACAACAAAGTTTGTACCTTTGTTGTTGTATAGATAACGATAATCCAAGCGTTATATCTACTTTAACGTTTTACTAATTTGTCCGTCTTTCTGCAGGTGATTATTCCTTGGACATCAGGGATGTGACGTTAGACGATGACGCAAAATACCAGTGCCAAGTCAGCTCAGGGATTAAAGGTATGATTATATTTTTAAACGAGTTACCAAAAAAAGCAACTTAAAAATTAATCTTTAATAGGTCAATAAATCAAAACAATTTACGACGAAATTGATTCAGCATCGAATACTAAAGAAGGATAATTTGTACAACAAAATTAAAACCCTCACTGACTTGACCTTATCATAACAAAAACGAAACAATTCGAACAGGCTCACCCAAAATATACTGATACAACCATAATTATTAAAACAAGCAACTACTTAAAGCTACCGATACAGTACTTACAAACAAGAAAAACCAACATCCATTATTCCAATAATGATCCCCAAAATAAATTGAAGTTTCCAATAATATACCTAATTTTGGATGAAGTTATCTTCTCCCACGGCACTCCGTGTAATTTGAAATAATAAATCAATGCTCGACACACAAAATTACGATACAGTAGAGCACAAACAGACGCTTGTTAGGAGCCGCATGCAAGGAAAAAAATGAATTTGCGGGGTCAAGTTTTAAGAGGAGAGCGGATAATTTTATGAATTATCTGGAATAAGTTTAGTTTTAGCTGAGGTTAGAATAATTAAAACGTATGTAGCGTGTTGAAAAGAGTTGTTACGAGACTAAGAAATGGCTAATGGATCTAAATAATCAGAGGGGTTATAGAGAATAATCAATAGCCTTGAGGATCCTGACAAAGAATAGATTACATTTGGTCTAGGTTACCGTAAAAGTGGCTAACCGTGCGCTAATGTTGCGATCACCAGCCTTTTTTTCTAGTAAGGTGATTATGGTATTTTTTTGCATTTTTTGACCATGTCCAGCCGTGGCCATCCAGATGATCGTAGACTGATATCAGTGCATTGATATAAGTCAGAATTACACCTTATTTTAAAGCCAATTTAAAAGGGAAGTACTATATTGGAAGTTTTACTCCGATTAATTACCCAGTTAATTGACCATTGGGTGTGAAATTAGGACATCTTTTGTTAGGCATAATAAGACAATACAAAATAAAATAACCGTGTAAATCGGAATGGCACATACTAGAAAGATAAGTTCTCCAAGAAATTAAATAGCTTGAGATTTCTATTACCCCACGAGTGGATTCGCGTATTATAGCTTTAGGAGACTATATAAATGAAAAACAATCGCATTCTAACTGAAATAGGAAAAGCTAAGACATCAATTCTTGGAATTGTACTAGTGCTTTCCGGTTGGAAGCCTGCCAAACCCGTAATTGAAAAAGAGCGCGAAGATAAGTGAGTCTAGTGCTTGACTTAAAGTATCAGATAAATAGGCAATTTGGCATTGTAAGAGTCTCCAAAATAATTTGGTTTTATAATCAAAATGTTGCGCCGAAAGCGCTGGAGCGTTCTTATGTGCTCGAGGTTTCAATTCGGTGAAAATCTTGGTGTATTTTTTGCAATGCAACTTAAAATGCATCCGAATATTTTTAGTCCATAGTTACAAATATAAAATATATTATTGTTTACTATTGTTTAACTAGTATTGTGTAGTAATCAAACATCATTTTAACATTATAGCATAATCATACTGGTACACATGTCTGATTGAATTACATAACATGGGAATAAACTGACGTCTAAGATACAGGCCCGGCCTAGTTTAGACGTTAGTGTTCATTTTGATCTGTACAGTCATAGAAACTGTACTATAGGTTATGATAAGTAGTATAATATGTGTTTTCTTTTTTCAACAAAGATTTTTTATTTTATTATTTATAATTCACACTTGGTTCTAGCATTGACCCTTGCCGGGCTATAGTTGGTAGCCTTACAACGGAATTTGCATTTATTATTAGCAAAGCATAGTTACTGAGAACTGAGCCATATTTCGCCAACTCCCAGAGGCCAAGCAAACAAAGTTGTGGACAAAAGCCTGTATAATATATTTGTTCTCCCATCGAACTTTCCAGTTGTACCTAATTTATGGGCTTACAGCATATTATAATTTTTATCACCACTTGTAAGAATTTATTACGACTAAATGAGATGGTACACTTATCTTCTTACAGATTGGTGTTATCGATTTTGATTACAAGCGCGGCTTAACTATCATTTATAGTATGAGTTAAACCGGTATCACATCTTGTAACCAGACTGGCAGCAATGTTTCCGATTATACACTCACAATTGATAATCCTATGAGAGTTATAGAAATTACCTTTTTATCTGCGACTAATAAAATCGATATCGGTTTGATTCCCACGACTTATGAGGTTGTTAAGGCATTAAATACATCTAACTAATCTTTCATGATTTCATTGATTAACACTCTTAATATTTGGACTTAAGCATTTCGCAACCTTATACTAATCGATACTTTTAAATCATTAATGATGCATGTTCTTTTGTTTTATTTCATACCATTAGAAGGAAAAAACAATGAACTGTTACGTAATAAACCGCTTAGCGCTTATTCTTTATACCAAAGATAATTCTTTCGAGCCAAGTAACTATTGTTTTCGTACTTGAGCTGGAGCCCGCGAAATTGTGTTTGCTTTTAATAAATTGAAAATCTTGACTCGTATTTTATTCTTGCCCTGTTTTCAGGCCTTCGTCTCTCGATTTTTCTCCCCATTTTATATAATACCTATATTTTTAGGGGTTTGTAATCCGGGTTGATGGATTTTGAAAGTTTACTTCGTGAGGGGAAAGTCTGATTGTTTTCTTTCTCAGCTGGGTAACATCAATTACGGAAAACAAGTTTATGTTGTAGTATAAATCATTTACTACAGTGAAAAATGTGGTAATTCTGAAAACGAAGGAGTATTGCTTTCATTTTGCACAATCATTTCATCGGTGAAAGAAATTTTATGTGATTAGTAGAAAACTTAAGATTTACAAAACAGAGTACTAGAATGGCAAAGTTTTTCTTTAATTGGAGTTAATATTTCAGTCACCTGTTGCCATCCATTAAACATTATTCAAGATACATTTGAACCATAATCAATGTTCTCCAGGATTAGCCTGTCATTATCACCACCCTTCATTTAACCTTACCGTACGTACGTACCGTCCGGACGAACTGTATACGTATCGTAAAGTACCATCACGTTTAAATTAACCGTATTTCCGTCTAAATCCTAGCCCACACGTCCGTCTGAAGCCTGGCAAGAATCCGCTCCATTGTTGTTTGTGAATAGACGGCCAATATGTCACTACCTGTTCACTATTGAGGTATAAGTCCCATGTCCGCTTGCCGGTGTCAGTCAAGTCTAGATATAGCGTATCTGGCTTTGTGTGTTATTGACATTTGAAGGATGCCCGTCAGCTCCGCATCAAGAATTTCGCAGTTCAGACTACGCTTTATTATACAGCATTTAGCAAATATTGTATAGCACAACGATATTGGTCAGCATACATTTTATATGGATACTTTCACACAATGTAATGATATAAAGTATTGGCTTGCTGTACGCGATAAATTTGAGCGATCCTTAGAGCTATATCGTACCATTCTTCGGTCCCCGCCCCGCCTCACTTCTACCCCGTCAGTCGCCCGACGGATCGCCGTCAAATAACTTGCTATACATAGTAGACCGGCTTGCGATACCGTGTATAGTGTGAACGTCATGCTATATAGTTATAGCTTATGACGCAATATGCTATACAATATATCGCAATAGTGTAGCGTATTCTGAACTGCGCTTGAATCTCACAAGCTTTATTTCTGCCTGAATGGTTACAGTAGCGGTTTTAAAAAAGATGACAACTTGAGGTACAAATGTACGGAAAGGTAATCCCAATTTTCCACACCTACTTTAGTAATTTCTTAATTAAGGCTCATTTACATGGAGATAGTTTCTCGAAGCGAGACTCAATTCTGTCTTCGTCTTTCTCTATGATGAAAACAGAGATAGCATGAGACTCGCTTCGAGAAAGTATCTCCGTGTAAATGAGCCTTTACTATTTTCGCTGTAAATAAGCTGGGCAACAGCTAGTTTCTCGATGAGTAGTACAGAGAGAGATTAAACCTAAAAACATCCTTTCACGAAACAACTTGATTCATCCCGTCGGTTATTTTTCGTCAATTTCTGTTATTTAATGCAAATTTCGGTTTTGTGGTGAACCTTAATTAGTATTTAATTCATCCACAACCCTTTCATTTCGCTACCACTTTTGTTTTGTAATTTTTCATAACGCCTAATTTGCATTTCTCGCCGCAGAAGATCTCTTTTATACCGTGGATTGAATAAAAAATACTTTTAAAGAATATTATTGTATCATCTCAAGTTTCTTTAGAAGAATAATTTTCAAGCTCATCTGGGAATGAAGAAACATTCAAATATAATATATCAACAGATTGCTTGAGTAAATCAATCAACATCATATTATCTCGATTGATAACATTTACTGCTCAATTTATTGGTAAAAATTAAGTATTAAATTTCCATTTCAACTAGATCATTTTCTCGACCCAGTAAGATTACTTTAATGATAGATCATCCGTTACCACTCACATAACTGCGAGCATATTTCTAGATATATTAATCACTAATGACGCGAAAAATGGGTAAGTTTATTTCAGGCTTAGCTTATATTAACTGCTCAATTTTGTATTGCTTATTTCCTTAACGATTACATCTTAAAGCATATTATTATCTTCAATACCGTACACTTCAACCCTACCGTTAAAGTCATCTAAATTAATTTCTCTAGCATCATCTTAAGATATAAATACGAATTTATAATAAGCTATCTCAGAAATTTCAAGTGCTTCGATCCTTTTAGCCTCGAGTGGCGAGACTCTATTCAAATGCAAACGAAAAGGTCTATAATATTAATTTACATTGCCTTTGTAAGGAACGTAACCTTTGATAAATTTCTCTTTCCCTTTGAAACGTCTCTGTTAGTATTCTTATCTCGTCTTAGTCGGCTCTTATGGGCTATTCAGCTTTTGTTTCAAGATTTAGATTCTGTATTTCTTAAGTAATCTTAAACATTAGTTATTCGTGATCCTTGTGGATTTATTAACTAAGCTTCTTAATTAGGTACAAAGGTCGTTAGTTTCCGAAATTGTATTCGGTTGAACACAAATTCTTGTTTTATACCAGTATTATCAGATTATCTTATTCTGCCTTGTGTAGATTTTCATAAAATTCTTCGAATCCATTTTGTAGAAAGTGCAAAAATAGACATAATCTTAGACTCATTTTATATAAACAGTTTCAGTTTTTTTACTATTACTAAGTAACTAGATACAGGTCATGCAGGCTTCATGGAAAAAAACACATCAAAAGTGCTTTCTAAAGACCTACCTAAATCTACTTAAATAAATATATCTTAGCAAACTGATATCCCTATTCCATTTAGTTAGAAACATAACGAGTCTCCATTTCTATTTACCTTTCATTTTAATCCGCATAGAAACTAGAACTTGATGCGTTAATAACCGAGAGTTTCTGGAATTATTTCATGTTTAGCAGAAATGTTTCCCTCTGGTAACAAATCCTGTATTTCAATAATAAGCTCCGTGTTTAGAGAAGTTGGATTCAGATTAAAATAAATTAAACCGCGAACAATTCTTGAAACATTTTGTTCTGCTGCTATCTCTTAAGCCTTCAGGCATACATTTGTTTTTGTTTGTACTAATGTTAATTACATTTTCATGTGTAATGTTCGTGCTGTTGTGTTTTTTGAATTGAGCGGTGTTTTATGTTGGTTCAACATAAAATGTGCCCATTATACTATATTTTTGTCACTTCTTCTATTGTGTCACCACGATCTATATAAGAATAGCTCATGCCGTGGTGAAAAGATTAGCCAGTCAGCAAGGTTGGTAGCGGGGCTGACTGCCCAGGGTGCGCCGGACGTACTGAAGTATTTTCACTCGTGGAGGCTCTCTTCATGCACTCCATTTTTGTCACGTAGTCTCGATTATCAATTGTTTAAGTAATAATATTATAAAAAGAGAATCATTATGCATGGGAATAAAAAATGACAAATTTTGAATTTTTGACACTTGCTTTAAAACGGTCATCAGCGATACTTTAAGTGGGCTGCGGATTAGTACCCCTTTCTGGCTAACCTTGTAAGATTACTAAGATTTAGAAAGATGGGCAGAATTATTACTAAGCTAAATATCGACAACATCCAAAATATTGTTTTCAATTGTGGATATCAAAAGGACATGTAAGGTAAGGTAGCTAGTGTGTAATACCAAAAACATGACGTTACTCATGAAGAATATAATCATGAATCATGTTAATAGACATCATTACATCTAGTAATGTGGATTATTTTATTCATGTGCACTATGTGTTTCATTCATAAGCAGATAAGAAATTATATTTACTACTTAAGTTACACTCACCATCTTCAGATTTCTTTACCTTACAAAATACAATGTAGGTATATGTATAGTACAAAACCAATATAATAATTTCTCCCGGCAAACAGAAACAAGGAAAAGATAAAAGAAATACACAATAAAGAAACGATACGCTATATTTTCCTCCCGGTCCCCATGGACCCTCAAATTAATTCCATCACCACAAAAGTTTGGAAAAAAGGACCACGATTTACATGAAACTAACTACACTAACTTTGTTTTTTATCAGCGAAAGTACAATGGACAACAGTCTTGCGGCTAAATTGTACAACTTTGCACTATTTAACTTTACAAACTTTGGTCGAAGTTCTGAAGAAACTATCTCAAGGCGAGACGAGGCATTGTCTCTGAACCTCCCAGTTGTATTAAATTGTGATCCGGGGGTTCCCAACCACGAATTTACGAACTTCCTTCTTACTTTATTGGATTTAATTTCATCTCTGCAAGAGCAAGATAATGAGTGGTTAATGCTGTTGTATCCGATGTAGTTTTTAGTTTGGAATATACCTTGTTTTTGAATTGAAGTATAAAAGAAGATTATTTTCTTTCGTTTTGGAGTGAACTGTTGCTTTAGACAATAGAGCTAATATAGCTCCACTCACGGTATCGTACATTTAAACCATCTAAGAAGCGTATCGGTATAAGATCGATACTGATAGTGAATGTTATTATTGTTTCCGCTTCAAAAAAATATAATTTATTTTGATTCTAGAGAGTTAATGTAATGTTATGTGAGCCTAAGCAAGATCTATGGATTAGAGAACGCATAATTTACTTTTTAAAACAGTACCATTTAACGTTAGTCGACTGAAAAGAACACTATAGTGTATTGGACCTAGTTCAATAATATTTTTAAAGCATTTCTATATTTCTAATCGTAAGCACTTTATGCCTAATTGCTGTTATATGTTGTTAATCTTTAGAAAAAAGTCATTATACAATCAAAAGCTTATAATAATTATTGTCTAAAAATTAAATTTGTTAGTAAATTAAAACTGTTTTGTGTCTGCAAAAGTTTTTTTATTGTCTGACCGTTATGAATAATAACAGAGTAAAGTTCAAAATAGTTACGATATTTTAGTTGAAACTGTTTTTATGAAAAGATAATGAATAGTATCAAAACTTTGATGATTAACGACCAGCTTAGGACAATATAAATGTTAATGATTATAATAGTTTTAGTTTTCAACTCTGTTTTTCATAAATTTAGCATTTTGTTTGTTGTATAGTTTCTAATATAGTTCTCGATTACTTATTTAGGGTGCTTTAAATTGTTAATAATTATGGTTGAATTTTGATATTGTTACAATCTATTGAAAGCCGATTTTTTATCCTAAGCTATAGGTATTTATCAATCTAACACAAAACAACACACGAATACGTTTTAATCAAATGACAATTTTCAAACTGTCATCAAACCGTTCATATTGGGTTGTCAATCTAAAACAACCTATCTAAAAATCCACAGAGTTAATAACCTATAACCCTACAACTTTACAACGTCCATGAAACAAAATTGCCATCCGCCATTTTAATCTCCTCAACAATTTTATGACTCGCAATATTTTTCCGATACCCATTTTCGATACAGAGTGATATATTAAAACTGTTTGACAGGTGAACCGGCGATTCGATCACGGTACGCACGGCTTACCGTGTTGGTCCCACCAGAGCCGCCGCGTATCGTCGAAGGCAGTTTCTTCTCGACGATTGAGGACAGAAACATCAAACTCGAGTGCGTGTCTGTTGGTGGGAAACCACCCGCTGAGGTAAGAATTGATTTTCTGTGTCATATTTTGGTGTGTGCGTGCGTGTGTGTGAAACGCTTTTCATAAATTATATTTCTCGGAATTTTAGATGATGCTTATTATGTTTTGGAACACTGAAATTCATATATTTATAGTTTTGCGCATTTCGTGCCTCGAAGAGCAAATTAAACCGTAGGTCTCGTGTGTCATACGATACCTATGACAGTCGTTACGGGTTGTCAGAAGCCCGAAAGTCTGACAACGGGTTCACCTTAGGATATCGGCATTACCTAGTAACTGGATTGCGGAGGTCTGATGGCATTCGCTTCGTGAAAAATACTGGTATTCCCTCGCATCTGGTTAGACTGGAAGCTGACCCCAACATAGACGAGAAAAGTCTAGGCAAAACAAAGGCTAGGCAGAACATGTTTTTGTAGATATTGATAGCCCCAACGGCAGTAATTCATAGGATAAAGATTACAATTTAGCGGCACAAATAAAAATTGTTGAAACATTTTTTACTAAGATAGCCAACACACATTTTCTCTCCCATTGCAATCCTTATACATTACTATCGAAATATTTTCAAACAAAAATATTGACGTGGAAAGTTAGCCCAAATGCATAAAGTACTTCGATGCTTGCTCTTGCTGCTGCTCTTTTAAAAATATGTTTGTTCCTCTAAAGAATATTGAACATTTTTCACCGCACGGCACTCAAGATAGACGATGTTTCAAAATGGTTACAATTGTATACCTAGTTTTAGATATCATATAGTATAGACTAGTTTCCATTTTTGTCAATTTAGTTATTATTCTTTCTATAATATTATAAATACTTCAAAAATATAAACCACACTAAATTGTATGTCTATTTTTACTTCCGAAAAGATATAATTTTCCATGTATTGGTAAAAAGCATTAAATTTTTTATTGCTGGTTTTAATAGCACTAGTTTAAGACCGTACGTTACTAAAGAAACTAATTGATGTCATAATGAATGCTTTTACAGCAATATTTTCTCAGTTGTCACCCAAGTTTTTAAGCCCCTGATAAAGTTAATTAATCAATGTCGCTACTTAAATGGAATTTTACAGGCTTGCCACCGTTATACCTCGACCTATTCATATTTTTCTCATTTTTCTTAATATTTCACGTACTTTAGGAGCGATCTATTTTTTTCTATCAAAAAGCTTTTAAAATATTTTATATTGTAATGGAATCTTTCGCTTACTATAATGTACTTAATTGATGGTTTCTGCTGCCTTTCAGTTTCTCCAGTCATTAATCTATTTTAATGGTGCCGTTTAAGAAGTGTATGTTAGGTCTAAAATCTTGAATTATAGCTTTTCTCCAAATCCAAGCGTAAATTTTATAGACTGAAAACAATAAGTAAGAGTTCTACGAATATACTTAGGTATACTTTTTATTGTTATAGTTAATCTCAGAAAAGCTGGTCTGTATTTTTAACATTCTGTAAATACTCATCCATTTGATTGATTTAAGCTTAAGTATTTAGCAACTCCCACTCATTGGATTTATTTTACCCCTTTGTTGATTTTCTTCTTGTTTATACTATACTGTTGTCTCACTGCAGGGTTTTTCTTATGGGTTAGTATGTAATTTATTTTCTTTATAGATATTGTTTCTAACTTCGACCATCTTAATTCATGTTCATCGCAAGATTACGGCTTGGACAATTGTCCATCTTGTTGTATGCTAATTTCATTCAACGCTTACAACTGGCTTTCAATTTGAAGTAAATCATATTTTCGACTACTAAATATATCAAACTTCCCACTTCTTATTCCCAATATCAAGACATCGCAAGAAGTACTGACCTATTTACCGCCAAGTGAAAAATACGGGACGCACGTGTATCGGGCGCAGTGTCGAAGTATGAAGTATGATCTCGAGCATTGGAACATGAGGAATCGAACACAATTTGTAAAGGAACATGTACTGTTTATAATAAAATTGATGCTTCACACTTCCTGTGTATATGGAGAGTTAGGCAAAAGTGTAGTGTTGAACCTTTCTTTGTGATTCACGCCCATCTAACCATGAAATGTGCTATATTGAATACAGTCTTGCACATCAGTAACGATATCATTATGTCCCATGTTATAAACAGCTTTCCTGTTGGTTTTTATGGAGCACATTTCAATTTCCAAGCTAACATTGCCATCATGATGATGACGATGATAGCTCGTGAACGTAATTAGGCCGTAAAAGATGAATACCGAAAATGGGACTATACAAATGGGCAGAGAAATGGTAGTGAAACAAAACCCAATATCGCTTATCTTCAATTTCGGAATTTAATTGAACCTCATTGTTTGCTTGTTTCCGTTATAATTATCAATAAAGCTATGCATAGCAGAATTAATTTCGATACAAATGTGGAGCATTATGTAGTTACGGACGCGAACAGTGCAATGCAAATTGAAGCCAGTATTACATAAGTGGCGTTAGCTTCAATGGAAATTAATAGTAGGGTCGGTTTCATCATTAAATGGAATTGAGCTGGGACTCACGATATTCATTTAGCGATTTCTACTTTAGTTTTCGTGGATAGTGTTTTTATTAAGAAATATAGAAGTCATTAGTAATAGCTGTTAGAAGTGAGAGTTTAGGAAATTAGTAGTTCTTCGGTGGCGGAATTAATATCGATGTAGTTCTCAAGTCATTATTCAATCTTAATATCTTATGGCTTCAAACTGCCCTTTATCATTCTATTGCCTTTCAGTTATCTATAAGAACTCTATTATAGTGATAACAAACCGAGAAATGGACGTATAAGTGTACGTACGTAGTGAAATTTATAAAATCTCCTTAATGGTTTTAAGTCCTTTGTCCCTCTAGCATAAACTCCCACCAATGTTCCAAATTTAAAAAGCAAAAGGTTTAACAAACCGCGAAAAAATCTCAAAAACTAATTTCACTTCTATTCTAAACATAACCAAGAAATTAAAGGACGAGCAACAAAAATCCAAAATTGTCACATTCTACATAAACAAATCCGTCGAGACTCGGTCTGTCCAATTTATTTAGCTCTGTGTCAATTTGTTTGTCCCGGTATTAAGCAAGAGAATATTCCATTTAAGCTCTTCAAGTGGAGTGAATAGGTATACCACCCTGGGGACCTTCGCACAATTAGGAGTTAAATTGAAAATGATGTTCCGTCTGTATTGCGGGCCCTTGGAGGTTGCAGCGTTTTGATTGCACAAATATTTCATAATCAGGGTTTAGGATTGGCCAGACTAATATCTCTGATGAGATTGGGATTTGGGAAGATGCGGAAATTATTTGCTAAGAAGGGATGTTAATCATTTTACATAATGAATGTGTTTCTGAATTTTGAATTTGTTATGCTAGCGGATCTTTATGAAGATTATAATTTGAATGGAAATCATAATTCAGGTTTATTTGCGTTAAATTATTTTGGATAGGAGCTCGTAAATACCAGTCGGAAATAAAACCAGATCAAATGAAATTTTTAGAATTCCTTTTTATTAGACTAGATACGTTCCATAAACCCATACTTTTCCTTTGTAATGTGAATGTACAAGACATTCTCAAAGAACTATTTTGCATGTTCTCATTTTCACACGGCTGGCGTCCTGAATACTTAGTGACTATACTTTTCTTTTGTTTTAGATTACATGGGTGGACAGCAATGCAGGTGTTTTGACACAAGGAGTCACGTATAGCGTTGAACCGATGCCGGATGGTCAGAGGTTCACAGCTAGGTAAGGCGTTTTTGGAATTTAACTTTTTCCTACTGTTGCTACTGCTACAAGTTAGGATTTCTTAAGATGATGTATTAGAAAAACAACATGCCTAATTTCTATTGGTAGAACTATCAAATATCAGAAGAAGGAATAATCATTCTTTATTTTTTAGATTTCTACTAGGTTCTGTTTCACATCTTATGAAAATTTACTATTAGCAAACATACCAGTTTCTTCACCCAGTATACCGTTTCTAAAAGCGATATTATGTCCATCTTTTTTCGTCACTTAATCTTAATCTTTGCCTCAACCAGGTCAATTATAAAGATGACTCCAAAACAAGAACATCACAACCAGACCTTCACTTGCCAAGCACAAAACACTGCTGACAGAGCGTATAGAGCTGCAAGCATACAAATCGAGGTGAGTCCAACGTTGTAATTAACTCTTCTAGCATTTAAATCTATCCATATTCATGTGAAGGCATGGGTGTTGTAAATGATGACTAAGAGGTTCTCTTAGAACCCATTAGTTAACATAAAATAAAATTACATAACATGGAATTACAGATGAACAAGAAAGTAAGGCAGATATTTATGATATTGGCTTGGCTTCAGTATTAGTCTCTAAAGTAGAGCAGAACTTGGTACTTTACTATTAGGTCACTTTAAGAAGTTTAATAATAATTTAAACTTCTCGTATGAGAAAAAAAAAATATACTCCAAATTGACCAAAGTCTTTTCACAACCTACCACAAATCCTACGCATAGATATAACAAAATAAAAGAAGCAAAAACCAGAACCCACCCGAAAAATATTGACAAAAGTGACTGGACACCGACTCGGATGGGCGATACGTGTCGCCATTTGCAACACCGAGAGATTTAGCACTGACAGAGGCAAGCGCAGTAAATATCGGTACACTCGCAGAATACACAATGAAGTTAGAAATATGAAAATTGTTTCTGAAACATTGTCGTATTTTTACGGCTTATATATTTATGACAGTGGAATTAGGGACGATGTTCGTTGAATATCATTTGCATTGCAAATTTGTGACCTGTGAATGAAAGAGATGTACCTGATTAATTAACAGGCGTGTTGCAAGAATTTTGAGTAGAGCCCTTAGATACGCAGATTAGCCCATCTTCAAGTACAGCCTACCTTATTACTAAATTAAGAAAATTATCATTTTTAGGTATACAATATGCTAGTCTATCTATGGCATAAGTATTTTGAAGATCTTTATTCGTAGCTGTATTAGCTACAATCATGTTAAACATCGACTCCTTATCGACCGCTACAAAGGACGAACGTGAAAAAACGTTGCCAGCTTATGACAAAGGAATCAGTGTTCGCAGTATATTGCTCAGACAATTGCTGATCATTATTTTGTTTAGTGCGTAAATATTATATTAATTTAAGTTTAGCATTCAGCTTTATGATCCTAATATCCAAAACTTCAATACCTACCATTTTTCCAGAAACTAAACGTTTATACTAACCCCTTTTTGTGATTTTATACGATTCTATTCACCCAGTTTCTTACTGACCCTTTAGAAAAAAAAGAATATCAACACATTCTACGTAGATTCTTTCTTTTTCTAATTAGGAAAATACGTTACGAACCAACATTTGATCCCTTAGTATTGTACCGTGATCTCTTTATTTATTCCAGTCTTGTTCGACATTCCCAGAAAACCCGCGTTTTTCTTCCAAAGAGCTAAGAAATTTTTGGAGTCAACAAAAAGGTCTTGTATGCACTGATAAAATATTAGTTGGGTGGTTCGAGTTTTTGGTGGCAAAAGTTTATTTGTTTTTTTGTAGGTATTGATTAAATGATAGATTGGGATAGTCAAGGCTAATTTCTTTGCAGAATAAGGGGAGGATAATCCCTAGGGTTTTCTACTTTATTTAAGTTCTTTATTAATTCTACTGACATCAATCGTAGCAACAGACTGTGTGATTCTGAATTATATTTTAACTTTTGGAGATGGGATGAATAAACTATTCTCAAAAAGATCTATAGTTTTAGGCTGTGCACGATAAATGTGTCTATTTACCTAATTTTTTAATTCAAGGATATAAAAATAAGATAAATTTCAAAACTTTTACTTCCTTACAATAAATAGCGTCCTCTAAACTTTCTCTAGCTCTATGGAAAGCAATCGCCAGCCCCTCAGTATGGGTTCTCATAAAATATTGAGATAAAATTCCAGTTGTAGCTATTTGCTATCTTCAACCCCTAGTAAACTTTTAGGCCGTGTATTTGTTTTCTCTTATAAAAATATTGCTATTTCCCAAGAAATTGTTTGTGAATATTGTTGGATCGATTTTACAGAAGCAATCGTGAGGATGATTGTAGGATAGATGTGATGAGATGTTTTGCTTTTTGATGCAAACCTTCTTGTGGAATTGGTATTTTTGAGTATCATCAGGTTCTTTTTAACCTAAAAACCCAGCTTTTGTCTTTTGCTCAGAATGTATTTGTATCATTAGTATTATGTGTTACAAATCATAACGTGGTGTGCTGATAAGTTCTTCAGCATCGTCTCACTAATTATGTCTATTTATTTTAATTATAATCAACATCATCACTATGCAGACTCCGCTTAACCTCACAAGGACGCAAGAATATTTTTTCTTCTATAGTTACATTGTGTCTTTATTTTCCACTCATCTTTCAATCTTGCACAATCTCAATGGCAAAATGTACTATCCCATCACCAATATCTAACTAAGGCCTGATTTCGACATCATCAGATAACTCTATCTCATGAATAAATTCGACATTTTGACAGATTTCCTATACAAAAGTTATCAAAATTTCAAAATTCTTCGGTTAAGGTTATGTGACGTCGGTAAAGTCTTCCCTTAATAGAACCACTACCCAATAATTTTATACCACAAATACTTCTACTCACAATAAGGAAGCATTACGATATTTCATCACTACTTACCGTACATTCAGTGGTCTATAAAAATACATATAATATTGATGTCTATAAACTAAACAGACATATACATTGATCAATATGACATACTTAGGTACCGATGTAAAAATTATTGTCGTCCCCAAAGTCGGTAGGAAATTACTATTCCGGTCATGTATACAGAGAAACTGGATGTGGTATTAATATTAATATGTTTCTCCCTTTAATATTAGGGTTTCGTTTATTGTTTTACTTGGATATTGATGTCTGGATGTGGTATGTTTGTTTTTAGTTTGGATTGGAATTAATTGAATTGTATATGTAGGTCACACTTTTGAGGTTCAACTAAAACAATTTTAAGGGTAACTGAAACATAATTAAAGGGTTTCACCGGATTATTCACTTTAATTAGAAAACTTGTTATATCCTTGAGCATTGGCATACCTACACACAGTGAACATTCTACAGTTGTGTATATTCCTGACTAAAGTCATGTAATCTAATAGGCCGATTCAAATGATTAGGGATAGCCATGTTTCGACGTCGAGCATTATTAGATCCACAATACATTGCTCTGTATCTTGATATCATTAGAACTACTACCCATCCCAGAAAAAAAAACAGCGCAAATTACGAACTGCGCTTACAAACAGCCTATTTCTACACCCTCCATCACATCCATTCTCTGAACATCCACACCGTTGTTATGACGAGAAAAGGCCGGTATGTTTATCATATATTTTTTCGTTGGCCATAAAATAAAACCCCTTTTACGGGTAACCCAATTACTTTTTACGATCTGATGTGCTATGATATTGCTATGATACCGAGATACTTGCCATTTGTACACGAAATACTGTTGTGACCGTTTTTCTTTTTTAATGGTGGCAAATATAAATTTTCATGGCGTCTCCTATTTTTTGGGATTGAAACTTGGACTTATTTATGGGTTCTTTATGGGTTCCGATAAATTTTAGAGGAATAGGATATTGTGGTGTATCGATATTTTAGGAAGTGTATTATAAACTTTATTTATATAGGTGATTAAACGACGATAACGATGTTTTGTTCGATACAGGGAACGAATTTATTGAAGAAGAACACGACATAACATTAGAAAATAAATAGAGCTCATTTGAATAGAGATGTGTATAAAAATGAGAAACGATAGTAGGCATTCTACCGTTTTATCCGATTTATTTTCATAGATACGGGTCAGTTCCGAATATAGGTCTGTTCAAAAATCAATACAGCGAACAATCCTAGGAGATATCAGCGTCACTACACTTGATTTTTAGATTGGTGCTCTTAGTATGATATTAAGGCGGCAATTCGCTGCGTGACCGACACAAGAGACCGAGACCAGTACTTGACTTTACGCATTCGTGTCGCGGTCTCCTGCTTCGGTCTTACTCGCAATCTAAATACAACACGAAAACAGTCAAATACTTATAGCCCGACAAGTTCGTAAGCGACCGTCCTCCGTTGCAACAGTCGTTGAGGGGAATGTTATCGGATGGTGCAGCGGGGAAGAGAAATGCGTGCGCTGCGCCACAAGTTACTAGGTGCTACCGCATTCCCCAACGTCTGTCTCCCGTAGGATGGTCGCACACGAAATTGTCGGACTATAGCAGACTCGGTCTCCAGTATCTCTCTCGCGTCTCGGTCTCTTGTCTAGATCGCGCCGCGAACCGCCACGAGGAAAGAAAAAATGTGGGTCTACTTAAAAAAATGCACTTCCAATATTTTGTGGTTTTTATACGTTTTGAACCTGAATATTATTGTATGTCTGACAAAACCAGGGCAGTAAGCCCCGCTACCAACCTATTTTTTCATCACGACATGAACTGGTGCCGATACCAGAGAAGAAGAAGAACATTAATCACAACTTTAATAAAAGAAAGAAATCAATACTAAACGAAGAAAATAAGAACACAGCAGAGATGCTCAATGCTCGTTAATATTCAAACTGCAAAATAACACCACATAATTTAGCAGCTATTAAAAATGCACAAACCTGTGCCTTGTGCATTATTCAAAATATATTTTTGCGCGCTTACTCCATATTTTTTACTCTGTGTGCATTAATTACACCGGCAGGTATAGTTTTTAGTTCTTTCTAGGTGCCATGAATCATTTTTATTGTCTCTAGTTTGTTTTTAAAGCTGCAATAAGGTTCTCGCTGTTTTGTTTTTGAATATGCTTTTAAGTTTATGTTTTCCGTTTCCTTGTTATTGAAGAACTGGAAATTAGTAATAGATTTATCTGAAACAGAATTAAATGTATTGAGATTTCATAGTAGCATAATACAACATAATCAGCTCATTACTGTCTCACTGCTGGGTACGGGCCTCTTCTTAGAATGAGAAGGGTTTAGGTCTTAGTACATCACGCTGGTCCGGTGTGGGTTGATGGACTACACACACCATTGATAACTTTAGGGCTCTTACACACCACGTTTTTTTCAGGCGCTGTCGACGCGCGTCTCACGCAACTATAACGCGCTGCAAACGCGATGTTATCGCAACCAATTTACCTATGCACACGTTCATAAAATTGTAGTATGCAGACGACGACTTTTTCGCGAGCTGTCGACGCGCTCGTAGCGCGGAGTTACATCGATACAGATGCGCTGCCACAGCGCGTCTCTTTAGCTGCAAACACATACGTACAGCGCGTTTTAATCCAAGGAGAGTTGCTCACGCGCGTCTGTAGCACGATACACGCTCCTTCGCGCGCTTGCTACACGCGTTTTACTTTGCAAGGAGAGTTGCTCACGCGCGTCTGTAGCGCGTTTCTCGTGAGTTTGCAGCGATGCAATCGCAAGTAATCTGTCTATTTGAAGTTTAGCAGCGCCGACAACGCGCGGTAGCGAAACGCGCGTTGAGGGCGCCTGAAAAAAACGTGGTGTGTTTGAGCTCTTATAGAGCCCTCTTAGGTGTGCATGTTTCCTCACGATGTTTTCCGTCACTGTTCACGCAAGTAATAATCAAATTCTGATCCGCACATGAATTCTAAATATCAGACCCTCCGATATTTCAAAGCGTTTGCAAATAATAAATAATAGTTCAAGTATTTAGTACATATTGATATTTGTATAGAAATTCACCCTCAATATTTTCTAGTAGGTACAAAATCCTTTTGTGAAGTTTTTGGAACAACAATTTTATAGCCGTATTGATTTTATGATACTCACTGTCTCCCTTAAAATTACTATTCTATCGTAATGATCGCAGTAAAGATCGACCCGGCGACAGCTCTAGTGTCGATTAAGTTTAAGCATCTCTCTGTAGAGAATGATAATCGTTACTCAGTTACAAACAGTTCTTGCGAACCATTAAAGCAGTATTTGCATCAGTTTCGGCAAATACTTGTAACAATAGTTGGAGACGTGATGTTGCAAGTTTGGGTCTTAATGTATTCGTACACGTATTTAGTGCAAAGTTGCTAGCCCGTCTTCTAGGAGAAGTACAATTTGATCATTCCTTGTTGGTTGATACAGCTTGCAAGTAATGACCACCATTTAATCGCGTCATTTGGCTAACGTTTGATAGTGCTAAATTTGACGTCATAGATTTGATTGAAACTATTGCTGGGTTTATTTTTTAGAACGCCGAGAAGTATCACGGTATTTGGAATTGTGTCAAATATGGTAAAAGGCTCGCCCCTATCGCAAACAACAAAATAAACACAAACGGCGCTGCGTCGTTCATTTTCCGTATAAATGGATATTCCGCTTGCTGTGCGCGCCGCTGAATAAGTAAGGAAAATTGACGACGCTGCGTAGCGGCACACTGGCTATCATCTCTGCCATATGCATCCATATCCATCAGCCATATGAGATTTTGAACCGTCATCAACGATATTTGGTTCTATAACATAACACCTCTGTTTACTCTCTTGTAGTATCGTGTTTGAAAATACATTATTATCTGCTTTTCTCTTTCATTTTAAATCCATTGTACTGTTGTTAAAGTCCATTAATACCATTCAATTTCTTAAAAGTTTTGTCATTAAAACTTAAAGTACAATTCGTGTTTTGCAAATCTTCGCATTGTTAATAATGGCTATCATTTTAAATAATTGTTCATTGTTGGTTTTAAATTGTTTCAGTAATAGAATTAAAACAATTAGGGTTGTGAAAATTCGGGTTCGGTCATTGTCTTTTGCTTTCTAATAGCATTTTTCATGTATAAAATATAGAATAATGGAACACAAAATGTAATTGGTTTGGTTATGTAGTACCTATCATTATATTTTAATGATGACTTCGAGAAATAAAAACGTTCTCTTAAAATGAAATCTCAGACTATTGCCTTCACTGCCCCCCTAAAAGAAGATAATCTCCAATTACATAGAAATAAAAAACGACAGTATAATATAATGAAAAGTACATTTACGTATCTCATGACTGGTCTATCATCATCATCAGCCAGTAGCAGTCCACTGCTGGACATAGGCCTTTCCAGTAACATGCCACTGGACTCGATCTCTCTCATCATGCTTTTACCAGCCACACTGCTAAGATCGTCACTCCACTTAGCGTGTGGGCGTCCCACACTACGACCGGTACATGGCATAAAATTCGTTCCCAACATTTCATCGATATTTCTATTCCGTGGCGACAGGAGGACGTCATCTTGTAATTCATTAATGGTTATTACTTGTTGACAAAATAAACGATCAGCTTAATCGATTGGATAAAGAGGATTAAAGTAAGCCATCGTTAACGATTCACTAAACTGCTGTTTGATTGAAAATCGATTGTGTTGTGTTATAAGATTCTCATTAGAAGCAGAAACGACGAGCTCTACGTTCTCACGATGGGATCTTAACACTGTAAAAAGATGGAAAACAATAAAAAAATTATGACGAAATGGATCTCCTTGAAATCTGGGAGGATGTAACGCGGGGGTCAGAAAAAGTGGAGGAAATGGAGGGAGGCCTTTACCCAGGAGTGAAACAGCGTAGGCTGATAATAATAACAAGGAAAAATCTTGATTCTAATAAGGTTTTTTGTCAACAGGTAAAATATGCTCCAAAAGTGAAGATGTTCATCAAATCTGGTGCCAATGGGAAGATTCCCGAGGGAGACGATGTTGTTATAGGTTCGTATTATACACCTTATGGCTTCTGATTCACACAATGTCCTATATAAACGAAATATACTTTAAATTTTATCGATTGATTGCTATACTAAAAGTCATTAAAGTAATTTATGTGGAAATATCACAAGTAAAACATGAACAGAACTAAGCAATTAATTCATTAAGGATTCATTAGAAATATTGTGACAACGAATCAAAAGGACAGTGAACCGATTTTCCAATCGTCTGGTTTCTAGTTTATTCATCAAAATTAATATTCTGATACGCCTAGTTATTTTATATTGAATCAAAATACAGTAAAATTTCTTCTAAATTGAACATTGGATCATAATATTATATTGAAAATTGTTCCCGTATTTATTCAATCGCTTACTACGGTCTGTTCTAAATAAAGATAAAATATTTTTCAACAGCCTGCAGAGCCGATGCAAACCCATCCAACCTGACATACAAGTGGTACTTGAACGAAAAACTCATAGAAGGAAATACCACTGAATTGGTGAGTAAAATAAGTATTTTAAATCAGAATGATATACGGATTAAGAGAACCCTTTGATACTGCAAGACACTATATTACTATATTCACACATTATAGGGTCAATTCATGATTAGTTACGGTTTATTCACGTGCATTTTTCGGGGTTGCTCCATAGTTTCGGACCCAAACTGCAACAGTTCGAGTCGCGATCTCGCTGCGTGATCAGCTCATGATTAAGGGCTCCGTTTGGGTTGGTAGGGGCCACGTGCACGTGAGTAAACCGTAACTAATCATAAATATGAACGTGTCTCACGAAAGTTATAGTCGGTAGAGTGTCAATATTGATACAATATTCTAAAAAAAAAAAATGATGAAAATATTCCTAGTTTTTCATACTGCTTTAATAGGAAACAATTCAAAAACGACATAAAATAAAATTCTAAATAAAAACAGAACTAAAAAGGAAAAAGCAATTCCTACAATTTTCCCGCTACGAATGCCTTATGAAATATATTATAACTGTAGCTGAAAACAATCGTTTTGTTTGACAGAAAATTTACAACATAACAAGAAAATACCATGACGCGACGATAAAATGTGTTGTCTACAATGATGTCGGGAACAGCGAAGAAATAGAGACGCTCGAAATCACATGTAAGTTGGACTAGTTTTTTAATATACATTTTTGACTAGGAGATACTATATTACTTCTTCTGGCTTGATTCATGTGAGTGAGAATATTGGAGACATTGAGGGTCGAATTATGTTTGAAATTCAAGTAGGTAAGGTACGGATGAAATATAATCTATCTCTTCCACTAGCTTACGACCCTTACTTAATAAACGACCTAAGAAACATTGCAAGCCGCATTAAAATGGATTCTGTTTTGAATGAAATATTTCTTTTTACAATATATTTACCCTTTCTAGATGCACCAACCTTCAAAAGCTTACCAAAAGACGTGGAAGCAGAAGTAGGCACAACCGTTACCCTCAGCTGTGATGTTGATGGTTATCCGCCGCCAGAAATCCGATGGCTGCATCATGAAGAAGACCAGATGATTGTAAGTACTCGAATGATGATAATCTTAGAAAGCAAAATCATAGCCAGAGTTAATTTGAAACCAAATGTAAATAATAGGCCAGAAATATTGGGGTTATGGATCAAAATAACTTCAATCGTTAGGCGAGCACGACGATCAACAAGCCACAGATTCCATTCCTGATCGGAATAAAAATTTGTATGGCCTTGTATATCAGATAGCTGTTTCAGTTTTGGGTATTTGTGTTTGTTATAATTTCATCTATAAATACAGCCACGATTCAGGAGAATTTCCTAGTGTGGAGCAACGTTTTTTTAAGGAGGGCACGTCACTATTAAACACAGGTTCTAATATTAATTGATAAGTTAATTATGTCATAAAGTAGGAACAACATTAACGTTCCTCATTAAGTCAAGGTCAAGCGCCTTTTGTATCTCTCCAGACAGATCTATTTCAGGCTTGTCCTTCTAGCCCGTCATCTCGATATATTTTCTTAGGCCGTGTTCAATGTCATCTAGAACTCTTAGCTTAAGATCACTCGACTGTACTTGCGAAGTTTCTTCAACTAATCGTTTTGAGTATGTTTGAAATGATTACCAAGACAGTTGGAATTTTTCTAGAAACAAAATACTCAAAGAATATGACTAAAATACCAAAAAAGCATGAACCAACAAAAGAATTCCCAATTAGAAGCGAAACAAATGCCCAAAAATAACCGACGCAATGAACACCGTATAAGTCAGTTCGTCATGAATAATTATGTAACACATACAAAAGTTTGTGTGAAATCGATGACCGGCGTGCTTTTGTGGACAATTTTTATATCAAAAGTTTCACCGTTAGCTTGTAGATTCGAAATTTTTTCTTTAGATTTGACTTTAGGTAGAGAAACACAACCATTGATAATAATTATTACTTATACCTACATCAGTGCGATTCTGTAAGAAACACACCTCGATCATGACTGTCAATAAGACACCTATCGTGACACAGTGTGGATAACAAAACTACGCGTTAGTGGTTATGCTATCTATTTTAATGTATGCATGTGTTTCTATTATCCATTCTGTGACATCATGGATATCGAGCTATCCGTCAATATTGAGGTGGATTTATTGCAGAACGACACCGCAATCGACAGATTTCACGTTGAATCTATCTCTTGATTGTTAAATCGTACTTTTCATCACTGTTGAGTTAAGATTTGTGTTAGAGTCCACTGTGCACGTAAAATTTTAAATGGTTGCTGTACAACCCTTTTCAACAGCTTTCGATTCTGAATATTCGTCATGATTGCATTTAGATTTTCATAATGTTTTGTATTTGATATATATTACAATGTCTATATATTTTATTATTTGTATTTATGTATTTTATGTAACTTATATTTATCTTATGAATTCGTACTATATTCGGTTCGAAACTGTCAACTCATTTTTTTTACCGTACCTATTTCGGTGCTTTTCTTTTTAACCCAAAGGCTAGTAGAGAATGCCTTATGGCATTAAGTCAGCCTTATGTACCACCATAGTGTCTATGCACTGTATAAATAAATAAATATTCTCCATCAACAGTTTAAAGACACAAACCTGTTACTATTGTGGCCAAAGGCAAAGTGTAAGAAATGCGTTTCTAATTACATATTTTTAACGGCTCAAACATAATAGTCTTTTTTCAAGCTACACCAGACATTCAATGCTTAATTTTAGTATTACCCCAATATCAATTCTACTAACTCTCTCAAGGCCTATAGTAATTTAACAAAGTAATTGGTCGATATGTGCACAAGAATCAGTTTCAATAAGTGATTTTGTTTCTAAAATTTCTATAACATTATCAATTACAGCTCCAAAATTCGTTAGAATTGCCCGAGTATCGATACCCAGACCTAATTGTTTGGCTCGACCAAAAGTTATTTCAGTTGTGGTACGTATTTACTTTGTGTTACGAGTATTACAATTGTTCGTTCGTAAAAATATGTTATGTTACGTAATATGTTTTTGCTTTTTAGTATTCTTTTGTCGTACGAAATGGGACATCATTCTTCTTATGGATATCGTAAAAGTCACTAAGAGATTAAGATGATGGGCAAGATCTTCCTACGGTTTTACTTAGACCTTTTCCAACTATCTTAGGGTTGGTTTCTAATCACTACATCACAATAATACCAATATTTTAGGTACATGGAGTGACTACCATCAGATCTCTGCAACCCAGTTACAAGGCAGTACAGTATTTGACTGAAAAATAATAATTAGTCCGTCTGTTAGATTATCAAAAAATATTTGACCCGTATTTTTTCTTTTGTTACGAAAACCAAAATTGACGAAGATACGACACTTTTAAAATTGGCAAAACGTCACAAGCAAGTACAATTTTTACTTGCTTCTGATGTCACAAGCCGCCCACCCACGAGTTTTGATGCGTTTTATCTTTCCAAATATTCATAGATTAAACAAAAGAAAAAATATGTGTGCATTATTTTTCAAAACTAACTGGCGGACTAATTAGATTTGCAATTTATTGATGCTGTCAACATGCCTGTTCCGATGTTTTAAGGTTAGACTTTCGTGCTTCTGACTACCCGTAACGATTGTCATAGATATTCATATCACACCTGGGATAGACTGTTTATCATGCTCTCCGAGGCATGGGGTTAGATGCTTAACAAATGGTTACCCATCCTTTGACTGACCGCAGCTAAACCTCACAGATCGTAGGTACGATCCACGCAGTTGTTATACAAGCTTAGTTTTAGTATACAGGGTGGTAATTTGAGATGGGGCATGAAGGGCAACTACCTTAACCATTGTAGCTACAGGAAAACGTCCTTAGAAGACCACCCTTAACTTTTGGGATAATTTAAATCGGCATACACAGATTTTGAAAAAAAAGTACAGTCAGCGAGAAAAAGGGCTGTTTTCACAAAACTTTTTTATGATGCCAATCGACTCCATTTCCCATAAGGATCAAAAGACTCTTCCGGACTAACAGAGGTTGGAGTACTAGAAAAGTCAGAAATCGCAAAAAACGTATTTGAGTTGGGGTAGTAATAGGGGCAGCTACCTTAATCGTTGTGGCTAGAGGAAAATGTTTTTAAGAGACTATCCATGTTTTTTGAAAATATTTCGAACTGCATTCACAGATTTTGAAAATAAAATAATTTATTTTTTCAGCCTTAACGTCATTTTTAACAAAATGTTGTTTTTCGTGATTTTTGACGTTTCTAGTACTTTTACCTCAGTAGGTCCGGAAGAGTATTTTGTTCCTTATGGGAAATAGGATCGATTGGCATCATAAAAGAGTTTTGTAAGAACTGACCATTTTTTTGCTGACTGTACCAAATTTTTTTTTCAATATCTTTTTATGCAGTTCGAAATAATGTCAAAAACTATGGCCAGTCTCCTATCAAAATTTTCCTGTAGCGACAACGATTAAGGTAGCTGCCCTTATAACTAACCCATCTCAAATAGTTTTTTGTTATTTCTGACGTTTCTAGTACTCAAACCTAAGTTGGTCCGCAAGAGTTTTTTGATCCTTATGGGAAATGGGATCGATTGGCATCATAAAAAAGTTTTGTTAAAACAGCCCTTTTTCTCGCTGACTGTACTTTTTTTTCAAAATCTGTGAATGCCGATTGAAATTATCCCAAAAGTTAGGGGTGGTCTTCTAAAAACGTTTTCCTGTAGCTACAATGGTTAAGGTAGTTGCCCTTCATGCCCCATCTCAAATTACCACCCTGTATACTAAACCTGAAACTAGTTTGTTCAGAATCACTAGGAGAATCGATTGACATAATTATTTTTCAAACCACAATTTTTATTTTTTTTCGTAAATTCAATTTTGTTTCAGTAGGTTACGTTACCCATAACAGTTGACGGGAATAGACACCTTGAGGCTTGAGACGGTCCGCTCGGTCAGTTTCCGTGCATTAGACAACCCCTGCTTAGCACATCTCAGGCATTTCACACTTTACTAGGGAACTTAACGCGAAATAAACTACGGTGTACCTTGGAGATTTATTTTAAAAAAAAAACACATATTCAGGCATTTCTGATGAAAATCTTGTTGGGGTGTCTCGGTTTTTGTGTATACTAAAAATAACGTTGTATAGCCATAACCAAGGAGGGTTACCTACTGTGTTATAATAATATCATACCCATGACTACGATTACCAATCCATTTACCAAGGGTGGGTGTTTAGGCAATTCTTTTTCGGGGACCAAACGGTCAACCTAGATAAAATGTTGTCTACAAACCCGACTATATTCCGGGGAAAACCTCATTACTTACTATACATAACAAGGACCGTGGGCGACATAGATGGCGGCTTTATTACAAACGTATAATATTTTGAGGAGAATTGTACTAACAAGGTACGAGATAGCTCTGTTTGGAAGAATAGTGCTTTTTATCTCGTCTTGAATTTTAATATTTTTGTCTGCCTTTTTTTAGGATGATAGGAAACATTGTGCTAGGTTACAAGATTTATTAACCCTGCGCACAACGTAGCTTTAGTTTTTGTGGATTATGGTACCTATCATTATGGGTTTCAGTTCATAACAAGTTGATTAAACACACGTATGATGATGACCATTTACATTTAAAAAGTAATGCACACAATTACAATGACAATTGCTTGCATAATGCATTGATATCCGATGTTTGCCTGTATACCTAACTCTTTTGTTGATTGTACTACGATTATGTGCCTTGGCAATAGTCGTGTTTCCGAATGTGTATCCGGAATTGATCCAAATAAGATCAAGCCGAAGGTATATTATATTAAAGGTACACACAGAAATGTTGACCTGAGATTGACCTGCACTCTAATTGCCTAATGCACTCACAGTCACACTAGCTTTAATTTTGAAAATAAAACAATATTCATCGCGCGGTGTATAATTGCAGAGAAGTCGGATTGTTAATAACTACATACGTTGCTATGGACATTTTTGATCTGTAAAAGTCAAAGCTACTGCAATTCTGAGTGTGTTATGCAATTACGGTGCAAGTTTCATAATTCGTACCAATTCGAAAACACGAAGATTGCCAAGGCACATTATCGTAGTACAGTCAACCTAAAAGTTATGTAAACAGGTAAACATCGGATATCAATGCACTACGCAGGTAATTGTAATTCATATCTTAATCAAAATATCATTCATAATCGTTTGTTAAAATATGGTATATTACATGGTCTTAAATTTAAACAAATGGTTTCATCACATTCTGCTACGTGTGGCTTGCAAATATTAATACATGTTTACGGAGACAAAGATGTTTAGACATAGGATTAACATTATTGAGTGCATAATTACGAATTATAATTTAAATTTTAAGCATGTCAGTAAAACATAATATCATAAAATTGAGTGTATAATTACTTTTTATATGTAAGACACGGTCCAACAAGACTTCGAAAGAATGCACTCAACATACTTATCTAGGGAAGATAACGCCATTTGTCAGTAGGCTTGGCAAGCGGATTGTTGATTGTAGTAGGTATAATAGTATCAAAGTTGAAATAGATGCTGCTGTCATCGACCAAGTACATCCCTGAATCCTTCAGTTCTGCATTGTTCAATTCAAAATAATAATAAAATCGTTTTGTTCATAGCGAGTCGGAAGAACAGCAAACCTGACGTTGACCTTGGATACTCACACTTCTGGCCGCTACCTATGTAAGGCTAGCGTCGATGGATACAACGAGATAGAGGCTGAAGCTTCAGTCTTCATCAAAGGTGAGTGAAGAGTTGATAACTGGACTTTATAAACAAACTGATAAACACAACACTAGATGTATTTCAACTTTTGCGATTTGTACACATTATAAACATAGGTACTGACTTTGGTCTAATTGCGTAGTATATTATAGAAGTAACAGTATAATAGAAGGATAAAAAAGAAATCCCAATAAAAAAAAATATGTAAAAAAACCACGTCTCGCGCCAACAGTTCTGATATCTGATGTAAAGCCAAGTCGGGCATTTCATTTATAAAGATATTTTTCGAACTTGACAATCACGCAGCATAAGGATATACTAGACTACGTGTTTACCGTTTACAGATTTGTTTATAAAATTAACAAGGTACCTTGCATCACAGTAATCCTTTTGAAACTTTCGCTCTCATCTGTTGCAAAGGTATAGGTGCTTAGATGTGCCTTGAGTTGCTTCGAGAAAAAGGTGGCTGTGCCTACTTGACGTTGGCGACGGCACTGCCGTGCCCCCTGATACTGTGTTTTTTTTTTAATACTGTACGCGACTCGGGTCTACCGAGTCATTGTTTTACTAATACACTGATTCTAAAAAAAAGTTTACCTCACCTTTATATACACTTGTATGGACGCCGGATACTAAATGTTACAAAGACAAAAAGTCAATGGGCAACATAGTCCTAGTGTCAAAATGTACAAATTGCCTAGTGCCAAAATGTCATTTTGCCCAAATGCCGCTATGATAGAATACATTAAAGCTGTAATGTTCAATTGTACAAATTGCCCAGTGCCAAAATGTCATTTTGCTCAAATGCCGCTATGATAGAACAAATGAAATGACATTTCAATCATCTTTTTCAAGGATACCGGACTTTCAAGAAGTATTTATACTCAAAGAGATTAGATAGAGAAGAGATTTTAATTAGATATCCAGTGCAGAGAATTATGTTGATATCAAGTAGCAGATAGGTGTATGTAGGCTCAGTCGTTAGTGATCGTACCTTCGAAGCCCAGGTTTGCGGGTTCGAATCCTGACTGTGTGACAATTGGACCACGATGCATTTTGGCACAATTGTGTTTTATCTTTTGTACATTTTGACAATCTAACAATTAGACCCTTACGCATTATATCACAATTATTTTTTGTCATTTGCACATTCATATACATTAAGACATTTGTACATTTTGACACTAGGACTATGTTGCCCATTGACTTTTTGTCTTTGTAACATTTAGTATCCGGCGTCCTTGTATGTGTATAATCCATACATAACTGTATCCCACGAAATTTCCATTAGGTTACATGAATTTCCATTCACCAGCTATTGGGAATGTATTACTGTTATCAGTATAATGTATAATGTAGTGCTAGCCTAGCGGTTGAACTTACCTTTCATGCCGGATGGTCGAGTATTATCGGCTCTAGTATTATCATCAATGGCTATCACTTGCACTAATATTCAAGGATAACATCGTCAGGAAGGTCATAGGTCTCCAGAAAGTTCTCGATGTTGTGAGTAGTCCGCCAACCTGCATCAGGTCAGCGTGGTAGACTAAGGCCTTATCCCTTTTTATTTTAAAAAGACGCCCGTTCCTAGCAGTGGGACAGTGTTAGGCTGTTCATGCTATATTATGCTATGTTAAAGAGGATAAGGTATAAGGTATAACGGCCGGGTATCCACAACTCCACGTCTAAGAGCGTATTTTGCGCGATGGGTGGTAAGTATAGTTACTCGATCCACCCTAACTCCTCGAAGAAGGCCAGCACACCCTTGATGTTACTGGTGATCTCTCGGAGAGTACCTGGGTTTCCAAAGTACTTGGCTCTGTATGTGGCGACCTCAGGGTAGTTTAGTAGCACGTGGGCTGCCGTCTCGTCCTCCTCCATGCATGCTCTGCACAGTGGGCAGTCTGTAACTCCAATGACAAAGAGGTGTTTGTTAAATAAACCATGGCCAGTGATGGCTGCTGTGACTGTACGCAGTTGTAGCTTTGGCAGCCGGAGGGCTTTTTTAGTGAGACGACCATCAATGGCGGGAAGCGCATCCTTGGCCTGCCTGCACTCGCCATGGTTTATCCATAACTCGATATGTTGGTCTCTGGTGCGTTTCCTTACCAGGGTGCGTAGGTATCCGAAGGGGAGTGAAACTATGGGTTCGGGACCCTTCTGGCGAGCTCATCTGCTGCATCATTGCCTCGGGAACCGCTGTGTCCTTTGATCCATTGAATATTATTGAGGTTACCCACCTGGTTGGTGTTAAAGAGGATATTAGTTAAATATTATTATAAGATAGGAACACCCATTGTTGGACGTTTCACCCCTGGTGCCTTCACTAACCAGATTCAAGCTTCGTTTCGTGAGCCCCGTCTTCTGATCGTGCTTGTTGACGTTTCGGTTTTTGAAGTTGAGTATCCCACCCGCTCAGGACCACCAACCCATCACCGGTTCCGCTTTCTATGTCAACATTCCAATCATTGCAATGCCCTCTGAAACACTGAATCTCCCCTCCGCTTCGTTGGTATCGCCATCACACACCATAATGGGTTTAAATTTTTAGAAGAATATTCACTTAACCAGATGATGGTAACATGCAAAATTCTAAAGAGGATGATTGGTGCCCCTGATCTTCATTGTCAATCTGCCAGTTATTTGCACCCAACAACTATCGCCGTAGCAGGAAGCATGAATTACTGGCAATTCCGAACTGTTTCGCACTCTAAATCACCTATACCTCGGACACTAACTGAACTTAACGCTCTCCTGGATTCGAAGCCAGATTTTGATCTATTTGCGGATGAATGAAACATGATACTGTCGGAATGTTTGAGGTATTGTGAGAAGAATGCATGAATGTGTTCTTTAACAATGGTAGGTAATCCTTTAGTAGTGCAATTGGCTTCGCCTGTTTTAAATAAAGTTGGGAAAAAATATGTAAAAGACTCCGATCTTGGCTTTGGTCACGAATGTATTTCTTCGTCATCATCATTCAGCCGAAGAACGTCCACTGCTGGACAATAACCTCCCCTAAGCATTGCCACATGGATCGGTCCTAAGCGTCTCACATCCAGCAGATTCTCGCGACCTTCATGATCGGTCATCGGTTCAACCTTGTGGGGGCCTACCCACGCTGCGCCTTCCGGTACGCGGTCGTCACTCAGGAACCTTTCGGCCCCATCGGCCATCCGTTTTGCAAGCTTTGTATCCCGCCCACTGCCACTTAAGTTTGGCAATTCTTCTGGTTATGTCGGTTACCCTGGTTATTTTCTTCGTAAATGAGTAACATTCTAAGGTAACATCGAAAAACTAATAAAAAACACTATACCTAAATGCATCAGTTGGTTGATTACTATCTGCAAATTAATGTTCCAATTCGAAATTGCTACAAATACTTTTTTGTTGTGTACCTATTATTATACAGAGTGGTTATTGGTCACGGTACCGTGGCGGGGTTGTACGACATTTTGTCCTCTATCTAATAACCCAGTAATACTTTATGCAATAAACTTTAGCATACTTTATTTTCTCGTGTAGTGTTGGACTTAAAGAATAGCACTACTCCATCTCTTCCCGTTGGTGTCGGTTAAGGCGACTAAGGGATTCACTAGAAGATGGGCAGCAGCATTCTCTGAGTACTTCACAACCATACTGCGATCGCCAACTCGCCTGCCAAGCGTGACGATTACGGCAAACCTCTCCTTTTGGGGGAGGCCTATGTCCAGCAGTGGACGTCTTTCGGCTGAATGGTGATGATGATGACTTTATGCAAAAGTGAACCATTTTCAAGTAACTTTTTTTAGCAACTTTCAAATCTCGGAATTGTTTCCCTTTTGCATGAAGCATTGCCTACTATTTTATTAAAAAGTGGAAAACATGTCTTGCAATCCTGAAACGAGATCGTGACCATCAGCAGTCTTTAGATAGAGTCGGCACAACATGTATGCCTCTTCCATTCTCCTCTATCAACCGTCATAACAGCACTCACTCCTTTCTTACACATATCATCCTTGACACAATCCATCCATCTTTTCTTTGGCCTACCTCTACTTGTTGTACCATGCACATTCATATTTTAACACTCTTCTGGTAACATGACTTTCTTCCCTCTGCATAACATGTCCATACCATGCTAAACTATTCTCAATTTCAACTCCTCAACATTTCAGTCACTAGCGCTACTTTAAAACTTCCTCTGACATACTCATTCCTTATCTTATTCTTGTCACTCCACCACTTCCAATTCAACATTCACATCTCCGCTTCATGCACCCTCCTTTCATCTGTCCCCTTGGTGGTACTAACCAGTAACCCTGTATAGTCCTAATAGGGGATTTACACGGATCGATTTTCGCCGCACGGCTAGGCCGCACGGCGAAAATCGACCGGCTAAATGACAATTCGACTAGGCCGCAAGTGACTAAAATCGCAAGCCCCAAAGTTGGGTGCCTTCCGACTTTTGCCGTGCGGCGACAAGCAGCATGCGGCGGATGACTAAAATCGACCGTGTAAATGGTTCGTTGCAGGCGATCATCCGCCGCATGAGGTGTGTTTTGTGCTGTGTTGTTCCGCTAGAAATGAACAAGTCGCATGCAATTTTTGTCGACCGGTGTAAAAAGAGTGGCGATTCGATTTTTACAAGCGATGCGACTGGTGACTTGCTGCACAGCTAAAATCGACCAGTGTAAATCCCCCATAAGGAATGGTGTTAGCCTATTTCCAATATTAATACAAGGACAAAGAGGCGACAAAATATCACTACACAACATCACAAACAACATCTTCTTCTATCGTGTCGGCACGAGCTATACGAGAATAGGTCATGCCGTAGTAAAAAGATTAGCCAGTCAGCAAGGTTGGTAGCGGGGCTGACTGCCCAGGGTGCGCCGGACGTACTTAAGTATCGTCACTCGTGGAGGCTCATTTCATGCACCCCAACACAAACAACATATAAAAACTTATTCTCAAAATCACATATTATTCCAATAGACCGTTACTTTTGCGTAACGTAACCCTATTCCCAAGAAAAATCAATGCCGTACTCGGTAACAGTGAAACTTAAGGAATTGGAATCAAATTACACGTATAGTGGAATTATACCACTTACCTATTAATACTGATATACTGACCCACATTAATTCTTCGTATCAACTTGACATAAACGTAATTCTAAAAAACAGTAAAATTTCTAATAAAACATGTTAAGGCTACTTAATTTACCGACTGATGTATACCATTTAATTGGCTATGTTTCTATAGAACCTATGTTTCTTGGTAGACAGCGTACGAAACGCTTTCTTTCATAAAAAATAAATGGATTCCACCCTCCGCTGGTACGCTGAATAGCTCACACATTTCTAATGAAAGACCCTACTATGTTCACTTACGTTAATTAATTATTTTATTATGGAATGGTATATTATGTTAAGATCAAAGTGATGAATGCTAATGTAATTCAGTTGTATATGAAAATGAAACTCGAATTTGGAAGTAATTGAGTTGTATTATGTACTTTTAATAATTTATTACGTTAAAAAATTTGTTCTAATTAATGATTACATTTCATATCGTAATGAAAAATTATATACAAACTCTTTTGCTTCTTGCGTAATCCTTACTATCCTAATCCTAACTTTTTAACATTATAAATGCGAAAGTAAGTTTGTTTGTTTCTTACCTTTTTCGATCATCCTGAAATGTTGCATATACGTTGTCAGGTGTACAGAAATGGACATAGGGTACCTTTCATCCCGAAAAAAAGTACTGTTCCCAAGGAAAACAACAATAACGTTCATAGATGGCGCCACGTGTCTTTCCAATCACGATTGAATTATATTTTTACCTTTAGAAACATTAGTAGTGTGTTCAGAGTTTTTTTGAGTTTAATTATCGCGAGCGAAGCCGCGGGCAAAAGCTACTAATATTATAAATGCGAAAGTAACTCTGTCTGTCTGTTATCTAATCATGACTAAACTACTGAACCGATATTGATGAAACTTGGTACAGGGATGGTCTGCAACCCGGAGAAGGATACTACTTTCCCGCAAGGATATAGGTTACTTTTTACCCCGCGGAATACGCGATAAATGACATCCACGTGGGCAAAGCCGCGAGCGAACCCTAGTTAAAAATAATTATTGAATTAAATTATTTACGTAAATAAACCAATTATTTTAATGAATTAACATTATTTTGATGATTTTATTAAGAGCATAGCTTTAAATGAAAATATATTATGGTAAATGTATGTAAATAAATAAATAAATAAAAATTAATAAATATTAATTGCATTTTAATATTAACTTTTTATCTCATAATTCCCAATGTCAATAACCATATCATCACGCCTGTATTCCCCGAAGGGTTAGGCAGAGGTGTAAGTACATCCTCAGTTTGCCGTTATGTTTATATCCCGTGTAATAGGGGGCGAGCCTATTGCCATCAACCGGGCACAAATCCAGATTCTGGGCTGCTACTGAAAAATTCCACATGGAGAAACCCAATAACACTGCCCGACCTGGGGATTGAACACAACACAAACGAGGCAGTATATTCCCTCAATATGATAATAATTAATATCTAACTGTAATTAATGTCTAGAGCTTCTTCGCTACTAATAAAATTAATGAACAATTACCTAATAACTTGAACCATAACACTCACGTAAGACCTAGGCTGGAATTCTAAATAGAATATTAAATTGTTCCTAAGCTTCGGCTCTACTAAAAATACTATCTCAGAATCTAATTAATCATTAAAGACCTGAATGTTCAAGTATTCTACCTGAACTTGTAATAAATTATTAACAGTCTAATTTTCTTGAATAAATTCGTGAAATTCTAATGAACAAATTATTAATTTGAACGTTAATTTTCACCAAATTTCCTATCAGATCATTAAATTTGATTAGAGTACCACTTTACTATGAGAGGCATCGGTCTATCGAGGACTTTATTTTGGTGTCTACCAAAATTTTACCATACACACCATTATTATGTAGCAAAGCAAAATGCGCTGTGTTTTCAATATTGATTATGATATCTTTTACCATGCCATCCTTGCTGCTGCTAGTATTTGCACAAAATAAAAAGTAATTATTATAAAACTAATAACTCTTAGTAATAATTTTGAATCGACAAACTACACTATTTATGCTAATTTACAAGAGTAGGTACGATATACGTTGGTTCGGAAGTAAGATATAGCGATATACTTCATTTCAAATGTTTTTCATTGCGATGTACGGTTCGAAAGCACACGATATTCAGCGTGGTTACAAAAAAAACCACAAAGACGAAAGAAAGCACTTTCCTATTCCAACCTAACCGAATTAAGTCAGGGTGCTCAGATCTCTGGCTAATCTTAAGTTTAACATAATTGCAGCCTTATAGCATTCGAAATAAAGTATATCGCTTTATTATACTTTCGAACGTACATCGTACTCCTGAACTATAGGAACAACGTTCATGCCTATTTCAAACCACGAAATTCTGTATTACAGTATAAAATATTATTGGTCTTGAAATGAAACATTATTTCGAAAACCAGCAGTAAGGGCTACACTACGTAAATGGGGTGGTATATGAATGTAGCTACCTCAGGAAAGGTGAATAAGAAGTTTCATACTCGTGCCTCGTTTCCACAACGCCGGTTTCACTCTTTGTCTATCATTACTGTCGTGTAGATGAATATATTGTCTAACAAAATGTTACGGAATAGCTCAGCTTGAAATAATTTCTGTTGTAGGTTCTAAAATGGGGTAATTTGTATTTAAGGCCTCATTTTGTGTTTCGGAATAAACACTTTAGAATGTTTTAACACACGGGTTACATTTTATTACAAGATCGAAACAGGTTTTGTAGTAGAGACAGAGTCTTCAGTGGATGAACAGACCTCGCGCGTGCCATGACAGCACAGAAAACTACTAATAGCTTGAGAGGATAATTGACGACACATGTCATATAAAATAAAGAATATTTTAAGAATAATATGTATCACACTGATAATTTAGCCCTAATCAAGCTGTCTTCTTCACAACCCCTAGCTAGCAACGCCCTAAGCCAAGTTCCGAGTCCCATTAAGGGTCGCCCTTACTGCTGCTGTTGCTAGTAGTCATGATGTTAGTGTAGTATAAGTAGTTAGCCTTTAGGTCCCGCCAATGACTGCCCGGTTACGTTGAAAAGGTCCGCAGAGACCATGTATAATAATTAGCAGATCGGTATTGTCCAGTACCTAACTGGGATGCGGAGATCTGATGGCAGTCGCTCCGTGTAAAATAATGGTAGTCGCACCTGGTTAGACCGAAAGCGGAACCTAACTTAGTTGGGAAAAGGCTAGGCAGATAGGTAGATAATAATATTAGCTCTGTTGCTGTACAGATTATGGCTAGAAAGGAAGTAGGAAGTAAACACTGAGATGACGGCTGATAGAGATGGATGGAAGGAAAAGACGTATTACGTCGTCTTTAAATAAAACCAGGATAAAGACAGGAGGATAATAATGTTGCTGTGGGTTAACGCGGTCTTTATCATTCAAGGTGAACTGGATATGACTTTGACTTTGAATATAGACTTCGTATTTGTTACGTTCCTCTAAAACTATGTATTCACTAGCAAACAATGTTTAGAATAAAAGTTGCCAATACTTTCTGAACACAACGTAATTGTTCCTAGAAACAATGTTACGGAGCTTTTTTATCAAATCGTGTTTACCGCTACAAGTTTCAAAAACACGTAGATTCTTGTTTCTGACACAATTTATGAATAAATGTTTACAATTGAATGGGGTTTTTGTGCTCTTTGTACACTCGCATCGCATACCCAGAAATTATGGAACTGTCAGTATCGTCCGCAAGGCCTAAGCTGAGCTTTGCATTTGTGTGAGAATGAATGCAGACGCGTCCTTTGCTCGGTTTAAACCGATTTATGTTGCTTTTTGGCAATCGATTTTATATGCACTCCCACAAATGCAAAGCTCAGCTTACGCCTCGCCAATTGTACCCACTGGTCGTTGATGTTAGAACCTACCTAACACTTCGCCTGAACTTGGATTAGAATCTAAGATCACATCATCCTAATCTACAGCAACTATAAATTCCTACACGATAAGATTAATCAAACGGAAAAATAAATTGCAATTATAACTTACACTTTTCTGAACACGAACTATTTTTAACAAACAAATTTGTTTTTAAATACGATAACAATTAAATACCGACCGCTATACTAATGACGTACTTCTAAGTAAATAAAGTGGTTCTTAATACCAGGTCTGAAACTAGTTTAACCTACTCACAAAACTACAATACTAGCTGAACAAAGGCAGAGAAATTTTAAGTCATACAGCCCGACCTTACCTAGAATAATTTGTAATTTTAATCACAGGTGTAAGTAGGGCAGTTGTAACTAGGTTAGTAACAAAGGGGTTGATTTGTATTAACCCTAAAACATTCACTCCCATTCAATCTAAACTTGATATGCATAATGAAGTCTGTGTATTTGATAATGTATTAAATTGAGATTCTAATACAAATTAGTAAGCGATTGATATTCGGTGTATTAATCGTGAATGTCGAATGCCTTAATAAGGCATCTGACTCCATCTAATATCCCGATATGGAAATGTCGTCCAAATAAATGTTGATTACCTTACATATTAAAGTTCTGATGTTCTTCTGCGCTTGTATTTATTGATGTGTGAGCTAGGACCAATGCCTTAAACTTTAACTCACAAAGAAAGAAAGAAAATCAATGTATTCAACATGCAAATCGAATAGTTACGTAAATAAAATACTTAACAAGCACCGTGTTTATCACACCTTGAATTAAACTATTAGACCATAATTACAGAAATCACTGATCACTCAACAATTAATTAGAGTCAAGGAATTGTTTTTCAAAATGAAAAAGAAAATTATTGACAACTATTTTCCTACCATAACATAGATTTCTTCAAACAAGAAAAGTCAATTGAGAATCCCTTAACATTAAAAGCTTGTTAGTGTTAACGAGCTTAAAGTTACCAAGACCGACCATATTTGTAAAAATGAAGTACCTACCTACCATAAGCAGTTTAGTGGCAACTTATGGTCATTAAAACGAACATTATGACCACACGCGTCGTTTTGAAACTAACCCCATGTATAGCAATATACATGATAAAGTGGTATATGAGCTCAATTTGTAATTAATGTCACTACTACTAATGTAGATCTTGTAATCTTGATCAACATTGTAAAAAATATCATTACGTATAATAAATAAGACATAATAATTATGTACTAAAATTAAGCTTCTTTTCAGGACCACCAAAGATAATCTCCAATCAAACTCAATTTGGATCTCAAGGAGATACGGTGAACATTGAATGTGCGGCGTTTGCTGTCCCCAGGATAGACAATATTGTATGGACTTTTGATGGAAGAGAAATTGATACCATGCATGATCAGGTATTGAATGTAAATGAAACCATTTCTATATACATTAAACCACAAAAAAATGCAGTTTAACATAAAATAGCAATGAACAATATGACATAAAATATGGTAGTAAAATTTCATCACATTGATGCAATAAAATTAGTTAGCGATTTCGAATTTTCATGGCATTTAATATAATTGCACTTCGCAGTAATGATGAAACGTGTCACTCAAATAATATTACTAAACAAAATTGTTATTACGTTGAATTCATGGTCTTTTTCAATATAACATACACAATATTATTCCATTGTGCCACTATAATAGTAGAGCGAAATAAAGCTAACATATTTTTAATTATAACACCTGCCCATCATTTAGTCAATCTATACATATAAAAGGAGAAGCTGACTGACTGATCTATCAACGCACAGCCTAAACCGCTGGGGTTAAAAAGTTGAAATTTTGACATTAGGTTCCTTTTGTAACTTAGACATCCACTATGAAAGGATTTTTCGAAATTCAATCCCTAAAGGAGTTAAACAGGGGATGAAAGTTTGTATGGAAAATCGTCACTCAACGGGTTCAAAATTTCACGCAAGCGAAGCTGCGGGCGAAAGCTAGTAAACCATACAACACAACAAATTTTCGTACTCCTTCATCGAACGTTTTATCAATTAACCACTCCTCTTCATCCAGGACTACGCATTCCTCGAGGAGCTTCAGACGGGAGGCGTAGTGAACTCAACACTAATCATCCGAGAGAGCCAGTCAAAACATTTCGGGGTCTACAAATGCAACGTATCCAATGACTATGGAAGCGATACCATGGAAATTGTCTTGAGGCCTAACAGTAAGTTGTTTCACTTAAGTTAATTTATGTTTAATGAGAATTAAGTAACTTGAAAGTGAACATTCTGTGTTTACTTCTGAACCAAAAACAATTATGTCGCATTTGACATTGATCTTGGAACCATTTGAGAATGCCGGTTAAGATTGATGGTGCTAAAATTTTTTTATTTGCTTATCTACTGGCGATGCATTACGTAACAATAAAGGAGTGTAGTTTTGTAGGTTTTTCTCAAACAGAAGCGTTGTTCACGCAAGGTACTTTAGCAAGAAGGTCCATAATTAGATACCTTAAAAAAATCTTCATTCTGAACGTCATTCTCCACAAGTCTTCCATTCTAGGCTTTTAGCTGACTTGATCAGTCTGCCGAGGTACCTCATTCATCATGTGAGGTTTATATTAATGCTGTTTTAGGTTCAGAATCAACATCTTGTGATATTGTGTTTACAACCGTTTTTTTCTAATTCTAAATATCTTTACTGTGTCTACTATACTTATCTAATACTATAAACAGGGTAATATTAAGAAGTGAAAAAATCTTGTTTGTGTTCGGTCTTAAAAGATGATGAGGGTCGTCATTACACTCATTGTTTTTTATTAAGTATTTTACGACAGCTTCTTTACGAGTTTTGAGTTTACGACTGTTCGTTGGTAGGAAATTGAAAGAAAGGATAATCTTCTATTTAATGGTCTTAAAGTTAATGTCCTAGAATGATGCGATTTGCTTTAAAAATTAGCTTTATAGTTTTTATAGTGAAATATTTCTGATTAGAAGATTAAAAGTTAGGGGTTTTACGTTTTTGAATATGTTTATTAATCTGCCTTGTCATATCATAATTGGATTATTATTATTAATAGTACAATTTGAATGAATCTTTTAAAATAAAACATCATAATTTACATTGTATAGCTAGTAACTATAAAAATTAAGATATCGAGGAGATTGTAACCCCATTATTTGAAGAATGACTTTTGTTTATGGGATAAAAATCTTGTCATACTGGATTTTTGGGCCGTGTTAGTTCTGATACGTGTAACTTATGACCAATTTAAAAGAAATAACAGTAATTCTGTATTGCGTCAATAAGTCTGTGACTTCATTTATTTCATTCGAAAATTCGTTAATAGCTCCCGTCCCCCGGTCAAAAGGACGTCACTATTATTCTCTCGGCTGACAGAACCGCTATTACAGCTTCAACGGCCGTGCATTATCGTAAATGTATCGCCATTTTGACTTTATAACCCTCACATAACTATAGCCCATCCATCTTCGGTCTCTTTACAAAATTCACTTCTATTTTTTCGGAAAATGTTCACACTAGATTGGTTTTAGGCTTTTGTACTACGTTCAATCTTGATCGAAGGTCTTAGACCAAAAATTTGTCTAAGACTGGATAAAATAAAATCTATTTTGATGGATACTGTATTTTTTTGGTTCTTTTAGTATTTGTGGAGCGAAACGACGCCAAAAAATATTAAGAGCACCCATAAAAGATATGAGTTGGTAATTTATTTTCAAAATTGGAAGTTATCTCGATCTATCAATTTATTTTTAGATGGCTAGATGGTTCTTAGCAAGACTTTTCCATGGATATTTCATTAAATCCAAAACTAACAAATATATTTTGTTTTAGAAACATTCCCACTACTACTGATTCTATTCGGAGTAACATCAGGCACAATAATGGTGGCAGCAGTTATAATGCTAGTGATACTATGTCAAAGAAAGCAAAGGAAGAACAAACAGACACAGGTGGCTGAGAAACCAGATGTGACCGTGACAGCTGAAGAATTGTATAAAGAGAATGATAGGAATTCTAATATAAGTGATCTAAAGTTGGAATTGAGGCAGGCCAATGGGAGCTGTGAAATTGTAAGTACAAAGGTATGTTTAAATGAAGTCATTAATGACGATATATATGTATAATAATAATAGGGATGGTAATAAACAAGTCCTTTGTAATACAGCGCGAGTTGAAATAACCGACGCGGAGAAAAAGAAAATGTTGTTCTTATCGATAGGTAAAGACCACGTAAATCTAAATAATAGGACTATTTAACTGTTGAAGAGTTGAATCGTAATATTAAACCGACTGACTCATAATAAATGTCCAAAAATAGTACTACATTATTTTTATTAGTCTGAAAGTTCAATAAGAAAAATATTAGCAAAAATTTATATTTGCAAACAAAATGATCCTTAAGGGATATTTTTTATTTATTTTGCAGTATAGACTAAAAAATGCCTGAACTTGTCATTACGGTCTGTGAATAAGTACCAAACACAAATCCAATAAAAGAAAGTATGCTTTCAAACTTTACTAGGAAATCTACTGCCAGTAGAGTCTAATTATCTGCTCATACTCATAATAGGGAAACAAATAAGGGACTAACGTACATGTATGAAGTAATTAAGTCCATAATAATATCAATAAACTTTTTTTCTAGGACTACTCAAATACAGGATCGGATAGCACTCTATGTTCGAACGCTAAACTTGGCAGCGGTATACCGCTTGCCGGTACAGTGCCTCTATCATCTATAAACCAGACGAACGCATACCAGCCGTATAGATATAGTAATGACTACTCGGATCCCGCGTACGCTGATTGTTATAAGGTAATGGAATTTGTAATGTGTCTATCAATATTCTATTCCATATCTTGTATGATCTTGAAAGGAGAATCGTGTAACTGTTTCCTGTATGCATTTACGGACGCTTATGTATCTTTTTTTATTTGTAAATATGAAAGGTATCATTTCGTCAGTGAAGTTCTAACAGTGCGTAAGTCATTTTGTGACAAAAACAGACAACACTGTGAAAGCCACAATATTACAATGAAAAAGATTATTAGGATTTTCAAAGGTTTATTAAATCATCAAAGAGTTTATTTGTAATGATAATTAAAAGCAATATTGTGTTCAGCGTAGGTTACGCTCGTTTTAAATATTTTTTTTCCATTCTCTTGTAAAGTAGCCATTTTTGACTTCCGCACTGTTAGTTCACTGACGATATTTTAAAGTTGTATAATATCATTTGTTATTAATGTTATTAATAAATCCATATACACTTTTCGATCAACTTTTGGATTACCATAAAATTTTAGCCAAATGCAAACTTATCTAAAAATAATTAACATGGAATGTTAGATAGAAATTCAAAATTTTTTAACGACTATTTTCTTAAGTTTCGTCTTTTCAAGTTGTATTGACTTATCAGCTTTTAGTTTAGATTGTGTAAGTATCGCTTTCATCATTATTTAGTTCCAAGTTATTATCATTGCATTTTCTTCAATTTGAACATTTACTTTTAGGTGAACGGCTTCAGCAACGGTTACCAGACGTATGTGCATTACGGTCACGACTATACTCCTGGATCTTTGAGGGTACAGTCTCCTACCATGAGCAGCGATAAACTTACGCCTAATAGGTAAGATATTTGATGAATATTATCTGATGTCAGTAACTTTATGAACAATGTAGGGTACAGATAGGATATTTCATTATTACCTACTAAACACCTAGTTTAAAATCATCAATGTCTTGTAATTCTTGTTGTTTCAATAAGATTTGAAAAAAATGCTTCTCTGTATGAATCAATGTTTTTACAGGGGTTTTATTTTTTATTTTTATTACTTGACTTGGTCGCATTAGACCCTCGTCGCACTTGATGGTAAGCGCAGACACGGTCTAAGATGGAGCACACGAATCCAAGTAACAGAGATATAGAGAGATTCCCCTATACCCCTCTGGCTCTCACCTATACACGACGGAACACAGTAAACTGCTTGACTTTAATGTGAGGATGGTAGCTAGCCAGGCGGACCGTAAAGATCCTACCACCAAGCAAAATTCTCTACTTAATATACATACACGTCCTTCAGTATTATTTCAGACATGCTACACGTTGTATAATGTGTGTGGGTACCATGGTTATCCAAAATATTCTCGACGGTATGTGGAGTCCGAAAACCCGCACCAGCCTGGCGTGGTTGAATAAGGCCCTTTTCATTCTTAAGAGAGAAGTTGTACACAGTTTTACAGTCGTAAGGCGCTATTGTGTTTATTCTTGAATATTTTTGTAACAGGTCTGTAAACGGCAGTCTACCAAGAAGCGTAGATACGCCTTCGACAGTGCAGTTCAATCCTGGTAGCGGGTCACAGAACAACTCGTTGCAGCGCAAACAGAAGCGTCAGGATAGCAGCAATGCGTTGAACAATCTAGGATTGCCGACTACTGATGGTAAGTTTAGATACAATGTTTTGGTAGCCAGCGTCTGTGTGGATCCTGGTTAGGAATAAAGTAGGTTTCTCATTCGCCAGTGATCAGGGGTTTCTTTCAGAGGAATGAGATGTTCACTCTGCCTAGCCTTTTCCCAACGATGTTGCAATCAATTTACAGAATAACCCAGTTACAGGGTAAGGCCGATATTCTAAGGTTAGACCGGTTGACAGACTTTCATGCTTCTGACTACCCGTAATAGCTGGAGAGCTGATGACGAATTTCCGGTACGTACTTTAGGCACCCTGAAACTATAATAGCGCGTACTAATCAATGTTGGTGAACCTGAAATCGAGGGTCTGGCTGCGCGTTTGCGGTTATTATGCTACTGCGCTGTACTTCACTTTAAAAAAAAACATCCCAAAAAACGTGTTTTAGGCACGATTAGTACGCGCTATCATAGTTTCAGGGTGCTTAAAGTACGTACAGGAAATTCGTCATCAGCTCTTGGGCTATAATGACTGTCATAGGTATTCGTGTGACAACCAGGACCGACGACTTAACGTGCTCTCCAAGGCACGAAATATAACGAATGGTCACCCATCCACGGACTGACCGCGGCAAACGCAGCTTAACCTTACAAATCATATGATCTGCGCGATTTTTAATTAGCTCCGAGCAGTAATAACAGCCGAATATTACCCACAGATCATCATTCAGCCGAAAGACGTCCACTGTTGGACATAGGCCTCCCCCAAAAGGGGGGGTTAGCCACAATCGCCACGCTTTTCTTTTCTCTTTTCTATCGTGTCGGCACAAGCTATACAAGAATAGCTCATGCCGTGGTGAAAAGATTAGCCAGTCAGCAAGGATGGTAGCGAGGCTGACTGCCCAGGGTGCGCCGGACGTACCGAAGTATCGTCACTCGTGGTGGCTCTTTTCATGCACCCTAATCGCTACGCTTGACAGACGGGTTGTCGATCGCAGTGTGGTTGTTAAAGTACTCAGAGAACGCTGCTGCCCATCCTCTAGTGAATCCCTTAGTCGCCTTTTACGACACCCACGGGAAGAGATAGGGTAGTGCTATTCTTTACGCCCGGCACCACACGGAAGCCCACATCCACAGATAAAAAAAACTAAAAAATATTTGCTAAGAACTTGTCACGTTGATCATTAATTTTACACGGAGAAACATAAAAACTGTGAATAGTCGCTGTATTTGTTCTCTAGTTAAACCTAATACAAAAATAACCCGTTAAAACATTTCTCTTTTAGAGATGAAGCCATAAACAACGACACAGCTATTTCAAAGCAAACGATCCTAGTACATACTCCTTGTATCGTACGTTCTGACGTAATACTTTAAAGGCTTTTAAAAGGAAAAATCGTTTGTGAAATATTTCCTCCATACCGTATTCAATAAAATTTGGCTTTAATGTTTCGATGTAAAGGAATTTCGTTCAGGAAATCGAAAGTAACATTCGGTATGGGGAAATGAGAAATATATTTGTATTTGTTATAGTAATGCAATTTGGAATTTGAATGGTTGGATGAGTGAATAAAGAGGTACTAGTCTACCTGACTGTTGTTTATGGCAAATTGTATGATAAACACAGAGGTTTTTTTTTTAAATCGTTGCCCCTCACTAAGATTTCTCTTGTATCGTGGGTGCCTTTACAGACACAAATCTCACATACACAAACGCCCAGACCCGAAACAACCATCTGTAGGCTATACAAATTTTTGTTCCGTGTGGGAATCGAACCCACGACCCGTAGCGCAGCAGCCAATCGCTTAGCCACTACACCAAACGTGTCGTCAAACTTATAACTACAATACCTATACAGTCAGTCTCGCTTGTGCTGCGTTCCGATGCGGACGTGTTTACGTATTGTTTATATCGATTAGCGCGGCGCAAGCTGTTGCTCGTAATTACTCGCCATGAGTAACGAACTTGTAGCGAATGAGTTGCTGGCGTTCCTGCAGCAGAAGCTGGATGTGATGGACGAGGTGTCAGCTGTCCAGATCTGCGCAACGAACTTCAGCGAGGAAGACATAGCTGCTGCCAAGCTGTTGTTGTTCAGTGTGCTGAACAAGCGCGACCAGATGGTGTCCCGCCGGCGTGACGGGACTAAGAAAAGCCTGCAGGATATTATCACGCTGTTCAAGGAGACCGACCCTGACGACGTACCGACGTTTGTGGCGAAGGAGCTACACAAGCTGCCTCCCGTCACTTTTGACCACGTCGATGTAACGAGCCTTCTGAAGGACATAGTTTTTCTGAAGGCCAGTCTCGCGGATATGCAAGCGAAGTTAGATGCATCCCAATACACCGTCGCCGAATTGCGTAAGGAAGTCAGCGAGTTGCGCAACAGTGTGACGGTAACTAGGTCACCAGTCGATGCATCTAACGTAAACATGCGTCGCGGAGCCGGCCTCGATACATCGGCGTCGAATTCCGCGTCAGCAGTTTCGTCGCCAGCGCATCCGTCGATTGCTGAGACTGCAGTGCGCCCCGCCTGCGCACCCCGCAGCCCCGTGCCCCTCACCGCGGCCACACCGCGCAGCGCCGCCCCCGCCCCTCGCCCCGTCCCGCTGCCAGTGTCTGCAGCCCCGGCGAAACCGAAACGTGGGGATTTCGCTAGCGTCACCGCGAGCGCCCCTTCCAGTATTAAGCCTATGCCAGACAAGGCGCCGAAAAAGGCTGATGAGGATGGTTTCGTGACTGTGCAAAAGAAGTGCCGTCAGAGAACCAAAAAGAACTGCTGCGGCACGGCTCCTGAGGAGCCGAATATGACGTTTCGTGCCGCGATGCCAAACACTCCGGTGTACATCTCCCGCATACACTACACCACTAATGCGGAGGACATCGTGGAGTATGTACGCCAAAAGGCCAAGTCCTTGGTGAGAGTGCAGCTGCTGGAATCGCGCCGTAACGCCAACTTCAAGGCGTTTGTGGTGCGAGTACCAAAGTGTCTTCTGCACCTCGTCATGGAGGAGAACTTTTGGCCGGAAGGAGTGGTGTTCCGTCGCTTCCGCGGACAAGTGCCACACGATCGCACAACGACAGTGCATAAGTGAAGTTTATAATATTATGTATTAGTTTATAATTTTATATTGTTTTTATTATTTATGTATTAGTTTTCTATGGGCCAAGTTGCCTGAAATAAAGGATATTATTATTATGTATCTCTCTTTAAATCACGGCTCATCCTCCATGTGGAAGATGTCCGGTCCTTTGGAAGGCATACACGGGGACACAGGTCCAACGCGCAGAGGCCCCTTTGAGAACTTTAATCTAAAATTAAAAATTAAATTAAATCTTTATTATTATTATTATTATACAGGGTGTAAACTATTACAGGTGTAGATTACCAAGAGAGGGTTAAAAAGGGAATCAAAAAAATTTTTTTTTTCTTGCTCTCTTTTTGGTTGGTCTTTTCTAAACCACCTTTTAAGGTTTCAATAAAAAGAAAAGCAAAAAAAAAATTGCTATAAATATAATATGTGGTAGAAGATTTTGATGCCACGCATAAATAAATGAAAGCACGACGACACAACTAGCGGGCACGATTAGCGCGATATCGCTCCGCGCAGTCAGTTAACTTGGGGTTAACTAAAATGATTCGAAAACAGAACACCATGTTTTCTTGATCATGCGGTTTAAAAGTATTTGACTGAAAAAATCTAATTAGTCCGTCAGTTAGATTATCAAAAAACATTTGACCCGTATTTTTTCTTTTGTTACGTAAACCAAAATTGACGAAGATACGACACTTTTAAAATTGGCAAAACGTCACAAGCAAGTACAATTTTTACTTGCTTCTGACGACACAAGCCCCCACTCTCGAGTTTTGATGCCTTTTATCTTTCCAAATATTCATAGATTTAACAAAAGGAAAAATACGTGTCCATTATTTTAAAAACTCTAACTGGCGGACTAATTAGATTTGCAATTTATTGATGCTGTCAATATGCCTACGAGTATTACGCGAATTCGTTTAAAGTGTAGTTGTTTAAAGCCCAACAAATTTTCGAATCCATCACAGTTTGTCAGACTTAGAGCGACTACTACCATTCGTGAGACCAGTTGGGGAATATATTATTATTATCAGTATAATCTAGTGATAGCTTGAACGCTAAAGGGTTGAACGCTTGCCTACCACGCAAGACGGAGTCCGATCCCGGCCCACACCTCTGACTTTCCGAATTCTTTTGCGGATTCCAATTTGATTATCACTTGCATTAACGGTGAAGAAAAACATCGTCAGGTAATCTGCACACCTAAAAGGGTTTATAAAAGTTCTCGATGGTATATGTCCGCACAAACCGCACTAGGACAAAGCTTTAAGGCTGAAGCCAGAAGAGCGTAATTTACGCCACGCAAAATGAGTCAGCGTAATTTTTTTGAAGAATTTAACTGACTCATTTTGCGTCATCGTGTGGCACGAATCGTGACGTTGTATGAAACCGAAAGTAACTGAAATTGAGCGACTCAATTTACGTGGCGTAAATTACGCTCGTCTGGCCTTAGCCCTAGACATTTTTTTTTTTATTATTTGACTTTATCGGGTTTGACCCTAGTCTCATCTGATGGTAGGCGCAGATAGGGTCTAAGACACGAATCCAAGCAACAGAGATATACAGGATGTTAACGAAATCGTGTAATTCCTTCAAACCACGTGATCTACTGGTGACACAGATTAACCCTAAATGGGAATTTTCGAAAACCAAAAAAAATTTTTTTTTTTAATTTTTGCTTTTCAATTTCTGAGCCTTTTTAGAGCCTTGAGTTATCTGACTGCAAAGAGCGATATCGCGTTAGTCGTTCATTAATTTATGCGTGGCATCGAAATGTTCACACAATTAAAATCATTTTTTTGCAAAAAAAAAAACCTTATTTTTTTACTGAATCCTTATTAGGTGGTTTAGATACGATCGGTAACAAAGCCGCAAGAAAAAATTTTTTTTTTTTTTTTTATTCAAGCTAAATCCCGTGCGGGGCCTGTCTACACTAGTAGTAGATCATGTGGTTTGAAGGAATTACACGAATTCGTTAACACCCTGTAGAAGGATTACTCTATACCCCTCTGGCTCTCACGTACACATAACGGAACACAGTAAACTGCTTGACTTTATTGTGTGGGTGGTAGCTAGCCAGGCATATCGTATCCTACCACCAAGCTTATAAGGTATTTTTAATCTGAGAATCCGTGCCCTACAGTAGAACAGTTTTGGACTGATTACGCTATCAGTATAATGGATATATTATTATGGTGAAATGAGAAGGGATTTTTCTGTTTTGAATTAGTATAATCACTTAGTTACTTTCCTAATTAATTATGGGACAGGAGGTGAGATATTGAGGTGACATAATTTATCAGATATCACATGGTAATAAGCACGTATTCCTCCACTTTCTGGCATTAGTCCTGGATTTTACAAGGTTTGTTCTCAAAAACTATTTCCAGCAATAACTCCCTACTTCTTTCCAGTAAACCGGGTACCGAACGGCGGTATCATCCACGGAGTCGACGTCCGGTACGCGGCAACCTACGGCAACCCGCATCTACGGACGGGCGGAGGGCTAGGGTTCGCTAATACGGTTAATACGGCGAAACCTGCGTCTACGCCTGCACCACCACCGTATTCGTCGGTTAGAAGTTCCGTGGTGTTACCGTCAGGTGAGCTACGTTTGTCTACAGCTTGGAAAAGTGTGTGTTCGGCAACTACATGTCCTATAGAATTTACTACACTTTGCTTTAAAGAAAACAGTATTAAACAAAATGCGACATAATAAAGTGCAAACCCTAAAAGTTCTTCGTTAAGAATCGTGTACTGAATTGATTTCAGCCATTTTTAATGAGTAATTTTTTTTAATGTTCTTTTTGCTCTAATCATTCTTTTAAATGATAAAAAGAAAATTGAGCCCTATATCATTCCAAATGCAGTTAACAATGAAGAAGTAATACTTTTTTCTTAATTAAATAATATTTAAGCAAATAAAAAGCAAAATTTTAAAGTATGTATTAAATGAGTATAGCTGATAATCAAATTATTAACTAAATAAAATATATTATAATAAATTCGAAGTTACAACATCGTCTAATATTACACTGTTCGACAACTCAAAATTTTCATTTTTCTAACAGGTAACTCATCCCACTCAATCACATCGCCCACCAGTCTAGCTTCACCACAGTGTGCAACCAGCCCCATCACCACGTCAACCATGTCTACTGATAGTACGCAACCACCGGTATGTATTTATTTTATTTCTTTTAACCACTAGCGGCCCGACCGATGATCCGGATCGTCAGTGCCATTATTTATCTATTGTGTCTATAATTACAGTACTCCATAAGTCAATTGAATTTAAAAACGACAGATGGACTGTTATTAATTTTATTTGAATTACTCAAGTACTGTAATTATAGACACAATAGATAAACAATGGCAGGTGTCGTCTTGGGACGACGGCGGGGCTTTACCGGTTAAAATATTTTTTAACGTTATTTTCAAAAACAAAAGAGGAATTGTTTTTTTTCTTCTTGTGATCTAACGGTGACACCGATTGACCCTGCATGGGACTTTTAAAGAAACATTTTTTTTAAACACAATTTTCTTTCTTTTTCCTGAGTAAATTTAGCGCCCCGAGTTAACTGACTGCGCGAAGCGACATCGCGCTATTCGTGTCCACCTGCTATGTTGCCGTGCTTTCATTAATTTATGCGACGCATCGAAATATACCAACAAAATAAAAAAAAAAACAAAATTTAGAAAAAAAAATTGATACCTTAATATTTATTTTAGACACTATCGAATGAGGAAAACGAAAGTTTTTTTTTTTTATCTATGTCCCCTTGCATGGTTTACTAGGAATAGATCATGTGGTTTTAAGAAATTACACGAATTAATTTACGTTTTGTATTTTTTTTTCCTATTATTTCCTGCTTTAACAAAAAAGTATTTCTCTCAGGTTGGTGTAGCGACATCATCAGCGACGCCACAATCGCCAAGTGCACACTACATTCTGGCGCCATCAAATAGGACTATTAGTAATGCGACTGTAACTAAAAAAGGTGAGAATGAGTTATACACTGTAACATTAATTTTAGTTTAGTCGCTTCATACAATTGTTTAACGCGAGGGCGATGTACGGTTTTTTTTAAATTGTCTGTTGATAAAACAGCCCATCTGATGGAACGTGATTATCGCTGGTTAAATAAACACTAACAACACTGAAAAGGTTGCTGATGCGTTGCCAATCTTAGACACAAAGTTGGAAAGTCTCATATGCATGTAATTCCACCGGCAAGGGTATAGGAACACTACAATGCTGTTTGGCGGGAGAGTGGTGGCAGTACTTCTACAGACAAACTTTTTCATAAGGAGCTCTACTGCTACCAAAAGCTACCTTCAAAAACTGATAATATCAAAATCTCGTTGAACCACTATTTAGAGTAGATAGTTCCACTGTGTATGTTATCATTTTATTTCAAAATAGTGTAAATTACAACATAAATGACTATTACGTGTTTAATAATGAAAAGTCAGCGTCAAAAAAAAATTACAATGTTGAAAAATTGCCGTGTAACTGTAATATTATTTGCTCCAATGATAAAATTGATCCAAAAATTCAAAAATGGTAATCTACATAAATTGCTGACTGATCTATGTAGTATTACTGTCACTAAACGTTGATTTTCAAAAGAGAGTTAATGCGTAATGTAGATAATAGTTTATGGACTATAGTACAAAAAAAAGAAATAAAAATAGGACCATTACGAAAAATTTAAAAAAAAAATGTGGGCGGAAATAACTTGACTTTTTAGTAGCATGAATATATTTTACTTATCTATATTTTATTGGTAGATAATATAATAATAAATTCACTAATCATAGTGTACTTTTAGAATGTAAACATAAAATTTCATTTTATTTATGCGCATAATTTCAACTATTGAAAGGACTGCTATTGCACTATTACAATTCCAGCGCTCCGGAAATCGAATACGGCATCTATCATACAACGTCAAGCGAGTAAATAATTCACGCTATGTTGAAAACCAGGCACTAAATCATGAATAGTATTTTGAAAACATCGCCACTGATCTATGAGTTTTAGTTCAAGAATTTTATACAGTTGTTTAAGGAGAGAATTGCTGCAAAAGTAGACATGGGCCAACCAAAAAATACTCTAATAGTAACGGTAAAGAATAAAAATTAAAAATACTTGTTTTTACTCTACAGGCTGTAAGGGTAAACACCGTTATCCTTGAAACCAGTGGTTTGGTTTCATTCTTAGAACGTAAAATCAATTAAAAATAACAAACCTTTTTTTTTGTAAATTTTTCATTTTTCCACGAAAGCATTTCACCCTACGCGCGGGGGCAATAAGCTACGGGAGGGGGCGCGGGGAACTCGCCACGTGGCCTGACGCACGGCCCCGCACAGTTCGCTACCCCATTCAGTCAGCTGTCTCGCAGCTACCGAATGTGTGTACGCCGCGTCGTAGCGCCGCCGCGCCGCTCATTTCTCGCGCGTGTATACTCTTTTTTTTTACTCTTTCCTATGTTTTTATGTTCACGTCAACTACCCATGATTTGAGTAATAACGGTGTTTACTCTTACATGCTGTATAGTGTTTATGAGTATTTTACTCGACCTCGAGTAGATATGAGTAAGAATCTTTATTCAAAAGTCTTCAAATTAAAACAAGGATCAATGCTTGATAATTACTACTTTTATACAACGATCAAACGTCTAATTTTATAAATAAAATTGTAGTTTATCAGTGAATATTTTTATTTGATAGTAGATAAATATAGAACAATTAGTTGGCATTCATAGGTACGGTCAATATCCTGATAATTTTGATTTTTCGTAGCTTTTTTTTATTATTTCTGTTGGTCGTTTTTGACTCTAGTCACACCTTAAGTAACGCAGGCAATGTCTAAGATGGAGCACGTGTATCTAAATAGAGATATAGAAGGTTCTCCTGCACCCCACACATCCTCTATACAGCATGTAAGGGTAAACACCGTTATCACTCAAACCATGGGTAGTTGATTTAAACATAAAAATATAGGATCGAAAAAAAAAAACAAAAAAAAAATACGCGCGAGAAATGAGCGGCGCGGCGGCGCTACGACGCGGTGTACACGCACTCGCTAGCGAGACAGCTGACTGACTGGGGTAGCTACCTGTGCGGGGCCGTGCGTCAGGCCACGCGGCGAGTTCCCCGCGCCCCCTCCCGTAGCTTGTTGCCCCCGCGTATAGGGTGAAATGCATTTGAGGAAAAAGGAAATTAAAAAAAAAAAAATGTTATTTTTCATTGATTTTAGGTTCTATAAATGAAACCAATCCACTGGTTTCAAGGATAACGGTGTTTACCCTTACAGGCTGTATACGCTGTGTCACTGATTTGCTCTATACACGCTGTGTCACTGATTCGTTTGCTTGCATTTGAATTATCACCATTTTTTAAGGAAATCAGTTTTTTTTTACTTTTCCCCACACTCCGATTTCTCCTGTATCGTGGTTGCGTTTACAGACACAAATCTCACATACACAAACGCCCAGACCCGAAACAACTATTTGTAGGCCATAAAATTTTCGTTCCGTGTGGGAATCTAACCCACGACCCGTAACGCAGAAGCCATATGCTCAGTCACTGCACCAAACGTGTCTATGTCATGTAATTATTCATGTTGTTTTTCTTTTCAGGTAACGGTCACCAAACACCGTTAGCGACACATGTATAAGTTAAGTTTAAAACATTTTTCTATAAAGACTTTGGATGAATTTACTACGCAATGACTTGTGTATCAGTGTACTATAGTTATTTTTATTTAATTTTAATTTAGAAGTATTTTCCTCAGGTCACTTCTACGGTCAAATTAAAGGAATGTAATCAATTAAACTTTTGTAAATTATAACAGTTATTTTTCAAGCATTTTCTGTGAATTTTAATATGAAATGTATACTAAAAATAAATTTGTTTTGACAGTAAAATGTTTGAATAATAACTGTGAGCCTCTATTGTCCTTGAAGTCGTATAGCTAGCATGTTAGTGTTCAAAAATCTAGGTTATAGATCGTAAAAAAATAGATTACCACAAAAAAGTTCTTGTCACAACCGAATTAGGCAAAGATTGATCGGTTTGAGCCTTTCAAGACGTTAAGTAAGCCTATTGCGTGTATTACCTTATAGGTGTTTTATTTAACTGGTAAAATGAAAATGCTGAGTTGGCACCGTTTTGCTATCTGGCTTACAAAGAAGAATCGAGTTTTTTTGTACCTAAAATGTAGTACTTATTAACAAAAGCTGTAAATAAAACCGACCTACAAAACCTTTTTTCATAATTTTGTAAAATTCACATACAAAAACCTAAGATAACGTTTCTGATACGTACTTTATCCATTTTTTGAAGATTTAATATAGCCCTCGGATTTTAGAGAAAAAAAACGTTTTTTTCTTTTCGAAAATAAAAAAAAACTTTTGTTTGTTTTAATTTAAATTATTATTATTAAAAAACAAAACAGTGTCACTACAGCATTGAACCTTTAAGTCAATTCTTTAAAAGTTGTTAAAAACATGTAAATTTTTGTCAATTTCGTATAACCCGACTGAGACTGGTCTTGTTACTATTGTATTAAAGTGTGTATAATATTAAATTAAATATATTTGAATGTAATGATGGAATTTTTCTTAAGAGAGATATATGAATTAGTCTCGAATATAAATGTCCTTTGATAAGCTAATATCTAGGCAATTTCTCCTATTTTTTTTTAGCTTTTTTCTTTGTCAAAATAAAGAAACTAAATTACGGTGCGATTGCGTGTTTTTTTTTATTAATACCGTATGTTTTTATATGAAAAATAATAAAAATAAAATAATGATAATAATAAAAATTGCAGCCGAAATAAATAGGTAAGTACTATAATTTTATTTACTATCCGTATAATAATAATGCTGTCTTGGTATCCCTAGCTTTAACTTATGAAAGGACATTGTGAAAAGCTTAAAATGAAAGGAAAACCATGCTGCACTCTCTTCAAAAGCATGTGTTCCATTTTCATAAAATCATCGCCTTTAGAAACCTACCTTTTTTAAATTTCTTGTATATAAAAATCAAAGTCAATTTTATTAAAAACCTTTAGTATCATAATAATTACGTAATGTTTTTTTTTATATTTTAAAAATGATTTTATGAGTTATACATTTTTATAAATAAAATAATAATATTGTGTAAATGTAAAAATGAAGGTAATAATGTTTTATAGTTTTCTGTTATACCTTTTATTTTCTAGAAGTTACATATCAGAAATAAGTAATCATTCGTATTGTTTTTATGTCTTCGATTTTGTCAATTAGAAAAATATTTTATAATTATGAAATAAGCTTTAATTTCTCTAAAATGTGCCATTTTCATGATATCTCAAACATGTCTTGCATAATTTGTAAATTTACTTAAAATGCACTGTTCTTCCATTCATTTTCAAAGTGCAATATCAATTTAGATTTTTATTTTCAAAATGACGGGCATATTTTGAAATAGGATAACAAAAAAATGTTTTTTACTAAAAAAAACTATTTTTTTGCTTAATATGTCCAGCACAGATTTAAATATGAAAAAAATCAATTAAAAAAAGTTAAATTAATTAAAAATAATACGGCTTATCACAATAAATGCTCAATAAAATAGAGAAGTCAACATTTCATTTAAAATTTTCAATTCAAGACTGATTAGACTAACCTACACAACACGCCTATTTTTTTCAACTTAATTGATTTGTACTCTTGTTGTTATTCGAGTTGTTATATTCATCTTCTCATGGTAACTCCAAAACAAAAAAAAAAAATATTCTAAAAAAAATGCCGCGATAAAATGTTTTTTTTTACTTCACTCATTTTTTCATTAATAAGTACATGATGATTCATGATTATATTCAGGAAAAAAACGAAAAGATAAATACAACAATTCAGAAACAAACTGTTTTACTATATCAACGAAAAAAGAAATGATTTGATGATTGAGTCAATAAAATTGCTTCAATAACAAAATGGCCTATAATTGCAGTTTCACAATGTGTATCGAAATATAATCGCCTTAGGAATCATCTCATCCGTCTTGTAATATTAAATATTATCTCGATATATTTTGTATTTTTTACCTTATTTTTATTTAAACTAAACAAAAATATTACTAAAAATCTTTGTAAAATAAAAATTTAGCAAAAAATATAACAATTCATTTCAATGTTTATTTTTATAATAAAAAATACAAAAAATATCGAGCATTTCACTAGCTAAATATAAAACTGCTTACACACTCGCGATTTTAACTTTCGGAACACGCAAAAACGTCTGTGTGTAGGGTGGTTTATGTCGATTATTCCTCTTGTAATAAAAACTATTATTATGCTAGATAAATAATTATTTTTTCTGTGATACATAGATTAAAGTGTTTTTTGTAAATATTAATCGCTATATTAATATGTGAGTGAAATTGTTAAGAAAAATGTACTACTTAATAATAAAAATGTAAGGCTTTTGACTTTGTGAACTAATTTAGCCGATAGAGGAGAGGAGAGTTATGTTTTATGGAGTGAGGAAAAAAAAAGTAGATAGAAAAGCGTAACGATTGAGTTATAAAAAGTTGCAACTTGTAAATTAGTAAAATTGTACAAACTACTTTTCTAAATAAAACGGAACTTTGGCCTATGTAACATGTGTCTTCTTTTACCCTCAGGGAATCTAATTTACTTTTCCGATGTCAAAGTACGAAACTCTTTGTGAATACCGGGGGAACATATTGAGTGATCCTTTTTGGCATTTCATATGACTAGACGTTTATTTCGTTATTTTTGCCGAAACCAAAAGTTTTCGAATGAATGCTTTTCAATTTTCATCAGTATCATTTTTTTTTGTATTTTTTTGGTATTGCGTATATACGAGTAAGTATACATGTTTCTTTATTTGCATATATTTGTATTCATAAAAGATAGATTTTATGTTATTTATGATTTTGAAAATTAAAACTAATATTTTTTAATGATTTAATGTAAATAAAATGTCACTTGATATCAACAGAAAAAAAAGTCGACAAAATTATTCTTTTTTTACTTTCTATTAACTCCCGAATAGGGAAATTTCATCATAGATACGTTTATTATTTTCGTATAATATTTCAGAATTTGTAAGATTTTTTAGCCATCATAATTCTGACCAATGGGTGTTTTTTTTTTTTAATTCTCTTCTTCATCCATATATACAGGGTGTAACGGAATGGGTATATACATCGAGAAGGCAGGGCTTCTTTGGATGATACCAAACGATATGGCAAGGTTTTTTTTAATCCTATCTTTACGTGTATTGAAGTTATGAGATTTTTAAAAACATCGATACCAGAAACCGAACTTTTAAAATTCGAATAAACACATCACTAGCACTAAGTCAGCTGATCGGTGTCAGCGAACTATTTGTAAGTAAAAATAAACCTCTTACTCCTGGTATTTCTAGAGAAATGGTTCCGCATGTTTATTTTTTTGTTTGAAAAATTTTATTACTGACTTTTCTTTTAGCTATCATTTGGAATAAGCAATTTTATCAATCCGACAAATGAATATCCGCCAATGCCGACAGTATTGTCTGTACTCGTATTTTGCAATTATGTGGATAAATCTACCTATTCGCTGTTTGGTTTTTAATGTGTTTGTTTTTATTAGCAACATAATACTTTGACTCCACGGTTGCCTTACAAAGTGGCTAAGCCATGAACTGCTGCGCAGCGTGTCGCGGGTTCTAACCTCGCACGGAACAAATACTTTTATGACTTACACATAGTTGATCCAAGTATGGGTGTTTGTGTATGTGAGTTTCTTTGTTTGTAAACTCAATCAAAATTGTGACCATATCATAATTTTTTCCGAGTTTTGAAATTCGATTCACCTTACTATTTGCTTGAAGATTGCATAAAAACGAAGCGATTCGTATAATCATCAAATCGTTTTTCATTGAATTGATTGAGATAATACATTTCCAGGTCTTGTTTTTTTTTTAAATTACTTAGTAATATTATTGTTTGCCATTTAAACTTCTTAGAATGAAAAATCGATTTAGTAAAATAATTAAGTCCAACTGAACCCCAAAACATCATCTTTTTCGTATGTCTTGGACTCCTGGTACAAATAAAATTATAGTGGGTTCCGTTCATGATTTTTAAAATAAAGTTGATATCTTTTTTTCTTATAATAATTATCATGGAAACTATGAACAACAACTTAAAAGTTTGTTTTTAATTACAAAGGCATAGCAAGCATAATTATTACTTTCTGTCTGTGGTTAGTCTTAACTGGAGAACAATATCGGAATTTTATGCTCTGTCGATGCGGTGCTGTTTGGTAAATGGATTTTAACCAAGTAGTTTTTCGACATCGTAGACCTGGAACTCTATGGAACTCAAAGGGCACGAAAGAACAGAATGAACTTTTAGTCAGTAAGAGACTGACAGTCCCTTTCGCTCCACCTAGGGCGAGAAGATTCATTTAAATGAGATACCACACAAAGGATATTGGTTCGACCACGTGTCTTTCTTTATGTTTATTTTAATCCGAAATTCCAAATTATGTCAAAAATAAATTAAAATATTGTAAAAATGTCGCAAAACGCATAATGTGAAAAGAAATTAAATAAAGTACTAAGACTGCATGAGTAATGAGAATTGATATTGCAAAAATGAAAATACTTCGCTTAAAGAACCCTGATTTCGTCGTACTTAGGTTTAGGGGGCGTGGTCAGTTGCCGTCCTTGTCGTGTCTTGGAGTCCTGTCCACAATTAAAATGACAATGGGTTCCGTTCATGTTTTTTTTTAATAAAGTTGAAAACATTTTTTTTTTCTAATAATTATGACGAAAAATATTAACAACAATTAAATAGTTTATTTTTGATTACAAAATGATACACGTACGCATAATTAATTAATTGTTACTGTTTGCATGGTCTGCCGGTGATGTTTGCTTTACATGTTTGTTTTACATGATGTAGTGTCGGGACATCGTGGTCCTGGAAGGAACAGGATGAACTTTTTAGTACTGACTAAAAATTTCATCCTATTCCTTGGGACTGTCAGTACTAACTGACAGTTCCTTTCGCTCTACCTAGGGCGCGAGGACTCGTTTAATGAGATAACCATACAACAAAATTGATTTCATTACGTCTTTATTTTAGTCCAATTTATGTCAATCCTACTTCCTACTAATGTTGTAATTATGTGAAAGTTTGTTTTGATGGTTGGATAGATGGATGGATGTTTGTTCCTCTTTCACGCAAAAATCTCTGAACGGATTTGGTTGAAGTTCGGTTCACAGATAGTTCATAACCTGGCTCAATAAATAGGATATTTGTATCCTGATTTTATGTTCCCACGGGATGATTTTCAAATTGTAGCGGGTGAAACCGCTGGCAACAGTTTTTTTTTTTCGTGGTAAAATCATCAAATGAGTCCTCCCACCCCGGGCAGGGCCGGAGGGACTGTCAGACTTGTACTGACTAAAATCCACGGTGGTCCTTCAATAGCCCTTTACGTTCCGGGGTCACGATAATGAGATAAGTCCCGCGACCCCGGCTGGCAACAGCTAGTAGTAATAAATAAAATGCTTGCAAAAACGTCGCAAAACTGTTAAAAGAAAATAATTAAAGTACTTACTAGCACTGCATAAAAAATAGGAATTGTTATCGCCGTATTGAAAATTGTTTGCATAGAGAACCCTGATTTCATTGTTAGTTGGGGTTTAGGGTAAAGTGAAATTGATGTCCGTGTATTTTAAATTACTCCTGGTACAGACAACTTTGAATTGTTTAAAAATAACTTAAATAAGTAGTTAAGTAGTTCTCAAAGGGGCCTCTGCGCGTTGGACCTGTGTCCCCGTGTATGCCTTCCAAAGGACCGGACGTCTTCCGCACGGAAGATGAGCCGTGAATACAGAGAGATATCTCCTGTAAATTGATAAATTCCATACATAATCCTTATTTTATGTTGGTTCCCATTACTGCACCAGAAATTAATTAATTGGTTAGGTAAATACTGCGAAAGTACATTTTAATGGAACTTAGAACAGAAAAAGGATTTTGTAACATAATTTATGTTCAAATGAACCCTATTATTAACTTTCCTGCGCAACTTATGTGTGTCCTGGACTCCTGGTACATAAGTAATGCTAAAGGGTTCCGTGTTTAGTTAAAATTAAATTTAAAAAAAGATTGTTTTTGAACAAGTTAAAATGCAAATGTTTGTTCGCAGCTTGGAAAATGATTTTAGAACTTAGGTAGTAAGTAGACTCGTGATAAAAGCGGCAGTTTTCTAAAAATAGGTACTTTTACGTAAAAAAATAATAAAAAATAACATGCATAACGGAGTATCTCTAGCTCACGACTTTCGATGAACGTACAAATGTAGGTGCCTAATAATGATGATATTCGACCACAATTTTTTTAAAGTAACAAAAATATTCCTGTGAATTTCCGTTAACGTTATCGTTTTAAAATTTTAATTTTTAATTACCATAGTACCTATCTCAAATGAATTGCGTAGGTAAAGACTGAATAAAGACTACGAAATTAGAATATTACAGAAAAAAGATTTTGTAAAATAATTTATTTAAAAATGAACCCTAAATAACTTTCCTATGCAACTTTTGTATCTCCTGGTACAAATAAAATGCCAGTGGGTTCCGCTTTTAATTTAAATAGGATTGTAATAATATTCCTTGACCTTCTCATTCTGAGAAGAGGTCCGTGCCCAGCAGTGGGTCAGTAATGAGCTGACTATGATGATGATGACAGCGCTAAGTAAGTAACAACATTACAATCTGAGTTGATTGAGAGGTTGTAGTTTGATGGTTTGTGATGATAGTCTTTATTTATGTTCAATAAATAAATCACAAATAAAAATAGGCCGCAAAATGTATTTACTATGGAAATAAATTGTTAAAAGTACTAGGATCGCAAGAGTAACGAGAGTTGTCCGGACAGCGTTTGCGCACAATAACTGAACGAACCCTAATTTCGTCGGTGGTTAGGTTGGATACCTACACACACACAATGATATTTAGGGTAAATGAGCCCGTTGCAGGTTGCTGGTACGAACGTGGAGGTAACTTTACGCCTGGTTTAATGTTGATCTCCGGTAGCCTTCAGTAATAAATAAATGGAATCATACTCAACTTAACTATCGCAATTTTGATTAATCAATACTTACAAATAATACTATGGACTTATGTAGGTACCGCCGCCACCACAGTCCACAATAAAAATGATCTTATCTGTTTCGTGCGTCAACTCAGCTCTTGAGTCAATTAATGAACACCCTGGCCTAACTCTTCATTGATCGGTGTGCTTCCATGTATTAAATTGATCAGTTTTCTTGAAATTATTAATAATTGGGGAAGACTGGATGCGAAAGGCGGGGGATCGTGTGTTGTGGGTGGCGCAACTTGGGAGAGGCCTGTGTCCAGCAGTGGACAGCGATAGGCTAAGTTGATTAGTAAATTAATTTAAACAACAATTCAACAAAAATTTTAAAATAGTATTGTACAATAATTGGGCTAGCTACCCTACTACTAGGATAGTAGAAGATTTATTTTTCGGTTTTTCCCCACCGTTCTTTTGTCTTCGTCAGTGACTTCAGTCGTAGACTATTACTCGTGTCCTTCAGTCGCTCTCTCCATCCGATTCAGTGTACCGACTTGTGATTTCGTGATTGTTAAAAATGTCGTTAACTAATAGCGAATATTACGAGGTGATGATGTGTGTCGGAGCAGAAGATGGTAACCTGCGAGCTGCCCGAGACTTGTATCGTCACCGATTTATCCAGGGTAGACCAGATGCTGAGCGTCGGCAGCTGCCTTCGTTGGCGTGTTTGCCAAAATTATTTAAACTTCCTGATGAATGAATTAGACGATGTGCTCACTGTGCTTCCAGTATCAAGTTACGTGGATCTCGTGATGGAGAATACCATGGTTTTCCAACACGACGGTGCACCGGCACACTTTGCACGTGATGTGCGTAATTATTTGGACGCGCGCTTCTCTCGGTGGATCGGACGTGGTAGCAGAAGCGTGGCTTGGCCTCCGCGGTCCCCAGACCTAACTCCGTTAGATTTTTTTTTTGTGGGGGTACATTAAAAACGTAGTGTACGCAGTGCAGTGTGATACAGTGCACGAAATGAAAGTACGGATCGAGGATGCCTTCAGGACAGTAACACCGGACATGCTGCGCAATGTTCAGGTGTCCATGAACAAGCGAGCGGCCTTGTGCATACAATACCAAGGTCATCACATCGAACCCCATCTTTAAAAATGTAAGTCAATTTACTAAATTAAACATGGCTCTTAGATTTTACTGTTTAGGTATGTAATGAATGAGGGATAAAAACAAGCTAAGTAGCTAGTAGCTACCTAAATACTAGCTAAACTTTGTTCTGAATTTTAACGTAACTTTTTTACGTGTTTTTTTATTAACTAAACATTTTAATTTGTAATTTTGGCTGGATATTATCGTGTTTAAAACTGTAAATAGGGAAATTACGCATTGCATTATTACTTTTTACACCACGGAGTACCTTCCTAAATGCCTATTGCGCACACGCGCTCGCGCTCGCATTGTCGGCTCGTTTGATCGCATCAGTTCGCGCCGACATAGGGCGGCCGCGGCGGCACACTACCTACAGCGTGTACTAGGCGCACAGATCGCGAAAGAGAAACTTAATATTAGCAAATGACGTGAGAAGTTATTGACCCTCGTAGTGCAGTGACACGTTTGTTATGATTTGATTTCAATAAATCTGCGAAACCAAAAATTTGGTATCAATTCTTTGAGTAATTTATTTTGAGCTGAAACTTTGCACAGAGATTCTATACCTGATACACTCTTCACCCCTTTCGGATAGATATACCCTTTCTGTTACAGGCTGTATACATTTCGTATCCAAAACTAATACGAACCCAAAGTTTCAGAATTGTTAAATTAACAAAATAACCAACTAAAAGATATAACTCGTAAGTCTTGACGCGAAACCTACTTGCGTTGAATATTTCATGCTTCGCCTACATCATGGAGAAATTATGATTCATATATAATTCGGACAAGGACGTAAAATGTTTATCACCCCTGTTGCGTATGTGGCCTTGAAGACGGCGACAAAAAGGTAAGTAAAGTATACCACGAACAAGATACTATAATATCAAGCTGTTCCGAGAGTTGTAATGTAGCAGACGGCCCCAGGATCCCTTCAGCTAGGGACACGTCTGCTACACCAGTTATAAAGAAAGCGTATTGAGCATTCAATATCTAATACATTTTTTTTAACCTATACTGTCCCACTGCTGGGCAAAGGCCTCCCCCAAGTCCTTCCATGTACTTTTTTCTTGCGCTATCTCAAACCAGCCCTCGTGGTACGCGTCTAAGTCATCTCGCCACCTTTTTCTGGGCCGACCGCGGCGGCGCCGTCCCCCTTCAGGCACCCATTGTGTGGAGACTCTTGCCCAGCGGTCATTATGCATGCGGCTGACGTGACCCGCCTAATCCCATTTGAGCCTAGCAGCCTTTTTGCCTACGTCTATTATCCCCTTTTTGGAGCGCAGTGTACTGTTCCGTATTCTGTCTGTTCTTTTGACGCATAGAATACTGCGCTCCATTGCTCTTTGGCAAATCCCAAGGCGGGACTTTTGCAATTCGGTGAGCGACCAGGTCTGAGCACCGTAGGTTAGGATGGGCAGGATACACATATCGACGAGTTTGCGCTTGATGAGATCGGCAGATCTCCCTTCATTAGCGTCTTCATGGACCAGTAGCTTTTACATATACTTAACAATAATAAAATTCTTATAGAATAAGAGGCAAGATAGCTTTACATCCCTTGGGGTAGTCAACGAGTTCCTTCTTGTAGTTACGATGTTCGCCAATGGCCCACACAGCCTTTTGATAGAAACTGGCGGCAGCAAGCAGACCGGCTGGAGCGCATTTAGTCGTGACGGTAGTGAATAGCCAGGATCCGATCTCGTAAGTGTAGTTAGGGCAGGAGACGAAGTTGAAAAGAAGGGAGAAGGGGTTGCCATCGGGCACCGGAATGCTTCTCACTTTGGTACCAGGGAGGCGCAGGTTCTTCAATAGAATGTGGACGCTCAGGTTGCCCAGCTCACATTATATAAATGCTCCGAGTCACACGTAAAAGCAAGTGTTGTATGGAGCATTGTACAGGGGATGGTTTATGTTGTGGCATACTACATAAAATATAAACAGCCAGTAGGTAGTTTTAAAATATTATTTATTCATCAGAAAATAATTGTTTAACACTTTTATCAAAATCTCCTCTTTCGTGTCCAAATTGAAAGACCAAGACCACTAAACCTATCAAATTTCGAATCTCATAATCCAAAACGAAGTGGCCTGTCTTAGAAAAAAAGGATTTAGTATCAAAGGAAAGGAGGTGAGGATGATGATGAAAAAGGTGATATTACAGAGGCAATATTGAATGTGTCTAGGTTTGCGAATACAAGTAGAGATCAACTACGATTCATAGCATGGCACGTCTCTCCGTTGACACTGCAAGTAAAAGTGTTGGAGAAAGAATATACAACCTTATTTTTACTTTATACGAAAACCGAGACACCCCAACAAGATTTTCATCAGAACTGCCTGAATATGAGTTTTTTTTAGTAAATCTCCAAAATACACCTTAGTTTATGTCGGGTTAAGTTCCCTAAAAAGTGTGAAACGCCTGAGATATACTATGCAGGGGTTGTCTAATACACGGAAACTGACCGAGAGGACCGTCTCAAGCCTCAAGGTGTCTATTCCCGTTAACTGTTATGGGTAGAAACCTACTGAAACAAAATTGAAATATAGGAAAAAAAAAAAGTGGTGTAAAAATATGTCAATCGATTCTCCTAGTGATTCTGAACAAACTAGTTTCAGGTTTAGTATATACTAAAACTAAACTTGTATACAACGGGTCATTAGTTCAACGCAGATGTGTGCATTCTTCAATTGTAGGTCAAACTTTAACAAAAATATGGATCAGTCGCTCGACAGATTTGACGTGGCTAATTAACAAGAAGGTTTGTGTGAATGACACACGTGCGCCTCGTCGAGCGGACACTTTAATTATGCACGAGTCGAGCAATTTCTCGTGTAGTACCGGACTTAAAGAATACCACTATCTCATCTCTTCCCGTGGGTATCGTTTACGATAAGCGACTAAGGGATTCTCTAGAGGATGGGAAGCAGCGTTTTCTAAGTACCATACTGCGATCGCCAACCCGCCTGCTGACCGTGCCGATTACGGCAAACTCCCCCTCCCTTTGGGGGAGGCTTATGTCCAGCAGTAGACGTCTTCTGGCTGAATGATGATGATGATGAGTCGAGCAATAAATCTACTAATTAATAAATATGTCAGGTACTGTCAAACCATGGCGAATCGTTGGCATATGCTGGTACAATACCTGGAGATCACACGGCATTGGTGTAATCTCAGTCGTATATTTTGAAACCAAGGTGAATTCTTCCACACTTCTTAAGTATAAAACAGACAGATGCGAACCTACTTTGTAGGTATTATGAGGAAAATTCATATTGTAGATGGACTTGGACGTAAAATGTTTATCACCTCTGTTAGTGTTGGGCCCTGAAAACTGCGATTGGATAGAAGCGCTAAATTCTGTCTCGACAACATTCCAAATGCCGTAGTTTCTGGTAAATTCGTTCAATCTATGATCAGTGTAGACGTCCACCGATGATCGTAAAGGAACTGACTGTCATTTTTATCACTGGCGAACGTGAGGTTGGGAATTCGGAATTCGTACGTTGTTCTATTGACAACTCAATCCTAACACAAGCATATTATGATCTTATTGGGAAAAGTTAACAGGAAGACTAGAAAGAAATAGGTAGGTTCACTACACATTACAAGTGGAATTTCAAAGAAAACAGCAGCCTGGTTGTTTGTCATCAGAGTCCAGTACGCCACAGAGTTCTGTTTAGAGTGCAACTACAGTTAGACGAAACTGACATTGGCCATGCCCTATACGGTATCCATAAAAAGGTGATCTTTTTGGTCGAGATCAAAATCTCTATACAAAATTATCACTGATCAGTACATCAACTTCTAAATAATTTATGAAGTACAAAAAATGCCAAACAAGCTTACTTTAAAGCCTCAACGCAAAAGGATTAAGACAGACGTGAGATATAAAGGTTATAGTGCACGCACGGCAAACATTTATATCCATGTATATACGTACAGCTACATAACGCGATTGTAACTAATGGAATGAAACCAGTGAGGGTGTTAGAGGATAAATTAGGGATAGTTGGGTTATGAAATAGGGATTTTCTAATAAAAGAAATATTAAAAATGTATTTATGACTAGCTGCGTTGCAATGCACTTTTTCCTACTTACTACCTACCTTCAGAAACAAAATCAAAATAGTAACAAAAAGTTAAAACCATTTTCATGCATGCGGTAAACAAATGAAGAATATGGACATACTGAGATAATTTGGTTTTTTTTTTAATATCAAAATTTTCTTTCATAAGAACCTTCTCCTAACAATTACGAACATAACAAAAAAAAATTAGCAAAATCGGCCCAGCCGCTCACGCGTGATGCCGTGATTAAGGGAAATAGGGATTCATTTTATATATATAGATTAGTTACAGTTTACTCACGTGCATTTTCAGAATTACTTGACTAGTTTCGGACAGAAACGGAGCCTTTAAACATGAGCTTAACACACGACGAGGTCGCGAGTCGAACTGATTGGGCAATCCCGAAAAATGCACGTGAGTAAATCGAAACTAATAATTAATATGAATGTGTCTCGCGAAAGTTAAATTACAAAAATATTAAAATTAGTTAGTGACTGCCTTGTCAGTGGTTGTGAAAACGACTGCTGAGCGTGAGGTACTGGGTTCGATCCCCAGGTCAGACAGTGTAATTGGGTTTTTCCGTGAGAAATTTCTCAATAGCGGCCCGAAGTCTGGATTTGTGCCTGGTTGATGGCAATGGGCTCGGCCCCTATTACATGGGACTGGAACATAACGGCGAAATGAGGGTGTTCTACGTATACATCTCTGCCCAACCCTTTGGGGAACCCTTGCCTAAATCTTTTTTAGGGTTCCATACCCAAAAGGTAAAACGGGACCCTATTACTAAGACTCCGCTGTCCGTCTGTCACCCGGCTGTATCTCATGAACTGAATAGTTAAACAGTTGAAATTTTCACAGATAATGTATTTCTGTTGCCGCTGTAACAACAAATACTAAAAAACAGAATAAAATAAATATTTAAGGGGGCTCCCATACAACAATCGTGATTTTTTTGCCGTTTTTATAGATAATGGTACGGTACCCTTCGTGCGCGAGTCACTCGCACTTGGCCGGTTTTTATTTATTTCGCTACTGAACCTTATATTATACTAGCTTTTGCCCGCGGCTTCACTCGCGTTAATTAAGCTCAAGAAAACTCTTAACACACTACTACAGTTTCTATAATAATATACCTAATTCAATCGTGATTCGAAAGACACGTGGCGCCATCTATGAACGTTATTGTTGTTTTCCTCGGGAACAGTACTTTTTTTCGGGATGAAAGGTACCCTACGTCCGTTTTTGTATACCTGACAAAGTTTAAGCAAAATTTCAGGATGATCGGTTCAGTGGTTTAGGTGTGAAAAGGTACAAACAAACTTATTTTCGCATTAAAATATTAGTTAGGATTGCTACAATTCACTATCGTGTAGAAACACTGACTCAATTATCACGTTTGACAAGCTTACTTGTTGCAGTATACTTTTATTGATGCATTATTTATTTTTATTTTATATTGAATTGCTTCTAGATGGTTCTCGCGGACCGTTTCTACGTCACGTAGCAGTTATTGGCGAGACCTGAAGGGCCTCCAGCCAATGGGGGGAAAGTAAAATATTCAACCTAAGCTATAACTACTTGTACTACACTAACATCATGACTACTAGCAACAACAGCACTAAGGGCGACTCCTAGTGGGATTCGGAGCTTGGCTTAGGGAGTTGCTGGCGGGAGGTTGATGAGGGCTGAAATATCCGTGTAAATTTTATTGATGCACCGCGTAACATGTTTTATATTTGCGATTGCTTGTCAGAGAATGTTGCTGCCCGTTATTTTGACACACAATCCCGATTTCTTCTTTGACCCAAGGGACTAGCAGAAACGATGATCAACCGCAACTGTACCGAAACCGAATCGTTAATTCAAACGATTATTGTTCACAAAAACTGTCAAATTTCTACAGTTTTTGCGAAGGAAAACTGACTGATGGTTGTGTTTCGTTCGCAGTTTGGCAACAATTTCATTAGTAGAATTGGCTGGCTTACTGGTAACCTTATTTTTTACAGGAACCATACACAGCTGGGGTAGGTATGGTCGTGGACTTGAAATGTTTATCAGATTTCAAAGTCGATTCCTTCTCACACTGTGCGCAATAAGGTTTAAGATGCCATTGAAAAAGTAATGTGCAAGCAATTATAGACTTTAGGGTGGTAAATATTTCAAGTCTGCGATTGTACATAATCATGTAGGTACATTCTCTACCAAGTACACAAAGTCTACTTAAACCTATATTTCCATATGAGATTTAAACAAACACAGTAACAGTTTAAATGCTTTAATACTCAACGTTTTGAAATTGTAGCTGGAACATAAAAGGCTACGATTTACCGAGCGGTCAAAGGTGAAGTTATTTTTAACCTAGTTTCGGTAACGTTAAATGCATTTACTGTAGGACTTACTAACGCTGTATTTAAATATGGCGGACCAACGTACAAAGTTGCTGTATTAAAAAGTTAAGCGTGACATGTAGGTAACGCTGTTCAAAATTCGAAATCATCCTTACTATAATTATAATTGCGAAAGGAACTGTCTGTCTGTTACCTCACAACTAAACTATTGAACCGATTTTGATGAAACTTGGTACAAAGATAGTCTAGAAACTGAAGAAGGACATAGGCTACTTTTGGCCCGAAAACCGCGAAATATTTACGCGATAAACAAATTTCACGTGGACGAAGCTGCGGGCGACCTCTATTTAGTAATATTATAATTCTTATAATATTACTTATTTCATTTAATAATATTATAATTCTTATAATATTACTTATTTCATTTAATAATATTATAATATCAGCCTTAACTCTCACTGCAAAGCAAAGGTTTCTTCTCGTACAGAGAAAGAAAGAGCATTGATCACAAGGTGCGCCGGATATACTTAAGTATCGTCATTCCTGGAGGCTCTTTTTATGCACCCCAAATGCGATCAGTTCCTTAGGACCGTAAGATCAAAAGCAGTTTAAACGACAGTTTTACCAATCTATCGATAAAGTCTGATCGATGGTTTAATCTACCGTCGTAAGATCAAATGGAAAATGTGAAAAGATCAGCTAAACTTCGATTAGTCTTGTTCATATGGCAACATTCATTAGTTCTTTCGAATTTCGATCATTATTCATGAAATAATGGCAATGTTTACTCTGTTTGATATTAGAGTTTTGACGTTTTCTTCATTTCTCTTTACTTCCCATATATTGTTATCTTTGTCGTGGTCGTGTGGGGTCGGTGCGTGGTATTTGTTTGTTTGTTTTTGCTGTGGATATATTAAAAACTTAAAAAAAGGGAGCCTAACTTTGCGAATTCTGAAACAGTTACGAAATACATTAGTGAAAGATAATTATGCAAATGAGTTGGAAAATAAAAAAAACTGATGTATTAAATAATCGACACCATCCAGAGCTACAAGTCCTTAACCTGCCTACATTATTGTTAATCAAGTAGATAAATATATTTACCTTATAGTAGGATGATGAATTTCGCTTTCGATTTCACTTAAAATGACTCTTGCTGAAGCTTTCGAGACACGAAAACCAATTCTATTTTATCCCATTGATCCCAATGATTGTCTTTTTTTCGAACAACATACGGTCGACTAAAAGATCTGTATAATATTATCTTATCTTACTATCGTTTAACTTCTGTAATATTTCGATATCCGAATCTGAATTACTGTTAAAACTTTGAATTATAAGAGCAACAAAACGACTTCACAACTCAGCGAATAGGTACAAAAAAAAACTAGTACCTGCTACACAAACTATTGTAAAACGTAATTTTACAACAACCAACAGACAGTTTAATCCACACATGAGAGTTTAACCGGACCCTTGGGTCCGTTTAAGATAATCGTTAGTTTAAACTGTTAATGGTCGATCAACTATCATTGATCTTAGGAAACAATCGTAGACGGCAGATTAAACTCTGTTCCGTGGTTTAAATTACGATTGATCTTACGGCCCTTAGAAACCTATCTGTCTTCAATCTATATCTGATTTCAGCTTAGCTTCCAGAAAATCTAAAAAGAAAGTCAAAGACAAGGAAAGAAGTTATAATAGTACTAATTCCCTACAAAACCATGTCAATAATGTGACTGTAATAAAAACAAAAGTACGTTCATACACATATAGATAACAAGTCCGTTAAAGAACAAGTATTAGGAAAATATTTTTACTACCTTCATATAGGTAACCGAGTTATAAAAGATATGTTCCGATAATATCTGATATAAACCTGCTATTCCAGTGGAACTCCGAGATTTTCCAATTTCCACGGGATGCTGGGTGTATTTTTAATATCAGTTTGAGATATCCAAATAAATATATGAGGACATAATATTGAAATATTTGCTTTAATGGAAGTGGTGCGGAGTTAAGGTTATGGCACACTATACCGGCACCGCTCCAACCCAGCAATTAACTTGTCATTCTTAGAGCATTAAATCGTGTGTCATATTATGTATTATATTTCTTAATGTCAAAATGAAAAAGCCAACGGCGGGCAGTCAGCGTGCTTGCCGCTATCATACAACTCGACTCGCAGACAGTGCGCTGCAAGGCAGCGGACCGCGTGCTTACAGCGCGCTGATTGCGAGCTTATGGCGCGCCGACTCCGAGTCGCCAGCGACGCTGCCTTTCTTTCTTCCCTTTAAAACTTTAGTATAACTTACAACAGAAAGCTGAAATAATACTATTAGGGGGTAAAACCACCCATGTATATGACCAACTGAAAATACTGGAGAAAAAAAACAGCTGTTCCGTTAAAAATGCGTATTGAACCAAAATTTATAGAACCGGTGTTTTTTATCGTTGTGAATTCGGAGCTGTCAGGAACAGCTCTGAATTCTACTAAAAAAACTAATACAAAAAAAAAACTTATTCATGGGTGCTTTTTTTATTCTTGTTGAATGGGCTTTGTCGCTGATGCAAATATGTCGCCCATGTGGGTGCACTTCTTAAGGTATTCTATTACAACTTGTATAAACGATTCATTGATTTCTTTGTCTTCCTGACATAATTCCGTAATCATGGAAGTAGGGTAAGCAGCTTCCTTGCTTTTCTCTTCCACTACTTAACTCAAAGATTGTTAATTTCAGTATGTTTTTATTAATACCTTAACCTTTTCTAAAACCTCCAAAAGAATGAGATTGAAGTAGGTATTCATAGCCAAGAATCACACAGTTAAAACATCATCATCTAAAAAGATCCCGTATTTTAAGCCGTCTAAGGTCAAAATTCCCTCAGCACGAAAATAATTTAATCGATTACCTATTTTTCCAATAAAACTAATTGCGTCCTTATCTTAATCGACTTAGTCAGTTTGTTTTAGTAACTCGATAGCTATCGATTTTATTCCATCAATTGTTACATTGTTTACGCTGTTTAATGAAGTGTCTATCATCGATATATTAATTTCATTTACAAAGTGAGTTTTCTTTTCGTTTCTTGAAAGAAACTGTGGTGTAAGATTTTCATTTTATGAATTACTATCACAATAGGGAATTACGCTCATTTTTTAAACATGTCTCAATTAGATTCTATAGTGCTAAAGAACCACTAAAAAAATCACATAATTTTGATTCAATCGTTGTGCCATAAAATGCATTAAAATTTTGCAATTTCTACTTTCGCGCATAATTTGACGAAAACGCTGGACGCAGTGGACGCCATATTGCTCTATGGTCATGACGTCAGTTGGCTGTGTAAACAAATGCTGTGATATTTTGTATGATAAGTTAATTGTTTAGTTGACAGTAGACACTTCCAAGTTAACATAGCCGTATGACGTAATAACATGGCGACTACTATTTAATGATGTTACGAAACACATTGAAAAAGCTGAAACCTTTGAATTGAACTTTAAAATTTATTTTGCTATTTTATGAAGTAAAACTAACGTTTTCCGACTGCTTTTTGCCTAAGCTATCTCAATAACATATTTTTAGATTTTTTTTCATGTAGAGTAAAATGCCTTATACTCGTACAACATTACAACAGCCGCCCTCATCAACATTTTCAATGCTGAACCTAAACAACCTTCTTTCCTAAATACAGCAAAGAACTATCACAAGGCGCCAATATCACCACACTTGACAGGCTGTATAAAGATTGATAATGTTAACCCTTTTCCCCTTATAATTATAATCATTTAGTTGCTCCTGACATTCACGGGAAAGGAGCATTGAAGCCTTTATCGTTAGGTGCCAAGGATAGCTTTATTCGTAACTTTCATTTATTTTTTATCTTGATGTTTAATAATTACAAGTTGTCAAGCCGATTTTCAAGATATTTGGTATCAATGACTACACTGGCAGTCTTACGAGTATATGAATATCATATACCAACCTTATTAAAAACTGATTAATATTTACAATTCAATCTTCTTCTTCTTCTCTTGTATAAGTTATATCGGGTGTAGGATCACTTTGTCATCATCATCCTCATACGTCATTTCACCTTTATTCTATCTACTATTAAACCTTTTTTTTATCACAGGCCACAACGTTTTTGATTCTTATATTCAAAATTGGAAAAGCATTCGAAAAAGAAAAGTCATTCGAGAAGCAACCAGGAAAGGGTGCGGACTGGAATTTATTTGAAGAAGTCGCTGCACTGCTGAGCCTCCGGCACTCCGACCTACTTGAGGGAGTCGTGCACCGCTGAGCCTCCGGCACTCCGATCTATTCGAGGGAGTCGCTGCACTGCTGAGCTCCCGGTACTCCGCTTCACTGGGAGGAGTGACACCCCAAATATCACTCTGTTTCGTTCCAAATTCTCGTGTGCAGTTTATTAGAGACCTTAAGTGTTTTTATTACTATTATAGAAGTTGTCCTGTAAAGTGTTTTCTTGTTCATCCGTCTAGGGGTAGGTAGGATTCCTTAGTCAGCAACCTTCTTTATAACTGGTGTAGCAGACGTGTCTTTAGCTCAGGAGAACCTGAGGCCGTCTGCTACATTACAGGGGGTAGCTCACCGCGGTGAAAAGATTAGCCAGTCAGCAAGGTTGGTCGCGTACTTAAGTATCGTCACTCACGAAGGCTCTTTTCATGCACCCTACAATTTATTGATGACCCGTTTAAGATGTCAATGTTACTTCTCTGCAAACGGCAACTTGATGAAAAGTTACCTTCTACTTCTCTGCAAACGACAACTTGATGAAGAGTTACCTTTCAAAAACTGTCAGTGCGCCCGTCCATTTCTCAGATAAGCCCGGCAGCCATGCAGAGACCGAGAACAATCGTTTAAAAACCCGTCAAGTGCGTGTCGGACCACGCGCCGTTATAGGGCTCCGTAGTTGCACAATAATGCGGACTAAGAGGGCTTAGTAATTTACAATGGAATTTGTACGAAATTTTTACTTTTCCGGTTGGTCGACTATTACTCGTAAACTTGTAAAGCCTACTTAGCTGTGATAGTTTTCCTTTTAACTTCGTTGTATACAGGGTGTAAAAAGACCCATCGCATAGCCGAAATCTACGCACTCTGTGCATCAAACTAAATAACATTGACCAAAAATAATTGCTGGGAAACGACTTTTATTTTTAGGCATAAAAAAAACTGTTTTTTTGTAGCGCGCAATGTAATGCACGTAACCGAATGTGCCTGTGTGGGTCGTGCAGCGGCTACACAGCTGAGCCAAGGCGGTTGTGTGCGTTTGATATTCATTGCGTTTTTGTAACTTCAAATGCGTAATTTGTTAGGAAAAATTAAAAATTTTGATAATGTTTGTTTGGAAGAAAGTTTAGTATTACCTATCACTTAGAATACGTTTCTGGAAAAAACTAAAAAAAAAATGTTGACTTTGACCTTCAATATCTCCGGAATCAATGATTTCCCAGGTATGTTCTGGTAGAAAAAAATGATCCCAATGATGGGTAGAATATGTGGTTTTCGTTATCGTTAAGGGTCTTTTTACACCCGATATACTACTACCGTAATTTTTTTCACATATCCAAAACTAACCGTTTAGCTTGCAGGAGGACACACACTTGACTCTAACAAAAATTTGCATTTCGAAGCTTAATATTTCAGAAACGGATCCCTTAATCGAAAAATTGTCTCCACAACCCGCAATAATTTTGAAAGACCTATCCAACAACAACCCACACTATGGGGTAGACGAGAAAAAAAACATTCCCAGTTTACGAGTACATGAGACACCGTAAAAAAAAAAAAAAACTTGATTTTATTTTAGTTCTTTGTCAGCGTTATTAATATGTTTATCCATGCCAAATTATAGCTTTTTAGTACTAAAAATCTCTGAGCTAAGCTGCGGACGGATAGACGGACGGACATGGCGAAACTATAAGGGTTCATTGTTGACTACGGAATCCTAAAAAGGGGATGAAGTACGTTAATAACTTCCCTATTATCTTTTCAAGTTGGCTCACCATAAACATGTTAGTAATGGAATCATAATATTATTACGTGAGATTTTCCTCTTCGATAAAATAGAATATTTTTTTTAGAATCTCAATTTTCCTTGTCTACCACTAACATTGGTGCCATTAAATTTCATCACATTTCTATTTTATTAAATCATCAAAACTAAAGTAACCGATTAAAAAACCTAACACAACTGACACACTTTCGTCTATTATCACAAACAACGTACCTACGATTCCCCTTCACTCCCAAACGGTAGGAAAGTCGAAAGAAGCCTACATATGACCTCCTTAAGCCACCTATCAGGCCATTTGAAAGGCACCACTCTCATCCATTGTTTCGCAAACTGCCTCAGACAGTTCCCTCGATATCCTCACGGTAGCATTTTGCATAATATTAGGGTCTCCAGATTGTTTAGCCTTCGTCGTTTTCGTTTTCCTAGAAGTACCTTTTGGGACATGAATTTATATGGGATGTGGCTAGACCTTTTTTCTTGGCTTTCGGTGATTCAAGTTTAGGGTTTTCTTAGAGAAGTATTGTTGTTTTTGCGTTCGAAAGGGTTCGGTTGAAATTATGCAGTGCTTTACTTAGGAGTCAGACCACGAAGTGGGCTAAGGCTTTAGAGACCTGAGATTTAAAATCTGAGATTCTGAATGAGATTTTGAATCTGAGGGATTGAAATAAGGCGATTACACACTGCACCGCATCACGCAGCGTAGCACGGGAGTGCGTGTTCTTACGTTGTTTGCAAGTATCTGCATTTGTATAGGAAACACGCATAGTACAACACACAGAACATTTTGCAGATCACGCGCCTACATGCGGAGAAACACGCACACACGGGCGTGGGTGCGGGGCGAGACGCAAGTTATGGCACACCGTGTTCTGCAGTATTGTGCGTGATTTTGCCAGAGCTAGACGTACTATTTCGAAATGAATCTCGATATCGATCGATTTATATTCGAAATCGAAAGTCGTGAAGCAATTTTGAATATGAAATGTAAAAGAATATAGTGATAGAGTACAGACAGTGGAGCAATGGGAGGAAATATATAACTGCAGCATCCTGAATGAGTACTAAATGAATAACCATTTTTAGTATAAAAAACAATGCTCTGCAATGTACTATCACCACCGCAAGCTACTGTGAAATGAGACCTATAGGTCAGCGCATGACTATACTGCAGCTCCGCGCGTTTGAGCGGAGAAATCTGCATGATGATGCAGATCTGAACTCCCGCACCCGCACGCGTGGCAATGTGTTTCGCCCACGGAGAAGAGAAAGAAGGTCTCTACTCCGTGGTTTCGCCTAAGACTTAAGAAAAATATGGGTAAAAATACCAGAAGCCCGACGAGTTCGACAGGTCGGAGATATTTTAAAACCAAGTGACCTTTAACCTAGATTTTACAATGCAAGAACCTAGTATTCTTAGATTAGTTATCCACTTGCTAATGGAATGCAAAGCCAGCTTATTTGAACAAAGTGGAATATCAATTGGATGTTCCCGATCAGCAGAAGAAATTGGACTCTGATCGGGGTTATCTTATGTTTAGGATTACGAAACAGACAATGAAATAAATTAAGTGAAAGTGGAAGCACTTGGTGTTTGTATAGCTTACAGTTTTTCTCTCGCTGCAGCATGTGTATTATCTATACTAATATTATAAAGAGGTAGAATTTGTTTGTTTGTTTGTTTGTTTGTTTGTATGTAGGAGGTAATCTCCGAAACTACACATCCGATTTCAAAAATTCTTTCACCAGTAGGAAGCTACGTTATCCCTGAGTGCTATAGGCTATATTTTGGGATCAAAAAATTAGGGATCCATAAATTAACGCGAGCGAAGCCGCAGGCAAAAGCTAGTATCATTATAATCAGCCCATTACTGACCCACTATTGGGCATGGACATCTTCTCAGAATGAGAAGGTTTTAAGCCTTAGTCCACTCCGCTGGCCTGGCGCGGGTTGGCGGACTACAAACACCATTGAAAATTTTTGGAGCCCTCTCAAGTGTGCAGGTGTCATCACGATGTTTTTTGATTTTTTTATTGATTGGACAACACGTTTGGTGCAGTGGCTAAGCGATTGGCTTCTGCGCTACGGGTCATGGGTTCCCACACGGAACAAAAATTTGTATGGCCTACAGATGGTTGTTTCGGGTCTGGGCGTTTGTGAATGTGAGATTTGTGTCTGTAAACGCACCCACGATACAAGAGAAATCCTAGAGAGGGGCAAAGTTATCAAAAAAAAAAAATTAAAATTTTTTTTCTTTCTAGGTTAACGCGAGTCATTAAATTCTAATCCGTACATGATGTATTCGAAAACATAAACTCACGCCTGTATTCCCCGAAGGGTTAGCAGAGGTGTATAGTACACCCAGATTTCGCCGTTTATGTTAACGTCTCATGTAATAGGGGGCGAGCCTATAGCCATCGACCGGGCACAAATCCAGACTACGGGCTTCTACTGAGATATCCACACGGAAAAACCCAGTGACACTTTGCCCGACCTGGGGATCAAACCCAGGACCTCACGCTCAGCAGTCGCGCTTGCGACCGCTAGATCAACGAGGCAGTGTATTCGAGAAGTCAGATAATTATGCGGGTCTTTATCGAACATAGACCCTTCTGCATGGAAGGTAAGCATTAACGGCCGTTTTCAATAACCTATCTATCGGCGGTTTCGCCTACTAGAGATAGAAATTTGACATAAGCTCCATAGAAATAATGTCAAATTTCTATCTGTATTAAGGCAAACCGCCGATAGATAGGATGTTGAAAATGGCGGTTAATCGATAGGCTATCACTGCTTCGTAGTATCATTATACAGGGTGTTAACGAATTCGTGTAATTCCTTCAAACCGCGTGACCTACTGGTGACACTGATTGACCCTGCACAGGTTTTTTTCAGAATCAACAAAAAAAAGTTTTCAAAAAATGAACCATGGTATTCTGTATCTGAGTAATTTTAGCGTCCCAAGTTAACTGACTGTATGGAGCGATATCGGACTAGTCGTGCCCGTCAGCTTTGTCGCCGTGACTTCATTAATTTATGCATGGCACCGAAATTTTCGATCAAATAAAATAAAATATTTGGGAAAAAAGATTTATTTTTTAATTTTAATCAATCTAAATCCCGTGCGGGGTTAATCTATACCATTAATAGATCATGTGGTTTGAAGGAATTACACGAATTCGTTAACACCCTGTAGAAAAACTAAAATTTCAGTTTCAATACTTATTAATGCAGACATTTGACCTTCAAAAACACACCTAGACACCAAAAGCGTTCCACCACTAACTTACCCAAAAGAAATTTGCGGCAAACCAGTAAAGATTATTGCTAGTACGTCAGCTAAAATATTAGATAACAAAAAAAGGCATCAGGCATACAATATTGTGGTTTGTTTCGACTTTTATCTCCCGATGTACCGTGTTGAGATCGTAAACTTCTTTTTATGTGCAAATGTGTCTGCTCATAAAGTTGCTACGTGATATTTTTGACAACAGCTCCCTTGAGAAGTTTTCGTTCGAATTAAATGTTCAATATGAATAATGGAATCGTGATATCGGTCTATCTCAATAATTTTGATGTAATTTCTTAATAAATCGCTCTGTTTATTGGAGGAGATGATTTTTGGTTCCGTTTTCCTTGTAGATTTCGTGTACATGTTATTGTGTTGGTCAAAAAGGGACAAAGAGATTGTTATTTTGAAACAGATGCTCAGCTTCTTGGAATGTGTTCGGGCTAGACTTTTTCCTAACTATATTGGTATCAGATTTCTGTCAAAACAAATGTAGCTGAATACCAGTACTTTACACGGAGTCACTGCCATCAGTGCCCCGTAACTCAGTTACTGGGCAAAGCCGATATCTTAAGGTTAGACTGGCTGTCAGATTTTCAGTCTTCTGACTACCCGTAAAGGCTGTCATAGGTATTCATATGACATCCGAGACCGACTACTTAAGGTGCTCTACGAGGCACGGAGGGATCTTGATGTGCAACGAACGGTCAACCATCCACGGACTGACCGCGGCAAGCGCAGCTTAACCTTACTTTATATACAATGTATCCGATCATGGACTAGCGATATTCTAGGTACTTATATAGAACAGTTATTCTAGTACACAAATACACTACACATTAGGGTCTAATACACTTCCTCGCTATTTGGCAGCCATTTTGCTTTTTTGTTGAGATATTCTCTATCTTAAAGTTATGAAAATGAGAACCCATTGTTTCGTATTGTAAACGATAGATAATATCGTTGCCCTCCGAATAAGCCTACTTTTATCTCAGTAGGACCAAAACTTTGAGAGATATGACTTTTTTTGTACACACGTACAGAATAGCTCAACAAAAAAGTGGAAGTGGATTGGACCCTAGTGTATAGTGTATTTATGGACTAGAATAGTTGTTTTATAAGTACCTAGGATATCGCTAGTCCATGACCGGACACACTGTATAGCCACGAGCGCCTCATAATATGGAAAAAACCATAATAATATCAGTTACCTCGTAAGAATTTCAAAGATTAATAATTGCACAAATATGCCTGAAGTCACATAATATTATCTACCCATCCATCTAATCGACTGTTGAAAGTGCTTTTATGTACGGTTACGGCACCCTCGGGGAAACAGGGGGTGGTTTATTATAAGCCGGAAAAAATATGAATATCGTTAAGATAAAACACCACGCTAAAATCACTTCCAACTGAATTAGAAATGGGTACTACGAGAGATTTATAAATAAGCAACCCTGCTTTTCAACTGAATGCATTTACTATTCTCAAACCACACTTTTTTCAACACCAAGCAAAATCCAAAATTGGTCCAGCGAAGCATTTAACTGCAGTTTCTAAAACTCCATTCAAATTTTACGAGTTTCTCCGCTTTTTATTGATATTATCTGGCCCTGAATAGAAAAGCGTTCGTGGAAATACTTTTGTTTGAAATGTGTTCGAAGTTTGGCTTGAAGTAAGGAATTTTAAGTGGTGTTGACTCATCGTGGTAGTTGCCGATGAGAGTTTAGAGAGAGGGGTTGGTATTTTCACGCTGTTAAGCGTTTTGGGGAAGGTAGAGCTTCAATCAGGATGTTTTATAAGGTTGCAGAGAATTTTGAGTTTTAATCAGAATCAATTGATAAACAACGATGAGTATTGAATTTTTACAATATTTGTCCTTTATCTACACTGTAGATAACTTCACGTCACCTGACTGTAGATTCTACAGTCAGGAGACATGAAGTTAGCAATGTAATGTGTAATGTAATGTAACAATCGAAGAACAATATCTTCTTCTTCTTTTTCCTATCCAGGGGGATTACCATGATCTGTTGTAGCAGGAATGTTTTAATATTATTACGAGAGTGGGTAAGAGATGGCGCTAGAGGGCTGTCTAGCGCTGTCACTTTCCCACTCTCGGAATAATATTAAAACATTCCTGCTATAACAGATCATGGTAACCCCCTGTGCCCAAGTTATTTGGCGCATTATGTTTTTCTCTTCTATATATGTCACCTGTCACCTCATCATTTTCTCCCTTTTCCTTCATATCCTCCCCCTAACACAATCGAAGTACAAAATGAGGAGCTTACAATTTTGCATAAATACACTTTACACAATACTCATGATAAAGTTTTAAAATTCAATTTTTCATTCTTTGTCACTAGGATTCTCCTCACTAGGACTCCTGTATCTTGGATGCGTTTACAGTTAGAAATCTTCACATACACAAAGACCCAGATTCAAAACAATCCTAACTAATATTATAAATGTGAAAGGAAGCTTGTTTGTTTGTTACCTTTTCACGCCTAAACCACTGAACCGATCATCCTGAAATTTTGCATTTACGTTGTCAGGTGTACAGAAACGGACGTAGGGTACCTTTCATCCCGAAAACAAGTATTGTTCCCGAGGAAAACTACAATAACGTTCATAGATGGCGCCACGTGTCTTTCGAATCACGATTAAATTCTATTGTTATAGAAACTTTAGTAGTAATTAACGCGAGCGAAGTCGCGGGCAAAAGCTAGTTAATAAGGCCATACAAATATTTGTCAGGTGCGAGAATTGAAACCGCGATCCATAGCAGAAAAAACCAATAACTCAGCCACTGTACCAAACATGTCGTCAAAGAAAAAGTTTTTTAGAAAAATTAATCATGTTTCAGATTAACATACACAACCTTTCGATAATCCTTTTTGTTCATCAATAACTTGCTCTGGCTTATTGGTTGTTTTCCTTGTAACGATCTGCCGAGAATGAGCCAAAATTCTCGGAAACCTTCCGCGTTTCCGCTTCTGGTAATGACAGCATAATCTGCTGCTCATTAAAGCGTGTAAATTGTAATAAGCGTTTCGTGATTTCTGTCGACGTAATTCCTTATAACAGTAGATAATTTCTATGTTAACAAATTATTTTTGTTAAAGTAAATTAAAGTTTGACTAGGTACCTCGTTGGTCTAGTGGTGGCAAGCGCTACTGCTGAGCGTGAGGTCTTGGGTTCGATCCCCAAGTCGGGCAAAGTGTTATTGGGTTTTTCCGTGTGGAATTTCTCAGTAGCAGCTCGGAGTCTAGATTTGTGCCCGGTTGATGGCAATAGGCTCGCCCCCTATTACATGGGACTTAAACATAACGGTGAAACGTGGGTTTACTATACACCTGTGCCAACTGAAGTTATGTTTGTTTAAGTTATGTAAATTAAAGTTCATGTACCCATTCCAGGCAAAGAATAGGCCAGTGTTTTCCTCACTCTAGGGTGTCGAATGGCGGTTACACCTAGGATTAGCCAGGCACAACTAGGTGCAACCAGTAGCAGTTGGTTAGAACTAGGTGTAGCTTAAGTCAACGGAGCTCCGCTGCGCGGAGCTCCTATTTCTGTCTGCAGGGTTTAAAGTAACCTAACACGAAGAGGATGGCGGGGGCTTCGTTCGCTGGCTTCGCTCGCTCGCTCTAGCCCACGCCATCCCCTTCGAACTTAACCTATCCGTGTCGGGGTTCCCCTTAACCACCGGTGTGCGGCTGCACCTAGTTCTAGCCGCTATGATGAAGGCTAAACCTAGTAATAACCGAAGATTAGTAGGATACATCTAAGTTTAACCGCATGTGGCCGGCTGCACTTAGTTGTACCCGGCTAAAACTAGGTTTAGCCGCACTTCGGCTATTAGCCGTAACATATACAAGGTGTAACATAAATAACGCACAACCTCTTATGGGGTCACTGGTCTCATCATTATGTACAACTTTTACCAAAACTGAAATCGCGAAAAAAAAACAGTTGTTTCCTGCATTGATGTTCGCATAACTCGTCAAAATGTAGGGCGTAGAAATATTTGTAAATGCTTTTTCTTTCCGCGTCTTCCTGTCTGCTAAGAACAACAAACTGTAATCACCTGATATGGCACCTGATTGCTATGGCAATCGTTTTAAAAGGCTGGTTTCCTCATTGCTTTTATCTCTGATACATTGATCTATATTGTTCTTACATTACTCCAATAAGAATTCATTCCATTGACTTTCTTGACGGCTCTTCTCCATAGGACCTACTACTTGGAATCGTGCACATAGTGTTGACCTTTCGAAAGCACCTGTAATCTAGTCTATCTGAAATAAAAATATTTGTCTTTGACTGTTGACACCAACTTCGTCTACCAGGCGTGGTGACTACTGCAAGTTTCCCTTTGTATTTTAATTGTAACGGTCATAGACTTCCAGGCTCAATTTACACCACCGCGGAATGGAATGGAAGCGACTTTTTGCAACGAAATTGTACATAGCATAATGAACTTTATGCCAATTGTATAAAGTACAACCTAAATACGAGCCAAAAAAGGTCGCGCGTCTTCAGGGGAATCCTCAAGCATTCTAGAGAATTCTCTTAGCTACTGTCGGCGCCGTCTGTGGAATCCGCAGGGAAGTGGCGCGAACGGGGAGTTGGTCGGGACGGTCACAGTAGTGCGGTGCCAAGCGTTTATGTTGATGATTCGCTGGAATGCACGCGCCTTCTAGCGTCATGAAGCGACATTGACGCTTCCATTCCATTCCGCGGCGGTGTACATTGAGCCTAACGATCTGATAAATATGATGATGATGAATTTGTTTGGCGTCAGCTTTATCTTCAAAAGTTATCAATTCTTAGGCCCGTATTAATAAACGTTCCTCAACTACATACTCAAGTACGTTATCATTTGATACGTCATTATTACGATGTCAGCATCTCAAGATCATTGCTAATTAATAAACACACCTCAAGGCGCTATACTTGATGGCTTGGATTGACCGAAGTTTAGTAAACATTCATCACAATTCCTATGTCGTAAGACTTATTGAAATACCTTGTATTTTGTTGAAACTTTAAAGTTATATCATCTCACACGTTTCCCCTACAGAGGGCGGGGGCGGTCAAAATCAAAATCCAAGATGGCGACTGCAATATTTTACAAAATATGCGTCATGGGTGTCGTTTCCGTGGTTTTCGGGGGTACTGATGACGAAAATGAGATCAAAGTCAAAATCCAAGATGGCGGCTGCGAAATTTTACAAAATATGCATCATGGGTGTCATGTCAGTGGTTTTAGGGGGCGCTGATGTCGAAAATGAGATCAAAGTCAAAATCCAAGATGGCGGCTGCGAAATTTTACAAAATATGCATCATGGGTGTCATGTCCGTGGTTTTAGGGGGCGCTGATGTCGAAAATGAGATCAAAGTCAAAATCCAAGATGGCGGCTGCGAAATTTTACAAAATATGCATCATGGGTGTCATGTCCGTGGTTTTAGGGGGCGCTGATGTCGAAAATGAGATCAAAGTCAAAATCCAAGATGGCGACTGCGCGATTTTACAAAATGTGCGTCATGGGTATCTTTTCCATGGTTTTCGGGGGTGCTGATTTCGAAAATAAGGTCAAAGTGAAAATCCAAGATGGCGGTTGCGAAATATTACAAAATATGCGTCATGGGTATCGTGTCCGTGGTTTTAGGGGGTACTGATGCCGAAAATGAGGTCGAAGTCAAAATCCAAGAGGGCGGCGGCGAAATTTGACAAAATATTCGTCATGGGTGTCAACGGTGTAATTTTACAACCATGAAAACGACACTAATGACGCATATTTAGTAAAATGTCACAGCCGCCATCTTGGGTTTTGACTATGACCTCATTTTTGGCATCAGTACCCCCGAAAACCATGGAAAAGATACCTATGACGCATATTTTGTAAAATCTCGCAGTCGCCATCTTGGATCTTGACTTTGATCTCATTTTCGGCATCAGCACCCCCAAAAACCATGGACACGATACCCATGACGCATATTTTGTAATATTTCGCAGCCGCCATCTTGGATTTTCACTTTGACCTTTTTTTCGAAATCAGCACCCCCGAAAACCATGGCAAAGACACCCATGACGCAAATTTCGTAAAATCTCGCAGTCGCCATCTTGGATTTTGACTTTGACGTCATTTTCGACATCAGCGCCCCCTAAAACCTTGGGAAAATTACCCATGACGCATATTTTGTAAAATCTCGCAGTCGCCATCTTGGATTTTGACTTTGATCTCATTTTCAGCATCAGCACCCCCGAAAACCGTAATAATTAATTTCACCCAAAATATTTTCAAACACCATGTTTCGCGCAACTAATCACGACCTCAAGTCACGAACTGCCTACACTCAGATTTAAGCATCTCGATTACCCACGTCTATTGTATACTTGAGTGGTGAGTTTCGTTTATTAATCAGTCCATCACTCAGCTGATGACGTAAAACCAAGCCGTGACTTGAGTACGTAGATTATATGTTTATTAATACGATCATGACCTCAACATTGTCATCAAGTGCGAGTTCTTGGGCTGAGTAACGTTTATTAATACGGGCCTTAATGACACACCTGTACCCCAAGTGTGAGTTTTTTTCGTTAACTACTGTAGTTGCGTCACGACAAAAATGTATGATTTAGGCTGCGCCTCTAGGCGCACCGTACACTAGCTAATATTCGCGCGTTAATTGAACGGTGCGCCTAGAGACGCAGCCTAAATTTTCATACATTTTTGGCGTGACGCAACTACAATAGTTAACGAAAAAAACTCACACTTGGGGTACTGATCCATATTTAATTACTTCAACTGAATTATTTATCTACGAAGTAAGAATGCAAATTATGTACAATATTCTACTATGCATAAACTTTTTACTTAGAAAAAGATTTTCTTCAGCATAAAAGTCAATGTTAATCTAAAAAGGTTTACAAGAACAACGTAAATCGTGGCGGATAAACTCAGAATCCACGAAGCAACAAAATATCTGTACTTTAATTACCACTATGAAAGGCGACGGCCATAAAAATAAAAAAGGTCGAAGGATAATGAAACGTCTTTATCTCAAAGATAAGGGAAAACGAAACAGTTGAAATAAGAGCTCAAAAGACAAAAACTCTTAATGAAGAAGGGGGACAAAGTAATTTAAATTCGTTACTTCTACGCCATCTGCTAAATGCACTTCATTAAAACGTGCTAACTGTAGCGAAGCCAAACGTCGACTGACACGGAACGAATTCGAATTTCAAATTACCGCCGCTCTTTTTCAAATTTCGAATGCAATTCTTGAGTGACAAAAAATGGCGGTTCGTAAAATGAGAACGGTTATTATGAAAGTTTTGTATTTACGTTTTGCTCGTTATTTTTGTAACTGCAAGAGAAGTTTATTTTATATTATGTTGTTTCAGTAAGTTTATTTTAATATTTAATAAGAAGTTAAAAGGTTTTCAAAAATTCCACGTTTAACATTTTTTTAGTAAAGGATCGATTATTTCACATGATTTTATATTACATCTTCAACCATCAAGCCTAACATGCGCAGCGCGACAGAATTTTGTCATCGCATTATCTCGTGTTGAGACGAGATAATTAATTTATTGCTTATTTCGTCTCAGTGAAAGAAGAAAAGATGGATGGATTGTGTGAGAGATGATATGAATGAAAAGGGAGTAAAGATAATAGCGGGACGGATAATAGCGAAGAACAGAAGAAGAAAATATATTGCGCCGACCCCAAGTAACTTAGGATCAGGCTGCTTTTCCACCAGATATGTGCTATGCAACGTTGCTATGGATGCGTTTGCTATCCACTAATCATATTCATTGGGCCACACAGCATAGCATTGGTGAAAACTGATTCAACTAAGCTACGTTTTTATATGGAAAGATACGTGCTATGGATGGTCGCGATTGGTGTAGCTATGTGCAGAGCACCGCACCGCCATTCCCCGTGCCTTGCCTACTGTCGATACATCGCATAGCTCGAGCTGCGCATCTTCCTCGCACAGCTACCTTGCAGCGGCACATTTTCATAGCACATCTTACTCACTCCGCTTCATAGCTTAGCATCAGTGGAAACAGTTATATAGTTTCGTAGCTCAGCTTTAACATTCTCGCAGCATAGCTGCATAGCACATCTCTGGTGGAAAGGTACCCTAAGGGTAGGGAAAAAAGAAGCTCATTTTGTCTCGGTACGAGGTTGTGGCGGCATCTATCTCGCCACATGTGAACTATCCTCGCGCAATCAAGATTTAACACGCAGATAGTATATATACAACCTCTCAACATCAACCGTAAGGCAGTAGCCTGCCAGGCACAAGACTCCGCCTGGTTGGAGGATCCTCCCTTTGGTTGGAGGAACACCACACCAAGTTTCTCCACATTGGTGACCCCGACGTGATCGTCACAGACAGTATTTCCACACTGCTGACGTCACACACAACCTTCGCAGCCTCGGCTGCCACATCATCACTCCCTCAGCAGCTCAGCATTCAATCGAGCAGCAAGCAGCGAGTCCTTAGTCTTGTCCGCCTGGTTGGAGGATCCTCCCTTTGGTTGGAGGAACACCACACCAAGTTTCTCCACAAGGTAATGAGATGACAATATCCACACTAGGCATGTTAACCTGTCAGGTCAGAACTAATTTACTAAGAAATATACTTGTTCGCTGTATTAGAGATGCACCTTAAACCACTGTCTTAATGCCGCGAACATGTAAATATCGCTTTGTTTATGATCTTTACAGAGTGTTAACGAATTCGTGTAATTCCTTCAAACCACGTGATCTACTGGTGACACAGATTAACCCTAAATAGGAATATATGAAAATCAATTTAACAAAAAAAAAAAAAAAACTTGGTTTTCTATTTCTGAGTCATTTTAGAACCTTGAGTTATCTTTGCAAAGAGCGATATCGCGTTAGTCATGTCTGCCAGCCGTGTTGCCGTGCTGTCATTAATTTGTGTGTGGCGTCGAAATGTTCACACAAATAAAACGTTTTTATTTTGCAAAAAAATAAATTCCTATTTTTTTACTGAATCCTTATTAGGTGGTTTAGATACGACCGGTAACAAAGCCGCATGAAAAAATAATTATTTTATTTTTATCAAGCTTAATCCCGTGCGGGGCCTGTCTGCATCAGTAGTAGATCATGTGGTTTTAAGGAATTACACGAATTCGTTAACACCTTGTAGAGACCACAATACGTTCTAGTAATATTATTCCCTCAATGAGCACTTTTGAACTTTGAGCCTAACAGTAACATAAAGTGTATGTTCTTTATAAAAGTAAAAAGTAAACATAGATCTTGTAGGAAAGCATCCCCACTTAACAAAAAATATTGAAACAACTAGTTTCTATCTTTAAAACAATTTATTCTTCAAAATTTATTTTTAAGCTTCCTACAAAAATTAAAGAACAAAGTTATTATGTCGTTGCATCCAAGAATCCTTCCAGATCGTTGTGTTTCGGAAACGTGCCAAGTCTGCCAGCATTGCTACATTGAATGGCAATGTTCTCGTTCAAAATATTTTCTATAAATGTCTCTATCTTCCTACTTTTGTTTACTTGCATACCTATCTTAATTTTTTGTTCAGTAAAATTCCTTCAGGAAATAAAAAAATAATACAAAACGGAAAAATGCTGCTTATTAACCCTTTGACCAGCACGGACATCTATGGACGTCAAATTAAAACGTGCTGACGACGCCTCCGACGGCATGGCACGTCGAAAACACCACTTTTTTACAGTCCAAAAGTTTGACGTCCACAGACGTCCGTTGGCGGTCAAAAGGTTAATAAATTTATCCCTAGAGCCAGGTTTACACCATGCAAGAAGCATGCACGCAAGCTGAATGTTTTTTTTTTCGTTGGACTCATAGTAAATGGTCCTTGTGAACCGTTTGTTAGCGTATTAGCATAACGTGAAGGGTCTCCAGCCAATGGCAGTAAACTGCATGATGGATAGGAATAGCTGGCATAATGAAAACATCAGCTTGCATGCAAGTTGCGGTATTGTTAGATTAAGTTGCAGTTGCTGTAACTTTGTGAAGTTCTAGCTACTTGGATAATGAAATGCCTTGATGGTGTAGCTACATCATTCTAGTGGTCAAACAATAGCGGACTATTCACTTGTATAACATTCATTACCAAACAGAGCTATATTATACAATATCTATATTTTACCCGTGTAGACAGGCTAGAATATAAAACTTCCTCACCGTACACTGGGAATAGACGGATTCAACAAATCCAAAGACGCTTGACGGTAGGATCTATACGGTCTACTTAGCTAGCTACTACGCTCACATTACAGTCAGGCGAAGTACGGCAGTGAGGTGCATGAAAAGAGCCTCCACGAGTGACGATACTTAAGTATATCTGGCGCTCACTGGGCAGTCAGCTCCGCTACCAACCTTGCTGACTGGCTAATCTTTTCACCACAGCTTGAGCTGTTTTCGTATAGTTCTTGCTGACACGAGAGAAGAAGAAGACAGTCCGGCGCCAAGCAGTTTACTGTGTTTCTTCGTGTATATGTGAGAGCCAGAGGGCTATAGGGGAATTCCTCTATATCTCAGTTACTTGAATTCGTGTGCTTCATCTAAAACCCTGTCTGCGCTTACTATCAAGTGCGACTAGGGACAAACGCGACCAAGGCAAATAATTATACAAGAAGAAAGAAAGAAAGAAAGATCAGTTTATTTGTTAAAATATAAGAAAGATCAGTTAAAATATAGTGCAGTAGGTGTTACAAACTATTGAAGTCTCTTATATTCTACCTTTACTGGTGTACAAATATTTCTGAAGCTAATATTTCGAAGCTAATTATTACTGTATTAAATATGCTAAACATTCTTGAGGCCAAAGATCCTATTTTAACTAAACAGTACACCCAATTCTGTTATCAAAATTAATATAATACTCCGTATAATATAAATTTAATTCAGCACAGCTCTCTTGAGATATTAGGCTGCGTTCACATTTGCGCGATTTTTTTCTGCGCGAAAGCTCGCGCGCTTCACCTACGAGTCGCTCCTTCCTCAGAAACTTTGGAATTGAATAGTTAGTCCCTTGTCTTAACATACATTTTTTAACGATGTTAAAGTACACGCGCACGCTCAGCGCCCGAACAGCTATCGCGTAGTACACGCGTCGCAATCTCGCAGCGCCCGCCACATGCCAACCCCGCACTCACTTCCATAAATGCAATTTGAAATCTATCGATGTGTCATAAGACTCAAATTATATACAACAAAGGAGGATGGGCGTTTTGGCACTCATGTTCAATCAAAATGAATGTACCATCGTTGGATAGCTCTTTTCAAGAGTACAAAAAACTACTATGGCAACAAACCCGTATCAATTGTCCGTTTTGAAATATAGTCTTCAGAAGATACTGGATATTCAGTTCGAAATAGAATTTTAAAAAATCATGTCGCCGATTTCGCTTGACCGATTTTGATTATATTTACACAGATTTTGAGCTAAATAAAATTCAGTTAACGGATGAAAATCACAACAAAATCGGTTTAGTATTTTTTCAGTTAGGGGTGATCTATCTCCGGGGTTGCGGCGCATGCAGCTGCGAATCCCGTGACCCCGGCCAAGGGTCAGGAGAAGGAACACCGTGGGTTTTTAGCCGGTAAGAGTCCGGCATAACCCTTCGCCATCCCCGGGCAAAGGGTATCCATGAGGATTTTCCCACGATAAAAAAAAAAAAAAAAAAAAAAAAAAAAGGGGTGATCTATCTATTAAACAAATCGGACGCGTTTTTTTATGCCTAAAAATAAAAGTCGTTTCCCAGCAATTATTTTTGGTCAATGTAATTTAGTTTGATGTACAGAGTGCGTAGATTTCGGCTATTCATGTCTTTTTACAAACTGTATACTTACATACAATAAATGATAAAACTTACTTCAAACTTGTTTTATTTACCTAGATAATGAAAAATATTAATAATTAGTATTATAATACCATGCCAAAACGGAGAAAAATGGCAATAAAAGTATGTGTACTTAATAGGATGTAACAAAAATAAATAACTTTCAAGCAGGATTACTTCGATCGGACAGTGAATCGGGACTAGCGCCATGGTTATTCTTAATCTACATAAAAATATCTTTCCAACGGTATATCATTCATTCCGATTGGTGCCAGTACCAGACTGTACATACATTTGTACACAGTACCATATATTTGTGCCCATCATCCTTTCAAAGCGAGTTAGACGCGGGTGCTGACGCGCGTGGTGTGCACTTAGCGGGTGTCGTCTGAACGCGCCCTTAGAAGTGATCGTCTTGTATCTATTTCATGAGTATTATCTTCATTTTAGCAAAATTATCCATTTGAATATTTCAAGGTTTTGATTTTTCGCTTGTATAAAGGGCACAGCTAGTATTCTACTACTTCTAGATGTACTAATTTATTTAATCAATACTTGGCACACGAGGTTGTCACCATGTGGGATGTTGATGCAGCAATCATTGTGCCGATAGTCGTTACGGCCAATGGTTTAATAGCCAAGAGCCTCGACCAACATCTAAAGAGGCTCTCGTTGGGCGGTTGGATCAAGGGTCTGATACAGTAAGTGGTACTTCTAGACACGGCGCGTATTTTAGGAGATTCCTCTCTCTGAGGCCCTGATCACCGGTAGCTTGGACCCTGTTCCCGATGCCGGTGGGCTACTATATTTTTATACATGTAAATGTTTTTTTTTGGACGGAAATATTTAAAGAAGAAATACAAATTTATCATTGTTATCATTATCAGTCGGTTCAGTCCACTGCCTCCTAATGACCGCTACAATGATCAATCACAGGTAGAATTACCATAATCATCAATCAACCTCGTCGATTTTGATAAATTTTGATATTTTTAAAAGATTTCGTTTTGCATTTTGCAACAGAAATTATTTGAAACAAACAATATTTATAAATAGAATTATACAAAAATTAAAAAATATATCCTTATAAAACTATAGACTAAATTAAAATAAATATAATTAAAATAGTACTTACATAATTATCGTTTTGTTGTTGTCAACTTATCTCTCCCCGTACCAATAGTAAGAGGAACTAAAATTTGAAACAAACAATATTTACAAATAGAATTATACAAAAATAAAAAACCTAATAAAACTATAGACTAAATTAAAATAAATATAATTAAAATAGTACTTAACTATCGTCTTTTTACTGTCAACTTATTTCTCCTTACATATAGTAACAGCAACTACAAGACTGTTTTAGGTAGATAAAATGCAGCTTTTCCTTATAAGACATATTATAATGTTCCTTCGTCCCAAAAACGATAGAAGGCAATAATTATTAATTATCAAGCAATAGTAGACCGTACGGCATGACGTCACAGCGGGCTATTAATAGTTGTGGTGCCACGACAAATCTTGGCTGGGAAAATGGACGCAGTTTGGAAAATGTAAAAGACAGCCATGACAAAGAAATAGAAGTTCCAAATAATATGAAAGTGAACGTATAACTTAAAAACAAAACACATTTTTTCGATATTTTTTTAAGAATCCTGACATATACCGACGCGACGGTAGAACCAAAAAAATTGACCTAAAATATACAAAAAAAAAGTTCGTAAAGAAAATCGGATTTCCTCCGAAAAAATGTTAGTTACACATACCTTTGACTTTGAAGTCACAAGATCCCCCTAAGCAAATTTGTAAGACTTGCGATCTTTACAAATTCCGCTTGATTTAATTTTTTGTTGTTCGAGCCAAACGTAACCCCATTTCTCCGTCCATCTGTCAGTCTATTTTAGTAATTTAACTTGCTAAGAAAATGGAACATCAAATCTTTGATGTTTTAATCAGATAACCTTTGGAATAATGAAGCCGAATTAATGATTAGAGGATCTCTCGGAATGTTACTAAGATTGTTAACTGATATGAGAACAAAAGTCAAAACAGAATCTGGATAATCTTTTACATTCTATACTGTAACATTTTTGGAAATGTAACTTCACTTTCCTATACAGAAAATAATTGATGAATAGAAAGAAATAAAAAAATCCAAAGCTAATCACAACAATAAGGAAAAAGCTAAGCATACAATTTTAAATTTTGATAAACAAATGCACTAGGTAACCAAAAAGTTTTCCGTGGTTCCCGATAGTGAATAAATCCCCCAGTCCACCGTTGTAGGTGTCGTATAAGGTAACTTAAGGATTACGACGGTAACAAAAGCAAACAGCGATCACCAATCTGACTTCTAACCGTGGTGATTATGGCAATTTCCCTTTGATCTGACATTTGAAAATCCTTGAACATCACCCAGAAAGCTGGTTTCATTTCTGATTAACTTTCCACAGTCCTCCGGGTACGAAAATCCTGAAGATTTGTTACACTAAACGTTGGCAAACATCACAAGCAGAACTAATTGACTTTTAGATTAAAATTCTCATGCAAAGTTAACTCTTCAAAGATTCTCTCTATTTGCCTTTCTTAAGACAATATTTGATTTCTTCCTACACTTTGTGTTAAATGCTGAATGTGGATAGACTTACGCCGTTTTAAGATTGTTCTCTTCTTTCATCTATTTCTTCTTTCTATTTTCTTAACCTATTCAACTTTTAATACCTTTATCTTCGTGAAGGTCCAGTATGAAACATTATAAAAGTTTTTCTTTGTTTCAATTTGATTTTCAATTGGATCTTGTATTATTTTACTTTGTATAATTATCAAGACTTATATTAACTTATCAAGTACTGTAATTATAGACACAATAGATAAACAATGGCACTGACGATCCGGATCGTCGCGCGGGACGATACCGGTTAATATTGTATGATGACTTCTACTTAAGCGAAAACACATGGGATACTACTACTGACTTTAAGATTCTAGAATATAATTAAAATTTAATTGTTAAGCTTGAGTCTGTACACAATGTTACTAGCCTCTTTTATTTCATAGTTGACGTCTCAGTTTAATCAACCCCTTTTGACCTTCAACAGCAGCCTCCAATTTTTAGACGTTATGACTTTGATATTACTCTCATTATAAAAGGAGCAAGTATCGCCTTCGACTAATTAACCAAAACTAATTACCATATAAAATATTCAGGCCCTAACGTGTCATATTAGCTACAACATTAATTAGTCGCCGCATTTAAACTACAGAAGTAGCAGCACCTAAAAATTTGCAACATTTCCAAAAAGCAAAATTCTACATTTTCTAACTTTTAATTCACAAATTTTCACCTTACCAAACATGCAAAAAACTCGTGTTTAAATAAATACCATATGTTACCGGTCGGAACAACCGGAAGGGACGTCGATGACGTCATAAAAATGGTAGGGTATACTATCACGCCGGTTTATGGCTATGAGACGTAAAACGAGTCGGATAAGTCATGTACTGGTGTTAAATTTTGGCTATCTTGTTTTGTGGGTACCTCGTTAGTTGAAGAATGGTATTTTAGTTTTAAAATTTTAGAATTTTGCTATTGGTTGGGATGCATGTTTATGTAGGCCTTTCCTAAGCCCCAGCAAAACTTTTTGTTTTCAACTAGCCCTTTATATTTTTTCTAAACTTCTTTCTTTCCATCCAATGGTAGTCTGGAAGAAATTGTTTTAAGCGATTAGACCGCCTTTTATGCTATTCTTAATTATGTGTATTCCTTCTGTTTTATTTTTTTTAGTGTACAATACAGTACATCTGTATATTTAGCCTTATTTATACAGTCAATTGCAGCTACATTCTTCATTGGTTTATTAGCGTTAAACACCTCTCACGTTATTCCTTCTTTACTGTCTCTACACTAAGGTACTTTAATTCTTAAAGCCATCAGTTCCATGCTGTGCCGACTTAGTACATAAGTTCGTGACAGGGATTAAAGTATGGAAAGTAGTGCCATCTAGCCGTGATAGTGATATAACAAAATCAAGAGGTTGTCATCCTTAAAAAATATAATTTATGAATTATATTGCTTTACAAATAAACATAATTTTATTTAAAAAGTAAAACACACATAGAATTTTACAAACAATACATAAATAAAAACAATTTTTATGACCATTAAAGTCGTTTATTTTCTCATTCAAATGAAAATTGTAACTTTTGTATAATAACAGCGCTTTTATGCTGACCACCCTGAGAAAAATGTCGGCACGTTACTGATACGCATTCAAATTCCAATATTTTCTCGTCCAATAATTTAAGTGATTAGATTCCTTAAAGTACAACTGAGTGTGTGAAAGTCTATCGATGCTAACATTTATTGCGTATCCTTTCATGCTCTTCTCTGTTTCATCGTGGATGCTTTTCGAGGAATACCCCATATTTTGATACTTACGTTTTATTTCGCCCAAATTACAGTACTTAGTAGAGTTGGAACATTAGTGGAAAAGTTGACCGAATGCCTGTTCCAGCATACCATGAGAAAAAAGTATCGTAGTTAAATCGACCCATTGGGATTTAATTTCATTAAAATGAAAAAAAGGTGCGAAATAAAACGTAAGTATCAAAATATGGGGTATTCCTCGAAACGCACCAACGATGAAACAGAGAAGAGCATGAAAGGATACGTAATAAATGATATCATCGATAGACGTTTTAAAATTTAATATAATTGTTTATTTATTAAAACTACCAGAATAGCAGAAATGAACTGGAGCTAGGTGCTTAAGCAACTTAATACTTAGCTCAAAATTGAACCACGGAACTCTCAAAAAGTGCTGTGATTCAACTATTTTTAAAGTTGGACTACTACCCCTAGTAAAGACCCATGGTCCAACTAGTTGGACAGAACAGTTGGACCACTGCCCCGGACTGGCTTTTTTACATGACTGCCCAAAAAAAGTAGCTTTTGTAGTAAAAAAGTAGTGTTTTCAGTGTTCATGTATGTACCTATGTATTTTTGTATGTTTCTTTATTCCACCATAATTTCTGAACGCCTGAACCGATTTCGATGTGTTTGGTACCGTTAGAACCCTTGTATTTTCCCAGGTAACAAAGACTTTGAAAATTTAAAAAGTGATAATTGTGTCTATGGTTTGATTCAAAGCCAAAATCAAGTAATAAATTGTAATTGTCAGTTTGTATAATCCTCAATAAAACCAATTGTTTACATTTACTTTAGTATTACTGATTAAAGCGTAATAGTAAAGAATATTGTTTAATTTTAGGAGATTGTGATCAAGTAATAAATTAATTACAAATTAACTGTCTTTTACTTATGACACCTTAGCATTGTAAGAAAGAAAATTAAAATTTTCTGTACAATACCCATTTTCTGTTTTACCCCTACACTTGATATTGTAATTAATGTGTAGTGTAAAAAACCGCTAAATTGAATTCACGATTATTCAATTTAGCGGATTTTTTACGATACACTTTAATTTCATCCATTCAAGTACGAAAGTACCAAAGTTAAACTATACATAAATACGTACCTACGTATCTATCCATTAGAATCTATACATATATACATCTGTAGCTGCTGTATCGAGACTTTAGTTCGATGAACGACTGCCAGGGCGGCGCTGCTGTCGCCCGATTTAATCTAAAACGTGAAGTTAGCTCTCTATCTTATAGATATACTGTACTCTTTGATCAGTTCTTCGAAAGACAATACCAACCTACCCGCATTAGATATTTTAGATATTTGATCCTTTTAAACAAAATGGTAATCCAAAATCTTGAATATCACAGATCAGCTAATTAGATCCTTAGAACGCACAAGATATTCCAACCGGATTTAATAAACAAACATTTCAGTCCCCTACATTATGCCAAAACAATTCTTATTTTAATATGTAAATTCGTTGAAAGCATCGTGGCTTCGTATAAATTGAATTTTCTTGCTTTCCATTCAATGACCTTAAAGATGGGTCCCAAATTCTTAGTCCGCCAAATCGAATGGAAAAATCCAAGTTGGATAAGAAAGGGTCTTGGATAAGGGCAGTTTTACAGCGGTCAGTCAGCTAAAGGTCACTTTTAACAGTTTTTAAAAAAGGTTACGTACTTCCTTTGTGTGGGAATGTGGGTTTTGACGCGTAGTATCTGTCCGCTCATTACAAGGGACCCGAGTGGGGAACTGGCTTGGAATTGGGTGAATTTGGAGCAGGTATAACTGGCAAATGAGTGGGTACTTCTAACTAATGATGTGTTGGGTTTTAGAAATGGTAATGTGAATTTTGATAGTGATATAGGTGGACATCTTTCATGTTTTTGCGTCGTGGTAGTACTTAATATTTTTGCGAATAATATAGAAATATCTATGATTAGTAACGCTGTACTCACATGCATTTTTCGGGATTTTTGGGGACCCAAAAGGAGCCCTTAATCATGAGCTGATCACGCGGTGACGTCGCGAGTCGAACTGGCTTGACTTGGGTCCGAAACTAGTCGAGAAATCCCGAAAAATGTACGTGAGTAAACCGTAACTAATCATAAATACAAATGTGTCTCACGAAAGTTATAATACAAAAATAGTATAGAAGCTCTAAATACTTAGTATTAGAATTCGTTTTATTGCACATAGACTATCTGATTATGTTAAAAGCATGGGCAGTAGTATCCTGCATGCGAATAACAACAGTGCGATAACCAATCCACCTATCAAGCGTAGCCCCCGTCATCCCCTTCGTACCTAACCTATCCGTGTCGGGGTGCGAACACTCAATATTCGTTAAAAAATAATTCTACTGTTTGATAAGTTTGTTAAACAAAAAAATGTGGTTAAAAATTAATTGAATTGTGTTTGTGTCAAATATGTTTCATTCAAGTAAATAGTCTTTGAAACAATAATATTCGAAATAAAAATACAAGGACCAAATATTATATGAAACATTTTCTGGGAAACAAGGGGACACCGATGATTATAGCTATAACACCATCAATCGTTAATTGGAAGACCCATGTTTATTCGTAGATATTTACGAGCAGAAAGAACTGCTTTTTCTTAACCATGTAGGTAGCTAAAAGTTTGAAGAATTGGCCTAATTGTATACAAAATAAACAACCACGTCATAACTCCCGAAGCAATACAACACCAAACATTGTACACGAAATCTTGTGAACTCTTAACAAGCAAAACTTGGATCGATCATATCGAATTGAAATCCGAATTGTAGGGATCGAACATTTCCTATTATACAACTAGTACGGAACTCTTAAGTGGCTCTAAGTGATTGGTAAGTTAACCGATTCGAGTTAGCTCGTTACCGATGCCCAGAGCTGACTGTGTGAATTTGGAGTGACGTTTTCAATGGTTAATTGAACTGTTGTTGGATCCAAATGTTTGGATTGATATTTTACTTGGGTTTTTAGTGGAGCAGAAATGGAAGTGATAAGCGTTCGTGTTCTTGCAGCGTTAGTTGACTTGGCGGTTATATGATCTGATTTAATTTCCTTATACACACGGCTACATATCAAGCAATACAATTCTAGTATATGCTGACCTCTCATTGTTGCCCCAACTTCGACTATGTTGGAAAATAAGCGGTGGATGCCTCAGCGGGCATTCTGCGAGGGCGTCCGTACGGAGGAGTTGCAATACCGTGGCATAAGAGTGCTTATCAGTCCGTATCGGTGTTGTGAGAGTCACATACGGATGATTTTTACGCCATTGTACGGAAGAGAGTTGCGTCTATGATGAGCAGAGTGCGGGGAAGTCCTAACACCATTTTGAGGGTCATGGCTGGAAAACCAGACAGTCCTGTCAATACTGAAGCACTGGATAAACACTCATTTGTTTACCCGGTGCTCGATTTTTGGAAGAGGATTTAATTATACCTTAATATGTAATTATTACTAACATATTCATAAGTTTTCTTTTTACTAATACAACACGATATGGATGACTTTTGTAATGTTTTATCCGAAATAAAGATTTTGATTGATTGATTGTACGGAAAGCCAATTTGAGATTAGCTCATACTGGAGAAGTATAGTTTCATATGTAGCTGTGCGTACTTCTGAGATTGAAGAACAAAGTTCGATGGCTTCATTCATAATTTATCCACGTCAAAGATCGAGAGAATAGGAGAAACAAAAAGGTCAGTCTCATTCTGACACAATGAAAATTTTGAAGCAAACGTTGTCCATGAACTTCAAAAAAAAACATTGGGACCTTTCTGACCCGCTAGCCGAATTTTTGCAAACATTAATGAAATATGTGGTAGTTTTTGGATAATATTACGTACATCTTAAATCTGTTTTTTTTTGTTATTATCTAGTGGGAATGTTGAGAAATGAGATTTTTATGTGTTAATTTTCAAAAGTAAAGATAAATAACATTCAACACAGTTATTAACATTATGTTACATTTTATCGAATTCCACACGAAACGGACGCGAAGGAATACAAGGCTATTATTGTTCATGTATTCATGGACGCTGCACAAAATATTATACCTGCAATGTGTGCGCAACACCTCACGTGTTGCGCACACATTGCAAGTATAATAAGTATAGTTGCATGAGCGAGACACGAAGATGTCAATCTAGCGACAGCTCCATTTTTGGATAATGTTATTGTCATAGATTATGATAATTAATAAATAATGATTTATCTTTAGGAATAATTGTATTTTTCTTTTATCAACCTATCTAGGTTAAAGGACAAATAATTCTTATAAAAATAAATAAAGGCAACGTAATAAATAGTAATAAAAACTATAAGCAATAAGCATAATAACATCTTAAAACTAAATAAACATATTTTATTAAATATTTTCCTGGATATCTCAATATTCACATTACTCACAATAATGCGCCTCACGCTGTTATATTTATATATCTCAGGCTTTAAAATAAGGTATAATTCGTTAATGTTTGCCGTGGGTATTTTTTCCATACTTAAGGTTCAATGTCTTTCACCGTTGAAAGTAGATTTTACAACTTATCACTTAGTTTAGCTACCTGACCGATTACGACCAGAAAATTTTAAACCACCTGGTCTTCGATTATAATATCAAAGTCATAAAATGTATATCACCTGCGATCTACCTTTATCTCGTCAAGGATATATAGTCTTAGTGAAACCACTTCAATCTACATTTCCGCACATTTGTCCCCATCCCTTTCCGGTTCCCTTGTAACAGGAACTGTTACCGGCAATAAACATGGGGTCACTGGGTCCCACTTGAGGTCAAGTACAACTACCCTATCATTCAAATCGGCAGCTTGTCAACTGAAGTACCCTAAATTGTACACCCTCCGATCTATAGGCATTATCACAAAATCTTAATTATTGCGAATCGTTCGGTAAATTGTTGTGAAACCAGATGCATTTAAGAAAATTCTCAACGCCTTAATTGCTCAGCAGCCAGATGTTGATATTTGCAACAACAACCTTAAATAGTTTGATGTATACTGTTTCGAGTTCTTGGGCTAACTAGAACCTAGAACCATGTTTTTAAAATTATATTAAGAACGAATATGTGTGTTTTTTTTTAATAATTCCATTCATTTCGAAAGTCATACGAAAGTTGTTGAATTTTGTATTTAGCTACTATGAAGAACAAACAAAATGGTAAAGAATATTCTATTAAGTACAGTAGATAACCTGATCTTCGTATGTCTAAAGCTGGCTTCCCTCGGTGCGTGGTAGCGCGCACCAGCTGTGCGTGGTATTATCCGTAAAATCACGCACCGTGCGAAGCCACATTATGAGGGTGCGTTATGTGGATACGGCGCACCGCTCCGCACGCGTCCGCGTTACCACGGACGAGTCTCTTCCCATGGTGCGTCGGTGCGAGCTCGTGCGTCGCGGTGCGCGCTATCACGCACCGTGGGAAGGCGGTATAAGAAGTGATTAGTAGAATCAACGACCATAAATGCAATAAAAATTGAACATTGAATACACATGAATAATTTGTCTTATCATAGACATATCCGTCGATCCGAGCGAATATGCTGGCGCGCAGATTTGCGCGTTGTTCCGGGGGGGTGAAGGTGACGCTCTTCAGAGCATACTGTACCTCACTCTACTCATGCAGTCTGTGGGCCAGATATACTCAGGCGTCGTATAGCGCAATTCGTGTCCAGTACAACAATGCGTTCAGGGCGGTGATGGGGTTGCCTCGCTACTGCAGCGCCTCAGGCATGTTTGCGGCGGCGCGTGTTGACGGCTTTCACGCCATCGTGCGGAAGCGAGCCGCCTCGCTGGTGCGCAGGGTGCGGGGCAGCATCAACATCGTCCTGACGATGATTGCCGACAGGGTAGATTGTCCTTATTTAAGGCATTGTGGTGATCTACATGTTACTAGCAGCATAATTCGGTTTTAGCTTTTCTTTTTTAATGCCATGTTATATTATTAATATTTAATTTCATTTTTAATTTATTTTACTTTAGCATAATTCATTGTTTATTTTATATTTAAATTAATAATAATTTGATTTCATGACTGATTTATTTGACTACTAACTGCTTTAAATATTTTATTACGATCATTTACTTCAAGTTTAATTGTGTAATTTATAATATGTAATTGTGTTAACTGTATGAGTCATAGTCACTCGAAATAAATGCATTTTCATTTCATAGACATATGCAGGTGTTATTAATTGTTTGTATTTATTTATCACATAATGTAGGTTTTGGATAACTGTACAGTAAGCTATTGCTTTTTAAATAAATTAATAAAAGGGTGTGATTATTGTGGAACCACAGTGCAGTGGAGTGACAGCAGTTTGTCTAGAGTTAAAGTACCGTTGTGTCATAAAATGTTCTAAACACAGCAGACGTGTGACAGCTGCGCACAGCAACATTGAAAACGAGCCACAAACAATAGAATAATCTAGAAGTTTTGATGTGGCGACCATGCTGCAGCAATCTCCTAAATTCAACGTAAACTTTACTCTTTTCACCGTAAGAGTGAAGTCACACTACTACTCCGTTGCGTTGCGTTCGTGTACTTGCATCGTTAGTTGACTTGGCGATTATATGATCTGATTTAATTTCTTTGTACACACGGCTGCATATCAAGCTATACCTTCCAGTATAAGCTGACCTCTCATTGTACGAAAAGCCTATACAATGCGAGATCAGCTCATACTGGAAAAGTATAGCTTGATTATGTAGCTGTGCGTACTTCTGAGATTGAAAAACGATGTTCGAGGGTTTCGTTAATAATACAGGATGTCCCTGAAAGTATGGATCAAATCGAAGAGGGGCGTGGGCAAAGTCATTTTTCAAACTTTTTAACACTGAGAATGTCGGTGCAATTTTTTACGGTTCAAAAGTTATGACCAATTTTTTTTTTCAGTCAGTGCTAGGTTTGGACCAATCGAGTGAAGCCACACTCCTCTATTGCGTTGCGTGGAATCTATGGATTGGTCCAAATCTAGCGTTGCGACGTTGCAACGCAGTGCAACGGAGAAGTGTGGCTTCGCTCTAAGATGTGTCTTGACGTTTCTCTACAAAACATATACAAGGTTAGTCGGAAAGGGGGTACTAATCTGCGGGCCACTTAAAACTGTTTTAAATGAAGGGTTAAAAATTCTTTTTTTTTTCACTGTATATTCATCCCTGCTTTAGTAACGAACTCAAAAATGTAGCTTCTAATCTGTGACCCCAAATATGACCTAAAATGTAAATGCAGCTGATCCTAGCTGAGGATAGACAGATTTTAGCGACTTTTTTATGAAATCTTTGAACAGCTAATTCTCTTTAACTATGGACTTTTGGGGAAAGTGGTGGAACAATACTAATTTACTATTATTGGTACTTTAAAACCCTTTTGGATTAGTACCCTCTTTCCGACTTACCTTGTATACAAAGAATTTCAAATACTAAAAAAAACGGGGCTCCGTCGACGCTCCTTTGGAAACCCAAACAACCTTACAAACATACAAAAATAATGTGAGTGAAATTTGTTCGCTTAAGAATTATTATACTGATCGTTCTGAATAACTCGTACCACAAATTCGTAAATTTAAGTCACCATTTTCGATATTTGTGTTCGCCCTCAGTCTTTCGCCCACTTAGTATTTCAGTACACCATAATCAGTATTTTTGACACCCTTACTTTGAATTTATATTCGATCGTTTAAATACTAGCCGTTTGTCTCTACCTTAATATTTTCCATGTGTCATATACCTCCCTTATTTTCATTTTTCTTTTATGGCGAAGCAGATATTGATCAATCATAATATTATCATCCGCTGACGTCGAAAATATGAACACATTTTCATCTAACCGGCTTTGACGACTTTCTCGAAACTTCTTACGTTCATTATTATAAGTACTTTATAAGTCTTACAATATGCTTTAGCTTGTTATTACTGAAAAATATACTTTGCATAATACAGAAAAGTTCGAAATTAAGTTATAATGTATCTATATTCCCGTATACTGATAACGAAATATTTTGTTAAGGCTTATGATGTCTATGGCGAAAAATAATTTCAAGCTTTGATTCACAAACTACACGATAACATCATAACATCACGCCGTATTACTCGGAGGGTTGGCAGAGGTGTATAGTACACCCTCATTTCACCGTTTTGTTTTAAGTCCCATGTAAATGGGGGCGAGCCTATTGCCATCAACCGGACACAAATGCAGACTTTGGGCTGCTACTGAGAAATTCCACATGGAAAAATCCAATAGCACTTTGTCCAGCCTGGGGATCGAACACTAGACCAACGAGACAGTCACAGTCGCCTACATGATACATCATATAAATGTATTAAGTTATTCTATACGATTGCAAATTAAAATGCATGCTTACAACACCAACATTCGCATTTCGTATCACATTCGTAATTTCAATAGCTTTCATTTTGACAATACAACAATATTCATTGCGTGGTACATAGTTGTGGAGAAGTCAGATTGTTATACATACGTTGTTATGGAAATTGTTGACCTGTCAAAATTAAAACCTATTAATGACTATAAGTATAGCCTTAAGACTTCGTTCCGGATATATTCCATCAAATAAGTTTTATTATTTAATGAAAAAAGTTTCGTCACCAAATTGTGATTTATGTGGAGTGGTTGATGATGTCCTTCATGTCTTGATGGAGTGTGCCCGGAATGAAAATACTAGGATGAATATTTTTGGACCGTTTAAAATAAATGACATTGGCATTTATAACACCATTCTTGCTTTTCCAGTGTCTGTTAAAGCAAAACTTTTGTACCAACTAGTGGTTAGTAGATCGTAAGCTAGTGATAAGTAACGTATTTATAAGTTATCAATTATTATTTTTTCCCGCACTGGGCGATGTGGTCGCTAAGCGACAAAGCCCTGTAAATAAAGTAAAAAAAAAAAAAAAACATGGCTATTACGAGTGTTTTGCTAAATTAGGATACTGATTGAGAGAAACGACAAACTAAAAAACATTCAACTAAAATAACATTCTAATCTCATTTCGAAACACGGGTAAATGAGAAGATTGGAAAGATCCTTAACAGTTGAGTTGATATTAAGGGGAATCAATAGACAAACGAAAGCCCTTATACACCCCTAGACGTTATTATACCCTACAACAAATATGACGTTGCTTAGGGCTGCCAAATCCACAAAATAATGTAATAGACTTTTGGAGACCACTCAATCTTGAAATCAAAAAAAGACTGTAGCCAGAAGGCCACTTGTGGCTACATGACTTATCATGTAGCCACAAGTGGCCTTCTGGCTCTTAATCCATACCAATAATTCAACCCTCATCAAGCTGTCTCTCTTCCAATCTCCCATCAACAACGCCCTAAGCCGAGGTCCGAGTCTCACTAGGGGTTGCCCTTAGTGCTGTTGTTGCTAGTAATCATAATGTCATTATAGTATAAGTAGTTTGCTTAGGTTAAGTATTTTCCTTCCCCCCTATTGGCTGGAGACCCTTCAGGTCTTGCCAATAACTGCCCGGTTACGTAGTAACGGTCCGCAAGGACCATCTACAAGTAGTCAAATACAAAAAAAAACGATTTAACATCTTGAAGATCAGGGGAATTAGCTTATAGATTTACTCCTAAATCATACAAACTAGCAAAATTGTCTTCTGGGGCCTAATTCTCCTAAAATAAATCTTGATAAATCACAACCGAACCAAGGTCGAAGCGTTCATTCAGACAGTTCTCAATTTCAAAAGCTATCAAATTGTTTGACACAAAAAACAAAATCAATCATTTTGAAAGTTTTCGAAAACAAAAACTGACTGACGGTTGTGGTTCGATTGTGTTTAGCAACAATTTATTTTGGGAGAATTGGGCCCCTGCTTTCAAAGAATCATAAAGAGAAGCATCTATTATAATTCCCCATAAATAATTTAGCAGCAAAAATTCCCCAAATTAAATCTGTACCTTGTATTTTCCCCACATTCCAGGCTGCAAACCAAAAGAATGTCTTGCCCTTGTTAGTATGTCGGGTAAGCGGGTTACCTCAACCTACCAAATACTTAATTGTCCACTAAAATTAGACACAAAATCCCCCAGTTAGCAACCCTACGAATACCCCAAAAATCCTCGGATTGTTTCTAAAGGGATATAGACGATATTAACACATCAAAGGGCTATCACGCGATCTGTCATGGCGAAACGTAACATATGGTGAAATACACTTGTGCGTGTGTTTTTTTCTATTATTGTGGATTTCGTGTATAGTGGAGTGGAAATATAGTAAGTTTAGTTTGTTTTGTTTTTGGATTTATTTACAAGAGACTGCCCTTTTGGAAATTATTAAATGACAAAGGCTTTGGAAGTAATATGTTGTAGATCATCTTATGTTTTTCTGTAAAGCTTTTGGGACTAAACACACTTCTGATTCAATCACATTTCATTCATTGAAAGTTGTGTAAACTTGCTTTTACTTTTTCTCATCGATTCATCTTTCGCATGCGTCAGCTTGCATGCTGTAACTTATGTTTGCTGTAGAAGCTATCGCAGCTGAAAACACACAATTTCATAAGTGAATTGTGTCTAAAACCCATCCAGCTTTTCGCAAATTGATGCTGATTAGTCTCTAAAAGCAATCACCAGGTTGATAGATTGACTAGATTAGACTTGTATTAATTATACTCCTACTGTAAGGCATTTTTACCCTTTAGGTGTGGACCCCTGTTATTTGCATTTTTATCAGTATGTACGAGTATGCTAATTTGATCCAACTTGAATCACCAGTCGACTGGACAAGCGTGGTGATTCCGTCATCCTCTTCTCAAGATCTGTAGCTGTTTAATTGGGGTGGTTTTAATTTGTACAGCAATGAACTTTATGGTATTATCCTTTAACCTTTTATTAGTAGTAGAGATCCTATGAAAGAGTTTGCCCGGGGAAGTACTACACCACAACTATTTCTGCCCAAGCAGCAGTGCTGTGTTCCGGTTTGGTTTTGGTGAAATTATAAGCGTAGACTTTTCAACTTGGTCTTTGGGGTTGGCAACGCATCTGTAATATTCTTGGAGTTTTAGGTGTCTATAGTGTCTAGTGTAGTGCCGGACTTAATAGTACAAGTACGAGACGGGCTACAAACTACAGACTATAACCGCAGACCGCAAGTCGCCATCGGAATAGCGCCTTTAAGGTGTGCACTTTAAAGGTGCTATTTCGACAGCGACTGCAAAACTGCAACCGCAGACCGCAGCCGCAGATCGCACCGCAAGCGATACTACTTTTGCAGTTTGCGGTCTACAGCCCGTCTCGGACTTGTACCTTAAAGAATAGCACTACCCCATCTCTTCTCGTGGGTGTCGTAAAAGGCGACTAAGGGATTCTCTAGAAGATGGGCAGCAGCGTTCTTTGAGTAGTTTAACAACCATACTGCGATCGCCAACCCGCCTGCCAAGCGTAGTGATTACGGCGAACCCACTCTTTTGGGGTAGGCCTATGTCCAGCAGAGGACGTCTTTCGACTGAATGATGATGATGATGAATGATGAGGTGTCTGTAGGTAGTGGTAACTACTTCCAGGGTAGGCGATGGCTTGATTGCCAATCTATTACGTGGAATAAAAACACACTCAAGGACAAGCTCACTTGACCTACTGACATTTCCTCTCTTATTGTCACATATTGTCGCCATTGTACCCGTTATTAGATGTTTAGCAGTTGATTAAATATTTCTATATATTTTGTTTGTTGCCCAGAATTTAATAATAATAATAATAATAAAATTGTTTATTGATCAAAACGGTACAGATGGTGAGAAAACAACTTAAACTAGTTTATAGCAACATAAAAAGTTGTGTAACTACATTATGTGGTAGAACATGTTGGTTGATGTTAGTACATGGTAAGTACATCTGTCTACAATTAACGTTACCCTGTCTCTTAAACTAGGGTATACCTGTATCTTAAGAGACAGTGGACGGCCTTAGGTTATGTTTAAATATTACCAATTTATTAAATGAGGACCCTGTCGATCTACCCACAGTTAAACAATTTTCAGAAAAATGGTAATGTTACGTAAAATTAAATAAAATGAAATAATGAGAATGATGATGAATTCTAGTGTGTGTTTGTGTGTGTGTGTGTGTGTGTGAGTGAGTGTGTGAATGAATGAATGTGCGTGTGTGCATGTGCTAGGTTATGTAGGTTAATATTGATTCTGTGTGATCGTAGTCTTGTTGAAGAAGCCACTCTGTAAGTTTCTGTTTAATTTCCCTTTTTGACAGATCAAGTATGTTTAGGTGTTTATGAATTTTTCTGTAAATGAAAGAGCTTAGAATAAAATATTGATGTTTGGCAAAGGCTGTTTTATGAGGGGTACTTGGAGGGATATAGGTGCGTTTTTTCCGGTTGGGAGGGGGTAGGGATGAATGTTTTTTAAGGACTGAGTAGAGCACAAAGAGTTGACGTACTGTGAGAACTTTAGAGTCAGAATACAGTTGAGTTGTTGGGTATCTGTACGGTTTTCTGGTCATAACTTTAAGTATAGCTCTCTGTGCTCTCTCTATTTGGAGAAGGAATGAAAAAGTCATAAAATGTATATCACCTGCGATCTACCTTTATCTCGTCAAGGATATATAGTCTTAGTGAAACCACTTCAATCTACATTTCCGCACATTTGTCCCCATCCCTTTCCGGTTCCCTTGTAACAGGAACTGTTACCGGCAATAAACATGGGGTCACTGGGTCCCACTTGAGGTCAAGTACAACTACCCTATCATTCAAATCGGCAGCTTGTCAATTGAAGTACCCTAAATTGTACACCCTCCGATCTGTAGGCATTATCACAAAATCTTAATGATTGCGAATCGTTCGGTAAATTATTGTGAATTCGGATGCATTTAAGAAAATTCTCAACCCCTTAATTGCTCAGCAGCTAGATGTTGATATTTTCAACAACAACTTTAAATAGTTTGATGTATACTGTTTCGAGTTCTTGGACTAACTAGAATCATGTTTTTAAAATCATATTAAAAACGAATATGTGTGTACCTTTCATAATTCCTTTCATTTCGAAAGTCATGCGAAAATTTTAGACTTTTGTATTTAGCTACTATCGTAATATAAAGAACAAACACAATGGTAAAGAATATTCTATTAAGTACAGTAGAATTAACCTCATCTTCGTATGTTTAAGAAGTGATTCGTGAAATCAACGACCACAAATGCAAAAAAAATATTGAATACACTTGAATAATTTGTGGTATCGTAGACATAGGTGTATTAATTGTTTGTATTTATTTGTCACATAGTGTAAACGTTGGGTAACTGTTAGTACAGTAAGCAATTGCTTTTTAAATCCTAACTAATATTATAATTGCGAATGTAAGTTTTAGACATAGGGTACCTTTCATCCCGAAAAAAGTACTGTTCCCGAGGAAAACAACAATACCGATAATAGATGGCGCCACGTGTCTTTCGAATTACGATTGAATTATATTAATATAGAAACTTTAGTAGTGTAGTAGTTTAGTAGTGAGAGGAGCTCGTGGCTAAATAATTACAGCCGCATAGACCGATCTTCCGGGTTAAGCCACGCTTGCCGAGGTTGGTCTGTGGATGGGTGACCATTTACCATAGCGAGTTTCCTCCGTGCCTCGGAAAGCACGTAAAGCCGTTGGTCCCGGCTGTCATTTGTAGATCTTTGACAGTCGTTACTGTTGGTCAGAAGCCAGAAAGTCTGACAACCAGTCTTACCAAGAGTATCGTATTACACAGTTACTGGGTTGTGGAGGTCTGATAGGCAGTCGCTCCATGTAAAATACTGATATTCAGCTGCATCCGGTTCGACTGGAAGCCGACCCCAACATAGTTGGGAAAAGGCTAGGCAGATGATGATGAGAAACTTTAGTAGTGTGTTCAGAGTTTTTTTGAGTTTAATTAACGCGAGCGAAGCCGCGGGCAAAATCTAATCCTAACTAATATTATAAATGCCAAAGTAAGTTTGTTTGTTTGTTGCCTTTTTACGCCTAAGCCGCTGAACCGATTTTAATGAAACTTGGTACAGATATAGTCTGGAACCTGGAGAAGGACGTAGGCTGCTTTTATCCTGAAAAATACGGAATACGTGATAAACGACATATACGCGAGCGAGGCCGCGAGCGACCTCTAGTAAATTAATAAAAGAGTGTGATTATTGTGGAACCACAGTGGATTGACAGCAGTTTGTCTAGAGTTAAAGTACCTTTGTGTCATAAAATGTTCTAAACACAGCAGATATGCGACAGCTGCGCGCAGCAACATTGAAAACGAGCCACAAACAATAGAATAATCTAGAAGTTTTGATGTGGCGACCGTGCTGCAACAATCTCCTAAATTCAACGTAAACTATACTCTTTTCACCGTAAGGCCGCTTGTACACGCAAAGAAAAGTCGCCGCGTCTATGCAAGAATTCGTGTTGTTTCTACACACGAACTGTGTACACTACTTCGGCGCTGATCAAGAAAAAAATCGTGCCTGCGCAAGACACGACGCGTGAACGTTGCTGCTGTACGGTAGGGGGTGGTGTAGGGTAAAGTGATTTAGGTAGTTTTTGTACGTCTGTTTGCGTGGACGAAGAAGCACGACTGCCCGAAAAAAATCTTAACGTGTACACGTTCTTATTCGTCTTGTCTGCAGTAGACACGAGAAGTTTTCGTGCCTAGATCCGACATAATTCTTGTCGTGTACATGATAAATTGGTCCTATCTGCAGCAGACACGGTGAAATTTCTTAGCGTGTACAAGCGGTCTAAGAGTGAAGCCACACTTCTCCGTTGCAATGCGACGTGGCAGTGCTAGATTTGGACCAATCGAGTGAAACCACACTCCTCCGTTGCGTTGCGTGGAATCTATGGATTGGTTCAAAACTAACGTTGCGACGTCGCAACGCAGTGCAACGGAGAAGTGTGGTTTTATCCCTACTTTAGTAACGAACTCAAAAATGTAGCTTCTAATCTGTGACCCCAAATATGACCTGAAATGTAAATGCAGCTGATTCTAGCTGAGGATAGACAGATTTTAGCGACTTTTTTATGAAATCTTTGAACAGCTAATTCTCTTTAACTATGGACTTTTGGGGAAAGTGGTGGAACAATACTAATTTACTATTATTGGTACTTTAAAACCCTTTTGGATTAGTGCCCTCTTTCCGACTAACCTTGTATACAAAGAATTTCAAATACTAAAAAAAACGGGGCTCCGTCGACGCTCCTTTGGAAACCCAAACAACCTTACAAAAATACAACAATAATGTGAGTGAAATTTGTTCGCTTGAGAATTATTATACTGATCGTTCTGAATAACTCGTACCACAAATTCGTAAATTTAAGTCACCATCTTCGATATTTGTGTTCGCCCTCAGTCTTTCGCCCACTTAGTATTTCAGTACCTACATCATAATCAGTATTTTTGACACCCTTACTTTGAATTTATATTCGATCGTTTAAATACTAGCCGTTTGTCTCTACCTTAATATTTTCCATGTGTCATATACCTCCCTTATTTTCATTTTTCTTTTATGGCGAAGTAGATATTGATCAATCATAATTTTATTATCCTGTGACGTCGAAAATATGAACACATTTTCATCTAACCGGCTTTGACGACTTTCTCGAAACTTCTTACGTTCATTATTATAAGTACTTCATAAGTCTTACAATATGCTTTAGCTTGTTATTACTGAAAAATATACTTTGCATAATACAGAAAAGTTCGAAATTAAGTTATAACGTATCTTATTCCCGTCAAGAATATACTGGTATCGAAATATTTTGTCACAGTTTATGATGTCTACGGCGAAAAATAATTCCAAGCATTGATTCACAAACTACTTGATAACATCATAATATCACGCCGTATTCCCCGAAGGGTTGGCAGAGGTGTATAGTACACCCTTATTTCGCCGTTTTGTTTTAAGTCCCATGTAATAGGGGGCGAGCCTATTGCCATCAACCGGACACAAATGCAGACTTCGGGCTGCTACTGAGAAATTCCACATGGAAAAATGCAATAGCAATTTGTCTAACCTGGGGATCGAACATTAGACCAACGAGGCAGTCACAGTCACCTACATGATACATAAAATAAATGTATTAAGTTATTCTTTACGATTGTAAATTAAAATGCATGCTTACAACAAAAACATCCGCATTTCGTATCAGATTCGTAATTTCAATAGCTTTAATTTTAACAACACAACAATATTCATTGCGTGGTACATAGTTGTTGAGAAGTCGGATTCTTAATACATACATTGCTGTGAAAACTGTCAAAATCAAAGCCATAGCGATTACCAGTGTTTTGCTAAATTAGGATACTTCTTCTTCTTAGCGTGTCGATGACAATCTACACCGTGTCGGCCCAGAACTCAGCAACTAGTTTAGCACCATCCGTAGCGTCCATTAGTTCTTGTGGCGTACAGGTAACAGAGCAGGCGGGGCATGATGTTAAGTGCGCCATGGTTTGCGGAACGGCACCACATTTACACTCAAGGTTTGAGTTACCCGCAAATTTCCACCTGAGCAGGTTTTTTTTAGGATACTGATTGAGAGAAACAACAAACTAAAAAACATTCAACTAAAATAACATTCTAATCTCATTTCGAAACACGGGTAAATGAGAAGATTGGAAAGATCCTTAACAGTTGAGTTGATATTAAGGAGAATCAATAGACAAACGAAAGCCCTTATACACCCCTAGACGTTATTATACCCTACAACAAATATGACGCTGCTTAGGGGTGCCAAATCCACAAAACAATTTAATAGACTTTTGGAGACCACTCAATCTTGAAATCAATAAAAGACAGTAGCCAGAAGGACACTTGTGGCTACATGATAAGATTCATACCAATAATTCAACCCTCATCAAGCTGTCTCTCTTCCAATCTCCCATCAACAACGCCCTAAGCCGAGGTCCGAGTCTCACTAGGGGTTGCCCTTAGTGCTGTTAGTTGCTAGTAGTCATGATGTCAATATAGTATAAGCAGTTAGCTTAGGTTAAGTATTTTACTTCCCCCCCATTGGCTGGAGACCCTTCAGGTCATGCCAATAACTGCCCGGTTACGTAAAAATGCAATAGAAAAAAAAGGATTATATAAAATCTTGGAAATCAGGGGAATTAACTTATAGGTTTACCCCTAAATCATACAAACTAACAAAATTATCTTCTGCTTTCAAAGAATCATAAAGAAAAGCATCTATTATAATTCCCCTTAAATAATTTAACACCAAAAATCCCCCAAAATAAATCTGTACCTTGTATTTTCCCCACATTCCAGGCTGCAAACCAAAAGAATGTCTTGCCCTTGTTAGTATGTCGGGTAAGCGGGTTACCTCATCCTACCAAACACTTAATTGTCCCCTAAAATTAGACACAAAATCCCCCAGTTAGCAACCCTATGAATACCCCAAAAATCCTCGGATTGTTTCTAAAGGGATATAGACGATATTAACACATCAAAGGGCTATCACGCGATCTGTCATGGCAAAACGTAACATATGGTGAAATACACTTGTGCGTGCGTTTTTTTCTATTATTGTGGATTTTGTATGTGGTGGAGTGGAATGATAGTAAGTTTAGTTTGTTTTGTCTTTGGATGTATTTACAAGATACTGCTCTTTTGTAAATTTTTGAACGACAAAAGCTTTTGGAAGTAATATGTTGTTGTAGGTCATCTTATGTTTTTCTGTAAGAGAGATTTTGGGACCAAACACACTTTTTATTCAATCACATTTCACTCATTGAAAGTTGGTTTGTGTAAACATGCTTTTACTTTTTCGCATCAATTCAGCTTTCACATGCGTCAGCTTGCATTCTGTAGCTTATGTTTGCCGTAGAAGCTTTCGCAGCTGAAAACACACGATTTCATAAGTGATGTGTGTCTAAAACCCATCCAGCTTTTCGCAAATTGATGCTGATTAGTCTCTAAAAGCAATCACCAGGTTGATAGATAGTAGTGGTTGTATTAATCATACTCCAACTTTTACCCATTCTTTTTTCTTTTCTTTTTTTTTTTATAATAACGTTGCCCCACACTAAGATTTCTCTTGTATCGTGGGTGCGTTTACAGACACAAATCTCACAAACAAACGCCCAGACCCGAAACAACCATCTGTAGGCCATACAAATTTTTGTTCCGTGTGGGAATCGAACCCACGACCCGTGGCGCAGAAGCCAATCGCTTAGCCACTGCACCAAACGTGTCGTCGAACCCATTTTTACCCTATTGATAGGTGTGCACCCCTGTTACTTGCATTTTTATCAGTATGTATGCTAGTTAGATTCAACTTGAATCACCAGTCGACTGGACAAGCGTGGTGATTCCGTCATCCTCTTCTCAAAATCTATAGCTGTTTAATAGGGGTGGCTTTTAATCAGCAGTGGACTTTATGGGATTATCCTTTAATCTTTTATTAGTAGTAGAGATCCTATGAAAGAGTTTGCCCGAGGAAATACTACACCACACACATTTCTGCCCAAGCAGCAATGCTATGTTCCGGTTTGAAACGTATGGGTTCTGGTGAAATTATAAGCATATGAGACTTTTCAACTTTGTCTTTGGGGTTGGCAACGCATGTGTAATATTCTTGGAGTTTTAGGTGTCTGTAGTGTCTAGTGTAGTGCCGGACTTACAGGTACAAGGCCGAGACGGGCTGCAAAGTACAGACTGTAACCGCAGACCGCAAGTCGCCATCGGAATAGCGCCTTTAGGCACCTCGCGCACTAGACGGCCACGACCACGACCAGTGGCCGCAACGATCAGACTGACTAAAGAAACCATATAAACGTCGCGCACTTAGCCGCAATAATAATCTGATCGTTGCGGCCACTGGTCGTGGTCGTGGCCGTCTAGTGCGCGAGGTGCCTTAAGGTGTGCACTTTAAAGGTCTTCTTCTTCTTCTTCTATCGTGTCGGCAAGAGCTATACAAGAATAGCTCTAGCCGTGGTGAAAAGAAAACTTTAAAGGTGCTATTTCGACAGCGACTGCAAAACTGCAACCGCAGACCGCAGCCGCAGATCGCACCGCAAGCGAAACTGCAAAAGAGTTTGCGGTCTACTGCCCGTCTCGGACTTGTACCTTAAAGAATAGCACTACCCCATCTCTTCCCGTGGGTGTCATAAAAGGCGACTAAGGGATTCTCTAGAGGATGGGCAGCAGCGTTCTTTGAGTAGTTTACAACCATACTGCAATCGCCAACCCGCCTGCCAAGCGTGGTGATTACGGCAAATCCCCCCTTTTGGGGGAGGCCTATGTCCAGCAGTGGAAGTCTTTTGACTGAATGATGATGATGATGAATGATGAGGTGTCTGTAGGCAGTGGTAACTACTTTCAGGGTAGCCGACGGCTTGATAGCCAATCTATTATGTGGAATAAAACATACTCAAGGACATATTCACTTGACCTACTGACATTTGCCCTCTCATTGTCACATATTGTCGCCATTGTACCCGTTATTAGATGTTTAGCAGTTGATTAAATATTTCTATATATTTTGTTTGTTGCCCAGAATTATTGATAAGGTCTCGTTTGAAACTGCTTTGTGTCACTCTTTGTAATTGTTGCTTTGTTATTACAACTCTTTTGTTGTATATGTGTTTGAATAAGGATTCTGGTTTCTTTATTATTTTTTACATCGGAGAATTGGTGACGTAAACGTTTGGAGGTGGGAGCAGTCGATATTTTTGTGAATCCATACAAAGTTTTGTGGTAGGAAGGCGTGTTTGAAATTATGGTTGCGTAAGAAATCAATTAAGGCGGTTCTGTGGTAACAACTTATCCAAACTGGGGAGCTAATAAAATTACATTTGGTGAACCATATTTCGTTTCATATTCGTTATCATAACTGCAGTGGACTGCACATCCAGTTGCAAATGTAAACTTTGCACTAGTAGTTATAGAAACGAAATATGATTCGAGTTTCGATTTCGATTCGATTCCCCCTGGTTATCAAAATTTAAACTAATGCCTCCACAGAACATTTTCAAGAGAGATGACATTAATGGATGGTGGATGTCAGTGGAAACGCCAGTAGACAACGCCCTCTACTGGCGCTGTTATTGGTGCAGTTCTTCAAAAAGGACAGGTTAGGTGCGTAGTACTCTCAACGTGCGTCATTAAATAGACTTCGAACTCAGGTCGGTCGGAGCAAAGAGAACATGTTTAGGTGGAGATTCAGTGATGGTACCGATTTGAGCTGTTTGTGCGGTACAACCCATATGATGGCCCATCTCACATCATGCCGTGCGTGCCCTAACAGCTGCACGCAAGAAGACTCAATGGTTGCCAATGACAACGCAGACCAAGTGGCCAAGTTCTGGGCCGCAATAATATAAATAAGTTTTAATTAGTTTGTCATCGAAACGTTATGAAGAAGAACGTCCGTGTATGACAAGATGTATGAACGTGGACGAAGCGAAAAGAGTATATAAGGATCGTAGCATGTGGCGTTCTGCTTTGTCTGCCTACCGCCATGGGAAAAAGGCGTGAGTTTATGTACGTATGAATGTACGATATTAATGACAGCAACAATAGCGACAGCAAAATTTATAGCACTGTTAGTACCTATTTAATCTAATTCAATGTACTAGATATATATTTAGATAGATTGAATATACGAGTACTTTATTGTACACCAAAATTGTAACACGGCTCTAATACAATAACATACATTGAAGGGTACAATGGCGGTCTTTTCGCTGATAGCGATATCTACCAGACAACCTTTGGATGAACAGGACAACAATGAATAAGATAGGGGTGTGGTCCGTGGTGTACTGCTGCTAAATATATATTACACACAATACATAGACATAATACTTACACATAAAAATTATATATTGGTACAATGTGTCCTGTCATGGACTAGCGATATTCTAGGTACTTATAGAGCAACTATTCTAGTACACAAATACACTACACACTAGGGTCCAATCCACTTCCTAGCTATCTGGCAGCCATTTTGCTTTTAGGTTGATATATTCTCTATCTTAAAATTATGAAAATGTTAACCCATTGTATCGTAATGTAAATGATAGACAATATTGTTTCCCTCCAAATAAGCCTACTAAAACCTAAAACATTGAGAGATATGACTTTTTTGTACACACGTACAGAATATCTCAACAAAAATGTGGAAGTGGATTGGACCCTAGTGTGTAGTGTATTTGTGTATTAGAATAGTTATTATATAAGTTTTTGTTTTGTTTTTATTTATTACTAGGCCTGCGTTTGGCCGCCATCTCGCCTGATGTTAAGCGATGATGCGGGCTACGATGGAGCACGCTTGCCCAGAAGAAACCGATTCACTCGTGACTTGAAGACACCCAAATTGTAGCTGTCGGGGAACACCCACTCGGGCAGCGCATTCCACTGTTTGGCGGTTTTCACAATGAAAGTGGAATCAAAGCGCTTCGTTCGGGTTTTTGGTATATCAACCATGAACCGATGGCGCTTTTTCGTGCTTCTGGCCGTCCGATAGAAAAAAGGGCAGGGGGGTATTAGATCATGCAGATCTGAAGCACACTCTCCGAAATGTGTCCGATAAAAGTACCTAGAAACCTAGAATATCGCTAGTCCATAACCGGACACACTGTATATTGTATATATACATTGTTATATAATCACGATACAAGGTATTATAATAATAAAAGGTATCTGTATGACACCCGAGACTAACGGTTTAATGGTTTCTCCGAGGCACGGAAATCACGAAATCTGCAACCAATAAATGAATAATTCTTCACAAGAAATCATCTCTCAATCATGGAATTATGAAGTACAAAAACCACTCGCCTCCCATGAATTACAGGGAATGATTAATTAATTAAACCGCGAATGGTAGCTATACGGTGCCCGCGGCTCCGCTCGCCGCCTCAACCGTTTTTCATACGGGCCAACGTTAATATTTTAGATAGAAAAGGTCGTGAACGCGGAGGTTGGAGTAAATGTAGGAGGCATGTATTAATGTTTAATATTTTTGTGTGTACCTGAACTGTTTTATTTTATTTGTGGTTCACAATTCGGATTATCTGCCCCAACGGCCTTCAGTTTTACGACTTATGTGGTAGATTAGGTAACCCATTTCGCTGCGTTTTAATTCATCATTTTAATCGATATATATACAGGCTGTAAGGGTAAAGACCGTTATTCTTGAAACCAGTGGTTTGGTTTCATTTATAGAACGTAAAATCAATGAAAAATAACAAACTTTTTTTTTTAATAATATTTTCATTTTTCCTCAAAAGCATTTCATCCTATGCGCGCGGGCAACAAGCCACGGGAGGGGGCGCGGGGAACTCGCCGCGTGGCCCGACGCACGGCCCCGCACAGTTTGCTACCCCAGTCAGTCAGCTGTCTCGTTAGCGAGTGTGTGTACCTACGCCGCGTCGTAGCTCCGCCGCGCCGCTCATTTCTCGCGCGTATATATATTATTTTTTTACTCTGTCCTATATTTTTATGTTTAAGTCAACTACCTATGGTTTAAGTGATAACGGTGTTTACCCTTACATGCTGTATATATATATATAAATTTCACAACGTGTATTCTAAATAGAGCGAGCAATCTATTGTCGGCTCCATTATACTTCTAACATCTTAGCGCGTAGAGAGGGTTGAATAAACATAATGTTTGTAGCGAGCGCGTACAAATATGAAATGTAACCCTCTCAATGGTAACTTGAAATAGTGCGGCTAGTTGTTATATTACAGACAGCTAAGATAACTAATGTAGAAGTTGAAGCCTTCGGTTTTTATGTTTTATTTCAAAGTTCTTTTCTGCTTCATGAATTTATAACATCCAAGTTTGGTTAGACTGGAAGCTGACCCCGACATAGCGAAAAGGCTAGGCAGAATAACTAATATGACAGCTAAGTTTCTGATAGATATACTTTATTGTACACTAAAAGAAATAAAACAGAAGGAATACAAGTAATTAAGAACAGTAGGTACAAAAGACCGCCAGTCTTATCGCTTAAAGCAATTTCTTCCAGACAACCATTGGATGAAAAGAATTGTTAAGAAAAATATAATAGGGAAGTTTGCAGCTTACGAATAATAACCTAATAAAAATCGGGAATCAACCAAAAACTAAGTATACATACATATTAAAACACAAAAATATACACATTATCTTAAATACAAGGTTAATCGGAAAGGGGGTACTAATCCGCAGCCCACTTAAAGTATCACTGATGACTGTCTTAAAGCAAGTGTAAAAATTTCAAAATTCGGTTCGAAAAAATACCATGTTAAATGATTTTTATTTTAGTTTTTTCAAAAATTCCACTCTACTTTAGTTACAAATTCAGAAAATGGTGCTTCTAATTCATGACTCCAAATATGACCTAAAATGTAAACACAGCTGATCATAACTGGGGATAGGTAGATTTCAGCGCTTTTTTTTTTGAGAACTTTGATCACCTATTTCTCACTATTGACTTTTGGAAAAAGTTGTAGAACAAAAGTTACTCATTATTATGGGTACTTTAACACCTTTTCGGATTAGTACCCCCTTTCCAACTAACCTTGTATATATAATATACATATCTACTCAAATAAGGTACACATATTGAATTACATAATACCTACATATAGACAATTTAAAAAACTACTAGAGAGCAAGATAATGTTCCTTTACCATTCTCCTGATTTAAGAAAGGTGATACCCATTTCAACAAATACTTTGATAGGTTGCTAGGATCAGCATAATAACATAAGGAGTCCATTATTGACCCACTGCTGGGCATGGGCTTCTTCTCGGAATAAGAAGGGTGTAGCGCTTAGTCCACCACGCTGCCGCAGGTTAGCAGACAACACACTCCATCGAGAACTTTTTGGAGCCCTCTGAGTTGTGCAGGTTTCCTCGTGATGTTTTTCCTTTACCAATAACGCAAGTGACTTCGAATCCGCACATGAATTTGAAGAATCAGTGGTGTTGTCTGAAGTCTTACTCAGACCCTAGGAGTGTCTGTAGTTTAGCCGATATTTGCCATGGAAGGAAAGCGTTCAATCACTAGGCTAACATTGTCACCTATTAGGACGGTGTCTGAATAAAAAAACGAATGTTCCAATACTAAAATTACGTTTAATACAAATAAAATCAACTATGCGGAGGCACACAAATTTGTAAGGTCGTGAGTTTACGGCCATCTGTTGTCACGCCTGCAGTGAAAGGGACTTCCCTGCAGAATTTAGCAGAAGTCCTCCCAGGCCGGAGATGGTGGTTGGCCGATGTATGCACGAAGAGGGTACGGCGAGTGTGGCGGGAAAGTGCAGCGTGGCAGCACGAGGGTACGGCGAGTATATGCAATCGCTACTCTAGGATAAATCAATATTATGGCCATACATCGGATAAGACTCCAGTCAAATCGACTCAGCCTATCACAGCACAATCTTGTACCAGAAACCTTTCCAAAAACAAGATATTGTAAACTGTCATCAGTCTAGGCATGTATGCAGCTTGGCTGAAAAGTAACCATTATTTTTGCTTCAATTGGAAATTGAACCCAAAGACCTTTGCATTAATGTATATAATAGGTTGTAGAAAAGCTTAAAATCGGGATCTGGCAACACGGTTGGTTGTCAAATATGACTGATGTGTAGGGCGATCGTTATTGTTGATACTCATTCTTAGAATTATAATATGTTATTATATTCGTAATGTGATTTATTTAGTTTTAGCTATAATAATATTTTTTGTTTGATACATAATATACTTAACACGCCTGTATTCCCTGTAGGGTTTGGCAGAGGTACACCTTCATTTCGCTGTTACGTTTTAAGTCCAATGTAATAGGGGGCGAGCCTATTGCCATCAATCGGGCACAAATCCAGTCTCCAGGCCGCTACTGAGAAATTCCACAAGGAAAATAATTGGTTATACAGTGTGTAACTAAATTCTATTAGACCAGAATGCAGCGCATTAGTGCTTGAGTAGAGATACAACCCACTGTTACCCATTCATCTGAATTTTGAAACAACGATCTTTTGTTCTAGTGTCAGCACAAGCTATACAAGAATAGCTAATGCCGTGGTGAAAAGATTAGCTAGACAGGAAGATAGCGGGGCTGACAGTCTAGGGTGCGCCAGATGTACTTAAGTACTCGTGGAGGCTTATCATGCACCCCGAAACAACGACCAAAACATATCGATCCTACTATTTTTTTGTTTCTATCTATGGCTTTGAAAGTCCTTTTTATTTTCCCATGTAAACACATTCATCCGACGACTATACCTCCATCTGCTGAAACAATTGTGCGCCAAGATCATATAGGCTTTACTGTACTCGGGTTTATGGGGCTTCACGATCGAAACACCCTTATCCCTTTTACTTATTCAAATGGGATGAGCAGCCAAATTTATGGCATGTCTTCATACGAAGAGCTTCGGTTTCTATTCCGGGCTTTAAATAATTATTTGGAATAATGGTGTCTTTTATAACTTTAGTTCAATTTAATAGAGTGGGTAAGGTTTTGTCAAATACTGGGTCGTATCATAATCGTATCAATTGTTGTTAAGTATATGGGGAAGACTTTGTTTAGCGGCTAGAAAAAAGGGAAAAACTCAAACTATTTATTTGCACACTAAGGTAAAATAATACAGGTCTTATTATATAGAGTAGGTACAGCTGAGCAACCTTTTCTAAGAGTTGCAATATTTGAGGGCTCTAATTAGATAAAAGTGTACTTTTATAAATTTACTTAGGTATGTGTCTAAGTCATAGTTCCTAGTTCTTGACTATTGTTATTTTTAATACACAATATTTTTAATTATGGAGAGGTACTAGAACTAAAATATACTCGTATAGGTACTAAAACAACATAGTTTAAAGAGTAATATGTTATCGAGTATATAGATATTGGTATAGGTGTATTATAAATTGTATGTTTTATTTATTTAGGTTTATTATGTTATTTATAACATGAACATCTAACATGTTATTGTGTTTTTGCGAACAAAACTGTTAGGCCACGCCCCTATTCGGTTAGCAAACAATGTTAAGCCACGCAGCGCCAATTTTGCTAACAAAACTGTTAGGCCACGCCCCTATTCGGTTAGCAAACAATGTTATCCTGTTTGCAAACACGAAAACACGGCGTAGCGGAATCGGCTTTAGATTGACACAAAACCACACACACACAAAGTAAAGATAAAAAATCTAGCAAATATTCTGCCTAGGCTTTCCCCTACTATGTTGGGGTCAGCATCCAATCTACTCTCTAAGCACGAAGTCCGTGGTTTCGGCCTTAGTTACGAGCGTTTCCTACTCCCTATCATCTATGGACATACGATTATTTCGGGGCCCGAACTAAGAATGAATGACAACACGATTTGACAGTTGTCCCTACTACCGATGTGTTTTTGCCCGTCCGAAAAGTTGAACTTGACACTTGTTTTGTTCACTTCTACGTTTCGGGCTACTTTCGGACGGGCGACTAACTTCGTTGACGGCCTTAGGGAGTAGCCCTCCTGATGCGACTGAATACCAGTATTTTACACGGAGCGACTGCCATCAGACCTCCGCAACTCAGTTACTGGGCAATGCCGATATCCTAACGCTAGACCGGTTGCCAGACTTTCGGTCTTCTGACTACCCGATGACTAACGTAACGACTGTCAAAGGTATTCGTATGACACCCGTGTCCGACTGTCTAAAGCGTGAATTACATAGAAACGGCATAAGGCGCAGGCACGGCGCAGGCGCGTCGTTTTCATACATTTTGTGCGAAAAAAAATTGAAGCGGCACGAAAAATGTATGAAAGTGACTATATGTAATTCAGGCCTAACATGCTCTCCGAGGCACGGAGGGGTCTCGACGTGTAAAGAACGGTCACCCACCCACGGACTAACCGCGGCCAGCTCAGCGTAACCTCACAAATTGTACGATCATGATGATAATTAGCCACGAGCCCCTCGAGCATACACCTATTATATCTCTAAATAGTAATTATCCGCTTACTTCTATTTAATCTTCCACTTTCAAAAACGTACCTCGGTTATTACGCCGCTGTGCCAAGACTCTGTAGGCAATACAATACCTTGTCGAAAGTCCATGATATAGACATCTGCGAGTCTTTATCAAAATAAAAAATTAAAACAAACAACTTGTAATACCTACTCGTACAACTTCTGAACTGTTTTGTAACAGCTAAGTCGAAAAAAAAATGCATGTTGTGGCCTCCTATAATTGAAGGAGTACTCGGATATAAGGCTCATTCTATTTACAAATTTGTGTGATTTTCTGTGTATGTCCTTTGTTGGAGGTCCCCCACCGAAAGTGGCGCACTTTTCGGAAGAAATTACTTAAATTAAGATGAAAACCGCATCAAAATCCATTGAGTAGTTTAGAAGAAGTATTTATTTATTTATTTATTAAGGCGCTTCCCCCACGGAAGTGGCGCCACATCAGAAAAAAAAGCATTATTTCTGTCAACACACAACATATTGAAATTTCGTACGTACAACATTTTACTCAAGTGTTGTAGAATTTTTCGAACACCAAATCTCAACCCTACAGCTTCTGGATTCGAAGTTTTAGCGATAAGTACCAAAAACGGCCGTTTTTAGCATTAATTACTAAAACTTCTGACCTAGGATGTCAAGTGTTGTTTTTTGATATTCGAAAACTACAACACTTGACTAAAATGTTGCACGTACGAAATTTTAATATGTTGTGTGTTGACAGAAATAATGTTTTTTTCTGAAATGACGTCACGTTCGGTGGAGCAAGCGCCTTAATAAATAAATAAATACTTCTTCTAAACTATTCAATGGATTTTGATGCGGTTTTCATCTTAATTTAAGTAATTTCTTCCGGAAGGTTAAGCTATAAAACGTATCCAAGCGACGCCGGGGCGGGTCGCTAGTTAAGTATTAATAGGAGATGCACACACATGAAAATAATAAATAAATAGGTATCTCACGTGACGTGAATAGTGTGACCGAATTTGGGAGCCGCCCGGGGGGACGGAGACCGCCTGCAAGTAGCGGGACAAAACCTGCGGGATTGCGGTGAATGCACTAGCGAATCCCACGACCCTGGACATTGATTAGTAATCGGTGAAATACCGTGGTGCTTTTCAATAGGTACTCAATACTTTATTGCATTCTATAACGTAATTTTAACAGGTGGTAAGTCTAAGATTATAGGTTCAATTATGAACCCTGTCGGGCTTAAAGTTTGATTGCAATTCAATTAATAATTTATGAAATATTATTGATAGATACTTTGTTAAATTATTGTAATTACAGTAGTAGAGGATGACTGCCTCATTGGTCGCAAGCGCGACTGCTGAGCGTGAAGTCCGAAGTTCGATCCCCAAGTCGGGCAGTGTTATTGGGTTTTTCCGAGTGGAATTTCTTAGTAGCAGCTCGGAGTCTGGATTCGTGCCCCGTTGATGGCAATAGCCTCGCCCCCTATTACATGGGACTTAAACATAACGGCGAATTGAGGGTGTACTACACACCTCTTCCCAATCCTTCGGAAAATGTAGGCGTGATGTTGAAGACGTAGTCACTAGTAACCAAACGCGACATAACGAAGTACCGGTAAACCGGGGTTACTTTCAATTACAGGGGCGACATTGATAGTTACTAAAAATATTGCATTTGGTCATATATCTTGGTGGAAGTGGAACTTATGCATTTTAATTTATTTGTATAGGTAATATTGTCAGTTTTTCTATTTTACCATTCGGTATAGAGGTGTCTGCAATGTTACACGGCAAAGATAAAAAATATTGAAATACACCCCTGAATATGTAAAAAAATAGATTTTTAGATTTCTCGATTGGGGCTACTTTGAAACTCCATGATAGAACAGAGATCATCAAAGTAAAAAAAGTCAGAAAAAAAGTCAAAGTGTCAAAGTAAAAGTCTGACTTTGATAAGGAACATTTCTCCTTTTGTATCAAAAACTATGCTCTGTAGTTTTTTTTTTATCTAGTCTATGTGATTTTATATATTTCAGTTAATTCAGTCTATAAGAAACATTTTTGATGTAGCAGATAAAAGCGAAAATAAGTAAGTTACAAACACATGCAGCTCAAAAAATTTATCAAAGTAACCCCGTTCTACGGTACTGCAAGTGCTTGCTTAACTAACTTATTCAATATCGACTAAAAACCCCAGCATATTCAATTCACTATTTGCAGAAAAAATAGAATCTATTACACTTATAGCCACGCAAAAATGAGCACAGTATAAAAAGAGCTGGCCGAAATTCAGGTGCCAAATAAACTGTTTTTGCTCTATCACACCACCAGTCTAAATTAAACTCCCCCACCCCGCAACTGTTTGAAAAAAATAGGACTTCGGAGAGGAATTTTGATTTGATTAGGGGGTCAAGTTACTTTGGCCGATAGTGTCTTGCATCGTTTCAAGGGTTATCGAGTATCGTAGGTATTCGATTTTCGAATGGAATTCGATAGTGCTGCGGTTAAACTAGTTGTAAGTTTGTTTTTCGTTTTTTTTTTTCTATAAATTGAATGTTTTTTTGCTGGCAAGTGGAAATAGTTTTAAAATGAGAACGTTTTCTGTTATTTCTTTGGTTGCTGGTTCGTTCGAGGCTGGTAACATAGATTGACCATGCAATGGTTTTTTACAGACAAAGTTTTTTTTTTATTCTATCTCATTACCGCAAGGAAATAGATAGAAATATTTGTTACTTTCAAAAAGCTAAATCCTCGCGAGGTTAATCTATACCAGTAATAGATCATGTATGTGGTTTTAAAAAAATACACGAATTCGTTTACGCCCTGCATAGATAAGTAAAGATAGATTGAAGAATGATGTGATAAGATAAAGTTGCGGTTTAAAAGATGATGCAGTGACAAAAATTAAAAGGAGTGTGCTTCGGTGGTTTGGGCATGTTGAAAGATGGAGTGAACGGAGATTAACAAAGGGAATTTATAAGGCGAATGTCAGTGGAAACGCCAGTAGAGGACGCCCTAGAAGGACATACATTGATGTTATTGGTGATGTTCTTCAAAAAGGACAGGAGCGTAGTACTTTCAACCGGCGTGCGTGTATGACAAGATGTATGATCGTGGACGAAGCGAAAGGAGTATGTAAGCATCGTAGCATGTGTCGTTCTACAGTTTCTGCCTACCCCCATGGGAAAAAGGCGTGAGTTTATATGTGTATGTATGTAGAGAATTAAGTAAACAAATTATATTTCTGTCTTAGTAAGAGTACGTACTTGATTCAAGACCACGTATAATTATATTCATAATCATCATCCTCAATCCCAAGACCCATTGTTGGGTATAAGCCTCCTCTTCTTTGTGCCAATCTTCTCTGGTCTACGACAATCACACCCAGATCTTTACTGCGTTCGTTGTAATATCGTCGATCCATCCATCCAATTATATTGTTTTTTTTTTATAATAATATACAAATGAAAAAAAAACGTTAAAATACAGAAATTACTTACCAACACTCACCGTGCGGACAATATAAAAGTAAAATTTAATTTCTATATAGTACGTACAACATACGTGTACCTGTAACTAAAAGTAAAATCGTGTAATCATCTTTTATAAATAAAAATTAAATGCTGTTCGTTGATAAGGACATCACTTGAGAAATGATAGACGTTTTTTTTTATAGTTTGTATTTTATAGTCTGAATTAGGTTTTTATGAAAAAGTTGTCCGGAAAATTGACAAATTCGTGAAAAACTGAAAGTGTTTTTTTTTCTGTAGAATTTTTATGTGACAGGACAACGTTTATCGAGTAAGCTTTATTAAAAATAAAATTATGTATCTCAAAAATAAATTTCGTATCTATAGAATATTGTATCTTAAAAAGGATAAATTAATCCCCACTCCGTCCAACACCTTAGAGCAATCTGCAGTTATCATAAACCGTTATAATAATATAATCGCACCTCGATCATCAAGTTCGTCGATATATTCTTTAATTGCGTCTTTATAACACACATGGGAAGTGTTGCGGGTAGTGCTATTTGTGCCCGGAAACCACAAGGCGAGCTTGAATGACTACTACATAAGGGTTGCCAACCTTACTGTTTAAAACAATATTATGCTTTATTTTGCGATACAAGGTTAGTTGGAAAGGGGATACTAATCCGCAGACCACTTAAAGTATCACTGATGACTGTTTCAAAGCAAGTGTTAAAATTTCAAAATTCGATAGTTTTTATTTCCACAAAAAATGATATTAGTTTTAGTTATTTCAAAAATTGTTCATCCCTGCTTTATTTACGAATTCAGAGAAAGGAGCTTCTAATTCGTGACCCCAAATATGACCTAAAATGTAAACACAGCTGCTCATAGCTAAGGTCCGGACTCCGCCAAAGCGGAGATGTGCGGCGATGTCTCGTAAACAACCAATAGGAATTCGTTTTGAGTTGGAGCTAAGCAGAGAGATTTGAAAATAACGCTAAGGATAGATAGATTTTAGCATATATTTATGAAGTTTTTGATCAGCCATTTCTCTTAAACTGTTTACTTTTGGGGAAAGTTGTAGAACAAAAGTTATTCATTATTAAGGGTACTTTAACAAACTTTCGGATTAGTACCCCCTTTCCGACTAACCTTGTATAAGTAATACTGTTTACTGCTCAAAGCACAAAGTACTGGTAAGCCATATTTGTGCAGCACACTCAATTTCTAAGTTCAAACACTCAAAAAAATATCGAAGTATTTATAATATTAAAACAACAAAACACTGTTTTTTTATCTCCTATACACCTTTTATTTTCCTTTTCCAATCTAAAAATACTATATTTTTCGTGTAAAAAGGTGGCAACCCTGTACTACATGGATGGAGAATGATGTTATATGTATAATGTTTAAAGGTAGATAATTACACTCGGGAGCGAACGAATTCGTGTTCCTTCAAACCGCGTGATCTACTGGTGACACAGATTAAAAAGAAATGTTTTTCATTAAAAAAGAAAAAAAAAGAAAAAAAATGGTTTTCTATTTCAGACTCATTTTAGAGCCCCGGGTTACTGGTAACTGACTGCAAAGATCGATATTGCGCTAGTCGTGCCCAACAGCCGTGTCACCGTGCTTTTATTCATTTATGCGTAGCATAAAAATGTTCAAGCGCAAATAAAAAAAAGCAACAATTATTTATTTTTTGTTCGATCCTTTTTAGGTCCTTTTGATAAAACCACTTACATCGACCGCAAGAAAAAAAAAATCGTTGACACTCTGTATATACACACGTACATGAGACGTCGCAGCGCTACATTTAGAATCTATAGATTGGTCAAAATCTAGCGCTGCGACATTGCAACGCAACAGGGCTTCACTCTAAGCTGACCTTGGGGTCATAGCTGGGAAAAGGCTAGGCAAAACAAACATGAAAATAATGCCAAATATTCATAGCTAAAAGGCACCTCCACTTTTCAAAGCATACCCCTAAAATTATTGGTTAAACCAATCGAATCTATAGAGAGCTACCATGTAATGCTGCAATCGTAGTTATTTGAATCTATAAAAGCTTTTGCAGATATAAATTCAGTTAGTCCGTAAAACAATTTAGTTAACTAGCAGTATCGATGTAAAATTTTATACTGTATTGTTTTCAAACTGTAGTTAAGTTCAACAACGTGGAACAAAACGATTCAAACAAAGCATTTGCAATCACACCTGCAATTTATGATGAGTTAAGGTCATGGTACATTATGGCGGCACAGCAACTGCACAGCTGCAGAACGGCGTCGCCTCGAATTTAGACTACGGCTAGCCGCCAGCGCGCTAACTACGCATCGTCCGCGAGGTGCAAGCTCGCAGTCCGCGCGTCGGCCGCGAGGTGCAGGCTTGCTGTCACCGCGAACACAGTACCTAGTTATATGGCATTTTTGTAAGGAGCGCGGGCGACGGCGCAACGACATTGTTTTGTAAGCACTCGGTCCGCTCGCTCACAGCGCACGGTCTCTGAGTTGAGTTGTATAGTAGCGGCAAGCGCGCTGACTGCTCGCCGTTGGCTTTTTCATATTGACATAATGAAATATATTATACGATACACGATTTAATGCTCTAATTTGAATGACAAGTTAATTGCTGGGTTGGAGCGGTGCCGGTATACTGTGCCATGACCTTTAGGCAGTTGAGGAGATGATGAAGATGATATGATGGTTATATAGCATGACCGGTTAGTCGCTTCACATCCGAAAACCATAAATTCAGCTCATCATTCTGTACAACTTTTAACATAGAACAAACTCTGAATTCGTAAAAAAAACTGCATAATTTTACTTCACAAAATGTTTAGAAAAGCAGTTTTTTTCACGAATTATTTTTTTGTCCCATTAACATCACGCCTGTATTCCCCGAAGGGTTGGGCAGAGGTGTATAGTACACCCACATTTAGCCGTTATGTTTCAAGTCCCTTGTAATAGGGGGCGAGCCTATTGCCATCAACCGGCACAAGTCCAGACTCCGGGCTGCTATTAAGGAATTCCATACAGAAAAACTCAATAACACATCCCGACCTGAGGATTGAACCCAGGATTTCACGCTCAGTAGTTATGCTTGCGCCCGCTAGACCAACGAGGCAGACTAAGCATTTTACATGGAACTAAATAATGGGCGTGCAGCTGATTAACATACTCTTCTAGGTACCCTTTCAAGCAATACAAGCTTGATATTCGTACTATTTTTGACCCACTGACCACTGAAACTATAAAAATAAATCAATGGACAAACGTATGAAACAGAATGAATAAGCATTCTGATCCTTGCATCCCAAAATCAAATCCGCCACTGTTCCACGAACCAACTCTTTAAAATTCACTCGATTCGACAGACATTCGATACGGATTCGATACCGTACATATCCCTTTAACCCCCTAACGTCGGTGTATAATTGATTTTGTTCAGAGCCCCAAACTCGGAGGGGATAATCGACTATTTTCCGCTAACTAACTCGATCCCGGATAGTTTGTTTGCTTTTATCGAAATTGTTTTTGAAATCTGAATATTTTAACTGTTTCTGATCCTTGGAAAGGATAATTGGGAAGTATGGAACGATTAATGTTATTGTTATATAATACATTGATTCTTCGTTAGTTGAAAGAGTTTTATCTGAAGTTAAATTCAAATGCAGTAATTAATGATACACCTTTATTCATAATATGAATAAAGGTGTATCGTCAGTGGAAAGGTAAAAAGACTAAAGCGCCACTTTTGGTCAAAATGAGTTATATATACAGTTCGACTGCAATTTTTTTTCTGCGTCGATTGGTCTAGGTCTCGTGTTGATCTGAGCACTTTTTTGGCGCTTTAGCATTCCAAAATTTTGCCTGTAAGTACATTGATGAGTGACTAAAGCGACGTTTTTTCGATGTTTTATAGGTTGACGTCGCTTAAATACTTTTTATCTAAGTACTTAAGAGAAACGATGGCTTATCAGTATTATTCGATTTCTCATTTAAGCTAAATAATGTTTATTAGTAATTAATCCTTCAAACTAAATCCATTTCAGTGGTTTGTTAGTAATTCTGCATTATTGTGTTGTAGTATTGTTGGCGTTTTAGTAAAAATCGTTTTACAAATATTTGTAATGAATGGCGGTTAAGTAACAAAAATATTCCTAAATTCAATAAGGAAGTCTATTTAGTAGTCGGTATGAGATTTTATTTAGTAGTGCGAAAGGCTATACGTCTCATTTAACATAACAGTGATACTTAAATTTAACTTACAATTTTCATTTTTAGATATTTCTTTAAAAAAAAGACATTCATAGATATAAAAAAAATTATCCCACCGGCATCAGGAACAGGGTCCAAGCTACCGGTGGTCAGGGCCTCAGAGAAAGGAACCTCCTAACAATACGCGCCGTTTCGAGAAGTACCGCTTTCTATATCAGGCCGTTGATCCAGCCACCCAACGAGATCCTCTTTAGGTGTTGGTCGAGGCTCTTGGCTATTAAGCTATTCCCCGTACTACTATTGGCACAATTACTGCTGAATCAACATCCTACATGTCGACAACCTCGTGTGCCAAGTCTTGATATTTATTTTCTTTATCTTTCTCAGCTTTCACGAGGTTCTCATCATGCGAAACAGTGGTATCAACAATCATTGTGCGACGCTCTGATCGATCTATCACCACTAAGTCAATATTTAAAAAATAAAAAAAACCTCTTCTTTGTAATGTGGCTGTCGATCCTTGTAACCGATTATTAATTATTATTGCGATGATAAGCTGCTTTCCATAACGAGTCATACGAGCTCAAACACGATGGGTCCAAACTAGTCATTGCGGAGGGCGGATAACCTCCCTGAGCCATCTTCAAAGTCCTTCTTGTCAAAAACACAAATGTAAATGTGGCAAAATCACTGAGTCTGCCTGATTATTAGCTATTTCGGAGTTAGAAGTGTTAACAACCTTCCAAACCCACATTCCCCTAAAAATTGTACCCTAATATTGTCACTAGGTTTGAATAAATGTAAGTCAAATGGATACCTATTATGTGGTTGAAATCTCTACTCCAACTGTGAACTGCAGAGCTGATAATTTTGAAACGGCTGAACTGATTTCCATTAAACAGCCTATAACCATTCCGATTTAACCAGCCTTAAAAAAAAACCGTATTGTAATCGGTTCATTCGTTTGGGAGCTACGATACCACATACACAAAGATAGACAGACGTAGGCTTCAAACTTATAACACCCCTCTTTTTTTCGTCGGGGGTTAAAAATACGATATAATACGCTTTTTTTTTAAGTAACTCTTTATCAGGATCACTAAACCGCACCAAACTAAGAAAGAATTATACGGCGTGTAGTTGGCTGATGGCGCAGTGGACTTACGACCAATCTTTGAACGGCTCGTGCGTGCGAGTGCAACCTGTGGTCATGGCTTCAGAGAAAGAAACTTTTGCACAATGCGTGCTGTGTCAGGGAGTACCGCACACTCTGTCAAGCCTGATCTAGCCGCCTAACGAGAGTCTTTTGCGGTGTTGATCGAGGCTCTTGACCTAATGCCATTGGCCGTAACGACTATCGGCACGGACTGCTGAATCCACGTCCTAAATGTTGACAACCTCGGGTGCTTCGTGCTTTTCCAAGTTTCACGAAATTCTCGTCATGAGTGGCAATAATATCAACAATACAATCATTGTGCGACGCTCCGGCCGATCACTAATCAGGCTTTTTGAGAACAACAGTCCTTTGGGTGATGGATGATAGATCGATCCCGGTACAATTTGACACTTTCAAGAACTGAATCGGACATACTTGAAGTGTGGTACACGATGTAGGTACAAGATTGTATTTCAGAGCATATTGCTGGTGAATAATTTTGTCCTCCAGGTTATGTCTGTACAAATACTCGCCGTTTTCCCGGACGGTGGCATGCTCGACAGTGTCAACCGTTCCATCCTTCAATATTTCCAGTACTTGTTCGTCATCATAACTTCGTTCACAATAGCACATACAAGACCATCGACGTCGTCCAGAAAAAACAGCTAGGATACGAACGCTTGCTTTGCCTTACTTCTTTGCGGTCATTGGTTCTATGTATTGTAGGTTTGCGCCAGTCTCTTAAGCCCAGGAGAGCGGGGTCAGTTCCTTGTCCACGGCGATCACATCTCCCTAAAACTGTACATTTCGCGGTTGTGAGGGGTTATTTGCGTTTAAAAACTCTCGATCCTTTTATATCACTTCGGCGGAATATACAGCCACATCACCGATAAACGCAAGTGATGCATTCGATATACAATCAGCAGTGCACGGACCATTTATCCAAGGCGTCAAGAACGATTTGAATCCACTTGACTATGCCAAAGGATTCATCAAGACCGGCATAACCCAACCTTTAAAGACTTTGCTTCCGCTCAATAAAACATTTTTCTGAACATATTCAGGCGGCCTGAAGCATTCCTACAACGATTGCTTCATGTTGGTCTCCCTAATGCCTATCACCTAATTAAATCCAAGTATGTGTAGGTTTTGGGGAGTGGGATCTAAGTTACTTGAAGTCCCTAGGATCCCACAATCTTCCCTCACGTTTCATGCATAACTGCATTTTTGTCCACATCAAATTCCATACTGACAGAATTACTGAAGTTTTCAGTTACCTTCAGTAACACCATCAGACACATAAAATCATTAAATCCGTTGTTTGGGTTTTAGCAATATTTCTGCATTGGTATTTAAAGGTTTTTCACATCTCGAAACGTCGCAAAAAAGATTTTATGTCTAATTAAATTTACATGCTAGTATTTACAAATAAAAAAAAACAATTTTCAGTGGTAGGAATGGTACCACTGAAAATCACAATAACATGAAACTTTTTGTGCTTTAGTAATTTTACTCTCCTGTGTCTGTAAATCGGAATGGTATTTAATTAGTAGTAAGTAATTTTTACTTGGACAAGATTAAATGTAAATATTCTTGTTAGTGATTTATGCTTTCCATTTTATGCAGCACATAGAACCTTAAGTATATTTACTTGGTTATCATTTAGTACTTGATGGCTTGTTAGTAATTTTCGACTGTGGGTACAAAATCATCTAGGGTGGATTAGTATTTTGGCCTTACCGAGTTTTTCGAAATGATTAGTTGATATTGACTAAAGCGACATCTATCTCACGAACCAGTAGAGATAGCAGCTCTATTCAAAGACCAAAAAATAGCAAAAAATCACATAACATCGGTATGTTAGTTTCATTAAGATACCTCATAAAGAAAAATTGTAATGATTTTTTTTCGTCAAAAAAAATCTTTAAAACGCTCTCCTGTAAAGTAGGTATATTGGCGCTTTAGTCTTTTTACCTTTCCACTGACGAATCATTATTATGCAACTGCCTACTGTGAGGTAGTATGAGTTCGTCTTGCTCACTAAAAGTTCCGGCTGACGGTGGCGTCGTGCATCCGATCGTTGAGTTCCCTGCAACATGGTTGAGCTGAGCGATGCGGATGTGCACGTCATGCTCGTGAACGGGTGCCGTCTGTCGGCACTGGTCAGCTCTTAACTGCTATGGCAATCCCAAAAGGCGTATTTTTCTATTTGCTCATAAATGAGTTTATTTCTTACATTAACCTGCATTATTCTCATACTATTTTTCTCACGATACTGTAGTGAAATTGTCATTAAAAAGAGTATCCATGGAGTTTCTTGCCGGTTCTTCTCCATGAGATCTACCTTTTGGAACCGTGCACTTAGATTTTGACGTTTTAAAAGAACCTATTTGGTCTACTTGAAATATTTTTTTTTTGACTTTGTATAAAATCTGGTAATATTAATATTAGAAAGATCGTGTAAGGTACGAACAACATCCAGCTTCCTGAAATATAAGCACATACGTCGATGATTTTGGCAGTTCATAATCACCCCATTACTACCAATGCTGGACAGGGACCTTTTCTCAGATTGAGAAGGCTGTCCCACTGCTGGGCACGGACTTCTTCTCAGAATGAGAAGGGTGTAGGCCTCAGTCCAACACTAGCCTGGTCCGGGTTGGTGGACTACACATTCCATTGAGAACATTTTGGAACCCTCTCAGATGTGTACTTTTCCTTCACCGATAACGCAAGTGACAATCAAATTCTGATCCGCAACCAATCAGATGAATTCAAAAAAGTAAATTATAAAAATCAAAAAACCCGACTGCATAAAAAGTGAACTAAAAAGATGCAAACAAGATGATAAGATAACGTTAAACTTACGTAGGTTTTGAAAAAATCATGCTTTCAAATCATAACATGTAGTCGGAGGCTACTTACGACTTATGTAATTCGCAAACTGACTAACTAATTATGTAATTCGAAACCTGACTGGCTAAAACCATACGTAGCCTCCGACTGCATGTTATCTATACATATAAAAGGAGAAGCTGACTGACTGACTGACTGATCTATCAACGCACAGCCTAAACCGCTGGGCTTAGAAACTTGAAATTTTGACAGTAGGTTCCTTTTGTAACGTAGGCATCCACTAAGAAGGGATTTTTCGAAATTCAACCCCTAAGGGAGTTAAATAGGGGATGAAAGTTTGTATGGAAAATCGTCACTTAACGGGTTCAAAATTTCACGCAAGCGAAGCTGCGGGTGAAAGCTAGTGATTTGATACGATTAATATGGTACGATTTTTTAAATTTATTTTTTTACTGAATTTTCCTTCACTTCGGCCGCCATTTTGTAACTAAACTAAACCTAGCCTATAACCATCGCACAGCTTAGACGAATCGACAGACATCTCATACATTAAAATCCATCCAGCCTTTGGGATGCGTCGAGGGTATAAAGAATCCCACACACATAGATACAAAGATACATAGATACGCGTGAAAAACATAACCCTGTCTTTGCTGTCGCGCAGTCGGGTAAAAAGTCAAAGTTGCGAGCTGAGATCGAACACAAGCCCTCTTGCATGAAAAGGAAACGTTCAAACACAATACTTACAGGGTGTTAACGAAATCGTGTAATTCCTTCAAACCGCGTGATCTTACTGGTGACACAGATTAACCCTAAATGGGAATTTTCAAAAATAAAACAAAAAAAAAATAAAAAAAAAAATTTTGGTTTTCAATTTCTGAGTCTTTTTAGAGCCTTGAGTTATCTGACTGCAAAGAGCGATATCGCGTTAGTCGTTCCTGCCAGCCGTGTCACCGTACTTTTATTAATTTATGCGTGGCATGGAAATGTTCACACAAATAAAATTACTTTTTTGCAAAAAATAAATTTTTTATTTTTTTACTGAATCCTTATTAAGTAGGTGGTTTAGATATGATCGGTAACAAAGCCGCATGAAAAAAAAAGATTTTTATTTTTTCATTTTTAATCAAGCTAAATCCCGTGCGGGGCCAGTCTACACCAGTAGTAGATCATGTGGTTTTAAGGAATTACACGAATTCGTTAACACCCTGTATAATCAGAGTAAAAAAATAAATAAAAATAATGAATAACCTCGCGGACTATATGCTTTGAAAGATCAATCCGTGGATGGGTGAACATTCGTTACGCATCGAGACCTCCCCGCGCCTCGGAGAGCACGTTAAACCATCGGTCCCGGGTGTCATACAAATACCTATGACAGTCGTTACGGGGAAATCAGAAGCCCGAAAGTCTGACGACCGGTCTAACCTTAGGATGTTAGTATTGCCCAGTAATTAGGTCTGATGGCAGTCGCTTCGTTTAAAATACTGGTATTCATCCGCATCTGGTTAGACCGGAAGCTGACCAAACAAACTTAGCGAAAGGCACCACATATCTACGGACTGCCCTCATGATCTATCTATCTTTCATGTCTTCCTAGTCCATCCAAAGGTTGTCTGGAAGATATCGCTATAAGCAATAAGACTGCCTTACTTAAATTGCTTCTGTTTTTTTTGATATTGTTATAGTGTACAGTCAGCATCAAATATATTGGGACGAACATATTGATCAAAACAATCTGAACAACTAAGAAAATTAAACTATATCTCAATGATACAAGAGGTGTTTCAGAATGAACACAGTACACGACAATTGTCATTCTGACAAGAATTTTAACCCATTGAGATAAAGTTTAATTTCTTTAGTCGTTAAAGTAATTATGACCAGTCTGTTCGTTCCGATATATTTAATGCTGACTGCACAATAAAGCATATTCTATCTATCAACATAGCTATGGCATTCCAGAATAAACACCAACTATTACATTACAACATAAACTCCAAACACACAATTACACTACCGTACTCAAAAACTCAATAACATCTAAAGAATTCCGTCCAAATCCACACTTCTCACAAGTTTTTGTGGTGGCGATATTTTCGTTCACTTCTACCACACTAATGACACTATCTTAATTCAATTGTGGATATCTCGGAGGTAATAACTCTGTTGTGGTGGCCTGTGTACGGACGGACGAAAGTTTGGAAGTTGGGTCCGTTTTATTTGGTTGGGATAATGAAAATGGTTGAAATGTTTTGGAGTTTAAGCTAAAAGTGAATGTTTAATCTGATGAAAGACGGTCCTCGGAGATTTGGTGGGGATTATATGATGATAGTTCAAAGTATCGGACACAGACGCTCAATTGTTTATACAAATATGTAGTACAGCTAGCGTGCGCCGCGTGGATAGGCCTCCCACAAGGTGGACCGATGACCTGGTGATCAAAAAACTCTTCCGGACCAACTGAGGTTTGAGTACTAAAAACGTCAGAAATAGCAAAAAGACTATTTGAGATGGGTTAGTAATAAGAGCAGCTACCTTAATCGTTGTTGCTACAGGAAAATGTTGATACGAGACTAGCCATAATTTTTGACATTATTTCGAAATGCATTAAAAGATATTGAAAAAAAAAGTTGGTACAGTCTGCAAAAAATTGGTCAGTTCTCACAAAACATTTTTATGATGCCAATCGACCCTATTTCTCATAAGGATCAAAATAATCTTCTGGACCTAATGAGGTTAGAATAGGTCCCTACTAGAAACGTCAGAAATCACGCAAAACAAAATTTTGTTTATAAATTACGTATATTTTTTAAAATTTTATTTTCAGTATTTGTGAATGCAGTACGAAATATTTTCAAAAATTATGGGACTGTCCATAATTTTTGAAAAAGAACATTTTGAGAACATTTTCCTGTAGCCACAACGATTATGGTAGCTGCCCTTATAGCTTACCCCATCTCAAATAAGTTTTTTGCGATTTCTGACTTTTCTAATACTCCAACCTCAGTTGGTCTGGAAGAGTATTTCATCCTCATGGGAAATAGGATCGATTGACATCATAAAAATGTTTTGTGAAAACAGCGATTTTACACGCTGACGGTACTTTTTTAAAAAAATCTGTGAATGCCGATTGAAATTAAACCAAAAGTTAGGGGTGGTCTTCTAAGCACGTTTTCTTGTAACCACAATGGTTAAGGTAGCTGCCCTTCATGCTCCATCTCAAATTACCACCCTGTATAATTTTACTGGTGCCAGCGTTTAAATACATGATTGACTATAAACTGCATACTATATCGACCTAACTGTGTGGATAAATGGTACGCTCGAGTACTCAAAACTAATGCGTCAGCAGTGTGTTAACAGGAGCGGCAGCGCGATCAGGCATAAGAAACAAACACAGTCTTCATCAGCTAGTTTTGTTTAAATAAAACACAATTTTAAGTTAAGCACAGTTTCAATAAAAAGTTTTGTGAAATCAGCGATTTTTCTCGCAGACGGTACTTTTTTTTCAAAATCTGTGAATGCCGGTTGAAATTATCCTAGAAGTTAGGGGTGGTTTTCTAAGAACGTTTTCCTATAACAATAATGATTAAATAAGCTGCCCTACATGCCCCATCTCAAATTACCAGCCTGTATAACATTACTGGTACCAGTGTTCAAATACATGATCGACTATAAACTGCATACTATATCGACCTTACTGTATGACTGCGGAGAGACGACTGCTGCGCCGCGCTAATACAATAAATGGTACGCTCCAGTACTCAAAACTAATGCGTCAGCAGTGTGTCTACAGGAGCGACAGCGCGATCAAGCACAAGAAACAAACAGTCTTCATCAGCTAGTTTTGTTTAAATAAAGCACAATTTAAGTACAGTTTCAATCACAAGCAGCGCTCAATCTAGTTGTCACGATTTAGGCGATATTAATTCAGATTTTCAGCTCAAACCTACCTCTTCTTTCGTATCGGCACGAGCTATACAAAATCAGGTCGTAGTAAAAATATTAGCCAGTAAGCAAGGTCGGTCGCGAGGCTGACTGCCCAGGGTGCGCCGGACGTACTTAAGTATCGTCACTCATGGAGGCTCTTTTAACGCACACTATTCTAACCTACTGAATAGAAACAATGCAGAGATTGTCTTTTTCACTGTAAATAGCGGTTATGTCACCATAACTCTTTACATCGTGAGATATACGATTAAAGGCTCATAAGAGCCACCCGGCACCCGACCCGCATCGACTCGCCACTCGGCGTTCACTCGTTGTCAGCAGGTGTTTCAATGGTGGACGCCGCGTTATCACCAGCAAACTTCGCGTGGTCAATCAGAAGAGTCGTTGTTGGAGTCCACTCGATGGCAGCGCGCGTTTAATTCGGGACATGTGTGTTGGCAATGCGCAGCAACTTAAGGCAAGCATGTGAGCAGCGAGTTTTCACCGAGTGGTCAACTCGTCGTCCGCGCGTGGACGGCATACGCCCGAGGCGATCCGGTGGCGCTACGGAGTTGATGTAGTGAGCGCACGTCCATACAAGTTCATATAAATAATACTAACCCCACGAGGCGAGGCGATGCGGGTCGGATGCCGGGTGGCTCTAATGAGCTGTGATCTTAAGGCAGCGCGCTGCATCAAGGACACCTCTTTCTGCTTTCTTGGCCGATTTTTGCGGCCTACGTAGTCTTTCCCTGTCACTAAACGTTCTCCCAGCCTTTTCCCAACTATAATGGGGGCAGCTTCCAGTCCAACCAATTGCGGCTGAATACCAGTATTTTACAAGGAGAGACTGCCATCAGACCTCCGCAACCCAGTTACTGGACAATGTCGATATCCTAAGGATAGACCGGTTGTCAGACTTTCAGGCTTCTGATTACCCGCTACGACTGTCATAGGTATTTGTATGAAAGCCGGAACTAACGGCTTAAAGTGCTCTCCGAGGCTTGGAGGGGTCTCGATGTGTAACGAATGGTCACCCATCCACAGACTGACCGTGGCAAGCGTAGCTTAACCTTGCAAATCGTATGATCCGAGCCCTTCTTCCCTGGTCACTAATATTATCCACTCTTTATTAAAAGAATCTTCATCTAAACCTGTCTACACTTTCCGCCTCCCGTACAAAAAACTAAAAAAAGCCGCATCGCGACCGCATCAAATAGGTAATAACATAACGTAATTACGATCGGTAGCGGTGTACGCATACACGGTTTTTATCTACAAATATAATATTAGTTGGTACTACACTTCCGTGGTAGGCCTCTTGACGATAATACTGATGATGGAGCAATAGATTGGTATCTGTACAATATGGTACAGGAAATAGGGTTCGAATGCAATGCGTAATTTGTAATATCGTATTGGTGTAGTATGCTTAAGGTATCGTATTAGATCGTTGTACAGTTTGGAGGAGCTATAACTGCGCAGATCGATCAATATACTAGGTTAAGCTGCTGTTGCATATCAGGGCTTCTCCGTGCTCTCAGAGCCCATGCAAGACTGCCCTTTTTAGGGTTCTGTGCCAAAATGGTAAAAGGTACCTCTTATGGTGCGACTTCGTCCGTCTGACCGTCCGGCCGATCGTCCGTCCATCTGTCTATTAGGAACTACTCGGCTGTCCCATTTCAAAACCTAATAAGGGACACTTTATACAAAAATCTTTTTATTGCATAATCTTGCTAACCTAAAAAGTCCCTATCAAATACGAAAACACAAGCGTTGGAAACTCACATAATAAGCAGATATATTTAAGCATCGATACCTAGTAAGTACCATTCACTGCCTCTGATCATTTTAAAACCTAGTAAGTCACTTCAACCACGTGGTTTTACCTAACATAAATACTTTTCAAAGGCTGACCGATTTAACGTTTATGCGCTCTCCTGTAAAGTTTCATTTTAAGCTCTTACTGAGTTTTAAAATGGGACAGCCGTACTAATGCCATCGAGTTGAAATTTGGAATATTTAAGATTAGTAACTACAGTTTACTCAGGTGTATTTGTGTGGATTACCCGACTAGTTTCGTCTTTAGTCATGAGCTGAACATGCGGCGAGGTGGGGAGTCAAACTCCGCTTGCAAATGAATTCGCTGGATTCGAACTCAGTCCCTCCTGCATGGTAGGCGAGCGGTCAATCGCTAAGTTTTTTTTTTAATAACCTTGCCCCACACTTTGATTTCTCTTGTATCGTGGGTGCGTTTACAGACACAAATCTCACATACACAAACGCCCAGACCCGCAACAACCATCTGTAGGTCATACAATTATTAGTTCCATGTGGGAATCGAACCTACGACCCGTGGCGCAGAAGCCAATCGCTTAGCCACTGCACCAAATTGTTTAGTTGACAGATGACACTTTTAAGTTTACATAGCCGTATGACGTAATAACATGGCGACTACTATTTAATGGTGTTATGAAACAGATTAAAAAAGCTGAAACCTTTGAATTGAATTTTATAATTTAGTTTGCTATTTTATGAACTTTCCGACTGCTTTTTGCCTAAGCTATCTCAATAATAATATTTTTAGATTTTTTCTCATATAGAGTAAAATACTGTGGCGGCATCTATCTCGCCACATGCGAACTATTCATTCCTACATCGCGCAATCAAGATTTAACACGCAGATAGTATATACAACCTCCCAACATCAACCGTTGGGCAGTAGCCCGCCAGGCACAAGACTCCGCCTGGTTGGAGGATCCTCCCTTTGGTTGGAGGAACACCACACCAAGTTTCTCCACATTGGTGACCCCGACGTGATCGTCACAGACAGTGTTTCCACACTGGTGACGTCACACACAGAACATTCGCAGCCTCGGCAGCCACATCATCACTCCCTCAGCAGCTCAGCATTCAATCGAGCAGCAAGCAGCGAGTCCCACAGCCAGCCAGCATCCTCGGCTTCAACGGGTGATGTGACCACTAGCCTGCAGCGAACGCGCAAGTCTGGTCACGACCCTCAGCCCACTCCAGCAACATGGCGCATCATACTGCACTTCGGCCGGTCAACTAGCAGAGACACTTCTCTCCTGGTCGACGCAGTCCACAGCCACCACTCACAGTTTCGACTCAAAGGAACTCTTCACTGGCCCTGGCAAGTTCTCAAGACTCAACGACTGACTCTGACTCATCAAGACGATCGACCTCCGGTCTCAGGGAGGGAGTGATGTGGCGGCATCTATCTCGCCACATGCGAACTATTCATTCCTACATCGCGCAATCAAGATTTAACACGCAGATAGTATATACAACCTCCCAACATCAACCGTTGGGCAGTAGCCCGCCAGGCACAAGACTCCGCCTGGTTGGAGGATCCTCCCTTTGGTTGGAGGAACACCACACCAAGTTTCTCCACAATACCTACCCTATTCGCCGGATTCGAACTCAGTCCCTCCTGCATGGTAAACAAGCGGTCAATCACTAAGCTATCACTGCTTTCTACATCTTTAGGTCATAAGACTATTTATATCGTGCGAACCCGCGACCCATAGAGCTAAAGACAAACGCTCATCACCCATTCAGCCAACAGACCCTTTTTAGGCTGAGCATCTCCCAGAGCTGTGCGAGGATAGGTAGCGGACTCTTTTCGAATATGAGGGAGAATAATACACATTCCTATCAACACATTCCCCGCAACAGATCCCTCGCTCGCATTCCTTGCTTGTTTTGTATGAACATGTCCGAGGTTTGTACCGTTAAGCCCATATCTACTAGAGCTGCGCATAGCGAAGTTAGGTAAATGAAGTGATTCTATTGGTGCTTACAAAACACATTCCTCGCTACGCAACTTAGCACAGCTCTGGTAGATGCTCAGCCTTAAACATGGACTTCATACATAAATAGTACCATTACTTGGCGCAAAACGTCACAGGTATAACTACACAGTTCACAAAATAACCCGTATCTTCTCAGGAATGTGTTTCGTAAGCACCAATAGAATCACTTCATTTACCTAGCTTCGCTCTAAAAATGTGTTGCGAGGAATGTGTTACGAGGAATGTGTTGCTAGGAATGTGTATTATTCTCCCTCATATTCGAAAAGAGTCCGTTACCTATCCTCGCACCGCTCATTTGTACACATTACACATTCCTCGGACAGCTCTGGTGGATAGGGTCATACCGTTTCACATCCTCGCTACACATTTTCGCACCGCACATTTTCCTCGGACAGCTCTGGTGGATCAGCCTTAAACCTGGACTTCATACATAAATAGTACCATTACTTGGCACAAAACGTCACAGGTATAACTACACAGTTCACAAGATACGGGTAACAATTAATTATTAACGCTTCGGTTTCCTCGGGATCTTACTTCTCTGTTTGCAGAACATGAAATATAGATTGTGTAGTTTCAACGTTTGCAATTTTTCTGTGTATGAGTGAATTATATTTTGCTTTGCGCTGAATTTTAATATTAATGTGCTGCTGTGTCTAGTTGAACTGGAACTTAAGAAGCTATAGCATGACCGGTTAGAAACTTTAAATATAAAAACCATGAGCAAACTCATCATTCTGTACAACTTTTAGTATGGAGTAAAAATTTAATTCGTGAAAAAAAAACCTGCTGCTTTTCTTTTCAAAATAATAAATGTTGATTTGGAACAGCTGATTTTTTCAAGAATACCTTTTATGTCCCATGGTAAAAGTTATATTGGTATGTTTACACCAGTGTGCTTTCATGTTCATCTTGCGCTTTCAACTTTCAATTCCTCTTGCGTCAAGCGCATGCAATATTGATTGCCATAAGACGCATACAGCTTATAGTCTACACCGGTGCGCCTCGGTCAATCGTCAGTCGTCATACAATAGACGGATTAGCGTGCGCTAGGGGCATGCGTTTTTGACGAACTAGTATTAAGGCATGCGCTATTGCATGCGCTATGGCGCTTCACGCATTTTTCAGACGAAGACCCAAGATGAACATGAAAGCGCACTGGTGTAGACATAGCTAGCTATACAGAATGATGAGCAGTGTTCATGGTTTACGAATGTAAAGTGACTAGCCAGTCATGCTGTATATATATCCTTACCAGCATCGATTTGCATGTTAGTCATAGAAATTGGCCATTCTTATATTAAGATATGTACTCATGCTTTTTTTCTATTGATGCAGCTTTCACATCAAACTGAGATAATTCGTATACAAGTGTAGCTAATGATTCGAAAGAGCCTACTCCGCAAAATCAAACTACGAAATTTTAGCTGAAGGGTCGCACGTTTTCCCACCACGAAAGTGTGACGGATTCTACGACTGATTCGATTTTTGCGATTTGAAACTTTGTCTTTCGTTAACCGATAAGCACAGTACCGGTCGATATGGCGATGGTCTAGGTCCAGCAGTGGACGTCTCTTGGCTGAATGATGATGATGGTGATGAATAATAAGATGTTTTGTCGTTTAACATGAACAATAATATGGGTACAAAAAGGCTGGGTGACCATTCCTTACACATCGAGACCCTCCCGTGCCTCGGAGAGCACGTTAAGCATTTCGTCCCGAGTATACGAATACCTATGACAGTCGTTTCAGGTAGTCAGAAGCCCGAAACCCTAACAACCGGTCTGACCTTAGGATAGTGGCATTACCCAGTAACTGAGTTACGGAGGACTGATGGCAGCCACTCCGTGTAAAATACTGATATTCAGCCGCATCTGTTTATACTAGAAGCTGACCCCTTAGTTGAGAAAAGGCTAGGTAGAAGATTGCAATAGGAGGTGAGCCCAGCTTGTGTTACAAAATTTGGTCTGCGCTGATTTTCAGCCCATCTCTTACGCACGAACAAAGGTGTTAGTTGAGCAAGCAAAAGTAATTGTGAAGAGTACCTACCTTAATAAATTTCAGATAAAAAGTAAAATGCAGTTGCGACAGAGGCGTATAATCCCGTACCCTCCAAATATGTATGTACCTTATTTGTGTATGTATCTACATTTAAATACATTCTGTCAAAAAAGTATCGGGAAATGGATAATTTGTTTATGGTTCCAAATTCAATTTTTTTTTCAATGTCACTACGCTTTTCCATTTTGGCGCGGAGTTTGAGTTGCATTTGCTATTTAGATTAAAATATACAGTGCTGTTTTTAGTTAGATCATATCTAGTGTGTATTGCGAATTTGGGCAAAAACACCGAACAAAGAGTTTGTCTTAAATTTTGCATCGCCTATCGCGGTGTTGAGCACTCGGAATTTTTGCCGGAAGGTCAACCGGTAAATAAAGAATATTATTTGAGCGTTATGCGGCGTTTAAGTGAGCAAATTCGACGAAAAAGGCCAGATTTGTGGAAAGAAAATTCTTGGATTTTATATCATGATAATGCGCCTTCGCACAAAGCCATCACTGTAAACGAATTTTTGACCACAAACTCAACAAATACCATGGAGCAACCACCTTATTCACCAGGTATGGCTCTAGCCAACTTCTTTCTTTTTCCTAAATTACCACTTCGTGGCACCCGTTTTTATTCGGTAGAAGAAGTAAAGGAGAATTCGCAGCGAGAACTGAACTTAATTCCGGAAAAAGCGTTTAAAAAATGTTTTGATGATTGGATTATTCGTTGGCGTAAGTACATCGCTTTTGAAGGAGCATACTTTGAAGGCGATAAATAAAATTTGGATGAATAACTAACATTTTGTTTACTATTGATCTTTTCCCGGTACTTTCTTGACAGAGTAGTATATTTAAGATATGTATATATTTTTGTGTTATTGTATTTATACTTAGTTATCAGGTTGAGTTCCGATTTTTATTAGGTTATATATTTGTACGCTGCAAACTTTCCTTTATATTTTTTTAACAATTCTTTCTATCCAATGGTTGTCTGGAAGAAATTGCTTTAAGCGATAAGACCGCCATTTGTACTGTTCTTAATTACGGGTATTCCTTCTGTTCTATTTCTTTTAGTGTACAATAAAGTATATCTATCCATCCATTTCTCTATCATTTCACCGATAAGTCAGCAGGGCTGCATAGCATAGGTAGGATGGAACGAAGAAGTCAGATGTCTCGTCTTTTAACATGAAAAATAAAAATAGGTATACATTCATTTTACATTCCTTATTCTTTAGAAATAAGCATAGCAAAGAGTTCCAAACACAGTAGATTCAAGAGCTTGCTTCAACTCGTGTCAGGATAAACATATCTTGGTTATTTTGTATTTCTCTTTTCATTTGTAAACTAGATTTTCTGAATTTTGCTTTGAAATCTCTTTATTTACGTGATTTTTATAGGTGGAACGAAAATATGAAATGTTCCTACTTCTTTGTATAATATAATATATGTTGATAGGTCACAGGCGACTGAAGACTAATTTCTATGACTGAAGCTTAGAGTTTTTTATTTAAATTTAATAATAGTTTTCCTGTGACATGATATACACTAGGACATTTTTTGGATAAAGACCAACCCAACGACATATTATCATTTGTTGAAATCGGTTCAGTAGTTTAGGCTGTGCAAACTTACATACATACATATGTAGGGTACATACCTACCATATAGTTTATTTATGTACATTATTAATTTATACTATTTATACAATTATTATGTACACTATTTACAACACACTTATACATAAACACAAATACATTATTTACCATATTTATATACATTAACTTATATTATAATAATTATATTGATGTATTATATGATTTACATTATTAAAACACATTCACATACATACGGCATTAAATATTGTTTAATACGATATTATGTCGGATGATGTCGCGTCACCGGTGAAGTGCACTGGACCCGCGCGTGATAGCTACGTAACAGTGACGTAGCCCGATCGTCGCAGGTGGGAGCGCATGAAGCGCTCGGTCGTTCACCTTGTTGCGACCTTCAGTGGTAATTAGCTATCGCGACGCGCCGCTGCACTAATTTATTTTGTGTCATCTTGTTAGCCAAAGTTATTACGGATAATATTATCAACAACTGTTTTGTGTACTGTGCCGTAACTATTGTGACTATTGTGACTGTTGTGTGCCTATCATTTTGTAACATTTCTCCTTCTTTTAATTGTGTTGTGTGTGGACTTACTCAAACATTACAATCGTGAGTACTGCAAGAACGAATTTTATTTATTCACTACTCTGCCTACCCCACCCTAACTATACATATAAGGTTAGTCAGAAAGGCGGTACTAATCCGAAAGGATATTAAAATTATAATGAATGAAATATTTTTAGTTTTAATGAATAACTTTTGTCTACCACTTTCCCCAAAAGTTTAAGAGAAATAGCTGTACAAAATTAGAAAAAGAAATACGCTACAATCTTTTTATCCTCGGCTATGATCAGCTATGTTAACATTTTAGGTCATATATTTGGGGTCACGAATTTGAAGCTCCATTTTCTGAATTTCAAACTAAAGCAGGGTTGAAGCATTTTTGAAAAAACTAAATTAATAATAATTTTACAGGGAAATAAAAAAACGAGTTTGAAATTTTAACACTTGCTTTAAAACCGCCATCAGTGATAGATACTTTAAGTAGTCTGCAGATTAGTGCCCCCTTTCTGACTAACTTTGTATAACCAGTGAGATTCATAAACCTTCCTCTCTGCTGTGCGTATTTCAAAAGTATACAAGGCCAGTACGCAGCCGCCCGAACTAATCGCGTATACTTCAGAATACACATTTGACGATCGAGCGTTCTAAACTATACATCAGTATTCCGCAATAATCATGTATATTTTAGAATTGATAATTTCAAGCATTCGATTCTAAAATATACTTCACTAGTACCATCCAGCACGCAGTGCGTACTAATCGCGTATAATTTTGAATACCTGCGCCACCATGCTCTATTCTAAAGTAGCATTAGACGAATGGTGGAAAGTGATCAGTGAAGCGAATCGTTTCTGGCACTCGCCGGCCGCTGCCGCGGCACCGCTCGCTTCGCTCGCTCGGCTCGTGCTTTGACTGGCCACAGTTCTAACCTAACCTAACCTACTTTTCAGCTATATGCTTGTCACTTTATTTCCTACCGCGGGGAACTTTGAAGTTGAAAGTAAACTTTTAAAGTTAGAATTATTAAAATTAAAGTATACTATTAATTTTAAAGCTAAGCCTTTTTAAAGTGGGAACTATTATTTTTAAAGGTCATTTATGTACATACCATAAGTTAAGTCATATTTTAAGTGTTGTTTCCTAACTAACTCGTTTGGAAAAGTTAAGTCAATGTAACTGACACTGTATGGTTTTGAATCCGTTTTTCACCCTTAACATTCTAAAGTATACGCGATCAGTACGCAAAATCTGTGTATATTTTAGAACCGAAGTTTTAATTTACAACATTCTAAAATATACGCGGCTAGTTTCATATGGATGCGTTCTGGCCTTGTATATTCTAGAAATACGCCTCTGCTGTAGTCGGATAAAAACTGCTCGACTTCCTTCAGCGTCCTCTACTGCTTTTATAAACAACATCGCTTCGACATCTATATAAATCAGTCAGGCTAAACTAACTGGCATACGGCCAGGGGTTCCAAACTTTTAACATCAGTTAATCTAACAGAGACTGTTGGCGGGAATTCAAGTTGCTTTTTTTTTCAAAATTTGGCACAGGCACGAAATAAAACCAAATACGTTAATTGCTGTGACCCGAATTGGTACCTCTTTGTAGTTGCGCGGCTAATTAAAAAAACAAAAAGAATGAGGTATTAGTCGAGGTGCAATTTTAAATTGAACTGTCATTACACCTAATTGGAGCACTTTACCTGATTTTAGGTGAACGAAAAGATAAAAAGGAAGAAAAAGTTCAACACTTAAATTGGTTTTTCAATGATTGTAGAGCGGAGGTAAGATGGCATTCGCTGAATATCTTTAGTCACGGAATATAAGAAAGAGGTTTCTCTGAATTGGATTAAATAAATAGTTTGTAAAAACTGGATGACAAATTGGCTCATTAGCGATTCTCATGATTAGACTGTGCAACAACCAGGCTATGAGAAGTGTAGTCAATTTACAATAAGATCGAAGATGGAATAGAAACGTTTCGTGCCGCGATGCCGAACACTCCGGTGTATATCTCCCGAATACATTACACCACTAATGCGGAGGACATCGTGGAGTATGTACGCCAAAAGGCCAAGTCCTTGGTGAGAGTGCAGCTGCTGGAATCGCGCCGTAACGCCAGTTTCAAGGCGTTCGTGGTGCGAGTACCAAAGTGTCTTCTGCACCTCGTCATGGAAGAGAACTTTTGGCCGGAGGGAGTGGTGTTCCGTCGCTTCCGCGGACAAGTGCCACATGATCGCACAATGACATGGTACTTAAGTGAAGTTTTACTAACATAGGCTTAAGTTTTTATACTAATACAAATGTATTATTATAATATATATGTTAGTTTGTAAGGTCTATCTATGGGCCTAAGTAGTCTGATAATAAAGAATTTATTATTAATAGACAGGATTGATATAGGCACGGGGTTCATTAGAAAACCCTCCACGAGTAACGATACTGTTATGTCCGGCGCACTCTGGGCAGGCAATCCTGCTTCAAATCTTATTGGCTGTCTTATATTTTCACCACAGCATGACCTAGTCTAGTAGGCACACCTCGACCCAACCAAAGAGAAGACGAAGCGAGTATCAAACTGCCAAGTGATTTGAAATTCTGTCTCTCTACCATTGAAGTTCATATTGGTCGGTACAGAATATCTGGAGTAGTCTGGATACCAGATCAAAATCAAAATCAAATCAAAAGTTTTTATTTCACATAATCCATGACAGGCGCTTATGAAAAGTGGAATTTAGGTGCACGGTTCCAATTAGTCGTTTCCTATGGAGAAGAGCCGGCAAGAAACTCCATGGTTACTCTTTTAAAACCCATAGGTATCTTGAACAATTTGAGTGGGTACAGTTATGACTCAGAATAGTTATGAGAGAGCAAAGTAGACTTAAGAGCAGGAACCACAAAAAAAAAAACAAAATGAAAAACATGGTCACAAATTAACTAGGTATCCAGGCATCTAGCAAGTCTACAAAGCTCTCACATTTACAAAAGGTAAAAGGACAATAAACTATATAAAACAACTGAGAGGGTTAACTGTCATCAAAACACATTACAAAGAAAATCACTGTATAATAAGATAAAGATATCTTGAGAGTAACGATAGTAATAAAAAAGAAAGCTAATCGTAATGAGGTTAGTTAATAAATATACACATACGACGTTAATGAGGTACCAGGGAAACCACATGTGCAGAAGGAGATATTGCCAAACATCTTTATCGTCAACGTAGTCCCTACTCTTGTAGATGAGACAATGAAACGACAACTTATCTACCGGATACCGGATTCACAGGAAAATTAACCGTTCATACAATTTAATGAACTTAAACCTAAATTCCCACTTTTTACAAACATCACAGTCAGTTCTTTTTTTATACTCAAGACCATTACGTTCAAAATTGTTAAAATACAACAGACTGACTCAGAAATTACAAAGATGACAAAGTAAAAAATTATTATCTTGCTCTCCTCTATCGCCTTACAAATTATGCAAAAACAGACCGTCTTTTTACACCGACTAACAACAGCAGTAAAAAACAAGGTACAACTTAATTATTGAATAAATCAAATAATTTATCTCCAAGCCAGGAGAAGCTAGTTAAAAATAGAAAAGAAAAAGCCGAGGGAAACTTTTTTACCGTTTATTAAGAATTTAACACAAATCGCGGTCAAATGGCTGTATCTCTTGGATCCCTCGAGAAATCATTGGACACCGCAGTAGTATAAAAGATGTACAAATTGTGAAAAAGATTCACCTAGTTATTCGTTGGGATTTTAATAATTGATGTGTGGCGACAACCTGGTTGGTGTTAAGTATTCAGATCTTACAGTTGGGGAAAGCCGTGTTGACGCGACGTAAACTAAAAATGGAATGAATGATATTTTTAAGGTTAATTTGTTTTGACTTGGCTATACCAGTGAGGGTAGAAACAAAGAAGTGTTTGTCAGTGATTCCTATTTGGGATGGTATAACTACACATTTAAACACATGTGACCAAAAGAGTTATGAATATAAATGTGGATGGATGGAGAGGTAGACGGAGGCCAAAGGTAAGATGGATGGATTGTGTGAAGAATGACATGAAAGAGAAGGGAGAGTCAGTGATATCATGACGGTTGACAGGACGGAATGGAAGGAGAAAACGTGTTGCGCTGACCCCAAGTAACATGCGATAAGGGCAGGAAGATGATGATGATGATTATGCACTACACAAAAGGTAATGAAAGTATTGATTACGCCATTAAAAAAGCCGCGATAATAATTGATATAATATACCACAATGATGTTATTACATGAGATTAAATTCGTTATCATAACATTATACTTACCACTGCTTACCTCTTGAATTAATAAAAGCAAGATCTTTTCGACGTTTTTCCAGAACTACTAATACAAAAACTCAAAAATCCCTTGTTACCTTCACACATTACTTTTAATCTCTAATCACAGAAATTGCTTATTCCAAACTGTATTCCAGAATAAAAAATATATGCTAGGATCAAGAGTGTCTGTGACACTTTGCATTACATTTTCTTTTAATTCAAAAATGGTAAGACGTAGACTGTGGCAGGTCCCAAGAGATGTAGATGCAAATACGGTTAGGGGCACAGAGAAGTGAGGAAATGAAGTGGTGATGTTGAGAAATTAAATACGCGCCAGTTGACATAATAGCTAAGTGTTTGTCTCACTGCGCTTTTATATGGTCAAAAATTTAAGACACGAGTTGATGAAAGTGAGATGTTTTTTAATGTCAGACATGTCTGAACTGATCTCACGATGCAGAAAATAATATTGGACTGGCTTAAAAAGTGTTTGTATGCACATCGATAGGCATTTACACAATCACTGCGTTAATTTTATTATGCCAATTGAAATTATGCTTTATTTTACAAGACTAGCAATCTCTCATTACCAGACGTTTCTATCTCCTCCGCTAACATGACATTTGATGTGTGTTCGTAGAAGAAATATACTTATGGACATTTCATTAGGATGCATGAAAAGAGTCTTCACGAGTGACGATACTTAAGTATGATGTATGATGTCCGGCGCATCCTGGACTGTCAGTCCCGCTACCAACCTTGCTGACTGGCTGATCACGGCATGAGCTATTCTTTTATAGTTCCTGCTGACTCGAGAGAAAAATAATCATTCCATTTAATAACTACTCCATGTCCTAGACAGTCGCTAGAATTTTTGTATTACCATGTAAATCCTGTGACATAATATTTTTAGTAGTAGTTATAAATGAATACTGAGTTTTTGAGTCCAAAGGTAAAAGGTAAAGGTAGTTAAGACGCGGTCTCTCGTGGAGTTTTAATTTATTTATGAGATCTTTTAGCCTTGGCTATAAAAAACCAATCCGTTATCTCGCATGATTAAAAAATGTGATTAAAGGATCATAGAAGAGCAAAGGTCAGTATTATAAAGGTTAGAATTGGACCTTTGCTAGCTGTTATGACCTTATCGTATTGTAAGTATATTAAAAGAGCATCCACGAGTGACGATACTTAAGTACGTCCGGCGCACCCTGGGCAGTCAGCCTCGATATCAACCTTCCTGACTGACTTATCTTTTTACCACGGTATGAACTGCTATGTGTATAGCTTGTGTCGACACAAGAGAAGAAGATCGTAATATTCAGGGTGTAAACGAATTCCTGTAATTCCCTCAAACCACGTGATCTACTGGTGACACAGATTAACCATAAATGGGACTTTTTGAAAATCAACTAAAAAAAAATCTAAACAAAATTTTGGTTTCCTATTTCTGAGTCATTTTATTTCTTGAGTTTTATTTATTTCTTGAGTTATCTGAGAGCAAAGAACGATATCACATTAGTCGTGCCTGCCAGCCGTGTCGCCGTGCTTTCATTACTTTATGCGTGGCATCGAAATGTTCACACAAATAAAACTATTTTTTTGCAAAAAAAAATTTGTAGCGCGCATCAATAAATACCTACCTTACATTTCCGAGAAACACCTCGACGCGAGCACGATGCATCGCGCCACCTCGCGCGGACCAATCACAGCGCTCGTCGGCGCGCGAGTCTTGTGACTCTCACTCTCTCTTCGCTCACTCCGCGCGCGAACACGACACGTATCATACGAGTATGTACGCTAATATAATTATTGTCTCATACAGTGTAATGTGTAACATGTGTGTACCTTTTTAGAACTTTGGATTTGAATAAATAACATTTAAAGTGGTGTGTGGACGTTTTAGTGGTCTCAAGGCTACGCCCCTACACTACAAATTCTTATTTTTTTACTGAATCCTTATAAGGTGGTTTAGATAAAAAAAAAAATTTTTTTATTTTTGCCACCCTAAATCCCGTGCGGGGCCTGTCTACACCTGTAGTAGATCATGTGGTTTAAAGGAATTGCACGAATTCGTTTACACCCTTTATGTATCGTACTCGTGCGGTACTGGCGTTTGCAGAATTTCTTAATTTTATTTGCTACATGCGAAAAGCAAAGGACTAGTCGATGTGGACGTCTTTCGGCTGAATGATGATGATGATGCGTGCAGATTGGGGTCTGTTTTCGTTTCCAGAATTTGGTATAATTTAATCATTTTACACATTATCAAAAATGCATCACAAAATACGTAGCACCATTCAATATCATAACGTCACCTCTACTTTGTATAACTTTACCTTACCTAAACTTAATAAGCGGAGTGGCTGAAAAATAATAAGCTCAACAGCGAGCTATAAACCCTGTCTCGTACACTTTGCACATGTCTGCGTGATAAAATTCAAATTTCTAGCGCTGAGAAACCCATGTGGGCAGTTAACGGCTTGACTTGCAATAGTTCTGTTACTACGGTAGCTGTGGGACAAATTAAGAGGGGTAGCGGTTCTAGGTTTATTATACCTAATAGTAGTAGAACTCCTTGTGAAAGATCTCATCCAAGGATACTTCCTTGTACTCTACCACCATACCTATTTCTGTCGCCAAGCAGCATTGCAGTATTCCGGATTGTTGGGCATGGTTGCTGATGGAATTACAGGCACACGACACTTCCCAACTTTGTCACCAAGTTTGGCGGTGACGGTAACCACTTTCCATCAGGTCGAGTGGTTTGACAAACAGTTTATAAAATAAAATAAACGTACTTGGGAAAATCCGTTTTGTAGGGTAAACGGAGGCTCATCATAGGAGTGAGTAGCACAGATATTCAGTTAGATACCACAACTTTGTTAGATAGTATGAAGACAACCGTGTCACATTTTTTGTTCCAAATAACGTATCGAGGGGAATTTAGTACGGGAAAGTAAACATTGCGCACCTCTCGCGCACGCCTTCGCATTGAAAGGTCGCGTACATGCATAGCGCGACCATTCGTGCTTTCAGAAACAGAAACTTTAGAGACAAAACGGGTTCTACGACGAAACTGACTTATCAGCGTCAAGAATTGTTCCTATCGAATGGCATGCAAAGTAGGTAAAGTGTTGTCTATTTAATTCCATATTTGTCGGAGCTCCGTATTCCTTGCCCGGAGCCACATGAAACAGTGAGGAGAACAGTACATACTGATAAAAATGAAGGTGAAATCGCTAAGCTTACAAACTTGGACCATCCGCCCACCGAAGACCTTGCTGTAACTACATGCATAGAGAATTGTTAACATATATTATAAAGGCTACGAGTTAATAACCAAGCTGAAGATTATCTTGTTTAATATTACAATTTAGTTTATTCAGGTGTTGAGTATAAGCATTACATTACAAAATTAAATATAAAATATTTACTTGAGACTTATTTATTATTACTATCTCATACCTTACTGAGAATGACCTTCTGTTCTATTTAACCTCTTGCAGGACACTGCTGGATGTAGGTACTTCTGAAATAGTAAGGAAAACGCTTACAAGGTAATGGTACTCCTCTTATACTTACATACTTAGAGCTTTTTGCCAGACATTATACACGTGCAGCCTGTGGGTTAGTTACACGCAGGGGACATACAGCGCTCTGCGCGTGCAATATAACAACGCATTCAGGGTGCTGATGGGGTTGCCTCGCTATTGTAGTGCATCAGGCATGCTATCGGATGCCCGTGTTGATGGCTTTCATGCCATCATAAGACAACGCTGCGCTTCATTACTGGGTCGCTTGCGTGGCAGCCCCAACGGCATCCTGAGCGTTTGGGCGGACCGGTGAAATTCTCCGCTGCTAGCGCACTGGATACACCTGCACATGGACAGGTGACCAGTATCTTTTTTATCTTTTATATGACAATATGTGCAATATGTGTGGTAATAATAGTGTAATGCGAATATTTAGATTAAGTGAAGTTTGTAATTAACACATTTTATGGGTGTCAAAGCCTGAAATAAATGATTATTATTATTATCTCTCTGCATTCACGGCTCGTCTTCCATGCGGAAGATGTCCGGTCCTTTGGAAGGCATCCGGGGTACACAGGTCCAACACGCAGAGGCCCATTTATTATTATTATTATACTGCTGGATGTCGGATTCTTCTGAAATAGTTAAGAAAACGCTTTCAAGGAAGTGGTATTCCCAGCTAAAGTACAGGTTGTTTCGCAGATCTAATCATGTTAGTATTTCGCTTTTAGCAATGATAGTCTAGCGGTAAACCGCGGTAAAGCGTTAAAGCGCTTGCCTTCCATGCAGAAGATTCCAATCAAACCGATTTACATTCCAGGCTGCAATTCAAAACGTTGGAATTCGTGTGTGGATCTGAATTTGATATTTTCATTTGTGATAACGGTAAAGGAAAACTAGTGAAGAAACCTACACACTTCTAGATGGTGTGTGTAGTCCGTCCAGCGGTGCGAGCATGGATGTTTTTATCGAGTCGATTCGAGAAATGTATCTATTCTAAACGTCAAATTTGACATAAAGATATAGATAAAACGACAACTGCTGTCGTTATATCTACAAGTTATGTCAAATTTGACGTTAAGAATAGATACATTTCTCGAATCGACTCGATAAAAGATCCGTGCTCGCGGGGCAGAGACGACTTATTGCGCAAAACACTTGAAGTCGTGGTTGGCTTTAATTTTGACAGATTAACAATTTCCGTAGCTACGATGTGCTAACAATCAGACTTCTCCACAAATATGTACCACGTATTGATTATTCTTGTATTGTCAAAATGAAAGCTATTGAAATTACGAATGTGATACGCAATTCGGATGCTGGTTGCGTAATGGGCTAAGGCTTAATTCATTTAAGCCCTTCTCATTCTAATGCTTGTTTCCCACGGTGCGTGATATCGCGCACCGCGACGCACGAGCTCGCACCGACGCACCTTGGCAAGAAACTCGTTCGTGGTAACGCGGACGCGTGCGGCGCGGTGCGCCGTATACACATCAAGCACGCTCATAATGTGGCTTCCCACGGTGCGTGATTTTACGGATGACACCACGCTCAACCGGTGCGCGCTACCACGCACCGTGGGAAGCCAGCTTTAGAAGAAGCCCGCGGGGCAGTTCTGAGCTGATTATGTAATCGTGCTTTGAGTGGTCATAAACCATTTCTTTGCTTGTAACGTTTTTTCACGCAGTGTATTCTTCCTGATCTGAGCCATCATTAAACGAACTTTCCATAAGTAATGAATCTGTGATACATAATTAAATGGCATAATCCCAGCTGCTTCTCCGGTAGACACGGCATGTGCTTTCCTCCACATATTTCCATTATACATTCCATCGGCAAATAAAAATAGTGTTTCACGTCGTTTATTCAAAGTTACTATGAGAAAACAACCTAGCTCCTTTAGATAAAAATGGCATTAGTGTTTACGTAGTAAGTTCACAAAGAAATATATTATGATATTCGTTCACTCGCAGTTTGTGCTGAGAATCGGAGCGTAGTACTTATGAAGAGTTAGTACTTTACTTGGAGAAAAAGGAGATTTTAAAAGGAAGGAAGACTTGTTGTTCTTGTTAAGATTATGCTTGTCTTATTTTTATTCAGGTTCCTTATGTAGAGAACGGAGGATTATAAAAGTTATATTAGCAGTAGCATCTACCTGAATACTTGTAATTTATCAGGTCATAAACGAATTAGTGTAATTCCTTCAAACCGCATGATCGTGACACTGATTGGCTTTTCATTTTTTTTTGTAAGAAACGAATTCATTTTCTTTTACTGAGTCGTTTTAGCGTCCTGAATTAACTGACTGCGTGGAGCGATATCGCGCAAGTCATGCACGTTGGGCATGTCGAAATGTATTATCATAAAAAAAATGTTCGGCAAATTTTTTCTTTACTTTTTTTTAAATCAAAGCTTATAAGGTGGCTTATATTATTATTATATATTTCATATTATTAAATTTAAGTAATAATATGTACGTAATGTACAAGTACACCTAGACTGCCTGTTTTTCTCTTTCCATTCTTCCAGTCCATCCCAAGGTTGTCTGGAAGAGATCGCCTTGCGCGATAACACCGCCCATTGGGCATTTTTGTATTTAAATTGTTTTTCCTTGTTGTGTTAACCTGGTGTAATGTACAATAAAGAGTATATAAATAAATAAATAATATATGTGATCACTTATACACCCCTGCCGCAAGTTTATTTTTTATTTTTAATCAATCTAGATCCCATGCAAGGCTAATCTATACCACTAATAGATTATGTGGTTTTTAGGAATTACACGAATTCGTTGCCAGACTGTATATTTTTTCATATTATATATAACCTGGATATTATAAATCTTGCGATCAACTTCTCAAGTCATAAGCAGATCTGTAATGTGCTTGTAGGCGTTTCGAGTACGGTTCTCCAGAGAAAGCCGACCCCCTTCTGGTAACTTGACCAAATCAAGTTATATTCCAAGTGTGGCTGTCGTTTCTGTCGAAGGCTTTCCTGTGGATTACTCAGTAAAGAGGCCAGGCCGTTAACGTGCTGTTCTATGTGCACCTTGTATAGTTTTGTGTGCTCAATTTCTTCTTTCAGTTTTAATTTTAAGGCATTCATGCAGCTTATGTATTTAAGTAAACCACGGAGCATTTGTTACACTTTTAATATGATTGCAAAAACATTGTTTGCGAGTTACGAAGATTTAATAGCAGTCGCTGCGTATGTAACCAAAACTAGCCCAGTTTTGGACAATGATACGTAAGCCAAGTACAAAGTGTGCCTACTGACCATTCGGTTCCAGATTAGAAGTCAACCAAAGTCACTTTGATTTTTTTGACATCTTTTTAAAATTACATCTGCTAACCTAAGACCCAATTTCACCATACAATGTTAGTTGTTAACGTTCTGTTAAGCTGTCAATGTCAATTTCAATGTACTGTTAAACAGTCTGTTAAAATGTTTAACAGGACATTAATAACTAACAGAGTATGGTGAAATTGGGTCTAAGGCTTTTAAAAACAGACTAGTGGTGTACTTTGTACGAGCGTACCAAAATGACCACTAACGGAGAGAGATGACGAGACATCGTGAGAGGAGCTTTTGATAATATGGTATTTTGAGAATCTGATATTTTACGAGACTGGTATTCTGCGTAACTGGGATTTTGCGACTCTGCTGTTTTGATAATTTGGTATTTTGAGATTCTGATATCTTGCGAGACTGGTGTTCTGCTCTGGAGGGGCTACAGTAACTCATAGTGCTACATGACGACCGCGACCGCTCTGACAAGAGCGAAGCGAATAAGATAAGACAAAGGTGAAACAGCAGACGATGTGTGAACAAAACTTGCAATTCCCTTAAAAAAAACCTTATATTAAGGCGATTAGAGCCGCGAAAGTGGCGCAACTTCAGAAAAAAAACACTATTCCTGTTATCACACAACATATTGAAATTACGTACGTAGAACATTTTAGTCAAGTGTTGTAGAAATTTTCGAACTCCAAAAACCAACACTTGACACCCTAGGTTACTAAAACAGAACCGTTCGAGTGTTGATATTTGGTATTCGAAAATTTCTACAACACTTAACGAAGATGTTGTACGCACGAAATTTCAATATGTAGTGTGTTGACAGAAATAATGTTGTTTTTCTGAAGTGGTGTCACTTTCGCGGCTCTAATCGCCTTAGGAAACTGATCTATGTTTAGTAAATCAACTCAGCCAATCGCAGTCCACTGCTGGCCATAGGCCTCTCCCAAGTTGCGCCACAACAAACAGTCCTCCGCCTTTCGCATCCAATCCATCCCAGCTATCTTCTTCAGGTAATCGGTAATGGCTAGGGAGTGTTCCACTAAAGGACTTATCTGCTCGAACGTCCATCGACCTGTCTACAGATATGACCAGCTTGCTAATTGCAATTGCAAGCTCTCTTGGTCACTCCACAGTTCTTCTCCGGAGGATTTCATTTCAAATCTTATTCTTCAAAAAACTCCAGGCATCCGCTCCGTGGCAACTTTGGATATGTGGACTAGTTCAACTGTCAAGTGATCTTACCGAGGGAAAGTTCAAAGCCCATATTAAACGTGTCCTTATTCAAAAAGCATATTACAAGACTAAGGACTACGTTGACGATAAAGATGTTTGGCAATAACTCCTTCTGCACATGTGGCTTCCTTGGAACCTCACTAACGTCGTATGTGTATGTCTATTAACTAACCTCATTACGATTAGCTTTTTTTTTATTAGAAGAAAGAAAGAAAAGAAAGAAATATTACGATCGTTACTCTCAAGATATCTTTATCTTATTATACAGTGATTTTCTTTGTAATGTGTTTTGATGACAATTAACCATATCAGTTGTTTTATATAGTTTAGCGTCCTTTTTACCTTTTGTAAATGTGAGAGCTTCGTAGACTTGCTATTAAGTCTACTTTGCTCTCTCATAACTATTCTAAGTCATAACTGTACCCACTCAAATTGTTAAAGATATGGATTTTAAAAGAGTAACCATGGAGTTTCTTGCCGGCTCTTCTCCATAGGAAACGACTAATTGGAACCGTGCACCTAAATTCGACTTTTCATAAGCGCCTGCAATGGTTTATGTGAAATAAAAACATTTGATTTTGATTTTGAAAGGTCGATCTATGTTCGCTGTAGGTCAATACACAGATAATATAAGGACAAAGGTTACGAAAGTGGAGGAATAGTTTTACAATGCTCATGTTATGTTAAATCTCACTTCGTTATACACTGCACGTCTTAGGTGATCCAGTCACAAAGGACTCGTTCACTTTTCAGGGACTGCCGGGCTTTGCAAATGTCTCTAACATTCAAGAAGCATGGAGTGAAAACGGATGTGGTATACTACTTTGTTTTTAGTATTCAAAAAACCAGAAATACGTCAAAAAGATTTTCATCAGAACTGAACTCTGGGCAATTTTAATTTTTTATTCTTCTACTTACATGCTGGCTATGTTGCGTTAAGTTTTTCAATAGGGTGTAGAAGGTACCGTTTAGGGGTTGTCATATACCCAGAAACTCACCGAACTGACCTGTTGAGTCATCCCACTCAACAGCACAGCCGACGCGCGCTACTAGAGGAACGGGGCGTGCACGACGGCTCAAAGATCAACCCGTCAGCGACCGACTTCCATGATGGACGCCACAAACGCACGTCGACGGTAGATGGCAACATCCAGACGATCGTGCAAGAATTTAATATGAAGGCTGCCATCAAGCGACAACATGCGTTCGTGCCGTCCATCATACACGACAGTGCTTAAGCCCTTTAACAGAGACCTATAAAGTACAGAGATGGAAAAAATCAGAATAATGACAATGCAAACAGACGGCTCAAAAGAATCAAATTGTTATCGGCATTTATTTGCACTGCTAGGATATGGGCATTGTTTCTGCCCGATATCCTAACAAATCCCAATTAGTAACCTTCTTTGGATACCAAATAGAAGCAAGAAGTTGGTCAAGAATCTGTATGGTACTAAAATATGTTTACACAGGCTGCTTAATTCCAAGGGAGTCAAGGTGAAAAAAAATACTGTCTTTAAATTATCCTACATTTTATCACTACATAAAATGCCTCATCCATTTCCACGTTATCCCAACCTCTTCATCCGTGCACTCCCTTTAGCTTTGTGCATTATTGTTTCAGAGGAAAATCTTCCGTTTTCTTTGTACATCGCCTTATTTAACCCTGCCTCTCAGTCGCTTTTATTTTCAAATGAATTTTTGATGAGCTGTGAGAGTTTGAATATGTGAGATGATTTAAAACAATAAATGCCGGTAATGATTTGATTCTTATGAGCCGTCTTTTGAGACATGTCGACTGAATACTGTGATGGCTGTTTCTTCAATAAGTCATCCCAGATGTTACCCTATGTATACCCTAAAATCCTAACTCAGATAATTTATGTAAACAAAGGGGATAACAGATCAAAAAAAGATCTTATTAATGGTAATTCACTAAAAATGCCGGAAAAAAAGGTTAGATTCTCTTTTATGTATTGATTTTAGAAATAATAATTTAAAAAATATCATACCGTAATTATTTTTATAAATTTTCAGTTTTAAACAAAGTTATTAAAAAAAGGAGATTTTCTGGTATAAAAGTATTTTATGATACTGGTAACACTGCAGGAGTACCAAACATTTTCAAATTTGTATGTTTTATTTAACTACTTACATCTTCAACAACACACATAACTCTCATTCATAGATTAATTTTGTAAGTAGCAAGTCTTGCCACATGTTGGATGAAAACGACTGTAAACTGTTCCAAGTGGAAATTTGGCCCGATTTTGAGAAGTCTAATATTGGACTTAAAAGGACTGATTAAATGATTATAAGGCGCGTCTTCGACACACTACACAAGACATTGTTTGGCTACGGTATTTTGTTTGCATTGTTCTTATAATTAACTTTAATTTTTTAAATGATTACTTAGTAAAAATTTAATGATAAAATGTTTTGTACCACTAACCTGTCATTTTGACAATGACATTTCTTTGTTTACATAAATTATCTGAGTTATGGAATTCGGGTATAGTTAATTTTACATAATTTTCAAACCATGGTTTCTGGAATTTATCTTTTACTATCTTATCGCAAGCCCTGATAATAAGAGGGTAAAAGATAAAGTTCAGAAGAAGTTAAACCAAGTCTAAATTAAACCCCAAAAGTAAAATACGCCCACCGCTTTTAACGTGATTTCATAATTGTCGGGCTATTTTAAAATCAGTTTTTTCTTAAACCATCACTCGTAGTAATTCGGTTTAAGACCTTCGATTTATTTATTTTTTTCTTTTCGTTTCCCTACATTTTGACGAGTTATGTGAACATTAATGTATAGAACAGCTGATTTTTTTCGCGATTTCTGGTTTGGTTCCATAGTAAGAGTTGTTCATAATGATGAGTACAGTGACCCCTTAAGAGGTTGTGCACTTATTTATGTTACACCTTGTATACAGCATCATTCTGTACAATTTTTATTATGGGACAAACTCTAAGTTCGTGAAAAAAAAACCTGTTGTTCCAAACAAAATAATCAATGTTGCCTAACAAAATAGATGGAAAGGCTGTTTTTTTTTACAGGCATTCCGACTTTGTCCCTAGTAAAAGTTGTATATACTGATGAACAGAGTTCATGGTTTTCGCATGTACACACGGCTACACTTCAAGCTACGCAAAACCAGTATAAGCTGACCGTTACTTGTGCGAAAAGATTATACAAAGCGACGCAAAGATAAACTGGTTATGTAAAAGGTTAGTCGGAAAGGGGGTACTAATCCGAAGCCCACTTATAGTATCGCTGATGACTGTTTGAAAGCAAGTGTTAAAATTTCAAAATTCGATATATTTTTTTTCCAAATAAAATGATTTTTATTTTAGTTTTTTAAAAAATTCTTCATCCCTGCTTTAGTTACAAATTCAGAAAATGGTGCTTCTAATTCATGACTTCTAATATGACCTAAAATGTAAACACAGTGGATCATAACTGGTGATAGATAGATTTCAGAGATTTTTTTTTGAGATTTTTGAGCAACTGTTTCTCTTAAACTATTGAGTTTTGGGAAAAGTTGTAGAACAAAAGTTATTCATTATTATGTGTACTTTAACACCCTTTCGGATTAGTACCCCCTTTCTGACTAACCTTGTATAGCTTGATGTGTAGCCGTGTGTCTACATGCGAAAACCAGTTAAACTTACTAGTCATGCTGTAAATTCTGAACACAAAACAGTCAATATTCTTTAAATTACAACTCTACTATCACTTGCACGAACAAAACGAAACACCGACTTCAATTATAAACCAGTTTTAAACCAAGAATAATTTGACAAAGTCCCATACTACGTCATACTAGTATCAGATAAGGCTGGTCTAAAATGTATGTGGTGTCTATGGCTATTGGCTCCCATTGGTTCGTAACGACAGGTGTGTCCCGGTCACTTAATGAATCTGTTTCGGAGATATACAGCGTGGTGAGTTATGCTTTGGATTTTATTGTTAATGTTTTAAGTTTATTATTATTATACCGTATATTCATTTTATTTTTGACACGATAAAAAAAACATTTAAACATATAAAAAACAGTAGCCCACCGGCATCGGGGACAAGGTCCAAGTTGCCGGCGGTCAAGGCTCCAAAGAGAAGAACTTCCTAACAATACGCGCCGTGTCCAGAAGTACCGCTTTCTGAATCAAACCCTTGATCCAGCTGCCTAACGAGAGCCTCATCAGATGTTGGTCGAGGCTCTTGGCTATTAAACCATTGGCCGTAACGACTATCGGCACAATGATTGCTGAATCAACATCCAACATGGCGCCAACCTCGTGTGCCAAATCAAGATATTTGATTTTTTTATCGTTTTCGGCTTTCACGAGATTCTCGTCATGCGGGACAGTGATATCAACAATAATTGCGCGGCGCTTTTAAGTTTATTATTATAATATTTATGTTTCTTTTTCATATTTTTGGAATTATATTGCTATGTATTTTGTATTATTAAATCTAAGTAATAAGATGTACACCTAAACCCGTTTTTCTTTTTGCATTCATCCAGTCCATCCAAGGGTTGTCTGGAATACATCGCCTTGCGCGATAAGACTGCCCACTGTGCATTTTTGTGTTTTAATTGTTTTTCCTTGTTGTGTTGACCTAGTTGTTGAGCTGTGCTCACCATGCTACATCCGAGCCAACCGTCGGTGGTTAGGAAAAATGTTGTAATGTTGTAGGTGGTGCTTGACTCAGAATGGGAAATGGTATGTACAGACGCTAGCACATCAAGCTACTACAAAGTTCAAGGTTGATTGAAAAAATTTGACAGTTTCGGATAGCTTGACCTGCTGGCGTCTGTACAATGAAGAGTATATAAATAAATCAGTCTACAGCAACACCGGTTAGTCGCTTTACATACGAAAACCATGATCTGAGAAAGATTCGTAAAAAAAAATTGGCGTTGTGTACAAAATAATCAGCTGATACCGCAGTTTTTTTTTTCACAAATTCCCATTTTTTCCTGTAGTAAACGTTGTAGGATGATGCGCAGAGTTCATAGTTTTTTGATGTAGAGCGACTATTACTTTATTTTTTGTTTTTTTCTGCAGTTCTTGGTAATTATTTCAAACTATGGACATAACTGGTTACTGGTTTGAGGTGCATTAAAAGAGCCACCACAAGCGACAGTACTTAATTAAGTACGTCCGGCACACCCTGGGCAGTCAACCGGCAGCCCCGCTACCAACCTTGCTGACTAGCAAAATTTTTGACAAAGCCATGAGCCATCCTTATTTAGCTCGTGCGGACACGAGAAAAGAAGAAGACAGGTTACTAAAGGCAGTTTTTTCTCAAAGATGAAACTTACTATTGTAAGTTTCATCTTTGAGAAAAAATAAATACTCAAACTTTTCTTTAACAATATTACTTTGATAACACGCTGTACACAACGTTAAGCACAGTAGGTACCTAATCAAGTTTTATTATAATACTTCTTTATTACAGGAATACTGGTTACTATGGGAACTGGCAATATTGATCAGTTTCTATCTAAAATTATCCAAGTTTGAGATATAATACGATTTATGTTATACACCGCGGGTCCGAGGAATCCGAAAGATTTTAACTACGCTTTTCTGACGGTATTATAAGTCAATAATGTTAAATCAACATAAGTCCAATTCGGTCAATTTAACTTTTACGTTTTTCGGAACAATATAAATCAATTATCTTTAGTACTTCCTTGTTAACCTTACGACCTGACTTGTCGACCTTAGGTCGAGCTGGCAACGTTTTAATTCTTATGTGAGTGGATAAAAAAACTTCTCACTTTACGAACCTACCCGAACAAACACGACGAGTGGGGACTTGGTCGAACTCGGACCCTCCTGCATGGAAGGCAACCGTTCAACCGTTAGGCTAGCACTGCTTGCCGTATATTAAAATTTGTTTTACTGGGTCTAAGTTTGGAAACAAGTAAATATTAAAAAAAATGGCAATGAAATCTTGACAGTATGCAATAAATACAATACGAATTATCTTTACACCAGAATGTAAAAATACATCATCATCATCATGTAGCTGAAAGACATCCACTGCTGGATCTCCTTCAAGCATCGCCACATCAACCGGTCCCAGTGCTTCCAGATCTCATTAGATCTATATATACAATTAGCAAATCCACTGTAATTACATTTAATTACAGTGGATTTGCTAATTGTATTGGCTTTTCTACTAGTACTGTACAAACTAAAATACAGTATAGGTATTCACTGTATTTCATTTCATAGAAATCAAATCTAATGTATGTACGAATTCTATCTTTTCTTATTCTTATTATGTGTACCTATTTCATTTAGCTCGTAAAACTGTTATTTTAGTGTTGCGATCTGGATGCACTGCCCGGTCCTGTGCTTCTCGCATCCAGCGGATTTCCACGACCTTCACCTTATCGGTCTAGAATGTGTGCCTTCCAGTACGCGATCGCCACTCCAGAACCTTTTGGCTCCATCGGCCATCCGTTCTGCGAGCAATGTGTCCCGCCTACTGCCACTCAAGTTGAGCAATGCTCCGGGCCATATCCCTTACTCTGGTTCTCCTGCGAATCTCTTCATGTCTGATAAAGTCTGGTATGAAATATTTTATTTCGTATTTCATATTATGGACACACATGGATAAAATCCATTAAAAAGTGTAGGTATATGGCCATTATCGTCCATTATCATAGACAAGAGCCATCCAAGAGTGTTTTGATCAAGTTTAGTGTAAACCATCCTAACTAATATTCTAAATGCGAAAGTAGGTTTGTTTGTTACCTTTTCACGCTTAAACTACTGAACCGATCATCCTGAAATTTTTAACATACGTTGTCAGGTGTACAGAAACGGACATAGGGTACCTTTCATCCCGAAAAAAAGTACTGTTCCCGAAGAAAACAATAACGTTCATAGATGGCGCCACGTGTTTTTCTAATTATATTATTAAAGAACTTTAGTGGTGTGTTAAGAGTTGATTGTCAAATTCTAAATTAACGCGAGCGAAGCCGCGGGAAAAAGCTAGTTTTTCATAAATCCGAAAATCTATAAGTAACAGGTGTATAAAATAATCAATAAATATTTTTTATACTTCATTTCCAAACAGGTTATATTTGATTAAAGACATAAAAGTCGGATTACAAACTTCCTTACAATGGAGTAATCGTAAAAATATTATCGTAATAAATTCGTAACGGCATAATAAAAACATTTCACTCATAAACTTTGGTTCCGTATGTGCTTAAATACTTCATGGGCTGTTAGGGTCTTTAGAGGGTTAGAAGATGACTTAAGTGAGACCTAATAATATCTAACAGCAATGTACAGTATAACGACAAAAGTTTGCACCTTGGCAATCTTCATGTTTACGAATTTGTACGAACTATGCGACCAATTACGTGACACTGGAAATCTAAACTGCGACCTCCCAGAACTCAGCTACGAGTATTGCATTATCAATAGCGTCCATAATTCCCTACTTATCTAACTTCTCACTTTCAGTACATATGCTCCAATTATGACAGAAATCTTCGCTCTTCACACAACCGTCTCCTTCAATGTCCCTCTTATCGTTCTAACTTTATACATTCTTCCTTCTTCGTCCTGTCCATTCTTCTGTGGAATACACTCCCCTTGGAAATCAGGATGGCAACCAGTCGTTATTCCTTTAAAATTAAAGTGCGTGAACATCTTCACAAGGCATTGGCAGAATCATCTCAGCACTGATTTATCCTTTTATATATTTTTGTACGTATTGCATAGTGTTAATTAATATATATTTATGTATGCATATGTATATAATATCGTATGTATATATATTTACTATTTTATTAAACATATACGTAAGTATCTTTTTATTTGAATAGTAATTAATAATATGTAGGTAGGTATCATTGTTGCCAAAAATGTTTCCAATAATTTTGTTAATTTTTAATAGCGTATCATACCATATCCTCTTTCCAGTGCACCTACCATGTTTTTCTCTGCATCACCCTAAGATCGACTGGTAGAAAATGCCTAAGGCATTAAGTCCGCATCTGTACAAATTTTGTGCGAAAGTATAAAAAAATAAAATAAATAAGTTTATCTAACGTGCAGGTAGGTACCTATCTGAGCACGCAGAAGATAATGTTAAGTGTCCCATCGTTTGAGAAACAGCACCGTCTTTGCTCTCCAGGTTAGAATTTTCTATGAATCTCCACCTGAGCAGGTTTTCCTTCCTTCAGCCAACCTGAGCCCGAAGTCTGTTTAAAGACTTTTATATTTTAAAGACACACAAAGAAAGATTGGCCGGTTCGCATAATTCGTGAAAAAACAGAAAACCTGAAGATTGCCGAGGCGCATAACCATGCGCAAAGCATAACTTATGTCGTAGTACTTAGTGTACGATTAACAAGATCAGAAGAAAAAAACAAAACACATTTATTACATTTACGTTATTAGTTTAGGTGTTTAGGTTTAAAGCTTTGATTATATAAACCAATTCAAATAAAACTATGTACCACACCACATCAAATAATTGTACCCGTAAATACACTACACAATGAAATTATTTCCAAGTACCCAATCCCAAATTAAACACTAAAATTAAATGACCAATTATTCCAAGTATTCGCCTATAAACATTCGAATAATCGTTTTACAATCGATAAGTACATACCTAATCCAATTAAGGTCACATCAAAAGATTAATTTAATTAAGTTTAATCAGATGCACTTCACTCCAAAACATTAAAAACTGGTGATAATTATGGTAACCACACATTTTTGTTTGTCACGCTATTGTTAAGAAGCATTTACATTTGTGGTGTATAGTTACGGTTTTTAATGTAGTTATGGAGGGCTAATGACGTCATGTTTGGTGAAACCAGTTTCACATTCCTAATCATAACTGCATATCGAGTCATCATTCAGCCGAAAGATGTCCACTGCTGGACATAGGCCTCCCCCAAAAAGGGGGGTTTGCTGTAATCGCCACGCTTGGAAGGCGGGTTGGCGATCGCAGTATGGTTGTTAAAGTACTCAGAAAACGCTGCTGCCCATCCTCTAGAGAATCCCTCAGTCGCCTTTTACGACACCCACTTGAAGAGATGGGGTAGTGCTATTCTTTAATACGACAATCGCAGTTGCTACTGGATATGCCTCGTGTAGTACCGGACATACCCACTATAGATTTAAGCAAATCAGTCTACTGCATGTTTTTAAACTGTTTTACATACCAATTACTTTGGTACTAAGATGCTTTTATAAATGATTTATGATGATGATTATGATTAAATCGTAAGTAATTATAAAGTCTGAGTGTCGAATGCATGCTTAATTAATTAGAATATAGTCTGTTCTCAGTTAAGTGAAATGTAAATTTCTTTATGAGAATAAATGTCTTTAACCACAACTGCAAATTAATTCTACTACCAAATGCAGCTTGAAGTTCCCCTGGGATTCGGGCAGTAGCTAGTTTATATAACATCAGCGTTCGACTGTGGCTTCGCTCGCGTTAAAAAAGCTATTAACACACTACTAAAGATTCTATAATAGTATAATTCAACCATGATTCGAAAGACACGTGGCGGCATCTATTATCGTTATTGTTGTTTTCCTCGGGAACAGTACTTTTTTTCGGTATGAAAGGTACCCTATGTCCGTTTCTGTATACCTGACAACGTATATGCAAAATTTCAAGATGATTCGTTCAGTGGTTTAGGCGTGAAAAGGTAACAAACAAGAACAAACTTATTTTCGCATTTATAATATTAGTTAGGATAAGACACATAACATCACGCCTATTTTCCCCGAAGGGTTGAGCAGAGGTGTAGAGTACACCCTTATTTCGCCCTTCTGTTGCCATCAACCGGGCACAAATCTAGACTCCGGGCTGCTACTGACAAATTCCACACGGAAAACCTAATAACGTTTTGCCCGACCTGTGATCGAACCTAGGACCTCACACTCAGCAGCCGAGTTTGCGATCACCAGACTACTGAATCAGTCAGTATACAGGGTGGGTCAAAAATCGTGGATCAAACGAAACAGGGCGATATTTGGGGTTATTTGCAGTAAAAAATATTTCTGTAGCAGAGCCCTAACTTGATCTGTTTAAAAGTTATGAAAATTTTAGTGTTTTAAAAAAAATACCAAAATTTGTAATAAATAGGCAACTAGAGTAAAATAGGTGCATATTTTAAAACAATAAATGGTGATTAGTTGCTTGAAAGTGCTTTTATGACAGCGGGTATCATGATTTATGAGTATTGGCACTTTTTTCAATATCTTTTAAGTCTCACAAAAAAATTATTTGTAACTTTAGACACTTACTGTAAAATAAAATGTACTACCAAAAAATGCTGCAAATAACCCCAACTGTCGCCCTGTTTCGTTTGATCCACGATTTTTTATCCACCCTGTATAGCTAGTTTATACAAGGTTAGTAAGAAAGGGGGTACTAATCCGAAAGGATGTTAAAGTACACATAATAATGAATAACTTTTGTTCTACAACTTTTCCCAAAAGTCAATAATTTAAGAGAAACAGTGGTTCAAAACTCTCAAAAAAAACGAAACTACATTTTAGGTCATATTTGGGGTCATGAATTAGAAGCACCATTTTCTGAATTTGTAACTAAAGCAGGGATGAAGAATTTCTGAAAAAACTAAAATAAAAATCATTTTATTTGGAAAAATAATCTATCGAATTTTGAAATTTTAACACTTGCTTTCAAACAATCATCAGCGATACTATAAGTGGGTTTCGGATTAATACCCCCTTTCCGACTAACCTTGTATATTCAATAATATTTAAAGGCGCAACTACAGCCAAAAGCGACCAAATCAAAGAATAAACAATCGTTGTCAAATACCATTATTTTGAGGAATGAAAACAGAATTTAGCAAAAACGTCTTTCTTTGAATTTAATTCTTAGCATGACTTTTAACTTTTTAAACAACAGTCCGAATTATCAAGGACAATACAGTTGAATAAGTAACTGTAATCTGATTTAAAAAGTCATAAAACTTTTAACTATCTCTTTCGAACAGATAAAACATTTTGGACACTTTTTCTTTGGAAAAGGCCTAACATTTTGGAGCCTGTCTTAATTTATGTATTGATCTAGTGGAAAAACGGGTTTTCAAGTTTAAACGACATACCTTATAGTTATTGGTATGTGTGAATGAGTATTGTACTTTTCTTATCATCATCTGCCTAGCCTTTTCCCAACTATGTTGGGGTCGGCTTCCAGTCGAACCGGATGCAGCTGAATATCAGTATTTTACATGGAGCGACTGCCTATCAGACCTCCACAACCCAGTAACTGGGTAATACGATACTCTTGGTAAGACTGGTTGTCAGACTTTCTGGCTTCTGACCAACAGTAACGACTGTCAAAGATCTACAAATGACAGCCGGGACCAACGGCTTTTACGTGCTTTCCGAGGCACGGAGGAAACTCGCTATGGTACATGGTCACCCATTCACAGACCAACCTCGGCAAACGTGGCTTAACCCGGAAGATCGGTCTATGCGGCTGTAATTATTTAGCCACGAGCATCCTCCTTATTCATTCTTTATTCACAAAATTAATACAGAAGCGGAATTAATGCCTTAGGCATTTTCTACCAGTCTATCTTAGAAAGAAACCACACGGTGCGGTGCGCCGCCGCACGGCGACCATTTTGCCGTATCAGCGTGCACACGTAGTACGCGCAAAGAGCCACGCGGTGCGTTGTGGCGCCGCACCGCACCGTGTGGAACGGCTCTCCGTCAACACATCTGCGGTCTGCGATGCTGGAGCGGTGCCACTACGGCGCTTAAGACCTCCCCCCTCGTCTTGGTCCGGCGAGCGTGCGGCGCGGCGCCGCACCGTTTCGTGTGGAGACTTGTATGTATTACGCCGCAGCGGCACCGCTTAGGCGCCGCGCCGGTGCTGCACTGCATCGTGTGGCTTCTCCCTTAGGGTGATGCAGAAACAAAACATGTTAAACAAGCTAAATTATATAATCAAATAGTAGGTAGATCGACACCGTCCATAAGTTGTATAATCTATTTTAATGAACCTCATAGCTGAACACTGTCTCTTAAGATACAGGTAACCCTAGTTTAAGAGGCAGGGCTCATAAATATTGTATACAGATTGTTTACAGCATAAATCATCTTTCTTGTACCCACTCCTGCCATGTAGCTGTAATATTTATTCTTTACCTTGTTGTTGACTGAGGGCTGATTTGTCTATCGCCGGATGGTTACCCATCTGGCGATTGAGGAAGGAGCCCTAAGTCTAATCTAAGTCTAATTTAAGTCTAAATTTAATCTGTAAAACCCTTTTTTGAAATAAATAAATTTTATTTATTATTATTATGTTAGGTGCACTGAACAACGCGCTCCAAAACGTTCTCAGGACTTTTATAGTATCAAATTTTGTTACTTGGGATTGTTGCCATACGATATGATATCAAAAATAAGCATAAGGGTATGTATAAAACTTAAAAAAAAAATACAAATATACTAGATACATAAATAGACTATACTACAAAGATAAAAAAACAGGTCAAGTGCGAAGGGTTCCGTACCATTATCTGTAAAAACGGCAATAAAATCACGTTTGTTGTATGGGAGCCCGCTTAAATATTTATTTCATTCTGTTTTTTTAGTATTTTTTGTTATAGCGGCAACAGAAATACATCATCTGTGAAAATTTCAACTGTCTAACTATCACGGTTCATGAGATACAGACTGGTGACAGCCGGACAAATGGACGGACAGCGGTGATTTAGTAATAGGGTACCGTTTTACCCTTTGGGTACGGAACCCTAAAAATTAGTAAACAATATAGAACTATAATACCTAATTGTATCCTCCGTAAAGGATTATGTTTTAAATAAACATACTTAAACATATAAATCCACTCCGTCAATAAAAAAATACTTGAACAACATGAATTCTTAACTAAATCACGTTTAATCAAGTGTACACACTCTCTAACATTATCAACACCCATTCCCTTAATTCAATGCATACAAACCGATAGTAAAATCAAGCTATAGTGATGAATTAACATTCAATACACGCCGTAAACATCGAGCGGCGATACAAAGACGTTACGGTGATATCGCGGTGATAATCTGGTGATTAAGTGGTGATTAACTGGGTCGCGGTACGTCTCTATTTATCTTGGTTCGTGTGGCGCTTTTTGTACGGTAGGTGAGTGTTTTGGTTCGATAAAGATGCTTTGGTTTGCTGCTAAGAAAATGATTCTGTGTTTCGCTTTAGACTTAAGTTTATAGTTTGGTACTGTTAAAATGTAGGGGAGATTAGTCGAAAACCGGGTATGGGGGTAAAACCGGGACAAGGCAGTATAGCCTCTTACACGTTTCAAATTTAGGTGCGCGTTCGCTAGCTGCTTTTGGCCAACCTGATCAGTTTGTCAACAAACTTTCAATGGCATCGGTGCGTGCTCGACGACAATAAATGACAAAAATGCTTTTATGGTCAATTATCTAATATTCTTTATAATTAACAAGTGTATTTTTATACTCGCGAAGGAGCGATGCATGGTGCAATGTCTTAAATGTAAGACTGGGCCCATGAAGGCTATATGGGTTGGGAACTCAATGATCTTGATGAGTTTCATTTCTAGCACTGTTAAGAGCCAAAATCAGGTATAAGATTTGGGTATACCCGGTTTTGGACTAGGGATGGGGCAAAACCGTAAAAACATAACTTTTAAATATTGATTCTTTTGTGTTATTTAGAATTAAGAATAAAGTGATCTCAAGTGCTAAATGTGTGACTTATAAACTAAACTAAATATAGCCTATTAAAATTGATTTAATTTTCTTCAAAGTTGTGTTTTATTGAACTTTTTCTCTTACCCATATTCTTGTATTCAAATGGGCTTGTGGCTAATTAACAACCGTATTAAACTGTGCTTGCCGCAGTCAGTCGGTGGATGGGTGACCGTTCGTTACACATCGAGCTCCATGCCTTGGAGAGCACATTAAGACTTCGATCCCGGGTATCATACGTGGATATGGATTGAAGAAGGGAGAGACTCCAAGGCCTGTATGCGTCACATATTATTTGTCAGATTATTATTCCACTCTAATCAATAAATAATAACATAATATCACGCTTGTATTCCCGGAAGGGTTGGGCAGAGGTGTATATTACCTACACCTTCATTTCGCCTTTATGTTTAAGTCCCATGAAATAAGAGGCTGTAATGTAACAGACGGCCCTAGGATCTCCTGAGAGCACGTCTGCTACACCAGTTGTAAAGAATGTGTAGAGCATTCAATACCTAATACATAACATAACCATAATAAAGTGCTTATACGAGTAAGAGTCAGCATTGCTTTACGTCCCTTGCAGTAGTCAGCGAGTTCCTTCTTGTATTCACAGCGTTCGTCGATGGCCTATTGCCATCAACCGGGCAGAAATCCAGATTCCAGGCTGCTACTGAGAAATTCCACACGAAAAACCCAATAACACTGTCCGACCTGGGGATCGAATCCAGGACCTCACACTCCACAGTCGCGCTTGCGACCGCTAGACCAACGAGGCAGCCGAGCTTTCAACAATTTCTTATCAAAATAACCTTTTACTCTCAAAACCCCAAAATTAATATTCCCTTTGTATACCAAATTCAGACGCTTTGTCACAGCACTCAAAACAAAAAAACTAACCAAGAAATAAAAGCCGATATAAGGGAAAACTCTTTAATATTATTTACTGTCGTACTTTTGCGCCAAAACTTTGCACTTACCCGTATTTTGGGTCACTTGCGCCTTGTGCACACTAGAATTATATTGTCGTTTTATACTATTGTCCCTATGATACAGAGTTAATTCAAATTACTGGCGAAATTGTCCGAAATTGTCAGGGTTACCAGGTATCATTAATACAACACATACAAATTCATAAAAATACATAAGCTTTAATTAAAAAGGCCTGACCTCTGACTTTTGCGAATTCATTTATCAGGAATTAATTCAGATTGAAGCGGATCAGAATTTAATTATTACTCACATTAACACTGAAAGATAATATTGTGAGGAAATCTGCACATCTGAGAGGGTGAAAGGTAGGTTCCGAAAAGAAAACAAAGATAAAAGAAAAAATATTTATTTTAGACAAACGCAGGCAGTTACAAAAACAAAATTAACATTAAAAAAAGGATCAAAATTAAACTACCTGCACGAGTCCTAAAAAATGCTACTATCTCAGCATAATGCTGCGATATTTTAAAAAAATAAAATTTCGCAACGCTGGTTTTCAGATAGGACCATAGTGCTGCCGTACGTTGACTAAAAGGCAGTTAAGCCACAGTTGGTCGAATTTGAGGTTTTGATGCCATTTTATAGAGTTGAAAATTCTCTATCGTCCTGTCTTGGAATTGTTTTTATATCTGTTGTAGTTGCGAAGTTACACATAACAAAAAGGCAGTTAAGTACACATTTTTACTTGCCTTCATACGCTAAACAGCAGCTAAGCAGCAAAACTACGCAAAATAGAGGTTAACCACCTTTAACTGCCCGCACCAAATATCAAACATTGTTATGATACTTAACTAAAAAGACGTTCTTCAATAAAATAGACAAAAATGCAGTAAATGGACTTTAACGTCTTTTTTATGAATTCTGTCATATTGCTAGGAGTATATAATTACTTATCTCAAAGGCAGTTTAACGAAAATACTACACTTAAAGGCAATTATGGACGGTTAGCTGCTTTCTGAAAAAGTATTCGCTGTTAACGAATTTACATAAAAAACTTGTCTAAAAAGCAGTCACCCCCTTTATGATTTTAATTTTTCTGACAGTTTCTAAGCTAAAAGGCAGTTGGCTAGCTTTACTAAACAAAAAAGCAGTTTTCTGCGCTCGCGTTAGACAAACGCTCGTCGGCGAAGAACCTATAGGGGCATGCTATACGCTCAATATTTATCACGATATTTTAATCGGGATCCTGGATTGTGATATTTTTTGGGAGGTAAGATCAATATAATGTATATATAATGTATTGATTGTTTAAGCGCTCAATAAATAGCCATCCAGGATGGCGATCCAAATATCGTGATAAATATTGAGCGAGTAGCATTCGCCTTACGGTTGTGCAGGTGTGACACGATTAGCATAGTCCCGCCAAAAAAGAACAATGTCCGTTAGTAATGGATAAGAATTATATATTTTTTAGTTAATATTAATGTGAAATAATTATAATGAATAAGTTCATAGCTACTTCGGCTAACATCATACTTAACCAATTATTGGGTAAAATACTTAATTGACAGAATTTCTATTGAGGTGGTTTGTTTCACTCTCGGGCAGTAAATCTGGTTCCGAAAATACCTATAATCCATAATATCTATGTATTTTGGATGAAACTAGCTAAAGCTTGCCTAGTAAGTCCGCTTAGAATCAGGGGCGGATTTCCCTATAGGCCAGGTATGCCCTGGGCCTGGGGAATCAAAATGTAGGGGGAGGCAAAATTTCATAGGCTTAGGGCAGCCAACGTAACAAATCCGCGCCTACTTAGAATACATATCTACTGTCCGCGAGCGAGTTAATTTTTATCGGGCCTGATAGGGGATTAAGGAAAGGACTTCTCCCCACCTCCGACCGTCACAACTTGTGTAATTGTCCTTTGTCGAATGCTATTCATGATTATCTGTCCCGTGTTCTAACAAGTTCTTCCAGTCCAGGCACTCTTTTCCTGCGCCACCTCAAACCAGCGCTCGAGGTACGCGTTCAGGTCAACTAGTCACCTTTTTTTGGGCTGGTTTTAGCGGCGCCGTCCATCTTCAGGCACCCATTGTGTCCAGTGGTCGTTATGCATGCGACTGACGTGACGTGATCCGCCCGATTCCATTTGAGCCTGGTAGTCTTTCTGCTTACATCTATTACCCCCGTTTTGGAGCGCAAAATGGTGTTCCGTATTCTGTCTGTTCTTTTACGCCTAGAATGCTGCGCTATTATTATATTATATTGCTCTTTGGTATATTATGTAACACGGTGAGCGACCAGAGGGGCTAATAACGTCACATTTGGTGAATTATATTTTATTTCATATTCGTTTATTTATCATAACTGCAAGTACACTCCACACCCAGTCGCAACTGTAAACTACGCAACTACCAAATGCAGCTTGAAGGCAATTAGGATGTAGTCAGTGCAACTGCGTGACAACTGGACATATTTTTAGACAAATATTATTTGATATTTATTATGATCTCGATAATTATATGTGTAGTACATTTTTCTGGTATTTACCCATTTTTTTTATTAAATATAAATTGAAATTGTGCATAGTACACGATGGACTGTCCCCATGATCTATTTTTCACATCTTCCTGGTCAAACCAAAAGTTTTCTAGAAGATATCGCCATTAGCGATAACACTGTTTCTTATTGTTTATTGCTATTGTCATGGTTTACAATAAAGCATATTCTGTCTATCTATCTAAGTTTCGACTGGATGTGCAGTCTACTTGCAGCTATGATTCCGAATATGAAACGAAATATGTTTCACCAAATGTGACGTTATTGCCACCCCTGGTCTGAGCACCGTAGGTTAGGATGGGCAGGTTACATATAAATTTCGATGAGATTGCAATTTCCATGCGTTTTCGATTCGGCGATCGATTTCCCTTTCCAGATAGGTTTTCGAAAGAAACTGACTGGCTCAATTTAATGTATTTCGTACCCATCTACGTCGACCCTATGCTTAGTGCTGTTGGTCATTATTTTAGTTTTAGACCGATTCATCGCGAGCCCTACCGAGCTGATCTGATTAAGGGTTTGGCCCGGAAGGTTGTTAACACAACATCTTCAAAATAGCTAATAATCTGCCACACCCATCGGTTTTGCCTCATGACTTATTTTGACAAGAAGGCTTGAAAGGTGGCCCAGGGTAGTGATCAGCACTCCGCATTGACTAGTGGTAGACCCATCTTGTTTGAGATCGTATGACTCGATATGGAAAGTACTTTCTCACCGCATTAATAATAATCACGAACTAGGATCAACAGCCACATTACAACGTAGGGATTTTTTAAGTTGATAATGAAGAGTTATTTATTAAAGTTTTTAAAAGTAAGGTGCTTTAACAAGTTACCGATAATCGCTATTTTGTTTAAGTATTTCTTTAGAAGAAAATTATATTTTATGTTTATAAGCAAAATAAATATAATAAAAAAAAAATACACAAATTTGATTTCTTTCATTTAAAAAAAGGTTCGGCTTAGCCGCAATTTTGTTCTAAGTAATAAATTATCACCCCGTGAATTCTACGCTACAAAGCACTTTACTTTATGCGAGTTCCATTTAACCGCTTTTTAGAGAAGTAATAGTTTTTAAAAAACAATAACAAGCATTCTTTAAAAAAACCCATTAGTATTACTAGACTTAAAGGCCTTAAAGTAACTTTAACGGCCTTTTTACTAAGTTCATGACAAGACCAATTAATAAATATTAATTTTCTAAAAAGCAGCAAAGACACAAAACTGCCTTTAAGCTAAGTTTTAGATTAAAACTATGCATAAAAATCATTTATACTGGAAGTTGTTGATAATTCCTACGCTACAAAGCGGCTAAGGTATGGTTAGCGACTTTTTAGTATCGTATTACTCATTTAACATAATTACAAAATGCTTAGCTAAAAAGTAAAAATGAATTTTGTGAAAAAACTGAAAGGGATAGATAACTAAAATAAACTGAAAATGATAGAGCAATCAATATTGTACCTATTTCAATTAACAATTTTGTCATAATAACTTCCCTTTCATAGAGACAACGATTCCCACCTTTTTCGCTTATAACTCAAAAGTAGACTTTTGGACTTAGCTGCCTTTTAGATAACGTACGGCAGAGTGATGCCACGGGCAATAACGACACAAATAAATAAATAAATAGATTACGTACATACAATAATTAGTAAATTAAAATAATACTAAATAGAAGCAACAGGTAGATGGTAAAAGAGGGCCGTGCCCGAAAATGCTAGTGCCCAGTTGAGATATAAACTGGGATTGGTCTATAGAGGTTTAAGATACGGCGCTGCACACGATGCAGGCGTGCCCTGCGTGGGCAACGCGGCACCGTGAACTAGTCGCGGCAGTCGGTAGTGACCTTTCGCTTCTGGCCGTGGTTCTGTCTATGGTCGGGAGTGAGAGTGCGTGGGAAGCTGTCGCCTCCTTTTGCAAGGCAGTGATGGCAACCAAGGAGGGAGCGGAGAGGGAGAGAGAGGCGACTGCCACTCTCCCTTCCCGCGCCAGATGCACCGGGCGCCGCCGGAGGGCGCGAGACGACCTCCGGCCATCCTTGTTTGTGAGCGGCGTGTCAGGTTCCACAGGCGGAGGGTATCCATGAGGATTTAAAGAAGATAAAAAAAAGTTGTACTGCGCCTGCCGTGGTCACTCCGTGTATGGATGATCGTTCGTTACACATTAAAAACCCTTCATGCCTCGGAGAGCCGTCTGTCCCGAGTTTCGTACGAATGCCTACGACAGTCTCAGAAGCCTGAAAGTCTGCCAACCGCTCTAACCTAAGTACATCGGCATTGCCCAGTAACTGGGTTGTAGAGGTCTGATGGCAGTCGCTCCAAGTAAAATACTGGTATTCAGCCGCATCTGGTTATACTGGAAGCTGACCTCAAGATAGTTGGGAACCTCTAGTCTCAGTAGTTCGGTTGTTTTGTCTGGGGCCGGACTGCTGAGACTAATTTTGTCTCATTAGTTCGGTTATGACGTCAAACCGAACTGTTGGGACTTTTGTTTCTGTAGTTCGATTAATGATTTCAGTATTCTCCGGTCAGTATTCTTATGAAAGTGCATATTAATTAATAACTACCAAACTATGATTTCAGAGAACATGTTTGATTCTTTTATTTATAATGAAAGCATTTTATTTACATCCTTAACCGGACTACTGGTATCGTTTTTAGTCTCAACAGTTCGGTTTGACGTCATAACCAAACTAATGAGACAAAATTAGTCTCAGTAGTGCGGTCCCGAACAAAACAACCGAACTACTGAGACTTAGAGGATTGGGAAAAGTATAGGTAAAACAAAAAAAAAACTACTACAATAATAATGAAGCATAACAACTATTAAGTGTATTGTATGAACTTCCCTTTACGGCAAGTGTTTTCGTAAACTCGTGTGTAAGTTGACAATTTGTTATGGGGTTATAGTGCTTTCAATAAAGACCGGGTTTCTATTGGGGGCATTATGTTTTTGTTAGTAAGTTCTTCAAAGTTCTTTAATAGTTGAAAAGGGTTCTTTTTGAAATACGTACGTAAAGAATAAAAATATTCGCATTTAGGAGATTACTTTGGGAAGGGGTTTCAGTCAACTGACCTAGTGCGCCAGTGGACTTTGGCCTGTCCTAAAACTAGACATAAATTTTTACCCTTCCCTATTACTAAGACTCCGCTGTCCGTCCGTCTGTCACCAAGCTGTATCTCATGAACCGTGATGGCTAGACAGTTGAAATTTTCACAGATGATGTATTGCTGTTGCCGCTATGACAAATACTAAAAAACAGAATAAAATAAATATTTAAGGGGGCTCCCATACAACAAACGTGATTTTTTTTGCTCGTTTTTGCTCGATAATGATAACGGCAATAGGTAGACTTGAAATATTCACAGAATATTTAGTTATATATTCACTTTAAAAATAAATACTTAAATTAAAATAAAACAAATATTTATGGGGGGCTCTCGTACAACAGACATGATTTTTTTGCCGTTTTTATAGATAATGGTACGGAACCCTTCGTGCGCCAGTCCGACTCGCACTTGGCCAGTTTTTTTGAATTTTTTAGTTGATCTTCAAAAATACCCCTTTAAGGTTAATCTGTGTCACCAGTAGATCACGTGGTTTGAAGGAATTACACGAATTCATTCTACATTAACATAAAAATATGGTTACTGGACTGCACTTTACTCATAAGCATTGTATTTATTCGCTAAGTGAACAAAATATGTTCTTTTTGAATAAATAAAGAATCTTTAAACTTAATTCGCTTACACCCTGTATAATTTGCAGTATTTTTTCATGACCTTAATGCATTAATATTCTTCCCCGCGCAGTGACGGCCTAGAATATAAAACTTCCTAACCACACGCTGGGAATAGACGCATGTTGTAAGATTATACAAAACCCAGCACGCTTGGTGGTAGGACCTATATGCATTAAAGTCCAGCGCCAAGCAGTTAACTGTGTTCCGTCGTATGTATGTGACAGCCAGAGGGGTAGTAGTGGAATGCCTCTATGTTTCTGTTACTTGGATTCGTGTGCTGTCTGCGCTTATCGTGAGATGATCAGGTGTGACAAGGGACAAATAAGAATAACACAAACAAAAAAAACCGTACGTTTTAGCAGTCTATCATGTTACCCATGTTGAGCAGTGTACGTTTATGGGCTGAGTTAAAGATGACAATGACCAAGTAGGTAAATGACAGTAGGACAGTTGTCCCACCGCCAGCGAGAATACTACCTATCAGCTATTTTCTCGCTCAAGAAACGTACAATAGATAGTACATTCCGTGTAAGGCTGGGCATCCACCAGGGGCCTAATTCTCCCAAAATAAATATTGATAAACCACAACCAAACCAAGGCCAAACCGTTCATTCAGACAGTTCTCAATTTCAAAAGATATCAAATTGTTTGACACAAAAAACAAAATCAATCATTTTGAAAGTTTTCGAAAACAAAAACTGACTGACGGTTGTGGTTCGATTGCGTTTGGCAACAATTTATTTTAGGAGAAGTAGGCCCCAGAGCTGTGCTAAGCTACGTAGCGAGGAATGTGTTTTGTAAGCACCAATAGAATCATTTCATTTACCTAGCTTCGCTCTGCACAGCTCTGGTGGATATAGGCTTAGCGGTGCGAGGTTTTTGTTCATACAAAACAAGCAAGAAATTCGAGCGAGGGATGTGTTGCGAGGAATGTGTTACGAGGCATGTGTTGCTAGAAATGTGTATTACTCTCCCTCATATTCGAAAAGAGTCCGCTACCTATACTCGCACCCCTCATTTGTACACATTAACACATTACACATTACACATTCTTTGCACAGCTTTGGTGGATGCTCAGCCTATTCAAAAGAAATGCATATATTAATAGTTGATCGCTGACTGTTTACTCTGCCGGCGAGGACTCGCTCCACTAGTTTGTCGCTGAGCGAAAAGAGCTATCAAAAATAATACTCGCTTATCGGAACTATACACTCGCTTCTCGCTGCTCGCCAACTCGTTTCTAGTTTCTAGCTCTACTCGCTTCTCGCTCATCGTCGGCTGTGGGACAAGTCCCTAGGGCCAATCCTTGCGTATTGATGACGTCATCACCTTGCTATTCCTAAATAACAAGACTTGCCGCATGAGTACTTAACAAAAAATGACTCTAATCTTAAAACTTCACATTACTTTGAGTTACCTTTTTTAGAACTATTCGTAATATGGCCTTACAATTCGGTTTCAAAATAAATAGTTGAAATACTTTAAGGTGACTAATTGATGGTGGAATGCAAAGTAATGGAAAGAAGGCTCTACACTAAATGAAGCGAAGCGAGAGATTTAAAACTTCAAAGCCCTGTTATCCAATAAACGTTGTACTTTTCACGTGTTTGACAATTAACATGAGTGTGAATGTATAGATAAAAACGCATTATGTAAATATTGAAAATTCTGGCAATTCTCTTCATATTACAAACCACTGAACTGCGTAGCTACCCTCTGATTCAAAACGATTCGGTCAGCTATCTCTTTTTCTCTTGTTACGAAACTCGTAGACGGAACGAGATAACAACCGATTCGGTCGACAACTGCTTATCAAAAAGGTTCTTAATTGCGGGGGCTGTTTTAACAAACACAAAGTTTTTTTTTATTTTGGGCACTTTGTAATGCCGGCCGTATATTATGAGAAACTGTCCGAAAACTATTAACGCGTGCGCGTCGGCCCTCTGCGCATACATTTTGTACTTCGTCTTCTCTCGTGTCGATTCGAGCTATTTGATGATGGCTCATGCCGTGATGAAAAGATTTGCTAGTCAGTAAGATTGGTAGCGGGACTGACAGCCCAGAGTGCGCCAGACGTATTTAAGTATCGTCACTCGTGGAGGCCTTTTCAATACACCCCCCATTTAGTACTTCATCCCGCAGACTGTCGGATCCGGCAAAATCTGACAGTGTGCGGTATCTAGTAAAAAATGTATCTGTAAGGAGGATTCTGACAGAAAAAAAAAAACAAATGTGTGGCGGGGCTAAATGTTACATACCAAACGCAAACTTGAATTTTTATGACCACAATTCATAATATTTTTGTTGTCTCCATTCTGTTAAATTAAGGTTTAAAAATATAAACACAGTTTAAGCTCATATCCCCTAGAGTTAGCAGTAATTAATTGAGTGCCAGACATTGCGGCGAAGGCTTGGCACTCGCATCGCTGTTGGCAACCTACTGCCTTTCAAGACAGGACCACGTTTGTTTTAATTAACTTTAACGGATTTTTATTGCCAGGATTGCGGGCTCAATGACTTAAGTTTATAGCCGCAGAATTATTGTGGTAACTCTTTAGAAGTTTATATTTGAGATGCTTCCTCTTAATGATCAACGCGGCTTTTGTTGTTTATTTGTTGTGCCTATGTTTCCGGTAATGGATTTGATATATACACCTACAACATCGAGAGGATTGCTGATGCATTTTCAACCTTAGAGACAAAGTTGAAAAAACTGAGGTGCCTGTGATGTCACCAGTACTTACCTATTCCCTTCAAACCGGAACACAGCAATGCTGCTAGGCGGCAGAAATAAGTATGGTGGTAGTAGTTCCCTGGTGGTAGTATTTTTGTACAGATAGGAAATACTCGATTTTTCCAATGTTGTTTCGAACTAAAACCTCGTTTATTCAAAATAGACTAGTATTACTTAGTTCTGTTTGAACGTCAGATTTACGTAAGACTGCCCTCAAAAGCTTCCATCCTTCACCGCTTAATTCATCAATTGATTAATTTGGCTTCTTTCTAGCAATGGATTGTAATAGGCTAACGGCCGTTTTCAATAACCTATCTATCGGCGGTTTTGCCTACTAGAGATAGAAATTTGACATAAGCTCCATAGAAGTAATGTCAAATTTCTATCTGTAGTAAGGCAAACCGCCGATAGATAAGATATTTAAAATGGCGGTTAGTTGATTAGTTTAATTCAGTAGGTACTATGAATTATAAGAAAAAAGCACCATACATGCACACACACCGAGAGTCTTTTGTTTATTCTAAGGCACATGCTACACACTACACACTCAATATTTATCGATCGATATTTATTTATCGGATCGCGATCCAAACATCGTTGGGCGAGTAGCATTTGCCCAACAATTTAAAACTACAGTTCAAAATCGCTTAGCTCCGTCACTGGATAGTACCTTTACAAAATGAATCATATAAAAGCTTCCACATTTTCCCAAAACATGTGTAACTGATAAGGTTTAATGTAAGCAAATGCACCAGTCATCTCTTAAAATATTCAATAACTCTTTACACAATGTCTTTGTGATATACGCTTTTAGTTTAAGGGCTCTTACACCCCACGTTTTTTTCCGGCGCTGTCGACGCGCGTCTCACGCAACTGTAACGCGCTGCAAACGCGATGTTATCGCAACCAATTTACCTATTCACACGTTTATAAAATTGTAGTATGCAGACGACGACTTTTTCGCGAGCTGTCGACGCGCTCGTAGCGCGGAGTTACATCGATACAGACGCGCTGGCACAGCGCGTTTCTTTAGCTTCAAACACATTCGTACAGCGCGTTTTAATCGTTACTTGCCGACACGCGCGTCTGTAGCGCGATACACGCTCCTTCGTGCGCGTGCTAGACGCGTTTTACTTTGCAAGGAGAGTTGCTCACGCGCGTCTGTAGCGCGTTTCTCGTGAGTTTGCAGCGATGCAATCGCAAGTAATCTGCCTATTTCAAGTTTAGCAGCGCCGACAATGCGCGATAGCGAAACGCGCGTCGACGGCGCCTGAAAAAAACGTGGTGTGTAAGAGCCCTAAAAGAAAAATGTTACAATACAACCACTTTACGTATTTATCAGTTATTATTGAAAAGTGTACAGTTTTATAATGAATGCGTTCATAAATTATTAATTCTGAGTCATGTATTAATGAATCAGTTGACTGCAGCCGAATTCCAAATGAATGACTTTTATCGCAAGCTGCTGAAGCAACATTAAATGTGTAATATTTTTAAATTATTACACCATCGTTATAACATCACCTGTGCTTCGGAGAACACTATTAAAAAGTCGGTTCCACGGGGCCTACTCCCAAGTCCGTCAACGAAGTCATTAGCCCGTCCGAAAGTAGCCAGAAACGTAGAAGTGAACAAAACACGTGTCAAGTTCAACTTTTCGGATGGGCAAAAACACATCGGTAGTAGGGACGACTGTCAAATCGTGTTGTCATTCATTTTTAGTTCGGGCCCCGAAATAATCATATGTCCGTAGGTGATAGGGAGTAGGAAACGCTCGTAACTAAGGTCGAAACCACGGACTTCGTGCTTAAGGAGTAGACCCCCTGGTGTGATACGAATACCTATGATAGTCGTTACGGCTCAAAAGTCAAAAGTCTGACAACTGGTATAACCTATGGTATACAATAATTTGCTACGCCGGGTACTGTCTTCCCGCGATGGTCCAAGACTACATCATGAATGTCAAGATCAGCGCTACCATTGATTAACATCTCCAATACAATTAAGGATATTTTTAATTCATAATGAACTTTAATATTATAAATGTGAAAGTAAGCTTGTTTGTATGTTACCACTGAACAGATTATGCTGCAATTTTGCATATACGTTGTCAGGTGTACAGAAACGGACATAGGGTACCTTTCATCCCGATAAAAACTACTGTTCCCGAGGAAAACAACAATAACGTTCATAGATGGCGCCACGTGTCTTTCGAATCACGATTAAATTATATTATTATAGAAACTTTTTGAGCTTAATTAACGCAAGCGAAGCCGCGAGTAAAAGCTAGTATTGAATATAAAATAGATTGCTTACCAGTCTAATTATTAGCTTTTCGTGTTATTCATATATTTGGTTAAAAAAATAAACTATATGAAATTAAGTAGTTCAAAATTGCTTCTATAAGGAAGCATGTAAGTGAAAAATGCATTTTGCTCGGGTAATTTATTTACACATAGTGGCAGAAACCACAGCCGATGAAGTAGTCTTGGCCAATCACGTGATCTAGCTGTCAGGGGAAGAAAAAACCTGGCGAAGCTTATCATTAAACCATGGTGTAACCTTAAGATATCGGCATTGCCCAGTAACTAGATCGCGGAGATCTAAAAACTATATGCAGCAAATCATAATAATCAGCTTATTACTGTCCCACTACTGGGCATGGGGCTCTGCTCAGATTAAGAAGGGTTCAGGCCTAAATGCATCTCGTTGGCTTGGTGTGGGTTGGCAAACTACACACACCACGAGAACTTTGAAGCAAAGCAATGTAAATCTAGGAAAGTTTTCAAAGAAATTTTAAATGTTAGGCATAACATCACCCTTTCGCCATTATGTTTAAGTCCCATGTAATATGGGGCGAGCCTATTGCCATCAACGAGGCACAAATTCAGACTTCGGGCTACTACTGAGAAATTCTACAATGGAAAACCCAATAACACTTGCCCGACCTGGTGGGAATCGATCAACACAAGACCTCACGCTCTGCAGTCACGCTTGCGACCACTAGACCAACGAGGCAGTCTCATCATCATCATCATCTATCAGCCGAAAGACGTCCACTACTGGACATAGGCCTCCCCCAAAAGGGGGAGTTTGCCATAATTGCCACGCTTGGCAGGCGGGTTGGCGATCGCAGTGTGGTTGTTAAAGTACTCAGAGAACGCTGCTGCCCATCCTCTAGAGAATCCCTTAGTCGCCTTTTACGATACCCATGGGAAGATCTGGGGTAGTGCTATTCTTTAAGTCCGGCACTACACGAGGCAGTCTTAATGTTAGGTAATACACATTAATATTATAATAAAGCGTAACGGTATAAGGGAGAATAAATAGCACATTTTACTTTGTTCCAATAATAATCAGAACATCATACAAAAAGAAGAATGTTAAAGCAATAAGAATACAAATAAAATGACAAAAGGCTTTTTATTTCTTCCAAATTTTAAGGTCAATGCGCACTTAATCGCTCTCAAAAATAAACAGCCGCGAATTAGTTACACTTTACGCTTATGCGCTATGATCGTGAGCTTCCAATAAAGTGATGCTATCTCTTTCTTTCCTTGAAAGTCGTATAGCGCTCTCTCTTTTGCTCGGCACGCTTAGTGATGCAGAATACGGGAAGGGTTGAGATAAAAAATATGTTAGGATATGGATTGGTTTTGTTATCTTTTATTTATGCCAATATTGCTTGACGTAACGTATAATAAGTGTTATTATAAAGTAATATTTAATATATTTTTAAAGTACATTCAAAAATATTGCACTATTGTCTACATTTCTTATTCTAAATTCTCCTTTCGCATGTCTGCTGGAAGAGATTTCTTTTAGAAATAAACAGTGTCTTTATACGCTATAGTCCTGAATAACTTATCTTTTACCAGCGACCCGCCTCGGCTTTGCACGTGTACGTTTTATAGCTTAAAACCTTCCCCTTCAATCACTCTATCTATTAAAAAAAAAACGCATCAAAATCCGTTGCGTAGTTTTAAAGATCTAAGCATACGAGTACATGGGGACAGATAGACAGCGGGAAGCGACTTTGTTTGACGTAGTGAAATGATTAACTGTTGTGTGTACTTACATTAATCATTAAATAAAATAACTAGAGTTTACTTAAATTATGAATCGTAGTAGTTCGTACCTTTAATAGTATGATTGGAACTATTTTACTAACCAAAATTGATGCAAGATGTCTGCAACAATTATATAAAAATAATGTTGTATATTCTCTATAACTTTTACAGTACCTAAATTCAACAAAATAAGTAAGACACAAGATAATGTGGAGATAATACAAAGCATCTAAAATCTTTGCGTATACTATACACTTTAATTACCAACGTGCGAACTAAGAAAGCTAAACTATAATAACCGGAGAATTATCGCCGCGTCCCTCAAAAGTCACTCCTTTTTCTTTTACGTTTTTTATCTACATTTTTGTGTACTACACGCTCCGCTTAGCACGCGGTTGACAATTGTCTATTCTTAATTCAAAAACATCTAAGGATGGCACAAAGAGTTTTATAATCGGGTTCTGTAAGAATCTGTTTTAGTTCAAAAACTGTTACCTGAATTTCTGGAAGGTATTGGCAATCCTTTACACATGTTTCAGCAATAGAGTTTTTGACCACTATTAAAAATGTACAACAATTTAGTATTATTTTATAGAAAGTATAGAAAGAACAAAAAATGCACGAAAAAAAAAGTGAAAAAATAAAGGAGATACGCGCTTTCGTTGTTTGTTGAGGTGGCATTTTCTGTCCTTGGGGCTTACCATGACCTCTTTCGAAAACGTTCAAAAGCAAGCCTGCTTCTGAATCGCTAAAAATCGTATCATGACAGTACTAATGGTGAACGACTATTGAACCAAGTTGAACGGTAATGCTTGTTCATGGTACGAAAAGTCTTTACAAAAAAAAAGGTGAACGGATTTCGTAAACGTCAACGTAGCAGGCCTTGATATACCGTTTGTAACATATAATTGAACTACTGGGTGTTAAAAAGAAATTGTGACCCAAAACTTACCGGTTGAAAAGTAATTGAATGTTTAAATTTATTCAAGCGTCTGAACTGAGAGATCAATATTTTCACCTTTAACCATTCAGCCCGACCTCGTGGTTGCACGTGAACTACACCAACTTTTAGTACAAAATACTTCAAGTTGGTGTTAATGGCGTTAATTTATTAATTAATACGCTGATTTTGGAGACCATCCCATTTACCAGATACTATATATTACCAGATACGATCATAACTTCCGGTTTCTGAATTAAGAATTCTCAAAATTCAAATTCAAATTAATTTATTGGTGTGATTTTTGGTACATTTTACATGAGATCTTAATAATAAATAGTTAGTTCCTCAAAAATCTACCTTAAAGGTGTACACTTTCACATAATTAGTAATTATTATAAAAAAGAATAATCAACATATTAAAATAAAATTATCTCGGAAGTAACATTTGAGTAGGTACGGAGTTGTCACTAAAATGACGGATTTTAAAGCATTTTTTTGACAACAACGTACTCAAACACTACTTAAGTATTGCTTATCTCGAATTCTCAATTCAGAAACCGGAGGTAAATCTCGGCCCACTTGTGAGAATTTCCCAACAATTTTTGCAGGCTTTCACGTTCGGTAGCCGGTTGTTTTAACTTCTGGTGATAATTAGCCAATTATAAACTTTACAACCCGTAATTTGTTCGGTAACTAGGTTAACACAAGTAACAGCGGTAATTATTAGAATCAAGGCATGGTTTTGAAGGTGGAGCGAAATAAAAATGATTGACGCAATCAGCTTTGAATTGTTTTTAATACAAAATGGAAAGCTTTTACGTTTAAATACGTTTTAGTACTTGTACTCATAAAATAAATAGTAAATATGAGGCCCGGACTCCACCAAACCGGAGGCGAGACGAGCAGAGCGGAGATGTGTTTTAAAAAACCAATAGAATTTCGTTATTCACACATCTCGTCTCCACTCAGCTTAAGTGGATACCATTGAGCGGAGATGTATCATATTTGTATGGCGCGATGGAAGCGGAGATGTGAGCTGTTCCTCGCTGAGATTGAGCTGGGCCGCGATACAAGGCGGAGATGTGAGCTTTGCCGCGCAAGCTGACGACGACGTGCAGCGGAGGCAAGATGTGTACCTTTCGTGTTAGATCGCACTAAACGCTCGCCGCACGCAGCTCAGTTCCGCTCTAGTCAGCGCACATCTCCACCCTAGCCAGCACACATCTCTGCTACAGTCTAGCCAGTACGCATTTCCGCACAGTTTCGATGGATACATCCTAGCTGAAAAACATCTCTTCTCGTCTCCGCTCCGGACATTTCCGCACATCTTCGCTTTGGTGGAGTCCGGGCCTTTAGCCTGTGACTATCCCACTGCAAGGCAAAGGCCTCTTCTCATAAGAAGGAACGAGCATTGATCGCCACGGTTGCTCACTGTGGGTTGGCAGTGTTGCTGGGTTTTTCTGTGTAGAATTTCTTAGTAGCAGCCCGGAGTCTTCACTTGTGCCCGGTTGATAGCAATAAGCTCGCCCCTATTACATGGGACTTAAATAAACGGCGAAATGAGAGTGTATTTTTCACCTCTGCCCAACCCTAGTTTAGTGTAATTAAAGGTCAAACGTAAAGGAACCCTTTTTTATCCTGAGAATATCCTCATGGATACCCTCCGCCCGGGGAAAGCGAAGGGTTATGCCGGACTCTTACCGGCTAAAAACCCACAATGTTTTTTCTCCGCAACCTCGGCAGGCCTCGATCCGCCAACCCCTGGCGGACCTCACCTTCTGTGGGGCCTTGCTCTACGTCCACCTGAGAGGCGCGCGCGGATCACGGCGCGCCGCCTTTTCGGGCCTGTCGACGGGTCAAACGAAAAGGAACCCTGATTTTAGTTAAAACAAAACAAAACATGATTTCCGGTGCTACGGTCTTTGAACATTAACCGAACCTTAATCAGAAATGTCAATGTTAAGTAACTGTTACTTAGAAGATGTTATATAACCTTGAGATGCAAGGTATTGAACAGAAAAAAAGATATAGAGTGTAAATGAATTCCTGCAATTCCATCAAACCACGTGATCTACTGGTGACACAGATTAACCTTAAATGGGTATTTGGAAAATCAACCAGAAAAAAATGTTAAACAAATCTTGGTTTTCTATTTCGGAGTCATTTTAGAGCCCCAAATTAACTGACTGCAAGGAGCGATATCGCACTAAGTCGTGTCCGCCAGCTGTGTCGCCGTGTTTTCATTCAATTATGCGTGGAATAGAAAGGTAAATACAGAAACAAAATGTTTTATCTTTGTTATGTGGTTTAGATACGATCACTAGACTATTAAAAGATTTTATAATTACCTACCTCGCATTCGAAGTATAATTCTAAGTTATGTAAGTAAATTAGCACTAGCAGACTGTGATTTAATTTAAGATTTAGCTGTACTTTTAATTTTTGCATGCTGTAAGGTAGAATGTACATGGACTCCCTAACAATATGTTAACACCTAATCTGTAATACCTACATTCTTAGCAAATAATAGTTCTATTCTATTTTATTCACTTACACCTAAAGCAAGAAAAAAAAAGATATTAATTTAAGATATTAATTAAAAATACAACAGCACTCCACCTCTTTTTATGATAAGTCCTTCACAATTCAAGCTGCTCGCCTGTGGAATGCTTTACCACTTCATGTGAGACGTGCACAATCGCTGCCAGTTTTTAAAAAGTCAGTGAAGGAGCATTACTTGTCGCTCTAGTCTGCTATTTCTTTCATTCCTCTCGTCCGCTTTTATTTATCTATTTTATATATTTATTAGTTTATTATTATATTTATGGTTTTTTCATATTTATGTAATTATATTGTTATGTATTTTATATTATTAAATCTAAGTAATAATATGTACGTAATGTACAAGTACACCGACTGCCCGTTTTTCTCTTTCCATTCTTCCAGTCCATCCAAAGGTTGTCTGGAAGAGATCGCCTTGCGCGATAAGACCGCCCATTGTGCATTTTTGTATTTAAATTGTATTTCCTTTTTATGTTAACCTGGTGTAATGTACAATAAAGAGTATAATATATAAATAAATAAATATTTTTTTATTTTTAATCACGCTAAATCCCGTGTGTGGTCAATCTACACCATAGATCATGTGGATTTAAGGAATTACACTAATTCATTTACACCCTGTGGATTCAGATAATTTTATTGTCTATGTATTGTATCTTTTAACCTGATTCTATTTGGAGTGTCTGAAGGTGCAAGTTATTTCTGGAAAACTTCGTGTTCTAAAAAGAGAATGTAGAATATCACTCCCGTTTTTACTAGCCCAGTCCTTTTCTGTCTAATAATCCTGTCGACATCAGCTAAAATCCGCCTCAATTATTTTTGCCCTTGTCTTATCAAGGGAATAATTGTCTCTTTGTCTTAGAAATTTCACAAGGAAGGGCTATGCCGAAAAATAAACAGATTTAACTAAGGATTTGTGGAAACGGATTATCTTGTGCGATTTTTAAATGCTTTTCCAGTTTGTTTAGTACCTACGTTGGATTAAAAGTCTGGAATGCTACAGCCTATTGTTCTGCCTAGACTTTTCCCAATTAGGATGGGTCAGCTTCCAGTCTAACCAGATGCGGATGAATAACAGTATTTTACACTGAGCGACTGCCATCAGACCTCCGCAACCCAAGTTACTGGGTAATTACTGTGGTTGTCAGACATTCGGGCTTCTGACTACACGAAACCATTGTCATAGATATTTGTATGACACCTGGAACTACTTAACGTGCTCTCTGAGGCTCGTAGGAGTCTCGATGTCAAACGAACGGTCCCCAGCCACGGACTGACTGCAAATGGCGCAGCCTAACCTTACAAATCATACTTATTATTCAAACGGTTTATAATTAGCCACGGGCACTTCATGTTACAGACCATTGGTTAAAGCAATAAATGGCATTTACCTACTCTATAAAATTCACCAGCCCAGTTCTTTCTATGTAGATTTCAGCAGCATGTCTGTTCCCTACTATTACCGATAACACGTTGACCTTCAAAGTAGTATTGAATAGGCATCTACTGGGTGCGCTCGTTCCATTATAGACATCATTCATGACTTTCTATCAGACGAGATTGTCGTCAAAAGCGGCACAATAAATCATCATCATCATGGCATGGACCTCTGCTCAGATTTTAGGTCTTAGTCCTCCAACTGACGTGGAGCGAGACAGCAGACTACATGCATCAAGCACTGTTTGAGGCCCTCTCAAGTGCGTAGGCTTCCTCAAGATGTTTTCCTTCATCGTTAACGCAAGTGATAATCAAATTATGATCCGCACATGAACTTGCATAGTCAGAGGTGTGGACTGGGATTGAACTCAAATCCAACTACATAGTAAGAAAGCGTTCAACCGCTAGGACATCACTGTTTTTTTGGCCAATTCTCTTGATGTTATAGGTGTATAAAAGGTGTAACGTAAATAACGCACAACCTCTTAAGGGACACTGTACTCATCGTTATGAACAACTTTTACTATGGGAACAAATCTGAAATCGCGAAAAAAAAATCAGCTGTTCCCTACATTTATGTCAGCGTAACTCTTCAAAATGTATGGAACAGCAGATTTTTTTTGTATTATTATAAGTATAATACATAAGAAACACAAAGCCCAACACAAACACTTGTATTCATCACAAAAATATTTGTGTCCTGTGGTAATCGAACCCACGACCTCGTGATCAGCAGTCCGACACTCGAACCACTAGACCTCAGACATCGTCAACAATTTATCATTGTTTAATCTTAAAATATCGCAAACACAAAGCAAGATTATCTTCAGTTACTCAACATAAGCACATCAACTCTTTAAGAGGGCTATCGCATTTTCTCACCTCTCTCGCTCGCACAGGACCATATTTTTAAGAATGTTAAATTAAAAGATGCATTTTTTAATAATGTATTCAATGGGCTCCCTTTAAAATAATATTAATTTAATAGGTATAATTATTAAAAACATTTTTATTGTGACATTTATTAAACTTACCTATCTCAAAAACGGATCATAATAATTATTGAGCTGAGTTTATTAGGGAACACGATAGTAATGTGTTTTTAATAATTACCTATTAAATTAATATTATTTTAAAGGGAGCCCATTGAATACATTATTAAAAAATGCATCTTTTAATTTAACATTCTTAAAAATATGGTCCTGTGCGAGCGAGGCAGGAGACAAAATGCGATAGCCCTCTTAACACGCTGATCTGCCAAAACAGATGAATCACATTCCTAAGTTAATCTCTGCCGTCGGATTAAATATTCTATTCAATTTGTCCTAAAGTCCAGCTCGGGCTAACAGCCTTTAGGGACTGAAAAAGCCTCGCGAAAATTAAAGTGAATGAATGTAAATTGACACCGGGGGTCACGGTTCTGTATATAGATTTTGTGTGGATTATTTTAATGTTGTGTTTGTCTTCAAAATTGTTGAAGGATGATTTTTTCAACGTCGGATTACTTTTATGTGAGGAATAAGTGAGAAATTTTGACAGTATTTATTATATATGTGGCTATAATTGAGAGCGGCGTAACATAATATACATAAGCTTTCTGTAGTAAGGAAAAAACAGAAGCCCTGATTTTAAATAGTTGTAAGTTTAGTAAAAAAAAATATTTTATCATACTTTTCTACCCATCTCTGAATAAGTAATATTCTTTATCTTTTAGTAGTTTTGGAACGGTAACGTTTAGAACAGAATTTTCAAATAAAATCAGTACCTACTAAAAAAAATACAGTACGCTCTGGCCCTCATGACCTCATTTAAAACCTGTCAAAACGTCAAATTATTTCTCAGATAGGTAAAATTTATCTGACGTTGGTAAATTGATCATATGTGTGGTGAAATAATTAACATAACATAACGTCTGTATTCCCCGAAGTAATGACCAAAATTGATAATACACGCTTATTTCGCTGTTTTTTTTAAAGTCCCGTAGAATACGGGGCGAGCCTATTACAATCAACCGGACGCAAATCCAAACTCCAGACTGCTACTGAAAAATTTCACACGGAAAAAATAGTAACACTTTGCCCGACCTCGGGATGGATCCTAGCACTACACGCTCAGCAGTCACGCATGCGACCACTACATCAACGAGGCAGTCATTCGACAGTATTGTACGTAATATATTCTAACAACTGGGTACGGGAGAGCTAACAGAATCATTTAGTAGTGAACATAGTGAAGAGCTATAGCTTATATCTGTATGTCAGGTATATTGCCGGCATGGTAAATATAGAAAATAAAACCAACATAGACTCTCTACCACTGAGAGTACTTATATTTGGGTTAATAATATTATCAGCTAGGTTATAATTATTAATTACCCGGCTACGGTGAATCAAAAAGGAGGGTGTATGATTTTGGCCGGTATGTATGTATGTATGTGTATATGTTCATCTGTTCCCTACTAACTTCCAAACTACTTATCATAATTTGATAAACGAGGTATCGTTGGAAGAGTCTTGATCGTCCGCTGGTTATAGGCTATGTGACGTCACATTAAACTGAATATGGCGTCCTCTAGAGGACATAAAGTCGTGAAGTAAAAAAAATATGTTTTTTAATGAAGCCGTGTTTGGTATCAATTAAAAGAACTTAATTAGCACATTTCAAAAATATTAATACTATAACCCCAAAATAATTTATATTATAACCCAAAATAATTTACATTTCGCGCTAGAAAAAACAGCGTTTTTTTATGCCTAAAATTAAAAGTTGTTTCCCAGCAATTATTTTCGGTCAATGTTTTAGTTTGTTGTACAGAGTGCGTAGATTTTGGCTATGTGATGGGTCTTTTTACACCCTGTATGTATTAAATATATTACAAATGATGTGTAAGTTGTTTATTTAATAGACGACAAATATTGAACAGTTTGCACATAACAATTCCAGATGATAATGTTATCTTGTTTCATTCATTTTTCAGTAGTCGGGTTTTAGTTTTTGAACTTACTTTTTATTTAGATAAGAACAGAAAAATAATAAAGGTCTAGACTTCTTCGGCTGATCGGCACTGAAAGCCAACTCCATCGAATGACGACAGCTTATAATTACATCAGGTGCTTTGATCCATCACGCCGACTACGCTTCTTTACCTTCAAAATGTTGCCCACTGTTGCCAGCTCGTACACGTGTTTTCTTTTTAAAAAGACTAAGCAAGATGAAAGAGCATCTGCTTCAAAAAATCAGGGGACCATTTTAGATTCTGAGAGAACTCTAAAAAAGGCGGAAAAAGTTTGTCTGTCCAGCCAAGCTAATTACATCCGTAGCGACGGCTAAAAACTCATTCCGAATAATTAATTTTAAGAGTTCATTTTCGGGGCCGCGTTACGGCACGTGTTTTTTGTGGCGCAAATGTGGAAGGATTTTGTGGTGGTGCATTTGGTGTTGATGCGGATACAAAAAGTCAGGCATTCTGTAAAGGCAGCTAATGGTAGGCTCGGTTTAATACAGATTTTAGTTTTATCCAAAAACCATACGTTCTACACCCATAATTTTTGAGTGTAGGTAAGAAGGCGTTCTGTGGAGGAGGCTATTATGAGGTTCGGTTTGATAAAGATACAGGTGTCAGCCTCTTTCTAGGGAGGCGATGGCTGTATATAAGTTTGTCGGGTGTGCTTTTTTGAGAAGGTTGGCCCTTCTAGGAAACGCACTTTCTACGGGTTTGTAAGCGGCTGATGCTTTTTTTGGAGGAGGTTGGTTGGGACCGATATTGATTCCTCTGTTGTGGGATCCGTGCCGGTGGAACTGTATAGTGGTTCTCTGATGTTGACATTTAGGAGGTACCTATGAGGCTTGCATAGTCACAAAAGTGTACTAAAGCCTCGAAAAAAAGATAAAAAAAAGGATACCGGTTTTATTAAATCCGAACGCATGAGTAGGAGATATCTGGTATGAAGCAAAGATGTTCACGACATCCAGAAGTTCAAACTTCAACCTTGCTTTCATTTCTTCTTTCTTCGTGTGGGCACGGGCTAGGATATAAAACATCCAAGCCTAATAATAAAAAAAAGTAATATACAGGGTTGCTTAAAATTAACTAGCGAAATTTTACAGGGTTTCTAGGTATGATTAATAAAAGTGAAAAAGTAGTAAAAGTGTGTTCTACACTTAAATTAAAATACCAAATATTTACTTAACTAGATAACAAGATACCTACTAGGTTCGTTCGCGCTCTTCGCTACTTAATGGCATGTCGAATGCGTCGATCGTTTGCAGTCAAATGCCTCTAGTCTCAATAGTCCGGTTGTTTTGTTTGGGACCGAACTACTGAGACTAATTTTGTCTCATTAGTTCAGTTATGACGTCAAACCGAATTGTTGAGACTTGTGTTCTGTAGTTCGGTTAATGATTTCAGTATTCTACGGTCAGTATTCTTATGAAAGTGCCTATTAATTAATAACTACCAACCTATGATTTCAGAGAATATGTTTGATTCTTTTATTTGTAATAAAAGCATTTTATTTACATCCCTAACCGGACTACTGGTATCATTTTAGTATCAACAGTTCGGTTTGCCGTCACAACCGAACTAATGAGACAAAATTAGTCTCAGTAGTCCGGCCCCGAACAAAACAACCGAACTATTGAGACTAGAGGGTCAAATGTGTCTTGAATTTCATACAATCACGTTGCAAACATCGATAGGTCAGTGTTGTTTGAACAAGTCGGTTATGACTGAATAAGGCCAATTGAAACAACTTTTATTCTAAGTCGATCGCCGCAAACTGGCTGCAGTCAAATACGGCCAAACGGGTAAACGCGCCATAAGGTTTGATGACAGTCGCTCGGTGTAAAAGACTAATATGTACACTTTATCCTTTAGCTTATTTTAACATTGAGAAGCTGGGTGACTAACTTTTTGGGGCATGCCAAAGGCGTATCACAAGAGGAGCATCGGTGCGTTTCACCGGACATCCCGGAGACCGGATCCTTTGTGCTGAGGACGGCCACCGGGTGGTTTTATTCGGTAAGACACGGACATATACCCATCCGCTTTTCCCAAATAGAGAGAATCCATGACAGTTTCAATTCGTGAATAAAAAGGTATCTATAATAATCTAATCTAAATAATATTTTAATGTGTGAAATTTGATATTTGTGAGTTTGTTAATCCATCACGCCTTAATGGCACACATGACCATGACCTAGATTATGATAAGGGGACTTTTTATCTGGGTATACAGGGTGTAAACGAATTCGTGTAATTCCTTAAAACCACATGTGTAGATTGCCCCCGCACGGGAATTAGTTACATTAAAAATAAAAAAATAAAAATATTTTTTGTCATGCGGTAGCGGTACGTACCTAATTGTATCTTAATCATAATCACCTTATAGGGATTTAGAAAACAAAAGAATTTTACAATTTTTTTCTTTTGTATTTTCGTCAACATTTCGATTCCACGTATAAATTAATGAAAGTATGGCAACGCGGCTGGCGGGCACGACTAACGCGTTATTACTCTTTGCAGTCAGTTAACTCGGGGTTCTAAAATTACTCAGGAATAGAAAACCATGATTTTATTTTGAATTTATTTACTTGATTTTCAAAAATACCCTTTTAATGTGTGTCACCAGGATCAAGCGGTTTGAAGGAATTACACGAATTCGTTTAAACCCTGTATGAAGTAGTTCCTTTCGTAAGTATTTTTTCACATTTTTAATAATAGTTCGATTAGATTTGTTTACTCTCTTGAAGCAGTGATAGCCTAGCGGTTGGATGCTTGCCTTCCATCCAGAAGGGTCTGAGTTAGAACCCGGCCCGCACCTCAGACTTTTATAATTTATGTTCGTTCTACCTAGCCTTTTGGCTGTCTCATTTCAAAACCTATTAAGGACTTAAAACTAAATTTTATAGGGGAGCACATAAACGTTAAATAGCCTTTGAAAAGTATTTGTGTTAGGTAAAACCATGTGGTTAAAGTGACTTACCAGGTTTTAAAATGATCAGAGGCAGTGAATGGTGCACTTACTAGGTATCGATGCTTAAATATATCTGCTTATTATGTGAGTTTTCAACGCTGGTGTTTTTATATTTGGTAGAGACTTTCTAGCTTCCAGTTTAACTAGATACGGCTGAATACCGGTATTCTACACGGAGTGACTGCCAATAAGACCTTCGCAACCCAGTTTTCAATGCAGGCAATCTTAAGGTAAGACGGGTTATCATACTTTGGAGCTTCTAATTACCCGTAATGACTATCATAGGTTTTCGTATGACATCCGGGATGGACGGCTTAAAGTGCTCTCTGAGGTACAGAGGGGTCTCCGGTCACCCATCCATGGAATGATCGCGGCAAGCGCAGCATAACCTCGCCAGTCACATGATCTACGCGGTTGATAATTAGCTTTGAGCCCACTTTTAGAATTCACGTGCCGATCAGGATTTTTTTTGTCACTTGCATTAACGGTGAAGGAAAAACATTCTGAGGAAACCTGCACACCTAAGAGGACTTCAAAAAGTTCTCGATGGTGTGTATCCGCCAATCCGCACCAGGGGGCCTACTCCCTAAGCTCGTCAACGAAGTAAGTCGCCCGTCCGAAAGTAGCCCGAAACGTAGGAGTGAACAAAACAAGTGTCAGGTTCAACTTTTCGGATGGGCAAAAACACATCGGTAGTAGGGACAACTGTCAAATCGTGTTGTCATTCATTCTTAGTTCGGGTCTCTAAATAATCGTATGTCCGTAGGTGATAGGGAGTAGGAAACGCTCGTAACTAAGGCCGAAACCACGGACTTCTTAGGGAGAAGACCCCCAAACCAGCATGGTGAACGGTGTAAACCCTTCTCATTCTGAGAAGAGGTCCATGCCCAGGGACAGTAATGCGCTGATTATGAGTTTTCTCCTTTGTTGTTCCAGACACACCTTGTTTTGTTATACAAATATCATAAATAAAGCCATTAGGAAGTGAAACCAATACAATAGCGGATGAGATCATGAGACCATGTACGTTCAGTACTACACGACTCCAATTAGAGGCGTTACGTACAAACGATCGCCGGTTCGCAACAAAGGGAATTATTAAAGTTCACGAAGAACTAGAAGGTTCTGGAAGTGACTTTCTGTCGAGTTTTTTTTTTGTGTTTTCTACTATTTTTAACCCCCGACGCAAAAAGAGGGGTGTCTGTCTCTCTGTATATCTCTCTGTGGCACCGTAGCTCTTAGACGGGTGAATGGATTTAGGTGCGGTTTTTTTTATTTAAAAGCTGGTTTTCTAGCGGTGGTTCTTAGTCATGTTTTATCAAAATCGGTTAAGCCGTTTCAGGGTCATCAGCTGTTTTGTCATTTGCGTTGGGGGTTTTTTAAATTTTGGTCCCATAGTAAAAGTTGTTCATAATGATGAGTACAATGAGTTAGTGTCTCACCAGTAATTCTATAAAAATGTCTTGCTTCCTATTGCCTTAGGAAGCAAGACGTTTAAGCCCAATGGCTTGCGATCAGGAAAACCGTATGTTTAAAATTCAATCTCCACCTACTATTGCAACGATTTTGTATTGGACTGAGACCTAGCACAAATATAATAATTTAACTAAGTTGGGTAACCGCTTAGGAATTAAATACAAATTCATGAGCTACACCTGAGCGCTCTTTAATAATGATTAGCTACAAAGTCACATCTAATTTTCCTTTTAGCTTATTCATTATGACTGGTTAGTCGCTTTACATCTGAAAACCATCGAATTTTACCGTGGGACCAACCCTAAATTCGTGAAGAAAAAGCTGCTGTTCCATACCTATAAAATAATTAATTCTGATTAACAACATGAAACAGTAGCTTTTTTTTCTCGGGATTTAAATATTTTTCCTGAAGTAAAAATTGTACAGAATGATGACCAGAGATCATGGTTTTTGGATGTAAAGCGACTAACCGGATGCCCGTGTTTTTGCCGAAGTATTGTATATCGAATTTCATTACGCCGACAACGATTCGCCGACGTAATCTTTACCGAAGCAATTTTTACCCTAATTTGATTTCGCCGAATGATATTATTAGCCACCATAATTATTTGGACAAAAAATAATTCAGAAATTTTGTTGTAGTCGAATACTTATTTGGCTATTGTTTAATTTTCCAAATAAGTATTCGCACAACATTATTTTTACACAGCGGAACGTAATGTTAATCCGACTCAGCGCACCCCGACTACACGTGGACAGTCTCTGTCCTACCCCTAGAATGTTATTTAAAAGCGTGGAGCCATAAGCTCGCGAAGGAGATCCTGAGCGGAACGAGTGCACGAGGTCGAGGCGCAGCGAGTGGGGGGAGGAGGCGAGCGAAGCGAGTCGGCGACCTCCCGAACGTAGTGCTGGTCGAGTGTGCGAGCGAAGCGAAGGGGCGACAAAACGAGTCTTCAGATGGAGCAAACCCAGAAACACTTGCATGCTTGCGTGCTTTCTTGCTTGCATGATGGGAAAATGAGCCATCTAACAAGTGTAAAGTGGCCAATAATACAGTTGACTAATGAAACAGTGGCCAGCAGACTAGTCGGCGTAACAAAAAGTTCCAAAAAAATATTAGGGGCTTTAATCATTCGGCGTTTTAATTATTCAGTGAAATGAAAAGTGGCGAAAGGTTGTCGGCCAGATAAGAATCGGCTAATAATATTTCGATATTCCAAAAGAGAACCCGACTAACCACTCATGCTGCATAGTGGAATTAACGCGTTTCTTGTGGCCAACCAATCAATAAAACTAGCTTGTCCACTGTTGGACATTTACCTAATTGAGCCACCACACATGAATACTCATTACGTAAGTTATGTATCTGTCTTATCAAAGATTATTATTCCTTTTGTAACCGAACAATTCTAGACAGTAGATAGTCTAGCAAAATAAAAATAATAAAAGAGTATATTACCAGCTACATAATAAAGTACCGATTCCAGTAAAATTATTATTCCCAAAAAAAAAAGTCGCTGGATAGCTCTTTCAACCCCACTTCGCTGGCGAAAGGCGTGTCCCCAACCCTTTGTATGCCGTATAACATTACCAATTTATTAATTATCCGTTAAAAGGATACCAGTTATAATTGCGCTATAATTATTTTAATTATTATATGATTGATTGAATTGTTGCTAATTGATTATGTGATTGTATTTTGACTTTGTGGCTTAAAGTTGATTCTGTTTGTGATATAATAATATTAAACCGAAAATTCGAAATGAATAACTAAATGTAATAAAAAATACTGTTGGTTTGATAAACAACCGTACTACAATAAAATCATGTGAGAGATTTATTTTTAAATGCCCTATCGATCAAACAAAATGTTTGTCAAATACTCGTTTGACAAAATATTCAAGGTAAGTGTGAAAGGGGGTACTAATCCGAAAGAGTATTAAGGTACACATAATAATGAATAACTTTTCTTCTACAAATCTCCTTAAAAGTTAATAGTTTAAGAGAACTAGCTGTTCAAAGAATTCTTAAAAAATACGCTAAAGTATAGTATTCTATCCTCAGCTATGATCAACTGTGTTTACATTTTAGGTCCTATTTGGGGTCACGGATTAAAAGCTCCATTTTATGAATTCGTAACTAAAGCACGGATGAAGAATTTTTGAAAAAACTATAATAAAAATCATTTTGGTTGGAAATAAAAACTATCAAATTTTTAAATTTTAACATAACATAATTAATAAATATAGAGAAAACTAAAGTTATGCATTTTTATCAACGTATACACGCCGACGAATTAAATTTGAATTACAACGGTCAAACAGTCGATAAAGCAAGTGTAGCCAAATTTTTAGGAATTTTAATTGATAGCAAACTTACATGGAAACCACAAGCCGAAGCTATTTGCAAAAAATTAGGTTCATCAGCATATGTTCTGTATAACCTTTCCAAAAAGGTAAACATCAATACTGTACTGGTTGCTTACCATGGCTTAGTGGTATCGAATTTAAGGTTTGGTGTCATATTTTGGGGCAATTGTTGTGAACGAGAGAATGTTTTTAAAGCCCAAAAACGCTGTCTAAGAGCAATGTTTAAATTAAAAGTTACAGACAGCTGCAAAACTTTTTTCATTGACAATAAACTACTAACTTTTCCTTGTCTTTACATATTAGAGCTTTGCATTTTCGTCAAAAGTAATAGTAACTTATTCCCTACTTTGAAAGACACAACAAGCCGAAGTGCAACAATCAGATCTCAGTATAAATATATGTTATGTACCGGTGCTCACAAAACATCTTTATTAAAAAAAAGTGTTTTAGGTATGGCGCCTGTAATTTATAATAAGGTTCCAAGTAGTATCAAGGAGCAACCTTTAAGAATTTTTAAAAAACAGCTTTCTTCCTTTTTAATACAAAAATGTTATTATTCTGTATCAGATTTCATAACAGACAAAGTATAGCTATGTTATTAATTATTATGATTTTTAATTCGTTTTGATTTTTTTATTTTATTATTTGTTACAAGATAATTTGATATAGATTTTTTGTGAAAGTTTTTAAATTGTAATTGTAATTGAAAAGTCTAAATTTTTGCATGCCAAATGGTAGAATGTACCAGGAACAAAAACTAAAATTAATGTAACAACTCATGTATTTACCTACATTCAATGCAAATAAATTATTTCTATTCTATTCTATTCTATACATCTTTAAAACAGTCATCAGTGATACTTTAAGTGGCCCACGGACTAGTATCTCCTTCCCTACTAAACTTGTATATTTATATGGCCTAAAGATAGTAGTAGAAAGCAGTGATAGCCTAGAGCAGGGATGCACAGACTTATTAGGACTTAGTGCAACTCAAGCGGACTATGAGCTAAAGACGGGCCACCACAATTAAAAACAATATAAAAGTTGAAATTAGATTTCTTAAAAATATACATCGTAGTGTGGACTTTTGATAAAATTCAAAATCTTTATTCAGAAGCTAAAGCTGGCCATTACTGATAGAATGCAGTATTTTCATACAAACGCATAAAAGAGTTTTATTTGCTGGCGGGTCGCATGTACATTGACGGAGGGCCGCATGCGGCCCGCGGGCCGCGATCTGTGCATCCCTGGCTTAGAAGTTGAACGTTTGCTTATCATGCAGGAGGGACTGAGATCGAACCCGGCCCGCACCTCTGATTTTTTGAATTGCGATTCAGAATTTGACGAACCTTGTTTAAGCATCTACGAGGTTGATTAGGTTTGTTTTATAAGTTTGAAATGGACAATTTGACAAGAATCACAGATACACAATCATGTTTGTCAAACGTGCCAAATTAAAACGCAATATTTTAGTTTCCGGGACCAGTAACCTACTGCTTTGCACAATACCCTCGTTAGTAAGATAAAATAAATTTATTTCCATGCAATTTCACACATCCAATTTACGTGAAAATTAGTCTGCGTGTGCGGCTTCCGTTGCAATAATTTTCTTTTCCTCCTTTCTTTATCTGCGTTTAAATCCCCCTCTTTCCGATAGGAGACACCTTTCCGATGCTCCTTCATTCAATTCTATACCCTGTAGTTTTTTATGTATTTTTTTTGGCCGCTCTATTTTCTTTATTTCTAAAGTTATATTTTAAATCTGGGTTTACTTTAGACTTAGTTTAAACCATACATAAACTAACGCCTCTTTCGCAGGCAGAAACTGTAGAATACCACATATTTTTATTGGTATTCCTTTCGTTTCATCCACGTTCACAGCGCCTGTCCTTTTTGAAGAACATCAGATAACATCGATTATGTCCTTCCTCAACATAACCAAACCATCTCAGCATCTTTAAATTTTTGTCACTGCATCATCTTTTAAACCGCAACTTTGTCTTATCACCTCATTCCTCAATCTATCATTCAAAGTTACACCGCATTTACTTCGCAAGGAATGCATTTCTACGGCATTTATTCTACTTTCATGCCTCTCCTGGCTCGACCAACATTCACTTCCATACATAAGCATCGATACCAGCAAACCATTATGGACAGCCAGCCGTGCCTTTTTGGACATAGACTGGATAGCCAAAACCGCATGCACAGCACCGTAACACATAGTTTATACCATCTTTTAATACAAAACATGATTTGAAGTATAAACCATCTTTTATTACAAAAGATGGTTTGAAGTTTATACCATATTTTATTACGAAAGATTATTTGAAGTTTAAACCATCTTTTATTACAAAAGATGGTTTGAAGTTTAAACCATCTATTATTATGAAAGATTATTTGAAGTTTAAACCATCTTTTATTACAAAAGATGATTTGAAGTTTAAACTATCTTTTATTAGAGAGAATTCACTCATACCACAACCACACCACATCGTAGCAACAAAAAGTGGTCAACCAGTGGTTACGTGCGAATTAAACGATTCATTTTCATATAAATTATGGCCTGCCCACGTGTTATTATTGTGGTGTGATTGTGGTTGTGGTGTAATTGTGGCACATGTCAAACAAACCCTACAAAAGATAGTTTGAAGTTTAAACCATCTTTTATTACAAAAGGTGGTTTGAACTTCAAACTATCTTTATTACAAAAGGAGGTCTGTTACTGTGGGACATAGTCCTCTAAAAACAAGAAATTGTAACATAAAACAAGGTAATCGGATTGGTGACCTAAGATTCTGGGTCGCCAGAATTTAATTCTAGCCAAAAAACATACGAAATATGTAGTTTGTGTATTGGTATAACAAGAAACCTCAAAGGATTTAAGTCTACGGTTGTGCCTAACACAACAGTTTAGCAAACTTATGTCCCAAATAATGTATTGTAACTAACATTCGAGCAAAGTCTACAAGTAATATATTACAGCTAGGACGTGCTCGGTATCCGACGGCCATATTGTGATAAGTTTTTGTCTATTAATTTTTGTTTCTTACTTACGTGTTTTGTAATTTCAGGGTACATTACGTTAGTTAAAATTAAAAAATGGGAACATAACCCTTCCTCTGTCAGCCGTCAAAAGTCAAAATGTGCGCCATCTGTCAGGCTATTGATTTCTCCGGTATAGGATCACTTTGTTGTCTGTCTGTGTGTCTGGACACACAGCTTTCTTTTTTATTACTAACGTTACTCTCAAGATATCTTTATCTTATTATACAGTAAGTTTCTTTGTAATGTGTTTTGATGACAATTAACCATGTCAGTTGTTTTATATAGTTTAGCGTCCTTTTACCTTTTGTAAATGTGAGAGCTTTGTAGACTTGCTAGATGCCTGGATACCTAGTTAATTTGTGACCATATTTTTCAGTTTGTTTTTTTGTGATGTTCCTGCTGTTCTTAAGTCTACTTTGCTCTCTCATAACTATTCTAAGTCATAACTGTACCCACTCAAATTGTTAAAGATATGGATTTTAAAAGAGTAACCATGGAGTTTCTTGCCGGCTCTTCTCCATAGGAAACGACTAATTGGAACCGTGCACCTAAATTCGACTTTTTATAAGCGCCTGTAATGGTTTATGTGAAATAAAAACTTTTGATTGTGATTTTTTTGATTTTGACAAAAAATTATAATTACAATATTGGTGTAGGTATACCTAGTCGAGTACGACTCGCGACCTCGCCATATGATCAGCTCATGATTAAAGGCTCCGTTTGGGTCCGAAACTAGTCCGGCAATCCCGAAAAATGCACGTGAGTAAACCACAATTAATCATAAGCACCACCTTTGACCTAGTACCCTCATTTTAAAATTTCACCTCTGCACTTCGGATCCTATTGCAATCAAAATAAAAAAAAAACAATTCTTTCACTTGCAACATAGATGTACAAGTATTATTTAAAACAATTCTTCAAATTGTTGTAAAACCTACTTGCTAAGACACTTTTTGTTAGGTTTTAAATGCCATTTGTAATGTCTATAAAAGATATTCGGGATTTAAATATACTTGTCTCTAGAAGTTTTGAATAGCAACCATCGTACAACGTTTACTGAGTTTTTCATTTCGCTATTTCCACAGTATTTAATTAGAAACGTGATTCTTCAGACTACAATTTCAACACAAATCGATAGGTAGCATTAGTAGTTCTTGAAATAAACAGCCGTAACAGACATACGGATGGACAGACGGGCGGGTGATGTCGCACTATAAGGGTTCTTTTTTTAACAGTTTGGTACGGAAGAAGAAAAAAAAACAGAAACGCTCTACTCGATGTTCTGTACTATCTGCTTGCCATATGGTATGTCTACACCAGTGCGCTTTCAACTTTCAATTCCTCTCGCGTCAAGCGCATGCAATATTGATTGCCATCAGACGCATGCAGCTTATCGTCTGCACCGGTGCGGCTCGGTCAGTTGTCAGTCAGGGGTGCATGAAAATAGCCTCCACGAGTGACGATACGTAAGTATGTCCGGCGCACCCTGGGCAGTCACCCCCGCTACCAGCCTTGCTGACTGGCTAATCTTTTCACCACGGCATGAGCTATTCTCATATAGTTTGTGCCGACACGATAGAAGAAGAAGTTGTCAGTCGACATACAATAGACGGATTAGCGTGCGCCAGGGGCATGTGCTTTTGTCGAACTAGTATTAAGGCATGCGCTATTGCATGCGCTATGGCGCTTCATGCATGCTTCAGACGAAGAAGCAAGATGAACACGAAAGCGCACTGGTGAAAACACAGCTTTAAAACGACAATACCAATAGTACAATATATTTACTCAAGTTTATACTTAGTTGCGACTATTGCCTATCCATAATTTAGTAATAATATTCGACACGTATATAACAGAACCTATGTAAGATTTACTAACATACGGACACCATCTACAAGTAATTTATATCTAGCACGTACTCGTAATCCGGCGGCCATATTGTGACAATTTCTCCACAGTCCGTCGATCCCAAAATAATTGGCGCCGAGATAAAAACCTTCCGGACAGTTTGTTCATAATAGCTGGAAGAAATGTTTTGCTGAAATATTTGAGGGAAAAAAGTAGATCTCTTGTGTGAATAAAATATATACAAAATAATGTAGGTATTACAGTTAAGGTGTTGACAAAATACACAAAGTAAATAAGGAGAGTTAAAAAGAAATGGTGGGGCAAAGTCATTTTTTTTTTATTCAAAGTAGGCCAGTACCCCAAGTGTGAGTTTTTTTCGTTAACTACTGTAGTTGCGTCACGCCAAAAATGTATGAAAATTTAGGCTGTGTCTCTAGGCGCACCGTTCAACTAACGCGCGAATTGTAGTTAGCGACGGGTGCGCCTAGAGACACAGCCTAAATTTTCATACATTTTTGGCGTGACGCAACTACAGTAGTTAACGAAAAAAACTCACACTTGGGGTACAGATTACTGGTGCTTTTAAAAGGTTAACACTAGGTGCTCGGTTCCAAGTAGTAGGTCTTATGGAGAAGAGCCGGCAAGAAACTCAAAGGTCATTCATCATCTTTCTGCCCTTATCCCATGTTACTTGGGGTAGTGCGCCTACCTTGGGGTAACACGTTTTCTTCTTCCATTCTGTCCTGTCAACCGTCATGATATCACTGACTCCCTTCCCTTTCATATCATTCTTCACACAATCCATCCATCTTTTCTTTGGCCTCCCTCTTCCTCTTCCATCCACATTTAGATTCATAACTCTTTTGGTCACATTCGTTTCATCCCTCCTCTTCACATGCCCATACCAAGACAAACGGTTCCCTATCAACTTTTCTGTCACTGGCGCTACTTTCAAACTTCCTCCAATATACTAATTCTTGAACTTATCCATTCTGGTCACTCCACACATCCATCTCAACATTCTCATCTCCGCCTCATGCAATCTTTTTTCATTCGTCTTCTTCACGGCCCAAAATTCCGATCCATACAGTACGATAGGTCTGTAAGGATCAGAATAACATTCTTTTGTAAAATAAATAGTTTGAATTTTACATATCACAGCCTGCTAGTGCTAAATTATATAACTTTAAATTATTCTAAGGTATCACAGCAATAGTATTCCTACTGGTGCATTTTAATTGGTGATCTTCAAATTGGTGCCCTAAATGGAATATCTCTCTTTACGTTGCGTCTTTCCGATATTAAACACATAGCCGCCAAAATTGCGTACAAAATTGCGTGCGGGCTGAATTGTATAGATTAATTCGCAAGATATGAAACCACCAATGAACTATGCATGACAGAACGTAAGGCATGTCATGCCGCATTACCGTCTACGGACCGCACTAAGGCATAATATCAGTGGTCACGGCCTAGCATAATCACTATAATCTCCTCATTGCTGTACCACTGTTGGACTCAGGCCTTTACTCTGAATGAGAAGGGTTAAGCTCCACCATGCTCGCCTAAAGCGGGTTCGCCGAGTACTAAAACCACCATCAACAAATTGAGAATGCATTTAAAATACCTTTCTATAAGTGTAAAAGCTTTATTTAAGTTACTTACTTTATTTTCAAGTACGTTACCATTAAAACCAATCACTTCCGAACTGAATGTGAATTAAAAACCAGGGATGGTTATTAGTATTGCAGTAAAAAATATCTTTACGCTGATGCCATAAGTGTGAGTGGCGCGAAAATGAGCTACTGGTACCGATTCTGTTATGGACAAACTAAACTTAACTTAGGCTATTGCCATCTTTTTCACTCTAATAAAATAAGCGAGAGACATACGTAAATAAGAGCTGTCAAATTTAGTTGAACTAAAAGTTCCATACAAATTTGGTCGACATTTAAAACGTGTCGACTAAAAACACGGTGAAGTTCAAGGCGTAAACTAATTTGACATCTCTAACTTAGTTGTTGTCTATCACCGTCCTTTTCTCGCGCTATCTGTTAGTAAAAGATAGCAATTCTCTAATTTTAATTCAGTTGGTGAACAAGAGAATCGGCACCACTGCCATTGCTTGTTCGATCTATGTTAACTTATTAGTTGTATACTATACTACATTTTTTGTTACATAATGTTTATTTATATTCATGTATATAATACAGGACATATAAATAAGTCTGCGTGAGGTATCTATTCAAGAATGGCGTAATGCAATATGTATTAGACATTATCGTTTTTCAGCGAGAAGGGTCACCCCCGGATTTGAAGTAGCGATAGAAAAAAAACCTTGCATTTTTTATAATCTATTATTGGGGTACCAGTGTTTCTGCCGAAGTATTTTATGTCGAATTTCATTACGCCGACAACGATTCGCCGACGTAATATCTTTGCCGAAGCAATTTCTACCCTTATTTGATTTCGTGGAATGATTTTAGTCACCATAATTATTTGGCCAAAAAATCATTCAGAAATTTTGTTGCAGTGGAATACTAATTTGGCTATTGTTTTAATTTGCCAAATAATTATTCGCACAACATTATTTTCACACAACGGAATGTAATGTTAATCCGACTCAGCGCTCCCCGATTGCACGTGGTCAGACTCTGTCCTACCCCTAGACTGTTATTTAAAAGCGTGGAGCCAGAAGCTCGCGAAGGAGGTCCTGAGTGTAACGAGTGCCCAAGCGCAAGGCCGAAGCGCAGCGAGTGGGGGAGGTGGCGAGCGAAGCGAGTCGACGACCTCCCGAGTGTAGCGGTCGAGTGTGTCAGCGAAGCGAAGGGTTTAGTCCCATCTCTTCCCCTTTCCATTCTTCTCCTGTGCGTTTATAACTACAAAAAAATTCCATCTCTAAGAAACGTAATATGAGAAGAGATGAGAAGGGGAAGAGATGGGACTAAACCCGTTTATTTGTCGAGTTGATAATATTGAACGGGTAATAAATTTGAAATGATTTTTAAAAAATAATCGAATTGAAGTATATTTACTTTTACATGTATTTTTGTATGATTTTTTACTCTTATAATACTTCGGTATTGTGATACCTAACACAGCTACAAAATATTATAAAAGTTCAAATATAAAAGGTCCACGCTACTTTGGTCTGATGATGACAATAGGTTCTTTGAATAGAATAATATCATGGAACGAATACACCAAAGAGATACTTCATTTTATTTTTACTTTATACTTATTGGACCTAATTAAATACTCTTTTGTTCACTGGATTTGCAAAGATATTTGCCTTTCCTTTTTGATTTCAATAAAACAAAATATACTTAGCTAAAGTATCCAGAACAACGTATTTTAAAAGTTTCGTATCGACAAACAAAATAATGAGACCCAATTTGGGAACAAAATTCCAAGTATCGTATTTAAATGGTACTTTGAAAATTGCTCAAATTAGGATTTAAAAATTATCATTAATTTTGTGTTTATCGTGCTAGGATGAGAATAAGTCACTTCATCCCTTCTTGTGGTGAAGGATAATTAAGCTATTGTACTGAGTTTATTTTAAGAAATAGTTTCACATACGATAGTAATAATAATATGGTCAGGTACAGTTAATTTAAAAGTATTATTTTTATTTGCAAACTGAAATAAACCTAATTTCCCAACGGTACTTTCTAGCACTAAAAGAAAAACATACGGACTTATATTGGGACAAACACGCTGGAGTAATAAAAATCTAATTGCCTAGCCTTTCCTGAACTGTTGGGGTCAGCATCCAGTCTAACCAGGGGCCTACTCCCTAAGTCCGTCAACGAAGTTAAGTCACCCATCCGAAAGTAGCCCTTAACGTAGGAGTGAACAAAACAAGTGTCAAGTTCAACTTTTCGGACGGGAAAATACACATCGGCAGTAGGGACAACTGTCAAATCTTGTTGTCATTCATTCTTAGTTCGGGCCCCGAAACAATCGTATGTTCGTAGGTGATAGGGAGTAGGAAACGATCGTAACTAAGGCCGAAACCACGGACTTCGTGGTTAGGGAGAAGACCCCCAGATGCGGCTAAATACCAGTATTTTACACGGAGCAACTGCCATGAGACCTCCGCAACTAGGTATTGGGCAATTCTGATATCTTAACAGGTTCACTGTCCAGGCTCCAGAATGGGAATGGTCCATAAGTCCAGTCACGTTTTTATCCTTATGATGTGTCCTGCCAAGTCCGCATTAAATTAAAGACTTTCTTCTAACGTCCATTGTGTCAGATGGCTTAGAAATTGTATCGGCAAACAGACCACATACGGTCTGTGGACTGGTGTGGAAGTTGCTCTACAGACCGTATGTGGTCTGTGGACAGTGAACCTGTTAAAGTAAGACTGGTTTTCGGGCTCCTAACTACCCGTTACGACTGTCATAGGTATTCGTATAACATCCGGGACTGACGGCTTAACGTGCTCTCCAAGGCACGAAGGGGTTTCGATGTGTAACGAATGCGGTCACTCATCCACAGACTGGCCGCGGCAAGTTCAGCTTAGCCTTGCAAATCCTATGATCGAGCATCTCGATTCAGGGAGAAACCACACGATGCGGTGCGCCGCCGCACGGCAACCATCTTGCCACATGAGAGCAGGGGCACACGATTCGTTGCGGCGGCGTTGCGGCGCCGGAACGGTGTCGCTGCGTCGTCTTACATAGAAATATCTGTGGCATGTCACACGATGCGCTCCGGCGCCGCACCGGACTTGCAACCACCGAGACAAGGCGAGGAGGGGTGAATGCGTTGCGACGTGCGTCGGAGCGGCACCGCGCAGTTGTTTATTCGTCACAAGGAAGGACATATGCTCGCTCGTTTCGATTTTTTTTCAAAATTTTTTGTTTATTGTGATTGAGGTTTTAAAAAATGAGTACCAACCTAGATGTTATTGATATGGACTACCTCATAACATTAGTCCTTAACAGAATGTCCAACGCTGCTACGGCGCCGCTGCGACATAACAACGTTGCGGCGCCGCACCGCTCGTGTGCCCGCTGATACGGTGAAATCTTTGCGGTGCGGCACCGCAACGCATCGTGTACCCCCGCTCGCAGCGTGCATACGTAGTACGTGGCGTTGCAAGAGCCACGCGCAGCGGTGCGGCGACCGCGTGTGGAACTGCTCTCAGTCAAAACATTAGCGGTCTGCGACGCCGGAGCGGATTTCCGATTTGGTCCCATAGTAAAAGTTGTTCATAGTGATGAGTACAATCTCCCATTTCGGTTTGTTGAGTGTTTACAATTTCAACCTGTATATTTTGCAGCAGTACACCACGGACCACCCCCCCCCCCCCCTTATGTTATTCATTGTTTTCCTGTTCATCCAAAGGTTGCGACGATAGATATCGCCATCAGCGATAAGACCGCCATTGTACCCTTTAATATACGATGTTGTATAAGAGGTTTGGTGTACAATATAGTATATTCTATTCTATGCTCCGCAAAATCGAGTAGCGTATGTTTAGTTTGGGGGTGCCAAAACGATCCCTATGAGAGAGTTTATCAAATCGGTCGAGCGCGTGTGCTGCACAATCAAGAAGATTACAGTGCACGCATCTCAAAATAGTAGGCACACGAGGGTGAGGCGGCTGCACACCTCAGTATAAAGCGAGTTCAGACTACACTATATTATGTAGGTATTTTATAGCATATAGCAAATACATATTGTATAGCACGACAATATTGCTCAGCATACATATTATATGGGCACGTTCACACAACGCTGTGTTATAAAGTATTGGCTTCCTTTAGGGCGTATACATAAAGGAAGCAGGTTACCAGCGCCATATAGCAGTGCTTATCGGGTCCGTGCAGGTAACCGCTCCATAAAGGAAGCGGGTAGAAGCAGGGGCTGGCATTTTTTAACAGAAATACGCCTTGTTCCAAATACAAATTCGCACAAATACAGTAACGATTGACGGCTTACCAGCGCTGATCGGAGCAGGTCGGAACTTGTCAGCGAAGTTCTGAGTTTGTCGGCACTTGTTCGCCACACAATATAGAGACTACCTTTTTTTTTCTTTTTTCTTTCTTGTGGAAATCCTCATTGATGCCCTTCGCCCGGAAAAGATGAAGGGATATGCCGGACTCTTACCGGCTAATAAGCCACGGTGTTCCTTCTCCTGACCCTTGGCTGGGGTCGCGGGATTCGCAGCTGCATGCACCGCGACCCCGGCAGGCCTTGGTCCTAGCGGACCTCTCCTACTGTGGGGCCTAGCCCAACGTCCTCCTGAGAGGCGCGCAAGTATAGAGACTACCTGCGCTGACTAACTGCGCGGATCAGCACCGACAAGCTTTCTACGTGTATACGCACTTACGCGATAAACTTGACCGATTCTCAGAGCTATATCGTACGATCCTTCATTACGGACGGACGAATCGCCGTCAAATAATTTGCTATACATAGTAGACCGGCTTGCGACATAGCGTATAGTGTGAACGTCATGCTATATAATTGTAGCTTATGGCGCAATATGCTTTACTGTAAAGCGAAATAGTATAGCGTAGTCTGAACTGTGGGCAATGTTAGGTGTATAAGTGTTGGAAATGAAGCAACTATTGAATTTAAATTGAGTCATTGGTGGTCGCAAGCGCAGCTGTGTAAGTACGTGCAGTCCGTTGTATTCGATTTTTAAATGTTGTAGATTTTTTTCTGTTGGGTAATTTTCAGTAATACTATAGGAGTTGGAATCGTGCCTGAGAAGCTCTTTTTCAATTAGTTGCATCGTCACTTACGGACTGTGGGTGTACAGTCAACAAAAAAAAGTTTATTAATATTTTGGGATTTCAAAATTAATTATGTAAGAAATTAATTGTGTTGTAAAGTAATTTTTACTTTTAAAAATAATTTTGACAATTGCTCTATGCTGTCTGTCTCGTCCTAGTTTCCTTACAGATCGATGATATATTTTATTCCTTGTATAAGGTGTTTAATAAAAATTGTCGTCCTATGGTTGTTTTTTCACTCCCCTTAAAACTCAGGCAGGTTCACAACAAATTGTAATAGGTATATCGTTATTTCGAACGAAAATAATAATTGGTGAGTTTCCATTTATAAAACAATTTTGAAACTTTGAGGAATCATCACGTTACGTAACATCACATCACGGTAACGGCTTTGATGTCGGGCGACCCCGCCCGTGTAGGTATTTACGCTGTCCTACGCAAATATGCTAGGGTTACCACAGTTAATAATACCTACCGATGCGACAATCCAACGCATAAAGCGAGAACTACATTAGGCCAACTCACACGTCTGAGACGTCTCATGTTTGTACAGTACGCGTAGAATAAGTTTGCTTCTCTGAAACCAGGCTTTGAGCGTTGTATTCCTCACTTCAGAGAGGCAAAGTTATTTGGTACTCGTAAAATAACTTTGCCGCTCTGAAAACAGGCTTTGAACGTTCTGTCCTCACTTTACACTGTTTCTGTGCACACCAAACCGACGCGCGTCGCCTATACGTGGCGAAGACTGTTATCGGTGAGATAAAAAAAAGGAAAACGGTAGGGTAACAACGCTTCCGACGTCTCAGACGTAGAGCTACACTATGCTCACGGCGTCAGACGCGCCCTTCCACCATACTGAGACTGGGTTTGCTGTATCGTCGTCGCATAGCATAGTTGCCATATAAAATATATGGGCTCCGAAGCATCCAGATCGGCGTACGTGGCTCTCGTCAGCCTTATGTAGTTTTAACTTAATTCTAAAGCCATTTAAGAAATAAAGCAGTACTTAATTCAACCACATGTCGCGGATTTTTGCGTTGTGACGTTCGCTTTTATGTATGTTGGCCCTTTATTCTCATCACAATAATTTGTAACTTAGATAACCGGTAAGGTACACCGAATAATGGGAAATTTTCCTCACATCACGGGGAAAGCTATGAAATTTTAGATCCTTGTCCTTTTTTGAAGTCAAATTACATCCGTGGTCAGAGCAGTTCGTGTTCACCATTATATTTCACGATAGAACTTACTAAACAACACTTAAAATATTTCAAAACATACTTGCGTCAACCCGCGTTGATCGATACCGCAAACTCGCCTAGTTTGCGGTACGTGGTCAGCGAGGCACAAGTACATTCGTTGCCCATCTGTATGCATTATAAAACTGTACTCTGACTGTACATAGGTACACGTATAACATTATCAATCTACTCCGTTGCACCCTCCGGCGATAATTCAACAAATAAACATATTCGTAGGGTGGGTTGTCAAGGGGAGACTGTAAAATAATTAGTTTGGGTCTGTTATAGTGTTAGTAAACAGTGTTTGTTTGTATTTGAGGGTTCATGGTCATGGATAGAAATGTACAATTGATACTTAGACATTTATTTTCCGTATTAGATTATTGCTGATAAAAGTACTGGGTTATAGGTTTGTTTTATTAGCTTAAGGTTAATAGAACTTTTATTTAACGGTTTTCCTTACTGAAAAGGAATTTATTTACACAAACAATATTTTCATAATTACATACAAATAAAGAAAAATTGTGTGACAACGTTACCCGAAGGCTGGCCTCTACCTTGGTCAAACGATTAGCATTGCCATACAACGCGGTAATGCTGCCAGTCTTCTGGGCACGTTACCAGTAGACAGCGATGCGGAGGAATATTTTGATGCCCTATTTTAGTTTATAGTTTTATTAGGATATATTTTATTGTTTTGGGTCCAAAATTATCTCAATGTTAGCTCAAGCTTACCTTTATTGTTCAAAATAGGTAGATATGTTTTAGTATACACAGATAACTATCTAAATGACGACCAGTAGCTTTTACACGAGTTATCCACAAAATAATTCAATACTAAAGTTATTACGAGATAATTAACACCAGCTTATTGTAATACGTACCCCATCCGCACAAACGTACGTGACGCTTCATGATACCACCATAGGGGAAATAATACGATTACGAAATAATAATGAACTTTTCCTCGAAGGAAAAGTATATCAAGAATATAATGGTTCGTTTGGATGTGGCATTTTGATGTTTATTTATTTATTTATTTATATACTCTTTATTGTACATAATACACCGGAAACAAAAGAAAAGGAATACAAATATTTACATAATATGTACAATGGGCGGTCTTATCGCACAAGGCGATCTCTTCCAGACAACCTTAGGATGGACTAAAAGAACGGAAAGAGATAAGGGCAGTCCTGGTGTAAAGTACGTATCGTACATAATATTACTTAGATATAATAACATAAAATACATATCAATAATTACACAAATAAATAAAAAGAAGACGTTACATACATGTATTAAACAAACTAATAAATAAATATATTTTAAATAAGAAAGTAGATGAAATCTGAGCAATAATCAAGAAATTGCAAATTAAAGAGACAAGTAATGCTCCTTCACTAACTTTTTAAACACTGGCAGTGATTGTGCACGTCTCACATTAAGTGGTAATGCATTCCACAAGCGAGCAGCTTGAACTGTAAAAGACTTATCTAAAAAGGAAGTGGATTGCTGTTGTAGTTTTAATTTAAGATTTTCTGATGATCTCAAGAACCTAGAATGTGTGTCACAGAGGAACTCGAAGCGTTCTTTAAGGTAAAACGGGGTGGAAGGATTAAAGAGAACATTGTAAAGTAGAGAAAGAATATGAGCATTCCGGCGAAGGCGAATAGGTAGCCATTTGAGCTTAGTACGAAATTCAGAAACATGATCATATTTACGCAAACCAAATATGAATCTGATGCAAAGATTTTGAAGTCGCTCAAGCTTTCCAAATTGTTCCTCAGTTAGATCAAGATAGCTGGCATCAGCATAGTCGAGGATGGGGAGAAGAAGAGATTGTGCTAGCGCAATTTTGGTGATGTTATGTAGTTTCAGTGAAGGTATTAATGTACCGTAGGTATTATCGTATAAAGAGTGGTTCATGGCTAACTTACAACCGCAAGGATCATACGATTTGCAAGGTTAAGCTGCCCTTACCGCAGTCAGTCTGTGGATGGGTGACCGTTCGATACACATTGAAAACTCTCACTAATGCACGAGTGTTATGTTGGTGCCCGAGCGCAAGCGAGGGCACTAAATTATCACGGGTGCATTAATTACTCACTTAAGCAAGGTGCGTAATCTACTTTTCTTTCAACTACCAATCTACATACCGTGATAAAATATCCATAAAACATTTTTTTAAACTTTTCTTGCTAAATATGAAGTAACAAAGTTTTACAATGGTACAAAATGCGCGCCATTTGTTTTTTTTTTCAGCCAGTATCTTTTTGATCTAATGCATACATTTTATATTGAACTTAATGGGAGACATTAAACCTCTGTGGTAAATGTATCTCAATACAAAAATAAAAAAGTGCATTAATGAAAAACAGTGCAACAATGAGCACATTTCTGCACTGTTTTGGTTCTAAGCAAAAAATACGTTCTTTGTGATCGATTTTGCAGTGATTAATGATAACATTACTACGTAGTTAAAAGAAAAAAAATATTTGTAGGCCTTATAAATACTTGTTCCGTTTGCGAATCGAAACCGCGATCCGTTGCGCAACAGCCAAGTCCTCAGACTCCATGGAATTCCATGTAGCGCATCAATTTGAAGAGCACCAATACGAATATTACTACTACTGGCATATGATTCTAATTGGTCTTCTTCAAAATTGGTACGCTAAAATAATGAAATGCGTCCTCAGACACATGCCAATTGTGTCCAATTTTTGAATCTTTTAATTTCTTTTCCTAACCTATTATAAGCCTAGTAAAATTATTGCCTATAATTTGATAAAACTTCAACAGTTTGAGATAAGAAAACGTCTACATCCGGTTCGTATACACGAACTTACCTAATTTCGTGAAAATGAAAATTGGATTTAATTTCAACATAAATTCCCAGTAATCCTTCCAACATTTTTAATTTCAAAATCAACATTACAATGAAAGAGGAAATATATCTGAAGTGAAAGAAACCTTACAAAAACTTCGTAAAACAAACATTGGTGTAACTCGACTGCCCGTTTCGGATTTCTCGGAAACCGAGGCAAAATTTTCTGATTAACTTTGAGAGCATTGATCGAAAGAAATTAATACTCTGTGGAGTTGTGGCAGGTTTCCACTAGAGTTTCTCTGTTGTATTAATCTATGTAGGAAGTTCGAAATGTTATAGCACGTGATTTATTTTTCTATTCGTTATAAGTTACACATATTTTTGTGCTAATATTGATCAAGACATTCGCATAGGGAGTGCCTTCGCTGCTGGCGCCAGTTGCCATTACGGATGCCGGCGAGGGTACCTACCAAACTGGCTGCCGGCACCGCGCCAACTTCATACAGTGTTTTTTTAAACCTTCAAGGCCTCTTAAAACTCTTCATGAGACGATTATTCATCACTTACTTTCATATTCACAATTAAAACAAATGAAAAACTTAAGGGGATGTCTGTTAGGTTGATTGATTGGGTTTCCAAAGCAGAGTCGACGGAGCCCCGCTGCGCAGGGCTCCTGTTTCTGTCTGCAGGGTTTAAAGTAACCTAACACAAAGAGTATGACGGGTTCTTCGTTCGCTCGCTTTGCTCGCTCATTCTAGCCCCCAGTCATCCCCTTCGGACCTAGTCTATCCGTGTCAGGGTGCCCCAAATTACCGAGCTTGCTTCGCACGCTCTTGGAATTAGTCAGTTGGAAGACTACTTACAGTGTTTGGCCCAAAATTGAACCTACCTTTCAACTAACATACCTACCGAACAACTTATTACCGCCGCCGGTGTTCATTTTGGGTGCCGGTAGCCGATGTTTTTATGTCAGCTGCCGGCAGTAATGTGCTGCCGGTTCCCAATGGTGTTATTTTTGGGTGCCGGCGCCGGCAGCGGAGCCACTCCCTATTCATATATAATTCATGTTTTGTCTCTGCATCTCCCTAAGGTCGACTGGTCGAAAATGCTTAAAGCATTAAGTCCGCCTCTGTACTAATTTTGTGCATAGGGAATAAATAAATAGAAACGAACTTTAAAAATAATAGCTCCCACTTAAAAAGGCTCAACTTTCAAATTAATAGTTTGCACTTCAATTTTAATACTTATACTTAACTCAAAAAGTTTTCTTATGATTTAGAGGCTTCAACTTCAAAGTCCCCCGCAATAAGAAATAAAATTACAGATAGCTGAAAAGTAGGTTAGGTTAAGTTAGAACTGTGACAACTCAACGCACGAGCCGAGCGAGCAAAGCAAGCAGTGTCGCGACCGGAAGCGGCTGGCAAGAGCCAGAAATGATTCGCTTCGCCGATCGCATTCCACAATTCGTTGACCACTCAACGCTGGGTGCGATTGTGGGACCGATTTGGAAAATTCTTCTTTTGTTTGAAAGGGTATACTTCCCAGGTGGTCCGATGGTCATCAGGTTAGGATCTGATGATGGGATTCTGGAGAAATCGAGGGAACTGAGAAGATTTGATGAAGACCCTCGGAGATTGACCACGGAACTCTTCAATGGATACAGCAAATTATCCGCGATTACTGTATTGTATATGCCACTTAAAATAGAAAAATAAAATTACTTTAAAAAACTCTTTTTGATGTCGGTTTTTCTTTTATTTTTAAAGTAATTTTATGATTAATTGTAAAGTGCTTTTAAATACATCCCATATTAATCTAAATATTTCGGAAAATAAAGTAGGGTATCATTTTATTAAGTTTCCGTAAGCCAAATGGCAAACACGGAATCTTTATAACAATAATTTTGTTATGATCGTTCGTCCGTCTGCCAATCACGCGTACATTTTACGGGTACCTTTAACTGGGTTTCTCGGGTACAAATACCACTTCTTTACAAGCAAGTATTGCTAACTACTAAAGATTATGACGCAAAAAACCACTCATAAATCTACCAACGATTTTGCATCAGCTCCAAAAAAGCATAAAAGATAAAATATCAACTCCACACTAACTCTATTAAAAAAATATTGCAAGACGGACTTGTTGACAGGCCGCCAACCTTCGGCACATCATTTATCAACGTCTGGCAGAAGAGCGGGGTATTATTAGCAACGACAAATGGTTGGCGATCGCTTATCTATTGATTCGAACATCCATTGGGTGGGATGTGTTAATATTGTGTCGGTTTTTTAGGGTTGCTTGGGATTTGGTTAATGTTCTTATTGATTTTGGATGTTTGGTAGAATTGTTATGTGCATCTGTAAAAAAATGTATAAAATTAAATTTGGTTCTTTTTCTTCATATGCAATCACTAGAATACAAGGTGTTGATCTGTATCCGAACCATATTAAAGGAGGTTACTATCCCTCCAATACTGAATATGAATCAATAAAAATCTATACCAAAATACCGGCCAAGTGCGAGTCGGATTCGTGCACGAAGGGTTCCGTACCATCTACAACGTTATTTTCACTTTATACGAAAACCGAGACACTCCAACAAGATTTTCATCAGAACTGCCTGAATATGTGTTATTTTTTAGTAAATCTCCAAATTACACCTTATTATGTCGCGTTAAGTTCGCTAAAACAGTGTGAAATGCCTGAGATGTGCTATGCAGGTGTTGTCTAATACACGGAAACTGACCGAGCGGACCATTTCAAGCCTCAAGGTGTCTATTCCCGTCAACTATTATGGGTAGAAACCTACTGAAACAAAATTGAAATTTAAGAAAAAAAAAAAACAAAAAAAAAGGTGTGTAAAAAATATGTCAATCGATTCTCCTAGTGATTCTGAACAAACTAGTTTCAGGTTTAGTATATACTAAAACTAACCTTGTATAAAAACGGCAAAAAAATCATGTCTGTTGTATGAGAGCACCCCTTATATATTTGTTTTATTTTAATTTAATTATTTATTTTTAAAGTGTCTATAACTAAATATTCTGTGAATATTTCAAGCGTCTACCTGTTGCCGTTATCAATATCGAGCAAAAACGAGCAAAAAAATCACGTTTGTTGTATGGGAGCCCCTTAAATATTTATTTTATTTAAAATGTCACTTACGGGATATCTTCCGTGATTACTGAGTCTCCGTGGTGACTGAGTCAACCCGCAATCATGGCGCTTGCAACAGCGTCGAAATATCGGAAACTCAAACAAATAAATAATGACGGAAGATATCCCGTAAGTGACATTTTAAATTTAGAGACAAACCGTGAAAGCTTAAAACAGTATTTATTTTATTGTATTTTTTTGCATTTGTTGTTATAGTGGCAAGAGAAATACATCATCTGTGAAAGTTTCAACTGTCTCACGGTTCATGAGATACAGCCTGGTGACAGACGGACAGACGGACAGCGGAGTCTCAGTAATAGGGTCCCGTTTTACCCTTTGGGTACGGAACCCTAAAAATTACATTTTCATTTTAAATATTTCTAAACAATCCAAATTCCCCCGTACGTCGCGTGTGACACACAAAAGGAAGCGTGTAAATCCGCCAAAAAAATAGGCAGAATTCGGCGAGACGAACGTGCTGCTTACGACTTATTCTCGAAGTCGTTTCTCAATTCGGAATTTATTCGCAAACCTTAGCTAATGGTTCTGACTGAAAATTTGTTTATTAAATAACTGCCCTCAGACCTCCGCAACCCAGTGACGGCGCAATGCAGGTTTCTAGAGGTTACACCAGTGGTCAGGCTTTTGAGCTTCTGACTACCCGTAACGACTGCCATAGGTATTCATATGATACCCGGAACCGATGGTTTAACGTGCTCTCCGAGGCACGGAGGGGCCGTTAAACCGTCTCGATGTGTAAAGAATGGTCACCCGTCCACAGACTGTGTAGTATCACCTTCATGATCGTCATCTTCACCGACTGGCCATTTCTATTTTTGTTATTTACGTACTAGGTATTGAATGCTCTACACATTCTTTAAACTGTAATGTAACAGACGGCGCAGGAGATCCTTGGGGCCGTCTGTTACATTACAGTTTGGCGCCCAGCGGGTAATGACACCCTAAAAATAAGCCTTCATTATCTATAATCTTTGGGTTTTCTAAGCGGTGCGGGTTATGACACCCTAAAAATAAGCCTTCATTATCTCATAATATATCCTTGTGGAGTATGTGCCATTGATCTCAAAGTAGTCGTGAGCCATATCCCCTCCCTCTGTTAGTGTGAGTGCTTGATTGTTTTGATAGAATGATGAATGTATGTGTCAAGGTAATATATTCCTAACCTCAAAATATATACAAGGTTAGTCGGAAAGGGGGTACTAATCCGAAGCCCACCTATAGTATTGCTGATGACTGTTTGAAAGCAAGTGTTAAAATTTCAAAATTCGATATTTTTTTTTTCCAAATAAAATGATTTTTATTTTAGCTTTTTCAAAACTTCTTCATCCCTGCTTTAGTTACAAATTCAGAAAATGGTGCTTCTAATTCATGACCCCAAATATGAGCTAAAATGTAAACACAGCTGATCGTAACTGGGGACAGATAGATTTTAGAGGTTTTATTTTGAGATTTTTGAACAACTGTTTCTCTTAAACTATTGACTTTTGGGAAAAGTTGTAGAACAAAAGTTACTCATTATTATGTGTACTTTAACACCCTTTCGGATTAGTACCCCCTTTCTGACTAACCTTGTAGATTGGAAAAAATTTGTTTTTCTAAGTAAAAAATTTTTTTTTTCCCGGTTTTTGGGGTAATGTAGTATCACCTTCATGATCGTCATCTTCACCGACTGGCCATTTCTATTTTTGTTATTTACGTACTAGGTATTGAATGCTCTACACATTCTTTACAACTGGTGTAGCAGACGTGCTCTCAGGAGATCCTAGGGCCGTCTGTCACATTACAACTGACCGCGGCAAATGCAGCAAATCGTATGATCCACGTGGTTGTTAATTAGCCACGAGCCCCTTTTTAAAGGACAAATACATAAATAAAAATAAATATTAGCCTGTAACTGTCCCACTGCTGGGTAAAGTCCTCTTCTCATACAGAGATGGAACGAGCATTGATCACCACGCTTGCTCATTGCGGGTTGGCGATTTCAGACCATAAGTCCAGGTTTCCTCACGATGTTTTCCTTCACCATTTGTCAGTGGTGTCTTAGATTAACTAAGGAAAAGAACATATGAAATTGAAAAAGTCACATTGGTACATGCCTGGATTTGAACCAGCAACCCGGTGCTTAACAAGCGGGGCTGTAACCTCCGGGCCACCACGACTAACGATTTTAAAGGATAATTATAATTTTTCTACAGAACCCAAACAACTGATGTACATACGTGACCATTTTTTATTATCCACGAACCGAATATTATGATAACATATTGTGGCTAAAATAATGGTTTTCATGGAAATTTCTTGCTTTAATATTGTATTTTACGAAATACGGAAAATATTCTAAGAATTTCACAAAGTCCTGAATTTATTTTGGGTTTCGTATTAACACGAGAAAAATCTTCTTCTGGAATATGAGATAAAATATGTGTTATTATTTTTATCTTTGGGCATAGGTGAGCGATAATTCTTGGAAGAAATCTTTTGTTTCTATGTTAACATTGTTTGGTTTAATATCATAGATTGGTTATTTTTACGTGTCTGTCACCAGGCAACATTTATTATTTATGTCGTATGTACCACAGTACACATAATTATAAGCTAAAGCAGTACCTCAACTTACTATAATCGCCTGAATTGACACACTCACATAGACATGCACTGTATACTGAGTCTAGTGCACTCTTTGTATGGGACTGTATTCCGATAATACCTTAGAAGTCTTGTTACAGTGCGTGTGTGTGAGTATGACAAATCGGACGATTGTAGGTAGTTGAAGTACTGGTTTAGCTTATATATATACTGTATAATAATATGTACGGCCGGTTTTTGAAATAATACGCCGGGAATGTTCGGGTATGATCGGCTAGCTTCGGTTTTGTAGAACGTTTTCTATGTCGTACGTTGCACTGTCAATTTGATTTCTATAAAGAGTTGTTAAAACCATTAGTTACGATCACAAATAACAATTTCAATAATAATAGTTGTGGTAGATAGACGAAAAAATAAATAAACGTCAACTGATAAACTGCTACAGGATACTATTAATTATTTGACTGTTAACATTTCCACTCTATATAATTACAGTTCTATAGTTCTATGTCCACACCAGTGCGCTTTCATGATCATCTTGCGTCTTCGTCTGACGCATGCGTGAAGCGTCATAGCGCATGCAATAGCGCATACCTTAATACTAGTTCGACAAAAGCGCATGCCCCTAGCGCACGCGAATCCGTCTATTCTATGTCGACTGACGATTGACCGAGGCGCACCGATGTAGACGATAAGCTGCATGTGTCAATGGCAATCAATATTGCAGGCGCTTGACGCAAGAGGAATTGAAAGTTGAAAGCGCAAGATGAACGTGAACTTCCCAGTCAAAGCCATTTTTTACTGGGAATGGCAGAATCAGTCTAGTGTTGACTTATAGGTCACGGTGAATCATATTTCATGATTCACCGTGTTTCATGTCATATGTACGTTCTTAATCTAAGACGCTACTGACGGTGAAAGAAAACATCATGACGATACCTGGACTTAGTGGTCTGAAATTACTAACCCGCAGTGAGCAAGTGTGGTGATCAATGCTCGTTCCTCCTTTGTATGCAAAGAGTCCTTTGCCCTGTAATGGGACAGTTACAGGCTAATATTTATATTTAGATTATTTCATAATGCCTCGTTTCTCTAGTGGTCGCAAGCGCGACTGCTAAGCGTGAGGTCCTAGGTTCGATCCCCAGGTCGGGCAAAGTGTTATTGGGTTTTTCCATGTGGAAATTCTCAGTAGCAGCCTGGAGTATAGATTAGTGCCCATCATCATCATTCAGCCGAAAGATGTCCACTGCTGGACATAGGCCTCCCCAAAAGGGGGGATTTGCCGTAATCGCCAGGTTGTCGCCTTTTAAGTACGTCCGGCGCACCCTGGGCAGTCAGCCTCGCTACCAACTTGTTGACTGGCTAATATTTTCACCACAGCATGAGCTATTTTCGTATAGCTCGTGCTGACACGAGAGAAGAAGAAGAAGACGACACCCGCGGGAAGAGATTGGGTAGTGCTATTCTTTAAGTCCGGCAGACACGAGACGATGAGTGCCCGGTTGATGGCAATAGGCTTGCCCTCTATTACATGGGACTTAAATATAGCGACGAAATGAGGGTGTAGTATACTCCTCTGCCCACCCCTTCAGGAAATACAGGCGTGATGTTATTTGTATTTATTTTTATATCCGGTGTGAATTACTTATATTTATTTATTCACTTGTTTTTATATCTGAGTGTGAATATTATCGGACATCGCTTGAAGCGCTTCAATGAATACTCACACGGTTTTGGTTGAAGCGCTGAAAGTATTGCGGTTTTGAGTATCAGGTTGGAATGTAGTGTCGGGATATCGCGGGTTGAATTTCATCAGTGAAATACAACAGCGTTTACGCAATGGGAGCGTTAACACGTCTGTTGAATAGGGGTCTTCAATACTGAGTATGCAAGGTGGAAACGTTAAGTGTCAACAGGCGATTATTTTGTTATTTTTACAGATATTGAAAAACTAAAAAGGAAAAGAGATACCTACACAAAAGACAAAGAAAGAAATAAAAGAAAAAATAAAAGAAAGAAAAAAATATTTAATGACGCAGAGAGCAAAGACACACAGCGTGACTCGATGGAAGTTGGAGAAATCGTCATGAAATTTTATGTCTTGTCCAAATTAAAGCCTCGAGTAGAATTAGCCTCAAATGTATTTTTTACTGACATCTTGAATTTATTTATTAATCCCGAAAGTCCTGGGATTTGTAAAGGTGAATGACCAAAAGTGGTACCAAAAAGTCTCATGTATCAAGATCAAAATATTATAGTAGGTAACTATTTTCATAATTTTTTACGACATTACACGTCGATTTTTGAACAGGGAATTTAATTTAAACTAAAAAAGTGTTGATGTTGTTTTATTCCCTTTACATGACGTTCCGTTTCACATGATTTATGATTACCTTGAATTTTGATTGTCATGATCACATCTTTCAAAAATATGTAAAAAAAAATATATTTTGCCGATTCTACATTAATTAAAAACAACTAGAACAGATTAGAATTTTTATTTCAACCATTATAATTTTTTATCTATGGTTAATTGGTCGTTCACAGCCGGTCATAGAGATGTAGAATGCGATAGATGCAGATCACTGTTTTTTAGAGCAATAATAAATCGTATATGACATGTCCACATTGTCAGGTTATTCAGATTATTTCTAAAATTTCCGAAACTCGCGTTTTGTTTACAAAAAGTACTTTTGTAGGAGTTAATATGATAAGTGTAGTCTATAAAAATCAAAGTTTGACTTTGATGCAGCATGGTACGGGACTCCATACATCCATGAGCATTGTCCTTTAATCTCAAAAAAATCGGGACTAAAATACAGCCGGGATCCCGGGATCCCGAATCCCGGGATCGAATCCTCAAGGTGCAACTAAGGTCAAACGTGACTATGTCAAATTATAATAAGAAACCTATCAGTTGCTATATTATTTATCTAGGATAGTCATTTCTATTCGATAGAGGAAGGCCTGATATAATAGTTATGACCTGATTCTCCAAATTCAATAACACCAAGGGTCTTTATGGACTCTGTGTCTCCAAATACGATACGTTGGTTGATCGTGTGGTAGTAACACACTGTTACACGGTTCTCCCTTACAACCCCCCCACGCCCCCCTCATTTGCATGGCCTGAGCGGGCGATCTCAGCGCTCCTGCGGTTTGTTAATCTTTTAATGGAATTAACCCACGCCCGCCGATGTCACTAGCAAAATAGCGGTGGGAGAGAACTAAAGAACTGGAAGTGGCTTGATTTTGGGTTAAAAGTGCGTTTTTTGTAAGATGGTGAGTGTAGCCCGGTAAGAGCGGTTACTGCATCCGATACGAATCCGTGAAAATACGTTCCGAAGTAGTCATAGAACTATTTGTATGGTAGTTTACGCACTAGATCCGACTTCCGTCATCCGATTTCTCTCCGTCATCCGTGAGTCTCCAATTCGGAAGAAATATTGACGGACCGAAGTAGCTGTAGTACTGTTTGTATGAACGCTTTCGCATTACCTCGGATTCAAATCGGACATATGCCAAAAATGGCCTCTGAATTGCTTGGATTTGGATCAGAGATCGGATTAGTACGTAAGCAATATCCGAATTCGGTCCGAGATTATTAGACACCAGATCCGTATTTTCACGAATTCGGATCGGATGCAGTGCGAAAAGCAATACCTGAATTCGGTCCGAGTTTTTAATATCCGTATTTTCACGGATCCGAATCAGATGCAGTGCGTAATCGCTCTAAGGGGTTGAAAGGATGGCTCTTGACGTTTAAGATTCTAGTTGTATTGAAGTCTGCTCTTTTCGAAAAGGGAAACAAATGTAGTCTAGAGTATTTAATTCTTGTTCTAGCCAGTTTCAGTGTTCTAACCTCTTAATGGCCAACGACGTGTACTTGCGGCGGCTTCCATTTTTAATCTATAGTGTCTGTTTCTTGTAATTGATCAGTTGAATGAACAGACTGGTTGCCAATTTAAAAGAACCTTCACGAGTGAGGTCACTTAAGTACGTCCGGCGTATCCTGGGCAGTCAGTCTCTTTACCAACATTGCTGACTGGCTAATCTTTTCACCACAGGATCGGCTATTCTCGTATAGCTTGTGCTGACATGAGAGTAAAAGAAGTCAGTCTTCGATGAACCAGATTCAAGGTACAGTTACTTTGTAACCACTTGATATTACAATACCTCACGGAGAACCTGGTGTTGTGGCACAATTATGAGGAGTTTCTTTATAAAAATGGACGGTGATACGTTAAGATATGTATTATGTACTGTACATAATAGTAGGTGTACTGCAACCGTACACCCACATTTTGCCAGTGACGATATTTAGTCTCGCTCTCTCAATTAAAAGCTCGGAAATGCTATTGAGAATTTTGGACAGAAAAAAAAAATACTTGACACCGGAATCGAATTCAGGAAAAGCTACGCTTTTGGAAGCTGCCCGAGCGACCACTAGACCAAAGACTCATTTATTCCAACTACGCTCAACTAAATTCCAAAACTACGTCCAACTATCAAGGTACTATCGTTGCCACTTCTATATACACTTACTCGGTACATTCGCCTAGTAGATTGTTTCGTTCCTTGCATAATTACTTAGCTTTTGTTACTTAATTACAAAGAGAGGAGTGAGGTTTTTAGCACAATGAGATGAACGGTTAAAAGGCTGATTTATATTATTTGCAACGGCATACCTAAATATTGTTAACAAGACTATCCTAAAAGTCTTAAAAGTAATGCAGAAACAGTCTCCAGTAAATTAAGACAATTTAGAGCCTTAAAACCAACAACACATTTCCTTTCTTCAGCTTTGGTTAGCTAGAAACATCTGAATCTCCATTTGTTGCATCTACGGGTTGTAGGCATATGTAGATATAGATTTTATTTACTAGTTGTTTTACTAGTTATTTTGTTTACTAGTTAGGCACCACGAGTGACGATACTTCAGTGCGTCCGGCGTACCCTGGGCAGTTAGCCTCGCTACCATACTTGCTGACTGGCTAATCTTTTCACCACGGCATGAGCTATTCTTGTATAGTTCCTGCCGACCTGATAGAAGAAGAAGATTTACTAGTTTTATGTGTACAGAGGGTATCCCCGGCCGAGTGGTTCAAAGGAAAATGTGGAATAGGAGGTCATAATTACCACATCAAAAAACAAAAAAAAAAACTATAATTATTTTTAAAAAAATGACCAATTTTGATGTTGATAGGAATAATCATAATTTAAAAATGTGTCCATAAAGCAAAGACTCTAAAATTTTCCCTGTTTGATTTTGAATAGTCAAGGCATTTTTGCATTAATGTGCACAAATCCACCGGAACATTAAATTCAAATAAAAGTGTAAACGTACAATATCTAAAAATGGTGATATTTTCTATACTAGTAAGGATAGTCTTATCATATAACTGTTATTGAAGAGGTAATATGACCTCTTTTTCCAAATTTTCCTTTGGGCCGCCTGGTCCGGAACTCCCTCTATAGGCCACAGCCTTAGAGCATATACCTATATGCTCTAAGGCCACAGCAGGGCTTCCCAAACTTATTTTAACTGTGACGCCCTTGGGAAGTTGCCATATTTTTGCGACGCCCTGGCCTTCTTGCCATACATTTACCTACTAGTTGTAGTTCTAGCCTAATAACAATTTGTCAGAAAAACTCCAAATAGCATCTAATTTTTTTATTACAAAATTAAGAACAAAACATAAAAACAAAAATGAAAGCAAACAAAAAAGATAAAAAGCAAGCACACCCTTTTTTATCTCTTTTTGTTTGGTATTAATGAGATGGATGTGCTTGCTTTTCTGAGCATAGTTTCTCAAAACGAGGCCTATTTAGATCACCTCACGACGCCCCTGGGATAATACTGCGGCGCCCCAGGGCGTCGCGACGCACAGTTAGGGAATCCCTGGGCCACAGTAACCGCTTTCCATCAGGTAGACCGTTAGCCTGTGTGCTAACCAATTATAATACAAAAAAAAACACAACTTACGTATTAGGACAGCTAAAATCGTCGAACTAGCATGCCTCAACCTTGAAAAGCATGCTAAACTTTCGGACTATCTACCAGCTCCATGCAAATTTCAAAGACAGTCATTCAGATGCATGTCTTGTAACTGGTCTAACTTTATGCAACTACCAGAAAATTACAACAGCTAACTTGTTGGTAGACAAAGTTTAAGTGAGTGTATGCAGGTAAGTTAGCGACTCGTCACAGCCGCTTAGTAAGCTAATCTTTAACTTAAACAAGCTATTCTGTTGCTTAACAAGTTACGATAGAGGTTACAGAATTTTGATTCCATGAAATCAAAAATTCAAGAAAACTGTGTGGTGTTCTTCGTGTCTAACAATTTTGTTGATGACGTCATCTCCACTATATATTATTATCAGTCCGAGCAATACTATTATAATTGTATTATAATTGTTGTAAACTTGTTAAAGAAAATAAACAATTTGAATTTGAATACAGTAATCTTCCTGTTCTTCTTCGTGTTGGCGTGACCTCAGACGGGTCTTTAATAGTACAGGTGCTATCGCACAATGAGCAGGACAATAGGTGAGGCATCGTCTGTGGTTATCATAATCACCACAGTCGGTTTGATTGATGATCGCAACGTCAATAGCGTTGTCAGAGGACGCACACGGGTCTTTAATAGTGCAGGTGTTATCACACAGTGAGCGGGACAAGAGGTGAGGCATCGTCTGTTGTACTCATAATCACCTCGCTCGGTTGGATTGGTGATCGCAGCGTTAACAGCATTGTCTGAGGCCTTACATGGGTCTTTGATAGTGCCGGTGTTATCGCAGTGAGCAGGACAAGAGGTGAGACGTTGTCTGTGGTTCTCATAATCACTACGCTCGATTGAATTGGTGATTGTGGCGTCAACAGCATTGTCACATGCCTCACACGGGAATCTGATAGTACAGGTGTTACCGCACAGTGAGTAGGACAAAAGGTGAAGCATCGTCTGTGGTTTTCATAATCACCATGCTCGGTTGTATTGTTGATCGCTATCTATTGTTATTGATGCTGGTTTGTACTACCACCGATATTCTTGGTATACAGGGCGTCCCACGACTTTGCCACATGGAGGGAAAGCACCTTAAATACTGTAGATAGAAAAAGAATCTGAATGAAGACTTCGTTTTTATTTTAAGAGCAATACGAACTGCATTCAAAGAATTTTAAATAATCACCTGTCTGAACCGGGAATCAAACCCGCTAAATGTGAAAACAAAAAAAAAACAAATTTTATTATACTGATCGAAAGGCTCGATCTGATACATTTATTTCTTCTAAATAACATAGCATCTAAAATAAAGTTTTCACATTTAGCGGGTTCGATTCCCGGTTCAGACAGGTGATTATTTAAATTTTTTTGAATGCAGTTCGTATTGTTTTTAAAATAAAAATGAAGTCTTCATTCAGTACATTTTTCTATCTACAGTATTTAAGGTACTTCCCCTCCATGTGGCAAAGTCGTGGGACGCCCTGTATACTTTCGTCTTTTACGTCATCCATAACAGAGTAGCTCATTATTAGCCGGAAAAGCATGAGAATTCGTGTAACAGATCGAATTAAATTGGACTCAACAACATCCTCACGAAATCAACGGGATATCCTGTGTGTGGACGGACTGGAATATAAAACTTCCTCACTTCACGCTAGGAATAGACGTGTGTTGTAAGATTCAATAAAACCTAGCACGCATGGCAGTAGGATCTGTACGGTCCACCTGGCTAACTACCACCCTCACTCTTAAGTACGGCGCCACGCAATTGTCTATGTTTCGACGTATGTGTAGAGCTAGAGAAGTATAGGGGAATCGTGTTAAGAAACCATTGTGGTATCCAGAACCGAAGCGATCTGTACCACTCAATGCTTTATAATGTAATTCTTTCTTATTAATTTATTATTAGGTATTAAAATCGCCCATAATCTTGCCGTAACCATTGCGATTTGCACCACAGTAGTTTTTGGCTAGATTATGGGCGATTTCAGCCCAAAACCATTGTGCAAAACAGAACTGCCGAGCTCTGTACCACGCAATGCTTTCGGGATGAATTACATTATAAAGCATTGAGTGGTGCAGATCGCTCCAGTTCTGGATACCACAATGTTTTTTGAATACGCATTTGGGAATCCGTCTATATATCTGTTACTTGGATTCGTGTGCTATATCTTACACCCTGTCTGCACTTATCTAGGTGCGACGAGGGTCAAATGCGACAACCTTTTAGACTTTGATAATCAGTCAATTAACTTATAGAACGAGCTCGACGGAATACAATAACAAGTAATTAAATTCCGTGTTTCATTTAAAATTTCTAAACAGTCTATACAACGACATTTTCCTCAATTTATTTACCAAAATGTAAGTCAAGGACTTTTTAGGTGTAATTGTTGAAAATAATATCAGATATGATGAATTGAAAATAATATCATTTTCTCTTTTGTCGATTTCAATAGCGTATTTTAATATGCTATACTCGTAGGTATGTGAATTCTGATCTGCATGACTGAAGTTGAAACAATATCTGAAAGGCCAATTAAAAAGTTATATTGAGATTGTTTCATTCGTTTTCAGAGCAAGATATCTGTACAGTAATATACATAAGTACTTTAAAAAAAGTCGGACTCGCGCACGAAGGGTTCCGTACCATTATCTACAGGGTGTTAACAAATTCGTGTAATTCCTTCAAACCACATGATCTATTAATGATATAGATTAACCCCGAACGGGATTTAGTTTGATTGAAAATAAAAATAAACTTTTTTTTCCCAAATACATTTTTTATGTGATAGAAAATTTCGATGCCATGCATAAATTAATGAAGGCACGGCGACACAGCTGACGGGCACAACTAGCGCGATATCGCTACATGCAGTCAATTAACTTGGGACGCTAAAGTTACTCAGATACAGAATACCATGGTTCATTTTTTGAAAACTTGTTTTTGTTCATTCTGAAAAAAACCTATGCAGGGTCATTCAGTGTCACTAGTAGATTACGCGGTTTGAAGGAATTACACGAATTCTTTAACACCCTGTATAAAAAATCATGTCTGTTGTATGGGAGCCCCCCCTTAAATATTTGTTTTATTTTAATTTAATTATTTATTTTTAAAGTGAATATATAACTTAATATTCTGTGAATATTTCAAGTGTCTACCTGTTGCTGTTATCAATATCGAGCAAAAACGAGCAAAAAAATTAAGTTTGTTGTATGGGAGCCACTTAAAATATTTATTTTATTGTTTTTTAGTATATGTTGTTATAGCGGCAACAGAAACACATCATCTGTGAAAATTTCAACCGTCTAACTGTCACGGTTCATGAGATACAGCCTGGTGACAGACGGACAGACAGATGGACAGACAGACGGACAGAAGAGTCTTAGTAATAGGGTCCCGTTTTACCCTTTCGGTACGGAACCCTAAAAAAGAGTCGTGTAAGCGGGCCTTAAAAACCGTTTTTGCTAATTGACAGATCATCCATTTTGAAGTCAGATAAAAGGTCATTTAACATTCTTCCTTATAAACACAAGCCAACATCTCATTCTAAAAAAAGACATTATGAACATTCTTTAGAACATAACGTCGACAGTAAATGAAAATAAATATCTTTTATCAAAAGCAAAAAGAAAGACTAATGTTTATTCTTTTCTCGTATCGTAAAGGGAAGTGGGAGAGTTCAATCAATTCACCTAATTTTATTTCACGTTCATTCCGACCGCATTGAATGAAGACGTCTAGATAGGGAGGTACAGACGGCAAAGGAAATAAGTTGACACACCAAACAGCTAAAGTTCACTCATACATCGCTTCAATGAACCTGTTGTGTAGGACTTTCGCCTTTTACCACGTTTGGCAAACGGGCTCGGGTCTTCGCACTGTTTTTTTTTGACAGACAGGGCAGGGCACTGCTAGCTATGCTCTTCAAATAATCCTTTGTGCCCGGTTCCTATGGACAAAAATGAATCGTTTTGCTTACCAATTTTTTATTAAGCATTGTTTTTACCAAACTGGGCATATAAATTAACTCATAAGCTAATTTTACCTGTGATAAAAGTTACTAACGTAAGGAAGAGCGTATGCACAGCAATGGGGTCTTTGTTTTATTACTGGTAAAGATACAAGAGTCTTCATTAGTCGACTTTAAAACCTATAGATGTGAAAAAGTTGGTTATTCTTCGTCAGAAACTTCTCCGTAAATTAATTACATCAGCATTTTAACTCTGTGGATTTACTGAATGGCCATTTCGTCCAAGTTGTTGCCACCTCGCGCCTAGCCGCATCTTGTGCGTAAAAAGTTATTACGCACCTGATAACCAATGTCCGTTCGCTGCCTGCATACTAAACTCTGTTGTCGTGTGTACACAGTATTGGGCTACCTCGCAATGTAGATTATTTAGATTAGTTTTTAGGTTAGAATTGTGGCAGCATGGTTCCGTACTTTGTGAATTGTGTTTTATATTCAACTGTGCAAGCTCAAGTGCAGCTATGTATAGGGTAGATAGTTTAACTGGACTAGGAATCTGTATTGCACAGTTATTATAATAATAGCAGTTTTGTGTAGGAAATTATCAAGAGACTTTAAAACAGACAAAAAAAGTTGCACGATCGAAAAAAAATATATTTTTGTAACATCAGCACCACTTGTTATAGGTAATTCTAGCCTAAACCACACGATATTGAAGTATGTGTTGATTATCAGAACACCCTCCGTCGCCCCGTCACCCAAACATATTTCGTCATATTACTAAACTACTTTAGTAATTTCCCGAAAATACTAGACTCGGTTTGTAGTTTCGCGAAATTATAACATCATTTTTGTTCAGTTAGTTTGCGTTAAGATGACTAGCTAACTAGCTGAGCAAAGTTTTTTTTTTAAGTCCTTTCCCCACACCAAGATTTCTCTTGTAACGTGGGTGCGTTTACAGACACAAATCTCACAAACAAACGCCCAGACCCGAAACAACCATTTGTAGGCCATACAAATTTTTGTTCCGTGTGGGAATCGAACCCACGACCCGTAGCGCAGAAGCCAATCGCTTAGCCACTGTACCAAAAGTTTCGTCAAATTTCACAAAAACACTAAAACTCAGTTCGTAGTTTCGCGAAATTACTAGATCTGTTCAGTAAGATCGCGTAAATATGACTTGTAGGTACCTATAAATACGTAATATTTCGAACCGCGAAACTCCACGCGTGTTCGCTAAAATTCGGATTACCAACTCCGCCTAAGATACACAGAGAAACGATTATAGAATAACAAAACATGGACCCAGCTCCAGCATTAATAGAATTTCAAAAGGTCACCTTTCGCATCATATTCTTATAATAACAAATTATACAGTTGACCCTTAATTATTTACTGTACAAAGTAGCAACACAGAGGCCAGATACTAATTAAAAAATTGCATTAAAAACACATTTAAAAGCTTCCAACACAGTTGAAACATTTTTTTCTCAGTTTGCAGCCATGTCACGTTAAAAATAAGTGCAGAAGTTCCTCTCGAACTTTGGTGTTGGTAGAATGGTTTTTAAACGCAATATAATTATTATGTCAATGTCAAACGCACGTCACTTTTGACGTTTATCATTTCCCTCTCTTACGCTCGAATGGTTGCCTTGCATAGACGTTATATTTACTGTTATCACACTATATCCCTTCAAATTCTGTGGAATCGTTTTATTTGTACCATATAACCACTATTTCGTTACACACATGCCTTGCCTCTTTCTCAATTATGTACGGGCCGGGAGCCTGCCGTTTTGCCAAAATTATTTTGACCATATTTCATTACCCAAACGCATTTTAGCAACCTTTTTTTATACCAATGCAACATTTTTGAATAATTTTAGAACGCATATTTGCATTTGGTAAAATTTTTACTCGGCAGAATATTATCAAGGATAATATCATTAAGGCATTTGGTCTTTAGTCAAATGATTTATTACAGCAAACAATCTTTAGACAATAAACATTTAGTCAAATTATTGTAACACGCTTATATCTTTTTTAAACCGAAACGGCTAGGTTAGGTTAGAACTGACCACACAACGCACGAGCCGAGCGAGCGAAGCGAGCGTGCCGCGGCAGCGACCGGCGAGTGCTAGAAACATAATTAATTTTTTATTTTGAGTAAAATGTGTTATACCAACTGAAATATTTGACTACATTAAAATTGGTAAAAGTACTAGTTGGTAAGCAAGTTATTGTTTAAACGTTAATTTGCCAAACATTAGGTTTGCGTTACAATTTATTTGTGAAGAGTTTATTTGCTAAGTAGTAATTTGGCAAATGAAATTGTGCGGAAACTTGTTTGGAAAGTGAAAATTTAGCAATTTTTTTTCGATAAAACAAGTGTAACCCGTACGGGCCACTCTAGTACTGCATTCTATCTAAGCCTACTGGCTTAATACCAAGAGTTTTACACGATGCAACTGCCGTTTCACCTCTTCAACCTCAGTAGTATTAAGGTATAAGTGTTTAAATAATACAATTAATAGTCTTCCGACAGCCTCTTACGTGTCCTCTGAAACGGCCGGACGGTCCTCTATTGGCGAGAATCAATTTGAAAAAAGGTTAATGATCTTTTTGAGTTTTTCATTGATTTAAAACTGTTATTAAAAAAGAAAACATTGGTAAAGTGAAATCAAAATTTCCAATTTAATTCTACGTTAATATTGTTTACAAAACATGACAATTTTTAAATAAAATACTATGTTTTTAATAAATCACCATAATATTGCTTAATTTTTTTAATTGCTTTGTTTGGGGGTCAGTCTATTACAAAACTCGACCGAAGCCCTCGTAGATTGAAGGTTCAGCGTGGAAACCTACAAGTATTAATGTGTGCTATTTTTACTGTGCATCCAGTCGGCCTTTTGTACTTACATTTTGATGTGGTCGTGTCAACCCACACCGGGCATATAGACCGAATGAATTAATTCTCCCCAGCCGGACCACTGAAGGGTTGAAAGTCTGTCAGTGTAACCAATTCCTCTTAATTAGACGGTCTCATGGACCTTTTAACTTTTCCATTCGGCTTTGGTATAAAAATATACAAGTGTGTTTAAAAATTAAGTTGGAAATGTGTTTAATGACGTGAAAGCAATGGCTTGCGTTTGGACGGTATACATGCATTAATTTTAATTAATTACTCAATTTAAGTTAGCTGTTTTTCACAAGTTTTCTACTAACTAGCTAAATGCTTTCCTAGTTCATGATTTCAGCATTAAATCATATTGTAATAAGTTAGAACAAGAACAATATGATTCAGGGAAAGTGGAAACCATAGATTTAGAAAAGTGCAGACGATTATGTGAAACAGCATAACCGACAATTCTTGTTCTAAGTATGACAACTAATTGAGAAGTAAGTGAATAAGTTTTTGTATTCTCATTCCTTTGAAAAAATAATAAAACTTCTTAAATAGTTTATAAAATACTTTTTATTTGAATAAGCTATCATTCTTAGTTTCCGAAATATTAAAGTTAATGTTGGTGACCAGGGGGGTTACCATGATCATAGCAGGAATGTTTTAATATTATTACGAGAGTGGGTAAGAGATGGCGCTAGAGAGCTGTCTAGCGCTGTCACTCTCCCACTCTCGGAATAATATTAAAACATTCCTGCTCTAAGAGATAATGGTAACCCCCCTGAGAGCCAATTTGACTAACAAAATTGTTGCCAAACGCAAACGAACCACAACCGTCAGTCAGTTTTTGTTTTCGAAAACTGTCAAAATGATTGGTTTTGTTTTTTGTGTCAGACAATTTGACAGCTTTTGAAATTGAAAACTGTCTGAATGAATGGTTCGGCCGGATAAAGGAAGCAGGTAACCAGCGCCGACCTACCAGCGCTTATCGGTACTGGTCCGTGCAGGTAACCGCTACATAAAGGAAGCGGGTAGAAGCAGGGGCTGGCATTTTTTAGCAAAATCACGCCTTGTTCCCTTGCAAATACAGCAACAAATGACGGCTTACCAGCGCTGATCGGAGCAGGTCGGAACTTGTCGGCGAAGTTCGGAGTTTGTCGGCGCTGGTTCGTCACACAGTATAGAGACTACCTGCGCCGACTAACAGCGCGGACCAGCACCGACAAGCGCGGGCAGATCGGCGCCGGCAACCCGTTTTCTACGTTTATACACACATACGCTATATTGCAAGCCGGTCTACTGTGTATACCAATCCAGTTATTTGACGGCGATCCATCGGGCGACAGACGAAATAGAAGTGAGGCGGGCGGGTAACGGAGAATCGTACGATATAGCTCTGAAAATCGCTCAAGTTTACCGCGTACAGCAAACCAATGCGTTGTGTGAACGTGTCCATATAAAGTATAAAGAAAAATATAAAAGCATTTACTCATCAAACTTGATAGAGATTAACATAACATTTCCCCTTAATTGACCGGGGAACGCCGCAGTTTTTCTTCCAACATCAAAAAGAAGTCCGTCTTTTAATTAAAGCCCACCCTATGATTGACGTTTAATTTTTTGTAGCGGATTGGATTTTGACAATTAAGAATAATGATGCTAGTTACCTACCCTTAAATTATGTAAAAAGTTTTGATGATCGGGGAAGAAATAGGGGTGACAGCTGATTGATTAAACGAAGCCATTATAAATCAGTGATAGTAGCCATTTTTCGTTACTTTTTTTGTTACTTTTTGGTTTTAGTTGAAGAAAGCGGTCTACCATGATTGGTGTTACGATCTATGTATACGGTTCCCCTGGCTAGCTACAACCCTCGCATTAAAGTCTGGAGCCAAGCAGTTTACTGTGTTCCGTTGTGTGTATATGAGAGCCAGGATGGTACTCGTATATCGGAATGCCACTATATCTCTGTTACTTGGATTTGTGTGCTCCATTTTAGACCCTGTCTGCGCTTATCATCAGGTGCGACTAGGGGAAACGTGACCAAGTCAAATAACAAAACAAAAATAAATACAAACAAAGAAGGTAGCTAAGATGGACTGGATGTGAAAGGCAAATGATGGGATGTTGTGACGCATCTTGAGAGAAATCTATGTCCAGCAATGTACTGCAATAGGTGGAGTTGATGATTAATAAGGGTCAAAATCAGTTAAACTTTTTCGGTACCAAAAATAACTTGCAATATAGGAAAGGGGCAAATGTAACTGCTATGTGATTTCTTCAAAACACTGAAACAGTACACCGAAACAGTACGCCGAAACAGTACGAAGGTTGGGTAACCAGTAGACCAGAATTAAAATGCGAACGATAATTTGAAAAGCCTCATTCCTAGTAGCCTATTTCTGTCCCACTGTCTTCTGTTCCTCTCAGAATGAAAAGGGTTTAGGCCGTAGACCATCACGCTGACCTGGTGCAGATAAACGGACTACACACACTATCGAGAACTTTGTAAATTCTTGATATAGGAAGCCGTTGACTTGTTCAACGGCCGATCTAGTGGTGTTGATATTTTGCGTGCAAGTGCTCCGGCACGAAAGTCACACCAGCAAGACCGATGAAGAACTGTGTGACTTAAAATAGCATTCCGTGTTGCTGCACAATCAGCAGTAAAAACCAACGGGCTATGTCTAAACTTTACGAAGTAAATGGAGATAATTAATCGAATGTCAGTTACGCTGTGAATTCTTGGCACTTAATAAATCTGAGTCGCTGTTAGTTCATGTTACGAGTGGCAGGTGTCACTTGTATCGCGATTCCAGAGTATTAAATACCTGATTGGAATTAATAGGATGGTATCATATGATAATTATTATTTAATTAAGTACCTACTGATCGTAGGTGGACGAATGACTAATGGCCGATTCCTATGATTTACCGAGCGTTATCTTTTCACCACAGCATGAGCTATTTTCGTATAGGTAGTGCTGACACGAGAGAAGAAGAAGACCGAGCGTTGTTGGTTAAAGAGGTGTGGTGCCAGTCGTAAAGAATAGCACAACCCTATCTCTTCTCATAGGTGTCGTAAAAGGCGACAAAGGGATTCACTATAGAATGGGCCATGATCGCCAACCCGCCTGCCAAGCGTGGCGATTATGGCAAATACCCCAACACGGATAGTGACGATGCTTGGAGGAGGCCTATGTCCAGTGGACGTCTTTCGGCTGAATGATGATGATGATGATATTGGTTAACACATTCGAGTCCACCGCACTTTTCATAGAGCTCAAACGCCATCCCGCCATACATATTGCTAGTGGACCTTTCAGGAGGGTCCTCGGCATTACATTTGCGCTAAGAGTGAACCCTCGAGGAGGGTTCCTGGCATTAGGTTAAAAACCTTGAAAAATACGCTACTACGTCGTAAAATAGGTGTTTGCTTGTTTCATGACGGCGAATTTTCCAAGAAAAACCTGCATTTAAAATGAGCCCTCCATGAGGGCACCCGGCATGGCGAATGCGACTACAAGGTCCCGGAGGGCATCCGGCACTGAACGTGTTAAAGTTAAGACTTTGTAAGTTAAGACTTTGTAACTGGACTTTGACTTTACCAATAATGAAGCGAAGACCCAATAGCTTTGTATAGCAAACCCTCCCATACGTTCGTAGCTATCACAGGTAAAATTAGCTTACGAGTCTATTTAAATGTCTAGTTTGGTAATCAAAAATGCTAGGATTGGTAAGCAAAACGTTCCGTTCTTGGCTATAGAAACCGGGCATACCTAAATAGCTATCGAAGACGAGATGACACTTCGCTCGACTTTTAAAAATAGTGCCAAAAACTACAAGGTCAGTCGAAAAGTGGGTACTAATCCGAAGGCTACTTAAAGTACCACTGATAACTGTTCTTAACCCCCGACGCAAAAAGAGGATGTTATAAGTTTGACCGCTATGTGTGTCTGTCTGTGGTACCGTAGCTCTTAAACAGGTGAACCGATTTGGGTGCGGTTTTTTTAAGCAAGTGTTCAAATTTCAATATTAGATCATTTTTATTTCCACGCAAATTAAATACCTATTATTTTAGGTTTTATTTTTAAATTCCATGTCCTTGCTTTCGCAACGAATTTTCCCTTTAAACACAGCTAATCATAGCTAAAGTTAAATCGATTTTAGTGTACAGGGTGGGCCATAAATTTTTGCACATTTGAAACTTGAATATAAATAAAACTACAACTGTTATTTTGTTGATAATTCATTTAATGTAATAAACGTATATTGAAATTTATTTTTCAAAAATGACATCGTCGATGTGTGTCCCGTCTCGTCGTTGGCACTCCTGCAATCGACTACGTAAACTTTGGAAAACTCGCTGACACATGTTGAGAGGGATCGCGGATATCTCCTCGTTGATGTTTTCTTTTAATTGGGATATGGTTGTCGGTTTATTAAGGTACACTCGACTTTTCAGGTATCCCCACAAGAAAAAATTGCAAGGTGTAAGGTCCGGGCTTCTTGGAGGCCATGGAATATCACCTCTGCGAGAAATCAATTTGTTAGGAAACATTTCTTTAACCACCGATAAAGTTACATTTGACGTATGGCACGTTGCTCCATCTTGTTGCATCCAAGTCCTGCTGTTGTATCCTTCAAATTCATGTAACTGTGGTGTCAAAAACTCTCGCAACATCTTCACGTTTTCCACTGAGTTCACAGTTACGTTATTTCCTTGATTATTTTCAAAGAAATACGGACCGATTATGCCCTTTGCTGATATGGCAGCCCATACTGTCGTTTTAGGCGAATGAAGTGGCTTTTGGTGTTTAAAGTGAGGGTTTTCACTGCTCCAATATCGACAATTGTGCTTGTATACGTGTCCATTGATGTGAAAATAGGTAGTAACGTAGGAATCGTTATTTTTGGAAACTTGTTTTACACAAAAAGCACGCTGTTGTCCCGTGAAGCGCTCCATCGTGACTAAAACTGCATGAAGCGACGCACAATTTCCCGCTACCAGCGCGCCCCTCCCTCTAACGGTTTTTGAGAAATCAAGTGTTGCTATTTGCAAAAATTTTTGGCCCAGCCTGTATTTTAATCTAGTGAATTTTGAGGAAAGTTGTAAAAAAAAGCTACGCATTATAATGGGCATTTTAATATGGATTAGTAGGTACTACCTTTCCGACTAACCGTGAATAATTGATGAAAAACAAACTAGCCTAACACAGACCACTATAAATCCCACCATTTAAAATAACGCTCTCACCTTTTTATTTCTATCCGAGTACATAATCAAAGCCATAAACTGTTCCTCAATATTTTTACAGGTAAAAATTAAGCCATGATGCTTCATCGCAACAGAAAATAACAACTGAATCTATTACACAATAAGAACCATTTTTGCTTGAATAAACAAAGGGAGAGCTATACTACGCATCCATATCGTGTATAGAGGATAAGCTATACTTTTCAAGCAAAACTTAACCTTATGACTTTAAAGATAAGGTTGAATGTTATATGTGGAGAGTTGAATCATTGTTGGGAACAGATAACAAAGGATGAATTTGCATAGAAATAAACAAGGGTTGATTTCTAACGATTTATGGGTATAGCAGCCTGAAATAGGCTTTGTTTTGATCTAACTAATGTCTGTCTTGCCTCAAGCTTGTGTCAAATTTAATCTTAGGTTAAGAAGACAGTGGATTGATGGGTAGAGTTGCGTAATAAAGAACAGAGTAAGCTAGGGAATATATGTCCGATATTTGTTTCCAATTGTCTGATCTGACTATCGGATCGGATTCATGTGTCCGATTTTTCTGACATCCGATCCGATAGTCGAATAGGGTATTTGACTGAAAAAAACTAATTAGTCCGTCAGTTAGATTTTCAAAAAATATTTAAACCGTATTTTTTCTTTTATCACGTAAATCAAAATTGACGAAGATACGACACTTTTAAAATTGGCAAAACGTCACAAGCAAGTACAATTTTTACGAGTACTTGCTTTTGACGGCACAAGCCCCCACTCTCGAGTTTTGATGCGTTTTATCTTTCCAAATATTTATAGATTTAACAAAAGAAAAAATACGTGTCCATTATTTTTCAAAACTCTAACTGGCGGACTAATTAGATTTGCAATTTATTGATGCTGTCAATATGCCTATTGGAACCGATCGGATGTGTAGGTATGCCTATTCAAGCAAATGAATGACGTGAAGGCCTTCCGATAGTCTGATCAGACTATCGGAATTTACTATCGGGGCTAAGTATCGGCCATCTATTATATCGTAGGTATATACAATTTATTTATTTGTATTTTAGGTTTATTTAGATTACTTAATTTCATGTGTTCTTATTTGTTACACCGTGAACTATCCCTCTCTATTTTTTCTCAAATAATGTCCATCCAAAGGTTGTCTGGCAGAAATCGCCTTGTGCGATAAGACCGTCCATTGTACGTCTCTATTTTTTTAGTAATGTTTCTTGTTTGTTTTGTGTACAATAAAGAGTATTGTATTGTATTTTCTATTCTCTCGGTTTAAGTTATTTAGGCATTGTAAATAGTGAAGAAGAGATTTTGTCAAGGAGTCTGCGACAACCGGTCTGACTTTTGGATATACAAGTTGAAATTGTAAACACTCGACAAACCGAAATGGGAGATTGTACTCATCACTATGAACAACTTTTACTATGGGACCAAAACGCAAATTGCGAAAAAAAAAACAGATGTTCCCTACATTTATGTTAGCATAACTCGTCAAAATATAGGGAACAGCAGTTTTTTTTTTTTTTGCGATTTCCTTTTTGGTCCCGTAGTAAAAGTTGTTCATAGTGATGAGTCAATATCCCATTTCGGTTTGTCGAGTGTTTACAATTTCACCCTATAAAGAATATAATAAAAAAAAAAAACTTTGTCACGTTTGTCCCCAATCGCTCCTGATGGGAAGCATACACAAGGTCTGAGATGGAGCACACGAATCTAAGGAATAGAGATAAAGAGGGATTCCCTTATACCCCTTCTGCCCTCTGGCTCTTCCATACACACGACGGAACACAGTAAACTTCTTGGCGCCGGACTTTAATGTGAGGGTGGTAGGAACTATGTGATCCGCCTGGCTAGCTACCACCTTCACATGAAAGTCCAGCGCCAAGTAGTTTACTGTGTTCCGTCGTGTATGTGAAAGCCAGAGGGATATAAATCCCTCTATATCTCTGTTACTTGGATTGTAGTGCTCCATCTGGTAGGTGGTAGCTAGCCAGGCGGACCGTATAGATCCTACAACCAAGCGTGCTGGGTTTTGTTGAATCTTACAACACGCGTCTGTTCACAGCGTTCGGTATGGAAGTTTTATTTGTATGCAGTGTTTAAAGTAACCTAACACGAAGGGGATGACGGAGGCTTCGTTCGCTCGCTCACTCTAGCCCCCGTCATCCCCTTCGAACCTAACCTATCCGTGTCGGAGTGCCCCAAATTCGGTATTAATGTTACTATTTCAGGAAAACAAGATTTGTTGAGCATTTATCCATTTTGGTAAGCAAAAAGAATATAAATACAACACGTACAATTATTCTGATGAGTGTGTATTTATTTTGAAACTTAAAACGTTGTTCTTTAGGCACCTTGGTACAGAGTGGGTAAATTTTATTTGAAGTTAATATATTTTACTTGGTACTTAATCTTGGGTGTACTACGCCATATCGAATGCCAAAACATCGAATATCAAATGATCGAACACCATAAATCGAATGTTCAAATAGTCGAACGTTCATTTCATCGAATGGTTAATAAATCGAACATTCAATAAATCGAACACTCAATACATCGAGTGTTCAAAACATCGAATGTTTGCTTGATCGAACGTTTAAAATATCGAATGTTTGTTTCATTGAACGTTCAACGCATCGCATATTCATTATATCGAAATATTAACATACTGACTCCACCAAAAAAATTTTTAGACCCTAAGGGTCTAAAAATTTTTTTGGTGAGCATTTAAATTGTACTCGTTTTATATTCTGGCCCGTCGTTACACTGGATAAATATAACTGCCTACCAAAGCTCGAAATCAACACGATATAATCGTTACAACCACGGATGACTTATCATAATAACTGTGATCAAGATGACATATAAGATAACGTGAGTTAATTAGTTTCTTAACGTTTACGGAGGAACAGTCGGTGATTGGAAGTCGCTTCGATTTTTCGCTTGACGAGTTTCTTTGATTTTTGTGTTGCTACCGGGGCCCAATTCTCCTAAAATAAATTGTTGCCAAACGCAATCGAACTACAACCGTCAGTCAGTTTTTGTTTTCGAAAACTTTCAAAATTATTGATTTTGTTTTTTGTGTCAAACAATTTGATAGCTTTTGAAATTGAGAACTGTCTGAATGAACGGTTCGGCCTTGGTTCGGTTGTGATTTATCAAGATTTATTTTAGGAGAATTAGGCCCCTGTTTCTACTTAGTTACTAGCTCATTATCTCTTTTATTCATTACACCTACTTATTAGACAGATTCTTAAATAACATAACATCACGCCTGTATTTTCCAAAGGGTTAGGCAGAGGTGTATAGTACACCTACAGGTGAATAGTAGTATGTATAGCACTGGCTAGTCGAGGAAGCGTCTTACAATTACGACGAATTCATGAAAGTCAATCTGTAACTCAGTACATAATCGTGTAGTTAATTTTTTTTGCCTTCATTATTAACTAGCTTTTGCCCGCAGCTTCGCTTGCGTGAAATTTTGAACCCGTTAAGTGACGATTTTCCATACAAACTTTCATCCCTTTTTATAGAGTTTCGAAAAATCCTTCCTTATTCCTTGTGTACATTATAAACGAAATCTCTGTGCAAAATTTACTACATACACATTCTAGGTCTAAGGGCAAACCCTTGCTGGTTGGGCGTTGATTTTGATTTTGGAATCAATCAGTCAGGACTTTTCTTTTCATTTATACAAGGTGTAACATAAATAATAAGTGTACCACCTCGTAAGGGGTCACTGTATTCATCATTATGAACAACTCATACTATGGGACAAAACCTGAAATCTCGAAAAAAAAACCAGCTGTTCTCTACATTAATGTTCGCATATCTCGTCAAAATGTAGGGAACAGCTGATTTTTTTTCGCGATTTCATGTTTGGTCCCACAGTAAAAGTTGTTCATAATGATGAGTACAGTGACCCCTTAAGAGGTTGTACACTTATTTATGTTACACCTTGTATAGATATAATTAGTATTTTTAGGTTAGTTCTTTACAATTGCCTTTTACATTATTTATTTTTTATTTAATTGAAATTCTTTTATTGAAATTGATATTATAAATTGCTCCGAACGTAAATATTTTATAGTTTTTTTTTTAAATCACCTGTACTTCTTAGACATGTTATTATTGATTGAATATGTTATTATATCTCTTTGGAGCTCACGGCTCATCTTCCGTGCGGAAGACGTCCGGTCCTTTGGAAGGCATACACGGGGACACAGGTCCAACGCGCAGAGGCCCCTTTGAGAACTTTAATCTAAAATGGGATGGGGCACCAACCGGGGACTATCCACGGCTGCACTATTGGAGTACCGTCATGGATCGTCCCAGGTGGGTGCAAGACTACTGTAAAATGTGGTGAAAAATATCTGGACTATGGGAAGGGGTGTTAGGTGGACTGGATAACTTCTATTGCCGGAAGAAAACGGCGTCTGCCTTTCAAGCTTAAATTTGAAATATATTGGCAGACGGTGACTCGCCAGCTCACTAGCTGGGCCCCCTGAAAAGCCGCCAGTACATAGGCGAAGGAGGCAACAGACGTGTGAGCGGCTAGAGGTGTAGAGAGGTGTGGCCCCGGTTTCGCCGTCGCGGGTCTAAAAGACCCGGAGTGGGTTTCCCCGCTATTACGCCATTAGACACTTCCACCCCCGAGCATATAGCTCTGGCGGCCCCCCTCTGGCCGGCCGATAAAGGCAAGACAGAGTTGAGAATCCTGCGGGCACTCTTGGGGTTCCACTCCAGCCAGCCAATAAAGGCAAACTGGAGACGAGGCCCTGACCGACTCTCTGAGGCAATATGGTACGCAGTGTCGCCACTCACCAACAGCTCGCCACAAGCTGCCCTGCGGTTTGTAAGCTTTTCATTAGACCTCATTACACATTTTTTATTACATGATGGGGTTGTAGAAAGCTAGTCTAATGTTCCCTCTGGTTTTACGTTAATCTCATGGTGAGATAACGCCTTTCCCAGAGGGGGGTTATTATATCATTATTATAATAATTTATTGTTAATTTAATGTCATGCAATCAACAATTACCAATAAATGATTGTTGACTTTGGATTGCTTAAAATTATGCCACATCTATGACGTGACCGGCAACAGAACAAAGATCGCTCAAAGTGCAAATGTTGGGCACAAAGAGCAGGACAATAAATAAGGCATAGTTTTGAGGGTCAGCTCCATACCTACATCCCATCACCGCATCTTGCAACTACTTTCTCTAGGCTGATTCTCATAGCTTCATGCCATGCCGATCAAGTTGCGCTGACGCTGCAAATAAGTTCACGCGAGCGCATCTGACAGCGATCGCCTATTAAGAGAATACAGGGTTAATTGAAAAACACCAACAACCTCTTAAGGGGTCATTGTACTCATCATTATGAACAACTTTTACTATGGGACCGAATCAGAAATCGCGAAAAAAAAAACAGCTGTTCCCTACATTTTGACGAGTTAAGCGAACATAAACCTAGGGAACAGCTGTTTTTTTTTGATCCCATAATAAAAGTTGTTCATAATGATGAATACCGTAACCCCTTAAGAGGTTGTTGGTGTTTTTAAATTAACCCTGTATAAGAGATTACGAAAAGCGTTGTTTCGATCGAAACTTAACTGCAACTGCACTGCAACTGAACTTCTTTAGTTACGTGAATTAGCCTACAGGTCATCCAACCTCCTTTAAGAACTATTTCGTCGACATTTTTTATCTCCAACTCAATCGTCAAAATGAATTTCTCACATACTTTTAAATTCATAATGATAAGTCAATTATTTTCACACGCATCGCTCACCAATTCAGATGGTTATCTACCGATGATTCCGATAAGTAATTATAATTAGTGTGTCCCGAAGTAATTGACGCTTAAGAAACAGGATGCGCTACTGGTTTTTAATTATTTTATTTTTATTTGATTGGTTGATGATTTCTCTGAAGAGAAAGTAAGAATACTGTTTTTGATATTTTATTCATTTGATAGTAAAGGCAAAGTCCGTAGACATTGTCTGCAACGTGCGTTCTTCTACATAATTTATATATTTATCTATTTGTGTCGATAATGCCCGTGGCATCACTAGGTAAGGTCCTGTCAGAAAACCAGCGTTGCGACATTTTGTTTTTTTTAAATGTCGCAGCATTATGCTGAGATAGGAGCCTTTTTTGGCCTCGTGCAGGTAGTTTTTAATTTTTTATCCTTTTTCTTTTTGTATATTGTTTTTGTTCTGTAACTGCCTGTGTGAGTCCATAGTAAATATTTTTTCTTTCTTTCTTTCTTTCTTGGTCTGCCTACCCTTTTCCTAACTATGTTGTTGTCAGCTCCCAGTCCAACCAAATGCGGCTGAATTCCAGTGTTTTACACGGAACGACCATCAGACCTCCGCAACTCAGTTACTAGGCAATGCCGACATCCTAAAGCAGGCTCTACACCCGCCCGCGAACCGCGGCCGTGACCCACGGCCGCGATTCGCGCTTGAACACAGCGCGAAAAATATAGCCCTCTACACTCGCAACCTTTCGCATTTACCTTCGCGCACTTGACTGAAATGGACGTGCCAGTTACTGTTGCTGCTGCTCTGACACTGTGTGCTTTAGCGTGTTACGGCATCATGTATCTTATTTTTATGACCTTAATGTTGGGCTTGCCAAAGCTCCGTGCTTTGGCAAGCTTGCTTGATAACACTCAAGGAACACTAGTTCGGTATCGTTACCCCATTCGATGCTCATTTTTTGTTGCGTCCGCTTGTCACTGCGTCTCGAACACAACTGCGAACACACCACCGAGTGTGGATGCGTTCGCGTTCGCGCTTCGCAAACCCTTTGACACGGACCAAAAAACCACCACAGGACGGGGAACGCCGCGAAGCGCGATCGCAATGCCGCGAAACCATCTACACTCGCGGTTCGCGGCCTTCGCGGGCTTTCGCGGCGCGAGTGTAGATACTTGTACTATTTATTCTGTGGTAGAACCCGCATAAGGTTGGACCGGTTGTTGGACTTTCGGTCTTCTGATTACTAGTAACGACTGTAGTAGGTATGCGTAAGTGCTCTCCAAAGCACGGAGGGGTTTTGATGTGTAACGGATGGTCACCCGTCCACGGACTGACCGCAGCAAGACCAACTTAACCTTGCAAATCATAAGATCCGCGCAGTTCTAATTTGCCCCGAGCTTCTCCATCCAGAGGGATCGACGAGGGATCGGGACGAGCTATCTGTACCGTGCCATTCATAAATACATGTAATTATATTGAAACAGTTTAAATAGTACACTTAATCATTAAAGGTGTTTTTTTAATCGACTTCAAAAAGAAGTAGCTTTTTTTTGTTTTTTACGCGATGTCTCTGCCAATCATGAATGGATTTTGATGACTCTTTTGTTGTTTGGCAGGCCGTACTTCAGAGGTGGTTTCACATAAATTTTATCGAAATTGATGTAGCGCTTTTTGAAAAAAAAACAACAAAAACAAAAAAAACATGTACTACTTAGATGATGTTTTGGTTTGTTTCCTTCAGCAAAAGTTTTGATGAGGACTTTCAATCTCTGTTTTAACTGTCATCACAGAAACATTAGCTAAGAACAAAGAAAATTGGATGTATTTGTAAGGAGCCGTCATCGTCATGGTAATAATACATAAATAGGTACCTATTTTAAAGAAAACTACCTAGTTGCTGCAAAGATTACGCAACAGTGTCATTAAAAATTGTAGTCTTAAACCGTGTAATTTATGGCACTAAAGCGTATTTAATAAAACTTTAAGTAAAAGTAAAAACCGACTTCAATAAAAAACTAAAAAAAGAGTGAAAATAATTAGTTTTTTATGAAGTCGGTTTTTACCTTTATTTAAAGTTTTTTTTTGAGTTGTAAGCTTGTCGTAACTTCATACCGCGTTTATAAGTAGGATTGGATTAATTATTTTATGATTTGCCGTTAACAAATTGACATGTTAAGGGACTAAAATTATCACCATCCTATCAATATGCAGTCCGTAACTATTGACCAGATACGCTAAATGTGACATTTATGTGTTCAATAATCTTGTCATCATTACTAGTATACAGGCTGGAATCGTTAAGTGTCAACAGGCGATTATTCCGTCAGTTTAGAAAATATTTCAAATCTTATGGCTAATATCAAAACTAGTAATTAAAATAACATAAATATTTTTGGAAAAATAACCGCCATATATCGAGAATTTTGATTTTACCTACTTCCGTACATTTAGTATGACATTTTTGTTCATGAGATATTCAAGGAGCTTATAATTTTATTGCATTTTATTTTTGAGCTAAATTCTTTACAAAAAATGTAAAAAAACGAATCATATTTCTTTCTTGGTACCTACCTATTGACAAAGTTCTCAACATTTTTTTTTTAACCTTTTCATCAACTGAACTGGTTGAAAAGGAAAAATAACAAGTTACTAAAAAAAACTACAGAGTAAGCTTTGAGTTCCGAATTCAAAAAAAAGTTGTTCTATGGATTTTTATCTAATTAATAAAAAAATACACCTAATGCCTATTCCCTTAAAGCGCAGGCAGAGGAGTTCTGTTACACAGCCACAAGTTCGTCATGACGATATTCAGCGCCATGTAATATGGAACATTGTCATTCAACTATTAGTATTTTAAGTAGTTAAACAAACTGATTGCAATATTTTCGTTATTTATTAGACATGAAAATAATAGGCTATTGCATTACATAGGCAATCTGGAACTACAAAATCTGTCTGTTTTCTGTTCGAAATCCTGGCTTAGATTTAGGTAGTGCTCAGGAATGTGGTGATATGAAAATTTGTTACAGAGATGACTAGATAGACCGAAATCGAGTAAAGCTAACTCCACCGCCATATTTACAGTAAGGAAGATTACGTAGACCGTATGATTGGTATGATCAGTTGAAAGAAATTCTCATACTAAATGTATTATGGAGGGAGCGAAAAACAACATTTTCAATATCTGGCTTTTCTTTTTCCTGAAATAATTTATATTATTTTACTCTCCATGTAGTCTAGTTTTGATAATAGCCTTAACTTTTTAAATATCTCTTAAATTGACAAAAAAATCGTCTGTTGACACTTAACGATTCCACCCTGTATACAAAGTGGGGATGACGATACAACATTAAATGATACCACGTATTCTATGATGGGTTTTACGACCGAACACAAATAATTAATCATGTACATTCAATAGTTTAGTCACAAGAATATTCGTACGATTTAATAATTTTACGAATATCAAGATCTATACGCGAAGTTATGTAAATTTATGACCCGTTTAAACCAAAATTATCTTAATTTACACGTGTAGAGCAGATACAGTTAACATAAGTTTCCACTTCAACGTCCTTTCATCTACATGAATGAGTGAAATTGAAAAATCATGAGACAAAAACGTGCTTGGATGTAACTGATTTTTTGTGTACGCGGTACTAGAAGGCCTCTGCCTCGAATTTTGCGGGCAGCGGGGCGGCGGCGGCGCGGGAGCGGCAGGATCTTATGCGTAAAATCAAATGGACCGGTTCTCGAAAACAGCGGCGTGGCAGCGGCGCGGGGGCGGGCAACGAGCGGTGCACTCCAGTCAAGCGGTGACCGCCCGCGTTGCGCGTCTGCATTGTAGTATAGTGTTGTACATTTTTTTTGTAACGTATCAAAATGTCCTCGGACGTGCAAGAGCAAATTATTTCGGCAATCTTTGAGAGGACACCCATATGGAACAGCAAAGATGCGAACCATAAAAATAGAAGAATACTTAACCTTTATATATTATTTAAAATTAATTAAAAATGGGAAGAAATAAAAAACGAACTGAATATTGAAGGTAAATTTAAAAATGATTTATTATGTCAAATACAATATTTGTTATGTTTTACAAATTAATTTCCCTATAGTAGGGATCCACTTCTTCTTTTGCCCACAATAAATCGAGCGTTAGGAATAAATTTGAATCAAAAAGATGTTGTCGCCGTTTTTCAGACAATTCGTTCGCGAATAAAAACAAATATCTCGACAACACAACCACGAACACAACACTACACCGCTATAGTGCCGCGCGATCTGCCCGCTGGTTTGGAGAACAGGTATGCGTTACCCGCCCCGCTGCCCGCTAAATTCGAGGCAGAGGCCGAACACATCATCATAGAATACGTGGTATCATTTATTGTTGTATCGTCATTCCCACTTTGAATATGTAGTGAAATGCAATTGTTAGGTAGGTATTGAAAAGTTTAGAGACCGAAGTAACTTATAGATAAAGATAAATATATTTATTGCATAACTGTGTACATTAAATTATTATTAATAAACATTACATTTTTTGTTGCAACAGTCGACCCAAGTCGGATATGCAATAGTATTTTAATAAACTAGGTCCTTACAAATATTATTTTTTACCAAAAAACTCGTGCAGACTATAATACATATTTTCAATAAAAAAAAAACAATTTATTTTTAAACATGTTTCCATTTAATTGTTTAACTGCTTGCGGTAACTGATTGTACACACGAATAGCTGTAACATAGGTATTTTTATAATAACATCATATTGTTAATAACCGGTAAATTAAGGTCATATTTATACTGCTTCCGATTGTTTCTTTTAAAATTTGATTTGAAATTAAAATATTGCACACTGTTCTTAACAAATAAACTTAAACTAATAAACAACAAAATTAACAAAAATAAATGAACAGTTAATGATAGGTTGGTGAAACATCAAATTATTCCAATGGAAACCGAAGACAAAGCATTCAATTAGACGATTTGCAAGCACTTTGAACGGTCAACACCACAGAAATCTAAATTATTTTGTAATATCATGTCAAGACGAAGCTGCTTACAATATACAGGTGAAATTGTAAACAGTCGACAAACCAAAATGGGAGATTGTACTCATCACTATGAACAAGTTTTACTATGAGAACAATACTGAAATCGAAAAAAATCTGCTGTTCCCTACATTTTGACGAGTTATGCGAACATAAATGTTGGGAACAGCTGTTTTTTTTCGCGTTTTCGGTTTTTTTCCCATAGTAAAAGTTGTTCATAGTGATGAGTACAATCTCCCATTTCGGTTTGTCGACTGTTTACAATTTCAATTCCTATCGAGAACGGGGATTTCCAGAATGTTGGTTATCTTGTGTTTTAGACAAAATATTAACCCTTCGGCTCGACGAGATTTTGACATTTGTCATATCCGCTGACTCGGGGAGTTGTCGCGTTAATTAATCGAATTAAGTCACTAAATGCAGGAATTTGCACGCAAGTTTTAAGTATGAATTTAATGTGAAAATTATTTAATTTCATTAATATTGTACCTAATATGTCTAGTAAATTTCTTTAAAAATGTGCTGTTTACGTGAAGCTACGTCAACATACTGCGAAATTAGAATAAAATAGATATTTAATATACCTATATCCATAGTTGAGTTAGATTAGCTCAAAAACAATAATTAACGTACCTAGTAACGTGTTGAAACGCTGAGGGGACAAGCTAAACATAGTTTCTTTTTCTTTTCATGTTCATTTTTACCATTATTCAAGTACAAAAACGCATAATAAAACACAATTCAATTTAGTAAAAATTGTACGTCGACTTAATTCGAACCTAGTGCTGACCATCAATCCAAAATTGTTAATACAATACAAATGTTGCATTCAGCCAAATCGATACTCATTCAGCCTAATCGATATTCATTCAGCCTTATCGAAAAATAATCATTAAATAAATAAAATCGCTCGAAAGTTAATTAATGACATTTATTTATTTTCGGCATAGCGACAAATAAATAATTTCACGTGAATGGAAAGTATTTTTCAAAAACATAAAGTATTGGCACAGATTAAATATTAGTACAAGTAGAATGAACACGAAGATATTTTAAGTATCTAGTAGACATAATTAGAATGTATTACCACATTCTCTCCTATATTACTACACTACCGTCATAACGAAGAGTGCAGTAAGTGCAATTTTTGAACACAGAATATTTATCCTTTTGCGTCTGCGTAAGCGTAACCCAACACTAAGGTTCAAAATTCTATGTTATAAAATTGCACTTACAGCACTCTTCGTTATGACGGCAGTACATGCAGTCGGTCAACGCGGTGCATTGTCGCAGAGCATTCGTGCTAGGGTTTGCTCAGGAAAGCGAGCAGCAGAGAGGCGGAGCTTATGTCCCAATCTGGCATACCGCAGCTCGGGACATAAATTCCTGGGCCTTCGCTTCCTGATTTCAAATAGAAGTGAAATAGTTCATAAGATAGAGGACGTACTACTATAATCAGGTTTTAATAATGTTAGAGGATCTAAGGTTGGTTCACAAAACAAAAATGGCTAAGATCGATTTCTAAATCTAAGATAGCGGCTACGAAAACTTACTACTTATTCATCATGGGTGATATTTCCATGGTTTTCATGGCTCCTGTTGAAGGAAATGAGGTCAAAACATGAAAAGTTCACCAGTCGTCATGGGTGTCAATTCTGTAGTTTTCGGTGGCGCTGAGGCCGAAAATGGGGTCAAAATGAAATTCCAAGATAGCGGCTACAAAAATTTGCAAATTAGTCGTCATGGGTTTCAAAATCGTGATTTTCGGGGGTATTAATGCCGAAAATGAGATTAAAATCCAAATCCAAGATGGCGGTTACGCAAATTGGCTAGCTGTCATGGGTGTCAATCCCATGATTTTAAGGCTAGTAAATTTCATTTAACTAGTGAACTTTCATGACGGCTATCTTGGATTTAGGAGTAGAATTTATTTTCGGCATCGCAGCACCCTCGAAATCTATGGAAATAATATAATTATGAAATAATAAGTAAATTTTCAAGGCCGCCAACTTGAATTTAAGAATAACTTATGTCTACCTACTGCTGCAAGGCTTATCCGCTGCGACTATCAGCTCGACAAAATGTTAAGGTCTAAAAAATGTTGTAAAAGTGCCAAGTAAAGATGGCTGAACTACTATTACCTTTGCACCCCTTTACAAATAAAACGACCAAAATTTCATAAATTTGCGTTCAAAATCGATCTCGAAATAAAATACTACTTCAAAACCCAGAGGTGCCTAGTCTGAGGTGAAACATTTACGAGTTCGTGTTATGTTACAATTATTCGCCATTTTGACATTACAGCATGTTCATTGCTCGTTTTAAGTTCTAAGTTATTCAAATTCGAACTACTATATTATAAGTAAATGCTTCCGGTCAGCATCCGACTTAAGGTAGCCCAGGGCCTCATCAATGTCTCGCATCGAGAATCACAGAGATAAATCTTCCCCGAAATCAAACACTCACTACGCCTATGTCAGATATACTGGGCACCCTATACCATCTACGCCTTCAAAAAATAAAGGCTATAATGTATGACCTCTTCACCTCTTCTGTTTTTTTTTCGCTTATTCACAGCCGTCAACCACCCTGGACATAATAAAATTAATATTCTATGTAGGTACCTATGCAATTTAAAACTAGTACATGAAGGCGTAGGCGAGGTACCTAGATTTCGCACTATTAACTTAAGATCCCGTTTAACAATTTTAAACCTTATTGCAAGGATCGTTTCGTAGATAATTATTATTTTACTGCCGATATTGCGTCAAATTTGAATTTATTTTTTGAATTTTGAATAAAGAATATCAGTCTACGGACGCATTGGATTCCACGGTGAAGTTTCGCTACGAATATTTATTGATGTAGCCACAGAGGATTATGATTTATGATGAAGCTAAATCTATTTTATTTTATCAAAATGCTACTGACATATTACGATATTTAAAAAAAAGTATCTTTGATTGCTTGATTATAATTTTAACGGATAGAATGTGAAATTACATCAAACATGTAAAATATTTATTATAATATAAAAAATCGATTTTTGGTTGCTCAGAATACAGAAAGATTGTACTTATTTTTTATTAAATCGATTCGAACAAAATCACAACGAAATAATCGATTCACATAATCACTTTCTCACATCATTAACCATAAAAAAGTAATATGGCGGCTGATTCCGAATCCCAAATTGATTAGTGATAACAAAGATTTTGTGATATTTTACGTACGTTTACGTTTTACGTTAAAACATGGGCTTTTTCTAGTAGTATATCGCATTTGTCAATAGATAATGGAATGTTTTTAACCACGCCTACTACGTAATGTGTGATATTAGTGATAAATGAACAACAACAAATGTTCAACTGGCGGGAAGCTTTTACTTTGGATATCAAAAACTTTGTTATCACTACTAAATTTACCAAAACTATGGATGATTTCCTCGAATTAATAAATGATTTACTCATTTTGTGATTTATGGTAGTCCAGAATCCATTCTTTTTATGATTTTTAGCGTCCACCACGAGTGTCATCAAATGGCGGTTATCGCATTTATACATTCAGTTTTGTAAAGGTAAATATTAAAACTCGTGCGCTAAATAGGATTGATTCAATGGTACTCAAACTTGAGCTTTTTATTTATTTCTTATAAATTTCATCCAATAACAAGATCCCATAAGTAGATAATTAAATGTTTACATTATTAATTAGGATGTCGTATGACCTAATTCTGGGCCCCAATTGGGGTCGAAAACGAGTTTACGGTAGTTCTTGTGTTCGTCCCCTTTCGGGGCCCGCTACGGACTATACGGTTAAGTGACATAAGACTTCTTAACTAAAATGATTATATTTAGCGACACTAAAAAGGCACTTAGCAAAATTCGTTAAACTAAACAAAATGAAATAATACCTAAATACTTAGCTTAACGTAAACGTTTCACAATTTAACAAAAAATAACTGAAAGGTTCATGAAAAGACTAATTTTTCACGGCTCCTTTCAATACGTAAATGGTCCGTTATGTAGACAATGCAAAAAAAAAAGAATAAAAAGCAATACTTCGCAAAATTCATACAGAAGGTTCACTTTTACCGTGGCTCAATAAATGCTCACTTGTTCTCTCTCATGACAATAGCTCATGCCGTGAGGAAAAAAATAATCAGCCAGCAAGGTTGGTAGCGGTGCTGACTGCCCAGGGTGCGCCGGACGTACTTAAGGATCACTCCTGGAGGTTCTTGACGATGAACGTTGAAAAAAAAATTGCTAATGCAAGTCTTCTGTTCTGTGGAAAATAAGCTTTAATCGCTAGCGGCCCGACCGACGAACCGGTTCTTCAGTGCCATTGATTAGCTATTGTGTCTATAATTATAGTACTCGAGACTTTAAATATGCATAATTTTCAAAGGGATACAACGATACATTCAGTATTGAAAATTAGCGCTGGGTGTTTGACGCCCAGCATATGCTTAGCTGGTGATTTTCGGCATGGGCATGCTCGATAGCATAATATTGGTTCGGTACTTAATTATTTTAGTTCTTTAATAGGTATGTTGTTTTACTCTTTTTCCTTTTATTGTTTATGCTGTGGATTTGTCCTGGACGTAATGAAATTTAATTATTTTTAGTTGAATGGGAATTTGAAAGGGTCGAGTAGCCCCCATAAGCTAGCCGTACACGCATGGATTTGACCGACAGGCGCATCTCGCATCCAATCCGTGATTTCGTGTACACTACTAAAGCATTAGTGCGCGACTGAGGCGCAATTCGGCGGGCACATCCGTCGCTACGCACACACGCACGGTTGGTACACCGATCTGCCTTCCCCGTACCCGATCCGATCGTTTTGAGCACGGGCAGCGGGCAGTCATCCGGCGGGCATATTCGTGTCTGTTCTCACCATACACGCACGGATCTGCCCGCCTGGCACGTCTGTTCGGCAGACCCGGTAGGCATATCCGTGCGTGTATGGCTAGCTATAGGGATCGTAACGGGCACAGTCTATTTTATCTTTATATATGTATGGTTTTCAGAGTAGTCCTTCTTTACTTTCGTTTTGTGTGACCTCTCCTATTGTTATTTTTCAGTCAATTTACTCAAAGTAATGTTTTTCTTAAAATCGTTCTTTCTTGTTTTTGTCTGTGTAATGCTTTTTAATGCGTTTTTTAATGGCATTATAGATGAATGAAGAGTGTTTATGTTAATTATGATAATGGGATACCATGAAGAAACAGCCACAGCTTTAATTTTACATAACATCGCATAACAATTTAGTTATCTTCATCATCATCATCTGCCTAGCCTTTTCCCAACTATGTTGGGGTCGGCTTCCAGTCGAACCGGATGCAGCTGAATATCAGTATTTTACATGGAGCGACTGCCTATTAGACCTCCACAACCCAGTAACTGGGTAATACGATACTCTTGGTAAGACTGGTTGTCAGACTTTCTGGCTTCTGACCAACAATAACGACTGTCAAAGATCTACAAATGACAGCTGGGACCAACGGCTTTACGTGCTTTCCGAGGCACGGAGGAAACTCGCTATAGTAAATGGTCACCCATCCACAGACCAACCTCGGCAAGCGTGGCTTAACCCGGAAGATCGGTCTATGCGGCTGTAATTATTTAGTAACGAGCTCCTCTCCTCTCCTCATCTTCATCACTACATAATATCGATACCGGAAGTATCACTTAGCGTAAGGGACAAAACACGACTTTTCAGGAGAGCCAAAAAACAGTTTTTATTTTCGAAAACCGTCTGTATCTTTTTATTTCATGGTTCGATTTTGATGGGGTCTAGGACAAAGTTTCTTAGATTTTTTGCTTCTTTTATACTAAAAATACAAAATTTAAGAAAACCTAGTGGTTTCGAAATTAGCATGTCTCTTACGTTAAAAAATCATGTTTAGTTGTGCCCTACGCTACACAAATTTTACATGTAAACCGACGTGAACGATGTATGTAACAAGAAGAATAAGAAAATTGTGTGTTATTTTAGTGTAAAGGTCTCTATTAGTGTTGCATTTTGATGTAAGTAGACCTTCCTATTGTAGTTAATGGTAATATGGAACCGTATTACTATGGAGTTAAGGTCTATGACTTGTGAGACTTATTTTTTTAAAATAAATAAATAAAACCATCCATATTAATCAATACTTTGATTTAAAACAAATGATTCAACCTAAATAAACAGTCTTTTTCCCCGTAAAACCGTAAGTCAACTAACACAAACTTTTGAAACTAAATTAACAGTCTTCTAACCCTGTAATTGAGGCTACTTTATCTATTTTTACCATACCAATCAAAGAAAATACATTATACACTTTACAATGAGAACATAATTTACTTGTAAAACGAAAATAAACTTCTGAAACGAAAATTAACCAGAAAACAGTAAACATTGCATAAACCTTAAGGTTAATAGAAAAATTATAAAGAAAGTGAACAATTATTACTAAATAGATTATATCTCCCAATTCAAGTTGAAAAACTTTGTTATTACCAAGATTTTAACACAATTTAACCGTGGAACAAAAAAATATTTAAAACAAATGATTTAAACTAAATGAACAGTCAGACTTACCCGTAAAACCGAAAGTAAACTAACACAAACTTCTCAACTAAGTTAAACTATGTGCAGTCTATAGTGCAATAAGGGTTTTCTTTGATCAAAAAGACTGTTAATTTGGTTTGAGAAGTTTGTGTTAGTTTAGTTTCGGTTTACAGGTAAGTCTAAGACTCTTTAGTAAAATTGTTCAGTTACTTAATTTTTTTTTATTAACCCTTTTATACAATTTATACAATATTTACTGTTTTTCCGGATTGATTTTATTACTTAAGTTGTTGATTTACGATGAGTCTAAAATAAAAGTGTTGATTAAAATGAACGGATTTATTTATTTCTAATGAAAAATAATTCTTGCAAGTCATAGACCTTAACTCCATAGTAATACGGTTCCATATTACCATTACCTTTAATAGGAAAGTCTTACTTACAACAAAATGCAACATTAATAGACATGTAACATTAACGTAAGAGACACTCCTATACATTATGTTAAAATATTTTGAAATAAAGTTTAATGTAAGGGACCAAACTATTTGACTGCAGTGACTTACTTTATTTTTCGTATAAGAAATATTTGTAAAGGTCTTTTACATCCTATTTTTAGACAAAAATTGTTCTTGGCTGTTCAAAAATGAGTAACGTAAGAGACATTTTTTCAAGATAATCCAAATTCTGAGTACGCCAGTCGATAGAGCAGAAAATTCCGAATCCAACGATGTATATAACTCATTTTGGCCAAAATGTCCCTTACGCTAAGTGATACTTCCGGTATCGATATAAAACAAAGTCGCTTCCCACTGTCTGTCTGTCCCTATGTATGCTTAGTAGATCTTTAAAACTACGCAACGGATTTTGATGCGGTTTTTTTTAATAGATAGAGTGATTCAAGAGGAAGGTTTATACGTTTAATACATGCATATTATAGTAGAGAAAAACGCGGAATACGTGATAAACGACATACACGCGGGCGAAGCCGCTGGCGACTTCTAGTTCATAATAATTTGTGCCACAAAAATGACAATAGGCTCACCACGTCGCCATCATACAGGCAAAACGTAGGTGTACCAACTCCTTATATAGAAGAATACTTCTGCTTACCCCTACGGGGATAACAGGCGTGAGTACATACAGGGTGTTGCGTAAATAGTGGTCCAACGTTAAGTGGTTGACACACCGTGTATTCAGCTATCACATACCACAATTTGAACCATTTTTTACCGTAGGTCCCAATTTTTTTTATTAAAATTATCTCTTCGTTTTACTAGTTTAGCTGTAACTTCAAGCCAATTTAATATTTTTCTATTTTGTTTTTTGTTTATGCCTGCTGAATACATGTGCTATCATAGGCAAGTAATTTTTAATTTTTAGTATTTTTTTCGAAAAAAAAGTAATTGTGGTATGTGATAGCTGAATATATCGCGTATCGACCCCTTAACGTTGGACATTTATTTACGACACAGCCTGTATACTCACGCCTGTAATCCCCGAACTTTCCCAAAAGTCAATAGTTTAAGAGAAATAGCTGTTCGAAGATTTCATAAAATACGCTAAAATCTTTAGCTATGATCAGCTGTGTCTACATTTGGGGTCTTGGATTCTGACCATTTTCTAAATTAAATAGTATCTTTAAAACAGTCATCAGTGATACTGTAAGTGGCCTGCGGATTAGTACCCCCTTTCCGACCAACCTTTTCTATACCTAACTATTTTCCTTACAATGTAAAAATCAGTGTATATTTTTGTCTATCTTCCTTCAGAATCAAATTCATATTTTATCGCTGACATGACAAGTTCACGAACTCTCCGCCAGAGGGCGCCAGAAGCTCAACTGTCATTCAGGCCACGTGACCTGTAATTTAGCGAACGGAAATGTTATCAAACTACGCTTCCGGTTCCGGTTGTTCATAATGGAGGACCCGGTATTGTGTTTAAGTTATTTTGAAGATAGTACGGTATTAATGAGAGGGTTTGAGCTATTGTGTTTACTGTTTTATAAAGGGTGCAAACGAATTCGTGTAATTCTTTCAAATTACATGATCTGTTCATTCATTCATCTATTAATGGTAAAGATTAGCCCAGCAGGAGAAGGATAAAAAATAAAAAAAAACTTGCGGCAGGGGTACCTTAGTGATTGTATCCAAACCACCTACTGACGTATAAATAAAAAAACACGCACATGTCTCGTGTAGTGCCGGACTTAAAGAATAGCACTACCCCATCTCTTCCCGTGGGTGTCGTAACAGGCGACTAAGGGATTCTCTAGAGGATGGGCAGCAGCGTTCTCTGAGTACTTTAACAACCATACTGCGATCGCCGACCCACCTGCCAAGCATGACGATTACGGCAAACCCCCCCCCCCCCCCCTTTTTGGGGGATGCCTATGTCCAGCACGTCTTTCAGTTGAATGATGATGATGATGAAAAAATCACAAAAAATATATGTTTGTATTGATTGTGAAGAAAACCCATGCTGGGTTAATTAGCGTCACCAGCACATCACGCGGTTCGAAGGAATTACACGAATTTGTTTACACCCTGTATGCACATACATACAAATTATGTTGTACTCACGCCTGTAAAGGGTAAGCAGAGGTGTTCTCTTATTACAGGTCTGTACCACGTTTCGCCAATTGTATTCAATCCCATGTAATCGGTAGTGAGCTTATTGCCATCCTCGAGCACGCGCCTGTAGCCAACCGCGTCCGCCCAACGGCTACAATCTGCTGGAAACCGGCGTATGAGCGCGCGTGCTCCGCTATATGCGTGCGTATCCGCTATCGCAGTCAGTTTCTACCTGCGGTGTGGCCGAGTGGAGCCGACCGGATGCGATGACAGCTGAGCGCCGCCGCCCACGTACGCGAGGAGCCGACCGGCTGCCGCGGCATACGCGCGCATCTAACCGAGTTCCAAGCAGTGTAAATTCCACGCAAACATGAAACTTAACTATTGTATAGAAGCCTGAATTTCCTTTAGCACAGTATGAAATGCGCTCCGGCGCGCTCCGGCGCTGCCCGTTTGGTCTCTCTTTATTATGGTCTATTACCATATATTTTGAATAATAATTTGGATATAATATCACCCACAGTAGCGTTACTACATCATATCAAAGAGGATTCCTAAAGCAAAAAAAATGTTAACGCTAATCTTGTATAATAAGCTGTTTATCACACTAATGAAAAGTTGAACTTCTAAGGTCAGATTTTACCAACATCGGATAACATTTATTTGAGGAAAAATCTCACGTTTGACATCTTTTACCATCGAAATTTTGTCAAAACATCTAAATTATTACTTAGATAAAAGTTATCCGACATTGGTAAAATCGGCTCTAAGCTATTAGGCAACAAACGTAAAGTTTTTTTGTTTTAATTTCTGTATTGAAACTAATAAAGAGTTTTAAATCAGTTATTGAACCCTTAATTTGTTTAAACTTAGCATTAAGTTGAGTGTCTTGGCACGTGTAAAATTATTTCTCTTCATTAAGACCAAGGTTAATTATATTTCTTTCAAACTCAATCCATTTTCCCCCACAAAAAACCCCACATATTTTTATTCCAATACTCTATCAATAAAGTACCCAAATCCGAACATCCCCCACCGAGTGATCTGCATTCATACCACGTTGGGTACAGTCAGCAAAAATGCTGGCCCTGCGGTGTTCGGCACAAAGTAATGTATGTATGAATTTCACGGCTAAAACCACGTGAACACCCACAAAGAAATGATGGTAATGAAATGCTGAGTACACCTGTTTTTCTCTTTTGGGAAATAAGGAAAAATGTGGCAGATGTTCGATCTTTTTCACTGTGTTAGCGTTTCGCCAATATATTTCCGGGAATTGTTTTTTAAGAACCGAAACGAACTGTGAAGTTTTTTGCCGGTTTTGCGCGATGGGAAATGACAAATTGGAACCGAGTTCCTAGAATCTGATCATACGTGACTGTGATGGTATTTGCGGACTGTATTTTGCTGTTAACGTGGCTTTGTTTTGAATCTAGGTTTGCTGAAATACAAACACGCATTCAAGAGGACATGTATCGGTCAATATGATGTTCAGAACTTTGTTCTGCCCCGATATGAATGGATAGCCAAAATGTTGAACAAAGACAAGATTCTTTAGTTTTATCCTGTTTTTGTTGAGGATAAAATCTGTTGAATAAAATAAATGGTCTGGACGCACTGACCTCTATAATTACCACTGGACTGGCGGCTGTCAAAGTGCTTTTGTGCCCGTTTGATAATCGCCATTTTGGCGCTGTTAGACGTAGCGAGTGTCTGTGGTACTAAAACTAGTGATGTCGACATCAGCGAACAAATATCGATACAAAAAAAAACTCGTGATAATAAGTGTTTACAGTAAATAAACGTAGTATCATAATTACTTACTATATTATATTAAGGTGGGAGCGTACTGAAGTATCGATTTTGCCTAAGAAAAAGGAATAATGATTGAATTACCTTCGTTTTTATTAAGATTCTCATACATTAAAATAATGTGCATTTTGTTTAAAAAATACTGAGCCAGACTGAACTAAATACATTATTATTTAAAACCTCTGAAAATTTGACCGATATATCGATATTTTTTCCTCGTGATATCGAAGTCGATATTGATGTTTTAATAAATATCGATACATCCATATATCGATATTTTTTTCACTTCCGACATCCCTACAATATACGTCAAAATTAGTTCTGTGATCACACGCTAGCACGCTATTGGCGCTTCAAATTGGCACAAAAAATAGCTGTCAAACTTACGGAACAGCCAGTCCAGTGGTAATTATATAGGTCAGTGTCTGGACGACAAACGCGTTGTTCTTATTTTATTTTTTTAGTTTTTGTAATTTTTGTAAATTTCGACGACACGTTTGGTGCAGTGGCTAAGCAATTGGCTTCTGCGCTACGGGTCGTGGGTGCGATTCCCACACGGAAGAAAAATTTGTATGACCTACAGATAGTTGTTTCGGGTCTGGGCGTTTGTGTCTGTAAACGCACCCACGATACAAGAGAAATCTTAGTGTGGGGATCGAGTTTTCTTTTTTTTTTTTAAATAATGAGAATATGATGTTCAGAACTTTGTTCTGCCCCGATATGAATGGATAGCCAAAATTTTGGACAAAGACAAGATTCTTTATCAAGTTTTTGTTGAAGATAAAATCTGTTGAATAAAATAAATGGTCTGAAAGACAAACGATCTTCGTTTTTTTTTTTAGTATTAGTAATTTTTGAGCCTAAATACATCATTTGTTACAAAAAATATCGCATCAAAACATTTGTCTTCAAGACCACAAATCCTTGCAAACCTGTCATTATCACCTTATTTGGCAAACGGATTAAAAATCGCAGTCTTCTGCCTAGCCTTTTCCCGACTATGTTGGGGTCAGCTTGCAGTCTAACCAGCAGTGCGAGCACGGTTCTTTAATCGATAAACTTCTCGACTCGATAAAAGTTTAAACATACCGAATTTTATCGAGAGTCGGTAGCACGGAACTTGCCTCGGTATCTTTAACGAACCTTGTCGACGGCTCTCTTCTCGATAGCTTATCGACTTTTCAAAATGGCAACACCAGATTTAACAATATCATTCACTCATGTAGACTTTATTTTATTTACGAAATAATCTTTTCCTGGTTATTTCTCGCGACTGAAAACTATTTCGTTAGGTATATTATTTTGTTAGAAATATTGTAAACATTTTTTTATAATCTTTGTAAGATTGTAAAAAATATTTAAAATATAATTTTAGTGGCATACAGTCTGACAAAAAAGAGTAGAAAAATTGGGGGCACCACTAGTCATACATTATTGAATTAAACTTAAATTCGCGTCTCTAAACTCCGCTTGTGGATCCTTTTCATGTCACGATGCGTTCTGCTTTCAACATCTAACAAAATGAATTCTCCATAATCCATTTGTTTTGCGAAAATAGCTTCAAAGAATCTTTATCTACCAATTTTTAACTGACGACAACAATTCGTGATAATTCGAGAAATTTACCAATAAGAACTGTCAAAACTCGACTTATTCGATAAGATTTGTCGATTATATCGAGGCCTCGATAAGATGCGATCCGAGCTACCTTTGTCGTTTTATCAATATCTTATGTCAAATTTGACGTTTAGAATAGATAAATTTCTCGAATCGACTCGATAAAAAGAACCGTGCTTGCACTGCAGATACGACTAAATAACGAGTATTCTACATAGAGCGAGCCATCAAACCACCGCAACCCAGTTACTGGGCAATGCCTATATCCTAGTTAGACCGGTTGTCAAACTTTCGGGCTTCTGACTACTCGTAACGACTGTCAGAAATTCGCATGACACCCGGGACCGACGGTTTAGGGTGCCTTTCCACCAAAGATGTGCTATGCAACGTTGCTATGGATGCGTTTGATATCCACCAATCATATTCATCGGTCTACATAGCATAGCACTGGTGGAAATTGATTCAACTAAGCTACGTTTTTTATATGGAAGGATGCGTGATGTGGTTGTGTGCTATGGATGCGAGCTATGGATGCGTGCTATGGATGGTCGCGAGTGGTGTAACTACATATGTGCAGAGCACCGCGCCGCCGCTCCCCGTACCTTCCCTATTGTCGATACGTCGCATAGCTTGAGCTGCGCATCTTCCTCGCACAGCTACATAGCTTAGCATCAGTGGAAACGGTCACATAGTTTCGTAGCTTAGCTTTTACAATCTCGCAGCACAGCTGCATAGCACATCTCTGGTGGAAAGGCACCCACGTGCTTTCCGAAGCACGGAGGGGTCTCGATGTGTAACGAATGGTCACCCATCCACGGACTGACCGTGGCAAGCGCAGCTTAACCTTGCAAATCATAAGATCCGCGCGGTAATGAATTAGCCACGGACCCCTTTTTTCAATTTGATTAGAAATCACAGTATTTTTACACATACTACAAAGAGATAGAGGTATATCGGGCGTAAAAAGACCCTTAACGATAACGAAAACCACATATTCTACCCATCATTGGGATCATTTTTTTTCTACCAGACCATACCTGGGAAACCATTGGTTTTGGAGATATTGAAGGTCAAAGTCGACATTTTTATTTTTAGTTTTTTCCAAAAACGTATTCTAAGTGATAATACTAAACTTTCTTCCAAACAATCTTGTCAAAATTTTCAATTTTTCCTCACAAATTACGCATTTGAAGTTACAAAAACGCAACGAATATCAAACGCACACGACCGCCTTGGCTCAGCTGTGTGACCGCTGCACGCATGCAAAAGCGCGGCATCGCCACAACCACACATAGCGCGCTACAAAAAAAAAGCGATTTTTTTATGCCAAAAAATAAAAGTCGTTTCCCAGCAATTATTTTTGGTCCATGTAGTTTAGTTTGATGTAAAGAGTGCGTAGATTTCTGCTATGTGATGGGTCTTTTTACACCCTGTATATTTAACAACTACATTGAAAAGTATTGTAATAACACGCTTCAACAACTCACAGTACACTTTACTTTGACTCACACGACAAAATAGATTACTTTGGATTACCACCACGGTGTACCACCTCTCAATTATAAGAAGAATAGGCTACCTAACAGCTTCGCTATCCTCGGTCAGATTGACACAGACCCAAACAATCGACCGGGTCCTAATCTTGCCAATAAATTACTTTTATCTCCAAGATTTTCCAAGTAGCCCGGATCTGGCTGAACTAAAGGCTTTTATAAATAATGTGACAATCAGTTGGTTTCGAAAATAATGTTGTTTTCAGATAGGAGAGCTTAGAGTTTAGTGCTGGGGATAAAGACAGTAAAGAAGGTATCAGTATTGTTTATTAGTATAGTTTGTCGGTCTTTGCTAAAGAATACAACACTTTTTTTCTTGTGGGTTTTTTTATAAGCGATTAAAGGATAACAGTTTATGGAAAGGCAACAGCTGCTTCAATACTTCCAATTTTATACTTCTAAGATTTAGTTCGTAAACAGCAGGCGATGCAAGTAGACGTTCTACGTAGTTTATAATGTAAGTTCCTATGATTTATTGAGCGTAATTGGTGAAAATTGAGACTGTATCTGTAGTAATGATGAAGCAAAGATCATTGCATTGTAGTCCCTCCCATACGTTAGTAGCTATCATAGATGAAATTAGTTTACAAATCTATTTAAGTATATTACCCAGTTTGGTTATAAAAATGCTACCATTGCTAAAAAAAAAATTTTTTTGGCCATAGGAACCAGGCATAAATGGGGGTAGAACACTAGGTAACTAATGACGTCATTGTTAGGGCCAAAGTAATTTAATTGGTTAACATGTGTGTTAAACATTATTGATAATGTTATTCAATTCGTTCCGATTGGTTATGATGTGTACTTACGTTGGTACTGTCATCTAGTTTCCACAAGGCTGACTCTATGAATAGAGCTGAAAATACTAAAATAAACTTTAAAAAAAGTAAAAACCGACTTCAAAGAAATACTAAAAGGAGTAAAATAATTACCCTAATATAAAATTATCAATTTCAGAAATCGGTGGCTTCTATTTGCTTTAGTGTAGAGTTGCACCGACTTCTGAAACTGTAAATTTTATATTAGGGTAATTTTTTTCTCCTTTTAGTACCTATTTCTTTGAAGTCGGTATTATTTGTAAGAAATAATCTGCATTTATTCCCGCGGCTATCAGATAAATGCGTTCGAAGTCGTCGCAACAATGATCTCTGCATTCATCCATCTAAGACAGCAATGTTGCACAAAAGTATAATATGTATGGGTCCAAAAATATACAATAAAATTCCTAAGGACATCAAACAATTAAATACACCTTTATTTAAAACAAGGTTGAAAAAGATGTTAACTGTGAAATGTTACTATAGCTTAACAGACTTCTTAAATGATAAACTCTTAGTTTAAGTTATTAAGCATTCATTAAAATTATAATTTAATATAGGACGTCATTTCGTAATAGATAATGACTTATTTCAATTAAATTCATAACCTCTATATTTGTACGCCTTCTATGGCATAACATGTAGCACCTAATTATTTTTAACACCATTGCATGTTTGTAATCTACTCATGTTAATGCAAATAAATTGATCTTTATCTTTATCGGTTTTTACTTTTTTTTAAAGTTTATTTTTTATTAAATACGTTTTACTGTCATAACTTTAACCCCCTCCTTCATAACCCTTCTTTTTGGCTTTGACGTAGTCGGGCATAAAAAGATGATACCTTACACGATATAATGAAAACATTCCAAAGGGGGGGAGGGGGGGACACGCACCCCCTCCTCTTTTCCAGTAGGCAGTTCCCAACAACAAATATAAACAAAACAATATTAGTAATTTGAGAATTTTGCTTTGATCCGATGAGGAGTTCCGTTCCATATCTCTGAAGTTCATGGTCTAATCATAACAAAATTTATACGGGACCAATTGGAAAGTATACCCTTTCAAACAAAAAAAGAATTTTTCAAATCGGTTCATAAATGACGGAGATATGAGGTAACAAACATAAAAAACAAAAAAAAAAAAATACAACCGAATTGAGAACCTCCTCCTTTTTGAAGTCGGTTAAAAATTCAAAACAACGAATCAATCATGATGAAAAAAGATGAAAAATTTTAAACAATAACCAATTCAGAAGAATAGATCTATTATAATAATAAAGAAGAAGTAACGACAGCTTATAACAATAACCCATTTAGACAATCATTACGCAAAATTGCTTTTATTCAACTTTTAAGCAAAAAGTATGCCTTCAATCAGGATTACAATGAAAATATAATTGATCCGCCACGTCCAATCATTGTCGATTTTTATGCATACAAAAACATTTACATTTAAATTGGTCGACTCAATGTTTGAAAACAAATTGTTGGAGTTTGTATGAAAAATATTTATGTTCCTCATAATATAAAAAATTTGGTTATAAAAAATGGTTTGGTGTTTGTTTAGATGGCATAGGTATTGAATAGCAGAATTCATTGTTCCGAGTATTTATATTAAATAATCCATGTTGGAATAAAGTGAATAGCATTCTAATTTCGCGAAACACTCGTAATCGCTATGACTTTGGTTTGGACAGGTCAACAATTTCCATAGAAATATATGTATTAACAATCCAACTTCTCAACAACTATGTACCACGCAATGAATATTGATGTATTGTCAAAAACAAACAATTGAAATTACGAATGTGATACGCAATTCAAATGCTGGTTCCTATAAAAATAAAGGTTAACGGATTATTAAAGAATGTACCAGATAGACACACAGGAACTAGTTTTGGTTTTGTAACGATGGCTAGCAAAATCGAAAACGCTAAGTAACTAAATGGAAAAGAGGTTTCTCAATCTGAACACTATTCAATGAAACAAAATCTATAATCCATCTTAACCTTGATAATAAAATAATACTGTATCCCAACAAACCAAATTTCAGATAAATACAATCCAAACTTGAACTCCCAAAGGGATTTTTGAAAGCCAAAAAAAGAATCGTAAAACTTATTTTTCTTTATCACCAAAAAGTTTCGGCTGACGCATCACTCCCAAATGTATAATTGATCTCGAAGAGACCTCTTTTATCACTTTCCATGGGGAAACTCTTCGGACGGGCAAGCGCGACTTCGAAACAGAAATAAAATACTCGTCTTTTTTCGAGTTTTAAATTTTTACTGAATTATCTTTGCGACTAGTAATGTGATACCTATTTGATTTCATTAGGGTGTGTGAGTGCTTTTTCTGATTGTAATATACCCAATTTACATTTACAATTTAATAAAGAATTGGATAAGAATCTAAAAATCTGGATTTGGCACACGAGGTTGTTGACATGTGGGATATTGACTCAGCAGTCATTGTGTCGATAGTTGCTACCGTCAATGGTCCAATAACTGATAAGATTTTCGTTAGGTGGTTAGATCAAGGGCAGTACCATACAGAAAGCTGTACTACTGGATACAACGTGCATTGTTAAATGGTTCCTCTTTCTAGAGCCTTAATCACTGGTAGCTAGGACGGTGCCCGTGGCGCCTTCGGGATACTAGTTTTTTTTTTAATTGAAATGTTTAAAAAGATATTAATAATTAAAAGTATTGATTTTTGAATGATATTGCCCGTGGCCCACTTTGTCCTGTCTACCCATCTATTGGACAAAACAGGTGGACCACGGGCAATATCATTTATCAATTCAATACTTTTAAAAATAAAGGAATTGGATACATTATTCAATGTGTATACTCGATTTATTTAGTTACTGATTTTTTATCCAAAGCCTATCAAAACTTCAAACTTATTCTTTAGCTAAAAGTTAACCGACATTGGTAAAATCAGTTCTTACTGACAAAACTACATATTTAATCACATCTTCCATTAGTTTCATTTGAAGCGCTTAATATTCTCTTCTCCTCTTCTAATCCTTATCCCATTTCATTTGAGGTTGGCCCCTCTTGTGGGTCTTCAGGTCAATCTGTCCTGGGTCATCGACAACTTAATTGCATGCATTTGCCTTTTCCTTCACGAAATCCTTTGACCTACTAACACCTTTTGCCGCGATCAGCTACGTTTTTCTTAAAATGTTTTTTGCCTCGAAGAGTACTCAAAAATAATTGGCAACAGAATGTCTGTATCGAATCTCATGTAATTGTGAACTGAAACTATGAAACATAACGATACCTATAAATCAATTTCTCGAACGTACCCCAGCTAAGACGGCCAAGACACTTCTATGACATATGCTGGTAAATCTACAAAGAAAATCTTACCTTAACGTGTAAGAAATAAGGTTAAAAATATATTGTTAATAATTTCTGAAGTTTTTTCAAAAAAAAGGTCCCTGTAATGGCCACAGCTCTTCTGATAAGGCATAAAATAGTGCCTGAGGTTGTAATTTAAGTGATTTTGACAGAATATATTGCCCTGAGGGACGATTCGCTAATACTTTTTTATCTGAAATGCTTTATGCGGTAGTGTGACGTTCCTTTTTATGCCACTCGACTGAGATGATGCGAATGCCGATAAGTCTAAGCCGGATGGGAAAATACGACGCACGAGTTATGTGTTCATACAACTTCTAAAGTGGATCTGGGTAAAAGAGACGTATAACATTTTAGCTGCAAATATTTGGAGCAAATTGTTGTAAAAAAGAAACAGCCGTTTGATGGGCCTTGAAAACAGACGATGGCACGACAAGAAAATAAGGAAAGGAGATACTATATGGTAAACAAAGAGATATACAGAGATGTATAATATACTGTCGTTCATGCACAGATTGCCGATAACCTTGATTAATGCAGCAGACAGGGCTAAAAAAATGTTTAAACATAAATCCGAATGACCAATTGTGCATGCCCGACCTTTTAAGAGCGTGTACGCCGTACGGCATTTCATACAAATTTTCAAGTCTTTGTTTTTCGTTATGACTAAACCGATTTTGATGAAACTTCACACACATAAGGAAGATAATTAGATCTAAAAAGTTAGTAGAAAACATTTTCGAAATGTCTTACTTAAAAAAAGATAATTGGAAATTTCTGTTTGTATGGAAAATTTAAAATCGGTCTAATTTTATTGTAACACTATTTTTCGAAAATGTTTTCTGCTAACTTTTTAGTCCTATGTATCCTGCTGATGGGTATGAAGTTTCATTAAAATCGGTTCAGTCATATCGAAAAATAAGGACTTGAAAATTTGTATGAAATGCCGAACGGCGTACACGCTCTTAATCCAAAACCACAAAATTGCAACCCGATTACAAGAAGAAGAAACAATGTTGATATTATTTCTATCCCACCAAAATCATACATGTATAAAATTTGCCAAATTCTCGTCAACACTGACCAAACTTGGCAAGTTTTTATTAAAGAACTGACCAATATTAAGACTCTTGAAAACCAGCACCAAGTACTTGTGCTTGGCACTAAGCTGATCTGGATGCCTGATTGGTCCAGCCGTGAGACATAACCTATTATGATTATGTTAATGTTAGTAGTTATCAATTTTTTTTTAGGTATTTTTCTTTCCCTCATCATCAGTGATCGGAGTAGGTAGATTGAATTGGGGTCATTGCTCCGAAACGTATATATTAATATGGACATTCCTCCAGAATTTCGTAATTTTCGGAAAATTTCGGAATTGGATGATTATTAAAAAAAAATACGGAACTTAGGTAGGAATTGTATTAAAATGAGCAATATTATATTCTTCATGTTTTATTTTTTAACGGCACACTTTCCCTATTTGACACAACCCAACGACCAATTAGAACAAAGTATCATGGGTGGTGCACTAACCGGTTATCAAAACAATGCGTACGCTCGCCGACGACATGCCAGGTAGCTGACTCGTTTACTTCGGTTCGTAGAGTGCATAAAAATGTATTATTGCTTCGATCGGAATTCGATTATTTTTATTATTCAACAGATAATTACTAAATTAATTTAGTTTTGATACCTTCCTTTAAATTCTGAATTGAGTAGTAATAATTTCACTAAAAACATTAACATTACTTAATTGAATCCGGAAATACCGGAATTACTTTCCGGAAAAATGGCTTATCCATGTTATTCTTTCTGTGTGCATTTATGATACAAGTACCAAAAATCAATCTACCTACTCCGATCACTGCTCATCATCCATCCATCACCATCTTCCTGCACTTATCCCAACCTAATTGGGGTCGGCGCACCATGTATTTTCCTTGCATACATCTTTATTCTCTCGAGAATATAATCTCTCTAGAGGGTGACTAAATCTCAATAGTCACCCTCTTTCTAGTCATATCATCCATGCGTTATTTTTATTTTCCTACGTTTCATAATGTTAAGTTGTGTCTCTTTGTACAGTGTCCAAATATATTTTTCTTTCCTTAAAAACTAGCCAAGTTTGGTCTTGGCAACTTGGCATAATTTCTACATTTCAGTTATTTCTATCAGTGTTGTCTCCTCAACGGTTTTGAAAGCCATTTCGAATATTGCCTTCAAAGCTTGTACCACGATCATAGCCGAAGCGCATACTGTTTTCGCATCAATGGATTGCAGTCAAGAGGCAAGGGAAAGCTTTGGTGTACAATTTAGTGAGCCGATAGCATTCAAATACGTAGTGTGATGCTGTTGGCTATGAATACATCGTTTATTAACCTTTAATAGAAGACTTGAATCAATGTTTTGGAAGGGTAAAGACAAACACATCTATTTAACAAAAAATAGAACTGATATGTGAAACAATAGTTTCTTTTTGGTTTTGTGTATAGTTTTTTTATTTTTGTGCATCATGTTGAGGCGAATAAAAGGAGGTCGTGGCTAAATAATTACAGCCGCATAGACCGATCTTCCGGGTTAAGCCATGCTTGCCGAGGTTGGTCTGTGGATGGGTGACCATTTACCATAGCAAGTTTCCTCCGTGCCTCAGAAAGCACGTAAGCCGTTGGTCCCGGCTGTCATTTGTAGATCTTTGACAGTCGTTACTGTTGATCAGAAGCCAGAAAGTCTGACAACCAGTCTTACCAAGAGTATCGTATTACCCAGTTACTGGGTTGTGGATGTCTGATAGGCAGTCGCTCCATGTAAAATACTGATATTCAGCTGCATCCGGTTCGACTGGAAGCCGACCCCAACATAGTTGGGAAAAGGCTAGGCAGATGAATGTTGGGGCGAATAAATATTTTTTCTTACTTTCTTTCAATGAGTGCAAATGGAAACTTATTATGTTTTACAGTGAAATCTCTAAATAATAAGGTGAATTAAAACAATCTATGTATATAAAATGAATCCCTATTTCCCTTGGTCACGGCATCACGCGTGAGCGTTCGCAAATATTTTTTTGTTGTGTTTGTAATTGTCAGGAGAAGATTCTTATGAAAAAAAATTTTGTCATTTAAAAAAAAAACGAAATTATCTCAGTATGTCCATATTCTTCATTTGTTTACCGCATGCATGAAAATGGTTATAAATTTTGTTACTATTTTGATTTTGTTTCTGAAGGTAGGCAGTAGGTAGGTAGTAAGTAGGAAAAAGTGCATTGCAACGCATGCCGGGTACAGCTAGTCGATAATAATTATTAGAACAATAGTTAATGCATTTTTAATACAATCATGTATCAGATTGATCGAATGTAAGCAGTGTTGACGATATGATTGCTTTAGCGTATTGTTTATGAAGTCTTTGAACAGCATTTTCTCAAAAACTATTTCGGAAAAGTTCTTGAACAAAATTATTTATTATTTTGCCTACTTTAATAACCTTTCAGATTATTAAAGTAGGCAAAATAATTACCCCCTTTCCGACTAACATTGTATAATATAGATATTTCTTCTGAAGCTGTTGAAACGAAATAAGAACTTTGTATATTAGTTATACAAGGTTAGTCAGAAAGGGGGTACTAATCCGCAGACCACTTAAAGTATCACTGATAGCTGTCTTGAAGCAAGTGTTAAAATTTCAAAATTCGATAATTTTTCTTTTCATGCAAAATGATTTTTATTTTAGTTTTTTCAAAAAACCTTTATCCCTGCTTTAGTTACGAATTCAGAAAATGGTGCTTCTGATTCTTGACCCTAAATATGACCTAAAATGTAAACACAGCTGATCATAACTGGGGATAGATAGATTTTAGCGATTTTTTTTTGAGATCTTTGAACAGCTATTTCTCCTTAACTTAACGACTTTTGGGAAAAGTTGTAGAACAAAAGTTATTCATTATTATGGTTACTTTAACACGCTTTCGGATTAGTACCCCCTTTCCGACTAACCTTGTATAATAGCCCACGTTCTAAAATCTCCTAGCAAATGATGATAGAGCCTAGAGCCAAATACCAATAAATACCTCCCTCCTAAACATTTCGAGAATTATCAACGAAGTTGCCTTTCAGACAATTACTGTCTTAACTCTTACAAATCCCGCCAAACAACTCCTTAACGACCAGCTTAAATCAATCAGAACCCTTCAAAAATTAAACAAAACTTTCTTTTACAATGTAAATCTGGCCGCCAAAAACTCACCCTTAAACGGATGAACGGCGCGAAGTCCCGTAACCGGGCGTTGTCCGGCCCTAATCCTGGTAAATCGTGGTCGTATTCGGCTGTTGCCCGGTTAAGCACGCGCCACAGGTGGCCAGGAACCTTACTTTTGGATCTTCGTGATTTTTGGCTTATATTTTACGGGTTTTTGACTTTAAGCAGTCGATGATGTAGATTTTTATGGAAAAGAAAGGGCTTTAAGTGTATTAGTCTAAGATCCGGCCTAACATCGACCTTCCCTCATCTGTTTTTCCAACGAGAGGTATTTTATTTGAAAGATTTTATATAAATAAACAAGTCCCGCATGGGTTGCCTAATCAAAAGTGGTCCAGGCTACCCTTAATAAAAATTCATAAAAAATAAAAAATAATTACTCCTTCCCTCATCTGTTTTTCAAAAAATATTATTACCAATCGAAAGGAAAACATGTAAGTTAACAGAAAAAAATAGGTTGCCTATATTTTTCTGGTCCACAGTCCAAGGTTGCCAGGCACAAAAAGGTGAGTTGGTATGAGTAATTTACCCTCATCTGTTTTTTGATTGAAAAAAGGATTAAATTAAAGATAATTTTATTGTGAACACGATGGTATAGGGTTGCCTAAAAAAAAGTGGTCCAGAGTTAGGGTTGCCGCGATTTGAAGTTTCAATATTTGAGCAGGAGAGTTGAGCGTGACATAGAAACACTACAAGTAGTACTCTGTACAATAGAAAGATATAACATGGCAGCTGCTAGTGGGCCCATTGCCGAGTAAAAATGAGCGCGCATGCGCATTTTTCTGTATGTTAGAGAGTTACCACTCTACTCCCGATAGTATTTTTCGGAGTAAATTATATAAAAGTCATGGAAAATAAAATATTATACAGAATCTAATCTAACTATATAAAAGCGAAAGATCACTCACTCACTCATCACGAAATATCGAAAACCGCTAGACGTATGAAGATGAAAGTTGGCAGGGAGGTAGTTGATAGTTAGTAGACGTCCGCTAAGAAAGGATTTTTGGAAATTCTACCCCTAAGGGGGTGAAATAGGGGATGAAAGTTTGTATGGAAAATAGTCACTTAACGGGTTCAAAATTTCACGCAAGCGAAGCTGCGGGCAAAAGCTAATAATTAATATACACAAGATGTATCCAAATTCACTTCATTCCTTAAAACCACATGATCTATTAGGAACCATTTTTATGGCGCCAACTGACATATAACTTACACCAAAATTTCCTCATTTAATTATATAATTAATAGAAGTTTGTCAAAATCAATTTAAAACAAATTAAAATAGTATATTTTTATTTTATTAAAGAGAGTATAGTGCCTGCGCGTACTTAGATGACTACCGTAGTATAAAATGTATGTAAAAGTTCATCATCACAACCGATTTTTTTCTCTGATACAACGAATTGAACATTACAGGAAACTGAGTTCACGAAAGTTCACGCTTGACTAGAAAATTAAATATTTCAATATTGTTTTCATGAAAATTGAGTAAATGTCCCCAAAAAAAGTTTTCCTGTAACACCTTTGGTTTAGAATTTCCCCAGTGTCGTAGTTAAATAAATTACATTGCATACAAGGTGTAAACGAATTTGTGCAATGCATTCAAACCGCATGATCTAAAGGTGACACAGATTAACATTGCGTGGTATTTTTTTAAGAAGCAACAAAAAAAACCCATAGAAAACATTATGTTCTGTTTTGCGTCATTTTAGCGTCCCGAGTTAACAAACTGCGCGGATAGTTTGGGGGCGTTAAAATGACTCACGTTAAGAACACCAACATTTTATAATTATTTTTTCTGTCTCCCACGTAAATCACAATGTTTTAAGGAATTACGCGAATTCGGATACACTCTGTATATTAATTATTCTGTAAAATATTTTATTTTCCACGACTTTTATATAATTTACTCTGGAAAATATTCTCGGGTGTAGAGTGGTCACTCTCTAACATACGAAAAAATGCGCATGCGCGCTCATTTTTACTCGGCAATGGGCCCACTAGCAGCTGCCATGTTATATCTTTCTATCGTACAGAGTACTACGTGTAGTGTTTCTATGTCACGCTCAACTCTCCTGCTCAAATATTGAAACTTTAAATCGCGGCAACCCTAACTCTGGACCACTTTTTTTTAGGCAACCCTATACCATCGTGTTCACAATAAAATTATCTTTAATTTAATCCTTTTTTCAATCAAAAAACAGATGAGGGTAAATTACTCATACCAACTCACCTTTTTGTGCCTGGCAACCTTGGACTGTGGACCAGAAAAATACAGGCAACCTATTTTTTTCTGTTAACTTACATGTTTTCCTTTCGATTGGTAATAATAATTTTTGAAAAACAGATGAGGGAAGGAGTAATTATTTTTTATTTTTTATGAATTTTAATTAAGGGTAGCCTGGACCACTTTTGATTAGGCAACCCATGCGGGACTTGTTTATTTACATAAAATCTTTCAAATAAAATACCTCTCGTTGGAAAAACAGATGAGGGAAGGTCGATGTTAGGCCGGATCTCGTACTATATGGTAAAGCGGTACGCCTTTGTTGATGATACAATATGGTACTCATCGTAACTGATTATTTATTTATTTATTACTAGCTGTTTTCCGCAGTTTTACTCGCATTCTAAGAGAACTACTTCATGTAGGTATAAAAGCAGCCTAAGTATATCTTAATCCAAGATATAGTCTATCTGTGTATTTTGTTTTTGTTTCCAGAAACAAAACGCCTTTTGAAAATTTGGCCAGCCAAATATTTCTATAGCTCACTTGATGTAATTCTATTTTGCAAATACGTAACTCAATTTTAATTTGCAATTATGTAGCAACCGAGTTTTAGTAACTTCTTAAGCTTTACTTTAATTTGTACGCCATAATGTGGCAAAACATGTAAGGCCGATATTAAAAAAACCCAACATCCTACATTGCAAATGTAATTTGTACTGTACACTCATGTTTTCACAATTAATTAGGTATCTTTTTCTTTATGTTTGTGTGCCACATTTCATCTAAATCCATTCAGTCGTGTAAGCGTGATTGAGTAACAAATATGCATCTTCAGACACTTTCACTTTTTATATTATTTTGTACAACGATATCCCTTAATAAAAACTTATACAAAACCAAATCTTAGTCTACCCACAGAAACGCAATCATTATAACATTATATTTTATCTTCCATTCATCAGCAAACAGATTCAATCCTGGGTTAGTTTTCACAATTTCACATTGTCAACATTAAATTCTCGAAAACAGCATGATCTAACAGTTTACTCTTGAAATTGGACCTCATCCTGTCTCCCTACAAAGAACACTGAAGTCATTAATATGTCAATGGTCCCTATATTATCATGATTACCATGCCTTACAAATGTATCGTTTATAACATTACCTATATTTTTATTAGCATCAAAGAAGAAATCTTCTGCTTATCCTCTGGACTCCCATTATTTACCGTACCGACACCCACAGCGATCAACCGCATATTTTCTTTTATTTCACCACCCATTATTTATCTACAGGAAAACCAGAAAAAACTCTCCTGTGTTGTGCGGCAAACATTCCAAACGCCAAGAAAATAAACCAACCAACAAAGGACGTCTCTAAAAAACACACTGCTAAAACGAACAAGGCAAAACACGTGTAAGATAAAGAAAAAATCCAATAAGCGATTACCATAATCAATTATTTATTTATTGATTGATTGCACAATGAAGTTTACAGAGGACTTATGGAATACTTATCACAAACATAAATAGACCCTGTAAGAGCAAGGCATGCAATAATAGTACATATGGTATGTCCACACCCGTGCGCTTTCATGTTCATCTTGCGCTTTCAATTTTCAATTCCTCTTGCATCAAGCGCATGCAATATTGAATGCCATAAGACGCATGCAGCTTATCGTCGACACCGGTGCTCCTCGGTCAGTCGTCAGTCGACATACAATAGACGGATCAGCGTGCGCAAGAGCCATGCGCTTTTGTCGAACTAGTATTAAGGCTTGCGCTATTGCATGCGCTATGGCGTTTCACGCATGCTTCAGACGAAGACGCAAGATGAACATGAAAGCGCTCTGGTGTAGACATGGCTTTACGTTCTGTCAGTAAGTAGATAAGTCATTAGGAAAATTAACTTCACATTAAAATTTGGTTAGATCTGCGATTACATAATCATATTTTATTTTATTACTTAGGTGATAGGTACAAAAAAATTACACATAGGGACATAGTTATTAGATATATTTATGAGTGATAGGATTTAGTGTTACTTAATTTGAATATCCTTCTCAAAGCTCGATAACATTTATTGAAACGTTCGATTTAGACGGTGAACTTCTAGTTTCCGAGTTATTTGAGGGTTTTCTAATATCATGAACACATCAAACATCAAGATTTTTGATATACCACCTATCTGACGTGAACTTATAAACATATTCTCATCAACAACTTTATCATCAAAACCATAATCAGTTCAGTTCTGCCTAGCCTTCTCCCAACTATGTTGGGGTCAGCTTCCAGTCTAACCAGGGGGCTTACTCCCTAAGTCCGTCAACGAAGTTAGTCGCCCGTCTGAAAATAGCCCGAAACGTAGGAGTGAACAAAACAAGTGTCAAGTTCAACTTTTCGGACGGGCAAAAACACATCGGCAGTAGGGACAACTATCAAATCGTGTTGTCTTTCATTCTTAGTTCGGGCCCCGAAATAATCGTATATCCGTAGGTAATAGGGAGTAGAAAACGCTCATAACTAAGGCCGAAACCACGGACTTCGTGCTTTGGGAGTAGACCCCCAGATGCGGTTGAATACCAGTATATAACACGGAGCGACTGCCATCAGACCTCCGGCAATGACGATAGATCCTAAGGTTACAACGGTTGTCAGACTTTAGAGCTTCAGACTACTCGTAACGACTGTCATAGGTATTCGTATGACACCTGGGACCGATACGACGGTTTAACGTACTCTCCAAAATACGGAGATGTCTCGATGTGTAACGAACAGTAACCCATCCACGAACTGACCGCGGCAAGCGCAGCTTAACTTTGCTAATCTTATGCTTGTTTCCCACGGTGCGTGATATCGCGCACCGCGACGCACGAGCTCGCACCAACGCACCATGGGAAGAGATTCGTCCGTGGTAACGCGGACGCGTGCGGAGCAGTGCGCCGTATCCACCGCGAGTCGGTAAATGCAAAGGTGCAGTGCGAGTTCTCTTTCACTAGGTATTTTGGAAAGAAAATATGGCTTCGAATCTCGCACTCACATAACGTGGCTTCCCACGGTGCGTGATTTTATGGATGATACCACGTCTAGCCGGTGCGCGCTACCACGCACCGTGGGAATCCAGCTTTATGATCCATGCGGATATTAATTAGCCACGAACCCTCAAAAACATAAAAACCTTTTTTCTTATACAAGGTTAGTCGGAAAGGGGGTACTAATTCGAAGCCCACTTATAGTATCGCTGATGACTGTTTGAAAGCAAGTGTTAAAATTTCAAAATAAAATGATTTTTATTTAATTTTTTTCAAAAATTCTTCATCCCTGCTTTAGTTACAAATTCAGAAAATGGTGCTTCTAATTCATGACCCCAAATATGAACTAAAATGTAAACACGGCTGATCATAACTGGGGATAGGTAGATTTTAGAGTTTTTTTTTTTTTTGAGATATTTGAACAACTGTTTCTCTTAAAATATTGACTTTTGGGAAAAGTTGTAGCACAAAAGTTATTTATTATTATGTGTACTTTAACACCCTTTCGGATTAGTACCCCCTGACTAACCTTGTATAACTACCTTTTTCTAAGGTTCTATAAAAAGCTATGAGTGCATATTTTATCCATCACTAAAAGTTTAGCTCCACAATAACAATTCAACCCCAAAACAAACATCCAATCCAACCCCTATTTACAATTACAAAACGTAAATTTGTTCTTAGTCAACAAATCGTAAATCCATCTTCTAAACAGGCAGACAGTGATAGTGAAACGGTAATGAGCCCTATTGGTGCGAAATCACGGCCGAACGGCGCCCGTGACAAATTCACTGCGAGTCCACGCCGACTCAACTGATTTACGTTGGAGATGTATACTTAGGTTATGCGACGGGAGAAATTAGATGGAGGGAAATAGGTTGAAAAAGAATGATGAAACAGAGAAGTGAACATTTTACACCAATACTAAGGTGACACTGAAATTCGACACAATACAATCGCAACACTAAAATTAAACCCGAGCTAATGCGCAACTCAGTGTAACAGCGAAGTACACACTACGACACTCGGTGTCGACACTGAGTGTCGAGTGTAATGTGTCGCCGTGTATCCTTACCATAAGACCACCAAGTCAACGAACAGACTGTTCAAAGTGATCTGAAGAACAAAGAAAATTGAAACTTTATCAGGGGTGTTTCAGAATGAACACCGTACATGACAATGGTCATTCTGACAAGAATTTTATCCCATTGACTTAAAGTTTTTTTTTTATTTTTATTTGTTTAGGTAATTACGAACAGTCTATTCTACCCGATTATTTGACGCCTGACTGTACGAGTATAAGAGGTAACTGAAACATTATTATCATAGGAAAGGCATCAGCATCGAGAAAACCATATTATTATACCTACACTTTCACTATTTGTGCAAACGTGATTTCCTTGAGGCATAGTTGGAGGCTATAGTTTAGACAAATGATGAGCAAAGTACGGCCCGGAAGCCGTTATCATTTGCCTCACCAACGATCGTAGTCGTAGGAATTCAAATAATCTCGAAAATAAATAAAGATACCTGCGTTGTGTTTGTGTTGAAATAAATCAATGCAAAGAAATTGTGGCCCCCATAAAAGCTGGCGTCGACTACAGCCGAAACGCGTCGAATCGAGTCGAGTTGCATTTATTCCTTAAGAAGACGAATCGAGGCGAAATGGACACTAATCGCAAGTAGTTAAAACAGAAATTTGCGTGACAAGCGATGCGCGCGAGTGATGCGACTCGGCGCGTCTCGGCTAGTCGCTGATCAACGCAGTTTTATAGTAAATGTATAGGAAGCGAATGAATGCGATTCTATTCGACTCGACTCGGCGAGCCTAGTGGACCTTGTGTGCCTTAAGATTGACTCGGTTTTTTTCGGCACTTGATGTGAAATGTGTGCCCACCCCTGGTTTAGACGGTCGTTGTTTCGCAAAATGTCAGTGGTAAATAAATTCACCAGTGCTTGCTATTAAAATTATAACTATCACCAATCCCCTTTCATGTGATATGTTTATAGAAATATTCCAAACTGGATTTAATAATTAATTGCAGCACTTTTATTGAATTCACCATACTCAATCAGGTGGAATCAGGTAAAAGCAGGGATTAATAACACCGGGCGAAAGAGTTCAATAGAATTTCAATCCATTCATCCAATATAAACCCAATATTCGTATAAAACGAATATAAAAACCCTTGACGTCAAACCTTTTTTAATATTTTTAATATTCTGGAGAACATTAATTGATATAAATATTAAATTCAGTAAAATAATTCATCAGAAAAATATGCAGCGTGATATTTTACCTCTACGGTTTCAGATTTCAATCTGGAAAATTTATTATGAAAGTTCAGCAATATTTTTACAGCAACAGTTTTCCTGATTACAATCAATCTTTAAACCAATCTGCATCGTGTAACGTGTTGTATTGGTTACAAGTATAATGCATTAATTTCAAACAAATTGAGGGGTAATATCAGGCTGAAGATCAAAAGCGTCTGGAAGAGCTGGTGATCGAACGGCACAAGCATTTGGAGGAGGAAATGTTCAACCAATAGTCCGTTGCCAATTGTAGCACGGTCTGTTTTGTTTCTGTTGTGTCTGACAACAACTATTCTGCACTAGGTTTCGGTTTGCAGAGTGCAGATAAGGGGTTCATTTGATGAAACTACTCTGTAAGTCTGCACTCAATATTTTGGAACAATTCAGCTGAATTTATGTACCAAAGCGTGGAGTGTAAACTTGCAAGCTTGCTCGTCGACTTACCATACAAGGTTAATTTGAATATACACTAAACCTGACACTTCTTTGTTCAGAATCACCAGAAGAATGGATTGGTATCGTTTATACCACGTTATATTGTTTTAAATTTCAACTTGAATCCATAGGCATCACGCATTTCAGTGGAGCGCGAATATATGTCTTGAGGCCTCAGACGGTCGGCACTAATGTTTTCATATATTAGACAACCCCTGCAAGGTACTACTTACGCACACTGCATCCTATTGGGGAAATTAATGTAACATATACTAGCATGTAACGTAGAGATTAATTTAAAAAATTTGTATTTTATTCAGGCTGTTCAGATGAAAATCAGATAGACGTGTCTCTGTGTTTGTGTAAATAAAAAAACCGTTGTATCATAATATACTGAAATATTGACCTTAGCCTGAGTACTAGCTGCAACAGAGCAAATGCCGCGAGCAAATGCAAATGAATAGAACGCTAATGCTATAACGAGACTCCGGCAATAGGACGCTAATGCTATCACAAAGGAGAATGGCGTTGCGTATTCTAAGTATGTCTCCCCATTTATCGTTTTGCGTGGCATTCGGCAAAATGCTAAGATAGACAAAGCCCCGAATATGTTGTGATTTTATTTTCTAACTCGAGCAAAAATATTCGTATGGGAATCGGAAAATTTGAAATATGTTTTGCTCCGGTTATTTTTTCAATAAATTCAAAGACGTATGTTGTTAGGTTTATTGAGAATTTTTCTTTATTCTTTATTCTTCGTATTTGTGCTGTAATTCTTGTTGTTATATTTTTTTGTTCTTTTGCTTCTTAATGTGTTCACCTTTGTTCTAGACTTAGCCTTGTTTTTGTTGGAGGGTCTCTGTTTATATTCGATAAGCAAGTATACGTTGTATATACACTTGGGAGCAAATAAATCGAGCCACTCCTTTCCTTCATGTGTCCTGGTTATTAGTTTTGGTTTCATGAATTATAAATAATTCTATAAAATATGTCATTTGTAAGATCATTAAATAATGTTTAAAATCAGGGTAAATCATTGAATGATAACCGTTTTGAATGATAATTTATTGGTTCATAAAGAAAAACAGTAATTTTGATAGAAAATTGGGTAAGGTTAAAACAGTCCAGAAAAAACCAAAATATTGTAACAATGACACTACAACATGAGTATAATTAACAAAAACTCCCAATTTAACCTTTTCTTATTGGAGTGCAACCAAAATGTCGTAAGCAAATTAAATGCGATAATTTTATTCAAGCCTTTAATTTTTAATTTAAAATGAAAAGTTGTCAAAAAACTACCCTCATTGTAAAGGTTATCAAATAACCTTTTAGGCGATATATATGTTTAGAATTGATCTGTTCCATGATAACAAAAATAATAACCATTAACCTGAAAAATAGAAATGGCTCGATTTATTTGCTCCCAAGTATATTTATTTGGTAGATGCACGAATTATCAATGGTTTTGTCAATGCTTTTGCAAGGTTCTGGTTGTGCTGTGATCTTTTACAAAACTAGGTACCAATTGGATGTTGCTGCCCATCTTTCAAATAAGACCAACATTCAGACAATTGGATTTGATACTCACAAGTTTATAGCACTAAAACGTGGTCGCTCACAATGGGCCTCATAAGGCTCAAGATCACCCAAAGGGCAATGAAGAGAGCTATGCTCGGAGGATCCCTGCGTGATCATATCAGAAATGAGGAGATCCGCAGGAGAACCAAGGTAAACGACATGGCTCGATGAATTGTCAAACTTCAGTGGGCGGGGCACATTGCTCGCAGAACGGATGGCTGATGGAAAAGGTTCTAGAAGGGCAACCGCGTACCAGAAGGAGCAGCGTGAGTAGGCCTTCTACAAGGTGGAGCGATGACCTGGTGATCCCTACAACATTTTAAATCTTGCTGCTCAATACACACAATTTCTCAACGAATATCAATCATCATCATTATTACACCAGCTAGAAGACGTCTACTTCTACATGAGCCATCCGAAAGCTTTCACAACGAAAGCTTTGGGTCACTATAACAATATTAAAATTGGTTAACTTTTGACAATTTTTGACAACCGGACTCAACCCCGTATTGGTATATCTACACCTGTGCGCTTTCATGTTCATCTTGCGCTTTCGTCTGACGCATGCCTGAAGCGCCATAGCGCATGCAATAGCGCATATCCTAAGACTAGTTCGAGTCTTATGGCAATCAATAATGCATGCGCTTGACGCAAGACGAATTGAAGGTTGAAAGCGCAAGATGAACATGACAGCGCACGGGTGTAGATATACCATATTATGCTCAACCCCGTAGACTCAACCCGACTCAACCGTATTCCGTGTAGTTTACCTCACAAACGAAAGTCGATTGAATCATAATATTTTTAATATTATCTCCTGCATCGTTAAAAATGCAATTTTCGCGCTGAATTCATAGTGACGGGGCAGTAATAAATTATTTTCGAAATATAAAATATTATTTTTATCATCATCTGTAAAGGATTAAAATAAACTGCGATGCACCAATATTGGATGTTTGTTGGGTACATATAACAATATAAAAACAATAAAAGAGTATTAACGTTCTAATAAAGAAACAAAACATTACGCCTGAATTCTTCGAAGGGTTGGGCAAAAGTGTATAAGTACACCCTCATTTCGCCGTTATGTTTAAGTCCCATGTAGTAGGGGGCAACCCTATTGCCGTCAACCGGGCACATATCCAGACTCCGAGCTGCCACTGAAACATTCCACTCGGAAAACCCCGATGATACTTTACCCAGGACCTCACGGTCAATAATCACGCTTGCGACCACTAGATCAAAGTGGTGGGTGGACTTTGGATTGCCATCGTGGTGAACGGATTAGCCAATCAGCGTGAGTATCTCGCTGATTGCCCAGGGTGCGCCGGACGTATAGTGGCACAAAAGATACGTCACTCGGGGAGGCTCCTTTTATGCACCCCTAGATCAAAGTGAAGATTAAATTTGAATCTAGGTACACTTGGGAGCAAAGAAATCGTGCCACTCCTTTTTTCACGTGTCCTGTTTATTTTTTTGGTTTCAAGAATTATATATTTCAAAATACAAAAAAACGGCCAAGTGCGAGTCGGACACGCGCACGAAGGGTTCCGTACCATTATCAACAAAAACGGCAAAAAAATCACGTTTGTTGAATGGGAGCCCCCTTAAATGTTTATTTAATTCTGTTTTTAGTTTTTTTGCGGCAACAGAAATACATCAATTGTGAAAATTTCAACTGTCTAACTATCACGGTTAATGAGATACAGCCTGGTAACAGACGGACGGACGACAGCAGAGTCTTAGTAATAGGATCCCGTTTTACCCTTTGAGTACGGAACCCTAAAAACTACACTCATTGTAAAGGTTATCAAATAACCTTTTAGGCGATATATGTATGTTTAGAATTGATCTGTTCCATAATACCAAAAATAATAACAATTATACCTACGTGAAAAATAGAAGTGACTCGATTTATTTGCTCCCAAGTATAGTAGGTAAGAAACTATGCTTGTTTGTTCAACGATTCTGTCTGTTCTTATTCTATCTAATTATATTAACTTTAGTACGCTAGAGATCTCTTGAAACACTTTTGTCGATCGGTTTGATTGGATTTATTCGATCAACTGTTCTACCTATCCTTTTCCCAACTATTTTGTGGTCAGCTTCCAGTCTGACCAGATGCGGCTGAATACAAGTATTTCACACGAAGCGACTGCCATCAGAGCTGCGCAACCGAATTACCTACTGGTCAATGCCGATATCCTTAATGAGACATTTACACGGTCGATGATTTTAGCGGTGCGGCAAGTCACCAGTCGCGTCGCTTGTCACTTGCGGCCTAGTCGAATTGTCATTTACACGGTCGATTTTAGCCGTGCGGCAAGTCACCAGTCGCGTCGCTGTCACTTGCGACCTCGTCGAATTGTCATTTAAATTTAAATGCCCCATAAGTTAAACCAGTTGCCAGACTTTCGGGCTTCTGACTACCTGTAATAACTGTCATAAGTATTCGTATATCACCCGGGACCAACAGCTTAACAGGCTCTCCAAGACACGGAGAGGTCTTGATTTATAACGAACGCGGTCACCCATCAAGCCAACTGCGGCAAGTTCAGATTAATCTTGTAATCGTATGATCCATTCGATTCATTCGACCAACTAGTAAACCCAACTGGTCGTCTACACGGTTTAAGTCAAGCAGTCCACTAAAGACTGAACACCTGAAGTTTACGATCATATGGATCAGGTGCATCGTGCTTTTGCTAAACGAATGGACGCGGAAACCTATTGCTTTTACTGTGAGCTGATAGTAAAAACATTTTATTTACTGTTTATTACCTCGCATAACTCTTAGACTAGGAAATGGCTAGTGCAGTTAAAGTTAATAGTTCGGCAAGCTATCATTATTAAAACAGCATTTTTAACAAGTCTGATGAAAATTACTGCTTACTCAAACGTAATTGTAAGTAATTTTTATTCTGTTTCCTGCAAAATCAATGTTTGGATAGCTCCAGAAGAAGATTGAAGAGAGTCCTTTCTTAGAAGAGTAGGCAATGCATATAAAAAAAACGTATGAGTACATAAGCAGCGCTGATTACTTGCCGTCAGGACCAAGTTGGCTCTCTTCGCCGACGACACGGCTATCTACTATTCCGGTAGGAGTCTCGATAGCATCTCTCGAACCCTTCAAACCGCAGCCAACGCCCTCGGGGCCTGGTTCCGGAAATGGAGAATAGAGGTGAATCCCGAAAAGAGCGCAGCCGTTCTTTTCGAGAGACACGGTGATTCCCACACCCACATCCGTCCCGTGCTAATGTTCGGCAAACAGATCCCTTGGGAGATGAAAGCCAAATACCTGGGGGTTATCCTAGACCACCATCTGAGTTTCCGAGACCACATCAAAGCGGTGCAAGCTCGCGCCGCTTTCGCTGTCGGTCGCCTCCACCCCATCCTTAGAGCACGCAGTAAATTGTCACTAAGAAATAAGCTGAGAATCTACGTGACGTGCATCCGCCCCATCTTGACTTACGCTAGCGTCGTGTTCGCACACGTTAAGCCTTGTCGTTTCAAATCCTTCCAAACCCTCCAGAATCGAGTGTTGCGCAGAGCCGCGGCTGCCCCGTGGTGCATGCGTAACGTCCAACTCCATCTCGATCTAAAAATGCCAACCATCAGGCAATACCTCAAACGCATCTCCAAGCGTTACTTCAACACTGCCCCCCTCCATCCGAACCCCCTAGTCGCCGCAGCGGCCGACTACAGTCCCTCTCTCATAAGTAAAGTTCGCCGTCCCAGGCACACACTTTTAGAATCCGATGACGAAATAACCCTCCTCCAGGAGGCGAGTAAATCGACCAGCACAATACACAACGTCCGCCGCCGTCCGGCATACCGTCCTCGCCGACGAAGCCCGTCGCGACGTCCCACCGCCGCCGGTCACGATCCACCGAGCTCTCCCGTCGTAGAGCCGGTCGTCTCTTCAGACTCCGCAGTCACACCGATAATTCAGCCCAGCGTACGCAGCTCTTAGTACGTGCATGCATTACAAAATCTGCTCTGCCCTGCGCTGCGTGCAACGCAGGTGCACGCAGCGCAGGGAAGAGCCTGCGTCTCAGCATACGCTTAGCCTAATTCTTCTTCTCTCGTGTCAGCACGAGCGATGTGATGTTATTAGCCCCCAGTTGTTTCTAATCTGGCGAACAATCTGTCTGCCAAGCAGTTACATCTGGTAATAAGGAGGAACGTGTTCAGGAGTGTTCTATAAATTAATTGAATATAAGCAATAATTTTGACTATTCTTCCCACTTAACGATTCATTAAATAGCAATCATCCAATATCTTATCTAGTATTTGAACCTACAATTGTACCCATACCACAAGAACAAACGCGCGAAGATAACCATCAATTGAACCCCAAGGCATCCAAAACTATAATAATATATAGCTTTTACGAAAGTCCATTTCGTGCCCTCGAGACGAATATCTCTAAAAACATAAAGGGTTGAACCTTCAATGGTACCGCTGGGGACAACCCTAACATGTCAAACAAGTCATATTTTCAGTAGAAATACTAGGGTTATGTATTAGTTTTTGGGTTACGGCGTTTTTGGGTCAAATTATTGCTCTGTTGGCTGTCAAATTTTAATATTGATGTGGTGATAAAATATTTAATGATGGTCTTTAATAATCACCGTGAATTTGTTCTGGAAACATCAAAGTAGGATAGTCGGAAAGGGGGTACTAATGCGCGGGCTACTTTAAGTATAACTGATGACTGTGTTAAAGCAAGTGTTAAATTACAAAATTCGATAATTTTTATTTCCATGCAAAATGATTTTAATTTTAGTTTTTTCAATAATTATTCATCCCTGTTTTAGTTACGAATTCAGAAAATAAGAGTTCTAATACGTGACCTTAAATATGAGGGAGTGCCTCCGCTGCCGGCGCCAGTTGCATTACGAGTGCCGCGCCGGTTACCAAACTGGCTGCCGGCGCCGCGCCGACTACATACACTGTTTTTAACACCTTCAAGGCCTCTTCAAACTCTTCATGAGACGATTGTTCGTCACCCACTTTTATTTTCACAATAAAAACAAATGAAAAAGTTAAGTAGATGTTTCTGAGGTGGTTTGGGTTTCCAAAGCAGAGTCGAAACAGCCCCGCTATGCGGGGCTCCGTCGGTCCTTTCGAACCGTTCGAACCTAACCTATTCATGTCGGGGTGCACCAAATTAGCGAGCTTGCTTCGCTCGCTCTTGAAATTAGTCAGTTGGAAGGCAAGTTACAGTGAATGGCCCAAAATCTAACCTATCTTTCAACTAACATACCTACCAAACAACTTATTACCGCCGCCCCGGTGTCCATTTTGGGTGCCGGCAGCCGATGTTTTTAATCTCGGCTGCTGGCAGTAATGTTCTGCCGGTTCGCAATGGCATTATTTTTGGGTGCCGGCGCCGGCAGCGGAGACACTCCCTAAATGTCAGAAAATAGAGCTTCTAACCCGTGACCTTAAATATGACCTAAAATGTAAACTCAGCTGATCATAACTGAGGATAGATAGATTTCAGCGTATTTTTTAGGAAATCTTTGAACAGCTATTTCTCTTAAACTGTTGACTTATGGGGAAAGTTGTAGAACAAAAGTTAGTAATTATTATGAGTACATAACACCTTTTCTGACTAGTACCCCCTTTCCGACTAACCTTGTATATTTAAATTGACCATGTTATTAGGGTTCCGTACCCAAAGGACGTGACGTGACGACACGTTTGGTGCAGTGGCTAAGCGATTGGCTTCTGCGCTACGGGTCGTGGGTTCGATTCCCACACGGAACAAACATTTGTATGGCCTACAGATGGTTGTTTCGGGTCTGGGCGTTTGTTTGTGAGATTTGTGTCTGTAAACGCACCCACGATACAAGAGAAATCTTAGTGTGGGGCAACGTTTTTATAAATCAAGAAAAAAGGGTAAAACGGGACCCTATTACTAAGGCTCCGCTGTCCGTCTGTCCGTCTGTCTGTCCGTCTGTCACCAGGCTGTATCTCATGAACCGTGATATTTAGACAGTTGAAATTTTCACAGATGATGTATTTCTGCTGTCGCTATAACAACAAATATTAAAAAAATAGAATAAAACAAATATTTAAGGGGGCATACAACAAACGTGATTTTTTTGCTCGTTTTTGCTCGATATCCATAACGGCAACAGGTAGACGCTTGAAATATTCACAGAATATTTAGTTATACATTCACTTTAAAAGTAAATAATTAAATTAAAATAAAACAAATATTTAAGGGGGGCTCCCATACAACAGACATGATTTTTTTGCCGTTTTTATAGATAATGGTACGGAACCCTTCGTGCTCGAGTCCGACTCGCACTTGGCTGTTTTTTTTCTATTCCTTCCGAATACCAGCTGTTTCCATCCTCTGGTATCAATATGGTGCTTACGGGGTTATTTTATAAGAACGGCCAGCATTATTCTCCTTCCCCCTTATTAAAAAAGATGGTCTAAGAAAAACCTAGGTTTTAAAATAGCCCCGTCTCTTTTTGTGATATGACATAAGAAAGTGATGGATATATTTTAAACCTGGGTTTACCTTAGTCTTGGTTTAAACCATCTTTTGTAATAAGGCCCCTTAGGTCGTATGTGTATGTTTATTAACTAACCTCATTACGATTAGCTTTCTTTTTTATTACTATCGTTACTCTCAAGATATCTTTATCTTATTATTCAGTGATTTACTTTGTAATGTGTTTTGATGACAATTAACCATGTCAGTTGTTTTATATAGTTTAGCGTCCTTTTACCTTTTGTAAATGTGAGAGCTTTGTAGACTTGCTAGATGCCTGGATACCTAGTTAATTTGTGACCATATTTTTAATTTTGTTTTTCTGTGTGGTTCCTGATCTTAAGTCTACTTTGCTCTCTCATAACTATTCTAAGTCATAACTGTAACCACTCAAATTGTTAAAGATATGGATTTTAAAAGAGTAACCATGGAGTTTCTTGCCGGCTCTTCTCCATAGGAAACGACTAATTGGAACCGTGCACCTAAATTCGACTTTTCATAAGCGCCTGTAATGGTTTATGTGAAATAAAAACTTTTGATTTTGAGGTCATTATGAAAATATACGTTGATCACCAATTTCAATTGACGTCTTCGGTGTTAGTGGAGTTCACTTTGTGGTCAGCAACTTTATACAGAATGGCTACTATTGGAATTAAGCCCGCAAGACTCAACTGTTCAGAAGTTGCTGACGTCAGAGCTCCACTAGCACCAACAACGTCAATTCTAATCTTACACCAAAGACACAGAACCTCTCTGTCAACTTATCTTTTCACAGTCGACTGCTGAGCATAAGCAAGTTCCAAGATATCCCAAACAATCTTACCACCTATCAAAGCGAGAATCCAATATATCATTAACGAATCAATATCCTGTGCATTTGGCATAGTCAATTAGGGCAAACAGGTTGGTACTTAGGAAATAGATTAGCTGCCCGATGGCTACAGGCTGGAGTAATCTGTCAGTAATTACGCAGTAGTAGTAAGATCATTGACCTGGATTTGATTAATATGAGGCTTCAAGTTGCTTAGAAGTAGAGCTCATAGTGAAGGAGTTTGTCTGGAAGAATATCATTCTCCGAGCCTTTTAAAACTATGTTAGGATCAGCTTCTAGTCTAACCAGATGCAGCTGAATACCATTATTTTACACGGAGCGACTGCCATCGGATTCTGCAACCCAGTTACTGGGCAACGCCAATATCCTAAGGTTAGACCAGTTGTCAGACTTTCGGGTTTCTGACTACCCATAACGACTTTCTTAGATATTCGTATGACATCCGAGATCCACGGTTTAACATGGGTCTCGATGTGTAACGAATGGTCATCCATCCACAGACTGACCGCAGCAGGCGCTGCTTAACTTTGCAAATCGAATGGTCCACATGGTTGTCAATTAGCCACGATCCCCTCCGGAGCTCGTCCGGAGGAGTATTACCACCTATATCTGCCGCCAAGCAGCACTGCGCCACCTCCCTCTTCCAAAGACGTCCTGAAGATTATAGAGGATGGGCAGCGGCTTTCCCCCATTTGCTCTTAAAATAGCATGCATTAAACACCAATCTTGGACAGGACATTGGTGATAACAGTAAGATATATGCAAAGGAAGATAATCTAAATGCTAAACTTCCTTTTAGAGCCTTGATATGCTTTTTACAACATCCGCGACCAGAACTCTTTGTGAAAGAGTTCGTCCTGGATTAAGTACCTCCATACCTATATCTGCCATTGCTGTGTTCCGGTTTGAAGGGTATGTGTGCCGGTAAAATTACAGGCACATGAGACTTTCCGACTTTGTCTCTGATTTTGGCACCGTATCAGCAATCCTTTTGGTGTTGTGGGTGAATATAGGGTGTAAATGAATTCGTGTAATTCCTTAAAACCACATGCTCTGTCACTGGTATAGATTGACCCAGCACGGGAATTCTCTTGATTAAAAATAAAAATCTTTTTTCTTGCAGTAGGGGTAAGTGATCGTATCTAAACCACTTATTAAGGATTCGATAAAGAAAATAAGCAATTTTTTTTTTTTACTTAATTTCCTTTTTCTCTTAACCGCTAGCGGCCCAACCGACGATCCGGATCGTCAGTGCCATTATTTATCATTGTGTCTATAATTACAGTACTCGATAAGTTAATGAACATTTCGATGCCACGCATAAACGAATGATAGCACGGCGACACAGCTGGTGGGCACGACTAGCGCGATATCGCAGTCAGTTAACTCGAAGCTCGAAAATGACTCGGAAATAGAAAATCAACTTTTCTTTAAGAAATTTTTTTTAGTTATTTTTCAAAAAACTACATTTAGGGTCAATCTGTGTCACTAGTAGATCACGCGGCTTGAAGGAATTACACGAATTCTTTTACACCCTGTATAGGCGGCGGTAACCACTTACAATCAGGTGGGTCTTCAGCTAGTTTGCTAAATTATTACATTAAAAAAAAGTTGGAAATTACATACCCATGCGTTTTACCTATTCAAGCATGCCTTGGAATCACTTTCCGTGTAAATCAATTAGAGCAAACAGGTTGGTAGTTAGGTAACAGATTAGGTGCCCGATAGCTATAGATTGTAGCAATCTGTCACTAATTATGCAATAGTAAGATCATTGACCTGTCTTTGATGAGGCGGCTTCAAGTCAGAAGACTTGATGGGAATTCTTTTAAATACAAGGTTAGTCGGAAAGGGGGTACTAATCTGCAAGCCACTTAAAGTATCACTGATGATTGTCTTAAAGCAAGTGTTAAAATTTCAAAATTCGGTAATTTTTATTTTCATACAAAATGATTTTTATTTTAGTTTTTTTTCAAAAATTCTGCATCCCTGCTTTAGTTAAAAATTCAGTAAAGGGTGTTTCTGATTCATGATCCCAAATTTGACCTAAAATGTAAACATAGCTGATCATAACTGGAGATAGATTGATTTTAGCAATTTTTTTTTGAGATATTTGTACAGCTATTTCTCTTAAACTATTCTTTTTTGGGGAAACTTGTATAACAAAAGTTATTCATTATTATGAGTACTTTAACACCCTTTCGGATTAGTACCCCCTTTCCGACTAACCTTGTATAAGTAGATATGATATAATATACGTAAATCTGAAAGAAAATCCTTAGACACGATAGCCATTAGGAGCAGGAATGACCTATTCTTTACTCAGATACCCATACAATATATTCTCCTAGTTTTGCCGTGCCCAACAGAATCCATGATGATCAAAGAATATTGTAAAACCTTGTAAAACATTCTGGAAGGTAATAAAATATCGCGTATTGAGTTAAGATACGTTGTTCCTATTCCGGCATAATTTGCAAGTTCCAGTCCAAGAAAAGGTTAGCTTATTGTATGATACACACAATCTCCCTTTGTCACTCGTGTCGGCACGTGCCCGACACACCGTGGGTCCGAGGTACCCAAAAGATTTTAACCTTCGATTCCGATGCCTAATTGGAGAAGAAAAGCTAGGATATAGAATTTTTGAATAATTCACAAATCGAATGAACGTGGTGTTGCGACTTTTGTCATACCATACTCCTCTCGCCGTATGTTTTATTTGTCGGGGAGGGTTGTGAAGTGAGAAGTTTCTTATCCACTCACAAGATAATTTATAAATGTTGCCAGATTTATTAAGCACCGAAATAAAAAAAAAAGTTTTGATTTGGACTTTCGTTGTTATAACATTTGACTTATAATACCATTAGAAAGGCGTGGTTAAAAAAACGTTACACAAATGCCCTGCTGGTGTTATTATTTAAGCAAAGGGGATAAAACCTTTGTAGCATATCCCCCCCGCTGCCATTTTGATTTTTTTTCCAAGTTGTGGCGCACGATTTCACTAACATAATTATATGGGTAGAGGACACTTAGACAAACAAAAAATATCGAGGATATGGTGCCCTAAAGTGTCACGTTGCCGAGATATTTGGACTTAAACATTTTTTTTCAAGATTGCAGCGCAATTTGTAACTGGTAAATATGGATAGAGAACACTCAAACAAACAAAATATATTCAGAGATATGGTGCCCTAAAGTGTCAAGTTGCCGAGATATTTTGACTAAGTTTTTTTATTGCAGCGCACTTTGTAACTGGTAAATATGGGTAGAAGACACTCAAACAAATAAAGAATATTCAGAGATATGGTGCCCTAAAGTGTCACGTTACCGAGATATTGTATCGACATAATCTTGAAAAAAAAAACTTCAAGTCACGTCAAAGTCCAAATATCTCAGCAACGTGACACTTTAGGGCACTATATATCTCTGAATATTTTTTGTTTGTTTGAGTGTCCTCTATCCATATTTATCAAAAAATGAAAATGAATTAAAAAAAAATGAAAATGGCGGCAGGGGCCTATGCCAGCTTCCATAGAAAAATGTTCGAACCCCTTTAATAGGGTCCTAGAAACGCTTCAGCTATGATGAAAAATACTAGTCTCTCCTGTCTTACGCCACACATCTCCAGAGGCACCACGTTTGTCAATGTCTTCATATCTCTGTGTTATGATTTGAACAATCCTCAGATGGTGACTTATCCTTACATCTCTTGTTTTGTACCTAATGCGCTTTTGCTTATGTGTTGAATAAACAATAAGGGGAACATTTTGACAGAGGTTGAATTGGGAAAAGAAATGCAAGATTTTTATTTAGTTGGGCCGTTGTGTCTTGGGTGGCCCTTATTTAGTAGTGTATGTTTATGAGCTGATATGAGGATGATTAGTGATGATATACAGGGTGTAAACGAATTCGTGTAATTCGTTTACATACAGGGTGACACAGATTAACCTAAAGGCTGATTTTTAAAAATCAACTAAAAAAATCTAAAAACAAACTTGGGTTTTCTATTCCCGAGTCATTTTAGAGCCCCAAGTCAACTGACTGCAAAGAGCGATATCGCGTTAGTCGTGCACGCCAACCGTATCGCCGTGCTTTCATTCATTTATGCGTGGCATCGAAAAGTTCATTAATAAAAAAACTTTTTTGCAAAAAAAAAATCGTGTTTTTTTCCTGAATCCTTGTAAGGTGGTTTAGACCACTTACCATTACCGCGTGAAAAAAAAAGAACTTTATTTTTTATTTTATATCCAGCTAAATCCCGTCCGGAGCCAATCTACACCAGCACTACCAGCAGTAGATCATTTGGTTTTAAGGAATTACACGAATTCGTTTACATCCTGTATAATGATGATGATTGCGTTTCATGTTTTTCTTTCTTTGACTATTAATTTGTATTCTAGATTTCAACTTCATAGCTCTTGAATTTCGGTTAACTAAGAGGAAAAGCGCACAGTCTACTTACACTGCTCACGTAAGCCACTAGTAGAAGGCAGAGGTATCGTGTTGTTATTTGCGCAACGGAATGCTCGATGCAATGCAACGCACTGCGGTACCCACCTAGGTCAAAGGGTTACAATTTGAAATTGCCGTTAATTCTCGTGCTGTTACGCTCACTCTAAGGCGAAGTGACAGAGATAGCACGAAATTAACGGCAACTTAATTGAGTAGCGTTTGAGTATTTGACCATATGTTTGATATTATTATACTTGTCAGTTTTCTACTTCAATCCGTACCCAGCTACACGTGTATTATGTAACAAGCTGTACGACAATAAATTATTTAAAAACTTTCAGTTCACAAAAGAATTATGAATAAATTTTCGCTCCCATAATGCCCAATCGAGCGAGATTGCCATACCATTTTGATACGAATAAATGAGCGATAACTCTTACGGTTTCTCCACATTATTCGATAAAGCGCTGGACGTTTGTTTGCTGAAATCGTTCGGAAAATCTATCGGCCGATAAAACTGAGTGCGGTCGAATGCCGTACTATTGTATGAAGAGGTGGGAACAGTGATTTATGTGGATTTGGGCGAGTTTCAAGTGATTTTTTTCAATGTAATTTGAAGCTTATTAAGATTTTTTAGCAGATTAATTGGGGTGCATGAAAGAAGATGAAGAGCCTCCATGAGGGACGATACTTAAGTACGTCCGACGCACCCTGAGCAGTCAGTCAACCTTGCTGACTGGCTCATCTTTTCACCACGACATGAGCTATTCTTGTATAGCTCGTGCCGACACGATAGAAGAAGAAGCAGGTTAATTTAGGATTAGGTAGGTATTAGGTTATGCTCGGAGTTTCTCAACGTTATCATACAAAAATGATGAAATCCGCTGGAGAACTAGGGTAACCGACATAATCCCGAAGAATTGCTTATCTTAAGTGGCAGGAGGCGGGCACATTGCTCGCAGAACGGATGGCCGATGGGGCCGAAAGATTCTGATTCAGGAGTGGCGACCGTGTACCGAAAGGCGCAGCGTGGGTAGGCTAGCCACACAAGGTGGACCGACACCTGGCAAGGTCGCAGAAATTCGCTGGATGCGAGAAGCACAGGACCGGTCGATGTGGCAATACTTGAGCAAGGCCTATGACCAGTAGTCGACGTCTTTCGGCTGAATGATGAGGTACTAGGTTTCGACATTAATTAGAGATTTGTATGAAATCTACTTAATTCTCTCAGACCAAATAAAAAACCAAGACAGAACGCTGCGAACAATACAGTGAAGCATGCCAAAACACCTCTGCTCTGTGCATACACGCACACATTTACAACATTTTTCAATCAACCTACAATCAAACTACACCTCACTATGTGCACACATGTTAACGAAACCGGCCTCACGTCACTGTTGACAGCGCTCTGTCTTGTTTTTTATTTGGTCTGAGTTAATTTTACTCAAATCTTATCTTAATACTAGATTTATAACTGGGTATCGTTTTAAAATACGGGCCTTAAATAGGTGTTAAATAACAAGATAAAGTCTAGACAAATACTGTATGTGTGTTTTGTGGGTGTGTGTGAGTGTATGTTTGTTCAGTAATCACCGATTTCCTAGCCGTTTCGTTGCGTCTTTGTAGATTATCTGTTCTTCGTCTCTCGCGTCAGCACAACCTATGCGAGAATATTTCAAGGCGTAAAGATTAGTAGCGTAGTCGTTTGTGCAGTACTCGTGGTCATGGAAATTCCTTTAATGCAGCTGCAGATTACTTACTTTTCCAGTTAAGTGCGTATATCCATAAAACCGGTTACACGCAGTACGCATTACCCCATGATATAATACAACGAGATTTCGTAGTATCAGCAGTATCAGTCACTTTATTGAACTCAGATGTAACTCGAAGCTTTCGATATCTGCAAATTGAACACGCTATGTTTGCTTACTTCAACATAATGGAATTAAACATAGGGAAACAAGGTTTCGTAGGGACGATACGAAATGACGAAATAAATTAAATGAACACAATCATTACAAACATACATACATACACTCACGCCTGTAAGCCTCGAAGGGGTAAGTAGGGATGTTCACCTATTAGGATACTGTACAAATACGTCTCGCCTCCAACATTAATTCCCCTGGAATAGGTGCCAGGTTCATCACCTCTTACGACTCACTTGGCCGGTGACGGTGGGGAATTGTAGTCTTAATCTTCTGACTATCATCATCATCTGCTTAGCCTTTTCCCAACTATGTTGGGGTCGGCTTCCAGTCGAACCGGATGCAGCTGAATATCAGTATTTTACATGGAGCGACTGCCTATCAGACCTCCACAACCCAGTAACTGGGTAATACGATACTCTTGGTAAGACTGGTTGTCAGACTTTCTGGCTTTTGACCAACAGTAACGACTGTCAAAGATCTACAAATGACAGCCGAGACCAACGGCTTTACGTGCTTTCCGAGGCACGGAGGAAACTCGCTATGGTAAATGGTCACCCATCCACAGACCAACCTCGGTAAGCGTGGCTTAACCCGGAAAATCGGTCTATGCGGCTGTAATTATTTAGCCACGAGCTCCTCTTAATCTTCTGACTAATAGAATAAATAATATTACGCTGTAACTGTGCCGCTGCAGAGCAAAATCCTCTTCTCATACATAGACGGAACGAGCATTGATCACCACGCTTGCTCACTGCGGGTTGGCGATTTGAGACCATTAAATCCAAGTTTCCTCTCGATGTTTACCTTCACTGTATGTCAGTGGCGTCTTAGAGCCCAAATACACGTCCGATACTTGCCTCCTATAGTCTGTTTAGAACTATCTGGAGGCCTCCGCGTCATACATTTGTTTGAACATGAATCACACGTACGATCAGACTATCGGATCGGATGTCAGAATCGTAAGCATCGTCCGGGCGTCGTCGTCGTCCAGAAAAAATCGGACACGAGTATCGTACGTGTATTTCATGAATCCGATCAGATAGTCGGATCCGGCTCCCGGAAGCAACTATAGGACGTGTATTTTGACCCTTAGATTAACTAAGAAAGTATATATGGCATTGAAAAAAACACATTGGTACATGCGTTTAAAGTTGAACCCGCAACCCGGTGTTTAACAAGTGTCTCTGTAACCTCAACGTCACTAAGAAAAGTTTTAAATTCAATTAAAATATCCAATATTTATTGCTCTATTAGATTGCTGATTCATTTTATTTATTTTACTGCAACAATTTATTACTTACTTACAATCATCATTTGATAAACCGCGCCTTGAATTGTTTAAACCTGAACACTTTACTAACTACATCTACCTAAATAACATTAAAATACTCTATAAACTGGAACAAAAGTAATGAACAACGTTTAACAGCTCACAGGTGGCCTTAAATACAATAAAATAATGGATATCTGACGGCTTATTGTTAATAAACAATCAGGAATGTCCATTACCATTTAGTTAATAATGTTCCTATTAAATTTAATCGAAGCTTTAAGATAACTATAGATTGTCTACGTATTGATTCACGACTAGCTTTTGCCCGCAGCTTCGCTTGCGTGAAATTTTGAACCCGTTAAGTGACGATTTTCACAAACTTTCATCCCCTGTTTAACCCCTATAGTGGTTGAATTTCAAAAAATCCTTCCTTATTCCTTGTCTACGTTATAAAGGGAACCTCTGTGCAAAATTTCAGGTTTCTAGGTCCAAGGGTTTGGGCTAGGCGTTGGTGAGTGAGTCAGTCAGTCAAGACCTTTCTTTTTATTTATATAGATAGGTAGATATATCGATAGAAGATGAAATGACTTTCATCATGTCAAAATATACAAGCCTAATATTTTGATAGAATTAGATAGTGTCGTTGGTGTAGCTTGCAAGCGCGACTGCTGAGCGTGCAGTCTTGAGTTCGATCCCCAGTGTTATTGAGTTTTTCCGTCTGGAATTTCTGAGTAGCAGCCCGGAGTCTGGATTTGTACCCGGTCGATGGCAATAGGCTCGCCCCCTATTACATGGGACGTAAACATAAACGGCGAAATGTGGGTGTAATATACACCTCTGCCAACCCTTCGGGGAATAAAGGCGTGAGTTTATGTTATGTTTCATTATATCAAATGAAATAATTTATTTAATATACTAACTACCTGATCATAGTTGTTTGAAACCAAAATGCTTATTGTAAAAAAAAGGAGTTCCGCCTTCGTAACGGTCACTTTATTTGGAATCCGCTCAGCTGTGTTTACTACCTACTAGATTACTTAAGCACCCACTTAAGAATATCAATATACAATCTCGAACTAACTGTTCTTAGAAAATAATAAAATTTAATTGGTGTAGCCCTATTACAATATCAATTATTTGCTAAAGCAAAGTCAACTTGCAATAAAGTTGAAATTTTATTGATATCATTCGTGAATTCGTGATATTTTCTGCTAAAGAACGCAAATATTTTATTCTGTGTATAGGAATTTAACAGCGGTTATTCGAAGCATTTTATCGGTCATTTATTTATTGTAAATGTTTTATTCAAAGGTATTTTATTTAATTATTTAAATCGGTTTGCATTTTATCAACAAAGCGATATTTACGAATCATTATTATGCCATCGCCATTGTGATCAATTCATATCAGTAGGCTAATTCACGTAACTAAAGAAGTTTGCACAGTTTGCACAGTTGCAGTGCAGTTGCAGTGCAGTTGCAGTGCAGTTGCAGTTAAGTTTTGATCAAAACAACGCTTTTGTTTTTTTTTGGTACACATATGGCCGAACCGTAGGTAAGTTTGGCTGCCGTGCAGTTGACACGGAGTTCTCCCGCAGCTTACACGCAGTTCAAAGATTACAAGAATAATATTTAGCACTAAACTTGAACTGCAGCGTCACTGTAACTTGATCGGTGCGTCATCAAACTAAGTGGTTATTTGCTACTGAACCTACTGCTCGTAAACATTTGCTGATGAACATGAGACCTCCTAAAGGTAGTCATGTTCAATCATATTTGCGCAAATTCTAATTTGCACAAAGAAGCGCAAAGGTGCGTCAAGACGACAAAAAAAGTAGGTAGGTATACCACGCAGTACAGTCAACCAAAGAGATAAGTATACAGACAACTATTACATTCGTATTTTAAGAGAGTTAAGCGTGTTTTGATTGGCCCCATGTCTTTGCCATTGCTTGTTGAGCGTGTCTTGCGTACAAAATGTTATATCCACTGTTTGCCTATATTACTAACAATTTAGTTGATTGTATAGCGGCAGATGGGGAAATTCATTTAAAAAAAAATTAAGCTTTCACATACATATTAATCATCTAATAAAACACTAACTGTTACTGCCATAGACATTGTAATTTTTTTTTTGGTACCCTGAATACATAATAACAGTCATAAAGCAACAACGCCACAAGATAGAATGTACAATTATTACCGATGATACCGTTTGAGCAAACTTTTGCACAACTTATCTGTGCAGGCAAGTCTTCACTAAGTCGCTGGAGTAACAATGCAAGAACATTGCTATAAAAATCACGCTCGGCTCGGATTATACTCTGTTCAACGAAATATGAATCCTGGTATAGCGGCCATTTCGTAAATTGTAGCCGTAAGGAGCCTGCTATCGAAAAAACGTAAACGACATCAACAAAACCGTAAAATGGTTATACAAGGTTAGTCAGAAAGGGGGTACTAATCCGAAAGGATGTTAAAGTACCCATAATAATGAGTAACTTTTGTTCTACCACTTTCTCCGAAAGTCAATAGTTTAAGAGAAATAGCTGTTCAGAAATTACATAAAAAATATGCTAAAATCTATCTATCCTCATATTTGGGGTCACGAATTAGAAGCTCCATTTTCTGAATTCGTAACTAAAGTTGGGACGAAGAATTTTGTAAAAACTAAAATAAAAATTATTTTACATGCAAATAAAAGTGATCGAATTTTGAAATTTTAACACTTGCTTTAAAACCGTTATCAGTGATACTTTAAGTGGCTGCGGATTAGTACCCCCTTTCCGACTAACCTTGTAAAAACAATGTTTTTTTTTTATTCTTTCCGTGGTAACGTTTTGTAGAGAATCGTTTAATCAGACAGTTTTGGTTTACAAAAACTATCAAATTGTTTGACAACAAAAACAAAACTAAAAATTTTGATGATTAGATAGAAGATAGAAGATTGATGAATGAACGATTCAGTTGCAATTGATAAAAGTTTTTGTTAGTAGAATTGGCCCCCAGGACTCACGTTGAATTGTTTATACGTTTAGTTTTCTTTATTCATTTTTAAACATATATTATTACATTTTAAAATATTCTAATATAAAAATAAAACATTTAAAAATATAAAAAAATAGTAGCCCACCGGCATCGGGAACAGTGCGCAAGCTAACGGTGGTCAGGGCCTCAGAGAGAGGAACTTCCTAACAACACGCGCCGTGGCGAGAACTACCGCTTTTTGCATCAGGCCCTTGATCCAGCCGCCCAACGAGAGCCTCTTAAGGTGTTGGTCGAGGCTCTTGGCTATTAAGCCATTTGCCGTAACTACTATCGGCGCTATTACTGCTGAATCAACAAGTTTAGTTATTATTATAGTATCTACATAAATAGATGAAAATACCCTTAACATAGTCACATTCTACGAATCATCACAGAAATTTTATTTGAGGCCAAAGAATTCGCAATTTAATTTTGACAAAAAAAATGTACATGACGTAACAGTATTAATGTAGCTTGTAGCTAACCCATTCATTTACTATACCTGCTACCTTTTCAGTAAAAGGTTTTAACGCGGGATGTGAATAAGTGTTTTGTCTTTTTCTACCAGATTGCCTAAAGTATTAAGTTACCTTGGATCTGTAACAGTGAGTGAGTATTCTTTTTTTAAACAAAAAAATGGGTGCCACACTCGATACCACATTATAAAATGCTGATTTTTTTAGGGTTCCCTACCAAAGTGGTAAAAAGGAACTTCGTCCGTCCGTCCGACCGTCTGTTTGTCACAGCTGCTTATTTGAGGAACTACTAATGCAATCAACTTGGAATTTAGAATAGTTATAAATAAAGCAAGTGAAAGAATGGAAATACTGTTTTTATTTTCATTGCAATAGGGACCGAAGTGGGGCGTTGAAATTCTAAAACGGAGTTACTCCGTCAAGTCACGTGTGGTATCACACGAAAAGGCTTCATTTGCTCCGTATGAAATATATTTTTATTTTCATTTATGCCACATAGGTTTTGATTAATGACGACAAATGTCTGTAAAAATACCATTCTAAGGCACAGAATAAATAATAGTACCAAGGCCCCTTATCTCAGACGTTTGCAAAGCGAAGACTGGAAAAATCAAGTTACCTAATAATGTCTGTAAAAACCTCAGTTTTTTGAAAATCAGCAAAAATCCTTTACAAACAAAGTTCGTTATGCGGTTCCAAAAAAATTATAATTGAACTTTCCAAGGTACGGAACTCTCTGTGCGTGAGTCCGACTCGCACTTGGCTGTTTTTTTATATTTAAACGAACAAAGGTGTAAAGTTATTAAAGGAAACATAAAATCCTCTGTTATCTGTACAATCTTTAAGGTGGTAACAGTTTATTGGGTGTCAAACTCGTAACCATGTAATCGATTTAAATCGATACAATTTATCATCGATTAATCTGATTAATATCGTGTTTCTTTAGTATCGGATAACGAATATCGATTAAGAATAATCGGTTTAGAAGTATTGAAGAATGGATTTTTGATATTTATCTTTCAGAAATTAAATATGTGTCAGTATTTTACTAATGTTTTGATGTTATGTCATTTTGTTTTGATTATGTAATTTAAAGATAAGATATTTTTTAAAATCTTATTTGAAAATTGTTTTCTACTTAGTCAATACATAAAGATGTTATCGCTAGCGGGTAACTCTGGGCAATGTTAACAAAGGAAGGTAGTCGTCGTTAAGGATGAACGCACCAGATGTTATAAAGGCGGTGGTCATTCGATAAAACAGGGCATTCTGTATTCAGCAGCTGAAGAATTTTGACCTCATATACCTATCTGACTTGCTTGTCCTTATTTTCTGATCTTGTATGTTCATGTAAATTAATATATTGTGATCTAGTTAATGTAACTAACACTAACATAAATACTCTCAGTGGTGGAGAGTCTATGTTGGTTTTATCTACTATATTTACCTTGCTCGCAATCCTGACATACCAATATTAGCTACAACTGTGATGATAGAAAGACCCTTACACGATTATGTTGTTGTGTCTTTTACAAGGATGCTTGCACGTGCACTGCGTCTAATCCGAATGCTGACATGTTGGCAACATTATGCAACTTAAACGTCAAATAGATTATGACAGCTAGCTAATGTTGTGAATCTGTGCACATTTCCTTTTTCGTGTTATGCAAACATCACGAAATAAATCGTCACATCAACGGCATACTTACGAATCTGCAAGGGATGCATCTGACAAGGGAGTGTTTGAAGCAAATTTTCATATTAAATAGTAATAATTTTGTAGTTGGGATATTGTGGTACATTTGGTTTAAAAAAGTAAGTAATATTTTTAGGATACAATCAACAGATGTTCAATATTCTACAAGGATCAGAAATAAACGCACATTCGTAACTTTACCTGATCATAAGGATTCGTAAGTTTTCCGTGGATGTGACGATATCTTCATCTCCATGAAAGCCATCTTTTGAGATGATGAGATGACGAGACGGCAGCCCACGTGCTACTAAACTGCCCTGAGGTTGCCACATACAGGGCCAAGTACTTCGGAAACCCAGATACTCTCCGAGAGATCACCAGCAACATCAAGGGTGTGCTGGCCTTTTTCGAGAAGTTAGGGTGGATCGAGTAACTACACTTACCACCCATCACGCAAAATACGCGCTTAAACGTGGAGTTGCAATAACAGCCCGTTATACCTTATACCTTAAGCCATCTTTTATTGTTTTACAAATTAACACCACCACCAGCATCACTAAAGTACACGCTCGGCACAATCATAAGTTTCTACCATAGAGATTTCTCGGACCGTATTTTCTCGAATTTGGAGTAGTGTACAAGTACTTTAAGACGGAATTTGTTTTTTTTTATATTATAAATGTTGGCAAACAAGCCAACAGCCAACCTGATGGTAAATAGATACCGATGCTTTTACAGTATGACTGGTTAGTTACTTTACATCTGAAAACCATGAACTCAGCTCATCATTAAAAAAAAAACAGCTGTTCCATACAAAGTAATGAATGTTGCTTAAAACCTCAAGCACGGTAATTATAGACACAATAGATAAGACAATTAAGTGTCGTCCTGTGACGACGGGCGGTACGCAACGTATGGAAAAGCTGCTTTTGTTTTCAGGAACTTGCAATTTGTTCCTTAGTAAAAGTAGTACAGAATAATGAACAAAGTTCATGGTTTTCGAATGTAAATTGTCCAACCAGTCGTGTATAGCACCAAGACTATTGCTGGTGCACCAGGTATATATAGCTACAGCACCAAGATTATTGCTGATACTGCAAGATATTGCGTTGCCTACCTAAAGACGAAGATGAAAAGTCCCATTGTCCCAGTATTTTTAACCGACTTCAAAAAGGAGGAGGTTCTCAATTCGGCTGTATGTTTTTTTTTTTATGGTTGTTACCTCATATCTCCGTCATTTACGAACCGATTTGAAAAAATCTTTTTTTGTTCGAAAGGGCTTCCCGATTGGTCCCATATAAATTTTGTTATGATCAGAGATATGGAACGGAACTTCTCATCGGATAAAAGCAAAATTCTCAAATTACTAATATTGCTTTGTTTATATTTGTTGTTGGGAACTGACTACTGGAAAAGAGGAGGGGGTGCGTGTCCCTCCCCCCCCCCTTTAGAAAATTTTCATTATATCGTGTAAGGTATCATTTGAAAGGGCTTTTTATGCCCGACTACGTCAAAGCCAAAAAGAAGGGTTATGAAGAGGAAGGGGTTAAATTTATGGCACTAAAACGTATTTAATAAAAAATAAACTTTAAAAAAAGTAAAAACCGACTTCAAAGAAAAACTAAAAGGAGTAAAATAATTACCATAATAATTAATAATAAATATTAATAAAATAAATAAAAAATTAAAACTGTTAATTTTATATTATGGTAATTATTTTACTCCTTTTAGTTTTTCTTTGAAGTCGGTTTTTACTTTTTTTTAAAGTTTATTATTTCACTGGCACCGAAACCCTTCAAACCGAAACACAGCGATGCTGCCTGGCGGCAGTACTTCCCCGGAAGAACTTCTTCACAAGGAGTTCTACTACGACTAAAGTTGGTTCTTACTGCTCCCTCAGGAAGATAACGAGTGGTCTAGTCTTAGTTGGAAAAGTTTAAGTGTTCTATTAGCAGTTAATTCGTGGAATGTAGGTACTGTTAAAACGCATAAGGAGCTCTTGATTAAATAACATCCGCGTGGATCGTACGATCTAAGAGGCCTCGCCCACGGCGACTTTTTGTAGCGATGCAGTAGCGATGCTGTCGCGCATGTGTATCGATACGGCCGCGATACTGTCGCTGGTTGTGTACCTTCGCCAAGATTACGCAATAGTAGCGATGCAGAAGCGCGTTTACAAAACGCGCGACAGCATCGCTACAAAAAGTCGCCGTGGGCGAGGGGTCTAAAAGATTAAACTACGTTTGCCTCAGTCATCAGTTGGTGATCGTTAGTTACACACAAAGAGAACACATGTCTCGGTTAAAAATTCAAGTGGTTTTTCCTTGTGCACCTTGTGTGTGTTTGAACCACCTACGTAAGACGCCGCGCTAGTAACAATGAGAGACTATTGCTATGTAGTTCGTAATAGTATTAGGGAGCATAAAAGTTGGGTACCTAATGTAATAAGCCTTTTACACGAACAGAGCTTTAGACGAAGAAGATTTTCGTACGTAACTATAGTTAACAACCCTGTTCTTTAATCCACTACATACTAAATGCTCAGAAAACAGATATTTCCAATCAAGGGAGGTCCATTGAAAACCGGCTTTTGTATAAAACAATAAGGATCCCTAATAAACTGAGGACCCGTTATTAGCTTACAAGGTATTTGTTTTTGTTAAGATTAGCCTCCTAACGAAGTTGACTCGGAGTTAGCTCGCTTTAGCCTTTTAAATGAAAATATATCTATTCGTTTACAAGCAAAGTAGGTATACGGTAATTACTGTTTATATTATGCTTATATTTTCTCGTTATTCTTGGTACGGTGTATCTTGTTTTAGTAGTATTAGATAGTAAAAAAGTTTGTCCTGCAAAAATCGGTGATACCGACCGATCGTAGTTCGAAATAAATGTCAAATAGAACATTTTGATAGGAAACTTTAAACAGACAAACGTGTCACTTTTTTGGGTTGAAAAAGGCTGGGAAGTAATCATTGCGCACGCCGCGCGCTCCTCTTTCCGGTACATGGTCGGTCACACGCGTTCTGCAATGGTTGAAAGGAAACTGACTTAGCAGTGTAACAAGTAAGAGCGTTGCTCCTACTAAATGGGACGCAAAGAAGGCCAACTTGCGTAAATTATATTTAGCTTTATATCTGTGGGAAAATCGGTGTCTGTGGGAGAATCAGTTGAGTGCGATCTTCTTTATTTTAGCTTTAAACTCCTAAGTTATATCTGGCTATGGTATGGCTAGACCAGAAACTAAGTATACCCAGACCGGCAAACCACTGTATAGCTATAGCCGAAACATCATACTAAGAGATATAAAGTCCGCAATAGTAACTTATTTAAACCATATTGGACCTTAAAACATAAACTAAGACTAAGAGGAAAGTATTGACTGATCGATTACGCACACTCAAATCTACGCTCCCTAGGGGTGCATTAAAAGATCTTCTATGAGTGACGATGCTTTTAAATACGTCTGGCGTATCCTGGGCTAGGCCAGCCCTGCTTCGAACCTCGCTGACTTTGAAGAGCTATCCGCAAATAGCTCGTGGCAAAACGATAGACATTAGCATAGCATAGACAAAAGTACTGACCGATTACGGTCACTCTAAAAACACACTACTACATATAAAACATAGAACTCAAAATTGCAAGCAGGCAACACATTAAGTATTCATGCACTATATTTTACTCCTGCACTCAGACCCGTATAAAAATAATCGTCAAACGCAAGAAGCAACAAACAAAAAACTACAGCTTTGCTTAACATGTTCTTACCAGCAATACTACGTCGCCATGACACTTTAGAACCAAATTCGACCTTTCCCGCGCTGAAAGCTGAAATATTCTTTCAGTGAACACTCAACTTCCATTTCCTAGACTTGGCGATGGCTAAATCTACGCTTAAACCTTTTCAGGCAACTTGACCTAGTTGGTAGGGATTGGCGCAAGTTAGAAGAGAGGGGAATGGCTAGTGTATGAGCGTGAGCGATTATTAAAACCTATACAGTGCGTTCAAAACATGAAGACGCGCCCCACTCTTTCTTGGGAAATATGTAGGGTTATGTCGGACTTTTACCGTCTGAAACCACCAAAGCGTTCCTCCGAGAACCCATGGCCGAGATCACGGGACTCACTATCGCATTCATTGTAAACCCAGCAGGTCTTGGTCCGCCATTAGATTTGCGGACCCCTTTGGAGGTCCTCCTGAGACTGTCCATTTCTCAGACAAAATGCCTTAGTCACCGTTCAAATACACCTACGGGAAGACAGGCGTGACAAATTCTTTGCAGGCAAACCCACGGAAAGTACTTTCAGTAAAAGTCATCACCACACCAAACACGGCGTGTGAGCGGGACGGTTTGTCTGCGGGCCCGTGGCAGTTGTATTTAGTGTGATTTACTTCATAGTAATTAGATAAGATATCCCGCGTCAATGCCCACGGCATGTTGATCCATTTGTCCACTAGTGAATCCAAGGCTGAACACAGAATACTTGACTTACAGATTTTACAATATCTTATAACTTGTACCACATAATGGGCACTTTGAAAGTTTCCAATGTTGATTCTAACTTCCCTTTTAGTATCGATTTATTGTTTATTTAATTTTATTCTTCTTTAAAAACATTAATTAGATTCCAACTTGGGCTAGCCGGGAAAAGATTTAAGTACGGAAACTTGGTTTGAAAAATACTCGAGTTGTAACATGTGTCCATTAATGTTTACTTTGAAATATATGACTTCAAGGAAATTGGGAATGGAGTAAGAGTTCCATACGAGTAATGGTTAAGCTGTATTTGCGAGGCAGTTATTTATTATGCAACAAGCTTAGTGGAACGAAAAAATGTAGACAGCTAAGTAAAGCGGGGGTAAGTTGAACCGAAATCACAGGACTACGATTCCAAATATGCGGATTGAAGTGACATGTGACTGAATTTTTGGAACTGTATAAGTACTGCAGCTTGAAAGTAGCGCCAGTGACTGAAAAGTTGATTAGTAATAGTTTAGCGTGGTATCGACATGTTATGCGGCGGAAAGGAAGTCATATTACCAGAAGAGTGTTAAGAGTGTGTACGCCTTACGGCATTTCATACAAATTTTCAAGTCTTTGTTTTTCGTAATGACTGAACCGACTTTGATGAAACTTCACATACATAAGCAGATACTTAGTCCTAAAAAGTTAGTAGAAAACATTTTCGAAATGTCTTACTTAAAAAAGATAATTAGAAATATCTGTTTGTATGGAAAATTTAAAATCGGTATAATTTAACTGTAATACTATTTTTCGAAAATGTTTTGTTATTGTCTAGAGGATGGGCAGCAGCGTTCTCTGACTGCGATTTCCAACCCGCCAGCCAAGCGAGGCGATTACGGCACCTCGGACCCCTCTTAGGGGAGGCCTATGTCCAGCAGTGGACGTCTTTCAGCTGAATGGTGATGATGATAAAATATCATACCAGTAGTAGTAACATGTGACAGATAGATAGATATACTTTATTGTACGCTAAAAAAAATTAAAACAAGAGAATACTCATAATTAAGAACAGCACAAATGGCGGTCTTATCGCTTAAAGCAATTTCTTTCAGACAACCATTGGAAGGAAAGAACTGATACGAAGAATAATTAAATATGTTTTAATATTTATTTTGATTTGGCCGCGTTTGGTCACACCTCATGGTAATCGCAGAGAGCGTCTAAGGCCCGGCGCCCACTAGCAGGACGGCATGGCAAAGGATTTTTTTTATTCAGATAATGTTAATCATTATTTTAATAGCACTAGCACTTGTATTTGGTTAGCATACCACGGGAAGCTTCGTCGTACCGCGGCATGCCGAAGCATCCCGCGGTACGGGAATTATGAGTCTTAAAGGGAATTAATAATGTTTGAAATTATTTGAGCTTAAAAAATCCCTTACCATGCCGTGCCGCCAGTGGGCGCAGGCCCTAAGATGGAGCACACGAATCCAAGTAACAGAGATATAGAGAGATTTCCCTATACCCCTCTGGCTCTCACATACACACGACGAAACACAGTAAACTGCTTGGCACCGGAATTTAATGTTCTGGTTATCAAATCAAATAAAAAAAAAACACTTAAACTAATACAGGCGATTGTGTAAAGTCGAATTTAGGTGCACGGTTCCAATTAGTCGTTTCCTACAGAGAAGAGCCGGCAAGAAACTCCACGGTTACTCTTTTAAAAAAGGATATCTTTAACAACTTCAGTAAATACATCTATAGCGATAGCTAGCCAGGCAGATCGTATAGATCCTACCACCAAGCGTGCTGGGTTTGTTGAATCTTACAACACGCGTCTACCTAGCGTGCGGTGAGGAAGTTACATATTCTAGCCGGTCTACACACGGGAAAGGGATGAGAGTACCTACCTATACCTATGTATACATAATTATAACTATATCAAATCTACTAACTGCAAAATCAACGAAGTAAAACCTATAGGCATCCTACATGCGTTTATTTTACCACAATTTTACCATCACATAAAGCAATAAAACCATTTAATAAACACCTTAACGCACACGTATTAAGATCTATTTTAAGCGCAAAAACAACTTTGTAGTTTCATATTTATAACGCACATTGACAACTTTATTTTGTGCTGACAGTGAAATAGGTAATGATCCTTATTGCAATGGCAATAAGAGTTACCTATTGTTGGTGGTTGTGGGAAAAGTTAAGTTGGTAAAATTTTGTTTTATGTTTTACGGGAAATATTTCTATGAAAAAACGAGATTTATGCATTCGAGGTGATTCTGTTTATATCAGTTTTTTTTTAACTTTTTTGTTTTAATATTTAGCGAGCTTTACTGTTTTAGGGACTTTTGTAAGCGATCGCAATTAAAATGAATGCCTGCATAGAATATTTCAGGCGCTTTGATGTTTTTTAACAACAGAAATTTTAATGATAGCTGAAATTGTTGGATATTATTTTTTATAGGTGACTTTTATTTTTATTCGCAATATTTTGTTACTTTTTTCTATTTCTATTTCTTCCTTATTGAGTTTCTTTCTTCGCTTAAAGGTCATGACACATTATACCGGCACCGCAACTGCACAGCTGCAGCATGGCGTCGCCTCGAATTTAGGCTACGGCTAGCCGCCAGCGCCAGCGCGCTAACTACGCGTCGTCCGCGAGGTGCAAGCTCGCAGTCCGCACGCCGGCCGCGAGGTGCAAGCTTGCTGTCACCGCGAACACAGTAGTTAATTATGGCATTTGTGATTGAATGCCAATATCTACACACGCCTAGGACTTGCACGTTTTCATAACAACGTTGTTTCGCTGGCGACTCGGAGTCGGCGCGCAGTAAGCACGCGGTTCGCTCGCTTGCAGAGCCCAGGCTGCGAGTCGAGTTGTATGGTAGCGGCAAGCGCGCTGACTGCCCGCCGTTGGTTTTTTCATATTCACATTTCACAAGACACTTTTTTATTTAAATCGCACATTGACAGGAGAAATCCTAGTGTGGGGCAGCGCTTTATAAAAGAAAAAAACTTATAAAAAAACATTATAAAATATATTATACGACGCACGATTTAAGGCTCTAATTTGAATGACAAGTTAATTGCTGGGTTGGAGCGGTGCCGTTGCGGCGCCGGTATAGTGTGCCATGACCCTAATAAGTGTAGTAAATACAATAAACATAAGCATGTTCAAATGCCTAGCACGTATGTTGTGACGTATGGAATGTAAACATAACGATAATGTGAGTGAATTTTGAATTGGAAATACTCGTTTCGCACACAATAAACTTAAACTTAATCAGCCAATAACATTCCCACTGCTGGGCATGGGCCTCTTCTCAGAATGAGAAGGGTTTAGACCTTAGTCTACCATGCTGGCCTGGTGCGGGTTGGCGGACTACACACAACATCGAGAACTATACAGAGCCCTCTCATGTCTGCAGGTTTCCTCACGATGTTTTCCTTCGCCGTTAAAACAAGTGATAATCAAATTCTGATCCGCACATGAATTCGAAAGGTCAGAGGTGCGAGCTGGGTCGAACTCGGACCCTCATGCATGGAACGCGACCGTTCAGACTTCTTTCGCCCATAATATTCTTATGCTTGTTTCCCACGGTGCGTGATACCGCGCACCGCGACGCTCGAGCTCGCACCGGCACAGCATGGGAAGAGACCCGTCCGTGGTAACGCGGACGCGTGCGGAGCAGTGCTATGTATCCGCCGCGAGTCGGTAAATACAAAGTTGCGGTGCGAGTTTTCTTCCACTTGGCATTTTGGAATGAAAAAATAGCTTCGAATAACGCACCCTCATAATGTGCCTTACCACGGTGCGTGATTTTACGGATGACACCACGCACAGCCGGTGCGCGCGATCACGCATTGTGGGAAGCCACCTTAGAGCAAAGCGGTCGACATAGTCGATAGTGGCCATGCGGAACATTTCCCCTCTATCAACTCGCTAAGGCCCCATTTGACAGTTAGTGTCAAATGGGTGGCCCCATTTGACAACAACTGTCAATGGGGCCATGTTAATTTTATTTAATTTTAGTGCGTGAATAGTGTATTCTCAAACTTTCAGGCTTACCCGTAACGACTGTCATAGATATTCGTAGGACACCCGATACCGACAGTTTAATGTTTTCTCCGAGGCACGGAGGGGTCTCGATGTGTCTGAACTGCCACCCATCCACGGACAAACCGCGACAAGCGCAGCTTAACTTTGCAAATTGTATGATCCGCGCGATTATTAATTAGCCACGATCCCCTCCCTCATTGTGTATTTCTCCTAAACTGTTTTAAGGCACTTTTATTTATAAAGAAATAAATAAAAAGCCCTAATAATCTGTCACAACATTTCAACAGATATACCTCACAGTCCTTAGAACTCTGCTCACCTCTTAAAGGACTTAAATCAAGGTGCAGCTAATGAGTGGCGCCGAGGAGGATGAATGGCCTCAAATTGCAGACGGAACGGGATCGACTTCGATTAATTGAGGAAACTTCCACTGAATAAAGGTGTGTGTTTATCAGCGGACTTTGAGAAAACATTTATTTGAGAATCGAATTCCCATCTGGGGGCTTACAATGACCTCTTATGAAAACGCTCAAATGCCAGACAATCAACTTCCGTTCAAAAGCAGGCCTGCTTTTGAATCGCTAAAAATCGTACCATGACAGTACTAAAGGTGAACGACTATTGAACCAAAATGAACGGTTATCCTTGTTCATGGTACGAAAAGTCTATACAAAAAAAAAGGAGAACGGATTTCGTAAACGTCAACGTAGCAGGCCTGCAGCAGGCCTGCAACAGACCTGCTATAATGATGTCGTAGTACAAAAAAGCAGGGCAGTTCAATTTCCAGGCAACTTCTGTCCTACTTTAAGAGGTCATAGTAAGCTCCTAGACCTTCAAAATCTTGATAAATCGCAACCGAACCAAGGCCGAACCGTGCATTCAGACAGTTTTCAATTTCAAAAGCTGTCAAATTGTTTGACACAAAAACCAAAACCAATCATTTTGTCAGTTTTCGTAAACAAAAACTGACTGACGTGGTGGTTCGTTTGCGTTTGGCAACAATTTTGTTAGTCAAATTGGCCCTCTGCTTTTTTCCGGTAATTTGTGGTCGGCTCTCGGTCTCACAGATATGGTAGAAAGTCACAATGACTGCTATTGTGCAAAAAAAGTTACCAATAGGGAGAAGCCACACGGTGCGGTGCGGTGCGCCGCCGCACGGTGACCAGTTTGCCGCATCAGCGTGAACACGTAGTACGCGGCGTCGCAAGAGCCATGCGGCGCCGCACTGCACCGTGTGGAACGGCTCTCCGTCAACACATCTGCGGTCTGCGACATCGGAGCGGCGCCGCTGCGGCGCATGCACCCTCCCCCCTCATCTTGGTCCGGTGAGCGTGCGGCGGCACCGTGTGGTATACCATGGAAAGTATGTGTTACGCCGCAGCGGCACCGCTCAGGCGCCGCGCCGGAGCCGCACCGCATCGTGTGGCTTCTCTCTAACTCAGTTAAACCGGTTGTCAGATTATCGGGATTCCGACTTTTCATAACGACTGTACCGGAATCTGTTGGTCAGGGTACATGTACTTTTTGAGCATTGGAGAGATCTTGATGTTTATAGAACGGCGTTCTGCCTAGCCTTGTTCCAACTATGTTAAGCCCCGTATTCATTGTCAACATTTGTTGCACAACAGCTGCTCAACACCAAAGTTTCTCAACATCAAAGTTTCTGGCAACAATGTTTACAGCCATACTTCCCGTCCACACGATCGTTTGCGTCAAAATGTTGCCCGAGGAAGTAGTGATGTTGTGTTCTGCGTATTTAATATTGTATCTTTCTAAAAATAATAATCATCATATTCATTGCTCCACACTACTGCCATGTTTAAAACTTATTTACAAACACGTCCACTTACGTCAACATTAATTGCTAAACTGATGTTGACGCTCGCCGAGCGGCAACTCTTCAACATGGCGTGATCAACTCCGCAACACAAATGATGACTGCAACATGTTGACAGCAACTCAGCAACATGTTTATGCAACCAAGTTTATAAACAAATGTTTACAATGAATACGGGCCTTTAGAGTCAGCTTCCAGTCTAACCAGATGCGGCTGAATACCAGCATTTTACACAGAGCGACTGACCATCAGACCACCGCAACCTAGTAACTGGGCACTACCGATATCCTAAAGTTAGACCGGTTATCAGATTTTCGCGCTTCTGACTACTAACGACTGTCATTGGTATTCGTATGACACTCGGGACTGATAACTTATCGAACGGCGATTCATCAAAAAACTGAAAGCAACAACTGTGGCTTTACCTTGCAGACTGATTAATTTACGAGGTAGCCCCTTAGCCATGAGCCCCTAAGCCGAAGTAACTAGTGGCTCTCCATGCCACCAAAGGTGTTTTGTTTTCCATAGAAGCTGTGAAGGCGAACTTACGTTCATCACATTGTGGCGGCATCTATCTCGCCACATACGAACTATCCTACATCGCGCAATCAAGATATAACACGCAGATAGTATAATATATAACCTCCCAACATCAACCGTTGGGCAGTAGCCCGCCAGGCACAAGACTTCGCCTGGTTGGAGGATCCTCCCTTTGGTTGGAGGAACACTATACCTAGTTTCTCCACAACATTAAGAAGGAAACGACCATTACTGAACATACCATACATGCTGACACGCTTGGTGGCAGGATCTATACGGTCCGCCTGGCTAGCCACCACCAGTAATACCAAGCGTCCCGTTTTTAGACATTTTAGGCCGCATCCTACCAGCAACCTGATAGCAACGCTGAAAACCACGCTTTTCATCTTAGAGGTAATCTTGCCACAGTTATTTTAAAAGAATCTGTCAGCAAAGGAAAGAATACACGAGGCAAATGCGCGGTGAATAATGGGCGGCTGTGCCATGCGTAGTTTTTGTGTCCCGATATTTGCATCATAGTTTCGGTATTTGGAAAACCGGTTACTACATTAGCTACCACTCACATTAAAGTCCAGCGCCAAGCAGTTTACTGTGTTCCGTCGTGTGACGAACGACGTATGCGATGAGAGAGCCAGAGGGTTATAAGGGAATTCCTCTTTATCTCCGTTACTTGGTTTCGTGTGCTCCATCTTAGTCTCTGTCTGCGCTTATCATCAGGACTAGTATCAAACGCGACCAAGTGAAATGACAATAAAAGCCTTTTAGTGCCAGATAGAGGAAATAGTCAAGCAAGGATGTTACTGTATAACGACCACGCCTGTCTAAAGTTATACCGGTAAAATATTATACGGTAATACCGGTATTATTAGAGAACCGGGCTAATTGGAATTCAGTTAAGGAACGTGCTTATTAAACCATAATGGCCACAGGTAATGTGTATTTACGATTTTAATGTTATTATATGTTTCGATATCTGAAATTGTAGATAGTAATTGAAAAACTTCGAATTTTTATTAATTAAATTTAAAATTAATCGTGCCCAGTTTAAAAAAACTTAGCTTTAAAATTAATCGTTTTCACTATAATTTTAAGCATCTTCAAAATCCCTCACACTAAGAAATAAAATGACAAAAACATAGCCGAAAAGTAGGTTAGGTTATAGTAGAACTATGACCACTCAACGCACGAGCTGAGCGAGCGAAGCGAGCATTACCTCGACAGCGGCCGACGAGTGGTAGCAAGGATCCGCTTCGCCAGTCACTTTAATCATTCGTTTAATAAGTGCGTTCAGAAACAAATGGTTTTTAATTGATTTTAGTGCAAACCATTATTTTGGTAGTGGAAAGCATTATTTTTAAAGTGTTCCTTATTTTTTTTTTGTTATTTTCGTTAATTTTAAGGTGCTTTTAAATACATTACAAGCCATGTTTATACCAAATAACCCAGTGGTTTTCAAATAGTCCCATTTTAAGGTATCTACATAATCTTATATTTTCATTCAACGTTTCTCTTCCCCTCAAATTAAAGTGGGAATATAAAATCATGACAAACTATATTAAACAAAAACAAACTAATCCCGCTCGTGCGTCCCAGTCCTGAGCCACGTGAAAAGTAAACTGGAAGTCCGGGCACCTTGTCTCAGGTTATCTTTTTCTCACAATGTCCGGAAAATCTTAGTTCTTCGTATGACAGCCTTTGTGCCAAGTTCTTAAGAGATAAATGGCTGTTGCTATTTTATTATTGTTGGGAAATCATTTTTGTAGTTTTAAAAGGTAGTTTTAATGATAAAGGACCTTTAAGAAAAATACGGCGCCTAAGAGTGACAACCTCGGGAATGCATTTGATAATTGCACGGTTTCTGTAGGCTTTCACGTAGACGAAGTCGCGGGCAAAAGCTAGTCAGTTATATTTATTACGAATTTTATATACCCAATAACGTCTTAATTTCAGTGCCTACAAAATAATTTCGCATAGAGCAGCTCGCTTGTAATCTCGTTTATTCATTGTAAAAATACATTTAATTATATTTTTAAATACAAATCTTAAAAAAACAATATACATTTAAAAATATAAAAATTAGTAGCCCACATCGGGAACAGGTTCCAAGCTGCCGGCAGACAGGGCTCCTGAGAAAGAAACCTCCTGACTATGCGTGCCGTGTCAAGGAGTATTGCTTTCTGTATCATTGATCCAGCCGCCCAACGAGGGCCTCATGAGGTGTTGATCGAGGCTCTTGGCTATTAGGCCTTCTTTAAGCCTCTGTCTCTCACATATACACGACGGAACACATTAAAGTGCTTGGCGCCGGACTTTAATGTAAGGGTGGTAGCTAGCCAGGCGGACCATATAGATCCTACCATCTAAGGAACATTGCAATCAATATTGCCTCTCTACAATGTAGTGGTTTATTAGCAAGTTCTACGATAATATATGCATACGCCAGTAGCCGAATGCGTCCGCCCGACGGCTACAATCTGCTGGAACCCGGGCACATGCGCGCGCGTATTCGTGTATCCGCTATCGCAGTCAGTTTCTACCTGCGGTGTGGCCGAGCGGGGCCGACCGGACGCGACGACAGCCGAGCAGGGTCGACCGGACGCGACGACAGCCGAGCGTTGCCGTCCACGTACGCGAAGAGTCGACCGGCTGCCGCGGCGTCCGATCGCAGTCGACCGGCTGCCGCAGCATACGCGCGGATCTAACCGAGTTCCAAGCAGTGTAAATTCCACGCAAACATGAAACTTAACTATTGTATAGAAGCCTGAATTTCCTTTAACACAGTGTGAAATGTGCTCCGGCGCGGCCCGTTTGGAGGAAATCGTACATTAAAATGACCGTTTGACAAGGCGCACGTGTGTCATTCATACAAACCTTTAAACGGTACCGTATCGTTAATTCTCGACGTCAAATCTGTCGAGCGATTGATCTATGTTTTTGTTTAAGTTTGGCCATGTCCAGTTGTAGAATGCACACATCTGCGTTGAACATTATGATGCATTTAAATATTGTGACGTGTCAGTGTGATGTTATCGTCGTTTATCTCTAACAAATTAATCAACGAGTCGGATACATAAAGCAACTTCTGGCGATAAATAAACAAATATTTTCTGATAACCAAAAGGACTAAACATAAATAATATGTAAAACATAAATCCTTAAGAAAATATTGTGGATCCGAAAAGCTCAAATACATTCGCAATGGTGTTACTCGCGGAAATGTCGCCGTAGTCGCCTCGGAGGGTAAGACAATGATAATACTGAGAGGGCCCAAGGGAGTTGGGCCTACACGGACATTGGGTTACTCTCGGAAATGTTCTTGATTTTGACCCTAAAAATATAAATATTTCTTTCAGACCATGCCGGATAGTCTATGGGTGAAAACAGCAACAGAAAGGACCTCGACAACTGGGAAACCGTTTCGCAAGTTTTTTTTCTATTGTACTGCTGTAGGTGGTACTAGGGGCCCGTTTCTAAGTAACTGGGCAGTTATTGGCGAGACCTGAAGGGTCTCCAGCCAATGGGGGGAAGTAAAATACTTAACCTAAGCTAACTACTTCTAATACAATAACATCATGACTACCTGCAACAACAGCGCTAAGGGCGACCCCTAGTGGGACTCGGACCTCGGCTTAGGGCGTTGCTGGCGAGGGCTTGGGGGAGGGGAGACAGCTTGATGAGGGCTGAATTATCGGTGTGATGTTGTTGGCAAGATGAACTGGACGCCTTTAATAAACAATGGCGACAAGCGGCCAGCAATAGAGAATGGTCCATAATTGATCCTATAGTTTTAAGCCTGTTACAATTACATTATGGATGGCAATAAAGTATTGGGTATTGGGTGGAAGACTAAGGGGAAGGCCTTTGCTTAACAATGGGACGATAACGGCTGAACATATTAACGTATTAATTAATGCGGCGTCTTACGTAGGCGGTTCAAAATAATTTGATTAAAGCAGTTTCAGATAAAATACTCAATAAAAAGTCAAAAACCCGACTCCACACGTTATCTGCAGGAAAAAAATCATAAACTTTCATCTGGTGCAGTGGCGGTCAAAATGCGCATCCATCGTCCTTTTCGACAGTGCGTATCAGTCCTTTTCGACCTGACACCACTAGGATAGATTAATGTTAATACCTACATTTGTAACCACGAGCCGAAATCTATATTTATCTCTGTCAAACTCCTACAAATACCGAAAATAATTGTTCCGCACCAGCGAGAAAGAAATAGTTTTCACCTTGCGCATCAACGGTAAGCACCGTATCGGACCGATTTTGTGTGATCCGCAGTGAACGTGAAAAGCGAACTATTATAAAGATGGAACAAGCAGATGTAAAAAATAAAAATTAAGAACGTAACGTAAAATATATAGGTATAATTAACCTTCACATGAAGTAGAGAAATACTATGAGGATTATTACTATTTAACACAATTCAATACCATAAATGGGGTCCCTATTACAAAAATAACTAAATCAATTATCACTCTGACCGATATAGCAATAGAATCTGTAACTTCATGCTCGGCAGCCGCGTTGGGAGGTAAGACTGATAATATTGAGAGCTCTCAAGGGAGTTGTATTTTCTCGAGCACTCAAGTAAACTTACTAGCGCTCCGTTCGAAACTTCTCTTCGAAAATATTTTTCCGTCAGCTTGTTGGTCTTAAGGACATGCTGTCGTAAATTTTTAAGCCCAGTTTTGGACTAAGATTGTTTTGATTAATTGGTTGCATTAAAAGAGATATTTAAGTACGTCTGGCACACCCTAGGCAGTCAAAACTGCCATCATTCTTGCTGAGTGGCTAATATCTTTACCATGGTAAGAGCTATTCTTATACAAGTTGTCCGTGGAAGTAAAGATCAAATCGAATAGGGGCGTGGGCAATGCCATTTCCAAACTTATTAACCCTGAGAATGTCGATGAGAGAGTGAGATGTCGGTGCATTTTTTTACGAATCAAAAGTTATGACCAATTAATGTTTTTTTTTTTAATCACTTCGCATGGACAAAAAACATAAAAAAACTATCAGAGGTATCATTTATTTTCAGGACTTTGACGAACAGTAGGCCTTTCTTGTGATAATACTTTTACGCAGCTACAAAATATGTGTTCAATAAGAAAAAACATTTACTGCAAAGGCTTTTTTGGTCTGGCAAAAATTGTAATCTAGTTTTTACCACTATTATTTTTGAAATGACCTTGCTCACGCCCCTATTCGATTTGATCCATACTTCCAGGGACAACCTGTATAGCTCGTACCGACATGACAAAAGAATAAGAAGTCCACACGCCGTTACGTCAAAAATCAAAGTCTTTTTTTTTTCATGTTATCCATTACAGGCGCTTAAGGAAAGTCAAAAGTAAAACATAAGTTAAAAGAAGTTTAAGGGGCTAGTTATAACATGAATACGGGGCGCGCACCCCATACCGTAGAACGGGGTTACTTTGATAAATTTTTTGAGCTTCATGTGTTTCTATCTTATTCATTTTCGCTTTTAGCTGCTACATCAAAAATATTTCATAAAGACTGAATAAACTGAGATATATAAAATCACTTATACTACATAAAAAAAAAAACTACAGAGCATAGTTTTCTATAAAAAGGGAGAAATGTTCCGTATCAAAGTCAGACCATAGGCTTTTACTTTGATATTCCCTGTTTTATCATTCAGTGTCAAAGTAGCCCCAATTAGGACTCGAATTTTGTACATAATCAGGGCTGTGATTTAGTTGTTTTTATGTTCGCCATCTAACTTCGCAGACACCTCTGTACCGTATGGTAAAATAGAAAAACTGTCAATGCTGCCTATACAGTTAAGTTAAAATGCATAATTAAGTTCCATTTTTACAGAGATATATAACCAAATGCAATATTTTTAGTAACTATCACTGTCGCCCCTTGATATCAAAGTAAGCCCGATCGCTTGTACGCTAAGACTCGAGCGCGTGACGTGCACGCAATGGCCGCCGATCCCGCATTCACCCAACGAGCCTCAAACGCGACAAAATGTCCACATTTCTGCTGTAACTTTTGAACCGTCAACATGCTTAGTGCTGTTTCTTTTAACATTATTATTGATGCAGAGGAAACGACAAGGAAAAATAGTAAAAAGGGAGGGACGCGCGACATACACGCTCTTCGGACGTCGGGCGTTGGATATAATCCGTTGCATAGAATATTATACAGTTTCATACATATACCTGTTGTCGTTACCCAAAAACGCAGATCTGACAGGGTCTGCCAGGTGGAGTCAGCCAGAGTTCGTGTTGTTCGGCAGCAGTATCACTTTCTTAGCTCCACTTTGTATAATCGAGTAAATAAACAGCTCAATATATATCCACTGACCTTGCGAGAATGTCGAAAGATCACAGATAAATGGCTTCATACACTTACTTATGATGAATTAGAAACATATGTAATAACATAAACTCACTTTCATGTATAATATCCCCCCCCCCCCACACACACACCGACACACACACACACACATACATATACACTCCACGCATAAAACTACACAATCCTTCACATAAAATTGGACACTGAAATATTGTTCAGTTTTAATTAAGTTCCAATTTCTTTTTTATGTTAAATTTTATTATTTTATTTTTTGTTTCCCTTATCTTTAGTTTAGTTTTTAGTTCTAGATCTTTTAGTTTTGGTTCTGTTTTGGTATCGACTTTTTGGAGGTGGGCGTTAATGACTGCGACACAGTATTAACTAATGCAGTTGTTATCGAACACAGAGTTTCTGTAAACTGTTTTTCGTTTTAAATAAAAATTATTATTATTATATTATTATTATTATATAACATCACGCCGATATTATCCGAAGGGTAGAGCAGAGGTGTATAAAGCTGGCTTCCCACGGTGCGTGGTAGCGCGCACCGGCTGTGCGTGGTATCATCCGTAAAATCACGCACCGTGGGAAACCACATTATGAGAGTGCGTGATATGGATATGGCGTACCGCTCCGCACGCGTCCGCGTTACCACGGACGAGTCTCTTCCCATGGTGCGACGGTGCGAGCTCGTGCGCCGCGGGCGCGATATCACGCACCGTGGAAAACAAGCATAATAAATACACTCTCATTTCGCCGTTTTGTGTAAAGTCCCATGTAATAGGGGGCAAGCCTATTGCCATCACCGGGCAGAAATCCAGACTCCGGGCTGCTCAACAGTTGCGCTTGGGACCACTAGACCAATGAGGCAGTCCTGGAGACAATTTTATATTTATAATCATAATTATTAATATAATTTTATACAAGGTGTAACATGTAACATCATTATTAACAACTTTTACAACGGGACCAAACCAGAAATCGCAAAAAAAAACAGCTGCTCTCTACATTTTGACGAGTTATGCAAACATTAATGTAGGGAACGGCAGATTTATTTTTCGCGATTTCAGGTTTGGTCCCATAGTAAAAGTTGTTCATAATGATGAGTACAGTGACCCTTTAAGAGGTTGTGCCCTTATTTATGTTACACCTTGTATATAGTACTTATCGCGTTGGGGCGCCTGATATAACTGGTCCCTAAAACATAAAGGGTTGAATTAACGCACAATACATCGAGTGATCTTATAAAGGGTCTACTTATTGACGTGTGACGACAAACGTATTGACGTTTGTCAACGTCGCCCGTCTATCTGCGTATGTAGCTATTCATATTGTCTTCAAAAGAAGTCGCTACGTGACGCGACTTTTATGAAGTAGTTTACTCTATTAGTCTTTTTTTCGGTAGTTAGACTGTTGCTGGCTTGTTGGTAGAACTCGTGAAGAATTACAAATAGTTCTTGTATAGTTTTTCTAGAAAGAGATGGATAGATCCTCCGTCTATTCCAGTAGGTTTGATTATGGTCCGGTTACAAGCAGCGACTTGCGTGTCCTTCACCACACAATCCTCACCTTTGAAAACTTCATGAAAATCAATTTTGAGTACGCCAAAAAATAGTCAAGAAATAGTCACAAATAGTAACCAAAGTTAAAAAAAATAGTCGCATTAAGATTCCGAAGTTATAGCTGTATGTTGGTGAGGATTGTGGGGTGAACGTCTCCACGCAATCATTTAATAATGGTATGTGCAAACGTTGCGCAAACAGCCTTAATTATACTGATCGAGACCTCTCTGAGCCTCGGAAAGCACGTTAAGCCGTCGGTCCCGGGTGTCATACGAATACCTGTGACAGTCGTTATGGGTAGGTAGTCAGAAGCCCGAAAATCTGACAACCGGTCTTACCTTAGGATATCGGACCTACCCAGTAACTGGGTTGAGGAGTTCTGATGTCAGTCGCTCCGTGTAAATACTGGTATTCAGCTCCATTTGGTCAAACTGGGAGCTGACCTCAACATAGTTGGGAAAAGGCTAGGCAGAACGAAAAATGCAATGTAGATCAGAATAACAGATACACACAAATATTATGGTCATGAAGGTGAGACGCGATGGCTTCAAATATAAGCAGATGCCTGTATACAAGGTGTAACATAACTAACGGACAACCTCGGGTCACTGAACTTATCATTATGAACAACTTTTACTATGGGACCAAATCTGAAATCGCGAAAAAAAAAACAGCTGTTCCCTACATTTATGTTCGCATAACTCGTCAAAATGTAGGGAAAAACAGTTTTTTATTTCGCGATTTCAGGTTTTGTCCCATATTAAAAGTTGTTCATAATGATGAGTACAGTGACCCCTTAAAGAGGTTGTGCGATATTTATGTTACACCGTGTATAGAGCTAAGTAAAAAGCGAAAGATACAGTTGAAAAATAAAACAATTAGAAAGCTCACTTAGGCGTCGAAATATTCCTCCACATCACTGTCTTGTGGGAGCGTGCCCAGAAGACTGTCGTTACCACGTTGAATAGCAACGCTAATTCTTTGGCCAAAGAATAAGCCAGCGCTACGGTCACGCGAAGTATCGACCAGTCTTCGAGCAATTTCCTATAACAATAAAAAATATTATTTATAACAATGAAAGTATTTTTAGGCAAAGCTGTAGTGTCATTCTGTAAGAAACCCACCTCAATATCGACGATTAGCTCGATATCTATAATGTCACAGTATGGATAATAGAAGCAAATAACACACAGATAATCGACAGTTTAATCAATAACGTGTAGTTTTGTTATCCACGCTGCGTCACGATCACGACAAGTGTCTAATTGACAGTCGCGATCGAGGTGAGATTCTTACAGAATCGCATTGCAGATTGGAAAAATTTAAGAAAGTCTTTAATATTTGTAGCTAATAGCCCAGTCGCCAGGTCGCAAAAAGGGGTTTCGAGAATTGTTGAGAATTGACTCTCTACAAAATTGGTTGGGACTATTTTTGGCGTAAAACCCATAGTAGTGGAGTTATTGAATAAAAACTAATTTTTGTGGTCTGTGACCTCTCAATCACCGTAACTATAGACACAATAGATAAACAATTATAGTGGTGTCGTCCTCGGACGACACGCGGGACGCAACCGGTTAATCCAAGATGGCGAAGCGCGCCGATGTCACTTAAGGTCGAAAACTTGTTCTTTTTATAAGAACACCTAAACGTAACAAATATCCAAAATTCAAGACTGACTGACCTTTTGCGCGGGACAACTACCTGGCGACTGGACTTAAGTTTACAATTAATATTTTTTCATTCATAATTAATAACACAAAGGATTGAAATTGTAAAGTTAACAAGCTACATCTTTTTTCCGCCCAACACTCGAACAAACCCAATGGTTCTCTAACAAGAAAGGTCCAATTTTTTGTCCAAATCCGACACGTCTACGTACATTTGGCGATAGTCTGAGGATCTGTCCATTTGTCAAAATCGACAGCTTGCTACTTCTCAGAGTATTTGTGGACATTTTTGCTGTTTTCCGCAGTTTTTTAGACGTCGGCCATATTGGAGGAATTTAGCTGGCGTGGGCGAACCGATTGTTACAGTAGGATATATTTTTTGTGCATCCTGCTATTATTTTTTTCAAGAGATGAGCAGAATTGGGAGTTTAGTTTCCGGAAGAAACATCAACTTTTTTTTCTGTTCGTTTCTTAACTGCGGGTCTACTCCCTAAGCACGAAGTCCGTGGTTTCGGCCTTAGTTACGAGCGTTCCCTACTCTAAAAATCGGAAAAGTCGGAAAATTCCGAGCATAATTTCCACTTATTTTCAATTCAGAATAATATATGATAATAGGCTGAATTTACTGTTTCAGTTTTCGGTACACCGTCCTTACACCTGGTATAACTATTTGACCATCCGTACCTAAAACAAATCAACACCATGCAAACCACAACACACGTAACCTTATTAACCCTCCGCAAAAACAAAGCCCTCGTCGATCAAAAAGAAATGAAAAATATTTACTTTTAATAAAGGCGGGTCACACAATGACCCAATGAGTCAGTTTTACCCTGTTTTACCTGATAGAATAATTAAGTGTACGCCGGCCGTGACAGATCGATATTTAACGTGATAGACCTAAAAGGGTTGGCGTGAATGGAAATATATGCGTAAAATGCTTGGGGCGGAACCGCTGGAGGCAATTAGTTTTGGAAACAGATTTGTAATTTATACTTTTCCTTTTAGCCTAAGTAGCCTGTCTTTGTAGACAAAATTCAAAACATTAAAGGTTACCGACTAACATACTCAATCTAATTTGCACAAAATTCTAATTTGCACAGGTAAGCTTGCATGTCGGAAAAACGGTACCTACCTACACCGCGCAGTACAACTTTCTTTTTTGTAAATCGGTAATATCTATAGTATCAGTTTGCTCGGTTATAGGGGCTCGTGACTAACTAGCTACCACGCGGATCATATGATTTACAAGGTTAAGCTACGCTTGCCGCGGTCAATTCGTGGATGGGTGACCATTCGTTACACGTGCCTCAGAGAGTACGCGGACAGGACTGCCCTGACATTCGCTTTTGGACTATAACTACTGACTGAGCGGCTATAGCAGTCCCAAGTTGGCCGTCGCCCTCACGGCAGAGCTGCTAAGACAGACGTTTGATTCGTACAAAATAATGAAAAACGTTCCTTAGTATCACTTGTCAACTTTTCCCAATCCTCTCAGTGTCCATTTGAGCAGTTTTTATACTCAAAAAACTTTTTATGCAAAAAAACTAGTGTCAAAGTGGTGTGCGTCAGTGCCCGTCAACGTGTTAAACCATCGGTCCCAAGTGTCATACGAATACCTATGACAGTCGTTACCGGTAGTCAGAAGCCCGAAAGTCTGACAACCGGTGTAACCTTAGGATATCGGCATAGCCCAGTAACTGGGTTGCAGAGGTCTGATGGCAGTTACAAGGTGTAAAATACTGGTATTCAGCCGCATGTGGTTGGACTGGAAGCTGATCCTAAGATAGTTGGAAAAACGCTGGGCAGGACAGGAACCGATAATACCGTTTTGCGCAAACTTTTGCACAAGCTGTTTGCATATGAAAGTCGGTGCATATAGCCGGATCTTAACATTAAACAGTAGCCCTCTTATTACAAAAGATGGTTTAAACCAAGACTAAGGTAAATTCAGGTTTAAAATATACCCATCACTTTCTTATGTCATATAACAAAAAGAGACGGGGCTATTTTAAAACCTAGGTTTTTCTTAGACCATCTTTTGTAATAAGGGGATTAAGGTCCGATTGGCTAAATGCACCAACTTGAGCTTCGGCATTTAACGCCAACAATACCCAAGGCTAGACCTGAAACTTCACATTAGTTGCTACAAAGACGTAAGTAAGACTAGCTATATAACCGTTAAGACTAAGCTGCTTTTCTAGAGATGAAGCCATAACCACTATGCTTAGCATGCAGTTTGCTTTTAGTATGCTGTTGTGCTGGATACATAAAAGAGCCAACACGAGTGACAATACTTAACGGTTCGGACGGTACGTCCGGCGCACCCTGGGCAGTCAGCCCCGCTACCAACCTTGCTGACTGGCTAATCTTTACACCCATTGACTTAGAATAAGTATGGACAACGAGTGTAGTACAAAATTCACGATAAAAGTGTCCTGAATTGACATATTATAAACTTAGAAATACCAAGAAGCCCATTTACGATGGACGAAATCCTATGTCGTTATCATAATGCCTAATTTTGCTTGCAACAATTTTTACCATATGAAAACATGACAGCACTGCTCAATTTTTCAAATTTCGAAACTTCATCTAATGTTAAACGAAAATTTGGAGAACATAGGAGTTATAGAGCAACCTTAATTTTTAAAAGATTTTATTATTAAGTATTTATATTTATTGCGATCGCTAAATATTTAGTCTAACTGAAAGAGCATAGAACATTTCTTATAAAATTACAACATCGTCATTTTCAAAAATGCGATTTCGCTTCCTTTACTGAAGTATCACCATCAGTATCAGCATCATCATCATCTAATTGATCTCGAGGAAAACTGAAATTAAATCAGAGGCATATTTTTTTTTTTGAATGAAACAATCTTTTGTCATGTGTATTTAAAAGAGTTTATGATCACTAAACAAACGAGCCCAAACGTCACGTTTCCACTATTTGCCATTAGGAAGTTCCAGAGCCCGTTTTCCGGCTCTACTATCGGGCCTTAGAATAAGTACTAAAACATAGAAGCCGCCTCAGTACTTGAAAAACGTACAGGGGCATCTGTCAAATAAGAGCAATTTCGAGATTTTGAGCCAAAGCCTAGCTACCAGATTAAATTACCCGCCACTAGTACCCCCTGTCAGACGGCAACGACATTTTAAATTTTGTCGTATAATACTTGTGTCAGTGGCGCGGTGATTTGAAAAAATATTTTAGTCTAGAATTTATATTTAATTAATTGTGTTTTGTATATGTGCACATTGTTCTTATAAATAAGAGTGTGCGCTACGTCCTGAATAGTAAAAAAATGTAAATCTCGCAAGGGATGTACAAAAAATCAAAGTGAAAATATCAGTTTCCACAAGTACGTAGTATTTTTATGTTTATTCATAGATTTTCCTTTAAATATATTTCATTATACATTAAATAAGTAAAAGTAAGACATTACCTTTTAGAAGAAGTAAAATAAATAAGTATAAACTATCTAAATCTTATCTATTTATCAATATGAATATTCGCCAAAGAAATTATTAAAGGGGTGCGAAAATTGTATCGATAAATCTATCGACAACGTGATTTTTGTGTTAGGTTTAATTAATTAGGTACCTATTTATACTTTTTTTTTTCATTTAAGTTTCCCTGTGACGAATATTTTCGAAATAAATGGATTGCCGTGGTAGCTCACGAAATTGGTTGGGTTCCAAGAAAGCACCACAGAATTTGCTCCAGCCATTTCACTTTATCTTCTTTTACTCGTTCTGGCAAATGGCGGAGACTGAAGGAGGACTCTATACCAACATTATACCTTCAATCTAAATTTAAAAGCCTAAGTTCTTATTGAATTGCATGTCTACAGGAAATAAAAGAATTCGAGTAATTTCTTTAAAAAAAATTGGGACAGATTAACCCCGCACTGGATTTAGCTTGATTGAAAATAAAAAAATAAAAATCTTTTTTTTCTTGCAACATTACGTTCGACATCTTCTTTCGGCCATTCATACAATAGACTATTTCAGATAATATTTCATTGTCTTGTTTATCTTTCAAATAAATGCTGTTAATACAGTCGTAATCTTCAAGCCTGATAGATTAGGAGAACAGTGAATCTAAACAAAATTAACGTAGGTATTAAACAAACGATGATTAACTTACTTCTCAATCAGTTTGCATTTGGTGCCACTAAATTTTACACCTCTTTACCGTAATTATCTTTAAAATCTTGTATTTTTAGGGATGCCGTTTTTTTATAGATAGAATGATTCAAGAGGAAGGTTTTAAGCTATTAAACGTACACGTGCGAATCCGGGGCGGGTCGCTAGTTATATATAAAACAATCATTATTTTGTTTAAAATTTCCAGCGCCTCGAAATAGACAACTTACCTGAGACCACGTGGCGCCGTTCTAGTGACAGAAAAAAACGTGCATGTCCAAGTACATTACAAGGAATACTCAATAATAATGTATTTAACTTTTGTGAAGCTTTTAGTAATTGCAAATTAAATAATAGACATTTATACTTAAACGATGACTTTATTTATTGATAGCGATAATAACAGGACCAGTCGAAGTGATGATGCTCGGGAGAGGCCTACGTCCAGCAGTAGGCATCTTTCGGCTGAATAATAATGATATTATGACTTTACTTTTGTCATTATAACTTTCTAAGAAGTAAGTATTTAAATGTACTATGGCAATATCCGGCATGGCTGTTATTTGGTTGACACAATCATAGTCACCTTCTTTCGGTCTTACAATACCACTTCAGATATTTCGTAACATACATTATACGATGACTTTATTTTATCGATAGCTATAGTCTAATAGTGTGAATACCCTCATCCCTAGTCTCTGTACAAAAGGTTACAAAATTAATTTTTACGGCCTGTCAAAAGTTTATCTTTCCCGCTCTGACAACAGCGAGTCCGCCATATGAGTAAATAGCATGGCTATATTTTGATTCGTTTATGCTAAGTAGCGCTCCTTCTATGCTTTAGTACTTATTCTAAGTATCGGGCCTACGTCATTATTTATGTAATGAAAAGTGCTTATAATGACAAAATACATGAGCTGAAACTCGACGAGCCTACCATTAGTTCCCGTGCCTGCCTAATCTTCGGCTCCATCATCAAATTAGTTCAATGACATTTTAATTATCTATCATGCACATACCTACCTGCAAAATTTCAGCTCGATCGGAAACTTGGTAGTGACCGAAAAACCAATACAATTTTGAAACGGAAGGACAACATACATATTTTCGTACATAATATGTTTGCATACAATGCAAGTTTAAAATAACTTGTTTAAATGAATAGAACAAAACAAATTGCAATTGGTTCAAAATCGCAATACAAAAAAACATCGCGTAAAAATAACGACTCTTTGGAATCTTTGTTCTAATGTCTGACAAATATGTCAAGTTTCTTATGGTAATCCAACCAAATGAAGTTGACATAATTGGTCAAACAAAGGAAGGAAAATAAGATACTTTTTGTTTATTTGGATTATTGTGTGTTTTGCTCTTGCAATTAATTCAATTTTAAGTAAAATACAATGTTCCATAACAAAATAATACTTTAAAATTGTAAAACAATAATATACCTACTGAAAATATGATACACCATCAACTTTTTTCACTTTTTTGAGTAGTTTTTACACGATCTCACTACACAGAACGGCATTGTTGACATGTGACATTGAGGTGTAGCTGCTTGTTCGCCCAAATGAAGAATGACGCGCGCAATTGTAGCTCTTTTCAAATTCATCGTGTTTTAACAGTCTTTCGGTTCGGACATTTTTGAGCGATGACCCGAGGTCCATACTTATTCTAAGTCAATGTTTACACCACGGCATTCGCTATTCTCGCATAGCTCGTGTCGACACGAGAGAAGAAGTATTCTGCTGCATACTAGCACAATCTTCCATCATCTCGTGAGGTATTGTCTTATCAGGGGGGTTACTATGACCTCTTAAAGCAGGACAGAAGTTGCCTGGAAGTTGAACTGCCCTGCTTTTTTGTACTATGACATCGTTAGAGCAGGCCTGCTACGTTGACGTTTACGAAATCCGTTCACCTTTTTTTTTTGTATCGACTTTTCGTACCATGAACAAGCATTACCGTTCAGCTTGGTTCAATAGTCGTTCACCTATAGTACTGTCATGGTACGATTTTCAGCGTTTCAGAAGCAGGCCTGCTTTTGGACGGAAGTTGACTGGCTGGCATTTGAACGTTTTCGTGAGAGGTCATGGTAAGCCCCCAGGTTTTGGGCGGACAGCACAAGCCAATTAATTTATGATTTTATTTTCAGATGCTGCATCAGTCGACGTCATCATGTCAACGCCGGCTATCGCTGAAAACCAGCGCTAAGGCTCTGTCTTGTACGTGTGTCACAGCATGATGCTGAGCGATGGCCGTTTTGCGCGGATGTCACGCATATTTTCCGAACAGTTTTTTTTTGTTTTATTTCTATTTTTGTGCATCATATCGACGCAAATAAAGCGCAGTACAGACTACGCTCTACTATTTCTCTATAGAGTAAAGCATATTGCGTCATAAGCTATAACTATATAGCACGACGTTCACACTATACGCTGTCTCGCAAGCCAGTCTATTTTGTATAGGAAGTTATTTGGTGGCGATCCGTCGGGCGACGGACGGGGTAGAAATGAGGCAGGGCGGGGACCGGAGAATCGTATGATCGTATAGCTCTAAGAATCGCTCCAGTTTATCGCGTACAGCAAGTCAATACTTTATAGCATAGCGAAGTGTGAAATAGTCCATATAAAATGTATGCTGAGCGATATCGTTGTGCTATACAATATGTGTTAGACGCTATATACTGGATGTAAATGAATTCGTGTAATTCCTTCAAACCGCGTGATCTACTGGTGACACTGATTGGCCATGCACAAGATTTTTTCAGAATTAACAAAAAAAAAGTTTTCAAAATATGAACCATGGTATTCTGTATCTGAGTAATTTTAGCGTCCCAAGTTAACTGAGTGCGTAGAGCGATATCGCGCTAGTCGTGCCCGTCATCTGTGTAGCCGTGCCTTTATTCATTTATAATGGCATCGAAATTTTCTGTCAAATAAAAATTGTATATGAAAACAAAAGTTTTATTTTTTTATTTTCAATCAATCTTAATCCCGTGCAGTGTCAATCTATACCAGTAATAGATCACATGGTTATAAGGAATTACACGATTTTGTTTATACCCTGTATTATATCGTAGTCTGAACTGCGCTTTAAATTTGCTTTCTATTTTTCTTTTATATCCGAACGTTGCGTACCGGCACAAAATTATTCCTCCTATACCCTCAACTTATTTAAATGAGGGGTCAAACATGAACTTGTAATATTGACTAATTGTTTCCTAAAGACGTGTAGCTGTCTGTAACTGTGTCGAACTTACCCTACCGGGGTAATTTATTAAATAGTTGCTCTAAGTTCTCTATGTAATGATTTATAGTGTCAACTTGTGAATGCTTGCGTGAATTTAATTTATTTTGGATATTTGGGATGGTAATAAGAAGGGAGGTAGATGATTGGTTTGAATTTATTGGGTGTAACAGGTTCTTGGTGGATGCTGTTGAAAATAGGTATTTTATTTTATTTTAGTTTATTTGGGAAACAAACAGACAGTTCGTTTCCTCAGATTATCAAACAAATAGATACTTAATAACAATGGACAAATAGATTTACATTCCTAAGGACTGATTTTTCAATCGTCAGGTATTTTTATCTAAAGAATAAATATGACGGTTTGACATATTTTCTACAGAAAAACTGTCAAACTGCCATATTTATGCCTCAGATATGAGTTATCTGACGATTGAAAAATCAGCTCTAAATAAATTAAAATTAAGATTGAATATTGATTTTTCTTAAACTTAGAATTACCTACCTACTTAAATTTTAATGACAAAATATTTCTAATTAAAATTTTTAATTTTGGAAGAGAAAGGTGAAATATATCTATCTAAATCATGATTTATGTCAAGGGAAACACGACTATTGTATATACTACATGCTCTTTTGATAAATATATTCTTGTCACAGTTCGTTCGTGAAAACACAACATCGAAAAGAGTTCTATGGCATGCATTTATGCGTGGACAACAAAAATTATCTTAATAAGTAAATAAGGGGAGGCTAATTGGCCCCCAGGTGTTTTGTATATATGAATAGTTTCCCCATTTATCTATACAAAATACCTATTTTCTTAATAACCTTCCAAAGACGTATTAATGATTACAAGGATAACGATAAAAAAATACGCTGGCTAATTGGTTAGGTATCTACTCGTTACACAAACATCAATTTAATAATAAATGATAATAGAACAATGGCAATAGGCTCGCCACCTATTAGGAACTTAATACAAGCGACAAAACGTGCCTGTACAGATGGAGAAGAGGGGATGGAGATGAAAAGATGAAAATCTGGAAAAGTCGTTACGCCGCTGCACAACTGGAATTCGTCCAGATTAGCGATGGCGATTGTTGCAAAAAAAAAACAATCGACTGAATCGAAAATTTTACTGTTGCGCATTCGATTGTCGATTTAGTTGTTCCTCACCGTAATTATTCGAATAACAATCGACGAACTACTAAATGTAAACTGAGACAGTAGAAGACAATTAAATAATCTATTAGCGCCAATCGCATAATAACTGCAGTTGTATCTACTTAAGTAGTGGCGCAAGGACTTATAACTATTGAATTGTGGTGCAGCGGCAGCGCACGCACCACCTTTTAGTAATTACTTATTTAGTAGTACGAGTATAGTAATACGTGCGCTGCGCCACAATTCAATACAAATTAGTAGTTAAAGTTGATACGGTAACCGTATCAGTGATTGTCGCCTGCTGCGCGCCGTTAGTCGATAACAATCGATGAACATCAATTGTTATCGACTTTTATCGACTGGACTGAACAATCGACTAAGTCGATTAGTTTTAGTTATAATCGCACATCACTAGTCCAGATATAGATAAATTTGTTTCAGAAGTTCAAACACAAATATCACTATAACTGTTACACATAAATTAACCTCATTAATAACCTAATAAATAGATAAATAAATTAAGATTTTTTATTTCCTGTCATGGCCCGCGACTGCGTTAATAAAGTTTGGTACACCACTTGCCAAAGGTTGCCCGCCCATGCCTGCTATAAAGTATTGGCTTGCCGTACGCGATAAGATTGCGCAATTCTCAGATCTATATCGTACGATTCTTCGGTACTCGCCTCGTCTCAGTTCTACCCCGTCCGTCACCCGATGGAACGCCGCGCCGTCAAATAAATTGCTATACATAGACGACCAGCTTGCTATATTTATTGTGTATAGTGTGAACGTCATGCTATACTGGGTGTAAGGGACGGTGTACCGAAAACTGAAACAGTGAATTCAGCCCATTATTCTGAATCGAGAATAAGTGATTTTTTTCTCGGAATTTTCCGAATTTACTGGAAATTGCTAATTTCCCTATGTTTTATTGTATTTCAATAAGTGTTTTGGCAAGTAAATAAAGTGGATGTAAAGGACAGGTTACCAAAAATTGACACAGTGAATTTGGTTCATTATTTTGAATTGAAAATCCGTGGAAAATATCAACGAAATTTTTCGAATTTTCCAATATAAAAAAAAAATACATTTTATTTTAGCAACGTTATGTGTGTCTTAATAGGATTGCTTATTTTACAGCAGAGAAATGTAAAACTTGTGGAAAGAAAAATTTTAAAACTCGGAAAATTCCAAGCAAAATTTTCACTTATTTTCAATTCAGAATAAACGATAATAGGCTAAATTCACTGTTTCAGTTTTCGGTACACCGTCCCTTACATCTTGTATAGTTATAGCTTATGACGCAATATGATTTATTTACAAAGTGGGGATGACGATACAACAATAAATGATACCACGTGTTCTATAATGTGTTCTAGTACCGTACACAAAAAATCTGTTACTTCCAAGCACAATTTATGTTGCATGATTTTTCAATTTCACTCATTCATGTTGAAGTTGGAACTTATGTTAACTATTATCTGTTCTACACGTGTAAATAAAGATAATTTTGATTTAAACGGGTCGTAAATTTACATAACTTCGTGTAGAGATCTTGATATTCGTAAAATTATTAAATCGTACGAATATTCCTGTGACTAAACTATTGAATGTACATGACTGATTATTATTTGTGTTCGGTCGTAAAACTCATCATAGAATACGTGGTATCATTTAATGTTGTATCGTCATCCCCAATTTGTATAGCGAAATAATACAGAATAGTCTGAACTGTGCTTATAAGAACGCTGTAAAATGCAACAAACAAAACTGCAGCAAAAAACTAAGGGCCGGCGCCCACTGATGGCACGGCGCGCTTCGGCATACCGAATCATCCTGTGGCATCCCGCGCCATTCCGCGGCATCACGCGGCATCCCACAGCAACCCGCGACATACCACGTCGTACCGTGGGATGCTTCGGCATGCCGCGGCACGACCAAGCATCCAGCGGTACATCCGCGGCATGCTAAGCAAATAAAAGTACTAATGTCATTAAAATAAGGTTTAAAATGCATTGTTGCTGAGAAAAAAGAGACACTTTAGCACCCACATTCCTTAACATACAACAGTAACCTATGCATCTCACGTGTTGCAGCGGCGTGCCGTCGCATCTTGTGGAATACCACGACGTGCCGTAGCATCCCGCGACGCATCACAGTATCTCGTGGAATGACGCGACGTTCCGCGGCATGCCGTGCTAACTCGCGTCATCACGCGAGACGTTTCGATTAAAATAAAATAATGTCAGTGCTAAACTCATTGAAATAAGGTCGAAAATCATTTGTCCACGAAAAAATCCTTTGCCACACCAAGCCACGCCGCCGCCGTGCTGTCACTGGGAGCCGGCCCTAAATGTTAACATTCAAAATAATTAATGCATGTGAAAGGCAAAGGCATGCTCCCTGAGGTAACGTTTCAGTCTTTGTTTAACTGTTTTTAAAACTTTCTGACTTGACGTTTTCTTTAATTACTTTAATTAATATTCTTTGCTTGCACTTATAAGCATACTTTAAAAATTTTTGTTTTAATTGCATGTACTTATCCATTTTTATTTTAGTTTTGTTCTAGTAGAAAAGTTGTTTGTAGATTTAAAAAAAACATGCAAATGCACGAATTAGTTTACACCCTGTATTTGACTATACAGGATGTTAATAAATTCGTGTAATTTCTTCAAAACACGTGATGTACTGGTGACACTGATTGACCCTGCATAGGTTTTTTTCAGAATCAACAAAAAAAAGTTTTCAAAAAATGAGCCCTGGTATTCCTTAACTAAGTAATTTTAGCGTCGCAAGACTCGAAAGTTAACTGACTGTGTGGAGCGATATCGCGCTAGTCGTGCCCGTCAGCTGTGTTGCCATGTCTTCATTCATTTATGCAGGGAATCGAAAAATTCTATCACATAAAAAAAAATTGGGAAAATGTTTTTATTTTTTCATTTTTAATCAATCTAAATCCCGTGCCGGGTTAATCTATACCATTAATAGATCGTTTGGTTTTAAGGAATTACTCGAATTCGTTAACACCCTGCATAATTCAGAGTATTGTTGCATTGCCTGAACAGCGAGTTTGTAAAGAATTTGTCACCAGTTAGCAAAGTATGATATCCACAAAGGAATATTTAGCTAAAACCAAGCCTATAAACTGGTAATAAACATAAAATAATTTTGCTATGGTGTGCGAAACCTGGGGATTTTATTTACTATCCCGAGTCAGCAAATATGGAAACGTAGGGGCGTAGATTCTACCCAACATTTTGCATGTATTCATATTTTTTTACCAAATTATTAAAGACTAGCTATGCTCGCGACATTGTCCGCGTGGAAGTCGTAAAACAACACTGTGTCTCAACAACGGAACGATGTATACGAGTATGTACTCCATTTCTTAAATCTATTCACAGTATTTATAATAAGTGTTTTGCTTCTCTATTGCCTCTAATAAAATTGCGGGGTATCTTCACAGATATATTCATCGTAATGCACCGTACAAAACAAATTTATCATATCCTAAAAACACGTATGTTCAAATATAATCTTTATTTTAATAATTTTAAAGTTTAAATCACCCCAAAAGACAACCTTGTTAACAAGCGAATAAAATGAATTCAGGTGGACCAGAGACAATGTAGAATAAGCGGCCATGTTGCTTGTCTATGGATAGAGATTTATGGCGCGGGTCATAGATCAACGCGGCCACCGATGACGTCGATCGCGTTGCAGCTGTAATTTCGCCATCTTTATATTTTTCCAATTGTCTTTTTTGTTATTTTCAGATGTAGATGCCAGATATTATTATGAATGGTACTTTTGTTCTGTCTATCCTTTTCTTATTACTATTATATTTGGGTCAGCTTCCAGTTTAACCAGATGCGCCTGAATACCAGTATTTTAAACGGAGCGACTGCCATCAAACCTCCGCTACTGGACAATGCCGATATCCTAAGGTTAGACCGGTTACCGGACTCTTACCGGCTAAAAACCCACGGTGTTCCTTTTCCTGACAATTGGCCGGGGTTGCGGGATTCGCAGCTACATGCACCGCGACCATTTGTATGACACCTGGGACCGACGGCTTAGTGTGCTTTCCGAGGTAAGGAGGGATCTCGATGTATAACGAACGATCACCCATACACTTAACTTAAGTGCGTACATGTGCAAATAACAATTGTAGCATTGTGTTGCGTCCGCGTCGCCGCGTCTAAGTCAATTCGCGCCATTCCCGCCGCGCATTGGATACGTTGCTCGCTTCCCGCCGAAAGCGCTAGGAGTGGGTAATATAGCTTTTTCACAGTACCAAATAGAAACTATATATCGATATTTGATATAGGATTTCGAAACTGTATATTTTCTGAAACTATACATATTTACAGATACTCGTAATCCGTCTCCATGATGTTGTATCGTTCCCTAAAGCATATTGTGAGAACCATCTAGGTATGCGATATCGTAAATATCGTAATACGATCTATCTCTAGGGAGCTAAATTACAAACAACAAACAATTGGTTGGTGGTCACTATTAACTCAGAATAAAATTGAAAGTTGAAATTCCTTTCAAAATCTTGCCAAAATACTAAAAAAAAACTTCAATTCTTATTACCTTTGGCGTAAGGTTCAGAATAGTACCTACGGATTATTTACCTATGTTGGTTTTATTAATCACGCACTCCATCTCTCGGCCGGCTGCTAAGTTATTTCGTCGGTAGGGATCGTGTGTACTCGGCGTTCATTCGGTAATTCGGTTCAATACGACTAGCATCATACTCGGATACGCGTTATGGAGCAATATATATAGTGTTTCGGCCGATATATAGATTCAGATTAAGCCGATATCGGATTTTAGATATTGCATCAATATATAGATTCAATATCTATATACGTTTTGTATCACCCACTCCTAGAAAGCGCTCGCTCGCGTGGCCAGTCGGCCCCCCGCAACGCACCTAGCGACACCGTGCACGCTGCGATCGTGCGACGGACGCTATACTTCTGTGCTAATTATCCCTAAGGACTAATTGTATTGTGCTGTTACCGATTATACACTGTTTTACCTAATCCGTGCGTAGTTCATTCCTCGAGAATATCCCTTACTTATACAATTTGTTAAGTAACAATACGTAAACTTGTAAGTGGAGACGATGCTTTAGAAAAAATAATGACTTGTTATCATTATTTGAGTCTTACAATAACTTAGTCTTCTACTTACCCTTGACTTACCCCTACAAAAGAACAATAAACGATACAATATTAATGTCGACTAATGAGCTCCTAAACTTTTCAATCCGTCTTGTTTATGTTGTTATACAAACAATCAAAAACTTCGTCAAAACTCTGTCTTTGTGCAAAAGTAAGTATTTTTGAATAAACCACTTCGCCTTTATTGTCCCTATTTGATTTCGAATTTTAAGTACCATTTTGTGATTTTGGGTGAAATAAAGTTTGGAATTTTAGTTTAGTTACAATATTTGATAGAATTTTTAAAAGAGTTTTTGAACTACTTTTGATTCCTACAACATTTTCCTATGATGTTATTAGTTGAAATGTGGTTCCTGCTGACAAATCTAATATAAGAATGACAGAAAATCAATTTATTCAGAATGCAAATCGACACACTACATCGTACTATAATGCCAAAAGGTGTAACAGTTACTTGAATAAAAATGCTTATCAAGCACCGTGTTTAGAATCAGAATCTTTATTTGCAAAAATACTGTGACAAATGGTGTTACAAAGAAATATAGATCCAAATATTTTGACCAGAATATAGCGGCATACAAAACATCAAGCACACAAAATCACAATAAAAAGTTCAGTAGAACAAAATCAAACATCATATAAATAATTAATTTGGACGTCATAAAAGATAAAATTATAAGTTAAACATATTCATATTTTAATATAAAAATAAGTTATTAAATTAATTATCATTACGGCTAAAGTGTTTTCGAAGTATTAAAATAAAATTAAGAAGGTAAGTACTTTGTAATTGTCATTTGTCATTTAAAATAATCTGTCAGAGTGTAATTACATTTACTTATTAATAATTCATTAAGTTTTTTCTATTCTACTTTAAAGTACCTACTAGTTGATTAAAAATACAGAAATGCGTCGCATTCGCATATGAATGGGTCATCACTCAGCATAATGCTATGTTGTGGCAGCATTTTGGGACTAATTTTCCAAACATGCAACACAAACAGCACTGATTTTCAGTGACTACCTTAGTAGATGACCTAGGTGACAACCTACGAATGAAACGGGTTGACTAACGGTCAGTTCACACCGAGACGCGACGCGACGCGACGCTGCGTGCACATTTTAATAGAGTGATTCAAAATATAATTTTATTTACTATACGAAAAGATGCACATTTCATTGTGAGAATTCAGAATACGTTGCACCATGCAGCGCTGCGCCTCGAGATGCCTCGCGGCGCAGAGCGATGCATCGCGACGCAGCTGTGTATCGCCGGTGCGCGCGGCGTAAAAGAGCCGCGCTGCGCCTCGCGAAGCTGCGCGACGCAGCGCGACCCGGCGAGGCGCAGCCTGAGGCCGCCGTTCATGCGCTTGCAAATGGTAGACTGCGGGTGAAAGCGGCGGGGCGGGTGCACGCGGCGAATGTAGACACGTTCCGCTGCGCCGCGCGGCGTCTCGCTGCGCAGCGAGGTGTCATGCTGGCAACGATTTTACGATGCATCTCGCGACGTTGCGATGCGTCTCGCGGCGGCGCGCGGCGCAGCGCGAAGTCACTGGCCTCTTCCAGTATCGTCGCATTGCGTCGCGTCTCGGAGTGAACTGACCCTAAAAAAGAACAAGAGTATCGCTAATTTCATGCCAATACAAACATAGTGAAATATTACATACATACATAAACTTACGCCTTTTTCCTTAGGCTAGGCAGAAACCATGCAACGCCACATGCTACGATCCTTATATGCTCCTGGCGCTTCGTCCACGTTCAAACATCTTGTCATACACCTACGTCGGTTGAGAGTACTACGCATCTGTTTTTTATGAAGAACATCACCAATAACATCGATGTATGTGTTTAGTGAAATATTAATAAACTATCTGTGCCCTCGAATCCGTCCGCTTGGAAGTAGGAATCCTTATACTGTGTTCGCAATAACTAAACATTTTTTTCTTCATAACTTTAAATTCTAATATCTTTTGATTGAGCGAAACAATTACGATGAAATAAAAACTAAATGTTACTCCAAGATGCTCACGATATTGGTTTATAAAAGTAACCCACATTGAGTCAGTACTTTTTACGTGATGCGTGTACAAACAAACCGACAAACAGATAAACAGACAAATATTCCAAAAAATGACTGAAATTAATAAATTCTATTGGTTTTCACGCAAAGTATACAGTCTACATAACTAAGCCACCTCACAGGATTACAAAACCATCTCGATCTAAAAATGCCAACCATCAGGCAATACCTCAAACGCATTTCCAAGCGTTACTTCGACACTGCCCCCCGCCATCCGAACCCCCTAGTCGCCGCAGCGGCCGACTACAGTCCCTCTCTCATAAGTAAAGTTCGCCGTCCCAGGCACACACTTTTAGAACCCGATGACGAAATTACCCTCCTCCAGGAGGCGAGTAAATCGACCAGCACATTACACAACAAACGCCGCCGTCCGGCATACCGTCCTCGCCGACGAGGCCCGTCGCGACGTCCCACCGCCGCCGGTCACGATCCACCGAGCTCTCCCGTCGTAGAGCCGGTCGTCTCTTCAGACTCCGCAGTCACCCCGATAATTCAGCCCTCATCAAGCTGTCTCCCCCCCCCCCCCTATGTCCAGGCCAGCAACGCCCTAAGCCGAGGTCCGAGTCCCACTAGGGGTCGCCCTTAGTGCTGTTGTTGCAGGTAGTCATGATGTTAGTGTAGTACAAGTAGTTAGCTTAGGTTAAGTATTTTACTTCCCCCCCATTGGCTGGAGACCCTTCAGGTCTCGCCAATAACTGCCCGGTTACGTAGAAACCGTCCCCTAGGACGACCTACTGCAGTCCAATAGAAAAAAAAAAAAAAAGGGTTACAAAAAAAATAAGTTAAAAAAAGTCTGTATTTTTTTTAACACTTCTATGCCCTGCATAGATTAATGAAAGCACGGCGACACAGCTAGCGGGCACGACTAGCGCAATTTCGCTCCGCGCAGCCGGTTAACTCGAGGCGTTAAAATGACTCAGAAACAGAACACAATGTTTATCTTTTGTTTTTTTTTTTGTTGGTTCTCAAATTAACCTATGCAGGGTCAATCAGTGTCACCAGTAGATCACGCGGTTTGAAGGAATTCCACAAATTCGTGTACACCCTGTAGATTTGTAAAGAGTACATACTCATCAAGCATCATTTCAACATAACTTTACCAAGAAATTCAAAGTAAAGTTCGACAAACTTAAGCTCCGTATGTTACTATAAGTCGCTTGTTCGTAGCGGTATAAAACTTAAACTTACTGCCTTAATATGGCTTAAGTTTGACAGCAACTGCGCAAGAGTTGAAGCCCGGACGAAATTTATGTTTTTAAGTACGTTTTCCTGCTATAAGTGATTTATGTTTATTGATAATGTTTGTGAGAATGTTATAGCGGAATTATTGTGGCAAATGTTTATTGGAATTATTTAATGTTGCGGCTGTAACGTTATTTTTATTTGATTTCATTTCTATGACAACCTTTACGCTATAAATAAAATAGATAAAGCAGCTTGTAAGGGTGATTTTCCACTAGAGATGTGTTATGCAACGTTGCTATGGATGCTTTTGATATCCACCAATCATATTCATTGGTCCACATAGCATAGCACTGGTGGAAACTGATTCAACTAAGTTACGTTTTTTATATGGAAGGATGCGTGCTGTGGATGGTCGCGAGTGGTGTAGCTATGTGCAGACGCCTTCCCTATTGTCGATGCGTCACATAGCTCGAGCTGCGCATCTTCCTCGCACAGCTATCTTGCGGCGGCGCATTTTCATAGCACATCTTACTCATTCCACTACATATCTTAGCATCAGTGGAAACGGTCACATAGTTTCGTAGCTTAGCTTTTACATTTCTCGCAGCATAGCTGCATAGCACGTCTCTGGTGGCACGCTAACTGTCCCACTGTAAAATTTCACGCTTCTAGAGTCAACGATTTAAGCTGTGCATTGGCTTGTCACACTGAAAGACAATTTTGAATTTTATGAAGTAGAGATGATGATATTACGTCCTCACCACAATTTGGTCAAAACAAAATGTAATTTTTTCGTGTAGTGTTGTAAGCCTGCCTGTGTCTGATGTCTTCAACAAAAATACCCGAATAAATAGTACAGATCTATTAGATTAACCCTGTGTGGCAAAACTCACGCTATCAAAATTTCCATACAAAATCCAACATAATTAATCCATTCCCCAACAGGTATTTTAGCTTTGTAACGAAACGTTACATGACTAATCATGTTTTATTAATTGATGTAGTTCAAAAACCTTAAAACTAAATTAATTAATTAAAATCTATCCTTAAAACTAAATCTAAATAATAAATGTTTTAACTAAACCAATATTTAAAAATAAAGGAACACATTTACAATAAATTAATGTTCGTTCTTTGGGTTTATGCATTTCCGAACGCGCGGCGCATCTAGTCGTGTGGGGAGTTTTTTCATAGCCTTATAAGGTCATACGTTGCGCAGCTCGGCGCAGTCGCTACTAAGCTGAACCTGAGTGCACGTCTCAATTATCACTAAATCGCGTCCCGTTGAAGCGCCCTAGCCGAGACGGACGTAATAAGTTAAATTAGTACATATTAAGTAGTACTTAATTAAAAGTGAAAGTTTTAAATTCCCGATTCTGGGTAAGTTTTGAATAGCACACAAATAATTACTAACATAATATCATCTCATGTTTACTAATTACTTTTCTGTGTTTTTTATGTGTAATTCTATTTGTTCACATTGTGTTTTTTAACAGCATTTAAATCATTCAGTTCAATATGGAACCGCTATTTAGATGCAATAATTTACGAAGTTGCTAATAATGCTTCATCATGCAATTCGGTTTTCTTCTACCTTCATATAAAAAAAAAAAATTAATATTGTAGTAATTTTTAAATTCTTAACGTTGCTTATGTTTAACGTATATTTCAAATTTAGTTTTTTTTAACCGACTGCGGCAAACCCAAAGGAGGGTAATGTTTTGCGGCTTTCATTTCTTTTTTTCTCAAGCTTGCTTTTTCTCAAGCTTGCTTCGCTTTATTCATGTAAACTCCGTTCTGATAAGTACCACCGCGACAAAGCTACTACATTAAATTGGGTACTTTCCTGTTGTCGTCGGTGCTACCTACCCCAGAACGGAATAGCATTATAAAATATTAATGAACTGGAACGGTGGTTTCCAGGAACTACGGCCAGGTTAATACTGCCCAATTAACCATCAACGTACAAGATTACGGCATACGGCGAAGAAACAACATCCGTGGCGCGCTGAGCAAGTCGCCCGCTGCACCTTCCCGCCAATCTCGCCGCGCCATCGTGCATCATCGGCCACCCACCATCTCCGGCCTGGGAGGACTGCTGCCGAATTTCTGCAGGGAAGTCCCTTTCACTGCAGGTGTGACAACAGACGGCCGTAAACCCACGACCTTACAAATTTTGTGTGCCTCCGCATAGTCGCGTATATATTTTTTTCTTATTATACGTTAATATTTTATTGGACACACTCGTTTTATTTTATTATAGACACCGTCCTAATTATTAGGTGGCAATAAAACGGGTGGAGGTTACAGCTTATAAACTTAAATAGCTTATAAAATAAACTCGTAATTTACTGATTAATCCCTAACCTAACCTATATCGTAAGTAACGACGACCTCTCGCGAAACTTAACTAACATACTGGGTACTTAGTGAAAATTCTGTTCATCGATTATTTTGAATGTAAAATGGCTGTTGCTCATAATAAAGATAATAGATCCGCATTTAACGTTCGACTACTTGCTTTATCTTATTTGGACATATTCTATCTAAGTTGCACAAATTCTTATTTGCGCAAATTATTTTTTGCACAAATTATTATTTGCACAAATTCTAGTTTGCACAAATCATTATTTGCACAAATTATTATTTGCATAAATTCTAATTTGCACAAGCAAGCATGTACGTTAACACGGCAAAACAGTATACCGAACAGTTCCGTTAATACCGATGATACAGTTTGCGCTAACGTGACCACATCTGGGTCGAAAAAAAAAAGTATTAATTTTGCAGTAGGTACCTACTGAATTTGATAAATTATTGAAAATGTCAGTGGCGCCAGTGACAAAAAAGTTGAAATAAAATCGATTGTCTTGGTATGGGCATGTGATGAGGAGGAATGAAACGCATGTGACTAAGAGTGTGACATGACAATGATGTGACAAGACATGAATATGAATGTTGATGGCTGCAGGGGGAGAGGGAGACCAAAAAAGACGGATGGATTGTGTGAGGAAATGAAGGAAAAGGGAGTTAAATGAAGAGGCAACGGCTGAAAAGGCGGAATAGAAGAGAAACATATTGCGCCGACCACAAGTAACTTGAGAGCAGGACAGGGATACCTATAGATTGACAAATGGCCATTGCAATCAACGCCACATCTAACTGCAAAGATCACATTGTAATGTGTAAAGAATGGTCATCTATCCTTCGACCACCCGCTAGCTCTGCTAACCTTCGCCCCTGTTATCAAGCCATGAGTCTACACGCTACCATCATCATCTCCCTGCCCTTATCCCACTCTAGGTTGTGTCGGCACAACATGTATTCTTTTTCCATTCTCTTCTATCAGCCGTCATCTCAGTACTCACTTCTTTCTTACCCATATCATGTTTCAAACAATCGATCCATCTTTTCTTTGGCTTACCTTTACTTGTATATCTGTCGCAGTTACATAGATAAAGCCGTTGTATGATCATATTATTCCTAGCACTATGATTACATACCGGAAGATGCTTATAAGAAAGCGTTTCATAAGCATCTTCCTATGAATATAAAGTTAGATTTTGAGCCAAACACTGTAACTTATCTTCCAACTGACTAATTTCAAGAGCGAGCGAAGCGGGCTCGGTAATTTGGGGCACCCCGACACAGATATGTTAGGTTCGAAGGGATGGTCGTCATCCCCTTCGTGTTAGGTTATTTTAAACTCTGTAGACAGCAATAGCTCCGTCGACTCTGCTTTGGAAACCCAGACAACCTTACAAAAGTTTTTCATTTCTCTAAACATCCCCTTAAGTGTGATGAAAGGCTTTCTATAAGCATCTTCCGATATATTATCATATCGCTAGGAATATAATCATATAACGGCTGAAACCATGTTACTGTGACATAACCACCCACATTCATACACGCTATCATCATAAACAATTAAGTAATTCCGAGAACCAATACAGGAATCTATTTACCTGTTTACTTGTACTTAAGTTTTAAGCAATCTAACTTTCAGATGTTTAGGGCGACGATTAGATCGAAGGTAAATAGACGACATTCCAACTAATAAGCAAGTTTTAATTGATTTCGTTTAAGGCTTTCAAAGATGTACGAATAACATCCTACTGAATTGTTTCAAATTAAATCATTCGTTCGTTCAATGTTTTTGGAGGTGTATTTGGAGATTGTATTTTCTTTGGCGAAAGAAAGAGGAAATAACAGACTTAGTTGGAATAATGTACTTTGTACTCTCTTATTTGAGCCATCCTTTTCTAGCTTATGACCTATTCCTATGGTTTAGCGAGCGTTATTGGTAAAACACTCTTTATAATTATTACCAATAATGAAGCAAATACCCGATACCTTTGCACAGTAAACCCTCCCATTCGTTAGTAGCTAGCGCAATTAAAATTAGCTTACAAGTCTATTTATATGACAAGTTATGAAATAAAAAAAAAAGATCTCCGCCGCCGTCCAGCATACCTTCCTCGCCGACGAGGCCCGTCGCGTCGTCCCACCGCCGCCGGTCACGATCCACCGAGCTCTCCCATCGTAGAGCCGGTCGTCTCTTCAGACTCCGCAGTCACCCCGATAATTCAGCCCTCATCAAGCTGTCTCCCCCCCCCCTATGTCCACGCCAGCAACGCCCTAAGCCGAGGTCCGAGTCCCACTAGGGGTCGCCCTTAGTGCTGTTGTTGCAGGTAGTCATGATGTTAGTGTAGTACAAGTTAGCTTAGGTTAAGGTTAAGTATTTTACTCCACCCCCTATTGGCTGGAGACCCTTCAGGTCTCGCCAGTAACTGCCCGGTTACGTAGAAATGGTCGCCAAGGACCAGCTACAGCAGACCAAAAAAAAAATACTACTATTTGCACGAAAATAGTCTACCGGTATCGCGTTGGTTTAACCGACAAGTCAGTCAAGGCTGGCGCCCGCCTCGTGCGCGTTGACATTCCGTCAGCATGAGCAACAGCCGCAAGTACCAGCCCTGGCGGCGAAAGGCGGGCTGAGGGGGGCTAACGCTGCGTTTGGTTCTACAAAAAGGAGATTCCATTCTACTCGTGTTATTAGTTATGCTTATGCCGAGGCCTTATTTACGAATAATCCTCTGTCTATGCCATACTTTTCTAAATAAGTAGAAATGGCAAGTTTCTGATTTCATCTAAATAAGCAACCAGAAAGACGTGCGGTTCCCGGAAACGATTTAGCCATTAGCCAAACCTATTTCTACTGTCAAGCAGCATAGCTGTGTTCCGGTTTGAAGGATATGGGTGCCAGTGAAACTACAGGCACATGATACTTTCGACCTTTCTGTCAAAGAGCAATGAATCAGGAATCTTCTTCATCTTTTATTAGACCGGTCTGTTCGTTCTACCTAGCCTTTTCCCAACTATTTTGAGGTCAGCTTCCAACGAACCAGATGCGGCTGACCAGTATTTTACAAGAAGCGACTGCCATCAGACCTCCGCGGCCCAGTAACTGAGCTATACCCAATATCCTAAGGATAGACCTGTTATCAGACCTTCGGGCTTCTGACTACCCGTACCGACTGTCAGAGGTATTTGTATGTCACCTGGAACTAAAGGCTTAACATGCTCTACGATGCACGGAGGGGTCTCGACGTGTAACGAACGGTCACCCATCCACCGACTGACCGCGGCAAGCGCAGCTTAACTTCGCAAATAGTATGATCTGCGCGGTTGGTACTTAGCCACGGACCCCTCTGGTTATTACACTGGTCTGTAAGGTCGCCGATATCCAGCAGTAGACTAGTAATGATTCATAAGCACAGCACGCACAGTGTCGCATGCCAATTCTTCTCTCGTTCGTGCTCTTACAATGTTAAATAATCTTCTGACATCAGCATCAGAGTGTGTGATTTGTTTGCCTCGAGATAGATAGATGTGTGTCGTGAATGTTTGAGATTTTGTGAGAAGATGAATGAAAGATGAGTAGGTAAAGTTAATTTCTTTACTAATAATTTCTGTTTTCTGCTGTTTAATTAAAATTTATGTTGCGTGTTTGTACTTTTTTTTTTTTTGTTTTTTCTTACATGTAATTTAACTGTACAATGCTTTGGTTGAGACTGTAATATTGTGCATATATATACAGGGTGTTAACGAATTCGTGTAATTCCTTAAAACCACATGATCTACTACTGGTGTAGAATGGCCCCGCACGGGATTTAGATTGATTAAAAATAAGAAAATAAAAGTATTTTTTTTTCATGCGGTAGCGGTATTCGGTCATATCTAAACCACCTAATAAGGAATCAGTAAAAAAAAGAAACTTTTTTTTTTTGAAAAAATAATTTTTTTTTGAGTGTACATTTCGATGCCACGCATAAATTAATGAAAGCACGGCGACACGGCTGGCGGGTACGACTAACGCGATATCACTCTTTGCAGTCAGATAACTCGAGGCTCTAAAATGACTCCGAAATAGAAAATCAAGTTTTTTTTTTGAATATTTTTTTCAGTTGGATTTCAGAAATACCTATTTAGGGTTAATCTATGTCACCAGTAGATCACGCGGTTTGAAGGAATTACACGAATTCGTTAACACCCTGTATAAATAAATAAGTCGATATCCTTCACGACTGTTATGTTTGTATGCTGTAAATGCTTAAAATGATGCTACTACTTTATTGGATTTACTAAAACAAGCAAGTGTAGGTACTCATATTTTTAGTGTATTTAATGCCCTTCATGAGTCTATTCGCTAGTGGCGTGCCTTCCATACAAGCCGAAAAGCCCGGCTTTATATCAGGAATGCGAGATTAATAAAAAAAAAAAAAACAAAAAAAACTCATGTATTGAATTAATTGAATCATCATATCTCATAACAACTAATACCTACTGTAATATGTATCGAGACTTGGCGGGGCACTACCGTGCCCCCAGATTATATAAAATATACTATAATATAAAATGTTTAAACTCCGCGCGCAATACAGCGAGCCTCCGTGTGGTGGTACGTTGCCAGGTTTACATAAACAATATTTTTCGCGTCGCGCCTCGGCCGGCCTCCGTAACGTAACGTTGCCAAACCGCCTGCAAGATCTTGCATTACGGTCGCACGCGCTGGCTTCTTACGCGGCTTAAGACGTCTGTCTATTTTCCTTCAATTTCATTGATAAATCGGGGGTAGAAGCGTAGATATTCACATACATATAGCTACATATACCTAGCTAATTTGTATGAAGAGAAAAGCCGGGCTTTTGACTCTGTTAGTTTGACGAAATTGAACATTACGTTAGTGTGTTTACGAGTACAATTTGTGTGGCATGCGTGTTTAGGCACATAGATGCCGCGATGTTTGTATTTCGACAGAAATGATACAATTTCAAATTAGTTCACATATTGTTTTCAATTTAAATTTAGTTCAGATCATAGACCCGTACGAGCAACCATTAAATTTAATATTAAAATCCACCGCGAAAAGATATTTAAGAACAAAATTAGAAAGTTAAATAAAGAGTCACTAATTATAAACAAAAAAGAGTTTAATTTAGAGTTGAAAAATAGTTTCGATATCATTGACACAGAGAGTGAAAATAGAGACATAAATCACCAGTTCAACGATATTCTAAGTAGTATAACAAAAGCTAGTAAAAAAGTAAGACAAACCAAAAATAAAACTAAGAAATTATCTGATGAAACAAAGATACTAATAGAAGAAAGACAGGCTTTAGATAAAGGAAATCGAGACTTACAGTACAGATTAAAAGATAAGGAAGTTAAGCGTAGCATTAGAAAAGATGTGAGAAATTACAACACAAAAGTCATACAACATGCACTAGAAAAGAACCGTTCACTTAAAATAGCTAAACAAGGAATTAATAATAGTAAATCATGGATAACATGCTTAAGAGATAGAAACGGCAAAAAGCAAATTAATCGACAAAACATTTTAGAGATATGCACAACATTTTACAAGTCTCTTTATTCTGATACATCTCAAATACACACCATACCTAATTACTCTTGTTCCGAAGATATACCACCTATCTCCCATAGCGAAGTTCATTTGGCGCTAAGCAAAATGAAGTTCAACCGATCATGCGGCGAAGATGGCATAAGCACTGAAGCCCTAAAGATAGGTGAACCTGCGCTTCTCCCCCACATTACCAGTCTATTTAATGACATTCTCCATACGGGTAGCTTTCCTACAAACTTTTGCCATTCGAACATTATTTTAATTCATAAGAAAGGAGAAAAATCTGATATTAATAATTATAGACCAATTAGTTTAGTTTCTCATGTGTACAAAGCTTTCATAAAAGTCGTAGAAAATAGAATAGCCGGTAAACTAGATCAGCAACAACCTCCTGAACAAGCAGGTTTCCGTCCCGGACTTTCCACCACTGACCATCTACATACAATCAACCAGATCATAGAAAAATGTCAAGAATTTAAAATTCCACTCTATCTTGCATTTGTAGACTATTCCAAAGCCTTCGACAGCATCTCACACTCCGCAATTTTTAAAGCTCTTGAAAAGCAACAAGTGATTTCTACATACATACAGCTGCTACAAAAGATTTACACCCATAGCACAGCTGCAATAAAGCTAGAGAGAATAGGCCCGAAATTCAATATCTTTAAGGGAGTCAAACAGGGTGACCCGCTATCTCCTAAATTATTTACCAGTACCTTGGAAGAGGTCTTTAAGACGCTGGCGACCAAATGGCAAGACAAAGGCATTGTCCTCGGCGGGGCAAGATTGACTAATCTTCGTTTCGCCGATGACATTGTTCTTTTTTCTTCCTCAGCCACTGGACTAGAACAGATGCTACAAGAACTGAGCAATGCAAGCCTTGAGGTTGGACTGAAGATGAATATGTCAAAGACTAAAGTTATGACTAATAGTTCACCACGAAACGTGCAAGTGGATGGGGAGAAAATGCAATATGTCCAAGATTATATCTACTTGGGCCAAGTAGTCTCCTTCCAGGCCAGACAAGATAAGGAAATTAAAAGACGTACCGAAAACGCCTGGAAGAGCTACTGGTCCATGAAAGAGCAATTCAAGGGCAGTTTGCCCATGTCACTAAAACGCAAGCTCATGGACATGTGCATTCTCCCCATCTTGACATATGGTGCACAGACTTGGTCTTTGACCAACATCCAGAAGTCCAAACTCAAGGTTTGCCAAAGGGCTATGGAGCGCAGTATACTTGGTGTTAAATTAACTGATCGAGTTCGAAACACAATACTGCGCTCCAAAACTCAAATTGTCGACGTGGCTGAAAAGGCCGCCCAGCTGAAGTGGGACTGGGCAGGGCATGTCTGCCGTATGCCAAATGAGCTGTGGGCCCGTATAGCACAAGAATGGAGCCCTGAGACAGCGAGACGGGGTCGCGGCAGACCGCGGAGAAGATGGCGGGACGAGTTGGATGCCTTTCTTGAGGTTTGGCATGAAGCTGCAAGGAATCGCGACAAGTGGAAGGAAAGGAGGGAGGCCTTTGCCCAGCAGTGGGACAGTACAGGCTAATAATAATAATAATAATTGTTTTGAGCATTTTTTTGACGCGATAAATATTTTTTCCGTTTCTGTGATTTAAAGTATTGTGTAACTTTTATTCGTTTGTTTTAACGTTTGTGATTAAGTTTTTTTGTGCCTTTCTTATAAGATGAATTCGGAAATAATTGTTCCTTGTGTGTGATGGATTAAAGTGTGTGCAATCGTTACTCGGGAAGGTAAATACTTTGAATTTTGCAGACAAATACCGTTTTGTTACTTCACCTGAACCTACTCCTGATTTGAGTATTTCTAGTAAATCAAAGTCACAATAGGCATTTTCATAGATCGGCTTATAAAACTCTTTGGATTTTATGTTGCTCTCATTTAAAGAAATTATTCTGCAACACCAGTTGCATATTTTTCTCTAATGATACGAACGCCTGGAATACATTCAGGTCACGATGATTTGAATAACTTATCTGGTGCCAGGATTAATTGCTCTAAACAAATAGAACGAAACAACAAACGGCTTTTATCAAAGCTACCGAAGGTATGTGATTGCTGATAGATATGTCTGTAAATCTATCTAGTGATACCATGCCTTCAGTGTGCTTTTTTGTTTGTCATCAGCAGTAGTAAAGAAGCGAAGAATGAAGAGTTAACACGGCTGTTTACATCAAAAGTAATTATAAATTGTTTTTAAACTCATGCGATTTGTACACATCATAAAAATATAGATCGGGTCTATTATAAATTAACAATATTTTTTTCAACATTATAAACATTGCGTAATTTATACTCATCAATTATTTCTGAGCCATCTATTGGCGGCGACGGGCGATTGTGTCATTTTTCCCGTCGAACTCGAAGAGCGCAAAAAAGCATCTGTAATGCTCATAGATGGCTCTTAAACCAAATTGTATGTGATTTTGCAAAATCACAGAATTGTTTTATTTGCACTCTATTTATTATTAGGGTGAAAATAATAGTTGTGTGATTTCGCAAAATAACGAATTTTGTCAAATTTTACAGGGTTTTTTTTTCTAAAAATCTATCGGGCTTGCCCTAACTTTGAACCCTAGGCACGCCACTGCTATTCGCCCTAGTCAGACCATGCCAGTTTTTAAAACAAAGTTAAGTCCTTCTTCATTTCAATGGCTCTTTACAGCGTCGAAGAATTTATTCCAAAATTACAATGACGTATTATAGTAATTAAATTAATAATAAAAAAATTACTGACCTACATCACTCGATTTATCAGGTTATTATGTTAAAATTTGAATTGTAAGTAATTTTGTGACATGTAATTCTTTGAGATCACGGCTCATCTTCCGTGCGGAAGATGTCCGGTCCTTTGGAAGGCATACACGGGGACACAGGTCCAACGCGCAGAGGCCCCTTTGAGAACTTTAATCTAAAATGGGATGGGGCACCAACCGGGGACTATCCACGGCTGCACTATTGGAGTACAGTCATGGACCGTCCCCGGTGGGTGCAAAACTATTGTAAAATATGCTAAAAATAAAATTGGTCTATGGGAGGGGGTGTTTAATGGACTGTTTAACTTCTATTGACATGTAATAATTATTACTATTGACAATAAATTATCTTATCTTATTGAAGGGTGTTGCTTTCCTACTCCCTCCTGCATTTTCTCTTTTTCCATCTCTCTTTTGCATTCAACGCCAGATACGTCACCATCAAAAAATAATAAACACAAAACCCCTATACTCCTTAATACGCATTCCGAAAAACCACAATGGTAAAACTCACGCCCTCGAACAAAATCCCTTTGGAGTCCTGCAAAGGCAATTTGCTCTATAATCTGTTACAGTAAGATAGAGGCCCACAATACGTTGGTGTCCGTGACATGGGTTGTGACGTTACGATGGAATCTAATAGGAAATGATTTATATCTCGAGATTCTACTAGTGCAGTTATTTTTGTTACGTCCGCGGAATTTCGAATTTGCTGAGAATTTTGGGGTTGGATTCCGTATATCTGTTAAATATTTCGTGGAGATTAATGTCGACATCTGTTTGCAGAATATGTGAACTTGAGAATTAGAAGAGGGTTGAAGTTATTCTATCTTTCGAAGTCAGGTGTTGTGACTTTTTTGTCTTTGATATAAGGTTCAATTTCGCATGATTTATAAGGCTTTGCGATAAAGAATATTACTACTAATCCGAAAAGATATTAAAGTATCTATGTTACGGCTAAAAGCCGAATGGTGGTTACACCTAAGTTTAGCCGGGTACAACTAGATGCAACCAGTAGCAGTTGGTTAGAACTAGGGGTGGCTTATTTATTTTACACCTTCAAGGCCTCTTCAAACTCTTCATGAGACAATTATTCGTCACCCACTTCCATTTTCATAATAAAAACAAATGAAAAACTTAGGGGGATGTTTGTAAGGTTGTAATCTCACTTCGAACCTAACCTATCCGTGTCGAGGTTCCCCTTAGCCACCGGTGTGCGGCTGTTACTAGTTCTAGCCGCTATGATGAAGGCTAAACCTAGTTCTAACTGAAGATAAGTAGGACACATCTAAGTTTAACCGTCATAATACATAACTTTTGTTCTATAAGTTTTCCCTAACTCAATGGTTAAATAAAAGTTCAAAATAATTCATAAAATATACTCTAGTATCTTTCTATCATCAGCTGTGTGATTTCAGGTGACTGATTAGTAGCTCCGTTTTCTGAATTCGCAACTAGGTCAGGGTTGTCAATGTTTTGATAAAAAAACCTGCCAACCTTGTTTTAAACAGTGTATCGCGATCCAGAAACACCTTGGTGGGATCGAGGATTTTTATGAGCAGTACCTAGCGTATAAAATTTAAAAGATTGTTAGTCAAGGTGGCCTTGGCGTTGAGTCCTAAAGTTGAACCCTGGAACTAACTACCAAGGTGTGAAGCGAGCCGAAGAAAGCAAGTGACAGATATTGGATACAGAAGGCTGAAAACATAATGGTGCGTTCGTAACAAGATTATTTCAAGCAGTGTTTGAAAGTCAGCAGTTGGGGTTTGAATATGACTTTATTTTTATAGGACCTGTTATAAAACAGCAGTGCAGAGGTCAAAGGCAGCAGTTGCAGCTGAAACTCGTAAAATACCTTTGTTATTACTGAGTCCGAATTATTCTTCTTTAGGACCTTTCTCAAAACATCATACAACGGTTCAAAGTCCAAGTTAGTTTTTACATAACATATCATCACGCCTGTATTCCCCGAAGGGTTGGGCAGAGGTCTATTATAGTACACCCTCATTTCGCCGTTATGTTTAAGTCCCAAGTAATAGGGGGCGAGCCTATTGCCATCAGCCGGACACAAATCCAGACTACGGGCTGCTACTGCGAAATTCCACACGGAAAAACCCAATAACACTTTCGCTCAACCTGGGGATCTAACCCACATGTAGATTGACGGTTAGAGCGTGTCATACTCACTCAAATGTCCCACTGATGGTGGCGTGTGTGTTGGATCATGCGGTTCCCTACGAAATGGTTGAAAGAAAGAAAGAAAATACGTTTATTTGCGGTAAACATGACGCAAAAAGAAAATAAAATACACAAACCAAAAAATAAAAAGGTAGAAAACATGCGTCACATCCACGCAAAACGGCTATCGCTCAGCATTATGCTGCGACCCTATGCAAGACGGAGCCCCAGCGCTGGTTTTCAGCGATAGCCGGGCAATGCAAAGCCGGTTGAGCTGAGCGATAGTGATACATGCGTCATGTTCGTGAACGGGCGCCGTCAGTTGGGACTGGTCATCTCTAATCTGCTATGGCAAAAGAATTATAGGTACTCTTATTAGCATAGCATATCTTACATTGTTCTCACATTTATTTTCTTACTTACAATGTAACCAAATTTTTGTAAACATTTGATGGAAAAGAGTAACCATGGAGTTTAATGCCCGTTCCTCTCCATAAGAATCTACACAGAGAATCTACACTTTGGAACGCGGCAGTTTTTTTTTTCTCGACCATTCAAAAGTGCCTTTAAATAGTCTAATTGAAACAAATGCTTTGACTATGAATTTGATCAACGAAGAAGTCCTAAATTAGTTTTTACTTACAGCTATATCCAAAAAATATCCAACATTATCAAATAACCAAACTAAAGAGCAATCAAATTAAGATGCGATGAAAGCGTATCTGTGTCACAACCCTTGTCCATCCTTTTTTAGGATTCCGTACCTCAAAGGTCAAAACGGAACCCTTAGGGTGCCTTTCCACCAAAGATGTGCTATGCAATGTTGCTATGGATGCGTTTCATATCCACCAATCATATTAATTGGTCCACATAGCATAGCACTGGTGGAAACTGATTCAACTAAGCTACATTTTTATATGGAAGGCTTTTTCGTCACTGGAATCACTCGACATACCTGATTGTTTCAAAAAACGTCCTAACGGTGTGTGATGCAAATGCAAATGATGACATTTTCTTTGTTTTTAGTAGTATAATGTACGAACCTCGAGTAGCTAACATGTATTCTATTGACATGCGACTGAAGTGCCGTCTCTTGCGAGTATCGTAATGTATGAACGGCCTATGGGCCTGTCCACACCTCCACGTCACGACGTCGTCAACGTGGAACGATGCGGTAACGTGGCACGGTGCGTTGACGTAACGTGCAATTTTACGTTACCGTATCGTAACACGCTCCGCCCGCGTGTTAGTCGCCGTCAATGTGCTTCGATGCTTTAAAACCATACCTTACTGTTTCTCTTATTAAAATTCAGGATCTACATGGTCAACGATAAATCTAACAATGATCCTGACGTGCATTATTACGATACGGTAACGTAAATTTGCACGTTACGTCAACGCACCGTGTCACGTCACGGCACCGTTCCACGTTGACGATGTCGTGACGTGGAGATGTGGACAGGCTGTAAGTCTTTACAAACATAATAGAATAAGACCCTTGTTCCTAGAACCTCACAAACTTTAAGAGGGGAAATAAAAAAACCTTCGTTTACTGTAAATTTTTTGTTCTCACTTCATTTGCAGGGGGTGTTTTAAGAAATTCTTCGTTGCGCCACTGCAGACCCTTGTCAGCTTAATGAGCCACCCTATTGTGCTTTAGCAGAATTCGTCGAAATGTTATTTTTATTTGGGACCTAGTTTATTCCTCTGGCTGGATATTGGATCGGTTTTTTAAACTGTTTATTTAGTTGGATAAGAATGGTATTTCGCTGGCTTTCCAATTAGTGGAAATAAGATTGTAAAGAAAATTGAATGTCTGATACGAGTAGCAGTGTACAAAATTGCAAAGATTGTTTTCATCGTTTTTTTGATACTGAATGGAAAAAGTGGCAACTGTCCGAATTAGTTTTTTTTTAACCTTTTCCCCACTCTTGGATTTGTCCTGTATCGTGGATGCGTTTACAGACACAAATCTCACATACACAAACGCCCAGACTCAAAAAAACTATCTGTAGGCCATACAAATTTTTGTTCCGTGCGGGAATCGAACCCACGACCCGTAGCGCAGAAACCAATCGCTTAGCCACGCCAGCAAACATGCCGTCAAAAAAAGATTTTTCCTAAAAGTTCTTAAAAGTGGAAAATGGTAATTAATGATCTACTTTATTAATGCCCTTAAAGCGATAAAGGTTCGAACTGGTCCGGTTTAGGGCACCGGACCAGTTCGAACCTTTATCGGAGGCCAGAGTCCCACTAGGAGTCGCCCTTAGTGCTGTTGTTGCTAGAAGTTATGAAAGAAAGAAAAGAAAGTGTAGTATCAGTAGTTAGCTTACGTTCAGTATTTTACTTCTCTCACATTGGCTGGAGACCTTTCCGGTCTCGCCAATAACTGCTCGGTTACGTAGAAACGGTCACCAAGAACCATCTACAAGCAGTATAGTAAAAAAAGGACTGTTCTAGTCTTAAAAAAGAGAGGGTCAAATTGAACTTTTTAAGGAACACAAGAGCGGCAGAGGTCGTCCTTAAAGGTGTGTCCAGACCTAGCTAATGCGCCTCGAATGCGCCGCTCACGAGCGGCTTGCGAACTGCGTGCGTGCATTTTATGTTCGTATGCAGCCCCTGCGCCGTCCGCGCGCCGCTCGCGCGGATGTTACGCGCCAAACTCGAGCGGCGCAGGAAGTGCACGCGTGCCGCCCGCAGTGCACCTCCCTCGCCCCGCCCGCGTCTCAGTAATATCGTTGTCACTAATAAAATAGCCGATGCCGCAGCAATTATGCTAACGGCAGTCGTATGGTCCGACATATTCGGAAGCAAATTCACAACTGAGGCTCATAGTTCAAACACGAAAGGAGCTATGTGCGCACGAGCTGCTCGCGCGCCCCACTCGAGCCTTGCCGGAGTTGCACTAGAGCGGCGAACCAAACGTAGGCTGTAACCGCACGCGAGCAACACGCGCGCTGTTCGCAAGCGGCTCGCGAGCGGCGCTATCGCCAGGTTTGGATGCACCTTAACAGCTCAAAATCTGCTGAAGTGGCTAAAATGCTTACGGACTTAATAGCGGCATTAGACTCAAAATTGATGTTCCCACACAAAATTCCACGAAATATCTAATGAATCAAACATTCGTTCTGCCTAGCCTTTTCCCAACAATGTTCGAGTCAGCTTCCAGTCTAACCAGAAGCGGATGAATACCAGTATTTTACACGGACCGACTGCCACCAGACCTCCACAACCCAGTCATAGGGCAATGCCAATATCCTAAAGGTGGATCCAGACTTTGCGAGGCATGCGCCACGAACGGCGCACAACGAATGCCTCGGAGTGAGGCGTGCGTGTCGAAAAAATATACCAACGTATGCTCGGGTCGAGCCGTCGCGTGCGAAGCAAATGCTTCGTTTGTCTGTCTTCATGTTTGTGGCGAGGCATGTGCTGCGCACAGGCTGAGCATGTGCGAGGCGAGCCAGCGTGAGTCGGTAGGGATACGCATGGCTTGTGCGCCGTTCGCAGCACATGCCTCGCAATGTCTGGATCCACCTTAATGTTTGACCGATTGTTAGAGTTTCGGGCATCTGACTACCCGTAAGACTGTCATATGTATTCGTATGACACCCGAGACCGACGGCTTAACGTACTCTCTGAGACACGGAGGGGTCTCGACGTGTAACGAATGGTCACCCATCCACGGACTGACCGCGGCAAGTGCAGCTTAACCTAATGAATCAAACGTTAGAGTATATTTCCTTATTTATTTTTATACATGATAATATTGTAATGACTTTACATAAAATGTCAAGACGACGCCTTTAGCTCAACCGGCTGCGACGCGGTGGTTCTGAAAGCAAGCGAACATTTTAGACTTCGGAGCAACAATTGAATAAAATTATTTATAGAAATCATCTGGGACAAACTTGGTAAAGTTTATTCTTGATGTCGACCTCAGTTCTATAAATATAATATCGAGCAAATGCACACAGCTTAAAAATACGGGTATTAAAAATTAACCCTAAGAATTTTGTGGAGTTACCCGGTATCGAATTCTCGAAACCTTATCCTTCTGCAGCGAGGTGTGACGCAGGGAGACCTCTTCATTCCGAAACGGTTCACCGCTACTTTGGAGCATGTCTTCATGGTTCTGGACTGGAAAGGGCTAGATATCAACATTAACGGCAAGTTCATCACTCACCTTCGGTTTGCCGACGACATAGTTGTCATGGCTGAGACTATGGAGGACCTCAGTACAATGCTCGATGACCTTAGTAGAGCTTCCAAAAGAGTGGGTTTTAAAATAAACATGGACAAGACAAAGATCATGTCAAATATCCATGTAATACACACTCCCATGAAGATCGGAGACTACACTCGAAGTTGTTGATCGATGTTGTATGTTTACCTAAGACGGGATCCTGCTGTTTTTGCGACAAAATTTTGATCGAATATAATTTGACAGACAACGATTTGCAGACATTTCAATTGAATTTATTTATACTAATTTTGATTGCTAACTTATTCATTTGCGTGATCATATCAGAAATAATCAGATCCGCAGGAGAACCAAGGTAACCGACATTGCTCGAAGAATTGCCAAACTTAAAGGGCAGTGGGCGGGGCACATTGCTCGCAGAACGGATGGCCGATGGGGCCGAAAGGTTCTGGAGTTGCGACCGCGTACTGGAAGGCGCAGCGTGGGTAGGCTTAAGTGACTGGTGAAGGACGTGGGAATCCGCTGCATGCGAAAAGCACAGGACCGGTCGATGTGGCGATGCTTGGGGGAGGCCTATTTCCAGTAGTGGTCGTCTTTCGGCTGTAATCCGGCCATTCCTCGGAGCAAAACCATGGTGCTGTTAGCAAAAGCCCGTCGTAACCTTCCATCTTCCATCGGGTGAAGGGTAATCCATGAGGATTTCAATGACTTAAAAAAAGGTTACCAACCGTGTGAAGAGTGGGTTTAGTCTGACCTAAACCAGCAGTTCCACCTTTGCCTGTGCGGTTATGGTGCAATTCAATAACTGAACACGAGGTGTATTCGATTCGTGTAATTCCATTAAACCACGTAATCTATTGGTGACACAGATTGACGCAAGATGGGAATGATGAAGAATAAAAAAAAACAAACATGGTGTTGAGTCATTTTAACGCCCCGAGTTAGGTAACTGCGAGGAGCGATATCGTGCTAGTAATGTCCGTCAACTGCTTCGTTGTGCTTTCATTCTTAAACGCGTCATTTTATTTAGCATTTTTTTTCTCTTTTTTCCCCCCTTATTTGTTGGTTAAGAAAGGATAACACGTATTCGCTTCCGCAAGAAAATTTTATTATTATGCTAAATTCCTTGTGGTGTTAATCTATACCAGTAATAGATAATGATATGGTTTTAAGGAATTACACGATTTGTTTACACGTTATACGAGTACAACGTGTTACAAAAATACCCCTAAAGCCGAAAGGGAGTTAAAAGGTCCCTTGTATAGAGTCTATTGGCAATATTTGAAAGCCGTAGAACGACCCAAAAAAATATATGGACAAAACATAACATATAAAATAATCATCACTGAATCGCAACCCTGAAAACATAAAACTAAAGAGTAGACTACCCAGAAAGTTATTTACATTCTTACCTAATTTCCTCTGAGAGGTAAATGACAACAATCATAAAAGATTACTTGATTAATATTTTCTTTTTCATGGGGAATTATGTAACACGTTGTATAGAAGACTTCAGCTCAGACACATTGTAGGTATAACCCGATTACATAAAAATGGGATTAAAAATGGCGGCGTTTCTATCATTGTCGTTAGCTGCATTTCGCTCTCGCACTTCTCTGTAGGCGAAAGGCAAGTAGTAAATCTGCCATTTTTAATCCCATTCTTTATGTAATTGGGTTATAAGTCCAATACCTATTGTACTCTTCCATCAAATGCACCATAGTTACCTACTGTATTAATTATTATTATACAGCATGACTGGCCATCAGAAAACCACGAATTCTGCTCATCATACTGTAAAACTTTTACTATGGGACCATCAATGAATTCGTTAAAAATAAATAAAACAGTTGTTCCATACATTTTATTCGGTAACTGATTATTTTGCTTGGAACAGCAGATTTTTTTCAAGAATTTTGAGTTTGTCCCTTAAGGCGCGATTCCATTAGGCAAGTTACTTGTATGCAAATTGCAAATTGCATACAACTTGAACAAACCTGCATACAAGCTCCAACTCTTATGAGGTATTTTGAACCTGTACATTTTTTTATTCAGTGACGTGCAAATTGAAGGCGCAAACGTTTGTTGCACTTTTCGTATTGCGAACGAGTGACGTGTACGGGCATGGTATCTCTCGCTGTACAAATTATCGAAACAAAATGGCTGTTAAGTGGAGGCACGAGAAAATAATCATCTTTATTGAGGAGTATCAAAATAATATCAATTGATGTCCAACTCCATTGTTGAATATCTCCACTTGCAAGTCAAACCTGCATGCAATTTACACACTCTCGAAAAAATGTTTCCAATGTTAGCAACTTGTACGCGTCATACTTGCATGCAAGACTTGTCTAATGGAATCGCACCTTTAGTAAAAGTTGCAGATAGATAGATAGAATATATTGTACACCAAATTGTAACACAGCTCATAAACAATAACATACATTGAAGGGTACAATGGCGGTCTTATCGCTGATAGCGATATCTACCAGACAACTTTTGGATAAACAGGAAGACAATGAAAAAGATAGGGGGGGGGTGGAGTCCGTTGTGCACTGCTGCAAAATATATACTACACACAATACATACACATAATACTTACTTATAAAATCAAATATACAGGGTGTTAACGAATTCGTGTAATTCCTTCAAACCACGTGATCTACTGGTGACACAGATTAACCCTAAATGGGAATTTTTGAAAATCAACTGAAAAAAAGAATTCAAAAAAAATCTTGGTTTTCTATTTCTGAGTCATTTCAGAGCCTTGAGTTATCTGATTGCAAAGAGCGATATCGCGTTAGTCGTGCCTGCCAGCCGTGTCGCCGTGCTTTCATTAATTTATGCGTGGCATCGAAATGTTGACACAAATAAAACTTTTTTTTTGCAAAAAAATAAATTCTTATTTTTTACTGAATCCTTATTAGGTGGTTTAGATACGATCGGTAGCAAAGCCGCATGAAAAAATAATAATTATATTTTTTTTATTTTTAATCTAGCTAAATCCCGTGCGGGGCCTGTCTACATCAGTAGTAGATCATGTGATTTTAAGGAATTACACGAATTCGTTAGCACCCTGTATATACTTGTACTGAATGATGAGCAAAGTGCATGGTTCTCGGGTGTAAAGAGCTAACCAATCATCCTGTATTCAAACTGATTGTTATTCCTTACTTGCAAAATGGCGAATTACATGAGATCTTGTCCAGCCTCCACGTCGGAAATTTCTTAGGTCGAACCACTTTTACGGTTTTTTGACTGAAACAATTATTGAGGCCTCAAATCAACAATGGGCTAAGTACTTTTAAACTTTCGCGATTTGTACACATTATAAGAATATAGATCGGTTGGATTGCTCTCAATCGTATATTGTATTACTTAATTAATTTAAAATGTTTTTTTTCGGCTCAAACTTTCAGCTTAGGATAGTGACGGGCCGCGGGCATCAGGCAACCCTCGCGAACCCTCGCTTCTTCTAAAGTCACCAACCTACTTTAAGGCCATCAAACGACTCAAGACCAACTCGACTTAAAGTAATGCATTGAAATGTGAGCTGGATATCGTGTCAGGTAAAGGTATTTTGCAAAGTGCAAGTAATGTAAGACGCGTGGACCGCGCGTTGTACACCTCAGACCACTTATACCTTGCTGACGACCAGCCTGTCACTTATTTGACCAACGTTGCCTACTCGTCGGCCATGCGTAGACGACTCGCAGTCAACGAGTTGTCAATAATCCAAAATTCCCCTTCCGTCTTTGTTTTTCTCAGTATATCATTTACAACTAGGTAACAACGCGATGACGCCATGCGGGCGACTAAACTAAAGCCAATATGGAAAGAGAAATAAACGTTATTACTAATTACGCAATTATCAACTTTGACAACATGTTTTTAAGTTAATTTTAGAATAACAAAAATTACCGAAAAGGGCTTAAAAGTAATTTGAATGTGACGGAAACTGAACTATTAATCATTGAATTAAGGTTTCTAATCCCAAAGCACGTTAATTATCACTTTAAAGTGCCTGATGTATAGTGGACGATTAGTCGACCGCCTAGTGGACGCCGAGCTGGCGGCTCGTTGACGCCGAACTGAAAGTTGGGGTTGACACAGTGTTGGACTGGTGTTGAGTTGTTTGGGATGCGAGCGGCGGGTGAGGTGACCCGTTGCCCGATCAGTAATAGGCCCAAGAAGGCGACGCGCCGTGTTCCGCGCGCACTTTCTGAGGAGTACGTGGGGCTAGGTCCCACAGAAGTAGAGGCCTGCCGGGGTTGCAGTGCATGCAGCTGCGAATCCGATGATCCCGGCCATAGGTCAGGAGAAGGAATACCATGGGTTTTTAGCCGGTAAGAGTCCGGAGTAACCCTTCTGCCTTCCTTCTACCCTTCGCCTTTACCGTGTGGAGGGTATCCATGAGGATTTTACCATGATTAAAAGAAGGTGTTGAATCGTTATAATGTGCGATGGATGTATCCATGCTTTGTGTTGTTATTTTTTACGCTGCTTACCTTATTTAGCGAACATGAACGGCATAAACATAAACTCCTTACTGATACTCGCTTTAGGTCTCTTCTTTGTTTTCATAATCTTTAAACTCTTAAGTGCAGTGTTAATTTTGGGTAGTTGCAAACTTGGCAATTTGGGTAGTTGGAAGCTTGGAAGTTTGGGTAGTTGGAAGCTTGGCATTTTTGGCCTTAGAGATTTTAATGCATTGTTTACTTTGGTTAGATTCATTTCAGGTAGGCTTAGATGTACACTCGTCTTGATTCTTGTATGGAATGGTAAAGCACTGGAAAGGGACTTCCACGCTAATCTGGGAGTAAAAAAAACAGAGGTATTAGGTGCTTATCATTCCAAACAAGAAACAAAGACGAGGTAGGCACATAAGAGGCGTTTTTGAATGCATGATTGCGTATTAGCTAAAGGATTTTCTTGAAATGTTGCAATTAATTTTAATTTATATTCTATGGTACAATAAAACCAAGTATTCTCGCAATCCAACGGCTTAAGACTACGTCACGAATTTCACCACCAGTGCTGTCATTTTTTGAAATATTCAATACAATTCATAATGAATAACAAAATAAATTGCTAACTTATACAACTACAAGCTACTTATAAAAAAGTAAGTGCAAAATGCATTTTGCTCGAGTAATTCATTTACACATAGTGGAACAACCCACAGTCGATGACGTAGTTTTGGGCCAATCACGTGACGTGGCAATACCTGGTTTTATTATACCAGGTGTAAGGGACGGAGTACCGAAAACTGAAACAGTGAACTCAGCCTATTATTCTGAATTTAAGATAAGTGGAAATTTTGCTCAAAATTTTCCGACTTTTCCGATTTTTCTTTTCACATATTTTACATTTCTCTGCTGTAAAATAAGCAATCCTATAGGACACACAGCACGTTGCAAATTTTTTTTTTTTTTTTTAATTCGGAACATTCGAAAGATTTCGTTGATATTTTCCACAGATTTTCTATTCAAAATAATGAACTAAATTCGCTATGTAAATTTTTGATAACTTGTCCTTTACACTCTGTTTATTTACTTGCCAAAACACTTATTGAAATAGAATAAAACATAGGCAAATTAGCAATTTCCAGGAAATTTGGAAAACTCCGAGAAAAAGAACACTTTTTTTCGATTCAGAATAATGGGCTGAATTCACTGTTTTAGCTTTCGGTACACCGTCCCTTACATGGGTGTACGTGTTATTCCATATTAGGTATACTAGTCCGTATTTGCTTATTTTGCCTCTACCAATACTTGTTCTGACACGCCTGCTTATCATAAACATTAGTATAAATTCAACACACGTTTTATTTCACGCTTAACGCCTCGTATGTGGCTAGGCACTTGTTGTGGCATGGCTGACACGCGTGGCAGCTGATTCTACCGAGTTAACATGGGCAGCACGAGATAATTTTGTCGATGCATTATCTCGTGGCGATACGAAATAAGCCAAAAGCTATGTCTACACCAGTGGCTTTCATGTTCATCTTGCGTCTTCGTCTGAAGCATTTGTGAAGCGCCATAGCGCATGCCTTAATACAAATTCGACAAAAGCGCATGCCCCTAGCGCACGCTAATCCGTCTAAATATGCCGCATAGATAGCTACAAGTTCACACGCATCCATCTTGACGACTGACCAAGGCGTACCGGTGTAGACCATAAGCTGCATGCGTCTCATGGCAATCAGTATTACATGCGCTTGACGCAAAAGGAATTGAAAGTTGAAAGCGCAAGATGATCATGAAAGCGCACGGGTGTAGACATACCTACCTATATATTGTCAATTCGGTACGAGACAATTCGATGGTAAAATTAACTCGCGCTGCGCATGTTGGGCCATCAGAAGGGTTTAGATGCCGCGCGCGGCTGTCGACAGTTTTTTGAAGTGATTTTCTTGGGATCCCTTCTTTTCGCATATTGTTCTTTGTCCTAATATACTTCGGCATAACGATTTTGGCACAATTTTTTTTGGCATAATAATACTTCGGCATAATTTTTTTAGGCATACGTTTTATGTTGGCATAATCATCTTAAAGACTAATTTGTTTTGGCATAAATTTGATTCGCATAACGTAAGTAGGCCTAATGACTATTAGCATAACGTTAGTTATGATAATCAGAAATGTTTTTACCATTGTCTAATAGGTTACTTTAAACCCTGCAGACAGAAATAGGAGCCCCGCACAGCGGGGCTCCGTCGACTCTGCTTTGGAGCCTCAACCTTACAAACATCCCCTTAAGTTTTTATTGTGAAAATGAAAGTAGGTGACGAATAATCGTCTACCGTATAGGTACCTATAAAAATATGTTTTAATATCTTATGCGTAAATTTTATGCTTTAGGATATTATGCTTAATAAAGTTATGCTTTAGAACTTTATGCTTAATCATTATTATGGTTAGAGAAATTATGCTTAAAAAAATTATGCGTAAGCTGTTATGCGTAATTATATTATGCGAAAATATAATTATGCCAAACAAAATTATGCTAAGTTATATTAGGTCTTAAAATTTTATGCAAATGGATAGGGAACCGATTTTCTTCAATCCGAAAGAGATTCATTTTAGTCTATATTTTTTTAAGGGCTAAAAGGCTTTTTAAAGGTAAAAACATGTCGTATACTTTTAGTAGTTAGTAGGTTATACACATACCTATTGAAGTAAGGCTTTTGAACTTTAGGTGGTTTATACCGCCGGTCCACGCCAAATGCACCGAACTTTTTCTTCCTGAAATAAAAATTATCCAATTAAAATTAAAGAATTCAACAATGTCTCAACGGGGGACAAGATTCAACGTCTAACTTCTACTAGACAAGGGGTGGGCAAACTGTTTTCATCCGGGGCCAGAAAAATGCAAGAGGGCCAGAAAAATGCAAGAGGGCCAGAAAAACGCAAGAAGGCCAGTTTGTTTTAAACAAACTTTGCCCCTTATTAGGATTTTTCCTGTATCGTGGGTGCGTTTACCGACACAAATTTGCAATACACAAACGCCCAGACCCGGAACCTATAGGCTATAAAAATATTTGTTCCGTGTGAGAATCGAGCTCACGACCCGTAGCGCAGAAGTTAATCGCTCAGACACTGCACCAAACGTGACGTAATTTAAAGAAAATGCGTATGTTATACCAACATTAAAACTTTTGGCTCAAATAATTACTGCTATTTATTACGGCCATACACTTTTGCTCTAAAAGGGAAAGTTGGCGGGTAAGAATAAAACCCTTCGCGGGCCAGAGTTGGCCCGCGGGCCATAGATTGCCCACCCCTGTACTAGATCAAGCACGGATCACAAAGTCTTCCACAGACATTTGACAGGATAATGACTGAAGTCAAGAGATCAATTGTGAGCCAATTACTTAAATAATGGGATTAAAAATAGCGGCGTTACTTATTGTATAAATCGGGATGAAATGAAAATGGACTGTATGAAATTGGATTGGTATATTGCCATCTAATATTACAAAATTGAAATTCCCGGACAAACAACAATTAATTTAATTTTAAGAGAGTGTCGTCCATCGCGATGGTGTTCGTGGAAACGAGGGGTCGTCGGGTCGAGCTGGGTCGCTCGTCGCTACAGATGACGAACACTTATTGTTGTCGTTATTTGCATCTTGCTCGCCCACGTTTTCTGTGACCAAAAGGCACAGTGGATCTGCCAATTCTATTCCCATCGTAAATCAGCGTCAACAGTGTGAGAAGTTACAAAAATTTATAACCTGAATTTGTTTAAGCAGAAGCTAAAGGAATTCCTAACTGAAAGGGTGTAGTACTATGTGAAGGAATATCTAGAATCCATCCATCCAGTTCGAAATAATGTCAAACATTATGGCCTGTGTCCTATCAACATTTTCATGTAGCGACAACGATTGAGGTAGCTGTCCTTATAACTAACCCATCTCAAATAGTTTTTTGTTATTTCTGACGTTTCTAGTACTCAAACCTCAGTTGGTCCGGAAGAGTGTTTTGATGTTAATGGGAAATAGGATAGTTCGGCATCATAAAAAAGTTTAGGGAAAACAGCCCTTTTCTTGCTGACTGTGCTTTTTTTTCAAAATCTGTGAATGCCGTTTAAAAATATCCCAAAAGTTAGGGGTGGTCTTCTTAGAACGTTTTCATCTAGCTACAATGGTTAAGGTAGCTGCCCTTCATGCCCCATCTCAAATTACCACCCTGTATAGCATGACGTTATCACTGTACAATATATCGCAAGCGGGTCTACTATGTATAGCAAGTTATTTGACGGCGATACGTCATAAAGACGACTGAGTAGAAGTGAGGCGGTGCGGGGACCAGAGAATCGTATAATATTCGATTATGAGTCGCACATACACAATGAGTAAAACATAGCCAGCACTCTAGATATGTGTGGACCGACATGCTGCAAGTGCTCAATGCTCAGACCGTCGTGACCCGGGGACTTTCCTCTAGTCATTTTATTGATAGTGCTTGACATTTGATTGGCGGATAAATGAACTAGATCAGAATCACGACAGCGTCCGACATCAAGCACTCGCAACGGAGAGCCCATCGGTGACTCCACTTTAAAATGGTCCACAAACATGTTTGCGATGCTGTCCGGCTGATCAGCACCCCCGACACTCACATCGTCACTCATCATCATCATTGTCACTGCGTGAGTACACCAGATGCTCACGCAGGCACACGTCGATGGCTTTCATGCCATCGTCAGACAGAGATCTGTCTTGTTGCTCTGCAGAGTGCGGGCCAGCTCCAACTCCATTCTGAAGACCATAGCAGGGTGATACGACTCTTCTTTGTTGAATGCCATTGTTCAAAGATGCATAACGAACAATGAACTGGTAACTAAATATTAAGTTTTTTACTAACATAGAACTTTCTTTCTCTTTTTGAATAACCAACTATAGATGTTACTTATCTATACATATAAAAGGAGAAGCTGACTGACTGATCTATCAACGCACAGCCTAAACCGCTAGGGTTAGAAAGTTGAAATTTTGACAGTAGGTTCCTTTTGTAACGTAGGCATCCACTAAGAAGGGATTTTTCGAAATTCTACCCCCAAGGGAGTTAAATAGGGGATGAAAGTTTGTATGGAAAATCGTCACTCGGGTTCAAAATTTCACGCAAGCGAAGCTGCGGGCGAAAGCTAGTCCGAAATAAAGATTATTTCATTTCATTTAACAGTAGCATATTACCGCATTTATGTCTGGTTGGAGTTTTGGAACCATTTTGTTTGACTTTTTCACGATAGACACGTTATTTATTTGTTAAAAGTTCTAGCACAATATCCCAAACAGGTCGTAAACTAAATTTGTTTTGACCCTTCCCTAATTAGTTTTATCACGTCTTTCATTAAAATGTAGTACTTTAAATACGAGGATTTAAGTCTGACCTCAAATACAAACTAGACAAAATGACAAAAAGGATTTTAGAGGGTCTAAACCAAAATTTATTCAGGACTCAAATTCAGCTGAATTAGATAAAATCAGCATTTGTGTATACATTGATATATCTACTATCTAAATCAGGGGTGGGCAAACTATGGCCCGCGGGCCAACTATGGCCCGCGAAGGGTTTAATCTGGCCCGCGAAGGGTTTAATCTGGCCCGCCAACTCTTCCTTTTAGAGCAAAAGTGTATGGCCATAATAAATAGCGGTACTTGTTTGAGCCAAAAGTTTTAGTTGAACTAAATGCATTTTCATTTAATAATATAATAATAAAATCATTTATTTTCAGGCTACTTTGGCCCATAGATACATACCTTACATACTAAAACATACATGTTAAATAATACAGTTTATGTTAGTAATAAAACTTAAGCCCATGTTAGTAAACACACTTCACTTGCGCACTATGTCATCCGCTGTGCGATCGTGTGGCACTTGTCCGCGGAAGCGACGACACGTTTGGTGCAGTGGCTGAGCGATTGGCTTCTGCGCTACGGGTCGTGGGTTCGATTCCCACACGGAACAAATATTTTTATAGCCTACAGGTTCCGGGTCTGGGCGTTTATATATCTGCAGATTTTTGTCTGTGAACTCACCCACGATACAGGAGAAAACCTAGTAAGGAGATGAAAGAAAGTTTACCCTCTCCTGATCTAAATTCATACTGTCGTTCGATAATAAATGTTTTTACTACATAGAAGTGTAAGTATTTAAGTTAATGTTCAAGTTCGGTGCAGCGCTAGTTTGACCCGCGTTCAGCTCATGATTAAGGGCTCCGTTTGGGTCCAAAACTAGTCGGGCAATCCCGAAATATGCACGTGAGTAAACCGCAACTAATCATAAATATGAATGTGTTTCACGGCATTTATAATACAAAAATAATGTTTATTACTTTAAAATTGGCAAATTAACATAAATATTAATTGATAGAATAATTAATTTTGAATGCAATGTTGTGACTATTGCTATTATTTTGCATGCCTAATTAGGTAAAATATGTGCCATGCTAATTGTATTAATTTAATATCTCTATTTAATATGACCAAGTTTGATGCAAATAAAAAATTATGATTCTAATTCAAATTAACGTTTAGTTTGCTAATCAAACATAGGACTGAATGTGTGTTTTCTTTTAATAAATCTCCAAGTTACACCTCAGTTTATGTCGCGTTAAGTTCGCTAGTAAAGTGTGAAATGCCTGAGATGTGCTATGCAGGGGTTGTCTAATACACGGAAACTGACCAAGCGGACCGTCTCAAGCCTCAAGGTGTTTATTCCCGTTCACTGTTATGCGTAGAAACCTATTGAAAGAGAATTTAAATTTATGAAAAAAAGGAAAAATATAATGTGGTGTAAAAACTATGTCAATCGATTCTCCTAGTGATTTTGAACAAACTAGTTTCAGGTTTAAAACTAAACTTGTACACTTTTGTTCCGGAAAATACGCAATAAGCGATGAACGACATAGGGAAGCCACACGATGCAGTGCGGCTCCGGCGCGACGCCTGAGCGGTACCGCTGCGGCGTAATACATACAAATTTCCATGGTATACCACACGGTGCAGTGCGGTGCCGCGCCGCACGCTCACCGGACCAAACGAGGTGGGAGGGTGTATCGTCGGCTCGTCGCAGACTGCAGATGTGTTGACGGAGAGCCGTTCCACACGGTGCGGTGCGGCGCCCCGTGGCTCTTGCGACCCCTCGTACTACGTGTGCACGCTGATGCGGCAAATTAGTCGCCGTGCGGCGGCGCACCGCACCGCACCGCACCGTGTGGCTACTCCCATACACGCGGGTGAAGCCACGAGCAAACTCTAGTAGAAAATAAGTGAAGAAACAACTGTCTTACTTTTGAGGATAATGTATGGTAACTCCTTTTGGTGTCACCTTCTGTTTGCAAGGACCATCATTGCCGCATGGACACCCTTTTCTAGGACGATATTGAGGTAAAGGCACAACTCTGAAATGAAAACATTATTTCAAAAACTCTGTTGAAAAAAACTCATTATGATTTACAAGGTTAAGCTGCGCTTGCTGCGGTCAGTCCATGGATGGGTGACCATTCGTTATACATACAGACCCCGCGCCTCGGAGAGCACGTGAAACCGTAGGTCCCGGGTGTAATACGTCACCTATAGCAGTCGTTAGGCATAGTCGGAAGCCCGAAAGTCTGACCAACGGTCTAAGTGCGTATACACGTAGATAGCGGGTTGCCGACGCCGATCTGCCAGCGCTTGTAGGTGCTGGTCCGCGAAGTTATTCAGTGCAGGCAGTCTCTATACTGTGTGGTGACCCAGCGCCGACAAGCTCCGAACTTCGCCGGCAAGTTCCGACCTGCTCCTGTCATGTTGCTGTATTTGCGCGAATTTGTATTTGGAACAAGGCCCTTGCTTCTACCCGCTTCCTTTATGTAGCGGTTACCTGCACGGACCAGTACCGATAAGCGCTGGTAGGCCGCTGGTTACCCACCTGCTGCCTTTATGTATACGCCCTAACGTTAGTGTATTGGCGGTGCCAAGTAACTGGGTTGCAGAGGTCTGATGGCAATCACTCCGTGTAAAGTACTGGTATTCAGCCGCACCTGGTAAGACTGGAATATGACACCAACATAGTTGGCAAAAGCCGGAAAAGGCTAGGCAGTACAAAATTATGTAGATTATTCAATTGTAAAGAAATAATACTAAATGTGACTCACTCTTTCTTTTTGAAAACTTTCCATTTTGGTTTCTCAGTTATAACATAACGCATATTGGATAAACTGTAACACAAAAAAAAATATAATAATAAATATAAACGTGAAGACTTAACATTTCTCCACTTCAGTGACCACAAACTGATCAGAGAATGTAAGATTTAACCTCAAGTGCATACTGAAACTTCGATTACATTCTAAGGCCCGAAGCACAGCTCGACCGACGAACGGTTGCGTCTTATTTACAGGCCACACAGAAAAGATGTTGGGCGAAGACGAGGCGAGGAAGCGGTGCAGACGGGGCAATAAGACGCAGACGACGAAGCGTAGTGTCCGCGCTCCGCCGCCTCTGTACGTTTTGCATCGCAACATTACACCCAGAAGAGATATCGGGTGAAGAAGAAGCGAGGACGTGGCGTCTCTAATGTACTGTCATACTAAATGTATTAAAGCGTCACGATGAAAAACATAGCGGGGCGACGACGCGACGTCGTCTGCACCTTATTGCCTCGTCTGTACCGCGTTCTCGCCTTGTTTTCGCCCGACGTCTCTTCTGTGTGGCCTGCACCTTTTCGGTGTTAGCCCGAAAGCGTGCAGTTGACGCTTCGTCGTCTGCGCCTTATTTCAACGCGTCCACGCCTCGTCTTTGCCCGACGTCTTTTTGTGTCCTGCACCTATACCTGCACGAAGTTGATGGTCTCGCCGTGCGGCGCATGTTATTGCCGAAGTATTTTTTATCGAATTTCATTACGCCGACAACGATTCGCTGACGTAATCTCTGCCGAAGCAACTTTTACCCTAATTTGATTTCGCCGAATGATTATTAGCCACCATAATTATTTGGCCAAAGAATCATTCAAAAATTTTGTTTTAGTCGAATACTTATTTGGCTATTGTTTAATTTGCCAGATAAGAATTCGAACAACATTATTTTTACACAGCGGAATGTAATGTTAATCCGACCCAGCGCACCTCGACTACACGTGGTCAGACTCTGTCCTACCCCTAGAGTGTTATTTAAAAGCGTGGAGCCAGAAGCTCGCGAAGGAGGCCCTGAGTGGAACGAGTGCACGAGGCCGAAGCGCAGCGAGTGGGGGGAGGTGACGAGCGAAGCGAGTCGGCGACCTCCCGAGCGTAACGCTGGTCGAGTGTGCGAACGAAGCGAAGGGGCGACAAAGCGAGTCTTCTGGCGGAGCAAACCCAGAAACACTTGCATGCTTGCTTGCTTTCTTGCTTGCATGATGGGGAAATGAGCCATCTAACAGGTGTAAAGTGGCCAATAATACAATTGACTAATGAAACAGTGGCCAGCAGACTCGTCGGCGTAACAAAAAGTTACAAAACATAATTAGGGACTTTAACCATTCGACGTTTCAATTTTTCGGCGAAATGAAAAGCGGCGAAATGAAAAGTGGCGAAAGGTTGTCGGCCAGTTATGAATCGGCTAATAATATTTCGATATTCCAACAGAGAACCTCTTAAAACACATGCAGTTGACACGCAACCGTCGCCAGTCGAGCTATGCTTTGGGCCTTACCTGGTATTGCTAGTCGCTTCGTCAACCTTTCTTCTTGTCATAAAATCCTTGCTATTAAGCATTCCCATTTTTCAAAACTTCTACTTCCTCGATCAGTTTTATGTTTCTTTGTACGCAGCTAAATGCCAACATACCAAGAATTTTCAATTTTAAGTCTAGAAACAATTTGTAGAATGTTTGCATTGAATTAGATGCATTTTGGTCTGATATTTAATGATTTATTTCATGGTTATAATAATTATAGTTATAAGTTACATGTTGCACTTGACATTTTGACCGTGACATAATTTTCTTTTCTTAACTTATGGTTTTAATTATTTTTTTGACAGTGGTTTTATAAAGAAGATTCATCTACATCAGGGTGCATGAAAAGAGCCTCCACGAGTGACTTAGGCCCGTATTAATAAACGTTCCTCAACTACATACTCAAGTACGTTATCATTTGATACGTCATTATTACGATGTCAGCATCTCAAGATCATTGCTAATTAATAAACACACCTCAAGGCGCTGTACTTGATGGCTTGGATTGACCGAAGTTTAGTTAACATTCATCACATTTCGTTATTCCTATGTCGTAAGACTTATTGATATACTTGTATTTTGTTAAAACTTTAAAGTTAAATTATCTCACACGTTTCCCCTCCAGAGGGCGGGGGCGGTCAAAATCAAAATCCAAGATGGCGACTGTAAAATTTTACAAAATATGCGTCATGGGTGTCGTTTCCGTGGTTTTCGTGGATACTGATGACGAAAATTAGGTCAACGTCAAAATCCAAGATGGCGGCTGCGAAATTTTACAAAATATGCATCATGGGTATCTTTTCCATGGTTTTCGGGGGTGCTGATTTCGAAAATGAGATCAAAGTGAAAATCCAAGATGGCGGCTGCGAAATATTACAAAATATGCGTCATGGGTATCGTGCCCATGGTTTTAGGGGGCGCTGATGTCGAAAATGAGATCAAAGTCAAAATCCAAGATGGCGGCTGCGAAATATTACAAAATATGCGTCATGGGTATCGTGCCCATGGTTTTCGGGGGTACTGATGCCAAAAATGAGGTCGAAATCAAAATCCAAGAGGGCGGCGGTGAAATTTTACAAAATATTCGTCATGGGTGTCAACGGTGTAATTTTACAACCATGGAAACGACACCAATGACGCATATTTAGTAATATGTCACAGCCGCCATCTTGGATTTTGACTATGACCTCATTTTTGGCATCAGCACCCCCGAAAACCATGGACACGATACCCATGACGCATATTTTGTAATATTTCGCAGCCGCCATCTTGGATTTTCACTTAGACCTTAATTTCGAAATCAGCACCCCCGAAAACCATGGAAAAGATACCCATGACGCATATTTTGTAAAATCTCGCAGTCGCCATCTTGTATTTTGACTTTGATCTCATTTTCGACATCAGCGCCCCCTAAAACCACGGAAAAAATACCCATGACGCATATTTTGTAAAATCTCGCAGTCGCCATCTTGTATTTTGACTTTGATCTCATTTTCGACATCAGCGCCCCCTAAAACCACGGAAAAAATACCCATGACGCATATTTTGTAAAATCTCGCAGTCGCCATCTTGGATTTTGACTTTGATCTCATTTTCGGCATCAGCACCCCCGAAAACCGTAATAATTAATTTCACCCAAAATACAGGTTTCGCGCAACTAATCACTACCTCAAGTCACGGACTGCCTACACTCAGATTTAAGCATCTCGATTACCCACGTCTATTGTATACTTGAGTGGTGAGTTTCGTTTATTAATCAGTCCATCACTCAGCTGATGACGTAAAACCAAGCCGTAACTTGAGTACGTAGATTATATGTTTATTAATACGATCGTGACCTCAACATTGTCATCAAGTGCGAGTTCTTGGGCTGAGTAACGTTTATTAATACGGGCCTTAGATACTTAAGTACGTCTCCGGCGCACCCTGGGCAGTCAGCCCCGCTACCAACCTTGCTGACTGTCTAATCTTTTCACCACAGCATGAGCTATTTTCGTATAGCTCGTGCTGACACGAGAGAAGAAGATCTACATCATCTCCCTGCCCTTAAGCCGGACATCCACCAGAGCTGTGCGAGGAAAATGTGCTGTGCGAAAATGTGTAGTGAAGATGTGAAACGGAGTGACCCTATCCACCAGAGCTGTGAGAGGAATGTATAATGTGTTAATGCGTTCAAATGATAATCTACCTCTTCCAAACACCATCTATTGACTGACTGGTAGGCGCATATTTTTAAATCCTCACACACATTCCTAGCAACACATTCCTCGCAACACATCCCTCGCTCGCATTTCTCGCTAGTTTTGTATGAACAAAAACCTCGGTCCGCTAAGCCCATATCCACCATAGCTGCGCAGAGCGAAGCTAGGTAATTGAAGTGATTCCATTGGTGCTTACAAAACACATTCCTCGCTACGCAGCTTAACACAGCTCTGGTGGATGCTCAGCCTTATCCGGCACAACCTGGCACAACATGCATTCCTCTTCCATTGTCCTCTGTTATCGGTAGCGGGTAGCACTGGGCAATGTTGACAAAGAAAGATAGTCGTCGATATGGATCAAAGCACCCGATGTTATAAAGGCGGTGATCATTCGACGAAGCGGAGCATTTTGTGTTCATCAGCTGAAAAAGTCTGACCTTTTATATCTGACTTGCTTGTCCTTATTTTCTGATCTTGAATACTTATTTAAATTAATATATTGTGATCTAGTTCATGTTACTAACACTAACGCAAATATAAGTACTCTCAGTGCAGTGGTCGAGAGTCTATCTCGCAATCCTGACATACCGATATAAGCTATAACTGTAATTATAGAATCACCCCTACTATTATGTTGTTGTGTTTTTTACACACTTGTATCTATAGTCGAGTAAGTCTTTACTTGAGTAATAGTAATTACCCTTTTTTCAGCCTAAAATTGTCCACTGTAGTAGGATAATAATGTGATAACTGAAAACCGTCATCAGACCTAGGTTGAAGTCAGTTTGTGTACCTTGGCCATGTGGTAAACGAGGACCTGGCTGATGATACGGATGTGGAACGGGAACACAGGGGGCTGGCGGCTCGGTGTAACATGCTGGCCCGCAGGTTTGCAAGGTGTAGTGGGGAGGTAAAAAAGATGTTGTTTAGAGCCTACTGCCAATCCTACTATACCTGTAGCCTGTGGGTCAGTTACACACAGCAGGTCGTCATGGGACTGCCTCGCTATTGCAGCGCCTCAGCGATGTTTGCTGACGCACAAGTGGATGGCTTCCATGCCATAATTCGTAAGCGAGCGGCATCGCTGATGCGCAGGGTGAGGGACAGTTCCAACAGCTATCTGAGAGTAATTATTTACGGTTTACTCACGTGCATTTTTTCGGGATTGCCCGACTAGTTTCGGACCCAAACGGAGCCCTTAATCATGAACTGAACACGCGGCGAGGTCGCGAGATGAACTGGCGCTGCACCGCGCCGCGTAGCGTTGCGCCCGCGACGAGAGGGGCGCGCTCTGTGTCGGTATTGCTCGTGCGTCTTCGTCACTTGTCGTGTCCGGGTTTGTTAAATGAAACAGTACCGGTGCATGCCGCGCTAACTGTGTCACACTCCAGACTTAACTCACTTTTATATGAAGCAGACTTCAGAGCTGGTTTCCAGGCAGCCGGCAGTGTCCAACCACCGTCTCTATTGAAGTTCGGATGACGGCTGATTTTTCTGAGTAATTGCGTGTAAAATACAAAGTAGTCCTCTATGGAGGCAATGGATACACATCCATGTTAAATAGTCCCTCATGTATAACGTACTAACATTTATTAATAAGTTCTTTTTTTATGTATTTACTTGTTAGTACTATATGGACACATTAGTGTGAAATAAATGAAATTGAATTGAATTTAACCTTTGTCTAACATTTCAGGATCACACACGCTTCAACTATGCTAATTTTCTTGAACAAAACAACCTTAATATTAATACAGAACAGAATTTCATTCAACTAGAACTTTGATGTTTATACACCCCAATGTTCACCCACATTGATCTGTAAAGAACAACCCGGTCCTAAGCAAACAGGTGTAAGTTTATGCGAGAAGTTCTAACAAAGCGTTGGTTGTACCAAGTTGTTTGATTTTTATTCTTTGTGGAGCTACTTGTTTAAAATGAAGCTTATTTTAATAATCCACTATTTGCATAGTGCTTTAGTAAATGTTAAAGATGAAAAATAAATCTGAAAGTTTATATATATTTTCTGTCAAAAATAATAATTTTATTTAATTGTCGCAGAATCAACACAGAGGCACAACTATTAGATTCGACAATTTAAAAAAAAAAACGTTGCCCCACACTAAGATTTCTCTTGTATCGTGGGTGCGTTTATAGGCACAAATCTCACAAACAAACGCCCAGACCCGAAACAACCATCTGTAGGCCATACAAATGTTTGTTCCGTGTGGGAATCGAACCCACGACCCGTGGCGCAGAAGCCAATCGCTTAGCCACTGCACCAAACGTGTCGCCAATTGAGTGAATAGAATTGATTTTTGTTAATGTAGTACAACGCCATCTATTATCGTTTGTCGGAAACGTCAAGCAGTGTGCTTGGGTTAGGTCGGTGCGGGGCTTGGCATGTCTTGTTTGACGGTTGTCAGTAAGCTGTCAGCTGTCGGCTGTCAGCTGTCATTCTTTTTGACATTGGATGCATTTCATTTGAGAGAAGGACTTTGGAGTGAGACACGAGGGCGAGAGGTCGTTTTGCCAGCCTGCACCGAACTTACCGCGTTTCCGTACTTTAATTAGTTTCCATCGGTTTGATCATTTGAGATTTTATTATTTTGCTATCGAGAGTGAATAAATAGAGGACTATAATCAGTGTTAAGACTATTATTTCCTACTTACACCATGTCGAACTTGGACTCTGATGACGAGGTACCCCCAATGGGTGAACTACCCTCGTTATATTTATCAACGATTCGTCTACTTGGTGCTTTTAGGTGTTAGAACATCTTCATAATTTCTCTTATTATATCTACAGAGTGTAAACGAATTCATGTAATTCCTTTAAACCACATGAACTATTGTCTGTATAAATAATAATTTAATATTAAAATTCTCAAAAGGGCCTCTGCGCGTTGGACCTGTGTCCCCCATATGTCTTCCAAAGGAACGGACATCTTCCGCACGGAAGATGATCCGTGAATAAAAAGAGAATACATATTATATATCCTTTATATGCCAAACTTAAGTGGCAGTGGGCGAGGTACATTGCTCGCAAAACGGATGGCCGATGGGGATGAAAGGTTCTGGAGTGGCGACCGCGTACCGGAAGACGCAGCGTGGGTAGGCCTCGCACAAGGTGGACCGATGATCTGGTGAAGGTCGCGGGAATCCGTTGGATGCGAAAGGCACAGGACCGGTGGATGTGGCGATGCTTGGGGGAGGCCTATGTCCAGCAGTGGACGTTTTTCGGCTGAATGATGATGATGATCCTTTATTTCAAGCAACTTGGCCCATAGAAAACTAATATAACAATATAATTATTGACTGGTAATGCTATAAAGACTTAAAAAAAACTGTTTTGTTTTGCAATAATGGTTAGAGATCGTTTCTAAACCACCTGATAAGGATTAAAAAAAAGCGAAAAAATTTAATCATTTTTTAACTAAATGGGTTAGAAAATTTCAGTACCATCAATGAATGGTAGCCCAGCGAGATAGATAGAAAAGCCACGACTAGCGTGGTATTTCTCCGCGCAGACAGTTAACTCGGAGCGCTAAAATGACTCACGTTAAGAATACCAAGTTTTCTTTTAGAATTTTATTTTTTGTTGATTATCTGTCACCCAAAGGGCAATGGAGAGGGCTATGCTCGGAGTTACCCTGCGTGATCGTATCAGAAATTATGAGATCCGCAGGAGAACCAAGGTAACCGACATAGCTCGAAGAATTGCCAAACTTAAGTGACAGTGGGCGGGGCATATTGCTCGCAGAACGGATGGCCGATGGGGCCGAAAGGTTCTGGAGTGGCGACCGCGTACCGGAAGACGCAGCGTGGGTAGGCCTCCCACAAGGTGGACCGATGATCTGGTGAAGGTGACGGGAATCCGCTGGATGCGAGAAGCACAAGACCGGTCGATGTGGCGATGCTTGGGGGAGGCCTATGTCCAGCAGTGGACGTCTTTTGGATGAGTGATGATGATGATGATTATCTGTCTATGGCACCAGTAGACCACGAGGTTTGAAGGAAGTACACGAATTTGTTTACACTATGTACACTTAATGGCCATAGGTATTAATGGAGTATAATGCCAGAACAATATATTTCTTAAAGGCATTTGTATAGTCTAGTAGTAACAACTAGGCTATATATATATTATTACAGTTCTTTTTGAACCCACTATTGGAAACGGGCGAGCCTAAGGAAAATATTGCATAATACACGAACTCGTTACAATATATTTATAAACTTTTTTACGATCATGTTTCCGAAGACGGAAGCTTTCCATATTAGGCTATGAACTCACGGAGCGATTTCCACCCGCGCCCGCCTCGATGGTGACAGCTCTGTTTCAAAAGTCACGAGACTGCAGTTTTTTGACCGCGGCCTGCGCGTTCTATTGTCCGCCGGTGTAGTGAGAACGGTAAAAACCGCGGTGTGCCTTAATCATGTCGTGAAATTTACTGTCGTATGTCATTGCAAGGGTCATCATCTGCCTAGCCTTTTCCCAACTATGTTGGGGTCGGCTTCCAGTCGAACCGGATGCAGCTGAATATCAGTATTTTACATGGAGCGACTGCTTTTCAGACCTCCACAACCCAGTAACTGGGTAATACGATACTCTTGGTAAGACTGGTTGTCAGACTTTCTGGCTTCTGACCAACAGTAACGACTGTCAAAGATCTACAAATGACAGCCGGGATCAACGGCTTTACGTGCTTTCCGAGGCACGGAGGAAACTCGCTATGGTAAATGGTCACCCATCCACAGACCAACCTCGGCAAGCGTGGCTTACCCGGAGGATCGGTCTATGCGGCTGTAATTATTTAGCCACGAGCTCCTCCACCACGAGGTATGTCATTGCAAGGGTACCAACTGAAAATCAACGCTGGGTGTTTGACGCCTAGCATATGCTGAGGGGTAGGAGGGTCACCAAGACCCTTTTGGCATGGGCATGATCGACAGAATAAGACGGGAGTTTTAAAAAAAAAAAACCTTATGCGTTCACTGTTTGATGCGTCTCCTAGACCCTGTCAACACGATTTACAGACGGATTGGTAGTCTCATATTGGCGCATATGGCGATGTTACTTCACAAACTTTCCAACGTTTCGGCATGGGTATGCTCAATAGCATAAAATGTGGAAGTTTTTTTTTCTGTTTTTATTGTCTCCTAGAGGTCGCCAGCGGCTTCGACCGCGTGGATGTCGTTTCGCGCGTTTTCCTCTACGATGATATACATGTATTATACATATAAACCTTCCTCTTAAATCATTCTATCTATTAAAAAAAACCGCATCAAAATCCGTTGCGTAGTTTTAAAGATCTAAGCATACATAGGGACAGACAGACGGAAGGCGACTTTGTTTTATACTATGTAGTGATGCTGTCATTGTGTCCTTGGCCGAATGAAAGGTAATGGCCCATTTAGTGTGAAAAATATACCTACGGCGTACAGAAATGAAACATGGCGAGAATCAAAGACAAATGATTATACTTTTCAATGGTAAGTGGCGCATTACTGTGGCTGATGGGGATCATGAAATAATAATAATAAAAAAATGTAATCTTAGGTAGATTAAAAGTATGAAAACTTCCGATCGGTTACACGCTACACAGCTATTAAATCGTTCCATGTCAACAAAATCCAAATCGAGAACCAAACAATCACTCAAGTAAACACGCCAAAATAGTTAATTGTATCGGAATAATATAGAAATTCGGAAAAAGCACAGATCACAACGACGAATGACGAAGGACTGCGAAGGGCGAGGTTAGGAAGGCGCTGCCGATGTTTTTCTACCCGCTGTGGGCCAGGCAAGGCATTGTATTATTGCGCGAGCGCAACAAAGCTGGTTATCAACTCGGGTGAGACAGAGGCAGCAATATACGTGTCATTACCTGACCGAACGAGTTTGCTTTATGATTGTGATGATGATATTTTTATTTAACAGAACAATGGCAAAGTAAGTCTGTTTGTTTCATTTTCAAGTTCAACCACTGAACCGATTTTGATTAAATTGCCATGTAGAGATATACCTATTGGATTTGGAGACGGACATAGTATACTTTTTATCCCAGTGACATGTTTCCATGGGATAAAATAATTTACAGACGGGCGAAACCGCTGTGTTGCAGCTAATTATTATCCAATTTTTATTGGTCTACTGCAAGATCTCTCCATTGAATTATTTTTTTCTTTTTACATATAATGAAAAGTGGGTTATGCCTGAATTATTTACCACCATTTTCGTTTTTGTACAAAAACATTTTTGAATCGGGTCGGATTATGGGCCATGACCTTTAATTTCTTTCTTTCTTTCTAACATTGCCAAATAGCATTTTCCAGTAGCGCCACTACTTCTTTCTTGCTGCTATCCTTTACCTACATTTCCACATTCTACGCCTCGCAACCGCGGCGGGCGTGGGTGGAAATCGCTCCGTGAGTTCTCAGCCTTAGTTGCGCATCCACCTTTAAAAGGATATCCTTATTTCTTTACATACAAAACGCCTTTAACGCTCATACGTATTTTTATAGATTGTATGGAGTTTCAGGAAATATTATATTTGTTGATATTTTATTGTATTCTCTGTAAGTGACGGGGAATTGTGTTTTTTCCGGTCTTTTTTTAGAGAAGGGAAGTAGACACATATCTACGTTCGTACATCTTCGGTTCATCAAACTGAGAGCCAACAATAAAACCTATCACTTTTTTAATTTCATCATCATCATCATCATTCAGCCGAAAGACGTCCACTGCTGGACATAGTGTAACTATTTTCAGTATGCGTAAATTATTTATAATCTTAATAACCTAGATACAACTTTGGTATTATTGTAAGTATAGCATAAGACTTAATTATTAACTTGTGGTCTAACTGTACTTTATTTTGTAAATAAGTTATTAATAAAAAAAAAATGGTATTATTTATAGTTCTCCCTCAAAAGGGGGGGCTTGCCGTAATCGCCACGCTTGGCACGCGGGTTGGCGATCGCAGTACGGTTGTTAAAGTACTCAGAGAACGCTGCTGCCCATCCTCTAGAGAATCCCTTAGTCATCTTTTACAACACCCTCGGGAAGAGATGGGGTAGTGCTTAAAGAATATTTAAGTCCGGCATTACACGAGACCTTTTTTAATTTACTTAGTACAAATTCTTTATACAAAATACTATTAAAAATGTTTTCCGTAACGGAGACGGCCTAGAATATAAAACTTCCTCACCGCCCGCTGAAAATAGGTTTGGCTGAATACCCTTCAGGTCTCACCAGTAACTGCCTGGTGACGTAGGAATGGTCTACAAGGAAAACCAAAAAAGAAAAAAATGAAAAATATAAAAACCTCGTTGGTGACGCATGTTGCAAGATTCAACAAAACCCAGCACGCTTGGTGGCAGAATCTATCACCGGGTTAATTCAAAAACCAACAATCTACCCAACTCGTGGTTTCGAGTTATTGCGTTTTGAAAGTTTGTGCCCTAAAATTTCATTTATTATCTTATCTAAGTTTGTGTTCTAAAGTTTCATATGATAGTATATTAAATTTTAGGGCACAAACTTTTAAAACACCATAACTCGAACTCATGATTTGGGCAGTTTGGTTTTTAAATTAACCCGGCGCTATATGGTCCGTCTGGCTACACAAGTTTTATATTTAAGTCCGTCCCCACACGGGCCTCTAGTTGTTGTATTGTTAATTGAACTGTAGTCCTAGGCCGTTTCAATTAAAGTAAAATAAATAAAATCTCACCAGAAACACGACTCTGCGCTCCAGGACGCAAATCATCGACGTAGCTCAAAATGCTGCAAGACTGAAGTAGAACTGGGCGGGTCATGTCTGCCGGATGCCGGCTAAGCGGAGGGCCCGCATATCACAAGGCCCTTTAAATATCACAAGAGCCCTGACGCTGTTAGACGGAGTCGCGGCTCAACGAAAAGAAGATGGCGGGACGCCTTGGACGGCTTCCTCAGGAATTGGCGAGATGAGGCACAACATCGAGGAAAGTGGCAGGAATGGCGGCAGGCCTTGTTACAGGCGTACTGATTCGGGGCTTGCGGAACACAAGTGAAACACACGGAGTTTGATGTAATAACTGATTTAATTAATGTTTGGTAAAGCTTATACAACTTAGAATACAATAAAGTGGTTATTTAACGTAAAATCTGTGTTTTAATAATGAATCAACTGTTACCAAGAGCAAAGAGCGGTCATAGGTTTTCTAATCAGTGATTCTATTCATTTACAATGTAGTACTTACAATGTAGTACAATGGTGAGTTATTTAGAATATTTGTGTTTTAATACATCAACTGTTAACAAAAAGTTTTGAGTAGAGAGCGGTCAAAGGTTTTCTAATCAGTGATTCTATTCATTTACAATGTAGTACTTACAATATAGTACAATGGTGAGTTATTTAGAATATTTGTGTTTTAATACATCAACTGTTAACAAAAAGTTCTGAGTAGAGAGCGGTCAAAGGTTTTCTAATCAGTGATTCTATTCATTTACAATGTAGTACAATGCAAGCTATTTAGAATTTTGGTGACAATTGATTGTAATTGATATTATAGGGAAAAAGGTTCAGGGTTTTCTAATCAGTTTTTCCATTCATTTACAATGTAGTACAATGGGTTTAGTGTATTTAGAATGTTAGTCACAATCTTCTCTTGTTGTTTTACAATGTATGAAAAAAGGGGATAATTAGAGTAAGGATTGGTTACAGCCTTTGCCCAAGAGAGAGACAAAAAAGGCCAGATAAAAAAAACTCAAAAGGAGCTATCAAAAATATAAAAGTCATCTGAAATGCAAACTTTTTTGACTACTTTTTGACAATGTTTTTATAAAGAGCATTCATGAACAGCATCTCCCTGCCCTAATCCTACTCTTGGTGAGATCGGCACAAAATGTATTCCTCTTCCATTCTCCTCTATCAGCCGCTGTCACAGTACTTATTTATTTACTTAAGGATCTCTGACAAGGACATACACAAAAACATAATGGTAATAATTCGCTTAAATTGTATAGCCAGATTAGCCAGTGTACTCCTTCAATTATAAGAGACAACAGCATGCAACTCACTCCATTGACTCACTTTTTTCTTACCCATATCATCTTTTATACAATCCATCCATCTTTTCTTTGGCGTACATCTATCAGGCACTGTTAAAAATATAAAAGTCATCTGAAATGCAAACATTTGACGACTTTTTTTAAAGTAAATATCATCCAGTCACAAGATATCAAATATCAAAACGATACTTAAGTGGGAGCTATCAAATAAGACCTATTTATAAATAAGAACCCTAGAGATCTTTACTACCAGACTGAAGAAGTCATAAAACCTGAAGACACCATTTTACCTCATAATTCTAAAACGCCAATACACTTAGGACAATCCACGTAACAGCAACGGCGCCTATTGATTCGTCTCTGTTGGCACTTGTCACCTTATGAGTATGATCGATTGCTACCTATAAGCCACCTGGTGCTTGTGGCCCATTTTATAAGCAAAAGCGGGTATTGAAAAAATAAAGAAACCTTTTGTTATCGGTAGCGGGTAGCACTGGGCAATGTTGACAAGAGAAGGTAGTCGTCGATATGGATCGGCCCACCCGAGGTTATAAAGGCGGCGGTCATTCGACGAAGCGAGAGCATTCCGTGTTGATCAGCTGAAGAAGTCTGACCTTTTATATCTGATTAGCTTGTCCTTATTTTATGATCTTGTAATAATTGTGTAAAAGTAATATACTGTGATCTAGTTAATGTTACTAATACTAACCCAAATACAAGTACTCTCAGTGGTGGAGAGTCTATGTTGGTTTTATTTACTGTGTTTACCTTGCTCGCAATCCTGACATACCGATATTAGCTAAAACTGTAATGATAGAATCACCCCTGAACGATTATATTGTTGTTGTGTCTTTTACACTTTACATTGTAATGTATCGTTACAGACACATCCGGAGGATGCAGACCTACTCGCTAAGCACCAGGTTCTGGATTTAATAATAATGTAATAATAACAAACTCATTTATTTTCAGGCAACTTTGGCCCATAGATACCTTACAAACTAACATTTATTTATTTATTTATTTATATACTCTTTACTGTACACCAGGTTAAACAAAACAAGGAAAAACAATTTAAATACAAAAAATGTACAATGGGCGGTCTTATCGCGCAAGGCGATCTCTTCCAGACAACCTTTGGATGGACTGGAAGAATGGAAAGAGAAAAACGGGTAGTCTAGGTGTACTTGTACATTACGTACATATTATTACTTAGATTTAATAGTATAAAATACATAACAATATAATTACATAAATATGAAAAAAAAAACATAAATATAATAATAATAAACTAATAAATATTATTAAACATAAGAACGGAAAAGAGAAATGAAAGAAATAGCAGACTATAGCGACAAGTAATGCTCCTTCACTGACTTTTTAAAAACTGGCAGCGATTGTGCACGCCTCACATTAAGCGGTAAAGCATTCCACAGGCGAGCAGCTTGAATTGTGAAGGACTTATCATAAAAAGAGGTGGAGTGCTGTTGTATTTTTAATTTAAGATTTTCCGATGATCGCAAGAACCTAGAATGAGAGTCACCGAGGAACTCGAAGCGTTCTTTAAGGTAAAACGGGGTGGAAGGATTAAAGAGCACATTATAGAGTAGAGAAAGAATATGGGCATTCCGGCGAAGGCGAATAGGTAGCCATTTGAGCTTAGTACGAAATTCTGAAACATGATCATATTTGCGCAAGCCAAATATGAATCTGATACAAAGATTCTGAAGTCGCTCAAGCTTTTCAAATTGATCCTCAGTTAGATCGAGATAGCTGACATCAGCATAGTCGAGGATTGGGAGAAGAAGAGATTGTGCTAGCGCTATTTTAGTGACAATTGGAAGGAAGTTTCTAAGGCGTCTCAAGGAGCCAGCTGAAGCGAACATCTTACGACTGACTTCCTGCAGTTGTGCGGTCCAAGAAAGTGTACTGTCGATGTAAATCCCCAAGTTCTTTACTTTGTCGGTTATAGGAATTGTAACGTTATTAAAAGAAACTTGAGGAAGCATCGACCAGTCAATTCTAGAGACCAACCGAGAACTGCCAACAACAGTCACCTGGGTTTTTGTGGGATTGATCTTCAGACCAAACTTCATGCTCCAGTCACCTATTCGAGCTAAATCTAAATTAATGGTGTCAATGGCTACTGACAAATTTCCGAGCGGCGCTTGGCTATAAATTTGAAGATCATCTGCATAAAGGTGGTAGGAAGAAGAAAGCCGGTGAGAGATAGAATTTATAAAAAGTGCGAAAAGTAGAGGGGATAGAACGCCACCCTGAGGTACACCGGCAGAAGTATTGCACCAAGAAGACAAGGTATCTTCAATACAAATACGTTGTCGGCGACCAAACAGGTAACTACGAAACCAATCAATCACCGAAGGAGATATGTTTAAAGAGCATAATACGCCAAGCAAAATATCGAAATCTACAGTATTAAAAGCATTACTAAAATCAAGCAGTGCAAGTACCGTCAAGTTTCCGATTTCCATGCCTGACCTGATATCATCCGTAATATTCACTAGGGCTGAGGTAGTGCCGTGTCCACGACGAAAACCAGATTGAAAGGCATTTAGGAGATTATGTTTGGAAAGAAACGAGCTAAACTGATGATGGATAAGGTTTTTTTTTTTAAGTACTTTGGATAGAAATGGTAAAATGGAGATTGGACGATAATCAGAAAAAGAAGCGGGTTTAGATTTTTTGGGTAAAGGAATAATCTGAGCATCTTTCCATGCATGTGGGAATACGCTACTAGACACGGAGAAGTTGAGAATATAAAGGATTACAGGAAGAATTTCATCAAGGATAGGAATGATCATGTTACGGCTGATACAGTCACATCCAACCGCTTTGGATGTAATCGATACTATGCTCTTTTTAACATCACAAGCAGAAAATTGATTTATGACAAATGGAGAATAATCGGGAGTCGGAAGATTTGAAAGATAATTCAAAGTAGTAGCTTTGATAGTCCTATCAAAAACAGACGAAGTTGTGAAGTGATTATTAAGCAAATTGATATCTAAATCTTTAGGAATTATGTCGTGATGCGATTTTCCAACTCCCATTGATTTAAGAAATTTCCAGACTTTAGCTGGATCTCCGTTTTGAACTGATTTATGAATATGTTGGCGTTGTGCATTCCTACACACCTTATTGCAGTGATTTCTGATGGAAACGTATTTTTCCCAGTTTATATCGTTAGGCCGAATTTTGTATCTCAACTTCGCCGCTGCTTTCTTAGACATTGTCAACTTTATTTCATCAGTAAGCCATGGTGATGGAAGATGCCTCATTTTTACAGCCCGAATAGGCGCATGCTGGTCATACAGTTGGATAAGAGCTGAAGTAAACATGTCAACTTGTTCGTCAACAGACGTAGATGAAACAAGAGAAGTCCAGTCAATGTTCTCAGCATCTTCCCGAAGGCGATCGACATCCATGCCCCCAAAATTGCGAAGCAGAAGAATTTTAGACTTTGCCTTTGGAGGGCGAATTTTGTATGAAACGAAAATCAAGTCGTGATAGGAAAAGGCGTCAGCTGAGCATTGGCCATGCTTAGCGACATGGTGGATAGAAGAGACGATAATAAGGTCAAGAAGTGAAGGAACACAATTTGGGAAATGGTGCGTAGCACCAAGATCAAGAATGGAAAGATTACTAGATTCTGTAATATGACAAAGAGAAGAAGAGCGGGAATCCTTTTTAAGGAGACAGGTGTTAAAGTCACCCATGATGATAGTGTGACTGTAAGAGGGGATTAGAGTTTCTAAGATACGTTCAAACGAAGAGAAGAAATTAATACGTAGAGAAGGACAGTAATAGACCCCAAGGAGGACTTTAGTATGATGCAGTTCAACTTCCAAGAAAAGATGTTCACCGGCATGCGACGGAGGCGGCTGTGCGGACATATTCACAATAGAGAAGGGAATATGAGTACGGAGATATATGGCCACACCGCCACCACCACCAACCGCACGATCATTCCTTATAAGTTGAAAGCCAGGTAAAGAATAAGAAGATGAGGAAAGACAAGGTTTTAACCATGACTCAGAAACAAGAATTGCATGAATATTCTTACAGTCAAAACTTGCCAGCATATCAGGGAAATGAGCCGGAATACTCTGGGCATTTATTTGGACAACATTAAAATTCTTGTGAACATCAGAAAACTGTGAAACAAGAGTGTCAGCTAATGAAGGAACACTTACGAAGCTCTCATCGTCGCTACTTAAGGAGAAAAAATTATCAGTATCACTGCTACAGTCAGAACTGCACATTGATACTTAAATTAAATTAAATATAAATGTATAAAATAAATAAACAATAATATAGATAAATATACCTAACAATATAAATATTATTTCAATATAGGCAAAAAATTACCAATATCTATCCACCTGCCAGTTGTGCTAGAGTAGTAATTTTACATAATTATAAAATAACAAAATAAGAATGTGACTGTGATAAGTAGTCCAGGTAATTTACAAAAATAAAATATAAAAATAAAAAAAAAAGGAAACAAAAAAAATAAAAACAACAAACAAAATATTTTTCGTGTAACAGAGTCTTAAAAAAAATGCATGCTAAAGAATTACGTTATGTCACTGTATGGAACGTGTAAATTGTGACAGATGAGCAATGAAGTGACGTTAATTTATTACGAAAGAAATAATAAAATAATGAGGGTGCACGAAAGTAAAAGTTTATAAGAGTTTAAATTACCTGGACTATACAAATATGTTGAAAAACTTCACTTTTTGGCCGCAGCACGCTTAAGCTTTGTAGGAGCGGGTGCCGCGACAACCGGCTGTATGGTTTCCTTATCTGGCTCTGCGGTGACTTTCTCCGGATGCTTCGCGATTTTATTGAGGTCCACCAACGAGTAGATACGATGTCGCGCTCCATCAGACCCAAGGACGAACACAACGCCTTCTCTGGTCCAGCATTGGGTGACACCAAATCTCTCTCGCGCCGCCATGAAGACGTTGTGCCTAGCTTTGGTCAGGAATTCAGAGATAGTTATACCTGACCCCTTCAGTTTGGTTTTGTCAAACCAGACCTTGTCCCGAAGAGACACATCACAAAACTTGAAGAGGATCGGCCTGGGTTTGTGAGTAGTACTGCGTCCCATCCTGTGGCATCGCTTAATGTCAGCAGCTGTGAAGTCCACAAGACTGAAGCGATCCTTCATGACCTGTACCACCACATGTGCAGTCTCCTCATCTTTGGCCTCCGACACACCATGCAACAACAAGATTTTTCGGCGACCACGCGTCTCCATATTGTCCACGCTCTGCGCAAGCATTTCAACCTGCTGCTGGAGCGTGCCGAGCGCTTGCACCACAAATGTCCGGAATGCTGCGAACTCTGTAGCCAAACTTGAGGTGGTAGTTGATGCCGTTCCTGGAGATTTCTGTAGCTGCAGCTCAAATTCAGACATTCTTTGATTGAACAAGTTGCTCATGTCAGTGATAGTGCGGTTGATAGTGTCCATTCTGAGGTTGTGCGGTTAAAAAAGTGATGATAAAAAATAAAAATTGTTACACTTAGGAGTAAACACTTTCCTGGCAGGTAGATGTTGTTAGCTAACAATATTTGTCATTATTATCTAAAAATAACAAATATAACTATTTAAAATAAATAATATTACTGGAGCAAAAAATTTTTGATTTTGGTTTTTCAACTACCCATCAAGGAAAAACATTTACAAGGTTAGTCAGAAAGGGGGTAGGTACTAATCCGCAGACCACTTAAAGTATCACTGATGACGATCTTAAAGCAAGTGTTAAAATATCAAAATTCGCTAAAAAAAATTTCCATATAAAATGATTTTTATTTTAGTTTTTTCAAAAATTCTTCATTCCTGCTTTAGTTACAAATTCAGAAAATGGTGCTTCTAATTTAAGACCCCAAATATGACCTAAAATGTAAACACAGCTGATCATAACTTGGGATAGATAGATTTTAGGTTTTTTTTTTCGAGATGTTTGATCACCTATTTCTCTTAAACTATTGACTTTTGGAAAAAGTTGTAGAACAAAAGTTGTTCATTATCATGGGTACTTTAACACCCTTTCGGATTAGTACCCCCTTTCCGACTAACCTTGTATATGTCAAATAATACAGTTTATGTTAGTAATAAAACTTAAGCCTATGTTAGTAAAAGCACTTCAGTTGCGCACTACGTCATCCGCTGTGCGATCGTGTGGCACTTGTCCGCGGAAGCGACGGAACACCACTCCCTGCAGCCAAAAGTCCTCTTCCATGACGAGGTGCAGAAGAAAAGTTGGTACTCGCACCACGAATGCCCTGAAGTTGACATTGCGGCGCGATTCCAGCAGCTGCACTCTCGCTGTGTACTTGGTCCTTTGGCGCACGTACTCTTCGATGTCCTCCGCCTTAGTGGTGTAGTGTAGGCGGGAGATGTACACCGGAGTATTCGGCTTCGCGGCACGTATAATTAAGTTGGGCTCCACAGGAGCCGTGCCGCAGTGGTTCTTGAGGGTCCTCTTTTTTTTAAGCCCGGGCGTGTACACATGGTGTCCCAAAAACAGTTTCTACAGCACTTTCCCAGCAGTACTAGGCAGAGTAATGGGCTGATTATGTTTTATAGCTATTGAATTAACACGCATGAGAAATGTTCTTGAATTATCAATTTTGTCTCAAAGACAAAGTAATTTTATTCAGTCAACGCTTATAACTTACAACTTCTACTTACTTATATCTAGAATAAAATTGATTTTTCAATTTGTTATTGTTATTTTATGATAAAGACTTAATGTGTTCTAGTTATGAATCGCAACATTCCTGTAATAGTGTCATGTTCAGAAGCTATCGTCTTCATTCTCAAAGAATAAAATGCATAGGAGGGATTTTTTTCTAAGAAATTCTACTTCTCTCGTATCAGCACGAGCTTTAAGAGAACAGCTCATACCGTGGTGAAAAGATTAGCCAGTCAGCAAGGTTGGTAGCGGGGCTGACTGCCCAGAGTGCGCCCGACGTACTTGAGTACCGTACAACGGGGTTACTTTGGTCAAATTTTTGAGCTTCGTGTGTTTTGTATCTTATATATTTTCGCTTTTAGCTGCTACATCAAAAACATTAAGTATAGACTGAATTAACTGAGATATATAAAATCACATAGACTAGATAAAAGAAAACTACACAGCATAATTTTCGATAAAAAAAGGAGAAATGTTCCTTATCAAAGTCGGACTGTAGGCTTTTATTTTGATAATGCCTGTTTTATCATTCAGTGTCAAAGTAGCCCCAATTAAGACTGGAATTTTGTACATAATCGGGGGTGTGATTTAGTATTTTTTATCCTCGCCATCTAACTGCATTTTCTGTCCTTGTCACGCGTAACGGATATTCCGGTAGGCGTGACGAGGACAGAAAATGCCTCCTCTAAAAACTTCGGAAGCGTGTATCTCCTCTATTTTTTCATCGTTTTTATTTATTTTCTCACATACCGTGTTCTCTCTGTACTTTCTATAAAATAATACTGAATTGTTGTATATTATTAATAGTAGTCAAATACTATCCATTTTTCAAGTAATTCTGTAGTACAGCAGTACCTAACATAACCGTGAATTGGTATGTCTACACCCGTACGCTTTCATGTTCATCTTGCGCTTTCAACTTTCAATTCCTCTTGCGTCAAGCGCATGCAATATTGATTGCAATAAGACGCGAACTAGTATTAGGGCATGCGCTATTGCATGCGCTATGGCGCTTCAGGCATGCGTCAGACGAAAGCGCAAGATGAACATGAAAGCGCACTGGTGTAGTCTATACCATATGATCCATCAAAACACCGATGAAAATTATACAAGCAGTTTTTCAGTTTATTACTTTGCAAATTTAATTACAGGGAAATACAAATACTAATTAAATCATTAAGCTCGGTGCTGGAAAATATTACATCGCCGTAAAATTAATGTTAAAGTTTATCACTTCATTCAATATTGAATCCTTGATCCGATTAAAAATGGCAGGGTGGTGTTTAATATTTTATTATTTAATAACCCCTGACGCAGAAAGAGGGGTGTTATAAGTTTGAAATATTTATCTATCTGTTTGTCTGTCTGTGGCACCGTAGCTGCCACACAAAAAAAAAACTATTTCAATGCGGTTTTTTTCGTTTGAAAGTTGGGTTTAATCGGGATGGTAATTCGACAATTATACAGGGTGTTAACGAATTCGTGTAATTTCTTCAAACCGCGTTATCTACTGGTGACACCGATTGACCCTGCATAGGTTTTTTTCAGAATCAACAAAAAAAAGTTTTCAAAAAATTAGCCATGGTATTCTGTATCTGAGTAATTTTAGTATCCCAAGTTAACTGAATGTGTGGAGCGATATCGCGCTAGTCATGCCTGTCAGTTGTGTCACCGTGCCTTCATTAATTTAAGCATGGCATCGAAATTTTCTATCACATACAATTTTTATTGGGAAAAAAAAAGTTAATTTTTATTTTTAATCAATCTAAATCCCGTACGAGGTTAATCTATACCATTAATAGATCATGTGGTTTGAAAGAATTACACGAATTCGTTAACAGCCTGTATATATACTTTAGCGATGGCCGATTAATACAAAAACTAATCGACTTATTCGATTGTTCAGTTCAGTCGATAAAAGTCGATAACAATTCATGTTAGTCGATTGTTATCGACTGACGGCGCGCAGCAGGCGACAATTACTGATACAGTTACCGTATCAACTTTAACTACTAATTTGTATTGAATTGTGGAGCATTGCACGTATTACTATACTCGTACATAAGTAATTACTAAAAGGTGGTGCGTGCGCCACAATTCAATAGTTAAAAGTCTGTGCGCCACTACTTACAAGTATAACTGCAGTTATTATGCGATTGGCACTAATAGGTTATTTAATTGTCTTCTACTGTCTCAGTGTACATTTAGTAGTTTGTTGCATGTGTCCAAGGTGGAAGGCTTAGCAAAGCAGCTACGGGAGACTGGTGAGAAGATCAGTGACACAGCAGTGATGACAAAGATTCTAAGCACATTACCATCAACATACCGTTCGCTTAGACAAGCATGGTTGTCACTCGATGAAGGTAGACAAACAATTCAAAACCTCACTTCTCGCTTAGTAGATGAAGAAGCCAGCCTTGCCAACGATACGAGTAGTGGTGAGACTGCGTTAGTGACGTCAAAAGGAAATTCCAAATCGAGAAATGGAAATAAACAGAATAGTTCAGATGATCAAAGAAATTCAAGTCATAGATTTGTATGCTACAATTGCAACAAAAGAGGGCATTTCACTAGAGATTGTAGGATGCCAAAGAAAAAGTACAATGATAAGAAACCTTACAGTATGTTGGCATTCAGCACCGAAGGTAACTCATCTGAACATGATGAAGAGGCATGGATACTAGATAGTGGAGCCTCAATGCACATGACCTTCAAGCGTGACTACTTCTGTGAGTTGAATGAGTCTCAATACAACAATTACGTTAAATTGGGTAACAAACGGAGTATCAAAGTATGTGGCGAAGGAACTATACTGATAGATAAACAAGTTAATGGTACATGGGAGAGATGTAGACTTGGGCATGTGTTATATGTACCTGATTTACGGAAAAATCTGTTTTCCGAAGGTGCTGTCACTAGAAGAGGATATGTGATAGTAAAGAATAATGAAAAAGCAATGATAATGAAGAATAATGTTGTTGTTATGAGTGCACAATTAACAGAGAACAATTTATATGAATTGGATGTCAAAACAATCAAACAAGAAAATTGTAATATTGTGCAAACAGATATAAAAGTTTGGCATGAAAGATTGGGACATTTAAATGTCAAGGAACTTCAAAATATGAGTAAGAATGGTGTGATTCCAGTTACATTGAGTGGAAATCAGAATTTTGTTTGTGAAGCGTGCCAATATGGGAAGCAAGCAAGACGCCCTTTCTTGAAATCTACCCGAGGTCCAACACAACCTGGTGAAATTGTGTACAGCGATGTGTGTGGTCCTATAGAAGAACCTTCTGTGTCGGGTATGAAGTACTTTGTACTGTTCAAAGATGGAGCTACAAGCTATCGCCATATTTACTTCATGAAACATAAGAGTGAAGTATTTCAATGTTTTCTGAAGTACAATGCAATTGTGAAGAACAGATTTCAACCTGATTTGCACATACTACATACAGATAATGGTTGTGAATATGTGAACCAAGAATTTACATCATTTCTGGAGAATAAGGGAATAGCGCATGAACGCACTGCCCCGTATACCCCACAGCAGAACGGGAGAGTAGAGAGAGAGATGCGTTCTATCATGGAAACTGCTAGAACAATGTTATATGCAAAGGACATTCCCTTAAACATGTGGGCAGAAGCCGTCAACTGTGCAATATATTTGTTGAATAGAAATACATCAAGCCAGACGGGAGATGTTACACCATTTGAACTGTGGTATGGAGTAAAACCTAACTTACAACATATCAGAATATTTGGATCCATTGGTTATGTACATGTACTAAAAGAAAAGCGAAGGAAGCTTGCGAAGAAAAGTGTGAAGATTTTGTTAGTTGGATATGACCATGATAATTACAGAATGTATGATCAAAATACCAGGAAGATTACAGTATCGCGGGACGTGAAGTTTGATGACTGTAGTACACCTAAAGAAAAACAAAATTTTGTAGAAATGAGAGTTGAACAAGAAGGAAAAGAACATTCGACAATGTCTACCTCACGGAGTGAGTTTCAACATCAACGCAATGTACCTGAAGAAATCTCTTCTGATGATAGTATGAAGAGTTTAGAAGATATAGATGAAAGTTATATCCCTCCAAAAGGTATACATTTGGAACAGGAGGAACAGAGAAAAATCACGTTACGTCCACGTCCTCGTCGAGATAATAAGTTAGAAGCTAATTTCACAGAGTTGGAAATACCTAACACTTATGAAGAAACGATGAATAGTCCAAATTCTCATCTATGGAAGAAAGCTGTGGCTGAAGAGCTTCAGTCACATGAAGAAAATCAAACTTGGATACTGACTGATCGAACTGAGAAGAAGCCTGATTCTTGTAAATGGGTGTTCACCATAAAGAAGAATAAATATGGAGAAATAGTACGATTCAAAGCACGACTGTGTGCACGAGGATTCACACAAGTCAAAGGTTTGGACTATAATGAGACTTTTTCCCCCACTAGCAGGTACGATTCCATCGGGGTGCTGCTTAGCATCGCTGCGAGAGACGAATTACAGATTGAGCAATTTGATGTGAAGACGGCTACAAGAAGAAAGAAGAAGAAAAAGATACATGGAGGTGCCAGAGAGATTGGAAACTCAGTCTTCAAAAGTATGTATGTCAATGATCCAGGTCCTTCACATGTTACAGCTGTGAAAAGAATTGTGCGTTATTTAATTGATTCTAAAGATATGTCTATTGTTTATAAAGGTAATGTTGAATTAGTTGGCTACTCAGACTCTGACTTTGCAGGTGATTTGGACACTAGGAAATCTAATACAAGTTATATATTTTTAATGAATGGTAGATATAATTTTATCAGAGAGAATGTTGCAAAGGAAATTGTTGATATTAAATATGTTGAGAGTTCAAATCAGTTGGCTGATTTCCTGACTAAAGTTTTGCCGGTAAATAAATTTAATTCAACGAGAGATAAGATGATGAGAAATGTTTAACGTGGCTAGTGTTTAATGTTTGTGAAATGAAATTGTTATGTCTACCTTATAAATTTAAGTGGGAGTGTTGAATAAATATAAATTTATAAGATAGACCATAGACGTCTGTGGTCTAGTGGTTCGAGCACCGGACTGCTGATCACGAGGTCGTGGGTTCGATTCCCACAGGACACAAATATTTATGTGATGAACATAAGTGTTTGTGTTGGTCTGGGTGTTTCTTATGTATTATAAGTATGTATTTACAAAAAAAAAGTATATAAGTATTGTATCCATTGTCTAGTACCCATAGTACAAGCTCTGCTTAGTTTGGGACTAGATGGTGCTGTGTAGAAAATGTCCCAAAAATTATTATTATTATTATTTTGTATCTCTTTCAGTTCACGGCTCATCTTCCGTGCGGAAGATGTCCGGTCCTTTGGAAGGCATACACGGGGACACAGGTCCAACGCGCAGAGGCCCCTTTGAGAACTTTAATCTAAAATGGGGTGGGGCACCAACCGGGGACTATCCACGGCTGCACTATTGGAGTACAGTCATGGACCGTCCTAGGTGGGTGCAAGACTATTGTAAAATATGGTGAAAAATATCTGGTCTATGGGAAGGGGTGTTAGGTGGACTTGATAACTTCTATTGCCGGAAGAAAACGGCGTCTGCCTTTCAAGCTTTAAATTTGAAATATATTGGCAGACGGTGACTCGCCAGCTCACTAGCTGGGCCCCCTGAAAAGCCGCCAGTACATAGGCGAAGGGGGCAACAAACGTGTGAGCGGCTAAGGGTGTAGAGAGGTGTGGCCCCGGTTTCGCCGTCGCGGGTCTAAAAGACCCGGAGTGGGTTTCCCCGCTATTACGCCTTTAGACACTTCCACCCCCGAGCATATAGCTCTGGCGGCCCCCCTCTGGCCGGCCGATAAAGGCAAGACAGAGTTGAGAATCCTGCGGGCACTCTTGGGGTTCCACTCCAGCCAGCCAATAAAGGCAAACTGGAGACGAGGCCCTGGCCGAATCTCTGAGGCAATAAGGTACGCAGTGTCGCCACTCACCAACAGCTCGCCACAAGCTGCCCTGCGGTTTGTAAGCTTTTCAGTAGACCTCATGATACATTTTTTATTATATGATGGAGTTGTAGAAAGCTAATCTAATGTACCCTCCGGTTTTACGTTAATCTCATGATGAGGTAACGCCTTTCCCAGAGGGGATTATTATTATTATTATTATAGAAACTTTTTGGTTGAAGAATGTCTTCATAAAGTTATGCATTTTGTTTCCGTGTTTCTGACACTGGTGACGTTGCTGTCTTTCCTTTGGTATACGAATGTCATGTCATATGTGTTCATTAAATTATCGTGTTTATAGAAATCTAACGTGACTTTTATTGAAATACTGCCGAAATCCAATAAAAGTTTTATTTAACGTGTTTGTGTGTAAGTATGTGCCAAATTGTTTACTTATTCTTATGGATCTCTGGTCTGAAATAAAGATTTATTATTATTATATTAAGTCTACACCAGTGCGCTTTCATGTTCATCTTGCGTCTTCATCTGAGGCATGCGTGAAGCGCCATAGCGCATGGCAATAGCGCATGCCTTAATACTAGTTCGACAAAAGCGCATGCCCCTAGCGCACGCTAATCCGTCTATTGTATGTCGACTGACGACTGACCGAGGCGCACCGGTGTAGACGATAAGCTGCATGCGTCTTATGGCAATCAATATTGCATGCGCTTGACGCAAGAGGAATTGAAAGTTGAAATTGCAAGCTGAACATGAAAGCGCACTGGTGTAGACATACCAAACATGAGCCTATAGTGAATAAAGAATAAAAACTCAACGAATAACAAACAAGAACAATAGAACTCGTACAGATCAAGTCGCCAGAACACAAGAACGCTTTGAAGAGACCCCTACGCGGAGCAAGCACGTTTGAACACGAAAGAACGCTGTAGGCAGCTGTTCGCACGCTCGCGCGCCGTTTACATAGAAAATTCCTAGAATATTCCATAGAATCCCCGCGAACAAAGGATAGAATAGCGAAAGAATACTCTGTCTCTGGTTAAGGCGCTTCCCCACCGAAAGTGGCGCCACTTCAGAAAAAAAGCATTATTTCTGTCAATACAAAACCTATTGAAAGGAGAATGCCCATATCCCGTACCACATAGCGTCACAAGTACATTAACACCGAAAATAATGTTTTATTTATGTGTAAAATGTACTGATTTTTAACCGTCTTTTTTAACCGCATTAAAAAAATATCAAATAAAAGATAATAAATAATTAACAATTACCTACTTCCGCAAAAATGGCGTAACTATCATAATAAAAGTTCATTTCCGAAAACGTTTTCGTTCCGATTACAGTTGTCAATTATTTTCGCTATCAAGGTAAGTAAATCTACAAGATCATATAATAGAAAATAATTAATTCGATTTAATCATTTTATTTTATGTCACCATTTTATTAAAAAACATTGCGTATTTCAGATATTATTCAAAACACCTACAGTCAAGGAGTTTCGGAATATAGTGTATAGTCCATGTTTCGGAACACCGAATTATGGAACTGTCAGTATCAATGTCAATTTGATTAAGGCGTTTTGATATTTGTTTTGTATCAACCAATGTTTTTTTGCTGCGTTTAAGTCGTTCTAGTAGTTTTATTGAATACTTAATTAATTCACTACGTCTGTAATAACTATTGATAGTGTTGAGATAGTGACTCTTGTTTCCTGGCGTATCGATATAGTGACTCTGAAGTTTATAATAACAGAGCTGCTAGACATCTAATGGATGATTTTAAAATATCTTGTGCGCTATTAAATATATACCACAAGCTCATTGAAGACCCACCAGAAGCAGCACTTTATGTCACTATTGTAAAGGCCAGGCATTTACTACCGAATCATTTGTCAGATTTTGTCAACCGTGAAAATATGAACAGAAGGAGTGCGATATTTCTAACGATTGATGGAAATATTATATTATGGATAACAAAGGATGGAAATATACGACTGAAGATACTGCCCGTGCACGGTAAGTTGACCTGAGCGCGTAACGTCACAATATAGGCGAGAACAGCAAGCGTGCGGGCGGGCGCATTCGAAGTAGTCCGGGTTTGAACTTATCGCGCACGTGTAGTATATCTATAATATGCAATGCACTTCTCAGCAATGCGGCCTAAAACGCATACCTATATGATAAATAAATAATAGTAATCACGACTATTACAAGTTGCAAAAAAATATAATCAGGCATTTTCTAACTTTTTTGAATATTTCGAAAATGTGGTTAAATATTGATAAAATCTTGTTGGTAGTGAAAAGTTAAATAAAAACTAGACTCTTGAGAGTAAATTTGGTTTGACGCAAGTTGGTACGGATCCCCATACAAAAATGGGCATTCTCCTTTGGTACGTACAACATTTTTTTAGTCAAGTGTTGTAGAAATTTTCGAACACCGAATTTTCGAGAGGCCAATTCTTCTAACAGAACCGTTGATCAATCGCAATTGAACCGAAGTCAAAACGTTCATTCAAACAGTTTTCGTTTAAATGAAACTGTCAATTTGTTTTACAACAAAAACAAAACCAAACATTTTGACAGTTCTCGTTATCGAAAATTGATTGACGGTTGTAATTCGTTTGCGGTTTGGTTACAATTTTGTTCGTAGAATTCGCTTTCTGCACTCATCAATTCCTTGACAGACGTGGCGATTATTCGTCAATACTGTTAATTAATGCAATCTATGAAGAGGGCACTTTATACCACATCGCAAAACCTAAACTCAACTACGTAAGTTCAAATAAAAATAAAATGTATTGCCAATCAAACAAACATCCAGAATGATATAAAATACTAAAAAGTAGTAAAACTATTTCAGATGCAATGGAAATTGAACTAAAACGAACAGAATTAAAGTTTCCAATCCCAAAGCATTTTAATTCTAAAAACATTAGACGTGAACGTTCAAACTCAATTAATAAGATATCCAGCAATTTTTTCTCTCTTTTTAAATTAAGGAATTTAATTATACATGCAAGCTTTTAGCTCTTAATTTTATATTACAGTATCTACGTGCTGTAGTATTTCTGAAATCTAATTAATTAGTCAAAGAACGGATTTCTTTGATTTTTTACAATACTTTACTTTTTATAAATATCTGCTGAAAGAGCAAGCATTTTTCTTCGTGAAGTGCAAACGATGATTTTTTGAATATTTGTTAGTTTCCTTCGTTAAAATTTTGATTGGAAACATTTGTTTTTTTTTTTCGTTTTCTTTGCTTGAAATGCTTGATTTTCTTTTAGTTCTGGTTTTTTGGAAAGCAATTTGGTCACATCTATTTTATTGAATCTTTCGAATGAGCGGTTCTGTTTGTCTGAGTAGCTCGTTACTCTAGTGGTCGCAAGCACAATTGGGTATTGATCCGGGCAGTTTATTTTTATGCGTTTGATATTTTTTTACACTTTGACATTAAGATATAACATAACTCTGGATTGTGCTTTGTTGGTTTAAGCTGATAGATTGGCGTAGAATTGCATTTTTTACTATTGCATGCTATATGGCAGAATAAAGCTGCACAAAGGTTGTTTTTATTACAATGTTCTTGTAACACCTCATCATCATCTGCCTAGCCTTTTCCCAACTATGTTGGGGTCGGCTTCCAGTCGAACCGGATGCAGCTGAATATCAGTATTTTACATGGAGCGACTGCCTATCAGACCTCCACAACCCAGTAACTGGGTAATACGATACTCTTGGTAAGACTGGTTGTCAGACTTTCTGGCTTCTGACCAACAGTAACGACTGTCAAAGATCTACAAATGACAGCCGGGACCAACGGCTTTACGTGCTTTCCGAGGCACGGAGGAAACTCGCTATGGTAAATTGTCACCCATCCACAGACCAACCTCGGCAAGCGTGGCTTAACCCGGAAGACCGGTCTATGCGGCTGTAATTATTTAGCCACGAGCTCCTCGGTCTATGCGGCTGTAATTATTTAGCCACGAGCTCCTCCGTTCTTGTAACACCTACTTGACCTATATTCTTGAATTGAATTGTTTTTTTTAAGTATTTTTTTTCTGTTTAGTTATGCGTCTTCATTGTCCTCTCCAAAAATAGTTATTAGCTTTTTACGACACTAATAAAGAGAAATTCGTATTATTATTCCTATTCGTAGCTGATAATTTAAACTGTCAACAAAAATAAAAACAGTCCAAATTACTTGCACTGATATCCAAATATGCGACGCGAATTCGCGTCCTAGCGGTCGAGGAGTCAACATATCCTGAGGATGCCCCGTGCAGGGCCGAAACACGTGTCGTGTATTGGTTTGGTTGCCTGTTGCATTATTTTTTAACTCTTTCTGCATGTGCTAATACTTGTGGGCGGGAGGGTGGTGCTGCATACTGCATCCAAACTAGCGATCTTGTTTAGCGGAATTAAATCTAAATATTCTATTTGCATATTTGTATGTCATGGATTTCCGCAAAGCAACGCCTGATTCCATCATTTGCACTGATATCATCAAGCATAATCAGCCCATTACTGTTCCACTGCTGGGCACAGAAGTCCAATTCTATTAATACAATTGTTGCCAGATCGCAAACGAACCACAACCGTTAGTCAGTTTTCGTAAACAAAAACTGTCAAAATGTTAGGTTTTATTTTTGTTGTCACACAATTTGTAAACGATTGTGAAGAAAATCTGTCTTAGGCTGAAGCCAGACGAGCGTAATTTACGCGGCTCAAAATGAGTCTGCGTAATTTTTTAGAAGGAATTAGTAAGTAAATCCTTCTAAAAAATTACGCCAAGTCAGACGAGCGTAATTTACAGGACGCAAAATGAGTCTGCGTAATTTTTTAGAAGAATTTAGCAAGTAAATTCTTCTAAAAAATTACACCGAGAAAGACGAGCGTAATTTACGCGGCTCAAAATGAGTCTGCGTAATTTTCTAGAAGGATTTAGTAAGTAAATCCTTCTAAAAAATTACGCCAAGTCAGACGAGCGTAATTTACAGGACGCAAAATGAGTCTGCGTAATTTTTTAGAAGAATTTAGCAAGTAAATTCTTCTAAAAAATTACACCGAGAAAGACGAGCGTAATTTACGCAGCTCAAAATGAGTCGGCGTATTTTTTTAGAATGATTTACTAACAAAATCCTTCTAAAAAATTACGCAGACTCATTTTGCGTCCTGTAAATTACGCTCGTCTGGCTCTGCGTAATTTTTTAGAAGGATTTACTTACTAAATCCTTCTAAAAAGTTACACAGACTCATTTTGAGCCGCGTAAATTACGCTCGTCTTTCTCGGTGTAATTTTTTAGAAGAATTTACTTGCTAAATTCTTCTAGAAAATTACGCATACTCATTTTGCGTCGTATAAATTACGCTCGTCTGTCTTGGCGTAATTTTTAGAAGGATTTACTTACTAAATCCTTCTAAAAAATTACGCAGACTCATTTTGCGTCCTGTAAATTACGCTCGTCTGGCTCGGCGTAATTTTTTAGAAGGATTTACTTACTAAATCCTTCTAAAAAATTACGCAGACTCATTTTAAGCCGCGTAAATTACACTCGTCTTTCTCGGTGTAATTTTTTAGAAGAATTTACTTGCTAAATTCTTCTAGAAAATTACGCATACTCATTTTGCGTCCTATAAATTACGCTCGTCTGTCTCGGCGTAATTTTTTAGAAGGATTTACTTACTAAATCCTTCTAAAAATTACGCAGACTCATTTTGAGCCGCGTAAATTACGCTCTTCTGGCTTCAGCCTTAATGAACGGTTCGGTTGCGTTTGATAAACGTATCTTTTAGTATAATTAGCCCTCAGGCCTCTTCTCATATAAGAAGGCTTTAGGCCTTAGTCTGGTGCGGGATGACGGCCTACACACCATCATAATATTTTTTTTATTATATTATATAAATTAAATTAAATTAGATAGATAGGTATATTGATATTGATATTAATAATTTGTATATTAAGCTTCCTCTCTCCTAATATTTTTGCTGTGCCCGACAGGGTCCATAATGATCTCATTTTTTTAAGTTACCACCTAAGTCTACATTGTGGAATGCAATAAACTTATTGAGTATAATATATTTCCACCTAACTCACCGATATACACGTAACATAGTACCCACTAAAGCCTTTTTCCACAAAGTGGCCCCACTGGCACTGCTTTGTGCTGTTCCATTGTCTAGAGCCGTCAGTGAGACTACAAAGAAAATTTTATTTTTAAAACGCTTATAGCCCAGAATTTATATAGCTGCTGGAATAGCTTGGGTGTTTTATGGTGTTATGATTTTGGTAGCATTGGATTTTTCGGGGTAGGTTAGTATTCCTGGTTCCTTGTTTTGGTTTCTAAAACAGCACACGTAATCGCTATAGCTTTGATTTTGACTAGTCAACAATTTACATAGCAACATTATGTATTAATAATCCGACTTCTCCACAACTATGTACCACGCAATTGTTGCATTGTCAAAATTCAAGCTATTAAAATTACGAAAGTGATACGAAATTTGGATACGGTTATGCTTGTTTCCCACGGTGCGTGATAGCGCGCACCGCGACGCACGAGCTCGCACCGACGCACCATGGGAAGAGATAAGACTTGCCCGTGGTAACGCGGACGCGTGCGGAGCGTTGCGCTGTATCCACCACGAGTAGGTAAATTCAAAGGTGTGGTGCGAGTTCTCATTCACTTGGTATTTTTGAATGAAAAAATGGCTTCGAATCACTTACCCACATAATGTAGCTTCCCACGGTGCGTGATTTTACGGATGATACCACGCACAGCCGGTGCGCGCTACCACGCACCGTGGGAAGCCAGCTTTAGAAGTTTAACCTTTATAATTGGAACTATGACATAGAAACACATGGACCAAGGACGAAAACAAAATTTACGAAAAAAGGGTCCTGAGTTTACATACACCACCAAAGCAAGCGTTAAGGCACATCACCACATAAACTTAGAAATACCAACAAACTAATTAAAATCTTATGTCGTCATCACAAAGACTAATTTAACTTACAACCATTGACATTTTGTCTTCTTTTTTTCGGTTTTGAGCACTGAATCGAGGTCCTTGTGTTTCTACGTCAATGCTTGGAACCCAACAGAAGGTTTGCGTAAGTAGTGATTGTAGGACTAAGGCCTCGTTCAGGGCGACGCGGGGCGTTGCGCGATGCGATCAGCGTCGCGTTGCACACACAAATACAAACATGGTACTGTGTAGTTTTGTTTATGAAGACGCGGGGCGTCGTGCGGCGCGTACTGCGGTGCGTGGGGAATGGCGATGGCCGCCGCGGCCGCTTCAGCGGACACCGCAGCTTCCGATTTTGGCAGTCTTCTTTGGACATCTCACAACGCAGACGTGTCGTTACAATGGAGTATGATTTCAGAGACATAGTACTAGAAGATAATTGTAACATACAACAAGCTCGATCGCCTTCGATGCCAAAAACAAACTGACACACGCGTACGACGCGACGGTGACAGCCGCGGCATACACGGCGGCGCGGTGGCCGTCGCGTGCCCCGCTGCGTAGCGCTCAATACCAAACAAAACGCGCGCGTCTCCTCTATCAGCCGCCATCTCAGTACTCACTTCTTTCTTACCAATATCAGCCTTCACACAATCCATCCATCTTTTCTATGATCTACTCTACTCTATATCCATTCACAGTCATATTACACTTTGTGTCTTTATCATCATCATCTGCCTAGCCTTTTCCCAACTACATATGTTGGGGTCGGCTTCCAGTCGAACCGGATGCAGCTGAATATCAGTATTTTACATGGAGCGACTGCCTATCAGACCTCCACAACCCAGTAACTGGGTAATACGATACTCTTGGTAAGACTGGTTGTCAGACTTTCTGGCTTCTGACCAGCAGTAACGACTGTCAAAGATCTACAAATGACAGCCGGGACCAACGGCTTTACGTGCTTTCCGAGGCTTTGTGTCTTTATAAATTATACAGGGCGTCCCACGACTTTGCCACATGGAGGGGAAGTACCTTAAATACTGTTGATAGAAAAATTTACTGAATGAAGACTTCATTTTTATTTTAAAAACAATACGAACTGCGTTCAAAGAATTTTAAAAAATCACCTGTCTGATCCGGGAATCGAACCCGCTAAATGTGAAAACAAAAAAAACTGCAATTTTATTGTACTAATCGAAAGGCTCTATCAGATACATTTATTTCTTCCAAATAACATTGCATCTAAAATAAAAGGAACACCATGAAATTTAACATTTATTTGAAATAATAAGACAGGTTGAACTGTGCAACTTACAATCAATTTAATTTATTAAATGCTTAAAATGTGTCTCTTCCTCTTGTACTCGTATACAAATTGTAACTCTGTTAATAATCTCGCTTACCATTGATTTATTTATTTTTTCATGGTGAATATTTAAATAACACCTACTTCGAAATAGTAATAAAGCAGAAAGTAGTACATAAAGTCAGTCGTTATAAGCACGACATAGTCAGAAAAAATGCTATTCATTATTCTGAACAAAATTTTAAATTAAATGTAAAATTTATGGAGTTCCTTTTATTTTAGATGCTATGTTATTTAGAAGAAATAAGTGTATCTAATCGAGCCTTTCGATTAGTACAATAAAATTACAGTTTATTTTGTTTTCATATTTAGCGGGTTCGATTCCCGGTTCAGACAGGTGATTATTTAAAATTCTTTGAATGCAGTTCGTATTGTTTTTAAAATAAAAATGAAGTCTTCATTCAGTATTTTTTTCTTTCTACAGTATTTAAGGTACTTCCCCTCCATGTGGCATAGTCGTGGGACGCCCTGTATAATTCCGGATTCGTTCTCTTTAAATAAATTCCGGATAGGTCAATCATTACTCGCATAGTTGTACAAATTCGGAAACACGAAGATTGCCGAGGCGCACAACTTAAATCGCAGTACTGTAAATGCATTAATTACGTTCCTTATAGCTTCGTTCTGCAGAACACTGCAATATGATAATTCACTCAACCAATCCCAGTCTATGTAGATAGAAACTACGATTCCAATTAAATTCAAGAGAAGCAGCGCTGCATTGCTAATTTCAAAATGATTTACAACTATAGAAAAGCTAGGAAGTTACGCTACTTTTAAATAAAACGGATGTTGTATCTCAGCGACATATCCAGCACACTCTATCTCCCTCCTACTTGTCGTTTCCTGTTTGAGAATAAACTAAGCGTTTGTTACTTTAGTGACGATGGCATTTTGCAATGGTCTTGTCATTTTGTAATATAGTGCCGTCCGATTTCTAAAAGATTGTTAAGTGACATTACCTGAGTATTATACACCGTGGACCCGAGGTACCCGAAAGATTTTAACCACGCCTTTCTGATGGTACTTACTATGGGTCAAATGTTATATCAACAAAAGACCAATTCAGTCATTTTTAAAGATAATAAATCAATTGACTTTAGTACTTCCTTGTAAACAATACATTGGGTTGAACTGGCAACATTTATAAATTATCATATGAGTGGATAAGAATTCTCATTAAAAGTTACACAATGAGCTTAGAAGTAGCCCAATCATTTGGTATAACAAAAACATCTGTATGTCTTCAGAACTTCTAGAGACATTTTCCACGTTTTTGCTCACAACTCAAAATTAGGTTTCACTTTCATAAATCGGACGTCAGTGCATCACGGAACAAAGAGTTCTTATGGAATACTCGCTTTGATTCAGGGGTTTGCTCGCGTGAATTTTGTTTCTGAGTAAATGGCTTAAACGAGGCTGTTACGGTATTGCCTCTGTCTCTTTGAGTGTACTTTCGTTGGACCGTTTCATTTAGTGGATCATTTGATTTGTCCGAAGCGGTAGAGGATAAGACTGACGTAAAACGTCTGTTTAACCGATATCGTCCCGCGCGACGATCCGGATCGTCAGTGCCATTGTTTATCTATTGTGTCTACTCGTATTATTACAGTACTTGATAAGTTAAAACGTTTTCTCTTCATAGTAAAGAGAGTGAAAATTTTACCAAAAATATATGTTTTTACCTCATTTGATTTGTTTTTATTTAAATTAATAAAGGCTGCTGTAAAAAAATACATTCCAAGGATAATTTATAACGTATGTACTTAAATTCTCTCAAGCTAATTGAATGGAATGTCAACGATTGTTTTTTCAAAAGATAGGTTAATTATGCTCTAATGAATTGGTTATTATTACATTCTGTCAAAAAAGTATCGGGAATGGATAATTTGTTTATGGTTCCAAATTCTTTTTTTTTTATTGGCACTAGGTACTGTTTTCCATTTTGGCGCGGAGTATGTGTTGCATCTGATAATTAGATTCAATACAGTGCTGTTTTTAATTAGATTATATTTATTGTGTATTGCGAATTTCATAATGGACAAAAACATCGAACAAAGAGTTTGTCTTAAATTTTGCTTCGCCAATGGAATTTCGTGTTCGGAGTCACTGAACCCAACATTCATGAAACGCATTGTTGCTGGTGACGAGACGTGGGTTTACGAGTTTGTCATGCAAGCTAGTCAACAAGCTTCGGTGTGGCGCCTTTCAACTGAACCGAAACCGATTAAACCACGCCTAAGTCTATCAAAAGTCAAAGTCATGTTGACTATATTCTTTGACTATCACGGTGTTGTAAACTCGGCATTCTTGCCGGAAGGAAATAAAGAATATTAAATATTTGAGCGTTATGCGGCGTTTAATAGAGATTACAGAGCCAACTCGACGAAAAAGGCTAGATTTGTGGAAAGAAAATTCTTGGATTTGCATCGCGATAATGCGTCTTCGCACAAGGCCATCATTGTGAAAGAATTTTTGACCAAAAACTCAACAAATACCATCGAGCAACCAACTTATTCACCAGATATGGCTCTAGCCGACTTCTTTCTTTTTCCTAAATTTAAATTACCACTTCGTGGCACCAGTTTACATTCGGTAGAAGACATAAAGGAGAATTCACGGATTATTCGTTGGCGTAAGTGTATCGTTTCTGAAGGAGCATACTTTGAAAGCGATAAAATAAAGGATGAATAACTAACATTTTGTGTATTATTGATCTTTTCCCGGTACTTTCTTGACAGAGTAGTATATTGTACCTATTACAATATTAGATAAAAAATAGCAGCAAAAACAAGAGCACCCGGGCCGTTTGAATGTGTCATTTTCCATATTGATATTTTTTTGATTTGGTGTTATCCTTAAATCATTACCAGTGATCGGAAAAAGGTGAGCCAATTTACCTAAACTTCAAAGAACAGAGACAAGAAGCGGAGACTTCCTTACGACAACATTTTTATTCGGGGGAATTCTCCCTGGTTTCGGGACATCACTAAAGTACATTTAATATTGATGTTATTAATACAGAAAACAGTTGAATTCGTTTCCTGTTTTTTTTTTTTTCAAAATTTACACAAAACCAGTTGACACGTTTTTTATTGTTTTCAAAAAAAGAGATTTTTTATTGTTTTCAAAAAAGGAGATTGTCTTTTATTTTTTGAAAACAATAAAAAACGTGTCTACTGGTATTGTGTAAATTTTAAAAAAATCAAAAAATCTGTTGTCAAAAAAGTGGAGACTTCAAGAGAAGTCTCCACTTTTGGTATCTGTTCTATGAAGTTTAGGTAAATTAGCTCACCTTTTTCCGATCACTGATCATTACAGATGTGACATGTAAGAAGATGTGTGTTGAATTTTGATTTTGAATGTCAATTAAGTACAGTAATGTTAGTAAGAAAATTACCTCTGATGATGTCTTGGAATGTAGGTTAGGTAGGTTGTATACAGCGTGTCCCAGAAAGTAGTGTCAAGCGGAAGTCCAGAGGTAGTACAGCCTTTGAGGTACCCAAATCACCCCCATGTATGTTCCGCGATTTTTTGTAGTTTTCGAGTTATGAATGTTTTTCATGTTTTTTAATCAAACTCTGACTATAACGACATTTTTGATTGTAGTGACGTGAATAGTTGAGATACATGAGTAATTTTTTTTTCTAAATTAGCTGATTAGTGACCTTTTCGAATGCATAAACATATGTAACCATAGATGTAACGAATGCGTTACAAAAAAATATTGAATTCTCATAAAGTTTAAATCCTGCGTGTTTCCTAAATCTTTGTGGGTGATTTAAAAATAAATCTCCCTAAACTTTTTTCGTCAGATGTATTTTAAAAACTTATCAATTTTATCAGCTATTTATCCTGTAAATTACATTGAGCTATCTCTACGACATCACAATAAAAATTTCATTCAAAGCATACAATATCGAAAATTCCAGTTGTAAAAGGGTGAACGAAAAATTGATTAAAACTAACTGAAAACTTCTTTTTTAGTAACCCTCGACGCAAAAAGAGGGGTGTTATAAGTTTAACATGTGTGTCCGTGTGTCTGTCTGTGGCATCGTAGCTCCTAAACGGATTTTGATTTAGTTTTTTCTTTTGTTTGAAAGGTGACTTTATTGAGAGTGTTCTTAGCTATGATTCAAGAAAATTTGTTCAGCCGTTTGAAGATCATCAGCTCTTTTCTGGTTGTTGAAGGGATATGAGCAACTTCTACTGGCCTGATCGATTCGAAATTTACTATCCTGTGACTTCAATGATATTGATGACATGTGACAAGAAGGAGGTCATTACAACTTATCATAAACTTAAAGAATCAATAGGCACACAATACCTCTACTGTAAGTTGGGTATCATGCTGTTTCAGATGATGCTTGAGTATCAGGTCAAGGTTACCATGTTATTGTAATATCATTGAAGTCACAGGATAGTAAATTTCGAATCGATCAGACCAGTAGAAGTTGCTCATATCCCTTCAACAACCAGAAAATAGCTGATGATCTTCAAACGGCTGAACAAATTTTCTTGAATCATAGCTATAAGAACACTCTCGATAAAGTCACCTTTCAAACAAAAGAAAAAATTAAATCAAAATCCGTTTAGGAGCTACGATGCCACAGACAGACACACAGACATACACGTTAAACTTATAACACCCCTCTTTTTACGTCGAGAATTACTAAAAAAGACGTCATTAGTTAGTTTTAATAAATTTTTCATTCACCCTTTTACAACTGGAATTTTCGATATTGTATGCTTTGAATGAAATTTTTATTGTGATGTCGTAGAGATAGCTCGATGAAATTTACAGGATAAATAGCTGATAAAATAGACAAGTTTTTAAAATACATCTGATGAAAAAAGTTTAGGGAGATTTATTTTTAAATCACCCACAAAGATTTAGGAAACACGCAGGATTTAAACTTTATGAGAATTCAATATTTTTTTGTAACGCATTCGTTACATCTATGGTTACAAATGTTTATGCATTCAAAAGAGTCACTAATCAGCTAATTTAGAAAAAAAAATTACTCATGTATCTCAACTATTCACGTCACTATGATCAAAAATGTCGTTATAGTCAGAGTTTGATTAAAAAACATGAAAAACATTCATAACTCGAAAACTACAAAAAATCGCGGAACATACATGGGGGTGATTTGGGTACCTCAAAGGCTGTTCTATCTCTGGACTTCCGCTTGACACTACTTTCTGGGACACGCTACTGAAGCCAAGCTATCCATCTCAATTCAAGACAGGCCACTCAAAGAGAGAAGCAGATTATGGGAAGAAAGAGATCCACCACCTCACCTTGAAGCCCCAGGCACACCTGCCTCCCGGCAGTGAACTGCGGTGGCCGATCTGGAAGGCATTGAATCGACTGCGCACCCAAGTAGGCCGCTGCAAACATAACTTGGCGAAATGGGGCATATCTTAGACATATCTGACAACCAGTGTGGTTACGAAGCTACTGATCAGACAATGTCCCACATGCTGGAGTGTCCCGATTTTTTTTTGTGGTAAAATCCTCATCGATTCCCTTCGCCTGGGGAAGGCGAAAGGTTATGCCGGACTCTTACCGGCTAAAAACCCACGGTGTTCCTTCTCCTGACCCTTGGCCGGGGTCATGGGATTCGCAGCTGCATGCACCGCAACCCCGGCAGGTCTCGGTCCGCCAGCCCCTGGCGGACCTCTCCTTCTGTGGGGCCTTGCCCCACGTCCTCCTGAGAGGCGCGCATGGAAACATGCGCGCCGCCTTCTCGGGCCTGTTACTGGTCGGGCGACGAGTTCACCTGCACCCCTGACGATCTGATTAGCATCTCAGACGCGGCAATAGACGTGGCCACCTACTGGACCCAAGTGGTATAATGTATCATTAGATGTATCATCGATACGAGAAAAAGAAGAAGACCCATCTTGTCATTATCCACTGCTAATCACAGCATAAGCACAATCAACCCCTTGCTGGCCCACTTCTGGGCACAAACCTTTTTCTCAGAATGAGAAAGGTTTATAAAAATATTGAATCGGGTCTTCTCGCGTAACAAACTTTAAGAGGCACAAAATACCTTTTATCCCGACGTTTCGGCCGAATTTCACCGGCCGTGGTCACGGGTAGACTGAAGTGGCGGAGCAGTTGTCATCTTCGTGAAGCAAGGGCATTTTCATCTACCCTCACTTGATCTTGATTTTTTATAAAGTTATCGTCGGTACTTCGACACACCACACTAACGACGTCTTTACACTTGCCTAAACCGTCCCGTTGAAAAAAAGAAAGGTTAGGTCTTAGGCTGCAAACTCGGAACGGCGGCGCGTGCAGCGGAGCGTTCCAGCGTGTAATGTCGCGTGCAGCGTCGCGTTCAACGTGCACGCAACTAGTTTTCGCTATAGCGTGCGTGCGAGCGGGGCGTCCAAGTGCGTCGACCAATCGGAGGCCCCCATTCACACACACCGCTTTTACTGTAAAATCTTGACAGACTGAACAAAATATCAGTTGTACACGCTCGTTAAAACGCCGAACACTGATCACGCCTCTTAACTACACGCTAAAAACGCTGCTACGAATACACCAAAAGACAAGTCCATACGTTCAGTGGTCGAGAGTGCACGCTCAAAACAACGCCCGCTGCACGCACCGCCGCTCCGAATTTGCAGCCTTAGTCCACACGCTGACCTAATGCGGGTTGGAGGACTACACATACTATTGAGAACTTTTTGGATCCCTCTGAGGCCCTTCTCATTCTGAGAAGAAAATCGTGCTAAATGCTCGGCTGATTATGTTTATGCATATGATAGAAAATAATCACACAGTGGATATAATTTATCTCTAAAATCATGTCACTCACCCTATTTGGGTCGAATCTGACTGTTACAACATTCTGGAACTATCTGTACTGTTTTGGGCACCCTGGGAATAATCCATCACTTATTGCTAGATATAGATCGATTGCCTAAACCTATACGTTTTGTTTGCTTGTTATTCGAAGAGTATTATATTGACCACAGATTGTTTCTGATTATCTAGATTTGTTTGGAACTTTTGATATATTGATATAAATTTATTTATTGTCTGTTTATATTATATATAAAATATGTTTATAGGATATATTTATTTATTTGTGTTTTAGGTTTATTCAGATTATTTAATTTAATGTCGTCTTATTTATTGTTACACCGCGAATCATCGACATAGACATAGACATCGCCATATCGAATGTCAAATCAACGAATATCAATTGATCGAACACTATAAATCGAATGTCCAAATAGTCGAACGTTCATTTCATCGAATAGTTAATAAATCGAACATTCAATAAATTGAACACTCAATACATCGAGTGTTCAAAATATCGAATGTTTGTTTGATCGAACGTTTAAAATATCGAATGTTTGTTTGATCGAACGTTCAACGCATCGCATATTCATTACATCGAAAAATCAACACACTGATTACTTATTATATTGAATATTTAAAAACACTTGCATGGGTTTGAACCCGCAACCCGATGCTTAACAAGTGGGTCTGTAATCTCAGGGCCAATACGACATTTAATTTAATTTAATAACTAACTAACAAACAAAAAAAAGATTAAGCAGTCTTTTTCTTCGACATAGCCGTAATTTTTGTGTACTGATATTCAATATAATAAGTAGTCAGTATGTTAATATTTCGAAATAATGAATATGCGATGCATTGAACGTTCGATCAAACAAACAGCGTTCTCTGAGTAATTTAACAACCATACTGCGATCGCCAACCCGCCTACCAAGCGTGACGATTACGGCAAACCCTCCATTTTTGGGGAGGCCTATGTCCAGCAGTGGACGTCTTTCGGCTGAATGATGAACTGGTGATCGAACCCAGGACTTCACGCTCAGCAGTCGCGCTTGCGCACACTAGACCAACGAAGCATTAGACAAGAACTCAAGAAAAAAAACGCAAAACTACATCAGAAAATATATTTAGCTACCTACATAAGATATCTTCGCTGAGTTTTCTAAGGTCTAGAACAAATACTTGAAAAAACTTTTGTAGATCCACTTGATATCTTGGGCAACCCTGTACTATGATCTAAGTTCACTAAGTAGACAAAAACTTGTTTGATATGTCTTCTAACATTATTGGAAATATGTCCTAGGCTAGACAAACCAGACATATGTTTTAACTAAAGATTGTGGCGTTTTTTTAGGGTTCCGTACCTTAAATGTAAAAACGGATCCCACAAAGAATCACTTTGTTGTCCGTCTGTCTGTCTGTTTGACCGTCAGTGTCATTTTCGGTTAAAGGTATCAAGTTGAAATTAATACCAATACTAAAATTGTAAGCATCATAGTCCTACAAAATATTCAGGTTTTTAACTTATTGCAATAAAAATATATGACATAACTGACTGACACATCAAAACCTATGTTGACGTATATAAACCTATATAGGATAATGTATATTGATCTATAATCTTGAAATTTCTGTTATCACTAGTGAGTAACACTGGGCAATGTTGACAAAGGAAGGTATGATATGGATCAACGCACCTGATGTTATAAAGGCGGTGATCATTCGACGAAACGGAGTTTGGCTGGAGACCCTTCAGGTCTCGCCAATAACTGCCCGGTTACGTAGAAGGGGTCAGCAAGGACTATCTAAAGCAGATCAATAGAAAAAAAAATAATGCGGATCATTCTGTGTTGATCAGTTGAAGAAGTCTGACCTTTTATATCTGATTAGCTTGTCCTTATTTGATGATCTTGTAATAATTGTGTAAAGTATTATATTGTGATCTAGTTCATGTTACTAATACTAAACTAAATATAAGTACTTTCAGTGGTGGAGAGTCTATGTTGGTTTTATTTACTACATTTACCTTGCTCGCAATCCAGACATACCGACATTTAATTTACTTATTTAAGTATTTTATTTATTTAAAATTAAAATATTTATTATGATATTTATTTAAACAATTATGTTATTGTGTCTTTTACATTTGGCACGTAAGGTCTCATAGCACAAATAAAATACGAAATTCTTTGCGAAATTATTACATATCCTAACTAATATTATAAATTTTAAAGTAAGTTTGTTTGTTTGTTACCTTTTCACGCCTAAACTATTGAACCGATCATCTTAAAATTTTGCATATACGTTGTCAGTTGTACAGAAACGGATATATGGTACCTTTGATCCCGAAAAAAAGTACTGTTCCCGAGGAAAATAACAATAACGTTCATAGATGGCGCCACGTGTCTTTCGAATCACGATTGAATTATATTAGTATAGAAACTTTAGTAGTGTGTTAAGAGTTGATTTTCAAATTCTAAATTAACGCGAGTGAAGCCGCGGGCAAAAGCTAGTGTAGATATAAAATAAAGTTATTTTTTAGAAAAAAATACAAACACCGTCTTCACGACTATACCTACGTGTACGAAAATAAACTAAAAATAGAAAATAATATTTTAATTACTTCAAAGCAAAGAGCATTAAAAGACAATCAACCGAACTATTGATACTAATACACCTATTTACAATTTATAGGTACTCAGTTATTTTTGAAGTCGGTTAAGAACTACAAAATTACGTTAGTCACGTAACAATTCCATTTTACGATTGTAAAAGGGTACGGAACCTCTAAGGCGCGAGTCTACTCGCACTTGCCTGTTTTTTTTTATATTTGGTAAGATAAAATAAATTCAACTGTCACTTACTCGTGTTTTCTTTTACTTTATTTTAGCTTTTTTTTCTTAGCTTTTTGGCATAATCGGCTTTGCTTTAGGTATTTGTCGTCCACTTAGTGACATGTCTACTGCCCACGACGAGCTTCGGCGAGTTTTGGATTGATTTTATTCGAATATGTAACTATTTAACGTGTGAGTTGAGAAAAGGAGACAAGAAGCCGTCTAGGAAGGACAAGGTAATTATTCTCTGCACGTTTTTTTTTTAAATATTACAATGTTTAGTATTAATTTCGCCAAACTAGTTCGCTAGCCACCGCCCTCTCGCCCGCAGATATCTCCACATGCAGAAGGTGTGATTAATATAATGTAACATGCAATGCAACATTCAAAGCAACATGCATTGCAACATGTAATGCAACAACCGTACGAGAAAAAGTATGCGCTCATGTTGGAAAAGGTTCAAAAAGCTTTTCTGAGATACCTTTATAAAAAACTGTATGGGTACTATCCTTACATGTATCCCACGAAATTTCTGTTGGGGACTTTGGGTTTTAACTCATTGGAAGTGAGACGGTCGTTTGATCATTGTAACATGCAAAATTCTAATGGGACAAATTGATGCACGGGATCTCCACGATGAAACCTGTAGGTTGTTCGTGCCGAATAACTATTGTCGTGGTAGAAGGCACAAATTGCTGGCGATTCCAACGTGCCGTACCGTTGCACGGTCCAACTCCCCTCTACTGAGATCACTGAGGGATCTCAATGCTCTTCTGGACTTAAATCCAGATTTTGATTTATTTGCTGATAAATGGAAGTTGTTATTGTTAGAATGTTTGAAATTTTGTGAGAAGAATGTATGAAAGTGTTGTACAATATTGTCAATAATTATGAATGTTATAAACTATTATATATACTATATAATTAAATTATGTACCTACTGATTAGTCATTTAATGTAATTTGATTAAATAGTGTAATTGGCTTCGGCCGTTCTATTTGATGTAATAATAAATAAATGCAATGATACTTGCTATGTAGCTTCCAATGCAACATGAAATGATGCATACATGTATCGGTTGCACCAAATATTATAATTGTACAGTCGCGGACTTGAAATGATGATTTTGATGATGGATTTCCGCAAAGTGACACCTAATTCCATTATTTATTTGATAATAACCGTTTGATATTGTATATTTTTAGCTAAATGATCTCATTCATTCTCATCAACAGTTCTTCAGTTGCTTTAAACATTTACGTTTGATAAGATCTAGATCATTCTAAACTTAATTCAAGTCAGCATGTTCACAATTTTTGGTTATGGCCTAAGGAATGTCCCATTGAGCAAAGGCCTCCCCTTTGTCTATCAAACCTCCCTAGTTTGTGCTATTTCTGACCATGCCAGCCTCGTAAACACGTCCAGATCATCACGCCACTCAAGCCCGCACTTCATCAACATCTCCCTGCCTTTGTCTCAATCTAGGTGGGGTCGACACAACATGTATATTCCTCTTCTATTCTCCTCTATCAGCCGTCATCTCGGTACTTACTCCTTTCTTACCCATATCATCCATCATACAATCCATCCATTATTCTTTGGCCTACCTTTGATTGTATATCCATCTACATTCATATTTAACACTCTTCTTGTAACATGACTTTCTTCCCTGCGCTTATCATGTCACTCAAGTCTGCATGTCATCATCTGCCTAGCCTTTTCCCAACTATGTTGGGGTCGGCTTCCAGTCGAACCGGATGCAGCTGAATATCAGTATTTTACATGGAGCGACTGCCTATCAGACCTCCACAACCCAGTAATTGGGTAATACGATACTCTTGGTAAGACTGGTTGTCAGACTTTCTGGCTTCTGACCAACAGTAACGACTGTCAAAGATCTACAAATGACAGCCGGGACCAACGTCTTTACGTGCTTTCCGAGGCACGGAGGAAACTCGCTATGGTAAATGGTCACCCATCCACAGACCAACCTCGGCAAGCGTGGCTTATCCCGGAAGATCTGTCTATGCGGCTGTAATTATTTAGCCACGAGCTCTTCAATATACAATATTTTCTACGCATCCAAAACACATCTAATGAGAAATGTCTTCTAATTTACAAAGTACATTGCAACCCTTACAATGAAAGAAGTTTCAGAACCCCCTCTTGAAACAAATGTTCGCAATTGACAACTCAAAAAGTTTTGATGGATGCACATTTGTCACTCCTGTTTTTAAATGTGTTAGTACTGGTAAGATTGAATGGCGTCATCTATTTTTCTTGAGACATGCAATTTGGTTTTGCAATTCACATTTTGATCGAAGTCTAGAAATTGAAGCTATTATCTTTTAGGGTTATTTAATGTTTATAATCAATCTGAAGCCACGCCATATTCACTCGTAAAGCGCAGTTCATACTACACTGTAATATACAGGGTGTAAGCGAATTCGAGTAATTTCTTCAAACCAAGTGATCTAGTGGTGACACAAATTAACCGTAAAGGGGTATTTTTGAAAATCGACTAAAAAACACATAAAGTTTTTTGTGGCAAAACACCAACAACCTCATAAGAGGACATTGTACTACATACTACTACATCGTTATGAACAACTTTTACTATGGGACCAAATCGGAATTCGCGAAAAAAAAAACAGCTGTTCCCTACATTTTGACGAGCTAAGCGAACATAAATGTAAGGAACAGCTGTTTTTTTTTCGCGATTTCTGGTCTGGTCCCATAGTAAAAGTTGTTCATAATGATGAGTACAATGTCCTCTTAAGAGGTTGTTGGTGTTTTTTAATTAACCCTGTATATAATCTGTACGTTCTAACTTAAAACTACTCTTTTGAATAGTTAAATAACTGTTATAACATATTAAAATTACTTTAATGTGTTATAACACCTACAAACAAAATTCAATTCATACACAACAAAGTTCAAAGAACAATAATAACTTAATAACTAACCGAGTACCGGACCGGATAGGTGCTACGACGTAGCTGGCTTAGACGACATCGTCACGTCTGCTACGTCGTAGTAACAGGCTTACGTAGCGCTTTGCGATCCGTTGCTGAAAAACCCTACTCGAAAAACGATTGTTGAAGTTTCGGACCGAAATAAAACAACGACAAATATGGAACTAATAAATAAACAACCTAAGTATTATCAAGCAACGCACTACTAGATGTAGTCATTTCGGGACAAATTTTAATACCTACTACTTACGGCCAGTTTTTTCATCAAAAGTAACAGCCAAAGTAACGTAAAAAAGTCAAAGTAACGGTAAAATTTGTTTCTTCACACTTTTAGCTGTTGCTTTTACTGTTACTTTTGCCTCTAACCTTTACTGCTCAATAAGCTGTTGTGAAAGCAAAAGTAAACGTCATTTTATCAAGTTGTAGGTTAGACCTTACTAACGGCCAGTTTCTTCATCAAAAGTAACAGCCAAAGTAACGTCACAAAGAACTTTCACTTTGACATTTGGTACTACTTGACAGTAAAAGTTCAGTGATGCCATGTGTAAAAAAGCTCCCTACGATTTTTTTGAGAAATTATGACGTTTGTGTTATGGCAGCTCCTTTGACTTGAACTTTAGCTGTTACTTGAATGAAGAAACACATTTGCCGTAGTATCATTAAAGGACAAGTAAAGTTAATACTTTTACTAATTACTTTATTCGTTGATGCAGAAACTGGCAGTTAGATCTCTACCGGTCCCAATATAAATCGCAGCGGAGATGACTAACTGACATAATAACCATAAATTATGACATAACCACCGCTATCAAGATTACATAAGCTGATTGCAGATTAGGTCATTACACCATATAACTAATTCACTGCTCGAAATGATGAATCAAACGTGGTTCTATGTACTGATTGCTTCGCATGACTTGGAAATTAGAACTCACGCGTTCATGATCTCTGAATATTATAGTGATAATTATGTGTTACTGATAACTTATACTGATGTTTATTAAGGACTGATACGATGCTTAATACAGCATGATTAAGGGGTCGTCCAATAATCACGTGCTGTTTTTTAGCAACTTTTTAGCCCCCCTCTCTCCCCCTGGTGATACGTGGTGAGGTTTAGACTAATCCCCCCCCCCCCCCCCCCTACTCAAAATCACGTGTATATTTTTGGTACAAAGTGTCTTATCATTTTTCAGAATATTATCTTTTAATACAGGTATTATCTGTTTTAAAGTTAATTTAAGTCTGGAAAATTAGCACTGTGATTAAATGTCTAGGCAGACATTTAGGTTGCAGATATCGTTACCTGGCAACGGCGAGTCAAGGTCACGCGCCATTTTTCGGTATGTAAATCGCGCGCTCAACGAAAAAAATTAATACACGTGATACCTCACTACACCCCCCCTTCCCCCTTGTCATATTTCGTGACTTTTTCCGAACCCCCCCCCCCCCCCTTTCTAGCCTCACGTGATTAATGGATGACCTTAGTCGCTTCATATCCGAAAACCATGAACTATGGTACAAACTCTGAAATCGTGAAAAAAATATCAGCTGTTCCATACATTTTCTCAAGCAACACTTATTTTTCGCAAGAGTTTGTCCCATATAAAAGTTGTACAGAATGAAATGAAAATGAATGAAAATGAAAAATGTTTTTTTTTTTTTTTTTAATAATAATAATTTATTTATTTCAAGCAAATACTTAGCTATACATATACAGATTCTTAGAAATACAGCTTAAAAACTACGATCAGTGGACATCTGTGTCTGAACTAGATAACTGAATATCTGTGCTTCAGACAACAGCGCTCTTCCTAGAGATTATATAATAAAGCTTAGACATAAACATTGGTTGTATAGCAATATAGGTATTAAAATTTATTACAGAAAATATCATATAGAAAAATTTCATGAAGTTGGTAGAAATCTATTTTGTGAAGTATGAGATGTGGAAGCCTCCTTGTGTGTAGAATGTTAGTGTGTGAATGAGCGTAGGAGGTTGAGTTTCCGTTTCATTTAGGTACATTAAGTAAGTTTTCGGTTTCATCATAATTAAGTTTGGAAATATATTCAAATATTTTTGCCCAAGTACCTAACAACACTGGTTGCTGTCAGAGGAGGACAGGAGCAGACATCACTGTTACAACAGGAGTGAGCAATCAAAGAGTACCTTGGGACAGGTTGGGTCGAATTACGCATAGAGAATTCCATGTAAAAAGTTTTTTCTGCATTTAGTGTCAGTATATTTGATTTTAACCAGTGAATTACGATGTCAAGGCCAGCTTGGGCAATGTTATAAGCATCTTCCCACTTATCTGCCGAAAACAAAAGCGCAGTATCATCGGCGTATGAAATGATCTTCCCTCCTGGTAGGTTAATGTCACAGAGATCGTTCAGATATACCAAAAAAAGACTCGGTCCCAATATACTACCCTGCGGCACCCCGTACGTAACAGGCAAGTCTTCACTAATTAAATTATCAATTTTAGTGCACTGAGAGCGATTGGAGAGATAATCTTCTAGTAATTTTAACTGATTTCCTCTAATTCCCAACCTGTCCAGTTTGTAAATCAGCCGTGGGATTGAAACCGTATCGAATGCCTTCGATAGGTCCAAAAATATACCTATAGTTTTTTTACCTGCATCAATATTCGTAACCACGTGGTCAACAAGCTCATGAACCGCATCACTAGTTGATTTACCAGATCTAAAACCGAACTGTTTTTTTGAAAGGAGTTTATGTGCTTCTAAATATTTAACCATTCTGCTATTAATAATGCGTTCCAGAAGCTTGGAGACCGAGGGGAGAATAGAAATTGGTCTATAGTTGGTGACTCGATCTTTATCCCCATTTTTATAAATCGGCAGTATCACCGACTTCTTCAAAACTGAGGGAAAGATGCCACCGTGCAGGCAGAGGTTAAAAATGTGGGTAAGAATAGGAACCATGACTTGCCCGTTTTCCTTCAGTAAGTAATTGGGTATAGAATCCCATCCGACGGAGCAGACATTTTTGAGGTCCATGATTAGACGCTCCACTTCAGCTTCATCAGTGTCCAGCAAAACAAAAGACTGCAAAGCCCAGCTTGATTGCATTGAGAAATCATTATGATGCAGAGGATTTTCACAAGCTACTGTCTCTTCAGCCAAAGTCTTGCCGACCGTGACAAAGAAACGATTCACTTTATCGACTGATCTTTTAGGGCATGCCCTATCAATTAATTCCGTAGCCGTACTTCGGATTTTGGTTGTGTTTGAAATATTTTTAATTGCATCCCACAATTTTTTATTGTTTTTACCTGCACTTTTTATAAGATTAGTGTCGTAAGATTTTTCAAGTTTTTTAATTAAGCCGTTGCAGAAATTTCTGTATCTTGTATAGGTCAACTTTAAAGTATCATCATCGGGGGATTGCCTCACTTTTTTATGAAGGTTATCCCTATGCTTCATACAACGCAATAGTCCAGGTGTTAGCCATGGTTTGATTATTTTGTGTCGTCTAGATAATTTTATTGTTACAGTATTATTAGCGATAATCTGTGTGACGGTTGTACTGAAAAGTTCCATAGCTGTATTGGCATTACTTGCATTATAAATCGGACTCCAGTCAGCATTCGCCAATTCTAGCAATAGGTTTTCTTTATTTATTTTATTAAAGGTAACATGTGCATAGTTCCTTTTATGTTTATTTTTAAGGCACAACAGCACTGCTTGATGATCTGTAACCGTAGATTGTAATACTAAAGTGAGTGCAGGTAATTTAGTTTTAAGTACCACATGATCCAGGCATGTTTTTCCATGCCTTGTAGGGAGAACATGCGCTGGCAAAAGGCCATGAAAGCAACATATATTTAAATATTCGGTTTGTGCTCTAGAAGCTTGGTCAGGACAGATGTTAATATTGATATCTCCAATGATGGAAATGTTTTTAAAACTCGAGAGATCTTGGAGGGTATTGTTGAGAGTTTCGAGGAATTTGTCTACGCTTTTATATGAAGGAGATCTATATATCGCTATTATTGCCATTTCCTTGCCAATTTTTATGATGAGACAGTTTGCATCTGTACAACAGGGTTCTTCAACAATAGCATTTAGACTGTTTTTAATGTAGGCGGTGACACCATCATTTTTCAGATTCAAGGTATTAGACGTGTATGACCAATACCCGTCCAGATTTGGCACAAGGGGGGAACATGATAGCCAGCATTCGGTTAAGATTATTATGTCACATTCAACCTTTAACCTAGCTAACAACGTAAGGAAATTTTCAAAATTCGCTGAGATACTACGTATATTTTGAGTTATTACTGTGAGGTATGTTGTGGGATGCGCAATTAAGTTATGACAGTCATCAACATCACAAACAAAGGATTCAGACACCATTATTTTATCTAATTCAATTGTAACATCATCCATTTATTACATTTGTCAGTAATAGCATATGATAACGTAAAACGGGCCAGAAAAGTTCTTCGTATGAATAAGTGTAAGGCATCGCATTTAAATCATTATTTAGGTAAGCCGATAATACTATAATAGAAATGATATGAAAAAGTAATAACGCAGTAGAAATTAAATATTAATTTTAACAAGTAAACCTTAGCAACTAGTGATAGAAGCCTCCTTTTAAGCAAATAAGCCTGTGTTAGGCTGTGTTAGGAGACTCCGCTCTTCCATAACTTAAATAACCATAATTTACTTGTTTTATACAAATGTATGTTCCTATTTCTAAAGGAAATGACATTATGAACTAAAAAAAAAAAAATAGAAAATTAACGCTAAAACAAGCAGCATGCATGCAGGCATGCTAGTGTGTAAGTGAGAGTGAGGGTGTGTGAATGGGGATGAGAAGCTGTGTGAAAATAAATGTGAGTGTGTGAGTATGTGAATATGAAGATGTGTGAATGTGAAGAATGACAAGCAAAGTTAATGATTTTCAGGTGTAAAGCCACTAATCATAGTTACAGTCATGCTGTATAAAAACCTATACAAGGTGTAACATAAATAACTCACAACCTCTTAAGGGATCACTGTACTCATCATTATGAACAACTTTTACTATGGGACCAAAACTGAAATCGCGAATAAAAAATCAGCTGTTCCCTACATTTATGTTCGCGTAACTCGACAAAACGTAGCTGATTTTCTCACCTGGGTGAACAAAGTGGAATTTACCGCACCTATCTTAACAGTATCTGCACGGTTTGTGACAGTCATAGGTAATGTACATTTGTATATTAGGTATAGCAACTACTGAATCAACAAAAGCAGTAATGTCTGTCCATTAAAGTAGTTGGTAATCCAATGATTGACGTTGCTTTGTGGTTAATATCGTCCTTTGCGTTTAACCGTTTGTCACACCCAACTGAGCATGTCATTGTCACGTAAAAAGGGTTTAACTCTAACATTATTTTGTTGCCAATAAAAGGGTTTTGTATTTTCTTCTAAAATAACTTTAAATAAATTGTATTCAACCCTCAGTTGGGGACACTTTGGGGACTTTTCAATTTAATTCACAAATGACTCGTCCAAACTTTATTTTTGAAAGAACTTTAAAATAACTACATCACAAACTTTAAGTTTGAAAGGAATCCGAAATTTTCGATGCCGAAAAAACAGATGCTAGGAGAAATTTCAGTTAGCCAAATTAACTTTGGAGTTATTTATCCTACAGACATCGTAATTTTGGATAAAAATACAGATTTTAATTTTTAATTTTAGAGTATTCTCAGTATCATTTAGAGGTTAACGTAGAACAAATAAGAGGACTTTCAGAGTCGTATGGGGGAATGGGGCCTGTAAGTGGAGGGCCATGATTAGCTGATGGAAACAAGTCAATTTGTCAAGCGGCGGGCCTTCAATAGTGTCATTCTGTAAGAAACCCACCTCAATATCAACGGTTAGCTCGATATCCATAATGTCACAGTATAGATAATAGAAGCAAATAACACACAGATAATCGACAGTATAATCAATAACGCGTAGTTTTGTTATCCACGCTGTGTCACGACAAGTGTCTAATTGACAGTCGCGATCGAGGTGAGATTCTTACAGAATTGCACTGCTGCTGGCACTTACACATAGTATTATAACAGGTGTCAAGTCAAATGCGGTCTATTAGATTTCGACAAGAAAGAAGAAAGAAAGTTTTATTGCCATAGAAAAAGGTTGATAATTTGAGATAGGGCAGTAAGAGCAGCTACCTTAATTATTGTAGCTATAGGGAACACAGACATCTTTTTTTTTCAAAATCTTTCATATTGGAGCACAATATTTTACATACAACGGTTTTAAATTACCAACCTGTATATGACTAAATTATACTGCCATTACGTATACAACAGAAAAAATAGAGGTAACCAAATCTTTCCCAGAACCAATATTAAAACACTCTTTATAAAATGTAACATTACTTTCTGCTGAGTACCGAGTGACGTCAGAGAGTTCATTCATTCACTCGTTCCCCGCTAACGCGTCGATTCACTATTTTTTGTGCTGGCAACTCCAATTCGAATCCGTGACGTGTCTACTAAAGAGTTCTGTACATTAATCTAGAAAGTTTATGGATGTGTTATTAAAGTAATAATATTATTATAATATTATAATTTCTCGACTGCCTCGTTTATCTAGTAGTAGCAAGCGCGACTGCTGAGCGTGAGGTTCTGGGTTCGATCCTCAGGTCGGGCAGTGATATTAGGGTTTTCCGTGGTGAATTTCTCAGTAGCAGCCCGGATATGTGCCTTGTTGATGGCAATAGGCTCGCCCCCCATTACATACACCTCTGCCCAACCCTTCGGGGAATACAGAGTGATTTTATGTGTATTATAATTCTTACATGAAGATATACTCTCTTCAGCTGCATAGTAGCCTGCCTAAACGCAATGGCAATTGGCAACCTTTTTTACTGTATGATACCTTCAGATACTATTACCACATGAATAAATAAACCGAACAGAATAAAAGCTTCCTAACAGAGTTCAAAATTCTTACCTACTTTCATAGGGCTGTCTACTGTCTTCACGACCGTAAGTTAAGTACCTACCTACCTATCTAATAAAAAAGGCCAAATGAAATCTTACTAAGACGGCCTACAAATACTTTGGTACTATTCTACAAACCTACTAAAACAAAAATACGAAACAAATACCTAATACGCCAATATAATTACTTACAAATAATAATTCGTATGGGAAAGCCTTATCGTCATCTTAGTTATTTTGGATATTATCTACTCGTAACTAAATATTCTGTAATAAGCATTAAACATGTGTAGGTATAAGTAGATATAATTAACTGACAAGATCCTTTTGATATACAAAATAAGAAGTCTCCTTGTTTTTCCTAACATTATTTGTACACATACACACAGTACAACAGTTCGGCATCTTTAAAAACAATTAAAATAAAACGTCCGCGTCTCGTACCGCTGCCGCTGCCGCTGTGACACACCTTAACTTTGTCCGCTTACTGAGCCGCCTTAAACCGGTTTGTACCTGAGCGGGCGCCGGCGCACTCCCCGCGCGCCTTGTCGGTGACAAGTCACGCACACAATAGCTGTGCGTGTAGTAGTGTACCTACGCACAGCGTTTAGTATGAAGCTTTCATTCTGCTCGGTTTATTTATTCATGTGCTATTACTTTATGCACAGTGCACGTCATACTCGTGAACGGGTGCTGTCTGTCGGTACTGGTCAGCTCTTAACTGCTACGGCAATCCTAGAAGGCATGTTTTTGTATTTGTTACTCTTATGTAAGTTTATTTGTTACGTTAACCTGCATTATTCTCATTCTATTTTTCACACTACTGTAATGGCATTGTCATGATCTACTATTTTAAAAAGAGTATTCATGGAGTTTCTTGCCACATCTTCTCCATAGAACCTGCCTTTTGGAAGCGTGCACCTAGTTTTGACGTTTTAAAAGTGTCTCTAACCTGGGGCCCAATTCTCCTAAAATAAATTGTTGTCAAACGCAATCGAACCACAACCGTCAGTCAGTTTTTGTTTTCGAAAACTTTCAAAATGATTGATTTTGTTTTTTGTGTCAAACAATTTGATAGCTTTTGAAATTGAGAACTGTCTGAATGAACGGTTCGGCCTTGGTTCGGTTGTGATTTATCAAGATTTATTTTAGGAGAATTAGGCCCCTGGTCTATTTGAAATAAAAAAGATTTTGACTTACAGTACAACAAGTGAGTTTATTATTAATTTGTGTTCAATTCTAACGCGAACTTTAGTATTGAACGCCGCGCTTAAGGCGCGATTCCATTAGACAAGTCTTGCATGCAAGTATGACGTCACATTTGCGTACAAGTTGTTTACATTGGAAACATGTCTTCGAGAGTGTGCAAATTGCATGCAGGTTTTACTTGCATACAAGTGGAGATGTTCAACAATTGAGTTGGACATCAATTGATATTATTTTGATACTCCTCAATAAATCTGATTATATTCTCGTGACTAAAATAATTAAAACATAATAATTATCTTCTCCCTTAATTTCTGTATCCGCGTGGTGAGTGCACCAACAATCGGTCGTCAGGTTTGACTGACGCGGCGGCAGCTCGTTGCACTATGCCCTTTGTAACTTTTTCATTTCACCGTCAGGACAGCGTTGACGTAAGTTTTTGAACACGCTTGAAAATTCACCGTCAATTTGTGTGTGATGTTGCTTTGAAATGTTGTGCCTGACATTTTAAGATGGAAATATTATTTCGTGCGAGTTTATTTTGCGTAGAAATAGGGTTTTGGTTTGCATTTAAAGCGTTGGAAGAACTCGGGAATAGGGGACGTGTTTTGATATACTCAGATGTAGCCTTGCAGTCTATGCTATGTTAATGATTTGACCTACATTTTATTTTTTGTCTTTTATCGTAACTGTTCTCTTTCCTAACCAGACTCGGTTTTACACAAAGAATTTAGTTTTAGGTACATTAACAACAGCACGATAGCAGTACCAACGATTAAAAAGAATCAACTATTTTTTAGCTAGCTAAGAAAACTAATCACTACCAAAAGAAAAATAAGAAAGGATTTTGAATAAAAATATCAGCTGTTCTATACAAAAGTGCAATACCTTCACGATCAAAATGTATGGAACAGCTGATATTTTTTTATATTTCAGAGTTGATCCCATAGTAAAAGTTGTTCATATTCATGAGTACTGTGATCTGTAAAAGTTTGTCCACCTATTTTGATTGAACCTTATAACTATATAAATAAAAAGAAAAGTCCTGACTGATTGACTGACTCATCAACGCCCAGCCCAAACCCTTGGACCTAGAAAGCTGAAATTTTGCACAGAGGTTCCTTCTATAATGCAGACAAGGAATAAGGAAGGGTTTTTGGAAATTCAATCCATAAGGGAGTTAAATAGGGGATGAAAGTTTGTAAGGAAAATCGTCACATAACGGGTTCAAAATTTCACGCAAGCAAAGCTGCGGGCAAAAGCTAGTATACAAATAAAGAAAACTATATCCTAATACAACTATAAACAAAATAGGGCATCAAAGTATACCTCCGCATCGGTGTCGACTGGTAACGTGACTAGCCTGGCAGCATTGCCACGTTGTATGACAATGCTTATCCTTTGACCAAAGTAGAGGCCAGCCTTCGGGTCACGGGAAGTGTCGACCAGCCGCCCTGCAACATCTCTGTATAGAAGTTGGAATAGATTGGAATAATTTGTAGTAAAAAAAAAATATATACTCAAAAACGTTTTTTTCTATACAAACATTACGAAAGCAATCGCTTATAATACATACGGGTGATACCCAAACAAATCAGTCAAAGTAAATAATATCATGCTTAGCAATATTTGTTTAACTCCACGCTCGGATGAAACGCAAATAAACATGCGAGAGTGACTGCCTGTAATTTGGATTCAAGAAAATTTGTTTTTTCTGTAAAATCGATGTTTTCCTTGAATTTAAGTATGTGATTAGATTTGGTGTTTTTACCCGAATTTTTGAGACAATTTTAGGTAGTGATTTCTGGCAACGAACAATTCAGCACAGAGTTTTTCTGGTACTTTTGTGGTATGTGGGTCTGTCTGTATGTCTGTCTTTCAGTAATGTGTTCTGCCTAGCCTTTTTCCAACTAGGTTAAAGTCAGCTTCCAGTCTAGCAAGATGCGGTTGAATAACTTTATTTTAGAAAGAAAGAAAGAAAGAAAATACGTTTATTTGCGGTAAACATGACGCAAAAAGAAAATAAAACACACAAACCAAAAAATAAGAAGAATGTTATTTTACACGGAACGACTGCCATCAGGCCTCCGCAACCTAGTTACTGGGCAATGCCGATATCCTAAGGTTTTGTAAATGACACAATAACATAATCGTTCAGGGGTGATTCTATCATTACAGTTATAGTTAATATCGGTATGTCAGGATTGTGAGCAAGGTAAACACAAAGTAAACACAGTAAATAAAATCAACATAGACTCTACCACTGAGAGTACTTCTATCTGGGTTAGTGTTAGTAACATGTACTAGATCACAATATAATACTTTGCACAATTATTACAAGATCATAAAATGAGGACAAGCTAGTCAGATATAAAAGGTCAGACTTGTTCAGCTGATCAACATGGAATGCTCCTGCTTCGTCGAATGACCACCGCCTTTATAACATCGGGTAGGTTGATCCATATCGACGACCACCCTCTTTTGTCAACATTGCCCAGTGCTAAGTGCTACTGATAATAGGTTAGACCGGTTCTCAGATTTTCGAGCTTCTGACTACCCGTAACGACTGCCATAGGTGTTCGTATAACACCCGGGACCAACGGTTTAACATACTCTCCGAGGCACGGAGAAGTCTCGATAATGTAACGAACAGTCACCCATCCACGGACTGACCGCGGCATGCGCAGCTTAACCTTGCAAATCATATGATCCTCGCCGTTGATAACTAGCCCCGAGTCTTCAATTTTGTAGAAGATGAATAAGATATTATGCTTGTAGAATAGCCGAAAGGAGGTCTCAGTTCACAGTGCAAGCAACAGACAATCCCCAGTCTTTTTTACCGATAATAGTACTCGTAAAATTTCAAGCGTATCGTATCGATGGTCCTCATTGTCAATTCAGTTCGTGCAACTTTGTTGGACAACCTGTCCCTTGTGGACAGTACAACTCCAGTGCCGAGTTTACAATCTGCATTCGTTGTTGTATTATGTAGATGGAATTCAGATGCTTTCATGCATTGTGTGGTCAATAAAATTCGGTGCTGACTTTCACAGTATAATAACCATAGCATAATCAGCCTATAACTGTTCCACTGCTGGGCACGGATCTCTTTTCACAATGGGTTATAGGCCTTAGTATGTTTTTCGGCCAGAGAATTAGCGTTGCTATACAACGTGGCAACGCTGCCAGCCTTCTGGGCACGTTTCCAGTGGACAGCGATGCGGAGGAATATTTTGATGCACTCTTTTAGTTTATATTGGTAGTTTAGTCTAGGATATCACAATGTTAATTTCAATTCCTTTGTGGTGAGAGTGCCGACTGAACAGCTGTCGACGTTCATGAAGGAGGAATTTTGGCCGAGAGGTGTAGCGTTCCGACGATTTCGGGGCCGGCTACCAGACACCGCGCGACACACGACGCCGACTCCTCGTGTAATTTAGTGTTAATATTTTATTGTTTATGTATAGTATTTTTGTTGGTTTTGTAAGTTTTATACCTATTGTATTGTATTATTGTATTTTGTTAATATGTATATTTTTGTAGTGGTTTCGCCTAGCTTCCACGACACAGGGAATCCTAGTGTGGAAGCTAGTGCCAAATGTAAGTTTATTTGTACAATAAAGAAAGATTAAAGAGATTAAAGAAAAAAAGATTTTAAAGAAAGATATAATTTTTCTTTGTTTTTACTTTAGATTTATATTGTATTAATTTAGGTCAAAAAATTATTGAATAATACAGAATAAAATAAAAATTATTCATCAGTATGTTAATATTTTGATATAATGAATATGCGATACGTTGAATGTTGGATCAAACAAATATTCGATGTTTTGAACGTTCGATCAAAGAAACATTCGATATTTTGAACACTCGATGTATCGAGTGTTCGATTTATTGAATGTTCGATTTATTAACCATTCGATGAAATGAACGTTCGACTATTTGGACTGTTAACTAGCTACAATAGTCGATCTGCTGACCTATTGAGAAACACTATAAGGGTTGAGGACATTGAAATAAACCACATCTGTGCTCTGACCTAGCTGGTATCAAAATCAAAATTTATTAAAGTTACTTCAATGACCCATACTCAATGTTGTGAACGAAACCATAGCGCGATGCAAATCGACCCTAACGCCATCTATCGAGCGACGGGCCAACTTTCGCACTACGGGTTTTACAATCGATATGGTTTGAGTATTGGTCGTAAACATGGACATTCGATTTGGGTACGTATTTGAATATCGAAGATTAAAATACCTACGCTTAAAATACCAATGTTCAAAACATCGAAAATTTAAATATCGATTATATCAAAATGTCGAAAATTGTTATACCTAAGCTTAAAACGTCGAAGATTGAAATGCCGAGAGATTAAAATTTCGAATGATTCAAAATATCGAATGACATTATGCCTAAGTTCAAAATATCAACATTTCATACATCTAAATTCATAATATCTACGTTAAAAATACCTACTAGTTGAAACACCGAAAAAAAATTATATAGGCAGTATGAGATATGTACCATCTAGCAGCAAACAAGCATGCATGCAGCAATCATGCAACATGCAAGCAAGCATGGTTTCTGTCACGGCTCCGGCGCTGCAGGGCTCCGGCAGTCCCACGCGAGCTTAACGTCGCAGATGGTCTGAACGCTCACCACCGCAGCTTCGGCTTGTTGGCCGGCTTCGCCGGTTAACCTCAGCTGCGGCGGCGGGTGTTAAAACCACCTGCTCCTCAGCTCGCGGGCTGCCTCGCCCCTCCGCGCCTACGCGATTCTAAATTACACTCTAGGGGTAGGGCAGACAAGACTACGTGGAGTCGGTTTTGCAGCGATACGTTTCTGTCACTAACTTTAGTAGCACAACATATTGACTTTCAAGAAAATATTTTAATTTAAAGACCTAAATAATACCTTCACGATTGACCTATGCTTGTACACTAGACACTGATTTTCATGGATAAAATAGGTCGAAATTGTTCCAAAACCGAATTGGGGCACCCCGAATTTACGTAGTCTTTTGGCTGTTACCCCTAGAGTGTATATAAAAATCCGGAGGCGCGAAGGGAGGGCAACCCCCGCCCGCTGTAACTGCGGAGGTGAACATGGGTGCCTATTCTTTGTTACGCAAGGGCGAAGGGGTTGCACTTCCCGTAGCGCCGGAGATGTTGCAGAAGCAACCTTTTTCCACTCATACTACTTATATCATTTTTTTTTCGATATTTTAACTTGTAGGTACGTATTTTTAGGGTGAATTAATGAATGTATTAAATGTTGAAAATTAACCCATTTTAACACGTAGGTCTATTAATTTTCGATGTTCAAATATTATATGTACCCATCGATATTTAGGACGTCCGATAGTTTGTACTTCGATATTTAGGACATTCGATAATCTGTATTTCGATGTTTGGATCTTTCGATGTAACTTTTGTAGATATTTAGATTTTAGATATATTGGACGTAGGATATTTAACCATTCGATACTATAAACTTTCGTTATTTTAATTTTCGGTTTTATGGTCGTTCGATATTTCCATTTTCGATGTTATGAACATCGATATTTTAACAGTAGGTATTTTAATCTTCGATATTCAAATACGTACCCTTCGATTTATAGTGTTCGATCAATTGACATTCGATGATTTGGCATTCGATATGGCATAGTACACCCGCTTGGGTGAGCGCAGTTTATTGTTATTGGCAGACGAGAAGACGTTGTCCATCCTCTTGACGTAATCCGTTAGTCACCTATTATGACACTTAGGGCCTTATCATACTAGCGGTTTGCGAACGGCTGCGGAGCGGGGCGGGCGCGCAGCGAATGCGTCGCGAACACGCTGCGGCTGCATAGCGAGGACGTCGCGGACGCTTAGCAAATACTCAATGTTTTCGTCGCGAATTAACAACGTACAACACTCAGTAACAAAATGGATTCCGACGATTTGACTGAAGTGAGGCGGGGCGGACGGGCTGACGTTTGTACGAGACAGTACAAATGGCGTCCACGCTGCTATTCGCGGCGATCTTGTTGTACGTCTGCAACGAATTCGCTGCATATGCGCGGTGTGTTCGTTGCGCGCCTGTAAAGTATTCTTTGCGCGCCCGCTCCGCTTTGAGGACGCTCGCAATCCGCTAGTATGATAGAAGGCCCTTACGGTTGGGAAAGGGATAGCCTATTGTGTACCAAGAATTTTTTGGTTAAAATTCCTTCGCTCATCAACAAACCACCGCCAGATTTTTCATTCATTAATGCTTTCGATTTTCAATGCAGCGAATTCTAGTTGCAACGCTTGAGCGGTGATGGTGCGTCGTCATCGTCCTACATATAAATGACAGCGACATGCCACACGGTGCGTTACGACATCGTGCGGCGACGCAACATACTCTGTGGACCAGGGACCAGAGAGACGAAGCGAGAAGGGATCTTCTTCTTCTCTCGTGTCAACACGAGCTATAGGAAAATAGCTCATGCTGTGGCGAAAAGATTAGCTAGTCAGCAAGGTTGGTAGCGGGGCTGACTGCCCAGGGTGGGCCGGACGTACTTAAGTATCGTCACTCGTGGAAGCTCTTTTCATGCACCCCCTGCATGCGGGAAGGGATGATGCGATGAGACGCCGGAGCGGCATCGCAACGCAACAAACACGTTTATTTAGCTACTTTGTCGTTCAAAGACTGACACACCCAACACCAAAACGCTGCGATGTCGAAGTGTGGCTCTCAGTGCATCGAAATCATAATGATGCGACAACGCAACGTACCGGCAACGCCCGTGTGGCCACACTGTAAGGCAATTCTAACACTGCACCGCATCACGCAGCGTAGCGCGGGAGTGCGTGTTCTTACGTTGTGTGCAAGTATCTGTATTTGTATAGAAAACACGCGTAGTGCAACACACAGAAAACGCATTCACGCGCAGTGTTGCAGATCACGCGCCTACATACGGAGAAACACGCACACCCGCGCGTGGGTGCGGGGCAAGACGCAAGGTATGGCATATCAAGAGTCGTGAAGCAATTTGGAATATGAAATGTACAAGAATATAGTGATAGACAAACAGATAATATAACTGCAGCATCCTGAATGAGTTCTAAATGAATAACCATTTTTAGTATAAAAAACAATGCTCTGCAATGTACTACACCACCTCAAGCTGCTGTGAAATGAGGCCTCAAGGCCACCGCATGACTATACTGCAGCTCCGCGCGTTTGTGCGGAGAATCTGTATGATGATGCAGATCTGCACTCCCGCACCCGCACACGTGGCTCCGTCGCCACGCACCTCGCGGGCAGTGTGTATTTCGCCTAAGAGCGGGGCACACGATGCGTTGCGGCGCCGCACCGCAAAGATTTCACCGTATCAGCGGGCACACGAGCGGTGCGGCGCCGCAAATGTTATGTCGCAGCGGCGCCGTAGCAAAAAAATCGTAGAGAAAAAAAATCGAAACGAGCGAGCGTGTGTCCTGCCTTGTGACGCATAAACAACTGAGCGGTGCCGCTCCGACGTCGCGACGCATTCACCCCTCCCCGCCTCGTCTCGGTGGTTGCAAGTCCAGTGTGGCGCCGGAGCGCATCGTGTGACATGCCACAGATATTTCTATGTAAGACGACGCAGCGACACCGCTCCGGCGCCGCACCGCCGCCGCAACGCATCGTGCGCCCCCGCTCTAACAGTTGTATTTGCAGTATCACAAACAATTATATTCTATGGTTGGCTTCGGCCATTTCTTTTGTTTCCCGCTATTTTACAGTGTGGCGGTCCTTACAGACCGGAGAATTTTTCCGCCACTTGCACGTGGAACGATTTGCTTTGACCCATCCAAATGGAACTTTAGTAGCCTTTTACGGCACTTGTGAGAGAATCTGGGATGCATTATTCTTCGTCAGGGACTCCTGCATGGTCATTGTAAATTCAGTTTATACAACTTTGTTGGATAACCTGCCTCCAGTGGACAGTTAAACACTAGTGTTAGTGTAGTTTATAATCTGATATTCATGGGAGCGTATAAAACGATTGCAGACAAGGTGGGTTCAGCAGTGCACTTAGGTGCACGTGGTGTCGTTTAGTGATCAGAATGCAAAATAGTCATATTAACGGAAGGGAGATTCTCTTCCGACAATATCAAAAGTATTTTACAAGGTGTAACATTAGTAACGCACAACCTCTTAAGGCGGCACTGTACTCATCATTATGAACGACTTTTACAGTGGGACCAAAAAGGAAATCGCGAAAAAAAAATCAGCTCTTCCCTACATTTTGACGATTTATGCGAACATAAATACAGGCTGTAAGGATAAACGCCGTTATCCTTGAAACCAGTGGTTTGGTTTCATTTATAGAATGTAAAATCAATGAAAAATAACTAACTTTTTTTTTTATAAAATAATATTTTTTCCTCAAAAGCATTTCACCTTATGCGCGGGGGCAACAAGCTACGGGAGGGGGCGCGGGGAACTCGCCGCGTGGCCCGACGCACGGCCCCGCACAGTTTGCTACCCCAGTCAGTCAGCTGTCACGTTAGCGAGTGTGTGTACGCCGCTTTGTAGCGCCGCCGCGCCGCTCATTTCTCGCGCGTATATTTTTTATTTTATTTTTTACTCGTTCCTGTATTTTTATGTTTAAGTCAACTACCCATGGTTTGAGTGATAACGGTGTTTACCCTTACATGCTGTAAAGCCCATAACCATTTCGGTTAAACCAGCTTTCAAACAAAAACTACCGAATTAAAATCGGTTCATCTATTTAGGCAATACGATGACACAAAAAGATAATAAATAAATAAATAACCTTGCATTAAACATCCGCTTGGATGTAGTGGTTATGTCATTCCATATTCAGCAGTGAATATGCGAACTGATATTACCTACTTTGATGATCACAAAGCCAAAAAGCGGACAGTATCAATTACCACTAAGACTTTAACTAAAACTAAATCTACGCTACATCCATTTAAAACATGTTGTACATTAATTCTCACAATATACAAAGTTAATGTCTGCTCTGGAAACTATTCCACTGCTCCCATTCATCTTCTGATTAAATTCCTCTTTAGAATCGGGCGGAGCTTAATTTTAGAGGCACCAGCGCATGTGTTTATAAACTGACTTTGGGTCGTTGTATAGTAAATTTTGCTGGTTTTAAATATATGTTCTTGCACGGATTTTAGTTCATAGAAAAGGTTAGGACTCATTTCACATTGACGATTCGTCATAAAACACAATACGTCATGACGGATGGATGTTCACATTGCATACGGAATCGTGTTTTATCACGATTCGGCGAAATATCCGAATTGATGTTCACATTCGTTTCGTGATACTTAATCTTGGATGAACTATCGAACACGATGGATCCGTTACAAAAAAATCACGATTCGTGTTTTTTGACGAACGTGTTTTTTTGACGATACCTGATTTAAGACGTGCCCGACATTTTTCACGTTTCGTGATGCGTGTGAACACGGTCATTTAAAAAGAACAGCCGCCGTAAAAAAGACGGATCGTGAAAAAAGACGATTCGTAAAAAAAACGAATCGTCTTCGTGTGAATGGGTACTTTAAATGGTTATTTATTTTTATTTTTAACTTTATAAATCCGTAGACTTCGGCTTTCAAAACATGAGTCCGAATAGATCCGGGAATTTAATCTTAGTACAATATTAATGGATGAACTATTCTCTTTTTAACAGCTTGGTCAAGTGACTGCCCCAAAATTACTAGTAGATATCTATCTTACTAGGAGTATTACTATCTAAACCTCACCTAATGTCAACCGAGCCTATCACACATAGTCCATTAACGATCTCGGGCCTCTCCGAAGAATACACTCGGAAGCAAGGAATACGGATCACCAGCGTAATCTTACTCCTCGGAAACTAAGAAAGCTAGCTTATTCAAATAAAAAGGATTTTATAGACTATGTCATCTGCCTAGCCTTTTCCCAACTATGTTGGGGTCGGCTTCCAGTCGAACCGGATGCAGCTGAATATCTGTATTTTACATGGAGCGACTGCCTATCAGACCTCCACAACCCAGTAACTGGGTAATACGATACTCTTGGTAAGACTGGTTGTCAGACTTTCTGGCTTCTGACCAACAGTAACGACTGTCAAAGATCTACAAATGACAGCCGGGACCAACGGATTTACGTGCTTTCCGAGGCACGGAGGAAACTCGCTATGGTAAATGGTCACCCATCCACAGACCAACCTCGGCAAGCGTGGCTTAACCCGGAAGATCGGTCTATGCGGCTGTAATTATTTAGCCACGAGCTCCTCTTATTTTATAGACTATGTAAGAAGTTTTATTCACTCTGACATTTAGCCTAGGCACACACTATGCGACACGCGACAGCGTCAGGTCGGCGACTAGACGCGACGACAGGCTGCGGCCGACAATTTTCATATATTTTGTTCAAAGCTCCGCACACTTGGTGTCAGAGTAGCGAAGACGCGACGACAAGTTAGGGGAGTCGTGCGCGCTCGCTACTTGTCGCCGCGTCTAGTCGCGCTATGCACGCGCACACACGACGACAAACGCGCGACAGCGCAGCGTCAGTCTCGCTGTGAAACAACACGGCCGTCTCTCTCGAGTACTCTATACTAATGATCGCTTCCTGCACGACGGCTGTCGTAACGACTAGTCGCCGACGCAAGCGACAACCCCGCGTCTAGTCGCGGCGACAAGTCGCCCAGTTTGTGATAACCCTTAAAGAAAAATATATCCTATAGGTCTAGCGCATTACTGAGTCAGTGCCTGGGGTATGGCAGCGGCACGGGAAGGGTGACATATGACGTGACTTGACTTGTCCGAAATATCTCGTTATACACGTGACAAATACAACGTTATTTTTAGTATATACAAAAACCGAGACACTCCAACAAGATTTTCATCAGAACTGCCTGAATTTGTGTTTGCAGGGGTTTTTTTATACAGGGAAACTGACCAAGCGGACCATCTCAAGCCTCAAGGTGTCTATTCGCGTCAACTGTTATGGGTAGAAACCTACTGAAACAAAATAGAAACTTATGAAAAAAAAATGTGGTGTAAAAACTATGTCAATCGATTCTCCTAGTGATCTGAACAAACTAGTTTCAGGTTTAGTGTATACTAAAACTAAGCTTGTTTAATGAAGATATCTTTTACAATATTTTTAACTGACTTCAAAAAGGAGGAGGTTCTCAATTCGGTTGTGTTTTTTTTTTTTACTTTTTCTACTACCTAATGAAAGTCATTCGAGTCATTCATACAGTGATTCGGTTAACGACAGCGATAAGGAATCTGATTAAATTAATTTGGGATTTCGGGATTTGTTTGTTGTTTTTTCAGTTGAAAATATTAATACTTATTAAATAAAATATGTAATATAATTATTGGAACTTATTTTTTTGTTTATGTTGTCACGCGCAATTATACTAATTAATTTAACTTAAGTAACTGATGATAACTTCATTATATTTATCATGTATATAGCGAGATAGTTTGGACACGGCGTCATAACGTTAACTTCAAGTCGTTTGTGGTGCGGTTTCCGCACTCAACACCAAGACATCTTCATGAAGGAAGACTTTTGGCCGAAAGGTGTCGTATACCGACGTTTTCGCGGAAGGTTACGTGACACCACGCAGCGCAACACGACGCCGTCATCACTTCGTGTATAATAGTTTTTAATATATATTAGTAGTCGTTTTGAATGTAAGTTTATGTAAGTTTATTTTATTTTTAACCGACTTCAAAAAGGAGGAGGTTCTCAATTCGGTTGTATTTTTTTTTTTTTTTATTTTTTTTTTATGTTTGTTACCTCATATCTCCGTCGTTTATGAACCGATTTGAAAAATTCTTCTTTTGTTCGAAAGGGTATACTTTCCGATTGGTCCCATTTAAATTTTGTTATGATCAGACCATGAACTTCAGAGATATGGAACGGAACTCTTCATCGGATCAAAGCAAAATTCTCAAATTACTAATATTGCTTTGTTTATATTTGTTGTTGGGAACTGACTACTTGAAAAGAGGAGGGGGTGCGTGTCCCCTCCCCCCCTTTGGAATGTTTTCATTATATCGTGTAAGGTATCATTTGAAAGGACTTTTTATGCCCGACTACGTCAAAGCCAAAAAGAAGGGTTATGAAGGAGGGGGTTAAAATTATGACACTAAAACGTATTTAATAAAAAATAACTTTAAAAAAAAGTAAAAACCGACTTCAAAGAAATATTAAAAGGAGTAAAATAATTACCATAATTTAAAATTAAAAGTTTCAGAAGTCGGTGCAACTCTACACTGAAGCAAATAGAAGCCACCGACTTCTGAAACTGTTAATTTTAAATTATGGTAATTATTTTACTCCTTTTAATATTTCTTTGAAGTCGGTTTTTACTTTTTTTTAAAGTTATTTTTTTGAATGTATGTGTTCGTATGTATAAAGTAGTATTTAATAGTAGTAATATTGTATATATGTGTATCTATTAATTTCGCCTAGCTTCCACGACACAGGGAATCCTAGTGTGGGAGCTAGTGCCAAATGTAAAATTGTTATCATGTAAGTTTATTGAATAAAGTTTATTATTAAGTTATTATATGTCACCCCTCCCGTGCCGCTCCCATACCCCAGGCACTGACTCAGTTATGCGCTAGACCTGTAGTATAAAACTATGGCCTCTTTATTGTTTGAGTCGCAATATTCCATAGCTTAAACCGCCATCATTCGGCGTCATAATCTTCACGAAATCCTCGTAATGAGATTATTACGCTATCCTTGCTTTGTGCCTTTGATTTTCTAATGGCAATATTCGTCCCGCTGAATTTCCGTGAATTAACAAATTGGGTTTTAATTTACTTTAATATTTTTGAAGGTCTCTAAACTTAAAACAAAGAAAATATTATTTAAAAACATGTAATAAATTCGGAGCAATGAATCCGTGTCGCCAACATAAACCTTAATATGTCGGAAACTAAGAATGATAGCTTATTCAAATAAAAAGTATTTTATAGACTATTTAATACTACTGAAATAAAATTAATAAAACTTCTAAAATAGCCTATAAAATACTCTTATTTGAATAAGCTATCATTTTTAGTTTCCGAGAAATTTAGGTTCACGTGCGTTTGTGAACCGGTTTCGTTGCTCACGATTGTTAATAAATAATGTTGAATGAAGCGTATTGGAAGAAGAAAGTAAAGAACAATAGAAGGGGAAATTATTTTTATTAAAAAATATGAAATTGGAAACTGGCCTTTACAAAAATTATCACCATGTATTTTTGTGTCACTAACTTTACTCCACACCATGATTTCTCTTGTATCGTGGGTGCGTTACATACACAAATCTCACATAAACAAACGCCCAGACCCGAAAAAACCATCTGTAGGCCATACAAATTTTTGTTCCGTGTGGGAATCGAACCCACGACCCGTAGCGCATAAGCCAATTGCTTAGCCACTGCACCAAACGTGTCGTCTATCAACTATCAACGCCCTCTACATATCCAACAACATTAAACTAACTCACACACCCACACTACTCGAAAAACAGCCTAAACACACACAGAATAATTTATTTCGCGCACAAAAGGGAAACAAAATAAACAATATTGCCGAAAGATTCCGCTCGAAAGCCTCTGTAGGGAAAAAAAATAAAATATGCAAAAAAATCAAAGGGTGAGTTTGTTTCTAAACACCGTCCCCGGGGTATGAAAGGCCCCAGCGTGTTTAAGTGGCACTGTGGCTTCGTAAAAATATGGGTTCTATTATATTTTGTTTACCCACATTTCGCATTTTCAATTGACGTGTGTAGGATTAAAATGAAAAGGTTGAATGAGTTTTTTTTTTTTGGGGAAAAATAATGGATGGAAGCCTATTTAGCTTCGGGATGTATGTGTCGTGGCCAGATCATAGAATTGATCACTTCATGATATGGCCGACCATTTCATGAAATGGTTGTATTTCATGATATGGCCAGCTAACACTGACCATGTCATTTAAACGTCAACGTTTAATGATATTTCAATCCTCGTTTGGCCATATCATTAATGTAGGGTTTCCATGATACGAGTATCAAAGGTTTAATGAAAATCTAAATAAAGGAAGCATGTACCATGTAAGCAAAAGCAAGCAAGCATGCAAGTGTTTCTGAGTTTGCTCCGCTAGAAGACTCGCTTTGTCGCCCCTTCGCTTCGCTCGCACACTCGATCAGCACTGCGCTCGGGAGGTCGCAGTTTTTGTCAGAATAATAATTGTCCGCCGCCATGATGCATCAAAAAACAAAACGATATCAGCGCCTCTAACAGTAGATAATGTAACTAATTTTATGATATGATCACTAATGTTTGACCACATCATGAAGAACCGTCAATCGTTATCGTGTCGTCAAACGCTGATTTATTCATTGATCTGGCCTGGCCATATCGTGATGTGAGCAGCGGGTATTGGCCATTTCATGAAATACAACCATTTCGTGAAATGGTCGGCCACATCACGAAGTCATCAATTCTATGATCTGGGCACGACATATACAAGGTTAGTCGGAAAGGGGGTACTAATCCGAAAGGGTGTTAAAGTACACATAATAATGAGGATCTTTTGTTCTACAACTTTCCCCAAAAGTCAATAGTTTTTCGTCATATTTAGGGTCATTAATCAGAAGCTCTATTTTCTGAATTCGCAACTAAAGCAGGGAAGAAGAATTTTTTAAAAAACTAAAATAAAAATCATTTTTTGTGGAAATAAAAATTATCGAATTTTGAAATTTTAACACTTGCTTTCAAACAGTCATCAGTGATACTATAAGTGGCCCGCGGATTAGTACCCCCTGTACGACTAACCTTGTATAAATTAATTATCAAATAAAAGTTCCCACTTTCAAAGGCTCTAGCTTTAAAATTAATAGTTTGTACCGTTGAAGTAGAAACTCCTGGACTAAAGCGGATCTCACACTAACACGTGCCACGCTCCGGTGCGCGGGGCGACGCATCCACGCGCGCGGCGACGAAGGCGTGGATCTGAACCATCATGCGGTTTTATCTGCGTCTCCGTGCTCCGCAGACGGTTTCCGATTTAAAAAATGAACCGACATCGTGTTCTACTATAGAACTATAAAGAACTTCTATAGTTGACATGTCCATTATTCGCAAAAATCTGAGCATTATTGCAGAACCCAGTGTGCCATACCTTGCAGGATGCCAAGAGTAACCGCGCGTAATCGCGTGATCTGCGCGTGGTCTGCAACCACACGCATCGATGCGTTGTCAGTGTGTTGAACTATGCGTGTTTCATATACAAACTGAAGTACTTACGGTCAACGTTAAAAAACGCAGCCCCGCGCATCGGAGCGTGACGCGTGGTAGTGAGAGATCCGCCTAAGGCCGTTTGTCCACCGCCGCCGTCACCGAGAACGAGACGACGTTGCCGAAGTAGCGATACATACATTACTATGGCTGCGTGTCCACCGCACGTCCGTCATCCGAGCGCCGTCATCTCGGCCACCGAGATTGTCAGTAAATCAGCGCTACCGCTAGAACTCGACCGAGATCGTGACGGACCGAAATGCCGGCAATACAAAACACGTCGACACTTGTCCACTACATCCGAGATTGACGTGACGACGCCGGTGCACGAGTTTTTGTCTTGTGTTGCGAACCACCGAGATCGGTCGCGGTGGTCACACGATCGCCTTCACGTCGTTCCGAACTCGGTCCGAAATAATCTCGCTTCTCGGTGACGGCGGCGTTGGACAAATGCTCTAAGGCATATTTTTCTATTTGTTACTATTACACATTATTATTATTGACAGACTCATACTACCAGACAATAGGTAGTAATATGATATGATTATAGGTGTTTCATTACTTACTGCATGATGTTTGTATGTATGTACCTACAATATGTCCTTAAACTCAAACGCGTAACAGTAATGAAGGTAATAATAATTTAATCCACACCTAATGGACACGCCTCGAAAATTATGTGTGGATGCGTAATTAGGCGATATATCCTCTTAATGCGCATGGAGCTCATATAATTTGAAACAAACCATTTGCCATGGCTAAATCGCTTAACAGTTCGTTAGAGGATACCGCATGGGATATTATACCTGCTGGGAGATTTTGGGTTACAAATGAGATTATGCCACCGATTTCTGTCTTGGGTGGCTTGACACTACTTGAAAGAAAGAAAGAAAATACATTTATTTAACACAGACCAAAAGGCACACAGTACAAAACATAGCATAAGAAAAAACAAAAAAAGAAATTAGCAGGGAAGTGTGCCTCACGGCTGCGCTAAAAAGGTCCAGTTCAGCAAAAAATGCCAGACAACTAGTGCCCGACGCTGGTTTTCAACTGGACCTGATGTGTGAGGTGACGGATGTCAGTGTACTGCAACGTGTGTCTATAAGCTTAGATAAAATAAAATAAATTGTGTTAAATAAAAATAATAACGAATAAGAACTAATGTAGATAGTGTGAATTTGAATAAAAAATGCAACAAAAACAAAAAAGACTAGTGAATAAATTATACAATCTTTACACAAAACAAAATTTTATTAAATTTAAACACCCACTACTTGTGTAATAGACTCATATAATTGCTAAAAACGTCATTTAATAGTTTTAGTTCTAAAAGAAATGACTGACTCGTTGTGGTAGTGGTCGCAATCGCGACTGCTAAGCGTGAGTTCCTGGGTTCGATAGAAAGTGTTACTGGGTTTTTCTGTGTGGAATTTCTCAGTAGCAGCTCGGAGTCTGGATTTGTGCCCGGTTGATGGCAATAGGCTCGCCTCCTATTATATGGGACTTAAACTATATACCTCTGCCCAACCATTAGAGGAATACAGGCGTGAAAATGTTCTGTTGGAAATTGAACTTTGTTTAATGGAATTAATTTAGGTTTCTTTAGTCTAGATTACGATTAACATGTGTGCGAGGTTGTGTGAAAATTTGATCAGATATTTGTCGAATTCGTGGAAATGACAGACAAGTATTTTTTGAGCGTCTAGAAAGCCTTTAAAGTTTTTAAAAAGAAAAATAATTCCTTCAATCCGGATTTTAAAACGAATTGTTAATAATTCTAAACAATCCACCTTCGGAATACGGTTGTATGACAAGTTCTTCAAAAATTATATCAGCAAGGGCGATCATTATGACTGAAATGACCGTAAATCTATACATATGCATATATGTAGACATGGCGACTCTGTAAATTGGAAATAACAAAAAAATGCAGAGTTGTTAAAGGACAACCAATAGAATTAATGCTTAGCTGTTTGTCAGTTTATCGGTTTGTTTATCCACACATCACGTAAACAGTACTGATTCAATGTAATTAACTTTTATACACAAATATTGTGCGTATTTCGGAGTAACATTTAGTATTTGTTTCATCGTAATCGGTTCGCTCAATTAAAATATATTAGAATTTAAAGTTATCATCGTTTAGGTTTATTTATTGCGACACAATATTGGTTTCCGACTTCCACACGGACGGAGTCGCGGGAACAACTAGTTATACATAAAACTATTGTACAAAACATGCACAAATAGAAATACTAATTTTGGTTTAGTTCCACACGACAGATAAGCCTTGTACAACCATATACTCTCCAAATGTGAATCGATCGAAAATATGATCAATTCCTTTAATGCACGGACAGACTGAAAGCTTTGTCTCATATACGTACAATAAAAAAAACAGCACAAACACACACACTACTTTATTCCTCAAAAAACGTCCAAGCAATACCACCCAACATTAACTTCAGTATAAAACTAATTTTCCTTTAAATTCAGACTCAATAAAGATGTACAGAACATGGCCTTAAGGCTATTACGGCGCTTTTTACATTAGGGACTTGGCTGATTGCCAAGTTGGAGCCGGAATTATAACTCTTGGACCAGAAAGTTCCTCTCGCTATATCTCACTCGGTGACTGCAGCTGAGGTTGGCCCCTCAAACAAGCCTGGATACGATCTAGTGTTTAAATTTCAAATTAGTTTTGAGAACTGTGTCGTCGGTTTAGTGGTCGCTAACTTGGCTGTTGAGTGTGAGATCTCGTGTTGGGTTCTTAGATCGGGCAAAGTGTTATTGAGTTTTTACATGACTACGGCAGGAGGGGTTACGAATCTCACTGTTTATATGTAAGTTTGTATCCTCGCACAGCCTAAACTATAGAACCGATTTCAACAAATGAGGTGTTCTTGGATTGGGCTTGATCTAGAATATCCTAGGGTATGTGAAGTCACAGAAAAACCATTATTTTGTATTTTGTACTACAAGCACCTAAGGTGTCGTCAGGTACAAAAAGATAATTGTTTCGTCATAATTTGAAATTAATAATAGCATTTGATCAATCAACAAGATATAACAATTAAAATAAGATAGGTACTAATAACACGCGTCGCGTCGCGTCGTCAAGGGTCATATATCTTGTCATGCAAGCACGCCGGTTGAGAGTACAACGCACCTGTCTTTTTAAAAACATCACAAATAACATCGATGTATGTCCTTCTAAGGCTTCCTCTACTGGAGTTTCTACTGACATCCGCTTTATAAATTCCTTTTGTTAATCGCCGTTCACTCATTCAACATGACCAAACTACCTAAGCATACTCCTTTCAATCTTTGTCACTACATCATCTTTACTTTTCCTTAAAGACTGGAAATTAAATCAAATCCCTTGGAAGGAGAGAATACAACCTAGTTTCTATCCTACTATTATAAGAGTTATCCACGTTTCCCGCATCACTGCAAACCCCTTTTAATCCATGGGGTTATGATGGAATATTCCATAAATCGCGTCGGCTGCAGATTCGACGCATTTATCATTGTTTTATTGTTTTCATATAAATTTGAGTTTGTGTTTTTTTTTTCATTCATTTGCAACCGCCGAATGCCATTCATGGGACCCTCTGTTTTGTTTTTGCGTTCATTAATTTTAATTGTTTATTTTTGTTTGATTTTATACCTTTATTGTAGGTTCTTTTTTGGGATATGTCTGTCATAAGCAGGATTGGTGTGACAGATTTACCTTTGTGTTTGGGAAGCATTTGTCTTGATGAAAATAATGACATTAAAGGTTTCATTAGGGCTAATTTGAGGCTAAGAGGCCAGCAAGTGGCTCCACTTTAAACCATATTGAAATTTTTCAGAATGGACGTCATCCTCATAATCCTCCTGCACTTCCAATGTCTTTTTCTTCCATACATCTCTATTAGCCTATTTCTTTCATTCTTTCTAGCCATATAATCTTTCACACTATCCATCCGTCGGTTCACTTGGTCTTTCTCTACTCTTATAACCATCCATATTCACACTCAAAACATTTCTCACGATATTTTCTGAATTCCTCTGCATGACATGACTTTACTATGATCACCAGTTTCCACACTACTTCTCAGTCACCGTCACCACTTTCAGACTTCCTCTCACGTATTCTAATTCTATCCATTCGCGTAACACCACACATCCCTCTTAGCATTCTCATCTCAGCTGCATGCAATTGCCTTTCATTCATCCCTTTTGTGGCCCAACAATCAATTGGTCTGAAATAAATTGCTATCATAACGAACGACGGCAAATTGCAAGGAATTTAATAGTTTTGTCATGACGGGCTAAAGTGACGCCATCGCTCGTGGATTGGCTTCAAATTAGCCCCTATTGATAGAAGATAGAAAGCACTTGCTTTCCAAAGGGCTGAACCTGTCTGCTTACTTCCTGGAAAGATAAAATCGTCTTAATCTCCTTGCCTCAAACAATAGACCACCGTTACCGGCAAAGAATGGCCACCCCGTCTCTAATCTGTTGTTCTATGGTTTGAACCAAGAGGATGGGTAGCTTATCCTCTTATGCACAAGTCTGTGCAAGTCATAAAAAAAATAAAAAAACTTTTCAAATGTGTTCACCAACCCTTTTTTTATCTCGTGTAGGTACGGGCTAGAATATAAATCTTTCTCGCCACACTCTGGGAATAGACGCGTATTGTAAGATTCAACAAAACCCAGCACGCTTGATGGTAGGATCTATACGGTCTGCCTGGCTAGCTGCCACGCTCACATTAAAGTCTAGCGCCAAGCAGTTTACTGTGTTCCGTCGTGTGTATTTTTTTTCCGGCATCAAGGCCCGTAGAAAATACATATTACAATACAATAATATAAAATACTATACTTAAACAATATAATTATCTTAAAAAACTATTTCACACATGAAGTCGGCGTCTTGTGTCGCGCGGTGTCGGGTATCCGGCCTCGGAATCGCCGGAACACTACAACTTTCGGCCAAAATTCTTCCTTCGTGAAGGTCGACAGATGTTCAGTCGGCACCCTCACCACAAACGAATTGAAATTCACGCTGTGGCGAGACTCCAACCGCTCGACCCTCAGAATGAGCTTGGTCTTGATGCTGATATACTCTACAATCTCCGCGACCTTTGTAGAGTAATGCAACCCGGACACGTATAGTGGCGTCACTGGTACAGCAGGACGCAGCAGGAAATTCGGCCCGCTCGGTGCAGTACCGCACTGGTTGCGACAAGCTGGCTTCCTCTTCTTTTTCTTCTCCACCTTGATAAAGCCATCTTTGTCGCACGTATCGTTTTCACTGTTACGCTGTGGCAGATCCTTGTGAGTAGATTCACAGCGCCTCTGCTTTCCCGCTTTAACTTCATGCCGCTTATGTATGTGAGAACCAGGGTAGTATAGGAGAATCTCTCTATATCTCTGTTACTTGAAATAGTGCCAACCATCAGGTGCGACTAGGGTCAAACACGAGCAAGTCAAATAATAAAAAAATCCTTTTGCACAGAGTTGTGACTATGGCTCCACAATCCTCGTACAGGGGAGGCTTATTTATTTATTTATTTAAAAATCAGAACGACATAAAGCCAATTACACTGATAGTTACACATAACATAAGTACTAAAATTAATTTATATAATAGATAAAAGAATCTAAAATATTAATCCTTTCACTCAGTCTTCTCGAAATACACCAAGCATTCCAACAATATCACCTTCCATTCATCAGCAAATAGATCCAGTGAAGGATTCGATTCCAGGAGAGCGTTGAGTGCATTCAGCATCCTTGGAATGGGTGACATAAATCGCGCAATCGTGCGACAACGCGACTGCGCAAACAATTATGGCATCATCATATCACCTCAGCTTTTTCAGTACACTGCAAGACATAAAGCAGTAGAGTGAAAAAGGCTGAGATAATGATGAAACAACATACAATATTTCTGAAAAGATCAACGTACTCGATCTACACTTGTAGGTAAATTACACTTGGGTGAATCCGGGTTACTAACATAAACTATATTGTTAGTTTCTGAGATATTTCTCAGAAACTAACAATGCTAGTTTATTCAAATAAAAAACATTTTATAGACTATTTTATACTACTCAAATAAAACTTATAAAATGGTATATATATTTTTTTTTTGAATAAGCTAGCATTGTTAGCAGTTTATTCAAATAAAAAACATTTTATAGACTATTTTATACTACTCAAATAAAACTTATAAAATAGTAGGTATATAAAATATTTTTTTTGAATAAGCTAGCATTGTTAGTTTCTGAGAAATATCTCAGAAACTAACAATGCAAGTTTATTCAAATAAAAAAAAAATTATAGACTATTTTATACTACTCAAATAAAACTTATTAAATAGTCTATAAAATACTTTTTATTTGAATAAGCTAGCATTCTTAGTTTCCGAGGTTTATGTTGTTGACCCGGATTCATTATTTGGTCTCAAGTGTATTTACTTAGAAAACCTCAAAAGCGACTTCAAACAAACTGCTATTTCTAAATCTGAAGCTTATAACAGTGCAAAACTGGTAATATCTTCAATTATTGTTCTGAACATTAATTTACACAGATTACGAGACTAAACAGTTTCATCTAGCGAAGACGCCAGTTACCTGACTACCTTTGTGTATTTAGGTTTAAAGAGACTTAAATTTGTGAATCAGAGCGGTAAGAGAGAATTTGAATTCATGTGCGGATCCGAATTTAATTATAACTTGCGTTAACAGCGAAGGAAAACATCGTGAGGAAACCAGCTCACTTGAGAAGGCTCCATAAAGTTCTCAATAGTGTATGTAGTCTGCCAACTTACACCAGGCCAGTGTGGTGGACCAAGTGTTAGCGACACTACAATTTAATCTTTAAGGAGTGATTTTATCATTACAGTTATCGCCAATATTGGTATGTCAGGATTGTGAGCAAGGTAAATGTAGCAAATAAATCCAACACAGACTCTCCACCACTGAGAGCACTTGTATTCGGGTCAGTGCCAGTAACATGAACTAGATCACAATATAATACTTTAGATAATTATTAAAAGTTATTACAAGATCATAAAATAAGGACAAGCCAGTCAGATATAAAAGGTCAGACTTCTTCAGCTGATCTACACAGAATACTCTAGACGAGTGTTCCGTCGTACGGTCCAAGAAGCAATCCTCCGGGCGCACGGAGCGAGCCGGTCTCCTCCCTCCAACGGGCAGTGGTGGTCCGATGTTTACGTCACGGTTAGTTAGGTGGCGGACAACAGATGGCGCTCACTCCACGAAGTTCCCGCCACAAGGTTTAAACTCTTGCTATTATGAGAAGAAGCACATGCCCAACAGTGGGATAGTAGTGGGTTAATCAATACTAATAGTCCGTCGGTACATTACTGATATGAATCATTTCATTTGTGTGATTATTAACCGACTTAAAAAAGGAGTAGGTTCTCAATTCGGATGTTTAAATATACATTTTTGTTTTGAATGTATTTTCGGGCATAACTCCGTTATACAACCTTATTTTTACTTTATACGAAAACCGAGACACCCCAACAAGATTTTCATCAGAACTGCCTGAATATGTGTTTTTTTAGTAAATCTCCAAGTTACACCTCAGTTTATGTCGCGTTAAGTTCCCTAAAAAAGTGCGAAATGCCTGAGATGTGCTATGCAGGGGTTGTCTAATACACGGAAACTGACCGAGAGGACCGTCTCAAGCCTCAAGGTGTCTATTCCCGTCAACTGTTATGGGTAGAAAACTACTGAAACAAAAATTGAAATTGATGAAAAAAAAACAAAAAAAACAGTGGTGTAAAAAATATGTTAATCGATTCTCATAGTGATTCTGAACAAACTAGTTTCAGGTTTAGTATATATTAAAATTAACCTTGTGGATTTGCAAAATATTTTTTTTGTTTGAAAGAGTATTCTCACGAGATGATTCCATTTAAATTTGGTGAAGATCTGATGAAGACCCTCGGAGATTGACAACGGAACTCTTCAATGGATAACAGCAAATTCCCCGGGATTGTTGTAATTGCATGTTTGTGTATTGTTTATGCCACTTAAAATAGAAAAATAAAATAACTTAAAAAAAAAGTAAAAACTGACTTCCATAGCGCATGCCCTAATACTAGTTCGAGTCTTATGGCAATCAATATTGCATGCGCTTGACGCAAGAGGAATTGAAAGTTGAAAGCGCAAGATGAACATGAAAGCGCACGGGTGTAGACGTAACAATAGGTATTTATTTATTTATTTATTTATTTATACTTTTATGCACTATGGTGGTACATAAGGCGGACTTAATGCCATAAGGCATTCTCTACCAGTCAACCAAACAAAGGTATTCGTATGACACCCGGGACCGACGGCTTAAGGCTAGCTGAACCCTGGCGCGGTAATCGGGTAAGCGACGGCAATCGGGTAAGCGACGACGCGCGGGCCGAAAATCACTTTAAAAAATCGATAAAAAATATAGAATAAATAAATATTAGCCTGTAACTGTCCCACTGCTGAGCGAAGGCCTCTTCTCATACAGAGAAGGAACGAGCATTGATTGCCACGCTTGCTCAATGCGGGTTGGCGATTTCAGACCATAAGTCCAGGTTTCCTCACGATGTTTTCCTTCACCGTATGTCAGTGGTGTCTTAGATTAACTAAGAAATTACATATGAAATTGAAAAAGTCACATTGGTACTTGCTTGGATTTGAACCCGCAACCCGGTGCTTAACCTCCGGGCCACCAAAAAAATATATAAATGTAATAAAAAAAAAAACGATCGGGTAGAATCGATTCCAAAATTAATTACCTATAAATTAATATTAATTATAAAAATGTATTATAGTAAGTACTTGTTTAAAATGAAATTTTGCTTGTAAAAAAACTGCAAATCGAAGTAACTTCAGTATTTTTTTCTATCGAGAAAACTATATTGCATCGTGTATTGAACGGGTACATGGTATAGAGAAGGAATGTATCCTAAAATATAAATTAATTTTGGATTCTAAATATTTTAATTTGCCTATCAAAAATGAGTTCTAAAACAAGCAAAACCTACCGCGCCAGGGTTCAGCTCGCCTTAACGTCCTCTCCGAGGTACGGAGAGGTCTCGACGTGTAAGGAACGGACACCCATCCAAAGACTGAGCGCGGCAAGCGCAGCTATGATCCACAGTGGTTGTTAATAAGCCACGTTTCCCTCATGTTTATTTAGGTTTAAGTTTAGATATAATAATTATATCTGATATGTTGACATAGACTAAACTAACTAATGTTCTTAATTAACATGTTTCTCTGTTTATTCGCGGGTGTATGTTGGAACCTTGCCATATTTAGGCTAACGTCTCTAAAGTTTTGTGTGTCTTAATTATATAACAAACCAATTATGGTTTAGAATTATTTTGTAATAGGTTGGGAGACATGGTAAGACAGTTCTTCTGATGCGATGTAGTTGCTGCTGCCTATACACACTTATAACACCAAGAAGACTGCTGATGCTTCGTCAACCTCGTGTCGGAATGGGGAATCCGTTTCTACGCAGGGAAATAGTGCCTTGTGATGGAGCTACTGTAAATCCACCCATGCGTTGCCAACCTCGTATTGGAATGGGAAGTCTTATTCTACGCAGTAAAGTGCTATGCAGTGGAGCTTCTCTTAAATCCACCCCACCTTGAAGCACAATATGACTTTTTAAAAATATTCTTATGGCCTCTTATCCTTCGCCTGGAGAAGGCTAAGGGTTATGCCGAACTCTTACCGGCTAAAAACCAACGTTGTTTCTTCTCTGAGGTCTTGCCCTACATCCTAAGGATAGGCAAGCGCGGAACACTACGCGCCGCCTTCGGCTTGTTACTGGTCGGGCAGCGGATACCCTACTCCGCTGCCCGCATGCCACATGCTACGGTGGCCGGAGATCGCCGCGCGACCTCCGGTGCTGGATACGTCTGGTGCAGGAAGAGAGAGTGGCAGCCGCCTCTCTCCTTCTCCGATCCCTCCTTGGTCGCCATTACCACCTCGCATAAGAAGGCGACAGCTTTCCACGCAGTCTCATTCTCGATCATGGACAGAAGCACGGCCGAAAGCGAGAGGTCACCACCGACTGCCGCGACTAGTTCACGGCGCTGCGTCGCCCACGCAGGACACATCTGCAGCGTGTACAGCGCAGTGTCCTCGGGGCAGTCGACGCAGTGGTAAGCACAATATGTCGGGGGAGCTACTATTACATGTTCATTGCTCAAGACGACGCTTCACATCGGTCTTCTCATGTCCTGTAACCCAAGATGTGCCTGCATGACGCTGAGGTTGCCACTTAAGGACTCTCGTCGTGTATCTAGCAGTCAAATACGCGAGTATTCTTACGTCAATTGAGAATAGTTCATACTGTGGTCAAAAGATTAGCCAATCAGCTAGGTTAGTAGCAAAGCTGACTGCCCCAGGGAGCGCCGGACGTGAAGTATGACCCTCCACCTTGGGCAGTCAGTACTCTTTTGTGCCTCAAAAGGTCCTATTATATTCGTGACGACAAAACTCAACCTTCGAACTCCCCAATCCCCGACTGAACTCCCCCCATAACTCTTCATCTACCATTAATCCTCAATAATTTGTCCGCGCGCATATTTTGAGATAACAGCCACAACAGCCCACAACAAATGCGCGACGAGAGATGAGTGATGCGCGAATCTTTTTTTACTATAATGATTGGGTGCACAATACTGCACATCCCAAAATTAATGCAGTTAAGATAGAGCTTGACAAACAATTAATAGTAGTAGAAATCCTTGCGAAAGAATTCGTCCAAGGAAGTACTACCATACCTATTTCTGCCGCTAAGCAACATTGCTGTATTCCGGTTTGAAGAGTGTGGGTGCCGGTCTGTCTCTAAGGTTGGCAGTGCAGTGGTAAGTACTTTCCATCACGTTGGCATTCGTGTTGTTTGCCAACGTATGAGACAAAAGACAAGTGTAGACTGATCTGACTGACACTCAGGGCTGATTTGGTCCTAAAATTACTATCTGAAGCTAAATTTCTTGTAATTAAAGGATGACAAAATGTTCTTTGTTAGCGATCCAAATACAAACATATTTTTGTCAATTTTACCATCCTGTTACTTACTAATAACAGAATAGAATTAAACAATATTTGCCGTTGTACTACTGATTTCTTAGGTTGTTTGGCTTTTAGTGTGATTTTTTTCTGTAATTCTTTTACTAGCTGTACCCGCGGCTTTGCCTGCGGAAACATAAGGTTACTAGGCTGCTCATCACCCACACTCAATAGCGTGATAATTTGTATCCCATGACCCGCTCTTTATCGGCGTTTTACCAAATTTAATCGAAAACTGTTCAGTAGTATTGGCAAGAAGATCAAACATACATGCAGACAGAAATTCTAAAACCTTCTGTTTTGGCATCGATAACGTTTCTAGTACAATAGTTTTTTACATTAATTTTCAATTTACAATTTTTGTGTCCTTACGATTTAATTTGTTTAATAGGCATGTTGACATAATCAATTGTAAATCTAATTAGTCCGCCAGTTACATTTTTGAAAAATAATGGACACGTATTTTTGCTTTTGTTATAAATCTATAAATATTTGGAACGATAAAACGCATCAAAACTGGAGAGTGGGGGCTTGTGACGTCAGAAGCAAGTAAATATTGTACTTGCTTCTGACGTTTTGCCAATTTTAAAAGTGTTGTATCTTCGTCAATTTTGGTTTACGTAACAAAAGAAAAAATACGGGTCAAATATTTTTTGATAATCTAACTGACGGACAAATTAGTTTTTTTCAGTCAAATACTACTACAAATATTCTTTTATTTGATTTTTTTAGCCTAGAAGATTGTGTGAGGATCAAGTTTATTAAAAACACAAGAGATTTTTTATTGGAGTTAACAGTTGTCAAGCTGTAGTTTCACAATGTTTCAACCACAATGGGCGCGCAACATATGCGCGACGGGGCGCGAATACTTTTTACCGCAATAAAGCGGGCGACAAACCCGCGACGACGACGGCGCGACCGCAACGCAGTTTTGTTGTAGCCGACATATTCATGATCGGAAGCATATCGACATGGGTTTGGCGGCGGCGATAAAATGCTGCTTATGGAAAAACATTTTTGATCGGTTTAAAAAATAAGATTGACTGGTAGATTTATATACAGGGTGGAAAAATTCAATGGGCCCTGAAGGAAAACTACTTTAAATTCTTAAGATAGATTATTTTACTTAAAGGAAACATTCCTTTATTTTTAAAAAGAAACAAAACTGCATTCACAGATTTTTCGATAAGCTTACCTTAACCGGGAATCGAACCAACTAAAAAATCAAAAAATAAACACTCGCTATTTTATTCTACTAATCGATAGGATTAATGTCAAATGGAACGTTCTATTTTTAGACTTTTCGTCAGAACGCCTCGTCAAAAAAGGAAATGTGCCTAGAACTAGTATAACCAATTAAATGATTTTCTTATCTAAGTCTTCAAAAAGGTACTTAGAGATAAATTAACAAGCTTTGTACTTCATAGAATGTCTTTAAATGTTAGAGTTTTAAGAAAATTATATCGTGTCCTTTACCTACTTGTTAAAAGTGAACAGTTCCGGTCTAGGAATTAAAGCCATTGTGTACTAAATATTAGTGAATGGAGGAGCTCGTGGCTAAATAATTACAGCCGTATAGACCGATCTTCCGGGTTAAGCCACGCTTGCCGAGGTTGGTCTGTGGATGGGTGACAATTTACCATAGCGAGTTTCCTCCGTGCCTCGGAAAGCACGTAAAGCCGTTGGTCCCTGCTGTCATTTGTAGATCTTTGACAGTCGTTACTGTTGGTCAGAAGCCAGAAAGTCTGACAACCAGTCTTACCAAGAGTATCGTATTACCCAGTTACTGGGTTGTGGAGGTCTGATAGGCAGTCGCTCCATGTAAAATACTGATAATTCAGCGGCATCCGGTTCGACTGGAAGCCGACCCCAACATAGTTGGGAAAAGGCTAGGCAGATGATGATGATGTGTACTAAATATTAGATTTCATGGATATCTTGTACGATAGACAAGTGTGAGACCTAATGTTTCTTGGAGAAATTTTATCCTTAACATTGACTGTATCGATGAAATAAAATAGCGAGTGTTTATTTTTTGAGTTTTTAACTTGTTCGATTCCCGGTTTAGGTAAGCATATCGAGAAATCTGTGAACGCAGTTTTGTTTCTTTTTAAAAATAAAGGAATGTTTCCTTTAAGTAAAATAATCTATCTTAAGGATTTAAAGTAGTTTTCCTTCAGGGCCCATTGATTTTTTCCACCCTGTATATTTATTTGCATACGTCGTCTTTTTGGCATTTGTTTTTCTTCTTCGGTCGGTCTTACTCGGCTTATCGCTGTGAACAACAGAACCTAAACGTCTCTCTAAAAAGGACGTTAAATGCCCGACACTCTCCTCAATCAGTGCACCAGCTGTCTAAACTACAAAATAGTCCAAAACATGTCCTTCACAATAACGAAACCTTTGTAGAACACAACATAAGATGAATTGGCCCTACTCAATTGGAGGTACACAGAAGCATTGACAGATTGCTATCTCATCAATTACAGTACCGCAGTGACCCTTTATTGACTCAGGAAATTGTAAGTTTAGTGTTACCCGGAAGCCTACGAGTTGCTTCATGGTTATTCGGTTGTTTGTACCTAACCGGGCTATTACTTAAAGGTGGCCAAACCCGACAAACCGCACGGGTGCATCACGCAACTACCACTCAAGCCAGCGGTCACCTACGACACGTAAGGCTATTTATTGCAAACGCAAATACGCATGTATTGAGATACGACAGATAACTGGTACTGGCATTTTTTTCTCTTACTTTTCTCTTTAATGAATGGAGTTTATTGCCAGCTCTTCTCCATAGGACCTACTACTTGGAACCGAGCACCTAGTGTTGAACTTTTGAAAGCACCAGTAATCATCACCAGCGACTTGAAATAAACAATATTTGACTTTGACTTTGAATGTCGACACGTTTGGTGCAGTGGCTAAGCGATTGGCTTCTGCGCTGTGGGTCGTGGGTTCGATTTCCACACGAAACAAAAATTTTAATGGTCTACAGATGGTTGTTTCGGGTCTGAGCGCTTGTGTATGTGAGATTTGTGTCTGTAAACGCACCCACGATACAAGAGAAATCTTAGGGTTGGGCAACGTTTTTTTTTAAAAAAAAATAAAAAAAAATGTTATTTTTTAACGTGCATAAATCTAATAAAAAGAACAGAAATACATTTTTATACGAATCTAGGTACACTTTTTTACTATATCTACTAATAAAATAATATGCGTAAACATCCCACGCAAATAATTCACCAACGGAAAAGCAGATGATTTTGAAACAAAAGTACCCTTAAAACGTAGCGAGATAGCACTCCAAACGAAAAATGAGGAAGCTACATTTTCATAGCGCCATTTTACCGCCCCTCAAGCCTATCAGTACATAATAATGTATGCGCATACATTTGTTTCGGATGTCGTGTCGGAGGCCTATCGCCCGCATGTAGAGGCCCTAACGCCTATGAAAATGTTTTAAAAATATAACATAAAACCGGCTACACGCTGACGACAATATTCATGCTGTCGGTATGATTGACCGGGTGAATTATGTTAGGGTTTAGACCAGATTTTTATACGATTTTGTTGGGACAAAGGCTCTGGGAATTTGTGATATTTTTTAGAAAAAAAAAACTGTATTTGTACCCGTGGTATGTATCGTCATTTTTTGATGTTGTAAATAAAATAGTGGAGATTAAAATGGCGTACTGGAATTTTTTGTTGTTGAATGTCACAGTAAATATTTTTTTGGGTATTTGTGCAATAAATTGTTGAGTTTTCTGTTAGAGATCGCTATTGGCGATAAAACCGTTTTTTTATTTTTATTTAATTAACTTCTTAATTACACACAATATTAGACAGTAAGATGAAGTATGAAAATTAAGTTCAAAGGCACGATACAACTAAGAACTCGCATCGGCAAACTTCGTAAAATCGATTACTTCCGAACTGAGTGCGACTTCAAGACCACAAATGTTTGTTAATACATGAATAACATCACGCCTGTTTCCCCGAAGGGTTGGCAGACGTGCCCTCGTTTCGCCGTTATGTTTAAGTCCGATGTAATAGAGGGCGAGCTTATTGCCATCAACCGGGCGCAAATCCAGACTCCGGACTGTTAGTAAAAAATTCCACACGGAATAACTCAATAACGCTTTGCTCGACCTAGGAATCGAAGCCAGGACCTCACGCACAGCAGTCGCGCTTGCGACCTCTAGATCAACGAGGGAGTCTGTTTATTAATACTGCAGTTATACAAATATCTTTACGCTCATTTAATTATCAATAGGAAAAAAGAACGTTTTTTTTTTTGATACAGTACAAAGAGACACAAACCCCCTTATTACAAAAGATGGTCTAAGAAAAACCTAGGTTTTAAAATAGCCCCGTCTCTTTTTGTTATATGACATAAGAAAGTGATGGGTATATTTTAAACCTGGGTTTACCTTAGTCTTGGTTTAAACCATATTTTGTAATAAGGGGGAATATGTATAAACTGTGAGTGGTACTAAAATGAGCGACAAACATTGGTTGTTCGATTAGGTACATCGATGTTACTTCTTATGGGCGATTCCTATTATTTACCGAACGTAATTGGTTAAAATTAAAACTCTTGTATCTTTACCAATACCTTTCACCTCTTTAGGGGTAGAATTTCCAAAAACGCTCGAACACGTGTACATTTATTTCTTACCAGAAACCTTCATATTTAAATTTATACTTCTTATTTCAAAAATGACAGACTCACATACAAACTTAAATCCCCTATTTCACCCCTTTAGGGGTTGAATTTCGAAAAATCCCTTCTTAGTGGATGCCTAAAGGAACGCACTGTCAAAATTTCAAGTTTGTAACCCCAGCGGTTTAGGTTGTGCGTTGATAGATCAGTCAGTCAGTCAGCTTCTCCTTTTAAGATCTAGACCCTCTCATAATAATATATTAGTAGCTATCACAGGTAAAATTTGCTGACGAGTCTATTTACATGTCAAGTTTGGCAATGAAAAATGCTTATTATTGGTAAGCAAAACGATCCGTTTTTGGCGATAGGAACCGGGCATTAGTGGTGTCATATTATACCTACATTCTTATTTGTAAAGAAAAATGTATTCTTCTTTTTCCATACCGAGTATCAGTACCTAGCATGTTAACTAATAAAAACTGCTAATTACTTTCAGCTAGTTAAACTTAACCAAAATACAACAAAGAAAACCAAGTTATCTAAGTAAACAAACACAGCAATTAAGTAATAATAAACTGAACTATGCCACGACATTGTTACAATCGTAACAGCTAAGTTTAACTGTTACGACTACATTCAAAGTTAAATCGTTGACTTTTGTTATTTTGTTCGTAAATAGAGTAATATCTGGACGGTTTGTGTTTTTATGTTGTTTTGTTTTTATCCTAATGGTGGTCCTAAACTGACAGTTGTCCAGTAAGACTGGTTTTCCCTTTACAGTCCGGATACTAAATGTTACAAAGACAAAAAATCAATGGGCAACATAGTCCTAGTGTCAAAATGTACAAATTGCCTAGTGCCAAAATGTCATTTTGCCCAAATGCCGCTATGATAGAATGCATTAAAGCTTTAATGTTCAATTGTACAAATTGCCTAGAGCCAAAATATCATTTCGGACTTTCAAGGAGTATTTATAATCAAACAGATTAGATAAAGAAGAGATTTTAATTAGATATCCAGTGCAGAGAAGTATGTTGATATCAAGTAAGTGGCAGATAGGTGTATGTAGGCTCAGTCGTTAGTGATCCTACCTTCGAAGCCTAGGTTTGCGGGTTCGAACCCTGACTGTGTGACAATTGGACCACGATGCATTTTGGCACAATTATGTTTTATCTTTTGTACATTTTGACAATCTAACAATTAGACCCTTACGCATTATATCACAATTATTTTTTGTCATTTGCACATTCATATACATTAAGACTTTTGTAAATTTTGACACTAGGACTATGTTGCCCATTGATTTTTTGTCTTTGTAACATTTAGTATCCGGCGTCCTGTGAACTCTGCTAATCATTCTGTATAACTTTTACTAAGGGAAGAATTCGGCATTTGTGAAAAAAAAAATCTACTATTCCATATAAAATAATCAATGCTGCTTATTATGTGTAGTGCCGGACTTAAAGAATAACACTACCCCATCTCTTCCCGTGGGTGTCGTAAAAGGCGACTAAGGGATTCTCTAGAGGATGGGCAGCAGCGTTCTCTGAATACTTTAACAACCATACTGCGATCGCCAACCCGCCTGCCAAGCGTGGTGATTACGGCAAACTCCCCCTTTTGGGGGAGGCTTATGTCCAGCAGTGGACGTCTTTCGGCTGAATGATGATGATGATGAATTATGGAACAGCTGATTTTTTTTCACGAATTCAGAATTTGTCCCAAAGTAAAAGTTGTACAAATCATGAGCAGAGTTCGTGGTTTTCGGATTTAAAGCGACTAACCAGCCATGCTGTATTCCATTTTTAGGGTTCCGTAGTCAATAAGGAACGCTAATAGCATAGGGTACCTACTTACTACATACAGTGGGTCAACGCCCATACATTTGACAGGTCCTATGAAATGTCAAAATTATGTAGGGGTGGAGGTTATGTCCCAAGTATGCAGTATGGCTACTCGGGACATAACCTCCACTCCTTCACCCCGCAACCCCCCGCACGATTGCTCTGCGACAATGTTCTACGTTGACCGACTGTAAGGAGTAAGATATAGGTAGACTGTGTTAATAGTTTCACCATATCCGTCCGCAACTTAGCTCAGAGACTCTTAGTACTAGAAATCTATAATTTGGCATGAATATACATATTAATCACGCCGACAAAGTGATAAAATAAAATCACCAGGCCAACGTAGTCGACTAAAGCCTATACCCGTCTCATTATGAGAAGAGCCTTACATTAGGACAGTAATTGGCGGAAGATTTTATGTTATAAACTGTATTAAATACTGTAATTAGTGTATTAAATGTAAAGCCATATACGCATTTACGAACACGAACATCGAAAAAACGAATATCGAACACTTTGTTCGAATGTGCGTACCATTACCAAACAGTGTGTTCGGCAAACACGTTCATAGTGATTTGAAAGTGTGTACCCGGTTTAAAAGTTATAGTAATGTTAGTAGTGTCACAGTCTGCCTATATCTTACTCCTTACAGTCGGTCAACGTAGAACATTGTCGCAGAGCAATCGTGCGGGGGGTTGCGGGGTGAAGGGGCGGAGGTTATGTCCCGAGTAGCCATACTGCATACTTGGGACATAACCTCCGCCCCTACATAATTTTGACATTTCGTAGGACCTGTCAAATGTACGGGCGTTGATCCACTGTATGTAGTAAATACGTACACTGTGGTAGTGTCTTGTTAGTAGTATGTAGTGTCTTATCCAAAGATTCATAGTTTAAGTACTGGGAACTTGTCGGTGTAACAGTCTTCATCTTTCTCTGTACAATACGAACTCCTTCAAGACTGTCGTAAACGGTGTAGATAGGTACTATAAGATGTCTTCCTTGGAGTGCATATCTTACAACATCGCTCTTCATAAAATTTTGTGAAATAGCACAGACGGCGCAGATAATTTATAAATCTTTAATTGTTAAGATTAATAAACATCAACTGTTATCTGTGTTATTTCTATACAAGGTTAGTCGGAAAGGGAGTACTTAATCCGAAGGGTGTTAAAGTACCCATAAAACTAAATAACTTTTGTTTTACAACTTTCCTCAGAAGTAAATAGTTGAAGAGAAATTGCTGTTCAAAAATTTTAGAAAAAATACTCTGATAGCTATCTATTTTCAACTATGATCAGCTATATATACATTTTAAGTCATAATTATTTGCAGTTATCGATTTGAAGCTCCATTTGCTGAATACGGCACTAAAGCAGAAAGTGAATAATAACTAAAATAAAAATAATTTTGCTTGGAATTATCGAATTTTGAAATTTTAACACTTGCTTTAAAACAGTGATCAGTGTTTCTTAAGTGGCCCACGGATTAGTACCCCCTTTCCGACTAACTTTCTTTAATGAATCTGTAATTGGCTTTGTTACCCCATTTTGCTGTAATTATTCAAAATCAAAAGTTTTTATTTCACAAAAACCATTACAGGCGCTTGTGAAAAGTCGAATTTAGGTGCACGGTTCCAATTAGTCGATTCCTATGGCAAGCCGACAAGAAACTCCATGGTTACTCTTTTAAAATCCATATCTTTAACAATTTGAGTGGGTACAGTTATGACTTAGAATAGTTATGAGAGAGCAAAGTAGACTCAAGAGCAGGAACCACACAACAAAAAAAAAACAAAATGAAAAAATGGTCACAAATTAACTAGGTATCCAGGCATCTAGCAAGTCTACAAAGCTCTCACATTTACAAAAGGTAAAAGGACTAAACTATATAAATAAAACAACTGACATGGTTAATTGTCATCAAAACACATTACAAAGAAAATCACTGTTTAATAAGATAAAGATATCTTGAGAGTAGCGATAGTAATAAAAAAAAAAGCTAATCGTAATGAGGTTAGTTAATAGACATACACATATTCGCTTAGATATAGATTTTCCATGATTAGAAATAAAAAAAATTATAACACAAAGCAAAAAAACATGTTTCAAGTAATATTTTGTCTAACATTCAGCTCTAAAAATAACAATTAACCCAAAAACAACGTCCTACCTAACCTAACCCTAAAATGCCCCAAAAAACAGACCACTATTCAGAATGGTTCATAAGAATTCCGAGCGCGCCCCCGGACCAAAGGCCGCGGTTTAGCAATAGAACCGTGAACTAAATTCTGGCAGATTCTGGCAGCTAATAAAGCGATCCGGTGACCACAATCTGGGTATTCAGGCGAGTCCCCGGAATCTTAGACCGTGCTCCCAATAATACGGATTAGAATAACTGGCATTGTTGTATTGTTAGATGGTTGATTAATTTTGTGCGATGTTGAGAAGAAAAATAATATTATTTGGTTTTGTATTGAAGATGTTTGCTATTATGGAGTGACGTAACAAGAGATTATGGGATTGTGTCAAGAGGTAGCAATCCGTTTGTGCGTTAGTAATGGGGCTTACGCAAGTGAAAAAAGGGAGGAAATGGAGGGAGGCCTTTGCCAAGGAGTGAGACAGCAAAGGCTGATAATAAAATGATAATAATAAATGAGGGAATACCCCGATGCCGGTGAGCTACTATAACAGGTGTAAAAAGACCCTTAACGATAATGAAAACCACGTATTCTACCTATCATTGGGATCATTTTTTTCGAACAAACCATACCTGGGAAATCATTGGTTTTGGAGATATTGGAGGTCAAAGTACACATTTTTTTTTTAGTTTTTTCCAAAAACGATTTCCAAGTCATAACACAAAACTTTCTTCCATACAAACATTATCAAAAATTTCAAGTTTTCCTAACAAATTACGCATTTGAAGTGACAAAAACGCAATGAATATCAAACGCACACGATCGCTTTGGCTCGGCTGTGTGGCCGCTGCACGCATGCAAACGCGCGGCATCGCCACAACCATAATTTGAGCGCTACAAAAAAAAGCGTTTTTTTTCATGCCAAAAAATAAAAGTCGTTTCCCAGCAATTATTTTTGGTCAATGTAGTTTAATTTGATGTACAGAGTGCGTAGATTTCGGCTATGTGATGGGTCTTTTTACACCCTGTATTTTTAAATGTTTTTGTATGGAAATAAATAAAAATGTAATTTAAATGTATTTCAATGAATAAAGGAAATAAGGGAATACTATAAATAAGTGACGTGATGGCCCGGAGGTTACAGCCCCGCTTGTTAATCACCGGGTTGCGGGTTCAAACACAGGCAAGTACCAATGTGACATTTACAATTTCATATGTACTTTCTTAGTTAATCTAAGACGCCACTAACATACGGTAAAGGAAAACATCGTGAGGAAACCTGGATTTAAATGGTCTTAAATCGCCAACCCGCAGTGAGCAAGCGTAGCGATCTGTGTTCGTTCCTTTTCTGTACGAGAAAAGGCCTTTTCCCAGCAGTGGGATAGTTACAGGCCAATATTTATTTTAATTTTAAAGGATAACCTGCTGTAATCACCACGTTTTCTGAAAAGTTGGTAAACTGACTTTGCTTGGTAATGTACGATTTCCACTAACCGGGCCACGCAGGAGCGCAGCGCAGCGCGTCGCAACGAATGCTCGAGCACACGCCAGTAGCCGACCGCGTCCGCCCGATGGCTATAATCTGCTGGAACCCGGGCGCATGTGCGCGCGTGCTCGTGTATCCGCTATCGCAGTCAGTTTCTACCTGCGGTGTGGTCGAGCGGAGCCGACCAAACGCGAGGAGCCGACCGGCTACCGCGGCAAACGTGCGGATCTAACCGAGTTCCAAGCAGTATAAATTACACGCAAACATGAAACTTAACTATCGTATAGAAGACTGAATTTCCTATAGCACAGTGTGAAATGCGCTCCGGTGCGCTCCGGCGCGGTCCGTTTGGTGGAAATCATATATAATAGTAATGACTAAAAGATTGGTGGCTGAGATTCCCGCACGAAGCAAGTATTTGAATGGTCTAAAAATAATTGTTCTTTCTATGGGTTTGTGCATCTGATGTATATATAAACCATACCTACAGGAGTTCTACTGTGGGCAAAGTTTAAAAAGAGTGCAGAATGTTGATAGGACTATTCTGCAACTGCTATCTTCTTTCTTCTTCTCTCTTGTCAGCACGAGCTGTACATATGTGAATAATTTATTCTTGGGTGAACAAATTAGCTAGTCAGCCAGGTTGGTAGCGAGACTGCAGCGGACACACTTGAGTATCGTCACTCGGGAAGATGGGATGGGATAGCCATCCATCCCATCGTTCAGGCCCACATTGCTCACATTGCATAAATTTCTGTTTTACCACTCACGAGTGTCGTGTTATCTTCTAAGAAACCATAGGGGATTATTTTGCATCACATAATGTTCAGTGCTTGTTCTGAAAGGGAAAATAAACATGGAGAAAGTAAAAGGGGATTCAAACATTGTACCGCATAATTACTTCAGCCCGTAGCCGACTGCGATGACAAATTTAATGTAGCCGGATACGAGATCAGTTCGCAAGCTTACTGCCTGAGATGTGCGAAGATTATACAGAATCATTTATCACTTACTTTTTTTGAAAGGCTTAGGAGGAAAAAAGACCATTATGTGCCCTTTTCCAACTGTGCTGGGAGTGGCTCCCAATTTAGACAGATAATAAAACTCTAACACTAATTGACTGACAGACAGCCAAAGCAAATCTCGAAGCAATCATTCAATCAATAATCTAGAAGCATGAAATTATTCCCAAGAGTTGCTTATACAACGTGAGTGACCAAAAAGAAAGGATTTTTATAAATTCATCTCTTAAGGGGGTTAAATAGGGGATGAAAGTTTGTACGGAAATTAGTCATTTTTGACGGATGAGAAATCTAAAGCTGCTCTATTTAATAAAACTCTAACACTCGCTGACTGAATGACAGACAACGCACAGCTTAAACTTGTGGGTCAAGAAGCATGAATTTTCTTTTTCTATTATTGTACTGCTGTAGGTGGTCCTAGGGGACCCTTCCTACGTAACCGGGCAGTTATTGGCGAGACCTGAAGGGTCTCCAGCCAATGGGGGGGGGGAAGTAAAATACTTAACCTAAGCTAACTACTTGTACTACACTAACATCATGACTACCTGCAACAACAGCACTAGGGGCGACACCTAGTGGGACTCGGACCTCGGCTTAGGGCGTTGCTGGCGGGGACTTAGGGGGGGGGGGGGGGGGGGGAGGCAGCTTGATGAGAGCTGAATTATCGGTGTGACTATAAAATTTTGTACAGGAGTTCCTTATACATATAACGTAGGTGAGCATTAAGAAAGGATTTTTGAAAATTCATCCCCTAATGGGGTTAAATAGGGGATGAAAGTGTATGGAAATTCGTCATTTTTGAAGTTATATATGGAAATTGGTGTGTAGGCTTGTCTTATAGGATTTTCCATCGAGCACACGGCTAGTACTATAGTCCCGAATAATCCCGAATGGTGCAAAGTAAACGCGTCAACCCGCCATGACACTGAAACTGCGGCCCTCCAGACTTATACCTGGGGGCCAATTCTAGGTATTATCAGAAACGTTGCTTAATCACCACCGAACTGAAGCCGAACCATTCATGCAGACAGTTTTCGTCTTAAAATATTAAGGTTTTCGTTAACAATAAAATAACTTTAAAAAAAAGTAAAAACCGACTTCAAAAAAAACTAAAAAGAGTAAAATAATTACCATATTATAAAACAGTTTCAGAAGTCGGTGCCTCCAATTAGGTTCAGTGTAAAATTGCACCGACTTCTAAAACTGTTAGTTTTATAATATTATGGTAATTATTTTACTCTTTTTAGTTTTTTTTTTAAGTCGGTTTTTACTTTTTTTAAAAGTTATTTTATTTTTCTATTTTTAGTGGCATAAACAATACACAAACATGCAATTACAGCAATCCCGGGTAATTTTGCTATTATCCATTGAAGAGTTCCATTGTCAATCTCCGAGGGTCTTCATCAGATCTTCACCAAATTAAAATGGAACCATTTCGGGAGAATACTATTTCAAAGAAAAAAAGAATTTTGCAAATCCGTCTTTATATGACGGAGGTATGCCCGAACATACATAAAAAAAAGAAAAATATACAAAAATCCGAATTGAGAACCTATTCCTTTTTGAAGTCGGTTAAAACGGATCTTTTGACAACAAAAACAAAACCAAACATTTTAACAGTTTTTGTTAAAGAAAACTGACTAACGGTTGTTGTTCGTTTGTGGTTTTGCAATTATTCTGTTAGTAGAATTGTCCCGAGGTTGTAAAACCTTCCATTTTTGATAAAACCATACACTCCTTATTCCTCATCATCTTGTACAACAGCTTCAGAACGATAAATTATGAAGACCATTCTAATCCGAGGATTAAACAAATCTTATCCGCATTTCTCAGCTCCACGTCACCATCTCCTACTTCAAATTCTCTTAGAGTAATAAAAGTAAACAACGCAACATTGCTTTAATTTCCTCTCTCGCATTACGCAACGTACGTTATCTGGGCCTACTTGCGTGGCCACGACAACTGCGAGAAATAATGCTAGTCTGTCTTGCAAATCTTTAAAGATCAGTGACTAGTCTCAGACTATAAGGTAGCTTGTTACGTCATCACAAAGCCGTTTTGGCTGGAGACCCTTTAGGTCACTCCAATAACTGCCTTGTTACGTAGATTGGTCAGCAAGAAGAAGAAGCAGACAAAAAGATAAAAAAAACAATATAGCCTTTTCCAAACAATATTAATGCTGGCTTTCAGTTATACTAGTTGTAGCTTGATATTAATATTTTACACGGAGCAACTAAATAAGCAAACGGAAAAAATAAGCTAGCCCTGTCCCGCTCATGGGTGCGGTACGTCAAAAAAACCGGCCAAGTGTGAGTCCGACTCGCGCACGAAGGGTTCCGTGCCATTATCTATAAAAACGGCAAAAAAATCACGTTTGTTGTATGGGAGCCCCCATAAATATTTATTTTATTCTGTTTTTAGTATTTGTTGTTATAGCGGCATCAGAAATACATCATCTGTGAAAATTTCAACTGTCTAACTATCACGGTTCATGAGATACAGCCTGGTGACAGACGGACGGACGGACAGCGGAGTCTTAGTAATAGGGTCCCGTTTTACCCTTTGGGTATGGAACCCTATAAATGAGTAGTAGCGTTCTTCTTTCTGCTAAAAATGTGATCACCGATCCGTATATCAAGCTTGGTGATTATGACAATTTCCTCTTTCTCCGATCACTGTAGTGGACATGTTCAGTAGAATGTTTCTATTTTTTCATTTTTTGTCTTCGGACAATCCTCATGACCCGGGCATGGCTAAGATTTATGTCTATGACTCTTACCGTCTAAAAACCCACGGTGTTCCTTCTCCTGACATTTGGCTGGGGTCGCGGTATTTGCAGCTGCTGTATGCAACCCTGGCAGTCCTCGGTCTACCTCGGTCCGCCAGCCCCTGTGTAGAATGTTTACATATTATGACACGGAGCCAGAAAGGGATCGAGCATGGATGCGGTGGGTCCCGACCCCATAGTACCACTTCCCTTTGGATACCTATGCACCAGAGACCAACACAACAAATCGTGGATACACCTTGGCGAGTGCAGGCAGGCCATGGAGGCGTTTCCCGCCATTGACGGTCGTCTCACTAAACGAGCTCTCCGGCTGTCAAGGCAACGACTGCATACAGTCACAGCAGCCATCACTGGCCATGGTTCTTTTAACAAACACCTCTTTGTTATTGGAGTTACAGACAGCCCACTGTGCAGAGCATGCATGGAGGAGGACGAGACGGCAGGCCACGTGCTACTAAACTGCCCTGAGGTCGCCACATACATTGCCAAGTACTTCGGAAACCCAGGTACTCTTCGAGAGATCACCAGCAACATCAATAGTGTGCTGGCCTTTTTCGAGGAGTTAGTGTGGATCGAGTGACTACACTTACCACCCATCACGCAAAATACGCGCTTAGACGTGGAGTTGCGGACACCAGCCCGTTATACCTTATGACACGGAGCGACTGCCACTGACCTCCACAGTTCAAACACCAGGGTATTAATTTTCACACAAATCTCTCATTTTCTAAATACATACCTAGTTATTTTACAAAAACTCAACCTACATGCTAAGTCTCCTGTGTACATTTTTAGGTTTAATTCTGTATATAAATCATGGTCTTCAAACCAACACAGCAAACAACCTCGAACTTCCTAAAAACTAAGTAATAAATATGAGAAACTAGCCTCACGCCCCCATCGTTAGGTAAAAAAGGGGTCTATGGGTTGAACTTTGATTTACATACGTACCCTCCATCCATCAGGGTTGTTTGAGTAAAACTGTAAACAAACTAACATTTCCTGTTTCTATGGTGTTAATTTACATACGTTTCGTCTAAATTGAATGCTTGACTATGGCTTGTGTTTGACTTTGTGTCATGTTTTACTACAGAAAAAAAATGTAATAACGGAGAAGGACATTTAAAACAAATATATTCACGGTGGAGAAAATCATCCTGAGAAAATACACACACACCTGAGACCAAAATTTCCCACCAAAAATTTCTTGATGTTCATTCCACCAACTCGCACCAATCCAGCGTGGTGGATTTAGGATTGGGACAGTAATTGGCTGATTACGAGTATTATAATGATCATGACTGAAGAAAATGGATTTATTTAATTTTGTTCTTGTGTCTATCAATCTACACTCATATTATAAAGAGGTAGAATTTGTTTGTTTAGATGTAGGTGGTAATCTCCGAAACGACTCATCCGATTTAAAAAAATCTCTCACCAATAGGAAGCTACGTTATCCCTAAATGCTATAGGCTATATTTTACCAGCAAAAAATTAGGGATCCGTAAATAAATTACAATAATGTAACCCAAGGTATCAAAAATTAACTTATCTATAGGTACTAATATTATAAAGAGGTAAAATTTGTTTCAAAATATTCCGTGAGCGTATATAATGTCTAACTATTATAAGTAGTGAAGTCACTTCAACACTGGTAGAATCGAAAGATGAAAACATTCCTATCACGATATTAATCCTTATCCAAGTAAATAGCTTCATAATCAAGGTTAATTGTGTACATGTAAAATGTTCTTTAAATTATTCGAATCGGACCTCGTTTGGAAGTGCTAAAAGTAAAAAAAATGCCGCGTTGTGAGCGAACAGCCCAACTTTCAGTCTATTAGTTAACTACATTTATTAATCCGCGACTTCGTCTGCATCCGCGATACAGACATTCACGCGGACGAAGTCGCGGGCAAAACAATAATAATAAGTTCTCAAAGGGGCCTCTGCGCGTTGGACCTGTGTCCCCGTGTATGCCTTTCAAAGGACCGGACATCTTCCGCACGGAAGATGAGCCGTGATTCCCAGAGAGATACAAATAATAATAATAGTCATTTATTTCAGGACATTATTCCCATAAGCATAAGCACTACAAATAACAAACAAATATACATAGGCTTCATCAAAACATTAATAAACATAGGTAAACAATAATTACTTAATAAATGGTGACGAACTGGCATGCAGGTGCATCCACCTCTTCAACATCGCCGAGTCCCACCGTTCGGACAATACGCTCAGGATACTGTTAGTGCTGCCTCGGAAGCGACTTAGTAGCGAGGCGCTCCGCTTCCTAATAATAGCATAAAAGTCATCGGTACGTGCCTGCGCGAACATCGTAGAAGCGCTGCAAAACTACGGCAGCCCCAACAGCACCCTAAACGCATTGTTGTACTGGACGCGCATGGCGCTGTATGCTCTCTGCACATAGTTGACCCATAGGCTGCACGTATAAAAAGACTGACAATAGGCTTTAAATAAGGTCACCTTTACTTGTTCAGTACAGCGTGCAAACCTACGTGCCAACATGTTACAGCGAACCGACGGCGCCCTACGTTCCCACTCGATGTCCTCATTGTCAGACAAGTTGTCTGTGACCCAGTGGCCCAGGTACTTTTAAAATGGTTAAAAGCTAGTAGAAAATACGTTTCTACATTTTACTTAAGATTATTATCACGAACATAGGCCATTTACTAGACGAAGGCACCTGGAGTGTCCACCAAAGATGAGAGAGGTCATCATTGAACGCCGGGCGTTGCAGGTTGCAGTGCAACTTTAGGGTAAATTGGATATGCTTGTATTTCTTAAACATTTTACCTAATTGCATATTAATAAACCACTTGTTTTTTTTTTAAACTTTACGCATAAAGACAACATTTTAATATAACACTCAATCCAGCACCTCTCAAAAATCGCTATATTCACAGCCCAACACCGCGCGTGTAGAACAATCATTCGCAAAATGAAATTATCGCACCACAAGGTTCGATGTTCTTTTACAATCTTTCATTGTAAACATTTTGTGTAAATCTTGAACAAAACTTTTAATTTATTGTACAAAGTGACGATTGCGTGTAAAGAATTTGTGATAGGATAAAGTCTTGATCCATTATCTCAGCTACGAAGATTTCCTTCCACACCGAATGGCTTTTGGCGGCTAATTTTAATGTGCAAAGTCGGTTTCAAGACGCATGTGGCTCGCCCAGACGGTCGACATCACAGAAATTTAAATATTTAGATGTCTGTGGTTGATACCCATCACACAGAGGAAACTCCCTGCTCGTTTGGACCATGTTCCCTTCCCACCCTGATAAAAATCCTGTATCTACCCTGTCACAGAGAGCTAACAGGATCGTGTACGAGTGAATCTATCATATCAGTTATAGCTAATATTAGTATGTCAAGTATTTTTGACTTGACTTTTTATTTATTTATTTATTTACTTTAATTAAAACGGTCTTAGACCAATTACAATAATTAAAGATAGTAATAAAAAAACGATACATACATAAAAGGACAAGAAAAAATAATTTTAATAAACTCTTTCATAAATCCCTTACAGTGCTTCTGACAGTATATTCTTTCACTCGTTCACCATGCATTCCTCTCGCAGTACTCCAGACATTCCGACAAAATCACCTTCCATTCATCCGCAAACATATCAAAATTCGGTCTGGCGTCCAGGAGGGCATTGAGCGCAGTGAGACTTCGCGGTATGGGTGATCTTGAACGAGCCACAGTACGACTTGTCGGTATAATGTATAAGTATAATGCAGGCATGATAAATATAGAAAATAAAACCAACATAGACTCTCCAGTACTGAGAGTAGGGGAGATTAGTCCAAAACCGGGTATGGGGGTAAAACCGGGACAAGGTAGTATCGCCTCTTACACGTTTCAAATTTAGGCGCGCGTTCGCTCGCTGCTTTAGGCCACCCTGATCAGTTTGTTAACAAACTTTCAATGGCACCGGTGTGTGCTCGACAACAGTAAATAAGAAAAACGCTTTCATGGTCAATTGATTTGATATTCTTTGGAATTAACAAGTGTATACTCACGAAGGAGCGATGCATGGATGCAATGTTTTAAATGTAAGAACTGGGCCCATGAAGGCTGTACGGTTGGGAACCCGAAGATCTTGATGAGTTCCATTGCTACCACTGTTAAGTGGCAAAATCGGGTATAAAATTTGGGTATACCCGGTTTTGGACGAGGAATGGGGCAAAACCATAAAACATAACTTTTATATATTGATTATTTTTTGTTATTTGGAATCACTACATAGTATACAACAAAGTCGCTTCCCGCTGTCTGTCCCTATGTATGTTTAGATCTTTAAAACTACGCAACGGACTTTGATGCGGTTTTTTTAAATAGATAAAGTAATTCAAGAGGAAGGTTTTAAGCTATTAAACGTACACGTGCAAAGCCGGGGCGGGTCACTAGTTAAGAATAAAATGATCTCAAGTGCTAAATATGTAATTTATGAACTAAACTAAATATAACCAATTAAAATTGATTTAATTTTCTTCAAACTTGTGTTTTATTGAATTTTTGCCTTAGGGTCCCGGTTCTACCCTACTTTCCCATACTTATATTTGGGTTAGTGGAACATGTGCTATGTCACAATATACATAATAACTCCTAAAGGGGATACTAATCCGTGGGGCACCTACAGTATCACTGACGACTGTTTTAAAGCAAGTGTTAATATTTTAATTGTTAAGTTTTTTTCAAAAATTCTCGATATCATCCATGAATTACGATTTCAGAAAACGGAGATTCTAATCCGTAACTCCAAACATGACCTAAAATGTAAACACAGCTGATCATAGCTGAGGATAGATAGATTTTAGCGTATTTTTTATGAAATGTTTAAATAGCTAAGTATTTCTCTTAAACTATTGACTTTTGGGGAAAGTTGTAGAACAAAACTTATCCATTATAATGGGTCCTATAACATCCTTTCGGATTAGTACCCCTTTTCCGACTTACTTTTTATTAATTTACACAAGAACAGAAAAAGAATAAGGACAAGCTAGCCAGATAATAAAGGTCAGACTTCTTCGGCTGATTGGCACAAAACGCGAGCTCCATCGAATGACAATAGCTTTTATAACGTCGGGTGCGTTGATTCATGACGACGACTATCTTTCTTTATCTTCTAAACATTGCCCAGTGTCGCCAGGTCCCGACAACCATTGGTAATATGTAATGGGGAAGGACACAATATCCAGCTTCTGTCAAATACACTACAATACGACGCGACGATAGTTTCTTTGTGGTTTTGTGAATAGTTTTTGAATTTTTGTGCCTAAATCTGCTGACACAATTGGCAGATGGACGGATAACCAACCAACTTACCAGCCCAAATACCTACTCCAGACATGTTACCGAATAGCACGGTCACCGAGATTGGCTTTATAATCCTCTAATTACCAGTTGACTTGTAGCAACATGGCTGGCACGGTATGACTGCAGGCGTTACAGGCCACCGCTTTCTCCGAAAATCGAACTACGAAATTTCGGCTGACGGTCGCACGTTTCCCAACCACGAAAGTGTTTCGGAACCGACGATCGATTCAATTTTGTCTGTCGTTGCTTGACAATACTTTGATCGTATATTTTCCACACAGACATGTGTGCAAAACTAACGCCAGGGAGCGTGAACCTCTTCGTCGCCTTGTGGAGGCATACGATACTTATTTTATGGAACTTGACATATTCACTCTCCCAAATCAACTTTTTAAGAAAAAGCCCATAGATATTTTTTCTAATAGAGTAAGCTAGTTAATTATATTTAATCATGTTATAACTATCACACACATTATTCTTTGTAAACTTTTTAAAACCTTTCACTTCTTTATTCCTTTTATTAATACTTATTATTTATAATTAATATTTGACGACACGTTTGGTGCAGTGGCTAAGCGATTGGCTTCTGCGCTACGGGTCGTGGGTTCGATTCCCACACGGAACAAAAATTTTGTATGACCTACAGATGGTTGTTTCGGGTCTGGTCGTTTGTTTGTGAGATTTGTGTCTGTAAAAATGCACCCACGATACAAGAGAAATCTTAGTGTGGGGCAAAGTTTTTTTTAAAGAAAAAAAAAAAAATTGTGGACAGAGGTGTGGCTTACATGTTTGTTATTTTACTTTAAAGATTTATTGTATTGCATTTAGCATGTAACTGTTTTTTGTTCCCAAATAAATAAAATAAAATTTATAAGTTCTATGTTCGTCGTTGTTTCGTTTCGTTCCGAAGCTTCGACGTTCGTTTTTCGGAGTAGGCTCCGAATTAGATAAACATGCGCAGCGCGAGATAAATAAATGTTTCGAAATAAATTAATAATTTTGTCGTCGAATGTTTTGTGCCGAGAAAAAATAATGTATAGCTTATCTCGTCTTGGCACGAGATAATAATACATCGACATAATTATCTCAAGCTGCACCTGTTATAGCCCGGTCTAATTAGGTCCCTTCTCGGGAGATAATTAGGCTGTACCATAATGGTCCCTTACTAAATTATTTCTGGTCTAGATACAAGAGCTAAAATAAGCAATTGCCTACCAAACCTCAAAGATATATTTTATTCAATACTCAGATCAAAATACTACATCATAACCCGACCTACTTTAAAACGTAACATCTTACAACAATTTCTGAGTAATCCATCTGCGGTACATTCGCGCGCACAAGTGCTACTACTTGAAAATTCCATTTCGTAGCGTCTTTGTCCGCACCACTCTCGCCGACTGTCCGATTGTGCGATACCTTGACGGATTACATGAATAATGCTGTACGCGTATACTTTGTATTCAGAAATATTAAAAGGTAAGGAAGAAAATGAGTTACGGTTATTTGAATGTGGGGCGTGTTTAATGGTGATCTGAAAAAAATTAAGAGTTTTGGAGTTGATTATTATCATACAGTCGAAAATGTAAGCGGTAAGGGATCATCGTATTGTTTATGCGAATTGAATATTGAATAAAAGATTTCATCCTTTACGTGGTTGAAGTAACAGATGAATGATGAAATATACATATAAGAAAGATTGGCAGCAGAAACTAGATTTGGCTGTAGACCTATTCGGTTTCGCCAAACATAACCCTCTTAATGACCAACGCTGCGTATCAGCGGGACTTCGATTGCCTATCTGTTGGTACGTTTCAACTTTCAATTCCTCTTGTGTCAAGCGCATGCAATATTGATTGCCATAAGTCGCTTGCAGCTTATCGTCTACACCGGTACGCCTCGGTCAGTCGTCAGTCGACATACAATAGACGGAGTAGCGTGCGCTAGGGGCATGAGCTTTTGTCGAGCTGATATTAAGGCATGCGCTGTTGCAGACAAATTTCAGACGAAGACGCAAGATGAACATGAAAGCGCACATGTGTAGACATAGCTTATTGTGTCTATGTTTCCCCTAATTCACTTAACTAAAAAAGTTCAGTTGCAGTTTCGATCAAAACAACGCTTTTCGCATTCTCTTAATTGGCGATCGCTTTTAGATACGCTCGCGTGAATTTAACTGCAGCTTAACTGCAACTTGATCGGTGCATCATGAAACTACGTGAATTAGCCTTGTACTTGGAAGAAGATGGTTAAATAATACTGCTGCATAAGTCAAATTAAATATATTGTCCGGACCAAAGGTTTAGTGATATAAAGGAGCGAGGGAGCACACGCGATGACCGCTAGTCAGGTACTGAATGCTTAGCTAATATTAATTAGTGAAATGAGGTAAAAATGCACGAATCAACATAAGTGCATTTAGAGTGTATGGTTTCATCGTACAAGCCAACAGTTTAAGCCCGGTTATGTAGGAGGAGTATCAAAAGACCCACGAAACGACTAACAGAAAAAAAAACAGAAACGAAAAAATTACCTTCTGTATTCTACGCGTGGTTTACATCTTCAAAAATTAGTCTGTTAGTATCCATCGTCAAAAACTACCTAGTTTTGGTTTAAAAACTATTTATTAGAAGAGAGTCAAACTAGGAGCACGGAAAAACAACTTTAATTATTTATCTACTTTATTACATTTTATTTACACAAAAGATATTTACATAATTACAAATAAAAGTACAAGTACAAATAACAAAAAATATATCCTAATAAAACTATAAACTAAAATAGGGCATCAAAATATTCCTCCGCATCGCTGTCTACTGTAAATAAAACTTACATTTCTACGACAAAATGAACCATGAAATTCGCAACAAGTCTAAAATTACCCATTCCCATTTCTCCATTTTCGCTTAAAAACTGTTCCACTTACAAAACGATTATTCACTTAAGACCCTACTCAGTATTGTCGTCGACATAAAGGTGTAACTACACTAGTCGCCAGCAACGCTCGCATTATGCATTCTGAGTTCAGTTGCTGCACTCTTGTTGCGTGTTACCGACGCGGACGCCAAATAAAAGCTTTATTTTTGCATTTGTTCTAACATAAAAGATAAAAACATTTATTTTATTGTGGTTTTAGAATAAATATCATGCATGTGTACATTTGTTTGTGAACAATTTAGTTTTGTTGATAGGATACTCTAGGACTTTTTTTATTGCAGGTTTTTTTAGGGTGCCCGTGTTTTTGCCGAAGTATTTTATATCGAACTAGCTTTTGCCCGCGGCTTCGCTCGCGTTAATTTACGGATCCCTTATTTTTTGATCCCAAAATATAGCCTATAGCACTCAAGGATAACGTAGCTTCCTATTGGTGAAAGAATTTTTGAAATCGGATGAGTAGTTTCGGAGATTACCCCCTACATACAAACAAACAAACAAATTCTACCTCTTTATAATATTAGTATAGATTTCATTACGCCGACAACAATTCGCCGTCGTAATCTTTGCCGAAGAAATTTTTAGCTTAATTTGATTTCAGTCGAATAAATAATTGCATATTGTTTAATTTGCCAAATAAGTATTCGCACAACATTATTTTCACACAGCGGAATGTAATGTTAATCCGACTCAGCGCACCCCGACTACACGTGGTCAGACTCTGTCCTACCCCTAGAGTGTTGTTTAAAAGCATGGAGCCAGAAGCAGAAGTCTTCTGGCGGAGCAAACCCAGAAACACTTGCATGCTTGCTTTCTTGCTTGCATGATGGGAACATGAGCCATCTAACAAGTGTAAAGTGGCCAATAATACAGTTAACTAATGAAACAGTGGCCAGCAGACTAGTCGGCGTATCAAAAAGTTACAAAACATAATTAGGGACTTTAATCATTCGGTGTTTCAATTAATCGGCGAAATGAAAAGTGGCGAAAGGTTTTCGGTCAGATAAGAATCGCCAACTAACATCTCGATTTTCCAACAGAGAACCGTTTTTATCTACACTTTTGTTGGCAACTATTTTCAGTTTTAGTTAGATCCAGAGTGAGATGAATATTTTCAAGGTTGAATGACACTACATTCTATTCAACTTTAGATGAATTAAATTAAATAACGGTCATTTCGTAAATTATAGCCGTAAACGACATCATGAAAAACCGTAAAAGAACCACTAAAGATTATCCATGTTTTGTTTTTAAAGTATTCGATATTCTTTGCATGGTAGTTTTGTAGAAAAATCGTCAGGACCCACGTTACGGTGAAAAGAGTATAGTAGTAGACTCTTTGAGATCACGGCTCATCTTCCGTGCGGAAGATGTCCGGTCCTTTGGAAGGCATACACGGGGACACAGGTCCAACGCGCAGAGGCCCCTTTGAGAACTTTAATCTAAAATGGGATGGGGCACCAACCGGGGACTATCCACGGCTGCACTATTGGAGTACAGTCATGGACCGTCCCCGGTGGGTGCAAAACTATTGTAAAATATGCTAAAAATAAAATTGGTCTATGGGAGGGGGTGTTTAATGGACTGTTTAACTTCTATTGCCGGAAGAAAACGGCGTCTGCCTTTCAAGTTTGAGGTTGAATTTTGTTGGCAGACGGTGACTCGCCAGCTCACTAGCTGGGCCCCCTGAAAAGCCGCCAGTAGACTTATTATTAACGGGTTGAGTTTTACATAGGGTGTCCTCTCACAAGCCAGTTTTTTTTGCTGTTTTTTGTGTTTTACTGTTTTTTACGCTGGTTTTTTTTTTGCTGTTTTTTAATGTTTTTTTATGCTGTTTTTCATGGTTTACTGTTTTTTATGTTTTACTGTTTTTATGCTGATTTTTTTCTTCACACAAGCTGTTTTTTTTATTCTAGTAATTTAAATTAATTATTTATCCTATGACTTGACACCTCTATTTATTTCTAATATTTACTTGTTTCACTATTTTTATTATATATTCTATAAATTTTGATCTAGTTTTCCTATTAACAATGTGCACGCTTAGTTTATCTTTCGTGATTTGGTCTCCGATTACCATTTCTAGGTTGTGTCTGTGGGAGCCATATACAGGGCACTCCGTCAGGAGGTGGAGGACAGTCTCTTGTGTGTCGGGGTCGCAGGCGCACGCTGGGTTCTCCTTGCACTTGAAGCGAGTCAAGTATTCGGAGAACCCACCGTGCCCTGTTAGAGCTTGGGTAAGGTCTTTCGTCATCTCCATCTTACGCACCGTCCTGTACGCCGCGATCGCACAGGGGAAAAACAGTTTGGTGGTGGCCGCTGTTTCTCCCATACAGTATCTCCGGTTCCATTCGCCCAGCGTCTCCATTCGGATCATTCGCTTGGCGAATGAAACCGGGCATCTATCGTAGTCGGGTGCACGCTTCGACTTCAAGGCAGCCTCCCTCGCGAGCGAGTCGGCTCTCTCGTTACCCTCCAGCCCCGCATGAGCTTTTATCCAGAACAAGGAGACACTCTTGTTCTGGATATTGCTGCTGCGGATGGCGTCTCTAGTTTCTACTGCGAGAGGGTGGAGGGCTTCGGGGTTCACGACCGTTTGGAGGGCTGCCATGGAGTCGCTGTAGATAGCGAACGCCGTCTCGGTCCTTCGGAGGACTTCTTTTGTGGCTTCGCAGAGGGCAAGGAGCTCAGCCTGGTAGACGGTACTGTAAGACGGCAGAACAAGCTTTCGGGTCTTCGTCTCGGCCGCGCCAGTCCATACTGATAGCGCGGCCCCGGCTGCCGTCTGTGAAAATACGCACCGCGTAATCGCAGTGGTTGTTATATTGTTCCTCGTCTACCAGGCGTCGCAGTTCCATGTCCCTGAAATCGTAGCTTGGCGCCCAGAGCAGGCTTTTGCTATTTTGACGTGGCGGTCAAAGGGTTAACGTACGGTCACTCACCCATGGACTGACCGCGGCAAGCGTAGCTTAACCTTAAAAGATAGTTAATTAGCTAAGAGCTATTACGAAAAAAAAAAAACTTTCGCAATATAATTAGTATGAATAAAGCACTTATTTTGACAAACTCAAACATTTCACTAAATAGTTTTATGTTTAAAACATCAAAGAAAATGTTGCAACTAAGTACACTTCTAAATAAAAGGTTCTCACTATACTACAAGCTACTTCGATAGTGACACCAGCATTACGTATTCTGTGTCTAGACTGCGGTGCATGCGGTCTGGTTGCGTGCAACGACTCTGAATAAAAATGTTGTAGATACAATATTTACTAAAGTTTAACAGGTTGCTTTTAGAAAAGGTGCATATATTTTTGTGATAGTGAATTGTTTTATTGATTTTGCTGTTTTTGTCCGACTACATCAAAGACAAAGTTATGTTTTTCACGCGTATCTAACTAAGGGTCTCTATCTAAGTGTCTATGTATGTGGGATTCTTTATAACCTTGAACGGCATAAAAATCACGTTTGTTGTATGGGAGCCGCTTTAAATGTTTATTTTATCCTGTTTTTTAGTATTTGTTGTTATAGCGGCAACAGAAATACATCATCTGTGAAAATTTCAACTGTCTAACTATCACAGTTCATGAGATATACAGCCTGGTGACAGACGGACGGATAGTGAAATCTTAGCAGTAGGGTCCCGTTTTACCCTTTGTGTACGGAACCACAGAATAGATAGTACAAGTAACGGAACCCTAAAAATGAAGAGAAGTAGTTCGATGATAGTGCAACAGTCGACACCTACGTGTATTCAACGAAAAAAGTATTAAAAGTCTAAATAAAATATTAATGTTTTTTAATAATAAATAAGTGTACAACATAGCACGTTAAAAAGAATAAATTCAGTTGTAGATAAGTGCTTGCTTTTTATGAACATTAATATTTAAAAGACTAGACATACTAATATATTCAATGATTGATAAATCAAAATACTAACTAATATTATAAATGCGAAAGTAAGTTTGTTTGTTACTAGGACATTCATTTGTTTGTAAAGGTAAGTACAATTTCAAGAGAGAAAGGGACGATTCTTAAAGACGAAATTCTGGATTTGCTGTTTCAAAAGATATTATTTACGAATCCTAACTAATATTATCCTAATCCTAATCTTAACTTCAATCATCATCATCAATATCATCAATATTATAAATGCGAAAGTAAGTTTGTTTGTTTGTTACCTTTTCACGCCTAAACCACTGAACCGATCATCCTGAACCTTACCTAATCACATGTTCTGTACACCTGACACAGTATACTGCATATACTTTGTCAGGTGTACAGAACCGGACATCGGGTACTTTTCATCCCGAAAAAAAGTACTGTTCCCGAGTAAAACAACAATAACGATAATAGATGGCGCCACGAGTCTTTCGAATCATGATTGAAATATAACATTATAGAAAATTTTGTAGTGTGTTAAGAGTTTTTTAACGCGAGCATATCCGCGGGCGAAAGCTAGGGTGAAATATATTTACAACGAAAAAAAAAAATTATTCGTTTTCTGTGCTTAAAAAAATCCATGTTCGTGCTTTGGGCTGTTTGATGCATTATCCACCAAGACGATCATAAATTCAGGTCAAAAAAAAATAATTAAAAACAGCTAATCTATCTATGAATATTCAAGTGCCTTACCAACTTTGGTAATTTAGCCCCCATTTTCACTCTGGAGTATGAAAACTCATCATAAAAAATCGGCCAAGTGCATGTCTGGCCACGCGCAGTAATAGGGTTCCGTAGTTGCACAATAATGCAAATGAGGAGCTCGTGGCTAAATAATTACAGCCGCATAGACCGATCTTCCGGGTTAAGCCACGCTTGCCGAGGTTGGTCTGTGGATGGGTGACCATTTACCATAGCGAGTTTCCTCCGTGCCTCGGAAAGCATGTAAAGCCATTGGTCCCGGCTGTCATTTGTAGATCTTTGACAGTCGTTACTGTTGGTCAGAAGCCAGAAAGTCTGACAGCCAGTCTTACCAAGAGTATCGTATTACCCAGTTACTGGGTTATGGAGGTCTGATAGGCAGTCGCTCCATGTAAAATACTGATATTCAGCTGCATCCGGTTCGACTGGAAGCCGACCCCAACATAGTTGGGAAAAGGCTAGGCAGATATAGTTGCACAATAATGCGGACTAAGAAGAGGGCTTAGTAATTTTTCAATGGAATTTGTACGAAATTTTTACTTTTCCAGTTGGTCGACTATTACTCGTAAACTTGTAAAGCCTACTTGGCTGTGATAGTTTTCCTTTTAACTTCATTGTGTATACTACTACCGTGAATTTTTTCACATATCCAAAACTAACCATTTTACTGGCAGGGGGGGACACTTGACTCTACCAAAAATTGGCACTTTAAAGTTTAATATTTCAGAAACGGATCCCTTAATCGAAAAATTGGTGTTACAAACTCACAATATTTTTGAAAGACCTATCCGACAACACCCCGAACGATGGGGAAGACGAGAAAAAAACATCCCCACTTTAGATGTAAAGGAGGCACCCTCAAAAAAAATATTTTTCATGATTTTATTTTACCACTTTGTCTGCGTGATTTATATGTATATCCGTGACAAATTATAGCTTTCTAGTACTAAGAGTCTCTGAGCTAAGCTGCGGACGGACATGGCGAAACTATAAAGGTTCCTTTTTGACTACAGAACCCTAAAAAGGGTATACGGAACTTCAACTTTAATACTCCATTTTTTTTTTTTAAACTTTTCCCCACACTAAGGTTTCTTTTGTATCGTGGGTGCGTTTACAGACACAACTCTCACAAACAAACGCCCAGACCCGAAACAACCATCTGTAGGCCATACAAATTTTTGTTCCAGTTTTGCTCGTATTTGAATCAGTATTGCTCGGCTGATATTATCACAGCAATTGTTACAAGTCTGCTTACAGCCGATAGACAGAAGATTTGTAAACATGGGAAACGGTGCACCTATGCCTAACAACTGAGTAGATGTGTAGAGTTGTGCTGTTGACAGAAGCATGCACAGAGTAGAATGGGTGATAGTACTGTGGAATGGAAAAGCGTTACGAGAAACATAATTATTAAAAAATATTTTTTTATTTTCAGTAATTGGTTACAGGAATCATTGGGATATATATGTCGCAGAATCAAAACAGAAGCACAACTATTAGAATGAATATTGATTATTGTTAATGTAGTAGGACGCCATCTAAACGTTTATCGGAAACGTCAAGCAGTGTGCTTGGGTGAGGTCGGTGCGGGGCGTGGCATGTCTTGTTTGACGGTTGTCAGCAAGCTGTCAGCTGTCGGCTGTCAGCTGTCATCCTTTTTGACATTGGATGCATTTGATTTGAGTGAGACACGAGAGCGAGAGGTCGTTTTGCCAGCCTGCACCGAACTTACCGCGTTTCCGTACTTTAATCTATTTCCATCGGTTTGATCATTTGAGATTTTATTATTTTGTTACCGAGAGTGAATAAATAGAGGACTATAATCAGTGTTGAGACTATTATTTCCTGCCTACACCATGTCGAACTTGGACTCTGATGACGAGGTACCCCCAATGGGTGAACTACCCTCGTTATATAAGTTTTTGGTGGATACTTTTTAGGTTTTTGAATTGTGACAATAAAAATTTGATTATAAATAAACCAATTATAAATAAAGACTGCCCGTTGGTCTAGTGGTTGCAAGCGCGCATCTTGAGCGCGAGGTCCTGGGTTCGATCCCCAGGTCGGGCAAAGTGTTATTCGATTTTTTTGTGTGGAATTTCTCAGTAGCAGCCCAGAATCTAGGCTTATGCCCGGTTAATGGCAATAGGCTCGCCCCCTATTACTTGGGACTTAAACATAACGGAGAAATGAGGGCGTACTTACTATACACCTTTACCCAACCCTTCTAGGAGAACAGGCGTGATGTTATATTATGTTATAAATAAAACGTTACACGTAATTACAAAGGATAAAAAGTATTTTTTCGCATTTTTTATGGCGTGTTTCCTCTGCCGTTTCTTCAATGAAACGATAAATATCTTTGTACGGTCCAACCGTACATTTCCTAAGTCAGCAATTTGACGCGACACATGCATTTTCATTTTAATATTCAGTTCGTTCGCGGTAAGCTATCAAGAAAGCCGTGCGTTCTCAAATTCATGTAAAGGCAACAAGGCCGCGTGTGTTCGATATCATTTTAACTCGCATCAGTTCATTAAGCTTATTTTATCAGTTAAGTTTAGGACAATATATATTTCTATCTGAACTATCGAATTTCATTTCTAACACAAACGACTGTGTGGTCTAGCAAGGGACCATACAATCTCAAAACTACTTTTTCTTACAGTGGAATTTTTAAACCTTAAAAAATACGGACTGAGTCAGAAAAGCGTTTTAACAAAAAAAATACGATTGAAATTATATTTTATTTTGAAGACTTATTTTTATATTTTTTTGGGACAGAATATCTTTTTAGTATGTTCCTTTTTCAGCTTGTTTAATGGGGAGTTTCAATTCAAAACTATTCTGTTTTTGAAGTAAAGGAACATGTAAGCATAGAAAAACAATTCATCTATGTCTAACTGAATGTATGGAGTACTGTACTGTTGACAGAAGCTTGCACTGACTACAATAGTGTGATGGTACTGTCGCATACTAAAGTGTTTGTTATTTTTTCAAGAGCAGCGTAGCGAAAGTTGGCTAGTATTTTTTAGGACTTTGAAGTAGATTCAGTGGCTGTTATAAAAATATACGTGTTATTTATTTTAAAGTGTGACTAAAATGTAAAATTTTTGTTATTACAAGAGAGTGTGAGCTGCAAAAGGCGTAGAGTAAAATTTATTCTTGTGGCAACGTGTGGTTAGAAATTCTCTTTGATGTAAAAAGTGGTGGATTTTATTTTTTCTTTTTGTTTCTCTTCATTTAATTTATACTTAGCTGATTTTATGCTTCTACTTAGCAAGTTAGAGTAAAACTTTGCCGGTAAAACATAGATATAACATCACATTTTTTTATTTCATGTGCTTACATACTTACATCTTTTAAGTAATTTTCAAAGAAAAAAATAAAAAGGTTTTTTTTTTGTATTTTACCTAACTTTCGTGAGAGACATTCATATTTATGATTATTTACGGTTAACTTACGTGCACTTTTCGGGATTGCCCGACTAGTTTTGGACCCAAACGGAGCCCTTAATCATGAGCTGAAAACGCGGCGAGGTCGCGACTCGAACCCGTAAATAATCATAATAAAAAAAGTCGCCACTGTTCACCTGGGTGATCTAATTCCAAGGTGAATCAAGGACGCCAAATATGTCGAATTACTTCACCTGGGTGATATAAGCTAGGAAAAATAAATCTGAGGTGATGTGAGGATACCGAAAATTCCACTTTGTTCACCCAGGTGAACGAAGTGAAACATACCAACGAAATTAGCTTCAACGCTCAGTCAAAAAAACAAACGTAAAACGCAACTTCAATTTTTGACAGAAATAACATTACCGTTTGCTTAATCTACCTTCCTGTGCACAGCAAATTCAGCACATAAACAGTTTAAATCTCAAAAAAATACCTCTTCAAAATCTCGGTCTGGGAGATCATATTATTTCCGTCGGGCCCACGGCCAATTTCGTTGAAGCCATCCAAAATAATATTACATTCCAATTGGCCGTCGCACGATTGGCGGAAAACGAATTTCTTTGAATTTCCATACGAAAATTTTGTGATGGATAAAGACTTTCTTCATACTTAGTTACTGTTATAAAGTGCATTTTAACATAGCTTTGTTCTATGGATTTAATTTCTATTTAATCTAGGTTCGGAGTACTCGTATGGGATATCTATCACTATATTATGTTGGGCTCAAAACCAAAAAGGCTCATTTACCGAAAATTAATGGCCAGAACGCGTTCTATTCCCTTTTCTTCTTTTTTCTTTTGATTCTGAACATTTTCGATTAGCAGTTGTGGAACGATTCGGTTTGATAGCTCGTTTCTTCTATGATTCTCGTAAAGAGAGATAACAAACCAAATCGGTCGAGAACTGACTTATCTCATCATCATCATTCAGCCTAATGACGTCCACTACTGGACATACGCCTCCCCCAAACAATGTGGTTTACCATAATCGCCACGCTTGGCAGGCGGGTTGGCGAAATTTATGAAAGAAAATTTATGAAATGTAAAAAAAACGAAATTATCTCAGTATGTTTTTTTTTTTTTTTTTTTTTTTTTTTTTTCAAGAAAAGGTACACAAAAGAAATTACTCATATCTTCTGCCAAACTGCTGTACAGTTTGTCGGCAGTGTTCTCGTGGGTCAATCGTGGATACAGTTTTGTGGTATCTTACTTAATACTACGTGGATACGGTTTTGTGATATCTTACTTAATACTATACTATAGATACACATGGACGCATAGTCGAAACAAAAATAGAGATAAAAATGTCCATATTCTTCATTTGTTTACCGCATGCATGAAAATGGTTTTAACATTTTGTTACTATTTTGATTTGGTTTCTGAAGGTAGGTAAGTAGTAGGTAGGTAGGTAGTAAGTAGGAAAAAGTGCATTGCAACGCATGCCGGGTACAGCTACTCCAAAATAAATACTCAATTTTTCCGATTGCACATTTGGTAATGCTGGCGTGTAATTTACCCTAATTTTGGTCCTTGACCCTAACAGCAATACTGGATTACAAAAATTGGTCGGAAAAAGACATTTTCAAACACTTTGAATGCATTGTCTCCTCGACAGTACTCCATGTGATGTTTGCTGTACAAACGTCGTGAGAATCGAGTCCCACAATACTGTCGACATACGAGTACTATAGGTATATAATAGCTCTTTGCTTTTCAGTGCGCCTGGTAGTGCGGTTTTCACGCTAGAATCTATCTGGTTTGTTCTAGTGTCTTTGAATAACGTTAGTTTAAAGCGTGTAGTATCACCTTCTTCATCATCATCTTCATTCACCTTCTTTCTATTTTATATTAAACTTTTTTTTATCACTGGCCACAAATGTTTGGAATCAGTATTTCGAAATTGGAGAGGTTTGGTGGTTTTTGGTCTTGCTTTGAATTTGGGATACACAGCAGAAGAGATTTTGATGAGTGTTATTTTTTTGTATACGTATGAATTATAATATTTAAAACTACTAGTGGCTGTTTAAATATGTGGAATGCCACATCAACCATTCCTTGTACACTGCTCCATGCAACATCTGCTTTAACGTTGGACTCGGAGGACTTACCTTATGTGAGCTGGGCAACCTGAGCCTCCACATTCTGTTGAAGAACCTGCCTTATCTGCCCTGTGTGAGTTTTATTGAAAAGTGTACAAGATTTGGAAATAAACCTTATTATTATTATCTTCTATCTCTTTGGACATCACGGCTCATCTTCCGTGCGAAAGATATCCGGTCCTTTGGAAGGCATACACGGGGACACAGGTCCAACGCGCAGAGGCCCCTTTGAGAGCTTTATTATTATTATCTACACTTACGAGATCGGATCCTGGCTATTCTCTACCATCATGACATCCGTGGAGCACAAAGGTTCCAGACGACAACCAGCGTCAAGTACATAAAGTGCTTGGCATTAAGCTGATCTGGACACCTTTTTGGTTCAGCCGTGAGACACATACCCAAGACTTTTTATTTTTTATTTATATCACTTTTTTCACATGTTGTGTCTCTTTGTGCTGTGTCCAAATAAATGATTCTTTATCTTTATGACTAAATGCGCTCCAACCGGTCTGTTTGCTGCCGCCAGTTTCTATCAAATGGCTGTGTGGGCCATTGGCGAACACCGTAACTCATCATCTGCCTAGCCTTTTCCCAACTATGTTGGGGTCGGCTTCCAGTCGAACCGGATGCAGCTGAATATCAGTATTTTACATGGAGCGACTGCCTATCAGACCTCCACAACCCAGTAACTGGGTAATACGATACTCTTGGTAAGACTGGTTGTCAGACTTTCTGGCTTCTGACCAACAGTAACGACTGTCAAAGATCTACAAATGACAGCTGGGACCAACGGCTGTACGTGCTTTCCGAGGCACGGAGGAAACTCGCTATGGTAAATGGTCACCCATCCACAGACCAACCTCGGCAAGCGTGGCTTAACCCGGAAGATCGGTCTATGCGGCTGTAATTATTTAGCCACGAGCTCCTCCTGGCGAACACCGTAACTACAAGAAGGAACTCGCTGACTTCCCCAAGGGACGTAAAGCCATCTTGCCTCTTATTCTATAAGCATTTTATTATTGTTATGTATAGGTATTAGGTATTGAATGCTTTATGCGATTCTTTTTCTTTAATGCTTATAACTGGTGTGGCAGACGTGCTCAGGAGACCCAGAGGCCGTCTGCTACATTACAAGCGGTCCCTAGACGGCAATGCGGCATGACATGCCTTACGTTCTGCGATAATATAAATCAATCATGATTCGAAAAACACGTGGCGCCATCTATTATCATAAGAACGTTATTGTTGTTTTCCTCGGGAATAGTACTTTTTTTCGGGATGAAAGGTACCCTATGTCTGTTTCTGTACATCTGACAACGTATATGCAAAATTTCAGGTTCAGTGGTTTAGGCGTGAAAAGGTAACAAACAGACAAACTTACTTTCACATTTACAGCGGTCACGCACTGCATCCGATCCCTGAAAATACGGATATAAAAAACTCGGACCTAATCGGATATTGCTTTTCGCACTGCATCCGATCCGAATTCATGAAAATAAGGATCTAGAATCTAAAAATCTCGGACCGAATTCGGATATTGCTTACGCACTAATCCGATCTCTGATCCAAATCCAAGCAATTCATGGGCCATCATTGGCATTTGTCCGATTTGAATTTGAATCCGAGGTAATGCGAAAGCATTCATACAAACAGTACTACGGCTACTTCGGTCCGTCAATATTTCTTCCGGATTGGAGACTCACGGATAACGTAGAGAAATCGGATGACGGAAATCGGATCTAGTGCGTAAACTACCATACAAATAGTTCTACGACTACTTCGGAATGTATTTTCACGGATTCAGATCGGATGCAGTGCGTAACAGCTCTTATAGTATTAGTTAGGATAATATATTCTGGTTTTTCATAACAATGTTCATCCCACCAGACTCCTTAGCTCCAAAAATAAAACTACAGACTCCCTCGGCTTTTATATCAGGGTTCCCCAAACAAATTCCCGAAATAAAAGGATGATGGTACTATAACGATATTCAAATCCGGGACCCAATACCTGTACGGCATCCGTGAAGATCATCCGTCAAAGTGCCGTCATATATTTGATTTATCTTTGTTTGCGATACCCGCCTCTGTTGCCTTCTATATTGAGTTTTCTTGGCTTAAAATATAAAGCAATTTTCTTAGAAATGTGTTATTCTGGCTTTGCTGGCAGTCAGCTTAAAAATGCAGGCTATTTAGCCTGATAAAGTTAGCACTCAGGACTCCAAAAGATGTAGGTATTGGACAACATTTAAAATTCAAAACTGTAACTGAGGTTTCTAGCATCTATGTATCTGTTCTAGGTTGTTCCTTATTAATTGCGTATTTATTTATTTTTTCTTATACAGGGCTACTGGTAATTCGACGTATTCCTTGCACCACGTTATAGGGGGGCTAATATGCAACAAATTTAACCCCACATATGTTCTACGAATTTCAATGGATTTCGAGATATTGCAATTTTTATATTATTTTTAATGATACCCAGAATTCCTCCTTAAACATTATTTATTTATAAAATACCAAATTGATCGGCTTTAATTATGACATTAGCTTGTAGCTGCTACTTTTACGAAGCTTTCTGCGCATTTAACAGTTCTTAATGACCATCCAATTGAAAGTAATCATTAAAAGTTAAATAAGTGTATTAGAAAATCATCGAGGTACACGATAAAGAATGATGTTTATCTCAAAAAATCACTATGACACTAAGTGTACAAAATGCAAGACAAACATCCTTATTTAATCAGCTATCCAACGAGGTATAGACGTTCAAAAAATATTTAGAAACTAATGTAAAAATGTCATAAAATACTGTTAAAGGCGATTTCTGAAAAATCTCTACAAGCACGCAGGTGGCCCGTTAAGTGCAATTCATTGCATAATCCTCGCGTAGAGATTAAACAGCAGTCTGTCGGGCACCAACTGTCCTCTAAATGTCAGGATTAGATTAGGTCAGGTCGTTAGGTTATGTTTGGTCAGGGTTAGGTAGGTTAGGTTAGGACCTAAGTGTGCGAAGGAACACCGGGGTGGTTTTAGTCAGTAAGAGTCTGACAGACCCTTCTGCCCACCCCCAGGACGGAGGAGATCCATGAGGATATCAAGAAGGCAAAAAAAAAAAAATGGTCAGGGTAGGTCGTTAGGTTAAGTCACGGTTAGGTTTAGGTTTGGTCACAACTTCGATGCCCTGGGATCTGGAGGCGAGGGCCCTCGCGCTGAGATATCACCAAAGCGAGGAGGCGCTTGAGCGGAGTGGTCTCCGCCAGATCATAGTGGCTGTTGAGGGAACGACTTGCGCAACCCAACGCAGGGCACGCCGCATTAGGGGCGGTAAGACCCGTAATGGAGGAGTGGCTGGAGAGGCGGCATGGCAACCTCAGCTTCCGGATGACGCAGGTGCAGATATCTCAGCGCGGGGGCCCTTGCCTCTAGATCCCAGGGCATCGAAATTGTGACCTAACCTAAGCCTAACCGTGACCTAACCTAACGACCTAACCTGACCATTTTTTTTGCCTACTGGATATCCTCATGGATGTCCTCCGTCCTGGGGGTGGACAGAGGGGTCAGTCAGACTCTTACTGACTAAAACCACCCCGGTGTTCCTTCGCACACTTAGGGTCCTAACCTAACCTACCTAACCCTGACCAAACATAACCTAACGACCTGACCTAATCTAATCCTGACATTTAGAGGACAGTTGGTGCCCGACAGACTGCTGTTTAATCTCTACGCGAGGATTATGCAATGAATTGCACTTAACGGGCCACCTGCGTGCTTGTAGAGATTTTTCAGAAATCGCCTTTAACAGTATTTTATGACATTTTTACATTAGTTTCTAAATATTTTTTGAACGTCTATACCTCGTTGGATAGCTGATTAAATAAGGATGTTTGTCTTGCATTTTGTACACTTAGTGTCATAGTAATTTTTTGAGATAAACATCATTCTTTATCGTGTACCTCGATGATTTTCTAATACACTTATTTAACTTTTAATGATTACTTTCAATTGGATGGTCATTAAGAACTGTTAAATACGCAGAAAGCTTCGTAAAAGTAGCAGCTACAAGCTAATGTCATAATTAAAGCCGATCAATTTGGTATTTTATAAATAAATAATGTTTAAGGAGGAATTCTGGGTATTATTAAAAATAATATAAAAATTGCAATATCTCGAAATCCATTGAAATTCGTAGAACATATGTGGGGTTAAATTTGTTGCATATTAGCCCCCCTATAACGTGGTGCAAGGAATACGTCGAATTACCAGTAGCCCTGTATATTGAATTTATCTATATATTTATACTTGCTGCATCGGTATACGTCATCATGTCAACGCCGGCTGTCGCTGAAAACCAGCGCTGTGGCTCTGTCTCGTGCGTGTGTCATAGCATTATGCTGAGCGATGGCCATTTTTCGCGGATGTGACGCATATTTTTCCCAATAGTTTCTTTTTGATTTTGTGTATAGTTTTTTTTCTTTTTGTGCGTCGTGTTGGCGCGAATAAATAATTTTTCTTTCTTCTAGCATTTTCCCAACTATGTTGGGGTCAGCTTCCAGTCTACACAGATTCATCTGAATACCAGTATTTTACACAGAGCCACTGCCACCAGACCTCCGCAAGCCAGTTACTGGGCAATGCCGATATCCTAACGTTAGAACGGTCGTCAGACTTTCGAGCTTCTAACTACCCGTAACGACTGTCATAGGTATTCGTACGACACCCTTGACTCGGTTTAACGTGTTCTCCTAGGCACGGAGGGATCTTGATGTGTAATGAATGGTCATCCACTTACTAAAAGCGGTAAGCACAGCTTTTGCAAATCATATGTACCGCGCAGTTGTTGTTAGCTACGAGCCCTTTCAGATACTGAGGTATACTGGACGAAAAGATTTGCGTAGTTTCCCGAAAGCTGTCCACCCGAATTGGATGCTCAATTAAACTTCCCCCACCGAAAGTAACGCCACTTCAGAAAAACAGCATTATTTCTGTCAACACACAACATATTGAAATTTCGTACGTACAACATTTTAGTCAAGTGTTGTAGAAATTTTCGAACACCAAATAGTAACACTAGAGCTTCTGGATTCGAAGTTTTAGCGATAAGTACCGAAAACGGCCGTTTTTAGCATTAATTACTAAAACTTCTAACCTAGGATGTCAAGTGTTGTTATTTGGTGTTCGAAAATTTCTATAACACTTGACTGAAATGTTGTACGTACGAAACATTATGTTGTGTGTTGACACAAATAATGTTTTTTTTGAAGTGGCGCCACTTTCTGTGGGGGAAGCACCTCAAAAGTAAAATTAATAAAAAAATACATGCACTGTAAATCCTCCCAACCAAAGCACGAAAACGTGACCTGCTCCCAAAAGCATAAAAAAAAGAAAAACATACTTTTGTATACCAAACACCCTTACGTTATAAATACACGGGGGTATATTATTCCCCTTATTTCTATGCAAATTCAGTTTTATCGCGAAGGGAAATTCACGTCACCTACGCTAGGAGCGTTTAGCGATAATTTAGATTAATTTTAATGATTTCGTTTTATAATTTGATGGTGTTACTTAGGTGTTTGCCCTGTCCCGAGCTCAGAATATAAGAATAAGAAGTATCTTACTATTAGTAGGTACCTAATCTTAGTTAAATTAGTCAAAGATCATTTCTTCTCTCAACACATTTCTATTTCTTCATGATATCAATACCTCATGATGATGACCTACCTTGTTTTTCCCTATCGCTTATATACATACTTATTATCTACCTAATTATACAATATATAATTATATTAGAGCCAGCAGATTCCCCCGGACCCGGAAAATTCTGACAGTGTGCGGGGTATTATACGAAATGTATAAATTGAATAGAGTTACGCGTCAGAAATATTGTGACAGTTTCTGTTAATGTGCAGCCGGGCTTAAAGTACGTTACTTTTTGTATTGGTTGTGTAATGTCATAATTGGTAAAATGTAATAGGTGCATAGGTTTGCGAGCCAATATGTTGGTGCATAGGTTTGCGAGGTGTACAGCACAGGTAAAGGTAACATTATTTAGAGCCTACTGCCAAAGCTTCTACACCAGCGCCCTATGGACCAACTACACGCAACGGGCCTACAATGCTCTCCGTGTTCAATATAACAACACCTTTAGGATTCTGTTGCGACTACCTCGTTTTTGTAGTGCCTCGGTCATGTTTGCCGACGCGAGAGTGGATGACTTTTATGCAATAATGCGCAAAAAGTCAGCCTCACTGATTCGCAGAATGAGAGGTAGTGGTAACGGAATCCTGAGGATGATTGCAGATAGACCATTATCGCCAGTTGTGGGAAGGCAAATCGGGCTACACGTGGGCTGTTAAATCTTATTTATTTATTTTATTTTTTGTTTTAGGTATTTGTTGAATTTTTATTTAATTATGTTTCAATTTGAGTTCAAATGTTTTCACAATTTTCAATTTAATTTAATAATATTTTTTCTGATTTTAATTTATGTCTACTTATGTGAATTTAATTTAATTTATTTCCAATTCTATTTATTCAATTTACAAATTAAATACTAACATAGTTTTTAAGATAAATTGTTACTAACAAATTATGGACATTAATTGGTCTGAAATAAACGAATTTATTTATTTACTAGCTGTGCCCGCGACTCCGTCCGCGTGGAACTCGGAATACAACATTGTGTCGCAGCAACTAAATAGTGTACATCCGTGTAGTGTGTAGTGTATTCCATTTATAATAATAATAGACAAAGGTGTCCCCCCAAGGCACTTATATCTTTTAAACCATTTCTTTAGGTAGAGTTTCAGCTCTTCTTGATTGACCGTAAAGGTTCATATAACCATAATACTAAAAACGCGTTGCTTATTTCCATACATTTCCTTGCTAAAATGGATTATAATTGAATATTGATATTTATTGTGATAATGTAACGAAACCTTATGGCGATACAATTATGGCTACAACGCCATCTAATCACAATCGGCGAACTAAATCAAAATATTTTACGCAGTGCAGTCTATAAAATGATTTCATTCGAGGTGTGGAATAGGAAAGTATTTCAAATATATAAAACATTCACCTATAGAAGACTTCATTTTATTTTTATAAGTTAGAAATAGGTACTGCTTTCAAAGATTTCAAAAAGTTTGATCTGGAAATCGAACCAACCCAAATGCGAAAAAATATCATCTGTATTTTTATTTCACCAATCGATAGGATCAATAATACGGATCAAATCGCTCCAATAAACATTGTGTCTAAAATTGATGGAAGACCATAAAACGAAAATTGACTAACTTATGTACATTTAAATTCAAGCACTTATTAATTGTTGTTGAGTAGTTCTTATTTTTTCCACTTCGTTCAATTTAAGACAGTGTGTTTGGAAAGTTTTGATCCTGATTATTGACCATAAAGATATTATGAACAGGTTCCTTTGCAGATGGTATAGCTTTGTCAGTTTGATTCCCGGTTCAGGCAAAAAAATCAGTAAAGGCATATTTCTTACTTTTAAAAATAAAATGAAGTCACCTTTGAGTGAAATTTGCAATTTTTAATATTTATAGTACTTTCCCTTCATGGGTATGTGTTTTGGGACATTACCTAAGGCTTAAATAAACTTGATAAAACGGCGACGACAGGCTTTGAATAGTTCTGACAACAATGAACAAAATAAAATATATAAAAACATTCCAAAAAAATTACAAAAAGTGTACTTTTTTAAAGTGAGGTTTTAACGCAAGACACTGAGCCAGCGACCGTTCACTGCAGCACTTACTTCTGTCTACAGCTTATACTACGCAGTATATGGAAATAATGTTCCGTTGCTCGGCATCTATGAGCAATAGCGTGATAGTTTATATACCAGCTTAAGCGCAGGCCCATCAAAATCGATTCACGCGATTTTACGATCCGAATATTAAGCTTATACTTCGTAGTATGTGAAAATAATGTTCCACTGCTCGGCTCTTATGAACAATAGCGTGATGATATATGTAGCAGCAAAATTGCCGCTCTTTACGCAACACATCAGCGAAAGTCCCATCAAAATCCATCCACGGGATTTTACGTGATGTCCGGACGGAAAGACAAACAGACACAATAATTCTAAAAAAAAATGTTATGGTTTCTGTATCGATAGTATAGTACCACCGAATCGAAATTTTGGAAAAATATTTAATTACAGACAAAGTGCACTTTGAATTTTATTAATAGTAAATAGATTTATAAATACATATTTAAGTATTCATAATAAAATATATGAGTATTTCAAATTAATCTATCGTATTGCCTTGCACAATTAAAATTTTTAAATACCTACACTTGCTTGAAATTGAATGTATTTCTCTTCCACTGCCATTCAGATAGATAGGTACCTAATAAATTTTAAATAACATTATCTTCGTTTTTTTTATAAAAGCTTAGTTAGTACCTTCTTCGGATAGCATTTCAATAGACCTTTCGTAGACTGAGAATAGTAAATATTCGTTGATTATATTTCCTCACAACGTGATTTGATACACGTAACGCCATCTATTGAAAAGAAATGGTAAGTATACACAAATACATGCTAAGTTCTTTTAGAAAACTTAAAATTCGCATAACTTTTGATTGCGTGAACCGATTGCGATGAAACAAAAAACATATGTTACTTGGAGATAAGCACAATATTTATTTATAAAAGTCAACAACATTGGATCAGTTGTTTTTACGTGATGCTTGAACAAACAAACAGATAAACAGATAAACAGACAAACAGATAAACAGACAAACAGACAAAAATTCCAAAAATGTTAAAAATGGGTTCTATTGGTTATAGTTTAACATCCCAACCAGGTTTTTTCAAAATATTTGCTATGTACAGACACGCCATGTCTACAGATTTATTATATGTATAGATAATTGGGCGACTTAGTCAAAACTCATTTTGCCGCTTTATTAAAAAATAGAGGTCGCTCGCAGCTTTTCCCGCGTGTATGTCGTTTATCGCGTATTCCGTATTGTTTGGGATAAAAGTAGCATGTGTCTTTCTCCAGGTTCCAGACTATCTCTGTACCAAGTTTCATTAAAATCGGTTCAGCAGTTTAGGCGTGAAAGCTTCACAGACAGAGTGACTTTCGCATCCACAATGTGTCCAGTTATGGACTAGCGATATTTCAGGTACCTATATAGCAACTATTCTAGTACACAAATATACTACACACTAGGGTCCAATCCACTTCCCCGCTATTTGGCAGCTATTTTGCTTTTTTGTTGAGATATTCTCTATCTTAATTAAAGTTATGAAAATGTGAACCCATTGTATCGTAATGTAAACGATAGACAATATTATTGCCCTCCGAATAAGCCTACTTTTATTTCAGTAGTACCAAAACTTTGAGACATGACTTTTTTTGTACACACGTACAGAATATCTAAACAAAAAAATGGAAGGGATTAGACCCTAGTGTATAGTGTATTTGTGTACTAGAATAGTTGTTATATAAGTACCTAGAATATCGCTAGTTCATGACCGGACACACTGTATATTAGAAGAAGGGATGATTTAAAAAAAAACATGCACAAGGTATTTATATTGAGAGGTTAACAAACCCAATAAAGGCGAAACCAACAACACCAAAAACCAGCAAAAAATATTCAAAATATACTCATTCTTAATCTACGACGTAATTAATGTAATAACCAAACAAATTGTAGTCCCTATAGGCCCTTTTATTTAGCAATAAGGGTGGTTTTTAATCTTTTTCTCTGTTTATTATTAACCCCTTTACGTGAGATTAAGTGGTTAATAACTAGACGATGTTTTCGAGGTTTTCTTGTTAACGATTCAGCAGTTAATGTTTTAATTTGTGGGTTAAGGGTTATGCTGAGTGGTGGTAAAAACGATTAAGTAAATAAGTGATGTAAGTTGTATTTTTTGTAGGATAAGTTAATGGCGATTGAAAAAGGTTATTTGAAGATTTTAAAGTATCGAAGGGTGTATTCTGCGAAGCACCAGATAGCCAATTTTTAGACGACACGTTTGGTGCAATGGCTGAGTGACTGCGCTACGGGTAGTGGGTTCGTTTCCCACACGGAACAAAAATTTGTATGGCCTACAGATAGTTGTTTCGGGTCTGGGCGTTTGTGTGTATGAGATTTGTGTCTGTAAACACACTCACGATACAGGAGAAATCCTAGAGTGGGGTAAGGTTTTTAAAAAAAAAATGTGGTACAATATTGTTGCCAAACGCAAATGAACCACAACCGTCAGTCGGTTTTTGTTTACGAAAACTGTCAAAATGATAGCTTTTGTTTTTTGTGTCAAACAATTTGACAGCTTTTGAAAACGAAAACTGTCTAAACGAACGGTTCGCTCTTGGTTCAGTTGCGATTTATCAAGATTTCTTTTAGAAAAATTCGTAAGCCGTAAAAATATGAAGATCTCAAGTCGTGCAATTTTTAGTAAGCATGATCACTTTCAATACAAAGCAAGTGTCGGTGGCTACAGGTCTAGCGCATAACTGAGTCAGTGCCTGGGGTATGGGAGCGGCAAGGGAGGGGTGACATAATTATGACGACGTGTCCAAACTATCTCGCCATACACGTGATAAATATAATGAAGATATCTCTTACGATATTTACGTGTATATGTTACGGGTAAAGCCCGAATGGCGGGTACACCTAGGTTTACCCGGGTACAACTAGGTGCAACCAGTAGCAGTTGGGTAGAACTAGGTGTAGCTTAAATCGACGGAGCCCCGCTGAGCGGGGCTCCTATTTCTGTCTGCAGGGTTTAAAGTAACCTAACACGAAGGGGATGACAGGGGCTTCGTTCGCTCGCTTCGCTCGCTCACTCTAGCCCCCGTCATCCCCTTCGAACCTAACCTCTCCGTGTCGGGGTTCCCCTTAACCACCGGTGTACGGGTACACCTAGTTCTAGCCACTATGATGAAGGCTAAACCTAGTTCTAACCGAAGATAAGTAGGATGCATCTAAGTTTAACCACATGTGGCCAGCTGCACCTAGTTGTACCCGGCTAAAACTAGGTGTAGCCGCACTTCGGCTATTAGCCGTAACATATACACTTAAGTTAAATTAATTAATATAATTGCGCATGACAATGTAAACCAAAAAATAAGTTATTATATTATTTTATTTAATAAGTATCAATATTTTCAACTAAAACACAAATCCCGAAATCCCTAATTTAATTAATCAGATTCCTTATCGCTGTCTGTACCCGAATCACTGTATGAACGATTATCACTTTCATTATCTAGTAGTAGTGAAAATATCGTAAGAGATATCTTCATTATATTTATCACGTGTATAGCGAGATAGTTCGGACACGTCATATCACGTCATATGTCACCCCTCCCGTGCCGCCCCCATACCCCAGGCACTGACTCAGTTATGCGGTAGACCTACAATAAAGTTTTGTGTCAATGACAAATGACAACTGAAATGAATGAAAAGCTGTACCTATCACAATAGAAAAAGGTAAAACGAATTATCACTGCAGCAGCTGTTTCATAAACAAAATTCAATACAAAAAAAGTACTAACAATTAAAAAAATAATTTAGAACTTCTTAACTCTAAACGCTTGGAGACGGTGAATTGATCACAGCAACTCCAATAGTGTTCCAATGACCGCCTTTGAAGCTATTAGTGTCCAGCATTCTAATTGCGCAACACACTCGTAATCGCTATGGCTTTGATTTTGACAGGTCAACAATTTCCGTAGCAACGTATGTATTAACAATCCGACTTCTCTACAACTATGTGCCACGCAATGAATATTGTTTTTGACACATTAACTATCATGATCAGTGATCGGATAATCGGGCGCTTATATACCTAAACTTCTTCCAACGAAAAGAAAAAAAGAAAAATATGGACATTCCTTTCTGAATACCTAAATAAATAATCCCGGGTTACCGGGATTGAACAATTTTGTAAAAACAACTATAACAAACTTAATGAAATTATAGCAATGGTTGTTTTGATTTAGTGTCTTTATTGTATTCAAAACAAATGAAATAATCAATAAAAAACGACAATGTGCTCAAGTAGTGCACATTGATTTATCTATCTAACAGATTAGTGATCGAATCGTCAAATTTATTGTATTTTATAGGAACAGTTTTTTTTTTTTTTTATTTTCTCTTCGATTTCTTACTATATTTTGTATGCAGGTAACATTTTTAGCAATCTCAGGAATTTCAAACGATTCCGGGATCCGAGATTCTGAAAGGCATGTCCGTATTATACTTTAGTGGGAATAAAAGTGAAGTATAGATATATTAGCGCCCGATTATACGATCACTGGTCATGATTGATGTTGGTAACGTTACACAATTGCCCAAATATTTTTCAACTTTTTACCTAGTAAAATTTATATAATTATTTTATTTTTTAAGTATAGATTTTTTAAACAAAATTAGTTATTTTCACCAAAAAACGGGTTATCCTCTTATTGAATATAACTCCGGTTATAACATAAAGAAAGTATAAAATACATGTCATAAAACAAAATAGATTTACGATCCTCGTAAAAGGCTGAATGAATTTTCAACGTACTTTTACTACTATAAGCTGTTAGGTACGCGTACAGAAAATTTTATCACTTCATATTAGTATTAGACTTATTAACAGCGGCTATATGGCTAAAATTGGGTTATACGTTGTTTTATAGCGAATAGTTTTATAGAATTTCGTTTCGCATAACATTTTACTCATATTTTCGTTTCATAAATTTTTTAAATCATTGATTTTTGTTTCACATAAAGTTTAATGTTAGAATAATCATATCATAAAATAACAAATCAAATATTCTTTATCCTTATATTGATTATCTATGTATATAAAAATGAATCCCTATTTCCCTTGGTCACGGCATCACGCGAGAGCGGCTGGACCGAATTCGCAAATTTTTTTTTTGTTGTGTTCGTTGTTGTCAGGTGAAGGTTCTTATAAAAGAAAATTGTGATATTTAAAAAAAAACGGAATTATCTCAGTAGGTATGTCCATATTCTTCATTTGTTTACCGCATGCATGAAAATGGTTTTAACTTTTTGTTACTATTTCGATTTTGTTTCTGAAGGTAGGTAGTAGGTAGGTAGTAGGTAAGTAGGAAAAAGTGCATTGCAACGCATGCCGGGTACAGCTAGTTTAATATAAAACTTATTACCAAGTAAAACATTTTATCGAGTGACATACTACCAACCAAATATCTACACCAAAAAAAGATTCTGGGGCCAAAGTCGGACGGAGCCTCCGGGCTCCTATTTCTGTCTGCAGGGTTTAAAGTAACCTAACACGAAGGGAGTGACGGGAGCTTCGTTCTCTCGCTTTGCTCGCTCACTTTAGGCCCCGTCATCCCCTTCGAACCTAACCTATCCGTGTCGGAGTGCGAACAAACAATATTCGTTAAAAATAATTCTACTAATTGATAAGTTTGTTAAACAAAAAAATGTAATTAAAAATTCATTGAATTGTGTTTCTGTGACATACGTTTCATTCGAGTAAATAGTTTTTGAAACAATAATATTCGAAATAAAAATACAAGGACCAAATATAATATGAAACATTTTCTGGGAAACGAAATTCTATGAAATTTCTGTCTGCGAAACAAGGGGACACCCTAAAATACGGGTTTAACCAAACTCATTGCCTAACCAGTAACAGGCCAGAGAAGGCTGCTTACAGAGTTCCGCGCGCGCCTCTCAGGATGACGTGGGGCAAGCCCCCATAGAAGGAGAGGTCCGCCAGCCCCTGGCCTGCCTGGAATTCGCAGCTGCATGCACCGTGACCAAGACCAAAGGTCAGGAGCAGGACCACCGTGGGTTTTTAGCCCGTAAGAGTCTGGCATAACCCCTCGCCTTCCCCAGGCAAAGGGAGATGAGGAATATGAGGATATTACCACGATAAAAAAATGATGTTTTACCAGGTACACATTTATAAGGGTGAATGTGCACTGGTGCGACCACAGCCATGAACAACGCTAAGCTGTCACTAATTTTATCCCGTGTGGGGACGGGCTAGAATAGTAAACTTCCTCACTGCACGAGTTATATCAGCGTAACGCTGTCAAACCGTCATCAGCTCACACGCCGAACATTACACCAGAGTAGTTATTAAGTTAAGATTAGAATTCATTTGTAAACTGCCTTAGTTATACGCTCCATACTGAAGTTAGTCTCATTAAACCGTTCACACTGTAAAGACGTCTTTTTTAAAAACTCCAACGCTGCCTCGCCAAATCTAACTCACGCTGGGAATAGACGCGTGTTGTAAGATTCAACAAAACCAAGCACGCTTGGTGGTAGGATTTATACGGTCCGCCTGGCTAGCTACCACCCCCACATTAAAGTCCGGCGCCAAGCAGTTTACTGTGTTCCGTCGTGTGTATGTGAGAGCCAGAGAGGTATAGGGGAATCCCTCTCCCTTCCTCTCCCTCTGTATATCTCTGTTACTTGGATTCGTATGCTCCATCTTAGACCCAGACTGCGCTTACCATCAGGTACGACCAGGGTCAAACGCGACCAGATTTGCTTATCACATTCGTAATTTCAATAGCTTTCGTTTTGACAATACAACTGTTAGGATCCTCGTAATAAAACTAGTGGACTGTTTAAGTCTTATATTATGTGTATATGTGTGAGTCTTATATTAGGTTCACTGCCAAGGAGATCACTACAGTAGTGAAAAACATGACTCGAGGAAAATCACCTGGACATGACTCCCTTAGCATTGAACATCTGCAATATGCAGGTGTTCACCTTCCCAGAGTACTTGCCATGTTTTTCACTTTCTGTGTTGGACACACATACTTACCTGATAATCTAATGAAGACATTAGTGGTGCCAATTATTAAGAATCGGACGGGAGACGCCTCTGACGTTAATAACTACAGACCCATTTCATTGGCCACTATTGTAGCTAAGGTGTTGGACAGTGTGCTGGACAAACAGTTAGACAAACATATAACCCTGAATGACGCGCAATTCGGTTTTAAAGCTGGACTGTCCACTGAGACAGCTGTTCTTTGTCTCAAGCACACTGTTCGGTACTACACAGACAGGAAAACACCCGTTTACGCGTGTTTTCTTGATCTGTCGAAGGCCTTTGATCTGGTGTCTTATGATGTACTGTGGAAGAAGTTATACGAGGACACAACTTTACCTGGTGAGCTAGTTGAAATGTTTAAATACTGGTATGGCCACCAGAGTAATATGGTTAGATGGGCAGGCTCGCTTTCCGATCCGTACAGGTTGGAATGTGGAGTAAGACAAGGGGGGCTGTCGTCACCTAGACTGTTCAGCTTGTATGTAGATCGGCTGATTGAGGAGCTCAATGGTGCCATGGTTGGCTGCTCCATAGATGGTAAATTTGTTAATAATTTGAGTTATGCAGACGATATGGTGCTGTTGAGCCCGTCAATCAGCGCACTAAGGAAAATGCTTGTGATTTGTGAGCGCTATGCGGAGGCCCATGGCCTCAGGTATAATTCTAATAAAAGTGAACTTTTATTATTTAAGGCAGGGACTAAGCACTATTCATCTGTGCCACCGATCACACTTAAGGGCATTCCGCTAAAAATAGTTACAGAATTTAAGTACCTGGGGCACTGGGTCACCGCGTCGCAGAGAGATGATGTGGACGTCGAAAGAGAACGTAGGGCGCTAGCAGTGAGGAGTAATATGTTGATTCGTAGGTTTGCAAAATGTTCCAAAGGTGTCAAACAAACCCTGTTTAGGGCATACTGCCAATCATTTTACACCTGCAGCCTATGGATCAACTTTACTCAAAAAACTTATAACGCCCTACGAGTGCAATATAATAATGCGTACAGGGCGCTGATGGGGTTGCCGCGGCATTGTAGCGCATCAGGAATGTTCGCGGAGGCACAGATAGATGGCTTTCATGCCATCATACGCAAGCGAGTGGCTTCCCTGATGCAGCGGGTGCGCGGCAGCGCCAACAGCCTCCTGGCCACTGTGGCAGAGAGGGTCGACAGCCAGATCCTGAGACATTGGACAGTGATGCATGTGAGACCACTCTTCAATGTCTCGAAATAGGTTTACATAGAATTATTTTCTTAGATTACCGTTTCTATGTTTCTAACCTATGTACCCAATATTTTTTAAGCCAATATGGATTTATTCCGAAATAAATGATTTATTATTATTATTATTATTATTAAATGCTGGTATAATGTAGAATAATTAAGAATTTACAATAAATCAAATAATCAATCGCGGACAAAGATTGTTCCGGAGCAACGCGGAGTTTTGTAGTCTAGTCAAGTGTAGAGGGCGCGCGCGCAGCGCGGCGGTGCGGGGTCGCAGGGCGGGGGTACCGCCGGTGTCACGATGCGTTTAGTGCGTGGACAAGCTCCCCGGGTTGAAGGGTGGTCTTCAAAGGTCCAGGGGCAGGGGGCAGAGGTTGTTCCATCCTCTCCGGATAGTTCCCTTCTTGGTCTTGATCTCCGCCACTCGATTGATGCCATCGACTCCAGGGTAGACGTGGGTTACACGTCCGAGAGGCCAGAGCAGAGGTGGAGTCGTCTTGTCTCTAATAAGTACAAGCGAGTTAAGTTTGATACTGTCGCCGGATCTCTTCCATTTCGTTCTCTGCTGAAGGGTACAAATATAATCATTACAGAATCGTTTCCAAATGCGAATGCTTTCGTTAATTTCATTCACACGATTGCGAACGAAAGGTTTCAGGCGGTGTACGGGCGTTGATAGCCAGCCCAAAACAATGGTCAAAACACACCCTCCAAAACATTAGGGCTTAATTGGCACTCAAATTCTGATACTTTATCCTTTACAATAAATATTGATCAGCATGATAAAATCACAAAACGAAATATACTGTCAGTAATCAGTCAGATCTTTGACCCACTTGGTCTCGTTGGCCCATCTGTGGTAGAAGCTAAAATTGTATTACAAAAGCTTTGGACATTGAAACTTGGCTGGGATGATGAAGTTCCAAGTGAAATTAAAGAGCTCTGGACTTCATTCTCAGATACACTCCCACATTTAAATAATATAAAAATTTCACGATGGGTACTACAAAATAATTATGTAACTATAGAACTACATGCTTTTTCAGATGCCTCTGAACGTGCTTATGGCGCTTGCGTCTATGCTCGCTCCATAAATAGAAATGGCACTGTTCGCACTCAATTAATTGCATCAAAAAATAAAGTAGCGCCAATAAAACCTACGACAATGCCGCGTCTCGAGTTATGCGGTGCGTTATTGTCTACAAGATTGTGTGCTAAGGTACTTACCTCTATAACGTTGCCGGTTACTTGCAGGTTTTGGTGTGACTCCACCATTGTTTTGGGCTGGCTATCAACGCCCGTACACCGCCTGAAACCTTTCGTTCGCAATCGTGTGAATGAAATTAACGAAAGCACTGCCGGGTCACCGTGGAGCTACGTGCCGTCTCTCGATAACCCTGCGGATCTCGTTTCTCGCGGGGTGAAGGCTAATCTTCTTAGCACCTCGTCGCTGTGGTGGTCAGGCCCACCATTTTTGAAAGACAACGTAGATAAATGGCCTAAAATGCCGAACTCGAACGAGAGACGGGATCTACCGGAAGTATTGTGTCACCTAACTAACGACTCTGCTAACGACAACGATAAAACGTACATTACAGACACTATTTCATTAGTAATACACAAACATTCTAATCTCACGCGTCTCATTCACACAGTCGCTTATATACAAAGGTTCATATTTAATTGTAAGAATAAACATAACAAACTAAAAGGTCACTTAACTTCAAATGAATTGCAGGATTCTTTATACACTATTCTAAGAAAAGGTCAAGCTGAAATGTTCAGTGAGGACTATAATCTTTTAAAATCAGGCAAAACATTGCCACCTAAAAACAGATTGTTGTCCCTTTCTCCATTTCTCGACACAAATCGTTTAATAAGGGTTGGAGGTAGACTCGACAACTCGCCTTATACTTTTAATCAAAAACATCCTATTCTTTTATGCTGTAAACATCACTTAACAAAGTTGATCTTTCGTAAACAACATTTGAAACTTTTACATGCAGGCCCTCAGCTACTTCTTGCAGATATTAGACAAATCTATTGGCCTTTAGGCGGTAGAAATTTAGCTAGATATACTGTTAAACAATGCGTAAAATGTTTCAGACACAAATGTCAAAATGTTCAACCTATCATGGGTCAGTTACCTGTGTCTAGGACTACATTAGAATTTCCATTCTTACACAGTGCAGTCGACTATGCCGGGCCAATTTTGATAGCCGATCGAAAGGGTCGTGGTTGCAAGTTAATAAAGTCCTACCTGTGTATTTTTGTGTGTTTGGCAGTCAAAGCGGTTCACTTGGAGCTTGTGACGGACCTGAGCAAAGAAGCGTACATGGCTGCATTACATCGCTTTATTAGCCGTCGAGGCAAGCCTCAAACGATTACATCCGATAATGGAACTAATTTTGTCGGTGCATGTAACGAATTACAATCCTTTCTTTCTAATCCAAATGTAGTTGCCGACTTAGCCGATGAAGGCATTAAAGGACAATGGGCGTTCTGGCCCATCAGCGGCCATCAATGAAACTAGTATCATTTGAAAGGCGAGTGCTTTTAGAACAAATATTGTTCAAGGAGTACGGTTAAATATCATTTGGGAAAAAAGATATAGGCAAAATACTATTTTAATGAATTATCATATTTTTTTCATGCTGCTATTTTTGTTATAATGATAAAACATACGAAAAATCATTGCATTTTGTTTACTTTATTGACGTGTGCATCAATAAATAATGTTAATAAAATATTAGGCTTAAATGTAAACGTAAAATACTTATTTGTCTTAACCTTAGCGGTAAGGGCCACTGCAGACACGATACTTTTAGCATCGGCGATCGACGATTTAATCGCTTTTTGGTCGCTGGATGCCGCGACTGAACACTTCACTCCGCACACAAACGAGTCTCCTAAACGCGATGCAAACGCAAAATCGCCGATCGCTGATGCTAAAAGCATCGTCTCTGTTGTGGCCCTTAAGCGCACTCCGGGTTGCTGCGCCCACATAAGGTGGGCAAGAAACCAAGAGGAAGAAATTCTTTTGCCAGATGATTTTTTAAATGAATTAATCGGTGATGATGATTAAAGCCCAATCATTAATGTAGTTATTAAGTTAATCACTATATTGCATTATTGTAATCTGGTATACATGTTTTCATTTCAATAAATCAACGTATTTAATAAACCTTCAGGTTTATTTAACCTATCATTATCTTATATTTGTATATTACGTATATAATAATATCATTATTAAATGCTTAAATTCATTAATAAATCAATGTAACATCATCACGAGGTGTACAAAATATTGTATTAAAGATACAAACTGTGATAATTCCTTTAAATGATTTAATTCGATATTTTTTCGAATATAATCCACCTATGATAACTTTTTATCCAAGGAAGTTACAGAAACAATCTTTTGTAGTCTTATTGTATACATAATTGCCTACTAGAAAGTAAATAGTACAGAAGTGGCCGCCGATGGGACAAGCTCCATACAATTTTGCCCATTGTCCTTTGTCTTTACACCTGCATATTCACCTCATTTTAACGGAATGGCTGAAGCCGCCGTTCGCTCCACAAAGCATCATTTGCGTAGAATTCTTAACTTAACTCATTTTACTTACGAAGAAATGTCCACTTGTCTCACTCAAATTGAATCTATTTTGAACTCTCGCCCCTTAATACCTTTATCCACTGAACCCAATGACCTGTCTGTCCTAACTCCTTCCCACTTTCTAATTGGACGAGTCTTAACGTCAGTGCCATGTCCACAGATAGCTGAGACTGTTAACGTCACTCTGCTGCAGCGCCACAAGCGGGTGGAATACATCAAACAACATTTTTGGAAACGATTCTGTAATGATTATATTTGTACCCTTCAGCAGAGAACGAAATGGAAGAGATCCAGCGACAGTATCAAACTTAACTCGCTTGTACTTATTAGAGACAAGACGACTCCACCTCTGCTCTGGCCTCTCGGACGTGTAACCCACGTCTACCCTGGAGTCGATGGCATCAATCGAGTGGCGGAGATCAAGACCAAGAAGGGAACTATCCGGAGAGGATGGAACAACCTCTGCCCCCTGCCCTTGGACCTTTGAAGACCACCCTTCAACCCGGGGAGCTTGTCCACGCACTAAACGCATCGTGACACCGGCGGTACCCCCGCCCTGCGACCCCGCACCGCCGCGCTGCGCGCGCGCCCTCTACACTTGACTAGACTACAAAACTCCGCGTTGCTCCGGAACAATCTTTGTCCGCGATTGATTATTTGATTTATTGTAAATTCTTAATTATTCTACATTATACCAGCATTTAAACAGTCCACTAGTTTTATTACGAGGATCCTAACAATGATCCGGCTCGAAGGACTCTTCTCTGGAGCCCTGACTGCCGGCAGCTTGGACCCTATTCCCGATGCCGGTGGGAAACTATTTTTTATGTTTTTAAATGATTTTTTTAGTGAAATATTTAAAATGTAATTTTTAAGTAAGTTTGATAAAAATAAAGAAACATTATTTGGACGAAGCACGAAGAGACACAACAGATAAAAAGTACAATGTAAATAAAAAAGTCTTGGGTGTGTGTCTCACTGCTGGATCAAATAGGTATCCAGATCAGATAAGCACTATAAGTACTTGACGCTGGTTTTCGTCTGGAACCTTTGTGCTCCACGGATGTCAGTCAGCGGTCATGTCCGTTCACTTAAACCAACATGTGTGTGTGTGAGTGTATTTAAAGAAATATTGCTGAACTAGCTGCGCCCCGCAGTTTTACCCGCGATTTATTCGAGATAAAAAGTAATCTATGTGTTAATCCAGAATGTCAGCTACCTCCATACCAAATTTTATCTAAATTGATCCATCCGTTTGAGCGTGAAGAAGTAACAAACCTACAAACACACACTCACAAACTTTCACCTTTGTAATATTAATGTGATAAAGAAAATAATAAAACCTTGTTAACGACCTGAAAAACTGCAGTACTTTATCGGTTCTCAAAATAATCCCTCTACAGGTGAAGTTAAGACATTTTATGAAGGAGGCTAAACAAACTGGATGCGAGCGTACAAGTTAAATATGTTTTAATAGAACGGTTTGCTTCGCTTCTGAACTTACATTTTGTACGTTTAGTTAGTGAACTGAAGTTATGCTGTGAAATTAATGCAAAATATTTACGAAAATACTGCTTTAGTGATCGCAAGAGCGACTGCTGAGCAGGTCCTGGTCCTGCAAGGTCGATCCCCAGAATTATAATTGCGCTATACACTTGTAATCGCTATGGCTTTGATTTTGACAGGTCAGCAATTTTCATAGCAACGTTTGTCTTAACAATCCAACTTCTCCACAACTATGTACCACGCAATGAATATTGTTTTTGATACATCAACTATCATGATTGATATTGGTTACGTTAGGCAATTGCCCTGCAGGTGGGACAAAGTGTTAGGCCGGCCATACACGGGCAGCTTGAAGCAGTCAGAATCGACTGCTTTAAGCTGCAACTGCATAGTAAACTACAGCCTTCTACGTACGTACATACACGAGACAGCTCGAGCAGTTGCAACTGCTTCGGACGGTTGGCGGCACGGCGTGCGGTTAAGCAGTCGCCAGGCATACACTGATTGCTCGAGCTGTCCGTGTATGTTTATCACTGGCTAACTGCTCAAGCTGCCCGTGTATGGCCGGCCTTAGTGTATTGGGTTTTTCTCAGTAGCAGCCCGAAGCCTGGATTTGTGCTTGGTTGATGGAAATAGGCTCGCCCCCTATTACATAGGACTTAAAAATAACGGCGAAATGAGGGTGTACTATACACCTCTGCCTAACCCTTCGGAGAATACTGGCGTGATGTCACGTAACATTTACGCAAATCACTGGTATTCTAGGATATGATTAATTGAGGTGGGCAGTCAGCTCTACTATCAACCTCGGTTCACCACGGCATCAAAGAGAGAATTACTTGCTTCTTTCTTTCTTCTTGGCATTCAAATCAGAAACGAACATTGATCACAAAGCTTGCTTACCACATAGTGGCGATCTCCGGCCTAAAAACACACTGGCACCCAGGCTTCAGGCTGTCTGTCCACTGGAACGGAGAATCGCGGAGCTAGAAAAATATTAACCAATAGAACTGCACAACATTCATATCTCCGATCCACTTCAGGGTTGATATTTTTTATTGGTGAATATTTTCCCACTCCGTGGTGCATATTTTCTATTGGTTAATATTTTTTTCGATCTGTATTGCTCCGCACCATTCCACACCGTTCCGCACCGCCCTACACAGTTCCACACCGTTCCACACCGCTTCAGTGAACAGGCAGCCTAAAACCTGCAACCTGGAATAATGAATTTGAAACATAAAATTATTTTATCAGCCTGATAATTTACCTAAAAAGTACATTCACACACCCCCGTGTGCTGCAATTATTAAAAGCAGAGAGCACCCCCAACAAACAAGTCGCATTAATTTAAAAGTTGTTATTACACCCCCGTCCCCCATACCCCCCACCCGCAAAGTAATAGAGACAAAAAACTTGGTTATTCGTTATAAGGCAAGGATTTTCGAGTCGTTCAGGTAATTTGGTTATAGAACTGTTTTGGTATTGTGTTGGTTAAAATGAAATTTCTGATTTGGTAATTGATGTGCGGTTTTTATTAAAATAGCATTATTGTAGATATAAATAATAGGGGAAGTACGTCCAAAATTACATGCTGTTTTGTTTTTTAATCATGTTATATTTAATTAAAGCCGTTACAATCAGTCTTTGTAATTTATAAACATCTTTGGTGTATGACCTTTAAGTTTCTGGATTTATAATCGAATAGGAACTGTTTTTTTTTTATTGAGTTTTATCTCAACCTCTAACAAAAACTATTTTGTCCGTATAGGATGGACATAGTGACATACCACATAAATTACGTGTAAGCTCATGAATAAAGATTTTGGTCTTTTTAGGAACATCAGCTCATGATGCATGAGCCCAACAAATACTCGTAACACATCGTAATCAGCACTTTCCGGGCTTATAGAGTGAAAATATATCGTTACAATAAATACACGGGCAGTCCTCGTCGTCATTCTCAGAATCAACTGGAAAATCTTCTGCATCCTGAGCTATTACTTGTAATTCATCTGTTTTGCCTGTCTACTCCTTATTTCCCGTGTTTTTTTATTTTTTGAAAATATTTTGTGCGTTTTTTTTTCTGTGGTTTTGTCGTGTATCGTTTTGTCCAGAGTGCTAGTATGTTATTTTGTACAAAGTATTTTAAAATAATAATAATTTCATAGTTTCTATAAAAAGCGGATAATTCATAATAAAACAAACGCATATTAAAATGCATTGCACCCATGCATTGATTTAAATATCAGTATAGACGAAACACAAAGTAAAACTCCCCAAAATCAGCGAGAAATCCATGTAAATCATCTTTTATGCAATGCAAAAATGTACTGACTCGTTGCACCGTTACGACTGAGCCAATGTCACTCTTAATTTCACATGTTTGCCAACATGGTAGTCTTCACGTGTCACGATGTCAATCGAGGCATCTTTATTTTTCATTCTTTCTTTCTTTTTAAAAAAAAACGTTGCCCCACACTAAGGTTTCTCTTGTATCGTGGGTGCGTTTACAGACACAAATCTCACAAACAAACACCCAGACCCGAAACAACCATCTGTAGGCCATACAAATTTTTGTTCCGTTGTGGGAATCGAAGCCACGACCCGTAGCGAAGAAGCTAATCGCTTAGCCACTGCACCAAACGTGTCGTCATCATAGCCCCCCCATTTCGGAAAAAGCCCGATATGTCATTTTGTCCGTGTATGTCATTTTGGACGTACTTCCCCCATGTAGTAGTTGATCTCCTTGCGATAGTATCTAGTTAGAGCTCCTTTTGAAAGAATTCGTACGGGAAGTACTACCAACATTCTTGTCTGCTACCAAGCAGCATTGTTGTCTTCCGGTTTGAAGGGTATGGGTAACTGTGAAATTACAGGCACATGAGACTAGCCAACTTTGTCTCTAATCATCATCATCATCATTCAGCCAAAAGTCTGGACATAGGCCTCCCCTAAGTCATGTTCAGGGGGGGGGGGGGGCATAATCGCCACGCTTGGCAGACGGGTTGGCGATCGCAGTGTGGTTGTTAAAGTACTCAGAGAACGCTGCTGCCCATCCTCTAGTGAATCTCTTAGTCGCCCTTTACGACACCTATGGGAAGAGATGGGTAGTGCTATTCTTTACGTCCGGCCCCACATGGAACGGTGATGTCGATAGTGAGAGCCTTAACCCACGTCGATCCCACAAAGATATCAGCTGTGAAGAACACAGAACTTTATTTTGTAATTTTATAAAAAACAACCTCAGTGTTGTCCAATCTTACAATTTGTTGAAACTTTATATTCATACTCACTGCAAAATACAAGAAGTTTTCCGTGAAAACTTAAGCGTGCTAAAACTGTAGTTTAATAAAAATTCTGTGCTAGGAATAAGGAAAATGGCTCATACCATAACATTTAAAAGTTTTTTTTTTTTCAGTTTGACATTTCTTATGCAAGGTTAGTCAGAAAGGGGGTACTAATCCGAAAGGGTGTTAAAGTAACGATAGTAATGAATAACTTTTGTTCTACAACTTTTTCCAAAAGTCTACAGATAAGGAGAAATTGCTGTTCAAAGATTTTAAAATAGTAGGTACGCTAAAATCTATCTATCCTCAGCTATGATCAGCTGTGTTTAAATTTTAGGTAATATTTGAGGTCACGGATTAGAAGCTCCATTTTTTGAATTTGTAACTAAAACAGGGCTGAAGAATTTTTGAAAAAAAGTAAAATAAAAATCATTTTGTATGGAAATAAAAATGATCGAACGTTGAAATTTCACACATGCTTTACAACAGTCATCAGTGATACTTTAAGTAGCTCGCGGATTAGTACCCCCTTTCCGACTAACCTTGTATAGCATTTCCCCGAACGCAAAATAAGCGTCGCCATAGGCCAAAAATCGGCAACCTTTGTTTCCAAGCATCTACTTATCAGGAAATGACAATTATTTCCTGATAAGTAAAAATAGTAAGTTAGGATAGAAAGTAAGTTAGGATATGTTGGCATAAAATATATCCGAAAAAAAACTTGACTGCTATTAGAAGGCGTTCTGTCTAGCTTTTTCCTAATTATGTTGCGGTCAGCTTCCAATCTAACTAGACGCAGCTGAATACCACTATTTTACACGGAGCGACTGCCATCAGACCTCCGCAACCCAGTTATAAACGGTTCACGAAAGATACCACTTTTTAGAAGGCATTTTTAGATCCCCAAGGAGGAGCGGGGTGAGGCGCGGGCGGAATGCGTCAAGACCGGAGCGACATGTATTGTAATATGTATAAAATATTATTTTGTCTTAAATCTTTTCTTCATGAGTATACATGCGCAACGGCCGCCATTTGTGGTCATCTTTCGTGAACCGATCTATACTTGGCAATGCCGATATCCTAAGGTTAGATCGATGGTCAGGCTTCTGACTACCCGTAACGACTGTCATAGGTACTCGTTTAACAGCTGAGACCGACGGTTTAGGCTGCTTTTTCACCAGAAATATGTTTTGTGGATGTTAAATCCACCAATAGGATCGCTTAACTTTCAAACATGTGTTAAGGTAAGTAAAATAAAGCGATCCTATTGGCTGGTTTGGAACAAATCTATAGCACACATATTTCGTCGAAAAACAGCCACAACGTGCTCTCCGAGGCACAAAGGGGTCTCGATGTATAACGAATGGTCACTCATCCACAAATCAAATGATCCACGTGTTTGTTAATTAGCCACGCTGAAAATAGAAGGCACAATAATTCATTTACAGTAACTCCCAATGGGAAACAGTGTACACCCCATAAAAGCTAACAAATAAGGCCCAATTCCCAACGCTTCAAGAAGCAATTTTAAAGGCAGTTATCATTAGATCTACGTCCAGAACTTTACGGTTTCTAATTACAAGCCAGTGCGGCTTAGTTCCGCCTTATCTACGCAGGCGAGCTTAAATACTCAGGTAATGGGCGGCTTGTGGCAACCTATGTAGTTTTAACTGTTTAAACTTTAATGTATTTGCTGTTTAGTTGGTTGGTTTTGAATTATGGTCAAATGCTCGTAATATAACTACAAATCAATATAGAGTTTTTTTTCCTTGCCTATTTTTTGTCCCACTGCTGAGCAAAGGCCTCCCCTTTTTTCTTCCAAATATCTCTATTTTGTGCCGTTTCTGACCATGTTGACCCCGCAAACCCGTCTAAATCATCACGCCATCTACGTCAACCTCGGCGACGATGTCCTCCTTCAGGCGTCCAGTGAGTGGAGATCTTTGTCCATCTGTCCGGGTACATTCGAGCGACGTGGCCCGCCCACTCCCACTTCAGCTTGACTGTCTTTTCTCCAACATCTGCTACTTATGTTATGGAGCGTAGAGTGGTGTTTTTTAATATACGATTTCCAGCAAACGGGCCGCGCCGGTGGCCACCGGAGCGCATTCCACACTGTGCTAAACGAAATTCAGGCTTCTATACAATAGTTAAGTTTCATGTTTGCATGGAATTTACACTGCTTGGAACTCGGTTAGATCCGCGCGTATGCCGCGGCAGCCGGTCGGCTCCTGGAGTATGCCGCGGCAGCCAGTCGGCTGCTCGCGTACGTGGACGGCGGCGCTCGGCTGTCATCACGTCCGGTCGGCGCCGCTCGGCCACACCGCAGGTAGAAATTAACTGCGATAGCGGATACGCGAACACGCGCGCGCATGCTCCCGGGTTCCAGCAGATAGTAGCCATCGGGCGGACGCGGTCGGCTACGCGAGCATGCTCGAGCATCCGCTGCGATGCTCTGCGCTGCGCTCCTGCGTGGCCCGGTTGGTGGCAATCGTACATAACGCGATCGGTTAGTTTAACACCCAGGATACTACGCTCCATTGCTCGTTGGCAAATCTTGAGTTTAGACTTTTGTTGTTCAGTAAGTGACCAAGTTTGAGCACCGTAGGTTAGGACGAGCAGGATGCACATATCGATGAGTTTACGCTTCTGGGTTACCAGAAGGTTGCCCTTCGAGTGTTCTTTTAGGGTATTGTCACGCTGATAATTCAGCCCTCGTCAAGCTGTCTCCCTATCAATTTCCCGCCAGCAAAGCCCTTAGCTGAGGTCCGAGTCCCACTAGAGGTCGCCTTTAGTGCTGTTGTTGCTAATAACCGTGATGTCAGTGTAGTATAAGCGATTAGCTTAGGTTTAGAATTTTTCGACAGATTAAATGTCGACCCCAAATTTCTAATATTTCTTTTCTATACTAATATTATAAAGAGGTAGAATTTGTTTGTTTGTTTGTTTGTTTGTTTGTATGTAGGGGGTAATCTCCGAAACTACTCATCCGATTTCAAAAATTCTTTCACCAATAGGAAGCTACGTTATCCCTGAGTGCTATAGGCTATATTTTGGGATCAAAAAATTAGGGATCCGTAAATTAACGGGAGCGAAGCCGCGAGCAAAAGCTAGTAATTAAATAAATTAAGTACATAACTTTTATTAAACTTGTTAAGATAAATGATATAACGTTATAATTCAAACTTTGCTTTAATAACAAGTTGTAAACGTACTTGAGACTTAGAAAAACTGTCTCGGGACTTATTTAGAAAATAAGTTTTGTGATAAATTATGTATTTTGGACATTAGGTACTGAATTAAAGATATATAGTTCTTAGAAACTTTATTTACTTAATTATTTTAACTCTTTGACCGTCACGTCAAAAAAGCAAAAGCGTGCTCTCGGCGCCAAGCTACGTTTCTCATCCTTTAAGTGTACAAGTCTGACTAAAAAGTGGTTAGTTTAAGTAAAAACCTACCTAATGGTCACTAGAATAAACCTACTTAATGGTTATTAGAATTAATGCATAACTGTCATGTAGTCGAGACCGTGACGTGCTGAACACCTTTTGCTTTGTCATGTTTATGTTACGGGTAATAGCCGAAGTGTAGCTACACCTAGGTTTACCCGGGTACAACTAGGTGCAGCCGGCCACATGCGGTTAAACTTAGATGTATCCTTCGTGTTAGGTTACTTTTGTGGCGGCATCTATCTCGCCACATGCGAACTATCCTACATCGCGCAATCAAGATTTAACACGCAGATAGTATATATACCACCTCCCAACATCAACCGTTGGGCAGTAGCCCGCCAGGCACAAGACTCCGCCTGGTTGGAGGATCCTCCCTTTGGTTGGAGGAACACCACACCAAGTTTCTCCACACTTTAAATCCTGCAGACAGAAATAGGAGCCCCGCACAGCGATGCTCCGTTGACTTAAGCTACACCTAGTTCTACACAACTGCTACTGGTTGCACCTAGTTGTACCCGGGTAAACCTAGGTGTAACCGCCATTCGGCTTTTACCCGTAATATATACATGATTGTGGCGGTCAAAAGGTTATGAGATTTTCAAAAAAATCAAATTGAAAAAGATAAATTTAAGAGTTGTCAAAAATATTTGCACGAGTGGAGCCCAAGACCTAGAATATTTTTACTACTTTCCCGTGCTTATACAAGACTAGTGGCAGCACGCGGCTTCGCTTGCATTAAAAAAACTCTGAACACGCTACTAAAGTTTCTATAATAATATAATTCAATCATGATTCGAAAGACACGTGGCACCATCTATGAAGGTTATCGTTGTTTTCCTCGGGAACAGTACTTTTTTTCGGGATGAAAGGTACTCTATGTCCATCTCTGTACACCTAACAGCGTATATGCAAAATTTCCGGATGATCGGTTCAGTGGTTTAGACGTGAAAAGGTAACAAACAAACAAACTTACTTTCGCATTTATAATATTAGTTAGGAAGTTAGGATGTAAACTAATTCGTGTAATTCCTTAAAACCACGTGATCTATTACTGGTATACCTACATGTACACAGAATGGGAATTAGATGATTAAAAATATGCACCACTGTGCATGCAAATCCCCCGACCCCGGCCAGAGGTCAATTTGCCCCGGGCGAATTGCATCTATTAGGATATTCTAAAGAAAAACAAATGTATAGAAAAAACTTGCTCGGCGACGATCCGTACTTGTTTGTCAATCAGTTCTTTTAAATTCCATCCGGCTCGAAGGACCATGTTTTAATGTGAATAAGGTTGAATATTGAGTGGCTTAGAATCACTATGACCAGCAGAGAAATAAAATACGTGTTTCCTTCAAAAGATCTATATTGCAACTGTTTGTGTCACCTAATTAACAGATACTAATAGCTACGCACACATACAAAACTCAACAAAATGTTAAGTGGTCGTATCCAAGCCACTTAATAAGGTTACCTACAATAAAAAAAAGGCTATTTTTTTCTTTTCTCGTTTCTTTTCATTATCGAATGTAGTCACTGTGACACCACTGGCAGGCACGATAAGCGCGATATCACTCCGCGCAATCAGTTAAATCGGGGATAAAAATTACAAAAAATAGACTTTTTTTTGTTTCTTTTCCAGAAAAAATCCCATGCAGGGTCAATCTGTCTCACCAGTAGATCACGCGGTTTAAAAGAATTACACGAATTTCGAAACGACCTGTATAAAAATAAACTTGCCTAGTACATCCCTATCCAAGTTTTTAATTCACTACCAACTAGTCTTGATACTTTGAAAACAAATCACTTAGACCAGCAACAGGTGGTTACATCGAATATTCTGGAATTATGCTCGCTTGCCCATAGTCTGGTTTTAATAAACTCTTCCTTTGCATATTGTTTTCGAATATGGTAATTCTTTGATTTAAAACTAGGTTTCTCGGCTTCTTTCGGATTCAAACGGGTGTTTTCGATATGTTTTTCGATACAATTTTTTCGGAACTACAGCGTGTAAATGAATTCGTACAATTCCTTAAAACTACGTAGATTGACTACGCTTGGGGATTAGCGACATTAAAAATTTATTTGCGGTACGAGCATGAGGTCTTATCAAAATCAATAAGGACACAAGAAAAAAAAGATTACAAGATTATTTTTGTGTCAGTGAACATCTTTTAGATGCCACAGATAAATAAATGAAAGCACAGTGAGTGACACAGCTGGCTTGCATGACTAGCACAATATCGCTCTTTACAGTCAGTTATTTCGAAAAAAAAAATGGAAACCCTATTTTGAGTTATAATTTGCACGTTATGTCAACGCACCGTGCCGGGTTACCGCACCGTTCCACGTTTACGACGTCGTGACGTGGAGATGTGGACAGGCCCAGTCTGGAACGCGCAGAAGGACATAAGCTACTTTTATTCCGAAAAACGCGGAATACGCAATATACGACATCCACGTGGGTGAAGCCACAAGCGACCTTTAGTACCTAAATAGTAAAAGAATCAATATTGGAGCGCTTTGGAACAATGAAATTTTAGTTTTATGTTTGTGTATTATTAGCAGTGATCGGAGTAGGTACAGCTATTTCTGGCAAATCACTTCAATTGTATTTATTAACATGGACATGACACCGGGATCCCGGGATTTTAAAAATATCGAGAAATTTAATAAAGAAACTCGGATCAGTAAAAGCTTGTTAGATATTCAAAGAAAATTATCGGAAGTATGGGCATAATTTTGACAATGTCACTCTGATGCTGTGTGGTTTACGCTAGACGTTTCCAAGCATTAGCTGAGTTGGAGCTTGTTTGATACTGTTTGATATTTATATAATATATATTAATATAAATGTATTTTATGTAATTTATATTTATCTTAGGAATTCGTATTACATTCAGTTCAAAATTGTCAACTCTTTTTATTTATTTTTTTGCTATACCTATTTCGATGCGTTTCTTTTTAACCCAAAGATTGACTGGTAGAGAATGCCTTACGGCATTAAGTCCGCCTTATGTACCACCATAGTGCATAGAAATATAAATAAATAAATACTCCGAAAGTATGGGCGTAAGTTTGACAACGTCTTCCCTAATTCTACGCGACGTTGCCAAATAGCAGCTACATGTTTCGTGGAAATAATAAAGAAGGCGATAGCAAAAAAAAATGAATGCGGTTAAATCTAGTTTTATCTAAGTTCAGATATTATATGTGACATATGCATACAAACACACGAGTACCTCTAAAAAATCATTACCAACCTTAACAATGAGTATATTTTTTAAATCCCAATGAATCCCGGGATCTCAGGCATGTCCATACTATGAAAACATGTCGCGAGTACCAAAAATAGCTCCACCTACTCCGATCACTGATTATTAATGACCTATTATGGCTTCTTGGGTTTTTGTTCGTCCTGAATATTAAATATGTATTTTTTCCGCTTCGAGAATGAGTTCCAGCTATGCCAGGCTTAGCTATCAACTGCTTTCTTCGTTGTCTTAAACATCTTGAATAAACAGCCTACTCATAACACCTACAGTACGGTGTTAAAAAAGGGGGCTATTTAAATTGCATCATAATTGTGCCCGAAAATAAGAAATAGGCTCACCACCTGGGGCCTAATTCTCCTAAAATAAATTGTTGCCAAACGCAATCGAACCACAACCGTCAGTCAGTTTTTGTTTTCGAAAACTTTCAAAATTATTGATTTTGTTTTTTTGTGTCAAACAATAAGACAGCTTTTGAAATTGAGAACTGTCTGAATGAACGGTTCGGCCTTGGTTCGGTTGTGATTTTTCAAGATTTATTTTAGGAGAATTGGGCCCCTGGGGCTTGATTCAAGGGGCGAAACGTAGGTACCTGTAATAGAAGAACACCTCTGCTTACCTCTTCTGGGGTTACAGGTTTGATTATATGTATACACCGTGTCCCAAAATTCAACGATAAACGGGCACCAGAGGGTGGCCCTGCTTATGACTAGTCGAGAAAAAAAAGAAAAAAAAAGACTTTTTTTTTAATTACAAAATGTTTGAAGTCCTTCGAAAATTGACGAAAATAAGTTTGATTGATTTTTGTGTAAAAACTACAGGCATTCTAGGATTTTTAAGGGTCGTGGTGGATAGCAGTGCTACTTAGGTTACCGATACAAAAAAACAGAAATATTTGAATAAAAATCGAAGGATTTCAATTTCTTTTGCGGAATTAAAAAAAGTTTTTTTTCTTTTTTCTCGAGTTGTCATGAGCAGGTCCAACCCTCTGGTGACCGCTTATCGTTGAATTTTGGGACACGGTGTATATTTAAATTGACGAATTTTGGAAAACACTCAACATTATGACGGCAGCATATGGCAACATTCAGTTTGGGCACGTATTGAGCGGTATGAAGCAACATAACCAACTCTGTGTGGAAATTTACACCGACCAAATAATTTCTCCGAAAAGCCGCATTCACCGCGCGCCTGCATGAAGGGTTGGGCAGAAGTGAAAGTACCTCCTAAGTACCCCCTCATTTCGCCGTTGTTAAAACCATGATGACAGCCGTCAAGTCACAAGTGACATTATAGGTTGCGTTTATAAATAAAAAAAAAAGTCCTGACTGACTGCTTGACTGACTCATCAACGCCCAGCCCAAACCCTTGGACCTAAAAAGCTGAAATTTTGCACAGAAGTTTCCTTTATAATGTAGACAAGGAATAAGGAAGGATTTTTCGAAATTCAACCCCTAAGGGAGTTAAATAGGGGATGAAAGTTTGAATGGAAATTCGTCACTTAACGGGTTCAAAATTTCATACAAGCCAAGCTGCAGGCAAAAGCTAGTCTTTAATGTAATTCCAACAAGAGGTGTATAATACATCCTCATTTCGCCGTTATGTTTAAGTCCCATGGAATAGGAGGCGAGTCTATGCCATCAACTGGGCACAAATCCAGACTCCGAGCTGCTTCTGAGAAATCCCACACAGAAAACCCAATAACACTTTGCTCGACTTGGGGATTGAACCCAGAGGGCTTACTCCCTAAGTCCGTCAACAAAGTTAGTCGCCCGTCCGAAAGTAGTTCGAAACGTATGAGTGAACAAAATAAGTGTCAAGTTCAACTATTCGGACGGACAAAAACACATCGGTAGTAGGGACAACTGTCAAATCGTGTTATTATTTATTCTTAGTTCGGGTCCCGAAATAATCGTATGTCCGTAGGTGATAGGGAGTAGGAAACGCTAAGGCCGAAACCACGGACTTCGTGCTTAGGGAGTAGACCCCCTGGACCTCACGCTCAGTAGTCGCGCTTGCAACCACTAGACCAACGAAACAGTATAGGCACAGTCTACCTATATCTTACTCCTTACAGTCGGTCAACGTAGAACGTTGTCGCAGAGCAATCGTGCGGGGGGTTGCGGGGTGAAGGAGCGGAGGTTATGTCCCGAGTAGCCATACTGCGTACTAGGGACATAACCTCCGCCCCTACATAATTTTGACATTTCATAGGACCTGTCAAATGTATGGGCATTGACCCACTGTATGTAGTAAGTAGGTACACTATGGTATAGGTATAGGTGTGATAAATACTTTTACGATATCTCAGGATGAAACCCTTTCAATCCTTCCTTCAAAATATTCAATGCAAAACAATGATATGTTAATACTAACACAGGGCCGGACTAAATAATTCATACGGCGTTCAGGGCAGAACTGAGGTGAAGGGTGCAAAAAATGTAACATTGCTACGCGGTGGTAAAATTATGAATGTTTTTTCGGAGAAATAAGGCATTGAAAATGTAACTGGTTTGTTTGGTTTTTATTATTCTTTCTGTTATGATGTAAAAGGAGTTTTGCTGTACATATTTTGGAGCGAAGTAATTGAAGGAGACGAGTGCTTAATGGTTTTAGTTCATTAATCATACCAGTTGAAGACTTTAATTTTAATAAACAGTGCGGTATTGTTTGTTTTTTTTTTGTATTGTACTGTATATGTATATCATTTGATGATCACGGTTCATCTTCCGTGCGGAAGAAGTCCGATCCTTTGGAAGGCATACGAAGGACACAGGTCCAACGCGCAGAGGCCCCTTTAAGAACTTTAATCTAAAATGGGATGGGGCACCATCCGGGGACTATCCACGGCTGCACTATTGGAGTACAGTCATGGACCGTACCAGGCGGGTAAAAGACTATTGTAGAATGGTCAATCTGGTCTATGGGAAGGGGTGTTAAATGGACTGGTTAACTTCTATTTTCTGAAGAAAACGGCGCCTGCTTTTCAAATTTAAAATTGAACTGTGTTGGCAGACGTTATTATCATCCCACTACTAAATGCGAAAGTGAGTTTGTCTATCTGATTGTCACTTCTTTACGACTAAACTACCAAACCAATTTTGATTAAACTATGCACACAGATGGCGCGAAAGCAGGAGAATGACGTAGGATACTTTTTATTGACATACTCGCACCACGTGACGTTAACTACTAGCTGACTCCCAGCTAGTAGTTATAAAATATATATTCTTTGAGGGGTACACGAGAAGAGCACGGCTGGCTGTCCATAATGGTGTACTGGTACCAACGCTTATGTATGGAAGTGTATGTTGGTCTTGGAAAAAGAGTCATGAAAGTAGAATAAATGCCGTGAAATTGTGTTCTTTGCGAAGTATGTGCAGTGTAACTTTGAATGATAGATTGAAGAATGATGTGATAAGACAAAGTTGCGGTTTAAAAGATGATGTAGTGACCAAAATTGGAAGGAGTATGCTTAGGTGGTTTGGGCGTGTTGAAAGATTGAGTAAGCGGCGATTAACAAAAGGAATTTATAAGGCGAATGTCAGTGGAAACGCCAGTAGAGGACGCCCTAGAAGGACATACATTGATGTTATTGGTGATGTTCTTCAAAAAGGACAGGTGCGTAGCACTTTCAACCGGCGTGCGTGTATGACAAGATGTATGACTGTGGACGAAGCGAAAGGAGTATGTAAGGATCGTAGCTTGTGGCGTTCTACAGTTTCTGCTTACCCCCGTGGGAAAAAGGTGTGAGTTTACGTATGTATGTATGTATGAAAAGAGCCTCCATGAGTGACGATACTTAAGTACGTCCGGCACAACCTGGGCAGTCAATCCCGCTATCAACCTCGCTCTATAGTATACAATAAAGTGTGGTATAGGTTATTCAATCCACCAGGATTCTGCTTTTACTGATCTGATACTAAGATGACCTGGCAGTGCAGCTAATAGTTCTTTTGTGCTTAATATGATTTACAAATATGCAAATAGAATATCTAGCTTTAATTCCGCTGAACAAGATCGCTAGTTTGGATGCAGTATGTAGCACCACCCTCCCGCCCACAATTATAAGCACATGCAGAAACAGTGAAAAAATAATGCAACATGCAATCAAACCAATACACGACACGCGTTTCGCCCCTGCACGGGGCTTCCTCAGGATATGTTGACTTCTCGACCGCTAGGACGCGAATGCAGGTTGCATTATTTTTTCACTCTTTCTGCATGTGCATTACTTGTGGGCGGGAGGGTGGTGCTGCATACTTACTCGTAATTTACAATTTATTTGACACAGAACATGTTACATTTGAACAGATATACAGGAACAAATTCAAATTTTCTTAATACTGCATCCAAACTAGCGATCTTGTTCAGCGGAATTAAAGCTAGATATTCTATTTGCATATTTGTATCTCATGGATTTCCGCAAAGTAAAGCCTGATTCCATCATTTATCTCAATATGATCGCTACACCATTGATATCCCATACTTAAAATTTAATTAAACACAATTTAAAAATAGTTTACGATTTCATCTACGACGTTTCTTTTTTGTATAATTAATCTAATAAACATTTATTTAAATAGTTTACCATGATAGCCATCAAAAAGATTAATATTAACGTAACATTGATATTCACGATCGTTTAACGGTAAAATAGGCCATTAGTTAGGCTAGGAGCTCGCGTACAGGAGCGCACAGCATCTGAATATTTCTTTATTCAAATTAATTGAGGTTTCGGATTTGTTTTGTTTTTATTTTCTGAGTACAAATTCATGATAATGTTGTGCAGTTATAAATATTTATTGCATCGTTTATCGAAGATTGAAATTAAACTGTATGGAATATATTTGAAGAATTAGATAGTGGGAGTCACACATGTTTTTTTTTTCCTAAATCATCTACTTGTAAACCTTACCTCGAACGATGCAGCTTCCCTTTCAGCTTGTCAAAAATGAGGAGCAGGTATTTCACGATCAAGTAATTTTTCTATGGAATAGAATAGATTTTTTTTATTTGTGCTCAATGTGTGGTACATTAATATGTTTTTTAGTGATATTTAACAGTACCAGATATTTTTTATCGCAGAGCGACGTTCAAGCATTTTCACATAGAATTAATTATCTATATATATAAAAGAAAGTCGTGTTAGTTACTTCACTTATAACTCAAGAACGGCTGAACCGATTTAGCTGAAAATTGGCAGGGAGGTAGTTTAGAGCCAGGAGAAGGACATAGGATACTTTTTATCCCGTTCGACATCATGTAGGTAGGTAGTAGGTAGGTAGTAGGTAGGTAGTAGGTAGGTAGTAGGTAGGTAGTAGGTAGGTAGTAGGTAGGTAGTAGGTAGGTAGTAGGTAGGTAGTAGGTAGGTAGTAGGTAGGTAGTAGGTAGGTAGTAGGTAGGTAGTAGGTAGGTAGTAGGTAGGTAGTAGGTAGGTAGTAGGTAGGTAGTAGGTAGGTAGTAGGTAGGTAGTAGGTAGGTAGTAGGTAGGTAGTAGGTAGGTAGTAGGTAGGTAGTAGGTAGGTAGTAGGTAGGTAGTAGGTAGGTAGTAGGTAGGTAGTAGGTAGGTAGTAGGTAGGTAGTAGGTAGGTAGTAGGTAGGTAGTAGGTAGGTAGTAGGTAGGTAGTAGGTAGGTAGTAGGTAGGTAGTAGGTAGGTAGTAGGTAGGTAGTAGGTAGGTAGTAGGTAGGTAGTAGGTAGGTAGTAGGTAGGTAGTAGGTAGGTAGTAGGTAGGTAGTAGGTAGGTAGTAGGTAGGTAGTAGGTAGGTAGTAGGTAGGTAGTAGGTAGGTAGTAGGTAGGTAGTAGGTAGGTAGTAGGTAGGTAGTAGGTAGGTAGTAGGTAGGTAGTAGGTAGGTAGTAGGTAGGTAGTAGGTAGGTAGTAGGTAGGTAGTAGGTAGGTAGTAGGTAGGTAGTAGGTAGGTAGTAGGTAGGTAGTAGGTAGGTAGTAGGTAGGTAGTAGGTAGGTAGTAGGTAGGTAGTAGGTAGGTAGTAGGTAGGTAGTAGGTAGGTAGTAGGTAGGTAGTAGGTAGGTAGTAGGTAGGTAGTAGGTAGGTAGTAGGTAGGTAGTAGGTAGGTAGTAGGTAGGTAGTAGGTAGGTAGTAGGTAGGTAGTAGGTAGGTAGTAGGTAGGTAGTAGGTAGGTAGTAGGTAGGTAGTAGGTAGGTAGTAGGTAGGTAGTAGGTAGGTAGTAGGTAGGTAGTAGGTAGGTAGTAGGTAGGTAGTAGGTAGGTAGTAGGTAGGTAGTAGGTAGGTAGTAGGTAGGTAGTAAGTAGGAAAAAGTGCATTGCAACGCATGCGGGTACAGCTAGTTATTAATAAATTATATTTCCAAATAATATTAAAAATACAATGAATTTATTTCAACTCCCAAATATAGCATCATGGTCTTATAAGCATTTTTATTGTACAGCTCAATAAAACTATTGAACATAAAAATTGGTTCCACTTACAGCTACGGAAGTGAGCCATATTGGAATTCAGACTACAAGATCATGTTCGTAATACAACGTCGAATGTCCAATTCGAAACACGATGCCATTCTCGTCGTTTCGCGAGTTTGCAGTACCTACCTATTAATTTACTAGGTAATTTAGTGATAGAACACCTATTCAAACTAGACGCTGATGGATAGATGAAAATTATGACGAAGCAGTTTCTTAGAAAAGATACGAAGATAAATAGAATTTCAACAGCAGCCAGATAGCATGACTGAATCACACATAAAAAAAACTGGATAAATAAAATATTTCCAATAGTATAACTTAAGTCTGTAGTTAAAAGATTCATCTACCGCTTTATAATAATAAAACTCTTGGCTTTTGCCATCTTCATATTTAATATGATTACAATAAAGCCAATGTTAAAATCCAGTGCAGTTTGATAATTTTTCACAACTAAACTACATAACCAATTTTGATCAAACTTGGCACAAAGATAGCTTAAAACCCGGAAAAGAACATAGAATACTTTTTACTGACTTGCTATGCGAGTAAAACTGCTTGCCAAAGCTAGTTGTTTATACAAGGTTAGTCAGAAAGGGGGTACTAATCTAAAAGGGTGTTTAAGTACCCATAATAATGAGTAACTTTTGTACTACCACTTTCCCCAAAAGTCGATAGTTAAAGAGAAATAGCTGTTCAAAAATTTCATAAAAATATGCTAAAATCTATCTATCCTCAGCTATGGTCAGTTGTGTTTACATTTTAGGTCATATTTGGGGTCACGGATTAGAAGCATCATTTTGTGCATTCGTAACTAAAGGGATGAAGAATTTTTGAAAAAACTAAAATAAAAAATATTTTACATGGAAATAAAAATTACCGAATTTTGATATTTTAACGCTTGCTTTAAAACCGTCATCAGTGATACTTTAAGTGGCCTGCGGATTAGTACTCCCTTTCCGACTAACCTTGTATTCATAAACTTAAATAATAATAAAAATCTACTCCCCAGCTCCCAAACTAAATTGATCGACAAAAAACAGGCTCTAATAATTGGTTTAATTTCCCTGAACATAAATCATGGTGCAGCATTTTATAATGAATCATTTGTCCGAGTGTTGGAACAAAATGAACCAAATTGGTACAATTTAACGCTGCAATTAACAGATTGTGGGATGGGTGTACCGGGTATGCGGACGTGGTTTTTTTTTCGGTTTTTCGATTAAGATGTATTGGTACACATTCGATCGTTTTTGTAATGGTTCCCGTACTTATACAGTAGTTGAGTTGTGTGGTTGATATTAAGCACATTTGAATGCTTTTTCTTGGATTTCTAGTTTTTGTCTAGAGGAGAAGCAAGAGCATCCTTCTGCGCAACAATAACAACTTACTACAATCACCATCCCGTTTGTCAGTCGTGGTGATTATGGAGAATTTCCTTTATGAGTTTAGTTTACTTTTTGCAGTCGAGCAAATGCCGAAACCCAGCTACCTTTTCCTTTTTACCTTTTCTCTGGAGCTCTGACCTGGCCAGCAGCTTGGACCCTGTTCCCTTGCCGGTGGGCTACTATTTTCTTATATTTTTAAATGTTAATTGTTCTTTTATGATATTAAGTATCTAAATCTCTTAAATATAAAAAATAATCCCTATTTCCCTTGGTCACGGCATCACGCGTGAGCGGCGGGACCGATTTCGCTAATTTTTTTTTTGTTGTTTTCGTTGTTGTCCGGAGAAGGTTCTTATGATTTTTTTTTGATATTTAAAAAAAACGAAATTATCTCAGTATGTCCATATTCTTCATTTATTTACCGCATGCGTGAAAATGGTTTTAAGTTTTTGTTACTACTCGTATTTTGATTTTGTTACTGATAGTAGGTAGTAGGCAAGTAGTAGGTATGTAGTAAGTATGAAAAAGTGCGCCGGGTACAGCTAGATAAAAATATAATTTATATTTTTATCTAGCTATACAATGAATACCAATCTATACAATGAATAAGCGAAATTACGTCTCAAAAATGTTCAGTTTTTACGTCAAATACAAAAAACTCTAAAAAAAATATTTCGCGAGCAGACTAATCGTGTTCACCTTTATCGTCACTCGTGACGGCTCTTTATCGCACCCTATGCAATAAATTTATATAAACGATAAATTATTTATAGGTGAAAACAAAATTCTACGTTAATTTGTATAACTATTCAATCTGAATCCTCTCCTTTCATCTGCGATCTACTTAACGATAAAGTCGACTTTGAAGATGATTTTCCAAGAATACCTACAGTAAAAATAATAGTTGCTGCTGTAAAGGTGACAAGACAACACTTATCAAAGGTGACACTTTGTTTGAAGGTGACATCTAACTCTAATTACAATTTTCAGACTATTGATCCTTTCTGCCGAGTGCTGTCAATTGAACTTTAAAGATTTTTATTATAATCTTTCTAATGCTCGAGTGTTTTCTTTGAAAGTCGTTAGAGCATTGAGTGATGGGTAAAGTGTCAATATACGGGCATTAAGTGTAGTCCCATACCGTACCGAAATTACGCGACCGATTTTCGGTCGGTTTCGGTTTCTGGTTTTTACATTCGGCAAGACACGATGGAATTTCAACCCAGTGTGTCGTGGGTAATTAAAGATGCGTATAGCCACAAAAGTTGCGCCACTTCAGGAAAAAGCAATATTTTGAGGACTCAAAGTTTTAACGATATGTACCTACCAAAAATTGCCATTTTAGCGTTATTTACTATAAGTAAGTTAACTTCGAATCCAGAAGCTCAGTGTTTATATTTTGTGTTCTAAAACTTCTACATCACTTGACTAAAATGTTGTTGGTACGTACTTTTCAATATGTTTGTGTTAACAGAAATCATGTTATATTTTTTTAAAGTAGCTCCATTTTTGCGGCTGTACGTGCCTTAAAAAGCATTGCAGGTGTTAATGGCAGCCAAAGGAGGATGGGCGTTTTGGTACTCATGTCCAATCAAAATTAATTTGCAAGAGTACAAAAAACTACTATGGCAACAAACCCGTATCAATTGTCCGTTTTGAAATATAGACTTCAGAAGATACTGGATATTCAAATCTAAATAGAATTTTAAAAAATCATATCGCCGGTTTCGCTTGACCGATTTTGATGATATTTGCACAGATTTTGAGCGAAATAAAGTTCAGTTAACAGATGAAAATCACAACAAAATCGGTTTAGTATTTTTTCAGTTAGGGGTGATCTGTCTATTAAAAAAATCGGACGCGTTTTTTTCATGCCTAAAAATAAAAGTCGTTTCCCAGCAATTATTTTTGGTTAATGCAATTTAGTTTGATGTACAGAGTGCGTAGATTTCGGCTATGCGGATCTTTTTGCACACTGTATACTTACATACAATAAATGATGAAACTTACTTCGAACTTGTTTTATTTACCTAGATATTGAAAAATATTAATAATTATTATTGTAATACCATGCCAAAATGGAGAAAAATGACAATAAAAGTATGTGTACTTAATAGGATGTAATAAAAATAAATAACTTTCAAGCAGGATTACTTCGATCGGACAGTGAATCGGGACTAGCGCTATGGTTATTCTTAATCTAAAAATACCTTTCCAACGGTATATCAATCATTCCGATTGGAGCCAGTACCAGACTCCATACATTTGTGCCCATCATCCTTTAGTATGCGTATTTTCGGCATGGGGTTGCGCTACTATAGTGCTGTAATGCTGAGAACTATCTTTCAAGAAATTATAACATATTGCTTGTGTAGATTACCTGATGTCTTATGCTATCGGTAAGTTAAAAACAAAAACTAATATATTTTGTGTCGAATCGGAGTCAAACTTTGAGCGAAGAATGCTGGCAAACCACTGCTAATTTATTATAGCCAATTTTTGAATCATCAGATAACTTTTATGTCAGGAATAAATATGACGGTTTGACATATTTTTATGCAAAAGCTGCCAAATTAATTCCCCGGATAAAATTTATCTCACGATATGAATACGGAGAATGTCATTATTCGGAAAAGGAGCACTGCTTACTTAAGGGGACTACAAGAGCTAATAGCATATTTTATAATGCCTTAAAGTATATGATCCACTGCAGTAAAAAAAAAGACAAATATATGATATTCTACAGGATATATACTAGTTCGACAGTGTGTTGAAAACATAATGCTACTTTGATACAATAGAAAAAAATCACAAAGATACCTCTAAACATTTCTTATAACGATTAAAAACCATGCTAATATACAGGCAGTCATTCAGATTTTTTTGTCAAATTATTCTTCAAGCAACATAGTAACGTAGTAGAGTTTAAATTTTTTAGTCTAATCAATAGATTTTTTGTAAACCGCGTATTCTTATTTCTGAGCATAATACGTACGCATGTGTGCGTAAACGCCTGTGTACCGACCACAGAACAGATAAAGAGGTTAGAAAGGAAATAGTTCCTGATTTGTATTAGAACGCGTGTCGCCGCTTTTCTCCCACTCTTTAACTCTACTACAAGCAAGAGCCCAATACGTACGCGCATTACGCACACAAATAAACCACACGCACATAGATTTCGAGTTTGCTATTAGTTGTCACACTAACGCAAATACTGCGTTCGACGTACACTCACACACGCGCAAATTCAAATTTATTTCTCATGCATGTTACGGTGACCAAAAGGTCGATTACTTATATCGATAAAATTACTGTAATTTTGTTACATTAAGGGCCGATTTTTCAATCCTCAGATAAAATGCCTGACAACTAACTGACGAATAAAGTTATTTGGCTGTTTAACTGCCTGATAATTGTTTGTCAATTTTTCAATTGCCATTTATCTCACGAATTACTATCTGACCGATTTCATTGCCTTTAGCAACGCTAACTTCAGGGAGGTGAGATAAATATATGGCATAAACGAACGTTAGAGCAGGCCAGACTATTTCAATTACCTGCACAGAGTCTAGAGTCCATTAATTACCTGTATGGCAAAAATGACACTGTCAGACTATCTTCCTGTCATGTCGTGTTATATATTTTGATTGTAAATCAATATTATAATGTATTTATATGTTTATCACAATGGAATCAAAAAAATAGAGAGCGTTCGGCGAATTTTAATAGTGCTGTAATTCAATTCCTCATAAGTTTAATCGAAAAATACAAACACGTTATACATAGAAATAAGAAGACCGATGCGGTGACGAATAAAGACAAAGAAAAGGATCTGCATGGAGAAAAACTGAGAGCTCATTAAATTCAGGTGGAATCGCAACCAGTGTCCTTTCATGGAATACATTAAAACTTAAGTATGAGGGAATTAAAAAAAGTACCAAAAAAAGTCCTCTATGCAGACAGGAAATGTACAGAACCAAGTCCGAAAGTCTGACTACCAGTTCCACCAAGAGCTATCGTGTTATCTACTAACTGGGTGATGGAGGTCAGATAGGCAGTCGCTTCATATAAAATACTAGTATTCGACTGCATCCGGTCAGACTGACAGACGATCCCAAATTCCCAACATAGTTCGCTAGGAAGATTTACACTATCAATTACTACAGCTCTGTTATGTAGCCATGAACCCATTTCGCAGTATTTTTTTGTATAATAAACGATTGAAAACTTAACCTTTGTTTAATGCTTGATTTTATCCTCTACCATTATTTATAAGTTAATATTGCACAGACTCTAAAAGTCTGAATTGGCGATGGAATTCTTTTGAATCCCACACTGTAAAATGATTGGGCATGTTTTTTTTATCATGCCTTTATCCTCATTGATTCCCTCCGCCCGGGAAAGGCGAAGGGTTATGTATGCCGGACTCTCACTAGCTAAAAACCCACGGTGTGCCTTCTCCTCACCTATGGCCGGGGTCGTGGGATTCGCAGCTGCATGCACTGCATCCCCGGCAGGCCTCGGTCCGCCAGCCCCTGTCGGACCTCTCCTTCTGTGAGGCTTCGTTCCACGTCCTTCTGAGAGGCGCGCACGGAATACTGCGCGCCGCCTTCTCGGGCCTGTTACTGGTCGGGCGTCAGGTCCAATAACCCGCCACCCGCAGGCCACACACTAGGGTGGCCGGAGAACGTCGCGCGCCCTCCGGCGGAAAATGATTGGGCCTGGATGTGACAATTCTTACTTTCCTTCCTGGATTTATGAATTCATTTATCAGAGCTTCTTGCTCAATTATTGCCTGATCATCAGTGCTATCAAATAAAATACATCCATTTTACTTTGATGAAAACGCAAACCCAAGAATTGTCTAGTAAAATTATATTTTTGTTTACATCATCAGTCATCGAATAAAACTATCTACTGAATAAGCGGTTATCTGGCCGTCAAAGGAAAAGATAAAGTTATTCCTCAGGTAGTCAAATTATTCGTCGAATAAAGCCTATCTGACGATTGAAAAAATCATTTTTTTGCTATCTGTTGAATAAATGCTATTTGTCTGTTTATCTGAGGATTGAAAAATCGGCCCTAAGTTTTGCAATTTTTCGCTCTAATTTTGAGACCCTCGAACGGGATACGAATAGTGTGAACTTCCTCAACACATATAAATAATAATGTAAAATTAAGGGGAACATCCGATAAAGCCGTGAAATTCAAATTTTCTTTAGTTTTTTGCTAATTGCAGGTCTGTTTTACGTCATAATTATGTTGTTTGCACCCGTAACGATACTAAGTTTGCTAAAAATAATCAATAAAATAATGTCAATTATTATGAATCATCATCATAATGCACTACATAACATGTTTTTTTCGGAAACAACTTCATTTTCGAGCATCGTAGACCTAGAAAAGTAGGTATACTTACGAATTTCATATTGAATATATTATTGAGTAACCGTGACTGGCGCAAATCGCATTTTGAATAGTATAAACGTAAATAAAAGCTACAATTTGCAAAAAACTAAAGAAGTTTCGATTTTTGTTTTCCCGTAGGCGTATTAACATAATATGTATAATTTAATTAATTTAATTTGAATAACCCTGTGAATTGTAATTGCATAATTTTCTGCAAAATGTTAAGAACAAATTGTGCCACATTTAATAGGTACCCATTCAATTCTACCAGTTGTCTCCATCCAGTTTTCTTTTGTCTAGACCTGTTGGAAACCTAAAAATAAAATGTAACATATAATTCGTGGCAATAAACAAAGTTATTTTAATTATAATATTACTGATAATAATCATTTGTAGATAAACACACATATTTAATACCGATATTGTTTACAACTTGGTACAACACTATCGATACGTATGGATTTCACTGAATTAAAACAATTGCTCGCTGCACTCGACTTTCGCATTGAACGCAATACATTGCGCTGTCGCTCACGTAGTACAAGATGGTACCCATGTATTGCAAGCAATGTATAATTTTGCATCTGTGTGCGATTGTATCGTTTTTTCTACAAATTACATAATACTATTGCAATAATTACAAATATCTCTGATATTATAAGGTTTTTGGACATGCCGGTGAAAAGAAATCCCTTCTCTGGCTACACTACTCAACTAGCTTCTTTTCCGTCACGTTATAATAATGCAAGACGGCATAATTCTTTTTTTTCGCGGATCTCCGTACGCTGTCACAATAAGAGCGCGACTGTTGACCGGTAAAACAAATTTCGGTTGACATATGAGCGTCTGCTCATATGTGCGGCGCGCCTGCCCCGCCCACAAGGCCCTTCTAACGTCTTTTATCTGTTCTGTGGTACCGACAGTGCCGGCCGAGACCTGATGCTATACATTATTGACATTATTGTGTAAGTATAATATGCGTGCGTCACTCAAGGTCACTTAGCTCTTGTAGTCCTCTTAACCACCACTCCTAGTGTTAAAAAATATATTCTGCGGGTGCGCTATAGCTCGAGGCCTCGCACAATTGAAGTCAAAAATGCATACAATAAATAAATCACTTCTCCACGGCAATTTTATTTTCCGATAGTGTGTTCGATCTATGAATTGACGACACCTACCTACACTTTCAAAACAACAAATCAAGCACATAGTCAATTCCATGTCAACTTTACCAACACTATCCCATCAGCACACACTAGATCCACTTTGACAACTTAAAACGTACCTAAAACCCGGTCCAGGCTTACAACCAAGACTTCGCACCTGATGCCTTATCATGACTGAACCCTTTTCAAAGCCCACGCACCTACAAAATTAATATCGTTGGTGATAGGCAGAATGGCTGAGTAGCGTGATTTGGTTGACAGGATACTGATTGCTGTATCTTGGAGGAATTAATGGCTTTTTGGTAAGCTAAAGTAGCCCCTAGATCAGGGGTGGAAAAACTTATTTTATCAGGGTCCAGAAAAATACATGAAATTTTTCAGGGGGATAGAATAAAAAAAGCATTTTGTTCTGCCAAAACTAACATGTTTGGCTCAAATAATTACGTGTATTTGTCATGTTTTTTTTTTTCTATTTGACTGCTGTAGGTGGTCCTAGGGGACCCTTCCTACGTAACCGGGCAGTTATTGGCGAGACCTGAAGGGTCTCCAGCCAATGGGGGGGGGGGGGGGGAGTAAAATACTTAACCTAAGCTAACTACTTGTACTACACTAACATCATGACTACTAGCAACAACAGCACTAAGGGTGACCCCTAGTGGGACTCGGACCTCGGCTTAGGGCGTTGCTGGCGGGGACTTAGGGGGGGGAGACAGCTTGATGCGAGCTGAATTATCGGTGAGTTATGTATTTGTTATGACATTTTAGAATTATTAAGTACTAGAGGTCGCTCGCAGTAGCCTTCTTCGGGTTTCAGACTATCTCTGTACCAAGTTTCATTAAAGTCGGTTCAGCGGTTTAGGCATGACAGCGTAACAGAGAGACAGACAGAGTTATAATATAAGTAGGGATTTATTTTATGCCTATTTAATTTGTGTCGATAAGGCTACAAAAATAATTATATTTCCTAGGGCCATACACTCTTGCTCTTATAGGGAGTGTAGCCGGGCCGGATTAAAACCCTTCGCGGGTCGTAGTTTGTCCACTCCTGCCCTAGACTATCAATATTATTGTGCTGTACAAATATGCACGCGATTCGCGTCCTAGCGGTCGAAGAGTCAACATATCCTGAGGATGCCCCGTGCAGGGGCGGAACACGTGTCGTGTATTGGTTCAGTTGCATGTTCCATTATTTTTTCACTCTTTCTGCATGTGCATATACTTGTGGGCGGGAGGGTGGTGCTGCATACTGCATCCAAATTAGCAATCTTGTTTAGCGGAATTAAAGCTTTTCAAAATTTACTCACACTATGTATCAATTTCCAATCATGATTATAGATTCCAATAAGTGCAACAATATACAAAAATAAAAGAGCAAATGAAAAACTCAAAAAAAAAACAAAATTAGTCTCAATTTCTGTATTTGTTTATCAACAATTTTCTGGAAACCCCACGACGCCAGTAATATGGCGATCACCAAAAACACCATAGACACACGGATAAATAATTTCGAATGTTTCCCCAACATTTTGATCACTTTTAGTCCTTTTTAGTCCGACACTTATTAATTTAGTAATTTTTATTTATTTAGCGGCGCGACATGAGTCCGTCTCCACTGAACTACGATTGTTGGAGGATTAATATTATTACACGGTTTTCCTTGTGATGTTTTTTTTTTTAAGTATAAGATTAGCGTATCTAGAAACAGTTTTTAGTTGTTAGATATTGTATTTGCCTATTTGTATGTCATAGATTTCCGCAAAGTAACGCCTGATTCCATCATTTATATTATTGTGTCATGTTTTAAATTGTGCAATATTATTGATGTCAATCTGTGGATGATATTGAAAGAAAATTGAGGGAAACAAGGTAACTCTTACTCATATTCTATCTATCAATCTTAGATTGATAGATAGAATATGCTTTATTGTACACCATAACAATAGTTAGTAGGTGCCGTGGACGTAAAGAGTAGCACTAACCCATCTCTTCCCATGGGTTAAGAACAGCAGCGTTCTCTGAGTACTTTAACAACCATACTGCAATCGCCAACCCGCCTGCCAAGCGTGGCGATTATGGCAAACCCAATTGGGGGAGGGGAGGGACGTCTTTCGGCTGAATGATGGTGATGATGATAACAATAGAAGAATCGGTTTAAGAATAAGTTTTAAAGTATAAAAAAATGTATAATGTTTAATAGATTCTTGGTCTATGTACAACTCCAAGAGGATTGATGATGCATTGCCACTTTAGAGAAGAGTTGAAAAGTTTCGTGTGTCTTTATTTCACCGGTAAGCATATCCTTCGAACCGGAACATAACAATGCTGCTTAGTGGCAGAAATATGTAGGTATGGAGGTTCACCGAACAAACTTATTCACAAGGACCTCTACTGCTCCAATTATTTTTCTTTTTGCAATTTTTAACCCAGTGCTTCTGGTTACTGAAGCAGTGAAAGCCTGGATGTTGAACGGTTGTCAACCATGCAGGACTTATGACTTACGACTTATGACTTATGACCAGTGATCGGATAATCGGGCGCTTATATATATCTAAACTTCTTCCCACGAAAGAATAATATGGACATTCCTTTCTGAATAAATAAGTAATCCCGGGTTCCCGGGATTGAACAATTTTGTAAAAACAACTTTATCAAACTTAATGAAATTATAGCACTGGTTATTTTGATTTAGTACGCAAATGTCCGACTGATTGGTCGCGTCGTGCGTCGGGTCGTTGAGCTCCCTAAAATAAGGTTGAGCTACACGATGGCTGATGCATGCGTGCCGTCAGTTGGGGCAGGTCCACTCAAACCTGCTATGGCTCTTTCCTCAAAAGGCCATTCCAAACATTGCCCTACATTTTTACACTCGCATAGTTTTATACCACAGTGTCTGGACTTTAAAAGAGACGTTGACGTCTGAGTTTGTTTCGGCTTTTCTTCTCAGAGCTAGTCAGATAGGAAATGCCGGCGCCATCTAGTCTTAAAAAAAAAACATTACCTACATTGACTTGTAAAAGTGTCTGTAACAGATTTATTTACAGAAATAAATATCATTTATCATTTAGTATCTTTATTTTATTCAAAACAAATGGAATATCAATAAAAATGATAGTGTGCACAATGTGCTCAAGTAGTGGAAATTGATTTATCAATCTAACAGATTAGTGATCGAATCGACTAATTGTTATATTTTATACGAACAGAAGTATTTGTAGTAGTTATTCTATCTATATCGCGGAAAATCTTACGAATGGTTCAAATCATATTTGGAAAATAGAGAACACCAAGTCGAAGTAGAATACTACAACGAACACGCAAAACAAATTCAATACATTCGGTCGGATAGCAAGCAAATTAACGCCTCAATCCCCCAAGGGAGTGTTATTGGATGCCTCTTATTTATCATCTATATAAATGACCTCCCTACAATCATAAATGAGTCATGTGTTCTATTTGCCGACGATATCTCAGTACTAACTTCTTGCCACGACAATACCAACTTAACCGAAATACTTACAGGTATACTCAACAAAATAATAACTTGGATGACAGAACATAACCTTGAACTAAATTTTGATAAAACTAAAATCATAAATCCTTCTATCCACATCAGAAAACTCCTATAGACATAACATTTATTTACAATGACGCAAAAATAGAAACAGTAAAAGAATTCAACCTTCTCGGCTTATCCAATAGATACACATTTAAATTGGAAATCACATATTAAAAAAATCAGGTCAAAATTGTCAAAATTTGCCTATGCCCTCCGTGAAATAAAAAAATCAACAAATTTCTCCACTGCTCTGGTTACGTATTATGCCTATGCATACGCGTGGTTAAACTACGGCATAATATTATGGGGAAATAGTACAGACGCACCAACACTTTTCATACTACAAAAACGACTGATTAGAATACTAGCCAATATAGATAGCACAGACAGCTGCAAACCCCATTTCCAAGAACATAAACTTCTAACCCTACCTTGTATATATATTTTGGAAATGTGTAAATTTGTTAAAAATAACCAAAAACTTTTCACTACACGTGAAAACATACAGACTCACTACACACTACGACACAAAAATAGATTAAATCAGCCAAGTTCTAAGCTAAAAATACACTCCACAAGCACTTTAGTAATGTCAGTTGAAATATATAATAAATTACCCGATGAAATTAAAAATGAACAAAAATTTAATATCTTTATAAATAAATTAAAACAACTTCTAATCCGTAAATGTTATTATAATGTACATGAATATTTAAATGATAAATTTAATAAATAAATAATAATACCAAAAAAAACCGCAATAATAATCTATAATACCAATAATAATAATACATGTATAATTTAAATAAATATTAATGTATAAATCCATAATATAAGTAGTAAAAATTATATGACACAATTTATGTACCTAGTTGTAAGCCCACCTACCTTCACAAAACGAACGAGTAGATAAATATTGAAGTTGTAAACTAATATTAATTTATAATAGCCCTCCTCCTAATTTGTATTTTGTTATGCCCGACAGGGCCCACAATGCTCTAAAACTACTGTATGTATATTCCATATGTACCTACCACCTAAGTTCACATTGTGGAATGCAATAAAAGTATTGAGTATTGAGTATATATTTTGTATGCAGGTAACATTTTTAGCAATCTCAGGAATTTCAAACGATGCCGGGATCCGGGATTCTGAAAGGCATGTCCGTATAATTCTTTTGTGGGAATAAAAGTGAAGTTTAGGCATATTAGCGCCCGATTATTCGATCATTGCTTATGACTTATGACTTTTCGAATTCATGTGCGGATCTGAATTTGAATATCACCCGTCAGCGTCGGACACAACGACGGAAAACATCGTGAGGAAACCTGAAGGTGTGTACGGACAGTGCGTACATTGGTACGCGTGGTCGGTTACGCGTACGCTGGAACGCTTAGTCCGTACAAGGCTTAAGACAGGCACCTCCATACTATTACTGTGCGTTCCTGTGTACGCGTAACCGACTACGCGTACACAGGAACGCGCAGTCCGTACACACCTTGAGCGAGCTCCATAAAGTTCTCGATGGTGTGTGTAGTCCACCAACCCGCACCAGGCCAGCGTGGTGGACTATGGCCTAAACCCTTCTCATTCTGAGAAGAGGCCCATGACCAGCAGTGGGACAGTAACGGGTTTATTTGCTAAGTAATGTAAACTTTATAACACATTAAAATCTAAGAAATAATAATTTTGGGACGAATAATTTTCAAAGTTTACCATAAAGCTCGATAGATGGCAGCACTAGAAAAATTAGATCGCGCTATGGTTTCGTTACCACGAGATGTAGAGGTGCGGACTTCGCCGCAAACACGTCACGTTTTGAGGCGTCTTACAAAGAGACAAGATTTATCTTGAAAGGGAGCTGATCGGCCAAATAATCTGGTCAGCGCCTGTAGAATTCATTAATAATTAAGATTAATAAAAAACAAGTTCGCCATTAACTAACTAATAGTTCCGATAATTGTCACTAGTTGGCGCCACTGTCGCATTATAATTTTTGTTTTTCTACGATCGACAATAACCAACATGAGATTCTGTATTTTAATATCAACAGAAACGGAAGGTATTGTTAGAAAAGGCATAACCAACACTATTCTCCTCCATAATATGATATGATCTACATTGTTCTCACATTACCTTAATAACATTGTATTTAATATATTGAATGAAATAAATTGAGTGTATACAATTATGTTTACCTATATTATGTTGAATTATCTATTTTATTTAGATAATTATAGGTACTTATATTTTCAATTCATCCAGAATTCTTCTATACTTATACTTTGTTCATCAACTGCATTTTGCATAATTTCATTATTGTAATTAATAATACCTTTTGCTGTACACACAGACACAGATATGTGTTGCTGGGGAGTTTGTTGCGCCGCCGCCGTTTCTTTTTCACAGCAAAAACACTAGTAAGCGGTGAAGAGCGCTTTTGGGGCCTGTCATAAGTGCCATTGCCGTTCAAAAAGAAAAAAGTAATAGAGAAATACTTATGCATGTTATTAAAAACACTTTCATTATTTAAATACACATTGTACAGAGGAGTCAATACATTAATAGCATTTGTTTTAACGCATACTTATTTTACAATTCGTTATACGTTTTTTTTGTGGAACGGAACGCAATCTCGAAACGCGTCGTCTTCGAAAATGCCGGAGTGACATCAAAATCCATGTGAATAAAATAATCTTGAAATAATCTTTTCTTAATAAATTGTTTGATTTCTCACTGAGGTAAGTTAGTAAGTGCGATTTCTGCTTGAATAAATCACAAGAAATCATTTAATTTACATGAATTGTGGCTAAAAAAGAGATGTAAACAAAGCAGTATATGGATTATGACGTCACAGGCCGCGACAGTAAAGGATGTTTGAACTATAGAAGAAAATTGTTGAAGTTCAATAATTGTTTTGAGCAACAAACAATTGAATTTTAATACTTTTTTGGGTTTATATTAATGTGCTTTATTGATTAAGAGAAAAAATTAATTACATGCATATTCCCTATAATTGTACTCTATTCTGAATAAATGAGTTTGAAAGTTGAAGTTTGATGTATTTTCCCAAGTTATTTCGGTCTACGAGCAAAACTGAAAACTGATTCCATGTTTACACAATATACCTACAAATTATAACTACGTTGTCATGGTAAAATAGGGGGGGAGAACGAATATGATATTCAAAACAATAGATTTTGCACGGTATTCAATCAATAAAGGCTAAATCGCTCATTGAGAGGCATCCATTACAGTTCGTGGTTGACAAAGAGCTAAGAAACTTAATTCTACAATGTGTGTTTTTTGATATTCCATAACTCAAGGGTTATATTATTTAAGTAGGTGGTCCAAAAATGCATAGTTTTTAAGATATAATCAATCATGATTAAATTATAGGAATCTAAGTTTCATTGATAAATAAGAGTAATTAATTTTTATTCAAACCAATAATTCGTATTTAAACCTAAGAAAATGCGACGTTGTCATATTTCGTAAGGGTGTTTTACATTAATAATCGTGACTTTGTCGAATTATTTTGTATGAAAAGAGAAAACAAAAAGAAAAAAAAGATGATTGAAGAATAATTCATATGCCAGTTGGTTCTTTGACATGGTCTCAATCATACCCTAGAGTTATGGGATATAAAAAAAACACCTTGTATAGAATAATTATACATCGTGGGCCCGAGGTATCCGAAAGATTGTAACCACGCCTTTATGATGATACTAGCTTTTGCCCGTAGTGTCGCTCGCGTTAATAATTAAGCTCAAAAAACTCTTAACACACTACTAAAGTTTTTATAATCATCATCACTCAGCCGAAAGACGCCCACTGCTGGACATAGGCCTCCCCTAAAAGGGGGGAGAGTTGCCATAATCGCCACGCTTGGCAGGCGGGTTGGCGATCGCAGTATGGTTGATAAAGTACTCAGAGAACGCTGCTGCCCATCCTCTAGTGAATCCCTTAGTCGCCTTTTACGACACCGACTGGAAGAGATGGGATAGTGCTATTCTTTAAATCCGGCACTACACGAGACTGTTACTAATAGAGTGAGCTATTCTTACTTGTTGAAATCCCATTAGCCCATACATAAATTCCCCACTCTAGTTCAATTCGCAGCTCCATTCGCTAACCAATATCGACTCATTAATTATTGCCGAACTGAGAGTGCTGCCTTTAAAGTAACCCGCTTGAGCCGCTGTTTAACTGTCTAAATTATTAACCAAACATTTGCTGAGGCCGTTATAACATAAGCCTTGTTGGTTGCACAGTTGAAGATTTGGTGAGATGAAATGGAATAAAATTATTCTTTATTTGATGTCTAGAGTTTAGATTTGTGAGTGGCTATAGTAGCGGTAAGGTACGATGACGTTTTTGTTTTCTTACAATAGTGTTGTGATCCATTTCAAATTATTATCGAAAATGTTATAGTCAAGTGCGAGTCGTATAAGTTTTTGTGAGTAGAAGGTAATAGCTACATATCAGTGGCGTAGCTATATAATATAACCAAGGGTCCCGGGGCAAAAATTAAATTGGGGCCCTATTTAAACTAAACACTTTGAAGGTTTTTTTTTTTTCTCTTTATTTTTTTTTAGAGGCTTTTTTCGTATTTCGACAATGTCAGCCCCATAGTTAGGTACATCTTAATATTCTAACGCTTTACACAGTAAGTTCTTAACATTTTCATCTTCATCATTTCTTAACATTACAATATAATATTTAAACTTAGGTATACCTACAGATAGACGCTATTACACTAAAATTATTACAGTTACTACTTATAGTAGTACATTTTATAAAGATTGTAAGCTGTTTCAGAGGTAGGTTCCGCTAAAATACTTTGAAACACTCCAATGTCACTTCTGTTCAAACTTATACTTCCTCATTAAAGTTAATCGTGCAGTTTCATTTTTAGCGCATATGGACAGAAAGTGATACACGTCTTCTCACTTTGAAGGTGAAAACTACTTCATCATCAGCTCCTTATCGCCCACTGCAGAGCATAATAAAGCAAAGCTATTTACTAATGCATTATGTATAACGCAGCAGATAATTATTTAATCGTAATTCCTAATAATATTATAAGTATGAAAGTTTGTTTGTTTGTCACGCTTTCACGTAAAAGTCGTTGGTTTAGGGCCAAAAAGTTACAGTCAGTATTCAACTAGGATATTAGGTATACAACTTTTTCGAACGTCATTCATGGAGGCCCCCGAGCTTGGGGGCCCCGGTGCACTGCCCCACCTAGCCATACGGTAGCTACGCCACTGCTACATATAAAAGTTGTTTTTTCATTGTTTTGTCATTTTTTTCTACAATAAGATTTTATTTCTAAGAAAAGATTTTAGCTGACTAGATTTACTAGTTTTTTTTTTTTTTTTTAAAGAAACGTTGCCCCACACTAAGATTTCTCTTGTATCGTGGGTGCGTTTACAGACACAAATCTCACAAACAAACGCCCAGACCCGAAACAACCATCTGTAGGCCATACAAATTTTTGTTCCGTGTGGGAATCGAACCCACGCACGACCCATAGCGCAGAAGCCAATCGCTTAGCCACTGCACCAAACGTGTCGTCACGTAACGTAAACGTGTAGTTGCTGGTAAGTATACATAAAATCCCATTGGCTAGAGTTGATATACAGGCTGTAAAAAGACCCATCACATAGCCGAAATCTACGCACTCTGTACATCAAACTAAACTACATTGGCCTAAAATAATTGCTGGGAAACGACATTTATTGTTGGGCATAAAAAAACGTTTTTTTTTTAGCGCGCTATGTGTGGTTGTGGCGATGCCGCGCGTTTGCATGCGTGCAGCGGCCACACAGCCGAGCCAAGGCTGTCGTGTGCGTTTGATATTCGTTGCGTTTTTGTAAATTTAAATGCGTAATTTGTGAGGAAAAATTGAAAATTTTGATAAGGTTGTTTTTAAGAAAGTTTAATATTATCACTTAGAATACGTTTTTGGAAAAAACTAAAAAAAAAATGTATACTTTGACCTTCAATATCTCCAAAACCAATGGTTTCCCAGGTATGGTCTGGTAGAAAAAAATGATCCCAATGATGGGTAGAATATGTGGTTTTCGTTATCGTTAAGGGTCTTTTTACACCCGATATAGGGGTAGGTCCACGCCGATTAGGTACGCCGAATATTCTGACCGGTCAGCGGCTGTGACCTGATTGGCAAAGGCGGTCATCGGCACGCGCACACGTCTAGTACATGCTACGGGGCCCTACACTGAGCGTGATCCGACACGCACTTGGCCGTTGTTCTTTCTAATTGATTTGAGATTTACATACATACATAAATCACTCTTTTTCCTCATGGGGTTGGCAGAAACTGCAGAAAGCCATATGCTACTCGACGATCCTTACATACTCCTTGTGCTTCGTCCACGTTTATATATGTTGTCATACACGCAGGCCGGTTGAGAGTACTAGACACACCGATAATTCTGCCCTCATTAAGCTGTCTCCCCCCCCCCCCCAATTCCACGCCAGCTACATTTATGTTCGCATAACTCGTCAAAATGTAGGGATTCCATGTTTGGTCCCATTGTAAAAGTTGTTCATTATGATGAGTAGGTCCAGTGACCCCTTAAGGTCGGCAATACACGGGCAGCTCGAGCAGTTAGCCAGTGATAAACATACACGGACAGCTCGAGCAGTCAGTATATGCCTGGCGACTGCTTGACCGCACGCCGTGCTGCCAACCACCCGAAGCGGTTGCACTGCTCGAGCTGTTTCGTGTATGTACGTGCATAGAAGGCTGTGGTTTACTATGCAGTTGTAGCTTAAAGCAGTCGATCCTGACTGCTTCAATCTGCCCGTGTATGGCCGGCCTAAAAGGTTGTGCGTTATTTATGTTACACCTTGTATATTTCACTGGTTTTTTCACTGTTACTTGTATTTTTTGTAATAACATGACATATCATAACATCATGCCCTGTAATCCCCGAAGGGTTGGGCAGAGGCATCATCATTCCGCCGTTATATTTAGGCAGAAACCATATAACGCCACATGCTACGATCTATACATACTCCTTTCGCTTCATCCATGTTATACAAGCACGCCATTTGAGAGAACTATGCACCTGTCCTTTTTTTCATTCGAGTTTTATTTTAATAAAATTAAAATCTAATTTACTAAAACGCAATTAACGAACATATAGTCTAAGATCCGGCCTAACATCGACCTTCCCTCATCTGTTTTTCCAACGAGAGGTATTTTATTTGAAAGATTTTATATAAATAAACAAGTCCCGCATGGGTTGCCTACTCAAAAGTGGTCCAGGCTACCCTTAATTAAAATTCATAAAAAATAAAAAATAATTACTCCTTCCCTCATCTGTTTTTCAAAAAATATTATCACCAATCGAAAGGAAAACATGCAAGTTAACAGAAAAAAATAGGTTGCCTATATTTTTCTGGTCCACAGTCCAAGGTTGCCAGGCACAAAAAGGTGAGTTGGTATGAGTAATTTACCCTCATCTGTTTTTTGATTGAAAAAAGGATTAAATTAAAGATAATTTTATTGTGAACACGATGGTATAGGGTTGCCTAAAAAAAAGTGGTCCAGAGTTAGGGTTGCCGCGATTTAAAGTTTCAATATTTGAGCAGGAGAATTGAGCGTGACATAGAAACACTACACGTAGTACTCTGTACAATAGAAAGATATAACATGGCAGCTGCTAGTAGGCCCATTACCGAGTAAAAACGAGCGCGCATGCGCATTTTTCTGTATGTTAGAGAGTGACCACTGTACTCCCGATATTATTTTTCGGAGTAAATTATATAAAAGTCATGGAAAATAAAATATTTTACAGAATAATTAATATACACAGGATGTATCCAAATTCATTTCATTCCTTAAAACCACATCATCTATTAGGAACAATTTTTATGGCGCCAACTGACATTATAACTTACACCAAAATTTCCTTATTTAATTAATAGAAGTCAGTCAAAATCAATTTAAAACAAATTAAAATAGTATATTTTTATTTTATTAAAGAGAGTATAGTGCCTGCGCGTACTTAGATGACTACTGTAGTATAAAATGTATGTAAAAGTTCATCATGAGAACAGATTTTTTTCTCTGATACAACGAATTGAACATTACAGGAAACTGAGTTTACGAAAGTTCACGCTTGACTAGAAAATTAAATATTTCAATATTGTTTTCATGAAAATTGAGTAAATGTCCCCAAAAAAAGTTTTCCTGTAACACCTTTGGTTTAGAATTTCCCCAGTGTCGCAATTAAATAAATCACATTGCATACAAGGTGTAAACGAATTTGTGCAATTCATTCAAACCGCATGATCAAAAGGTGACACAGATAACATTACGTGGGATTTTTTTAAGAAGCAACAAAAAAAAACATAGAAAACATTATGTTCTGTTTTGCGTCATTTTAGCGCCCCGAGTTAACAGACTGCGCGGATAGTTTGGGGGCGTTAAAATGACTCACGTTAAGAACACCAAAATATTATTATTATTTTTTCTGTCTCCCACGTAAATCACAATGTTTTAAGGAATTACGCGAATTCGGATACACTCTGTATATTAATTATTCTGTAAAATATTTTATTTTCCATGACTTTTATATAATTTACTCTGAAAAATATTCTCGGGTGTACAGTGGTCACTCTCTAACATACGAAAAAATGCGCATGCGCGCTCATTTTTACTCGGTAATGGGCCTACTAGCAGCTGCCATGTTATATCTTTCTATTGTACAGAGTACTACGTGTAGTGTTTCTATGTCACGCTCAACTCTCCTGCTCAAATATTGAAACTTTAAATCGCGGCAACCCTAACTCTGGACCACTTTTTTTTAGGCAACCCTATACCATCGTGTTCACAATAAAATTATCTTTAATTTAATCCTTTTTTCAATCAAAAAACAGATGAGGGTAAATTACTCATACCAACTCACCTTTTTGTGCCTGGCAACCTTGGACTGTGGACCAGAAAAATATAGGCAACCTATTTTTTTTTGTTAACTGGCATGTTTTCCTTTCGATTGGTGATAATATTTTTTGAAAAACAGATGAGGGAAGGAGTAATTATTTTTTATTTTTTATGAATTTTAATTAAGGGTAGCCTGGACCACTTTTGAGTAGGCAACCCATGCGGGACTTGTTTATTTATATAAAATCTTTCAAATAAAATACCTCTCGTTGGAAAAACAGATGAGGGAAGGTCGATGTTAGGCCGGATCTCGTACTAATACATTACAATTAAAGACGAAGGAAGTACAGGTTTTAGATGTACCATTAAATATTCAAAACACGAATTTTTAGTCAGGAGACCTTTAGCAAATTAACCCAAAAGCTGTCGGGTTAAGGGGCATTATAAGAATAAATAATGAGTTGCCCTCTGTAGGATCACAAGAACTCGGCGTTCCCTCTCAATTAAGGTGAAGTTGAAATTAATTTATTCTAACTAGAGGATTTTGGGCAAGGCTCATGTGTAAGCTGTAATTTTTAAGGAGATTGTTATGATGTTCTGAATGTACTTATGTAATTATAATTTATGTGAGAGTACTTTATCTGATTATAGTATCTACATATTTGGAGGTATAAGTTCTGTCTCAGGTTAAAATGAAACCATTTGACGTTGAACTGGGAGAAATGAAAAAACTACTTTGTCTTCCTTCATTCTACTAGATATACCGGGCGTGCATTAAAGTGCAGTCCCACTACCAACCTTGCTAACATGCTAATCTTCTTTCTCACCACGGCATGGACTATTCTCTAATACCTTGTGCCAGAAGAAGACAACTACAAGAAAAAATAATAATTTCGGCACGTTTATATCTGGTGTAAAAAGACCCTTAACGATAACGAAAACCGCGTACCCATCATTGGGATATTTTTTTTCTTCTAGACCATACCTGGGAAATTATTGGTTCTGGAGATATTGAAGGTCAAAGTATATTTTTTTTTTAGTTTTTTCCAATAACGAATTCTAATTGTTAATACTAAACTTTCTTCCAAATAAAAATTACCATTTACATCTTTTCCTAACAAATTACGCATTTGAAGTTACAAAAACGCAATGAATATCAAACGGACACGACCGCCTTGGCTCAGCTGTGTAGCCGCTGCACAACACACACAGGCACAATCGGTTAGGTGCATTACACTGCGCGATACAAAAAACAGCGTTTTTTATGCCTAAAAATAAAAGTCGTTTCCCAGCAATTATTTTTGGTCAATATAATTTAGTTTGATGTACAGAGTGCGTAGATTTCGGCTATGTGATGGGTCTTTTTACAGCCTGTATAGCGTGGCGCTACTTATGTCGAAATTACTACTTAATCTAATTAAATAAATATTATACAAGGTTAGTCGGAAAGAAGGTACTAATCCGAAAAGGTGTTAAAGCACCCATAATTATTAATAACATTTCTTCTACCACTTTCCCCAAAAGTCAATAGTTTAAAAGATATAGCTGTTCAAACATATCATAAAAATACACTAAAGTCTATCTATCCTTAGCTATCATCAGCTGTATTTACATTTTAGGGTCACGGATTAGAATTCGCAACTAAAGCAGGGATAAAGATATTTGAAGAAACTAAAATAAAAATCATCTTGCTTGGAAATACATTAGTGATTTTTTAATTATAACACTTTCTTTATTAGTTATCAGTGATACTATTACCGCGGGTTAGTACCCCCTTTCCTTGTATAATATTAATTTAATTAGAAGATAGCTCCTCATTATTTGCCAACGAACTATCGAGCTCAGTATTCTAGATTTGAAACTTTAGATCGGGTTAGAAACTTCACACTGCGATCTGGGGCCCAATTCTCCTAAAATAAATTGTTGCCAAACGCAATCGAACCACAACCGTCAGTCAGTTTTTGTTTTCGAAAACTTTTAAAATGATTGATTTTGCTTTTTGTGTCAAACAATTCGACAGCTTTTGAAATTGAGAACTGTCTGAATGAACGGTTCGGCTTTGGTTCGGTTGTGATTTATCAAGATTTATTTTAGAAGAATTAGGCCCCTGGACTCGAATAAGATCTTGCTAAAACCGCCGCCACATCAAAATGGAAGTGGGCGGTTCACGTCAATCGCAAGCCGGACAACTCATGGGCCAAAATAGCCACAGAGTGGTTCCTCACCCAAAAACGGGAGACAGCCCCATTATGGAGATGTGTTGGAAAATAGAGGAAGGCCATTGACCTGCTTTGCAACAAGACAGTTTCAAAAACGTTTCCAATAACAGTGAATGCAGTTCGGAATATTAAAAAAAAAAATATGGACGGTCTCTTAATAACATTTTTGTGCAGCCACAACGATGCCCATCTCTAATAAGTTTTTGGGATTTCTAACGTTTTTAGCACTCCAATCTCAGTTGGTCCGGAAGTCTTTTGATCCTTAAGGGGCATAGAATCGATTGGCACCATTTTCTTTTTTTTTGTTAAAACTTTCCTTTTGCTGCTCCTTTTTTTTTCTAAATCTATAAATGCAGAGCAAAATATTGTAAAAAATATGGCTAGTCTCCTAAAAACGTATCGGCACAACGGTTAAGGCCCTTACTGCCCCATCTAAAATTGCCACCCTGTATAAAAGTCAGTCTGGAAGATGACTTTTATACAAGGTGTAACATAAATAATCCACAACCTCTTATGGAGTTACTGTACTCAATATTATGAACAACTTTTACTACGGGACCAAACCTGAAATCGCGAAAAAATATCAGCTGTTCCCTATATTTGTTCGCATAACTCGTCACGATGTAGGGAACAGCTGTTTTTTTTTCGCGATTTCAGGTTTACCTCTTTTTCTTTACAGGTGTACCTCTGCTCATCCTTTCGGGGAATACAGGCGTGATGTTATATTACACAATAGAAATTTAAAGTATTTTATCTAAACTTAATCCCAATAAACACATTAGCCCAATACATATTCAGCTCAAAAACTAATCGATGCATACGCATATTAATGAACATAACAGTTTGAACTAGGTTTAACGTGTTTACGTACACGTTAAACTTAGGCTAGAATCAAGTAAATGCATTAGTTCGCTACTAATCTTCGAACTACAGACACAGCATCATTAAAGACACATTAATACTGCAACAATAATAATATACAGGGTGATCCGAGCAAGCTTGGGTGTGATTTTATCACGTGATTCTTAATTCAAACAAAGTAATTAATAATACATGGCGTTTAGTTGCTTTACATCCAAAAACCATGATATCTGCTCATCATTCTGTACAACTGTGGGACAAAATCTGAATTATTGAAAAAAAATAGCTTTTCTAAACAAAATAATCAATTATGCTTTACAAAATATAAGGAGTAGCAGACTTTTCACGAATTTAAGGTCCCGTAGTAAAAGTTGTACAGAGGTTTTCGGATGCAGAGCGACCAACCAGCCACTTTGTTTACGAAATAAACTTTTTTAAATACTTTTTTTACTAAATATCCAAAAAGAAACCGTTCATATTTTTCCGAGCTATTTTCGACAAATATATACAAGGTGTAACTTAAATAACGCACAACCTCCTGAGGGGTCACTGTACTCATCATTATGAACAACTTTTACTATGGGACCAAACCAGAAATCGCGAAAAATAAATCAGCTGTACCCTACATTTATGTTCGCATAACTCGTCAAAATGTAGGGAACAGCTGATTTTTTTTCGCGATTTCGTTTTTGGTCCCATAGTAAAAGTGGTTCATAATGTTGAGTACAGTGACCCCTTAAGAGGTTGTGCGTTATTTAAGTTACACCTTGTACAGAATCATCGTTTAAAAAGTGAAATGGTTTAAAAAACCTTAAGAATGATACAAAAAATACCTGGAAGCCAATTCTACTACTATAAACTTTTATCAATTGCAACTTAATCGTTCATTTTGACAGTTTTGGGTTAGTAGAATTGGGCTCCTGTTTGGTCTAGTCATGAGACACATACACTTAAATTAATTAGTGTATAATTATGATAATTATAGTATCTTAGATTAATTTGTATTTATTTTTGTCTCACTGACTTTGACTGCCTCATTAATCTAGTTCTCTAGTGGTGGGCAAGTGTTATTGGGTTTCTCTGTGTGTAATTTCTCAGTAGTAGCCTGCAGTCTGCATTTGTGCCCAGTTGATAGCAATAGGCTCGCCCTCTATTACACAGGACTTCAACATAGCGGCCACTGACTTCTGACATGCTCAACCAAATTACTGGGCAATTCCAATATCGACAATCGGGTAAGACAATCGGGCTTCTGACTGCTCTAACGACTTTTATGGTCGTATACGACCGGGACGAACAATAATTGTTAATGAAGAATGAACCAACCTTTGGTGATTTTGGCATAAAGCAAAGATAATGCGACAAAACTGTTTATTGAAAAAAGCTCCAGTGGCTAAAAAGTTGAGGAGTATAATATGTATAATAGGTCAGCGTGGAACTCCAAGGAAAAGATGGATGGATTGTGTGAAAGATGATGTGGATAAGAAAAAAGTGAGTACTGAGATGACGGCTGATAGAGGAGAATGGAAGAGGAATATATGTTGTGCCGACCACACCTAGAGGTGGGATAAGTGCAGGGAGATGATGACGTTTATTTAAAAAAATGTATGAATAACTTTTTTGTGACTTACTTTCTCGAGCTACTACTACTAGAGGAGCTCGTGGCTAAATAATTACAGCCGCATAGACCGATCTTCCGGGTTAAGCCACGCTTGCCGAGGTTGGTCTGTGGATGGGTGACCATTTACCATAGCGAGTTTCCTCCGTGCTTCGGAAAGCACGTAAAGCCGTTGGTCCCGGCTGTCATTTGTAGATCTTTGACAGTCGTTACTGTTGGTCAGAAGCCAGAAAGTCTGACAACCAGTCTTACCAAGAGTATCGTATTACCCAGCTACTGGGTTGTGGAGGTCTGATAGGCAGTCGCTCCATGTAAAATACTGATATTCAGCTGCATCCGGTTCGACTGGAAGCCGACCCCAACATAGTTGGGAAAAGGCTAGGCAGATGACTTTCTATTGGCTTACGAATGCAACTAATATAATAATACGAAAATAAAAAAAAACATAATTTTAGTATTTTTTTTAGTTTTTGTACTAAGCACCTTTGAAATTCCCAGTCCTTAATTTAACGAACTCTCTCAGAGGCTTGTTTGCAAATATCCACCCTGTATTTCAGGTATATTAGTCTAAAACAGAGACAGTTCATGCTATGTTTTGCAAAATATTGTACAGAGTATTGAACGTAGTGCAGTGCATAGCGGCCCAAGTTTCTAATCTACACTGCGAGTTTCATTTGCAAACGTGGTCTCGTGTCACACCGTTGCGAACTATCGAGTCTGATATTTATTTGTAGTTCTGAGATTCGATACCTACTTATACTTTGTTTATAATCCGCATTTTGCATAATTACATTATTGTAATTAATATTACCCTTTGCTGTGTATACAAGGTTATTCAGAAAGGGGGTACTAATCCAAAAGGGTGTTAAAGTACCCATAAAAATGAGTAACTTTTGTTCTACCATTTTCCCCAAAACTCAATAGTTGAAAAGAAAAAGCTGTTCAAATATTAAAGTTTTTTTTTTTTTTATTGTCACAAAGATACATACATTAGTATACACTGATTAACAAGAATACTAACTACGCTGCAGAAGTCTGTATACAGATATTGTGAGCCCTGCCTCTCAAACTAGGATAACCTGTATCTTAAGAGACAGTGTTCAGCTGTGAGGTTACTTAAAAATAGGGTTTATACAACTGCGGACTGTGCCAACTTGTTTTTCATGTTAACAGTCAAATTACTTTTAAACGTAATATATTTTAAAAAAGAGAAAAGGAAAAATAGTACAAAATAACAATTTAATACCTATGTAATACGAATGGGTGAATGTGTGTGAGGATGTGTTTATGATGTATGTATGTGTGGTAAGTTTTTGTGTAAGAGTAGTGAGTGTGAGAGTAGTGAGTGTGAGAGTAGTGAGTGTGAGGTGTTGTATGTGAAGCAATAAAGCAATATTAGGCAATGAATGTTAGTAGTGATTCAATTTGTGTATAGTCCTGTTGAAGTAGCCATTCCGTCACCTTAGCTTTTAACATAAACTTATTGCAATCGTGTATATTTAGATTTTTATGAATTTTCTTGTAAATTAGTGTACTTAGTGTGAAGTATTGGTGTTTGGCAAAAGCGGTTCTATGTCGTGTACCTGGGGGAATATTAGTTCTTTTGTTGGGATCAGATGGTGGGACACTGGAGTGTCTTCAATTACAAAAAAAATATGCTAAAGTCTATCAATCCTCAGCTATGATCAGCTGTGTTTACATTTTAGGTCATATCTGGGGTCACAAATTAGAAGCACCATTTTCTGAATTCGTAACTAAAGAAGGTACGAAGAATTTTTGAAAAAACTAAAATAAAAATTATTTTACATGGAAATTAAAATTATCAAATTTTGAAATTTTAACACTTGCTTTAAAGCCGTCATCAGTGATACTTTCAGTGAACCGTGGATTAGTACCCCCTTTCTGACTAACCTTGTAGACTCAATTAATTTATTCACTTGACAGACATAGTTATGTATTGCTGAGGAGTTTGTTACGCCGTTTCTTCTTCACAGCAAAAACACTAGGAAGCGGAGAAGGGTGGGCGCTTTTGTGGGATGTCTAATATGTAATTTTGACGTTCAAAAAGAACTAAGTAATTGTAATCTATTTTGAATAAATGAGTTTTGAAGTTTGAAGTTTAATGGCTAATTAACAACCGTCCGGATCATACGATTTTCAAGATCAAACTGCGCTTGCCGCGGTCAGTCTGTGGATGGGTGACCGTCGGTTACACATCCATGCCTCGGAAAGCCTGTTAACTCGGAAAGCACGTTAAGCCGTCGGTCCCGGGTGTAATACGAATACCGATGAAAGTCGATACAGGTAACCTTGTGATATCGGCCATTAATGCCCAATACCTAACTTCGTTGCCGAGGTCTGATGGCAGTCGCTCTGTGTAAAATACTGGTATTCAGCCGCAACTAGTTAGACTACAAGCTGATCCCAACATAGTTGGGAAATGGCAGGTCTGATCAGAATGAGTATAGGTTATATTATCCTACTTGGCTCTCTTTTAAAGGGTTTTAGGGATAAGATCAGGCAGATGGACAGCGGTATTCATATGGTATGTCTACACCCGTGAGCTTTCATGTTCATCTTGCGCTTTCAACTTTCAATTCCTCTTGCGTCAAGCGCATGCAATATTGATTGCCATAGGATCGAAATAGTATTAAGGTATGCGCTATTGCACGCGCTATGGCGCTTCACGCATGCTTCAGACGAAGACGCAAGATGAACGTGAAAGCGCACTGGTGTTGACATAGCTATACATAAATTAACAACTTCACACAAACATTTTTTCTGGGTGCTGTTAGGAACAATAATGTAGGTAGACTCAAGTCCGTGTATGGAAAAGTCAGAGGTACTTAGAAATCTAGAGATATCGACTGGATTGAAACAAAAATAATTTGTCAAGTTGTCTAGGCCTTGTGTTTGAAAAGCTTTTTTACCGAACATAAAAATGTTCACGATTATTTTAATGACTGCTTTTGTCTATCAGACTAATCCAGGCTTAGACTTTAGATAAATCTGACTAAGGTCGTACCCAACTTTTTCTAAAATAGTTTTTTCTCATTTTTATAAATCCAAGAAAGGAAAACTAAGTCGTTTATTAAATAATCCGACTGCCAACCAAAAACTGGGTTGACAAAATGGTTCAAAATGGTTTCTGTAAAACACAGTTGCGTGTGTGTGTCTTTCACGCACTTTTTCTATGTTTCTAGTCCTCTTGTGTTCCTTGACATAAAAATTCGATAAAATGCCTTTCAAATGACATTACCTTTTTTATTATAATATGTGAGGGTACGCAGAAGACAAATGCTCAGGCACTGTAGCAATCGTGACGTGAAATAAAACAATACCTATTAATGTAAAGAAAATAAAGAAAACAGATTTATTTGTCTTGATGGCGCACATAATCACCGAAAAATGACTAATTCGACGAATTCAATTGTTTTCTGAATTAATAACATAAGTATTTAAATTTACTTTAGTGATGTCCCGAAACCCGGAATAATTATCCCGAAAAAAAATGTTGTCGTAAGGAAGTCTCCACTTTTTGTCTCTGTTCTTTGAAGTTTAGGTAAATTAGCTCACCTTTTTCTGATCACTGGTAATGATAGCCCTGAACGATTATGTTGTTGTGTCTTTTACACACATACACAGAACATAACCATAGCGCATGATTTCAACGACACCCAAACTAAATGTCACGACACATTACCCATCGGTGTAACACCCGTCCTCTGTAAGGTGCTTATACCGCTTAGTTCGCTACTTGCCGGGGCTATGGGTATTAGATACATAATCAACTGTGAACTCTGCCTCCCCCTTTATATTAAACTGTTCAGGCTTCACGCTATTATCTGTTAGGGGATAGTGAGTTTTAATGGGTTTATCTAGTAGATTGTAGACGGATAAGGGAATTGTTCTATAATGTGGTATGATCATTTTGCATAAAGAAGATTTCTTTGTTTAATTTTTTTCTACAGGTTGGCTTATATCTTGTACTAACTTTTTGCAGCGATACAGTAAAGATGCGACTGTAAAACAGAAGTGATACTAAGCCTCAGGCCCGAACTCACCAAAGCGGGGATGTGCGGAGATGTCCGAAGCGGTGACGAGAAGAGATGTTTTTCAGCTAGGGTGTATCCACCCAAACTGTGCGGAGATGCGTACTGGCTATACTGTAGCGGAGATGTGTGCTGGCTAGGGTGGAGATGTGCACTGACTAGAGCGGAACCGAGCTGCGTGCGGCGAGCGTTGAATGTGAACGCACAGTTTAGTGCGATCTGACACGAAACCGCTCACTGCACGCCGCACACATCTCGTCTCCGCTGCGCGCTGTCGTCAGCTTGCGAGGCAAAGCTCACGTTTCCGCCTTGTACCGCGGCCCAGCTAAATCTCAGCGAGGAACAACTCACATCTGCGCTTCTATCGCGCCATACAAATATGATACATCTCTACTCAGTGGTATCCACTTAAGCTGAGTGGAGATGAGATGTGTGAGTAACGAAATTCTATTGGCTTTTTAAAACACATCTCCGCTCCGCTCGTCTCGTCTCCGCTTTGGTGGAGTCTGGGCCTAAGCGTATAAGGGGTCGCAGGCCGCGCAGGCAGCACTGTTCTGCCACAGTTTTACAATCCATACAGTTGGGCAATGCCTTTGATGTCGAGCGATGACACTGCCCGTGCGGGCGTTGCCGTTCAAACCATTTATTTTGCCACATCCAAGATGTAACTCCGCGCTACGAGCGCGTCGACAGCTCGTGAAAAAGTCGTCTGCATACTACAATTTTATGAACGTGTGTATACGTAAATTGGTTGCGATAACATCGCGTTTGCAGCGTGTTATAGTTGCGTGAGACGCGCGTCGACAGCGCCTAAAAAAAAACGTGGTGTGTAAGAGCCCTAAGAGCTCTAAAGTCAAAAACGATATGACCTGTGATAAAAAAAGGTTTACTATAAAATAGAAAGAAGGTGAACGTATGAGGATGATGATGAATAAGTTATTCTACACGGTAAATGATAGGTCATATTTATGGCACCCACGAGAAGTGTGGTCTGTTCTCTGCAGGGCATTGCTCAATCTATCTAAAACCGAGTAGCTCCATTATTACTTGCATCTAGAAGCACATACATACTTAGTTCCCAATAAAGCATATTTGGTAGCAAAGTTCGCGTGGCCGAAACCAGTTAGGTGCCCCCATTATTTGGTTTAGATAAGATTAAGCTCGCCAAAACATAGATTTAATGTTGAATAAACGAGCGTTTTATGTATGATGTATGATAGGCAAAGTAATTGAATTAAAATGTAATTTTAGGTTATGGCCGGTTTACGAGGTGGTGTGTGTAGGTAGGTTTGTAATAGAGATTTGTATTATGTTCGTAGTAGTTTAATCACGTGTGTACGTACAGCGTGCTGCTATAATGGCGACACTAATTTAACACACGGGCAGGGCTAGTGGTCAGTAGGCCGGGAGCAGACGCCCGGTTATCACCACTGCGTCGACTGCCCCGAGGACACGGCACTGCACAAGCTGCAGGCGTGTCCTGCGTGGACGACGCAGCGCCGCGAACTAGTCGCGGCGGTCGGTGGCAACCTCTCGCTTCCAGCCGTGGTTCTGTCCATGGTCGGGAGCGAAAGTGCGTGGGAAGCCATCACCTCCTTCTGCGAGGAGGTAATGGCGACCAAAGAGGGAGCGGAGAGCAAGAGAGAGGCGATGGCCACTCTCCGGGCGCCAGAGGGCACGCGATGATCTCTGGCCACCTAAAATAGTCCACACATGAATATCTTTTGAACCATTTTTTACACGATTGCGTGACATCAAAGACAGGGTTATGTTTTTCATTTTTTTAATCATAAATATACGCTGCCTATGGTTTTGGTCAGTCAGTTTGCGAATTACATAATTCGTAGGTAGCCTCCGACTATACGTTATGATTTGATAGCATTTTTTTTACCAACCCGTTGTTGGCCAGCTTCGTGTACTAAGGCCTGATTCCTTCTGATTCAGAGAAGAGTCCCGTGCTCATCAGTGGGACAGGGCTCGTTATGTTATGCATGTTATGATAAGAAGGACGTCTTATTTACAACTTTTCAGTTCTTTTAATCGTTTATTGTCGTCTTGTTTTTATCTTTTCAGTTCGCATTTTAACCGACTTCAAAAAGGAGGAGGTTCTCAATTCGGATGTTTTTATTATGTAAATTTTTTATGTATGTTCGGGCATATCTCCGTCATATAAAGACGGATTTTCAAAATTCTTTTTTTGTTTGAATGAATATCCTCCCAAGGTGGTCCCATTTAAATTTGGTGAAGATGTGATGAAGACCCACGGAGATTGACAAAGGAACTCTTCAATGGATAACAGCAAATTACCCGGGATTGCTGTAATTGCATGTTTGTGTATTTTGTATGCCACTTAAAATAGAAAAATAAAGTAACTTTAAAAAAAAGTAAAAACCGACTTCAAAAAAAACTAAAAAGAGTAAAATAACTAGGTACTAGTCGGTTTTTACTTTTTTTAAATTATTTTAATATTGAAGTAGAATTTTAGCTCATCTTGATCGATGGTTAAGGTTCATAAAAGCATAATACTGTTTTGAATTCCTTGCTTACAGATACTTGATATTCTAATAGGGATGTTTAAGGTTTCTACTGACTCCTATTACACGTTATATATGAATTTCATAGCATCTTAAAATAGCACTACACGCCAAACGTTAGATATGAAATATCGCTGCAATAGGTATCTATACATACCAATACCTACATTGAGTTCTATGTGTTATTGGTAAGGGATATTGATGGAGCTTCAATAACTTTATGAAGATAAATCTACTTCGTCCTAGTATTCTCAGTATTTTGTTGGAGTGAGTCTTGTTCTAGGAAACTTCTAGGGTGGTCACAAGCAGACAAAAGATTCGTTCTATCGTCTGTGTGATGGGTGTGCATTAAAACCAGTCACCATGTTTGGTGGACGGATTAGTGATCTCGCATCGGCGCATATGGAAATGTTACTGCCTAGCCTTTCCACCCTTTCGGCATGGGCATGCTTGACAGCATAAAATGTGTTTTTATTTTTAAAAAAAAGATGTTTTCATTGTTCATGCTACCATTGTGTCTTTGGCTGAGTAAAATTTATTTTCTTTCTTTCTTTCTTCTTTCAATCTTGTGATACAATCACTGGTGGTTTATTTCTTATCGGACTATACTGCGAAAACAACTGTGCGTCGCCCGCGGGTCATCGTTGGCTACAACAAAATTATATTTAAACCAACTTCAAAAAGAAGGAGATTCTCAATTATGAATGGATTATTTTTTATTTTTTTGTTTGGTAGGCCATACTTCTGAGATGGTCTGATACAAATTTTATCGAAATTTAGCGCTTTTTTAAAAAATCAACAAAAACAAAAAAACATATACGTAGATGACGTTTTGGTTTGTTCCCTTCAACAAAAGTTTTGATGAGGACTTTCAATCTCTGTTTTAACTGTCATCACAGAAACATTAGCCAAGAACAAAGAAGATTGTCTGTATTTGTAAGAAGCCGTCATGGTAATTAATTATACATTAAATAAAACCTATTCTTAAAAAAAAAACTACGAAGTTGCTGGAAAGATTGCGCAACCGTGTCATTTGAATTTGTAGTCTTAAACCGTGTAATTTATGGCACTAAAACGTATTTAATAATAAAATACTTTAAATAAAATTAAAAACCGACGGTGCAATGTTTCGCACTGAAACAAATAAAAGCCACCGACTTCTGAAATTGTTAATTTTATATTATGCTAATTATTTTACTCTTTTTTTAGTTTTCTTTGAAGTCGGTTTTTACTTTTATTTAAAGTTTTTTTATAGTTTTCGGTTCATAAACAGAATTACCTCCTTCAATCTTGCTCTAGTTTAAATAAACAACCTGTATAATTTATAGACATTTTAAATAGTCCTATTTCACAAACTACCCTGTAACATACACATTTCCCAGAAATTCTACTCAAAGTCGTATAATATACTTTTCCTGTAGCATATACAATGAAACAACGAACGATTCAATGGTAGCCGCGCAAAGTTTTTAATTTCCTGTGCTTCGTACCGGGTTTCGTACCAGGTTTAGTTTAGCTTGTCTTTGGTCCGTTTTGATACGTCCACAGAGCATTGTTTTAGTTTTCTATGCGATAGAGTGAATTGTCTATTGAATTCTGTAGGTGCTGTGGTGTGTGTGGATTTAAAATGTTTGACTTTGTTAGTCCATCTTTGTTTTCGAGTAGGAGTTTTCGTTGAATGATAAAATATGATATGAAAATTTTAATGAGAGTAGTCCAGTGGTTGAAATCAAGTATGCTTAGCGTGATGTACGGGATTTGATTTTACCCGTACTAATAAATAGCTCTCATTTGAGAGCCGACTCTTAAGTATCGGTTAGATATCAGCCGAGATGCAGATTTAGTTACTTGAAAAAATATTATCAAATCTACAAATTCCGATTATGTATGAATCTTAACAGTTTGCAGTAATTTCAGTTTCAGCAGGAAAATTTGAAAATTCTAACATTTTTATTTCCATGTAAAATTATTTTATTTTAGATTTTTCGAAAATTCTTCATCCCTACTTTAGTTACGAATTCAGAAAATGGAGCTTCTAATTCCTGACCCTAAATATGACCTAAAATGTAAACACAGCTGATCATAGCTGAGGATAGATCGATTTTAGCGTATTTTTTATGTAATTTTTGAATAGCTATTTCTCTTAAACTATCGGCTTCTGGGGAAAGTGGTAGAACAAAAGTTATTTATTTATGTATATGGGTTTTCAAAAATCTTAGGCATGTAGCTGACCTGGAACTTCTTCGTACTGTTTACTTTGCCCTTGTTCAATCTGTTATTGGATACTGCATTGGAGTATGGGGAGGTGCATGTAAAACGCATATCATACAACTAGAGAGAGCTCAGCGTTCCTTGCTGAAAACTATGACATTTAAACCCTATAGATTCCCCACTAGAAAGCTTCATGAGCTGTGTCAAGTTCTCACGGTGAGGCAGCTTTTTGTTTATCAGGTTATTATCAAACTGCATGTGTCTACCCATTATAATCCAGATAAATTAAAAAACAAACGCACTATTACTAATGTATTTGACTCCGTAAGAACACGTACTGCATTAGCCAGACGTCAAAGACGTTTTCTTTCCGTACATATTTACAATAAGGTTAATAAAATTTTAAACATTTACCCGCTCTCTTTTCATGAATGCAAGTCCAAGGTTAAGAGCTGGCTTCTTACTCTTAACTACGAACAAACCGAAAAATATTTTATTTAGGTAAAGTGAACACACACACACCCACACTCCACACCCTCACTCCACATCCACACACTACTTTCACACTACATTCTCTATACCATAAAGTACTATCTCTATTGTAATTTCTGCATGCTCAAAAGTATTGTGTTCATTAAAAATCTTAGTTGGTATAAAAATATAATATTGTAATGAATTGGGAGAAGGTGCTGAAATCTGACATACAGGTTTTTACCTAGTTTGAGTTTCAGAGGCTTCATAGAATTTTGTAACTCTAATTATTTCAATAAAGATTTATTATTATTATCAATAAAAATTTATTTGTATCTCTCTGCAGTCACGGCTCATCTTCCATGCGGAAGACGTCCGGTCCTTTGGAAGGCATACACGGGGACACAGGTCCAACGCGCAGAGGCCCCTTTGAGAAGTTTAATCTAAAATGGGGTGGGGCACCAACCGGGGACTATCCACAGCTGCACTATTGGAGTACAGTCATGGACCGTCCCAGGTGGGTGCAAAACTATTGTGAAATGTGGTAAAAATAAAACTAGTCTATGGGATGGGGTGTTAAATGGACTATTTAACTTCTATTGCCGGAAGAAAACGGCGTCTGCCTTTCAACATTTAAAATTGAAACCTGTTGGCAGACGGTGACTCGCCAGCTCACTAGCTGGGCCCCCTGAAAAGCCGCCAGTACATAGGCGAAGGGGGCAACAGACGTGTGAGCGGTAGAACATTTATTTATTTAGAAAGATTATTTATTATTATAGGTACTATATAGCCATATCTACATAAGTGCGCTTTCATGTTCATCTTACGTCTTCATCTGAAGCATGCGTGAAGCACCATAGCGCGTGCAATAGCGCATGCCTTAATACTAGTTCGACAAAGGCGCATCCCCTAGCGCACGCTAATCCGTCTATTGTAAGCCGACAGCCCAAGTAACAAAAGCTTCTATAACCAGGGTGTTATAACACCAAATAGTGATATAGTAGGCCTATAGTGGTAACCATTGTGCCTGCTTGTACTATAAAGGTTTTTAAAAGAGCGTTTTGGTTCTATAAGATTAAAGAGCATTTAAGTTCTATAATTTAGCTCTTAGAACGTTTACAGGACCATACAAAAGAATCTTTAAAGTATTGCACTGTAATAGATATGAAAAAAGCGATTATGGTACTATTTAGTACTATAGACGACCTTTCTGACACTTTTATGTATCTATTTTGCACTAATAATGCGTAAAAATAACTTTTACAGTACTAGTATTGTAGAAGTATCGAATAAAAATAACTTTTACAGTACTAGTATTGTAGAAGTATCGAAAACATTATTACAGTATCAATCTGCACTATAAAAGTACCTTGCACAACCATTACGTAACCTTTTAGCTCCTTAAAAGCTCCCAAATAACTTTTACAGTACTAGTATTGTAGAAGTATCGAATAAAAATAACTTTTACAGTACTAGTATTGTAGAAGTATCGAAAACATTATTACAGTATCAATCTGCACTATAAAAGTACCTTGCACAACCATTACGTAACCTTTTAGCTCCTTAAATGCGTAAAAATAACTTTTACAGTACTAGTATTGTAGAAGTATCGAAAACATTATTACAGTATCAATCTGCACTATAAAAGTACCTTGCACAACCATTACGTAACCTTTTAGCTCCTTAAAAGCTCCCTCAACATCGCTATGGCGCTAATTCTGTAAAAGTCATGAAAACTCTTCTATAGTACTAAATAGTACCATAGCGACTCCTAATGCAATTGCTAAAGAACGTAAATTCTAAATAGCTCTATAAGTGAGTTTGTGTTACTGCTACGGTACTAAATCGTGACATAAAAGCACTAAAATTAATAATTAATGGACTAATTCGTTTTCGGTGAAATAATGGCTGCTGTTTTCTGCCATGATAGCACATTAGCAGCACGGCTGGAGCCAATGTGTACTATAGCAGCCATAGTTGGGACAAGTCCTTATTTTATTAATTAAAATTTAATTAAAACACGAAAATGATGAGGGCGCATTGTCAAATTTGAAATCAGCATAATTATTTTATCGATACAATTATTTTCGCAAGTGCAAGTTATGGCAGAATTACGATCCATGAACGTTTTGAAGTTGTCCTTTTTATTACATGTTACGTTAAGCAACAATTACCGATATATTTTCACAACACGAACAAAATGTGTGATAAAAAAGATCTCTGGAATCGTTTACGGTGCAAAATAGCACTATAAAGATGTTTTGGTAACTTTTATAGTGCAAATTTGTGACATAAACGATGCATAAACACTATTTTAGTACTAAAAAGCGTTTCTCGACACTTTTACTGTTCAACTATAGAGCTGATTTATCACCATGAGAGCCTGTATGTAATGTTTATAGAATAAATCAGTGATAAAACTAGGGAATATTTGGGGTTCTGTAAACGTTTACAACACCATTATAGTACTAATCATAAACACTAAATAGCACGCTCCAAAACGTTCTCAGGACTTTTATAGTATCAAATTTTGTTACTTGGGTGACGACTGACCGAGGCGCACCGGTGTACACGATAAGCTGCATACGACTTATAGCAATCAATATTGCATGCGTTTGACGTAAGAGGAATTGAAAGTTGAAAGCGCACGATGAACATCAAAGCGCACTGGTGTACACCCTTTCTGATTAGAAACCCTTCTGACTAACCTTGTATAAAAACTTGCCTTTCAATGTAATCACGTACGTACATAGGTATATTCTTTTTATTATTGCTACCGACATTTATCAAGGTGATGTACGACGTGGTCCGCGGTCGCCGTCCAACATATGAAGGGTGTAAAATATTGTTGCCTATCTAGGCATTTTCCAAAAAAAGGTCTGTAGTATTAATACTTGCAACTAGCGCGCAGACGGATGTGAAAGAAGCCAAGAGAGACGTTAGAATCGAAACAGTACCCCAAGTGTGAGTTTTTTTACGTTACTACTGTAGTTGCGTCACGCCAAAAATGTATGAAATATGAAAATTTAGGCAGAGCCTCTAGCGGCGAATAGCGTGACTAAAAATTTGTTTGACATTTTTGACGTGACGCAACTACAGTAGTAACGTAAAAAACTCACACTTGGGGTACAGGATGAGGCCCGTATTTTCTGCCGATCCCCATTTGAAACAGGCGTGATATGGATTTGGATATGTATTAAAGGCTGATTTACACAAGGAAGTGAGTCTCATGTTGTCTTATTTTTATCGCCGAGTCAGACAAAGTCAGAACGAATCTTGCTTCCAGAAACTATCCTAGTGTTAATGAGCCTTAAGTATTTAGTTATTATTAATGCCTTTACTAAATATTTATCGAAAGTTGCATAAAAATACTGATGTCTGGTGATCAGCAGAGAATAGGAAATTCGCCTTTAAAACAAGAAAATGAGGGGATATTTTACTCTAATATAATTCGTAACCTAAATATTATACAGGTTGTCCCTAAATTCAAAATCAAACCGGGAACAAATGACAGAGTAGGTAGTTTGTGACTTTTGAGATATTTTTTTTTGTATGTTGTGTAGCTTTTTTTTATAAAACACATTTAATAGTTAGGTTTATGAGATTTTTTTAAATCTTTGCAATTTTTAAACTCAAAAACGATTATGTACACTTTTTTTTTCTGGGCTGTAACTATTATTTATTCTGTAGCTGTAATAATCTGCCCTATCGTTTGTTTCCAGCTTTACGTTGGGTTTCGGGACATCTCTGTAATGAGAAGTAACCATTAAGACATGCATTTTCTGAGCATGATAATTCTTACAATGTTCCCATAAAACCCATCATTATAGCATTATTATGTCCAGACTCAGCCCAGTTTTATCAGAAGGCATATATAGGCTGATAATACGATTCACCATAAACGGAAATCTAAACCGAAAAAAAAAACGCCATCAATACCAGAAAAAATAATTCAAATATTATTCATTCAATTTATGTTACGCCTACCCACGTTTTTATGTTAGCAGTGTAAACATACTTGTCTGCTTATACAGTCGTGCAAATGGCCGTATGTCAAAATACTACGTGCCTCGGTTTTTACATTTAACGAATTCACCCTGACTCCCATAAAATCGTGAAGTCCCATAGATTTCGCTGAGTTTGTCTGGCCCAAATAGACATGTTTTATTCTTATGGCAGATTGTAAATTAAGTACTTTTATTTATGTGTCTGGGTGGTCACAGCCAATGTGCTGGGTATTTTTTGTGACCTACGCAAATGTTCGGCAGATTTAGGCACTCGGTAACGGAAATTTTATAACTTTCGTAGAAAAGAAATTCGAAGTTCTTGTGTTGTTTTCATTACTTTTATATGATTCAAAAAAATGTTTATCTCTATTTATTAATATTTTAAAAAAAATATACCGACTTATCCCACAAAATTATTAGAGCAAATTTTTTAACAACCTGTAGGTATTATTTTCTATTAAGCAGTTATTATTGGTAAAATTTATTTTTACATACCTTTACGTGTAATTAATATTATGTACGATACGTACTTGTACACCGAGACTGCCCGTTGTCTCTTTAGTGTGTGTTAAGAGTGTTCCAATGTACGCGTCATCATGTTGAATACGCGTACATGTTAATTTAGCGTTCACGTCCCCTTTGTGTACGCGTTGCTGCAGATACGGACTAAAGCCTTGTACGGACTAAGCGTTCCAATGTACGCATAGTCGGTTACGCGTACACAGGAACGCTTGGTAATAGTATGGAGGTGCCTGTCTTAAGCCTTGTACGAACTAAGCGTTCCTGCGTACGCGTAACCGACTACGCGTACCAATGTACGCGCTGTCCGTACACACCTTAAGATTGTCTTGGAAGAGATCGCGTTGCGCGAAAAGACCACCCATTGTACGGTCGGCCAAATAAGTGGTCTACTAGTATGTACATAATGTGTCAATGTTTGTATTCCTTTTTTTGGTACCGGTGTATTATGTACAGTCACGAGCACCAATATGTATACACGTAGTGAAATTATAAACTGCATTAACGAAGGAGTTGTAACGGAAAGCTTGAAATATTGTTTACACAGTATCTACGAACGCATGCGAATATATGGAATTTAAAATATTTCGTAAACGTGGTCGCTCACAATGGGCTTCATAAGAAGGCTCAAGGTCACCCAAAGGGCAATGGAGAGGGCTATGCTCGGAGTTACCCTGCGTGATCATTTCAGAAATGATGAGATCCGCAGGAGAACCAAGGTAACCGACATAGCTCGAAGAATTGCCAAACTTAAGTGGCAGTGGGCGGGGCATATTGCTCGCAAAACGGATGGCCGATGGGGATGAAATGTTCTGGAGTGGCGACCGCGTACCGGAAGACGCAGCGTGGGTAGGCCTCCCACAAGGTGGACCGATCTGGTGAAGGTTGCGGGAAACCGCTGGATGCGAGAAGCACAGGACCGGTCGACGTGGCGATGCTTGGGGGAGGCCTATGTCCAGCAGTGGACGTCTTTCGGCTGAATTATGATGATGATGATTATGAAAATATTTTGTAAATTCAATCGGTATTTAGGGAGAAAGTCACTTGATGAATTTCGCTACATGTACGCATATTGGTGCTCGTGACTGTACAATAAAGAGAATATAAAATAATAATGAAATGGATTTAATAGGCTTAACAGAAATACAATTAATATAGGAACATAATATTCACCTGGTTCTACCCAACCTGAAACAAAATAAACCGGCCACATATTAAAAAAGGAAAAACTCAGCGAAATAACACATATCTACCCAAGTCCCGTACAACATAAAATATATTTGAGCACAATAAATACGCGGTGCGGTTTTATTGTTATTGGCACAATAACCGTAAGTTACCGGTGACTCGGTTGAATTAACTGTCTGTCGGTACGTGAGGCTAATTGTGGTTGCTTTTTATTGCCCAGCGGCGCAAATGAGACGTTATTGGTTTTTCGCGATACAAAATGTTTTGGGTTGTGTGTTAGGTGTAGTATAAAAGGGCTATGATTCCTCGAGAGGATTGAAACAAAATAGTTTTAATGTGTGTGTATTCTGTGTGTGTGTGTGTTCTATGTGTTGCATTCACCAAATTGCGAGATTTGTGGAGTACTTGATGATGTCCAACATTTACTAATGGATTGTGCCAAATTTCGGAAAGAGAGGGATTTACTGGTCATAGGCAGGCATAGATTGAATCTGATGGATGTAGGCACCTGGTTTTCGTGTTTTAGCAAATCCCAAAACTCAAACTCAAACTCAAAAACTCATTTATTCAAAATAGACTAGAATTACTTAGTTCTTTTTGAACGTTAGTTTTACAATATTATAGACATCCCACAAAAATCCCTCCCTTCACCGCTTCCTAGTGTTTTTGCTGTGAAGAAGAAACGGCGCAACAAACTCCCCAGCAACACAGATATGTCTGTCAAGTGAATAAATTAATTGACTCTATACAACAAAAATCATCATATTTTTTACAATAATAAAATTATGCAAGTACAGGTAAAAACACATTAAAAATAAAGTATATAAATCAATTCTGTATGAATTGTGTTAAATCATAATCGTATCTAACTAATATAGATACATCATAAACCTACATCTAAAAACTATTGGTTACCAGGGAAGCCACATGTGCAGAAAAGAACTAGCGCCACACGTCCCTATCGTCAACATAGTCGTTTATCTTATAGTATGCCTTTTTAATAAGAACTGATTTAACGTGAGATTTAAATTTGCCATCAGTGAGATCCGTAATTGACTTGGGAAGCTTGTTATAAAATCGAACACAGTTTCCTAGGAATGACTTATTCGCTTTGGATAATCTAAATTTAGGGACTACTAATTTATGTTTGTTCCTAGTATTTATATTATGAACGTCGCTTTTTACACTATACATTGGCAGATTTTTACGTACAAACAAAATGTTTTCAAAAATGTAAAGGGAAGGCATCGTCAGAATATTAATCTCTTTAAAGAAATCTCTAAGGGACTCCCGAGGACCCATATTATAGATCGCGCGGACTGCCCTCTTCTGTAATATAAATATCGAGTCGCGATCGGCCGCTGCCCCCCACAGCAGAATACCATATGACATAATGCTGTGGAAGTACGCAAAATAAACAAGTCGGGCAGTAGGTATGTCAGTTAGCTGTCTAATTCTTCTGACTGCAAAAGCAGCAGAACTTAACCTACTAGAAAGGGCAGTTATATGAGCTCCCCACTGTAATTTGGAATCTATTGTTATGCCTAGAAATACAGTTTGATGTACTATATCCAGTTTACTGCCGTCAAGCGTTATGTTTACTCCTACATGGGGAACGTTTGGCAATGAGAACTTCAGACATTTCGTTTTAGTCGCATTTAATAAAAGATTATTTGCAGCAAACCATTTCGATAGAGCGGATAAAGAACTATTTACATTTAAAAGATCTATGTCTTTCCTATTGATTTTAAAAATAAGGGAAGTGTCGTCCGCGAACAAAATTATGTCAGACCCCACATCAAATGCTGCATTAAATTTATATAAGATTTTTGTGCAGCGGTAATTATTTTTCTTTAATATTTAGTCATAGTTATAAGAGAGGAACTACGGGACTGACTTGTTCAAATGTGGAACGGAAGTCCCTTTAAAAAAAAATGTATTTGCAATTAGTTTGCCCCATATTTTGTTTTTAGTGGCATGTGAAAAGTGATTTACATTTTTAATTGAAAATAGAAAATATAAGTATAACAAGCTTTCGCCCCTTATTTTACCCCCTAGGGGATGAATTTCCAAAATCGCTGCTGCAACTGACTTTTGTTTATAAACAGAAGCCTAAACACCAATTTCTATATTCTAACATGAAAAGTGACGAACTTCCATACACATTTTCATCCCCTATTTAACCCCTTAGGGGATGAATTTCGAAAAACTCTTTCTTTGTGATCACCTACGTTATATAAGGTCCATCTATTCATACACGAAATATTTTAAGGGATACATCTACAGGTGGTAAAGAAGCCAAAGATAAGTGAATTTTTTTTTTGTAAGTGTTGTATTTTACGTAATTATTATAATTGTAATAATGCTTGAGACATTTTGAAAAAAAATTGAAAAAAAAATGCCCTCTTCATTGAAAATAAATACTACGTAGAAACTAGCGTAATGGATGTTGAAAATAGTAATGAGCCAGTATTTGTTATGTGTATCAAGTAAATATAAATTATTTAATTTAAAAGAAAAATACTTCGTTTTTACTTTTTTTTTAATTTATATGGCTTCTTTACCACCTACAGATGTATCCCTTAAAATATTTCGTGTATGAATAGATGGACCTTATATAAGGTACTGTGCAAATTTATGCTGCTAGATCCACCCGGTTCTAGACCCATCTGGCTTTAAGCTGTGTTGTCTGTTGCCTCAGTCACGCTGACTGTATTAGAGTTTAATATGTAGATAACGTATGTATTTATTTTGTTAAAATGATTAAAATGTCAAATGAAAATCGAGATTACAATGTCAAATAGCTACAATAACTTAATTCAAATCACTGTAAAATTTTTGAAGTATGACTTCTTCTGTCTATAATCCTGTTTTTATCTAGTGAACTATTTTAAATCGTTTCAAAATCAAGTCAAAGTCAAAGTTTTTTATTTTAAATAGACCAGATTACAGGCACTTTTAAAACGTCAAAACTAGGTGCACGGTTCCAAAAGGTAGGTTCTATGGAGAAGAGCCGGCAAGAAACTCCATGAATACTCTTTTTAAAATAGTAGATCATGACTATTCATGACAATTCCATTACAGTTGCGTGCGACATAGAATGAGAATAATGCAGGTTAATGTAACAAATAAATTCACATAAGAGTAGAAAATAGGAAAAGAAAATATGCCTTCTAGAATTGCCCTAGTAGTTATGGGCTGACCAGTCCCGACAGACAGCACCCGTTCACGAGCATGACGTGCACATCCGCATCGCTTAGCTCAACCATATTATAGGGAACCCAACGACCGGATATACAACGCCACCATCAGCAGGACATTTAAGTGAGCATGACAGACTCATACTACCAGACAATGAGCAGTAATATGATATGATTAAAGGTGTATCATTAATTGCTGCATGATGCTCAAACTTTACAGTTTAGAAAATGATATTATCGAAATTATACATGTAAAACAATATCAGACTATTAAGGCAGAGTATTATACAAATAAAATTGTAGTGGGATATAAAAATTTCAATATTTGAATGTAAAAAATAATAATATGAAAATTGATAAAATAATGTACAGGTTATTTTAAGTCAATAAAAAAAGAAGAATAATAAAAGTAGGTAAACATTAAGAATAATGTTAGGTCATACAACCAACCAGTTAGACAGGGCCAGAGGGTCGCAATGTGCAGGACGGAGTTTGTAACTAGTGTTTGTGTTTTATTACATACTAGAGGTCGCTCGCGGCTTCGCCCGCGTGAATATCGTTTATCGCGTATTCCGTAATTTTCGAGATTAAAGTAGCCTACGTCCTTCTCCAGGTTCCAGACTATCTCTGTACCAAGTTTCATTAAAATCGGTTCAGCGGTTTAGGCGTGAAAGCGTAGTAGACAAACAGACAGAGTTACTTTCGGATTTATAATATTAGTAGGGATTTTATTGTTTTTTTTTTTTTCACTATTGCCGATGTTTTTTGTAAAACTTACGAAATATGAAAAGAAAAATGACCCACCCTTTTCAACTGTTGTAATGTAACAGACGGCCCTAGGATCTCCTGAGAGCACGTCTGCTACACCAGTTGTAAAGAATGTGTAGAGCATTCAATACCTAGTACATAAATAACAATAATAGAAATGGTTAGAGAATAAGAGGCAGGATAGCGTCACATCCCTTGGGGTAGTCAGCGAGCTCCTTCTCGTAGTCACGGCGTTTGTCGATGGCCCACACAGCCATCTGATAGAAACCGGCGGCAGCAAACAGACCGGCTGTAGCATTTAGTCGTAGTCATAGTAGTAGACGTAGACGACAGCAGGTCCGATCGCCGATCTCACAAGTGTAGGTAGGGCAGGAGACGAAGTGAAAAGAAGGGAGAAGGGGTTACCGACGGGCACAGCTTCTTTATCTGGATTTCCAGTTGGATAACATGCCACATCTGTTAGTAACACCAAGGGAAACACGTAGAAATTCCACAAATGCTTTTTATTTAACTTGATAAGCTTCATTTCAGTAAAATATCAAAAACTGTGCTGCTATAGACATATTCCAAATTTCCGTGTATAACATTTATCAATATAAAATGAAACAGACATTCGTATCAAAAAAAAACATCACCATGGTGTAAAAACAATCCAAAGTCAAGTCTCAATTCGAATTCCTATCTGTCATCAATAAAAAGGTATCAGATATAAAAATGGCCAGTCGGTGAAGATGACGATCATGAAGGTGATACTACACTGTCAATGTTAATTCCAACATCTTATCCACTACATTATTTACTAACATTTCTAATACATCTATACCATTTTCCGCCATAACTCTCAAATAGTTTGTATCTACACGCTACAAGGCACGCTCGAGTTCTTCTCCAAACAAATTCAATTTCTTCTCCATCAGCTTGATATACCTAGTTTGAATTCCAACGCGTATTTGCATGTTAAAATGAGTTCACTTACTTAGAGACGGAACCAAGATGGCGGTGCGTTTTGTTGGGTTTCATGAACGTTTTTGTTTTTTGCCGTTTCTGGTTTTTCGCGCTAGGTTGTCGAATGCATAATAAAGGTATTCTTTTCACGCGATGGCTCAAGATTACTTCACGCATGTCACGATCAGTGCTAACATTATTAACATCTATACTAATATTATAAAGAGGTAGAATTTGTTTGTTTGTTTGTTTGTATGTAGGAGGTAATCTCCGAAATTACTCATCCGATTTCAAAAATTCTTTCACCAATAGGAAGCTACGTTATCCCTGAGTGCTATAGGCTATATTTTGGGATCAAAAAATTAGGGATCCGTAAATTAACGGGAGCGAAGCCGCGAGCAAAAGCTAGTCTTCAATAAAATTGAGGAGATTTTTAATTCATAATGAATAAAAAATTAATTGCTAACTAGCCTAATGGCTATGCATGAATGGGGTGCATGAAAAGAGCCTCCACGAGTGACGATACTTCGGTACGTCCGGCGCACCCTGGGCAGTCAGCCCCGCTACCAACCTTGCTGACTGGCTAATCTTTTCACCACAGCATGAGCTATTCTTGTATAGCTCGTGCCGACACGATAGAGAAGAGACTAGCCTAATTATTTGCTACTTCGAGTTATTCATCTATTTAGTTACAAAAAGGAAACTGTATAAAAAGACTTGTTCAAAATTGCTTTTTTGTCCAAGCAAGTAAGTGAAAAAAAACATTTTGTTCGGGTAAAATATTTACAGCACCCACAACCGATGTCGTATTCTTGGGCCAATCACTTGACCTAGCTGTCACGGGAAGAGAATTCCGGTGAAACATATTATTATACCATGGTCGAATGGTTATGTAAAGGTTGTGTCAGCTGTCTAATATAGAAATAGACTCTACTAATAAATAATAAGAAATAGACTCTACTAATAAATAATAAGAAATAGACTCTACTTTTAATAAAATAAAAAACCGGCCAAGTGCGTGTCGGGCCACGCACATTAATAGGGTTCCGTAGTTGCACAATAATGCGGACTAAGGAGAGGGCTTAGTAATTTTTCAGTGGAATTTGAACAAAATTTTTACTTTTCCGGTTGGTCGACTATTACTCGTAAACTTGTAAAGCCTACTTAGCTGTCATAGTTTTCCTTTTAACTTCGTTGTGTATACTGTTACCGTGAATTGTTTCACATAAGCCGTTTAGCTGGCAGGGGGGGGGGGGGGCACTTGACCCTAAAAAAATTGGCACTTTAAAGTTTAATATTTTTCAGAAACGGATCCCTTAATCGAAAAATTGTTTTCACAAACGCACAATATTTTTAAAAGACCTATCCAACAACACCCCATACGATGAGGTAGAGGAGAAATTTTTTTTTTCATGATTTTATTTTACCACTTTGTCGGCGTAATTTATACGTATATTCGTGCCAAATTATAGCTTTCTAGCACTAAGAGTCTCTGAGCTAAGCTGCGGAGGGACGGACAGACGGACATGGCGAAACTATAAGGGTTCCTTGTTGACTACAGAACCCTAAAAACTCAGTTCTAACTACCCTTTTCCCAACTATTTTGAGTTCAGTACAGTTTGAGTTTACACGGAGCGACTGCCATCCAGTTACTGAACAATGCCAACATCCTAAGGTAAGACCGGTTGTCAGACAGGCTTTTGACTACCCATAACGATTATCATAGGTACTTGTTTGACACCCGAGACTGACCGCGGTAAGCGCCGTTTAACCTCGCCAATCATATGATCCACGCGGTTGTTAATTAGCCACGAGCCCTGTTAATAAAAACTCGGTTTCAGATTTAAATAGCATAGGTACGGTATTTTACCTAAGGAACCATTCCCCATATATACCGAACGACGTCATTACGTCGGCGCCGGCTGTCGCTGAAAACCAGCGCTGGGGCTCTGTCTTGCATAGGGTCGCAGCATAATGCTGAGCGATAGCCGTTTTGCGTGGATAATTATGACGCATGTTTCCCTCAACTTTCTTATTTTTTGGTTTTTGTGTTTATTTTCTTTTTGCGTCATGTTTACCACAAATAAACGTATTTTCTTTCTTTCTTTCCATATCTCCTAAACTACACCATCCGAAGTGACTTTCGTGAGATACTTTCTTATTAATGATTAGTTACGGTTTACTCACTAGTTCACTAGTCACTAGTTTCGGACCCAAACGGAGCCCTTAATAATGAGCTGAACACGCGGTGAGGTCGCGACTCGAACTGGGTTCCGTTTGGGTCCGAAACTAGTCGGGCAATCCCGAAAAATGCACGTGAGTAAACCATAACTAATAATACATCAGTAACGAGTTTTCATGCACACTATCAAATAATAAAGCTATTTAAAATCTGATTAACTTTTAAACATTAATATTAAAATCCAAAAAAAGTCGTCCAACGTGTTAAACAAAGAAATGAACATTCGATACGATCATTATTAAACCACAATTGTGACGGACGGACATACCTGCACTGCTTCCAATTCACGGGTGGTTAAATGATTTATTATGACAAGATTCTGGTTACAAGCGGAAATTACAGTGCAACTTTTAAATTAAAACTTAATATTAAGGTAAGTTATGAAAATGTGATATTTTAGGTTTAGGTTAAAGCGCAGTTCTGAGTACGCTATACTATTTTGCTATACAATCATCATCATACAACCGAATGACGTCCACTGCTGGACATAAACCTCCCCCAAGCATCGCCACTATCTATGTTGGGGGGGTTTGCCATAATCGCCACGCTTGGCAGGCGGGTGGGCGATCGCAGTATGGTTATTAAAGTACTCAGAGAACGCTGCTGCCCATCCTCTAGAGAATCCCTTAGTCGCCTCTTACGACACCCATGGGAAGAGATGGGGTAGTGTTATTCTTTACGTCCGGCACCACACAAGACGTCGAAGTCGCTGTACGTTAGTCGGAAAGGGGGTACTAATCCGCAGGCCACTAAAAGTATCACTGATGACGGTTTAAAACCAAGTGTTAAAATTTTAAAAAACTCGATAATTTTTATTTCCAAAGACTTAAATAAAAAATTTACTTTTTTCAAAAATTCTTCATCCCTTCCTTAGTTACAAATATTCTCTCCCATGTAATAGGGGGCGAGCCTGTAGCCATCAACCGGGCACAAATTCAGACTCCAGGCTGCTACTGAGAAGTTTTACATGGATAAACCCAATAACACTGCCCAACCTGGGGATCAAACCCAGGACCTTACGCTCAGAAGTCGCGCTTGTGACCACTAGACCAATGAGGCACTCCAGAGGCGATAGATATTAGGGTGCCTTTCCACTAGAGATGTGCTATGCAGCTATGCTGCGAGAACGTACAAGCTAAGCTACGAAACTATGTGACCATTTCCACTGATGCTAAGCTATGTAGCAGAGCGAATAATATGTGCAACGAAAATGCGTCGCCGCAAGGTAGCTGGGCAAGGAACTGTCGGTACACTGCTCTGCACGTAACTACACCCCTCGCGACCATCCATAGCACGCATCCACAGCACGCATCCTTCCATATTAAAACGTAGCTTAGTTGAATCAGTTTCCACCAGTGCTATGCTATGTGGAGCAATGAATATGATTGGTGGATATCAAACGCATCCATAGCAACGTTGCATAGCACATCTTTGGTGAAAAAGCAGCCATACATTCCCAAAAAAGGCCACTCCGGCATAATGCGGTTTCTCAAGGGTTAATCATGTCAAGGTCAGCCACTAGACCATGTTTAAATATCAGAATAAAAGGCTAAATGGCCAAAACCAGCAAAACAATCGTAATTAATGCAAAATGAGTAAAACAAAGGCCCGAACGACAGTCATTACGACACAATTATGATGGATGGCATACTGCCCGCAATTACAGGGGTGCCTTAAAACAGGACAAAGGTATAAAAATCGCTTTCCATTAGTAATCGTTGGGGGAAGTTTGTTGGAGTTTTTCGGGTTCTGTCGAGTTTTTTTACGGGAAAAAACCACTGGTGAAGCGAGGTAGACTATTTTAAACTGGACTTTGCCAAAAAACTCGGAATTATTGAATGCTTAAATAGAAAATATTTAACAGAAAAACTGAAATATACCTTTCCTCTTCAGTTTTTGTTTTAAAAACTGTCAAAATGTTTGTTTTTTTATTTGTTGGCCTTCTTCTTTTTCTATCGTGTTGGGACGAGCTATACGAGAATAGCTTATGCCGTTGTGAAACGATTAGCTTGTCAGCAAAGTTGGTAGCGGGGCTGACTGCACAGGGTGCGCCGGACGTACCTACTTATGTATCGTCACTCGTGGAGGCTCTTTTCATACACCCCAATCATGCATCATTTTTTGTTGATAGTATTTGTAAACGAATACTGTTTAAATTAACAATTCGGCTTCGATTTGGTTGCTGTTGATCAACGTTTACCCTAGCCCAACAACGTGTAGCCCAACAATGTTACCCCAACAACGAAACATGTGTAACCCAGTTGATGAGAATATGGACACCTACACGCTTTACTACTTATTGCATCAATTGTTTTAAACTCTCTCTCATGCGCCTATGGTGTGTAAGGGTACCTACGCACTTTGCGGTTAGCCGGAACGCGGTCAGCTGTCCGGTTGGTCGCAATCAAAAACATATAGGTACGAGAAAATAGTTCATATACACACTGCGATGCGGCTGCCGACCAACCGCTCCGGTCGCCCGGAGCGCTGCGGTCCAACTGCCGTCTGTCCTGACGGTTGCTGTACGCACTACGCGGATAGTGCTTGTTTGCGGTTACCCGTCAATGACAGTGCATGTGTTTATCGACGCTCGCGCATTTTGCTGATAACAACTGAATTCTCGCTTCTAAAACTAGGATCTACGTGGATACGCATGTTTCCCTCAACCTTCTTATTTTTTGGTTTTTGTGTTTATTTTCTTTTTGCATCGTATTTACCGTAAGTAAACGTATTTTTTTTCTTTTCTTCTACCTAAAGTAAGGTGGTCCTTATTCCTAAAAAAATATTTTTTCCTTTAATTGCACGGGGTACTTCTACGACGTCCATCTTGGATATGAGTCGCTTGAACCGCAAACAACGACAGTTTGTCAACCGTATGTTCCGGTTGCGGTTACGGCTAGCCGCCACCCGATTAACCGTAATCGCAACAGCATGCTACGGACAGCCGGACGGCTGCCCGTAACGCGGCTATCCGCTCAGTGCGCACGTAGCCCAAAAACGTATCGCTGTTGTAACTATTACTGTCTAAATACACTATGCTGAAGATACGCGACCGAAGTTCGGCATGATTACGCCTGCAATGCTGTACTGACGACAATATGTGTGTATGCCGAAATTACGTTGCGTTATTGCGTACAGCCGAACTTCGGTCGGGCGTAATTTCAGCGGCAATTCGGCAGCAACGTATTCTATTATAGCACACATTATACGCGACCGAAGTTCGGTTCGATTACCGACGAAGAGCAGCGGGAGGCAGGCATGCCCGCGACCCGCGTGTCCTCCCACAAGTGTGCGGAACTGAATTTCTGCCGCGTAAGTTCGGCACTTATGGTGTGTCATATCATCGAATCAGCCGCCGAACTTCGGTCGCGTAAATTCGGCATACCTAGTGTGTTTGGACACTTAATACAAATAAATTATTTACTCATATTAATCAGCCTTGCTTTTCATTCTATCAGGTCAAGCCAAGTTGAAAGTTTCAAAAAAAGAACGGACTCCTAATGAGTCGGGACAAAGCGTCGTGTACGCCAAGCAATTTTCACCCAAAAAACTCATCTTTCAGGATTTTTTCGGTACGACTTAATCAGTGCGAGAGGCGATGAGTAAAGTTTTTAAGTACATAATGTTTCATTTGTAATCAACAAACTTTGAGTTGGCCGAAATTTTGAGAAAACCCGGATATGAAGGTTATTAAAAATTGTGTTGATGTTATGTGGATTTGGGTTAAAAAGTTTGAAAGCTTAAGTCATAATTAAAAGATCAAATTCTTTATTTTTTTGCCTGTTACCATTGTTTTATAATAATAATAATTCTTCACAATTAAATATCAAGACTTGGCACATGAGGTTGTCGCCATGTGGGATGTTGATTCAGCAATCATTGTGCCAATAGTAGTTATGACCAATGGCATAAAGCCAAGTAAAGAGCCTCGACCAACATCGAAAGAGGCTCTCGTTGGGCGGCTGGTTCAAGTGCCTGATACAGAAAGCGGTACTTTCCGACATGGCGTGTATTGTTAAGAAGTTTCTCTCTCTGACCACCAGTAGCTTAGACCCTGTTCCTGATGCCGGAGGGCTACTATTTTTATATTTTTAAATATACAAGGTTAGTCAGAAAGGGGGTACTAATCCGAAAGGGTTTTAAAGTACCCAAAATAATGAAAAACTTTTGTTCTACAACTTTCCCCAAAAGTCAATAGTTTAAGAGAAATTGCTATTCAAAAATTTCATAAAAATGCTAAAATCTATCTATCCATATCTATCATCAGCTGTGTTTCACTACGGCATGACCTATTCTCGTATAGCTCGTGCCGACACGATAGAAGAAGAAGATCAGCTGTGTTTACATTTTAGGTCATATTTGGGGTCATGAATTAGAGACTCCATTTTCTGAATTCGTAAGTAACTAAAGTAGGCACGATTTTTTAAAAAAAAACTAGTAATAATGATTTTACATGGAAATAAAAATAATCGAATTTTGAAATTTTAACACCTGCTTCAAAACCGTCATCAGTGATACGTTAAGTGGCCTGCGTATTAGTACCCCCTTTCCGACGAACCTTGTATATTGTTTTTTTTTTTAAGATGTTATTTATTGCCTTTGACATTAACTCGATTAAGGCGATGGTGAAGTCATTCTAATAATTTTGTGCAACTCACATTAGGTACTCTGAACATAGCCTTATGTTCACTGAATAAAATTTGTTCCATTCATAGCCGGAAACGATGCAGTAATCTCAATATTAATATGCACAAACATACACACATTTGTCATACTCAATTTATATTGAAACACTTCTACAGTGACATGCCAATATTACATGGAAATCGGTACCTGAATAATTCATTTCATTCATTCAACAAAATGTCACTGTTCTATCGAAAAGGGAGACTTTAAATCATGCGCTAAATAATCACTGGAACGAATTGACAACATTTTAGTTATCACCGTGGGCCCCAGGTACCCGAAAGATTTTAACCTTCGATTCATGATTCATTTCTGCATCCGTACCCCAAGTATGAGTTTTTTTCGTTAACTACTGTAGTTGCGTCACGCCAAAAATGTATTAGGCTGCGTCTCTAGGCGCACCGTTCAATTAACGCGCGAATATTAGTTAGAAAAATTTTAAATTTAGGCTATATTTGTATGATAGTTTACGCACTAGATCCAACTTCCTTCATCCGATTTCTCTCCGTCATCCGTGAGTCGCCAATTCGGAAGAAATATTGACGGACCGAAGTAGCCGTAGTACTGTTTGTATAAACGCTTTCGCATTACCTCGGATTTAAATCGGACACGCCAAAGATGGCCCCTGAATTGCTTGGATTTGGATCAGCGATCGGATTAGTGCGTAAGCAATATCCGAATTCGGTCCGAGTTTTTTAAATACGTATTTTCACGGATCCGGCTCGGATGAAGTCCGTAACCGCTCTGACCGTCCAGGGTGCGCCGGACGTAGTTAAGTATCGTCACTCGTGGAGACTCATTTCATGCACCCCAATTAAGCACCAATGATAACTAACCAACATTGAGCTTTGCTGCGCCATGCTATGCTCTACTTTTAACCGACTTCAAAAAGGAGGAGGTTCTCAATTCGTCTGTTTTTTTTTTGTTTTTTTTTTTTTGTGTTATTGTTACGCGATATCTCCGCCAATTATGAATGGATTTTGATGATTCTTTTTTTGTTTGGTAGGCCATACTTTAGAGGTGGTCCCAAATAAATTTTATTGAAATTGATTCAGCACTTTTTGAAAAAATCAATAATAACAAAAAAAAATACACAAATCGTATATAGACGACGTTCTAGTTGTAGTGCTGGTCCGAGAATGTGTACACTATTATAATTGTAATTTGTGGCACTAAAAAGAATAAAATAAAAAAAAACTTTAAAAAAGTAAAAACCGACTTCAAAAAAGACTAAACGGAGTAAAATAATTATCATTTAATACAACTATCAGTTTCCGAAGTCGGTGTTCTACGCTGAAACAAATTGAATGCACCGACTTCTGAAACTGATAGTTTTATTAAATGATAATTATTTTACTCCGTTTAGTTTTTTTTTGAAGTCGGTTTTTACTTTTTTAAAGTTTTTTTTTTCAATTCGCTTCTCTTTGATTGTAATTCGGAAACAAACAAAACGTGCTGCGATGCGCTTTGTGTGGCTGCGCTTTGTTTAAAACGTATCAGGGATCACGCGATACGTGCTGCCTCGCTCCTCTTCGCCGCACTGCCCACCCCCTCGGTCTTCCGTCTATCAGTTACACGCGCAGCTCAAAGTTGTTTGGAGAAAAAACATAGCACTAGAAAGTGTGCTTAGGTAAGCATGGCATAGTTCAATGTTGATTAGTTACCCTAAATGTGTTAATATAATATAACATCACGCATGTATTCTCCGAAGAGTTGGGCAGAGGTGTGTAGTACACCATCATTTCGCCATTGAAGTCCCATGGAATAGGGGGCGAGCCTATTGCCAACAACCGGTCATAAATCCAGACTCCGGGCTGCTACAATAGGCTAGAAATAGGCATGTTGACAGCATCAATAAATTGCAAATCTAATTAGTCCGCCAGTTAGAGTTTAGAAAAATAATGGACACTTATTTTTTCTTTTGTTGTATCGATGAATATTTGGAAAGATAAAACGCATCAAAACTCGAGGGTGGGGGGCCTTGTGACGTCAGAAGCAAGTAAACATTGTACTTGCTTGTGACGTTTTGCCAATTTTAAAAGTGTCGTATGTTCGTCAATTTTGGTTTACGTAATAAAAGAAAAAATACGGGTTCAATATTTTTTAATAATCGAACTGACGACTAATTAGTTTTCTTCAGTCAAATGCCCTATTCCACACAAAAAAAACTCATTAACACTTTACCCGACTTGGGGATCGAACTCAGGACCTCACGCTCAGCAGCCACGCTAGCGATCACTAGATCAATGAGGCATCCTAAACAAAAGAAAGGGTGCTAATGTATTTATAAACAATGTCAAGAAAATCCCATTCTTTAAATGAAATAGCTTACCTTTAGCAGCTCTCTCTTCTCAGACCCAAGAAACGAAAGTTGCACCTCAATAATTTGTCTAATTCATTCAATAAATGTCAGCTACATTGAAAAGGGGTCCGAATAAATCTGGGGGTGTTAAATAATCAGTGAACCGGGCTGTCTACAGCCCTCCACGTCGAAGGTCGCGAAGTATTAAATTATTGCGAAGTCCGCCATCTGTGTGCGTCTGAAATTTGTAATTGAGACGTGGATTTTTGACCCTCTTGAGTATAGAGTAGATAATACGATTACAAGTAAGGGCCGTTTTTACCAACGTCGGATAACTTTGTCGTTTTGGCACAATTTCTATACGAAAGCTGTCAAAATATCTTCATTCGATTTCTGATTATTATTTAAGGGATCTCGAGCTAAACGGTTTAAAGTATATGTATAAAGGATGTCTCAGTAAGAGTGCACTTTTTTATTTTAAAATAGAAACACGTATTTTTTTAGAGAGTTCCGATATTTTTACTGGATTGTAAAGAAGACACGTTCCGATTAAGTATGGAATAAAATATCCGGCAAATGGCCCCCGCGGCTCTGATGACAGGCCATTACTCTTTTCATGAAATTTTCCCTGACTAGCTGTTGGTTCTCCTTTAATAAATAAATAATGTATGTGATAGGTTATTTCAATGCCACGCCTGAATGAATGAAAGCACGGCGACACAGTTTGCGGGCACGACTAACGCCATATCGCTAATTGCAGTCAGTTAACTCAGGGCTCTAAAATGACTCAGAAATTGAAATCCAATTTTTTTTTTTTTACTCTTTTTTCATAATTACATATTTATTGTTAATCTGTGTCACTAGATCACGCGGTTTGAAGGAATTACACAAATTCGTTTACACCTTGTAGAACCAAAAACACATTGCAGTAAGTATACGGGATCTCCAGCGAAATGGTTGTATGGTATACACGCCATAGCACCTAAATAAAACAATCAAAACATAACTCCGCTTGTTAACTAGGAAATTAACTATCAATAACTGTAACCACATATTTTTTATTACCATTAATAATTCTACTTATTAAACCATAAAAATCCATGAAACATTAACAAGCTCATTAAAGTTCAAGCTGTTGAATTTGTTCAGGAATAAATTCTACGTATTTACTAGTATCAAGTAAGTGTGTTTGACCTAGTTCTGACAGCCCTTTTTACGATGAGCTAGTGAAAATACGGATAATTGCAAAATATAGGAATCGGTATGTGATTTTTCAGTTTATTTTTTGCTCGCATTTGATCCTAGTCGCGCAGACAGGGTCTAAGGCCGGCCATACACGGGCAGCTTGAAGCAGTCAGGATCGACTGCTTGAAGCTGCAACTGCATAGTAAACTACAGCCTTCTACGTATGTACATACACGGACAGCACGAGCAGTTGCAACTGCTTCGGGCGGTTGGCGGCACGGCGTGCGGTCAAGCAGTCCACTGACTGCTCGAGCTGTCCGTGTATGTTTATCACTGGCTAACTGCTCGAGCTGCCCGTGTATGGTCGGCTTAAGATGGAGCACACGAATCCAAGTAACAGAGAAATAGAAGGATTCGTCTCTACCCCTCTCACATATAGGGAAGAAACGTTGTAACGAAACGTTACATGACTAATCATGTTTTATTAATTGATGTAGTTCAAAAACCTTAAAACTATTAATTAATTAAAATCTATTCTTAAAACTAAATCTAAATAATAACAATTTTAACTAAACCAATATTTAAAAATAAAGGAACACATTTACAATAAATTAATGTTCGTTCTTTGAGTATAGTAGGTATGCATTTCCGAACGCGCGGCGCATCTAGTCGTGTGGGGAGTTTTTTCATAGCCTTATAAGGTGATACGTTTGCGCAGCTCGGCGCAGTCGCTACTAAGCTGAACCTGAGTGCACGTATCAATTATCACTAAATCGCGTCCCGTTGAAGCGCCCTAGCCGAGACGGACGTAATAAGTTAAATTAGTACATATTAAGTAGTACTTAATTAAAAGTGAAAGTTTTAAATTCCCGATTCTGGGTAAGTTTTGAATAGCACACAAATAATTACTAACATAATATCATCTCATGTTTACTAATTACTTTTCTGTGTTTTTTTATGTGTAATTCTATTTGTTCACATTGTGTTTTTTAACAGCATTTAAATCATTCAGTTCAATATGGAACCGCTATTTAGATGCAATAAATTACGAAGTTGCTAATAATGCTTCATCATGCAATTCGGTTTTCTTCTACCTTCATATAAAAAATAATTAATAATGTAGTAATTTTTAAATTCTTAACGTTGCTTATGTTTAACTTAAATTTCAAATTTAGTTTTTTTACCCGACTGCGGCAAACCCAAAGGAGGGTAATGTTTTGCGGCTTTCATTTCTTTTTTTCTCAAGCTTGCTTTTTCTCAAGCTTGCTTCGCTTTATTCTTGTAAACTCCGTTCTGATAAGTACCACCGCGACAAAGCTACTACATTAAATTGGGTACTTTCCTGTTGTCGTCGGTGCTACCTACCCCAGAACGGAATATTAATATAAAAGATTCTAATGAACTGGAACGGTGGTTTCCAGGAACTACGGCCAGGTTAATACTGCCCAATTAACCTTCATCGTACAAGATTACGGCATACGGCGAAGAAACAACATCCGTGGCGCGCTGAGCAAGTCGCCCGCTGCACCTTCCCGCCAATCTCGCCGCGCCATCGTGCATCATCGGCCACCCACCATCTCCGGCCTGGGAGGACTGCTGCCGAATTTCTGCAGGGAAGTCCCTTTCACTGCAGGTGTGACAACAGACGGCCGTAAACCCACGACCTTACAAATTTTGTGTGCCTCCGCATAGTCGCGTATATATTTTTTTCTTATTATACGTTAATATTTTATTGGACACACTCGTTTTATTTTATTATAGACACCGTCCAAATTATTAGGTGGCAATAAAACGGGTGGAGGTTACACTGGCGCCCAATTACGTGGTTATGTCTGTTGTCGCTTCTGTAAGTAAGTAGTTAGTTTTTGTACGGTGAGTGGTTTTTTGTTTTGTGTAAAACGCTTTGTTTTTTTATTTTTGGTTGCAGTAACTGGGGTGAAGATTAGTGTCGTATACATAGTGAAAAAAAATTTTTTTTTTTTTCTTTTGTGGACCTTGTACTGTTAGTTGGTCTTGTACTGAGTACAGATTTTTTTGTCAAACTACCTTCACGCCAGTTACGTTAATTTTTTTGTGTTAAATTTTTTTTCTTCTTTTCTTTCTTTTGTCCTTCATAATTATAAACTCAGCGTTCTGTTAAGTTGATTGTAACAGAACGGAGTACTTTCTTCTTTAATTATCCCGTGTGGGGACGGGCTAGAATACAATACTTCCTCACCGCACGCTGGGCATAAACGCGTGTTGTAAGACTCAACAAAACCCAGTACAGTGGTAGATCTTTACGGTCCTGGCTAGCTACCACACTCACAATAAAGTCCGACGCCAAGCAGTTTACTGTGTACCGTCGCGTGTACGTGAGAGCCAGAGGGGTATAGAGGAATCTCTCTATATCTCTGTTACTTGTATTCGTGTGTTCCATCTTAGACCCTGTCTGCGCTTACCATCTGGTGCGATTAGGGCCAAGCACGAACAAGTAATTTTTTTTGAGGAAAAATTTTTTTACTTTGAAAAGAAAAAAATTTTTTTTTCAAAAAATTTTTTTTTTTTTTTTTGGTTTTTTTTTCCTGTGATTTTTGTGTGTGATTATTTAGTGTGCTATTTACAACTTTCATTGTTTAAATGTAATTTTTTTTATCTGTTTTTCGAAATGGACTACCCTACCAAATATTTATCGTTGCAAAAATTCGAGTTAGAATATTATGAGGTTGCTTTAAGAGGCGAAACACCTGCTAGTACTGTTGCTGCATTAGGTGACAGAGATGTAAGCTAGTCAGGCTTATCCGTTCTAGGATGTTTTGTGCTCTCAACTTGGTTCTCTTGATAATTTAAACGATTCTTTAGAAGTTTTAAATATTTTTGTAATAGCCTACCCTATTACATATTTTTGTCTTTGCAAAAATCCGAGTTAGAATGAGATTGTTTTAAGAGGCGAAACACCTGCTAGTACTGTTGCTCCATTAGGTGACAGAGATGTAAGCTAGTCAGGCTTATCCGTTCTAGGATGTTTTGTTCTCGCAACTTTGTTCTCGTGATGATTTGAGCAATTCTTTAAAACTGTTAAATAAAATCGATGCTAGTCTAGATTAGGGTACCCACTAAAGAAAAATTTTTTTTTTTGAAAATCTTCTTCTTAATAAATTTTGACTTTCGTTATATTTCCCCAAATACTATAAACGATTTTAAGACCTGTTTGTTACATGAGTCATTGACGTATATTAGTCATTTGACTCTCAGTTTCTATTAGGATGCGTCGCATATTTTTCATTATTATGTGACGTATTGTATGTTAGTATTTTGAGTGATGAGGTATGAATGAAGTGGAAGAATGAGTGAAAGGTTATTGTAACAAGTTAGGTTGCGGATTTTATTCCTACAAATAAAATCCTTCTGAGGGACTGGCGGGTAATGTAACGAAACGTTACATGACTAATCATGTTTTATTAATTGATGTAGTTCAAAAACCTTAAAACTATTAATTAATTAAAATCTATTCTTAAAACTAAATCTAAATAATAACAATTTTAACTAAACCAATATTTAAAAATAAAGGAACACATTTACAATAAATTAATGTTCGTTCTTTGAGTATAGTAGGTATGCATTTCCGAACGCGCGGCGCATCTAGTCGTGTGGGGAGTTTTTTCATAGCCTTATAAGGTGATACGTTTGCGCAGCTCGGCGCAGTCGCTACTAAGCTGAACCTGAGTGCACGTATCAATTATCACTAAATCGCGTCCCGTTGAAGCGCCCTAGCCGAGACGGACGTAATAAGTTAAATTAGTACATATTAAGTAGTACTTAATTAAAAGTGAAAGTTTTAAATTCCCGATTCTGGGTAAGTTTTGAATAGCACACAAATAATTACTAACATAATATCATCTCATGTTTACTAATTACTTTTCTGTGTTTTTTTATGTGTAATTCTATTTGTTCACATTGTGTTTTTTAACAGCATTTAAATCATTCAGTTCAATATGGAACCGCTATTTAGATGCAATAAATTACGAAGTTGCTAATAATGCTTCATCATGCAATTCGGTTTTCTTCTACCTTCATATAAAAAATAATTAATAATGTAGTAATTTTTAAATTCTTAACGTTGCTTATGTTTAACTTAAATTTCAAATTTAGTTTTTTTACCCGACTGCGGCAAACCCAAAGGAGGGTAATGTTTTGCGGCTTTCATTTCTTTTTTTCTCAAGCTTGCTTTTTCTCAAGCTTGCTTCGCTTTATTCTTGTAAACTCCGTTCTGATAAGTACCACCGCGACAAAGCTACTACATTAAATTGGGTACTTTCCTGTTGTCGTCGGTGCTACCTACCCCAGAACGGAATATTAATATAAAAGATTCTAATGAACTGGAACGGTGGTTTCCAGGAACTACGGCCAGGTTAATACTGCCCAATTAACCTTCATCGTACAAGATTACGGCATACGGCGAAGAAACAACATCCGTGGCGCGCTGAGCAAGTCGCCCGCTGCACCTTCCCGCCAATCTCGCCGCGCCATCGTGCATCATCGGCCACCCACCATCTCCGGCCTGGGAGGACTGCTGCCGAATTTCTGCAGGGAAGTCCCTTTCACTGCAGGTGTGACAACAGACGGCCGTAAACCCACGACCTTACAAATTTTGTGTGCCTCCGCATAGTCGCGTATATATTTTTTTCTTATTATACGTTAATATTTTATTGGACACACTCGTTTTATTTTATTATAGACACCGTCCAAATTATTAGGTGGCAATAAAACGGGTGGAGGTTACAACGTTAAGTGTCAACAGGCGATTATTCCGTCAATTTAGTACATAAATATTTTAAAACTTAAGGCTAATATCAAAACTAGGCCACTTAGTAACTAAAATAATATAAATATTTTTTGGAAAAATATCGTCCATATCGAGAATTTAGATTTTACCTTTATATATAGTATTATGTCTATGTATTGTGTGTAGTACGTATTTTGCAGCAGTACACCACGGACTACCCCCTCTATCTTATTCATTGTCTTCCTGTTTATCCAAAGGTTGTCTGGTAGATATCGCTATCAGCGATAAGACCGCCATTGTACCCTTCAATATATGATATTGTATAAGAGCTGTGTTACAATTTTGGTGTACAGTAAAGTATATTCTATTCTATTCTATACATTTAGAACGACATTTTTGTTCATGAGACATTCAAGACGCTTATAGCTATGTCTACACCCGTGCACTTTCATGTTCATCTTGCGTCTTCGTCTGAGGCATGCGTGAAGCGCCATAGCGCATGCAATAGCGCATGCCTTAATACTAGTTCGACAAAAGCGCATGCCCCTAGCGCACGCTAATCCGTCTATTGTATGTCGACTGACGACCGACCGAGGCGCACCGGTGTAGACGATAAGCTACATGCGTCTTATCGTAATCAATATTGCGTGCGTTTGACGCAAGAGGAATTGAAAGTTGAAAGCGCAAGATGAACATGAAAGCGCACTGGTATAGACATAGGTACTATATAATTTATTAGCATTTTATTTTCGAGCTGAATTCTTTACTAAACTTCTTCGCGCCAGACTTTAATGTGAGGGTGTTAGCTGGCCAGGCGAACCGTACAGATCCTACCACCAAGCGTGCTGGGTTGAGTTCTATAACACGCGTCTATTCCCAACGTGGGGTGAGGAAGTTTTATATTCTAGCCCGTCCCCACAAGGTTTAATTTACCCCATACTTAAAAAAAAAAACCATGATAAATAAATCGATGGTATTAACAGCTCTATAGAAGGACGCACTGTTGCGTGTGACCTAATTGCAGGGTCCAGCAGACCTTCAGTGGAAATATATTTTTTCTTTTTAATGTACGAACTTTGAAGTCGTTTTTTATGTGAATGTGTTTATCTGACTTTGGAGTTTATGTTTTTCATTTTGTGAATACAAAAGTTATGTATACATAATACCACGCCTGTATTCCCTGGAGGGTCGGGCAGAGCTGTATAGTACACCCTCATTTGGCCGTTATGATTAAGTCGCATGTAATAGGGGGCGAACCTAATGCCATCAACCGGGCGCAAACTCAGACTTCGGGCTGCTACTGAGAAATTTCACCCGGAAGAACCCAATAACACTTTGCGCGACCAGGAGATCGAATAGGACCTCTCCTCACGTTCAGCAGTCGCGCTTGGTAGCACTATACAAACGAGATATATAGTAATTATGTATATAATTTTGAATTAAATTAGTAAAAGTATTTTTTATTCTCCATCATCATAAAAAGTTCGCAGTCATTTACTGCTGAATAAAACTGCTAGGGGTGCATTTAGAAAGCCTTCACGAGTGCCGACGCACCCTAGGCAGCCAGCCCCGTTACCAACCTTACTGACTTCACCACGGCATGAACTATTGTCGTATAGCTCGTGCTGACACGAGAGAAGAAGACTGCTGACTATTGTAAATCTCCTAAAAGCCCTCTATAACGCACAGCCTGTGAGAAAATACTTATCTCCACATCTGCCAAACGGATTGGCGACGGATTCGCAAGCTGACGACGACGCGCAGCGGAGATGAGATGTGTAAGGCGTACAGTGAGCGGTGCCCACACCGCCGACTCTAGTTCTTCTTCTTCAAGTAAAAGAAGATACTGCTTTTGTTATAACAACATGACTGAGACGTCCACCTTTCATGTCAGATCGCACTAAACTGTACACACAGTTTAGTGCGATCTGACACTGAACTGAGCCGCGTGCGGCGAGCGTTGGATGTGAGCGCTCACATCCAACGCTCGCCGCACGCAGCTCACATCTCCACCCTAACCAGCACACATCTCCGCTACAGTCTAGCCTTTACGCATCTCCGCACAGTTTAGGTGTATACCCTAGCTAGAAAAACATCTCTTCTCGCCTCCGCTTCGGATATCTCCGCACCTCTCCGTTTTGGTGGAGTCTGGGCCTTACAACACGCTTCTATTCCCAGCGTGCGGTGAGGGAGTTTTATATTCTAGCCCGTCCCCGCACGGAGGAAACAATAAAATAATAAAAATTATAATTTTGCGATCAAGGACTTTAATAATTCTCTGAGGGGAAAGATAGATAGATGGATAGATATACTTTATTGTACACTAAAAAGAAATAAAACAGTAGGAATACATATGATTAAGAATAGTACAAATGGCGGTCTTATCGCTTAAAGCGATTTCTTCCAGACAACCATTGGATGGAAAGAATTGCTAAGAAAAATATAAAGGCAGTTTGCAGCGTACAAATATATAACCTAATAAAAATCGAGAATTAACCAAATAACTAAGCTAAGGAGAGCTGTATTCCGAGATACAGGTTTACACTTAGTTCGGATGCAGATGTTCCTAAGTTACAGAGTACCGTTAGCCTAATAACCTGATAACATAATAAAATAGTCTCCAGTGCTTTGTAATGTGTGTAATTTTTTGTGAAAATAAATATTATTATTATAATAATGAAAGGTACATAGTGTTTAGGAAATATATTTGAAGAATATGTTTTCAGAGGGTTTCACGCCTCAAGCTGCCTAGGAACTCAATTTTCCTTTAATTTAATATTACTACCCAAATACCTACGGGTCCTAAGATAATTTAATTATTGAGGATACTTAAACAACCTAACGCGATATACCTAACTTAATTTAATAAACGTAAAAAAAATACATAAAATTTGCTTCGCTGTTATAAAACAAGGCTTTTAGCTAATGAAATGTATGTATTAAAACCTTACAGAGTTATGATTTATAATTAAAGTAGCAAGTTTAATAATTATTTAGTAAAATAATTCCCGAGTTTTGGGTAATGTTAGACTTTAATTACATATTACCGGTAATATTCAAAGTGAGGGGGATTTGATTATATTATAGGTATACAGGGCGTTTCCGAAACTCAACGTCAAGTCGGGAAAAATATACATACATACATAAAATCACGCCTTTTTTCCATGGGGGTAGGCAGAAACCGTAGAATGCCACATACTACGATCCTTACATAATTCCTTTCGCTTCGTCCACGGTCATACATCTTGTCATACACGTACGCCGGTTGAAAGTAAGTACTACGCACCTGTCCTTTTTGAAGAACATCACCAATAACATCAATGTATGTCCTTCTAGGGCGTCCTCTACTGGCTTTTATGACTGTTAAGAGAAAAAGAGTTATATTTTTGCAACGCCTGCAAAAGTCAACTAAGTTTAAGAATTTGTTTTAAAATGATATTTAGGTACCTACCTACTAGAAAATAATTAAACATAAAAAAAAGTATTTTCAACGATTGGAAGAATCAATGATTTGCCAACTAACCTCCGGTTTCTGAATTGAGAATTCGGGATAAGCAATACTTAAGTAACATTTGAGTACGGAGTTGTCAAAAAATGACGGATTTTAAAGCATATTTTTGATAACTCCATACTCAAATAGGTACTACTCTAAGTTAATAAAACAAGGGGTGTTTCAGAATGAACACAGTACACGACAACTTACTGTCATTCCGTCAATTTTTTATCCTATTGAGATAAACTTTAATTTATTTAATTTTTTAGATAATAATGAACTGTCTGTTCGTCCCGATATATTTGACGCTGACTGTACATTTAGTTAGAAAAATACATAGTATATTTGAATCTTCTAATCTTTACCTTGTTACCTTGAATAAAATTTTCCCTCATAAATGTGTTTTTAACAAACTTCACGAAAATAAAATGAAAAGAAACTACAGTCATAAACTGCCTTTTTATTTAATGCGGCTTGACGTCAACGACTTTCGAGGGAATCTATATCTGTGGATTTGTTCCTACTGTTTTTTTTTCTCTCATACGAGTATCTGCTCGAGTTACACGAGAATAGCTCATGCCGTGGTGAAAAGATTGGGTACACTACAATGATACGAAAAACTAAATTCCGATATTCTTAATCCCGATTTTTGTAATACCGATTTTCATAATTCCGAATGGTTTAAAACTCCTAATATGACAATTCCGATTAATCATAAAACCTACTTTTATAAATCCTAAATTAAGAAACGCCTAACGTTTACAATTACGAATATCAAAATGCCGAGTTTCAATACACCTAACAATAAAAAGTCAGATTCAACAATAATCCGAAACATTAAAAATACGAATTCCGATTATTAAAATACCTATTAATTAAAAGTCCGAAATTAAAACGCCTAGTAAACCTAAATAGAAAAACAGATTAACACATAATGGTTCAACTTTATCCAAAGAGAGCAAGTTAATTATTCATAGGAAGGTAGAAAAAAAAACTAACGACAGAATCACTTTCCCTACTTATAATAACATAATTGTGGGAAAAATATTTTTCCCTCATTTAATTTTTTTTTCTTTAATCTCACCATTACGCATTACGCGCTTTTTTTAGTAAGTATATGTAACTAATCGGTTCCAGCACTCGCCGGCCGCTGCCGCGGCACGCTCGCTTCGCTCGCTCGGCTCGTGCGTAGAGGGCCGCAGTTCTAACCTAACCTAACCAACTGCTCACCTTTCTGTGTTATGTTTAATACTCTATTGCTTGACATAATGTTTATTGTTTTCGGAAAATTGCAAATCGGAATGCTGTTTTTCGGGCCAAAACCACATCGGATGTTTAATTCTTCGAACTTTTGAAAGTCGGAAAACAAATAAATCGTATTTATGTCATTCGGTAAAATAACTTTTGTTTTTTTTAATAATCGGTATTTTATTTTTAAGGAACTATCAAATTCGGATTTTTGAATATCGGAATATCCAAATTCGGAATTAAATATTTCGGAATATTTAGGTGTTCCCGAAAAGATTATCCAGTCAGCAAGGTTGATAGTGGGGCTGACTGTCAGAGTGCGCCAGACGACTGCACAGTTGCAGTGCACTCTATAGCGAATTCCATGACCCCGTCCATAGATCAGAATGAGGAACACAGTGGGTTTTTAGCCGGTAAGAGTCCGGCATAACCCTTCACCTTCCCCTAGGCGGAGGGTATACTGGAGGACATAATATATTAAGATACAAAAAATGGTACGCTGAGTAGGTACTTGTAATCAATGCACCCGAAAAATAGGCACGTGAAATATATTGATGATGATGATTCAGCCGAAAGACGTCCACTGCGGGCCATAGGCCTCCCCCGATAGGGGGGTTGCCATAATCGCCACGCTTGGCGGGTTGGCGATCGTAGTATGGTTGTTAAAATACTCAGAGAACGCTGCTGCACTAGAGCATGTTCTAGTGCTCTTAGTCGCATTTTACCCTTAGTCGTAAAACGAGACTAAGGGTAAAACCCTTACTGCGTATACACGTAGAAAGCGGATTGCCGGTGCCGATCTGTCAGCGGTTGTCGGTGCTGATCCGCGCAGTTAGACAGCGCAGGTAGTTTCTATACTGTGTGGCGAACCAGCGCCGATAAACACCGAACGTCGCCGACAAGTTTCGACCTGCACCGATCAGCGCTGGTAAGCCGTCATTTGTTGCTGTATTTGCAAGGGAATAAGGCGTATATTTGTTAAAAAATGCCAGCCCCTGCTTCTACCCGCTTCCTTTATGTAGCGGTTACCTGCACGGACCTGTACCGATAAGCGCTGGTAGGTCGGCGCCGGTTACCTGCTTTCTTTATGTGTACGCCCTTAGCCGCGTTTTACTACACCCACGGGAAGAAATAGTGCTATTCTTTACTTTCGGCACCACACGGAACTGTCAAATATATTGCCAGCCTTTAATCCTTCCATATCCAATGCTGATTGCCATATAAAAAAATGTTTTCCATTAAATGAAATCATAACTTCTCGTTTGAATGCTAATTTTCATCAATACTGTTTTCCAGCGTTGGTTTGTCTGTTTGTATTTTAGCTTTTTTTAAAGGATGATGATAATTTGTGGTGGTTTGAGGTTACGGACTCGCTGGTTAAGCACCGGGTTGTGGGTTCAAACCCAGTCAAGTACCAATGTACCTCTCGCTTCCGGCCGTGGTTCTGTCCATGGTCGGGAGCGAGAGTGCGTGGGAAGCCGTCACCTCCTTCTGCGAGGAGGTGATGGCTACCAAGGAGGGAGCGGAGAGGGAGAGAGAGGCAGCTGCCACTTTCCCTTCCCGCGTCAGACGCACCGGGCGCCGGAGGGCGCGTGACGATCTCCGGCCGCCGTAGTGTGTGGCCTGCGGGCAGCGGGTTAGGGGACCCGGCGCCCGACCAGTAAACGGCCCGAGAAGGCGGCACGCAGTCCCCCAAGCATCGTCACATCGGCCGGTCCTGTGCTTCTCGCATCCAACAGATTACCGCGGCCTTCACGAACAACGTTTTCAATTTCATGTTTGGTCTTAGTAAAAGTTGTTCATAATGATGAATACAGTGACCTGTTAAGAGGTTGTGCGTTATTTATGTTACACCTTTTATAGAAGAGGGTAAAGGAGTAAAAAAATGTTTAGCCTATCTGCTAGTTTCGTCCCTCTTTTTGGTTTCTCTCGGTTTTCCTACTGTTATGTTTACTCTATGCTTAGATAGATATAGATCAAGACTATCAACAAACCCCGATATCGGCTTTCCATGGCTTGTAACGCTTCTTAGAAATTCCAAGCCAATTTAGTTATCGGAAACCATACATGTATTCCGAACATAGTAATTCAAACCTCGAATAGGTACTAATTATTTGTACTAATTGTGTTAACTTAGCCGTCTAGGGATCAGAGCTTGATTTACGTATGTAAGCGTTCAACTAAGGCCTGTTTTTCACAGGCCCAGTTTCTGACCACCCAGTAGTCAGCAACTGTACATTCTGCTGTCCATACAGTACTGTCACTTTCCCGACGTGTTCTCGCCACTGGGTCTGCATAGGAGACAGCAGTACACAGCTACTGAATTACTAGTTCTAGTCTGGTGTTTCTGACCCATCTAGTTGCGTTCGTATGGAGCGAGTGACGACCCAGTAGCTGTCCTTGTGGGAGTGGGGGAAGGTCAGTGGACAGTAGAAACAAAAAAAAAAGAAGTAGCTGACCGACAGCAACTGACCGGTCAGTACTGGCTCAACTTTGTTTTCACGGACCCAGTAGCTACCAGACAGTCTCTCACTGTCCGCCAGCTACTGGGTCTGTGAAAACAAGGCTTAATCTCAACCACCCAAGTGTACCGAAAACGGTACGGCCGCCAGTGAAATAGTTAATTTAAGTTTGTATCATTCATCATTTTTGAAGTGAGAAGCATGAAATTAAATATTAAGGTTTCTGGTTACAAATAAATGTACGTGTGTTTGAGCGTTTTTGGAAATTCAACACCTAAGGGGCTGTAATAAGTGTTAAAAGTTTGTATGAGTAAACTGGTACTTTTGAAGTAAGGAGCATGGAGTTAAAAGTTTAGGCCTTTGGTGAGAAATAACAGGAGTTTTCAAAAAAAAAAAACATGCCCTTTTTCACCCCTTAGCGGTAGAATTTCCAAAAACCATTTAGGTTTTTGGAAAGTCTACCTCTAAGGGGTGAAAAAGGGGATGAAATTTGTTTGTAAGTTAAATTCATTATGTCAAATAATAGGGTTTCGGGTTAGAAATGAATGTACACGTGTTTGAAAGTTTTTTGTAAATTCAACCCCTACGGAGATGAAATAATAAGGGTTGAAAGTTTGCATGAGAAATCTGGTACTTTTGAAGTAAGACTACCACCGTCACAGAAGTATGGGGAGTAATTGACTGACTGGGCGACCGATCTATCAACGCACAGCCTAAACCGCTGGGGTTAGAAGATTGAAATTTTGACAGTAGGTACCTATAATAACGCAGGCATTCATTAAGGAAGGGTTTTTGGAAATTCCAACTCTACGGGTGAAATTGGTTGCTAACGTTTATATGAAAATCCTTATTCTATGGGGTTATTGACTTGAAATTTGGTGCAAACACTCTTCAAAGTAAATAATAAAAGATGGACTTTTTGGATTTCACTAAAAAGGGGCTTAATCAAAGTTCAAAATTTCACGGAAGCGAAGCTGCGGGCAGAAGCTAGTGTAGTATAATAGTACAATCTAGGAGTGTGTTGTTGGGCACTCGGACCGAGTGCCCGAGTGTTTCGACCCCAAACGGCTCGAAAATATAATTACTAATAAAGTTATTATATTTTCGCCGCTTGAGGGCCTCCGCAGCTGCAGCAGCAGCGCCAGAACAGCCTGCCGAGCTAGGAAGATGGGATGGCGCAAGGGTACCGACGCACGTTGCGTCCCATATCAAAGGCCTACCCATCTTCCATGGCATCAATGACATTCCGTCTGGTCTCTTGCCATCGTCACGTGGCAAGCCATTTGGTTCTAATACGGCTGGAACGTCGGCGATGACAAGAGCAGTAAAAGATAATTTGTTGTTGTGACTAAATGATGTTACAAGGACATTTTTTGCGTGAGCAAAGCCACGGGCACAGCTAGTCAAAAATAAAAATAAAACAAATACAAACATACGGGTTGGAAAAAAGGTTAAAAACGGTTGGCTGATAACCTTAATCACCGCACAGTTAACGACGTTTGAGCCGCGTGGGGGTTTAATCACCCGCGTTGACTTTTAGACACGTTTTTGCAATATATTGTGGACTATACTTTTCATACGGGTTTGGTTCATTCAATTTTCCAGTCCTGGGTGTCCTGATCGGAACGTATAACGCTGCTGTATGCGGTATCGGACACTTAATAGTATGAAAAACGTCTAGAGTGGTCTTTTGTTCCGTAGCAGGGGCCTAATTCTCCTAAAATAAATATTGATAAATCACAACCGAACCAAGACCGAACCGTTCATTCAGACAGTTCTCAATTTCAAAAGCTATCAAACTGTAATTATGTATGTATGTTTTGTAATTATGTAAATATTATAAGAATAATATAAATAGGAATTGTTTAGATTATGTAAATGAATTTTAATTCGATTCAAACTGTTTGACACAAAAAACAAAATCTATAATTTTGAAAGTTTTCGAAAACAAAAACTGACTGACGGTTGTGGTTCGATTGCCTTCGGCAACAATTTAGTTTAGGAGAATTGGGCCCCAGTATGCGTCAGCGGTGAGGGGCAAGCGCGGTGAAGTGGGGAGCGGATAAGTACTCCGCACAGCGCGGCGTCGTGCCCGTTTATTCGCTGCGGTGCGCGTCACGGGTCGACATGGATTTGTTTAAAGATAATTTAATAAATTAATTGACACGTCAATTTTTACGACACCCGTGGGAAGAGATAGGGGCCCAATTCTCCTAAAATAAATCTTGATAAATCACAACCGAACCAAGACCGAACCGTTCATTCAGACAGTTCTCAATTTCAAAAGCTATCAAACTGTTTGACACAAAAAACAAAATCAATCATTTTGAAAGTTTTCGAAAACAAAAACTGACTGACGGTTGTGGTTCGATTGCGTTTGGCAACAATTTATTTTAGGAGAATTGGGCCAAGGGTAGTGCTATTCTTTACGTCCGGCACCACGCGGAACCTAGATAATATCCCCCTTACACTAATATCAACACATCCTTCCCATCCTTGATCACTCCATCCATAACGCTCGCATACATTTTGTATTACAAAAGGTTTTCCTGTCATAAGGACGGCCTATATTTCACAACGGCAATCGATAGTCGTTCGGATAATAGTTAGAATGTTCTGAAAGACTACAATGTGAATTTCGTCCCTTTTTCCGATCGAATAATTTTTTAAGCGAGGCACTGAATCGGTCCGGTGGTCTGATGTGGAATAGGGACTGGTAAAGTTCTTTTTCTTGTGTTAGTTAGTAATATTGGGGTTTTTTTAGGTAGATGAATAAACTATTATCTAGTCTGCAATTTTAGGTATATAAATCCCGTGGACGGGCTAGAATATAAAATGACATCACTGTATGCTCGGAATTGACGCGTATTGTAAGATTCAAGAAAACCCAGCACAGAGGATTAATGAACTGAGGTACAGAAAGTCGGAGCAGACTGGGGAGATACACGCTCTAAGGCAATTGGATAAAAAATGGAGGGCCCACCGAAGTCGCAGAACAGGTATAATCAAATAAGTAATGACATCATATTTAATTATATTACGTTCCCCACATTGTGGGTTATTAATAGAAAGAAAGAAAAAGTATTTATTTTTCGCCCCAAGCGGACGCGCAAAAAAAATAAAAATACCTAGGTACAATATTTCTTAAAATTAGATACTTATATACAATGTGTTTGGTTGTGGACTAGCGATATTCTAGGTACTTATAGAGCAACTATTCTAGTACACAAATACACTACACACTAGGGTCCAATCCACTTCCTCGCTATTTGACAGCCATTTTGCTTTTTTGTTGAGATATTCTCTATGTTAAAGTTATGAAAATGTGAACCGATTGTATCATAATGGAAACGATAGACAATATTGTTGCCCTCCGAATAAGCCTACATTTTATAAAAATATTGAATCGGGTCTTCTCGCGTAAAAAACTTTAAGAGGCACAAAATACATTTTATCCTGCTCCGCCACTTCAGTCTACCCGTGACCACGGCCGGTGAAATTCGGCCGAAACGTCGGGATAAAAGGTATTTTGTGCCTCTTAAAGTTTTTTACGCGAGAAGACCCGATTCAATATTTTTATAATGTGTACAAATCGCGAAAGTTTAAAAACATTTAAGCCTACATTTATCTCAGTAGAGCAAAACTTTGAGGGAAATGACTTTTTTTGTACACACGTAGAGAATATCTCAACAAAAAAAATGGAAGTGAATTGGACCCTAGTGTGTAGTGTATTTGTGTACCAGAATAGTTGCTATATATGTACCTAGAATATCGCTAGTCCATAACTGGACACATTTTATAAACTTACGAGTATACTTATATAAACAAATAATAACCTGGTAATTCAAACACAAAATAAAAAAAGGTAAAAATAAAAAAACAACAATCTATAGTTATTCATTATTTATCACAGACTAGTTAAGGATACAATGTTAATATTTCTAGTCTATGGTGCATGGGTTACCTAGGCATCTAAATCTAATTACAATACAAACATATATACATTTTATAATGTTGAATTTGCGCGTCGCATAATAAACTTTATTCCTCAGATTTTCTTATTTTTCAACCGTTGTGGTTAACAAAAGATACATCCTTTACCTTCAATGTTTTCCTTTTGCTATCCGTATAGCGTGGAAGTCATAAAATTATTTATTTTCATAAAAAACCCTCAATACTTTAGAGCATTTCGAACCGAGTTCGATTCAGGATATTTTTCTAATTGGCCCTTAACAGAATGCTTTTTATACTTTCCGATCGCATGTAATCCAATTATTATGACTATTATTTGAAATTTTCCTGTTATTATGGAATACAAGTACTTATATTACCTTTATGTTGTCTATTGACATACGCAATCCGGTTATATGGGGGGCATTAAAGAAGCCTCGACGAGTGAAGATACAGTTAACAGCAAAAGTTTAGCTATTACTTTTTTGAAACTTTGTTCAATTATGCTTGTAATGATTATTTAGTCTGTTTAGTAGACAATAGTCTATTTTGTTAATTTGTTTATTAAATACTTTAATGTATAATTATCATGTACTTTCGATGTTGACTGTACCTACGTCCGGCGCACCCTGGGCAGTCAGACCCGCTACCAACCATGCTGACTGGCTAATTAGACGGCATGATGTATTCTTGCAAAGCTCGCTGGCAACCTTGCTAAGTTGCTAGTAGGCAATGTTGCCAGAGAAAATTAGCCAGTCCGGGTAAAACTTTATCCAAGTATGGTAGTAAGAACCAACTGTGGTGACATCTATCATGCCACATGGGAACTACGCAGCGGCTGTGTACCAGACTACAGCGGCATTAATGGCAACTCTTAAAGATGACGGCACAGAATCCTACATTGCCCTTTCAAAATGTAACACACAGATAGTATCATTATCATCGCCCAACATCAACCGCTAGGCAGTAGCCAGTCATTTGAACATTGAACATTGGCTTCCGAACGACTGCTATCATAAATGGTTATAGTCATGAACACCAGGTTTGGTATCAGTATAGTGATGACCGCCTGGTATGAGCCTAATGGTCATCATCTTAGGGTAATCCTCTTTTAAAAAACTCACGCATGGGGAAGGTTTCACACGCTAAATAATTACAGCCGCATAGACCGATCTTCCGGGTTAAGCCACGCTTGCCGAGGTTGGTCTGTGGATGGGTGACCATTTACCATAGCGAGTTTCCTCCGTGCCTCGGAAAGCACGTAAAGCCGTTGGTCCCGGCTGTCATTTGTAGATCTTTGACAGTCGTTACTGTTGGTCAGAAGCCAGAAAGTCTGACAACCAGTCTTACCAAGAGTATCGTGTTACCCAGTTACTGGGTTGTGGAGGTCTGATAGGCAGTCGCTCCATGTAAAATACTGATATTCAGCTGCATCTGGTTCGACTGGAAGCCGACCCCAACATAGTTGGGAAAAGGCTAGGCTGATGATGATGATGGGGAAGGTTTCACATAAACTGTTATCTATTTGTTGTAACTGTTGGTTCTCCTTTAATAAATAAATGAATAAATTAACTTCTCCAGGAAGTACACGGTATGCCATTTAATTTTTTGGGATGCAATCCTATCTATCTATCTGCTAGTTTTTGACCAAAAAAATCCACCAATGAACCTTGTCACAGCTTAAAATTCTACTCATAGACTCAGCAAAAAAGCTTACACCACTTTTTTATTCTTAATCTTTGGCTTGGTCGTGGTTGATCCTAGTCTCACCTGATGGTAAACAGGGCCTAAGATGGAGCACAAGAGTAACAAAGATATAGAGAGATTCCCTTATACCCTATGGCTTTCACTTACACACGACAAAATACAGTAAACTGCTTGGCGCTGGACTTTAATGTGAGGGTGGTAGCTAGCCTAGTATGTATTCTACCACCAAGCGTAATACTTGTCCAATGGAACTGGTAATTTCTTAAATGTTCATACTACATCGTATCGTAATCGTCTCGTCACCTTTAATAAGCTCTCAGCTAATGACTCAACGAACGCTCACGTAATTTCGACACCCACATATGAAACACGCAACGTTTTCCATAAAGGTACCATTTAGGTGATGGTGTATTGAGTTGTCAGTTGTAAATTTTCAAAATAACATACAATAGACACAAACAACTCTTAAATTTAATTTTTTTAATATCCCCGTCATTTTATGGGGCTGTAGACCCTTGTTAGCGATTATTAATTATTAATGCGGTGAGAAAGTGCTTTCCATAATGAGTCATACGAACGCAAACACGATGGGTCAAACAAGAAATAAAAAAAATATTAATTAAAAAACAAGACTGCGTAAAAAGGGAACTAAAAAATCTGAACTGAAAAGATGTAAACAAGACGTACTTCTAATCATAACTTACATAATTATAGTAAAATTTACGTAGGTTTGCAAAAAATCATGCTATCAAATCTTATCATGCAGTCGAAAGCCATGTATGTTTTTGGTCAGTAAGTTTGCGAATTACATAATTCGTAAGTAGCCTATAGCTATCGCACGGCTTAGACGAATGGATAGATGGTAAGAGTCCGGTATAACCCTTCGCCTGCTCCGGGCAATGGGTATCCATGAGGACATAGAGAAAAACCTGCTAAGTGCGTGTCGGGCCATGCGCAGTAATAGGGTTCCGTAGTTGCACAATAATGCAGACTAAGAGGAGGGCTTAGTCATTTTTCAATGGATTTTGTACGAAACTTTTACTTTTCCGGTTGGTCGACTATTAATCGTAAACTTGTAAAGCCTACTTAGCTGTGATAGTTTTCCTTTTAACTTCTTTGTATAGACTACTACCGTGAATTTTTACACATACCCAAAACTAACCTTTTAACTGGCAGTGGTGGTGGGGGGGGCACACTTAACTCTAACAAAAATTAGCACTTTAAAGCTTAATATTTCAGAAATGAATCCCTTAATCGAAAAATTGTGTTCACAAACCGGTAACATCTTTGACAGACCTATCCAACAACACCCCACATCATGGGATAGACGAGAAAAAAAAAACGATCCCCACTTTACGTGTACGGTCAGCATCAAAAGTAGCTGAACAGTAGAGTTTTTAAACTTGGCAATAATTAGAAAACGAATTGTTTTAAAACAAAAAGTTTAATAGATACTTAGAGCTGCTAGATATAGCTCTAAGTATGCCTTAAATTTTTTGCTTCCTATCAATTAGTTATCTAATTAATGCAAAGTTTAAAAACTCAAATGTTCAGCTACTTTTGATGCTGACTGTACCTACAGGAGATACTTACCAAAAAAAAATGTTTTTCATGATTTTATTATACCACTTTGTTGGCGTGATTAATATGTATATCCATGCCAAATTATAGCTTTCCAGTACTAAGAGTCTCTGAGCTAAGCTGCGGATGGACAGACGAACAGACGGACGCACATAGCGAAACTATAATAAGGTTTCCTAAAAACTTCCACCATTTTTTAGGGTTTCGTAGCCTGTTGGCTACGAAACCCTAAAAAATGGTGGAAGTAAGAGTAGCAACAGTCCGGCCACAAAAAAAATGTAAACAAACTTTTGATCATGAAACATTAATTTTGCTTTAAATCTTAGGAGTTTGACCACGTGACCGACAACCCATTATCCAGTGGCTAACATACCATAATTTGGCCACCCCAGTTCCTAGCATTTGCAGTATTCCAGTGGAATCATCGAGCGTGCTATGACGTAGTCGTTACGACATTAGCGCTGTGGGAGGTGAGCTTAGCAAACGAGCACATTAAAATGGAATCGCGTTGGGGGGAACGCACACTGAGATTGGGGATTTTATTGTCAGTGATAAAAGTGATTGGGGGAATGATGATTGGGTGAATGAGTTTCAAGTTGAGTGTGTGATTTGGAATATTAGGATGATTTGCTTTTTCTGTTATTATGAGCAGAATTTATTGTTATGAAGGACTATGCTATGCACGGGCCTTTTCTCGGAATGAGGGGGTTTAAGCTTTAGTCCACCAAGCTAGCTTGGTGCGGGTAGACAGACTAGCCTCAGGTACCTCTATAATGTGTCGGTTTCCTCAAACTCAAAAATCATTTATTCAAAACAGACTAGAATTACTTAGTTATTTTTGAACGTCAGATTTACAATAGGCAGCCCACAAAAAAGCCCTCCCTTCACCGCTTCCTAGTAGGTATTTATCCTGTGAAGAAGAAACGGCATATCAAACTCCCTAGCAACTCAGATCTGTCAGGTGAATAAATGGATTACCTGAATACAAATAAAATCATAACGTTTTTTACAATACTAAAATTATGCAAATCCTTTATTTAAAAAAGTAATATTTTTTTTTTAAAGTATATGTCAACTCTGTATGAATTGAGATAAATCAAAATCGTATCTAAATAATATAGATACATACATAAACCAACACATGAATGGTTTCCATGGAAGCCACATGTGCAGAAAAGAACTAGCGCCACACGATATTTTTCCTTCACCGTTAACGCAAGTCGTAATCAAATTCTATTCCGTCTATGAATTCGAAAAGTTAGAAGCGTGGTTCTGGATCGAACTCAAATCCTCATGCATAGAATGCAAGCGTTCAACCGCTAGGCTATCACTCCTGTAACATACGATCATCGTAAATGTTTTCACCAGGCTTGGTGAATACATTTACATGGGTACTGGGGCCTAATTCTCCTAAAATAAATTGTTGCCAAACGCAATCGAACCACAACCGTCAGTCAGTTTTTGTTTTCGAAAACTTTCAAAATAATTGATGTTGTTTTTTGTGTCAAACAATTTGATAGCTTTTGAAATTGAAAACTGTCTGAATGTACGGTTCGGCCTTGGTTCGGTTGTGATTTATCAAGATTAATTTTAGGAGAATTAGGCCCCAGTACTGCCTTACGACTGTTCACTGTACCCATTCCTAGGACACAATGAACTTAAACGCAATATCACAACAGGTCGACTTGTTTGGATGCACACTGAGTGAATTTACACGAACCGCTTATTGTATAATATCTCAAAATAATATTATTATCTGCATAATAGGTATTAATATGAACATACTTATAAAGTGCGCATGCTATTATACAATAGATATTTATATATAAATAATTTAACTACGCTATTGTATTAGGTTTAGACCTGTGGTAATAGTTGTATGTGTAAATAAATAAAAATAAAAAAATAACTTTCTGTTAATAAGGTAATTTACAAGCTGGTGCAATAATGCATTTAATACATCAGCTTTTAAATTACTGCCAAACTTAACCCTCGCAGTGCCCGCCGTCAAAAATAATTCCCAATCAATCAAAATCAATTTCTTTAATTTCACATAAACCAACACAGGCGCTTATGAAAAATCGATTTTAAGAGTTCCAGGTTCCAGTTTGTCGTTTCCTATGGAGTTTTTTTTTTTTTTGCCCTAATTATTTTGACAATATATCAGTAACGGTATACCTAGATGAAAATAATCATACAGAATTTGGTATCACCATATTTAACCATGCAAAGTAAAGATAAATACAGTAAAAAAACTAAAATTCAAAAAAGATGTAAAGTAAAATTAAAAATTAATGTTACAAAACATCATGCCATGTGAAGCCGGCAAGAAACTCCATGGTTACTCTTTTAAAATCAATATATTTAATACAAAAATAAATTCAAAACTCCAATGTGTCTGTACGCCAAACTTTACCTAACCTCTTGCCACCCTAGAATTCGCAAATTGCAGTGCCAAGCACTTTGCGGCCCTTTTCGAATGCTAAGTAATAATTATTCTAGCCAAACGATCTGATTATTGCTCGAGAAACACCCTGTTAATGTTATGTGTAGAGTATAAGGCAAGTGTCTTACATAATTATGAGTATGTGCCTTTTTGAGGACGTGGTAATGTGAGGTAGGTGGATATGTCAGGATTTGGGTGAAAATACTATTGCGTCCGATGGAAATTATCCCGTTGACTGTTGCGTGGTACATTTACATTTGGTTTTAATATTTTTCGTGATGTTAGGATTATTGCCGGCCATGGAGTTTCTTGCCGGCTCTTCTCCATAGGAAACGACTAATTGGAACCGTGCACCTAAATTCGCCTTTTCATAAGCGCCTGTATTGGTTTATGTGAAATTAATTTTTTTGATTTGATTTGATTTTGATTGAAAGAATAATAAATACTAAATCATATTGAGATAAAATGACATACAATATAACTCGAGAGCAAAATTATTCGAGCCAAACGATGTGGTTATTGCTGGAGAAATATTCTGTTAATTTTCTGAGAAAAGTATAAACAAAGTATGTGCCTTTTTGAGGACGTGGTAATGAGAGGTAAGTAAAGGTGTCTTTGGTTGATCGAACTGCAATCACTGCGGTTGATGGAAATTATTAGGTATAATGTCCCGTCGACTGTTGCGTGGTACGTTTACATTGGGTTCAATGTTTTTCATTATATAAGGGCCGATGAAAGAAAAATAAAACATGTCACTGTCTCCATTAAATTATGTTGAGATTAAAGTAAAAATTATCTACAATATTCGAGTGTAATAATTATTCAAATCAAACAATATGAAAATTGCTCAAAAAACATCCTGTTAATGTTATACAAAGGTTCCAACATTTTTTTTTATATTCATTGCGGTCCGTTTCTACGTAACCAGGCAGTTATTGGCGAAACCTGAAGGGTCTCCAACCAATTGAGGGGAAGTAAAACACTTAACCTAAGTTAACAACTTATACTATACTAACATCATGACTACTAGCAACAACAGTACCAAGGGCGACCCCTAGTGGGAGTCAGACCTCGGCCTAAGGCGTTGCAGACGGAGGATAAGGGGGAGAGACAGCTTGATGAGGGCTGAATTATCGGTGTGACTGCGGAGTCTAAAGAGACGACCGGCTCGTCGTCGGGAGAGCTCGGTGGATCGTGACCGGTGAGGTTCCTCCTCCATTATATGACTTACATGCTTCGGAGGAGAGGAGTAGAGAGTAAGATTCATAAAAGTCTCTTCCCAGATGGCGTGGGATAAATTTGACATTAAAAATGTTTATTTAACAAAAGCAAAATAAATATTATTGAACTTTAAAGGTCAATTGAGGGTTTAATTATCTTTTGTGATTCCCTCAGGTAAAGTGGGCGGCGTATTAATAGGTATCCGGAGCACGTAACAGTAATACCACACTTTTTTTATCTGTTATATATTTTCATCGCCATTATGCAATGTATAATTAAAAATATTTAACGGCTTTAAAGATATAGTGACAAAAATTGAAAGGAGTATGCTCTATGTGGTTTGGTCATGTTAAGAGAATAAGTAAACGGCGATTAACAAAAAGAATTTTTAGGGCGAATGTCAGTGGAAACTCCACTAAAGGACGCCCTAGAAGGACATACATCGATGTTATATCGGTGATGTTTTTCAACAAGGACAGGTGCGTAGTACTCTCAACCGGCGAGCGTATATGACAAGATGTAAGAACGTGGACAAAGCGAAAGCAGTGTATGTAAGGATCGTACCATATGGCGTTCTGCAATTTCTGCCTATCCTTATAGGATGAGCGTGAGTTTTATGTATGTATACATGTATATCGACTGTCCCAAACCAAATTAGCATGGAATGAAATTACTTTAAATATAAAATTAAGCTTAAATAAGACTTCATTTTATTTTTAAAAGCCTGCCTTCCTCGTTAAACAGAATCAAACTGATAAAACTGCGAAAAAGTACCACCTTGTGTAATATAAATAATAATTATGAAGCAAGTAAAGTCAGGTACAACCAACAGATTTGTCGCTAGCTCCGAAATTCTACATTATAATTTCCACCACAATAATAACACAGTACACAAAAAAAACCATCATTTATAATCCTGTACCAGCACCAAACGTACATTTGGGGCATAAAGCTGATTTATCCGGAAATTACCGGTTTGTGACACCTTCATGTCACACTAATGACATGCCGGCCGTAACACGTAACCCTGCGGCTGCAGGAGGGTTAGTAATGATTTTTTGAATAAATACTCGTACCGTCAACAAAAGATAATATTATTATTTTCACAATTAAGATTTACAATAGTGTAAATAAAATTAGGCATACAAGAATTTGAGCATGACAGAGTAATGTAACCTACCTGTACTAATGTAAAACATCGTATCACAAGTACCAGCACCTTCCACTAGAGTTGTACAATTTAATGCATTTTATTAAATAAACAAGTGCGAGTCGGACTCTCCCACAAAAGGTTCCGTACCTATTCTATTTTTTAGTATTTTGTTGTTATAGCGAAAACAGAAATACATCACCTGTGAAAATTTCAACTGTCTAACTATCACGGTTCATGAGATACAGCCTGGTGACAGACGGACAGGTGAACGGACAGCGGAGTCTTAGTAATAGGGTTTCGTTTTACCCTTTAGTTACGGAACCCTAATAAATGATGCTGTGACATGAAGTAACATCAGTTTTCGACTAAGAAATTAAAAAGAAATGGTAAAATAATAGTAAAATTAAAATACCATACATGTTGTTGTGTGTAATGGTGTGTGTGGGTATATGTGTGGAAGTAAAGAGTTATGTATACAGACAAACAACGGTATCAGAGCACTAAGCAGGCAATTGCCATTGTGATTGCGTAATTACGCTTTATTCGCAAGACACGCTAAGACAAGCGATGGCAAAACTTGGCTACTCAACACAAGCTTAACTTTGTTAAACTACGAATGTAATTAAGTAGTTGCCTGTATACTTATCTCTTTTGTTGACTGTACTGTGAAAGTTAGCATTATTTGCGTGTTGGGTTTTTTGGACGCTTTGCGGATGTAAATTGGTGTTGGGCCAAACGCCATGCATGGTACTATAGTACCATGTGGTTTCCAGCATAGAATAGGCTACCCAATAGAACACCAGGGGAAGATATTCCTAGAACTTGGCTTTCTGTAAGCCTTCAGTGTTTTTTTTATTATTATTAGACTTGGTCGTGTTCGACCCTAGTAGTTCCTGATGGTAATCGCAGACAGGGTCTAGACGGATCATACGAATCCAAGTAACAAACATATGTATAGAGGGCTTCCCCTATACCCTCTAGCTCTCACATACACACGACACAACACAGTAAACTGCGTGGCGCTGGACTTTAATGTGAAGGTGGTAGCTAGCCAGGCGGACCGTATAGATCCTACCACCAAGCGTGCTGGATTTTGTTGAATTTTACAACACGCGTCTACTCCCAGCATGCGGTAAGGAAGTTTTATATTCTAGCTAGTCTCCACATGGAGAGAAAAAGTGAAATCAGTGTCGTAAAATCTGTTAATAACATCAACCTGAGATCTCGATTTCATCTGCTTAGCGGCAAACTATGGCAAGGCAAACCATTTATTTTTGTCGTATCAAGACGAGCCATAGGAGAATAGCTCAAGCCGTGGTGAAAAGATTAGTCAGCAAGGTTGGTAGCGGGGCTGACTGCCCAGGTTAAGCCGGAAGTATAGATAGTTCAATTCACGAAGACGCGCCTCTACTACTCTTTGTCTATGTCGTTATAGTACAAAAGTGTGCTATTGTGTTAGTTCTATCGCTACAAAATAGTTAGATGTGTGTATATGTGTTACGGGTAAAGCCCGAATGGCGGGTACACCTAGGTTTACCCGGGTACAACTAGGTGCAACCAGTAGCAGTTGGGTAGAACTAGGTGTAGCTTAAATCGACGGAGCCCCGCTGGGCGAGGCTCCTATTTCTGTCTGCAGGGCTTAAAGTAACCTAACACGAAGGGGATGACAGGGGCTTCGGTCGCTCGCTTCGCTCGCTCACTTTAGCCCCCGTCATCCCCTTCGAACCTAACCTATCCGTGTCGGGGTTCCCCTTAACCACCGGTGTACGGGTACACCTAGTTCTAGCCACTATGATGAAGGCTAAACCTAGTTCTAACCGAAGATAAGTAGGATGCATTTAAGTTTAACCACATGTGGCCAGCTGCACCTAGTTGTACCCGGCTAAAACTAGGTGTAGCCGCACTTCGGCTATTAGCCGTAACATATGCACACAATATTAGATAATAATAAGAGATGTCTGCATTTGCACCATGCGACTACCTCTCACAAAAAGGAGTGGGGCGCGTCTTCGTGGATTAAAAGCACTGTACTTATGTATCGTTTCTCGTGGAGGTTCTATCCAGCGTCGTAGCGGATAATGGAACTCACGGTTAACTGTGGTCGTTTCACTCCAATGTATCTACAATATCTATTAGCTCTAACCTAAAAAAAAACCTAACAAAATCACCTTACAAAAGAATCAGTCAACAACTTTGCCCTAAAAAAATAATTCCCCCCTTTAAAAACACAACACAAAAGAAGTATAAACAAGCCTATATTATGATATTGCAGGGCAAAGCTCTTTGTAACGTGAAAAATTACTATCGAATGGCAGCATTTTTCACCTTTCGCTGTAGGAAATTCGCGAGGTAAACATGAGTTAAAATAACTGGATGAGGCTCAAGATTGATGTGGGATTTCGGGGTCAGATTTATGGTTGAGGATAGTCCACTCACATTCTGATTTTTATGTCGAGAATTGCTCATGTTCTGCCTACTCTATAATGTACAATTGAATTAGAAAAAAACTTAATTAATGCGTTTCACTCAGAGACTACCTTTGATGATCTTAAAATTCGCTTTCAAAACAATAATTTTACTGAAACCAATAAAGCAAAATTTCTTGGTCTAACAATGGATAGTCAATTAAATTGGAACGCTCATATTGAAAATCTCTGCAAGAAAAGTAGTAGCTCAAACTACGCGCCGTATAAACTTGCGCCAGTAGTAAACAAAGAAGCATTAATCACTGCCTATCATGGCATAGTTGCGTCCATTCTAAGATACGGAATAATCTTTTGGGGCAACGCTACAGACCATATCAGTGTGTTTAGGTCTCAAAAGCGTTGTATTAGAGCCATATTCGGTCTTCAATCCACAGATAGCTGTAAACCTAAGCGTTAAAATGCACTAGCGGCCAGCCGCAATACGGCGTGCCGCTTGCGGCTGGCTGCACATCGATTTTACATGAAACCGCATGATCTCAACGCACTGATTTCCGGCCAGCCGTCGTGCGCCAGTGCGTTGAGATCATGCGGTTTCATGTAAAATCGATGTGCAGCCAGCCGCAAGCGGCACGCCGTATTGCGGCTGGCCGCTAGTGCGTTTTAAGACTTACTTCCTAAAATACAAAATTCTGACATTCCGTCACTATACTTATATTTTTGAAATCGCATTATTTGTTAAATTAAACTCCCGTTTATTTCCCAAAGTGTCTCATGTCACCAATCGCAACAAGCGTAATGACAAATTATGTATCCGAGAATGTAAAACAATGCTTATGTGGAAAAGTATATTCTGTATAGCACCTAAGATTTTCAATAAATTTCCAAAGTCATACAATAATTTTAATAATAATTTGTTTAGAGTATAATTAAAATCTGAAGCATGAAAAATTGTATTATTCTATAAATGAATTTTTGAATAACCCTTTATTTTGTAGGTCATGTAACTCATTTGGAAATTTGCTATCGTTGCTCAGCTTTTACTTATGTAAAAATTAATTTGCACGCCTTATGTGGCAGAATATGTTGTGCACAATTACTATATTTAAGACCTGTTTTTAATGTAACTACCATATTCACTCAATTAAAGATACTGATTACACTTTTCCCAAATATGTTCGAGTCAACTTCTAATATAACCTGATTCGGCTGAATACCAGGAGCCCAATTCTCTTAAAATAAATCTATCAAGATTTATCAAAATCGCAACCGAACCAAGGCCGAACCGTTCATTCATTCAGCTTTTATTTTCAAAAGCTGTCAAATTGTTTGACAAAGTAAACAAAACCAATCACTTTGACAGTTTTCGTAAACAAAAACTGACTGACAGTTGTTAGTTTGCGTTTGACAACAATGTTTTAACAGAAACGTTTATCAATTGCAACTTAATCGTTTATTCAGACAGTTTTCGTTTACAAAAACTATCGAATTGTTTGACAACAAAAACAAAACCAAACATTTTGACAATTTTCGTAAACGAAAACTGCTTGAATGAACGATTCAGTTGCAATTTCTAAAAGTTTCTATTAGTAGAATTGGCCCCTTGGCCCCCAGTATTTTACACGGAGCGACTTCCATTAGACCTCCGTAGTCCAGTATCTCGGCAATGCCGATATCTTAAGGTTAGGCCGCTTGTCAGATTTTCAGGCTTCTTACTACCCGTAACGACTGAAGTAGGTATGATACCCGGCACCGACGCCGACGGTTTAACGTATTCTTCGAGGCATGGAGAAGTCTCGATGTATAACGAATGATTACCCATCCACGGGCTGCCCGCAGCAAATGCAGCTTAACCTTACAAATCATATGACCAGCGTGTTGATAAATAGCCATGAACCGCTCTGTCGAGAATACGAGACGAGGATAGCTCATACCGTGGTATATTTGTCAATCAGCAAACTTGGTAGCATGGATGACTAGCTAGGATACGAACGTATTGTTCTGTAGTTTTCGGAACATTCTGAATGAATGTTTTACCTAAATAAGTAAGAGTAGTAGAGCTCCTTGTGAAAACGATTAAACTGGACGTGGACGTTTCCAAAAAAAGACAATACCCGCGTAGTAGTCATGTATGCGGGGTGCATTAGAGGCTTCACGAATGACAATGCTTGAGTACATCGCGCACCTCCTGCTACCAAACTTGCTGACTAGCCAGCTAATCTTTTCACCACGGCATGAGCTATTCTCGAATATCTTGTGCTGACACGAGAGAAGAATATTTTCTTTTTTTTATTATTTCACTTGTTCGCGCTTTACCCTCGTCGAACCTGGTGGTAAGCGCAGACAGGGCCTAAGATGGAGCACATGAATCCAAGTAACAGAGATATAGGGAGATTCCCCTATACCCCTCTGGCTCTTACAAACACACGACGGAACACAGTCAACTGCTTGGCGCCCGACTTTCATGTGACGGTTGCTAGCCAGGCAGACCGTATAGATCCTACCACCACGCAAGTAATATCACATTGAAAAAACTGACTATCGACCATTTACTTCAATTCCCGTATTTCCTACTTTGTATTCCCCTAAGAGCAGAAGGAGGTGTACAGCACACCCTTATTTCGCGGCTATGTTTAAGTCCCATATAATAGAGGGCGATCCTATTGCCATCAACCGGGCACAAATCCAGACTCCGGGCTTCTACTGAGAAATTCTACACGGAACAACCTAATAACACTTTTTGTGGTATGTTGGTACTAAAAAATAAATAAAAAATCAAAACAAATATAAAATACGTACCACCAAACCATATATTCGTCTCTAGATCCATGTACAACCATGATTTATGAAACCCACGCCCTGAACATTTCAATTAGGAGTTTGACGAGTCACTCCAAACCGTTTGTATTGATTTATTTCAGCCAATCGCTTTCTTATTTACTTGGTAATGTCAGAAAACTTTGGCATATGCCATTAATTTATATGATTACTTAAGAAGTTAGTAATAACAGGTTTGTTTACTTTATTTATTTATTTGGTTGAAATATGGTACACAATGTTTTTAAACTTTCGCGATTTGTACACATTATACAAATATAGATTCGGGTCTAGTCGCGTAAAAACTTAAAAAAGGCACTAAATACCTTTTTTTTATCCCGACGTTTCGGCCGAATTACACCGGCCGTGGTCACGGGTAGACTGAAGTTGCGGAGCAGTTGTCATCTTCGTGAAGCAAAAGTATTTTCATCTACCCTCACTCGATCTTGATTTTTATTTTAATTTATTAAGTTATCGTCGGTACTTCGAGATTTAGTGCCTTTTTTTAAGTTTTTACGCGACTAGACCCGAATCTATATTTGTATAATATGGTACACAAGTTGTTACATAAGCAATAGACCGAGACATATTTCACCAGTGATATAGGCATGCGTAATATTAAATTAAGTTACACATTTCAAATGAATTAGATGAAAATGAAGAAACAATAAAAAAATAGAATTAAATAATATTATACAAGGTGTAACATAAATAACGCACAACCCTTTAAGGGGTCACTGTACTCATTATTATGAACAACTTTTGCTATGGGACAAAATCTGAAGTCGCGAAAAAAAATCAGCTGTTCCCTACATTTTGACGAGTTATGCGAACATAAATGTTGGGAACAGCAGATTTTTTATTTCGCCTTTTCACGAATTCTTTGAATAGGTATTTCTTTTCAACAATATACCTACATACAATATTTGATTAGAACCCCCTTTTCGACGAACTCGCTCGTGCCGACACAAGAGAAAAAGAACGAGATACGGCAGTCTTCAATCTTCTTACCAAGAATATTCCTAAAATGATTTCTTATTATTATTGTAGCGCATATTTTGCACAGAGTAACATCTAAGTATTTTTCTTATTTACTAGGAAACGTTAGAAAACTTCTTGGCATGTGCCATTCATTTATTTATTTCCTTGTCTTGGGTTTCGCGGTAAATTTTTTATAACAGGTTGCGATGACGTTCGAAAATATTTTTGTTTACCGGAGCTAAAAATACACCATATTTTTTTCCACGGATTTCATAAAAAATAGGTTTACGCCTAATGCAGCATTATTAATAAGCATATTTCATTTGCAAAATAAACAGCAGCATTATCCTTATTTTAGAAAACAGTTTGTGTAGTTCACTGATGCCATTCTGTAAGAAACCCATCTCAATACGGTTAGCTCGATATCCATAATGTCACAGTATAGATAATCGAAGCAAATAACACACAGATAATCGACAGTATAATCAATAACGCGTAGTTTTGTTATCCACGCTGTGTCACGACAAGTGTCTAATTGACAGTCGCGATCGAGGTGAGATTCTTACAGAATTGCACTGCTGGTCTGATATCCTGGGAATATTCCAGGAATCAATAAATAAAGTAAATAATCACTTACTTGACTAGCTCGTTGGTCTAGTGGTCTCAAGCGCGACTGCTGAGCGTGAGGTCCTAGGTTCGATCCCCAGGTCAGGCAAAGTGTTATTGGATTTTTCCATGTGGAATTTCTCAGTAGCAGCTCGAACGCTGAATTTGTGCACATAACAGCGAAATTAAGGTGTGCTATATACTTAAGTATTACCCTTCAGCGAATACAGGCGTCATGTTATCTATATAAATAAAAAGAAAAGTTCTGACTGACTGACTGACTGACTCATCAACGCCCAGCCCAAACCCTTAGACTTAGAAAGCTGAAATTCTGCACAGAGGTTCCCTTTATAATGTAGACAAGGAATAAGGAAGGATTTTTCGAAATTCAACCCCTAACGGCCTGTTCACATCTCCAAGTCATGACGTCGTCAACGTGGAACAGTGCGGTGACGTGGCACGGTGCGTTGACGTAACGTGCAAATTTACATTACCGTATCGTAAAAATGCGCGTCAGGATCATTGTTAGATTTATCGTTGACCATTTAGATCCTGAATTTTAAGAAGAGAAACAGTAAGGTATGGTTTTAAAGTATTGGAGCACATAGACGGAGCGCATACGTGTGCGTGCTTGCGGCTAGAGGCGGAACGTGGTACGATACGGTAACGTAAAATTGCACGTTACGTCAACGCACCGTGCCGCGTTACCACCGTTCCACGTTGACGACGTTGTGACGTGGAGATGTGGATAGGCCCTAAGGGAGTTAAATAGGGTATGAAAGTTTGTATGGAAAATCGTCACTCAACGGGTTCAAAATTTCCCGCAAGCGAAGCTGCCGGTAAAAGCTAATGTTAAATAATTACGTATCCCATCTCTCAACGTCTAAAACATAAAACAATAACATAATTAAAAAACAATTTCCTGACACCCGTAAAACGATAAAATAGCACTCAGACTCAGCGCCATAATTTTCATCAAAATGGGGCTTATAATTTTATATAACACTAAAAACTAAAAGGTTGGCTAAAGGTAATTGTTTACGAATGAACCAAGATAAAGTTTTAATATCAAAGCTGTCTAAAACAGGGCATTGCTATTTACACGCTCCGCCAAAGGGCAGCTAGCGGTTTTGTAACAGGGTTGTCATGAAATAGAAAATATATAATTGTAAATGCATAGAACGAAACGACAGACTTGAAATGGGGTGCAATGGGGAAGAGCATTGCGTCCAGTTTCCCAAATGTCAACTACATATACTTATTGGTATGTCTACACCAGTGCGCTTTCATGTTCATCTTGCGCTTTCGTCTGACGGACGCCTGAAGCGTCATAGCGCATGCCCTAATGCCAGTTCGAGGCAATCAATATTGCATGCGCTTGACGCAAGAGGAATTCAATGTTGAAAGCGCAAGATGAACATGAAAGCGCACGGGTATAGACATGCCATATCATGGTAGGTAGGTGTTGTGTCGCATAGCTCAGGTTAACGTTAAATTTGTAAAATCCTTTAAAAACTAATTTGGGCCTTCTCCATTTACGACGGGTAAGTGGGGAGTGCTCAAATTAGTGTCCTCGACCTACTCTGTTCCAAGGTTTAAACTGAGCATCCCTGAACGTTCTTGTCGTTAAATAGGGTGCATAAATATGAATAGATTATAATTATAGTTTCTAGTTTTAGGATCTTCCTGTGGTTTTATTAATTTTTCGTATTTTACGTGGAGCTCAAGGCGGTTGCGCGCTCGTGGTATATGTAGGTAATGGCGGCGCCGACGCGGCGTCGCGAACTCACTCGATCACGTAGATTTTGGCGAGATTTTGATACATTCGGCCCAAAATCCTGCAGTAGGTATGGTGAATACGTGTAGTTAATCATAAAATTGTATGTAGGTGGAGCTGCAGAAGAATAGTATGTCTTTCTCTAAGTAGGTATACTTAATACGATACAACTAAGAATAATTTCTTAGTTGTATTGTACTCTAACTACTTAGAATCATGTATCATGTTATATCATACATCAATGTATGGGTGTCCGGTAGCAGATTTATGTTTTTAAAAGTGAATAACTCAAAAGTTATAAACAGTGCGGGGGGAGGGTGGCGCCATTCGAAACACCGGGCGGATTTCTCAGTCACAATGCCGCAGTAGTCAGGAGAGCATCGTGCTTACTTTATTGAAGCGTTTTTTAAGAGTGGCGATTCTTACGTTCGTGCTCGCCGACAATTTTGTTCTGTATACGGTTCAATATACGGTGTACCGTTTACCCAGTGTACCGTTCTCGGTTCAATAAACGGTTTCGGTTCGGTTCAATGTACCTGATCAAACAACCAATGGCAGTCGCTAATGGAAGTCATTCACACTTATTGCGTCAACGTAAAGATCATTTTTTACTGCAGTACTAATGAACTGTCGTGGTCTTGAAGTCGCACTCCGTTCGGAAGTAATCGGTTTTACGAAGTTTGCCAATGTGACTTCTTAGTTGTGTCGCACAGTCTTACTGTACTTATTTATACTTCCTAAACTAGACTAGACTTAATAGACTAGCCTGTGTTTTTGTTACGGTAACAGCTGTGAAAATGTAGCAAACACACGGGCTTAATTTTAAAAGAAATGAAAAATAGAAATGTTTTTGTTTCGGCATATAAGTCTGGAATTGTAGGATTTTAGGTAAACTGCCGTAAGTTTGACCCACCCGATGGTCTGCGGGATGCGGGATGGGAGCGAGTAACCAATCGCCTCTTAGCCGCCAGCAGCGGGATAACAGCGGACTGGCTAAAAGGCGTGTTGACAGCATCAATAAATTGCAAATCTAATTAATCCGCCAGTTAGAGTTTTGAAGAATAATGGACACATATTTTTTCTTTTATGAAATCTATGAATATTTGGAAAGATAAAACGCATCAAAACTCGAGAGTGGGGGCTTGTGACGTCAGAAGCAAGTAAAAATTGTACGTGCTTGTGAAGTTTTGTCACTTTTAAAAATGTCGTTTCTTCGTCAATTTTGGTTTACGTAACAAAAGAAAAAATACGGGTTGAAATTTTTTTGATAATCTAACTGACGGACTAATTAGATTTTTTCAGTCAAATACCCTATTGGTCGAATCCTTCTCCTCCCGCGTCCCGCAAACCATTGGAAAGGCCAAGCTTACGGTAGTTTAAAGTTTGGAGGAGCGAAGGGAAAAAGTCCATGATCGATGATCGTCGCAACATTCCCATATTTCTGACAGGCAACTGTTTCTTTAAGCTTTAAGCAATAGATACCCTAACAAAAGATTGCATTAGAAAGAAAAAGTAAAGTTTAAAAGATGTAAACAGTACTTTATCCATTCACAAATTCACACAACGTTTTCTCTTGGAAAAACAGATTAAACAGCCTAATAAGCTAAGTAGCAACCCTATTAATTTAATCGGGTGCCTACTAAGGAAATGAGCGGGAATCTTGTACAAGGGTTAAAATAAATTAAAACGTTCAGCTTTGAAACGAATCACCCTGTGTGTATTACCCTGATGATGAGAGGGTTGATTTTTAGATACACTTTAAGACTTTTTTTAAGGAGTGAGATGGTGTTTATGACAGCAATTTTGTTTGTACAAGGTAAGATAGGAGCGATAAGAAGATAAACAAATAAAATATCTTCGTCTAGCATACGAGGTTGTCGAATATGGTTTCTAAGCGAAAAAGCGGTATGTCAAAAAAACTTAAAGTTGATTCTTATGGCATCGAATAGCTTAAAGAAATACGTATCCAATGAAGTAAGCCAAATAGCGGTATCTTATGTGAAACATTCTCGCACAACACAAAAAAAAATTCAAAATAAGGAAACTATATTTACAAAAATTAAATTTTCTAGAAATTAGCTTTCCCTGAGATACCGCTTTTGGGTTTAGCACAGCAGAATTAGAATAATAGCCAATAGCCTAATAGCCAAGAGCCTCGATCAACATCTGATGAGGTTCTCGTTAGGCAGCTGGACCAAGGGTTTGATTCACAAAGCGGTACTTCTGGACACGGCGTGTATTGTTAGGAAGTTTCTCTCTCTGGAGCCCTGACCTGTAGCTTGGACCTTGTTACCGATGCCAGTGGGCTACTATTTTTAAATGTTTTTATTTTTCATTTGAATATTTAAAAATGTACTTAAATATTTGTAAATGAATAAAGAGAATAAGAATATTTATTTGCGAAAAACATTGTACAATCACATGGTGTTTTAGAAAATCGGTAGATCGTGCTGCATTTTTCACCGTAATATCGGCATGCAAAATATCACAAAGCATGTGAAATATTATTGATAAATTATCAATTATTAACAATTAAATAAGTACTAAATATAAATTAAAATTCTAATCAAACATTATATTATACTTATTAATCTTGACATGTATATTTATATCAATAACAATTTTCTAAATATTACTTAATTAGCAATATTTATAATAATATAAACTAAAGACAACCTATTACCTAAAGATAAACTGTTTACTTAAAATATTTCATCAATAGACCTCCAAAAACATAACAATTTACTTTACCGACTTTACAACTTAGACTAACGTACAGATAAAAATAAATAAAGTATTTACAGCCAACAGGAAACTAAAATAAAACTTCTCATTCCAATATTTCACCGCAATGCCAGAAAATACACCCTGCAAATATAGTGATATACGTCGAATAGACGTAGTCATACTTTATACTAATATACGTGCAACGAATAGCAGACCGTCTGAGTTAGTGTAACTGAAACAAAATGTATTGAACTGGGGGGTGTGAAGATTATTACTAGGTGGGGTTGAATTGCTGAAGGTAGGGTAGTTCTGTTAAAAGAAGGAAGAAAGAATGGCAGAAAATATATACAAACACGACGAAACGACGCACAAAAAAGTTTAAAGAAAAAGAAAAAAAAGAAAAATATCTGCTGTTCGGCTTAGCCTTTTCCCAACCGTATTGGGGACAGATTCTAGACTAACCAGATGCGGTTGTCTACCAGTACCCCAAGTGTGAGTTTTTTTCGTTAACTACTGTAGTTGCGTCACGCCAAAAATGTATGAAGATTTAGGCTGCGTCTCTAGGCGCACCGTTCAATTAACGCGCGAATATTAGTTAGTGAACAGTGCGCCTAGAGACGCAGCCTACATTTTCATACATTTTTGTCGTGACGCAACTACAGTAGTTAACGAAAAAAACTCACACTTGGGGTACAGTTGTCGAGTTCAAATATTGAAAATCGTTAACTTTTTGAGCACAGGAAATAACATATTGTGCAAAAACTAATCAAAATTAACTAAAGCTACTAGCGGTACCAACAAGTATATGTTTTAAACAACTGATTGTCCAAGTTTTATGAAGTTATACTTATGTTTTCTATTTTAAATTTATTAAGAGGAGAGTCCTTAAGAAACACCTGAAAAGGCACTTACTGTTTTCGAAATTTCTATAAACTCTCCGCATGGAATTACGTAAAAAAAATAATGAAGAACCTTAATAGATGTGCCAACAGTTTCACCGCGAGATATTTGCGAAATCATCATTAATTTCGAGAAAAAAAAATGTTAAATTCCCTCAAAAACATCTAAATCGACCTTTTCTATTTGCAGAATTTACTTAATTTTAAAGGAATATATAAAAATCTATTTAGTTTAATCGTGACACGAAAGTATGAATAACACGTTTACCGTTTTATTATTTTAATAAATTAAACCAAATGAGAGTAATCTACGTCTCAACATTGTTAATTTTTTACGGAAATTGTTTTCCGTTCCCCATACATTTTAGTATGGAGCAATACTCTCCCGTAATTTGTTTTATACAAGAGTACGCACGCGAAAAATTTTCAGTGCCATCCTAGAATCCAAGGTGACAGCACGTCCGTTTGTAATTCGAGCCGAGCTCTCAAAACGTCTACGCACAAGGCATAAGGGTGGGTTGCGAGTGTCGTGACATGACTGCATTTTTTCAATCTTCGAACAATAAGACAGACGACTCGGACAGTGACCGAATTGACACATTTTAATTTAATTTTTTTTTTCACTGAATATTCGGACACCATCAAATTATTGAAGCTTTTTAGTACAGTCAGATAAAAAAGTTTTAATATGTGGCAAAAAAAGCGTTACCAAAACTATTTGTGGCTTTAAGGTGGCATCTTTCGGTAATAAATAGCTTTGTGGACTCACCACTTTGAACTGCACCAAGAGTATTCCTCGAAACGCACCAACGATGAAACATAGAGAAGAGCATGAAGGATTCGTAATGAATTATATCGATAAACGTTTTAAATTCAGCTGCATTGTGTATTTATTAAAACTACTGGGAAAACTGCAACTAGGTGCTTAAGCGACTTACCTCCGGTTTCTGAATTGTGAATTCTAGGATAAGCAGTACTTAAGTAACATTTGAGTACAGAGTTGTCAAAAAAATGACGGGTTTTAAAGCATTTTTTTGACAACTCCGTACTCAAATACTACATAAGTATTGCTTATCTTGAATTCTCAATTCAGGAATCTGAGGTTACTACTTAGCCCAATAATGGTAAAAATATAGGTTTTGAAATTGAATCATTTGTCGTTTTCAAAAGTACCAGGGTGACAGAAATGAACAGAAAATGGGCGCCTAAACGATGTCACTAAGTTGTGCACCAACGATTAAACACAAACCCCCTTATTACAAAAGATGGTCTAAGAAAAACCTAGGTTTTACAATAGCCCCGTATCTTTTTGTTATATGACATAAGAAAGTGATGGGTATATTTTAAACCTGGGTTTACCTTAGTCTTGGTTGAAACCATCTTTTGTAATAAGGGGGAAAGATGAATATAAAGTATTCGTTATTATTCTTATATAAAATACTAGCTTTTGCCCGCGGCTTCGCTCACGTTAATTTATAATAAAAAAAAACGAATCCCTAATTTTTTGATCCTAAAATATAGCCTATAGCACTCAGGGATAACGTAGCTTCCTATTGGTGAAAGAATTTTTGAAATCGGATGAGTAGTTTCAGAGATTACCTCCTACATACAAACAAACAAACAAAATCTACCTCTTTATAATATTAGAATAGACGATAGAAAACTTAAAACTGTCCTATATATCTTACCTTAAAGGTCACTGTCACTTAGTCAGATCATCTAAGCGCCTATTTTCTGTTAATTTCTGTCACCCTGGTACTTTTCAAAACAACAATTGATTCAATTTCAAAACCTGTATTTTTACCATTATTGAGCTAAGAGTAACCTCCGGTTTCTGAATTGAGAATTCTAGGATAAGCAAGCAGTACTTAAGTAACATTTGAGTACGGAGTTGTCAAAAAAATGACGTATTTTAAAGTATCTTTTTGACAACTCAGTACTCAAATACTACTTATTTATTTATTTATTTATTTATTTATTTCACATGTTTCCCTTGCCATTACAGATAGTAAATCTAATGCGACAAGGTAACTTAAAAACTTAAAATATATTAACTTATACCTTACATGCTAAACAGTACGTGGCCCTTGTGAACTCACCCAGTGTACAGGTGAATATGTCTATGGCATCCGCCACCGTGTTGAGAGTGCGCAGCGCACGAGTCAGCGGTGCGCGCCCCAGTAGGTTAGTGCGCGCCCTCGGCACCACCAGCAGCTGCGGCTTGCGCCGCCGCTCCACGTATCTATCCGGTATATTAAACCCTATTTCTGATAGTATACCTGAGTTTTGTATACTACCTCTTAAAACTTTGAAAAGATACGTTGCCAGTGTCACTTCACGTCTAATTTCTAATTTGTAGTAGCCCACCATACCGAGACAGAATAGGGTAGGATACAGTAACGGGTATCCCGGGTATCTCCCATACAGCTTTAAATAAATAAATCTGACGAATTTGTTCTGTATCCGTTCGAGCATATTTTTGTATTTTAATTCACTCGGGCTCCAGATGGCCGCATTATATTCTAGATGACTCCTCACAAGAGCCTCATACAAAGCCCTCAATGTACCGATGTTTGTGAAGTCATTTGCCTGACGCAGCACAAATCCCAGATTCCTGTACGCCTTTTTACAAACGTGTACCACATGTTTGCGAAACTGCAGATCACTGGTAAACTGAATACCTAAATCCTTAACCTCCATGACACGCTGCAGCGGCTCCCCGTCCATGCTGTACTGGTGGTGTTGTGGGATTCGTGAGCGTGTGAATGAAAGCACCGAGCACTTTGATACATTAAAGTATAGCTTATTGCAGTGACTCCATTCAGTGACCCTATCCAAGTCGTGCTGCAGCATGTCATGATCCGCGGTGTCTTTTATGACGGCAGACAACTTAAGGTCGTCAGCAAATAGCATGCATGTTGACCTGACTACCTTTGGTAAATCATTTACCATAATAATGAATAATAAGGGTCCCAAATTTGTACCCTGACTGACGCCCGATCTGGTGTAGTAGGGTTCCGAGAAGTGTCCGCCACAGTCCACATACTGACTTCTATTTCGAAGATAACTGGCGAAGAATTTTACAGTATGAAATGTGCAGCCCATACCCGCCAGCCTTGACAAGAGTATGTCGTGGTCAACTGTGTCGAACGCCTTCCTAAAGTCCAGATAGGCTACGTCAACCTGAAGCCCAGCGTCAACAGCTGGTACCAACTGTGTCATCAGGTGAAGTAAGTTCCCCGTTGTACCGCGACCAGGACGGAAGCCGTGCTGCGTATCAGACAAATGAGGGCCTATCTGTGCATAAAGGCAATTGTGAACAGCCATCTCGAATACCTTGGCTGGTGCGCTCAGTACCGCAATTGGCCTGAAGTCACTGACATCCGTACCACCTCGACCTTTCGGTATAGGTACCACTCGCGTAAGTTTCCAACGACTAGGAAAGTGTGCCATCGACAAACTAACATTAAATATGTGCAGCAAAGGTTCTATTAATACCATGCGGCAATCTCTCAAAATGAAGGGCGGAATACCGTCCGGACCCACTGAGCGCTTAGGCGGCAGACCAGTCAGCGCGCGCCGTACGGCCGCCCGCTCGAGGCAAGCGAGGTGCGCATACCCGCCGCTCGGCGCTGCCTCCCCGCACGCCGCCCCCGCGCTCAGTGTGCCCGCTGTCGCGCTGTATACAGAGTGGAAGAATCGCGCATATTCCTTAGAGGATTCATCACCAGATAGAACTCGTCCCTCTTTGATCAATTTGTACTGACTAGAAGTGTCTTTTTTCGACCTTACGTAATTCCAGAATGATTTAGGATCTGTAACGAGATGGTTCTGTACTCGATCTCTGTACCGAAGGTGAGAACTCGCTGTTTCCGCCTTTACCCTTGCCCGACACTGAGAGAATGCTTCATAATCACTTGGAGATTTGGTCGCTTTATATTTTTTGTGCAATTTGTATTTTAATTTAATTTCTTTAATAAGATCTAAGTTATACCATTCTGGATATCTTCTATTACTAATAATTTTAGTTTTCGGAGGAATGCTAGCTTCAAAAGTTTCATACATTTTATCATAATAGAAGTTTAAAGCCAAATCAGGATCTTGAATACTGTATAAATCTTTCCAGTCTATTAAATTAATTAAATAATATAATTTATTGTAATCTGCTTTACGAAAATTCCATTTCCTATACTGTGACTGAGGGTGTGGTTGTGATTCGCGAGCTGCGGGTGTGGAATGTGTTAGTGTTGGCGCACATGACGCTGCAACGCCGACCGCAAGCGGCGGGTGATACACGTCCACGGGCTGCAGACCTTCGTCGGCAGCGCACACCGTCACCCCAACGCGCCCACTCAACACAAGGTCCAGTTGCCTATTATTACAATTAGGCACCATGTTACACTGAGCGACCTCACAAAAGGCCACAAAATATGTATTGCATATCCCGAATTTAATTCAGAAACCGGAGGTAAGTCGCTTAAGCACCTAGTTCCAGTTCATTTCTGCTTTCCTGGTAGTTTTAATAAATAAACAACAGTTGAATTTTAAAACGTCTATCGATATAATTTATCACGAATCCTTCGTGCTCTTCTCTATGTTTCATCGTTGGTGGGTTTCATGGAATACTTATGGTGCGGTTCAAAGTGGTTGCGCTTCGAGGAATACCCCATCTTTATTTACTCGACTGCCAAGGCGCGTATCTATCTATGTATGTGGGTTTATAATATTATTTATTAAAAACGGCTGCTTTAGTTATAATCCGGTTAAAAACTGTTTTTTTATAACTAGAGGCTGGGCGGAGGACGGATTTCCACAATTATTAAGGTATCGTTGAAAGTTTTTATCTGGCTATACAAAACAGCTTTTTTTATTGGTGTCCGAATCATCAGTGAAAAAAATATTGAAATTAAAATACATAGGTCAATTCAGACACTGTGTCCGAATATATGGTGAGTTTTATATATATATATATATTTCACTTATTATTAGTATAATGATTTCCTTATTTTACCACGTTTCATGGCTACGTCAAGGCCGTGGGCAGACATGCCAATTTTGATGTTTGATAGCTTATCAGCTGAAGGGTTCTCTATTTCTTGTTAATATATTTTTCTGCATATTATTACTATTTCAGATGGAAATGGGAAAACTTAAAGAAAATTACAAAAGTTTTATCTTGATTGTATGCTTCCGGATACAACAGATTCAAGATTATACAGAAAAATGGAAATAAATGAGCCCAATTATTTGATTGAGGCAATTAAAAAACGAAAATCTGAGAGAAAATCAAAGAAACGGAACAGCGAAAATGTTTTATCTGATGTCAGCAGCCCCAAGCGCCAAGCAATAAATAAATAAATTAAAGAAAATATTTTATCAAGCATTAATTTTTGTATGTAGGTACTTAATAAAATATAATTTTAAAATATCAAACTGAGAAAAAAATGTTACTATACCCAGTAATTGAGTTATGTACATTAATTGTTTTTCATTACAAATCAATCACACATTATCTCGTTTTCATTTTTATGTTGGCTCTTATCTTCCCTCGCAACATTTACATACCCTAAAATATTCCCAAACAAAAATTATGCGTCATTATATTCGAAAATAGAAACACAGAAAATCAACAATAATATATTACAGTAACTATTCTAAGTTTAAATCTGTCAATACCGATTACACTGTGACCCCACCCTTTGTTCATGACATCCAATACTATGGGCATGCGTGCCTCCCGGTGCAGTGAATAAATAACTAATACATTGCGCGTTTTTTGCAACATACTAACTAGTCCTTCAGAAGCGAACGCGCACTGAAGGTTTATTTAATCCGGCGCGCCACAAAATAAACCTTCGGTGCGCTTTTGTTTTTCGGTATGTGTACTACTACATTGTCTGATGCAGCTGTATTAGTAGAAATGTCGAAGTGTGGGTTCTAAAATAAGTTCTCACGCTCGCAAACCTTCCTCTTAAGCACGGTAATGATAACTAACAGTATTGTGACTCGGCCCTATTTTTGAATTAAGAACCTACAGCCGCATGAAAACAAAAGACGAGATAGGGCTGCCCGCCTACAGTATTTTAATTTCATCAACCTACATGAGTTTGTTTCTAGTTTTGAGATTGTAAATATGATATAATATATTTTTAAAAAAAAAGTGAATGAAATAGGAAGTGTTCATTAAAAATACATGGTGTTTTTTGATTTTATTGACGAACTAGCTTTTGCCCGCGACTTCGTTCGCGTGAATGTTGGTTATCGCGGATGCAGACAAAGTCGCGGGTTAAAAAGTAGCCTTTGTCCTTCCTCCGTTGTGCAGTTAAATAATAGACTGAACGTTGGGTTGTTCGCTCACACCACGGCATTTTTTTTACATTTAGCACTTCTAAACAAAAGGTCCGATTCGATTAATTTAAAGAGCATTTTACATGTACATAAACAACCTTGATTATGAAGCTATTTACTTGGATAAGGATTAATATCATGATAGGAATATCTTTATTTTTCGATTCTACTAGTGTTTTGATCGACCAATTTGAACAAAAAACGGTTGATGTGACTTAACTATAATAGTTAAACATATTCGCGGACTTTTTTGTGGATAATGAAGAATAGGTACTATAAACATGTCGTACATTATTTTTATGTATCATCAAAATATAACCTGCCACTGACCTGCAAATTGCAAAATTCGCAGGGATATTTGAATTTCGCGGGCTAACTTAGCGCATCCACCTTAAGAAATTTCTTACTGAAGAAGGAGAAATGAAAAGAAAAACTTTACTTTGTGAAATTTAAATTAACGTTTATTTTGTTGTATGATTTAGATGAATAAATATGAGCTGTGGATGCTGGATCGATATTTCAGGCATTTAATTGAATCCCTCAAAAAACAAGAAAAAATCGATAATTTTTTAAAAATCGATTATATACATTTAAAAAATCGATTATTTTGTAATCGATTTTATGTTTAGGCAAAACAATCGGTTATTAAATAATCGATTTTTCATGTAGGTATAGGTACTAGGTACTGTGACAGCCCTAACTATTTTTGTACCGGGTGTAAACCGAACTCGAGGTGCGTAGGTATGACTCGGGTTCCGACCGTTTGTATGAAGATAGAATACTGTTAGTATAACAGTACCGTGTCTTAAGTATCCCAGCATAGTCGTACGCTGCCGGCGAGAAGCAAAATATGGCGGGTGCAATGACAAATCACGTGATTGTTATTATCTCGCTCGCACGATTTAAACAAAAAAATACACACAAAAAGAAGCTTTATTGCCCTACTACTAGGTTGATTTTAATGTAGTGTATTATACTCCTATAAAGCTGTGGAAGCATCCAAACGTCGTATCACCGAATTAAGGTAGTCACATAATTATGCGAGTTTACCCTATTTTACACAGAGCGACTGCCATGAGACCTCCGTGATCCAAATACTCTGCAATGCCGATATCCTGCAGTTAGACCGGTTGTCAGACTTTCGGGATTTCGACTACCTATGACAGTGGTTATGACCACTGTCATAGGTATTCTTATGACATCCGGGAGATAAGACCGACTGTATAACGTGCTTTCCGAGGCACGGATGGGTCTCGTGTGTAACGAACGGTCACCCATCCATGGATGACCGCGACAAGCGCTACTTAACCTCGCAAATTGTAGGATCTGCACGGTTGCTAATTAGTCACGAGCCCCTGTTTTTTTGTGCACCAATACTTATTTTATTTTTACTTTTGACAATCCTGTCGATACATTCAAACATATAAAAATCAATCTATAAATAACGCCTCTATAAGTTTTATACGCCTTTTCCCTCTTTTGCAAATAAGTTAATATTACTTAATAACCGCTTTTCACAAACACATTACTATTTATAATATAATTGGATTCAATTTATTTCTAACCTTGACCAGATGTCCTTCATTGTCTATTTGGTGGGTCGGCTAAAGTTCCTTGTTCGTTAATAATCGGCTATAGTTCCTTGTTCGTTAATAATTCAGGTATTTAAATCAATAAGGGTTTACAGGCTGTTATTATAGAATGATAGTTTATTAGTTAAATAATAATTGAAACAAAAGCCAAAGGTTCACGTAATAATATTTATAACTTTCCCGTTCTACATCTGAATTTCGTATCACATTCGTAATTTTCATAGCTTTTATTTTGACAATACAACAATATTCATTGCGTGGTACATTTGATATGTCACACCCGTGCGCTTTCATGTACATCTTGCGCTTTCAATTGTCAATTCCTCTTGCGACAAGCGCATGCAATATTGATTGCCATAAGACGCATGCAGTTTATCGTCTACACCGGTGCGCCTCGGTCAGTCATCAGTTGACGTACAATAGACGGATTACCGTGCGCTAGAGGCATGCGCTTTTGTCGAACTAGTGTTAAGGCATGCGCTATGGCGTTTCACGCATGCTTCAGACGAAGACGCAAGCTGAACATGAAAGCGCACTGGTGTAGAGATAGCTATAGTTGTGGAGAAGTCGGATTGTTAATGTTAATGTGAGAATGAATGCAGAAACGTCCTTTGCTTGGTTTAAACCGGTTCATACTGCTTTTTGGCAATCGATTCTATGTGCACTCACACAAATGCAAAGCTCAGCTTAGGCCTCGCGGACTGTACGTTGTTATGGAAATTTTTGATCTGTCAAAATCAAAGTCATAGCGATTACGAGTGTTTTGCGCAATTACATCTTTGATCATCTTATCCACATCGCTGTTGCGTTATGACCGCTAGTGTAGAAGGGTGATGACTGTACGTACAAACGTCAATACCCTTCGTACACGGGGTACTGTGTGGAACCACCTTTTAGTGATGTTGTAAAATCTGTGAGCAAAGGATGAGCAAGAATGAGATGTACAAGCAAAGAAAATTGCTTGTTCCTTAAATGTATAGGGTTTCGTACCAAAATGGTAAAAACGGAATCCCGTGCGACTTCGCCTGTCCGTGCGGGCGTCCGTCCGTCCGGCTGTCTGTCTCAGTTGCTTATTTCAGGAACTACTAATGCTATCGATTTGAAATTTGGAATAGCAAAACTGTAATGTAGCAGACGGCCCTAGGATTTCCTGAGCATCTTTGGACACGTCTGCCACAGCTTTTCCATCTGTATTGCAACAGAGAGTTTTTTATTCTTTGCTTTTCGTATCGAAGTGGGAGGTTGACATTTTAGAATCGGGTGATTTAATCAAACTTGGAAAGAACTTCATTTTCACATTACAAAGTATTTTTATTTTCATTTATGCCGCGTAGTTTCTGACTTGTGATAAAAAATGTCTGTAAAAATACTATCCCCCCCACCTTATCTCCGAAGTCTGCGAGAAATTTGGAATAAATCGAGTAAATAGCAGTTTATGTTAATATTACAGGAAAAATAAAACGATGTCTGAAACTAATTGTTGCCATCAAAATGAACTTTTCCATGTCCAATTTACCTTACTGCATAAACAAATTAATATAATGTAAATACTGGGATCAAATTCACGTAGCTTATTCCGAAAATCACAATAAGACAAATGTCCGAAATAATTCTCGAACCGTGGCTACCGCAACACGTACGCAGGTAAACCTAATTGCTTAGATTCCAGTCTGGCTAGATTCCAACTGTCATCAACGTTTACCGTACAGACAATACACTTTCATCAGCCTAGCCTTTTCCCAAGTGGGGTTGGATTCCAGTCTAAACAAATGCTGCTGAATAGCAGAATTTTATTTTTGAGATGGAAAAACTGCCGTTTGACAAACGTTAAGCTATGTCTATACCAGTGCGCTTTCACGTTCACCTTGCGTCTTCGTCTGAAGCATGCGTGAAGCGCCATAGCGCGTGCAATTGCGCATGCCTTAATACTATTTCGACAAAAGTGCATGCCTCTAGCGCCCGCTAATCCGTCTATTGTATGTCGACTGACGACTGACCGAGACGCACCGGTGTAGACGATAAGCTGCATGCGTCTTATGGCAATCAATATTGCATGCGCTTGACGCAAGATGAAATGAAAGTTGAAAGCGCAAGATGAACATGAAAGGGCACGGGTGTAGACATACCATTGAGGATAACAAGGATTGTCTACTGCCTGGGATTATGTTTTGCATTAGAGAAACCACGTTATAAAAATAACAATTAAAAAAAAGTACTTGTTTATGTTTATTTTCTTTTTAACCAAATTCTTGGCTTACCAGATGGTTTTTTTTTTGTATTTTTTTTTTCAAATCTTTTTTTTTCACCTTTTTTGCCTTGGAAGCATAGGTACCTCCTAATTTGTCAAAAAAAAATCACTAAACTATTTGGTAAGGCAAGAAGTTGGTTAAAAAGGAAATAAATGAAAGCAAAGATTTTTTAATTGCATTTTATTGGGTTTAGTCAGTAACTGATATCTTATTTTTATGGAATAGATGAAAAGCATTGTCAGCTTGCAAATAAAGATAAATTGAAGCCTTTAGCACTCCTATGTCCAAAGATATAACATTTTTAATGAATACTGAAATTATTGAGCAGCTAAAAATCAAAATGGCTGCCATTCGGAGAGAAAGGGTTTGATGTTACAAAAGGTAGTATTTTTGTAGATGAAGTGTTTAACATGTCGTAAAATTTTCGGTATTGCAACAGCCTGTAGCCCAATCCTACTAACAGAAACTTTTATCAATTGCAACTGAATCGTTTATTCAGACAGTTTTCGTTTACAAAAACTATCAAACTATCAAACTATCAACTGAGGTCATCCTTAAGGTTGACTTAAAGAATGCCTTCAATTCTGTAAACAGGGACACCTTGTTGTCAGAAGTCAAAAAGGAAATACCCGAAATTTACAGTTTTCTTTGGCAATGTTACAGACATCCCTCCAAATTACTATATAAGGACAATCTTTTGGAATCTGCAGTTGGCTGCCAACAAGGTGACCCTCTTGGGCCAGTCATTTTTAGTCTAGCCATCCACCCCATCATACAAAAACTAAATTCTAAATTCAACGTGTGGTATTTAGATGATGGAACCCTAGGAGGTGACGTAGACACGGTTCTCAAAGATTTCAATTTTCTAAAACAACAATTTAAATCAATCGGCCTGGACCTTAACCCCTCAAAATGCGAAATTTTTCTTTTTGACAACACCAACAGACAATCGACATTACAAAAATTTAATGCAATAGCCCCAGACATCAAAATTCTGGAAAAAAGTTCTCTAAACCTCCTAGGGTCCCCAATTTTCGAAGAATCTTTTTCATCCTTCATTGAAGAAAAAATTCAAAATTTTCGTGATATTTCGGAAAGACTTTTTAAAATTAACTTACATTCGGCATTTACCTTGATAAAATATTGTTGTTTTGGCCCTAAATTCATATATGTCCTCCGCTCTTCCCACTTATGGAAGCAGTTGCAACTTTTAGAAAGAATAGACCAAATTATACGAAACACCTTAACGTCCATTTTAAATGTGGCCCTGAACGACCGATCTTGGATCCAAGCCACACTACCTATTCGTTTTGGTGGGCTTGGCGTTCGCAAAATTTCCAGTGTAAGTTTACCGGCGTTTCTGTCCTCGGTCCACAGTACAGAAAAGTTAACCAGGAAAATCTTGGCTTCCTCACTGGTTGACTTTGAAGTGCCGTGTTTGACCGATGCTGTAGACGCCTGGAAAATGGCTTGCCCAAATACAGATTTGCCCGTCAACCCGTCTTCCCAGAGACAGTGGGATGAGCCGCTGTGCAGGTTGGTACGGAATAATTTAATTAATACGTCCACCAATACTGCTGAGCGTGCTCGTCTGCTGGCTGTGGGTGAATGGGAGTCGGGACTTTGGCTTCAGGCACTTCCCTCACCCAGCATAGGTACTATGCTGGATGACACCAGCTTTCGGCTCGCTACATGCCTACGCGTAGGTGCTCATTGTGTTGCTCCGCATCGGTGCCACTGCGGCGAAGCTGTCGACGGCCTCGGACACCATGGCCTGTCTTGCTGCAGGAGTGCAGGTCGCATAGCACGGCACGCGAACCTAAATGACTTAATCCGTCGCGCTCTTGTCACCGCCGGCCTGCCAGCTGTATTAGAACCTAATGGCTTGGTACGCGACGATGGCAAGAGACCTGACGGTATGTCGTTATTGCCATGGAAGATGGGTAGGCCTCTGGTGTGGGACGCGACTTGTGTCGACACCCTTGCTCCATCCCATCTTCCTAGCTCGGCGGGCTGTGCTGGCGCTGCCGCTGCGGCTGCGGAGACCCTCAAACGGCGCAAATATAGTAACATCATAGGAAATTATGACTTTGAGCCGTTTGGGGTGGAAACGCTCGGGTCATGGGGTCCGAGTGCGCGTCTTCTTTTTAAGGAAATAGGAAGACGACTGGTCGACACTTCACGTGACCAGAGGGCTGGCTTGTTTTTCGGCCAGAGAATTAGCGTTGCCATACAACGTGGCAACGCTGCCAGCCTTCTGGGCACGTTACCAGTGGAGGCCGAGGCGGAGGAATACTTTGATGCAATCTTTTAGTTTATATTGATAGTTTAGTCTACGTTTTTACTTTAGATTTATATTGTACTAGTTTAGGTTAAAAAATGTGATAAATATAAAAATATACATCCTAAAAAAAAAAAAAAAAAACTAATAAATACCTCGTCAAACTGTTTGACAACAAAAACAAAACCAAACATTTTGCCAGTTTTCGTAAACGAAAACTATCTGATTGAATGATTCAGTTGCAATTGATAAAAGTTTCTGTTAGTAGAATTGGCCCCCAGTAGTGTAGTATCCGCGATTAACAAAATTATGTTTATGATTTACGTAAATGTTACACATTCAAATAGCGAAGTTTCCCCGTAGTAAAAATTACTACATTTCAAGTAGAAAATTCAATCTATAATTTATGTAATAATCACTACATAGTATAAAACAAAGTCGCTTCCCGCTGTCTGTCTGTCTCTATGTATGCTTAGATCTTTAAAACTACGCAACGGATTTTGATGCGGTTTTTTTAATAGCTAGAGTGATTAAAGAGAAAGTTTTATATGTATAATACATGCATACTAGAGTAGACAAAAACGCGGAATACGCGATAAACGACATCCACGCAGACGAAGCCGCTGGCGACCTCTAGTTTATATACATTTCTCTTCGACATAACTATTGTTTTTTATTTGATGCAAAATACCTTTTCAAATTCCAATGGATACGATTCGCGTAAATATCATAACATATTACATAGCGTAACGAAACTTCAAGCCTGTATTGCCCAAAGGGTTGGGCAGAGGTATATATATAGTACACCCTCATTTCGCCGTTATGTTTAAGTCCCATGAAATAGGGGGCGAGTCTATTGCTATCAACCCGGAATAAATTCAGACTTGGCTGCTACTGAGAAATTCCACACGGAAAAACCCACTCAGGACCTCACACTCAGCAGTTGCGTTTCCGACCACTAGACAATAGACAGATTAAAATATATATTTCAAATTGTGTGTGTCACTGCAAGGGTACCAACTGAAAATCAGCGCTAGGAGTTTGACGCCCAGCATACGCTAAGTTGGTGACCCTTTCGGCATGGGCATGCTCGACACCATAAAATATGAATGTTTCATTATTTTTACGTTTTTATGGTTTATGCTGTCATTGTGTCCTTGGCTGAATAAAAATGGGTGCTAATTAAACAGACTTCTTTTTAATAGCATTATTCGCCTCTAAAAATCTACATTGGTTTCTAAATTACTAAGTCAGCCACAATTAACGAGCGTCTGAATGATACTATCTTAGCCACTAGTTATCTTCTATATAAGCCACTGTTCGTCACCCACTTTCATTTTCACAATAAAAACAAATGAAAAACAAAAAGAGTCGACGGAGCCCCGCTGCGCGCGGCTCCTATTTCTGTCTGCAGGGTTTAAAGTAACCTAACACGAAGGGGATGACGGGGGCTTCGTTCGCTCGCTTTGCTCGCTCACTCTAACCCCCGTCATCCCATTCGAACCTAACCTATCCGTGTCGGGGTGCCCAAAAATTTAGTTGGCGTTGTAAAAAAATCGAATTAGTTTATTAGAGGTTATCTCATTTTCCCGTTGATTAGTTATAAAATGAGAAGTTTGGTCACGTGGCCAATAAATAAATTTGTGGCTTGATTTATTATTTCTCAATAAAAATTACTTTCTTTCTTTCCGCTTTCTTTCTTTCTTCTTTCTTTCTTACGCCAACGAGGCAGTCAATCAAATATTATATTGTTTTTAACCTCAAAATAAAATTCACAAAACTCCTCTACAAAGCCTCACTTAGCCACAACTCCAGCCTAAACTATTGCATCTACGTATCCACCAGGTAATTCTAATTGCATAGATTTGGTGCTGGCGTCAGGCCAACTGCCGTCGAGAGGTGGCAACGAGATTAATTACAAGAGATTTACTGTTATAGGCCTCGTAGTTGGCACGCGTTCTTATTTATGTTTGCAATGATTTGTTATGTATGTTCAATTGTGCTGTGGAGGCTTTTGATTCTGAAATTGGCAGTGGCTGTTTAGTCAACGATATGGAGACAATGTGTAGAAACCGGGTATCTTGGTATGGGCATGTGATGTGGAAGAATGAGGAAAATGTCGTGAGGAAAGTTTTGAGTATGAATGTGGATGGTTATAAACTCTCATAACCATCCACATTCATATCGCGACAGCGCTGTACTGACTCCAAATCAATTTACACTTTATACGTATAAATATTGGGTCAACAGTTTTTGTTTTTTACTTCTTCTAACTTCACGCCTTATTCCCCGAAGGGTTGGCAGAGGTGTATAGTAGTACACCCACGTTTCGCCGTTATGTTTAAGTCCCATGTAATAGGGGGCGAGCCTATTGCCATCAACCGGGCACAAATCCAGACTCCAAGCTGCTACTGAGAAATTCCACACGGAAAAACCCAATAACACTTTGCCCGACCTGGGGATCGAACCCAGGACCTCACGCTCAGCAGTCGCACTTGCGACCGCTAGACCAACGAGGCAGTCTTTTTTTTTATCGTTGCTTAGTCCTCATGGATACCCTTCGCCTGAGGAAGGCGAAGGATTATGCCGGACTCTTACCGGTTAAAAACCTACTGTGTTCCTTCTCCTGACCATTGGCTGGGGTCACGGGATTCGCAGCTGCATGCACCGTGACCCCGGTAGGCCTCAGTACGCCAGCCCCTGGCGGACCTTTCCTTCTGTGGAGCTCTTGCCCCACGTCCTCCTGAGAGGCGCGCATGGAACACATGCGCGCCGCCTTCTCGAGCCTGTCACTGGTTGGGCAACGGGTCCCCTAACCCGTTGCCGGCAGGCCACACACTAGGGTGGCCGCAGACAATCGCGCGCCCTCCGGCGGCGCCCGGTGCGTCTAGCGCGGGAAGGTAGAGTGGCCGTCGTCTGTCTCTCCCTCTCCGCTCCTTCCTTGGTCGCCATCACCACCTCGCAAAAGGAGGTGACGGCTTCTCATGCACTCTCGCTCATGACCATGGACAGAACCACGGTCGGAAGCGACAGGAACATCGGGTCAACATTGACTTATCTAGAGTTTGGAGTCAGTTACTTACCCTGTGTAAATCAGGCCTAAGATTAAGCTGCGCTTGCCGAAGTCTATCCGTAAGTGGATGGTCATTCTTTACACATCGAGAACTCTCAATGCCTCAGCGACCATTAAACCATCGGTCCCCGCTGTCATACGGGAAATGTAGGATTTATTGGTTTGTCTGTTCCTGCTCTACTGCTCTATACCTGTGTCAAAATCAACGTCGGCGCGAGCAACCTTTCCTCTTCCGTCTCGAGTCAACCGCACGTACACAGCTTCAAAATATGGTGGGGCAGTAAGGCAATTTTAATATAATAATTTATCATATTATAATATTAATCCCTCATCATCAACCTACCTTGTTTTTCCTTATCACATTATATAACATATGTGTATATGTATTGTATTGTAATTTACAAGCTTAGTTTCAGTATATACTAAACCTGAAACTAGTTTGTTCAGAATCACTAGGAGAATCGATTGAAATATTTTTACACAACTTGTTATTCTTTCATAAATTTCAAATTTGTTTCAGTAGGTTTTTACCTATAACAGTTGACGGGAATAGACACCTTGAGGCTTGAGACGGTCCTCTCGGTCAGTTTCCGTGTATTAGACTACCCCTGCATAGCACACCTCAGGCATTGCACACTTTACTAGGGAACTTAATGCGACAGAAACTACTGTGTAATTTGGATTTATTAAAAAAAAACACATATTCAGGCAGTTCTGATGAAAATCTTGTTGGGGCGTCGCGGTTTTTGTATATGCCTATTAAAAATAACGTTGTATGTGTATAATTTTATATGTAAGTATTATGTCTATGTATTGTTTTGCAGCAGTACACCACGGACTATCCCCCATATCTTATTCATTGTCTTCCTGTTCATCCAAAGGTTGTCTGGTAGATATCGCTATCAGCGATAAGACCGCCATTGTACCCTTCAATATACGAGTATGATATTGTATAAAAGCTGTGTTACAATTTTGATGTACAATAAAGTATATTCTATTCTATCATTAATGAGCTACCGTATTCAACATTTTATGTCTTTACAAGAAGTCAGAAAACCGAAAGTCTGACAACCGGTCGAACTTGCGCAAGCAAGTCAAACCTTGAAACTTAGCCCGATGTTAATTCATTAATAAACTCACGCCTGTATTCCCCGAAGGGTCGGCAGAGGTGTATAGTATAGTACACCCACATTTCGCCGTTTATGTTGACGTCCCATGTAATAAGGGGCGAGCCTATTGCTATCAACCGGGCACAAATCCAGATTCCGAGCTGCTACTGAGAAATTCCTCACGGAAAAACCCAAAACACTTTGCCCGACCTGGGGATCGAACCCAGGATCTCACGCTCAGAAGTCGCGCTTGCGACCGCTAGACCAACGTAGCAGTAATTCATTAATACCTATTAGTTTTTCGTAAGCTGGCTGAGGAGCTCGTGGCTAAATAATTACAGCCGCATAGACCGATCTTCCGGGTTAAGCCACGCTTGCCGAGGTTGGTCTGTGGATGGGTGACCATTTACCATAGCGAGTTTCCTCCGTGCCTCGGAAAGCACGTAAAGCCGTTGTTCCCGGCTGTCATTTGTAGATCTTTGACAGTCGTTACTGTTGGTCAGAAGCCAGAAAGTCTGACAACCAGTCTTACCAAGAGTATCGTATTACCCAGTTACTGGGTTGTGGAGGTCTGATAGGCAGTCGCTCCATGTAAAATACTGATATTCAGCTGCATCCGGTTCGACTGGAAGCCGACCCCAACATAGTTGGGAAAAGGTTAGGCAGATGATGATGATGAGTTTTTCGTAACCTGTTCCCATGGAAAATGGTGTGACTTTTGGTACCTACATATTCCTAAAAAATCAAGTGCTTTAATAAATAAAGACAATACTATTACTTAACAGACATCATTAACATTAAAAAGCGCGGAAAAAAAAGTTAAAAAAAAAAACGGCCAAGTGCGAGTCGGACTCGCGCACGAAGGGTTCCGTACCATTATCTATAAAAACGGCAAAAAAATCATGTCTGTTGTATGAGAGCCCCCTAACATATTTGTTTTATTTTAATTAAATTATTTATTTTTAAAGACGACACGTTTGGTGCAGTGGCTAAGCGATTGGCTGCTGCGCTACGGGTCGTGGGTTCGATTCCCACACGGAACAAAAATTTGTATGGCCTACAGATGGTTGTTCCGGGTCTGGGCGTTTGTTTGTGAGATTTGTGTCTGTAAACGCACCCACGATACAAGAGAAATCTTAGTGTGGGACAACGTATTTAAAAAAAAAAAAAAAGCGTCTACCTCTTGCCGTTATCAATATGGAGCAAAAACGAGCAAAAAAATCACGTTTGTTGTATGGGAGTCCCCTTAAATATTTATTTTATTCTGTTGTTTAGTATTTGTTGTTATAGCGGCAACAGAAATACATCATCTATGAAAATTTAAACTGTCTCCCTATCACGGTTCATGAGTGCAGCCTGGTGACAGACGGACAGACAGACGAACAGACAGACGGACAGCGGAGTCTTAGTAATAGGGTCCCGTTTTACCCTTTGGTTACGGAACCCAAAAATGGTTAGAATATGAATAGAAAAAAATGTTACGACAATATTCTCATTTCTGTTAAAACAACAATGTAAAGTAAATGAAGCTATTTCTCAAAATAATAAACAGAAGATTATCCTAATCTCTCTAACCATACAATGAAACGCTCGTACATTGAATGGGCCACATTTGAATTATTTACAAGAAAATGGCCGGTCTATCCGTCCGGCGTCCGACATAACTTCAATTAACGCTAGACAAAGGACGGTGTTATGCAACATAGCGATATTAATATTGAATGGCGAGTATACGAGGATTTTGCCAAAAGTTATTGGTTCTAATTCTAGGCTTTCCGGAAATTTTGACGCTGGCTTCCATTTTCACAGGATTGGTTGAATTTTGGAATATTTTGGGAGCGATTTGTGCGACAACAGGGACTGATAGTCACGTACATTGTAGCCTGTAATGGACAATAGGATTTGGGTTTTAAAGGCAGTAACCCACCTAAATGGCTATGACAAAGTTGCTTGGGACTACCTTGTAGGCTGAGTTATAACGCGTCATGAGCTCGTCAAATTGGTTTTATTATACTCCTTGCATTTCGTTCTGAGGTATAGAAAGTTGAAATCAGTAGCTTCCAGTACTTCTTCTTCTTTTCGAACCGATGGTACTTCTTACTTAAGTATATTACTTGGGCCTAGAAGGTCGTCACGCCAATCACGGCAACGGTGGTGTGGAGGAACGAGGCATGGTGTTCCTCCAACACAAAAGAAGGATCCTCCAACCAGGTGGAGTCTTATGCCTGGCGGGCTATCGCACAAATGTTGTTTTTTTTTCTGTTGGACTGCTTTTGGTGGTCCTATGGGACCATTTCTACATAACCGGGCAGTTATTGGCGAGACCTGAAGTGTCTCCAGGCAATGGGGGGGGGGGGGGGGTAACTACTAAGCTAACTACTTGTACTACACTAACATCATGACTACCCGCAAACTCGGACGGGCGGACTCCGCGGACTCGGACCTCGGCTTAGGGCGTTGCTGGCGGGGGCTTAGGGGGGGAGACAGCTTGAAGAGAGCTGAATTACCGGTGTGACTGCGGAGTCTGAAGAGACGACCGGCTCTACGACGGAAGAGCTCAGTGGAAGACGATGGGAGAGCTCGGTGGAACCAACGGTTGATGTTGGGCGGTTATATATGTACTATCTATCTGCGTGTTAAATAATGATAGCACGATTTCGGAACTGTCATCTATGAGAGTCGTCGGTAGTCGTCTACACTACTGGTGTGTTGCTTAGTTCACATGTAGCGTGATAGATGCTGCCACAGGTGGCATTCATTATGTCCTCAAATAAGCAGGTCTACGAACTCTTTGGGCACTCAAGTGGGACATGGCCTGGTCCGGAGTACTGCACTCACACTGGGTGTTGGAAGGGTCTATAAGGCCCCATTTTGCCAAATTGTGTTTGCAGCAGCCTTCTTGGGTGCAGTCGATTGAATGCTTTCCATATAGGCCACGGCAGGTCACAACCAAGTGGCATGGTGTTCTTAGTGTTCGATTTAGTCGGGTGGTAGTGGGTGCTCTTGCCTCAGCTTCCAGTACTTCTGGGAAAATCAAAATAGCAACCAGTAAACATTCCCTCCAGAACAAAGACCTCGTCATACATGATTGCATTGAATGGCGGTTAGGGGGAGATGTAGCCAATTCATCTTTTGATTTAATTTCATAATTACCTCTGAAGTAACTGGGTTGCGGAGGTCTGGTGGCAGTCGCTCCATGTAAAATACTAGTATTTAGCCACATCTGGTTAGACTGGAGGCTGTCCCCAACATGGTTTGGAAAAAGGGTTTACTAATGTTTGCCATAATCCCTTAGGGATTGAATTTCGAAAAATCCTTCCTTATTCCTTGTCTACATTATAAAGGGAAACTTTTTGCAAAATTTCAGCTTTCTAGGTCCAAGAGTTGGGGCTGGGCGTTGATGAGTCAGTCAATCAGTCAGTCAGGATCTTTCTTTTTATTTATATAGATGTTGCTTATGTCAAGTATCGATTATATAATGTGTTATTTATAGAAACTAATGATTGTAACACATGTTATTATGGAAACTTATTTTATGGCAAATAAAAGTTATGACCAATAAGCTGATATAACAACCGTTATTAGTTTAAATGATAATAGTGCAAGTAAATATTATGAGGGGGGACGATTATGGAAAACAATAAAAGTACAAATAATTTTATGGAAAACAAGACAATACCTTGGAAAAGGCTAGGCAGAACACCTCTAAAGACATGCAAAAGTGGGTCTTATCAGGATCTATACCGGAGTACTAACTTCCAGTCCAACCCATTGTGTTATGATTTACCAGCTCTTAAACATTCATTCCTGAACATGAGTCTTCAGTTAATCGAATCATAAGCCATATTGTCGCCGAGAACCAAACGGCTCTACACATGGTTGTCATAAAAATCCCCTCAATATGAAGATTGTTCTAGCTCCTATTCACCTTACAATAGTCTACCATCATGAAGACAAAGAAGTTTGATTGTTCTTCCAACGTTACATTGTAACTTACTTAAGTATTCACCCACACACGATCGTAAGCACCGATCGTAAGTTAAAATTTCTTATTCAAACTGAACAAAACTTTTGGAATATGTTGTAAAAGTTCTAAAAACTTACAATGTCTAATAACTTATGAGGATAATGAGAGAGTGTTCTTCGTATATTAATGGCAGAATCTTTATATTTTTTTATTCACAACGATATTTCAGCCCTTATAAAGTTGTCTCCCCCTAAACCCCTTGCCAGCAACGCCCTAAGCCGAGGTTCGAGTTCCAATAAGGGTCGCCATTAGTGCTGTTGTTGCTAGTAATCATAATGTTAGTGTAGTATAAGTAGTTAGCTTAGATTAAGTATTTTACTTCCCCCCCCATTGGCTGGAGACCCTTCAGGTCTCGCCAATAACTGCCCGGTTACGTAGGAAGGGTCCCCTAGGACTACATCCAGCAGTCCCATGGTTAAGAAAAGGGTGCGCATATTTGGAGGTTTCTTTAAGAGCAACGCCTTTTAGATTTAGACATTCTTCTGCTGTCTGTTTCTGCAAATACAGGCGTGGTTTTATACCATAATACACAAGTTGAAAAAGCCCAAAAACGTTTAGCTCAATCTCAAAATCAAACGCGGGTCCTCTCAGTTGGTATTTTGGTAACCGCCCTTGTGATCAATACGGTATTGAATAGCTCTTTTCATTATACAGGCTGTAAACGACTTCATGTAATTCCTTCTAACCGAGCGGCGTGACCTACTAGCGATACAGATTGAGCCGGAATGGATTTTAATAAAAATCAAAAAAAAAACTTGCTATTCTGTATCTGAGTAATTTTAGCGGCGCGAGTTAACTGACTGCACGGGGCGATGTCGTGCTAGTCTAGCCCGCCAGCTATGTTGCCGTGCATTCATTAACACTCCGTTAAACGCGCGGGGCACAGGCGTGCCCCAGCCATAGATTTTTGCGTATTAAAACTTAAAAAAATGACTTAGAATCTCGCCGCGGTTAATAGCTGCTGCTAGTGCCCTTGAGAGTACTTCAGTGTCGCGTCGGCTGCGTCGGCGCACGGATAAGCTTTTTGTTAACGCTTTACTGCTCCTGGGGCACGCCTGTGCCCCGTGCGTGTAATTACGTGGTTATTTGACGTTTGAGCGAGGTAAGGAGTTTTACTTATTTTCTTCAATACTTATGTATTTTTTTAAATAATATTATTTAGAAATGTATATAAACATTATTTACTTCTATTATTGTTGTGATAACATTTGTATTCTGCTCATTTTAGGTACTTATCGATCGAAATGGCTAACAAAGAGTAGGTATCAGATAATTGACTGGCTCCAGGAATCCGACGAGGAAGAGCAGGGTGATATAGCAGACCTATTGAGTAGTGAGGATGAGGATGACCACTGCATAGAAGACCCACTGTCTGAAGAGAAAAATGATGAGGAGGACCAGGTCACATCAATCTCAGCAGTCTTTCTCACAAATAGTCTGTCCACATCGTCGGTTTCAGATGAAGATGATGCTCCATTATCAGATTTAACACGCAAAGTATAAATGATCTCGATAGGTCACCTATTGATGACTAAGATCTTAAATTTTAAGTTCCCAAGTTGATTTTCCAAAGTTTTGTAGGATGATGAAAAAAGGTTTTTATTTTTTTATTTTAACTAAGAAGAGCCATATTTTTTGTTTTTGTTATAGCTCTCAATAAAGACTGATTACGTAAAAAAAAATATTTATTATTTATTTCTATCCCGTTATCTAAAAATCCATCAATTAGTTTGGGGCACGGGGGTGCCCCGCGCGTGAAATCGTGTAATTATTAGAGGCGCGTGAAACGGAGTGTTAATGCATGGCATCGAAATTTTCTATCAAATAAAAATGTATTTTTTTGTTTTTTTTTTTATTGTATCCTTGTTAGATGATTAAGATACGATCACTTAGGGTTAAGACCGCAAGGAAAAAAAGATCTAATTCTCTAATTTTATGTATGTAAATCCCGTGCGGGTTTAATATATAACATTAGTAGATCATTTTTGAAGGAATTAAAGTTCGTTTCAAAATCCCTGAGACAAAATTGACAGGCGCAAATGTGAAACTTGTTATATTGTTTTCACGATAAGAAGATTAAAATGACACATGTCAATAGGAGTTGCTAGACATGTGACTGTAGTCGATTCAACTATCGATACAATTTGTAAAATTTCAGCGAGAATTTGACAAATTATTGTAATGTGATTTTATGTACATTTCAAATACTTGTGATTTAAGTAATTAGGATTAAGTCAATTAGCATGCATATTTTCAACAACAGACGATTACGTGCTGATGTGATAATGAATCCAGCAGATATGGGATGAGTGAAAATAAATGTTTATTTATCACCAATAATAAACCCAGTAGCCGGGTCGCGAAAAAGAGGTTTATCTTGCGAAAGGTTCGTCGGTCCTAAATTTTGGTTGTGTTATGTTAGGTGTTTTTATGAAAAGCCCACAAACAGGCACACAGACAGAGAGAGAAATAGACAGCCAAATAGAATGAGACAGACATAGGCTTCCAACCTATAAAATACCTCTGATTTTGAGTCGGGAATGAAAAATAAGAATTTAATTTTCTACAAAATTGATGTGAATAATTTTTGGCATTAAACCCATAAAGAGTTATTTAATAAAAACTCATTTTTGGGTTTTTTAACCCAAGATGGCAGAGCGCGCCGAGGTCACTCAAGGTACAAAATTTTTAATTTTTATAAGAACACATATCCATTACACGTATCCAAAATTTAGGACTGACCGACCTTTTGCAAGGCAACTGGGCTATAATGAGCCTTATTTTAATTATTTAATCAACTGAGCCTATCGTCTATAATTATTACGATAGTCAAAATATTCATTCTGTTAATATAAATTTATCGAAATCATTTTATCGATACGCACGTCTCTGGCAACTGGTACCATCTGACGTAAGTTTGAAAACGCGTCGGGGTTTTTTCAAAATCATTTATGTAATATATAATTATGGCGTTAAAAACATATAACTATATTGTTTCTATGTTTCTGATTTTAAAACAACCCTTTTGGGTAACGTTTTACTAATATTTTAAATTGATTTAATACTTGTTGAATTAAATTGTCATACACAAGCGCCATTACAATTTATTTTCATGTCATGAACTGACATCTGCCAAATTAATCAAGTTACCGTGAAAGCAATATAATTTTAGGATTTTTTTTTTCAAATTTGACGTTTCACGCATGTCAATTCAATCTCAGGGATTTTGAAACGAAGTTTACATACACGAATTCGTTTACACCGTGTATTTTGAGTGCAAAACAAAATATTTTAATCATCATACTTCTGTCGTGCATAACACTCTCTCAATTAACGTTCTGGTGACAAATTAATGTGGTCAATGTATACCGAGGGTGCGGCGCCCCGCATAGCCTGTCATATACTACCTTGGAGTATTATGTCACTTGTAGTGCCTCTATAGTGATACATGGTCCGGTCGATTTTGTCTAGACATGCACTGTGCATGTCAGACCTAAGTATTGGTGAAAATAAAGCCTCTTAATTTCTTCTGAATCTATAAAGCGGACTAAGACTTCGCTCAGAGTTTACTTTCGAGTTAAGTCAAACTCGATAATCGTAGTCTAGTGCACACCTTCATTTTTATCAACGTTTGAAAGAAAACTATACATGGCAGATCAAACAATCTGTTTTTTTTTCCTTGGAAAATCCTCATGGATGCCATGATGACTCTTACCGGCTAAAAACCCACGGTGTTCCTTCTCCTGACCCTTGGCCGGGGTCGCGGTATTCGCAGCTGCATGCACCGCGACCCCGGCAAGCCTCGGTCCGCCAACCCCTGGCGGACCTCTCCTACCGTGGGGCCTAGCCCCACGTCCTCCTGAAAGGCGCACACGGAACTCTGCGCGCCTCCTTCTCGGGCCTGTTACTGGTCGGGCGACGGGTCTTTCAACCGTTAACATTCCGACCGACGACCCGTGTCGTCAGTGCCATTGTTTATCTATTGTGTCTATAATTACAGTACTTGAGTAATTAACACGCCGCCGCGCCGCCCGCAGGTCACACACTAAGGTGGCTGGAAATCGTCGCGCGCTCTCTGGCGCCTGGTACGTCTGGCGCGGGAGGGGAGAGTGCCAGCTGCCTCTCTCTTCCTCTCCACTCCCTCTTTGGTTGCCATCACCTCCTTGCAGAAGGAATCGACTGTTTCCCACGCACTCTCGTTCCCGACCATGGACAGAACCACGGCCGGAAGCTCTCGCTTCATACAACCTTCCACTAACCTTTCTCTACTCTGAATTGACATATATTAACCCGGATAAAATATTAAACACCCCTCGAACCCCAACATCTATAAACCAAAAAGAAACATCCATACATCCAATAAACGGCACGAATGAAAAAATAATAATACTCCCCTTTACTACGCAATAATTTCCATGGGCTATTTGATGCGATACGTTTGTAACTTCATGGCTAGTAAAATAATACCATAACGTGAACCATAAAACGTGAAGAACAAAATATTTGTTGATACGGCGTTCTACACAGTCTTTGGATACTAAAACGTTGCAGATGTATTATGCTGGATGTGGTACGAGAATTATATGGAATACGTTTGAAAAAAAAGGTGTGTTCCAATAACGTACAAATCGTAGACACGGTGTATCTCCATAAGTGCACATATGAAATTGTGTGAACTAGACATAGTTTTATTGAAGGAAACATGATAAAAAAAAGGATATTTTTTCAATAAAAAAATCATATTTTCCATAAAATATTCCTTATTTTTAAGTGACGATGTTTTTTTGGAGTAATTTGTATTTTATCTACATTGTTTGTTATTTACAATTATTACTGATTTTGTTTTAACATGAAAGACTACTTGGTTCAAAAATTACAATAAAAAAATTAACGTCCATAGAACCATGTTTTATTTTGGTTTGTTTTTTTTTTTCGCTTTTATGTAATTGACTTGTTGTACTCAATGTTATATGTGTACTTTATGTGGATTTACTGTATTACAGTTTATTGATAAATAAGGCTTCTATAGCATTTACTGCGAACATAGGCATTCTCCGTCCGTATCCGCTGCGCATAATATATTTTCCGTCCGCTTGCACCATTACAGGTTGAAATAATTTCTTTCTAGAACTGCAGGACGGCCGTCTACTTGAGTAGTAGGTATTTTAAAAGAAACATGAAAGAAAATTATAAATTCATAATTAATGTCAAGTTTTAATTTGTCAATTCAATTCATTTATTCAATTAAACTTACTTTATTTTAGTATAATGTATATCATTTAGAAATTCATTAATTGCTTTTAGCAATGAATAGCGTTTGTAGTTGAATTTAATATACTTATATTTGAGTCTTTTATGCAATTTGGTAATTTCTTAAATTTATACCTTATCAATTTACAATTATAATGTTATTTATTTCATATAGTGTTTTTATATTACGGTTGTTGCCATGAAAAATACACTATTATAAATTAGGGCGGTTATTCAATCTATTCCTCCCACCCGTCTTCTTCATTACCTGATATGTTCAGGTACCTATTGTTTTCACCTTTTCACAAATATTATGCATTTAGTGTTCTTATATCGCAAATACTCCAATTACACTATCTTACTCGCACGTAATTTGTCACATTACTTTCACCTCCTCTTTCATTCTTTCATCACCTTATTAATCATCATCATCATCAGCTCATTACTGTCCCAGTGCCTCTTGTCATGGGCCTTTTTCCAGAATGAGAAGGATTTAGACCTCAGTCCTTCACGCTGGCCTGGTGTAGGTTGGCGGACTACACAATTTGAAGCCCTTTTAGGTGTGCAGATGTTTTCCTTCACCGTTAATACAAGTGATAATCAAATTATGATATTATGTCATATCTACACAATCTGTTAACTACTCTCCAATAGGGTATTTGACTGAAAAAATCTAATTAGTCCGTCAGTTAGATTATCAAAAAATATTTGACCTGTATCTTTTCTTTTGTTACGTGAACCAAAATTGACGAAGATACGACACTTTTAAAATTGGCAAAACGTCACAAGCAAGTACAATTTTTCTTGCTTCTGACGTCACAAGCCCCCACTCTGGAGTTTTGATGCGTTTTATCTTTCCAAATATTCATAAAGATAAAGATAGTTTATTTGTCCAAAACATGAGTATGCAGTACAAACAGGTTTGCAAAGCAAGATGTTATAATAAAAAGACACGTCCTTACATGTTTTTCCCACAAGGGCGTACAAAATTCATTTTTTTAGTTTTATTTATTACTACCTAATGTTATTGAAAATTAAGAGCTCAGATGAAATGTATGAGGTAGGTATTAATTATTTAAGAAATCATGTAGATTATAAAAACACTTTTCTATTAGATATTTTTTTAAATGAAGTTTGAATTTAGTAATAGTTGTTTAATAGATTTAGGTAGTTTGTTAAATATTATCGGTGCAAGACAGAAAACACTTTTGTGCATTAACGCAGTATTCGATTTTACAATACACAGTCTATCGTTGTCTCTACGAATGCGAACAACTATATCGGAAAGACGGCTGAATAACTGAGGGTTTATTTTAACGAAAATAGCTACTTCATATATGAATAAAGCAGGTAGTGTTAATATCTTATATTTAATAAAATAAGGTTTACAGCTATCCGTGGTGTTAAGCCCAAACATAGCTCTAATACATTTTTTTTGTGCCTGGAAAATAATTTCCTTGCTGGTAGAGTTTCCCCAAAATATCACACCAAACCTCAGAATGGAACCAACAATGCCATGGTACGCGGTAACAAGAGCGCCAGAGTTTATTATGGCTGCTAATTTAAAAAGTGCGTATGCTGAAGAACTAATCCACTTTGCTAGTCCATCTGCATGGGCTTTCCAATTCAGATTATTGTCTACTGTGATGCCTAAAAATTTTGTTGTGTCAACTGTGCTTAGTGCAGTCCCCTGGTAATTGATCATAAAGTTAGGGGTAACCATCCGTTGGCTGAACCACATTATTTTAGTTTTTTCTATATTCATTTTCAAATTATTATTATTCGTCCACTGGATTAAAGATTGGATTGTATCATTGATTTCTTTCTCATGCGTATTCTTTTTTTTGAGTGAATTGATACAGTACTGTCATCAGCAAAAAGTGTCACAGGGTAGTTTGTCACTTTCGGTAAATTATTAATGTAGATAATAAAAAGTAGATTTTACAATAGAAAAAATACGTGTCCATTACGTTTCAAAACTCTAGCTGGCAGACTAATTAGATTTGCAATTTATTGATGCTGTCAACATGCCTATTTTCTACGCTCAATTTAAGTCTCCAACTGCGATTTAAGTTACTTCTAGTTCCACATCGCACATACCCCAATGGCGTTGAGTGTCGAGGCTCAACATTTAGCAGAGCAATGCACCAGACGAAGGCCACATTACCTACAGTCACCCCCAAGAGGACTGTCTCCTAAGAGTTACTGTTATTTTGCTCTTGTATTGCCAGTCTTTTCTGATTATCACCAGGCTTAATGGCTGGCATGTGTACTTTGTTTCTAGTATGTGTTAAAGTTAATGTCTAGATCTGCGACTGCTAGAAGCCATATTTGTAATGGCTTTGTAAAGTAACCGGGATTGCGTATACTTCAAGTCCTATTTTTTTTTCTGTTTCTTGGTATTCCTTGCGGATCATTTCTATGTAACTGGGCAGTTATTGGCGAGGTCTGACGGGTCTCCAGCCAATGGCGGGGAACTAAAATACTTAACCTAAGCTAACTACTTATACTACGCTAACATCATGACTAGAAGCAACAATAGAACTAAGGGCGACCCCTAGTGGGACTCGGACCTCGGCTTAAGGCGTTGCTAGCGGGACATTGGAAGGAGGGAAAATTTGATGAGGGCTTAATCGGTCAGATTGCGGAGTCTGAAGAGAAAAGCCTATTGTGCTACGCCTATAAAATGATCAGTGCCAAATGAGTTTTTTTTTTAGAAATGTTTGCACCCATCTCTTTTGGCATCTCAGTTTTTGAGATGATTTCCAATACTTTAAGGACGCGTAAGCAGGCAATCCCAGCAAACTTAGCGATGTATCGCTGCCCATGTTTGTATGGAGACGATGTCAGGTTCACAACTCCGGGCACAATGATACTCAATGACACTGGCTCATTGTAACATCAACGTACATCTAAACGTACCATTACAATTCAAATTCTCACGGTATTAAACGATCACCTTCCCAGGCTGATGCATTTTTTTAAATTCTTTAACTTGGTTGTATTTGCCCCAAGTCGAATCGCAGACTTCGAATGTCGAAGCCGGCGAATCGTAGCAAAAATATAAAAGGACTCCCCTATACCTGTCGGGCTCTCACATACACACGACAGAACAGCTTGGCGCTAGATTTGAATGTGAGGGTAGTAGCTAGCCAATTATACCGTAAAGATCCCAAGTGCCACCAATCGTGCTGGGTTTTGTTGAATATTACAACAAGTGTGCTGGAAGAAAAAAAAAAGAAATCGCTTAAAGCGATAAGACCACCCATTGTACAACTCTATTTTTTTAGTAATGTTTCTTGTTTGTTTTGTGTACAATAAAGAGACTCCGTCCGACCGATGCCGTGTGAAAGAATAGCACTACCCCATCTCTTCCCATGGGTGTCGTAAAAGGCGACTAAGGGATTCACTAGAGGATAGGCAGCAGCTTTCTCTGAGTACTGTAACAACCATACTGCGATCACCAACCCGCCTGCCAAGCGTGGCGATTATGGTAACCCCCCCCCGTTTTAGGGGAGGCCTATGTTCAGCAGTGGATGTCTTTTGGCTGAATGATGATGATGACAATAAAGAGTATTGTGTTGTATTGTGTCCATTCCCAGCGTGCGGTGAGGTATTTCATAATAAGACAAAAAAACTCGCCCCTATTACATGGGACTTAGACGTAACAGTGAAATGTGGGTGTACTATACACTACACATACACATAGAGGAGTTGTTAAAAAAATATATACACACATCAAAAGTGTCTAGGGATCAAGCATTTTTATGCGGATTTCTTGAGATTGAGATGTGGCTTTGTAATAAATTTATGATTTTATAAATTTATATGGATCCTTTTTGGTGCATTTCATAATTTGAATCAGGAACTGTGAATCAAATTCGAGTAAAAGATGAAAATCAGTTTTCCCTATAAAAACATACAACGCATTGAAGACATTATTAGTGCTACTGTTTCCCTACTACTGATTAAAACCAACGTTATTATGGAGCGGCGACGTCATTTAAGCAGGGAAGAAATGCTCAGAGCCGTGGGAATGATAGAAGCTGGTTCCCGGCAACGTACTGTGGCTTTAGCTCTGAATACAAGTCAGAGTGTTATCAGTCGACTTTGGACACGTTACCGAAGCACTGGTACCGTGGCTGAGCGCCATGGAGGACGGTATCGCTGCACCACACGGAGACAAGACCGATACATTCAAATCTTAACTCGAAGAGCTCCAACAATAACCGCCATGATGTTAGCCGTGAGGCTTCATCACTCTTCAGGGAACTTAATTAGCGACCAAATAGTCAGAAACCGCTTGCATGAAGTGAACCTTCATTCCCGAAGACCGCTACGGGTACCACCTATAGCAATGCACAATCGTAGGATTCGATATCAATGGGCTCTTGGACACAGAAATTGGGCAGAAGAACAATGGCGTTTCGTGTGCTTTTCTGATGAGTCTCGTTTTGGTATGAGACCGGATACAAGACGTATACGACACTGGAGAACCCCTGGACGCCAACAGCGATTAAAATCCTGCCAGGAAGTCCATCCTTATAGTGGTGGAACCATCATGGTATGGGCGGGTATTTGGATCGGCGGAAGAACTGAGTTGATTTGGATCAGAGGCAACCTCAACGCTCAAATTTATGCTGAGACGATTGTATCAGACGTCATCGTTCCTCTACAAGCGCAAATCGGTCCCTTATTTCAGTTAATGCATGATAATGCACGACCGCACACCGCAAGAGTTGTAAGACAGACTCTCGCCGCAGCTAACATCAATGTCCTGCCCTGGCCTGCTCAGTCGCCAGACTTGAACCCGATTGAGCATGCATGGGATATGCTACAGAGAAGAGCTCTGCCGAATATGGAGGGTATCCAGTCGCAAGAAGACCTTTTTTTGTTGTTGCAACGAACATGGGCGGCCATTCCACAGCGTGATTTGGATGAACTCATTTTGAGTATGCCAAACCGATGTTCTTGTGTTGTTAGTATTCGCGGTAGAAACACGGATTATTAATTGTTTAAGTTACCCAATAAAATTTTAAAGAAAACTGTTATTTCAGTCTTTTTTTCGAACTTTTGTGTTAGTGGTTCAAATGTCAAAAATCCCTTTATTAGGAAAATGGCAAATTTCTTTATTAATGCAAAGGTGACTTGGTTTATCGTTACTGTGACAAACGAAAACACTTTATTTGATGAATCCTTAAAGAAAATTTTAATTAATATCAATCAGGAGAAAAGTTATTGCAAAAATATATGTTGATCCCTAGACACTTTTGATGTGTGTATATTAAGTCCTTTCAAAAAATTCGTGTATTACTGTAAAGTTGCCTTAGCAACCGGTAGAGTTCGAAGTTAAGACATCTCGATTCAGTGCGATGCCTTAGCTATTGGGCTATTATCTTATTAAATATACATAGTTGCTAGTATAAATAATTCAATTCCAAACCGTCAAGTTAAGTTAACGAGAAGCTATAGTTATTTTTACCGCAGATCAAACCAGTCAGTCAGCATTTCTGCGTAATGACCGCAGCGACATCTTGCGGTGGAATACTGAGGTTGAAAGCTAATACTGTGTGTATTAGCATGAGCCATGGTTCTATTTATGGTATTGTCACATTCTCTACCTAAGAGGAATATTACACTGTCATATGTCTAGGATCATATCTCTTATGACCTCTAGAGTCATATCTGTGAATGATAGTGTAATATCCCCCTAAGACACTAGTCTTAGGCCCGGATTCCACCAAAGCGGAGATGAGACGAGCGGAGCGGAGATGTGTTTTAAAAAACCAATAGAATTTCCTTATTCACACATCTCGTCTCCACTCAGCTTAAGTGGATACCACTGAGAGATGCATCATATTTGTATGGCGCGATGGAAGCGGAGATGTGAGCTGTTCCTCGCTGAGATTGAGTTGGGCCGCGGTACAAGGCGGACATGTGAGCTTTGCCTCGCAAGCTGACGACGGCGCGCAGCGGAGACGAGATGTGTGCGGCGTGCAGTGAGCGATTCCCACCTCCCAGCCCCCCGCGTCGCACGACCCACTTTCCATGACATGACTGAGACGTCTACCTTTCGTGTAAGATCGCACTAAACTGTGCATTCACATCCAAAGCTCACCGCACGCAGCTCAGTTCCACCCTAGCCAGCACACATCTCTACTACAGACTAGCCAGTACGCATCTCCGCACAGTTTCGGTAGATACACCCTAGCTGAAAAACATATTTTCTCGTCTCCGCTTCGGACATCTCCGCACATCTCTGCTCCGGGCCTTAAGGGGATATATGTGTCGTTGTTGATGAATTGGTATTAAAAAAATTATATACAGGGTGTAAAAGACCCACCACATAGCCGAAATCTACGCACTCTGTACATCAAACTAAACTACATTGACCAAAAATAATTGCTGGGAAACGACTTTTATTTTTTGGCATAAACAAACGCTTTTTATTGTAGCGCGCAATGTGTGGTTGTGGCGATGCCGCGCGTTTGCATGCGTGCAGCGGCCACACAGCTGAGCCAAGGCGGTTGTGTGCGTTTGATATTCATTGCGTTTTTGTAACTTCAAATGCGTAATTTGTGAGGAAAAATTGAAAATTTTGAGAAGGTTGTTTGGAAGAAAGTTTAGTATTATCACTTGGTTCTTGGAAAAAACTAAAAAAAAATGTATACTTTGACTTTCAATATCTCCAAAACCAATGGTTTCCCAGGTATGGTCTGGTAGAAAAAAATGATCCCAATGATGGGTAGAATATGTGGTTTTCGTTATCGTTAAGGATCTTTTTACACCCGATATACACTGGTATTTTATTTTCTAAATTAACATACACGACGTCCAAAGAGACGGGTCCAAAGCACTAGACCAGTCTTTCTCAAAGTGGGTGATAACGCCCCTTGTGGGCGCTAGAGGCTTACAGGGGCACGGTAAAGGAAATTAATGCGATTGTGATATATAAGATGCGGTAAAGTTAAAAAATTAGGAGGCGTTAGACAACAATATATTCTCAAAGTGCTAGACGATTTAAGTTTGAGAACCTCTGCACTAGACGATCATAGCCAGAATAGACTTCATCGTGGAGATAGTGTTCGCAAGCGCGACTACTGAGCGTGAAGCCCTGAGTTCAATCCCCAGTTCGGGCACATGTGGAATTGTTTAGTAGTTGCCCGGACTCTATTTTAGTGCCCGGTTGATGACAATAGACTCGCCCCCTCCCCCCTTATATGGAACTAAAGGTACGAGTTCGTAGCCGACCGTATACAGCAGCAGTAAACGACGTGTCGTAGCGACACGTCGCAGCGTCATGTCGGTTCCGTCATGATTCCGAACCCAACTGCTAATGGCTGCAGCAGACGACACGTCGTATTCCAGTTAGTTCTGAATGTTCCGTGAGACAAGACGTCTGACCTGTTATGTACTAAGTACAATTCAAACAAACAATAAATTTTATTTCATTACATCTCTTACGAATGTAAAACTTCTTCTCAGAAAATAATAGATGGAATCAAGTTTTTATTTCATTCTCACATCCTTAAGAAACTTACACTTATACCATAGATATATATACTCACATTTCTCGAAGACACATCGCAATCATTAGTCGTGCGGTCATCAAAAGCTCATTTTGTATTTTTTCTAGTACTGTGACTTGGAAAAAACGGTAAAACCTAAGTGAGATGAAGACACGATTGAAGCTATGTATACTTACTGGCTAATGGGTGGGTAATGACTGAACATAGTGTTCAAGTAATTAATGGATTAATTGTTGAGGTCACTTTGTCTTTTTCAGTGTCTTGCAGTTTAAAGATTTTTGATTGATGTAATAGTTATTTTTACGTAGGTATTAACAATAAAATATTTTTAGAAATTTACAAGTTAAGAAAAATTATAATTATAAAAAAAGGAGGAGCTCGTGGCTAAATAATTACAGCCGCATAGACCGATCTTCCGGGTTAAGCCACGCTTGCCGGGGTTGGTCTGTGGATGGGTGACCATTTACCATAGCGAGTTTCCTCCGTGCCTCGGAAAGCACGTAAAGCCGTTGGTCCCGGCTGTCATTTGTAGATCTTTGACAGTCGTTACTGTTGGTCAGAAGCCAGAAAGTCTGACAACCAGTCTTACCAAGAGTATCGTATTACCCAGTTACTGGGTTGTGGAGGTCTGATAGGCAGTCGCTCCATGTAAAATACTGATATTCAGCTGTATCCGGTTCGACTGGAAGCCGACCCCAACATAGTTGGGAAAAGGCTAGGCAGATGATGACAAGTTAAGAAAAATGTTTTAGGGCATTTGCCAAAATTAGATACGTAAAAGTTTAGGCACTTGTTAAAACCGTGTCTAACGTCAAACTACATACACGAAAAAGGTCTTTATGCCTTGTTTAATTTAAACAACTGTTAAACACGGATTTGTGGTAATATAGTATAAGAATAATTAAACAGTGTGCATCTTTATAGTGCATTATATGAAATTTGGTGAAACTAGACATAATTTTAAGAAAGGAAAAAAAAGAAAAAATCTTTAATCAACAAAAACACAAAAAAAACATTTTCCGGAAATCCATCTTTATTTTTAAGGGACGGTATTTTTTTTGGATTAATTATATTTCGTCGTTATTGAGTGCCAAAAAGATTAACGTATATAATAACTATGTCTAGTTTCAGCCAATTTCATACGTGCTCTTTTTGAACACTCACACTGTATATTACGCTCTCATAATTTTAATACGAATTTAATAAAAAAAACCTATGCCAAGAACAGAGAGAGTAGGAATGTTTAAGTAGAAAAAGAATTTGTAGTGTATGGCTTTTTATTTAATTGTGCGTACCTCAGGAGCGTGACACTCAACGAAGATAATTCAAAAAGGTAAAATGGCAAATAAAACAATTATGTAATAAAATCAAAAGTTTTATTATGATAGCATCATTATCCATTTAAAAATAATGACAAATAATAATCGCATGCAATTAACAAAAACACTGTTTCATGCAATATTTTTATACATTTTGTTTTCGTTTTTTTTAACAACAAAAAAGTTATTTTGCCATTATTATGCCCATATATTGAGGTGCTGAATTTTCTCGTAAAGCTTTTTCAGTAACTAATATTTTTATATTTACAACAATTGAAAGTAAAAATTAAAAGTGGCACACGAAATCTTAAATTATTTTTAAACTAAAAATTTATAGGTCGTCACACATTTTTCGGAATCTTAACTATTATATGGAACTATTAAGATGCGATCCTAATTTCTTTTCACTATATAATTATCACAGAAAATATGATTTTTCTACATCATTGACCGTTTTAGCTAAATATTTAATCTATCTAAATAAGATTTTCCGTCGTTCAAAAAGTTTGAAAAAAACTAAGCGACAGTCACATGAGTGTTAAAAATTAATTAATTTCGAAACAGCACAAAAATCGATACAACTAGATCATTTTTCTATAAAATTTATAAAATATTTTACTTTCAGTCTGTATAGTTTATTAACAAGTGAATTATTAATTATACTAAATTGGAAATAAATGGAATTATAAAAAAATCGATACATATTAATCGATTTATTTATTGAGCAATCGTAAAGTACTACGTGTTCGGATTGGATAAATAAAAATATCTGTTAACTAAATAAAAATCACACATACAATGCGGATATAAGTAATTTTATATACAGATTGTAACAAAAATATTTTAAATATAAAAATTAGAAACGTTATTATTTTCATGCATTGTATTTACAAAAATATGTTTTATTTTATACAAAAACACAAGCAATAGTGTTTTTAATCTGATACATTACCATCATTCAAGAGCATTTTGGCGCGAAAATTTAACAGACAATTCGAAGTATTCGTCTTCAAATAAATTATTCAAGTCATTTTATTTCGAAGTAATAAAAAAAATTATACGAAAACAAATGAGAGAAACGTAAAAAAAACGCAAAAAAAAGAAAAAATAACGTTTCTAAGAAAAATAACGTTATTTTGAAAGCTGCATTTTCTTTACATCATTTACTAATAATAAAACAGTTTTTTTTACGTTTCTCCCTTGCTCAATTAAATCAGTTACAAAATCTCGTTTTTTTATCAACAAATTATACAAGTCTTCGAACTTATCCTATCGTATATACACCTCAGTCATTCATGTTTAGGAACATAGTATGTTACACAAACAGCTATTTATAGCTGTATTTGAAATAAATGTCCGTTTTACACAAGTCTTATAACATCACGCCGTCGCTATACGTGGGTGGCTTGAGACGGCTGGCTGCCATTACCTGTGAAAAATGACGACAATTAGCTTAAGTGATATTGAGAAAAAAAGCGTTCTAGTTAAAGCAGAATAGGTCATTTATTATTTTTAACACGGAGTACAAATTGGGCAAGATATTTTATGTAACTAGTCTGTTCCGGAACGGAGTTAAGTAAAAATTCGTTTTTATAAAAGAACGCGACACGCTTTTTTAATATTATCAAAAACCGGTTGATATCTTTGTTTTTAAAGGTGTAGTCGTGATATTTTAAGTATAGAAAATGTAACAAAAACATGTTTTTTTGAGGAAAATAGGTGTTTTTCCTTAAATTGTAACACTAGAGACTAAAAAAAATAACATAACATAATATCACGCCTGTATTCCCGAAGGGTTGGGCAGAGGTGTGTACTACACCCTCATTTCGCTGTTATGTTTAATTCCCATGTAAACACTAGAACAACGAGGCAGTAAAAAAGATAAAAACTAAAAAAATTAAAAAAAATATTATGACAGTTTATAATAAACCGACTATAAATCAGTATATTAACTTATTTTAAATTATCTTTCCATACTTAAACTAAACTGCCCATTGTAGGAATGTGTTTGGAGCACTTTTTTTGTGACGACAGCCCCGCGAGCACTGATCTTTTATCGAGTCGATTCGAAAAATGTATCTAAGTATTCTAAACGTCAAATTTGACATAACTTATTGATGTAACGACAGCAGTTGTCGTTTTATCTATATCTTATGTCAAATTTGACGTTTATGATAGATAAATTTCTCGAATCGACTCGATAAAAAGATCCGTGCTCGCACCACAGCTTTGTTTGTCGTATGGGATTTTTAGAACACAATGTATCCGGAATCCTCAGCTTTTCACACATACAAAAGTGTTGCGTATATTGCTCTATAATAAAAAAAAACTTTTTTGCCCCAATTCGCTTCAGAAATACACAAACATATTTTTACACCCTGTATTTTTTTTCAAAATACAGGATTTTGGTAAAAAATAAACTTTATATTCTAATGCAGGACCGGATATTTCACCTACCTTTTCAACCCCAAAACTCAACTCGACCCCTCGCCTCAGAAAATAAAACCCCCTACCTCAAGTAGCAAGTTAGTTGCTCAATAAATAATTCAAGTCCCCCGATTCAGAATGCAATTAGATTTATGCGACTTTGCAAAGCCATTGTGGGTAAGATCGATAATAAATTCACGGTAAGTTCTAAACACAAACAATCGAGTCGAATTAAGCTCACGATGGTCGAACTTACCAATATAACTTTGCAGACATCCTAGATATTGTTTATATTAACTTATTTGCTGCATGTTTTCCTTGCGAGTTTTGAGATTCGATTTTTTATAGACTATGGTTTATTTTTATAGGGTTCCGTACCAAATTAAGCAAGGTTATAAAGTTTATTAAACAAATGTCAAAGCGGTAAGTATAATTGACATAGAAATTAATGCATCATGAAACAAAATTAAATAGTAGATTGTATCACAAGGGAACAAAATAATATTTTTTACGGCGAGGGCGCTTTTTTGAATCCAGAGCGAAGTGAGGGATTCTAGAATAGAATCCTGAACGTAGCGAGGGATTAAAAGTACGTTGCCCGAGCCAAAAAAAATTTTGCGCCCGAGTGATACACTCTACTTTTCATCACCCACTATGAGAAAATAAAAGGCGCCTCATATTTTATTGTAATATTATTATTTAATAAAACATAGAGTAACAACTAAATTGAAATTAAATAGTATCTAATAATGAAACAACTAAAATCTCATATTTACATTCGAGACATTTTCGCAATTATGAAATTAATTTAAATACTAAGCGCCCGCTAGAGCTACGTTCTCATTCTTTATTATTTTTTTTTTTTATTCAGCCGGCGGCGCTTCTGTGGGCCGTCGTACCAGCCAGTCTTTATTCAAACAATATTTGCGTTCGATTTCTTTGGCGCTGAACACTAAGATGTTCCAAATTCAAAAAGTGCGCGGCAAAGATAATTGCGGCGCACTTATAAAGAATAAAGAGGATTAAAAACTCATTACTGCCCGCTAAAAGTTTCTTATAGAAAATACCACCTTTGGGCGCACTTAAAGGCGAACCAAGTCGTCCTTTTCGAATAGATGGGATGAAAAATACATTTTTGACCTTCCCATGAGTAATTTCGTGCAAATCCTCTAAAAACTAAAAGGTAAAGCATTCTCTATAACGAATACTGCTTACCCGATACCGCGTGACGCCTATTTACCTGTAGGTAAAACGACAGAGCTTCTGACCGCCGAGTAGGGTGGCGGCGCAGGCGTTGCCGCCGGCTTGGCTGTGTGCACTTGACTGCTGTAGCCTGAGGGAATAAGTGGGATTAAAGTTATATAGGAATGGGTAATTTAAAGGTAACACAAACTTTATGTTTAGTTTATATTTTATTAAAACGATATCTGCAACTAAAAGGACCAATTCCAACACATTGAAGAAATTGATTTCTCCCGATAAGGGCTGTCGATGTGACAATGTTTTTTTTTTTTTCTGAAGTTGGTGAGAAATTACTTAACATACATAGAATCTTACTGCAATATTGCAGTCATAATTACTTGACAGATTGCCTATAGCAAACCAATATTTTAAATAAAAAACTGATACTTGCTCCTAACAGTCTATTCGTCTGCATTTTAGCAAAATTAACTGAGGAAATAAAGTACAGTAAAATTACAGGTTTTTTTTTCTCACATTTAGCGGGTTCGGTTCACGGTTCGGACAGGTGATTATTTAAAATTCTTTGAATACAGTTCGTATTATTTTTAAAATAAAAATGAAGTCTTCATTCAGTACATTTTTCTATCTACAGTATTTATGGTACTTTCCCTCCATGTGGCAAAGTCGTGTGACGCCCTGTGTAAGATAAAAAATAAATGATGATTGTATGAATATGTTAGAGAACTTACCAATATTACTATTTCTCAAGTACGGGTTGCCGTAGGTGGCTGAGTATCTTAGATCCACGTTCGACTGTGGTTTGGTGTTTGGCTGGGCGTATATAGGCGTTGGTGACGCTGAGGGAACAAAATACTTGTGATTAATTTATTTTACTTAAAGAGTCAAGTACTACAATTATAGACACAATAGATAAACTATGGCACTGACGAACCGATTCATCGGTCGGGCCGCTAGCGGTTAAACAGAGACCACCAAAAAGAGAACCAATTAAAGGAGACCAATTAAAAAAGGAGACCAGATAAAGGAGATCAATTAAAAGAGGAGATAAATTAAAGGAGACCAATTAAAAATACAGATCAATTAAAGGAGACCAATTAAAAATAGAGACCAATTAAATGAGACCAATTAAAGTACTAGCTATCGATAAAAATAAAGTCAGTACCTATAGTTATTAAAAAAGTTCAACTAGACCTCTACAGCCCCTGTGGGTCACGACTCATAATAGGTGACCAATTGACTATGTCAGACGCAGGACCCTTTAGACTGTATCAAGGGAATCGTACTAGCTGACGCAGATTTTTTTTAGTTCAATTTATAGGTCAGGCCAAAGGAGTTTTATTAGATTTATTTTATAAAGAAAAGTAAATAATGATTCTGCCCAGATCAGCATTAAGGGCTTTACACACCAAAGCCACCACCACCCGGCGGGTTATTGCAGCCAACTAACACGAACTAAGCGAGCGAACATGACGCAAAACAAGCCCGGCGGCGTAACCCGCCGGATAAAGCCGCCGGCGCCGGCTGCTTTGGTGTGTAGAGGCCTTTACGATCGACATGAATAAATGTAGGTATATAGCCAATTCTTATGATTTACCGAGCTTTATTGGTGAAAAGTAAGGCTCTTATAACTTTTACAATACTGAAGCAAATGCCCCATAGCTTTGAATAGCACATTATTCCGTACTGAAGTAGCTATATCAGGTAAAATTAGCTTACGAGTCCCTTTATATTAACGAATTTGACAATTGAAAATGTTACATTGGTAAGCAAAGCGATTCGTTTTTGGCCATAGGAACCAGGCATTAATGGTGTATCACCATTTGCGCATATGCATGAAAAAAACATACGCCGAAATACTCGCGAGCAATTCGCAATCAGCGGACCATTCTACTAACAGAATTGATTCTAAACCGCAAATGAACAACAACGTCCAACCAAATGTTTATTCTTGTTATCAAACACAATTTGACAGTTTTTGTATACGAAAACTGTCTACATGAACGGTTTGGATACGATTGATCAACATTTCTGTCTGTCGTTTGTGCACCTAGTGTTGACCTTTCGAAAGCACCAGTAATCTGGACTAATAAAAATAAGTTGACTTAGTAGAATTAGCCCTCAGTTCACGAACAGCACGCGAATCCTCGCAAAAGCGTCAACAGTGTTTGCAGTGGGCATGCGAATTGTTCATCGTTCGTGCATGCGCGCAATTGAGGACACGCCATTAGATATAAGGCTAAACCCAATCACATTAAACCGTCATTAAAACTCCACAAACACTAAAGTAAACAGTAAACGTTGCTCTATTATGATAATTAATTCCCAAAGTGCAACTATTTAATATACAAAATTTCAACAAACAAAACTAAAGTTTTCACCCAACTAGTCGGCAAGTCGGAATGTCATTTACTTTGAACCCGCACTTACCGTCGCCAACGGGAAGACCCAAATTATTAATTGCGTCCGTCTCGTCTGGAGACTTTGTCGTTCGTTGCAGCGTGTTATTCTGCGATCCATTGCCGACTGACAACGGGAGCGTCGACGCCGTGTCGATGCTGCGCGTCAATGAGCCTTGCAGTGATCTGTGTAGCGATATTGTCGTTTAGTAAAATGATTGGTGGTAGTTGTCTGTTGTCAGATATTAACAAAGGTTTTGTGTAAAGTTTAGTATTTAGAACTAAAGCTTATTGTTAATGCATTTTCAGGTATTACGGTGAAGGAGTAAGTTTAATAATAACGTATTATTTGGAAACTTCGTTATATTGTATGTTGTCTTTTTTTAATGTTATTTAAGTGCATTTTCTTTTGCTGTACAATATAAAGTATGACTAATAAATACTGGTTTAATAGCCAAGAGGCTCGCCCAAAATCTGATGAGGCTTTCGTTGGCGTCTGGATCAAGGGCCTGATACAAAAAGCGATACACGGCGCGTATCGTCAGAAAGTTCCTCTCTCTGAGGCACTGACCCCTGTCCCCAATGCCGATGGCTACCATTTTTGAATGTGTGTTATTTTTCTTTTTTTATAGCATTACATATTTAAAAAGAGAAATAATAAATCAAGCCACAAATTTATTTATTGGCCACGTGACCAAACTTCTCATTTTATAACTAAGCAACGGGAAAATGAGATAACCTCTAATAAACTAATTCGACTTTTTTACAACGCCAACTAAATTTTTGGGCACCCCGACACGGATAGGTTAGGTTCGAAGGGGATGACGGGGGGTAGAGTGAGCGAGCAAAGCGAGCGAACGAAGCCCCCGTCATCCTTCGTCTTTCATTTCATGTTCATTCCTTCGTTTTTCATTTGTTTTTATTGTGAAAATGAAAGTGGGTGACGAACAGTGGCTTATATAGAAGATAACTAGTGGCTAAGATAGTATCATTCAGACGCTCGTTAATTGTGGCTGACTTAGTAATTTAGAAGCCAATGTAGATTTTTACAGGCGAATAATGGTATTAAAAAGAAGTCTGTTTAATTAGCACCCATTTAAAAATATAATTGAATAATATATGTGCAGTCACGAGCACCAATATGTATACATGTAGCGAAATTCAAGTGATTTCCTCCTTAAATACTGATTGAATTTACGAAATATTTTAAATGCCGTATATTCGTGTGCATTCGTAGATACTATGCAAACAATATTTCAAGCTTTCCATTACAATTCCTTCGTTAATGCAATTTATAATTTCACTACTATGTTGGTGCTCGTGACTGTATCTGCAATTAATAAACTAAATAATTAATAACAGTTTTTTTTCCAAAACGCTGTTTTTAAACCATAAAACTTAGTATTCATTTATTTATACTTCTATGCATTATGGTGGTACATGGCATTCTCTACCTAGCCAACCTTTGGGTTAAAAAAGAAAAGCATCGAAATGGGTACAAAAAAAAGATAATAAAAGTTTTTTTTTACTTTTCTCCACACTAAGATTTGTCTTGTATCGTGGGTGCGTTTACAGACACAAATCTCACATACAGAAACGCCCAGACCCGAAACAACCATCTGTAGGCCATATAAATTTTTGTTCCGTGTGGGAATCGAACCCACGACCCGTAGCGCAGAAGCCAATCGCTTAGCCACTGCACCAAACGTGTCGTCAACTAAACAGTATTAGTCGCTTACGCTTCTAACTTAAAATAAAATCTTTTCTAGCAAAATATGGAGATTTTACTCATTCGCTACGTAGACAGATCATGACAATAACGTGTGTAGAATATACGATTTTACTTTATCTTCACATAAAAAATACAATTTGAACGTCTAACATAACAATCTAAACGAAGAATCAAAAGAAAACCACATTTTTCATGTTGATATAGGGTTGTCCCAAACTCAACCGTCGCGGCATCTGCTAAATCTCTTCTACTTGCAGCTATTTAAATCACTCATAGTAAGCACTCTTATGACGAAGCGACAGTATGTTAAATAACAGAGGACGTTCAATTAAACTCTAATAATCTGCATCATTAATACATTAAAATAAAAATAAGAAAACACAAAAAAAGGAAAAAAAAACATCCGAAAAAAAATGTTAATCATTTCGAAACGGCCTCTTTAAGACCAAAATAGTGGGATAGCTAGGTTAAATGCGATGTTGCCGTGTTTTTAAAATTGATAGACGCATGTACAGTAAAGGCACTTTCAAATTGGACGGTTGTTGTCGGACTGTAGTCGTGCCGCAGCGGTGCGGGCGACGCACTGCTCTCAGGCCGCGTCTACTGTATGAAAAAATACAACCACCCGTTTGCAGCTCAACAGCCGCATCGCTACGGCACGGCTACAGTCCGACAAGAACCGTCTAATTTGATAGCGCCCTATGCGTTGCTTTTACGTTTTTCATTTAATTTTTTGTGATTTTTTTTCGTTTACGTTGCGAGTATTTTTTTAGTATGTACGGACGCTATAGTATTTCTGTTAACGGGAACGCCATTCTTTAGTTAACATACTGTATTTATAATTTGACACTCTAATATTATTAATACTAAAATGATTTCAGCTTTTAGTATAGGTACAACCCACCAGCGTTATAATAACAGAAATCAAAGTCGCTTGATAAAGGTAATTAAGCGGGTACCATAACGTTAAGTGGGTGACAACCCTAAATCCCCTTTTAACCCCGACAATAAAGAAAATAAAAATAAAATAATCATGTACTTACCTACTGGGAGGTTCTAGAGCGGGCGACTGTACTCGTAGGTGGGGAGGGGGGGCGTACCCTTGTGGGTAGTCGTACACGTACCCCGCGGGGCTCTGCCATGAAACATGTAATACCACCTTTATTTTACCGCAGTAGGTTATAGCGCAGGATATATACAGAAAGTACATAATCAGACTATCTTTATCTATTAACTTTTCTCTAAAGTAAGATAGTCATCACAAGGAAGCTGTGATATTCATGACGTCATCAGTCAGTGACAGAGTGCAATAAATAAGTATGCACGTACAGTCAACATAAAAAGTAAGTTCTGATTCTTTAAACTTTCAAAAGTCTTCGTAATAAGTTCTTCATTCATAAAACTTGCCAATAATAAATTATTTATAGTAAAAATAATGAATTAATGATAGAGCAGAAAATATCTACTTCTATCTATATGTATAAAACATTTTGTACAATGATTGGTTTCTGGGATAATTAATTTGAAAATACAACAACATTCATTGGTTTTTGGTGTTGACTGTACCCAGCCGGGCTATGCGCAGCGCGACATAATTTTGCCGTCGCATTATCTCGTGCCGAGACGAGTTTAATTGCTAATTGCAGACAAGATCGAATCATTGCAGTCTTTTTGTTTTATTTCGCGTCTATTGTGGGTGTATTGGTAACCACTTTCTAATCAGGCAGGCCGTCGGCTTTTTCGGCAAACTATTACAATTAAGAAATTTATATAGGGTATCTCAAAACTCAACGTCAAACCTGGAACAAATGATAGGAGTTCAGGAGTTTACGATTGTAATTTTTTTTTAAATGTTTTTTCGTTTTTATTTTCAATGTTACATATAAAATTTTACTACATAAAACTACACTATCTACACTGTGGAATTTGTTATTTTTTTTTCCTGTATCATTTTTTTCGGCTTGAAACAGTGTGAGTTTCAAGACACCCCATATAAACAATGGTTTATCAGTTAAAGCTACTGTGTGCGTTGTTATAATCAACATCTTGTATGAAGTGGGATTTCTGTCCCTTTTATTTTGTGTTATCCATACAAAAGGTATTATTTCAGATAAGTTGTGACTGTCAAATTGGTTTCTTTTTCGCTTTTGTAGTTTGATCTGAATTTTAGGTTGCGAAAATAACTTTTTGCCTTTGATGTAGTATTAGTTTTCTTTGGAATAAAAGGCCAAAAGAAAACATTTTGTGTAGTGCTTGTTTGAGGACCGATGCTGTTGTTTGGGGATTTTTTAACTACCAAGGGCATAGGGCCCAGGGCTAGGCTACCTTATTTTTACCGACATCGAAAAGAACGAGGGTAACAAAGAGCCGCGTTTTTTTAAAATGTTTTTTCAACTATTTCTCCGATAATTTTGTGAACTGATTTGAGTAATTCTTTTTTTATTCGGTGCGGAATTCTTTCAAGTTGGTCCCTATTTTCATTAAATTGGTGAAGTAGTTTTTTTACCATATTATTCATTTATTTTAGATTATAAGTAGTTTGAAATGAATTACCTATTGTGATGACTTTCTAGTTGTAGTATTGTCCCAAATTTTTACACTATTGTAATTGTAATTTTTAGCACTAAAAAGAATTAAATAAAAAACTTTAAAAAGGTGAAACCCGATTTAAAAAAACTAAAAGTAGTAAAATAATTACCATATTATAAAATTTACAGTTTCATAAATCGGTGCCTTCAATTAGTTTTAGCGAAGCAATTGCACCAACTTCTGAAACTGTTAATTTTATAATTTTGTTCCTTTAACTTTTTTTGAAATCGGTATTTACTTTTTTTTGTATTTTTTTATTATTTTTACTTATAGGTTGCGAAAATCACATACCTTAAAATAAGGGTCACTGTACGTCGGGTCGGAGTAATCATTGCTGTACCGGAACTGCATCAGCGGATCATCGTGGCGAAGGTTTGGGAGAGGCACGGGGCCAGCTAGAGGTAGACCTGCGTGAAGCTTGCTGTCTGATCGATCGGAGCTTGTGTAGTCCTGGGGAGATAAGGGGCTAATGTAGACTAGTTCAGAAGTTATTTAGGTAAACTAGTTGCTGATAGCAATTGCGTACAATAGCATAGCATATCGCTACTTTGGATGAATTATTGATGTATGATTTAAAAAAAACGTTTCCCCACACTAGGATTTCCCCTGTATTGTGGGTGCGTTTACAGACACAAATCATCACATGCACAAACACCCAGACCCGGAAAAACTATCTGTAGGCCATACAAATATTTGTTCCGTGCGGGAATTGAACCCACGACCCGTAACCCACAAGCCGATCGCTCAGCCAGTGCTGAAAACGTGTCGTCAAAATACTTTTTGAATAATGACACAATTCAAAAAAGCTTGTTTTAGGGGAGAGCCTTTTAAGATAACATTGTTGAAGAAAAATGGCGCCAAAATGCAAAAGCAATGGCAAATGACGTGTTGTGATGCCACTTCGTAATTCTTGCCGATACGAATGTGAGTTTTATTCGCATCGCTACTTTTGATTCCGCTTCCTCCTTTTCTGCTTTAAACACTTTGGATTGTGAGGTTAATCATGCAAAGCAGCGATATCATAATCAGCCCATTACTGTCCCACAGCAATGCATGAGCCACTTCTCAGAGTGGTTTAGGCCTTAGTCCACTATACTGCCCTGGTATGGATAAGCAGACTACACACACCATGGAAAAAATGTTTGCGTCCTCTTATCTGTGAAACCTGCACACCTGAGAGGGCTCCATAAAGTTCTTGATTCTCCATCTCCATAAGGTTGTTAATTACCCACAAGACCCTTCTCTCTCCTCCTCTTATACTATGTTTATTTGGTTTAATAACTCACCAATTCATAGCTCCCATCACTTTGCGGCAGCTGCAGCTTCAGGTCACTTATATTAGAACTCCTATCACTCTCTTTGTAAACATCTCCTGTGGTCACCGTGACGTCAGGTTTCTCATTCATCTGGCCCTTCTTCCGCCTCCTTCTGTGGCAGACCACCACGAGAATTATGAAGGCAGAGAAGATGATGATGCCTGATGTGACTCCGATCAGGATTATGTAGAGAGGTAGGGTTTCTGGAAAAGAATTGGCTGTTAGAATCGTGGCTAATGTATTTCTTTCTTTTTTTAAATCTAATTCGCATAGCCGTAGAGTGTTTTTTTTTCGTTTCGCTCAGAGACGATTAATCTGTGCGGTCTGTACCATCTCTAATAATTAGGCATTTCCATAACTTTTTGAAGATTTTAAAATAAGCTTCTATTTTAAAAATGGGTGCTAATTAAACAGACTTCTTTTTAATAGCAACATTCGCCTCTAAAAATCTACATTTCCTTCTAAATTACTAAGTCAGCCACAATTAATTAACGAGCGTCTGAATGATACCATCTTAGCCACTAGTTATCTTCTATATAAGCCACTGTTCGTTACCCACTTTCATTTTCACAATAAAAACAAATTAAAAACAAAAAGCAGAGTCGACGGAGCCCTGCTGCGCGCGGCTCCTATTTATGTCTGCAGGGTTTAAAGTAACCTAACACGAAGGGAATGACGGGGGCTTCGTTCGCTCGCTTTGCTCGCTCACTCTACCCCCCGTCATCCCCTTCGAACCTAACCTATCCGTGTCGGGGTGCCCAAAAATTTAGTTGGCGTTGTAAACAAGACGAATTAGTTTATTAGAGGTTATCTCATTTTCCCGTTGCTTAGTTATAAAATGAGAAGTATGGTCACGTGGCCAATAAATAAATTTGTGGCTTGATTTATTATTTTTCTTTAAAAATTAGCCACCGGTACATTTTATAACTAAGGAATCAGAATATCGTTTATTCAAATTAGTCTAGAATTGATTTCTAATGCTTTTTGAACATCAAAAAATAAAAGTTAGCTCCCAAAACCCCCGACCCTCACTGCTTCCTATTGTTTAAACTGGGAGGATGTGGTGCAACAAACTTCTCAGAATTGAATACCATAAGAGATTTCCAGACGAGAAACTTGTAACGTATCGGACAATTTACTTACAGAACTTATATTTGCTGTAACACCAGAGATAGGTAAAAAGATCGCAACGGTTCCTTACAGCGGTTACGCACTGCATCCGATCCGAATCCGTGAAAATACGTTCCGAAGTAGCCATAAAACTATTCGTATGGTAGTTTACGCACTACATCCGGCATCCGTCATCCGATTTCTATCCGTCATCCGTGAGTCTCCAATTCGGAAGAAATATTGACGAACCTTTATTTACAGAAATAAATATCATTTATCATTTAACCGAAGTAGCCGTAGTAATGTTTGTATGAACGCTTTCGCGCTACCTCGGATTCAACAAATCGGACGCCAAATGGATATGCCAAAATGGCCCCTGAATTGTTTGAATTTGGATCAGAGATCGGATAAGTGCGTAAGCGATATCCGAATTCGGTCCGAGATTTTTACTCTAGATCGGTATTTTCACGGATTCGGATCGGATGCAGTGCGTGAAGCAATATCCGAATTCGGTCCGAGTTTATTATATCCGTATTTTCACGGATTCGGATCGGATGCAGTGCGTAATCGCTCTTACTCTTTTTCGGAGGATATACTCTTTTTTACTAAATCAATGTTTTTATATTATCACTTTCATGAGACATTTATGATTAGTTACGGTTTACTCACTTGCATTTTTCAGGATGGCCTACTAGTTTTGGAACCAAACGGAGCCCTTATTCATGAGCTGATCACGCAGCGAGGTCGCGAGTCGAACTGAGAGTTCGACTAACTAATAAGGGCTCCGTTTGGGTCCGAAACTAGTCGGGCAAACCCGAAACATGCTCGTGAGTAAACCGTAACTAATCATAAATATAAATCAATGTGAACCAAAGCAAACCTAACAGAATGTAGTTAAATCTCAGAAGACTTACTCAAAGGCTTCAACATAATGGCAGCGTTGGCATTCCCATACTCGTTGGTGACACTGCAATTATATTGCCCGTAGTGTTTGGATTGGCTGGCTCTGATCACTAAGCTTGATTTTACCACGCCATCAGGCAAAGACTCTTCTAATGTCGCGTAATCCTGAAATGGAATTATTAGATTGAAGTTCTCAGAATTCTTCGGGAAATGAGAATGAAAATAGTAAAGCACAACGACGTAAAATATTATCATCAACAGCCCGTAAACCTCCACTACTGAGACAATTACAAGCCACACTCTTTCTTCATGTGGGTATCGAAGGGAACAGCTCCGGAATACGGAGGAGGAAGGGGTTTTTTTTTCAGTGGATAGCAAGAATCTATGTGTTAATAACAACATACAGTGTTCACCAATCGGTTAGGCACGAACTCCACCAAAACGGAGACAAGACGAGCAAAGCGGAGATTTGTTTTAAAAAACCAATAGAATTTCGTTATTCACACATCTCGTCTCTACTCAGCTTAAGTGGATACCACTGAGCGGAGAGGTATCATTTTTGTATGAAGCGATGGAAGGGGAGAGATTGAGCTGTGCCGCAGTACAAGGCGGAGATGTGAGCATTGCCTCGCAAGCTGACGATGGCGCGCAGCGGAGACGAGATGTGTGCGGTGCCTTTCGTGTCAGATCGCACTAAACTGTGCGTTCACATCCAACGCTCGCCGCAGGCAGGTTGATTCCGCTCTAGCCAGCGCACATCTCCACCCTAGCCAGTACGCATCTCCGCACAGTTTTGGTGGATACATCCTAGCTGAAAAACATCTCTTCTCGTCTCCGCTTCGCACATCTCCGCTTTGATGGAGTCCGGGCCTTTACCAAAGGTGATGATAATGAGAAAACTTCCTCACCCTTCACTACCGTTCTTTGTAGCGGTTTTGTGGGAGGTTTATGATCAAAAATCGACATTTATACACAAATAATGAAGATAAAAACATGCTTACCGGATCTTGAATGACGCTGATCTCCCGACCCTCGAAGTACCACCGGATATCATCAGGTTTAGGTACGGATCGGGCGGCGCATTCTATTCGGACGCTTTCGCCTTCCATGCCGAACTGAGTCCTGTTTGATAGGATCTTTGGAGCAGCTAGAGGAAAAAATGTGTCGTTAATAATCTTCAGAAATGAAAAGTAGTAATACCTTTTATAAAAACCTTGGCAATAGAAATCTTTATTGTATTTCCCCGTGTGGTGACGGGCTACAATATAAAACACCATTGTTAGATTCAATAAAACCCAGTACGCTTGGTGGTAGGATATATACGGTCCGCCTGGCTAGCTACCACCCTCACTGTGTTCCGCCGTGTGTATGTGAGAGCCAGATGGGTATAGGGGAATCCCTCTATATCTCTGATACATGGATTCGTGTGGTCAAACTTAGACCTTGTTTGCACTATCTATCAGATGCGTCTAGGGTCAAATGCGAGCAAGTCAAATATTAAAAAAATGTTACACCGCATCATGCTACTAAACAATAAGCCGTAATCAATAAATTCTTATTTCGTTACAGTGATTTTAAAACCAAAGACATTTTAAATATTGTTGCATGTAGGTATATTTGTTCTATTTTTTCAAATAGATAAATCAACTATTCTGTTTATAGCCGTAATGAAACCTCGTCATGAAAATACATCGATTGAAAATAAGTCGGTAAGTTATAAAGACAAGGTTTTCGGTTAAGGTTATTCAACAATAAGATCAAATGCAATTTCAAATCAAGAAGTCAATATGACGAGCAGAAGTAGTTCTGCAGAAACTTCCTAGATTCGACCTTAACACAGTATACTTAGGTTGATTTTAAAAACTTTAATTCTCTGTAAACAACTATTTACTTAAAATTCTAATACATCTCTTCAATAAACAGTTGTTTAACGAGAGAATTAATGTTGGTGAACCTTAACTACTTACAATTTAAGTTAGAGGTTTGTTTAAAACAAACTTTTCCTTCTACCGTCAAAAGAATTATCTTCATTTAAAAAAAACTTACTCTTTATAAAAATGGTAGCTTCACTCTCGATTTCAGGGTACCCTTCCTCGATGACCTTGCAGATGTACCGGCCAGCCGTCTCTCGGTTCACGTAGACCTTCAAGTTCGGAGCCTTTCCTTTGACCTGCTGGAAAATATGCCACGTTCACGTAACACTGTCTTAGTTCCTTCGTAAATATTTCTAAATTATTGCTTTTAATCATTCTTAATTGTTTATTAAAATACCGTTATTTTATTTTCTATTTTTCAATCTATCGCAAGATGTAGTTATGATTTCTGGCGTAAAACATGATTCGTTTTTATACATTGGATGCCTGAGGATAGACATCGCCATTTAGGCAGGCCTTGAAAAGAAAGAAGAAAGAAAGAAAGAAGAAAGAAAGAAGAAAGAAGAAAGAAAGAAGAAAGAAAGAAGAAAGAAAGAAAGAAAGAAAGAAATACATTTATTTAGCACAGACTAAAAAGGCACACAATATAAAAAAAGCAGTTTTTTTTTTAAATTAGCAGGAAAGTGTGCCCCACGGCTGCGCCAAAAAGGCCCAGTTCAGCAAAAATGCCAGAAAACCAGTGACGCTGGTTTTCAACTGGACCTGAAGTGTGAGGTGACAGATGAAAAAGCTGGCGTACTACCGGGGTTGCTGTGAATGCAATATTTAAACCCGCGGTCCTAGCCACTGGTCCCTGGATGAACTCTGTGGTGGTTTTAGTCGGTAAAGTCAGAAATAACCCTCCTCCTTTTCCCATGTTGGCGGGTATACATCTGGATATTCCAGAATCAAAAAAAGTAAAAGAAATGCTGGCGCGATGAGAGAGACCTTTTTTTATTTATTTTCAACAAAAGTTACAAGATTGTGTATTACACAAACCTTCTGCCAAACTGCAGAACAGTTTGTCGGCAGTGTTCTCGTGGATACAGCTCTTAGTTTACATAACCTTATTGCAGCATTACAAAGGTAAGCGAACACATAGTTTTATTATGATAAGAGTAGGCACATCGCCTTGTATTTTTAGTGTGCCGTATGCTCACATAGACGTACGCCCCACGCCTAACTGCACACATACTCGCCTTCACAAGGGACTCATCGGAAAAGGCAATAGTGATGGAGACCTTTGCCCAGAAGATGGATATCTCCTATAGCTAGCTGTACCCGCGGCTTTGCTCAAATAAAAAATATTTCCTTATAAGCATCAATCAATCACAATAAAAACAGAAAGTGATGTATGTATTCTTATGAAAGATCCTGGAACCCTTCTTATGGGCTGAGAACGGCCAAGATGGATTTTGATTCGTAAGTGTCCGATATATGCCATGGTATGGTAATCCGGATGCAACAAACAATACAAAGATTTAAGAAAACTTTGATATATCATTTAATGTAAATATTTAAATTAGAAGAAACAAAACTTTACTCATCACAATAATAGTGATGAATGATCTAATTCTACCACATGTTTTTGCGGTTAGATCGAATGTTTAGTCATCGGGATGAATACTTATAGACTTGACGTAATGTTTTGAGAAGATATCTAACATACATAATATTCAGATCAAACGTTTAGTATTTTATTTTAAAAGTTATTTAAACAATTGAACCTATTTTTGTCAAAAAGGCCAAAGAAAAAAAAATTAAACAAAATTCTGAGTAATGTCTAGAATACATTAAAGATTCTAATACGGCTTATCGCAGTCCTTTTTTTTGACACAAGCCGTTTTCTAACCAGACCCCTAGATTCAGAACGAGTCGATTCGGTTTGCCATTTCTTTTTCTCTCGTTACGAGAATCTTCGACGGAACCAGGGGGTCCCTTGGACGAAGTTCGTGGTTTCGGCCTTGGTTATGAGCGTTCCCCTACAGACATACACTTATTTCAGTGCCCTAACTAAGAATGAATGACAACACGATTTGACACTTGTCCCTACCACCGATGTGTTTTTGCCCGTCCGAAAAGTTGAACTTGACACTTGTTTTGTTCACTCCTACGTTTCGGGCTACTTTCGGACGGGCAAGTAACTTCTTTGACGGACCTAGGGAGTAGGCCCCCTGATAAAAAACCGAATATGTCGACAACTGCTTGTCGAAAAGGTTTTGAATCGGGGGTCGGTGCCACTTCCTATTAACGTCTTCTATTCTTTGCTATCGTATCTACCCTAGCTTTCTACAGATCCTTGGTCTGCCAGCCACCTGTTCTGGGTCAGTTCAATTCCATGTTCACTTTGTTTTATCGTGTGGAAATCAGTGTAGGTACTTTCCACCGTAGGTAAAGCGAAGGGTTATCTCAAACTCTTACCGAGTAGATACATTATGGTGTTCTTCTGAAGACCTATGTCCGGGATCGGTGGAATCGCAATTGCAGTCACCGCAACCCTAGGTTTAAGACCATGTTCGGTTAGGAATACTATTTTAATAAGGTCTGGTTATCCCACCATGGTATTCACTTACCCCTATCCGTCCTGGTTCGTGGAACAGCCACCTGATCTCCGGCTGAGGCTGGCCGTCGACGTCACAGCTCAAGATCACACTGGAGCCGATGTCAGTTTCTACGTTCTGAGGTCGCGTTCTGAATGTTGGTGGATCTGGGAACAAAAATGTTCTATGAAATGTTGGATTGCGGTAAATTTCGATTCTGACTAGAAAGAATCGAGTGTGGACATAATATATGACAAATGTCTGACTGCTTCGTTGGTCTAGTAGTCGCAAGCGCAACTGCCGAGCGTGAGGTCCTGGGTTCGATCCCCAGGTCGGGTAGTGTTATTGGGTCTTTCCGTGTGAAATTTCTCAGTAGCAGCCTGGAATCTGGATTTGTGCCCGGTTGATGGCAATAGGCTAGCCCCCTACATGGGCCTTAAACAAAACGGCGAAACGTGGGTGTTAAATACACCTCTGCGCAACCCTTCGGGGAGTACAGACGTAATGCTATGTTTATGCTAAACATTATTTGAACTAAAGCAATTTGAGTGCGCTTCCCGAAAAGGCTGACCCCTTCCATTTCCGGTGGTATTGTAAAGGCGACTTGATGATTATATCAAGATGATGCGTAACAGCATCTTCCTTCTTTAACCAATCAGTTTGCCAAGCATGATGACATTGGCAAATACCTATGCGGCTTCTAAAATCGGTCTATGAGAAGTGCCGTGTCCAGCGGCAGAATGATCATGTAGATCTTGGGCTGCAGCATTGAAAACCATAAGAGTCAATCCCGATTGTGAGAGATTTCGGTTTCCATCTCACTACATATTTTTCAATACAACAGCAAAACACTTTAGTACCACGCGTTGACGTCACAGGTTGTGGGCGCGCGCAATGTTATGGCTTGTTGTATCATCAATATAAACATCATGGCTATTTCTCCCACTGGAAAATCAATATGAGAGGCGTTTGCAAAATGTGTCTTAAAAATTTGTTTGGTTTGACTATTATTTCAGCTAAGGAGTCTATTTAAGACCTGCGTTATGTACCTACCTATAATCCTGAAGTGAATAGGTTACTTCTAGGTAAGCGTGAACCATAGTTGACCGCATTTCCACTTACCATCAGGTGAGATAGTGGTCGAACGTGAGAATAATATTAATAAAAAAAACTTTTGGTTTGGTAAAAAAACTAAGACAAAAATAATTTGACGTAGTCATTCATCATCATCATCATTCAGCAGCGGTTCACACACAAGCAGTCGAGCCTGCTCGCTATACAGCGCAGTATATACAGAAAGCCTATTTAAGTACCACACCAACTTCACCTCTGCTCAGCCCATATCCCTTAATAGACGTAATGATACAGACAGGTATACTTACAAGTGACTTCTAGAGTAGTATTCCCTTCGCTTTTCCCGACGGAATTGCTGACTTCACATCTGACGATCGCGTTGTTGTGTTTTCGAGATACGTTGAAGATGATCTAAAACAAATAGTAGAAATAAGCATATTTTTTTAACATTTTTAGATGTTGAACTGGAATCTATTTCTAGAATAAATCCATTTAAAACGCAACTAAAAATAATACCGCATCAGCGCAGAAACTTTGCTGAGCTTGGACCTGTTTAAATATTGGAAACTCGGTTAATAAATTCTTTAATTTTATAAAAGCTGGCCTGCGTTGAGAAAAGGAGATTCAGATATACGGGACAAAAAATGTATTACAATGGTGAAGCTGCTGCCTCTCATAGATCTATTGCAGTACCACAGTATATACAGGGTGTTAAGTTAACGAATTTGTGTAATTCCATCAAACCACATGATCTATTAATGGTATAGATTAACCCCGCACGGGATTTAGATTGAACAAAAATAAACTTTTTTTCCCAAATATTTTTTTCTGTGATAGAAAATTTTGATGCCAAGCATAAATTAATGAAGGCACGGCGACACAGCTGACGGGCACGACTAGCGCGATATCGCTCCACGCAGTTAGTTAACTTGGGACGCTAAAATTTTTTAGATACAGAATACCATGGTTCATTTTTCACCCTGTATACAGGGTGTAAACGAATTCGTGTAATTCCTTCAAGCCGCGTATTCTACTGGTGACACTGATTGACCCTGCATAAGTTTTTTTCAAAATCAACAAAAAAAAGTTATCAAAAAATGAACCATGGTATCTGAAAAATTTTAGCGTCCCAAGTTAACTAACTGCGTGGAAAATCTGTAATTTTCCGGTAATTCAATCCCTTTATAGGAGGATGCATCTGTATCATATTTGATGATTGATCATCCCTAGCCACCTTTTTGATGTCCTACAAAGCCAACATTAAATGTAAAATTTGTATGTATGTGTACATACAAAAGTCCATTCGCGCTTATGACTGCACCAGCCAGTAAATTTTTCAGCACATTGCATATACTTAATGCATGAATGAGTTGCGCGCGCTGTGAAATTCAGTTGAATTGCTAACTTAATGTGAATTGCTCTCTGTTGCTTAATTAACGACTTTAAACTATAGCCTCGTTGCTTTTGTTGCTTCATGTAGTGTTAGTTGTATGAGAGCAAGTTTATTCTGTTATTGTTGGGTTAAGTATTTTAGTTGGATTTCAGTTGCAATGTGGTAACAAGTTCTGTTTTCTGTCGTGATGTTTGATATTATAAAAAGAGGGTGTGAGCTTTAATACCAGATCACTATTGGTCCACTCCTGCCCCGAGCCTTTTCTCAGATTGAAAAGGGTTGAGGACATAGTCCACCAGACTGGCCTAGTGCGGGTTAAGCCTCTTGTTCACGGTACGGTTACTTAACCGTACGGCATATTAGCCGCGCCATAGAAAAATCGTGTGAGCACACGATACGGCAAACTACCAGCCGAAGCTGCTTTATATCCATTTTGTAACCCAAAATCAGCGTTGGAAAGTTGTCATGCAAATTGCCCGTCGCGAAATGTCCGGTGTCGTTAACAAACTCTCATAGACCGTCATACAACACTAATGTAAATCAAACCGTGCGCAAAAGAGGAGCAACCACGGTGCATACAGCGGCGCAGGCGTGCCGTTGGGCCGTATCTGTCAACTGTTTTTTTACCGATTCGAAAACTCATAGAACTAACGTATAATGCATTAATATAGTATTTATGTATGCTACTATGAAACTTAACGCTCAATCAAGATGAGCTGCAACTCTACTTGAAGAAATGTTTCAAAAGATATTCATGCTTTGTTGGGACAATTTTATCTATCGTTATTTTAAATAGAGTATAGTGCTTTTCAACCAAAGATGGGTGACCTTTGGTACACATGGACACCCTTTTGTGCCTTGAAGAGGACGTTAAGCCATCGGTCCCGGGTGTTATACGAATACCCAGAAGCCCGAAAGCCTGAAAACCAGTCTAACGTTAGGATATCGGCATTGCCCAGTATATAACTGAGTTGCGGAGGTCTGATGGCAGTCGCTTAGTATAAAACACTGATATTCAACCGCATTTGCGGTGCGAGCACGGATCTTTTTATCGAGTCGTTTCGAGAAATGTATCTATTTTAAACGTCAAATTTGACATAAGACATAGATAAAAAGACAACTTCTGTCGTTTTATCTATAAGTAATGTCAAATTTGGCGTTTAGAATAGATACATTTCTCGAATCGATTCGATAAAAATTGTACATTACTTACAGATAAAACGACATCAGTTGTCTTTTCATCTATGTCTTATGTCAAATTTGACGTTTAAAATAGATAAATATCTCGAATCGACTCGATAAAAGATCCGTGCTCGCGGAGCTGGTTAGACTAGAAACTGACCCCAATATAGTTGCGAAAAGACTAGGCAGATAGATAGTGCTTTCCAACAGGCTTGTGTGCGATCACTATTCAACGGTTGATAATATATACGACAAATTCAATAAAGACATTGTAAACAATATATTTACATAAAAGGTGGTACGCAATTTCACTCCATGTGTGTCCGACATTTATTGCAAAATCTCTTCAACTGTGAACAACGTGTATGCTGTCAGACATTAATGTCGCAATTTGTCTCGTAGAGCGTGCTAGCTTAAATAAACCATTATGCAAATCCTGAGATAAACACAGCAGAATTACTTCCTATGGTCCCTTCAGAATTAGGAATGGAATTGTGGGGTAGATAGAACTGCAGGATAGCTGCAGATCATTAGTTAGGACCTTTTTACTGTGACGCGGGCTCGTGCCCGCATGCGTGAGTCGCCCGCACCCGTGGCGCCTGAATTTCACCTTTTCATACATGTATTTATTGTGATGCGTGAGACACGCGCGAAAAGGTGAACTGCGAGCGCCACGCATGCGGGTGATGCACGCACGCGAGCACGAACCCGCATGACAGTAAAAAGGCCCATAGAGTAGGGAGATGCTTGAAATATAAATAATACTTATATGAAAACGAACTGAATCTGAATAGTCCCTCAATTCAAAACCCCTCGATAAGTGGTCATCGATCGATTCACTTTGTTGTGTTATCTCATTTTGTTTACGATTCTCGTAACGAGAGAAAAAGAGATACCGAATAGTTCGAAAACTAACTTATCGAATCTTTCTGAACCACTGGACTGGTGGGATGCTCTACTTATCCCGCAAGATAGTCCACGTTGCTCCCCAAATGAAATTTTGTACGACGTGAAAGATTCTTTTAAAATCATAGACTGACGATTGAGGGAAAGTGTTGAAAGATGGGAGTAAAATATGAAGTAGACAAAACTGTTTACTATCCCAAGAAAAATAATAATAAAAATATGGTGAAAAAAGATGATGTAGTGACAAAAATTGAAAGGAGTATGCTTAGGTGGTTTGGTCATGTTGAAAGAATGAGTGAACGGCGATAACAAAAGGAATTTAAGGCGGGTGTCAATGGAAATGCCTGTAGGGGACACCCTAGGAAGACATACATCGATGTTAATGGTGATGTTCTTAACAAAGGACAGGTGTGATCGTAGTACTCTCAACCGGCGTGCTCGTACGACAAAATGTATGAACGTGGAGGAAGCGAAAGGAGTATGTTATAAGGATCGTAGCTTGTGGCGTTCTGCAGCTTCTGTCTACCCTTAAGGGAAAAAGGTGTGAGTTTATGTGTGTTAAAAATCTTCTTTAGAGAAGTCTATGTCCAGTAGTGAACTGCGAAAGTTTAATGTTGCAAAATGTTTAAAAATAAATAAACAAATAAAGTTCCTCACCATCTCATCAGCGTAATCCCCAATCACCGGGTTATTGTTGACGTACCACCGGTATATCTGAGCCGGTGGGTTCGCATCCACATCACATCGGACCCTCAGTTCTGACCCCTCAGGTATCTTGCCTCGGTTTTCCCCGGAGCTGATCGTCACGTTCACTTTTGGCACGTATTTAACCTGGAAGGAAGATTCTGGTAAGATTTCTCTTTACTTATTTTTGAACAGGTAAAGCATATTTTTTTGGGGTTCTTAAAGGATTTGGAAGATCCTGGTACACGAAACTCAAACTAACCTGCATGCTAATAAGGCTCTGATGCCTGATAGCGGAATGCTTCCAAATTGCCAGTCTGAATACCATAAGCAGTCTCACACTGACTTTGCAGTGCTTTCATGGTGTCTTTCTCGTGTAAACAAGAGCTTGAGAACAGTTCATGCCATGATTAATAGATTAGCCAGTCAGCAAGGTTGGTAGCGGGGCTGACTGCCCAGGATACGCCAGACGTACTTCTTCCCCTTCTTTTTGAATCAATGGCTCAACTAAATTAAGAGGTTGCCAATTCGATACCCTTGTCCCTGGCCTTCCGGAAGGTCCTCTAAAGAACTCTCAGGGAACAGGCAGTGGAGCCCAACGGGAAAGACAGCAAGATATAGTTTGCGTAGAAGCTCCACAACCATAAGTATCGTCACTCTTTTATTGCTTAACTGTGAGACTGAATGAGTGATTACGGGCATTTTGAGAAAAATCTAGATGCATTAGTCAACATCTTCCTGTCTTGGTCCCAAGTTACTTAGGGTTGTGTGTTTTGTGTCTAGATATACGAGTATATCCTGCAATATTTCGAGTAGATTACTCTTATGGACCTTAATTATCTTCAAAGATTTTTATGCCTTGAGTATTGCTGAAGACTGCTTCGTGGTCGCAAGCGTGACTGCTGCGTGAATTCGATCCCCAGTTCGGGAAAAGTGTTATTGGGTTATTCCATGTGAAATTTCTCAGCTCGGAGTCTGGATTTATGCCCAGTTTTTTTTTTTTAAAAACGTTGCCCCACACTAAGATTTCTCTTGTATCGTGGGTGCGTTTACAGACACAAATCTCGCAAACAAACGCCCAGACCCGGAACAACCATCTGTAGGCCATACAAATTTTTGTTCCGTGTGGGAATCGAACCCACGACCCGTAGCGCAGCAGCCAATCGCTTAGCCACTGCACAAAACGTGTCGTCAAAGGCAAAGTTGATGGCAATAGGCTTGCCTCCTATTACATGGGACCTAAACATAAGCGAAATGAGGATGTCTATACACCTCTGCCCACCTCTTTGGGGAATACAGGCTTGATGTTATATTGTGTTACTGCTGAAGACAAAGCGTCTGGTTCCCTAACCAAATCGCTAAATACGGGAAATTATGTTCATTAGACATTGGATAACAAGGATATCGGAGATAATTACCTCTATATGTACGGTGGCCATCCTCGGAGCTCTGTCCGCCGTATTCTGTGCTTGACACGTTATTGTCTGGTTGTGGTGGCCCTTAGTTGGGGTCAACCGCAACACTGACCTGGCATTGACAATGGATAATTAGTATATGGTGTTAGGTGTCTGTTTAATTGGTTAATTAACAGATGCAGTTCTGTAACGTAATATTGTACTATATATAAAGGAAGATTAAAATGTTTTGCCTTTAAGAATACTTCAAATCTATTGCGATCATGATATAAAAGTGAAACAAACAAAATGCATAAGTTCATATAGCATAATCAGAATAAGAAGGTCTTATGCTTATGCTAAAGAATAGGCTTCATTCAATTCTTTTCTCTCAACGATGTTGTTATAAATTCCAAAAGATAGGCAGTCGGATTCTCCGGCTATCTAATGATGACACTCAAAATCAAAATAATTGTTTTGTTCAACAATTTGAGTAAATACAATAGGTACTATGATTTAGCATAGTTATGAGAGAGCAATGAAGAATGGAGAGAAAAAAAACACAAAAAAAAAAGTTCACAAAATATAAGTATCCAGGCATACAGCAAGTCTACAAAGTTCTCACATTTATGAAATGTTGATATTATTATTATGATGAGTTCTGTTCATAATTTTGATAGAAAAAAATTAATACGCACCTCGTTTTATACCTCTGCCCATCGGGTAACAGTTCCACTGTACTTTTGACAGGCTTCTTGATCACTGACTGGCTACCATCCAGCCAAGTTATCTAAACATAGAAAGAATAAATGCTTCCGATATTTTTGATACTTAGACACAGGTAAAGTATTTTAAATAATAGGAGGTAAGACACAAGGCTAACTAAATATGAACCGCTAAGTTGCTCGGAACACAGTAGAACGCCTTTTGTTTTTAGCTGTAGCTCATACATCAAACGGTACCTACAGCAACCAACAAATAGCCATCAACGGTGTCTCAAGCAACTCCCATGCCGGTGCACCCCACATCAATGGTGTAGGGGTGACATCAAGACAATTCTTTTGTCATCACTTGAGAGGTCATGAGTAAAATATTCATACCTCTATTAAAATGTCCATCACTAAGTATATTTTACTGGCCCCTTACGTGTGGAAATCATTCATGGATAGTTGGACACCTTGGGAAGTTTGGAAGGTGCCTTAGGGAAGACGAAAGGTTATGTTGGACTCCTACCAACGAATGTCACTCCGTGTTTCTTCTCGTCACCATAGGCTGGGGAAGAATAGGGATTTCGCATCCATCCGCGACCTCAGCAATGTTTTATAAACCTTGTGTCAAACCCTTTAACGACTCAAACTAGTCTTTGCCCCAAAGAATATCAGACCATATCTACCAACATTTTCTGGAATCCTTAAAAAAGATCATAGAACGACACTAACCTCAGCCGCAGGTTTTCCTCCAGAAGACACGCACTCGATCTCAACCGGTTGGTCTTCTGTCGCATCAATGAACGCCCCCCGCAGTATCCTGGGTGCTTCTGGAGCGACCAGGACTGTCAGTTGAGCGTAACGGGAGCGGATTGGTGGCTCACCTAGAAAGAAGAAGCTTGTTTAGTATACCAGAGTAGTTGTTGTAACTCATAGTCCGTATGAAGTAATAGCCGATACCGGTAGGTCTAGTACGAATGTTTTGACATAACATAAACGTATCGTTAATGTGAGTGAATTTTGAATCAAAAATACAACTATCTTACGGCATTTTGGTTTAAACAACGATGATCAAAATTGCATCAGACCTGTCCATCAGATGTTCCATATTTTTTTTTATAAGTCAATAGTTTCATAAGGAGCTATGAAAAGACTAGCAACCAATTTTTACTTCAAAATCGACGGGGTTTAGAAAAAAAAACTTAATGTTTGACAAAAACGTTCTTACGCATTGTCCTCTAAGCGACAAGCACAATTAGTGTCATACGTAAATGTGAATTAAATTAATTACATTTAATGTGCGAAACGAGTATTTCCAATTTAAAATTCACTCGCATTAGGGTGTTACCACACCAGTCGCTCGATAGTCGATCGATGCCATCGATCGACATCGGTCGACGTTGATCGATTGGTGTGGTAGCTTTAATTGATCGACGGATACCGGTCAGCTAACCAATCGATCGATTGCCGGTCGATGGCATCGATCGACATCGGTCGACGTTGATCGATTGGTGTGGTAGCTTTAATTGATCGACGGATACCGGTCGGCTAACCAATCGATCGATTGCCGGTCGATGGCATCGGTCGACGGATACCGGTCGACTAACCAATCGATCGATTGCCGGTCAATGGCATCGGTCGACGTAGATCGATTAACCCCGGCTACAATCCATCAGTTTCTTTCGAAATGTATTCACAAGAGGACGACCAATCCATTCTACCATCGATCGATCGTCGATCGACTATCGATCGATAGGTCTAGTAGAAACTATCGATCGACGTCGACCAATCCATTCTACCATCGACCGATGGCATCTATCGGCTATCGATCGATTGGTGTGGTAGAAACTATCGATCGACGTCGACTAATCCATTCTACCATCGATCGATGGCATCGATCGACGATCGATCGATTGGTGTGGTAACACCCTAAACGTTACGTTTACATTACTATACGTCACAATGAGCGTGCTAGGCCTACAGTTTGATGTCCGCGTGGAAGTACTCAAAAGAGATTATGAAAAAAAAATTTAAGCAATACTGAAACTGATGGTGACAGCCGTACCAAAATCAACCCAAAGGTTTTCGAGATTGATCCAACGTTTAAACGGATGGACGTAGTCATATTATGACACATTCCAAATGAAACCTGGATATAATACCTAGTGCTAGATGATAAAAACAGAAAATATACTAAAAACAAAAAACACTCTTTTTTTTATTTGCACGTAAAATCAAAAACCCAAATTAAAATATAATATTAGAATCTGGACGACATTATCGAATAGCGACAAAGCCCTTAAAAAAAGAAATAAATTATAACAGAATCTGATACGATACATTTATACTATAGACTTATATATCATTGATACGGCCATTAAAATAATTTCCAAACTTCATTCAATATCGGAAGCCTTTTGTAACACGTGACTTACAGTATATCTTTGTAATAATATGTAATACTAGCTATTACCTGCGACTTTGCCGATATGGGAATAATTTTGAAGGTATCGCAACCTAACTGCGAAACACAATCGCAATAGCTTAGATTTGACGGTCGAGTATTGTCTATTGCACCGTCTGTTTCAATCCGCCTGATTGACAACTTTGCACCACAATACATAATTAATATTTGATATTTTCAAAAGGAAAGCTACTCGTATTTGTGAATGCGAATATGTTACGTAATTAAAAAAAAAAACGGTATGTAAGGCGTTTTACAATAAAATAATAAAAATTACGCGTCTTTCGATTTAAGTTTAGCAGGTGCACTACGGAATCGGTACCATTATCACACAAGAGAATATTTTTGCCACCAGTTTCCCATACCTATAATATTTGTGCCTACAAAACTAAGTCTTTCCCATGGGAAAGCCAATTACCTTTTTCAGGTGAAGCTATAAACTGTTACTACTCATAACCACTGGGACATCCCAGTGGTTATAACATATACATATATGGAGATACATATCTACGTGATTGATAACTTCATTTAGTTTGAAGGATCTAAAAGTCTTTATAAGATTGCCAATAAAGGACATTCATTTTGATTAAGTTATAAAATCGGACAATCATATAATTGGCGTTATGCGCCATATATGAAATGGCGCCGACAAGCTTTGAGAAATTTCACACGAGCGATTCAAAGGCCAAGTCGCACCAGACGGGTCAGTTATCAGCGGGTCCGAGTTAGCGGTACTGAAAAGATTAGTATTAAGCATGTCTCATCAAATGCGAACGCGGGGCGCGAGCAGGTCGTGAGCGAGGCGTGCCGTCGGCGGACCCGCGTTAATAGTATTCAAGAGACGATCATGAAGCATGTCGCACGAAAGGCGAACACGGGGCGCGGGCGGGTCGTGAGCGAAGCATGACGTCGGCGGACCCGCGTTTACTGTATTCAAGGTATTACTATGAAGCATGCCACACAAAATGCGAGCACGGGGCGCGGGCGGATCGTGAGCGAGGCATGACGTTGGCGAACCCGCGTTAATAGTATTGAAGGGATTACTATGAAGCATGTCACATCAAATGCAAGCGCGAGGCGTGAGTGGGTCGTGAGTGAGGCATGACGTCGGCGGACCCGCGTTATTAATATTCAAGGGATTACTACGAAGCATCTTGCACGAAATGCGAGCACGGGGCGCGGGTGGATCGTGAGCGAGGCATGACGTCGGCGAACCCGCGTTAATAGCATTCAAGTTATTACTATGAAGCATGTCGCATGAAATGCGAGCACGGGCCCGCCGTCGGCACGATCCGCTGGCGCATCGCATTTGGTGTGGCGAAGCGTTTGCTACGCTGTGTTGATCAACATGCCATAACCGTATGGAATTTAACACCACGTCGATCGCTGCGATATCGCGTTTACGTGAAACAGTTTTAGAATGTCCATTCTAGATCATGCTCGATCGATAAAAGTCGCGTTGCGCCCGTGCTATAATCGCTCGTGTGTAAAGTGCCTTGTACGGTGTCAGCGTTTTATAGCCATGCGAACGTTTTCACCATAACTTCAATTATTGTACACGTAATGAGTGCCGTATCTACTCACTCCAACCAGTAGATAAACCGTTATACTGTGTCAATAGCATTAATAGAAAATTTTAATTTGTTAGAAACCAGCTGACCCGACATACGCTGTGCAGCCATGAAAAAATCCCATAAAAAGAATTTTCAGTCTTTCCCAAATCTACTAATTTTCTGTGCAATTTTTCCAATTTTTCTTTCCATAAAAACTTTTTTGGAAATAGGAGCGACATTAAAAAAAAAACCAAATCAATCCAGTCGTTCTTAAGTGTTGCGCTTATCAACGAAGCAATTATTTTTTATTCATACAGGCTGTAAGGGTAAACACCGTTATCCTTGAACCCAGTGGTTTAGTTTCATTTATAGAACGTAAAGTCAATGAAAAATAACAAACTTTAGTTTTTTTATAAAATTTTAATTTTTCCTCAAAAGCATTTCACCCTATGCGCGGGGGCAACAAGCTACGGGCCGGGGCGCAGGGAACTCGCCGCGTGGCCTGACGCACGGCCCCGCACAGTTTGCTAACCCAGTCAGTCAGCTGTCTTGTTAGCGAGTGTGTGCCGTGTGTGCCGCTCATTTCTCGCGCGTATATTTTTTTTTTTACTCGGTCCTATATTTTTATATTTAAGTCAACTACCCGTGTTTTGAGTGATAACGGTGTTTACACTTACATGCTGTATAAGTAAAATGACGTATGAAAAAGGGATTTGAGATAAAAAAATTGGTAGAAAAACAATTTAAATTATAAGCAGTCATCATTATCATTCAGTCAAAAGACGTCCACTGCTGGACATAAGCGTCCCCCAAGCATCGCCACATCGACCGAGCCTACTGCTATGTTTCGGGCACAATAATACGGTGCCAGTGTTTTTGTTAAATAACTTTGTGTTATGTATTTTATGAAAACTGTGCAAATTGTAACTATCTGTAATTTTTTTTTAGTGTGTGAGCATTGTAATTGTGTACTACATTAATATTAATATACAATATATACCTATAATAGTGCTATATCATTTCAATTCCGCGAATATACGGACCCTCGGGAGTAGACATGACAAAAAAATATCAAAATAAAGTATTAGGTGATGTCCTTGTAACGAAACCATAGCGCGATCTAATTCGACCTCAACGCCATCTAGGGAAGCAAAAGTTAAACTTTTCTAATATTGAATTTATGTGATCGCACTATGATTCCGCTGCCAGGTTTGGACAGCCAGGTTCATCGCTTCTTACGATTTGCTTGCCCGGCAGTGGAGAGGAATTGTATGTTTAATCCGTCCTCCCATGGATTTTACGATGAGTATCTAATCTAATATCAAGATTTGTTAAAAACTCCATCAGATGAATATACAGACATCCACACTTAAAATAAATAGCAAATCTCTTACGAGACGTATTCGAATAATTATGTCGTTCCTATTACATGAGAGAAAAGTTATTCCACGTATTGATTATTATTCCACGATACATAATATATTGTCTTCAGAACAATTCTCATTATTACTCTGAAGTGAACCGTGAACAATCTTGATACTTGTTGGAACAATTTATTGTACTTATTGCTAGTTATTAGGGATGGGCCGATTCATTTTTCATTCGGTTTAACCGAACTTCGGCATTCGGCCGAAATTCGGCTCAAATGCCCAACATTGGATAGAAGAAAATATTAAAATAACTCAACTGTTTGGACTAAAATAATAAAACAAAACCAGTGAAATAAGATTATAAGTATTTATTATTTGTTAGTTGTTACTTATTTAGAAAAGGAGAGATGAAACGCATGTGACGAAAAGAGTTACGAATATAAATGTGGATGGATGGAGAGGAAGAAGGAGGCCAAAGAAAAGATGGATGGATGGTGTGAAGAATGATATGAAAGAGAAGGGTGTCAGTGATATCACGACGGGTGACAGGACGGAATGGAAGAAGAAAACGTGTTACACCGACCCCAAGTAACATGGGATAAGGGCAGGAAGAAGAAGTTGTTACTTATTTAACAATTAAATGTAGGTATTGTAATAAACAATAGCAAAAGTTTGACATCTAAACATTGAAATAATTATCGCCAAAAATTACTACTTTGAACACTACTACGAACTTTTTATCTTCACCGAATGTTAGGCCGAAGTTCGTATTCGGTTCAAACCACGTTCGGCCCATCCCTACTAGTTATTTTACTTTCTCGAATACGACGTAATACTTTATTTTTTTGTATAATCTTCTTAGTTCGCTCAAGGTACAGTCGACGAGTATTGTTATAAGTACCTGAACTGCTTTATTATACGTAGGCAATCAAAATTGTATCCTCTTTTGTGCTCAGAATAACTTTATTTTATAGTTGCATTTTCTTGCATTTTAAACTACACGCTTTATTGTATTGCTTCAGCAACATTGCTTTTGTTTTGAAATAAAAAAGGCAATTACAGAAATAAATATGCCTAGCCTTTTCTGAACTATGTTGGTTTCAGCTCCCAGTCTAACCTGGGGGCCTACTCCCTAAGTCCGTCAACGAAGTTAGTCGCCCGTCCGAAAGTAGCCCGAAACGTAGGAGTGAACAAAACAAGTGTCAAGTTCAACTTTTCGAATGGGCAAAAACACATCGGTAATAAGGACAACTGTGAAATCGTGTTGTCATTCATTCTTAGTTCGGGCCCCGAAATAATCGTATGTCCGTAGGTGATAGGGAGTAGGAAACGCTCGTAACTAAGGCTGAAACTACAGACTTCGTGCGTAGGGAGTAGACCCCCAGATGCGGCTGTGTCAGACCTCCGCAACCTAGTTTCAGGGCAATGCCGATAGCCTAAGCTTAGACTAGACCGGTTGGCAGAATTTCGGGCTTCTAGTCAGATGGGTAGTCCCCGTAATAACTGTAATCCCTACTAATCACTACATAGTATAAAGCAAAGTCGCTTCCCGCTGTCTGTCCCTATGCAACGGATTTTGATGCGGTTTTTTTTAATAGATAAAGTGATTCAAGAGGAAGGTTTATATGTATGATACATTGCACCCGTACGAAGCCGGGGCGGGTCGCTAGTAAATTATAAATGCGAAAGTAACTCTGCCTATCTATGACGGCTTCACGTCTAAACCGCTAATCCGATTTTAATCAAACTTGGTACAGAGATAGTCTGGAACCTGGAGTAGGACTTAAGCTCCTTTCATCCCGAAAATACGGAATACGCAATAAACGACATCAACGCGGGCCTCGAGTGACCTCTAGTATTTAATAAACGCAAGTATTAAAAATAAGCTTCAAAGATGTTTAAATTTTTTATTCAATAAGCTCATGTCAGACCTCTATCTCACGTGGGGCATATTTAATAAAGGTTTTCGACTAATAAGCCGAATTGTCGCGACAAGTGCAGTTTAATAAAGGCGACAATTGTCAGGTTTTTGCCTGTCGAGTCTCTAAGAAAATATTCTCTGACTTATTTGTCATGGTAATTGACATATTTGTCACAACACAATATCGAGGCATGCATAAGAGAGAACATGAGGGTAATATTAAAAAAAAAACACCATTCTGACGAATTGAGAACCTCCTTCTTTTTGAAGTCGGTTAAAAATATCAATTTTAGTTTTGCCTGCCACCTGTCATTGTCACGATTATTAAATAGGAGCCTGGTGGTAAGTGAAGATGCGATCGGCGATAGTGTACGCTTACCTAGAAATAATTTATTCACTCAAAATTTGAAAACTCCAAGGATATAGCTATCGAGAAACACAGATTCTGGCACCCGTTTCACTCCTTAGCTGTACGCACAATGAACGGAAATGAACACTTATACTGATATTAGAAAAACTCCGAGTAAATTCTCGTTCAAACGCAAAGTTAAGGAATACTACTTGAAGTCGCTGCACTCTTAAGCCTAGCGTCCACTAGGCTCGCCGAGTAGAGTCGAATCGAATAGAAGAAATTCGCCTCTTATATATTTGGTATGAAACTGCGTCCATTAGCGACGAACCGCGGCGCGCCGAATCGAGCCGCTCGCGCGCTTTGCTTGACAGGCGAATTTCTGTTTTAACGACTTGCGATTACTGACCGTTTCGCCTCGCACGGAACAAATGCGACTCGACTCGATTCGACGCGTTTCGGCTGTAATCGACGCCAGGCTAATCATCTAATTTAGGCATAGTTGCATTCAGATTTTCATAATGTTTTGTATTTGATATTATTATGTACTATAATGTCCATATATTTTTTATTTATGTATTTTATGTAACTTATATTTATCTTATGAATTCGTACTATATGCAGTTCGAAATTGTCAACTCATTTTATATTTATTTTTTGCTGTACCTATTTCGATGCTTTTCTTTTTAACCCAAAAGTTGACTGGTAGAGAATTCCTTATGGCATTAAGTCCGCCTTATGTACCACGATAGTGCGTAGAAGTATAAATAAATAAATACTTTACGTAAAATATTAAAAATCGGACAAAAAGTTGGATTTTGCGGGCCAACTGATCGCTCGTTGAACTCACCATTTAGGCCGGAGCTGACTTGGCATTGATACTGGCCGTCATCTTCCAGAGTCACATCCTTGATGTCGAGAGAGTAGTCCCCTAGAACAAAAAATAGAACATATTTTATAAAAATTACAACAAAAGAAAGAAGTAGGTACTTATTTTTTTTTGTTTTTTTTTTTTAGAAAATCGTTACCCCACACTAGGATTTCTCCTGTATCATGGGTGCGCTTACAAACACAACGCCCAGACCTGAAACAACTATCTGTAGGCCATACAAATTTTTGTTCCGTGAGGGAATCGAACCCACGACCCGTAGCGCAGAAGCTAATCGCTCAGCCACTGCACCAAACATGTCGTCATGTCGATGAAGTGTTATGTCGTAGGTGACAAAAGTAAGTACCGACTATGGTTACTAGTGAATTTATTTTCCATGATAATACGTTTTTTATAGCTTAAAACTAAGATGAAAACCGCATCAAAATCCACTAATTACTTCAGAAGAAGTTACATGGTGACTACCATGCAATTTTAGGAATCATCACTAATCTATGCTACAAGCTAAAACAGTTATTGCACTCAACTGCGTCAAAATCTTTGACAAATCGCAAACAAACTACAATTTTGACAGATTTCATATAAACAACCTGTCAAAAAATTGTTGTTTGGTTGCGATTTTGTTAGAAAAGTCTTCTTATACCGGCTTCCCACGGTGCGTGATAGAGCACACCGCGACGCACGAGCTCGCACCGACGCACCATGGGAAGAGACTCGTCCGTGGTAACGCGGACGCGTGCGGAGCGGTGCGCCGTATCCACATCACACACCCTCATTATGTGGCTTCCCACGGTGCGTGATTTTACGGATGATAAAACACACAGTCGGTGCGCACTACCACGCACCGTGGGAAGCCAGCTTTACGGTGCCTTTCCACCACAGATGTGCTATGTAGCTATGCTGCGAGAATGTAAAAGCTAAGCTACGAAACTATGTGACCGTTTCAAATGATGCTAAGCTATGTAGATGTGCGAGGAAGATGCGCATCTCGAGCTATGCGACGTATCGGCAATAGGGAAGGCACGGAGAGCGGCGGGCATAGCTACACCACTCGCGACCATAGCATGCATCCATAGCACGCATCCACATCACACATCCTTCTATATAAAAAAACGTAGCATAGTTGAATCAGTTTCAGTAGAGTGGATATCAAACGCATCCATAGCAACGTTACATAGCACATCTCAGGTGAAAAAGCACCCTTAAGCCCGCAAGAATTCCTTATGTTACATTATCAATCAAAAATTACTAAGCACCTAAATATAGGAATTGTATATATTATGTAAATGAATAAATGGTGATTGATATACTAAGCACCTAATAATAATTTATAATCTAACGCAAAAAACGCGCCAATTAGTCACTATGTACACACCCATTAACTTTTCTCCGTCTCAACAAGAACATTAATATAATTATCCTTTAAAAGTCGATGCAGCAGAAACCATTTGAACAAGGGATTTCTATTTAATAAGCTGACAGCACCGTTTTATCCAAGTATCAATAAAAAAATGGAGCCGGAGCACCGGGATTACTCCACTTCAGTTCAAATAATTAAGTATTGTCAGATTATTCAGTTAGTTTTTAAAAAGATTGGATTAGTTCTGGCAGCTGAAATGTCAGCTGTTTTTAATTGGATTCTGTTTTTTGTTGATGTAGCAGGGCCTGTCCACATCTCTACGTCATGACGTCGTCAACGTGGAACGGTGCGGTAATGCGGCACGGTGCGTTGACATAACGTGCAAATTTACGTTACCGTATCGTAACACGTTCCACCTCTAGCCGCAAGCGCACACGTATATTTTCAACTTTTGGGTGACTCTCACAGTCGTAGCCTTCGGGCCTCTGAAAACCGAATTTTTCTCATTCCTTCTGACCGCACAGGTTTCATGTCCAATTCTTTCGCTGTCTCAGCAATCAAACTCTAGAACGCGCTTCCCCTTGATATGAAAAAAGCTCCGAGTAAATTCATTTCCAAACGTAAAGTTCGAGAACATTACTTGAAATCGCTGCAATCCTAGTCTGAAGTACCTATCCATCATAGTTATTGTATGTATGTGTAAGTAGGTATATTGGTATAATATGTATTTTTATTATAATATATATTATATATGTAAAGCATATTATATTGTGTTAGTATATAGTATTCTGTATAATTTTTATTTATCTTTCCAATGATTGTTTTTAAATTCTTTTTTTGTACCAGTTTCGAAGTGTATATTTTTGACCCAAAGGTTGACTGGTAGAGTATGCCTGTGGCATTAAGTCCGTCTTGTGTACCACCAATGTATATGAAGTTTAAATAAATAAATATATGCGCTCCGCCCGCGCTCTCCATGCCCGCGAGTTAGTCGCCATCTATGTGCTCCGATGCTTTAAAACCATACCTTACTGTTTCTCTTATTAAAATTCAAGATCTACGTGGTCAACGATAAATCTAACAATGATCCTGACGTGCATTTTTACGGTACGGTAACGTTTTGCACGTTATGTCAACGCACCGTGCCGCGTTACCGCACCGTTCCACGTTGACGACGTCATGACGTGGAGATGTGGACAGGCCCGTAGTGAGGAATAATAATACAGCATTACGTTGCTTGACATCCAACTCATTATTTTGTACAACTTTTATTACGGGGCAAAGCGAGAATTCGTGAAAAAAATTTGTACATTGTACAGTATTTTTTGTGGGTGCATTAAAAGAGCTTCCACAAGTGATGATCTTAAGGACGTCCGGCGCACTCTGTGCCGTCAGCCTCGCTACCAATCTTGCTGACTGGCTAATCTTTTTATCGCGGCAGGACCTATACTCGAATTACTCAACATGAGAGAGAAAGAAAGAGAATTCTTTGAGAGTATGTTTTGAAATATACTTACCACTGTTTGTTCGAAGACTAGCGGTAGGATATCGAGGACGGATGTGAATACCTCCCAACAAATTCGTTACGTCATAAGTAGATTAAAAACCAGGAAAAATCTAATAACAATATATTAAACATTTAAACCTTCCTCTTAAATCACTGTATCTAGTAAAAAAACCGCATCAAAATCCGTTGCGTAGTTTTAAAGATCTAAAGCATACATAGGGACAGACAGACAGCGGGAAGCGACTTTGTTTTATACTATGTAGTGATTTAATAGTACTCAAATAAAATTAATAAAACTTATTAAATATGTAGTCTGTTATTTGAACAAGCTAGCATTCTTATTTTCCGAGATATTAAGGTTTAGAGAGCGCCTCCGCTGCCGGCGCCGGCACCCAAAAATTACGCTATTAGGAACGTAGCACGTTACGTCAACGCACCGTGCCACGTTACCGTACCGTTTCACGTTGAGGACGTCAGGACGTGGAGATGTGGATAGGCCCTAAGGTTTATGTTAGTGACCCGGGTTTTACCTATTGAGATTACCTATCCATCGTGATCGCCAAGCTTGGTGATTATGGCAAATTCCACTTCAACCAAGATGTGTAAATCAAGCGTTATGTATCCTTTCTAACCAGAGCGAGACCTATCATAATATTTTCATTTTGCAACCACAAGTTCATTTATTCTTTTTCTTCAAAAGATAGAAACTTTCATAACCGTCTAAGATGAAAGCAAAGCAAACAGACAGTCTAGTACGGATTCAACACGCAATACACTGAAGTGCAAAAATAGCTCACTATTTAAAACCCCACTTGAACTCAAGCTTTGATGGGCTCCCACGTTTAGCTTAGAGAAGGCGCGCATTTGCGACTTATCGTGCGATACATTTGGTATTCTTTAAGTATTTATTTTATCTATCTTACATAATCTATATAAACATAAATTAATCCCTAATGGTATGTCTACACCAGTGCGCTTTCATGTTCATCTTGCGCTTTCGTCTGACGCATGCCTGAACCGCCATAGCGCATGCAATAGCGCATGCCCTAATACTAGTTCGAGTCTTATGGCAATCAATATTGCATACGCTTGACGCAAGAGGAATTGAAAGCGCAAGATGAATATGAAAGGGCACGGGTATAGACATACCATATAGAGTATAGAGTTAAGCCTGATTTACACAGGGCAAGTAACTGACTCCAAACTCGAGACAAGTCAGTGCTGACTATAGTTGTAAAAAACCCGTTAGCTACCGTTAATTAACCAAATTTATGGTTAGCTACCTATAAAATGCAGTTATTAACGGTTGATTATCCGACTACGACAGCGAAAAGGGGTAAACATTTTACGGTACGTTTTTTTTTTATTATGTTGTCAACTCCTATGTGAAGTGATAAATCGATATCCGAAGGATAAAGATTTCATTTAAGATTTCATAAATCATACACATTTAAAGCGACATTATATACCTACATAACCCAGCTTTAAATATGAGTAAATTAACGTAAACGTAAATAATTTAACGAAATAGTTTACTCAGCATGAATGTTAAACGCACATCGGTTGCCTTACTCGCTCTTTCCCGTTATACCAGCCGCGATCGCCCGCCGTGTCAGCCGTGTGTCGGCTGGGCACGGGCCACTTCGTCCCCCGCCGCCCGCCCCCTTTCCGTCAGTTGAAGCTGTCATCATCGCGCAACTCGCGATACACATTTCAAGCCACTAGCGGTATATAGCAGTGGTATTTAACCGTAAAAAGCATAAAATGCGGTTAAATAACCGTTAATAACGAAAAATGCATTTTTAACCGCTTGGTTAAAATCGTTAATAACCGGCTTCGCATCTATAGTGCTGACCCGATATTTACCTAGTGTAAATTGATTTGGAGTCAGTACAGCGCTGTCACGATCAATTTACACTAGGTAAATATCGGGTCAGCACTGACTTGTCTCGAGTTTGGAGTCAGTTACTTACCCTGTGTAAATCAGGCTTCAAGTAGAATGTTCGTTTATCAGCAATCTGTAGGAGGAGGCTATGTCTGGCAATACACGTCTACAAACAATAATAAACAACAAAAAACTGCGAAGAAAAATGTATTACCTATTGGTAGAATAAGTTCTATTATGTAAATCTCGACTCAATATTGTAATTCCAATTTCCTAACAAAAAGCTTTTATCTACAAGTAAACTTCACGGCTTACTCTATTATTAAAGCAACGAAATAATTAAAAAGAACAAACTAACAAATACTTCACAGACAATTAAAGTTAAAAGAAGTATTTCAATCAAAAGGTCGAGTTACACTTTTTGTTTCTTTCTTGGAATGGAATAAACATAGTGTTAATTTATCTTTTGCCACGAAGATTGCAAATGGAAAAAGATTGGATATTGTTGCACTTAGTAGGAGGCCTGAGGAGGCCCGAGGAGGCCCGTATCCAACAGTGGTATATTGGGCTGATTGTGCGATGCTATGTTTGACAGTGAAACTCTGTGGGTAAAACTGAGTGCCTACATATATTGCAAAAGTGGTTTAAATAGGATGAAGAATTAACCAAGAATAAGTCCCGCTATTCCCTGGATATCGTTATAGTCATCTTAGTGTAGCCCCACACCATGTCGAAAATACGCGACTCAATTTCGGTGCGATTACGACTGCAAAACTTTTTAAATTAACCGCGGCACAGCAGGCCGGAATTACGCGTCTAACCGATATAAAAACATAGCCACTGCAGTACGGTCGCGTAATTTCAGTCGTCATTTGGTAGATTGGAAGAAAGTATACGAATAAGTCGAACTCTTGGCCCTTGAAGGTTAGTCAAAGCTATAATTTAACTTAGGCTTTAACTGGCAGACAAGGAGACGTTGGGGAAGACGCAAATATCGCCCTTGTAGCACAAACATTCCTTTCTTTGCTTCTTCTACTTCTGTTGTGTCAGCACGAGCTATGCGCAGATAGCTCATACCGTGGTGAAAAGTTTAGCCAGACAGCAAGGTTGAAAGCGGGGCTGACTACCCAGAGAGACTTGCTTATGTTATCGTTCCACGTGGAAACTTTTCGTGCACCTCATATCTGCTAATACAACGATCGCCAAAGTTATCTTGATTGTGCAGGATGTTCGTAAGCATCGTCACTCATGAAGGCTCTTTTAAAACACCCCAATAAAACACGTTACAATATAAGACTATAAGGCTGGACATCCACCAGAGCTATGCGAGGAAAATGTGCGGTGCGAAAATGTGTAGCGAGGATGTGAAACGGTGTGACCCTTTCCACCAGAGCTGTGCGAGGAATGTGTAATGCGTAATGTGTTAATGTGTACAAATGATCATCTACCTCTTCCAAACACCATCTATTGACTGACTGGTAGGCGCATATTTTCAAATCCTCGCACACATTTCTCCTAACACATTCCTCGCAACACATTCCTCGCAACACATCCCACGCTAGCATTTCTCGTTTGTTTTGTATGAACAAAAACCTCGGTCCGCTAAGCCCATATCCATCAGAGCTGCGCAGAGCGAAGCTAGGTAAATGAAGTGATTCTATTGGTGCTTACAAAACACATTCCTCGCTACGCAGCTTAGCACAGCTCTGGTAGATGCTCAGGCTAAGGCAGATGAAAATGACAACATTGTTGCTCACAAGGCTTTCAAGGCTATACAATATTGTATGAAACACCTGCTTCCACAGATTTGCCCGACCGATCGTCCTCAATACAGATTTAAACACCACTACATTTAAAAGCCGGAATGACCTACATAAAAATGTACACAGCAATAAAATCTAAGTTTGCACAAAACTGCATAGAAAAATGAAATATATTTTTCCATCTCACCCCACAGGGAGACAGCAATATAAATATTACGTGTCTGCAAACCAGACTTCAGAAATACGGTAAATTCCATTTTTAAGTCTGAGATAGCGCTCTGGTTGCGAAGCCCACTTAAGAGGATCTTTCATCGTGTCTTAAAAATGTTAAAAATACATTTTTCATCGCCACGGTAAAAGGAATTAAAGTAATCTGTGTATACATCTGTATTGTTTCTAGGGCGATCTCAATGGACGTGGGAAGTGCTTGTCATGGTAGGTGAGTTGTGAATGGAGTGTTGACTTGTGATATTACATATTCTGGCTTAGAATTTTGGACCACTTGATCGACATAATCAACTAGTACTGACCCACGATTCAGAATCATTTCGATTAGCAGTTGTCGACAGATTCGATTTGATATCTTGTTCCGTTTACAATTCTCGTAACAAAAGATAAAGAGATAGTTTACTGAATCGTTCAACTACTGATTAATAGAATCGGTCTGAATCATGGAGGTGTTCAAAAATGTGGGGCGATAACTTGTTAAAAATTGGACTCAACAGTCGTCACGTTTTTGAAGGAGGATACCAGGACGGCGCTGTCTGTTGGATTCGGGGGAGCTTTTAACGCCTAATCCTAATAGTTGACATAATAACAGACTACACAATGTTCTTATATCTTTAAGTCCAAAGGCAAATCCAGACTTAGGCTCAGATTTGAAATATCTATGGTCAACGAATATTTTAAAGATTTGAGGTCAATTTAGAGAATCATATTTAGGTAATTATGTCTTTACGTAACTCATTATTTAAAATATGTTTCTACTTTTGGCCAAAAGTTATGTAAAAAACGATATATAATAACAAAAAGAGAAACAGGACTTTATTTGGTTTCATTTTTCATGTACATCATCTGTTTCAACTTCATCTTGTCACAAGATACAACAATGATTGATATAACGTCTTTCCCAAATTACTATTGTTTTCTACCTGCCAAATAAATCTTGTATAACCTTGAATCTAAATTCCGCGTTCGTCAAATCATTATTGCTATTGCTAGCCAAGATCTGAACGGTCGATGACTTTTGTTGCGTAAAAATTCTAATAATACTCCCTGATGCAAAGATATGAAATGAAAAGTGAATGTTTTCTTTATAAATATGAAATGAACGCGACTGGGAATATGTGTGGGATATAATTATGTGTACTTAGGGAAACGTTAGGGAACCTAATTCTTTGAAAAGGTCAAAGGTAAAAATATAAAGCCTCATTAATTAGGGATGAAATGTCCCACGTGAAACCAATGTCGGGCAACTTTTTTACACGGTGTTACACGGTATAATTAGTTAGTTTAGGTTAAAACCTCAAGCACGATAAGACAATTAAGTGTCGTCCTGGGACGATGGGCGGTACGCAACCGGTTAAGTAGTTTCCGTGCCTATGTTTCTGAGGTGGGGAGCGACCTGTCGCTGCCGGCCGTGGTTTATTCTATGGTCGGCAGTGCATAGTCCTGGGACACGGTGATGTCCTTCTGCGAAAGTGTCATCTCGCAAAAGGAGAATGCGGAAAGGGAGAGGGAGAGTGCAAGCACTCTTCCAGCCGGCAGAAGGCGCACCGGGCGTCGGCGGAGGGCGGACAACGCCCTCTTCCAACCCCCGTAAAAGGGTCCAGGGGCGGCGGACTTGGGGATGTCCGCCTCCCCCATCTAAATGGACCAGAGGCGCGTTGTGTTCCACGCGCGGCTATCAGATGACACATGGGAAGTCTCACTCCCCCCGCGATTGAGGCCTGCAAAGTTAGGCGGGCTAACACTAGTTGGGGGCTGCGGACAAATGTGCTACTCCCGCGGCCCCAGTCCTAAGTGTGCGAAGGAACACCGGGGTGGTTTTAGTCAGTAAGAGTCTCAGGAGGACGTGGGGCAAGGCGCCACAGAAGGACCGAGGCCTGCCGGAGTTGCGGTGCATGCAGCTGCGAATCCCGCGACCCCGGTCATGGGTTAGGAGAAAGAACACCGAAGGTTTTTAGCCGGTAAGAGTCCAGCATAACCCTTCGCCTTCCCCGGGCAAAGGGTATCCTTGAGGATTTCCCAACGAAAAAAAAAGGTTAAGTAGTTTACTTCCACCCCATTGGCTGGAGACCTTTCAGGTCTCGCCAATAACTACTCGGTTATGTAAAAACGACCTGTAAGGACCATCGACAAGCAACTCAATAAGAAATAAAACTTCCTAATTAATCATAGAAATGTATAGTCCATTTGCGAATTTGACGTAGGTGTAGAATCGTAATTCTCGTAATAATGTCAAAGGTCCAACCAAGCTCGTTTAGCCTTTCTCTAAATGTCAGATAAAACGTTTTATTACGTGAAGTATATATATTTTTAGTTGCCAGCCCAGTTTCTTAACTTCTGGCTATTGTCTGTCAACGGTACGCACGTTCCTATGAACGTAACTTTTCGAAGGCTATTGGTTAATAAAGAAACAATTTTATTGAAATGTTATCAAATGGGAGTATTTTGTGCTGGCCCTTCAGTTTTTCCTCCAATATATATTTTCAGAAAAGGAACGAGCTACGCGGTGACTTCTGGAGTGAAGACCACTACAGCACACTACACTGCGTAGACGATCTCCTAAACGTTGGATACGCAGGTCCGGATTGGATGACAAGGACTCTAGACCTCTAGAAGTCGAGGAGTTTGGAGGAGACCTACGCCCAAAGATGCGCAATATACAGGGTGTCCCGAAACTCAACGTCAAGTCGGGAACAAAATTATAATACAAGGTTAGTCGGAAAGGTGGTACTAATCCGAAAGAGTGATAAAGTACCTATGATAATAAACAACTTTTTTTCTATAACTTTATCTAAAACTCAATAGTTTAAGAGAAATAAGTGATCAAAATCTAAAAAAAAAAAACGCTAAAATCTATCTATCCCCAGTTATGATCAGCTGTGTTTACATTTTAGGCCATACTTGGGGTCATGAGTTAGAAACGTCGTTTTCTGAATTTGTAACTAAAGCAGGGATGAAGAATTTTTAAAAAACTACAACAATAATCATGTTGCATGAAAAAAAAAACCAAATTCTGAAATGTTAACACTTGCTTTAAGACAGTCATCGTGGGAAAGGAATTACATGTGAGTTTAATGTGGACAGCTGTGGAGGACTTCTTCTCAATAGCCAGAAGCCTACGCAGCTCCTAAATTAAATTGACGACATAATTGGCGCAAGAGTTGAATGCTTGGCTGAAGCACAACGAGTCGCGGTACCAAATTCCGTGATAGGGCAGTTTAGGAATGATCAGTTCTTTTTTTTAATTGTGTTCCTTTTTTATCAAAAACATATTTATGGTAAGTAACTTTGAAATTCGAAAACTTGTTTTTTCTTCTTAAATATTCTAAACTGTCCTATCATTTGTTCCCGGTTTGGCGTTGAGTTTCAGGACACACTGTATGTGGGCCATAACGATGATAATCTTCTTCTTCTCACATGTCAGCACGAGCTATATGAAAATAGCTCATGCTATGGAGAAAAGATTAGCCAGTCAGCAAGGTTGGTAGCGGGGCTGACAGCCCAGAGTGCCCCAGACGTACTTAAGTACCGTTACTCGTGGAGGCTCTTTTCATGCACCCTATGATGATAATGTTTTTTTTTTTTTTTTAAATAATCTGTGCACTGTCAAAATACATAATAATTGTTTCTTAAATCTCACAATCTATAAGAGAATAGATCATGCCGTGGTGAAAAGATTACTCAATCAGCAAGGTAGCGGGGCTGACTGCCCAGGATGCACCGAAAGTACTTAAGCCTCGTCAGTCCTGGGGGCTCTTTTAATTGATAGAGCCCTATCGTAATTGAGCCCAAATGAAACGTTAAACCTCTAAGTTTATACTCAAGTAAAAGTTTCATAACTAACCTGATCAGAATCAATAGACTATGGAATTCTATATTTAGAAAGGAAACGATAACAAAGGATATCGATTGCGTACTTCCTTAATTTATTATAAAGGTCGTCTGAGATATTAGATGCTGTTTATAAGTAGGAAAGATGAGCTCTGAGATAACCTGCCTAGGTATAATCTTGATTTCGTTTTATTGTTGCAACTATGTTATATTATTTGTATTGTCTTCGGCTGGGTCTGTTCAGGACGTATAGGACTTAAAAGAAATCTTGAGGTCAAGAAGGAATTTCAATAAGAAAATTCTAAGAAGCCGAAGATCGTTAATGTGCTTGGTAAATAGCAAAAATCTTGCCGTGGGGTCTTAAAACCGTCTCGGCAAAATGTGGGTCTTAAAGTAGACCCACATTTTGCCGAGGACTTCAAAACTCATTTATTCATCATAGACTAGAATTACTTAGTTCTTTTTAAACGTTATTGTTACAAAAGACAGCGCCCAAAAACGCCCGCCCTTCACCGCTTCCTAGCGTTTATGCTGTGAAGAAGAAACGGCGCAACAAATTCTCCAGCAACACAGATCTATTTGTCAAGTGAATAAATTAATTGAGTCTATACACAAAAAAAAAGGTACCTATATAATACACGCACACACATTACAATAGTGAAATTATGCAAATTGCGGACGATAAACAAAGTATAAGTGTGGAACAATTCTGGATGAATTGAACTACAGCAATATACTTGCCTAGCCTAGGCAATACCATCTGTGGCAATACAGTCGATAGTGTATGTTGTAAAATTCCTATTTTCCTATACACACAGTTCCCCATTTAAATCCGTAATCGTATGTCCATTATCAGTGCCTATCTTTGACCCTGTACTAAATGTCAGCATTTATCTAACAGGTGCGAGCCTAGCCTTATTTCTCTAGCCTAAATAATATACACAGCTCGCCTAGTAATTTACCTAAATATCTCGTTGCGTTAGTTTTTCTGGGCGCGTACTCGTGTGCCAAATAATCAACTTTTTTAAATGAGGAAGGTGGGACGTGTATTTAATTGAGGGTTCCGTATGCATGAAACAATATTCAACGGTAGTTAAAGTTGTGGACAATGGACCAGAGACTATTGGGACATCATCTGCCTAGCCTTTTCACAACTATGTTGGGGTCGGCTTCCAGTCGAACCAGATGCAGCTGAATATCAGTATTTTACATGGAGCGACTGCCTATCAGACCTCCACAACCCAGTAACTGGGTAATACGATACTCTTGGTAAGACTGGTTGTCAGACTTTCTGGCTTCTGACCAACAGTAACGACTGTCAAAGATCTACAAATGACAGCCGGGACCAACTTCTTCACGTGCTTTCCGAGGCACGGAGGAAACTCGCTATGGTAAATGGTCACCCATCCACAGACCAACCTCGGCAAGCGTGGCTTAACCCGGAAGATCGGCCTATGCGGCTGTAATTATTTAGCCACGAGCTCCTCCAAACAAAATTTAATAAATAGATAGCATAATATTAAAGTGATTAATAAATTAATTCTTGCGATAACGGTGAAGGAAATATCGTGAGGAACCTTGCACATCTGAGACGGCTCCACAAAGTTCTCAACGGTGTTTGTAGTTCACCAACCCGCACTAGGCCAGCGTGGTGGACCTTCCCATTTTGAGAAGAGGCCCGTGCCCAGCAGTGGGAATCTCGTGGGCTGATTATGATTTTGATAATGTTCAAGTAGACAAATTTAGATTTTTGATGCCTGTTATAAACATGTTCCCCTTTTTTATGTGATATTTTTGGAAGAGTTACCGAGAAATACTGATAACTAATTTTCAATATTATGACAGTTAAAGTATCAATAAGTTTTGTGATTTTTAACGGCATTTACTGGTTGATATCGCAACCCGAAGAAAGCAATTGTATTACACATATAACACAACTGAACCCTAAAATACAAAATTGTTCTTGTGGATTGGTATACAATGTGTTGTTCCGTTGCTCAATTTTCGACTCTACAACCTTACAATAAAGTTTAAAAGACATTGTTTAAATTCGTTGCTGTGTTAAAAGTGCGTTTTTATTTACAACTGAGTCATGGCCAAAATGCGTAGCGATGACCGACGCGAATGTTTTCTTTTATTGCAATAAGGAACATTTTGTGCTAAAAATTTGGGTGTTACGTGTGGGCTGGTAAAATATATTTTTTGCAAAAATACCGAATATCTTTTTTGGAGAAATTGTGGCTTTGGTAGCCCTTTTTATTATGGATATAAAGCTCTGGCTCTCACATACATACGACGGAGAACAGTAAACTGCTTGGCACCGGAGTTTAATGTGAGGGTGGTAGCTAGCCAGGCGGACCGTATAGATCCTACCACCAAGCGTGCTGACTTTTGTTGAATGATATAATATAACACGCGTCGATTCCCAGCGTTTCATACTTTAAGGTCCCAGGAAGTTTTATACTTTAGCCTGGGCACAGTAAGATGAAAAATCATCATCATCCTTCTGCCCTCATCCCAACGTATTTGGAGTCTTTTTCTTCCACGCATCTCTGTACCTAATAGGGGATTTACACGGGTCGATTTTCGCCGCACGGCTAGGCCGCGCGGTGAAAATCGACCGTCTAAATGACAATTCGACTAGGCCCGCAAGTGACTAAAATCGCAAGCCCCAAAGCGCTTTTGCGCTGTGTTGTTCCGCTAGTAATGAATAAGTCGCATGCGATTTTTGTCGACCGGTGTAAATGGGGTGGCGATTCGATTTTTACAAGCGATGCGACTGGTGACTTGCCACATGGCTAAAATGTCATCTCAGTAGTCACCCTCTTTCTAATCATTTCACCTTTTACATTATCCATCCATCGTTTCTTTGGTCTTCCTCTACTCTCACCCTCACACTCGAAAATTTCCTCACAACATATTCCTCATTCATCCGCGTCACATGCCGATACCATGACAACCGGTTTCCACACAATTTCTCAGTCACCGGCGCGGCGCCACGTTGAAATTTCCTTTTACAATTCTATCTATTCACGTAACTCCACACATCCCTCTTAGCACTGTCAAGTCAAAGGGGAACAATACACGCATTAAAAAAACGACAGTATTAAAACCAACCTTCTTCGTCGCTCCCAATCATAGCGTACCGGTCGTACCCGCTGAGGTTGCGATGTGTGCCAAGTCCAAAGTCGTCCTTCGTCCATTGTAGAGCCCCCACCTTGTTCTCTACGCGGCACGGTAGAGTCACTCGCGAGCCGACTATGGCACTCTGTAAGAGAAAATCTAGAGTTATTTTTGTTTGCGAATATACAAAGTTAGTCGGAAAGGGGGTACTAGTTCGCAGGCAACTTATAGTATCCCTGAAGACAGTTTTAAAGCAAATTCGATAATTTTTATTTCCATGTAAATAATTATCATTTTAGTTTTTTTTTTAAATTCCTCGTCCCTACTTAACGAATTCATAAATTGGACCTTCTAATTTGTGACCCCAAATATGACCAAAAATGTGAACTCAACTGATTATAGCTGAGCATAGATAGATTTTTGCATATTTTTTATTTAATTTTTAAGCAGCTATTCGACGGGTGCAAAGTAAAAAATTGTTGCAAACTGGTTGTTTGCAGATGTCATTTTTTACTTTGCACCCGTCGTATTTCTCTTAAACTATTGATTTTTGGGGAAAGTGGTACAACAAAAGTTATTCATTATTATGGGTACTTTAACACCTTTTCGGATTAGTACCCCCTTTCTGTAGTGAACACACGTAAGTCGGTTAAATACTGATTTATTCAAACACCCTCAGGCCCTGCGCAGACGACAGACTATCCGTGACGCACTTTTTAGTCTGTGAAAATAGAACCTATGCAATTATATGCAGTAACGCACACGACGCGCAAAAAGTCCGGCGCACAAAAAATCCGTGTAATTCGGGCAGACCGCACCGCGCCGCGGCGCGCCGCTCCGCACAAAAAGTGTGTGAAAAAAATTGAACGTTTGCTTCAACGCGCGCTAACGCAGACGGCGCACACTTTAGTCGGCAATCTGCATTTGCTAGGGGTGGACGTAACGCACGCGATCTGTTATCATGGCGCCAGAGGTCGATATAACTATGTTAATTCAAGAAATACAAAACAGACCAGCAATTTATGATACTTCTAAGGCAGAATATCATGATAGACATTTAAAAAGAAAAATGTGGGACACAGACATTTTATAAAATTTGAAAAATTTTGCCGGATGTTTCAGAATTGAATGTTTAGTATGGAACTGTCCCTTCAGTAATCTTTCCGAAAGTATAGGATGTACCCAAAATTCTCTACCTATTTCTTCTTCTTTTTCTGTACTTCATGTACAAAATAATACTTCGCGATCTCTGCACGATTTCCATAGCGTCTACGTCCCTACAGCTCTGCCGACAAAATGATCGAAGATGTGCGTCGTGTGCGTTGAGTCTGTGAAAAATCCGCGACCGACTTTTTGCGCGCCATGCAGACTTTTTGTGCGCCGCAGACTCGTTCGCACAAAAAGTGTGCCGTCTGCGCAGGGCCTCATGTTTACATTATCATTAGTGATGCAGTTATACTGTCATATTATATACATTGTATATATACTTGGGAGCAAATAAATCGAGCCACTTCAATTTTTCACGTAGGTATAATTGTTATTATTTTTGGTATTATGAAACAGATCAATTCTAAACATATATTGCCTAAAAGGTTATTTGATAACCTTTACAATGAGGGTAGTTTTTTGTATTTTGAATTATATGATTCATGAAACCAAAACTAATAACCAGGACACGTGAAAAAAGGAGTGGCTCGATGTCTTTACACTCAAGTGACATTATACTACATCTCCTCCCTTAAAAAAAAAAACAATAATATACCTACTACACTTTCTGACTAGCCTTGTATACAAAAAACTATTTTATAACCTCGCTGGTCTAGTGGTCGCAAGCGCAACTGTTGAGCGTAAGGCAAAGTGTTATTAGGTTTTTCCGTATGGCATTTCTCAGTAGCAGCGCGGAGTCTGGATTTATGCCTGGTTGATGGCAACAGGTTCGGCCCCCTATTACAAGGGACTTAAACATAACAGCGAAATCAGGGTGTACTTGCTGCCCAACCCTTCCGGAAATACAGGCCCCATGCCTCGCAGAGCACGTTAAGCCGTCAGTCCCGGGTGTCCTATGAATGCCTATGACAGTCGTTACGGGTAGTCAGAAGACCGAAAGTCTGACAACCGCTTTAACCTTAAGATATCGTGTGTTTCCTGATAGCTACAAACTTGGGGTCTTTAAGTCAAGAGTGAATAGGTTACTTCTAGGCAAGCGTTCTTCACCGTCGACCACATCATCGCTTACCATTAGGCGAGATAGTGGTCCAATGCGAGACTATCGCAAAATAATAATTAAAAATATCGACATTGCTCAGTAACTGGGTTGTGGAGGTCTGATGGCAGTCGCTCCGTGTAAAATACTGGTATTCAGCCGCATCTAGTTAGACTGGAAACTGACCACATAATTGGGATAAAGCTAGGCAGATATTTTAAGATCTCAAATCCAGATTACTTGCTCACTGACATACGGTGAAGGAAAACATCGTGAGGAAATCTGGACTTAATGGTCTGAAATCGCCAACCCGCAGTGAGCGCTAGCGTGGTGATCAATGCTTGTTCCTTCTCGGTATGAAAAGAGACTATGGAGGAACGAGGTGTGGTGTTCCTCCAACCAAAGGGAGGATCCTCCAACCAGGCGGAGTCTTATGCCTGGCGGGCTACTGCCGAACGATCAATGTTGGGCAGTTGTATATACTATCTGCTCGGCGAATGTTGATATCGCGATGCAGGATAGTTCGCATGTGGCGTTATAGATGTCGCCACAAGACCTTTGTCCTGCAGTGGAACAGTTAAAGGCATTTTTTTTTTAATTCACATTGTTTGTTTAAATTCAACTGCCTGAAAATTTCACGCTTCAAGACCAAGTAAAACCACAACCTCTTTGTATAGTAAGAGTTTAAGTAGAAATATTATGTCTAGGCTGTTTATCTAGTAAAATATAAATTGTAGTAAATGGGTTACTTTGTTACCGCGAACTATGGTCCATAAAGCTATCGCTATAATACTTTACAGCACTTTTTACGGCACTTTGTTGTAACTACAACGTTAAATAACCGGTATTGGGTCTTTTATACGCTTTATGGGATCACGTAAGACCTAAATCTAAGCGGGCGTATGATAAGATGAAACAAAGGATTTTGCAAATATTCTTCTTCTTCTTAGCGTTTCGATGCATGCATGAAAAGTGCCTCCACGAGTGACGATACTTAAGTATGTCCTGCGCACCCTGGGCAGTCAGCCCCGCTACCAACCTTGCTGACTGGTTAATCTTTTCAGCACAGCATGAGCTGTTTTCGTATAGCTCTTGCAGATACGAGAGAAGAAGAAGCGTTTCGATGACAAACTAACTACTTCATTATATTATTGCGGCCCAGAACTTGGCCACTTTAACTGCGTTGCATTGGCAGCCATTAAGTCTTCCTGCGTGCAACTGTGCAGGCAAGGCATGATGTGAGATGGGCCATCGTATGGGTTGTACCGCACAAACAGCTAAAATCGGTACCAACACTGAATCCCCACTTAAACATGAAGTCTTTGCTCCGACCAACCTGAGTTCGAAGTCTATTTAATGACTTCCAGATCGGCCATGGCAGTTCATGTCCAGGCGGAGGTCTCTCCGCAGGTGGCACGAATGGCTTTGGTAGGGAGACCCCATCTCTCCAATGGTTGCACCTCGCTCTTGGCAACTCCAAGGCCAGAGGTTCGACACACTTACAGAAATTCTTCTTGCAAATATTTATTTAGACGAGGTGTTCCCTTTTGGAACCGAATTCAAAAAGTAGGAGGTTGTCAATTCGAGGCGTATCTTTTTTATTTTATATGTGTGTGAATCAATTTCTCCTAGATTGTGGCCCGATTTGAGTAATTCTTTTATATTTGGTGTGGACTACTGTTGAGTTGGTCCCGTATAAATGTAATTATTGTTTTATAATAATAATAATAGTTTGGACGGTGAGCGCTGTCCAGGGTTGGTTGGTGCGACTTTTCAGGTTGTTTTTTGTTTTCTTTCTCGTCCTTTCTGCATACGTCCGTTTCCTTATTTCTTTTAAATTCCATGTTATTCCGTGGACAATAGTGTGGGTATTGCGTTTTTTTACTATTATGCTTAAACTTAATGTTAATATTGTACCGTGTTACTGTTTTTTGTCCCTAATAAATAAAATAAAATAACATTCGTAAGACACTAATGTTTAAGCTTGTTTACGATTTACATACATACATACCTTAATGTGAGAGCGCTGGTACCCAAAACATAAGTTAAATCTTACATTGGGTACCAAAGTTCATCGAAACACTACATACTTATTACTTTTACAAAATTCTATACTAAGCACAGTGTTCTTGCAAGTATTTATGGTCCACCTTTTTGGAAAATAAAATTATTCTTTACTCTTATCCATAAAGTCACGCCTTTTCCCAGGGGGGTAGGTAGAAACTGTAGAACGCCACATGCTACGATCCTTACATACTCCTTTCGCTTCATTCATCATCAGTCTAGCCTATGTTAATTAGATCGGCTTCTAGTCTAACCAGATGCGACTGAATACCAGATTGTTTTAGTGGTGTGAAGAACGGTCACCCATTCAAGGCCTTATCGTAATAACCACGGCTTGACTTCGTAGATCAATCGTTCTGCACGGTAGCCAATTAGCAAGATCCACAAATTCAATCGATTATTCGCACCTATGATACGTATCCAAAATCGATTTTATTTCAACATCGGTTACATACGAAGTGCGAGTTTAACAAATAAAAATCGTTAAATCCAAGGCCTTATTATCGGAACCGATCATATTATTATCTGGTCATTACGTAAATTTACAATATTGCATTCACTACACAATTATGGGATTAAAATTAATAATTGTCGATTCGAAATTGTGTGTAATAGTCTCATTATTGCCAAATCATACTCAATTTGTGGATCAAGTTATAATCAAATTGATTAACCTATACGATTTGATGTGTTTCGATGCATTGCAATAGTTATTATAATAGTTGCCAATTTGTTTTGTGATTATTGGTGAAAATCGATGACTGCTCATTGGAGAAAAAATCCCAGGTATATCACTGTAATTGTTTTTCGGAATGTTGGGCCACAAAAGGGACGTATGAAAGGCAATTGCATACAGCTGAGGTAAGAATGCTAAAAGGAATGTGTGGTGTTACGCGAATGGATAGGATTAGAAATGAGTATGTAAGAGGAAGTCTAAAAGTGGCACCGGTGACTGAAAAATTGTGCGGCAACCAGTTGTCACGGTGTGGGCATGTGATACAGAGGAATGAAGAACATATCGTGAGGAAAGTTTGGAGTATGAATGTGGATGGTTATAAGAGTAGAGGAAGACCAAAGAAACGATGGATGGATAATGTAAAAGATGATATGACTAGACAGAGAGCGATTGCTGAGATGACGGCTAATAGAGATGTATGAAAGAAAACCACATGCTGCGCTGACCCCAAATAAGTTGGCATAAGGGCAGGAGGACGTTGATGAATGGATTTTCGGGAAGCTGGTTGTATTTTTGTTTCCAGATTATAATGTATCATGTCGGCCCGTACGGGCACGTCTCCTGCTGAATAAAGGTATCCTAATACACCGCTACATAAGCCGCTCGTTATGTCGTCATAATCACTATGCTTTGCAAACCTTCCGTGTAGAAGGGTTTGGTTCCATCCTAGCCCGCATTTCTGACTTTTTGGATTCTTGTACGGATCAGAATTTGATTTATCACTAGCGTTAACGGTGAAGTTCGGTGAACTCCAAGGGCTTCGATCAACATCTTACGAGGCTCTCGTTAAGCGACTGGATCAAGAGCTTGATACAAAAAGCCGTACTGCTTGACACGGCACGCATAGTCAGGAAGTTCCTTTCTCTAGAGCTCTGATCACCGGCAGCTTGGACCCTGTTCCCAATGGCTACATCTTTTATATATTTTGTTTTTACTCGCATCCAGCAGATTCCGGCGATCTTTACCAGGGTCGTCGGTCCACCTTGTTTGGAGCCTACCCACGCTTTTCCTTCCGGTGCGCGGTCTGCACTCCAGAAATTTTCGGCCCCATAGCCATCGGCGGTTCTGCGAGCAATGTGCCCCGCCCACTGCCACTTAAGTTTGGCAATTTTTCGGTCGTATGTCGTTATGAGGAGGCCCATGTCCAGCAGTGGACGTCTTTCGCCTGAATGATGATAGAATTGTTTCTCTTAATATGTGTATTTAAAAATAAAATTTATCTGTAAGTAAGACAAATAATCGAGAAGTATTTGTTTAAAAAATGTGACTCGCTATTTTTTTACGAAATTATTTAGTTGCTTAATGACAGGTGAAGTTGATACAAAAGTGTGAAAAAAATAAATATTGTCCTTTCTAGTATCTTCCAGATCCAAATAATCGTCATAAAATCTTCGACTTTTGCCATCATTCCTTTGTTATACTTATCTCATCTCACACGGACAGTCACTGTTATTTCAGCCGCCGTATATGTCATTACTTAGTGCACAAACGCAATCTTTTGAAAGCAACATGTTAAGCGTGGCTTTCAAAAGAGACTGTACCGAGCTGGGTTTTATCTAGCAGTGGGATTTTGAATTTAGGTAAGGGAGGTTTTTGGTGTTAAACAATTTTGTGTTGAGATGTTTTTAGTTACCAAAGATTGTACTGCTTGCACATACCTTATTTTTCTTTAATCAATGGCACACATTGTATTGAACCCGTTTCTTAGTTCTACCATACTTTAACTTAGTTGGCTCAGCTAACAGAAATACAGGGTGCCAACGAATGCGCGTGATTCTTTAAAACCATACATTTAATTTGGTTAGACAAAAAAATATATAAAAAATGCAATAACAAATTATATGATAGAACATTTCAATGCAATAAATGAATGAAAGACCGGCGATATAGCTGGCAAGCACGATTAGTTCGATGTCGCTCCGTGCAGTCAGTAATAAACTGACTCATGTAAAGAACAAAATGATTTTGCATTGTTTTTTAAAGTTTAAGAACTTTATTTCTCAAAAAGAATTATATTCAATTACATGAGAAAAACTTATATCTAATTATGTTAAATTACGAGTACATAAGGTGGCGCAGCGGCTACACAACAAGAATAGGTTAGATAGGTACAGTACCCGAAGACATTTACAATTTTGAATCCTCTAAAATAAGCTTCTTTAGAGATTTTTTGAAAGTAATCATCGACTTTTGATCTTTTACATTTCGAGGCAATTTGTTATAAAGCTGTGCTCCTTCATACAGAATGCAGGCCGTAGTTAGTTCTAGGCGCCCGCAACACTATATTATTTGCTCGTCTAGTTCTGTATCTGTTGTGTATATGAGATTGTTTTTTCTTGTTGAAACTCTAAAATTCCTATGCAGGACAATCTGTGTCACTAGCAGACTACGAATTTTGAAGGAATTACACGAATTCGTTCACACGTTGTATAAACGAAACATTTCTGAAATACTTCATAGTAAAAATGTGTATGCGGCGCCTCTATTCGATGCCACAGCCTCAAACAATACCGACAAACACGACGAAAACGCGAAGCATTCAAGAAATTAACAGATAAACAGATGAAAAGATTACACTATCACTAAACTACCAATTTGTATTAATTCACCTATTACTATGTATGTCGAACGAACTATATACACGTTTATAGATTCCTTAAATACTAAATTCGGCTTCCGATGTTCATAGAAAGATAAAGTAAGGTGCTACGATCACAGACTAACAAAATACCTATGTAAATGAGTGTGACAATTATAAATTTAAATTTATTCTGTTGTGGAGTCCGTGTTATAAGGGAAAAGTGGGACAAACAATGGACAATAAAACCAGTATACAGGACGTTAACGAATTCGTGTAATTCCTTCAAACCACGTGATCTACTGGTCACACAGATAAATCGTAAATGGGATTTTTTGAAAATCAACAAAAAAAAAAAACTTGGTTTTCTATTTCTAAGTCATTTTAGAGTCTTGACTTATCTGACTGCACAGAGCGATATCGCGTTAGTCGTGCCTGCTAGCCGTGTCGCCGTGCTTTCATTAATTTATGCGTGGCATCGAAATGTTCACACAAATAAAACATTATTTTCTTGCAAAAAAAAAAAAAAAAAATTTTTTTACTGAATCCTTAATAAGTGGTTTAGATACGATCGGTAACAAAGCCGCATGAAAAAATAATATTTTTTTATCAAGCTAAATCCCGTGCGGTGTCCGGTGCCTGTCTTCATCAGTAGTAGATCATGTGGTTTTAAGGAATTACACGAATTCATTAATAACCTGTATAAACCATATTTTTAAGTTTTTATTTATATTAAGTGTAAGTTGTGGTAATGTGAAGATATTTTTGCTGTCTTCTCTTTTTATTTTCCTTAACTGTATTTTGTGACGCCATTTTTATTTTTTTCCCGTTAACGTGGCATGAAGATAAGGGTCTGAACTTAATGTATTTATTTTAAGACACCACATACAATACCCCTGTAAAAGTCGCCCCTTGTTTTTATGTTACCCTAGTCACGCGTATGCTATTTTCGTGTTCTATTTTTGAAAACAGTTGCTGAATCTTATGTTGCTTAGACAAAATGTAAACAAAGAATATGTATGGACGTATTTTGAATAATAATTAGAGGCGACATACACTCGGGAGCAATGAATACAATGCAGTCAACAGCATAATATCTCAAAAATTAAGAATGTCGGATTATGAAAAAAAAAATATAGACTATTTAAGAACAACATCACTCCTTGTATTCCCCGAAGGGTTGGGCAGAGTTGTATAATACACCCACATTTCGCCGTTATGTTTAAAGTCCCATGTAATAGGGGGCAAGCCTATTGCCATCAACCGGGCACAAATCCAGCCTCCGGGCTGCTACTGAAAAATTCCTCACGGAAAAATCCAATAACACTTTGCCCGCCCTAGGGATCGAACCCAAGAATTACCGAGAACCAAAAATAGTAGCCTACCGGCATCGGAAACAGGGTCCAAGCTGCCGGCAGTCAAGGCTCCAGAGAAAAGTACCTCCTCACTATGCGTGCCGTGTCAAGGAGTATGCTTTCTGTATCAAGCCCTCGATCCAGCCGCCCAACGAGAGCCACATGAGATATTGATCGAGACTTTTGGCTATTAGGCCAATAAGAAGTTTAGATAATTTTATTTGAGAAGTGTTAAATAGTATATAAAATACTTTTTATTTGAATAAGCTAACATTCTTAGTTTCCGAGATATTAAGGTATATGTTGGTGACCCGGATCATTGCTCCCGAGTGTAGATAGTTCTCAGACAGTAATCTGTGGTAATATGGTATTATTTGCTCACTTTCACTTCAATTAAATGAGTAACATCCGTATAATGCAGCTTAGTGATTACGAATATTTCTCGCGGCGATTGGATTTCTAATATTTAATCAGCATGCTCTTTAATCATTGAGTTTCTTCTAAACATTACGAGAATTTTGCTTTAATTGGATATGGAGAAGCTGAGCAGCGACTTTGTCTGTCGGTACTGTCATATCGGTACTGCTCATCACCCGCTCTATAACGGAATTTTTTGCCAAATTTTAACTAAATCTGTTCAGTAGTATTGGCGTGAAGCTCAAACATACAAAAAGACAAATAGACAGAAATTCTAAACTTCAGTTCCAGCATCAGTATCGTTCCTAATAAAAGTAGCAATTATTTTTTTCAAAAATATTCCTTGTACTGTGTTTGCTTCCTTACGATTTTAATAAAGATTTAAATAAGTATAGATTAAAAGTATATTTACGCAAACCCACAATATAAATTGATAAAGGGATGGTTATGAGAACCAGGTGATGATAGTGCAGAAAAGTGAAATAAAGTGTTATGCTATCCTGCACTATAATTACAGCATGACTGGAGTCCAATTCTACTAACAGAAACATTTATCAATTGCAAATGAATCGTTTATTTCGACAGTTTTCGTTTACAAAAACTATCAAATTGTTTGACAACAAAGACAAAACCAAACATTTAATGACAATATAATGAACGATTCAGTTGCAACTGATAAAAGTTTCTGACAGTAGAATTGGGCTCCAGGTTAGTAGCTGTACATCCAAAAACCATGAACTCTGCTCATCATTCTGTATAACTTTTAATATGGGACAAATTGAATTCGTGAAAAAAACATCTGCTGTTCCAGATAGTTCCAGATCCTTCCAGAGTTTGTCCCATAAATAGTGGTCAAGAAAACTAAAAAAAAAAATATCCTTCTTCTAAATTGCTACCTCTTTTAACTTAAACCTCACCCAAAAATACTATGTTTACAAACTCGAAACTATTCAAAAACTGTCGCCTCTCCATGTTTACATCAGATCAAACCATAATCGTATCTAAATTATGTATGTATGTTTGTAAATCAAGATTCTGCTAATCTCCTATATCAATATTCATGAAACATTGGTTTAAGAATAGGCGTCTACATAATTATAATAAAATATTTGACAGATTATTATCTTTTAGAATATATGCTTACTGATTTATTTTGTCTGTGGTCTGATTAAATGGCACAGGACTTTAATTTATTATTTCTTTACTTTTGAAAGTTGAAATATGTTTATTGTATTTAAATTGAGATTTTAAATAGAAATTAAGATTCAACTTTATTTTTTAATTTGGCCAGTTTCATTTTTAATAGATATATATTTAACGAAATAATAAATATTATATATAATATTTACTTTAAAAATAAATTCAATATTATAAATTAATTAATTTAAATATACTAAATAAATACTTAATATTTATATAAATTGTTTTAATTATATTTTGTATTTGTTTAGCGTGAGTATATAATTATGAGTTTTATACATAGAGTTTTATTTCATCAAAGATTTATTGTTTATTCCGTATTTTAAATTATGTTTATTCATGTTAAGTTGATATAAAGTATCATTTTAGACCTAGCCACGAAAATATTGATGATGATGATGATGATGAAAACTTCTAGCCTAATCTACAAGCAAGAGAAATCTAAAATGAATTTTCAGGTCTCATATAATGAGTCGTTAACATCGACTGAAGGAAACGATAGGTAACTGTTGATCAACAAATCACTCGTTTACGTCAATCACCTATCCACAAAACATCGCCTGTCCAAATCCAACGCCATTACGTGTCAAAATGTGGTTTTAATACGTATTGTTAGTGCCAAAATGCTAGTTTTTGGCACTAAGGTAGCTTAGAACCACACAACTGAGAAAACGCATCGTAAACCCGATCACTTCCGAACCGCATGCCACTTCAAGACCATGAATGTTTATTATCACTGCAGTAAAAATTCTCTTTACGCTAACGTAATAACTGCAAGTGGCGCAAAAATGAGCGACTGCCATTGGTTGTTTCATCAGGTACAGACGCCAGCACATGAAGCTACTACAATCTGTCAAATTTCTTTAATAGATTTTCATCTTTATCGCAAAATCATTAGGTTCAAGTTTGATTGGGAAAATTTTACAGCTTCGGGTAGGTGTGACATTGATCTAACTTCTTAGTTGTATCGTACTATAACTACCTTATAGCACTAAGAACTCACGGTGCGATTATGGTGCAGTGCCCGCATGCTGGCTTGCTCACAGGCAACTTTTATGATCAACTTTTTTTATTTCGCTTTGTAATAAGGGTCGATAAAAGATTCAGTGTAGCGGTCAGGTTGACGAACGCAGAGAATGCCGTTTTTTAAAGCTGGTATTTTCTCTTTGAGGTACTGATATTTCTAGGCTAATAATGAAGGTTAGACTGAAACATATCTACACACATGATATAATCGTAACGATGCTAAAACTGTATATTAAATATTTTTGAAAAAAAGCAAGTGCAACGCATCCTATGAACGATACTGATGCCAAAAATATAGTTTCCAGAATTTTTGTCTGTTTGTCCGTTTGTATGTTTGAGCTTCACGCCACTGTTACTGGACAGATCCTGTTGAAATTTGGCAACCACATCTGTTGAAGAACGGGTCAGGTTATAGGGTACAAATTATCACGCTATTGAGTATGGGTGGTGAGCAGTAACCTTATTGGAAATAAATGTAATTAGATTTAAAAAACGGATCACATAGTGTACCGCCGTGCCGTGTGGTGCCGAACGTAAAGAATAGCACTACCCCATCTCTTCCCATGGGTGTCGTAAAAGGCGACTAAGCGATTCACTAGAGGATGGGCAGCAGCGTTCTCTGAGTACTTTAACAGCCATACTGCGATCGCCAACCCGACTGCCAGGCGTGGCGATTATAGCAAACCTGCCCCAATATGGCTTGGGGAAGGCCTATGTCCAGCAGTAGACGTCTTTCGGCTAAATGATGATGATGACATAATATACATCGTTTATATTGTGGCGACACAATTTTGTTTTCCGATTTCCACGCAGTTGAAATCGCGGGCATAGCTACTAAACTATACTTGTGTTAGCGACACTACAATTTAATCGTTAAGGAGTGATTCTATCATTACAGTTATCGCTAATATTGGTATGTCAGGATTGTGAGCAAGGTAAATGTAGTAAATAAAACCAACATAGACTCTCCACCACTGAGAGTACTTGTATTTGGGTTAGTGTTAGTAACATGAACTAGATCACAATATAATACTTTAGATAATTATTAATACAAGATCATAAAATAAGGACAAGCTAGTCAGATATAAAAGGTCAGACTTCTTCAGCTGATCTGCACAGAATACTCTAGACGAGTGTTCCGTCGTACGGTCCAAGAAGCAATCTCCCGGGCGCACTAAGCGAGCCGGTCTCCTCCCTCCAACGGGCAGTGGTGGTCCGATGTTGACGTCACGGTTAGTTAGGTGGCAGACAACAGATGGCGCTCACTCCACGAAGTTCCCGACACTTGGGAGCAAATAAATCGTGCCACTTCTATTTTTCACGTAGGTATAATTGTTATTATTTTTAGTAATATGGAATAGATCAATTCTAAACATATATCGCCTAAAAGGTTATTTGATAACCTTTACAATGAGGGTAGTTTTTTGTATTTTGAATAATATAATTCATGAAACCAAAACTAATAACCAGGAAACGTGAAAAACTGCTCGATTTCTTTGCTCCCAAGTATACTCAATATACTCGATTTCAGCTAAATAAATTGATGATTTTACATACGAAAAAACATTGACAGCTGAATTGCGTAACATTTAAAATTTAAAAATATCTCGTTGACAGCCATTTAGTTCAATAACCCTATGACCATCATAAAAGTAGTATTGATAAATGAAAAGTCGTTAAACTGCCGTAAAAATCTCGTTAATGTGTCGCAGTGTTGTATCTATTAATTAAATTAAAGTTATCTTTACACTCTGAATAATGGGGTCACGAAAGTTTTTTTGTTAATGCCGCTTGCAGAATATTATTATTATTACATCTTCACTGAAAAAAACTTTTTGTTATAAGTCACACATTATTGCGATATTTACTACAGTTGTGTCAGTTTAATAGGTCGGTTTTGACACTTCAAAATACTAGAAGTAATATCAAAACTAGTAATAATTAATCCAATATGTTACAGCTGCGGACTCAAAATGTTTATCAGATTTCAAATTCGCTTCCTTCTTACACTGTGCGCAACAAAGTTCAAGATGTCATATCAACTTACATAAGTATTAGTTTTTAAAATTGTGAAGCGTCGATTCTAGCAAAAAGGCTATTAACCACTTTTTGATATTATGAACTCCTTTTTAGGTATGCGTGTCTAGTCAAAAGTTGCGTAGAGCGAACTTGATTGAATTTACTAAGTAGGCTGATTTCTTTTTCTATGCTACCTGGTAGTTAGCCTCTTTAAATTAACCTTTTTATGTCAATTAAGAAAAAATATCTTTGCCCTGTCAATTTTTTACGAGTTATCGAGCGACCTTGTGAAAAAGAAGTGTGCAAGCAATTATAGACGTTAGAGTAGTAAACATTTCAAGTCCGCCACTATACGTGGCGTTTGGTTTCATTTTAACATGCGTGTACGATGTTTAGCTAAACAATAGGGGGACTTCCTTTAAAATCCAAAGGCGTGCAACTTCTGTATGTAAATGACACAACAATATAATCGTTCAGGGGTGATTCCATCATTACAGTTTTAGCCATCATCGGTATGTCAGGATTGCGAGCAAGGTAAACACAGCAAATAAAACCAACATAGACTCTCCACCACTGAGAGCACCTGTACTTGGGCCAATATTAGCAACATTAACTAGATCACAGTATACCACTTTACACAATTATTACAAGATCACAAAATAAGGACAAGCTAATCAGACATAAAAGGTCAGACTTCTTCAGCTGTTCAACACGGAATGCTCCCCCTTCGTCCAATGACCACCGCCTTTATAACCTCGGGTGGGCCGATCCATATCGACGACTACCCTCTCTTGTCAACATTGCCCAGTGCTACCCGCTACCGATAACACGGCCCTCCTGCAAAACACACGTCCTCGTGTGTTGGTGGTTGGTGGTTGACGCACTATCAACCCCATCGTCAAGATTGTACATCAAGGCCTGACTTCAGTGACACCTCTGGACCTTAAACAGAAACAAATAATACAGTACACATCTCGGCCACACCTGATCACTCATCTTTGACCTCGTCATGTTACTCATGTCTTTGACCAAAGTAAAATGAAGAGCATCCAAAGAATGTTTGAATCGATTAGAGCTTGTTATCCCATCGACGGCCAACAAGCTCATCACCCATGACTTAAACTAGTTGATATTCATTCAGTATCAACCTAGTTCTATATTCGTTCATAACTTCTCGTATCAACATCTTACAAACATCCACACATTAGATTTCCAACATTTTCACATTTTCATAAAATACTATCTCAGATGCCTATTAGACAGTTCTACTTTGGTTAAACATCAAATTTTAGTTATTCAATAAATCATAATAGGTACATAAACACACAATCTCATCATACACAAATTCATAAAATCATTTAAATACATTTACAATATTTTTCAGGGCTAAATATCTCATTATAGTTTTTCACAAATTCATAATACACACTTAAAATATTTCTTGGTTAAATATTTCAACGATTAAAATAATTCACGATTCATTATCTCATTATTATTCACAAAATCCTACATTCTTAAATATCTCAATTCTTCACAAAATCAGAAAACAAACATCCTAAATGTTTCATGGTTAAATATCTTTAAATCATTATTCACAGTATCATAGTACATAATTATAAACACTTAAAATATTATCTCAGTTATTCCCAAAATCATAATACTTAAGTATCAACCTTTAAAACTTTTCAGGATCAAAATAATATCTCAATTATTCACAAACTCATATTACAAAACTGACATGATGTTGTAAACATAATATTTCTATAATGCGCTAATAATACAACCTTTTTACAACAATACAATACATATCACTTCTTTAACGAAAATAAGTCAAATTATTTCTTATTTAAAAATGAATTTGACAAATTAATCTTTAACGGAAGCCGTCATAATAATTATCGTCAATAATAAATACAATTTCCTGTTTTCGTCTACAAAAATACATTTTAAACCATGTAATAATAACAAACTACTTTTTAATTTCAATAAACTATTTTGTACCATTCTACAACAAGAATTATAACAAAACCAATCAAAACAAATATCAATATTTTCAAAACATTAATTCAAAACAGAATCTCATTTTCACTGCATTTTCATTTATCAACTAATAGCATCACCCGCCTTGGATTTAGCCAACTCATTTGGCATCACCCGCCTGGGATCCTGCTTTATCAACATGGCATCACCCGCCTTGGATTTAGCCATATCATGGCATCACCCGCCTTGGTTCCAGCCCTATAACAATTGCTTCGTCATGTTAAAGTTTCAGCTTTCCCCAGGCGAAGCCTTTGGCCAACCCCGGTTGGCCAAACCGGGCGGTGCCAAAGATCAACCCTGGTTGCATCTCACCACAAACTCTGATACGACTTGCAATGTATTTTCCTACACGAATAAATACAGATGCCGTATTTATTTTCCACGAATAAATACAGATACCATCATATTTATTTTATACGAATAAACACAGATATCATCTCATTTATTTTACACGAATAAATACAGATAACATCTCTTTTATTTTACATGAATAAGCAAAGATATCATTTATTATTTATTTTACACGAATAAATAACCTCTCTTATTATATTTCCTTCATCAAACTTCTTTCACACATAATAAAATGGTTGTGACTCACCGGATTTATCACATTTTTTTCGTTCTCACACTTCTCACCATTGTAATATCAATCAAGTTTTTGTCAGTCCGTCTACAGGGGATTTTATTTAGGAAAATAGTTACATGTGGGTACACAATCATAATGTGGACTGGTTTTTTCTTATCCCACTTCTGATGTAAATGACACAACAATACAATCGTTCAGGGGTGATTCCATCATTACAGTTTTAGCCATCATCGGTATGTCAGGATTGCGAGCAAGGTAAACACAGCAAATAAAACCAACATAGACTCTCCACCACTGAGAGCACCTGTACTTGGGCCAATATTAGCAACATTAACTAGATCACAGTATACCACTTTACACAATTATTACAAGATCACAAAATAAGGACAAGCTAATCAGACATAAAAGGTCAGACTTCTTCAGCTGTTCAACACGGAATGCTCCCCCTTCGTCCAATGACCACCGCCTTTATAACCTCGGGTGGGCCGATCCATATCGACGACTACCCTCTCTTGTCAACATTGCCCAGTGCTACCCGCTACCGATAACATGTACACATTTTTTTGTATGTACCATAATGCAAACGTCAAATCTGACGAATTACGTTGATCGAACTGTATAACTAACTTATGGCACTAGTAACCAAGTAATTAAGCTACCAATAAACAAGCGGTTTGCGAATTATAATCATACTTTGTTTGCTAGTAAGCACAATCAATTTGCCAATATTTGAAATTATTAAATTGGAATTGATTGAAATTCCTAGTTTATTTGTTCTTTTTTTTCAGTGTTAGTTACTAAAGATTTTTCTTTTATCCCTGGTAGTTCATCAAATTACTTCTTCCGCTCTGGGCAGAGCGGAAGGGAGTGTCAGACTCTTACTGACTCAAACTAGTGATGTTCAAATCCGCTATAAACTGTAGACGTGTTATAAACTATAAAATCTATTCATATAGTCTGTTATTTTATACGCTATCATTATAACGCGTTGTTACAAAACTCTGGCGCAGTCTGAACGTGGAGACGCTACAATTTTATTTAACAACACGCTAAACGAACTTGATTATGCGCGGTAAATGTTATCTCGCAACGCGCTGTACACTAAAGAATATGAAAATATTTCATTCCCTTACGCGCTATTGCTAGTCGCTACGCTATCTTGCTATCTCGTTCTGGCCCCGCTATGTGCGTTTAGACTTTTATTCGTTGAGTAGGTTGAGGCGTTATAATATAGCGCGAAGTCAGAGCCGCTATAGCAAACGCTATACGCTATGTACACATAGTCTGTTACATTTTGGCGCTATACGTTTTATTAACCACCACTAACTCAAACCCATCCGTGTTCCTCCTAATGCCGTCCGCAACCCTGGCAGTGGTTTATAACGATACGTCGGATATGTGATGACCAGAGACCGAAATAGGTAGAGTATATTTACCTAAACTTCGAAGAAGGAAGTAACATAGAGTGGATAATACCTCCTCTAAAATCCCGGAATAATTATACTGACGTTTAATCCCTGGATTTAAATATCACGAATTATTTATTGAACTTTATTTATAGTTACAAATTATTGATTCGAAAAATCATATACATTTTTTTAGGATTCATAGGAATATGATTACTTCATAGGATTAATAGGATAGCTTCATAGGAAGAGTTTCTATTTCGGAGTCCGTCTTCTTCTCTCGTGTCAGCACGAGCTATACGAAAATAGCTCATGCTGTGGTGAAAAGATTAGACAGTCAGCAAGGTTGGTACAATTGGCGAAGCCTAAGCTGAGCTTTGCATTTGTGTAAGTGCACATAGAATCGATTGCCAAAAAGCAGTATAAACCGGTTTAAACCAAGCAAAAGACGCGTCAGCATTCATTCTCACACAGATACAGAGCTCAACTTAGGCCTCGCCAATTGTAGCAGGGCTGACTGCCCAGGGTGCGCCGGACGTACTGAAGTATCGTCACTCGTGGAGGTTTCCATCAAAACTTATAATAGGCATGTTGACAGCATCAATAAATTGCAAATCTAATTAGTCCGCCAGTTAGAGTTTAAAAAAATAATGGATACGTATTTTTTCTTTTGTTAAATCTATGAATTTTTTGGAAAGATAAAACGCATCAAAATTCGAGAGTGGGGGCTTGTGACGTCAGAAGCAAGTAAAAATCGTACTAGTTTGTGACGTTTTGCCAATCTTAAAAGTGTCGTATCATCGTCAATTTTGGTTTACGTAAAAAAAGAAAAAATACGGGTCAAATATTTTCTGATAATCTAACTGACGGACTAATTAGATTTTTTCAGTCAAATTCCCTATTAAGAAGAAACACATTAGGTACTAACATACCTCACTACATTATCTTAAACTTTTAGATTAGCACAGAAAGTCATAAAATTAATTAACCTATGTTATCTGTCAGCAATGTTAACTTTTAATTAACATTTAACGGCGTCATACATTTAACTTAAAAGCGGTTTTATTGCATTTCTTTAATGTTTATTGATTAAACTGGATATTTTTACTGTTAATTATTTTATGTGTTTTTTTATTTGCATGACGTGATAGGAATTTTTAAAAGGGTTATATTCATTATTGTTATCTACCGCTACGAAATTAGTTAATTAGAAATTATTATGATGTCGTGGTGGCTACGAAACCGCTTTTAAGCGGCAGGTTGTCAGCGAATTACTGGCTGGGACTTTGATCCCGAAAACTATCTTGCAGAACTAGCGAGGTTTGGAGAATTGCAGAGAAATAGATCCTTTATTAAATTCCTATTTATTAATTTAGCGCATTATGTCGCCGACGGAGGAGCTCGTGGCTAAATAATTATAGCCGCATAGACAGATCTTCCGGGTTAAGCCACGCTTGCCGAGGTTGGTCTGTGGATGGGTGACCATTTACCATAGCGAGTTTCCTCCGTGCCTCGGAAAGCACGTAAAGCCGTTGGTCCCGGCTGTCATTTGTAGATCTTTGACAGTCGTTACTGTTGGTCAGAAGCCAGAAAGTCTGACAACCAGTCTTACCAAGAGTATCGTATTACCCAGTTACTGGGTTGTGGAGGTCTGATAGGCAGTCGCTCCATGTAAAATACTGATATTCAGCTGCATCCGGTTCGACTGGAAGCCGACCCCGACATAGTTGGGAAAAGGCTAGGCAGATGATGATTATGTCGCCTACGGCACTTTCGAAGTTTATTTAAAACACGACATATTATGTAAGGTAAACTATAATATCGTAGGAAACCGGCACTTAATGGTCTGAAATCGCCAATCTGAAAGCATGGTGAACAATGCTCGTTCCTTCTCTACAAGGTGTAACATAAATAACGCATAACCTCTTAAGGAGTTACTGTACTCATCATTATGAACAACTTTTACTATGGGACCAAATTTGAAATCGAGAAAAAAAAATCAGCTGTTCTCTACATTTATGTTCGCACAACACGTCAAAATGTATGGAAAAATTGATTTTTTTATCGCGATTTCATGTTAGGTCCCATAGTAAAAGTTGTTCATAATGATGAATGACTATATATGTCACCTTGTATATCAGACGATCCTATATAGGGCAATGGCAATATACTTGCCACTAACTTTTTAGAAGACGTTGCGAAAGCCAGCCTTGTTATATTTTTATTTTTAAACCTGACAATATTACAATTTTATTTAAAATATTATTTTTTCTTTATGCTAAATTGTTCGTTATTTATTTTTCCTAAAATATTGTCCTATAAAGTGTTAACCTTGCAGAGGCTTGTACTATAATTATTTCGATAATCATAAATATTAGCTTGGAATCTGCCAGAAACACAAAGAGGACAACATTTTGTTTACATAAAAAAATTGGACGGAAGCAAAACAATATGGCAGATAACATATTTTATTTTTTTAGCGATACCCTAATCAATCCTTCAAAGAATTATGCTGTAAACAGTTTTGTTTAAAGCTATACAAACAAAACCTTTCTAAGAAACATTTGTTTATAACATTTTATTTATCTATCGACAGCTCAAAGTTTTAAACATACCTGATCCTGTGGTTCCATCGCAAACCGCTGTTCTTGGTAACCATGGCAACCGATAATCAAGACGATGAACGACAGGAAGTGAACGCCGACATCCGGCCGAGCCCATATCCGGCGCCTTTCCGTTCTATATTTGAATTCGGAATCAGCCCTGCGCCCGCGCAGCCCTATAAATGGCGTTCCATTTTCAAATGTCTCTTTGTGTTGTGCCGCCATAGTTTATATGTTTGAAGCATATTGATGACTGATATTCGTTTTTCGTTTCATTTGTGTTGATTTTTCAGGAATTCTAGTTGAACATTGTATCTGAAATAAAATGAAAATTTTGTTAGAATTATTATGAAGACAATTATTTGGAAAGGATCATCTTTAGATAATATTGACGATCCTTAAAAAAACTTAACATTTTAGGCCTAGTTTACAGAGTTGTTGGTTGTATGAATATAAATGTCGATGGATGAAGGGGGAGAGGGACACCAAAGAAAAGATGGATGGACTGTGTTAGGAAGGATATGAATGAAAAGGGAGTAAATGATAAGGTGACGGCTGACAGGGAAGAATGGAAGAGAAAAACATATTGCGACGACCACAAGTAACTTGGGAATAGGGCAAGACGAAGAATAATATGTGTATGGTGCAATAGTTGGATTCCAAATTGGCCATTTAATATTGGAGCCAATGGCGCCGTGCAAGTGGCGAAGTTCTGGGCTAGCAAAATATAATGATTGTCGTGCCAAAGACACGAAGAAGAAGATTGGAGTCAAGCTTGGACCCAAAATTGAGCCCAATGTGTGGCCGCAGTATTAGGCCATCACTTTTTTTCCCTTTGAAGAAGATACAGCACTATAAAATTAAGACCTTCCCATGAGAATCAGATCATGATGCTTGGAATTGGGCCGCACGCTCTTATCACATACATCATTGACATCATTGAAATTACTATTTTTATTTTTTGACATTCTTTATAATTATTTATTGATAATTTATTATTGAATTATTTTTATATTTTTGTTTGACATTTTGTCGACTATTGTTATTAATATGTCGCTTGTTTTTTTTTTTCATTTATTATTTTTTATTTCATTAAATTGTAAATGTGAGTACCATGTAGGCTAGCTTTATACACGAATTTTATAAAATTGTTTGGCCAGTTTTGAGTATTTTTTTGTGACCTACGCAAATGTCCGGCTGATTGGTACCGTCGTGCGTCGGGTCGTTGAGCTCCCGATAATAAGGTTGAGCTACACGATGGCTGATGCATGCGTGCCGTCAGTTAGGACAGGTCAAGTCAAACCTGCTATGGCTCTTTCCTCAAAAGGCCATTCCAGACGTTGCCCTACATTGTTACACTCACATAGTTTTATACTACAATGTCTGGACTTTAAAAGAGACTTTGACCTCTGAGTTTGTTTCGGCTTTTCTTCTCAGAGCTAGTCAGATAGGAAATGCCGGCTACATCTAGTCTTAAAAAAAAAAAAACATTACATTGACCTGTAAAAGTGTCTGTAACAGATTTATTTACAGAAATAAATATCATTTCATCATTTCATTTCATTTCATCATGAACTGAAACATAAATCTTATTACTACATCCGGGCAACGGTAGGGTGACGAATAAGAAATACACATTACCACATTGATATAGAAATACATGGACCAAACGTGTAGTACAAAATTCACGAAAAAAGTGTCTTGAGTTTACATACACTAAAGTACACCGCTATACAAGGTGTAACTTAAATACCGCACAACCTCTTAAGGGGCCACTGTACTTATCATTATAAACAACTTTTACTATGGGACCAAAACAGAAATCGCGAAAAAATAATCTGCTGTTCCCTACATTTATATTCGCATAACTTGTCAAAATGTAGAGAATAACAGATTTTTTTTCGCGTGTTCTTGTTTGGTCCCATAGTAAAAGTTGTTCATAATGATGATTACAGTGACCCCTTAAGAGGTTGTGCGTTATTTAAGTTACACTTTTTATAAACTTAGCAATAGGTACCAACAAACTAATTTAAATCCTATGCCGTCATCACAATGCCTAATTTAATTTTTCACCATACGAAGATACAGATAAATTAGTGTTATTTTTCGCTACATTCAGTTCGGAAAATTTTGGAGGTCCATACCATACCATAAAAATATCAAAAATATCAAGACGCCTTGCTTTCCGCAGAATACGTGAAACTACAGAAAGCCGCGCTCGCGCCGGGTGTTTGACATCGTAAAACTATAATTTAAAGTGTTTAATCTACTAATTATTCTTATATTTGTATAATTATACCCATCTTTGGGCCGATTTGCATAAGTATGTAATAAATTAGCGTGGTATTCCATGTTTATATTTGTGTTTGTGTGTGTGTGTAGGCGCAGTAGTATATTTATTACAAATATATGAGTCTTTGTATGTTTGTGTGAATAAGCGCTTTACTGATAGAAATGTCTGCCTACTTCAGCTTAGAGTCAGCGCAGATTAAAGCTGGAGCATTTTTCCATTTAAAATGAAATATTGTCCTTATCCAATTCAAATAGAGTTGTTAATAGCATGCAAGAGATCATTTGCTCTAACAGACAGCAACGTGTGCTCCAGCACGCTCCTCCCTTGATGTGCTTCAAGTTTGAGAACATGTTCGAGCACGCACAAGCAGGTTGTTAAAGTACTCAGAGAACGCTGCTGCCCATCCTCTAGTAAATCCCTTAGTCGCCTTGGTGTCGTAAGACACCCATGGGAAGAGATGGGGTAGTGCTATTCTTTACGTCTGGTACCACATGGACGCTATCCACATTACTTATTAAAAAACTATAAGTTCATTAACACTTCGCTCAAAGTACTCTTCATTCATTAAATAACAGTACATAGAAGAACAAAAATACATTTGAGTACAGCTAGCGACAATATCACAACACATGGTTTGTCGTGGCCATGTGTGACAGTTTCAATTACATTGATAGGCGATATCTGGATGTGACAGTTTCGGCTGTGAGTGTACTGATTGATAAGTTGAGAATGCGCTGCAATTGATAGTTGTTATAATGTTTTGGGAATTCATTCAATGCTGAATTGGGCGGCTTTGTGCATCATCATAAATCGGCTTTCAATTTCTCTCTGCTAAGTCTCTAGAACGGCTACATTGTTTTTTAACCGACTTCAAAAAGAAGGAGGTTTCATATTCGTATAAATGTTTTTTTTCTTGTTTATTACTCGTTGCCTCCTCCAGTTAAGAATAGATTTTGATTATTCTCTTTTTGTTTGACAGGCCATACTTCAGAGGTGGTCCCATATAAATTTAATCGAAATTGAAACAGCCCTTTTTAAAAAAATTAACAAAACCAAAATATATAATACTTGGATGACGTTTTGGTTTGTGGTTCCCTTCAACAAAAGTTTTGATGAGGACTTTCAATCTCTGTTTTAACTGTCATCACAGAAACATTAGCCAAGAACAAAGAAGATTGTATGTATTTTTAAGGAGCCGTCATGGTAATTATACATTAATACCTATTCTTAAAGAAGACTTCCTAGTAGTTGGAAAGATATAGTCTTAAACCGTGTAATTTATGGCACTAAAACGTATTTAATGAATAACTTTAAATAAAAGTAAAAACCGACATCACAAAAAACTAAAAAGAGTAAAGTAATTACCATAATATAAAATTAACAGTTTCAGAAGTCGGTGCAATTCAACACTGAAACAAATAAAAGCCACCGACTTCTGAAACTGTTAATTTCATATTATGGTAATTATTTTACTCTTTTTAGTTTTTTTTGAAGTCGGTTTTTACTTTTATTTAAAGTTATTTATATTAATAAATTATTTGCTTCATTCTAGGATTTATCCTGTAGTATCTTGGGCGCGTTTACAGACACAAAATCTTAATATTCACAAATAACCAGATCGGGAACAACTATCTGTAGGCCATAAAAATATTATGTATAATACAGAAAGCCAATTAAACCCATTCCCCCTTATTACAAAAGATGGTTTAAACCTAGACTGAGGTAAACCCAGGTTTAAAATATACCCATCACTTTCTTATGTCATATAACAAAAAGAGACGGGGCTACTCTAAAACCAGGGTTTTTCTTCGACCATCTTTTGTATTTGCCAAATGTGTCGTCAAGTATTCTTGAATGCAAATTACCATTATACGCATGCTTGCCAAATGGAGCAGTAATCGCAGTTTGTTGTGGTTGTTGCACTGGGTGTACTGCAGTATCCACTATTTTGAAACATCCTTAGAAACCCTTTAAGCCATTGGGTAGTGGAGCTATTCTTTGTGAGAACCACAAAAGCTTTAAACTGCAGGAGAGAGATTATTCAGTCTTATGAACAAATTAACTTTAATCATTCAGACAACCAAACTCGACGACCCGTACTAAATTAAGTGTTTGTTAATTGTAGAAAACATAACATTACTTTCAACAATCTCTTAACAGAAATAACTCAAAACTCTCATCCCTTTGATCATCGTATTCATAACACATTTACGACATAACTACGCTCACTCCCCTTAAATTTAACACCCTTGTCGCATCCATTAGCCTAACATCTTCTCACCACATGGCCATCACAAATATTATTTCAGCACCTCTTTTTATAATTACGTGTACTTTACTTAATTATCATCTCCCACGGGACGCTGACATTAATTTCTTGACGTTTTTTTTCTTTACGAGAGACGCTTTTCTTGTTTTTTTATAAGGAGTTTTTAATAGAGTTTGTAGGTATGTGGGCCTGTGATGTTGAATTTTAATTTTATGTTTGTGTATAAATATGTGACAAAGAAATTACTTGGTACGTACTGTACGGCACAACTAAGAAGTCGCATTCACAAACTTCGTAAAACCGAACACTTCCGAACTGTTCAAGAATGTTTATTAATACATATTGCAAAAAAATGATCTTTACACTGGCGCAATAAGTGTGAGTGGTTGTTTGTTCAGGTACATCGATGTAACTTTAGTCTTGTAATGTATCTAGTTACATAGTAAGTAGTTGAGTATATTTTAGATAGTTGGCATTGACGTGGGTAAGACCTTACCAGTCTAAATAAACTATTACCGCAAAAAAACAGCCCAATTCTTGAAATATTCTTAATGTTGAAGAAAACTAGGACATGTCCATGTAAACCAATAAACAATAAAAAGATACCCAATATTTTGGTAATTTATATAAAAAGTAAGTATTTAAATTAGTCACGTGTTTTAACAAAATAAAACTACAAACGTAAATACATTTGGAAATAAATTAGTTTTTTTTTTTGCGGTTTTCAGGTAAAAATACTCTAAAAGATTATTGTAGCGTTTATTCATTTTAAATATTTATAAGACAGATCTTTAAAAACTTCAAGAATGAAAAAATAAACTTTTATTATTATCAAATTGGATTGGGCCTGACTGTACATGTTCGATTAAAATAAGAATCCTCTTCTAATTACCAAAATATACCATAAACGGGGTGAAATTGTAAACACTCGACAAACCGAAATGGCAGATTGTTGTCATCACTATGAACAACGTTTACTATGGGACCAAACCGGAAACCGCGAAAAAAAAAACAGATGATCCCTACATTAATGTCCGCATAACTCGTCAAAATGTAGGGAACAGCAGATTCGTTTTTCGCGATTTCCTGTTTGGTTCCGTAGTAAAAGTTGTTCATAGTGATGAGCACAATCTCCCATTTCGATTTGTCGAGTGTTTACAATTTCAACCTGTTTAAAAGTTTTAATTTCATAATGTGCTCGTAAGTAGCGTTAAATATTTTATCCTAATTGCGATTTGAATCCTAACTTCCCTATTTGCAGTTTCAAACATTCTCCAGATAACGATGAAGCTTACAGCTCTGCAAAGCTTATTGGCTTAACATGAGACTGTAGTGGTTAAGGTGAGCATTATAGCTTTTGATAAGTACCTACAGGCTTACTATTATTATTATGGCCGTTGATAAGTACAGAAATAATAATGTTCATTATTGTTAAAGATATTTTTATTTCCTACAATAGTTAGGTTTGAATCCGCAACCCGGTGCTTAATCAGCGGGTCAGTAATCTCTGGGCCACCAAGACACTTTTATCAATCAATTAATTTTTTTTACTAGCTGTTGCCCGCAGTTTCGCTTGCGTGAAATTTTGAACCCGTTAAGGTGACGATTTTCCATACAAACTTTCATCCCCTATTTAACTCCCTTAGAAGAAGAATTTCGACAAATCCTTATTCCTTGTCTACATTATAAAGGGAACCTCTGTGCAAAATTTCAGCGGTCTAGATCCAAGGGTTTGGGCTGGGCGTTGATGAGTCAGTCAGTCAGTCAGGACTTTTCTTATTATTTATAAATAAATTAGCATAATATATATAAAAAACTTCAAACGTCGAATTAAAAACCTTCTCCTCTTTTTGGAAATCGGTTAGTAATAAAAAATTTTTCGACGCCTGTGTCAGAGAATAAATAGTACAAGTACCTGTGTGCGCTTTTTGTATAGGTTTATTATTGTACCATATTTTATATTAATATTTGTATCTACGTTATTTGTAATAATGTAAATATTTTTTGTGAAATTAAGTAGATAGTATTTAAATAGAATAATGTGATAAAACATGTACGTACAAAAAAAAGAAGAAGGATTTCTCAAATAATAATGTCGATATCTATTTTATTTTACTTTATCGTGATCTCCAACCAAAAACAACCTAATAATATTATACATCTTATGATATCACTGACATACTGCGTGTGGGCACCGTGTGTGGTCTGCTGATCCTCTAAACAGATAGCAGATTGAGTATACAAACTAAATCACTGATGTGTATGTAAACTAATTTTAGGGAATAAAGTGGTTTCGGCGGCGGTGGTTGATTTTCGATCAAAATCTAAAGGTTAGGTCAAACTTGGGTGACTAAAGTGCAATTTAATAAACTTCAAATTGAAGTTGTTATATTGTCTTTATTGGTAAACCGTTTGCCGAAAATATGCCCACAGTTGAGAACGACAGAAACACTCCTAAATCCTGCAGTGGACTATAAACGGCTCAGTTAAAAATAAAACATTTAATTTTGAAAACATACACTCGCTACCTTTCATAGAGCTGGTCTTGAAAGAGGGAATTTTAGTGGAACTTGACGAGCAGTTATGAAGATGATGACACTCTTCAATAAAGGTCAACAGCAGGCAAACAAAAAATTCCCCCCAAAATATCTATTTGCTTTTAACAGAAACCTAGAGAAGACAGCACGGAAAGAAGTTATTATACCTTCGCTAGCTAATAATCACATAATAAGTTCCCTCTATCTATGGGAAGTTAAAAAATTTACTACCTATAAGAATTTTGTGGACTTACTCGGAAGTTAAACGACGTTAAAGCCTAGCGTCCACTAAGCTCGCCGAGTCGAGTCGAGTAGAATCGCAATAATTCGCCTCCTATACATTTACTATAAAACTGCGTTGATCAGCGAAGAACCGAGACGCGCCGAGTCGCATCACTCGCTTACATCGCTTGTCACGCGAATTTCTGTTTTTTGACTTTAGATTACTGATCGACTCGACTCGACTCGATTCGACGCGTTTCGGCAATAGTCGACGCCAGGCTTTATAGAGCTTTTAGTTTTTTTATTACTTTTCATACAAATCAAATAAAATTATTATTTGTTTTCTATGGAAACAAAAACAATAACAAATTTTCGAAATTCGCTTATATTTTTTATTACTTTGATTTGTATGGCCACTAATAAAAAAATACGCGAATTCGAAAAGTTGTTCTTCGAAAATTAATCCATTTCCGATACCAAGTAATCCCACAAACTTTTTTCAATACCTGTGTTGGGCGGAAAAACGCCCGAATGACAAAATCGTACTACTGTACGATTTCGTCATTCGAGTGTATCTAGTCCAATGACTAGTACTCTCTTTAAAAATAAATAAATACGTTTAATGTTGACGGTAAAAGCTATTGTTACGGACGTGGCGCCACGGATAGCGCTAGATATAGAACGTCTGACATGTGGGTACAACTGCCAACGTTTACTGTGGAAACAGACAATATGACATACTTTACTCAGCCTGGTAAGAGCATGGTAAAATGGAAGTAGTAATTATGTCCTACGCAACCGAATAGATGCAATAGTGAAGCTTCAGCGCCGTCATCTGCGATAAGACAACAGAATGTGCTCAATGTCGCAGGTTCAAGGCCACGGGATGGTGTGCATTAAAGAAAAAGTAAAAACCGACTTAAAAAAAAAAACTATTATGTAATTAACAGTTTCAGAAGTCAGTGCTCATCTACGCTGAAACAAATTGAAGGCAGCCACTTATGAAACTAACAATTTTATAATCTGTTTATTTAGTATCCAGTTTTTTTAAGTAGACATAAAAAAACATAAACATAACTTCACGCCTTATTCCCCGAAGGGTTGGCAGAGGTGTATAGTACACCCACGTTTCGCCGTTATGTTTAAGTCCCATGTAATAGGGGGCGAGCCTATTGCCATCGACCGGGCACAAATCCAGACTCCGAGCTGCTACTGAGAAATTCCACACGGAAAAACCCAATAACACTTTGCCCGACCTGGGGATCGAACCCAAGACCTCACGCTCAGCAGTCGCGCTTGCGACCACTAGACCAACGAGGCAGTCACATAAAAAAAGTTGTTTCTTAATGCCACAAATTACAATTCCAATAGTGTACAAATTCGTGGACGCACTACTACAACTAGAACGTCTATTAGGTAATTAATTTTCAAACCATTAATAATATTGTAAAAAAAAACACTCAACCAAACCTAATCAAATTCATAAGGGACCAACTCGAAAGTATTTCACGTTAAAGTCGGTCTCGGTTGTCATACGAATACCTAAATATGACAGATGTTACGGGTAGTTAGAAGCCCGAAAGTCTGGCAACCGGGCTAACCTTAAGATATCGAAATTGCCCAATAAGTGGGTTAAGGGAGTCTGATGGCAGTCACTCCGTGTAAAATACTGATATTCAGCCGCATCTGGCAAGGTCGCTCGACATCGCCAGACACCGGCTCCTGCGACATAACTAGTCGCCATACTAAGACTTAGGATATCGGCAATGACCAGTAGCTAGGTTGCGGAGGTCGTTTTTAGGGTTCCGTACCCAAAGAGTAAAACCGGACCCTATTACTAAGACTCCGCTGTCCGTCCGTCTGTCTGTCACCAGGCTGTATCTCATGAACCGTGATAGTTAAACAATTGAAATTTTCACAGATGATGTATTTCTGTTGCCGCTATAACAACAAATACTAAAAAACAGAATAAAAATAAATATTTAAGGGGGCTCCCATGCAACAAACGTGATTTTTTTGCCGTTCTTATAGATAATGGTACGGAACCCTTCGTACGCGAGTCCGACTCGCACTTGGCCGTTTTTTTTTATTATTTGAGTTGGTCGCGTTTGTCGTTTTGTCTGCGTTTACTATCTAGTGCGACTATAGACAGGGTCTAAGGCACACGAATCCAAGTAACAGAGATATAGAGAGATTCCCCTATACCCCTCAGACTCTCACATACACCCGAAGGCATTCGCTTCATGTAAAGTGTAAAATACTGGTATTTAGCCGCATCTGGATAAACTAGAAGCTGACCCCAACATAGTTGGGCAAAGGCTAGGCAGAACAACGTGGAATTTTGCTAATCCCGATAGCATTCAGCGTGAAGACCGGATAATTCAAGCCAAGACAACAAGGGGACCTAAAGTTCAACGATCGCCCCGATATAGATAGGAATGTAAAACAAAACCATTCAAACAGACAGACGCGCATTATATCTACTAATGATATTCTAACTGAGGAGTTTGTGCACTCAAACTCACTGTGAACTACGAAACTGTAGTTAATGAGTTTAGCTGTGCTGATTCTGTTGCACATGCTAAACTAAGGTGAATCAGAGAGTATTTTAACGACACATTTTGGCGTTAAACATGATAAAAACAATTTTCCTTTTGTTCGACAGTAAAATTTGTCGTTTTTAAATGGTAAACGAATAAACACATCAATATTATGCAATATTTAGTCTGAGCTAATATTTTTTTCTTTTTTTGTTCTCTTTATTTAAATGTGTTTTTTTCCTTTTTTTAACTTAATTATGTATTTAAAATTTATACGCAATTTATATTTAATATGTATACGCAATCACACGAATAATAAATTACGTCTTAAATATAAGTTCAAAGGCGAGATAATAAACTAAACAAAAAAAACGCTTGCCTATTCATCACATTCACCTTAACTAAAAATATTGCTATCTTTTATTATCAGATAAAGCAAGAAAGCAACGGAACATTTTTAGAGCTGTCAAACTACACTTGGGAGCAAATAAATCGAGCTACTCCTTTTTTCACGTGTCCTGGTTATTAGTTTTGGTTTCATGAATTATATACTAAGTTGACAAAAAACTACCCTCATTGTGAAGGTTATCAAAGAAGTTTTTAGGCGATATATGTTTCGAATTGATCTGTTCAATAATAGGTACCAAAAATAATAACAATTATACGTGAAAAATAGAAGTGGCTCGATTTATTTGCTCCCAAGTATAGTTTACTTATTGAAGTTCCCGTGTTTTTGGCGGCAAATGCTGAGGTGTCATCGAAATCTATTTGAAAATTTCAGTTCAACCTTGACAGCTGTAATATTTTTCCATCTCTTTCATATTCTATCAGCGAGTAAAGGATAGCAATATTTTTTTGTAAACTGTAGCCGTTGCTAAACATAATCCGCTTTCTATGGGGAAAAAATAACTAATTAATGCCTCAAAATTTTTGAAAAGGTCGTTTTTGATTTTTATATTTCAAATGGTTTACCTTACTTGTACCTTATCGAATTGAACTTAAAACCGTCATCAGCAAACTGTGTGACTGTGATTGTGTCTGTGAGTGTACACCCCTGCCTGATACCTACTTTGGGGGAAATAACATTTTGTATACAAAAATTGAACGCGGAAAAAAGCGTAAATGAAGCATACTAACTTAGCCATTAAGCCGTACAGCCTCATTAACATCACCTGAAAGTTGGCGGGTCTGCGTAAACAAATGCCCAACTTTCAGGTTTCAGCCTGAAATATTGTTACAAAAACTTTGTTACACAGCTTTTTGATGGAACCTATCTTTTCAATTTAATTTAATAAATTATTTTGGGTGAGGTAACGAACTGTCGGAACTTTTTGGGCTTCGTGATTTTTGGTTCCGGCTTTGCGGAGTACTGCGTTTTGTTTGTGACAGTACCAGGTATTGTTAATTCGATGTAATGATAATATGGAGCGATGTCGTTTTTTCAATTATCGCTGCGCTCTTAGTATCGTTACATTCACATTATAGCTCCGATACTTATATTATTATATTTGTTTAAAAATTGAATTATATTAATTTTATATACTAGTTTAAATTTATATTGTAAATATTAGGATAAAAGTAAGAATGTATTATAAATAATGTACAAAGCATTATCAAGAAATAAACTTTTGTTTAAAAAATATATTCAATATTCAATTTTCCGTTGTGATTTTTTTTTTATTTAACTGACACATCAAATTAATACACTGCTAAAGGAAGATGCCTGCATGTTTTCGAAATGCGAAAAAGTATCCAAAATCCTCTGCTATAAAGAGAAGCATGAGTAAATTCTGCAGATATCGATAACATTCTCATAACGATACAACACTATTTATACAAGTTGAAATTGTAAACACTCGACAAACCGAAATGGGAGATTGTACTCATCACTATTAACAACTGTTACTACGGGACAACATGAAATCGCGAAAAAAAAATCTGCTGTTCCCTACATTTTGACGAGTTATGCGAACATAAATGTAGGGAACTGTTTTTTTTTCGCGATTTCAATTTTGGCCCCATAGTAAAAGTTGTTCATAGTGATGAGTACAATCTCCCATTTCGGTTTGTCGAGTATTTACACTTTCAACCTGTTTATATATTTTTTTTAATATCGGAAATAACCCTTCGTTGTTTTTCATTCATTCAATTATCGGAGCGAAAACAGCCCGATAATTTAACAGCCCCAGAGCAAAACTATCACAAAACACTAGTCAACATTGCCTACTACAGCTTAAACAAATAATTAAGCTTTTACATTCAAATGAGTACATAACTCTCACGGAATGTTCCACCCCATGCAATTCATTTAAGTCTTTGATAGTAACATGTCCAGGCATGTCCATTCCACATTGTTTATCTAAACAAGACAGTGAAGTAAATGGGGAATTCTTTATGCCTGCATTTCTAAGTTTACGAGGTGGAATTATTTAGTGCTGCATGTTTTTGTATGTAGGTTAACTTAAATGAGACTGTCGTGCTATGTTTTGTTAGTTAAATGACAAGAGTCGGTTAAGTTAGAATATGCTGATTGACACGTCACTAGTTTTGATCCAAAGTTTTATATAAGGTCCATCTATTCATACACGAAATATTTTAAGGGATACATCTATAGGTAGTAAAGAAGCCTTATAAACTAATAAAAATAAGTTTTTTTTTTAATTAAATAATTTAAATTTACTTGATACACATAACAAATACTGGCTCATTACTATTTTAAACGTCCATTACGCTAGTTTTTACGCAGTATTTATTGTCATTGAAGCGGGCAAATCTCAAGCATTTTTACAATTAAATAATACACTCATTTAAATTTCAACTAAAAAAGTTTTTGTTGCATTTACAACTCTCTGGACAATAAGTTTTTAATTCTAGTAAGCATGAACTCTGTTCATCGTTCTGTCCAACTTTTACTATGGGACAAAGTCGGAATTCGTGAAAAAAACAGCCATACAAAATAATCAATGTTGTTTAAAAAAATGTATAGAACAGCTGTCTTATAGTACTTAATACTACGTGAATAAAAATTAATAAAACATTATTTAGTAATATTCAAATCAAAATAACAAAATCTCTTAAATTTCTTTATCCTATAAAATATTTTTGATTTATGATTAATTACGGTTTACTCATGTGCATTTTTCGGGATTGCCCGACTAGTTTCGGACCCAAACGGAGCTCCGTTTGGGTCCGAGGGCTCCGTTTGGGTCCGAAACTAGTCGGGCAATCCCGAAAAATGCACATGAGTAGACCTTAATTAATCATAAATATGAATGTGTCTCACAAAAGTTATAATACATTTTTTTTTTTTTAATTTGAATTAAACTTAGTTTCCGAGATACTAAGGTTTATGTTGGTAACCCGGATTTATTGCTCCCGAGCATAGTTGATACAACATTTTTCCTTTACATATAATTTGTTTAGAATTAATTAGAGTACCTAACGAACAGTTTAGACGTACACAGATTAACTTAAAAGGTTTATATACTTAAAGAAAATGCTTGACCGAGTTGCAAGTATTAAGATTAATATCTGCAAATCAGTAAAGGAAATAGTACATTAATTTAGATAAAACGACACGATATCACGAACTGAGCTAGTTACAGATTATCTACACACATTTATTTAAAATCATTGATCGTTTAATAGTCTTAATGGGCAAATTAAATGAAAATTATGTCGCCTCCTTGCATATTTAATTTTATACCAAAACATTTTATTAAATTCAGAACTAGTTATTCTAAAATGATAGAATAATACTTCATTCTAATTAAAGAGTATAAAATATATAATTTAATTATTTCTATACCTAGAATCCACAATTGACCTACCTCATACTTATTTTGACTAAAAAAAAACTGGTTAAGGAGATAAAATTCAAAAAGAATAGTTTTTTTTTTTATTAAAAAACATTGCCCCACACTAAGATTTCTCTTGTATCGTGGGTGCGTTTACAGACACAAATCTCACAAACAAACGCCCAGACCCGAAACAACCATCTGTAGGCCTTACAAATTTTTGTTCCGTGTGGGAATCGAACCCACGACCCGTAGCGCAGAAGAAAATCGCTTAGCCACTGCACCAAACGTGTCGTCAAAAATTAATAAATACAAGAAATTAAATAAAATACAATAATAACAACAAATTAATTATAATTAAAATAAAAAATAAACCAGCCAAGTGCGAGTTGGACTCGCGCACGAAGGGTTCCGTACCATTATCTATAAAAACGGCAAAAAAAACACGTTTGTTGTATGGGAGCCCCGTTAAATATTTATTTTATTCTGTTTTTTAGTATTTGTTGTTATAGCGGTAACAGAAATACATCATCTGTAAAAATTTCAACTGTCTAACTATCACGGTTCATGAGATACAGCCTGGTGAGAGAAAGACAGACGGACGGACTGCGGAGTCTTAGTAATAGGGTCTCGTTTTACCCGTTGGGTACGGAACCTTAAAAACCGTGAATATAGTTGCAATAGCTATGTATTGTCTCCTAGCGAATATACCCACCAGTGGCGAAGGCTCCATACAACTCGATTCCTATCGGCTTCCCTTTCGAAACGAGTAGTTAGGTACTGGAATTCCCCAAGTAACAAAATTTGGTACTATAAAAGTCCTGAGAACGTTTTGGAGCGTGCTATTTAGTGTTTATGATTAGTACTATAATGGTGTTGTAAACGTTTACAGAACCCCAAATAGGCCCTAGTTTTATCACTGCACGCATCACACTTGAGCAAGGTAAGCATTTTTTGGTCCGGCTTCCCTTTTAAGAAAATGCACCCTTCGCCACTGATACCCACAGCAACAAAATACAGAATAAAAAACATCTGAATTGAATTTAAAGCACTCGATCCCCATTCAATAAAATAACACAAGTACCTACCTACCAGTTACCGACAAAAATAAACGGAAAATGAATAAAAATGTCAACGACTTTTAATTGAACATTTGCTAACGGAAACGCCCATACGTTTATACGTATTGTACCTAGTATTAAATATACTTTTATTATAGAGCAGATACGTTTTTATTATATTTGAACGACATTTTGAAGTATGCGTGTCACAAAAATAGTGAGCTGTTAACAATATTCTGACTACAATATCGATATTTCTCCGATGTTAATTGTTTATTTATTTATTTATAAATCAGAACGACGTAAAGCCAATTACACTGATAGTTACACGTATAAACTGACTTGAATAGAATATAATACCACATTTACACTCAGCCTCTGCCACTGCTCCTGCTGCTGCCGGAAATATTGCCCTAAATACTTCTGCGGCAATATCGACGCGAGTGAGTGTTCACACTCAGCCTTCGTACTTTTTACCGAAACAATGGCTGACGTCGAGGTTGTTGCGGCGACAGCATTATGTCTGCTCAGTATATTTAATTATTTACGTGTTCTAAAAAGAAATCAAACTTCGCGCTCGAACGCCGGTGACAAGTGAGCAAAAGTGCTGAATGTAAACACTCACTCGCGTTCGCGTTGCCTGTCCTTTGATTTCCGCACGAAAAACCGAGAATCAAGGGAGCGCCGGGCAATGGAAGCGGCATGAGCAGTGACAACGCGAGTGACGTATTTACGTACTCGCGCTGCCCACTTCCCTGTCCAAAAAGGCTAAGTGTAAATATGGCATAAAATTATAACCCTTTCAGCCCTTTCACTTAGTCTTCTCGCAATACACTAAGCATTCCAACAGTATCACCTTCCATTCCTCAGCAAATAGATCCATCAAAGAATTAGACTCCAGGAGAGCATTATTTTATTTTATTATGATCTCGAAACGAGAAACGGACAACATTCACTGATTTTCTGCCTAGCCTTTTCCCAACTATGTTGGGGTCGGCTTCCAATGTAACAACATGCGGCTGAATACCATTATTTTACACAGAACTGCCATCATACTTTCGCAAGCCAGGTCCTGGGCAATTTCGATATCCTAAAGTTAGGCCGGTTGTGAGATTTTCGGGCTTCTGAGTACCCAAAATGACTGTCATAGATATTCGTATGACACCTAGGACCGACGGTTTAACGTACTCTCTGAGACACGTAGGGATCTCGATGTGTAACAAACGTTCACCCATCCAAAGAATGACCGCGGCAAGTGCAGCTTAACCTCGCAGATCGTACGAATAAAAATCACTTCACGCATCGAGAATAGAGCGGTATCTATACAAGTGTGAATTGGCATTATACATTCTTGCACTAACCCAGTTTTTTGGCTACGAAATTACTAACCCGTTTAGTAAAGTCCATTCATTATCCAGCTATGTAGGTACTCGTTATTGGAAAATAAACTTTGATTTTATTTATCCATTCGTTTCAGTAGGACAATTCTAATAAAAACATTGTTGACAACTCGCAACGAAACCACGACCATACCAAACATTTTGACAGTTAAGGAAACACAGAATCTGTCAAAATGTGTGGTTTTGACAGACAGTTTTCATCCATGAAATTGTTTTTTTTTTTGCCTTTGTCGACTGCTTTTTTAGTAGAATTGGCCCCAGATCGTACATAAACACCAGTCCATTGCAGTCCCACTGCTGGGCATAGGCCACTTCTCAGAATGAGAAGGGTTTAGTCCTTAGTCCACCTCACTCGCCTGGAGCAGGTTGGAAGTCCGCACACACCATCGAGAATTTTATGGAGCCCTCTCAAATCATACTCATCATCTTCCTGCCCTTATCTTATGTTACTTGGGGTCGGCGCAACACGTTTTCTTCTTCCATTCCGTCCTGTCGACCGTCATGATATCACTGACTCCCTTCTCTTTCATATCATTCTTCACACAATCCATCCATCTTTTCATTGGCTTCCCTCTTCCTCTCCATCCATCCATCCACATTTATGTTCATAACTCTTTTTGTCACATGCGTTTCATCTCTCTTCTTCACATGCCCATACCAAGACAAACGGTTCCTTTTCAACTTTTCTGTCACTGGCGCTACTTTCATACTTCCTCTAATATACTCATTTCTAACCATAGCCATTCTGGTCACTCCACACATCCATATCAACATTCTCATCTCCGCTACATGCAATCTTTTTGCATCCGTCTTCTTCACGGCCCAACATTCCGATCCATACAGTACGACAGGTCTTATCACGGACTTGTAGATTTTCCCCTTTAACTTGAAAGGCATCCGTGGATCGCAAGTTATTCCAGTGATCTCTCAAATCATACTAAAATAGTTTTAAACATTATAGCTACATTTCAGTTTAGGTATCAACACCAGTAAAAAGATGACCGCCTAGATAATAAGGATGTGTAATTATTTCATAACATTGTGTTCATATGACGTTATAATGATGAAATACGCATTGCTCATGCAAACAATTGCTTATGAAATTAGCGGATCTCTAAATATTAGGACCATGTGGTATAATGAATCAATAGGAGTAATCGTAACGCAAATTGTAATTAATTAGTACATTTATCTAAAAGGTACACAGATGAAATAAACCTCCTGGCGTTCCTGGGTTCGATCCTTAGATCGGGCAAAGTGTTATATTGGATTTTTCCGAGTAGAGTTTCTTACGACGAAATCAGGGTGTACTTATACACTTCTGCCCTGTCCTTCGAAGAATACTACTAAGAAACTCCACTCGGAAAACCCAATAACTCTTTGTCCGACCTGGGAATTGAATCCAGGACCTCACGCTCAGCAGTCACGCTTGCGGCCACTAGACCAACGAGGCAGTCATAAGTCCTGTTTAGTGGGAGCTATAACATACACAAATATCCAGACTTGGAGCTCATACATATAAATATAATGATAGAAGTTGAATGGAGGAGCTCGTGGCTAAATAATTACAGCCGCATAGACCGATCTTCCGGGTTAAGCCACGCTTGCCGAGGTTGGTCTGTGGATGGGTGACCATTTACCATAGCGAGTTTCCTCCGTGCCTCGGAAAGCACGTAAAGCCGTTGGTCCCGGCTGTCATTTGTAGATCTTTGACAGTCGTTACTGTTGGTCAGAAGCCAGAAAGTCTGACAACCAGTCTTACCAAGAGTATCGTATTACCCAGTTACTGGGTTGTGGAGGTCTGATAGGCAGTCGCTCCATGTAAAATACTGATATTCAGCTGCATCCGGTTCGACTGGAAGCCGACCCCAACATAGTTGGGAAAAGGCTAGGCAGATGATGATGATGATGATAGAAGTTGAATGTAGACTGTATCCAGGCTCAAAAGGTATTTTTAACCCGAAAAATCAAAAAACTTTTTATGCAAGCCAGCTCTCAGTACAGCTACGTCTAAATAAATAAAACATTGTTAGCAGATATCATGAAATCATCCTATATTCTTAGTCTGAGAGTACAGGAAGACCTACATCCGTTAAAATCTAATTTTATACTCTATATATTGAAAATCGAAAGGAAAAAGCTACTGAATACAGAGAAATGCGTTTCTTATTAAGAGAAAGTTCATTACTGGTTATAAAACTACATATATATGTAGTAGGCCCTCTTAAACGTTAGTAGATATGACAGGGAAAATAAGCTCACAAGACTATTTACATGCCCAGTTTGGCAATTAAAACTTCTAGCATTGCATTGGTAACAAAATACATTTGGGAGCAAAGAAATCGAGCCACTTCTTTTTTCACGTGTCCTGGTTATTAGTTTTGGTTTCATGAATTATATGATTTAAAATACAAAAAAAACCCTCATTGTAAAGGTTATCAAATAACCTTTTAGGCGATATACGTATGTTAAGAATTGATCTGTTCCATAATACCAAAAATAATAACAATTGTACCTACGTGAAAAATAGGCTCGATTTATTTGCTCCCAAGTATAGTTAGTTTTTGGCCATTAAGAACACCTTTGCGTTATTTTCATAATTGAAATACATATTTGTGAAAACAGACAAATATCTCAACTCAGCGGTGCGAGCACGAATCTTTTATCGAGTCGATTCGAGAACTTTATCTATTCTAAACGTCAAATAAGATATAGATAAAATGACAACTGCTGTCGTTTTATCTATATCTTATGTCAAAATTGACGTTTAGAATAGATAAGTTTCTCGAATCGACTCGATAAAAGATCCGTGCTCGCACTGCTGTGTTGTTATTATCTCATCAATTCGCGACTTAACAAAGTTAACCTCCCTCCCCCCTTGGTTGGTAGGGCCAGCACTACGACTACAAGTTGCGTAAGAGTCTACAAATCCTAAATGCGTGGCATGGCACCAGAAGTCCAGGCGGCTAATGGTACTAAAACACTGAAAAAATGGACAACTGAACCAATTTTGAACTGAAACTTCATATATTGCCGAATTGTGATAACTGGCCCCAAAGTTTGATAACAATTCGCAAATCATTAGTTCAGTGGTAGCTTACTGAGTTGGTTACTACTAGCACAAGTTATTTAGTCAGTTTTTTTCAGTAATTGATAAACAAATATTGTGTTACTTATCACAAAAAAGTTTTTTCAATTCAGAGTTGTGAAAAATCGCATGTGTCAGGGTATATAGAATTGTAATAATTAAAGCTTTTTATATTATATTACGAACTAGCTTTTGCTCGCAACTTAGCTTGCGTGAAATTTTGAACCCGTTAAGTGACGATTTTCCATACAAATTTTCATCCCCTATTTAACTGCCTTAGAGGTTGAATTTCAAAAAAAACTTCTTCATTCCTTGTCTACATTATAAAGGGAACTCCTGTGCAAAATTTCACCTTTCTAGGTCCAATGGTTTGGGCAGGGCGTAGATGAGTCAGTCAGGACTTTTCTTTTTATTTAGATAACATTCTTAAATTGTATTAAAGCATTGCCTTTTTGACAACGGTCAGTTGCTTCATCTTCTTCTAACCCCACCCACACCTGCTTGCACATGCTTGAAAAGCTTTAATTATTAAAATTCTAGATACCCTGACACGTGCAAACGGCAGCTCAACCAAAGCTATTTGACTTTTTTGCTCAAATATCTAATAACATAATAATTGCAGGATAAAACATTGTACAATGCATGTGAGTAAGAAAATAACTAACTTACATTATAATGTACCTATTCGTATAGTAAGTTCATATATTCAGCTTTTCTTTGTTCAAAGTAACTTACAGTTTTACAACCAGAGTTTTTCATAAGAAAATGCGTTCTGTAGAAGCTAAAACGGCGTCGAATAAGCATTAAGTTTCCGACATTCATATTTTATAGACGCGCATAAAAGCGAAAAATTCTATTGAATGAGAAAAAAATACAATTTTCTAGGAAAATATTTTACTCAGTCTAGACTGAAAACGAGAAAGTAATGTTCTTTTCTTGGAATTTGTTACAAACAACTCTGTAAATAATTTATTATTGTGCGTATTTAGAAATTAAAAGAGGTCGACGTGGTTTTTTTTTAAACACTACGTACGTTACTATGCGAGAAGTGTTTTTAGGTTTGTATACATTAAACAAAAGTATCGCAAAAAAAAATTGCGATAAACATTATTTTGCGCAAAAACAAAAATAAAAAAGCAAATATCAGTTTAAAAAAAAATAATAAAACTCACCTTATTTAACCGAAAAAAAAATCCACACACAACAAGAAAAACTATTTTCGAAAAATTCAAACACTTTGTACCATGTTAGACGAACAAAAGACTCGGGCTCGGTTTCGGGACTCGGAACACGGATTTCGGGACCGCGTATCGTGGTGAACGCGAAGTGACTAACCGAGAACGTATTGCGTTTATAATTCTGTGTTATATTTTTAGAAAACGCCCCCTTGTTAGAAATGTGCGTGCGCGCAGGGTAACACGTGGTCGGTATCCGGTCGAAGGGTTCCAGATTTTATTTTGTTTGTTCTGAAGTATTGACATGCCGTTAAATCTAACTGTTTTGTCGTTAGCTTTTTCACTTTAAAAATATGACTTTTTAGTAGACGTTTTTATTTTTTAAATCACTTCTGATTTTTGAAATTAATCCTAACTTTAACATTATAAATGCGAAAGTAAGTATGTTTGTTTGTTACATTTTCACGCCTAAACCACTGAACCGATCATCCTAAAATTTTGTATATACGTTGTCGGGTGTACAGTAACGGACATAGGGTACCTGTTATCCCAAAAAAAAGTACTGTTCTCAAGGAAAACAACAATAATGTTCATAGATGTCACCACGTGTCTTTCGAATCACGATTGAATTATATTATTATAGGAACTTTAGCAGTGTGTTTTTGAGCTTAATTTACGCGAGCGAAATCGCGGGCAAAAGCTAGTCATCTATATTTTATGAGAGCATAGCGGTTGAACGCTTGCTTTCCATGCAGAAGGGTCTGCGTTCAATCGCGGCCCGCATCTCTGACTTTTCGAGTTCATGTGGGAAACAGAATTTGATTATCACTTGCGTTGACGGTGAAGAAAAACATCGTGAGGAAACCTGTACACCTGAGAGGGCTACATAAAGTTCTCGATGGTGTGTGTAGTCTGCCAACCCGCATCAGGCCAGCGTCATGGGCTAAAGCCTAAACCCGAAGGTGCCTTTGCCCAGCAGTGGGACAATAATAGGCTGATTATGTTAATCATACGAATATTAATCGACTCTGTTTAATTCTACCCCACATTTGCATTTTCCGTCACATGGATGCCATAAAAACACACACTAAAGCCATATTAACCTGCAAATAATTGGGGTGCATGAAACGAGTGACGATATTTAAGTACGTCTGGTGCACCCTGGACGGTCAGCCCTGCTACCAACCTTGCTGACTGGCTAAATTCTCGTATAGCTCGTGCCGACAAAATAGAAAAAGAACTTGTAAATAATGCGACGGATACAAGTTGCCAGTGAAATACCACGTAAATATGGTCTAGAAACAATGTTTCGGAGCCAGAAGCCTCGTATCCACTACGCAACAACTGACACGCTACATGTTGCTCAACACTTTTCTCAACATATAGCAACACGATGATCGACAACGTGCAACAAACTCATGCGTCCTAATTCTTTCAGCGTCATGTTCCGCGTCATCTGACATTGTTGCCAAATGACTCGGAACATGACGCTGAAAGAATTAGTACGCATCAATTCGTTGCACGGTTTCGCTCATTATGATGCTACATGTTTCGGTACATGTTGAGCAACATGTGGCGCGTCAACTGATGCCTAGTGAATCCGAAGCTAAACTGTCAGTAGTGTTTACCGTAACATGTATCTATGTTTCATAAACATGTTTGACACAAATTTTTTGAAATGAATTCACGGCGAAATTCTTTTGCCCAAAATCTTTTTTCATCTAGAAACCAAACCTAAACACGAAATGGAAACATTAATTCAGTCGTCAAAATGTTTTTCAAATCTAGAAATTACAAATCTAACGATAAAAATAAAACAGCAGTAATAGTTGCTCTTCTTCCAGCCTCCTACGTAACTCGTAAAAGTCAATTAGGAAAATAGGTTACTCTAATGTTTAGACGCGATAGACTAAGAATTTGACGTGAGATGTTGTAAAAGAGAAATAGGATGACAACACACAATGATGACAACGATATTGGAAAGAGATATCTGTGGATGGAAAGACTATCTATCCTTGGAGAACGATAACAAGAACCAATTCCAGGGGCCTGGGAGGACACCCCCTAGATGATTGACACCGGCCATATGAAAGGAGATTAGGTCCCAGCAGCTTATGAAGAATCTTGCTACCCGTCTAGACCTAGTGCTCCCAGAGAAAATTCTTGTATTTGCCCTTGACTGGGGAGATAAACGTAGATAAGGACGGTAATATAACTTGATTGGAATCTCTTAGAGAATAGCCTGCTACTGCTGTCGCTGCTGATGTAATTATACCATAATCAACAATAGGCTGATTTTGCTATTCATAATGTCCCATTGCTGTGCACGGGCCTCTTCTCAGAATGAGAAGGATTTAGGCCTAAGTCCAACATGCTAGCCTGGAACGGGTTAGTGGACTGACTACACACATCATCGAGAACTTTATGGAGCCCTCTCAGGTGTGCAGAATTCCTGACGATGTTTTCCTTCATCGTTAACGCAAGTGCAATCAGATTCTGATCTGCATATGAATTTGAAAAGTCAGAGGTGAGTCTAATCGAATTCGTTCCTTCTAGGGAATTTACACGGGTCAATTTTCTCCGCACGGCTTGGCCGCACGGCGAAAATCGACCATCTAAATGACAATTCGACTAGGCCGCAAGTGACTAAAATCGCAAGCCCCAAAATTGGGTGCCATCCGACTTTTGCCATGCGGCGACAATCTGCATGCGGCGGGTGACTAAATTCGACCGTGTAAATAGTCAGTTGCAGGCGATCGCCCACCGTATGAGGTGTGTTTTGCGCTGTGTTGTTCCGCTAGAAATGAAAAAGTCGCATGCGATTTTTGTCGACCGTGACCGAAGGTGACTGTTCAACCGCTAGGCTCACTGCTGTTCTTATTTTAGTTCCCATAGACATTAATAGTATGTTCCCCATTTCACAATAACATAACATCACGCCTGCATTCCCCGAAGGTTTGAACAGAGGTGTATATTACACCCTCATTTCACCGAAATGTTTAAGTCCCATGTAATAACAAGCCTTCTCGTTATCATCATCATCACCTTCATTCAGCCGAAAGACGTCCACTGTTGAACATAGGCCTCCACCAAAATGGGGGGTTTTCCATAATCGCCACGCTGGGCAGGCGGGTTGGCGATCGCAGTATGGTTGTTAAAGAACTTAAAGAACGCTGCTGCCCATGTTCTAGTGAATCCCTTATTCGCCTTTTACGACACCCATTGGAAGAGATGGGATAGTGCTATTCTTTACATCTGGCACCACACGGACGCCTAATTGAATGAAAAATAACAAGTTCAAAGTCATCAAAGTCTGAATTTGTGCAGACTCCGGGCTGCTACGGAGTAAATTCCACGTGGAATTTCACAATAATCTGTTTTTATTCCATCAGAAACAAGCAAGAACTTGAAACTGTGGCAAACTATCTACGTCTGGCATCATAATCATTATTTAGTTTCGCAATAGCTGTCAAAACAGCCCATATGGTTGATATTCAGTTCCCATTGACTCATGGGCCACGTGGTGTTCTGAACAATTGTTACCACATTAATTATTCATAGTTATAATTAGATTTATTTTGGTATCGTGGACATTGGCCTTTACCAGATGGGATGCAAATTTTGGTCTGTTTGTTGTAAAAACTATTATTGGGTGCAATAAAAAGTTCATGAAGGTTTTATGTGTCTACGAAGACGAAGAAAAAAACAGCATCCTAATTGCGCAACACAATCATAATCGTGATAAATAGAGGAGAATAGAGGAGCTCGTGGCTAAATAATTATAGCCACATAGACCGATTTTCCGGGTTAAGCCACGCTTGCCGAGGTTGGTCTGTGGATGGGTGACCATTTACCATAGCGAGTTTCCTCCGTGCCTCGGAAAGCACGTAAAGCCGTTGGTCCCGGCTGTCATTTGTAGATCTTTGACAGTCGATACTGTTGGTCAGAAGCCAGAAAGTCTGACAACCAGTCTTACAAGAGTATTGCATTACCCAGTTACTGGGCTGTGGAGGTCTGATAGGCAATCGCTCCATATAAAATACTGATATTCAGCTGCATCCGGTTCGACTGGAAGCCGACCCCAACATAGTTGGGAAAAGGCTAGGCAGATGAATCGAAATCGTGATGGCTTCGATTTTGACAGGTCAATAATTTCCATTGCATCATATGTATTAACAATCCGACTTCTCTTCACCTATATACCACGCAATGAATATCGTTTTTGACATATCAGCGTTGTTTTTGTCGTGATTGATGTTGGTTACGTTACGCAATTGCCCTGCTGCGTCCTGATTGCGCAACATACTCGAAATCGCTATGGGTTTGATTTTGACAGTACAACAAATATTCATTGCGTGGTACATAGTTGTGGAGGAGTCGGATTGTTAATACATACGTTGCTATGGAAATTGTTGACCTGTCAAAATCAAATCTGTAGCGATTACGAGTCAATCAAAATCAAAAACGAATGAAAATTTTTTACTCACTTATTCCAATACAGGCGCTTATGAAGAAGGATATATGGAGAAATATATGCAATGGAGAAGAGCCGGCAAGAAACTACGTGGTTACTCTTTTAATAAAAAAAATATTTTTAACTATTTCAATGAACACAGTAAGTAGGATAGTTATAAGAGAACAATGCAGTCTTGACCACAGATCAGTGAGTAATTTAGTATCAAGTCTTGAGTACAAAAATTAAGAAACAAAATAAAGAAAACAAGCCACGTATTTATAAAGGAGTATGTTGCGCAATAAGAATGCAGGGCGAAGCGTAGAAAGAACAAGGAAAGCTGACTCCACCACCATGTGAGACTAAGGCTGGGAAGAGAGGGAGAAAGAGAGAGCCTTAGCCGAAGATGCAGAATTATTAAGGAATCAATAATTTCACAATCATACCTATGTTACGTAAATCTCATGAAACAGATTACATATCGCACTATTTCTTACGTATTAATCATCGGCTTAGTAGATGCGCGTGGGCAGCCCACACAGAGAGAATAACATCCAGCTTGTTTGATATCAGTACAGTGGAGCGCGAGATATAGTTTTTGAAGTAAGCAGAATAACGGTACTATATATAGACTGATAAGCACTTACTAAATCACAAAGGCCCGTTTGAGAAATCTTCCAATAGTATCTACCATAGAATTCCATTCACTTGAATACTTTTTTTTATATACGTGTTATTTGTTTTAAAATTACACTTAAGAGGGATCGTTCAAATAGAAACTGTTCAAATAGACTCTCAACATGTCGGCCTGAGAGCAGCATCTCATGTAAAGCTGTCAAAATGTAAACGTCATCGGAATTTTACACATTTGGCAACAAATATTTGACGGATGGACGCTGGGAAACACCTCGTCATCAGAACGATCAGACATGGTGGCTAACCGAAATAATAGTCACAATGGTTAACACAGACGTCTATTAATACACTGAGGTTAAACCAATTTAACAATATCACGTGATTAGGCAGATGGAACCGAATTACAATATGGAAATACGGTGAATTCAATACAGGATGGCAGAACCTCTCGCACTCGTGTCTCCATCGAAAAGTCAAGTCTGACAACTGACAAATACTAGCCAGTGTCTATTCCGTGTTGCCATCTCCTGTATCGACCTCACCCAAGTAGGTACACTACTTGACGTTTCCGATTAGTAATAATCAGACGATGTTACTATTAATTGACATTATAGATGTTGCATCCGTGTTGACACTGCTCGCTGCGACATATCTTTAAACCTAGCTAAGATTAGGATTTGAAAAAGTGATATAAGTATGCTTGAAAGTCGACGACAAATGACTAAAAAGGTGCCAGATTTTTGGTAGTTATTTCCTTACAGCATTTGGCAAGCGAATTAGTTTTAATAATATACTATTGTTACTCCGAAAATAGATTTGTCGTACCAACACAATGAGGGCCCCAAAAATACAAACAAGATATCTTTACTCGCAAATTCAGAATATTCTGAGATTCATGCTATGAAACTTACTTCGGGCGTCTGAACTGAGGGATCAAGTCATTCAACCATCATCATCATTCAGCCGACAGACGTCCATTGCTGAACATAGGCCTTCCCCAAGCATCGCCACATCGACCGGTGCTCCTGTGCTTCTCGCTACGTCCATATTCGACCATTACTTTCTTAAATCGCGGTTAGCAAAATTTTGAAATATCCCAAAAAGTTTTTTTTTTTTTTACTATTTCTGCCTTTTTGTTTCGCAATTATTTGAGATTTGATCCCTCAGTTCAGATACACTTCCCAAGAGCTGGCCCAAGGTGTGTCAAGAGCAATGAAATTTCTTGGCATCTTATGGTCCCGGGTAAAAATTACAGGCCAAATAGTGGGTGTCGTTAAAAGCGACTAATGTACCTATTAAAAAAGATCGAAGCGAACATATCGATATTTATATCGATATTATAACATTGCCTATACAATATTATCGATATTGCCGATAATTTTAAATTTGAATATGCCTCAATAAATACGGTTTTTGATATGTACGGGGGCTGGTTACTTTAACTATCGCAAGGTGACAACACTGTATTTTGTACTGAGCATGCGTGTCTATATTAAATATTGGCAAATGGAATTATCTATAATAAATAAAAGTTGCTTTCTAATGTGCTTAATTATTTTCCCTTAAGTCACAAAACATCGATATTATAGATAAAAAATGTGCGATATTATTGATTGTCGATATCGGTCTGTTGTCGATAAATATCGATATTCAAATCACCTTGCAGCTGCCGGTAGCCGCATCGGCGTTGCTCAAACTGTTTCCAATCGACAAAAGTTCAACTTAATTCACATTTCCCCGTCGTACCCGAAAACTAAAAAAGATTTAAAGAAAAGATTCTATCGATTAGCCGTCTCTTTTTAACCGATAAATCTATTTTTACGACCACTTCTATTCTATTCTATTTTAAACTTAGAAACGCTCTTTTCAATTGTTTCAGCATTTCTTCTAATCTACTATTCTACTACTGTGTCTAATTAGCTACAAATATAACAACCGCTTCAATAGAATTTGAACCCTAATTTTCAGTTTTTAAAGTTCATTATAGCAGCGTCCAGAATGCTGGAATAATTAATCTCTCGCCCAAACAAGAATCCTCTTGAAATAATGATTAGCTATTAGAAATTCCGTTTTAGATATATTTTGGTACATCAAAAGTTACAAGATTGTTAATTGGAAAGGACTACTTGGAATATTATAATTAAAAAATCTATTCTTGGGCTAACAGTTTCCAACTATATTTTCAAGTAATTTCTGATGAGAATAATATTTTGAGCAGCAACAGCACGTACTCCTACTGTGTAGGTATTAAGATCATACTGAGTTCTGTCTAGCCTTTTCGCAACACCTTCCTGTTTAAACATGGGCTCTACTCCCTAAGCACGAAGTCCGTGGTTACGAGAGTTTCCTACTCCCTATCACCTATGGACATACGATTATTTCGGGGCCCGAACTAAGCATGAATGACAACATGATTTGACAGTTGTCCCAACTACTGATGTGTTTTTGCCCGTCCGAAAAGTTGAACTTGACACTTTTTTTGTTCACTCCTACGTTTCGAGCTACTTTCGGACGGGCGACTAACTTCGTTGACGGTCTTAGGGAGTAGGCCCCTTGATGCGGCTGAATACCAGTATTATACACGGAGCAACTGCCATCATACCTCCGCAACAACCCAGTTACTGGGCAACGCCGATATCCTAAAGTTAGATCGGTTATCAGGCTTTCCCGCTTTTGTCTACCCGTAACGACTGTCATAGGTATTCGTATGGCACCCGGAACCGACGTCTTCACGTGCAGTAAGCAGAGGTGTTCTCTTGGATACTGTACCTCACATTTCGCCTCTAGTATTAAATCCCATGTAATGCCTATTGGCAATTTTCGGGTACAATAAGTACGGTGCCAGGTTCCTCGCCTCTTACGAGTCACTTGCCCAAAGACGGAGGGGAATTATATAGGTACTTAATCCGTCCCCCCATAGACAAAATAATTTTAACAACGGCTATTGACGTAGAATTTGACGTCTGTATGGTTTCAAACGTAAAGAATAGCACTACCCCATCTATTCCCATGGGTGTGGTAAAAGGCGACTAAGGGATTCATTAGAGGATGGGCAGCAGCGTTCTCTGAGTATTTAAACAACCATACTGCGTTCGCTAACCCACCTGCCAAGCGTGGCGATTATGGCAAACCCCCCAACATGGAGCACAGGACCGGTGGATGTGGCGATTTTTGGGGGAGGTCTAGGTCCAGCAGTAGACGTCTTTCGACTGAATGATGATGATGATTGACTTATAAACACATACACCTCGTGTCAGCGCTTAAAAATGTCCGAACCAAATGTAGACTAAAGAGCGAAAATGAAGAATTATTTACGTAAATGAGAGCCGACAAATCTTCGTATGGTGAAAAGCTAAATTAGGCATTGTGATGACGACATAGGATTTAAATTAGTTTGTTGATATCTAAGCTTATAAAGCGGTGTGCATTGGCGAACGCTCTGGTGGTATGTTTAAACTCAGGACACTTTTTACGTGAATTTTATACTAGACCAGGGATGCACAGAGCACGGCCCGCGGACTGCATGCGGCCCTCCGTCAATATACGTGCGGCCGTCCAGAAAATTAAAGTATTTACGCAAATTAAAAATTAGGGAGTGCCTCCGCTACCGGCGCCGGTTGCCATTACGAGTGCCGGCGGCGCCGGCACCGACTACATAGGTACACTGTTTTTTTTACACCTTCAAGTCCTCTTCAAACTCTTTATGACACGATTATTCGTCACCCACTTTAATATTCACAATAAAAACAAATGGAAAACTTAAGGGGATGTTTGTGAGTTTATTTAAGGGGTTTAAAGTAACCTAACAGGAAGGGGATGACGAGGGCTTCGTTTGCTGGCTTCGCTCGGTCACTCTAGCCCCATCATCCCCTTCGAACCTAACCTGTCCGTGTCGGGGTGCCCCAAATTACCGAGTTCACTTCGCTCGCTCTTGATATTAGTCAGTTGGAAGACAAGTTACAGTGCTTGGTCGAAAATCTAACCTACCTTTCAACTAACAAATCTACCAAACAACTTATTACCGCCGTCAGTGTCCATTTCGGCAGCCGATGTTTTTAATCTCGGCTGCCGGCAGTAATGTACCGCCAGTTCCCAATGGCGTTATTTTTGGGTGCCGGCGCCGGCAGCGGAGGCATTCCCTAAAAAGTAATGTACGCTTTATTTTTTCAGTAAACTATAGTTTAACTTTTCGGTTGTTTTTTATTGTGGTAGCCCGCCTTTAACTCATGGTCTGCCCGATAACTCCTAGTCCTAATCCCCTTTATTACAAACGATGGTCTAAGAAAAACCCTGATTTTAAAACAGCTCCGTCTCTTTTTGTTACATTACTTTAGAAAGTGATGGGTATATTTTAAATCTGGGTTTATCTTAGTCTCGGTTTAAACCACCTTTTGTCATAAGGGGAATAAGTCCGTGCATCCCTGTACTTAGACCTTTGGTCCAATGTTTCTTTGTCAATGACAACGGCTTACCCTGGAAATACGTCATGCGCTTGCAAATAGACTTAAAGTCATTTATAGCCATTATAAGCCTACGGTGACCCATTTTCCTCAATTGAAGACTATTTCCAAACTCCTATTTTTCACCAAATGCCTAACATAACATGGGCTAAGAGCTATTGCCCAAAACTCTTTGTTCAAAATATATAAATCAGTGCGAATGACCGCTGGCCTACAAATACTTCAGTCTATAATCTGATTTCATATATATTGTTAGAATATTTATTTGTTTTTAGGCATGTATCTCTATAGAAGTCGGTATGTAATCCTCTTGTATAATAATGTTTATGATTTAGGAGACAAATATCTACTAATAATAAGAAAGAGGGACTGTTTGTTTGTTCTTCTGAGAGGTAAACATTGTTGTTAGGTTTACAGTAAAAGATCGTTAAATGCAAGTGCTAAGGTGAAAGACTGCCTTTTGTAAGTTTCTCAGTCTAACCACATGCGGGTGAATACCAGTATTTTACACGGAGCGACTACCATCAGGCCTCCGCAAAACAGTCAGGTACTGAGCAATGCTAATATCCTAAGGTCAGACCGATTGTCAGACTTTCGGGCTTCCGACTATCCGTAATGACTGTCATAGGTATTCGTATAACACCGAGGACCGACGGATTACCGTACTCTCCGAGGCACGGAGGGGTCTAGATGTGTAACGAGCGGTCACCCATCCGTGGACTGATCATGTTTGAATGCCAAGCTCCAGGTGTGCTGCTGGGGGTCTTGACTGATTATTTAATATAGAAAATTTTTTTTTCGGGACTCTTTTCTGGGAGATTGTCTTTCATTTGTTTTCAAAAAATAAAAGACAATCTCCTTTTTTGAAAACAATTAACAATCTCCTTTTTAAAAACAATGAAAAACGTGTCATCTGGTTTTGTGACAATTTTGGGAAACAAAAATAGGAAACGAGTTTAATTGTTTTCTGTACTATTAACATTAATATTAAATGAACTCGTACTTTAGTGATGATAATTTTCACAAAAAAAAATGTTGTCGTAAGGAAGTCTCCAGTTTTTGTCTCTGTTCTTTGAAGTTTAGGTAAATTAGCTCACCTTTTTCCGATCACTGCTGATAATTGAAACTACTAGACTTCAATAATAATGACTATAATTCGATGGGTAGCTGATAATAATAAAAGACAGTCGATGCTTGTGCGCACGCTAAGGTAACGGCGGAGTGAGCGGCGAGCTGCAGCCGATCGGCGGCTGAGCCTAAGGCTGAGATCTATAGATCCAACTTGGACTTAGCTTAGACTTTGCTCAGACTTTACTTACGTAATACTTTGCTAAGTGTATGCTTAGCATAATCTTAGATTTGGAATTTATAGACGTATCACGTTGAGACTATGCTGAGCTTAGGCTAAGCATACGCTAAGACGTTTGATGTCAAATACAAGTTAATGTTTCGTTTCAAGCATTACATTCTTGATTTTTCTTCATAAAAGTTTAACAATATTAATATGTAAATAATCTAGAACTATGCTCATATTTCTTCTATGTATTATTATTATAAGAATAAGCAGAAATTAGCATGCTTATGTGTTTTTTTTTTTATAAACGAACACAATTTTATTTTCATTGAAACGGATCGCATCGTTTTGATATCTGGCCGATATTTGTCGAAAAAAAGTAATTTTAATTCATTTTTGTACATTTTAAACTTAGAAAAACATTTTATGTAATGTAATAATACCTAATTGATTTTATCTTAACTAATTCAGAATTAGTTATCAACATCAAGGAAATCTTTTCTAATCTGGTATTACTGAGTTGAGTATGGTCACTTGATAATACTAAAAAATTAAAAAGTTGTGTAAATATAATGATGGTGAAGTAAAGTTTGTACCATTATTTTTTGTTAGGATAATAGTAGCCTAAGTATTTGCTAAGTCGTCGATTTTGTGAACTTAGACTTTGCTAAGCATTTGCTAAGCACGCACTCAGACGAATTCAAAGACGGCTCTATAAATACTGACTTTGTCATAAGTCTAAAGTAATGTCTGAGCAAAGTCCAAGTTGGGTTTATAGATCTCAGCCTTAGTTCACAAAATCGACGACTTAGCAAATACTTAGGCTACTATTATCCTAACAAAAAATAATGGTACAAACTTTACTTCACCATCATTATATTTACACAACTTTTTAATTTTTCAGTATTATCAAGTGACCATACTCAACTCAGTAATACCAGATTAGAAAAGATTTCCTTGATGTTGATAACTAATTCTGAATTAGTTAAGATAAAATCAATTAGGTATTATTACATTACATAAAAATGTTTTTCTAAGTTTAAAATGTACAAAAATGAATTAAAATTACTTTTTTTCGACAAATATCGGCCAGATATCAAAACGATGCGATCCGTTTCAATGAAAATAAAATTGTGTTCGTTTATAAAAAAAAAACACATAAGCATGCTAATTTCTGCTTATTCTTATAATAATAATACATAGAAGAAATATGAGCATAGTTCTAGATTATTTACATATTAATATTGTTAAACTTTTATGAAGAAAAATCAAGAATGTAATGCTTGAAACGAAACATTAACTTGTATTTGACATCAACCGTCTTAGCGTATGCTTAGCCTAAGCTCAGCATAGTCTCAACGTGATACGTCTATAAATTCCAAATCTAAGATTATGCTAAGCATACACTTAGCAAAGTATTACGTAAGTAAAGTCTGAGCAAAGTCTAAGCTAAGTCCAAGTTGGATCTATAGATCTCAGCCTAAGGTGAGGGCCGGCGTAGAAGGCCCTGGAAGCTCGTTGAACGCTCCGAAGCGACCCACTGGCACGGCCCGATGTGACGTCAGGAACAGATAACGACAAGCGTAGCTTAACGCGCGTTTGTAATTAGCCCCTCCTACTTTATTCAAATGTATTTTAAATTTTAAAAAGCCTAAATAACCTTTTTGAATTATTTTAGTATGAAAAGTCCAAAAGACCACGGTCTTAGTGCAGTATCACCATGGACAAAAAAGACATGACCAACGTATTTTTAAAGAATTATGTTTTTTTAATGATACTGTAGCAAGCAGCAGCTTCTTGGGTCATCTATACCGGCGAGCTGTGCCCTGGACTCTGATCAACGACTACGGAGGCTAACTATTTATCTTGGTGGCCGAAATACCCCAAGCCGAAGACGAAAAACAGCAATGCGATCACCAAAAAGCTTTGCAATCCGGGCTGTAATGATACCCTTCTATTCTACTCAAACTTACCTAGTTTCGAGTGGGTTACAGCTGGAAATTAGCATTAGGTGCTAGTTACTAGTACTGCCATCTGACATTACGCTGAGCTGATGGCCTTTTTGACACTGATTATTGTACTGTGTGTCAATAAATACATTTTTTCTTGCTTTTTTTCTTACTTTCTTGCTCTTTTTAAAAGGAAAATATCCTATAAACAGTATTAGCCTAAAAACAAAGTGGCAAATGGACGTGGGTGGCCTTTTTTGCAGCGTAAGGAATTGTTTTTTCTTGAGAAAAAAAACACAAGTAAAGCCCGGGTGGGTCGCTAGTATTGATGTTAAGCGAGATATATTTGTTAGTTTGTTTTTTCGAAAGCATCCTGTTCAGATTTGTGATGGATAAATAAATAGCTAAAATTAGCGATTTCAGTTACACAAACAATCAGATGACGAATCAATGTGGCGCGCTAAAATCCGTGTGCAACTGAAAAATATATTTGCTTGTTTTTTTTTTTTTTTGCATTTTTGCTTATTTTGTTTTAGGGAGTTAAGAGTATTAATGAAATATAAATAAGTCCTAACTAATATTATAAATGCGGAAGTAAGTCTGTTTGTTTGTTACCTTTTCACGCCTAAACCACTGAACCGATCATCCTGAAATTTTGTATCACGTCGGGGTCACCAATGTGGAGAAACTTGGTGTGGTGTTCCTCCAATCAGGCGGAGTCTTATGCCTGGCGGGCTACTGCTCAACGGTTGATGTTGGGAGTTTGTATATATACTATCTGCGTGTCAAATCTTGATTGCGTGATGTAGGATAGTTCGCATGTGGCGAGATAGATGGCGCCACATATACGTTGTCAGTGTACAGAAACAGACATAAGGTACCTTTCATCCCGAAAAAAGTACCTACTGTTCCCGAGAATAACAATAATAACGTTCTTATGAAAATAGATGGCGCCACGTGTCTTTCGAATCATGATTGAATTGTAGGTATCATCCCGAAAAATACAGAATACGCGATAAATGATATCGACGCGGGCAAAGCCGCGAGCGATTTTTAGTAAGTTATAAAAGGTGTTGATATAATTATACAGGGTGTAAAAAGACCCATCACATTGCCGAAATCTGCGCACTCTGTACATCAAACTAAACTACATTGACCAAAAATAATTGCTGGGAAACGACTTTTATTTTTTGGCATAAAAAAACGCTTTTTTTGTAGCGCGCAATGTGTGGTTGTGGCGATGCCGCGTGTTTGCATGCGTGCAGCGGCCACACAGCTGAGCCAAGGCGGTCGTGTGTGTTTGATATTCGTTGCGTTATTGTAACTTCAAATGCGTAATTTGTGAAGAAAAATTTAAAAATTTTACATGGTTGTTTGGAAGAAAGTTTAGTATTATCACTTAGAATACGTTTTTGGAAAAAACAAAAAAAAAAATATACTTTGACCTTCAATATCTCCAAAACCAATGGTTTCCCAGGTATGGTCTGGTAGAAAAAAAATATCCCAATAATGGGTATAATATGTGGTTTTCGTTATCGTTAAGGGACTTCTTACACCCGTTAGACGATGTATGATACGTGCCATAGAGAGGTCTCTACCTACAATACCAAAATGATACATTTTTATTTTAAATGTTTGTAAACAAACAAATTCCCCCCATGTGCCGTGCGTGACATAAAAACGACGAGTGCAAATCCTACAGAAAAAAATAAGCCAAATTCGGTGCGGCGAACGTGCCGCTGCGCTGGTGACTTATTCTCGAAATCTTTCGGGGCACTTCGGGATTTATTTGCAAACCTTCGCTAATGTTTCTAAGTGAACTTTTGGTTAGTAAATGACCAAATAAGTACAAATCTATCTATAAAAGGGCCGATTTTTCAATCGTCGGATAACTTTTAAGGAATAAATATGACTGTTTGACATCTTTCCTATACAAAAGCTGTCAAAACGTCGAATTTATTCCCCAGATAAAATTTATCTGACGATTGAAAAATCAGCCCTTAATATAAAGAAAAGTCCTGACTGACTGACTCATCAACGCCAAGCCCAAACCCTTGAACCTAGAAAGCTGAAATTTTGTACAGAGGTTTCCTTTATAATGTGGACAAATAGTAAGGAAGGATTTTTCGAAATTCAACCCCTAAGGGAGTTAAATAGGGGATGAAAGTTTGTATGAAAAATCGTCACTTAACAGGTTCAAAATTTCACGCAAGCGCAGCTGCGGGCAAAAGCTAGTAATTGAATAATTGGATATGTAATTTTCGATGATCAATCACATTTTTAAACATTTGCTGTAAAAATACGGCAAGTTACCTTGTTTAAACAGATAATCCAATATTACCTTCATAAGAATATAATAATTATAAAAGTGTGTGTTCGACTCAGTTCTTGAGAATGGTCATGCCACATTGTACTGGGATCGATCTATTATCACTGACGGGACTATTGTTGCCAATAAGCCTTTTAAGGCGGTAGTAGACCGTTCAGAGCGCCGCACAATGAATTACGAGAACCTCGTGAAAGCTGAGAAAGATAAACAAATAAAACATGTTGATTTAGCACACGAAGTTGTTGGCATGTGGGATGTGGACTTCTCGATCAACACCTTATGAGGCTCTCGTTAGGCGGCTGGATCAAGGGCCTGATACAGAAAGCGTTACTCCTTGACACGGCACGCATAGTGAGGAGTTTTTTTTCTCTGGAGCCCTGACCACCGGTAGCTTGGACCCTGTTTCCGATGCCGGTGGGCTACTATTTTTTATATTTTTAAATAAATATTGTTTTTTAAGATATGTAGGTATTTAAAAATATAATTTGTATGTAGGTATGTAGGACGAAAAACGAGTAGGTATAAAAGTTTGTAAAAAATGAAAATTGCTAAGGCAGAAATAACGCCTCAGTAATAGGCCCAGATGACGCTGAGAAGTTAAAATAGCTAACAATAGAGCGATAATTGTGAAAAAAGGTATTGTTACTATGATTATTATCAACAACACGAACAGTTGACTCTAAAAACACGGCGGTACATTTCCACTGAGTTCATTTAAAAAAAACTGACCAAAAAACAGTAAACAGGTCTTAAATATTCGCACTTTCCCACAAAATTCCCATTGCTGACACACATTCCTCACTCCACTAACAACATCCCAGCACAACAATCAACATACACAAAGTGCTTCCACTCCCATACCACGCAAAAAACAAATACATTTCCAGAAAAAATACCCGGAAAAAAAATCCCTCATACCTATTTTAATTCCTGATGTAGCCGGGAAATTTACCTTGAAAAAGGGGTGTGAACGTCTGAGCGTACTTTTTGCGCGCTTTTCGTCGTCTCTCGCTAAATTTGTCCGCAGTGCACCGCTTCCTTTTTTCCCCGAGTCTCGACAGAATGCACCACTGTGTTATGCAAACGAAAACTCACTTTATAATTTCGGGGATATGTTCTACATTTGAAATGACTTCTGAATTTTAAGACATTTTGATCCGTATGCGAATGGCTGTAGAGTTGAATTTATTTCTAAGTCTAAATTAAGGATAACTGAATATCTGAGGCGTGTATTTTTTTAGTTTATTCCTTTTACGGATACGATTTTGTTAAGCGTTTAATTCCGAGTGGAAGGTTTATGAGGTATGTTTCATAGCTGTTTGTAATGCTCTGTTTTTATTACTTCTGCCGACACCGCTAGTTGACCGGCGGAATAATAAAATTTGTTTTTATTTTTGACTACAAATTGCTCGTATTTGTAGCAATGTGCAGTGTGTATTAATAAACGAGACTACTTATTTGATTTAGTTCCTTCAGCTGTGTCCCTAGATTTCCTTTTGCAATTTGAGTTAATTGTTGGTTTGGAAGTTTTAAAAACTCTTTACTTTATCAAACAAGTTGTCTATTGGAAGCTATTGGAGGAAAAAAATCATTTAATATATCCAAAAGTTTTAGAAAGAACATGTTACTAACAAAATGTTAACATGTTAAAAACATACTGTAACTCCTGAAAGTTTTTCAAGCAGAAACTTGCCAACTAGGAAAGCTGCATTAAAGAAAAAACTGTTTTTTTATAATTTTTGTTTTTTCGTTACTTTACACGGAACATTAGGAATATGCAAATAGAGAAAATATGTCCATCTGTAAAGTTTTCAACTTTTTACAAAAGGTAAACAAACCTTTGATCGTGAAACTTTCATTTTGCATTAAAAAACCATTAAAACATAATTTTAGAAAACAAAATTAAATGAAGAATAAGAATAAAGGTTTTCTTAAAAAATAGTACAGTGCCACACAACTAATAAGTTACATCGATGTAGTTGATCGAACAACCAATGGCGGTCGCTCTTTTTCGCGCCACTTACACGTAGTGCGTCAGCGTAAAGATCATTTTTTACTGCAGTACTAATAAACATTCGTGGTCTTGAAGTCGCAGTCAGTTCGGAACTGATCGTTTTTACGAACTTTGCCGATACGATTTATTAGTTGTGTGTGTGTCGTGTGGTGCCGGACGTAAAGAATAGCACTACCCCACCTCTTCCCATGGGTGTCGTAAAAGGCGACTAAGGGATTCACTAGAGGATGGGCAGCAGTGTTCTCTTAGTACTTTAACAACCATAATGCGATCGCCAACCCGCCTGCCAAGCGTGGCGATTATAGCAAACCCCCCACCCCCCAAAATGGATAGCACAAAGTGGCGATGCTTGGGTGAGGCCTATGTCCAGCTGTGTACGTCTTTCTGCTGAATGATGATATATGTGTCGTACTGTACGTATGTTTAATGGATTCTTAGCAAAATTCTCACAGGTTTGTTTACCTTTTATACCAAATTTTAATGACTGGACTATACAAAAATTACCTTCCTCGTATACTCTGTTCTTAAAAAACGTTATTACTGTAATGAACACATTACCCTCTGACACCAAAAAATTAAAAATTATGACTTACTCATTGTCCCAGTTGCTTTCTTTTATGTAGATATTTTGTGTGTCAACTAGTAAAGTTTATGGAGAATTTTGTTGGTACTCACGACTAATCAAGCTAGACATTACCAGTATAACCTGACCCCTCGTTATACAGAAAGCTTATACAATGCGAGATCAGCTCATCTTGGATTTGTATAGCTAGATGAGTAGACGTGCATACATACTATATTGTATGAAGTTTGTAAAGATGTTGCAAGTTTATTGCTTCGACAATGTCGGTTCTTTCTTATTAAAGGAACTCACAGAGTAATCTTGTGTTTTCCTTAGATAAACATGTTTTTGAATTAGGTACCGTTAGTTTATCAATAGGAAACATTGAATTATTCATGTGTATATTAGTTTGACGCGGTGACCGCCATCTAGTTGGTAGGTTTCTTACACTAGCAAGAGTTAGGGTTTTCTTATATAGGTTATCTTATTATACAGTGATTTTCTTTGTAATGTGTTTTGATGACAATTAACCCTGTCAGTTGTTTTATATAGTTTAGCGTCCTTTTACCTTTTGTAAATGTGAGAGCTTTGTAGACTTGCTAGATGCCTGGATACCTAGTTAATTTGTGACCATATTTTTCATTTTGTTTTTTTGTGTGGTTCCTGCTCTTAAGTCTACTTTGCTCTCTCATAACTATTCTAAGTCATAACTGTACCCACTCAAATTGTTAAAGATCATTTCATCATTCTCCTGCCCTTATCCCAATTTATTTGGGGTCGGCGCAACATGTCTTTTTCTTCCATACTTCTCTATTAGTCGTCATCTCGGTAGTCACCCCCTTTCTAACCATATCATCGTTCACACATTCCATCCATCGTTTCTTTGGTCTTCCTCTACTCTTATAGCCATCGACATTCATACTCAAAACTCTCCTCACTACATTTTCCTCATTTCTCCGTAACACGTGCCCATACCATGATAACCGATTTCCACACAACTTTTCAGCTATCGATGCCACTTTCAAACTTCCTCTTATGTACTCATTTCTTATTTTATCCATTCGTGTAACAAATCAAATTGTTAAAGATATGGATTTTAAAAGAGTAACCATGGTGTTTCTTGCCGGCTCTTCTCCATAGGAAACGACTAATTGGAACCGTGCACCTAAATTCGACTTTTCATAAGCGTCTGTAATGGTTTATGTGAAATAAAAACTTTTGATTTGATTGATTTGATTTGATAAGACTGCTTATAAATGGTTCTTGCCCTGGAGGGTCTCCAGCCAAAGGGGGAAAAGTAAAATACTTAACCTATGCTAACTAGGTCCTTATACTACACTATCATCATAAGTACTAGCACGCCGGTCACGATCCACCCAGCTCTCCCGTCGTAGAGCCGGTAGTCTCTTCAGACTCTGCAGTTACACCGATAATTCAGCCCTCATCAATCTGTCTCCCCCCCCTAAGCCCCCGCCAGCAACGCCCTAAGCCGAGGTCCGAGTCCCTCTAGGGGTCGCCCTTAGCGCTGTTGTTGCTAGTAGTGATGATGTTAGTGTTCGTAAGTAATTAGCTTAGGTTAAGTATTTTACTCCCCTCCCATTGGCTGAAGACCCTTCAGGTTTCGCCAATAACTGCCTGGTTAAGTAGAAATGGTCCCCTAGGACCACTTACAGCAGTCCAATAGAAAAAAAAATAAGTACTAGCAACAGCAGCACTAAATGCGGCTCCTAGCGGGACTCAGACCTCGGCTTAGGGCTTAGGGCGTTCCTGCTGGAGATGGGAAACAGTACGTACAGTGAGTACTGAATTATCGGTGTGACTGCGGAGTCTGATGAGATGACTGGCTCTATGACAGAAGAGCTCGGTGGTCGTGAACAGAGTAACGGTGACCATATTATTGTTATTCTAGAGGGATTCTTCTGCCCATCCACCTGATAGGGGAGAACCCCTATTATGAGTTATTACTACCAAAATATACTATGACTAGCTTTTGCCTGCGGCTTTGCTCGCATTAATTTATAATAGAAAAGCCTCATAACACACTACTAAAGTTTCTTTAATAATAATTATAATTCAATCATGATTCGAAAGACACGTGGCGCCATCTATTAACGTTATTGTTGTTTTCCTCGGGAACAGTACTTTTTATCGGGATGAAAGGTACCCTATGTCCGTTTCTGTACACTGACAACGTATATGCAAAATTTCAGGATGATTGGTTCAGTGGTTTAGGCGTGAAAAGGTAACAAACAAACAAACTTACTTTCGCATTAGGATATTGGGTTCTACAAGTCGGAATTAGAAAAATATCTATTTTCGACTACATATTACAATATTATTCAAATAATGTATATCATTCGTGGTTTGGGCACTCATTAATTAGCTACACAGTACTAGCTAATAAAAATGATGTTTTTTTTATTAATGTTGCAATCAATAAATAATACACCATTAATATTTCCCAATTAACGCAGTAAGCTAAATTACCCACAGTTACTGACAAAACTTAAAAGATAAGGAAATACAGTAACTTCATTTACATACATATCAATCGACAATTAAAACTTCCTACTAAATGTATTTTAAATACAGATGACATTATTTTGACCAGATTCAATCTCAGACCACTGTGCACCTAAAAAAACCACTTTATCCAAAATCTTTGGCCTACTGTGCTCCGAAAATTTGAATTTTGGTCGGATTAAAATCTTTTTCCTCTGTGTAACGAATATTTTTTCCAGAATCTTAGCCCACTGTGCCTTTGATTTTTGTGGTAACTTGATCCGTCGATCCCTACGTATTGATAAGGCAACAACACTTTTTAGTAATTAAAACTAATTGGTCAGTCGACTGGTTAGAGTATAAGTACCTTTTTTACGATCTTTAAGTTTTTAGGATTTGTTTATGTTGATAGACGGAGCGAAGAGCGGCAGCGGATTAAAGATATTATAGATATTTCTTTATATTCACTGCTCATTTTCCATGCAGAAGAAGTCCGGTCCTTTGGTTGGTCCGGTAATCCGGTATACCTGTACGGAGGACACAGGTCCAACGCGCAGAGGCCCTTTTGAGAATTTTAATCTAAAATGGGATGGGGCAGTTTGGGACTATTCACGGCTGCACTATTGCTGTACAGTCATGGACCGTCCCTAGTGGATGCAAGACTATCGTAAAATAATATTATGGTAAAAAATATCGGGTCTAGGTAAAGAGGTTTTTTTAGTGGACTGGCTAATATGGATATTTATTATTATATTACGACCACTATGTCGTCGTCCACTCGTGGAATTGGGTGCATCGTGATGTGACGAGGCATTTCTTGTTCTTTCTTTCATAGGCCAATACTCTAGGCAAATCGTGGTGTGAGCAATTTTACGGTCAGGCAATGAGACATACATAGATGAAGGGATATGCAATTTTTTTTGTACTTCTTAATTTTTCTTCTTTATTTAATTTCTCCTTTAGTAGATGCTTATATTCAGCAGCAAACTGCAATAGACTGAATGAATTAATTGGAATGGCTATATGCTTGCCAACTTTTGGTGTAGGTACTTCAAGGATTCGGGGAAATAAATATTATAAGCTTAGTATATACGTTAATTCTAAGATTGTGGCCGTTCATTGTAGCGGCCATTAAAAAGCACATGTTTAGTAGTGGCGGATTATGATAAAGCGTTTTTACCACCGCTACCGCTCATGCACTATGCCCACACCATGCTCTGATTAATTAATATACAAATCAAACATGAGACCGTACAACTTCTGGATTACATGCCGGTTTGTTTAGAAATTAATTGAGGAGCCATCTTCAAATAACGAGGATGTCATAAAATTATATAGATTGACTACTTAATGGAGGATAACGGTGTCGCAAGGTATAATATATTTTGATATTTTAGAAATATACATTGAAATTAGGTAGGTTATAAAAATAATTACTTGAGCCACAGTTGACGTATGATCAAATCCTTTCAAGCAAATAATATCATCCAAATACGTTTCGGAGGGCGGAAATATTCGCAAACATTCAAACAAAACATACAGACAAAGTGAGCACCGAGTCCTTTTTGAAATCGGTTCAAAAACGAGTTTTATATTTATTTTTGTCCTTGTTCATAAAACTATAGGTTTTGGTCCGTAATATTTTTCAGTATTAGTCTGTATTTTTGATTTAAATCATTTTTTCTCTCATATGTCAAATCAAATCAAATCAAATTTTTTATTTCACATAAACCAATACAGGCGCTTACGAAAAGTCGAATTTAGGTGCACGGTTCCAATTAGTCGTTTCCTATGGAGAAGAACCTTAAGCCAAAAACGCCTCCATATGCCAAAAAACCTAAAATATAAAGTAGTAATTAGAACTTATAACGGGATATTTACCGTGTTTATTATTTGTTGTGAGTTTCCGATATTTCGGCACCGTCACAAGCGTTCAACGTCACTACCACTGTCACTCAAACGAACAAGATAGAGGGTAGACCATTTCGTCTGCTCATAGACATCCACCCGCAATTACTTCAGTTCATCCGTGATCAAGCGCTTGTAACGGTGCCGAAATATCGGAAACTCACAACAAATAATAAACATGGTAAATATCCCGTTTTAAGTTCTAATGAACAACTTTATATGTTAGTTTTTTTGGCATATTGAGGCGTTTAATTAGCTCAAAGAAAACGTTTCAAAACAAGAGCAAGAACAAACACAAACAAGAAACACCATATCTTTATCATTTTAAGACTCATTCATCATTGAAGTATGTTTACCTTCTAAACAATGAGACACTTTTGTTCTCCGTTACTCCATTTCCTTACGCAAACACTCCTACGCAACCACTCACGAATTTAATTACACATACACCTTTATCATACACAATATTTTCTAGCTGTTTTTCATGTTATTGTAGGTACACAGGTACGTACATAATAAAACATCGCGTTATTATTTCTTTAACGGGGCACGCAACGTAACAACCCGCGCCAGAAGCACCGGGCGCCGCCGGAGGGCGCGCGACGATCTCCGGCCACCCTAGTATGTGGCCTGCGGGCGACGGGTTAGGGGACCCGTCGCCCGACCAGTAACAGGCCCGGGAAGGCAGCGCGCATGTGTTCCGCGCGCGCCTCTCAGGAGGATGTGGGGCAAAGATCCACAGAAGCAGAGGTCCGTCAGGCGCTGGCGGACCGAGGCCTGCTGGGGTTGCGGTGCATGCAGCTGCGAATCCCGCAACCCCGGCCAAGGGTCAGCAAAAGAAACACCGTGGGTTTCTAACTCGTAAGAGTCCCGCATAACCCTTCGCCTTTCCCAGGCGAAGGGTATCCATGAGGATTTTCCCAAGATAAAAAAAGGCAGCGTAAGAAGAAGTTTCTTTTCATACTTTTGTTAATTCCGGGAAGTGATTGGCGAAGCCTCGATCCTATGCGAAGCGAATCGTTTTGTTGAGTGGTGATAATTCTAACATAACCTAACTTACCTTGCAACTCTGTTTGCCTTTTTTAGGGTTCCGTACTCATAGGGTAAGACGGGACCCTATTACCTACTAAGACTCCGCTGTCCGTCCGTCTATCCGTCTGTCACCAGGCTGCATCTCATGAACCGTGATAGTTAGACAGTTGAAATTTTCACAAATGATGTATTTCTGTTGCCGCTATAACAACAAATATAAAAAAACAGAATAGAATAAATATTTAAGGGGCTCCCATAAGACAAACGTGATTTTTTTGCCGTTTTTATTATTATCCATAATGATACAGGTACGGAACCCTAAAAACCGGCTAAGTGCGAGTCGGACTCGCGCACTAAGGGTTCGTACCACCACATAATAATATGACTGTGAAATAACTGTTTCTATGATAGACTATGCACGACAACCATACTAAGTTTCACGCTTGTATATACAGGGTGTAAAAAGACCCATCACATAGCCGAAATCTACGCACTCTATACATCAAACTAAATTACATTGACCAAAAATAATTGCTGGGAAACGACTTTTATTTTTAGGCATGAAAAAAAACTTTTTTTTTGTAGCGCGCAAATTATGGTTGTGGAGATGCCACGTGTTTGCATGCGTGCAGCGGCCACACAGCCGAGCCAAGGCGGTCGTGTGCGTTTGATATTCGTTGCGTTTTTGTAACTTCAAATGCGTAATTTGTTAGGAAAAATTGAAATTTTTGATAATGTTTGTATTGAAGAAAGTTTAGTATCAGGAATCGGAATTAGTTTTTGGAAAAACTAAAAAAAAAATGTGTACTTGACCTTCAATATCTCCAAAACCAATGATTTCCCAGGTATGGTCTCGAAGAAAAAAATGATCCCAACGATGGGTAGAATACGTGGTTTTCGTTATCGTTAAGGGTCTTTTTACACCCGATATAAGCGTTTTTAAGATTTACGACCAGAAACAAAAAATCACGCAAATTTTTTTCGAGGTTTTTTCTATCGGCTCCCTTTGAATTTTGACTTTTTTTCATTAATATTTGCCATCATAGGGAACATATTTTGGCAAAATTAAAGCAATCTACTACGCTTAAGAAGATACAGCTCTTTGACAGACAGATAGACGATGTAAGCTTAGTAATAGGATCCCGTTGGCACCTTTTAGGTAGATATGGAACCCTTAATACCACAAATATAATAATAATAAGCCTTTATTGCTGCTTTTTTGTTTTTACAAAGTTTAAATATGCCTAAGTACTAAAAAAACTTAATCTAATATTTTTTTTTTTTTTAACTCTTTTCCAAGACACAATATCGGCAAACGGTTAACGCTTGCTATTCTGAAGCAGCTTGTCTTCCGACAAAGGCCTCCTCCAAAGATTTCCACCCAGTCCTGTCCTTTGCAGCACGAGTCCATAGTGGACCAGCTACTTTCTTAATGTCGTCTTCCCATCTCTTAGTCTGTCTACCTCTGTTTCTTTTACTGTCTCTTGGGTACCACTCTGTTATCAATTTAGTCCATTTCTCTTTCTCCTCTCTCATCATATGTCCTGTCCATCGCCACAAATAATAATAGTTAATTTATTGACCAACAAAGTTACAGATTTATCATCACAATATGCAATACAAAAAATCTCAACTTCCAATACGTCATTCGAATTCTACGCAAAAAAATATTGAACAGCATTTATTCTAATTACTTTATACCATACCCATTAATTTCCTTCCATTCATATAAGGCATAATGTACACAGTATAGTGTACATGTATGTAATAAAATATGCGTATAAATAACGACGGGGTGTAATATACAAAGCAAGCAATTTGGTTAAACGCAACGACAGTGCCCACCGAGTAATGTACACTTAGGTGTAGACGCATAGAGGTAGGGTTGTCCCTGTTTTGACAAGTAGAATAAAATACAAAACATTTTAGGGAACTATAATAACTAGTGTTAAAAGGCAAGCACGAAATTAGGAATTACAATGCACAATCTACTTTCATTTGACATAAAATGACTGATTACACATGAATACGAAAATAACAATATTGTAACAGGTCGTTACCTATATCGATGCCTCACAGTCAAAGAAGTGACAAAAAGTATGTCCTAGTATCATGAGACTTATGGACCATTTACACGATGCCAATAGGGTATCTAACTGAAAAAAACGAATTTCCGTCAGTTAGATTATCAAAAAATATTTGACCCAATTTTTTTTCTTTTTTTACGTAAACCATAATTGACGAAAATACGACACTTTTAAAATTGGCAAAACGTCACAAGCAAGTACAATTTTTGCTTGCTTCCAACGTCACAAGCCCCCACTCTCGAGTTTTGATGCGTTTTATCTTTCCAAATATTCATAGATCTAACAAAAGAAAAAATACGTGTCCATTATTTTTCAAAACTCTAAGTGGCGGACTAATTAGATTTGCAATTGCTGCTGTCAACATGCCTATTGACGAGCGCCATTCCACTAAGCCAAGCCATTATTGGCGTTGTGTAAATAGAGACAATCCACTACAGTGGAATGTCTTCTGGCCACTTATATTATGGATAATCCATTGAATTACACCGATTTCTATTTTTTCGGTAATGGCCTGGCTTAGTGGAATGGTTCGTCAATTGGCCTCATGTAAATGGTCCATTAGACCAATCGACACGGAAAAAAAAGATGATTCCAACGATGTTAAGTCTATTTCGCGTTACTAGATCTAGGCAAAATCTACTCTATCTAGGTCAAGACCTCTAAACCCAGGCAACTGCAACCTATGCAACTGCCAAAAGCAACTTGAAGGCAGTTAAGATGCAGTCAGTGCAACTGCGAGCCGAATGAATGTGCACTTGCAGTTATTATTACGAATATAAAACGAAATATGATTCACCAAATGTGACGTTATAAGCCCAGCACGATTGAGAAATAGGTAACTGTAAAAGAGGGGCAATAAATAAAGATGACCATAAGCAAAAACATTATCTTTTCCTGCTAAAACATCTGGTGGCTCACTCAGAAAAGGAGAAAACATAAAGTATTTATATCTTTCGTCGCAAGATGTCCTCAGACAACAGTAAAGATCAAAGACTGCACATTCCTTACCAAGAATAGAAATCCACGCTTGTATGAGGACATAGAGGCATGACTGACAATCATACTTAACTGCATAAAGGAACACAAGCTTTAATTCTTTATTTTTATGCTATTCGTGTTGATCAGTGCGTGTTGCCAGCGATCATTTACGGCACTGAAACGTGGTCTCTCACAATGGGTCTCATAAGAAGGCTCAAGGTCACCCAAAAGGCAATGGAGAGGGCTATACTCGGAGTTAACCTGCGTGATCAATATCAGAAATAATGAGATCCACAGGACTGGAGAACCAAGGTAACCGACATGGCTCGAAGAATTGCCAAACTTAAGTGGCACATTGCTCGCAGATTGGATGGCCGATGGAGACGAAAGGTTCTGGAGTGGCGACCGCGTACCGGAAAGCGCAGCGTGGGTAGGCCTCCCACAAAGTGGGCTGATGATCTAGTGATGGTCGCGGGAATCCGCTGGATGCAAGGCGCTCAGGACCGGTAAATGTGGCAATGTTTGCCGAGGCCTATGTCCAGCAGTGGATGTCTTTCGGCTGAATGATGATGATGATGATGAATACTTTTGCAAGCAAGCCGATGCCCTACCTGATGATAATGATATCTTATTCCATTATTATTTTTTTGGTTGGGTTTACTGGAATCAGAACCAGAAGGTAGAAACAGAGGTCGATCTATTTCTTGAATATACTCGGGAGCAATGAATCCGGGTACCAACATAAACCTTAATATCTCGGGAACTAATAATGATATCTTATTCCGTTATTATTTTTTTGGTTGGGTTTACTGGAATCAGAACCAGAAGGTAGAAACAGAGGTCGATCTATTTCTTGAATATAATCTGAAGCAATGAATCCGGGTCACCAACATAAACCTTAATATCTCGGAAACTATTGATATCTTGTTCCATTATTACTTTTTATTTGAATAAGCTAGCGTTCTTAGTTTCCGAGTTATTACGATATTGTCTGTGACGGTGTGGCTTTGATTTTGACAATACAATAACATTAATTGCGTGGTACATAGTTGTATTGAAGTCGAATTGTTAATACATACGTTGCTATGGAAATTGTGACCTGTCTCTAAATTAAAGCCATACCGATTACGAGTGTGTTGCGCAATTAGAATGCCGGATGCTTTGCTCCCGAGTGTATATTATCTAAAGTCGTGCACAAACCGCACATAAGCACAGAACATTAGCACTGCTTGCGACAAGGATGAACATCAACCAAATCCAAAGACGAAGTTGGTACATCAGATGCTAGGTTACACGTGGCAGCCCTAATTCACATTCGTGTTAAAAGCATTTGCCTAATTGCCGAGATTTGTCTGAGGTATGCCTACAATGCATCTCGAGGAGCGTTTGAACTGACACGTTACTTGCTCTTAGAGGAAATTAATGAAGCGAGTGGTAAGTTTCATTAATTTTTATTATGTATGTTTGACGTTTGTGTAAACTTATTACGTTTATTATGAGCTCTGAAAGAGATATCAAAATAGAACTCAATTTAAATATTGTTTATGTTTCCGAAGAGTTTCAAATTTAGTAGAACTCTGAATAGTATACAATGCCTAACAAAAATAACCAGAAACCTTAGATACCCTAATTAAAATATGAAGTTTAATAGTTAAAATTAAACTTTAATTTTCTTTACCTTGACTCTTTAAGAAGTTAGTAATGATTTTATTGGTAACTGCATTAAACATTCAGTCTAATTGCTTTGTACTGAATTTATGAAGCAAAATCTTACGAATAATATTCATTCAACCATTTCATTACTTAGCTTTAAAACCGACCGATGATAGGATGAAGCCGATGAAGGCTTAAGTTGTCAAGCTTAATATAATAATATGTTCCAACTGGAATTCTCATTCGTTATAAATAGAACTGACAACTTAGCGCCATCTAGTGAAGACTGACTAAAACAACCGGCATAACATGTTTCCAAAACGTTATTTAAATATCAAATTAGACTTTAAAGTAATAAAGAAGCAAAATAACAATTTAATTACCAGTATATTGTCAAAAGTTAATGACTGATATACATTTTATTACTTCAAGATCTTTAAATCAAAAGTCCTTTTATGTTTTATACATGTACACTAATAAAATTCTTTTATTAAAACTAGATTTGGCTGACATTTTGATCGTAGTTACGAATTTTATTAGTTAAGACTTCACACGATGATGTTTTTAAATAATAAATGTCCATGTTGTTAATAGTAGCAATATATGGTATTATAAAGCATTTGAATAATTGTCATTATACTAAATCGATTTTGTGACTGCAAAAGGCGTCTAGAAACTAGTTAAAAGCAATCGATTCTTATTTATTGCAGTCTCGTTAGAATTAATTTAGACATTTATTTAAATGAGCAGTCAACTAGGCAAAATTGATCATTTTCCTTCTGACAAAGGATACGTCGTATAAGAAATAGAATAATATTTTAAATATATAGTCGTTCGTAGTATTAAAATGTTGACAAGACTATGCTTATGAATTTAATACCACTGACAAGCATTTACTTCACTGTGACTGACATTTATTAAAATATTCCTGCATACCTACAGCATATTGGAATATATTTTACAAGAGTGAAAATTTTATGAATACTATCTTATAAGATTTATGAGACGTTTCGAGAACGAATAAGTACGTTTTCTTTGTTAAACAGATTAAGAACCGTGTAAGTGATACTTTGTAATAAATATCTAAGCATACATAGACTGTAATACGAAAAAAAAAAATACATTCATCGGTAGATCTTGGGAAAAACAGGGACTAATAATGCCACCCATAAAAAAACATCACAATATTAATTGTAATTATTTTCTCTTGCTATGTCAGCAAATATTTTTCGCAATCATCTAACAATGACAGAACCGAACATAGATGGGAAATTTCACGGTACAACATACACTAGATACATTCTAGTAACACAGTAGAATACTAGACCAACTAAATGGAGCATAGTATTCGCAGCAAGACCCAATGTATCGTTTGGTACATTACATTCAACACAAGAAGCGGTTCACGACAGTGCTACCATCAATTACGTTAATTAGTATCATAGGAAGGGAGATAGATATTTTATAAGGTAGATTCAGGTGTTATAATTAATGTACACGTTGGATATTTATTTAGAATGTAATACAAAATGTAAAAGATCTTGATTGCAAAATTAATTAAGGATACGATACGCATTGCAAAATAAGAATGTCGTAAGATTTTACTCGAGAACTTCATTAGATGAAAACGCATTAAGACCATTTACTTACTGAAATACCTATCGATTTACTGCACAAAGCTTTTAAGCATATAAATCTAATTTATAAGGGAAGTAGCTATTGCACTCCTTGAAATGAGACATCCAAAATTTATATTTATGATTATTTACGGTTTACTCACGTGCATTTTTCGGGATTGCCCGACTAGTTTCGGACCCAAACGGAGCCCTTAATCATGAGCTGATCACGCGGCGAGGTCGCGAGTCGAACTGCCGCTGCACCGCGCCGCGTAGCGTTGCGCTCGCGATGAGAGGGGCGCGCTCTGTTTCGGTATTGCTCGTGCGTCTTCGTCACTTGTCGTGTGTTGTTTGAGGAAAGTTCGTGCCGCGAAAAGTACGTGAAGCCATCGAAATCAGCCGTCACCCGAATTTTAATAGAGATGGTGGTTGGACACTGCCTCCTGCCTGGCAACCAGCTCTAAAGTCTACTTCATATAAAAGTGAGATAAGTCTGGAGTGTGACACAGTTAGCGCGGCATGCACCGGCACTCTTTCCTCAAACAACACGGACACGACAAGTGACGAAGACGCACGAGCAATACCGAAACAGAGCGCGCCCCTCTCATCGCGAGCGCAACGCTACGCGGCGCGGTGCAGCGGCAGTTCGACTCGCGACCTCGCCGCGTGATCAGCTCATGATTAAGGGCTCCGTTTGGGTCCGAAACTAGTCGGGCAATCCCGAAAAATGCACGTGAGTAAACCGTAAATAATCATAAATATGAATGTGTCTCACGAAAGTTATAATCCAAAATTTAAGTGCTGGGCACTTTTCGGTGTAGCAATCTCTATCTTTCTCTATTCAGAGCCAATTCTTTCACATCTCTGTATCACTTTTGTCTTTTCCTTCAATTGGTCTGTGTACTTTCTTCTTGGTCTACCTGGTTTTCTCTTTGCTTGTAATTTACCTTCTATGATGTTGTTGTCGCAGTAAGTGACCAATCGTTTTCCCCCTTCTTCTTTCTATATGTTTTAGAATTTGTTTTTTTTCTTTGACTCTACTGAGAATCTCTTCGTTGATTACTTTTTCTGTCCATGCTCTTTTCATCCGACGGTAATACCACATTTCAAAAGCTTCACATTTCAAATGAGACATGCATCTTAATATTGCAGCGCTCAAAGAATGCATCTTGTCTCTTCATTTTTTCCATCCAATGGTTTTCTGAAAGTAATTGCTTTATGCCGTAAGACTGCCATTTGCACTGTTCTTAATTATGTGTACTCCTTCTAGGTTTTCTTTTAGTGTGAAATACAGTATGTCTATTTGTCTATCTTGCCCTAACGAAAACGTTCCGTACTTAATAAAAACTAGACCTTATGAAACAGTTTTGAGAGCTGTGATGGTATATTCCTCACAAGTATTTAAATCTTCTTCTGCCTACACTAATCCCAAGTTACTTGGGGTCGGTGCATAATGTTTTCTTCTTCCATTCTTCCCTATTATCCGTCCCGCTATCATTTACTCTCTTTTCATTCATATCATCTCTCACACAATCCATCCATCCTTTCTTTGGTATTCATTTTCTCCTCCATACATCAAAATTTATATTCATCACTCTCTTAGTCACATGCTTTTCTTCTCCTCATCACATGCCCATACCAAGATCATCAGTTCCCTTTCAACTTTTCTGTCACAGGCGCCACAACACCTCACAAATTATTATGATTACACCTAACCATGGACAAAATTGCATTCAATATCATTATTAATTGATATAACTGTGTAATCCGGAATGTAATCCAGATTAATATAATTGATTGCTATTCACAATATGTATGTAAATGTATGCATGTGTGTCTGGGTGTATTTAGGCCAAACATAGAAATTGGTGAGAGATAGTGACCAATTTACGCACTCAACTTCTGTTTCCTCCTGCCCTGTTCTTAAATTACCTGTTGTCGGCGTCATATTTTTACTCTTCAATTCTTCCCCGTCCCTTTTCCTTCATATCCTTCCTAGCACAATCCATCCATATTTTCTTAGGTCTCCCTCAATTTACGCATTTAATTACATTATTATTATTCGTAGTACGCAACACGTTGTCTAAACAACATTTCCTTTTCTGTCCTTCTATTGACTCTTGTTCTATATTTTTCTCCGACTTATGGCTGATTGCTAAGATTTACCGAACGCTATTGGTTAAATTGAAGACTCTTGTTATCTTAACCAATACTGAAGCAAAGACCCCCATAGGCATAGTACACCCTCCCATACGTTAGTGGCTATCAGAACTAAAATTTGCTTACGAGTCTATTTACGTCCCCCGTTTAGCAATCAAAAAATGTTACCATTGGTAAGCAACACGTTTCATTTTTGGCAATAGGAACCGGGCGTTAGTGCCGTCCTGATATAATTAACATCAAATAATGTCGGTAAAACTCGCTCCAATTATTTTTTAAGATATAATCTTATTTTGTCTGCACATGAGTTGTTCCAGACACTTGATTGCCTCGATAGCTGCAGCTAAAAACAAATAGCGATCAACAGAGTCTCGAGCAACTTATGGCCTTTTTCTTGTGACGTGGGCTCGTGCCCGCATGCGGGCGTCACCCGCACCCGTGGCGTCTGAATTTCACCTTTTCATACATGTATTTATTGTGATGCGTGAAACACGCTCGAAAAGGTGAACTGCGAGCGACACGCATGTGGGTGACGCACGCAACGCGGGCACGATCCCGCATGATAGGAAAATGGCCCTTAGAAACCCATGTGTTGTCAGCCTTACGCTATATATACACTCACACCGTTAATTCAGCCCTCATTAGCTGTCTTCCCCCAAACCCCCGCCAGCAATGCCCTAAGCCGAGGTCCGATTCCCACTAGGGGTCGCCCTTAGTGCTGTTCTAGTTAGTAGTCATTATGTTAGTGTAGTATGAGTAGTTAGCGAAGGTTGAGTATTTTACTTCCCCACCATTGACTTGAGACCTTTCAGGTCTTGCCAATAACTTCCCGGTTATGTAGAAATGATCCACAAGAACCATCTAAAAAAAAAAGCTATTTTTTCACCAAATATTACCGTTTAATGTGGTTTCTGACAAAAAACAGGCCACCCCCTCTTGACTCTTGTGTCACATAATGCGACTTCTAGAATTTCCAGATACCAAAACAATTATAACATTTCCAGAAATTTCAAATGGAATTAACGATCGACTTCTTAAACGATATTTTTATTTCTGTTACTTAAAAATGACATTAACGTTACGGAAATGACTTGTCTATAAAATATAACTTCAAAGGAAAGAAATGATCATTTCCCATCGTATAGCTATGTTCCGGTGACGTCAGAAAAAAACATGGATTCTTGAAATTGAGCCATGAATCCTTGAAGTGGGTGGTCGTTGGGGTAGGTTCATCTAAAAATGTAGCTTGACAGAATATCATAGCGAATGAATGATTGAATGAATGAAACATGTTATTTTTTTTAACTTTTAAGCTTTTTAAAGTTTTTTTTTGACGACACGTTTGGTGCAGTGCCTGAGCGATTGGCTTCTACGCTACGTGTCGCGGGTTCGATTCCCACACTGAACAAAAATGTGCATGGCCTACAGACAGTTGTTTCGCGTCTGGGCATTGTGTATGTGAGATTTATGTCTGTAAACGCATCCACGATACTTATATTGAGAGTTGTAACCAAGACCACATAAAAGTATAAAAATTTCAGCCAGATTGGATGATTGAAAGTGAGTTAATATTCGAGTACCAATTTTGAAAAGGAAAGACAAGCATATAGTGCAGTTAAATGTACCTAAGCTAGTAACGTAAGGATCTTACTTGCACACAACTAAGCGAAATATCGTTACCAAGAAGTTAAAAGCACATTCACATAGTAATTTGAAGGTGATAAACTGATTTTACGATTTACACCCCTATTATAATCACTATAGCAACCTCTTCAAAATATAATTTACACTCAATCAGAACAAAATAAAACGACCAAACAAATCGCCTTTATATTGTCACTTTCAAAACACTGAAATTAATACCTTCTATACCTCTTATTACGAGGCATTAAAGTCTAATTTACAACTGTAAAAATATAGCAGTATTTTGCACTTCATTCGGTGTGTTATTACTGTCATAAGTGATTACAAGGTGACCAATGTATCTTGACCTTTCATGGCGGCGCTGCTAGCAAAGACATCTGTCGAATTCGGTACATTTAAATGTAGTTCACAATTCTGCCGTATGCCAAGATATATTGGCGCTGTACAACTTTCAGAATATCATTTGAAGGATGTTTTCAATTTCGTTTTTGACATTGACAGTGTGTAATTATTGTTTTTTGCTCCCTTGACAAGCCGTTTCATGTGTGTAAAGGTGGTTTGTACCAATTGTACAGATTATTATTATCATGGGATATAATTTTAATTATTTGTCTGATTGTAGTGATTATACAGTGCGGAATGTTTGCCCTATTGACTGTCAATTGAATGTACAGACGCCAGCACATAAAGCTACTACAATCTGTCAAATTTCTTTAATAGATTTTCATCTTTATCGCGAAAGCATTAGGATCAAGGTCGATTGGAAAAATTTGACATTTTCACCCGAAATCCGACGCTTGATGTGCTGAGTCTGTACCATAAGAAAATTTAAAATAATAATTGATTGGCAAAGTTACAAAAAGAAAACAGCTCAAAATCGGGCTTCCGACTACCCGTAACGACTTATCAAAGTAAAAGCCTACGGCCCGATTTTGATAAGGAAATTTCTCCGTTTTTATCGAAAACTATGCTCTGTAGTTTTTTTTTTATCTAGTCTATGTGATTTCATATATCTCAGGTAATTCAGTCTATATGAAATATTTTTGATGTAGCAGCTAAAAGCGAAAATAAATAAGATACAAACACATGAAGATCAAATACAGCAGAAAATAGGAAAAAAATGTAGCTCAAAAAATTGATCAAAGTAACCCCGCTCTACGGTATTTTAGACAAACCATTGTCCGTAATATATCGGATTAAGTTTTGATTAAATTACATTATCATAAAATATCATTATCTTAATTCCCAGAATGGACGCCCTTGAACTAACTAAATCACCATATTTTTTGTGCGAACACATTTCCGGTTAGTAGATAAAAATAACACATGACCCAAATCTGTTTATGATTGAATTTCCTTGATAATTTACTACAGTCTTTTTTAAAGTAAATCACAATATTGTAGTGGAGATCTGCAGGACACTTTTGGCAGACAATCCAAGAAACAATTAACCCTTAATTTTAGGTTAGGTTACAAGAAAAGTAAATAACAAAGGAAACGGCAAATTTTTATTTTTTTTATTTTGAATTTTACCCTTTTCTACGTAAAGTGTATCCTGTCGCTAGTCTACAAATCGTTACCATACTAAGAACACCAAAAAAAAAACATATTTTTCTCTTTTACGGTTTTTGATACTATCGTTTAAGTGTTTTCGATAGCAGTCTTCTTGCGTCAACAATTTACGAATTGACCGCTATGTCAGAAATCAGAATTCATCTTTCGTTCAACAGAGTATAGTAAATATTTCTAATATTGCCAAGTTTAAAAATATAACAAAGAGGTATCGCGACATCTTCCCAAAAAAGTTGGTGGGAAATATTCCCTTTGTCTTTAACGGATGAACAATAGATAACAGGCTAGACCAATGGTTCCCAACCAGTGGTCCGCAGAAGCCAAAATATGGTTCGAGACTGATTTTAAATAATTTTCTATTGAGTTTTTAATTAAAGTTTCAGTTTGATTATTACAGTTTATTTTTATTATACCTACATATTGGTCCCTGCTAACAAGAATAATATAAAAGTGGTCCCTGACCAAGAAAAGGTTGGGAACCCCTGGGCTAGACAGAGCATTTATAATCGATCCCACTCCAAAATTTATGGATTCAAGTAGGTTTTCTGACAAAAATTCAATACAAGTAATGTGCAAACCCTACATCAATCTAATTTTGGATTGGAAACGATGAGAACAAACTCATTACGCAGCACCAATGCTAATATTTTTTCACACAACACATTTGACAAAGACTCGAATTTACCAGTACATTGCCGTCAATTTGCCAGTACATTGCCGACAATTTGAGAAGGTAATGATTTAGAAAATTGCGCCAAACGACGCGACTAAATAACGTAAGTAAAGCGTTAATGATGATTTTTTGTTGTTTTATCAATCGTTGAGAGTTCACGGTTTTTTCAGTAGCATTCGCAGAGAAAAAAAATGCAGTACTTCTATCTACTTAGCCTTTTCCCAAGTAGTTTGGGGGCTTCCAGTCTAACCAGATGTGGCTGAATACTAGTATTTTACACGAAACGACTGTCATCAGCAGTAATCGGAATAGGTAGAGTATGTTTACCTAAACTTCGAGGAAAGAAGTAACATAGAATGGATAATACCTCCTCTAAAATCCCGGAACAATTATATTGACGTTTTAATCCCGGGATTTAAAAATGGGTGCTAATTAAACAGACTTCTTTTTAATAGCATTATTCGCCTCTAAAAATCTACATTGGCTTCTAAATTACTAAGTCAGCCACAATTAACGAGCGTCTGAATGATACTATCTTAGCCACTAGTTATCTTCTATATAAGCCACTGTTCGTCACCCACTTTCATTTTCACAATAAAAACAAATGAAAAACAAAAAGAGTCGACGAAGCCCCGCTGCGCGCGGCTCCTATTTCTGTCTGCAGGGTTTAAAGTAACCTAACACGAAGGGGATGACGGGGGCTTCGTTCGCTCGCTTTGCTCGCTCACTCTACCCCCCGTCATCCCCTTCGAACCTAACCTATCCGTGTCGGGGTGCCCAAAAATTTAGTTGGCGTTGTAAAAAATTCGAATTAATTTATTAGAGGTTATCTCATTTTCCCGTTGCTTAGTTATATAAATGAGAAGTTTGGTCACGTGGCCAATAAATAAATTTGTGGCTTGATTTATTATTTCTCTTTAAAAATCACGGATTATTTATTGTACTTTATTTACAGTTACAAATTATTTATTTGAAGAGTCATGTAAAATTGTTTAGGTTAATTATTAAAAGTATTAAAATGAAGAGCTTTGTTTTACATATTACATACATTGTATTACATTTTACATAGTACGGAACCCTAAAAAATGTTACATGATTTTTCAAATGAATAATTTGTATCTATAAATAAAGTCCGATAAATAATTCGTGATTTTTAAATCCCGGGATTAAAACGTCATTATAATTATTCCGGGATTTTAGAGGAGGTATTATCCACTCTATGTTACTTCCTTCCTCGAAGTTTAGGTAAATATACTCTACCTATTCCGATCTCTGGTCATCAGACCTCCGCAATCACTACTTAAAAAGTAGACGACACGTTTGGTGCAGTGGCTAAGCGATTGGCTTCTGCGCTACGGGTCGTGGGTTCGATTTCCACACGGAACAAAAATTTGTATGGCCTACAGATGGTTGTTGCGGGTCTGGGCGTTTGTGTATGTGAGATCTGTGTCTGTAAACGCACCCACGATACAAGAGAAATAATAGAGAAGAGTAAAGTTAAAAAAATTAACTGGGTAATGCCGATATCCCAAGTTTAGACCTATCTGTTGTCAGACTTTCGGGCTGCAGGGGGTCTACTAAGGAAATTCGTGGTTTCGGCCTTAATTACGAGCGTTTCCTACTCCCTATCACCTACGGACGTACGATTATTTCGGGGCCCGAACTAAGAACGAATGACAACACGATTTGACAGTTGTCCCTACTACCGATGTGATTTTGCCCGTCCGAAAAGTTGAACTTGACACTTGTGTTGTTCACTCCTACGTTTCGGGCTACTTTCGGACGGGCGACTAACTTTGTTGACGGACTTAGGGAGATGGCCCCCTGACTACCCGTAACGACTCTCATAGGTATTCGTACGACACTCGGGACTGACGGCTTAACATGCTCTCCGAGGCTCGGAGGGATCTCGATGTGTAACGAACAGTCACCCTGGTCACCCATCGACGGATTGACCGCGGCAAACGCAGCTTAACCTTTGCTTGTTAATTAGCCATGAGACCCTCTAAAAACTAAAATCTAAAACTAAAATAACTTTGATGTATGGCAACGCTGCCAGCCTTCTGGTCACGTTACCAGTGGACAGCGATGCGGAGGAATATTTTGATACCCTATTTTAGTTTATAGTTTTATTAGGATATATTTTTTGTTATTTGTAAATACTTTTATTTGTAACTATGTAAATATCGTTTGTGTATACTTTGATGTTCTAAATCACAATATGGTCGCCGCGCCAGTCCGATTCCCACGTCCAACAAATATTGGTTTGGCCTACAGATATTTGTTCCAACTCTGTCTGTTTGTGTACGTGATTTGTATGTGTAATGCCACCTTCAAAGTAGGGTATTTTAGTGGGAGACTATACAGCTTGACTGATTTGTCGCTTTACATTTAAAAACCGTGAATTCTGATCATCATTCTGTACAATTGTTACTATGGAATAAAATTGAAAATTCGTGAAAAGAAAAACTGGTTTTCCATTATGTTTTTGTATATAATAAATTACCTAAGTGTTGGAAAGAATTGCCTCTACCTGTATTTAAAAAAGACTTCGTAACTTTTTAGCAGACAAAGCATACTATAGCATAAGCGAGTTCTTATCTGAAAAAGAATTGATGATTTAATGTAAAGTTTCTGTTTTTTGTTGTTTTTATTATGTTAGATAGTTTTAATTAGAATCTTTTAGTGTAATTTTGCATGCCTACGGGTAAAATATGGCCGAAACTATTTTTTTTTCTTTATGACCATTCACTGTACCCATATTTGCAAAATAAAATATCTTTTATCTTTATTATGTACATTTTGAGCAACATAGATTATTTTCGCAAAATCTTTTTGCATGACCTAAGTTAATTAAAAAGAGTTACCTCTAGTTTTATACCTCCGATTTCTGAGTTGTGAATTCAGGATAAGCAATACCTACTTAAGAAATATTTGAGCAGCGATTTTAAACATTTTTTTTGATATCTCCGTACTCAAATGTTACTTAACTTATCGAGTACTGTAATTATAGACACAATAGATAAACAATGGCACTGACGGTCCGGATCGTCGGTCGGGCCGCTAGCGGTTAAGTACTGCTTATCCTAGAATTCTTAACTCAGAAACCGGAGGTTAGAAACGCTACTCAATTTAATCAGTTGTCATATCTCATGTAAACTGCTGTGATAAGCTGAACAAAATAATAACAACCAATAGCATCACTTAACATGAGATTAAATAGCTGATTAATTAATTTTTGGGTTGATCAACCTTTCAGAAAGCGAAAGTTTTTTTGAGGCATTCCATTTAAAACACCAATTTGAAGATCACTATTTACGAGTAGAATCACACCAATTGTAACAAAACATCGTAATATGCTAAATAATCTAGAAAGTTGCTTTTATACGGCTTTTTGATAACGATAAATCTTTCACACGAGTGTTTTTCGACTTAAAGTCGTAAGAGTGAAGCTTATTCGGTTTAGTTTGCTAGTTAGAACTGCATGTAGTTCTCGAAGGGTTGCGCAGAGGTGTACTAATACACCCTTATTTCGCCGATATGCCAATACTAATATGTTAGACCAGTAGTATTCCTATTCATATCACAATCGGTGTGATTCGAGTTGGTGCTCTTCAACTTGGAGCGCTAAATGAAAAGCCTCCAGTTTCTTGGTTTAAAGAATTGTATTTCCTTTTGAATAATGTACACCATACCGTCTATTTACCACAGATTATTATCAAAGCCAAATAAATGTCACTCCCAAAAGGATACAACAGTTTTAGCGATTTATCATCTTGTATCATGTGTCATTTTTATTAGTAATATGATATACAACATGGCAACTCATTTGTGAGCTAATTAAGATGTTATTTTTGACCATAAATAACTCATAAATACGTATATGGATACGTCGTAAATAAACGGTAATTAAAAACTCAAGATGCCAACACTGGGATGTGATTAAATAATTAAAAATGTCGATATTAAAATTATGTTTCCATCGTAGGAAGTTATTGGGAGATATCGGCAAATTCAAAAGATACTGGTTCTATTCTGACATAGCCTTTTCCTTAGTTTGTCTATTTTAAAGAAACTTTAAATGTGTTTTGATCATTTCTTATGTGGACTTTTGATAAATTTATAGTAGGAATAGAAAGTAGCGAGTTAATGCTGACGGTACACGAGATACTTCGGGCAAGATTCACAGACCGTGATTTTACTTTTGATCGCATTACGATCGCAGTATGGTTGTTTAAATACTCACGAGAACGCTGCTGCCCATCTTCTAGTGATTTCCTTAGTCGCCTTTTATGACACCCATGGGAAGAGACTGGACGTTTAATCTACTCTATTTAGTTATACAATATTTACATAATTACAAATAAAAGTATATACAAATAAAGAAAAATATTTCCTAATAAAACTATAAACTAAAATAGGACATCAAAATATTCCTCCGCATCGCTGTCGGCTGGTAACGTATTCTGTAAATAGGAAATATTTATAAAAATGGCGGGATTGTTACAGGATAACCAATAGAATCCATTTCTATAATTTTTGGAATATTTGTCTGCTTGTCGGTTTGTCGATTTGTTTGTGCACGCATCACGTAAAAAGTATAGATTCAATGCCGTGAATTTTTATAGACAAATATTGTGTGTATCTTGGAGTAAAATTTAGTTTTTGTTTCATTGTGATCTGTTCGCTCCATCAAAAGATATTAGAATTTAAAGTTACTAAGAAGAAAGTTTAGTTAATGCGACACAACATTGATTTCCGACTTCCATGCGAACGGAGTAGCGGGCACAGCTAATAAAAATACTTAAAGAGAGGCGTACCAAAGGTATAAAAGAAAAGCTAAAAAAAATTTTTTTCACTTTTTTTGGTACCTTTCTAGGTTAGCAGTATATTACGAACAGTTGCTTCTCGCTCATAAATATTTCCATCCCCATATGGTACCATAAAAATAATAAAAACAAATCGATTTAAAAATGTATCGAATTTGTCAACTTTATCGATACGATCAATCGATATCCTAATGCGTTGTTGAGTTAACACGGGTTTAGATTACCGATAACGATAGCTTTATGTTTTGTCGATCGTTACTTTTTGTTATTTACCGTTTTAACGAGTTACTAATGATGTAATGTTTTATCTTTCCATCAGTTTGTGGGAAATATTGCATTGGGTATGTGCTTTGTCTTTTTTGAGAATTTATTATTAATTAATTATTGTAGTTGTAATTTTTTGTTAGTTTTTTTTTGGAGAGACCACAAAGGAATTAAAATTAATTTTACATACAATGACAATAATTTGAAGAAACATAAAAAAGCTGAGTCACTTGAGTTTAATCACGTATTAAGTGAAGATTACAAAAAAGAGTTACGCATCAAGTTTATCTGCTCATGTGTGGTATCAGCTTAATTATGATTCTTCAAATAACTGTCATTTTATATAAAATTAATTTTAATTCCTATGACACTCCTACAAACAAACAACGAACAAAAAATTACAACCACAATAATTTATCACTACATAATTATTATAAAACAAAGTCGCTTCCCGCTGTCTGTCCCTATTTAAGCTTAGATCTTTAAAACTACGCAACGGATTTTGATGCGGTTTTTTTTTAATAGATAGAGTGATTCAAGAGGAAGGTTTTAAGCTATAAAACGTATACGTGCAAAGCCGGGGCTGGTCGCTAGTTAATAATAAATTCTCAATGCAATTTTAATTCAATTCAATTTATTTATTGTGGATCTGTCAGGGTCGTATTATTATGATTTTGTATACAAATTAATATAATATGTTCAGCAATGTCCCGTCATTGAGGCATACAATCCTAACTAATATCATAAATGCGGAAGTAAGTTTGTTTGTTTGTTACCTTTTCACGCCTAAACCACTGAACCGATCATGCTAAAATTTTGCATATACGTTGTCAGGTGTACAGAAACGGACATACCCTACATCCCGAAACAAAGTACTGTTCCCGAGGAAAACAACAATAACATTCTTATGATAATAGATGGCGCCACGTGTATATCTAATCATGATTGAATTATATTATCCCGAAAAATACGGAATACGCGATAAACGACATACACTGGGCAAAGCTGCGAGCGATCTCTAGTATACAATAATTATAAATTCATTAAAATTAAAAGCAATCGTGTCAAATTATCCTTTTTCAGTCACCAAATAAAAATAACTAGATACAAAAGTCCAGTTTAAGTAAATAGCTAATAGATTACTAATATCGGCTTTAAGATCTATTTCCCCCAATTAAGTAGATCAGCCCCCCGATTCAGAACCTTTGCGATAGGCTGTTGTCTGACTCGATTTGTTGTCTCGTTCCCTCTCCGACCATCGTAATAAGAGAAAAAGAAACAGCATTCCAAATCGTTTAACAACTGACTAATCGAATCGTACTGAAACAGAGGACTGTTGTACACCTTCAGTTCACTAATAGCGCTATCTCTTTCTATCTCCCAGAACATGGACTTTTGAGTACTAAAGCTAAATAATTACCTGTACTGCCACTTATTTAAACGTCCAGTATATTTTGACACGCGGCAAAATAGAGAACTAAATTAAACTGCACTGAATTTGAAACTTTGCTGATGTTTTTCTTAGCAAGCAGCGGCACTTTGAAGTTCCAAGATACACTGGCCAGTAGCAGGTTTGGAACAAGTTTTAAATGCAGGGCAATCATATGCAGCAAACTTGACAGTAAATTGGCTATGACTCGGTGGCGCTAATTATTTTAATGAGTACATTTTGACCGTATTCCAACTAGCCGTCGGTAAACCTCGTTCTAGTTGTTATTTTATTGACGATTATCCTAGACAGCTGTAAAAGAAAAATGTTGTCTATTGCAGTTGTCGCAAACTAATAGGTTGGATTTGACACCTGTCAAACACGGAGTAATGTCAATACTATACCACAGTAGATATACAAGGTGTAACATAAATAACGCACAACCTCTTAAGAGGGCTATCGCATTTTGTCTCCTGCCTCGCTCGCACAGGACCATATTTTTTAAGAATGTTAAATTATAAGATGCATTTTTTAATAATGTATTCAATGGGCTCCCTTTAAAATAATATTAATTTGATAGGTAATTATTAAAAACACATTACTATCGTGTTCCCTAATAAACTCAGCTCAATAATTATTATTATCCGTTTTTGAGATAAGTTTAATAAATGTCACAATAAAAATGTTTTTAATAATTATACCTATTAAATTAATATTATTTTAAAGGGAGCCCATTGAATACATTATTAAAAAATGCATCTTTTAATTTAACATTCTTAAAAAATATGGTCCTGTGCGAGCGAGAGAGGTGAGAAAATGCGATAGCCCTCTTAAGGGGTCACTGTACTCATCATTATGAACAACTTTTACTATGGACCAAATCTGAAATCGCGAAAAAACACAGCTGTTCCCTACAATGTTCGCATAACTCGTCAAAATGTAGGGAACAGCAGATTTTTTTTTCGCGATTTCATGTTTTGTCGTCTATTATCGTTTATGTTATACATTTTGTTACCTATACGTAATCTTCTTCTATCGTGTCGGCACGAGCTCTACAAGAATAGGACATGCCGTGGTGAAAAGATGAGCCAGTCAGCAAACTTGGTAGCGAAGCTGACTGCCCAGGGTGCGCCGGACGTACTGAAGTATCGTCATTCGTGGAGGCTTTTTTCATGCACCTTTATCTATATCTGCCTAGCCTTTTCCCAACTATGTTGGGGGTCGGCTTCCAGTCGAACCGGATGCAGCTGAATATCAGTATTTTACATGGAGCGACTGCCTATCAGACCTCCACAACCCAGTAACTGGGTAATACGATACTCTTGGTAAGACTGGTTGTCAGACTTTCTGGCTTCTGACCAACAGTAACGACTGTCAAAGATCTACAAATGACAGCCGGGACCAACGGCTTTACGTGCTTTCCGAGGCACGGAGGAAACTCGCTATGGTAAATGGTCACCCATCCACAGACCAACCTCGGCAAGCGTGGCTTAACCCGGAAGATCGGTATATGCGGCTGTAATTATTTAGCCACGAGCTCCTCATATCCTTTATATACCCCTATATACCTAATAAATAGATACCTAATTCATACAAAAGATCGTAGAAGAGAAAGATTATGTTATCCCCTCCAATCTTACTGGATAAACAAGCTTTGTTTCTACCTAATGAACACCCCACAAAAAAGCACGCGAGACATTTTACACTACCTGCAGTCAGTACAGTCAACATCAAAAGATATATAAGAATCTATATACATATACTATGAGAATGGTTTCGAAAATATTAACAAAAAATATTTACAGAAAAAAATATTGATTAAAATATACTTTAAAGATTGTTCTGCCCAGCCTTTTCCCAATTATGTTGTGGTCAGCTTCCAGTCTAACAGATACAGCTGAATACTAGTATTTCACAAGGAGCAACTGCCGTCAGACCTCCGCAACACAATTACTGGGCAAAGCGGATATAATAACATTAGACCGGTTATCAGACTTTTTGGATTCTGACTACCCGTAATGACTGTCATAGGTATTCGTATGACACCCGGGACCGACGGCTTAACGTGCTCTTCGAGACACGGAGGAGTCTCGATGTGTAACGAATGGTCATCCATCCACGGACTGACCGCGGACAACCGCAGCTTAACCTTGCAAATTATGTGATCCGCATGGTTGTTAATTAGCCACGAACTCGACCATTCCATTTTATAATTACATTTTTTACTGCCTCGTTGGTCTAAGGGTCACAAGCGCGACTGCAGAGCGTGAGGTTCTGGATCCTTGGGTGTTTATTGGGTTTTTCCGTGTGAAATTTCTCAGTAGCAGCCCGGAGTCTAAATTTGCGCCCGGTTGATGGCAATAGGCTCGCCCCCTATTACATGGGACTTCACGGCGAAATATACAGTCGCGGACTCGAAATGTTTATCAGATTTCAAATTCGATTCCTCACACTGTGCGCATGGTTCAAGATGTCATGTCAACTTACATAAGTATTAGTTTTTTTTTTATTGTGAAGCGTCGTCGATTCTAACAAAAAGGCTATTAACCACTTTGTGATGTTATGCACTCCTTTTTAGGTGTGTGTGTCTAGTCAGAAGTTGTATAGAGCGAGCTTGATTGAATTTACTAAATAGGTTGATTTCTTTTTCTATGCTACCTACTGAGTATATAGCATCTTTAAATTAACCTTTTAATGTCGATTAAGAAAAATAAATCTTTGCGAGCGACCGAGCGACCTTAATGAAAAAGTAATGTGCAAGCAATTATAGACCTTAGGGTGGTAAACATTTCAAATCCGCGACTGTAGGTGTACTATACATCTCTGCACAATCCTTCGGGAAATACAGTCGTGATGTTATGTTATACTATCATTATAAATTTTAGCTCCAACGATACTTGATTTCAAAATTCCGAAACATTAATCGACTTTTCCTGTTGACTGTACTACTACAACCTACTCAGCAAAAACAAGTAACGTAACCTAACACTGTGTTTAACTCGAAGACGTACAGAAGACATGCAAAGTAAAAAAGTAAAGAAATATTGATTACTGAAGCCTTACACTGCTTATTTAGATAATTCTAGCCATTACACTAGCGTTTGTATAGCTATGAGAAACTATCTTTAGTATAGAAATAAAAAGTATAAAAGAATGACAAGTAGGTCTAGAATCGTCTCTTTAGTTTTAATAAGAGGCTTGTTCATGTATACTACTAGAAATGCCCACGGCTAGGCAGATTTAAAATTACCTAGTAAAAATTAAAAATGTAGTTTTTGTCGTGGGAGCCTGGAGGTTACAGACGCGCTTGTTAAGCACCGGGTTACGGTTTCAAACCCAGACATGTACCAATGTGACATTTTAATGATATTTTTTTTTTCTTAGTTAATCTAAGACGCCATGGACATTCGGTAAAGGAAAATATCGTGCGAAAACCTGGAGTTAATTGTCTCAAATCGCCAACCAGGAAGCGTGGTGATCAATGCTCGTTTCTTCTGCGTATGAGAAAAGGCTTTTTGTCCTGCCGTGGGACAGTCACAGCCTAATATTTTTTTTTTTAGTAAAAAAAAATTAATTTTATCTTCTCGGCATTTTTCGCACGGCGTCTATCGTTCATAGTTTTTGTATTCTATCTTAAAAATAATATGATGCCTATTAATGAGGAAAAAGATCCTCTAACCAGGCTGCACTGCTGTAAAATTGCATCTACCGCTGTGTCCCAGATATCTGTGATGATTGTTTGTTGGACTTGGCAGTAGTCGCGTGCATTGCGATTTCGTTGGAGGAACACTATACCTCGTTTCTACACAATAGCAAAATATGACTCTACACCACGTGAGTTTTGAGGGAATTAAACAAGGTGGTTTGGAAACATTAACTATCTGCAAACAGACAAAATAATTCCGCTGAAATTATACCTCCTCAGAGATCACAGAATTGCTTCGCAAAGAACAACTATCTACCACATAGCTCAAACAAATACTTGCAAAGAATTACCATCAAGCAAAATTAGTCTAGTCCAGCAATAAGCCAGAAAAAACATAATATAACGCCTGTATTTCCCGAGGGGTTGGGCAGAGGTGTATAGTACACCCTCATTTCGTCGTTATGTTTAAGTCCCATGTAATAGGGGGCGAGCCTATTGCCATCATCGGGCACAAATCCAGACTCCGGGCTGCTACTGAGAAATTCTGCGCAGAAAACTCAAATAACACTTTGCCCGACCTAGGGATCGAACCCAGTTACTCACGCCCAGCATTCGCGCTTGTGACCACTAGACCAGAGAAGCAGTTCAATCTAAGCCATAAAAAAGTCCAAACAAAACAAGAAGAAACATTCAACATTCCATTTACAAAAACCAACCGAATTTTAAGATTAAACATCGCTCGTATACACCTTTTCTGGGCTTTGAATACTAGTTCTTTATTTGTTTAAAAACATTTTAAAAGCATCTTAAAAAGAAAGAACACAGACTGCATAATTCCAAATTGAGCCATCTGCAAGCAACTAATAGATAAAATTGTTGGCACACCGATTTTTATTCAAATCCAGTGAATTATGTAAAGCATATCGGTCGTGTGAGTCTACGTGGGCAGCATTTTACACGTTGAACAAGAATAGGGATAGCAAATAACATGTCGTGTGTATTTTGGAAATACGGGGCGTTTTATTGCGTCGCGCGGAGCAGGGAGCAAGTTGTAAGTACCTCTCTCTCCCGATCAGAGTTACTTGGCTCATAGAAAGAGACGAGGTATATCGTATCGATCTCGTCTAGGCACGAGATAATGCATCGACATACGTATCTCTCGCTAAGCATGTTAGCTCGGTTGGACATAGACACGGTAATGTTAATAGATCCACCTTGAATTATTACGGTATTAATACGATAAGGCTTCCCTACCGCATTAACAAACATCTAAACGTCAGATCTCGCAGTGTGCTCAAACACTCTGTGATTGGTTGCGTTTATGTTGCGAGAATAAATGTAACCAATCACAGAACTGTATTCAACTCATTGCGTTTGCAGTTGCTTGAGTGTTGTTGTTTTTTTTTTTTTCAGTTTTCAATACACTGAACAAGCCGGTAAGTAACTGCTACTGGGCAAGATCAGAAAAACTGAGTGCTGGATATCTTCTGTGGTTATAATGGTCATGAATTACAATAAATTATTTTTGTTTTGACGTATTAGAAAAGGTTTATAGACCCCTGATCTCATTGTGAAAGAAAATATTTAATGTTAGATTATAATTTTATCACATCATCGGATAGAGTCATCGTGAGATAGTTTTTGCGTTATCATCTGTCTACCATACAATTATTTATTTTGTGTGGGAATCAAACCCTAGCCCAAGCACAAAAAGACTTGCATCATTATATTGCAGAAACAGTATAATAATACAAGGTTAGTCAGAAACCCCGTACTAATCCGAAAGGGTGTTAAAGTACCCATAATAATGAATAAATGTTGTCTAACCACTGTCCACAAAAGTCAATTGTTTAAGAGAAATAGCTGTTTAAAGATTTATCTATCACTCAGCTATGATAGCTGTGTTTACATTTTAGGTCACGGATTAGAAGTTCCATTTTCTGAATTCCTGTATAAAGCAGGGATGAAGAATTAAAACTTATCGAATTTTGAAATTTTAACACTCACTTTTAAACAGTTATCAGTGATTCTTTAAGTGGCTCGGGAATTAGTACCCCCTGTCCGATTAACCTTGTATTATTAGACCATCACAGCCCACTCTTGGGCACTGGCTTTTTCTCAGAATGAGAAGGGTTTAAGCATTATTTATTTGTTCATTTACTTTAATTAAAACGGTCTTAGACCAATTACAACAATTAAAGATTGTAATAGAAGACGATACATACAATACAAGGAAACAAAAATAAAAATTAAAAAATGATTCTAATAAACTCTTTCATAAATCCCTTACAATGCTTCTGACAGTACATTCTTTCCCTCATTCATGATGCATTCCTCTCACAGTACTCCAGACATTCCGACAAAATCACCCTCCATTCATCCGCAAACATATCAAAATTCGGTCAGGCGTCCAGGAGGAGGCATTGAGCGCGGTGAGACTTAACGGTATGGGTGATCGTGAACGAGCCACAGTACGACATGTCGGAACAGCAAACAGCTTATGCTTTCTGCTCCGGCGGTATTTATTTGGAACAGATAATCGGCACAACTTGCAATTAAGATCAGGGGCATCTACTTTCCCTGGGAGAATCTTGCACATCATTAATAGTTGGTCACTAGATCTTCTGACCTCTAATGACACAAAGCATAAATCCACCACAGCTTTCTACAAAAATAAAAACGATATCCCACAAATTGGCCCGATAAGATGTCAGCCAACATCCTCGCCGCAATATTCTCCCGTATATTCCCAAATGTTTTTCTTGAACCTAGTACTTCGCGTATCTATGCAAATTGCAAGCGGTGGTCGCACCCGTTGTTTTTACGCAAACAAAACAAAATAAGTTTGGCGGGACTAACAAGCCTTTTTAGGCGAAATAATAGGATTTTTCCTACGTCACTTACATACATGGAAGTGTTGGAAATGGTACTTATCTTAAATGGAGGATAGGATGTTTTTGTGTTATGCTGTTTGCAGATGGGAGCTGAATTTTAGTTAAGGTTATTTTTTTGGGATGACATAAAAGAAATTTCTTGTTTGCTGAATATAAGATTATATTTTTTATTTTTGAGTAATTGGATTTGTTCCTAAAATGGCCTAGTTATCGTGGGAAACGTTGTTAAAGCTGCATTTTAATAAAAAAAAAGTGTGATTGGTGCTTTGAATAGCTTTTAGTATTAGTTATTTAATCGTGGTAATCGGACTGCTAAATTAACCGACTTTATATCACCGTAATTGAAGTACACTTATACTTTCTTAGTACGGTTACCAGTGTCGCCAAACTGACATATGGTATGTCTACACCAGTGCGCTTTCATATTGATCTTGCGCTTTCAACTTTCAATTCCTCTTGCGTCAAGCGCATGCAATATTGATTGCCATAAGACGCATGCAGCTTATCGTCTACACCGGTGCGCCTCGGTCAGTCGTTAGTCGACATACAATAGACGGATTAGCGTGCACTAGGCGCATGCGCTTTTGTCGAACTAGTATTAAGGCATGCGCTATGGCGCTTCACGCATGCTTCAAACGAAGATGCAAGATGAACATGAAAGCGCACTGGTGTAGACATGGCTAAACACATTGAGAGATATCAAAGATTTATACTTTATACAGGGTTATTGGTAAAACATTAACAACCTCTTAAGAGTCATTATACTTATTATTATGAACAACTTTTACTATGGGAACAAACCTGAAAAAGCGAAAAAAAACAGCTTTTCCCTACCTCCTATGTTCGCATAACTTGTCAAAATGTAGGAAAGAGCAGATTTTTTTTCGCAATTTAAATTTGGTCCCATAGTAAAAGTTGTTCATAATGATGAGTACAATGACCCCTTGAGAGGTTGTTCCAATAACCAATACACTTCTGCGACATACATTTTTCGTCCTACTATCAATTTTCCTCATTAAAATTACACAATATAGCATGATTCTAATATTTTACGTATGAGTTCGAGACGTCGCCGCGTCGCGTCGTGTTACAGAAAGTAACTAATCGCATGAAGTGCAGTTTAATCTACGCTATAATATACATTTATATCAAATAGCAAATATTGTATAACACAACGATATCGCTCAGCATACATTTTATATGGACACGTTCACACAACGCTATGCTATAAAGTATTGGCTTGCTGTACGCGATAAACTTGAGCGATTTTCAGAGCTAAAAATCTTACGACTCTCCGGTCCCCGCCCCGCCCGACAGATCGCCGTAAAATAAATTGCAGAATTGCGACATAGCGTATAGTATAAACGTCATACTATATAGTTATAGCTTATGATGCAATATGCTATATAGCGAAACAGTATGGCGTACTCTGAACTGCGCTTGAGCCAGTTTTGCGAATCTCCGCATAATAGTGACTTGTATTTTTTTCTATTCCGTGTTACTAAATAATCACAAAATATGTATAACTCATTCATTTTTCAAAACTTGCTCAAATATACAAACAATTTATTTCCCATACAAATATCATGTACTTACTCTTGATTTCGGAGCGTAAAAGAATATTTTTAAAAACTAATTAAAATTTAATAAATGAAAATACGTGTTTGTCGATTTAGAGACAACTATATTCTAAAAATAAAATACACGGTGGCCGGGCTCATCCGGTACAACGGACAGCTGAGCTTGCATTTATCAGTGAATAACAATTCTTAGAACTAAGAAGTACAATGTAAGCAGAAATTATATTAGAGACTTAATCTAAGGCTGAAGGATGGGGTGCAACCATAACTCCTCCATCCCTAAGAGGAAAATTATCGGATGGATCGATTTGAGATTTATTCCGATAATTTTGCTTAAATGGTATAATTTTCAGTAATTTTAACCGAAACACATAAAACAAGAACAAAAGAAAACTTAAAATTACTAATCCTAAAGTTAGATATCCAAAATTTTCACTGAAGCTATAGTCTTTGTTTCCATCAAAAACACTTTCAATCACTGCACTATGTTTTAAAGAGTACGCCATATATTTTACTTCGTCAAGATTGATTCCTTCCATGTTAAGTGCACGTGCACTGGATAGATTCGCGCCCACGCGTAACTGCGGTAAGGTGATAATTGGAATCTTCTCTACAACATCCGATTCTATGCTGATACGGTGACGGATTCGAATTCCGTTGATCTCCAAATCACAAGGTTCATCGATAGTCACAAGGTATGTTCCAAATACCAGCTGTTTGCTGACCTCGTTGCCGCAATGTTTGGTTAGTGTTGTTTTCAGTTCGCTATAAAGAATCCAACTGTTTGCGTTGACTTGTTGAACCTTGATCTTCTCAATTTGAACTTGATGCTGCGTACAGTTAGAGGGGTTGTCGAATTTCATAAGCTGCTCTATACAAGTGGTCTCATAGTATAAAGCTCGGTTGTCCTCGCTGCATAGGAAATAGTCGCCAGTGGAAAACGGGCGACACGGCGTCACGATCGGTAAGTATTTCATTCCTTTCGCCAAAAGGTAAGGATATTTAGGGAAAATAGTTAAGGTTTTATTTTCAGGTTGGTGGAACATTGGTAAGGAATACATTTTAAAATAGTTATATGTAAGATTATCTGTAAGTGGAATTTCCATAATGAAAGTGATTTGTTTGTTCTTAATGTAGGACTTTACAGAAATAATTTCCTCTAATTTTAACAAATTTGTTTCAGTAGGTGGAAATATCAAGCTTTCGTAACTAAAGATTAATTTTAAATTATCCAAAAGTTCTGTAGAGTTTATAATACATTGGTGTAATATAGATACTTTACTTAAAGCTAGTGCGGTTTCAATTTCACTAAGTCTGATAAAGATAGTACGGAAACTGCTTATAAAAACGTTAAACAGACCAATAAGATGTGTTACGAAAACCCAATTGTTTTCCTTAGTAGCTAAGTCTATTAACATTGTCTCAACTTTCAACAGGCGTTTATCAAAATTAACAGTGTTCTGAGTAATTGTTTCAGTAGCATTAATGAAACTATCGAACATTTTGGAGACCAGAGTTATCTTTTTAGAAATATTAATTTGATTATTATTTAATTTTGAAATAAGTTTATCATATTTAATCGCATCATCATGGTCAAGGTTTCCCGTAATAATTTTTATAATAGAACCCAATGGATTTACAAGTCCTCTCTTAAAGCGCTGCTGTGGAATAAGTTGTCGATATTTCTCTAAAGTTATATCGCGTATGAAATCTGTATGCATTTTGGTACTTATAAATTCTTGAGAATATGATGAATTCCAATTTATTAATTTAAACAATTGATTATATTTCGTAGATATGTAATTTAAATCATCATAAATCCGTTCTAAGTTTATAACCTTAACTATGGTCCAATGATCATTTTGAATGTATGCTTGACCTTTTCTTACAGGGAATATTCCCGGGTTACCTTCAAGTGATTGCAGATGAAGGGCCAGCGTCGGTATCGCTATTAGCAGAAGGCTGCACCACCTGCGGAGGGCGTTTAATATTTTTAATAGGAATTTTAGATTTTCTTTCCCCTATTTGTATGGGCAAAATATTCCTTTCGGATTCACCTATAACCTTTGCTTTTACATATCTAGGCTTATCTTTACTTTTACGCTTATTCACGTCCTTAGCGAAAATAATTTTTCCTTGCGAAAACTCTATTTTACCTTCCCCACCTTTCCTTTCCCTATTCTTTTCCTTGATCTGTACCATTCTATTTGCCAAATTTTCGTACAGGACTTTAGTTCGCTTTGCATGATCTTTAACCAGTTTCTGAAAATAACGCTTTTCTAATTCTATGTTATAAGGGCTACTTGTGTCAGTATGTCCAAAGACAACTTCAAACGGAGTGAGTTCGGTAACAGAATGTATGGCGTGGTTGTATGCCATAACTGAATAAGTCATGACTGATGCCGCATCAGTACATTTCTTATCATACTTGGCCAATCTGTAGATTTCAATGATTGTAGAATGGAAACGTTCAATGAGACCCATTGAATTTGGGTTATTGGGCGTTCCAATGTGAAGATCTACTTTATGTAAACTTAAAAATTCTTTCATCAACTCGTTATTGAATTCCGTACCGGGATCTGAACTAATTTTTTTAGGGATTCCGTAATAAGAAAAATACTTCATTAAGGCTCGGACTACCTCAGGAGTTGATTTATTTTGTATTTCAATTGCCTGTCCTAATTTGCTAAATGCATCAATAAGAGTTAAATAAGTTTTTCCTTCAATACTAAAGAGATCTATGAAAATCTCCTGAAACGGGGCATCCTGAGTTTGTGTTAATTGTAAGATAGGCTTGATGGGTTTTCTGTCATATTTTAGTTTTTGACACGATTCACAGCCATTTATAATTGCCGTTATTGTCTCTTGCATTCTGTCCCAATAATAGTTTCTACGAAGCCTAGTTAAAGTTTCTTTTATGCCGCGATGGCATGTCTTTCCTTCATGGTGTCTAACTATCAATGCCCTTTGCTCTCCTTCATCTTCAACATAAATAACACGTTCTGTACATTCATAAAGATTAACCATGTCTTTTTTAAAAAGCTGAATGACTATATTTCCGAATAACCTACGATGTTCTTTTTCCTCAAAGTAAATAAAATATTTTAATTTAGGCTGTATATATTGCTTCAAAAAATCTTTAACCAATTCTTCATTATTTGTTGGTAAAAATACTTCCAGAATTTTTTGCTTGTCTCGTGAAAGATTTTTTACTTGTAGTTCATTTTTAAACCATGAATACACTAAAATTTGATTAGGCTTGGTGTCAATTGCCTCGTGTAAAATCGGTATTCCGGTTGATTCTAATTCTATAGCTGAATGAATTGTTTGTGATTTACTTGATTCTGATCGAATAGGATATTCTGATATATTTTCAATGCTAGGTAAAGATGTGTCGGAAATCTCTACTGGGCTGGCTGTCGCTGTTTGACTTGTATCTGATATTGTTATTGTCGACGAGTCGTTACGTGCCGTCTTTGTTTTAGCTGCTGCCTTTTCTATCTCTATAACTACATCATCTAGATATTTTTTTAGCTTTTCTTCTTTTTCATCAACGTTTACTACCATTGATTGATTTTCATCATCCGAATCTAAGGCGTTAATTTTAATTCTAGATAGGGCGTCTGCGTTCGTATTTTGTTTGCCGTTTTTGTATAACATTTCATAATCATAGTCTTGTAAACGTAACCTCCAGCGAGTAAGTTTACTGTTAGGATCTTTAAGAGATCGAAGCCATATTAAGGGCCGATGGTCAGTGTAAATGAAAAACTTTCGACCGTACAGATAAGGCCGAAAATGTTTTGTTGCCCAGATAATAGCGAGCAATTCACGTTCGATTGTGCTATAACGTGATTCAGTGTCACTGAGCGTACGACTAGCATATGCCACAGGTTTGTCACTGCCAATTTGTCCCTGGGATAGAACAGCACCTACAGCTACATTTGACGCGTCGGTTGTCAGTATGAAGGGTTTGTCATAGTCAGGATACTGTAATAGTGGGGCGTGCGTTAAAAGTTCTTTGCATTTGTTAAATGCGTCAGTATATTTTTGGTCGATTACAATTTTGTTACGCTTTTTCAAGCAGGCTGTTAAAGGTTGAGTAATTTTTGCAAAGTCCTTAATAAATCGTCGATAATATCCCACTAGGCCTAAAAAGCTCTTAATTTCAGTCGTCGTTTTTGGTATGGGATATTTCAATATAGCGTCAATTTTGTCGTTGTTAGGTCTTAGACCGTCTTTTGTTATAGTGTGTCCAAGGTAAAGAACTTCTCTTCGAATAAACTCCGATTTATCTAATTGTATCTTCAAATTAGTCGCCCTAATTCTGTCAAAGATAGTCCTTAAATTCTGTAAATGTTCGTCTAGGCTTTTAGAGTAAATAATGACGTCATCTAGGTAAACCATACAATGTAGTCCTTGTAAACCACGCAAGACATTATCCATAGTTCTCTGGAAGGTGGCGGGGGCTGTTTTTAGCCCAAATGGCATTCTGGAAAATTCGAAATGGCCATTTTGCGTACTGAAAGCGGTTTTCTGTCTGTCCTTCTCTTCTACCTCGATCTGGTGGTAGCCGCTTGCTAGGTCAAGGGTAGTGAAGTATGAGCTTTTCCCGAGTTTGTCAAAAAGGTCAGTTATGTTTGGTAAGGGGTACTTGTCATCGATAGTCAAGTCATTTAGTCGTCTATAGTCGACTACCATCCTATATTTTACTTCACCAGATGCATCCATTTTTTTTGGCACCAGGTGAACGGGCGCATTCCAAGGGGAATGAGACTCTTGGATAACATTGTCTTTCAATAATTTGTCTACCTGTTTATTAATTTCGTTCTGTAGGAACGGGGCCTGCCTATATGGCTTTACATATATGGGGTCCTCGTTCTTAGTCCGTATGTTATGTTTAACCTGATTCGTGAAAGTCAAAGGAATTTGGTCACAGTAAAATATATCCTTATATTCATTGCAAAGTCTGTAAATTTTTTCACGTTCTTCGTCGTTCGTATGGTCTAGTCTGAGTTTACTTAAGTTTTCTTCTAGTAAATTATTAGTTTCTAAATCAGCAACATTCTTTGTAAAATTTAAATTGCATTCAGTACTTTCATATTTTGTCACTGTAAAGGGTTCTTTAATAGTCAATCGTTTAGCGTGTTCTGATGTATTTTGAATAACGGTCGATGCATGTCCGTTTATACAATTTACTATTGCACTAGGCATACGAAGACCGTTCTCAAATTCTTGATAGTCAAGGATAGCTTCGCCTGAGTGTTGATTAACTGGTAATTTAATTCTTTTCTCCGATCGGGGTGGTATGTCGATAGCATAATTAAGATTGTTATTAATTATTGGAATGCATGTAGTATCGGTTTTTAAAATTTGGTTTTTTAAATCAATAATCGCGCCTAGTTGTTGCAAAAGGTCATTTCCTATAAGTCCATCATACTTTGGGTCAACGTCATATAATAAAAACCTGTGCCAATCGTCACTAACGAAAGTAGGTAAGAGGGGGATGTCTATTACTTCATCATGACTACTAGTCGCATGAGTGCTAATCACACTAAATGGTTGGTATTGAATAAATTCACCGTAATATTGATATGCTTTTCGAGGACTTATAAATGATCGCATACTACCAGTATCAATCATCATTTTCGCGTCAATTTCTTCTAAGTAAATATATGGGTGTTTCAATGCTAAGTCACAATTTATTTCTATGACTTCTTGCTCGTTGAGGCCGTTTCGCAAAAATCCACTGCCTGAGATTCGTCAGTCTGTTCTAATGCGTCATACTGCATGTCGTTATACTCTAAATAATTATCGTCTTTACAAAAATTTACGTCATTTTCATTACCATAACCATAATTGTCAGTATAGTAGTTTTCATAATTATATTGATCGTATTCGTCATTGTTCATGGTCAATTCATTCAACTTAAAACCTTGTTGTGGTACCTGTGGTCTAGGAGGCACTGTCCTCATAGTTACGTCACTAGATTCCAATTGAGGCTTTTGTCCTTGATTGAGATTATGTCCTACTTGGGCTGACCGATTACCAAATTGTTGAGGTGGTTTATAACCAAATTGTTGTGGAGGCTTGTAACCAAATTGTTGTGGTGGCCTATAGCCGAACTGTTGTGGTGGCCTATAGCCAAACTGCTGTGGTGGTTTATAGCCGAACTGTTGTGGCTGAAGGCCAAATTGTGGGCGGACCGTACCGAACATCTGTGGTTGACCTTGGCCTTGAACTTGAGGCATCCTAATTTGAGAATTTTGAGGTATACCAAAATTAAATTTAGGCGGTGTGTTATTATTATTATGTAAGATGGGTGGTCTGTATCCAGATGGTTGAGTCATCAATGGCCTTGAACCTGAGCTAGTTATTTGACTGCTACCATGAATACGGTTTCTCATATTATATTGTTCTAAGAAATTAACTTCCTCGAGCACGACGCTCAATGCTGCTTCTAACGTCGCGGGTGCCTTAAGCCTTACAACTCTAACCATATTCTCAGGAAGATTGTACAAAAACACATTCAAGGCCGTGTTGTTATAGATGATCGACTTAGCGCGCTTTAAATCTTTATCTTCGATTGTATTTACTTTTGACATTAATAAGGACCGAACACACTGGATCCGATTACAAAAATCCAAATAACCTTCACCTGATTTAATTTTTAACGATTCTAGTTCTATATTTATGCACGCTTCACTACGCGGGTCTCCAAAGTGTTGGGTAAGCAGTGCCTTAAGCTCGGACCAAGTCGTAACATCTTCGCGTTCTGATAAGAGTGCAGCTGCGTTCTCTTTAAGTCTACTCGTTAATATGTTGAAGACGTATAAATTTTGTTCCTCATTTCCCTTAAAACGGTCAATAACATATTGACATTTCCGCAAATATAAATTTAATTGTCTTTTATCACCACTAAATAATGGTACCAATTGAATAACTTCCTTAGGAACTTGTTCGATCGTCATGATTACAGACTAATGAACGATTCAGAGAAGGCAACTAACACTCACTTTTACACAAACTTATAAATTAACACACACAAAAATAAAACAATAAGAGCACAAAAATAGTTTTGGAAAAAGGAGTAAATTTAATTTTAACATAAAATTTTGCAAAATTAAATTATTTTGTATAAAAACTTTATTTATATTTTATGTAAAAGTTTACTATTAAATTTTAACACTAATTCAATTTTATTAAAACTTCAATAAAAGTTACTTATCATTAATACATGAAAAATACAGGAGGATTAGGGGAACAAAGGATTGGCGAAAAGTTTTACTCACCAACCGACCGCTACTCCCATACTCGGCTTTTCTTCACCACTCGTATATATCAAAGAGAATATTTGTTTGGTTCGACGGATTTACTCTTAAATCGCGGTTTTTTGTGATTTTCTAGACGAATTTGGACGTCATATACAGAAAAATCGGAAAACGCTTTAAATTTGAGAAAATCCGATCCGGCTGCGCCACTCTTGATTTCGGAGCGTAAAAGAATATTTTTAAAAACTAATTAAAATTTAATAAATGAAAATACGTGTTTGTCGATTTAGAGACAACTATATTCTAAAAATAAAATACACGGTGGCCGGGCTCATCCGGTACAACGGACAGCTGAGCTTGCATTTATCAGTGAATAACAATTCTTAGAACTAAGAAGTACAATGTAAGCAGAAATTATATTAGAGACTTAATCTAAGGCTGAAGGATGGGGTGCAACCATAACTACTTTTTATTTAATATTTACAAGCAGGAAAAAGAGCAACAACATTTGATAGTTCAATCAAAAGAGTTTGCATGATAAAACTTATGAGTTCACAAAATAACCGGTACAGCGGAAATGAGCGCTGGATTTTTTGAACACTGTGAACAAAAAAAAAGGTAAGATACATATGTGTCTGTGTGTGTACTTTTAACCGGTCTGTAGAAGAACACAATAAAATGGTATAACAGAAGTCCAACGCACAAGAACGCAAAATAAGAAGCAGTAAAAGGCGCTTTAATGTTATAGGTTAAGAAAAAGACCGATGTAGAAAGCCTATTTTTTAAACTTTTCTCTCCACATTAGAGTAATAAAAAAAATGTTGTTATGTCATTCTTTGTTTAGTGAAAACTTTGATTAGCAGTAGGAACCTATTTACTTAAATTCTCTCAAGATTTCAACGATTCTTTTTTAAAAAAATACGTTTTATTAAACTCTCAATCACCGTAATTATGGACACAATAGATAAGACAATTAAGTGTCGTCCTGGGACGACGGGTGGTACGCAACCTGTAAAGCTCTAGGGAATTAGTTAATATCTGTATTACAATAATAAATTACAAATTGACAGCAGAAATTAAGATCGCAAAACGAAATCGTTGCGTAAGTCAGCCGGCCCGTACTGTTCGGGCCGTTTGTTTTTTTTTTGTTTCCTTTTGTCCTTAAGCGATCAAGTCCTGTCCAAAGTTCTGTTTTTCAAAATCTAAATTTGAATTTTTTATGATTAATAATTATGTTCATGAATTGGCTATGTATTGTAACACAGAAAAGTCAATCGGAGAACAACTATACAGGATTACTGGTCACAATCCCGTCACAGGGTTGTAGGACAGTTATTTTTTATCTAATAACCCAGTAACGCCTCACTTTTGCATACATTAGTACTATTAATAGATAGTCAATAACACGTCCTACAACCCTGCCACAGGATCGTGACCAATAACCGGTAACCCTGTATAATATGCAGAGACTAATTAATAGTTCGACTATAATTGTACAGAGACTCGATCCCACATTCAAACCGACTACACAGTTTTGTGCGGCAAATCCACATTTGTATTTGTTAGTAAATAAATAAATAATACGTGTTTGACTAACGTTTGGTCGAAAGAATGATTAACTGAATAACAATTTGTTCGAACAATAATCGATTCGGATTTGTTCGATCGGTTAATAATTCTTTCGACCATACGTTAATCGAACACGTATCTTTCGAAATAAAGTTTCGAACCCTGACATATCGTACATTATTGAAAGTGGAACTTCTGTACCTATTTTGTAATCTATGGTGGAAATGACGCAAAAAGGTTGGCTCCAAAATAAAATACAGTTATGAAAGTATACGCCTGTTTGTTTCGTGAGCACATAAGGGCAGAATAATGGTTTAAATAATATAGGTTAACTGATTAAATCGGTACCTTCATCATTTTTATGAACCAGTAAAAACTGCCATAACCTTTTATCTATGATAAAATGAATATACGATTTTAATCAGAGTAATCGAGTTGGAGGAGTCTTTACAAAAAATGTATCCAAAAATATGTTCATTGTTTATTTTAAAAGGAAATCGAAGAATCGTATTTTTCCTTTCCATAGTAAACGACAGTCTTGAACTTGGAAATCAGATTCTCGTATCAACTACCTTTAAAATTTATAATATTATTCTATAACGGTTTCTATATCCCAAACTGCACTAAGGCAGCTTGAGCGGAAACAATTTTTATCAACTTTTGGACATAAACAGAAACCGCTTTACATTTAAATTATCTCTCAATTTCAATCGCTAAAAACCAATAGTTATAAAACTTTTTTTTAAATTCTCCGACATTTGAATGGCTAAAGTATTTATCATCAAACATAGCTAAGAACCATCCCAATAAAACCACCTTTCAAACAAACAAAAACCTTAAAATCTGTTCATCCGTTTGAGAGTACGTTGCCACAGACAGACACACAAACAGCCAAACGATTCAAACTTATAACACCCCTCTTTTCGCTTCAGTTAAAAATAGGCAACACACACTATGCTTATACTATAGTTTCGATTAAAAAAGCCTGTCCTACGCACCCATAATAGGTTACAGGCCGTGCTATGAAAACAATCGAGTAAGACAAGATGAACTAGTTTGTCGAGTTGTCCCAAGATTACCTTCTACTCCACTTATAAGGTAACTAGTCAAACTATTAAGGATTAATAAGAAACTAGATTATGCAGCTACAAGTATGTGTCTGCGATATTTTCTCTCATGCAGTGTGAGAGTATCGAAATAAGGAGATATATTGTGAGACTTTTTACGCTGCCTTTGGGAAAAGCTTATAATAATATTTATGATTATTTACGGTTTACTCACGTGTATTTTTCGGTCTATCTACTACTAGTCGGGCAATCCCGAAAAATACACGTGAGTAAACCGTAAATAATCATAAATATGAATGTGTCTTATAATAATATGTTGAGCAACCATGTACATTCACGTTTAGTCACGTTTAATACACGTAGCGAAATTTAAAAGCGATTTCCATACAATTAGAATTATGAACACACACTTTCTGCGAATACATACGAATTATGGTTTCGAATATTTAATAATTAGGTCCAACAAATTATTTTTAAAAAGAAATTCGCTTTTAAGTTTGTTATATGTTACCGGCAATCAGTGTAATCCGGTATTCTATACAATACCTAGGCAATGTATAGAATGCCTAATGTAATGTATGAAATATTATTTATTTTATACTTTGCCTAGGCATTCTACCTACAATACCAAATGCGCAGCCGGTAATGTGTGAAAAAGACGAGAGCAGCGAAGGGGAAGACGTGCGAGCAGGCAGTAAACTCCACGCAAGGCACAATAAAAACAAATGAAAAACTTAAGAAGATGTTTGTAAGGTTGTCTGGGTTTCCAAAGGAGAGTCGACGGAGCCCGCTGTGCGGGGCCCCTATTTCTGTCTGCAGGGTTTAAAGTAACCTAACACGAAGGGAATGACGAGGGCTTCGTTCGCTCAAACCTAACCTATCCGTGTCGGGGTGCCCCAAATTAATGACCAAATCTATTTACTTCACACATTGCCGGCGGACCAGCAGGTATTCTATACAATCCCTAGGAAATGTATACATTACCTAGGCAAAGTATGTAATGGACAATAATATTCATTATATTTCATACATTGCCTGGACACCCCAGGTATTCTATACATTGCCTAGGTATTGTATAGAATACCTGAATTATACACATTGCCGATAACATATACATATTATTTACATGTGACTTTATTAGGAAAACTTACCAGTAAACGTATACAAGGTGGTAATTTGAGTCTACAGTACCTGCGAATGCAGATCGAAATATTTTCAAAAATTATGCAGACTCTTAGGAACATTTTCTTGTAGTAACAACGATTAAGGTAGCTGCCCTTATACTACCCATCTCAAATAAGTTTTTTGTGATTCTAGTACTTTTCTAGTACCTACTCTAAACTCAGTTGGTCCGAAAGAGTCTTTTGATCCCTATGGGAAATAGGATCGATTGGCATCATAAAATATTTTATGAAAATGCCCTTTTTTCTGTTATTTTTTTCAAAAACGGTAAATGCAGAGTAAAATATAATCAAAAAATATGACCAGTCTCCTAAAAACGTTTTTCTGTAGCTACAAAGGTTAATGTAGCTGCCCTTACTACCCCATCTCAAATTAGTATTCTGTATAGAACAGAAAACACTATAAACACTTTTTTTTTAATTCCCAGATAACCTTACGCAAAGAAAAGACAAGGCACTCGAGAGTATTAAATCGACGTAATTGTTTAACTTAACAATGCCTATGAAATCGGTAAACATCCCATTCCTTCCCACGGGCGTGAAATAGTCGATTATCTCGATTATCGATAAACAGTTGTCTCAACTCGGTTCAGCGACTCGACTATGTAGATTACGATTTTACGAGTCGCTCTATTTATTCCGTTTAGATTTTTAAATGTTTATGGTATGGTCATTTGCATTAAGTTCGTTCTGCAGCTATTAAGTATGGCTTTTAAAGCTGTGGCGAGTGGCGGAGACGTGGCGATGACGTGGCGCCACGTCTATGTTACCTCCATGTCAATGTACAATTAATATTACCTTTTGCTTTGTATAGACTCAATTAATTTATTCACTTGACAGACAGATATGTGTTGCTGGGGAGTTTGTTGCGTCGTTTCTTCTTCACAGCAAAAACACTAGGAAGCGGTGAAGGGATTGCGCTTTTTGGGGCTGTCTTTTATGTATCTAATTTTGACGTTCAAAAAGAATTAAGTAATTCTAGTCTTTTGAATAAATAAGTTTTGAAGTTTGAAATTTGTCATGCGTCAATTTACGCGATATATGTTTATGGAGGAGACATGTGTCTGCGCCACGTCGCCGCCACGTCTACGCCACTCGCTGCCACGTCTACGCCACTCGCTACTGCTATATGACTTCTGATGCGTTGCCGACCTTAGAGATATAGTTGAAAGTGTCATGTGCGTCTAATTTCACAAGGACCCTGCAAATGGGAACACATCAATGCATCTACTTACAACGCACTGTCAGTCGCTCTATACATGCGGTTTATGGGTCAACTACACGCAGAGGGCATACAGCACCCTGCGCGTACAATACAATAATGCAGACTGCAGTGCTTCCGTTATGTTCGCAGAGGTGAGAGTAGATGGCTTTCACGCCATCATGCGCAAGCGTGCGCTTCCATTATGCGCAGGGTACGCGCCAGCCCCAACAGCATCCAAATTATAGCTGATAGGTGGGACAGCCCCATACTGGGACATTGGATACGCCTACATGCCACTGTGGCGTATTAATTAAAAGTTTGTATTGTTTTTCTGGTAGATGTAAGTACTAACACTAGTTTCTATGTCGCGTGTATACTAACCAAATGGATTATTGAGTCTGAAATAAAAGATTTTTATTTTTTTATTATTAATGCAACTTGGCGGCGGAAATTCACTAGTTTCTATGTCGCGTGTATACTAACCAAATGGATTATTGAGTCTGAAATAAAAGATTTTAATTTTTTTATTATTAATGCAACTTGGCGGCGGAAATAGGTATGGTAGTAATAATTTCCTGGTCTCGTGTAGTGCTGGACTTAAAGAATAGCACTACCCTATCTCTTCCCGTGAGTGTCGTAAAAGTCAACTAAGGGATTCACTAGAGGATGGGCAGCAGCGTTCTCTGAGTACTTTAACAACCATACTGCGATCGCCAACCCGCCTGCCAAGCGTGGCGATTATGGCAAACCCCCCCAACGTGGAGTGGCGATGCTTGGGGAAGGCTTATGTCCGGCAGTGGACGTCTTTCGGCTGAATGATGATGATGATGATGTGGATGACTTCCCTGGCTGGGCAAACAATAAGGAAATCGACTACTCTAAAAAAAATATGTAATAACGTATCAAGTGACCTACTCCGAAAATCGAACTACGAAGTCTGACAGTTCGCACGTTTTCCAACCACGAAAATGTTTCGGATCCCACGATCGATTCGATGTTCGTGACATTTTGTCTTTCTGTCACCCTACTCCCTAATGTTAATTGACATCTAGTAGTTCGTTGTTTGACAATACTTTGATCGTATATTTATTATAAGTTTGATGTTCGTCGTTTCGTTTCGATCCAAAACTTCGTCATTCGTTTTTCGGAGTAGCCCCCCCCCCCCCCCCCGAGTAACCGGACTATACAGGGTGTAAACAAATTCATGTTATTCCTTCACACCACGTGATCTACTGGTGACACTGATTGACCCTGCATAGGTTTTTTTGCAAAATAAACAAAAAAGTTTTCAAAAAATGAACCATTGGATTCTGTATCTGAGTTATTTTAGCGTCCCAAGTTAACTGACTGCTTGGAGCGATATCGCGCTAGTCGTGCCTATCAGCTGTGTCGCCGTGCGTTCATTACTTTATGCATCGAAATTTTCAATGAGAGTTTTTTGTTTTTGAAAATAAAAGTTTTTTTTTATTTTTATCAATTTAAATCCCGTGCGGAATTAATCTATACCATTAATAGGTTTGAAGGAATTACACGAATTCGTTGGCACCCTGTACTTTTTAATTTAATTTTTCTCTGCTATGTAAGTAAGCAATCGGCATTTGTACGACATCTGTACTTCCAAGTTAATAAGATATTGACATCGAACTTAAAAGACTTCCCTTTGGTAAATAGATCTAATATACAGGTAATACTGTGAAGGTAAATGTTGGCCTGGTATTTAAAGAAATATGTCGAGTGATTTTACTTGAGGTTTACCATTTAGGTCAAGTTGGAATCACGAAGAGAAATAAGTTGCAAGGGAGTTTATTTTATAAGATCATTATAGTCAGCTCGTTTTAATAATAATGTGCTGTGATGAAAAAATTAACTGTGTTGAATTATCATAGTAATCTGCCGGACAAACGGATTGGTCACCCGGTCAACAGTCGGCCGGAGCTTCTTTTTTTTCATTTTCCAAAAATATATGTACATCTCTAAGACGTAATATTATTAAATGCCTATCCCTAATTTTGTATTGTATTAAATTTAAGTGTGTATTTACTTACCTTTTAAAACGTAAAAAGTAAAGTCATTTATATTACCATAGTCGAAAAAAATATAGTTACCTATTAATAATAACAGTTGTAAAACTAAAAAAAACGAAGCATCACACCACTAGTAATAGAAATAGGAATACCATGATTCGAATTGGTTCTCTTCAAAATGGTGCAGATTGTGCTTGCTATCGGGCCTGCGCCCAATATCGGGACGGCATGGCATAGGATTTATTGAATTAAAATAATTTTAAACCTTATTTTTATAACTTTAGCACTTGTATTTGCTTAAGCTTAACATACCGCGGATATACCGCGGGATGCTTCGTCGTTCCGCGGCATGCAGAAGCATCCTGCGGTACGACGTGGTATGCCGCGGGATTATTCTGTGTGCGGCGTGCCGCATGCCACAGGATGATTCGGAATGCCGAAGCGCGCCGTGCCACGCCATGTCACACCGTGTACACACACAAAATGCGGATATAAAAAACTCGTACCGAATTCGGATATTGCTTTACGCACTGCATCCAATCCGAATCCGTGAAAATACCGATCTAGAGTAAAAATCTCGGACCGAATTCGGATGTTGCTTATGCACTATTCCGATCTCTGATTCAAATTCAAACAATTTGGGGGCCATCTTTGGCATATCCGTTTGGCGTCTGATTTGAATCCGAGGTAATGCGAAAGCGTTCATACAAACAGTACCTACTACGGCTACTTCGATCCGTCAATTGTTCTTCCGAATTAGAAACTCACGGATGACGGATAGAAATCGGATGACGGATGCCGGATGTAGTGCGTAAACTACCATACAAATAGTTCTATGGCTACTTCGGAACGTATTTTCACGGATTCGGATTGGATGCAGTGCGTAACCGCTGTAACGGTCAATCAAGATGTGCTGAAACTCTCCTTGAAGAAATGGTTCAAAATATATTCATGCCTTATTGGACAACTTTTGTCTCATGTTATCTGAAATGGTGTATAATGTTATCTCTTTTACTTACCAACTAGTACTTTAATATTCTTCTCCTTATTTTAATATTCCACGTCTTTCCAAGTCCCAAACCACGGAAGATCATTTATAACAATATTTCACATAATTTATCTTCAAAACCAACAAAAACAGCATTCCATTAATCTACATAATACATCGTTCCTGTTCTCAAAGGGACAATGTACTAGCTGATTTGAGTAAAACGTATTGTGTGAAGCATTTTAATAAACGTTAATTGACTATTCCTGCGTGACACATAGGGATAATTTGTTGAAATGTGTCTCTTGTTTAGTGTGATGTTTATGTTTCTTTTTGGTTATAACCATCACACCAATTTTCACAAAAGAGGTAGGCAGAGAGGTACAGTCATCAGCAACAGTTGATGACTTATTCCATTATCATTGCATGTTATGATTTAATAATAATAATTTATTTTCAGAAAAAAGGTTTGGTTACAGAAAAGGAAGCAACGTTGGTTCCTGTACTAATGATGAACATTGTATCACAGGTACCTGCGCCTTCCACAGTATAGGTACAATAAAAGCATGAACGATGGTCTTGAAATTATTTGAAAATTTTAATAATACTATACATACCCGTTCACACGTTTGTTGCCCCCTTCGCCTATATACTGGCAGCTTTTCAGGGGGCCCAGCTAATAAGCTGGCGAGTCACCGTCTGCCAACACAATTCAATTTTAAATTTGAAAGGCAGACGCCGTTTTCTTCCGGCAATAGAAGTTATCCAGTCCACTTAACACCCCTTCCCATAGACCAGATATTTTTCACCATAATTTACAATAGTCTTGCACCCACCCGGGACGATCCATGACTGTACAGTAGTAGTGCAGCCGTGGATAGTCCCCAGTTGGTGCCCCACTCCATTTTAGATTAAAGTTCTCAAAGGGGTCTCTGTGCGTTGGACCTATGTCCCCCGTATAGGCAAAGGACCGGACATCTTCCGCACGAAAGATGAGCCGTGATTCCAAAGAGATACTATACAAACTACATTTTTTTGTGTTTTCTATTTTGTATGAATGAATGAATGAATGAATGATTTATTTACTTAAAATTTCTTAACGCTAAGTACTTTGCCCCACAAAACTGCTTACGCAGTTCTGTGGGGCCGCAATTGTAACATCTTTTAGTAATTGATTTACGTCCTTTATCGGCAGTTGACGAGCTTGAAGTCGAAGAATTATGTTGTCGAATGGTATTTCTCTTATCAATTCTCTTTCTTAAATCGCTATAGGAATCTAATTTGGCACGGAATTCCTTTATATTTTTGGCGCCATACAATATAGCTTTATTCGTTTCAGAATCACGGATGCCATCAATAACATATTCCAGTATACAATATAATATTACTAAAAATCAAGTTAACATTCATAAAACACTTTTGAAACTTTGTTCAATCATCATTTAGTTTTGATGTTTGACTATACAGAAGCGTGGTTACGCCTCTGTGCGGTGGCTATATTGCCCCACGTTTTTGAAGTCTGGGCTATATGTATAACTCGTAATAAGCCCAATTACTGTCCCACTGCTGGACACGAACCTCTTATCAGAATGAGGCTTAGACCTTAGTTCATCACGCTGACTTGGTGTGGTTTGGCGGACTATTCACATCAGAGAGAACTTTTTGGAGCCCTCTCAGGTGTGTAGGTTTCCTCTTGCCTCAGTATGTTTTCCTTTAAAAACTCATTTGATAAAGTTCAAATTCTGACACCATACTCATAATTATGTATAACTAGAGGTCGCTCGCGGCTTCGTCCGCGTGGATGTCGTTTATCGCGTATTCCGTATTTATCAAGATTAAAGTAGGTACCCTATGTCCTTCTCCAGGTTCCAGACTATCTCTGTAGCAAGTTTCATGACAATCGGTTCAGCGGTTTAGGCATGAAAGCGTAACAGATAGATAGACCGAGTTACTCTCGCATTTATAATATTACTAGGAATTGCAAGAAGAAACAAGGTAGTCCTATTTTGGCTTAAGACCACATAACAGTTAGTAAATGAAGTTACACAATATCTACACGGCAATTTACCTGACAAATGATAATTTCGACATTGTCACCAAGTCGTGACAAGACATCAAACGATGTGTAAGACTGTATCACTAATATACCATACGTGAACATCTATTTCAAACCTATAATCATTCATACAAATACAGTAACAAAACCGGACCGGTTTTTAAACGATTGTCACTTGACAACACATGAGTGGCCAGTATTTCTTGGCAGTTCTTGGCGGCGCTGCTTACAAAGACATGCATCAAAAACTCGTCAACTTTAGTACATTTGAATTTAGTTCCCAATTTCGTCACGTGTCAAGATATATTGGGTATCTCTAGAGGTAAAACAAGCACCAATTAACGGACTTTCTCTCGTCTCTTGTCTCTGGTATATCGTTTTCCTGTCAAGGTTTGACGTTTTGTGATAATAGATGGCAGTACGTCAACGTGGGGACATTTTTTTTTGTTTGTTAATTTATTGTTTTTTAAAGCTGGAGTTTATTCTTTTGTTTCAGATGATATTGACGTAGAGCATACTACATTGGTATAAAGAATTACAAATATTAGTCTGCTGTGTAAGGAGACTTTATACACTGTAGGCTACTGCCTCACCCACTAACCAAATATCAAAATTCTTAAAGAAAATATTTGCCACAAATGACTTATGTACGATTTCTACCAACCGGGCCACGCAGTCGCAGCAGATGCTCGAGCACGCGCCCGCAGCCGACCGCGTCCGGCCGACGTCTACAATCTGCTGGAACCCGGGCGCATGCGCGCGCGTTCTCGTGTATCCGCTATCGCAGCATTCGCAGCCAGTTTCTAGCTGCGGTGTGGCCGAGCGGAGCCGATCGGACGCGACGACAGCCGAGCGCCGCCGTCCACGTACTCGAGCAGCCGACCGGCTGCCGCGGCATACGCGCGGATCTAACAGAGTTCCAAGCAGTGTAATTTCCATGCAAACATGAAACTTAAATATCGTATAGTAGCCTGAATTTTCTTTAGCACAGTGTGAAATGCGCTCCGGCGCGCTCCAGCGCGGCCTGTTTGGTGGAAATCGTTCATTACTTATTCTGGAAACAATAGCAGATTTAATTATAATGATGAGTTAATGGATTTTTACACCTAAATATGATAGCTACTTGGTGCCAAAGTAAAATATATTCCTCTTACCAAGACCAGCATTCTAATTGCAACACGCTCGTAATCACTATGCTTTTGATTTTGACAGGAAAACAATTTCCATAGAAACGTATGTATTAACAATTCGACTTCTCCACAACTGTGTACCACACAATGAACATTATTGTATTGTCAAAATCAAAGCCATAGCGATGACAAGTGCGTTGCGTAATTAGGATGCTGTCTCCAAAAGTAGGTGTCTAGGAGGCTATCAAATTAGAAAAACGAGCGCAATAATGGGTGATGTCCTTTTTTATGCGAGTGTTTTCGTTCACCTATCTATCTATTTGCAAAGTGTGTTTATGTAGGAATATTCCTTTTCATTGCAGCGGTCCACGCGGTGGTCCATGTGAATGTACACAGTGTGTACACAGTGATTGTTTACGGGCTGACAATTATAACGACTTTTTTGATACCCCAACTTTTTTAATATAATTTTCCGATTGCTAAACTGAATTTCAGCCAAAAACCATTTTGACCGGAATTGTAACGGAAAAACATTTTAGAGCAAAATTGTGTTGTCGTGCTGTGTTCAAAATATTCCCAGAAATCTAATACTGACGCTAAAAACTGTAGTGCTGTTAATAAAACTATCACGATAGCTCGCTATGCGACAATTCAATTAGAGGTCCGGTGACGCAACGGAATGTGTTTTTTTTTTATAAATATTTATCTAACTCACCAGGCTTTCGGGAAAATAGAACTCTAAATGGAATCGATACTGAGGCTCAACTGACTGTAACTATTCATACGAGGACAGTATTTTTGCAATTATCATAATCACCATCATCATCATTCAGCCGTAAGACGTCTGTGGGCGGAGCATATTGCTAGCATAAAGGCTCTTACACACCACGTTTTTTTCAGGCGCTGTCGACGCGCATCGCTCGCTACTATAACGCGCTGCAAACGCGATGTTAAAATCGCAACCAATTTACGTATTCACACGTTCATAAAATTGTACCTATGCAGACGACGACATTTTCGCGAGCTGTCGACGCGCTCGTGGCGCGGAGTTACATCGATACCGATGCGCTGGCACAGCGCGTCTCTTTAGCTGCAAACACATACGTACAGTGCGTTTTAATCGGTCGGAATTGCTCACGCGCGTCTGTAGCGCTATACATGCTCCGTCGCTCGTGTGCTACACGCGTTTTACTTTGGAAGGAGAGTTGCTCTCGCGCGTCTGTAGCGCGTTTCTCGTGAGTTTGCAGTGATGCAAGCGCAAGTAATCTGCCTATTTCAAGTTTAACAGCGCCGACAACGCGCGATAGCGAAACGCGCGTCGACGGCGCCTGAAAAAAACGTGGTGTGTAAGAGCTCTAACGGATAGCCGATGCCCGAAAGGTTCTGGAGTGGCAACCGCGTACCGGAAGGCACAGCGTGGGTAGGCCCCTCTCAAGGTGAACCGACGACCTGGTGAAGATCGCGGGAATCCGCTAGATGTGAGACGCACGAGACTATTGATGTGGCGATGCTTGGGGTAGGCCTATGCCAGCAATCTACGTCTTTCTGCTGAATTATTATAACAATAATCGTTTGTTGCCCCCTTCGCCTATGTACTGGCGGCTTGTCAGGGGGCCTAGCTAGTGAGCTGGCGAGTCACCGTCTGTCAACACATTTTAATGGTAAATTTGAAAGGCAGACGCCGTTTTCTTCCGGCAATAGAAGTTAACCAGTCCACTAAACACCTGCTTGTTAGACCATATATTTTTTTACCATATTTTACAATAGTTTTGCACTCACCTGGGACGGTCCATGACTGTACTCCAATAGTGCAGCCGTGGATAGTAAAGTTCTCAAAGGGGCCTGTGCGCGTTGGACCTGTGTCCCCCGTATGCCTTCCAAAGGACCGGACATCTTCCGCACGGAAGATGAGCCGTGATTCCCAAAGAGATATATATTATTATTATTTCAACGTACAGCTGTAGCAGCTGGACATCCACAGTGTGATTTGTGCCGAAGAAAAGCCCATACTTTCTCCAGTTTTCCTTCAGTATCCTAAAGGTAGTTCGATCAAAGCAAAAAACCGAGACGCGATACAGAGACAAGAGACCGAAACCGCTACCAGACCAGACTTTAAGCTTTCATATTGTTCTATACGTTGCCTTACATTGTTACACTAGCATAGTTTAATACCACGATGTCTGGACTTTAAAAGAGACGTTAATCTGTTGTTTTGTTGTTTCTTCTTAGAGATAGTCATATAGAAAACGCCGTCGCCACCTAGTCTTAAAAAAACTAATATTTTATTTGTAAAAATGTCTGAATTTTTTAATTACAGAAACGAAAATCATTTATCATTTACCTAGTCGGTGACCACACAGCCGACGTTGGGAACAATTTCATTAACGTTTGTCGGACAGCCAAAAATGTTGATTGAACGGAAAAGCTTGATTCGTCAGCCAATTGCTCGTCTGCATTTTAATTGTCATATGCATTTACAAAGCGCTTAACGAGTGAGTGATTTGTGTAAAATTCCTGGTATAATTTACGTCATGTTTTTTGGTGTCGTGTTGCATGGTGATGAAGTGATCGAAGTGTGATTCATGCAGGTTAGGATTGTATGTGATGTTTATAAGTAGTAGGTAAGTAATTGCTTCAAGAACGACCACGGGATTTCTTGCTATTTGTTTGGTAAAATGCAAGTATTTTTTAGCTATTCCGACTTCAGTCGCTAGATCAGAAACTGGGACATGGGAACTATTAGGCTGCAGACACATTGAGCGTATCTTGCGTGGCTCATGTTACGCGTATGCATCGCGCTACATACAAATTCTCTTGCGTGGCCTCTTCAGGGAGCGGCCACACGATGCGGTGCGGTACCGGCGCGGCGCCTGATCGGTTCCGCTGCGGCGTAATACATACAAATTTCAATGGTATTACCACACGATGCGGTGCAGCGCCGCGCCGCACGCTCGCCGGACCAAGACGAGGAGGGCGTATGCGCCGGAGCAGCACCGCACCGTATGGCACGGCTCTCCGTCGACACATCTGCGGTCTTCGACGCCGGTGCGGCGCCGCACCGCACCGCGTGGCTCTTGCGGCGCCACGTGCGACGTGTGCACGCTGATGCAGCAAAATGGTCGCTGGGCGGGGGCGCACCGCACTGCACCGCACCGTGTGGCTTCTCCCTCACGCATATTTTTTACGTCGTTACACCGAGCTTAACAGGGCCTAGAAAATTCGTGCGCGCGCATTACTGCGCAATATACGCTAGGTGTGTTTTGGCTCTTAGTGTTTACTAAATATGGTACACACCGGGGCCCAGTTCTACAAACGAAATTGTTGCTAAACCGCAAACGAAGCACAATCGTCAGTTAGGTAGTTTTCGTTTACAAAAACTGTGAAAAGACTTGGTTTTATTTTTTGTTGTCAAACAATTTGACAGTTTTTGTAAACGAAAACAGTCGATTCGGTTGCAATTTATCAATGTTTTTATATTAGTAGAGTTGGCCCTGGGCTACGCCTTCAGAATTTTTCGATGTTGTCGAACGATTCGGTTTTTTATCTCATTTTCTTTCGTTACCATAGATGATAATTAAGCGAATCAGTCAACAATTGACTTATTAAAACGTTTTGAATCAGAAAAGGGGCGGTACCAATAGAAGTTTGATTAGCAATTTTCGATTTATATGTCGCGGTTGCCCAAAGTTTACAGACCCGCTTGATAAGCACTGTGTCGTGAGTTACAAATGTGACTTTTTCATTGTCATACTTCCTTATTTAATCTAAGACGCCACTGACGTACGGTGACGGAAAACTTCTTGAGAAAACCAGGGGCCCAATTCTCCTAAAATAAATCTTGATAAATCACAACCGAACCAAGGCCGAACCGTTCATTCAGACAGTTCTCAATTTCAAAAGCTATCAAATTGTTTGACACAAAAAACAAAATCAATAATTTTGAAAGTTTTCTAAAACAAAAACTGACTGACGGTTGTGGTTCGATTGCGTTTGGCAACAATTTATTTTAGGAGAATTAGGCCCCTGGACTTAAAGTCTCAAGTTCTGTAATTATAGACACAATAGATAAACAATGGCACTGACGATCCGGTTCGTCGATCGGGCCGCTAGCGGTTGGTCTGACATCATCAACCCGCAATGAGCAAGCGTGGCGATCAATGCTCGTTCCTTCTATGTATGAGAAGAGGCCTTTGCCCAGCTGTGGGATAGTTAAAGGCTAATATTTATTTATATGTCTATAATGACATTATCGTGGACTCGAGCAATTACCCATAGAAATTGAGTCCTCAAACGATTTTATTACAAATAAACTAAAACAATTTATATTCAAATAATTCGAATTTGATATTCTCTTATTACATCGTCGACATCCTTATTATAACCAATGCTCAAAATCGACCGCTAAATATCCAATAAGATTATAGTTTTAATACAATGAACCTGGATCTACTAAAAAACTTATTTTTATCGTTATCGTTAAAGAAATAAGGTTTGAATTGGCATGTGGTATAGAAAATAACTTCAATAAAGTACACCTACGCACTAACAAAGTTGTCTCTACAAGTAGTTGAAACGATAATAGAATTACGGATGACCATTTATAGTTGGTCTATCACGGATCATAGACTACGTGAGTTTTGTATCAGTTTTGGAAGCTTGCAGAGTTCTAAATAAGATGGAAGTTTTATAAGTATGGTTGGGCATTATGGAAGTAAGAAATTCTTCGTTTTTGGAAAATTTGTATTACTACAACATTAATGTTAAAGGTCAATCTATTGTGTTTTCGAAATGCGTAGTATTTTATATTGTTTATTTTGTAGTACGTCCATGAAGTTCTGTTTTGTTGGTAACCTTCGTTTTGTTATGGTAAAATAGGTGTAACGTGTATTCTTATCAAGAATAAAGGTAATTTTAACACCTACGTGTTTTATTTGTGTATTTTTCCACAGTTTTATGAATAGATTTTTAGTTTCGGTGAACCCGGATTAAAGTTATGACAATATAAACGTCAGTTTAACCATACGTAATTGCAATTATGTTAGAATCAGCTTCCAGTCTAACCTGGGGGCCTACTCCCTAAGTCCGTCAACGAAGTTAGTTGCCCGTCCGAAAGTAAACCGAATCGTAGGAGTGAACAAAACAAGTGCCAAGTTCAACTTTTCGGACGGGCAAAAACACGTCGGTAGTAGGGACAACTGTCAAATCGTGTTGTCATTCATTCTTAGTTCGGGCCCCGAAATAATCGTATGTCCGTAGGTGATAGGGAGTAGCAAACGCTCGTAAATAAGGCTGAAACCACGGACTTTGTGCTTAGGGAGTAGACCCCCAGATGCGGCTGAATACCAGTATTTTACACGGAGTGACCGCCATCAGACCTTCGCAACCCAGTTACCAGGCAATGGTGCCGATTCTGATACGGACAAACTAAACTTAATTTAGACTATTGCCATCTTTTTCACTCTTATAAAATAAAAAAGAGACATACGTAAACAAGAGCTGTCAAATTTAGTTGAACTAAAAGTTCCTTAGCGATATTTAAAACGTGTCGACTAAAAACACGGTGAAGTTCAAGGCGTAACATAATTTTACATTTCTAACTTAGTTGTTATCTATCACCGTCCTTTTCTCGCGCTATCTGTTAGTAAAAGATAGCAATTCTCTAATTTTAGTTTAGTTGGTGAACAAGAGAATCGGCACCAATGCCGATATCCTATTAGACCGGTTGTCAGACTATCAAGCTTCTGACTATCCGTAACGACTATCATACTGCCGTGCAGGCCCTAAAACGCAGTAACAGGTTTTTTCACGTTTTTGAGTTGAATATTGAACCTTGACGGTCACGCTATAAGGAACACAGTGATATTGCCGGTTTTTAGTTGGGATGTTCTAAACGGTTAAAAAACCGAATTTGTGAAAGCAGTAACTTACTTTTGCAGGTCTAAATATGTCATAAAACTAACTAAAATACAGTAACAGCTGTTACGTCTGCCACGACTCGTCACTTTACCTATTTAAATGCAGTAAATGTCTTTATTACCACTAAAAATCTGTATTCTACACTCAAACAAATATTGACGCATATAAATTAAAACGCAGTAAGTAGGTTTTGTACCAACAGTATAAATACTGCATGGTTGATCACTAATTTATTTCAGGCGAACTACTGATTAAAACGCAGCAAAGTACTTGTATGTGGTATTTTATTTAGTCTTATTCAAGTAGGTTCTTAGAGCGAAAACCAACTAAAGTGCAGCAAAATTAAAATTCTTTCTTTTACTGCTTTTACTTTAATCGCAAATCACGTTCGAGTATGAATACTACTGTTTAAATTGCAGTATGATCATTATTCACTGCAGTCTAGTCGGTATTATTTTAAAGGTGAAAATAACTTAATGCTAATTAAATAGCAGTATGAGTAGCTGTTACTGCATTATAATTGGTAACTTGAACAATGCTACTTCATTCCACTGCAATCGAGACCATATTTTACTGCGTTCTAGTTAGGATCTGTCGCTCTCTCTCTCGGTCAATCAGTCGTGTCGAACGCTGCCGCGGAAGAAAGACGTTTGTGTCCGCGTCGTGCCGGTGGTGTAGGTAGTGAATACTGCCGTGCAGGCCCTAAAGGGCAGTATGAGAGAAAAAGCGGTTTCGAGTAAATCGCGAAAAACTTTTTAACGCTGTTTTTTTTTATATTATTCATTTGTATGGTGGATATTTTTATTGCCACGAGGACTACCTGAGAACAAAGATTATATCTACGAATAGAAATATGAATTTAGTTTATTAAGTTCTAAATAAAACGATTTTTTCCAAAATCATGGCAGTTACTGCACGCAAAAAGGTACACGTATACAGATTAAAATGCGGTAAAAATACTTGATACTGCAAAATCTTTGATTTATTTGCTACTTTGCAGAGTAATTTGCAGCATAATACCTTTTTTACTGCATTTTAATTTGTATCTTGAACTAATTGCACGTGTAGTATGTAACAAATTTTCCAACTTACGAATTATGTCCTAGGTAGGAATTTACAGAATGAAACAATTTTATGTATGTAATAAGAATAATGTTTATTTTTAACAATTTCTGCTAATATTGTTACTTATCTTTAGGCGTTTCGAGCACATGCGGCTATAAATATACTTAAGAAACAATATTAAATAGTAAGAAACTTTTTGCTTTCGCAAGAAACATGAGATCTTTTACTTAAATGGCACATGGTTTATACCTATCTAAAAATAAATCACAAAAATCTTAGATATCAAAATAACATAAAATAAATGCTCAACATTCGGTTCATGTTTACAAGGCATGCATAATCATAAAAACAATAAAATAGGGTATATGATACGCGTATCATTTACTCGGTATTATTAGGTAGCTTTGGACGACCGAGCTTGGGAACAAGCTACGCTCCCCATCCGTTTTGGGGGCCTCGGCGTCCGCAAAATTACCAGTATAAGTCTACCGGCATTCCTATCCTTGGTTCACAGTACTGAAAAATTAACCAGGAATATCTTAGCCAACTCACTGGTTAATTTTGAGGTAACGTGCTTGACCGAGGCTTTGAATGCTTGGAAAATCGCTTGCCCGAATACGGATCCGCCCGTCAACCCATTTTCCCAGAGACAGTGGGATGAGCCGCTCTGCGTTGTGATACGGAATCAACTTATAAATACGTCAATCACAACCGCTGAGCGTGCTCGCTTGCTGGCTGTGGGTGAATGGGAGTCGGACCTATGGCTTCAGGCACTTCCGTCGCCCAACACAGGTACTATGTTGGGCGACACTACTTTCCGGATCGCTACATGCCTTCGTTTGGGTGCTCCATGCAGTGCTCCGCATCGCTGCCATTGCGGTGAAGCCGTCGACAGCCTCGGACACCACGGCTTGTCTTGCAGCAGGAGTGCAGGTCGTATAGCACGGCACGCCAACTTAAATGATATTATCCGTCGTGCTCTTGTCACCGCCGGCGTTCCAGCTGTATTAGAACCCAATGGCTTGGCACGTGACGATGGTAAGAGACCAGATGGTATGTCATTGGTACCATGGAAGATGGGTAGGCCTCTGGTATGGGACGCAACGTGCGTCCCTTGCACCATCCCACCTTCTTAGCTCGGCAGGCTGTGCTGGCGCTGCTGCTGCAGCTGCGGAGGCCCTCAAGCGGCGAAAATATAATAACTTCATCAGTAATTATATTTTCGAGCCGTTTGGGGTCGAAACACTCGGGTCGAGGGGTCCGAGTGCCCGACTTCTATATAGAGAGGTTGCAAGGCGGCTGGTCGACGCTTCCCGTGACCCGAAGGCTGGCCTCTACTTTGGCCAAAGGATTAGCATTGCCATACAACGTGGCAATGCTGCCAGCCTTCTGGGCACGCTACCAGTGGACAGCGATGCGGAGGAATATTTCGATGCCTTATTTTAGTTTATAGTTTTATTACGATATATTTTTCGTTATTTGTATATTTTTGTTTGTAATTATGTAAATGTGTGTAAATAACTTTGTAATCTCTTAGGTAGGTAGGTACCAAAAACAAAAGATATAGGTAAATAACAAAACACGAATGTATCAAAAAAACCATAAGTCCTCAACATTACCCGTTTTATAAGACGGGTATTTAGTCTGAACGGCCCAAAGCGAATGGACCGCGGGCCATTCGACCGTAAACAAAAATCGTCTGCGTTTCAAAGGACCGGGTGATAAAAAGTACATCAAGTACCTACATTCGGGTGCAAAAGTTATAATAAAGGGTCATTGTTAAGTCGTGCCAACCGGTTATGAAGATAATGAAAATTCAAAATCATTTTATCACCGGTCCTTTGGAACGTAGACGATTTTTATTTACGGTCGAATGGCCCGCGGTCCATTCGCTTTGGGCCGTTCAGACTAAATACCCGTCTTTTAAAACGGGTAATGTTGAGGACTTATGGTTTGACTTTGATATTTACTTACTAGCTTCTGCCCGCGACTTCGTACGCGGATCCTGTTGCTTATGCCAGCGACAACGGGGTCATCAAAATCGAAGATCTAAAACGTCTGATGTCTCTAGAGACCTAGGAGCAGATGCGTAGATACGCTGAGAACTCAAGTGCAATTCTTTATCCGTGAACGTCTCCGACTCGCGAGACAATGCGTGACGGTCACGATCAGCGGTCAGTCACGCATCACGTTCCCCACTTGTCTCTAGAGATCTAGAAGTCGATGCGTAGATATGCTTGGAACTCAAGCGCAATTCTCTATCCGTGAACGTCTCCGACTCGCGAGACAATGTGTGACGTTCACGATCAGCGTTCAGTCATGCATCACGTTCCCCACTTGTCTCTAGAGATCTAGAAGTCGTTGCGTAGATACGCTTGGAACTCAAGCGCAATTCTCTATCCGTGAACGTCACCGACTCGCGAGATAATGTGTGACGTTCACGATCAGCGGTCAGTCACGCATCACGTTCCCCACTTGTCTCTAGAAACCTAGAAGTCGATGCGTAGATACGTTTGGAACTCAAGCGCAATTCTCTATCCGTGAACGTCTCCGACTCGCGAGACAATACGTGACGTTCACGATCAGCGGTCAGTCGCGCATCATGTTCCCCACTTGTCCCTAGAGACCTAGAAGTCGATGCGTAGATACGCTTGGAACTTAAGCGCAACTCTCTATCCGTGAACGTCTCCGACTCGCGAGACAACGCGTGACGTTCACGATCAGCGGTCAGTCGCGCATCACGTTCCCCACTTGTCTCTAGAGACCTAAAAGTCGACGCACAGATACGCTTGAAACTCAAGCGCAATTCTCAATCCGTGAACGTGTCCGACTCGCGAGACAATGCATGACGTTCACGATCAGCGGTCAGTCGCGCATCACGTTCCGCACTTGTCTCTAGAGACCTAGAAGTCGATGCGTAGATACGTTTGGAACTTAAGCGCAACTCTCTATCCGTGAACGTCTTCGACTCGCGAGACAATGCGTAACGTTCACGATCAGCGGTCAGTCGCGCATCATATTCTTCACTGGTCTCTAGAGACCTGGATGTAGATGCGTAAATACGCTGAGAACGCAGGCGTGCTTTGCGATCCGAAGAGGTTTCCACGGAGCGAGTTGCAGCCTGATGTTCTCGAACAGCATCAAGTCTCTCCGGACGCTCTTCGGTACATTCTTGGGATCTTATGATCCTCAATATTTTAGCTCCTTTGGAACATTGGGAAAGATTTGACCTCTTTCTAGGCATGGTTATAGTTTTATTGTGAAGATACCTGATCAAATAAAATCTAAGTGACTGCTCCCCTGCGTTACCGAGTAGGCTACCGTGTCACGAAATTAAACACTGAAATAAAATAAGCCCGAAGACATATTTATTAGATAAAATAAAAAAAAATGGGAATTTTGGCCAGTAGAGTCAAATTTTCAATGATATACCATTGTCATCGAAAATCAGTCCTAAAATGTTACCGCCTTCACCGCGTGGAGGTACTCCCAGCTTATGTTATTTTATAATTATATAGTGAAATTAGTGATAGCTTTGATTGCCACATCAGATGTTTCTGATCTTCGATTTTTATAAGTCAACAGGAAATGCCTATCAGACCGAACAACTTTTGCTAAGACGTCATTCCTATATTGTGTTATGGTGTAGCTGAGCTCTTGGACTTCCACAACAGATGTTTCTGATCTTCGATTTTTATAAGTCAACAGGAAATGCCCATCAGACCGAACAACTTTTGCTGAGACGTCATTCCTATATTGTGTTATGGTGTAGCTAAGCTCTTGGAGTTCCACAACAGGTGTTCCAGATCTTCGATTTTTATAAGTCAACAGAGAGTGCTCATCAGATTGAACAACTTTTGCTAAAACGTCATTCCTACATATGTTATAGTGTAGCTGGGCGCTTGGAATTCCACAACAGGTGTTCCAGATCTTCAATTTTTATACATCAACAGAGTGCTCATCAGGCTGAACAACTCTTGCTAAGACGTCATTCGTATAAGTATATGTTATAGTGTAGCTGGGCGCTTGGAATTCCACAACAGGTGTTCCAGATCTTCAATTTTTATACATCAACAGAGAGTGCTCATCAGGCTGAACAACTCTTGCTAAGACGTCATTCCTATATATGTTATAGTGTAGCTGGGCTCTTGGAGTTCCACATCAGGTCTTCCAGATCTTCAAATTTATTCTCTCAGCAGGAAATACTCATCACGTGGAACAATTTTTGCTATGGTACCATTTTTGTATCTCTTATAGTTTAGCTGGTCTGTTGCGGTTCTGCATCAGGTGTTCAAGTTTCCAAGATAAATTATAGCCTATATGTTGCCCAGACTTAATATCTATACAAAATCAAAAAAAAAAAACAAATCCGTCCAGTAGTTCCGAAGATTAGCGTGTACAAACAAACAGACACACAGACAAACAGACAGAATTTTTTTTTTGGATTCGTGCTCTTTTACTGTTTCTAAACCCCCCTCAATATTTTTTTTTTTAATATATTCAATGTACAGACACAGTTTTTTTACTGTTTTATTATATGTATAGATATCTTTTGTTTTTGGTACCTACCTACCTAATAATACCGAGTAAATGATACGCGTATCATATACCCTATTTTATTATTTTTATGATTATGCATGCCTTGTAAACATGAACCGAATGTTGAGCATTTATTTTGTTATTTTGATACCTAAGATTTTTGTGATTTATTTTTAGATAGGTATAAACCATGTGCCATTTAAGTAAAAGATCTCATGTTTCTTGCGAAAGCAAAAAGTTTCTTACTATTTAATATTGTTTCTTAAGTATATTTATAGCCGCATGCGCTCGAAACGCCTAAAGATAAGTAACAATATTAGCAGAAATTGTTAAAAAATAAACGTTATTCTTATTCCATACATAAAATTGTTTTATTCTGTAAATTCCTACCTGGGACATAATTCGTAAGTTGGAAAATTTGTTACATACTACACGTGCAATTAGTCAAGATACAAATTAAAATGCAGTAAAAAAGGTATTATGCTGCAAATTACTCTGCAAAGTAGCAAATAAATCAAAGATTTTGCAGTATCAAGTATTTTTACCGCATTTTAATCTGTATACGTGTACCTTTTTGCGTGCAGTAACTGCCATGATTTTGGAAAAAATCGTTTTATTTAGAACTTAATAAACTAAATTCATATTTCTATTCGTAGATATAATCTTTGTTCTCAGGTAGTCCTCGTGGCAATAAAAATATCCACCATACAAATGAATAATATAAAAAAAAACAGCGTCAAAAAGTTTTTCGCGATAAATCGCGAAAAACTTTTTGTAAACTCGAAACCGCTTTTTCTCTCATACTGCACTTTAGGGCCTGCACGGCAGCATAGGTATTCGTATGACACCCGTGACCGACGGCTTAACGTGCTCTCCGAGGCTCGGAGGGGTTCGTGTGTAACTAACGGTCACCCATCCATGGATTGACCGTGGTAAGCGCAGCTTAACCTTGTAAGTCAATGATTCGCGTGGTTGTTAATTAGCCAAAAGCCCCTCGTAAGAATATACAAGGTTAGTATACTAATCCGAAAGGGTGGGATGGGTACTATACCCATGATAATGAATAACTTTTGTTCTACAACTCAATAGTTAAGGAGAAACAGGTGATCAAAAATCTCAAAAAATAAGCTCTAAAATCTATCTATCCACAGTTATGGTCAGCTGTGTTTACATTTTAGGTCATATTTGGGTTTATGAATTAGAAGCACCATTTTCTGAATTTGTAACTAAATCAGGGATGAAGAATTTTTGAAAAAACTAAAATAAAAATCATTTGGCACGGAAAAAAAATTTACCGAATTTTGAAATTTTAACACTTGCTTTAAGATAGTCTTAAGTGATACTTTAAGTGATCTGCGGGTTAGTACCCCCTTTCCGACTAACCTTGTATTTAAGTAGGTATAGGTACAGACGCCAGTACATCATGCCACTACAATCTTAATAGATTTTCATCTTTATCGCGAAAGCATTAGGTTCAAGGTTGATTGGGAAAATTTGACAGTTTCGGGTGGCTTGATCTGCTGGCTGGACATAAATGATGATGAATGCCTCGTTGGTCTAGTGGTCGCAAACGCGACTGCTGAGCGTGAGGTTCGATCAGCAGGCTTACTCTCGACAGCATCGAGTTTTGAATCGAGTCGACTTAGTGTCAATTTTTACTCTTGAAATCGACATATAGAATAAACTTTAAAAAAAAGTAAAAACCGACTTCAAAGAAAAACTAAAAGGAGTAAAATAAATACCATATTATAAAATTAACAGTTTCAGAAGTCGGTGGCTTCTATTTGTTTCAGTGTATAGTTGCACCGACTTCTGAAACTGTTAATTTATGGTAATTATTTTACTCCATTTAGTTTTTCTTTGAAGTCGGTTTTTACTTTTTTTTAGAGTTTATTTTTTATTTAATACGTTTTAGTACCATAAATTTAACGACTCGCACCCCCCTCCTCTTTTCCAGTAGTCAGTTCCCAACAACAAATATAAACAAAGCAATATTAGTAATTTGAGAATTTTGCTTTGATCCGATGAGGAGTTCCGTTCCATATCTATGAAGTTCATAGTCTAATCATAACAAAATTTATATCGGACCAATCGGGAAGATTACCCTTTCGAACAAGAAAAGAATTTTTCAAATCGGTTCATAAATGACGGAGATATGAGGTAACAAACATAAAAATAAAAAAATAAAAACCACCGAATTGAGAACCTCCTCCTTTTTGAAGTCGGTTAAAAAGCGCACAATTGTGCACTGGCTCGAATATAAATTAACGACTGTTTTTGTTATTTGTTAGTTTTAAATCAAACCTCAGCACGGTCGTGCAGTTTTGTCGATTTCAAGAGTAAGAATTGACACTAAGTCGACTCGATTCAAAACTCGATGCTGTCGGGAGTAAGCCTACGGTCGGGCAGTGTTATTGAATTTTTCCGTGTGTAATTTCTCAGTAGTCAGGATTTGTGCCCGGTTGATGGTAATAGGCTCGCCCCCTATTACATGGGATTTCAACATAACAGCGAAAATATGAGGGTGTACTATACTCTCTGCCCAGCTCTTTTAGGAATACAGGCGTGGTGTTATGTATGTAAGTATAAATAAATAAAGATAAATTAAAACAGATGTAAAGATATCGCTTATCTTAACGAACAAGTTGTAAAAGTTAACTGAAACAAATGACAACGAAGTTGGGTGATGGCATTTTATGATAGATGTCGTGGATGATGGATGGAGGACATGATATAAATAAAATAAGATCATGCTGTATAAGACACTGAAATTCTAAGGGCTCGTATACACGGGCGAGTTTGGTCAAACGAAAAAAGTTTTCATGCAATTGTCTTTACATGATTTAAAATGTTCGAATTGACGTTTAAGACTAGCTTTTCAGAAAGGTCATTTGACATTGAAATAACTAATATAATTATATCACCTGTCTACCAGAACTTAAGACCTGTAGACGTAGCTTGACCACCGTAGACAAGGCTTTTGTCTACTGAAGAATCGACAAAATTACATATTTCAATTGTGTATATGTAATTTTGTAGTCATACTACGCCTACAGAAACCTTTTTCTAGATAAGCTACATGCGCAGAATAATAAGCTACTTCACAAAGGTTCTATACTGTAACCATTAGGTAATCCCGTGCTATGTCCTTTATCTTTGCCCACAGAAACATCACTTGACCCTCTCTGCCTCCGTCTACGCTAATAGAAACGTCAAAAATTTATGGGATGACCCGGATGACTAAAAACTGTCACGCAGCTCTACAATGTCATTGCACACATATCATTGTATTTTCCATTATAGTAAACTATTGGCTACATCTGGCCACTGTATGACCACAACATAGCAAAATATTGGCATGACAGAGAAAAAAAGTTTTTTTTTCTCTTTTTTTGTCTTTCCTCCTCCATTACCAAATGGCTACTGGCTTTAGAAACGAATCTATCAATCAATTTAATCCCCAAAAACTCAACAGGTAGCCAAAAACCAAGAATAATACTTTTCCTACAGCCTCATCCCAACCACATCTCGACACCAAAATAAAACAAAAATCAAACTAAACACAACAAAAAAATACACCGCCATTGAACACCTGCCCTAATTACGATCCCTAACGAGTAAGTATCAAACCTGTTTATAATAAAAAATATATACAAACTTAACTTTACTGTTCCCTAAATGATTTACAACTCTTAACGCGACGTTGTAAGGTCTAAAGTTGAGGATGTTTTTGGTTTTTTATGTGTGTATGGTTATGGTATTAAGACTCATCTCGATTCTTGGGATGTCTTGTGTTTTTTGGACACCGACTACTTTATAATGTCTTTTTTATTGAAACTGTACGGCGGTTTGTTTTAGGCGGAGGACAGATACGCTGTAATCCAATTTTGGAGTCCATTGATAAAGATTTTGATTAAGTTTTCTTGGATTTTGGGTTGAATGGTATTTTTTTGATGTGATTGTTTTATTTATTTTTGGGTTTAAAAGTTTTTACTATTGTCGTAAAATAAGATTCTTATAAGGTTTATAGGATTGTATGATAACAATTTGATACTAATATGAAGTTAAAAGAAACTTTTAACAAAATCACGAAAATTAACGCATTCCCTAATATCCCTAATAGATAGAAAACATACATTTTTTTTTGCACATGGGATAAAAAGTCAGGAAGAGCGATATAATATTGTTGTTCAAAATACATAGTTCAATGTTTAAAAAATTTACAAACGAAGTGTTATCTAATTATTTACTTCTAAAATCTTACCTTTCATCCATTAATTAATTAGATGGGCATTTGTTTATAATCCAAAACAAATGACAGTCACAAAGTCACACTCAAGTCAAAAACACTACTAACAAAGTCCACAAACAAATAGTTTAATCACTTAAAAGTTAACTCCAAAAATCCATTTACAAAAAAATTGTTTATTTATTCCGAAAAATTTAAAATTCGAATCGTCCCACACGATTTCCGAACTGTCAAAAAGAATTTAATTAAAAACAATTTTACATTGTTCTCCGAACTGGTTGTTCCATATTTAATTTAAACTTTTTCACACAAAAAGTCAGTACTCGTCAACAATTTAATTTTTTATTGAGAGAAAAAAGGTTGTATTGAAATGGGCGCGAAACCCGTTGGGCGCGAAACGTCAAAACGTCACGGAGACGTCCGCGTTGGCGCCTAGTTGACACCGAACTGTGGGTCCATTACAATGGATGCAGCATAGTGTGGCTGTACCTTTGATAATACTCATGTAATAACGCATTTTGATGTTTTTGAATGTCTGGTGTTGTTTCAACATGTGTTCAATAATATAGGAAGGCAGGTGATTAGATGAAAATTATGAAAAAATTGATGTTGTATTGATATGAATAAAAATTAACTTAATAGGCCCTGAGGCCCTTACCACCGGCAGCTTGGACCCTGTTCTCGATGTCGGTGGGCTACTATTTTTTATATTTCTAAATATTTATATTGCTTTTTTTTAGATGTATTTAAAAAAAACATTACATAATGTATGGCGAGTTACTAAGAATAGTAACTTAATAGCTTTTAATCATGCAGAGAAAATTTTCAAATCTTATGTATTTACCAAGTCTCTTACATTGAAAGATTAATCCCATTAGTTTTGTCAATTAATGTGTAGAAAAAAGTTTGTTAAGAGGGCTTTTAAATGACGTATTGTATATATCCTCACCAACACATTTTAAATTCCTATGAAATCAGCATAAAGAGACGACAGAACCAAAAAATAAATAATTGTAAATGGTAAATTACACATCCCAAGGCTCGAGGACTGCGAGCCATTTTAGTTTTTGCCGCCAATTTTTTTACCTATTATTGTAATACAATATGTTATTTACCAATTCACTAGAGCATGCAAAAACCTATCTTTTGAAAAAACTAATAGTTTAAATCGCATTAGCTTGACTGAGAAGTAGGTTAAAACGGTGCTTGCAATTTTTTTACACCTTTTTTTGTTTTAAATAAAAACTAATCAACACTTTCTTTAGACAAAGAATGGAGTAACAACATGTACTTTTTTTAGAATTTTCACTCATGTAAATATGGAGAGAAAAGGTTTCAAACACAGACGTTTTGCATCGGTTTTGTTGTTAGTAAATTCGATCGTTAGTGTCCTTAATTACTGATAAACTAGTAAAATAATAAGCAACGGATTGGCAACTCGTCAAAGTATAGCCCGATGTTATCGACTTTTAACCCACTGAATGCATGCCAAACATGGTTTCCAAAGTAGTACTTTTGACGTTAATTACAGCGCTGTTACACCCATTATGGATTATGTGCGTGATACTATATACATATTTAGGTACCTATTATGTATATAGGGTGTAAACGAATAAGTGTAATTCTTTCAAACCGCGTGATCTACTGGTGACACTGATTGACCCTGCATAGGTTTTTTTCAGAATAAACAAGAAAAAGTTTAAAAAAAATAACCATGGTGTTCTGTATCTGAGTAATTTTAGCGTCCCAAGTTTACTGACTGCGTGGAGCGATATCGCGCGAGTCATACCCGTCAGCTGTATCGCCGTGCCTTCATTCATTTATGCATAGCATCGAAATTTTCAATCACATAAAAAAATATTTAGGATAAAAAAAGTATATTTTTAATAAATCTAAATGCCGTGCGGGGTTAATCTATACCATTAATAGATCATGTAGTTTGAAGGAATTACACGAATTCGTTTACACCCTGTATAAGTTTGCACTACTACCTTTGTTGGATGACTGATGACACCGATGACACCGATATTTAATGACTATTATTATTTCTAGTAACATAAGGCTATCGGCACGGAAAAATAATGCTATAAGAACCGATTTTTCAATCGTCAGATAACATTTATCTGAGGGATAAAAAACACGCTTTGATAACTTTTGTATGGAAAATCTACTAATATGGCAAATCAGTCGATTAAAAAATCAGCCTTATGAAGCATTACATTTTTTGTACTCCGTGAAACCTTACTCATAGGAGAGGTTAAAAACATTATGCTTGGTCTAAAGTCAAAGAACACTTAAAATGTTTCCAATCCCTGCAAATGTTAAAATCTATGAGCCGTCTTTAATGTAATTTGGAATGAAGTATAGTTGTCAAAGATGATTTCAAGCAAGTAGAGGGGAATTAAAGTTCGTTTTTTAATCCCTCAGACTGAATTGACAGATGTGAAACGTCAAATTTGAAAATAATGCTCCTAAAATTTACATGTTTGACATTTGTGCCTGTCAATTTTGTCTGCGAGATTAAAAAATGGACTACCTATAGTAGAATGTTGGTACTAACAAAATTAAAGTCCATTTCAAAATCTCTGAGACAAAATTGACAGGCGCAAATGTGAAACTTGTAAATTTTAGGATTTTTTTTTTCAAACTTGACGTTTCGCGCATGTCAATTCTGGCTCAGGGATTTTGAAACGAACTTTAATGGCAAACCACAAATAAACGACAATCGCCAGTCAGTTTTCGTTTACGAAAACTGACTGGCGATTGTCGTTTGCCGACTATCTCATGAACCGTGATAGTTAGACAGTTGAAATTTTCACAGATGATGTATTTCTGTTGCCGATATAAGAACAAATACTAAAAAACAGAATAAAATAAATATTTAAGGGGCTCCCATACAACAAACGTGATTTTTTTGAAGTTTTTATAGATAATGGTACGGAATCCTTCGTGCGCGAGTCCGACTCGTACTTGGACGGTTTTTTTGTCTTGTTTGATTTCCAGTACTTACTGTTAAAGTTTAGAAAAGTCCGTTTGGCTAATAAAAAGCTATCGCGGCACATCCACTCTATGTAAATTTTCCAAATTGTGATACTACAATAGCTACCCTATGTCGGGGGTGTGATTACACATACAAATCACGTAGGTACACAAACATTTACACTCGGAACAAAACAAATAGCTGTAGGCAGTACAAATGTTTGTTTCCATGCTAGAATCGAACCCCTTGCAGTTTGCACTGAAGGCGTTTGCTTCGCCATTGTGCTAGAGTCCGTTCATATTTAGAGGTATTGTTTGTGTCAAACCCGTGTGTGCAGTACGACAAAACTATGAAGTCGCATCGGCCAGCGATCACTTCTGAACTGAATGCGACTTCAAGACCACGAGTGTTTATTAGTGCCTACTTCTTCTTCTTCTCTCGTGTCAGCAAGAGCTATACCAAAACAGCTCATGTCGTGGTGAAAAGATTAGCCAGTTAGCAAGGTTGGTAGCGGGGCTGACTGCCCAGGGTGCGCCCGACGTACTTAAGTATCGTCGCTCGTGGAGGCTCTTTTCATGTACCCTAGCCTTTTGCTTACTACGTTTTCCCAACTACGAGTACGTTGGGTTCAGTTCAGTCTAATCAGATGCGGATGAATACCAGTATTTTACGCGGAGCGACAGCCATCAGAGCTCTGCAACCAGCTACTGGAGAATGCCGATATCCTAAGATTAGACTCGTTATCAGACTTTCAGTCTTCTGACTAGCCGTAACGACTGTCATAGGTATTCTTATGAAATCAGCAAGCTCTGCTTTATCTAGCAAATCGTATTTTTACCCACGGAGGGGCTACAATATAAAACTTCCTCACCGCACACTGAAAATAGATGCATGTTGTAAGAATCAACAAAACCCAGCACGCTTGGTGGTAGGATCTATACGGTCCGCCTGGCTAGCTATCACCCTCACATTAAAGTCCGGCGCAGAGCAGTTTACTGTGTTCCGCGGTACGAATATGTGAGCCAGAGGGTTAAAGGGGAATTCCTCTATATCTCTGTTACCGTGGACTGTTACTCTGGATCCGTGTGCTCCATCTTAGCCGTCTTTCAGAGTGGAAGCGGGCGCGGGTGCTAGCGCGGGCGCGAGTAAATCAAAATGTATGTAGACGCCAGTTGCATTCACAGTGCTCCCGCGAGCCGCGCGTCTGCAGGAGGCGGGCGCGGGCGCGGATGGCAGGCGCGGGCGCGGGTGGCGCCGGTGTTTCTAATGGCTCAGTCCGCCTGTATCGTTCACAGTGATATAGCGTCTGTAAGGTGACTGCGCGTGTGATTCTAAACTATTTTGATTCACCCGTCGAAGCGTCGTATGATAGCTCGTTCGGCACTACTGTGAACACGCAGACGTCAAGACACAAGCGCCCGCGCCCGCACCCGCTAGTGTAGTAGTCTGATTGACCACTTTTAGACCCTATCTGCGCTTACCTTAAAGGAAGTGCAACTAGAGAAAAAAGCTAACAAGACAAAAAAAAATGGCTCGCTTTTTAATTAACCAAGAGTTTTGCTGTTTCATTCTTAAAATAATAATTATTAAATAGAACTCCATCTTCCGTTGCCATGTGACCTTGGAACAATACTTAACTAGCGGTACACAACTTCCTTACCGCGGCGCTTCTCGCGATCCTATTGTTTTATTCAACACATCAACAAAGGTGTTCTCACTGTTTTTCCCATCGTTTTGAGAACGTAACACCCTTTCTGACCCTATTTTTAGGATTCCGTAAGTGTAAATGGGGTTTTAAGTGATTTTGTTTGTCTCTTTTCTTGCTGCATAGTCCTCGGAAAGAGATAGTTCAATCTGTTCTCCATCATCATCATCTCCCTGTACTTATCCCACTCTAAGTGATGTCGGCACAACATGTATTCCTCTTCCATCCTCCTCTATCAGCCGTCATCTAAATCTATCTTTAACCCTCAACTCAAAATCCCCCGACCAAGCGTGGTGATAATGGTACTATAACCAGTCAATCTGGAAATATTTACAATAGGACACATTCAAAGAAAATAAAAAAAAACGGACAAGAGTGAGTCGGACTCGCGCACGAAGGGTTCCGTACCATTATCTACAAAAAACGGAAAAAAATCATGTCTGTTGTATGGGAGCTCCATTAAATGTTTATTTTATTCTGTTTTTTAGTAATTGTTGTTATAGCGACAACAGAAATACATCATCTGTGAAAATTTCAACTGTCTAACTATCACGGTTCATGAGATACAGCCTGGTGACAGACGGACAGAATTACGGACAGCGGAGTCTTAGTAATAGGGTCCCGTTGTACGCTTTGGGTACGGAAGAATAAAATAGAGATCAGTTGTCCTAAAGCGCCTCCTCCAGCGTCTCGTAGAGAAGTCTACGTCGTGTACATACTCGTGGTACCGAGACTAGCCAGACAACACTACAATCTACATAGACAAAGTCAGAGGGCGACGCGACGTGGATGCAATCCCTATGACGTTGACGAGGCACCTACTCGCTGTTAGCTTAATCAGAACACCACAAAAAAAAAACACCAAAGTAAACTAAACATTAATACTTTTTTAGCTGAAATCTTTAAAACTGTTGGGTTATGATAAAAAGCAGCTGCCACGTAGTTTTTTCAACCCCTAACAACCATAGAAATTATCCATGAATTTGGTCCAACAAATATGTTTTTTTGGGTAACATTTTTTACAACCTGTGTGTACCAACAACGCAAAAAATATAGCTGGGGTGACAAAAAATATGTTGCAGGATGTTATGAACCTTTTGTTTATTAATTAAACAAAAACGTTGTGTATCATTTGTATGCTTATTATAATATTAGTAGTTATCATACTAAGAGCTCTAATACACCACGTTTTTTTCAGGCGCCGTCGACGCGTGTTTCGATATCGCGCGTTGTCGGCGCTGCTAAACTTGAAATAGGCAGATTACTTGCGATTGCATCGCTGCAAACTCACGAGAAACGCGCTACAGACGCGTGTGAGCAACTCTCCTTGCAAAGTAAAACGCGCGTAGCACGCACGCGAAGGAGCGTGTATCGCGCTACAGACGCGCGTGAGCAACTCTCCTTGCAAAATAAAACGCGCGTAGCACGCGCGCGGTGGAGCGTGTATCGCGCAAGTAACGGATTAAAACGCGCTGTACGTATGTGTTTGCAGCTAAAGAGACACGCTGTGCCAGCACGTCTGTATCGATGTAACTCCGCGCTACGAACGCGTCGACAGCTCGCGAAAAAGTCGTCGTCTACATACTACAATTTTATGAACGTGTGAATAGGTAAATTGGTTGCGATAACATCGCGTTTGCGGTGCGTTATAGTTGCATGCGATGCGGATCGACAACGCCCGAAAAAACGTGGTGTGTAAGAGCCCTAAGTAGTAATAGAGCTCCTTGTGAAAGTACTATTGTGCTATCCGTCAGCCGAAACGTTGCTCGATTTTCGTAGTAGGTCCCAGACGAACCCCTCTCGTTGGCCTTCGTGGGCTTGTTGTATACGTACCAGTAGAGGAGGCTCTGTGAGATCAAGTGACTGCTGTCCTATAACTCTGGAATAATTGATTTACATACATATATCCGTAAACTCACGCCTTTTTCCCGTGGGGGCAGGCAGCAACTGCAGAACGGCTCATGCTGCGATCCAAACATACTCCTTTCGCTTCGTCCATGTTCATACATCTTGTCATACACGCACGCCGGTTGAGAGTATTACGCACCTGTCCTTTTTGAAAAACATCACCAATAACGTCGATGTATGTCCTTCTAGGGCGTCCTCTACTGTCGTTTCCACTGACATCCGCTTTATAAATTATTTTTGTCAATCGCCGTTCACTCATCCGGTCACGATCCACAGAGCTGTCCCGTCGTGGAGCTGGTCGTCCATTTAGACTCCGCAGTCACATCGATAATTCAGCCCTCATCAAGCTGTCTCCCCCCCCCCCCCCCCCCCAATCCCCCGCCAGCAACGCCCTAAGCCGAGGTCCAAGTCCCACTAGGGGTCGCCCTTAGTGCTGTTGTTGCTAGTAGTCATGATGTTAGTGTAGTATAAGTAGTTAGCTTAGGTTAAGTATTTTACTTCCCCACCATTGGCTGGAGACGCTTCAGGTCTCGCCAATAACTGCCCGGTTACGTAAAAGGGGTCCGCAAGGTCAATCTACAGCAGTCAAGTAGAAAAAAAAAACCCGTTCACTCATTCTCCCAACATGACCAAACCATCTAAGCATACTGCTTTCAATTGTTGTCACTAGATCATATTTTATTAAAATATATAATTGATTTAACACATATTACATAACATCACGCTTGTATTCCCCGAAGGGTTGGGCAGAGGTGTATTAATAGTACACCCATATTTCGCCGTTATGTTTAAGTCCCATGTAATGCCCCCACTAATCCAGACTCCAGGCTGCTACTGAGAAATTCCACACGGAAAAATCCAATAACACTTTGCCCGGCCTGGGGATCGAACCCAAAACCTCATGCTCAGCAGTTGCGCTTTGGACCACTAGACCAGCGAAGCAGACTTATTGATTTATTGGACTATTAATATAATTAAACGTTCTCAATAACAAGTAAAATATCATAAACTATATAAAATTAAATGGGATAGCTCCCAGCCGTTATTAGTATTATTTATTAAACAAATTAGCTGTCTATAACTTCTTATTAGAACGACCTAGTATTCTGAAGTTATTTATTATTAATTGCATTAGGGTAAAACTCGGTAAAACGCCCCACTTTTTTTAAAATTGTAATAAATAAGAAATCTTACAAGATATAATCAAACTTTTTATTTTGGAACAATATTTAGTATTTTAACAACAATACCACAAGTAATAATGATAATAGGAACTAAGGATACAATAATATTTATTATTTAAAAAAACCTTAGGTGGGGCGTTTTGTAGTGTGATCGTTGGCTAATACGACTCACTCTTATTATAAAATGGCCCAGTGTATTAATCATATATTTTTGCATATTTTAAACTATAACAACAATTGTTTTGACAAAAATTAACTCTCAATCTTAACTTAGGATAATAAGAGGCAGTTACTCAGTCTCTTTATCAAATCAGACTTTTTAAATAAACATGGTACAAAACTCATGTAACCACGTTAAACAAGACAGGCATTGAATCCAATCTTCTGTGGATTTTGTATTATAGTAATCTTCCGTGCATTCCACGCATCTGATAATGTCGTCATGTTCGTCTGAGATTTCTTCTTCAGAAGTATCTACCCTGCCCTCATTTTCATCATTGCTTTCAAAAGAGGATGAATAGCTTACTTTTTTCTTCTTTTTATTTTTGACAGACACTTTCTTTGGCTTCTTTTTACCTCCTTTTTCTTGTTTTTTTTTATTGGTGATAATCTTTTTCTTCGATAGGTTTAGTTATTTTTGTGGTCTTAGTCTGCTTTAATTTTCCAGCTGCTGGCTTCTTTTTGTCGGCAATTACCTTCCTTTTCTCAGAGAAAATCAGAAGGTTTGTCACTTGACAAGCCTTCTGATTTTCTCTGACTTAATTCTGAGTTGCGAGCCATGAATCCCGAAAACCAGACATTTACAGCTGATGCTGAACTTGATGAAAATGGATTTTTAATATTGAGTTTCCTAGCAAGTTGAAATGCCATTTCTTTAACATCTTTTCTATCAGGGGCAAATCCACCTTTCTCCAATTTCTTTATATGGGCAACCAGTTTTTTTTATGTTCTACAGAAAATACTGGTTTGCGTCCAAGAGGGCCCTTTGATTTTCCCGATAAAATGTGTCTTCTTAGGGTTCGAGATGGTATGCCAAAGCTTCTGGATGCCTCATTAACACCCATTTCTTTGCTAAGTACACTGCGCATGGCTTTGTCTAAGTCGTCTGCACTCCATGATGCTCGTAGTGTTGTTCTTTGATACTTCCGAGACATAATCTGAAAAATAACACGCGATAAAAAATACTTTAACACAGTTCAAATATTGGGGCGTTTTGTAAATTGACTTAGGGGCATATTGTCAAATTTGATTTTCAATACGCCCCACCGAGGTCAAAGCAGTAGATTCAAGGTTATAACGTTCGACAAAATAAAAGTGTAAAGGTAATTTCATCTATTTTACGATAGTGTGGGTCATTATAACACAAAATCTAAAAGTATCAATATATATGAATTTCTTAGAAACTTACCGCAAATTATTTCACTCCAATAAATACAGATTTTGCAATATTTTTTAAACGGACATCACAAACTACGTGCACACGTCGGCCATGTTCTTCGCCTACTAGTGAGTCTCCGCGTGTCTAGTTGTGAGCGGCGCAGCTTTGATAGTGTGAGTGCTGGAGTGGTGGGGCGTTTTGTCACTTGGGGCGTATTACCGAGTTTTACCCTATAACTGGTTGTCTTTAATCAATGGCTTGTATTTACCGCCAGGAGTTCTGATTAGAACGTTATTTAGAAAGATAGTCCTAACTTGAGATGTTGACAATAGGCATGTTGACAGCATCAATAAATTGCAAATCTAATTAGCCCGCCAGATGACATTTTTGAAAAAGAATGGACACGTATTTTTTCTTTTTTTATTAAATCTATGAATATTTGGAAAGATAAAACGCATCAAAACTCGAGAGTGAGGGCTTGTGACGTCAGAAGCAAGTAAAAATTGTACTTGCTTGTGAAATTTTAAAACTGATTATTTACGGTTTACTCACGTGCATTTTTCGTGATTGCCCGACTAGTTTCGGACCCAAACGGAGCCCTTAATCATGAGCTGAACACGCGGCGAGGTCGCGATAAATATGAATGTGTCTCACGAAAGTTGTAATACAAAAATTTTAAAACTGTCGTATCTTCGTCAATTTTGGTTTACGTAATAAAAGAAAAAATACGGGTCAAATGTTTTTTTGATGATTTAACCGACGGACTTTGGTTTTTGCAGTCAAATACCCTATTGCCAGTAATATAACCTAATCCTATGTTTATGCATCTCATGGCTAATTAACAACCGCGCAAATCGTATGATTTACAAGGTTAAGCTGCACTTGCCGCGGTCAGTCTTTGGATGGGTGACCCTTCGTTACATATCGAGACCTCTCCGTGCCTCGGAGAGCACGTTATGCCGTTGGTCGTCGTGTCATACGAATAGCTATGACAGTCGTAACGGGTATTTAGAAGCCCGCAAATCTGACAAGTCTAACCTTAGGATATCGGCATTGCCCATTGCCCAGTAACTGGGTTGCGAAGATCTGATGGCAGTCGCTCCGAGTAAAATACTGGTATTCAGCCGCATCTGGTTAGACTGGAAGCTGACCCCAACATACACGGTGTAAAAGAATTCGTGTAATTCCTTCAAACCGCGTGACCTAGGTGACATAGATTAACCCTAACTGGGTATTTATGAAATACAACGGAAAAAATAAAATAAAACTTGGTTTTCGATTTCTGAGTCATTTAAAAGCCTCGAATTATCTGACTGCAAAGAGCGATATCGCGTTAGTCGTACCCGCCAGCCGTGTCGCCGTGCTTTCATAACTTATGCGCGGCATCGACATGTTCACTCAAAAAAAAAAAAAACATGCAAAAAAAAACTTTTTTTACTTATTCCATATTAGGTGGTTTAGATATGATCAATTACCGATACCGAATGAAACAAAAAGTTTTTTATTTTTTTATTTTTAATCAAGCTAAATCCCGTGTGGGGCCAATCTACACCAGTAGTAGATAATGTGGTTTTAAGGAATTACACGAATTCGTTAATAAGCTGTAGTTGGGAAAAAGTTGGCCCTAGCAGGGTTCATGTATGAAACCAAATACACTTCTCATCAAAAAAATCGAAACACTTCCGAAATTATCTTTGTGGCGACAATTAAACAAAAAACAAGCATTAATTCATTATAAAAAAAAACATAATTTAGTAGCTGGAAGTTTCGCCTTTACATGGTGTACGAAACTTCCAAAAATTTGTTTTTTTTTTCAATTTTTATCCTATAAATGAATGGAACATTGTTTTGAGATAAACGTGTGTTTAGAGTTGGAGTACATTTGTCGTGCAAAAAACGCAAAATAACGCATTACTTTAAAATTTTCTGTTTGTAATTTGTTGATTAGGCTCTGTGACGTCTGTTAAAAAGTTTTTTTTCTAACACACATGCATACTTCACCCGCAGCAGCCGCCCAAGAAGTGGCATTGCTGGATTCTGGGACTAGTCAGCGTGTTGTGGCTGCAAGATTGCATCTAAGCCTCTCGTCTGTTCATAGAGTGTACCAACGCTATCGGGAGACTGGTTTATTTACGCGCCATCCAGGATCTGGTAGGAATCGGGTCACTTCTGCGTGAGACGGCCGGTTTATTGCAACCGTTTGTTTGTGAAATCGACGCCTTCGCGCTTTTCAACTGCAGCAGCAGTTCCGAGTAGTTCGAAGGGTGACTGTAAGTGGCTCTATGATTTGAAGAAGATTGAAGGAACGTAGACTGGTACCACACAAGCCAGCTAATGGGTCAAAATTAACAACAGACCATCGAACAGCTCACCAAAAAAAATCGAAACACCTCGCAAGTTTTTGTTTTGAATGGATTATTAGAAAAACATGTTTTTTTTTTAAATAAATACTAAATGCCATTTAACAGTAGGTCGCATAAGGTTTAGAATTCCTTATGTTGATGTTCCATAATTTTACTCTCGTCAGAAAAGAGATCCTTGCTCATTTGCAGGTTTGAACAATTTAAGTGCCCAAGTGCAAAGTTAAGGCGCGCTCTTCGATGGTCTGTTGTTAATTTCGGCCCATTAGCTGGCTTGTGTGGTACCAGTCTACGTTCCTTCAATCTTCTTCAAATCATAGAGCCACTTACAGTCACCCTTCGAACTACTCGGAACTGCTGCTGCAGTTGAAAAGCGCGAAGGCGTCGATTTCACAAACAAACGGTTGCAATAAACCGGCCGTCTCACGCAGAAGTGACCCGATTCCTACCAGATCCTGGATGGCGCGTAAATAAACCAGTCTCCCGATAGCGTTGGTACACTCTATGAACAGACGAGAGGCTTAGATGCAATCTTGCAGCCACAACACGCTGACTAGTCCCAGAATCCAGCAATGCCACTTCTTGGGCGGCTGCTGCGGGTGAAGTATGCATGTGTGTTAGAAAAAAAACTTTTTAACAGACGTCACAGAGCCTAATCAACAAATTACAAACAGAAAATTTTAAAGTAATGCGTTATTTTGCGTTTTTTGCACGACAAATGTACTCCAACTCTAAACACACGTTTATCTCAAAACAATGTTCCATTCATTTATATACCTAGGATAAAAATTAAAAAAAAAAACAAATTTTTGGAAGTTTCGTACACCATTGTAAAGGCCAAACTTCCAGCTACTAAATTATGTTTTTTCTATAATGAATTAATGCTTGTTTTTTGTTTAATTGTCACCACAAAGATAATTTCGGAAGTGTTTCGATTTTTTTGATGAGAAGTGTATATTTGTAACAACTTATAAACTACAAGAATGCAATAAATGATTATGATTATGAAAAGCTATACAGAAGAAGAAATCACCTACAGCCTTCTAAATTTCCACACGTATATTCAAACAAATTGGCTGCCTCGTTGATTTAGTGGTCGCAAGCGCGACTGCTGAGCGTGAGGTCTTGGGTTCAATCCCCAGGTCGGGCAAAGTGTTATTGGGTTTTTCCGTGTGGAATTTCTCAGTAGCAGTCCGGAGTCTGGATTTGTGTCAGTTTGATGGCAATAGGCTCGCCCCCTATTACATGGGACTTAAATAACAGCGAAATGTGGGTGTATGTACTATACACCTCTACCCAACCCTTTGGGGTATACAGGCATGATGTCGTGTTAAACAATTTATATGAATGTCTATGTCGCTATCGCCATCGCACGATCTCTATGGCTATCGAATGTCTATAAACTTTTATTGAATGTTCTTCCCGTTAATCTAACACAAAGGGATTATGTTTGTACGTTTGTGTTCGTGTCGATCTCGGGAATTACTGCACCGATTTAAATGTTGTTTACAGTGATGGGGTTTGCTGTATATGGGTGTTTTGATGTGATTGGGTGCTTGGATGCTGATCTTGGTACGAGTAAAATATAATTAAGATGTTATCGCTTTGTTGTATTTTGAGTGAAAACAGTTAGCAGTTAACAGCTATGTATTATATTAAATTACACGTGTAGAACAGATATAGTTAACATAAGTTTCAACTTCAACGTCCCTTCACCTACATGAATGAGGAAAATTGAAAAATCATGCGATTAAAAATGTGCTTGGAAGTAGGTATCTGTTTTTTGTATACGGTACTAAAACACATCATGGAACACGTGGCATAATTTACTGTCATAATGTCAACCCCACTTTGTTTATCTTACTCAAACATGAATACTTTAAACTAGCCGCAACTATACAACGTTATAACCTGTCCCTGCCTGTCCCACAAATATAGCGAGCGTAATAATAATTTACACCTAAGTACATAAAGTCACGAAGCCAACAGTTAAGTTGATTTAATTCTAATGACTTCTCTTTTAGTGTAGTTAAAGTAATTAATTTGTAGTATATCATTTTGTACAGATTCAAACTAGTCTAAAACTTAGGGTGAGGGCAGACGGTAGATTTTTGGTTTATCTATTGATAAAACTATAATATACAAGATTTCCCAAAAAGTAGCGTCAAGTTTAATAATAATAATAATCTTTATTTCAAGTCACATGACTCATAGTGTTATTATACAGGGTGTTAACGAATTCGTGTAATTCCTTCAAACCACGGGACCTACTGGTGACACAGATTAACCCTAAATGGGAATTTTTGAAAAAAGACGAAAAAAAATCAAAAAAAAAATCTTGGTTTTCTTTTTCTGAGTTATTTTAGAGCCTTCAGTTATCTGACTGCAAAGAGCGACATCGCGTTAGTCGTTCCTGCCAGCCGTGTCGCCGTGCTTTCATTAATTTGTGCGTGGCATCGAAATGTTCACAAAATAAAACACTTTTTTGCAAAAAAATAAATTGTTATTTTTTTTACTGAATCCTTATTAGGTGGTTTAGATACGATCGGTAACAAAGCCGCATGAAAAAATAGTAATTTTATTTTTTTATTTTTAATCATGCTAAATCCCGTGCGGGGCCTGTCTACACCAGTAGTAGATCATGTGGTTTTAAGGAATTACACGAATTCGTTAACACCCTGTATACATGTTACTAAATATATTTTGTTTGTGACCTCACTACCGCAAGGTCACAGGTCCAGCTGAAACCTTGCACCAGTGGTTCACATACAAGCAGTCTAGTCTGCTTGCTATCATAATCAGAATGCTGTTGGCGCTGGCCCGCACCCTACGGACCAAGGATGCGCACCGCTTTCGCATGACCGCGTAGAAGCAGTCCATGCGAGCTTCTGCGAACATCCCCGATGCGCTGCAGTAGCGGGGCAGCCCCATCAACACCCTGAATGCGTTATTGTACTGGACGCGAAGGGCGCTGTACGATCTTTGAGTGAAATGAGCCCACAGATTACACGTGTAAAAGACGTGCAGTACGCTCCAAAAAGAGTGCAATTTTTTGTAGTTTTCGAGTCATGATTTCTTTTCGTGTTTTAACCAAACTCTGACTTTATTGTCATTTTCTATTATGGTGACGGGAATAGTAATTTTTTCAAAATACGATGAATAGAGAATCTAATAAAAAAAAAAACCGGCCAAGTGCGAGTCTGGCATACAATTATGGGGTAGTGCTAGTGACTCAAAATTCTCCATGCTCCAACGTCTGCAAAACATCATATTAGGAACAATAATTAACGCTCATTGGTTTATTACAAACAATGAAATACACCAACACCTACATATAAACACAATCAAGGAAGAAATCCGATCGGCTGCAGAGAAATACAAACGGCGACTGTGTATTCACCCGAATGAACTAGCAGTCGAACTGATTCACCAAAGCTACCTCAATCGCCTTAAACGACATGATATAATGAAGCTGCATGCCAGATGGCTGTAGCTTGTAGTACAGATGAGTAGCTATTCTCACTGGAGGAAGCACTCTGCAAAACAACATTCATGGAACTCATCTGATTATAGTCGAAAAAGACTGATCGCAGATAAAATAAGAACAAAAAAAAAAGTGCGAGTCTGACTAGCGCACGACGGGTTCCGTACCATTATCTACAAGGTTAGTCGGAAAGGGGGTACTAATCCGCAGGCCACATATAGTATCACTGATGACTGTCTTAAAGCAAGTGTTACAATTTAAAAATTCGGCAAGTTTTTTTCAATGCAATATTATTTTCATTTTAGTTTTTTCAAAAATTCTTCTTCCCTGCTTTAGTTACAAATTCAGAAAATGGTGCTTCTAATTCATGACCCCAAATAGGACCTCAAATGTAAACACAGCTGATCACATCTGGGCATAGATAGATTTTAGAGATATTTTTTTGAGATCTTTGATCACTTATTTCTCTTAAACTATTGACTTTTGGAAAAAGTTGTAGAACAAAAGTTATTCATTATTATGGGTACTTTAACCCCCTTTCGAATTAGTACCCCCTTTCTGACTAACCTTGTATAAAAATGGCAAAAAAATCATGTCTGTTATATGGGAGCCCCCTTATTCTGTTTTTTAGTATTTGTTGTTATAGCGGCAACAGAAATACATCATCTGTGAAAATTTCAACTGTCTAACTACCACGGTTCATGAGATACAGCCTGGTGACAGACGGACGGACAGCGGAGTCTTAGTAATAGCGTCCCGTTTTACCCTTTGGGTACGGAACCTTAAAAATCAACTCTAGAGTGTGCTCATGAACCGTGATAATCAGACAGTTGAAATTTTCACAGATGATGTATTTATGTTGCCGCTATAACAACAAACACTAAAAAACAGAATAAAATAAATATTTAAGGGGGCTCCATGAGGGAGCGTGGGGCAATGTGATTTTTTTACCTTTTTTGTAGATAATGCTATGGAACCTTTCGTCCGCGAGGCCGGTTTTTATTTATTTTTCTAAGTTGGCGCTACTTTCACTCCTTAAATGTTGTCACGCGTGGTAAATGATTCAATGCACTTTTTTTTTAAATAAGTAATGAATACAGTATTACTTAAATAATATTGAGTAGAAATAAAATGTATAGTTTATATATAATATATATAATAATATCATTTATTTCAGGCAACTTGGCCCATAGAAAACAAGTACATAAATAGTAAAAACAATACGTAACTATAAACTAATACATAATATCTAAAACTACTGCACACGAAGTGACGGCGTCGTGTTGCGCTGCGTGGTGTCGTGTAGCCTTCCGCGAAATCGTCGATAAATGACACCCTTCGGCCAAAACTCTTCTTTGAGGAAGGTCTCAATTTGATTAGTCGGAACACGCACCACAAACGACTTGAAATTTGTGTTGTGGCGCGACTCCAACTTCTCGACCCTCAAAGTCCAGTTGGTCTTCACCCGAACATACTCCACGATCTCTTCAACCTTCGTGGAGTGATGTAATCTGGACACGTACAGCAGCGTCGTCGGTATTGCTGGACGCAGCAGCATGTTAGGTCCTGCCAGCGCGGTACCGCACTGGTTTCGACAAGGAGGCTTCTTCTTCTTCTTTTTCTCCACCTTGATGAAGTCATCCTTGTCACACGTGTCCTTATGTGGACCCTGCTGTTTCAGATCTTTGTTGACCGATACACAGCGACTCTGGTTACCCCCTTTTGGTTTTTCTGCTTGCCGCTTTGTTTGCGACATAGCAGGTTTGTGTGTGGCGACGATAGCAGCGTAGGCACGTTTAGGGGTCGACGTACCTACATTACTCACTACTTCCACCGGTGTTGAAGCAACGACGGCGGCGGGGCAAGGTGCAACGCATGCAATATCGGCAGCTGGTGACGCAGTAGAGCTCGCCGACTCAAAACTGCCGATGGAAGCGTTTTGCGCCCCGCGACGAATGTTCACGTTAGAGGCGTCAGGTGACCTACTTACCGAAACAGCGTTGCGCAACAACCCTACTTCGGCACGCAGGTCTCCTATGGTGTTATTCGACACCTCTAGCTTGGACTGTACCTCGGCCAGGCTCGCTTTTAGGTACGTTATATCCTGCAGCAGCCTGGTGACGTCGACGTGGTCGAACGTGACGGGGGGCAGCTTATGCAGCTCCATCGCCACGAAAGCGGGCACGTCATCTGGGTCCGTGTTCTTCATCATTGTGATGATGTCCTGGACACTCTTCTCGCCACCATCCCTTCGGCGGGACGGCATCTGGTCAACTTTGCCGAGCGTTTGAAACAGCAACAACTTGGCACTGCTGATCTCCTCTTCTTTGAAGCCAGACTTGCAGATTTGCAAGATGCTGACCTCGTCCATGTAGTCGATGGCATGCTTGATGAATGCCAGCAGCTCGTTGGCTATAAGCGGTTGTGAACTCATAGCGACGAAAATCGGGCAGCGGCTATAGCCGCGCAATACGCGAAATTAATATTCGTACCGAGCAGCACTAATACGTCCGTACTCGACCGCGCATCGCACTGCTATATGAAGTCAATCAAATCAACCAAAAAAATGAAATATGAATTGTTTATGAAGTCAATCCCTAAGGCAAGCAATAAAACCGTATTCGTTTGAGCTCAAACATATTAAGCTAAGATTTAGCTTTACGTAGCTGTGTGCATACCGCCTAAGGTCACTATTTTATATTTCGGTTGTTCATTAACCCTACGCTACAAACTACTCGGTTAATTACTCGTGTAATTAGAGTACAGGCATGTATCTTAACGCCGCATTCATTAGGGGATAGGTAGATAATAAAGTATCGCTTAATTTTGTGTTTCCTGTTCTTATAATAATGAGTTGTAAGATTTGTTGGCTATATGAAATTGTACCTAAATTTTCCTAGAAATAAAGTTGAAGTATTTTAATATAATTATTTAGGCAAACATTATTTACACAATTACAAATACAAATGGCTATGTGTAGGTATACAAATAAAGAAAATCATTTCGTAAATTGTAGCCGTCAAACTGCTATCGAAAAAACTTAAACGACATCGTCAAAAACCGTAAAATAACCACATTATTAGTATCAATGTTTTGTTTTTTTTTTAATATTTGATATTCTTTGTATGGTAACGTTTTGTAATGAAACGTCACAATCAACTTACGGTGAAAAGAATAAAGTATAAAACTTTAAACTAGAAAATGGCATCAAAATATTCCTCCGCATCGCTGTCAACTGGTAACGTGCCCAGAAGACTGGCAGTATTGCCATGTTGTATGGCAATGCTAATCCTTTAGCCAAAGTAGAGGCCAGCCTTCAGGTCAAGGGAAGCGTCGATCAGCCGCCTTGCAACATCTCTTTATAGGAGTTAGGCACTCGGACCCCACGACCCGAGCGTTTCTACCCCAAACGGGTCGAAAATATAATTACTAATAAAGTTATACGTTACAAATATATGTCGGAGGAGTGAAGTAAACGGCTTGTTTACGTACTAGTGGCGCCATCTATTTGTGTTTGAGATACTCGATAACAGCTGTCATTGAGTCAGTAGTTCTAGCCAAGGTTGTCAAATGAACTGTCACATGTGACGTTTGACATCTGTCAGATGTCGAGGTGAGACTAGTGTGTTAGTGACACGACGCATTTGACATCCAGAGCTCGACCACGCCGGGTGTGCGCACTGATTCTAACCAACCACGTGCAACATGGCGGACACCGATGATATTTCGGATAAAATCCTTCTGCATCTCCGACATATACATAACATAATCCGCATATTACTGTCGTCCTGCTGGGAACGGACCTCTTCTCAGAATAAGAACGGTTAAGACCTTGGTCCAACCTTGCTGGCCTGGGGGTCTACTCCCTAAGCACGAAGTCCGTGGTTTCGGCCTTAGTTCCCTACGAGCGTTTCCCACTCCCTGTCACCTACGGTCATACGATTATTTCGGGGCCCGAACTAAGAATGAATGACAACACGATTTGATAGTTATCCCTACTACCTATGTGTTTTTGCCCGTCCGAAAAGTTGAACTTGACACTTATTTTGTTCACTCCTACGTTTCGGCCTACTTTCGGACGGGCGACTAACTTCGTTGACGGACTTAAGGAGTAGGCCCCTGGTGCGGGTTGGCGGACTACGCAGAGCATTAAGAACTTTTTAGAGTCCTCTTAAACATGTAGGTTTCCTCACGATGTTTTCTTCACCATTAATGCAATTCGATAACAACTTCAATTATTATTAGAATTCCTGAAAACGAATTCTGTTATTGGGTTTTGTCGTGTGGTATTTCTTAGTAGCAGCCCGCAGTCTGGATTTGTGCCCGATTCATTGCACTAGGGTCGCTCCTATTAGTGTGGCGCCACACCATGCCGAAATTACGCGACCGAACTTCGGCGTCTATAACGACGTAATTTCGGCCTGGTGTGTCGCGGGTAATTTAAAAAGCATTGCAGGCGTAATCATGCCGAACTTCGGTCGCGTATCTTCGGCATAGTGTGTTTAGACAAGTAAATTTGGGCGCAAAAAAAATCGCGAAAAAAAAATTGGCTGTTCCCTACATTTTGACGAGTTAAGCGAACATAAATGTAGGGAACAGCTGTTTTTATTTAGCGATTTCAGTTTTGGTCCCTTAGTTAAAGTTGTTTATATTGATGAGTACAGTGAGCCCTTAAGAGGTTGTGCGTTATTTATGTTGCACCTTGTATATTTTATAGTATAAAGGGTTAAACATAACGGCGAAATGATGGTATACCATACACCTCAGCCCAACGCTTCGGGCTGAGGCTGATGTTATATTAAAAAGGAATGCTTGCACATTTACACAAAAGCAAAACTAAATATGCATCGAAAAATGACGATAAATTATTGTACTTATTTCCATCTTACAAACAAACCACATGCAAATCCCGTTGACCGCAACAAAATAAGTATAAAACATAACTTAGTACGATCATTCACCTAAGTTAGTGCTATTCTTGTATTTATTGAGACAGTTAATTTCAGGCAGACTCTCTGGCTAGAACTCAGTCTGCACTCTGAAGAAGTTGGTCTGCATGTTAAATTGAATTAAATGTAGCTAAAATGTTTTTAATTTTTATGTGGAAAATTGTACAGTTTGTCTCTGGATAATGTGCATAGACGAAAATGGGTGAAATTAGACCACAGTTTACCGAAAAACTTTTTTTTTTTACTTTTTCTGTAGACAAAATGAAAACCTTTCATTAATTGTTTGTATTTCGTTTAAATCGAAACGATAATAATTGCTAAAAATTGATGTGCAGCAAACAAAAAGCAAAAGTCAAAAACGCGTCATCAAGTTAAAAAAAAACTTTCTTTGAAGAAATGAAGAAACTTTTGTGTGATTATTATTTATATAAATATATTAGCCTGTAACTGTCCCACTGCAAGGCAAAGGCCTCTTCTCATAAAGAGAAGGAACGAGCATTGATTATTTACATATTTTTTTCTTCTTTTTCCGTAAATTTTGGTTTAGTTTGACCCATTTTCGTCTGTGCCCATTATCAGAGACACGGTTTTTCTTAACAATTCTTTACATCGAATGATTGTCTGGAAGAAATTGCTTTAAGCGATAAGACCGCCATTTGTACTGTTCTTAATTATGTGTATTCCTTCTGTTTTACTGTACAATAAACTATATCTACCTATAGTAAATGCTGCAAAAGTTACACACACACATACACGTATATAACCCCTAGTGTCGATATATTCACTGCTCTGCTTACAAATCAAGTTAAATCACATAAAAACAAATCACAAATAAAATACAAGGTTCGTCGGAAAGGGGGTACTAATCCGAAGCCCACTTAAGGTATCGCTGATGACTGTTTGAAAGCAAGTGTTAAAATTTCAAAATTCGATATTGTTTTTTCCAAATAGATTGATTTTTATTTTAGCTTTTTCAAAAAAATTTCATCCCTGCTTTAGTTACAAATTCAGAAAATGGTGCTTCTAATTCATGACCCCAAATATGACCTAAAATGTAAACACAGCTGATCATAACTGCGGATAGATAGATTTTAGAGACTTTTTTTTGAGATTTTTGAACAACTGTTTCTCTTAAACTATTGACTTTTGGCAAACGTTGTAGAACAAAAGTTATTCATTATTATGTTTACTTTAACACCCTTTCGGATTAGTACCCCCTTTCTGACTAACCTTGTATATTGATTTAACACACGAGGTTGTGTGGGATGTGGACTCGGCAGTCACTATCCCGATAGTCATTACAGCGAATGGCCTAATAGCCAAGAGCCTCAATCAACACCACACGCGGCTCTCGTTGGACGACTGGATCGAGGGCTTGATACAAAAGGCAGTACTCCTTGACACGGCACGCATAGTGCGGAGGTTCCTTTCTCTGGAGCCCTGAATACTTGAGCTTGGACCCTGTTCCCGTAGGCTACAATTTTTTTATATTTTTAAATGTTTTTTTTATCCTTGACACGGCACGCATAGTGAGGAGGTTCCTTTCTCTAGAGCCCTGACTGCCAGTAGCTTGGACCTTGTTCCCGATGCCGGTGGGCTACTAAGATTTTAGGGTTCCGTACCCAAAGTGTAAAACGGGACCCTATTACTAAGACTCCGCTGTCCGTCTGTCCGTCTGTCACCAGGCTGTATCTCATGACCCGTGATAGTTAGACAGTTGAAATTTTCACAGATGATGTGTTTCTTTTGCCGCTGTAACAACAAATACTAAAAAACAGAATATAATAAATGTTTATGGGGGCTCCCATACAACAAAGGTGTTTTTATTGCCGTTTTTATAAATAACTAGCGACCCGCCCCAGCTTCGCACGGGTACTATAATATGCATGTATTGTACATATGAACCTTCCTCTTGAATCATTTTAATATATTTAAAAAAAAACGCATCAAAATCCGTTGCGTAGTTTTAAAGATCTAAGCATACATAGGGACAGACAGCGAGAAGCGACTTTGTTTTATACTATATAATGATGGTACGGAACCCTTCGTGCGCCAGTCCGACTCGCACTTGGCCGGTTTTTTTATCCTTGTCTCGGCATGCACAGTGAGAAAGTTCCTTTCTCTGGAGCCCTGACTGCCAGTAGCTTGGACCTTGTTCCCGATGCCGGTGGGCTACTAACGTTTTTTATAGTATTATTTAAAAATGTATCTAATATCGTCACCCTCCCCGCTGACTGTTGTAACTAGTAATTGATAATTTTTCAGTAGTGGCGTTAGCTGTGGCTTTATTTTAATGAATTAATAACTTTTATATATTTCTCTTGGCTTCCTCTTTTAAGTTAGTAGTTGCCCTAAAGCCCTAAGGTATCTATTTATTTATTTCTATTCATTTGAAGCACATACGTCATTGCTAGTTACGACAGTTAGCGGCGAGGGTGACGATATGTGAAATGAATAAACAGAAAAACAAGTGACTACTAGGAGTCAATCATTCACCTAAGGGTCAGCTCACACCGAGACGCGACGCGACGCGACGCGACGCGACGCGACGCGACGATACTGGAAGAAGCCCGTAATTACGCGCTGCGCCGCGCGCCGCCGCGATACGCATCGCAACGTCACGAGGCGCATCGTAAAATCTTCGGCAACATGACGCCTCGCTGCGCAGCGAGACGCCGCGCGGCGCAGCGGAATGTGTTTACATTCGCCACGTGCTTCCGCCCCGGCCCGCGTCCACCCTCAAATTCACCACGAATTCTTCTATTTCTCCATAAATTATGCACCCAAATACTCCTGTGTGATGTCTTCCTTTTAATTTTATTTTTGTATTCTTCTTGCTCTGCCTCTTCTGCAAGAAGTCCGATTATTACAAGATCCCAGTCAATCATTATAATTTCACTCGAGCACTCGACCGAACTGCATCAACTCTACACGAAATCTGGACGGAAATAGTACAAACAAGTTGCCACAGCGGCCTCGACTGCGCCTCGCGGCGCATCGCGGCGTCGCGCGGCGTTGAGAGGCGCGGCGCCGCTCTTGCACGCCGCGCATACCGCTACGTCGCGATGCATCGCATTACGCCGCGAGGCGTCACGAGGCGCAGCGCTGCGTGGTGCAACGTATTCTGAATTCTCACAATGAAATGTGTATCTTTTCGTGTAGAAAATAAAGTTGTATTTTGAGTCGCTCTTTTAAAGTATGCGCGCAGCGTCGCGTCGCGTCGCGTCTCGGTGTGAGCTGACCCTAAGCTAACTTAGCTACCTCGAATTATCAAGCCAGGTATTTCCAGCCAGACTGTTTGGCTATAACTCAGTCTGCATCCAGACTATTTTTGTCTGTAATGCCCATTTGTTATTCTGCCGTTAGACTAGTCCTGTTTTACAATGTACGGCTCAAAATAGGTCGTACTTCGTGATAGATTGATTGGAGGTAAGTGCTTTATGTTAAGTGCTAGGATAGACTCAGTTGATTGATTGTTTTATAAATGTTTTGCATTGATTTAGTAGTTATAAGACAGGTTTCAAAGACCTTTGAGCTATCATCCGGCTAGAAGGGTTTACGATGTCGATTCGATTTTTTTAAGCCCGATTTCGATTTTAATAATCGATTTTTTGGCAGCCAGATCGATCTTAAATATCGAAGATTGCGCGGTCCATTTTAATTAAAAGTATTCATTTTAATTTTAATACGAAATGTAGAAAATATTTTTTTTGGCGTAGTTTGGAGATATTTGCTTTTTTTTAAATTACTAAACAATATTCTTTTCATTTTTTATGTGTTTTACTACTAACTTACTTTATTCAAATTTTATTTAAGCTGACGACAGTCGCTCCTTGTAAAATAATGCCGCATCTGGTTAGATTGGAAGCCCAATATAGTTGGGTAAAGGCTAGACAGAACAGAAAAAAAAAAAAAATTAAAAGTGTAAAACAATAATTGTTGACATGAACTGTCAAATGGAGCCTAAGAGAGTTGACAGGGGGGAAGTGTTCCATATGGCCACTCCCGACTACGTCAACCGGGCTTTACCGTATAACAAATAGTCATTCCAATTATTTTAGTTAAGTTTGGTTTAGTTGCAATTCACCAAAACTTCTAAACCGATTACTTAGCGTTTCACGAACAGTTCTGTGTAATTTACTAATTTGATTGAAATAAAGTTCATTAACCAACCCTCAACCCATACAAATAAATTCTAAGTATCTTATTCTTTATTGTACACAAGAAGATTACAGTAAAACATTACAATTCAGTGAAGTCATGTACAAAGGCGAGCTTAACTCAAAAATGAGTTTTCTACCAGCAAACCTTTGAGTGATAGAGATAGATTGATAGTGTGGCTGAGGGCAAACTCCAGTGTACAACTGTCCTATTTACATTAATTATTTATGCTATAACATAAAATATAATGTACCTAAATAAATATACAACATGAAAATATATGAATATATATTTAATATATATAACCTATAATAAACATACATAAATAATATAATATTATCAATCATTCAGAGAGGAAATGCTTCCTAATTCTACTCTTGAAAACGTTAAGAGAAGGGCTGTCGCGTAGTGAATGTGGGAGTGAGTTCTAAAGACGCACTGCACGAATAGTGAAAGAACCATCATAACGGCTGGAAGTGTGTCGCGGAGTACGGAGCAGAAGAGAAGAAGCCGTGCGACAAGGTTTACCCCTTTTTTTTTTTTATCGTGGGAAAATCCTCATGGATACCCTTCGCCCCGGGAAGGCGAAGAGTTATGCCGGACTCTTACCGGCTACAAACCCACGGTGTCTCCTGACCCTTGGCCAGGGTCACGGGATTCGCAGCTGCATGCACCGCAACCCCGGACCCGACCATGGAGCGAGAGTGCGTGGGAAGCCGTCGCCACCTTTTGCGAGGTGGTGATGGCGGCCAAGGAGGGAGCGAGAGGCGACGAAGCGTTCTCGAAGATATACAGGAGAGTTAGAATTATGAAGAATAGAGAAAAGAAGAGTTAGAACAGTATCGATTGAATAACTTGCAAATTATAGAATATCGTCATCAAATGAATGCATTTGATCATGGCACGGTTCCTGTGGGCTTTCACGTGGACGAAGTCGAGGGTAAAAGCTAGTCAATACATTTATTACGAATTTTATATACGCAATTAAGGCTTAATTTCAGTGCCTACAAACTAATTTCGCATGAAACGGCTCTCTTATAAATATAGGTAGTACGTTTACATCGTGATAAAATAAAAATTACCAAATTGCATTTCCGATGTTTTTACTCCAAGGCGACGATTTGCTATTTATAAATAATGTATTCAAAGTAAATAGATACGGTTTCGCAAAGTCATTGGCAAGTTAATGTTAAAAATAGCAAGATGATACGACATATTATTACAAAAACATCATATCTTTATCCTTGAACGGCTACGCAGAGGTTTTCTGTCATATACCCGCGATTCACCGTATTTGAGTAGTGCGGCTGAATGTGTGTAGACCGCACGGGAGGGTCGTACCCGCCACAGCGAGTGCCGAACTAAGACCTTCCGAGATACAAAGTGAATGTGCAAGCGAATCCTGTACACCCAGCATAACATAGATGGAAGGAACGTCGAGGTAATTATAGTCGGTAGCATACAAAAATAAAAAAGTATTCTCTCCAGACGACGACGGGCAGTATTACGTCACCATTTGTGATATTTTCCCACCAATAACAACAGTTTTTTTCTATTATTTGACTTGGTTGCGTTTGACCCCAGTCACACCTGATGGTGAGCGCAGACCGAGTCTGGGATGGAGCACACGAATCCAAGTAAAAGAGATATAGAGAGATTCCCCTATAGCCCTCTAACTCGCCAGAATTTAACGTGAGGGTTGTAGTTGTAGCTAGCCATGCGGACCGTTTATACGCTACCACCAAGCATGCTGCTAAAAACCCCGCGTTTAGTAAAACGTCCCGTTTCATATTCGAAATCATAACTTCAAGTGGGCTGCATATACATACGTCAGTTGTCACTTGTCACGCTGTTGCACTGATTACATCCTGATTAATATAATAATAATAAATTCTTTATTATCAGGCTACTTAGGTCCATAGATATATACCTTACAAACTAGCATATATATTATAATAATACATTTGTATTAGTATAGAAACTTAAGCCTATGTTAGTAAAACTTCACTTAAGCACTATGTCATTTTGCATCATGTGGCACTTGTCCGCGGAAGCGACGGAACACTACTCCCTCCGGCCAAAAGTTCTCTTCCATGACAAGGTGCAGAAGACACTTTGGTACACGCACCACGAACGCCTTGAAGTTGGCGTTACGGCGCGATTCCAGCAGCTGCACTCTCACCAAGGACCTGGCCTTTTGGCGTACGTACTCCACGATGTCCTCCGCATTAGTGGTGTAGTGTATGCGGGAGATGTACACCGGAGTCTTTTGGCGTACGTACTCCACGATGTAATTGCATTCAAGCTGCATTTGGCAGTTGCATAGTTTACAATTGCGACTGGAGGTGCAATCGACTTGCAGTTATGAAGTAACGAAATATGTTTCATCAAACGCAGCGTTTTTAACCCCCCAGCTCGCCTCGAATGCAGAAACTGCGCGAGACGCGATGCTTAAAACAATCAACAAACCAGTTTTGTTTTTAACCGAACCCTGCAAGATAAAGAAGCCGACTTTGCTTAAAACAAAACATAAAATCGACGCATTCATTCAAATGTTCACACATTGGTGTCAATACTTTAACACAAAAGATTACAAGCTACTGTTTACAATACCAAAAACGTATTACAATGGAATATAAATCCCGCTAAAGATACACCAACACAGAGTTGCGAGTAACCCTTTCAAAAGCGTTGCACCTTCGGAAGCCTTACAACCTTTCTTATTATAACTGGATTATTAAATAAAACAAGCAAGGTAGGCTTTAGCTATCTCTTTCTCGCGCCACGCGACCAGTACCGCGCTCTTTCTAGCTCGCACAAAATTATTAAGTCTATCGCGTTTACACGGCACGCTTATATCTCTGTCCTTGTCGTTCTGGGTGAATGCTCGATACATCCGTTGGAAACTGGTCCGAGATGTGACAGGTGTAAAAACAAGCCTGATCTCGAGACTCGAAGAGAATTCCTTGACCAGTCCGGCAACAGATGGTCAAATAACATATAGAAAGATATTGTCTGAGTGTTTTTATGGAGGCAACGTTTATTTGCATGCGTTTTGCGCAAATGGAGATTGCGTTAATTTTTATAATTATTGCTTTTAGTTGAGGAATTGAATGAGAATTTTTATTATTTTTCCTTTTAAGAACTTAGTATAGGTATGTAGCTTTACGAGAACTTTTATTATTCTTCCTTTTAATAAGTTATTTTAAATACCTTTGGGAATAAATTATTATTGTTCGTGTATTGAAATGTTATATCATGGTGGCTCGGAGGTTAGACCCGCTTGTTAAGCACCGAGTTGCGAGTTCAAACCCAGGCGTGTACCAATGTGACTTTTTCAATGTCATATGTACTTTCTTAGTTTATCTAAGACGCCATTTACAATGGTGAAGGAAAACATCGATCTCAAATCGCGAACTCTCAGTGAGCAAGCGTGGTGATCAATGCTCGTTCCTTCTTTGTACAAGAATTGGCCTTTGCCCTGCAGTGGGATAGTTACAGGCTGATTTATTTATTTTATTATGTAACAACACTTCTATTGTAGTGACAAAAGGGGAATGTAAAGGTTATGTTTAGAAAATAATTTACCTGTTTGAAAGTGAATTCTGCGAAATTTATTTCTACACTAAAAGTAAGTAAAGTAGACTTTATTGTTTCTGATTGAGTAATTACAGTTGTTATACATAATGATAATATTAGAGAAATCGATCAAACCATTTCGGGCATACAATAATTTAAAGATAATGTATTAATAACAATAAAAAATATTTTTAGAATTATATTATTCCGTAACTGTCGAGAATATTATTTTCTGCTAATCATTTTTTTTATTGTAGACGAAATAATCCTTAGGGTAATTCTCTGGCTGACGATTCCGAGATGGTGTGAATAAGAGAGGGTGATTATGTACACTATCATATTTTTAATCTTGAACTTCTAGGATCATCATACTATCATAATCAGCCTCTTGCCCACGGCTAAACTCGGGCCTCGTCTCAGAATGAACGGTTTAGACCTTAGTCCACCCCGCTGGTCTCCAGGCATATATTATCATCTCGTCTCGGTTCAAGATAATTCGATGACAACGTTATCTGTGGTAGACAAGTGGCTTAAGCCCATAAGCTCCTATTTGAGACATCTACCAAGAGGAGCTACCTAAAGTATAATTCCATACATTTGAAAACTATTTTTTTTAATTTTCTCGTGTCATATCCACACGACACTTTAAAGTAAAGTAAGTAGACTTTATTGTTTCTGATTGAATAGTTACAGTTGTTTTACATAATTATAATGTTAGAGACATCAATCGGCACATTTTGGCATACAATAATTACTAAATTAAACGAACTTACCTTAAGTGAAGTTCTATTGTAATTATACGAAGAGCTTAGTCCTCGATACTTTGATATAATTAACTATGTAGTTCCACTATCTTCCACTGTGTTCACGCGAATATTTAGAGGATAAAATCCTGCAAAATAAAACTTTACACTGGCAACTCTATCCAGCTTATGTCATTCTATTTAGAGCAATCTGCAATTAGAAAATTAAAATTTTATGCAAGTAATTTTTCAACTTCAATCCCAGGGTAAAAACAAACTTTGGTCTTGTTTAGGGTTTGGGAGGGTACCTAGTATCGAGGACTAAGCTCTTCGTATAATTACAATAGAACTTCACTTAAGGTAAGTTCGTTTAATTTAGTAATTATACTCGAGCTTAGTCCTCGATACTTTGATATAATTAACTATGTAGATGTTTAGAGAGATGAAGTTGAAAAATTATAAACATATTGAGCATTTCTAAAACAATGAAACCTCCAGATAACATGAAAATCAACCTTTTATTGCAATTTAAGCATTTATAAAAATTATTAATATTTAAAACTTAACTCTCTTAATATTATTAACTTAATATTATCCTTCTTATTAATCAGTATTAACATTGCAAACCGTCTTGGAAAATAGATAGTTATCATTTTCAATCAAAGGCCTATTATAATGATTTGCAAAAACATTGGACCCTACGGACCTACCAGCAGTTTTAAAAATAGTATCTAACGTCACACCTTCTCTACTTGCCAATGAAGTGGATGCATGACGCGTTGAGTGAGGAGTGAATTTCTTGACATCTATACCACTGTCCATCATTGTTTGTTTAATCCAACGACTAATTGTTTGCTTACTAGCATAATTATGAGGCTTTTTAAAACTAATTAACAATTTTTCTGTATTGCCTGACTCCAGCTTTCTTAATTTTTGTGTATAATTTATATAATATTGTAATGTAATCACAGGAAAAATTTCAGGTTTCAATTGAAAATAAGGTAACTTAATACAAATCTGTTGCTTTCCTGGCAGAGATGTTTTTAATAAATCAGTGATTTTTATAATTACCCCTGAATCAATAAATTGTATGTTATTTAGTCTAATTACTGATAGAGTTTGTATTCTTTGTGCACTTGTTAGTGCTAAGAGGATAACCAACTTTTTAGTTAACTTATCAAGTGATAATTCTTGTAATGGATACCATTTTTCTATAAAATTCAGTACAATCGATGGGTCCCAAGTATCATTGTATTTAGGGCGACTTGGTCGTATTTTGAAGGTACCTTTAAAGAACCTTTTTATTTGAGTATCTGTCCCTATATCAGGACTAATGATCAATGATAAGGCAGATCTATTAGTATTGAGTGAAGTGTATGAACTGCCATTATTAAATTGTTGTGTAAGAAACTCTAATATTTTAGTAATGGATAAATCAAAAATGTTTTCTCCCTTACAGAAAATCCACCACTTTTGTAGTGCTACAGAGTACTGTTAAATTGTGTTACTTGATAATGATGATATCATGACTTGAATGGTGTCATCCGGTATCAATTGCCTCTTAAATGCTTCCCTGATAATATGCAGGCCCCCAGGGAAAGACTGTTGTGCAGAGGATGCAGTTTCCAAGGCTGTGATGGCCACATAGGAAAAACTAAGATGCCAAAAGCATGATCATCTTTAATTTTTTGAATTGTTTTTGAGATTAGTGCAAATGGTGGAAAAGCATAAAATAATGGGTAATTTTCCCAATTCACTGTAAAGGCATCTATATTTTCTGCAAGTGGATCCCTATGCCACGACAGGTATCTGTCACACTTGGTATTGGCCCTAGTAGCAAATAGATCAATGGAAGGATTTCCAAATGATCTCACTATCTGCTTAAACACTGTAGGAGATAGTTCCCACTCACAATCAATATTTTTATTTCTAGACTCAAGATCAGCTTCTTTGTTGTCTTTAGATTTTACGTAAGATGCAAATATCCAAATTTTGCGGTCTTCACACCACTGCCATATATCCCGAGCAAGACTATTAAGATTTTCGAATTGAATGCCACCCATTCTATTAATATACGCTATAGCTGTAGTGTTGTCTATACGTAACAAAATTTGACAAGAATTTAATTCTTTTGCAAAACATTGTAGACCAAGAAAAGCTGCTAAGAGTTCCAAATAATTTATATGACTTTTCTTGTCTTCTTCTGTCCAGAAACCATTTGCTACTTGACCATCACAAAATATTCCCCAGCCAGTGCGAGATGCGTCTGAATAGATTTCAATCACAAACTGGGAATTTTTAATAGGGTTTCTAGCAGTTTTTATGCAATTATGCCACCACTGTAAATCTTTTTTACACTCTGTATTTATGTTCATGATTGAATCATAGTCATAATTGTGAGTAACTAACTCTGCACATTTTTGTTTTTCAAAGAAACTTGTGTATAAAAAACCATAACTTACAGCTGGACAACAGGCTATTAGGGTTCCAATAATTTGAGCAAAATCTCATAAACTGCAATGCTTATTATGTAAATACTTTTTAAGTAATAAATGAATTGAACCTTTTTTCTTATCTGTCACTGACAAGGTCATGTTCTTTGTATTAATCACAAATCCTAAGTATTCAGCAACTTGTTTGGGTATAAGATTACTTTTATCCTTATTTATACAGAACCCAAGGCACTCCAAAAGTGTTACAGTCTTTCTGCAGTTTTCTAAACACTCTTTAACAGAAGCTCCAATACAAATAATATCATCAAGATAAATCACTGATTTAAATCCCCAACTACGTAGATAGGATATAACTGGTTTTAAGATCTTAGTAAAAGTCAGTGGAGCAGTGCACAAACCAAAACACATGCAACTAAATTCATAAATATTATTTTTAAAATAAAATCTTAAATATTTTTTATCATGATTGTTAATTGGTATTAAAAAATATGCATCTTTTAAATCAATTGTGCACATGTAATCAATCGTTCTTAGAAATAAGTTTACATAATGTTCTTATGTCTTCCATTTTAAAATGTTCTATATGAATAAATCTATTCAGGCATTTAAGATTTAATATAAGTCTGGTATCTCCATTTGGTTTGGGGACTGTAAATATTTTAGATAAAAACTGTCCACTGACTGGTGTACACTTCTTAACAACCCCCAATTCTAATAATCTATTAATTTCTTTGGATATTATTATATTTTCAGCCTCTGAAAATGTACAATTTTTAGGTGGTATTTGTTGAGTAGGAATTTTCTTAAATGGAATTTCATAACCCCTTATGCATGATAAGATAACTGTATCTTGTGTGATTTTTTCCCAACATGAGTAAAAATATTTAAGGCGACATGCTAATGTCTTTACCTCTATGTTTGACGCACAGACTTGTGACGATATGTCTTGCCCGATGAGGTCCTCGGCTGGGGCTGTCTCACATTGCTCCTCTGTTGATACCTGCCCCCCCTCCCCTGTTTGGCACGACTCGAGTGTGGAGGGGCATAGAAGTTTTCCTTATTTTTGTAATAATAATATGTTGGTTGTTTAGGTTGTGCAGTTTTGCGTGGGGTATTGGTCTTCTTAAGAATAGATGGAGCTGCTTTCTTAATAGCATTTGCAGATTTCACATTTTCATTGAACTTTTCACCAAAAAGGAAACTGTCTCTTTTTGTTGCATCTGTTGTCTTAATAATATTTTTGTCTAAGTTAACTGCAACCAATTTTCTGCGAGTATTTGTGTCATTATAATGTAAATCACTTAACAATCTTGAAACATCTGTTAAAATTTCTATATTTTTAACATTCTGGTTGTTTTGTATAAGGTTATCCACAACCGTTAATACTGCTGACAACGCAATTCCTAATTGTTGTTGTCGCTCCTCAACCCTTTTATCCCTTTCTTTGATTGGGTCACTTAGTAGACCCACCAGCTCCACATTCAGTTTTGGAGCATCCAATAGTAATAGATTTTTTGGTATCAGGTATTTTTTAACCAATACCTCCTTTATATCCTTTTCAATGCCGTTAGTCAGTATGTTCTCGATTCTTTTTATAATTTCTGGATGGATATCATCGGCGTAAGGCTTTTCAGAACTAGATGGATTTCCTAACGCTGACAATACCGTGTCCGTCAAGCAATCACCATTGAGATCTTGGGCACCTACAAGGCACACAATAATCATTAGACTAACTAAGTCTTAGATCAACTGCTCGTTATTGTATCGATAAAGGTACGTAGTAAGTACCTATCGATTATCGTATTATTAATTTCTCTCGTGAGAAATAACAACACGTACATAACATAGAACTTCTACATAATGCATTATTGTTATTGATGTGCTTTTTCCTCAACTTGAGGTTTCGGGGTCGTGTCGTAAATTACGAACTTACATGTTAAAGACCCAGCACCGACAAGATGGCCGATGATTTTTCTTTGCAATCGATCTGAAATTTTTCATTAACAGAATACATACATACCTGTGTTATCTTCTTCTATTAGTTGATCAGTTATCATCTCCTGATCAGAAACCTCTGGTGTATTCAGTCTTTCCATAGAAGACGATGACGACCTAAGTCGGCGATGCCGTCTTTTCAATTTTTTCTCTATTTTCTTCAGTTTTTTCCACAATTTATCTGTTTCTTTAGGCATTGCTTATCTTCCAAGTCGAAACACTTACTAGATAGCACCAAAAACTATAAATTATGAAATTTATTGGAATAGCGTCCGTGCAAAACGGCGCGAAAAATAGTGAATGACATAAGCTGGATAGAGTTGCCAGTGTAAAGTTTTATTTTGCAGGATTTTATCCTCTAAATATTCGCGTGAACACAGTGGAAGATAGTGGAACTACATAGTTAATTATATCAAAGTATCGAGGACTAAGCTCGAGTATAATTTAAAGACAATGTGACCAAAATTGTTAAAAAAATATTTTTAGAATCAATATATTCGTTATCGGTATACATTTTTCTGTTAACATTTTTTTTAATAATACACGTTATAATCTTAATGGTAACTTTCTTACAGTCTGTGGCATTTTATTATAAACTTTAACATTTTTAAACATACTATTTCTAAGGTAGTTAGTTCTACATTTTGCCATTAAGAGGGATCTATCAAATGAGAGCCTTTTTAACACAGCTCTAAATATATTTCCACCATATGGCGAAACTCATACAATTATTTTAAAAATGTCACCAGTATCATCTTAGTTACAACATTCTTTTCTGCATTAAACACATTCCACATTATTATCCTATAATAAACGCGACGCGACGCCATGATGTGTGATATCTTGTCGCATAAAAACAAACTATTTTATAATTACATTCTTTCTTTATTATGAAAGTTATGGCGCTTCTAAGATTTTTGCAGCTAGTAATTTTTTTTTCTTAGAAAGCTGTTTAGACTTCTTATAATACTCAATATATTTATTGCATTCCACAATCTTAACTTAAGGTGGTAACTTAAAAAATATGAGATCATTGTGAATCCTGTCGGGCACAGCAAAAATATTAGGAGAGAGGAAACTTTTACAAGTTATTTACACACATCAAAAAAAGTTTGCGATCACTTTGAAAAATTATGTAGCCTTTTTGAAGCCGAATTTTCTAATCGGGATTCAAAGCGATAATTATCATGATAATTATAGATTGATAGTTATCTAGATAAATATAAATCAGATTTCAGTTGGACTTTGAATTCGGAATCTTCACATACATAATTTTATTATGCTAGTGATCGCAAACTTTTTTTGATGTGTGTATGTCTAAATAAATATTTCTACCTAAGTAATTTAATTTTCTCTCTAGGAAATTTAGCATTTTAAAATATATTTAATTGTAATTTATTAACATAATCATTCATATCTTCTTTTCTTATCTTTTTTTATTAATTCGGAATAACAATGAAGCTTGCACTATGTATGAAGGTAGATAATTACTATTTATTACTACATTTACCCTAGTTTATCTTTTAGAGGATTTATTTACATACTAGGTAGCTTAAGTACTAGACTTACCTAAGCTAGGGCAGGTTTTTAAGGAGTTATCCTGCACACATTGTCGACTACCTCGTTTGTCTACACAGAAAAAACTGTTTTGTTGTAAGTAACACAATATTACGATATTATTATGTTGTTCGGAAAGTCATTTCGTTTTAATTGAATTTTATGTTGAGCTTTACCTAAACCTAGGTGTTTCAAATGATCATGAACAATCCAATTCGATAAATTTATTTGGACTTCTTTCTGGCCTAGTCTGAACTACCTCTTTGGTCTAGTTGGGCAAAGTTTTGTTGAGTTTTTCCGTGTGGAATTTCTCAGTAGCAGCCCGGAGTCTGGATTTGTGCCCGGTTGATGGCAATAGGCTCGCCCCCTATTACATGCGACTTAAACATAACGGCGAAATGAGGGTGTACTATTATACACCTCTGCCCTACCCTTCAGGGAAAACAGGCGTGATGTTATGTTATTGTCAACCGTTCAGTGTACAAGTTATTTTTTTTTCTACAAAACTCCGAACATCTATTGCATCTATGCAAAACTAGCTGTGTCCTCGCGGCTCCGCCCGCGTAATACTTAAATATTTCTAGATATAAATTTTACTCCCTGCACATTATCCAATACGACTAGCGCGCCACCGATTGTACGTTAATGGTACTATATCAGAAACTTTCGCACAAGTGCCAACAACAACTGTACAAAGTTTCAACTCAATCGGATGAACGATGCAGTCAGCAAGGTTGGTAGCGAGGCTGCCTAGGGTGCGGGGGACTTAACTATCGTCACTCGTGGAGGCTCTTTTAATGCACCCTCAGATAAGATTAAAAGAAAGAAACTACATTTATTTAAAAAGATTAAATCCTTGAACTTTTAGTCTGTGGTCCAAGTAGTGGCGGGTGCGTGCAGCGGAGCGGGTAGCGTTCACATCAAGCGTTAGCGGGTACCTAAGTTTAAAAGGAAGACGCGCGTTCGCGACTTCGAGCGGCACAGTGACCATAGCAGGCCTACCCTCGGATTCAGTACGATTCGATTAATGAGCTGTCGACCAATTCGGTAGACTATCTCTTTTTCTCTCGTTATATGAATTGTAGACGGGACAAGATTTCTGCCTACCTAGCCTTTTCCCAAGTATATTGGGGTCAGACTCTAATCTAACTAGATGCGGCTGAATACCAGTATTTTACAAGGAGCAACTGCCATTAGACCTCCGCAACCCAGTTACTGGGCAATATCCTTAGTTTAGACCGGTTGTCAGACTTTCGGGCTTCTGACTACCCGTAAAGACTGTCATAGGTTTTTGTATGACACCAGGGACCGACGGTTTAACATGCTCTCCGAGACACGTGGGATCTCAATTTGTAGCGAATGGTCACCCATCCACGGACTGACAGCGGCAAGCTCAGCTTTACCTTGCAAATCATAATGATCCGTGCAGTTGTTATTAGCCACGATTCCCTCGGAACAAGTTGACAAACCAAATCGGTCAACAACTGCCTATCGATATTTCTGAATCGGGGGACTAGAGCGGGCTGCACCTTGCCTCTTGCCAGATTAGCGCTTATTCCACTAGCAAGTTGAATTGCAGTTATCTTCTGCAACTGAACTTCACTGAAGACACACCCGCAGCAAATTGACTTCTAGGAGTTTTACCGTCTAAGCAAGCATTTGCTTTATTAGACGATAAAAGTTGCAAGGATATAGCTCTTTTGATGGGTTATTCCCTGAGTACCCCGGTCTCCGAGGCCCCCGTCCCGGAGAACCCCGAATACGATAAATATTATAAAATTTCTGTTTTCTATTGTTTTCAACTTGTACGGTCGACATAGAAAGTGCTTAAATGTATGTGATTGAAATACATAAGACGAAAGTAGTTTATTTGAAAGGAGAATGGGCAAAAAAAAAACAGATCCAACAGAAACGACTCATATTGGTATTTGTCACACTTAATATCCTAAACAATCCTGCAATTTTGTTTTCTCCATGCTCCTTCAAGACCCGGTAAAATACGGTCAAAGTTTGAAAAATGTCTGTTCGTGTAGTCGGTGTAGTACAGAATTAAATGAATATTTATACTAATAATTCTCCTGTAAGATCACTGTTGGGCATGAGCTATTCTCGTATAGCTCGTACCGATACGATAGAAGAAGACTGTTGGGTATAGGCACCCCCTATAAATAGTCACCACACCGGGTGCTTGCTAAGAAAACGGGTAATAACATCAAAGTTCTAAAGGTGATCCAATTAAAATTGAAATATAATTACTCAACATAGTCCATCTCTGTAATGAGAGATGTTTAATTTTTTAAATTAACCTGTACTATCCCACTGCTGGACAACGGTTTCTTAGTATATAAAGGTATCACAGGAGAAACGCACAATTCCCAGCTTCACAAAACGGGAACCTATAGGGGGTGCTCCCTTCTACTATTCGTGCAGACTCCAACAATCTGCAGTTGGTAACATAACCATTGAACTAGTCAAGCGAAACCCGTCATGAGCTGTAGTGTCATAACGGTAGACAATTGATTCTGCAGTCACTGGCAGTCTTCTGGGTAAGCATCCAGTGGACTATGAACGTTATCATTAAATGGAGTTTAAATTTTGATTTGATGACTGAATTAGAAATATGTACATATTATCAATTTTAATTGGACCACCTTTAGAACTTTGATAATTTTTCAATCCATTTTCTGAACAAACACCTGTGTGGTGACAATTTATGGGACATGCTACACCCAACAATGCTGCAGTGCAGGGCGTTACAGTGATTACTATAAATACTTGTTTATTATTCTATTCATATTTTGATTATCTGTATTGAAAAAGGAACTATTATGATAATACTTAGAACCTGTGATTGCTCTAAGAGACTCTATATTATATACTCTAATTATAATATTTACCTTAACCATGCAAGATTATTATTTTTTCCTGATCCTTAAAGTTAAGTATTTTAGTAAGTAATACAATTTTATTTAACATATCATCTGCTGTCAGTACTTTTAAGATAAACTGACTTTTAATTGAGGTTATCAAGATAAAAATAATTCGGGGTCTTCCGGGACGGGGGCTCGGAGATCGGGGTACTCAGGGAATAACCCCTTTTGATTTGCCCGCTCGTAAAGTGAAAGTTTTTTACGTAACCACCTCGCTATCCAATAGGGTATGGCATTTGACTCCTATCAAAAATGTACTACAATCCAGTATTATTCTATCGAAAGTACAGGAAGAAAAGTATGTAAAAAAAACGAATCAAAATAGAGGATATACGCCCTTTCGAAGTTTGTTGAGGCGGCATTTTTTCTCCTTGTCACGCAAATCGAATTTTCTACAGTGATGTCAAGTCACTATTAAGTTTTTAAAACCTCAAGCACGGTAATTATAGACACAATAGATAAGACAATTAAGTGTCGTCCTGGGACGACGGGCGGTACGCAACCGGTTAAGATATGACGTCATATTCTAGTAGTGTTCTCTCTGTGTTGTGAATCATTTTAAATCGTTTATAACTTAGCCATTTTACTAAATATTACATTGGTTTTTGCACTGTTGCTTATTATTTTTGTAAGAGTTTCAAGATTTCTAATAAAAATATAATAGTCAAATTACTCTGTTTGGGTGCCGTAATCCCGCTGCCCGCTCCGCTACAAGCGCCCGCCACCGCCAGCACTTGCACCACATACCTTTTTCTGTAAGTAACAGGAGCTCAAGTATTATTAAATTTTAATAGAAAATGCTCGAGTTAACGGCGCTCCGTATTACAAGTAAATTAAAGTGACTAGTTAATCTGATCTGTACCAGTAAACTAGCATTAGCTGCAATTAATTTTGCGTTTTATCTCTACTAGATGTTGTGTCGGATTTCGAAGCGGTATGAATATGAAGTATGCTAATAATTTCATAATTATCAGCTAGTAATATGTAGTTGATTACGGCTACATAGTCCTAAAGATTGCTATAAAGAATGGTCGAAAGGTAATATTACCAAATTCACCCTTAGGTTGTTGGTAGTGGTGGCGACTAGCGGGGTGCGCCTACAAAAGGCCCAGCGCGCTGCACTTCGTCCTCTCTCGCGCCTCAGCAGCCGCCCAGTTAAGTTACTGTCTACCTACCTGAAGACCCTGGACTCCTCGTATCGTATTGTCTAAGAACCACGCCCTGTAAACTAGTGTAACTTTGTAATAATTGTAAAATATATATTGTATGGTTAAAAGTGTTTTCATTATTCTTATATAAGTACACTCCTGCTAAACTGCTTCTGCTTCTTGCTAGATTCTGATTTTATGTGCACATGCTCGTTAAGGGTTGACTCCTCAAGCCACCCTTAACCCGTGAAGCGTGACAAGGTGCAGACACAAAGCTCAACATAGAAGAGAAAAACTTAGGCAGAAAACACAATTTTATTTACATTCATACATTTGGCGAATAGACAACAATATGAATGTATAAAGTATAATTTACATGCATAGCATAGTTTATATATACTACACCTCCTAGTTCTTCCGTGCCCAATTCAATATGCAAATCTGACATAACACACATAGATGTTTCAACATACACACACACATACACACTTTATTTCGGCAATCAATACTTGCAATGAGGAATCACAAATTCACTAGCTCTTAGGACCTAGTCACACGGCATTTTTTGACAACAAAATGCCGCGCGATTAAAGACAATTATTATGAGTCTTGTTTTTTTCTATTCCTGTGCTTGTTGATGGTCTTTTCTACGTAACTGGGCAATTATTGGCGGAACCTGAAGAGTCTCCATCCAATGGGGTTTTTTTTTTATTTATTTATTTACATTCTTACATCTATCATTACAGTCTCCCAATTCGGTAGTGCAGTTACTCCGTTAAATATCAATTAATACATAATTTACAACATAAAAACCTAACAATTACATGATTCATAAATAACATAATACATATATAAAATGTTACCCTTGCGAACTCGCTCCGTGAACAAGAAAATAAATCTAATTTGTCAGCAACCAAATTAAGTGTGTGAATTGCTCGCGTGAGAGGGGTGTTGTCCAACAATTTAGTTCTACCGCGCGGCACCGCGAACAAGCTGGGTCGTCAAATAAAATACAAGGTAACTACTTATACTACACTAACATCATGACTACCTGCAACAACAGCACTAAGGACGAACCCTAGTGGGACTCGGACCTCGGCTTAAGGCATTGCTGGCGGGGAATTGGGGAGAGACAGCTTGATGAGAGCTGAATTATCGGTTTGACTGCGGAGTCTGAAGAGACGACCGGAACTACGACGGGAGAGTGTATTATGAGTCTTTTTTTTTCTTTTGCACTACTGTAGATAGTCATTGCGGACCCTTTCTATGTAACCGGGCAGTTCTTGGCAAGACCTGAAGTTTCTCCAACCAATGGGGGGAAGTAAAATACTTAACCTAAGCTAACTACTTATACTACACTAATATCATGACTACTAGCAACAACAGCACTAAGGGTGACCCCTAGTGGGACTCGGATCTCGGTTTACGGCGTGGCTGGCGAGAGATTGAGAGGGAGACAGCTTGTTGAGGGCTGAATTATCGGAGTCTGGAGATAAGACTGGCTCTATGACGGGAGAGTGTATTATGAGTCGCCTAGGTAGACGTATTTATACTAACGAGTGAGAGTAGTCAATTATGCAGCCGTGCACGGCGTCTATATAGATTACAATCATGACAATATCGCGATGAAGTGTGAGGTCTGAACGCGCTTTCTAATCGCTGCTGTATCGATTTTAACGATGGTGTTTCGCATCTTTATTAATGCCACTGAACATCTGAAGGGTCTATCGACTAAATCGCAACAATTTACGAGTTCAATTATAAATGGCTATCGATCACAATCGAACTCGATTCAATCGGTGATTTATTTCACGACTAAACTTGTGGCCGGTATAAATAACCAATCCCAATCTAAAATCAGGGGTGTATGAAAAGAACCTCCACGAATAATGATACTTTAGCACGTCTGGCGCACCCTGGGTGAGTTAGCCCTGCGATGAACCTCGCTGACTGGATAATCTTTTCACCACGGCATGAGCTAACTGTCCTAGTGTCAACACGAGAGAAGAAAAAGCTAAAAAAGTTATAGATATGTGGCGGCATCTATACACGCCACATGTGAACTACGCAATACACCGGTGGTGTAGACGACTGCAGCGACAATATCGACAACTCTCATAGATGACAGTTCCTACATCGCACTATAATGATTTAACACGCAGATTGTAGATATACAACCTCCCAACATCAACCGTTGGGCAGTAGCCCGCCAGGCACAAGACTCCGCCTGCTTGGAGGATCCTCCCTTTTGTTGGAGGAACACCCCACCTCGTTCCTCTAGAGATAGATAGATTTTGTACACAAAAAAAAACAGAGAAAGAATACACATAAATAAGAACAGTACAAATGGCTTATGGGCTTATCGCTTAAAGCAATTACTTCCAGACAACCATTAGCTGGAAAGAATTGTAAAAAAAATATAAAGGCCAGCTTTTTTTATTTGACTATTTGACGCTTACTCTAGTCCCTCTTGATGGTAAGCGATGGCCAATCTTGGCATGAGCTATTCTCATACAGCTCGTGCCGACCTGAGAGAAGAACAAGATCTAAAATCTCAGGATGTAGGTTTTGACAGAAATTGAATAGAAGTAATATCGAAAACCAACATAAACCTAGAGATTTTCAATTGAAATCGGTAATTAATATCAGCCGTAATGCTACCACACAATACCCAATTTTTCGCCTTCCTCTAGTCTACAGCAGTCATTTATCGCTGCCCACAGCTGGTAAAATTAAAAATGCCTCAAGATTTGTCCGAGTTCACTGCCTTCTACGTGCTCTGATTCAAAACTTCTTAGAACGATCCGGTTTGTTATCTTATTTGCTCTTGTTACGAGAATCGTAGGAAAAACAATACAATACGCTTTATTATACACAAAACAAATAAGAAACATTGCTATAAAAATAGAGAAGTACAATTGGCGGTCTTATCGCACAAGACGATTTCTGGCAGACAACCTTTGGATGGACATGATATGCAAGAAAAAATGGAGGGGAAGTTCGCGGTGCAATAAGAAATAAGGAGACATTAAATTAAGTGCTCTGAATAAAACTAAAACATAAATATATTTTCGAGCCGTTAGGGGTCGAAACACCCGGGTCGTGGGGTCCGAGTGCCCAACTTCTATACACAGATGTTGCAAGGCGGCTGGTCGACCTTTCCCGTGACCCGAAGACTGATTTCTACTTTGGTCAATGGATTAGCATTGCCATACAACGTGGCAATGCTGCCAGCCTTCTGGGCACATTACCAGTAGACAGCGATGCGGAGGAATATTTTGATGCCCTATTTTAGTTTATAGTTTTATTAGGATACGTTTTATTTAATTGTATAGATTTTAATTTGTAATTTTTGTGTGTATAAAAAAATATTTTCAACAATAAACTTCTCAATAGAAAAACAGTATAAAAATCAAATCGGTAGACATTTTTGCCACTTTGCGAGCGAATAGTGCTAATTTCACAGCCGCGCGGCTTTCGTGTGCTAAGGTCCTAACATCGAACGCGCCACAATCACACCTGCGATGTTGCACTGAAATTGTACTATGCAAGTACTGCAACAATAGAGTAGTAATATATATTTGCTCTATTCTGTTTCAAATCGATGAAGAGCAACTGTGAATCTGTATTGTCTCGTTAGATATTTTGTTAGGTGAGAACAGGTGACATCGAGTTGCGTTGATTGTATCAGTAGATACTTTTATTGAAAACAGGAATTTTATAAACATATCTGACTTCTTTGGTCTATTGCGACTGCTGAGCGTGAGGTCTTGGCTCCATCCCCAGGGCTAGCAAAGTACAGTAGCAAAGTATTTGGTTCTTCCGTGTAGAAATTCTCAGTAGCAGCCCGGAGTCTGGATTTGTGCCCGAGTGATTGTATAAGCACGCCCCCTATTACATTGGACTTAAACATAACGATGGAATGACGGTGTGCTGTACACCTCTACCCAACCCATCGAGGAATATACAGGGTGTTAACGAATTCGTGTAATTCCTTCAAACCACGTGATCTACTGATGACACAGATTAACCCTAAATGGGAAATTTTGAAAATCAAAGTAAAAAAAATCTAAAAAAATCTTTATTTTCTTTTTCTGAGTCATTTTAGAGTCTTGAGTTATCTGACTGCAAAGAGCGATATCGCGTTAGTCGTGCCTGCCAGCCGTGTCGCCGTGCTTTCATTAATTTATGCGTGGCATCGAAATGTTCACAAAAATAAAACATTTTTTTTTTGTTAAAGAACAAATCAAACAATTTTTTTACTGAATCCTTATTAGGTGGTTTAGATACGATCGGTAACAAAGCCGCATGAAAAAATAATATTTTTTATTTTTAATCAAGCTAAATCCCGTGCGGGGCCTGTCTACATCAGTAGTAGATCATGTGGTTTTAAGGAATTACACGAATTCGTTACCACCCTGTAGAGGGTGTACTATACGTCTCTGCCCAACCCTTCGGCGTGTACAGGCGTGATTTTATGTTACGTTATTTTTAAACTTTACCCCATGGTATAATAATAAGCTACGCCTGGTATTCTCTTCCCGCAATGGCCAAAGACTACGTCATGAATGTAACGATCAGTACTACCATTGATTAACATCTCCAATACAATAAAGGAGATTTTTAATTCATAATCAATATTGTATCAGCTCATTGTGTTGCTCCGCATCGGTGCCACTGTGGCGAAGCTGTCGACGGCCTCGGACATCATGGCCTGTCTTGCTGCAGGAGTGCAGGTCGCATAGCACGGCACGCGAACTTAAACGACATAATCCGTCGCGCTCTTGTCACCGCTGGCGTGCCAGCTGTATTGGAGCCTAATGGCTTGGTACGCGACGATGGCAAGAGACCTGACGGCATGACGTTGTTGCCATGGAAGATGGGTAGGCCTCTGGTGTGGGACGCGACTTGTGTAGACACCCTTGCTCCATCCCATCTTCCTAGCTCGGCGGGCTGTGCTGGCGCTGCCGCTGCAGCTGCGGAGACCCTCAAACGGCGCAAATATAGCAACATCGTAGGAAACTATGACTTTGAGCCGTTTGGGGTGGAAACGCTCGGGTCATGGGGTCCGAGTGCGCGTCTCCTTTTTAAGGAAATAGGAAAAAGACTGGTCGACACTTCACGTGACCAGAGGGCTGGCTTGTTTTTCGGCCAGAGAATTAGCGTTGCCATACGACGTGGCAACGCTGCCAGCCTTCTGGGCACGTTTCCAGTGGACGGCGATGCGGAGGAGTATTTTGATGCACTCCTTTAGTTTATATTCTTAGTTTAGTGTAGGATATAATTTTTCTTTGTTTTTACTTTAGATTTAGTTTAGTTTGTATTAATTTAGGTTAAAAATGTAAATAATACCCTTGTATGAAATTGAATTAATAAAATTATATGATATATATATACATCAATATTAAATAAATTGATAACTAGCCTAACTATTTTCAATTTCGTGTTATTCATCTATTTAGTTAAAAAGTAAACTGTATAAAATTACTAGTTCAAAATTGCTTCTATAAAGAAGCAAATATGTGAAAAAATGCATCTTGCTCAGGGAATTTATACATAGTGGAAGCACCCCCAGCTGATGACGTAGTCTTAGGCCAATCACGTGACCTCGCTGTCACGGGAAGAGAATACCAGTGAAACATATTATTATACCATGCTTTACCCCACCTTATGAATTCTTCGATAACATAGGTGCATTTACACAACCTTCACATGCACAGACACATACCGGGACACATGCAGGCCATAACAATACTAATGGCACAGTGTACCTACTTACTACATACAGTGGGTCAACGCCCATACATTTGACAGGTCCTATGAAATGTCAAAATTATGTAGGGGCGGAGGTTATGTCCCAGGTATGCAGTGTGGCTACTCGGGACATAACCTCCGCTCCTTCACCCCGCAACACCCCGCACGATTCCTCTGCGACAATGTTCTACGTTGACCGACTGTAAGGAGTAAGATATAGGTAGACTGTGCTAATGGGGTGCATGAAAAGAGCCTCCACGAGTGCCGATACTTCAGGACGTCCGGCGCACCCTGGGTAGTCAGCTTCGTTACCATCCTTTCTGAATGGCTAATCTTTTCACCACGGCATGAGCTATTCTTGTATATCTCGTACCGACACGATAGAAGTAGAAGACCAATACTACTAATTCCGTGTGAGAATCGAACCCGTTACCCACAGCGCAACAGACAAGATTTCACCCGCAGCGCCAATCATATCAACAAAAATTCTCCTCTGATATTTTAATCTGATCACAACCCTAACCACCCCAGCCAATAACAAAGCTTGATATAATAAAATCTACCCGTATTACATAAAAAATCTTCACCGAGGTAGCAGGTAATTACTTCCCGCGTCGGCGCCAAACGGTTTCTTCCCACGCTACGTACATATGTATACATATTTATGATTGAGGATCAAAGAATTATAAGGGTTGCTAGCGGCTATGCGCGCCTAGTAACTTGAGATACGATGTAAATAATAACACGTGTAGAATACAATTAAAATGGAGAACATTGGCCTATTATTATTTCTATAAAGCCATCTTAGTCCACCTGTGGAGAAACTATGGTGTGGTGTTCCTCCAACCAAAGAGAGGATCCTCCAACCAGGCGGAGTCTTGTGCCTGGCGGGCTACTGCCCACCAGTTGATGTTGGGAGGTTGTATATATACTATCTGCGTGTTAAATCTTGATATCACGATGTAGGCATGAATAGTTCACATGTGGCGTGGATAGATGCCGCCACATCACTCCCCCCTGAGACCGGAGGTCGATCGTCTTGATGAGTCAGCGGTCGTTGCGTCTTGAGAACTTGCCAGGGCCAGTGAGGGGTTCCTTTAAGTCGAAACCGGATACCGCGTCATTCCAGTGAGTCGGAACTGTGAGAGCGATGAGTGGTGGCTGTGGACTGCGTCGACCAGGAGAGAAGTGCCTCTGCTAGTTGACCGGTCGAAGTGCAGTATATATGCGCCGAGGATGCTGGCTGGCTGTGTGACACGCTGCTTGCTGCTCGATTGAATGCTGAGCGGAGGGAGTGATGATTTTGCTGCCGAGGCTGCGAAGGTTGCATGTGACGTCACCAGTGTGGAAACACTGTCTGTGACGATCACGTCGGGGTCACCAATGTGGAGAAACTATGGTGTGGTGTTCCTCCAACCAAAGAGAGGATCCTCCAACCAGGCGGAGTCTTGTGCCTGGCGGGCTACTGCCCACCAGTTGATGTTGGGAGGTTGTATATATACTATCTGCGTGTTAAATCTTGATATCACGATGTAGGCATGAATAGTTCACATGTGGCGTGGATAGATGCCGCCACACACCCAACTCATTCTTGGCAGCTGCGGATTGAGTTGTTTCCTGAAAACGTAGTCAGAGCTCTACTGCTGTGCCTACTACCTACATTTCACCAATAGCGCTATTCAGTCTAATACAGCCATACGCAACCAGCGACTTGCCGAATTATATTGAGAGTGGCCCGGTCATGGCCTGGTGAAAGAGTTTTATTAATTCTTATCTTGAGGCCCGCTTTAAATATCTGTCAAGTGTATAAAGCCTGGGAAAAAGTTAGTTTGAGTATGACTATAACGTTGGAAGCGAGACTTTAACTAATCTCCGGTCAACTATTGAGAAAATCGAAACAAAAAAAGACAATTTTAAAAACACGGCGCCTTCTTCGACGTCTAGGATGACTTAGTTCTTTTTGAACGTCAATGTTACAATAGACAGCCCCGAACAACGCCAGCCCTTCACCGCTTCCTAATGTGTATCCTGTAAAGAAGAAACGAAGCAACAAACTCCCCAGCAACGCAGTTCTGTCTGTCAGTTGAATAGTTCTGCTTGACCCATAAAATATGTATGCCGAATTTGATTTCTTTTGGAGCGCATATTTTCACTGCGGGTGGAGGATGCGTCGCTGCTCTCTTGAGCCGTGACCCCATGCGAGTAATTACGTAACTTTTTTGAGCAAGGTAAGTTACACATATTATAATTTTTTTCAACGTATTTGAGTATCAATTTATAGTATTTTCAATTTCTAGTGTAAATAAAAAATGTTTTTTTCTTTTTAAAAAATTTAGGACGGTAAAATTACATATTTACAGAGGATTTTCTTTAGTCCCTAGTTGTTGATCATAGGTACGAGGGACGAACGTATTGTACAATGGTTGATGGAAATTTCCGATGAAAATAGCATGTTGGGCAACTCCAAAAATAGTAAAAAACGTCTCTAGAAGTGCATGATTTGGAAAACCGCCCTGTACCATCTTCTGCCAAGCGTGAGCGGTGAAATATTTGTCCGACTGAGCATGACCGAAAATGTCGACACAATGCAGCAAATGCACATTTTTTTTATTTAAATAACCCTTTTTATAACTGTGATCACAAAGATTCTCATAGCTCAAAAGAATAATAACATTTTAACCCTTGATGTCATAATATGCCTTTAGTTCGAAGTATTTGTTTTAAATTTTTTTTTATGTTTACGACGTGTTTAGTTCAAGTTGTATTTTTTATATTTTAAAGTTTAGATAAAGTATTTTTTAAATAACTATTAAATTATTTAATTAAAAATATCAAACCATTATAATTTGTCCTAACAAATTGGGGTCTCTACAGACCCCATGCGAGCAGTTACGTGATTTCCTTCGTGCGAGTAATTAAGGGTTAAGTACGTCCGGCGCACCCTGGGCAGTCAGCCCCGCTACCAACCTTGCTGACTGGTAAATCTTTTCACCACAGCATGAACTATTTTCGTTTAGCTCGTGGTGAAACGAGAGAAGAAGAATTAGTTGAATCTATACACAAAAAGCCACCAACATTATCAATAAAAAGTATTTCAATTTTAGGCCGACTTCAACCATCAAAATTAACTCCAGTTAAACGTCACAGTAGCACTTCATGAACTATGACAATAACCACAACCGCGATCTATAAGTAAAGGTTCCTACGTTCCAAACTTCGCTGTAAATATATTTAAACCTTCCAAGCGCCTCGGCTTAGCTGAAATTACTATAGAGCTGTGGGCACACCGGGAAATACAGGAAAAACAATGGAGGTGGAAATATTTTCCTCTGACTTTATAAATATTGCAAATGGAGTGGAATGAATTTGAAAGCTTAGAGTAGTGACTTTTTAGCTTTTGTTTTTCGGATGGTTGTGAGTGACAGTGGACTAAGAAGGACTAAATATGTAAAGAGAAGTAGAATGTGACCTAGTTTATGTATTTTTAGTTTAAAATCTTAATATAATTTCTATTCTTTCTACTTCTATACACTGCTGTCAACGTCTGTATTTCAATTCTCAATTTGCAGATCTGCTAGCGGACATTTAATTTTGAAATGAGCAGTTCCATTGTACTCCACATTTTATACTGTTTGTATTGTTGTGTGCACATACATTATAAACGCATGTGGTCTCCTGATAGAATAAGCTGCCACGCCTCTTCCAGTAGCATCATGTGTACAGTGCAACCGTACATAGCGAAATTATTGTATTTACCGCGTCAGCATTGTAATGTAACAGACGGCCCCAGGATCTCCTGCGAGCACGTCTGCTACACCAGTTGTAAAGAATGTGTAGGGCATTCAATACTTAGTACATAACAACAATAATAAAGTGCTTATACGAGTAAGAGTCAGCATAGCTTTACGTCCCTTGGAGTAGTCAGCGAGTTCCTTCTTGTATTCACGGCGTTCGTCGATGGCCCACACAGCCATTTGATAGAAACCGGCGGCAGCAAACAGACCGGCTGTAGCATTTAGTCGTAGCCATAGTAGTAGACGTAGACGACAGCAGGTCCGATCGCCGATCTCACAAGTGTAGGTAGGGCAGGAGACGAAGTGAAAAGAAGGGAGAAGGAGTTACCACCGGGGCGCAGCTTCTTTATCTGGCTTTCCAGTTGGATAACATGCCACAGCTGTTAATAACACCAAGGGAAACACGTAGAAATTCCACAAATGCTTTTTATTTAACTTGATACGCTTCATTTCAGTAAAATATCTCATATTAAAATATATAATAAATATTAATTAAATATACCTATAATTCAGTAAAAAACTGTTCTGCCATAGAAATATTCCAAATTTCAGTTTATAAACATATATCAATATAAATTATACAGAAAATATTTGTATCCAAAAAAATCACCATGGTGTCCAAAAAAACCAATCTCCAAAAAAAGCCAAGTCTAAATTAGAATCCCATCTGTCATCAATAAAAAGGTATAAAAGGTATAAAATATAAATAGCAAGTAGGTAGGTGAATGACCATGAAGGTGATACTACAGCATATCCGCCACCTTTCATAATTCATTATCATATTTTGGCTACAATTCAATTCATTACCGGTCATCGAATGCACCGTGTGTTCTCATTCTTACTTATATCATTTATCACTTAACTCTATCAATATCATTTATTCTTAACAACTATTTCTGTCTGAACTTTGGTGCTAACTTAGCGCATTAAACTGTTGGATTTTAAAGGACTCGTATCATTTAATATCATATCAACTTATCAGTAAAAGTTGTGCGGTACTATTTAAGTATCCAGGTTGTATGTACCATACAACTTGGATACTTAAATACGATGTTGTGATCCTTGACTTGTATGCCAAGCGTGATGATTGGTTCTTTCCTCTGAAATCTTTTATTACAACAAGCTTTCGAACAGATCTTTGAGAATTTACTCTTAACTGTGCTTTTTTGTATAGTCACGAGCTGTACGAAAAGAGCTCATGCTGTGGTGAAAAGATTAATAATAATAATAATAAGCCCCCTCTGGGAAAGACGTTACCTCATCATGAGATTGACGTAAAACCGGAGGGAACATTAGACTAGCTTTCTACAACCTACAACCCCATCATATAATAAAAATGTATTATGAGGTCTACTGAAAAGCTTACAAACCGCAGGGCAGCTTGTGGCGAGCTGTTGGTGAGTGGCGACACTGCGTACCTTATTGCCTCAGAGAGTCGGTCAGGGCCTCGTCTCCAGTTTGCCTTTATTGGCTGGCTGGAGTGGAACCCCAAGAGTGCCCGCAGTACTCTCAACTCTGGCTTGCCTTTATCGGCCGGTCAGAGGGGGGCCGCCAGAGCTATATGCTCGGGGGTGGAAGTGTCTAAAGGCGTAATAGCGGGGAAACCCACTCCGGGTCTTTTAGACCCGCGACGGCGAAACCGGGGCCACACCTCTCTACACCTCTAGCCGCTCACACGTCTGTTGCCCCCTTCGCCTATGTACTGGCGGCTTTTCAGGGGGCCCAGCTAGTGAGCTGGCGAGTCACCGTCTGCCAATATATTTCAAATTTAAGCTTGAAAGGCAGACGCCGTTTTCTTCCGGCAATAGAAGTTATCCAGTCCACCTAACACCCCTTCCCATAATCCAGATATTTTTCACCACATTTTACAATAGTCTTGCACCCACCTGGGACGATCCATGACTGTACTCCAATAGTGCAGCCGTGGATAGTCCCCGGTTGGTGCCCCATCCCATTTTAGATTAAAGTTCTCAAAGGGGCCTCTGCGCGTTGGACCTGTGTCCCCGTGTATGCCTTCCAAAGGACCGGACATCTTCCGTACGGAAGATGAGCCGTGAGCTCCAAAGAGATACAGATATAATAATAAAGTTTATTGTCACTAAAAATACATTCACATTGCATTTCATGTAAGAGGTAGACACAATATAATTATTAATGTAATACACTGATGGTACTGATACTGATTCCCAAACTAAGCCAGAGCTTGTATTTTGGGAGACAGTGTTCAGTCGTGGGACATAATACATTATTTGGCACAGAAGTAAATGTCACTGTTGTATACATGGGCAATAAGTTACTGCTGGTAAAATTACCTTTTGTTGCGTTTAGTTAAATATAGTGATGCTAAGTTAATAGGTTTATAGATTATGTAGAATTTTAAATTTAGTAGTTGAATGTTTGTAAGATGTGTCTGTGTATATGTGTGTGTGCGTATATGTGTGCATGGGTGTGTGTGTGTGTATGTATGTGAGTATGCGTGTGTGTGTGTGTATGTATGTATGCATGCAGGTGTGTGTGATGTATGTGTTTTTGTGGTTGGGTGTACGTGTCTGTGTATAAAATACTACGCGACGTATGCGAGTAATTCTTCAGTCTTTTGGTAGTCTAGTTGCTGAAGCCAATCAGAAACCTTGTTTTTGACTTTATGACCGCTAAGTCCTGCGATATTTAGTTTTTTGTTTATTGTGTTATATAGTTTGCAGCTTAGGCTAATAAATTGCCTTCTGGCGAAGGATGTCTTACAGGGGATACGGGGACACACGGACACCTTGTTGCGACTTTTGGGGTCAGGAAGAGGCAAGTATCGGTGTTTTCTTAAAATTGATTTGAGCACAAAGAGCTGTCGAGCTGTTAGTACTTTGCAGTCTGAATATAGTTGTACAGTAGAGTACCTGTAAGGTTTTTTGGTCATCACTTTCAGCACAGCTCTTTGTGCCCTCTCTAAACCAAGTAAGTGCGTTTTGGTAGCCCCTCCCCACACTGGCATGCAGTATTGGATAATGGACTGACATAGGGCTAAGTAGACTAGTTTGAGTTTATTATAGGGTGCCGAGTCTCTTAGGGATTTAAATATATTTATTAACCGCCTCACCCGAGATGTCACCACTTCAATCTGCCTGTCCCACCTCAGTCCAGTATCCATATGTACGCCCAGGTATTTTAAGTTTTCTGCTCGACTAATTTCTTGACAACCACAACCATCCGGAACAATACAAGTGTGGGCTTTAATAGAGAAGTCTGGTGGAGGGATGTTAACTTTGCTAATAGAAAAGGGTAGATAGTGCGTTTTAGAAAGGTTTAACGTTAACAAATTATTAGTGAGCCAAATCATGACTTTGGAAAGGGAGTGCTCAGCTCTTTCCCTGACGGTGTGCCAGTTAGGACCCCAGACTAGAATGGCAGTGTCATCTGCATAGGTGAAGATGCTAGTATTTGGAAGAGACATTGTGCAGAGATCATTAATATAAGCCTGGAAAAGAGTGGGGCCCAAGACACTCCCTTGCGGGACGCCGTAGGAGACTGTATCCTCGTCACTCATGTATCCCTCTATTTTTACTCGTTGTTTTCTATTAGATAAATAGTCCTTAAAAATTGTATGTGCAATTCCGCGTATTCCCAGCTTTTCCAATTTATCCAGGAGAATAGGGACAGAGACTGCGTCAAAAGCCTTAGATAGATCAAGAAATATACATAAACATCTATTTTTGGCATCCAAATTTTTAACAACAGCATTTGTGAGGTCCATCACAGCATCTTCAGTTGAAAAACCCGAACGAAAACCGTATTGATTTTTGGCTAATATGTTATATTTATCCAAAAACTTCTTGAGTGCACGATTCAGTACTTTTTCTAAGACTTTTGATAGGGCAGATAGTACCGATATGGGTCGATAATTGTTGACGCAGTCTCTGTCCCCACTCTTATGGATCGGGTGTATAATTGCCTTTTTAAATACTTCGGGGAAAGCTCCAGTATTTATAGCGCGATTACAGATATGTGTGATGAGAGGAATCAATACCTGCCGACATTGCCTTAACACAATAGACGAGATACCGTCCAAGCCTGTAGCACAGTCAGGGCGGAGCTGTAAGATGATGGTTTCAATGTCAGATTCAGTTACTTCCATAATAACCAGAGAGTTACGTGGGCCGTTTATAGGGGAGGTGAGAGAACTTGGAAATTCAGGGGAACGGTTGCAAGTAGTGGATGCTGAAGAAAGGATTTTATCAGCCAAGTTTTTCCCTATGTCTGTAAAAAAGTTGCAGACATAGTTGGCAGATGTTTTGGGGTCATTTGTTATTCTTAATAGCTCTGAGGGACTTATAATAGGTTTACAAGTGTTTGTTATGCTCTTTATGGCTTTCCACAAGGCCTTTGGATTATTTCCTGCTTCATCTATTTGACGCTTATCGAAGGCTATTTTTAATTTACGGATGAGGTTGTTACAAAAGTTACGATAACGGGTATAGGTTACTTTGAGAATTATATTATCTGGGGACTTTTTGGAGTTTGTGTGTAATCTATCGCGATTTTTAATACAGCGGAGTAACCCTGGTGTCATCCACGGCTTCAAAATTCTATTCCTCCTGGTGACTGTGATCGTTCGTGTGTTGTTGGCTATGATGCACGAAACCATGGATACAAGGATATTTGCTGCTGACTTCGCATCCTCAGTTAGTAGTATATCTGTGAAGTCGACGTTCTCTAGATCTGTTTTTATTTTACAGTAGTCCGTACAGGATCTAATGGTAGAAGCATGTCGAGAGGGATTAATTTTATCAATACATAAAATAATTGGCATGTGATCTGTTATGTAAGATTCCAGTACTAGTGTCGTGGAGGGCAGATTAGGTTTTGTCAGCAGGTGGTCAAGACAGGCACTGAACCTCGTAGGGTAGGTATGTGTTGGAAATAAGCCATGAGTTGCGTTAAAAGTTAGATATTCCTCCCGTAAAGCGTCCGAACTATTGGGGCATATATCAATGTTTATATCACCAACAACAACTATATTACTGGATGACAAATCATTGTATACGTCATTTAAACTGTTTATAAAATTATTAAACCTATCCCTGGTTTTTAGCGACGGAGAACGGTATATGGCCACAACACCAACGTTATTACCTATTTCGCAAACTAAACAGCTTGCATCTCTAAAAACTGGTTCGCGTATTTTGCATGTTAGTTTTATATTGGTATAGATAATTATGCCATCATTTTGGTTTTGTGTTGATTTTGAGGAGTGCGCAATATATCCATCCAAAACAGGTAGGTTGTTAACCTTATGAAGCCAGCATTCAGTCAGAACAATGACATCGAGTATAACCCTTGTCACTGATAGTAACATACGCAGTTGCTCAAAATTCTTGTTTATGCTGCGAATGTTAATATGGAATATCTTAATAGTTGGGTTGAGGTAGTTAATGTACTTAGGGCAGTCCTCTGGGCGACAGATGTATGAGTTGGTAGCTTCAAATGAGTCCAACTCCTTGTTAATGTCATTTAAGTCTGCCATTGATTATAACAAAAGTCGAATAATGACGCAGCTTAGCATACAGCACGTTATATGGGTGTGGGTGTAATAAGTAGTGTTTATGTGGTGTAATATAGTAGAATGTGTGTAAGGGTGAAAGAGATGTATGAATGAATTGTGTTTGCGGATGTAATTTGGTCTTAAATACATTATTACAACACTGTGTTTTTGTTTCGGGGATAAGCAATACAAAGCATACTTTATACATGTGGCGATTGGTAAAAGATGAATCAAAGAGAAAAGAAATGAAAAAAGTAAATAACGGACCCATTTTAAGTCACATATTTCCTTTCAAGTCCAGGAGGCATTGTTCAGATGAAACAAGTATTTGTTTATCACCTTGTACTTTGCGGAGAAATATGTTCCCGTTTGATGACCAGCAGAAATTAAATCCGTTTTGTTTTGCGAATTCACGAGACAGATAAAACAATTTCTTGGAGCTTGCGGGAAGATGGTCGGCTACATACACAGCTTGTCGCTTACCAGGGATGTTGATAAGTTCCGTATTGAGTTTCTCCTCCACAGTCCCTTTCTTGTTATTAAAATTTCGCACGGCGGAAATTGTATTCAGCTTCATTTGTACGGTGTGGAATTCAGCAACAATCGGGCGTATCGAGCCGGGTTTACCGGGTACGCGGTAAATGTCACGTAGATCAGTTGCGGTAATCGATGACCCAACAGTTTGTCCAATCTTACAAACAGTATTTGTGAGATCGTTACTGGTTTCGTGTTCCTTCAGAGGGATATTCCGTATCTCTATACTGGAGGATCGAGATTTGAGTTGCAAGTCCTGTACTTTTCTTTCCAGTTTTTCCAAACACTTACGTTGTTCTAAACGTTCCTTTTGCAAATTGACGAGGCCAGACTTTATTTCTTCATACTGTTTGTTTATAAACACCATAGAGCTTGCTATTTCATCGTTCGATACCTGGATTTTGGAGGTTTGTACTTTTAACTCCGAGATTTCCGTGGATAGTTTAGATATCAGAGTATTTTGAGTTTTACTCATATCATTCAGTTTAGAGTCAAGTTCCAGCTTCCAGTTCCTTAGTAAACCCATTATTTCTTGTTTGAGGTCCTGATCCTCGTTTTTAGGTGACATGGTTAAATCAGTACGGGGGCGTTTGTTGCGATTTATAGTCACAAAAGAAACATCGCTAAACTGCAGTGCGTTTATATCAGACTCCGACTGCGTGTGGGACACAGAAGGTGTAGGAGTTAAGGGAGGTGTTCGATGCATAGACATACCGATAACAGTTGGGCTCAATAAAAAATGTATAATATTGATATAAGTACTTGCTATCGTTGGACGAGGTCGTGTTGCGGGCGCGCAGCAATGGGCCCGAGTATATTTACTCAGTTATATCGCTAATTTATGTCGCGGTGCGCAGTAGTGGCGAACTCGGTGTTGATATTGTCGTCCTGTCGTTAGTAGGTCTTCGTATGCCGGGCGCAGCCGACCGCAGCCGAGCGAAGCCGAGCGCAGCCGAGCGCTAGCCGATCGTCCGTCCTTGATGCGACGGTCGACGAAGGCCGGTCGTTGACCCTCGCTAGCTCGGCGATACGATGAATCATGCGCCTCACAGTGATTAGCAATATTTTTGTAATCTAATTCACTAATATTGTGTTTATTTCATGTGCACTTGATGGATTTAAAAACGGTTTCGTTCACTATGTAGCCTGTATAGTAAGGTCACACAAGGGTATACGTTTTGTTGCTAGTAATTAGTTTTTAACACTTTTTAACGATTTTAATATGAGAGCACAAAGAATTACGTGTTGTCGCGTGTACGGAATCCCAGACCTGAACAAGATTAGCCAGTCAGCAAGGTTGGTAGCGAGGCTGACTGCACAGGGTGCGCCGGACGTACTGAAGTATCGTCGCTCGTGGAGGCTCTTTTCATGCACCCCCAACATTCATGCAATTCAACTATAGATATTATTTATTTATTGCACAATGTAGTTTACAGAGAACTTATAGAATAGTTATCCCAAACATACATTATGCTAACAGGATTAAAATAACAGCAATATCTTTGTCGAGTGGCTAGCACGCAATGATTTTAAATGCAAATATCTGCCATGCACTAACAAAATATAACTCAATGATATCACCATGGGTAGTTGTTAAAAAGCAACATGGTTGGGACCAGCGTGTTAACACGACAGCCACAAAGTGGAGCTAACTAAAAGAATGTGTACACTGTGATATAACGGATGATACATTTCAGTCTAAAGTCACTACAGCACATTTTTTTTATGATTTTATTATTTGATTTGGTCGCGTTTGAACTGGTTGCACCTAATGATAAGCGCAGACAGGGTCTTAGATGAAGCACACGAATTTTTATTATATAAATGCTATTATACTATTAATGAATTCCTAAATGACAAATTTAAAATTAATAAAGTTCACAAAATAGTTTTTTTTGTTTTTTCGTAAGTATTGTTACTTTTGTATACCAACTAATTATTAAAATTAAAGCCCTCTCCCAGTCTCCTACCTTGCAGGGTCCATATTTATGTACCTAGCTTTAAGCCCTTAGTAACATCTTTTTTACAATATGGAATGCAAAATAAATGAATATGAATATATGTAATTCAAGAAACAGAGAATAGAGTAATTCCCCTATACCCCTCTGTTTCTTATTTATGATTACTTACGGTTTACTCACGTGCATTTTTCGGGATTGCCCGACTAGTTCTCACATACAAACGACGGAACACAGTAAACTGCTAGGCCGGACTTTAATGTGAGGGTATTGATATCAAAACTAATGAAACAATATAAGTATAATTATATTATTATGAAATCCCCTCCCGTAGCACCCCAAACGTTAGACATGACCCCGCACTATCGACCGGCTTACAGCCACTAAATACGACACTACCAACAAATGTATGGAAATTATTCTGTACCGAAACCCATTCAGTTTGCATTTAATCCCAGATTATGAAGGGATTAAGCCCAAACCCTTGAAAGTTTCTGCGTCTTTGCGTGGTTCAGTAATGCGTGTAGGATAATTATTATTTTAATCCTTCGTTTGTGTGGTGTAAGCGGCCGTTAATGGTTGAGCTATTGGAATTGTGTTAAATTGTTGTTTTTGGTTTTATTGTGCTGTTTATTTGTGTAATTGTTTTTATTTGGTGTAATAGCCGGAAGGATTCAAATTATTTTGAAAACAAACTGCCCTTTAATTTTTCTTAACAATTATTTTCATCCTATGGTTGTCTGGAAGAAATTGCTTTAAGCGATAAGACCGCCATTTGTACTGTTCTTAATTACGTGTTTCCCTTCTGTTTTATTTCTTTTAGTGTACAATAAAGTATATTTATCTATCTATCTATTTTTAGACGCATCTGATTCGACTAAAAGATGATCAAAGTCAAAGTTTTTTATTTCAAATAGACCAGTTTCAGGCACTTTTAAAACGTCAAAACTAGGTGCACGGTTCCAAAAGGTAGGTTCTATGGAGAAGAGCCGGCAAGAAACTCCAAGAATACTCTTTTTAAAATAGTAGTTCGTGACAATTCTATTACAGTAGTGGGAGAAATAGAATAAGAGTAATGCAGTTAATGTAAGAAATAAACTCACATAAGAGTAACAAATAGAAAAATATGTCTTTTAGGATTGCCATAGCAGTTATGGGCTGACCAATCCCGACAGACAGCCCCCGTTCACGAGCATGACGTGCACATCGGCTTCGTTCAGCTCAACCATGTTATAGTAGGGTATTAATCATAATAACAGAATTAGAAAAAGGCTCGGAGGTCAATAATTCTACTAACAAAATGGTTTAAACCCGCAATCGAACCGCAGCTGAACCACGGCCGCTTGACTTCTTTTCTTATACTTAAAGATAACGATCGAACGGCCATGGTTCAGCTGCGGTTCCATAGCGATTTAAACGATTTTGTGAATAGAACATACCTTTTGACTTATTAAATAAGCATTGATAGCCTAGCGGTTGAATATTTGCCTTCCAAGAAGGTCTGCACCAGCCTGTGAGTATGACACCAGCCCACACCACTGACTTCGAATTCATGTGCAGATGCAGGTTAGAATTTGATGATCACTAGATTAACGGTGAAGAAAAACATCGTGAGGAAACCTTCACTCCTGAGAAGGCTCCTAAAAGTTCTTGATGGTGTATGCCAGCCACTGGCGTAGCTACCTAGGCTAGGCGGGGCAGTGCACCCCCCCCCCCCAAGCTCGAACGAAAACGTTATATAGGTAATATCCTAGTTGAATAAATAATTTTTGACTTTAACTTTTTGGCCCCTCACCAACGACTTTTACGTGAAAGCGCGACAAACAAATAAACTTTTACATTTATAACTCGTCTGAATTCACGGCTCATCTTCTTTGCGGAAGATGTCCGGTCCTTTGGAAGGCATACACGGGGACACAGGTCCAACGCGCAGAGGCCCCTTTGAGAACTTTAATCTAAAATGGGGTGGGGCACCGACCGGGGACTATCCACGGCTGCACTATTGGAGTACAGTCATGGACCGTCCCAGGTAGGTGCAAGACTATTGTAAAATATGGTGAAAAATATCTGGTCTATGGGAAGGGGTGTTAGGTGGACTAGGTAACTTCTATTGCCGGAAGAAAACGGCGTCTGCCTTTCAACATTTAAAATTGAAAAGTGTTGGCAGACGGTGACTCGCCAGCTCACTAGCTGGGCCCCCTGAAAAGCCGCCAGTCGCGAAGGGAGCAACAAACGTGTGAGCGGCTAGGGGTGTAGAGAGGTGTGGCCCCGGTTTCGCCGTCGCGAGACTAAAAGACCCGGAGTGGGTTTCCCTGCTATTACGCCATTAGACACTTCCACCCCCGAGCATATAGCTCTGGCGGCCCCCCTCTGGCCGGCCGATAAAGGCAAGCTAGAGTTGAGAGTCCTGCGAGCACTCTTGGGGTTCCACCCCAGCCAGCCAATAAAGGCAAACTGGAGACGAGGCCCTGACCGACTCTCTGAGGCAATAAGGTACAAACATTTATAATATTATTAGGAATTACGATTAAATAATTATCTGCTGCGTTATACATAATGCTTACTAATAAATAGCTTTGCTTTATTATGCCCTGCAGTGGGCGATAAGGAGCTGATGATGAAGTAGTTTTGCACCTTCAAAGTATTTAGTTTAGTTTAAATAGGGCCCCAATTTCATTTTTACCCCGGGGCCCTTGGTTAAATAGCTACGCCACTGATGCCAGCGTGGTGGATAATGCCAAAGCCCTTCTCATATTGAGAAGAGGCCCGCTCCCAGCAGTCGTACAGAAATTTTCTGCATGATACACGTACCATGAACGTTGATGATGTCAGCACACCAATATAAATATTTTACACAATTTCCCTTCCACATTCCACAGTACAGTACCTATATGTACTATAGGTACACAGCAACCGGATAAAAGTAATTTAGTTAACAGGCGTAGTCGGGCGATTCAAAAGTTTCCTGATGTTAACCGCGTATATAGCGTTGCGTGCGTTAATTACTACATGTGTTGCGTTTACTCGATAAGCTGAGGTAGGTGGTTTTAACTTTATATTAAACAATATGTAATGTTTGCAGAACATTTCTGGGTAGTTCGGAAAATAAATGTTTTTAAACACATTGTTAACAGTGCCACGAGCATAACCACAAAATAAAAGTTTTTTTTTGTTTTAAAAATATCAGATTACAGGTAAACGTCAAAACTAGGTGCTCGGTTCCAAAACGAAGGTGAATTGAGGGTCTTTGCAAACCGTTTCTATGTAGCTGAGTAGTTATTGGCGAGATCTGAAGGGTCTTCAGCCTTAGACGACACGTTTGGTGCAGTGGTAAAGCGGTTGGCTTCTGCGCTACGGGTCGTGGGTTCGACTAATTACAATTAAATTAAATTTTTAATCGTTTACATAAAGAAAACATATTGTTTACTAGTCGCGCGCAGAAGGTTTGCCGATGACTGCCCCTCCCCCTACACCGACCGCTACCCGCGCTCGTCTGGCATACCTACTAATGCCAGACGAGCGCGGGTAGCGGTCGGTGTAGTGGGAGGGGCAGTCATCGGCAAACCTTCTGCGCGCGACTTATACCTCTAATTTTATTGCTTATTTGCCAGTAACATAATATTAGTTTTAATTGCTTTGTATAATTTTTGCATGCTGTGGTCTCTCATAATTGCAGGAGTACACTGGCTATATAATCTATGCGAATTATTACCATTATCTTTTTGTATATGTCCTTTGTCAGAGATCCTTAAGAAAATAAATAAATAGGACCTAGAAGTTTCGTGCGCGCGCATTGCTGCGCAAAATATGCGACGCAAGATACGCTAAGTGTAGTTTAGCCCTGCTAGTTAAATACATAATTTTGGATTCCCGATTATAAAAAAAAAACAAAACGTACAATTTTATTCACCCGCAATATAAAAGAAACAAGAGGTACAATATTTAAAAGTTTGCACCACCCAACGTCGGAACCGTCCGGGTATTGCATGAGCTAATTACAACGCGTGTTGCAACCAACAGCGGAATTACAATGAGGGTAGTAGTAGATTTATTTAGCGAACTGTCTATTTTGGTTTTGCATGTTATAGATAACTACAGCCTGTCTGAAGGCCGATTTACGAGTTAAGTTGACGATTTATGCCCAGTTCTTATGGCCAAAAATGAAACCAGATTTCGAACTAGCGACGCGTCCAGGCTTCTCACGGGTGCAATGTAGATTTGAAATTCTCGCCTTTTCTCTACTGTAATATGCATGTTTTATACTTACTTATAAACCTTCCTCTTGAATCATTCTGTCTATTGATGAAAACCGCATCAAAATCCGTTGCGTAGTTTAAAAGATCTAAGCGTTTTACACTATATAAGAAGACACTTGTTCGATTAACGTATGGTCGAAAGAATTATTAACCGAATAACAATTTGTTTGAACAGACTTTACTTCCACGAACGTTTCACCGAATTAATTATTTAACGAATAATAATTATCGTTCAAACTAGCTCTCTCCATAGCTCGCTGAGTGACCTGAAGCTTTCTTAGGCCCGGCGCCCACTATCAGCATCGGCACGGCAAGAGATTTTTTAAGCTCAAACAATTTTGAACCTTATTTATACCCTTTAGAACTCGTTATTGCCGGCTACCGCGGTATGCTTCGGCATGCCGCGGCACGACGAAGCATCCCGCGGTACGCTAAGCAAATACAAGTGCTAAAGATATTAAAATAAGGTTTAAATTATTTGAATTTAATAAATCCCTTGCCGTGCCGATGCTGATAGTGGGCGCCGGGCCTTATGAGGCCCATAGTGAGCGACCACATCTCCGTGCTTTATGTCATCACTGGTAACACACACTGGTTGAATGAAGACTTTCGTCATAAGTCACTGCGGTAGTGCTCACACGTCGTCTTTTGTCACGATTCGTATTTTTTTTTTGACGGCGTCTTTTTTTTGTAAATGCTCGTGTTCACACGCATCACGAATCGTGAAAAATGTCGGACACGTCTTAAATCACGTATACCTAGTCTTTCAAAAAATGCGTTCGTCAAAAAACACGAATCGTGATTCGTATTCACATCTATCGTGTTCGATAGTTCATCCAAGACCAAACTCTGAATCACGAAACGAATGTGAAAATTAATTCGGATATTTTGCCGAATCGTGATAAAACACGATTCCGTATGCGATGTGAACGTCCATCCGTCATGAAATATCGTGTTTTATGACCAATCGTCAATGACAGAACCCGTGTGAATGAGCCCGTATTGTTGCCGAAAAGACGTTGCGAAGTTTCGTTCGAACAAGTGTCATTAGAAATAAAGTATTGGACCCATATAAATAAACATAGAAGCTAATTTTTAGCTGTGGTAGCTACTAACGGAGGAGGGTCTTCCACGCAAAGCTACGGGGTCTTTGCTCCATCTATACTAATATTATAAAGAGGTAGAATTTGTTTGTTTGTTTGTATGTAGGAGGTAATCTCCGGAACTACACATCCGATTTCAAAAATTCTTTCACCAATAGGAAGCAACGTTATCCCTGAGTGCTATAGGCTATATTTTGGGATCAAAAAATTTTAAATTAACGCGAGCGAAGTGCGAGCAAAAGCTAGTTATTGATAAAGATACAAGTCTCTTCATTTTAACCTTTCTTCATTTTGACGACACGTTTGGAGCAGTGGCTAAGTGATTGGCTTCTGCGCTACGGGTCGTGGGTTCGATTCCCACACGGAACAAAAATTTGTATGGCCTACAGATGGTTGTTTCGGGTCTGGACGTTTGTGTATGTGAGATTTGTGTCTGTAAACGCACCCACGATACAAGAGAAATCATAGAAAGGGGAAAAGATAAAAAAACAAAAACAATCACACTTGGTAAATCATATGAATCGGCCATTAATGAACATAATTATGCAAGTACTGAGAGGAACTCGTAGAGCCTATATGCGTCCAAATGAGATTACCCACTTAATTTACCTAATCGGCAAGTTAAGTCACTTTTTTTTGTGGGAAAATCCTCATGGATGCCCTTCGCCCGGGGAAGGTGAAGGGGTATGCCAGACTCTTACCGGCTAATAACCCACGGTGTTCCTTCTCCTGACCCTTGGCCGGGGTCGCGGGATTCACAGCTGCATGCACCGCAACCCCACTTCTGTGGAGCCTTGCCCTACGTCCTCTTGAGAGGCGCGCACGGAACACTGCGCGCCGCCTTCTCGGGCCTGTTACTGGTCGGGCGACGAGTCCCCTAACCCGCCGCCCGCAGGCCACAAACTACGGTGGCCGGAGATCGTCGCGCGCCCTCCGCGCGCTCGGTACGTCTGACGCGGGAAGAGAGAGTGGCAGCTGCCTCTCTCTATCTCTCCGCTCCCTCTTTGGTCGCCATCGCCTACTCGCAGAAGGATGCGACGGTTTCCCACGCACTCCTTAACTGTTTACCAGGAGTAGTGGTAAATTAATACAACGTTAGTATAGTAATTCACAAAACTATATTTATTAACATAATATAATAACCTATCCTATATATAGATTTTGAGTAGCACTAGTAGTACTGATGAAATTGAATCCCAAAATATTGCTCAACCAATCACGAGCGAGTTTGAGTTCCTGTGGAGCCCTAGGACCTCGGCACGTAAATACCGCGCGGCCGGCGCGGGCGCCTCAGCCCCTCTCTCATAAGTAAAGTTCGCCGTCCCAGGCACACACTTTTAGAACCCAATGACGAAATTACCCTCCTCCAGGAGGCGAGTAAATCGACCAGCACACTACACAACGTCCGCTGCCGTCCGGCATACCGTCCTCGCCGACGAGGCCCGTCGCGACGTCCCACCGCCGCCGGTCACGATCCACCGAGCTCTCCCGTCGTAGAGCCGGTCGTCTCTTCAGACTCCGCAGTCACACCGATAATTCAGCCCTCATCAAGCTGTCTCCCCCCTCCCCCCTATGTCCACGCCAGCAACGCCCTAAGCCAAGGTCCGAGTCCCACTAGTGGTCGCCCTTAGTGCTGTTGTTGCAGGTAGTCATGATGTTAGTGTAGTACCAGTAGTTAGCTTAGGTTAAGTATTTTATTTCCCCCCCTCTTGGCTGGAGACCCTTCAGGTCTCGCCAATAACTGCCCGGTTACGTAGAAACCGTCCCCTAGGACGACCTACAGCAGTCCAATAGAAAAAAAAAAAAAAAAAGCGGGTGCCTCAGTGTATGATGCGCGCGCTTCGCGTGAGGTGGTGTCGTTGTTGATGCTTGCAGGTTAGCTGGTACAGTTATTCTTATCTGTGTATAAATCGGGCTTACATTACCTACTTCGTTTATTACAAATTTTCAGCCATATCTGGTTAGACTGGAAGCCGACTTCAAAGTACTTGAAAAGTCTAGCCTTTTGATGAAGATGAGATCTTCAGATAAACCGTTTTACATTAATTTATAAAAGGTGCTATCTCTTGAACAGATTTGAATAAGAGTTGGATTTATCTCGCTTCAGTGACGGTAGCTATTACACCTACACACAAAATCCGATTCTATCATTGAAAAATAACAGACACTGACTAAAATGATAACATAACATCACGCCTGTATCTCTAAAGGGTTGGGCAGAGCCCTCCTAGTACTGTTTAAGTCCCATGTAATAGGGGGCAAGCCTATTCCCATTAACCGGGTACAAATCCAGATTCCAGGCTGCTGAGAAATTCCACACAGAAAAACCAAATAAAACTTTGTCCGACCTGGGGATCGAACCCAGGACATCACGCTCAACAGTCGCGGTTGTGATAACGAGACCAGAGGCAGGCAAATAAAAATATAATACGCTCAATTATTTATCTTATAGTTTTAAAAATACAGTTTATTTTATAAAAAAGTAAACGGTTGAAGTAAAACATAGGTAGAGGTGTGGAAAACTGATCGATATCTTGTTAGTACAAGTAAACCTTAAATCACACCTTCATACGGCCCACTTGTAAAGCTAGCTGTTTTTTTGCGTAATTATATTTTATCGATAAAAATTGAGATTATCGATAATGATGAAGGTGGCTCTAAAAATAGATTGGATTAATGGCAGAAAATAGTTTTTTTATCTGAGAAGCATTAACGAAAGTTAAACCTATTAAAGAATTGATCCCCGATGGGTTGGTCTTGGATTATATCTACTAGTTATATACAAGGCATTATAAATTACTTCAATGTTCCTCTAAGAGCTATCGTAAGCAATAAATACGTTTTAGTCAATCTTTCTCAATCCGACCGCTCTGTCTGACTGCTCACGCCGGCTAAGAAGGCACTAATGTAATATACAACCAGTGCCCTCAGAGAATCTGCAAAAAATATTTTGTATTACTAAATTTTAATAAAAATTACGTTTTTTACCCGCCAAAAAAACATTAAAAAAACACACAAAAAACAAATATCACTCCGCTCAATTATTTATCGTATTGTTATAAAAATATAATTAATTTTGCAAAAAAGCAAACAAGTGACGTAAAACCTAGGCAGAGGTGAGGCAAACTGATCGATAATATTATTATCTATCGCACCTCTATTCGCCCACCTTGTGAATCTACCTGTTTTTTTGCGAGATTATATTTTATCGATAACGATGAGGGTGGCTCTAAAAATAGATTTTATTTGTACTGGTACAATATAGCCTAAATGCTCGTAAAGAGTCAAATATCAAAGCATTATAATAAATTACTTCGATGCTCTTCTCAGAGCTATCGTAAGCAATAATAACGTTGGGCTGAGCATCCACCAGAGCTATGCTAAGCTGCGTAACGAGGAATGTGTTTTGTAAGCACCGTGGTAAGCACCAATAGAATCACTTCATTTACCTAGCTTCGCTATGCGCAGCTCTGGAGGTTTTTGTTCATACAAAACAAGCGAGAAACGCGAGCGAGGGATGTGTTGCGAGGATTTGAAAATATGCGCATACCAGTCAGTCAAGCACCACACCACACCACCCTCATATTCGAAAAGAGTCCGCTACCTATCCACCCACCTCTCATTTGTACATATTAACACATTACACATTTCTCGCAAAACTCTGGTGGAAAGGGTCTCACCGTTTCACATCCTCGCTACACATTTTCGCACCGCACATTTTCCTCGCACAGCTCTGGTGTCCAGCCTTATAGCACAGTAGACATATAAGCTTAAGCAGTACCTCAACTTACTATAATCTCATGAATTGAAACACTCACACAGACACGCACTGTATACTGAGTAATTTTTTGTTTTTGTATAGAACTGCATCCCGAAAATACCTTATTTGTCTTGTTGCAGTGCGTGTCTATGTGAGTGTGTCAAATCGGACGATTGTAGGTAGTTGAAGAACTGCTTTAGCTTATATGTCTACTGTGCTTATAGTCAACCTCTCAATCTGACCGCCTGCGCTCTGTCCGACCACTCGCGCTGGCTATAAAGACACTAATATATTCTACAACCACAAGCCTTCGGAGAATCTGCTTGAAACTGTCCTCCATACTATTCATACTGACCTACAGGAACTATTCTGCGGATTTAAACTTTTAATACATTATAATAATATGAGTTTGTTACCGTTAAAATTCGTTTTTAGTTAAACCGCGTTTTAGCTAGTGAAAGCTGAAGTTTCGACTAGTTAATGCTTATGATAATAGGCATATTGTCAGCATCAATAAATTGCAAATCTAATTAGTCCGCCAGTTAGAGTTTTGAAAAATAATGGACACGTAAAATCTATGAATATTTGGAAAGATAAAACGCATCAAAACTCGAGAGTGGGGGCTTGTGACGTCAGAAGCAAGTAAAAATTGTACTTGCTTGTGACGTTTTGCTAATTTTAAAAGTGTCGTATCTTCGACAATTTTGGTTTACGTAACAAAAGAAAAAATACAGGTCAAATATTTTTTGATAATCTAACTGACGGACTAATTAGATTTTTTCAGTCAAATACCCTATTGAAGGCACTGTCTTCTGAAACTGTTAATTTTATAGTATGGTAATTATTTTATGTGTTTTTTTTTTAAGTCGGTTTTATTTTTTAGCTGGTGAAAGTCTTTTCTGTCTAAACGCCTTTGTTACAACTAGTTTTAACTAGTTATTATTTATGACAATTCCATGATACTTTAATTGCCATACACACTCGTAAACGCAAAAGCTTTAATTGAAACAATAGAATCTCTATTGAACCGTATATTTTTAATAATCCGTCGTTTCGATAAAATGCACCACGCAATAAATATTGTCGTATTTTCAAAATGTTATGTCACTGGTTAAACTTGTCAATACAGTGTGTCTAGATCAAAAATTATCGACAAAAAAAATGGATATAAAATGCTTTTTTAGTTTTTCTAATTTCTCCTTTCCATACAAATCTTATTCGGAAAATTAGGAACATTAAAAAAAATAGCCAAATCAGTCCAGCCGTTCTTAAGTGACGTGCTTACCAACGAACAGCATTTTTTTATTTGTATTTAATAGCTTAAAAATAATAACTTTATGTTAATTGCGTGTGTTTCTTTTAAACAATAATGGTTAAGACAACAATAATGGTTAAGAATAGACGATGGAGAGAAAAGTTTTTTTTTTCTCTTCATTATGCACATTATCCACGGATACACTGTGTACATTAATTGATAATATTTTTTTGGCGTTTGACACTTAGTATTTCGTTGAACAATTAACTGCTAACCTTACCCCATTTCGATAACGAAAACGTCTATCCAAAAATCTAACTGTTTGTTCAACATACCTGTAATAATTTTATCGACCAACAAAATCAAGGAAGTCCTTAAACATTAATAGTAACAAAAAAATCTCCAAATAAAACCACAAAAGACATTAAAAACACTTTGTATGAAGAAGTTCTTCGAATTTTATTCTCCAACCCCATTTTCACCGCATAACCGTAGTTAAGTTCACACACGTAGTGAAGAATACAGGCGCGCGTGGCGGGCGGCGACTCGTAAAATTTAACCGGCGCGGGCGCTGATAACGTGCGATAAGTTAATTTGAATTTAAAAATGAATCCGCCGGGAGACAGCTCCGCATGATTCTTTGTGGGGCTATGAAACGAGCGGACTGGAAAATACTGTGAAAATAAAATAGGGATGTGCATTTTATTATTTGGGGCAAAAATATATTTGGATATGGTATTTATTTTGATAATATTTTTAAGCGTAGTATAACTTCTTGTGAAAGAGTTCGTTCGGAAATACTACCTCTATACCTATTTCTGCCGTTAAGTAGCGTTACTGAATTTCGGTTTGAAAGGTATGGGGTGCTGATAAAATTACAGACCCATAAGGCTTTCCAGCTATGTCTCTAACGTTGGCTACACATCAGCAAACGTCTTGGTGTTGTAGGTGTATATGTATAGGCATCGGTAACCACTTACCATCAGGTGGGACCACGGCTTGTTTGCCAACATATTGTATAAAAAAACTATATGGACTGGTCATCCTTTGGCCATACTTGGCCTTTGGTCCTAAGATTGTTGACTTTGGCTTCTAATCTGAACAAAGTGCGACTGAATATCAGCATTTTGCACGGAGCGACTGCCATCAGACCTCCACAACCCAGTTAGGTTTCTGACCCATAACGACTGTCATAGGTATGACACTAGCGATGCCCGATATGTCGTTTTATGTCGATATATCGTATCGTAATATATCGCGACTGATTTTATCGATACACGATATATTTCGTATACCTTTGTATCGATACTGTAAATATCGTATCGAAATATCGTATTGGATTAAAGAAAAAGTAAATATTTTATCTCAAATGGAGGTTTGCTTTTTATTATAATTTACAAAATATAATAAAAAGCATTCTACAAAAAAAGCATAATACTACAAGCAACTTGTACCTGCTGTTTTAAAAAAAAACAACAGGTACAAGTTTTAAAAAAAAATGTAAGCAGACGTAGTCACACACGATTTTTTTTAAAGTAATATTTACATTACCTTACCTATCCGCATCGTATTACAAAAAAAGACAAAGCCGCACCTACAAGTGTCCCAATACAATACGATATTTTTGATGCGATATTCCGGCGAAGTGATACGATACAGCCAAATATTGCATTGACGTGTATCGATACAAAATATCGATGTATCGCATTCCGTTGTATCTATACACCAAAATATCGATACGTATCGGGCATCGCTATTGACACCCGTGACCGACGCGACGGTTTAACGTGCTGTCTGACGCACGGAGAGCTCTCGATGTGTAACGAATGGTCATCCACGGACTGACCGCGGCAAGTTCAGCTTAACCATATGATCCGCGTGGTTGTTAATTAGCCACGAGCCCTCCTTTTTCTTTTTAGAGTGTGATTGCAAAATCTCAACATCAACCAACACAGCATGACTTTAGTCGCTTTACATCCGAAAACCACGAACCCTGCTCATCGTTCTGTACAATTTTTATTATGGGACAAATTATTAATTTGTGAAAAGAAAAACTGATTTTTCTATAGTAAGAGTTGTACAGAACCATGAGCAGAGTTCGTGGTTTTCGAATGTACAGCCGCGGACTCAAAATGTTTATCAGATTTCAAATTCGATTCCTTCTCATACTGTGCGCAATAAGGTTCAAGATCTCTCTCTCTCTCTCTCTCTCTCTCTCTCTCTCTCTCTCTCTCTCGTGTCAGCACGAGCTATATGAAAATAGCTCATAAAGTGGTGAAAAAATTAGCCAGTCAACAAGGTTGGTAGCGGGGCTGACTGCCTGCGTCACTCGTGGAGGCTCTTTTCATTAACCGCTCGGTTCAAGATGTCATATCAACTTACATAAGTATTAGTTTTAAAATTGTGAAGCGTCGATTCTAGCAAAAAGGCTATTAACCAGTTTTTGATGGCATGAACTCCTTTTTAGGTATGTGTGTCTTGTCAAAAGTTGTATTGAGCGAACATGATTGAATTTACTAAATCGGTTGATATCTTTTTCTATGCTACCTAGTATAATTAGCCACTTTAAATTAACCTTTTATGTCAATTAAGAAAAAATATCTTCGCCCTGTCAATACTTTGCGAGCGACCAAGCGACCTTATGAAAAGGTAATGTGCAAGCAATTATAGACCTTAGGGTGGTAAACATTTCAAGTCCGCAACTGTATGTATGTAGATTCACCGCTCATCTCATGGCCCTATCGCAAGAATCACCCATTTGAATTGATACGCGCTCCCCAGCACTTATTAGGAGCAAGGAAAAGATTCTCACAAATGCAATCCTATTATGTATATTGCGGGAAATCGTACCTTCATACGAAGATGTTAATGTCTTAATGTAAACTTGGCGCTGAGTGCTTTTGTAATCAAGTCGGGAATTGAGCAGGAACAAATATGATAGCTGTTGTCTGTGGTTTCACTTGTATACCTGGGAAACTACCTCATTTACCTGGATAAAATGTATCCTATGTTCTAATCTAGGTCATGATTTACCTATGTGCCAAATTTCATCTAAATTCGTTTAGCCGTTAAGTCGTAATTTATTAACAAACATCCAAATTCACATTCATCCCAACTTTCACGTTTATAATATTAGTAGGAAAGTCAAAGTCAAATATTTTTTATTTCAAATAGACCAGATCACTGGTGCTTTCAAACGGTCAGCACTGTGTGCTCGGTTCCAAGTAGTAGGTCCTTTAGTAGTAGGCAAGCAAGCGAGTAAATTAAAATTTTGTTTCAAAATGGTTTCGGCTGGTAAAGGAGACGATAAGAGAGATTTAGTAGTCTTTATAGATAAGGAAAGGATAGTAAGATTTTTAATCTCTTTTTTTATTTTTTGTTTTGGTAGCAGTGATAGCTTAGCGGTACAACCTTTGTGTTGCATGCAAGAGTGTCTGATTTCGAAACCGTCTCGCACCTCTGAGTTTTCGAATTCATGTGCGGATCATAATTGTTCATCGCTTGCGTTAACGGTGAAAAAAAATATCGTGAGGCCCACATTTGAGAGGGCTCCAAGAAGTTCTCAATGATGTGTGTAGTCTGCCAACCCGCACCAGGCCAGCGTGTTGGACTAAGGCCTAAGCTTTATTCATACTGAGAAGAGGCCCATGCCCATCCGTGGGATATAGAGGGCTGGTTTTCCAGAAGTGTTGAAGCCTAATTGCTACCTCTGCTGCAAAAGTCAAAAAAATCTAAGTTTTTTATTTCAAATGGATCAGATTTCAGGCACTTTAAATCGTTAAAACTAGGTGCACGGTTCTAAAGGGTGGGTTCTATGGAGAAGAGCCGGCAAGAAACTCCATGCTGCTGCAGGCTGCTTATCTTGATTGAGACCTTCAGTTCGATCCCAAATTCCGACGTGTTATACTTTAAAGTGTAAAGGCGTATACATAAAAAAAGCACGTAACCAGTGCCGACCTATCAGCGCTTATCGGTACTGGTCCGTGCAGGTAACCGCTACGTAAAGGAAGCGGGTAGAAGCAAGGGCTGGCATTTTTTAACAATAATACGCCTTGTTCCCTTGCAAATACAGCAACAAATGGACGACTTGCTAGCGCTGATCGGAGCAGGTCGGAACTTGTCGGCGAAGTTCGGAGCTTGTCGGCGCTGGTTCGCCACACAGTATAGAGACTACCTGGCCGACTAACTGCGCGGACCAGCACCGACAAGCGCTTTCAGATCGGCGCCGTCAACCCGCTTTCTACGTGTATACGAACTACACTCAACAGTCTGGGGTTGGATTTAAACCCTATGAATTTTATACATATTTCGATGTGAAATAACAGTGTCAAGTAACGATAGTAGAAATCTACTTACCCTTTCAGAGAAAACAGACATAAAGGTTCTTCACACACACAAGAGTTTAATTAGCATTGATTTTTAACTACAAAAATAAACTACTATTCTGGAAAAACCTTAAGCAAAGGAAGAATGGATGGCTACTAAAAAATGAAATACAACAGAAAGGCTGAACACTAGCGTTATTACGACGACATCGCATGAAAAATCGCGCCGACAACACATCCGGTATCGCATCCAGGAAATTATGTTGACGTGAATCGGCAACTTTGTAAGATGGAGCGCACACTTGCGACTTGATAATAACAGTCGCAAGATTTAGATAAATAGTATTTACACAAAAAATATTTACATAACTACAAATGCAACTAAAGAAAAATACATCCTAATATAAAACTATAAAATTACTTTAAAAATAAAAGAGAAACCGACTTCAAAAAAATTAAAAGAGTAAAATAATTATTATAAAATTAAAGTTTCTGAAGTCGGTGCTAATCCACGCTGAACCAAATTGAAGGCACCGACTTAATTTTATAATATGGTAATTATTTTACTCTTTTAAATTTTGAAGTCGGCTTTTCTTTTATTTTTAAAATAATGTTATTTTTCTATTTTAAGTGGCATAAACAATACATAAACAAGCAATTACAGCAATTCCGGGTAATTTGCTGTTATCCATTGAAGAGTTCCATTGTCAATCTCTGAGGGTCTTCATCAGATCTTCACCAAATTTAAATGGAACCACCTCGGGAGAATACTCTTTCAAACAAAAAATCGCTTCAAGTTTGTCTAAAATAAAATTTGAAGAGTTCCCTCGAAAAAAAAAGATTCCGACTAATTGAGAACCTCCCTTTTTTGAAGTCGCTTAAAAAGAAGGCACCAAAATATTCTTCCTTATCTTTATTCATTTTGATAAATTAAATTAAAAATGATATTTTCTTCTTTTAAAAAGATAATTAAATATTTAGGACTTATTTTGGAAAATTCATTCTCTGTTGTTCCATTAAACGTAGCCTAGCCCTCTACGAGGGGAAATACCTGGCGCACCCTGGACTGTCAGCTCCGCTACCAACCTTACTGATTGCCAGACAAGGCAATCAGTAAGGTTGGTAGCGGAGCTGGATTCACCATGGAATGAGCTATTCTCGTATAGCTCGTGCTGATTCAACAGGAAAACTAAACAGGCAAAACTGGGTAATCTAGGTAATTTTCAATGATTAGGCAAAATGTTTGTAGTTATTATCTATTACTAAACCCATTTACAGTTATGTATAAGTAATATCTATCTGTAAATGGTTTACAAGAAAAGGTGGAACCTCTGTCATGGTAATGCTGTTAACAACTACTGTTCTGAGCCCCAGATATAAATAATAAATAGAATTACGAGAAAGTTACATAAAAAAAACTTGTTTTAGCACGCAAGGGTGTCGGTATGTGGGATGTGGGCTCAGCAGTCATTGTCCCAATAATCGTTACGGCAAAGGGCCTAATAGCCAAGAGCCTCGATCAACACCTTATGAGGCCTTCTATGGATTTTTTTTCCGACTGATAATCTAAAGTCTGAAAAGCAAGGTTTTCTTCAAAAAAGAAAGAAATACAAAGCATTTATTTCTACGCCCAGGCGAACGCACAACGCATACTTAGGAATAAACATATTTTTTAAAGTAATGTACTTACAATATTCTAAATGTGTAATAAACTTAATTTTAACATAAAACTTCCTAGTAACCCTTTCTAAAAACTAATAAAATATGGTACAAATAGTAAAAAACTGATTACAGAAAAATATACTGCGACTATTAGTCGCAACTGTGCACCAACTCTCAGTTCCGCAGAGCGTGAATAGCTCCAGCTAACCATTGGAAGTTCTGTTTGCTAATTACTCAAACTTCGCTATTGTGTTGCCCATTCACGGGCTTACAATTTCATCGATGGGCTGCAAATAATGGCTGTCATTAATTTTGGTCTAGGCTCCGACAGTCGACTTAATTAGAGTACTAGTGTCAGACAGATTTTGGTATAAATTCAATATGGCGCGGTGGGAATTCCGTTAATATTTTGGGTATGCAAATATTGTTTTGTGTATGGAATGTTTCTTTTGTGATGTTGCAATTGTGTATTTTTTTTAAAGAATATTTACAAAATGTGTTTTATTTCAAATTTCAATGTATGTATTATGATTAACTATGACTATGACTGCCTCGTTGGTCTATAGGCCGCAAGCGCGACTGCTGAGCGTGAGGTCCTGGGTTCGATCCCCAGGTCAGGCAAAGTGTTATTGGGTTTTTCCGTGTGGAATTTCTCAGTAGCAGCCCGGAGTCTGGATTTGTGCCCGGTCGATGGCAATAGGCTCGCCCCCTATTACATGGGACGTAAACATAAATGGCGAAATGTGGGTGTACTATACACCTCTGCCGACCCTTCGGGGAATACAGGCGTGAGTTTATTTTATGTATTATGATTACAACTGAATATTCTAATTGAAGTGTTTGAGTATTTGGTGTTTGCATTAGTGTGTTTACACGTAGAAAGCGGGTTGCCGGCGCCGATCTGTCAGCGCTTGTCGGTGCTGGTCCACACAAGTAGTCTCTATACTGTGTGGCGAACCAGCACCGACAAGCTCCGAACTGCGCCGACAAGTTCCGACCTGCTCCGATCAGCGCTGGTAGGTCGTCATTTGTTGCTGTATTTGCAAGAGAATAAGGTGTACTTTTGTTAAAAAATGCCAGCCCTTGCTTCTACCCGCTTCCTTTATGTAGCGGTTACCTGCACAAACCAGTACCGATAAGCGCTGCTAAGCTGACGCAACCAGCGTCAGCTTAGCAGCGCTTCCTTTATGTATACGCCCTTATTCCTGTTACACGTTGTATATAGGGTGACTGGTATTAGTGACCGATCCTTTAACACGTGATTTTACTCATGATAACAAACAACTTTCCCAAAGAAACATTATTTTTATTTTATTTTTTTCATTTAAAATACGTAAGTAAGTCGTTGCGGAATGGACACGGCTCCGTAATATGGAAATATTATTTTTTGTTTTATAAATAATGTTTCTTTGGGAAAGTTGTTTGTTATCATGAGTACAATCATGTGTAAAAGGATCGGTCACTAATTACCAGTCACCCTATATTTTATTATAACACCTGGCAGCACTAGGTAACATCTAATGCAGAGAACCGTTCATGTGAACGATTGGGCACATAAACCGCATACATCGATCGATACACACACACACACACACACAGTCAGACACATCTCACGGAATATGGACTACAGTCCACGCACAACTTACGAATATATCCAATAAAAATATAAAATAAGAGAGCCTGGCAAGTGTTGCGACTATGCATAGGATAAGGTTCCGTAGTAAAGTCATGTTTTGAATACAGGCTGTAAACGAATTCGTGTAATTCCTTCAAACCACGTGATCTACTGGTGACACTGATTGACCCTGCATAGTTTTTTTTTTCAGAATCATCAAAAAAAGTTTTCATGAAACAAACATGTTATTCTTTATCTGAGTAGTTTTAGCTCGAGGAGCTCGTGGCTAAATAATTACAGCCGCATAGACCGATCTTCCGGGTTAAGCCACGCTTGCCGAGGTTGGTCTGTGGATGGGTGACCATTTACCATAGCGAGTTTCCTCCGTGCCTCGGAAAGCACGTAAAGCCGTTGGTCCCGGCCGTCATTTGTAGATCTTTGACAGTCGTTACTGTTGGTCAGAAGCCAGAAAGTCTGACAACCAGTCTTACCAAGAGTATCGTATTACCCAGTTACTGTGTTGTGGAGGTCTGATAGGCAGTCGCTTCATGTAAAATACTGATATTCAGCTGCATCCGGTTCGACTGGAAGCCGACCCCAACATAGTTGGGAAAAGGCTAGGCAGATGATGAGTAGTTTTAGCGTCCCGAGATCACTGACTACGTGGAGCGATATCGCGCTAGTCGTGCCCGTCAGCTGTGTCGCCGTGCTTTCATTAATTTATGCATGGCATCGAAATTTTCTATCACATAAAAAAATATTTGGGAAAAATAAAGTTTATTTTCAATCAATCTAAATCCCGTGCGGGGTTAATCTATAGGTACTATTAATAGATCATGTGGTTTGAAGGAATTACACGAATTCGTTAACACCCTGTATACAGCATGACTGGTTAGTTACTTTATATCCGAAAACCATGAACTCTGCTCATTATTCTTCATTATTCATGGTTTTACAATTTTCCAAAATTTATGAAACACCACGTAAATGTTTTTAGAACCAATGTTCCAGAGCTTTTGCCGTCTAAAACTGTCAAAGTCAAATATTTTTAGTTCAAGTAGACCAGATTAGGTACTGGTGCTTTTAGAAGGCCAGCAGTAGGTGCTCGGTTCCAAGTAGCACGTCTTATGGAGAAGAGCCGGCAAGAAACTAAATGGAAATGTCAGTAGTGTTTATTTATTTATATACTCTTTATTGTACATTACACCAGGTTAACACAACAAGGAAAAACAATTTAAATACAAAAATGCACAATGGGCGGTCTTATCGCGCAAGGCGATCTCTTCCAGACAACCTTTGAATGGACTGGAAGAATGGAAAGAGAAAAACGGGCAATCGGTGTACTTGTACATTACGTACATATTATTACTCAGATTTAATAATATAAAATACATAACAATATAATTACATAAATATGAAAAAACCATAAATATAATAATAAACTAATAAATATATTAAATAGATATATAAAAACGGACGAGAGGAATGAAATAAATAGCAGACTAGAGCGACAAGTAATGCTCCTTCACTGACTTTTTAAAAACTGGCAGCGATTTATCTGCGAGCTGTGTATCGCAACATGTTCATATAAATAACATGAACTTTCTAGTTTCTGACGCAGTGTTTATAAACAAATGTTTAGTAAACAATTCAAGAGACAGAAATCTATTTTGCTAGTAAATAAAGCGTGCAATAAAGTTATTTTAGGGTTTTTAATTGAAAAAAAAGAGAGACAGCCGCTTAATAACATGTACCACTTTGTCCGTCTCAATTTCTAGAGATACTTATTTTATATAAAACTAGCGAGTCGCTCGGGTACGTTTTATAGCTTCAAATCTACCGGAAGAAATTAAGATTAAAACCGCATAAAAATCCATTGAGTACATAGTTTAAAAGAAGTAAGCGGGGCCTCAATTTGTTCTATTCATATTTAGCGATAGTCCTTACATTTTTGATATGAAGGTATATACTGATTACAAATATATCTTTAAAGATAGATACAACGAAACTATTCGTTTTACTACGGAATCCCAAAAAAAGGTACCACACAAATAAAAAATACACAAACATACTAAAAGTCGCATCGTTTATTTTTATTTGTACATAAAGAGACAAAATTACATTGCCTACTTAAATAAAACTATAAAACTCGGCTATCAAATGTTACGGTATTTTAGATAATCTAAAAAGACAGAATGCCTTATACCATGATTATCTCGAAGATATAAACCCCTGTGGACCGAAAACTCTGGGGATGTAAGCATGCACCCCTAAGGACCGTACCCCCGCCCCCACCCCCGGGGAAAATTGAATTTATACTTCATTTCCCATAAAATGCCTATGCCAAATTTATTTTAGACCATTAGCATATTAAAACGCCTCTTACCTTTGTAGCGTTAGCATAAAAAGTTTGCGAAATTGAGTTGTTGTTCTACCACTTGTTTTAAAAGTTTTGTTCTTGGATGTTCGTTTTTGTTTCGAACATTTATATGCAGTCGGTAAATGATTTTTAACAGCAGGTTGGAAAATAATTTGAAAATGATTTTTTTCTGTCTTTTTTATTAAAAATAAAAACAGACTACAAACAGTAAATTAGACTGACAGCCAATAACAGGTTTTCACTTATAAATAACACAACAATAACTACATATTCTATGGACATATAGCCTACAGGAACAAAATAATATTAAAAAAAAAAACAAATAAAAAAGAATATTGACAAAAAATTTTGCTCACACTACACTACTATTATTCACTACTTATTAACTTTCATAATTAATAATAAAATTAAGCTAGATGAAAAAGTTTCAGTTCAAACACTTCCTGGCTGAGAACACACTAAATAAGTATGCTTGCTATGCAGTCATTGTCTCCTTGGCTGGAAACCTTTCAGATGTCGCTAATAACTGCTGGGTTACGTAGAAATGGGCCATATAAAGAAGTCACATAGAAAAAAAAGAAAAAAATTGTCATTGTCTCAGTTGACGCTACAATGTAGTACACTTATCTCAAGAGGACAGTTTTACGACATACTATGACCACCAATCCATTTTTTGTTTGTTTGTGTCGCTAGTTCTTTATTTTTCAACGTTTTATTGTACAAGTATGTTTTGTGTTGTGTATTTTTGAGCTGTGTCCAAATAAATTATTTATTAATTCATTCAATCCATGTGCCAAGAATTGTAACTATGGAAATATTTGCTTTCTATACCACGGGAAATTCTAGTGCCAAATGTAAGGTTATTTTTACAATAAAGATTAAAAGTATAGACACAAACAAACACACAACATGATAGCTGTCACAAACATTTTAATTATATAATTCCATACAACCTTTCTTTCAGTCAGCTCATGATAATGATTAAACGTTTGTTTTTATATTTAGCTCTTTCTTATTTCTAGACCCAAATGCAAACAAGAATTTTGAAGCTTACCCAAAACGGTTAAACTACAAAGAATATTTCCAGTTTTTTTGCAAACCGTACTTTCGTCGTCCTTTAAATAATAAGATCAGTACTTTTATACGAGGAATAAAATCTAGATGTGTTCCAAAAGATCACGCTCATTATCCTACGCAGGGGGAGTAGAGGGAGCGATGTCAATGGAGAATCCCTTTATAAACAAAAAAAAAAAAAATAATAATAATTCTGATTCTCTCGTGTCAGCAGCTATACGAGAATGGCTCATGCCGTGGTGAAAATATGAAGCTAAGCTATGTTTAGTTGAAAAATAAAGAATGAATTTTCCAAAATAAGTCTTAATATCAGGTTAATTTTTAAAACAAGAAAAATTCTTCACTAATTTATTCAAATTCAAATAATTTTATTGTGGATCATAGGTTCATAAGATGTTGTGCTAAATACAGGTAAGTCTGCTATGTCCCGCCATTAAGGCATACAAAGTTCATGACATAACTTCGGTAAATGTGCAGTTAAAATATAATACATCCAGATGTCATGCAATACATTATGATTAAATTATTGAAATAGTTATATATTTATGTCAAATTACAAATTATTCATTCAATGGATTCGCTTCAATGTATTGTCATCTAGAAATTCTCTTATGGAGTAGTAACATTTACTTATCAATAATTCGTGTAGTTTTTTTTTGAAGGTATTTATATCGCTCACAGCTCTGAGAAAAGGTGGAAGATTATTAAAGATACATGGGCCCATACAAATAATGCTTTGGTGCAAAAGCTTTGTTTTACTGGCTACGGTGCGCAGCTTGTCTTTGTGTCTGGCCCTAGTGCAAAATTCAAACAAGTTTGGATTTGATTTTATGAACATTACAGTTTCATATATGTATACACAAGGGAGAGTAAATATTTTTAAATTTATGAAATGTGGTCTGCATGAATCCACTTGGTGTATATTGCACATCGATCTGATACACCGTTTTTGAGCTCTAAAAGCACGCTCTTTTTCTACAGAGTTGCCCCAGAATATGATGCCGTAGCGTATGATTGGAGCAACATATCCATGATATGCAGTTAGTAGTGCAGACTGACTGACAGTGTTCCTTAACCTGTAAAGAGCATAAGAGCCCTGACTAAGTCTTTTGCAGACTTGCTCAATATGTGACTTCCAATTTACTTTGCTATCAATATAGAGACCTAGAAATTTGGTTACATCGATTTCTTCTATGCTGGTTTGAGAGTAACATATATTTAAATTGGCATCAGATTGAACTCGCTGCTTAAAATCCATTATTTTTGTTTTTTCTAAGTTTATTTTTAAGTCATTTTCATCAAGCCATTCTATAATTGTAGTTAGGGTGCTGTTTAAGTCAAGTTTTAAATCAGATCTGTCATTACCGGTAAATAATATTGTACTATCGTCAGCAAATAGGGTCATATGGTGCATTGTAATTGTCGACATGTCATTTATATATACTAGAAAAAGTAGCGGGCCTAGAATACTACCCTGAGGGACACCGGAAAGGATATTTCTAACCTTAGAAACTACGGTTTCTTCAGTTCTGGTAGTTAAAGAGACTCTTTTTAATTCTACCATCTGTTTTCTGTCACTGAGATATGATTCTATTAATCTGTATACGCTACCTCTTACGCCAAATGCATATAATTTATTCAAAAGTATTTTATGGCTAACTCGGTCAAATGCTTTTGACATGTCCATGTACAGCGCGATGGCTGGTGACCTAGTGTCCATGTTTAGAAGGACTTTGTGTAAAAAGTTATATATTGCTATGTTAACCGATTTGTTTTTCCTAAAACCATATTGACACGGGGTAAATATGTTATTACTTTCGAAAAATGGGTAGAGGCAATTATGTATGTTTTTTTCAAATATTTTAGAGTAAATGGTTATTAAAGCAATTGGCCTGTAGTTACTCATGGAAAATTTGTCATCTTTTTTATGTACTGGTTTTACTACTGACAATTTTAACTTCTCTGGAAAAATACCGTGTTCTATGCACAAGTTGATAACATAACTTAAAGGAGCAGCAATTAAAGTTGCTACATCCTTAACGATCTTTGTAGTAATACCGTCATAACCCGCGCTATTTGTATTCCGCAGAGAAGCTATAATTTTAAGAATGTCTGGAGAAATTGTCGGGGGCATGAATATTGATTTAGTGTTAAATGTCAAGTTAGAGGAATATGATCGTGTTGAGTCAGGAAAAAGATTTGTATTAGTATTTTTAACAATGTCAGCAAAATAGTCATTAAAGGTATTTGCAATTGTCTTAGGATCAGTAAGTACCACGTCATTGATTATTAGTTTATCAATGCCCTCCTTAGGATAATTATATTTGGCGTCATTAATTACTTTCCAAGTTGCTTTGGATTTATTAACAGCCGTATTAATAAAATAATTGTTCTGGGACAATTTATTTATTATCAAAATTAATCAAGATAAATAACATCAATAACACTCGACAGCGATGCGAAGAAATATTTTGATGCCCTCTTTTAGTAGTTTACCAGTCAGCAAGATTGGTAGCGGGGCTGACTGCCCAGTGACCAGTGCAGTGACTCACGTTAAGCACACCATGTTATTATTTAGATTTTTTTTGTTGAATTTAATGTTTCCCATGCAGGATCAATCTGTGTTACCAGTAGATAGATATTTAAAGGAATTGGTCGCTATCCACTGAGCTCTCCTGTCATAAAGCCGGTCGTCTCTTCAGACACCGCAGTCACACCGATAATTCAGCCCTCATCAAACCTTCTCCCTCCCAAACTCCCGCCAGCAACGCCCTACGCCGAAGTCCGAATCCCACTAGGGGTCGCCCTTAGTGCTGTTGTCTACTACTAGTACTACTAACTAGTAGTCATGATGTTAGTGTAATATAAATAGTTAGCTTAGGTTAAGTATTTTACGTCCCCCCATTGGCTGGTCACCGTTCAGGTCCAATAACCGCTCGGTTAAGTAGAAACGGTCCGCAAGGTGCATCGACAAGATGTCCAAGAGAACAAATTCTTGATCCTCGCTTTAGTTACGAATTTAGAAAATGGAGCTTATCCGTGGCCCCAAATATGACCTAAAATGTAAACACAGGTCATCATAGCTGAGCATAGATAGATTTCAGCGTATTTTTATGAAATATTTGAACAGCTATTTCTCAACTATTGACTTTTGGGGAAAGTTGTAGAACAAAAGTTATTCATTATAATGGGTACTTTAACACCCTTTCGGCTTAGTACCCACTTTCCGACTAACTTTGAAGAAAATTAAAAACAAAAACAAAAGTAGCCACTTAATAATAACAATTCACAATTTTCCCTTTAGTCGTGCACCACTGAAGTCGTGGAAATGTTACAGGTGAAAGGTTATTAAATGTAATCTATAAACCACGCCGGTCGCCTTGCGAGCGGATTCATTTTGAAACGTCAAGGTGTAAAATTTCTTGCAACATTGTGAATAAGCTTTATTTGATAAAATAAAATAAAGAAAGTAAGAGAAAAGTTACTTTTAAAGAAAAATTAAAGGTAAATGGGCATTTTGTTCGGACCTGTGACCCACCAGAGACCACTTACGAAACTAGTCGGAGTATTTTAAAGACCATGAATACTACCTACCAATGAAATGAGTCGCATTCCTCAAAAGTATGGGAAAGTTTTTTTAGCAAAACAAGAATGAATATAAAAAAAGGATTTTTGTATCCTTCTAAATATATAAAATGCTTACAAAAATGCACAAAAATCTTCCTAAAAAGGTACAAGAATGTTTAGGAGCTTTTCTATCTTGTTCCCCGCAATTTCTTGAACCACATAAGTTTTTTTCCCCATACATTTGGATTAAAATAAATATATTCCGTGAAATGTTAACCCTAAACCTTCAAAACAAACCACATTTCAATAATGGACGCGTACTTTTGAGATACCGGGTCAAAATGCCCAACGACCTTTATTTAGTGGTGATAATGCAATGATAGCCTAGCGGTTGAACGGTTGCCTTCCATGCAAGAGAGTCCCAGTTAGAATCCGGCCCGCACCTCTTGACTTTACGAATTCATGTGCGGATCAGAATTTGATTATCACTAGCGTTAACGATGAAGGAAAACATCGTGAGGAAACCTGTGCACCTAAGAAGGCTCCATAAAGTTTTCGATAGTGTCTATAGACCGCCAACCCGCACCTGGCTAGCGTGGTGGACTAAGGACTAAACGCTTCTCATTCTGAGAAGAGGCCCCTGCCCAGCAGTGGACTGATTATGTATGATATGCAACAAATGAAGTGGGTAGAGAAGCCTTATCTCGCCACAACTGGACTCTTGTCTGTGAACGTTCGCCAGTGAGTGGGAGAACACGCTGTGTAAAGCTATTACGGCTCTTAAGTCTTTGCCGAACGGGGATGTGGCTTATCTACCCACTCCATTTGTTGGCCCTTCCGAGGATCTCCCACCTGGGCATAAGTTGCCTTGGCTGACCTGGAAGTCTCTAAATAAACTTCGGACTCAGGTTGGTCGAAGCAAGGAAAACCTGCTCAGGTGGAAATTTGCGGGTAACTCAAACCTTGAGTGTAAATGTGGTGCCGTTCCGCAAACTATGGCGCACTTAACATCATGCCCCGCCTGCCCTGCTACCTGTACGCCACAAGAACTAATAGACGCTACGGATAGTGCTAAACTCGTTGCTGAGTTCTAGGCCGACACGGTGTAGATTGTCATCGACACGCTAAGAAGAAGAAGATGTATGATATGATTATGTTAGAGGCGATAAACTCTCTCGTATGGTCTCCGATGTGTGAAGAATGGTCACGCTGCGAAATACCAGCGATTGGTTTTACTTTGATATCAAGGGGCGACATTGATAGTTACTAAAAATATTGCATTTGGTCATATATCTCTGTAAAAATGAAACTCATGCATTTTAACTGAGCTGTATAGGCAACATTGTCAGTTTTCCTATTTTACCATACGGTATAGAGGTGTCTGCGAAGTTAGATGGCGAAGATAAAAAATACTCAATCGCACCCCTGATTATATACAAAATTCGAGTCCTAATTGCGGCTACTTTGACACTGAATGATAAAACAGGGATTATCAAAGTAAAAGCCTATGGTCCGACTTTGATAAGGAAATTTCTCCTTTTCTTATCGAAAACATTTTTTTTTATCTATTCTATGTGATTTAATATATCTCAGTTAATTCAGTCTATACGAAATATTTTTGATGTAGCAGCTAAAAGCGAAAATAAATAAGATACAAATACATGAAGCTCAAAAAAATTATCAAAGTAACCCGGTTCTACGGCATTAGGTACCTTGGGCCCATTGACGGAGAAACACATAGTACAAAATTCACGATAAAAGTGTCCTGAGTACGTACACCACCAGAGCGCGCGTCAAGGCACACCGCCATATAAACTTAAAAATACCAACAAACTAATTTAAATCCTATGTCATCACCACAATGCCTAATTTACCTTTTCACCATACGAAAATTCGACTGCACCCATTGAAGAAAATGTGCGCCAAGCATTCAACCGCTATCTTTACTCAATTCAATTCTTATGTATTGAACAAAAAAATGCAAAATATGTAGCTTACAGAGCTTGAACAAACAACGTTCCTGAAAACGATATCAAAATAACCTGTAATCATAGAAGGTAGTTAGGCAAAGTACGATCGGCAGCGTCTGAGAACAAAGGCCATGTCGTGCGCTTTGAAAATGAGTGTTTTTAACTCACACATACGTGTTATGTGAGTACAACTTCTTTACTCGATAGGGACAAAGATTATGTTGGTGTAGATGGGTCGCTTCGAATGTTGGGCCACAAAAGGGAGGAATGAAAGGCAATTGCATGCAGCTGAGATAAGAATGCTAAGAGGCATAGGTACTGTTATGTAAGAAGAAGTCTGAAAGTGGCGCTGCTGACTGAGCAATTGTGTGGTAACCGGTTACCATGGTATGGGCATGTGATGCGGAGGAATGAGGAACATGTCGTGAGGAAAGTTTTGAGTTTGAATATGGATGGTTATAAGAGTAGAGAAACGATGAAGGAAGATCAAAGAAACGATGGGTGGATAATGTGAAAGATGATGAGAATAGAAAGAGGGTGACTACTGATATGACGGCTAATAGAGATTGTGGAAGAAAAATACATGCTGCGCTGACTTCAAATAAGTTGGGATAAGGGCAGGAGAATAATGAGATGGGTAACTTGCAGGCATTCCATTTAGCGCACTAATTCGAATTACATCAATAGTAAAAGGAATTAAATATAATATTATTGGTGAGATTCGAATTGGTGCTCTTCAAATCGGTGCGTTAAATAAAATGCTTCGTAATTCCTTTTTGGCATGTAAACCTGAAATGCCTATTCGACTAACCAGGGCGGTTACCATGATCTCTTAGAGCAGGAATGTTTTAATATTATCACGAGAGTAGGTAAGAGATGGCGCTAGAGAGCTGTCTAGCGCTGTCACTTTCCCACTCTCGGAATAATTTAAAACATTCCTGCTCTAACATAATCATGGTAACCCCCCTGAGCATAAATAAAACTCTTCAAACGTGTTTTGGCTGCGAACTTGAAACAACGAAAATACTTTAAAAACAGAAACTGACTTCAAAACAATACTGGAAAAAACAGTAAAATAATAACTATTTATAAAATTAGCAGTTTCAGAAGTCGGTGCAAATCAACGTTAAACCAAATTGACGACTCGTTTGGTGCAGTGGCTAAGCGATTGGCTTCTGCGCTACGGGTCGTGGGTTCGATTCCCACACGGAACAAAAATTTGTATGGCCTACAGATGGTTGTTTCGGGTCTGGGCGTTTGTTTGTGAGATTTTTGTCTGTAAACGCACCCACGATACTAGAGAAATCTTAGTGTGGGGCAACGTTTTTTTTAAACAAAAAAAAAAGCACCGACTTCTGAAACTGTTAATTTTAAAAGATGGTAATTATTTTCCTCTTTTTTATTTTCTTTTTTATATCGGTTTTTATTTTGACATAAACTCACGCCTGTATTCCCCGAAGGATTGACAGAGGTGTATAGTATGTACACCCTCATTTCGCCGTTATGTTTACGTCCCATGTAATAGGGGGCGAGCCTATTGCCATCGACCGGGCCCAAATCCAGACTCCGGCTTGCTACTGAGAAGTTCCACACAGAAAAACCCAATAACACTTTGCCCGACCTGGGGATCGAAACCAGGACCTCACGCTTAGCAGTCGCGCTTGCGACCGCTAGACCAACGAGACTGTTAGTTTTTTTTTTCTACTGTAATATCTGTTAAGAGCGTGTACGCCGTACGGCATTTCATACATCAAGTCTTTGTTTTTCGTAATGACTGAACCGATTTTAATGAAACTTCACACACATAAGCAAGATACTAAGGTCTAAAAAGTTAGTAGAAAACATTTTCGAAATGTCTTACTAAAAAAAAGATAATTGGAAATTTCTGTTTGTATGGAAAATTTAACTGTAACACTAATAAATAAAAAAAAAATATTAGCCTGTAACTGTCCCACTGCTGGGCAAAGGCCTCTTCTCATACAGAGAAGGAACGAGCATTGATCACCACGCTTGCTCTATGCGGGTTGGCGATTTCAGAACATTTAGTCCAGGTTTCCTCACGAAGTTTTCCTTCACCGTTTGTCAGTGGCGTCTTAGATTAACTAAGAAAGTACATATGACATTGAAAAAGTCGCAGTGGTACATGCCTGGGTTTGAACCCGCATGCCGGTGCTTAAGAAGCGGGTCTGTAACCTCCGGGCCACCACGACACTGTAACACTATTTTTCGAAAATGTTTTCTACTAAGTTTTTAGTCCTATGTATTCTGCTGTTGGTTAGTTATGAAGTTTCATTAAAATCAGTTCAGTCATATCGAAAAATAAGGACTTGAAAGTTTGTATGAAATGTCGAACACGCTCTTAACGATTCTGTAGATCTGATGACGTAGTAACCGACGGTAGGTCGGATTGTTTCGTGCTCGACTTTTTCTTTTTCTACCTAACAGGTGGTAGAATCCCTTCTGTGCACAACTCTATGACCTAAACTCGGTTTCTATTTTGTGCACAGTTTTAGTCTCGTTTGTTAACAAAAGTCTTTTGTGCGAGCACAGGCAAGTTAGCGCGTCTAGTATACAAATTGCATTTTACACTGCGATCTTCTTTTTGTATTGTAACTTGTAAGTTTTGTCTGATATTCTTTGAGTTTTAAGGTAAAGTTTTTCTTGATTTTATTTCTTAGAATATTTTGTTACATTTTTCTATTTTTATAAAGTAGTTATCATCTTGTACTCGTTTATTCATTTTACAAACATATAAATTATAGTTTTAAATACATAATAATATCATAAAAAACATGCATTTAAAAATGTAAAAAATAGGAGCCCATCGGGATCGGGAACAGGGTCCAAGCTGCCGGCAGTCAGGGCTCCAGCCGTGCATGCAAATATGTGTGCCGTGTCAAGGAGTACTGCTTTTTGTATCAAGCCCTTGATCCAGCCGCCCAACGAGAGCCTCATGGGGTGTTAGTCGACGCTCTTGGCTATTAGGCTATTCGTCGTAACGACTATCGGGACAATGACTGCAGAGTCCACATCTCACATGCCGACAACCTCGTGTACTAAATCAAGATATTTTATTTGTTTGTCTTTCTCAGCTTTCACAAGGCTCTCGTTATGAGAGACCGTGATATCAACAATAATTGTGCGGCGCTCTACTCGATCTATTACCACTTTATCAGGCTTATTGGCAACAATAGTCCTGTCAGTGATTATTAGGTCATCTTGTAATAACTAATAGGTATATCAAACTTTGTCTGACCCGGGCATACAATGAAAGAAAAACGTATATTTCCAACAAGACGACAGTTCTCACGACAACATTCTTAGGTAATATCTTAAGCAACTCATAACATAACATCACGCCTGTATTATAACTAACTAGCGATCCGCCCCGGCTTCGCACGTGTACATTTTATAGCTTAAAACCTTCCTCTTGAATCACTCTATCTATTAAAAAAAATCTCATCAAAATCCGTTACGTAGTTTTAAAGATCTAAGCATACATAGGGACAGATAGACAGCGCGAAGCGACTTTGTTTTATACTATGTAGTGATTGTACCTATAGTAGTTATAGTACACCCTCATTTCACCGTTATGTTTAAGTCCCATGTAATAGGGGACGAGCCTATTACCACCAACCGGGCACAAACCTAGACTCCTAGCTGCTACTGAGAAATTCTACACAGAAAAACCCAATATCACTGCCCGACCTAGGAATCGAACCCAGGACCTTAAGCTCAGCAGTTGCTCTTGCGACCACTAGACCAACGGGTCAGTCAATTGAACTTCAGTGTACTTTTATAAGATTTAAAAGCACGGGCTTAATCATGAACATAGCGCCTACACTATGTTCATGATTAAGCCCGTAAATCTCCTAATATTTTTCGACATATTTTTTAAACGATTACAAAATCAAATATTGAAATATACAATACCATTGAAATCCTAACAACGTAAAACATAGCTGTTGCTGCTAGCTGTTTTCACTCAAAAACGACAAAGCGGTACCATCTTAATGTTTTTCTTGTCCCAAGATCAGCATTCAAAGACCCAATCACATTAAAACATCCATGTACAGTCAGAAGCAATCATATCTGCCTATCGACGGATTTAAAACAGCTATTAATAATAGTCATCTGACCCAAGCCAAGTGATTAAATACGTGAATCTGGGTAGTACGGCCATCCATTCTATGCATAGGCCCATATTTATCCGTTCTAACCATATTCAGATTGCTATTGTTGGCGATTTTAAAACCGGAGATAGACAGATATTATTGCTTCTGACTGTACAACAAAATCCATCACTGTATACAACATCTAAATCGGTGCAGTAATTCTCAAGATCCACACGAACTCAAACGTACAGACATAAGAATTATACAGCATGTTTACTAACTAAGGGCGTTCCCGATAACCAGCAACACTATAGCGTCTGTACATACTAAAAAAAAATTTGTACAAAAAAAAAACACAAAAAAAATTGATACGTAAAGACAACGCTTACTGCACATGCACACTTGTCTATCAATGTGGAAAACACGGCAACATCGCATTTAACCTATCTACGCTACTATTTTGGTTTTAAACAAACCGTTCGGATGTGTTTTTTTAACCGACTTTAAAAAGGAGGAGGTTCTCAATTCGATAGAACTTTTTCTTATTTTTTTTTTGTTACCTCAGATCTCTGTCATTTACGAAACGATTTGAAAAAATCTTTATTTGTTTGTGAGGGTATACTGCTCATTTGGTCCCATATAAATGTTGTTATAATTAGATCATGAACTTCAGAGATATGGAACGGAACTCCTCATCGGATCACAGCAAAATTCTCAAGTAACTAATATTGCTTTGGTTATATGTGTTGTTGGTAAATGACTACTGGAAAAGAGGAGGGAATGCGTCAAGCCCGCTCCCCCCCCCCCCCGCCCTTCTTTCTGGAATGTTTGAATTATATCGTGTAAGGTATCGTATGGAAGGACTTATTATACCCGACTACGGCAAAGCCATAAAGAAGGGTTATGAAGAGGAGAGGGTTTAATTTATGCCACTAAAACGTATTTAATAAAAAATAAACTCTTTTTTTTCTCCTCTTTTTTTGCTTATTCTTATTTCAATCTATTAATGATATAGACTGACGGGTTTATGGGAACGCCATCTGTTATTTAACATACTGTGTGTAATATAGCTCTAATTGAAGATTTTGTAGGAACTAATAGTTATTAGTTCCTATAAAATCTTCAACTAGAAGTACTTGCATCTCTAATTCCCGTCAAGTACGCTAGACACACCGCGGCTACTGAAAAATATTTTCTGTAGTACGAAGTAAAAGCTCCTCGCCAAGCCAGACGTATTACCGGCTTTGCCTAATGGCGGCGACAATTTTACAAGAGTTTTATTATTGAAACGTAATTTGAAGTTAGTGTGAATTCAGGTCAGATAAGAATGGAAGTATCTTAGCCACCCGTGGTTTTCGTAAAAAGTGACCAAAAATAGATAGACAGATATACTTTATTGTACACTAAAAGAAATAAAACAGAAGGAATACACGTAATTAAGAACAGTACAAATGGCGGTCTTATCGCATAAAAAGCAATTTCTTCCACACAACCATTGGATGGAAAGAATTGTTTAGAAAAATATAAAGGGCAATTTGCTGCGTACAAATATAGGTATATAAACTAATATTAATCGGGAATCAACAAAAAATTACGTCAAAAGGATGCGTAACTGCTTAGACTTGATTTCTTGCTACGCTGATGTTAATCGTGTTCATCAGTTGCATCATTCACGTGGTGCGTTATAAATACGCTTAGAGTACCGTCGATAGTGCCACTTCCATACGCGGCGTTTTAATAATTCATTTTTAGGGTTCCACACCTCAAAATGGAAAAACGGAATCATGACTACTAGCAACAACTGCACTAAGGGCGACCCCTAGTGGAAGATTGGGAGAGCCCGGTTAGATCGTGAACGGCAATAGGACCCCGCCACGGGCCTCGTTGGCGACGATGGTGGAGCGGCGGCTTTGTCCTACGAGCTCGCGAACCGCCCGACACGCGCCGCAGTCATTCAGTAGATGTACGGTACCGCATCCAGTTCGCGTGAAAATATCAAGCCAACTGATCGCGTTCGCTTCGCTTCGCGCCGCGCCGCGACGCACTCCACGTGCGTTTGGTCACGTAGGCCACTTCAATAGGTATCGACTGTTTGTTGTTTTAGCGTCGCGCCGTGCCGCTTCACGTCGCTTCTAGATCGCTCACGTAGGATGCTGCGTTAGAAAAGAAAGAAAGAAACTAAATTTTATTCAGCCAAGGACACAATGACAGCATAAACTTAAGAATATAAAAAGAATTAAAAAAAATTGTGCTGTCGAGCATGCCCATGCCGAAAGGGTTACCAACTCAGAATATGCTGGGCGTCAAACACCCAGCGCTGATTTTCAGTTGGTACCCTTGCAGTGACACACGGACGGAGGTAATTTTAAATATATATTTTGTTATTAATGTGGTTTTTATTAGAGTGTTTTTATGTGTTAATAAATGTTATTGTGTTTTTGCGAACAAAACTGTTAGACCACGTCCCTATTCGGTTAGCAAACAATGTTAAGCCCGGTCCAAAGCGCCAATTTTGCTAACAAAACTGTTAGGCCACGCCCCTATTCGGTTAACAAACAATGTTATCCTGTTTGCAAACACGAAAACACGGCGCAGCGGACCCGGCTTTATTGAGATATACTACAAAAATAGAAGGATAAAAACTACTTTTAATTTATGACAATCAATCAGAAATGTTACGCTGTCAGTCGCGTATAGGGTTACCATTTAGAAATTTGAAAAGTCCTGACAAAAAGCCTGACATTTCAATAAAAGTTCGGATATTTTAGTCACAAAATGCAAACATATGAAGATTTATTGTTTGATCTCGTTAAGTTGATTGTTTAACATTTATATTTTGTTTTTAAATGAATGAGAAGTTAAGAAATATTAAAAAGTTATTTGATATTACATAAGTAAGTTTCATTACTCGTATTCCATCTAAGCCGGACAAATTAAAGAGCCGGACAAAGTCCGGACAAAAGTCTAGAAGTCCGGACATTTCCGGACAAATTCGGACGGATGGTAACTTTAGTCGCGAACATCATTCACGCGAAGCAATATAAATACGCTTAGAGCACTGTAGTAAGTGAGTGACTCGTGGCTAATTAACAATCGTGCGCATCATATGATTTGCAAGGTTAAGCGGCGCTTAGCGCGGTCAGTCCGTGGATGGGTGACCATTCGTTACACATCGAGACCCCTCCGTGCCTCGGAGACCACGTTAAACCGTCAATTCCGGGTGTCATGCGAATACTTACGACAGTCGTTACGGGTAGTCAGAAGCCCGAAAGTCTGACAACTGGTCTAGCTTTAGGATATCGGCATTGTCCAGTAACTGGGTTGCGGAGGTCTGATGGCAGTCGCTCCATGTAAAATACTGGTATTCAGCTTGTCACGCTTAGCGGGTTAAGGGTGGCTTGAGGAGTCAACCCTTAACGAGCATGTGCACATAAAATCAGAATCTAGCAAGAAGCAGTTTAGCAGGAGTGTACTTACATGAGAATATTAAGGAAAACACTTTTAACCATACAATAATATATTTTATAATAGTTACAAGATTAGACTAGTTTACAGGGCGTGGTTCTTTAGACAATACGATACGAGGAGTCCAGGGTCTTCAGTGTTGATAGTCAGTAACTTAACTGGCGGCTGCTGAGGCGCGAGAGAGGACGAAGTTTTTTTTTTTTTTTTCTATTGGACTGCAGTAGGTCGTCCTAGGGGACGGTTTCTACGTAACCGGGCAGTTATTGGCGAGACCTGAAGGGTCTCCAGCCAATGGGGGGGAAGTAAAATACTTAACCTAAGCTAACTACTTGTACTACACTAACATCATGACTACCTGCAACAACAGCACTAAGGGCGACCCCTAGTGGGACTCGGACCTCGGCTTAGGGCGTTGCTGGCGTGGACATAGGGGGGAGACAGCTTGATGAGGGCTGAATTATCGGTGTGAAGAGGACGAAGTGCAGCGTGCCGGCCCTTTTATAGGCGCACCCCGCTAGCCGCCACCGCTGCACCGTCACAAGCTACGTCTGGTTATATTGGAAGATGACCCCAACATACTTACCTAGTTAGGAAAACGTGAGGCAGAATAGAATAGAATATAGGTACTTTATTGTACACCAAAATTGAAGAACAACCAGAACAGTCAAAACGTTACACACAAATAAATTATTCACAACTATTTTTACGCAAAATAACGACCATCAGATAAAAACATAATCCTAATAGCAATCACAAGTAATTGGGTGCCTACATCACGTGAAATTTCGAGGTCTACGCCGCCATCAATTCTCCTAAACGGTCCGATTTAAATTTCAAATTTGTCCTCATTCAGATCTAGAGACGAACAAATGGCAACTCTTGGGTTTTAAACTCCAGAACTCGTTACTCTTCTATGTTTTTGAGATAGGATGTTACCAGTAATAGGTACTTTACGGTAGGCCATTAGAGTAAGAGATTTATCTTAAGAATAAACTGGGATTTCTGGAAACAAATTGGAGAATTGAATGAATGAATGAACAATTTATTTAGATACAAAAATGCAAACAGAATATCTAGCTTTAATTCCGCTGAACAAGATCGCTACTTTGGATGCAGTATGCAGCACCACCCTCCCGCCCACAAGTATATGCACATGCAGAAACAGTGAAAACATTATGCAACATGCAACCAAACCAATACACGACACGTGTTGCCCCTGCACGGGGCATCCTCAGGATATGTTGACTCCTTATTCTTGGATACTTATTCGCGTCCTAGCGGTCGAGGAGTCAACATATCCTGAGGATGCCGTGCAGGGGCGAAACACGTGTCGTGTATGGGTTCGGAATCACCATCACCAATTCACCATCGGGAAGGTGGTGCTGCATACTGCATCCAAACTAGCGATCTTGTTCAGCGGAATTAAAGCTAGATATTCTGTTTGCATTTTTTTATGTCATAGATTTCCGCAAAGTAACGCCTGATTCCATCATTTAATTTATTTAGACACAATACAAAGAAATACAACATAAATACATATGAAATATAAGACAAAATAGACACTAAAATCATATGTTGATGTCATAATTTCGGTTGTGCCTCACGGCTGGACCAAACAGGTATCCAGATCCAGACCAGAGAAGCTTAATCCCAAGCACAAGTCTTTAGCGCTGTTTTCATCTGGAACCTTTATACTCTACGGATGTCAGTCGGTGAGTATAGATAATTTGTAAGTGATAAGTGTGATCTGGTAGCACCTAATACCTACTATTTACTAGTTGCTAACGCGGCGTCTTACGCAGGCGGTTCAAAGCGACGCGAATTGCGAAGCGATTCGATGCGGTGACACGCGAATTCAATGCGATACGATGCGAAGCGGCGGCTTTGTCCTACGAGCTGGCGAACCGCCCGCCGCGCGCCGCTATCATTCAGTAGCACTTTACGGCACCGCATGCAGTTCGCGCGAAAATATCAAGCCAACTGATTGCGTTCGCTTCGCTTCGCGCCGCGCCGCACCACACTCCACGTGCGCGTCACGTAGGCCACTTCAATAAGTATCGACTGTTTGTTGTTTTCGAGTCGCACCGCGCCGCTTCGCGTCGCTTCTAGATCGCTCACGTAGGATGCCGCGTTATATCATGTCATGAAATCCTTAAGCCATGTTTTTATTTAGAAACATTTGTTAAAAACACCATCAGAAACAAGAATCGACGTGTTTCTGATCCATTGAAATTTGTCGCAAACACTTCTAACAGATTTTGATGGCAAATGCTCCGAAACATTGTTTCCAGAAACGTAGTGTTTCAAAAATTACAAGGAACTTGTATCCGAAACATTGTTTACAAATGCATAATATGGCTTTAACAGTTTAATATGGCCCTTTTCAAAATGATGTACTAAAGAACGGCTTCTTATTAAACAAATGATCGATCGTGTAACACCAAAATCACTGCGCTTGACAAACAGCATTCTAATTGCGCAACATGCTGGTAATCGCTACCTATGTATGTTTAAGGGTTAACAATTTCAGTTCAATTCAATTTATTTAATTAATTACAATTAAAAGACGGATATATTATCTAAAAGCACGATTTAAAAAAACACTCTAATTAAAAATGTTTGAAATTGATTCATTAAAGCAAGGAATGCATTAAAAGAAATTTCAGGCTTCTATACAATAGTTAAGTTTCATGTTTGCATGGAAATTACACTGCTTGGAACTCGGTTAGATCCGCGCCTATGCCGCGGCAGCCGGTCGGCTGCTTGAGTACGTGGACGGCGGCGCTCGGTTGTCGTCGCGTCTGGTCGGCTCCGCTCGGCCACACCGAAACTGACTGCGATAGCGGATACAGGGGGCGGACGCGGTCGGTTACGGACGCGTGCTCGAGCATCCGTTACGACGCGCTGCGCTGCGCTCCTGCGTGGCCCGGTTGGTGGAAATCGTACATGGGCCAGCTTGTTTGCCAACCTACATTAAAAACATAAAAAAAAAAAACAAAAATCAATCTTGAAACAAAACAACTACCCAAGCAATCAATACTTACACTATTTCAAAATAAAGGTTTTCCATTATTTTCCAAAGTAAACACACGTAAACAGGACCCCCGTATACTCGGAAGCCTTATGAGGAGGTTCGGTTCAATAGATTAATTCCCCGTCAGACCCCTCGCGAAGATTAAGTAGAAAAACTTTAGGGTTAACTTGCCGGTTACGGGTTAACTAGTGTCCCGAAGTTTGAGTGTAAATTTTAAGGATCGTTTAGTAGTGTCAGTGGAGATATTGTTATTTGTGGTGTAATAATGTTATATCGTATTTGGTAACGAGGAATAATGGTAACGTATAGTTGGAGTTAAGAAAAACGGCATTTTATATATTTTAACGCATATAAACGCATGTATATTACCCGAAAGGTTGGGCAGATGTGTATAGTATCTACACCCACATTTCGCCGTTATTTTTAAGTCCCATGAAATAGGGGCCGAGCCTATTGACATGAACCGGGCACAAATCCAGACTCCGGGCTGCTACTGAGAAGTTCTGCACAGAAAAACCCAATAAAACTGCCCGACCTGGGGATCGAAGCCAAGACCTCACGCTCAGTAGTCGCGCTTGCGACCACTAGACCAAAGAGGCAGTCAAAGGTTTAATACCTTATTTTAATCTAGTTATTGTAGCTCAATTTCATCTTCAAGCAGTCAGAGCTGGTTGCCTCTTATCAGAATCTAGTAATAGTCTACCACTTTCTTTGCCACCTCTTGCATTATCTCCATCGTCCATCATGAAAAACCTCCTCATCATCATCATTCACCCGAAAGACGTCTACTGGACATAGGCCTCCCCCAAGCATCACCACACCGTCCGGACCTTACTTCTTGCATCCAGCGGATTCCCGCAATCTTCACCAGGTCATCGGTCCACCTTGTAGGTGGCTTACCTACGCTACGTCTTCCGGTACGCGGTCGCCACTCCAGAACCTTTCAGCCCCATCGGCCATCCGATCTGCGAGCAATGTGAATCGCCCACTGCCACTTAAGTTTGGCAATATGAAAAAACCTCTTACTTCAAAAATACTCTTTTGTGCTCTAGTCTTGCTTCCGTTGAATCTTACGATCCTTTACGTAAGACTATTTAATAACCGTAAAGAAGAACACTATAAAACAAAAACACAATTACCTAATTAGTAACGATACCCAGGTTGCAATAATTAGCACCGGTGCAAGACGCAGCTCGTAAATTTATAGTCCCGTAGTGCGAATCCTGTAGCTTCTACTAGGAATTGCACTAAGGTCCGATTTATACTTGGCTAAAGATGTGACTACAATGTTACTGGTTGTAAATGTCCTTTATATTTTAGTTTTATTGGTATTTTGACATGACACAGCTGACAGAGTAGTCTCGGTGTGTAGGTTTACAAGACCCACTTCCTCAGTGCGGTACTAATAATACTCTCGTGTCAGCATGAGCTATTCGAAAATAGGTCATGATGTGGTGAAAAGATTAGCCAGTCAGCAAGGTTGGTAGCGGGGCTGACGGCCCAGGGTACGCCGGACGTACTTAAGTATAGTCACTCGTGGAGGCTCTTTTCATGCACCCCAAAGTGCCGTGATAAAATACATAATATAGGTACTGTCCTATTGCTGGGCCCAGGACTCTTCTCAAATTGAGAAGGGTTTAAGATGCTTAGCGCGAGATAATTTTGTCGATGCATTATCTTGCGCCGAGGCGAGATAAACCATAAATATATTATCTCGTCTCGGCACGAAATATTGCTACAAATTGCTGCAAAGTGCTTGCAAATTACGAAAACTACCATAGTTTTCGCGCGATCCCTAAACTGAACAATATACAAAGTGGGGTTGATTGACATCATGACAATAAACGATACCACGTGTTCTATGATGTGTTCTAGTACCGTACACAAAAAATCTGTTACTTCCAAGCACATTTTTTGTCGCATGATTTTTCAATTTCACTCATTCATGTAGATGAAGGGACGTTGAAGTGGAAACTTATGTTAACTGTATCTGTTCTACACGTGTAAATAAAGATAATTTTGGTTTAAACGGGTCTTAGATTTACATAGCTTCGCGTAGAGATCTTGATATTCGTAAAATTATTAAATCGTAAGAAAATGCCTGTGACTAAGCTATTGAATGTATCTACATGATTAATTATCATTTAATGTTGTACGAGTATCGTCATCCCCAAGTTGTATACTTATGTATTTATCTCTCTTTCTTGCAAATGTGTAAGAGAGAAAGAGTTTGGCGATCTAACGAAAACTATTGCCGTATTTGAAATTTAACTCATTCTAGGGGTATTGACCTGGCTGCCTATAGCTATGTCTACACCAGTGCGTTTTCATGTTCATCTTGCGTCTTCGTCTGAAGCATGCGTGAATCGCCATACCGCATGCGCATGCCTTAATACTAGTTCGACAAAAGCGCATGCCCCTAGCGCGCGCTAATCCGTCTATTGTATGTCGACTGACCGAGGCGAACCGATGCAGACGATAAGCTGCATGCGTCTTATGGCAATCAATATTGCATACGCTTGACGCAAGCGGAATTGAAAGTTGAAAGCGCAAGATGAACATGAAAGTGCACTGGTGTAGAAATACCATTTGACGTTTGTCTAAAACCAATTTGTACAGTTTAAAGGTAACAAAATAGAGGAGCTCGTGGCTAAATAGTTACAGCCGCATAGACCGATCTTCCGGGTTAAGCCACGCTTGCCGAGGTTGGTCTGTGGACGGGTGACCATTTACCATAGCGAGTTTCCTCCGTCCCTCGGAAAGCACGTAAAGCCGTTGGTCCCGGCTGTCATTTGCAGATCTTTGACAGTCGTTACTGTTGATCAGAAGCCAGAAAGTCTGACAACCAGTCTTACGAAGAGTATCGTATTACCCAGTTACTGGGTTGTGGAGGTCTGATAGGCAGTCGCTCCATGTAAAATACTGATATTCAGCTGCATCCGGTTCGACTGGAAGCCGACCCCAACATAGTTGGGAAAAGGCTAGGCAGATGATGAAAGGTAACAAAATAAAGATAAAAAATTCCAGCCCCTCACCGCTTCCTAGTGTCACAGTGTGTAAACGCACCCTTACACAGCAAGGTGCGGTGCACATGAAACGCTCAAGTTCTATACTGCGACATAATAATGTTACACGACGGTTTAGCGCAATATAGCCAGAATATAGCCGGACGGGCAAAATGTGGCTAAAGCGATTTTCAAGCTGTTTTGACGTTGTGAACGAGAGTTATCGGTCAATTAGGGTATTAGAGATCGCTTTGGCAGTGTTGGAGAGTTTTCCGAGCATCGATTTAAGTGTAGACCGTTGATTTTAAACGGTGTTATCAAGACTTGTAGGAATTTTAACGAAAATTCACACAGAATAGTGAAAATAATCAGAATATCATTCAAATCTGTTAGTGTTTTTTTACTACAACCAAAAACTAAAGACAAAATTAAAGACAGAAACCAAAAACGTCCGCCCTTTACAAATAAATAGTAAATTCTACTTTACCTTTTCCCAACTATGTTGGGGTCAGCTTCCAGTCTAACCAGATGCGGCTGAATACCAGTATTTTACACGAAGCGACTGCCATCAGACCTCCACAACACAGTAACTGGGCAAATGTCGATATCCCAAGATTAGACCGGGTGTCAGAGGAGAGGAACTCGTGGCTAAATAATTACAGCCGCATAGACCGATCTTCCGGGTTAAGCCACGCTTGCCGAGGTTGGTCTGTGGATGGGTGACCATTTACCATAGCGAGTTTCCTCCGTGCCTCGGAAAGCACGTAAAGCCGTTGGTCCCGGCTGTCATTTGTAGATCTTTGACAGTCGTTACTGTTGGTCAGAAGCCAGAAAGTCTGACAACCAGTCTTACCAAGAGTATCGTATTACCCAGTTACTGGGTTGTGGAGTAGTGGTGGTTAATAAAACGTATAGCGCCAGAATATAACAGACTATGTGTACATAGCGTATAGCGTTTGCTATAGCGGCTCTGACTTCGCGCTATATTATAACGCCTCAATCTACTCAACGAATAAAAGTCGAAACGCGCACAGCGGGGCCAGAACGAGATATCAAGATAGCGTAGCGACTAGCAACAGCGCGTAAGGGAATGAAGTATTATTATATTCTTTAGTGTACAGCGCTTTGCGAGATAACATTTACCGCGCGTCATCAAGTCCGTTTAGCGTGTTGTTAAATACAATTATAGCGTCTCCGCGTTCAGACTGCGCCTGAGTTTTGTAACACCGCGTTATAATGATAGCGTATAAAATAACAGACTATATGAATATATTTTATAGTTTATAACACGTCTACAGTTTATAGCGGATTTGAACATCACTATTGTGGAGGTCTGACAGGCAGTCGCTCCATGTAAAATACTGATATTCAGCTGCATCCGGTTCGACTGGAAGCCGACCCCAACGTAGTTGGGAAAAGGCTAGGCAGATGATGATGAGACCGGGTGTCAGACTTTCGGGCTTCTGACTACCCGTAAAGACTATCTTAGATATTTGTAAGATACCCGGGCCCGACGGTTTAACGTACTCTCCGACGCAGGGAGGGGTCACAATGTGTAAAAAACCGTCACCTATCTATTACGGCCTGTGTCTTACTCACTCTCTGTCGTTTCCGCACAAGCTATACGAGAACAGATCATGCCGTGGTGAAAAGATTTGCCAGTCAGCGAGGTTGATAGCGGGACTGACTGCCCAGGGTGCGCCAAACCTACTTAAGTATCGCTCCTTTAATGGACCTCGGAGTTTTCCTTTGAAGATAAATCGATCCGCGCGGTTAAAATTTTGTTACGAGTTTCTCTACTGCATAGATCTTTAATGGCTCTTATGTTCTAAGGTTTAGGTATCTAGGTCTTACTTCTGTTATCAATTAATAAATATAATAATGTGGAGAACGAAATCTGGTTCCCTGTACATGACTCAGAAGCCGCACAAAACACAACTCGCACCATCGTGCCGAAGATGTACTAAACTATCTGTGCACATTTTTAAATTTAAGGAAATTTATGGAGGTTGCCTTTGGGTTTTTTTGTATGCGATTTCTTAGTAGCAGCCCGGAGTCTGGATTTGTGCCCGGGTGATGGCAATACCCCCTATTACATGCGACTTAAACATAACGGTGAAATGAGGGTGTACTATACACCTCTGCCCATCCCTTCGGGGAAAACAGGCGTGATGTTATTTTATGTGGGTATGGAGTAAATAAATCTATCTTCAGACCTAGGGAAGTGAGCCTACTTCAGAACCTTATCAGTATATTAGCACATCCCCATGGCGTTGTTTTTTCTATACGGAACAAAGGCTGCCCCGAAGATATTACCTTAATAACTACGTTTAGTAAATAGGTTGGCTATTGTAAATCAGTGTTAGTTTTAAAGTTTTACGAAAATGTTGCCTCATCTCTTTCATGCTGTTTTTTGGCGTCTGTAAAAGTGGATCCAAACAGCCCGGCGGCATGAGCCCGGCGGCTGCGCCGCCGGCTTTGTGAGCGGCAGTCGCAACAAAGCCGGCGGCCATGTTGCCGCCGAAGCCGCCGGCAGCGGGGAGACTGTTCGTTCACGGCTTTCAATTAGTGCTAGTGTCGTTTGTTTTTGATAACTGCGTATCGATTCAGAGCCGCGCTTGTCGGCGCCTACCGGCGGCATTTTCCGGCGGCTTCTCTGGCAGCTTTGCTAATATTTAAACCGCCGGCAGTACCGCCGAGCTGTGTGGATCCACCATTAGGTACTTACCTACTAGCCGATATGACATAGCTATTATAATTCATGAAATTCTATAAAACAAGGAAACATCATGTCACCCACATTCTTTTCTACAATACATAAAGATTTCTGCTTATTTCAAGTTTTAAACTTTGTTTCTAATTTGATTTTATCGGTACCAAATCTAACAATAGGACTGCTCAAAGACTGGTCGATACTTTGCGTGACCAGAGGGCTGGCTTGTTCTTTGGCCAATGAATTAGCGCTGCCATTCAACGTGGAGACGCGTTCAGTCTTTTGGGCATGCTTCCAGATGACAGTGATGTTGAGGAGTACTCCGACGCTTAAGTGCGCTTTATGTACAATCTTCTTCTTCTATCGTGTCGGCACGAGCTATACGAGAATAACTCATGCCGTGGTGAAAAGATTAGCCAGTCAGCAAGGTTAGTATTGGAAGCGGGGTTGACTGCTCAGGTTGCGCCGGACGTACTTAAGCATCGTCACTCTTGGAGACTCTTTTAAAGCACAATGCTTTTTTTCACAATAGGACCACAGAATTAATGTTGATTTAGTGAAGGTTGTAGGTTATTTAGCGTAGACCTGCCTAACCATAACAGACTGTCATGATAGATTTACTAGTGGATACAGGAAACATAACTCAAACATAATACACACTGACAAATCACTGGATGACGATTTATGAACACCGTAATTGGCTATATCTCTCTATTGAATCTAATGTCATCTGGCTGGGATTTGGCTGTAAACACAGGACAATGTAGGTCAACTTAGTGGTTAAGTATCTCAATATTTGCCTATTAGTTCTTTGCTCAAAGAAGAGATAGACCAGTTACATCCAGAATACTAAATCATGATTTCACGGAGCGACTGCCATTAGATTTTTCCCACCGTGAGAAACTGGGCTTTTTATGTTATCATAGATAAATTACAAATTCCCCTGCTACATGCCTGAAGGGGTAACCCGAGGTGTTCTCCTATTACAGCAGTTCATACACCCACGTTTCGTCTCGTTAATTAAATCCCATATAATACGAGTACGTGGCGAACCTATTGCCATTTTCCAGGCACAACGATGCCCAGTGACCTTGCGACAGAGGAGAATTGTATTGTTGATCCATCCGTAAATCGTTAAGCATAGCACCGAACAATACTTTTATTTTATCGTGTGTAAATCCTCTTGGATACCCTTCCCCGGGGATGGCGAAGGGCCTGACTCTTACCGGCTAAAAACCCACGGTGTTCCTTCTCCTGACCCTTGGCCGGGGTCGCGGGATTCGCAGCTACATGCACCGCGACCACACGCCAGCCACTGGCAGACCTCTTCTTCTGTGGGGCCTTGCCCCACGTCCTCCTGAGAGACGTGCATGGAACACTGCACGCCGCGTTCTCGGGCCTGTTACTGGTCAGGCGACGGGTCCCCTAACTCGTCGCCCGCAGACCACACACTGGGGTGGCCGGAGATCGTTGCGCGCCCTCCGGGGGCACCCGGTGCGTCTGGCGCGAGAAGGGACAATGGCAGTCGCCTCTCACTCCCTCTCCGCTCTCTTCTTGGTTGCCATCACCACCTCGCAGCACTGAAAAACCGTAAGGTATCCATCATTAAACATAAACTGTTTTATACTGCTCCAATGAACGACGTTGGCACTGTTTTTAATCACCAAGCAGGCAGCGTTCATATTACTGATTATTTAAAGGTTTATGTTCAACTGCGAGGAAGTTTAGTTGCTAATATGAGCTAGATTTAGTTATTGCAGTAACAAAACAAATTGCTAAACCAAATTGCCTTCTCCAAAGGTCCTGGCCACACGGATCCTAAACAAAATTTTCCATTAAAGCAAAAATATGAGAGGTATTTACACTGGGCGGTCGCCTGAAGCCGGACAAATTAACCTTTGCGGCGTTGACCACCGGAATTTCATAGTTGCTGCCCGCACGTCCCGGATTTAATAATAAAAATGGCGGCTCGTGATTTTATAACAGGTCTTCAGGTTCTGTACTTTAGACACCTTATTGAAAATGTTCGAAACGACCGGCGATACTGGTTTTTAACAAAATTTTGATAAAGTAATTTCTAGTGGGTAAGTTCAAATACATTATAGGCGTAAACAAGAATCTTTACTGAGCTTTATAACTGTCTGAAGATGAATACAGGACCAAAAGAAGATATGCCCATCGTCACCACTTTAGGCAAATGGGGAGGTAGTTGTAGGGTTAATCCTTTCGCATTGGTGACGAGGCAGCTGTGGCAGCACCCCGGGACCAACGAGCACGAACAAGGGATAAAGATAGAGATATATCGTCAGTAAAGTTTTAACAGTACGTAAGTCATTTTGTGACAAAAACAGACAACACTGCGAAAGCCACAATATTACTTGAAATGAAAAAGATTTTTAGGATTTTCAAAGGTTTATTAAATCATCAAAGAGTTTATTTGTAATGATAATTAAAAACAATATTGCGTTCAGCGTAGGTTACGCTCGTTTTAAATAGTTTTTTCACTCTCTTGTAAAGTAGCCATTTTTGACTTCCGCACTGTTAGAACTTCACTGACGATTTGTGTATTTATACAGGGAAATTTGAGATGGGCCAGTAAGGGCAGCCTCTTTAACCATTATAGCTACAGTAAAACGTTCTTAGGAGACTGTCCATATTTTTTGAAAATATTACGAACTGCATTCATAGATTTTGAAAAAACTGCAGTCAGCACGAAAAAGTGCAGTTCTCTCTAAACATTTTTATGATGCTAATCGATCCTATTTTTTATAAGGATCAAGACCTACTGAGGTTGAAGTACTAGAAGGAGGTAGTAGAGTGGATTACTCGATGTCTGAGTCAATCTGAACAGGTCTCCTGCTTTCTTGTCCACTCTCAAATGTTGCGCAGCCACGAGATATTTTTCTCTTGCCTAATCCTCTCTTGCTTGGTTGGCAAAAAAGCCAATGGCCCGCCTGATGTAAAGTGGTTACCTCCACCTATATGCACCTACAACACCAAGAGGATTGTTGATGTGTTGCCAACATTAGAAATAAAGGAGGTCAATCTCTTGTGTCTTCCACATTATTTCCACATAGTTTTGGGTTACTTATAATGGTGGTAACGGAACCCTAAAAATTACAGTAACTAATACTGTTCTACGAGACAAAGGCTTTGAAATTCACTATTTTGTCCACAGCTTTTATAATTTCGACGTTGTGGCATAACATTATTTTCCGAACAGGTTTCAATCCTTTTTTTTATTTATTACTAGGCCTGCTTTTGGCCACCATCTCGCCTGATGTTAAGCGATGATGCGGTCTACGATGGAGTACGCTTGCCAAGAAGAAACCGATTCACTCATAACTTGAAGACACCCAGATTGTAGCTGTCGGGGAACACCCACTCGGGCAGCGTATTCCACTGTTTGGCGATTTTCACAATGAAAGTGGGGGGTGCATGAAAAGAGCCTCCACGAGTGACGATACTTAAGTACGTCCGGCACACCCTGGGCAGTCAGCCCCGCTACCAACCTTGCTGACTGGCTAATATTTTCACCACAGCATGAGCTATTTTCGTATAGCTCGCGCTGACACGAAAGAAGAAGAAGACAATGAAAGTGGAATCAAAATTCTTCTTTCTATTAAATTGTTTGGGGTGCATGAAAAGAGCCTCCACGAATGACGATACTTAAGTACGTCCGGCGCACCCTGGGCAGTCAGCTCCGCTACCAACCTTGCTGACTGGCTAATCTTTTCACCACAGCATGACCTATTCTCGTCTATCTCGTGCTGACACAATAGAAGAAGAAGATTAGATTGTTTTTTTCTTTGTATTAAATTAACAGACCTCTTCATAATCATCATCAGCCCATAACTGTCCCACTCCCAAACACGTTTGTCTTCTCAGAATAAGAAGGATTTTAAACATTAGTCCACCACGCTGGCCTATTGCAGGTTGGCGGACTACACACACCATCGAGAACTGTTTGGAGCCCTTTCTGGTGTGAAGGTTTCCTCACGATGTTTACCTTCACCGTTAACGCAAGTGATAATCAAATTATGATTCGCACATGAACTCGAGAAGTCAGTGTTGCGGGTTGGGATGGAACTCAGATCCTCCTGCATAGAAGGCCAGCGTTTAGCCGCTAGACTATCACTGCTTACCACTTAAGTGATCTAGTGACTGCAAAAATGAATGCTGAGGGTCAATTCGACAAACAAAATTGTTGCCAAATTGGTATGTCTACACCCGTGCGCTTTCATGTTCATCTTGCGCTTTCAACTTTCAATTCTTCTTGCGTCAAGCGCATGCAATATTGATTACCATAAGACGCATGCAGCTTATTGGTATGTCTACCAACGCGCTTTCATGTTCATCTTGCATCTTCGTCTGAAGCATGCGTGAAGCGCCATAGCGCATGCGATAATACTAGTTCGACAAAAGCGCATGCTCCTAGCGCACGCTAAATTTGCACGTCACTTGAATAAAAAATGTACAAGTTCAAACTACCTCATACAAGTTATAGCTGGTATGCAGGTTTGTTCAAGTTGTATGCAATTTGCAACTTGCATACAAGTAACTTGCCTAATGAAATCACGCTTTAAAAGAATAATAACTTTACTTAAATACTGGAATGTTTTTACTATATGATGAAGGATGTTTTAAAAAGTAGCCTAGTGCCATTAACTTAATTTTGACAGACTTGTGGGTTGGAACGTTTTTGCATAACTACGTCCAACTATGAAATAATACACCAGCGGTTCCTACTAATGACGATGAATGATCGGCTTGCATCGGAGCTATACGCTTACTAACATTACCCATTAACTATTCTGATATTCATACGCCAATATGTCATATTGTTTAATATATTGTTATCAATAGCCGTGCTGTCCTAGGCTAATAAATAATAGCCACCCTTGTTCCACCCGTTGATGTTGTCAAAGGCTACCAGCATAATATGTACTGTCCCACTGTTGGGCATGGGCTTCTTCTCAGAATGAGAAGGGTTTAGGTCTTAGTCCACCACGCTGTCCTGGTGATGGTTGGTGGACTACACACCATCAAGAAGTTTTAGAGCCCTCACAGATGTGCAGGTTCCATCAAGATGTTTTTCTACACCGTTAACGCTGTGATAATCACATTCTGAGCCACACATGAATTTGCAAAGTCAGAGGTGCGGCCGGGTTCGAACTCAAACCGTCCTCGATGGATGGCAAACATTCACCCTAAAGGTACGAGTTCATAGCCAACTGCAGACAACAGCAACAGATGACACGTCGCAGCGTCATGTCGCTGCAGTCATGATTCCGAACCCAACTGCAGATGGCTGCAGCAGACGACACGGTCGTACTCCAGTTAGTTCTGAATGTTCCGTGAGACAAGATGTCTGACCTGTTGGGGATTAGCGATCGCGATTTACTTTTGTATCTTTTGTATTTGTTAGATGCATCGTATAGCGCAGGATATTGGGCGACCTGATTTATCAGTTTTTCTTCCTCGGAATTGGAAAGAAATCTTTTTTTGGAAATATTCAACGTGTTGTCGCTCCAGCGTCGGTGGCACTACTGATCTGCGGTCGGGCGACACGTCCTCTGCGGTCGTACTACGTGTAGTCGGGCGACGTATCGTTAGCTGCGGAAGGTATTTCATAGAAATACCATAGAAACCAGTAGTGTTGGAGCGACACGTCGTCTGCTGCTGCTGTCTGCAGTCGACTACGAACTCGTACCTCAAGGCTATCACTGCTATAGGTTTAATAATGCAATAATCCTGTTCTACCTAGCCTGTTCCCAACTATGTTGGGGTCAGCTTTCAGTCTAACCAGATACAGCTGAATACCAGTATTTTACACGGAGCAACTGCCATCAGACCTCCGCAAATCAGTTACTGGGCAATGCCGATATCCTAAGGTAAGACCGGTTGGCAGGCTTTCGGGCTTCTGACTACCCGTAACGACTGTCATAGGTATTCGTATGACACGCGGGACCGATAGTTTAACATGCTCTCCGAGGCACGGGTCTCGCTGTAACAAATGGTCACCCATCCACGGACTGACCGCGGCATGCGCAGCTTAACCTTGCAAATCGAGCCCCTCCATCTTTTAATGATGCCATAATCATTAATGCTAAATGAACCTACCAAATTAATATACCTCCAATAATGCTTTCCAATTAAAATCCCCACAAAATTCCGATGATTGACACAGAAACATATATCTCTGTCTCTCACTCTCTCTTTCTCTCTCCATCAGTAGATACTCGTGCCTAATGTAACAGCCGCGAGCTTTGTTCTAGATACACATACGTGCAAATTAATGGCACACCCTCATTTGTCACGCGAAAATTCATCCTTCATCATAACATGATAAATTCGGTCAAACAAGCCGTAATAATATATGACTGGTATAAAGTTGTGTTAATTTTTGCTTTAAAAGTTATTTTTGATATAATGATTCTTGGTGGGTAAAGAAGGGTAACAAATAGTGCTAAAGTGTTACTTAAAATATGACTTGAAGTTAAGATTGTAATACTTGGTAATACACAGTAAAAACTAGACCAGTGAGTAGGTAACACTTTTTAACTTTGAATAAAAAAAAATTACTACTGCACGTCCACTGCTGGGAGTGGACATAGGTCTCTATGTCTGTATAATAATAAAAAATTACCTTCGTTCGTGTGTCACTGCAAGTACCAACTGAAAATCAGTGCTGGGTGTTTGACGCCCAGCATGTGCTGAGTTGGTGACCCTTTCGGCATGGGCATGCTCGACAGCGTAAAATATGTGTGTTTCTTTTACGTTTTTAATTTTTATGCTGTTAGTGTGTCCTTAGCTGAATAAAATATATTTTCTTTCTTTCTCCTGCCTCGTTGGTCTAGTGGTCGCAAGCGCGACTACTGAGCGTGAGGTCTTGGGTTCGATCCCCAGGTCGGGCAAAGTGTTATTGGGTTTTTCCGTGTGGAATTTCTTAGTAGCAGCTCGGAGTCTGGATTTGTGCCCGGTTGATGGCAATAGGCTCGCCCCCTATTACATGGGACTTAAACATAACGGCGAAACGTGGGTGTATACTATACACCTCTGCCAACCCTTCGGGGAATAAGGCGTGAAGTTAGAAGAAGAAGTTAATTTCTTTCTCTTTTTCTCTAACATCAATACAAACACAAAATTTCTACTACACGTCCACGGCTGGAGAGTGGGCATAGGTCTCTAACATCAATAAAAATACAAAATTACTACCACAGTCTACTGCTGGGAAGTAGTATAGGTATCTAGCCTCAAAAAAAACACAAAATTACTACTTCAGTCTACTGCTGGAGAGTTGGCATGGGTTTCTAAAATCAATAAAAACACAAAATTACTACAACACGTCTACTGCTGGACAGTGGGCATAGGTCTCTAACATCAATGGAGTTAAAGCTTCTACTTGTCACTGGGCAATACGTAATCATGATTTATAGCGTTAATTTTAACAGCCAAAAGCGAAATTAAATCGTAAACTCACGGCTAGAATAAATGTACCATAAAATTTACAAAAAACCTTTTAAAATACACAGCCACGTACACCATTATCACTTCAAATTCAGCTCACCTTCGAGGAAAAAAGGTCCGATTGACCCCAAATTAATTACGCCAAACAAGCCCCCGGGGTATAATTGACACCAAGCAAATAACAATATGTCCCAAATTCTGTACATGTTTAGAAAACACAAACAAAACATGTTTCGAAACTGACCCTCGGAAAGTTTTGAAACTGTCCCACTGCTTCATTATTCAACGATGGTGTAATAAATTATTGAGTTTTAGATTTTATGTTAAACCAGTATATTAGGTTAGTAAGTTGACAGGCAAAGGGTTGTTTGAGGTTAGTTAGGACTACCTGTTAAAATAAATTTACACGATAGGGCTGGGAGTATTGTATCGATATCGATAAAAATAAAATTGGAAATTCACGATACGCCTGTATTTCCAAAAAGGGTGGGCAAACGTATATAATCCTTATCATCATCACTCTTATCCCAACTTATTTGGGGTCGGCGCAGCATGTCTTTTCTTTCGCTTCCGGCCGTGGTTCTGTCCATGATCGGGAGCGAGAGTGCATGGAAAGCCGCCTCCTCCTTTTGCGAGGAGGTGATGGCGACCAAAGAGGAAGCGGATAGGGAGAGAGAGGCGGCTGCCACTCTTTCTTCCCGTGCCAGACGCACCGGGCGCCGGAGGACGCGCGACTGTCTCCGGCCACCGTAGTGTGTGGCTTGGCGGCGGGTTAGGGGACCCGTCACCCGATCAGTGGCAGGATCGCATTGCATGCAGCTGCGAATCCTGCGCCCCGGACAAGGGTCAGGAGAAGGAACACCGCGGATTTTTGGCCGGTAAGAGTCCGACCTAAATAACCCTTCGCCTTCCCTGGGAGAAGGATGTTCGTGAGGAAGTTCCCAAAGTAAAAAAAACATGTCTATTCTTCCATACATCTCTATTAGCCGTCATCTCAGTAGTCACCTTTTGTCTACCCATATCATCTTTCACACTATCCATCCATCGTTTTTTGTCTTCTTCTACTATTCCACATTCATACTCAAAACTTTCCATTCCAACTTATATTTCCAAGCATCAGGTGTTTTATCGTATCACCCACATTTAAATGACAACGCTCTAATTGATACATAAAGAAAGAAAGAAAAAAATTTAGTTCGCGCCAACATGACGCACAAAAATACAAAAATAAAACTGTACTCAAAACCAAAAAAGAAACTAAGTATTGGGAAAAATATGCTTCACATCCGCGCAAATCGGCCATCGCTCCGCATAATGCTATCGCGTACTCACGTACGAGACAGAGCCACAGCGCTGGTTTTCAGCGACAGCCGGCGTTGACATGATGACGTCCACCGGTGCAGCAATTATAAAGATATAGATAAATTCAATATCAGAAAAAATATGTAAATAAATACGCAATTAATAAGGTACAATCTAAAACTGTGTGAAATAAAGTATTGTAACGAGTTGATTTCAATTATAAATTAATACAACAATTTCATATATTAAAATATCGTCTATTCTCACTCGTAAAACAAAATAAACAAAACACAGTCGTAAATAGACAATTTGACAGTTTTTACCATACTGTTTATTTGTGCGGCCGCGCCTCTGCGGTTAGCATAGAGGTTCGAAATGAAATATATGTTACAGTATTTAAATACGTTAAATACACTGTTTTAAGCTTTCACGGTTTGTCTTTAAATTTAAAATGTCACTTACGGGATATCTTCCGTGATTATTTGTTTGTTTGAGTTCCCGATATTTCGAGAGTCAACCCGCGATCATGGCGCTTGTAACAGCGTCGAAATATCGGGAACTCAAACAAACAAATAATCACGGAAGATATCCCGTAAGTGACATTTTAAATTTACGTTAAATACGTTTTGTTGCATCGACATCGTCGCTCACGCAGGCATACATACTTTGTGTTTGTTGTAATTCCCACCGATAGTTTAGCCCTCATCAAACTGTCCCTGTCCAATTTTCCGCCAGCAACGCCCTAATCCAAGGTCCAAGTCCCACTAGGAGTCGCCCTTAATGAAACAAAGACCATAGACTTTGCATAGAAGACAATTCCATAGGTAAGTAGTCACAGTTAAAATTAGGTTACGTGTCCATTTATTTCTCCAGTTTGGCAATAAAAAATGCTACCATTAATTGTAAGTAAAACGATTCGTTTTTGTTAATAGGAACCGGGCATTAATAATAATAAACAGCAGCCAAGAAAATGCTGGTGTATTTCCAATAAGCCAGTATACATCAACTAAAATCCATACATTTTCCGTATGCAATATAATAGCGTCCAATTAATTATGTCCGCCAGTGTACTGCAGTCAATTTGTCGAGATTAGTACCGGAGTACACTGCCTGTCAATAGAACGTAGTACACTCGAGTTATGAAGTGACACTGATGCGTGACGTCATTTGTAAGCGTTATTACGTCATAGCTGTTAGAGTGATTGATACTGATATTGTTAATTGATTAATGAGTCTTATGTATAGATAAGATATAGGAAATAAGGATTACAATGTGTATTGTCTAGTGTCCTTTCATTACACGATCGCACAGCGGATAACATAGTGCGCAAGTGAAGTGTGTTTACTAACATAGGCTTAAGTTTTATTACTAACATAAACTGTATTATTTAACATATATTTGTTAGTTTGTAAGGTATGTATCTATGGGCCAAAGTAGCCTGAAAATAAATGAGTTTATTAATATATTATATTATATATATTAAGTTTTCAATCAATTAAATACTGTTACGTTACGTTTATTACGTGTGACTGCCTCGTATCGTAGCGATCGCAAGTGCGACTGCTGAGCGTGAGGTCCTGGGTTCTATCCCCGGGTCGGGCAGTGTTATTGCGTTTTTCCGTGTCAAATTTCTCAGTAGCAGTCCGGAATCGGAATTTGTGGCCGGTTGATGGCAATAGGCTCGCCTCCTATTACATGGGACTTAAACATAACGGCGAAATGAGGGTGTAATATACACCTCTGCCAACCCTTTGGGGAATACAGGTGTGATGTTATGATATGTAAATTCTATTGTCGGTAGCTGGTAACACTGAGCAATGTTGATAAAGGAAGGTAGTTGTCAATATGAATCAACGCACCTGACGTTAGGGCGCAATTAAATTTGGTTGTTTGCCCCCAATTCGAGTATCCAAATTACTTTGAGTTTACCCGAATTTGGGCAATACTATAAGCATCCAAATCCGAGTAATCAACCAAGTGTTATTGGGCCATAATTACACCATAACAAAAGTGGTTGTCATTCGACTAAGCGAAGCTTCTCGCCGGCGAGACTCGCAATATTCCACCGCCGGTCACGATCCACCGAGCTCTCTCGTAGAGCCGGCCGTCTCTTCAGACTACGCAGTCACACCGATAATTCAGCACTCATCAAGCTGTCTCCCCCGCAACCACCCGCCAGCAATGTTCTAAACCTCGCCTTTAGTACTGTTGTTGCTACTTTGTTAGTGTAGTACAAGTAGCTTAGCGGAGCATTCCGTATCGATCAGTCAAAGAAGTCTGACCTTTTATATCTGACTTGCTTGTCACTATTTTCTGATCCTTTGTTAATCATTATATTGTGACCTAGTTCATGTTACTAACCCAAATAAGTACTCTCAGTGGTTGAGAGTCTATGTTGGTTTCATTTACCTACTATACATATTTACCATGCTCGCAATTCTGACCGACCGATATTAGCTATAACTGTAATGATAGATTAAGGGTGCCTTTCCACCAGAGATGTGTTATACAACGTTGCTATGGATGCATTTGATATCCACCAATCATATTCATTAGTCCACATAGTATGGCACTGGTGGAAACTGATTCAACTAAGCTACGTTTTTTATATGGAAGAATGCGGTCTGTGGATGCGTGCTGTGGATGCGTGCTATGGATGCGTGCTATGGATGGTTGCGAGTGGTGTAGCTATGTGCAGATGCCTTCCCTATTATCGATACGTCGCATAGCTCGAGCTGCGCATCTTCCTCGCACAGCTACCTTGCGGTCGAGCATTTTCGTAGCACATCTAAAGCCACGTATTCACTGGTAAACTTTTGTTTATAAACACTGTTTCAGAAACAAGAATGTAGGTGTTTCTGAAACATTGATACATGTTGCGGTAAACACTACTGAAAGTTTTTGATGGCAAAAGCACCGAAAAATTGTTTCTACAAACATGTACGTGTAACGCTTCCTAGGAATGATACTGACAGCAAAAATATTGTTTTTAGAATTTTTGTCTGTTTGTATGTTTACTAGCGACCCGCCCCGGCTTCACACGGGTGCAATGTATTATACATAACCCTCCTCTTAAATCATTCTGTCTATTAATGAACACCGCATCAAAATCCGTTGCGTAGTTTAAAAGATCTAAACGTACAGACGGCGGGAAGCGAGTTTGTTTTATATGTATGTAGAGAAGCTTCACGTCAGTGCTACTGGAGAGATCCAACTAAAATTTGGCAGCCACATCCGTTAATGAGCCGGTCAGGTATAGGGTATCACGCTATTGATTGTGGGTGATGAGAAGCAACGTTTTTTTTTATATACTTATAGGCTCGCTTTTGACCACTATCTCGCCTGATGGAGCAATGATGTGGTCGACAGTGAAGCACGCTTACTTAGAAGTAACCTATTCACTCTTGACTTAAAGATCCCAAGGTTGTAGCTATCAGGAAACACAGACTCCGGCAGGGAATTCCAGTCCTTAGCTGTGCGAACAATGAAAGTGTTCGCAAAACGCTTTGTACGCACGGCTACAGATCAAGCTATACATTTCCAGTATAAGCTGATCTCGTATTGTATAGGATTTCCTTACAGTGAGAGGTCAGTGTAAAGTGGAAATGTATAGCTTGATGTGTAGCCGTGTGTACGTATGAGTGGGATGTCTACCATGTACCGATGCCGCATTGCCGTACGTCTTGTAGTTCGATGATGGAAAGGGCCAGACGTTATTGGAAATAAATGTGATTAGATTTAAAAAATGGAGTACATATACATTGTTTCATTGTTGCGACACAATTTATTTCCGACTTACAAGCGGACGAAATCGCGGGCACAGCTAGTGATGAATTACCACGAAGGTACACATTCTACACTCTTCACCCAGTAACAACCACTCACGATCAAAGCCATACCTGAAATATTTAAAGACTTAAAAATGGATTAACGAACGAAAATTGCCAAAGTAAGTACTTTCAGCCTCCAGAAATTCCTAAACAAGGGTTCAAAAGGGTTCAATTAGGACACTAGGCAATTAAAATGTCTGCTACTAAAAAGGTTAACGCCTCGTAAAATATTAACTTATATTGAAGGCTAAAACTTTGTACTAATTAATATATTGGTTTAGTCCTGTCAAAATTTCGGACCTGGATTAATTTTACGTTAGAGGATGAATATATATTTAATACTGGTGTAGAATAAAAAGCAGTTTCGTTTTCATAATTGAGGAGTGTCTGACTTACTACATAAAGGGTAAAACGGGACCCTATTACTAAGACTCCACTGTCCGTCTGTCCGTCTGTCACCAGGCTGTACCTATCTCATGAACCGTGATAGTTAGACAGTTGAAATTTTCACAGATGATGTATTTCTGTTGCCGCTATAACAACAAATACTAAAAAACAGAATGAAATAAATATTTAAGGGGGCTCCCATACAACAAACGTGTTTTTTTTTATAGATAATGGTACGGCACCCCTCGTGAGGAGCTCGTGGCTAAATAATTACAGCCGCATAGACCGATCTTCCGGGTTAAGCCACGCTTGCCGAGGTTGGTCTGTGGATGGGTGACCATTTACCATAGCGAGTTTCCTCCGTGCCTCGGAAAGCACGTAAAGCCGTTGGTCCCGGCTGTCATTTGTAGATCTTGGACAGTCGTTACTGTTGGTCAGAAGCCAGAAAGTCTGACAACCAGTCTTACCAAGAGTATCGTATTACCCAGTTACTGGGTTGTGGAGGTCTGATAGGCAGTCGCTCCATGTAAAATACTGATATTCAGCTGCATCCGGTTCGACTGGAAGCCGACCCCAACATAGTTGGGAAAAGGCTAGGCAGATGATGATGGTACGGCACCCTTCGTGCGCGAACCCGACTCACACTTGGCCGATTTTATTTTTTTAGAAATGACTTCTCTACTAATATTATAAATGCGGAAGTAACTCTGTCTGTCTGTCTGTGACGCTTTCACGCCTAAACCGTTGAACCGATTTTGATGAAACTTGTTACAGAGATAGTCTGGAACCTGAAGAAGGACATAGGCTACTTTTATCCCGAAAAATAAGGAATACGCGATAAACAACACTAAGGGAGAAGCCACACGATGCGGTGCGGCTCCGGCGCGGCGCGGCGCCTGAGCGGTGCCGCTGCAGCGTGATACATCCACGGTATACCTACCACACGGTGTGGTGCGACGCCGCGCCGTTCACTCGCCGGACTAAGACAAAGGGGAGGGTGTGTGCACCGGAGCGACACTGGGGGTCTACTCCCTAAGCACGAAGTCCGTGGTTTCGGCCTTAGTTACGAGCGTTTCCTACTCCCTATCACCTACGGACACACGATTATTTCGTGGGCCAAACTAAGAATGAATGACAACACGATTTGACAGTTGTCCCTACTACCGATGTGTTTTTTGCCCGTCCGAAAAGTTGAACTTGACACTTGTTTTGTTCACTCCTACGTTTCGGGCTGCTTTCGGACGGGCGACTAACTTCGTTGACAGACTTAGGGAGTAGGCCCCCTGCTCCGGCGTCGCAGACCGCAGATGTGTTGACAGAGACTGACAGAGAGTCGTTTCACACGGTGCGGTGCAGGGCCGCACCGCACCGTGTGGCTCTTGCGACGCTGCGTACTACGTGTGCACGCTGATGCGGCAAAATGGTCGCAGTGCAGCGGCGCGCCGCACCGCACCGCACCGTGTGGCTTCTCCCTCACGCGGGCGAGGCCGCGAGCGACCTCTAGTATCTAATAATGTCGAATTATTTTTGTTCTTGTAGTAAACAGCTTGTTTGGACAAATATTAAGAATTGTAGGTACAATTTTCGGGTTAGGGGGAAACTTACCTCTCGTCCGCGGCCCAAATTACACGCAGTAGGAACAGTAGTGGAAAAGTTGGCCGAATGCGTGGGCCAGAATACCCCGGGAAAAAAGTATCGTAGTTAAATCGACCCGTTCGGATTTAATTTCGTTAAAATGAAAAAAAGGTGCGAAATAAAACGTAAGGATCAAAATATGGGGTATTCCTCGAAGCTTGCGAAGTTAATTAAGCACCTAGCTCCAGTTCATTTCTGCTTTCCTGGTAGTTTTAATAAATAAACAATTAGGACAGTTGAATTTTAAAACGTCTATCAGTATCATTTATTACGATATCCTTTCATGCTCTTCTCCATGTTTCATCGTTGGTGGGCTTCGAGGAATACCCCATGTTTTAATACTTACGTTTTATTTCGCACCTTTTTTTTTCATTTTAATGAAATTAAATCCCAATGGGTCGATTTAACTACGATACTTTTTTCCCATGGTATTCTGGCCCACGCATTCGGCCAACTTTTCGACTACTGTTCCTACTGCGTGTAATTTAGGCCGCGGACGAGAGGCGTGTTTCCCCCTAAGCCCAATTTTCATGGAAAATAGCCAATTTTGATGCAGTCTGAGATCGGAAATTGATACGATTTAAAAAAAAACTATCCTTAGAAAATGTAAAATCGCGTCTTTTGATCAGACACTCCTCAATTATATTTCATGATATTTTTTTGCGTTCCGTGCCCAAAGAGGCGGAACAGAACCCTATTGCTATGACAACTAGAAACCAAAATAGAGAAATACCAGTATTTCTATTGAAAAAAGTTACTACTTCTTTTTTGTTATTTGACTTTGTTGCGTTTGACCCTAGTAGCACCTGATAGTAAACGCAGACAGGGTCTAAGATGGAGCACACGAATCCAAGTAACAGAAATATAGAGGAATTCCCCTACACCCCTCTAGCTCTCACATACATACAACGGAACACAGTAAACAACTTGGCGCTGAACTTTAGTGTGAGGGTATCTAGCCAGGCGGACCGTATAGATCCTACCACCAAGCGTGCTGGGTTTTGTTGAATCTTACAACACGCGTCTATTCTCAGCGTGCGGTGAGGAAGTTTTATATTCTAGCACGGGCTATCTCGTGTGGGGACGGCCCCACACGAGATAAAACGTGCTTATAGCTCAAGAGAAAGAGTGACGTCAGGAATTCTCGATTTGGAATTTTTTTACCCTACTTGCGGGGTAAGTTCTTATCTACGGGATAAAGTTGCTTTCATGACTAGCAACGCTGTTCGTCTGTCCATCAAAAATATTTGGAACAACAATGACATACAAGCATGACATAACAATCTTACTCAATTTAATTTCATCATCATCATCATCTTTCTGCCCTAATCCCATGTTACTTGAGGTCGGCGCAACACGTTTTCTTCTTCCATTCCGTCCTGTCAACCGTCATATCACTGACTGCCTTCTCTTTCATATCATTCTACACACAATCCATCCATCTTTTCAATTCATTTAATTTCGTAACCTATTCATATTTCCTAACAAAACCTTAATTTACAAATAAACCTTCCAAGAAAAAATAAACTACACATAGCCGCAACAACTCAATCGGGCGTCAACTGCAAAATAATTGAAAAAGTATGACAGAGATCATCATTAAAAATTATACGAAGCTCACTAAAATCTGAGAGCTTGAAATCAATTTGTTTACCGCAAAATAATTTACTCTAACTCTATGCCAACGGAATACAGACGTAATTCCTTCGGCAATAATCAAGGAATTTGAACTCTACAAATTTATTTTTACACTTGACTTACTAAAAATCAAACCGAAATAAACCTTATTGCTTAAACAATAAGAGTTACATACTAAATTGTGGACAGCAAAACAAACAAATTATGGTCAACTTTTTTTGCCAATGATTGTTTAGCCATCGAGGCATAACTGATTAGAAACTCAACGGTCAGACTAAGAACTACTATTTAGTCAACCTTTTGAAATGCAAAATTATATACACTTGTAACCAAATAGTAGAATAGGACCGTTAGGGTAGGCACTCATTGAATTGGGCCGCAACGGTGAGCAATGAGCGCAGTGTAGCGCAAACATTTGTGTGCCGGGCCGTTATAATCAATCAATAAACTCTGGTAACTAATTGAAAACCGAAATCACAGACACAGTAGATAAACAATAGATGTCGCCACTGTTCCGCTGGTACAATACTGGTTAATCTCAATCCAGTGATGAACGTAGAACTGACTAACTAGCGACAAAAAAACCTAGTTGTAAATTGGTAGGGACCTCCTACATGACTCGTCGCCCGACCAGCAACAGGCCAGAGAAGACGGCGCGCATGTGTTCCGTGCGCGCCTCTCAGGAGGACGTGGGGCAAGGCCCCACAGAAGGAGAGGTCCGCCAGGGGCTGGGCCTGCCGGGGTTGCGGTGCATGCAGCTGCGAATCCCGCGACCTCGGCCAAGGGTCAGGAGAAGGAACACCGTGGGTTTTTAGCCGATAAGAGTCCGGCATAACCCTTCGTCTTCCCCGCGCAAAGGGTATCCATGAGGATTTACACAAGATAAAAAAGGTACTTCCTACATCGAGCCTGGTAAACCGCAATCTTATATTAGAAAGAAAAGAAGAAGAAGTAAAATTAATTTATTTAGCACTAGCGACCCGCCCCGGGTCTCGCCCGGGACTCGGGTACGTTTAATAGCTTAAAACCTTTCGGGAGAAATTACCTAAATTAAAATGAAAACCGCATCAAAGTCCATTGCGCAGTTTAAAAGATCTAAACGTACAGACGGGAAGCGACTTTGTTTTAAACTATGTAGAGATGCAAATCGACACACTATAATGCCAACAGTTCATAACTAAAAATACTTAACAACACAACAAGCACGATTACCTATTAGCCGGCAAGAAACTGATACAGCTAGGTATGTGATGGTCATCCCTTGCTAAAGGACAATGCTCATGGATGTATGGAGTCCCGTACCACGCTGCATCCAAGTCAAACCTTGTTTTTTATACACTACACTTATAATATAAACTCCTCCAAAAGTTATTTTTGTACACAAAACGCGAGTTTCGGAGATTTTAGACATAATCTAAATAACCTGACAATGTGGACATGTCATACACGATTTATTATTGCTCTAAAAAACAGTAATCCGCATCTATTGCATTCTACATCTCTATGACCGGCTACGAACGGCAAATTAACCATAGATAAAAAAAATTTATTGGTTTAAATAAAAATTCTAATCTATTCGTTGTTTTTAATTAATTTAGAATCGGCAAAATATATTTTTTTTACGTGTTTTTTGGAAGATGTGATCATGACACTTTCAACATTCAAAGTTATAGTAATCATAAATCATGTGAAACGGAACGTCATGTAAAGGGAATAAAACAATATCAACACTTTTTTACATTAAATTAAATTCCCTGTTCAAAAATCAAATCCCCGACGCGTAATGTCGTAAAAAATTATGACAATAATTACTATAATATTTTGATCTTGATGCGTGAGAGTTTTTGGTACCACTTTTTGTCATTCTTTTTTATCTTTTGAAGATCCTACTCAAGATCTAAATCTGATCTGAGAAGTGCCGTGTGGTGCCGGACGTAAAAAATAACACTATCCCATCTCTTCCCATGGGTGTCGTAAAAAGCGACTAAGGGATTCACTAGAGTGACTATTTTAACAACCGTACTGCGATCGCCAACCCACGTGCCAAGCGTGGCGATTATGGCAAACCCCACTAACATGGCTTGGGGAGGCCTATGTCCAGTAGTGGATGGTTTCGGCTGAATGATGATGATGACTCAAGATCTAGTCCACTCCAATGGCTAGTCAACTCGATAAACATAGCCAGCTGCCCTTGTAAGTTGTTGATTCTGTGACTTATTTAGGTGAATGTAGACGCTTAGCTAATATTTCTTATGGAAACAATTTCAGCCCTATTGCATCTACATTTTCTATTATAGTGCACACAATTCCACATGTTTTAGCACAATTTGTCAGAAACAAGCCTCACATGGCACACAAAACAACGTTCCTACATATTGCACTCCACTCCATCTAAACATTCAGCAATATGAGTATTCATAAATATAAAATGTTATGAGTACTGCGGCCCGTCACAATGTGCGCAAGCCTTTACGTATAAAAACAAGTTTTAAAGAAATTACTAATAACTTTCGTGTATGGCTATCCATATCCATATGGATATGCATTACTTTAATCTTAGGATTAGAAAGCGATGGTTAATTGAAATGTTTTTTTATGAAGAGTAGGTAGTTAAGCTGTTCAATTGCTAGGCTATGCTTAATTCTGTCATATGATATAGATATACATAAACATCACGCTTGTATTCCCCGAAGGGTTGTGCAGAGGTGTATAGATAATACACCCTCATTTCGTTGTTATGTTTAAGTCCCATGTAAAAGGGGGCGAGCTTATTACCATCAACCGGGCGTAAATCTAAACTCCGGAATCTTACTAAAAAATTCCATACGGAAAAATCCAATATCAATTTGCCCGACCTAGGGATTGAACCAAGGACCTTACGCTTAGTAGTGACGCTTGCGTCCACTAGACCAACGAAGCAGTCAGAGGCAGTCTACAGGTATACATGTAGTATATTTTATGTCTATGTTAAAGATAGACTATCGAAATCGCTGACAAAGTTCAGGGGTTTGGGCACCTTAAGAGAAAGCCACCCAACTACAACGGCAAAAAGGTACTGCGTCTATCCATTCCTGGGCGGAGATGTAGAAGAAAACCGAAGGTGGATGGACATGGTAAAAGATCCTCAGGAAGAATAATAGATGGATGGATGTGGCCAAGAAAGACCTCGTAGTGTGCTAATTCTCCGAAGACAAAGTAAAGAACAGAGCGAAATGGAGAGAGAAAACAAGCAAAGCTGACACCAGCAACATTTGGGACTAAGGCTGGGAAGAGACAGAGATATAAATAGACCATCATTTCCCGTTCTTGTATTAGTCATGCCGATCTTAGGATCAGTCGTCATACAGTTAGCTGTATGACGACTTAGACCCGAAGCGGTGCATTGTTTCTAAAAAATAGTCAAATCGTGCGAATCACATAAGGTGGGAAAAATAACTCAAAAAAGAGGAAGAACGAGAGTGATATAACATAGATCCCAAAGATTTTGTTTCAAATTTAACCATACAAATAAACGGACAATAACACGGAGCATCCTCAGGAGATTCGCCTTTTAATCACACCTTCTGCATGTGCATATATTTGCGGGCAGGATGGCGGTGCTGCATACTGCATGCAAGCTAGCAATCTAGTTTGGAAATTAAAATTAAATATTAATTGAATATTTGTATGTCATGGAATTCCGCAAAGTAACGCCCGATTCCATTATTTATCTCAAATCGAATCTATTTCAACCTAGAACAGAGTTTCTCAGAAAATCTTTCTTACAAAACATGTAAACAGAAATAAGAACGAATATACACCGTGGGCTCGAGGTAGCCGAAAGATTTTAACCATCGAGTCCGATGCCTAATTGGAGAAGAAAAGCTAGGATATAGTTTGTTGAATAAAGCTTAATTTTCGAAATGTTCATTATTTACGGAAATTCACAAATCGAAAAATATCTATTGTAACAAGTCCTATGAACGCGGCGTTGCGACTTTTGTCATACCATACCCCTCTCGCCGTATGTCTTATTTGTCGGGGAGGGTTGAGAAGTGAGAAGTTTCTTATCCACTCACACGATAATTTATAAATGTTACCATTTCAACCTAATTCCAAGTACTAAAGTTAATTGATACAAAAAGCTACAAAAAAAAGTCTGAATTGGATACATTCATACAGACGATTACTTCGCGATCATGCGCAAGAAAGTGGCATCTGTGATGCACAGAGTGAGAGGAAGCAACAATAGCGTTCTGAAGGTTTTTGCAAATAGGTTAGAAGGGCCTACAATGGATAGGTTTATCAAGCTACATGTTGGACATGGGGCTTGATAAGTCTTCCTGTGATTGTGAGGTGTTTGTTCTGTGTAATTGTGTTTGTGTGTCTAATTGTTCAACTAACATTGTTCCTAAGAAATTGTAATACTAACACGCTATGGGCCTTTGATGTCCGACAGTAAAAACTTTTTTATTTTTATTTATTATTTATTGGACTTTTGTTGATATAACATTTGACTCTTATTATCATCAGAATGGCGTGGTTAAAATCTTTCGGGTACCTCGGGCTCACCGAGTATAAAATCAAATATACCAAGAACTTCTAAATGAATACTTAATTACAATCAAGTAAGTGAAACAAACAATGAACCCCAAAATAAAGCTAAACAAACAAACAATATAACTTAACAATGTTCCACAAAACCAAGTTACCATCCAAAACGTAGCTATGATGAAATTCAATAGAGATTCTCTGCTGGCCGGCGAAACAGAAACGCTTTTGTGGTTGCAAGCTCCTACACTAAGTCTACATTCATTCTAAAATTACGTCCGTTTAAGGAGCATGCCCGATGAAAACAGGAGCTAAGTGTGGTGCTACTAAACCGGCGTGGGAGTTAAAACATCTACATTGTAGCGTATGTTTTCAATTGTTGAAAATTGGGTTCTTCAATTAAACTTGTTTTTTATTTATTTAAAAATTCTTTACAGGCCATAAGCCTAATACGACAGTGTGGCAATCAAATAGAGTTTGTGCAGACATTATAAAACTGGCTGAATGACTAAAAAGAAAAACACTGCAAGGCCAAAACTCAAAACAAAATACTTACATACTTAGTTATCAATTAACTATAAACATATTATACAAACTTAACAACAATACACTAAAAAATCAATACAAATACAAACAATTAACTAAAATACAAGCCTAGAATAACTTTTTTGACCCATTTAATCGTTGTTTTACTCCATGTGCGGACGCGTGTTGTAAGATTCAAAACTCAACACGGTTGGTGGTAGAATCTACACGGTCCGCCTAGCTAGATACCACCCTTACTCACATTATAGTCCGGCTAAACAGTTGACTGAGTTCCGTTGTGTGTATGTGAGCGCCACAGGGATATATGAGAAATTCCTCTATATCTCTGTTTCTTGGATTCGCATGCTCCATCTTAGACCCTGTCTACGCTTACCATCAGGTACAACTAGGCTCAAACGCGATCAAAACTATTAATAGAAAAAAAAAACAACGTCATCAAAAGCTTCTCAAAAAACGGGGATAAAAATAGAAGCATTACTCCTTTTTTAGGGTTCCGTACCCAAAGGGTAAAACGGGACCCTATTACTAAGACTCCGCTATCCGTCTGTCCGTCTGTCACCAGGCTGTATCTCATGAACCGTGATAGTTAGACAGTTGAAATTTTCACAGATGATGTATTTCTGTTGCGCCGCTATAACAACAAATACTAAAAAACAGAATAAAATAAATATTTAAGGGGGCTCTCATACAACAAATTTGATTTTTTTTTGCTCGTTTTTGCTTGATGTTAATAACGGCAACAGGTTGAAATATTCACAGAATATTTTGATATAATAATATATTCACTTTATTAAAATAATACAAATATTTATGGGGGCTCCCATACAATAGACATGATTTTTTTGCCGTTTTTATGGATAATGGTGCGCGAGTCTAACTCGCACTTGACCGGTTTTTTCTTTTCATAAGAAAAAAGTTAGAGTGGCCCATTTTGAGACTTGAGACCATAACTTTGCATTCAAAAAGCGACCGCCACCAGCTTCAAATTGCATCGAAAGTTGAAATACCACATTAATTCTCTCAACCGCAAACCGCAAAGCGCTTCAATAAAAACATACCACAGCCACCGAAACGGCCACTAAAATTAAAACCCGCACAAGACCTCGCTCGTTTAATGGCCCCACATAAAGTTTACACAGTCACTATGTTAGTCTGATTACGTTATCGAAGTCGGCGGTTGAATCGCACATAGAAATAATATTTAGACTGAATGTGTCTGCTAAAAACAATCCTATTTTCTTGTGCGTATTGTAAAACTCATTTGTTTACTTACAACTTTGCGCACAAAATGCATTATCGTTCTGAGATTGTCGCTCCTGTATCCCATTCCCCCTTAGTTCGCTGCTATAAAACCATATTTATAGACGCTATTTAAAGTTGAAACTACTAATTCAAATTCTTTATTTCAGACATGAGTATAAAGAGTTAGTATTACAAAAGTACTTAAAGTGTCAAGTAGGTACTGTAATTGTAGACACAATAGATAAACAATGGCACTGACGAACCGGTTCGTCGGTCGGGCCCCTAGCGGTTAAAGACTAGTATTAGTAATTTAAATAATAAGGGCCCTCAACTGGTGTGGATCCTTATCCAATGGCGCAGCAGAGGGGAGTCCCACCGATCTCGGAACACGCTCAGGAGGCTATTAGTGGCGGTACATAGTCGGCCGGCCATGGATGCGGTCCTTCTTCTTATTATGGCGTAAAAATCATCTGTGCGCGCCTTCACAAACATACCAGACGCACTACAACGCCACGATAGCCCCAACAGTATCCTGAACTAGTCCCAACAGTATCCTAATCTTGAGGATGTGATCTAGTACTTCTAGTTTTACACGAAAGTACGGCTCGAGCCAGAAGAGGAAGAACTGAAATAGGCTCAACGCCTTTTAATTTTTTTCAATTTTTGATCTTTGCTTTATCTTCATTCATACCATCTGCCTGGAGAAGACAAAGGGATATGCCGGACTCTTACCGGGAAAAAAACCCATGATGTTTCTTCTCCTGACATATGGCGGGGTCGCGGGATTTGCAGCTGAATGCACCGCGACTCCGGCAGGCCTCGGTCCGCCTCTCTCACTCTCTCTGCTTCCTCTTTGGTGGCCATCACCGCCTCGCAAAATGAGGCAACGGCTTCCCACGCACCCTCGCTCCCGACCATGGACAGAACCACGGCCGGAGCGAGAGGTCACCACCGACTGCTGCGACTAGTTCACGGCGCTGCGTCACCCACGCAGGGCAAGCCTGCAACGTGTGCAGCGCCGCTGGAAAGCGGACCTAAACGTATTTGAGGATAATAAGAAGCTTGCATACTAAACTCTTAAGTTATACGCCTACGCGGGCGGTAGGATCGCCCGACATTAAAGGCTTTGCTCAACTTTGTGGATTGTAAAACTGTGACTGAACTAAGTTATCTGCGTGACCTGCACCTCCTTACACAGCTAGGCTTAGAACTGCATTACATAACGCAAACGAGGACTAAAAGTACCACGTACAAAGAAAGAAAGAAACAAAAGCATTTATTTTTACGCCCAAGCGGACGCACACGCGTACTTAAGAATAAAACATAAAATTTCTTCAATCTAATGTAAACTATATTCCAAATGAACAAAAATATCACTTAAAAAACATGAACCCAAAAACAAAAAAACCAGCCAAGTGCGGGTCGGACTAGCGCACGAAGGATTCCGTACCATTATCTATAAAAACGGCAAAAAAAAACATGATTTTTTTTGCCGTTTAAATATTTATATTGTTCTGTGTTTTAGTCTTTGTTGTCATAGCGGCAACAGAAATACATCATCCGTGAAAATTTCAACTGTCTAACTATCTCGGTTCATGAGATACAGCCTGGTGACATACGAACAGACGGACGGACAGCGGAGTCTTAGTAATAGGGTCCCGTTTTACCCTTTGGGTGTTGAACCCTAAAAAAATAATTATGGTTCCTATAGTCTATGGCGTAGGTACTTTTTGTGCACAGGTTACAACTGGCGAGGCGTAAGCTGAGCTTTACATTTGTGTGAGCGCACATAGAATCGATTGCCAAAAAGCAGTATAAACCGGTTTAAACCAAGCAAAGGACGCGGCTGCATTCATTCTCACACAATTGCAAAGCTCAGCTTAGGCCTCGTGGACGATACCTATGTATCTTAACAGGTTCACTATCCAGATAGCAGACACAATTAGTGAAACAATGCCATTATCATAATGTGATTCACGGGACAGGGAAAGGATTATTATTTTACTAAAATAAACTGAATATGTTGAATTTGCGCGTCGCATGTGTCAAAATGTAGCTCAGCATAATGCAATGACTTAAGACGAACCTAATGCCAATAGTGCTGACTTTCAGCAACAACCTCAAAAAAACAAATTGTTATAATTTCACGGACAAAAAGAACGCCAAGGACGCCCTCGTCTCCGCTGGGCTTCAGGGACACAAGCTGCCACAGCGCATTTAAAGCAAAAAAGGTAACAGAAAATTTCTGATAGCGCGATTCAGAACTTCTATTGCAATGTATGTAAACAAACAGCATTTATTACACTAGATGTCGCCACAAACTGATGCCCACCTAAAAATGTAGATGGCGACACTTACATGAAACCGTTAACTTAATAGCAATCATTAACTGAACTCCTTCGACACCGAACACTCTCGAATTAGTGTCGCGTGTGTCTAATTTTATTACCACGAAGTTGTAATCTGTAGAGGAGGCAAAGACACTGTGTTAGTTGTAGGAAAACGCAAAACTTTTCGTCAGTCCCTTTCAGTTTTAAAACTATTTCGGTGTAATTGAGTTAGCCTGAATTTCGTGCTAGACAGAATTAGTAGTTGGGTTCAGAATGACGGGGCATACAGTTTAATCCACACTTTGTAACTTCAAGTTATAGTTGGACGTAGTTTGGTATTATAACAGGAATTGTATTGACTCAACGTAAGCTGATCTTAGTTGCCTCCTACAATTTGTGTATAGACGGCCAAGTTGTAATATTGATTGATTTAAAGCAAATAGAAAGTGGAATAGTGATAAACTGGTTCAGTTAACATTTCAATTATCTATGAGAAGATTTTCAGCTGACGGTATCGCATTATCTCGTGCCGAGACGAGATGTTCTGCTAGCCTTTTCTCAACTATATTAGGGTCAGCTTCCTATCTAACCAGTTGCGGCTGAATACCAGTATTTTACATGAAACGACTGCTATCAAACCTCCGCAATTCAGTTACTGGGCAATGCCCAGATTCTAAGGTTAGACGGTTTGTCAGACCTTCGGGCTTCTGACTACCGGTAACGAATGTTATCGGCATTCATATGACAGAAGTTCTAACGTGCTCTCCGAGGCACGGAATGCTCACCCATCCACAGCTGTCAGTCGTATCCGTCAGCCAAACATTATCCCATCTCGGCACGACATAATGCAACGACATAATTATCTCGCGCTGAGCAAGTGCACATGTTAGGGTTACTGATCACTGCATAGAAAATGTGTGCACTCCACTCAACTTCAGCTCGAAGGGCTATGCAAGGATGTGGCAGTACAAGTCAGCAGAATGAGATGAGATACACCACTTTCTTCTACTTCTTCTTTGCATCCTATCCCTTGGCAGACGTACTTCTTTTATAACGTAACATAACAACACGCCTATATTCCCCGAAGAGTTGGGCAGAGGTGCATAGTACACCGTTATTCCGCCGTTATGCTTACGTCCCATGTAATAGGAAAAAACCCAAACTTGAGAAATTCCACACGGAAAAACCCAATAACACTTTGCCCGACCTGGGGCTCGAACACAAGACCTCAAGCTTAGCAGTCGCGCTTGCGACCACTAGACCAACGAGGCAGTCTTTTGAAGTTCCCGTCAAAGCCTCTGATAACGTAATACGAATTAAATCAACATGTCTGTGTGAGGCACACACAAAATCACCCGGGGTTGTTTTTGTGTTTGTGCGAACATTTTGTGTGTGTGTGTAGACATAATACGTGGGATAGTTAAATCAATTGAACGCATTACAGTAATAGCTTTGTATCGCGATGCTCGTAATACCAACTAAATTAGTACTTTTGATTCTGTGGTTTAAGTTATGAGCGGCAGCGGTAAAGACAAAGCGTATTTGGGTAGCATACCTCACCTCTGACTTTGGAATTCATGTGATTTGACTATCACTTGCATTAACGGTGAAGGAAAACATCGTGAAATTCTCTATGGTGTATTTAGTCTGAAAATCCGCACCAGGCTGGCGTGAAGGACTAAAACCGAAATCCTTCTCATTATGAAAAGAGGTCCGTGCCCAGCAGTGGGACAGTAATGGGCTGATTACACTAAGTAGGCCATCCCACATTTCCTTGTAGGTAGCATAAGTCAACGACTTGCAGTGCGTCTCTATGTATTATCATTAGGATCGGATATTCGGACGCATATTTACAAAAAAGTTAATTTTTAGCTACGAAAGTATGGAAGCGGCTTCTTAAAATATATTTTTTGTAAGAAAAAACCCGGGATGCCAGAAACACCGGGAAAGCATAGAACATATGATGCATAGAACTAGTCGGGTGTATAATATGGAAGCGACTTCTTAAAATGATTTATTAAAAAAAAAACTCCGGCATTCTTGGATTGCATAATTATTTAACCGGTTGCGTACCGCCCGTCGTCCCAGGACGACACTTAATTGTCTTATCTATTGTGTCTGTAATTACCGTTCTTGAGGTTTTAAAATTAATGTATAACTCCCGATGCAAATATTTATGTACGTAGAGTGTAAGAAGAAGAATGGTGTGCGTTAGATAAACCAAAAAAAAACATATATGTAAATTAAAATAATTGTCCCGGAACCTTGGGATTTTTCGATACAAAAGCGCGTTCCATATTAGTCAACATCTCAAGTTTAGGTGAATATGCATCCGAATATCCGATCTCTAATTATCATGCAATGCGTGTAAATTAGTTTGCCTGCTTAACGTAAATGCTTATTTCAAATAATATCCGGTGAAAACATTTATTTCATGTCGTATATTCGGATAACGCGAAATATCCACTTCCAAAACACGAGGATGGTGATATTGCACATAACAATATTCTACCTACTTATTTAGAAATGTCTATGACCAAAAACGAATCGTTTTGCTTGACAATAGTAGTATTTTTCATTGCTAAACTTGGCATAAAATCAAGTTCTTTATAAAGACAAGGTCTTAGCTTTATTATTGGTAAAAATACAAGTCTTAATTTTAACCGATAATGCTCTGTAAATCAGGATTCGGCCATTAATCATATTTATTAGTTTCCACGTAAATAATAATATGTAAACAAAATAAAACAAATTTTAAAATTCGCTCCAACCTCGAGCCTTGTACCACCCTCCAATGCTGATTACACGCCGAAGGTAGGTACAACAACTCATGATAAATATTAGCTGCAACTCGTCTGAGCTGTACATTGACGTTCGGGGACACCACTCGTCAATCAATGTAGTTGTGACACGGCAATGTAATCAAGATTATTAACGATGCCGCGAAATTGGAACTTCTCTATAACTTTTAAGGTAGGTTAATTATTCGTGCTGTCTTGTTTTCGCATATACTTGATATTACAGAGCCTACAGCTAGGATCTTTAAATGTACTCTTTTCACTGATTCGATATCGATTTTTCTTATTGTTTTAATCATTACCCTTGTTCCATCTTTGAACGCTTGTAGGCTTCGCGCACTGGCTACGCACAGTACCGTACATAATAAGTATTTTTTATATTTTATTTTAAATTTTTTATTATAACAAGTTTATTTACATTTATAATTTACTAGCTTTTGCCCGCGGCTCCGCTCTCGTTAATTTAGAATTTTAGGTACAATAACATAATTCAATAATGATTCGAAAGACACGTGGTGCCATCTATTATCGTTATTGTTGTTTTCCTCGGGAACAGTGCTTTTTTTCGGGATGAAAGGTACATTTCAGGACGATCGGTTCAGTGGTTTAGGCGTGAAAAGGTAACAAACAAACAAACTTACTTTCGCATTTATAAGTTAGGATTACTTTTATTTACTTTTTTGTTCTTTTGAACTGGCTTACCATCCGTGGGCCACTAGGGTCAGGTTGAAAATCATCGCCAGGCATTCCGTCTGGCATATGCTGAACCAGCGCCGTTTCAGAGCAAATTATATTGTACATAGGTCGTAAGTTGTATTTAGTTTAATAAATATCTGTGCTGAATAAATAATTTTCCTTCCTTCTTCTTTCTTTCTTTCTTCTTCCAGTGTAAACAGATTCTTCGGAACTTTAGCGTTCTTTAATGTAAAAAATATACCTAAATGATATAAATAGATAGAAGGTGAAATGACGTATGAAAATGATGATGAAAAAGTGGAGTATTCCCGTTATCCCCATTGCCCGTGTCCCCATTAATGGGGACAGCGGGAATTTAATAAAATAATCAAAAATTGTTCCCGTTGTCCCCATTGCTCTATCCCCATTGATGGGGACAGCGGGAATTTAATAAAATAATCAAAAATTGTTCCCGTTGTCCCCATTGCTCTATCCCCATTGATGGGGACAGCGGGATTTGAATAAAATAATCAAAAACTGTTCCCGTTATCCCCATTGCTTACAATACTATAGTTTGTGAGTAAAACGAACCTAAGTAAATGTTTCAAAAATAATAATCAGAACATCAAACTAAATTTACCAGATAACTATTTGTGACTTTCTAAGGAAAGCACCGGTGCTGCGATGTCGTTATAAAAGCACTGGTAACATTGTTTATATTTTGCGAAACTCTCATTGGATCGTTCCAAAGTCTATTTAAAATAACGGTTTGATTAGTTTTGAAGTGAGTTGAACGTGGTGAATGGTAACGTTTTGTTTATAAATTAAAACGTAAGTATCAAAATATGGGGTATTCCACTAAACGCACCAACGATGGAACAGAGAGAAGAGCATGAAAGAATACGTATTAAATGATATCGATAGACGTTTAAAATTAACTTTCCTAAAACTACCAGGAAAGCAGAAATGAACTGGAGCTAGGTGCTTAAGCAACATACTACTTAGCTCAATAATGTTAAAAATACAGGTTTTGAAATTGAATCATTTCTTGTTTTGAAAAGTACCAGGGTGACAGAAATGAACAAAAAACATGCGCCTAAACGATCTCACTAAGTTGTGCACCAACGATTAAACACAAAGATGAAAATAAAGTATTCGTTACTATTCACTTTAACGATGGAAGTCTAAATTAAAACTGTCCTATAACTTTCATGTCCTATAACTACCAGGAAAACAGAAATGAACTGGAAGTAGCTGCTTATGCGATACTACTTAGCTCACTAATGGTTGAAGTACTAGCTTTAAAATTTTACCTTTTTTCCTGCTTTCCTTCCAGAAACAAAAAGTAAAGAAAAAAATCAAACAAGTATTTTTGTACTTTTATTTAAAAACACTACTTATGTAGGTACTAAGTCCAACGTCACCAGCCCTGTTTACATTTTACTTAGGGCCGATTTTTCAATCGTCAGATAACTTTTATCTGAGGAACAAATATCACGCTTTGACAGCTTTTGTATTTGAAAATCTGTCAAACCGTCAAAATTATTCCTCAGATAAAAATTATCTGACGATTGAAAAATCGGCCCTAAGTAAAATGTAAACAGGGCTGGTAACGTTGGACTTAGTACCTACATAAGTAGTGTGTAAAAGCGTGTACTCAACCATTAGTGAGCTAAGTAGTATCGCATAAGCAGCTACTTCCAGTTCATTTCTGTTTTCCTGGTATTTATAGGACATGAAAGTTATAGGACAGTTTTAATTTAGACTTCCATCGATATAGTGAATAGTAACGAATACTTTATTTTCATCTTTGTGTTTAATCGTTGGTGCACAACTTAGTGAGATCGCTTAGGCGCATGTTTTTTGTTCATTTCTGTCACCCTGGTACTTTTCAAAACAAGAAATGATTCAATTTCAAAACCTGTATTTTTAACATTATTGAGCTAAGTAGTATGTTGCTTAAGCACCTAGCTCCAGTTCATTTCTGCTTTCCTGGTAGTTTTAGGAAAGTTAATTTTAAACGTCTATCGATATCATTTAATACGTATTCTTTCATGCTCTTCTCTCTGTTCCATCGTTGGTGCGTTTAGTGGAATACCCCATATTTTGATACTTACGTTTTAATTTATAAACAAAACGTTACCATTCACCACGTTCAACTCACTTCAAAACTAATCAAACCGTTATTTTAAATAGACTTTGGAACGATCCAATGAGAGTTTCGCAAAATATAAACAATGTTACCAGTGCTTTTATAACGACATCGCAGCACCGGTGCTTTCCTTAGAAAGTCACAAATAGTTATCTGGTAAATTTAGTTTGATGTTCTGATTATTATTTTTGAAACATTTACTTAGGTTCGTTTTACTCACAAACTATAGTATTGTAAGCAATGGGGATAACGGGAACAGTTTTTGATTATTTTATTCAAATCCCGCTGTCCCCATCAATGGGGATAGAGCAATGGGGACAACGGGAACAATTTTTGATTATTTTATTAAATTCCCGCTGTTCCCATCAATGGGGATAGAGCAATGGGGACAACGGGAACAATTTTTGATTATTTTATTAAATTCCCGCTGTCCCCATTAATGGGGACACGGGCAATGGGGATAACGGGAATACTCCGAAAAAGTTGTCCTACAACTTTGCTTGGAACTTTGCTTTGTTTTATAATCACATATTTCTTTTTAATCGGATATTAGTCTAGAAATTGTCAATCTTGCTAACATTAATAACAGATACCAATATATCAAAATATATCAAATACCAATCTTATAATAATATCTTGAATATGAAAAAATATACTTAATTTGAAATTTCTATCGAATCGGTTCAATGCTCTCAGAGGAAATTGCTTTTATAAAAAAATACGTACATCATCGTAATTTCTTCTAAGAACATTTCTAAAATAGATATTAGATAATATGACAGATAAATTACTTTAAGTAATGAAATAGGTAGGTATCTAACATAAAAGTAATGAAACATATCTTCTCTACGAGGTCGCCAAAGGATGAACGTACATTTTAATTTTAATCTTTAATGTGATTTGATCAGCTAAAAACATGAGGGCTGCATGAAAAGAGCCTTCATGGGTGATGATAAGTAATCGGAAAAGGGTGAGCTAATTTACCTAAACTTCAAAGAACACAGACAAAAACTGGAGACTTCCTTACGACATTTTTTTTTCGGGAGAATTTTCTCGGAGATTGTCTTTCATTTGTTTTCAAAAAATAAAAGACAATCTCCTTTTTTGAAAACAATAAACAATCTCTTTTTTAAAAACAATGAAAAACGTGTCATCTGGTTTTGTGACAATTTTCGGAAACAAAAATAGGAAACGAATTTAATTGTTTTCTGTACTATTAACATTAATATTAAATGTACTTTAGTGATGTCCCGAAACCCGGAATAATTTTCACGAAAAAAAATGTTGTCGTAAGGAAGTCTCCAGTTTTTGTCTCTGTTCTTTGAAGATTAGGTAAATTAGCTCACCTTTTTCCGATCACTGGTGATGATACTTAAGTACGTTCGGCGCACCCTGGGCAGTCAGCCTCGCTACCAACCTTGCTGACTGGCTAATCTTTTCACCACAGCATGAGCTATTGTCATATAGTTCGTGTTGACACGAGAGAAAAAGAAGAAGCTAAAAAAGTTATGGATAGATAGATATACTTTATTGTACACTGAAAAAAGAAATAAACAGAAGGAATACACATAATTAAGAACAGTACAAATGGTGGTCTTATCGGTTAAAACGATTACTTCCAGACAACCATTGGATGGAAAGAAGTGAAGAAAAAATTAGCAGTTTGCAATGTAAAAATATATCTAATTAATTCGTATTCACGTTGCCGCGTTGTAATTCGGCTGCTTGATTGCACGTTTTCCAACCACGAAAGTAATTCAGTAGGCCTAGCACGAATGTTTTGAAGTATGGTAACGTAAACGTCACATTAATCTGAGTGAATTTTGAATCGAAAATACAACTATTCTATAGCATTTTAGTTTAAATTTATGCGACAATCACAATTTTTATCATAATTATACATATAGATATGAATAAAGTTTTCAATTCGATTAAATATTATGTGCGAAACGAGTATTTCCAATTCAAAATTCACTCGCGTTAACGTTACGTTTACGTTACCATACGTCACAATATTCGTGCTAGGCCTACGGATCCGACAAACGATTCGATTTTCGAGATTTCACATTTTGTCTTTCGTTCACTCTACTTCCAAATGATAATTGACATCTGTTTAGTAGTTCGTTGTTTGAAAATACTTTAATCGTTTTAAAGTTCGATGTTCGTCGCTGTTTCGTACGTAGACTTCTAAGTTCGTTTTTCGAAATTGAAAGTACATAAGTTAGTATAAACATGTCGGTGACTACACAACGGTGTCAGCAGCACAGCTAAACAATACGAATTACACCGTCGGTACCCCACCGTCTGCGAGACGACGCGACGCCAATGTACGAGGTGCAGAAAAAAAGTTCCTAAAAGATACAGACAGGAAAAAAAATAGAGATGATCGGGATTAAACGAAAATTAACTACTAAAGTCCCCGTCGCGAGAAGCTATAAATTTTGTAAACACACATTCAGGGGTTCGCAACCTGTGGAACAAATAAAAAAAAACAGTTTTGTAATGATTTTTATTTTTATATAATGGTTTTTATTTTATTTATGTAATAATAAATAATAATCTACGAAAACAACACAAACAAACTGAAACGCATTCAAAACTCAAATGACAGCATTGACAGCGTCAGTGTGAACTTACTTCAAAATGGCGGTCCAAATGTTGACGTTCCATGAGTCAGACACGTTCCGGTACCACAAAACATTAGACGATAGCGCTATAAATCGCTAAAATATAACCCGACTAAGTGAAATTGCTCGTTAGTTTCGTATTACACGTATGTAACTTTGAGTTGATTGAATTTGGGATTATTTGTTGTTGATTGAATTGTCGCTACGTAACTTTGTAGAAGTTCTTTATTTACAAAATTTATAGCTTCTCGTGACGGGGACTTTAAATATCATTTATTTTTATGTAATAGGTATTGGCAAATAGGCCAATGGCTCATCTGATGGAAATTGGTTACCGCCGCCTATATGTATATGTCGCAGTATGATGGATAAAGCCGTAATATAGTTATATCCCTAGGGATATAACTATATACCGTAACATAGTTATACGAAAGCGATTCATTACTATCTTACGGTCGCAATCTAGTAATATGTTTATCTGACTAAACTAATCTGGTTAAATAGTTATAAATCTACCATAGAATCAAATAAAACAATATATTTCTCGCAGTAACATAGTTATAGCCGTTATACGATCATATGCCTAATTATATGATCATATATTAGAAGATGCGTATAGAAAGGTTAAGGTTGTTTGGGTTTCCAAAGCAGAGTCGACAGAGCCCCGCTGTGCGGGGCTCCTATTTCTGTCTGCAGAGTTTAAAGTAACCTAACACGAAGGGGATGACAGGGGCTTTGTTCGCTCGCTACGCTCGCTGACTCTAGCCCCCGTCATCCCCTTCGAACCTAACCTATCCGTGTCGGGGTGCCCCAAATTATCGCTAGGAATATAGTCATAAAACAGCTAGTGGTTCACAAATACAACGAAGCCCCCGCCGCGCGCGCCGCCGCCTTCTCCGCACCCCTGCACTACACTCCTATAATTATTTCACTAAACTTAATCAAGTAATTTAATATAATTATATCACTAAATTTGAACCGTATTGTAATTATATTCCTAGTAAGATAGTAATGAATCGCTTTCGTATATCTATGTTACGGTACATAATTATATCCCTAGGGATATAACTATATTACGGCTTTATCTATCATACTACGACATATACATCTACGACACTAAGAGTGTAATTTCAAACTAGAACAGTTCTGCATGGCTGCAGGAATAGGTATGGTGGTAGTACAGAAATTGTAAAAACTTCTGATACGGCTTCTGTTTTTATTTTTCAATAATATTCAATGTACAGTTTTTGCTTCGTTACGATTTTATTATATGTAAGTATAGAATAGATTATCATCGGTTTAATCACGTCGGAAACTAGTCAAGCAATCCCGAAAAATGCACGTGAGTAACCATAACTAATCATAAACACTGTAGTGTATGTAGTGAATAGTTGACGTCAATGTATGTTGTACCTATGTGTATGTAATCAACCCTATATAATCATGTGTATCTTAAAATAAAGGAGAGTATTATTTGGGCAGTCGTGACTATCATTTCACTCCACAAATACCTCTGACCTTACATGGCGACCCTGCCAGCGGACATCGCCGCGCGCTCGCGTTACCCACACCGCCGTGCCATATAAGGGTTGTATATTCTAAACAATTGGACTAAGTGAAGCCGTGCTAAGATGAATTATAATAATTTTTTGCAAGTGTTTATTACGTTCGCGGCATTGACAAGTCGAGTTCGATTCATTGTCCACGAAAAATATAAGTTTATACAAAATGGGAAGTACGCAAACTAAAGACGAGACCGTGGTGGTGCAAAACGCAGCCGGAGGAAGTAATAATACGCATCTAGAGGAGATGAAATTTCATATTTCCACTATCACCATACTGATGACCATAGTGGTGCTGGTTCTGGGGCTCGGCGTGCTGTATTTTATGCTACGGGTGTATCGGCGTTGTCATGTACGCTGGATAAATCAAGAGATATACAGGAGTGCGATATCTAGAAGATCTGGAGCGAGGCAGTCTGGACATTCCTCAGAGAAAGGACAGCCGAGGGGCCAGATAGTATGAAAATTAAGATAACGGCTACACACGGTAACACACCTGCGGTCTAATTGAAAGTGCTAAAATCATAAGTGTAAAAAAAAAAAAAAAAAAAAAATGTGGTAAATTCAGTGAATTTAAATCGGACATAAAATATAAACTGTTCGGCTATACGAAAGGAATCTTAGACCCAGAAAACAACAGGCATCGTAAAATGGACTTAGAACTTTATTGGTTAAGTGCTTCATCATAATCGTTATAATCGTAATAAGTAAATAATATGTTACATTGTACTCGTAACTGTAATAAATAAAGTGTTTAAACAACTAATGATGGTAAGTAATGGCAGATGTTTTGGAACTTTTATACAAAGAATTGAAATGTATTAAAATATATTTGATTAAAATTGGCCCAAAACGTAGGCAAGGAAATATATCAGAGAAAAAGTTGTATGAATCAGAGGAAATTTATAATAAATATACTGATATAATAAAAGAGATATCTGAGGATATAAAGTAGGGCAAAGTGAAAAGATATTAATAGATAAATTTTGCATCGATTTTAAATCATTGTATAAACAAATTTTAGATTTATGTGCTATGTCAAGTACGAGTAGTAGTAGTGAAGATATTAAAATGGAGTCTTTTAATTTGAAAGTAGCTCTTAGTTTATTACCTATGATAACAACTGATAATGAATGTTCGCTTAAACAATTAATTGATAATGTAGAATACTATAGCTCGCTGTTGGCTAGTGATGAGTGTAAAAAGAAGTTAGTACAGTTTGTTTTGAAGAGCAGGTTGTCTCAGCACGCAAAATTGCAGTTACAGTCAGATTACTCTAATGTTGTGGATTTGATAAATGACATGCGTAGAGTGTTATTGCCTAAAAAGTCACCTTTTGCAATCCAAAATAAAATTAATCAGTTAAAGCAAAACGAACTGTCAGTTCAAGACTATGGTAACAAACTTTCGGAACTTTTCGTGGACCTGACGGTGTCACAAGCCGAAGGTAATTTAGAGACATATAAAACGATTAAACCCTTGAATGAAAAGCTAATTATCAAAAGGTTTGCCGATGGCTTGCGAAACCGCCGTCTTTCAACTATCATTGCAGCTAGGAACTACGAGTCGATGAAGGACGCTATACAAGGTGCAAAGGATGAAGAAACATCCATAGCTGGCCCGTCTTCGGATTCCGGCGAGATCTTAGGTATGTATTCTTCTAGAGGAAGACAACAGAATAACCGTGGAAGTTATCAAGGTTTTCAAAATAATAATTATAACAGGACATACTATAACAGGGGTCGTAACAATGATTCCAGTGACCGTCGAGGCTACCACAACCCTCGTGTGGGCCAACAGGCGCATCAGCAGAGCCGCGGGGCAGCACAGCGAGGCCGAGGATCATCATGGCGTGGTAGAGGTAGGTGGAATCACGGTAACCAAGGGATAAGCCAAGACCCCAAAGATACAAATAAACACGCGGTTAATGTTCTAACGGGACCAGAAAATCAAGTCTTTGAAAATGAGTTTTTTCGTGAATAATAGAATTATTTTAGCAACTGATGCTAACTATTATATTGAGTTATCTTCTAATAGCAAAACATATTCATGGTTAGTTGACACCGGTGCTACAATTTCGGCTTTGAAATATAAATATGTTCTAGAGCAAAACATTCCAATCCAAAAAGAGGACATAGTCATAAATGGAATTGGTGGTAAAGTCCATGCAATGGGATACGTTTGTTTAACGTTATCTTCGGGTGATCATCACCTTAATTGTAATAAGTTTTATGTTTTCGATACTCTACCATGTAGGGCTAATGGCATCATCGGTCAAGATTTTATTAATAAACATAGGTGTGTATTAGATTTCAGTAATAATGCTTTAACATTGTTGACTAGGAGCAATTTTAAAATAGTTTTACCTTTACTGAGTTTTGAAAACACAATTGATATTTTCCCGAGATGTGAATCTATTCATTATTTTAGGACTGTTTTTACAGAACAGTGTGTAGTACATTCTAAAGAAATTAGTGATGGAATATTTTTGGCCAGTTGTATATCAACACCAGTTAATGGGCTAATACCAATTAAGATATTAAATACAACGGATAAATCGTGTACATTAACGGACATTAATCCGTTTATAGAAAAATTGTGTAACTACCATGTTTGTAATTTTGATAAATCAGAGCGTGATGCAAGTAGAGTAAAACAATTATTTTCGGTATTGAACCTTAAACATCTTAATAAAGAAGAGCAGATATCTATTGAAAATTTATGCGCAAAGTATTCGGATATTTTTTATTTACCAGGAGATAAATTAACAACAACAAGTATTTATAAACATTCAATTAGTTTAAAACCAAATGTAACTTCTGTATTTACAAAGCCATATCGGTTACCACATTCACAGAAAGGAGAAATTAAGCAACAAATTGATAAAATGTTGAAAGAAGGGATTATAGAACCTTGTCGCAGCGAATGGTCTAGTCCAGTATTACTAGTTCCTAAAAAGACTGATGGTACAGGTCAGAAAAAGTGGAGACTAGTTATAGATTACCGTAAATTAAATAACTGTATTGAAGACGACAGGTTTCCACTTCCCAATATTTCCGAAGTACTCGATTCTTTATCAGGCTCGGTTTATTTTTCACATTTAGATATGTATCAAGGTTATTACAATATTGATCTAGAACAGGAAAGCAGAAAGTACACAGCATTCTGTTCAGGACAATACCAAATGACCCGTATGCCAATGGGCTTAAAAACAAGTCCAGGGTCATTTTCCAGAATGATGACTATGGCCATGTCTGGCTTAACGTATGAAAAATGCCTAATTTATTTAGATGATTTGGTAGTTTTTGGTAGAAGTTTAGGTAGTCATAACAAGAATCTGCAAGACGTTTTCGAACGATTACGAAAAGTAAATTTAAAATTAAACCCGCAGAAATGTAATTTTTTAAAGAAGGAATTGCTATATTTAGGCCATGTGGTATCTGGAAACGGAATATTACCTGACCAGGATAAAATAAATATTGTACAAAATTATCCATGTCCAACTAATGTAGATGAGACGAGGAGATTTGTTGCATTTGTAAATTTCTATAGAAAATTTATTCCAAACTTTGCTGAGCTAGCTTATCCACTTAACAAATTATGTTGTAAAAATGCTACATTTATATGGGATGAAAAGTGTCAGTCGTCATTTGATATGTTAAAAGGAAAAATCTTATCTCCACCGGTTTTTCAGTATCCGGATTTTTCAGAACAAAACGAGTTTAACCTGCAGACAGATGCTTCAAATTATGCAATTGGTGCAGTTTTGTCAAATAAAAACGGTAGGCCTGTATCTTTTGCTAGTAGGACACTTAACAAATCAGAAATAAATTATCCAACAATTGACAAGGAATTGCTGGCTATAGTTTGGGCAATCAAACATTTTCGCCCATATTTGTACGGAAAACATTTCAAAATTTTCACAGACCACAGACCTTTAATTTCATTATTTAACATGAAAGACCCATCAAGTAGATTATTTAAATTTAGGTTATTATTAGAAGAATATGATTTTACGATAGAACATATTAAGGGTTCGGAAAATGCGGCTGCAGACGCATTGTCTCGAATTTCCATAACAAGTAATGATTTAAAACATATGCACGAGTTGTGTTTGTTGGTTATGACAAGAGCTCAAAAAAGAAACCTGATTGACAATACTTCCAAAATAGGAATGAGTGGTACAACTGCCGTTCGGTCTGATCAACCAAACGCTGTAAACACTCACAGTACTAGTATTTTAAACGAATCAGTGGAATTGCGTTTTATTGATGCTTCCAAATTAGAGACTTTTAGGAAAAGTGGTGTTATTGGTAAAGAGGGTAATACATTTATGTATATTCCTAATGAAAAGACTATCTACGTTAAATATGTATCTTCTCCATCGCAAATATCGCGAGCCGAATTTGTGAGAGACTTACAAGATTTTTGTAAAGGTTTAAATATTACAGAGATATATTTAATAAAAAGTAATAAGAATAACATTTTTATAGAAAAGTTATTAAATGAAATAGATAAAATAAAGAAGTGGACCGGCCCACACTTACATATAGTAAAGAATGTACACCGAATAGAGAATAAAGATGATAAACGTGTGATATTGAACGATTTTCATCTCTTACCCACAAGTGGCCATGCGGGTATGAGACGAATGTTCAACAATATAAAAAAATATTACTATTGGATAGGATTAGAAAATGATATTAAAGAGTTTATAAAGCGGTGCGACAAATGTCAGAAACAAAAATATTCGCCGCACAATATCAAACAACCAATGGAAATAACAACAACAGCACATAGTGCCTTTGAAAAAATATATATTGACTTAGTAGGACCTCTGGATAGGGATAACTATAATTATAGTTATATTCTCACGTTGCAGTGCGAACTCACCAAATACATTGAGGCATATCCCTTAGTTACAAAAAGAACGGAAGAAGTAGCGAAAGCGTTAGTTCATAATTTTATATTAAGGTATGGAGTACCCAAGGTGATAGCGACGGATCGCGGTACTGAATTCCTGTCATCAGTATTCAAGGAGGTATGTAATCTATTAAATATTAAACAAATAAACTCAACCGCTTATCATCACCAAAGTATAGGTGCTTTGGAAAACACGCATAAGCATTTGAATTCATTTCTCCGCATTCAAACAGACAACCATCCAGAGACATGGAGTACATGGCTCCCATTTTGGTCATTTTCCTACAATACTTCAGTACATTCAGCAACGAAATATTCCCCTTATGAGTTAGTTTTCGGAAAAAAGTGCTCTTTACCAAGTAATTTGACTAATAGAGTTGTTGATCCACTTTATAACATTGATTATTACCCATTTGAGTTAAAATTTCGATTGCAAAAGTCACAGAAAGATGCACGAGACAACCTAATCCAAAGTAAATTAGTACAAAAAGAACAATATGACAAAAATATAAATCCTGTTACCTACCATCTTGATGACTTAGTTTTAGTTAAAAATAATATGTGTAATAAGTTAGATAGTGTTTATTCGGGACCATATAGAGTTATATGTGATGAGTCACCTAATGTCAAAATAATAAAGAATGGTAAAGTAGATATCATTCACAAAAACAGAACAAAATTGTACCATCATAATTAATCATTATTTTTTTTTTTTGTATACCTAGATAGGTCACTAGTTTTTTTGTTTTAAATAAAACAAAATTGTAATTTTATTTTATTTTTACCTCGCCATGGGAGGTGTAGTGTATGTAGTGAATAGTTGACGTCAATGTATGTTGTACCTATGTGTATGTAATCAACCCTATATAATCATGTGTATCTTAAAATAAAGGAGAGTATTATTTGGGCAGTCGTGACTATCATTTCACTCCACAAATACCTCTGACCTTACCAATATAGGTAATTGAAAAAAAGAAGCCTAAAACTAACTTGCAAGATTTGAAACAAACAAATAATATGGAAGTGAATCTAAATAAAGGCTTTGAAAAAGGCTGGATTGATAATAAAATTAATTCTGTCTCTTGCAAAATAACAAACTCGACAAACAAACTGAATCCAATATTTAAATAAAAGATAAAGTTGAGAATAAAATTGAATACTAATCTGTCTTGCTGTCTGTACGCTCAGTATAGAATAAAAAAAGTAGTGCAAGGAAGAAAAGTGCGCGTTTTCCTGTATTTTGTGCAAGACGCCTGAGAGCTTAATCATGCGCAAGATAAGCAGGTCGTGGCAGGGTTGTCACGTGTTACATTAACTATTTATCTTTTACTAGCGACCTACCCTGGCGACGGTTGAGTAAACTTTCCAAAAGAAATTACCTAAGAGCCATTACGCACTGCCGACTGGTCGCCGGAGACTTGGTCTCTCGGCGACCAAAACAGGAACAGGCAGCTAGAGCCAGGAGACCAAGATTTCCGGAATTGTATTTCCAATATTAATTTCTTAAGCCTGAGCCATTCGTCTCAACAGTTGCTAGTGACGGCTGACAGTGTGAATGCTTTCATTTGAACCCGTGCTTCTATTGGTCGCCGGCGACTAGCAGTCGCTTGTGCATCGTCACTACGCGGCGAGTCGCCAAATCGCCCAAGCGGCCGGCGACCAAGTGCGTAAACACCTATTTAAACTATAGAAAGTCACAGTCGCCGTCGACCAAGTCTCCGGCGGTTCATAGCTCTTAGAGCCATTACGCACTGTCGACTGGTTGCCGGAGACTTGGTCGACGGCGACTGTGACTTTATAGTTTAAATAGGTGTTTACGCACATAGTCGCCGGTCACCCGGGAGACTCAGCGACTCGCCGCGCAGTCGCGATGCACAAGCGACTGCTGGTCGCCGGCGACCAATAGGAGCACGGGTTCAAATGGAAGCGGTGTACACTGCGAGCAACTGTAGAGAAGGATTTCAGTACAGAGAAATTAATACTGGAAATACAATTCCAAAGAGCGATTTGAGATTTATTCAGTGTCCAATATTCCAATGGGGATACCCAATACTCTCGTGCATTTCTCTAATTTTTTTTTCTTTATAATTTTTAATTAGTAACGATACTATTGCAGCTTCTTCGACGTCCATTCTGCACGAATATACAAGAAAAGCGCGGCTTGGTCTCCTGGCCCTAGTTGGCTATGTTTTGGTCGCCGAGAGACCAAGTCTCCGGCGACCAGTTGACAGTGCGTAATGGCTCTAAGAGCGTGAGCACTGCATCTGAACAGAATGCAAGAAAATACTACCCGAGAAAACTCAACTACAAATCTATGAAATTCCAATGTTAGACTTGCATTCTTATTATAATAGACACAAAAAATGCTACAAATTCTGAAATAGTTACTTCATAATTATTTATTTTGTATAATTTTATCATCATTCAGCCGAAAGACGTCCACTGCTGGACATAGGCCTCCCCAAAAGGGGAGTTTGCTATAATCGCCACGCTTGGCAGGCGGGTTGGCGATCGCAGTATGGTTGTTAAAGTACTCAGTGAACGCTGCTGCCCATCCTCTAGTGAATCCCTTAGTCGCATTTTACGACAACCATGGGCAGAGATGCGGTAGTGCTATTCTTTACGTCCGGCACCACACGGACGACTTGGGATCGGCGCAATATGTTTTTTCTTCGATTCTCCTCTGTCAGCGAACCCCGCATCATTTGCTCCTTTTTTCTTCAAATCATCCTTCACACAATCCATCCATCTTCTCTTTGGTCTACCTCACCCCCTCCTTCCTTCATATTCATCACTCAGTCACATGCGTTTCATACCTCCTCATCACATCGTAAAAGTGTTCAATCTACCATTAGTGTAAATTAACTGACTGCCTCGTTGGTCTAGTAGACACAACTGCGACTGCTGAGCGTGAGGTCCTGGCTTCGATCCCCAGGTCGAGCAAAATGTTATTGGGTTTTTCTGTGTGAAATTTCTCAGTAGCAGCCCGTAATCTGGATTTGTGGCCGATTGATGGCAATAGGCTCGCCCACTATTACATGGGACTTATACAAAACGGCGAAATAACGGTGTACCTCACCCAACCCTGTGGGGAATATAGGCAATCTAAATTAACTAACTTGAACCAAAAATAAATCGAAAAACCTAACCCGTGCAGCCCTACGAAAAATTTCGGTTCTCCAAAACCCGAGCAGACCTTTTGTCCCGTAGCAATTCAATTTAGTGATAAGGGATAAGAAAGACTTGCGATAAAGACTAAGACAAATAAAGTGGCCATCGATTGAAACACGAGGTCAGGGTGTTACGTAAAAATGGGGGTCGTGAGCCGAATAGTAAGTACTTCATCTAGTACTCCTTATTAATGACGGTAAGGCTGTTGGAGATCGGATAAGATTGCTACTAATATATATAGAAATACTAAAGACAAAGGCGAGTTAAACATAGCTCGGAAAAGGCTAGAATGATCTTTTTTTGCTCTCGTGTCCGAAAAAGCCAGAATATTTATTTTAATTTCATGGTGGTACACAAGGTAGATTATTAAGTCTACTCGTACCTTGACTGGTAGAGAATGCCAATGGTATTAGCCATTGGCATTCTCTACCAGTCAACATGTGGGACAAAAATTAAGCACTTCGAATGTGCACACTTTATAACAAATAGCACAAGCTCTGGTGAACAGATTAGTCGGTCAGCAATGTTGGTAGCGGGGTGAACTGCCCAGGGTACGCCGGACATACCACCTTCACCGCCAAACATATTATGCCCATTTCAGACTTTTTGCTGTTAACTTTAGACACAAAATTTCATATTTTCTAAAGTATACGTCGTATCCCAAACCCAAAGACATTAAAAGATTTGCCTAGACCAGAACTTCCTTTCTCTATATAAAAAAATATGAAAACCGTTTGCATTATCGTTACACAACGCCTTGAAGCCGTATCATTCTTGAATCCGTATTGACATGCGGAGCAAAATTGATACACTAGCGCTGAAAGTCTATCGTCACTTATGGAGGCTTGAAAATTCCTCATATTGGCCTCTACAATGCCTGTTCACAACGTTTAGTGGTGATTGGGGTGCATGAAAAGAGCCTCCACGAGAGACGATACTTAAGTACGTTCGGCGCACCCTGGGCAATCAGCCCCGCTACCAACCTTGCTGTCTGGCTAATCTTTTCAACACAGTATGAACTATTTTCGTATAGTTCTTGATGACACGAGAGAAAAAGAAGAAGTGGCGATTGGTATCAAGAAATCACTTTTTAGCCCTGTTCATTGTCCATACCGATGAGTATACAGTATACAGGAGGAGTATACAGGAAGAAGTATACAGATGAGTGCCTAAAAGCGCCATGGGAAGCCATATTCGGGACTTTTTTTGTTTTGCTGCCACTAAAGACCCCCATAGGAAAGGCTATATTTGTAAAGGCAAAGATAGGACCATAGCGATAAACACTAAGACAAAGTAGCCATCGATTGAAATAAGAGAGGGTAGTGCGTTGCGAAGAAATGGATAACGTGAACCGAATAGTAAGTATTTCTTATTAATGTGAGACATTGGAGCTGGGGTAAGATTAAATATAGCAATGGTGAACTATGGCAAAAGAGAACGATTGAAACGATGGGTAGTCAAGGGGTTGCAATAGATAACAGAGTTGCACTATAACTTGTATATTTGCTAAATGATGGAATCAGGTGTTAATTTGCGGAAATCCATTACATACAAATATGCAGATACAATATCTAGCTTTAATTCCGCTGAACAAGATCGCTAGTTTGCATGCAGTATGCAGCACCACCCACCTGCCCACTAGTATATGCACAAGCAGAAAGAGTGAAAAAATAATGCAACATGTAACCAAACCAATACACGACACGTGTCCTACGAGGTCTACGACGTGATCACGTCCTAGCGGTCGAGGAGTCAATATATCCTGAGGATGCCCGGTGCAGGGGCGAAACACGTGTCGTGTATTGGTTTGGTTGCATGTTGCATTATTTTTTTACTCTTTCTGCATGTGCATATACTTGTGGGCGGGAGGGTGGTGCTGCATACTGCATCCAAACTAGCGATCTTGTTCAGCGGAATTAAAGCTAGATATTGTATTTGCATTGTATATTTGCTACAAAATTCAGACAGTTTTCCTTTACAATTAATGCACTAAGCAATAATTACTGCACAGCTACCTAACACATCGGCTTTTACAGATTTTAGTGATAATCCAAATATAAGACATATTATTATTCAGTTAAGTGTGTAATATTAAATAATAATTATTAACAATAACATTGATGATTAATCGTTAATAGTAATTAATTTATAGTTTCCCTAAATTGAATATTCGGTGCGCCAAAAGCTGACAAGCAGAAGGCGTCAAAAATGTTTTTTATTTGATAATTATAATTATTTAAAATTGCTAAGCAATAAATAAAGCAGTAAACTTATTAATTAAACTACAATTAGAATAATAAAATTATTAATTCAATAATGAAGTCGACTTAGTATATGCAGGACCAGAAGTCGGTAACACGATGGATAGAAGATATACAATTGTCCAGAAAAAAAATATAAATAAAGTTCTAGTAGTTGAAAAGCTCCTTGTGAAAGAGGTCGTCCGGCCAAGTATGCCACCATACCTATTTCTACCACTAAGCAGCATTGCTGTGTTCTAATTTGGATGGTATGGGTGAAGGTGGAATTTCAGGCACACGAGACTTTTCAACTTTGTCGCAGAGCGGTTACGCACTGCATCCGATCCGATTCCGAGAAAATACGTTCCGAAGAAGTCATAGAACTATTTGTATGGTAGTTTACGCACTAGATTTGACTTCGTCATCCGATTTCTCTCCGTCATCCGTGAGTTTCTATCTAATTCGGAAGAAAAATTGACGGACCGAAGTAGCCGTAGTACTGTTTGTATAAACGCTTTCGCATTACCTCGGATTCAAATCGGACGCCAAATGTATATGCCAAAGATGGTCCCTGAATTGTTTGAATTTGGATCAGAGATCGAATAAGTGCGTAAGCGATGTCCGAATTCGGTCCGAATTTTTTAGACTCTAGATTCGTAGTTTCACGTATTCGGATCGGATGCAGTGCGCAAATCAATATCCGAATTCGGTCCGAGTTTTTTACATTCTTATTTTCACTGATCCGGATCGGATGCAGTGCGTAATCGCTGTCAGGGTTGGCAACATATATCAGCAATCCTCTTAGTGCTGTAGGTGTATAGAGGCAGTGATAACTACTTTCGATCAGATGGACCGTGAGGTACTTTTGCCAAACAATTTACAAACTAAATAAAAAAAAAAGTAACTACAGATAGCCTTATACAAGGTGTAACTTAAATAACGCACAACCTCTTAAGGGGTCACTGTACTCATCATTATGAACAACTTTTACTATGGGACCAAATCTGAAACCGCGAAAAAAAAACAGCTGTTCCCTACATTTATATTCGCATAACTCGTCAACACTCGTGTTAAGATATCGACCAGTTCGTCATCCACTGTATGTAGTTCTTCACTTCATAAACTAAGCTCAGCCACGAGCTGGGTTCCTAGTCAATCACGTGGAATGAACGAGTGCCATTTGACTTCCGCAACCCAGCAATGGAAGCAGATTTTCAGTTTTCTGACTACACACAAACGACTGTTATAGGTATTCGTATGACCCGAGACCAACGGCTTAAGTAGAAAATACAATCACCCATTTACGGAGCAGTAGCTAGTTTTATCTTCTATGCCTCTTATAACACCTATAAAATGTGACCTATTCGTATCCCGTCTAGAACTCCTCCAGGAGGCGAGTAAATCGACCAGCACAATACACAACGTCCGCCGCCGTCCGGCATACCGTCCTCGCCGACGAGGCACGTCGCGGCGTCCCACCGCCGCCGGTCACGATCCACCGAGCTCTCCTGTCGTAGAGCCGGTCATCTCTTCAGACTCCGCAGTCACACCGATAATTCAGCCCTCATCAAGCTGTCTCCCCCGCTAAGTCCCCGCCAGCAACGCCCTAAGCCGAGGTCCGAGTCCCACTAGGGGTCGCCCTTAGTGCTGTTGTTGCAGGTAGTCATGATGTTAGTGTAGTACAAGTTAGCTTAGGTTAAGTATTTTACTTACCCCCCATTGGCTGGAGACCCTTCAGGTCTCGCCAATAACTGCCCGGTTACGTAGGAAGGGTCCCCTAGGACCACTTACAGCAGACCAATAGAAAAAAAAAAACTCGCGTTGTTTAGACAATTGCGGGCTTTTTAACACTAGTCCCAAGGGCAACACGAGGATGTGACGGTAAAAGTCAGCAGAATGAGATGGAATACACAACTCTTTGCATTCTATCCCTTAGTAGGCTTAGGTGGAAAGTATAATCACCCATTTACGGACCATACGATTACCGCAGTAGCTAGTTTTATCTTCTATGCCTCTTATGACACCCATGAAAAGTGGCCTGCCTATTCGTATCCTATCTAGAATCTAGCGATAAACACAAAGACAAATAAAAATACCCTCCGATTGAAATAAAGACCCCGGACACTGTTACGTAAAAATGGTTCGTGATCCGAATACCAACTATTTCTTATTAATGTCCTGCTGTTGGTATATCTTTGGGCATAACGTATTAGATACGATGCCTCTTTATCTTTCCGCTTCTTTTTACCTTTTTGAATCAGTAGATAGATGTAGTCGTATCCGATTGTCCTATCTTTTGCACATCAATGAGCTCAATGAACGTGTGCTATACAAGGTGTAACTTAAACAACGCACAACCTCTTAAGGGTTCACTGTACTCATCATTATGAACAACTTTTACTATGGGACCAAAAGCGAAATCGTGAAAAAAAATCAGCTGTTCCCAACATTTTGACGAGTTACGCGAACATAAATTTACACACAAGATTATATTTTTTTGATTATACAAGATTTAACAAGATTTATTTTCGCGATTTCGCCTTTGGTCCCATAGTAAAAGTTGTTCATAATGATGAGTACAGTGACTCCTTAAGAGGTTGTGCGTTATTTATGTTACACCTTGTACCTATACAAGGTTAGTCGGAAAGGGTACTAATCCGAAAGGATGTTAAAGAACCCATAATAGTGAATAACTTTTGTTCTACAACTTTCGCCAAAAGTCAATAGTTAATGAGAAATAGCTGTTCAAGGATTTCTTAAATAATACGCTTAAATCTATCTATTCTCAGCTATGATCAGCTGTGTTTACATTTTGGGACATATTTGGGGTTACGGATTAAAAGCTCCATTTTTTACCGATTTCAAAAAGAACGAGGTTCTCAATTCGCATCTGAATGTTTTTTTTTGTTTGTTTTTTACGCGATATTTCCGCCAATTAAAAGTGGATATACAGGGTGGAATCGTTAAGTGTCAACAGGCGATTATTCCGTCAGTTTAGGAAATATTTCAAAAATTATGGCTAAAATCAAAACTAGACCGCCTAGTAACTAAAATAACATAAATATTTTTTGGAAAAATAACATCCATATATGGAGAATTTTGATTTTACCTACTTCCGTTCATTTAGTATGACATTTTTGTTCATGAGATATTCAAGAAGCTGGTATTTTTTTGCATTTAATTTTTGAGCTAAATTGTTTAGTGAATGACAGGATTAATATTAACTGAATAAAAAATGGATAATATTTTTTTCCGGTACCTATTGACAAAGTCAGCAACATTTTTTATTTAAACTTTTAATCAATTGAACTGGCTGAAAACGGAAAAAAACAAGTTACTAAAAAAAACTACGGAGTGAGCTTTGAATTCCAAATTCAAAATAAATGTTATTCTTACGAATTTTTTATTTAATTCATAAAAATACACCTATGCCAATTCCCTTAAAGAGTAGGCAGAGGAGTTCTGTTATACAGCCACAAGTTCGACATGACGGTATTTAACGCCATGTACCTAATATGGAACATTGTCATTGAACTATTAGTATTTTTATTAGTTAAACAAACTGGCTGCAATATTATTATTATTTATTAGACATGAAAATAATATTCTATCGCATTACGTAGGCAATCTGCAACTACAAAATCTGTCTCGTTTTCTGTTCGAAATCCTGTGTTAGATTTTAGATACTTAGTGTTCAGGAACCTGTTGATATGAAGTTTTATTACAGACATGACTAAGATGGACCGAAGTCGAGTAAGGCAAACTCCGCCGCCATATTATCAGTAAGGACGAGAGAGATTACGTAGGTATGATTGCTATAATCAGTTGAAAGAAATTCTCATACTAAATGTCCATACATTTAGTATGAGAAAAAGGAGCGAAAGACAAAATGTTCAATACTTGGCTTTTCTTTTTTCTGAAGTTATTTATATTATTTTACTCACCATGTAGCCTAGTTTTGATATTAGCCTTAACTTTTTATTTATCTCTTAAATCGACGAAAAAATCGTCTGTTGACACTTAACGATTCCACCCTGTATATGATTCTTTTTTTTTTTCGTAGGCTATATACTTCAGAGGTGGTCCCATATAAATTTTATCGAAATTGATTCAGCGATTTTTGAAAAAATCAACATAAACAAAAATATAATACTTAGATTACGTTTTGGTTTGTGGTTCTCTTCAACAACAAAAGTTTTGATGAGTACTTTCAATTTCTGTTTTAACTGTCATCACAGAATTAGCCAAGAACAAAGAACATTGTATGTATTTGTAAGGAGCCGTCATGATACGAGTAATTAGGTGTACATTAATACCTATTCTTAAAGAAAACTACCTAGTTGTTGGAAAGATTACGCAACCGTGTCATTTAAATTTGTAGTCTTAAACCGTGTAATTTATGGCACTAAAACGAATTTAATAAATAACTTAAAATAAAAGTAAAAACCGACTTCAAAAAATACTAAAAAGAGTAAAATAATTACCATAATATAAAATTAACAGTTTCAGAAGTCGGTGCAATTTTACTCAGAAACAAATAAAAGCCGGAACACTGCGCGCTGCCTTCTTTGGCCCCTTACTGGTCGGGCGACGAATATGTGTAAAAACCTAATAAGTAACTCTTTATCCGACCTGGGGATCGCACCCAAGACCTCACGCTCAGCAGTCGCGCTTACGACTAGACCAACGACGTAGCTATATTATAAACTTAACTTTACAACAATAGAAAACAGAATCCAATTATTATCCAGACTCATTAATTTAACACGCCAAAATACAAAATTCAGAAACAAAACCTACTAAACGTACCCGATTAATACCGAGTTATCTAGACAAATACGCGACAATCCGAATGATAGAATGACCCATTTAAATCGACTAAATACCAATCCGATACGATCCAATAGTATCGAGTTTAATACGTTACCGATTGTTTATCGTAAACATGAATCGGTATTCTAGTCCGTTCAACAATGAGTAATGGGATTGGCGTTCAGCTGATAATCTAAAATCGGGGTTTAATCGAATTATGGGATAGCTCGCTGAGTTTGATGTAAAAGACAATTGTGTTTTAAAAAATTAAACTGTGAGTGTATGAGAGGCTCGTGTCTAATTAACAAGGTTTTGCAAGGTTAAGCTGCGCTTGTCGCGGTCAGTCCGTGGATGGGATAAAACATATGTGACTAAAAGAGTGATGAATATGAATGTCGATTGATATAGGGGAAGAAGGAAACCAAGGAAAAGATGGATCACACAATCTGTGTTAGAGTGGATAAGAAGGAAAAGGGAGTGAATAATGTGGTGACGGCTGACCCCAAGTAACTTGGGAACAGGGCTATTTTTCGGGCACAATTGTGATGCCAATTTCATCGCCTCTTACTCGCTTGCTTGGCAAGGAAGGGGAATTGCATTCTTGATCCATTCCTTCACCGACTGCAGTCAAGTGTTACGGACGAATCAGTATCTCTTGAACCATCCAGGTTTTTGCAAATTGATGCTGAATAATGTGATAAGTCCCTTCAAAACGATAAAGCTTTGTAGCGGTGAAGGGCGGGTGCTTTTGGGGACTGTCTTTTGTAACATTGATTTTTAAAAAGAACTGAGAAATTCTAGTTTATTTTAAATAAATGGGTTTTGAACTTCAAATTTTGAAGTTCAACTCACTCATTTGTTATACGGTACTTGTGTAAAAGTAGTCTCACCGCACGCTGGAAATAGACGCGTGTTGTAAGATTCAACAAAACCCAGAACGCTTGGTGGTAGGATCTATACGGTCAACTTGGCTACCTAACACCCTCACGTTAAAGATCGGCGCCAAGCGGCATCGTGTGTTTGTGAGAGCCAGAGGGGTATAGGGGAATCTCTCTATATCGCAACACACTCTCGCGACTAAGACAAATAATAAAAAAGACTTTATTGATTCTACTTACGATAAACATAGTTCAGAAGCTGTAGCAAAGTATACTTATTTTAAAATCAATCTCTCACCATCAAAAGTCTCAAAAACAAAGTCACGTCTTAAAACTGGTGTAACTTATTTACGTCCGCGACAGACTCCATTTTTTATGCCGTCTCGAAACCGATAGTTAACATCCGTGCTCGCCGGATAATCGCCGGATGTTCGGCCGAAAATCGCGTCGTTAGTGCGCGCTGGGACTTAAGAAGTGGTAGTAAAGTGTGGAGATGGATTCTGTATGGATTTCTCCAACTTTTTTGTATCATAACTTTGCCCAGCAGTGGGATAGCATAAAAAAATTACATGATATAACTTATTTATGATTAATTACGGTTTACTCACGAGCATTTTTTCGGGATTGCCCGAGTAGTTTCGGACCCAAACGGAGCCCTTAATCATGAGCTGATCACGCGGCAAGGTCGCGAGTCGAACTGACGCTGCACCGCGCCGCGTAGCGTTGCGCTCGCGACGAGAGGGGCGCGCACTGTTTTGGTGTTGCTCGTGCGTCTTCGCGTCATTTGTCGTGTCCGTGTTGTTCGAAGAAAGAGTCCCGGTGCATGCCGCGCTAATTATGTCACACTTCAGACTTAACTCACTTTTATATGAATTAGACTTCAGAGGTGGTTTCCAGGCAGGAGGCATTGTCCAACCACCACCTTTATTAAAATTCGGATGACGGCTGATTTCGATGATATAATACAAAAATAATATAACTTTCGGGAAGCACATTCATATTTATGATTAGTTACGGTTTACTCACGTGTATTTCTCGGGATTGCCCGACTAGCTTCGGACCTAAACTGAGCCCTTAATTATGATCTGAGCACGTGGCAAGGTCGACACAAACACAAAAATAATAAGAATGTACAATGAACTTACATAAAATCTATTAATTTCCCTATTTAAAAAAATAATAAGAATGTACAATGAACTTACATAAAATCTATTAATTTCCCTATTTAAAAAAATAATAAGAATGTACAATGAACTTACATAAAATTTATTAATTTCCCTATTTAAAAAAATAATAAGAATGTACAATGAACTTACATAAAATGTATTAATTTCCGTATTTATAATTTCCAATTAGATTTTTAATAAAATTTACCAACGAAGCTCAAACAAGCTCTCTCCACACAATCCAACCATAATTTATTTATACATAGAGCTACCATACGCATCTCTAAAACAGTAGAGCAGCAAAAAATGTGACTCTACAATTTGAAATGAAAGGTCTCGTGTTTGATACACGGCCGGTTGTTAGCAACGAATTATTGCTCTACCAAATTTGTAGAGCGTGAGCGAGCTACGAATGGTAGAGTCCATATTTGTTTTGCTTTACTTACGGTAATGTAGAGACCAATTATGAATTGTTTTGTATGTATTCATAAGTATAATTATGCTTATCCTTAGTTAAGTATAGTGGGTATTCTGATTCCAGATAGGTTCCCACGGGTAGTTTTATGTCAGCTCATAAAACTATACATGGGTCTCAGAGACTTTCATGGGCATGGGAGAACAATACCATAAAATCATGACGGTTGGCAAAGGGCTTCATGATGAGTTTGTTGCTATTAGAGCTTATGAGGACGCTTCTTCTATCGTTTCGGCATCACTATACAAAAATAACTCATGCCGTGGTGAAAAGATTAGCCAGTCAGCAAGGTTGGTAGCGGGGCTGACTGCCCAGGGTCCGCCGGACGTACTTAAGTATCGTCACTCGTGGAGGCTCTTTTCATGCACAACGCTCCTGTGTATCTTCTCCTTCCTATGCCTTGTCCCATTATCTGGGGTCAGCTCTCCTTGTCTGCCTTCTCTATTTATTTCGATCCAGAGCAGTTGCGGCGTCTATTTCGGTCTCCTTCAAGTCCTTCTGGACTATCGTCAGCCAGGTGGCTGGCGTCTTCTGCGACTTCGCGTCGCTGTCGGCAGTTTAAGAGCTACTAGCGTCATGTGGTCTTCTAGATGGCGGAGCACATGTTCATACAATCGCAGGCGATGTTTGTTGACCTTTTCAGCAATGAGGGTCATTTTGTGGCTTTCTCGGATGTGTACGTTGTGTACTTTATTCAAAAGTGTGACACCCGCTGACTATCGTAACATGCGCATTTTCTTCGTGTGTTGTTTTGACAGGTAGGTATTGGTTAGGGGATGCCCAGCACTTTCTACTACTATAAAGGATAGAGGGTCTAATGGCTGTTTAGTACAGTTTTCCTGAACGCTGACCTATCTATTGTATTGACATCGTCAGGTATCTTTTTGTTTAAACTTTGCATATCACTTCAATATCTCCTGTATTGTTGGAGCGTTTATAGACACAAATCTACAAACACCCAGATCCAGAAAAACTATCTTTAGCCCAAACAAATATTATTCAGAAAACCAATCGGTCACCCTCTGCGCCAAACGTGTCGTCATAATTTCATTTTATTGCACTTGCAGAAACATACTGGTCTATTCTTTACCGGCGACTTCAAGAGGCGATTAAGGGAGCTATTACTTGTATTTAGGTGAACCATGCCAAAGCCATCTGTCGCGACTCAAAACCTCAATATTCTCTCAGCATCAGGGTGCACTATACACATTTAGGAAGCTAGATGATGTGTGCGACCCTATCCTTCCAGACAGCAGAACTGAACTCAGATTTAAAAAAAAACAAATCTTATTTCTGAAAACCATTGCAGCTTCGCAACACTAACAAAATTTGTGGCCACCGCGATATTTCGGTACTACAACGTCCATTCGTTTTAAATGGACCGCTTCTACAAGTTTTAATTTCAATGTAAACAAACATTTTTAGGGATGCGTATTGATTTCAAAATTAAAGATATTACGCACTGCAATAATAATTTTGGTGATCTGAAGACTGTATTTATGACAGACTGTAGAAGGCAGAGAATTCTGAGAACTGTACCCCAAGTGTGAGTTTTTTTTCGTTAACTACTGTAGTTGCGTCACGCCAAAAATTTATGAAAAAGGCTGCGTCTCTAGGCGCACCGTTCAATTAACGCGTGAATATTAGTTAGTGAACACACACACACTTGGGGTACTGTTGATATCAGAAATTACATAGATGCTGTGTCTAGAAGTAAGATGCTATGAGATACTGTTACAATAGACGATATCAAAGAAAGAAATAAAGACAAATAGATAATTATAATTAACTAACGAGAAGGAGCGCTTATACACGGTAATGTTAATATAACATTACCGTGGCTTATAGAAATCTATTTTATTTTGTATTTTTATTGACATTGATTTGTAATTGACGTTCTTTTATTGAATTGTTATCTGCTCATAAATATTTTTTACAGCTTTTGTATAAATGACATGTTTTTGACTAAAATTACGTATTAAATACTGAATATTTTAATATTACATCGTTTGTATAATAATGTTATGTAAATGTAATGACAGGTAATCAACAATTACCAATAAATGACTATTGACTATTGACTCAAACGCAATAAAACAATTGCAATTGTCCCAGGACTAGCAAAACAAAAGTCCTACCTACATTTTAATACCCCAAAAAATTTGCAATTCGATACGAATTGCGGCAGTAACCCGAATAACCTTGACAATAACTATCAAAATTACGTTGCATTAAACTTATTACTATAAAAAGAATCATTAGCGTTATCAAATTAACTTGTACATTGATTTAATTAGAATTGTGGTTATCAATATTGTTCATATATTTTATAGCAGTTCGACCAGCATTTTTGTTAATATAACACGTATTTGTCAAAAGGATATTTGGAAAAGTAATAAAACTGTATTTTGGAATTTCTGCCTCTACTGCTTTGGCGAAATATTTGAAGAATCAAAATTGGCTACTTAAATCGACGATCCAAACAAGTGTGGAGAATTAATCACTTACAGAAGTGCACGAGAACTTGTTAGCCAAAGGAGCTTCACTGATAAGGAACAGAATAACAAAATGGATGACGATATAATCGATGAATATAATGAAACATACATCAACCAATCATCAATCAGCGGGTACCAATACCATGGAAAGAATATCACGTTACCAGTGGAAGTTGCGTTCATATATCCCGGGAGTCTTGCAGTATTGGTCGTTTTTATTTTATTACCATTCATCATCTACATCGGCGTGAATTCAAAACTTCCACAGGATCTGTATAGAGGTTTAGCTTTACAACATTTATTATCAGGCTGTCTACATGTTACGTGTCTTACTATCTATAATTTACAATTGTCAATACCCTATTTGAATGACATAATAGAAGAACCATACTCATTTTTGGACCTTGTCATAACATTTACAACAGCTTGTTTAGGTTGGATTGTATTTCTAAGAGTATTCTTATTCAGAAATGGTGAAGAATTGTACAGTATGAAACAGTTGGCTATATTTTCAACGCTGGCTTTAGCTATCATTGAAGCATATGAAGGGCTAATGATGTTCGTTAATTTAACACCGGAGTTGGTTGCAGCTTTAAGATTGACATCTGTTTTGTTGATAATGGTTGTGCCTATAGTTGTTTTTATGTTATTATTAAAATCTTTGTTATCTACTACAACAGAAGTGCCGAAGTTTCAAGCGTTGTTTTTTATGACTTATCTACTTTTGTTCATATCAAGTGATGTTTTATTATTGAGGTTCAATTTATATAATGAAAGCAGTTGGATACTACTCTGGAGTATATTTTTATTTGTTAGATTAGTGGTTGAAGTTGCATGGTATATAGTTTGTGATCGTTACCTTTCTAATTTTCTTTTATGCTGATGTGTAAATAATTTAGTACAAAAATGTTGGGCTGGTTTATTTTTCGGCCGGAGAATTAGCGTTGCCATACAACGTGGCAATGCTGCCAGCCTTCTGGGCACGTTTCCAGTGGACAGCGATGCGGAGGAATATTTCGATGCACTTTTTTAGTTTATATTGGTAGTTTAGTCTAGGATATAATTTTTCTTTGTTGTTACTTTAGATTTAGTTTAGATTTATATTGTAAAATGTATTTTGGGTTAATTTTGTGGTTTTATTTATTTTACATACACATACATAATCAGCTCATTACCACAGTAGGTTTAAGCTGAAGCAGTACTTCAACTACGTAAAATCATCCGATTTGACACACTCATACAAGCAGGCACTGCAACAAGACTTCTAAGATATTAACGGAATACAGTCACATACAAAGAGTGCATTATACTCAGTATACAGTGCGTGTCTGTGTGAGTGTGTCAATTCAGGCGATTATATGAGATCTCGTGTAGTGCCGGACTTAAAGAATAGCACTACCCCATTTCTTCCCGTGGGTGTCGTAAAAGGCGACTAAGGGATTCTCTAGAGGATGGGCAGCAGCGTTCTCTGAGTACTTTAACAACCATACTGCGATCGCCAACCCGCCTGTCAAGCGTGGCGATTATGACAAACCCCCCCTTTTGGGGGAGGTGTATGTCCAGCAGTGGACGTCTTTCGGCTGAATGATGATGATTATGAGGTACTGCTTTAGCTTATATGTCTACTGTGCCATTACTGTCCCACAACTGAGCACGAGCCTTTTCTCAGAATGAGAAGGCACTCATGAAATGTAAGCGTTCAATCGCTAACCTATACTTAACTGTTTAATGGGGGTGCATAAAAAGAGCCTCCACGAGTGACGATACTTAAGGTACAAGTCCGAGACGGGCTGCAAACTGCAGACTGCAACCGCAGATCGCAAGTCGCCATCAGAATAGCGCCTTTAAGATGTGCACTTTAAATGTGCTATACCGACAGCGACTACAAAACTGCAACCGCAGATCGCACCGCAAGTGATACTACTGTTGCAGTTTGCGGTTTGCAGCCCGTCTCGGACTTGTATCGTTAAGTACAGCCTTCCTGACTGGCTAATCTTTTCACCACGGTATGAGCTATTCTCTTAAAGCTCGTGCTGACACGAGAGAACAACTGTTTAATGATTACGGTTTTCGCGCAAGTACAGATCTCAGCTCAAGGCAAACAATAAACATATATCCAAATGTCCGGCTGGGTGGTGGCGTCGTGCGGCAGGTCGTTGAGCTCCCTAAAATAAGGTTGAGCTACACGATGGCTGATGCATGCGTGCCGTCAGTTGGGACAGGTCAACTCAAACCTGCTATGGCTCTTTCCTCAAAAGGCCATTCCAGACGTTGCCCTACATTGTTACACTCACATGGTTTTTTACCACAATGTCTGGACTTTAAAAGAGACCTTGACATTTGAGTTTGTTTCGGCTTTTCTTCTCAGAGCTAGTCGTATAGGAAAAGCCGGCGTAAAAGTGTCTGTAACAGATTTAATTCCAGAAATAAATACACCGAGGTACCCTAAAGATACCTTCGATTCCGATGCCTAGTTGGAGAAGAAAAGCTAGGATATAGTTTGTTGTTGAATAAAGCTTAATTTTAGAAATATTCATTATTTACGGAAATTCACAAATCCAAAAATATCTATGGTAACAAGTCCTATGAACGCGATGTTGCGACTTTTGTCATATCATACCCCTCTCGCCGTATGTCTTATTTGTCGGGGAGGGTTGTGAAGTGAGAAGTTTCTTATCCACTCACACAATAATTTTTAAATGTTGCCAGTTCAACCTAGGTATTGTTTACAAGGAAGCACCAAAGTTAATTGATTTATTAAGTACGGAAAATCAAAAGAAAATGACTGAATTGGACTTTCGTTAATATAACATTTGACTCATAACACCATCAGAAAGCCGTGGTTAAAATCTTTCGGGTACCTCAGGCACACGGTATATAATTTATCCACTGTTCTAGAAATAAATGTATTCTCCTTTCCATTTAAATGTACTTAAACCAAAGATTCCCTGACTACACTTAACACACACTTCTGTCTTAACGAAATACTGTAAGACACATTTATCACAAAACAAAGGTTCAAATGTTAACAGTTTACGTAGAACACGCTCTGAGAATGTCGGGGTTGTAATTCTTCAGGGCACATTAACGATGCCGCTAAAAGTTTGTGCCACAAACGCAAACTCTATGGTAAAACTTCTCGAGTCGAGTTCTCGAGTGTCGGGCGAATAACGATTTATCGATCTTGTTTAAAATGTGGGAGAAACGAGGGAATGTGGACTTTGCGGCATTTTTACGGGAACAAGAGTTAGGTGGAAACTTAGGATTGATTCATCAATAGGCCTCCCCTTAGTGACAAAGAGAAAAAGATAGAAATATAGCTAATACGAATTATAATTATAAAATTGAATTACAATATACAAGTTAGTCGGATAGGGTGTACTAATCCGCGGCGCACTTATCACTGATGACTGTTTTAAAGCAAGTGTTCATTTTTTTATTTCCTTGTAAAATAGTATATATTTAAGTTTCTTCAAAAATTCTTCATCCTTGCTTTAGTTACGAATTCAGATAAAAGAGCTTCTAATCCGTCACCCCAAATATGACGTCAAATGTAAACACAGTTGATCATAGTTGAAGATAGATAGACTTCACCGTATTTTTATGAAATCTTTGAACAGCTACTTCTCTCAAACTATTGACTTTTGGAGAAAGTTGTAGAACAAAAGTTATTCATTATTATGGGTTTTTAACACCCTTTCGGATTAGTACCCCTTTTCCGACTAACCTTGTATATTGCAGTTAATACTGGCGCTGCTTGCAAAGGCCATTGGACAATAATTCATTACATTTAAAATTTATTTATTCACCTGATAAACAGAACTGTTACTGGGGAGTTTATTGCGCCGTTTCTTCTTCACAGCATAAACAATTGAAAGCGGTGAAGGGAGGGCTTTTTGTGGGCTGTCCATATATCCACGTTCAAAATGAACTAAGTGATTCTAGTCTATTTTGAATAAATGAGGTTTGAGTTTGATTATTCTAATTTTCTACATACATTCAGATGGTATATTGATGTGATAGTTAGGCTTAAAATTACTATTTAATGAGTAAGAAGGGAAAGCTAGCAAGATAATCGTTTACTAAACCATGCAGATCCGGTCCCTAGTCAACTCTCACTCACGGTAATTTACTCGTATGCAAACATTCACGAGATCATCGGTCCACCTTGTGGGAGGACTATCCACAAGTGGAGTTACCTTACCTGGTGAAGGTCGCAGGAATCCGCTGGATGTGAGAAGCATAGGACCGGTCGATGTGGCGAATACTGGGAATAATGATGATGATGATGTAAACATTTCTTTTGAAACAGTGATCAGCTTTTTTTTTATCTTGTGAATGTCCTCATGGATACTCTTCGCCCTTGAAAGGCGAAGGGTTATCCCGGACTCTTACCGGCTATAAACCTACGGTGTTCCATCTCCTGACCCTTGGCCGGGGTCGCGGGATTCGCAGCTGCATGCACCGCTACCCCAGCAGGCCTCTGTCCGCCAGCCCCTGGCGGATCTCTCCTACTGTGGGGCCTAGCAAGTAGTGATCACCTTGCTGTTTGTTACCTTGTTGGACGACCTGACTTACAATCCAGCCCGCACCTCTGACCTTTTGAACTTCTGTGCAGCTCAGAATTTAATTATAAATTGCGTTAATGATAAAGGAAAACTATCTATCTGCCTAGGCTTGTCCCAACTATGTTGGGGTCAGCTTCCAGTTTAACCAGATGCGGCTGAATACCTGTATTTTACACGGAGCGACTGCCATTAGACCCCCGCAATCCAGTTACTGAGCAATGCCGATATCCTAAGGTTTGATCGGTTGTCAGACTTTCGGGCTTCTGACTACCGACGACTGTCGTAGGTATTCGTATAACAGGGAAAACATAGTGAGGAAATCTACACAGCTTAGAATGCTCTGTAAATTTCTCGATTATGTGTGTAGTCCGCCAACCCACACCATGCCAACGTGGTAGACTGAGACCTAAATCCCTTCTCTTCCTGAGAAGAGGCCTGTGCTAACCAGTGGGATAGTAATGGACAAATTATGCTTATGCTATACCGAAACTAAACAAGTATTTTTATTTTATTTATACACTTCTATGGACTATGGTGGTACATAAGACGGACTTAATGCCATAAGGCATCCTCTAGTGCAGAGCATGCATGGAAGAGGACGAGACGGCAGCCCACGTGCTACTAAACTGCCCTAAGGTCGCCACATACAGGACCAAGTACTTCGGAAACCCAGGTACTCTCCGAGAGATCGTCAAGTACATTAAGGGTGTGCTGGCCTTTTTCGAGGAGTCAGGGTGGATCGAGTGATTGCACTTACCACCCGTCACGCAAAATACGCGTTCAGACGTGGAGTTGCGGACACCAGCCCGTTATACGAATGCCAAGACATTCTCTACCAGTCAATCTTTGGCTTAAAAATAAAATCATCAAAATAAGTACATGGTAAAAAAAATGAATTGACAATTTTGAACTGAATATACTTACTACGAATTCATAAGATAAATATAAATTACATAAAATTCATATATCCAAGTAATAAAATATATAGATATTACAATATAATTATATCAATTACAAAACATTATGAAAATCTAAATGCAATTATGACGAAGACTAAATTAGATGATTAGGAGTGCCTAACTTTATGTTTGAACGACAATTTACTCGGAATTTGAATAAAACCACGTTTTATAATAAGTATTCAATGACTGATCAGCCACTGTAAGCGTGGAAACAACCATTAAATAAAGCTTTTGTAGAATTATTGATGGTTATCAATTTATTAATTTATTTGTAACAATGAATGCTCGTGTTAATTTGGGGATTTAAATTCCCTTTTGTAACAGGCCATTGAATTCATCAATTTTAATCCGGGCTTTACCTTTATTTTATTTATAATTACGTTAATCTTTGTGTTAAATGCAAAATTTAAGGATTCATTGTGTTTAATGAAACAGTAGGATTGGATCGTATCATTTCATAGACCTAAAGGTAGTTAGTTAATAGTTATACTTAATTTATTATAGCATTGGACAAAACAGAGGCGTTTAATACACCCTCATTTCGCCGTTATGTTTAAGTCCAACGTAATAGCATAACCGGGCAAGAATCCGGAATATTCCGATCTGTCCCATTCGGGAGGCCAATCAGGAATAAAAAAAACGATCTGTTTCCCTGTCACCAAGACGAATGGACAGATCGAACGAATTATTTCTGGTCTATCCCCTGCTATTATTTAGGGGGACAAATAGAAATAAAAAGTTTCGATCTATTCCTCTGTTACCGACGAGGGGACAGATCAGGGGGACAGATGTTGCCACTATAACAACAAATACTAAAAAACAGAATAAAATAAATATTTAAGGGGGCTCCCATACAACAAACGTGATTTTTTTGCCGTTGGCGCACTTGGCCGGGTTTTTTTTTTTTTGGGATTAGGTCTTAACCCAACACGGTCGCCTGTTTTATGTATGGAGCGCTTTTTGGCCTTTCTATTCCAAATAAATAAAATAAAAATCCTCTTTATTCTAACATAAATAATAAAAACACATAATTATCATTACATTTGAATACATATTATTATTTTTAGTACTGTTTTATCCTGTTAAAATATTATTATTGACAAGCGCGTATTATTAATTTATTGAAGTCGCGTCTGCGGCGTATTTTTAATCACACCGGATTATTGATAATGATGAATTATATAATGTGTCCGGTCATGGTCTAGCGTTATTCTAGGTACTTACGAGTATATAGCAATTACTATTCTATTACACAAATACACTACACACTAGGGTCCAATCCACTTCCCCGCTATTTGGCAGCCATTTTGCTTTTTTGTTGAGATATTCTCTCTATCTTAAAGTTATGAAAATGTGAACCCATTGTATCGTAATGTAAACGATAGACAATATTATTGCCCTCCGAATAAGCCTACTTTGATCTCAGTAGGACCAAAACTTTGAGAGGTATGACTTTTTGTACACACGTACAGAATATCTCAACAAAAAAATGGAAGTGTATAGTGTATTTGAGTACTAGAATAGTTGTTATATAAGTACTTAGAATATCGCTACTCCCGGACACACAGTATAAATGCTTTAAATAATAGCAAAACATCATCATCATTCTGGCATTTATTCGCTTTCACTGTAAACGGATCTGATGGAGAATTAATTATTATTTAACCTCCTTGTGACACATACAGCCCCGTGTGAGGACGGGCTAGAATATAAAACTTCCTCACCGCATGCTGGGAATGGCCGCTTGTTATAAGACACAACAAAACCCAGCACGCTTGGTGGTAGGATCTATATGGTCCGCCTAGCTAGCTACCACCCTCACATTAAAGTAGTGTTGAGTAGGACATACAAGAGGCGGTACATTTGTCCCGTACATGACGTCAAAATATAAGAGCGGCTCGACATTTAAAAGTGTATTACTTCAACTTTTATGTCGCGGTAGTCGCATTACTCGTTACTCTCGGTAAGTAAACTGTAGGGTGAGACAGAGAGGGAACGAGGCACGTGCTACAATAGCACGTCATTGTCAGTGTCAGTGGACATTACGCGACCGCGACTCGACTCGCCGCAGTAACGTCAAATGCCATATTCGTACTCGTTACTTCAAACGTATCACCGAGCTTCAGTACGCCTCGCCTCATTTGAAGTAGTACATTGTACTGGCTCAGAGCAAAAAAGAGGCTACTCTTACAAATTCTTTTTCAAGTCGTGTCCTACCCAACACCACATTAAAGTGCGGCGCCAAGCAGTTTACTGTGTTCCGTCGTGTGTATGTCAGAGCCAGAGGGGTATTCTGGAATCCCTCAATATCTCTGTTACTTGGATTCGTGTGCTCCATCTTAGACCCTGTCTGCGCACTAGGGTCAAATGCGACCAAGTTAAATAATAAAAAAACCGGCCAAGTGCGAGTGGGAGTCGTGCACGAAGGGTACCGTACCATCACTACATACCTAGTATAAAACAAAGTCGCTTCCCGCTGTCTGTCCCTATGTATGCTTAGATCTTTAAAACTACGCAACGGATTTTGATGCGGTTTTTTTTAATAGACAGAATGATTCAAGAGGAAGGTTTTAAGCTATAAAACATACATGTGCGAAGCCGGGGCGGGTCGCTAGTTATCTATAAATAAAAACGGCAAAAAAATCACGTTTCTTGTATGGGAGTTCCCTTAAATATTTATTTTATTCTGTTTTTTTAGTATTTGTTGTTATGGCGGCAACAGAAATACATTATCTGGGAAAATTTCAACTGTCTAACTATCACGGTTCATGAGATACAGCCTGGTGACAGACGGACAGACGGACGGACAACGGTACGGAACCCTAAAAAAAACCTACAAATCTATCCAATTCGTATGAGGTAAATTAAACGTCAAACAAAATTACAATAATCGTCCAAAAAAAGCTAAATTCGAAACCCACACAAAAATCTGACCGAAATAGTTCATTAGTAACAAATTAATTTAATAAAATGGACTTTTATTGTGGCGTTAATAGTTCAATATAATAATTGACTTATTCGGCTGACCTTACAAATAATAGTGCCGGTATATGACGCCTCGAGTCGTAACTCGTAACAGAGATTTGGCCTTATTTGGCGACACCTACGCAAATTCTACCAGATTTTTTGTTGGTTCAACGTTAGTTTTAGAGTGGATGTGACTTGTTAGAAATGTTTTTTAAAGTTACATATAATTGATGTGGTAGTTATCAACTGCACGGATCATAAGGTTAAGCTGCGCTTGCCGCGGTCGCTCCTTGGATGGGTGACCGTTTGTAACACATCGAGATCTCTCCCTCAGCGCCTCGTAGAGCATGTTAAGCCAACGATGTTGGGAAAAGGATAGGCAGAACGAATGGTTGAGTAGAATATTATTTTAAGCTAGTTTTTATCTAATATTTCTGCTTCGGAAAAGATAAAACGTATTTATAGCTCAAGAGAATGAGTGACGTCAGGAATACACAAGTAGCCATCTATTTTGTCACAAATGGCTGCATGAAATGAGAAAACTAAATTAGGTACCGGTGCGTGTACAAGAAATAGGTTTAATATAATAATAGGAACACATAGTTTAACCTTACAGGTTTTAGATCGCCAAAAAACGCCTTACCCGATTATCGTATGTCTTGAAGTGGTTATGACTAGATATCTACCTGATACCATCCCTTAGTCACCTATTATAACGTCCACAGGATGTAAAGAAGCGGCTTACTCTAAGCTAGGGATTAAATAGTTAATATTCATACAAATAATGCAATAAGGAAACCACAAATGTATTTAATTTTGTATGTATTATTAATCCATACTAAATCATTGTATCACGGCGTGCGCTCGCGCCGCTTGGCGCCACTAAGTCGCGGCCAGATCGCAAACACACCGTTATGCTACGACATAGACACAATATGCAAGCGACAGCGGAAACGGAAGCGGAGATTGATTGCTATGATATTAATCAAGGACACATAGTTAAACTAGGTAGACTAAAAAAATACTTGTTACTTGTTTTTTGTCGACTTGAATGAAAGAAAGTTAGCTTTTAAGATTTAGGATAACTGTCTATAAATCTTGTTAGCCTTATTCACTATGGCTCGAAAAAGGCCTCTAGCGGAGATGTATCAAAGGTTTGTGCTTCAATGTTTTATACTTAAAAAGATTAGATAATATATAAGCTTTGTGCAAGTCGGTTTGAAGAAATCATTCTCATAAAGATTCATAGTTAAATTAGATAGAATGTGCTTTATTGTACAACATAACAATAGTAAAACAGAAACAACGTAATACAAGGGTATAAGTGCTATTTCATCGCTGTTAGTGATATCTTCCAGACAATCTTTGGATGGACTAGGAAGACGTGAAAGATAGATCATGGGGGCAGTCCGTGGTGTACTACTGTACAATTTACTGTAAGAAAATATCTCTATGTAAAGAACAATAGGTACAGCAGTGCCTTTTAATGAGATGTACAAATACACTCTTTTATTAGAAATCATACTTCATATCCTACTTGTAGAAACAAGTTAGCGTATAAAACTATTTAAGTCTTTAAATGGTTTAAATTCAATAATCATTTAAATGCTTTGATATAAATTGGAACAGTGATCGCCCAAGAAGCAGAGTCCTTTGAGGAGGGTATGCTAATCGGACACCAGACGATGAACTACCCCCTATGGTCCAGACTTTACCCATTTAATTGCCTTCCAGATTGGATATAAAATAGGATATATTTAAAGAACCTCCACGAGTAATGATACTACTAATAACATGCGGTTAGCCCCGCTTCTTCTCTCGTGTCAGCACAAAGTACACAAAAATAGCTCATGCTGTGGTGAAAAGATTAGCCAGTCGGCAAGATTGGTAGCGGGGTTGACTGCCCAGAGGGTGCGACGAACGTACTGAAGTATCGTCACTCGTGAAGGCTCTTTTCAACATACATGATTGATAGCCCCGCTATAAAATTACCAGTCAAAGTACCAATACTCCCTCCCAATCACCCGCCAGCAACGCCCTCAACCGAGGTCCGAGTCCCACTAGGGGTCGCCCTTAGTGCTGTTGTTGGTAGTAGTCATGATGTTAGTGTAGTATAATTATTTAGCTTAGGTTAAGTATTTTACTTCCCCCCATTGGCTGGAGACCTTTCAGGTGTTGTTATAACTGTCCGGTTACGTAAAAAAGGTCCACGAGCAGTACAATAGACAAAAAAACCTACAAACTCCAGTCAAATCTAGGTTTTTTCAACACAACACGATTTACCTTGCACAAATTCAACAAAATAACTAGTTCTTCAACATTCATCCGAAGCTGTTCGACAAATATAATAATATCCCGGATAACAAAAGCTTGTCTTGTAAAAACTGCTCTCAAAACTCATTATTGTTAAAAAGTTCCTAACTTGTTCCGTGGACTCGTCCAAAACTTTTCGGCGATGATTTGTTGAATAGTTTTACGTAAGGTTGCCACTTCTAAGAAAATAAGTGGTTGGATTTGAAAAAGTGGTGATATTGGTGAGGTAACGAGGTCTGGGTGTTTTCTAGGGAATTCTAAAATTTCACTATCTCGTAGTCACTCTTAAAAACAGGGTTCTTTCTTTTGGGCCGTAGCCCGCCAGGCACAAGACTCCGCCTGGTTGGAGGATCCTCCCTTTGGTTGGAGGAACACCACACCTCGTTCTGCCGGGGTTGCGGTGCATGCAGCGGCGTATCCCGTGACCCCGGTCAAGGATCAGGAGAAAGAACACCGTGGATTTTTAGCCGGTAAGAGTGCGGCATAACCCTTCGCCTTCCCCAGGCGAAAGATATCCATGAGGATTTTCCAAAGATAAAAAAAGGGTTCTTTCTTTATTGGGTAGGTATAGATGTAGGAACTGATAGTAATATTATGTTTACCTATATAAACAATGACTGGCAAAGTAGCTATAACAACAGGCTGGAATATTATAAGGAATCAGAAGAAAATAAGATGACCATTTAAGCTTTACGTATCTTTCACCTATCAATAAATAATTATATAATTAGTGGTTTTAAAGAAAAAACGAAAATCCTTCTACCACGAGGTGTTTCCAAAGGAGATGTTTCAGAAATATATGGAGCCTGGGCCAGCACCATGTACACTATATGGAAATATAGCTACACAATAAAGTAACCGTTTCTTAATGTTAATCTATACTAATATTATAAAGAGGTAGAATTTGTTTGTTTGTTTGTTTGTTTGTTTGTATGTAGGAGGTAATCTCCGAAACTACTCATCCGATTTCAAAAATTCTTTCACCAATAGGAAGCTACGTTATCCCTGAGTGCTATAGGCTATATTTTAGTGTTAAAAAAAATATATTTTTATTATAAATTAACGCGAGCGAAGCCGCAGGCAAAAGCTAGTATTCTATAATTTTACTTTGTTTAATTGTACATTCAATTTAACTTGGTCAAGGAGAGCAACACAACATATAAATATGGTGGATCGAAATTATGTGAAATGTCATTTTGACAACTGTTGACATGTCATTGACACCATATTGTTTATTTCTTGTGTACTTACATAACCTATATAAGTTGTTTATAGACGAAAATACTTGGATTTCGTTATAATTATAATGAAATAGAACTACAGGTGTTGTACTCGATTGCGTCACACACACATCACGAAACCTAGGACTGTCAAAGTTGTCAAACTGATGTTAATGTCAAACACAACTATCATGGCTACCAGAAAAAAGGGTTAACATAGTAAAAAAACGTCCCCTAATAATAATTCCAGTACAATTGTACTCTTCTTCAAATTAATTTATTTGTATTTTTATGGTAATCCCCTATTTTTTTCCTATTTTTCTATACAAGGTTAGTTTTAGTATATGCGAAACCTGAAACTAGTTTGTTCAGAATCACTAGGAGAATCGATTGACATATTTTTTACACCACATTTTTTTTGTTTTTTTTTTTTTTCATAAATTTCAATTTTGTTTCAGTAGGTTTCTACCCATAACAATTGACGGGAATAGACACCTTGAGGCTTGAAATGGTCCGCTCGGTCAGTTTCCGTGTATTAGACAACTCCTGCATAGCACATCTCAGGCATTTCACACTTTTTTAGCGAACTTAACGCGACATAAACTAAGGTGTAACTTGGAAATTTACTAAAAAAAAACACATATTCAGGCAGTTCTGATGAAAATCTTGTTGGGGTGTCTCGGTTTTCGCATAAAGTAAAAATAACGTTGTATACTGTACATAGTGGTGGCCCAAAATCAAACATCTCCTTTGTGCAATTCCTTCAAACCTCCATCTACCGGTGACACAGATAGACCAGACAGAGGAATTCTACAAAAAAAGTTCTAAAAAACAAGGTGTTCTTTTTCTGATTCATTTTAGCGTCCCATGTTAACTGACTGCACGGAGCGATATCGCACTAGCCGTGCCTGCCAGCTGTGTTGCCGTGATTTTATTCTTGTATGCGTGGCAGCGAAATGTAAGAAAACATAAAAAAGTATATATTTTGCACAAGAAAATGAAGAACTTTTTGTAACTTTATTTAAGCGAAATCCAATTTTATACCAGTAATAAATCATGTGGTTTTAAGAAATTACACGAATTCGTTTACACCATGAGGTATACATAGTTACATAGCTTAAAACACTGTGTAATATATTTTTTTTTTGTTTTGTCTAGTTACAACCCTACTTTCATTTAAGCTCTACAATTCAAAGCAGTGTCTCGTCCAACTGATGTCGATGTATGCTTGAGCAATGCACAAATACTGTCACCCAACTTAGTTTTTATCTCAAAACGTTACAGCAAATATTTAACAGTTTTGTTCGAAAGTTTACGGCATATTTGCACTCTTGAGAAAATACACATTTGAAAATGTCACTTGTGTTATATTTTTTAAATCTATTTGTATTGTGAAAGAGTAGCTCGTGGCTAATTAACAGTCGCGCAGGAGCCCAATTCTACTAACAGAAACGTTTATCAATTGCAACTTAATCGTTTATTCAGACAGTTTTCGTTTACAAAAACTATCAAATTGTATAACAACAAAAACAAAACCAAACATTTTGACAGCTTTCGTAGACGCAAACTGCCTGAATGAACGATTCCGTTACAATTGATAAAAGTTTCTGTTAGTAGAATTGGCCCCCTGATCATATGATTTGCAAGGTTAAGCTACGCTTGCCGCGGTCAGTCTGTGGATGGGTGACCATTCATTACACATCGAGACCCATTCATGCTTCGGAGAGCACATAAAATCGTCGGTAAAAATCTGACAATCGACTTAACCTTACCTTACTTGACTTAACCTTAGGATATCGGCATTGCCTAATATCTGGGTTGCGGAGGTCTGATGGCAGTCACTCCGTGTAAAATACTTACTGGTATTTAGCCGCATCTGGTTAGACTTGAAGCGGAATCCAACAGTTAGGAAAATTACGAAAGAGTACAAATTAATAAAGAACTATCGAGGTATGAATAAGGCTGTAAGAAATTATTTGATATTCATTTACTATTAGGAGCACAGAAATCTAAATATTGACTGTTAAAATATGACGAGATACCTCATTGGTCTAATGGTCGCACTCACCCTTTCGGATTAGTACCCCTTTCCGACTAACATTGTATAATCCTTCTTTCTTTAAAAACATCATCATCATCATCATCTTCCTGCCCTTATCCCATGTTACTTGGGGACGGCGCAACACGTTTTCTTCTTCCATTCTGTTCTGTCAACCGTCATGATATCACTCACTCCGTTTCATATAATTTTTCACACAGTCCATCCATCTTTTCTTTGGCCTCCTTCCTCTCCATCCATCCATATTTATATTCATAACTCTTTTGGTCACATGCGTTTCGTCCCTCCTCTTCACATGCCCATACCAAGACAAACGGTTCCCTTTCGACTTTTCTGTCACTGGCGCTACTTTCAAACTTCCTCTTATATACCTACTTATTCCTGACCTTATCCATTCTGGTCACTCCACACATCCATCTCAACATTCTCATCTCCGTTACGTGTAATCTTTTTTCAGCCGTCTTCTTCACGGCCCAACATTCCGATCCATACAGTACGATAGGTCTTATCGCGGACTTGTAGATTTTCCCATTTAACTTGAGAGGCATCAGTGGGTCGCAAGTTATTCCAGTGACCTGTCGCCATTTCAAAAACATCATTCAAAATAGTTTCAGAAACTCAACCAAACGTATTCCCGGTTACAACTTGATTTTCTCTATACAAAACGAAACAAAATAGAAAATACTATTTGAATATTCCACAAGTTTAGATTAAATTTCAGCAATGCAGAATTTGAATAGGAAAATATAAGTTTTATTTATTTTCTGGGGTCCCTGGTGAATTCAATTGCATGGCTGCGTAGAACGGATTTGTTTCCGATGTGGGTGTAAGGGGGAATACATTCGGATATGCGTCAACTTATAAAATGGGGGTTAGTTTTGTGAAAGAGTCTTGAGGGGAAAGTTTTCTTGTGGTTGCAGAGTTTAAAAGTTTTGCAGAACGTTGATTAATTTTGTTTTGCCGGTCTAGCGTTTTAGAAGTATTTCCTTTCTTGGTTGTTTTACCTATGTTTGTGTGTTTTAGAATAGAATAGAATATACTTTATTGTACACCAAAATTTTAACACAATATCATATACAAGGTTAGTCAGAAAGGGGGTACTAATCCGAAAGGGTGTTAAAGAACACATAATAATGAATAACTTTTGTTCTACAACTTTTCCCAAAACTCAATAGTTTAAGAGAAACAGAAGTTCAAAAATCTCAAAAAAAAAAACTCTAAAATCTATCTATCCCCAGTTATGATCAGCTGTGTTTACATTTTAGGTCATATTTAGGGTCATGAATTAGAAGCACCATTTTCTGAATTTGTAACTAAAGCAGGGATGAAGAATTTTTGAAAAAACTAAAATAAAGATAACTTTTTTTGGAAAAAAAATATATCGAATTTTGAAATTTTAACACTTGCTTTCAAACAGTCATCAGCGATACTATGTATAAGTGGGTTTCGGATTAGTACCCCCTTTCCGACTAACCTTGTATATTGAAGGGTACAATGGCAGTCTTATCGCTGATAGCGATATCTACCAGACAGCCTTTTGATGAACAGAAAGACAATGAATAAGATAGAGGGGATAGTCCATGGTGTACTGCTGCAAAATATATACTACACACAATACATAGACATAATACTTACATTTAAATTATTCACATATATTGTTTTACTGTGTGGAGGGGCTCGTAGCTTAAAACGCATGGATCATACAATTTCCTAGGTTAAGCTGCACTTACCGCAGTCGGTCCGTGGATGGGTGACCGTTCGTTACACATCGAGACCCTTCCGTGCCTCGGAAAGCACTTTAAACTGTCGGTCCCGGGTGTCATACGAGTACCTATGACAGTCGTTACGGGTAGTCAGAAGCCCGGTGTAACCTTAGGATATCGACATTGCCCAGTAACTGGGTTGCGGTCTGATGGCAGTCGCTTCATGTAAAATACTGGTATTCAGCCGCATCTGGTTAGACTGGGAGCTGACCTGAACATGTTTGGGAAAAGGCTAGAGTCGTGTCATCTTAGAGTGAAGCCACACTGTTCCGTGGCGTTGCGTTGCGACGTCGCAGCGCTAGATTTGGACCAATCTATAGATTCCAAATCTAGCGCTGCGACGTCGCAACGCAACGCAACGGAACAGTGTGACTTCACTCTTAGTGGGTATACACGTAGAAAGTGGGTTGCCGGCGCCGATCTGCCAGCGCTTGTCGGTGCTGGTCCGCGCACGCAGGTAGTCTCTATACTGTGTGGCGAACCAGCGCCGACAAGCTCCGAACTTCGCCGACAAGTTCCGCTCTGCTCCGATCAGCTCTACTCGTAGTAAGCCGTCATTTGTTGCTGTGTTTGCGCGAATTTGTATTTGGAACAAGGCGTATTTTTGCTAAAAAATGCCAGCCCCTGCTTCTACCCGCTTCCTTTATGTAGCGGTTACCTGCACGGACCAGTACCGATAAGCGCTGGTAGGTCGGCACTGGTTACATGCTTCCTTTATGTATAGACGCTGTCTACGCTCTATCAGGTGCGACGAGGGTCTGATGAACAGGACAAAAATAAAAATTGTCTTATTTTATGATCACGAAAGAACTGTTCTCTGTATCTCTCAAAACAAAATTGTTGTTGTGCTAAGCTCCCTTGAAATCTGATTATGTACTTAACAAGGTACTATACTTAAGCTTGAAAAAGAAATACTTCTCAAATATTATAAACGTTAAAATATCAAGAAAATTATGATTAACGAACTTCCGCGTCTCAATACTTCTATAATTAGCATTTCTATTATATTTCCAAGGTCGTTAATAAGCCGAAGTTTGCCGCCTACACAGGATTAACAATACAGAAAAATCTATTTAAATAAACTCATTCCTTTTTCCCATGGGGGATGGCAGAAACTTCAGAATGCTACGATCCTTACATACTCCTTTCGCTTTGTCCACTTTCATACATCTTGTCATACACGCACGCTGGTTAAGAGTACTACGCACCTGTCCTTTTTGAAGAACATCATCAATAACATCGATGTAATATGTCCTTCTAGGGCGTTCTCTACTGGCGTTTCCACTGACATCCGCCTTATAAACTTTTGTTAATCGCCGTCCACTTACCTCCGGTTTCTGAATTGAGAATTCTAGGATGAGCAGCATTGTGTTATAAGCCTTGAGTGAGCCTGCATCAGAGATAGCACAAGCGTTTTACCTGATAATGCCGCAGACTCAACACTGATCCCCGTAGCCACCTTTAAGATTGTTATGTAGTTTAATTAATAGTAATAAGGTACAATTGGTTTGATATATGTTGATTCATAAAAAACCCTAAAAAAAGAAAGAAAAGGTTGAGCAGCACTTAAGTAACATTTGAGTACGGAGTTGTAAAAGAAATTATGGATTTTATGGCATTTTTTTGACAACTCCGTGCTCAAATATTACTTATCTCGAATTCTCAAATCAGAAACCGAAGGTTGTTCTCTCAACATGACCAAACCACCAAAGCATACTCCTTTCAATGTTAGTCACTACATCATCTTTTAAACCGCAACTTTGTCTTATCACATCATTCTTCTATAACAATAATTTTACTATTGTATTGTCATTCTATTTCATTGTCAGGCAATAAGCATTTGTTAATAAATAAAATTCTTGAAGTTTTAAACTATCTTGTGTTATGTAGTTTTTACAATCAAATAGCGTCACAGTGTTAGTATCTTTTGAGCCTTTCCCCACCTATGTTGGGATCAGCTTCGAGTCTAACCAGATGCCGTTTCTACTGATGCTAAGCTATGTAGTGGAGCGAGTAAGATGTGCTATGAAAATGCGCCGCTGCAAGGTAGCTGTGCGAGGAAGATGCACAGGTCGAGCTATGCGACGTATCGAAAATAGGGAAGGCATCTGCACATAGCTACACTACTCGCGACCATCCATAACACGCATCCATAGCACGCATCCACAGCACACATCCTTCCACATAAAAACGTAGCTCAGTTGAATCAGTTTCCACCAGTGCTATGCTATGTGAACCAATGAATATGATTGGTGGATATCAAACGCATCCACAGCAACGTTTCGTAGCACATCTGTGATGCAAAGGCACCCTTTTACACGGAGCGACTGCCATCAAACCTCCGCAACCCAGTTACTGGGCAATGCCGATATCCTAAGCTTAGACCGGTTGTCAAACTTTCGGGCTTCTGACTACCCGTAACGACTGTCAAAGGTATTGGTATGACACCCGGGACCCCGACGGTTTAACGTCCTCTCCGAGGCACGGAAGGGTCTCGATGTGTAACGAATGCTCACCCATCTAAGGACTGACAGCGGCAAGACCATATGATCCACGCTGTTGATATTATTAGACTCGAGCACCTCAAACGATACGATAGTGTGGAAGTAATAGAGCAAAAACGTGTCTACAAGGAAAACCAAACTCAAATTTTTTACTCTTTTGAACTTATACCATAAGGTATAACGGGCTGGTGTCCGCAACTCCACGTTTGATGGGTGGTAAGTATAGTTACTCGATCCACACTAACTCCTCGAAAAAGGCCAGCACACCCTTGATGTTGCTGGTAATCTCTCGGAGAGTACCAAGGTTTCCGAAGTACTTGGCCCTGTATTTGGCGACCTCAGGGCAGTTTAGTTTAGTTTAGTTTAGTAGCACGTGGGCTGCCGTCTCGTCCTCCTCCATGCATGCTCTGCACAGTGGGCTGTCTGTAACTCCATAAAAGTACAACTTATACTATAAAAGTCCCATATGTCCAGACTAAAGCCAAAGTTTTTACTAAAGGTTGCTCAACATAATACTTATCCCAACAAAAACGGACTACTTCGTCAAAGGGTTCCAAGTTCCAACACATTATGAAATCTTATTTAGGTTATTTTTTGTTAGGCTTACCTATACCCGGCTCTAGTGCCAAAAACGACTTGGTTGGATTCTAGGACCAAGCAAACTACTTTGAAAAAATCCATGAATTTTACTTACTTCACTATCACTACATGGTCTATAACAAAGTCGCTTCCCGCTGTCTGTCTGTCCCTATGTATGCTTAGATCTTTAAAACTACGCAACGAATTTTGATGCGGTTTTTTTTAATAGATAGAGTGATTCAAGAGGAAGGTTTTAAGCTATAAAACGTACACGTGCAAAGTCGGGGCGGGTCGCTAGTTTAATAATAAAATTAAGTTTTGATACACGAGGTTATGTGAGATGTTGATTCAGCAGTCATTGTACCGATTGTAGTTATGGCCAATGGCTTAATAGCTAAGAGCCTCGACGAATATCTCATGAGGCTCTCGTTGGGCGGTTGGATCAAGAGCCAGATGAATGAAATTCAAGTCTTTGGTAAAGCATGTCTTAATGTCAAGAGCATATTACAATACTCGTATAAACCAGTACATTGAAGATAAAAATGTCTGGAATACGATTCCCAACTGCACACTGCGACCCACTGGCACTCCTTAATTGACTGTTTAATCCTTCATTCGTAGGTACTTAAATTTTTAACATTTAACTGTAGGTATCTTTTTTTTACCTACTCATTATATATTGTATTATAATTTTATATATCTTTTATTCTTTGATTCTGATATAGGTAGTATCAGTTTTCTTTTTAGTAATGCCCATGGCATCAATCTATTTACAATTCTAATAATTACAAAATGTAAAATGTGAGTATCATGTAGCCATTATTGTCATGCTTAGTGTGATTTTTTTTTTGTATTCCTGCATAAACCTGACCGTTGTCTGGCAGTTGAGTCTGTCATGCTCACTAAAATGTCCTGCTGACGGTAGCGTTGTGTATTGGGTTGTTAAGTTCCCTACAATATAGGCTGAGTTAAGCGATGCTGATGCGCTCGTCATGCTCGTGAACGGGTGCTGTCTGTCGGGACTGGTCAGCTCTTACATGCTATGGCAACATTAAGGCAATTTCTCATTTTTATTCTTGTACTACTGACATTGACCTACATTATTCTCACATTAACTGTAGTAATAATAATGTATTGGCTATTGGGGCGTAATAGCGGGGAAACCCACTCCGGGTCTTTTAGACCCGCGACGGCGAAACCGGGGCCACACCTCTCTACACCCTTAGTCACTCACACGTTTGTTGCCCCTTTCGCCTATGTAAATGACACAACAATATAATCGTTCAGGGGTGATTCTATCATTACAGTTTTAGCTAATATCGGTATGTCAGGATTGCGAGCAAGGTAAGCACAGTAAATAAAACCAACATAGACTCTCCACCACTGAGAGTACTTGTATTTGGGTTAATATTAGTAACATTAACTAGATCACAGTATATTACTTTACACAATTATTACAAGATCATAAAATAAGGACAAGCTAATCAGATATAAAAGGTCAGACTTCGTCAGCTGATCAACACGGAATGCTCTCGCTTCGTCGAATGACCACCGCCTTTATAACCTCGGGTGGGCCGATCCATATCGACGACTACCCTCTCTTGTCAACATTGCCCAGTGCTACCCGCTACCGATAACACGGCCCTCCTGCAAAACACACGTCCTCGTGTGTTGGTGGTTGGTGGTTGACGCACCATCAACCCCATCGTCAAGATTGTGCATCAAGGCCTAACTTCAGTGACACCTTCGGACCTTAAACAGAAACAAATAATACAGTACACATCTCGGCCACACCTGATCACTCATCTTTGACCTCGTCATGTTACTCATGTCTTTGACCAAAGTAAAATGAAAAGCATCCAAAGAATGTTTGAATCGATTAGAGCTTGTTATCCCATCGACGGCCAACAAGCTCATCACCCATGACTTAAACTAGTTGATATTCATTCAGTATCAACCTAGTTCTATATTCGTTCATAACTTCTCGTATCAAACTTACTTACTTACAAACATCCACACATTAGATTTCAACATTTTCACAATAAAATACTATCTCAGATGCCTATTAGACAGTTCTACTTTGGTTAAACATCAAATTTTAGTTATTCAATAAATCATAATAGGTACATAAACACACAATCTCATTATACACAAATTCATAAAATCATTTAAATACATTTACAATATTTTTCAGGGCTAAATATCTCATTATGGTTTTTCACAAATTCATAATACATAAACACTTAAAATATTTCTTGGTTAAATATTTCAACGATTCACAAAGCCATAATACATACCTAAACACTTAAAATATTTCATTCGTAAAAATCTCATACCTAATTATTCACAAAATCACAACATAATATCTCAATAATTTACAAACTCATAGTACATTTAACACTTAAAATATTCCATGATTATATATCTCAATTATTCACAATTCATTGTACCAGCATATAAACACTTCAAACTCATAGTACGTTAAACACTTAAAATATTTCAAGATTAAATATCTCATTATTCATAAACTCATAGTACATAACAACGATTAAAATAATTCACGATTCATTATCTCATTATTATTCACAAAATCCTACATTCTTAAATATCTCAATTCTTCACAAAATCAGAAAACAAACATCCTAAATGTTTCATGGTTAAATATCTTTAAATCTTTAATCATTATTCACAGTATCATAGTACATAATTATAAACACTTAAAATATTATCTCAGTTATTCCCAAAATCATAATACTTAAATTAATAACCTTTAAAACTTTTCATGATCAAAATAATATCTCAATTATTCACAAACTCTTATTACAAAACTGACATGATGTTTTAAACATAACATTTCTATATTGCGCTAATAATCCAACTTTTTTACAACAATACAATACATATTAAACACATCTTTAACGAAAATAAGTCAAATTATTTTTTATTTAAAATAAATTTGACAAATTAATCTTTAACGGAAGTCATCATAGTAATTATCATCAATAATAAATACAATTTCCTGTTTTCGTCTACAAAAAATACATTTTAAACCATAAGTAATAATAACAAACTACTTTTTAATTTCAATAAACTATTTTGTACCATTCTACAACAAGAATTATAACAAAACCAATCAAAACAAATATCAATATTTTCAAAACTTTTTCAAAACATTAATTCAAAACAGAATCTCATTTTCACTGCATTTTCATTTATCAATTAATAGCATCACCCGCCTTGGATTTAGCCAACTCATTTGGCATCACCCGCCTGGGATCCTGCTTTATCAACATGGCATCACCCGCCTTGGATCTAGCCATATCATGGCATATCCCGCCTTGGTTCCAGCCCTATAACAATTGCTTCGCCACGTTAGAGTTTCAGTTTTCCCCAGGCGAAGCCTTTGGCCAACCCCGGCTGGCCAAACCGGGCGGTGCCAAAGATCAACCCTGGTTGCATCTCACCACAAACTCTAATACGACTTGCAATGTATTTTCCTACACGAATAAATACAGATGCCGTATTTATTTTCCACGAATAAATACAGATACCATCATATTTATTTTATACGAATAAACACAGATATCATCTCATTTATTTTACACGAATAAATACAGATAACATCTCTTTTATTTTACATGAATAAGCAAAGATATCATTTAATATTTATTTTACACGAATAAATACAGATACCATCATATTTATTTTATACGAATAAACACAGATATCATCTTATTTATTTTACACGAATAAATACAGATAACATCTCTTTTATTTTACATGAATAAGCAAAGATATCATTTAATATTTATTTTACACGAATAAATAACCACTCATATTATATTTCCTTTATCAAACTTCCTTCACACATAATAAAATGGTTGTGACTCACCGGATTTATCACATTTTCTCGTTCTCACATTTCTCACCATTGTAATATCAGTCGAAATCAAGTTTTTGTCAGTCCGTCTACAGGGGATTTTACTAAAAAATATTTACATGTGGGTATACAATCATAATGTGGACTGGTTTTTTTTCTTGTTCCACTTCTGATGTAAATGACACAACAATATAATCGTTCAGGGGTGATTCTATCATTACAGTTTTAGCTAATATCGGTATGTCAGGATTGCGAGCAAGGTAAACACAGTAAATAAAACCAACATAGACTCTCCACCACTGAGAGTACTTGTATTTGGGTTAATATTAGTAACATTAACTAGATCACAGTATATTACTTTACACAATTATTACAAGATCATAAAATAAGGACAAGCTAATCAGATATAAAAGGTCAGACTTCGTCAGCTGATCAACACGGAATGCTCTCGCTTCGTCGAATGACCACCGCCTTTATAACCTCGGGTGGGCCGATCCATATCGACGACTACCCTCTCTTGTCAACATTGCCCAGTGCTACCCGCTACCGATAACACCTATGTACTGGCGGCTTTTCAGGGGGCCCAGCTAGTGAGCTGGCGAGTCACCGTCTGCCAACACTTCAATTTTAAATGTTGAAAGGCAGACGCCGTTTTCTTCCGGCAATAGAAGTTATCTAGTCCACCTAACACTCCTTCCCATAGACCAGATATTTTTCACCATATTTTACAATAGTCTTGCACCCACCTGGGACGGTCCATGACTGTACTCCAATAGTGCAGCCGTGGATAGTCCCCGGTTGGTGCCCCACCCCATTTTAGATTAAAGTTCTCAAAGGGGCCTCTGCGCGTTGGACCTGTGTCCCCGTGTATGCCTTCCAAAGGACCGGACATCTTCCGCACGGAAGATGAGCCGTGACTGCAGAGAGATGTATTGGAATATATTATAGAGTCTATATACACTTCTCATCAAAAAAATCTAAACACTTCCGAAATTATATTTCTGGCAACAATTAAACAAGAAAAGACCATTAATTCATTATAGAAAAAAGATAATTTAATAGACGGAAGTTTGGCCTTTACAATGGTGTACGAAACTTCCAAATTTAAATTTGTTTTTATTGATTTTTTATCCAATAAATGAATGGAACATTGTTTTGATACAAATAGGTGTTTAGAGTTGGAGTACATTTATCGTGCTACAAACGCAAAATAACGCGTTACTTTAAAACTTTCCGTTTGTAATTTGTTGATTAGGCTCTGTGACGACTGATAAAAAGTTTTTTTTTCGAACACACTTGAATACTTCGCCCGCTGCAGCCGCCCAAGTAGTGACATTGCTGTATTCTGGGATTAGTCGGCGTATTGTGGCTGCAAGATTGCATCTAGGCCTCTCATCTGTTCATAGAGTGTACCAACGCCATCAGGAGACTGGTTCATTTAGGCGCCATCCAGGATCTGGTAGGAATCGGGTCACTTCTGAGTTAGACGACCGGTTTATTGAAACCGTTTGTTTGCGAAATCGACGCCTTCGCGCTTTTCAATTGCAGCAGCAGCTCCGTGTTGTTTGAAGGGTGACTGTAAGTGGCTCTGCGATTTGAAGAAGATTGAAGGAACGTAGACTGGTACCACACAAGTCAGCTAATGGGCGGATATTAACAACAGACCATCGAAGAGCGCACCTTAACTTTGCACGTTAGCACTTAAGTTATTCAAACCTACAAATGAGCAAGGTTCTTTTTTCTGACGAGAGTAAAATTATGGAACATTAACATAAGGAATTAGAAACCTTATACTACCCACTATTAAATGGCATTTAGTATTTATTTATGTAAGAAAAAAATGTTTTTCTAATAATCCATTCATAACAAAAACTTGCGAGGTGTTTCGAATTTTTTGATGAGCTCTTTGTATAAATGAATAAAGGAAAAATAAATCTCCTTTGAGTTATTTATCATCTTCATTATTAAATTATGACGTATTTTTTACAATCCGGACAAATTCATTCACAAGAAACTCTACTACTCCTAAAATATCTTGTTTCTAAATTACCTACTTGAATTTATTTTCACCTGTAATTAGTTATTGAATCAAACACAAGGAAATATTAACTTCCGGACATTCTGATTACATGCACACACAAGGAACTTAGCCAAGAACTGCACCGAAATTCTAATAAGAGTCCCAAGGTCGACTTTGCCAGATAATTCGAAGTTTCCACCACCAATCTTATTAGACCTGTCCAACCTTCTAGATATCTTAAAAACACACAACTATTTTCTCAAATGCTCAAAGGAAACTAATTCATACATTAGAGAAAGCAATATTTTGCCACACGATATTCATCCTTATTTTTAGCCAGCTAAGGGTGGTTTTATTTTCAGTACCAGTAATATATGAATCGAGTTTCATTCATTACCTGTTATGACGTAGACTGATGAAAAATGATGTCGTCCTAAACCTTACTTGGATGATGAAAAGAACAGTTTATGCGAGATGTAACCATGAAATGAATGGGGTGACATTTTTCTAACAGGGGAGTGTTATAAGTTTTTGTACCATGAAAAAATGGCGGCTGGATGAATGAAAATTTTGTTTTATTTGATAGCTTTTTACCCGACTGCGTTAGCAAAGGCAGGGTTATGGTTTTTAAAGTGACATCATTTTAAATGAAAGTGAGTTTTAAGTGAAGTTTTTCTCTTTTTTCTTGTCCTTGCGGACCATTTTTACGTAACCGGGTAGATATTGGCGAGACCTGAAAGGTCTTCAGTCAATGGAGGGAAGTTAAATACTTAATCTAAGCTTGTTAAGCATCAACATCTTTTGACTACTAGCAACAACAGCTCTAAGGCTGAGTAGGACTCGGTCCTCGGCTTACGGCGGTCGGTGGTGACCTCTCGCTTCCAGCCGTGGTTCTGTCCATGATCGGGAGCGAGAGTGCCTGGGAAGCCGTCGCCTCCTTTTGCGAGGTGGTGATGGCGACCAAGGAGGGAACGGAGAGGGAGAGAGAAGCAACGGTCACTCTCCCTTCCCGCGCCAGACGCACCGGGCGCCGCCGGAGGGCGCGCGACTATCTCCGACCACCCTAGTGTGTGGCCTGCGGGCGACGGGTTAGGGGACCCGTCGTCCGACCAGTAACAGGCCCGAGAAGTCGGCGCGCATGTGTTTCGTGCGCGCCTCTCAGAAGGACGTGGGGCAAGGCCCCACAGAATGGAGAGGTCCGCCAAGGGCTGGCGGACCGATGCTTGCCGGGGTTGTGGTGCATGCAGCTGCGAATCCCGCGACCCCAGCCAAGGGTCAGGAGAAGGAACACCGTGGGTTTTTAGCCGGTAAGAGTCCGGCATAACCCTTCGCCTTCCCCGGGCGAAGGGTATCCATAAGTATTATACTACGATAAAAAAGGGAGCGAGCTTAATTAGGGCTGAATTATCGGTCTGAAAATTTGAAGAATATGCAATAGTGTTTATGAGATGTGATATGGGATGCCTTTCTAAGAACAAAACACTCTAACATGTCCTCAGGGTGCTTCTTTAAAGGAACAGGAACAAAACGTAACCAAGAATGAAATCGTGGCCTAAATTGCTAGATCTATACAATGTGGGGATGACGTGATGACATTTAATGATACTACTATGATGCGTTCTACGATTGTACACAGTACATTCCAATGACATTAACGACATCTCTAAAAATGACATCAGAGAATCCTACAGCGTGCTATCAAAATTTAACACGTAGATACACAGTACATAGTGAACAGGGTGTAAATGAATTTGTGTAATTCCTTCAAACCGAGTGATTTACTAATACTTCTTTCTTAAGTCTGCTTTCTCATAACTATTCTAAGACATCACTGTACCCACTCAAATTGTTAAAGATATGGATTTTAAAAGAGTAACCATGGAGTTTCTTACCGGCTCTTCTCCATAGGAAACGACTAATTGGAACCGTGCACCTAAATTCGACTTTTCATAAGCGCCTGAAATGGTTTATGTGAAATAAAAACTTTTGATTTTTGACTGATACACAGATTGACCCTAAATGGGTATTTTTTTCAGAATCAACAATAACAAATTTTGTGTGTTCTGTTTCAGAGTCATGTTAACGCCTTGATTTAACTGACTGCGTGGAGCGATATCGCGATAGTCGAGCCCGCAGCGTTTTTTTATTCTCTCTAATTTACAGGAGGTGCACTTGAAAGCCACAATCATAAAAGAAAAATTGAATTTGACATTAATTTACCTGATATGACGTAAATGCCTAATTTTGAATACCTACCTATAATTATATACCTTGGGCACGAGGTAACCGAATGATTTTAACCACGTTTTTCTGATGGTATTACGAGTATGAGTCAAATGTTATATCAACAAAAGTCCAATTCAGTTTTTTTTTTGTTTTTCTTTACTTAATCAATCAATTAACTTTAGTACTTCCTTGTAAACAATACCTTAGGTTGAACTGGTAACATTTACAAATTATCGTGTGAGTGGATGAGAAATTTCTCACTCCACAACTCTCCCCGACAAATAAGACATACGGCGAGAGGGGTATGGTATGACAAAAGTCGCAACGCCGCGTTCATAAGACTTGTTACCATAGATATTTTTCGATTTATGAATTTCCGTAAATTATGAATATTTCGAAAATTAAGCTATAATCAACAAACTATATCTTAGCTTTACTTCTCTAATTAGGCATCGGAATCAAAGGTTTCTTTCAGGTACCTCGAGCCCACGGTGTACAGATGCACTTATTACTTAATTGTAGATGTAGATGTACCTCCCTGAAAAAAAAACCCTGGCGGACCCCTTGATTTTAATGCATAACTATACCTATTCTGCACGAGTCCCTTAAGGGTCCTCTCGGAAAAAAAGCGTGCAGATGAATCAACTTTTCGTCGGCATTTACAGATAAAATATATCTGAAAAAATAGGTAGTAATCTACAGGATATGATACGTAACTTGAACTTGCCAGAGTTTTTCTATCGGCATCACATAATAAGAAAAAAAACACCAAATCACCTCCAAATCGTTAAGATGAAACCATTTTACTCCTACATTTTTTATCAAAAGACTATAAAAAAATATCTTCTGCTTTGCAATACAAAGGGCAATAACTTGGACTTGTTACTTTTTTTAAATATGTATTAGTTTCATTTTATTAAATTAAAAAAGCGTCAAATTACAGATTGCGTCTATGTCACACTCGCACTCGTCCCTCTTTCTCTCGTCGACTCGTCGTAAGTTAGTACGGTACCAAATGCTCAAGGTCGTTGGCGTGAATACAAGCCTTAAAAGTTAAAGCCACACTATCTTATAAGCCTACATATATTATTTCTAAGTCCCCAAGTTTCCAGGCTCTATATTGATGAAAGCGGGCCTACCTGACAAATACATGATTAAAGTTGGCGCCCCGACCTTCGATGAGCCTCACCTTCATTTATCACGCGGTAAACGTCAATACCAGCGTTGTCATTAAAGTTATATCGAGTATTTTTAGGTCGAGAAGTGAAAAATGAGTATGATAATTGGCCTGTTTTAAGTAGATAGGTATCGATATGCCTATCGATTTGAAAATATACAGGTAACTGGAGATTCGACGTCTTTGAAAGGGGTTGTACTATTGTCAACAAATAAACCCCCATCCACGGGGATATCGAAATATAGATAGATAGATATAGATATATCGGGGTATTAAGTTTTTTTTTAACCGACTTCAAAAAGTAGGAGGTTCTCAATTCGATTGTATTTTTTTTTTTTTTTTTTTTATGTTTGTTACCTCAAAGCTCCGTCATTTATGAACCGATGCGAAAAATTCGTGTTCTGTTTGAGAGGGTATTACTTCCCGTTTGGTCCCATACCAATTTTATCGAAATTGATTCAGCGCTTTTTGTAAAAATCAACAAAAACTAAAAAAATATACACCAATCGTACATAGACGATGTTCTAGTTGTAGTAGTGGTCCGAGAATTTGTACACTATTGTAATTGTGATTTGTGGCACTAAAAAGTATCTATTAAATAAAATAACTTTAAAAAAAGTAAAAACCGACTTCAAAAAAAAACTAAATGGAGTAAAATAGTTATCATATAATAAAATTATCAGTTTCAGAAGTCGGTGTAATTCCACGCAGAAACAAATTGAATGCACCAACTTATGAAACTGATAATTTTATTGTATGATAATTATTTTACTCCGTTTAGTTTTTTTTTTCAAGTCGGTTTTTACTTTTTTTTTAAGTTATTTTTAATTTATGTCTTTTTTTCGATAAGAAGTAAAAAAACAACGTAAATCCCCGTTTTCTCGGAAACCGCTCATTTCCGACCCAAAGTTGATGGGGTTAATTTGTTGCCAATGATCTCAAGTAATAATCCTCTTCAAGGAATAGGACGAATTTCCAGTCATCCTGTTGATAGACTGTTTTCTGTTTTTCAACCATGTTTTTTAGGGTTCCGTACCGTAAGTCGTAGGATCTAATGGAACCCTATAGTTGTGGCAACGCGGCAACGTTGTCCGTCCGTCCTTTTGTCTGTCAGTCAAACTAACTTCTAAACAAAATAGAATAGACTTGGAATTTGCACACAACGTAAATCCTTGCACCAAAGACGAAAATTATATTTAAACTTACTTACTCGTAATTCTTATTTGAAAGATGCAACCATACATATTAACAAATAGGGTTAAGGATTCCGTACCAAAATGGTAAAAAAGGAATCCTTTTAGTGCGATTCCGTCCGTCCGTTCGTCCTTCCATCTGTCTGCCATTATATATATACATAGCTGTATAATATAGTTTTTTTTTAACATCGCCCTACGTTGCCCGACTTCGCCCGACATCTCTAGCGACACGTGTCGCGGGACAATTGTCCCCTATTGAAAATGAGGCTCACCTGCAGCGTCACTCACTACAACTTGATCGTGAACTTGAAATTACGTGAACTATCCTACTGCTCAAAGGAAGACATAGAAAGAAACACATAAGACAATAAAATAAAACAGTAATGCAAAAACCACGCACTTCCTCGAAAGATTGACAAATTAATCCCGAACATAATCGGAGAAATATGTTGTTTACTATTGTTTATAACAATTGTTATTGTTTTGCTTTGGACGGTTAAACAGTGTGCAGATAATATGTGGTTATATATAAAGTGGTATGATAATAACGCTGTTAGTTGGTGCGATGTGTGCCGGTTGAATAGTTTGTTAAATTGTGTTGAAATTATCGGAATATTTTAAACAGGAAAGGTATCGTATTATTAATAATTTGTTCTTGTTTTCCTGTGGTATTCGCCACAGGAAACACCTTATTGACATGTGCTTATACTAATACTAATGCAAGTGCAGACACAGAACTTCATAGCAGAGAAGTATAGTCTTAAAAAATTGTTATAGGCTGTTAGAAAATTAACTCTGAGAATTTTGTGGGTTTACTAGGTATCAGAAATTGAACTACTTGTTCAACTTTTACTTACGAATGTTGTACAATTTCCCATACTGAGTAACCCTACAAAATTTTAACAGTTAATTTTTAACAACCTGTATTGAGGAATGGAAATTAAGATTGCACTAGATTCAAAACTTTTTTTTGACAGTTTACAAACTATGAATTCCTCTTCATTGAAGTTCTCTGTTTAAATTACATACTCTTAATTGGACTCTTGGCAAGAACAATTCTTTCTTCCTGTGTGGGTATCATAAAAGGCGACTAATTGAAGAGAATGGGCATCATTTATTTATTTATTTATATATAGATACATGCACAATATTACAGTTTTAACCAAAGCAGTTAAATTAAGTATCTATACTTAAGAACAAACAAAAAAATAAATAATTACAAACACGTAACAGCAAAAAAGAAATAAAATAAAGATAAAGATAATTTATTTGTGAAAACATGAGTGTACAGTACAAATTAGATTTGCAATGTAAGATGTTGGGTTTTTGTATATCGACCTAACATGTTTTGCCACATTATGGCGTACAAATTAAAGTAAAGCTTACAAAGCTTACTAAAAAAGAGAAAGGTTGCTACATAATTGCTAATTAAAATTGAGCTACATAATTGCAAAATAGAACTAGGTACATCGAGTGAGCTACAGAAATATTTGGCCAGAAACAAAAACTAAATGTCACAATCGTATTATTATCACTTAAAATCGCAATCATTCAAAAATTCAGTCAAACTATAATAACATTTGTCGGTCAGGTTTTTTTTTAGCTGTTGTTTAAAATGTATTATGTGTAATTGTTTAACCGATTTCGGTATTTTGTTAAAAATTATTGGTGCCAAACATAAAATACTTTTGTGCATTAGTGCCGTGCTCGATTTCACTATGCATAGTCTGTTATTATCCCTACCTAAAATAAAAAAAACATTATTATTAGTAAAGAAATTAACTTTACTCATAGCAAACACCCTATTTAGTTAATTTTCTATGACAATAAGTATTTTATTTTGTACCTACAGAGTGTCATATTCGCAATGGCGAAAAAACTCTTTAAATAAAGATTTAAAAAAAAAAAAAAAAAAAACTTTACTCATCTTTCATTAATCTTCTCACAAAATCTTAAACATTCACGACACACATCTATCCATCTCGAGGCAAACAAATCACACTCTGGTGCTGACTGACGGTTGTGGTTCGATTACGTTTGGCAGCAATTTATTTTAGGAGAATTGGGCCCCTGATGTCAGAAGAGTATTTAACATTGTAAGAGCACGAACGAGTGGTGAATTGGCATGCGACACTGTACGTGCTGTTGGTACGGTCAAAAACCGGTGTCGTCGCGGTCTGAGTTGCCATCACAGATCATTACCACCTTGTTCTATGTGGTGGTGATGCCAATATTCTCCTTGGAGGTCCATGATACCTTGGAAACCGATCCAAGTAGAAGTAGTAGAGCTGCTTGTGCAAGAGTTAGTCCGGGGAAGTACTACCATCGTACATTTCTGCCGCCAAGCAGTATTGCGATCTTCCAGTTTGAAGGGTGTGTTTAAAGGGGTGCTGGTGAAATTACAGGCACATGAGACTGTCCAACTTTGTCTCTTAGTTTGGCCACGCATTAGCAATCCTATTGATGTTGTTGGTGTATAATAAAATATTTCAGTTGGGTCGTCGGCTTGTTTGCCAAACTAACACATTAAAAAGTTTTTTTGGTGAAATTAAGTTACTTACGGCTGTACTCTGACCTTTTGGGACTTAATTTAACATTTTAGCCCTAGAACTTAGTGTCACTAAAAAAGTTTCTGAGATCAATTGGCTTCCAATGTATCCAAATATTTTAGAGCTACTATGAATAGAGGTCTTATAGATATGTAGAGGAATATCTTACCCTATATAGGATAAAGCAAAGAATCCCTCAGGTCAGGTCGATTCATAGACAATTGCAACCAGCCGGGCTATCTTAGCTAGCTAGCTGGAGTGCTAGTGAGCTGCTGTTCCGCAAACGATGGGACACTTAACATCATGTGCTTCGTGCTTTGACGCCTGCACGTTAGAGGAACTTACAGACGCTACTGACAATCCAATACTCGTAGCTGAGTTTGTCGTTCACAATTTAGATTGCCATCGACATGCTAAGTAGAACGGTGAAAAAAGCATTATGGAGAAACACGAGCGTTAAATTTTGAACGCGTAAGCTTCTACAGGGGAAATTAAGTACGTATGGGTATAATTGAAATTGTAAGACTAAGTATCTACCTTTGCTTTACCTTTGAAGATATTAAAGAAAAGATCATGTAATCGGGTTACGTTACGCTTTGTTTAGCGGCCATGTGTTAACAAATAAAACTCCGGAGTTTTCAGATTGAATGAAACCCGAACTGATTTTTCGAAGGGTTAATATTGGGGTAATTAATAATAATAATTATAATATCCTACTATGTTACAAATCCTACAAAATAAAAGAATCAATTTTGCTCAAAAAACTGTATGAAACATCTGTTCTTTTTTTCACGATTTCAGTGTTGGTCCCATAGTAAAAATTGTACAGAATTATGATGTTTTCAGCTGTGAGGCGACTAATGAGTCTCGGTGTATAAGAGGTGTTATTAAATAACGCTAAACCTCAGACACCAGACACCTCAACAGATTTTTATTCTAATCAATTGACCCAGCTATATTTATTTATTTGTATCAATGATTGTAGAAGACATTTGTATTTTTTGTTGATCCGAAATTTCTGCTTCGAATCTCCCGGTTTTTTTTTAGTTTGTACGGCTACCCCTCCTCGTCCCTCTGACTGCCCCTTACTTACCTATCTATTGAACTTTAGTCTAGATAAATGGTGCGCCTAGTTTGTATGAATTGAGAAATTACTATAATTAATAACTATTTTTTATTGATCTATGAGCCTCATCGATCTTCAAATGTCACTTAATAAACCCTTCTAGTCGCAAGAGTTTAAAAAAATACTTATAACGACTGTTTTATATTATTTAGGATTTATAACTACCTACCATAGGCACAACAACGTAAAAATATATTAGTAAAAATGTAAGTCTGCCACCTTGCAGCGGAAAGCAAAAGGGTTACCTAACATGGGGATGTTTTGTGATAAACAAAAATATTATTATAAAACTGAACAAACATCATTATCCGAGAATAATTTCTAAGAAATTGATAGTAACAATCTTCAAGTAAACAACTAAACAATTCTAATAAACGATTAAGTATTTTCTTACAAAGAAAACAAGAATGAAGATAAATTTTCTTAGCCAGCCCACGTGTTTCTACGTTTCCGTGATAGATATTGTATAATGGGACTAATTTTAATAACAAAAACGTTGATCAATTGCAACCGAATTGAAGTCGAACCGTTCATTCAGACAGTTTTCGTTTACAATTGTTTGATAACAAAAACAAAACCAACAAACAACACGGGTGGAATGTGCTTTCGGAAAAATGGGGTATTGAATTTTAAATGTTCTGACTTTGACATAAGTATTATTGCCAGATGGCCTTAGCAGTCAGTGACACCATGAACTTCAAAAACTATACACGGTGGTAATTTGAGATGGGGTATGAAGGGCAACGAAAGGGTTCGAAATAATTTCAAAAATTATGGCCCGTCTCCTATCAATATTTTCCTGTAGCGACAGCGATTAAGGTGCTCTTGTAACTAACCCATCTCAAATATTTTTTTGTTATTTCTGACGTTTCTAGTACTCAAACCTCAGTAGGTCCGGAAAAGTATTTTGATCCTTATGGGAAAACTCTCCCTCTCTCACTGAAGAGAAAACTCATGGACATGTGCATTCTTCCTACCCTCACCTATGGAGCGCAGACATGGTCACTAACCAATCGTCAAAAGTCCGCACTCGGGGTCTGTCAACGAGCAATGGAGCGCAGTATCCTTGGAGTTAAACTTACTGATCGTATAAGGAACTCGATACTGCGTTCTAAAACTCAAATTACCGATGTAGGTCACACGGCTGCCAAGCTAAAATGGAACTGGGCTGGTCACATCTGTCGCATGCCGGAGGAGCTATGGGCTAGAGTAACCACACAATGGGTCCCAAACAGCAGCAAACGACAACGCGGCAGGCCCAGAACGAGATGGCGGGACGAACTCGACTCTTTCCACAAGGATTGGCGCATAACAGCACTGGATAGGGATAAATGGAAGGAGGGAAGGGAGGCCTTTGCCCTGCAGCGGGACAGAAATGGCTGATAATAATAATAATAAATAATGGGAAAAGGGATCGATTGGCATCATAAAAACGTTTTGTGAAAACAACCCTTTTTCTCGCTGACTGTACTTTTTTTTCAAAATCTGTGAATGCCGTTTGAAATTATCCCAAACGTTAGGGGTGGTCTTCTAAGAACGTTTTCCTGTAGCTACAATGGTTAAGGTAGCTGCCCTTCATGCCCCATCTCAAATTACCAACCTGTATAAGTAACATGATTGCATTTTTCCATGCTACCATCCTCGCCAGCGAGGCCCGTCACGACGTCCCGTCTTGATCTACCGAGCTCTCCCGTCGTAGAGCCAGTCGTCTCTTCTGACTCCGCACCTATAATTCAGCCCTCATCAAGCTGTCTCCCATCCATTTTTAATGACATTCATGATAAATATTTGATACTAGTTTATGACCGTAGAAGTTATTGGAAGGTCCATGTTTTTTTTAAATTATTATTTGACTTGACCGCTTTTCACCCTAGTCGCACCTGATGTGACGCGCAAAGAGGGTCTAATATGGAGCACACGTATCCAAGTAACAGAAATACATATAGAGGGATTCCCCTCTACCACTCTGGCTCTCACAGACACACGACGGAACACAGTAAACTGCATATGGTAGCTAGCCAGGCGGACCTTATAGATCCTACCACCAAGCGTGCTGGGTTTTGTTGAATCTTACAATACGTTAATTCCCAGCGTACGGATGAGGAAGTTTTATATTCCACCTCATCCCCACACGGGGAGAAGATGATCATGATTATTTTAATTCTCATAAAAAATTAACTATAATACTATCTCCAGGTTACTTCACGATGTAGCTTCTTGCAGTATTTACTGCCCTAGCATTACACGTCAAAATGATTAAATTATTATAAATAATTTCAGATGAAGAAAACAATTCTACTCCTCCTGTCAATAGCTACGACCATCAAGTCAAGTCCGGTGATGACGAGACAAAGTATGCAACAACAGAAAACGAGAGACGTCTTCTGTGCAAATCTACTCAATTTCAACAGCTTCTTTTACTCTCTAGAAGGACAGAAAAACGTAACTGGTATACCAGCAGACATGAGCATCAATTGGAAGACGGGAAAGATATTCTTTACATTGATAAGCGACGAAATGAAGATGAGTCTCCAAGTATTGCACCCGAGCGGCGATTTGGAACTCATAAAAGTGGCCGGACTGGGCCAATCGACTTGCGTTGATAACCTAAACGACATCGTGTATTTAGCCACTGATAACGGCGTCTATAAATACAAAGATGACAACTCTATCGAATTGTATACAGCGTTAGGCGAAGATGTTATGTACATCGCTGTTAGCAGCGATGGTACAGCCATGTATATAGCGACTTGGCCGCAAAATCGTGTGCAGAAGATCACAAACGAAGGGCAAAAACAGGAGATCTTCTCAGCTATACCAAACGGTCATGGTTTGACTGTAGATCCAAGGAATAACATATTTTTTGTGGCAACAAAAACCACATATATTCTAAAGAATGGATACTCTATTCCGATCAAAATCAAAGGGCTGCCCGCTGACAAAATGACGGGAGTTTTTGTGAGCAGATCTGATGATGTGTTCGCCATGGATGAAAACAGCAATTTATATTTAATTGATGCTGAAAACAATAGTGCAAGGCGTCTAGGGTCCTTTAGCGTATCCGGAGTAAATTCCTTTGCTATGGATTCGGCTGATAATGTTTTAATTGGAGTGAAGGGCTCCATTTTGAAATTCAATGCGTATGAGAAGAGTCCCTGCCCGGAATATAGCAAGAAGTAAATTACGTGTTTTGTTATTAACTGTCTGTTGTAGTTGTTATTAATTTGTAAATAAATTGTTTTAATTAATAATACTCAGTAATCTGTCTTGATTTATTTCTTGAACTGCTTTCTACAGTACCTATACTAGGTAATAAAAATTAAAAACTGTTCTTCAATAATTATTTCTTCTGTACCTATGTAGTTTGTGAATAACTAGTTTCCTCAAATAATCATGTTATTTTGTATTATAACTTTCGTGAGAGACATTCATATTTATGATTATTTACGGTTTACTCACGTCGTGTGCATTTTTCGAGTGAGGTTCGACGCGCGACCTCGCCGCGTGATCAGCTCATGATTAAGGGCTCCGTTTGGGTCCGAAACTAGTCGGGCAATACCGAAAAATGCACGTGAGTAAACCGTAAATAATCATAAATAATCATGTTATTTGCTGGTAGTAAAGGTCAACAGAGGAACGGCCAATATCCGTAATGACTGTTACTATGAATGATTATGGGGAAAATTGTCTAAAGGTAATGACACTGCCCCGTGATTCAGAACGGTTCGATCAGTCAGTTGTGGCACGATTCGGTAAGCTACCTATCTCTTTTGCTCTCGTTATGAGAAACGTAGACGAAACGAGATAACAAACCGAATCGATGGACATCTCCTTAGGTATAGAAAAGGTTCTGAATCGAGGGGCTGGTCGGAAAACAAGTTGGTAACCACAGTGCAGTTTGTAAACTCAGGATGAATAGTCGATCGCGGCCCATCGGACACCCAAGCTGCCGAGGGAAGGAAGAAGCTGTCATTCTTCGAAACAACACGGCCAATCTGAATAACTTGTGAAATTTAATTATTTCATAACCCTAAGCAGATAAAGGGCAGTTGTAGTCTTTACTGTTGCGAGCAGTCTATCTCTGCAGTCACCAACCCGCTCGTCCAGTGTCTGGACTATAGGCAGTAGGGCAAGCCCTAAGCTCAGCTTTGCATTTGTGTGTATGCACACACGATAGTATTGACAGAAGCGCGGCTTGTGGCGTGGCGCGTCGGCCTACACGGTATGTACTGGTTTGCACTGCTTTTGACAACCGGCTTGATGCGCGGCGCGTCGTACACGCCTTCATATGCAAAGCTGAGCTGAAGGCTCGTAAACTGTATCTGCTTGCACGTAAAGGCATATGATCTATTTAACAGCACCTATTGCCTATCCAGAAATTAGATTCAGCCCATCAAGTTTTTCTGTTTTAGCCTGGACTGGATGTGGTGGTGGTGAATTAGTATTGTATCACCCGGTAAAGGTCAATTCCTGCCTTCTTCATCTTTGTTTTTTTTCTATTGAATTCGACTGCTTGTAGATGGTTCTTGTAGACCGTTTCTACGTAACCAGCCGTTATTGCCGAGATCTAAAGGGTCTCCACAGGGCCGTCTTTGGTCACGCAGGGGCCCTTGGGCACAAAGTTTGGGGCCCTTTTAGAAGGTCACAAAACGTGTATACCTAATAACATCAGATTGTACTTTTGTTCAGTGAGTTTATTGGTTATTAAATTGACGCCAACTTGTAGTTTTATTTGTATTCATATTGTAGTGAAAAGTTGGAAAGTCTAAAATTGGCAGCAATTCGTCTCAAATTAAAGGAAACAACTACTGAACAAAGTTTTGCTGACCAACCCTGGCTATCTAGGTGCTTTGTTGATGATGCATTGAACTAAAAAAACAATGTTTTTTTTAAATTGATTTATTGGATGAAAAATACATATAGGCATAGGTTTTGGTATTTCGGGGTCGCAATCAAGCCATGGGCCCTGGGCCCGTGCCCCACGTGCCCCTATGGTAAAGACGGAACTGGGTCTCCAGCCAAAACACAACGTCCTTGAATCTATAATACCACCATGATATTTTATAGCTAGTTCCTTAGTAGGTAGTATAGGTACCTATCAAATACCAAGATCATTAATTCTAAACGATAGCTGATACTGTATGGTGTAAGTATTCCTTAATAAGGTCAATAATAATTGAAATTGTTTGTTACTTAGAACCAGCAAGAAAGGCAAACGACACAGTCGCAAGCGGAAGGCCAAGAAACGAACTACCACCACTCCGGATCCCAACGAAGAAGAAGAGGAAGAATAATCTTGAAAATATAACTATCTATTGATCTTTTTGTGTTCACTGTTAAATCTTTATTGCTATTGGATAAATGTACTACCGTTTTATTATTGTTACTTCAAAAATAAATGTTTCTGAAAAAAACTTTGGTTTCAACGACATCTATGAGTTTCTCAAAGAACTATCCACCATGACAGCTAGTTTCAAAAGTAAAAAGATTAGTTTGGTTTCAACGCTATCTGTTACAGAGTAAGGTAACTATTAAGACCAAGTTTCGATATTGTTTTAAGAGATGGCAGCACAGTATAAAACGTTTAGTTTACGCAGGGGACTAAAATTATTCCATTAAAATCTTTGAATAAATCTATTTACAATTATTTTTCACTTATATGAATGATTAAAAAACCTACAAGAGTTTTAGCTCAATAAGATTTTAGCGCTTTTGTTTAAACCAGTATCAAAACGTAGCGTCTGCAATATTGCCACTATAAATAATTGCATTTTGCGACTGGGAAAATTTATAATGATTGAGAAAAATTAAACGCTGACAATGAATAACATCACCAAAACATCATGCGTGCATCCCTGAAAGGCCAGGCAGGGGTGGATTATTGGATACTTAAATTACGCCTAAGCATATTCACGGGAAGAAAGAGAATAGCTTATTCTTAATAATAATTGTCAACTACACGGCTCATTTGGACAAGCAGCAGTACCTCTTTCTTTTTGAGATCACTGGGTGCAGACGTTTTATCGTTTCTTAAATTGTCCGTGATTTGCTCATCTTAAGACTAAGACTACACTGGGTATAATACGGCCGACGTATCTAATCTTGGCGAGTTTGAAGTTAGCTGATTGACTGCGCAGTAGACAATTTCGTTTCTGAAAGATTCATTGCGCAGCCAAACAACGGCAATGCCAAGCAACAGCGACATGACGACGTGATGGTGACAACAATTCATACGATAATTGACCATCATTCAATGTACGGGCAACACAAGTTATAATTGTAACACAAAATATGATTGGTCAAGTACTAGTTAGCGCACGCGTAGGTATGTGTGAATTTGTAGCAGAACTGTTACATTAATATTATAAAGGTATTGCGATGGTAAGAGAACACAATATCAGCTTTTCCACGTTATGTCTCGTGCACACTGCACACATTTCGCGATACATGTCACAGCAGGCTGTTCTATTCGGCAATCTATTCTACATGTATTGTGTCGAATACATTGTACCGCGATAGATGTGCTCGGTGTGGACGAAGCATTACTTGTACCTACATAGAACACCTATGATTAAGACCAAAATTAGTTACCATTCAGCAATTTATTATGTACAGCATAATAAAACCATATTTATGGTATTTTTTTTCTTTCCTATGGCAACACCAACTTGTCCTCCAAACCAACCTATATTCTTTTCTTTCTGTCACTTCGGTTCATTCATTCATTTATTTGTCAAATTGTCATACGCGTCGCCGATGTGTCAGTGAGCGATCGTTGTATAGTGTGTTATTTGTGTCGTAAATGTGGTTCGATTATGTGATAATGAGAAGACACGCGCTCTACAACATTATAATTAAGTGATGCATGTGTTTTGAGTTTAGTGTCGTGTTAAAAAACGTTGTTTTCATTTGTATGTCATCGGACTCTTCAATATGGCGGCCGCTCGTCACAAATCACAACAGAAAAATATATCTTCGATATTTTCGAAGTTGCACGGGGCGTTCTCCGACGCGGTATGCCCTACTAAACTTGCGACCGACAAAAGGACATTGGATAAGACTTGGAAACTGATGGATAAAGTGGTGAAACTGTGTCAGCATCATAAGATGAATTTGAAAAACAGTCCACCGTTTATTCTCGATATTCTACCGGATACGTATCAGCGTTTGCGTGTTATATACTCGAAGTACGAGGACAATATGCAGGCGTTGAATAGTAACGAACATTTTAACATATTTATAATTAATTTGATAAGAAAATGTAAACAGGCTATAAAGTTGTTCAAGGAAGGGAAGGAAAAGATGTTTGATGAAAACTCTCATTATAGACGTAACTTGACGAAGCTTAGTTTGGTGTTTAGCCACATGTTAAGTGAGTTGAAGGCGATGTTCCCTAACGGCACGTTTGCCGGCGACCAGTTCCGCATAACCAAGAGCGACGCTGCCGAGTTTTGGAGGACCAACTTTGGAAACAGGTCAGTTTTAAAAATAAAGATACCATAGACTAATATTTTATCACAAAATACTCTTTACGCGAATCATACGATTTGCAAGGTTAAGCTGCGTTTGCCGCGGTCAGTCAGTGGATGGGTGACCATTCGATACCCCTCCGCGTCTCAAAGAGCATGTTAAGCCATAGGTCCCAGATGTCATACGAATACCTATGATAGTTGTTACGGGTAGTCAGAAGCCCAAAATTCTGACTACTGGTCTAACCGTAGGATATTGGTATTGCCCAGTGACTGGGTTGCAGAGGTCTGATGCCAGTTGCTCCATGTAAAATACTGCCATTCAACCGCATCTGATTAGGCTGGAAGCTGACCCCAGTATACCTGGAAAAGGGCTAGGCAGAACAACTCTTCACATTTGTGTCTTCAAACAGGGTTATACTTGCAGTAATATTGCTTGAAATTTGCACAAGAACATGCTATTATTTGAACCACGTCCTTAGGACTACTCAAACTCACTACAGAATTAATTAAAGTTGCTGCATATAGAGAGCAAACTATTCCAGTTATATTTTTCCCAATAATGTACTAATAGAAATTGATAATGTATTTATTTATTGACTTACCATCTAAATACATACAAGGCATCACATATTACTGATCTGGCATATATTTAAATTAAAGTCCACAGGACAGCACTCAGCAGTACTAATATGTTGCATATGTGTGCAATAAGTTATTCGTCCCAATTTTCATATCTGTAAAAGTAACTGTTTGAGCGTTCTACCGCAAATTAAATGCTCTGGAGCAGTAGGTTATGACTACCAGCACAACCGAAGTAAACTAGGCTTTCAAATTAATCTAGTGATGATAATTCCAGTACTGTATTGCCAACAGCTTGGTACAGTATATTCATAACTACTAGTTCAACAAATAATCCAATGTGGTGTTACTTGTTCGGTTCACAGTTAAGACCAACTGCAATGTTAAAAAAATGATTGACTGAAAATTTCTGATGTGTGCGTGAATGCCCTCTTACTCTAATACATTTTGTACAAGTGCCCGCAGACTGTTGGATCTGACAAATTCTGACAGTGTACGAGGTACTAGTACAAAATGTATGCGATAAGTCCCTTCCAGCATACTTATGTGAGAAATTTTCTGACAGCTGATTTCTTACAATGTGTGGCCAGTCCAAAACTTTGCATAGACCTATCTCACGCGCAAGCAAATGTAGTCCGTAAGGTAGGATTCCAGTTAATGTCCGCAACTTAGTTCTATTTGCCTATTTAATAAACATCTGTCAAAATAATAACTCAGTACCGTATTATCCATGAACTTAAATGGTTATGACAGGCCTGTAAAAATAAAAGTTTTTTCCTCATACACTGACCCCTTTTTCGTTCCAGTTTTGATAAACAAATATGAGGACAGTATTGCATTAAATGACATCATAGAACTAAATTTAATATTTTACATGTTATTGTTTGATTGACTACTTATATCTATTTATTCTTGTTATATTATATATGTAGCTGCTATCATAACAAAATTCAGCATTTAGTTGGAAAATGACCGCTGCTATAAATGACCTCTCTATAGAATTAAATAATTTAGTATAGTATAAAAAGTTAGCCTGAAAGGGTATACTAATCCGAAAGGGTGTTAAACCATGAAAATGATCAATAAACTATGAACATTCAACACTGTGTGAAATGAACATATCAGCAATATTGCTGCTCGACTATAATGAAATAAATAAACCCATAATAATGAATAACTTGTTCTACAACATTCCCCAAAAGTCAACAGTTTAAGAGAAAAAGCTGTTCAAAGATTTCATAAAAAATTTGCTAAAATCTGTCTATCTTCAGCTGTGTTTACATTTTGGGACTTAGACTAGAAGCTCCATTTTCTGAATTTGTAACTAAAAAACTAAAATAAAAATCATTTTGTATGGAAATAAAAATTACTTATCTGATTTTGAAATTTTAACACTTGCTTTGCAACAGTCAGCAGTGATACTTTCAGTGGCCTGCGAATTAGTGCCCCTTTTCCAACTAACCTTTTAGAGGGCTGTTATCCGTAACTCCTCACACTCTGTGTATTTTTGCATGCAGGTAGGAATAAATGTATTCGATCCACCCCAACTCCTCGAGAAAGGCCAGCAAATGTTTGATGTTGCTGACAGTCACTCAAAGATTCGCCAACCTATCTGCCAAGCGTGGCGATTATGGCAAACCCTCCCAACATGCTTGGGGGATGCCTATGTCTATAAGGTATAAGGGGCTGGTATCCGCAACTCCACGTCTAAGCGCGTATTTCGCGTGATGGGTGGTAAGTATCATTACTCGATCGACCCTAACTCCTCGAAAAAGGCCAGCACACCCTTGATGTTACTGGTGATCTCTCGGAGAGTACCTGGGTTACCGAAGTACTTGGCACTGTATGTGGCGACCTCAGGGCAGTTTAGTAGCACGTGGGCTGCCGTCTCGTCCTCCTCCATGCATGCTCTGCACAGTGGGCTGTCTGTAACTCCAATGACAAAGAGGTGTTTGTTAAAATGCCTATGTCTAGCAGTGGATGTCTTTCGGCTGAATGATAATGATGACTCAAAGATTACTTGGCTAACCAAAGTACCCTTTAATATGGCGATCATTATCATCTTTAGCGGCAGTCAGCCCGCTACCAACCTTGCTGTCTGGCTAATCTTTTCACCACAGCATGAGCTATTTTCGTATAGCTCGTGCTGACACGGAAGAAGGTCATCTTTAGTGGCTAGTTACATTAATCAGCAACAATTCCCAAAAAACTGGACCATGTTTAGTCACACTTAGCCCGCAGCACCTTTGAAATTGTGTGCTTTCGGGGCAATACCATTCTATAGATAGATAGTGAAAGCTGAATCAATGTGAAAAGGCGCAATAACAATGGACGTGGACAATGGTCAACAACAATAGACATGACAAGAAAATTTGGTTAGCCACATTCCACTTGTAGACAGGGACTGAAAACTGTTGTTAAATTTCGGTATTTAACCAGCCCAAATTTCCGATACCGTTTTCTCTACCCTTTTCTTTTATACCGTTATTTAACCCATATTTATTTCGGTACCGTTATACATCGAATTTCTAAATTACCTACGGCGACGCACGCAACTATACCTAATCATAACAATCTCGTCGCTCGAGTACTGAACTGACATTGTAAGTATTCGCTTTTTATGCAGGCGGGTTTTTAGATTTTTTTAATAATTTTTTTTATGTACTTCTTTTTACTTTTATTTTATCAATGTATTGTACCTATTTTAATTGAATTACCCACCGTTGTAATGAGGCCTAAATAAATCTATCTACAGACACCACGTATAATATACCTACCATCAATCGCTCTAATCCGCAATGTAGTAGTAGTAGTGTAGTCAGAATTATACAAATTCTTAAACGGAGCTTATGGCTGTAAAATGGTCAAGGAAACATCATGTTAATTTTAAAAGATCTATTCAGCGATACCCCACAACTTATGGTACGTTTTATTATTTATTTTTTTACTACCTTTTCTTTTACCTCGGACGCCATTTTGTTTTTATAAAAACTAAACCTAGCCTATAACCATCCCACGACTTAGACAAATCGATAGATACCTCATACATTAAAATCCATCCAGCCGTTGGGATGCTTCGAGGGTATAGATACTTAGATACAAAGTTACATAGATACGCGTGAAAAACATAACCGTGTCTTTGCTGTCGCGCAGTCGGGTAAAAAGACACAAACATATCAACATGTCTAATTACTGGCTTTTTATCACAGATAAGAGCCACCGCAGACCACAGACTTTCTATCGGCCGATAGTTTGGTCGGTTTTATAACGAGTATGAAGATGTTTGCAAGTTCGCAGACTATAACGATTCAGTATCGGCCGATAAAAAAGTTCGATGGGCTACACGATTGCCTTCAAACTCAACTGGTATCTGGTATGCGCACTCACCCGACTGTTTAGTTTATTTATTTTACTTTAATTTAAACGATCTTAGACCAATTAAAATAATTAAAGATAGGAAGAAGAGGAATGGAAGAAGATAGTTGGCCTAGTGTGCGCGATTGTCCCAAGCTGTTGGGCGCGGCCGGGGTGCTGTCAACGCTGCTTCCCAATCTGGGGGGCCCGAGCCTCGCCTGCAGGCGGCTCTACGATCGTACGATCGATGGCCCTGTACGGGGCCCCGATCTGGGCAGCTGACCTGACGGCCGGCAGCATCGCTGTTCTGCGAAAGCCGCAGAGAGCGCTGGCCGTCAGAGTCATCAGGGGATATCGCACGATCTCCTACGAGGCGGCTTGCGTACTGGTCGGATCTCCGCTTTGGGGCCTCGAAGCGTTAGTACTCGCGTAACTTTATCGGTGGCGCGAGGAAGCGAGGACGCGGGGTGAGCGGCCGATGCAGTGACACTTGGAGCTGCGTCGGTCGCAGCTGCACGAGGCCCTGGTGGCGGAGTGGCGGGACAGGCTTTCACGCCTTACCGCCGGCCTCGCCACCGTCGGGGCGATCCGGCCGGTGCTCGAGCGCTGGCTCGGCTGGCTGGCTCCCTGTCGTTTCGGGCGACGCAGGTGCTCTCGGGGCACGGTTGCTTCGGGAAGTACCTGTGTCGCATAAACAGGAAGCCGAACGCCCGGTGTTACCACTGCGGCGATTGCCGGGAGGATACGGCGTAGCACACGCTGGCAGAGTGTGCCGCTTGGGAGGAGCCGCGCCGTGCTCTGATCTCAGGAGTAGGCGGGGACCTGTCGCTGTCGGCCATGGTCGAGTCCATGGTCGACAGCGAGGAGTCCTGGGACGCGGTGGTGTCCTTCTGCGACACGGTCATGTCGCAGAAGGAGGATGCGGAAAGGGTGAGGGAGATCACCTCAACTCACCCGGCCCGCAGCAGACGCACCTGGCGTCGGCGGAGGGCGGATAACGCCCTCTTCCAGCCTCCCTAAATGGGTCCAGGGGCGACGGACTTGGGGAAGTCTGTCGCCCCCCACACATCAGGACCCGAGGCGGCGGCGCGAAGTGTTCCAAGCGCGCCCCTCTTAGACGGCGCGGGGGGAGTCTAACACCTCACTTCCCCCGCTAACCCGAGGAGGCCCAGGCAGTGGCGGGCCGGCACCAGCCGGGGGTTGCGGAAGTATCGTTAGTTCCCGTGACCCCCGGCGCAGGTGTGAGATGGTGGTTTTAGTCAGTAAGAGTCTGAGAGACCCCTCCGCCCACCCCAGGGCGAAGGATATCCATGAGGACAAAAATCCCGAAAAAAAAAGTGTGTGCGGTAGTAGCCCAACCCGACCAAACTATCGGCGGATAGAACGTCTGTGGTCTGCGGTGACTCTAAAGGAAACGCGCAATCACTTACATTTATTTCTAACCAGCAATTCTATTATTTGATTACATGTTTTAAACTTTGAAAAAGAAGTACCGCATTCTGAATCAAACCCTTGATTCAGCTGCCTAACGAGAGCCTCATCAGATGTTGGCTCTTGGCTATTAAGCCATTGGCTGTAACGACTATAGCTACAATGACTGCTGAGTCAATCTCCCACATGTAAACAAAATCGTGTGCTAAATCAAGATATTTGATTTTTTTTTCATTTTCGGATTTCACAAGATTCTCTTCATGCGGAACCGGGATATCAACAATCATTGCGAGGCGCTCTGATCGATCTCTCACCACTACATCAGGCTTATTGACTATAATAGTCCTGTCAGTGATGATAGATCGATCCTAGTACAATGTGGCATGACCATTCTCGAGAACTGGGTCGGGCACATAGGTACTTGTAGTATGGTACTTCTGCGTCCACAAGGTTGTATCTTAGAGCAAGTTGCCGGTGGATAATCCTAGCCACGAGATTGTGCCTGTGCAAATACTAACCGTTAGCAAGACGAGAACAACCAGAGACAATATGTCGGAAAGATTCACCAGGACAGTGGCATGCCCGACAGATGTCAACCGTGCCGTCCTTCACAACATATTTTGTATAATTGTTCGTCATCATAACTTCGTCCCTAATTGCACAAACAAAACCTTCGGTTTCCCCGAAGAGGTCACCGAATCGTAGCCAGGCCACGGACGCTAGGAAATCTACATCGGGCCCATGAAGGGCCCGGTAAAATCATCCGTGAAGCTCTTTGCTCCGCCATACATCCTTGCGGCCATTGGTATCCAGTACTACAGTCTTGCGCCAGTTCTCTTTAGCCAAGGAGAGCGGGGTGAGTCCTTTGTCCACTGCTACTATATCTCGATGCATCCCCACGTCGGCTTGGGAGAAGTACTCCCTGAGACTGAATATCTCGCGGTTGTGGAGGGTCTTAGCATTTAAAAAGCCTCAACCCCCACACTTCTGCGGGACTTACAGTCTCATTACCGATGAGCGTGGGTGATGCATTCGATATGCAGTCAGCAGCGTACGGACGCTCCTATCCAGGGCGTCAAGTTCGGTCTGAGTCCACTTGAGTATGCCGAAGGAGTATGTCAAGACCGGCATGACCCAACCGTTAAAGGCGCGCACCTTATTTCCGCCTGACAAAAGACTTTTGAGTACTTTTTTCAAGCGGCCATAGAAGCGCTCCTTTAACGATTGCTTCATGTCAGCCTCACTGATACCTAACACCTCCGGCATGCCCAAGTATTTGTAGGTTTCGGTTAGGGAGAGGGATCTAAGGTGTATGGAATCCGAGAGTCGGGGGTTCCCACGGATTCCATAATCCTCCGTCGCTTTACATGCATGACTGCACATTATTTGTCCACACCAAATTCCATCCTGATGGTTTTACTGAAAGTTTCAGTTACCTTCAGTGACTCCAGCAGTTGCAAATTGTTGGGGACAAAGAGTTACAGATCATCCATGTAAAGGAGGTGGGATATTACCTGACCACCTCTTCTCAATCGATAGCCTAACCCTGACCCCTCCAGCAGTGTGCTTAGAGGGTTCAAGGCCAGGCAAAACCCCAGCGGGCTCAGACTATCGCCCTGGAATATACCCCGCTCAATTTGATTGGTTCTCCTATCCCTTGAATTTTCCGACACCCTGGATAGCGAAGGACCGTCCTCCATTGCCCCATACATGACGTCAGGAAGGCGCATAAAGTTGTATTTACTTATACAATTCCAGCACCCTCATGAGCCATGTACATATGTGGCACCGAGTCGTAGGCCTTCTTATTGATTATGTGGAGGAACGAGGTATGGTGTTCCTCCATCCAAAGGGAGGATCCTCCAACCAGGCGGAGTCTTATGCCTGGCGGGCTACTGCCCAACGGTTGATGTTGGGAGGTTGTATTTATAATATCTGCGTGTTAAATCATGATAGCGCGATGTAGGAACTGTCATCTATGAAAGTTGTCGATATTGTTGCTATAGTCGTCTACACCACCGATGTGTTGCGTAGTTCGCATGTGGCGTGGATAGATGCCGCCACAATTATAATAATTATTAAAAAAAACTAATTAACATCAGAGTTATCGTAAGCATAACAAGGAGTCAGTACTTACAGACTGAGCGGGCCCTGTTGGCAAACCCTACCTCATCAAGTACCAGCATGACACGTTAAATGACATGTCCTCTTTCACCCCATATATGTCTCATGCTAGTACTCGCCGATCCGTTGTCCGACCAGTAACAGGCTTGAGAAGGCGGCGCGCAGTATTCCGCGCGTGTGGACATGGGGCCAGACCCCACAGAAGTAGGGGTCCGCCAGTGGCTGGTGGACCGAGGCCTGCTGGGGTTGCGGTGCATACAGCTGCGAATCCCGCGACCCCGGCCATAGATCAGAACAAGAAACACCCTGGGTTTTTAGCCAGTAAGAGTCCGGTATAGCCCTTCACATTCCCTGGACGGAGGGAATCATTGAGGATGGTAACACGATAAAAAAAATTGTTGCCTACAGTGTATACTCAGTCTATTAATCTGTCCATCAAGGATGACGAAAAAATTACGCGTTGATCTGCAAACAAACATACGAGGCAAGCTGGTTATATATATTTTTTAATAAAACTTACTCTTTTAATCATTTTATAGTTTTGTACGTTTACTTGTTTCAGTTTTCACATTTGTTTTGAGTAGGTAGTTCGAATTACCATGCCAACGCTAGTAAGTAACAACAATAACAGAGATGAGCGACGTCTTGACTATCGACCTATGGAGCGCGCGGTTAAAATATGTATACCGTTATTTAACCGATATATTTCGGTTAATCGTTATTATTCGATATCATTTAATTTCGGTATCAAAATGTATCGATACAGAAATTTTAGGATACCGGAATTTTAGGATACCGGAATTATAGGATACCGGAATTTTAGGATACCGGAATTTTAGGTTATCCGTTTTAAATCGATATGACGTCATACCGCTAAATTAAGATATCCCAATTTTTCGGTAATTCAGTCCCTGCTTGTAGACAGTCATTGCATTCCAGTTTTATCAATTTTTAATTAAACCTTCATATTAATTTATTAAAGTATGCCAAATATGTGTGTTGTGCCAATAATATTGTAATTGTTTAACGTGTTAGGTAATTATTTGCATAAATACTTCATGGATATTGTGGCATATTTAAATATGAACTATTATTGCAAGCTGAATAATAGGTACATTAGTATTATGGTAGTTATGTACTGAAAAAGCCATCTGCTGTAAGATGGACAGAGGATTCTTGTAAGAAGGAGGATATTGCTTATTGAAGGGGTCACACAGGATGTGTCCACAATTGAGGTGGCACTATGAATATGACCTGAGCCTCATTTGTAAAGAAATGTAATAATTAAAAGATGTAGGTGGCCTAGGTGGCCAGCCTTGATCACCGTTATGGTTGTACCACCACTGACCACACAAGATGATAACTATAATTGTGACCTGCACTTATCAAGGTATAAAATAGAAGTTTAGAAGACAGAGGAGAGGATAGTTTTTTTTTATCCTATCTTGTCACTGTTTTCGCCATTCCACTTTCACCTTTACAAGGAACCATCTATACATATAAAAGGAGAAGCTGACTGACTGATCTATCAACGCACAGCCTAAACCGCTGGGGTTAGAAACTTGAAATTTTCACAGTAGGTTCCTTTTGTAATGTAGGCATCCACTAAGAAGGGATTTTTCGAAATTCAACCCCTAAGGGAGTTAAATAGGGGATGAAAGTTTGTATGGAAAATCGTCACTTAACGGGTTCAAAATTTCACGTAAGCGAAGCTGCGGGCGAAAGTTAGTTTTTTTTATATTTGTCAATGCTGTGTCAGTCAGCAGGTCTTCTGATGTTAAATGTGTGTCAAGACACTAAAATTAATTTAAAATGAATAAGTAAATTTTTTAAGACGAAGTTTTACAATTTATGACTAATAGAATAGAATTTTTATTTAATAGAATAGAATTTTTATTTTAATGGTGTCATCATTTATCGTACTCTTTTGTAAGTAGTACTTTTGTAGCAGACCTGGAAGTCTTATAAGATTGCTGGAAATCCCACTCCAATACCAATAAAAAAAACTAAAAAGCAGTGTCAACTTAACAATAATATTTATGCTCAACTTCCTAGTACCACAGAACACGGAATTGACAGTCAGTTAGCTGTCTGCGCCACACTATTGTCATAGGATCTCAACAACAATTAGTACTTAACCGCGATAAACAATGGGGGTATTAATTCTCACATGTCATGCCACGCTTCCTTATTGAATGTCATAGCTTTCCCATGGGAAAATGTTTTTTTTTTGTTTTTGTAATGCCTGGTTTTGTATTCACATGTGCTTGAAGTCTAGAGGCTTCAAGTACATGTGAATAGAAATCAAATAGTTTTGGCTTAACAGGTTGTATGATAGACGGCCAATTTGACTAACAAATAGTTGTCAAACGCAAATGAACCACAACCGTTAGTCAGTTTTTAGGGTTCCGTACCCAAAGGGTAAAACGGGACCCTATTACTAAGACTCCGCTGTCCGTCTGTCACCAGGCTGTGTCTCATGAACCGTGATAGTTAGACAGTTGAAATTTTCACAGATGATGTATTTCTGTTGTCGCTATAACAACAAACATTATAAAACAGAATAAAATAAATATTTAAGGGGGCTCCCGTACAACAAACGTGATTTTTTTGCCGTTTTTGTAGATAATCGTCCTTCCGTCTGTCACTAGGCTGTATCTCATGAACCGTGATAGTTGACAGTTGAAATTTTCACACATGATGTATTTCTGTTGCCGCTATAACAACAAATACTAAAACAGAATGAAATAAATATTTTAGGGGGTTGCCATACAACAAACGTGATTTTTTTGCCGTTTTTATAGATAATGGTACGGAACCCTACGTGCGCGAGTCCGACTCGCACTTGGCCGCTTATTGTTCATACGAAAACTGTCAAAATAATTCGTTTTGTTTTTACGTGTCAAACAATTTGACAGTTTTTAAAACTAAAACTGTCTGTATTAACGGTTTGGCCTTGTTTCAGTTGCGATTCATCAACTTTTCTTTTAGGAGAGTTGGTCCCCAGGTTTCAGGAGTAGTAAGAATTGTCCCTCCACCAGGTCACCTTGTGCGAGTTGCACAAAATTATTAGAATGACTTCACCGTCGCGGCAATCGAGTTAACGTCAAAAGCATCGAGAATTATAGACAAAATTGCAACTAGCACTTGTGAAATTCTTGAAACATAATGACATTAATGACGTTCTCACTTGCGAATGCTAGTCGGTGGTCGTTGACTATGACGTTAAAAACTCTCACGCACAAATTGTATTAATACTATTACTGCCACTAGATGGCAATTTCGATTCCATGGGTGATTCTACGATAAGAGGTAACTTGTGCGGCAATCAGTTTAAAATTGCTTTTTTATTCTAAATGTTGTTGTTTTTTGCAATGAATCATATCATCTCAATGTAATTTATAAATAATATCATAATTAAATGCCCTATTAAAGCACATATTTCTGAAATTTGAAGCTGAAGCTTAAAAAAGTATCTACCCTGGCCTGTCCTCTTGTCGGTTTTAGTTCAACTTGCAGACAGTACATAGGTTCTTTGTATCAGTTGCTAAACAAAGTATGTTTAACACGAAATTAAATAAACATACTTAAGTAGTATTAAATAAAAAGACAGCAAAAGGTTTTATTTTCAATAATATTTAAACTTAATTTTTGTCCTGCTTTTTTTGTGTATCTACCCTGGCAAATTTCGTTCCGTTAGTATAAACGTAAATATAAGACGGCCATATTCTGAACTGCGCTCAAGGACATCTATCGACGTGAAGTTATCAAAACTAAACACGCGAGCCGTTAGAGTGCCGCTATTTTTTAGTTGTTGCGACATGACAGTGCGGAGTAGTGCTTTCGCAAGGTCATTGTATCTCTCCACTGGTCAGTTATAAAAGTTGTAACATTCATTGAATGTATTTGCATTTACTGCCCTAATTTAATAATACTGTAACAGTTAAAGCAGGCCTCCACCACTCGGCCGTACCTACAGCGATAAGTGCCTACAATTTCGCGTGGATACGCGTCCACCTCGCCAGTGGGCTGTCAACGCTCGCGCGCGCGCGTGTACCTATTATTTTAAATAAGTTTAGTGAGCAACAAGAATGGCTGGTCTAAAACATTGCTCATTTGATGGATGTGTGTCGAAATACGGAGACGACAGAGTGTCATTTTTTTCATTACCTGCAGATGAGGAAAATTATGTTCAAATTAATTTAAAAACGATGATAAAACTTCGTTTTCATGTGCATTATGTCGGCAACTAAACCCCATCTACAAGTTAATTAGGTAACAAGTAGGTACAGTCATATCGACGGCAGCAAAGAACAAAAAGACAACTGCATTTTTGCGAAATTCACTTTTTTACATAATTGAATTCAGAATTCTTTATTTTATCTGGTGATATTTTTTTTTCATACAAAATCTAATTTTTTCTTCGTGTTTTGTCGCGTATATAAAGACAACTACACCTTTTTTTACAAAGTAACGAAGTACACACGGACATCTACAATTGTCCGTGTGTACGTCGTACGATTCGGCGCGTTGCATGCCATAAACAAAGACATCAGTTACATGACCGTTCTGTCATGGGCGGCGGGGCAGTCGACTTTTTTTAAACTTGCATAGTTAATTATTTCTACAACCTCAATTTTGTTAATTTACTAATTTGTTAATTTAGTTTAGGGATAAAGCACATTTTAGCGAATTACTGCAAGTTCTTAAATTGTTTTTTTTGGATTCCTCATAGTTTCTTAGCTACCTCTTCATAATATAAAAAAAATAAAAGGTTTTGAATTTCGATTAAAACTTGAAAATCTTCTTTCAAGTCGTTTTCCTATAAAATCCTGCAACGGTTTTGAGACAAAATCAGTATCATTTCTACCACACTTCTGAGTCAGATCAATACACATGAATGCTAATATGGATAGAAGACGACACTTGAGTTGAGAAAAAACGATCAGAGCCGTAGGAATGTTGGAAGCTGGCTCTCGGCAACGTACTGTGGCCATCGCTCTAGACACTACGCAGAGTATAATAAATCACTTCTGGACAGACTAACGTATCACTGGCAGCGTAGCTGAGCGCCATGGAGGACGAACTCGCATTACCACAGGTAGACAAGATCTTTACATACAAATCACTGCTCGATAGAATCCTAAAATTAGTGCGATGATGTTAATTACGAGGGTTTATCGCTCTTCGTTCCACCTAGCCTTTTCCCAACTATGTTGGAGTCAGCTTTTAGTCTAACCAGTGCGGCTGAATACCAGTATCTTACACGGAGCGACTGTCATCAGACCTCCGTAACCCAGTTGCTGGGCAATGCTGATATCATAAGGTTAGACCGGTTGTCAGATTTCCGGACTTCTGACTACCCGTAATGACTATCACAAGTATTTGTATACACCCGGGACTGACGGCTTAACGTGCTCTCCGGGGCACGGAAACTAAAATAAGATAGTAATAAGAAATGTATGCTTAAGCACCACGCGGCTACCGACAACAAAAAGGAGTGGGGCGCGTCTTTGTGGACTACTGAACAACAGTACAATAAAAAATAAAGACATGTAAATACATTATTCAATGAAATATAATTTTATTGTTCTCATGCTGTACAAGATGAGTATTTAAAGGCTTCATCGCTCTTCAGGGTTGTTAATAAGCGATCAAACTATTAGAAATTGTTTCCGAAGGCCGCTACGAGTGCCACCAATTGAGCCCTGCAAACGTAGGGCCCATTCGCAATGGGCTCGTAAACACAGAAATTAGGCTGAAGAAAAGTGGCGTTATGTGTGCTTTTCTGATGAATTTCGCTTTGACATGAGACCAGATACTAGATGTATATGGTATAAGGTATTGGTGGACCTCAGAATGCTAAAAACGTGGAACAATAATGATATGGCCGAGTATTTGAATCGGTGGAAGAACCGAACTGATTTGAATCAGAGGCAATCGCAATGCACAGATTTACGCTGAAATGATTGTTTCGGATATTGTCGTTTCTTTGCGGACTCAGTTGGGTGCTTTATTTCAACTTATACGTGATAAAGCACATCCAAATACCGCCAGAATCGTTAAATAACACTTTTCGAAGCTATCATCAACGTCCTACGGTAGAAAAACAGACTGCCGATTGTTCATTTTATACAACAAAAACCTTCAATAACTTAAGTAGTTTGAAATTTTATTATTTCTTGAAGAAAAGATTACGAAGAAATTATTTTTTGTTTAGTAAGTTTGATTATTGTGATAAAATAAGCTTTACTTACGTGTATTAACACGGGTTCAATTCCTTTAATCCTTTGCTTTGCTTTTGTATAAGATTTGATTATTTAATTGTTTTTGAAGATAGGAACTCTTTAGAAATGTTATTTTATCTGCAAATATTGCATTTTTGTTACTTTCTAATATGATTACGATGATTAAAAAATAAATCACTTACTAAGAATAACTTAATTCGTTTCTTGAACTCCAAAAGTTCATCACATTAATAGTAAATTATCTGCAATATCAATATCTGAACCCTTAGAATTACGAAGTAATTTGAGACAACTACAATATTTTGGTGTCAATCATAGTTACCCTTTACTTATCGTCGTAGTTAGATATATATTATAAAATAGAATAGCAATATCTCCTCATATAAGTAAAATTATTTGGGAATCAGGAATTACAAAGTCCTACGTAGAAGCGAACATATGGCAGTTGACTCAGTTAGTAATTTATTTTGAGCGAAGTAGAAAAAGACATTACCGTATTTCGAAAAAGAAAAAAAAAACAGTTAATTGACCTTCATTATTTTGTTCGAAATGCCGAATTAATTAACTATTGCAAATTTGAAGAAGCTAGCTTTGTTTTTGTAGAAGTTATTACATTTTCGCGTTAAAAACGCTCTCCTGAAAACTAGTGATTTTGTAGATAGCCGTTTGTTCTTTGCTGCCGTCGATATAGAACCGTAGTTTTAACGTTTATTGTTTGATTACATTGATTTACATAATTACGAGCGCAACTTGAAAATGTGATTTTTTATTTGTTGAGATAACTTAACGATTTTGGTGTCAAATGAAAGATCGAGGTCTAAAACCATTATATCCGTTTGAATCATGCAAATCGGTCCACGCGTTTAGGAGATAATTAAGAATTAGTATAGTGAAAATGTAAACAACCAGAATTTTTGATGTTTTTGTTCTACGAACATTTTAATTATTGCAAAATATGAAAATATTATTAATGTAAGTTAATGAGGAATGTTAAACAAAGAGGTAGCCTAAAGATTGAAGGTTATTTGTAAATTACAAATGACGAACTTTAATATTCATTGTCTATTAGCTACCTAATTGACCGTGTAATCATACGCATCAAACATAAAGATAGATTCCGTGGTCAAGTAGGTAGATAGACGTATGGTAGCAGCGGCAAGCCGAAAACCCTAGCGCCACAGCTAGCGCGTCACTCCGCGCCAGACAGCGACAGAGTTGCGCGTTAGAAGAGAGCGGCAACGTTTAGGTGAATATAGCGTTAGGTACTGAGCGCTTATGCGAGCTGAATTGCACTTTGTTGCTTTGTAGCAAGAGTCGCTATTTCTATTAATTGTTGCGCGAAGTGTTGCTTCTGTTACTATTCTGTGGTTAAAGTGTAATATATAATTAAGCTCAAAAAAACTTACGTCAATTGAAACAATTTAATTTTTCATGAAAACATCTCTCCCCTGTCGTATTTCCCCTGGGAAAAAAACTGCCAGGGGATAGATTCACTGACCAGGGGAGATAATATATTTGTGCAAACTAACTCAGATGTAGCTAATTTCTATCAACGTGAAAAAATTTGAAGATTGTTTAAGTATATTAACGACCTCGGCTGCAGAAAGCAAAAAAAAACTAGCAATTTGCAGTCCCAATGTTGTGGAGACAACCATCAAATCACGCTACGGACTGTTACTTTTGCCTCACAAAAACTTTTCATTTTAACAACAAAAACAAGAAGCATATACAATACCCTGATATTGCGTCAGTCACAAAACCTGTGTTGTATTCTAACGGACCACCCATCATTGAATTACCTATCATTGCCCAGCAGTTCTAGTAGAGAAAATGTACTAGAGCACAAAAAAAAATATTCAAAAATGTTTTTTAAGGATTGATAGTTGCAAAAATGTGTTATAGATATAATAAATATTTTGAAAACTTGACGTCCTAATTTTTTTTCCACTTCAGTATCCAACTTAGGGTTAATTATTCTACCGATACACATTGGTTTCATCTATGGGTAAAAACCGTTGTAAAGTAGTGTAATTTGTATGAAAGTCTGATAAAATGATAGTCTGACTATAACTGTTAAGCACAATGTTTAATAAAAGTTGATCTAATTTACTTTATTCATTATTTTATTGCATCAAATTCTCTCCCCTGCCCGATGTATTTACCCTGGCCTTCTAAAAAGTACCAAAATATTTATAAAGTGACTTGCCCTTACATGAAAAGGTATATAAACGGGACAAAAATCGTAATATAAGTATTTAATTAAAAAAATCCCATTTTACTCCTTGGCCGTATCCTCTATGGACTTAAAACCTCTTATCGTAGAATCACCCCCATACAAATCGTAGTTAACGTTATCGCGATCGAATGTTTAGAAAAACTCGCACTAAGCTAAAGGCTGATTTACGCGACGCCAGTTTCTTGAAGTAAGATTCGTTCTGTCTTAGTCTTTCTCAGCGAGAAAACAGAGATAGCATGAGAGTTGCTTCAAGAAACTGACGTCGTGTAAATCAGCTTTAACTCTGAGAAAAAGTCTCCTTAAGCCTGTCATTGTGGCCCGTTTCTGGCAAATCCGTTCAGACCGGTGCATTCTAGGCCTGGCAACGTCCACAGGCACCCATGAGTTGATGACTTTTAAGTCCACCCTAAAAATATAATATTCAATACTTACCAGATTACCTTCCCAATGAAGATATAATAAATAAGTTAACAGTACAATTATTCTGTTCTAAAACTAGCTGCTATGTGAAACGGCTGCAAAATATCTAACGTTTTAATCTTTATGATACCGACCTTCGATATTCATTCATAAAAACCACGGAAACACGACGTTTTATGAATGGGCCGAATTATCAGCATTTTTATCAGACAAAGCAACACGTACTTTTATCAACAGCTATAATAGTCGATAAGTTATTATCACGTCCTTAGGCGGTTGTACATGAATCCAGGCTGGACTCAGTTAATGGAATGACTACTGAACTGGATTGAAACGTGTTTACGTTACTCATGCCAATCCAGCGCTGGATTCCAGTGATGCTGGATCCAACTACTGGTACGTACGGCTACAGATCAAGCTATACATTTCCAGTATAAGCTGATCTCGCATTGTATAGTATTTCCTTACAGTGTGAGGTCAGTGTAAACTGGAAATGTATAGCTTGATGTGTAGCCGTGTGTACAGTTAGCGCCAAAGTCGATTTCCAAAACCCCTATACACCGTCGCATACATATATCGCATACATTAATCGTTCAACAAGAATAGCGCCAGAATTGGATGAACATCGTAAGGTAAAAGCACTAATGCCCGACAGTGAACTAAAGGATGACACTTTCGAATAAAACCTTTTCTACTAAGAATAATAATCATTGAATTTACTTCAAGATTGCTGTAACAGACACCTAGATATCTAAGATACGCGGTCAAAAATTTTCATTCACGTATTTAAGCAAATTTAAAAATGACGTCAGTTGGCAGTAAACAATGTGAGAAAGAGAACAAATGCAATGTGATTCTAAAAGAAAATGTTAACGACGCCGACATGTAGCTGCTTTGATTTTGTTCTACATTTTTACGATTTTTGCTGCTTTTTGTGTTGTTTATAGAAATGTATTAAGTTATTGACATACCAGGACCATTACCTTCTTATTTCGGTTAGGTTTTCTAACAAATTAAAGGGTGTCTACTATTAGTACCAGAAATTAGTAAAAATCTAAAAGCCGACACATGTGTCATCTACTGGTGTCTCACCAAACAGATTTTCTCAGCACATGTTCATGCAATTATTGTCTCTATATCCTGTCAATAAAGTGCTGTTTAATTTTTGTTCATTTCAAATGATCGTATCCAACAGTAGACAGGGTGTCAACTATTGGGGTACATTAGGTGTCAACTATTAGTTCTTTTGATTTCAGATTTATTTTTGAGCACTATACCGCCGTACGAGTTTAAGACATGTCAAAAATTATTATAACAAGTGATAGGATTAAGTCAAAATTGCATTTTCTGTTACAAGTTCACGGGTAACTTAATATTATAGTATTTCAGTATTGTTTTTTTTTAACTTGATAATAATAATATGAAACCACTATTAATAGACATCTATTAGCACTAATATTAGACACGTCTAGTATTAGCGCTAAGGGATGTCTACTATTAGTGGTTTCGTTTTTTTGTGATGTCATTTAATAGTTCCTAGGACAAAGTGTAAAAGAATGTAAATTAAAGTATGAAATATGTTATTAGATAAAGCTTTTATGTTGAAAACTAAATATCTAAATGTTACTTTAGCATTTAAAAAGATTTAACTGTGTTTTGTGATTAAATTACATTTGTTATTGAAGAATTAAATTTGTGTTGCTCTTATACTGTCGGGCATTAGTGCTTTTACCTTAAAAGGTCAAAACTAGATTAACACCATATTGTATACTTAAATATGCTTTCGGTGCTGACTACACAACCATATTTTTACTTTATTAAATACGAAAACCGAGACACCCCAACAAGATTTTCATCAGAACTGCCGGAATATGTGTTTTTTTTAGTAAATCTCCAAGTTACACCTTACACCTTAGTTTATGTCGCGTTAAGTTCCCTAAAAAAGTGTGAAATGCCTGAGATGTGCTATGCAGGGGTTGTCTAATACACGGAAACTGACCGAGAGGACCGTCTCAAGCCTCAAGGTGTCTATTCCCGTCAACTGTTATGGGTAGAAAACTACTGAAACAAAATTGAAATTTAAGAAAAAAAAAAGTGGTGTAAAAAATATGTCAATCGATTCTCCTAGTGATTCTGAACAAACTAGTTTCAGGTTTAGTAAGTATATACTAAAACTAAGCTTGTATAGTCACATAATTCGGTAAACAAGAAGATAGACGCCCGGTTTCTGATTTGAGAATTCGGGATAAGCAAATACTTAGTAATATCTGAGTACGGATTTGTCAAAAAAATCCTTTAAAATCCGTCGTTTTTTTGACAACTCAATACTCAAATGTTACTTAAGTACTGCTTATCCTAGAATTCTCAATTCAGAAACCGGAGGAGAGACCAATTAATCTCAGTTAAATGAATAAGTATTTCAAAAAAGTATAGTATAGATTCTAAGTATTTGTAAAAGTGTCCAGATACAACTCTGAGTACCTATATCTTAGTTTTTATTGTCCAACTAATGCCAAGTTTACAAAATCTAATTTTCAGCTACTTTTGTCGCTGAATGTAAGTACTGGATTTATGTAAATCCACGATCACACAGAAAAAAAAATGCGCAAATAGATTATCATATTGTGTCTATGGCACGTGAAATCCATAATTCATGATAATCTCTATCGTCTAATCATTTCCTGTGGCATATCTTATCGACTAACTGCAGTAAATATTGTTTCCGCTGAATCGCGATTTGAAATGTTTTTTTACCGGATGTACAAGGTAATCTAATGTTATGACGCGTTTTGCTCAGAATTCCTCACGTGGAACAGGTGGATTTATTTCTATTACTTTTTGGTAGAATATTTTAGGCGGGTCATGTTTGTTTTCGTTTTTCAAGTAGTAAGTAAATATTATGTTGTTTACTACTACAAGTAGTATTGTTTGAAATAAAAAACCGTTAAGATGCTGTCGTGCTGTCACCTGTCAACAGCGGCAGGACCGATAAACCAAAAATATTTGTTTATTTAGGAAATCAATGTTGTAGTCAAGTACTTATGCATTACGACTTAAACGCATAAGTATACAAGGACCAGCTTGATTTCGGAAATCATATTTTTATTTGGTTATGAATATTTCTGCAACTTTTTTATCCCAGCTTTTTTTCAATACTTTAATTTTTTTCAATTACCTACGAATCGCGCTTTTTGCTCGAGACCAGCTGGCTTGACCTGGACATGTTCGACGTTAACTCGTAGCTCGGATATATATACCATTCAAACCCGTAGATTCCGGGTTAGACCCGGAGGCTTGGCAGATCTAGAAGTACTGGATAAATGGCCGATTTTAAATACAATGGCTGTTCAAAGTGTATTCTATTAAGCCCTTTATGAACTGTTTTCTGAAATGAAATGATATTTATTTCTGTAAATAAATCTGTTACAGACACTTTTACAATTCAATGTAATATTTTTTTACGACTAGATGGCACCGGCATTTCCTATTGACTAGCTCTGAGAAGAAAGGCCGAAACAAACTCAGCGGTAAAGGTCTCTTTTATAGTCCAGACATTGTAGTATAAAACTATGCAAGTGTAAAACAATGCAGGGCAACGTCTGGAATGTCCTTTTGAGGAAAGAGCCATAGCAGGTTTGAGTTGACCTGTCCTAACTGACGGCACGCATGCATTGGCTAATCTCATATCTATTTTGAATTAATGCTATTTTAATATCACAATATTTGCTCCTATTCCAGTTTAATTGATGACACTGATTGACACTGTACACGTCAAAAGTGATGCCCAATTAAAAATAAAACTCGTAGCCAGCACAAAAAGCCATTCTAAAGGTATATTTCACAATTTGTATACTGAAATTCGACGAGCAATTTATGGTTCCACAGTTGTGGCCTTCCAATTTCTATGTACTACAACGGCAATAATATCGTTTTAACGATAAAAACTAATGGATCCGTTGAATGTTCTATTTTGTTCATTATTCCTCGACTGTACTAACTTCAAATACGGGAAATTGAGTACACTAAACGATTCAAAATAGCCAGTTTAGTCCCTCTGGGTAAAATAACACTTTTTCTGGGTCACAAGACAGCTAAGTATCAATTTTAAGGTATTAAAATTATATTAGGATGAAAAATATATCGCACAGAGGTGTATAATCAATACTTCCCTACTCATATCATAAATGCGAAACTATCCTCCGGTTTCTGAATTGAGAATTCTAGGATAAGCAGTACTTACTTTAGTAACATTAGAGTACGGAGTTGTTAAAAAAATGCTTTGAAATCCGTAATTTTTTTGACAACTCCGTGCTCAAATACTACTTAAGTATTGCTTATCCCGAATTTTCAATTCAGAAACCCGAGGTAACTCTGTCTGTCTGTGACGCTTTCACGCCTAAACCGTTGAACCGATTTTGATGAAACTTGGTACAGAGATAGTCTGGAACCTGGAGAAGGACATAGGCTACTTTTATCCCAAAAAATACGGAATACGCGATAAACGACATCCACGCAGACGAAGCTGCGAGCGACCTCTAGTCCTTACTTCCTTTTCTAACTAATAATATAAATGCGAAAGTAAGTTTGTTTGTTTGTTACCTTTTCACGCCTAAACCACTGAACCGATCATCCTGAAATTTTGCATATACGTTGTCAGGTGTACAGCTAGTGTACAGGGGGCCAACTCCCTAAGTCCGTCAACGAAGTTAGTCGCCCGTCCGAAAGTAGCCCGAAACGTAGGAGTGAACAAAACAAGTGTCAAGTTCAACTTTTCGGACGGGCAAAAACACATTGGTAGTAGGGACAGCTGTCAAATCGTGTTGTCATTTATTCTTAGTTCGGGCCCCGAAATAATAGTATGTTCGTAGGTGATAGGGAGTAGGAAACGCTCGTAACGTAAGGCCGAAACCACGGACTTCGTGCTTAGGGAGTAGACCCCCAGAAACGGACATTGGGTACCTTCCATCCCGAAAAAAAGTACTGTTTCCGAGGAAAACAACAATAACGTTCATAGATGGCGCCACGTGTCTTTCGAATCATGATTGAATTATATTATTTTAGAAACATTAGTAGTGTGTTAAGATTTGGTTGTTAAATTCTAAATTAACTAATTAATTAATTAGTATATACTTATATATATTTTACAGCAGTACACCACGGACTATCCCCCCTATCTTATTCATTGTTTTCCTGTTCATCCAAAGGTTGCCTGGTAGATATCGCTATCAGCGATAAGACCGCCATTGTACCCTTCACTAAATTATATTGTATAAGAGCTATGTTACAATTTTGGTGTACAATAAAGTATATTCTATTCTATGAACGCGAGCGTTATAAAACTTTGATGTCATTCAATATAATTGTTATGTGAGTACTAAGGAAGTATAAGTTTACTTCCACTTGTTTTTTCCTATTTCGTGGGAAAGACTCGCAGCAGAACACATCTCTTTCAATGTTTGTATCAATATCTCGAATTCTATATTTAAGTAAAGCGAGTATTTTAGACCCACACAAATCTGCCCACGCAATATATTAATATACTCACAAACATAATATTTGATACGATTATGTAATACAGAAATGTATCGATATGTCTTGAAAGGGAATTCAATGGAAATCTGGAACGTTACGGACAAATGATATTGAAAAAGTTGATTAAGTAAGTATCTATGAAGGTCTTCTTGTGTCGGCTCGAGCTATTCGAGAATAGGTCATGCCGTTGTGAAGAGATTAGTCAGTCGGCTAGATTGGGGCTGACTGCTCAGAGTGCGCTGGACGTACTAGTAAGTAATAGTCATACGCTCATTTACGACAAAAACGTGTTAAGTCCGAAAGCCGGTTTTTCAGAAAACGTCTTTAAACCTTTGGAATTAAGGCGTTTTCTGAAAATACGGTTTTTGGACTTAACACGTTCTCGTCGCAAATGAGCGAATGCGGAGGAGTCAATATTCGAAAAACATTAACAAAAAAATTAAGAACGTCATCATCATCCCAAAGTTAAGAATGAAGGTGTTTACTGTTATAAAATGTGTTTAACGATGTAATTATGATACTGAAAACTTATACCTCTGCCAGCAGCCAAGCAATGATACAATAATCAAAATAATCTGAAATGCCTGTTGTTAACAAACCCAGATGATAAATTAAGTAAGTATTTGTTAATAAATTTAAAATTTTAAAAACCCCCCAACGCAAATAACAAAACAGCTGATGACCCGGGTGAACCGATTTTGATGAAACATGTCTAAGAACCACCGCTAGAATATCAGCTTTTAAATTTAAAAAACCGCACCTAAATCGGTTCACCCGTTTAAGAGCTATGGTGCCACAGACAGACACACAGCGGTTAAACTTATAACACCCCTCTTTTTGCGTCGTGGCTTAAAAAAGATGTTTAGGTAATTCGAATATTCACCCGAAGACTTTAAATACATCCGTACGAAGGTACGTACATTTTACACTCCAGCTCGCATCATCAAAATTACACACAAATTGGATTTTTATACATCAATTTCTGTATCCACCAACCCTTCCACCTGCCTCATTACATATGTACCACATTAAGTAATGCTCACATAATCCTACACAGCGGAAACAAGTTGATACATGACTGTTGTTCGAACCCATCCAACCGAGTCGTTTCCAATCCAGTGACACAACTCTACACAGTCGTGTAGGCTAATGTCGGCCGATTGGATACGATAGTACATACTTTGAAAATTATGGACTCAACGGCGTCTGATAAAGTGTCTTCGGATATGATTCTTGCATGACAACAAGTGTGTGGAAAGCCTACGATTGTTTCAAGTCATATTGATGAGACATATTGAATTCCGGCTAATACAGACAGAAAATAGAACGACATTTGGGATTGTCGTCACTAAAATTATGATCTTACTATATTTTTGTATCATAACTAGCTTTTGCCCGCAGCTTCCCTTGCGTGAAATTTTGAACCCGTTAAGTGCCGATTTTTCATACAAACTTTCATCCCCTATTTAACTCCCTTAGGGGTTGAATTTCGAAAAAACCTTCCTTATTCCTTGTCTACATTATAAAGGAAACCTCTGTGCAAAATTTCAGCGTTCTAGGTCCAAGGGTTTGGCCTGTTCGTTGATGAGTCAGTCAATCAGTCAGGACTTTTCTTTTTATTTATATAGATGTTTTTACCTTGTCTCAATGTGATCCCAGAAACCATATGAAATGGAGCGCTAATATTTGCGTGTATATTCGCAATAAAGCAATTAAATTGCTCTTTGTTACTTCCCTACGAAGATTTTTGAGGCTTCTGATTCCAAGAAAAGTTGACCAATTACAGAGTCACGTTTTAATATAAAAGAAACGTGAGTTAACGTGACACAAGAGATCGATGTTCACCGACTTATTTCAGTTACATCCGGTATACTTTGAAACGAATTATAATTTGATTGGCCATAGCTATAAAATGCTTTTATATTTCTTTTGTAATACACTGAGTAGTGAGTAGTGGTAGTAAAATGATTAAATCCCGCGAATGTAACTTAAGTTCGAATTAGAGAAACCAAAATAGACTAAAAATATTTGATGACAAGAATGCTCCAGACTCAATTTAAGAAAGAGAAAGAAGAGACAAAGAGAGAAAAGGCATCCGAAAAAAAACGCGCGTTCTTACAAAAATATGACCAAAAGTCCAATTTGACAATTATTTCCAAAAGTTTGCATAAGAAATCAGATTGCGTTATAGGAAATTACCTAAATATACCTAGTAATATTTTACAGTGTATTTGTTTTTTGTAAAATCCTTTTTGTGTTGAAGCACTATGTAAAAATCTCTCCTGCAAATGCCTACCCACACATGAAATTAAATCTGAAGCAAATAATTCTCTGTTTCGTGTATTTTCCTGACATGAACCTAAAAGCTTATTTAACTTGAAATTTAATTTGGAGAGAGGTCTTGCTTTTACTTCCGAATGTATTTAATTATGCTCTCTGTATTTTGTGGAACATACACCTACCTAACTGTAACCATAGTTTTCCAAGAAACACACGACAGGCTCCAAAGTTTGAAAACTTTTGGCAGATCGCAAAGTAAGAACTCTGAACACTCCGAAGATTCTATTAAATAATTAATAGAAGTTACTCGGGCCTTTTCAATGAATCAGGAATGAGGTCAACGCCTTTTTGAGGACACCTTTATATAAAAATGCCTCACTTGGCACGACGAAATGAAGCGTTAGTGTATTCAACGCAATAGATGCGTCAGAACCTAAATAGATTAATTCAACTAAGCTGAATCAGGTATATCCGAAGAAACTGGAAGATTTTGCAAGTTCTCGCAACATGTACTTCAATTTACAACATTCTAAAGGTCATTAGCCAGTGGCAACTCGAAGCATGACGGTCATACCGTTAGTTTTTGCAAAAAGTCATTAAGGAAGTCTTAAACAGGATGACAGGTGTACTCTGAACACCTTTGTAGTCATTAAGGGGAAAGTATGAACACTTGAAAGTTTGTAGAGGGTTATAACGATCGAAACCAGTTCGCGAATAAATGAAAATATAAAAATATCAGTGAGTTCATTACCTTTTAAACTATAGAAGTTTTTACGTATTCGATACGATGAAAGCATTAATGCGATTTTTTCATCGGACGCGCGTGATTTTTGTGACAAACAGTAATCAATTTGGAAAAGCTTGTACCGTCTTTAAGATATTTTGAAAATATAGGCCCGTAGTCTTTCAATGAAGTAGGAATTAGTGTAGACTTTGATTTACAACTTAATCGACATTCGTATGATCATTTCACAAACTAGTGAGGAACGGATGATGACAAAAAGGATGTTATAGACGGACGGATACACAGGCATTCCAGACATACTTGCCGTTGATTCCATGATTCTTATACCTTCCGTTTATTCAGTGTTAAATTATCTTCGGCTATCATTTCCTCCATTATTATGATCATTAGCAGGGTTTTTCTGGCTACTGAGTATCCTGCTCTTTTTATGTCATTCTTCCTTACTCTATTGCCGGTCGTATCTTTCCCGTCCTATATGTTCGCTTCATCATTATGTAGCTGTTGGAAACGCACTATTTCCCTATTGACTTCGTATGGAATTTGTGGAGTTTCCAACAACTTCTGACTCAATTTGATAGGGACTATGCATATCTAAGGTATTATTCCTCCACTGATGCCGCGATAAATGTGGCTACATATTGGGCGAAACAACCGTAAAAAAAAAAGGATTATTACCATCGATTCGAAAAAGAAGAAGATTCCGATTAATTACCCGATTTATCAGTCTGCCTTTAGCTCTAAGTGCGTATACACGTAGAAAGCGGGTTGCCGGCAACGATCTGCCAGCGCTTGTCGCTGCTGGTCCGCGCAGTTAGTCGGCGCAGGTAGTCTCTATACTGTGTGCGAACTAGCGCCGATAAGCTCCGAATGTCGCTGACAAGTTCCAACCTGCTCCGATCAGCGCTCGTAGACAGTCATTTGTTTCTGTATTTGCAAGGAAATAACGCGTATTTTTGTTTGTACAGTCAGCCCCTGCTTCTACCCGCTTTCATTACGTAGCGGTTACCTGCACGTACCAGTACCGATAAGCGCTGGTAGGTCGGCGCTGGTTACTTGCTTCTAGAAGCCCTAAAACTGGAACATCTCAAAGTACTTTCCGATCAAAGACATACCCTTTTAATTCCACGACATTGGAGTCGCTATTTCAGCTATCTCGAACTTCAAACTGTCACTGCAACCGACAAGTTTGCGTACATTTGCAGCCTGAAGGCAAGACACGCAATTGATCGAAGTCTCTTCGATAAACTTCGAGCACTTTGCTATTTATCGTACTATGTATATCCGAACTTTCTTAAGTAAATGGTTTTCTTTATGAGTGTTTAAATGTCATCTGATTGCGTCATGTTTGATGAGTATGATGCTCGTTCAAGTGTTCATATAGGGCTGCCCCATTTCAAAACCTAGTAAGGGCTTAAAATGAAATTTTACGGGAGAGCGCATAAACGTTAAATCGGTCAGCCTTTGAAAAGTATTTATGTTACGTAAAACTAGTGACTTACTAGGTTTTAAAATGATCAGAGGCAGTGAATGGCACTTACTGGGTATCGATACTTAAATATATATGAGTTTTCAACGCTGGTGTTTTTGTATTTCGTCGAGACTTTCTGGGTTAGCAAGATTATGCAATAAAACGATTTTTGTAGTGTCCCTTTCTAGGTTTTGAAATGGGATAGCCGTATATGCTTTTGCAAGTATGGGCGATGAGTTCACATATATGTAATATTTTTCCTACAATGAACTTTTCTGTGTTAAGTACGTACTTAAACCTTTTTTAAATTCAGTAAGTGATTGCTTTTGCTCTATAAATAGGTGCCTAATTTAGACGTCTAAAGTATTAATTTCACGGTATTTCGCCAGCCTGTACAATAATAGGCACTTAGGTACTAAGTGACAGTATTACCTTGATAGTCTGGTTCAAAAACGATAAAAGTATTAACTTCGCTAAAAATAAAAAAACAAATATGTACACACGTTATTGCACCCAGCTATCTCCATCACCCGTCGACGGCGGATAGGATAATTAAAGGTCTGTTTATTGTTCTGAAAGGGAAAAAACGGTTCACAATCATCCCATTTAACAATGGCACATCTCTATTTTTGGGCCACATTTTTATTTTAATAAACAATGCGGCATCTCTATTTTGGGACTGTATTTTTATTTTCCACATTACGTTTTGCTTCATCATCATAATGACATTCAAATTTGTATTCGCACGCAAGGTTGACGCCTACACCTACATTAAATCTCGTAATACTATGTTATTTTTATTTGCTAAATTAGGGTAGGTCGTTCCTTTAAAGAATATACATTTATCATACAAAGCATTACGCCTTTCTTCAATGAGGGTAGGCGGAACTTAAGGGTCCTCTCGGAAAAAAAGCGTGCAGATGAAGCAACTTTTCGTCGGCATTTACAGAGAAAATAGATCTGAAAAAATAGGTAGTAATCTACAGGGGATACGTAACTTGGATTTGCCATATTTTTTCTATCGGCATCACATAATAAGAAAAAAACCACCAAATCACCTCCAAATCGTTGAGATGAAACCATTTTACTCCTACATTTTTTATCAAAAGACTATAAAGAAATATCTTCTGCTTTGCAATACAAAGGGCAATAACTTGGACTTGTTACTTTTTTTAAATATGTATTAGTTTCATTAAATTAAATTAAAAATGCGTCAAATTACAGATTGCGTCTGTCACACTCGCACTCGTCCTTCTCTCTCTCGTCGACTCGTCGTAAGTTAGTACGGTACCAAATGCTCAAGGTCGTTGGCGTGACTACACAAGCCTTAAAGAAACCTATCTTCTACGATCGTGACAAATCTCTTTTCTTTTCAAATTCTCCTTTTTCGATTCTAGTCCTTGATCATTTTTGTCCTTCGTTGGAAGTTTGTCCGATTTGCATATTTTTAACGAATTCGCGTTTTCCGTAATGAAACTTTGAGAATTTACAGACATATTTACGTGGCGAATTCCTGTTCAAGAAATGAATGAAAAACCCGTAGTCAACGAGTGTCATCCCGAGCAAATTGTATGACTCAATTCAAGGAAACATCAGAACGACGTAGGCGATGGGTCAGCCACGGTTTAGGTATTATAGCAATTTTATATCCAGTATTACTCTAGTATAATGTCTTCAAGAGCATAACGACACATACTTTCGGAAAGCCATTCTAGGTGGGTAGTATTTAGCAGGAGCAGAAATTATATGTTTCCAGTAGCGTATATACACATTTGCATACATACGAGGCAGCAATTTGTATTTTTATGCTTTTAAAGGCATAATGGGCCAAGAGTGCTACTAAAAACTATATTTTACATGTTGATAAAATATGCAATTTTGTATGTGACACCGCCAATCACCCGTTTACATATTAATGATGACTTATTCTGCAACACATGGCAACTGGTTTCAGCCGAGTTTTCTAGCAATAGTGCTATAAAAGCCACTAATAAAGTCTGTTTTTGTTTGACTGTCATAGCAGCACTGAAATTACTAGATACTACGCTAGTTCACAATTGCAGGGTCAAATCAGGATCCTGACGTCACACTAACAATCGTCAGTCTGAATGGGGTCGTTAAGTCTGCCGGATGCATGGAGTGGTAAACAAATGGAGAGCTAACAAAAACTGCTGATATTGCTGTGACAGTTGTTTATCTCAACTATGCGTGTTACGCGGCATCAGCGATCATCCAATGAGACGCATCCATCTCTATAAGTAGTTTAAAGATTTACAGCATCAACCTGTTATCCTATTGTTTTACACCGGCCTTCTAGTTACCACTATAATAGCACAGGGATATACAACGTTATTTTTATTAGTTAGTATATACAAAAACCGAGACACCCCACAAGATTTTCATCAGAACTGCCTGAATAAGTGTTTTTTTTTAATAAATCTCCAAGTTATACCGTAGTTTATGTCGCGTTAAGTTCCCTAGTAAAGTGTGAAATGCCTGAGATGTGCTGTGCAGAGGTTGTCTAATGTACGGAAACTGACCGAGCGGACCATCTCAAGCCTCAAGGTGTCTATTCCCGTCAACTGTTATGCGTAGAAACCAACTTAAGCAAAATTGAAATTTATGAAAAAATGCGGTGTAAGTAAAAAAAAGGCAATCGATTCTCCTAGTGATTCTGAACAAACTAGTTTCAGGTTTAGTATACAAGGTTAGTCGGAAAGGGGGTACTAATCCGAAAGGGTGTTAAAGTAGGTACCCATAATAATGAGTAACTTTTGTTCTACCACTTTCTCCAAAAGTCAATAGTTTAAGAGAAATAGCTGTTCAAAAATTACATAAAAAATATGCTAAAATCTATCTATCCTTAGCTATGAGTAGCTGTGTTTGCATTTTAGGTCATATTTGGGGTAAAAATTAGAAACACCATTTTCTGAATTTGTAACTAAAGGAGGGATGAAGAATTTTTGAAAAAACTAAAATAAAAATCATTTTATTTGGAAAAAAAGTATATCGAATTTTAAATTTTAACACTTGCTTTTAAACAGTCATCCGTGATACTATAAGTGGGCTTCGGATTTGTACCCCCTTTCCGACTAACCTTGTATACTAAAACTAATCTTGTATTCACCATTTCTAACAACGTTGCTATTCGCAAACCGGAGGATGACGCTGCAATGTTCTTGACTTTAACGTAAAGAATAAACAGCAAACTCTTTGACGTTAACTACTCGACCTCAGAGTCAGTTTTATTTTATAAAGAAATAAAAAAACGCGTATTAGCATTTCATCTGTTTTCTACTCCGTGGCCGGATGTTTTGAGCGGATAACACCCGGACGGATTCCGTCAGGACGCCAGTTTTAGATAGCGTTTTATTTTTAGTGTTCCGCACCGGAATTGTGTAAACGGAACTGTTGTAGATGTAAATAGCTGTCTGGTCTGGCTTTTGTTAATGATTTTTGGCTAGATAAAAATAAATCTAAAGTTATGAGAAATAATATAGAAATTCGTTTTACGTTGCCCATTTTGTTTGTGTTGGATGAACTTAATTCATGCGTGTCAAATCTTGTTTGCCTGTGAATCAGGAAAATTGTCGGTAAAATGTTTAAGCCTTAATTTTCCTCGCATGTGATTTATGTAATCTAATGAGCATATTTTTATATCTAAATGTATTTGTTATTCATCTTATTATGCAAATCGTGTTTGGGTGTAATTGCGTAGGAAAACATTTATATATCTGATTTAGATATTGTGGGAATCCCGATATTTGGAATATTTATTTTTGCTAACTTCTGTAACCCTTCACCGTAAGGGGCGAACCTGCTGCCATTAACTGGAAGCGAATAATATCTACTTAATAGATAAATCAACGATTCGTCTGTCTTTGGAATCTTAAACTGCTCTTGTGACAAGTAGAAATGTAGAGGTTGACCCTCTACCAATAAACGCAGAATGAAGTTAAGTACCTATATCATGAAAAACGTCAGCCGTTTATTAGTAAGGGGGTTTCTATCGCAGGAAATTAAGACTTGATTTATTTTCGTTTCAAAAATATTGCAAATAAGTATACCGTCGATATATCATCCCGTAACTCTAGAGGACGAAAGGTCAAAGTTATAGCTATCTATTGGGTCGTGGCTAGAATTTGAAACGCGATATAGATTGATGGCTTCTCTTGGTAAACAATGTCAGACTTTTTGGCGAAGACGCTGCTGACGGTAAATTGACTGTCTACTGAAGAATGTTTATTTTTCTTAATTGGATTGATGTTTATTTTGTCATTAATCATCTTATATTGGCGACAGTTCCGATTGTCATTTCCGGGCAAAATCAAAAGCAACTACACTTTTGAAATTAATTATACTTCCTTTCCTTGTTTTCTGATTGTTGCCAGGATGTGCTCCTAAAACTACTTTTTTATACAAAGCATAGCATAGGCCCGATTTTATCTGTGGAATAAATTCGACGTTTTGAGCTTTTGCATAGAAAACCTCTCAAATTGTCATATTCATTCTTTAAACGTAGCTCAACCTTGCTAAAATCGTCCCTGAGTTGTTCAATGTTTCCTTCATTGTATCCAAAACTTCAATCATTTTAGTCTTCATTACTCGCCAAGTATTATAGCAAATAATACTAGTACCAGTTCCCTTCTCTTTAAGTTATATTGAGACTACCCTCCAATTGCAACCAACACAATTCTCAGTTTCTATCCGTAGATTGGAATAGAAATTGTTAGTAGGTACCTATCTAGTTTCCACCAGTCTCACAATTTCCCGGTAGCAGGATCTAACTGAAATATTAAATTCAAGCGCAATCAGGTTAAGGAAATGAAACCCTTAAAGTCATGATGCCATTTGCGCTTCATTGGGTGCGAAAATTCAATATTTATTTACAAATCTAGGCGTTTCTAGATTATCTGTGTACAAGAAAAATAAATCTAGAAAATATGAGGGACGGGAAATGAGAAGTCGACGAAGGGAAAATTACTTGGAATTAGATTTCTTTACGCAATATTAAGTTAACATCAGCTATTGGAGAAAACTTCTTTCAGTGCCTGTTCTTGGACGCAACGTTAGACAGGAGAATCTTTCAATCCTCAATATTTGTGTTGACTGTCACTCGGAATAAAAGCTTAGTTCTCATTTTGGAGCCGCTTCCTAAAGTTCCATGTTTTGCGTAGGAGGAAAATTCCCCACAAAATTTTCTGCCACCTTGAATCATTTATTTTATTATGAACTTCAGATTTGTTTATTTTTGCTCACCGACAATAGGTACTACTGAGTTAAGTAAAAGTGACGATATTAATACCTACGTTTCCGGATTATAGTTTTTTTACAAGATGTGTCTATAACATTTGAATCGTAACCCCTAAAAATATAAACATACGTTCAACCCATAAATGAAAGCGACTTTAGAGCAGCATCAAATAAAAAACAAAATGTAATCCATCGATTCCGTTAGCAACTGTATTAACCAACGAATTTGCTCAATGAACTAACGAATGGTTTCTCCCTTCATATTTTCTGGCTTCGAAGTACACACTCATATAAAACACTACATAATATCTAGCGTGGGCGTCCCTTACTGTTTCCCTTTATTCCAAGGCTTCAACTGAGTAACAAATATAACAAACGAAGTAATTTATCGTCAGGATATATATTGTTATCTTGTTTGTTCAGCTATATTTTTGTTAATACGGTAGGTATACGAAAAACGCGGTGTTTGCGTAACACCGCCTACCGCTGGGATGTTGTCGAGAAAATTGGCTGTTAGCTGGTCCAAAATATTTCTAAATGACTGTGCTTTGAAAAGAAAATATAAATTGAACAAATATACATAACAGGGGATAAATAGGGCTTAATGCTATCGTGGTATTGTCTTGGAGACTGGTCATCATCTGCCTCACTTCGTTTAAGTATCGTTATAAACGATGAAGGGATATGAGACCAGACACATTTTTATTTCAGTTTTATCGGTTTATGAATCTGAAGTCACCAATTCGTCTTATTCCTTAAACTTTATAAGCAGAAATAACGGCTATCATTGCAACCCTTAAATAACTAGACAGCAGTGGCGAAGGCTCCATACAACTCGATTCCTATCGGCTTCCCTTTCGAAACGAGTAGTTACTGGAATTCACGCATCACACTTGAGCAAGGTAAGCATTTTTTGGTCCGGCTTCCCTCCCTTTTAAGAAAATTCACCCTACGTCACTGCTAGACAGCACATTTCAAATTCAAAATGAAGATGGACATGAAACAGGACCGCCATAATGAAAATTAACTAACCACAAAATCAAATCAACAACACATTATCTAACCAACATTATCTTAAAATTACTATACAAACAGGCTGTTGCCACGAGGACCCGAAAATCCCTGCGGCTTCTTTGCTCGAGTACAATAGAACTTGTCAAAGTTTGACACTTGCCAACTTCAAACATGTTCTCGCCGTGATTAGTTGGAGCTTTTGATGCGAAAATTTTGACAGCGTTGCCTTAAATGCTACATTATTACTTTAGATCTGTTAATTATGGTTTCGTCTTGTCATCATCATAATAAACGATAATTTTTCTGAGGACAAGTTATTTTGACTTTGGTTGATCTTTCGTAATCCTTCATGCATATTATTGATATTGTCGTGACCTCTGCTGGCTATTAAAACTTGTTTGCTCTGACAATTGGTTGAATAGCTAGTTCAAAGAGGTTTTATTTGCATTGATGACTTTCTGATTGTGAGTTCACATCCTGTTGTAGTTTTATTTTTGGCTCCTTATGAACTTGACTTCGTTGTAAGAGTAAACAGGATCCAACCATTGAATCAAGCGAAAACGTGGTATTATGATGTTGTTTAACACAAACTTGATGAAGTTTAATAATTAGTTCTTGTTCGCGTGATCCACGTGATTTACGACCAAGATTTCTGGCGTAAAAAATACTTGTCTGCTTTGCACTAAATTCGTAGTAAACAAATATTCAGTCATCACATTATTAACTGGGATGTATTATTAATAAAAATATTGCACATTTTGTTTTATGACCAATATTTTATTGGCTCGTGAGGAGTCGGACGGTTAACTTATGAAACGGTTACTTGCACATCACAAGTTATTATTGGAGCAGTTTTATAACGCACTAAACGTTAACGGCGCTCGTGATCGGGTAAATGTCAAGTTGTGTGCTGACATTTGAGATCGTCCAGTCGCTTGGAAAATGTTGGTGTACATCGATATGGTTTAATGTGCTCAAGGCTTTGTCTGTTGAGAGGCTAGCAGCGATGGCATTATGAAGTGCCTCTTGTGGTGAATGTTGTCTCTAGTACACGCCTTCATCTATTTCGGCTTGGAGTATAACACCGTTAATTATAACAAATATGATATCTTCAACTATGATAACTTTTAATATTATACTAGATAATGTTCTATAGTACTTAATGAAAGTTTTTACAATAATATATGTATAATTTTTAATGTTTACCGGTAAACATACACTTTTCCTAAAACTGTTAAAGTTAAGCGAATTTGTGATCTGTGATAGTAGGTACATGGTCAGATTAGTCAGTAACTTTTTCATTGCCAATTAAAATTAAGCCATCGATGTCATCAGTCCTTCCATTTCCACACCACATAAAATCAATCAAGGATGAAAATCTAACTACAGCAATAGTTATTCCGTTACATAAATGCGAACTACTTCTAACATAAAAATGTATTGCGAATGTTACGGAATACTTAGGTTACCCATACTATACATTAATACCCCTTTCGTAAAGGACCTTTCTATCGGTCGTGTATGAGATTGCCGACATAATCAGATTTGCTCCAAGATATGAATAGGTGGAGACACGACTATAATAATAATTTTGTTACTGCGTACTCTATACAGATGTATCTCAGCGGAATCGAAAGGAAAACTACAGTCTAATCTGATTGTCGTAGTTCGCAAGTTGTAAGACCCAAGCTTGGGAAAATGCTTCTTAACGACGCCGCTAGGGAGGAGAAAATAGTTTTTTTTATTTGATTCACAGCTTGAGAAGTTTTGATTGATTCTTAAATAAACAAAACTTGCTTCTTTAGCCATGTAATACTACACTACTACTACTACTAATAAATATTGAAATAACTAAATTATGCTGCCAAGGTAAGTAACAGACTAAATGAATTATCTTTCATCGAACAACATAGATTAAAATTGGCAATGATAACGTTTGAGATTTCCTCCAAAAAACACTTAATTCTTTTTTGGGAGTCGTCTGACTTCACATAGCTAGATCAAAAAATATTTTAAGCGTACAGTATAAATCATTCATTCGTGAAACAGCCATTGATAAAATTCAAATTAAGTCCTTGATATTGGCATTCGACAGGGAGGATTTAAACCGTTTGATAACTCTGTTATCCCATCAATTGATTTCGGACAAAAAACAATTTTGCTTCCTTTATCAGATTTTGCGGATAACTTTTACTATGTGGCGCTTAAACTTTGTATTTATTTTCTGATTTCTAGTCGACTGACATCCTCGCTCTGTGCTTTTGATGAATCTTTAAAGTTAATAATTTCAGTAAAGAATTTCTGGTATCAAAATTATAGTTGACGAAATAATTTGTTTAGTTCCCATAATTTGTAGTTTCAATTTCCTTAATTCATGAATTCATTCCAACGTTTTCTTGGCATATTGTTAAGGTCTACATTTTACCCATTCGCTCAAATTACTTTATTATCTACATCTCCTTGGTGTATAATACATCTGCTTTCTCTTTTGTAATAACGGTTATGAAGTCATATTAGGTTGGGAACATGATAATAGCACTTGGCTCCTGGCTGTTTGTTATTAGCATTTTCATTATAGACTCATGTTAATGCCATATTAAACTCGATCTTTTAAGCACTTCGAATTAATTACTTCAGCCTCGCTTTTGTTAAGTGGGTACCTCAGGCTGGAAATTGCTTTTCATTGTTTAAAAAGAGTGATCAAATTGTATCCTCTTAAATTTTATTGGGTTTGTTATCCAATATTGCCGGTATCCGGCGAATATGAGGATTAGATGTATAAATAATTGTTTGTTCCAACGCCACACCAGAATTTTAAGTTTGTTTTATATATTTAAGTCAGATTTGTAAGAAGCCATGTGTAAGTAAGGCAGATAAAGCACGGTCAATGAATAGGACGTGCCTATGACACGTTATCCTACGACTGGCTAAAATGTTTAATCAGCTTAAGTAGTATGCTTGAATATAATAACGCAACTATTATCAAAAGCATTAATTCCATAAGCTTTAATATTTTCTTTCATACCTATATCAGAATTGAAATAAATGTAAATATCTTCCAGTGACGTTATCATTTACGTCATACACCTTTACGACGCAGTAAATTCTTTTTTGCGTTTCTAGGAAGTGACCCACAGGCATAAAGAATACCCCTCTTTTCCCGAAGGTGTCGTAAAAGACGACTAAAAGGGATGACAAGAGGATGCACAGCTACTATATCAATATACTCGTACTCCCATGCGACAATAACAATTCTGTGATCATCAATCCGTTTGATAAAAGTGGTTTTGATGCCAATATTTTCTGACGACCGTTCATTGGAGTCGTCTATTAGATAAAAAGGCTTATGTTCGGCAGTGGGCAATTACTGTCTGCCTTAATTTATGTTTATAGTTCGTCATAATACAATCATTCGAGACCCTCCGGTACTAACGACAACAAATGTCCATACTTCCAGAGTTAAAAATATCATCACCGATTCCCGCCAAGCAATAAACAAATTGAGTTCACCCGTTTGAACTTGACCCCTCGTAAAATTGTAACTATACGCTCCGTTTGCAATTTTTAAACCATCCCATTGTCATCCCAATGTCGACTTTGTCTTCAGAAGCTTAAGTTCGAATTTGGATTAAGGTTATTTCGGGATTTCAGTCCAGATCACACATCGTGCTATTCTCAACCGTATTGCATGTTTTATTTGGTTCTATTTTATCCGTGCCAAGTTTGGCGTTCATTGATTCCTTTATTCTACCTTGCGTCTTGAATGGAATATTTTTGCTACCATTGTGGGTACTTCAATGTGTCGTACTGGACTGGTGCCAAGAGATTTCCGTTATCGAATACAAACGCAACTTTTATATTTTTTTAGTTTTCGTTATGTATGTTCATTGTACTCAATTCGGGATTTGGGTGTGCGAATAACTGTGAATGTTTGGAAACTCAGATTGTCTTTGGTAAAGTCTTTGATCAATGAAACTCGAAGAAAGCACATATGATCGACAGAAACAAAATGATGCTTTATTATTGTTTTATTTGATAATATGGAACTTCTAAGTATTTTTCTTTTTATTATATCTTCTAAGTATTTTTTTTTGTATTTATATAAAAATACGCCGAATTTGACATCTGCGTAGTACCTGTGAATATTTAAAAAGTTACCTATCAATCTGATTTCCTTCTTCTGTCGCCTCTTCTCCAGGGCTCGATGGGATACTCTACTCGTAGTCAAAACCGCTCGACCAAATATTACTCTCGGTCCATTCCATCAACATCATTCACAGTTCTGTATTCTTCTATGCCAACAATCTCCGTCCTTTCCTTTGTTGTATCAGCTCCTTCACAAATAATTGTGTTACAAGCGTTTCACTAACCAATTTCCATAATTCGATTTCCAAAGGACACTCACTAACGAGGATTATAATATGATTTACAACCGAATATTTCAGTATTACTTAATCGGTATTACAGCTCAAACCGCTATCAACGTCTTTAATACAGGTTTATGGACAATAATGGCTTAATAGAGGTGCCCTGGGTGCAGATCCAGTCACTGCTATTTATAATTCATTAAGTAAAACGGGGATTTAGAAACGGCAGGTGATAATTTTAGTGGTATTACTTATTAGTGATTTGGAATGGGTATTGGTCTGGTGTACTTCTTGGTCTACCTGGTTTTCTTTTTGCCTTTAATTTACCTTCACACAGACCAATTGAAGGAAAATACGGAAGTGATAACACAGAGAAGTGAAGGAATTGACTCTGGATAGAAAAAGGACGGAGATTGATACACCGACAAGTGCCCAGCACTTTAAATTTGGAATAATTGGTCTGCTAGACTTAAAGATATTGGTGGAAAGAATTTTAGTTAACAACAGGAGCCATCTTACCATCAGGCAATACTTAAAGATCGAGAATTTTATGATTGGGTATCTGTTATTAATATCCAGGTGGATTATACTGTCCATCCAGCTATACGTCATACATAATCCCTTAGTCGCCTCTAAGCACACCCACGAGAAATTTTATTCTTAGCCGAAAGTCACTGCAAATATTTTCCTCCGTTCTCTTATAATTCCCACCGAGATTATAAGCGTCTGATATTAATATACAATTCGTATTTCCATTCATTTCTCCGCGTCAAAACATCAAGAGGAAACTTAATAACCTTGTTTCGAACCAAACAAAATCAAAAGAATGATTTGAAGCCAATATCTACTCAGAGTACCTGTCTAAAGATACTCATGTTCTATAGTGCTAATAGTAAATAGCTATCAATGTTTCATCCACGATTCAAGCCAGTAAATATACTCCAATATAACAAGATATGACGTAATAACGCCATAAACAAAATATAGAAAAATGCGCATTTAAGATAACGGTGACGCAGAAAAAATAAGATAAAAAAAAGAAAAATATTCGAGCCTAATCTATGTATGTATTTATAGTGACAGGAAACGTATGTCTATCGTAGCTCGCCCTTGAATCGACTTTCGCGGTTTTGAACGCCCGCTCGCTCATGAATGGTAGAGTTTCATTGATACATAGCGAATGGGCGTGTCTTGTGTATTAATATCTTTTATTTGACGCACCCATATCGATAAATGTTTATCATTCATTCCGTTTGATTCCATTCAATAATATTGTTGTTCTGGAGCAAAATATTGGCATCGATTTTTTGGCTTCTCCAGCTTTGTTCCTTATTAATTAACTTTTCGAAATTAGATTGCCGATCTTGCTTGAAAAAAATACTTTGACATGTTCGAACCAATTTGTGTTGGTGAAAAATTTGTTTATTCTGAAATGTAATCAAGTTTCTTGTTTGTTTACGAGAAAATATTTGGTTTGTTATTCTTTGGTGTATCACGGACGGAATAAATCAATCATTGTTATGTATGTCAAACTCTTTCCCCCGGGGCGTTATAAAACACCAAGTAATCATACTAATATTTTGAATAGGAAAGTTTTGTTTGCTAAGGGTTGACCCAAAAACAGTTTATCCATTTAATATGAAAACTTCTCTGTGTGGTATATTATAATCAACCCATTACTGTCTAACTCATGGGCAGGGGCCTCCTTTTCAGAATGAGGTAGTTTTAGGTCTTAATCCACCACGCTGGCTAGCCGGTGCTGGTTGGTGGAGTACACACACCATCGAGATGGTGTAAGGTGCCGTTTTTTTATCATACCTTCTATACAATGATCTTCTATAAAGTTAGATTTTTATCGTGAACTCTGGGCTATAATCTACTGGATTAGAATATCGCAATAACACACAAGTACTGATAAAGCGATAAGATTGTCCATGACTTTCCAAGTGCCTGACTCACTTCCCTTTCGTTAACTTTCCAATTCGCACTGAACTAGTAGCTGATATCGTATCTTTATATTTTGCCGGCACGTATCAAGAATTCTTGCAATAAGGCTCAATTAAAATGACAAGTGCTAGATGTCGCAATAAAACGTGTTGCACGAAAATAGTTGAAAGTGACTTTAAACCATTTGTGGTGGTAATAAATAATCGGCTCACGCCTCAATACTCATAGCAGTACCTTGTTTGGGAGAAGCTTAGTCCAACAGAGGACTGACACGCTGTTGATGATGTAGAGATACATTTCCAGTCCAGCGCTAATTGACTACTAGTTGCAGAAACCCATTTCTTTATTCCAAGCTGATCTGGGCATGGAAATGGAGTCGTAAGCTAATTTTATCTGTGATAGCTACAGACCCATAAGGGGTTCTACTATGCAAAGGGGTCTTTGCTTCATTATTGGTAATGATAAAAGTCTTCATTTCAATCAACAATGATCGTTAGACTATAGGAATCGGTTAATATTCGAGTTATTCTATTTGAGCTATCTCTTCATCCATCATCTCTCTGATCTTGGGTTTATGCTTACGAATGAAGGCCGTGACCATGATCACTTACGCAAATACTATCTCTTCGAGCCCGACCTTCAGTACGGCTGCCTGCCACATTAGCCCCGTTCACTTCCTTGATCGCTTCAGTCCATCGTGTAGTCGAACGTCCTCTACTCCCCTTTCCTTTAATCAATGAGCGTGGGATGATGGTAACTGTTACATCTGGTTTTCTGTTTTCCTTTTACTCTGAAAACAACAAGGAAGTCTGAATGTGTGGGTACATCGTCTGTTTTGTTTTTACCTAGTAAACAACATGTTTCGCATGAATTTCCCATGATCAAGGTTGATTTAGTTTTACATAAATCACAAGTGACTGTAAATCGTATATCCCTGCTTGTATTATCAAATGGTTTTTACCAACATGCAGTTTTGTTTGTGCGATTTTGTTTTGTTGATTGTTTTATTTCTTTGAAATACTTAGCTAAGTTTATTGTAGAAATTGGATGTTAATGGGAGTCCCTTGCTAATGGATCTATTAAGATTGTTTGTTTCCTATCTTGTGCTTTTAGATTACAAAAATGTTGTATAAAAGCTGGGGTTTATATGGTGTATTTATGAGAAAACTTATGGTGATGTAAAAGCAGCGGAAGTAGGTAATTCTAACGGAATAAATTCAAATTTGATGAGAAAATTTTATGTAGCATTGTGAGTAATCAATTGGAAAATGTATGGTATGTATGCTCATGGTCAGCTTCGACAATCTGATTCAAATAAGAAATTCTGAATTTAATTTGAATACCGGGTAACTAAGCATTTTCAATTGATAAATTAATTATATAATCTACCCACACTAGTCTTACATAACTCGTTATCAACTCATTTATTTTCATATTTGCGATAACAATTACTTACTTAATGACTTTAATAATACCCGAGTACATCAGATATAACATTAATTGCACTAGTATGCGATATGGAATAATTACCTTTGAAATTAAATACTTCAAGATTACGTTCTTTTATCAACATTATGATATCAGCCCCAAACGTCATTGCCAACATGAGTCACTTAACACTCCTAACAGAACCAAGAATGAAATAAGACCGAGAACGGGAAGCAGCTTCCTGGCGTGTCATCCTCGACCCAGACATAATGAGAAGAAAAACATTTCATTGAGAGGGTAGGTACTGAAGACAGGAGTGGACTGCACATAGTTGAGACGAATTGTACAATATCATAAGATGCTATGCTTCTAGTACCTCATGCACCAAAAACTTATAATCTTAAACTAAAATACGCAGATTTGATTCCTCTTGCCTACGCAACACCGTCATAATCTCAAAACACCATTGTAAAACCATAAAATGGCTACATACTCACTGTTGCGGTTTCAATAAAATTTCGGATGTTTGGAATCAACCCACACTAGTATATTACCAGCCCAGGATGTTACTATTTGATAAAACTCAACTACGCGCGTGGGATATCGGTTGATTGTTTACGTCCTTTCGCGACGCCATCTTGAATTTTTGTGTTTTTATTTTCACGAATGAATGAGCGATTTGGATGAATGAACAAGTGAGTCATTGTGGGAATTGTTTTAAGCCAATTGGACCAATTGAGACGAATAATACTTTTTGCACTGTGGCTGTTGCACTTTTTGATGTAAGTATAACAATCATCGTTCTAATGATCTTTTAAATTTCGTTATTATTGAAGATTTACGCTAAAACAGTGCATGATGGTAAAGAACCGTCAGTAATTTAAGCCATGCCTTAGTTAGTGGCTGTAATTATAGAATCGATAGTTCTGCGCTTAAGCCATTTATCCACGAGCTTCTCACAGTCAGCGCTACTTAATTATTTTCCTAAAAAAGAGAGCTGGAAGTCCAGAGATTTGTGCTACAGTCCAGGTTTAATAGAAAATGTTTGTTTCGTGCTCGTCTGCAAATTAAAACAGAAACTCAGTGTTTCTTTTTTATGTTCCGAAAACAGTGGAATTAATTTGGTCGCACCAAGAGTCAACAATGGAAAATCAATAACACAATTTCTCGCAACTTACTGATTGCTTTTCCTCCACAAATGAATTCCCAGAAGGGGTAAACAGTGCACAGTTCACTAATATCGGTAGGCATTCAATTAGTCTTATTGTGATGACAGAATTATTTCTGGCCCATCGTAGATCCTAATCCTAACCGAATTTGAGGATATAAATCCAAGATTCAATTTGTTGACCAATTGCACTTTAGCAAAGCATAGAGTCTTGGTATCGTTTTTTATTATGCTTTATTCAGCAAAGAATTAGAACTCAGACGTTTTTTTTTTCTAGAGAATTCGCTATATTAATTAGGTCATTTGTTGTTCAATGCTGGGGTCAAGGTTTAAGTTTATTAATAGCCACGGAATTTCTTTAGAAGATAGTGAAGTTTATCTGGCTTCCTTGGGTCAGAAACAAACGCAATTGGAAGAAATCGCGGCGCAACGCCAGTTAATAATGCTATCAATAGACCATTCCAAAGGTGATAGATTACAATCATCACATCAAAAAGCACGTGCTATCTAATAATATCGTAGCAGACAGTCCGATAGAGTCTACTAGACTAAATTCCTTCTCCGTATGAATGGTCCTAACTCACACATTCGCTGTATTGTACGCGCACAACCTTGCACGAGAAACTTGCCAATCGGATGTTACTATTTTGGTTTAGTAGGTCATTAAACGAAACGTGCGGACGGGAGCTGGCACGCTTTTGGGGTTGGTAAGTATTATTACGACTGTTACCGGTGGTAGGTGAACAGTTAACCCTCAGTTCCATTATGTTACTTGTATGGGGTGTATACTGCACAATATCCAGCTAAAACAGGGCAGCAGCGTTCTTCTGACAGCTCTGCGATCTGCCAAGTGTCGTGTTGACGGCAATATGACCGTCATTGTAGCTGTCATTAGGAAGCCCATGCCATCATGGCATTGTACTAACCGCTTATTCAGCATGGAGACCAATGTCTGACGAGTAATATGGGAAAGCTCTAGCTATGGTCTGCAATAAGTTGGTGTTGGTTTATGAAGCTATTAGCAGTGCAATTTTGTAAGAATCTCACCTCGATCGTGACTGTCAATTACACACTTGTCGTGACACAGCGTGGATAACAAAACTACGCGTTATTGATTATACCGTCGATTATCTGTGTGTTATTTGCTTCTATTAGGTATCCATACTGTGACATTATGGATATCGAGTTAACTGTCGATATTGAGGTGGGCTTCTTACAGAATGACACTACTGGACACTATGGTCTCTTTTAATCGAATTAGCTCTGTTACTTAAAGCTTATAATGAAAAAATTAGATTGCGGTTACTACAGAAATGTTTATGGTGTGCTATGTTTGTGGTATGGGTTTTTTTGCCTCATACCGCCACACCTAAGTGTAATCTGTTAATTAATAGGTACATTATTCTTTGCTAATTAGTTGTTTAGCCATGACTTTCGCGTTAATTTGTTAAGTAATGGCATGACTGAAGCCATTAAGCGTTGCAGGTACCTGAATTTTTCGTCTTTATGATACGGTCTTACCAAAAATTCTGATGTTATTTACAATCAGAAGTTTCAGAGTCAAATAAGTGTCTTTCTGTTACAAAGATTCGAAAAGTTTACGATGAGAATCTGTTTACTTTTGCAAAGATTTGAAAATGTTAGACATAGGATCACACTCATTTTAACAAAAGTTTGAAAAAGCCAGATTCAGGTCTAATTTGATTCACTATACAGACCCAATGTAACTCCAATTAAGTTCTTTAAAAAGAAAAGAAAGCAAGCATTCATAATCAATACTGCTCAAATATGTACCTACCGTCCAAATTAAGCGCCGAACATAACTAATTGGACCGAGAACGAATCCAGAACGAATGAAAAAAAAACTGTACAGAAAATTGGCAGTACATTTTTATATTTGACATGCGAAATCAAGACCTATTGATTCCCACCAGCCAGTTCATTCAAAACGTTCCCAAACGAACCACAAAGAGTAAAAAAGGACAATGAATTGCAGCAATTTGTGTGTCGATGATAAACGCAACGCATTTAAAAGCAAACAAAATGAACTGGGGACCCTTACATTTGGTCTCACGCCGTCAATCGTACGCGGAATGTTTTTCAACTGGAAACACTGTGTTAGTTTCTGAACTTGTGAATGATTATTCTGGGAGAATGTATAGTTAAAAAAAATAGTTTCTGGGAGGGTAAACTAAAATTATTGATAGACGATATGCATTGATTGATTTACTTGAAAAGATTCTTTACCCTACTTTTTCTTTCGCGCCTTCAGAAGAGCACGGGGTGTTTTTATACTGGAAATACTGTGTAACTGTTTGTAGTAAAGTTTTGTCTGTTTGGCGATTCTATTTGAAGTGTCTCCTCTTGTAAATTGAATGAAGCTGTGGAGCTTGCTAACTAGTCTCTTTGAGCCGAGCTTACCTTAGCAAAAATACTGAAATGTACCACGATAAAGAAGAATTTAATTAATTATTAAATTTTTGTTTAGTGGTTCGTCGGGGATTCTAAAATTAAACGGTGTAAAAACACCAAATTAGGCTAAGTCTATCGGAGAAATGAATTCTGAGTTCTGATAAACCTTAATAGGGTTAATGCAGTTGAATGTTCTCAAACATCATCCAAAAACTGGTTTCGTATATTTGACACACTCAGCAATCAGCTGGAAGGTTCCCATACTTGTAGCCCTTCCTAATAAAGAAGAATTTATTCCACAATCATTTACCGTCTTCAACTCGGAAAAAAAAGAAAGCATGTACGCACTCGAAATAAACACAGTGCAACTCATCGTAACGCAAAGGTCACGCAATGTTCAGCCTCCCGCCAAAAGAATAAAAAGGCGAGACCGGTAATGGTCGCGTTCAGCGTCATCTGCTTGACGCTCGCTGTTTCCGCCGCGGCCATGTTGAATTTATGGTGGCTAAAAGTATCAGCATCCGTGTAGCCCTTGTTGTTAACTGAGATAATTGAGTTGTTAGGCATTGGTGAGTAAACTCAGGATTAAAGTTAAAAAGATTGAAGTCTCCGCTTCCCGCCAAAAGATCAAAACGACTTTGAGGATTGAATTTATATTGCCTCCCAAATCACCTTCATTTGCCATCTTAATTAACAGATGTATCAAACGATGCTCATTTTACAGTAGCAGTTAATAACCCTTAATTAAACTTTAAAATAACGTAATCGCGGGAAAGATCAAATACCCCTGTCAGTTTCGGTTGCATTCATAATTAATGGCGTGTTCCGTAATAAGTAACATCACTCATTTATACATATTAAATAAGCTGTTATAATCAAAAGTTAGTCATTGGTATACTCGTACTCAATGACCCACAAGTAAAAAGGCTGAATGCAGTTTCCCGCCAAAAGAATAAAAAGATGACCGGTAATGGACGCGTTCAGCGTCATCTGTTCGGCGCTATGAACGCATACGTCCGGTTCCGTTGCAGTCATATTGAATTTATGGTGTTATCCTGTATCACGTCATCAGATCCGAGTCCACTTCATTGGTTTTGATAGTAGTCGTGATGGTTAATTATTACAATATTAATTATTAAATAACATTGACATTGCCGGATTTCTACTTTATTTTCCAGCTTATCCGAGCATCAAAATCAACTGTTTTAAATCACTAAGCTATTTATCATAAATAAAATAACTACATTTAGTAATCCGAGAACTGCTGCTAGAACCATGCTGCACCGTGTTTTATCTATCTTCCTGATTGCTGTCCTAGTCATAATCTCCCTTTTCACACCACTCACTCTTGTGTCTATTTATCCTCTGTCAATCCTCCATGACCCTAAAATCTACTAGGTAAGATATTATAAAAATAAACAATTCCACCTTGAATCCCAAAATAAATCGATTAATGCATCGATTTCGTTAACTATGTGAACTGTATCGCGTGTTCAATGTTCGCAAGTCGATTCTTAGCTCTAATTAGAATCGTTTCGCCGACAATAGGTATGTTGCATGATGGTTCTGAGAACAACGAAGATGTTTATTTTTTTATACGATACACGTCTTTGTGTTTTTCGGTTTGTATGTAGGTGTATGAATTTTTGTTAAGATTTCTGTGTGTGTAGCAATTATTATTGGTTGTATGCTTTTCCTTTTGATTTTTATGGTGGCTGAGAATGCAGGCAACCGTTTTACTACCACGACAATCTTATCTCGTAAATCGTAAATATAACTCCTGAATCCTGACGTTATAATGCTATAATCATCATGTTTGGTAATTGGATTGGTAAACATAATGACATTTCGTGTTTAATTTGTGGGTACTGCAATAATGTGCAGAGCACGGTAATTTATCGCTGACAAACGTTTACTGTATGAGTAATGGACTCTTGCAAAAGCAATTCCCAACGCAGATGATACAATTGACCTGAATAACGTTACATTCTCATTAACAAAATTCATTGGCCGTGTAGTTTCCGGCAAATAATAAGCACGCCCTTGTTTTCCCGTAGAGGTCTTAAAAGGCGACTAAAGCATCACGCTAAGGGAAGCATCTTCCTTTGCTCTACTATACACCGTGGGTCCGAGGTACCCAAAAGATTTTTACCATCAATTTCGATGCCAAATTACAGAAGAAAAGCTAGGATATACTTTGTTTGTCGAATAAACCTTAGTTTTCGAGATATTCAATGGAAATTCACAAGCCTAAAAATCTCTAGGGTAATAAGCCCTATGAACACGGCGTTGCGACTTTTGTCGTACCACTCATACCATAGCCCTCTCGCCGTTTGTTGTGTTTTGTGGGGAAGGATCGTGAAGTGAGAAGTTCTCTTATCCACTCACACGATAATTTAAACGTTGCCAGCTCGACCTAAGGTAGGTATTGTTTACAAGGAAGTACTAATCTAAATTGATTTATTTTGTTCCGAAAAACAAAATAGTTAAATTGACTGAATTGGACTTACGTTGACATACCATCAGAAAGGCGTGCTTAAAATCTTTCTGGTGCCTCGGGCCCACGGTGTATAAAGCGATTAGTGGATAGTTGCAGCCATAAAAGTAAACAATCCTAATTTAGGAAGCATTCAGTTTACTGGTTAATATTATAAACAAAACAATACTCATTTTCACCTGTAATTTAATTATGTATCAAAGCAATCAATCTGATATGTATGCTACATGGCCAACGATCCAAGGTACAAACAGTCTTTGTTACAAATGCAGTTGCATCAAACACCACACAATGCTCTTGCGCAAGTGCTAAGTGGTACTGCTTAATTAATTGCACTTGTAAATTCTTGCGCAAAGCTCTGGAACGTTCTAAGAATAATTGATTGCTTTTCATTTTATTCTATACATGCCTATCGACCCCTTGGCTTGGTTAATTATTAGAGTACCTAAGTACTACAAAAAACATTGTCATCCTGTAGCTCTTTTCTAATTATAGTGGAGTTGGCTTTCAGTTTCACGAAATGTGGCTAAATATTTCTATAATTTACTTGCAATTACAACATCTATAGCGAATTTTATATGAACGCACTCAATCATTTTATTTGTAATTTAAAACAACTTTTTTACAATATCCACTAGTTTCTGCTGCTCGCTTCATTTGTACCGTATCCATCATCCAATTAGACGTTGTAAAGTGATGCGCTTCGAAAAATCTGCGTGCAATAAAATTGTTTTATGGACTCATCAGATCGTAATGTCTTGAGTACAAAAGCAGTAGCCCATTAAGTTCTTCTCACAGCAATAAACTACCTACATGTTAAGTAAACTCATCTGCAATCAGTATACAAGGTCTTTTGATACCTATAACTATTTTAAATTCTTGTCAGATCCTATTGATTTACCATGCTTCATTAAATTAGCAAATATTATCATGTTCATTAACTATTATTATATTTACGTCGGTAAACGCATGAGCGGGTGGAGATTGCGTGTCCGTTTCGCTTGTTAGTCTTGATTCTGCAATACTTAGGCATTATCTGTAATTTTGCCTTTATCCTCGACGTAGAAAATATCTAAACCATGTCTAACGATGCAAAATGCTACAATTTTCAATTTGTGAATCATTTGTTTCTTTTTTCTTGGCTGTTAATTTGATATTCTGGGAAAGACAGAAATTCAAGGGTTTGAGAAATTAATTTAATTGGTTATTCCACTAATCCCCATTGACAATCCCCATCAATGGGCATTTGTGAACTTTTCTTCCAAAAATCCTCATTGCCGCCTCTTCAAGCTCATAATGGGGAGTTGTGGAAGAAATGTTCACATTTTCCCATTGATTTAAAAATAATACAAAAAATAAATAAAGGCTTAATCCACGTGGAATTCCCCCCATTGACAATCCCCATTGATGGGGATTGTCAATGGGGATTAGTGGAATAACCCAATTGCATATAAATAATTTTAAAATTGGTAATGATAAATACTCTTATCATGTAACGGAACTTAATCATTCTGAATATGAATGTCTCAATGATATATTTGATCATATTAAAGTTTTAGAACAAGACATAACTCTCTAATCTTTGATCAAGATGTTGGTTGTTTAAACAAAGACGATTTTCTAAGAGAACGCTGAATAACGAATCAAAGGCTACTTGTTAATTAAACAGCCTCTCGAGGCGATGAGTGTGCGCCTGTTATCTTGGTTAATATTCTGGCTTGGATTTTATGAAATCTGAACTTTATCGTCTGTTACAAAGGATTTCATTTTCTTTGATGAAAATTCGTTTTGGGCACATTAAATAAAATTTCTTTTCGTACACTTTGACTTAAATCTTCATATTGGTTTGAGAAGAATTGTCTCATCTTGTGGAAGCTTACCAAATTGAGCTTTTATGATGTTTGGAAGCTATGAACTACCCTCCGACTTTTGCATCTTGACCTTCTTATGTGCGATAACGAATATATTGTGTCGTTATTGCTTTACTAACTTATAAATATACTAATCAAAAGTGCAAACATTTCCAAAAAAAAGCAATTGATTCCTTAGAGCATTGTGGTCCTGATTCCCAAATTGAAAACATAATACAATATTGATTCAACTGAAACGTAGAAAGAATCGAATAACGTTGACAAGCTATAGTTTCATCATGTCCCTCTTTTCGCACGTTCGTATTCTTTGGGGGAAAATATTTTGATCATATTGCGTACAATTGTTTCAATTTCTTCTAATTTCGATAAATCATTTAAGCTATCCAAAAAATAAGCGCTCAGATTTTGGTAAAAAAGTAGGAGAGTCCTTAGAGCATTGTGGTCTTGATTCCCAATTGGAAAACAAAACCCAATATTGATTCAGCCGAGACGAATAAAACTTGACTAACACAGCTTAATAGTGCTCGTGTTCAATTTATTCCGTACCGTAAGAGTAATTCTTGTCCCCCTAGGGCAGACATATTCGGAATGATTTCTCCAGAGGATTCAAAAGCTGGGGGCAAGCGGGTGTGAAATTTATCTTTGTGATTTATATAGCGATTGTGTTCGATATTTTTGGCTTTTTAGCATTGTTGGATATTAAAAGGCATTTAATGCTCGTATCAAGATTTTCGTTTGAGCTTGGATGAGCCTTTACAAATTATACTGGAAGGATAACTTATGAATATCAGATGAATCCAGAAGAAAGTTTCGATGTCTTTAAGTAATGGTTCCAGAATTGAGTTTTATTTTTCGTTCACTGTTTTATACATTTTGTAATAATGTTTTTTTCTGTTTCAGGTATGCACGAATTTACTATTCATCAGAACATGAGTTTTCTTCTACAGAAGTAAGACAAAACATATATAAATTTTACACATTTATACCAGTTGTGATTTTAAATAACATTTACCCATAGATGAATATTAGTTTTAGTCCCTAAAGGGCCCGGTCGCACATTGTAAGACATTGTCAGTTAGAAAATTTCTGGCGCTTAGAAGGCACTCTTCACATACATTTTGTATTAGTCCCCGCACACTATCAGACATTTGCCAGATCTGACAGTCTGCGGGTCTAGTATAAAATGCATGCGCAATGTGCTTTCACGCACGCATCAGAATATTTCTTTCAGAAATTTCTTATAATGTGCATCCGGTGTAAGAGTATCATTGTTTCACGATTATTACCCACGTTTTGTTTCAAAGTGTCATCTACTTTACCTATATGTACCTTGCGCTTTGACCCTATTTGTAACTTCCTGATGGAACAATGTGTTTGAACGCAAGCTTCAAAGTTAATAATAAGCTGTCTACTGCCAGTAACTGTGTCATGTATTGTCGATACCGCAGGCTGCACGTCAGCGTGTAAGTTAGTCAGCTAACTTTGTTTGTGTAGTTAAACTAGTGTTCTGTTGTGTACGGCAGCAACTGAGTTATATGCTTCGTACGGAGATTAGTCGGAGTTTAGCAATGTTCGTACATCAAACTGAGGAAGCTTAAGTGCTTCCGGTGCATCCTGGGCAGTCAGTACTACAAACTTTGCTGACTGGTTAATCTTTTCACCATGGCATGAGCTATTCTCGTACAGCTCGTGCTGACACGAGAGGAGAATAGGTTGTTTGCTATGAGTATCCAGTAACGTGTCTCGGAAAGCACGTTAAGCCGTCAGTCCAGGATGTCATACGAATACCTATGACAGTCGTTACGGGTAGTCTGAAGCCCGAAAATTTGACAACCGGTCTAACCTTAGGATATCGGCATTGCCCAGTAACTGGGTTGCGGAGGTCTGACGGCGCTCGCTCCGTGTAGAATACTGGTATTTAGCCGCATCTGGTTAAACTGGAAGCTGACCCCAACATAGATGGGAAAAGGCTAGGCAGATTATGAGTAACTAGTAACTTTACTGTGCTATCACACACAACAGGACGAGTTGCAAAATTGAGGTTCCAACAAGTTTTTCATATTTTTAAAGTCGACCATGAATATAGAACTCTTAATATACCGCTAAACAATGTACGGTCGTCAGCACAACCGACAAGCTTGGCAAACTTCGCCACTTCACATAAGTAATCCCTTTGTCGGCTCTGGAAAGTGTGTTGGCCTATATTTTGCCTGAAGAACAAGAAATGGGGTCAACAATTCACAAACATTTCATCATCATTGATATTATTTTAGCTTAATTGGAGGCTGATGCCTCCAATTAAGCTAAAATGAACGGTCAAAAGACAAATTGCCATAATCACCACGTTTGGCATACAAAGGATTCCTGATTACAGTTGTTAAAGCAAACATGTGTAGTTGAAGTTAAGTTTCGATCAAAACAACGTTTTTCGTAATTTCTTTATCGACGATCGCTGTCAAATACGCATACTCGCGTGAACTTATTTGCAGCGTCACTGCAACTAGATCGGCGCGTCATGATATTACGCGAATCTGCCTACAGGTGTACAGGTGAGGCATGCAATGTGGCTTAAAGGTCATGGCACAGTAGACCGGCACAGTAACTGTACAGCTGCAACACGGCGTCGCCTCGAATTTAGGCTACGGCTAGCCGCCAGCGCGCTAACAACTCGCAGTCCGCGCCCCGGCAGCGAGGTGCAAGCTCGCAGTCCGCGCGCCGGCCGCGAGGTGCAAGCTTGCTGTCACCGCGAACACAATTGTTATATGGCATTTGTGATTGAACACGCCTACGACTTGCACGTTTTCATAATGTGTTTCACGACGTTGTTTCGCTGGCGACTCGGAGTCTGCGCGCTGTAAGCACGCAGTCGGCGCGACGTAAGCATGCAGTCGGAGGGCTGTAAGCATGCGGTCCGCTCGCTTGCAGCGAGTAGCAAGTCTGCGAGTCGAGTTGTATGGTAGGGGCAAGCGCGCTGACTACCAGCCGTTGGCTTTTTCATATTGACATTATGAAATATATTATACGACACACGATTTAATGCTCTAATTTGAATGACAAGTTAATTGCTGGGTTGGAGCGGTGCCGGTATAGTGTGCCATGAACTTTACTCCACGATCACATTCTGCATCGTCGGAGTATCCTATCCTATTTACTAGTCTTTGTAACTGTAGTTACGCTGATCTCTTGTTGACGCGAACTCGACGTAAACTGATTTACTTGTGCTGTGTGAAGATTAGTCGAAGTTTTGTCTCTGAATAGAGTTGCTGATCGTTGTGTTTCGCCCTCTAGTTATTCACCGGCGTCTTGAGAGTTCTGTAACTAAATTCAGTAGTTATTTTGTGTTGATCATGTGTATGAGTCGTAGTTTTGAATCAATTTGTGATGTTATCATTTGAGCTTGTTACACCTATGACTTGGTTTTGGAGATGCGGTGTTTAGCAGGGAGCGTGATTCGGGGCGTAAAGCGATCAATTTAAACACAGACGTATTACAGAGTTTATGAAGACGCGTTTATCTGCGCGTATATTTTGAGTTGTAGCGGCTGGTGCGCTGCAGTTCCCGCTTCTCCATAAATTAAACTCATGACAAAATTATTGAACTTTTTATCCCTACTTACGTATTAAAGCTGGCGTCCACTAGACTCGCCGAGTCGATTCGAATAGAACCGCAATAATTCGCCTCCTATACATTTACTATAAAACTGCGTCGATTAGCGACGAGCCGAGACGCGCCGAGTCGCATAACTCGCGCGCATCGCTTGTCACTCGAATTTCTGTTTTAATGACTTGCGATTACTGACCTTTTCGCCTCACACGGAACAAATGCGACTCGACTCGATTCGACGCGTTTCGGCTGTAGTCGACGCCAGGCTTTAGGAATCAGGTCAATGTTCATTTATGGATGTTTTGCCGTCGGTGATAATAATAATGATGTCTGCCAAGACATTTTAAATTTGATAAACAGACCCCGTTTTATTTCGAGAGTAGAAATAACTTGGCCGCTAAACACCGCTTTCCATAGACCAACTATTTTTTATCATAGTCTTGCACCCAACCAGGATGGTCCATGACTGTACTACAGTAGTGCAGCCTTGAATAGTCCCCGGTTGGTGCCACATCCCGTTTTAGATTAAAGTTCTCAAAGGGGCCTCTGCGCGTTTTACCCGTGTCCAACGTATGCCCTCCAAAGGACCGGGGTTCTTCCTCACGGTAGATGAACCGTGAGATCCAAGAGATAGTATAATTAAATGAAAATTAAGTCTTGAAAAGTCTTCTTTTATTTCTTCTATCGTTTGCAGTCCTACCTTGACCCTGTTAGTTAAATGAACTGTCTAACGATCTTAACGTCTCTTTATCCTATTTCCAGAACCTGTATTTTTCCTTTGTCTCATTAAACTCTCGTAATTACAGCCAACCTTTTGTTTAACAGTCCCGTTATTAGGTTCGTTACATAAATGTCATATTTCTTTTGTGCGATGTAATAATTTCTCTGAATCCCAAATTGCTGCGGGGTCCGTTGCTAGCCCAGAATGAAGAGTTGCCTACAGAAGGCCCACTCCGTACAAGCGTACGTTATCATTGAACAAATAAAAAAAAAACACATACCGCGTGGTAATCCATTGACATAGGACATACTGTGAGGATGGATGAAATGGCGACAGGTTTCAGGAACAGCGTGAGATCTACGAATGCCTCTCAACCGTTAATGTTCCAGCGCCACCGATCAGCGGCGGCATCTATTGTGTCTGAAACTGGTTTTCAGTGAACTTAAGCTGACAATTAACAAGTAGATCATAAGACCTGTCGTATTGTATGGATCTGAGTGTTAGGCCACCAAGGGTACAGATGAAAGAAGAGTGCATGCTGCGGAGGCGCGAATATTAAGATGGATGTGTGGAGTGACAAGAATGGCTAAGTTGAGGAAGTATGAAACTAGCGCCAGTGACTGAAAAGTTGGGATTAATAGGTTAGCGTTATATGGACATGTTATGCGGAGGGAAACAGCCATGTTACCAGAGTAGAGGTAGGACAAAGAAAAGATGGATGGATTGTGTGAAGCTTAATATGGGTAAGAAAGGAGTGAGTACTGAGATGACAGCTGATAGAGGAGATAAGAAGAGGAATTCATGTTATGCTGACCCCAATTAGAGTGGGATAAGGGCAGGGAGATGATGCGTGGTAATCACAACTGCAGTGGTGCAACGCGTCACGTATAAGCGATCGATCGATTACACTGATGTGATGCCATATGCAATAATTGGACGTGCAATGTTCTCACTCAGATGCTTCAATATAATTGGACATGACGTTAGTTAGGCTACTCGGGTTTTGTCATTATTGTTAACTTCTACATTATTGTTGCCCATGTAATATACTTGAACGGTAGGAAGTACATTTATCGTCGCTGTACGTGAGGTTTTACGCGTTCTTATATAAAATGAACTAGCAATAAATTGATATTACGATATCCCGGTCACGATCGACCGAGCTCTTCCGTCGTAGAGCCGGCCCTCTCTTCAGACTCCGCAGTCACACCGATAATTCAGCCCTCATCAAGCTGCCTCTCTTCCAATATCCCGCCAGCACCGCCCTAAGCCGAGGTCCGAGTCCCACTAAGGGTCGCCCTTAATGCTGTTGTTGCTAGTAGTCATGTCATGATGTTAATATAGTATAAGTAGTTAACTTAGGTTATTTTACTTCGCCCCCATTGGCTGGAAACCCTTCAGGTCTCGCCAATAACTGCCTGGTTACGTAGAAATGGGACCATTGAAGGACTAAGGACTGTCTAGAAAAAATCCAATAGAAAAATAATATTACGATATCATAACGCACCTGTGTACGTGAGTCACTCACGTGAACCCACACACGTGCTCTTGTAATCGTTTCATTGTTTACAGTCGACCTTCTGAGCGTATCTTTTTTGTGTATCTTTTTACTGGGTAAAATCTAGTAATTCGTCAGAATTTCTCCGGTTAAAAGGTTGTGGTATATTATTTCGTATGTTTTTATAAGTAGGTAATCATCAGTTTGGAGTTTATCCTTTGTAGGCGTCTGGTCGTGTGGAATATTTTGACAGGTTATTTTTGGTGTTCTCATTTTTACGGTTTTCATGTAAGTAATGAATAAAAGTGGTGAAGCTTCGATATAATAAAATATAACTTACTAATATTAGTGTTTTATTAATAAGTGGTTAGTCGTATTTATAACGTATGCCAATGTAAAAAAGGTTTTGGTTTAAGATGTAAGTTTACATTGGTCCCGATTCTGTAGTGCATATGTTAAACTTAATTTAGACTATTGCAATCTTTTTCACTCTGATATAATAAGAAAGAGATGGACGTAAGTAAATAAGAACTGTAAAATTTAATTGAACAAAAATTTCCATACTTAGACGACGCGTCAGAACGTATCGACTAAAAACACGATGAAGGCGTAGGTAAACTAGTTTGACATCTCTACTAGCCCAGTCGCTAGGTAGTTTTCACTTGCAAAAGGCCCGTCAGTCCTGAATTTTGGATGTTCAGCCGTTTCAAAGTTATCAGCAATTATCAGGTAGGTGTGCATTGCACGGCATTGTAGGCGTTGCACGATCATGGAAGTAAATTTGCTACCTAACCTAACTGAAAAGAGCTGATGATTTTGCAACGGCTGAATCGATTTCCATCAAACGTAGCTTATAATTATCCTGATTAAACCAGCTTTCGCGCAAAAATGATTTCAACGAAATGAGTCATTCGTTTCGGTGTTACAATGCCACAAACAGACATACAGATAAACAGACAGCCATACAGACAGACGGACAGACTTACAGATATACAGACATAGGTTTCAAACTTAGAAAACATCCTTCTTTTTGCGTCGTGGGTTAAAATAGGTTAAAGCCCAAAAAAGCTCGTACAGCAGTTCAAAAAACGTCTTCAATCGTAGAAGGTATATACTGCACAGGATCGACAATCTAGGTTCAGCGACAATATTCCTAGTTTCAAAGCCCAATAACCATACATCATCCAAACACGTATACTGTCATCGTAATATTGCACAGACTCACAAACTGAACAGACATTCCTTGACACTTATTTACACGACAAGATAAGTGGGCGACACTCCGTTTTTCATTCTGACATCAGCACGGAAATTCGTGACTGTCGATTACCCCATAATACCCCTATAAGGCTGCTTTTCCACCAGAGATGTGCTATGCAACGTTGCTATTTATTTTACTTTAATAACAACGGTCTTGGACCCATTACAGTAATTAAAGATAGAGAAATTAAACGTAAAAACATAGTAAAATAGACATCTTTCATGAATCTCTCTCGCAATGCTTCAGACATACTTACTAATAAAATCTTCTTCCAATCATCCGCAAACAGATCACAGTTCGTATTATAATCCAAGAGTTCGTTGAGTGCGGTGAAAGTACGACGTACTGGCGATGGCTATGGATGCGTTTGATATCCACCAATCATATACATCGGTCCACAAAACATAGCACTGGTGGAAACTGATTCAAATAAGCTACGTTTTTATATGGAAGGATGCGTGCTGTGGATGCATGCTATGGATGCGTCCTATCGATGGTCGCGAGTGGTGTAGCTATGTGCAGAGCAGTGTACCTACAGTAGGCGCGCGTTTGTCACCGAGCACATCTTACTCGCTTCCCTACATAACTTAGCAGCAGTGGAAACGGTCACATAGTTTCGTAGCTTAGCTTTTACATTCTAGCAGCATAGCTGCATAGCGCATCTCTGGTGGAAAGGCACCCTAAAGCTATTATGGTGACGCAATGTTGGTACGAGTTTCGCATGCCGGGAATGTTAGGGAAGTAACCGCGGTTATGTCTCTATTATAAAGTTGGTATTACACAGATTTAGAAGGCCGCAGATTTAACGTACGGCTCTTTCGCTGATAATAATTGCAGTAAAGGTACAGTGAGCAAAACAGTAATGTATGCAGACAACATTCGCATTTTAATAAAGTTGTGCATGTTCTAAGAAGCCATCATATTGCCATAGCGTGTCTGAGCGTCGTATGCATAAAAAGTCAGTATAACACACTACATCAATGATAGTGCTGTTCATATGTTCATTGTTTGCTTGCATATATAACGCTTTTTCAGCGCGTACAAAAAACAAGTGGCGTGGCACGAGCGTGTTAGCTTTTGAATTGTACTGGTTGTTTCTTGGACGGAAAAACACAAAGTTGTATATTTTTGTTGGTTGCGAATCTTTGTCAAAAATAGAAACGGGTTTTGTGCGAGGATAAGAATAGATCATCCCAATTTATTCGGGTCAAAGGGGCATCAAAGGGATTTCATTACGGCAAACAGACGGATTCACTTGTATCTGCACTAGATATTATACTTTATGAATCAGGGGGCACGGCAGTGCCACTGACAACAGCAGGCATGGCCGTACACTCTTTTCTCGAAGCAACTCAAGGCACTTTTATGTCCCCTATGTCTTTGTATGATGTCGTGGTGGCCCGGAGGTTACAGCCCCGCTTGTTAAGCACCGGGTTGCGGGTTCAAATCCAGGCAAGTACCAATGTGACTTTTTCAATTTCATATGTTTTGTGGGAAAACCGGGAACGGCTAGTGTAGACATTGATTCAAAGTTTAAAGCGGCTGATAACAAAATGCCACTTTATATTTATAATGTGTCGAAGAATACATCTGTGTGTGACATAATTACGTACATTAAGAATAAAACTAATGTTGATATTCAGCTGGAAAAAATGAACGTAAAATCAACAAAAGATTATGCGGCTTATAAGGTGTTTGTTCCAAAGCATAAAATGAACATATTTTTATCTGATGACCTTTGGCCGGATGGAGTTTTGTATCGACGTTTTGTAGATTTTACTCAGAGAAGGGGACGATATACATATCGAGATATGGATATAAAAACATAAATAAAAATGAATATCTACACTACGAAGCTGATTAGTTTTAATTGTAAAAATGTTGTACGTTCACTTGATTGTGTGAGAAAATTGTGCCAATCGGCGGATATTGTGGCACTACAGGAGACCTGGCTTCTTCCTCACGACTTGTCGTTTCTCGGTAGTATCGACGATGATTTTTCCTATACGGGAAAGTCGGCCGTGGATACGTCTGCAGGAGTTCTATCAGGAAGGCCGTATGGAGGAGTAGCTCTGCTGTGGAGAAAGTGCGCGTTTCCGACTGTGTCTGTTGTACAGTGCCGTAGTGAACGTATAGCGGCAATTAGGATAAAACTTGATGACGAACGGTCTATTCTAGTGTTGTCAATTTACATGCCTACAAACAAAAGTGAGAATCTGCCATTGTTTACTGAGTGTCTCGGGGAAATAAGTGCAATAATCGAAAGTAATGATTGTGATTCGGTGTTTATGCTCGGCGACTTTAACGCGCACCCTGGTGGTTTATTCGGGAACGAGATGGTGGACTTTTGTGTGGAACAGTCGTGGCAGTGTGTAGATATGGATCTGCTGCCGAGGGACTCATCATATACTTTCGTGAGTGATGTTTATGGTACTCATAGTTGGCTAGATCACTGTTTAGTAACCAGCGCCGCTAGACGGTCTGTGATAAATGTATCTATTCTATATAACACATACTGGTCAGATCACTTTCCTTTATTAATTGAGTGTAATTTAAATGTAGTCCTGTCTAAAAGAATTTTTCATAGTAGTATATGTAACAAGGTGAAGTGGGGGGAAAGAGGGGAAAGTCAGATTGAGGGATATTTTAATTACTGTAATGCCGAACTCAGACTATTAGATTTTCCAATAGAATTCCAAGATTGTGCGGACAGATTATGTAATAATGAGAATCATAAATTACTACTTAACAAATTGTATCTGGATATTGTTAATATATTGACGAGAGGTGCCGAACTGAGTTGTAACAAACCTAAACGTAAACATAAAAAGTATGTCGCGGGCTGGAATAAACACGTGAGTAGTGCTCACAGGAAGGCTCGACTTTGTTTCCAGACATGGCAGCTATGTGGTAAACCCAGGTCAGGATATATCTACAATGAAATGTGTGAGACCCGAAAAACGTTTAAATCAAAGTTAAAATGTTGTCAGAACAGGGAAACACAGGTAAAAATGGATAATATCGCAAAAAATCATACTGATAAGGATTTTAACAAGTTTTGGAAGTCAACAAACCGATTAAATCCAAAGTCGAGTCTTCCAGTGAGTGTGGGGGGCGCGCATGAGCCTGGAGATATTGCCAGTCTCTTTCAGCGCCATTTTAAGGTTGAGTCTCCCCTCGGCCAGTCTCAGGGGCCCGGTGCTGAATGTCAATTTGGAGATATTAGGGTTAGATTCACTGCACGAGATGTGCGTGCTGTGATAAGAAACATGGTGAGAGGGAAGTCTCCAGGTCATGATGGCCTTAGTATTGAACACTTAAAGTACGCTGGTAGTCACCTGCCAAGAGTCCTCGCCATGTTATTTAATCTGTGTATTGCCCATAATTGTCTACCTGATGATCTCATGTATACAGTAGTGGTTCCAATAATTAAGAACAGAACTGGCGATGCGTCAGACGTTTCCAACTATAGACCTATCTCGCTCGCTACTGTCATAGCAAAGGTACTGGACAGACTGCTTGACCAACAGCTGGAAAAACACCTTCAAGTGCGCGACGCTCAATTTGGGTTCACGCCGGGACTGTCAACTGAGAGTGCCATCCTCTGTCTCAAGCAGACTGTGCAGTATTATACCACCAGAAACACACCAGTCTATGCTTGTTTTTTAGATCTTTCGAAAGCTTTCGATCTGGTGCATTATGACAAGCTCTGGTACAAGCTGCAAACTGAGACACAGCTGCCGAGTGAGTTAGTGTCGATATTCGGTTATTGGTATAGTCACCAAAAGAACAGTGTGAGATGGGCAGGAGCGCAGTCAGAAGTGTACGGGTTGGACTGCGGGGTGAGGCAAGGGGGGTTGACCTCGCCACGGCTGTTCAACCTGTATATGAACCAGCTGATTGACGGGCTTAGTAGTGCTAATGTAGGTTGCTCTGTGGATGGAGTGTCTGTAAATAATATCAGTTACGCAGACGACATGGTCCTGCTGAGTCCGTCGATTGGAGGGCTGCGGAAGCTTTTGAGCATATGCGAGTCGTATGCTGTGGCCCATGGACTCAGATACAATCCTAAAAAGAGTGAGTTCATGGTTTTTAAGGCTGGTACCAAATGCTACTCAACTGTACCTACCATTACTCTTTGTGGCACATCTTTGAAGAGGGTTAACCACTTTAAGTATCTGGGTCACTGGGTCACAGATAATCTGTGTGATAATGAGGATATTGAGCGGGAGCGCAGGGCGCTGTGTGTACGGGGTAACATGTTGGCGCGTAGGTTTGCTCGTTGCACTAGACCTGTAAAGGTGACCTTATTTAAAGCTTATTGTCAGTCATTTTATACGTGCAGCCTATGGGCCAATTTTACTCAGCGGGCATACAGCGCCTTGCGCGTCCAATACAATAATGTGTTTAGGATACTGTTAGGGTTGCCGCGGTTTTGCAGCGCTTCTACCATGTTCGCGCAGGCACACACAGATGACTTTTTTGCCATAATAAGGAAGCGGAGTGCCTCGCTCTTAAATCGCTTTAAGCGCAGCACTAACGGTATCCTGAAAGTATTGTCCGAGCGGTGGGACTCGCCTATTCTAAAGAGGTGGATGGTGCTACATGCCAGTTCGTCACCTTTTATTAAATAATTATTATTATAGTAGCTAAGTAGGTATTTAATGGGAATTGTATGTTATTATTGTAGTGTATTGTCTGTATTTATTTTTTAATTTAATTTGTTTGTGTTTTATTTTTAATTAATTTTTATTTGATACTTTTATTATTTCTGCTTGACATTATTATTATTATTGTGGACATTATGGATTTTAATCTGAAATAAATGAATTATTATTATTATTATATGTACTTTCTTAGTTAATCTAAGACACCACTGACATACGGTGAAGGAAAACATCGTGAGGAAACCTGGACTTATGGTCTGAAATCGCCAACCCGCATTGAGCAAGCGTGGCGATTAATGCTCGTTCCTTCTCTGTATGAGAAGAGGCTTTTGCCCAGCAGTGGGACAGTTACAGGCTAATATTTATTATTTTATTTTATATCTTTGTAACAGATGAGAGCGAAAGCTTGAAAATTTACTTAATTGCCAAGTCCGAATAATATCTTTATAAATGAGACGCCCGACTGGGCTCTACATCAGATCTCAGAACTTTTGACGGCAAAAGAATCGCGATACGCGACTTTTTACATGAATAATTTTGATGGGATATTTGTTTACTCCAAAAGTTTCAAGTAGTCAGAAATCTGTCGTTTCAAGTAAAGCTGTCATGTTTTTATTGTGCCGTTATTAATAGAGGCACAATCACATCCTTAAAGCAAAAGAGGGTCCTGGCAAAAGACTGGATATAATACGTACCAGGTGTAAGGGACGGTGTATCGAAAACTGAAACAGTGAATTCAGCCTACTATCATTTGTTATTCTGAATTGAAAATAAGTGAAAATTTTGCTCGGAATTTTCCGACTTTTCCGATTTATCTTTTCACAACCGCCAATTGTATACAAGGTTAGTCGTAAAGAGGTTACTAATCCGCAGACCACACGGTTTTAAAGCAAGTGTTAAAATTTCAAAATTCGATAATTTTTATTTTACATTTCTCTGCTGTAAAATAAGCTATCATATTAGGACAAAGAGCACGTTGCAAAAATAAATGTATTTTTTTTTTAAATCGGAAAATTCGAAAGGTTTCGTTGATATTTTTCCACAGATTTTCAATTCAAAATAATGAACTAAATTCACTGTGTAAATTTTTGGTAACCTGTCCTTTACACCCAGTTTATTTACCTGCCAAAACACTTCAGACATAGGCAAATTAGTAATTTCCAGTAAATTCGGAAAATTCTGAGAAAAAAAAAACACAAATTTTCGATTCAGAATAATGGGCTGAATTCACTGTTTCAGTTTTCGGTACACCGTCCCTTACTTACGCCCAGTATAAAGTCAAGAAAAAACTAAAAATAAACTTGTGCCAATTCAGTAACTAAAATGAACAAAAGTAATCTCATCTAATTTTCCTCTCGAATCTGTCTTGATGCGTCTTTACGACACAATTACACCTTAAGTGGGTTAGACACAATAGACAGTGTTCCTTAGTTGTCAATCCACGAAAATAGCTCCCAAGTAATTACTTTCACTTCCCTGATTACATTCTGTTTTGTAACAAACGGTGCCACATTGGTGTTGAAACTAATTTGTGACTTACGGCTGTACGAGCAAAGGAACTATAGCAAGGGAAGTAAAACTCGCGTGTGCCACAGGTTAATAAAATAATTCAAATAGGCTTCAAATAGAAGAGGCGGTATCTGTCTCGCTCGTTATTTGTCTCATGCTGGAAATAGAGGATTGGCAAGAAAATTTCAAAAACATTTAGTTTTTACGGTCCAGACTAGCTTTAGGAAGTTAATGGAAAAAACGTAAGATACACCGTGGGCCCGAGGTACCCGAAAGATTTTACCACGCCTTTCTGATGGTATTATGAGTCAAATGTTATATCAACGTAAGTCCAATTCAGTATTTTTTTTTCGGTACTTAACTAATTAATCAATTAACTTTAGTACTTCCTCGTAAAAAATACCTTAGGTTGAACTGGCAACATTTATAAATCATCGTGTAAGTGGTTAAGAAACTTCTCAGTTCACAACCCTCCCCGACAAATAAGACATACGGCGAGAGGGATATGGTATGACAAAAGTCGTAACCGAATTTCCGTAAATAATGGATATTTCGAAAATTAAGCTTTTTTCAACCAACTATACATAGCTTTTCTTCTCCAATTAGGCATCGGAATCGAACGTTAAAATCTTTCGGGTACCTCGGGCCCACGGTGTATATTTTATTATTTGTTTATGTGACTTACACATTTTTTTAAACGTGTTAATAAATAATGCATATATTGAGATAAACGTTTAAAATATAATAAAAATAAAAGATAAAAAGTACTTATAATTTATGACAGCCAATCAAAATCCGGCAATGTTAATTGCCCAAAACTAACAAAAACAAGTAAGCACTATATCAATTTCCACCTAGTAATTTCCGAACATATTTGGCATAACGTAGCCGGTAATTTTATGTTACAATATTGCAGTGAATGGAGCGCTGCAAAGCAGACATTTTAAGCTGCATCAATATCAATGTAATTTAATCAGTTCAATTGAACGCCTCCCCATTCAAGCCTCATGCCTGCCCTTTCAATATCGCCCGAGTTATTCCCGCGGAATTCGCAGGTCGCTGAATTATTTTTTAATTTTCTTTTGTGCTTCTCTATTTTATTTATTGTGTGTGTTACTGCGGTTTTATTTCTTGGACATTTATTATTAAGACTTTTTATTCGATTTATGTTGAAGTTGTTTCGTTATCAGTTAAAGTGAATGAATTAAAAGTTTTGACACCTCCTGTTGAAACCTTTTTTTTTTTGTGCTTGGGGAAGTCCTCATGGACTATCCCCCGTCTGGGGAAGACCGGACCGTGCCGGACTCTTACTGGCTAAAACCACCACGATGTTCCATAACTTGACCGTGGGCCGGGGTCGCGGGATTCGCAAAGCATGCACCGCAACCCGGCAGGTCTCGGTCCGCCAGCCCCTGGCGGACCTCTCCTTTGTGGGGCCTAGCCCCACGTCCTGCTGAGAGGCGCGCGTGGAACACGTCGCGGCGCCTACTCGGGCCAGTTACTGATCGGGCGGTGGGTCCCCTAACCCAGCGCACCTCCTGTTAAAACCTTGTCTAACTTTAAAATCCATACATAAAAAAGAAATGAGCCGTGTTCAGTCTAAACGACTGTTAAATATGATTTTGTGGTAAGGCAGGGTTTGTTTTCAAATGTAGCATTTCAGCGAGATAGCACATTTCAGGGCAATTTAAAAGAATTAGATCTGTTCTTCATATCTATGATTATCCAATGTGCTCAAAATATGACGTATGACTTGCCTATTCCTTCCTTTTATAGAGTAATAAAGACTAGCAAACCTAAATGCAGCCGTCTAAAAAGAAATATTTTTAAAACCTCGGAATTTGTCCACATGAACCATGAATCTAGTACAAAATTCACGAAAAAAGTGTTCTGAGTTTACAAACACCACCAAAGCACGCATCAAGGCACACCTCCATATAAACTTAGAAATACCAACAAACTAATTTAAATCCTACATCGTCATTACAATGCCTAATTTAGCTAACAACCATTCGAAGATTAGACTGCACCCATTGACGTAAATTAAGGTACAATTCCGAGACGGGCTGCAAACTGCAGACTGCACGCAAGTCGCCATCGGAACAGCGCCTTTAAGGTGTGCAGTTTAAAGATGCTATTCCGACAGCGACTGCAAAACTGCAACCGCAGACCGCAGTCGCAGATCGCACCGCAAGCGATAGTACTTTTGCAGTTTGCGGTCTGCAGCCCGTCTCGGACTTGTATCTTTACTCTTCATTTTCGCTTTTCAGTCTACATTTGTTTTGGAAATTTTTGAGCGCTGACCTCGTCCATGTTTTTCTACATCAATGGATAAAAACAACACATTGTGAAATCCTACCTCGAATAAAACTTTTTTATTTCGACCTCTATTATTCTCCATACTCGTGTAACTTTGGCTTCCCACAGATTTTTCCATTCCATTAGGTACTTTAATTTCTGCTACACGTGGAGGATCTGTGTTTTGTATTTTCTCTTTTCCCAACTTTTAATTCTTGTAAAATGGTACCTAATAAAAATCCTATTTGTGGATGGGTGATCGTTCGTTACAAATCGAGACTCCTCCTAGCCTCGGGTCGATGATGTCTGTCATAAGAATACCTATGACAGTCGTTATGGGAAGACAGAAGCCTGAAAGTCTGACAACCGGTCTTCTCTCGTGTCAGCACGAGCTATAGCTCAAGCTGTGCTGAAAAGATTAGCCAGTCAGCAAGGTTGGTAGCGTGGCTGACAGCCCAAGGTTCTTCGGACGTACTTAAGTATCATCACTCGGGGAGGCTCTTTTCATGCACATCCGGTATACCCTTAGGTTATCGGCATTGCCCTATAACTGGGTTGTGGAGGTCTGATGGCAGTAGCTCCGTGTAAAATACTGGTATTCAGCCGCATCTGGGTAGACTGGAAGCTTACCCCAAAATACTCCTAGTTGGGAAAAGAATAAGCAGGAACCTAATAAAAAAAAAACATTTAGGTATTTATGTCTTGCTGAAACAGTAAAAGCCTGTCCACATCTCCACGTCACGACGACGTCAACGTGGCACGGTGGGGTAACGTGGCACGGTGCGTTGACATAACGTGCAAATTTACGTTACCGTATCGTAAAAATGCACGTCAGGATCGTTGTTAGATTTATCGTTGACCATATACAAAGTTAGTCAGATAGGGGGTACTAATCCGAAAGTGTGTTAAAGTACCAATAATAATGAATAACTTTTGTTCTACCACTTTCCCCAAAAGTCAATAGTTTAAGAGAAAAAGCTGTTCAAAAGTGACATAAAAAATATGCTAAAATCTGTCTATCCTCAGCTATGAGCAGCTGTGTTTACATTTTAGGTCATAATTGGGGTCACGAATTAGAAGCTCCATTTTCTGAATTCGTAACTACGAAGGATTTTTGAAAAAAACCAAAATAAAAATAATTTTACATGCGAATAAAAGTTATCGAATTTTGAAATTTTAACACTTGCTTTTAAACCGTCATCAGTGATACTTTAAGTAGGCCGCGGATTGGTACCCCCTTTCTGACTAACCTTGTAGATCCTGAATGTTAATAAGAGAATCAGTAAGGTATGGTTTTTAAAGCATCGGAGCACATAGACGGCGACTAACTCCCGGGCGTGGAGAGCGCAGGCGGAGCGCATATACGTGTGCGCTTGCAGATAGAGGCGGAACGTGTTACGATACGGTTACGTAGATTTGCACGTTATGTCAACGCACCGTGCCGCGTTACTGCACCGTTCCACGTTGACGACGTCGTTACGTGGAGATGTGGACAGGCCCTTAAGCCCTCTACGCGTTGTCCATCCGTGCTGTCCGTCCGTGCAGGATGAACGACGCAAAACGACAGTGTGTAGGCCTTTTTTTTCTTGGGAAAATCCTCATGGATGTCCTTCGCCCGGGGAAAGCGAAGGGGTATGCCGGACTCTTACCTACCGCCTAAAAACCCACGGTGTTCCTTCTCCTGACCCTTGGCCGGGGTCCCGGGATTCACAGCTGCATGCACCGCGACAACAAAACATTGTGTATTTTGCTGTCCAGAAAGACCGACCGTGCCTCGAGCTTGGACGGATAGCGGACGGGTGGACAATGCGTAGAGGGCTTAACCTAAACAGTAAATTCATATTGGAATCACTCAGCTTGCACTTTGTAGTCTAACTCTCTTGATCCATGGCGTGTTTTTTGAATCCTAGGCCGGGTTTTCAAATTCTGATGATAACAGTTACATTTTAAGTAGGAATGCCGATAGTTACCATTATTAACTGGAACTTGTTTTAACTGTCGTAGATGTAGTGGTTCTGGGTTCGATCTCCAGTTCGGGCAGTATTATTGGGTTTTTCCGTGTGGAGTTTCTCAGTAGCAGCTCGGAGTCTAGATTTGTGCCCGGTTGGTGGCAATAGGCTCTCCCCCTATCCCATGAGACTTACGAAATGAGGGTGTACTAAACACCTCTGCCCTACCCCTCGGGGAATACAAGCGTAATGTTATATTATGTGTTGTTTTAATTTACCTCACCCCTAGAGAAACGCGACTCACTTATCATCATTAAAATCATAATTTATCACCTTAATGAAAATACATCAATAAACAATTTAAACATTCAATCACATTAATGTCTTCATTAAAAACAAGCTACTCCAAAAGGAGTTTTTAATAAACCCTTTTATTCTTAATTTGGCGACGGCATGTCAAGTTAACTAAAATTTATTGCTTGGAAGGGCTCATTATGAACGAAGTTATTGGTGTAGTTGTAAATCAAAACATTACGGTGGTGAATTTAAATCTCAGGGAAGAAGAAACAGAGAATTCATTCTATACAATGGCACTATGGCAAAGTTAAATGAAGACGCTGGAAGAATAAAATTGTTGCTAAGTGGCTCATCCATATATAATACTTAATGATAGCTTATTCAAATAAAAAGTATTTTATAGACTACTATCTTTTGCCCGCAGCTTTGATTGCGTGAAATTTTGAACCCGTTTAGTGACCATTTTCCATACAAACTTTCATCCCCTATTTAACTCCCTTAGGGGTTGAATTTCGAAAAATCCTTCCTTATTCCTTGTCTACATTATAAAAGGAACCTCAGTGCAAAACTTCAGCTTTCTAGGTCCAATCGTTTGGGCTGGGCGTTGATGAGCCAGTCAGTCAGGACTTTTCTTTTTATTTATATAGATTCTTTGTATGGTACTTAAAGTTTTGTAGAGAAACGTCAGGACTCCTCACCTCACGTTGAAAAAGGTTTAAGTAGCTTATCCATACGATAACGGCTGTTAAAGCGCGTGCTCGTAGTTATGTGTTTTGTAGGAGCTCGTCAATGCACCTCAGTAAAACGCGCGTCATCTGCTAAAGTATATAGACCGTTTCTTCTTACTTATGTGGTTAGGTTTTCGCTTTTTAATACCTTTGAATATGTGGCCAGCGCAAGGCTTTATCACTCCGCGGTTTTGGTATGAAAACATGCCTACGCGCCGTTGTGCACAACGGTGAATACCGAACTGAATGTTAGGGAGTGATTGAAGTGAAATGTAATAAGAGCATAAACACAGAGGAATGAGAGCTCTCTCGCCTAGCAATAAAGCTCAGTTTTAAATGCGCAATGCACATTTTTCTAGACACTTGACGCATTAGTTCGATCGGGAGTGAGTTATCTGTACGTAGTACCTTTTAAACTCGGGAGCGATGAATCCGTGTCACCAACATAAACCTTAATATCTCCGAAACTAAGAATGATAACTTATTCAAATAAAAAGTATTTAAAAATCTCTAAATTCTCTAAATAATACAAATCAAATAAATAAAAAGTAGGTATTTTATAGACTATTTAATATTAGTTGAAAAAAAAACTTCTTAAAAATTCTATAAAATAGTTTTTTATTTGAATACACTATCATTCTTAGTTTCCGAGATATTAAGGTTTGTGTTAGTGACCCAGATTCATTACTCCCAAGTGAATTATTCTGTGCGCAGCGCCTATTTGTGCGTGGGCTTGCACACGGTAAAGAGTGAACCTTCTTTTCCAACTTTAGTGGTGAAATGTAATGAAATGTAACGTCGCCATTTAAGAGTGTAATTGAATTCATAGTCGCATGGAGTGCCCGTAAAAGTGCCGTTTTGGGTTTATTGTGGTGCATTCAGTGCTTTTATTAAACTTTCAGATTGTTTGTTTTGATGAGTCTCTTAACATTCTGAAGAGCAATAGAAAAAATATTTATAGTTTAAACGAGCGTATACATTAGGGGACAAAGTATTGTCTCGGGATCGCGTGACGTCGCCTGACTTCATTTTCCACGACATTTTTGTGTTATGAATAGTCGCCGGAGGTGTATCGCGATGTCGCTGGCGACTCGTGCCGTGGGACTTTTGTCACCTAAAGCTGGCTTCCCACGGTGCGTGGTAGCGCGCACTAGCTGTGCGTCGGATCATCCGTAAAATCACGCACCGTGGGAAGCCATATTATGAGGGTGTGTGATGTGGATACGGCGCACCGCTCCGCACGCGTCCGCGTTGCCACAGACGAGTCTCTTCCATGGTGCGTCGGTGTGAGCTCGTGTGTCGCGGTGCGCGTTATCACGCACCGTGGGAAGCCGGTATAACGAATACGCGGCTTTAGTCTAGAATTGTGTTCGATAAACTTGGTACAATAGCAAAATCAAACGAACATGGTGCTTATTAATGAGCAATGAGCGTTACCTCCTCTTTTTGATATTTAAGAGAAACCTCTGTCGAGCGTTCGTTTCATAATCATCATCAGCCTGCAGCAGTTCACTGCTGGACATAGGCCTCTCTAAATGCACGCTACTCGGTTTCTCACATCCAGCTGCTACCATCCACCTTGCGAAGATAGTCATTCCACCTAGCCTGAGGGCGTCCCAAACTACGTTTGCCGATTCGCGATTTCCACTCAAGAAATACCTTTAACCCATCGGTCATCGGTTCAAACTTCAAAACTCATTTATTAAAAATAGACTAGAATTACATACTTCTTTTAGAACGTCAAAATTACATTAAGACATCCCAATAAAAGCGCCCACCCTTCACCGATTCCTAGTGTTTTTGCCGTGAAGAAGAAATGTCTGTCAAGTGAACAGACATATGTGTTGCTTGGGAGTTTGTATTGTAGGTTCTGCGGATAGTATGGCCAACCTATTGCCACTTTAGCTTGCTTATCCTGTGGGGTATATCGACTACTTTGGTGCACTGTAGCGTTAACGTAGTAGGTAGTACAAAGGGGTGCATGAAAAGTCCCTCCACAAGTGATGATACTTAAGTACTTCTGGCGCACCCTGGGCAGTCAGCCCCGATACTAAGGCCCAAAACGGAGATGTGCGGAGATGTCCGAAGCGGAGACGAGAAAAGATGTTTTCAGCTAGGATGTAGCCACCCAAACTGTGCGGAGATGCGTACTGGCTAGACTGTAGCGGAGATGTGCGCTGACTAGAGCGGAACAGAGCTGCGTGCGGCGAGCGTTGGATGTGAATGCACAGTTTAGTGCGATTTGACACGAAAGGTAGACGTCTCAGTCATGTCGTCAGCTTGCGAGGCAAAGCTCACATCTCCGCCTTTTACCGCGGCCCAGCTCAATCTGAGCGAGGGACAGTTCACATCTCCGCTTCCATCGCGCCTTACAAATACGATACATCTCCGCTCAGTAATATCCACTTAAGCTGAGTGAAGACGAGATGTGTGAATAACGAAATTCTATTGGTTTTTTAAATCTCATCTCCGCTCCGTTCGTCTCGTTTCCGCTTTGGCGGAATCCGGGCCTTACTTTGCTGACTGGCTAATATTTTCAACACGGCATGAGCTATTCTCGTAACATAGCTCGTGCCGACACGATAGAAGAAGAAGGAGCACACATTTTCGAATACTTGATTCGGCTCACGCACTTTTGGGGTACTTAATGTATCTTTACCCTTAGGGATTACAAATAGGGCTGTCAACATTACAAACGAGCACATAAGTATCTACATTTTTAGTAGCCACTGAATCCGTTTAAAGCTTAATACTGTGTCTGCAACTTTCAAATGTTTTATAGTCTTTTAAAATGCAATAGCTAGATTCGTTTTATGTCTCTCAAATCGTTGCTTACAGTCATTAGCCACTAGGAATGCGACTTAATGCCATAGCCGGTTTGATCAGTTGTTGACACCAAAGAAATATCATAATAAAAAACTTTATAGGTACTTATTGCACACTGGAAAGGCGGTCGTGTTTTTGCTATTATTTTATTTCTAGACCTAAAGCGTTTATCACGACATTCCAATGTTATATTGGTTGCTTCGTCTCTTTTATTGGTGGCAGAGTACAGAAGCTCGTCGTTTCGCTTAAAAGGTACACACGGCTTCAAATATCGAGCTAAACATTTCTAGTATGAGCTGATCTCGCATTGTAAAGGCTTCTCGTACAATCAGAGCTCAGCTTATACTGGTATTATATAGCTTGATATTTTGCCGTGTCTAGGTACTATAAACTTGCTAAACTAAGGCTGCTGGTAACCAACATTAATACCTTGGTTAAACAGTCGTTTACTCGAAAACTGTACTAGAGTTTTAGGTGACTGGTTTAAACAGAGAATTAATGTTAGTAAACCTGGTGGTGGCTGCTATAGTGTTGTTAACCAACAATCATTTTCTGTTTATGATTACGATTAGTTACGGTTTACTCACGTGCATTTTTCGGGATTGCCCGACTAGTTTCAGACCCAATCGGAGTCAGTTCGACACGCGACCTCGCCGCGTGATCAGCTCATGATTAAGGACTCCGATTGGGTCCGAAACTAGTCGGGCAATCCCGAAAAATGCACGTGAGTAAACCGTAACTAATCATAAAAATGAATGTGTCTCACGAAAGTTATAATTTTTTTTTTTTTTTATTTTTTTTTTTTTTTTTTTTTTTTTTTAAAACGTTGCCCCACACTAAGATTTCTCTTGTATCGTGGGTGCGTTTACAAACACAAATCTCACAAACAAACGCCCAGACCCGGAACAACCATCTGTAGGCCATACAAATTTTTGTTCCGTGTGGGAATCGAACCCACGACCCGTAGCGCAGAAGCCAATCGCTTAGCCACTGCACCAAACGTGTCGTCAAAACTACTAAATAACTACTACTATAACTATAAATATATACTACTAAATAATACTAAAATCATTTTCTGGTTAATCAATTCTTTACCAAAAAATCTAGTACATTTTTAGAGTTAACTGTTTTTTAACTAGAACTAGCTTTTTCCCGCGGCTTCGCTCACGTTAATTATTATTAAGCTCATAAAACTATTAACACACTACTAAAGTTTCTATAATAATATAATTCCATTGTGACTCGAAAGACACGTGGCGCCATCTATGAACGTTATTGTTGTTTTCCTCGGGAACAGTACTTTTTTTCGAGATGAAACCCTATGTCCGTTTCTGTACACCTGAAAATGTATGTGCAAAATTTCAGGATGATCGGTTCAGTGGTTTAGGCGTGAAAAGGTAAGAAACAAACAAACTTACTTTCGCATTTATAATATTAGTTAGGAAGTTAAGATATTAATGTAAAAGAAAGAAAGAAAATATATTTTATTCGGCCAAGGATACAATGATAGCATAAACAACAAAAACATAAAATCAATTTCATGCTGTCGAGCATGCCCATGCCGAAAGGGTCACCAACTCAGCATATGCTGGTCGTCGAACACCCAGCGCTAGACATGAAGACACCACCATAAACTTTTAATGTATGACGAAGGTCATTTATGTCACTTTGCATAAAACAAGAAACAGCTCTATTTCTTGCTCAAAACCAGTTCCTTTCGACAAGGGTTATGGCTAAGCAAAAATATGATTCGCTTTTTTGCAAGAAAGACAAACTAATAGGAAAGTATTGAACCAGATCATGTCTAAAAGAATCGCATTTGAACCCATTCTAAAACCACAAAAGTACCAACCAATTTCAAAATTCCATACGAAATAATAACTTAATACAATTTTAAACTTACTTAAGTGAACGTTGAGGTTAGCAAGCAAAGTATTAGCCAATGATTTGACTGACATCTTCATGACCGCAGACCGCGATATGAACGGCCAAATTTAATTAAAACGGATCAGCGTAGTAGTGGAATAAGTTTTTTATTATAGATTGGCAAACAAGCCGTTCGCCCACCTGTTGGTAAGAGGTTACCGCCGCCTAAAGCCTGACGTTGACTACAGCCGAAACGCGTCGAATCGAGTCGAGTCGCATTTGTTCCGTGTGAGGCGAAACAGTCAGTAATCGCAAGTTGTTAAAACAAAAATTCGCGTGACAAGCGATGCGCGCGAGTTATGCGACTCGGCGCGTCTCGGCTCGTCGCTGATCGACGCAGTTTTAGAGTAAACTAGCTGTACCCGGCATGCGTTGCAGTGCACTTTTTCCTACTTACTACATACCTACTACCAACTTTCAGAAACAAAATCAAAATAGTAACAAACAGTTAAAACTCTTTTCATGCATGCGGTAAACAAATGAAGAATATAGACTGAGATAATTTCGTTTTTTTTTAAATATCAAAGTTTTCTTTCGTAAGAACCTTCTCCTGACAATTAGGTACACAACAAAAAAAAATGAGCGAAATCGGTCCAGCGGCTCACGCGTGATGCAATAGGGATTCATTTTTATATACATAGATGTAATGTATAGGAGGCGAATTATTGCGGTTCTATTCAACACGACTCGGCGAGCCTAGTGGACGCCAGCTTTAATAACAGCAAGAGGATTGCTGATGCCTTGCTAACCTTGAGAGACAAAATTGGAAAGTCTCATGTGCCTGCAATTTCACCCGCACCCGTACCCTTCCAACTGAAACACAGCAATGCTGCTTAGCGGCAGAAATTGGTATGGAGGTACCACTTCCTCGGACGGACTCTTTCACAAAGAGCTCTACAACTCTCAAAGTGGATTCGTTTCATGTTATGTTGTTGAAGAAACTCATTCTTGCTCAGTGTCAGGTGTAAGGCTAGGGCCATTCACTATGACACATCAAGACATTGTATAAGAAAGAAAGAAAATACGTTTATTTGCGGTAAACATGATAAGATAAAACGGCGGAACACAAGAATCCGTTCAAGAACAAAAATAACTGACGTCACTCTGAAAGCTACCACGCTACAGTGGAATTGGGCTGGACATATCGGCCGCCACTCCCAAACTGAATTTCGACAAATCGTTCTACGAGAAGATTTTACTTCGACACTATGGAACTCCGACATTACGCTACTCCGACAATTACTTATGGAACTTCGACACCTAATTTGGGGTACCCCGAACTTACGTTACTTTAAACCCCAGTGTCGAAGTTCTATAATTGTCGGAGTTCCGTAGTGTCGAAGTAAAATCTTGTCGTGGAACGATTTGTCGAAATTTTTTGTATGTGTAGATTTGTCGTTTGGTAGTCAGACTAAACGGAAATGAGCTGAACTTCCTCCAAAAAGACTGACCCCTTGCCGTAACAGACAGGAACAAGTGGAAAAAGAGTATCGAGGCCTTTGCCCCGCAGTGGGATACTTCAGGCTTGTAGTATTAGTATGTTTGTTAAAACTTCTTTCATTAATTTCTGTTGAAGATATGTTAAGGACGGGCATAAACACTCAAAACACTCACTGTTGTACCACAAAATCGTTCTAACAGCTGTTTGGACTGAACGGGGCTTTAACAACATGGAGTTAGACACGGTTTTACAAGTGTCAATACTTTCTAGTACCACCGGACCCTCAGGTTTTACACGTTCCAGGTTTTCTAACATAAAATGCAACAAAAATATCTGCTAAAGCTTGTGTCTGCACTAAAAGTTCATTCAGAGTCCAACGGTTCTCTGCAGTTGGAAACGTAAATAAACACTTGAAATCGGAATAGCTACTACCTTATTCAGTAGATTTGACCTTACCTATCGACTTTCCAGATTTTACGCAACCACCTCGATAAGTTTTTTTGCGTTTTTCATCTTGATTTGGAGGTTAGATTAGACCTCATTTTACGGGATAAAAAGATTTTTTTTTCAACCTATGTTGTCCCACTGCTGGGCGAAGGTCTCTCCCCTAGCCTTCCACTCATCACCATCACCTTCCATCATGCATTGCTTTCTCTGGCCAATCTCCCATAAACGACTCTAAGTCATCACGCCAGCGTTTCCTAGGTCTCCCTCGGCGACGACGCCCGTCTTCCGGCACCCACTGCGTGACGATTCTGGCCCATCTGTCTTTATACATTCTGCATACATGAATAAAAAGATATGCAGGATTATTTTGGACATTAAGGGGGTGTTTTACCAACACATCATTAACTGTTCATTAAGCTAATTCGGTCTCGAAACTTTCCAATAGCTAACATTTGCATTTCACCATTTTATCAAATAATGACAAGATTATTGAACATGACATTTAGCTTATCTGCTCAATGGTTACTGACTACTTATAATAGGTCGGTGAAATCGTCCCTTAGAAACCAAATAGGTACCAATACGAGTCGTTTCTGTTGGTTCTGTTTTTTTTTTGCCCATTCTCCTTATTTCTTCTCTTTTCAATTTAATAAATCATTTGTTCGAGGTACTAGTCCTTATTCTATAATTTCGAATCGGTGACTTTTTCTAGAAGGCAACATAAGCTGGCCGCACATGATCCACTTAGTTGCTCGAGCAGTCGAGAAACAGTTGATCGCTAATTCTTTGTAGCTGGGGGTCTACTCCCTAAGCACGAAGCCCGTGGTTTCGGCCTTAGTTACGAGCGTTTCCTACTCCCTATCACCTACGGACATACGATACTTCGGGGCCCGAACTAAGAATGAATGACAACAAGATTTGACAGTTGTCCCTACTACCGATGTGTATAAGCTCGTCCGAAAAGTTGAACTTGACACTTGTTTTGTTCACTTTTACGTTTCGGGCTACTTTCGGACGGTCGACTAACTTCGTTGACGGACTTAGGGAGTAGGCCCCCTGCACTTTGGCTTGCACCTAAAAATAAATAGTCATCAACTGTGTCTTCAGCAACATAGTGGCCCATTGTGTAGACAGCCTTACTATACCAACGTCCAACAAGATTTTCATCTTTCATTACCACAACATAATATATCAAAAGCTACCCAATTAGCCTTAAATCATGTACCATAACAGGTCTCATCATGTTGTTGACCGCTGTATCTATTCCTGTCGCAGTTGCATCGATTGCCAACAACCCATCAGACCTAACTTGCAATACCAGTTTGCCTGCAAGTCTAACTGTGCCATCTTTACCGTTACCTTCCACAATCCAATATAGTTTTTATAGCTATCTGTTTACGACTTCAATTTGCGTGCGACCGTATTGGCTATAAAAATTCGCGGTCTATACGAAAGTAGTTGGGTTTATGTTTATTGAATCGGTTGGTTTTTATTAAAATATATATATACTTATACTCCTATGATCCTTGGACGAATAAGTAGAAGTAAGCATAAGAATATTCTCATCTCGTACTCCTATTAGTTCGATGGTTGTATTTACTTTTATATAATTATGGGGTATCGGCGTTATCGCCTCGAACCGGGAACAATCCGTAACCTTAGCTGCAACTGAGAATATCCTAACTTATGTTCAACCTGTTCATTTCATAGGATGTCAATCACCGGGGTAACTACAAATTCACTGGCGAAATTACACAGGTTTACTAGGTATCATTAATAGAACCCATTTAAATAAAAAAATACCTTAGCTTTAGTTATTTAGATATCAATATGACCTAGTACGTGCGCGCTTTTTGCTACTATTACTATATTAGTTAGGTACCTTGTTATCTAATTAGTTAATAAAGAAAGGTATTTTCTATTTGAATGTAGGTATTCTATCTAGTAATCCTGTGAAGTTCCTTAGTTAATTCGAACTAACCCTAACTACAATACTGTACTAAGAATTGCCAGTCCCATACATTAAATTGACGTTTTTACGTATTCATCGCTGCATGAATAAAGGAAAAATATTAACAAAAATTAAGAACGTCATTATCATCATCCCAATGTTAAGAATTCAGATGCTTAAAACTCCAATTATGATAATGAAAACTGAAACAATACCATTGCCGTCAAGCAATAAGACAAGAATAATAATGCTTTCATTTTCAAAAATTTAAGGCACCGACTTCTGAAACTGTTAATTTTATAATATGGAAATTAATATAAGTAATATTAATATTTTACTATTTTTAGTTTTTTTTTTAATTCAGTTTTTCTTTATTTTTAAAGTATTTTCATTATTCTACTTTAAGTGGCATAAACAATACATAAACATGCAATTACAGCAATCGCGGGTAATTTGCTGTCATCCATTGGAGAGTTCCATTGTCAATCTCTGAAGGTCTTCGTCAGATCTTCAGCAAAGGGGAACGCCCATAAAATGCTTGAAATGAACGGAAACTACTAATAGTCCTAAATTCTAATTAGAATTAAATATGCATAATGAATAATTCTCAAGTTTGTAAACGTAGGAGGAAAATATAACGATCTTTAAAATATTTCGCTTGATATCCGTCTAATTCATTCTTATTTTTTAATGGACAACTGTGTTTAATCTGACATGTGTAATCGACATTCAGCCAAACAAGAATTTTCAAATAATTTATCGAAGTATTTTATAGAATTATTGCACAGTTATCGTTCATTTAGAATAATTCGACCTAATTATAACGTTTATCTAATGAAAGTAATATTATATGCATGTCAATATTAATTAAAATAAAATTATTTTCAAATAAGAAAAAGTATCGTAGGCTGCATGGATAACATGTCCTTTGCCTTACTGACAGTTTGATATTGATTACTGCATTTCATTTTTCCGTTGAATTGTGGTTTTGAATTGATCGATTCACATTTTGCGTTTGCGACTTGAGTATAACTTAATAGGATATAATAACGACGACTTTGGCCATTTTTAAGGATTTTGATTTTACTTCTGCACACGTTACCCCTTTTCGAACTCGACTTAGATTGAACCCGCCTTGACGACGACTCGGCTTTTTGACGACGGACCTGGACCTGCTTTTTATACGACTCTGCTATTGTTTTGGACTCTTACACCGTGTACATTTAAAAATGGATGGAAACGTACACTGTGTTAATTGCTATCTCGATCTTACAGCGATGAGACGTAATGTCGTATCAGAGCAAAATGATGAAGTACGTCGTTTAATACAGGCATGGATAACACCATTAGCTGTAAGTATATTCATTCCATAGTTTTTGTGAATAATTATATTGAACTGAACGCACTGACATTGAACAATTAGTACATTGTTTTTTGTTCTTTCTCACAGGTTGAACCAGGTAGTGTTGTTTGTGATGCATGTCTTAGATTAGCGGTTCACACTATCACCGAGACACCTGGAACCAGCCGGCCAGGTAGACAAGTAGGCCACCAACATGTGTGCGTTTGCTGTGGACAGTCTGTTCTACGACAACGATCACATGTTGTAAGAAATAGCAGTGATCGTGAGAGGCACATAATGAATGTAGTAGCACACAGAATCCAACCACGCCAGGTAAGTTCATTCCTCTGCCCTAATTCTGTGTAATTCCCTCTTATCCCGTGCAAATAACGTCACTATCATGTCTTTTAAAAACTTATCACAGAGTACTTTTTTATGCATAGGTTTTCGTTCATCGAGCTTGAAGTAAAACAAAACCAACTTTTACTTTTCATTTTGCTTGCAGCTACGTTCTTCGGATTTGATCTGCCACCCATGTTGGCAACGATGCAGCCGGGCTACCTCACCCCCTACTACTCCTTCACCAAGCCCGAGTCCGGTACCCAGTCAGGCAGGTAGTTTGAATATACCTCTACATGAAGAACCTCCTCAAATAAGATCCAGCGTACTGTTACCTAATTACGGAAGAGCAGTTGATACTCAAAGTCATTGTTTCTATCCAGGATGTAATATGATTGATAGACATGTGGTACCACTTTCATTAAGGGTGTGGCTCTTCAAGGACTACAAGTTTTATATACCAAAGAATTCAAAAATATGTAGTCATCATTTGAATAGTGACTTTTGGCATGAACTCCCTGCTTTGGAAGATATGAATCATGAATTCACTGTGGACCACATTGAAGACTTTGCATCATTTGTGAATTATGAATGTCGTGCTTTGGACTTCGAAAATATACACTTAATGGAAGAACATATGGTGTGGTACTTTTTAGGAATGAGTAGAAATAGTTTTGGTACTCTAATGGGAGAGGTGCCCCGATTGGCGCAAATGCATAGAGGTTCTACTGCCCTTGGAGCTTACCTGATGAAATTGAGAACTGGAGATTCTGATGAAAGATTATCATCTCTTCTACAAATACCGAGAAGTACTCTGGAACGTCTAATGGCTAAAGCAAGGGAAAAACTGCATCAAGATTTTGTTCCTATGAACCTTGGAATTGGACATATAACAAGAGAACAAATAGCAGCAAGAAACCTTGTTCTACCAAATGGGCTGTTTGGCGAAGTCGACGGAATAAGGAAGCCTGTCGTAATTATTGATGGAACATATATCTATGTACAAAAAAGCTCCAACTATTTGTACCAAAAAGAGACATATTCTCTTCACAAATATCGAAACCTTGTGAAGCCATTTTTGCTTGTTTGCTCCGATGGCTATATAATCGATGTGTTAGGCCCTTATCCAGCAACAACTTCCGATGCTCAGATAATGATTAGTGAATTTGATGAACCCAGTAAGCCATTGAGACAATATTTTCAGGATGGTGACGTATTCATTCTTGATAGAGGGTTCAGGGATTCCATTCCACTTTTGCAATCTTGCAATTATAGTGTTCACATGCCATCAACACTGCAAGTAAATGAAATTCAATTATCCACTCTGGAAGCTAATAAAAGCCGAAGAGTTACTATTTGCCGCTGGGTTGTGGAAGCCGTAAATGGAATATTCAAGCAGCAATTCAAATTATTTCGCCAAGATTTTTTTAATAGAGCTTCGAGACATTTAATGGTAGATTTCTCTATAGCAGCAGCATTAATTAATAGGTTTTATACTAGAATAGTTGACAGGCCAGATGCTGTTGATATTTTGCAAATAATACATCAGAATATGTATACAGAAAATATACTAGCTGATTATGTGATCACAAATAATTTGAATCGTCGCAGAGCGCAATTCCAAAGCATTAATATAAATCCTAACAATGTTGCTGATTTCCCACAACTGACATACAGCGAAATGGTTTTGTTGGCATGTGGTACGTACCAAATAAAACAGGCTCGCTCATACTATGGCGAGCACACACGAGCGAATGGTATTTATAAGATTGAAATATGTAGGGAACTGGATAACGAATTAGTTGAGCATTTATCTCTTCCGGGTAATTGCTTTTTACTTCGAGGAAAAATACAAAGCAGACATATTTCTCAAAAAATATATTTTGTTTATATAATAATTAACAATTCCTTATCAGGGATAAGGGCTTTACAGCATCGCTATTGTAACTGCCTCGTGGGACGGCGAACAGTTGGTACCTGTGCCCATACTATGTCAATAATATGGTACTTAGCATGGGCCCGGTACCAACCCAATATCAATCCTCCTGCACAGTTTCTTGATGATGTGTTAGTGGTTTTTAATGATGATTAAAACATTTAAATGCAGTTTTGTTTATTAATTATTGCGTAATAATCTTAAACCTTGACTTAACCTATATTTTAGAAAAAGATGTTTGGAACAAGTTTTGCCGAGTTTTTTTGTAATTATTGAAAATGATATGGGTTCCCTACGACTTATAGTGCAATTTGGCGTATATTTCATTGTTGTTTATTTCAGGCATTTTTATGTGTGGCATCTGGGCATTTCCCTTTAAATGGGACCACCTCGGGAGAATACTCTTTCAAACAAAATATCGCTTCAAGAGTGCCTATAAAATTTGAAGAGTTCCCTCGATTTCTCCAGGATCCCATAATCAGATCCTGACGCGATGACTATGGGACCACCTAGGAAGTTATACCCTTTCAAACAAAAGAAGAATTTTCCAAATCGGTCCAGGCGTCATTGAGTAATCGGGGAACATACATAAAAAAAGATTCCGATGAATTGAGAACCTTCTCCTTTTTTTGAAGTCGCTTAAAAACAATGAGATTACTATAATGTTAACAACCCAGGAGAACAATGATTTGATAAAACGTGTTAAGGTAATTCAAATATTCGCCCTGGTGATCTCTGATTTCTATTGGCTGGAGATCAAGCCTACAGTCTTGATCCAAGCGTAGCTTGCTACTACATTTCCCATGAGGAGGTAATTAGGATTAGAACATGATCATAAATGGGGTGGGATGACATAACGGATGGTTCTATTCTGAGTGTACACAACTCGTTAAAGCCGCAATGAAATAGGTTTTACTAGTGGACAAGAGGGCATATAATTTTACAGCTAGTAAAACGTTCAACATGGCTGTATCTCATTCTAGATAGCGGTGACTTAACGGTTAGTTAAATGGTTAGTGGTTTTCAATATATTAAATTATAAATTTTATTGCCTGAGTATAAATGGCGGGTCAGCTCGATGCTTGTAGTTAACGATGCCGATTTCCATTGTAGAGATGTCCTTATTTCGATTACGTCAAAAATAAAAAGTGCAATCAAGAAATATTAAGAAAAGAGAAGTTTTTTTAGTGTTCGAGGGTAAGTAATTGAAGGTATCCTCTCGAGGGGCATATTTGGTGAGACATACTTCACAGCAATACTTTGGCCGGCAGACAACACGACAGTCGATGATAGCTAGAGAATAGAAACATCAATGAGATGGTATTGAAATCAGCCCTGTGTGTTTGAAGCCCAGCATATGCTGAATTGGTGACCCTTTTGGCATCGACATCATAAAATATGTATGTGAATCACACATTTTATTGTTTAAGCTGTTATGGTGTACATGGCTGTTTTTTTTTTCTTTCTTTCTTTCCTTCCTTTCGTCGGCTTTCCACCGGTCAAGCGATCTGTATTGTCATTTCCATACATTTAATTAGCGTATCTATTCTCTGGCGTTCATCGATTGTCATGTTGTCTACAGTCCCTTGAAAACGCCCGCTCGCGACCCACGTTTAGCGTAGCGAACGCTTTAGATAGGTCGAAGCATCCACCTGCGCAAGTGCTTTGATCACAAATTCACCAATTCCCCTGTCAAGCTTCATTAATAAGGTATCTTGTTTGAGCATTATCCATTGTAGTGTTCTATATTTTCTTGCTTGAGGATGATCGTTTATGCAGCTGGACCTTTTGATATTAATAGAAGTCCCAACCTAATTTTCGGGACCCGGATTGGCCCTACGATCAAAGTACATACATTATAACCCTTAATCTCGAAACTAACAGAAATTATAATCTTTTACAAAAAAAAGTAAATGGATACTCGAAGTTTACAGATTTTATGTTGGATTACAGAACATTCCTATAACCTTATACTCTTATTTACCAACGTTAAAGCCGGAGCGAGGCAAAGGAAAGCAAACGTTGTAATTCCATTCCTTGATTTAAAATGTTCTCGACTTTGATTTAAAATTTAAGAAAACCTCTTTGTTCTTCTGTAATGGTAAACCTCTTAATCTGATGAATTATCCTCTTTTTATTATCTTTAAAACAGTTAAGAATTTCTACAATACTATTAATCCCAAATTGAAGATTGTTAAACCAACTTTTAAAAATAACGGAAAGATGTTCTCAAATCTATGCGTATGTTTTTTTTTTGTTTTCATTTTAAACCTTCATAGTGTCCAAGTAATAGCAAATGTCTATACTACACAGATTATCATCTATACATAAATGACGATAAGCTAATTTTAATTGCTCATCTCCCTAAGTACCGGTCAGGATGGTACCCGGTAATCACCATTTTTATTGACAAATGGGCCTAGCTTTCTAGCTTGTTTTGCATTAAATGGATAGCGACACAGTCTGATCATTTAAAAGTAATTTCAGCCGTTGCTGGGGAGTTTGTTGCGTCGCTTCTTTTTTAACAGCATACGCACTAAGAAGTGGTGAAGGCTGGGCGAATTTGAGTGTTGTCTATTATTATTTTGACGTTTAAAAAGTACTGATTTTCAGTCCAGTTTAAATATGAGTTTTATTTGAATTACGACTTGCAGGCATGATGTTATTTAACTTACGTAGGTACCTACATATTCCAGAATAATACATAAGAGAACAATCTAAACAATTTCTTACCCGAAAGTACTTTTCCAACAAAGTAATTCCTTCACTCTATTTACGTCCCTTTCTCTCTCATTCATTAAGAAAAAGTCAACAGAATTTTGTACCTGTTGGCAGGTTTACGTGACTTTCATGGCTGCTACGATTACATACGTTTTATGCCCACATGAGTGTTTTACTGCTTTTGTCTTGTAAAAGGGGTTTATTGCTCAATCTTATTTTTATATCTATGCTTTTTTCCCTTATATAGTAGAATGAAAATGTATTTACAACACGAACATTGCTGGTATACTTCCAGTTAGGTAGATCCCCTTGGGTCATCTTATTCATCATTTTGCTGTACCTAATACACTTGGTCAATCGCGTATTACTGAACTCGAGTAGTTGTTCCCTGATTTCTTTTTGGTAGTGTTTGGCTTTCGAAGTGACCATAGTATGGGTCAATGAGTTTATATACAGTGGTAGATCGCCAGATACAGTTCTTGATAATTTTACATGGTCAATGATAAACCGAAGTTTTAAACCACCTGAAATATCGAGCACTGTATTCAAAATCAAAACGCGCCATTTTGAATTTAATGTCCCGGGCTGCGCTATGGCAGCTTGGGAAATATTAGGTTGGGGAAAAAGTCTTTTCGCATTATAGTATGTATGAACTTGTAATAAAATCTCTTTGGCTATACTATTTGTATCTAGCTGGTTTTGGTATCATTGAAAGTTTAAATTTTGAAAAACATAATTCCAAATTCAAATTAGGAAAATGTGTGATTTTCATTTGTTTTTCGTACCGTCAAGATGAGTGAAACTAATGAAGAAATTCGATACATTTTAAAAATTTTACTACAAAAAAGGTAAAAATGCAACACAAGCCGCGAAAAAAAATTGCGATGTTTATGGACCTAGGGCAGTGTCTGTGAGAGTAGCACAAATTTGGTTTAAGCGTTTTCAATCCGGAAATTTTGATGTCAAAGATGCACGTCGCTCTGGTCGCCCTATTACAGATAAAATGGATGCCATTTTTGAAAAAGTGGAGCAAGATCGGCATATCAGTAGTTACGACGTAGCTGAAGGACTGGAAATTGACCACAAAATAGTTTTGGCGCATTTGAAAAAATCTGGGTACACAAAAAAGCTCGATATTTGGGTACCTCACGAGCTCACTGAAAGAAACCTAATGAACCGTGTACTCATTTGTGATTCTTTATTAGGACGTAATGAAACCGAACCATTTTTGAAGAAGCTGATAACTGGTGATGAAAAGTGGATCACGTACGACAAGAACGTGCGAAAAAGGTCGTGGTCAAAGGCCGGTCAGGCTTCACAGACTGTGGCGAAACCCGGGTTAACTCGCAACAAGGTGATGCTGTGTGTGTGGTGGGATTGGAAGGGCATTATTCATTATGAGCTGTTACCACCAGGCAGGACCATCGATTCTGAACTCTACTGCGAACAACTGATGAGATTAAAGCAAGAAGTTGAGAGAAAGCGGCCGGAATCATCAACAGAAGGGGTGTGGTTTTTCATCATGATAACGCTAGACCTCACACATCTTTAGCCACTCAGCAAAAATTAAGAGAGTTTGGCTGGGAGGTGTTAATGCATCCGCCGTATAGTCCTGACCTTGCACCTTCAGATTTCCACCTGTTTCGGTCTCTTCAGAATTCTTTAGGCAGTGTCAGGTTAACATCACGAGAGGACTGCCAAAACCACTTGTCGCGGTATTTTGATCAGAAGTCCCAAAATTTCTATAGCAATGGGATCATGTCCTTACCTACAAGATGGCAAAAAGTTATCGAACAAAATGGTACCTACATACTTTAGTTAAATGTAAATCCCACCAAAAACATTAAATGTAAAAAATGCCAAGTCTCTATCTGCAACTTTTCCACCGTAAAAAGTTTTAAGATCTCATAGAAGCCAAGTCCTATTCAATTTATTTTGTAGTTAGTTATCTATCTAGTGACTGTATTAATCGTTTTATTTCTATTATAATTATAGTGACTTGGCAATGAGCACAAATTAAAAGCTGCTTGCTGTGTGGAATTATGTGCGACTGTTATTGACGAATTGATATCTATGAGTACTATGATTACATTAGTTGTTATGCTGACGTGTGATTTATGATATGCAGACGTGATTTTACGGCCAATTAGTAGTTATGCTCACCATCGACTACGTGCGCCAATACATATTTAAGAAAACCTAAGTTTATTTGATAAGAACATGACAATTATTATCTATAGGTACCTATGTTTAATGGTCAAATCAAAAGAACTTAACTAATCCTGTGATGTAAAACTTTACGCGTGCGTTATGCGTTACTTTCACCTCCTCCAAATATATTTGTTTCTTCTTGTGCTCATTGCCAAGTCACTATAATTATAATAGAAATAAAACGATTAATACAGTCACTAGATAGATAACTAACTACAAAATAAATTGAATAGGACTTGGCTTCTATGAGATCTTAAAACTTTTTACGGTGGAAAGGTTGCAGATAGAGACTTGGCATTTTTTACATTTAATGTTTTTGGTGGGATCTCATTTATTTTTTGTAGGTGGGTCTCTTTCTTTTCTTTTTGGGTGACATAATAATGTCTTGTTCATCAGCTGCTGCTTTGCTTAGAGCCCATTCTCTGCCTTTATCTCTTTCGTTTTTATAGCTAACTAACAAACTAAATATATAACAAGCTAACTATGTATTAAATTAGTATTTTTAATAACTATTTAAGTAACTAATAACTAGCCTAGCTGATCTGGATATCCTTAAACTTCGTTTCGCCGAATATAAATTTACGTTATTATATTTTTTTAGTTTCTAAGTGGTTTTTTTCATAGATAGATGGCGCTATCATACGAATTTCGTATGTGGACACGACACCCATGACGCGTATTTTGTAGAGTATTACAGCGCCATCTTGGATTTTGACTTCGACCTCCTTTTCGTCATCAGCACCCCCGAAAACAATGGACACGACATCCATGACGCATATTTTGTAAAATTTTACAGCCGCCATCTTGGATTTTGACTTCCACCTCATTTTCGTCATCAGCGCCCCCGAAAACCATGGACACGACACCCATGACGCATATTTTGTAAAATTTCACAGCCGCCATCTTGGATTTTGACTTCGACCTCATTTTCGTCATCAGTGCCCCCGAAAACCATGGCCACGACATCCATGATGCATATCTTGTAAAATTTTGCAGCCGCCATCTTGGATTTTGACTTCGACCTCATTTTCATCATCAGCGCCCCCGAAAACCATGGACACGACACCCATGACGCATATCTTGTAAAATTTCACAGCCGCCATCTTGGATTTTGACGTTGACCTCATTTTCCTCATCAGCCCCCCCGAAAACCATGGACACGACACCCATGACGCGTAACTTGTAAAATTTCACAGCCGCCATCTTGGATTTTGACGTTGATCTCATTTTCGTCATCAGCTCCCCCGAAAACTATGGACACGACACCCATGACGCATATTTTGTAAAATTTCACAGCCGCCATCTTGGATTTTGAATTTGACCTCATTTTTGGCATCAGCACCCCGGAAAACTATGGGAACGACACCCATGACGCATATTTTGTAAAATTTCACAGCCGCCATATTGGATTTTGGTTTTGACCGCCCCCGCCCTCTGGAGGGGAAATCTTGTGAGATATTAAAACTTTAAACAATTTAAATTAGCCTTTATGAATGTTATCTAGATAAAGTAATAAATGGGTTCATATAGCTACATACTTAGTATACACCTCTGTCCTACCCTTCGGAGAATACAGGCGTGATGGTATGGAATCTCATTTCTCAGATTTTGCCCTAAATCCTTTACGAAATAAATGCCGAGCTTTATTTTAGCTTTAATAAATAAAAATTTATAAATAATCTACACCAATTCAATATTTTTTGTACGTAAACAAAGAACAATTTTTTTCTGCGCGGGTAGTTGCAGGGTTAAGTGCAAATAAAAATCACTCTCTGAATTTATTTAAATAAAACAATAAATACTAATTTAATTAATAATATTAATGCAAAATCTGACAATTTAATAAAGCTACCTGCCGGTAAAGTGTTATCTCCTTCAAATCTTTCTTCTTTCACTATCAATCACAACTTCACTTCATTTCTATTTCTCTCTTCACAATAAAAATGGACCCAATCCAGAGCTCGCTGTCTGAATTGATGGATGTGTTCCATAAGCGGATGTCAGAGTTTGAAGCCCAGTTGCAGCAAGCACCAAGTAGCCCATCCAGCTCCACAGCTTTGGCTGCCGACTTTGCTGCCTTTAAGCTATTTGTAAATGTAGGGCTTCGCAGCCTGCAACAACAAGTTGAGATGCTTGCCCAACAAGCTGATAATATGGAGATGCGCAGCCGAAAAGGAATTTTGTTGCTGCACGGTGTACCTGAGGTGAAAGATGAGGACACTACACTTGTTGCGGCCAACACCATCAAAGACCGTTTAAACATGAGTGGGTTTGGAGTCAGCGACATAAAGCGGTGTCACAGGATGGGACGTTCTGCAGGTCCACATAAAACTCGGCCCATATTATTCAAGGTACGAGACATGGCAGTCCGGAGCAAGATATGGTTCGATAAAACCAAATTGAAGGGTTCAGGCATCACACTCTCCGAGTTCCTGACCAAGGCGCGGCACGACCTCTTCATGGCTGCGCGGAAAAGGTTAGGTGTGACCAAGTGCTGGACGAGAGACGGCTTCGTGTTTGTTCTTGGATCGGACGGCTTGCGGCATCGAATAGGTTCTGTCGCGGAGCTGAATGACCTTGGACAGCAGGTGACTACAGCTACGGATTCCACCGCTGCCACTCCTGAGAAGCCCATCACAACTGCAGCTCGACCCAAGAGGGCTGCCGCCAATAGGAAGTGAGATGTCTTGGTTTTCTCCGTCCATAGGGTCAAAGTCCGGGTAATACGTATAACTTTAATGGTTGTCACTGTCGCCAGTATACCCTCTATTTTATCCGTTTTATTCTTTACTTTCAATCAATGTTTCATTTATATTTATTCATTTTAACCTTCACTTTTTCACGTATTTGTATTTCTGACTGTCATCTCATCATCTGTCACTAATGTCATCAATGTCATGTTACTATCAACGTTCCATTTTACATTAGTAGCATTTATTAGTCTTGTATTGTAATATTGTAATGTATGACTAGTGGCGCCACCCCCATTTTCCTATTCTTTTGTGCAGACGCGTTACCCGGGCTACACAAGGTCCTATGTTGTTTTAAAATAAGTTTAAATGTTTAATTTTATCTGTATGTGAGTGATTTGTTTTGTTATATTACCACACAACGCCGGCGGGTGGACTGAATTGGTAATTTAATTTTTAAATTCATTTTTGTATAGTATATTTTTTAATTACTTATTTATAAATATTATATCGTCAGTGGAAAGGTAAAAAGACTAAAGCGCCAATATACCTACTTTACAGGAGAGCGTTTTAAAGTTTTTTATTTAAGAAAAAAATTCATTATACTTTTTCTTTATGAGGTATTTTAATGAAACTTACATACTGATGTAATGTGATTTTTTGCTATTTTTTGGTCTTTGAATGAAGCTTCTATCTCTACTGGTTCGTGAGATAGATGTCGCTTTAGTCAATATTCACTCATAATTTCAAAAAACTTGGTAAGCCCAAAATACTAATCCACCCTAGATGCTTTTGTTCCCACAATCGAAAATTACTAACAAGCCATCAAGTACTAAAAGATAACCAAGGAAATTTACTTATGGTTCTATGTGTTGCTTAAAATGGAAAGCATAAATCACTAACAAAAATATTTACATTTAGTCTTGTCCAAGTAAAATTACTTACTACTAATTAAATACCATTCCGATTTACAGACACAGGACAGTAAAATTACTAATATAGTTACTAAAAAAAAAAGCGCAAAAAGTTTCATGTCAATGGTACCATTCCTGCCACTGAAAATATTTTATTTTTATTTATTTAATTACCCTAATAACATGTAATTTTACTTAGACATTAAATCTTTTTTGCGACTTTACGAGATGTTAAAAACCTTTAAATACCAATGCAGAAATATTGTTAAAACCTAAACAACGGATTTAATGATTTTATATAACACAACCACGTCGGCTGCCCCATGCAGAAATCCAACCATTCAAACTTTCTTATTCAGGATGTCGGCAGATTTTGAGGAGAGGAGAACCGATCAGGATCGAGTATGATATATTAGGGCTAATGTTTCTTGTGGTTTTGATTGGCCTTAAGTCCTCTGAGTACATTGCTGAAGAAATCACTGCTGGGCTACTAGGTGAGGAGAAAACGTCAAGTAATATCCCAACTCCTTTACATGGTAGACCCAAAACTGCTTGCCCCCACCGATTTGCAACTGATGGAGTTACTGAAGGTAACTGAAAATTTCAGTAATTCTGTCAGTATTGAATTGTATGTGAACAAATACTTACGCAGTTATGCATGAAACGTGAGAGAAGATTGTGGGATTCGAGGGACTCCTAATAAATAACTTAGATCCCTCTCTCCAACTGAAACCTACACACACTTGGGTATATCTAGGTGATAGGCATCAGGGAGACCGACATGATGCAATCGTTACGGGAGAGCTTCTGGCCGCCTAAATATTTTCTGAAAAATATTTTATCGAGTGGCAACAAGGTCTTTAACGGTTGGGTCATGCCGGTCTTGATGAATCCTTTGGCATACTCAAGTGGACTCAAACGATTCTTGATGCCTTGGATAAATGGTCAATCTCTGCTGATTGTATATCAGAATGCATCACTTCCGTTTGTTGGTGATGTGGCTGTATATTCCATGGAAGTTATCTATGGATCGAGACTTTTTAAACGCAAATACCCCACACAACCGCGAAATGTACAGTTTCATGGAAATGTTGTCGCCTTGGACAAGAAACTGACCCCACTCTCCTGGGCTTAAGAGACTAGCGCAAACCTACAATACATAGCACCAATGATCGCAAAGAAGTATGGCAAAGCAAGCGTTCGTATTCTAGCAGTTTTTTTATGACGACGTCGAAGGTCTTGTATGTGCAATTGTGAACGAAGTTATTATGACGAACAAGTACTGGAAATATATGGGGAAGGATGGAACGGTTGACATTGTCGAGCATGCCACCGTCCGGGAAAATCTATTCGACAAATTATCTCCGGTTGTTCTTGTCTTACTAACGGCGAGTATTTGCACAGACATAACCTGGAGGCCAAAATTATTCACCAGCTACTTGCTCTGAAATACAATCTTGTACATCGTGTACCATACTTCAAGTACGTCCGACTCCGTTCTTGAGAATGTCAAATTGTACCGGGATTGAGCTATCATCACTCACAGGACTGTTGTTCTCAATAAGCCTGATTAGTAATCGGCCAGAGCGTCGCGCAATATGATTGTATTGATGTATTGTTGATATTATTGACCCTCATGATGAGAATTTCGTGAAACTTGAAAAAGATAAACAAATCAAGTATCTTGATTTAGCACACGAGGTTGTCAATATGTAGGACGTGGATTCAGCAGTCTTTGTACCGATAGTTGTTACGGCTAATGGCCTAATAGTCAAGAACCTCGATCAATGATAGTTGATATCACTGTTTCGCATGACGAGAACCTCGTGAAAGCTGAAAAAGATAAATAAAAATAAATATCAAGACTTAACACACGAGGTTGCCGACATGTAGGATGTTGATTCAGCAGTAATTGTGCCGATAGTTGTTCGGGGAATGGCTTAATAGCCAAGAGCCTCGACCAACACCTAAAGAGGTTCTCGTTGGGTGGCTGGATCAACGGCCTGATATAGAAAGCGGTACTTCTCGAAACGGTGCGTATTGTTAGGAGGTTCCTTTCTCTGAGGCCCTCACCACCGGTAGCTTGGACGCTGTTCTTGATGCCGGTGGGATACATTTTTTTTTTATATAGAAGAATGTCTTTTTTTAGAGAAATATTTAAAAATGTAAATTGTAAGTTAAATTTAAGTAGGTATAATTATTATTTTAAATGAGACGTATAGCCTTTCGCATTATTAAATAAAATCTCATACCGACTACTAAATAGACTTCCTTATTGAATTTAGGGATATTTGTGTTACTTAACCGCCATTCATTACAAATATTTGTAAAACGATTTTTACTAAAACGCCAACAATACTACGACACAATAATGCAAAATTACTAACAAACCACTGAAATGGATTTAGTCTGAAGGATTAATTACTAATAAACATTATGTAACTTAAATGAGAAATTGAATAATACTGATAAGCCATCGTTTCTCTTAAGTACTTAGATAAAAAGTATTTAAGCGACGTCAACCTATAAAACATCGAAAAAACGTCGCTTTAGTCACTCATCAATGTACATACAGGCAAAATTTTGGAATGCTAAAGCGCCAAAAAAGTGCTCAGATCACCACGAGACCTAGACAAATCGACGCAGAAAAAAAATTGCAGTCGAACTGTATATATAACTCATTTTGACCAAAAGTGGCGCTTTAGTCTTTTTACCTTTCCACTGACGATATATATTTATTATTATTATTTATGTCTATATTAGATAATGGTACAGTCACCATCAGATATATAGAAGCAGTTCAGATACTCAAATAATTCTACACTCTCAAAAACACAATAACATCTGCACAACAATAGCGTTCAAATTATTGTTAGCATCCAATGTATCAAAATCATCTGAACACTCGCAATTCAAATATTTCTATGCAAACAAATCATCTTGTCAACTGAGGTAGTCAAATGTAACTAAGCAACCAAAGTGTTCAAAAATATGTAAACAATAACCATTTCTCAATACATTGCTCAGTGATACTAAGGCCTGTTACAAACCTAGCCGTTTTAGGGCGGTTACAGACCTTGGTGTTTTATGCTCGTTTTTAACCGACTTCAAAAAGGAGGAGGTTCTCAACTCGGTTGTAATTTTTTTTTTTTATATTTTTTATCTCAGAACTCCGTCATTTATGAACCGATTTGAAAAATTCTTTTTTGTTTGAGAGGGTATAGGTACTTTCCGTTTAGTCCTTTATAAATGTTGTTATGATTAGACCATGAACTTCAGAGATATGGAACGGAACTCTTCCCCCGCCCCCCACTTTCCGGAATCTTTGAATTATGTCGTGTAAGGTAGGCATGAAAGGGCTTATTATACCCGACTACGGCAAAGTCAAAAATAAGGATTATGAAGAGAGAGGGAGAGAGTATGGAGGAGAGAGAGTTTAATTTATGGCACTAAAACGTATTTAATAAAAAATAAACTTATAAAAAAGTAAAAACCGACTTCAAAAAAAACTATATGGAGTAAAATAATTACCATAAGATAAAATTAACAGTTTCAGAAGACGGTGCAATTCTACACTGAAAAAAATTGTAGCCACCGACTTCTGAAACTGTTGATTTTATGTTTTTTGTAGTCGGTTTTCACTTTTTTTTTAAGTTTTTGCATGCGCGCATTCAAGCGCGTTACATTTCGCGCTTCAAAAAAACCGAACGCACGTATATGCTACTGTTCGCACTGCCAGTGGGTCTCTGTTGCAATATGGATTCGACCGCCGCGCCATACCAGTGTGTTATCGCTGTAAGGTGTACAGTGTCCTGCGACATTATTAAGATTAAAATGCAGGCATTGCAATTAAAGGCAGGCGGTGAGCCACTAAAAAATGTAACGCGTATGGCTTTCTATACCAGCGCACGCACTAGCGGTTCTTTTTAAAATGACTTTTAAAACGTATCGTGCTAGATTTTGGGTAAAGGTATATTCGATGCGATTCGATGATAACTGACTACTAAAATCAGGCTACAGTGCATGTTCATAGATAAGCTGTATGGTGCTTTTAGCATTTGAAAAAAAAGGAGTGCATGAAAAGAGTCTCCACGAGTGACGATACTTCAGTACGTCCGGCGCACCCTGATCAGTCAGCCTCGCTACCATCCTTGCTGACTGGCTAATCTTTTCACCACGGCATGAGCTATTCTTGTATAGCTCGTGCCGACACGATAGAAAAAGAAGCATTTGAAACCGCATGTGTAAAATCATATAGAAACTTGGTCGGGCTGATTTTACATCGTTAGATATCTTTTAACCGAGTAATTAAATTGACGTTTAACAGATTTTGTACTTTTTGAGCATTGTTATCAATCCGAAACATGGTTAAAATGAACCGATGTATTTGGTAGGTATTTATTACGAATTCAATTCCTGATAATATACTAGAAAATGTAGCAAATAAAAATGTCAGTTTCATTCAAATTAATTGTTTCGAATTTAATGGCTTTCGCGTGGAATAAATACTCGTTTCAATTTCCTTACGATGTTTTCCTATAACTTGACTATCAGATTATATTATAAACAAAAGACACGTCAATGACGTCACGCACGAAATGAAAGGGATATAGCTATATGAAGAAAAAGAAAAAATGCTGTATTGACACAATAGTACACATTGTATCTATTTTTGAACTTTTAATTTATGACTCTAAGTACAATCAAATACAATTCATTTTACGTTGCTATCCTGACTTTCTGAATAACGTGTTGCTTAGTTACCTTTGAATGTTTAGCTTGTTTACTTACCATAGACCTTTAGTTTGTAAATAAATATTTGACATTGTGACTGCTCAGATATATTTGGAGTTTATGATGCTCAAAACAATTTGAACAGTTGTTGCATAGATGTTTTTGGTGTCTCGAATGTGTTTAATTATTTGGACACCTGAGTTGTTCATCTACTTCTGATGCTGACTGTACCGACTCTGATACTTTCTACTCAGCAAATAGCGACGATGGCGATGACGACAGTTTTACTAGTATTCCCTCACTTGCAGATACACTTGGGTCACAGTTTTCTGATGTTTCAAGGAATTTTAATGTGATTCACATCAATGCCCAGAGTATTCCGGCTCATTTCAACGATATGCTGGCAAATTTTGACTGTAAGAATATACATGCTATTCTCATTTCTGAATCGTGGCTGAAGCCTTGTCTCCCTACTTCTGCTTACTCTTTGCCTGGTTTCAATTTAATCAGGAATGATCGCACAAATGGTGGTGGTGGTGGTGTTGCCATATATCTCCGATCACATCTTTCATTTTCAATTGTTAATGTGTCAGCACAGCCACCACCGTCAAACGCTGGCGAGCATCTTTTTCTGGAAGTAGAACTCCATCACTCCAAAATTCTTCTTGGCGTCTACTATTGCCCCTCTTTACGTGTTAGCTTCTTTTCCTCCTTAGAAACCATTCTTGAAAATCTTGTCGCCTCTTACAGTCATACTATAATAATGGGTGATTTTAATACCTGTCTTCTTAAAAATGATTTCCGTTCTTCTTCTCTTCATTCTATCATAGAATCTAGCAATTTATGTATCCTCCCTCTGAATGCTACTCATCATTTTCCAAACTCTGTTCCATCACTTCTCGACCTAATTTTTGTTTCTTCTCGTGATCATGTCGCTAAACACGGGCAGTGTTCTGCTGACGCGTTTTCTTATCACGATCTAATATTCCTTTCTTATAAAATTCGTCCTCCTAAGGCCAAGTCAAAAATTCTCTTGCAGCGCAGTTTTGCTAATATGAGTCTTGAAAGCCTCCGAGCGGACGCCAGTGACATTGATTGGGTGCCTCTCAAGACTTTGAAGACAATTGACGAAAAGGTTAAATTCTTTACCGAACGCATAATCCAACTCTTCGATGTCCACGCTCCTGTTCGAGCTATAAGGGTGAAACACCTACCGTCGCCGTGGCTTACAGATAACATAAAAAGGGTTATGTCCAAAAAAGCAGCGGCGAAGTCTAGGTATAAATCTCGCCCAACACCGTTGAACTGGGAAAATTATGTAAACGCTAGAAATCACTGCAATAAGGTGTGCAGGAATGCTCAACGCCAACACATTCATAGTTCAGTGGAAAATGGAGATCCAGCGAAGGTCTGGAAATTTCTTAGATCAATGGGAATCGGAAAATCACGTCAGGATACAATTCCTGACAATCTCGATATTAATTCTCTAAACCAACATTTTTCTGCCTCGTCCAATTTTGATAGGACAACTAAAGCAAATACTCTAAATCATCTTTCTACTCTTCCGACTCCCGATTATTCCTCTTTCGTCTTTAATCAATTCGCTGCTTGTGATGTTAAGAAGAGCATCTTATCCATTACATCTAACGCAGTTGGAAGTGACTGTGTCAGCCGTAATATGATCCTTCCTATCCTCGACGAAATCCTCCCTGTCATATGTCACATCCTTAACAACTCTATCCTTAGCGGTGCTTTTCCAAATGCCTGGAAAGACGCCCAAATTATCCCGTTACCAAAAAAATCCAATCCAGTGTCCTTTTCTGAATACCGTCCAATATCCATACTACCGTTCCTTTCCAAAGTCCTAGAACGTCTTATTCACAATCAGTTGAGTACATTCCTATGTAAGAATAGACTTCTAAATCCCTTCCAATCCGGTTTTCGTCCTGGCCATAGTACTGTCACAGCCCTGGTTAATATTACGGATGACATCAGGCTAGGCATGGAAAATGGGAAGTTAACGGTACTGGCATTGCTGGATTTTAGCAATGCTTTTAATACTGTTGACTTCGACATTATGCTTGGCATACTAAGCTCTCTTAACATATCTCCAACAACAATTGATTGGTTTCGTAGTTACCTGTATGGCCGCCGACAACGTATTGCTATTGAGGATAAGTTATCTTCATGGAGTAATACGGCTGCTGGTGTGCCTCAGGGTGGCGTTTTATCCCCATTACTCTTCGCAATATTTATTAATTCAATCTCTAATCTACTGCTTTCTTCTTACCACCTTTATGCAGATGATCTTCAGATTTACTCACAGGCTCCGTTGGGACAGTTATCAGAAGCCATCGTCAATGTCAACAAAGATCTTGTCAAAATTGCTGAGTGGAGCAAGTCCTACGGACTAAGAGTCAACCCTACAAAGACACAAGTCATTGTTTTGGGCGGCTCTCGGATGGTTTCCAGAATCGACTGGTTGCAGCTTCCACAGGTTTTCTTTGATGGTATACAAGTACCTTTCAGTGAAAAGGTAAAAAACCTAGGGATCTTCATGGACAAGAACTTTTCATGGGATCCACAACTGCAAGAGACCAGTCGCAGGATGTTTGCGTCAGCCGGATCCATGAGAAGACTTCGTAACTTGTTACCCACTGCCACTAAAACTGCGCTTGCACAATCTCTTCTTCTTCCCATCCTTGACTACGCCGATGCCAGCTATCTCGATCTCACCGAGGACCAGTTTAACAAACTTGAGCGACTTCAAAATTTTTGTATAAGATTCATATTTGGTTTACGCAAATATGATCATGTGTCAGAATTTCGTGCTAAACTCAAGTGGCTTCCAATACGCCTTCGTCGGAATACTCATATTCTTTCCCTACTATACAGTATTCTGTTTAATCCTACTACCCCTCCTTATCTTAAAGAACGTTTCGAGTTCATACGTGATTCGCACTCACTGTCCTTGAGATCATCGGAAAACTTGAAACTGAAGATGCCTCTGCATTCCACAAGATTCTTTGATCATTCTTTTACTGTCCAGGCCGTACGCTTGTGGAATGCACTGCCTGTATCTGTGAGGCGTGCTCAGTCGCTAGTTTCTTTCAAGGGAATGGTGAAGGAACATTATTTGGCTATAAAGTAGTTTTTAAATTATCCATATATATAATTAAATATGTATGTATCTTATTTGAGTATGTAAGTAGGTATATATATGTATATATATATTTAAGATATGTATTTAACTGTGTTATATATCTAGTTATTTTGTTGATTCCTGATTTTTCATTAGATTATGAATTTGTACGCTGCAAATTGCCCTTTGTATTATTCTTAACAATTCTTTCCATCCAATGGTTGTCTGGAAGAAATTGCTTTATGCGATAAGACCGCCATTTGTACTGTTCTTGATTACCTGTATTCCTTCTGTTTTATTTCTTTTAGTGTACAATAAAGTATATCTATCTATCTATCTAACAAAGTTAACAATGCAGTCGAAATTCATACAAAATGTTCCTGCAAAATGGCAAATATAATGTTTTTATAATTTTTCCTTTATATATGCCTAACAATCTATCTTGATGCCAAATTTCAAGGTTCTAGGTCTGCTAGAAGTATCTTAGATTTTTGATGATCGGTCAGTCAGTGAGTCAGTGTGTCAGTGAGTCAGTGAGTGACAAAATGATGTAACTTTGATCGATGATAACTCGTAAACTAGAAGTTCAAATATGATGAAATTTGGAAGTTTAGCTAGTTATAATGATTACTCTAGGTTACCGAAAGTTCAAACTGCTAGCTTTATCTACAGCGAAGATATAGGGGGGGTGAAAGGGCCGCGAATGGCTTCGAGAAAAGATGGTACGGCCGTGCCTGCTTTGCTCGAGACTTGGCGGGGCACTGCCGTGCCCCCAGATAAACCATATTAAAAAATGTTTTGAATTTTCTTAAAAAATGCGAAGAAACTTTTTTCCCAACCTATTAAGTCACGCTGATTTCGCCAATATATAAAATAATATTTCAAGATTAAAATTATGTTTTTTTGTTTAGAAACAATTCTTTTACGTAATTTAATAAAACGACCCAAGAATGTTTTTTAAAAATACTTTCATTTAAGTACCCTATTGCTCTGATTTCGCGTTGACTGGCTATTCATAGCCTCTCGAGCTTTACCACACAAGAGCTGATACAGTAATTTAGCAATTACACCGCGATCAGATACAAAACAATTAGTTAAATTAAATCCCGAATCAACACGATTATAATTTCTCTATCTCCCATTCGGAATCCCCTTAACCCTTTTAACAGAATAAATTAACAATAATTCTTCCCGATATCGTCTTATTTGCATACCGTTAGGAAATTATCATACGATTAGTTCGGTCCATGTTCGGTCCGTGTTTAGTTTTATCAATCGATTTCAATCACATTACCGACTACTTTATTGGTATCTTTAGTTGCATAATTAAAGATGTTTGTTTATTGATAAGAAGAAGAAGAATAAGTTTGTTCCTAAATAAAAGTACATTATTTAATTGTTGTTTTGTTTTTATTTTATACTATTTGATTTGATGAGGAGGGACAAAAAGCATGTGACTAAGAAAGTGATGAATATAAATGTTGATGGATGGAGACCAAAGAAACGTGGATAGATTGTGTAAGAGATGGTATGAATGAAAAGGGAGTAAATGATTGCGGGATGGATAATAAGGAAGAATGGAAGAAGAAAACATTTTGTACCTCATTTTGACCCCAAGTACCAAGTAACTTGGGATAAGGGAAGGCAGAAGCTTTGATACGGTCGCGTATGACCCTCGTTGCACCTGATAGTAAGCGCAGACAGGGTCTAAGATGGAGCATACAAATCCAAGTAACAGAGATATAGAGGGATACCCCTTTACCCCTATGACTCTCACATACACAAGACGGAACACAGATTGCTTGGCTCACTTTAATATGAGGGTGGTAGCTAGCCAGGCGGACCGTATACCTAAATCCTACCACCAAGCGTGCTGGGTTTTGTTGAATCTTACAACATGCGTCTATTCCCAGCATGCGGAGGAGTGTTCGGAGTTCTACATAAAGTCTAACATAAACAGTCCAAAAATCTGTCAGTTGAATTTCGCCCATAGGCTAGTCTACTGTGTAGTAAGTAGCCCAAAAATAGGTCATACCTCCAATGGGTTTCTTAAAGAGTAAAAGTCAATTGAAGCATCCAAATCATGTCGTGCGCCGACATAGGCAATCGTCTGTCAAACCGACAAAAGAAAACGAAACAAAAAAATTAACAAAATAGAAAATGACACATCCGAACGGCCCGAAAGCTGCGAGCGAACTTAGATATATCAGCGATTTAAAAAAAAAACAGTAAATTTTTAAAAGTGTGACTGACCATGGCCCTAAAACCTTCTTTCTCATTCTGAGAAGAGGCCCGTGCCCAGCAGTGGGATAATAATGGGCTGATTATGTTCATGATGTTCATCTTTTGATGTTGACTCGTAAATGCCCGAATTCATATTGATTGTTATTGTTCTTGATGATAAGTAACATTATTCTCGGAATTGCGCGGGATGTTATTAACAAGTTCCGCACGAATACATGAGCGGGCGCGTAAATCTCATTTAATGGCCAAATATTTGAGGATTTCCACTAAACATTAGCAAAAATTTTATTTTTAGACATTCTTGGGAGTTGTTTCATTGGTCTAGTAGTCGATAGGGCAGCTGCAGAGCTTGAGGTCGAGACTTCAATTTCCGGAGTGCGGAACTATGCTTATATGGCAATAAGCTCGCCACCTATTAAGTGCGATCAATCACGATCAGTCTCGTGTAGTGCCGGACTTAAAGAATAGCACTACCCCATCTCTTCCCGTGGGTGTCGTAAAAGGCACATCGACTAAGGGATTCTCTAGAGGATAGGCAGCAGCGTTCTCTGAGTACTTAAACAACAATACTGCGATCGCCAACCCACCTGCCAAGCGTGGCGATAACGGCAATCCCCCCCCCCCCTCTTGAGGCAGGCCTATGTCCAGCAGTGGACGTCTTTCGGCTGAATAATGATAGTGAAACGATCAAAATTTTGACAACGGCAATGGGTAGCCAGTAATGCTCAGCACCTATTTACAGCATCACATGCTCAATCTATTGAGATTAACCAATGTGCGGCTCAATGATTACAGCAAATTAAATGCTGTCTAATACCGCCAAGCGATAGCTATAGGTACTCGGCAACACGCAACCATGCAGCAATTGCCGCGCAATTTGTCCGGTCCCCGGGTATCATTCGAATACCTATGACAGTCGTTAGAACATTTGTCCACCGCCGGCGCCGCCGTCACCGAGAAACGAGATTATTTCGGACCGAGTTCGGTACGACGTGACGGTGATCGTGTGTCCACCGCGACCGATCTCGGTGGTTCCCAACATGAGACAAAAATCCGTGCACCGGCGCCGTCAATCTCGGATGTAGGACAAGAGCAGACGCGTTTTGTACTGTCGTCATTTCGGTCCGTCACGATCTCGGCGGAGTTCTAGCGTTAACGCCGATTTACTGATAATCTCGGTGGCCGAGATGACGGCGCTCGGATGACGGACGTGCGGTGGACACGCTGCCATAGTAATGTATGTATCGCTACTTCGGCAACGTCATCTCGTTCTCGGTGACGGCGGCGGTGGACAAGCGGCCTTACGGGTAGTCAGAAACCCAAAAGTCGGGCAACCGGTCTAACCTTAGGATGTCGGCATTGCCAAGTAACTAGGTTGCGGAGGTTTGATGGCAGTCGCTGCGTGTAAAATACTGGTATTCAGCCGTATCTGGGGGTCTGCTCCCTAAGCACGAAGTCCGTGGTTTCGGTCTTAGTTACAAGCGTTTTCTACTCCCTATCACCTACGGATATACGATTATTTCGGGGCCCGAACTAGGAATGAATGACAACACGATTGGACAGTTGTCCCTACTACCGATGTGTTTTTGCCCGTCCGAAAAGTTGAACTTGACACTTGTTTTGTTCACTTCTACGTTTCGGGCTACTTTCGGACGGACTAACTTCGTTGACGGACTTACGGAGTAGGTCCCCTGGTTAGGAAGCTGACCCCAACATAATTGGGAAAAGGATAGGCAGGGACGCTAAAGGCCCCTACACACCAAAGTCACACGCTTAGTTGGACGCAATAACCCGCTGGCAATAACCTGCCGGGTGAAGCCGCCGGGCCGGCGGCTTTGGTGTGTAGGTAGAGGCCTTAACGAAGTCCTGGCATTAGTAAAATTTATTTTAAATACAAATTAGCCGAATCGTTTTCTATTTAAAGAAATTCTCGAGAACAATAAAAAGCAAATTCAAAGTAGGTAACTACGTAAGTATCTTATCGATAAAGTAAGTACAAAACAAGTTACGACTTAACTCCTACGCATTAGAAGTAATACCTATAAAGACGTTATAGCAGAGGTTTGACGCGGAAACATATTCAGTATACGCCACGCCAATTACGTGGGCGTGTCGACGACCTCAACTAATGGATTACGTGCGGTTATATTTTGTAATAGAATAATACGTGTTTGTATTGCACGGTTTTTAATTTTAGGTTTTTATAACAAAGGAATTTTTGTTGTTGTATTAATTTTTGTTGTCTCAATACGTTTGACGATGATGTATCGGTGTGGCCGCATTTAAAGTTCCAAAAATTTTATCGCAGTGTCAAAGGCAAAACATATTAACATCACATCACCCCAAAGGGTTGTGCAGAGGTGTATCTTCTTCTTCTCTCGTGTCAGCACGAGCTATACGAAAACGGCTCATGCTGTGGTGAAAAGATTAGCCAGTCAGCAAGGTTGGTAGCGGGGCTGACTGCCCAGGGTGCGCCAGACGTACTTAAGTATCGCCACTCGTGGAGGCTCTTTTCATGCACCCCACTTAAGTATCGCCACTCGTGGAGGCTCTTTCAGAGGTGTATAATACACCTTATAACCTCATTTCGCCGTTTTGTACCATGTAATAGGGAGCACGCTTGTTGTAATCGACCGGGCACAAATCCAGACTCCGTGCTGCTACTGACAAATTCCACACGGAAAAACCCATTCACACTTTGCCCGATCTGAAGATCGAACTTGCCCCACTAGACTAACGAGGCTGTTAAAGGCAAATCGATGTCACTTATCTATGTAGGTGTTTTAATATAGAACAGCATGGCGCCACTAACAACTTGTAGAAAGCATTACAGTCCGGCCACATCGTTATGAGAAAGAAGAATATATTTATTCACTAGATAGTTATTGCATAAGAAAACTGTATTGTATTCCGAAACTTTATTTAAAAAAAAAAAACTGTAATTTTTCCTAGATTTCATTATTGGTCCCATAGTAAAAGTTGTACAGACAGATATGTGTTGCTGGGGAGTTTGTTGCGCCATTTATTCTTCACAGCAAAAACACTAGGAAGCGGTGAAGGGTGGGCGCTTTTATGGGCTGTCTCAAATGTAATTTTGACGTTCAAATAGAACTTAGGAATTCTAGTCTATTTTGAATAAATGAGTGTACAAAAACTTCAAAAGTTTGAAGTTTTTGTACACAATGATGAGCAGACGTCATGGTTTTTGGCTTTAAGATAGCTGAAAAGTCTTGATGTATAAATAACAACGTACCATAACATAAACCCAAATTAGCTGTATTTACTCAAATTGTTAAAGATATTGATTTCAAAGAGTAACCATGGAGTTTCTAGCCGGCTCTTCTCCATTTCAACCGAATAATTGGAACCGCGCACCTAAATTCGACTTTTCATAAGCGTCTGGAATGAGTGAATGAAATTATTATGCGAAATAAAAAAAAAAATTATAACGTTACTGTTAGTTTGCATTGATTTGCGTGTGGTGTGAGGACCACTTTGTTAAAACTCTTTGAAAATGTGCTTAGGATTTAGTGAACATTCCCAAGGAATTGTGAAAGTTGCCCACGAAATTCACCAACCACTCAGACCAAGGAAAACAGAATCTTCCAGAAGAAACTTGCATTATAAACTGCAACGGTATTCCGGCCCTCGATCAGGTAACGTCAGCTAGATATACCGTTGATCTCAAGCGAGATGCGCACATAACGGTACACACCATTAATTGATCCATGTAAACGGTGCCGGCGAACGGAATCGCGCACTTGGCTATAATGCGGCCGGTACCTAATACGGTAATGTGGTGTATTGTTTCCTGTGGTAATGGTAACTTATATTGTGGTGAGGGAAATGGGAGATCTTTGAGACTCCTGGATTGCGAGTAGACAGGTACTCAATGTATATAGTAGCAAGATTTAAATTATTGTCCCACATACACAACATAATCAGCCCAGTACCGTCCCACTGCTGGGCACGGTCCTCTTCTCAGAATTAGAAGGCTTTAGGCCTTAATCCACCACGCTGCCCTGATGCGGGTTGGCAGACTACACATTCGATCGAGAACTTTATGGAGTTCTCAGGTTTGCACGTTTCCTCGCGATGTTTACCTTCACCGTTAATGCAAGTGATTAATCAAATTCTGATCCGCACATGAATTCGAAAAGTCAAAGGTGAGGGGCAGGTTTGAACTCGGACACCCCGCCCTTTTTTTTTTCGTGGTAAATTCCTCATGGTTACCCTTCGCCTGGGGAAAGCGAAGGCTTATCCGCCTAAAAACCCACAATGTTCCTTCTCCTGACCCTTGGCCGCGGTCGCGGGATTCGCAGCTGCATGCACCGCAACCCTGGCGGACCTCTCCTTCTGTCTGTGGGGCCTTTCCCCACGGCCTCCTGAGAGGCGCGCACGGAACACATGCGCGCTTCCTTCTCGGACCTGTTACTGGTCGGGCGACGGGTCAGCGTTCAACCGCTAGGCCAGATTAAGTACCATTGTTACAAAGTTGCAAAAAAGATACTTAAAATCATAATTCTAACTTCAAAATAAACATAACTTGTAATGCTGCAATTAGTTTTCATAAAAACGCGTGCAGCTCCAAATATGGAAGATTTTTTCAATTAAGAATAATCTACAACTCTAAAGTACTCTATTATTATTAAACACTTTACAAACTATAATTATAGGTAAAGCTTCAACTCATTTATAAGAGACCTCACCGTGTATATCTACCAATTAATCTTTTCACATGCTCTGTATTTAACAAGCCACTGACTGATATACTTATGACAATATAAAAATAGAAAGAAAAAAACGCAACCTACACAAATATTAAGAGCTAATTAACAATCGCGCGGATCATACGATTTGCAAGGTTAATCTACACTCGCCGCGCTCAGTCCGTGGATGGGTGACCGTTCGTTACAAATCGAGAACCCTCCATGCTTCGGAGGGCACGTTAAGTCATCGGTCCTGGGTGTCATAAGAACACTTATGACAGTAGTTACCGGTATTCAGAAGCCCGAAAGTCTGACAACTGGTCTAACCTTAGGATATCGGCATTGCCCAATAACTAGGTTGCGGAGGTCTGATAGCAGTCACTCCATGTAAAACACCTATGTACTGGTATTCACCCGCATCTGGTCAGACTGGAAGCTGATCCCAACATAGTTGGGAAAAGGCTAAGCAGAACAGAACCAAATATTAACGGTATGGACATGACGTTATCGGCGGTTTGTCCTCCGAGAGATAGAAATTTCACATTACTTGTTTTTAAACTTTCGCGATTTGTACACAGTATAAAAATACAGATTCGGGTACAGAAAACCGACAGATCAATAAGTCCGCAATAGCCGAGCACCTTCTGGAGTCCGGTTCCAATCACTGGATAGAACTACACTGTCCAAAAATCCTCTCCACCGATCGTCACTATTATCCCAGAATCGTACGTGAAGCGATTGAAATTAAGAAGTACAAAAATTTCAATCGGGAAGATGGATATAAATTGTCAACATCGTGGAATCCGATCATCAGCAAGTGTTATCGTAGACGGGATGGTTTAGGCGAGTGTAAAGACGTCGTTAGTGTTGTGTGTCGAAGTAGGTACCGACGATAACTTAATAAAATAAAATAAAAATCAAGATCGAGTGAGCATAGATGAAAATACTTTTGCTTCACGAAGATGACAACTGCTCCGCAACTTCAGTCTACCCGTGACCACGGCCGGTGTAATTCGGCCGAAACGTCGGGATAAAAAAGCTATTTAGTGCCTTTAAGTTTCTACGCGACTAAACCCGAATCTGTATTCACATTACTTCTTTGGAGCTTAATATGTCAATCAACTATCTCTAGTAGGTGAAACCATCGGTAGATTATTACCTATGAAAGAAAGAAAATACATTTATTTAGCACAGACTAAAAGGCACACAATTTATAAAATAAAGCAGAAAAAAGGAACAAAAAAAAAACAAATTAGCAGGAAAATGTGCCTCATGGTTGCGACAAAAAGGCCCAGTTCAGCAAAAAAAATAACAGACAACTAGTGCCTGACGCTGGTTATCAGTTAGTTATTCTTAAGACTAACCTATCAGTTTAGTTCAGCTGAACTATATTGAAAAGGTCATAAAACTCTTAAGTTTCAACTGAAATTGAACTAAACACAACGGCATTAAAGTTTCTAATCCAAAACTACCTCTATTTATTCTTTCAAATTGGTTAATGTACAGGTGTAATGTGTTTATAACTAGTTAACTCTAAGTAGATTCTAATTATGAGTGACGCGGTTAAGTAAACTACTTAACTATCAGTGTTAGTAGTCCAACGACGAGTGTGAACTTTCGCTTGCATGGTCACGAGGACTCGACCTCGATGTAATATTGTAACTTGAAGTATAAGCATAGTAAGTATACGATGCGTATGCGCGTCCCTAGTGCACAGGGTTCGCAGAAGCGTACTGATGATGATAGCCGACTGGACTGCACCTACCTACCTACCCTACATCAGATGTTGTAGTGTCTCCGTCACCTACAGACGTCTGCAGTATAATTAAATTAAAATGTGCATAAGAAATGAGTCATTGTTACTTGTAAATAAATAAATTATAATTGCGTTCTACCCACAAAGACGCGCCCCACTCCTTTTTGTGAGAGGTAGCCGCGTGGCGCTTAAACACATCTCTTGTTATTTTGTATTTGTGTGGGAATGCACACATAACTATTGTGTAGCGATAGAACTAACACAATAGCAATTTATAATGTACATTTTTGTATTACCTAAACTAAATTCAACTATCTGTACTAGGTAATCTATTTACTTCTGCATTTAATAACCTGTAGTGAATAAGCCTACGTCCGCTAAGGGATCCTACAGTCCCCCGATTCAGAATCTTTTCAGTAAGCAGTTATTGACTGATTCGGTTTGTTATCTCGTTGCGCCTACGATTCTCGTAATGAGAGAAAAAGAGATAGCTCACTGAATCGTTTGACAGCTGATGAATCGAATCGTTCTGAATCAGAGGGCTGATACCATTGTCGGAAATAGTGGGTGGAGATAGATCTCAGTAGTCAAACTTAAAAATTAAAAGTTGACTAAAATAGGACGTCAGTGGCTCTGGGGGTCTACTCCCTAAGCACGAAGTCCGTGGTTTCGACCTTAGTTACGAGCGTTTCCTACTCCCTATCACTACGGACATACGATTATTTCGGGGCCCGAACTAAGAATGAATGACAACTTGATTGGACAGTTGTCCCTACTACTGATGTGTTTTTGCCCGTCCGAAAAGTTGAACTTGACACTTGTTTTGTTCACTCCTACGTTTCGGGCTACTTTCGGACGGGCGACTAACTTCGTTGACGGACTTAGGGAGTAGGCCCCCTGATTCTGTTGAAACTGAATTAAAAATATTGCTATCCTTTACTTGTACATAAAACAAGAAAGAGATGGTAGAATATTGGAGCCGCCAAATTAAGTTGAACTAAAACTTCCTATTAAGAGCCGGGCAATCTACCAGGCGGTGGTCAAAATAAGAGACTTTAAAATGACATTAGTGTCTGAATTGACATTTCAAAGCTACTTAGATTCTTTGCCTTGCCGTGACATACAATGCAAACCTAGAGGGTGATATCATTAGTCATGCTGTTATTTAAATAAAAAATGCAAAAACAAGTTTCACATTTCTTGCGTTTGCTGTGGGAAATCTAACATTCTAACTAGTTATGTTGAATATTCAAATTGCATGCACATAACAAATATGCATGACATTTTGTTTGCTAGTCGTAATGCGTGTTTTGTTGTTTTTAATTAACAGAGCACGGGCCGTAAGGGCATTTCAGACTACGCTATACTATATCGCTAAATAGTAAAGCATATTGCGTCATAAGCTTAAGCACACTATACGCTATATCGTAAGCCGGTCTGCTATGTTTAGCAAGTTGTTTGAAGGCGATCCATCGGGCGATAGACAGACTAGAAGTGAGGCACGACGGGGACCGGAGAATCGAACGATATAGCTTTCAGAATCGCTCAAGTTTATCGCGCACAGCAAGCCAATACCGTATAGCATAGCGTTGTGTGAACGTCTCCATATAAAATGTATGCTGAGCGATATCGTTGTGCTATACAATATTTGCTGCATGCTTTAATATTGTAGCTTAGTCTGAACTGCGCTTTATTCAATAAGAAACATCAAAACCGGAGCCCAAATTCTACTCACATAAACTTTTATCAATTGCAACTTAATCGTTTATTCGTAGTTTTCGTTTCCAAAAACTATCAAATTGTTTGACAACAAAAACAAATCCAAACATTTTGAGTTTTCGTAAACGAAAACTGCCTGAATGAGCGATTCAGTTGCAATTGATACAAGTTTATGTTGGTGGGGCGCATGAAAAGAGCCTCCACAAGTGACGGTACTTAAGTACGTTCGGCGCACCCTGGGCAGTCAGCCCCGCTACCAACCTTGTTGACTGGCTAATCTTTTCACCACGGCATGAGCTATCCCGTATAGCTCGTGCCGACACGATAGAAGAAGAAGAATTGATAAACGTTTCTGTTAGTAGAATTAGCCCCCTGTCTCGTTGGTCTAGTGGTCGCAAGCGCGACTGCTGAGCGTGAGATCCTGCGTTCGATTCCTTATTAGGTTTTTCAATGTAAATTTACTCATTAGCAACCTGGGTTCTGCGGATTTTTGGCCGGATGATGGCAATATGCTGCCCCCTATTTCATGGGACTTAACATAACGGCGAAATGAGGGTATACTATACACCTCTGCCCAACCCTTCAGAGAATACAGGCGTGATGTTATGAAACATCAAAACGTAACGCGGCTAGTTTTGACGGTAATGTGGCCGTGTTATTTGCGTGTAGCGTTTTGATACAGTGAATAAGGCCACTAGCTTTAAATAAAAATAATACATAACCTAGAATTAAAATTGGCGTAATATTAGGTCTGGCCAAGCACTTCCTAATGAGTGCTTCTCACGTTTTTAATTAACTTACTCGTTGCGAAAATAAGTCGTCATTGCCTTCAAACATGCTAGGCATGTTTTTGACATGAAGGGTAACCGACTTAATACGCCTGACTTAAAGGATTTTGGGTTGTCGAACTCCGTGTATTTCTAAGTCGCCATTGACGACACCCACAGGCGGGAAAAGGTTTGTCGGGCTATTCGTTGCTGGGAACCAGACAGGAACTTAGAAGTTTTGAAATAACGAATTTAAATACCGATTTTCAATCATATTATCACATTAATCCCACTATATTATCCTCCTACTAATATTATAAACGTGAAAGTATGGATGTTTGTGAGTTTTTGAATTTGAATGTTTGTTAATCAATCACGCCAAAACGGCTGAATGCACTTGGATAAAATTTGGCACACAGGTAGATCATGACCTCGATTTGGACATAGGATATCTGGCATATCTTTTTTCCGGGAAGAGTAAAATAGTTAGTTCCATTAGGATGCGAGTAAAATCGCGGGCAACAGCTAGTAATCTCTACTTCCCTACTATTATTATTATTAATGCGTATATAATTGTCTGTCTGTGACGCTTTCACGCCTAAACCGCTGAACCGATTTGAATGAAACTTGGCACAGAGATAGTCTGGAACCTGGAGAAGGACATTGGCTACTTTTACCCCCGAAAACGCGATAAATGACATCTACGCATGCGAAGCCGTAGGGTACCTCTACTAGTATTATAAATGTGAAATTAACATTGTTTGTTACTTAATCACGCATAAACTGTTGAATAGATTTGGATATAATTTGGCACACACATAGACCATGTTCTGGACTATCATCTAGAAACTTTTAAAGCTGGTACATGAAGTAGTTTTCCTAGGATGCGAGTGAAATCGCGGGCAATAACTTGTTTATAATACTAGCGAAGACTAATAGCAGACATCAATATTATTTATGCATTCGCTAGTTAAAACGTAAGGTGTGGCCGAGATGCAAATACCAGGATGTTATTTAGAAGACTATTATTTATTGCGTTTCTGATACGAAAGGAGGAATAACAGTGTTTCTCTCATATATTGTTGGGGTTAAGCCGTACTGGTCGAGGTGAATGCGGTCAGACGAACGGCGAAGTTAATTTTTAAGAGTTTTTGTGGTTTTGTACTCAAAATAACAAAACGGAACAGTATAGGTTTTTGTTGTGACCTTTTTCTCGAGAACGGCTAAGGCCGGCCATACACGGGCAGCTCGAGCAGTTAGCCAGTGATAAACATACACGGACAGCTCGAGCAGTCAGTGGACTGCTTGACCGCACGCCGTGCCGCCAACCGCCCGAAGCAGTTGCAACTGCTCGAGCTGTCCGTGTATGTACTTACGTAGAAGGCTGTAGTTTACTATGCAGTTGCAGCTTCAAGCAGTCGATCCTGACTGCTTCAAGCTGCCCGTGTATGGCCGGCCTAAAGGTATTGAGATAACATTCAAGTCTACAGCTCAACAGTTCAACACTCCCATCCAGTGGACTAATTCACCTTACTAAAGAAGTTCAAGTGTTGTATGGTGCCGGACGTAAAGAATATCTCTTCATCTCTTTCCATGGGTGTCGTAAAAGGCGACTAAGGTATTTCAAGTATCTATATCTTCTGCTTTTGCCTCTAGTCACAGTCAAGAAAACAAACTATAGACGACCGAGCCTGTCCCTCGGAAAAAAATTATCTCCTCTGAATATATCCAAAAAACTTGCCAATGCAACACGCACACGCATGTGTCAATGTAATGTAGATGTAATGTGTGTGTAAAGAACAGCACTACTCATCTCTTTCCATGGGTGTTGTGGAACGATATCGCCCAGCATTCATTTTATATGGACACGTTCACACAACGCTATGCTAAAAAGTATGGGATTGCTCGTGTGGTGCCGAACGTAAAGAATAGCACTACCCCATCTCTTCACGTGGGTGTCGTAAAAGGCGACTAAGGGATTCACTAGAGGATGGGCAGCAGCGTTCTCTGAGTACTTTAACAACCATACTGCGATCGCCAACCTGCAAAACAACGCTTTTCGTATTCTCTTAGACGATCGCTGTTAGATACGGTCGCGTGAACTTTACTGCAGCATCACTGCAGTTTGATCGGCGCTTCATAGAATTACGTGAATTAGCCTACAGCTGCTATCAATCAACCACCTTGCGAGGTGCTGAGGGCGTCTCACGCTACAAATTGCCGATTCGCGATCTCCACTTGAGAACACATGTTTTTCTTTGTAACCCAAAGGTTGGTTGGTGGCTGGTAGTGAATGCTTTAAGGCATTAAGTCGCGTTACCACCATAGTTCATAGAAGTATAAATAAATAAACACGTCAAACCCAACAGTCATCGGTTCTATGGCTAATATGGCCGGGCCATTGCCACTTACTAATAAATCTAATATATAAAATTCTCGTGTCACAGTTTTCGTTGCCATACTCCTCCGAAACGGCTTGACCGATTTTGATGAAATTTTTTGTGCTTATCCGGTATCTATGAGAATCGGCCAACATCTATTTTTCATCCCCCTAAATGTTGCAAAAAAAAAAAAATTATATGGCAAAACAACGTTTGCCGGGTCAGCTAGTAAAATATAAAAATGTATTTATTGTCGCCAGTTAATACATTCATCTCATCTTAGAGTAATCTAACATATGCATCGCATTAATGTATTCCACAAAAGGTACTGCTACTGATTCCCAAACTAAGCTTGAGCTTGTACTCGTATTTTGGGAAACAGTGTTCAGCCGCTGGAAGTATCACTTACGAATACATTGGTGTAAATGTCGCTGCAGTAGACTTACAATATTCTTAGGAAAACTTTCGGTAATTCTTATTTTATAATCTAATATTTACTTAATTTTATTTAAGTTTAACAGATGTGTGTGATCTGTGTGTGTGTGTGCAAGTGTACCTACTTACCATGCAAAGGTTATGTAGGTATACGAAATGGATTTTGATATTCATAATTATGATTTTATGATACAGTTAATAATATTTGACTACCTCATTGGTCGACAGTCGCGCTTGCGAGTACTAGAATCGCAAGCGCGACTGTTGAACGTGAGATCTTAGGTTCGATCCTCAGGTCGAGTCTAAAGTGTTATTCGGTGTTTCCGTGTGAAATTTCTCAGTAGTAGCCTGGAGTCTGGATTTGTGCCCGGTGGATGGATATAGGCTCACCCCCTATTACATGGGATGTAAACATAACAGCAAAATGAGGGTGTACTATACACCTCTACCCATTTCTTTGGGGAAAATAGGCTAATGTTATGTGTTAAAAGTATTTTTAAACATTTTCCTTATTATCCACACAACAAATGCAAAATTCCTGTCTTATGGGAAATCCTTTGCATATAAAATGTATGTATGTACATGTAATTTCCTCCCATCCGCCCTTCTATGCAAACATTTCATGGTTACGTTTTTGTTTCAGGTAATTCATGAATTTAACATTTCCTACCTCGCGGAATTGTGTTCGAGTCCCGGTGAGTTTTTGTTTTGTAAACCTTTTGTTTAGGGTATTAGGGCAATATGGCGGTATTATCATAACAGGATAAATGTACAATTTTGGATGATAATATTTTGATTAAATCCTAAACTTTAGTCGCTGTGGAAGGTGTTTCATGGTCCGCTGCAGTGCCCCGCCAAAGTCGAGCAAGCATTGCGTATTTTCTACAAGGTTAGTCAGAAAAGGGGTACTAATCCGAAAGGGTGTTAAAGTACCCATAATAATGAGTAACTTTTGTTCTACTACTTTTCCCAAAAGTCAATAGTTTAAGAGAAATAGCTGTAGGTCTCGTAAAGATTTCAAAATTATGATAGTTTACAGACGAAGTCATAATAAGATCATAATTATTATCAGTTAGTCTGCTAACACATTTCGATTTTAAACTTGAAAGGCAGACGCCGTTTTCTTCCGGCGATAGAAGGTAACCAGTATGCTAAACACCATAGACCAGATATTTTTTACAATAGCTTTGCACCTACCTGAGGTGGTCTATGACTGTACTCCAATAGTGCAGCCGTGGATAGTCCCCGGTTGGTGCCCCATCCTATTCTAGATTAAAGTTTTCAAAGGGGCTTCTGCGCATTGGACCTGTCCCCTCCGTATGCCTTCCAAAGGACCGGACTTCTTCCGCACGGAAGATGACCCGTGAACCCCTAAATAATAATAATAATATCCGCTCACACGTTTGTTGCCCTTTTCGCCTATGTACTGGCGGCTTTTCAGGGGGCCCAGCTAGTGAGCTGGCGAGTCACCGTCTGCCAACAGTTTTCAATTTTAAATGTTGAAAGTCAGACGCCGTTTTCTTCCGGCAATAGAAGTTATCCAGTCCACCTAACGCCCCTTCCCATAGACCAAATATTTTTCACCATATTTTACAATAGTCCTGCACCCACCTGGGACGGTTCATGACTGTACTCCAATAGTGCAGCCGTGGATAGTCCCCGGTTGGTTCCCCACCCCATTTTAGATTAAAGTTCTCAAAGGGGCCTCTGCGCGTTGGACCTGTGTCCCCCGTATGCCTTCCAAAGGACCGGACTTCTTCCACACGGAAGATGACCCGTGAATCCCTAAAGAGATCATAATTATATTTAGAAACTGTCTCTAGAAATTAGAGGTATATTAAAGGACTTAACCCAGAAACAGTTCAGTCATCACTATCATTATGCTAATTTCCATATCACCGCACAAAAGCCCAGTTAAATACTTGAACGGGCAACAAAACTACGTGCTTCCGTAACCATTTGACGGATTATAGTGCCAGTTAATTGCTATTGCGACGATCAGTTAAAATTCAGGTCGGGTCAACACATTCGTGTACTAATGCGTTATGTTTTCCCACCTTTTGTTTTGTTATCGCTGCTGTTTAACCTTATTGCGTTTGCCGTAAAGCCGTAAGATATGAAAGTACAGAAAAACAACGTTTGAGAACGTGTAATCGCCGAAAAATTGGTACGGTATCCATACCTGTCGATTATAACATGTGGCTAACAGCTAAATATTGACGAAGAAACACATGGCCCTGCGGTTACTATTTATTCTGTGCTACAGTCATCATTCAGCCTAAAAATGTCCACTGCTGGATATAGGCCTCCCTCAAGAGCGGGGTGTTTGCCGTAATCGCCACGCTTGGCAGGCGGGTTGGCGATCGCAGTATGGTTGTTAAAGTAGGTACTCAGAGAACGCTGCTGCCCATCCTCTACCGCCTCAATTCTTTAGTCGCCTTTTACAACACCCACGGGAAGAGATGGGGTAGTGCTATTTTTCAAGTCCGGCACTACACGAGACTACCTGCTCTGGCTGCCTGGCTACCTGGGTGCACCTACGGTCAGCGCTCAAAAATATTTGATCCGAAATGTAAACTAAAACGCGAAAAAGTTGACTAATTTACGTCAATCGGTGCAGTCGAATCTTCGTATGGTGAAAAGCTAAATTAGGCATTGTGATAACGACATAGGATTTAAATTAGTTTGTTGGTATTTCTAAGTTTATACGGCGGTGTGTCTTGGCGAGCGCTCTGGTCGTGTTTGTAAACTCAGGACACTTTTTTCGTGTACTTTGTTCTAGACCCTTGGTCCATCACTATTTCTCCGTCAATGTTCATAGCAAATGAAAGCCTAGTGTGAGTGTAATAAAATACAACTTAGGGATTGCATCGATTTCGGGATTTTCTTTTTTGGCTTCTTTGCAAAATCCTCAAAGACACTCAGGCCACCTCACGGATGAGATGGCCTGGGTAGTGTCGAACTCTTACCGACTAAAACCACATTCCTGCCCAGCGTGAGCCCCTGCCATACATGTTACGCAGGGATTTTGAGATGGGCTGTGTGTTTTGTATAACGCCTTTGATTAATTATCAGCTGTACGATGTCAGGATATTAGATTAATTCAGCTAGACTAGGGTGCATATAGGAGCCTCCACAAATAACGAAACTAGATTACGTCCGGCGCGCCCTGGTCAGTGTGCCTCGCTACGAAACTTTAACTCTTTGGGTTTTTACCATGGCACGATCTATTCTCGTATATCTCGACACGAGAGATGTAGAAGCTGAACTGCAGATGCAGATGGCCGCTTATGGGGGATTTTAGTTGTGCGGCAAGTCACCAGTCGCATCGCTTGTAAAAATCGAATCGCCTCCCTATTTATACCGGTGGACAAAAATCGCATGCGAGTTGTTCATTTCTAGCGGAACAACACAGCGCAAAACACACCTCATGCGGCGGGCGATCGCCTGCAACTGACCATTTACACGGTCGATTTTAGTCACCCGCCGCATGCGGCTTGTCGCCGCACGGCAAAAGTCGGATGGCACCCAACTTTGGGGCTTGCGATTTTAGTCACTTGCGGCCTAGTCGAATTGTCATGTAGACGGTCGAATTCGCCGTGCGGCCTAGCCGTGCGGCGAAAATCGACCCGTGTAAATCCCCTACTAGGTGACATTCCATGCAATTTTATTGTGAGACCTTTATGTCACTTATTGTATGGAGTGTAGCTTCTGTGACTTTCTATATTATAATAAAACCAAGTCAGTGTAGGTGGGTTTACGATTCTGACAAGTCTGACAGTATCCGGAAATTCATACATGTCATGTTTATCAATAACATCGCGACATTTATGACATTTTCCAATTGATGTGGGTAGAAGAAACTCATTAACTGTCGGTAACGTGTATTTGAGAACCATCACCTCTTCATAGAAGTATTTTAAATTGTTTTTTTTTTATAAAAATAGTGAATCGGGTCTTCTCGCGTAACAAACTTTATGAGGCACAAATTACCTTTTATCCCGACGTTTCGGCCGAATTTCACCGGCCGTGGTCACGGGTAGACTGAAGTGGCGGAGCAGTTGTCATCTTCGTGAAGCAAGGGCATTTTCATCTACCCTCACTTGATCTTGATTTTTTATAAAATTAGTGTCGGTACTTCGACACACCACACTAACGACGTCTTTACACTCGCCTAAACCGTCCCGTTGACGATAACACTTGCTGATGACCGGATTCCATTATTATATCGGGCAGACCAAAAGAACGATCGCAGAACGGGTTAAGGAACATATCGCCGCAGTCAAAAACCGCCAGATAAATAAGTCCGCAATAGCCGAGCATCTTCTGGAGTCCGGTTCCAATCACTGGATAGAATTACATAGTCCAAAAATCCTCTCCACCGATCGTCACTATTATCCCAGAATTGTACGTGAAGCGATTGAAATTAAGAAATACAAGAATTTCAATCGGGAAGATGGATACAAACTATCAACATCATGGAATCCGGTCATCAGCAAGTGTTATCGTCAACGGGACGGTTTAGGCGAGTGTAAAGACGTCGTTAGTGTGGTGTGTCGAAGTACCGACACTAATTTTATAAAAAATCAAGATCAAGTGAGGGTAGATGAAAATGCCCTTGCTTCACGAAGATGACAACTGCTCCGCCACTTCAGTCTACCCGTGACCACGGCCGGTGAAATTCGGCCGAAACGTCGGGATAAAAGGTAATTTGTGCCTCATAAAGTTTGTTACGCGAGAAGACCCGATTCACTATTTTTATAATGTTTTTTTTTTTATTATGGTGGTTACCACTGTTATTTTGCAGTGTGTGCTATTTGTCAAAGATAACTCCCATGGCTTTCTTCAAAAGCTACTCTCAAGGATTTCAAGGCTTAGGGCGTTTGTGCTCTACAAGGAACTTTACTGTACGGCAGTTCGATTTTTTACGGTCCGATGTGGCATGAAAAAAAAGGATGATTGACTTGTGCACTTGTTGTCTTTACTTGGATCGGTGCGGCGCAGTTTAGGGTAGCTCTTTTTGAAACTTCACGCCCCGCCCGCTCATGAATAATACTGATCTCGGACGCAGTGCACAAGCATAAACACGTTTTTCATTACTGTCATCTCGGACCGAAAAAACGGTCCGAAATGGAGAAAAGTAAAATGTCGGACGGTCAAGTTACGTATAGTGCACAAACTAGTATATATATTTATGGCGTGCCATATCGGACCGTAAAAAATCGGACTACCGGACAGTAAAATTCCTTGTAGTGCACAAACGCCCTTAGAAGAACCAACCGTAGAAAAACCCAAACAACTACATTCTGGATCACAAGTCCCTTTTCCAGGAGTTAGTGTAGAAGTTTCCAGCGAGGTTAATACTTATGATAGGCTTCTTTGTTGTGAACTGATCGCCATTATATGGGCACTTATGCCAAGTGTCTATCAAAGTCTAGGCCAAAGTACCCTCTCTAGAACATTGTTCACACCCAATCCACTTGGCAGTTGAATCATGAATGAACTGTCGGGACATCGGAACCAACGTCTCCATGAATGGAGTCACCCACTTAACTTACCTATATACGACTATAGACTACAGACAACTCGATATACGACGACACCGGCAGACCATTCTATAAAAGTGCATCACAAAATAGAACTCTCTTCAACGCTTTTTATGGCTCACACCAGGCCACAGTGCATTCAGTAATGAAGTTTCTATTCGCACTTCGAAGAAATTCTACACGGCGCACACGATAGTCAGTAGTTACTACAGTTACTGCACTACGGCCGAAATAACCGGGGGCCTAATTCTCCTAAAATAAATAGTTGCCAAACGCAATCGAACCACAACCGTCACTCAGTTTTTGTTTTCGAAAACTTTCAAAATGATTGATTTTGTTTTTTGTGTCAAACAATTCGACAGCTTTTGAAATTGAGAACTGTCTGAATGAACGGTTCGGCCTTGGTTCGGTTGTGATTTATCAAGATTTATTTTAGGAGAATTAGGCCCCTGGACGCCTTGCCCCCCGATTCAGAGGGCCTACTCCCTAAGTCCGTCAACGAAGTTAGTCGCCCGTCCGAAAGTAGCCCGAAACGTAGGATTGAACAAAACAAGTGTCAAGTTCAACTTTTCGGACGGGCAAAAACACATCGGTAGTAGGGACAACTATCAAATCGTGTTGTCATTCATTCTTAGTTCTGGCCCCGAAATAATCGTTTGTCCGTAGATGATAGGGAGTAGGAAACGCTCGCAACTAAGGCCGAAACCATGGACTTCGTGCTTAGGGAGTAGACCCCCAGAACCTTTTCGATAAACAATTTTCACCGATTCGGTTTGTTATCTTGTTCCGTTTACGATTCTCGTAAGAAGAGCAAATGAAATAGCTTACCCTTTTACAGGCTGTATAATATTAGCCACTAATCCTGTAATAGTATCCACTAATCCGATCTAGAAGTTGCCAGTCTTCGTGCGGAGGAGCTCGTGGCTAAATAATTACAGCCGCATAGACCGATCTTCCGGGTTAAGCCACGCTTGCCGAGGTTGGTCTGTGGATGGGTGACCATTTACCATAGCGAGTTTCCTCCGTGCCTCGGAAAGCACGTAAAGCCGTTGGTCCCGGCTGTCATTTGTAGATCTTTGACAGTCGTTACTGTTGGTCAGAAGCCAGAAAGTCTGACAACCAGTCCTATCAAGAGTATCGTATTACCCAGTTACTGGGTTGTGGAGGTCTGATAGGCAGTCGCTCCATGTAAATTACTGATATTCAGCTGCATCCGGTTCGACTGGAAGCCGACCCCAACATAGTTGGGAAAAGGCTAGGCAGATGATGATGAAAGAAAGAAAGAAAATGTAGTGTAATTCCTTCAAACCGCGTGATCTACTGATGACACATTTTCGAAAATAAACCAAAAAAAAAATTAAAAAAAAAACTTTTTCGTTTTCAATTTCTGAGTCTTTTTAGAGCCTTAAGCTATCTGACTGCAAAGTGCGATATCGCGTTAGTCGTTCCTGCTAGCCGTGTCACCATACTTTTATTAATTTATGCGTGGCAGCGAATTTTTTTTTTTACTTAATCCTTATTGGTTGGTTTAGATATGATCGGTACCAAAGCCGCATGAAAAAAAAGAATTTTATTTTATTTTTAATCAAGCTAAATCCCGTGCGGGGCCAGTCTACACCAGTAGTAGATCATGTGGTTTTAAGGAATTACACGAATTCGTTAACACCCTGTATTTGTGAAAAGAAGCCAAAAGCCCGACCATTGACTCGGTGGAGCGCCGCCATTCCATTGTATACAACTGAGTAAACGGTACCAATGAAAATATTTTATTTCTAACCCTTTGCCATTTCAAAGAACGATGCCAAATTAATGATTAAAGCAACATTTCTGTACAACATCGATCGATATAAGGTAGGCAGGCATTTACGTTTCACACTGTATATTAGGGTAAAACTCGGTAAAACGCCCCACTTTTTTTAAAATTGTAATAAACAAAAAATCTTACAAGATATAATCAAACTTTTTATTTTGGAACAATATTTAGTATTTTAACAACAATACCACAAGTAATAATGATAATAGGAACTAAGGATACAATAATATTTATTATTTAAAAAAACCTTAGGTGGGGCGTTTTGTAGTGTGATCGTTGGCTAATACGACTCACTCTTATTATAAAATGCCCCAGTGTATTAATCATATATTTTTGCATATTTTAAACTATAACAACAATTGTTTTGACAAAAATTAACTCTCAATCTTAACTTAGGATAATAAGAGGCAGTTACTCAGTCTCTTTATCAAATCAGACTTTTTAAATAAACATGGTACAAAACTCATGTAACCACGCTAAACAAGACAGACATTGAATCCAATCTTCTGTGGATTTTGTATTATAGTAATCTTCCGTGCATTCCACGCATCTGATAATGTCGTCATGTTCGTCTGAGATTTCTTCTTCAGAAGTATCTACCCTGGCCTCATTTTCGTCAATGCTTTCAGAAGAGGATGAATAGCTTACTTTTTTCTTCTTCTTATTTTTGACAGACACTTTCTTTGGCTTCTTTTTACCTCCTTTTTCTTGTTTCTTTTTATTACCATCTTTTTCTTCGATAGGTTTAGTTATTTTTGTGGTCTTAGTCTGCTTTAATTTTCCAGCTGCTGGCTTCTTTTTGTCGTATTCTTGTTGTATTCATTTTCTCTGACTTAATTCTGAGTTGCGAGCCATGAATCCCGAAAACCAGACATTTACAGCTGATGCTGAACTTGATGAAAATGGATTTTTAATATTGAGTTTCCTAGCAAGTTGAAATGCAATTTCTTTAACATCTTTTCTATCAGGGGCAAATCCACCTTTCTCCAATTTCTTTATATGGGCAACCAGTTATTTTTCGTGTTCTACAGAAAATACTGGTTTGCGTCCAAGAGGGCCCTTTGATTTTCCCGATAAAATGTGTCTTCTTAGGGTTCGAGATGGTATGCCAAAGCTTCTGGATGCCTCATTAACACCCATTTCTTTGCTAAGTACACTGCGCATGACTTTGTCTAAGTCGTCTGCACTCCATGATGCTCGTACTGTTGTTCTTTGATACTTCCGAGACATAATCTGAAATAATAACACGCGATAAAAATACTTTAACACAGTTCAAATATTGGGGCGTTTTGTAAATTGACTTAGGGGCATATTGTCAAATTTGATTTTCAATACGCCCCACCGAGGTCAAAGCAGTAGATTCAAGGTTATAACGTTCGACAAAATAAAAGTATAAAGGTAATTTCATCTATTTTACGATAGTGTGGGTCATTATAACACAAAATCTAAAAGTATCAATTTATATGAATTTCTTAGAAATTTACCGCAAATTATTTCACTCCAATAAATACAGATTTTGCAATATTTTTTAAACGGACATCACAAACTACGTGCACACGTCGGCCATGTTGTTCGCCTACTAGTGGGTCTCCGCGCGTCTAGTTGTGAGCGGCGCAGCTTTGATAGTGTGAGTGCTGGAGTGGTGGGGCGTTTTGTCACTTGGGGCGTATTACCGAGTTTTACCCTATGCGCCTTTTAATTTATTCATTGGGAAAGGCTTAACGCGTTGGGTATGAAATGTATTGAGCACATTGTTTGTTTTTACTCTGTCATTATCTTTGTTATGGTTAAGGTTCACGGCAAATATAGTCGTGCTATTTTAATTTTGTATAAATTGTAAATAAATGTATAATTGTAAAAAAATGCTTTAAGAGCCGTTTAAGAATAGACTTACACACTACACATATACGACACATTGTTAAATGTTATACATGTTTAATGGATTCTTAAAATAAAATGTAAAAACGTAGGATTTCTCCTGTATCGTGGGTGCGTTTACAGACACAAATCTCACATACACAAACGGCCAGACCGGAAACAACTATCTGTAGGCCATACAAATTTTTGTTCCGTGTGGGAATCGAACCCACGACCCGTAGCGCAGAAGTCAATCGCTCAGCCACTGCACCAAACGTGTCGACTTGAACATGAACTTGAAAAAAACTTGTACTTGGTCCAGACCGTTTCTACGTAACCGGCCAATTATTGGCGAAACCTGCAGGGTCTCTAGCCACTGGGGCGGAAGTAAAATTCTTAACCTAAGCTAACTACTTATACTACACTAACATCATGACTACTAGCAACAACAGAACTAAGGGCGACCCTAGTGGGACTTGGGCCTCGTCTTAGGGCGTTGCTGGCGGAGCGAGGTTTGGAGGAAGACAGCTTGATGATAGCTAAATTATCGGTGTGTTTCAAGGTGACAGATTTGTTTACTCTTTGCACAAACTTTAAATAGATAGACTTAATACGTCGCTTCGATTGAACTACGGGATTTCTACAACTTATAACTATTTATGATTATTTACGGTTTACTCACATGCATTTTTCGGGATTGCCCGACTAGTTTCGGACCCAAACGGAGCCCTTAATCATGAGCTGAACACGCGGCGAGGTCGAGAGACGAACTGTGAATAATCAACACGTGACACGTAATACGTGAATGTGTCTCACGAAAGTTATGATAAGTCATACAAAAACTTGTAACAATTAGAGTACACTACATTGTTCCTAGAACTGTCATGAGACGCGAGGTGCGCGCACGCCCACTTTTTGCGGTCTCCTCCTGTCGGACCAATGCTGGAGTCCGCGCACCTCTGCGTCGTATTAGTAATAATTATAATAAGTTATTTATAGAATTAGACATATTTGCAATGCCGACTAATAAGTTTCGTAACTGCCTTATTAAAACAATCAAGAGCCTTTAAACATGTTTAATAATTGTTTTCTCCCTTAACTTTGATTCGTTTTGCTCATAACATAAATATTCTGTTTTGTATATTGTGGATAACGGTGTGAGTTGCACATTTGTATCATGTATTTGTTTCGTAAGTTAGCTCATAAGACCTAAGGGCTCTTACACACCATGTTTTTTTCCGGCGCTGTCGACGCGCGTTGCACGCAACTATAACGCGCTGCAAACGCGATGTTATCGCAACCAATTTACCTATTCACACTGTAATGTAACAGACGGCCCTAGGATCTCCTGAGAGCACGTCTGCTACACCAGTTATAAAGAATGTGTAGAGCATTCAATACCTAGTACGTAAATAACAAAAATAGAAATGGCTAGAGGCAGGACTGCGTCACGTCCCTTGGAGTAGTCAGCGAGTTCCTTCTTGTAGTTACGGCGTTCGCCAATGGCCCACACAGCCATTTGATAGAAACCGGCGGCAGCAAACAGACCGGCTGTAGCATATCTAGTCATGCGGGTAGGTGACAGCCAGTCCGATCGCCGATCTCGTATGTGTAGCAGGAGACGAAGTGCAAGAGAAGGAAGAAGGGGCCACCCTCGGGCACCGGAACGCATCTCACCCCGGTACCACGGGAGCGCAGGTTCCCGGATAGGTGGTGGAGGCACAGGCCGTCCAGCTCGCACAAGACCTCCGAGTCCAACGCAAAACGGGTGCGGTATGGAGCAGCGCCCAGGGCATGGCTGCTGCGGCACGCCACACAATCAAACAGTCAGCAGGATTTAAATTTATAATATTTATATCAATATAAAATAAAACAGACATTCGTATCAAAAGCAATCACCATGGTGTCTCCCTAAAACAAATCCAAAAACAAGTTAGAATTCCATCTGTCATTTTCAAAAAAAGTATAAAATATAAAAATGGCCAGTCGGTGAAGATGACGATCATGAAGGTGATACTACAACACGTTCATAAAATTGTAGTATGCAGACGACGACTTTTTCGCGAGCTGTCGACGCGCTCGTAGCGCGGAGTTACATCGATACAGACGCGCTGTGCAGCGCGTCTCTTTAGGTGCAAACAAATACGTACAGCGCGTTTTATTTTGCAAGGAGAGTTGCTCACGCGCGTCTGTAGCGCGTTTCTCGTGAGTTTGCAGCGATGCAATCGCAAGTAATCTGTCTATTTCAAGTTTTGCAGCGCCGACAACGCGCGATAGCGAAACGCGTGTCGACAGCGCCTGAAAAAAACGTGGTGTGTTGGAGCTCTAATGTGTAACTGTTTGTTAGTCCCAAATAAATAAATAAATTTCGCCCGCTTGGCGCTGACGAGTTTCGCATTGATAACCATTCCCGGCGTATTGAGACTCTTCTGTACCCCGGAGAGTGAGTTGAGCCGTGTCATCTCTACAACTTGGGAAACAAGTTTCCGAAGAGTTGTGTCATTAGCGTACATGCCCATCAATCCCTATACGACATTTGTACTACCCACTGGAAACCGCAATGGGATCTATTCATAGACACAGACCACATTCCTAAAATAGACTATTCAAGTATTCATCCGTCTTCAAATACAGGGTGAAATTGTAAACTCTCCACAAACCGAAATGGGAGATTGTACTCATCACTATGATCAACTTTTACTATGGAACCAAACCGGAAATCGCGAAAAAAAATCTGCTATTCCTTACATTTTGACGAGTTAAGCGAACATAAATGTAGGGAACATCTGTTTTTTTTTTTCGCCATTTCTGGCTTCGTCCCATGGTAAAAGTTGTTCATAGTGATGAGTACAATCTCCCATTTCGGTTTGTCGAGTGTTTACAATTTCAACCTGTATACACGGTGTAAACGAATTCGTGTTATTTCTTAAAACCACATGATTTATTATTGGTATAGATTAACCCTGCACGGGATTTAGAATGAATAAAATAAATAAAAAAAAGCTTTTTTTTCTTGCGGTAGTTTTAAGTTGATCCTATCAAAACAACGGTTTAAAAAAAATGCCATGCAAAAAAATCTAATGAATGAAAGCACGGCGACACAGCTGGCGGGTCAGTTAACTCGGGCCGCTAAATCCTCAAAAACAGAATACTGTTTTCGTTTTGAATATTTTATTTGTTGAATCTGAAAAAAAAAACCTATGCAGGGTCAATGTGTGTCACCAGTAGATCACGCGGTTTGAAGGAATTACACGAATTCCTTTACACCCTGTATACTAGACGCTCAATTCGGAGTTATATTGAAATTCCCTTCAAAACCAGCTCCAACCCCTTTTACTTTAGACCTTCAAATTATTTCGTCAAATAAATATACCAGCCACAACATCCTTTCAACATACGTACCCTCTCTAGTGGTACATAAATTTTCATTCAGAAGAATGAATGGAACGTTAAGTTTAATGTTGCCGTAGTAGTTTCTAGTGTCCGTTCGTAATTACCGAGATTAAACTTACATACATGTCGTCGACAACCAGTGAAAACCTCGTAAATAGTAATTTTGGTCAAATACTTTTTATGTCATGTTTAGCATAAGAAAACCTCACAATGGGTTGATTTTAGACTGGCCTGAGTTCAATTTGAATGCAAATAAAAAGTTGATTATGAATAAGGCATCTGATCTTCTCTCTCGTGTCAGCACGAGCTATATGAAAATGGCTCATGCTTTGGTGAAAAGATTAGCCAGTCAGCAAGGTCGGTAGCGGGGCTGATTCCAGGGTGCGCCGGACGTACTTAATTATCGTCACTCGTGGAGACTCTTTTCATGCACCCCTTGCACCTGATTAGGTATCTGCTAATAATCCCGTATTTAGCGACAAAAACCCTATTTTTTTCCAAGAAAACCTCGTGATTAGTATTTGACACCTTTCGAGAATTCGTGTTCAAATATTAATGACGTGATTTAGTATAAGGTAATGGACGGTTAATAATAATTAAAAAAAAAACAGGAAACAGATTATCCGTCTCCTGTAAAACAAATCCTTTTGCAAAAGTTTTTCATTTGTGGCCGACGATATACGAAATGTTAATAAACATACAAACAAATAAAGCGTGCTAAAAGAATTGCTCTGAGAATTTTGTAGGGTTACTCGAAATCCAGCACTTTGTTTAAACCGAAGAGTCGCATTGTCTGTGTATTCTTATTTTCAAGTTATTTATTTTTTCGGTATCCCTTTTGTCCTAAAAGAATAACTTCATTACATCAGAAAAATGAAAAATCATTGAAAAAAGAAATCGGAAGAATGAGAAAGTTCCGAACATACTTATTTCTATTTATTTTCAATTCAAAATAATCTAATTCAATTTCATTTATTTTCTCTTCAAAAACAAAAGAACAATGGTTACCTAAATTATCTATTTCAGTTTTTGGTTACCCGACGCCTTTTGCAGATAACCGTACCGCCACACCGCAGAAAATATGCGACGCAATTTTGGCGTGACCAAACCTGCAATACTTTTTAAATTACCCGCGGCACACCACCGGCTGAAATTACATCGCGTCCTGTCAATATAAAAAACATAGCCGCCGAAGTTCGGTCGCGTAATTTCGACATGGTGTAGCGCTATACTAAGGCTGCAGATACATTGAGCGTATCGTGCGCGGCTCCATGTTTCGTCGCAGTACGCGTATGCATTGCGCTACATTAAAACTCTCCTTCGCGGTCTCACCATGCTTATAATGTAGGTACGATTTCCACCAAACAGGCCGCGCCGGAGCGCATTTCACACTATGCTAAAGGAAATTCAGGTTTCTATACAATAGTTAAGTATCATGTTTTGGTGGAATTTACACTGCTTGGAATTCGGTTAGATCCGTGCGTATGCCGCGGCAGCCGGTCGGCTCCTCGCGTACGTGAACGGCAGCGCTCGGCTGTCGTCGCGTCCGGTCGCCTCCGCTCGGTCACACCGCAGGTAGAAACTGACTGCGATAGCGGATACACGAGCACGCATGCGCCCGGGTTCCAGCAGATTGTAGCCGTCGGGCGGACGTGGTCGGCTACTGGCGCGTGCTCGAGCATCCGCTGCGACGCGCTGCGTTCCTGCGTGGCCCGGTTGGTGTAAATCATACATTATACGTCGTTACGCCGAACGTGATAGGGCCTAGAAGTTTTGCACACATCTTGCATTCGATCTATGGGAGAATTCACTCGTACCACAAACACACCACTTCATAACGACAAAAAGTGGTTAATCAGTGGTTACGTGTGAATAGTGTCGCTGCAGCTCCTTGCAGTTGTGTTGTGGTTACTACAAAATGTCGATGTGGTTGCATTATTGCTATTAGTTGCGACGTGGTTATGTTGTTGTAGCTAATGTTTGCAGACAGACAGATCGACTCCGGCTTCAGGAGTACGCGCGGTGTCGTTGCGTCGACCCAACGTTGTGTTTGCGAGGTGGCCGGCCGGTACCGCGTGGTATCGCTGGTGGTTGCTGTAAGGTTGCGATGTAGTCGGTATCGCCTAGGTACATGGTTGAATTTGGCGACAAAATGTGGTTCGTGTGAATTAAACTATTAATTTTCATACAAATTAGTGCCCGCCCACGTGTTGTTGTTGTGGTGCGGTTGTAACTGTGGTCTAGTTGTGGTACGTGCGAAACAAGCCTTCCTCATCATCATTCAGCCGAAAGACGTCCAGTGCTGGACATAGGCCTCCCCCAAAAGGGATGTCCGTAAGGATTGAGGTGCCACATTTCGTATCTTAATGAAATTCAATACTTATTTAGTAGTAAGTTTAAAAAATTTGTAGGTTCGATCCTCGATTTTGTAGTATAATACTTCAATAGTTATATGAACATAAAGGTGGCACCTCAATCTAAATGTTTGGATTGAGTAGCCACGTCAGAACTAGGAACATCCTGGATGTATATATATCATCATTTGGTATGATTTAGTAGTATTTCAGAGTAGTTAGTAGACAAAATCTGAGCTTGGTAGTGTTAAAATTAAAAAAGTTACCATATATTATATGTGGCTCCTCAGACCATACACATACTACTCTTCATTTTTCAAAGAAGCAGTAGTTCAATTAATGCGCAATTTCTTCATCATTTAGTAGTAAGTATATTAGATTTGTAGGATAAGAGTCAGTAATCAAAAATGAATGAATTGGTAGATATAGCACATTTAATATGTCTCCTCAATTGAGATGCTTCGGTAAATAGACTTGCCTCTAATCTACTTATACTTGTCACGAAATTTGGAACAAAAAACACCTACATTTTGTATACATTTCTACTAAATGTACGTATAATCCTGCCATAAAAAAGTAAACATCTACGAAGTTATTAGCTGTTCTATAATTTCCCATGAAATTATTTTGAAGGGTGACCATGAATACATTATTTAAAAAGAAAATCTTCGTTTCGTGGCTTATAGAAACATAAATCTAGGGTAAGAACCGTGTTTTGAGTGATATAAGAGACAGTGGTAGTGGCGTCGAACGCAAAAAACGAACAAGAAAGAGGGTAGACCGTTTCGTCTGCTCATAGACATCCACCCGCAATTACTTCAGTTCACCCGTGATCATGGCGCTTGTAACGGTGCCGAAATATCGGAAACTCACAACAAATAATAAACATGGTAAATATCCCGTTTTAAGTTCTAATGATCATCATCATCATTTCACCCGAAAAACGTCCACTGCTGGACTTGGACCAAAGTTCCCCCTCATTCTTAACTCGATCTCGCCGAGAAACTCCGAGCATAGCACTCTTCATTGGCCTTTGGGTCACCTTGAGCTTTCTTATGAGGCCCATTGTAAAACGCCACGTCTCAGTGCCGTAAGTCATAACTGGCACCACACACTGGTCAAAGACTTTTGTTTCGAGACACTGCGGTATTTTGGATGAGAAGATTTTCTGTAGGTTCCCTAACTTAACGAAGTTGGACTTACCTAGTTTGACTGTTTGTCCCAGGTACACACACAACATGGTCACCCTTAATAGCGAATTCCTAATGAATATCGAAAAGTAATTTGTTTTTCAGATACCGAATATATACAATGTTGATTTGTACATATGTATTTAGTAGACATTCATACTAAATGTTAGTGTCTCTGGTTATTGATTTCATTGTGATCTCAGACAGATACAATCAATTATTTATTATGCAGAACGTCAGGACTGAGGAGCCAAATAAAATGCGTTTATTTACTAAATTCACTCAGTTTTACTACTTTCTCTATATGCTACAAATTCGAACACACTTACTACCTACTAAATGTTTTTTGCAGTGGAATATAAATAGACCAATTATTTTCACGGAAATTCACGCTCTTATGTATAGATTGAGGAGCCACATTAAAAGTCTTGTATATTCTTGAATATTAACACTACTGAACTGAGATTTTTAGTAGGCACTATACACAATTACTACTAAATGATACAACATTTTCAAAAATATTCATTACATACTTTCCGTGTTCCAGGTGGCTCCTCAATTCAGACGTTTGGATTGAGGAGCCACTTTTACATTGATATAACTTTGGATATATTTTACTACAAATTTCAGAATTTGGCCTACAAAATTATCTGCGTTCCTACTAAATAAGGGGGTGAGTTTCCTTTTAAAATCGTGAAGTGGCTCCTCAATCCAAACGGACATCAAAAGGGGGGTTTGCCGAAATAACCACGCTTGGCAGGCGGGTTGGCGATCGCAGGTTGTTAAAGTACTCAGAGAACGCTGCTGGCCATCCTCTAGAGAATCCCATTAGTCGCCTTATACGACACCCACGGGAAGAGATGGGGTAGTGCTATTCTTAAATTCCGGCACTACACGAGAGCTATCGAGACCTAAAAAGCCTATGTTAACTATATGCTACAGCCACACTTCAGCGTATTTTACGTCGCATATCTTGCGCAGTAGGTACGTGGCAAATCTCAAAACTCATTTATTCAAAATAGACTAGAGTTAGGTACTAAGTTCTTTTTGAACGTCAATGTTACAAAGACAGCCCACAAAAGCGCCCTCACTTCACCGCTTCCTAGTGTTTTTGCTGTGAAGAAGAAACGGCGCAACAAACTCCCCAGCAAAAGAAACACTAGGTGTGTTTTGACCCTAAGAGCGGTTACGCACTGCATCCGATCCGAATCCGTGAAAATACGTTCCGAAGTAGTCATAGAACTATTTGTATGGTAGTTTACGCACTAGATCCGACTTCCGTCATCCGATATCTCTCCGTTATCCGTGAGTCTCCAATCCGGTCGAAATATTGACGGACCGAAGTAGCAGTAGTACTGTTTGTATGAAAGCTTTCACATTACCTCGGGTTCAAATCGGACAAATGCCAAAGATGGCCCCTGAATTGCTCGGATTTGGATCAGAGATCGGATTAGTGCTTAAACAATATCCGAATTAGATCCCAACATTTTTAGACTACATCCTTATTTGCACGAATTCGGATCGGATGCAGTGCGAAAAGCAATATCCGAATTCGGTCCGAGTTTTTTATATCTGTATTTTCACTGATCCAGATCGGATGCAGTGCGTAACTGCTGTAAAGCTACGAATTCATTTCGAGATTTTTGTAAGCACCTCCGCGTTACTTCGTTTTCTGTTGTAATTGTCTACCCACAGAGTATTTATAGTAGTTATTCTCGATACTATAATTAATTGTTTGCTATTACGTTCGAGAAACTTCAGTTCTACCCACACCAGTTTCTACGGGGGATGTTAATCAAAAATATTATGTAGCATTAACTTTTATGTTACTTTCTTTGAGCTATTTATAGGCGATAATGGCCTTGTTGTGTTTTGATCAGATTTTTTTCATAACGGTTCTGTGTAATGTAGGATAAAAAAAAAAACAATATACAAGGTTAGTCGGAAAGGGGATACTAATTCGCGGCCTACTTAAAGTATCACTGTTGATTATTTTAAAGCAAGTGTTAAATCTAGCTACATCCCTGCTTTAGTTACGAATTCAGAAAATGGAGGTTCTAATTCGTGACCCTAAATATGACCTAAAATGTAAACACAGCTGATCATAGCTGAGAATAGATAGATGTTAGCGTATATTCTATGAAATCTTTGGACTTTTGGGGAAAGTTGAAGAACAAAAGTTATTCGTTATTATGGGTCATTTAACACCTTTTCGGATAAGTACCCTTTTCAGTCGGAACTTGTATAAAAACCTTATTCTTCGTATTTCAAACAGGATCTCGATGCTCTTAAAAATCGATATCCCCATGTTATTTTAAGACTCATCATCATCTCCCTGACCTTATCCCACTCTAGGTGTGGTCGGCACAATATGTATTCCTCTACCCATATCATCGTTCACACAATTCATCCATCTTTTTTTGGGCTTACCTATCCACATTTATATTTCACACTCCTCTGATAACATGACTTTTTATTATTTTAAGACTACAAATTCATATTCAGTTCAGAAGCTAAACATACCAGCGTCGACATTCGTTTTTTCTGCACACATACTTTCAATAGTTTTGTAACTAAATGGACCGGATCAGCTTACGAGCACTTTATATTTTATTGAACAAGCATAGAGATAAAAGTGCAGTGTCCAACAGTACTTGTTGATATCGCCTTTCACGTGAATGGCGCCAAGCCAAACAAGGCTTGCATGCACCATTTACATTTTAATATCGACTGAGATAAAAAAATACGGTTGCGAAGTGGTGTGTTAAAAGTTGTAATAAAAAGTTTAAATCGGTTTATAGTTTACTAGCGACCCGCCCGCGTCACTCGAGTACATTTTATAGCTTAAAACCTTCTGGAAGTAATTACCTAAGTTAAGATGGAAACCGCATCAAAATCATTATATAGTTAAGAAGAAGCGGACAAACAGACAGACGAGAAAAGCGACTTCAATTTATATTATTAAGAGAAAACGATTTACGGGTGAAAGGAGACCAAAGAAAAGATGCATGGATTGTGTTAGGGGGGATATGAAGGAAAAGGGAGTAAATTATAAGGTGACGGCTGACAGGGAAGAATGGGAGACAAAAACATATTGCGACGACCGGAGGAGCTCGTGCCTAAATAATTACAGCCGCATAGACCGATCTTCCGGGTTAAGCCACGCTTGCCGAGGTTGGTCTGTGGATGGGTGACCATTTACCATAGCGAGTTTCCTCCGTGCCTCGGAAAGCACGTAAAGCCGTTGGTCGCGGCTGTCATTTGTAGATCTTTGACAGTCGTTACTGTTGGTCAGAAGCCAGAAAGTCTGACAACCAGTCTTACCAAGAGTATCGTATTACCCAGTTACTGGGTTGTGGAGGTCTGATAGGCAGTCGTTCCATGTAAAATACTGATATTCAGCTGCATCCGGTTCGACTGGAAGCCGACCCCAACATAGTTGGGAAAAGGCTAGGCAGATGATGAGTTAAGAAGAAGCGGACAAACAGACAGACGAGAAAAGCGACTTCAATTTATATTATTAAGAAAAACGATTTACTGGTAAAAGGAGACCAAAGAAAAGATGCATGGATTGTGTTAGGCAGGATATGAAGGAAAGGGGAGTAAATTGTAAATTTCTTTTCTATCATTTAATATAAAATATAATAATGAATTTCTTCGAAAACATTACTCTACGCAGACCGTGTACTACTTCAAGGTCAGAAATAGTAACGGAGAACGAGTCCCAAAACTCCACACTAGATGACACCACCAATAGTTTCCCTAACTTAACGGATGATGACAACGGCAGTGAGTCCCGAGAGTTAAAACAACAAATTGAAAAATTACAATCTGAATTATGTGATGTTCGCACAGAAATAAACCTACTACGTATCGAAAATAAAGACCTCAAAAATACAATTAAAAATATGTCCAGCAAGCATGAAGAATCAGTCACAAAAACCACTAATAAGTTGGCGAAAGAAGTCAAAACCCCAAACGAAACACAGAGTCCCCGTAATAGTCAAACAAGAACAAGTTTACAGAACAATAAACTGACAGACCAGACGACCAATATCCAGAGCACACCTGAAACAACGAGTTCTCCTGCACCATCTGGCATAACAGACCATACTGTTCTACGATCAAACTACAATAAACTAAAACAAAAAAACCACAAGCTCTGCATTATAAGTGGTAACAAGACTAATAAGATTCTAACAACAGCGATGGATGTATTCCCGAATTATAAAACATGTCATTACTTGACACCAAATTGTGGAATTGAAACGTTATTAATGGGACTTAAATCTAAATTAGAACACTACACTATGAATGACTACTGTGTTATATTGATTGGCCCAGAGGATTTCATAACGACGAAAAACTACCTTAAATTGATTGTCTTTATAAGAAACAGCATCAAAGAAATATATAATACTAACATTATTATATGTCTCCCTACGTACAAATGTAATGATCAAACAAACATGTTTAATTGTAGAATCGAAAATTTTAATAACTTACTTTGTCTAGATGTAATGTCGCATGAGTATGCATATGTACTAGACTCAAATTTAAATCTAAAATGTAATTATAATATGTTTCACAAATGGGCAGGATGTATTAGTAACAACGGCATTTTCACAATATTAAATGATGTTCTTAAGCATATTACTCAGATAAAATTATTTAATGGTGATATTAGCTTACATTCTAATTCGAACCTATCTTCATGTAATGACATTCATAGTTCCAAGTTGGAAAAACCAAATATTGATAGTAACAAAGATTTTTTTCGTATACAATAATTTAATTGTGATGCATCAAAATGTTAATGGACTGATAGGTAAATCTGACGTATTGTATGTTAATATTGAATATCTGAAGAAGTCGGGGAAGGAAATTGATATTATCTGTGTCACAGAACATAATATGATTAACACTGACCTCGTGTACCTAACCCTTCCGAATTATACTTTGGCAGCATCTTATAATAGACCCAATAGAAATGGAGGATCATGTATACTCATAAAAAATATTCACAAATACAAAATACTGCAAGATATAGTCAGTCTTAGTGTTTCTAATGTAACTGAATGCTCAGCTATTGAATTACTGGAACATAATATAGTAATCATATGTATCTACAGACCACCTAAATGCACCCAAAATGAACTTAATACATTTTTCAACGTTTTGCATGCAATACATTACAAACTACGTAACCGGAGCTTTCGTAAAACTATTATGTGTGGTGATTACAACATCGATCTGTTAAAAAATAATCCTAATTCCTTGAAATTTACACACATGATTTCCAGCTTTGGTATGAAAATAGGCACACGCAATCCGACCCGACCAAAGAGTAACACTTGCATTGACAACATTTTTCACAATATTAGAGGTAGCAAATGTGAAATCATTGACCTGGGTATGTCAGACCACACGGCTCAATTACTTAAGTGTCCTGTTAAAAAAACTTGCATCCTTAACTACTGGTACACAAAAAAGCGAGACTTCAGTAAAGAAAACGTAACTAAATTCATTGAATCCCTAAGGAGTTTAAGTTTTCAAGACGTATACTCTACTGATAATCCAGAACTAGCTTACAATACATTTGTTGAATGTTATATACTTTTTTATAACCTTTGCTTTCCAGTCATAAGAATAAAAAACACTATTACTAAAAAACCTAAATGGCTATCTAAAGGAATAAGTCAATGTTGTCGACGTAAAAGAAATCTATTATGGAAATATAGAATTAATCCTAGTGAAGACAAAAAAACTGCTCTCAAACATTATACCATTCGATTGAAAAAGATAGTAAAACTTACACAAAAGTCTCAAAATAATTATCTTATATCTAATTCCGAAAACAAATCAAAAGCCACATGGAATATAATAAACTCAAACAAAAGTCAACTACCAAAAGAAAATATTGAACAAATAAAAGTAAATAGTCAAACTATATCTGACCCTCAAATGATTGCTGAAGAATTTAATAAATATTATGTTAATATAATCAAACCAATAAATACATCTAAACAATCCGAAATCAATGATAATTTAAATAATGATTCTGTAATAAACTTGACATCTCGCAATAATAAATTGACATTACTCAATAACTCTTATAAATCTTTATTTTTAAACCCTGTAATTCCATTTGATATTTACAAAATAATTAAATCCCTAAAAAACACTAAAAGTACTGGATATGATGACGTTACAACCTCTTCAATTAAACACGTAGCGCATATTATCAGCCCTATACTCAGTCATATTACCAACTTGTGTATTGAACATGGCGTTTTCCCGAGTAAATTAAAAATGTCTGTAGTAAAACCGCTTTTCAAAAAAAATGACAAAGAGGATATGGCATGCTACAGGCCCATAGCACTGATCCCTATATTTTCTAAAATATTAGAAAAAGTTATGTATAATGCCATTAATATTCATTTCGAAAAATACGATCTGTTTGCTAAGGAACAGAAAGGCTTTAGAAAAAATAAATCAATTAACCTAGCAATTTATGATCTGTTAAAACCAATTTATGTAAATATTGACAAACGTGAACCGGTGACAGCAATGTTTATGGATATGACTAAAGCGTTTGACTATGTACACCATGAAACACTTTTGAATAGATTGCTTAACTATGGTATAAGGGGCAATGTACATAGTTTACTTGAATCCTACTTAAGTGATAGATATCAGGTTGTAGAAATAAATGATATCAGTTCCTTAAACAACACACAACAAAAACATCGATCTAAACCTAAAAAAGTAAAATACGGCGTACCACAAGGTAGTGTACTAGGGCCACTACTATTCTTAATTTACATTAATGATCTGCCCAAAGTCACACAACATCCTATGATTCTTTTTGCCGACGATAGCACAGTCATTTTCACAGGGAAAAACATAGAAAGTTTTCAAGCAGACGTTAATAAAACTCTTGATACAATAATTAACTGGCTGACAAATAACAACCTGGTTATCAACTTGGAAAAAACAAAATTAGTCACATTCCCACGTAAGAATCAAAACAGCTTAAACATTCAACATAATGGTACAGTAATCGAACAAGCAAGCTGCGTAAAATTTTTAGGACTATGGATAGATAATGATATGACGTGGGAAACACATATTGACACAGTATGTAATAAACTAAGCCAGTATTCATATGCTCTTTTTAAATTGTCAAAAGTTGTCGATCAACCAGCTGTATTAACCGCCTATCACGCTTATGTATCATCGACCTTAAAATACGCTATAATATTCTGGGGTAACGCCACACATAAGGATTTAGTTTTTAAAGCGCAAAAAAGATGCGTTCGCGCAATTGCCGGTATCTATGTTCCTGAATCATGCGAACCGTATTTTAAAAAGTTCAAAATTTTAACCTTTCCATCAATTTACATCTATGAAGTTACAGTATTTGTCAAAGTAAATAAACATCTATTTGATGAACTAAAATCGAAAAGAAATATATTAAAAATTGCTACTATACCACATAAGACTGCTCTTTTAGATAAAAGTTTTTTTGGTATGGCATCTAAAATTTATAACAAGATACCTCTAGACATTTTAAACACTAAGGAACTGCCACTATTTAAATATAAATTGCGTAATTTTTTAATTGAAAAAGCTTACTACACGATCCAAGATTTCCTAAATAAATAGTAATGATGTTTAATGTTAAAATTTTTATATGTAATATTCAATGTTTTGAAATTATTAAGAAAGATTTGAAATGTTTTCAAACTAATAATTATTGTATGCCTGCTAGGCAGGACGTAATGGTACTGTAATTTATATCAACATCTGTTTAACCTACGCCCACAATAAAAAGATTTGATTTGATTTGATTTGATTTGATTTGAAATTATAAGGTGACGGCTGACAGGGGAAAATGGGAGACAAAAACATATTGCGACGACCATAAGTATCTTGGGAACAGGGCAGGAAGAAGAAAAGATAACGGTTTACCTGATACACTATTTTTAAACAATTTTTTACATTTTTCGTCAGACATATAGAAACCAAGCCTATCAAAATCGCTTAATAATTTCCTAGCACTCCTTTCTTTCCACAGCAGCTAAATATAATTACCATAATCGAACACTTAATTACTTAAACAGCCCATAAAACCAGGAGTGGCCTACTTAGTGATCCACGCCCTAAGCTAAGAAAGGTATAGCTATAAATTATGATACATTTTCACGTAATTATACGTTGAGCAAGCAAAACTTGAGGGTAACTTACGTAGAAATTACACATGTTTTCCTTTGTATATAAAACCTACGCATCTAAGTAAGGTTAGCTAGAATATTCAAGAAGAAAAAAAAAACAGAAGCTCAACTTATATTAATACGCGATAAGGACTATATGTATATACCTTTTTCCCCATGGGGGTAGGCAAAACTACAGATCGCCATATGCTACGGTTCTAACATACTCCTATCGCTTCGTCCACGTTCATACATCTTGTCATACACGCCGATTGTAAGTAATAATATAATAAACTCACCACAAGCCAAAAATACAAACAATATTTTTCAAATAACAAATAGCTTCTTAACAATTTCTAGTTGTGGATCGCTGGTGCCTGTACCGCGCACCTGTCTTTTTTGAAGATTATTACCAATAACGTCGATGTATATGTCCTTGTAGGACGTCCTCTACCGGTGTTTCCACTGCATCCGCCTTATTAATTCCTTTAAATCGCTTATTCTCACAATATGACCAAACCAACTAAGCATACTCTTTTCAATTTTTGATATTACTTCCTCTTTCAGTAACTTTGTCACATCATTTCTAGTCGCTTCAGTATAAATAACAGTTAAACCACTACAATCGCAGATTGCACTTGCTTTCAGGACTTTCAGTGATATTTCTACTTCGTTCAATGTCTCGTGAGCTTTTTATCTTACATTGTTTTTGATTCCTGACAAATAATAGACTATCTGTCTCTTCTACGTAAACATGATTAACAGTAGAATCTTTCTCTACGTTTTTTCTCTCGTGTGACGAGCTACACGAGAGCAACTCATGCCGTGATGGAAAAATAGTCAGTCAGCAGGGCTGGTAGCGAGGCTGACTGCTCAGGGTGCGCCAGAAGTACTTAAGCATCGTGACTCGTGAAGCTCGTTTAAAACACAGCTCTCTATTCTGCACTGATATACTGCAATCATGAATTCCTTCGCACTGCCTGATGATTGTGTCAATATTTTTTTTGGTCATTTTTTTCTGCGGTTGTTTTGCGGGTAGATATCATATTTGAATGGATCTTCTGTTCTGATTAGTCAAAGTATATGCAATAAAGTATGCCAAAATCCAGTCTGCCCCAGTTGATTTTATGACTGATATTTTTAGTATGTGGTTTTATTACTATTATCGGTGGAGTGATGGGAGTGTCGTTAAAGAAAGGTTAGGCTCATGCCGAGATAATGTGGGTGTCATTTAGGTTAACCTACGAAGAATAGCAGTTACTTGTAATACGCAGTTGGTTTTTATTAAGTATCGCAGTTCGTCAATGAGGTTATTTTGGTATGTGATAAATGATAAATGATAAAATGTTTATTCGGTTCAAAAAAAACACGGTACAATATTGAAAATGTGATACAAGTACTGGAACATTAAGCGCTAAAATTTTTTACAATTTCCCTGGGCCCCACACTAGGATTCCCTGTGTCGTGGGGTCCAGTCTCTTCCCAAGTAACGTAAACTTATAATTTAGCGTTCAAAGACTTTTTTTTGTTTATAATATATGAAAAAAACTAAAATGAAAATATTACATAATGTGATCAAAAACTAAAATTTCAATGCTGTTAAAAGGGAATTTAATGACAAAAGGTTTAGGTGCTGCTGGGTGTGTGTGTAGAAATGTGTTGCTGAGATGTATGAATAGTGTATATGTGCAAGAGTGTGTGGAGAGTGGAATGTGTAGGGGTGTGTGGTGTGGTGTAATATGTGTGAATGGGTGCATGAATTACTGTTTTTTTTTTTTTTTTTTTACCTCTTTATATGCAAAAGGTTTTCGGTTTGGTCATAATTTTTAGGATGCAGCCATTTGTAAATAGCATTTTTGCAGCGATTGTATGTACTGGTAAGTATGGTTTTATTGTTAAAATAGAACTTTGAATAGAGATAGGGCCCAAGAAATGCAAAATATCTGCGTGCAAAAGAAGAGTGTACTCTTGGTCGATCCCACTTCAACACTCTGGATGAATGACGAGCCAGTTCTTTTGCATTTCTATGGTATCGTAGCAGTGTCGAAGCAATGAACAACTGCCTCACTCGGAGGAGGCTACATTCTGAGTACAAAGCATCAGTAGAATATCGCCAAGGTTTTTTGTAGGCTATTTTTAGAATGGCTCGTTGAGCTCGTTCAAGCCTAAGCAAGTTCGTTTTGTTTGCTGCTCCCCAGACTGATACACAGTAACTTAATATTGACTGACACAAGGTGTAATAAACAATACGGATCAGTTTAGGTTTTGCGATAGACTTTAATTTTTTAAATATATGTGAAAGTTTTCTAGTGCGTTTCACAAGCGCATCAATTTGTGCTTTCCATGTTAGATGCTCATCAATCAGAATTCCTAGATATCTTATACACGAGACCTGTTCAATTGGCGAACAATGGCAGCTTTCATTATTAACACTGCCACACATATGGAGTTTAATTTGCAGTGCTTGATCTGGTGCAGACCGATCAGTAATACTGAAGCAGACAGTCTTTGTTTTACCGACATTTAAGGTCAGTAGGTTGTTCTGCAGCCAGATAGCAACCTTTCCAAGTCCCTCCTGAGCTACACAAACGACATCACTCCAGGTTTTTGCGTGAAAAATTATTGCGGTATCATCCGCGAAGGTAAAGACGCTAGCATTACGGAGTTCAAGGGAGCATAAGTCGTTTATGTATATCAGGAATAACGTGGGTCCCAGAACACTGCCTTGCGGTACGCCGTAACCTATTTCCGCAAAGTCACTGACATACTCGCCAATACGAACGCGCTGTTTTCGCTCTCCTAGATAAGAACGAAACCAGTCTAGAGCTAGGCCTCTGATCCCGAAGGCCTCTAGTTTTTTTAGCAGTATCGGCCGGGAAACCGTGTCGAAAGCTTTTGCCAGGTCCAGGAAGACGCCGACGCACCTTTGTCCCTTGTCCACTTTGCTTATGACAGAATCAACAAGATGCGTGACAGCATCCTCCGTGGACCTACCAGTACGAAATCCGAATTGATTCCCGGCCAATAAGCTGTTTTGTTCGAGATATTTAAGTAACCTTACATTAATCACCTTTTCTATTACCTTTGATAGGGCACTAAGAAGCGAAATAGGCCTATAGTTAGCAGGTTGACATGAATCGCCTGCTTTCAATATTGGAATCACGTTAGCAATTTTCAAGTCTCTAGGTACCACGCCCGAAGATATGCTCAGGTTACAAATATATGTTATAGGGCTTGCTATAACGTGTTTGGTCTGTTTAAGCATATCATTGCTAATATTATCGTGACCAACCGCTGTACTAGATTTTAGTGTACTAATTAACTTAATTATTTCAATTTCATCTGTTGGTGACAGAAACAGCGAGTCAGCTGAGGTGTTTGCTGTATGGGTTGTGTTATTTGCCAGTTCAATTTCTGTTTGTTCTAATCTACTTAGGACCGCACTTGCCAACTGATCGCCGATGGAGCTAAAATAGTCGTTTACTACATTCAGTGACTCCGTAGAATTAGGTTTTATTTTCAGTAAGTCTTCATTTTTATGGACGACCTTATTAATATTACAAATGGTTTTTATTGAGTCCCATGTTTTTTTAATGTTATTTTGATTATCTGTTATGAGTTTTTGTTCATATTGTTCTTTTTGTTGCTGTAATATATTAATGCAATAATTTCTATATAATCTGTATTGTTCCTGTAAATTGTGGTCATTACGATTCTTTCTAGCTTTGCTGTGCAAATTATCGCGGCGTCTGATACACTTTAAGAGTCCAGGTGTAATCCAATTCTTAACAATCACATTGGAACTGCTAAGTTTACGTGTACATTTATTCTGGTTTAGGACAGTATTAAATTTTTCGATAAAAAATTCAGTGGCTTCATTTATGTCAGTTATGTCATATAAGTCGGACCAATCGGTTTCCTTGAGGTCTTGGAGTAGATTTTTGTAGTCAATTTTGGTATAAGTGTTTATTTTTTTATTCTTACGAAAGGATGACCCCATGACGCATAATATTGTGCTATGGTCTGTTATATCGGAATGGCAAACAATTGTTGTGGAGGCTAGTTTCGATTTAATCATACAATGGTCTAGACTATTTGTACCACGTGTTGGAAAGGTGTGACTGGGAACATACCCATAATGAGCCATAAGGTTAAGGTACTCATCGACACGCGGATCTGTGGACGTTTCTTTAATATCAAGGTTAATGTCACCAACTAATGCACAGTGCTGACTGCTGCAGTTACTCAGAACGTTTTCCAAAGAAGTCAAAAAGTTGCATATGTTATAAAACGATGGTGACCGATAGATTACTATAACAGAGTAGGATTGACCAATATCTACTTGTAAACAGTTGGCATCATTGAAAGGGGGTTCTGTTATAAGAACGCTAAGTTCCGATTTGGCAAATACAACTATGCCATCGTTTTTGTTGATATTTTTTTTTTAATAATTGCAGTTGTAACCTTCTAGATTAATAATATTAAAGGAATCATCAAGCCAGCACTCAGTCAGTACAATAAGATCGGGGTTAAATTTTAAGCGATGCAAAAATATGAGTAACGAATCGAAGTTCTTATTTATACTGCGTATATTCTGAGATAGGATTGTTAGTTTGTTATGGGCAACATCAAGATGTTCTTTACAAAGCTCGGGTGTATCGAGTTCAATACAATTTGAGAGGCGCGTTTTGTCTATATCCTCAAGAAATAAGGTGTTATCCAACATTGTGCTTGGGAAGAAAAATTACTAGTAATATAAAAGACCGTAATTCGTTATTAAACGATGTTGACCAATATGAACGCGTCAATACCAATATTAATACTAAAATTAAGTTTAGTTGCCGTAGTAATCTAATGATCGTTATATTAATTATTATACGATTTTTGTAATGTTTCATAGCATATATTAGGCATTTATAAGCTAAACATATAATTACACGACTAAGTGTGTATTTTAGTAAATTATTATGTACTTTATTATAATTCCCGTTGGAAGACCAGTTTAAAAATATTTTAGTTTTATTTTGCACGCAAAAGAAGGTGTAGTGTATTGCATTATGAAGTATGTATTGTGTGATTAAGTGTATGGAGCAATTTGTTGGTTTATGTTGTAGTAGATTGTGTGTGTAAGCACGATTATTTATTTTCTTAAAATTATTGTAGTATAATATATAGAAATAGTACAAGGAACAGCAGAGTTTTAGCAAACAAGTGATTATAATGTTAAACAATTCTAGTCAATTTAACTGTCTCAGTTTATTTATTTGAGTTTCATCGCTAACACGTACATATTCAGAACCGTCCTGTTTCTTGAGATACACGTTACCGTTTGATGTCCAGCAATATTTATATTTTTCTGTCTTGGCAAAGTCTCTTGCCAGGAAGTGAAGGCGCCTAGTTTTGGCGGTGAGCGATTCCGAAATAAAAAGGGGTGACGAGTTATTAACTATTCCCAAGTGACTGAGTTTTAGGTCACTGTTTCTGTTGAACCTTTTCGCAGAAGCCAAAAAATTCGTTTTCAATAAGGTGTTAGAGAGTTCCACAATAACAGTTGACTTCGCTGGATCTTTTTTGTTAGGCACGCGATAGACATCGCGCACATCGCCAGGGCTCAAAATAATGTTAAGGCAATTTGAAAGATGTGTTACGTATTGGAAAAGAGTTTCCTTGCTTTCTTTATCTATTCGTGGAATATACTTCAATTCGATACTTGTCTTTTTTAGAGTTTTTTCCAAAAAATCACACTTTTGCTCAATATTACATATTTGTGAAGTGAAATTTCTCCGTTGTTCCTCCAACCCATCGATTTTGGACTGCACGGAACGTAACTGATCATTCACGCCCTCCAAAGATCTTTCTATCTCTTGGTTGGTGCTGCGTATCAAAGAAGTTTGTGATTTGACTTCTTCCAGATGTTTGTTAAGTAGGTCGAATCTTTTATTCTGGGTATCCTGAAAACCTTGCAACAATTCTCGCATTTCCATTTTGAAAGCCGTAAGTTCATCATAATTATCATCTGAAAGTCGGCGACGTTTGTCTCTCAAGGTAACATTTGGCCGATCCTCGTTACAAGTATTAGCCATGATATCTGAATCAGACATTGATTGTGCTTTGTTTAATGGCGGAGAGCGCATCATATCGTGTGTTTAGCAAAAATATCGGAATAACTTTTAACACAATAGATATTTGAAGATAGATACAACACAAAGTACCAGGCGCACAGATGTAGGTGCAAGCTCAAATAGACATTAACTGGCGGTAATTAGGCACTTATTAAAATAAGTGTGTATAAATTATTGACTCACGCGTCGTAATAAGTTTCGTCCTAATTGGCTTGCGGCAGGGAAGGCAGCGCACGCGCCGATGACAATCCCCCACTGTTGGCCGTTGTCCGTAGCAGGAGGCGGGGTTCGCCTCAGCGTAGGCTGATCCTCGCTGCAGTGGGATGGGCCGTTCTTGTCTTGAGTTGCGTTGACGGATAGCTCTTCGATTTTATGAACTCCGAATATTTTACTTGATATTATTGGTTTGTTAAGATGAAATAGAATTTAAATAAGCAGCAGCGTGGCTTTGGTGCACGTTAGCTCGTGATCGAGGTCCGAGGGGAAGAGCAGTTACTTGTAATACGCAGTTGGTTTTTATTAAGTATCGCAGTTCGTCAATGAGGTTATTTTGGTATGTGCCAGTGCGCTTTCATGTTCATCGTGCGCTTTCAACTTTCAATTCCTCTTGCGTCAAGCGCATGCAATATTGATTGCCATAAGATGCATGCCATATGTCAACATACAATAGACGGATATTAGCGTATGCGCTTTTGTCGAACTAGTATTAAGGCATGCGCTATTGCAAGCGCTATGGCGCTTCACGCCTGCTTCAGACGAAGACGCAAGATGAACATGAAAGCGCACTGGTGTAGACATAGCTTTTGGTTTCTTGTTACAGGGTGCAAGAAGTGCTGGCAAATTTCTACAATAAGTAATACCTTCTCATCCTTTGGGTTACAAAGAACATTTTTAGCCACTTGTACAACATCTTGTTCTATAGATTCAATAACGAACTGCGTCTATCTCCACAAACTATCGAAGCTTACTCCTTGACATCCTTTCCTATCGTCAACATCATCATCATTCAGCCGAAGGACGTCCACTGCTGGACTTAGGCCTCTCCCCAAGCATCGCCACATCGACCGGTCCAGTTAAGTAGGTCCAACTTCGAGAAAGAGGTCAATTGTTGAATCCGACTCGAATTGAGCAGAGAAAAGGGCAGCTTTCGGGAAGCTACGCAATATCTTTTCGTCCCAACTACAGCAGTATCGCAAGACGAAAGTTTTTGACCAGTGCGTGTTGTCAGTGACCACTTACGGCGCTAAAACGTGGTCGCTCACAATGGGCCTCATAAGAAGGCTCAAGCACACCCAAAGGGCCATGGAGAGGGCTATGCTCGGAGTTTCCCTGTGTGATCATATCAGAAATGATGAGATCCTTTCCTATAAGGAAAGGTAATTCTCGTAATTTTCACGATGGGCAAGCGGATAGATGAACTGCGGATCCACGGATAGCATGAAAGTTAGGTTGATATCCCTTCAAAAGTCTTTAGAACCAGCTATTTTCGTGCTACTTATTACTGTAATTACTCAAGTACTGTAATTACGAGTATAGACACATAAGATAAACAATGGCTGTGACGTCCTGGGACGGCACGCGGAACGCAATCGGAGAGATTCCATGTGCAGAAATACCGTTATTCTCGTCCGAAATAAATTACGAAGTGATTCCATTTCTTTAATTAATGATAAATTGCTTAGTCGACAGAAAATAAGTGCAACATCAACACTAGAGGTTTCGTTAGACTTACCTCATCCATTAAAACTAGAGTCGTGCTTAGAACTTTTCAAATATATCGATAAAGTTCCAGGAGGAAACGTTCAATTAATTACTTTAGTTGTTTGCAGTTTATACGGTTTCCCAGTCTCAATTTACTGTTTATAAACGAATAAATGTTTGGTGTTACGTTGGCTAATGAAGTTTATAGTCACAAGGAAGTTTGAATAAATTCCCACACTTGCCTCGTGAGAATAAAAGTTAAGGTTGCATTAAACACATGTAAGTTTACAGCAGTTGTAGTCAATGCTGTTAAACGAGGCATTGATCGCGAAATATCATTGACGAGAAAATGCAGATTGTAATAACGTTATCATTTATTTGGAAGCAAAGAGAACTAACTGGTCAATCTAACCCACACTATCTACTTCCATCGATCCAAAATTTATATGCTGGGCACTTGTCGGTGTAGCAATCTCCATCTTTCTCTATCCAGAGCCAATTCCTTCACTTTCATTCATATCACTTCCGTCTTTTCCTTCAATTGGTCTGTATACTTTTTCTTGGTCTACTGGTTTCTTCTTTGTCTCTAATTTACCTTCTAGGATGTTAGTTATCTGCCAGGGTTGCGGAATTTGTTCGAAAGAGTTACTGCGGCCCTTGAACGCAAAGGGCATTAGGAGGAACACGGATGGGTTTTAGTCAGTAAGAGTCTGACACTCCCTTCCGCTCCACCCAGAGCGGAAGAAGTCATTTGATGATTTGTTGGTTATAAAGTATATACTATACTATCCAATTACTTACATAAAATATCTAGATTTGCACAAAAAATATCCTCATTTCACCACTGACCTCTAAAACGAGGTCCACCTCTCCGGGAGAGGCTTTACCTCGTCACCTCGGATGGCGCTACACCACACGAATAGCATGAACATAATACCTTAAAGTTTGGCTTTAGAAATGCACGAGATTTCGGATAAGTTGAAAAATGTTCAGTACAACCATTGACAGTAGACTAAAACGCTAAAATGAACACTAATTTACGTTAATGGGTGCAGTCGAATCTTCGTATGGTTGTAAGCTAAATTAGGCATTGTGAGAAAGACATAGGATTTAAATTAATTTGTTGGTATTTCTAAGTTTATAAGGCGGTCTGCCTTGGCGCGGTCTGGTGGTATGTGTAGGTAAATTCAGGACACTTTTTTCGTGAATTTTGTTCTAAACCCTTCTTCTTCTCTAGTGTCAGCATGAGGTACACGAAAATAGCTCATGCTGTGGTGAAAAGATTACCCAGTCAGCGAGGTTGGTAGCGGGGCTGACTGCCCAGCAGTGGCGTGCACTCCATACATGCAAATAAGCTCTGCATACCCTGCAGTTCCATACATAATACATGCCCCTCTAAGTGATAAATTAACTATAATTAAAATAAATCATGGTAATTTAGTTTCCACGCCATCTATTGCTTTTTTTGGAACTAACTCGGAGCGGGGAATACCCGCCGCATGCCGCCGCGACCGCACATTGCAGCGCCTCCCGTGAGCATAAGCTGTACTACGCCTGGCTTATTCTTCATACAACGCATCTCGTGTAGTACACAGCAAAAGAGTGACTGTGTGCGTGAAAATGTGTGCGTGTGTTGGAGTTTTGGAGGCATAGCTTACATTGCAAACCGTCCAAATTGAGAACCCGTAAATGCACCGCGGAATTGTTGATTGCAGAGGGTCGTCTTATTTTAGTCGGATTAACCAAATCATTCATTCGTTCGTATTAATTAGTTCGTAACGTAATAAATTGCAAAGTTTTTTCGCCTTATTGTTTTTTTTTGGCGCAAGTGATTGACTCTCGAGTAATTATTTAGTAAGTTTATTGTAAAAATGGAAAATTATACCTGTGAGACCTGTGCTGGCGAAATGTGTTTAAATAAATTAAAATCGGCCGCGTTTTCACGTTATCTTTTGAGGACACAGTTAAATTGGTTGCAAAGGGAAGGCGTGTACCCGGGTTGGATTTAATTCAAAGAAAAGGTAATAAATACTACTCGTTATTTTCATAAAATGTTTCATGCTGACTATTACTGGCTAACTCGTTGTGTACACACAAATACATTGGATTGTTTCCCTTGCATTTTGTTTATAAATCAAGTTAAAAATAATGTTTGGACCTAGCGGATACTCAAATTTAAATAATTTTCACAAAGCGGCTGCTAAGCATGATTCTTCAGAAAAACATCTAGAATCCTGCTTAAAAGTTCCAAACTTTTGATAAAGGTAGAATAGAGACTAGTTTGAATAGCCAGTTAAAGTTAGATATTGAAAGGCACAACGCAAAAGACGACAGAAATAGAAACATCTTCAAACGGTTCATTGATGTAGTTTGTTTTCTAGATAAATCTGAATTAGCATTCCGTGGTCATGACGAACCCAGCTTTTTTTTTGTGCATACCCTGTCTGAAATCTCTGTGCACGCCACTGCTGCCCAGGGTACGCCGGACGTACTTAAGTATCGTCACTCGTGGAGGCTCTCTTCATGCACCCCTAAACCCTTGGTCCGTGACCCTTGGTCCGTGTATTTCTACGTCGATAAGCACAACGTTACTTTCCTGTCGACTTTCCTTTTTGCTTCTAAATCAGCTTGAAAGTTCACTCACTGTTCATGCATGCTAGATGCCTATCATACAATCAGATCGTGCATCGCGTGATCCATAACTATTGTACATCCATTACATATATTGTGAAACGTGAACATCTCACAGCGATTTTCTTTGTCGTCCGTATCTAGTAATAAATTCTATTCATGCGGAAAATCATGCAAAATGGAAAGACAAATGTGTGGAGATGCTATTTACTTAATAAATTCTATTTTACATCCGCGTTACGTACATTTGTCTTGTTAGGTATTAAAATGAGGTGTAAATGGAATTAAATAAAAGGTTCCTCGTGCAGCAAGCTCATCACAATGCGAATAAATAAATTATATTTTATATCAAGCTATTTACAATAATACTTGATGGCATTAAATCCCTACTTAATATTATAAATGCGAAAGTAACTCTACCTGTCTGTCTGTTACGCTTTCACGTCTAAATTGCTGAACCATTTTTTTGTTTCATTTTATGTTATTTTATTAAAAAAAATATTTCATTTTATTGGAAGGTTATTTTTTTATTTATGTTCTTATTGTAATTTCTTTAAATAAATGTTTTTTTTCTCAATTACAAGTTTAAATTGTTTTTTTTTTGTTTGTAAATTCTTTTTTATTTCGTTGAATTTCGTGTGCGCGTATAATTTTAATGTTATTCTAAACGTCAGGGGCCAGCTGAAAATCAGTGCTGTGCACTTAGGGTTACCGTTTAGAAATTTGAAAAGTCCTGACAAAAAGCCTGACATTTCAATAAAAGTCCGGACATTTTAGTCACAAAATGCAAACATACCCGCTTAGTTACAGTGGTATGGTAGGCATAGTAGCGGATGGTTACTTATGTAAGTTTTATTACTAGTATTCCATCTAAGCCAAAAAATCTGGACAAATTAAAGAGCCGGACAAAGTCCGGACAAAACTCTAGAAGTCCGGACAAATCCGGACGGATGGTAACCCTATGTTCACTAGCATAGCGAATACTGAGCTGGACCCCTTGTTACACATTCTAATTTATTTAATATTGTAATCATGTGTATGTAACTTGTGTATGTGTGACAAAAATAAATGGTTTAATGGTTTAACCGATTTTAATGAAATTTAGTACTGACATATATTAGATCTTGGAGAAGGACATAGGCGACTATTATCCCGAAAAACGCGGCATACGTGATAAAGACATCCACGCGGGCGAAGCTGCGGGCAACCTGTAGTAATTTTTAATAAGTAGGTATTGTACTTAGCCTATCGCATCTACTGCTCGAATTACCCTCCCCGCTCCCCGACAGCTACAATCTGGGTGTCTTCAAGTCACGAGTGAATCGGTTTCTTCTGGGCAAGCGTGCTCTATCGTAGACCGCATCATCGCTTAACATCAAGCGAGATGACGGCCAAAGGCAGGCGTAATAATAAAAAATTACAAACTTTCGGGTGACGGATCGCACGTTTTCCAACCACGAAAATGTTTCGTATCCGACGATCGATTCGATTTTCGCGATTTGACATTTTGTCCTTCGTTCACCCTACTCCCGAATGTTAATTGACATCTAGTAGTTCGTTGTTTGACATTGATCGTATATTTATAAGTTCAATGTTTGTCGTTGTTTCGTTTCGATCCGAAACCACAGAATAAATAGTACAAGTCCGAAACTTTGATGTTCGTTTTTCGGAGTAGCCTGAGTCGGATATTGATGATCATGACTTGGAAGAAAGGCTTTTCGCAAATTGCTCCACAACAGTATCAAAAAAGAAACATCTATATTTTATCTACCCATCCTTATCGACATTATTCTCATTGAAACCCTACTTCAATCGCGTAATGGAGCGCTAAAGTAATGAACATTTATCGACACGTCCCAACCCTCCGTCGGCTCGTGTCGGATGTCTGCCAAGACACCGTGTAGTACATTAGACCTGTTGACCCATTTCCACGCCTCTTGAAGTACGATAGCATTTCTGTAATGGATCCTGCTTCCTACTTCTTCAGATTTAGACTATGATGTTTGTATCAAGACGATTTATCGTTTTCTGGGTGTATCGTGACGTCATCGCGTCGTTACCTGTGTTTTTATTGACCTCTGTAGATCCTGAGATTATTTTGACCAATGACTGCCTCGTTGGTGTAGTAGTCGCAAGCGTGACTGCTGAGCGTGAGGTCCTGGGTTTGATCCTCAGTTCGGGCAAAGTGTTATTGGAATTTTCCATGTGAAATTTCTGAGTAGCAGCTCGGAATCTGGATTTATGCCCGGTTGGGCTCGCTCCCTATTACATGGGACTTAAGCATAACGGCGAATTATAGGCGTAACTATATGCCTCTGCCAAACCCTTCGAGAATACAGGCGTGATGCTATGTGAGACTCCTAAATTCAGTCTAGTAAATGATGAGATAAAAATATAAAAGTGTCTCTCTCCTTATCTAATAAAAAGGGCTATTCTTCTAATTAAACATGCATATTATTCCGTATATCAATTTATTATGAACAGTTATCGACTCTTCCCAACCCTACGTCTACTCGTGTCGCATGTCTTTCAACACTGTGGAGAATATTAGACCTGTTGACTCATTTACACGCCTCTTGAAGTGCTAAACTTAATATTTTCGAGAAACTTCCTGCTTCCGAGACATTCGACTTTCTTCTAAAATTAGGTTGTTTAAAAACGATTTATGACTCTTTGGCGACATAAAAATTGGAGCCATTGCTGAGTTTTTGACCGCAATGCTATCCCTCTCACTGCCACGATAGACAAGACGCTATTAATTAGATATTGTTTGGATCGGATCAAGATATACAGGAGTCAACAAAAAGGTGAACATTGAACGCAGGGATAGTGGTAAATTAATGGGTTGTTCGTCTCCGCCGCAAACAGACCTTTGCGTTCCATAGCTATAGTATATCGAAACATGATTATAAGAGTACAGGAAGACCAAAGAAACGATGGATCGATAGTGTAAAACGGCTATGCCTAGAAAGTGGGTGACTACTGAGATGACGGCTAATAGAGATGTATGAAAGAAGACATGCTGCGCCAACCTCAAATAAGTTGCGATCAGGGCAGGTGGGTGATGATGGATTATGGGCGAAAAACGAAAGATGCATTGATATAGAAAACAATTTAATAATTAAATGGGTTAACACAATACAGAGAACTACGGACATCTTGGAGAGCAGCAGACAAAGAGAAAAGTTATAGATGACACATAAAGACATTTGTTTGACACTGACGTTTCAACTGACAGCTGCCAATGCCACGTTCTAATAATACCATACGTAGAAAATACTAAATGCGTTTTAGTGTTTATTGTTTACGAGAAGAAGAACTTCTAACATATGATAGTGTATCGAAAGAAGTGAGCAGTATCTAAATCTATACTTACTAAAACCATATTCTGCTTCGCTTATCCATCTTCCAAGGGTAGTGAATATATCAAGACCGAAACCGCTACCGTTATGTGTCTCTAAAGTTCTTAACCAGCTCTATCGTTCTGCCTAGCCTTTTCCCAATTATGTTGGGGTCAGCTTCCAGTGTAGCCAGATGCGGCTGAATACCAGTATTTCACACGGAGCTACTGTCATCAGACCTCCGCAACCCAGCTACTAGGTAATGCCAATATCCTAAGCTTAGACCGCTTGTCAGACTTTCGGGCTTCTGACTACCCGTGTCACCGTCACATACCCCCCTCGTTATGTACCCCCTCGTCGTGTGTGATGGTGTGGTGACACTGGCGCCCAACGTGGGGCCAGTGTCACCGTCACACCCGTAACGACTGTCATAGGGATTCGTGTGACAACCGGAATCGACGGATTAACGTGCTCTCCGAGGCACACAAGGGTCTTGATGTGTAACGAATGGTCACCCATCGGCAAGCGCAGCTTTACCTTGCAAATCGTGCGGTTGTTAATTAGCCACGAGCCCATTTAAAGGGTGATATTGTGGCCTCAAAACTATTGCATTTTCTTATCGACTCTTCGCAGCTCATCTCCATCCGTGTCGGGTGTCTTCCAACAAAAGCGACACCGTGTCGTAGATTAGAACCGTTGACCCACTTCTCTTACCGTGAAGCTGACACTGCAATTAATTAGCGAGCCAATTTGTGTTTTTGTTTATTTTTATTGTTATTAAAGTGAGAATGCTCTTGTTAGTCTAACAAGGACTTTGAATGTAGTTATGCAATGCGGTGGTGGCAATTTGTGGGGTAGTTTTGGTAAATGTGAAAGGGTTTTGAACGGAATTTCTAATTTAAGCCTGTTTGATTACCATAATCAAGCTTGCCTTGGTGTAGATAGGATATTTATAGTAGTTTCTTTGGAGACGCTATCTATCTCTGACGGAAATCATCGTGTGACGTGGTTGCCTTCATAGCTTGTTTTTTAATTATAAGCTGTTAATTTCACACGGTAATGACTTTGTTAAGATTCGTTGAAGAGTGACCTTACATTCATGGATATTGTTTCAAACAAATTCACACGTTTAAAACGTAGATCTCCATCTTTATGAAAGTATTTTTCAGTATATTCTGATTCAGCACATGAATATTTACAAACGGTATTTCTTTATCTTCGGTCAAGGTAATTCGGAGTGGAAGCAAGGAGAGAAACCACTGTATTTCTCCCAATTTTGTAGCACAACTTTATAACCAACATCATAGAAGGCATATTAGAGGCAAAGGAAACTACGTAAACCAAGAAGAAAGTACACAGACTAATAGAAGGCAAAGACAGAAGTTATACATAAAGAGAAGTCAAGGAATTGGCTCTGGATTGAGAAAGATGGAGCTTGCTACACCAACGAGTGCCCAGCACTTAAATTTTGATGACAACGGAATTTCTAACCATCCAACACTTTTCAAAATAACGAAGTTATTAATACCTCCGACCATTATGTCTATATTATCCTTCATTTTGATTAAAATCCTCCTTTGTCTCCAATCGAGTAAATTCTCAAATTCCTTCGCAGCAATTTAAATTCAAAGGTGCGATGCCAACAACCCCAATTCCAGCTTGAATGGAAACTTTTCCAGTCTTATTCGCGCCCAAGGAAATCCCGGACGAAATGTCTAAAAATTTATTCTAGAAATTCAAAAGGCTCGGAGTAAAGTCACTCGATAGTTTGGAAAGTGGGTCAAGCTCCGTATTCTGATCTTGGATTTACACTTAAGTCCTTCAATGTGGAAGTTCTGGAGATATTATTAGGTTTTTGTATGTATCTTGCAACTTTCGGTTACTCAGGAGTGGATAGAAAATGGCGTCTTTGATTTATTACTGTAGTACAGTAAACGTTTTTTGTGATTGTTTTGGAAACTACTCTATCTGGAACTATATTTCGATACGTTGTGGCATTGAACAAAGATGTCGCTTGAAGATTACGTTAGTGGATTTTTATGTTATCATAAACAGCAATCAATAGACAAGACGACGCTGCGATGCTTTTTATTCTCTAGAACCCTGAATCACCTTTTATGTTACCCAAGGGAAGTTAGACGTTGACGTTTTCGAGAAATGGGAAGTGCATCTCTTCGGGAGAAATGGGTTCAATCCTCATACAAAGTAATTTTTACTATACACTGAACCTGAAACTAGTTTGTTCAGAATCACCAAGAGAAAAGATTGGTTTAGCTTTTATTTTAGTCCAAAAATAAGGTCCTAAATTCAATAAGTATCTATCTACTCATATCAGTAAACCGCGACCAGATAACTTGAAGCCTAAGACGGTCGGCTCAGAAAGTTTCCTTGAATTAGACAACCCCTGCATGGCTGACCACTAGGGAACTTAATGCAACACAAACTAACATATAACTTTCTTCTAAAGATTTCTTCAAACAAGAAAATAATGAGGTGTCTCAGCTTGTTTGTCTATGTTAGGCTCAAAGACCAAAACCGCTCATTGAGTGAAAAAACGGTCCAGAACGCGTTGTGGTCTCTGAAGATCATCCACGAAGCACAATTAACATGGTGTCGCAAGCATGTATATTTCGAGATAGCCACAAAGCGTTCTGGTTGGTTTTGAAAGTACCTACTCGAAATTAGAGCTAAGGATGATCCTACGAGATCACACTGGTTCTTCCGTTCTGCGTTCTGGTAATTGTTTTCGCTTAAATAGCGTTTTTGGTCTTTGAGCCTAACATATATTAAAATTAGCGTTGTATAGCAAATACTATGACATCACGCCTGTGTTCCCCGAAGGGTTGGGCAGAGGTGTATAGTTACACTCTCATTTCGCCGTGATGTTTAAGTCCCATATAATAGAAGGCGAGCCTATTACCATCAACCAGGCACGAATAGAGACTCCAGACTGCTGCTAAAATATTCTATATGGAAAACCCAATTACACTGCCCGACCTGGGGATTGGACCCAGGACCTCACGCTAAAGCCGCGTCTAGACGAGTGTATAATGTAATCTATCTTGTAATGTAACGCGAATTCTACGTGTGGACGGCATTACGAGCGTTACATGTAACGCTCGCGCCGGCGCTCGCAGTGCACGTGTGGACGGCGTCCGTGTCTAGTGGACGTTCATGATGTGGACTGACGAACAATCCCTTGAACTTATCAGTCTATATCAACCTGACCTGAAAATCTGAACTTTTACTTCCACAAGTAATGATCTTCTTTTCTTATACAATTTTGTTCTCCACCATCGACGCACTAACGGTTTTTTTCCAGTCATCATTTAATAAATACATATAAATAAAAGCAACACCAGCTATCGTGACCTTTCTGTTCGACATGTTCGTGGCAACTGAGTGGAAACAGCTCTTGAAAAAGATTCGCTTACACGATTCGCGTTGAGTTCGTGTGGCGTCCACACTGTTGACGCTAAATTCCACATAATCTTAAATTACGTGTTACACACGTTTAGATCAGCAGTCGCGTCTGCGAGCACCAGACCAACGAAGCAGTCAAAATCGTATATTCCTCCTATATTCAAAATCAAAACTTGTCCTACATACAGAATAAGGCATCACTCTGAACCGCGTGCTATGCAATCCTTCAGTGCACTTCATGTAGTATGCAAATGCAGAATACATTAACAGACTTGCGTAACTTCATCTCTCGTAGAATAATATCACACATTTGCGATGTGGCCTGATTAATCTGCATTTATATGATGTGGAATATGGAGTAATTTCTTTTTAATTGCACTGGGACTTAGGGTCGATTTTACCGAAGTCACGATAACTTTTGATTGAGGAATAACATTAAAGTTTTTACAGGTTTTATGTAGGAATTCTGTCAGAACGTCTTACTTATTCCTCAGATAAACGCTATCTGACGTGTTGGTAAAATCGGGCTAAAGCACTGAGCAGTATAGGTAAACTATTTTGTCTAGAAATCCGCTTAAGAAATTCTGGTGGTTGAATAGTTCTTTCTTCTTCTTACCCGACTGCGAAAACAGGGTTATGTTTTTGCTCGCTTGTTGTGTGTAGACTCGTAAAGAAAACTACATTATTTTTAACCAATACCTACGTACCAAATCTCCCGATATATGATCGTTTTTAACATCGGAAGTTAAATCAGCAGACGCAGTTTTATAAATAAAATCACACGGGACCCCTCTGCTCACCTCACCTTATGAAAACTTGAATGCTTTTACTGTTTATCCTATCATCATCTTCCTGCCCTTATCCCAATTTTACTTAGGGTCGGCGCAACACGTTTTCTTCTTCCATTCCGTCCTGTCAACCGTCATGATATCACTGACTCCCTTCTCTTTCGTGTCATTCTTCACACAATCCATCCATCTTATCTTTGGCCTCCCTCTTCCTCTCCATCCATCTACATTTATATTCATAACTCTTTTGGTCACATGCGTTTCATCCCTCCTCTTCACATGCCCATACCAAGACAAACGGTTCTCTTTCAACTTTTCTGTCACTGGCGCTACTTTCTTTACTGTTTATCCCATAAGATAACTTAATCGAGGATAAAGCGAGGACTCTATAAATATTGAAATGATTTCAACAGTCAACATTACAATGTGATTCGCTCGTCAAATAACAATAAGCCAAATATCATGCATTATTCTATGTACGACCCATTTTACTGTTTTCCTCATACGATCTTCAATATTTAATATATTTCATCGTCAATGTCCACAGTTTCTTTGATCTGCCTCCGATTTAGGTCAGTACGCCAGGGAGTATTGGAGTAAAAAATGTTGAAAGCATCCCAAAGACAATAGGCGGCATATTTTTTATCATTTGCAGGGCTTTTTGCTTGATGATATTTATAGACTTTGCTGTATAAAAGTCTGCTTCTGAAGAAGGATTTAGAGATAAATCCGATATCTTTCTGCGTGTCGCACCGCTTATGTTCATGTTAAACCTTTTAAGGAAACTTATGGCCGATTCCTATTATTTACCGAGCGTATGATTTAAAATTAAAGACTCGTGTATGACGCAAATACCCCTTCGGTTTGCATACGTTCTTCCTCACTTAGCTTAGCTTTTATCACAGATAAAATTAGCTTCGTCCGTCGCACCCTGGGCAGTCAGCCGCGCTGTCAACCTTACTAACTGGCTAGTCTTTTTACCACCGTAAGAGCTATTCTCGTATAGGTCGTACCGACACAAAAGAAGGAGAAGGGATATAACCAGAAACAACTCGGTCGGTTGACTTAATTAGTGTCCTTTATTGAATCCTTCAGTACCTACTCAAGTTCTTCGGACACGTTTCAAGGCTGGAAAATGACTTCATAGATCATTTGATCGTATAGGGTAAAGAGGAAGACACTTTACCGCAGAAGGTCACCCATGCGATGGGCCGACCAAATAAAATCAGACGTGGGCAGCCACTGGTGCAAGTGTACCAGAGTGACCACCAACAGGGAGAGATGGCGAGACATCGTTATACCGGCTTCCCACGGTGCGTGATAGCGCGCACCGCGACGCACGAGCTCGCACCGACGCACCATGGGAAGAGATACATCCGTTTTAACGCTGATGCGTGCGGAGCGGTGCGCCGTATCCACATCACACATCCTCATAATATGGCTTCCCACGGTGCGTGATTTTTCGGATAATACCACGCACAGCCGGTGCGCGCTATCACGCACCGTTGGAAGCCAGCTTTAGACGAGCCACATCAGCTGCAGTAACTCATAGTGCTACATGACGACCAAGACCGCTCTGAGAAGAGCGAAGCGAATAAGAAGATTCAATCCACGTATCTAAGTCGTCACTTGATACCCTACTTAAGTAAAACATCACCAAAGTTATGCATGGCTGTCATATTTCTAGAACGGGTTGGCACACAGCCAAGGACGGGACGGAAACTCGACAGGGTAACACTTATCGTCATAACATCCCCTTCCCACTTCAAAGTTGTTGGTCATATTAGGGGTGAAGTTGTGTATATTTTAAGGGCTTCTAGTTAAAACTTAGATAGGAAGCGTAGGTATAATGCAGTTAAGCAAGCAAGTTTAGGGCTCGTTTAGAAAGATGCGCGTGTGCGTCTTGTCGTGCGATCAAGAGACGATACGTTTGTTTAATATGTAGTATTCGTTGCTCGTGGCGGGTATTGCTGCGACGCACGCGGATTTAATCGCAGCCGCGCACGCGTCGAAATGCCAAAATGTCTTAAACGTAAATAAGACATAGGTACGTACACGTACACGTTTGTATTGCGCGTGTGAAAACATCGTTAGGTTAGGTTAACATCCAAAATAACCATCATATCTGTATACCTACATTATTAGCAAATAAATGATTTTTATTAGGAAATCTGTACAACGATGAGGGCACCAAAAACGATGGTAGGTCTAGGTCGTCAAATTATGATTTGACGAACTACCCATACCACCATATACAAGATGTAACTTAAATAACGCACAACCTCTTAAGGGGTCACTGTACTCATCATTATGAACAACTTTTACTATGGGACCAAACCTGAAATCGCGAAAAAAAAAGCTGTTCCCTACATTTATGTTCGCATAACTCGTCAAAATGAAAGGAAAAGCAGATTTTTTTTTCGGGATTTCATATTTGATCCCATTCTAAAAGTTATTCATAATTATGAGTAGTGACCCCTTAAGAGGTTGTGCGTTATTTATGTTATACCTTGTATATGTTACCGGCTAAACCCGATTTCAGGACAAACTAGTTTTGCCTAGGCTAAACTAGTTCCTCCTATACGCGGTAGGAGTAACTAGTATAGCCTAGTCTAAACTAATTTGGCCCAAGCCCGATAGGATAAACTAGTTTAGGCTAGTCCAAACTAGTTTGTCCTAAGCCCGATGGGATAGACCAGTTTAGGCTAGGCCAAACTAGTAGATCCTGATATAAATACGCACACTCTAGGATAAACTGGTATGGCCTAGTCTAAACATTATAGTATATCTAGAAAGTCAAAATAAATAGATAAACTGATTGAAATACTCCGTAATTGGAAAAATAATAATTTTTATTAAAACCATACTGATTCGTCGTTAAAAGTTATGGATAATTTGGTAATACAAACAATCATACCATAACAAATAATAAGTGTTTTTTTAATAGAAGCAATAATCATATCTCAATTATTAAAATTGTTTTTTATTTTTACAATTTTTACGGTTTTTTTGGTGGCACTTAGAATTGGCTTATTATTTTCCAGGTGACTAATAACTTAAAAGGCGACTAAGTGTTTGCAACTAATAAAATGAGGCGAGGAGCTATAAATAATGACTTGGCGACTAATAATGTTAGCAGGATGGTTAAGGGGAATCCCGACATGGATAGGTTAGGTTCGTTCGCTCGCTTCGCTCGCTCACTCTAGCCCCCGTCATCCCCTTCGTGTTAGGTTACTTTAAACCCTGCAGACAGAAATAGGAGCCCCGCACAGCGGGGCTCCGTCGACTTAAGCTCCACCTAGTTTGAGCGACATAAGCTCCACCAATGATGTTTCTGAGATCACCTTTGCCTTCGTCAAATGACATGTTTGCTCAATTACTTTCGACTCTGCAATTTTTTTTTGTTTAGACTGTTTAGACTAGGCCATACCAGTTTATCCTAGAGTGTACGTATTTATATCAGGATCAACTGGTTTGGCCTAGGCTAAACTGGTCTATCCTATCGCGCTTAGGACAAATTAGTTTGGACTAGCCTAAACTAGTTTATCCTATCGGGCTTGGGCCAGATTAGTTTAGACTAGGCTATACTAGTTACTCCTATCACGTATAGGAAGAACTAGTTTAGCCTAGGCAAAACTAGTTTATCCTGAAATCGGGTTTGGCCGGTAACATATACAAGGTTAGTCGGAAAGGGGGTACTAATCCGAAGCCCACTTATAGTATCGCTGATGACTGTTTGAAAGCAAGTGTTAAAATTTCAAAATTCGATATATTTTTTTTCCAAATAAAATGATTTTTATTTTAGTTTTTTCAAAAATTCTTCATCCCTGCTTTAGTTACAAATTCAGAAAATGGTGCTTCTAATTCATGACCCCAAATATGACCTAAAATGTAAACACAGCTGATCATTACTGGGGATAGATAGATTTTAGAGAATTTTTTTTGAGATTTTTGAACAACTTTTTCTCTTAAACTATTGACTTTTGGGAAAAGTTATAGAACAAAAGTTATTCATTATTGTGTGTACTTTAACACCCTTTCGGATTAGTACCCCCTTTCCGACTAACCTTGTACATCAAGCCAACATGGTGAACCAAGGTCTTCTTTTTCTGAGAAGACGCTTGTGACCAGCAGTGAGGCAGTAATTGGCTGATTAAGATACAACCTATCGCAGTATACTGCTGGATCTAGGCATTTTCCGGAAATATAACATAGCATAACATCACGCCTGTATTCCGCGAAGGGTTGGGCAGAGGTGTATAATACACCCTCACTTCGCCGTTATGTTTAAGTCCCATGTAATAGGGGGCGAACCTATTGCCTAGAGCCATTTATATTTTCCGGAAATATGACATTTAATAATAGGTAGGTATTTACTGCCTTCGACCCTAAATTGCCGTGGTGTGAACAACACGAATATCCACAGAAATGTACTTTGTACAAAATGGAAAAATTCGCAAAAAAAATACATTTGCTTTTTCTTGTATTTACGAAGAACATTGTTTGGGAAACACTCAGCGGTATTTCATGTAGTGGCATCGACATTCGTCTCGTTTGTCGACGTCAAGTGTGCTTGACAACTGTCCTTTCAATGGTTTTCGAAAAACACGTCGGTTTTATGTTTTCTCGTTATTTCTTTGTCCACAAGCGAATACAAAGAAAAACCTGCAGCTTTCGAGGAATTGTTTGCAAAGAATTTAAATAACAAAATATGTCCCGAAATTGTTTATAAATCATTTCATCACCATCATCGTCATATCAGCTGTATGATGTCCACTGCTGGAGAAAGTCCTCCCCTCATAGACCCCCATAAGGCTGGACATCCACCAGTGCTGTGCGAGGAAAATGTGCGGTGCGAAAATGTGTAGCGAGAATGTGAAACGATGTGACCCTTTCTACCAGAGCTGTACGAGGAATGTGTAATGCGTAATGTGTTAATGTGTACAAATGATCATCTACCTCTTCCAAACACCATCTATTGACTGACTGGTAGACGTATATTTTCAAATCCTCGCACACATTCCTAGCAACACATTCCTCGCAACACATTCCTCGCAACACATCCCTCGCTCGCATTTCTCGCTTGTTTTGTGTGAACAAAAACCTCGCTCAGCTAAGGCCATATCCACCAGAGCTGCGCAGAGCGAAGCTAAGTAAATGAAGTGATTCTATTGGTGCTTACAAAACACATTCCTCGCTACGCAGCTTAGCACAGCTCTGGTGGATGATCAGCCTTATGATCGGAACTGGGTCGCTTGCACCCAACGGCCACCTATCGGATCGCCTGTCCGATAATTTGATGCTATTAATTTATATAATTTGTGATAAGAGATTCAGAGTATTTAGAAAACGAATCGATTGTAAATCGCAATCAATCTTAATTAATATTTTAGTAAATGCAGTCAATCGTAATATTCTACTTCCTGTTATATTTTATCGGCAATGATAAAAATCAAACATTAACGAATCTAAAAAATCAGTTCCAAATAAATTAATAAATAGGGCGTGAACTCACAGTATATTTTTGCTTCTAAAACAATCAAACGATTTTCGAAATGCAAGTAAAAACAATTCCATGATCCTCAAATATCGTGCAACATCCCATCAATTCGAGCAGCGTACTTCAATCTAAGCCCTAGTACACATCGAACCGCAGCGGAACGAATGAAATGAACGAATCTGTCGTGCGAAACAAGTTTATCTATAATTTGGATAATCGTTCACTAAAATCACGTTTGGCCGATTTGATTGGGATATTCACACGGAACACCGGAACTGATCGGATTAACTGCGCGATTTTACACACTATGACACATCGGTTGCCTGGCGAATTCGTGCATGTGGTATAAAAAGGTATGCAGGTAATGTTAGGGCCATTCGCCTTTGCACCTGTAGGCACAGCATGCACCGCCGACTTGTCACGAATGTTGTATGAGAGATTCCACAAAATTCGTATATACATATCTCGGATCTCGGGCCTTACCTAATCGCGGCAATCGGTGGTTACTTCTCGCTGTCGACCGTGCCTCTGTCCATGGTCGGGAGCAAGAGTGCGTGGGAAGCCATCGCTTCCTTTTGCGAGGCGGTGATGGTCGTTAAGGAGGTGGCGGAAAGGGTGAGGGAGGTTTCTCCCTCCCCTACCACGCGTAACGATCTCTGGCCACCGTAAATAGTAGCTTGCTGGCGATCACTTACAGGCCCGAAACACACGACAAAGAAAGAAGACACACGGACAGTCAGTGGTGGACCAAGACTTGACATGGTTGAAGTGAATACAATAGCGTATCCCGTAAACATAGCGAAGGGTCATCGTTTACATAGGCCTCCCCCAAGCATCGCCACATTCCATGTGGTTGGGGTGTTGCCACAATCGCCACGCTTGGCAGGCGGGTTGGCGATAGCACTATTCAGAGAACGCTGCTGCCCGTCCTGTAGTGAATCCCTTAGACGCCTTTTACGACATCCACGGGAAGAGATGGGGTAGTGCTATTCTTTACATCCGGCACCACACGGCACGATCAGAATCGGTGCACTGATATAATTCCCTCTTGTATTATAATTGTACACATTTAGTGTATTTGTATGTCAATAGTCTGACAAAGATGTGTTGATCTTTACCACCACTTGTTACAATTTATGTACCTACCACATTTTACTGCAAATAAAGATTATTCTATTCTGTATTTAGAAGCAGGTAGTGTTTGATCGATTAAATTATTTTTGAGCCGTGTAGTGTTTGTAGTCTGTGCTCGATCAGTAGTAAACATAATACTATATCTTTAATAGGTATACCTACTCTATTTTTATAGTGTCAACAGCCTTAACGATTGGAAGTGCATTAAGTGACAAGTTAGCCACCCACTGTGCAATAAGTACCACATCAACCCATATTTTGAACTAACAATTTTCGTAGGAAGAAATACCGTGAAGTATTTTTTTCAAGTACAAAAATACCTTCATCTTATCTTTTTCTCAACCGAAGACGATTAGCGATCGTTACGCGTTTCTGCGACACGGTACGCTTCGTTGCGGTCCGCCATTAAGCACTAGGCCTAACGTTCATTCACCTTCACGCTTTATCGCCTTGTAAACGAATGGATTAGCCCAATCTCGTTCATTGCATAGTAAAAAAGACGCAGAAGTACCAAGCCTAAAACATGAGCATTTTTTTTTATTTTTGAATTCGATCGCGATTTACCCTAGTCGCACCTGATGGTAAGCGCAGAGAGGGTTTAACACATTCGAGTCCATCACACTTTTCATAGAGCTCATTATGCTCATATGCCATTCCATCATACATATTGCTAGTGGACCTTCCAGGAGGGTCCTTGGCATTAGGTTTAAAACCGTGAAAAATACGGTACTACGTTGTAAAATAGGTGTTTGCTTATTTCATGACGGTGAGTTTTTCAAGAAAAACCTGCATTTAAAATGAGCCCCTCACGAGGGCACTCGGCATGGCGAATGCGACTACAGGATGGCACACGGCACTGAACGTGTGAAGATCGAGCACATGAATCCAAGTAGCAAAGATATGTAGGGACTCCCATTACCCCTCTGGCTCTCACATACACATGACGGAACACAGTAAACTGCTTGGCGCCAGACTTTAATGTGACGGTGGCAGCTAGCCAGTCGGACCGTAAAGATTCTACCACCAAGCGTGCTGCATTGAATCTTACAACACGTGTCTATTCCTAGCGTGCGGAAAGGAAATTTTATATTTTAGTTAATACACGGAAAACGGAGCTTAAGTCCTCCTCTTTATTCGGGCACCATCAGTGGGTCTCTGCATTTTCTTTGGACAGGTATACAGATACGAGTATCTTGCCAGTCAGTAATTTCCTTATTATTAAACCATGATAAGGTCGTTTTATAGAATTGATGATGGATACCAGATCTTCCTCGTCCCTCTGATTCGTCTTTCCCTCGGTGTATGTAAAATCTAAAAGCAACTGATCTAGAACGCGTGTGTCGAGAATTTTATCGATATTAAAATGTCTGTCATTTAATTTCATTCATATTTCGACAAAGTCCATGTAACATATTTCACTTCAAATTAACTGTCAAAATTTCACAGTGTTACCAGGTATCATTAACACCTGAACCCTGTGAAGTTTATCCAGTAAAGAAGTTACGATGTATATATAGCCTGTTAAATTCGTACTAGGCCTGCAGAATCATATCAGACCAATGCAGTACTAATAGTACAAGATTTAGCGATATCATCGTCTGGAGCTCATCCCATATTTCATTGACCTTCTACCCTTATCTTTTATGTGAAACACACTTAATGTCGCCATTCATCTTCAGCTATCAATAGCGATATCGTATCTCTTTAATCTCTGTTACGATCCTCACCTCGGCTGCTTTATCTGTACTCGTAATAAATCGATTGAGATCTTCCGATTGATATCGTACACTTCCTTTGACTGATATTTGATAAAATATACTCTTTTTTTATTGAAGATAATAGTTTTAGTACGGTTTATTAATTAACGCATTTCATAATGACGCATGTGTGACTTTTATGACAGTGATGAATATTCAACATGGAATTCTGGGCGTCAGCGTCGTCGTGACGCTAACATCCATACCTTGTTGGTGACAATAGCAATGTCCTCAGGATCATTCACTGCAGTGGTCTATGAAGACATAATGTACCCTCTGCAATAGTCTCATAGATATTAACAAAACGAAGGAGAAGGCTCTGAAATTGTTGCGTATATATTTGTATGAACTCTAGCGACTTCTAAATGCCTCAAACAATTGATTCTTTTTTAACTTTATTGAGGAAAGAAAGTCATGTTACCAGAAGAGTGTTAAATATGAATGTAGATAGATATAAGCAGAGGAAGGTCAAACAAAAGATGGATGGATTGTTTGAAGGATGATATGGGTAAGAAAGAAGTGAGTATTGATATGACGGCTGATAGAGGAAAATGGAAGAGACATGTTGTGCCGACCACACCTAGAGTGGTATAAGTTTGTTGAATATTACTGTCCAGATTCACAAAAATATTTATTTATTTATACTTCTATGCACTATGGTGGTACATAAGGCGGACTTAATGCCATAAGGCATTCTCTACCAGTCAACCTTTGGGTTAAAACGAAAAGCATCGAAATAGGTACAGGAAAAAATAAACAAAAATGAGATGACAATTTCGAACTGAATATAGTACGAATTCATAAGATAAATATAAGTTACATAAAATACATAAATACAATTAATAAAATATATAGATATTATAATAAATATCAAATACAAAACATTATGAAAATCTAAATATAATTATGACGAAGACTAAATTAGATGATTAGGAGTGCAGCGATTTCAAGTAGTATTCCTTAACTTTACGTTTGAACGAGAATTTACTCGGAGCTTTTTTAATATCAAGGGGGAGCACGTTCCAAAGTTTGATTGCTGAGACAGCGAAAGAGTTAGAAATGAAACCTGTGCGGTGGGAAGGTATTTGGAGAAGTAAATTTTCAGAAGCACGAAGGTTGAGATTGTGAGAACTGCCCAAAACTTGAAAGTATCTTTTCAGATAATCAGGAGCACATGAATCGTTCATAATGGAGAAGAGCATACAGAGAGATCTGAGGGATCGTCTCTGCCGGATAGGCAACCATTTAAGCTGAGAACGATAATGAGAAATGTGATCATATTTACGAAGTCCAAAAATAAAACGAATGCAATTGTTAAGAAGACGATCCAATTTGTTCAGAAGTTCTTGGGATAAATCAGAGTAACAAACATCCGCGTAATCGATTACTGGGAGCACAAGAGACTGGACCAAAAGGGTTTTAGTGGTAGATGGGAGGAAATGCTTAAACCTATAGAGAGATCGCAGTATGGCCGTGACGCTCTGACTAACCTGAGTGACCTGCTTGTTCCAACTTAGACTATCATCAATGTACAAACCCAAATCCTTCAAGTAAGGTGACAGAGGAATGACTGAATTGTTTAAAATGATCGGCATAAGGTGATGAATATTAATATTTTTTAAGTGGAACGAGCTACCTGTAATCATTGCTTGGCATTTACTTACATTTACGGCAACTCCGAACTTACTAGACCAGTCACCGATCGTGTGTAAGTCAGCGTTGAGGCTGGAAATACAGTTGTCGATGTTACTGGTGTCAGTTTGAGCGTACAGTTGTAAGTCGTCCGCATACAAATGGTAAGAGCATTTAAGAATGTTGGTGATGGAATTAACAAATAAAGAAAATAACAGAGGAGAGAGAATACCGCCTTGCGGAACGCCAGTTACCAAGTCGCACCAGTCAGAACATTCCTGACCAACACGAACTGCCTGCTGGCGACCACGAAGATATGAAGAGAACCAATCCCGTGCTGACGATGAGATCCCTATTTTTGTCAAAATGGCGAGGAGAATATCATAATCAACGGTATTAAAAGCATTGGAAAAGTCTATTAAAACCAATACCGTTAGCTTTGAATTCTCCATGCCGGACCTGATGTCTTCAGATACTTTAAGTAGGGCAGTGGATGTGCTGTGTCCAGGTCGAAAACCTGATTGAAAAGATGATAGTAAATTATTTTTAAAAACGTAGGAAGAAATTTGTCTGTGGGCTACTGCTTCTAAGATTTTGGACTGGAAAGGGAGAATAGAAATTGGCCTGAAGTGGTTAGCTAAACTGGGGCTAGTATTTTTTGGAAGAGGGATAATGTAGGCCTTTCGCCAGATTAACGGGAAAACCCCAGTCTGCAATGAGAAATTTATAATGTGAGTAAAAATGGGAAGTATGTAATTGATAATAAAAGATATCATAGCCCTGCTGACTGCATCACAGCCAACAGCTTTCGATTTGATGGAGTTAAAAATTTTTAGGATGTCAATGTCAGTCACGGGTGAAAATGAGAAAGAGTCTGAAGGTAAAATTGGCATGGAAGTAATATCAAGAATGGTTTTTCTTTTCACATCATCTGCAAGTGTAATTGACGTAGAAAAATGCGTATTAAGATCATTGAGAGATAAGTTCGAGGGTAAGATATTTGAAGATGACTTAGTTACGCCAAGAGATTTTAGAAACTTCCATATATCAGCCGGCGAACAGTTGAGAACATTTTCATGAATGTATCGGCGTTTAGAAACTCTTACCATCTGGTTGCAGCGATTCCTAGCTAGCTTGTAAAGGCCCCAGTTGTCCTCACTGCGATCCCTTCTATATTTTCGGAACAGCTTATCACGTCGTCTCATAGCCATACGGACCCCAGGGGTAATCCAAGGCGCTGGAGGACGCTTAACTCTGACGGCTCTAAGAGGTGCATGTGTATCTAGAAGCTGTACTATTGACTTATTTAGTAGACAAACTTTGTCATCAACTGTAGATGCCTGAAAAATGTTGGACCAGTCAATAGATTGCGCATCACTGCAGAGCTTTTCTTTGTCCAACCTCGCAAAACTCCGAAGCAAGACAATGGTAGGCCGCAGCTTGGGGGGTTTAATTTTATATGCCAAGTATATCAAATCGTGCCTAGAGAGACCCGGAGCCGCGACCTGACCATGGTTGGCAACAAGCTCCAGGGACGACGTTAGCATGAGATCAAGCCAGGAATCATCGGAATTAATATTGTGATGAGTTGGGTTCAGGGGGAGAGGTGAAACATTCGATGATTCCAGGATTGCTCTCAGCCTGCGCGACCGAGGTGTGCTCTTCGAGAGATCGGTGTTGAAATCACCCATGATTATCAGATGCTTGTACTCTGAGCTGACCGATTCAAAAAGAGATTCCAGATTGGAGAAATAATTAATAGCAGGTGGGCAGTAAACAACTCCGAGAACGGCTTTGACCCCTTTGATAGCTATTTCAAGTAATAAAAATTCAAGATGACCGTTATAAAGAGACGGTGAAGAAGATAAGATTTTGAAAGGAATGTCACTACGGAGATAAATAGCGACACCCCCGGCTCTTTTTCCCGTGCGGTCATTGCGAATTAGAACAAAGCCAGGTAGACTGTACGAAGTAGAAGGAAGTTCAGGTTTGAGCCAACTTTCTGATACTAAAATAGCATGTAAGGAAACATCATAAAATAAATCTAAAAACTCTGAGTGGTGTTGAGGAATACTCTGAGCATTGACGTGACATACATTAAAGCATTTTTGAAATCGCTGGCACTCAACACTTAAATGACAATTTATGGAAAAAGATTCATCAAGAGATGTAAAAGAGTTAAAAGAATCACAAGCCGAATGAAAAGAGTCATCGTCAGACATAATTATAAATATTAAATGATATATAAAAATAGAATAAATAAACCTAAATAATAATTATTGAATAAAATAAATTACTTATTTAAAACTGCAAAAAACCTGCCGGCTGACTTCACAATATAAAAAAATGTAAAACATTGGTACTTATATCCGAACGCAATTGTGCCAAAAACCACGAGTCTAAACTGTGGTGTAAAATATCAACGAGTTCGAACACGTATTACTCGACGGCGCGTTGTTCGAAGTCTTCTTCCTTTTTCACTCGTCTACTTTGCAAAGGGAATTGACAAATTCCCAAAGCCGTTTACAAATTGTCAACGAAATCGACGTAAGCCGTCGAAAAGTAACATGATCAATCAATGTCAATTGCAAACATTCGTGACTTTTCTGTTGTAGAAAGTAACGTTGTCACTCATATACGAATCGTTCGTCACACTTCCAGATTTAGACAAGCATTCCATTTAAAATCTAAAAATTGTTCTCTGTGAATAAAACTATTAACAAATATTAATTGGCTCCGAACATTTCACACTATATGAGTCACGGCTTTGCAATACGAATCTATGTCACGTTGTTTCTCTATAAGGTGCTCTGCATTAGGAATTCATTACAATACTCTTGACTGGCCATGGAGTAGTAAACAGATGGAGTCTACAATTTGCATATTTTCCTTGATTTAAACTCGCGTAATAAGAGTAATTCACTAAAGGATGGGCAGCAGCGTTCTCTGAATACTTTAACAACCATACTGCGATCGCCAACCCGCCTGCCAAGCGTGGTGATTATGGCAAACCCCCCCAACATTGTTTGGGGGAGGCCTATGTCCATCAGTGGACGTCATTCGCCTGAATGATGATGGTGATGAATAAGGGGAAGTCTTTTTTTTTCTCTTGTGCTGTAGTTAGTCCTTGCAGACCGTTTCTACGTAACCGAGCAGTCACTGGCGAGACCTGAAGGGTCTTCGGCCAATGGTGGGTCAGTAAAATACTTAACCTAAGCTAACTACTTATACTACACTAACATCATGACTACTAGCAACAACATCACTAAGGGCGACCCGGGGGGTTGGGGGTGACAGCTTGATGAGGGCTGAATAATCGGTGTGAGTAAGCGAAGTCAAAGAGAAAGAAATGTATGATTCAGCGATGACCGGTGGTGTGTAATTATGGCGTAATTCCGATTAGCGATGTAAGTACTCAACAATGGGTAAGGTGGAAACACAATATCTTTTCCAAAAGGAGAATGCCCATTTTTCTTCTGACCGTTGTTGCGCATCAAAAATGTTTGTATGGTAGCATAAATTGGATATAAAAGAGGGGTGATGTCGTACTTTCATAGGAAATAAATGTTATCAATTTATATTGTGGGGTTTTTGTTGTTCTTTAATTTTCTGTTCAGTTTTGAGGTTAGTTTTGTAACAAACATTTCACCAAAAAAAACAGTCCTTTACAACAACATGATTTGAATTCACATAAGACAACAGAAAACTGATTCAAGAAACCAATGAATGATCCCAAATTAATCATATTTCATAGGTCATGCTGAATGTAGGTTTGTACCTATAGGAAGTAGAAAATAAAAATGCTTGAATAGAGCAATGAAATAGTTTTATTTGTCTATATTATAATATTCATAAAATATGTCGTTTAAAAACGGAGCCGGCGGGCGGCTCAACAGACCTAAATTGAGCCCAACTTAGACACCACAAAATCTTTGCTGATTTACTGCACAGAGGACACGGACCGTAATCGGTTCTACACAATCCACACCACCAGCAGAGGAACAATACAATGGTCTTCAAAAGAGTTCTTAATCGTGCAAGAATCTGAAGACGCGACTGGACACGGACTCAACGCAATGATAAGATACTTATTAACACAACAATTATCAAATAAAAACAACACGATGTTTTGTTTGTTAGATAAATTGACAGTGAAGCTTTTGACAGCTCACCTTTGACATTTTTTTTTTTCTTTTAATAGTTTTTATTCATGACCATAGATACAACTTTCACATTGGCCGTGACAGTGTTACCAACAGTTAATCTAAATCACCCTGACCGTAAGTAGATTGTCAACTAAAGAAAGATTTAATAAGTAAAGTAATATTAATTAAAGATGTCAATTAAAAAAATAATACACTATTTTAATTCTGTTAAATAATAATATTAATAAGGAGGAAAATGTCATAGTTGAAATTATTTTTAAAACTCAGCGTCTTTCCATAGACTATCCCATACGATCGATTATCGGGAGGTTTTTAAAATTGGCAACACTATTTTCACTAATATACGCCATTTTAAAGGATGCAATAAAATCCAATAAATAACTAATTAAATACAAAATATTAAACCCCACATACGATTTCGACCGAGTGAACTAAGAGAAATTAAAAAAAATATTTAATAATTTATGAGTATATTTTTATAGCCATACTCTTTCACTTTAAAGCGATACTGTGTTTGGTCAATCTCCTTTCGATATAATCCACGCACGTGTTTCTCCATGCTACTGACTAATTGATGCCTCATCTCAAAACCTTCAATTTGTGCTACGATACCTACGGCTACGATAGGCTGCAATACCAGCAGTTAGCTGTAAAACACTGCTGTACTCCGAGCGCGCGCGATCTTTCGTATTCGCTCTCCATTCGCATCCTACTCCATGCCTGCAACCGTATACAGTCGGAGTGGGTTGCTTGTGCAACAATAGGCGTCGGATTAATATAACGTAGACCACAATGCGATATTATATATGCAAAGTGATAAGCTCGAATGTAATGTATAGTATTTCTATTCGTTTGGCGTGTTTGAATGTGTGGTTTCGATTGACGGGATGTAGATATAGCGTCGTGATGTAAAGTATGGGAAAATGAGGAATTTAAAAGGTATTCTTATAGGTTCTATTGACCTATCATAGTTGAGGTAATAGTAAGAAGCAACACTGTAGATCTTGAAGTCCGAAAAACGAACATCGAAGCTTCGGATGTAAACGAAACAAAATATAAATATACGATCTTAGTACTGTCAAACAATGAACTACTTACTACATGTCAATTAACATTTGGGAGTAGGGTGAATGAAAGACAAAATTTCAAATCGCGACAATCTGGCTGTCCCATTTCAAAACCTAGTAAGGGACACTTTTACAAAAATCGTTTTATTACATAATCTTGCTAACCTAGAAAGTCTCTACCAAATACAAAAACACCAGCGTTGAAAACTCACATAATAAGCAGATATTTAAGCATCGATACCTAGTAAGTGCCATTCACTGCCTCTGATCATTTTAAAACCTAATAAGTCACTTCAACCACATGGTTTTACCTAACATAAATACTTTTCAAAGGCTGACCGATTTAACGTTTATGCGCTCTCCTGTAAAATTTCGTTTTAAGCCCTTTCTAGGTTTTTAAATGGGACAGCCGAATCGAATCGATCGTTGGATCCGAATAGTTTCGTGGTTGGAAAACGTGCGATCCGTCAGCCGATTCGTAGTTCGATTTTCGGAGTAAACTGGTTCCGAATCGTACGTGGAGCAAAAGCGTAATTGAGATATTTTGATAAAATATCTTTAGGTAAATTAATTAGATAAATGCTCCTAGATAACTTAATCAACTTATGAAACTCACGAAAAAAGGTGTTAATGGCCCATTAACATCTCGTTGGCTAAGCAAAACCAAAGCGGGCTCAGGCTATCGCCCTGGAATATACCCCGCTCAATCCTGATTGGTTCTCCTCTCCCTTGAATTTGCCGACATCCTGGATAGTGAAGTACCGTCCTCCATTGCCCCATTCATGACATCAGGAAAGTGCGTAGAGTTGTATTTACTTTATATAACTCTAACACCCTCATGAGCCATGTGGCACCGAGTCGAAGGCCTTCTTATAATCTAACAACATGTACCCCTCACTTTTATTTTTCTTGCAAATCATGTCCATCCAAAGGTTGTCTGGAAGAAATTGTCTAGTGCGATAAGACCGCCCATTGTACATTTCTATTTTAAAATAATGTTTCTTGTTTATTTTGTGTACAATAAAGAGTATTGTATTGTATTGTATGTCGACAGATCCTTGCGGGATCGGCGAACCTGTTGGCTGATGGCCATGTCAATGATGTCAATTTACTTGTCATTGTTCAAGATGACAAGTAATTTTACCTACATCATGATTGGAATTGACTACCTCGTTAGTCTAGTGGCCGCAAGCGTTACTGCTGAGCGTGAGGGTTAGATCCCCAGATCGGGCAAAATGTTATTGGGTTTTTCCCGGTGGAATTTCTCAGTAGCAGCTCGGAACTGGATTTGTGTAGGGTGCATGAAAAGAGCCTCCACGAGTGACGATACTTAAGTACCTACGTCCGGCGCATCCTGGGCAGTCAGCCCCGCTACCAACCTTGCTGACTGGCTAATCTTTTCACCACAGCATGTGCTATTTTCGTATAGCTCATGCTGACACGAGAGAAGAAGACTGAATTTGTGCCCGGTGTATCGCAATACGCAGGCCCATGTAATAGGGTGCTATTACATAACGGCGAAATGAGGGTGTACCCATACACCTCTGCCTAACCGTTCGGGGAATACAAGCGTGATGTTATAATATGTTAATTAAATACGGAATCTCAAAATGCTTTTGATACTATACCACTGAAACAATAATATACAACTTTAATACGCAGAAATAATAGAGACTTGTCGTCTATTGGGAATGTTCTGGAAACCGCAAATAAAGTTAGTAAACGAAACAAACGGTATACATAACTTTGTAATGACAAACATTGCTCTGCGGTTTAATTGTTCTACCATAGACTAGTCTGTTTTGAATACCTTCGCGAGAAATTATACACACACTTTCAAAAGTATTTTTTTAAGACTGGATTTCGCTGGTTTTTCCTATGTCTGAGAAGAAGTTCAGACATGGTGGAATAATAATAAAAAAACCCTACTGCACAAAAAGCCAACCAAAGATGATGATGGATGAGACATAGAAACAAGATGATGTAGAAAATAAAACAAGTGCGAGTCGGACTCGCGCACAAAGGTTTCCGTACCATTATCTATTCTGTTTTTTAGTATTTGTTGTTAAAGCGGCAACAGAAATACATCATCTGTGAAAATTTCAACTGTCAACTATTACGGTTCATGAGATACAGCCTGGTGACAGACGGACGGACAGCGGAGTCTTAGTAATAGGGTCCCGTTTTACCCTTTGGGTACAGAACCCTAAAAAAAAACAGGAGCCCAATTCTCCTAAAATAAATCTTGATAAATGGCAACAGAACTAAGGCCGAATCATTCATTCAGACAGTTCTCAATTTGAAAAGCTGTCAAATTATTATTGTTTGACACAAAAATGATATTACTCAAGTACTGTAATTATAGACACTATAGATAAGGCGCCATCTCCACGAGCGAGTGAATCGCGGCGATATTCTCGCCGTGCCATCAAATTCAATACTTAACTATCGCCGCGATAAAATCGCCGTGTGGAGGAGACACGTTCTAAGAGAGTGTATAGAAATACGTGTCACGACGATAATATCGCCGCGATTCTCTCGCTCGTGGACACGGCCCCTAAACAATGGCACTGACGATCCGGGTCGTCGGTCGGGACGTTAACGGTTATGCAATGTATGAATATAGGCGTGATATTATGATTTTGGAAATCTGCATGCAGTAGAAATATTCTGTAGCTCCACATCATTTTCCATTTTCGTTTGCCATATTCGCCTAGTACTCCACGCTACGTCGTACCTATCCAATTTTGAAGGTCTGCAGGATAAAGGTTGCACGTCACACGTGTCGGAATACTAAAAATTCAAGTGCATTTTTGATCTGGGTGATGAATGAAAATGCTAATGGGAGTGGGCGACTCCCCTCGCCAATGCAGTCGACCACTGTACGTCGACGTGACGTGCATATACAGGTTGCCACGAAATTCAACGTCAAACCGGGAACAAATGATAGAGCAGTATGAGAAGAAAAAAAAAGTTTTATAGGTTTAGGGTTTCAAAGTTACCATGAATAAAATGTTATCTCTTAAATCTAACTTTTAAATTGTGTTTTTTTTAAGTACTATACAACATATAAAAAATGTGGCGGTCATGTATCCGATCGTGGGCTCTGATTCTTGTCTCCTGTCTTTTTAACCCTTAACTGACATTGTGGGGTAGATTTTCACCCCAGCCGCAAAAAAAGACAAATATTTCCTTTTCCTGCGAATCTAGCAACTTCTCCTTTTAAGTATTCTCAGTGCAGTGTGTGTTCTTGAACCTCAAGGAAGCGTGGCGCGTAGAAATCATCCGTTTGCGCTGTACAGGTACATGGGGTAAGTTTACACCCCACGGTATTAGTTACGTCTGTTATTTTTTTTGACAACCTTAGTAATTTATTATATTTTTTCAGCACTGGAGCAATATGGACAAGTTTTTTTCAGATGAACAAGTTGCCAACATCCTGGACGACATTGAAAATTAAGAAGAACCGGATTTAGTGGAACCGATGCGTAATTTCGAAAGCGTAAAAATTTTAATGAAAAAATAATTTAAAAATTAAAATAAATAAAAAATTGTATGCAAGAAGCATTTTGTGGATGAAATTGGATGTCTTTCATGTTTAGAAAATAAATAATAGAGACAAGAAGTGTTTTTTTTATATAGTGTTTTTTTTATATTTTTGTTGGAAAAAAGAGGTTCATTTTTGTTTTTTGATTGTATAAGTACAGATTTTAATTTTGATTTTTTTCTGATTTATTAGTATAAACCAACTTATCTGTGATTGATTAGTATAAGTTTTGTCATTCTTACTATTACTTTTAAGATTTTCATAGAACACTGTCTGTAAGGCTAAGAGTCAAAATACTTAGACAAAAGTCGTGTTTTTTTGTTTTCTGTAATTAAAGTGTTTTTACTTATGAAAATGTTGTTTTTTTTTAATTGTAAATGTTACTAGATAGACCCTTAATAAACGAGAATAATAAGTTTAAGGCATTTATAACTACTATGTGTTTTTTTTTTTTGAGTTTTCCTTTTGGGGTGCATTTATACCCCGCGATGTCAGTTGTGTAACAAAAAAATAACAATGTTAGTTCAGGGTTAAAAGTGTTAAAGCCCCACAGAAGGAGAGGTCCGCCAGGGGCTGGCGGACCGAGGCCTGCCGGGGTCGCGGTGCATGCAGCTGCGAATCCCGTGACCTTGGCCACAGGTCAGGAGAAGGAACACCGTGGGTTTTTAGCCGGTAAGAGTCCGGCATAACCCTTCGCCTTCCCCGGGCGGAGGGTATCCATGAGGATTTTCCCAAGAGAAAAAAAAAAAAAAAAAAAAAGGGTTAAAAGTGTCTTTAGTGTATAAATGTTGTGTGCTCGATAGTTTTGTGGAGGAACGAGGTATGGTGTTCCTCCCAACTAAAGGTAGGATCCTCCAACCAGGCCGAGTCTTGTACCTGGCGGGCTACTGGCCAACGATTAATTTTTTTTTTTTTTTTTCTATTGGACTGCATTAGGTCGACCTAGGGGACGGTTTCTACGTAACCGGGCAGTTATTGGCGAGACCTGAAGGGTCTCCAGCTAAACCAACGATTAATGTTGGGCGGTTGTATGTGTACTATCTGCGCGTTAAATCATGCTAGCGCGATCTAGGAACTGTCATCTATGAGAGTTGTCGTTAATGTCGCTGTAGTCATTAATGTCGTTGTAGTCGTCTACACCGCCGGCGTGTTGCATAGTTCGCATGTGGCGTGGATAGATGCCGCCACAGTATAATAAAGTTTTACACTTCCAACCAAGCTCCTATCACTGAACCAACCGATCCACTCTGACCATTTTTTTTTCTTAAGTCATGAGCTGCCCTATCATTTGTTTGGCTTGACGTTGAATTTTGGGACAGCCTGTATAGACATTAGTGATGTACAAACTTACGTCGCATCGACGCAAGTATGTGTATCGATGAATGTTTGCATGTATGTGACTACACACACAGCACATTTCAAGTGTACGTGTGCGGTGTCGAGTATGATTTTTAAAGTTGGGACAGTTGTTAATTGATGCATCGTGCAAACACTGCAACCGTGAGGGTGACAAAGATTTATGACGTCACTGGAACGTCCAATTTCGATTAACCTTTTCGATGTGCGGTTTTCACTTGATATCGTATTGTTTCATATTGGTATCTTCGTCGAAATTGACGGTATTTTATAAGTAACTAGCTGTACTCGCGACGTCGTCCGCGTGGAAGTCGGAAAACAACTGTGTGTCGAAACAAATAAAAGTAAATGTACCTACTCCATTGTTAAAACTATACACATTTATTTCCAATGGTTACTGCCACTGAATAGTGTGATAATTTGTTCTGACCCGCTCTATAAAGGTAAAGTCGGGTTCATTAGTGCAGTCTCAGTTTAACGAAATAATCGTATGCGGCGACTTGCTCGGCTTTATACGCTTATATGTTGCTTACATTTCAAACGCGCACGCTAATGTCGCCTGTAAGGTCGCTGCACTTATGGCCCCGACTGTACAAGTCCGAGACGGGCTGCAAACTGCAGACTGCAACCGCAGACCGCAAGTCGCCATCGGAATAGCGTCTTTAAGGTGTGCACTTTAAAGGTGCTATTCCGACAGCGACTGCAAAACTGCAACCGCAGACCGCAGCCGCAGATCGCACCGCAAGCGATACTACTTTTGCAGTTTGCGGTCTGCAGCCCGTCTCGGAGTTGTATCTTAACGGACATTTTTGCCAAATTTCAACCAAATCTGTTCAGTAGTATTGGAGTGAATCTCAAACCTGCAAAAAAAAAAGACAAAAAAAAAAAATAGTTTCGGCATCAGTATCGTTCCAACGAAGGTTTTTTTTAAAAATATGTTCAGTGTACTTACCTACAGTTTTTGCTTCGTTACGATTTTATTTTGAGTAAATTGCAAGTACATGCTAACGAGTCTCTCTTAGACGCCTTTCTAAAGTAAATATTGAGGTAGTCTTATCCGTGGTGGAAATCTCACGGCGGAGTAGTGAATGTGACATGAATATTTTAATATTATGTTGGATTAAACTAAATCATTTGACTGGAATGTAGGAAGATATGGCACGTATAGTGCTTCGCGCAAAATCTGAAACATATTTACTAATTTGTTTTTTTTTATGAGTTTTTTACCGTGCATTAAATAAGCTTCTACGAGTGACGATACACAAGTATCCGGCAGGCCCTATATCTATTATCCCCGTTTTGGAGCGCAGCGTTGTATTTCGTAGTCAGCATCACACATATATCTGGACGTACGGACTGTTCAAAATGACCTGAACAACTAAGAAAATTTAATTATATCTCAATGATACAAGGAATATTTCAGATTGAACCCATAACAGGACCACTGTCAAGAATTACATCTCATTCAAGTAAAAAATATTTCTTTAGTTATTTAGGTAATTAAGGACAGTCTCTTCGTCTCGATATACAGAATACTAGTCACGATCCTATGGCAGGATTGTAGGACATGGTTAGACACTATCTAATAACCCAGTACTTAATGGTTTATGCAAAAGTGATCCATTTTGGAGATATTATTTTAAATTTTCCAACTCCTCCCATTAAAAATACTAATAAAAACAAAAATATCTTGAAAGTGGTTCACTTTTGTATAAAGCATTACTGGGTTATTAGGTAAATGATAACGTATCCTACAACCCTGCCACGGAATTAACCAATAACTATTAACTCTGTATTTAATGCTGACTGTACGTATTCTGTCTGGTCTTTTACACATAGAATACTCGAACCTATAAAAACGTTAATGTTATGGTGTCCACTTCATTCGCTACTTCAGTCGCTTTTGTATAAAGCATTACTGGGTTATTAGATAAAGAATAACATATCCTACAACCCTGCCGTGGAATTGACCAATAACCAGTAGCTCTGTATTTAATGCTGACTGCACATATTCTGTCTGGTCTTTTTACGCATAGAATATATCGAATCTATAAAAACGTTAATGTTATGGTGTCCACTTCATTCCCCACGGCAGTCGCTTTTGTATAAAGCATTACTGGGTTATTAGATAGAGGATAACATATCCTACAACCCTGCCACGGAATTGACCAATAACCAGTTACCCTGTATTTAATGCTGACTGTACTTGTTCTGTCTGTTCTTTTTACTTTAGAATATTGGAACCTATAAAACGTTAATGTTATGGTGTCCACTTCATTCGCCACTTCAGTCGCTTTTGTATAAAGCATTACTGGGTTATTAGATAAAGAATAACATATCCTACAACCCCGCCACGGAATTGACCAATAACCAGTAGCTCTGTATTTAATGCTGACTGTACATAATATTCTGTCTGGTCTTTTTACGCATAGAATATATCGAACCTATAAAAACGTTAATGTTATGGTGTCCACTTCATTCGCCACTTCAGTCGTTTTTGTATAAAGCATTACTGGGTTATTAGATAGAAGATAACAATCATATCCTACAACCCTGTCACGGAATTGACCAATAACCAGTAACTCTGTATTTAATGCTGACTTTATTTGTTCTGTTTGTTCTTTTTACGCTTAGAATATTGGAACCTATAAAACGTTAATGTTATGGTGTCCACTTCATTCGCCACTTCAGTCGCTTTTGTATAAAGCATTACTGGGTTATTAGATAAAGAATAACATATCCTACAACCCTGCCATGGAATTGACCAATAACCAGTAGCTCTGTATTTAATGCTGACTGCACATATTCTGTCTGGTCTTTTTACGCATAGAATATATCGAATCTATAAAAACGTTAATGTTATGGTGTCCACTTCATTCCCCACGGCAGTCGCTTTTGTATAAAGCATTACTGGGTTATTAGATAGAGGATAACATATCCTACAACCCTGCCACGGAATTGACCAATAACCAGTTACCCTGTATTTAATGCTGACTGTACTTGTTCTGTCTGTTCTTTTTACTTTAGAATATTGGAACCTATAAAACGTTAATGTTATGGTGTCCACTTCAGTCGCTTTTGTATAAGTCATTACTGGCTTAGTTATTAGATAGAGGATAACATATCCTACAACCCTGCCACGGAATTGACCAATAACCAGTTACCCTGTATTTAATGCTGACTGTACTTGTTCTGTCTGTTCTTTTTACTTTAGAATATTGGAACCTATAAAACGTTAATGTTATGGTGTCCACTTCAGTCGCTTTTGTATAAACCATTACTGGCTTAGTTATTAGATAGAGGATAACATATCCTACAACCCTGCCACGGAATTGACCAATAACCAGTTACCCTGTATTTAATGCTGACTGTACTTGTTCTGTCTGTTCTTTTTACTTTAGAATATTGGAACCTATAAAACGTAAATGTGATGTGTCCACTTCATTCGCCGAAGTCCTTGGTAGAATCATTTTGGGCACGTTTTGGCTGTCGCGTTACCATCATTGTTTTTATTCGAATTAACGTAGGCAGATCTTTGTATGCAAATTAAATTACATCAATAAGGTTTGACAGCGGTACTAAAAGTAATTGAATGAAACAATGAAAATACATATCTAAGTAGTAAAATCATATTTTTCTGAATAATTATACTGGGTGTAAATGAATTCGTGTAATTTCACGACAAACCACATGATCACTGGTACAGATGCATGCCGCTCGGGATTTAGCTGGATTAAAAATAAAAAAATTAACTAGTTTTTTCTTGCGGTGCCTAGGTTTAAGTGATCTAATCAAACTAATAAGGCTACAAAAACATTTTTTTTGCTCTCATGTTTTTATAACATTTTGATACCATGCATAAATGAATGATAGCACAGCGACACAGCTGGCGGGCAAGACTAGCGCGATATCGCTCCGTACAGTTAGTTTACGACAGAAAACCAGGTTTTTTACGTTTTTTTTGCTGTCTTTTTAATGCTAGTGCGTGGTCAATTTGTGTCACCGGTAGATCACGCGGTTTGAAGGAATTACAGGAATTCGTCACACCCTTTATTATTATTATTTGTATCTCGATTAAATTCACGGCTCATCTTCCTTGCGGAAGATGTCCGGTCCTTTGGAAGGCATACACGGGGACACAGGTCCAACGCGCAGAGGCCCCTTTGAGAACTTTAATCTAAAATGGGGTGGGGCATCAACCGGGGACCATCCACGGCTGCACTATTGGAGTACAGTCATGGACCGTCCCAGGTGGGTGCAAGACTATTGTAAAATATGGTGAAAAATATCTGGTCTATGGGAAGGGGTGTTCAATGGATCTGTTAACCTCTATTGCCGGAAGAAAACGGCGTCTGCCTTTCAAGCTTAAATTTGAAATGCGTTGGCAGACGGTGACTCGCCAGCTCACTAGCTGGGCCCCCTGAAATGCCGCCAGTATATAGGCGAAGGGGGCAACAAACGTGTGAGCGGCTAGGGGTGTAGAGAGGTGTGGCCCCGGTTTCGCCGTCGCGGGTCTAAAAGACCCGGAGTGGGTTTCCCCGCTATTACGCCATTAGACACTTCCACCCCCGAGCATATAGCTCTGGCGGCCTCCCTCTGGACGGCCGATAAAGGCAAGCCAGAGTTGAGAGTCCTGCGGGCACTCTTGGGGTTCCACCCCAGCCAGCCAATAAAGGCAAACTGGAGACGAGGCCCTGACCGACTCTCTGAGGCAATAAGGTACGCAGTGTCGCCACTCACCAACAGCTCGCCACAAGCTGCCCTGCGGTTTGTAAGCTTTTCAGTAGACCTCATGATACATTTTTTATTATATGATGGGGTTGTAGAATGCTAGTCTAATGTTCTCTCCGTTGTGTGTGTCCGTTCCTTCCGTAATGTTTTACGTTAATCTCATGATGAGGTAACGCCTTTCCCAGAGGCGGTTTATGTTTGTTATTATTATTACCTATGGTCGTGGAAAAGAAAAAAAACAAACAACATACATTCCTAAGGCCTTTTATCATTCATAATATCCATTATGCAAATATTTATAAGCAGGTATAAATAATTTTCCATAAATATATCCTTATTTTCGAAATGTCTATAAATAAATGTTACTTAGCCGACGTTTGGACAACACTAGACTAAATTAATTATAACCTGCACTAATTGAAGGAAAATTACTCAAATTACACAGTTCACTTGCTTAGCAATTATAGGTACAAGGATAATGTTTGTTATTGCATTGCATCTGTTACTAACATATTATGCTATGCTTTCAGTTTCAACACGGTTAATTTATCGGCAAAACACGCGAAAGAGTGGGGCTTCAGAAAAACAGCATAATTTCTGTCAACACACAACATAATATATTGAAATTTCGTACGTACAACATTTTAGTCATGTGTTATAGAAATTTTCGAACAATGAATGACATTTATGCATAGCATCGAAATTTTCTATTACGAAAACATTAAGGGAAAAAAGTTTTTTTGAATTTTTTAATCAATCTGAATCTCGTGCGGGGATAATCTGTGCCATTAATAGATCATGTGATTTGAAGGAATTACACGAATTCGTTAACACCCTGTATAGCCACAAAAAAACCTATAAACTTTAAGTTTCAATTTAATCTCGCTTTAGTTGAACTCGAGTTAATCAATACACCGCAATGCATATTCAATGGCAAACTGCAACTGTCGGTACATTTTCCAATGAATATGCAAGCAAAGCAAAAATTGACGTCATAACCGTTTTCATAGTGTGTTTTTTTACTGGAAATGGTATTCATGGTAGCTCGTGTTATTCTATGTTCATTTACGTTATGAATATGCTTGTTTAGGCCATTACTGTCAAAATGCTGGTGCCTCTAATCAGAATGAGAGGAATTTAGTCGTTATACCCTTTTCAATGTAAGTGCGTATATACCTACGTAGAATGCGGGTTGCCGGCGCCGATCTGCCAGCGCTTGTCGGTGCTGGTCCGCGCAGTTAGTCGGCGCAGGTAGTCTCTATACTGTGTGGCGAACCAGCGCTGACAAGCTGCGAACTTCCCCGACAAATTCCAACCTGCTCCGAACAGCGTTGGTAGGCTGTCATTTGTTAAATTCATTGTATTTTTGTTATAAAATGCCAGCCCCTGCTTTTACCCGCTTCTTTTATGTAGCGGTTACCTGCACGGACTAGTACCGATAAGCGCTGATCAGTCGGCACTGGTTACTTTTTTTTTTTAATAATAATAATCTTTCTTTATTATGATACACACACACAAGATTCTTTTATTCCTTTTGCTTTGTATAGACTCAATTAATTTATTCACTTGACAAACAGATATGTGTTGCTGGGGAGTTTGTTGCGCCGTTTCTTCTTCACAGCAAAAACACTAGGAAGCGGTGAAGGGAGGGCGCTTTTTGGGGCTGTCTTTGATGTAACTAATTTCGACGTTCAAAAAGAACTAAGTAATTCTAGTCTATTTTGAATAAATGAGTTTTGAAGTTTGATTCATGATACACAAAAGCAGATGTACAAAATGACATGGTAGGTATATCTACATAAATCTACACAGATCATGTAACCCTGTCTCTTAAACTAGGTAATTCTGTATCTTAGGAGACAGTGTTAGGCCATACAGGGGGTTAGTCATGTAGGTTTACCTTCTTCCTTTATGTAAACGCCCTAAGGTGAGTCCTGAAGTTTCTCTACAAAACATTACAAAACATGGCTATTTTACGGTTTTTGATGATGTCGTTTACGTATTTTCGATAGCAGTCACGTTACGGCTACAATTTACGAAATTACCGCTGTCAGGATTCATCTATGGGTGAACAGAGTATAGTGATACAGCAGGCGACATAATTTTGTCGTCGTATTATCTCGTCCCGAGTCGAGATACAGTAGATATGGCTTATCCCGTCTTGACACGAGATAATGAGACGGCAAAATTATGTCCCGCTGCCCATGTTAGGCGTGCTAGGCTTGCCTTACCTTTTTTTTCCTCATGGGAAAGTCCTCATGGATGCCCTTCGCCCGGGGAAGGCGAAGGGGTATGCCGGACTCTTACCGGTTAAAAACCCACGGTATTCCTTCTCCTGACCCTTGGCCGGGATTGCGGGATTCGCAGTTGCATGCACCGCAACCCCGGCAGACCTCCGCCAGGGGCTGGCGGACCTCTCCTGTGGGGCCTCGCCCCACGTCCTCCTGAGAGGCGCGCACGGAACACTGCGCGCTACCTTCTCGGGCATGTTACTGGTCGGGCGACGGGTGGCTTGCCTTATCCTGTGCCCAGTGCTTACCACCAGCATTTTGTCTAGTACAGCTGAAAGAGTATAGTGATGCCTATACCCATCAGCGACTTGGGGTAAATAGCCTGTCTAGCAGCGAGTTTATTCCTTAAATTTATCTGTATGATATACTATTTAATTCACATCCTACAGTATAAATAAAATATTGAATTATTCACCGGTACAATCAAACAAATTGAAGAATGCTATTGGTAGATTATTATGATAGAGACCGCTGATGCTTTTCCCTCCCATTATAATCCCGTTGTCGCTGGTAACGATACCCACTGGACCGATGCACAAAGAATCATCTCATTTCAGATACATACATAAATAATCCCCCTCCAATATGCGAGGGGATGCTCAAATAATCGCTACGTCTGCCCACTGTCAATGCCAATCGATCCCCCTTTATCGAATATGGGAAATTAATTCAGCTAATTGGAAAACACGCGCCGTCCCAATCCCATTAACGTATTGTATGTAAACTGTTAAATAGATTGTTGAATACGATCTATACAGGGTGCTCAAAAACAATTTTAATGGAAAGTAATAAAAAATATGCGAATTATCAAAAGTTGTTTGTCGGACGTTGTTTAATTTGCGATGCCGAGTAACCCCACAAAATTCTTAAGAGTTAATTTTAGGTAGACGCCCGGAAGTCTAAAAACTCGTCTAATCTTAGGATATCGGCATTCTCCAGTAACTGAGTAACTGGGTTACGGAGGTCTGATGACAGGCTTTCCGTGTAAATTACTGGTGTACTGGTTAGAATTGAAAATGACCCCAACATAGTTCTTAAAAAATTGTTCTTGACGCTCCTGCGCTTATTAAGAGACATTGTATCATGCTGTTAGGTAATTGATGTTATACAGTGTGTCCGGCCATGGACTAGCGATATTCTAGGTACTTATATAGCAACTATTCTAGTACACAAATACACTAAACAGTAGGGTCCAATCCACTTCCTGCCGTGGTCGCGGTGCATGCAGCTGCGAATCCCGCGACCTCGGCTAAGGGTCAGGAGAAGGAACACCGTGGGTTTTTAGCCGGTAAGAGTCCGGCATACCCCTTCTGCGCCTTCCCAGGGCGAGGGGCATCCATGAGGATTTTCCCAGGAAAAAAAAGGGTCCAGTCCACTTCCCCGCTATTTGGCAGCCATTTCGCTTTTTTGTTGAGATGTTGTCTACAACTGTATGGCTTTATGTGAACCCATTGTATCGTAATGTAAACGATAGAAAATATTGTTCCCGTCCGAATAAGCCTACTTTTATCTCAGTAAAACCAAAATTTTGAGAGATATGACTATTTTTGTACACACGTACAGAATATCTCAACAAAAAAATGGAAGTGGATTGGACGCTAGTGTATAGTGTATTTGTGTACTAGAATAGTTGTTACATAAGTGCCTAGAATATCGCTAGTCCACGACCGGACACTGTATAATGTTTAATTTTAATCTTCATTTAACTTGTGTAACTTAATGTAATATTTTGCATGCCTATATTACTGCTGTAATATGTCTTGGTCTATTTTTTATGTAAAAACTTGTATACCATATTTCAAGCTGATAAAAAAATAAAATAGTTGAGAAAAGATTAGGCGTAACATTATTTTTTATAACACTAACTTGAACATTTCTTCTGTCCCCAGCACCCTGGTTCCATGGAAGATATTCCGCGAGGAGTTGAACAACGTGCATCCCATATCATCAGGACTGGAGACGATGGCGTTGAAGACCACCATAGACCTTACGTGTAACGACTTCATTTCTAACTTTGAGTTTGACGTCTTTACAAGGTTAGTGAAAACGCTGCTACTTTGTCTGATTTTATTTCTTGTTCCTTCTAGGAAATGGAAGAACAAGGTCAGTTGCCAGTCGCAAGCTGTCATTCTCTAGTGTGAAGGATTATGACTGAGGACTGACTGACAGTGAGAGCTCAATATTCTTCTTCTATCGTATCGGCATGAGCTATACGAGAATAGGTCATGCCGTAGTGAAAAGATTAGCCAGTCAGCAAGGTTGGTAGCGGGGCTGACTGCCCAGGGTGCGCCGGACGTACTTAAGTATCGTCACTCGTGGAGGCTCTTTTCATGCACCGCAGTTACTCAATATAAAACCTTTCTTTAGCTTGTGGCAATCATGTTGGATACCCTCCGCCCTGGGAACGGTGAAAGGCGGTTTCGGACTTCTATCTACCGACTAGAACTATCACGGTATTCCTCCGAGGACCTATGGCACGGATTCGCCAGTGCATTAACCGCAACATATTTAAATGTCCTGGTACTGAGTCTCTATAGAACGCGGGCAGTCCCTCTTCCTAGACCGTGGTTGCCTATATCATTGCTGTATATTGACCAGGTTTAAAGAAAAACAATAACGTTTCTGAATCACAATGGTATAAAAAAATTAAAGGATTAAAGAAGCTCTGAGATTAATTCTTTGATTACCTAATTTTGACCTTTGTTGCTAAGAAGGTAAACATACATTAATAGTCCAAACATTCTGATCCTCAACACAAAAGAGGGTTTATCCTTAAAGCCGCGTCTTTGTTAGGGGACAAATGTCCCGTCACACGTGTCAAATTAACGGTGACGTCACACGATCTTTCTGGACTTCGCGTGATTCGTGTGTCATGTCTGGTGACTAGTCCTTCGTTCTGCTTAGCCTTTTCCCAAATATACACAGTGGGCCTGAGGTACCCGAAAGATTTTAACCTTCGATTCCGATGCCTAATTGGAGCAGCAGTGCAATTCTGTAAGAATCTCACCTCGATCGCGACTGTCAATTAGACACTTGTCGTGACCGTGACACAGCGAGAATAACAAGACTACGCGTTATTGATTATACTGCCGATTATCTGTGTGTTATTTGCTTCTATTATCCATACTGTGACATTATAGATATCGAGCTAACCGTCGATATTGAGGTGGGTTTCTTACAGAATGACACTACAGAAAAGCTAGGATATAGTTTGTTGAATAAAGCTTAATTTTCGAAATATTCATTAAATTCACAAATCGAAAAATATCCAAGGTAACAAGTCCTATGAACGCGGCGTTGCGACTTTTGTCATACCGTACCCCTCTCGCCGTATGTCTTATTTGTCGGGGAGGGTTGTGAAGTGTGAAGTTTCTTATCCACTCACACGATAATTTATAAATGTTGCCAATTTAACCTAGGGTATTGTTTACAAGGAAGAACTAAACTTTATTGATTTATTAAGTACCAAAATTGGCTGAATTGGACTTTGTTGATATAACATTTGACTCATAATACCATCAGAAAGGCGTGGTTAAAATCTTTCTGGTACGTGGGGCCCACGGTGTATAGGGGCCAGTTTCCAGTCTAACCAGATGCAGCTAAATACCAATATTTTCACGGAGCGACAGCCATCAGACATAAGCAACCCAATTACTGGGCAATGCCGATATCCTAAGCCTAGGCGACTAGTCTTATAAGGTACTACCGTGGCCACACATTGTACTCAACTTTGAGTCCAACCTTGGTTCTATGATTAAATGGGAAATTTTTAAACCAACCACTGTTCACACCACTGTCCAAGTATCGTTGGAGACCCAGCCACACATTGGTGTATTGGCTCCAAGACATTACGTTACATTGGTGCATAAAGGTCGCGGGAGCAGATGTTTGGCGATGTCGAGCGATTTCACCGGACAATGGCGACCCGTGTTATACCGGCTTTCCACGGTGCGTGATAGCGCGCACCGCGACGCACGAGCTCGCACCGACGCACCATGGGAAGAGACTCGTCCGTGGTAACGCGGACGCGTGCGGAGCGGTGCGCCGCATCCACATCAAGCACGCTCATAATGTGGCTTCCCACGGTGCGTGATTTTACGGATGATACCCACGCACAGCCGGTGCGCGCTACCACGCACCGTGGGAAGCTAGCTTTACAAAGATTTCTGTCCCCTAAAGAACAGCTAACTCACACATCTTGTCAACCTTTCCAGATTATTCCAGCCCTGGAGCACGTTACTCCGCAACTGGCAACTGCTAGCGGTAACACATCCGGGATACGTGGCGTTTCTAACATACGACGAGGTCAAGGCGAGGCTCCAGAAGTATATCCACAAAGCGGGCAGTTATGTCTTTAGGTAAGCACCTTTACTTGGCAGTTGTCAAAGGCTTGTCCCCATGGAATTAGTAGTAGTAGAAGTCCTTGACAAAGAGTTCGTCCGCGGTTGTACTACCACCGTTCCTATTTCTGCTGCCAAGCAACATGCTATGTTTCGGTTTGAAGGTTATGGGTGCCGCCGTAATTACAGGCACGTGAGATTTTCCAACTTTGTCTCTAAGACTGGCAATGAATCGGCAATCCTCTTGGTGAAGGTTTGTATCAGGCGGCAGTAACTACTTTTCATCAGGTGGGCTATCGCGTCAGCTTATATGACAACCTATTGCCATGTCATAAGCCTTTGCCCAAATTTGTTGCTGCTTCCAGTCCAGATGAGGCTAAAAACCAGTATTTTACACGGACCGACGGCAATTAGTCCTCCGCAACCCAGTTAGATACTAGGCAATGCCGTTATTCCAAGGTTAAACTGGTCGTCAGACTTTCGGGCTTCTGACTATCCTTCGAGGATCCTTCGAGGTATTCGTATAACACCCAGGACCGACAGCTTTTCGGACTCTCCAAGGCACGGAAGGTTCTCGATGTGTAAGGATCGGTCAGTCATCCACGGACTCTCACCTCATCTCGCAAATCGTACGATCCGCTCAATTGTTAATTAGCAACGAGCCCCTCACCCTGTTTATAAAAAAGATATAACTACAAATATCTCATCGATAAAATGGTTTTAAAATAGCCATTCACTAAATCTATTAATCATAGTCCCGTCACCATTTCGCAGTAACATGAATAATATCAGTTTCCGAATATAGTCCATTCACCGAAATCCATTAGCTGACACAGTGACACTTATCATCAGATATCTATTAACATGTCCGAAATACTACAGTATTATAGTTGTTGGAAATGTATGACTTGTAGACAAGGATATAAGGTTCAAATTTGAAATGTTCTCGTCGTTTATATTCAGTAGTCCTGAAATGCGACTATACCACACGTAATGAGGTTGGTTTGACCTTTACCCTTGTTCGTCAATGGATAATAATATCATTGACACCCAGTTGAATTTATATGTCACGCTCACACTAACTATATTAACCCCCGAACTATTAATATGAACTTGAACTCAGTATACATTATAATGTTCATCTAAGTGCTTTTACGACGACAACAGGGGTAACTGCAGCCGTCGCCGTTTGTCGACATCACACCGATAATTCAGCCTCTCAATCTCCCGCTAGCAACGCCCTAAGCCAATGTCCTAGTCCCACTAGGGGTCGCCCTTAGTGTTGTTGTTGCTAGTAGTCATGATGTTAGTGTAGTATAAGTAGTTAGCTTAGGTTAAGTATTTTACTTCCCCCCCATTGACTGTAGACCCTTCAGGTCCCGCCAATAACTGCCCAGTTACGTAGAGCGGTCAGCAAAGACTATCTACAAGCAGACAAATAGATAAAAGAAGATTTTCGACGGCCGTCGACACGTCGGGCGGCTGCCATCGACGCGTCGACGGCTGGAATTAGCCCTGTCGTCGGCAGTGCTGTTTATCTACTTAGAAGGGTGTTACCATATCAATCCATCGATCGTCGATCGATGCCATCAAACGACATCGGTCGACGTTTAGTCGATCGATTGGTGTAGTAGAAACTATCGATCGACTTCGACAAACCATTCTACCATTGATCGATTGGTGTGTTAACACCCTAAGAGCACTAAACGCGTTGATGTGCGTTAGTTCCTGTTTCATTCGTTTCATACATGCAACGCAAAAGTTTAAAAGTTGATAATATTCATCAAATCAAACTTTGAATAAATTATATTTAATTATTCTACCTAATTTTATCTTTGTAATAAGTATTTTCATCTGTTTCCAGGTTATCATGTACGCGGCTAGGCCAATGGGCGATTGGCTACGTCACAGTGGACGGTGAGATCCTGCAGACGATACCTCAGAACAAGAGCCTCGTGCAAGCACTGCTAGATGGATATCGAGAGGGATTGTAAGTTTACTACTACTAAAAGTAGGTACAGTACGACACAAGTCGCATCGACAAACTTCGTAAAACCAATCCGAATTGAGAACGACTTCAAAACCACGACTGTTTATTAGTACTGCAGTAAAAAAAAACTTTACGCTGACGCAATAAGTGTGAGTGGTGCGAAAATGAGCGACTGCCATTGGTTGTCCGATCAGGTACATCCATATAATTTCTTAGTTGTATCTTACACTTCTCCAGCAAGCAACATGCGATGCACGACATAATTTTGTCGTGAGACGAGATAATGTATGGCTTATCTCATCCCGGCACGAGATGATGCGATGGCAAAACTATGTCTTACAGCGCATGTTAGCGCGGCAGAGCGTAGATGTGCTATCACACTGGCATTTGTCCGGTGACGGTGTTCTTCGCTCATGATGCGTGATAGTGTAGTCTCTAAGAAGGAAGTGCAGTAAATCCAACTTCTACAGCATGACTAATGAGGTTCTGATGACTTACTTATGGAAACCGTCTAACTTTTTAGACTGAATACTAGATCAACGTTGCTAGAGTTTTTCCGTGTGGGGACGGGCTAGAATATAAAATTTCCTCACCGCACGCTGAGAACACGTGTTTTAAGATTGAACAAAACCTGGCTAGCTACCACCCTCACATTAAAGTCCGGCGCCAAGCAGTTTACTGTGTTCCGTCGTGTGTATGTGAGAGCTAGACGGTAAAGGGGAGTCCCTCTTCATCTTCGCTTCTTAGATTCTTGATCCATCTTAGAACTTGTCTGCGCTTACTACTAGATGCGACTAGAATCGAACGAGACCAAATTAAAGAATTTTTTAAAAGTCCCAAGTATATGGTGACCAATCCTCCAATGGGGCGAGAAATGCTTCCATCAGCAGTTTTGAGTCGGCGATATTAAATGCGTCACCGACTATCGAGATCGCGACTCCGGTAGAGGTTACGACATGCATCAGTACGTCGACCCCTAAACTAGCTTACGCTGCTGTTGCCGCCGCCAACAAATCCGGTGCGTCGCAAGCAAAGCAGCAAAAAGCGGATAAGCAGAACTACTGTGAATCCTTTCATAGTGACCTGCGACTGCAGGGTTCCGAAAAGGACAAGTGCGATAAGGAGGGCTTTATCAAAGTCGAGAAGAAGAAGAGAAAGCCCACTTCTCGGAACCAGTGTGGTACCGCACTGACCGGACCGAATCACGTGCTGCGTCCTGCTGTACCAACGACGCTGCTATACGTGTCTCGGCTACATTACTCTACAAAGGCCGAGGAGATTGTAGAGTACATCCGAGTGAAGACCAATTCCACCCTGAGGGTCGAACGGTTGGAGTCTCGCCACAATGTTAATTTCAATTCCTTTGTGGTGAGAGTGCCGACTGAACAGCTGTCGACGTTCATGAAGGAGGAATTTTGGCCGAGAGGTGTAGAGTTCCGACGATTTCGAGGCCGGCTACCAGACACTGCGCGACACAAGACGCCGACTCCTCGTGTGATTTAGTGTTAATATTTTATTATTTATGTATAGTATTTTTGTTAGTTTTGTAAGTTTTATATTGTACTAGCTTTCGCCCGCAGCTTCGCTTGCGTGAAATTTTGAACCCGTTAAGTGACGATTTTCCATACAAACTTTCATCCCCTATTAAACTCCCTTAGGGGTTGAATTTCGAAAAATCCCTTCTTAGTGGATGCCTAGGTTACAAAAGGAACCTACTGTCAAAATTTCAACATTCTAACCCTAGCGGGTTAGGCTGTGCGTTGATAGATCAGTCAGTCAGTCAGCTTCTCCTTTTACATGTATAGATTGTATTATTGTATTTTGTTAATGATGTATATTTTATGTAGTGGTTTCGCCTAGCTTCCACGACACGGAATCCTAGTGTGGAAGCTAGTGCCAAATGTAAGTTTATTTGTACAATAAAAGATAAAGATTAAAAAAAAAAAGAATCCACTTTCCTAAAAAGGTGGTTTTCACCTTTTTTTAAAAATGTATTAACCTGGAATCACAATGTGGTCATTACATTTAAGTTCATCTTAAGAAAATCTGCCCCTACATTTTATATCCTATCATTTTTGTATCAACCCATATAATAAAAAACCGTTACTATGATTTCAGCTACTTATACCCAGACGGGCGGGACGTGAACCCAGATCTGAGCAGCGCCATCATATCACCAGCAGAAGACCATATCACCGTCACACAAGAACAGTACGAGTTGTACTGTGAAATGGGTCAGTATACCTTTTACCATCGTCATCCTAACATTCCCTAAGTATTTTGAGCTTGGCTTCCAATCTAACCATACAACCAAATCAATACATTATGTAAAAGACACACCAACATAATCGTTTAGGGGTGTTGCTATCATTACAGTTATAGGTAATATCAGTATGTCAGGACTGCGAGTAAGGTAAATATAGTAAATAAAACCAACACGGACTCTCCACCACTGAGAGTACTTGTATTTGGGTTAGTATTAGTAACATGAACTAGATAACAATATAATACTTTGCACAATTATTACAAGATCATAAAATAAGGACAAACTAGACAGATATAAAAGGTCAGACTTCTTCAGCTGATGAACACAGAATGCTCCGCTTCGTCGAATGACCACCGTCTTTATAACATCTCGGGTAGGTTGATCCATATCGACGACTACCTTCCTTTGTCAGCATTGCCCTGTGCTAACCGCTACCGATAATAATAACACGAAGGAAATGCAGTTTGTCCCCTGGAAAATGACGAAAACGGTTTCGAGAGCTCGCTAAACTGAATAATAATATTATTTGTCTCTTGACTACCTCGTTGGTGTAGTAGTTTCAAGCGCGATTGCCGAGTGTGAGGTCCTGGATTCGATCCTCAGGTCGGGCAGTGTTATTAGGTTTTTCCGTGTGAAATTTCTCAGAAGCAGCCCGATTTGTCTGTCTGGCTGTCTGGATTTGTGTCCGGATGATGGCAGTAAGCTCGCCTTCTATTACATGGGACTTAAGACATAACGGCAATATGTAGGTGTACTATAAACCTCTGCCCAACCCTACGGAGAATACAGGCGTCACAAAAGTTTTATGCCATTCATTATCACACATACACAAATACTCATCCTAATTTTTCAATATTTCAGGAAGCACGTTCCAGTTATGTAAGATATGTGCGGAAAACGACAAAGACATCAGGATAGAACCTTGTGGGCATCTACTGTGTACACCATGTTTAACTGCGTGGCAAATTGTAAGTTACATTTTTATTTTCCTTACGGATTGACTCGACAAAGATGCTTGCCCCCATAAAATTGGCTGTCCAGTGATACCACAGTGTTATTACTGGTAGACTACAGGTCTAGCGCATAACTGAGTTAGTGCTTGAGGTAGCTGCGCGGTGCGGGAGGGGTGTGATGACGCGAGAGCTCACTGATTGGTCAACTTGTGACAACTGTCACCCTCCCGCACCGCGCAGCTACCTCAGGCACTGACTCAGTTATGCGCTGGACCTATAATTATTAGTAATAGGGTATTTGACTGAAAAAAGTCCGTCAGTTAGACTATCAAAAAATATTTGACCCGTATTTTTTCTTTTGTTACGTAAACTAAAATTGACGAAGATACGACACTTTTAAAATTGGCAAAACGTCACAAGCTAGTACAATTTTTACTTGCTTCTGACGTCACAAGCCGCCACTCTCGAGTTTTGATGCGTTTTATCGTTCCAAATATTCATAGATTTAACAAAAGAAAAAATACGTGCCCATTATTTTTCTAAACTCTAACTGGCGGACTAATTAGATTTGCAATTTATTGATGCTGTCAACATGCCTATTGCGGTATGTTATTATAGTTGATGCTTTCGTAATTTATCTGAGTTGCTTTTTACGACAAGGATAGGCGAGGAAATATTCGAAAAACCTTATCAAATATTAAACTCTCAATCACTGTAATTATAGACACAATAGATAAGACAATTAAGTGTCGTCCTGAGACGGCGGGCTGTACGCAACCGGTTAAGAACAGCTTTTTCATTCCAAAGTTAACAATGCAGACGTTTAAACCGATCGCACATAATAAGGAATTTCTTAATTGAAAAATGTATGATCAGAGTGCCTTCCGGCGTGCGTCAGAAATCTTCAGACAGACATTTCTTTACAATGTGCGGCCGGCCTTAAAACTCTAGTTATGATAATGAAAACCCAAACTAAACCAATGCTATCAAGCAATGTGACAAGAAAAAAACAATCTGAAATTACTACAGTGTTATCAATTCGGAACAATAAATGATTTGTTAACCTATAAGGTAATTCGAAGTCACCCTAGTGTATAATCTCTATTCCCGTATACTTAATAGGTAAATAATGCAAGATATGGACAAAAAAATGTTCGATCTTATTCCAGGACTCTGAAGGTCAGGGATGTCCGTTCTGTCGAGCTGAAATCAAAGGAACTGAACAAGTGGTAGTGGATGCCTTCGTACCGCCTCGTCCGCCCAATACTGACAAGTAAGTTTCACACCTAATCCTAAGAGCGATTACGCACTGCATCCGATCCGAATCCGTGAAAATACGGATATAAAAAACTCGGACTGAATTCGGATATTGCTTTACGCACTGCATCCGATCCGAATACGTGAAAATACGAGTCTAAAAATTCGGACCAAATTCGGATATCGCTTACACACTTATCCGATCTCTGATCCAAATTCAAACAATTCAGGGGCCATCTTTGGCATATCCATTTGGCGTCCGATTTGAATCCGAGGTAGTGCGAAAGCGTTCATACAAACAGTACTACGGCTACTTCGGTCCGTCAATATATCTTCTAAATTGGAAACTCACGGATGACAGAGAAATCGGATGACGGAAGTCGGATCTAGTGCATTAACTACCATACAAATAGTTCTATGACTACTTCGGAACGTATTTTCTCGGATTCGGATCGGATGCAGTGCGTAACCGCTCTAAGGGTTTGATTGGGCCCTTTAGTATGATATTAAACCGTTCTTCGTTCCTTAAAATCAGATTCTGTATTCGCCATTGCACACAGACGCATATCGCGCGATGGCGACATGCTAGAAGTAAACGGAAAGATATGATAAACATTTTTTGTCGTCTTGGCGACAATCAATATACAGGGTGGTAATTTGAGATGGGGCATGAAGGGCAGGTACCTTAACGTTTGTAGCTACAGGAAAACGTTCTTAGAAGACCACCCCTAACTTTTGGGATAATTTCAATCGGCATTCACAGATTTTGAAAAAAAAGTACAGTCAGCGAGAAAAAGGGCTGTTTTCACAAAACTTTTTTATGATGCCAATCGATCCCATTTCCCATAAGGATCAAAAGACTCTTCCGGACCTACTGAGGTTAGAGTAATAAGGTCAGAAATCACGAAAAACAACATTGTGTTAAAAATGACGGTCATGCCGAAAAAAATAATTATTTTATTTTCAATATCTGTGAATGCAGTTCGAAATATTTTCAAAAATTATGGACAGTCTCTTAAGAACATTTTCCTCTAGCTACAACGATTAAGGTAGCTGCCCTTATAACAAATAAGCCCTATCTTATCTCAAATAAGTTCTTTATTATTTCTGACGTTTCTTGTACTCCAACCTCAGTTGGTCCGGAAAAATCTTTTGATCCTTATGGAAAATGGGATCGATTGGCATCATAAAAAAGTTTTGTGAAAACAGCCTGTCTCCTTCTCGCTGACTGTACTTTTTTTCAAAATCTGTGAATGTCGATTCAAATTATACCAAAAGTTAGGGGTGGTCTTCTAAGAACGTTTTCCTGTAGCTACAAAGGTTAAGGTAGTTGCCCTTCAAGCCCCATCTCAAATTACCACCCTGTATAGGTATACTACTGTCTAACGGCATCTATATTCTAGTTGCAGCAAGTGCGCCTGCCGAACGTGATCTCCTTCGTTTTACTCCCCTGATCGGGCAGTTTTATTGTTCCTACTACACTTGGGAGCAAAGAAATCGAGCCACTCCTTTTTTCACGTTTCCAGGGTGGTTACCATGATCTGTTATAGCAGGAATGTTTTAATACTATTCCGAATGTGGCAAAGTGACAACGCTAGACAGCTCTCTAGCGCCATCTCTTACCCACTCTCGTAATAATATTAAAACATTCCTACTCTAAGAGATCATGGTAACCCCCCTGATTATTAGTTTTGGTTTCATGAATTATAATTCAAAATACAAAAATCTACCCTCATTGTAAAGGTTATCAAATAACCTTTTAGGCGATATATGTTTAGAATTGATCTGTTCCATAATGCCAAAAATAATAACAATTATACCTACGTGAAAAATAGAAGTGGCTCGATTTATTTGCTCCCAAGTATAGTTCGAATCCTTTTGATTAATAATTGTTGGTTATTTACAGAAACACAAAGACTGCAGTAAAACAGGTGTCGTCCAACTCGTCCGGTTCATCTGGCTCGTCCGGTTGCAATGGATCCAGTGAGTTTTTTTGTTATTGTATAATGTTTTATTTATAACTAGCGACCCGCCCCGGCGTTGCTCGGATACGTTTTATACTTAGCTTAAAACCTTCCGGGTGAAATTATCTAAATTAAGATGAAAACCGCATCAAAATCCATTGCGTAGTTTAAAAGATCTAAGCGTATAGACGGCGGGAAGGTAGGTAGGTGATAATTGGAAGCAAGTAGTAGCAATGAAAGGATAGTTTAGAAGTAAATTGTATAACTAAAACATTATCCCCCTTATTATAAAAGATGGTCTAAGAAAAACCTAGGTTTTACAATAGCCCCGTCTCTTTTTGTTATATGACATAAGAAAGTGATGGGTATATTTTAAACCTGGGTTTACCTTAGTCTTGGTTTAAACCATCTTTTGTAATAAGGGGGCCAGAGCCGGAACTCAGATCTTGTAGGCCACAGAAATATGTACTAGTTACCTACGTGTGAAACTTGAATCTGGGACACGTAGCGGAGCAGCAAGCGCTCAGCCACTGCGCTAATCCTGGTTTTAAAAAAAATAGTAATTGTAATTTTTTCGTATCTATTTAGTTTATTTAAAGTTGTTCTTATTCATACATTTTATTAGTTATATTTGCTTGCAGGTGTAGACGTGACGATATCCGGCAACGCGAACGGCTGGGCCTCCAGAAACACAACGTTCAACGGACTCACAGACGACATTGATGATGCTGAGGTAATTTTTTTTTTTACCATAAATACAACGTGTAACATAATAAACGCAAACCTTGAAAGCAGTTTGTTTAGAACTTATCATTTGTGATATTTGTTTTTTTAAAACGTGCTTTTTCGTATCAGTCTTTTAGTTAAGACAATTTAGCCTTATGTCGAGTTCATAAGACTACATTTTAAATGCAGTTGACAATGAAAAGTAATACTGTTTTGTAAACGATATTTAAACACATAAAAAAAGAATCATGGCAGGATTTGTATCAAAAATTAAAAAATTTAGAGAAGTTGGATTAGTTTTATCATTGATCCTTGCTCTCTAAAGAATATCTTTCAGCATTTAAAATAATTTTAGAACCTCGGAATAAAATATAATATTCCAAACAAAATCATTTGAAATTGATTTAATTTCTGAACATGTCATACTAATCACCTGTCATGTTGCTGCGTTCAGAAATTAGCCCAATGATAAGTTAGGAATCATAAAATAAATTATATTTTTATTGCGGAGTTATAAAAATATTTTAAATACCTAAAGCTACTCTTTAGACACCAAAGATTAATTAAAACGACATTCCAACTTCTCTAAAATTCTGTATTTTTCTGTACAAATCAAAGTCAGAGACTCGCCATGATTCTTTCAGTGTGTGTATTATTGTTATAACTTAATATTCTAATTAACTCGTTTGAGTGCTTGCGTTATTCCTGTTACACGTTGTATAAGATATACAGACGAAAGGATAGTTCTTACATATTTTGACTTATAACTTTGTATGAGGACACTGTTTTCACCTAGCCGAGTTGGGAAAAAAATACTGCAGTCAATTCCTTTAAAATTTAGTAAAATATTCTTAAGTACTTATATTATCAATATTTATACCTGTCAACCAATACCATACCAATCTAATTAATTAATCTATTTTCTCAGAACGAGAAGTTTAGTCCATTATATACGCATAATGGACTAAACTTCTCGTGCTGAGAAAATACCTGTGCACAGCAATGGGACAGTAATGGGCTGATTAGCTTATTTAATAATGAATAATATAACTGAAATAGCCTTTTGTCTATAATCTAGGTTTTATTCTTTCGTCTGTATTTCATAAGCTAATATAAACAAACGTGGCCACGGTCAAGTAGTAAAGAGTAGAACCGCCTTTTCATATTTGGGACCTCTTCATAAATCGCTATAATTATACAAGGTTAGTCGGAAAGGGGGTACTAATCCGAAGCCCACGTATAGCATCGCTGATGACTGTTTGAAAGCAAGTGTTAAAATTTCAAAATACGATTTTTTTTTTTTTCCAAATAAAATGATTTTTATTTTAGTTTTTTCAAAAATTATTCATCCCTGCTTTAGTTACAAATTCAGAAAATGGTGCTTCTAATTCATGACCCCAAATATGACCTAAAATGTAAACACAGCTGGTCATTACTGGGGATAGATAGATTCTAGTTTTTTTTTTTTGAGATTTTTAGACAACTGTTTCTCTTAAACTATTGACTTTTGGGAAAAGTTGTAGAACAAAAGTTATTCATTATTATGTGTACTTTAACACCCTTTCGGATTAGTATCCCCTTTCCGACTAACCTTGTATAGTTCGAGAGAAAATATTGCCGTAATCACCACGCTTAATATACAGATTCGTGATCGCAGTATGTCAGACGGTTTTGGGTACGGTTATAGGTAATTTGCCGAAGCTTGGCCCTTCCGATGGTCTGCGGGATGCGGGAAGGAAGCGAGTAGTCGTTCACCTGTTGGCTAATTGGTAGAATCATATCCCGCGTCCAATCGGGAGGGCCAAGCTTCCGGCGGTTTACCTACAATAATATTATGTGTTTGGGTTGACACCTATGACAATGATTTAAGGTGTTTCGCGTTGTAAACTATACCACATTGGTTTTTAAAAAACAACGCAAACAAATTTGAATCTCCAAAAAACATTGTGCATATATTCTCGTTCCAAAAATCCTTCCAAATTAACCTATCTTGCATTTGATTTATAAAAAAAAAACTGACTGCGCCTAATGGCTCATTCATACACATCACAAGTATAATGCGTTTTAGTTCGCTAAATTTTAGCGAATCGAACCGTGTATACACACAGTTTAGTAGTTGTTTTAGTGAATCGAACCGTGAATATAATAGTTAGCGAGTCACACTATTATATTCACACAATTTTCGTTACTTGAAGACTCAACCTACTACAGATTGGGGAAGTAAAAAATAGCCCTTTATTTTAAAAATTCTTAATTTTATATTAAATGAAAGTGTTTTCTAAGTATAGCATGGTGTGCATTTTGTTTGGCCGTGTGGCATGTTGTGACGTCATGCGTTTGAGCTTGTATCTATGCGTTTTAGTTTTATGTCATTTTGTGTTATTTATTTCATTTATTTTAAGAGTTGGTGTTTATCTGTGACGTAAAATCGAACAATAAATTCTTTTTTCAACTTAGAATTGAATTTTCTAATGGAAATAATAAATTAAAGTGCAATTTATTCGACACCGAAACTATATAAAAACCGAAATATATAAAAATTTGGTTTGATACCAATTTATTTCCGTTTATATAAAACATATGCGGAAATATAGGTCATAACAGTTACACTAAGAGCCTAAACATACTTAGCGTATCGTACTGCGCAAGATACTCGACGAAAAACGTTTATGTATGGCTGTAGTCGCTGAAAATACGCAGAATAACGCAAAATGCGTGCGAAATTTCTACGCCCGTACGCGTATTACACTCGACTGTAATACGCGTGGTCAAGCCGCGCAGGAGAATTTTTATGTAGCGCAATTCAACCGCGAAACGCGACGAAACATGACTCGCGCAAGATACGCCCAGTGTGCCTACAACCGTATGCTCTAATTTTAAAATCTGTTCAGTGCATCTACCACGTTTTGTATCTACATCAACTTAAGAGCGGCCGACCCGTCGTACTTTTCATACAAACGCTCGTACGTGATTATGGCGTTGTAATAGAACTTTCTTTGAAACTTTTGAACTAATAGGTATCTTGTGCACTACATCTAGCTTTCTATGAAAACAAAAAATCAAAATTTGGAAAAACAAATTCAGCATAAGGCTCCAAAAATCTGCTTTTTTGCACAAACATTACCTGAACTTTGGCCGTTCATAATCTATACATTATAAAAGGAGAAGCTGACTGACTGACTGACTGATCTATCAACGCACAGCCGAAACCGCTGGGGTTAGAAGGTTAAAATTTTGACAGTAGGTTCCTTTTGTAACGTAGGCATCTACTAAGAAGGGATTTTTCGAAATTCAACCCTTAAAGGAGTTAAATAGGGGATGAAAGTTTGTATGGAAAATCGTCACATAACGGGTTCAAAATTTCACGCAAGCGAAGCTGCGGACGAAAGCTAGTGTACTCATAAATTGTAAAAGTAAAGTAAATATTTTCATTGAAACCTCGCAAATGTAATGGAGATTCTAAATGACAAACATTTATTTTACAAACTTGTAAGGCTTACTGAAAAACACGTATTTCCTGGAATGAGTTTTATGAAATTTCCGCACACTATTTTTCGTTCGTACCGCCCGCGACGAAAGATACCTACCGAATGCCAACCGAGCGCTCAGGCGCTATCTCTCTCTTTTCGCTTTGTCTCTTTTTCTAACATTGCGCTGGATGAAACAACAAGCTTTTCAATCATTCTCGCGTTGACGATAGACGGACCGGGAGGGCCCCTCTTAAGGATACAGGATAGAAAATGCACTTAGTTCGTGCATTAATAAAGTGTACAAATATTTAAAAAAAAAAGTGACCCTTTCTTGCTTTGCCCATCTTATTAGCCTACCTTTATCGCCTTAACATAAAAAAAAAAACTTATTATGCCGTTAAGTCAGTCACAGATAACCACCACCTCATGCATGCCGTCCACATAAAAACATAATCATTGTTTGTTTTGCAGAGACAGCGACGGAAATCACCGCATGCTTAGCTTGCACGGGTAGTTATGTTTGCTTGACCATTGACGACGTCATCGACGGATACATTGTCGCGATTATTTGTAATTTGAATTATAAGCGTCGGATAGTGGGCGGGGATAGACAGGAGAAGGGTAGTTGAATAAAATCTTCTAAATTACAATACGGCCGACGTATCGTGGCGAGTCTGAAATTAGTTGTTTGGCTGCGCAATGAATCTTTTAGAAACGAAATTGTCTACTGCGCAGCTAATCAGCTAACTTCAGACTCGCCAAGATACGTCGGCCTTAGTGTAAATAGTTTCTAATTGCTAAATTCTCTTACCGGTACCGTAAGATCTGTGCTTGACCTCGAAACTAGTTGAACCCCAATATAGAAAGAAATACAAATTATTCAAGGTGCAAATCGACAAAATAAATATTATAATGCCAAAAGGTGTAACAATAACCTAAATAAAAATACTAGGACCGTTACACCTTAAACTATTAGTAGACAAAAAGTACCGGAATGCGACTAAGCATAATGCTGTGTTGTGGCAGCATTGGGACTAATTTTCCCAATATGCAACAACAACAGCGCTGATTTTCGGTGATGACCTATAATTATACAGGGTGTAAACGAATTCGTGTAATTCCTTCAAACCGCGTGATCTACTAGTGACACAGACTAACCCTAAACGGGCAATAACACATCGGTAGTAGGGACAACTGTCAACTCGTGTTGTCATTCATTCTTAGTTCGTTCCCCGAAATAATCGTATGTCCGTAGGTGATAGGGTGTAGGAAACGCTCGTAACTAAGGCCGAAACCACGGACTTCGTGCTTAGGGAGTAGACCCCCAGAACCGTAACAATTTATGTCATGTTAATGAACATTTTACTTGTCAAATTCACGACTAATAATAATATCATCTATTTGATGTTTGATTAACGCCTGAAACTAATAACCGATTTCTATCCAAATTCTCTTGATGGATGTAGGTTTTTCGATATTACTTCTATTGAGTTTCTGTCTTTCTACTCCCTGCCTACTTCATGACGCGCGCTTTAGTTTGTGTAGCATGATTGTTTGTTGATGTTCTAAGTTGAGTGAGAAATGTCAGTTAGATGTTTGTCGCCTGTGATTGTAGAACGGAGTTGTGATGGCGGAAAAGCGTATCATTGACTATTATTTGCCAACAAACTATTTGTCGTATTGCCCGGATATAACTCGAAAACTCTTGAACTGATTACATAAGTCATGAAATAAAAATTAAAGACTTATTTTGAAATTTTTGTTATGGCTACAAAAACACACTACGCAAATATTTCGTGTTGTACTATCACTTCGCCATAAAGTAACTAATTTAACGAGAATCTATTGTCATTAACTATTCATAAAAGATCCAAATATCAGCTGCTATAAAGTTTATTTGCAACAAAGCTGAGCCGCCTGAATCAAAACGATTCGATTAGTTAATTCTCGAACGATTCGATTTGCTATCTCTTTTTCTCTCGTTACGAGAATCCTAGACAGAGCGAGATAACAAACCGAACCGTTCGACAACTGCTTATCGAAAATGTTCTCAATCGGGGGTCCGGCTCGTGGCTTTATTCGCATTTTATCTCGTTCAAAAAGTATCCCTGTGGCAAATTTCATCAAAATTGTATATAAGTTTAGTCGTAAACAGACAGACAAACTCTTGCGCATTTACAATATTAGTGTTGATCTGGGATTTGGATAACTGACATCATTTGTCTTATTAACAGCGTTTCCACCATCACAACTCTATCCTAAGCTTGCTATCAATGTACGGTTGTAAAGCCGGATCTGCTGCGACCGTATTTTTGTTAGATAACCCCTAACATGTTTTTCTAACAAAAAAGGGGCGTGGCCTAACTGTTTACTGTGTTGTAATTGGTCAGTGTTCACTAAACATGTTTTGTTAGAATTTCATCGCAGCAGACCCGGCTTAACAGTTCCATTGTTTGTTTTCTGAAAATTATGTTTGTTTGTCCTACTATTAAGTGACTTTTTGCGTGTATACTTAATACACTTTTTTAGACACTGAGACAGTTATACGGAATTGTCAGTGAGAGAGATTATGTTAGGGAAAAATTTGTCCGGAAACAATTTATATCATACACGTTATTAATTCGCTGGAGTTGCACAAAATTTACAGGAGTTAATGATGTCAATAAAAAAACGGGAGCTTTAATAATATGGATATAAACAAGGCTTACATTTGTTTTACAAAATTTTTGTTCAAGTAGAGTCTTAGATTACCGAATTAGAAGAAACTTTCTATTGACTACAAACGTTCGTCACGTATTTGAACGTTTGTGCAAGCGCATAAGTGTATCTTTAAAAAGTCACGTTGACATGATTTTTTTGTTAATTAGAAAAATCTTATGAAATATCGCCTGCCATGCCGAGTAAGGTGGATTCCTCATTTGTTACAAATACAAATTAATTTATTGTACTTTTAAAGTTTTGGTAAATACTTAAAGTTGATCAAAACGCATAAAAGTCACTTATATTTTGGTGCAATCGTACTGATTATCATTAATTGGCATTTACGTGCTGCTTGCAAAAGTGGTATACACGCGTTTAGTTAATATTCTCAATTTTATTAATTTTACAAGATTTACAAGACAGTAAATCAACTATTATGTTGCTATTGGTTTTCGATACACCCCTTGACGGAATTAATCGATTATTATTCTATTTTTCGGGACTGTTAAATGCCGTTTTGAATATTGGAGACTTTAAAATAAATAAAGTTTACATTAAATATAAGTAAAAACTCTATATCCGTTGCTTATCCCAGTTTTTAGTCATCATCTTTATTTGAATATTTATATTAGTTTTTTACAACTATATCACTTCTGCAGCCAATAAAAACAAATATTTATTTTTATTATTTAAGTAGCTCTACATCATTGTATAATATGGAAATATTTTCCTAAACAAACGATAAAAGTTATTGTTTAAAAAAAACTCCCACTTTGTTTTTTTTTGGGAAAATAGTGCACTTAATGCAATAGTATTAATTTAATTAATTAATTTATGATTATACCCGTGACTTTGTCAGTTGTTTTAATTTTTATATTATTCAATTCGGATAATTTGTAAATAAAAATATTGTAAGCGTCTTTTGACATACATTTTTGATATAATTCTGTAATGATTTTTTATTTGACGGAAATATTTTCCAAAATGAACGAGGTTTAAAAAGACTGCTTCAGTCCGCGTAGAAAGAAGTAGAAGTCACGTCACAGCCTTTTACGGCGTCTGCCAGAAATTGCAAAGAAAGAAAGACATGTTAAATACAAATTGTATTTACAAGTTTTGAAATTCCCCTTGATGTTAAGATATTCAAGGCCAAGTACCTCGTATCTGAAAATAAATTTCTGATCAGTACCTATTTTGAAAAGCGAACTCGATATGTTCGTTAGGATCAAGAATTTAAAATTGTGTCTCTTTTGCATTGACGATTCTACGTCAATGCTTTTTTGTTATGAATTTTGTGGTACTATAATGCCGTTTTTTAAATGGCGGTTAATATGAAGTGAACTAAAAGTTATTAAATAAAATAATACCGAAATCCGGACATTTTGTTATGTTTACGCTTAGCTCGTATTATTTGACTTTAAGAAATAATTTAATTATTATATTATAGTAGTTTACGTATTATTTTGACGATGTATGATTTATTTATTTTTAAGTGTATTTTTTATGTTGAAAATATACGCTTGGTTATATGTGCTTTCTGTGTTTTTGTTTTCTTTGCCTGTCGTTTTCTTTTTAGGCTCACTCCTGTGTTGCTCTATGCATTGATCGCACGTTAGATTTTTTTACTATTACCCAATTTACTTTTGCATGGTTTGAAAACATGAAGAAGATATTAAACTTACATTGAATATCCATTGACTAGCTTTTAAGATGGATCCAGACTTTGCGAGGCATGCGCCACGAACGGCGCACAACGAATGCCTCGGAGTGAGGCGTGCGTGTCGAAAAAATATACCAACGTATGCTCGGGTCGCGCCATCGCGTGCGAAGCAAATGCTTCGTTTGTCTGTCTTCATGTTTGTGGCGAGGCATGCGCTGCGCACAGGCTCGTCCTCGCACGTGCGTAGCACATGCCTCGCCACGAATATGAAGGTACACACATTGCGAGGCATGCGTTGAGCGCCGTTCGCGGCGCATGCCTCGCAATGTCTGGATCCACATTTAGAGCAACGCAGTCGAGGCTGGCCAAACAGAACATTTCATTTCTGTCATCGCAGTTAGACCCCAAGAACTGTCTGGGGGCCTGATTTTGTTTTTATGTGTGAATATCGTAGCTAGACAGACTGAGACGTCGACCGCGTTATTCTAAGGACCAGCTTCACATTATAATATGATTCCAGCCTTTCCCCATGTCTAGTAACGTAGGCTTATTTACGAGCAACATGTGACGTTCAACATGTTCGGCAACATTGCCAGAAGCCGCGGAACATACTCTGAAGGCGAGATTCACAGACTACAATTAGACTTTAATTTTCTAAGTAACCGTTTCATACGAATATGAACCTTATTCTCATACAAATAATGTTCATATTCGCTTACTTAGCAAAGTAAACTCTTAAGTGCGGTCTGTGAATCTTGCTATGAAGGAATTATTACGCATCAGTTTGTTGCACGTTATCGCTTATGCTGCTACATGTTGAGCAACATGTTTCGCATCAATTGTTGCGTAGCGAATACGAGACTAGTCATCCTTGAAGCGACTGAATATTATTATTCAACCCAGGACATCTGAAAAAAAAACTCTGCTAATAAATTCGGCTGGTGATAATTCTAATTACTACACGTACTACTCCATAAAATCTTTAAAGCTCTTAGGCCCTTATTCACAAATAACACTAAAGCAATTCTACATAGGTTTTATGTTGCGAAAATAAAGGCAACCAATCACAGACCTGTATTCAAAGCCGTGCGTTCGAGCATACTGAGACCTCAGTCAGGTTGTGAATGTCGGTGTTAAACACAAGACAACACTGAGGTATTTGGACATCAATGGTTTAATTGACCGTTAAGATACCTTTAGAAGTTATGAAGTTTTTTTAAGCCGGGTTACACTATCAGTTATAAATTCCAAATTATTATTCTAACATTAACACTTTGCCCTCCAGGAGGGCTGTGGTCGCATTCGCCATGCCGGGTGCCTTCGTGGAGGGCTTATTTTAATGTAGGTTTTTCTTGGAAAATGCAGTCATGAAAGAGACAAACCACCTATTTTACGACGTAGTAGCGTATTTTTATGGTTTTTAACCTAATGCCCTCCTCGAGGGTTCACTCTTAGCGCAAACGTAATGCCGAGGCCCCCCTGGAAGGTCCACTAGCAATTTGTATGGCGGCATGGCATATGAGCGCTATGAAAAGTGTGGTGGTCACGAATGTGTTAATGATTGTCGAGAAACTATTCCTCTTTCTTCTGTAGATAGTTCAATCCACAAAGACGCGCCCCACTCTTTGTCTAAATCCACAAAGACGCGCCCCACTCTTTGTCTAAATCCACAAAGACGCGCCCCACTCTTTGTCTAAATCCACAAAGACGCGCCCCACTCTTTGTCTAAATCCACAAAGACGCGCCCCACTCTTTGTCTAAATCGCTACATTGCAAAAGTATGCATTATAAATTGGTATTGTGTTAGTTCCATCGCCACACAATAGTTAGATGTGTGTATACGCACACTAATCTATACATATAAAAGGAGAAGCTGACTGACTGACTGACTGATCTATCAACGCACAGCCTAAACCGCTGGTGTTAGAAACTTGAAATTTTGACAGTAGGTTCCTTTTGTAACGTAGGCATCCACTAAGAAGGGATTTTTCGAAATTCAACCCCTAAGGGAGTTAAATAGGCGATGAAAGTTTGTATGGAAAATCGTCACTTAACGGGTTCAAAATTTCACGCAAGCGAAGCTGCGGGCGAAAGCTAGTATAAGATAATCATGGACGTACAAAAAAGATCGGACAGATTTTCGCTAACAAAAAACTGTGTCACTCAGAGTCAGTCAGTTTGCTGTACGTACAGGCTGGCACGCACACATTCACAAAAAAAGTCAGTCATTACACGCGTAAACGTCAACAGAGTCGGGACAAAAAGCGGCAAAAAAAATTAAAATATAGCATGTCTTGTGTGGTGAAATGGTGTAAAAACCGTAGTGATCGGAAGAAAAAAAATCCAGGAATCACGTTTCATAGGTCAATGAATAATTCAATCACTTAATTCCCAATTGTATACAATAAAATCAATGTATTCACCAGAAGAAAAGAATCTGTCACAAGGCCAGTGTTGTCAATATTCACGTGTGCAAATTACCCTAAATATGGGAAATTTATAGTTTTTTGTTCAATTCAATTTATTTATTACTAGGTATTTTATTTATATATTTTTTTACTAGATTTCCTAAAGAAAATGAAGTATGGAGAAATGATTGGATTAAAAAAATGAGAAATTGTTACGGTGAAAACGATTGAATTCCAAACAAATACAGTGTCATTTGCAGTCTACATTTTGAAGCTAACGAGATATATAATACAACTAAAGGAGGACTCCGGTGTGTTGTTACATATGCAGTACCTCAAAATGTAAATTAACAATCTAAGCTAACATGGCATTTATTTTGCAGATATTTTCATAGGGAGATTTGGTTCTTACCATTAACCTTTTCAAATGGCACGGTATAATTCTGCCGACATTTCCAAGAAATTTGTCTGCCAACCTGTATTTGTCTTAAAATAAAATGATAAAAAATGGGTAAATTTGGCTAACATGACAACCCTAAATTCATTCACACTTAGATAGCCGCCGCCATTACGGGACACAGTTTTGTCTTAGCGGGAGTTCCGTCCGATCTTTTTTGTACGTCCATGAAGATAATAATAAGAGATGTGTGCATACGCACCGCTCGGCTACCGAACACAAAAAGGAGTGGGGCGCGTCTTCATGGATTAAATGCACTGTATGCAACAATACTCAGGTCAGTATTGACGTTCATATAGGCTGGCTATTAAAGTTTTGTATAACGGCTAAACTATTCATATTGCTTTAAAGACACAGTGACACATTTTGAGAAAACTTCAACACCTAATCCCAGCGCAAACGAGGGATAGTCCTCAGTGTACTTTTTTGTCTGTGAATGAAAAACACTTGGAATGTACGCAGTATCCTACGTGAGCGATCTAGAAGCGACACGCGAAGCGGCGCGGCGCGTCGCGAAAACAACAAACAGTCGATACTGATTGAAGTGGCCTACGTGACCAAACGCACGTGGAGTGCGGTGCGGCGCGGCGCGAAGCAAAGCGAACGCGATCAGTTGGCTTGATATTTTCGCGCGAACTGGATGCGGTGCCGTACAGTGCCACTGAATGACGGCGGCGCGCGGCGGCGGCGCGGCGGGCGGTTGGCGAGCTCGTAGGACAAAGCCGCCGCTCCGCATCGCATCGGTTTGAATTCGCGTGTCACCGCATCGGATCGCTTCGCAATTCGCGTCGCTTTGAATCGCCTACGTAAGACGCCGCGTTACCTTGTCGTGGGCGTGGTACAGTTTGATACAGTTCTAGTGTTTTATTTTCTCGCCTAAAAAAGTACGCCCTGGTCTGCGCTCGGCTTAATTCTTCTATTACTTTTGTTTTCTAAAATCGTAGGTATCATAAATTCTTATTATTCTTTAAAAAATCCAATGTGTTTCACGATCAAAGGTTTGTTTACTTTTTGTACAAAGTTAAAATTGTTGAACTCCTATAACATCCACTGTTAAACATAGTTTCCTAATCACTATCTTGCGGTTTTCCGTAAAGAATTGTCTGCCCTTACTAGCAAGTAAGGTACCTACAACTGGCGAGGCGTAAGCTGAGCTTTGCATTTGTGTGAGTGCACATAGAATCGATTGCCAAAAAGCAGTATAAACCGGTTTAAACCAAGCAAAGGACGCGACACGAATGCAAAGCTCAGCGCAAGGCCGAGCGGACGATACTATTGAACCCCGGGCAGCAGCAGCGCCTTCCTGTTTGCTGAACAACATAATTATGTGATCGACAATCCGTCCACCAAGCGAGATGGTTATGGCAGTATACTCTACGATCTTTCATTGGGACAGCCATATTCGATATCAACCTTTTTTTTTCTTCGTGGGAAAATCCTCGTGGATACGCCGTTGCATTCTTATGCCGGACTCCTACCGGCTAAAAACCCACGGTGTTCCTTCTCCTGACCCTTGGCCGGGGTCGCGGGATTCGCAGCTGCATGCACCGCAAGGCCTCGGTCCGCCACCCCCTGGCGGACCTCTTCTACTGTGGGGCCTTGCCCCACGTCCTCCTGAGAGGCGCGCACGGAACACTGCGCGCCGCCTTCTCGTGCCTGTTACTGGTCGGGTGACGGGTCCCCTAACCCGCCGCCCGCAGGCCACGCACTACGGTGGCCGGAGATTGTTGCGCGCCTTCCGGCGCCCGGTGCGTCTGGCGCGATGAGGGAGAGTGGCCGTCGCCTTTTTTCGATATCAACCTGGAAAGAATTACATTACCATTAAAAGAGACCACGAGTGACGATGCTCAAGTACGTCCGGTGCACCTCGGCAGTTAGCCTCGCTACCAACCTCGTTGACTGACTAATCTTTTGACCACGGCATAACCTATATTCATATAGCTGATACGAGCGAAGTATATCAACTAATAATCTATAAATCATACTTTAAATACAACATCCTCACGTCAGCAGTTTTGGCACATAACGGCCCATTAAAGTGAACGTTACTCCAACAGGATTGGGCCGAATTCAACGCAGCAACGTCTACAATAGCAGCACTCCGTCCTATGGTCCGTTCTCCGGGCGCGTCACCGCGTCACAGTCCGCGCGCCCCGCGCCGTGCTCCGCAACACAACGAGAACGCGTACGGAGAGCTAAGGGCCCCTCCTCTGCCGCCACGGAAGAGCCTGTCGCCTGCTGAACCTGTCATCGTTGCAGCCTCCAGTGTGCAGGACATTGCCGCCGCTAGTAGTGCACCAGGTAACAACTAGGATTGGTTGAGATATCTCCCAACTTGAATCTAATTGGATTATAAAACTCCGGAACCCCGTGAAGGTATTAGAACACTGCTTACGATTGCAGGAGAGACGGTAAACATTAAAATAAAAGTGTTTTGATCAAAATTGACTAAAACCAAGTACTTTTTGAACGTCGATCAATACCCCACTTACTACATTCGAGTGTTTAAGCCGAGTGGTAGTTGCGCAACAAACCGCAGCAACACATTATGTGTTATATTACCGCAGCATTTACGACCAAAATCAACAATCGATCTCAGTCCACAATCTCTATATACGTTTTTGACATTACTTCTATTGAATTTCTTTCAAAAACCTACATCAATCCAGAAATTTTGTATTGAGATTGTATATTCGATATAGAATATTGTTGATAGTAAATCACTACATAGTATAAAACAAAGTCGCGTCCCGCTGTCTGTCCCTATGTATGCTTAGATTTCTAAAACTACGCAACGGATTTTGATGCGGTTTTTTTTAATAGATAGAGTGATTCAAGAGGAAGATTTTAAGCTATAAAACTTACACGTGCGAAGCCGGGGCGGGTCGCTAGTAAGGTATAAGAGCCATCCTGCAAGTCAATATCAATAGTCAATATGTTGTAACAATAAAACGCATGAAAAGAGCCTCCACGAGTGACGATACATAAGTATGTCCGGCGCACCCTGGGCAGTCAGCCCCGCTACCAACCTTGATGACTGGCTAATCTTTTTACCACGGCATGAGCTATTCTCGTAGGTATAGCTCGTGCCGACACGATAGAAGAAGAACAATAAAACGCAACCAAGACACGAAGAGAAATTAATGAGAGTCTCCCTGTCACTAACTTGCAGAACCTGATGTACTTACAAACATTTCTTATGCTGATTGCAGGCGAAATCAAATAGAGACTTGTATCTTTCTCTTGTAAAAAAACATTAATTAACAATATTTCAGTAGCGGAGCCCAGAAGACGATCCTCACTAGAGCCGGAGCCGGACTCGCGGCACCGCCTCACCTCCATCATCACAGGGTCCACAGAGACCATCACAGGGGTCATTGACACCAGGCATGAGGTAGGTTTGGTTACATAGATCATTGATAATACAGGATTACTCCAAATAAACTGCCGTAACTTCAGACGGTTACTAGCTATCATTAATAGAACAGGTTCAAATAAAAAAACAAAGAAACCCCGTAAAGTTTTGCCAGTTAACGACGGACGGAATTATTTGTTAGAAGCTAAAAAAATATTTACGAAATTACAGTACGGTTGACATATCTTGGTGAGTCTGAAGTTAGTTGTGTGACTGCGCAACGAATCTTTTAGAAACGAAATTGGCTACTGCGCAGCTAATCAGCTAACTTCAGACTCGCCAAGATACATCGGCCTTATTGCACTTTATATTACATAAAATTTTATGACTGTGACTATGCATTCACTTTTTGTAGTTGGAATTGTAGTATCAATTCTGACATAGAGCATTAATTTATCTGTATGGCAAATATTTGTTTAGAGTGTGGATGTATCATTTTGTGTTTTTGTATCTAAAAGCGCTGAGAATCTAGTACTTATAACAACCCTGTTTCTTTACAACAACCCTATAATATTAATTAATTCTCTACTTCCAGGTGCCCCCCGACCCCAGAGCCTTCGAGAAGCCCCGTCGCGCGTGCACCCCCCAGTCCAACAGCAGGCCCCTCCCCGCCCCCCCTCCCGAACGACCCGCCGACACCCCCACACCTACCGAACCGAAACCAGAACCCCGACACATACCCGACAACCGATACAACTCCGACAGACAGGACAGACCTGATCCGATACCGAATAGGCAAGATAGAATGCAAGACAACCGCACAGACAGACACGTTCCCAACCCGCCAGACAACAGACACCATGTGCCAGACAACAGGCAAAATGACAGACACGTGCCAGAAAGACTAGAGCGACACGTGCCAGAAAATAGGCAAGAAAGACACGTTCAAGACAGGCCAGAAAGAGCAGAAAGTCGACAGCAAGACCGTCATATCCCTACCCCAGATTTAAGACAAGAAAGACACCCGGAACCCAGGCACGAAATAAGAGTGATGGATAACCGACAAGACCGATACATCCCCCCTCTAGAAAGCCGAGAGAAATCTGAAAGGCACCTTCCCCTATCTGACAGCCGGCATACAGACTTTCGGCTTCCCCCCGAAAGGCCACCAGAGAAGCCGGATAGAATAATAGAATCTAGATGTAGTTTTGATCGTGAGACTAGATTAGAGAATAGAGCGCCTCCTAGACAAAGGTCTTTGCCAGCGACGACGAGCGGCAGTGTGGACCAACCTACTAAGTCTACAACGATGCCCAAGTTCCCCTCTGAAGATATAAAAGACCCACCGTATGAAAATGTGGCTGTGGAGAAGAATGAGTTAGCTGTTGCTCGTAAGTATTGAAATCATTAATTTACATTCATACAATACGGCCGACGTATCTTGGCGAGTCTGAAGTTAGGTGATTAGCTGCGCAGTAGACAATTTCGTTTCTAAAAAAATCATTGCGCAGCGAAACAACTAGAACATCTTTAGACTTTTTCGAACTATGTTATTTTTATTATTTGATTTGATCGAGTTGGACCTTAGTCGCTCCTGATGGTAACCGCAGATAGGGTCTAAAATGGAGCACACGAATCCAATCCGAATAACGGAGATAAAAGAAGACGCTGACTGACTGACTGACTGATCTATCAACGCACAGCCTAAACCACTTGGGTTAGAAACCTAAAATTTTGATAGTAGATTCTCAGATCTCAGAAGGGATTTCTCGAAATTCAACCCCTAAGGGGTTGAAATAGGGGATTTAAGTTTGTATGTAAGTCCGTCATTTTTGAAGTAAGAAGCATGAAATTAAATATTAAGATTTCTGGTTAGAAATAAAGCTACACGTGTTTGAGCGTTTTTGGAAATTCTACCCGTAAGAGGTGAAATAGGACATGAAAGTTTTTTTAACCGACTTCAAAAAGGAGGAGGTTCTCAATTCGGTTGTATTTTTTTTTTTTTTTTTTTTTTTTTTATTTTTTTTTTTATGTTTGTTACCTCATATCTCCGTCATTTATGAACCGATTTAAAAAATTCTTTCTTTGTTCGAAAGGGTATACTTCCCGATTGGTCCCATATAAATTTTGTTACGATTAGACTATGAACTTCAGAGATATGGAACGGAACTCCTCATCGGATCAAAGCAAAATTCTCAAATTACTAATATTGCTTTGTTTATATTTGTTGTTGGGAACTGACTACTGGAAAAGAGGAGGGGGTGCATGTCCCCCCCCTCCCCCTTTGGAATGTTTTCATTATATCGTGTAATGTATCATTTGAAAGGGCTTTTCATGCCCGACTACGTCAAAGCCAAAAAGAAGGGTTATGAAGAGGAGGGGGTTAAATTTATGGCACTAAAACGTATTTAATAAAAAATAAACTTTAAAAAAAGTAAAAACCGACTTCAAAGAAAAACTAAAAGGAGTGAAATAATTACCATAATATAAAATTAACAGTTTCAGAAGTCGGTGCAACTCTACACTGAAACAAATAGAAGCCACCGACTTCTGAAACTGTTAATTTTATATTATGGTAATTATTTCACTCCTTTTAGTTTTTCTTTGAAGTCGGTTTTTACTTTTTTTATTTATTTTATAATTACTTCTAAACAAGGGGCTTAACGAGGACTCAAAATTTCACGCAAGCGGAGCTGCGGGCAAAAGCTAGTAACGGAGATAAAGAGGGATTCCCCTATACCCCTCTGACGCTCACATACACACAACGGAATGCAGTAAACTGCTTGGCGCCGGTCCATGTTCTTGTGGTAGCTAGCCAGGCGAACCGTATAGATCCTACCACCAAACGTGCTGGGATTTGTTGAATGTTACACAATACGCGTCTATTCTCAGCGCGCGGTGAGGAAGTTTTATATTCTAGCCCGTCCCCACACGGGATGTGTTGGGGTCAGCTTCCAGTAGAAGCAAATGCGGCTGTAAATAAGTATTTTATTTATACTGCTCAAATTACCGTGTGGTTCGGCGAATAGGCCACCCCATCTACCCGTCTCAAGGATTATATTGATATCATTATTTGGGTTGCGTGAAAAGAGCCACCACTCTTGACTATATGCAAGTACGTCCAAGGCACCATAATAACTATGGACCCCTCCAGAAACATGTTTTAGCATTGGACATGAATTATTAACTTTGTCTGATTATTTTTTCTTAACTTCAACCTAATCTCACTTTATTTAAAAAAGACTAAAATTACTTAGGTCCGTATTACAGAATGTTCCTCATGTCCAGTTTGAACTGTAATCACTTGATCATTGTTAATGTATAGAATCAGTACTTGCGCATCGGCCTTATTCCAGAACGGTAATTGAACTATACTCAGCTGAATTGAGACTCGTATCGAGCCTCAAGCAGAGTTACGATCTGTCAAAAGTCAAACTGTTTGACATAAATTGACAAGGTGCTCTGTGCTCAAGCGCGGCCTCGACCACGCTTGTGTGATTAAAGTTCAAATCACTACTTGGGTTCGAAAAATCAAACTCAGTTGAACTATGATCGATAAACCTATGCTTGAAGCACATTCTAAAATTTAAACTCGACTCGAAACTGGTTTTAAACAGAGATCAACGCTTGAGTTACCTTCTGTAATATCCGTATTACAGAAGGTAACTAGGTAAGGTCCGCCTTAGTTCTCTTTTGAACGTCAATGTTACACAAAAACGCGCGCCCTTCACCGCTTTCTAGAGTTTATGCTGTGAAGAAGAAACGGCGAAACAAACTCCTCAAACTTACATTTTTTTCTTTATTTTTCAGCTAAGAAAATCAACCCCCTAACACACGACAAGCACGGCAGAAAGTACGGCGACAACGTATCGTACGAAAACATAAATTTAGATTACATTGCGCGTTTAGTAGGGGAAGGGTACCCTAAAGACATAGTCGTACGCGCATTGGGCATCACACGAAACGATCTGGAGATGGCTTGCGATATTCTACACGAGTTTGGATCTAAAGTACCTAATAAGTGTTAATGGTAGGTAGTTTGTTCTTAAAATAATTATATTTGGTGAGGTTAGTGGTTGTTTTTGAAGAAGAAAACGGTTGAATTAGTAAAGGCCGTTCAAAAAATAAGATTACTACGTCAAACTGTAATTTTTTTAATATGTCAAGATTTGTACTAATTGATATTTACCTAAAACTAAATAATGATTTATCTTAACATAAAATTTCTTACACAATGTAAAATTATATTTCGAACTGTATACCTACATATTCTTGAATGATTTGGTTGAAATTAAGATATTAATACATTACAATCGTTTGATTAAATTAACGATGAAATGAATGAATTTTGGAGGGCAAAATATGTAATATCTAAATATTCCTATTAAAAAATCTGAAATCATGATTTTTGTATATGATGCTACTGTTCACCCAAAAATGAGTTCTGACATATCTATCATTTCGTAAATTGTAACCGTAAGAGCGGTTACGCACTGCATCCGATCCGAATCCGTAAAAATACGTTCCGAAGTAGTCATAGAACTATTTGTACGGTAGTTTACGCACTAGATCCGATTTCGTACCGTCATCAGTGAGTCTTCAATTCGGAAGAAATATTGACGGACCGAAATAGCCGTAGTACTGTTTGTGTGAACGCTTTCGCATTACCTCCGATTCAAATCGGACATATGCCAAAGATGGCCCCTGAATTGCTTGGATTTGGATCAGAGATCGGATTAGTGCGTAAGCAATATCCGAATTCGGTCCGTGATTTTTTAACTCTAGATCCATATTTTCACGAATTCGGATCGGATGCAGTGCGAAAAGCAATATCCGAATTCGGTCCGAGTTTTTTATATCCGTATTTTGACGGATCCGGATCGGATGCAGTGCGTACCTAACCGCTCTAAGAAGACAGTTATGGAAAAACGTAAACGACATAATCAAATACCGTAAAATAGCTATAATAACCAAGTTTTTTTTATCTTTTAAATTCTTTCTATGGTAACGTTTTGTAGACAAAAGTCAGGACTCACTTCATGTTGAAAAGGTTCATGTTCTTTATATAGAAAAAAAATATTCATTAAATTATCAAAAACAAAATAAAACAACCACTCACTTCACCAAATACTAAGTAAACAGGTTTAGAATTCGTACCTTATGAACTAAATATAAGTCTGATTTTAACGTGTACATAATTCAGTGTCATCGTTTGTTAGAACAATACATAGGAAATTGACCTCAATTACACATAAAATAACCACTATTTTACTTTGAAACAACAGCGGGGATATTCCTATAGTCAGTAATTAATAACTACGGGTCTTTCATATTTGAGCAGAATTTTTAGCACCATTTATAGTTTTTTTCTGTGTTAATTGGCTAACGACATACAATCGATGAACTACCAAAAAAATTCAAGGTTAATCGGAAAGGGGGTACTAATGCGAAAGGGTGTTAATTAAAGTAGCCATAATAATGACTAAAGAATCATGGCGAGTCCCATACTTTGATTTGTACAGAAAAATAAAGAATTTTAGAGAATTTGGAATGTCGTTGTAATTAATCTTTGGTGCCTAAAGAGTAGCTTTAGGTATTTAAAATATTTTTAGAACTCCGCAATAAAAATATAATTTATTTTATGATTCCTAACTTATGGTTAATTTCTGAACGCAGCTACATTGACAGATGATTAGTGTCATGTTCAGAAATGAACTCAATTTCAAAAGATTTTGTTTGAAATATTATATTTTATTCCAGGGTTCTAAAATTATTTTAAATGCTGAAAGATATTCTTTAGGGAGCAAGGATCAATGGTAAAACTAATCCAACTTCTCTAAAAATCTTTATTTTTTTGTACAAATCCTGCCATGATTATTTTGTTCTATAACTTCCCTAAAGTCAATAGTTTAAGAAAAATAGCTGTTCAAAGATTTTATAAAAAATACGCTTAAACCTATCTATTCTGAGCTATGTTTACATTTTAGCTCATATTTTTGTGTGATGGATTCCTACAACGGAGCTCTATTTTCTGAATTCGTAACTAAAGCAGGGATAAAGAGTTTACATAAAAATCATTTTGCAAAAAAATTAAAATTTTAACACTTGCTTTGAAACAGTTATCAGTGATACTCTAACTGGCCCGCAGATTACTACCGTTTGCGACTAACCTTGAATCTTATATAGATTTCATAACGAAAAATCAACGTTTATTAGAAACACACACAACTTGCATGACAACAAGCCTTGATGATTTTCTACTTGAATTTATAGTCCTTGAAGCCCAATGAACACATTAGTTAAGTAGGCGAGTTAAGTAGGCGAGTTAAGTAGAAACCTCATTTGGACGTATATTGGCGAGTGAAGTTCAGTACAATGCGTTCAAGCCACGAAGACACGCCCCTTTTTGTGGTCGGTAGTCGCGAGGCGCGTATGCACACATCTCTTATTATTATCTTATATTACTGTACGTATGCACACATCTAACTATTGTGTGGCGATACAACTAACAATACAGCAGTTTACAAACTGCACACATTTGCACAGTAGCGATATATACAAAAAGTGGGCATCTTCGTGGATTGAACTATCAGTACTTGCGCAACTAAGTTCACTAAGGTCCAAGCCACACAGGCAGTAGTGTCGTTGGGTTTGTGCGGAGAAACGAGGTATGGTGTTCCTCCTATGAAAAGGGAGGATCTTCCAACCAAGCGGGTTTTATGCCTAGCGGACTACTGCCCAACGGTTGATGTTGAGCGGTTGTATTATACTATCTGCGCGAAGTTGTCTGCTACACCTCTGCAGTGATGCGTAATTCGCATGTGGCGTGATTGATGTCGCCACAGTGTTCGAAGCAAGCAGTGTGGCATGCTGAACGACTGTCGTTCACTTGGAGACTCTTTATGTGACCAATAGTCATGCAGCGCGGCTCTAAGCGTCAGTGTGGCCATGGCGATAGTAAATCGTGCGTTGATTCGCTAGAGTATGTCATAGCAGTGTAGCTCTAAGTTTGAGATACATAGACTGCACTTAAGACACTATTCGTATAAAATTAATGTTCATATTCGTGTAAAACGTTTACTTCCTGCCACTGAGCAAAGTAAAGTCTAAGTGCGGACTGTAAATCACGCCCTAAGCACAAAGCGAAATACATACCAGTGTGGCTTGATCCTAAATAGGCAAGTTAACTCGCTACTTAACTAATGTGTGATTAAACTGGACTTGACTGCATAAAATAACAGGTCGTCCGTGCAGAATTGGCCTGTATCACTTTTTATAGAATCCAAGAATGAAAAAAATATATATTAAAAGTATAATATTTGCGATTTGATGCTGAGACGAGTAGGTTGCGTCAATTAGCCGAGTCGAGCGTCAATCTTAATTCCTCAACGATTTTTTACTTTCATTAGCGTTATTTTTTCTTCTCAAAACGTGAGCTTGGTCGTTTGTTGAAAGTTATACATACTAGTAATTCAATTTTGCTCTTCCTGCCTACAATGGCAACTGTTATAGAAAGCATTAGCGAACAATCATTAGTATAGTAAAAAAAATATCACTAAGGTTGAATTTGTTGAAAACAAGCCATCATACTATTAACTTTTAAGTGGAAATTAAAGTTCTAATTATATGATAAAAGTAATTTTAATAGTTAATTAATATTTACTTGATTCATTGAAGTACTTTTGAAACACCAGAAGTGTTAGATACGGGCAAAATTCGCGGGTTATTGTCGGCATTGTCCGGGCATTATCGACATTGAATGTCACTGCTTTGGCTATTAAATTAGGGGAAATTCGACGGTAGTTCTTAACGTCGTCTTGCAGTGACGTATGCAGTGCACAGGCAATGTAATTTTTGCCGATAAAAAATGTACGACATGTTATGGCTCTCATACACATTGGCGTATGCATCAGGACATGTTTTAATGTGTTCAATGTGTCGTTGTGTAAATACGAGTCTGTCAAAATGACAGTTTATCGAACTGTCGATACGGAGAGTGTTCAAATATTTCCTTAAAGCCTACCAATCGAGCAGCCTGTCATTTTAACTCTAAAATCGTGTGATAGTATTATAGATAAATAAATAAACTTAATTTTAAGGCACATTTAATGTATTTATTTTGCATAAATTAGTGACAGTAAATCTTTTATTCCAATGGTTTTTATTTTATCAGTATTCATTTTAACTCAATAATATTTTTCATTAAATAATAAACAAGCGTTGTAAATAGATATAATACGAATAAATAATGCCTATATTTTCATATAAAATCGCTGTCTCATAATGTTTACTTAATAGTGGTTCTTAAAGAATATATTTTTTCATATTTATGTCATATTTATGTATGGTGAGATAATACAAATTTTGACACTTTGACTTATGACACTTGCAATATTTAATGTCTAGTATAACACTTAATATTGTTGATGTAAATAATAATTAATATTTATATTTTTATTTGGAAAAAAAAACTCGTACGTGTTGCATTGATCTTCCTTTTGGTATAATATTAGAAAAAAAAAGATGTAGCTAGTTTGATAAGTTTTTACTAAAACAAATTCTTTTTAAATTCGAAGAGCTTAAAATGGCACCAACGTTTTCCGATATTGTTCTTCGTATTTTTCTAAGTATATAAAAAATATTTTATAAAAGTGCAATTTTTCTAATTGTTCGTCTTTTCTTTTTATATTGCTTATACACTTGTAAGAAAACTGCTTCAAACTTGATTAATTATTATGCGTTTTTATTCAAATGTTAATGTTTTGTTTGGCCTTTTCTCAGTTGATTTTCAACTGAATTTTGATGCAGTTTTTGCAAGACAATTAATGTGCTTAGTGAATGACTTGACTGAATTTTTAGGTTATAATCTATCTAGTCTTAATATTTCACTTTTTTGCTAATTTCATCTGTTCATTTATAATAGATAATTAAATGAGGATGCTATAAATTGTAATTAATGCCAGTAATTCTTAATATTACAACTGTAATTAATAGATCGTAGTACCAACTGAAGTTTTAGGTACCTATTAATTAATTATGAGTGAATACATATCCACCACACTACTAGTCAAATTTCACTTTTTTTATAAAAATGATCTGCATTTTTTGCGTATACATTTTTATGTGAAAAGATGTAATGTTAGTATCTTGTGATCTACAAGTTATGTGTACATTTTATGATTTGAAATATCAAGAATTTTATACTATATCTTTATAATACACGAATACACAAAATATGTAAATAAGTACGCAAAAAGTCTATATTTTGTATTAGAATTAAAAGAACAATTAAATAAGCAAGAAAACGTAATGTTTTTACATAAATTATTACACTTTTCTAAACATTTTACACTAACTTCAGCCTACAATGCTTGAATTCCATTTGCCGTGAATGTCATTAAATACATAAATAAACTAAATCTTTAAATCATGAAGTGTACACAAACTCTAATTGTAATTCCCATAAAACTTAAATTATCGAATACACAAGCTGTAATAATTATATTTTCCTTTAAAAGCGCGTACCGCTTCTTACTATATTAGTTATATAAAAAAAATATTAGTAATTATTTATATTTAGTACAATAATTGTTTATAATCTCACGAACATCACAAAGCATATTTTTCCGGGTAGATTTAATCAATATAATTAAAAATATCTGAACTCTTCGAATGATTGCAATCAAAATACCAAGCATGCTTTTGGCTCTGTACTGTGTACTCTGTACTGGTTATGTACGATTTCTACCAAACGGGCCGCGTCGAAGCGCAGCGCAGAGCATCGCAATGGATGCTCGAGCATGCGCCGGTAGGTCCACGTACTCGAGCAGCCCATCGGCTGCCGCGGCATACGCGCTAGTGTTGCCTAACTATCGATAGTTGATCTATTGATAGTTAACCTTGAAAACTAGTAACAATATCGATAGGCCTATCGATAGTATTGAAATTTAACAATACTATCGATAGTATCAATCGACAGACATATGCAATACTATTTATGAGTACCAATAGTATCGATACTATTGAGTTGTGATAGTGTGTTTTACAACAATTACGAGCGATACTATCGATAGTATTAGAACTATCGATCTTTTTACTCCATCGACCTTTAACGAAAATCAATAGTATTGTGTTGATGCAAAAGTGCTTATAATTATGCGATGTACGCAAATTCTGAACTCATCCAGAACAATTTAGTGTTTTTAATACTTTTCATGAGTTTACTTGTTCATAAAAATATTTTATTCTAATAGGTTATGATGAGTTATATCCTGATGCAATACTATTGAACTTCGTTAGATATCGATGGGGTAAAAAAATCTATAGTTCTAATACTATCGATAGTATCGCTAGTAATTGTTGTAAAACACACTATCACAACTCAATACTATCGATACTATTGGTACTCATCAATAGTATTGCATATGTCTGTCGATTGGTACTATCGATAGTATTGTTAAATTTCAAAACTATCGATAGGCCTATCGATATTGTTACTAGTTTTCGAGGTCACGATAGTATTGAAATACTATCGAGAGTCAATCGATAGTTGAGCAACACTAATACGCGCGGGTCTAACTGAGTTCCAAGTAGTGTAAATTCCATGCAAACATGAAACTTAACTATTGTATAGAAGCCTGAATTTCCTTTAGCACAGTGTGAAATGCGCTCCGGCGAGGCCCGTTTTTTGAAAATCGTATATAAATATCCGAAATGGCGTGTTGATCAAAGTGAGAATTATGCGTCCATGAGTAGAAACTGCCATTTTCTAACAATGTCTAGGTAATTACGTAAGTAGGATTTTTGATTGTTTCATGAATAGAAGAGTGTTATAACTACTAATATATTCTTCGTCACAAGAGAGAGATACAATACTAGAATTTCATATCATGGGACAATATGTTGCGGTTGCCATAAACCTTGATGTACAATGCACTTTTACCAGTGTTAGTTGTTACTGGCTAATGTTATTAATATTATGGGGGTACTGGATAAACGTGGTATAGCGGCATTGGTAGGCATTTGGCAATACTATGACCCAAAGAGATGGGGCCGGCCTGATTTGTACAGGCCTTATTTTCTTGGGCCATAGGGAATACTAGAATGATTTCAGATGTGTCATTTTTACACAAAAATATATGTTTTTTACTGTATACACGTTTTAGCGGGTAATAACGTCATATTTCGTTTTATATCATTATCATTAATCTAACTGCAACTTGGTCTTTGACAAAACATCAGAAGTCCGCACCCGGGGTTTGCCAACGAGCGATGGAGCGCAGTAGATTATATGTTAACGTAATGTAACGTTATTATGTTAACGTAATGTAACGTTATTATGTTAGCGTAATGTAACGTTGTTATGTTAACGTAATGTAACGTTATTAGCCGCCCAGGCGTGTTTTATTATTATTTTTGTATTTTTATAGGGTCGCCAATATCTTAATGGATCTTTGTCAGTTAAATGTTTTTCATAACCATTTTGTTATTTCCTGTTTGTATAATATTTGAAAAGTTATTATTATTATTCAATAGTGACTCATCTGGAATCATTTTCTGACGTAAGAAGATGTAATCGCATTGTTATTATTTCGTTGTACTATTTGCGTTATTAATGAATTGTTTCTTTGGTGGATAGTATGAAATATATAGAAATGTAAAAATTATTATTATAATTCAGTAATGCATTGACGAAATTGTAAAATATTATTTTTGAAAACAACGCCATCTAGCGGATGAATTGTCAACGGAATGTTTTGGGGGAGGCTACGTCTTGTTTTACGCTTTAGTAAAAATACGTTGCAAATATATTTAAGTAAAATTACATTTGTTGTTTTAATTACCACAATACCCATTAAAAGCATGGCATAGCCTGAATTGGTTTTCGGAGATGGTTATTAACTATTTACACCGCTATTCATAAACGACGGTTAAATGTTGTTTAATTAAGATGGCTCTTAAGTCTATCGCCATCTCTATTCATTGGCATACAAATGAAAAGAACGGGTATAATTTAATCAGGGTTTAAATATGTCACTTTTTATGAATAGGGGTTTAGTTTGTTGAGAGTACTACCTACTTACGCTACCCTACCTGATTCGTTCTTTTAGTAGAAATCTATGCAACATTAGTAGATTTTAGATTTGCGGGTAGGGGGGCTATCAACCCAGAAACTGATCACTCCTGAGCTAGATCTATGTTTAAAAACATTTCCTTGAACACAACTCGAATTTAAGCACTGAACTATAAAAGTCACAGCTCATTAGAGCCACCCGGCATCCGACCCGCATCGTCTCGCCTCGTGCGGTTAGTAATTAGTATTCTTTATAATTATGAACTTGTATGGATGTGCGCTCACTACATCAACTCCGTAGCGTCACCGGATCGCCTTGGGCGTATGCCGTCCACGCGCGGACGGCGAGTTGACCACTCAGTGACAACTCGCTGCTCGCGTGCTTGCCTTGCGTTGCTGCATTGCTAACGCACAAGTCTCGAGAGAACCGCGCGCTGCCATCGAGCGCATCGGTCCTCTGGTTGACCACGCGAAGTTTACTGGTGATAACGCGGCGTCCACTCGTGAACCACCTGCTGACGAGTGGACGCCGAACGACGAGGCGACGCGGGTCGGGTGCCGGGTGGCTCTAATGACCTGTGACATTTAAGGTGACATGGAAAATTGTCTACGTTAAGCACCATCTAACCACTCCAGCGAAAGTAGTGAAGCATAGCGGTTAAACGCTCGCCTTCTTCTTCTTCCTCGTGACTTTAAAATTCATAGGATTAGAATTTAATTGTCACTTGCGTTAACGATAAAGGACCAGGCCACACGGTGCGGTGCAGCTCCGGCGCGGCGCCTGAGCGACGAATCGGCGGGCCGTACGAGCGGGGTGACGTCACTCGTGTGCCCGCTGATTGGTCGCTCACGCGCCGCGCCGGAGCCGCACCGCACCGTGTGGCCTGGCCCAAAGGAAACTAACAAACTTAAAGAACAAACTTGGTGCACATGATGGTCTAAATTCAATTTACTTTATCCTTTAGCGGATAAAAACGGCTCTTATAAGTCGCTCATACCTACTATATGCCAGACGAGCGCGGGTAGCGGTCGGTGTAGTGGGAGGGGCAGTCATCGGCAAACCTTCTGCGCGCGACTTATACACTCGGATATCGAACAGCAAAAATACTCTTTCCGAGATGGGGGAATAAAAAGAAGTTATCCATTTCGTCGCCTCAGTGTGAAAACCTCTGGCAATTTGGTCTTTATTATTTTATCACGACGTACCTATAGGTGCCTACTATACTTAGAGCCGCTCTATACGAAGTTTGTTTGTAGGCACTGAAATTAAGCCTTTATTGGGTAGGTATATAACATAACATCTACATATAAAAATGAATCCCTAATTCCCTTGGTCACGGCATCACGCGTGAGTGGCTAGAAGATTTCGCAATTTTTTTTTTGTTATGTTCATTATTGTCGGGGGAAGGTTCTTAAAAAAGAAAACTTTGAAATTTGAAAAAAAAACGAAATTATCTCAGTATGTCAATAATCTTCATTTATTTGTTTACCGCATGCACGAAAATGGTTTTAACTTATTGTTACTATTTTGATTTTGTTTCTGAAGATAGGTACCTAGTAGGTAAGTGGTAGGTGTGTAGGTAGTGGGGGTGCATGAAAAGAGCCTCCACGAGTGACGATACTTCAGTACGTCCGGCGCACCCTGGGCAGTCAGCCTCGCTACCATCCTTGCTGACTGGCTAATCTTTTCACCAGCATGAGCTACTCTTGTATAGCTCGTGCCGACACGATAGAGAAGAGTGGTAGGTAGGTAGTAAGTAGGAAAAAGTGCATTGCAACGCATGTACAGCTAGTTCGTAATAAATATAATATAATAATATATAATTGGCTAGCTTTTGCCGGCGACTTCGTCCACGTGAAAGCGCACAGGAACCGTGCAATGAACAAATGCATTGAATGCATCACGGTTACACAAAACCTGGAGAATGCATTGAATTCAAATATAAAATATAATACAATACACTCTCCCAATCGCTTTAAATAACTGTAATGTCACGGTTGTATTATATAACTGAAGCTGTAGAAACTCCCGACTCCTAAGATACAGGTCTGCGTACCTAGTTTAGGGGCCGGAACTCTGTCATATTTTAAGACTTTATTGTACAACCTGCTGTTGTTTCACGTGCTCTGTATTGTGTTTTTAAGTACAAAAAATAAACATTATTAATTCCCGAGGTTTTCACTCTAAGACAACGCTTTAGCAACCACGTGTTATAATATGCTAAATATTTTATTAGTTTTGTCTAACCACGTTTTATAATATGCTTAATATTTTATTAGTTTTTTGTCTAACCACGTTTTATAATATGCTTATTTTTTTATTTTTTTTAACTTTATTTACAGGGCTTTGTCGCTTAGCGACCACATCGCCCAGTGCGGGAAAAAATAATAATTGATAACTTATAAATACGTTACTTATCACTAGCTTACGATCTACTAACCACTAATTCGTACAAAAGTTTTGCTTTATCGGACACTGGAAAAGCAAGAACGGTGTTACAAATGCCAATGTCATTTGTTTTATACGGTCCAAAAATATTTATCCCAGTATTTTCATTAATATTTTATTCGTCGTCGGTTTTTGTTTTTGGTAAACAGTTTTTCTTTTTTTCTTTTTAATGGCCTAAATTAAAACATAGTTCTGTAGACTTACTAAAGACGGTGCTCATCAGATCTTCACCAAATGTAAATGTTAATCTCGAGAAATACTCTTAACATAAAAAGAATCATTCAAATCGGTACCTACGTAGGAGATACGATCGAAAATACATTAAAAAAAAACATACGAATTCGGTATGTAAAGCTTTTTTTCTGGTATTTTATATTTTTTCTTAAATATTAGGCTATTTTAAGAAACTAGTTTGAATATTTCTGTCTGTCAACCTAAAATGGTTTGAGGCGAGGTCTTTCAGCATGTTTAATCTTTACTTCCCTAGATGGCGTTGGCATCGAATTAGATCGCGCTATGGTTTCGTTACCGGGCGATTGTTAAATTCTACTATATTTTTGTATTAATCGTGCTAATTTATAGCCTCACTAATTTTGACAATTGATATTTTTGACGAGTCTTATCAATTTGATGAGACTTTGTATTTGTTCTTTGTTCGTTTTATCTTAAATAAAACAAAATGAAATATAAAATTTCATAAGTTAAGTATAGATATTTTTTTTGGTATCTATAATATATATTTTTTTCTTAAAGGTGCTGCTATTTTGAAGAAACTAATTTGAATATTTTTGTTTACTCATGCGAGATTTAATTAAAGTTTAAAAAAATTACTTTATTTTTTAAACGAGAGAACACTACAGTTTTTTTTAATAATATTTTAAAATTTGTCACGGAGTAGGGTGAAGAGTTTTAATGTTGATTTCTATAACAACATCTAAATACCTATATTTAGCCCATTCCGTCGAATCTGTGAAGAAAAGAGGTCAAATAGATGCCAAGCGCATTCGTGTATTAATGTAATAAATACAAGGTTAGTTGGAAAGGGGGTACAAATCTGATAGGGTGTGTAAGTACCCATAATAATAAATAACTTTTGTTCTACAACTTTGCCCAAAAGTGAATAGTTTAAGAGAAATAGCTGTACAAAAATTTCATAAAAAATACGCTAAAATATATCTATCCTCAGTTATGATCAGCTAGCTGTGTTTACATTTTAGGTCATATTTGGGGTCACGGATTAGAAGCTTTATTTTCTGAATTCGTAATTAAAGCAATGATGAAGAATTATTGAAAAAACTAAAATAAATATTTTTTTACTTAGGTAAGGAAATAAAAATTATTGAATTTTGAAATTTTAACACGTGCTATAAAACAGTCATCAGTGATAATTAGGGCCCGGATTAAATGTAAATACATATTTTTGATTTACACGATTTTCGGTCGCTTATGTGTTCTCTAATCGATTATCATAATTAGATTGTGAAAAACTAATTTTTATTTTCCATATTTTTTCACATTTCATGGTTAAGTCCATATTTTACAAAAAAATATCACAATCATCCATATTTTCGATTTTTATATCTTATAGAACATGAGTTAGTTCACTAAAATGGATATAATTTTACGTATTTGCATTCTCGCCACTACACGGTCGCGCGTGTTTCATTTCACTCGCGTATTATTCGTCGTAATGTGGTTTTTGATTCTCTAACTGCATTTATTGAGATATAAAGAAATTATTGTTTTTTATCTCACAAGATACAAGCACTAGAAAACCCTTCAACATCGCTAAATGAAAACCTGAAGATTATTGAAGAAATAGAAAAAACAGTTTCTGAAGCGGAAGGCCCTGTTGCTGAAATAGCTAAACAAAAACTAAAGTTTATTTTAGACAACAATAAAGGATTTGATACCCTAAAAACAATTAGTAAAGTTCTGTGTGGAAGTTTTGAGGGTACTGCAGACATGCCTTACACAATTACGGAACTATAATAGGCGTCTTTAAGTACGCTCCCATTACAATACATCATGTGACGTGGAAAGATCTTTCAGCCAATACAAGGTTAGTCAGAAAGGGGGTACTAATCCGAAGCCCACTTACAGTATCGCTAATGACTGTTTGAAAGCAAGTGTTAAAATTTCAAAATTGGGTAATTATGTGTTTACTTAAAAACACACAGCGTCGATATGAAGATGATTTTGTGAACGTACTTATTAATCCCTGCTCTATGGTAATATACCTGGGGGCTTACCATGACCTCTTAAAGCAGGGCAGAAGTTGCCTGGAAGTTGAACTGCCCTGCTTTTTTGTACTATGACATCGTTATAGCAGGCCTGTAGCAGGCCTGCTACGTTGACGTTTACGAAATCCGTTCACCTGTTTTTTTTGTATAGACTTTTCGTACCATAAACAAGCTTATCCGTTCAACTTGGTTGAATAGTTGTTCACCTTTTGTACTGTCATGGTACGATTTTTAGCGATTCAGAAGCAGGCCTGCTTTTGAACGGATATTGACTGGCTGGCATTTGAACGTTTTATTAAGACGTCATGGTAAGCCCCCTGTTTGTCACCGGCGAGGTAGAGTGCGCGCAAGATAAGTGTGCGCGCGGCCGAAATCGGAACTAATCATGGTCCACCAAAGTGTGTGCCGTTTTATCAATTTTGATATTATAACTACCTGATTGTAGGAATATTTAACGGGAAAATTATGTTAAGCGATAAAAAAGTTAAGCTTAAAAAGCGGTAATTTGAACTTTTGCGATCACGGCAACGTTTAGCACGCCCTCAGTCGCGCGCAGAGTTATCTTGCGCGCACTCTAGCCAATATTTTTTCATATTTTTATGAGGTATGTATGGCAACCCTTTTGAACTGTCATAGCGTTTTGTGAAATTCCCGCTCACCGGTCGAAAACTTTTTTCGCTTCGCCAAAAGTGAATTTTCTTAAGTTTTCCCGTACGTATCGAAGTAATTTTGGAGTGCGGAAGTGCAAAGTTACGGATATGTTAGTAAAATAAGTGAAAATGCGACTATTCGTGACTTCGAATCGTATTCTCACGGAGAGAAGTAAAGTCCCGATTCCCGATACATTAGATCAGGACAATGGAGAGGCAAACTTTACAGTCAGGACCTCAGGTGGTAAGTAAGCCGTTCCCGCCCAGCTAGAGGACAAGAAAAAACCACTAAGGACATATTTGACTCACGAATAGTAAGTCAAACCACCAAGTAAGTCAGATTTCAAATTATTTGCAATATTCTGTCCCATAAAATTATGCAAACTAAATCTAATAACTGAGTGGACATCCACTCTGACCGTTCCTTATAAGGCGGTACCGTCATGCTCCACGGCGGAGTTTTTAGTCAATCCTAGCTCGGGGCAACTGGACTAAGAAAACCACGAGATGGTGACCGATACTGCAAAGATAATCAAAAGTGTAACTCCAAGCATTGTTCAGACACTTTTTACACAGAAAGTCAGTGTAGCAGAGTTCTGAGTTCTCTAGTTAACGGTCAGTGGACCAGCGGTCTAGTGTTGAAATCTTAATTTTAACATTTTAAATACTTATGATTGGATGGAATTAAAATGTTCAAAAGTGTAGACTTAATAGTCAGATTTCAAAGATCTGAAGTTAAACAAAGAGTTTTGTCTTCTCAATTGGGGAAAGGACTATTTAAAAATGGTAAATTGAGCCAACAACTCACTTGGCAAATTAATGTAAAGAAAGGACGATGGGCAAAATTGTATGAGACCTGTCCCCACCCCTTCCAACAGATTTTTTTGATGTGTCAGTAGTTCCATAAGGATTTATGAAAAGACTAGCAACCAGTTTTAACTTCAAAATCGATGGGATTTGGTATATACAGGGTGGTAAAGGAAGACCGGAAAAATTGGTCAACATAACCAATAACAACAACACATATGTCATTTGATAGGAATTGCAATATACTGCAATAATTACTATGGCGGCTCATTTCAAATCGCTGTGTGAAAAAAGTTATGGCGATGTTTTGTAGGTTAGGTTATGTTAGGTCAGGTTAGGTAGTTTTTTTCTTGTATAGTGTTATGTAATAAAAAACAATCAGATTGAGTAAACAGTGTTATAATTATGTACCGTCATCCACAATCACATTGTAAATTGTCTGCAGAACCCCTGAAAGGACGATGCCTACCAAATCCTAAATACCACAATAGGAACCAATAACAACCACACATATGTCATTAGATAGGTATTTTAATATACTGCCGTAACTACTATGGCGGCTCATTTCAAATCGCTGTATGAAAAAAGTTAGGGCGTTTTTTCGTAGGTTAGGTGTTTTTTTTTCTTATAAATTGTTCGGTAATAGCAAAAAATGCTAGTAGAGTGAGTAAACAGTGTTATAATTATATGTCGTCATTCAAAATCACATCTAATAAATAGGTGATATGTGAAATTACCTAACCTGACGTAACCTAACCTAACCTACGAAACATCGCCATAACTTTTTACACACAGTGATTTAAAATGAGCCACGATAGCAATTATTGCAGTATACTGCAATACCTATCTAATGACATATGTGTGGTTGTTATTGGTTCCTAGTGTAGTATTTAGGATTTGGTAGGCATCGTCTTTCAGGGGTTATGCAGACAATTTATTAATGTAATTGTGGAGGACGTTAAGACCTTTCACATGAGTGGCAACAACAACTGTAAAAAGTTTCAACTCAATCGGATGAACCGTGTGAATTTTTAGTAATAATTATCCGATACGACTCGAGCGCCACCTATTGTACGTTGATGGTACTATGTCAGAAACTGTCACGTAAGTGGCAACAACAACTGTACTTAGTTTCAACTCAATCGAATGAACCATGCGAATTTTTATTAACAATTATCCGATATGACTCGCGCGCCACCTATTGTTCGTTGATGGTACTATGTCAGAAACTTTTGCGTGAGTCCCAACAACAACAGTACAAAGTTTCAACTCAATCGGATGTACGATGCGAATATTCATATAAATAAAATAATAATAACAAAAATGCGTTTTTCCCGGAATATCCCGCACGTTTGAGGAATGTCGCCATAGGAAAAATTTATCACCCTACTAAGATGTTTCAACTGAGATACATTTCAGATCTGTTGGGGGGTGGGGACGTTTTGTCCCATGGTCCTTTATTTTAAAAATAAATAAATAATAAGTTTGTTTGGCTTTGATCAGCTTTTACAATTAGGTAGTTTGTGGATGTACCTAATGCATAGGTAACTTCTAAGGTATGAGAAGAGTTCTGATAACTGTAGAACATATCTTTGATTGCATTGTGATTTGGCTCAATTTGTACATTAACATCAGTTATACAATCCTTGGGGGTACAAGTACCTAACTCAATATGACTACTTACTGAAAGAAAGTAAGCAATATAAAGTCTTTACCGGAGAACAAGCCCACTTCAATGCACCCACATCAATGTAATTCAGATAGGATAACCTATAGACTGATAAAACAAGACTATAGGAGATTCCTAAAGGAAACCAGACTTAATAATAAGAATAATAGTTCTTTCCTTCCAATAAGAAATTACTGTCAGTATTTAGATATTAAGGGGAAGAAAAACAGCACGGTATAGTTCTAGTAACGGACTGCTTTATAATTATTATTTTTCCCTGGTTCTTACATTCAATTCTTGAATGAGCCCTCTGATAATAATATATCCTTCCACAAGTATAATAAGGTGATACAGTACCAAAGTCACACCGGAAATGACACATAATAAAATACTTGAAGGAGCAACAGGTGCACACCCACACAGACAGGCATCTGAAAATAAAAAACTGGCAAGCCTACGCTTCCTGTTGAAAATGTTTTAGTACCATAGAGCAGCGGTGGCCTCCGCCCTGTTTTCGACCTCCATGTACTGAACATGTATGTTCATTCATACCAAGAATTTCTGACTAATTTTTCATGCCGTAATATCAGAGGTTTGGCAGGCATAAGTTTGCATAGTGGAATTGGATATTTCCAATGCATATTATTTACATGCCAAGAGCAAAATCCCCTTGTTAACACATAGTATTATTTTACCAGGGTGAGTTACTACAAATTTCATCTCTCCCTTTTGGGCGATGAATTGGTACGTATTGCTCATAAGAAAATTCATGCCAATTTGCCATTAATCTTTAGTCTATCTAAAAGATTTTTCCTTGGTCCACCAGGACTAGTCCAAATTGATATGTCAGACTGCGGAAGTCTTCAGACTCTTGGAATGGACCAGTGCAAGTTGATCTGTCAGACTGTGGAAGTCTTCAGACTCTTGGAATGAACCAGTGCAAGTTGATCTGTCAGACTGTGGAAGTCTTCAGACTCTTGGAATGAACCGGTGCAAGTTGATCTGTCAGACTGTGGAAGTCTTCAGACTCTTGGAATGACTGGGAAGGCAAATAAAGTACCCAAAATTGATACTGAAACTAGTAGATCAAATGGAATACCAGAATAAACCAAATAGCATTGCCCGAAGAAAAAATATGGAAAGATAGGGCTTATTAGGCGATACTCTGAAGAGAATTTATGCTAAAGTAAATAAAAATTTACTAATTCAATTGAATTTCGCCGTTTTTGGTCCTCAAGGGGCTGACTACACTGTCAGTACCTTAAAATTTTCCTGGAATGCTTCAAGTGAGATGCTTATTCCGCAACCATAGAATGAGTCGAATGTTGCCACCAAAGGTGTTAGACAATTTTAGGCCGCCAAGACCACGACGGTTTTACACCAACGACCATACCTTTTCGTCTTGACAAACGTCGTAGCGGACGCGGGTTTGGGATGCCCAGTTGATCAATACTCAGATGTCAGGCATCTGAATGGGAGAACAGGGTAAATAGCCTCTTTAATTGGAAAGAGCTGTTAGCAGTGTATGTGTCGATTCGGAATCGATCGCATGGTCTGTAATGTTAAATTTTTGTTTGATTGTTATAACCTTTTAGTCCAGTCTGATATTCGGACAGTGTGGATTGAAGGCGGAATACGATTCCTGAGTTTTCTCAATATGAATCGCAAGTTGTTGAAGTTGACAAGGAAATCAGATTTCTATCAGCTCATTACCTCTCGGAGGGGTACAACTGCACAGCCGATTGCCTCTCAAGACAACGGCTATTTAAGTGGAGTCTGTTGCCCACTGCAACAAACCGATTATTACATCGTTGGGGCACTTCAGACGCAGATCTCTCCTCGTCTGCAGAAACAACCGTGTTCAACAGACACGTCTTGCTAGATTGCAGACATCACTTAACATGAATTTTGAATTCGCGAATTCCGTCATTCATAATTGGAAATTTCGCCTAGGGGGAATATTTCCTCCCCCCAATTTCACTCCTCGAGTTATAGCGCAACTAAACAATGCCAAAGACCAATAGAATTACCACCATAACACCACTGTGGGAATAAACCTATTGGTTAGCGTAGCAGATATGAAGTCACGAAAGCCTAGCCCTAGAGCCGCTAGTGACCATAGAAAGACTTTCGGAGAGTCCAATAGACCCAGCATCAGGCTTACCTCCAGCTCATAGCTTATGTACACCAACTGGCCCCTCAGGCTAGGTTAGTTGGAGGTGGGGAGAATAAAACCACTGTTGGTCAGAGATAGAAAAACAGCTGTTAAATACCAGATGGAGGCATGGATAATTGACACCCACTATCCAGCCATTAGAAGTTGGTGATTTGATGTGTTGATGATGAAGTCAATACTCAAAGAGTCACAGATACAACAGATAACTAGATTTTTTGCCTATTTACATGTACAGATCTTGCCTACAGCACAATGTTAGCTATACATGTATAATTCAGTTGGCATCACATAAATCGTCAATTTTTTACCATTTGTCAGATGAAACAAGAACAAGCAGAAGATCATACATTTCTGAAGCAAGTAGTGCTATATAATAATAAGACTATAGCCACAGCTCAACTACTGAACCTGAAGCCATCAGTGTGGCATCCTCAAGTTGTCTTCAATGTAGCTTTTCTTGTTTTAGTATTTAAAAGACAAGTGTATGGTCTCACCTTACTTGAAAAACAGAAGAATTCTATATATTTCTTTCAGCAAATAATATAATCCTAAGGCTAGTATTAGCTTCTAGGACTAGCTTGGTTTGGCATAGCCAATCAGGATGGCTATTGCTAACACCCAATACAACAGGTTTACCCAGTTAAATGTATCAAACATCTAATTTTCCTATCAGGAGAAATGAAAAGCCAAGAAGACAGATTACAGTATGACTTATATAATATATTACAATAATTGGCGAATTAGTCTCTACCTCTTAAACTGTTACGAGGGATTGGTAAAGACCTGTTTTGAGTGATATAGGAGTAGCAGCTACCTTAGGATCATTCAGGTCTACAGTAGCCTCAACCGGCTGGATAGAGACCCGTCCTATGCATGATATGCTGTCTTTATGTCTTATGTGTAGGAGAAACTGGAAGTTAACATATTTTCAGGAAATCCTATTGTAAAGAAATAGGAATGACTACAAAGGAACCTTATTGCTCTTTGAGAATATTCAGGTTTCTCATATTATTAAGGATTAATTGATGTAATGTCATGTGTTGATTTTATTATGAAGAAGTTAAATTGTTTTTGATTTATGATATATAATTATTACAAGACATTTCTGTTAAGAAATTGTAGAGATTTATTCTCTCTAAGACTGATTGAACATCAACAGTGAGATTACTTTAATATAAGTAATTCTCTTGTGCTTCTTTAAACATTTATTATTCTATCACATAGCGTTTTGTGTTTGTCACCAGCAGATATCAAACAAGTCTTCATATCGACGCTGTGTGTTTTTAAGTAAACACATAATAGAATATTTTGAATTAGAACAAAATTATTATTATGTGTTGAAAGAAAAACACACAGCGTCGCAGGAATATCTTCCTGGTGAAGAGACTATGACAGTTCAAAAGGGTTGCCATACATACCTCATAAAAATATGAAAAAATATTGGCTACCTCGCCGGTGACAAACAGGTATATTACCATAGAGCAGGGATTAATAAGTACGTTCACAAAATCATCTTCATATCGACGCTGTGTGTTTTTCTTTCAACACATAATAATAATTTTGTTCTAATTCAAAATATTCTATTTTTTTTTCCAAATAAAATGGTTTTTTTTTTAGTTTTTTCAAAAATTCTTCATCCCTACTTTAGTTACAAATTCAGAAAATGGTGCTTCTAATTCATGACCCCAAATATGACTAAAAATGTAAACACAGCTGATCATAACTGGGGATAGATAGATTTTAGAGTTTTTTTTTTGAGATTTTTGAACAACTGTTTCTCTTAAACTATTGAGTTTTGGGAAAAGTTGTAGAACAAAAGTTATTCATTATTATGTGTGCTTTAACACCCTTTCGGATTAGTACCCCCTTTCTGACTAACCTTGTATAAGGAACCAAATAGACAGAGTTTTAATTTCGATAATTTAAAAAAGCATGTGATTGTGTACTGCAATCAATTTAATAAGATGATTTAATAAGATGATTGGGGTGCATGAAAAGAGCCTCCACGAGTGACGATAACTTCAGTAGGTACGTCCGGCGCACCCTGGGCAGTCAGCCCCGCTACCAACCTTGCTGACTGGCTAATCTTTTCACCACAGCATGAGCTATTTTCGTGTAGCTCGTGCTGACACGAGAGAAGAATAAGATGATTTAGTGGAAGATGAATAAAACTTTTTTTTTTTTTTCATTACCTAAACTTTTCGCTATCTTTTTATATTTTTTTTAATGTACCTGTTACTGCAGTAATTTTTCACAATAAACAATGTTTATTATGAAAGATATTTTTATTTTATACTCCATATTTTTTCCATATTTTCCATTTTTTGGTCCATATTATATGTACCTACATATTTTGATTTTTTAAATACATATTTATGCGTGCCCTAGTGATAGTATAAGTGGCCTTCGGATTAGTACCCTCTTTCCGACTAACCTTGTACCTATACTACCTATAATAGCAAAAACAAAATTAGTTTTTTTTAGATTTGGTTAAGAAAACTAAAATTTCGAAATGATTTTGGAATCAGCATAACTTTAAACTTTACATACTGAATTGAGACATCTCCATTTTGAAGAAGTTGGTGATTATTAATGACACTATTATTTTTAATTATTTTCAAAACAAAATATCTGACAAAACGTCTGTCAAACCTTTTCGGCCAATTCAAATAAAAGGAACGTTGATCAATCGCAACCGAACCGAAGCCGAACCGTTCAATCAGACAGTTTTCGGTTACGAAATCTGTCAAAATATTTGACAACAAAAACAAAAGCAAACATTCTGACGGTTTTCGTAAACGAAAACTTGACAGTTGTCGTTCGTTTGTTATTTGGCACAAGCGCGACTGCTGAGCGTGAGATCCTAGGTTCGATCCCCGGGTCGGGCAATGTTATTGGGTTTTTCCGCGTTAAATTTCTCAGTAGCAGCCCGGAGTCTGGATTTGTGCCCGGTTGATGGCAATAGGCTTGCCCCCTATTACGTGGGACTTAAACATAACGGCGAAATGAGGGTGTACTACACTTCTGCCTAACCCTTCGGGGAATACAGGCGTGATTTTACGTTAGGTACTTAATAAAAACCATTGTACACGAAGTTTTAATTTACTTGCTGCACCGGTGGAATTCTTCGTGTCAACGCCGGCTGTCGCTGAAAACCAGCGCTGCGGCTCTGTCTCTCACGTGAGTCATAGTTCATTAGAGCCACCCGACACCCGACCCGCATCGCCTCGTCGCTCGGCATCCACCCGTTGTCAGCCGGTGGTTCACGGGTGGACGCCACGTTATCACCAGTAAACGTCGCGTGGTCAACCAGAGGAGTCGTCGGAGGAGTCCACTCGATGGCAGCGCGCGGTTCACTCAGGACTTGTGCGTTAGCAATGCGTAGCAACGCAAGGCAAGCGTGCGAGCAGCGAGTTGTCACCGAGTGGTCAACTCGTCGTCCGCGCGTGGACGGCATACGCTCGAGGCGATCCGGTGACGCTACGGAGTTGATGTAGTGAGCGCACATCCATACAAGTTCATATAAAGAATACTAACCGCACGAGGCGTGGCGATGCGGGTCGGATGGCCGGGTGGCTCTAATGACCTTTATAACACTTTATTCTGAGCGATGGCCGTTTTTTTTCCAATAGATTCTTTTCGGTTTTGTTAATAGGTACTTTTATTTTATTTTTTGCGTCATATTGGCGCGAGTAAACATATTTTCTTTCTTTCTAAGTGATGAAGGCGTCGTGTTGCACTGCGTGGTGTCACGTCACAAGCAATAAAAATTTGTTTTTATTCTTCTTGAGCTCATGTTCAAGTGGGCATAATACTATGGGCTTTAAGAACCTCGCGTCCATGTTGAATTTTTTGATTAGACTGAAAATCGTTCGTTAATTGAAATCATTTTTATTACTCTTCGAGTCGTTCGTTTTTAAATGCCTTAGCAATAATTCCCTTGTAGTCAATCAGTTTTAAGATTCCTAACATGACTTTATAAAACGCGTTGAAATGTATATTTTTGTACTAGGCATTTTTATTTTATGGGTAAGTCTTAGAATATTCTGTTCGAGATTGGGTGTGATGAACATCAAAAAGTGAAGTCAGTATGATTGCCAAAGAAAACTATACGGTATTGCCCATTGGTTTGTGAAGGTCTGATGGCAGTCGCTTCGTTTAAAATACTGGTATTCAGCCGCATCTGGTTAGACTGGAAGCTAATCCCAATATAGTTGGGGTAAGGCTAGGCAGAACGAGGACCCTCGCGCTGAGATATCGTCAGCGCGAGGAGGCGCCTGAGCGGAGTGAGGTCCACCAGATCCTGGTGGCTGAATGGAGGGAACGACTTGCGCAACCCAGCGCAGGGCACGCCGCAATAGCGGCGGTAAGACCCGTAAAATAGGAGTGGCTGGAGAGGCGGCACGGCGCCCTCAGCTTCCGGCTGACGCAGGTGCTCTCGGGACATGGTTGTTTCGGGAAGTACCTGTGTCGCATAGGCCGGGAGCAGACGCCCGGATGTCACTACTGCGTCGACTGCCCCGAGGACACGGCGCTGCACACGCTGTAGGCGTGTCCTGTGTGGGCAACGCAGCGCCGCGAACTAGTCGCGGCAGTCGGTGGTGACCTCTCGCTTCCGGTCGTGGTTCTGTCCATGGTCGGGAGCGAGACTGCGTGGGAAGCCGTCGCCTCCTTTTGCGAGGAGGTGATGGCGACCAAGGAGGGAGCGGAGAGGGAGAGAGAAGCGACTGCCACTCTCCCTTCCCGCGCCAGACGCACCGGGCGCCGCCGGAGGGCGCGAGACGATCTCCGGCCACCCTAGTGTGTGGCCTGCGGGCGGCGGGTTAGGGGACCCGTCGCCCGACCAATAACAGGCCCGAGAAGGCGGCGCGCCGTGTTCCACGCGCGCCTCTCAGGCGGACGTGGGGCAAAGGGGTAAAGCCCCACAGAAGGAGAGGTCCGCCAGAGGCTGGCGGACCGGGGCCTGCCGGGGTCGCGGTGCATGCAGCTGCGAATCCCGTGACCCCAGCCATGGGTCAGGAGAAGGAACACCGTGGGTTTTTAGCCGGTAAGAGTCCGGCATAACCCTTCGCCTTCCCCGGGCGGAGGGTATCCATGAGGATTTTCACAAGAGAAAAAAAAAATGCTAGGCAGAACGAACTTCAGTACCATGTAATCATGTAACCTTCATCATAATATTCTTGAATAAGAACCTACTCTACTTGGTGTCTAATTTTGCATGTCTGCATCCAGTAGAGGAAGGTTTTGTAGCACTGCATCATTTTCCATTTTCGCTAGGCAGAACTAGATAAATGCATGTCGATGGAGACTCTTCGAATCTTGTACCTTTTTTTTAAGGATTTGCAATCATCACATGATTTCTTCCGAAGGGAGTGTCAGACTCTTACTGGCTAAAACCCATCCATGTTCCTCGTAATGCCCTTTGCGTTCCATGGCTGCGGTAAGTCTTTATAAAAAAGTCTACAACCCTGGCAGGCACTGGCCCTAACGGGCCCCGTCTACTATGCTGGCATCTCTATGCGGCGCGCGTGGAACATAACGCGCCGTCGACCCGGGCTTGGTTCTGATCGGACGGCGAGCCACCCAACGCTCGCCGTCCGCAGGCCCGCGCCTACGATGGCCGGGAATCGCCACGCGATTCCCGATGCCCGGGGCGTCTACTTCTGTTGTTGAATCTTGTACCTGCCATAGCATTTCTGTCGCTATTATTGTCTCAAGTAATTTTCTGATTTTCAGTTGCAAACATCAGTTTCACAGTATCCAAATCATATGGATTTTCGAAAAGTTGGTGACGTCATATTTAATAATGAACATTATAACGTTCTTAAACCTTCAACTCATATTATAGCAGATTATTTCAAGGAATTTATGTTAAAGCAAGAAAATAGTGACTTTCCAACAAGAAGAGTTTTTATCGATAATAATGGATTCAGGCATGCTTGGACTGGGTTTGGTGAAAAACTAAAAAGTTTAAGCAAGACTGATGAAACAGAGGCGAATATAAATGAAAATAGCACACAAGCTGATATAACTACTGAAAACCAAACTGAATCTGACATATCTGATGGTATCGAAACTGCTACTAATGAAACAACTACTATTAGTGATCAAAACCTGTCTAGTATCGACACAAATGAAAATAGTGCACGTAGCAATGATACCAATAAAAGCAAAGAAGATGATGATAGTGAAAGTAAAAAGTTAATTGGCACAGTTAAAAAAGTAGGTGGAAATACCGAAATTGTTATTGGACCGAGATTAGGAGAAGGTAATAAAACAAAATCGGCCACAACTAAAAAAGGTCAAGGTAAAACGAATGCACCTGCTAAAAAGAGTACCAAAAAGCCTGATCCTCTTAAAAAGTCTGTCCCGGCTAAAAAGTCTGTCCCGGCTAAAAAGTCTGCCCCGGCTAAAAAGAACGTCGCTGGAAAAAATAATGAAAAACAAGCGGAAAGAAATATCGCTAAAACAACATTCTTCTGTCCATTCTTTGGTGTTATCACTATGTCAGCTTTTATTGATTGAGGCTATAGCATTAATTGGCGACTAATTTATTGCTAAATTAATAAAGATTTTATAATGAACGGTACATTTTAGTTTGCTGTTACACCAAAATTTTGTCTCAAGTTTAACCATATTATTTGTTATGTATAAACGGGAATACCCTTTAATATTTAGAACTCAATCATTGTTCAATTCTCGGGTTGAACATGTTGAAAAATAGGTTTCTATTGACACAGTCTTGGATAAAAGAAAAACAAAATTGTTCTGAAAATATCCAGTTTTATTTAACCTCTTCATTTTCGTCTTTCACATTCTTTTTCTCATGATCATTGTTCATAAATCTTCTATTGAACTTTCCTGTCATATATGGATCAAATTCATCTTCAACTTTATACTTATCAAACGTACCAAGAAAACTGCTCAGAGCTGTTTGGAAAGCTCTTCTATAGCTGGTTACAGGCATTCTCTCTCTTAACAAAACTACTGGTTCAAATGGTATCACTAGACCTGCTGCAGAGGCTAGGAGAGGCATAAAAGGGGCTGGTAGATAGTATGAAAATAGTTCCATGGCCCCGTTTACTACGCATGTTCCAATATTCCTCAGTACTGCGTTCACTTTGGGTGTGTTAACCACTTTTATTATCGGTTCCGAGATGAGCCTATAGACTTTGAAAGAAAAACCACTTTCTGGTAATTCTATTAGTCTTCTTGTATCGTTTCTGTCTACCACTACAGTTTCTTCGATAGTGTTATCTGGTTTTGCTTCAAGCTGTTTTGGTTGCTCGGATAGTGCTGATGGGGCAGCTGGTTGATGCACTGGTAGTTCAGTTACTAGATCAGTTACTTGAAGTGTGTTGTTTATTTCTGACTGTTGTGGCTACAGTAAACGAAAAGAACAAGAGTGAAATTATTTTCATGTTGATACATAAGGTGGTTGATTCGATGAATATTGTCAGTGATCTTAGGTTCTCTGGATTAATTTACATACGTGAATATTACACATCTCAAATCCTAGAATAATAATTATTCAGAATACTATCTGGTAGGATTACAGATTCATTGGTTATGCATGTGTAATCCTATTCCAACATCCAGTCAATATGTTAATCGCTTGAATCTACTGTGAATTGGCAATAGGGACTATATAAATTAATGTATGCAGTATTGGACATCCTCTAGAGCTCAATTTGTTTTCTCAGCCTTAGAAACAGGGTATGTTTTTATGGAAACATACACACCCGCACTTCAATAATGACCATCTTCTCGATTTACACCGAGCAAGGCTAAACGTCGTACTATTCGATTTTTCAGTTGTCGACTGATTCGGTAATTATTTACTACTTTTTAGGTTTTATGAAGTCGGTTTTTACTGGTTTTAAAGTTGTTTTATTTAATAATTACTAACGGCCATGGATACATGTCCTCAGCCTAAATTAAGTTTTTTTTTGTCTTTATAAACACATTGCCCCACACTAGGATTTCTCGTGTATCGTGGGTGCGTTTACAGACACAAATCTTACATACACAAACGCCCAGACTCGAAACAACTATCTGTAGGCCATACAAATTTTTGTTCCGTGCGGGAATCGAACCCAGACCGGCGCAGAAGCCGATCGCTCAGCCACTGCACCAAACGGGTCGTCAAATTCTTATTATACATAGTAGGTTAATATTCTTTTTACAGTAATAAATGGTGTGACACATTTCATTATCTTAAAGTTTCTGACGACAAATCTATCCAGTTATTTCACACAGGGAGGCACTATAAGTTGACCTATTTATTCCACTTTATAGGGTTATTGGAAAAACATTAACAACCTCTTAAGTTGTCTTCTTTTGTCTACGATTCTCGTAACGAGATATTAAACACAATTAATTGTTCGACAACTGACTTATCTAAATCTATCATAAAAGTTCTGAATGAGGGGGCTGATCTGATCAACCCTTAGAAAAGTCAGGCACAGGTAACGCTACTGCTAGTCTACTAGATTTTTATTAAGTAGTTGCTTCTACGACGCCTATGGGCAAAGATGGAATGTCCTAGGTATACAAGGTTAGTCAGAAAGGGGGTACTAATCCGAAAGGGTGTTAAAGTACCCATAATAATGAGTCATTTTTGTTCTACAACTTTCCCCAAAAGTCAATAGTTTAAGAGAAATAGCTGTTCAAAAATTCCAAAAAAAATGCTAAAATCTATCTATCCTCAGCTATGATCAGCTGTGTTTACATTTTAGGTCATATTTGGGGTCACGAATTAGAAGCTCCATTTTCTGAATTCGTAACTGAAGTAGGGACGAAGAATTTTTGAAAAAACTAAAATAAAAATGATTTTACATGGAAATAAAAATTATCGAATTTTGAAATTTTAACACTTGCTTTTAAACCGTCATCAGTGATCCTTTAAGTGGTCTGCGGATTAGTACCCCCTTTCCGACTACCCTAGTATATCTAGCTGGGAACAAAACGAGGCATTCCAATTAGCGCACCAATTTGAATCATACCAATAGGAACAGGAATACTTTTTAGGAATTGGTGCTCCTCAAATCGGCGCAAAACGGTACAACTTGATAATAAAATGTTAAAAATTTTGTAAATACGAAGAAAAAATTCAGTCGACAAACAATTCTAACTTCAAGCTCTTTGATGGCGACAATGATAACCGTGATTTATGGAAGTAGTCTTTTTCTTTTTTAATCTATTTTAAATAAAAACTCACTGCTGACAACGAAGTACAAAACAGTGTAACAAGAATGCTCGTATGAAATACTTCCATTTTAAAGTACGCTGTATCTTGACACTAACATTTATATAAAATATTACGTAAATGTACCTCAAGTGAATTCTAGAAACAAATAACAATAAACAAGGGAGCTATTAAAGTTATTTTTATTGATATTTTCGCCGATATCAACGAAGTCGATCACGTATTGGCTGTACTAGAAACATCTATTAAACTGAACATTCATGAAATGGAATTCAAAATTGTAAACTAAATTGACTTGATCTAAAGATTATTGAATATAGGATTAATTGTAACAGTTGATGGTATAAATGAATCATTCATAATAAACTATCTTGATTCTATCAGTTTAAATTCCAATGAATTAGAAGCTGAAACACAACAACAGTCAGAAATAAAAATTGCATCTGAATAAAAGCGATAAAATATCAACTAACGATTTAAAATCGTGCGTTGCATTTTAATTAAACAGAAATCAACAGCCGTGAAGGGAATACGCCACTGCCCAACCAATCGAACATGGAGCCGTTTTATTTGTTTTTAACTTGTGTTTTATTAATAGCTGCTGTGGAATCCGCACCGCAGGTAAATTTGATTTTTGATTCTTTGTTAGGATTCCTTTTGTTTACATGTTCGTCCGTATAACATAATCAATCAGTCATAACATTATGTAAGATTTCCACTAACCGGTGCGTCGCAGTGGATGCTCGAATACGCGCCAGTAGACGACCGCGTCCGTCCGACGGCTACAATCTGCTGGAAACCGGGTGCAAACGCGCGCGTGCTCGCGTATCCGCTAGCATGCTTTCAGCGACTTGAATGATTCAACTTGCCGGCCGGCGACAACACACGAGCCCGCGCGGCGGTGGCCGAGCGGAGCCGACCGGACGCGACGACAGCCGAGCGCCGCCGTCCACGTACGCGAGGAACCGACCGGCTGCCGCGGCGTCCGAGCGCAATCGGCTGGCTGACGCCGACTAACCGAGTTCCAAGCAGTGTAAATTCCGTGCAAACATGAAACTTAACTATTGTATAGAAGCCTGAATTTCTTTTGGCACAATATGAAATGCGCTACGGCGCGACTCGGTTGGTGGAAATCGTACATTACTGTCCTTGGCACGGGTCTCTTCTCAGAATAAACATGGTTTAGACTTTGGTCCTCCACGCTGGCCAGCGCCCCGATTCAGAACCTTTTCCATAAGCAGTTGTCTACCGATTCGGTTTTTTATCTCGTTCCGTCTACTATTCTTGTAATAAGATAAAAAGAGATAGCTTGTCGTTCACCTGACTCCTCGAATTGTTTTGAATCAGGGGCCTGGTGCGTGTTGGCAAACTACATAGACCATCGAGAACTTTTCGGAGCCCTCTCAGGTGTGCACGTTTCCTCACGATGTTATCCTTCACCATTAACGCCAGTGATATTCATTCATTCATACTAATCCGCACTTGAATTCAAAATATCAGAGGTGAGGGCTGTGATTGAATTGACCCTCCTGCATGGAAGACTAGCGTTCAACCGTGAAAATACGGATATAAAAAACTCGGGCCAAATTCGAATATTGATTTTGGCACTGCATCCGATACGAATTCGTGCTAATACGAATCTAGAGTCTAAAAATCTCGGACCGAATTCGGATATTGCTTTCGCTCTTTTCATTCAATTCAGGGGCCATCGTTGGCATATGTCCGATCTGAATCCGAGGTAATACGAAAGCGTCCATAAAAACAGTGCTACGGCTACCTCGGTCCGTCAATATTTCTTCCGAATTGGAGATTCACGGATGACGGAGAGAAATCGGATGACGGAAGTCGGATCTAGTGCGTAAACTACCGTACAAATAGTTCTATGACTACTTCGGAACGTATTTTCACGGATTCGGATCGGATGCAGTGCGTAACCGCTCTAAAGGCCTTTTCACTGTCATGCGGGTTCGTGCCCGCGTGCGTGCGTCACCCGCATGCGTGGCGCTCGCATTTCACCTTTTCGTGCGTGTTTCACGCATCACAATAAACACATCTTTGAAAAGGTGAAATTCAGGCGCCACGGGTGCGGGTGACACACGCATGCGGGCACGAACCCGCATGACAGTGAAAAGGCCCTTAGGCTATCATTGTTGTTCGTCCGTCATGTTTAAAGTGAAATGGCCAATATAAAATAAATACTGATAGGTTCTAGCATTTCAGAACGTCTAACTAACACTGTTTCAGTTATCCTGAGTTGAAAACTTTAAGTGATATAGGTTAAAACTGTATGACCCATGGTTTAATGCTCAAAGTATGGAGTGAGGGTTTAAATAATACTGGTTGATTGTTTCCCGACATATTTATAGCGGGTCGGTTTTACTTTTATAGCCCAATTAAGTTTTCAATTTAATTTATTGACTAACTACCATTGTAGTTACTTTGTCTAGCATAGAAATTGGAGTTGGATTGTAGTTAACATCATTGAAACATTTTGTAGGAACTGTTTTAATATTTTATTTACAATGCGTTATAAACAAATTATCTGAATACAGGCTGTTAAAAAATTACTCTAAGAATTTTGTGGGGTTATCGGAGATTAAACAACTTTCGTAGAACTTCTTTGGAAATACAAGTTTTAAAATTTATTTTGAAGATAAATAAAAATTATATAGGTATACCGTGTCCGTGCAAAATTCTTAGAGCAAATTTTTAACACCCTGTGTTAATACCAATCGCCAATATAGCCATAAAGATGAAGAAAACAGCTTTTGCTAAATGGTAGATAATGATTTTATAGTGAGTAACTTGATTACCTTATTATTAAAAGTGATTTCAGGATCAAAATAACTTCGAAAAGGATGAATAAGAAAACAACTAAAGCTAAGCACTTAGTTTGTTTTTGAATCCGAATAAAAAACCTTTCAATTATTTTTCTTCTCTCGAGTCAGCACGAGCTATGGGAGAATATCTAATGCTGTGATGAAAAGATTAGCTAGTCAGCCAGGTTGGTAGCGGGGCTGACTGCCCAGGATGCACCGTATGTACTGAATATCGTCACTCGTGGAGGCTCTTTTAATGCACCCCAAAACCTGGCAAGTGCTTGTAGGATTATAGTATACCGTAGTCTTCATCCTGTTATTCGAATTATCTAAGTACCTACCAAACGAGAGTTTCACGTAACTGGCTTTAGGAATACTTATTTGTGCAATTTATTATAGTCGTCATGGCAACCACGGCTATATAAATCAAGCTTTACATTTCATGAGTAACAAAATCAAAGCCAAGGCGATTACAGTTGTATTGCGCAATTAGAATGTAGATCTCGCATCGTATAGGTTTTTCGTGCAATGAAAGGTCAGCTTATACTGGAAATGTTTAACTTGAATGTAACCGTGTGCACAATTTGTAACTGCTCTCAAATTAACAAAGTCACAAAATCATTACCTAGTTCGTTAAAACAATTTTAATTGAAAGTTCTTGTAATACGACACTTTTTCACGATTTTCGAATAAAGGTAAGACCTCACTAGTCGGTACTGCACTGCAGTGGAGCGGCGCGGCTTAAGGAGACTGGGCAAATTCGTATGGGAAGTGGTCTATGAACCAATAGCAATAAGGTTTTGGTATTTGTGTAGGGATAATTTAACTATACCCTTGTGCAAAGAAGTTTTAAAATCTGAACCGGCAGTTTTGAGAAAAATAATACTTTTGAAGTGGTAATTTGAGATGGGGCAGTAAGGGCCTTAACTGGGACCTTGGAGCTTACTATGGCCTCTTAAAGCAGGACAGAAGTTGACTGGAAGTTGAACTGACCTGCTTTTCTGTACTATGTCATCGTTAGAGCAGGCCTGCGGCAGGCCTGCTACGTTGACGTTTACGAAATCCGTTCACCTTTTTTTTGTAAGGACTTTTCGTACCATGAACAAGCATAACCGTTCAACGTGGTTCAATAGTCGTTCAACCTTTAGTACTGTCATGGTACGATTTTTAGCGATTCAGAAGCAGGACTGCTTTTGGACGGAAGTTGACTGGCTGGCATTTGAACGTTTTCATAAGAGGTCATAGTAAGCCCCCTTAGTTGTTTTTTTTTATGTATGAGAAATAGTTAAATGACTTCTTCCAGTCTGTGCAGAGCGAAAGGGAGTGTCAAACTCTTACTGACTAAAACCCATCCGTGTTCCTCCTAATGCCCTTTGCGTTCCAGGGCCGCGGTAACTCATTCCGAAACCCTAGCAGGCACTGGCCCTAGCAAACCAGTCTGCTATGCTGATATCTTTGAGGCGCGCGAGGAACACAACGCGCCGTCAACCTGGGCAACTGTTGTAGCTATAGGAATATTTTGCTCTGCATTTACAGATTTTGACACCCCTTTGCACAAGTGTATAGTTAACGTATCTCTACACAAATCCCGAAACCGTTTCGATATTGGTCCCCTTTCGCCCAGTCTCTTTTGTTTATACATATGAAATCGCATTGCCACGTCGCGCAGTTCGGCTGCCGTGTGTGCCGCGTTCTATCTCATACAATTTCATATAAATAATATTGGGCCGCTCCACTGTAGTACAGCCACCTTATTTAAAACGATTCGATTATACTTGAGCCATTACAAACGTGCAAACTGAGTCATAAATCATTAAGTTAAAGGAATGTGATAATGCTGCGCAAGTCGTTATCGACAATAAAAAAACACATCCTAAACAATATTTTGCATTATTTCCTTAACCTCTCCCTCATTAATTTTTATCGACTATCGACAAAGACTTTTTTACTGTTACACACAACACCAGGGCAGTTCCATAAGGCCTATAAGTGCGAGCGAGAGGTCCGATAAAAATGATTTATGACTCAGTTCGCACGTTTGTAATGGCTCAAGTATAGATTCAGTAAGCTATCTCTTTCTCTCTCGTAACTAGGATCGTAGACAGAACGAGACACCAAACCGAATATGTCGACAGCTGCTTTTCGAGAAGGTTCTGAATCGAGGGGCTGTTCCGCTTAGAGCGGTCTTACCTTAACAGAAACTAGGACACATTTCTGTAACATCAACATCATTCAGCCGAAAGACGTCCACTGCTGGACATAGGCCTCCTCCAAAATGGGGAGAGGGGTTGCCGTAATCGCTACGCTTGACTGGCGGGTTGGCGATCGCAGTATGGTTGTTTGTTAACGTACTCAGAGAACGCTGCTGCCCATCTTCTAGAGCAGCGGTTCCCAGACTTTGTTTCTCATAGACCACTTTCAATATTTAGCTGGCTCCGCTGGACCTCCTGCAGCTACATTACTACCATATTACCATATAAAATGTGAAGATTAGATCTTTTTGTCACGCCAACGTAGACCCCCGTCGAGTCTCCCGTGGACCCCTGGGGGTCCACCTGGACCACTTTGGGAATCTCTGCTCTAGAGAATCCCTTAGTAGGCTTTTACGACACCCACGGGAAGAGATAGGGTAGTGCTATTCTTTAAATCCGGCACTACACGAGACAGTCTGGTTTCTGTGACAGCTGAACAGAAATCCATTCATCGAAAATTTGAATGCTGGGCACTTGTCGGTGTAGCAATCTCCATCTTTCACTATCCAGAGCCAGTTCCTTCAATTCTCTGTATGTTATCACTTCTGTTTTTTCTTTCAATTGGTCTGTGTACTTTCTTCTTGGACGGAAATGAACTACAGATATTTTTCAGATTATAACGGTTTTTTTATCGGATATATTTCGGAGAGTGTGCATCCGATCTGCATGATCTAATTTCCCCCTGCCCTTTTTTCTATCGGACGACTAGAAACACGAAAAAGCGCCATCCTTTCATGGTTGATATACCAAAAACCCGAACGAATCGCTTTGATTCCACTTTCATTAAGAAAACCTCCAAACAGTGGAATGCGCTGCCCGAGTGGGTGTTCCCCGACAGCTATAATCTGGGTGTCTTCAAGTCACGAGGGTTTCTTCCAAGCAAGCGTGCTCCATCGTAGACCGCATCATCGCTTAATATCAGGCGAGATGGCGGTCAAACGCAGGACTAGTACCAGCATAATATCTAATCCATCTCCTTCCTCAGGTACCATACGACTACATCCCAATAGGTCGTGAAAGTCGTCGTGACGCGAATGCCGGCCACCCTCATGATGTGAACCTCAACTATGAGCGCCTGTTCCCGGCTCGACGCAAGTACATCGACTCGCCAGCCGTACATATCGATCCAGACTTAGATGCGTTTAAGAAGTGAATAATTTAGGTTCATGGTAAAATTAGTGCGGGTTTTAGTGTAGTGATACACTATGTGGAAGATGCGTTGCTGAGTTTTGGTGGAGTTGCATGTTCAGTAAACGTAACTGCGCATGCTACGTTTTTTATGAGCCAGCCCCCTAGACAAAATCCCTTTTCCTTAAACGTTACGCTTGTAGAAAGATCAAATTGTATGGAAATTACAGTCGCATTTGCTCGAGCAAAAGTCATTTCCTTACAATTTGAACTGTACGCAGGCTTTAAGAAAAAAAAACATTTTATCTCAGGGAGCAGATATACCTACTCATGTCAAGCGAAAATACGATATTACTGTGTGTGTGCTACAGCGAAAAACGGAGGCAATTTCGTGTATTACGTCGCGCAATGCGTTTTTGCGTTGCAGTGTGCAATACAATGGACATTTGCGTTGAGGTGCCGCATCGAACTGGTGTATATTCCTTATGCGCCCAAAAATTGGCTGAAAGCTAGACCCTCTAAAATCGTAACACACTACATAAAATACACAGTTTCTTAAAAACTCTGGTACGTAGCGTGAAGGTATAGCATGGCCACCGTAAACAAAGGTTTTGTCGTTCGAAGAATAGACAAAATCAATATTGTTATTGTGAATAAAAACATGTATTTTTTTCCAATTCTTCCTTTGACAAAACCCATGTCTACAGAAGTCATGCTACGCCTGAATGCACACATCAGAAAATACTCAAAAAATCAGCTGCTTGAAGTCAGCATAGTGTATCGCCACACTTATTGTAGTGTGAATAAATAGTCTAAAGTGAGATTATTTTTATTTTTGCCAGTCTTTAGCTATCCAATTATATTAGTGACGACTACAGATGGAGACGCACGGCTCGTGATGCGGGGCGTAAAGAGGACCATTCAAGCATAATAGAATATGACGATGTATTAGGCTAACGACAAATTTAAGCGAATTTTCGCGCGAGTTATTTCACGATCTGAATTCCGCCTTAGCCACCACTCGACAAATCTGAGCGGATCACGCGGCAATTTCAGTTCTATTCTTTCCAAATTTACGCGTCAACGTGGCAACGTCGTGGACACGCGGATTTCTGCGCGTGGACCACGTTCTGTCCGCCTAAACATAGCACTTTCGGAACATTTCTACTTCCTAAGATTGACGCAAAATTATGCGACTGAAATTCCACTGCGTTTTTCGCTTCAATTTGTGAAGGAACGAGGTCTGGTGTTCCTCCAACGAAAAAGGAGCATCCTCCAACCAGGCGGAGGCTTATGCCTGGCGGGCTACTGCACAAAGGTTATTTTTTTTTCTCTTGGTCTTCTGTAGGTTGTCCTAGGGGACCGTTTCTACGTAACCGGGCAGTCATTGGCGAGACCTGAAGGGTCTCCAGCTAATGGGGGGAAGTAAAATACTTAACCTAAGCTAACTACATGTACTACACTAATATCATGACTACCTGCAACAACAGCACTAAGGGCGACCCCTGGCGGGACTCGGACCTCGGCTTAGGGCGCTGCTGGCGGGAGATTGGGTGGGAGACAGCTTGATGAGGGCTGAATTATCGGTGTCACTGTTGCCCAACGGTTAATGCTGGGCGGTTGTTTAAATACTATCTGCGTGTTAAATCTTGATATCGCAATGTAGGAACTGTCATGGCGTCAACCTTGACAGTTGTCGTTATTTTCGCTGTAGTCTGCTACACCACCGTTGTGTTGCGTAGTTCGCATGTGGCGTGACAGATGTCGCCACAGATTTGTCCCTAGCCTTTGAAATTTTATGGAGACGCGACTTTCCGCGCGTACCTATTGTTTGTCCTTTAAGTTGTAGCTGTATTGTTTAACGGTTTGTGGCGTATTGTAAAGCTGGCTTCCCACGGTGCGTGGTAGCGCACACCGGCTGTGCGTGGTATCGCACACCGGCTGTGCGTGGTATCATCCGTAAAATCACGCACCGTGGGAAGCCACATTATGAGGGTTTGTGATGTGGATACGGCGCACCGCTCCGCACGCGTCCGCGTTACCACGGACGAGTCTCTTCCCATGGTGCGTCGGTGTGAGCTCGTGTGGCGCGGTGCGCGCTATCACGCACCGTGGTAAGCCGGTGTAAGAAGGATCTCGTATCTCCATAAACAAGGCATCAAAACCTATTTGAAATAAATTATGTGCTAGAATGTGATCCAGTATATTCTAGTAGTCTGATAACGCCGTACAACAAAATGTATACCTACAAAACCTATATTTTGCACACGACTATCATATACGCAACTGCTAGCTACTCAGTAACTCTATAAATAAAGTAACATAATTTATTACTTGTTAAAAAATCTGGAAAATATGGATTTTGATCATCTAAGCGGATGACATATTAATATTTATCAACGAATCTCTAGGAACTTACGTTGAAGTTGTTTTTAACATAGATACTTACATCGAAAATACTTTTTTTTCCAATTTTTGTCCTTACCTATGCAAAATCAAACTTGAGCAACATATATTAGAGTTGTAACTTTTAATGTAACATCGTATCGTATCAAGATTGTTGAGCAAAAAAACACTGACTGAAAATAATGTATTTCACAATTGGATTCGTACCGCGCTTTCACGCCCGCATCGCAAATTGCTTGTTAAACAAGTCAGCACCCACCCTTAAAACAACGACGTTCTGCAATTTCAAAGAGCAAAATTAATTAACTGCATTCAAATGTGAAAACAATGTGGTTACAAACAAAACATTGAAAATAACTTGAAGCAATCTTTGCATGGCTACAGAAAATTACCGTGGGTATAATGAAATGAAAATACTATTTGACGAGCGAACTTATACTTTAATATACAAATACATACAGATTCAGAAGCGTTCCACACTTTTGATCAAAAATACACAATTATAAATAATACCTACATACTAATTAATATACAAAATAATTTTAATGTCAATCTGGCACTAGTGGGTTACACACCAATTTTTGACCACAGTGTTTTAATATTTATTAGTTTTTTTTTGTCAAATAACGACAAAATTAAATGCACATCGGTTTTTATTACAAAATGATTTCAATTGTTTTTGTTAAACATAAATATTAAAATCATTTCAAAATCTCGAAAATAATGAAGGTTAAAAAAGGATTTTGACGTTGTTTTTTTATTTTGTGGTCAAGAAACTTAATGTTACAATAATTTCGAGTTTTTAGGAACATGTTGTTAAATTAGTGGTTTTGTCGTACAGTTGCAAATGTTGGTCTGAATTGCAGGTCTAGTCTCACCAGACCAGACATGTTGATCTAGTGGTCTACGGATTGCCTAATAGTGGCGACTGGCGGCAGCGAGAGAGGCTATTAAGTCTTGCACATTGACATGCGATGGTAGCGGTGACGCTAGCTCAGCATACCTGCTGGTGTAATCTGCTACACCAGACCGGGACTCCTGCGATTGGTCGTCAGCCTGTAAAACAATTTAATGTTAAAAGAATTCATTGAAAAAGCTACAACTAGGATGAAAAAGGCGAAAGAACGAAGTCTCGTTGCTAATAACTAAGGCTTAAAACGCACTAGCGGCCAGCCGCAATGCGGCGTGCCGCGTTGCAGCCCCAAAACTACTAGAGCGGTTGACGGCTGGCCGCAAATCAGTGCGTCGATATCATGCGGTTTCATGTAAGAATCTATGTGCGGCCAGCCGCTAGTGCGTTTACGAGCTAATAGTCCAGCTAAGCGCAGCGACTTGCATGCGCACGCAACGCGCAAATCGGTTCTTTCTTTCTTTTCATGTAGTCGGAACGTAACACACATCTCTATGGATTATCAAAGCCTTTGCTTGAGAACCTTTAAACACACTTGACAATCGTCACGATTGAGCAAAAATTCTAGACTCTGTAAAGCTGGCTTCCCTCGGTGCGTGGTAGCGCGCACCGGCTGTGCGTGGTATCATCCGTAAAATCACGCACCGTGGGAAGCCACATTATGAGGGTGTGTGATGTGGATACGGCGCACTGCTCCGCATGCGTCCGCGTTACCACGGATGAGTCTCTTCCCATGGTGCGTGGGTGCGAGCTCGTGTATCGCGGTGCGCGCTATCACCGAGAAGTCGGTATGAGGCGGATCTCACACTATCACGCGTCACGCGCCGGTGCGCGGAGCTGCGTTTTTTAACGTTGACCATAAGTACTTCAATTTGTATATAGGGTGACTGGTAATTAGTGACCGATCCTTTAACACATGATTGTACTCATGATAACAAACAACTTTCCCAAAGAAACATTATTCATACAACAAAAAAATAATATTTCCTTATTACGAGCCGCATAAATTCCGTAACGATTTACTAATAAATTTTAAATGAAAAAAATAAAATAAAAGTAATGTTTCTTTGGGAAAGTTGTTTCTTATCATGAGTATAATCATGTGTTAAAGGATCAGTCACTAATTACCAGTCACCCTATATAAAATATGCATACTTAGTACAAAACACTGACAACGAATCGACGCGCGTCGTTGCAGACCGCGCGCAGAACACACGGGGGGGGAGGGGGGGGGGGGGGCGTACCGCCTATAACACACTGGGATCTGCAGTAACGCGCAGATTTAAGTGAATAATGGACGTGTCCACGATAGAACTCGATGTCGACATGTTCATCTGTGGCTCCGCACGGAGACGTAGATAAATCATAAAACCGCATGATAGCGCAGATCTGCGTCTCCGTTGCCGCGCGCGTGATTGCCTTGCCCCGCGCACCAAAGCGTGGCGCGTGGTAGTTTGAGATCAGTCTTAGTCTGACATTCAGTCTAACCTTAGTATACAACCTTATTTTTACTTTATACGAAAACCGAGACACCCCAACAAGATTTTCATCAAAACTGCCTGAATATGTGTTTTTATTTAGTAAATCTCCAAGTTACACCTTAGTTTATGTCGCGTTAAGATCCCTAAAAAAGTGTGAAATGCCTGAGATGTGCTATGCAGGGGTTGTCTAATACATGTAAACTGACCGAGAGGACCGTCTCAAGCCTCAAAGTGTCTATTCCCGTCAACTGTTATGGGTAGAAAACTACTGAAACAAAATTGGAATTTATGAAAAAAAATGGTATAAAAAATAATGATGTCAATCGATTCTCCTAGTGATTCTGAACAAACTAGTTTCAGGTTTAGTATAAAATAAAACTAAGCTTGTAGTGCATTGGGGCAAATCTGGATTCGGAGTAAGTTCTGTCAGATGGATTTACCGTAGAATGATGTTATTTTAAATTGTTGGTAAGAATAGAGTGTGACGCCATTTTCTGCCTCTCACTTCAGTCCGCGTCGCAACATTTTGATGACGCATTCTGCGGCATATGCATTTGAACGAATTCACCCGTTATCCGGTACTGTCCAACGAACGTTAAACCTATAATTGGATTATGGCAATTGAGTTGAACAATTTTCAGTTGCAAACGTCAACTGAATGTTGTACATATGAAAACATTTTTATTGAAGTTATAACTACTTCTTTTGACGAATTGAGGGTAACATTTTCATTGTTATACGAAAATTACGTACGCAGCTGTAGCAAAAATGCGACCACCATGAAGTTAATTGTTCGTATAAACCTCTTTTTTCTATTCCAGTCGTTGTATTACTTCTACTTTGACACTTAAGAGGGGTAAGAGGGGTTATTTACAAGATATTATATTTATTTAGTAATTTGATCAATGTCATTATTTTTTAAAGAAAGTAAACGTAAAGTAAGAATTAATAATGTCATATTATTAATTCTTAAAATGATCATATTCGTGCGCGGAATGAAACGTTTCGGCGCCGGCGGGCCTGTGACTGGTTGAAGCGGCTGATTGGCCGGACTTAATTAACATTACAACAGCATACGTTAATAAAAGCGTTTAGGCGTTTATCGTTCATGCAAGTTGACGTTCGTAACACGTTAACTCGTTGACGAAATTAACTAGTTGATCAACTAGTTGACAAACGCAATTCAACGTTAACGTTTCGTTGACGGAAAAACCTTCAACGACCCATCGCTATAGGTAACCAGTGTAACCACAGACTAAGTATGCAATGATATGCAAACGTGATTTGCATAGATTACTAATTAAGTCACAGTTTTATTTTTTATTGTTTTGTGTTTGGGTTGCCAGGCAATTATATGTTTAAATTAAGTAATAGGGAATATGCATGTAATTCAAAACTCTTTCATTATTTAAATATACATTGTACAGGAGTCAAGAAACAAATTGCATTGTTTTTTACATTTTTTAACGCATTACTTATTTTGCAATTAATTGTTTTATGTTACGTTTTTTTCGTGGAACGGAACGCAATCTCGAAACGCGTCGTCTTCGAAAATGCCGGAAGTGACATCAAAATCCATATGAATAAATCTTTAAATAATCTTTTCTTAGCAAACTGTTTGATTTCTCACTGAGGTTAAGTTAGTAAGTGCGATTTCTGCTTGAATAAAGCACAAGAAATAATTTAATATAAATGATTTGTGGCTAAAAAAGAGATGTAAACAAAGCAGTATCTTGGATTATGACGTCATATTATGACCGCTACAATAAATGACGTTTGAACTGTAGAAGAAAATTGGTGAAGTTTAATAATTGTTTTGAGCAAGAAATAATAGTAACATTTGACTTTTAATACTTTTCTTGGGTTTATATTAATGTGCTTTATTGATTAAGAGAAAAAAAAAGTTACATGCATATTCCCTATTGTTTAATTATAAGTGTAATTATCTTAGTAATTTTAAGTATGCTTGTGCGTCTGTTTGGGCGTAGGAATAAACACTTTTTCTTTCTTTCTTTCTTTCTTATTTATTGATATGGGCTCTACTGCCTACGACAGTTAGCACTGTATCGACTCATTACCTATTACTGTTGGCTGATGCATGCGTGCTGTCAGTTTTGACATGTCAACTCAAACCTGCCACTACGGCTCTTTCCTCAAAAGGACAGACGTTGCCCTACATTGTTATACTCCCTCGTAACCTTGCTCTCTAAGATTGTTTCGGATTTTCTACTAAGAGCTAGTCAGATAGGAAAAGCTGGCGCCATCTAGTCTTAAAAAAACATTACATTGACTTGTAAAAGTGTCTGTAACAGATTTATTTACAGAAATAAAAAACATTTATCGTTGTGGAGGTCTGACGACAGGCACTCCGTATAAAATACTAGTATTCAGCCGTATCTGGGGGTCTATCTACTCCCTAAGCACGAAATCCGTGGTTTCGGCCTTAGTTACGAGCGTTTCCTACTCCCTGTCACATACAGACATACGATTATTTCGAGGTCCGAACTAAAAATGAATGACGACACGATTTGACCGTTCTCCCTACTGCCGATGTGTTTTTGCCCGTCCGAAAAGTTGAACTTGACACATGTTTTGTTCACTCCTACGTTTCGGGCTACATTCGGACGGGTGACTAACTTCATTGACGGACTTAGGGAGTGGGCCCACTGGTTAGCCTGGAAGCTGTCACCAACATAGTCGAAAAAGGCTAGAACATCATTTATCATTGCCATAACTTCATTATAGAAGGAAAAAAATATTTAATATCTCACCAATGCTGACATCAGGCCGAATATCAGGAACAGTAACGCAAGCCACTTCATGTTGCAGCCAAACCACCTCGTTCAACCAAACCCACGTCAGCACCACGTTTATATACCACTCTTGAGTACCATGACCACGCTATAATTTAATTATCACCTAATATCCTAGGATAACGGATTGATTTGATGTGATACACTTTGTGTATTGATTGGTTTTACACATAATTTAGTTTATCTACATTGTGGTTATTGTAACTGCGATTACGCACTGCATTGCATCCGATCCGGATCCGTCAAAATAAAAATATAAAAAACTCGGACCGAATTTGGATATTGCTTTGCGCACTGCATTCGATCCAAATACGTGAAAATACGAATCTAAAGTCTAAAAAACTCTGACCAAATTCGGATATCGCTTACGCACTTATCCGATCTCTGATCCAAATCCAAACAATTCAGGGGCCATCTTTGGCATATCCATTTGGCGTCCGATTTGAATCCGAGGTAACGCGAAAGCGTTCATAAAAACAGTACTACGGCTACTTCGGTCCGTCAATATTTCTAGATGTATCCCTTAAAATATTTAAGTATGGATGTATCCCTTAAAATATTTCGTGTATGAATAGATAGACCTTATATACCTACTAGAAAAATATTTTGTCAAGGATAATCATGTACAGCCGCGAACTCGAAATGTTTATCAGATTCCAAATTCGATTCCTTCTCACACTGTCCGCAATAAGGTTCAAGATGTCATATCAACTTACATAAGTATTCGTTTTTAAAATTGTGAAGCGTCAATTCCAGCAAAAAGGCTATTAAATTAACCACTTTTTGATGTTATGAACTCCTTTTTAGGTATGTGTGGCAAGTAAAAAGTTGTAAAGAGCGAACTTGATTGAATTTACTAAATGGGTTGATTTCTTTTTTTGTGCTACCTAGTATATAGCCTCTTTAAATTAACCTTTTTGTATCAATTAAGAAAAAAATATCTTTGCCCTGTCAATTCTTGGCAAGCTACCTTATAAAAAAGTAATGTGCAAGCAATTATAGACCTTAGGGTGGTAAACATTTCAAGTCCGCGACTCTACGCAAAACCACTAGGTACTAAGTAAATCTTGCTTACAAAGCGCGTTGTATTTTGTTAATCAAAATCGTTATAATTTATAACTTGCCTGAAAATCATAAGCATGTTTTTGTTGGCGGATTTTCTGATGCGACATTCGCCATAGGGGAAACTTCGTCTGGTAGCGTCCTTCCCATCTCTCGATAAAGCAAAGGAACTCCGTGTTTTTGTTGGTAAGTTAGCTTCAGGTGGGAACAAAGCCTGATTTAGACAGGATAAGTAACTGACTCCAAACTCGAGACAAGTCAGTGCTGACCCGATATTTAGTTCTAAGTAGGTATAGCTGTATGTGATCCGATAGAGGCGAGTCAACTACTGTTAAATTATAAGTGCCTTTATTGATTTTAGAGCAAACATGGTCTACTATTGTTTTTGTGGTGTTGGTTTGGCGAGTGCAATATTCCTCATGGATCTTATTAATCACTTCATATCCTGACTCTTGTAGCATGGATAAGTAGCCAAGAGTGTCGTTCCCACTTGTCAACAGGTCTATGTTGAAATCACCGATAGCATACCGATAACAACAGTGATAGACTAAAATTCTAGAAACAAATAAGAATTCCAACTTGTCAAAATGGCTCAGTACCTACATAATGTAACCAGAATCCTTTTGGCTTCAGTCAACTATCAATCTCATTTCAATATAATCTAACGTTTGACGTTGTTTGTTAGCGAACTTACGTTTGACGTTGTTTGTTAGTTCAATGGTCGTTGACGTAAAAATCTCGCACTCGAAAATTGTGTTTCTCATTATTGTCACTAGATGGCGCTGTTTCGATTCCATACAAATCGTAGTTAACGTTAACGCGATCGAATATAGAAAATTCGCACTAAACACTCCGATGTGTTCTCTCCCTTAGTGGGCTGTTAATATGCATTTGAATAGAATGGTATGGCGAATTATAGCTACGAGTAAAGTATCATACTACAATTATAATAGATAAGCGTATTGGGAATGCAATAATATTAAAATTTTCACGGATTTATCACGCTTTTAATTAAATATGAGTCAGTTACATATTTTTAAATGCGTCATTCTGTGATGTGAAATATAATGGACGTGTGGTATAACTATTTTAATCGCGGTGCTTTTAAAATATGCAATCAATATTATATGAAACATAACCATTAAACATAGATTAAACCTGAAGGCATATTCTCGTAATTAAAAATGTTCAAAGTTTATTTGCGATCTAGTCTCAGTCTAGTCTCAATCTCATAAATATGTCAAATGGTATTCTTGTTCGCTAACAAACAACGTCAAACGTAAGATTATATTGAAATGAGATTGATAGTTGACTGAAGGCAAAAGGGTATTCTGGGCCCTAATTCTCCTAAAATAAATCTTGATAAATCACAACCGAACCAAGGCCGAACCGTTCATTCAGACAGTTCTCAATTTCAAAAGCTGTCGAATTGTTTGACACAAAAAACAAAATCAATCATTTTTAAAGTTTTCGAAAACAAAAACTGACTGACGGTTGTGGTTCGATTGCGTTTGGCAACAACTTATTTTAGGAGAATTGGGCCCCAGGTTTCATAATTGAACCAAAGTCTTAAGCCTACCATCTGTTAAAATTTACATTGTGGAATGCAATAAAGTATTGAGTACACATTATAAACTCTCACTGTCTCGTTGGTCTAGTATTCGCTAGCACGACTGCTGTGCGTGAGGTCCTGAGTTCGATCTCCAGATCGGACAAAGTGTTATTGGGTTTTTTGGTGAGTTTTTTTTTCTGTAGTATCCCAGTGTCTTGATTTGTGGCCGGTTGATTGTAATAGGCTCGCCCCCTATTACATGAGATTTAACGTAACGGCGAAATGAGGGTGTACTATACACCTCTGCCCACCCCTTCTGAGAATACAGGCGTGATGTTACGTTACGTTACACATTATAAACCCTCTAATTTCTGCATTATTCATTATTATTTCTTCGCAATCGATTGAGCTGTTTATGTAGTTATCTATCCTTCATTATAGTGTATGAGCTAGCATTTTAAATGATTATCCTGAGAATAGCAACACCTCGTGAGATACTACGCAATACGCATTAGGTATAGTCATGTGCAATTATAAAAAGTGCATTATAATCGCATTTAATACGATGAATTCTCATGTCATGCTTACTGTAATTAAGTAAAATCCTTACTAATATTATAAATGCGAAAGTAAGTTTGTTTGTTTGTTACCTTTTCACGCCTAAACCACTGAACCGATCATACTGAAATTTTGTATAAACGTTGTCAGGTGTACAGAAACGGACATAGGGTACCTTTCATCCCGAAAAAAAGTACTGTTCCAGAGGAAAACTACAATAACGTTCATAGATTTGAAGACACGTTTGGTGCAGTGGCTAGGCGATTGGCTTCTGCGCTACGGGACGTGGGTTCGATTCCCACACGAAACAAAAATTTGTATGGCCAACAGATAGTTGTTTCGGGTCTGGGCGTTTGTTTGTGAGATTTGTGTCTGTAAACGCACCCACGATACAAGATAAATCTTAGTGTGATGCAACGTTTTTTTAAAAATAAATAACATAAAAGATAAATGGCGCTAAGTGTCTTTCGAATCACGATTGAATTATATTATTATAGAAAGTTTAGTAGTGTGTTAAGAGTTTTTTTGAGCTTTATTAACGCGAGCGAAGCCGCGGGAAAAAGCTAGTTATTAATAAAATTAAATAAACAGTGATAACCTAGCTGTTCATGCCATGGAATGGCATAGTCCCAGGGGGCCTACTCCCTAAGTCCGTCAACGAAGTTAGTCACCCGTCCGAAAGTAGCCCGAAACGTAGGAGTGAACAAAACAAGTGTCAAGTTCAACTTTTCGGACGGGCAAAAACACATCGGTACTAGGGACAACTGTCAAATCGTGTTGTCATTCATTCTTAGTTCCGGCCCCGAAATAATCGTATACCTATCCGTAGGTGATAAGGAGTAGGAAACGCTCACAACTAAGGCCGAAACCACGGACTTCGTGCTTAGGAAGTAGACTCCCTGGGACGGCTTCATAAAGTTCTCGATGATGTGTGTAGCCCGCCAATCTGCATCAGGCCAGTGTAGTGGTTTAAAGTCTAAATCCTTCTCATTCTGAGAAGAGGCCCGTGATTTTTGTTTGTAAGGTATGCATTTGTTTATATTGATTCGATTTCTATGGAAATCGATTGCTCGCGATGTGTGGTGTTCTTTTTATAGATACAGTCAACCAAAGAGATAAGTGCATGCGTGTGTTACGTGGCCAAGTTTTTGCCATCGCTTGTCTGAGCGAATCTTGCTTATTAACCCTTTCACCGCCACGGACGTCTATGGACGTCAAATTAAAACGTGCTCACGATGCTTCCGACGGCATGGCACGTCGAAAACACCACTTTTTTCAGTTAAAAAGTTTGACGCCCATAGACGTCCGTGGCGGTCAAAAGGTTAAAAGTTATTACGCATACAATTACAATGACAGTTGGCTGCGTAATGTATTGACTGTTGTTTGGCGGTATACCTACCTAACTATTTTGTTGAATGTACGCTGGTAGGTATAATAGATAGCTAATGAAATGGAACTGACTTGCTGTCTGTAAACTGGAAGTCACCATAGTGGGTTGGTAGTAGGTAGGCTTCATGATCGAGTTGAGAAGCAGCATGAGCAGTTGAGGTTTTCGAGGAAGCTGGATGAAGAATGAAAAATAATTTGAAAAACATTTATTTTCGTATATATTCAGACGACACTATAAAACTCAACTACATACAATACAATCTCGACTATCGCTGCGATCGCGAGCACCACACAAGTTGCCATGCGACTATACAGCTTCAGGTTCTGTGGCACGGTCGCTACTGGTGCTGGTGGAACATCAGCCACCTCTAAGTCGCGCCGCTGTCGGCCGGTTAACGGGAACACGGCGCGCCATGGGGCGTCCTGGAACAACTATTTCTTATATTTATGAATAAGTAGTATACGTATAGTGACTGCACACGAAGGACATTGTGTCTGGAGACAGCTTCCAAGCGTCCTTAGCTAATGGGTGCTCCAAGGAGCACCGCCTACCTTTTAAGCAGAAGCCAAAGACAGTCAATAGTAGTAGTTAATTTAATCTCTTTGGCAGAAGTCCAGCTGTAGACAAATATAGGCTGAATGGTGCTACAGTTGTCGCGATCTAATAGATCTGATTTGTAGATTCAACACTAGTTATAATAGTAGGGGAGATTAGTCCAAAACCGGGTACAACCGGGACAAGGCAGTATTGGCTCTTACACGTTTCAAATTTAGGCGCGCGTTCGCTAGCTGCTTTTGGCCATCCTGATCAGTTTGTCAACAAACGTTCAATGGCGTCGGTGCGTGCTCGACAACAATAAAAAAGAAAAACGCTTTTATGGTCAATTGATCTAATATTCTTTGGAATTAACAAGTGTATCTTTATACTCGTGAAGAAGCGATGCGTGGTGCAATGTCTTAAATGTAAGAACTGGGCCCATGAAGGCGGTACGTGTTGGGAACCCGAAGATCTTGATGAGTTTCATTTCTGCTACTATTAAGGGCCAAAATCGGGTATAAGATTTGGGTATACCCGGTTTTGGACAAGGGTTGGGGCAAATCCGTAAAAACATAACTTTTTTATATTGATTATTTTTTGTTATTTAGAATTATGAATAAAGTGATATCAAGTGCTAAATATGTGATTTATAAACTAAACTAAATAAAGCCTATTAAAATTGATTTAATTTTCTTCAAACTTGTGTTTTATTAAATGTTTGCCTTAGCGTCCCAGTTCTACCCCACTTTCCCATACAACGATATCGCTCAGCAAACATTTTATACTTATCCAATATGGACACATTTACACAACGCTATGCTATAAAGTATGGGATTGCTCAATATTCTTTACCATATAGCGAAATAGTGTAGCGTAGTCTAAACTGCTCAAGTAATAATACTTTAGTTGCATTTTAGCACGGGTGCGCAATAGTAAAAAAGTGGCGGCTTTCTTTAAAATCTTACAACTTAGCACAACTTCATCTGTAGGTACTTATTTATTTGGTCTTTTTATGGAAACAAAATCAAATCAAATCTGACTTAGGTATAACGTAGGGACAACTGTAAACATATTTAAATACCAAACGAACTTTCAAATTGAAGTTCGTTAAGAGCCATTACGCACTGTCAACTGGTCGCCGGAGACTTGGTCGACGGCGACTGTGACTGTCTATAGTTTAAATAGGTGTTACGCACTTGGTCGCCGGTCGCCCGTGTGACTATGCTTATGTTTTGGTCGCCGAGAGACCAAGTCTCCGGCGACCAATCGACAGTGCGTAATGGCTCTAATTGTGCGAGTAGCTTCATTCGAACAGTACATACCTTATCGGAGACAAAGGCAGGGTTCAACTCCTGTGGTATCAGCGCTGATTGCAAGTCCGTATCGCTTAGTTTCTACAAATCAAAAGCAAAATAAATTAGGAATAATGCTTAATATCAAGGAGTAATTGTCGTTGTGTCGGAGGTTTGATAAATAGGTATTGAACGATTTTTAGGGTCTTTAAAGTAATTATACTGGATGTAAGGGACAGTGTACTGAACTGAAACAGTGAATTCAGCCCATTCTTCTGAATCGGAAATAAGTGGTTTTTTCTGTCGGTATTTTCCAAATTTCCTGGAAATTGCTAATTTGTCTATGTTTTATTTTATTCCAATAAGTGTTTTGGCAGGAGGAGCTCGTGGCTAAATAATTACAGCCGCATAGACCGATCTTCCGGGTTAAGCCACGCTTGCCGAGGTTGGTCTGTGGATGGGTGACCATTTACCATAGCGAGTTTCCTCCGTGCCTTGGAAAGCACGTAAAGCCGTTGGTCCTGGCTGTCATTTGTAGATCTTTGACAGTCGTTACTGTTGGTCAGAAGCCAGAAAGTCTGACAACCAGTCTTACCAAGATTATTGTATTACCCAGTTACTGGGTTGTGGAGGTCTGATAGGCAGTCGCTCCATGTAAAATACTGATATTCAGCTGCATCCGGTTCGACTGGAAGCCGACCCCAACATAGTTGGGAAAAGGCTAGGCAGATGATGATGATGAAGTGTTTTGGCAGGTAAATAAACTGAGTGTAAAGAACAGGTTACCAAAAATTGACTCAGTGAATTTAGTTCACTAATTTTAATTGAAAATCCGTGGAAAATATCCATTTATTCAACGAAATCTTTCGAATTTTCAGATTTATAAAAAATACATTTTATTTTTGCAACGTGCTATGTGTCCTAATAGGATTGCTTATTTTACAGCAGAGAAATGTAAAACTTGTGAAAAGAAAAATCGGAAAATTCGGAAAATTTCCGAGCAAAATTTCCACTTATTTTCAATTCAGAATAATGAGCTGAATTCACTGTTTCAGTTTTCGGTACACCGTCCCTTACACCTGGTATTACCATCCTGCAGCACTTAGGCGGACAAATAATAATAAAAAAAAAAAAAAGATAAAGCGCCGTAAGCCTGTTCCTCCTGATGGTCTGCGGGATGCAGGAGGGGAACGAGTAGCCAATCGCTTGTTGGCAAATACCTATAAGTTGCTTCAAAGATCGCGATATATTTCTAGTTGCATCGACAGTTTGGTGTATGAAGCTACCGTCTTGATCGCTCGAGTGATTGCTTGGCGTGGTAGACAGTTTTGATCGCTAGAGCGACCGTTCTGATCTCTCTAGCGACACATTTGTGGCGTGGTACACCATCTTGATCGCTGGAGCGACCGTTCCGATCTCTCTAGCGACACATTTGTGGCGTGGTACACCATCTTGATCGCTGGAAAGACCGTTCCGATCTCTCTAGCGACACATTTGTGGCGTGGTACACCATCTTGATCGCTGGAGCGACCGTTCTGATCTCTCTAGCGACACATTTGTGGCGTGGTACACCATCTTGACCGCTAGAGCGACTGTTCCGATCTCTCGAGCGACCGTCCTGTTGCGTGTTACACTATCTTGATCGCTAGAGCGACTGTTCCGATCTCTCGAGCGACCGTCCTGTTGCGTGTAACACTATCTTGATCGCTGGAGCGACCGTTCTGATCTCTCTAGCGACACATTTGTGGCGTGGTACACCATCTTGATCGCTAGAGCGACTGTTCCGATCTCTCGAGCGACCGTCCTGTTGCGTGTTACACTATCTTGATCGCTAGAGCGACTGTTCCGATCTCTCGAGCGACCGTCCTGTTGCGTGTTACACTATCTTGATCGCTGGAGCGACCGTTTTGATCTCTCTAGCGACACATTTGTGGCGTGGTACACCACCTTGATCGCCAGAGCGATCGTTCTGATCTCTCTAGCGACACATTTGTGGCGTGGTTTACAATCTTGATCGCTGGAGCGACCGTTCCGATCTCTCTAGCGACACATTTGTGGCGTGGTACACCACCTTGATCGCTAGAGCGACCGTTCCGATCTCTCTAGCGACCGTCCTGTGGCGTGGTACACCATCTTGATCGTTAGAGCGACCGTTCTGATCTCTCTAGCGACACATTTGTGGCGTGGTACACCACCTTGATCGCTAGAGCGATCGTTCTGATCTCTCTAGCGACACATTTGTGGCGTGGTACACCATCTTGATCGCTGGAGCGACCGTTTTGATCTCTCTAGCGACACATTTGTGGCGTGGTACACCACCTTGATCGCCAGAGCGATCGTTCTGATCTCTCTAGCGACACATTTGTGGCGTGGTTTACAATCTTGATCGCTGGAGCGACCGTTCCGATCTCTCTAGCGACACATTTGTGGCGTGGTACACCACCTTGATCGCTAGAGCGACCGTTCCGATCTCTCTAGCGACCGTCCTGTGGCGTGGTACACCATCTTGATCGTTAGAGCGACCGTTCCGATCTCTCTAGCGACCGTCCTGTGGCGTGGTACACCATCTTGATCGTTAGAGCGACCGTTCTGATCTCTCTAGCGACACATTTGTGGCGTGGTACACCACCTTGATCGCTAGAGCGATCGTTCTGATCTCTCTAGCGACACATTTGTGGCGTGGTACACCATCTTGATCGCTGGAGCGACCGTTCCGATCTCTCTAGCGACACATTTGTGGCGTGGTACACCACCTTGATCGCTAGAACGACCGTTCTGATCTCTCTAGCGACCCATTTGTGGCGTGGTACACCATCTTGATCGCTAGAGCGACTGTTCCGATCTCTCGAGCGCCCGTCCTGTGGCGTGGTACACCATCTTGATCGCTAGAGCGACTGTTCCGATCTCTCGAGCGACCGTCCAGTTGCGTGTTACACTATCTTGATCGTTTTAGCGACCGTTTTGATCTCTCTAGCGACACATTTGTGGCGTGGTACATACACCACCTTGACCGCTAGAGCGACCGTTCCGATCTCTAGAGCGACCGTCCTGTTGCGTGTTACACTATCTTGATCGCTAGAGCGACCGTTCCGATCTCTCGAGCGACCGTCCTGTTGCGTGGTACACCATCTTGATCGTTAGAGCGACCGTTCTGATCTCTCTAGCGACACATTTGTGGCGTGGTACACCACCTTGATCGCTAGAGCGATCGTTCTGATCTCTCTAGCGACACATTTGTGGCGTGGTACACCATCTTGATCGCTGGAGCGACCGTTCCGATCTCTCTAGCGACACATTTGTGGCGTGGTACACCACCTTGATCGCTAGAACGACCGTTCTGATCTCTCTAGCGACCCATTTGTGGCGTGGTACACCATCTTGATCGCTAGAGCGACTGTTCCGATCTCTCGAGCGCCCGTCCTGTGGCGTGGTACACCATCTTGATCGCTAGAGCGACTGTTCCGATCTCTCGAGCGACCGTCCTGTTGCGTGTTACACTATCTTGATCGTTTTAGCGACCGTTTTGATCTCTCTAGCGACACATTTGTGGCGTGGTACATACACCACCTTGACCGCTAGAGCGACCGTTCCGATCTCTAGAGCGACCGTCCTGTTGCGTGTTACACTATCTTGATCGCTAGAGCGACCGTTCCGATCTCTCGAGCGACCGTCCTGTTGCGTGTTACACTATCTTGACCGCTAGAGCGACTGTTCCGATCTCTCGAGCGACCGTCCTGTTGCGTGTTACACTATCTTGACCGCTAGAGCGACTGTTCCGATCTCTCGAGCGACCGTCCTGTTGCGTGTTACACTATCTTGACCGCTAGAGCGACTGTTCCGATCTCTCGAGCGACCGTCCTGTTGCGTGTTACACTATCTTGACCGCTAGAGCGACTGTTCCGATCTCTCGAGCGACCGTCCTGTTGCGTGTTACACTATCTTGACCGCTAGAGCGACTGTTCCGATCTCTCGAGCGACCGTCCTGTTGCGTGTTACACTATCTTGACCGCTAGAGCGACTGTTCCGATCTCTCGAGCGACCGTCCTGTGGCGTGGTACACCATCTTGATCGCTAGAGCCACCGTTCCGATCTCTCGGGCGACCGTCCTGTAGCGTGGTACAACATCTTGATCGCTAGAGCGACCGTTCCGATCTCTCGAGCGACCGTCCTGTAGCGTGGTACAACATCTTGATCGCTTGAGCGACCGTTCCGATCTCTCGAGCGACCGTCCTGTGGCGTGGTACACCATCTTGATCGCTAGAGCCACCGTTCCGATCTCTCGGGCGACCGTCCTGTAGCGTGGTACAACATCTTGATCGCTAGAGCGACCGTTCCGATCTCTCGAGCGACCGTCCTGTAGCGTGGTACAACATCTTGATCGCTAGAGCGACCGTTCCGATCTCTCGAGCGACCGTCCTGTAGCGTGGTACAACATCTTGATCGCTTGAGCGACCGTTCCGATCTCTCGAGCGACCGTCCTGTAGCGTGGTACAACATCTTGATCGCTTGAGCGACCGTTCCGATCTCTCGAGCGACCGTCCTGTAGCGTGGTACAACATCTTGATCGCTTGAGCGACCGTTCCGATCTCTCGAGCGACCGTCCTGTAGCGTGGTACAACATCTTGATCGCTAGAGCGACCGTTCCGATCTCTCGAGCGACCGTCCTGTAGCGTGGTACAACATCTTGATCGCTAGAGCGACCGTTCCGATCTCTCGAGCGACCGTCCTGTAGCGTGGTACAACATCTTGATCGCTTGAGCGACCGTTCCGATCTCTCGAGCGACCGTCCTGTAGCGTGGTACAACATCTTGATCGCTAGAGCGACCGTTCCGATCTCTCGAGCGACCGTCCTGTAGCGTGGTACAACATCTTGATCGCTTGAGCGACCGTTCCGATCTCTCGAGTGACCGTCCTGTGGCGTGGTACACCATCTTGATCGCTAGAGCCACCGTTCCGATCTCTCGGGCGACCGTCCTGTAGCGTGGTACAACATCTTGATCGCTAGAGCGACCGTTCCGATCTCTCGAGCGACCGTCCTGTAGCGTGGTACAACATCTTGATCGCTAGAGCGACCGTTCCGATCTCTCGAGCGACCGTCCTGTAGCGTGGTACAACATCTTGATCGCTTGAGCGACCGTTCCGATCTCTCGAGCGACCGTCCTGTAGCGTGGTACAACATCTTGATCGCTAGAGCGACCGTTCCGATCTCACGAGCGACCGTCCTGTAGCGTGGTACAACATCTTGATCGCTTGAGCGACCGTTCCGATCTCTCGAGCGACCGTCCTGTAGCGTGGTACAACATCTTGATCGCTAGAGCGACCGTTCCGATCTCTCGAGCGACCGTCCTGTAGCGTGGTACAACATCTTGATCGCTAGAGCGACCGTTCCGACCTCGCGAGCGACCGTCCTTTAGCGTGGTACAGCATCTTGATCGCTAGAGCTACCGTTCCGATCTCACGAGCGACCGTCCTGTGGCGTGATACACCATCTTGATCGCTTGAGCGACCGTTCCGATCTCACAAGCGACCGTCCTGTGGTCAGTGTGCCGGTAACCTTACTATATCATCGGTCTATCTTGCTATGCGTGTCCTATAAAGACGGGTTGTGTATGTGTACTGATTTTTGCTTTTATTATAATAATCATACTCATTTTCCAAAACTAAAAGGTCAAAACATGATTTTGACACTTTAATGTAGTATGATGGATTGAACTGGCCCTCATAGTAAATTACTGCAGCAATTATGGTGAATGAAGGTTCTATCGATTTGCTTATAAATAATAAAACACGAGGTTTGCATTCGCATTGCCAGGCAGGCGTATTCAGTTTTTCTATTTTTAATATCGCTTGTATTTTTTTATAGATTTGCCAGCATTCTAATTGCGCAAAACACTCGTAATGGCTATGACGTCGCGGGAACGCACTTGTAAAGGGTTTTCAGCAAAATGTCAGTTTGGAGCGTGAAAGGATGATGGGCACAAATGTATGGAGTCTGGTACTGGCTCCAATAGGAATGATTGATACACCGTTGGAAAGGTATTTTTGTGTAGATTATGAATAACCATGGCGCTAGTCCCGATTCACTGTCCGATCGAAGTAATCCTGCTTGAAAGTTATTTATTTTTGTTACATCCTATTAAGTACACATACTTTTATTGTCATTTTTCTCCATTTGGGCATGGTATTACAATAATTATTATTAATATTTTTCATTATCTAGGTAAATAAAACAAGTTCGAAGTAAGTTTCATCATTTATTGTATGTAAGTATACAGTGTGTAAAAAGACCCGCATAGCCGAAATCTACGCCCTCTGTACATCAAACTAAATTACATTGACCAAAAATAATTGCTGAGAAACGATTTTTAGGCATAAAAAAAACGCGTCCGATTTTTTTGTGATTTTCATCAGTTAACTGAATTTTATTTAGCTCAAAATCTGTGCAAATATCATCAAAATCGGTCAAGCGAAACCGGCGATATGATTTTTTAAATTCTATTTCGAACTGAATATCCAGTATCTTCCGAAGACTATATTTCAAAACGGACAATTTATACGGGTTTGTTGCCATAGTAGTTTTTGTACTCTTGAAAGAGCTATCCAACGATGGTAAATTCATTTTGATTGGATATGAGTACCAAAACGCCCATCCTCCTTTTCAACTGGTCTACACTGCTCGCGCCACTCCCAAGTGGGCATAAAACTGTCGAAATACCTTTATACGTGTGGTTTGATGCGTTAGTCGAGCAATATTCTAATTGCGCAACACACTCGTAATCGCATTGATTTTGACAGGTCAAAAATTTCCATAGCAACGTATATATTAACAATCTGACTTCTCCACAACTATGTACCACGCAATGAATATCGTTGTACTGTCAAAATGAAATCTATTGAAATTACGAATATCATGTTTATGGATGCCAATTTCAATATAAATGACATTATTCGGTATCTTTCTAAGACATAAAAAAAAGTTTAGAGTTGAGATTCGTTTTTGCAAAAACAAACAAAAACATTTTTTTTCTATATATTTTATTTATTTGAATAACGCATCCGTGTGGTGCCGGACGTAAAGAATAGCACTACCCCATCTCTTCCCGCGGGTGTCGTAAAAGGCGACTAAGGGATTCACTAGAGGATGGGCAGCAGCGTTCTCTGAATACTTTAACAACCATACTGCGATCGCCAACCCGCCTGCCAAGCGTGGTGATTATGGCAAACCCCCCCAACATTGTTTGTGGGAGGCCTATGTCCAGCAGTGGACGTCATTTGGCTGAATGATGATGATTAACGCAAGTATGAAGGACAAGACTCGTTCATCCATTGAAATTATGTCACCCAAAAAACAAGGTAGGTAATCTATATATCATCGACTATAATATGCCCGACAAATACCTCGGACATCGTCAAAGCCCAAAGAAACACAAATTGTTCGCGCAGCCGTTATGTCAAACTGTCGTCAGAGCAGAGTCTCCAGTTTGTCATACCCTAGAAGTGCTCAGTGCCTGACTGCCTGAATGTGATTCGTTTGTGGATGGATGAAGTTAATCTATGCAAGTATGACTGATGTTCTGTGAGAGAAAGTATGCGAGGGCGTCCACTATTCCGTTAAGCCTCATTTACGGAGATGCGGGGCGTCGCGCGTCGCGTGCGGCGTGGCGTCTCACGGCGCGTCATACGATTTTTCTGTTTACGGAGCGGCGGCGCATGCAGCGGCCCGTATCATCACACGCGCAAACACAAACATATGGCAATGTACGATGTTGTTTATGAAGATGCGGCGCGTGAGACGCCGTGGGCCCCGCCGCGGTTGACGCTACGTTTTACAGTGGACGGAGAATTGCAGGAATAGCTGGTCGCAACGCTGCGTGCGCCGCCGCGATAAACGTCACGTGCGACGCGGCGATGCCATCCGCGGGCTCCGACTGCATTTCAAGCAAACGCGTGTAAAATCGCTTCTCCGTAAACGCTCTCATACAACGCCATAATTCAGTGCGGGCCGCGCCGCACAACGCGACGCGCGACGCCCCGCGTCTCCGAAAATGAGGTTTTAGTTTCAAATTATAAATATACAAAACTGGCTTGTTTTTCGGCAAGAGAATTAGCGTTGCAATACAACGTGGCAACGCTGCCAGCCTTCTGGGCACGCTTCCTTTCGACAGCGATGCGGAGGGGTATTTTGAAGCACTCTTTTAGTTTGTATTGTTAATTTAGTCTGGGATATAATTTTTCTTTGTTTTTTACTTTAGATTTAGTTTATATTGTATCAATTTAGGTCATGTTTTGTCCAATAAATGTAAACTTAATCCTACTTCATTATAAAACAATTTTTCATCTGAAAAATGTACATATTATGTTTCCACGTTAATTAATGTAACTGGTATTGTACTGTTTTAATTAACTATAAATAAATAAATCTATAAATAACAACTAGCAATCCCTTGTATTGAAATATGTTGAGTCTATGTTATGTTGAGTGTAGGTATTTTCTAATGTGTTTATGTTATGTTGAATCATCTTTATTTAGATAATTTTACTTTTGTTTTGAATTGAGAGATAAGAAGAAGATTAAATTGAGAGATAAAAATAACAAAATGATTTAAACTTTTATTAAACTAGCCACAAAAATGAACTTTAAACACCACAAAGACAACGCAATTTCTAGGAAAATAATGCCAAGCGTACACTAGCTGCAAGTGAATAAGTGATAGCTTGACATGTGGACGCGGTCACTCGAGAACTCTTTCATAAAATATTTGCATATAAACGTGGGAGTCTTCACAAGTGTTTTCTCGTGTAGTGTTACGGGTGTTTCCCTCCGGGAAAAACTTTGTAGTCCCGGGTTTATGAATGAGAAGTGACAACTTGTCCTGTTCTGTTTAGCTACGAGTATGTTTTAACGATAAGATTTTAGTTTATATAGGTATTATTTCCTTGGCTGTTGGAATATGGTATAATGGCTGTGTTTTATATGAACAAAAAAAAAACTTGTAATATAATAAGTAAAATAGTAATTACTGATTAACTGTTGGTCTAGTGGTCGCAAGCGCGACTGCTGAGCGTGAGGTCTTGGGTTCGATCCCCAGGACGGGCAAAATGTTACTGGATTTTTCAGTGTGGAATTCCTCATTAACAGCCCGGAATCCGGATTTGTGCCGGTTGATGGCAATAGGCGTGCCCCCAATTACATGGGACTTAAACATAACGGCGAAATGACGATGTAGTATACACTTCTGCCCAACTCTTCGGGAAATACAGGCGTGATGTTTTGTTATGTAGTAATTTTAGTAAGTAATTGTAAACGTCAATTATTATTTCGATGCAAAATAAAATATTGGTATTCAAAATATTGACAACCCTGATTAAGTTGCGAATTCGGAAATAGAGCTAAAATATGCCCTAAAATGTGGCAGCTGATGATAGGGTTGCCTTAGCGTATTTGTAATGAAGTCTTTGAACAGCTGTAAGAACATTGTAGCACAAAAGTTATTTCGTTTATTCATTTTCAATACCTATGTACATATAAATTATATTTTTAAATACACATATCTTAAAACAACAATATACATTTAAAAATATAAAAAATAGTAGCCCACCGGCATTGGGAACAGGGTACAAGCTGCCGATAGTCAGGGCTCCAGAGAAAGGAACCTCTTCACTATGCGCGCCGTGTCAAGGAGTACTGCTTTTTGTATCAAGCCCTTGATCCAGCCGCCTGAGCCTCGTGAGGTGTTGATCGAGGCTCTTGGCTATTAGGCCATTCGCCGTAACGACTATCGGGACAATGACTGCTGAGTCCACATCCCACATGCCGACAACCTCGTATGCTAAATCAAGATATTTAATTTGTTTGTCTTGAAAATGAATTAATGAAATCTTTGAACAGCAGTAAGAACATTGTAGAACAAAAGTTATTTATTACAATGGGTAGGTACTTTAATACTTCTCCGATTAGTAACACATTTTCTGCCTAAAGTTAACTAGCACATGCAACAAGTATAACACTTATAAGAATGTAAAAAAAATGTATAACTGACTTAATTCGTGACAATAACTTTATTCAATTTAAAACAAAAAGTTCTTTATGGAGAAACTTGGTGTGGTGTTCCTCCAACCAAAGTCTTGTACCTGGCGGGCTACTGCCCAACAGTTGACGTTGGGAGGTTGTATATATACGATCTGCGTGTTAAATCTTGATATCGCGATGTAGGCTTGAATAGTTCGAATGTGGCGTGGATAGATGCCGCCACAGGTTAGTCGGAAAGGGTGTTAAAGTACACATAATCATGAATAACTTTTGTTCTACAACTTTCCCCAAAAGTCAATTGAAAAGAGAAATGAGAAATAGCTAATCAAAGATTTATAATACGCTAAAATCTATTTATCCTCAGCTGTGACCAACTGTGGTTACATTTTAGGTCATATTTGGGGTCATGGATTAGAAGCAACATTTTCTGAATTTGAAACTAAAGAAGAGAAGAAGAATTTTTGAAAAAAAAAAAAAACAGTTTTGATGGTTTTATTTTTACTTTACCTTATCCCTTTCTTTATAACAATGATCAGTGATACTTTAAGTGGCCAGAAGATTAGTATTCTCTTTCCGATTAATTAAAATTTGGTAAATATAAGGTAACAAAATGGTATGTTTTTTTAAATTAAATTATTTAAATTTAGTTGATGCACATAACAAATACTGGCTCATTACTATTTTTAACATCCATTACGCTAGTTTCTACGTAGTATTTATTGTCATTGAAGCGGGCAATTTTTTTTTCAAATTTATGCAAAACTCAAGCATTATTACAATTACAATAATTACGTAAAAAAAAAACCTTTTCTTTGGCTTCTTTACCACCTATACATAGATGTATCCCTTAAAATATTTCGTGTAAGAATAGATGGACCTTATATAAGGTCCAATCAAAATAAGTGGACAAACTTTTACAGATCTAGCTGTTCCCTACAAAAGTGCAATACTTACACGATCAAAATGTATGGAACATGTACCTAATATGTTTTTTTATATTTCAGAGTTGGTCCCATAGTAAAAGTTGTTCATATTCGTGAGTACTGTGATCTGTAAAAGTTTGTCCACCTATTTTGTTTGGACCATAGATACAAAAATTTACCATTATTTTTTTGTAATTCACATAATAAAAGCGGTCCCCACACTAGTTCATTCTGTATTGTAGCTACCAAAGATACCTTACTTTAATATCAAACCAAAAAGCGAAAACAAAAAAAAAACCTGTAAACCATTACAAGCACTTATGAAAAATCGAATTTAGGTGCATTGTTCCAATTTGTCGTATTCTTTGGAGAAAAGTCGACAAATAACTCCATAGGTGTTTAAATTTTTTTTATATCAGTGATCTATAATTTTATATTCAACAAGTCTCATTTTCTATCGCCACAACCCTATAAAGCCGCCATGTTACGGCATGCCCAACTCTCTAATATATTCATCGGTCGATAGCTGCCGTGTCAGCGTACACGTGGCACTGTATTGAAGGCTATCGGTGGTACATTGAGGCCTTAGGCTATAGGTAAACGTAACTATTGAATAATGTTGAACATGACTATAATTTTGACTACAAATAGACCATTATTATAAAAAATGTGGCTAGATAGAGTCAAGAGTGTTCTGCCTACCCTTTTACCAATTAAGTTGGGGTCAGCTTCCAGTCTAACTAGACGGGGCTGAATACTAGTATTTTACACGGAGCTACTGCCATCAGACTTTCACAACTCAGTTACTGGGCAATGCCGATATCCTAAAGGTGTGTCCAGACCTGGCGAATGCGCCGCTTGCGAGCCGCTTGCGAACTGCGCCGTCCGCGCGCCGCTCGCGTGCAAGCTACGCGCCGTACTCGAGAGGCACGTGTGAAGCCCACGGTGCACCTCCCTCGCCACGCCCGCGTTTCTATAATCTTGTTGTTAGTAATAAAATATTCGATGCTGCAGCAATTATGCTAACGGTAGTCGTATGGTCCGACATCTTCGGAAGCAAATTCACAACTGAGGCTCATAGTTTAAACGCGAAAGAAGCTATGCGCGCACGAGCTGCGCGCTCGCTGCACGCGCGCCCCACTCAGGCCTTGCCGGTGTTGCACTAGAGCGGCGCACCAAACTTAGGCTGTAACCGCACGCGAGCAACACGCACGCAGTTCGTAAGCGGCTCGCGAGCGGCGCATTTGCCAGATCTGGACACACTATTAGGTTAGATCGGTCGTCAGACTTTCGGGCTTCTGACTACCCGAAATGACTGTCATAGGTATTCGTATGATACATACCCAGGAAAGACGGTATAATGCGCTCTGCGTGGCATGGAGGGGTCTCGATGTGTAATGAATGGTCACTAATCCACTCCACACGCGCGACAAGCGCTTGATAACAATCGACCAATATTCGAATTGATTGTCATTCGAATGCATTCAAATAAACAGAACATTCGAATAATTCGATTAATCGTAGTACCAATCATCCATCGCTATACGACAATGACGAATAACTCCTTTTTTATCGTGCTAAAATCCTCATGGATACTCTTTGCCTGGGGAAGGCGACGGTTATCGCCAAAAACCCACGATGTTCCTTCTCCTGACCCTTGGCCGGGGTCGCGGGATTCGCAGCTGCATGCACCGCAACCCCGGCAGGCCTCGGTCCGCCAGCCCCTGGCAGACCACTCCTTCAGTGGGGCCTTGCCCCTCGTCCTCCTGAGAGGCGCGTACGGAACACAGGCGCGCCGCCTTCTCGGGTCTGTTACTGGTCGGGCGACGGGAATGACGAATAACCCCTAAGGATTCAAAAAAGTGTTTTTATACGTTGAATAGGATTTTTTTACGAGTATCAAGGATTTATTTAACATAAACAAATATTTCATGCAAAGCTCACCGAGGCCGGTAAAAATAACTACAGACTTTATTAGGTGAAGTCCTACTCTGATATTCTTACCGCGGAAAGCCAATTGCTTAGCAACAAATCGGGTCATATTTCATGTAAATAGCTATAAATAACCGGCGGTTCTACCTCTCTAAAACTCGGGCCTCACAATAATAAGCCTAGCGGCCATCCTGATTTCCCGGGGGCGCTTTAAATTTACCGGGACACGAGTACCTGGCAACACCTCTTTATCTCCGGACACGTTAATCATCATAGACTGAGTGTTTTCCTCTAGGTTTGTTATGGTAAAAAAACCAGCCAAGTGCGTGTCGGGCTACGCGCAGTAGTAGGGTTCCGTAGTTGCACAATAATGCGGACTAAGAAGAGGGCTTAGTAATTTTTCAATGGAATTTGTACGAAATTTTTACTTTTCCGGTTGGTCGACAATTACTCGTAAACTTGTAAAGCCTACTTAGCTGTGATAGTTTTCTTTTTAACTTTGTTGTATATACTACTACCGTGAATTTTTTCACATATCCAAAACTAACCGTTTAGTTGGCAGGGGGGGTGGGACACTTGACCCTAACAAAAATTAGTACTTTAAAGCTTAATATTTCAGAAACGGATCCTTTACTTATAGAAAAATTGTTTTTACAAACCCACAATGTTTTTAAAAGACCTATCCAACAACACCCCCACACGATGGGGTAGACGAGAAAAAAAAACATCCCCACTTTAGAGGCATCCTAAAAAAAAACATGATTTTATTTTACCACTTTGTCGGCGTAATTTACATGTACATCCGTGCCAAATTATAGCTTTCTAGTACGGAAAGTCTCTGAGCTAAGCTGCGGACGGACATGGCGAAACTATAAGGGTTCGTTCTAGACTACGGAACCCTAAAAAGGAGACAATTATAGAATGCCTCCTTTTTTTTCTTCTTTGATTTGGTCGGTTCTGACCCTGGTCCCACCTGATGGTACGCGCTGACAAGGTCTAAAATGAAGCTCACGAATCCAAGTAACAGAAATATAGAGGGATTCCCCTATACCTCTCTGGCTCTCACGTACACACGACGGAACACAGTAAACTGCTTGGCGCCGGACTTTAATAAATAATAATAATAATAATATAAATAAATATTTTTGGGACATTTTCTACACAGCACCATCTAGTCCCAAACTAAGTTCTCAAAGGGGCCTCTGCGCGTTGGACCTGTGTCCCCGTGTATGCCTTCCAAAGGACCGGACATCTTCCGCACGGAAGATGAGCCGTGAATAGAGATACATATAATAATAATAATAATATAAATAAATATTTTTGGGACATTTTCTACACAGCACCATCTAGTCCCAAACTAAGCAGAGCTTGTACTATGGGTACTAGACAATGGATACAATACTTATATACTTTTTTTTTTTTGTAAATACATACTTATAATACATAAGAAACACCCAGACCAACACAAACACTTATGTTCATCACATAAATATTTGTGTCCTGTGGGAATCGAACCCACGACCTCGTGATCAGCAGTCCGGTACTCGAACCACTAGACCACAGACGTCGTCTGTGGTAATGTGAGGGTGGTAGCTAGATATAAATTAGCACGTTTTGCTCATAGAATAGGCATCTAGTATAAAGATGCTGACGCATCTCTCCGCCTTTTCCCAGCGATCCAGATTCAGCTTGTGCATCATGCAAGTGAAGTGGAGTTACAATGCATACAGTACGCATTGTAACTGGCATGCGGCATAAAAGCCGTACGCCGATTTGACATACAGCAATTTTCGTGATTCCGATTATTTACGAATTATGAGAACAACATGCAAGTGAAGTGGAGTTACAATGCGTACAGTACGCATTGTAACTCCACAGCACTAAAAGCGTCACAGACAGACAGAATTACTTTCGCATTTATAATAGTAGTAAGGATAATTCACTTACATTCATAGTGTGTCCACGAACATTTATAAAAATTACGAGAATTGAAAAAATAGATAATAATTTTATCATTTTTAATTTTTTGCGGAATCTCTGTTACATATTCTAAAACCAATTGAGTTATTTCGAAAACCAAAACGGTATAAAATACATAAATATTTATATGATGTGTATACGTAACATCCTGCCATATTTTTTTATTATGTTTAACATAAAAAAATAAAACGAAATTTTTTATTGAAATTAACAGAGTACGAACAATGCGGAAAACATGAAGTCGAGTGTTTTATTATTAATTATTTCTTCAGTTTTTGCACAAAACAATGAAAGAGTAAGGATCAAAATAATTATCCTATATCAGCCAACAAGTCACTACTTGGGCCAATTTTTACACCGCTAAAAAGTCATGACGGAAATGTAGTTGGTATTACATTTACGTCATGTTCCGTATGTTGGTTTTGTGCAGGAGTGACAATACTTAAGGACCCGTCCGATGCAGTCTAAGCTATCAGTCTTGCTACTGGCTAAACTTTACACTACAGTAGGAGCTACACTCTTGCCAACGTGAGATAGAGAGAGAGAATTCGCAAAAGAAGATGCTGTTGCTCAACTGTTTGGCATATCTTATCCCATATTTACGAAGGCTTAACCAATAATAGTCGAGATACTATTTCTCTGCAAACCCAGTTAGCCGGAATTCGAAATTTTCCACACGCAGATTTTGGTAAATTCCATAGGGTTTTTACAAATGACAATTCGCTGTCGTTTCCTTCATACAGCTGTTCTGATTAGGCCTCTAGAACTAATGCTGATTGCTGATCTATTGCAGCCGTCATCACAGACATTCCTGTCCCGATCGAGGAGAGGCGCGGTGGGAGCATTAGACATAGTCACGAATCACGCGCAACCGATACACGCCGACGTCAAGCCTGAGATCTCTACCGATAACGCCGAGAAGGTACTTACTGAAAAGGTAAATTATTTTAGGTTTATGGAGTATCAGGACAGAATGAAGTGGAGGAGTTGAACAAAGAAGCATACCCTGTCTTAAGGGGGATAAACGCTCGAAAGATGATGACGATGAAACTGCTACGGGAATTTGGAAAAGAAGTGCTGGATGAGTGGTCAGCCGGGGTGATAAAAATTTTAAGGAGGAAGGTAATTGTAATTCTGATAAGTAAAATAATGACCAGTGATCGTGGGCTCCAAATGATGAGGCTTTATATCTAGCATTCCAACTGTGGACATTGAGACTAAAAATTACTGTTAAGTCTTCTTAAAAGTTGGATGCTCTCAGTCTCTTTTGCAGCTGTGGTAAAGATCAGTGTTGTTGCAAACAACAGCATTCTTGGAACTTCAGCATCATTTTCAATATCAGCATCAGCGTCAGTATCCGCATTAAAATGTATTGATATTGATTGTAATACTGATATTCAGCTGCATCCGATTCAACTGGAAGCCGACCCCAACATAGTTGGGAAAAGGCTAGGCAGATGATGATTGATTGTAATCAATATCAATAAATTTTAATTATTAATACTGAAGTTCGAGTCGTGACATGACCGCAGAGAGGGCGGGGTTTATTGATTCTTTTGTTTATTAAAAGTCACAAAATTACTAAAACATAATGACGGGTACAAATCCATCAGGGTCATTTTCCCTATTTTTTCTGAGAAAATAGCTAAAATCAGTATCAATTTCAGCATCCACTGATGTCAATGATAGAATATCAGCATCAGCGACAGCTGATGTGAAAAAATATGAATCATCAAAAAACTTTTTTTTTTCTTTGAACACCCTCATTGATACCCCCCGTAGAGACTTTGATAACATTATATGAATTATAAAGTCTTCAATTTACCTTTTCTTGCCTAGTTAAAGTCCCAACCCAAACAATGATTTGAAAAACGTTAACGATTAAAGTAACATTAATAAAACCCAATTTCACCATACAATGTTAGTTGATAATGTTTTGTTAAGCAGTCAATGTCAGTATCAATGTACTGTTAAACAGTCTATTAAAATGTTTAACAAGACATTAACAACTAACATTGTATGGTGAAATTGGGTCCAGACAAAGTGCAATTAACTACGATTATCCATTATGCTACGATTTAAGAGGGTAGTGTAGCATTTGGTAATTTCCAGCCATGCCCCAAAGGCAGTGGCCCAGCACACATTGAGCCTGGTATAGGATTTAAGGTTATAAATATATTAGTTATAGGTAATCGGTTTTCTATCATTCCTTTAACGCTAAGTAAAAAAATTATGTCTCTGACAGATATTACTCTAGATATTTATGATATAAATAAATCTATGAATAATAATAACATTATGGCAAGAATATCTTTTAAAGCTCAATTTTCATATTGACGAGTGACAAAATTTGAGAATTTAATAACTTTAATTTTTTTAGGATCGGAATGTTAGCTGTAGACTTTTTCCAGATAACTTTCACGATCAAATAAAATAATAATATAATTTCAGGTCACTCCACCAGAAGATGCTGTCACAACATACGAAGTTAAATCTTTAAGAAAATCTTTGCCTCATACGCCACCGGTAGCCGTGACATTAATAAGAAGCATCAGCAGAGTTGTTACTATTATCATGTTATTTGCATCGGCTGTAGTGGAGTTCTACCCGACGCTCTATGATTTGATATGTACCATTCATAGTTTTATGAATACTAAATAAAGATTGATTTCAAAACTTCTTTTTTTTTCTATATTGGCCTAGGTCTTTGGGCCTTTGTCATGCCTACCACGTGGATTGGCGATAGCAGTGAGAGATAATCTGAACAGGTAGATGCTATAGCTCTACATGCTTCCAGCTGTTTATGTAATTTATGAGTCAGATCTGAATGAGCGTTCTTCCACGTGGAGGCAAGTATGCTAACATTACAAATTCAGTTTTAAATAAAATTCATAATTTAAGCTTACACCAACATAGCTGTTACGACTTCAACAGTGGTGTAATAACTACTAATATAAATATAACCGATCTTAAAACATAGTCACATGTCATGTATAATAATTATAATTCTAGCTACTGTGAAGAATCGATTAATGATGTTTTTTGAATATTGTAAAAACATTAGATTACAATATTCTTCGTCATTGTTCTTTCATTAGCTGTGATGGAACCATTCCCTGTGCGTTGAATTCCTGTTTAAATATCATGGAGATCTTAAAATTTGTGGTTGTGAGTTTAATGTTACTGACAAAATGTTTTGCTGAGGAAAATCAAACTGTAAGTAACTTCGAAGTATTATTAGTAACTTTAGAATAATTATCATCCCAGAATGTAGTAGTGTTTTGAAAAATGTATTCTAAAATATTTCTATATCTAATTTAGATACATGTTTAACAAAATTTAGTTTCATCTTCTTAACTGAATCAAAAGTTTACAACAAACCGAAAGACGCTCATGTAAGATTTATATCGTATTTTGATACACTTGACATGATTTTGTATAAATATTGTATTTTAGATATTTGATGCTATAAATTAAACAAAGAAATACTTTTCCATTTTAATATGCACTATGAACGTAGCATTTTACTTCAACTTAGTCAATGTAGTTATCATAAATCATGTAATTTTGGTTTTAATCACTTTTTTTTAGTGAAACAAAGATGTAACCTAAATAAAAAGTTTATGTTATTATTATTCTATTATGTAATCCCTAACTTAATTATATTTTCACCTCGCAACGATTTGCGTTTACGCTTATTGATCAAAATAAATTATTTCAAATGATATGCGTTACCTAACCATTTTCTTCTAATAATATCCGATGAGAGTAAATAATAAATGAAAGAAAAGCATACTCATTTGAAGATAACCCATTTCACTGTAGCCATGAAAAACTTATGTGAAATTTGTTTCCAGACGGATTTAGAACCGCAATTAAAGATCCAGAAACGAGAGAAGCAGTATCTAATAGAAGATGATCCTTGCGAAAGACCTGAACAAAGAAGAGACGAAAGACAAAGTACTCCAGGAAAAACGCCTCAAATTGAGCCTAAGATAAAGGCAAACCCGATAAACGCACGACTTCAACCTAAGATTATACCAGTACCACCTAAACAGGTACTAAAACCTGTTGTTGTGCCAAAACCTACAAACTTACGCATCGATAATACACCACAGAGAATACCAACAAAAATACCAGTTATTCTTAAAACTGCAAAAGTCACACCTGGACCAGCACATGCCTTACGATTAAAAATGATGGAAAACAGAAGAAATAGTTCAATACCGACTTGTGAAGCAGATTCAAATACAAATAAAGAAAATGTTTTGTGTCCCACTAAAGAAGATCCTTTAAATCAGTGTAAAAAAGACAACATTCCATTTACTATAGAAGACAAAGTAAATCCTAAGTCAGAAGATCGTTCAGGTTCAAATTTAGAAGATGAAGTAATTTTAAATCAAGAATGTGAAGTGAATAAGTTAAATAAAGAGGGACTAGCGAGTCTAGATAAAGATAGAGAGGTAACTTCTAGTAAAGATAAAAAGGACGTTCTAAATAAAAATGAAAAAGTATCTATAAATAGAGATGGTCAAGTAACATTACCTTTTGATAAAATTAAAGAAGATATAGTGAATTCTAAGCCAGTTATAAGCATTGAAAACAAAGAAAAACCCGAAACCTTTTCGAATGTTACGCCAAAACCTACTCAGTTCTTTATAGATGATCCTTCACCAGCAATTAAAAAGCAACCTAAGTCTGAAGACAATGCTGCTAAAAATAAGGAAATTGTATCACATAAAATCAAAGAAATTCCAATGGCAAAAAAGGTGAACAATAATCCAAATAAAGACGAATCTAAACAAAAAGTGCAAGGCCTTAATGATTATATTGGCAACGACCCAGACACTATCCATATTTCAAATGGAACACATCTAATAAGCATCAAGAAAATTAATAATCATGATAGGCGTAAAATGCAACATTTATTGACCCGTGACGAGCTTGAACTTCAACCAGCAAATGAGGAGAGAATAATGAACCAACGACCACCTAAACTATCGCCTCCAGCAAATAAAAAGGAAGAAAATCCTTCAAGTGACAAAGAAGAAAATGTAATTTTATCCGGATTAAAATGTAGTGATACCAAGAATAAAGACGTCCATAATACTGGAGGGACACACCCTGATTGTAAAGTGACTAAGGAAAAAGGTTAGTTATTTTTAATTTTTAACTTTATTCTACCGTAATGGAACTAGTCTTTAATATTTCGCAATTTAAATGAATTTTACTTGTACCAACGTTTCAGGGTCTTTTTTGCGTCCATGGTTATGATCAACCTTCCTGTGATGATGATTATAAATAGCGAAATATTCACTAAGACTAGTTTCATTTCGGTAAGTTATTTGGATTTTAGTACCTAATAACTTTATTACATTTTGGGTCCGTATTGATTCCACGGTCAATATGGCGGCCCAATAGCAGAATACTACGAGGAGCTGTCAAAATGCAAAATTCATCTGAATATTTTCGTACATTTGTCTCAGCCGTATTAATAAACAGCTTTCATTTGAGAGATCTTCCAATAGCAGGTACCTTATAGTCCATAGATTTGACATTTTTTTTTAAATACGTCTCTACTCTTTTCATATCTACATTCATGAGGGATTTCCTAAATAAAAACAATTTGTGACTGAAAAAGTCATTTTGTCTATTTTTCCGTCGACAAAACCCTCGTCTACAATGGACATTTTTAGCGCTAAGTCCAGTTTTATGTCTATAAAACTATATACTTATAATACTGCGTAGTATTGCCGAAATAAACGGCAAAACAGAATAGAAAGTGGAATAAAAACATGGAAAATACTTTATCACATCTTCGCAAATAGGTACTTAGCAGCGGTTAATAACCTTAAGAGTATTGATGTTTGATTTGAGAATTTTAATAGCAAATCGAAGTTTTCCAACATTTCCAATACTATACGTATTTAACGACTACCTACTACTACTACAATTGATTTCATTTATAATGTGTTCGATTAATTTAAGAAGGATTTGTAATAGGCTTCAAATTGTTATATGGCACAATATTTTTTGCCATAAAGTTTAAACAAAGCAATAGTACGTCAAATTATTACTATAATATTTTTTTGTAATACAACTAGACGAATTTTCGCTGAATTATTAGTAAAATATGTGTAGTTGTTTAACATTTGTATTATGTTTCAGACCCAAGCGACGTTATTACAATAACTAACCATGATTATGAAGAATTTGAAGAAAGAACTACAGTTCCACCTCCAGTTACGATTCAACCTGCCTACGATGCTGGGAGTCAAGAATCATGCAACTACCTTCAAAATCTTCAAAACCTTCGTAATTTGCATTATAATCCTCACCATCAAAATGTATATGATCAATATAGGAGATACTATGATGCAGCACAAACCAATCCAATTAATATAGAAAACCAAGAAAGCAACTATCCATTCGTACAAAATCAAGAAAGTAATTATCCATCATTCGTACAAAATCAAGGAAATAATTATCCATTTGCACAAAATCAAGGAAGTAATTATCCATTTGCACAAAATCAAGGAAGTAATTCTCCATTCGCACAAAATCAAGAAAGTTACTATCCATTGGTACAAAATCCAGAACATGCGGAGACATATTACCCAAATGACAATCAACTAAATTACAATAATCCTTATAATTATGTAAAACAACCAGAAATCGATTATACCTATTGTCCAGAACTTCGTCTAGAACTTCCTACAGAACTTCGTTCAGAAAATACTTTAGACAGAATTTGGAGAGCTTGGAAAGATGTTGAAATTAAAATAAGAAAAGCTCAAACACAGGATGAACCTTTAGATATTGATATAAGAAGAGATTTGGTTGATAATAATAGCAATAGTTATGTTAATAACGTAGATGTGATTGGTAACGTTCCGATCCCTTTTGCAAGCCAACCTATCAGTCTTAACGGATATTATAATAATCAAAACAATGGATTAATTTACCCGTACGTGAATCCAACTTATCGATATATGCGCTGATAGCGAATAGTTTTATAAATACAAGTAGGTTAATTAAATTAGTTTGAAATATATTTAATGTTTCTACTTTCAGTGGGTTTTATTTTGAAAATATTTTTCAATCAGGATGTTGGATTAATACTTTCTTCTAAGGTAAACGTTTGTTACAACTTTTTCTTTGGCTTCAAGATTGATTTAGAAAATAGACCAAAAAATTCAAAGTTAACAAGGAAGCTGACATTGCAATAAAACAGATTTACCGAAAGTTCATAAAACGTTAACCTTCCAATTCATAATTGATTTTCTTTTTTTAAACACTGATTAAATTATACCGATCCTTGTTATTTTTATACCAATGAATAGATATGGCAATAGACATAAGAGCCATCTTAGTTAAACAACCTTTGACCATCGTTTATAAATAATGGTAGCAAAAATATGAATTAGTTCGTAGTTACAATTTTTAACAATATCGTTTTAATTACTTTTTTAATACATTTTTGCATGTCGCGTTTTTTAGTGTTAACCATAATAGTACTAATGTTAGAATCGCGTGAACCTATGTCATAGACATTAAATTAACGACAGATTATAACATGACTAATTATTATTATTATCCTATAACATACCAAAACATAACATCACATTATTCCCCGAAGGGTAGGCAGAGGTGTATACAGGGTGTAAAAAGACCCATCACATAGCCGAAATCTACGCACTCTGTACATCAAACTAAATTACATGGACCAAAAATAATTGCTGGGAAACGACTTTTATTTTTTGGCATGAAAAACAACGCTTTTTTTTTTTGTAGCGCGCAAATTATGGTTGTGGCGATGCCGCGCGTTTGCATGCGTGCAGCGGCCACACAGCCGAGCCAAGGCTGTCGTGTGCGTTTGATTTTCATTGCGTTTCTGTAACTTCAAATGCGTAATTTATTAGGAAAAATTGAAATTTTTGATAATGTTTGTATGGAAGAAAGTTTAGTATTATGACTTGGAAATCGTTTCAGGAAAAAACTAAAAAAAAACAATGTGTACTTTGACCTTCAATATCTCCAAAACCAATGATTTCCCAGGTATGGTTTGTTCGAAAAAAATGATCCCAATGATGGGTAGAATACGTGGTTTTCGTTATCGTTAAGGGTCTTTTTACACCCGATATAGTACACCCTCATTTCGCCGTTATGTTTTAAGTCCCACGTGTCCAAATAAATGTTTCTGTATCTTTATCTGTATGGTCGAGTGAATTATTAATTGACTAGCTTTTGCCCGCGGCTTCACTCGCGTTCATTAAGCTCTAAAAAATACACTACTAAAGTTTCTATAATAATATGATTCCGTCGTGATTCAAAAGACACGTGGCGTCATCTATGAAAGTTATCACTGTTTTCCTCGGAAACAGTATTTTTTTTCGGGATGAAAGGTACCCGATGTCCGTTTCTGTACACCTGACAACGTATATGCAAAATTTCAGGATGATCGGTTCAGTGGTTACGCGTGAAAAGGTAATAAACAAACTTACTTTCGCATTTATAATATTAGTTAGGACTAGTTAGGATTAAATACTGTTTGAATAAATTGTTATTCGATAAATAATTCATTCGATCAAACGTTCGCCGAAGTAAAGACTGTTCGAACAAATTATTATTCAATTAATAATTCATTCGGCCATACGTTAATCAAACAAGTGTCTATTGGAGGGTCTACTATGTCAATTTTTAGGTCTGCCTGCCTAGCCTTTTCCCTATGTAGGGGTCAGCTTTCAGTGTAACCAGATTAGGCTGTATGTTACACTGAGCGACTACCATCAGACCTTCGCAACCCAGTTACTGGGCAATGCCGACATCCTAATGACACAGTGTACCTACTTACTACATACAGTGGGTCAACGCCCATACATTTGACAGGTCCTATGAAATGTCAAAATTATGTAGGGGCGGAAGTTATGTCCCAAGTATGCAGTATGGCTACTCGAGACATAACCTCCGCTCCTTCACCCCGCAACCCCCCGCACGATTGCTCTGCGACAATGTTCTACGTTGACCGACTGTAAGGAATAAGATATAGGTAGACTGTGCTAATGATATGGCGCGATTCCATTAGGCAAGTCTTGCATGCAAATATGACGTCACATTTGCGTACAAGTTGCTTACATTGGAAATATGTTTTCGAGAGTGTGCAAATTGCATGCAGGTTTTAGGTACTTACATACAAGTGGAGATGTTCAACAATTGAGTTAGGCATCATGGGTATCAATCACTCGTTCGCAATTCGAAAAGTGCAACTAACGTCTGCGCGTTCAATTTGCACGTTTAGGGGGAGGGAGTTGCTCGCGTCCGTAGTACTTACCATCTTATCCTAGATCCACCCTACACGTCTCCCCCGGGTGGTGCAAAACGAGCAACAACGCCGAGCCTCGGGCGGCGGTAACATAAAAAAAAAACCCGACTTAGCCTGTCTACAAGCAGGTATTAGCTGGGGGTAGGAAATGACCTCCACAACCCGCAACTCCGGGGATCATTATGGAATCGGGGGCATTGGCTTCACCGCCCGTGTCACGAGGTGGAAAGCCTCTCTAAAAATTCACCCTAATCTTACGGTGGGAAACGCGCCAAGAGGATGTATGGCTTGCGGGTAGCAAGTTGCGAGCGTCAACCTCAACGGACCCGGCTAACGTTGTTGTATTGTGCCTTATTGAGGGAATAGGCGTCACCCCTCAATTGACAAATTATTTCGTCCTTACTCGTGGGAACATTATGAATGAAACCAATAAAATACCAAACAATCCAAACACTATGATCCAACAAAAATTTCACAAAAGTATGTTCATCCGACATCGGAGTAACAGCCTACCAACAGTCGCAGCAAGTACACCAAGCGATAAACAACCCCAAATAAATGAATCAGAATCTGAGAATAGAAATGAGCTCCCTTTAACTCCATGGCAAAATGATGAAGTGCCTTCCAGAAGACAAAAGCGAAAAGAAACAAGTCCAATACACAGTGAAAACAAAAAGAAATCGAAGAATACAACCACCTTTGCAGTGCCTACGCACAATCAATTCGACATCCTAAACAATGTAGAAACAGAAACAGAAGAGCCAGTTATTGAATACATACCCAAGCCTGAACCCATCTTCGTGACCGGGGTCATGGATGTCGCAGCATTAAAAGCTACGTTAAACCAAATTGTCGACATCAACTTATATAAAATGACAACATTAAGATCAGGCCATATCATCAAACTAATGCCGAACGACATCCAGACCTACAAAGCAATAAGAGAACAGTTCATAGCAAACGATATAGCACATTATACTTATCAACTGAAGTGTGAAAGAGCTTATAGAGTGGTTCTACGAGGACTACACTCTACAGAAGATACTTCCCTAATTAAGCAAGAATTGAAAGAACAAGGACATGAGGTCAGGCAGATAGTAAATGTTTTACACAGGTCTACTAAAGAAGCACTACCTATGTTCTTTGTGGACTTAGAACCCAACAAAAACAACAAGGATATATTTAAATTAAGATATTTAGGCCAAATGAAAGTGACATTTGAAGCCCCCTATAAAAAAAAAGAAATTATGCAATGCAAAAGATGTCAAAGGTTTGGACACACTAAAAACCAGTGTTTCAGACCATTTAGGTGTGTTAAATGCGGTAACAACCATCCTACTTCGACGTGCACCAAAACAGCAGATACAGATGCAACATGTGCAAACTGTCAGGAAAAACACCCTGCGAGCTATAAAGGATGTGCAAAATACAAACAATATAAGGAAAGAATACTTAAAACTAAACCAACTACTCAAGATTCAACTCAAACTCATGTTGCAAAACAGTTTAAAACACCAGAACAAACATCAAAACAAAACATAAGGCACACTAATAACAGAGAAAAAAAAAGTTATGCGGATGTAACAAGAGAGAGACCGTTAAACGAAGATTCAACTGTAAACTTTCCAGACAGACTAGAACAAATGTTCGCTAAATTTCAACAAATCATGGTCAACATGATGGACAAAATGATGGATCGTATGATCCAGCTAGTTGCGAGCCTTGTCACAAAATGAGCCACACACTCAGAATTGTTACTTGGAATGCCAATGGACTGACGGAACGTCGTCAAGAGATTCAAACATTCCTCCAAATAGAAAAAATTGATATAGCATTAATTTCCGAGTCAAGATTCACAGCAAAATCTCACTTTACAATAAAGAATTATACAGTTTATACAACGAATCACCCATCAGGAAATAGTCACGGAGGAACCGCAATAATTATAAAAAACAACATTAAACATTATGAACTAGACAAATACCAGACAAATAAAATTCAAGCAACATCAATAAAAGTTCATAATGATAAAGTTGAGACAACCATGTCCGCAGTGTATTGTCCACCCAGACACACAATTACCAAAAATGACTACAAGACGTATTTCTCCGCCCTTGGCTCAAGGTTTATTTGTGGTGGAGACTGGAATGCCAAGCATACAAACTGGGGTTCGCGTTTAATTACACACCGAGGAAGGCAACTATATGGCACAGTACAAGAACTAAAGCTTGAGTGTTTGACTTCACAAAAACCAACATATTGGCCTACGGATCGAAGTAAAATCCCGGATTTGCTTGACTTTTTTGTAACCAAAAATATAAGTCGAAACTACATGAACACTGAAACATGCACAGATTTATCGTCCGATCATACACCAGTCATATTAAATGTCACCTCAAGGGTGGTGCTGGTTCAACCTAAGGAAAGGCTTTACAACAGAGCTACTAACTGGGAAATGTACCAGGATGTGGTAACGACAAAAGTTAAGCTCCTGAATCAAATAAAAACAATAGAAGATATAGAAAAGACTATAGAAAGCCTCAACAAAGCGATACATGTAGCAGCCACTGCGTCCACGAAAGTACGAAACAAATTACCTCTGATGTCAAACGAATACCCTAAAACTATAAAGGAAAAAATAATAGAACGACGCAACCTTAGAAAAATATGGCATCAAACTGGATATCCTATAGATAAAGCCGCATTTAACAAAGCCTCTAATGAACTGAAAAACTTGACTAAAACTTTCAACAATAACAATCTACAGGCATTCCTTTCTAAATTGACTCCTAGCTTGGACACAAACTATTCACTGTGGAAGGCAACACGCAAATTAAAACACCCGAATAACCAGATACCTCCTATCAGAAAAAGCAATGGGAATTGGGCCAGATCAGATATGGAAAAGGCTAAAATATTTGCGGAACACCTTAGTGAAGTGTTCCAACCACTTCCCGAGCTGAGACCTGAGCACGACACTAAGATTAAAAACTACCTAGAAAGTGCACAACAAATGTGCCTTCCAATAAAACATGTAAGTCCTACAGAAATAGCCAGCGAAATAAAACACCTTAAAGACGGAAAGTCTCCGGGATACGACCTTATAGATAGCATTCTCCTGAAAAATCTTCCAAAAAAAGGAATTGTTTCAATTGTAAATATATTCAATGCTTGCCTACGGCTTAGCCACTTCCCAGGACAATGGAAAATAGCGCAGGTAATAATGTTGCCTAAACCTGGTAAGTCACCTAATGAAGTAGCTTCATACCGACCTATTAGTCTGCTGCCATTAATGGGTAAACTCTTTGAAAAGGTATTGCTGAAGAGGATGAAGGCTCACTTAAATGACGTAATTCCAAATCATCAATTTGGCTTCAGGGAGAACCATGGCACGATAGAACAAGTTCACCGCATCGTTGACGTAATAAGCAGATCGCTGGAGGATAAGAAGTACTGCTCAACTGTCTTTTTGGATATTAGCCAGGCCTTCGATAAAGTCTGGCATGAAGGGCTCTTATACAGCGTGTCCCAGAAAGAAGTGTCAAGCGGAAGTCCAGAGGTAGAACATCCTTTGAGGTACCCAAATCACCCCCATGTATGTTCCGCGATTTTTTGTAGTTTTCGAGATATGAATGTTTTTCATGTTTTTTAATCAAACTCGGACTATAACGACATTTTTGATCATAGTGACGTGAATAGTTGAGATACATAAGTAATTATTTTTTCTAAATTAGCTGATTAGTGACCCTATTGAATGCATAAACATTTGTAACCATAGATGTAACGAATGCGTTACAAAAAAATATTAAATTGTCATAAAGTTAAAATCTTGCATGTTTCCTAAATCTTTGTGGCCGATTTAAAAATAAATCTCCCTAAACTTTTTTTGTCACATGTATTTTAAAAACTTATCCATTTTATCAGCTATTTATCCTGTAAATTTCATCGAGCTATCTCTACGACATCACAATAAAAATTTCATTCAAAGCATACAATATTGAGAATTCCAGTTGTAAAAGGTTGAATGAAAAATTGATTAAAACTAACTAATAACGTCTTTTTAGTAACCCTCGACGCAAAAACAGGGGTGTTTTTAAGTTTATTGTGTGTGTTTGTGTGTCTGTTTGTGGCATGGTAGCTCCTAAACGGATTTTGATTTATTTTTTTCTTTTTTTTGAAAAGTTATTTTATGGAGAGTGTTCTTAGCTATGATTCAAGAAAATCTGTTCAGCCGTTTGAAGATCATCAGCTCTTTTCTGGTTGTCGAAGGGATATGAGCAACTTCTACTGGTCTGATCGTTTCGAAATTTACTATCCTGTGACTTCAATGTTATTGATGACATGTGACAGGAAGAAGATCATTACAACTTATCATATACTTAAAGAATCAATAGGCACACAATACCTCTACTGTAAGTTGGGTATCATGTTGTTTCAGATGATGCTTGAGTATCAGGTCAAGGTTACCATGTTATTGTAATATCATCGAAGTCACAGGATTGTAAATTTCAAATCGATCAGACCAGTAGAACTTGCTCATATCCCTTCAACAACCAGAAAAGAGCTGATGATCTTCAAACGGCTGAACAGATTTTCTTTAATCATAGCTAAGAACACTCTCGATAAAGTCACCTTTCAAACAAAAGAAAAAACTAAATCAAAATCCGTTTAGGAGCTATGATGCCACAAACAGACACACAGACACACACGTTAAACTTAAAAACCCCGCTGTTTTTGCGTCGAGGGTTACTAAAAAGACGTTATTAGTTAGTTTTAATCAATTTTTCATTCACCCTTTTACAACTGGAATTATCGATATTGTATGCTTTGAATGAAATTTTTATTGAGATGTCGTAGACATACCTCGATGAAATTTACAGGATAAATAGCTGATAAAATGGATAAGTTTTTGAAATACATGTGACAAAAAAAGTTTAGGGAGATTTATTTTTAAATCAGCCACAAAGATTTAGGAAACATGCAAGATTTTAACTTTATGACAATTTAATATTTTTTTGTAACGCATTCGTTATATCTATGGTTACAAATGTTTATGCATTCAATAGGGTCACTAATCAGCTAATTTAGAAAAAATAATTACTCATGTATCTCAACTATTCACGTCACTATGATCAAAAATGTCGTTATAGTCCGAGTTTGATTAAAATACATGAAAAACATTCATAACTCGAAAACTACAAAAAATCGCGGAACATACATGGGGGTGATTTGGGTACCTCAAAGGAAGTTCTACCTCTGGACTTCCGCTTGACACTACTTTCTGGGACACGCTGTATAAAGTTAAAAAGATGCTCCCACACTCCTTTTACAATATATTGCACTCCTATCTCAATGGTCGATGTTTTGAAGTAAAATTCAACGAAGAACTTTCGGACTTACACGTGATAAAATCTGGAGTGCCTCAGGGAAGTATACTCGGTCCGGTTCTTTACACCATATTTACTGCTGACTTACCAACCACAGATAGCACTATGGTTGCAACATACGCGGACGATACGGCCTTATTATCCGCACATGAGAACCCAATAGTAGCATCTGAACATCTACAACATCACATTGACAAGATTGAAGAATGGCTTAAAACTTGGAGAATGCAAGCTAATCAAAGCAAGTCAGTACACGTAACATTTACGCTCAGGAGAGACACCTGTCCCCCGGTGACAATTTACAATGACGAAATTCCGCAAGACGACCATTCGAAATATTTAGGTATGCACTTGGATCGAAGGTTGACCTGGCAAAAGCACATTTGGACAAAACGAAAGCAACTTGATTTAAAATTGCGGAGTATGTACTGGCTTATAGGACGCCACTCACAAATGAGCACTCATAGCAAGTTGACAGTGTATAAAGCCATCTTGAAACCTATATGGACCTACGGCATCCAACTTTGGGGTACAGCCAGCAACAGCAATATTGAAATACTGGAAAGATTCCAAACAAAAACACTTAGAGTCATCTTTAACATACCACAGTACATCAGCAATAAAATTATATATCACGACCTGAAACTACCAACCGTCAAACAAGAGATCACGAAGTATAGTTCTAACTACCAGAAAAGACTCGAAAAACATCAAAATGAGCTTGCCTGCAGACTGAGCGGAGACAAAAGTCTACGCTATAGGCGTTTGAAGAGACATAGTGTTCAAACACTACTGGATAGATTCGTCAGGACGGAAGGAGACACCCAATGAGAAGTGTCTCACCAAGCTAAATTACCCAATCAGATAAATTTATATCAGACAGAGCAATGGCTTATTGTTGTGAAAAACAGATTGCCATGACGCGGAAATAAACAAAAAAAAATAAAAAAAAAAAATTTGCACGTCACTTGAATAAAAACTGTACAAGTTCAAACTACCTCATACAAGTTGTAGCTTGTATGCAGGTTTGTTCAAGTTGTTTGCAATTTGCAACTTGCCTAATGGAATCGCGCCTTAAAACCGGTTGTCAGATTTCGGGATTCTGAGTATCCGTAACGACAGTAATAGGTATGACACCCGGTACCGACGGCTTGACCTGCTCTCCGGAGTACGGAGGGGTCGCGATGTGTAGTGAATGGTCACCCATCGACGGACTGACCGCGGCAATTGCAGCTTAACCTTGCAAATCATATGATCCGCGCGGTTGATTGTAGCCACGGGCCCCTGAATAGTGATGAAGAATAGTGTTATCCATATTAAATTTATCTTTTAATAAAAAAATATCTTTTTTTAATATCTTTATTTGTTTAAAGGGGCTTTTACGCATAGCGTATGTCAGTCTCATCGTATCCTAAACAATTGTACTTTCACAAGACGTGGGCCATGAATCTGAACAAAACCTTTCACATCGTTGCCATTTGGTTGGGATAGAATTGTATGGAACATGCCTACATCAGTTCTGTTCAAATTCAGGGACCTTACTAAATTATTTCTACTGGACTCATATTGGTCCTCGATAACTCCACATTCCTCACAATTGGGTGAAGCGATTTTCTTCATCATGAAGCCAAATTTTTTACATGGAATGTATCCAGATCTGAATCTAAGAGCAGTAACAATCAGTTTTCTACTAACATCACTATTCTTGAGATGCAACAAAACTTGCTGGTGGATTTCCCGCTTTACAAAGGACTTCAATATGTCACCGATAAAGTTACTGTAGTAAATACTTTAGTCATGGATTCTTTCACACGTTAAATTAGCTTAGAATGGCTTCATGCAGTTTCACATACAAGCCAAGAAACATTGAATGCCACGCAATGGGTCGTCTGAGTTGTCTCTAATTTAAGTTCTCCATGCAAATCTTTATGTAAGTCTTTCGGTACATTGCTATATTACTTACTGGCAAAGTGCGTATACACGTAGAAAGCGGGTTGCCGGCGCCGATCCGCCGCTTGTCGGTGCTGGTCCGCGCAGTTAGTCGGCGCAGGTAGTCTCTATACTGTGTGGCGAACCAGCGCCGACAAGCTCCGAACTTCGCCGACAAGTTCCGACCTGCTCCGATCAGCGCTGGTAAGCCGTCATTTGTTGCTGTATTTGCGCGAATTTGTATTTGGAACAAGGGATATTTTTATTAAAAAATGCCAGCCCCTGCTTCTATCCGCTTCATTTATGTAGCGGTTACCTGCACGGACCAGTACCGATAAGCGCTTGTAGGTCGGCGCTGGTTATTTGCTTCCTTTATGTATACGCCCAAAGATTCAAGAGCCTTAAATTTAACCAATAACACTTGTTAAATCAAAGCAATCGGCCATCAGTCGTTGATAAAAACTCGTCCATAAAAAAAAAATCGTCCATAAAAATGCCATTCCATATTCAAACAATTCAGCCATCAATCGATCGCAATAATTAAAAATTCACCCGTCGCTTTCAAACTATTGAAACAGATCATTCACGCAGTTTTCAGCTTTCAGTCTATCGACAATAGTGCGATTTTCGTATTCACACTTTGATTCAATTTGTCGAACATAAGCAAACATTTGATAGTAAAATGCTGACTTTGATAAGGGTGAAATTGACCGTTTGATAAACGATGTGTTACTGAAAATCGATATTTATAGTAGATATTGTGTATAAGGTTTATATTTTGCATGCTACGTAATTGTTTATGAACTCGTTTTATTTACAGGGTGTAAACGAATTCTTTTGTTGCGCCTTTTGAAGATCTCCCACCTGGGCATGAGTTGCCTTGGCTGACCTGGAAGTCTCTAAATAGACTTCGGATTCAGCGGTTGGTCGAAGCAAGGAAAACCTGCTCTGGTGGAGATTTGCGGATGACTCAAACCTGGAATGTAAATGTTCCGTTCCGCAAACTATGGCTTACTTAACATCATGCCCCGCCTGCCCTGTTACCTGTACGCCACAAGAACTAATGGACGCTACGGATAGTGCTAAACTCATTGCTGAGTTCTGGGCCGACACGGTGTAGATTGTCATCGACACGCTAAGAAGAAGAACGAATTCGTGTAGTTCCTTAAAACCATGATCACAATCTTAATCACATGATCTAGTACTGGTGTAAATTGACCCCTCACAGGATTTAGCTTGATCAAAAATAAAAATAATAAATCCTTTTTTGTTAAAACCTTAAAATATATGCTTTGTCTTCATTAGCCCGTAAAACGACTACTACAGTACAAAGGTCTTTTCATAAACCACTGTAATTAATATAACGTAATGAAATATAATCATCATCACAATTAGTAGAAGTATTGACAACATTGTAAGTTGTTAGTAGGTAGTTGCTTTCTATGTTATTGCCTGATACAGAAAGCAGATCTATTCGACACGGCGCATATTGTGAGGAAGCTCTTGTCTCTGAGACCCTAACCACCGGTAGCTTGGACCCTGCTCCCGATGCCGGTGGATATATTTTTGCCTCTTGCCATAAATCTTTAATCGTCTTTCACGACATTCACGTCAAGTGGGTTGCCTATTATATGCGTTCTATTGAACTATAAAAGATTTTTTCATAGTATTATTAAACAACATAAAAACTTACCTATATACAGACGGCTCTATTCTTATTAGGCTTTTGTCAGTACGTTGGTAAATTATTATGGAAATACGAAGCAGGTTGTAATATCACCTGTTTTATCATCATCCTCATTTTCATTTCACCTTTTTTCTATGGATCTTGAATCTTTTTTTAAGACAGGTCACATGGTTTTGGATTATATTCGAATTCGATAGAGAGTTTTTAATTTTGACAGAGAAGAGAGAGATTGACAAAAGTGGTGGATAATTATTTTCTGTATGTATAATTAATAATATTTAAAATTACTGCTGCTTACATTGTATGTGGCATGCCACATCAACCATCCCCTGTACACTGCTCCATGCAACACCTGCTTACGTGGGACTCGGAGGATTTATCTTATGTGAGCTGAGCAACCTGAGCATCCACATTCTATTGAAGAACCTGCACCCCCCTGGTACCAAAGTGAGACGTATCCCGGTGCACGATGGCAACCCCTTCTCCCTTCTTTTCAACTTCGTCTCCTGTCCTAACTACACTTACGAGTTCGGAATTTCGGATCCTGGCTATTCTTTACCGTCATGACTAAATGCGCTCCAGCCAGACTGTTTGCTGCCGCCGGTTTCCATCAAATGGCTGTGAGGGCCATCGGCAAACATCATAACTACAAAAAGGAATTCGCTGACTACCCCAAGGGACGTAAAGCTATCTTGCCTCTTATTCTATAAGCATTTTATTATTGTTATGTATATGTATTAGGTATTGAATGCTCAATGCAATTCTTTGTAACTGGTGTAGTAGACGTGACTCAAGAGAACCTGGGGTCGTCTGCTACATTACAAGGTGATAAAGATGGTGAAGGTGTTCAACGATGATAAATAAAACAAACCCATAATATAGGCGAATATTAAATATTTTATTTAATATAAACCCTAAATATACCAGCAATTTACAGGAAAATCCAGCGAGATTGTGTAATATTAAACCAAATGATATCTTGTTGAACGAATAAATCGCTTGAAAATTAATTGTGGTTTTCGCACAATAATTTATTTAAATAATACATTTAAACGAAGCTTTTTGGTTTGCTACTAAATCTATGAAATCTTAAAACTACATTAATCTAAAATAAAATATTAATTTTTCAACAAACATCGAAAGAAGATGGAATGTTATTTAATAAATGAAAAAAAAAAATGCCCATATTGACTTATATAGGTACACGAAGTAGTGTGATCAAAATTTATAATAGAAAAAACGGGATAGATACCTATTATGTTATAAATAGTTCAATTCACTCCTTTCAGTATATTCTACTCTTTGGTATTCATGAGAAATGTCAATCCAATGCCCAAATACATATTACGAAAAGATGTATACATTTTGCAAAAAAATATTGGTATTATGATAAAAGAAAAAAGGAAAAAAAAACACAAATCATGTTTTTAATTTTTCCAACATAAAATAGTAAAAAATACATACATTTTTATGGAAGTCGTTTTTTTTCTTTTTTGCAAAAACAACGCAATCCTATTGTGGATATTAACAACAATAAGTACAAGTCATAAATTGACAATAACTTTACAGTAAAGAATTGACATACCCTACACGATTACACACTTTACTTTACTAGTAAACTTTTCAAATGTTACTGACTTCGCAAGCACGATTATGAATGAAAAAACAAAAAAAAAATTAAAAATATAAAAAAAACGTTTAAAATTTAATTTTAGTCGATAAAAAGCAATCATTAGAAGAACTTTACACATCACTATCGGACTAGAGGTGTACCAGTTACTGACTAAACATTTACCTAGTCAAAGTTTAGTTAACAATCAATAGTTACTATACACACTCGACGAAAAAGCAATTACACACAATTACAAAGATGATACAATTATTATTCGATAGATGGACGATCAAAACCAACTATCAATTTGAACAACTCGATTTACTTTCAATCCTTTATTATTCGATTCACACAATTAGTCGATAGGTAATCTTAGTTAATAATTTAGTCGAATAGGAATCGACGGTAATTTTCTTTTTTAAGCTAAAAATTAAACAAACATTTTATATTTTGCGATAAATTATTAAAATATTACATAAAAATTGTTTTAATATCCCGTGTTTACGAAGTCAGAGACGATCCTGCCTTTTGGAGACCTCGTGGTCACCTTATTTGACGTCCTTGCGCACTTTGTGGCCACGGAACGAGGCCTGGATCTTAGTGGCGGCCTTGTTGAGATTTGGATCAGCGAGATCGATCTTTTCGATGTCTTCCTGTAAAATAAGAAAAAAGATATATTAGAAATGTTAAATTAAAAAAAACCGAAACTATTATAGGACCTTTTTTATTAACGCTTAGAGCGGTTACGCACTGCATCCGATCCGAATCCGTGAAAATACGTTCCGAAGTAGTCATAGAACTATTCGTTTGGTAGTTTACGCACTAGATTCGACTTCCGTGGATGGAGAAAAATCGGATGGATTGATTCGTGAGTCTCCAATTCGGAAGAAATATTGACGGACCGAAGTAGCCGTTGTACTGTTTGTATGAACGCTTTCGCATTACCTTGGATTCAAATCGGATATATGCCAAAGATGGCCCCTGAATTGCTTGGATTTGGATCAGAGATCGAATGAGTGCGTTAGCAATATCCAAATTCGGTCCGAGTTTTTCAGACTCTAGATCCGTATTTTCACAAATTCGGATCGGATGCAGGGCGAAAAGCAATATACGAAGTCGGTCCGAGTTTTTTACATTTGTATTTTCACGGATCTGTATCGGATGCAGTGTAACGTAATCGCTCTTATGCTTTATATTTTCCAGTTGACATTTTCTGGCTAATTAAGGCAGTTGTCCCACCGCCGGCGAGGAAGCGACTAACTATCGGCTATTTTCTCGCTCAAGAAACGTACAATAGATATACATTCCGTGTAAACAAAAGAGATGCATGTGTTAATAGGTGATCGCTGACTGTTTACACTGCCGGCGAGGACTCGCTCCACTAGTTTGTCGCTGAGCGACAAGAGCTATCAAAGATAATACTCGCTCAGCGATACTTGCTCAGCGATGCTCGCTTGGCGGTCAGAACTCACGCCGAGAGACCAACCAGCGGTCATTTGCGAGTGGTGTGAGCAATCGCCCGTCGCACTCGCACACTCACTTATAGCCCAGCGACAAAACTATCAGAACTACACACTCGCTTCTCGCCAACTCGTTTCTAGTTTCTAGCTCTACTCGCTTCTCGCTCATCGTTGGTGGTCAAGTGCCTTATGATAATGTGTTTAAATTTTGTTGCCATTTTATTAAAAGAAAATGCCAGTGACAGCCAAGATTAACTTGATTTAACTACCAATGTTCTTTAGTTTTATTTAGCTGCCAACAGCAGTCAAGATTAACTTGAACCACCAAAGTGCATTAGTTTCATTTAGCTGATTATTTATTTATCAGTAAAAAATGGTATTGTGGTTCTGTAACTTAAGGTATAAGTCCAAGACGGGCTTCAGACCGCAAACTGCAAAAGTAGTATCGCTTGCGGTGCGATCTGCCGCTGCCGTCTGCGGTTGCAGTTTTGCAGTCGCTGTCGGAATAGCACCTTTAAAGTGCACACCTTAAAGGCGCTATTCCGATAGCGACTTGCGGTCTGCGGTTGCAGTTTACGGCCCGTCTCGTACTTGTACCTTTAAGTTGTTTATATTTAAACACTCGTCTATCATCAGTAACTCAAACCATCGTAGTCTGATCTTAGAACATTCGTCTCTCCATTGTTGTGCCATTCAATCCACGCTAAACTCTTTGAGTTGAACAACAAAAGTTTAGACACTTGTTAAAATCGTGTCTAACTTCAAACTCCAAACATAATACACTGAACATAACGTTAAACACGATTTTGTGGTAAGACAGCAGATATTTTGGCATAGTACGACACAACTATGATGTCGTGTTGGCAAACTTTGTAAAATCGATCACTTCCGAACTGAGTGCAATTTCAAGACTAAAAATGTTTATTGATAAAATGATTTTTACGCTGACGCAATAAGTGTGAGCGACTGTCAATCGTTGTTCGATCAGGCACATCAATGTAACTTCTTATTTTTTCGTTTCTTTTGTCATCATCTTCCTATCCCGTGTTACTTGGGGTCGGCGCAACACCTTTTCTTCTTCCATTCCGTGCTGTCAACCGTCATGATATCACTGACACCCTTCTCTTTCATATCATTCTTCACACAATCCATCCATCTTTTCTTTGGCCTCCCTCTTCCTCTCCATCTATCCACATTTAAATTCATAACTCTTTTGGTCACATGCGTTTCATCCCTCCTTTTCACATGCCCATACCAAGACAAAAGTCACTGGCGCTACTTTCAAACTTCCTCTAATATACTTATTCCTGACCTTATTTATTCTGGTCACTCCACACACCCATCTCAACATTCTCATCTCCGCTACATGCAATCTTTTTTCATCCGTCTTCTTCACGGCCCAACATTCCGATCCATATAGTACGAAGTACTGTACTTCCTTTGTAATTAATAAAAATGATCAGTCTAACCTTATCCTGTTGTTCCTGATCCTTCACGGCCTGCTCCTTTTCGGCATCCTTGCGGGCCTGGTGGCCTCTGAATGAAGCCTGGATCTTGGTAGCGGCGCTGCATAGCTCTGTAGACAAGGAAAATTACACATTAGAATAACTAAAAAAAATATGTTGGAGAACACCAGCCTAAGGGTAGCGCAGATGAAGCGGAGAACTGCATTCTAATTGCGCAAAACACTTGTAATCGCTATGGCTTTGATTTTGACATATCAACAAATTCCATAAATGTATTAACAATCCTACTTCTCCACGACTACACACATCAAAAAAAGGTTGCGATCACTTTGAAAAATTATGTAGCCTTTTTGAACCCGAATTTTCTAATCGGGATTCAAAGCGATAATTATCACGATAAATATAGATTGCTAGTTAACTAGATAAATATAAATCAGATTTCAGTTGGACTTTGAATTCGGAATCTTCACATACATAATTATGCTAGTGATCGCAAACTTTTTTTGATGTGTGTATGTACTACGCAATGATTATTGTTTTATTGTTAAAATTAAAGTTGTTAAAATTACGAACGTGATACGCAATTTGGATGCTGCTCAAGCATTTTTCCAATGGTAATAAAATTTCATCCTTATCCAATTCAAATAGAGTTGTAAATAGTATGCAAGAGATAATTTGCTCTAGCGGACTGCGTACTGCTAACCATCCACCGTGTCTTAAAGCCTATAAACAACCATTTTGACACCTCAAAATAAAATAAGTGGGGAGTCAGCCTATTTGGGACCATACCGATGCCTAACAGCCAAAAAGGGATAACCGCCAATTTACAAACTTTACAAGAGAATGGTTTAAAGTTCGTTTACGATGAAGAAATTAGGCTTTGGACCTTAATTTACACACCGCCTAAGTGACAAAAAGTATTTCGTAGAGTCATGAGACTTAAACCAATCGACGCAGAAAAAAAAAGACGATTCCAATGTTATACAGGGTGTAAACGAATTCGTGTAATTCCTTCAAACCGCGTGATCGACTGGTGACACTGATTGACCCTGCATAGGTTTATTTCAGAAATAACAAAAAAAAATTTTCAGTAAATGAACCACGGTATTCTGTATCTGAGTAATTTTAGCGTCCCAAGTTAACTGACTGCGTGGAGCGATATCGCGCTAGTCGTGCCCGTCAGCTGTGTCGCTGTGCCTTCATTAATTTATGCAAGGCATCGAATTTTGTATCACAAAAAAAAAATGTGTTGAAAAAAAAGTATTTTTAAAATTTTTAATCAACCTAAATCCCGTGCGGTGTTAATCTATACCATTAATAGATCTTGTGGTTTGAAGGAATTACACGAATTCGTTAATAGCCTGTATATAAGTCCATTTTGCAAAAAAATGGCGCTTATCCATTTTTGGCATCGTTACAATTAATTGACCACTTGAAGCGAGTAAGAAATAATCTTTCCCACCCTTTTCGTCCTTGATCACTTTCCGAAATAAATAAACTGTTTCACTTCCAAGTGTTTGTCGGCCACGGCCAATATCAAACATTTTGGACAACGGTAGCACCGCGGAATTTCATCAGACCGGGATAATCTCTGTTGACAGTGAATAGATTGCGGGGTAAGGCTGCCAAGAATTATTGTTGATAAATACCTTGATTAAGGTCGACGCTTTGTTACCTTGGTAAAGCCGCGTTTTCATTGAGCTTGCACGCAAGTAGAAGAACGTTAATTTGCGGCCAGAACGCTGTAAGCAAGCTGCTTGTATAATGGTAACATGGTTTTATCAAATAGTGGTTAGAAAAAAAAAACAGAAGACATGTCTTAATTTCTGCTGGGCTACCATGCGCAGCGCGAGATAATTTTATCGTCGCATTATGTCGTGCCGAGAGATAATGCGACGCACGAGATAATGTGCTATATAAACTTAGAAATACCAACAAACTAATTTAAATACTATATCATCATCACAATGTCTAATTTAGCTTACAAACATTTTTCACCATACGAAGATTTTACATTCGGTGCGGACGGAAATCGCCAACCCGCGGTGAGCAAGCGTGGCGATCAATGCTCGTTCCTTCTCTGTATGAGAAAAGACCTTTACCCTGCATTTGGGATATCTACACCAGTGCGCTTTCATATTCATCTTGCGCTTTCAACTTTCAATTCCTCTTGCGTCAAGCGCATGCAATATTGATTGCCATAAGACGCATGCAGCTTATCGTCTACACAGGTGCGCCTCGGTCAGTCGTCAGTCGACATACAATAGACGGATTACCGTGCGCTAGGGGCATGCGCTTTTGTCGAACTAGTATTAAGGCATGCGCTATTGCATGCGCTATGGCGCTTCAGGCATGCTTCAGACGAAGACGCAAGATGAACATGAAAGCGCACTGGTGTAGACATAGCTTGGGACAGTTCCAGGCTAATATTTATTTATTCATGACACCAATGAGAGAACAATAATTCTCCTAGCACAATACATAATGGACGAGCAATTTCCAAAATTTTGTATAGGTATCTCGTAGGAATATTTCACTTGGAATCCGTTTCTCTGTAACTGTAGTAAGTAATTTATTTTAGCGAAAACTTGGCACACGACGTACACGTCGCGTCTACTTATAGTTTACAAGCAACTTGGCAGTTCACACTAACGTATACGTCAGTAGTAAGCCTCTTTTAATGTCCGGTTCCTATATCGAAATACGGATCGTTCTTTTAAACGATGGCAGGCAGTAATTTCTACAACTGTAATGTCAAATTGTTTTTAGAAAGACGTCTATTTTAAGCGCGTATCGTCACGTCCATTGCTGATCATTTGACCGCTATAATAAGCGGTCATAGTAGGTGTTGACATAATCACTATGGTGTGTCACACATGTATGGTTTTTTTTTGTTTTTTTTTTCTGATTTTAATAGCATTGATTAAAATAATAGCTGTTAATATAAATACAAACAAATCATAAAGCCTGAAATGTGTTTAAGTATACTAATAACTGTTTGGAAAATACCTAAATAAATTGTTTTTTTTACTTTTGACGTCAATCCAATTGCAATAATATTTTACACACATTATTCTAGCCTCAAATGGCAACGTAATATCGCTATTAGAAAAGATAATTTAAAAAAAAAGTTTTTTTGACCCTCCCTAATAATCACCTCAAGGGGTGATGGTATGTTAATAATCCCTCAATCGGCTTTTATGACACTCACAGATGGAGACAACGACTCGTACTTTTAACTAATAACGCTCGGTAAAATATAGGAACTGGATGGAACAAGTCCAATTTTCTCTCTGAAAATATGATATTTCCTTTCAGCATTTGAAACTGAAAATAAATTGAGCACATGTATGGAATACTTATTGGTTCCCTTCAGCTGAGGCAATTTTACGTCATGATATTGCAAGTTCTCTCTACGTGTCGAAACTTTATGTATCATTGTCCTTTACCGATCTCACCTTCGTCAGTTGTGGCTTTTTGGGTAACGCCACACCGTACCGAAAATACACGACGAAATATCAGTGTGATTACCTGCAATGCTTTTTAAATTACCCGCAATATAGTAGGCTGAAATTATGTTGCGGCAAGAAGCCGATATAAAAAGGCATGCAATATAGATGACATTCAAAAATAATAGTGTCCGTTCAAAAAACGCTTAGCTTTAAAATTAATAGTTTGCACTTACATTTTAATACTCTTAACTATAAAAGTCTTCTTTAAAAATAATAGTTTGCACTATAATTTTAATGCTTCTGACTACAAAGTCCCCCGCAATAACAAATAAAATGATAAACAGATGGCTGAAAGGTGATGACCACACCAGAAACGATTTGCTTCGCCGATCACTTTCCAGCATTCGTTCAATGGGTGCATTCAGTAACAAATGGTTCTTGATTGATTATACTACGCAGCGTTGGTAGGCCTCCCACAAGGTAGACCGATGATCTGGTGAAGGTCGTGGGAATCCGCTGGATGCGAGAAGCGCAGGACCGGTCGATTTGGCGATGCTTGGGGTAGGCCTATGTCTAGCAGCGGACGTCTTTCGGCTGAATGATGATGATGATGATAATACGAACCATTAATTTTGTGGTCAAAAACATTATTTTCATTGTGTATTAATAAATATTTAGTATGTAATAAATATGTTTTTTTTTGTAATTTTTATTATTTCTACTAATTTTAAAGTGCTTTTAAATCTCTATATAAAACAGCGTAACGACTGTCGCGTCATAGGTATTCGTATGATGACACCCGAGACCGACAGCTTAACGTATTCTCCGAGGCACGGAGGTTTCTTTACGTAACACTATTTGTTATCTGTGCGTCTATGCCACACATTATTTTTTATCAGCAGTATCTTCTGAATAATCTTAAGAGAAAACCGACAACAATGGCTATCTCTGTGCGCCTATAAAATAATATTGTCATCTATCAACCCTACTGACAAATACCTCCGTCGCTTCGATGCCGTAGGGCTGTACCTAGCCTGTTGTTTTACTCAAGAGAGCTTGCTCTGATGTCAATAAACAACTTGCCTATAGTCACTGCAGGAAACTCCTTCTTCTTCGAAAAGGCCTAATTTTAAAGCCCGGTTAATACACTTATAAGTTAAGTAGCGAGTTGGGTTTAAATTGGCTAATTAAATTCAGTATTTGCTCAATCAAGTTCACTAAATCGGCAACTTAATTGTTACTTAATATATTTTCATAAAAAATATTTTTCGTTTCATTGTTTTGTAAGTATCTTCTTCTATTCCTCTTGTTTTTCCTATCTTTAATTATTTTAATTGTTCATAGACCGTTTTAATTAAAGTAAGATAAATAAATTAACTCGCTATTTAACTTATAATGTGAATAAATTGGCTTATTAATAATTTAACAGTTTGGCATTGGCTGTATATTCAACCATATCTGAGTAAATAGAGATAGGCTGTATATTCAACCATATCTGAATATAATCAAATTAAAATTAACTCATTATTCCAGTGATCGCAAGCTCGGCTGGCGTGTAAGGTTCTTATTCCAATTTTTAAGTCACACAAAGTCATATTATAGGATTTTTCTGTCATGAAATTGCCAGTCAAAAGTTTTAGAAATTGGTGGATTTCTGAATAATCTCTGCAGGAAATAGAAGATCAATATTCATAAAATTAATACAATCAGAGTAGAATAATAATGACATCTGTCAACCCTAACAAATACCTCGGTCGTTCCAATACCATAGGGCTGTACCGACGCTGTTGTTTTATTCATCCGGATACCAGCTGTCGGGTAATACCGTCCATTTGTTGACTGTTTCTTGTATAATTGTCAGCCCTGGTAGAATAGCCAGTGTTATAAATAGAGGTTTATTTATTTAGCATTAGAGGTAAAGCTTGATTAAGCTGACAGGCTAAGTGGCTACTGTTTAAATCGGTTAATGTAAGTTTAAGAAGTGTTGGATGGGTCAGCGTTGTTTACACATCAAGGACTCTTTCCTCCGGTTTCTGAATTGAGTATTCGGGATAAGCAATACTTACCTCCGGTTTCTGATTTGAGAATTTGGGACAAGCAAATACTTAAGTTATATTTGAGTAAAAATTGACAAAAAAATGCTTTAAAATCCGTAATTTTTTTGACAACTCCATACTCAAAGGTAACTTAAGTACTGCTTATCCTAGAATTGTCAATTCAGAAACCGGAGGTTTGTGTCTCAAATCCTTCAAAATTTAAGTGCTGGGCACTTGTCGGTGTATCAATTTCCATCTTTCTCTATCCAGAGTCAATCCTTTATTTCTCTGTATGTTATCTCTTCTGTCTTTTCCTTCAATTGGTCTGTGTACTTTCTTCTTGATCTATCTGGTTTTCTCTTTGCTCGTAAACCTTCTATGATATTGGTTATAAAGCTGTTGTGTCTCAGTAAGTGACCAATCATTTCCCCCCCTTCTTCTTTCTATACGTTCTAGAATTTGTTTTTTCTCTCTGACTCTACTCAGAATCTCTTCGTTGATGACTTTTTCTGTCCATGATACTTTTTCCTTCTGACGTCAGAACCACATTTTAAAAGCTTCCAACCTTTCTCGGTACGTGTTTCGGAAAGTAGGATAATTGACAAGTCTTGGCTGTCTACTGGTTTCGAGTAGGAACAAGGTTTTTTTACCTTATTCTTTGTATTGGTTGCGTTTGATCAGAATTGCCGCACCTGACAGTGAGGACAGACAGGGTCTTAAATGGAGCGTACGAATCCAAGTAACAGAGATAAAGAGGGATTCTCCTATACTCCTCTGACTCTCACATACACACGACGGACCACAGTATACTGCTTGGCGCCGGACTTTAATGTGAGGGTGGTAGCTAGCCAGGCGGACCGTATAGATCCTACCACCAAACAAAAATAGTTAGGCTAGGCTGATAATTGTCTAACAGGATCTCTGATTCTGTTAGACAATTATCATCTCTGATTCTGATTCTGTCTCGTATAGTGCCGGAGAATAGCACTACCCCATCTCTTCCCGTGGGTGTCATAAAAGACGACTAAGGGATTCTCTAGAGGATGGGCAGCAGCGTTCTCTGAGCACTTTAACAACCATACTGCGATCGCCAACCCGCCTGCCAAGCGTGGCGATAACGGCAACCCTAACATTAGCAAGGGTTTGAAAACCAAAGACACAAAAATAGACTCAAAATACCACAAACAAAACTAGAAATATGTAAAAGAAACTTTTGTTGCATGTCTATGAAGTTGTATAATCATCTTCCAGATAGCATAATAAATCTACCAAGACAGTTTCGTGGGAAATTATATGTAGGTTACTGCAAGAAAAAGTTTATTATAATGTTAATGAGTATTTAAATGATAAATTTACATTTTAACACAAAGTCATTGTATTTTTTTTAATTCAATTTAACCATAATTATTATTTTCTGACATATTATCTTACAATGAACTAATAAATATTGATTGCATGGTTTGACATTGTATTACTCTTAAGTTAGTAACTGATTCATATGTGTTTGTTATGTTCAAATATTTCCACGCCACAATTGGCAGAATATGCACTATGAAGCACTGTAACACCTGTATGTAACCATGTCCTTGAAAATAAACTCTATTCTATTCTAAAATAAATCCTGAAGTGCCCAGAACTGATTCTCGAAGAATAAGTCACCAGCAGCACGTTCGCCGCGCCGTATTTTGTCTGTTTTCTTTGGTGGATTTGCACGCTCCATTTTTGTGCCACGCGCGACACAAGGAGGAAATTTGTTTGTTTACAAAGATTTAAAATAAATAAATTAATGTAATTTTTTGGTATTGATTTTTTTATTGATTCGTGCTCAGTGTTGGTGGTGTAGACGCCTTCTTAAATGGCACGGATATAGATCAACACCTTGTATGAAACAAAATCTACGGTCCACGGGCCTTTTTACTGTGACACGGGCTCGTGCCCGCATGCGTGCGTCACCCGCACCTGTGGCGCCTAAAGGGGATCGAACATTTTTATATGGAAGCTGGCCCCTGCCGCCACGTTAATTTTTTTTCCAAGTTGCGGCGCACGTTGAAACTAACATATATGGGTGAAGGACACTTAGACAAACAGAAAATATCGGGGATATGGTGCCCTAAAGTGTCACGTTGCCGAGATATTTGGACTCAAAGATTTTTTTTCAAAATTACCTCGATACAATATCTCGGTAACGTGACACTTTAGGGCACCATATCCCCGATATTTTCTGTTTGTCTAAGTGTCCTTCACCCATATATGTTAGTGTAATCGTGCGCCGCAACTTGGAAAAAAAATCAAAATGGCAGCGGGGGGGCTATGCTACAAAGGTTCTATCCCCTTTCACCATTTCATACATGTATTTATTGTGATGCGTGAAACACGCATAAAAAGGTGAACTGCGAGCGCCACGCATGCGGGTGACGCACGCACGCGGGCACGAACCCGCATGACAGGAAAAAAACCCTACCACAGATAAAATCCTGTTAACATAAAGCCCGTACCACACATTGAAACACAACACTATCGGCAGTGATTGTATTCCACATACCCGCTCTGTTATTTGCAAAAAACACAGTAATTTTCAGTTTGTTTATTTAGTTTTCGCTTGTGGCTTCAGGTTAACGTAGTTTGTGCAGAGTACACAGTGCTGGTTTAAATGTGTGTATTTTAGAACCTGCAGTACCCGCTGCTGGTTGGTTGGCAAATATTTGCAGTTTAAGGAGTGGAATTTTAAATATTTTGCTACTTGTAAACTTGAAAATATTTTTCATCCTTCTTCATCTTGTTTCGGATTTTTTACAGATTGTTTCAAAAATGATAGTAAGTACATGCCTTTTTCTAGAGGTTTTCGGTTTAAAAATTCTCATTATGAACAATTCAGTTGCATGAGATGTACAAGGTTACTTGGAAAGGTGGTACTAACCCAAAATTATGAATAACTTTAGTTCTACGACTTTCCCCAAAAGTCAAGTAAAGAGAAATAGCTGTTCAAAGATTTCATAAAAAATACGCTAAAATCTATCTGTCTCTATTAATACTCCATGTGTTAAAATTGTAGGTCATATTTGAGTTCACGGATTAGAATCTCCATTTTCTGAATTTATAACTGAAGCAGGGATAAATAATTTTTGAAAAAACTTAAATAAAAATATTTTGCAAAGAAATAAAAAAGATCGTATTTAAAAATTTTAACACTTGATTTGAAAGTAATCAATGATATTTTAAGTGGCCCGCGGATTAGTAACGTTTTTCTTATTTGGAAAGACGTTACTACTCCGTATTTTAGTAACTAGTAGAGTATTTTCTATAAAGAAACCATGTAGGTGACGATGTAGGTATGAACATAAAAAAAAATCGTCAAACACGCTAAATATTTCAAAATTAAAAACCGTGCTAATTAGGAACTAAAGTCTTTTTCTGTGCTCATTAGTACATACAACACAAAACATAAAAAAATACATTCGTGGAAACACCGATAAAAACAAAAAAATAATAATTCAACTACTCTACGAAACTCTGTAAAATAAATTACGCTTGTTTCGCCTCGTTTATTGCTGCAACAAATAGCCAAAGGGGGGGGGGGGGGTAGCCTGATAGGCCAATTAAATAGGCTGCCATAAACAGAACATGAATTGATTCGAACCAATAAAAGTGATCGTAAAATATTGAGACGTTAACTGGTTAAATTGTTTGAAGTAAGGGGATTATTTTTGATTTTATTGGTAAAATGTATTGTCATTGGCAAGGAGTAATAAACACTGAATTGGTCTGATAAAATTTGTTGAGGTCTCTCAGGTCTTACACAAACATACAATAGGGTATTTAACAGAAAAATCTAATTAGTCCGTCAGTTGGATTATCAAAAAAAATTTGACCCGTTTTTTTTCTTTTGTTACGTAAACCAAAATTGACAACATTTCAAAACTGACACGACCTTAAAACAAAAATACCGTTTCTTTATTTTCGTGTCCTGAGTTCAAATATATATTTTTTAAATTTTTTCATTTTCTCATTTCTGAGAAAAAAAATGAAAATCAAAAAACATGTGATGACGTCACATAAACGGTGGAATGAGGAATTACCTTTGCCTATGCGTTCCAATGTTTTAAATGAAAACATTTAATGTCAAACAAGACGTGTCAATGTCACTTATGAAGTTAAACAAGACAAGTGTTTTATGACAGTGACATCTAACTAACAGTTTTTTTGACGGCTCACAGTGAAGCAAAGGTTAGATCGCCATTCCACCGTATGTATGACGTCATTTGGCGCATACGTCTTTTTAGAATACGCCGAATTTCAAAATTGAAATTATGAATGAAAAGTACATAATTTCGAAAAACGGAAAAATACGGGTGCTCTGGATTTGGATTTACTTTTATATAACGTAATAATACATGCAGGTTAAAAATATGAAATGTTGTCAATTGCGAAAGAAACGACACTTTTTAAATTGGCAAAACGTTACAAACAAATACAATGTTTACTTGCTTCTGACGTCACAAGCCCCCACTCTCGAGTTTTGATGCGTTTTGTCTTCCCAAATATTCATAGATTTAATAAAAGAAAAAATACGTGTCCATTATTTTTCAAAACTCTAACTAGCGGACTAATTAGATTTAAATTTATTGATGCTGTCAACATGCCTATTAACGCGACCGCATCACAAATATAAATGGTATTTGTTACTGTAAGTAAATCTGTTACAGACACTTTTACAAGTCAATGTAATGTTTTTTTAAGACTAGATGGCGCCAGCATTTCCTGTAGCTCTGAGAAGAAAACCCGAAACAATCTCAATGGGCAAGGTCTCTTCTAAAGTCGAGACATCCTAATCCTAACTTCCTACTCCTAATCCTAACTTCCTAACTTAATATTATAAATGCGAAAGTAAGTTTGTTTGTTTGTTACCTTTTCACGCCTAAACCACTGAACCGATCATCCTGGAATTTTGCATATACGTTGCCAGGTGTACAGAAACGGACATAGGTTACCTTTTATCCCGAAAAATTTACCGTTTCCGAGGAAAACAACAATAACGTTCATAGATGGCGCCACGTGTCTTTCGAATCACGATTGAATTATATTATTCTAGAAACTTTAGTAGTGTGTTTCGAGTTTTTTTTGAGCTTAATTAACGCGAGCAACAAAAGCTAGTTGTAGTATAAATTTATGTAAGTGTAACAATCTAGGGCAACGTCTGGAATGGCCTTTTGAGGAAAGAGCCGTAGCAGATTTGAGTTGACCTGTCCTAACTGACGGCACGGATGAATCAGCCATCGTGTAGCTCAACCTTATTATAGGGAGCTGAACGACCGACACACGACGCTAGCAATCAGCCTATATTTTTGCAGTTCACTGAGGCGCTAATAGGTACCTACATCAAATTCAGTAGGTACACTTACGACCGAAACCAATAAATCACATTTCTATCCATGGTTTGCCGTCCTAGAGATAGAAATAATACATTTCGACATAAAAAATAGTTTTAGAACCTCGGAATAAATTGTCGATCACAATGCTACAATGTTATATAATTTTATGGCCGTATACATTCGATATTTATTATTATTTATACCATAGCATATAGAACGGCGTATACTTTCGATATTTATACAATGTGTCCGGTCATGGAGTAGCGATATTCTAGGTACTTATATAGCAACTATTCTAGTACACAAATACACTACACACTAGGGTCCAATCCACTTCCCCGATATTTAGCAGCCATTTTGCTTTTTTGTTGAGATATTCTCAATCATAAAGTTATGAATGTATCGTAATGTAAATGATAGACAATATTGTTGCCCTCCAAATAAGCCTACTTTTATCTCTGTAGGACCAAAACTTTGAGAGATATGACTTTTTTTGTACACACGTACAAAAAAAGTAGAAGTGGATTGGACCTTGGACCCTAATGTATAGTGTATTTTTGTACTAGAATAGTTGTTATATAAGTACCTAGAATATCGCTAGTCCTTGACCGGAGACACTATATACCAGAAAATAGGGTACATTGCAGAAAATCTAGGTGGGAGCTCGTGATTGGAATTTTGTCCGATAATTGGTAAATTGGCAATACACCCGCTTGATACATTCTAAATTAAATTCCTCCAATTTTATATCGAAACATGCTCTTATTGTAATTTATCTTATATGTGTGTATGTGAGTGCCAGTGCGTATAATGTCTTCTTGATCTTTATTTTGTATCCTTTTTAACCGACTCAAAAAAAGGAGGAGGTTCTCAATTCGTCGGAATCCTTTTTTTTGTATGTTCCCCGATGACTCAAAGACGCCTAGACTGATTTGGAAAATTCTTATTTTGTTTGAAAGGGTATACTTCCCAGGTGGTCCCATGAATGGTCATCAGGTTAGGATCTGATGAATAGATCCTGGAAAAATTGAGGGAACTCTTCAAAATTTTATAGGCACACTTGAAGCGATTTGGCTATTTTTTGTTTAAAAGAGTCCTGAGGACCAACTCCATTTAGATTTGGTGAAGATCTGATGAAGACCCACGGATATTGACAGTGGAACTCTTCAACGGATAACATCAAATTACCCACGATTTTTGTAATTGCATGTTTATGTATTGTTTATGCCACTTTAAATAAAAAAATAAAATAACTTTAAAAATAAAAGAAAAACCGACTTAAAAATAATTAACGAGTAAATAACCTATCATCCTATTAATCTAAGCATCTATGTAATCGTGTTTATTTAGTAACTAGCTGTACATGCGTTGCAATGCACTTTTTCCTACTCACTAGCTATCTACTACTTACCTACTACCTATCTTCAGAAACAAAATCAGAATAGTACTCGTAACAAAAAGTTAAAACCATTTTCATGCATGCGGTAAACAAATGAAGAATATGGACATAGTGAGATAATTTAGTTTTTTTTAAACATCATAATTTTATTTCATAAGAACCTTCTCCTGACAATTACGAACACAACAAAAAAAAAAAACGCGAAATCAATCCAGCCGCTCAAGCGTGATGCCGTGACCAAAAAAAATAGGGATTCATTTTTATATACATAGAAGATAGATAGATAAATCAGATCTTTCTGGACATGCATGTCTTTCTTTCCGCTCCTTAGTGACCACCTAATATGGCGATCCTGCCACTTCAACACTTTTAAGTCATTATTTATGAAAGCAGTATCTATTATTTCTATCTTTTATCCAAAAAAAAAAAAACAGTGAGAGAAGATAAATCAAAAACAATTTATACAATTATATGTAAATTGAGATTTACATAAATACCGCGGTAACAATACTTCAGACCACCTTTACGGCATTCAGGATTTTATTTTTTTAATTAATTTAGGATGGGAACAATAGCAAAAGTTATTGCTTTGTTCGATTTACACGGATGATTTGAATTGACGAATTGTTGGCAGCACCTGACAATTTTGACGAAGCAATTAGCGGCAACATGGTACCCTGTTGCCGCTAATTGCTAAAACAGGGTAACAATTGCTCCAGTCTTTGAAATCATAACGAACATTATTGCTTATCTAATTTTTCCGCGGTGTAAGACAACTGTCACCAAGCACTAAATTCTAAAAAAAATTGCTTATAGCTTTCGCCCGCAGCTTCGCTTGCGTGAAATTTTGAACCCGTTAAGTGACGATTTTCCATACAAACTTTCATCCCCTATTTAACTCCCTTAGGGGTTGAATTTCGAAAAATCCCTTCTTAGTGGATGCCTACGTTACAAAAGGAACCTACTGTCAAAATTTCAAGTTTCTAACCCCAGCGGTTTAGGCTGTGCGTTGATAGATCAGTCAGTCAGTCATTCAGCTTCTCCTTTTAATGTATAGATTTGTATTACTTAGTGTCATACTACAAATTAGATATTCCTAGGAGATGTGAATTTCAAACAGTATAGCTACGTCTAAACCAGTGCGCTTTCATGTTCATTTTGCGTCTTCGTCTGAAGCATGCTTGAAGCGGCATAGCGCATGCAATAGCGCACGCTAATCCGTCTACTGTATGTCGACAAAAGCGCATGCCCCTAGCGCACGCTAACCCGTCTATTGTATGTCGACTGACGACTGACCGAGGCGCACCGGTGAAGACGATAAGCTGCATGCGTCTTATGGCAATCAATATTGCATGCGCTTGACGCAAGAGGAATTGAAAGTTGAAAGCGCAAGATGAACATGAAAGCGCACGGGTGTAGACATACCAAATGATCATGTAATTTTAACACCTGCTTTAATAAAGCCATCAGTGATACTTTAAGTGGCCTGTGGATTAGTACCCCCTTTCCGACTAACCTTGTATTGACATATAGGCAAACCGCAGCCTCTTCACAAAAAAAAAACCGGAAAATCGTCGAAATTTAACATTTTTAATATAACCTTTCCAAACTTTTGGAAATAGTAAGCTTCGTGTTATTGATGATGTTCTTCAAAAAGGACAGGTGCGCAATACTCTCAACTGGCGTACGTACGTGTCTGACAAAACTAGCGTTTGCCCGCAGCACCGCTTGCGTGACATTTTGAGCCCTCGTTAAGCCCTTTGTTAGGGGTAGTTATAAAATCAAAAACATATTTCATCCCCTATTTCACCTCTTACGGGTAGAATTTCCAAAAACCCTCAAACATGTGTGTATTTATTTCTTACCAAGAGCCTACATTTTTAATTCCATGCTTCTTACTTCAAAAGTAACAGATTTCTCATACAAACTTTCAACACTTATTTCACCCACTTAAGCGTTGATTCTTCAAAAACGCTCAAAAACTTGTAGCTTTATTTCTAAGCAGAAACCTTAACGTTCAATTTCATGCTTCTTACTTCAAAAATGACGGACTTACATACAAGCTTAAATCCCCTATTTCACCCCCTTAAGCGTTGAATTTCGAAAAATCCCTTCTTAGTGGATGCCTACGTTACAAAAGGAACCTATTGTCAAAATTTCAAGTTTCTAACCCCCGCGGTTTAGGCTGTGCGTTGATAGATCAGTCAGTCAGTCAGCTTCTCCTTTTATATATATGTATAGATGTATGAACGTGGACGAAACGAATGGAGTATGTAAGGATCGTAGCATGTGGCATTCTACAGTTTCTGCCTACTGCCATGGGAAAAAGGCGTTAGTTTATGTATGTACATAAACTTTGCCGATTTCAGATTCAAAACGTTGGTAGAATCTTATAAATCTTTCGGAATTGAACTAAAATATAACCTTGTTTGAAACTACAGAGAATACAGGTCATATGAAAATAACGTTGAACTAGGCACTAGAGTTTGATTTGAATTAGGTATAGGTACCGCATGGTACTTGCCTGTCGTTAAAATTGAATACTCATCGATCAAATATCGAACATACATCACCGTGGTAAATTATTTGTAGGCACAATTTCGATAGATGTGTCAAAATATGATGAATGTATATGAGAGTTTGTGGAGTAAATAATGATAGTAGAGTTTAATAAATTATTTCTTGTCACAATAATTGTTTAGACTGTGATTCGAAAACGTTCAAGCATCGTTTAACATAGAAATTAATGACTCACTTAATTTTTTACTTCGTCAAAGATGTTATAATCAGTGATCGGAAAAAGGTGAGCTAATTTACCTAAACTTTAAAGAACAGAGACAAAAACTGGAGACTTCCTTAGGACAACATTTTTGTTCGTGAAAATTATTCCGGGTTTCGGGACATCACTAAAGTACATTTAATATTAATGTTAATAGTATCTACAGAAAACAATTAAATTCGTTTCCTATTTTTGTTTCCCAAAATTGTCACAAAACCAGATGACACGTTTTTCATTGTTTTTAAAAAAGAGATTGTTTATTTTTTTCAAAAAAGGAGATTGTCTCTTATTTTTTGAAAACAAATGAAAGACAACTTCCTAGAAAATTCTACCGAAAAAAAAATTTTGTCGTAAGGAAGTCTCCAGTTTTTGTCTCTGGTCTTTGAAGTTTAGGTAAATTAGCTCACCCTTTTCCGATCACTGGTTATAATGTCTAAGACAAAACCAAAGAAACCTGAGGAGCTTATTCAATCATGCGATTTGGTCAGTCCGTGTATGGGTGATCATTTGTTACACATCGAGGACCCCTACATGCCTCGGAGAGGCCGTTAAGCCTTCGGTCCCGGGTGTCATACGAATGACTATGACAGTTGTTACGTCAGGCATGCACAGACTTATTAGGACTTAGGGCCACTCGAATGGACTATGAGCTAAAGGCGGCCCACCACAAATAAAAACAATAAACAAGTTGAAATTAGAGATCGTAAAAAATATAAGTATCGTAGTGTGGGCTTTTGATAAAATTCAAAAGCTTTATTCAGAAGCTAAAGCTGGCCATTACTGATAGAATGCAGTATTTTCATACAAACGCATAAATAGTTTAATTCGCTGGCGGGCCGCATGTACATCGACGGAGAGCCGCATGCGGCCCGTGGACTGCGGACCGCGGTCTGTGCATCCCTTGTTACGGGTAGTCAGAAGCCCGAATGTCTGACAATCGGTCTAACTTTAGGATATTGTCATTGCCCAGTAACTGGGTTGCGGATGTCTAATGGCAGTTGCTCTGTGCTGTGATAGCAGAACGAAAAATGTATCTCACTGAGGTGTATAAAGTATAAAACTTTGATATCTTTCAATATAATTTGTATGTTAGTTTGGCGACACTAGTTCCTGTACTAAGGAAGTATAAGGCTTAAAACGCACTAGCGGTGAGGCGCGATGCAACGTGTCGCGGCGCAGCCCCAGAACAACAGGAGCGGTTGACGGCTGGCCGCAAATCAGTGCGTCGATATCATGCGGTTTCATGTAGAAATCGATGTGCGGTCTGCCGCAAATGGCACGCCGCATCGCGGCCAGCCGCTAGTGCGTTTTAAGCCTTAGTGCATTTCCACTTGATTTTCCTATTTCGTAGGTATTTCGGAAGGTTTGAAATTTCTGCCTAGAAATGGCAGTAGGCTTGCTGTTCACCGGACATTACATAATTTATATGGCATCAAATCGTCTTCGGCAAACTTTATGTGAAGACACACACTACCTACCCCATAATATTCCAAACAGAAAATCACGAAGTAGAAGAAATAAAAAACAACAACAAAACGTTAACAAAATGGCCGCACATAATTCTATTGATCGTCATCGTATCGACTGAGTACACATTTTTAGCGACAGTCTTTTGTTCCCACGGTACAATAGTAATATAATAGCTTTTCAAAATTTCTGGGCATACACTTTCACTGAATATAATCATTCAGCTGAAAATTATATTAATTTAGAAAGAGATGTTTAACGAATTATTTTAACAGAATTTTGTTTTCGATTCGATGAGTTTGACGTTTGATTGTTTGATTTTAGATACCTTTATTTTTAAATTGAATCTATTAATAGGAGACTTAAATACATTTTTTAAGGTTACTTTGGCCTTGTCAGAAAAGGCATTAAACGATGTTTGGAAAGCAAAAGGGGAGGCCTTTGCTCAGGAGTGGGACAGTCAATAGACAAGTAAAAAAAGTCGCTCCGTATAAAATATTGAATATTCAGTCGCATCTTTTTAAACTGGTGATCTCAAACTGTTTTAGAGAAGGCTAGGCTAAAATTGAAAATGATTCTGCCGGGGTTGTCGTGAATGCACTAGCGAATAGCTAAAAAAAACTTTTAAATTTTGTTTTTCTTTTATAATAATAACGGCTATGTTTATCATGCTGTGCGATAGCGTTAGGGTATCAATCTGTGCAACGCCTATTGTTTTGTATCTACCTATGTCATGCTGATTGTTACCTGTTGTAATTGCCATATGAAATAAATAAATAAATCCATCATAGGTCCTCGGAGGAACACCGTGGTTAGTCAGTAAGAGTTCGACATAAACCTCAACCTTTTTAGCAGGGTAGAGGGTATCTACGAGGGTTTCCACACGTTAAAAAAGTGTAGATAGAGTTGGAGCATGAGAAGGCTTACGTTCATTCTAAATGTTCTATACAAGGTTAGTCGAAAAGGGGGTACTAATTCGCAGACCACTTAAAGTATCACTGATGACTGTTTTAAAGCAAGTGTTAAAATTTCAAAATTCGAATAATTTTTATTTCCATGAAAAAATATTTTTATTTTAGTTTTTTCAAAAATTCATCACCCTGCTGTAGTTACTAATTCAGAAAATGAAGCTTGTAATTTGTGACCCCAAATTTGGCCTAAAATGTAAACACAGCTGATCATAACTGTGAATTTTTGCGAATTTTATAATTAATATAATTTTTGTGAATGAAATTTTAGCGATTTTTTATGCAATCCTTGAACAGCTACTTCTCTTAAACTATTGACTTTTGGGAAAAGTTGTAGAACAAAAGTTAGTCATTATTATGGGTACTTTATCACCCTTTCGGATTAGTACCTCCTTTCCGACTAACCTTGTATAGTTAGTGTCTGCATGTACTATATCAATTTAATTTCCTTTGACGGGGTAATCACAGTTACGTGGTATGCCAAACCATTTTTGGCACTGGTACAAATATGAGATGAAACATTTGTAGCCAAAACCACAAGCATGAAAAATTATGAACTGTAAATATTTAATATTCTGAATAGAAACATGCATATAGGAATAATGTAATAATATGCACAATAAGTTAAGATAAATAATGGAATCAGGCGTTACTTTGCGGAAATCCATGACATATAAATATGCAAATAGAATATCTAGCTATAATTCCGCTAAACAAGATCGCTAGTTTGGATGCAGTATGCAGCACCACCCTTCTGCCCACAAGTATATGCACATGCAGAAAGAGTGAAAAAATTAATGCAACATGCAACCAAACCAATACATGACACGTGTTTCGCCCCTCCACGGGGCATCCTCAGGATATGTTGACTCTTCGACCGCTAGGACGTGAATCTAGCGATCTTGTTCAGCGGAATTAAAGCTAGATATTCTATGCATATTTGTACAGTTAAATAAAATTCCTTTTTGATCTAGCAGTAAAAATTTGGCTGCCAAGCAGTTCGTTTCTGATTCGTGCAGTGTTACTGTGTCGATTTTTAGTTAGAGAATGCTCAGTAGAAGCCCGAAGTTCACACCGATAATTCAGCCCCTATCAAGCTGTCTCCCCCCCCTATATTATAATCTAAGTTCTCGAGTCTCTTCGCGAAAGATTTAAGGACATAAATATACTTACCTTACCATCTCTGTACATTTACCAGAATATCCTGTACATTCGTAAAAACATATCGAACTATAGTAAAAACAGCGATACACACAGCCTGAACACTCGAAATAAGCACAAACTTGTGGTGCCTGGTTTTAGACTTCGTAAAACTAGTAAGTCATTTTTGGGAAGCAGTATTAGATTCTATAATAAAATTCCACCATGTATCACTGAATTGCCTTACATGAAATTCAAGTCCTTAGTAAAGCGTATCTTAATGTCAAGAGCATATTATAGCATAAACCAGTACATTGAAGATAAAAATGTCTGGAATACGATTCCCAACTGCACACAGCGACCCACTGGCACTCCTTAACTGGCAGTCTAAATGTAAATTTTCACTTAAATGTATTTAATATTTCACTGTAGGTATCATTTTTGTTACCTACTCATTATATATTGTATCATAGTTATTATATAACTTTTATTTTAGGACTTGTAACATTTATTGTTTACAACGTAATATATTCTGATATTTATCAGTTTTACTTTTAGTATTGCCCCTGGCAACGATCTATTTAGTATTTAAGCATTATCAAATGTAAAATGTGAGTATCATGTAGCCATTATTGTTTACTACGTTTTACTGTAGGTGCTTACTCCTACATAAACCTGCCCGTTGCCTGGTGGCTTGAGTCTGTCATGCTCACTAAAATGTCCTGCTGACGGTGGCGTTGTGTATCGGGTCGTCAAGTTCCCTACAATATGGTTGAGTTAAGCGACGCTGGTGCACTCGTCATGCTCGTGAACGGGTGCTGTCTGTCGGGACTGGTCGGCTCATACTTACTATGGCAGCTGTTAGGCACTTTCTCATTATTATTCATGTACTTCTGACAATTACCTACATTATTCTCACATTATTGTAATATGATTGTATTGAATTAAGTATATTGAGTGTATACAATTATGTGTACCTATATTATGTTGAATTATCTATGTTGTTTAGATAACTTTAGGTAATTTTGCTACAATTCAACCAGAATTGTATTACTTATACTTTTTCTATAATCCGCATTTTGCATATTTCACTATTGTAATTAATATTACCTTTTGCTTTTTATAGACTCAATTAATTTATTCACTTGACAGACATATCTGTGTTGCTGGGGAGTTTGTTGCGCCGTTTCTTCTTCACAGCAAAAACACTAGGAAGCGGTGAAGGGAGGGCGCTTTTTGGGGCTGTCTTTGATGTATATAATTTTGACGTTCAAAAAGAACTAAGTAATTCTAGTCTATTTTGAATAAATGAGTTTTGAAGTTTGAAGTTATGTCCACGCCAGCAACGCCCTAAGCCGAGGTCCGAGTCCCACTAGGGGTCGCCCTTAGTGCTGTTGTTGCAGGTAGTCATGATGTTAGTGTAGTACAAGTAGTTAGCTTAGGTTAAGTATTTTACTTCCCCCCCATTGGCTGGAGACCCTTCAGGTCTCGTCAATAACCGTCCCCTAGGACGACCTACAGCAGTCCAATACAAAAAAAAAGAAGCCCGAAGTTTGGGATTAGGGCAATACTCGATCCTTATTACATGAAATTAAGAACCGATATCGGAGAAATGAACAATACAAGAAATTGAATAACAAAAATATAAGAAACATTATAGTTTCTTGAGGCTAGAAATTTAAATAAATCAAAGCTAGAATAAATTATCTTTTAGAAATATTTAATGAAACGATAGAGATAGACGATTGATAAAAGGAATGATATGGCCTACTTGCGTACCTACCATCGTTTAGCCCAGGGCTAATAAAGTAATAGCCCATTGAAGTTTGTATGGCTGTGACAGGAGTTTATTTAGTTAGCCCTAGGCTAAGACAGTTGTCCCAGCGCCGGCGAGGAAGCGACTAACTATCGGCTATTTTCTCGCTCAAGAAACGTACAATAGATATACATTCCGTGTAAACAAAAGAGATGCATATATTAATAGTTGAGCGCTGACTGTTCACACTGCCGGCGAGGACTCGCTCCACTAGTTTGTCGCTGAGCGACAAGAGCTATCAAAGATAATACTCGCTCAGCGATACTTGCTCAGCGATGCTCGCTTGGCGGTCAGAACCCATGCCGAGAGACCAACAAGCGGTCATTTGCAAGTGGTGCGAGCAATCGCCCGTCGCTCTCGCACACTCGCTTATAGCTCAGCGACAAAACTATCGGAACTACACACTCGCTTCTCGCTGTTCACCAACTCGTTTCTAGTTTCTAGCTCTACTCGCTTCACAATCCTTTTTTTATCCCTCATCTATACTTATTCGACGACGTCTGTGGTCTAGTGGTTCGAGTATCGGACTGCTGAGCACGAGGTCGTGGGTTCGATTCCCACAGGACACAAATATTTATGTGATGAACATAACTGTTTGTGTTGGTCTGGGTGTTTCTTATGTATTATAACTATGTATTTACAACAAAAAAAAAGTATATAAGTATTGTATCCATTGTCTAGTACCCATAGTACAAGCTCTGCTTAGTTTGGGACTAGATGGTGCTGTGTAGAAAATGTCCCAAATATTATATATTAATTATTATTGTGTCTTCGAAAATGTATGGCCGAATGCCAGTTTATTCTAGCTTTGAGTTTATTGAAAACTTTTACTTCAAAAAACTATACTATATTTATATTTTTGTTACTCAATCACTGAACTTATTACACCCGAAAACAATCACAAGAAAACACGAAAAAAATAACTTCGTAAAGAAAGTATGATACTAAAGTGATGATTTTTTAATACGAAAGCTCGAGTACATCGGATCTTCCACAGATTAAATGAAAATTTAATAAAGCACACAGTTCAGGGCCTGCCTAACTTGGGGAGTGGTTGCCCGGGCAACCTTTGATGCTTTTATTGGTTTAGTTTTTGTACAACGTTTTTGTCGAGGTTTAGGTTACAGAAAGTTATGTGAGTGAGAGTTTAGATATTTGTTTAGCTGTGAAAGATCTTTTGATAAAATGTATTATAAGAAATTAATGACGATTCAATGAATAGCATCCTAATTGCGCAAAATACTCGCAATCGCTATGGCTATGATTTTGACAGGTTAACAATTTCCATAGCAACGTATGTATTATCAATCCGACTTCTCCACAACTAAGTACAGACGGCACAATACATAAAGCTACTACAATCTGTCAATTTTCTTTAATAGACTTTCAACTTTATCGTAAAAGCATTAGGTTCAAGGTTGATTGGGAAAATTTGACAGTTTCGGATATATTGATGTGCTGGCGTCTGTACCACGCAATGAATACTGTTTTTGACACATCAACTGTCATGATTGATGTTGGTTACGTTACTCAATTGCCCTGCTGTATGCGAATTGCGTGTCACAGTCGTAATTTCAATATCTTTCATTAAGACAATACAACAATATTCATTGCGAGGTGCATAGTTATGGAGAAGTAGGATTGTTAATACATAAGTGGTTACAAAAAAAAAAATACCCCTATCTCACACATATACATTCTACACAGTAGCTACAACACGACATTCACACATCCTAACTTCCTAACTAACATTATAAATGCGAAAGTAAGTTTGTTTGTTTGTTACCTTTTCACGCTTAAACCACTGAACCGATCATGCTGAAATTTTTCGTACACGTTGTCAGTTGTACAGAAACGGACATAGGGTACCTACCTTTCACCCCGAAAAAAAGTACTGTTTCTGCGGAAAACAACAATAACGATAATAGATGGCGCCACGTGTCTTTCGAATCATGTTTGAATTATATTATTATAGAAACTTTAGTAGTGTGTTAAGAGCTTTTTTTATTATAAATTAACGCGAGCGAAGCCGCAGGCAAAAGCTAGTTAAAAATAAAACTAAATTAGGTCCCATTTGACACGAACTGTCAGATGGGCCCTAAGCGAGTTGACAGAGGGGAAATGTTCCGTATGGCCACTCCCGACTATGTCAACTGCGTTGCTCTAACTAAAGTACCTACCAATACCATTTCATCGTCATCATCATCATCATTCAGCCGAAAGACGTCCACTGCTGGACATAGGCCTCCCCCAAGCATCGCCACATCGATCGGTCCTATGCTTCTCGCATCCAACGGATTCCCGCGACCTTCACCAGATCATCGGTCCACTTTGTTCCCACAACACGCCTACCCATGCTGCGTCTTCATGTTAGGGGGGTTTGCATGTCATTTAAAAGTTAGGGATTCAACAATCGAAACTCAGCTATCATCCGGATGACGAACGACTCCACAATCCAATTTATATAAAAAGCTGTTCATGCGTTAATTGTTATGGAGTTCGTCCTTTGTTTGATGGCGCTCTCGTCCCCATGTTTTTAATGGAAAAGTAAGTTTGTTTGTTTCAGTTTTAAGTCACGATTTTCAACTGTGTGTATATTGTTTAGGTCTGTGTCCTGGGGCCTAATTCTCCTAAAATAAATTGTTGCCAAACGCAATCGAACCACAACCGTCAGTCAGTTTTTGTTTTCGAAAATTTTCAAAATGATTGATTTTGTTTTTTGTGTCAAACAATAAGACAGCTTTTGAAATTGAGAACTGTCTGAATGAACGGTTCGGCTTTGGTTCGCTTGTGATTTTTCAAGATTTATTTTAGGAGAATTAGGCCCCGATGTTTTAAGTCACGATTTTCAACTGTGTGTATATTGTTTATGTCTGTGTCCTTGCAGAATTTGGAGCAATTGTATTGTAGTATCAGATTTCGACAGTAACGGTGTTAATTCCTACGTATCCATTACTATTTTTACCAGGGTGCAGGGGTTCTAAAGCAAATGAAATGTTTTTTTTTTATTATCGTCTTTTCCATGCAGTAATTCACTCTAATATGATGATACACATATTTTGGTTTTTCGAAATTTGTAATGGTCGCTAACTAATTTGTCAGCCCAAACAAATCGTCGTTTTTTAGTACCCATCTTTTTCTATTAACATAATATCTAGAGTAACATTTCGCTATGGTTTGTTTCGCACACATTACCCTCGCTTATAGCTTTAACAGTTTTTAAAAGTATTTTTTTATTTAAATGTCTGCATATCGTTGTCTGTGAAATGATATTCGATTAAAAGTTTGTCGAAAAATGAGCAGGATCCCAATAAAAACAAATAAAATAATCTGGTTCGTTTATTCTCTTATTTACCAGTTCGGATACTTGATTAAATGCTGACTCATGACAAATAGCGTGTGGATCGCCACACTTTGTTTTCCTGCCATGATAAATGATGTACGAAAGAATGAAAGAAAGAAAGGAGCGGGACGAGATGAACGCTAAAGTATAATGGAGAAGTTTTACGGAGTTATTTTCCGCTTTTATATTAGACTAGCTGTTGTTCGCGGCTTCACTCGCATTCTATGGAAACTTTTTACGTGCCGTGATAAAAGTATATTATGTTAATACAGGATATTATGGTCCAGATGTGTGCTAAATTTTATCCAAATCCGTTCAGCTGTTTATGCGTGATTGAGTACCAAACATACTCACAAACCTTCCTATTTGCATAAGCTTTTGATTTTTGGTGGTTTACACTTTTGAATTAAAGTTTTAAAGAATTAAAGCTCACGTACCTATTTAGGTTCGGTTTTTCTGGACGATATCTGCTTTTTTAATCATACTTGAGCCTATAAACGTCCAATTTACCTCCAGTTTCTGAATTGAGAATTCTAGGATAAGCAGTACTTAAGTAGCATTTGAGTACAGAGTTGTCAAAAAAATGCTTTAAAATCCGTCATTTTTTTGACAACTTCGTACTCAAATGTTACTTAAGTACTGCTTATCCTAGAATTCTCAATTCAGAAACCGGAGGTTAGAATATGAACCTGAATAACAGTTAAAACTAACGTCCATATTATTTGATATTGAGTTTTCACTTTCAAAAATTTTTCTTAAAGTTTTAGGTAGAATACACTTATACCACAACCACCACATTGCAGCGGCAAAAAGTGTTCAAGCTGTGGTTACGTGTGAATAGTGTCGCTGCAGCTTCTTGCGGTTGCGTTGCAGTAACTACAAAATATCGGTGTGGTTGCGTTGTCACTAGTAGTTGCGATGTGGTTACGCTGTGGCTAGTGGGAGGGCGCAGCTGTGCGCGCGGTGTCGTTGCGTCGACGCAACGTTGTGTTTGAGAGGCCGTTAGTACGCGGTGTCTGACGGTTGCGTTGTGGTCGGTATCTTTTTTTTTATTGGTCTGCTTTAGGTGGTCCTAGGGGACCATTTCTATGTAACCGGGCAATTTATTGGCGAGACCTGAAGGGTCTCCAGCCAATGGGGGGGGGGGGGGGGAAAATACTTAACCTAAGGTAACTACTTCTACTACACTAACATCATGACTACCTGCAACAACAGCACTAAGGGCGACCCCTAGTGGGACTCGGACCTCGGCTTAGGGCGTTGCTGGCGTGGACATAGGGGGGGGGGGGGGGGGAGACAGCTTGACGAGGGCTGAATTATCGGTGTGAATGGTCGGTATCGCCCACACGGTTGAATTTAAACTATTCTTTTCAAACAAATTAGTGCCCGCCCACGTGTTGTTGTTGTGGTGTAGTTGTGGTACGTGTGAAACAAGCCTTATAAAAATTATTTTTCGCAGCTGTATTTGCGAAGAAGCTGTTATACTATTATCCTTGAAATTCCTCGATTTATTAATTCAATATTTAAAATCAAAATTCCTCAATGAAATTATCAATTAAACCTTGGTACACACCCGAATGTAAGCCCTCAAACCGCTTACTAAGCTCTAAGTTGATAATACAGAATTGAATCAGGCGACCGAGCCGAACCGATGCTATCGATTCGATAGCGAGTCGCTGCCTTCACAGAATCGATGACGCGGAATCTAATTGAATCGATTAAATTATTCTCGATGGATTTTTTGCGGCGTACCAATCGGTTTTATGAAGTGAGTATCTATTTGGTTCGTTGGTTTTGTTTGAATTTTTGGGATGTAATTGAAGGAATGATAAAATTAATAGAATTTTTGTTTGATGTCGTGCAGTCACGTGTAATACAATTTGAAAATATTCCAAAAGGTATGGAAATACTGTTCGTTTTTTTTTTAAATTATGAAGTCTCTTAACAACACTTTCTTGTACCCACAACGATTAAGGATAACACCTTAGTTGGTCCGGAAGAGTCTTTTGATCCTTATGGGAAATAGGATCGATTGGCATCATAAAAATATTTTGTGAAAACTGGCCTGTTTTTCGCGGACTGTATTTTTTTTTTCAAAATCTGTGTATGCAGATAGAAATTATTCTAAAAGTTAGTAGTTAGTAGTTTTCTAAGAACGTTTTCCTTTAGTTACAATGATTAATGTAGTTGCCCTTCATGCCCCATCTCAAATTACCACCCTGTATATTTCGCTTTGTATACACGTAGCGAAATTCAAATGCGCTTTCCTTCTAAAATAAATATTATAATTATGAAATCCTAATCCTAACTTAATATTACAAATGCGAAAGTAAGTTTGTTACCTTTTCACGCCTAAACCACTGAACCGATCATCCTGAAATTTTGCATATATACAAGGTTAGTCGGAAAGGGGGTACTAATCCGCAGACCACGTATAGTATCACTGATAACTGTCTTAAAGCAAGTGTTAAAATTTCAAAATTCGGCAATTTTTTTTCAATGCCAGTTGATTTTAATTTTAGTTTTTTCAATAATTCTTCTTCCCTGTTTTAGTTATAAATTCAGAAAATGGTGCTTCTAATTCATGACCCCAAATAGGACCTAAAATGTAAACACAGCTGATCATATTTGGGGACAGATAGATTTTAGAGCTTTTTTTTCGAGATCTTTGATCACCTATTTCTCTTAAACTATTGACTTTTGGAAAAAGTTGTAGAACAAAAGTTATTCATTATCATGGGTACTTTAACCCCCTTTCGGATTAGTACCCCCTTTCTGACTAACCTTGTATACATTGTCAAGTGTACAGAAACGGACATAAGATACCTTTCATCCCGAAAAAAGTACTGTTCCCGAGGAAAACAAGAATAACGTTCATAGATGGCGCCACGTGTCTTTCGAATTTTGATTGAATTATATTATTATAGAAACTTTAGTAGTGTGTTAAGAGTTTTTTAACGCAAGCGAAGCCGCGGGCAAAAGCTGTAATACTTACATACAATACGAATTATGGTTTCGATTATTTCTTCATTAAAAACTATATTGTAACAGACTGAATGCCGCACGGCTAGGCCGCACGGCGAGAATCGACCCGTGTAAATGTCCTTTAAATAAGTTTTAGTTTTAGACTAACACAATTTTGTGGTAGTATTAATTGGATAACTTGCGTTAAAAAGCATGATGTTAGGTAGAAGAAAAGCAGAAACGTAGTTTAAAAAATGTTTTAATAAGTTATTAATTTCTAAAAAACAGCGTTTTATACAGAAAACTTCTTTGTTTTTAATGTTCTCCATACAATTGTGGCAAACCAATTTACCGTGAACGTTATTATATGCGTCTACTTTGGCCAAGTGCCAACAAACGTACAATCTCTCACTGTTTTTATCTTGCTGAACTAGCGGAAATCTAAACAATGCCGGAGGAAGACAGGCTAGAATTTCCTGGAGCTAACCACTTTAATTTAACTTAGGAAGTGTGAATTCCGCTTTGATTTTCTATTTAAAAATCTTGGTGATAAGGGTTCCGCCTTTTACGTTCAGGTATGGACGCCTTTTTTTTGTATGCGATTCATCATCATCATCATTCAGCCAAAAGACGTCCACTGCTGGACATAGGCCTCAACCAAGCCATGTTGGGGGGGTTTGCCATAATCGCCACGCTTGGCAGGCGGGTTGGGGATCGCAGTATGGTTGTTAAAGTACTCAGAGAACGCTGCTGCCCATCCTTTAGTGTATCCCTTAGTCGCCTTTTACGACACCCATGGTGAGAGATGGGGTAGAGCTATTCTTTACGTCCGGCACCACACGGACGTATGTATACGATTGGTTCTGCGGGACTCTTACCGGCTAAAAACCCACGGTGTTCCTTCTCCCGACCCTTGGCCGGGGTCGCGGGATTTGCAGCTGCATGCACCGCGACCAGCAGGCTTACTCCCGACAGGATCGAGTTTTGAATCGAGTCGACTTAGTGTCAATTCTTACTCTTGAAATCGACAAAACTGCACGACCGTGCTGAGGTTTGATTTAAAACCAACAAATATCAAAAACCGTCGTTAATTTTTATTCGAGCCGGTGCACAGTTGTGCGCTTTTGTCGATTTCAAGAATTGACACTAAGTTGACTCGATTCAAATCTCGATCCTGTCGGGAGTAAGGGCCCAGGAATGGAACCCTAAAACACGGCTATCTACCTGAACTGCGTTATTCTGCTTAGCCTTTTCCCAACTATGTTGAGGTCAGCTTCGAGTCCAACCAGATGCGGCTGAATACCAGTATTTTACACGCAGCGACTGCTATCAGACCTCCGCAACCCAGTTGCTGGGCAATGGCGATGTCCTAAGGTTAGACCGGTTGCCAGACTTTCGGGCTTCTGACTACCCGTAACGACTGTCATAGGTATTCGTGTGACACCCGGGACCGACAAATTAACGGGCTCTTCGAGACACGGAGGGGTTTTGATATGTTACAAACGTTACATGTACTCTTCTACTTCCCCCATCTGTTTTTGCGATAGCGGTAAAATTTGGTTTACTTAATAACATAACATCACGCCTGTAGTCCTTGAAGGGTTGGGCCTTCGTTGGGTCTCGATGTTAATGAACGGTCACCTACCCACTGACTGACCGCGGCCAGTTCAGCTTTACCTTGCAAATCATATGATCTGCGTGGTTGATAATTAGCAACGAGCCCCGCCTATCTACCTACTTCGGCTATATCTACCTGAACTGATGGTATTGAAAATGCAATTCACTTCAATCAACACATTAACTGCAAGTTAATGTGTTGATTAAACAAACCCTTTATATTTTGAATACATCAAACTACTGGAGGCTTAATAAATTTCATAAATAAATATTCATTCCATAGCTGAGAACCGTACACCAACTGTGAAAAGAGCTAATGACCCCTTTAAAAATAGCCAAAAACTATCACGATTAAGCCATATTTAAGTAAAACCGCATTGAAATCTGTTCATCCGTTTGGGAGCTACGATGCCACACAGACAGACAAATGCTTCAAAATGATCACCCTTTTTTGCGACGGGGTTTAAAATATTGGAAGCTATTCTTGTGTTATTGTTGTTATTCACTTTACAAAGTTATATATTTTCAAAAAAACAAAAAAAACAAAAACTAAAAAAAAACAAAACACATTTAAAATATAAAAATAGTAGCCCACCGGCATTGGCCCCCGGCCAAGCTGCTGGTGGTCAGGGCCTCAGAGTGAGGAACCTCCTAACAATACGCGCCGTGTCCAGGAGTACCGCTTTCTGTATCAAGCCCTTGATCGAGCTGCCTAACGAGAGCCTCATCAGATGTTGGTCGAGGGTCTTGGCTATTAAGACATTGGCCGTAACGACTATCGGCACAACGACTGCTGAGTCAATCTCCCACGTGTCTTATGGTCGTTATTTATTACGAAAATCTCGGCCAGCTATAAAATTGTACTCAATTTAAATTCGAACCTCCATTTCTGAGGCGATAAGTCTCTTAGCCCGTCTTTATAGCAACAGACTCGAGGCAAGAAGCCGTAATCTCGAGACATGGGATGATCATTTTTTGCGCTATCAAGTCGCTATTTGTTAGTATGATAAATTGCAAAGTGTCCAAAGATAAAGATACAATAGAAGGTCCAGTTTTTACAATGCTTTATATCAAGTTCATGAACACATTCATCATTCTCCTGCCCTTATCCCAATTTATTTGGGGTCGGCGCAACATGTCTTTTTCTTCCATACTTCTCTATTAGTCGTCATCTCGGTAGTCACCCCCTTTCTAACCATATCATCGTTCACACATTCCATCCATCGTTTCTTTGGTCTTCCCCTACTCTTATAGCCATCGACATTCATACTCAAAACTCTCCTCACTACATTTTCCTCATTTCTCCGTAACACGTGCCCATACCATGACAACCGATTTCCACACAACTTTTCAGTTATCGATGCCACTTTCAAACTTCCTCTTTGTACTCATTTCTTATTTTATCCATTCGTGTAACACCACACATTCCTCTTAGCATTCTCATCTCTGCTGCATGCAATTGCAAGTTCATGAACACACTGACCCGTAAAATCAACTGCTGTTGGGCTTCTTAAGGACTAGAAAAACGAACCACAACTATCAGTCAGTTTTTGTTTACGAAAACTGTCAAAATTATTGGTTTTGTTTTTTGTGTGAAACGATTTGACAGCTTTTGAAAACGAAAACTGTCTGAATGAACGGTTCGGCCTTGGTTCCGTTGCGATTTATCAAGATTTATTTTAAGAGAATTGGGCCGCATTTAACCTGCAATTATGGTCTTGCATTAACACATTCGAGTCCACCATACTTTTCATAGAGCTCATAAGCCATTCCGCCATACATATTGCTAGTGGACCATCCAGGACCCTCGGCATTACGTTTGCGCTAAGACTGAACCCTCGAGGAGGATTCCTGGCATTAGGTTAAAAACCGTGAAAAGTACGCTACTACGTCGAAAAATAGGTGTTTGCTTGTTTCATGACGGTGAATTTTCCAAGACAAACCTGCATTTAAAATGAGCCCTCCACGAACCCGGCTTGGCGAATGCGACTACAGAAGTTGTAGAACAAAAGTTATTTGTTATTAAGGGTATTTTAACACCCTTTCGGATTAGTATTCCCTTTCCGACTAACCTTGTAATATGAAATCATCCTCTGTATTTCTTTGTCTTGTGATTCAATGTACCAGCTGTGAATTAAATTCTCACTTTGTGTCATTCTTTAATCTATATTAAATCTTAGAGTACCTTTCTGATCCTTTTTAAACTCTCTACAGGAATCCAATAATATTTAGGAAAATTGTAGAAAATGTTGATCAGGAAAATTGTGACGGATAGAACATTCTATCGGACAGAAACACATTGTTATGTTACAAATTCTTATATCCTATTACATTAGGGTAGAATTAATCTGCTCTGCCCAAAGTGATTAATGCAATAGCAGCAGCGTAATGATACAAAACTATTATCCAAATCTGTTTTTAATGGCAAATCCTTTTTATAATAGAATTGTCAAAACAATTTTCCTGTTATTTTTGTCACCATGCAACCTCAAAAATCTATTTTGTGGTACGGTAAAGCGTCACCTAGTTATGCAAGGTTAGTTGGCAAAGGGGGCACTAATCCGTGGGTCAATTACAGTATCACTGGTGACTTTTTTAAAGCAAGTATAAAATTATTTTAATTTCATATTATTTAAAAAAAAATCTTCATCCTTGCTTTAGTTACGAGTTTAGAAAATGGAGCTTCTAATCCGTGATTCCAAATATTACCTAAAATGTAGACATAGCTAATCATAGCTGAAGATAGATAGATTTTTGCGTATTTTTTATGAAATCTTTAAACAGCTATTTCTCTTAGGGCCGATTTTTCAATCGTCAGATAACTTTTATCTGGGGAATAAGTTTGACGTTTCGACAGTTTTTGTATGGAAAATATGTCAAAGCAAGGTATTTATTCCTTACATAAAATTTATCTGACGATTGAAAAATTTGCCCTTAAACTATTGACTTTTGGGGAAAATGGTAAAACTGTTATTTGTTATTATGGGTACTTTAGCACACTTTCGGATTAGTACACCCTTTCCGAATAACCTTTTATAGAGTGTGATTTATTTAACTGGAACTCTATGAGTAAATCTTAAGACAAAGGAACTGCAGGAAAATTTTCTTTGGAGACATTTGCTTGAAAGTATACGCTTGACCAAAAAAAATTTATGCTAATATTTTTTTTTCATGAAAAATATTTAAATCTCTCACTCCAAAGAATGTTTTTCTGTAGGTCCTTAAAGGCTTATACGACACCAGTTTCTTGAAACAAGAATCGTTCTGTCTTTGTCTTTCTCAGCAAAAAAACAGAGATAGCATGAGAGTTGATTTAAGAAACTGGCGTCGTGTAAATCAGCATTTAGTCTAGGATTTCTCCATAGAGTCCCAGTTAAATAAAATCACACTTTATATCGACCGCTGCACACAAAATTTAAGGTACAAGTCCAAGACGGGCTGCAAACTGCAGACTGCAACCGCAGACCGCAAGTCACATTGGTTTGTATGAACCAGTAGTGTCGCTTGTCTGATGCTGCCATCTGCGGTTGCAGTTTGCGGTTGCCGTTGGAATACTACCTTTAAGGTGTGCACCTTAAAGGTGTTATTCGGACGACGAATTGCGGTCTCCGGATGCAGTCTGCAGTTTGCAGCCCGTCTCGGACTTGTACCTTTAAGCCCCATTCAGATTTCAATGCAAACTGAACTGTGTCTTAACCTTTACAACATTTCATAATTCATCACTAACACGACGTAAACACATCAAAATTTAACATCAAAATACATAACTTGACACGTGTCTTTGATCTCTCACCTTACATCCGAGACATGAAACAAACGCATGCACAAATTTATACAGCCGTTAACAAGATCGTAACTAAAATACGACGCTAACCGAGAAACGAGAACACCTTGTATACGAAGTTAAATTTCTCAACTTTCGCAGATAATGGAGGTAGCTCGGGAGAATCTTTTAGACTGGAAAATTTTAATTGTTCTTGATTTAATTATTTATTTTAAAGAGGAATTAGTGAAAATTGTTACAAGACGCTTTTCCTTACGAAGCGATTTAAGAGATATTTAATTTGATGCTGCTGTTGAAGGGGAATTAAGAAAGAAAGAAATAAAATTAAGAAAGGTGTGGAGGAACGGGGTATGGTGTTTCTCCAACCAAAGGGAGGAACCAGGCGGTGTCTTATGCCTAGCGGGCTACTTCCCAATCAATGGTTGATGTTAGGCGGTTGTACAGGATGGGTAAAAAATCGTGGATCAAACGAAACAGGGCAATTGTTGGGGTTATTTGCAGCATTTTTTGGTAGTAATTTTTTTTTACTGTTAATTTCTGACGTTACAAATAATTTTTCGTGAGACTTAAAGGATATTGAAAAAAGTGTCAATACTCATAAATCATGGTATCAACTGTCATAAAAGCACTTTCAAGCAACTGAACACCATTTATTGTTTTAAAATAGGTACCCATTTAATTCTAATTGCCTATTTATTATAAATTTAGTTTTTTTTTTCAAAACACTCAAATTGTCACAACTTTTCAGGAGTTTCAGTTAAGTTAAGTTAGGACTCTGCCACACAGATATTTTTCACTGCAAATAATCCCAACTATCGCCCTGTTTCGTTTGATCCACGAGTTCTGACCCATTCTGTATACTATCTGCGTGTTAAATCTTGATATCGCGATGTAGGAACTGTCATGGCGTCAACTTTGAGAGTTGTCGTTATTGTCGCTGTAGTCTGCTACACCACCGGTGTGTTGCGTAGTTCGCATGTGGCGAGATAGACAAAGGAAATAACAAGACAAAGGAAATAACAAATCTATTATAAAAATATAAAAACCTGCACATCTGAGAGGGCTCCATAAAGTTCTCAATGGTGTATGTAGTTCGAAAACCCGCACCAGGCCAGCGTAAAGGAAGGAGGCTTAAATCCTTCTCATTCTGAGAAGAAGTGTATGCCCAGCAGTGGGACAGTAATGGGCTAATTATACTATTATGCTATAAATGAAAAAGACCTCTGCGAGGCCAAGAAGGCTCCTGTCTCAGTAGAATGCTGCGAATTCAAAAAATAATGCCACAATGCTAGTCTTCTGATAGGGCCTGAAGTAAAATCCTGAATTGGATTCATATTAAATAGGTACCACACAGACTTATGGGTGACGAAACCCCATCATAATGTGGTACGGCTACATATAACAACTTGCATGTGCAAACTTGTGCAAACGTTTGCACTAACGCTAGTCAGTAATACAATACCTGCCTGGGGGTGCATGAAAAGAGCCTCCACGAGTGACGATACTTCAGTACGTCCGGCGCACCCTGGGCAGTCAGCCTCGCTACCATCCTTGCTGACTGGCTAATCTTTTCACCACGGCATGAGCTATTCTTGTATAGCTCGTGACGACACGATAGAAGAAGAAGAATACAACACCGTTTGCACAAAAGTTTTGCCATCTTACTTATGCATGGTTACTTGTGCAAATTATAATTGGCGCAAATAAGATTAAGGGTTTAGATAATTTGAATGGAGTTCACTATGAACACCTAAGTGATTGTATTCATGGGTGATATCCCGATTTGTGCCCGGTTGATGGCAATAGGCTCGCCTACAGTACTATATACCTCTGCCCAACCCTGCGAGGAATACAGGCGTGAAGTTATTAAAACGCTTTTTTGTTTACTTCCACAGATTTTTCTAGTACAATTATTTCTAATTCAATTCGGTAACTTCATTTTTGATAGATCGCTTTTGCCTCTCATAGGATCGTTCATACTAACGTTCAGAAGGTTAACCTTACCCTATCAATCTTAGTTCTAGCTACTTTGTGAATCTTTGAGCCTTTTCCGAGGGTTGGCGTTAAGACTTTTATATTATGATGTTGACTTCGCTGGGAAGTCGGCGAAGTGAGCTTTATAGAGTTTGGATTATGGATAAAGTAAATAACAATCTGATGCCAAATCTGCTAACAGAAAAGTTGATCAATTGCAACCGAACCGTAGCCGAGCTGTTCATTCAAACAGTTTTCGCATCACATTATTTTAGAATGCTTACGCATTGTGTAGAATGCTTTTGCGTGCGATTACGGAATAAATAAGTCTGTCTAAAGTCATCCAGCATTTTTGCGAATTGATGCTGATTAATGTCCGGAAGAGCCATTACGCACTGTCGACTGATCGCCGGAGATTTGGTCGACGGCGACTGTGACTTTCTATAGTTTAAATAAGTGTTTACGCACTTGGTCGACGATGCTTATGTTTTGGTTGCCGAGAGACCAAGTCTCCGGCGACCAGTCGACAGTGCGTAATGGTTCTTATAGGCCCCGGTTGTATACTCACGCGAACCCGTCAACGAAACGCACCGCTCACGACCTACGTTTTGTGCGCCGAAGTCAATTCTGTTAATTTTTGTTAAACGATTTGTAGTTTGATACTCGAAAGACTGGTTATTTCCAACGCAACTAGTAAAAGCATCTTTTAATCGATTGATAATTAGATTGGGGACCCAATTGGTTGGTGCATTAAAAGAGCTTCCACGAGAGACGATACCTAAGTACGTCCGGCGTAGGTACTCTGGGTAGTCAGCCCCGCTACCAATCTTGCTGACTGGCTAATAATTTCACCACGACATGAGCTATTCTCGGAAAGCTCGTGTAGACCCGAAAGAAGAAGATGTAGTTCATTGGTCAATGCTCTATCTATCATAGATCATTGCACGGGTAATATCATAAAATCACGTTTTGTAGAACGTGAGTCAAGTTGCTGACGCTCCACAGAATATATTAATCTTGTGTCCACAGCAGTGAACCCTTTCCCAAAACAACACAGTTCTCCAAACATGACTAACAAAATACAACCACTGAAATCCTAAACAATCAGTCAGTACCCTTAGAACAAAGGGGTATTAATATTACACTATTATTTATTTAATAAGACAAGAAGGGAGTGGCTAACGATATCAAAATGGGAGCTAGCTTGCTGAAGATAATCCTCATCGTATGTTGGCACCTAAGGCCGTATTTTCACAGTAAACGACACAACACGATACAATATATGTATATAGTGAAATTAAATGAAAAATACAATATCACACCGATAATTCTGCTCTCATCAAGCTGTCCCCCCAATCCCCCGCCAGCAACACCCTAAGTCGAGGTCCGAGTCCCACTAGGGGTCTTCCCTAGTGCTGTTGTTGCTAGTAGTCATGATGTTATTGTAGATGTAGTTAGCGTATGTAACTTCCCCCCCATTAGCCGGAGACCCTTCAGATCTCGCCAATAACTGCTCGGTTACGTAAAAACGGTTCACAAGGACCATCAAAAAGCAGTCAAAGATAAAAATAGATGCATTTATTAGCTAAAACAATAGGATAAACAAGAAGTACAATGAAAATTATAAAAATAAGTGGCAAAAAAGCCATCAGCTCAGAATAAGCCACCAGAAGCAGAATCAGTGTACGCACGGCTACATCAAGCTATATCTATAAGATGTCAGTTTATTCTAGGAATTATAGCTTGATATCGTCGTTTTAGATTGAAAAGCTCGGGAATGCAATTTTGGTCATTTTTATTTTATCACGACGACTTATTACGATAAGGACAGAGTTAGGAAATGCGTACGCCAGAACGAGATGGAATGATACTGAAGTTCGTAGTAATATTTGGATGACAGATTCAAAACAGATTTTTTTCGCGCAAAAACAATAAATATGTCATATTTATTGTTTTCACTTGTTCGTTTGCGTTGGCGCCGGATACTAAATGTTACAAAGACAAAAAGTCAATGGGCAACATAGTCCTAGTGTATTGATTTGTTAAATTCGTATCATAATTTAGAATCATTATTCATGTATTATTGTTGAAATTGATTTATTTGTGTAAACTAGTGATAGTTTTGCGTAATGATAGTGCAGTAAAAACAAGATTAGTGGCGTTGTATTGTTTGGTGATCGTCTATTTAAATAGTTAATTAGATAAATAAGGATTACTATTATAAGATAGTTTTTTTAGTTTGGAGTTTTATTAGAAAGTAGTTATTTAAGGTGTAAGGTCCCCTCTAGATAATATTATAATCTTTGTCATCTTAGACACTTTATATACCACTTTATATCTTCGAATAAACACAGTATATTCTCAGCAGTCATTGGTTTCATTTACCGTCTCTACCAACCGTACATGGCGACCCTGCCAGTGCCGCGTATTTGACACCAGCCGGCCAGCGCTGGCTGGCGCCGTACCGTATATGGACAAAGAATGTAAAACAAATCTGTGGAATTAGTACAAAGTGCATCCAATATGAATAAAATAATTTCATTTGTGGTTTCTGTCACACGTACTGGTGCAAAATATTCGGAAAATCATAAAAAATGGGTTCATCTCAGTCTCATGAAGAAGTAATCTTGGCACAAAACGCAGCTGGAGGTTCGAACCAAGCTACTGTCGAAGAAATTCGTTATCATCTGAGTACAGCAAATATTATCCTTCTAATTATTGCCTTAGTGATTAGCATTGGACTACTGTTATTCATATACCGAGTGTACAGAAAATGTCATGGGCGCTGGATGCAACAGGAGATAAATCGAAACAATTTACGACTGTCTATTTTTCGACGCCGCACAGCCGATGAGATGAGAACTAGCGGAATTGTTTGAAGCTAAGCAAATATGAAGTGGTAAAATAAAATTAATAAATATAACATGCTTAAAATAAAATAAGTGAAGTGCATAACATTAAATTAAGTAACAGTGGAAAATATAAATAAATAAAAGTGCGAAAAATACAGAAATAAATAAATAATAATTATCAAACATAAAATATTTAAATAACATAATCAAATATAAATTGCGGAAATAGCGTACGTCAAAGTGTTACCTGCTAAAATATTGGACCTGAATATTATGAACCTTATGAACATTGTAGTGGACTAATTACGATATGGTACCGTTTTTAAAAAGTACTTAATTAATAGTGCGCAGTCATACTATCAAATGAAGTTGTAATGTGTAACATCGAAACCGTGCAGATGAGCATTTGTTTGGCAAGTAAGTTTATGAGTAAGTTATGAGTAGAACTTTAAAAGATTTGTATAAGAGTTTAAAGGCTGTCAGAGAATATTTGATTAAAATTGGACCTAATAGGCGCCAAGGGAAGATTGTCATTCAGAAGTTAAAAGAAGCTAAGGATTTATATGATAAATATACATTAGTTATAAATGAGTTATCTGTTGATATTAGACAAGGAAAATTATCTACCGTTGACGCAGAAATAGTTACTCAAATATCCTCAGATTTTCAATTACTTTATAGTGGAATAGTAGATTTATGTTCAGGAGAAAGTTTAGAGACGGAAGTTTCAGATTCTAGTGGAGAATTTATAGATTCGGTTGAAGAAAAAAACAGTGTAATAATGGAGCTGTTTAATTTAAAAACTGCCTTATCTTTACTACCGCCGATGTCGGACGAGGAATTTAATACTAAACAGCTGATTGATAACATTGAATATTATTCATCCATACTAAAAAATGATGATTGTAAGAAGAAATTGGTTAATTTCGTAGTCAAAAGTAGATTGTCTCAGGTTGCCAAATTAAAATTAAATTTAAATTATTCAAACATTAGTGATCTAATCAAATATATGCGGACGGAGCTTTTACCCCAAAAATCAGCCCCAGCTATTCAAAATAAATTGCAGCAGATTAGGCAAAATGATTTAAGTATTCAAGATTATGGAAAAGAAATTACAGAATTGTTTACAGAACTTACGATTACGCAAGCCAATGGTAACTCTGATTGTTATAATGTGTTAAAACCAGTTAACGAAAAATTTGCAATAAAAAAATTCGCGGATGGGTTGCGAAATCGTAGGCTGAGTACTGTTATCGCAGCTAGGAACTACTCATCCTTAAAAGACGCAATACAAGCTGCCAAAGACGAAGAAACCGAGACGGCCTGTACATCAGAAGGCGTTATGGGTATGTATCATAACAACTTTTATAACATTAGAGGAAGACAAAACCGCTACCGTGGATCACGAGCAGGATTTGATACCAGGATTTTCTCAAACCAAGGAAATCGCAACCCAAACTATCAAGGTCAAACTTTCAATGGCGGTTTCCAGCAGTCTACCCAAGGTGAGTCTTATCGAAGACCTTGGCAAACCAGAGGTAGGTATAACAGTAGACGCGGAAATCAGTGGATACGAAACGAACGTATGCGTGTAGCTGACAGTGAACATTTAAATGAGCACTCTGATGGAAATTTAAATGAACACTCTGATGGAAATTCAAATGAAAAACAACTGCCAAATTCTAACGTAGAAAACCAGTTTTTTCGTGAACAATAATATTATTTTAGCGACCAACAGTAATTGTTGGATTAATTTATCAGTAAATAATGTGTCATATTCTTGGTTACTTGATACGGGCGCTACTATTTCAGCTTTAAAATATAAACATGCGCTCGAGCAAAATCTTTCTATCCATAATGAGAAGATTATTATAAATGGAATAGGTGGTAAAGTCCATGCAATTGGATACACATATTTACAGTTACGTAGAGATGATCAGAATTTTAGCCATAAGTTTTATGTATTTGATACATTACCTTGTAAAACGCACGGTATCATCGGCCAGGATTTCTTAGAGAAATACAACGCGATTATAGATTTTAAAAACAATAACTTATCTTTGTGGACAGACCAAAATACGAAACTCAACTTATCTTTTGTGCGTAATTACAAAACCAATTGGGAAATACCACCTAGATGTGAATCAATACACTACATCCGAACAGATTATACTGAAGAATGCGTAATATGTTCAAAGGAATTAAGGGAAGGTGTTTTTTTGGCAAGCTCTATAGCTATTCCCCGAAATGGTTTTGTGCCGATCCGAATATTAAATACTACGGAAACAACAATAACTTTGACAAATATCGGGCCGACTATTCATAAATTACACGCTTACACGATATGTTCGTTCGGTAAGACAGATAGGAACGCTGAAAGGGTTAAGCAACTATTTTCTCAATTAAAATTAAATCATTTAAATAAAGAAGAGCAAATATCTATCGAGAATTTATGTGCCAAATATTCTGATATTTTTTATCTACCGGGTGATAAGTTGTTAACAACCAATATTTACGAACATACCATTACTTTGAAACCAAACGTTAGTCCGGTATTTACAAAACCTTATCGGTTACCATATTCACAAAAGAACGAAATAACAACCCAAATAAATAAATTATTACAGGATAGTATTATTGAAAAGTGTAATAGTAGTTGGTCTAGTCCGTTACTATTAGTGCCGAAAAAGATGGACAACAGCGGTCAGAAGAAATTAAGATTAGTCATAGACTACCGTAAACTAAATAATTTGATCGAAGATGATAAATTTCCCCTTCCAAATATGTCAGAAATATTAGATGCGTTATCAGGAAGTATATATTTTACTCATTTAGATTTATATAATGGATTTTATAATGTAAAATTAGAAAAGGACAGTAGGAAATATACTGCATTTTGCTCAGGACAGTACCAGATGATGCGTATGCCTATGGGATTGAAAACTAGCCCAGGATCATTCTCGCGCATGATGAATATGGCCATGGCTGGCCTTACATACGAAAAATGCTTTATTTATATGGATGATCTAATAATATTTGGAAACTGTCTAAATACGCATAATAGGAACTTACAAGAGGTTTTTGAACGTTTGCGAACCGTAAATCTAAAGTTGAATCCGGGAAAATGCGATTTCTTAAAGAAACAAATATTGTATTTAGGTCATGTGGTTTCTGATGGTGAAATATTACCAGATCCATCAAAAATTGAGGTTGTGAAAAACTATCCACAGCCTAAAACCCTCGATGAAGTTAAAAGGTTCGTTGCATTTGTTAATTATTATAGGAAATTTATTCCGAATTTTGCAAAAAAGGCAAATCCGTTAAATAATTTATGTAAGAAAAACGTACCCTTCATATGGGATAGTAATTGTCAGGAATCATATCAAGTTTTAAAAGAATGTATTATTTCACCACCTGTATTGCAATATCCGGATTTTTCTGAAAAAAATCAGTTTGTCATACAAACTGATGCGTCAAATTATGCAATCGGTGCCATTTTGTCTAACAAAGATCTTAAACCGATAGCTTATGCTAGTAGGAGTTTAAACAAGGCAGAGAAAAACTATCCTACGATAGAAAAGGAACTTTTGGCAATAGTTTGGGCCATAAAACATTTTCGGCCATACCTATATGGCAAACCATTCAAAATTCAAACAGATCACAGGCCTTTAGTTTATTTATTTAATATGAAAGACCCTTCAAGCCGGTTAATGAAGTTTAGACTCCTACTAGAGGAATATTGATTTATATTTCATTTACCGTCTCTACCAACCGTACAAAGGAGTGATTTTGTTATTATTGTGTAAATTCGATAGCATGGCGGCATTAGTGAACGTAGAATGCTGTATGACAGATTATTTGTTGACTGAGGAAACATCCTTTTCAAAGTTGAGTTTTGAAAATAAAAAACATGTAATTCAGTTAGGCCGTGCTCGCCCTGACATGATTATAAATTACGAACGACGCGATGGTTTATTCAAACATTTTAACAGTTCTTTGTACGACAAATACCCTTGTCTTACGGAAAGTTGTAAATAAAATAAAATAAAACGTTTGGTTTCCATGCATATTATTCTCGGATTCTAGCAGCTTATGGAGCCACACGGGATTTAAAGATATTAATAATCTTTCAAATTCGTCCAAAAAACATGTTCAGACCGAAAAACATATCCGAAGTTGTTTATCTTTGCATGATTTCGGAAATCGTAGGATAGAAACATTTTTTGCTAATACGTAAGAAGTTCATAATAGAAAAGTAGATCGGAATAGAAGTTTAATGAAACGGTTAATCGACACAGTAATTTTGCTAGGTAAACAAGAATTATAGCCATCTTTTGGTCAGGCTTCCCTTTTAAGAAAATTCACCCTTCGCCACTGTTATCTAGATAAATATAAATCAGATTTCAGTTGGACTTTGAATTCGGAATCTTGACATACATAATTATGCTAGTGATCGCAAACTTTTTTTGATGTGTGTTTATAACATTCGTATAAATAAATCGTTTTTGTCCGCGACTTCGTCCGCGTGAAAGCCCACAGGAATCGTGCAATGAGCGAAATGCATTCCCGAGGTTTTCTCTCTAAGGCGACGATATGTAGCCGTACGCAACGCTGCATTTTCAGCTGCAACCTACGACTGCAGTGCGATAGACAGACAGAATGAAATAGATAGATAGATAGATAGATAGATAGATAGATATACTTTATTGTACACTAAAAGAAATAAAACAGTTTGAAATTTTAATTAACTCCGCCTCTGTACTAATTTTGTGCGAAAGAATAAATAATTTAACAAAAAAATTGGAACAAAAACAAAATACATTTACAAACCGACTTCAAAGAAATACTAAAAGGAGTAAAATAATTACCATAATACATATAAAATTAACAGTTTCAGAAGTCGGTGGCTTCTATTTGTTTCAGTGTAGAGTTGCACCGACTTCTGAAACTGTTAATTTTATATGTATTATGGTAATTATTTTACTCCTTTTAGTATTTCTTTGAAGTCGGTTTTTACTTTTTTTTAAAGTTTATTTTTTATTAAATACGTTTTAGTGTCATAATTTTAACCCACTCCTTCATAACCCTTCTTTTTGGTTTTGACGTAGTCGGGCATAAAAAGTCCTTTCAAATGATACCTTACACGTAGGGATGAAACGATACGAGTAAATACGAGTACATACTCGATACTTTTCTTTCGATACCAAGTACTTTTGGTATCGATTCTTTGGAACCGAGTACCAAGTAGGTATCGGTCAAAAGTACTCGTATCGGTACTCGGTAACGATACGAGTACTTTTGTCCTGATTATTAGTCTAGTCGGTAGAACATTTATATTTTATTACTAGGTACTTGTGAGAGATTGTTTTTCAAAGCTGGGGCGACAGTCATTGAATCAAAGAATCGTTTAATAGGCAAACATCTTGAAAAAATATTATTTTTGGGGAGCACATTAAAAACCGACTTTATTTTTGAGTCTTTTTTGTTTTATCAATTAATATAATATCAGTACTTACTGCTGTTTTTATTTGTCTTTAATTCTACGAATAAATGGACCGATACGAGTAAGTATCGATACTTTTCATTCGATACCGAGTAGGTATCGATACTTAACGACCGATACGGTATCGAGTAAAAGTATCGATACCTCAGTGGTATCGTTTCATCCCTACTTACACGATATAATGAAAACATTCCAAAGGGGGGAGGGGGGTACACGCACCCCCTCCTCTTTTCCAGTAGTCAGTTCCCAACAACAAATATAAACAAAGCAATATTAGTAATTTGAGAATTTTGCTTTGATCCGATGAGGAGTTCCGTTCCATATCTCTGAAGTTCATGGTCTAATCATAAGAAAATTTATATGGGACCAATCGGGAAGTATACCCTTTCGAACAAAAAAATAATTTTTCAAATCGGTTCATAAATGACGGAGATATGAGGTAACAAACATAAAAAATAAAAAAAAATAAAAAAATACAACCGAATTGAGAACCTCCTCCTTTTTGAAGTCGGTTAAAAAATTGGAACAAAAACAAAATACATTTACAAACAAAATTAAAACAATTATAGCTGCAAAAGTTTGAAACTGGTGCATTACAGAAAGTTGTTCCAGACTAATTTATAACGTAATAGAGGAGTATTTTAGATTAATAATAATAGAAAAAGTAAGCTTCGGTGACGATTCCGAGCGCCATACTTTCTAATGAACCGTTTACCGGTACTGGTAATGTCTTGTCGTTTGTGACTAAACGTTTCATAGAAATATATAACGTTTGGAGTCGTCACTACATTTTGTTGTGTCGTGTCGTAAGCTGTGGAACAACGGCCCTTAGAAGTAGATTGTCAAAACCGGAAGTTTCGTTTTTAATTCCACTATTCGCATTAATTTGGTTCGAATTTGTATGGTAATTTCAATAATCAATTGCGTAACAGCTGCTAAGGCCGTTGCAATGCATAAAATATGAATTGCTGGGGAAACGGGGCCTGAAATATACAAGGTTAGTCAGAAAGGGGCTACTAATTTGAAAGGTTGTTAAAGTACCCATAATAATGAGTAACTTTTGTTCTACAACTTTTCCCAAAAGTCAATAGTTTAAAAGAAACAGTTAGTTGTTCAAAAATCTCAAAAAAAAAAAAAAACTCTAAAATCTATCTATCCCCAGTAGGTAATGATCAGCTGTGTTTACATTTTAGGTCATATTTGGGGTCATGAATTAGAAGCACAATTTTCTGAATTTGTAACTAAAGCAGGGATGAAGAATTTTTGAAAAAATTAAAATAAAAATCATTTTATTTGGAAAAAAATATATATATCGTATTTTGAAATTTTAACACTTGCTTTCAAACAGTCATCAGCGATACTATAAGTGGGCTTCGGATTAGTACCCCCTTTCCGACTAACCTTGTATTCATCCATCCAAAATTTAAGTGCTGGGCACTTGTCGGTGTAGCAATCTCCATCTCTTTCTATCCAGAGCCAATTCCTTCATTTCTCAGGTTTAGGTTTTTTTTTAATATAAAAATGGGGCTCATGGCTAATTATCTACCACGCGAATCATTATGATTTGCAAGCTACGCTTGCCGCGGTCAGTTCGTGGATGGGTGACCGTCCGTTACATATCGAGACCCTAGACGTTAAACCGTCGGTCCTGACAGTCATACTTATGGCAGTCGTTACGGGTAGTCTGACAACCGGTCTAACCTTAGGATATCGGCATTACCCAATAACTGGGTTGCAGTTATCTGATGGCAGTCGCTCTGTGTAAAATATTGGTATTCAGATGCATCTGGTGAGACTCGAAGCTGATCCCAACAGATGGGAAAGGCCTGGCAGAGCAAAAATAAAATCTTTTTGTAAGCTGTTAACTGGGTTGTGCCTTGTACGGACTAGGCGTTCCAATGTACCTACGCGTAGTCGGTTACGCGTACACAGGAACGCTTAGTCCGTACCTGCAGCAAGGCGTATATACAAGGTTAGTCGGAAAGGGGGAACTAATCCGAAGCCCACTTATAGTATCACTGATGACTGTTTGAAAGCAAGTGTTAAAATTTCAAAATTCGACATATTTTTTTTTCCAAATAAAATTATTTTTATTTTAGTTTTTTCAAAAATTCTTCGTCCCTGCTTTAGTTACAAATTCAGAAAATGGTGCTTCTAATTCATGCCCCCAAATATGACCTAAAATGTAAACACAGCTGATCATAACTGGGGATAGATAGATTTTAGAGATTTTTTTTTGAGATTTTTGAACAACTGTTTCTCTTAAACTATTGACTTTTGGGAAAAGTTGTAGAACAAACGTTATTCATTATTATGTGTACTGTAACACCCTTTCGGATTAGTACCCCCTTTCTGACTAACCTTGTATACATTTTGAGGACGCGTGTTGACTCGCAGCGAGTCGTCGCCAGTTAGCTTTTGGTCCCGCGTCAAAGGGGACGTGAACGATCAAACAGGTGCCTGTACGCGTATCCAACTATACGAGTATTCAGGTGTGTACGGACAGCGCGTGCATTGGTACACGTGGTCGGTTACGCGTACACAGGAACGCGCAGTCCGAACACACCTTTCAACATACCTAAATTACGCGTACCTACACTGGAACGCTTAGTCCTTACACGGCTTTAAAGCTAACCTGATTGATAAAATCACCGCCAAACATAACCCTACATTACCTCGTTTGAAAAAAACAATACTGCTCTCCCAGGGGTAAAAGCAGCCAAAGGGTAAATCAGGTGAATGGGTAATAGAAACCTTTGGCCTCTTTTACGACACTCATGGGAAAGACGCGCATGGATTGTTCTTAATAGAGGACCACGTGGCCAAAACTATACAATGTATACAGGGTGGGGAAAAATTCTTGCTATTACTGATTTCTTAATTGGACTGCTACGTTGGTTTAGTGGTGGCTAGAGCGACTGCTGAGCGTGAGGTCTTGGGTTAGATAACCAGAGAAATTTCTTCTTCGATTTGTGCCCGGTTGATGGCAATAGGATCGCCCCATATTACGTGGGACTTGAACGTAACGGCGCCGGCGACGTGAAGGTGTACTATACACCTCTGCCAAATCTTCAGGGAATTCAGGCGAGATGATATGTTATCTATATTTTTTGTATAGGTACTGCCTCCTCGAAACAATATCTTCATCTTTATGTTATTCTTAACACAAGGTACCTGTGATAAAATAAAGAAACTGATGAAAAACAAATTTTTTTTCTTCAATTCTCATTTTTTTAATTCATCTATGTTTTCACAGATAGATAGATATTTACAGATAGATATGTATATAAGTATGTAACTGTAAATATCTTTAAAAAAAAATTACTACTTTGCACTTTTTTTATAGCTAAAACTAGGTTTTACCATAGTACCTAGCCTCCACGAGTGACGATACTTAAGTACGGGCGCATTCTGGGCAGTCAGCCCCGCTACCAACAACCTTGCTGACGGGCTAATCTTTTCACCACGGCATGAGCTATTCTTGTATAGCTCGTGCCGACACGATTTATGGAGAAGACCATAGTCACAGAATAGTAACAGAAGCAACACTTCGCGCAACAATTAATAGAAATAGCGACTCTTGCTACAAAGCAACAAAGTGCAATTCAGCTCGCATAAGCGCTCAGTACCTAACGCTATATTCACCTAAACGTTGCCGCTCTCTTCTAACGCGCAACTCTGTCGCTGTCTGGCGCGGAGTGACGCGCTAGCTGTGGCGCTAGGGTTTTCGGCTTGCCGCTGCTAGTTTACGTCTATCTACCTACTTGACCACGGAATCTATCTTTATGTTTGATGCGTATGATTACACGGTTAATTAGGTAGATAGACAATGAATATTAAAGTTCGTCATTTGTAATTTACAAATAACCTTCAATCTTTAGGCTACCTCTTTGTTTAACATTCCTCATTAACTTACTTACATTAATAATATTTTCATATTTTGCAATAATTAAAATGTTCGTAGAACAAAAACATCAAAAATTCTGGTTGTTTACATTTTCACTATACTAATTCTTAATTATCTCCTAAACGCGTGGACCGATTTGCATGATTCAAACGGGTATAATGGTTTTAGACCTCGACCTCATTTGACACCAAAATCGTTAAGTTATCTCAACAAATAAAAAATCACATTTTCAAGTTGCGCTCGTAATTATGTAAATCAATGTAATCAAACAATAAACGTTAAAACTATGGTTCTATATGACTGTGCCCAATGAGGTTATATAATACTAGTGGAGCAGCGTCCTTCTAACAAATTCAGAAAAACGTAACCACTTACGAGTTTAAAGTGGTAGCTTTGAAACGCATACATAAATTATGTCAATCTGTCAAAATACTATATTTGTCTCATTTCTTCTACCGTCAAACTAATTATGTTGGAATGAGACAAGACATTGCTATCGGAAAAACAGCCAGAGTTGCCAATGATCTAAATAATTTCCCCAGAATAAATGAAGGTGTTAATGAAATCAATTACTATGAAAGGTCGAATTATGTACATTAAGGAAGAAAAAAAAATGCGTCAACGTAAATATTATATTTATTTTTAATAATTATATTTCAATAATTTAGACTTATAGGAACATACATTGGTCATTCACTAAACTCCCAACAGTCTGGCAAAATCAAAATCGTTTTTACTGGTAACACTGATGGCAGAAACAATGTTTGATAAATTTATTTAGTCTCGTAATGTTTTTTTGGATAATCTTACGAAAATTTAGCACCACTTGCTTTATTAATCTTTTCAGATCGTGACATACACATTTTAACTGCACATTTTACCATTTTGATAATTTTTATCGCGGACCAATCTCTCACTTGACGTCAAGCTGACAACTGACGTCAGATATGCATGCGGACATATACGACGTGGTAACGCGCCGGTGCCGTACACTGCTGATCTAGTCCTATATAACATCATTGACTGTGCCTACTTGTTACCTAATTAACTTGTAGATGGGGTTTAGTTGCCGACATAATGCACATGAAAACGAAGTTTTATCATCGTTTTTAAATTAATTTGAACTTATTTTTCCTCATCTGCAGGTAATGAAAAAAATGACACTCAGTCGTCTCCGTATTTCGACACACATCCATCAAGTGAGCAATGTTTTAGACCAGCCATTCTTGTTGCTCACTAAACTTATTTAAAATAAGAGGTACACACGCGCGCGCGCGAGTGTTGACAGCCCACTGGCGAGGTGGCGGCGTCTCCACGCGAAATTGTAGGCACTTATCGCTGTAGGTACGGCCGAGTGGTGGAGGCCTGCCATAGTACCTACCCTTACTGCCCCGTTTCAAATCGCCACCCTGTATACATAAAATAATTCTCAAACATGACCTTCACAACCCTACTCCGACTCCCTTAAACGAATTAGCGAAAGGCATACAAAGGTCATATATTTACCTTTTAGACGATAAAAATCTGAATTCTGAACAGCTCTTATGATTTATTCGCGTGTCGTTCGCAAACGATTGTGGATCGTCAAATGTGGGTAGTCGTAAAATATCAAAAACATTATTTTAACTGTACATGTAACTTTGGAATGGTATTGGGAAACCACGTATGATCGTAGATCGTACTGATTTGCATAAATGGGTTTGTAGCATGCTTTTTTCAGTTAAATTTTTATTTTGACTAGTGGAATACGCGGTTCCGCCCGCGTGGAAGGTTTTTTTATTTTGTCGGGAACTTCGTGGAGTGAGCGCCATCTGTTGTCCGCCGCCTAACTAACCGTGACGTCATCATTGGACCACCACTGCCCGTTGGAGGGAGGAGACCGGCTCGCTCGGTGCGCCCGGCGGATTGCTTCTTGGACCGTACGACGGAACACTCGTCTAGAGTATTCTGTGTAGATCAGCTGAAGAAGTCTGACCTTTTATATCTGACTAGCTTGTCCTTATTTTATGATCTTGTAATAATTATCTAAAGTATTATATTGTGATCTAGTTCATGTTACTAACACTAACCAAAATACAAGTACTCTCAGTGGTGGAAAGTCTATGTTGGTTTTATTTACTACATTTACCTTGCTCACAATCCTGACATACCAATATTAGCGATAACTGTAATGATAGAATCACTCCTTAACGATTAACACTCTCACCGCCATACGGTCCGCCGGCGGGGCGTATCTTTTCGAGTAAGGTACGCCACCTACACTGAGCGATATCAGTTCACTTTTCTGTAGCAGCAGGCCACGCACTACAAATTGAATATGAAATTGCGAGGTCGTGGCGGACCGCATGGCTAGCTATCAATTAAAAACAAACAGTGAGCCCGCCAGCGGCCCGTACGGCCTGCTTCACTCGTTATAGATTTTCACCGCGGCCTGCACGGGTAGGCACAGTTGCGGCCGCCGGCAGACCGCACGGCCTGCTGCACTGAAAAATTCTATATATGGGTGGCGGTGAGAGTGTTAAATTGTATTGTCGCTTACAATTTTACATGTTGAAAAGTACCCATTTTCGCTTTCAAGGTTTTCAAGGCTCTAATGTAAAGTCGCGAATACCTGGGAATATAACATCACTATTCCCCGAAGGGTGGGGAATAGGTGTATAGTACACCCCCATTTCGCCGTTATGGTTAAGTCCCATGTAATAGAGGGCAAGCCTTGCAATCAACCGGGCACAAATCCAGACTCCGGGCTGCTACTGAGAAATTCCAAACGGAAAAATCTGATGACACTTTGTCCGACTTGGGGATCGCACTTGCGACCACAAGACCAATGAAGCAGTCTACGAATGTTAGAAATAGAGAAATAACTTTGAGTTAGTTTGACGATGCGACAGTCTAATTTAAGTGCGTATACACGTAGAAAACGGGTTGTCGGCGCCAATCTGTCAGCAATTGTTGGTGCTGGTCCGCGCAGTTAGTCGGCGCAGGTAGTCTCTATACTGTGTGGCGAACCAGCGCCGATAAGCTCTGAACGTCGCCGACAAGTTCCGACCTGCTCCGATCAGCGCTGGTAAACCAATCGATGAGGCCATCAACTTATTTCTTACAAAATGGGCACAACATTGCGGGTTATGCCCGAACACTCGACCCAGAAACACATTCCGACTTGTAACGCAAAAAAATAAAGTAACCATGAAGTTTTTATTCAATCGCAAGTTTCCATGATTTGCCCAACTTTTCCAATTACCTCCTCATTTAAGTTAGGGGCTGGTTCGAGCTATTTGTGTAATGGTTTTCACCACGCAACCTCACTTTACATGAATTATGAGGCTCTTAAGGGTTTTTGCTTGTCCGAATGGTATAAGGCTGTGGGCCATAAGTTATTTTTAAATAATGTTGGTGGTTGAAAGGGTTACTAGGTTTCGCCTATTATATTATAAAGGCAAAAAATATTTGATTGAGCATTTGTACGATCGCATCGTATGTTCGTGCGATCGCTTGCAAGACAGATATATGAATGTCTGCGTTTTAAGGTGGATCCAGACATAGTGAGGCATGCGCCGCGAACGGCGCACAACGCATGCGTATCCCTACCGACACACGCTGGCTCGCCTCGCACATGTTCAGCCTGTGCGCAGCACATGCCTCGCCACAAACATGAAGAAAGACAAACGAAGCATTTGCTTCGCACGCGATGGTTCGACCCGAGCATACGTTGGTATATTTATTCGAGACGCACGCCTCACTCTGAGGCATTCGTTATGCGCCGTTCGTGGCGCATGCCTCGCAAAGTCTGGATCCACCTTTACATGCCTACGTCGCAGCGTACGCAGTACTTTGCTTGTTCATATATTACAAAATCTGCTCTATCCTGCTCTGCGGGGAACTACACTGCCTGCATCTTATCATACGCTTGCCTATTATGCTCGTTCCAAACTCAATGCTCGCTGTACTAACTGTTGTAATGCTCGTTCTGTAACGCATATTAAGGTGGCGACTGATATGAGCATTCGATCACAATGTAACATTCGGAGCGAGCTTGTTACGTTACGTCGCATGCTAAGAGCCGCGTAATGTGCTTGTTCCGAAATCTGTGCTCGTTATACTAACTGTCGTAATCGTAATAGTCGCCTAGTCGCTTTGTAACATGTTTAGGTGGCGATTGCCCTGAGCGTTCAATCGTAATGTAACATTCGGAGCAGGCTTGTTACGTTACGTCGCTTGATAAAAGCCGCGTAATATGCTCTTTCCGAACACTGTGCTCGTTGTACTGACTGTCATAATGCTCGCTGGTGACTGACTTGAGCATTCGATCATAATGTAACAGTAGGAGCTAGCTTGTTATGATACTCTGCATACTAAAGGTGGCGACGGATATAAATATTCGCTGGATGGAAACACGTTACAAGTCGAACATTCGGCATTTTAGTACAGCGAGCCGAGCACCCGAGCGCGTTCCACCCGGTTGACGATTTTTTGGCGAATTCCGTTGAATGTTCATTAAAAGTCAGTCTAATAGCGTAAACACCACCGCTAGTGCACGCGTTTCGCGCCTATTTCGCTGTTTCTGTCTTTAGATTAGAACGGATTAGAAGTAACACAGCACACACCACCTCTACGTCCGCCTTTTTGGCTAGCGAGCATGTTACGTTACATCGCCTGCTAAAGCCGCGTAACATGCTCGTTCCAAACTACACACATCAAAAGTGTCTAGGGATCAACATATATTTTTGCAATAACTTTTCTCCTGATTGATATTAATTAAAATTTTCTTTAAGGATTCATCAAATAAAGTGTTTTCGTTTGTCACAGTAACGATAAACCAAGTCACCTTTGCATTAATAAAGAAATTTGCCATTTTCCTAATAAAGGGATTTTTGACATTTGAACCACTAACACAAAAGTTCGAAAAAAAGATTGAAATAACAGTTTTCTTTAAAATTTTATTGGGTAACTTAAACAATTAATAATCCGTGTTTCTACCGCGAACACTAACAACACAAGAACATCGGTTTGGCATACTCAAAATGAGTTCATCCAAATCACGCTGTGGAATGGCCGCCCATGTTCGTTGCAACAACAAAAAAAGGTCTTCTTGCGACTGGATACCCTCCACATTCGGCAGAGCTCTTCTCTGTAGCATATCCCATGCATGCTCAATCGGGTTCAAGTCTGGCGACTGAGCAGGCCAGGGCAGGACATTGATGTTAGCTGCGGCGAGAGTCTGTCTTACAACTCTTGCGGTGTGCGGTCGTGCATTATCATGCATTAACTGAAATAAGGGACCGATTTGCGCTTGTAGAGGAACGATGACGTCTGATACAATCGTCTCAGCATAAATTTGAGCGTTGAGGTTGCCTCTGATCCAAATCAACTCAGTTCTTCCGCCGATCCAAATACCCGCCCATACCATGATGGTTCCACCACTATAATAATAATAATTATAAGCTGGCAACACTCGGAGCCAAACGTTATAAAAATTTTCATCTCATAATATAATTTAATAAACCGAAATATTTTAATCAGAAAAACGTTTATCATACCTAAAAAGGTTAACAATAGCACCATAAACATCGTAAAGCTTATAAACAAACAATAATGCCAAATAACGCAATAGAAAAGTATAATAAACTAAAGGACAAAGTTGACACATGTCAACTATAAACGAAAATGATGATGAAGTTATGACGAACAAATAGCGAAAAAAATAATGCTCACTCGAGCCAGAACCAGAGAAGCACGCCCACCACCCCCGGACTCGCCGCTCAGCTCCGCCTCGCAGCCGCCGGAATCCAGCCCCACCGTGAGTGCTGTGACACCGGCCGCCGCAGTTGCGTCGAGCTCGAGCGACGAGTACTTCTCTCCGCCGACGTCGCCAACACCTGTACGTCGGCAGGGGAGACGCCGGCCGCCGAATAGCTTGGGACCTAGGGGCCCCCCGGCCCCGAGCCGGGTCCTCGCTACCGGTGGTTGTGTGCAGCGCATGAAATGGACTCAAAGTATAAACGAGAACGTCATAATAATAATAATAATAACCCCCCTCTGGGAAAGGCGTTACCTCATCATGAGATTAACGTAAAACCGGAGGGTACATCAGACTAGCTTTCTACATCCCCATCATAAAATAAAAAATGTATCATGAGGTCTACTGAAAAGCTTACAAACCGCAGGGCAGCTTGTGGCGAGCTGTTGGTGAGTGGCGACACTGCGTACCTTATTGCCTCAGAGAGTCGGTCAGGGCCTCGTCTCCAGGTTGCCTTTATTGGCTGGCTGGGGTGGAAGCCCAAGAGTGCCCGCAGGACTCTCAACTCTGTCTTGCCTTTATCGGCCGGCCAGAGGGGGGCCGCCAGAGCTATATGCTCCGGGGTGGAAGTGTCTAAAGGCGTAATAGCGGGGAAACCCACTCCGGGTCTCTTAGACCCGCGACGGCGAAACCGGGGCCACACCTCTCTACACCTCTAGCCGCTCACACGTCTGTTGCCCCCTTCGCCTATGTACTGGCGGCTTTTCAGGGGGCCCAGCTAGTGAGCTGGCGAGTCACCGTCTGCCAACACTTCAATTTTAAATGTTGAAAGGCAGACGCCGTTTTCTTCCGGCAATAGAAGTTATCTAGTCCACCTAACACCCCATCCCATAGACCAGATATTTTTCACCATATTTTACAATAGTCTTGCACCCACCCGGGACGGTCCATGACTGTACTCCAATAGTGCAGCCGTGGATAGTCTCGGGTTGGTGCCCCACCCCATTTTAGATTAAAGCTCTCAAAGGGGCCTCTGCGCGTTGGACCTGTGTCCCCGTGTATGCCTTCCAAAGGACCGGACATCTTTCGCACGGAAGATGAGCCGTGATGCCCAAAGAGATACAAGATAATAATAATAATAATAAAAATGTTTATTTTGCACCTTCAAGTTTAACATAAAGAACCAGGTTTACAATAAAATAGGCCGAAAGGTAGTTACATTTACATGTTAGAGTTGCAACTAATACCTAAGCTAAGATAACTTAATATCTTGTATTATAGGTATCAGCGCCCACCCTCATTTGCATTTCGTATAATTTATACATTAGAGCCGAAAAGCTTAATATGGTTTTAGTTCAAAAATTAAAAAAATATAAGTTAATCAGATTCTTTAAAAAAATAAAAATTATACAACAGTTGAAAGCTTACATAACCACGCAAGAGGAAAAGTTTGAGGTACGTAAATAACACTAATAAGGAACTTATTAAGTACTTTAAGAACAGGAAAGAATTTAAATATGATTGTGTGTTGTAAGTGGGGGTGTGGGTGTGTTGGTGTGTATGTGTGCGTGAGTGAGTGAGTGAGTGTGTGTGTTTGCGTGTGTGTGCGGGTGTGTGTTTGTGTGTGCGTGTGTGTAGGTGGGTGTTTGTACGTGTGGGTGCAAGTGGATGTGAGTTTGGGAGTGAGGATGAATATGTGTGCAGGGTGTGAATGTGTGTGCGGTGTGTCAATGTATGGGGTGTGGGTATGTGTGTGTGGCGTTTACACTACTTAAATATTAATACGAAGTATTTATGCAGGAACAAGAAGCAGTTTTTCTGTTTCGTCATATGATAGCGATATAAGCCAGCTGATCACCTTCTGTTTACAGTCTCTCTTTGTCATGGAGACAAAAGAGTCATGCGCGCATATTACGGGTCTACAGAGGGGGGAACTAACCTCACTGCGTACCGTGTTAGGATGCTGACTCTGTTTCAGGAACTTGAACCAGCCATTAACGTCTCGGCCCAACGATTATCGGATCAGGTGCGCGTTATCCAACGCAATCATAGATTGGACGACGCCGCACTTGATAGGCTTCGCTTAGAGGTACAGAGCAGCCGTGTCACCCCTGTCCCCTCACAAACCGCGGTACACCATATTAATATCAATGTAGTCCCGCCGCGGTCCGATTGTGTAGATGGGGATGTGGATGACAGGGCTGTTACAGTAAGTAGCCAATACAACGACCGATTGAGGAGTGCATTGGAGGATGTGATTCGGGAGTATAGAGCTAATCCCGAATTACGGCCACGATTACCACGCTTGCCTATGCACAATAAAAACAGGGCGCTGGTGTGTGCCTTGGATTCGCTGCTTTCTAGCTATTTTGAGAGCAGCGAAGATCTCGGCGATACACACTCAATCCTGTACTGTGCGGCAGTTGCGGCATGTCGTGTAGCCAACGTCAAATTTAATAATAGTGAACGAGCTACACGACCTAAACCAGCCATACCAGCTTGGCAGTGCAGGATTGAGCGTCGTATCGACGGGGCCAGGGCACTCAACGGCAAGCTAATCTGCTTCAGGGAGGGCAATACTCGACCAAGAGTGATGCGCTTTGTGAGGCGGGCATTCTCGGGGACTGGTATCAGTCCTCGAGAATATATGTCCCAAGTCACAGAGCGCATCGACTTCCTGAAGCAGAAAGTTTGTGCATGGGCAAGCCGTATTCGTAGGTATAAACGCCGCGTGGAGCGATATGCTCAGAATCGCATGTTCCAATGCGACCAAAGGTGGGTGTATAGAGCTTGGGAGCGACCTGACCAAGGAGTGAGTGATGGGCGCCTGCCGGATGATGATGCCATGAGCTCATTCTGGCGCAGCATCTGGTCGGTCCCCGTCACTCACACCGAGGGTGACTGGACGCGGGATATTGAGCGAGCGTGTGAGCCAATAGAAGAAATGGGGGAAATTTTAATTAGCCCCCAAGACGTAGCCAGTGCGGCCCGTCCGCTGCCTAACTGGAAATCTCCAGGGCCGGATGGGCTGCACAACTTTTGGATAAAATGGCTACGTAGCTCACACGCTCGCTTGGCGTCCCAATTCCAGTCGTCCTTAGAGTCTGGGTCGCTTCCACAGTTCCTTACAACAGGAGTTACCCACCTGCTCCATAAATCAGGTAGTACCGCGGAACCCAAGAACTATAGACCGATCACATGTTTGCCGACGGTCTATAAGCTTCTTACGTCCATTTTGAGAACCAAAATTAACACTCATGTAGAAAATAATTCGATAATGTCCCCTTCTCAAAATGGATGTAGGAATGGGTCCCGCGGTACTAAGGAGCTACTCCTCATTGATATGGCCATTAGCCAACAGGTTCGTCGCTCCCGAAAGAATCTGTCGACATGCTGGATAGATTACAAAAAGGCCTACGACTCGGTGCCACATACATGGCTCATGAGGGTGCTAGAGCTGTATAAAATAAACACAACTTTACGCACCTTCTTGACGTCATGTATGAGGCAATGGAGGACGGTCCTTCGCTATCCAGGGTGTCGACCGATTCTGGGGAGCGGTGAACCGATTAGTATTGAGCGGGGAATATTCCAGGGCGACAGTCTGAGCCCACTATGGTTTTGTTTAGCCTTGAACCCTCTTAGCACATTGCTGGAGGGGTCAGGGCTAGGCTATCCACTGCGGAGAGGAGGCCAGGTAGTATCCCACCTTCTCTACATGGATGACCTAAAGCTCTTTGCCCCCACCAAACTGCAACTGGTGGAGTTACTGAAGGTAACTGAAACTTTCAGTAATTCTATCAGGATGGAATTTGGTGTGGACAAATGTGCAGTCATGCATGTTAGACGAGGGGGGATTATGGAATCCGAGGGACTACAACTATCGGATTCCATACACCTCAGGTCGCTCTCCGCAAACGACACCTACAAATACCTAGGTATGTCGGAGGGGCTGGGCATCAGTGAGGCCGACATGAAACAATCGTTGAGGGAGCGTTTCTTTGGCCGCCTGAAAAAAGTTTTAAAAAGTCTTTTGTCGGGCGGAAACAAGGTGCGCGCCTTCAACGGGTGGGTCATGCCGGTCTTGATGTACTCCTTCGGCATACTGAAGTGGACTCAGACTGAACTAGATGCTCTGGATAGGAGAGTCCGGACTCTGCTGACCGCAAATCGGATGCATCACCCGCGATCGTCAGTAATGAGGCTGCACATCCCGCGAAAGTGTGGGGGTCGAGGCTTATTAAATGCTAAGACCCTCCACAATCGTGAGGTGTGCAGCCTCAGGGAATATTTCCTACATGCCGACGCGGGGATGCACCGAGATGTGGTCGCAGTAGATAAAGGACTCACCCCACTCAATTTGGCTAAAGAGAACTGGCGCAAGCCTGTGGTACTCAGTACTAATGACCGCAGGGAGGTATGGCAGAGCAAGGAGCTACACGGACGATTCTACCGGGCCCTCCATGGGCCCGACGTAGACTTCCTAGCGTCCGTGTCCTGGCTACGGTTCGGTGACCTATTTGGGGAAACCGAAGGTTTTGTCTGTGCGATTATGGATAAAGTTATCATGACGAATAACTACCGGAAGTATATTGTGAAGGACGGGACGGTTGACATATGTCGGGCATGCCACTGTCCGGGCGAGTCCCTAAGGCATATTATTCATATTCATATTCATATTCATTTATTTGCATTCCACAAGGTAAAAAGATGTTAACAAAAGGCTTAGAGCTAAGAGCCGTTGTAGACCCTGTCAGGGCACAGCAAAATTTGTAATTAGATACATAGCTAGGTATTACTTAAAGTTAAAAAGCTAAACATTAAAATAAATTATTCATGAAAAAAAAAAAAAACAATTACATTCGCATAAAATAAAAATAACAATAACATAAATAATTCTAATATTTGGTAAGCAGGTAGCTATTTTCTTAAAATACTAATAATACTTTTACAAGTTATATTTGCTTAGTAATATTATTACAACTTATTTAATGAGAGATCCTATTTTAGGGTTACAAATTATTAATTAAAATTATAGATTCGGTGGGTAGCATTTTATAATTTACTCATTGTGTATTTAGAAGTCATGTTATGTTTCATTAAATAATCTTCTTGATAAATATACACATGTCTATATTTAAGGATGTATTTATTGTAATTATATTCTTTCATTCAAGTATTCATTCACATTATAATAGATTTTGTTTAATAGAAATAATTTTAATTTATTAATAAAGGTGTTGTATTTATTTATATTTTTTATTTCTTCCGGTAACTTGTTATATATTTTTATCGACATGACATAGGTACTTGAGGAGTGCATTTTTAATCGGGATGTAGGTAGGTTTAATCTATTTTTATGTCTTAAAGTAATTTTAGTTTGTATTTCTTCTCTTTTTGTGTAAAATTCCGGGTATTTACGTACAAATTTACAGATTTCAAAGATGTAGAGGCACGGTAGGGTTAAAATTTTTTGTTCCTGGAAGTGGGGCTTACAGCTATCCGTTTGTTCAATATTGACTAGAATTCTAATAAGTTTTTTTTGTAGGGTGAATAGTGTTGGTGAGTCTGTACTATTACCCCATAATATGATACCGTATTTAAGCCATGCATACGCATATGCGTAATATGTTACCAACGCAGTATTTATGTCTGTAGTTTTTTTGATTTCCCTAAGGGCGTATGAAAATTTTGATAATTTTGCTTTTAATTTTTGGATATGCGACTTCCAATTTATGTGTGTGTCTATGTCTAGTCCTAATAGGGTGAATTTGTTTACAATTTCTAGTTTGTAATTTTTATAACTGAAGTTTAGATGTATAGGTTTTTTTTGTCGTGGGTGAAATGTCATTATTTTTGTTTTATTAAAGTTAATTTCTAAGTTAAGTTCCATCATCCAATGAGTTGTAGCATCAAGTATTGAATTTAATTTATCATTAAGGTTGAGATTAGTTTCGCATGAGGCAAGAATGGATATATCATCCGCAAACAGAACACAAGGTTCACTGATATGTTTCGGGAGATCGTTAATATAAACTAAGAATAAGAAGCAGCCTATTACACTACCCTGTGGGATTGAAGCGTTTATTGGTATGTTTTCCGATCGGAACAATTCTATTTCGTTAGTTTTTTGGTTAAAATATTCTAATTCCACTAATTGTTGTCTATTCTGTAAATACGATGTGAACCATTCATGACATTTACCACGGATCCCTATGCCATACAGTTTGTTTAATAAGATGTTAAATTGTACTTTATCATAAGCTTTCGTCATATCCAGCAGTAATCCTATTGCATATTTTTTGGAGTTAATGATATCGAGGGCTTCTTGTATGTATTTATATAAGGCGAGGGTTGTGGATCGGTTTTTTCTGAAGCCATTTTGACAGTCATTAAATATATTGTATTTTTCACAATAAGCGTAGACACGGTTGCACATGGCTTTTTCAAATATTTTTGATGCAGTTGGTAGAAGAGCGATGGGGCGGTAGTTATTTGGGTCAGTTTTTGCATTTTTCTTGTGTATTGGCTTTACAAGGGCCTTTTTCAAGAGGTTGGGAAAAGCACCTTCTTCAAAAGATTGGTTTACTAGTTTATAAAATGGAAGAGTTAAGTCATCTGCACATTGTCTCAGTAATGTAGGTGGAAGTTCATCAACGCCATAGCTCGACTTATTTTTTAAGTTTTTTATTAATGCATTCACCTCATAAGGATCTGCTGGACTCAGAAAGATCGAATTCCTTGATGTAGACAGTGTTTCTTTTGGTTTAAGGCCGGATGGGCTCGTACTAGTTTTCCCAATAGAAGCAAAGAAATTATTAAAGATGTTAGCTACCTCTCTTGGCTCTGAAGTCATATTATTATTGTTTGTTTGTAAAGTTATATTCTTTTTCTCGTGTCTCATTTTTTTATTTGTCCGTTCATTTATTATTCCCCACATTGTTTTAACCCTATTGCTTGATTTCATCATTTTATGTTTAAAGTGTTGTTTTTTTGCTGTCACTACAGTTTTCTTTAATATTTTTTCATACTTCTTGTAGTATTTTGTTAATACGGGGTTTTGTGTCTTGGTAATTAGTATCTTCAATAGTCTTTTATTTTTGCAAGAGTTTTTTATACCTCTTGAGAGCCAGTATTTATTATAATTTGTTTTTAATTTGTATTTTTGTAATGGGATACATTGATTTAGGATGCTAAGTAGGATTTCGTTAAAAGCTTCATAATTTTCATTGATATTTTTATCAGCCGTTATTATATCGTTCCAGTTTATTTCTTGCAATTTTGATTTAAATTTTAACATGTTTGTACTGTTGAATCGCCTTTTTTTTGTGTACCAAGTTATTATCTTTGTTTGCTTGGGTAATTTTAAGGGTAAAATTATACTATTGTGATCGGAAAAACCTAACTCTTCTACCGTTGTGTACATATCTTTATTTTTGAAGTTTGTGAATATGAGATCTAAACATGTTTTTGTACTAGGTGTTATGCGTGTCGGGGTTTTTATGTGCTGTGTGAATCTAAATTCCTGCATAAAATTTAAAAATTGGTTAGCTTTTGAGTTATCAGACAGGACGTTTACATTAAAATCGCCTCCTATAATAACATTAAGCGTAGGGTATTTAATGTTTACATATCTTAGAATTTTTTGTATTTGTTGATAAAATGTTTCTTCTTGTCTTTTGTTCCAATACATGGTTATAATTAACAAATTTTCTTTAGGTAGTTCAGTAGCACATACCTCTATAACATATTCTATAGACATGTCCGTAATGTCGTTTCTCTGAATGCAGTCTATATGATCCTGAAGTAGGATACAGACTCCTCCACCTGTTCGAGTACTGCGGCAGTAAGATGCTGCGAATTTATATCCACTAAATTGAATAATATCCAGCTTTTCTTGCGTAAGCCAAGTCTCCGAGATACCTATTGCTTTGTATGATGAATTTTGAGTAATGAAGACTTCAAGAATGTCCTGTTTATTGTAAAGACTTTGAAGATTCTGGAACAGTATTTTAAATGATGTGTCGTTGTCAATTTTATTTACGAAATGTATAATTTTCAGTTTCATCCGCTATGGATGTGCGGCAGAGTTGGTCAGTATTGCTCATCGTTATTATATCATTTCCCTGGTAGCTCGAATTTATTTGTTGATTTTTCCTTTGGTTTTCTTTAATGTTAGTGGGTGTGGTGGGTTTTCCGTCTATGTATAATTTGTTATTCCTTATAATTGCATGGAGGCCATTTTTTCTGGCCTTCAGTAGGTCTTCTCTCAGTTGCGCTCTCTCCCTCTGTGCAGTCACATCTAAAAACTGAGATATAAACAATCCAGTTCCTTGAAAATATTGGCTGCTGTTCAAGATGTATTTAGTCATTCTTTTGCTGAGCAACTCAATAACCAGCGGTCTGATATAGCCTTTTCTTCCCACTCTATACATATCTTCAATGTACCCTGATAGGTCCACGTTTGCAATATCTCGGAATAGTTCTATAAGTCTATTATAAAGTTCGCTTTGGGGTTCTCTATAATACTCAGTTAGACCGTATAGTACAATTTTTTTATGGTTTATTTCAGGTGTGTGTGATGATTGGGATGGATGGATTTGTAATTCCTTTATTTCTTTTTTAAGTGCCTCATGTTCAATACGAAGGCTTTCTAGATTGGTCGTAATTGTTTCTATTTCTAGTTTTCTGTCGTTATTTTGCATGGTTAAATCACTAGTTTTCCGCTCAAAATCTTGTCTTAAATCGGCAATGGCTTTTTTGATTTCGGTTTGTATTGTACTTTTCAGTTCTTCTATTATAGATTTATTATTTTCTTTCAAACGTATTACTATTAATTCGCTTAAACTTTGCATCGATAGTTGGGTATGTGTATCTTTAAAAACTTCAATAGTTTCTTGAGTTTGCAAAGTATCTCCTATAAAACTAAGGTTGTCAGAGCAAGTCGTGTCATCATTTGGGTTTATTACGGTTTTCCTCATGGTGATATTATTTCCCTCTGTTGGTGTGATTGGGTGCTGGGTACATTCTGGATCCCTCGCAGAACGCACTGGTGTGTCAGTGTTGCCTGTCTTTGGTACTTTGCAAATGCAAGCCTGGCATTTCCAAGACTTTCTATGTTCTAAAGTCATTATTTTGGTATAATGATCTTTAGAGACACCAGCGCATTCCAAATCATATCTGCACTTGCACAGTGAACAAGTTAGATTTTCTCTTATCGGTACTTTTTGTTGACATCCTGAGCAAAGCGGAGTAGGTGCCATCTCGTGAGGTGTTTAGTTGCTTCTAATTGATTGCTGGATACGGCCTCTAGTGTGGAGCAGCGAAATTTTTTCGCTTTATTGCCTGTTGTCCTTATGTTGTAAAAAGATGGCGTTGAATGAAGCCTATCGATCGAGATGATATTGCAATTTTGTGTTAATTCGTAAAATATTATATAATTGGTATTTATTATGTACCTTTTGGGATTTTTCCTCCGTTTTTGTTATGAAATTATACTGCTTCGGAAGTAATTCAACAGTCTTGTACTGTATTTTTTGAATTTAAAGTTCGTTATTTTATCCTTTGGCACTTTTTAAGTTTTTTCCCGTTTTACTAGTTATTTCACAAGGTCTTCAATAACACTCACTATGCGTCATATGATTATGCACCAAAACACATATTTCCGGTTGTTCTCGTCTTGCTAACGGCGAGTACTTGCATAGACATAACCAAGTGGCCAGGATTATCCATCAGCAACTTGCTTTGAAATATAACCTTGTGGAATCGGAGGTACCGTACTACAAGTATGTGCCCGACCCAGTTCCCGAAAATGGTCATATCACGTTGTATTGGGATCGATCTATCATCACTGACAGGACTATTGTCGCCAATAAACCTGATATAGTGGTGATAGATCGATCAGAACGCCGCACGATGATTGTTGATGTTACCATCCCGCATGATGAAAACCTCGTGAAAGCTGAGAAAGACAAACAAATCAAATATCTTGACTTAGCGCACGAGGTAGTCAACATGTGGGATGTGGATTCGGCAACCATTGTGCCGATAGTTGTAACGGCCAATGGCCTAATGGCCAAGAGCCTCGACCAACACCTCAAGAGGCTCTCGTTAGGTGGCTGGATCAAGGGCCTGATACAGAAAGCAGTCCTCCTCGATACGGCGCGTATTGTGAGGAGGTTCCTGTCTCTGGAGCCCTAACCACCGGTAGCTTGGACCCTGCTCCCGATGCCGGTGGACCTCTATTTTTATATTTTTAAATGTATTTCTTTCTTTTTTTCGTTTTTATAGAATTATATTTAAAAATGTAAACGTAAGAATGAAAATGAATAAAGGCGATAATAATAATAATAAACGTTTATTTCAGAATCACTTCCATATTTGTTAGTAACAATGTAAACTTATAAACTAGTGTTAGTAACATTTATTCTACGCTGTGTGAGGCACGCCAATCTGGGGAATAGATACCTATTTGACGGCGTGCAGTCGTATCCACCGTCCCAAGATCGGAGAGTCCCACCTATCAGCCAACACTCTAAGAATGGTGTTGGGGCTGCCGCGAACACGGTGTAGTAGAGATGCGCATCTCTTGCGCATGATGGCCGAAAAACTGTCAACGTCCGCGTCGGCAAACATGCCAGACGCGCTACAAAATCGCGGCAGCCCCATCAACACCCGGAACGTGTTGTTATATTGTGTGCGCAGGCCACTATATGCCCTTTGCGTAAAGTTCACCCACAGGCTGCACGTGTAAAAGGATTGGCAATAGGCTTTGAAAAGCGTCACCTTAACCTGAGCCGTACAACGTGCAAACCTGTGGGCCAACATCCCACATCGAACCGCCAGTGACCTGCGCTCCCGTTCTACATCAACGTTATCTTTTAAATCGTCTGAGACCCAATGACCCAGATATTTAAAATTTGCAACTCTTTTTAGAGGTCTGCCACACAGCATGACTGGTGGAATTGTGTTGTAGCATTTACTACCTGCTTTAAATATCATGAATTCGCTCTTTGTTACATTATATTTGAGCCCGTGGGTCCCAGCATACGAATCACACACGTTAATCATTTTCCTTAATGCTCCGACCGATGGGCTCAGCAGAACCATATCGTCTGCATAACTTATATTATTAATGCATACACCATCAATATGACAGCCGATTCTGGTTCTGCTAAGCTCATCGATCAATGAAAAATATAAGGATGGACTTCCTGGCAGGATTTTAATCGCTGTTGGCGTCCAGGGGTTCTCCAGTGTCGTATACGTCTTGTATCCGGTCTCATACCAAAACGAGACTTATCAGAAAAGCACACGAAACGCCATTGTTCTTCTGCCCAATTTCTGTGTCCAAGAGCCCATTGATATCGAATCCTACGATTGTGCATTGCTATAGGTGGTACCCGTAGCGGTCTTCGGGAATGAAGGTTCACTTCATGCAAGCGGTTTCTGACTGTTTGGTCGCTAATTAAGTTCCCTGAAGAGTGATGAAGCCTCACGGCTAACATCATGGCGGTTATTGTTGGAGCTCTTCGAGTTAAGATTTGAATGTATCGGTCTTGTCTCCGTGTGGTGCAGCGATACCGTCCTCCATGGCGCTCAGCCACGGTACCAGTGCTTCGGTAACGTGTCCAAAGTCGACTGATAACACTCTGACTTGTATTCAGAGCTAAAGCCACAGTACGTTGCCGGGAACCAGCTTCTATCATTCCCACGGCTCTGAGCATTTCTTCCCTGCTTAAATGACGTCGCCGCTCCATAATAACGTTGGTTTTAATCAGTAGTAGGGAAACAGTAGCACTAATAATGTCTTCAATGCGTTGTATGTTTTTATAGGGAAAATATTGACAGCTGATTTTCATCTTTTACTCGAATTTGATTCACAGTTCCTGATTCAAATTATGAAATGCACCAAAAAGAATCCATATACATTTATAAAATCATAAATTTATTACAAAGCCACATCTCAATCTCAAGAAATCCGCATAAAAATGCTTGATCCCTAGACACTTTTGATGTGTGTATTTGCTCGCTGTACCTACTAACTATCGTAATGCTCGCTTTGTAACGTGCACATTAAGGCGCTCCCTATAGTAACAATACAAGATTCTATTTTGAACATTATCGCCAAGTTGTAATGCTCAAAATCGAATCTTGAGTTGTTACATTACACGCGAATGCTCCCGGTGAAGGAGTTACAAGATTATGATACAGGGTCCTTAGACAAAGTAACATCGCTTCGTAGCGAAACGATATCTAAATTCGTCATCGTCTCTATTGTCGTGATCGTTTTCGTTCGATTCGAAATCCGACCAATAACTACAACGTTTAAACATTCGCTTCGTTATCTTTTTTGGCGATCACGATCGAAGCGAAGGCGAACACTAAAAGCGCTGCTTGTCTACGCATTTGTATGGGATAACCACGATAAACAAATCGTTTCTTTATCGTTTCGTTTCGAATTATAACATTGTCTACCAACTTGCGATAACGATGACGATTGACCACGTGACTTAACGAGGCTTATGTCAATCCCATACATTTTAGTCTTTTCGAACTTCGTTATCGTTTTTAAATTATTACTTTGTCTAAGCCCCCAGGTCAGTTGCCGCCTTTAAACAAAGCGAATCTCTGTAAGAAAACAGAGGAAGCTAAATCAAACTTTGTACTTTTTAATAAAGTATGCTACACATTTTTCTCAGTTCATTAGCTCAGTCACTGAAATATTAAACCATTATTCGAAGGAAACTCCAGCATTTATATTTGCAGGAAGTATATAGAGTGGAAAATTCTCATGATATAGGTAATTGGCACGGTGAAATACGTACAGTCGTCTTACTATCTTTCATCTAACAGAAGTGCCTGCCTTTTTCGCTGTTTCTTGTAAGAGAACTAAATGTGCGTCCTGAGTGACGGCGCACGGGCGTATTGCGGATTGCGGAGCGGCTTTACCGTGGCTTTACCGTCAATACTTGTCCTGAGTGCACGTGGGAAAGTTGACGCGCGTGTTTAGTGTTTCGTTTATTTTACTTTGGTTTTAATAAAGTCCATATCAAAATTCAAACGTTTTCAACATTATTTAATGCACCGTTCATTCCGCCTGTGCGGTGCGCCGTCACTCAGGATGCACACTGAGAGCAATGTAGTCGATATAGTCGGGAGTGGCCATGCGGAACATTTCACCTCTGTCAACTAGCTTAGGACCCATATTTGACAGTACGTGTCAAATCGGGCCTAATTATGTTTTATTTTTAATATGTGAATGTCGCAGCTACAGGGTAGAATGCGTGTGAGGTCCTCCCCCGCAAAAATGACAGATTTTTTTGTATTCTAAGAGAACGCTATGGCCACTCCTAACGTAGGACGTATGCATACAAGAAGCATGTAACCAGCGCCGACCTACCAGCGCTTATCGTTACTGGTCCGTGCAGGTAACCGCTACATAAAGGAAGCGGGTAGAAGCAGGGGCTGGCATTTTTTAGCAAAAATACGCGTTGTTCTCTTGCAAATACAGCAACAAATGACGGCCTACCAGCGCTGATCGGAGCAGGTCGGAACTTGTCGGCGACGTTCGGAGCTTGTCGGCGCTAGTTCGCCACACAGTATAGAGACTACCTGCGCCGACTAAGGCCTGGTTTTCACAGGCCCAGTTTCTGTCCACCCAGTAGTCAGCAACTGTACATTCTGCTGTCTATACAGTACTGTCACTTTTCCGACGTGTTCTCACCACTGGGTCTGCATAGAAGACAGCAGTACACAGCTACTGTGTTACTAGTTCTGGCCTGGTGTTTACCCATCTAGTTGCATTCGTATGGAGCGAGTGACGACCCAGTAGCTGTCCTTGTGGGAGTGGGGTAAGGTCAGTGGAAAGTAGAAACAAACATTTTTGAAGTAGCTGACCGACAGCAACTGACCGGTCAGTACTGGCTCAACTTTGTTTTCACGGACCCAGTAGCATGCTAGACAGTAAAGCTTAAAACGCACTAGCGGACAGTCGTAATGCGGCGTGCCGCGCCGCAGCCCCAAAACATCCAGAGCCGTTGGCGGCTGGCCGCAAATCAGTGCGTCGATATCATGCGGTTTCATGTCAAAATCGGCGGCCAGCCGCTAGGGCGTTCACGGGCTAACTGTCCTTCACTGTCCGCCAGCTACTGGGCCTGTGAAAACTAGGCTTAACTGCGCGGACCAGCACCGACAAGCGCTGGCAGATCGGCGCCGGCAACCGGCTTTCTACGTGTATACGCACGTAGACATCGACCGCATTGCTCTTTAAGAGGAGGACAAAAGATCAAACAAATAATAGACGCAAAAGAATGTAAATTTTATTTCATCTCATTAATAATAGGCCCTTTTTTCTCTCGATTTGGAATGACAAAGGGACTTTTTATTATTCGATGCACGGTGTTCGAGTTAGTTTAAGTCTGGAGAACGATCGATCTTGCTGAATGACTGTGTCAGTAGTGGCAATGTCGTTTGTAGGTAATTTAGATTGGTCGAACGTGTACGGTGTGGTACAGAATTATTTACCTACCCTACTTGTCACGTAAACGGTTGTACTACTAGGTACCTAGTACACGATCGAACCATGTTAGTAAGGTAGGCATTTAGGTAATTTGCAATGGTAGTGTTTAAACTTGAACATTTTAAACGATCTAAAAAACTGTTGTGGCTAACTGACTGGCTTCTGCTCTACGGGTCGCGGGTTCGATTTTCGCACGTGACAAATATGAATTTTTACAAGACTATGTCTTTAGTGTTGTGTAAAAATTTCAACTCGATACCTTAAGCCGTTCCTGAGAAAAAGCGTCTTGACGGATAGACGTGCAGACAGACAGATGGACAAGAAAGTGATCCTATAAGAGTTCTGATTAGTCATTTTGAAGTATGGAACCTTAAAATAAATACAATAACTCAATAAACATAACATACCATCACGCCTGTATTCCCCGAAGGGTTGGGCAGAGGTGTATAGTAGTCCCTCATTATGCCGTCCCATGTAATAAAAGGCGTGCCTATTGCCATCAACCGGGCACAAAAGCACTCCGGTCTGCTACTGAGAAATTCCACACGGAAAAACCCAATAACACTGACCGACCTGGGGATCGAACCGAGGACCACACGCTTAGCAATCGTGCTTGTGACCACTAGACCAAATTTTACGGTACCTATCTACTTATTGAGTACTCACCCATACCTTCACTTACAGCTCTTATAAATCCAAAGCAAGTAATTGTTAAAATTTATTCGACTTTTACGAGTACCTATTAAAATAAAACGTTACTGTTCGGGTATTGATTGTTGCTCTTTATTTGCCCGATGTTTCGGGCTTTTTGCGTTCGTGGCCACGAAATAATCTCTTGGATAAACGACATGACACATCTGTTTATATAAGATAAGTCGCAGTTTATATTAGGCTCTTAATATGATATTATTCGGGTAGACGGAGGCTTATATTATTATTGTGCTTATTTAGCACTAATCTCATTGATAAAGTAAGTATTTATTTCACGGTTGTTTGTTTTGTTCTCTATAATAATTCTTCTTCAATCGCGTCTCTTTTTTTAAGGTTTTCGTACCCAAAGGGTAAAACGGGACCCTGTTACTAAGACACCGCTGTCCGTCTGTCACCAGGCTGTATCTCATGAACCGTGATGGTTAGACAGTTGTCACAGCTGATGTATTTCTGTTGCCGCTATAACAACAAATACTAAAAAACAGAATAAAATAAATGTTTAAGGGGGCTCCCATACAACAAACGTGATTTATTTGCCGTTTTTATAGATAATGGTACGGAACCCTTCGTGCGCGAGTCCGACTCGTACTTGGCTGGTTTTTTTTTCTATTCGACTGCTGTAGATGGTCCTTGGGGACCGTTTCTACTAAGCAGTTATTGACGAGACGTGATGGGGCTCCAGCCAAATGGTGGGGAAGTAAAATACTTAACCTAATCAGCTACTTATAACTACATTAACATCATGACTACTAGCAACAACAGCACTAAGGGCGACTCCTAGTGGGACTCGGACCTCGGCTTAGGGCGTTGCTGCCTGGGGCATGGGGGGAGACAGCTTGATGAGAGCTGAATTATTGGTGTGAATTTACTCGTGTCGTCTTGAGCTTGTAAGAATAGGTCATGTCGTCGTAGTCAAATCATTAAGGGATATAAATGTTCAAATGAACTTTAAAAATAACAGTTCCTACTTTAAAAAAGATTAGCTTTAAAATTAATAGTTTACACTTTAATACTTCTTACTTTAAAAGTTTTCTTTAGAAATAATAGGTTGCACTATGATTTTAGTGCTTCACACTTCAAAATCCGCCGTAATAAGAAATAAAATAACAGACAGATAGCTGAAAGGTAGGTTCGGTTATGTTAGAATTGTGACCACTCAACGCACGAGCCGAGCGAGCAAAGCAATCAGTGCCGAAGCAGCAGCCCGCAGAAACGATTCGCTTTGCCCTCAAACCAAACAAAATTGGTCCAAGGCTTCGCCAATCACTTTCCATCATTAGTTTAATGGGTGCGTTCAGAAAAAAATAAATGGTTTTTGATTGTAGTGCGAACCATTAATTTTGTACCTAGTTGAAAAAATATTTTTGAAGTGTGCCTAAACATGTTTTATTGTTAGTTACAATATACATCCCAATCACAGTAAGAAAAACATATGGCGTTGCATAGTGCTGGTGATTTGAAATGAACATTGAAATAGCTTTCAATTGGCGTATGTTTGGTCGTTTTTGGTTTTAAGGTCCAGGTTTCATACACTCTTGACGATTCTAGTCTAAATGTGCGACTAGACCCTGCTGACATAATTATGAAGAGACATTGTATTCACAATCATTTTTTAGTTCAAGAAATAACCAGTACCTACAACCAATTTACATGCCATTAAAATGTTCATTAAGAACGCTATTATAAATCATAGCTGTTCCAAAATTAATCCTACCTTAATTGGCTTAATTTTTATACTTTATGAAAAGTTCAAAACTTTGTCGCTTTCGTAATACCGTAACATCTGGCTTCTAATGAGTTTATTTAGTCAGAATTAAATTTTCCAATAGTTTTAAGTTTGTTTTGACGTTCATTCGGCCTAATAGTCAATTTGAGTTAGTCAAATGTTTGATTGCCTGACTTGCTTGATTAATAACGCTATTTATAGGGAAGTACTCATAATTGTTTTGAAAGCAGTTTTGGTAGGTACTAATTTTATGAGTTTCATGTAAAACAGTTACGAGAATTTCGTTTATTCATTTTACTTACATACAGTTTATATTTTTAAACATTTCTATAAAAAAACATTTAAAAATATAAAAAATAGTAGCCCACCGGCATCGGGAACAAGGTCCAAGCTGCCGGCGGTCAGGGCTGCAGAGAGAGGAACCTCCTAACGATACGCGCCGTGTCCAGAAGTACCGCTTTCTGAATCAAACCCCTGATCCAGCTGCCTAACGAGAGCCTCATCAGATGTTGGTCAAGGCTCTTGGCTATTAAACCATTGGCTGTAACGACTATCGGCACAATGACTGCTGAGTCAATCTCCCATATGTCAACAACCTCGTGAGCCAAATCAAAATATTTGATTTTTTAATCATTTTCAACTTTCACGAGAATTATTATTATGGATTGTAAAGTCTTATATTAAAACTAGCTAAGCTAGATAACACGCAACAGTATGACACCACAACTGGGAAGTCGCATTAGCAAACTTCTTAAAACGAACAGAAGCGATACTTTAATACCACGAAAGATTATTAGTACTGCAGTAAAATAAGATTTATTAAAGGTACAAGTCCGAGACGGGCTGCAAACTGCAGACTGCAACCGCGTCGCCATCGGAATAGCGCCTTTAAGGTGTGCACTTTAAAGGTGCTGTTCACGCATTATACGCGTGTACCAGCAGCGGCGGAGACGCGCGGGAGGAGGGGTCACACAGCTGATCGAGCCATCGGCCGCGCCACGACTACTCGCCTACAGATACGGTCATCGGCGGACGTACCGTGCGATCTATACCTATAAATTATATCATGTAACCAAAATTATCTGTATTAAATTAAGTTATTTCCAAACGAGTCATATTTCAATTCATATCTTCAACAATTGGCGACCGTGACAGGACAAAAAACAGAATACTGCATTCAACGGATGAAGAGTACCAACGGATAACCGCTACTCGAATTTGAATTTAACCGAAAAGGAGATTGGATCGGATTGCTGCTTATGCTGCCTTCTGCCCTGGTGGAGTGAAGAACTTTGCTGAGGACTGCTGGACGTCTGGCTGGATACTCAAGGGAAGTTGGCCTATATAATCCTATCCACTAATTCTCATTTTTCCTTTCAATTTTGTGTGCAGCTTGCCGCTCCGAAAGCGCTAATGAGATAGCATTTCGTGTGCACGTACTATCTCTTTATAATTTACGCTTCGGCTATTGCGAGAGCTTGCCTATGCCTACTGCATTCTATTTTTTCTATAATATAAACTCCATTTAGCTGAAATAATTAGGGCTTCAGTTTATAGTTTAATATGTTCACAAAAACATATAAATAAAGTAATCCCATCCGTAGCTACATAATAATATAATTAAAAAGCATAAAAAAAAAAAATTGTTCAAATATCGCCTAGTCATTTTTTCCGTTATCGACATTTCCGCCTACCCACCCTCTCATAAGATTTAAGATTTTATTTACGCATTTATGCAAAATTCCAGATAAACTGCCTAACGTCGCGTCTAGCAATTTCCATTCCGCTGTACCCCGTGCTTGGCTTGTGTTTGGCGAGCCCATCGAGCGCTGGAGTGGCGACTGCGGGAGGGCGGTTGGATCAAAGTGCGACGGAACCGTTGTAACTGGTTTGATCATTTTCATTATCTTGCCTAGTTCATTATTCTATTTCATTGTTCCCAATAATTAGTTATGGAAGGAAGAGAGAGTTTAAAGGATCTTGTTAAAAAGCGTATTATAATAAAGGGTAGATTAACAAAATTTAAAGACTATGTGAATGTCTTAACCCAGGTGGGCGCGAATAAAGTGACTAGTGTTCAGGTCAAAGAATTATCTTTACGGATTGATAAATTTCAAGAATTGTTATCAGATTTCAACGTGATACAATCGAACATAGAATTACTCTCTTCAAATGAGGATGAGCAGTTAACTGAGCGGGATTTTATTGAATCACAATTCTTTTCTCTTCTTTCCACGGCTAAAGAATTGATTGAATGTGCTAATTTAGAGAAAAGATCAGTGAATGATGAAAGTATGTCGAATCAATGTTCACATTCCATGAATTCTATAAAATTACCCACTATAAATTTGCCAAAATTTGATGGGAACTATTTGAAATGGTTAGAGTTCAGGGACACTTTCGATTCCCTTGTTAATAAGAACGACTCGATTCCATTAATTAATAAATATCATTATCTCAGATCTAGCTTAGAAAATAGTGCCGCAGTCGTTATAAGATCGATTGAGTTTACCGCTGAGAATTATGAAAATGCATGGCAAATTTTATGTGACCGATATAATAGTAAAAATATTTTAATAAATAACCACCTTAAGTCGTTATTAAGTATCGATCCTATTGTGAAGGAATCGTTTAAAGCATTGCGTTATTTAATTGATCACATATCTAGAAACTTGAGTTCTTTGCACACTCTAGGGCTTCCTACCGACCAGTGGGATGTTTTATTAATTTTCATGGTATCAGCAAAGTTGGATTCCACCACTAGTATGAAATGGGAGGAATATAAGAATAGTTTATCGGATTTACCGTCATTGGATAAATTTTACTCATTTTTACGCAACCGAGCAGATATTTTAGAAACTACCTACTATAACAGATCTGATAAACAGGAACATAATAAGGCGAACTATCATAGTAATAAACCGGTGAGATCTTTCTTAGCTGCTTCGGATTTGAAGACTGGAAAATATTTATGCGTAATTTGTAATCAGAATCATTTTGTTTACGAATGTCCGAAGTTCAAGCAAATGAACTACGACGATAGAATTCGCGAAGTAAATAAGTTACAACTATGCAATAAATGCTTACGTAGTGGGCATAAAAGTTATCAGTGTCGTTTGAAGGGTTCTTGTCAGATATGTAAAGGGAAGCATAACACTTTGATTCATAAAAATGACAATACTTGCATAGAACAAAGTGCACATAGTTCACTGAATGAACCGGTTACATTATCGGCCACGACGATGACTCATACGTTGTTGTGTACGGCGCAGGTAGAAATCGTTAATGAGTCAAACAATAAAAAGTTTAAAGCGCGAGCATTGTTAGACACTGGTAGTCAATCGTCATTTTTAACAGATGTTATGAGAGAGAAATTAGGGTTCAATAAGAACTCTAGTGAAACCTTCAACGTTTGTGGGCTTAATAATATTAAAACTAACATTTTAGGAAAGTGTGTCGTAAAAATTAATTCTTATTCAACTGCGTATAGTACTCAGGTCTCCTGTTTATTGGTGCCAACGATAACAGGTATTTTACCCAGCGTCGAAATAGACGTCCGAGAATTAGGTATTCCGTGCGGTATACAGCTAGCGGATCCAAAGTTTTTCCAGCCTTCCACTATAGATGTGCTGTTAGGCGCTGACATATTTTGGAATATTATTGGGACAAATCAAATTAAGCTAGGGTCTAATAAGCCTACTTTACAAGAATCACAATTGGGGTGGTTGATAGCCGGCTCAGTCGGTATCAGTCAATCCAAGTCTAAGGTCTATTGTTATTTCAATCATTTTTCGAATATTGATAATTCCCTGAAGAAATTTTGGGAGATTGAAGAACTACCTGCAGAGACAAAAACATATTCATTAGAGGAACAGTTTTGCGAAACTGACTTTATAGAAAACACGAACCGTTTACCTGACGGTCGGTTTTGTGTCCGTATGCCATTAAAAGATCCCGAAACTAGTTTAGGTGATTCATATTACGTGGCTAAGAAACGTTTCTTGAATTTAGAATTAAAATTAAATAAAAATCCGAAACTTAAGGAATCATACACTAAATTTATAGATGAATATAAGGAGTTAGGCCATTTGAGTGAAGTAGATCGCCCAAAATTAGGTAATTACCTTCCGCATCACTGTGTAATTCGCGAGAAGAGTGAAACAACGAAATTGAGAGTGGTATTCGACGCCTCAGCCAAAACTTCCTCTGGTAAGTCATTAAATGACATACAGGCTGTAGGTCCAGTTGTGCAGTCCGACTTATTCTCAATTTTGTTACGCTTTCGCGGTCATAGGTTTGTTCTTTTAGGAGACATTGAGAAAATGTACCGACAAACGGCCTTGCATACTTCTCAACGTCACCTTCAGTTAATTTTGTGGAGGGATTCATCTTTTACGGAACCCGATAATAATAGTAATTTAAAAGTTTTACAGTTAAATACAGTAACGTATGGGCTGGCCAGCGCTCCGTTTTTGAGTACCAGATGTTTATTACAATTAGCTAAAGAATGTAAAGACGACACTATCGCGAACATTATTAAAAGTGACTTTTACATAGATGACTTAAATACGGGAGCGGATAGTGAAAGTGAATTAAAGCATATATATATAAATGTTAAGAAAATTCTAGATTCAGCATGCTTCCCCTTAAGAAAGATTCGTACTAACTGTTTACAAGCATTTGCTGGTGATGATACTATGTTCGACCCGGTAGATTTGACTAAAGAATCCAGTGTGCTAGGTTTGAATTATAGTCCAAAACTAGACATTATTGAGTTTCCCTCAAGGGTCGAATCGCCACCACAAATTGTTACAAAAAAGGTCGTTATAGCTACTATTTGTAAAATATTTGATCCTTTAGGATTAATTTGTGCATGCATTATTAAGACTAAAATCTTTTTACAGCAGTTATGGGTCATTAAGTTAAATTGGGAGGAGCCTATACCACAAACCCTATTAAATACATGGTTTAAATTCATTTCTAATTTGCACTTCCTTTCTAATATTAAAATTAACAGAAATGTTCTTTGTAATTTTCCGATATCTATAGAATTGCATTGTTTTGTCGATGCGTCACAGAAAGCGTATGCCTCATGTGTATACTTACGCTCCATAAATGAAAAAAATGAGGTTACGGTACGACTTTTGTGCGCAAAGGCAAGGGTTGCACCCTTAAAGCCTCTTACTATACCAAAATTGGAATTACTTGGTACTTTGCTGGGAGCTAGATTATGTAGTAAAGTTCTACAGTCATTACGGTTTAATATAAGTTGTAAAACCATTTGGACTGATTCAACAGTGGTTTTAGGATGGTTGAAAACAGATGTAAGAAATCTTAAAATGTTTGTCTGCAACAGGGTTAATGAAATTAATGAGTTAACTAATGGTTTTGAACATAAACATATACCTACGAATATGAACCCAGCTGACTTGGCCTCAAGGGGAGTTGAACCCCAGGATCTATCCTCTTCTTCTTTGTGGTGGGAAGGTCCTTCTTTCCTAAAGAAGGAACGTTTAGAATGGCCACAGAATTCGTTCGTAGCTCAAAAATTACCCGAGTTAAAGGTTCATTCGTTATTAACTGCAGCAAACAATTCTGCTCACAATAGTTTATTTATAGATTTCAATAAGTACTCCAATTTCAGTAGGTTAAGTAGAATATTTGCGTATGTTCTACGTTTTGTTGGCAACTGTAATAAAAATAAACAAAGGTACTCAGGCCCTTTAAACTCAGATGAAATAAATAATTCAAATATGCTATTAATTAAATTTGGTCAACAACAATCATTTTCGTTCGAAATTGGGTTACTTAAACAAGGAAAAACATTACCACAGAAAAATAAATTACTACAGTTATCTCCATTTATAGATTCAAATGACATTGTTCGTGTGGGTGGTCGTTTACAAAATTCGAATTATAATTTTGATAAGAAACACCCTATATTAGTAGATTCAAAACATCATTTAACCAAGTTAATAATGATTAATGAACATATACGTTTGTTCCACGCAGGTCAACAGCTACTGTTAGCATCAGTGCGTGATAAGTACTGGCCTATTGGAGGGAGGTGCTTAGCGCGGCGAGTAGTTAGACAGTGTATTATTTGCGTTCGTCTGCGAGCGAGTACGGTGCAACCAATAATGGGTAATTTACCTGAAGCGCGCACTAATGCTTGTTTCCCTTTCTACTCGTGTGGAGTTGACTATGCTGGACCTTTTATGATAAGTAACCGTAAAGGTCGTGGTAACCGTATTAGTAAATGTTACCTATGTTTATTTGTATGCCTTAGTACAAAGGCACTTGGAACTTGTGAGTGAACTGAGTACTCAAGCTTTTATTTTATGTCTACGACGATTCGTGTCACGCAGAGGAAAATGTCATGAGATCTTTTGCGACAACGGCAGGAATTTCGTAGGTGCCAACAATGAACTAGGTAAGCTACTTAGATCCAGCCGTCAGTCTGTTAGTGATTATGCCACTTCTGAAGGAATAAAATTTGTATTTAGCCCCGCTTATTCTCCCCACTTCGGCGGAATATTTGAGGCTGGAATTAAGTCAGCTAAATTTCATTTAAAACGTGTAGCTGGAAAAGCTGCTTTGACGTTTGAGGAGCTAGCAACGCTGTTCACACAGATTGAAGCTATACTAAATTCACGTCCGCTGACTCCTCTCTCGTCCAATTGTACTGATCCTTCTCCTCTGACCCCAGGCCACTTCCTAATTGGGAGACCACTTATGTCTATTCCAACGAAGCCCATCACCGCTACCAGACCTAATAGATACGAGCTCATAGAGAAGATAAGGCAGCACTTCTGGGAGAGATGGAGCCGGGAGTATATCTCTGAGCTGCAGCAGCGCACCAAATGGCGCACTGGACAAGAAGGACTCACCAGCGGGGACGTGGTTGTACTGAAGGAGGACAACTTACCGCCATTACAATGGCGGCTAGGGCGCGTGTGTCGCCTGTATCCAGGGGCCGACGGCGTCAGCAGAGTAGCTGACGTCAATACTTCAAGGGGCATTATACGAAGGGCTGTCAATAAACTATGTCTTTTGCCAACTTCAGAATCCAAAGATGACAACGACGAAGAGAGGGCCGCTTCCAGGCTCGATACCTCGTCTACGTCTTGAAAGCTAAGGCTTTCAACGTGCCGGAGGATGTTCACGCATTATACGCGTGTACCAGCAGCGGCGGAGACGCGCGGGAGGAGGGGTCACACAGCTGATCGAGCCATCGGCCGCGCCACGACTACTCGCCTACAGATACGGTCATCGGCGGACGTACCGTGCGATCTATACCTATAAATTATATCATGTAACCAAAATTATCTGTATTAAATTAAGTTATTTCCAAACGAGTCATATTTCAATTCATATCTCCAACAGGTGCTATTCCGACAGCGACTGCAAAACTGCAACCGCAGACCGCAGCCGCAGATCGCACCGCAAGCGATACTACTTTTACAGTTTGCGGTGTGCAGCCCGTCTCGGACTTGTAACTTTACGTTACGCAATAAGTGTGAGTGGCGTGAAGATGTTGTCATTGGTTTTTCGATCAGGTATATAAATGTAACTTCTTAGTTATCTTGTGCTATATGTCTATAAAAAGTAGGTTATGTCCTACATACACCTGTCCTACAGGTTTCCACGCTATCTCTGTTTCAAGTTTTATCAAAATTGGTTCAGTAGTTTCATTGTGACAAAGTAACAATCAGATCGACAAACTCACTTTCGCATTTATAATTTATTATTAATTGGAAATCCTTTATATTTAGGGAAATAATGGCAGTAAGCCATTTCAGTGAAAAATCATCGAAGTCAAATGGACGAGAAACGGCACTAAATTATTTAAACTTATGCTTTGTCGTTTGCAATACGTTAGGCAGTCTGCACACTAGGCGACAGACTGCTCCACTTAAGGCTTGTATTCACGCCGACGACCTTGAGCATTTGGTACCGTACTAACTTACGAAGAGTCGACGAGAGAGAGAGGGACGAGTGCGAGTGTGACATAGACGCAATCTGTAATTTGGCGCATTTTTAATTTAATATAATGAAACTAATACATATTAAAAAAAGTAACAAGTCCAAGTTATTGCCCTTTGTATTGCAAAGCAGAAGATATTTTTTTATAGTCTTTTGATAAAAAATGTAGGAATAAAATGGTTTCATCTCAACGATTTATAGGTGATTTGGTGGTTTTTTTCCTATTATGTGATGCCGATAGAAAACATCTGGCAAGTCCAAGTTACGTATTCCTGTACGTTCCTGTAGATTACTACTTATTTTTTCAGATATATTTTCTCTGTAAATGCCGACGAAAAGTTGCTTCATCTGCACGCTTTTTTTCCGAGAGGACCCTTAATGGGTTTCAATAAGACAGGCTAGGCTACATATAAAAGGGATAGTGTATGCAGATCATCCAGTTGTCACGAGTCAACTTCACCAGCACGCCTTATACAGCATGACTTTACATCTGAAAACCATGAAATCTGCTCATCAGTTAGTACAACTTTTAGTACTAAACTGCTCTCATTTATTTAGAGAAATCTCAAGAGGGGCTACCATAAAGTAAAATTCAATACATGTGACACATTTTTTTATCCTTATCATATCATAGGTATCAAAACGACACTTATGGGGTGTCTCAAATAGGAGCTGTTTATTAATAAGGCTCGCCGATGAATTGAGTACAAGATTGGTTAGTTGATTGCAACTTAACTCATAACCCTTAAGTTTCCACCACGAAATATTAGAAATTCCGTAGCTTCCACTGCCTGGCGTGACTGCAAAGAAGTGCCTATTAGAGATATTACAAATATCACTACGATTGGTGACCTTTCTCTCACATTAGCGATATTTCCGATATCACCACGCTTGGTAGCCGGATTAGTGATCGCAGTACGTTACCAAATAGGGGGATGCTGCTTCCCATCCTCGTGATATTCACACTTGACTTACAATTCTGTAATCATCTTTTCGAAACCAAATTTTCTTTACCGAGAAATACATTGCGTGCAATTTAACCCTTTATAGGGCAGATTTAACATTAAGGCACATATGAAACCACAATTCCTTGGCGTCACCGGCGATCATGTTGGCTAAATTAATGTTGATTGCGTTTGTGCGCTGTGCCCGTTTAAAGTTGGTATGTTTTTAGCATAAAGGGATCATTCTTACAATATTTTCGACTAGCTTTTGCCCGCAGCTTCGCTTGCGTGAAATTTTGAACCCGTTAATTGACGATTTTCCAAACAAAGTTTCATCCCCTATTTAACTCCCTTAGGGGTTGAATTATTCTATATTATAAAAGGAAAAATTTCAGCTTTCTAGGTCCAAGGGTTTGGACTGGGCCTTGATGAGTCAGTCAATCATATATAGATACAAGGGAAATCGTAGTGTGGGGCAACGTTTTTATTAAAAATGAAAATGAAAAAAAATGAATGAATCAGTCAGTCAGGACTTTTCTTTTTATTTATATAGATAAAATCGACATTAAAGTCAGGCATTTAAAGGCAATCCAACGTTTAATAGATACATGTGAAATTGTTGGATTGCTTCACCGCAGTTTAGTCGCCCGATACGTTACAAGCCTAAGTTTTCTAACAATGGTGGCTTCATTCCAAGTAGCACATTAGCTAGCTAGGAGTTTACGACAGTTTCTAATTTATTGCTATATGCATAATACGAATTTACTACAGCTTTGCAGATTAGTGTTGCTGGCTAAGTACCTAGTTAATGATAAATTATGAACGCTTAAACTGAATCTAAAAGTAGGATTTATATCTTGTTGGCGACAGTGAGGAGACATGTGTCATGAATTTTGTTTCGACGAAATCTGTGATATTCGAATTCTATCACAGTGGCATGGACCAGTGTGCTAGGTTTGCTAGAGGAAACGTGTAACGCGGCGTCTTATGTGAGCGATCTGGAAGCGACGCGAAGCGGCGCGGCGCGACGCGAAAACAAACAGTCGATACCTATTGAATTGGCCTACGTGACCAAACGCACGTGGAGTGCGGTGCGGCGTGACCCGAAGCGAAGCGAACGCGATCAGTTGGCTTGATATTTTTGTGCGAACTGGATGCGGTGCCGTACAGTGCTACTGAATGGCGGCGGCGCGCGGCGGGCGGTTCGCGAGTTCGTAGGACAAAGCCGCCGCTTCGCACCGCATCGCATTGAATTCGCGTGTAACCGTATCGGATCGATTCACAATTCGCGTTCGCTTTGAACCACCTACGTAAGACGTCGCGTATCTTAAGATTTTAAAAGTATTTTAGCTAGTTATTTATGTAACTTTCCGTTTCCAGGTAACTTTCATCCCGTGTGGGACGGGCAAGAATATAAAACTTCCTCACCGCACGATGGGAATACACGCGTGTTGTAACATTCAACAAAACCCAGCACGCTTGGTGGTAGGATCTATACGGTCCGCCTGGCTAGCTACCACTCTCACATTAAAGTCCGGCGCCAAGCAGTCAACTGTGTGCCGTCGTGTGTATATGAGAGCCAGAGGGGTATAGGGGAACCCCTCTATATGTCTGTTACTTGGATTCATGTGCTCCATCTTAGACCCTCTCTATGCTTACCATCAGGAGCGACTAGAGTCAAACATGACCAAGTCAAATAATACAATTAAAAAAACTTTAACTGCAATCTGGAACATAGGAAATGGATTGTCAAATCATTCGGTAATTAGCCCGGCGTAAATAGGTATGAGTGGCTGCCGGCCATACATACAATTAAAGTTTACTCAGCAGTCACCATGCTGACCGCATCCGGTCAAGCTGTGCATGTTAAATGTCGATTCTATGCATTTTATATAGGGTGAAATTGCAAACAGTCGACAAACGGAAATGGGAGATTGTACCTACTCATCACTATGTACAACTTTTATTATGGGACCAAACATGAAATCGTGAAAAAAAAAACAGCTGTTCCCTGCATTTATATTCGCATAACTCGTCAAAATGTAGGGAACAGCAGATTTTTTTTCGCGATTTCAAATTTTTTCTCATGTTACCATGTTCATAGTGTAAGTTGTTCATAGTGTAAACCAGCTGATTGTTGAGCTCAGCAATACTGATATCGGCTGTCATGTTGATGGTGTTGCTATGAACAACATCAGTTATGCGGACGATATGGTCTTGCTGAGCCCATCGATCAGTGCATTAAGGCGTTTGTTGAAGGTGTGTGAAAACTACGCGGTGACTCAGGGGCTTAGGTATAACGTCACTAAGAGTGAGTTACTTGTTTTTAACGTTGGCGCCAAAAGAGACTTAAATGTGCCGTGCATCTCATTAGCAAGTATGCCCCTGAAGTGAGTCTCACAATTTAAATACCTGGGTCACTGGGTCACTGAAGACCTATGTGATGACTTAGACATAGAGAGGGAGCGCAGGGCGCTGTCTGTTCGAAGTAATATGCTGGCCCGCAGATTTGCATGGTGTACTTATGAGTTGAAAATGACGCTTTTTCGAGCCTATTGTCAGACTTTTTACACCTGCAGTCTCTGGGTCAAGTATACGCAGAAGGCATACAGCGCTCTGTGTGTACAATATAACAATGCTTTCAGAATGCTTGTGGGGCTGCCGCGGTTTTGTAGCGCTTCGGGTATGTTTGCCGATGCGAGGGTAGATGATTTTTATGCCATTATTCGAAAGAGATGCGCTTCTCTCCGGCACAGAACACACGTCAGCTCCCACAGCATGTTGAGGGCATTGAGTGACCGATGGGACTGCCCGATGCTCGGACGATGGGTGAGACTGCACACACAGGTCGGCTCTAAATAGTACGGGCATCTAGTATATTTTATTTTATTTCTATTATATTACTATTTGTGATTGTATGTGTTACTAATAATAGTTAAATAAGTATATTTCATGTAGATACTAACACTATGGACTTCAAGGTCTGCAAATAAATGATTATTATTATCCGTTTATTATTATAGTGATGAGTATAATCTCCCATTTCGGTTTGTCGACTGTTTAAAATTTCACCCTGTATAGCGCTAACGCCTACGGCCAATTTGCCTAAATGTCCATAAACTCTGCCCACATTAATTTTCCTTACAGTTAGCTACATAGTACGAAAAATAAAAACCAAAATCACAGAGCAAGATTAATGACTCTACCAAAATAAACAAACAACCTATCACACCTCAACATTAATAAAAAAATCAAATTCAATTCCCTTCAGGCTATGGCCACCCTCTCACGGGCCACTGGCCGCTAGTGGCCGGCCACAAGCTACCTTCATACATTTTGAGTGGCCACCCCCAACCACACGTACAGAGAGTCCTGCAAAATGTATGGGTGTAAGGGTGTATATATGTATATATATATATATATTTATAATATAAATACAAATAATATATACATCCTTATTTCTATCAAAACAACATTTTACCGAACACCTAAAATTAAGTGAAGAGTAAGAAAAATGGTTTTCTTCTCGCGCACAAATACAGGCTGTTTATTTTGTGCCGGGTTTACAGGGTGGGTTATAAATCACTGTTGTTTAATCGCGAGGCTATCCGTGAGTTATGAGTTGTCGATGCTTCGTCCTGTCCATTGGGAATTGTGGGATTACCATGGTTTTACGTTTGTTAGGATTTTTTAGTACGAATGAAATATACAAGGTTGGTCGGAGAGTGTACACTCTAATCTGAAAGGTTATTAAAGTACCCATCAGAATTAATAACATTTCTTCTATTACTTTCCCCAAAAGTCAATAGGTTTAGAGAAATGGCTGTTTTAACTAGTAGGTGGCGCTGCTACCAACGTAAACAAAGTGTCCGTATAAAAATTGTATTTTAAATTCGTAGATTGGCAAATAAGTGATAAAAGTTATTAAATTCAATAAAGTAAACTCCAATTAATAAGTGAAAACGTTTTACAGTGATAATATTCATAAACTCAATAGTTAACTATCATAATCTTAGAAACAGTGATAGTGGAGAAAAAATGACAATTAAGAGTGATTTTACTGTGAACTAAACCAATGAACCATTATTTTTAGTGTTATTGTGTTCCCATAACATATTTTGGTGATATTCTCGGTGCAAAACAAACTTTTAGAAATTTTAAAACATTCAAAAGTTGTTAACTACTTTCAAAATAAAAAACGGTTTTTTTTTTCTCTGCCAACCGACGCTTTTGGAAAAAAACAATTCACCGATAAGTATAAGTACTCATCAATTTCGACTACAAATCATAATGTTCAACTGGCTTAGTGGCTACAAGCGCTGCTTTTTTTAAGCTATCTTCGAACCATACTTAACAGAAGGTGCGTGCGTTCGAACCCAAGTCAGACCGAGATCCTCTTTTCGAAATTCATAAAATTTATTAAAATGAATTTTCTCGAAAATATAACGTTTAGAAAAGCAAAAACACGGTCCATGACCGAATTGCCAACTGATGAAGTTAATTCGATAAGTTCACCGCTAGATGGCTCTTCTAACAGCTTACCAGATTTATCGGATGACGAAAATACACGAGAATTTAAATCTCAAATAGAAGAACTCACCATTAAATTATTGGCTGCTCAGGATGAAATTAATAGTTTACGCACAGAGAACCAAGAGCTCAAGAAAACACTCATGTCCAAAGAATTATTACGAAATCTATAATATAAAAATGAATCGCAAAATGTGTTGGTAAGCGCATAACTCAACAACGCCTGGACCAATTTGGCCAAATCTTTTTTTTAAAATGTTCGTTGAAGTTCAAGGATGGTTTTTACGGCGAGAAAAATTAGAATTATTGCTGGAAAAACCCTAAAAATAGCCCTTTTCTTTTTCCCATACAAATGATTTCTAACTAAAACGTAGTCAATTTGAGCTTTATTGCTATGGTATAAAGTTCATATTAAATTACAAGCACTCACTGTTGTCTAAGCAATGTAGGTTTGTTCCTAACGTCAAAGATCATATCTATCGAAACAATGTGCGTGTGTGCGTTGGAGCACAGAATACATAGTTGGAGGAGTTTAATGTCGCGTTCCGAAACTCGCGTTTCTTTTGTATTAGTTTCGGCACGCGAGATAAAATGCATCAGTTTCGGTAGTAGGTAGGTAGTAGGTAGGTAGTAGGTAGGTAGTAGGTAGGTAGTAGGTAGGTAGTAGGTAGGTAGTAGGTAGGTAGTAGGTAGGTAGTAGGTAGGTAGTAGGTAGGTAGTAGGTAGGTAGTAGGTAGGTAGTAGGTAGGTAGTAGGTAGGTAGTAGGTAGGTAGTAGGTAGGTAGTAGGTAGGTAGTAGGTAGGTAGTAGGTAGGTAGTAGGTAGGTAGTAGGTAGGTAGTAGGTAGGTAGTAGGTAGGTAGTAGGTAGGTAGTAGGTAGGTAGTAGGTAGGTAGTAGGTAGGTAGTAGGTAGGTAGTAGGTAGGTAGTAGGGAGGTAGTAGGTAGGTAGTAGGTAGGTAGTAGGTAGGTAGTAGGTAGGTAGTAGGTAGGTAGTAGGTAGGTAGTAGGTAGGTAGTAGGTAGGTAGTAGGTAGGTAGTAGGTAGGTAGTAGGTAGGTAGTAGGTAGGTAGTAGGTAGGTAGTAGGTAGGTAGTAGGTAGGTAGTAGGTAGGTAGTAGGTAGGTAGTAGGTAGGTAGTAGGTAGGTAGTAGGTAGGTAGTAGGTAGGTAGTAGGTAGGTAGTAGGTAGGTAGTAGGTAGGTAGTAGGTAGGTAGTAGGTAGGTAGTAGGTAGGTAGTAGGTAGGTAGTAGGTAGGTAGTAGGTAGGTAGTAGGTAGGTAGTAGGTAGGTAGTAGGTAGGTAGTAGGTAGGTAGTAGGTAGGTAGTAGGTAGGTAGTAGGTAGGTAGTAGGTAGGTAGTAGGTAGGTAGTAGGTAGGTAGTAGGTAGGTAGTAGGTAGGTAGTAGGTAGGTAGTAGGTAGGTAGTAGGTAGGTAGTAGGTAGGTAGTAGGTAGGTAGTAGGTAGGTAGTAGGTAGGTAGTAGGTAGGTAGTAGGTAGGTAGTAGGTAGGTAGTAGGTAGGTAGTAGGTAGGTAGTAGGTAGGTAGTAGGTAGGTAGTAGGTAGGTAGTAGGTAGGTAGTAGGTAGGAAAAAGTGCATTGCAACGCATGCGGGTACAGCTAGTGATAATATAAATACGACTAAAAAAATATGTACTATGGCGAAAAAATTCGATCCTATACCCGAAAAAACACTTACCCTGTCGCAAATGAGCGATATGAAGGTACAGAACGACGAGATATTATCAAAAAAAAGGCAGAAGCACCAATGCATAGTAAAATATGCATTTTAAGTGCAAATAAAACTAATAAAGTCACATCGATCGCTGAAAAAAATCTTCAAAATTTTAAAATATGCCATTATATTACACCGAATTGCGGAATTGAACATCTTATTAACAACTTAGACAAAAGACTAAAAGATTTTTCAAAGAAAGATTATTGTATAATCCTAATTGGAGAAGAAGATTTCCGCAGTACTATGAATTATTGTGATATTATTATACATCTCAGAGAAACGTTACAAGCTTTAGATTACACAAATATTATATTATGCTTGCCAACTTACAAATTCCATCAATATTCAGTATGGTACAATTGCAGAATAGAAGCGTTTAACAATTTGTTATATCTGGATATTCAAACGCATAAATACGCCATCTTATTCGACTCAAACTTAAAATTATCTTGTGATTTTAACATGTTTTCAAAATACAATGGGTCTCTAAAAGACTACGGAATGAATACTATATTTGAAAACTTAGCGATGTTAATAAATACATCATATGATAAAGAAGAAGCAGCAATGAGTATAATGATAAATAGAACACAATGTGAAGATAACGATCAAGCTATTGAAACTAACTCCGAGTTTTTTCTATTATAAACATATGAACATCATGCATCAAAATATTGCAGGACTTCTGAACAAAACTGATATGCTGACCCTACATATCCAAGAATTGCTCACTAATGAAAACATAGATATCGATGTATTATGCATATCGAAGCATTTTGTAATTTCTGGACAAGAGTCATTAATAAACGTACCTAACTTCAAGCTTGCATCGTGTTTTTCAAGAAAGCAACAGAAACGAGGAGGGGCTTGTATCCTTATCAGAAATGGTTACGAATATAAGGAACTACCTAACAACACGTCTATCGCAGGTGTATTCGAATACTGTGCAATTGAGTTAAGTCAGCAGGGATTAATTATTATATGTATGTATAGACCGCCAAACATGTCTTGTGTAAATATTTTTTTAGATTATTTAGATATTTTATTGAAGAAATTGTGTAAGCCAAATAAAAAAGTAGTTTTATGCGGGGACTTCAACATTAACTTACTCAAAAGAAATAATTATTCATTCGATTTTGAAAATTTGCTGTTTAAACATAACCTAAAATTAGAATTCAAGCAACCTACTAGACCAAAAAGTGGCACTTGTCTAGATAATTTTGCTCATAATTCCAAACAAAAATGTATGAGTAAGGTAATCGATTTCTCATTATCAGACCATACTGCGCAAATATTAAAAATACAGGTAAATAAAACATGTACTCTCAGATCTTGGCACTTTCAAAAACGTAATCTGTCAAAGGAAAATTTAATATTATTCAAAAATCACCTTCAGTGTCTATCTTTTTCAGAAGTATTCGAAACTGATAACCCAAATGTTGCCTATGATAACTTTATCAATCTTTTTCGTTTAATATATGATTTATGTTTCCCAACTCAATTAATTAATGTAAAACCGAATAAAAAAATTAAGTGGATTTCACGTGGGATAAGGATCTGTAGTAGAAAACAAAGACATCTACTATGGACATCAAGAAAAAATCCAACATGCGAAAATAAAAATATATTTAAAGATTATTCACAGAAACTTAAAAAAAATATAAATCTCACTCAAAAAGCTCAAAATAATTACATCATTAACAGTTCACAAAACAAATCTAAAGCGTCATGGCAGATAATTAACAATAATAATACAATTAGAGAACCTATTTTACAAATAAATAAAAATAATACACTAATTAAAAATCCTAAGCAGATTGCTGATTCATTCAACGATTTCTTTGTTGACCAGGTCCAGAATATTATATCTAGTCGCTGCAATCATCCAAATATTCCAGTTAGTATTAATATAAATCCAAATTCTTTATTCATGTCACCGGTAGTACCACAAGATATTATACAAATAATTAAAAAATTAAAAAATTAAAAAAGTTTCGGATTCGATGGCATTTCAACTGTTGTAGTAAAATTTGTCTCTGATATTATAGCTACACCGCTATGCCATATAACAAATCTATGCATAAGCTCTGGTATATTCCCAGATAATCTTAAGACTGTAATTATAAAGCCCCTATTTAAGAAAAATAACAGAGAAGACATGTCAAACTATAGACCGGTAGCTTTAATTTCAATATTTTCTAAAATATTAGAAAAAAAATATATGAATCTATTTATACATTTATAACTAAAAAAAATATACTATGCGAAGAGCAAAAGGGCTTCCGTAAGAATAAAAATATTAACATGGCAATATTTGATCTCTTAAATTTAATTATGAAAAATGTTGATAAAAAGAACCCTATATGTGCAATATTTACAGACATGACAAAAGCATTCGATTGTGTAAAACATGACATTCTCTTAAATAAGCTTCACGGTTACGGTATCAGAGGGAATGTTTTAAATCTAATTAAATCATACCTCACGGGCCGTAAACAATACACAGAGATATCAAGAATATGTACAAAAACTAAACGGGAATTTAAATATCTATCTAAATGTAGAGAAATTAAATATGGGGTACCGCAGGGTAGTGTTCTTGGACCATTATTATTTATAATTTATATTAATGACCTGCCTAGTCAAATTCATCAACCAATGACACTATTTGCCGACGATAGTACTGCAATAATTGAATGCGTCGATAAAACACAATACGCAAAAGAAATAAATAATGCATTAGAAACAATAATAGATTGGCTCAATAAAAATAATCTAGTTATAAATTTAGCAAAAACAAATGTCATGCATTTTTACCAGCGTTTACAGCCAGATAATATAATCATTCAATATAACAACCAAAACGTAGACACAACTTCAGTAGCAAGATTTTTAGGTGTTCAAATTGACAGTAAACTGACTTGGAAACCTCATGCAGAACATGTGTGCAAAAAATTAAGTAAAACTGCCTTCATTTTATACAACTTGTCAAAAAAAGTAAACATAAATACGTTAGTGATAGCTTATCATGGTTTAGTTGCTTCTGTATTAAGATTCGGTGTCATATTTTGGGGTAATTGCAGTGAGAGAGAAAGGATATTTAAAGCCCAAAAATGTTGCCTCAGATCAATGACAGGCCTAAAGACTACAGAGAGCTGTCAACCAGTGTTTAAGTCCTTAAAAATTTTAACCTTACCCAGTCTTTATATCCTTGAAGTAGCCTTATTCGTTAAAACAAACAAGAATTTATTTACGTCAATGGTTGATATAAGACAACGTACAGGACCAATACGATCCCAATATAAAAATTTACTATACACAGGTGGGCATAAAACAGCCCTATTAAAAAATAATATTTTGTCCATGGGTCCTATTGTGTATAACAAACTTCCTCTTAATATTAAAGACCTACACATAAAAATGTTTAAAAAACAGTTAACTAAACTGTTAATTCATAAATGTTACTACACTGTAAAAGATTTCTTAAATGATAATTTAAATTAAAATATATCAGTTGTCATAGTTATTAATTAATTGTTATCTTTGTTGTAATTTTCTTAATTTAGTTTGTTTTAAAATATTGTTATTAGCATGATAATTGTTATTGAAAATTTTAATTTTGATGTTTGGATTATTTTCTACTGTAATTTAGATGGAATTTATTAATTTTATAATAGTGACTGTGCACTTACATTTTAATATTTTCTGTTAAAAGAATATTTTTGCATGCCGCAAGGTAAAATGTAACGGGACTATTTAATATTATTATTTAACACCTTATTTGTATACCTACATTTTTAGCAAATAAATGATTTCTATTTCTATTTCTATTTAAGATTTTATCAAAAATACGCTGAAATCTATCTATCATCAGCTGTGTCTACATTCTAAGTCATATATTTGGTTTGGTTGTAGATTTTTTTTAAAATATATAATAATATTTTTTTTTTATATTTTTAAATGTATATTGTTTTTTTATGATATGTAATGTAATTTATATGGATTTACAATGAATAGACGAAAGAAGGGAGTAGAAGTTGCTTGGGGAGGCCTTTGCCCAGCAGTGGGAATGTATAGGCTGACAAAAAAATAAACAAATATATTTTAACTAGCTTTTGCCCGCAGCTTCGCTTGCGTGAAATTTTTAACCTATTAAGTGACGTTTTTCCATACAAACTTTCATCCATACAGGGTTGAATTTCGAAAAATGCTTCCTTACTCCTTGTCTACATTATAAAGGGAACCTCTGTGCAAAATTTCAGCTTTATAGGTCCAAGGGTTTGGGCTGGGCGTTGATGAGTCAGTCAATCAGTCAGTCAGTCCGTCAGTCAGGACTTTTCTTTTTATTTATATAGATTTTTTTAACACTTGCTGTGAAACAGTCATCAGTGTTATCTTTAAGTGGCCCGCTGATTATTGTCTTTCGTTCTCACCTTGTATACCTGTTTTTCTTTTATGTCCCACATGACTCATGGTCACTCCACATCAGTAGGACAGCTCTGTTATGATATTGTGCTCGAACAGCTTATTGGTCCTAGTAATGAATTTATGTTTGTAATACGCGTAATATGCAGGAAATGACTATGAACGGTTATTAGTGGGCATAAATCTATTAACGGCTTTCTCTCATGGAATTTCAAATGATACTCCATTTATTTCCGTGGACGGGCTAGCATATGAAGCTTCCTCACTAAACGCTGGAAATAGACGCATGTTAAAAGATTCGCTTGGTAGTTCAATATAAACGGTCCGCCTGGCTAGCTACCACCCTCACATTAAAGTCCAGGCACCAAGCAGTTAGCCGAGCGAACCATACAACTTTATTTTTAGTATATACAAAAACCGAGACACCCCAACAAGATTTTCATCAGAACTGCCTGAATGTGTGTTTTTTTAAATAAATTTCCAAGTTACACCTTAGTTTATGTCGTGTTAAGTTCCCTAGTAAAGTGCGAAATGCCTGAGATGTGCTATGCAGGGGTTGTCTAATACACGGAGACTGACCGGGAGGACCGTCTCAAGCTTCAAGGTGTCTATTCCCGTCCACTGTTATGCGTAGAAACCTATTGATAAAGAATTGAAATTTATGAAAAAAAAGGATAAATATGATGAGGTGTAAAAACTATGTCAATCGATTCTCCTAGTGATTCTGAACAAACTAGTTTCAGATTTAGTGTATACTAAAACTAAACTTGTATAGCTTCTACCACTAAGCGTGCTAAGTTAAAATTTTACTCTAATTTATGTAGTTTTATAGTTAAGCTGGGTATAAGAATGAGTCCTGTCTTCTTTAAGGTGTTAAATTAATTGGGTTAGGTACAAGTATAAAACTAAGAATTTGTTTTCTTATAGCGGAGCTCAAATGCAAACTTGAACACAACATTTTTGTTATTTTTCTAGAAGATTCTTTATTAACATTACTACCACTGAATGTTTATGTGTACTCCGGAGCAATAAATTAGGAACACCAACATAAACCTTAATATCTCATAAACTCAGAATAGTAACTTATTCAAATAAAATAATATTTTAGAGCGGTTACGCACTGCATCCGATCCGAATCCGTGAAACTACGTTCCGAATCCGTGAAAATACGTTCCGAAACCGTGAAAATACGTTCCTAAGTAGTCATACAACAATTTGTATCGTAGTTTATGCACTAGATCCGACTTCAGTCATCCGATTTCTCCAATTTATCCAATTCGGAAGAAATATTGACGGACCGAAGTAGTCGTAGTACTGTTTGTATGAACGCTTTCGCATTACCTCGGATTCAAATCGAACATAAGCCAAAGATGGCCCCTGAATTGCTTGGATTTGGATCAAAGATCGGATTAATGCGTAAGCAATATCCAAATTCTTTCCGAGATTTTTAAACTCTAGGTCTGTATTTTCATGAATTCGGATCGTATGCACTGCAAAAAGCAATATCCGAAATCGTTCCGAATTTTTTATATCTGTATTTTCATGGATCCGGATCGGATGCAGTGCGTTACCGCTCTTATAGTCTATTTAATACTGCTGAAAGTTTTTTTGTATAAGCAGCATTCCTAGCTTCCGAGATATTATGGTTTATGCTAGTGACCCGGATTCATTACTCCCGAGGGTGTAATGCATTTCTAAAACATTTTACATATCATAAAAGCTGTTAAAGTATGCAAACGCTAACATATTTCCCTGAGGTCTACATACTAGACGGTGTCGACGGCTTAAGCCCCCATATGCAAGACGACACGCCGGAAGCCTGCGCTGTTGCGGCATGTCGACGATAGCTTTTAGTGAATTCCCTGGTGTTAGACGATGGATTTATTATGCAATAGACGCTAGGTAACCTAAATGCTAGTTTAGTACATCGGTTTATTGAGCACATTATACAAAGAGAGGCTCATTTATATAAAAAAAACGTTAAATTTTATTGTTTGTATCTTCTTCTGTCTCTTCTTTTTCTCTTTTCTTTAATTATTATTTAGTAATTGGTCTTAGAACGTTTCAATTAAAGTAAAATAAATTAATGAATAAGAGTAGTGCTCAAATAATATAACTAATACTGACCTAGCATTTTCTGTAAGCTGTGTTGCCTGATTGTAATTTTTTTTTCGCAAATCCAGATAATCTTCGGAGAAATGAAATGGTTGAAAAAAAAACCCTAAACTGGCAACGCGAACGCTGCAACAAGAACTCAAAGACAATAATTGACATTTAATTAATGACATTTGACATTAGTACGAGTCCATCGTATATTAATTTAGTTTGTTTTAGTTCAATAGGTAAAAAAAACAAAAGTGGGACATAAACTTTTAAATGCCACACTACTTTACGCTTTTTCATAAATTGCAATTTTATTTTAATTTACTAGCCCGAGGCGAGCCCGAGGCGAGCCCGCAGCGCTCTCGCCTCGCTTTGAACTCGCTCGCAAATCGTCACTGTGATAAGGCCCTTAGCCACGAGCCTATTAGGTTCTAGGCTTACCTAACTACATTATACCCAATGACTAAAACTACTTGGATACATAATTACTCCAACAATGCATTAATCAGACACCGCTATAGACTACACATAATAGATCGTAGATGCATCAACTCTATTACCGTAACTACAACGTAACCGTAACTTTGTTACGTTAAAAGCCTTTCAGGAGGTTGTGTACAACGTTACGGGTTAGTTATCTTTACGGCAATTGCCCTTTATGGAAGGAACAGAGGTTCAAGTGTTATTGGCAATCTAAATGGTTGAGGCGAATTGTTTTTTTATCTATCTATACATATAATAAATGTGTAGACATGGCGTGTCTGTAAATTGGAAATACTAAAAAAAAGGGGGGTTTAAATGGTAACCAACAGAATCCATTTCGATCATTCATGGAAATTTTACAAACTGGCCTTAGTAGTCTTAAATTAGATTGTTTAACGCGACGTCTTACGTAGGCGATTTAAAGCGACGCGAATTGCGAAGCGATGCGATGCGGTGACACGCGATGCGGTGCGCAGCGACGGCTTTGTCCTACGAGCTCGCGGACCGCGCGCCGCCGTCATTCACTAGCACTGTACGGCATCGCATCCAGTTCGCGTGAAAATATCAAGCCAACTGACAGCGTTCGCTTCGCGCCGCGCCGCACCGCACTCCACGTGCGTTTGGTCACGTAGGACACTTCAATAGGTATCGACTGTTTGTTTTGGCGTCGCGCCGCGCCGCTTCGCGTCGATTGTAGGGCGCTCACGTAGGATGACGCGTAAGATCAGAATCGAGAAATCGACCTTTGATGCACATTAAACTCGATTTAGCCACAAAATCGACAAATTCAACGAACTATTTAATTGATTAAAATAATATAAACCACTACGCTTTGGCTATGTTCCCAGAAGGAAAATCAAATATACCAATCTCCGCTAACGTTTCCTGTTAGGAAAGGTTTTCCGGCGTTTTAGAATAAGTGGGCCGATCCGTTATGGTGTAGATCTTACCGCTGATAGGATGGGATGGGATCGTGTGAACTTTAACTTACGACGCGTTTGTATAGTGGCTGTGCAATTGGCTGTCTGCGGCACGGATTGCGGTTTCGATTCCCGCACGGTTCAAATGTTTGTATAGTCTATAGATGGTTGGGTCTGGCGTTTGTGCATGTAAAGATTTTTATCAGTAAACGCACTCACGATACAGCAGAAAACATAGTGTGGTGAAAGGTTTAAAAAACGGCCAAATACGAGTGAGACTCGCGCACTTAGTGTTCCGTACTACCACACAATATTTTTGTGAAATAATTGTTTTTTATTATTTGTTATTTAACTATAGAGAATGCACTAAATCATTCCAAGTTTCAAGCTTGTATGTACTCGTATTATCGTTGTTAAGATATAGCAGCAAGCCTAAATGCGCAACGCGAGATAATTTTCTCGTCGCATTATCTTATACGGAGACGAGATAAGACACAGATTATCACGCATTAGACTGTCACGGTAAGAGATAAATAGGCTGGCAGGATCAAAAAACGTTTCAAAAATGTTTTGTTTTTTGGACGTTATTTGTATGGAGTCTCCTTTGGATTCACACTTTTTATTATTTTTAGTGTTTGCTATGATAGAGGACATAGTAACACATATTCTATGCAATACAGTCCTGTGACCGACAGATGGATGGACGGACGAACGGACAGCATGGGCTTAGTAATAGCACAGTCTACCTATATCTTACTCCTTACAGTCGGTCAACGTAGAACATTGTCGCAGAGCAATCGTGCGGGAGGTTGCGGGGTGAAGGAGCGGAGGTTATGTCCCGAGTAGCCATACTGCATACTTGGGACATAACCTCCGCCCCTACATAATTTTGACATTTCATAGGACCTGTCAAATGTATGGGCGTTGACCCACTGTATGTAGTAAGTAGGTACACTGTGATAATAGGGTCCTGAAGGCACCCTTTGGGTACGGATCCCTAGAAGAAAAAAAGCTGCTATGTAAATGAATTCTGAAATGCAAACTCCGTTATCATAAAATTACTTGCAGAAATACTTAGGTTACAAGCGCTTCCTATCTGACATTCAAGGTGATCGTTCAAGGGGTGTGGCTGTATTGAAGCAGTGACCTCGGCACGCATGACCTTCGACCGAGGGGTCGAAAACGGAACCATTTGGCGCCAAATCGATACTGTTTCCTTTTAAAGATAAAAAGGTTCTTAATGTGTTGTACTTTTGGACATACCAGCGGTTTTGTTGTGCTTCGAATTATAGGAGATATTTTTTGGTAGGAATTGTATTTTTTTAAACACACGTTTACAGCTACCCCTTTACTTATAAACGATGGTTAAAGGTTGTTTAACTAAAATGGCTCTTAAGTCTATTGTCATCTCTATTCATTGGCACACAAAATGATAAGGACAAGTATTATTTCATCAGTGTCTAAAAATGACAATCCTATCCCAACTAATATGATAATCTTAACTTCCTAACTATCACTACATAGTTTAAAACAAAGTTGCTTCCCGCTGTCTGTCCCTATGTACGCTTAAATCTTTAAAACTACGCAACGGATTTTGATGGGGGGTTTTTTAATAGATAGAGTGATTCAAGAGGAAGGTTTTAAGCTATAAAACGTACACGTGCGAAGTCGGGGCGGGTCGCTACTAGTATTATAAATGCGAAAGTAAGTTTGTTTGTTTGTTACCTTTTCACGCCTAAACCACTGAACCAATCATCCTGAAATTTTGCATATACGTTGTCAGTGTACAGAAACGGGCATAGGGTACCTTTCATCCCGAAAAAATGTACTGTTCCCGAGGAAAACAACAATAACGTAAATAGATGGCGCCACGTGTCTGTCGAATCATGATTGAATTATATTATTATACAGACTTTAGTAGTGTGTTAAGAGTGGATTGTCAAATTCTAAATTAACGCAATTGTATTTATGTAATAAAAAACAACAAGGAGGTTTTCAGTTATGGTGTATTACAACTATTAATGATTAGAATTAGTTTAACTTAAGTTTTATAAATATTAAATGTATTACAGTAGTCACTGGTCGAGTGGCGCCAAACCAAGAGGGCGAGCGCGGGCTAGATGCAGTGTTGCCAACATTATTATTTAAAGTTGCGTTCCATAATGCTACATCTTCCCCTTTTAGAAAAAATAATTTGAAATTAACAAATAAACCAAATAGATACACTCAACAGCATTTTCTTCCCCATATACATTTATAAAAACAAAATTATATACTATAGCGAAACACAGGATTACTTAACTTTTCTTCTTAATCTAGTGTAAAGAATAACAAGTTATCTAAAATTATGATGCATTTGTACATAGTTTATTATAATAACTCATTCAACCAACAGTAGGCCAGGCTTATTTTGTCACCTGGAATATTACCAAAATCATGCAGGTCGAACATGATAAGAGGTTCTTGTATAGTTTACATTATTCTTGTCTCTTACATTATAAGATCTAAATCCATTACTACTTACAATAAAACCCTCTAACCAAACATTTTTATTAACATCTTTCTTAAACCAAATTTTCTGGCCTATTTTAAACTCATTTTTATATCTTGTTGTTTTATTATAGTTTCTCACATTTCGATCTTTGACTTTGTTAAACTCTTGTACAATATTATCATTCAATTTTGGTTTTAAAAAATTACTGTTTACAATTAACTTAGTCTTTAAATTTCTACACATCATAAGTTCACTAGGAGAAAAATTTGTACCAGATACAGGTGAAGCTCTGTATTGTAGCAATGCTGTTCTATAATCAGTTTTGTCTTCATAACATTTTAATAATATTTTTTTAGCAATTTGTACGCCACGTTCGGCCATTCCATTTGACTGGGCGTATCTTGGACTGGAAAAATTAAACTTAAAGCCCCATTCTAAAGCAAACTGTTTACATTCCCTTGAATCAAATGGTACGTGATCAGAAACAATTTCGTTTGGTACACCAAAATTGCTGAAAATATTTAGTAAGCTATTTATTATGCATTTGGCACTCTTGTTCTGTATTAAAATTATATCTAACCATTTTGAAAAATAATCATAAATTACTAAATAACTTTTATTTCTGAAATCCATTATGTCAATGCCAATTTTAAAAAATGGTAGTTCTGGCACCTCATGTGATAACAGTGGCTCTTTAATATTATTGTTGTGATATGTTTGACAAGGAAAACATTTTCTAACAAAGTGTTCAATATGACTATCCATATGTGGCCAATAATACATTCTTCTAGCAAGTTGCTTCATTTTAGTCATGCCCAAATGACCTTCGTGCAATTTTTTTATCATTAACAGTCTTAGTGTCTTTGGAATTATTAATCTATCATTAAGGAAAATCAAATGATTATCCACTGAAAGCTCACCTCTAAATTTATAATAGTATTGTAGATTATCAGGAATAGACTTAACATTTTCTGGCCACCCATTCATTATATATTCAGACAATTTATTTAACTCCACATCTTTACAAGTCTCAGTTACTAGTTCTAGTTTCTGTTCATCAGTACACTGCAAGTAGTTAGCTAACCCCACACAATGAATCACCTCAAACATATATGAATCATCAATATTATTGTTTGTTTCAATGAAAGCCCTTGACAATAAGTCTGCAATGAACATTAATTTACCCTTCAAATATTTGAATTCAATATCATATCTTAATAACTTTAACTTCAACCTCTGTAATCTTGGTGATGGTACTTCGTGTATGTGCTTTTTTAACAAACTTTCAAGTGGCTTGTGATCGTTTAAAATTTGACATTTTTGTCCATAAATATAGTAATGAAATTTTCTGGTCGACCATACAACACTCAACAGTTCTTTTTCTATTTGTGAGAAATTTCTTTCCGCAGATGTTAAACTTCTAGAAGCAAAACTTACAGGCTTGCCTTCTTGCATTAAGCAACAGCCAAGTCCATTTTGAGAAGCATCACATTGAATGACTATGGGTAATTTAGAATCAAAATTTTGCAATACTGGTGCCCCACTAATAACTTTTTTAATATTATTAAATGCTTTTTCATGAACTTCAGTCCATAACCATTCAACATCCTTCTTTAGGAGCAACTGCAGAGATGATGCAAGATCAGCCATGTTGGGAATGAATTTTCTTAAATAATTCACCATTCCAAGGAAAATTTGAAGCTCTTTTTTATTGACAGGGCTTTTTATATTAACAATGGCCATAATCCTATCCGGATCTATTTTCATTCCCTGTTCAGAAAAGATGTGACCAAAATATTTTACTTCTTTTAACTTGTATTGAAATTTGTTTTTATTAAATCGAACATTGTGCTTTTGAGCACGTTCAAAAACCTTAGTTAATATTGCATCATGCTCTGCTTCAGTATTCCCACATATTAATAAATCGTCGCAATACACAATTACTCCTGGTATGTCACCAAAGGCAGCCTCACTATAAGCTTGAAATATTTCTGGAGCTATTGATAGCCCAAATGGCAATCTTAAAAATTTATAACATCCAAATGGACTGTTGAAAGTACATAAATCACTTGATTGCTCTGACAAACTGATATTATAGAATCCATCTGACAAATCCAAAACTGAGAAAACCTTTTTATTACAAAGTTTAGGTATAATTTCCTCTAATGTAGGTATTAAATGATGTTCTCGTATTAAAACTTTATTAAGATCCTTAGGATCCAAACATATTCGTAATGAACCATCTTTCTTTTCTATGATAACTAAATTACTAACAAAATTCTTAGGATGTTCGACCTTAGCTATGATCCGGCAATCCTGCAGAGACTTCAGTTTATCTGCAAGACGTGACTTCAGTGCATTAGGCACTCGCCGCGGGGGTCGGACCACTGGCTCCACTCCTGGTTGAATGCGCAGCTTCAACTGCTTTTTAAACTCACCAACACCCTGAAACAGTTTTGCATAAGCATTAACAATTTTATCTTTACTGTTATTAATTTTTTTAACTATATTTATATTATTATTTTTTAACAGCTTTAATCCAATTAAAGTATTTAAACCCAAGATTGGTCGAACCTTTTCCTTTATTATAATAAATTCAGTGATCAATGTGACATCATTAAAATTTATTTTTAAATTAGTTTTACCTATTGGTAAAATTTTACCACCCCCGAAAACCTCTAATATAATTTTTGTCTCAGACAATCTTAAATTGTTATCATCATTGACAATTTCCTTGAGATCTTTCAATGAAAGCACATTAATTTGTGCCCCAGTGTCACATTTAAAACAAACTCTTTTATTATTTAGTATTAGGTCTTCTGTCCATTCATTTTTATTTAAATCAATTGAATGACAGACTAGTCACAAATTATGTACATTATTATCACTACTGTTGATATTTTCAATGTTACAAACTTTTTTGCTGTTCTGACACCCTACACTAAAATGATTATAATTCTTGCAATTAGAACAAATTTTGCCAAATGCTGGACAATTCCTCGGACCATGTTTAGTATTACATTTTTTGCATAAGTACAAATTTTTACTGAATTTATTACTATTGAAGACATTATTTTTGTTGTTATTATTATAATACTTAACTTTATTATTTTGATGAGTGTGCTGCACTGTATCACAGGACTGCTGGACTGCAATTGGGCTTGGATTAAGCATTTTCACATGCTCCCTAGAGAGTTCAGATGATCTGCAGATTTCCAGCACTCTCTCAAGAGTCAAATCTTTAATTTCAAGAAGTTTCTGTTGTGTTCGCTGATCACGTACTCCAATTACAATTCGGTCTCTTAACATTCTGTCACTTTCCTTGAAGTTGCAATTTTCTGCTAATTTTCTTAGTGCAATGTAGAAAGAGTCAAACGATTCTTCTTCTTCTTGAGTTCGCTTGTTAAAATGATACGAGTTAATTACCTCATTTTGTTGTGGTTTGAAATAATTTTCGAATAATGTTAAAACTTCTTCCAACTTCGGCTTTTCCTCAACTTTTAAAACATTAAAATATAGTTCTTGTGCCTGTTGGCCAATACAATTTAGTAAAATTGCCGCTTTCCTTGTTTCAGTAACTTTTTCAAAACCGGCCGCCATTAAGAAAATTTTAAAAGATAATTTGAATTTCTGCCATTGCGGCCAGAGTCTGTCGATGTCTTCAAGGTTTAAGGCAGCGGGCATTTTATATTCCACCGTCCCCAGATCATTCGAAGTTTCTTCCATAATTCTGGTGGTGTTTTTAACTTTTATATTTTTAGAGTACTTTTAAGTCACTTCACCGGCTTCTTACAAAGGATTACGTAGTTCCAAATTTACGACTGCGCCATGTATTTATGTAATAAAAAACAACAAGGAGGTTTTCAGTTATGGTGTATTACAACTATTAATGATTAGAATTAGTTTAACTTAAGTTTTATAAATATTAAATGTATTACAGTAGTCACTGGTCGAGTGGCGCCAAACCATCGACATAAGGAAATCTATGGACTTGGCATACCTACAAAAAAAACGTGTATACCTAAACTTTGCTGAGAAAATAAAATGGCGGTTACTAGAGTAGGCCCTATCGATGTTTTTTAAAAATTACATCGATAAAACTTTATAACAATGTTTTTCTATTATCATGGTACCTACATAATTGTACATACCACTTTTAATTGTTGTAATTGTTTTCTTACTATGACCGTAGTTTCCGAAATTCAAATTTTCTTTCGTTTTTTGCAATTTGGAATACAGTATTTAATTATATGTTGATTAAAGTTAACTCGCGACCGTATGATCACTAGAATCAGTAATCGCATAACTGTCTAGACCGGACACACGGCAAATTGGTTTTGTCGTTATGTCCAGTCCAGCTCTTGATTTAGGTATATAATTACATTGCTGACCACATATGTTAGCGGTCAATAGTATGCTTGGCGTTGTGGCAACGGCGATATGTCTTGGTGGCAACGGCGATATGTCTTGGTGGCAACGTCGCGTATACCTATAAGGGCCTTTTCAGTGCCATGCGCGTTCGTGCCCACATGCGTGTGTTACCCGCACCCGTGGTGCCTGAATTTCACCTTTTCAAAGATGTATATAATGTGATGCGTGAAACACGAACGAAAAGGTAAACTGCGAGCGCCACGCATGCGGGTGACGCTCGCACGCGGGGTCGAACCCGCATGACAGCGAAAAGGCCCTTAGGGCCTATTCACAGTCATGCGTCATGACACGGTGGCGGCGCGGCGACGGATTCGTCGTCGCCCTGAGCTCTAAAACAGAGGAGACCTTTCTTGCTTGATTTGCTGCTGTCCACACGGTTTCTTTTTACTGTTACATAAGGTGGTTCCGTCAAGGGTCTGTATAAAACTTTATCCTGTGTAGTATATTATTATTTTTCATTAAAGATTATAATTGAATACCAATTAAATTTTTATCGCTTATCACATTTTTATCAACATGTTTACGACATACAAAGCTGCAATTTACAAAAATTTTATGAAAATATGATTTCACAGGCGGAACCACCATAATTAATATTTTTTATATTAATGTTTCCAACCCTTTTTTGTTTACAAACCTCTTCGAACATGCAGATGATTGTGGGTTTTAATAAAAAGTCAACAATCATTATATTAAAGTATTTAATATAAATATAAAATAAATCAAAGTTATTCATTTGTAAATAATATTATTTTGTTCAAGTAATTTCTGTATAAAATTCTTTCAGAATATTTCTTCGCATTATATTTGAATCTTAAATTCATGTATATTTCATATTAATAATATTACTAAAATGAGCAATTCTTTTTGTCTTTCTTCTAATATTCTCATTCTCTTTATTTTCTTTAACTGATTTTGACACTTGTCCTTTAATTTTTTTATCATTTCTGTGTGGACCTGAAATCAAATTAAATAAAATTAAGCTTTACAGATATTAAAAACAAGCAAGTGATATCTCCCACCCATTCTCAAATCAGTCTATGAGGTTTAGACATTGAGCACGAATTGGAGTTTTGTGGACAATTTTAAAAATAATATCCTCACAAACAATGCAGTTTTGACGTAAGAGGCAATTCTAAAGATTAAAAAAAATGGTACATGTGTTGTTTTTAGAGAACACATTGACCTAAAACAATGTTTTTGCATCTTAAATATAAGCTGCCTATCAGTCGATTGTCACGTAAAAATAACACTGTAACATAGAATTGAGGTTTCTGATGTGTGCTATGCTGTTACTAGTGTTTACATTTTTTGATAGCTGATGCAGTGCATATGCAGATTTACTTAATTGTTTACAAATTTCTGCTATATGGTTTCCAAGTCATTTTATTATTATAATCTTCATAAGTATCAATCACGAGTAATATGTATAGACATTTGTTTAATTACATTTTACAATGTGAAAATATTTTGTAAACAATAAATTATTATCTCGTTTATTCATTATCATTTATCCAATTTATAATATTAAATAGCGAATCATTAATATCATTTTCATAATTGTTTTTATTCTATCGTCTAATAAAAGAACCATTTATCTTTTATTTCTTTCAGAGAGATCATTTATGTATATAATATTACTTACCAGTAGGTTTCTTCAGGGTAAAGCATCGTCACGTAATGTTATTTTACCCAGTGTTCGGTTGAAACACGATTCTTCGAAATGAAGAGAACAAATAAAAATGTTTTTTGTTGTCGTCCTTAAATTTTCAACTCCGATGGATTCCAACCAAAGTTTTCTTTTACCTTTTCTAGTAGGCAGCCTTAAAAGTAAAACATAAAACTAAAAAGGAGCATAAAATAGCATTATCGATAAATAAAACAATGTCTAAATGCACTACTCTATCACTTGACAATTCAATAACAACAAAACATCAACAAAATGATTTTTTGAAGTACAAATCTTGAAAATAAAGTAAAAACGAAAATTATGAATGCTTTACTGTTGAAAGTCTTCAATAATAAAACCAGCATTATCTAAATCTAAACATTTTTCAGAATACGTACAGTGCAAAGTTATGTTTGGGTGTTTTCCGCTTCTTTTGATGCCACATCCGATTATATTGCAATTCGGCATCTTGCTATCGACGATTCCCACAATAAAACCAAGTTTAAGCGTAATAAAACTGCTATTTACTCCAAAAATCAACAAATTATAACCACAGCTCAAACGCATTTGACAGTTGACGTACCCTTAGATAATAACAAACAGCGAGAAAATAAAATGGCGACCGGCCGCACTTAGGTATTTTAATGTCGCCAGAAATGACGGGTTGCCATTACGGTAGCTGTCAAAATACTACTATCCTTTTTTACATATGCAAAGTTAAAAAAGTTAGAAAGAGATGGCAGTATTTTTTTGATATTGGCGTCGATTTTCCTCACATTTGCATAACTATTTTTTATATAGTAGAACGTTTCATGTCTATATTATTTATTATGTCTATGCGCCAAACCAAGAGGGCGAGCGCGGGCTAGATGCAGTGTTGCCAACATTATTATTTAAAGTTGCGTTCCATAATGCTACAAGCGAAGCTACGGGCAAAGGCTTTATACATAAAATTAAATTAATAGTTCGCTTTCGGTGCTAATAAATAATTGCTCAGTCGCAAATAATTATCATACCCAAAATATCGGTTAATGAGCAGCATTGATTTGTTCCAAATCTGGATAACTACATTAGTAATTAGCGTGAGTAATATCTGTGTAGAATAAAATAGTTAAAGCGATTAACATATCAGAACATCACGCAAGTATTTCCCGAAGGGGTGGGCAGAGGTGCTTAGAGCTCAAACACACCACGTTTTTTTCAGGCGCCGTCGACGCGCGTTTCGTTATCGCGCGTTGTCGGCGCTGCTAAACTTGAAATAGGCAGATTACTTGCGATTGTATCGCTGCAAACTCACGAGAAACGCGCTACAGACGAGCGTGAGCAACTCTCCTTGCAAAATAAAACGAGCTGTATGTATGTGTTTGCAGCTAAAGAGACGCGCTGTGCCAACGCGTCTGTATCGATGTAACTCCGCGCTACGAGCGCGTCGACAGCTCGCGAAAAAGTCGTCGTTTGCATACTACAATTTTATGAACGTGTGAATAGGTAAATTGGTTGCGATAACATCGCGTTTGCAGCGCGTTATAGTAGCGTGCGACGCGCGTCGACAGCGCCTGAAAAAAACATAGTGTGTAAGAGCCCTTAGTTATACAGAGTGTTGGAGTTGTTTGAATAACGTTAACACAAATTAGTTCCAATTATCTCCCTAGATGGCGTTGTTAAGGTACGCTGAATCGCGCTATGGTTACGTTACCGCTAGGAGTATAAGTAAGATAGAAATCGCCAACCAAGTAAGCAAAAAAAGGCCTCAAGTGTCGGGTTCTGTCCCCTTTGTTTGTCGTGTCTAGTTACTTGGTGGTCGTTATCGTACCTTTTTGGTTGTGGTTGTAAGTCGGGAAAAGTTCCTAATCCCAAAAAGTACGTCAATAGATTATACTTAGTTAGTAAGTTCTTTAGAGGTAATTAAATAAAGAATTACTTTATTTAGTTACATCTAAGATCAGCTCAAAAGTCCGAGCTATAAGTTAGATATTAAGTTTTAGTATTAAGAATAAAAAATATAAAAATACAAAAATAAATAATATAATAGTTAAAAGTAATATAGTGTTAGTCGATAAAGATAAAGTTAAAAGTCCTGGTTGTCTCGCACACAGAGTGTAAACGAATTCGTGTAATTCCTTCAAACCGCGTGATCTACTGGTGATACTGATTGATCCTGCATAGGTTTTTTTCAGAATCAACAAAAAAAAGTTTTCAAAAAATGAACCATGGTATTCTGTATCTGAGTAATTTTAGCGTCCCAAGTTAACTGACTACGTGGAGCGATATCGGGCTAGTCGTGCCCGTCAGCTATGTCGCCGTGTCTTCATTAATTTATGCATGGCATCGAAATTTTCTATCACATAAATATTTTATTTGGGAAAAAAAGATTATTTTTATTTTTAATCAATCTAAATCCCGTGCGGGGTTAATCTATACCATCAGTAGATCATGTGGTTTGAAGGAATTACACGAATTCGTTTGCACTCTGTATAGATAGCTAAACAATTGAATGAGCAACACAATACAAGCTTAGTTTTAGTATATACTAAACCTGAAACTAGTTTGTTCAGAATCACTAGGAGAATCGATTGATATATTTTTTACACCACTTTTTTTTCGTAAATTTCAATTTTGTTTCAGTAGTTTTCTCCCCATAACAGTTGACGGGAATAGACACCTTGAAGCCTGAGTCGGTCTTCTCGGTCAGTTTTCGTGTATTAGACAATCCCTGCATAGCACATCTCAGGCATTTCACACTTTTTAGGGAACTTAACGCGACATAAACTAAGGTGTAACTTGGAGATTTACTAAAAAAAAAACACATATTCAAGCAGTTCTGATGAAAATCTTGTTGGGGTGTCTCGGTTTTCGGATAAAGTAAAAATAAGGTTGTATATTACACAAATAACAATACACGTACAATTAAATCAAATATCCACTTCCGATGCTAGTAATTCCCGTACATAAAATGTCGTTAATCAGCAACATTGATTTGTTTCAAACATGAATAACTAACTACGTTTGTAATTAGCGTGAGTAATAATATTATATCTATGTAGAATAAAATAGATGAAGAGCCGATGCGGAAACGTGATTTATAGTGCAAACTATTCTTTTCAAAGGAGAATTTTAAAGTAAGAAGTATTACAAACAAGTCAAACCTTTTTAATGTTGGAACTATTATTTTGAAAGTTCATTAGGTATATCCATTACTAATGACACGCTCATAGCCTAACCGTTAATTTTTCATCAGAAATAAATTCTGTATATTTTGGCATTTTTCCAATTTAAATAAACCAACCTCACTACCTACCACACGAATAGGAAGTACCAACAACATACATTAAACCTTACAAATAAATGCTTTTAGTCTTATAAAGGTTCTAAAAGAGCGCGGTACCGAGGTCATTAATTTGTTTAACATCAAAAAGTCGTTCAACAATAGGTATAAAGTGAATGTCACCCAGGACCTAATTAATCTTCCTTACAAAGTTTTAAATAAGACTCAACGAACTATGGAAGTCATTTTCATAGTTCTGTAAAGGTGGCCTTGGTGACAGGCCGAGAAGAGAATTTTCGTACTAAGAGCCGTTACGCACTGCATCTGCACAAATACGTTCCGAAGTAGTCATTAGCCTAGATCCGACTTCCGTCATCCGATTTCTCTCCGTGATCCGTCAGTTTCCAATTCGGAAGAAATTTTGACGGACCGAAGTAGCCGTAGTACTGTTTGTATGAACGCTTTCGCATTACCTCGGATTCAAATCGGACGCCAAATGGATATGCCAAAGATGGTCCCTGAATTGTTTGAATTTGGATCAGATATCGGATAAGTGCGTAAGTGATATCCGAATTCGGTCCGAGTTTTTTAGACTAGATTCGTATTTTCACGTATTCGGTTCGGATGCAGTGCGCAAAGCAATATCCGAATTTGGTTAGAGTTTTTTTATATTCTTATTTTCACGCATCCGGATCGGATGCAGTGCGTAATCGCTGTAATGCTTTGTTTGCGAGTTTGTTGAGGTGCTACTTTTTTGAGTAGCTGTAACTCTGACACTAAAAAAGTAACATCACGCCTGTATTCTCTGAAGGGTTGCGTAGAAGTGCTGTAGTATACGGGGTGTTAACGAAATCGTGTAATTCCTTCAAACGGCGTGATCTACTGGTGACACAGATTAAGCCTAAATGGGAATTTTCGAAATCCAAACAAAAATAATATTAAAAAAAAATTTTTGGTTTTCAATTTCCGAGTCTTTTTATAGCCTTGAGTTATCTGACTGCAAAGAGCGATATCGCGTTAGTCGTTCCTGCCAACCGTGTCGCCGTACTTTCGTTCATTTATGCGTGGCATCGAAATGTTCACACAAATAAAATATATCTTTTTGCAAAAAAAAAAAGTTTTTTTTTTACGGAATCCTTATGGTTTAGATACGATCGATAACAAAGCCGCATGAAAAAAAAAGTTTTTTTTATTTATATTTTTAATCAAGCTAAATCCCGTGCGGGGCCTGTCTACATCAGTAGTAGATCATGCGGTTTTAAGGAATTACACGAATTCGTTAACACCCTGTATATAGTCCCATGTAATAGGAGGCGAGTCTATAGCCATCAACCGCGCACGAATCCAGACTCCGGGCTGCTACTGAGAAATTCCTCACGGATAACCCAATAACACATTGCCTGACCTGGGGATCGAAACCAGGATCTCACTCTCAGCAGTGGCGCTTGCAACCACTAAACCAACGAGGCAATCATATTATACATACAGATTATATAACATTTTTGAATATGCTTTCGAACTGAATAAAGTAAATTACCGCTAGCGGCCCGACTGACGAACTGGTTCGTCGGTGCCATTGTTTATCTATTGTGTCTATAATTACAGTACTTGAGACTTTAAAATAACAGAACCGTGTAGTCTCAAAATGGCACTTTCTTTAAACCGTCTACAGTCTAAAGAATAATCAAAATGTATACAATAAATATACAGTTCAACCAAGAAATAGTTACTCTGTAGCAATGAATCCGGGTCATCAACATAAACCTTAATATCTCGGAAACTAAGAATGATAGCTTATTCAAATAAAAAGTATTTTATAGACTATTTAAGAATTTTTATTTATTTATTTGGATCTCCACCACAGGCTACAGAATTACATATAAAGAAGAAAGAAAGAAAGAAAATACATTTATTTGGCACAGACTAAAAAGGCACACAATATAAAATAAAGCAGAAAAAAAAAAAACAAAAGAAATTAGCAGAAGAGTGTGCCTCACGGCTGCGCCAAAAAGGCCCAGTTCAGCAAAAATGCCAGACAACTGGTGCCTGACGCTGGTTTTCAACTGGACCTGAAGTGTGAGGTGACGGATGTAAGTCAGCTTTATAACGTGTGTATGCTTAATTAAATAAAATAAGATAAATATATAAATTGTACAGTTTAAAAATAATAATAACAACAAACAAGCACACATGTAGGTTGCGATTTTGATTTTGTTAACAATTTGCAACAAAAACAAACAACAAAAAAATTAAATAAAAAGAAAAAAAAAATACAAAAAAAGAGAAAATTAACATAATTATAGGTACATAACACAAATCTTTACACCTAAACATATAATAGCATAAAAAGCCTGGTAACCCAAACACCATTAAATCTAAATAATAATATTTATAATCTATGGTGCACGGGTTACCGACCGACGTATCATAAATAGCTCTTTATAAAATATAATTTAAACTTAAAAAAAAATACCGTGTAGTGTGTGTGTAGTAGTGTGCTGTGCCGAATACAATATAATATTATAATATAATTAGCTAGAATTGCATTTCATAATAAGAATCCTGACAGTCACATCATAACAAAAATTATGCAAGGAGGCGAGCGGCGGCCAATAATGCGTAAAGCTTTGGTTTCCTAGGATAGCGGTGCCGTCATATAGCGGCCGTAATATTACGGACGCAAAAAGACGGCCGTCTTTACGGTGACGACATGTGGAAAGTTCCACGGCCGTTTTAACACACCGTCAGTCATTTTTTTAAAACAAACGTCAAACGAAAAGCATCCAAGATAGAAAATGGACGACCTTGATTTAGCTTTAGTAATTTACTTGGAGGATGAACTATCATCAGAAGAGGAAAATAGTCGTATGGCGGAAGACGATTTATTCAAATCTCGTGGTACTGAAGGTGCATTTGAGATTTTAGTACGTCGTCGTTTACTGAGCAATGAAGAGAAATTCAGAGAATACTTTCGCCTTACACCACAGTTATTTGATTACGTACTTAACCACATAAGACATGATTTGAGTTACAAACCATACAATAGACACACAAAACCAATAATCCCAGAACAAAAACTGTGTATACTTCTTAGGTAAGTCAATAAAAGAACATTTTAATTGGTCCTGTATTTATTTAATATTATCAGTTTTGCGAAACTAAATATATTTGTCCTTGTTCATCTACTCTAATTAAACGAGTGCCTGGCTGTTCATCGACTGTAATCAGTGAAGTGTCTTGCGGAGAAGGAGCTACAATTAGTGAAGCACTAGTACTACTCGTAGTAGTTGTGGTAGACATTGGCGAAGGAACAATATCTGCATAATAATCACTATTGCTAGTATTGGGTCTTGGAGATAAGGCACAGACTTGAGGTGAATTGTTTGAAATTTGGCGTAATTCAGCATTACCAACTAATGATCCTATTTGCAACCTTAATTGTACTTGCTCGTAAGGTGGCAGCTTCTTTACTATTTTTGCCATTGAACCAAAAAAGAGATCATTTTCATCTAAACCACTTTGAGTAGAATTCCGATCAGCAATTTTCTTAAGTAGGTTTAGACGTTCTTGACTGTGTGCATTATGTTTCCGTTTCTTATCGCTGCTCTTAGCTTTATTTTCTTTTTTGTGATTATCTTCTGTTTCCTGAGTGTTTGATTGTGTTTCTTCGTTGTTGTGAGTATTTTCCATTATCATAGCCCCGTCTTCCGAGGTTTGTATTCTTTCGCTGATATCATGAGTGTTTTCCATTATCACACTATTATCTCCTGAGTTTTCATCTACAACATTCGTAATACTGCTTCTTTGGGATGAAGGAAGGCTGTCCAAGAATGACAGGAGATCAGATCTTTTCTTTGCTGCTTCTCCGCTTGAACCAGTACCTGGTTTTCCTCTACGTCGAATATAATAGTCTCGTATGTAACACCATCTCTTGGAGCAATCGGAATCTGTAAAAAGTTTATTTAATTTGTAACTATAGCAAAGAATATATAGAGTCATACCCTCAAACAATCTTTCAGTAATATATTATGTAATAGGTAACAAATCCATACTAAGATTAATTACATTCATTATTTATTTCAGGCACTTGGCCACAGGAGAGTCTTATCGCTCGCTTGCCTTTCAGTATCGAGTAAGCCATAGCTGGATAAGCGCTATAATAAAAGAAGTTAGTACTACCATAGTCAAAACCATGCTCCAATTAGTTATACCATTGCCAAAAGATCATCAACTCAAAAGAATCAGTGACCAGTATTTATTAAAGTGGAATTTTCCAAACTGCGTGGGAGCAATTGATGGAAAACACATAAGAATGAAGGCTCCCATCAATAGTGGATCATTATATTACAACTACAAGGAGTATTATTCAATGGTATTGCTAGCAGTCGTCGATGCGGATTGTAAATTTATTGCCATTGATGTTGGTTCTTATGGAAGAGAAGGAGATGCTGGTATTTACTTAAAAAGTAAAATAGGGCAAAATATAAGAAATCAAACATTCAATATACCAGAATCTAAGGCCCTACCTGGAACAAATGATGTGATACCACATGTTTTAGTGGGAGATGAAGCTTTTGCTCTCCACGAAAACTTGATGAAACCCTATCCAAGACAGCAATCAATCCATGATTTATCAAAAGCCGTATATAATTACCGATTATCACGAGCTCGAAGAACTACAGAAAATACATTTGGAATTTTATGTGGTTACTTCAGATTATTTTTCGTACCTATTGCTACTGCCCCAGCTGTGACAGACAAACTAGTAGTGAGCGCTTGTATTTTATATAACATATTACGGGAAGCAAAAGTACTGGCACCTGGTCAAAAACATGTTGATGACCCTCTTTCATTACCTACTGAAAATTTAATACCTCTGGCAAATCGCAATGTTCGAGCCCAAACGAATCCTATTCAAATACGAGAAACATTGAAAAATTACTTCAATGGACCAGGGGCTATTGAGTGGCAACATAATTATGCGACACAACATTAGGCTGTTCTTATATAAGATAAATGTAGCTAATTAAGTACTGTAATGTGAAATGAAAATAGATAATTATAAACTTTTTTTTAAATTGTATATACTTACTAACCTGTTTTTTTTAATATTTCTCCAATTTCACGCCACAAATTCTGTTTCAATTGACTTTTTCTGTATTCTTTACTTTTTATATTATAAATAGCTTCATGGTTACGTACGAAATCTATTAAAATTTCGTCGTCCTCGCTGCTCCAAGAGTTGGAACTCATTTTATAAGTTGTTCCGGTAAAAAAAAACACAAGTACGTATTAAAAAAAGCTTCACCGCTATCAATAAAACGTTCACGAAACCATCTGACACCGACAAGACGGCCGTCATGCAAATGGCGGCACCGCTTTTTGACGTTACGGTGTCAGTTACCGCTCTCTAGGAAACCGCGCCATTTTGTTTACATAGACAACGTTCTAGTGACGTCTTTCACCGCTGCATTACGGCCGCTTTAAGACGGCACCGCTATCCTAGGAAACCAAAGCTTAAGCAAGAGCATCATACATAACGGTAAACGACACCGACGCCCGCGACCGTCACGTGATAAGTCCCGTTTGAAAACACAATACAATTACAAATCATCAGGTGCGTACCAACCGAAAAGTGTGATAAAATAAATTATTTTACATATTTGTATTATGAAATTAGCGTCGCCGCTTTCAGAACAAGTTATATTGTTTCAGTGGATCAAACTATCCGGAACAGAGAATACACAGATATTTTGCAATTATTAAACAATTAAAATAATTAAAGTGCCTAGACGAAGAAGAACCAACGTACCGAACTAGGGATGAGACGTATTTACGCTACCACGTTTTAAAACCAGGGCTTCACTTCGAAGAAGGGCGCCCTGGTGCGGACGGGAAATACTTGCAAGTATGAAAGTATTTGCTAGTCAGACGCGGCAGAGGTGAAACACACCAGAGTTGAAAACACTTGCATAGGAAATCGATCCATGTCACCCTATAAATAAGGAGCAAAATCGTATTTCCGAAAAAAATACTTAGAACTTCCAAGTATTTTTTTCGCAAATAGGATTATGCTCCTTATGACCATGAAAATACGGATCAATTTCGTATGCAAGTATTTTCAACTCAGCGGCGGCGGGGCGCACGCTTGCGCTGCCACGAGCCCCGCGCCCTTGGTTTCCACAGTTGGAAATACTTGCATAGGAAATCGATCCATGTTGTCATATAAATAAGGAGCAGAATCGTATTTGCGAAAAAAATACTTTCAAGTATAAAGTATTTTCAGCCCCGCCGCCGCCGAGCTGGAAATACTTGCATAGGAAATCGATCCATGTTGTCATTTAAATAAAGAGCACAATCGTATTTGCGAAAAAAATACTTTCAAGTACAAAGTATTTTTAGCCCCGCCGCCGCCGAGTTGGAAATACTTGCATAGGAAATCGGTCCATGTTGTCATATAAATAAGGAGCACAATCGTATTTGCGAAAAAAATACTTTCAAGTATAAAGTATTTTTAGCCCCGCCGCCGCCGAGCTGGAAATACTTGCATAGGAAATCGATCCATGTTGTCATTTAAATAAAGAGCACAATCGTATTTGCGACAAAAATACTTTCAAGTACAAAGTATTTTTAGCCCCGCCGCCGCCGAGTTGGAAATACTTGCATAGGAAATCGGTCCATGTTGTCATATAAATAAGGAGCACAATCGTATTTGCGAAAAAAATACTTTCAAGTATAAAGTATTTTCAGCCCCGCCGCCGCCGAGCTGGAAATACTTGCATAGGAAATCGGTCCATGTTGTCATATAAATAAGGAGCACAATCGTATTTGCGAAAAAAATACTTTCAAGTATAAAGTATTTTCAGCCCCGCCGCCGCCGAGCTGGAAATACTTGCATAGGAAATCGGTCCATGTTGTCATATAAATAAGGAGCACAATCGTATTTGCCAAAAAAATACTTGTAAGTTTAAAGTATTTTTGCACAGCTGCCGCCGAGTTGGAAATACTTGCATGGGAAATCGATCCATATATTCATAAGAATAAGGCGCATAATCGTATTTGCGAAAAAAAATACTTGCAAGATAAAAGTATTTTCTTTCCCACAAATACGATTTTGCTCGTTAGGATGACTCTGGAAGCCAAGGGCGCAAGGCTCGCGCTCGCGGTTGCGAGTTCGGGGCTCGATGGCTGTGCCCGAACTATTCCGAAGGTGCCCGAGTAAAATAAGGAACATAATTGCGTAAACATTTTCGGCTCCATTTTTTTAGACTAGTTCGCGCCTTTCTTCCTTACTGCTATACGAATAAGACACATTATAGCGAGTACGAAAGTATTTTAAGTAATTATAGTAATTGTTATGTTTACATTCAAATAAATTTTTTGTTTTGGTTTTTCTGTCAGTACGTTGTTGTTGTGATGCGAACTTGTTACGTCACCAACTGACCGTCACCGTTAATTCGCGAATTTATTGAATTTAGTGTAAATTTTTGTACTAGTAACAATAAGTGTGTAATTAACATTTAAAACTGAACATTTTTGTGTGGATTCTGTGTTTATTAGTTAGGAGTTGTAAATATAAGAAGTGGTTTCGAGGGATTATAGGATAGACGATTTTTGAACTATAAATAATAGATTGTAAATAAGACTGTGATTTTTGTATATGTAGGTAATAGTTAGGTATTAGTTATAAATAATAATAAAGAAATCTATAAATATGGCTCCTAAGAAAAGTGTGATTAAAAAGTAGGAAGGAAAGATTTAATTTCATCTAAAAAAACCTGTACAATATTGCAGCACGGTACGACTAGATCTAATACTGCCAAATACTTTCAAGTATTTTGAACCCTGGTTTTCGACCCTGGTATTTTTACACACTCGTACTTGGAAGCCCTGGTATTGAATTTTCCAAGTATATCCCATCCCTATACCGAACATAGACATTTTGGGAATTCTGCTCAAACTAGCCGTAAGGCCATGACCCCTGAGGTAATCCTTCTCTTTTGTAAACAACTTACATTCCATTTGCAAGTATGTACCATCATACCCAGTATGTGTAGCATCCTTTTTTTCCATTTCTCAGGTCTTAGAAATGTTTGAGCTTACACAATGCCACCGAGGTTGTCTTATAGTAGACACAGGCCATGGCAGAAAGTGGGCAGATTGTGTGGGCCAGCCATATCTCACTGTTGGTGACCCAGACCATTGCCAGAAGGCTGTAACCCTTGAGGTTAGAAATACTCTTTTATGAATTCAGATTATTTTAGTTTATATATTATTGAAATTTACATATGATTGAAATCATTTTTTAAATGAAATGATTGTATTACGGTAATTGTAAATACTTAAATGTATGAAATTAAATGATAATATTGTATAATAATTTAGTAATAATAAAAATGTTATAATAATAATTTAATAATGACAATTTATTAATAATAATTTAATAGCTAATAATAATTTAATAGGTAATAATAATTTAATAGGTAATAATAATTTAATTACGCAAAAAAAAAAAAAAAACATTTGTTACTTTTGTGGGTAGGTACCCTTATACTAACACATACATCATATAATTGAGACATTAAGTGTGACCATGTCTAGCTCACGTTGCGCTTCTATGAGGTACTGCCGTAAGCGTCGTCTAAAAGTGTATATCTTGTTTATTTCTCTAATCGGTGGTGGCAGGTTATTCCATACTTTGGAAGCCGCATAACGAAAACTGCCTCTAAAAGCGGCTGTACCATGAGACTGAGTCGACAGTTGCTGTGAGCATTGCCTTCTCCCGCATTCTCGTCTACTCGTAACCCAGCCTAGCTTATTGTATAGATAGTCCGGTTTCTGGTATTTTACCACACCAAACAGAAGGCAAGCCAAGTGTAGTTTGCGCCTGGACTTCATTTTTAATGTAAAATGCTTGTTTAGGAAAGGTGTTACATGGCTTCTGCGAGGAATATTATAACAAAACCGAGCACAGGCGTTTTGTACCCTTTGGATGAGGCGGTCTGTACGAGCTAGCAGACGCGGGCCGTAAACCGTGTCAGCGTAGTTCAGCCTGGACAGAACCAGGGTTTCCACTAGCTGTTCCCGTAGTCTTTCGGATAAATAAGGCCTCATACTGTATAACACCTTCAGGCGATAAAAACTGTTTCTAACCGCGTCTGCTACGTGCTTCTCAAAACGAAGGTCTTTGTCCATAATAACACCTAGATTCTGTATTAATGTAATAAAAAACAACAAGGAGGTTTTCAGTTATGGTGTATTACAACTATTAATGATTAGAATTAGTTTAACTTAAGTTTTATAAATATTAAATGTATTACAATAAATTATTACAAGTAGTCACTGGTCGAGTGGCGCCAAAACAAGAGGGCGAGCGCGGGCTAGATGCAGTGTTGCCAACATTATTATTTAAAGTTGCGTTCCATAATGCTACATCTTCCCCTTTTAGAAAAAATAATTTGAAATTAACAAATAAACCAAATAGATACACTCAACAGCATTTTCTTCCCCATATACATTTATAAAAACAAAATTATATACTATAGCGAAACACAGGATTACTTAACTTTTCTTCTTAATCTAGTGTAAAGAATAACAAGTTATCTAAAATTATGATGCATTTGTACATAGTTTATTATAATAACTCATTCAACCAACAGTAGGCCAGGCTTATTTTGTCACCTGGAATATTACCAAAATCATGCAGGTCGAACATGATAAGAGGTTCTTGTATAGTTTACATTATTCTTGTCTCTTACATTATAAGATCTAAATCCATTACTACTTACAATAAAACCCTCTAACCAAACATTTTTATTAACATCTTTCTTAAACCAAATTTTCTGGCCTATTTTAAACTCATTTTTATATCTTGTTGTTCTATTATAGTTTCTCACATTTCGATCTTTGACTTTGTTAAACTCTTGTACAATATTATCATTCAATTTTGGTTTTAAAAAATTACTGTTTACAATTAACTTAGTCTTTAAATTTCTACACATCATAAGTTCACTAGGAGAAAAATTTGTACCAGATACAGGTGAAGCTCTGTATTGTAGCAATGCTGTTCTATAATCAGTTTTGTCTTCATAACATTTTAATAATATTTTTTTAGCAATTTGTACGCCACGTTCGGCCATTCCATTTGACTGAGCGTATCTTGGACTGGAAAAATTAAACTTAAAGCCCCATTCTAAAGCAAACTGTTTACATTCCCTTGAATCAAATGGTACGTGATCAGAAACAATTTCGTTTGGTACACCAAAATTGCTGAAAATATTTAGTAAGCTATTTATTATGCATTTGGCACTCTTGTTCTGTATTAAAATTATATCTAACCATTTTGAAAAATAATCATAAATTACTAAATAACTTTTATTTCTGAAATCCATTATGTCAATGCCAATTTTAAAAAATGGTAGTTCTGGCACCTCATGTGATAACAGTGGCTCTTTAACATTATTGTTGTGATATGTTTGACAAGGAAAACATTTTCTAACAAAGTGTTCAATATGACTATCCATATGTGGCCAATAATACATTCTTCTAGCAAGTTGCTTCATTTTAGTCATGCCCAAATGACCTTCGTGCAATTTTTTTATCATTAACAGTCTTAGTGTCTTTGGAATTATTAATCTATCATTAAGGAAAATCAAATGATTATCCACTGAAAGCTCACCTCTAAATTTATAATAGTATTGTAGATTATCAGGAATAGACTTAACATTTTCTGGCCACCCATTCATTATATATTCAGACAATTTATTTAACTCCACATCTTTACAAGTCTCAGTTACTAGTTCTAGTTTCTGTTCATCAGTACACTGCAAGTAGTTAGCTAACCCCACACAATGAATCACCTCAAACATATATGAATCATCAATATTATTGTTTGTTTCAATGAAAGCCCTTGACAATAAGTCTGCAATGAACATTAATTTACCCTTCAAATATTTGAATTCAATATCATATCTTAATAACTTTAACTTCAACCTCTGTAATCTTGGTGATGGTACTTCGTGTATGTGCTTTTTTAACAAACTTTCAAGTGGCTTGTGATCGTTTAAAATTTGACATTTTTGTCCATAAATATAGTAATGAAATTTTCTGGTCGACCATACAACACTCAACAGTTCTTTTTCTATTTGTGAGAAATTTCTTTCCGCAGATGTTAAACTTCTAGAAGCAAAACTTACAGGCTTGCCTTCTTGCATTAAGCAACAGCCAAGTCCATTTTGAGAAGCATCACATTGAATGACTATGGGTAATTTAGAATCAAAATTTTGCAATACTGGTGCCCCACTAATAACTTTTTTAATATTATTAAATGCTTTTTCATGAACTTCAGTCCATAACCATTCAACATCCTTCTTTAGGAGCAACTGCAGAGATGATGCAAGATCAGCCATGTTGGGAATGAATTTTCTTAAATAATTCACCATTCCAAGGAAAATTTGAAGCTCTTTTTTATTGACAGGGCTTTTTATATTAACAATGGCCATAATCCTATCCGGATCTATTTTCATTCCCTGTTCAGAAAAGATGTGACCAAAATATTTTACTTCTTTTAACTTGTATTGAAATTTGTTTTTATTAAATCGAACATTGTGCTTTTGAGCACGTTCAAAAACCTTAGTTAATATTGCATCATGCTCTGCTTCAGTATTCCCACATATTAATAAATCGTCGCAATACACAATTACTCCTGGTATGTCACCAAAGGCAGCCTCACTATAAGCTTGAAATATTTCTGGAGCTATTGATAGCCCAAATGGCAATCTTAAAAATTTATAACATCCAAATGGACTGTTGAAAGTACATAAATCACTTGATTGCTCTGACAAACTGATATTATAGAATCCATCTGACAAATCCAAAACTGAGAAAACCTTTTTATTACAAAGTTTAGGTATAATTTCCTCTAATGTAGGTATTAAATGATGTTCTCGTATTAAAACTTTATTAAGATCCTTAGGATCCAAACATATTCGTAATGAACCATCTTTCTTTTCTATGATAACTAAATTACTAACAAAATTCTTAGGATGTTCGACCTTAGCTATGATCCGGCAATCCTCCAGAGACTTCAGTTTATCTGCAAGACGTGACTTCAGTGCATTAGGCACTCGCCGCGGGGGTCGGACCACTGGCTCCACTCCTGGTTGAATGCGCAGCTTCAACTGCTTTTTAAACTCACCAACACCCTGAAACAGTTTGGCATAAGCATTAACAATTTTATCTTTACTGTTATTAATTTTTTAACTATATTTATATTATTATTTATTAACAGCTTTAATCCAATTAAAGTATTTAAACCCAAGATTGGTCGAACCTTTTCCTTTATTATAATAAATTCAGTGATCAATGTGACATCATTAAAATTTATTTTTAAATTAGTTTTACCTATTGGTAAAATTTTACCACCCCCGAAAACCTCTAATATAATTTTTGTCTCAGACAATCTTAAATTGTTATCATCATTGACAATTTCCTTGAGATCTTTCAATGAAAGCACATTAATTTGTGCCCTTGTGTCACATTTAAAACAAACTCTTTTATTATTTAGTATTAGGTCTTCTGTCCATTCATTTTTATTTAAATCAATTGAATGACAGACTAGTCACAAATTATGTACATTATTATCACTACTGTTGATATTTTCAATGTTACAAACTTTTTTGCTGTTCTGACACCCTACACTAAAATGATTATAATTCTTGCAATTAGAACAAATTTTGCCAAATGCTGGACAATTCCTCGGACCATGTTTAGTATTACATTTTTTACATAAGTACAAATTTTTACTGAATTTATTACTATTGAAGACATTATTTTTGTTGTTATTATTATAATACTTAACTTTATTATTTTGATGAGTGTGCTGCACTGTATCACAGGACTGCTGGACTGCAATTGAGCTTGGATTAAGCATTTTCACATGCTCCCTAGAGAGTTCAGATGATCTGCAGATTTCCAGCACTCTCTCAAGAGTCAAATCTTTAATTTCAAGAAGTTTCTGTTGTGTTCGCTGATCACGTACTCCAATTACAATTCGGTCTCTTAACATTCTGTCACTTTCCTTGAAGTTGCAATTTTCTGCTAATTTTCTTAGTGCAATGTAGAAAGAGTCAAACGATTCTTCTTCTTCTTGAGTTCGCTTGTTAAAATGATACGAGTTAATTACCTCATTTTGTTGTGGTTTGAAATAATTATCGAACAATGTTAAAACTTCTTCCAACTTCGGCTTTTCCTCAACTTTTAAAACATTAAAATATAGTTCTTGTGCCTGTTGGCCAATACAATTTAGTAAAATTGCCGCTTTCCTTGTTTCAGTAACTTTTTCAAAACCGGCCGCCATTAAGAAAATTTTAAAAGATAATTTGAATTTCTGCCATTGCGGCCAGAGTCTGTCGATGTCTTCAAGGTTTAAGGCAGCGGGCATTTTATATTCCACCGTCCCCAGATCATTCGAAGTTTCTTCCATAATTCTGGTGGTGTTTTTAACTTTTATATTTTTAGAGTACTTTTAAGTCACTTCACCGGCTTCTTACAAAGGATTACGTAGTTCCAAATTTACGACTGCGCCATGTATTAATGTAATAAAAAACAACAAGGAGGTTTTCAGTTATGGTGTATTACAACTATTAATGATTAGAATTAGTTTAACTTAAGTTTTATAAATATTAAATGTATTACAATAAATTATTACAAGTAGTCACTGGTCGAGTGGCGCCAAAACAAGAGGGCGAGCGCGGGCTAGATGCAGTGTTGCCAACATTATTATTTAAAGTTGCGTTCCATAATGCTACAGATTCCGCGCTTCATTCACTCGCTCAATTGTCTCGCCCTTAAGTCTCAAATCAAAAGTCACAGGTAGTCGTGCCAACTGCTGTCTTGTGCCAAATACCATATATTTAGTTTTTGTTGGATTCAACGACAGGCAGTTCTCCTCAGACCAGGCAGCGATTCGTTGAAGATCATCGTTAAGATCCTTAACGGCGCTATCGTACTCGTCTGGTCTAAAGGATATATAAAGTTGCACATCGTCAGCGTATATATGGTACTTGCATCTCTGGAGGCATTTTATAATATCCGCACAGTACAAAATAAAGAGAATTGGGCCCAATATAGAGCCCTGCGGGACTCCTCTCTCTACGGAAATAGGTGTCGATTTAAGGGTAGTGCCGTCACCTAAACGCAACTCAACAAGTTGCTCCCTATTACTTAAATAGCTGCGGAACCATTGTGTGGCGCTGGCATCGAAACCATAATAATTTAACTTCGATAGCAATAGCTGGATATTTATTGCGTCGAATGCCCGGGAAAAATCCAGTAAAACCAGTAATGTCCCAGTCATCCCCCTATCTTGGGCAGATAAAATATTATCAGTAACATCCAGTAAAGCAGTAGATGTACTGCGCTGTTTTCTGAAACCTGATTGTAAATCAGGTAAAACGTTATTTTGTTCCAAAAAAAGGGTTAATTGGCGGCTAACTACTTTTTCTAATATTTTGGATAGGCATGGTAATATACTTATAGGGCGCAGGTCCTTTAAAGTAGATGGATTCTGGTTTTTTGGCAAGGGTCTGACAGAGGCAATTTTCCAGAGTTCGGGGAAAGTAGAAGTCACTATGGAGTGGTTTATTATGTGCGTTACAACATTTAACGTGTTTGGCAGGGTCATGTTAATCATATCCAGGGTAATGTTGTCGCAACCTTCAGCGTTACTTTTAAGGTTGAAGATAACGCGAGAGATGTCATTCTCATCCACTGGGGTGATTGTGAACATTTCTTCACCGTGTCTATGATTTTCGTAATAATCTATAAGTGATGTGCTTGCCACGGGGTTGCCGGGGACAATTAGGAAGTTATTATTAATTAGGTCAGGATCCATAAAATGCGACGGTAGGTCTTGTCTGGGTTTAAAGGGCGATAAATTAGATTTTAGATTTTTCCATAATAATTTTGGGTTTTTTATTTTATTATTAATGTTATGCTTAAAATACGCTACTTTTTCACTGTACAACGAACTAATTACTAAGTGTTTTAGCTCCTTGTAATATTTTTTTTTTGAATCGGCTTTTGTTTCCCTATAACTACTAAGTGCGTCGTCACGTAAACGCATCATAGCTTTGATTGTGTCTGTAATCCACGGAAACGACTTTTCCTTTACAGTACACATCTTAATCGGTGCGTGAACATCAAACAGGGAAATTATATGGGTGTTAAAGACATGCACCATATCATTAACATTGCCAAGCGACGAAACAAGTCCATGATTAAAAAACGATAAGTGCAGATTTAAGTTTTCCGTGCACACATTTTTGAGAGGCCGAAATTTTACCAAGTATGGTTTAAATTTGTCCCGTTTAATGTGAAAAACCCCAACCACCATTGAATGGCCGTTGATTGAGCCGAAAGGTTCTACCGCTATATTTCTTGCTCTCAGGTCAGTACATAAAAGATCGATGAGAGTTTCACTGGATGCTGTAAAGTGGGTAGGAGTTGTGACCAACTGTGAAAGACTGAGGCAATTCAAAAACTCATTAATATTTTTAGTTTTAATCCCGTTCGTGTCTAGCAAGTTAACATTGAAATCGCCAAGTAATATGTAGTGATCGCAATTTCCCAATGAACTAATAGAATCCGTTATGGCATCCAGGAACAGGACAAGGTCATGCCATGGCGGTCGGTAGGCTGTACCTATGGCAATCTTTTTGCCATTCAATGAGATCGTTAACCACATTTGTTCGACCGATTCGAACCTTGGATCGATCGCACCAGTCCATGTACGTGCGCTCAAGCCCCGTCGCAGATAAAAGCCGACGCCCCCACCACGACCCGAGCGCACACTTGCCGGCCGCGGCGTGTGGCGCAGACGGTAGCCGGGCACGACCGGAGCGCGTCCGTCCTCGCCCGGGCGCAACCAAGTCTCGTTAATGGCCATAACATCGAAACAATGTCTGTCGAGTGCACCTACCAAGTTATCATGACCTGTACCCAGTGAACCAGCATTAAGAAAACCAACTTTAAGAAACTTTTCTCCTTTAGTCATCATTACAATAATATAAAGTAAATTCCGCGATCCGGCAATAACAATACTATCAGAGCACATTCAGTAGGTTCATTTCTATTTTCATATAATAATATTTTTAGTTTTAGTCCAATTGTAAATATGCAAATAATGAAGCCGTGGTATGTAAATAAAAGTTTTGTAAATAATAGTTTTGTAAATAATAGTTTTGTAGATAATAGTTTAGTAAAAAATAAGATTGTAAAAGTAAATAGTAGTTTTGTAAATAATAAGATTGTAAAATTAAATAGTAGTTTCGTAATAAGTAGGTGTAGATAAATATGTGTGGCGTTATAAAACTGGTTTACGTATAGTTGAATGAGGTGCGCCGCGAGACACACACGTAAAATGGCAATACAAGAAAAACAGACTATAACTAGACAAATAATGGGTACAACAAAACAAAGAAAAACAGACGGAAAAGTAAATTTAAGGTGCGCTATTGCCGCCATTACCCGGTGCCGGTCCGAAGGTGCGCCGTAAGTCAGCCTCACAACGGATGTGGCAAGCAGTGTCTCCAGGCTTGTACCGGGCGAGGATACGGCCTCGTTTTGCCCATACAAATTGCCAACCGAGGCGACTGCCGGCTTCACGAGCGCTCCGAAACAACTCTCGGTTCACCTTAGTAAGGCGCTCGTTTACATAGAAGCGCGTCGCAGGGCCCGGCAGATCCAGGTCCGCAGTGGTCATGCCGCGTCTCACCCGCGCACCCTCCAGCAGCTCGTCACGCAGGTCGCGGCGTGCAAGGCGCACGACGAGGAAGCGGGGGCGGGTCTCCACCGGCGCCGTCGCCTGCGTCGCGTTAATACGCCTGCCTCCGACACGCTCGGCGCTGACTATGTCGCGCGCTTTGATTTTGACGCCAATCATAGACGCAACCAGCATCGCCGTGTGGGCTGGATTTTCACCACTGGTCTCCGGTATGTTGGCAATTTGTACGTCATTTGCGAGCAGCTCCTGATCTCGGTCGTTAATATCGCTCCTTAGTTGCGATATTAAATCATTGACATCCGACGATACCTTGGGCTGAGTGTGTTTATTTTCTAACACAGCCACTCTCTCCTCCAGATTACTTAACCTATCATTAGTTGCCTTGATAGAGGATCTTAGCTCGGACACATCATCACGCAGCAACTGGAATTCATTCCGCACAATCTTCAAAAAATCCTCTTTAAAACTGCTTAGCTCTGCCCTGAGGATGTCTAGGTTGAGCTCCTGCGTGGCGTCTAGAGCTGTGCTGTTTATGGGGCTGGTGTCCATCAAGTTGACGAGGCTTTCCTCGTGTGCAGCTGGCGCTGGTGTACGCGCCCTTACCGGCGTTTCAGCCTGGTTGTCCCTCACCAGGTTTTTTTTACATTCCGGACAGTGCCAAGGGGTCGTTAAAGGGCCGGAATTCTGTAAACTCACGCACGCTCGATGGTAACAAGACCTACATTTATTGCAGGTGGCGGCCTCTGCCGCCGACAAGAACTTGCCACAGCCTCCGCACTTAGCCATGGTGAACTTGTTGATGTAGTAGTCAAATCAATCAATCCAAGTAGTACACTGATAAAGCAACAGATGGCGCTCTTTAGAGAAAAACGTTTATGGTGATTCTCACGGTGTTTATGGTACGGATAGACACCATAAGCTGGGCACAGTATCGGTATAAGGGTGCGCACACACTAGATTTTGGTCACAGTTTGTTTCCCGTTCACGATTAAAAACACTTTATTTTCCTTCGGGTGTCAGGTACTTAAATATTTTTGGAGATCGATATGAACGTTTTTAGAGTTTATTATATTTAACACAGCACACAATCACTGGAAAATATTGTTACTTGTAAGTTGCACTTAAACATGTATTTACACAGTAAACTTTTGCAAAACAAACGTTGTATTTTTATTTATTTCGAGAGAAGTACACAGAGAGCTTATGACTGATTGACATCCGTGACGTCACAGAAGTACACAGAGAGCATAAAATAGCAATTACAGGACAATGACGAGTGTGCTCCTCCAATTACAGGAGACCACATCATTCACTTATAGTCTAGGTACAATAAAGTTTGACAAGGAATATTAAATTTGAAAAAATATTAAAATAAACAAAAACACTCTCAACAAAAATCTTCCCAAGCAAAACAGAAGATACAATTAATAATAAAAAACACGGATAAAATTAAAATTAATAATGATTACAAAATATTGATTAAGAGACCGAATTAACAAAGTATGTTGGCAACATGAGTTTTAGGTCTTTTTTATATTTGGATATTTTGCAAGTAATATCCAAATTATTGCGTTTAGATAGTTCGTTGTATTATTGTTGACAGTTGTTATGAATTTTATTTGAGTAGTATTAAATAGTCTATAAAATACTTTTTATTTGAATAAGCCATCATTCTTAGTTTTGCTCCCGAGTTTGGATTCTAATTTAAACTTAATAATAATATGGAATTGTGTAATTTTCTGAACATTAATTCTACTTACATGACATGTACTAAGTTTCTTTCCGCCAACATATATTTTCAAACTAAGTGCAGAACCAACACGTAATATTTTTTTATTGTTACATAAAAAACACATTATCATCTCATGAACAAGCTTTTTACTATTACGAAATTTTTTGAGTGAATACGTAATATTTTTACATTAGGTACATAGGTAGTTTCAAACACAAAGAAACGCGAAAATCTCGTAGTTTCAACCACTTTCAACCGTGTGATAAATGTTCAGCGATTGCAGGTATAATAGATAAAGATCGGTGATGCTAAGCCCGCCATACATTCTCGCTACGGTGATAACTGTGGGTATTTTCTTTAGGCCTTGTACGCATTGCATGCGCCTAGCTTAGCGCCTTCCACCAGCAAGCCTAACATGCGTAGCGCAAGATAATTTTGTCGTCGAATTATCTTAGATGAACCATACATTATCTCGTTTCGGCACGAGATAATTTGACGGCAAAATTATCTCGCATTGCGCATGTTAGCCTGGCAGGGGGGTTAAAAACGCCGCGTTTGGTGAAACAAATTTCATTTCATATTCTGGGCTGCACATCCAGTCGTTAGTTGTCACGCAGTTGCGCTGAATGCATCCTAATTACCATCAAGCTGCATTTGGCAATTGCATAGTTTACAGTTGCGACTGGAAGTGCATTTTACTTGCAGTTATGATTACGAATCATCATCATCTGCCTAGCCTTTTCCCAACTATGTTGGGGTCGACTTCCAGTCGAACCGGATGCAGCTGAATATCAGTATTTTACATGGAGCGACTGCCTATCAGACCTCCACAACCCAGTAACTGGGTAATACGATACTCTTGGTAAGACTGGTTGTCAGACTTTCTGGCTTCTGACCAACAGTAACGACTGTCAAAGATCTACAAATGACAGCCGGGACCAACGGCTTTACGTGCTTTCCGAGGCACGGAGGAAACTCGTTTTGGTAAATGGTCACCCATCCACAGACCAACCTCGGCAAGCGTGGCTTAACCCGGAAGATCGGTCTATGCAGCTGTAATTATTTAGCCACGTCCACGAATATGAAACGAAATATGTTTCACCAAACGAAACGTTATTAGCCCTTCTGATTGTTGGTTCAGCAGCTTGGTAGCGAAGCCACCAAGCGCGCAGTGCGTACATTGTTTCTTTCGTCAGCGTAGCGACACTAGGCGCTAAGCGAGGCATCCGCCAGTGCAGACGAGACTTTAGTCGTTGCACTTTTATTATCAAGTGTATGGAATTTCGTAAGTACAGTCGACATCAAAAGAAAGTGACGACTGCTCAAAGTTTCGAAATTGTTAGCTTCCTGCTACCCAGCGTACTATGTGTAGAACATAGACTTATTCATTGTTTTTCTGTTCATCCAAAGGTTGTCTGGTAGATATCGCTATCAGCGATAAGACCGCCATTGTACCCTTCACTAAATTATATTGTATAAGAGCTATGTTACAATTTTGGTGTACAATAAATTATATTCTATTCTATTCCATAGACTTTTTCATACCTTTGCAATATAAAAAATGGGAAAAGACTTCGCCCAGCAGTGGGCCAACACAAGATTTTAAATAAATGCTTTGGTCTTTCAGGTCCACGATTTTTTCATTACATTTTTCGTAAGTTTCAATCTTTTAACAACAATAGTTGTAATTTTCAAAACAATATCTAAAAACAAAGTGTTTCCAGTGAGCAGGAGACTGAGAATGCCTGCCGGGGTTGCGGTGCATGCAGCTGCGAATCCTGCAACAGCGGCCATAGGTCAGGAGAAGGAACACCATGGGCCTTATTACAAAGGATGGTTTAAACCAAGACTAAGGTAAACCACAGTTTAAAATATACCCATCAGAAAGAAGAAAGAAAGAAAATACATTTATTTAACACAGACTAAAAGGCACACAGTACAAAACAAAGCATAAGAAAAAAACAAAAAAAGTAATTAGCAGGGAAGTGTGCCTCACGGCTGCGCTAAAAAGGTCCAGTCGTCATCACTTTCTTATGTCATATGACAAAAAGAGACGGGGCTATTTGAAAACCTAGGTTTTTCTTAGACCATCTTTTGTAATAAGGGGGCATGGGTTTTTTCGCCAACCCGGGCGGAGTGTAGCGATGAGAATTTCACAAAGAAGAAAAAAACTTTCCAATTAATTTCATTAATTTTTTGTTAAAAATGAGTAAAAGGAAGTTTTTTTATCTTGTCTTTTATTTTTTGATGTCTATGGGGTAGGGGAGTTACCTTTATTAATTTATTGGAGAGTTTTTCTTTGAAGTTAAGCAGGAAGTAATAGACTAATTTCGTTTCCTCCGACCCGTTTTCAATGTGCTCTTTGTGTAAAGGAACTAATTAGGTCGCGCTCATACAAGCTGTGTTCGTGGTTATGCCCGCATGAGAAGTATAAAAAGCTTTACGGAACAAAAATAAACCGCTTACTTTAAATTCAACATGAGTTCTACCTCTGTACCAAATTCCATCCCAACGTTCATCAATTTCCTAACCCTTTTGCACACAATGTTAAACAAAAAGGGAGTACTAATCTAGTATTAATAGTACTACTACTCCAAAAGGGTATTTAAGTACCCATAATAATGAATAGGTTTTGTTTTACAACTTTCTTCAATCGTTTTAGAGAAATAGCTGTTCAAAGATTACGTAAGTTAAGACAGCAGAAACTCCATTTAAAAAAATGTAACTCATTTAGAGTTGTATATTTTTTTAAATGAATAACACAATTTCGGAGGAGCAATGGGCTAAAATAACCACTAAATGGATCCCAACTGGCAGAAAACGACCACGCAGCAGGCCCAGAAGAAGATGGCGGGATGAGCTGGACTCATTTTTCAAGGATTGGCCTACTGCCGCACTATATCGCGAAAGGTGGAAGGAGGGAGGGGAGGCCTTTGCTCTGCAGTGGGACAACATGGGCTCATAATAATAATAATAACACAATTTCATTAAAAATATATGTATAGGTACGCAATGATATCTCGCGAGACGAAGGCCAGCTAGCGTGATTATTTAAACTCAAAAATCTATTTTCACATCATTTCATAAATTTTTACGCAAAATACGAACACGCAAAACAAAAAACAACAAAAAGTAACAATCTTTTTACCAGTCCAATTTTTACATTTCATCCTCCTTTAATTAGAACCCACATTAAAAATTTACCACTCTCGAGAACCCAATATAGGGGTTCGCGGATGGCGTGTGAACGTGAATTTAAGTAAGTTGAAAGAGCCTCTTCTGAGCCACGGAAGTGCTATTGTAAATGGGTATTTTGTTCCATCCAAAATGGGCTGGTTTGAGTAAAATAGTTTTATTTTGTACCATCACAAGAAGTAAGTGCTCATTAAGACGATTCGTTTTTTTTGACGTATTGTCTTTTTTCACGATTCGTTTTTTTTTTGACTGAAGCTATTCTTTTTAAATGCATGTTCACACACGTCATGAATCGTGAAAAATGTCGGACACGTCTAAAATCACGTATCGTCTTTTAAAAAACACGTTCGTCAAAAAACACGAATCGTGATTTTTTTGTGACGGATCCATCGTGTTCGATAGTTCATCCAAGACTAAGAATCACGAAACGAATGTGAACATCAATTCGGATATTTTGACGAACCGTGATGAAACACGATTCCGTATGCGATGTGAACGTCCATCCGTCATGACGTATCGTGTTTTATGACGAATCGTCAATGAAGGAATCTGTGTGAATGAGCCCTAAGGCATATTTTTTTTAAAAGTAAAGAAATCGCTTCTTTTTTGTAAATAATTGGGATAGTATTTTAAAGAACTGTTAACTAAATATCGCAAGCCCGTTGTCGTCGCCATTTTTATCTTGCTTGCATGTCGACGTTCTTGGAATGTATCGAGCCATACACATCACTACACATACGTCATTTATACCGTCCAATCACACATAACCCGACTCACTTCATCTTTTGTTCTACATGATCAAAGATTTCAAAATCCACATTATTCTATTCAATTGTAAAGTTTGTCTATTTTAATTATTATATCATCTTAATCATCAAAAGCAGTATTTTATTTTGTTCATCGTGAACACCCGTAAACATTCATTGCTGTACACCGTCACAATGAACAATAATAGAAGAAATTTACATACTTAAGTTACAAGTCCGAGACCGGCTGCAAACTGCAGTCTGCAACTGCAGATCGCAAGCCGCCATCAGAATAGCGCCTTTAAGTTGTGCACTTTAAAGGTGCTATTCCGACAGCGACAGCAAAACTGCAACCGCAGACCGCAGCCGCAGATCGCACTGCAAGCGATACTACTTTTGCAGTTTGCAGTGAGCCCGTCTCGGACTTGTACCTTTAATCATGAAAAAATAATTCTGGTTTGAATTTCGAAATCGCGAAATTGTAATGTAGTTACGATGCTGACTGTACTACTTCTTCTTCTTCTCTCGTGTCGACACGAGCTGTGTATATGCGAGCATAGCTCATGCTGTGGTGAAAAGATTAGCTAGTCAGCAAGGTTGGTAGTGGGGCTGACTGCCCAGGGTGCGCCGGACGTACTTAAGTATCGTCACTCGTGGAAGCTCTTTTAAAGCACTCTAAACTAGTGTACCTGACTGTACTACAAAATTTTAGTGTTATTTAAAAAATAGACCTATTCCCCCACACGGTACAAACGCTGCTTTAAAGTTTTTAAGAAATGTGCTTCAAAATGTTTCGTTCATTTTTCTCTAGAATGTTGGATATAAATATAAAACACATGAGACCGTAGTATGTTTTGCAGTATCTTGTTTTAAAAACTTTATGTTGCCTGAGCAAGAAAAAGCGCTTGAAGCATACAAGGATTCTGGCACGTGTGGTTTGTAGTTTCGCGTTTTATTATAGTTTCCTACTGTACTATTTTATTTTCTAAGTTGTTACAGAGTTTTAATGGTTCTATGCACGACTTGAAAATTATTTTCTTTCAAACTAAAAATTGAGTAGAATTCACATTAAATGACATAGGAAGATAATTTCAATGAAAAGTCAAGATTACCTTTTAAATATCGTAAGAGACCTGAGTATCGAACTCAGAACTTAAACACCATGGCCGTGCTCACAACATTTATCAGTACTGTACATAAAAAGTATCCTATGTTCTAATCCAGGTCATGGTCTACCTCCATGGTCATCCAAATTCGATCAGTCGTTAAGGCGTGATTGATTAAAAAAACATCCAAATTCACACTCTCGCAAACATCCAAAATTTCACGTTTGTAAACACACAATGCCGCCGGCTTTTCCGCCGGCTTATTGCCGCGCGGGTGTAAGTCAATAGGCGTTATACCCGGCGGCCTGGTTCATTCGCCGGCAAGCCCCGGCGGCAATGCCGGTGGCATTGTGCCTTAATAATTATGTATAGTAGGATAAGTTTTTTCCCTCTGTATTAGAGTTATGTGGAATAGATAGACTACAGTACTACGTCTTAAGTTAAGCACCTTAAGTGAAACCGCCGTCAACAGTTAGTTAATAATAATTTATTACCTGAGGTACTTATATTTCATTGAAGTAACTATAACCCTTGAAACCTAAATAAGTCACTAATTTCAGGAATCAGTGTTTCCCTAGCTTTCCACCTAAAGTTAATGTATGCAATGACTTAACCTAAGTTAATTAAAGCAGCATAAACACGGAGATGAATAGAGAAACACAACACAACTATAATAACTTGGGTTTCACGTTCATCTCAGAGATTCCAGTTATTCCGTACACAGTTTCAGTTCTCTTGTTTTTCTTTAACCTAATTTACGAACGACCTACATACTGCTTCATTCGTAGAATATTAAACATTTTTGTTTGTAATATAATATAGTCGTGAGACACATTCATATTTTATGATTAGTTACGGTTTACTCGCGTGCATTTTTCGGGATTGCCTGACTATTTTCGGAACTAAATGGATACCTTAATCGTGAGCTGAAAACGCGGCGAGCTCGCATGTCGTACTAGCGCTGCATCGCGCCGCGTAGCATTGCGCTCGCGACGAGCGCGGCGCGCTCTGTGTCGGTAAGTACACTAAGTACTGCTCGTGCGTCTTCGTTACTTGTCATGTCCGAATTGTTCAAGGAATCCCAGTGCATACCACGCTTATTGTGTCACACTCCCAACTAAACTAACTTTTGTTTTACGTGACTTCGCAGTTTTCAGCTCATGATTAAGTGCTCCGTTTGGGTTCGAAACTAGTCGGACAATCCTGAAAAATGCACATTAGTAATCTTTTCTATATATAAAAGGAGAAGCTGACTGACTGACTGATCTATCAACGCACAGCCTAAACCGCTGGGGTTAGAAACTCGAAATTTTGACAGTAAATTCTTTTTGTAACGTAGGCACCCACTAAGAAGGGATTTTTCGAAATGCAACCCCTAAGGGGATGAAATAGGGGATTTAAGTTTGTATGTAAGTCCATCATTTTTGAAGTAAGAAGTATTAAGGTTTCTGGTTACTAATAAAGCTACACTTATTTGAGCGTTTTTGAAAATTCTACCCGTATATAGGGGATGAAAGATTTTATTGATTTTATAACTACTCCTAACAAGGACTCAAAATTTCACGCAAGCGGAGCTGCGGGGAAAGCTAGTCATAAATATGAATTTTAAATATGTTAATAAAACTTGCTAGTATGCACTAACCTTTGTGTGCATAAATGTAAGACCGTACTAGACGCAACTGCACAGCGCAGCGCCGCTCTTTGTCGCCGGGCGCGGCCAAATATAGTTTATATGAAATTGTATGAGTATAATGCGGTACTGCTATTTCATAACATAATATCATAACACCACGCCTGTATTCCCCGCAGGGTTGGGCAGAGGTGAAGCACACCCTCATTTTGCCGTTATAATTTTAAGTCTCATGTAATAGGGGGTGAGCCTATTGTTATCAACCAGGCCCAGATCCAGACTCCGAGCTGCTTCTGAGAAACTTCACACAGAAAAACCCAATAACACTTAGTCCGACCTGAAAATCAAACCGTAGACCTCACGCTCATAAAGTATGATTATCTTGTATCTTTTTGGAATCACGGCTCATTTTCCGTGCGGAAGATTTCCGGTCCTTTGGAAGGCATACGGGGGACATAGGTCCTTTGAGAACTTTAATCTAAAATGGAATGGGGCACCAACCGAGGACTATCCACGGTTTCACTATTGGAGTACAGTCATGGACCGTCCCAGGTGGGTGCAAGACTATTGTAAAATATGGTAAAAAAAATATCTGGTCTATGGGAAGGGGTGTTTAGTGGACTGGTTAACTTCTATTGCCGGAAGAAAACGGCGTCTGCCTTTCAAATTTAAAATTGAATTGTGTTGACAGACGGTGACTCGCCAGCTCACTAGCTGGGCCCCCTGGAAAGCCGCTAGTATATAGGCGTAGGTAAGAGGACAACAAACGTGTGAGTGGCTAGAGGTGTAAAGAGGTGTGGCCCCGGTTTCACCGTCGCGGGTGTAAAAGACCCGGAATAGGTTTCCCCGCTAATACGCCATTAGACACTTCCACCCCCGAGCATATAGCTCTGGCGGCCCCCCTCTGGCCGGCCGATAAAGGCAAGCCAGAGTTGAGAATCCTGCGGGCACTCTTCGGGTACCACTCTAGCCAGCTAATAAAGGCAAACTGGAGACGAGCCCCAGACCGACTCTCTGAGGCAATAAGGTACGCAGTGTCGCCACTCACCAACAGCTCGCCACAAACTGCCCTGCGGTAAAGTATGATTATCATTACACATGACATTTGTCCAAGCATGTGAGAGTTGGCTTTCGTCTCAAATTACTGTCGTTTTCAGCCATTTTCCTAGTTTTCCTAGCACACTAAAGTCAAAATTCCAGTCAAATAAAAACACCTCACTAATTCATAACTATCCTAGTCATTTCCCAAGCATATTGCGTTCAGTTTACCATACAAATACAACTCGTTCGTTATTTTCTTAAAGTGCTAGCTTGCGTGACGCCACGCCTCGCCGGAAATCGAAACATTAAGAACAGCGAACGTTTCTATGTCACTAATTGTATTTTAATTTGTTTCTTTGTATTACTAGATTGTGTTTGTTTTAGATTTCTTTTAAGAAGTAAATAAATGAAAAAGTTACAGAACGGCTTTGATTTTTGTTAATCTATAAGCTATGAGCGTGTTAGTTAGATTAGAATGGAAGCCAAACCGAACTTCAAAATTGAAGTGTCTTATCAAAAGTCGCTATTTACATTTTCTATTTTTTTTTCCATTGTCGCGTATTTTTTTAATCTTTTCCATTTCCTATCTCAGAATGCACCAAAAGCGACTGTATATCATTAAAAAATGATCCTAAAATTCTTAATTTTGGTCAAACACGCCATTTACTAATAAAAAGTAAGACGACTTACCTATAAGTTTTTGGTCATTTTTAGGGTTCCGTACCCAAAGGGTAAAAGGGGACCCTATTACTAAGACTCCGCTGTCCGTCCGCCCTTTTGTCATCTCATGAACCGTGATAGTTAAACAGTTGAAATTTTCACCGATGATGTATTTAATGTAATACTAAAAAACAGAATAAAATAAATATTTAAGGGGGCTCCCTTGCAAGAAACGTGATTTTTTAGCCATTTTTGTAGATAATGTTGGCTTGTTGAACTTGGCCAGTTTTTTGAAAAATAGTTTATGACGCAAAAGCCTTTTTTGATCGGACCCTAGGAATACAAATAGATTTTGTTTACAAAAAAAATGGTGACCAGACTAAACAGTTTAAAGAAACTACAGAAGATAGAAGAGTTTTTTTCTGGTTTAAACACCAAGAATGAATAGTTACTTGACTGGCTGTTCAACCGCTTCGAGTTTTGCACTAAACTTTACTCCTTTGAAGTGGGTGAATATAGTTTTATCGTACTTTCTATCATAGAGAGCTAACAGAACCGTGTAGGAGTGAATTTATCATTGCAGTTATAGCTAATATTTGTATTTCAGATAAAATGTGGGCCTGGTAAATATAGAAAATAAAACCATATTTCTATTCATATACATATTTGGCTTAGTGTTTAGTAACATTAACTACGTCACAATATATTTGCTTGGTGGTAGGATCTATACGGTCCGCCTGGCTAGCTACCACCCTCACATTAAAGTCCGGCGCCAAGCGGTTTACTGTGTTCCGTCGTGTGTATGTGAGAGCCAGAGGGGTATAGGGGAATCCCTCTACATCTCTGTTACTTGGATTCGTGTGCTCCATCTTAGACCCTGTCTGCACTTACCATCAGGTGCGACGACTGTCAAACGCGAAAAAGAAAAGAATTAAAAAAAAATACACAATATCAGAAAAATAATAAGGACGAGCTAGTCAGATAAAAAAGGTCAGACTTCTTCGGCTGATCGACACAGAAACCGTGCTCCATCTTTTTTTTTTTTCTATTGGACTGCTGAAGTTGGTCCTAGGGGACGGTTTCTACGTAACCGGGCAGTTATTGGCGAGACCTGAAGGGTCTCCAGCCAATGGGGAAGGGGGGGAAGTAAAATACTTAACCTAAGCTAACTATTTGTACTACACTAACATCATGACTACCTGCAACAACAGCACTAAGGGCGATCCCTAGTGGGACTCAGACCTCGGCTTAGGGCGTTGCTGGCGTGGACATAGGGGGGGAAGACAGCTTGATGAGGGCTGAATTATCGGTGTGACTGCGGAGTCTGAGGAGATGACCGGCTCGACGACGGGAGAGCTCGGTGGATCGTGACCGGCGGTGGTCGAACGTCGCGACGTGCCTAGTCGGCGAGGTCGAGCTCCATCGAATGACAACAGCTTTTATAAGTGCGGCGAAAATCGACCCGAAAATCGATCCGTGTAAATGCCCCGTATGCGTTAACCAGTGTTGCCAACTACCCAAAAATTTACCATATTGTTTTCAATTACAAAGTATTTCTGCCTTATTGACAATGATTGATAACAGATTAAGCCAAGATTTTCAGCACGATAGGACTAGGATTTGACCCGTATCGTGAGTGCAATTGCAGCCACAAACAACGGTCTTCCAGGTCAGGAGGATCAATTCTGTGGGCAACTGATTTTTGTCCCTTTGGCCTTAGCAACATTTGTTCCCGTACTCACGTAACCCTTGTCACTGCGCCAATCGGGTTGTCTAATTTGTATGCTGTCATGCTATACATCTTATACTGGGTGAAAGGGACCGTCCCTTACACCCAGTACCGAAAAATTAAACAGTGAATAAGGTCCATTATTCAGAAATGAAAATGAGTTGATTTTTTTCTTTGACTCACTGGATATTAATATTTGCCTATATTGTATTTAATATTAATGTTTTAAAAGGCAAATGAACTGGTTGTGAAGGACAGGCTACCGAAATTTTGAAAAGTGAATTGGGCCAATTGTTTTGAATAGAAAATCAGCGTCAAATATCCCGTTGTTTTGCGAATTTTCAGATAAAAAAACTATTTATTTTTGTAAAATGCATTGTAACCTAATAGGATAAGTTACTTTTCATCAGATAAATGTAAATTAGTGGCATAAAATATCGGAAAATTCTGAACAAACTTTCCACTTATTTTTCAATTCAGCATAATGGGTTGAATTCACTGTTTTATAGTCGGACAAGTTTGTGCGCGGCCGTCCTACGGGGTGACAGCCGTTGGGGAACGCGGTACGCTAGATGTAAATGGGGGATGGTGCAGCGTGGAAGGGAAACGCGCGCGCGCTGTGCCACATTCATATCAGCCTATTGCCGTCCACTGCTGAACGTAGGCCTCCCCCACAGATCGCCAACCATCCCGGTCTCGGGCAGCCCGCATCCATCCGCTGCCAGCCACCTTTTTCAAATCGTCTGTCCATCGTGCTGCAGGGCGTCCCACACTACGTTTGCCCAAACGCGGTCATTCTAATGACTATTAAAATAATAGTCATTAGATGTTACCGTGTCCCCCAACGTCTGTCGCCCCGTAAGACGGTCGCGCACGAACTTGTCCGACTGTAATTTTCGGTACACCATCCCCTACATCGGGTATAATCCATTTCTAGTCTGTTTTCAGAAAGTTAGGTAAAAATAAACCTAAGCAATCAAACATTGCGACATAAAGTCAAAAAAAGTACAAATGGATACTTTGATCAATTCGGAAATATAAAATGATTACTTTTACCTTCTACAAATATACCGAAACCCTCTGACATGCCTAGTAAAACAATAAACCTCGGTACCAAAACCCATAAACATTGAAAGCGTACGAATTCAATAAGAGACCTTCCTTGAATAAAGTTCAGAGCAAAGAGAACACAATGTGGTATACTTCGTCAAATATATACGCGGTTTTACGATATACCGTTTTGAATGTGATGAACTTTTGTGTTTTAGTGCCGTTTGAAGACATGTAGGGGTTTAGTAAAGTTATACGAGAGAAATGGAGAAGACTTGGATCTGTGTGGAAATGATTTTAGCACAGAACACTGAAGTATGTATTCTAGTATTTTTTTTTCCTTTTTGGTTAATTTTTGTACTCAAAACTTGGTACTACATTACTCCAAGGTCTGTGGTCAAGACTACATTGTCCTCTCTCATAGTACCTACTGTCTTCACTGAAATTGTAAAAGATATCCTTTTTTTAAAAAGAGTAACCGTGGAATTTCTTGGCGGCTCTTCTCCATAGAAAACGACTAATTGGAACCGTGCACCTAAATTCGACTTTTCATAAGCACTTGTATTGGTTTACGTGTTTTTTTTTTATTTTGATTTGGTTTTGACTTGTTCGCGTTTGATCCTATTCGCACCTGATGTAGGCTTATACAGAACAGTGAGTAGATGTCGTCTAACTTGATATATAACAGGAAGGCGGCCCTTGGCAACAGATTTTCTTGGTAGAAGAAGAAGGCAAACAAGCCATCGTCGGTACACCCAAATTAAATCCATCGATTCGTTTGACCGCCTCGAGGCGTTCCGTTTGACCCCAATATATTCAGGGCGGTTAATTAAGTAACGGATCGGACACAAACTTGAGATCACAGAATCAAAATCCGAGTATTCTATTAGGCGTAATATTGTAGTACGCTCCTTGATTTTTACAAAAATTTCATCGCTAGTTCACCTACTACAATGCCAATGGTACCACCCCGCAACCGTGGAAGGCAAGATCTACCATCAAATGGTCTCCAAAAATTAACTCCGAGACATGACGGTAGTTACTCATATGTCTGGTTACTTATTAAACAGTCTGGAAACTAATATCGAACTTAAAGAATAAATATAATAAGAGCCTCGATCAACACCTTGAGGCTCTCGTTGGGCGGCTGGATCAAGGGCTTGATACAAAAAGCAGTACTCTTAGATAAGGCATGCATAGTGAGGAGGTTCCTTTCTCTGGAGCCCTGACTGCCGGCAGCTTGGACCCTGTTCCCGTTGCCGGTGGGATCCTATTTTTTTATATTTTTAAATGTTTTTATTTTTATATTAGAATATTTAAAAATGTAATAAAATATGTTTAAAAATATAATAATATCATAAGGCAATGCTATATTGGAGTTGTTAACCTAACATAAAGTCACGCTGTATTCCTCGAAGGGTTGAGCAGAGGTGTACAGTACACCCTCATTTCGCCGTTATGTTTATTAAGTCTCATGTAATAGGGGGCGAGTCTATTGTCATCAACAAGGCACAAATCCAGACTCCGGGCTGCTACTGAGAAATTCCACACGGAAAAACCCAATAACATTTTGCCCGGAACCTTGACCTTACGCTTAGCAGTCGCGCTTACGACCACGAGATCAACGAAGCGGTCCATTAGACCAACGAGGCAGGCAACGAGAATCGTTGACTTTGAATGTAAGATGTTGTTTTGAAGACACTAAGGAATATTTAAGTACAGGTCTAGTCCTAAACCTACAGTAGATTTTTAAAACAAAGTTCAGGGGGGTGACTACCGACAGCTTCGACAGATCGAGTTCGATTCGAATTAGTGTCAATTCATACCCTTGAAATCGACAAACCTGCACGGCCATGCTGATGTTTGATTTCAAACTTTAAAAAATTATTCGAGCCGGTGATCAATCGTGCGCTTTTGGCGATTTCAAGAGTAAGAATTGACACTAATTCAAATCAATTCAAAACTCGATGCTGTCAGGAGTAAGCCTTCAGCTCTAAATTGGGATGTAATTCGGATGTTGGGGTGCATAAATAATTAAAAGAGTCTCCACTAGTGACGATGCCCGGCACTCACTAGGCAGTCAGCCCCGCTACCAAACTCGCTAACAGGCTAATCTTTTCACTACGATATGAGCTATTCTCGAATAGCTCGAGCTTCACGAAAAGAATATTCCGATGTTACCTCTATCTCTCTAATTGGATACGAAATTGTGATACCAGATTTGTAAGCCCGTGAAAACGCGTCGCCATTTTAAAAGACATTTGGGTTTGTAAACATTTTCGTGAAGGCAATCATGTTTTTAAAGACCTACTTTAAATCCTATATACACGAAACTGTGTCGAGGCAGCTAGAGACTTGAAGAGGACCATTAGTGTTCGTTTCCAGGCAACACATCAAACCGTACTTAAAGGATAAACGCCGCAAAGTCGAGGCTCGGTAGGCGTAAGGTTTTTCGTTTCGAAACGGTATCAGGTGGTTTTTGGATATTAGATACATTTTTCAGCTTGAAAAAGGATACGGTTTACAAAATTTCTGGAAAGAAGATACTAGATGTTGTTTTAATATAAAAGTTGGAAAACTTTTAGATTTTGAAAAACTTTGATATACTTTGATTAAACACAGTAATTCCGCAGCATTCTCTGAGTACTTTAACAACCATACTGCGATCGGGTTGGCGATCTCTAAAGTGTCTAATTTTATGTATTATTATCTGTTCCAAATATAAAAATAGCAAAAATATATATCGTTTTTCGGTATTTTTATATTTGGAACAGATAATATAAAATTGACACTTTTACGTGAAAAACACAAAAATGCAATTTGTAGCTTACAACAACTTACGAAATATTCAACAGCGTCTCGCGGCTCCACTATTTTAGTAAACGAACTTTTAATAAGATTAATTACTATTGATTTTAAAAGACCGATTCAGCGATATCCCACATAATATGGTAGGCGAATTTTGTTTTTGTTTCTCCCCCTTTTTCGTATTTCACGGCCACCGTTTTGATTTTATAAAAAAAAACCTAGCTTATAACCATTGCACTGCTTAGACAAATCGATAGACACCTCATTCATTAAAATCCATCCAGCCGTTGGGCTGCTTCGAGGGTATAAAGAATCCCACCTAGATACAAAGAAACATAGATACGCGTGAAAAACATAACCATGTCCTTACTGTCGCGCAGTCGGGTAAAAATAGAAATTGATTGTTACAAATGATTCATTTCTAATCTATATTTTTAGTAATTACTGGTGAAATAGCTGCTTTTCACCGATACTAATTTGGTAAAATTTTCATGCCACTCCAACTAAACTAATCACATTACAATGAACACGTAAACCTAGACAAGCCCGGAATATTTTTACGAAGCTCTGTCTATTCGTTCATTACACTAAACTTTGTAAATAGTTAAACTTTTAACACCAATCAATTTGATTGAACCGTTTGTAGTGACTGTTTGTAGTTTCGACTCAACAACAATCAGAAATGTTAGTTCAAATTCATTTGTCGAAATTGTTGTTTATTTGTCGAAGTCGTGTTGTTGAAGCCCGGTTCGGTCATTAAAATTTAATGTGAAGTAGAGTATGCAATAAGAAAAAAATACAATAAAGTGTGAGTCGACCTTTCCCCACAATTATTTTTAGATCAATGGAAAGAGGGAGAATGCATCTAGCATTTAAGTAGTGCTAATGGTGCTTATGTATTGGTACACAATTGTTAAGTAGTGTACGCTTGTTATAAATCGTTTTTGTTTTATTTGTGAAAGATTATTAATTCTGCATTATTATTTTTAAATAGAATTAGGGTCTGTTTCACAATCGTCAGTTAGTTCTCGACTGAGAGAATAATATGGCGGTTTGACAGTTACTCAATAGAGAATCTGTCATTCTACCATATTATATCCAGGGTAAGAGAATATTGATAATATAAGATACTAACTAGCTTTTGCCCGCAGCTTCGCTTGCGTGAAATTTTGAACCCGTTAAGAGACGATTTTCCACACAAACTTTCATCCCCTATTTCACCCCCTTAGGGGTAGAATTTTCAAAAATTCTTTCTTAGCGGACGTCTACTAACTATAAACTACCTCCCTGCCAAATTTCATCTTCATACGTCTAGCGGTTTTCGATATTTCGTGATGAGTGAGTGAGTGACCTTTCGCTTTTATATATTTAGACAGATTAGATTAGATTGTGAAATAGGCCCTTGGAATAATGAATTCATTTGAAGATGTTGTGTGCATTATGTGTGCATATTATGATTGTTGTGCATTATTGTTTAATTATGAACTATCAAACCATACCATGTCAAAAAAATCGCATGTCGCACTGCGGCAAAATGTATTTGGCACTGTTTATGAAATTGAATCCTCTTTATACTATGTACTCATACAAATAAGAAGTATTTTAGGTACAAAGTATAAAAAAACATTCAAATAGTGTACAATAGTGGTTTACCTGACAGATACTCAAACCACGGTGGTTCTCATAGCTTTTGATGAATTTGAACCGCTTTTTAATAATCTTTTTGGCACTTTCGATTGTCTTTTTTTATTTAGCTATAGGCTCGCGTTTGACCACTATGTCGCCTGATGGTAAGCGATGATGTAGTCTAATATTGAAACTGTAACTATAGTGTGTATTTCTAGAATATTCATTTTGTAATCAGGTTTTCAGAGCAAAAATTTATCTATAGAGACAATAGTGAATTAAACTTTAAAGTTTATGGTCATTAGATTGGTCATTGGAGTGCCTATAGTCAGTGGCGACTCAAATTCAAGACCACAAGGAACCTTTCGGAAACATTAAATGTACCGAATCACAGAATATCGCACAATAGGTCAAGATAAAAACAAGACCAAATATCAGGCCATTAGCGAAGTACCTAAGTACGGGCAAACTACTACGTTACTTACAAAACGTAACCCGTTCATTATGAACGCTCTAGGTGAATTCTAACTAACTTGGAATGTTACTGAAGCGGTAACATTGTTAAGCGATGAGATTTACTGACTGAGAATGTTAGGACTTACTAATAGGATTGTTTAAAGCATAAAATTATGGCACAGAGCAGTTGATCTGGTGCACTTTACGTACAGTACTGCGACAAAAGTTCTGCGCCTCGGCAATCTAACGCGACGTCTTACGTAGGCGGTTTATAGCGACGCGAATTGCGAAGCGATGCGATGCGGTGCGAAGCGGCGGCTTTGTCCTACGAGCTCGCGGACCGCTCGCCGCGCGCCGCCGTCAGTCAGTAGCACTGTACGGCACCGCATCCAGTTCGCACGAAAATATCAAGCCAACTGACAGCGTTCGCTTCGCGCACTCCACGTGCGTTTGGTCACGTAGGCCACTTCAATAGGTATCGACTGTTTGTTGTTTTCGCGTTGCGCCGCGCCGCTTCGCGTCGCTTGTAGATCGCTCACGTAAGATGACGCGTTAGAATTTGTACGAATTATGTGACTTATCCGGAATTGATTCCAAGAGAAGCCGGAGATAAATATATAATTATAAAGACGCCTGAAGAAAGATTTACCGGATCGCATAATTTAAAACCAAATTGCATAAATTACCCCGAAGTACTCGTATTGTCGTCCATGTGGTGTCCGACGTAAAGAATAGCACTACCCCATCTCTTCCCATGGGTGTCGTAAAAGGCGACTAAGGGATTCACTAGAGGATGGGCAGCAGCGTTCTCTGAGTACTTTAACAACCATACTGCGATCGCCAACCTGCCTGCCAAGCGTGGCGATTATGGCAACCCCCCCCCCCCCAACGTTGTTTGGGGGAGGCCTATGGCCAGCAGTGGAAATCATTCGGCTGAATGATGATGATGATGATGACTCGTATTGAAAACGGGTCTGCCTAGGTGCAACATAGTGCCTGACTAACGCGGCGTATTACGTAGGCGGTTCAAAGCGACGCAAATTGCGAAGCAATCCGATGCGGTGCGATGCGGTGACACGCGAATTCGATGCGATGCGGTGCGAAGCGGCGGCTTTTTCCTACGAGCTTGCAAACCACCCGCCGCGTGCCGCCGTCATTCAGTAGCACTGTACGGCACCGCATCCAGTTCTCGCGAAAATATAAAGCCAACTGATCGCGTTTGCTTCGTTTCGCGCCGCGCCGCACCGCACTCCACGTGAGTTTGGTCACGTAGGCCACTTCAATAGATATCGACTGTTTGTTGTTTTCGCGTCGCGCCGTGCCGCTTCGCGTCGCTTCTAGATCGCTCACGTAGGATGCCGCGTAAGGTATTTTTTGGCTGCAGTCAGATGTCAATTAAAAGTCATAAAAACATGTAAATCAGCTCTGATGCGAATTTTAAAGTAAAAAGACCTATCACGGGCGATAGAGAGCCGAGTCTATTAGTCGGTCGTAGAAAATCCTATATTTCTGTGATTGCAGAAATGGAATACATCCTACATCCTAATGTAAACCATTTATTGCCAGTAATGAGGGTGTTTACGAAAATTTGCGCCACTAGTTGGCGCCACTTTAGCCAGAGGTCTCCCATCCCAATAAAATAATGCGCGCTGTCTAAATATAGATTCTGCACAGTTCCACTAATCGTTTTCCAGTGTTTAATTTTAAAACCCACACATATTGTTATTTAAAAATGGATATTTCACGTGTATATGGACAAAAAAAGCTTGAACTTTTAGATGTTTTTTTACTGTTTATTTTCGCCAAATTTTAAAATATTTATGTTGAATAAGTTTTGATGTTTCTCGTAATCGTCTTTACTGAAGTGATCTTTGCATATAAGACTATTATTGTAGGCGTAAACCGATCTCTACGAATGGCTATAAGCCATTGTTTTAAACGTGTTTTATCCTTAGGAAACTTATGACCTCTCATTTTTTTGAGCACATAGGAACTGCACAACATTGTGGCATTTCGATTTTGAGAGAATATTTATTGTACTTATTTAAGTTTATTAAAAAAATCCAAAAAAACAGACACGAAAATATAGGCGCTCTGACACTTTTGACAGGTTTCTGGACCTGACGTCTCAGTGCTGCCGCCTAGTGGACGTCGTTTCAGAAAACCCTCATTACGCAACTTTGGACATCTAATCTGTCTAATGAATAAAGGCAAATGCTAGATTGACAAGGAAAGGTCCCCAGATGTTTTTTCACGGCTCCAATTCATATTTAGTGAATCTATTTCGAAATGCGACTTTCCCTACTAAATATGAATTTAGGCCAATAAAAAGAAATACGGGATGGTTATTTTCCATATATTTTGTTTAGCGACTTTGATTATTTTGTATGGAACAGCTATTTTTTTTTCACGAATTCAGTGTTGGTCCCATCGTAAAAGTTGTACAGACATGGCCAGTGTTCATGGTTTTCACATGTGACTAACCATTATACCGTATATCTTAAAATGAATCGATTCGGAGCCGGATATCTATAGTCCTTAAAATATAGCTTGATTAGAATGACAGGTGTCAGCAAAAGTTACATCGAACGGGTGATTTATATTGGCACACGAAAAATCATTCCTAAATAGCATGATAATATTTATTTTAAATACAGTCCTTCCCTTAAAATTCCAAATATTATATAAAATCAGTTTGAAAACTAAAATAACTCATACTGATTCGTAGTCATAAAATATAAATCTACGACGTTCTTCAAAAGTTATGTCATATTGCAAAAATGTTAGAGATGAGACACATCGATAAATGTAAATCGATAGAATAAAAAAACGAATGCGTTTGCGTTGTTAAAGTTGTTTTAAATGTATTTTTTAGACATATACTATTGCGGCTATGATTATTCGTCATGGGTGTCAAATCCAAAGTTTTCGGGTATGCTGATGCTGAAGATGAGGTCAAAACTCAAATTCAAAATGGCGGCCATAAAAATTTGCAAATTAGTCGTCATAGGTGTCAATTTCACGGGAAAATCGGTGTGCTGATGCTGAAAATAAGGTCAAAATCCAAATCTAAGATGGCGGCTACGAAAATATGCATTTATATCGATTTGATCAGTCCTTTCCCAGCACTAGTCACACTAGTTTGGCAGCTGTCATTTTAATCAAGCTATATTTTAAGAACTATAGGGATCTTTCCTTGTGACATATTCAACGTACACGCAAAAAACCGCTCTATTTCATGAATGACCCATTTTCTTTATCCACGCAATGTTACACCCATTTCAACCCAAAAACACCTGGTTAAATCGTAACGCATAGTTCAAAGTGAATACACATTTCGCGACACGGTACAACCTGTATGTATAAATTTTGCAAATGGCCGCCAGTAAACGTGACGGATGAGAACATCACGTATAATTCCTTGCTTCCTTACATTAATCCATTTGGAGAATTTGCGTGTGTGTCTCTTTCACTTTTGGGGTGTTAGAAAGGGATAGCGTGTGATGTAGGACTTGCTTTCTGTCACAGTGACGTCTTTGTTGAAGTTTGTTTTCAACTTATGTGTTATGTAAGGGTTAGTTTTGGGGGTGAGTTTAATTTTAGGTTGTGTGTTGACACTGTTTTTAATGCAGCGGTATCATTTAGCCTATTGGTAATACACGAGGTTAGTCAGAAAGGGGGTACTAATCCGAAAGAATGTTAAAGTACCCATAATAATAAATAACTATTGTTCTACAACTTTCCCCAAAAGTCAATAGTTTAAGAGTTCAAAAATTACACAAACATATGCTAAAATCTATCTATCCTCAGCTATGATCAGCTGTGTTTACATTATAGGTCATATTTGGGGACACGAATTAGAAGCTCTATTTTCTGAATTCGTAACTAAAGTAGGGACGAAGAAGAATTTTTGAAAAAACTAAAATAAAATTATTTTACATGAAAATAAAAATGATCTAATTTTGAAATTTTCACACTTGCTTTAAAACCGTCATCAGTGATACATTAAGTGGCTTGTGGATTAGTTCCCCCTTTAAAACCGTCATCAGTGATGATTCATTAAGTGGCCTGCGAATTAGTACCAGGGGGTAGCGTAGTCGCTACCCCCTGGTACTGGTACGTGATTATGTATTAGTATATTATACAAGGTTAGTACCTTGTATAATATACTAATACATAATCAGCTCATTACTTTTCCACTGCAACGCATGAGCCTTCTCTCAGAATGAGAAGGATTTAGGCTTTAGATCAACACACTGGCCTGGTGCGGTTTTGCGAACTACACACATTTTTGAGAACTTTATGGAACCCTCTCAAGTATACAGGTTTCCTGACGGTATTTTTCCTTCACCGTTAACACAAGTGATAATCAAATTCTGATGTGTGAGCCGGGTTGGAACTCAACCCTCCTGCATGTAGTATATAATATATGAGGTAAAAAATAGGGTTGAGTTTGATGAACGAACAAAAGGGTTGAGTTCGAAACACAGACGGGTTGAGTTTAAAGATAACATAACAAGATACTTGTAGCTAAGACAAGGACAGATGAAAGCAGTTCATGCAGCAGAGATGCAAATATTGAGATGGATGTGTAGAGTGACAAGAATGTATAAGATAAGGAATGAGTATGTCAGAGGAAGTTTGTGACTGAAATGATGAGTAATATGTTGGCGACATATGAACATGAACCAGAAGAGTGTTAAATATGAATGAGGATGGATATACAAGTAGAGGTAGGCCAATGAAAAGATGGATGGATAGTGTGATGTGTGAGTACTGAGATGACGGCTGATAGAAGAGGAATATATGTTGTATCGACCCCCTCCACACAGTAGGGGCTAGGAAGATAATGATCATGAGGCAAGGCCTCACAGAAGAAGAGGTCTGCCAGGGGCTGGCGGACCGAGGCCTGTCGGGGTTGCGGTGCATGCAGCTGCGAATCCCGCGAACTCGGCCAGGGGTCAGGAGAAGGAACACCGTGGGTTTTTAGCCGGTAAGAGTCCGGCATACCCCTTCGCCTACCCTGGGCGAAGGGCATACAAGAGGATTTATCCCACGAAAAAAAAAGGGATAATGATGATAATAAGATAGATAATCATTTGATGGAATATAATGGACTTGTTGGCCATGACCTACAAAGGGGGCTATTTATAACAAACAATACTTGAAAAACAAACTACCAAACTCAGTCTATTAAAGACCACTTTACTGGATTGTTTACCCTCTTTTAAGTTACACCACAAGCGCAGCTTACTCAGCACAAACTACCAAAAATCGTTGGCTCGTACCCGTAAAAGGATTGAAAAGTTAAAGTAAATTAACAAACTTTCCTTTTTTAATTATTCAGTCATTTCCACCGATCAAAACCAAGGTCCATCCATTTAGCAGTTGAAGAACTTTTCACAAACAAATACTGGAAAAAACAAAGGGATTTTTTCTTCTTTAATGCCAAAAATCCTGACCGAAGCAAAGGCGTTACGATCAAATTGCGAAATTAAACAACTGATTCATTGACGTTGTTTGACGTTGAATATTCTTAACATGTGAAAAGATCAAAGGATTGGGTGAAGGATGATATGGGTAAGAAAGGAGTTAGTACAGAGATGACGGCTGTGGCTGGAGAGGCGTCATGGCGCCCTCAGCTTCCGGCTGACGCAGGTACTCTCGGGACATAGGTGTTTCGGGAAGTACCTGTGTCGCATAGGCCGGGAGCAAACGCCCGGTTGTCACCACTGCGTCGACTGCCCCGAGGACACGTTGCTACACATGCTGCAGGCGTGTCCTGCGTGGGCAATGCAGCGTCGCGAACTAGTCGCGGCGGTCGGTGGTGACCTCTCGCTTCCGGCCGTGGTTCTATCCATGGTCGGGAGCGAGAGTGCGTGGGAAGCCGTCGCCTCCTTCTGCGAGGAGGTGATGGCGACCAAGGAGGGAGCGAAGAGGGAGAGAGAGGCAGCTGCCACTCTCCCTTCCCGCGCGCACCGGGCGCCGGAGGGCGCGCGACGATCTCCGGCCACCGTAATGTGTGGCCTGCGGGCGCTGGTTACCACCCGTCGCCCGACCAGTAACAAGCCCGAGAAGGCGGCGCGCTGTGTTCTGTGCGCACCTCTCAGGAGGACGTGGGGCACGGCCCCACAGAGGAAGAGGTCTGCCAGGGGCTGGCGGACCGAGGCCTGCCGGGGTCGCGGTGCATGCAGCTGCGAATCCTGCAACCTCGGCCAAGGGTCAGGAGAAGGAACACCGTGGCATTTTAGCCGGTAAGAGTCCGACATACCCCATCGCCTTCCCCAGGCGAAGGGCATACAAGAGGATATTCATACAAAAAAAAAAGAGATGACGGCTGATAGAGGAGAATGGAAGAGGAATACATGTTGTGTCGACCCTATCTAGAGTGGGATAAGGGCAGGGAGATGATGATACGTAATACATCCCGACACGCCGGATACTGACAAAATATGTCAGTTGTCAAAACCTGCTTGCAGGGTGCGCCGCGTGTAGATCAGATTGATACTTTGGAGAATTTCCCCCAAATGCGGCGAGATTGAAAGTGTGTCAGAATCCTTATGTCAGTTTACCACGATCAATCGATACCTTCCTGTCATCTAAAATGACGGCCCAACCGCAAAAAATAGGCGGGTTGTAGACTGTAGGTTTCCCTAGATCTTTATATAGAATGACTGATCGTTTGACACCTGCGTCGTTTATCAAACTATTGATCGCTTGGAGTTTCATTTTTGCTAAATCTTTGTTGGTTTTTGCTGCGAAGCTTTAAGTTTTTGAGGAGCTTTATTTTTCTTTTGATTGTGGTTATTGAGACTTTAAGTTTGATTGCCTCGTTGGCCTAGAGGTTGCAAGCGCGACTGCTGAGCGTGAGATCCTAGATTCGATCCCCAGGTCGGACAAAGTGTTATTGGGTTTTTCCGTGTAGAATTTCTCAACAGCAGTCCGGAGTCTGGATTTGTGCCTGGTTGAGTGGAATAGGCTCGCCCCCTATCACATGAGACTTAAAGATAACGGCGAAATGTGGTATACACTTCTGCCCAATCCTTCGGGGAATAAGGCGTGATGATAAGTAAGTTTGCTCGCTAGGCCAGGAAAATGTGGCATTTGGTTTGACTGTAAAATATCTCAGTCCAAGATTGCTTTTTTTAAATCAGTTTAGTAGTTGCCAGATTATATTCGTACCAAGAAAGTAGGCAATTAAGCTTTTAGCTTTAAGTACAAAAAAGTTAATGGGCCCTGGATTTTGTAAATTGGCCTATTAAAGTCAATTCTTTTCTTTTCTTTCGCAAAAGTTTTTTTTTTATTTCAAGGAAACATGATTACAGGAGCTTTTGAAAGGTCAACACTAGGTGTAGGTGTGGGATTCCAAATAGTAGGTTCTATGGAGAAGGTTCTAGAAGAGCAGGAAATAAATTCCACGACAACTCTTTTAAAAAATGGTTTAACAATTTACATTGTTGTACTAAGAACAATGTGTAAGAAATAAACAACATTAAACTCTCAATCACCGTAATTATAGACACAATAGATAAAACAATTAAGTGTCGTCCTGGGACGACGGGCGGTACGCAACCGGTTAAAAGCAATAACAAAATTAGCCTTTTGAAACGATTGCCATAGCAGTTACGAGCTGACCAGTACCAACAGACATCACACGTTCACGAACATAACGCGCACATCGCTAAGCATGTTGCAGGGAACTCAACGATGCACAAAAACAGGACATTTTAGTGAGCATGACAAACTCATACCGTCAGAACACAAAGTTATATTCACACATAAAACGGAAGAAGTTTTTACCACTTCGCTTATCACTAAGTTGGACATGTGATATAAAACAAACTTTGGACATGTACGGTTTTTCCGCACAAAGCTGATGCGGGTCGCTTGCAAATAACATGTATTTTCATCATAAAAACAGTCTGGCATATAGGCTTTAGAGGCTTGTACATTTTTTTTCATTCATTCGTCCCCAAGCATCGCCACATTGACCCGTCCTGTGCCTCTCGCATCCAGCGGATTCCCGCAACCTTCACCAGACCATCAGTCCACCTTATAACCTAACCTAACCAATAACGATCGGTAGGATATAGGAACCGGGCGTAAGTAGGCAAGTGGAACATTTCACCTGTTTTATGTCAAACTTTTTTTTGATGTACTAGATTGTCAAATGTGTCTCGTGTAGTGCCGGACTTAAAGAATAGCACTACCCCATCTCTTCCCGCGGGTGTCGTAAAAGGCGTGGGTGTCGTAAAAGGCGACTAAAGGATTCTCTAGAGGATGGGCAGCAGCGTTCTCTGAGTACTTTGACAACCATACTGCGAGCCAACCCGCCTGCCAAGCGTGGCGATTACGGCAAATCCCCCCTCTTTTTGGGGGAGGCCTATGTCCAGCAGTGGGGGTGCCCTACGTGACATCGAAACTCAATATGACATCGAATGTCGCAGCATCGAAAACGGTGCATCGAAGGGTCACATACTCGATGGTACGCTACATCGAATGTCGTGAAATCGAATGGTTACAGTATCGAATGATCACATAATCACTGGTACGCTACATCGAATGTCGTGAAATCGAATGTTTACAGTATTGTATGGTTACAACATGGACTGGTTGCAACATTGACTGGTGCATGGTGAGGGGTGCATGAAATGAGCCTCCACGAGTGACGATACTTCGGTACGTCTGGCGGACCCTGGGCAGTCAGCCTCGCTACCATCCTTGCTGACTGGCTAATCTTTTCACCACGGCATAAGTTATTCTTGTATAGTTCATGCTGACACGATAAAAGTAGAAGAACATTGACTGGTTGCAAAATCGATGGGTTATTGCATCTAAATATTGTTGTATCCATTAGTTACTGCACCGAATAAAAATAAATGAAACACAAGAAAACAAAATGAAAAAAATAAAAAAAAATAACTGTTAATCAATTCGCTGTGATGAGAAATCGATACTGTAACCATTCGATCTAACGACATTCGATGTAGCGTACCATCGGTATCGTAACCTTTCGATGTCGAGAGTTTCGATGTGGCGTACCATCGATGTAGAGTACCATCGATTATGTGACCCTTCGATGTACAGTTTTCGATGCTGCGACATTCGATGTATTGAGTTTCGATGTCACGTAGGGAACCCCAGCAGTGGACGTCTTTTGGCTGAATGATGATGAAAAATCATAAATATCTTCCTTGCTATTTAGTACCTACATGTTACGGAACTCTACACTGTGCGTAGTCCGACACACACTTGGCTGATTCTACCTCTATCCATTGTAAGTAGGGTTGTAACGGAGGCTTCTTAGCGGAGGCAGAGGCGGATGCGGAGGCGACGAGTTTTGCCTCCGCGGATGCGGAGGTTAACGGAGGCGGAGGTGAAAGTGGATGTGGAAAAAATACAATTTTAAGGTTTATTGAACGTCAAAAAAAAATATTTCAAATACGTACATTCATAGTACCTTCTGGTAATCAAAATTACAAATTATATTTTACAGTTTGAAATTAATTTGACAAATTAAACTATACTTGTCAATTTGACATACGCCCGCCCCCACCCCAACCGCTTTGCCACTGTGCACACATTGATTCTTGTCGAGCGTCGCTGCTTGCGCGTTATTGTTCTATGATTATGACGTAAATAAACCTCCGTTACAACTCCGCAAAAATTATGCGGAGGCGGAGGCGGATGCGAAGATACGATTTCTCGGGAACTTCCGCAATAACGGAGGCGGAGGCGAAGCTCCGTTACAACCCTAATTGTAAGCATAAAGCCCCGTATTCATTGTACACATTTGTTGCACAACAGTTGCCCAAAACCAATGTTTCTCAACATCAACATGTTTTGCAACGCCGTGTGGCAACTCTTCAACATGGCGTGATCAACTCTGCAACACAAATGTTGACTGCAACATGTTTACAGCAAATCAGCAAGATGTTTATGCAACCGTGTTTATAAACAAAATGTTAACAATGAATACGAGCCTTAAGAATTCATTTTAGTTAAGATACTCTTTTATCCTTAACCTATTATTTATTATACTAAAGATTCCAATCCAATTTCTTATCCCACTAGAATAAAATAAAATCTCAATCCGTATCACACAAATTCACTACAATGTATCTTATGAAACGAATATACAAAAAGGCTTTAGCTTTAAAAAAGGTCCCTTTTGTACGTCAAAGATAGATTGACTCATAGATTTTAAGAGCGGGGGTCACCATCCATCTCGGATTGGCTGGGACGGGGTCCTATTTTAAAACATTACCGGCTGACCCGTTGGTTTCTGAAAAATGGGACGATTGGTATTTTGAATACGGCTATTTATCTTCATGCTTGCTTAGTGTTATGGGGTAGGCTGATTTACAAATTGTGTTTGGCATGGTCTCTAAAATCAGCTTATTTGGTTGATTTCTCTGGAGCATTTTATATATTGACTAGCGACCCGCCCCGGCTTTGCACGTGTACTTTTTATAGCTTAAAACCTTCCTCTTGAATCACTCTGTCTATTAAACAAAACCGCATCAAAATCCGTTGCGTAGTTTTAAAGATCTAAGCATACATAGGGACAGACAGACAGCGGGAAGCGACTTTGTTTTATACTATGTAGTGATATTAATGGTGTTCCGTATTTTTATATCGAAAAGAAGGTGTCTAAATAAGCCTATTTTTATATTGGCTTCGGCTTAAACCAGGCAGTTTTGGAAATATTTAAGTTTGAGAGATTTTTATTTTGGAGATTGAGCCGTTTGCTTATTCACGGTGCTTTATTTTCACAGTTGACGCTTCAAAATTGTCGTCTTTTCTGTGAAGTTTGGCGTACAAGTGTCGTGACTAGGTTCATGAGCGATCAGGGCAAGAATAAAATTTTGAGCCCCCAAAAAAACACGCTAAATGGTATGTCTACACCCGGGCGCTTTCATGATCATCTTGCGCTTTCAACTTTCAATTCCTCTTGCGTCAAGCGCATGCAATATTGATTGCCATAAGACGCATGCAGCTTATCGTCTACACCGGTGCGCCTCGGTCAGTCGTCAGTCGATATACAATAGACGGATTATCGTGCGCTAGGAGCATGCGCTTTTGTCGAACTAGTATTAAGGCATGCGCTATGGCGCTTCACGCATGATTCAGACGAAGACGCAAGATGAACATGAAAGCGCACTGGTGTAGCGTAGCATTTAATTAAGAATTTTAAATTTAAGAAATTAAATGTTAGGGCAAACTTGACTTTATATGATACTTGTATCTCTCAATCTCCAGACATATTTCATTTGCATTTAAATTAACATCGTATTTTAACTCGAGATAGGTACGCTGCGAATTTTTTTAGTTGAATACGTATTGAGCTGCCTAATTTTCTACTCCCTAGGCCCTCGCCTAGATACGACACTGCGTACAAAGAGTTGTCCACGAAGCGTACATTTCTCTCATTTTAGCAGTAAATGAGAGAAATGTACACTTCGTGCAGCAGCTGTTCTCGCTGTTATTTTCTACACGTGTATGCTCGATGCATTAAGGCGTCTGGCACGCGTGACGACTGGCGTTATGAAGCATGCGGCGACGCGAGCGCGACGGTTAGTTACCGCTCCGTCGACAAAGTTTCGTTAGTTTATATGAAATAGCGGTTTTACTCTCCTATCTGAATGCTCCCGCCTGGACTTGTGAAGATGTCTCAAACACTCCATCGAGTGAGGAACACAGAGACACCGAGGAGGGACGAGCGCTCTCATCTACATTCTTGCAATCGGCCTGTCTCGGTGCGCCTCGGTGAATGTGTACAGCCGGCATAAGCAGCAAGCATGCATACAATGACGAATATGCGTCTATAAACGAGCAGAAAACATAAACTGTTTACTGTTCCGACATGTCGTACTGTGGCTCATTCACGATCACCCATACCGCGAAGTCTCACCGCACTCAATGCCCTCCTAGACGCCAGACCGAATTTTGATATGTTTGGGGATGAATGGAGGGTGACTTTGTTGGAATGTCTGGAGTACTACGAGAGGAATGCATCATGAACGAGTGAAAGAATATACCTAGGTACTGTCAGAAGCATTGTAAGGGATTTATGAAAGAGATTATTAGAATTATTAGAATCTTTGTTTTTTTTTGTATTGTATGTATCGTCTTCTATTACTATCTTTAATTTATTGTAATTGGTCTAAGACCGTTTTAATTAAAGTAAATAAATAAGTTACGTTTCCGTAAACAGAGGGCCTAAGACGCGAGCCCGCGACCTCCAGTCGCGACTGTAAGATGCTTCCGACAGTTTGTGGGTTTTAGTACATAACTATAAGATCACAAATAAGCTCATGTTTAACAGTGTCACGATCCACCGAGCTCTCCCGTCGTAGAGCCGGTCGTCTCTTCAGACTCCGCAGTTACACCGATAATTCAGCCCTCATCAAGCTGTCTCCCCCCCCCCCCCCCATGTCCACGCCAGCAACGCCCTAAGCCGAGGTCCGAGTCCCACTAGGGGTCACCCTTAGTGCTGTTGTTGCAGGTAGTCATGATGTTAGTGTAGTACAAGTAGTTAGCTTAGGTTAAGTATTTTACTTCCCCCCCATTGGCTGGAGACCCTTCAGGTCTCGCCAATAACTGCCCGGTTACGTAGAAACCGTCCCCTAGGACGACCTACAGCAGTCAAATAGAAAAAAAAAAAAAATGTTTAGTAGTGGACATTCACGAGTTCCCAGTCGGAACGATAACAACTGCGCGCATACTGCAGAGACGTGCGTCTATGTGACAGTCGTGCGACAGCTGTGTGCGACTGTACAATTCAGTGCGATTCTAAAATCGTTCTGACGCGTGTAGCCCCGACTTGCGTTAACGTATGGGAGCCGCTTTAATATATGATGATGATACACTGACATAAAGACATGAATGTCCACTTACATGGACATGTAGTGTACAAGCTAACTATCCACTAATCATTTCACTGATTGGACACGTACAAGTTACTAATCACCCGTTGCCATGGCAACTGCCCGTTATTTTAATCGGATCGTTAGTTTCGTGAGCTTTATTGAAGTTAAACTATATCTTTTAGTTGATCAAATTTATTGGTAGAAAAACCTGACAAAAAATTTAGTTAGCATGGATTGTTGCTGCAACATTATCGATTGCTAAAATTGATCAAAAAGTTTGTTTTTATAACATAATAGGCATGTTGACAGAATCAATCAATTGCAAATCTAATTAGTCCGCCAGTTAGAGTTTTGAAAAATAATGGACACGTATTTTATCTTTTCTTAAATCTATGAATATTTGGAAAGATAAAACGCATCAAAATTCGAGTGTGGGGGCTTGTGACGTCAGAAGCAAGTAAAAATTGTACTTGCTTGTGACATTTTGCCAATTTTAAAAGTGTCGTATCTTCGTCAATTTTGGTTTACGTATCAAAAGAAAAAATACGGGTCAAATATTTTTTGATAATCTAACTAACAGACTAATTAGATTTTTTCAGTCAAATATCTTGTTGTGTAAGATTTCGCTATCGTTAATACTCGACACAAATTGGCATCAGAAAAAAAAACTTAACATAACATAAAGTCCTAAGTATTCCTAGAAAACATGATCAGAGATGTATAGTACACCCCCATTTCTCCGTTATTTTTAAGTCCCATGTAATAGGGGGCGAGCCTATTGAGCATCAACCGGGACAAATCCAGACTCCGGGCTGCTACTGAGAAATTCCACACGCAAAAAACCCAATAACACTGCCCGACCTTGCGATCGAACCCAGGACTTCATGCTCTGAAGCCGCACTTGGGATTATAAATTTTAATAATAAAGGAGAAGGGAAAGGCTCCATAGTTTCCTGGGCCCAGGTGTTAACTCAATCAAACTAGCCTTATTTGTAAGAGGATATAATAACAAGGCCTCACTGAAAATTTGGTGAAATTTGGCTATCCAGCAATCAAGTTATATGAAGTATAGTAAAAGTGAGGTTACATTATAACATTGTAGTTTTTTGCTTTTTGCGGAATATATATTTTTGAATGGCTTCGGTTTTGTAATGGTTTTACGCATGGAGTGCAAGTAGAGAGCCTCCATGTGTGACGTGTCGAAGATCTGATACGTTCGGCACGCGCTGGACAGTCGCTACAGTCGAAGACAAGTCTCTACATACAATATCTTGCACTTATTAGCAGTAGGTAAAAACGGGAGAAGAGGAAGTAAAATAAAATACCAACATATGTTTAAAATATTTATTATTGGCTGTACCGCTGTGCTAACAGTGAACGACCGCAGCGGACACAAACACTGGAATGACCAACTTGGGTTGGTGCTTCAATCTCAAATCACATCTTGGGCCAAGTTCCAACAGGCTGAGATGCACGCCACTGACGAATAACTGTTAAAATCGCCTCATCGTCCAAGATTCTTCTGCCAATAGAGTTACTGCGACCATTCGCAATTCACACAGCGATTCATGTCGTCCGTATCCGATTGATAGGCGTAATCAGTTGTCCAAAATAGAAAGCCAGGTGGTAATCCAAAGTAGCAAGATTCGTCGAATAGTCCTTTATAATATGCAAAGCCGGGGTCGTGGGGTTATACAATAAAACATGGAAAATACGTGCGCACTCTGAACGAAAGAAAACGAACGAGTGCCGGTCATAGACTATACACTAGTGCCGGTTTTTTTCTGCCTGTCATCTGTCAGTCGGTGGCCAGTGTCTGACTGATGAAAAATTAAAGGAACTCCTTTCGATATGAATCGATTCCACGAAACGATTGATAGGCACTTGTCACTCGATTTTCATATAATATTCTGAGATTTTACCGATTTATTCATTATCGATTACTAAGAATTCAGGCACGTATTTTATCGATTATTTAGTTTCAAAACTTAATTTAACTTTTCTCGCTTCCTAGATAGAAACATGGTACTGGATTTTGTGATTACCTTTAGAAAAATATAACGGTTTTTTTAATACACATTTCAACTAGTTAACTGCTGGGCCCAGGATTACCCATCTCCTTTGTTTATTTTCTCTTCCACAAAGGTGACTTAACATTTAAATACATATTATATAATCTTTCCTTTGTGGGAGACTGGTATCTGCAATAGGTTATCCTGTCACACAGATTACATATATTATTACATTATGAGACCAACGAAGCAGTAAAAAATGGGTGGCGACATCTATCACGCCACATGCGAACTATTCAAGCCTACATCGCGATATCAAGATTTAACACGCAGTTAGTATATACAGGGCGTCCCACGACTTTGCCACATGGAGGGGAAGTACCTTAAATACTGTAGATAGAAAAAAATACTGAATGAAGACTTCATTTCTATTTGAAAAACAAGACGAACTGCATTCAAAGAATTTTAAATAATCATCTGCCTGAACCGGGAATCAAACCCGCTAAATGTGAAAACAAAAAAAACTGTAATTTTATTGTACTAATCGAAAGGCTCAATCAGATACATTTAAATCTTTTAAATAACATAGCATCTAAAATAAAAGGAACACCGTGAAATTTAACATTTATTTGAAATAATAAGACACGTTTAACTGAGCAACTTGCAAACAATTTAATTTTAAATGCTGAAAATGTGTCTCTTCCTATTGTATACAAATTGTAACTCTTTTAAAAATCTCGCTTACCGTTGATTTATTTGTATTTTCATAGTGAATGTTTGAAATAACACTTCGAAATAGTAATAAAGCAGAAAGTAGTACGTAAAGTCAGTTGTTATAAGCACGACATAGTCAGAGAAAACGCTATTCATAATTCTGAACAAAATTTTAAATAAAATGTAAAATTTAACGGTGATCCTTTTATTTTAGATGCTATGTTATTTAGAAGAAATAAATGTATCTGATCGAGCCTTTCGATCAGTGTAATAAAATAAGAGTTTTTTTTCTTTTCACATTAAGCGGGTTCGATTCCCGGTTCACACAGGTGATTATTTAAAATTCTTTGAATGAAGTTCTTATTGTTTTTAAAATAAAAATGAAGTCTTCATTCAGTAAATTTTTCTATCTACAGTATTTAAGGTACTTCCCCTCCATGTGGCAAAGTCGTGGGACGCCCTGTATACAACCTCCCAAGATCAACTCTAGGGCCACACCGATAATTCAGCTCTCATCAAGCTGTCTCCCGCCCCTAAGCCCCCGCCAGCAACGCCCTAAGCCGAGGCCCGAGTCCCACTAGGGGTCGCCCTTAGTGCTGTTGTTGCAGGTAGTCATGATGTTAGTGTAGTACAAGTAGTTAGCTTAGGTTAAGTATTTTACTTCCCCCCCATTGGCTGGATACCCTTCAGGTCTCGCCAATAACTGCCCGGTTACATAGGAGGGGTCCCCTAGGACCACCTACAGAAGTCCAATAGAAAAAAAAAAACAACTGTTGGGCAGTAGTCCGCCAGGCATAAGACTCCGCCTGGTTGGAGGATCCTCCCTTGAAGGAACACCACACCTAGTTCCTCCACAAATGTTTAGAATTAACCGTTTCAAAGCGAAGCCACGATTCTAACCCAGTCTGCGATAAATTTACATTCTATCTGATTTTACGTCTAAAAACGGCCTTGGCCTGATATCTTCACCTAGATCTAGACAAACGGAGCCAGTGCGTGAGTCGTTGTCATCAAAATGTCTGTGTTGCCATGTTCAAGGCGTGTTCCGGAGTTGGTTTTTTTGAAGAGATTGTGATAAGTTCAAAAGAATTAGCGTTAAGTTTAGTTATCGTGAATGTTGCTGTGAAAGATAATGTTTTTATGGAACCCGGTAGAATAATATCATAAATTATAACTTTATTTAGTCTTTATATGAAACAGTGTACTACTATTTTATACTCCAACCCTTTGTTAGGCAAAGGGACTAAATTATTTCCCACCAACTTTATACATATTTTTATTTTTAAACCTGGCAATGTTTAAATATTTACATTTTTTTTAAATATAAAATGTAAAATATAATTACACTGTAAAAAAAACTTTTTGTTATTTATAAAAAAAAGAAGATAATTACTTTTTTTTTAAACCTTATGACCAATTAAGGGTTAATAAATCTACTATACATTCAGCGCAGAAACAATTCACTTACGGCCATGTGTCTCTACGAAAAATGGTAATAATTAGGTATCCAATAGTCACTTATGTTGGCTATATGGGTAAATTAATAGAGCTTCATTGTTTTAGCCTTTTTTTTTTGGTTGGTCGCCATTGAAAATTCTGGCTTACAGGAGTAGCAGTGGTTGGGAAAGATGTCCCACAAAAAAATAAAATATAATAATAGATCTTAAATATAAAGCCCTAGTCGAAACGCATATACCAACAGAAATAATAACATATTGGTTATCATAGTCTCCTTGGCTTATTAATATAAATAAAAACGTCTATACAGATGATGTAGTGACAAAAATTTAAAGGAGTACGCTTAGGTGGTTTGGGCATGTTGAGAGAATGAGCGAACAAAGGGAAACGCCAGTAGAGGACACCCTAGAAGGACATACATAGATGTTATTGGTGAAGTTCTTCAAAAAAGACAGGTACGTAGTACTTTCAACTGCCGTGCGTGTATGACAAGATGTATAAACGTGGAAGTCAAAGGAGTATGTAAGGATCGTAGCATGTGGCGTTCTATAGTTTCTGCCAACATCCATGGGAAAAAGGCGTGAGTGTATGTATGTAACGCCTATATTTAGTGAAATAACAATTTCCTCAGCTTGGTTTAAAAGTAAAGAAATCAAACTGCTATTCTTATGAAACAGATTTTCCTTCAAATAATCCATAAGGCACATTCCAATTCGTCTAATTTCTTGGCAGCGGAGCAGTTAAGGTTGAAACTTCCGATGGCAACTCCACACCCTCGCCTGAAGGTTAGCGCGAATTCTTGAATGCCAGTGAGGTGCTATTAAATTGGTTTATACTAGCGGAATGGCATTGAAGAGTGACAGCCTGACAGCACGATGTAATGGTGAAATTTCTACCGTATTGCAGAAAAAATACGCTATTTCGATTATTGTTTGTATATTATGTAATGTTGTGTCCAAAATTGATTTAAAGAAGGTTTGACATGAATGATTTCGTGCCAGATGGTTTGATTTTTCCTAAAGAACAAAGAAACATAATTATGCACATGAAATAACGAACTATGGCTAACGAGACAAAAAGTGTAGTGTCGCCTGCAGAAAAGAAAACCTCATTTAAGTTCAATTTAAATTATCTTTAAAGATTTTTGTTCACCAAGTATTTTATTATGATTATGGTACAGAAGACTTGTTGTACATTTTAAGATAACACCAAGTTTAATTTGGAGGAATTAATTGAGATTTAATTCCTTTTTGTGAGATGGGAAAATTATTGTTAAAGTTCTTTTTTTTATTTCCTTCTCATTTTATAATTTAGTTATAAAATGTAAACTACTTACTAAAAACTGCTAATTATTTAAAAAAGGCAAAAAAACTGAAGAAAATATAATATCTTGTATTGTCTTCTAATATTAGGTACTGCTTTAAAGGATTGCATGAGGAGCTGGCGCACCCTGGTCAGTCAGACATGCGAGCAACTTTACTGACTGGTTAATCTTTTCACAACGGCATGAGCTAAGAAAAAAAAACCTCTGCTGTTATCATGGCTAACAACTCAACAAACCTCCAAAAACATAGTATGTACAGCAAAAAACTTTGTTATCTCACTCAAAACATGGCTATCCTACGAAGATCCCCATTACCCCAGACACGTCCCCTCTTGACGGATTCGCTTCCAATTACCAAGACAATTTACAATGGCAGCCCCTCCATTTGTACGATGCCCAATTTGAACAAGGATTGAATGTACGTGCAGAATTATGGGACAAAGAAAGTTACGGCTTTTGAGAATTTTTCATGCAGTTTTTTTGCTGCCTTTGTAGCTGATTGCAATCTTATAATCACTTTAATAAAGACTTAAAAAAGAGTTACTCAAGTAAGCGATAGTCTAAAAATGTTTGCTACTTAGTTGTTGTTGATTACATTTAAAAGCAACAGATGAGAAACATTTTGCCATATAAAAATTGACCTCTCTCTTTGTGTGATAGTCGTTTTTTTTTTGTATTTTTTTTCTAGTCCTGCGTGTGGCCGCCATCTCGCCTGATGTTACGCGATGATGCGGTCTACGATGGAGCACGCTTGCCCAGAAGAAAACGATTCACTCGTGACTTGAAGACACCCAGATTGTAGCTGTCGGGGAACACCCACTCGGGCAGCGCATTCCACTGTTTGGCGGTTTTCACTATGAAAGTGGAATCAAAGCGCTTCTTTCGGGTTTTTGGTATATCAACCATGGACCGATGGCGCATTTTCGTGCTTCTAGCCGTCCGATAGAAAAAAGGTCAGGGGGGTCATGGAATCATGTCAAGGATCATGCAGATCTGAAGCACACTCTCCGAAATGTGTCCGATAAAAAAACCGATAGACTAGCAACTTTGCGCAGATGCTCAAGACTTTGGAGCTTGGTCTGAACGTAATAGATGTAATAGACGAAATTACGTCAAGAAGTTGGATAGCAGCTTTTTCCTGGATGGGTGTTATCGGTAGCAGGTAGCACTAGGCAATGTTGACAAAGGAGGTAGTCGTCGATATAGATCAACCTACCCGATGTTATAAAGGCGGTGGTCATTCGACGAAGCGGAGCATTCGGTGCTGAACAGCTGAAGATCTTTTATATCTGACTAGCTTGTCCTTATTTTATGATCTTGTAATAATTGTGTAAAGTATTATATTGTGATCTAGTTCATGTTACTAACACTAACCCAAATACAAGTACTCTCAGTGGTGGTGAGTCTCTGTTGGTTTTATTTACTACATTTACCTTGCTCGCAATCCTGACATACCGATATTAGCTATAACTGTAATGATAGAATCACCCCTGAACGATTATATTGTTGTGATATTTACATGGGTGACTAGGAACAATATTTTCCTGACCGTTCAAACTTCAAAACTCATTTATTCAAAATAGTCTAGAATTATTTAGATCTTTTTGAATGTCAATTTTACAAAAGACAGCCTTCAAAAACGTTCGTTCTTTGTCATTCATAGTAGCCATCGATTAGAAGGTAATTCAAGCATCTATATCTTCTGCTTTTACCTCTAGTCACAGTCAAGAAAACAAACTATAGGCAACAGAGCTTGTCCCTCGGAAAAAAATAATCTCCTCTGAATATATCCAAAAAAGTTGCCAATGCAACATGCATGTGTCAATGTAATGTGTGTGTAAAGAATAGCACTACCCATCTTTTTCCATGGGTGTTGTAAAAGGCAACTAAGGGATTCGCTAGAGGATGGGCAGCAGCGTTTTCTGAGTATTTTAACAACTATACTGCGATCGTGAACCCGCCTGCCAAGCGTGGCGATTATGGCAACTCCCCCCAAAATATGGATGCTTGGGGAGGGCCATGTCCAGCAGTGGACGTTTTTCGGCTGAATGGTGTGATGCTAATGCAATTATCGCATTTCAACATTCAGTACATTATAAAAGTAACAAAAAACTAAGATATACAAAAGATATTTAATGTCTTGCTGATTGGTGGCGTCGTGCATCGGGTCGTTGAGCTCCCTAAAATAAGGTTGAGCTACACGATGGCTGATGCATGCGTACCGTCAGTTTGGACAGGTCGACTCATAGCTGTTATGGCTCTTTCCTCAAAAGGCCATTCCAGACGTTGTCCTACATTGTTACACTCGCATAGTTTTTTATACTAGAATGTCTGGTCTTTAAAAGAGACTTTGACCTCTGAGTTTGTTTCGGCTTTTCTTCTCAGAGCTAGTCAGATAGGAAATGCCGGTGCCATCTAGTCTAAAAAAAACATATTAAATTGACTTGTAAAAGTGTCTGTAACAGATATATTTACAGAAGTAAATATCATTTATCAAGCTAATCAGCATCCAAATAAGATTTGTACGTGACCTTTTATTATTTTTATTTGCCATGTCATAAGACAGTTCTTTTACTAAGCCTATTCGTCGATTAAGTACGCCATAAAAATTATATCAACGTTTATTGGTGTTATAAAAAAAGTCGAGTTGGGGGAAGACTCGCGGCGGAATTGAGGGATTAAATTTTAATTTGAATTTAAAATTTATTATGCTGTTACTTTTTTTAGGGCCTCCAGTGTGTTGGGATGAGAATAGGCGCTTTATAATGATGTTTGAATTGATGCTGCTTCATCTTGTAAGGGTGCTTAAAGGATTTTTTGAGTTAAGCGCCATTTTACTGTAGGTCGGAAAATACTAGGATTATTGAATAATGTGTCTTGATAATAAAACTTATTCGATACCAGAAATTTTAATTGGCGTAAGGGTCAAAACAAGAGTACCTACATATAAGAACTTGGGGGAGGCCTTTGCCCAGCAGTGGGACAGTATAGCCTGACTAAAAAAAGGGGCGAGAAAGTTAATTTATTTATTCTGGCGATTTGCTCGCCTCCTGGAAGAGGGTAATTTCGTCATCGGGCTCTAAGAGTGTGTGCCTGGGACGGTGCAGTACCCACTGGACCTTCAAGATTAGACCCAATTGTAAAAAGTACCTACTGGACCCCATTCCAAGGCCCCATTCGACCTTCTTAAAAATATTATATTAAAATGACTATTGGACCTCTTTTTTGGTACCCACTGGACCTTCAAGACGAAACCCAATCGCAAAATACCCACTGGACCTCATTTACATGCCCCATTCGACCTTCTTCAAAATATTTTGATCTTATTGATAGTTTTATTAAGAAAAGGTACAATTATGTAGAAAATTGTTGATTTAAATATAATTATAAGAAAAAATATAAGAAAGATTCGTCATAGGGCGCTCTCTTTTCTCTCTAGTCTGTCGACGTTCGTCCTACTCTTACCTTTTGTTACTCTGAAGTACATAAAGAATAATTTAGAATTATTGTATTATATTGTAATATATATTTTCTATGGGCCTTGATGCCTGAATTAAATAAATAATTAAATAAAAAAAAAAAAAAGATTAACAAAAAAACGACATTATTGGTCTCGTTCTTGTCTATTGTTTACTTCACAAGAACTCTGTACCTGAACCCCGTAGTTAGCCCGTTAGCAGGTTACTGATTCCCTTTGAAAATAGTGTTTGTCAGGGGGGTGACACTGCCGTACTTGACATAGGCGAACATTTTTCGCTGAGACATTAGCTCCATCTTGAACCATATCCCTGTAAACTTAATAGCATCTATAGCCCGAACGCTTCCCGTCCAACAGTTCCTGGGGTAGCTGCGCAGTGCGGGAGGGTGTCAGTTGTCACAAGTTGACGAATCAGTGAGCTCCTGCACCGCGCAGCTACCTCAGGAACTGTCTCAGATAAGCGTTCGGGCTATAGTCCTGTACTATTATATCTTCTGTGTTATTATAGTACCTAATAGCGAAACAAATGGTGCTTTGTCCAATTTTATTAAATGCGAAAATGTGACCCTTTTTATTTTATTAAAAAATAAGTAAAAAGTGTTATTTTTTTTAAGTATTTAAATATGCACCGCCTAATTATTAAAAATGTATATTAGATAATCATAGCATATCTTTTTTTTTGCAATTATTTCAATATATTTATTCAAAATGGCTCCTACATTCGGCGTATACGCATGTTTGCAGTTCTCTTCCGTTTTGTGTGTTTAATGTGGATTTTCGGTTGTGTTAAGCTTCAGAAAGTGCGGTAGAGTTGAGCGTATTCCTCCTCCCGTCTTCCTGTTTAGTTTTCCATCTGGAAACTTCATTTATGCATGCGTTCCCAATTACCGTTAGAAAACCTACTCTATAGCAAAATATATACGCATAGATGTATGGATGCATACGAGAGTGTATAGATACACCTACGTATATGTAGGTACTGAAAAAAGCACCCATATTTTACCTTTGGTATATGCTTTAGTTACTGATAAAAAAGAAGAAACCTACAGAATTCTTTTTCAATTAATAAAATCTCAAAACTCATGTTGCAAGCCAGATAAATCCACGACAGATTTTGAAACAGCGGCAATGAATGGTATTAGGTCAGTTTTCCCTGAAGTGGACATCAAAGGATGTTTTTTTCATTTTACTCAGGCTCTGTACAAGAAAGCATTACGTCTTAATATATTAAAAAATCACGTGTGTAAGCGACATGTTGCCCTATGTGCTGCTTTAGCATTGTTGCCATTTGAAGCCATAGACGACGGTTGGTTCTATATTATGGAAGACTGGTCCGAGGAGAATGGAAATTTAGTAAAATTTAATGACTATTTTACAAAACAATGGCTTCAAAAAGAAGAGGCACGAAAGATTTTGTGTTTTAATACAGAGAGACATCATACAACGAATAGTGTTGAAGGGTGGCACTCAAAAATTAATAAAAAACTATGTGGTATTTCGCGGCCAAGTATTTTACAATTTTTAAATATAATTGAAATGGACGCTTCATTGACTTGTATTAGTATAGCAAAACTGGATAGTGGACAAGAGTTATTAAACAGACGAAAGCTGACTTGCATACAAACATAAATATCCTATTTCACCCCCTTAGGGGTTGAATTTCGAGAAATCCCGTCATAGTGGATGCTTTTGTTACAAAAGGAACCTACTGTCAAAATTTCAAGTTTCTAACCTCAGCGATTTAAGCTGTGCGTTGATAGATCAGTCAGTCAGCTTCTACTTTTATATAATATATATACCCGGCATGCGTTACAATGCCACTTAGAGAAAAAAAGTGTTTAGTTTTAAAAATCTGTTTATTGGAGTGCTTTTGGATACACAATATTTTTGGTTTTTCCGTCGTACACGAATAAGTCAGACGGTTTCCCGACACGTAAGCAAGCCACATACAGTTGTCCATGTGAGAAGCATGGATTTTCCACATTTGGCCCAACTTGTAGCGATTGTTTTGATTTGTTTTTGAATTTCCAAAAAAACCTCAAACACGTGTATGTTTATTTCTCACCAGAAGACTAAATATTTAATTCCGTGCTTCTTACTTCAAAATTACCATATTTCTCATATAAACTTTCAACCATTATTATTTCACCCGCTTCGGGGTTGAATTCAGGAAGACATTCAAACACGTGTATATTTTATTACACGTTTTTAACGTGTTTGACAGTTTTCGTTTACGAATTTTGATTTTGTTTTTGTTGTCAAACAATTTCATAGTTTTCGTAAACGAAAACTGTCTGAATAAACGATTCAGTTGCAATTGATAAAAGTTTCTGTTAGTAGAATTGACTCCCTGGTTCTACCGCCAATTCTGACACGATGTCAAAATATAATACAGCGGTCTTTCGGAGTTCTATTTTATTTTATATTTTTTCTTTCATACTCTTTTCACTATTATGCATGATTGTACGCTCCATAAAAAGAGGGTCCAATGGGACTTGTTTTTTAACAGGAGGTCTAATGGGTCCTATGTTGCAGGGAAGGTTCCATTTTGAGGGTCCAGTGGGTACAAGGTTTTCGATAGAAGGTCCAATGGGCCCTGTTGAGTAGGTAGGGTCCAATTATGAAGGTCCAATGGGTACGACACCCCTGGGACGGCGAACTTTACTTCTGAGAGAAAGACTGTAGTTGGCCGCTGCGGCGACTAGGGGGTTCGGATGGTGGGGGGCAGTGTCGAAGTAACGCCTGGAAATGCGAAATGCCTGATGGTTGGTATTTTAAGATCGAGATGGAGTTGAACGCTACGCATGAGCCACGGGGCTGCCACGGCTCTGCGCAACACTCGATTCTGGAAGGTTTGGAAGGATTCGAAGCGGGAAGGCTTAACGTGTGCGCTAGCGTAAGTCAAGATGGGGCGGACGCACGTCACGTAGATTCTCAGCTTATTTCTAAGTGACAATTTACTGCGCGCTCTAAGGATGGCGTGTTATATTATGTTGTTATTTGTATGGCTTTAAAGTACTTGAACGCTGCTGCCCATTATCTAGTGGATAGGCCCGCCCCCCCACAACGTAGACCGATGCAATTCACCGGTCGTTGTGGCGATACTTAAGGGAGGCCTATGTCTAGTAGTGGACGTCTTTCGACTGAATGATGATGATGATGATCAGTTGTTGTCCCTTACGCTAATTTAAACCGGTGTTGAGATACAAGGTTAGTTGGAAAGGGGATACTAATCCAAAGCCCACTTAAAGTATCACTGATTACTGTTTTAAAGTAACTGTTGTGTTATTTCACATTTAGATAATTTTTATTGTCATGCAAAATTACCTATGTTTATTTTAGTATTTTCAAAAAATCTTACTGCTATATTTATGAATTCAGAAAATAGAGATCCGTGTCCCCAAATATGACCTAAAATGGAAACAGCTGATTATAGCTATACATAGATTTTAGCATATTTTTTATGAAATATTTAAGTAGTTATTTCTCTTAAGCTATTGATTTTTGGGTAAAAGTTGTAGAATAAAAGATATTCATTATTATGGGTAATTTTACACCCTTTCGGATAAGGTAGTACTCCTATTCCTACTTACCTTGTAGAAACTATAACTAGATAATAATATCCTATCCTAGATAAAAAAAATAACAACATTATATTATGTCAACATTATTTATTTCTTTAGTATTCCTAACCTAAATCTTATCTTTTCTCCACCAGAAACGGTCTTACACTTTGACTACATTTAACGCAATAAATTCTCGTGAACGGTCCCCGCGTTGAAAGCGCACATGGCGCTCAAAAGGACGTGTACAAATTATAACATTCTCCTTTAGTCAAACGGAAGGGGAAATGACGTCATATATCCTATTCCTTTTGAAGGAGAAATATTTTGAGTGTACTACAATATTCTTAACTTATTTTTTTCTGATTTAAGTCCAATCTGTCGTGGCATTTTAAGTAACTTTTATCTACGAGTGCACTCATGTCATAAAGTTCCAATTATGGACTCAAAAATAGTACCTACAATAATGACATGCTTTAGTAACGAGCATGTCTAATTTTAAAAAGTTTTATTAAAGTACAGTTCTCTTAGCAAAATAATGCTTTAAAATTACTTTTTTCTATTAAAGTACACTTCGGATCGACCAAGGAGTTTACAATTTTTTTTTTGGCGGTTGCGCATTGTCTGTTGAGGCGCGCGCATGCCCGGTAGGCTGTTGGGTTTGGGCGCCATTAATGTTTTTGTATTAACTTTGGTCTTTCATTTACCTATTGCAAGAGTTTAGATAAAATGTATGAAACTGCACATATTTTGGGTATTAAAACACTCGTGTGATATAATACCATTAAAAACTTCGCCTACTCGTGTTTTAATAACCCCTATTATGCAACAGTTTCATAAACTACTATTTTAACACCGAGAAAGAGTATTCCATCTTCTTCTCAAGCGTGGGTGTCTTAAAGATGATTCCGTTTTTCATATGTTGTACGCACTGTACAACTAAACAAACAAACAAACAAACATGTAGATTCTTGTATCAGAAACAAGAATCTACATGTTTTTAAGGTTCCGTACTAAAAAGGTAAAAAAGCAACCCTTATGGTGCGACTTCTTTCGTCCGTCCGTCTGTCTGTCACGGCTTTTATTTCAGGAACTACAATTGCTATCGACTTGAAATTTGGAATAATTCCAATTAATGTTTGTCCATCAATATTGCAAGTGAAAGAATAGAAAAAATATTTTTGTTTTCATTGCAATAAAGACTGCAATGAGGGGTTGTAATTAAAATGGGGTTACTAGGTCATGTGGGGTATCATAAAGGCTTCATTTGCACATTATAAAATATATTTTTATTTTCATTTATGCCGCATAGTTTTTGACTTGCGACGAAAAATGACAATTAAAATACCACCCCTTAACTCTGATGATTGCAAAATGAAAAATCTGGAATACATCGACTCTTCTTTCTTTTCTTTGGAACTAAAATAATAATAAATATCTCAACAACTTTGTAAAGAGATAAATTATAAATTTCTGTCCTAGCAACAAAAATTCAAGAGTTCCCCCAAGTTGGCAAGTATATTGGCACTTCGCAGGTAACATGACGAAAAATTCAGTTAAAATTGTTCACGGTCCCGAATTATGACGACGATAAACCGATTATTATCCCGAGAGTGTTGTAAAAGTTTAGGATTACCGTCATTTTGTGTGAAAAATTGTGTAGCTACCTACAAGGTTGTATGGAGCAAATGACAGGTGATAAAAATTCCTTATGCTCTTTTTAGTATTTGAGTTGGTCGCGGTTGGCCCTAATCGCACTGATGGTAAGCACAGAGAGGATGTAAGATGGAGCACACGAATCCAAGTAACAGAGATATACAGGTGTTAACGAATTCGTGTAATTCCTTAAAAACACATGATCTACTACTGATGTAGACAGGTAACGCACGGGATTTGGCTTGATTAAAAATAAAAAAATAAAATTATTATTTTTTCATGCGGCTTTGTTATCGATCGTATCTCATCATCATCTGCCTAGCCTTTTCCCAACTATGTTGGGGTCGGCTTCCAGTCGAACCGGATGCAGCTGAATATCAGTATTTTACATGGAGCGACTGCCTATCAGACCTCCACAACCCAGTAACTGGGTAATACGATACTCTTGGTAAGACTGGTTGTCAGACTTTCTGGCTTCTGACCAACAGTGACGACTGTCAAAGATCTACAAATGACAGCCGGGACCAACGGCTTTACGTGCTTTCCGAGGCACGGAGGAAACTCGCTATGGTAAATGGTCACCCATCCACAGACCAACCTCGGCAAGCGTGGCTTAACCCGGAAGATCGGTCTATGCGGCTGTAATTATTTAGCCACGAGCTCCTCTCGTTATCGACCGTATCTAAACCATCTAATAAGGATTAAGTAAAAAAAAAAATTTTTTTTTTTGCAAAAAAAATGATTTATATGTGTGAACATTTCGATGCCACGCATAAATTAATGAAAGCACGGAGACACGGCTGGCAGGCACGACTAACGCAATATCGCTCTTTGCAGTCAGATATCTCAAGGCTCTAAAATGACTCAGAAATATAAAATCAAGATTTTTTTTTGTTTTTTTTTAAATTACCTTTTTTCCCCGTTTAGGTTTAATCTGTGTCACCAGTAGATCACGTGGTTTGAAGGAATTACACGAATTTGTTAACACCCTGTAGAGAGATTCTTCTATACTCCTCTGGCTCTCTCATACACACGACGGAACACGGTAATTTTCTTGGCGCTTGGTGCTTGACTTTAATGTTCAGGTAAACCGTACAGACCCTACCACCAAGCGCGCTAGGTTTTGTTGAATATTACAACAAGCGTCTCTTCCCAGCGTGTGGTGAGGAAGGTCTTGAATTTTTTCACACATGGTGCAGAACACATGGACACACATGGTGCAGAATAAACCAAACCGAGTCCATTCTTTTAGAACACACATGGTGCAGAATAGCTCTATAACGGTTATAAGGTTTTAAGAAAAAGTAAATAACAAATAATTTGGCAATTTTTTATAAATAATAAAAAAATAAAAAAAAACATTTTTTAATTTTTTTTTCTATTAAAGAAAATATTGTCAGGTTTAAAAATAAAAATATAACAAGGAGGTTTTCGCGACATTTTCCAAAAAAGTTGGTGGGAAAAACATTTCCTCTAACTGTAATAGAGATAGACCAACGTGGGTCTATTCTTTTAGGACAGACGTGGTTAAGAATAGACTAATCCAGGTCCATTTTTAGGACACATGGTAAAGAATAGACCAACCCCGATACACAGTACGGTTCTACGATATGTTTTTTTTTATACGAACCGTTTTCCTACAGAATTTCAAAGAACCACTTTTCGTATGAATTTACCATAAAAAGTCTTTTATATGACAACTTAATTCCAAAAGAAACATTTTTAACATGCTAATCCCACGCCCCGGTACCGCCCGAGAATTCCAATTAATTCTATTCAATTTCGTACTATACCGGCATTATTTAAAACTGAACTCGTTTCGGGAATACCTGGATTTTGTACCGTCAGCAAAAACGTGAGTCATTAGGTGACCATGCATTTTATTCGGAGGTGGTTTGGCAAAAAATGGCGGATAAATTTGAGAATATTAACAATGGCTTTTAGGTAATGGCTTTTGGTGCAGATAAAATGAAAATATTGTTCACATAAATCTATACGTGGGCGGAATTAATGACCAGCTTTTAACGGCGATAGGCTGTACCGATTGATAAATTAAAACACGTGTTTTAATAAGTATTACAGTTATGCTGTGGCCAAACTTATTATGTAAAACCTACCAGAAATGGTTCTGGTCCTAGTTGTTGGTCTTTAGATGAAGAATTCCAGAAGATTATATTATTTACCTGAAACAATTAAGAAAACACTTGAATAAAACATACAATATACACAAATACTTTATCACAAAAAACATCACGCCTGTATTCCCCGAAGGGTTGGCAGAGGTGTACATAGTATACCATCATTTCGCCGTTATGTTTAAGTCCCATGTAATAGGGGGCGAGCCTATTGCCATCAACTGGACACAAATCCTTCTCACAATACAGGGTATAAACGAATTCGAGTAATTCCCTCAAACCGCGTAATCTACTGGTGACACTGATTGACCCTGAATAGGTATTTTTCAGAATCAACATGGTATTCTGTATCTGAGTAATTTTAGTGTCTCGAGTTAACGGACTGCGTGGAGCGATATCACGCTAGTCGTGCCCGTCAGCTGTGTCGCCGTGACTTCATTCATTTATGCATGGCATCGAAATTTCCTGCGACGTAAAAAAATTTTTGGGAAAAAAAAGTTTATTTTTATTTTTAATCAATCTAAATCCCGTGCGGGGTTAATCTATTCCATTAATAGATCATGTGGTTTGAAGGAATTACACGAATTCGTTTACACCCTGTATACATTAATAACTTTTATTAAATGTTTCTTTTTGATAACAGAGAAGATTTATTTATTTCGTTACGGGTTTCAAGACTGGGGCCCAATTCTCCTAAAATAAATTGTTGCCAAACGCAATCGAACTACAACCGTCAGTCAGTTTTTGTTTTCGAAACTTTCAAAATGATTGATTTTGTTTTTTGTGTCAAACAATTTGATAGCTTTCGAAATTGAGAACTGTTGAATGAACGGTTCGGCCTTGGTTCGGTTGTGATTTATCAAGATTTATTTTAGGAGAATTAGGCCCCTGTTCAATCATTTCCTTTTGGCATCATCATTGATTCGGCGATTTTCTGTATGGTCACCATTGTTGACACTAGCTTCCATGAGTTGCAAAGGTTGGGAAAGAGTTGCGCGCTTGTCCCAAAAAAAAACATGGATAACATCACGCTTTTTATGCAATACCACTCTAAATAAAATTCATCGAAGCAATTTTCTGAATACGTCTAACTAAGTGGATAGAACTAATAGGTACTTCTTCAAAAAGTAAAACATTATACACCATACAGTCTTTGTAACACATGAGCTTTGATCCTGTGTGAGTAAGCGTCCAAAGTGTACCATATTATTATGGAAACACGGCGCCACCGACTGTCGAAACCAAGACAAATACGGGAATAGCTCATGCCGTCGTGAAAAGATTAGCCAGTCAGCAAGTAGCGAGGCTGACTGCCCAGGGTGCGCCAGACGTACTTAAGTATCGCCACTCGTGAATCTTCTTTTAATTCACCCCAAAACTGAACTGAAAACTGTAATAAACTAGAAGTCCTATACAAAAATACACAACCAACAATATAAAAAAATACCAACATCATAACCCTTTATATTCTAGAAAAAAGAAAAATATAACCCACATTTATACAAGGATAAAAATAACAGCCTTTTGTGTTGGCGGTATTCAGTTAAACAATCCGTGTCGGCCAGAACTAATGATCTGCCGCCGGTTCACTTACACCGTTCGAGGCTAGCGGGGGCCGTGAAAATAAACTTTGCCTAGTCACCAAATATTTCGAAGTACTAGGTATGTATGGTAGGCATGACTCATTACATCTGAAAACCGTGAACTTTGTTCATCATTTTCTACAAATTTTACTATGGGACACATGTGCATCCGAACTGAGGGATCAAATCTTATAACCTTGCAAAAAAAAAAGCCAGAATTAGTGAAAAATTGTAAAAACCTGATGGGATACTCCAAAAATTTGTAAAACGCGATTTAAAAAAGTTATGGTCAAAAAACATGATCTCTCAGTTCAGACGCTCGAAATAAGTGTCACATCATGAATCTCGGAATATACCGAATGTGCGAGTAATGTTTTGTACCTAATAATTTGTTAAGAATTTGTTAAAGCTTTTAACAAATTCCCAGCTACACAATTACTGCGGTTTAATATGATCCCTCAGATCGACACACGTCGTGACTGAGAGATCATTCAAACGTGGCCTTAGACTGGAAAACATCTTGATAATACCGTTTGTAACATGTAATTGAACAACTGGGTGAATTTGTATATAAGTATGTATTTACAAAAAAAAAAGTATATAAGTATTATATCCATTGTCCAGTACCCATAGTACAAGCCCTGCTTAGTTTGGGACTAGATGGTGCTGTGTAGTAATGTCCTAAAAATATTTATTTATTTGTTAAAAGAAATTGTGACCCAAAAGTTACCGGTTGAAAAGTAATTGAATGTTTAAATTTATTCAAGATTTGATCCCTCAGTTCTGATGCACATAACAAACACTTCGTGAAAAAAAAAATCATCTGTGCCATACATTTTGTGGAGCAACATTGATTATTTAGTATGGAACAGCTGATTATTTTTTCATGAATTCAAAGTTTGCCCCATAGTAAAAGTTATACATAATGATGAGTAAAGTTCATGGTTTTCGGATATAAAGCGACTAACCAGTCATGCTGTACGCTATTTGTAACCGGCTTCAAAAAGGAGGAGGTTCTCAATTCGGTTGTATTTTTTTATGTTTGTTACCTCAGAACTCCGTCATTTATGAACCGATTCGAAAAATTCTTATTTTATTTGAGAGGGTATACTTCCTGTTTGGTCCCGAATCAATTTTATCGAAATTGATGCAGCGCTTTTTGAAAAAGTCAACAAAAACTAAAAAAAATGATTTGTGGCACTAAAAAGTATTAAATAAAAAAAACTTAAAAATAAGTAAAAACTGACTTCAAAAAAAAAAAAACTGAACGGAGTAAAATAATTATCATAATTATAATAAAATTATCAGTTTCAGAAGTCGGTGTAATTCTACGCTGAAATAAATTGAATGCATCGACTTATGAAACTGATAATTTTATTATGTGATAATTATTTTACTCCGTTTAGTTTTTTTTGTCGGTTTTCACTTTTTTTTAAAGTTTTTTTATTTAATACTGTTTAATGCCACAAATTACAATTACAATAGTGTACAAATTCTCGGACCACTACTTCAATTAGAAGGTCGTCTATATTCTTCTTTCTATTCTAGTTTTTAGTATACACAAAAACCGAGACACCCCAAAAAGATTTTCATCAGAACTGCCTGAAAAATGTTCTTTTTTTGTAATAAATATCAAAGTTACATTTTAGTTTATGTTGCGTTAAGTTTTCCAATAAAGTACAAAATGCGTGAGGTGTACCACGTAAGAGTTCCCTAAAACATACACTTACCGAGACGACTGTCTCAAGCCTCAAAGTATACACGGTCCACTTAAATGAGTAGATCTAAGTTGAATCAAAGTTGGAGTATGAAATTGTTTTTGGAAAAATATACCGTCTTATAAAAACTTTACCAATCGACTCTCCTGGTGATTAAGTGTATACTAAAAATAACCTTGTTTACATGACGTTGCGAAACTCAGCGTTAAACCGGGATCAAATGATACCATGAACCGTCATTAACGCCCGTTAATGACGGTTCAGAAAAATAAACAACTAAAATTGAATGGTTTTTGAGTTTCAAAGTTGAACCAAGAAGAAAACTTAAACTCATAAATGTAACTATTATTGTAGGATAACTTTTCATCATCACATTCATACGTAATTTCACCTTATTTCATTTTTTTGGCAAATTTTTTTGGCCTCTTTTTTATCAATGGTTTAGTATAACTAAAAAGAAGGTGAAATGTCGTAAGAGGATGATGATGAAAAAGTTATAAGTACACAAAAGTAAAAAAAAAACTTATCTGTAAAAAAAAGAACTGCCCTATCATTTGTTCCTAGCTTAACGTTGCGTTCTGTGACACCCTGTATAATTATACAACAGTGTACTTAGGCACCCTGTATAGACAATACTAAGCATGTGTATGACAAAATTCCACAAATACTTTGTACTTACAAGTGGTCTTAACATCAATGAAGGTGCGTGTTACCCCACGATTATGTTCCTCATACTTAAGCCGTTTACGTGACAAAGGTTTTACTTGTGTTGTTTTGTCATTGTTGCTTTTTATTGCACATTCGAAGTGGATAACAAGTACTTATTTTATAGACGTTTTTAGTCCGTGTCTGTGAGGGAACGGATTAAGAATACAATACCTACTACAATTGTCGAGTATGCGAGTCGTAAGAGTTCCAGAGCTCCATAATTGTTCCCGAAAAATGACAACACTCGCCACCTATAACATGGGATTTAATACAAGAGGCGAAACATGTACAGACTTCTGTAATTTGAGAATACCTCTACTTACCCCTTCGGGGATTAAAGGCGTGATGTATGTTTTTAGTCCTCTTAGTAGTTTCTGTTTTCACTTTGGGAATGACAAGATCATAAGAAATCCCTACTATCCCTATCCCTACTTTCCTATCCCTACTAATACATATTATAAATGCGAAAGTAAGTTTGTTTGTATGTTACCTTTTCACGCCTAAACCACTGAACTGATCATCCTGAAACTTTGCATATACATTGTCAGGTGTACCGAAACGGACATAGGGTACCTTTCATCCCGAAAAAAAGTACTGTTCCCGAGGAAAACAACTATAACGTTCATAGATGGCGCCACTTTCGAATCACGATTGATTATTATTGTTATAGAAAATTTAGTAGTGTGTTAAGAGTTTATTGAGCTTAATTAACGCGAGCGAAGCCGCGGGCAAAAGCTAGTTAGGTATAAAGCTTCAGATGTTATAGTGCGAAACTTCGTGGACGTTCTGAACATGAAACTTATCTCAGCAGTAGACAATACTCAAAGTTAACGCCACTAGTACGCAAGCGAAAGCGAACCGATTGCGGACCGAAGGCGAAGCAAAGGCTGACCGAAAGCGGACCGTAATTTTCGTACATCATACAAAATCGTTCTAGATAAAGTTACGCTATTTATTAGTATTTCATTTCGCTTCCCTTTCCCGTAAATTCAAAGCGGTCATGATGTATGGCGCAGTCTGTGCCTGCTAAGGTCAAACTTATTAAAATCGAGTTTGTTATCATCATCTGCCTAGCCTTTTCCCAACTATGTTGGGGTCGGCTTCCAGTCGAACCGGATGCAGCTGAATATCAGTATTTTACATGGAGCGACTGCCTATCAGACCTCCACAACCCAGTAACTGGGTAATACGATACTCTTGGTAAGACTGGTTGTCAGACTTTCTGGCTTCTGACCAACAGTAACGACTGTCAAAGATCTACAAATGACAGCCGGGACCAACGGCTTTACGTGCTTTCCGGGGCACGGAGGAAACTCGTTATGGTAAATGGTCACCCATCCACAGACCAACCTCGGCAATCGAGTTTGTTATAAGTTTAGAAAACAAAACCGTTGGAACAGATATAAATAATCCATTAAAATTATATTGAACTAAGTAAACCAACTTAAAAATAATCTAATTCATCATCAAATACTATCCCTTCATATAAACTACCAGGGTTACAGAAACAACACTATACGTCTTCGCAACATTTTCATTACATTGAGTAGTCATTACACTGATGGGAGCGTATGGTATTAACTCAGCCGTTCATAGTTACGGAACGTTGTAAAAGAAACAAAATTACGTGAAAAAGCTATAAAAATACAGTGGGTATGTACCTACGGAATGGTTCCCTAATGAAATTGAATTTCATTTTTAGACTAGCTCGAATATTTTTGAGTAGGTTTTTCTGTTTTTCTATTTCGAATTTTCCACTTTGTGTGATGAGAAAATGTATAATAGTTTACTAAAAGCTAACTTTAAAGTGTTATCAAAATGCTTTGATTCCTGACTATGAATAGACACAACCTATATTAGTCCATATACGTTTATGGACTAATATTTATAACTATGCTAACGGGATGCATGAAAAGAGCCTCCACGAGTGACGATACTTCAGTACGTCCGGCGCACCCTGTTACAGGCGTACTGATTCGGGGCTTGTGGAACACAAGTGAAACACACGGAGTCTGATGTAATAACTGATTTAATTAAAGTTTGGTAAAGCTTATATACAACTTAGAATACAATACAGTGGTTATTTAACGTAACGTCTGTGTTTTAATAATGAATCAACTGTTACCAAGAACAGAGCGCGGTCAAAGGTTTTCTAATCAGTGATTTCATTCATTCACAATTTAGTACTTACGATATAATACAATGATAAGTTATTTAAAATATTTTTGGTTTAATAATAAATCAAACTGTTACAAAAAGTAGAGAGCGGTCAAGGGGTTTTCTAGTAAATGATTCTATTCATTTAGAATGTTGTACAATGCAAGCTATTTAGAATTTTGGTGACACAATGTAATTGTTGTTATAAATAAAAAGTTAAGAGTTTTATAATCAGTGATTCCATTCATTCACGATATAGTACAATGGATTTATTGTATTTAGAGCGTTAGTCATAATCATCTCTTGTTGATTTACTATGTGTGAAAAAAAAGGTAATTAGAGTAAGGGTTGGTTACAACCCTGGACAGTTAGCCTCGCTACCAACCTTGCTGACTGGCTAATCTTTTCACCACGGCATGAGCTATTCTTGTACAACTCGTGCCGACACGATAGAAGAAGAAGAATATTTATAACTACCCTACTTTTGAACCCGTTAAGTGACGATTTTCCATACAAACTTTCATCCCCTATTTAACTCCCTTAGGGGTTGAATTTCGAAAAATCCTTCCTTATTCCTTGTCTACATTATAAAGGGAACCTCTGTGCAAAATTTCAGTTTTCTAGGTCCAAGTGTTTGGATTGGGCGTTGATGAGTCAGTCAATCAGTCAGTCAGGACTTTTCTTTTTATTTATATAGATAGATATAATAAAATATTTGTATTGACTGCCTCGATGGTAAAGCGGTTGCAAGCGCGACTGTTGAGCGTGAGGTCCTGCGTTCGATCCCCAGGTCGGGCAAAGTGTTATTGGGTTTTTCCGTGTGGAATTTCTCAGTAGCAGCCCGGAGTCTGGATTTGTGCTTGGATGGCAATAGGTTCGCCCTTACATGGGACTTAAACATAACGGCAAAATGTGGGTGTACTATACCTACACCTCTGCCAACCCTTCGGGGAATAAGGCGTGATGTTATGTTTAATACAATCAATTCAACTTTTTATTTTAGATAAAAACATACTTAACAATATTCATTCTGACACATTGGTGTTAGTAAATATACTTAAAACTATGTTAGTAATAATTACATAGTTCTCGGTAAAATAAGGCCACAATGATTGGCCACAGAGCTTAAAGTTCCTAGTTAATCTATGATTTGGCAGTGGGATTGGTGGCCGTGTGAAACCCGGCTGAACATTATCAATAACTTCTGTTAGAAAATTTCTGACGGTCCTCTGCGCATACTCTATTCTACTCTAGTCTAAAATTACTAGAGTCTTCAGGCTGCCGGATCCGACAAATTCTGACAGAAATTTTCTGTTAAAGTCACTGTACTTCGGTGAGTGTGCTCAAGAACACCACAACCTTATCCCACCGGCCCTTTTCTACCATCGGACATCTAGACACACTGCAAGTTACAATTAGGGTTTGCAATCCCGCAGCTCATTCAATCCCGCGGGATTGATTTGCGGGATTACTCAATCCCGTGCGGAATCACGCGGGATTACTCAATCCCGTGCGGGATCACGCGGGATCCCGCATCTTTGGAATTATGTTATAAAATCAAATTGAAACTACAGATTTTTATCTAAAAATCAACTTTTAATAAACATTTCTTACATTAAGCAACATAAATCATTTCTTTTCTACTAAGTATAAGTAATCCGTTTCCTTAGATTCATCTTAAAAAATTTGACATAGTTTAACAGTTTCGTTTAATTTTACCCTTAGAATAGAATAGAATAGAATATACTTTATTGTACACCAAAGTTGTAACATAGCTCTTATACAACCTTACCTACTCATAACAACAGTTTTATATTTTTAATTCAGTCTTATTCATATAATGACTAATAACCAAATCACAACTTTCTCTTAGATGCTATTACTGTGATATCAACCTATGGTGATAACTTTTGATAATACGCTCTTAAGAAGCAAATGGTGCTCGTGCTACTCGCGATTTATGCGAAAGATTTAGCGCCATATGTTTAATTTGCGGGATTCGCGGACCCGCGCTTTGAAGGTGCGGGATCCAGCAGATTAATAAAAGCAGCGGGATTCCGCGGGAATGCGTGATCCCGTTTTGCGGGATTGCAATCTCTAGTTACAATCCATACCTAGTTGCCATTCCACCAATTCGCACTAAGCGCTTCCAAACATCCTTCATAATGCGCACGGCAAATGAGTGGAACTCACTACCTGCGTTTGTGTTTCCGTACGCTTACAACCCGAATCTCTTCAAAGTGAGAGTGAACAGGCTTCTTCTGGGTAAGCTCGCTCCATCGTAGACTTTGTCACTGTCACCTCTGACCTTGACCAGAGTCAAGAGCAAACGAAACTCAAAAAAAGCATATCTATTGTACACACGGCTACACTTCAAGCTATGAAAAACCAGTATAAGCTGACCGTTACTTGTGCGAAAAGATTATACAAAGCGACGCCAAGATAAACTGGTTTTGTATAGCTTGATGTGTAGCTGTGTGTACAAATGTTTTTTTTTATTTGTCTTGCAAATATACCTTTTTAATAACAACATATGAAACTTAAAACTCATTTATTCAAAATAGACTAGAATTACTTAGTTCATTTTGAACGTCATTAGGTACATAAAAGACAGCCCCTAAAAGCGCCCTCTCTTCACCGCTTCCTAGTGTTTTTGCTGTGAAGAAGAAACGGCGCAACAAACTCCCCAGCAACACATATCTGTCTGTCAAATGAATAAATTAATTGAGTCTATACACAGCAAAAGGCAATATTAATTACAATAATGAAATTATGCAAAATGCGGATTATAAACAAAGTATAATATCTACATTTTCTACAAAAAAATCACCGTATCAAAAAACATTAGAATCCCAAAATACCCGGTAACGGAAACGAAACACGCAAATCCTCTAATTCTTTCTTTCTTTCCTTCCTTTCTACAGCTGCACTTATTCCCAAATACATAAATAAAATCTCGAGAGTCCTTAGAAATGTAGGTCAATAACATAGAAACATGTAAATAAGATAAATCTCCTTCAACGACACTTAATCTGAATCTTGTGACGAAAAAAATAAGATTATGTTTTTGCAGAGGGAAAACAAAATAGCAAGTGCGATTGAAATTCACGGACCGGTTCCGTATACATTAATGACAAATAAGATAGATACATTGCTCGCAGAACGGATGGCCGATGGGGCCGAAAGGTTCTGGAGTGGCGACCGCGTACCATAAGACGCAGCGTGGGTAGGCCTCCCACAAGGTGGACCGATGATCTGGTGAAGATCGCGGGAAACCGCTGGATGCGAGAAGCACAGGACCGGTCGATGTGGCGATGCTTGGGGGAGGCCTATGTCCAGTAGTGGACGTCTTTTGGCTGAATGATGATGATGATGAAGATAGATACATAGATAATAATATGTTTTTTTGTATACCATACGAGTAATAAAAATAGAATCCAATTGTCTAATTAAGGGTATGATCGCGATCTCATCGCTAATAGCGATTTCTTCCAGACATCCTTTGGGCTGAACGATGTATCCGGAATGAGAGAGAGAGAGATACAACTACTTTTTGGTGATAGTTCCATTGGCTTATGTAATTCTTATCTAGCTTGTCCGACTTGTGATACTTACATCAAAAATGATTCTACGTTTGGTTAAATGTTGTATAAAGAACAGATAATTTACTAACTCAATAATTGTGTAACTAGTGTTATATTAAGTTGATTTGTTTTTACAGAGCGCCATATTCGCTTAGAGAAACAGCTCTTTAAATAAAGAAAAGAAAAAACTTGTTCGTGTAAACGTGACCGAACGTTTCCTATAAGCGAAACATTGAAACATGCGTTAATGGGTAACGTAACGTAAATAGATAAGCTTTTTTTTACATAAATAAGCTAACACAGCCTTTATCAATTTGCTCTCCTAATAAAGCAGGTAATTCACCACGTGGGCTAAGCTGAATAAAAAATCTGCGTTAAGTAGCGCGTACGCCGTATATAGTAATGCCATCTGACATTATGCTGCTCTGATGGCCCTTTTGGTAAATTTTTTGTCATTTTCATGTGTATTGATTATTGTTCTGTGTGCCAATAAATTCATTTTCTATATCTTTTCTTATTTTTATGGTTTTAAATGAACTTTCCGGAACCCTAAAATGGCGACAGAGTTTCATCTCAGTTTTAACAACTGTAACTTTCGCTGTGGGTGCGATTCGTTGTTTTATTTTTAAAAACAATCTCAGCTAAATAAATGTCAAGTAAGACAGTTTTCCAGTGTTGCTAGTGTTTGTTTTTAGTTTTTGTTAAGTGCTATTCTTTTCTCTTCGCTGACAACACTGACTTGATTTGAATAACAGATTTGGGTCAAGTTGTTTTCGAAAAATAGTGATAGATATTTTTAGGATTTGCGTTATTACTATAGGTGCTTATGGGTTTAAAAGAAAAAGTTGAGTTGCTGTATTTTTTCTAGTAGATCTGGGATTATCAGAGATAAATACTAATACGTCATCAGAGTCTCGATGTTCAGCGAATCGTTGACCCTCTATACTCCATTTAGCCTTATCCTTCTCCATACGAATTTATCCCAATTTTGCCCAATATTATTTATACCAAAACATAATCAGCCTATTATTGTTCCACTGCTGGGCACTGGCCTTTTCCAATGCTGGGGCTATTAGCGGGCGAAAATTCGTGTCGCGTTGACGCGCTAAAACATCGTGTACGGGCATACGCGATGTTCTTGTCTACATTAGGCGAGCGAAGATTCATCGTGCCGGATTGTGTTGTTCTCTGTAGCACGTCCGTCCCACTACAAAGTCTGGACGACACTGAAGTGACTTAGGTGTAGCCACTAAAACGAATATTGTCGCGACAAATCCCTTTGATGCGCGCCAGTTTACCGACAGTGCCCCGATAGTACATCGTCTTCGCCCGAATACTATGCGTTGCAACGATCTACCCGGCTACATTCATCGCGTTTACACGAAAATTCGCCGTAGCCCGGTAATGTAGCCCGGTAATGTAGCCCGGTAATGTAGCCCAGTAATGTAGTCCGGTAATGTATCCCGGTAATGTAGCCCAGTAATGTAGCCCGGTAATGTAGCCCGTTAATGTAGCCCGGTAATGTAGCCCAGTATAAGAATTAGAGGGGTTTAGGACTCAGTCTGCTTGGCGGCCGTAAAAGTTCTCAATGTTGTGTGTAGTCTGCCAACCCACACCAGCATGGTGGACTATGGTCCATCCACTTCTCATTCTAAGAAATGGTCAGCTGTGCCCAGCAGTGGGATATTAATGGGCTGATAATGTTACATTTCATTCATTTAACAGTTTTGAAAGGATGATGGGCACAAATGTACGGAGTCTGGTACTGGCTTCAATCGGAATGAATGATACACCGTTGGCAAGGTATTTTTGTGTAGATTAAGTTTTTTTTTTTATAAACGTTGCCCCACGCTAAGGTTTCTATGTAGAATAACTATGGCGCTAGTCCCGATTCACTGTCTGATCGAAGTAATCCTGCTTGAAAGTTATTTAATTGTGTTACATCCTATTAAGTACACACACTTTCATTGTCATTTTTTCTCCATTTTGGCATAATATTACAATAATTATTATTAGTATTTTTCATTATCTAGGTAAATAAAACAAGTTCGAAGTAAGTTTCATCATTTATTGTATGTAAGTATACAGTGTGTAAAAAGACCCGCATAGCCAAAATCTACGCACTCTGTATACATCAAACTAGATTACATTGACCAAAAATAATTGCTGGGAAACGACTTTTATTTTTAGGCATAAAAAAACGCGTCCGATTTTTTTAATAGATAGATCAACCCTAACTGAAAAAATCCTAAACCGATTTTGTTGTGAGTTTCATCCGTTAACTGAATTTTATTTAGCTCAAAATCTGTGCAAATATCATCAAAATCGGTCAAGCGAAACCGGCGATATGATTTTTTAAAATTCGATTTCGAACTGAATATCCAGTATCTTCTGAAGACTATATTTCAAAACGGACAATTGATACGGGTTTGCTGCCATAATAGTTTTTTGTAGTCTTGAAAAGAGCTATCCAACGATGGTAAATTCATTTTGATTGGACATGAGTACCAAAACGCCCATCATCCTTTGAGTAGTCATCGTTTACTTTGGTGTTGAGCGTATATTCTGATATATTCAACGTCTAAAAGGAGTATTCCATTGAATAATCCATTCTGTTGAAAGCCTGAGTGTTTCCGCACATAATGTGCGCTCAATATACCGCGCGAGCACCCCTTTAGTCGCTTAGTCACTCTGAATTTGTGGCCAAATTGTTAATATCTTCTGGTTCAACAAAACAAGGAAAACCAACGAATACTCATATAAATACGTTATTAGAGATGGCAGCGTTAGCCAATTAAGGAGTCTTATTTATTAACCGACTAAATGTTTTTTTTTGTGTATTTGTTACGCGATATCTCCGCCAATTATGAATGGATTTTGATTATAATTTTTTGTTTGGTAGACCATACTTCAGAGGTGATCCCATATAAATTTTATCCAAATTGATTCAGCGTTTTTTGTAAAAATCGATAAAAACCAAAAATATAATACTTAGATATCGTTTTGGTTTGTGGTTCCTTTCATCAAAAGTTTTGATGAGGACTTTCAGTCTCTGTTTTAACTGTCATCACACTCATCACAGAAACATTAGCCAAAAACAAAGAAGATTGTATGTATTTATAAGGAGCCGTCATGATAACTGTACATTAATATCTATTCTTAAAGAAAACTGCCTAAGTAGGTGTTGGCTGCATTACGCAACCGTTTCATTCAAATTTTTAGTCTTAAACCGTGTAATTTATGGCACTTAAACGTATTTAATAAATAACTTTAAATAAAAGTAAAAACAGACTTCAAAAAAAAAAAACTAAAAAGAGTAAAATAATTACCATAATATAAAACTAACAGTTTCAGAAGACGGTGCAATTCTACACTGAAACACATAAAAGCCACCGACTTCTGAAACTATTAGTTTTACATGTTTTATATTAGGGCTCGTTCACACAGTGCCGGCGGTACGGGCCGCCGAGCATCATTCCAGTTGTGACAGTCGTGTGGAACGCTAGTGAGTTGCAACCCGTGCGGCACGCCGATATACCCGGGCGGACATGCCAGCGGCTTGTTTGTGCGGCTTATAAAGCCGCAGAGTGAACCGCGGCTTGCCGGCTAGGCCGGCGGCACTGTGTGTAGGAGCCTTTATGAATTTGTGGCCAAATTGTTAATAACTTCTGGTTCAACCAAACAAGGAAAACCAACGAATACTCATATAAATACGTTATTAGAGATGGCAGCGTTAGCCAATTAAGGAGTCTTATTTATATCTCACATGAGTTTTCTCTTTAGGGGAGGACCGTGGCTAATTAACAGCCGTGCGAATCATATGATTTGCAAGGTACGCTTGCCGCGGTCAATCCATCGATGGGTGACCACTCGTTACACATCGAGACCCCTCCGTGCCTCGGAGAGCACGTTAAACCGTCGGTCCCAGGTGTCATATGAATACCAATGACAGTCGTTACGGTTAGTCAAAAGCCCGAAAGTCTGACAACCGGTCTAATCTTAGGATATCGGCATTGTCCAGTAACTGGGTTGCGGAGGTCTGATGGCAGCCGTTACGTGTAAAATACTGGCATTCATCAGCATCTGGTTAGACTTGGAGCTGACCTCAAAATAGTTTGGAAAAAGCCAGTTTTCTTTTCTTTTTTATGTAATGTGTAGGTAAACAAGCCGACGCGACGGTGCGGAAGTGATTACCGCCGCATATACACCTACAACACTAAAAGGATTTATGATTAGTTGCGGTTTACTCACGTGTGATTCATGAGCTGAACATGCGGTTCGACTCGCGACCTCGCCGCGTGTTCAGCTCATGATTAAGGGCTCGGTTTGGGTCCGAAACTAGTCGGGCAATCACGAAAAATGCACGTGAGTAAACCGTAATTAATTATAAATATGAATGTGTCTCACGAAAGTTATTATACTAAAAGGATTGTTGATGCATTGCCAACCTAAGAGACGAACTTGGAACCTCTCATGTGCCTGTAATTTATAGTAGGTTTGTGTTTCTGTTATATGTGTATATGTTACGGCTAATAGCCGAAGTGCGGCTACACCTAGTTTAAGCCGGATACAACTAGGTGCAGCCGGCCACATGCGGTTAAACTTAAATCTATCCTACTTATCTTCGGTTAGAACTAGGTTTAGCCTTCATCATAGCGGCTAGAACTAGGTGCAGCCGCACACCGATGGTTAAGGGTAACCCCGACACGGACCCCTGGTGGTACGGTCGGTATTTTAAAGTTTAACGATACCACTGTATTAAGTGATCGTAGTGCTGTGCTGATATTATAGATATATCATATTTTTTGATATTTTTATTAGATTATTTTACATCTATGTATGTTGTACCCATATTTGCAAATATTTTTTGAATTAAAAAAAAAATATTTTTTGATGCGGCGGCAATAATGCATAGGTAAATTCGCGCAATTCGAACTCTTTAGTCAAACCGCACATAATACAATTTTTTTCAAGCTTTCTTTGGACATCACGGCTCATCTTCCGTGCGGAAGATGTCCGGTCCTTTGGAAGGCATACACGGGGACACAGGTCCAACGCGCAGAGGCCCCTTTGAGAGCTTTAATCTAAAATGGGGTGGGGCACCAACCCGGGACTATCCACGGCTGCACTATTGGAGTACAGTCATGGACCGTCCCAGGTGGGTGCAAGACTATTGTAAAATGTGGTGAAAAATATCTGGTCTATGGGAAGGGGTGTTAGGTGGACTGATAACTTCTATTGCCGGAAGAAAACGGCGTCTGCCTTTCAACATTTAAAATTGAAGTGTTGGCAGACGGTGACTCGCCAGCTCACTAGCTGGGCCCCCTGAAAAGCCGCCAGTATATAGGCGAAGGGGGCAATCAAGCTTTCTTATTATTATTATATTTAATTAATATAAAAAAAACTTAAACAAAAATAGAACAAATAATAAAAAAAAGGAAAATAAAATATGTTATTTTTTTTATTTTCGTGTTAGATTGTAGATTTGTATACTAGATTTGTTCAATTAAAATATTAAATTATATTGTTGTAGTCAGAAGTGGTTTTAACTAGTGATACAACACTATTACCTGGTGGTATCGTTTTACTTTAAAATACCCACCGTACCACCGGGGGTACGGCCAGGGGTACGGTGGGTCTGTAGTGACTTGAAAACACCCAGATTGTACAATACGGTCGACGTATCTTGGCAAGTCTGAAGTTAGTTGTTTGGCTGCGCAATGAATCTTTAGAAAATAAATTGTCTTCTGCTCAACTAATCAGCTAACTTCAGAATCGCCAAGATACGTCGGCTGTATTGTAGCTGACGGGGAACACCCACTCGGGCAGCAGATTCCACTGTTTGGCGGTTTTCACAATGAAAGTGGAATCAAAGCGCTTCGTTCGGGTTTTTGGTATTTCAACCATTAATCGATAGCGCTTTTTCGTGCTTGTGGCCGTCCGAAAGAAAAAAGGGCAGGAGGGAATTAGATCATGTAGATCTGAAGCACACAATTGTACATTCATCAAACTTTAAGGTTCTCCGACACCGGTGTTCATGAATGTTGGAATCAGTTTTGTTTTGTAACAACAGTTTACTAAGCAAATGTTTTGTTGAGAAATGTTCACAATCATTCGTTAACAGTTATAAACTGTTTACGTTACTGTTTGAAACTGCTAGGGATTGTATCTGAAATAGTTCTAGATGTATCAAAACGTTTAGTAACATTTGAATACATTTCTTTCAACTGTTCCCTCTCCGGATGTTTCTAAATATCGTCAAATGTTGGTGAACGGTGCAGTCATACTACAAATTATTAATTTCTATTTTAACAACATAATCATAGACTGCCTTATTTATCTTGTGGCTTAGAACCACTGCGCAGCTGCAGAACATGTCGTAGTTTTAAAGCAACTTTCAAGCGTGATTAAGTTCCTTAGAAAATAAATACCTACAACACCAAGAAAATTGTTAATTACGCTGTCAACCTTAGAGACGAATTTTCATCTCTTTCAATTCATAATCATTCAGTCGAAAGACGTCCACTGCTGGACACAGGCCTCCCCTAAGCATCGCCACATCGACCGGTTCTGTACTTGTCGCATCCAGCGGATTCTCGCGACCTTCAGCAGGTCTGTGGTAGCCGGATCTCTGCCGGGGATTCTTAGCACCCCCTGCCCCGCCGTTACCGTGATCAGAGCTAGCAGAGCTACCAGGGACTAGGAGCCGGTCTTTCTTTGTGCTATCCATGTTGGGGGGAGGGGGGTTACCATAATCTCCACACATGTTGGCGATCGCAGTATGGTTGTTAAAGTACTCAGAGAACGCTGCTGTCCATCCTCTAGTGAATCCCTTAGTCACCATCTATGATGCCCACTGGAAGAGGTAGAGTAGTGCAAATTTTTTACCTCCGCCACCATACGGAACCACACATTTTTCTTTGCTAAAGCAAACAAAAGGGCAAAAACAAGACAAAAGAACTTCCAGAATTCTTGGTTCAAAATCTATTGACAATATCCCAAAATTTATTGCAATCCGATTCGAATCGAATCGATCTAAACCCGAACTACATTTCCACACGCTTGCTAGTAAATCGATTCTGAACTGCACAATTCCACCAGCGAATGTAGTGGCTTCAATATTTATAGTGTTTCTAAAACAGTTAACGTTTTGGTTTTTTTGTTTTTACCGCCCAAAATCATTCCCACCAAAATCCGTGTCGAATCAAACAAACAACATAACGACAAGGAAGTTGAACTGTAGCCAACATAACCACTGACAATATTTCCCCTTTTATTTGCTATGGCGACGCGATGTCTGGGGAAAAGTTAGTAGTTTTGTCTACATTGTTTCAGGCAGGACAGTTTCGATGTATTGGGGAATCGGAATTCGGCTTTTGAGGTTGACGTGTCGTAAAGTCGTGTTGTAAAATCTAGTATTCATGATTTTAGTGTTCGTGCTTATGGGCCTTTAGGTATTTTATGCATGTTTGTGATGGAAGATGGATAAAACACGTTCCAAAATCTTACAAGCCTAAAATTTCCACGAGAATAATGAGGTTGAAAAATATTAATATTATGACTAAGAGTACTATGTTCTATGTTAGGAGATGTGGTTTCCGCACTTAGTCCTTTAAGTGGACCATTGTAAGTGGGCCATGGCGGCCATCATTCCAGCCAGCCCACCTCCTTCCAGAAGCAGATTAGGGCTCTCAGTCCGCTCAGAACATTTGCGAGTGATTTCGGTGCGCCAAGGGTGTTTCTCGTATTTGGGTGACCCCTGTGCATTCCAGGAGCACGTGTGCGACCGTCTCTTCGGCCCCCATACATGCTTTGCACAGAGGGCTGTCCGTTATGCCTATCGTGTGGAAGTGTTTGTTTAGTGAGCAGTGTCCGGTTATCGTTCCAGACTAAGAGTACTATAAAATCAGTTCATCCGTTTGAATACAATGAAAGTTCAGAATAGAAAAAACATGTGGAAGTGACACACAGATAAAACGCGTGTGTCACAATTATCACAACACGGGCACACGTGATTGGCTACATGCTATGACACGACGCCTCGAACTCATACGTAAAATATTACAATCATCCCTTACGCGGCGTCCTACGTAGGCGGTTCAAAGCGACGCGAATTGCGAAGCGATTCGATGCGGTGACACACGAATTCAATGCGATGCGTTGCGAAGCGGCGACTTTGTCCTACGAGCTCGCAAACCGCCCGCCGCGCACCGCCGTCATTCAGTAGCACTGTACGGCACCGCATCCAGTTCGTGCGAAAATATCAAGCCAACTGATCTTGTCGCTTCGCTTCGCGCCGCGCCGCACCGCACTCCACGTGCGTTTGGTCACGTAGGCCACTTCAATAGGTATCGACTGTTTGTTGTTTTCGCGTCGCGCCGCACCGCATCGCGTCTCTATTAGATTGCTCACTTAAGATGCCGCGTTATTGTGTAATTTTAACACGTAAAAATTATAGCAGGACAAAAATGTATCTCACAGAAGGGTACAGTCGGCGAAACTGGATAAGGAAGTATAAGAGCATTTTTACTTGTTTTTCCTATTTCGTGGATGCCACAGACAGACAAAGCCTTCAAACGTATAACACCCTTCAACACAGAAAGCGACAATCCTCTCCAACAAGCGCGTGAATTCTGAAATAAAACGGTTCTTTTCAAAAGCTCCAAGCCCTTTTTCAAAAGTAAGCAGTCACTCAGTGTCAGTTATTGCAACTACACTCGGGACCAATATATCCGGGTCACCGATAAACCATAATATCTTGGAAACTAAGAACGCTTGCTCGTTCAAATAAAAACTATTTTATAGACTATCCTTATAAAGGGTAGATTTTACATTAATATGAAACTACAATTACTTGACGTCACTGGCTATCATGTTGGCTAGATTCATATACATGGTAACGATTGTGCGCTGTGCCCTTTTAAGGTCGATGCGTTTTTAGCGGGGGATCATTCTTACAATCCTGACTAGCGAAAGTAAGTTTGTTTGTTACCTTTTCACGCCTAAACCACTAAACCGATTATCTTGAAATTTTGCATAATACGTTGTCAGGTGTACAGAAACGACATAGGGTACCTTTCATCCCGAAAAAAAGTACTGCTCCCGAGGAAAACAACAATAACTTTCTTAGATTGCGCCACGTGTCTTTCGAATCACGATTGAATTATATTATTATAGAAACTTTAGCAGTATGTTAAGAGTTTTTTTGAGCTTAATTAACGCGAGCGAAGCCACATAAAAAAACAATAGATAAAAGCTAGTAGGTAGTTTCGATAAAATCCATATTAAGGTCAGACTAGTGAGATGGTTACAAGCGCTGTACAAATTTAGTTTCTGCCCTATAAAGGGTTAATTAAGAAGTTTTATGAATTTCATTTGAGTAGTATTAAATAGTCTTTAAAATACGTTTTATTTGAATAAGCTATCATTCTAAGTTTACTAGATATTTGGTCTATGTTGATGACCTAAATTCATTGCTCCCGAGTGTATTTGAAACACGATATATTCTCGTCTCTCGCCTATTCACTGACAACTGACTGAAATGAAAAGCAAACTAGAGCCAGGAGGAATATTGTCTATTGTGTTTATATTTACGAGAATCATGTCGAATGAAATTACTTTCACGAATATAAAGATAGAAGCATGACTGTCTTGTTGGTGTAGTGGGCGCAAGCGCTACTGCTGAGCGTGAGGTCCTAGGTTCGATCACAAGGTTGGGCAAAGAGTTATTTAGTTTTTTCTTGTGGCATTTCTCAGTAGCAGTAAGGAGTCTGGATTTGTACTTAGTTGACGGTAATATACAGGGTGTAAAAAGACCCATCACATAGCCGAAATCTACGCACTCTGTACATCAAACTAAACTACATTGACCAAAAATAATTGCTGGGAAACGACTTTTATTTTTTGGCATAAAAAAACGCTTTTTTTTGTAGCGCGCAATGTGTAGTTGTGACGATGCCGCGCGTTTGCATGCGTGCAGCGGCCACACAGCTGAGCCAAGGCGGTCGTGTGTGTTTGATATTCGTTGCGTTTTTGTAACTTCAAATGCGTAATTTTTGAGGAAAAATTTAAAATTTTGATAAGGTTGTTTGGAAGAAAGTTTAGTATTATCACTTATAATACGTTTTTGGAAAAAACTAAAAAAATAATGTATACTTTGACCTTCAATATCTCCAAAACCAATGGTTTCCCAGGTATGGTCTGGTAGAAAAAAATGATCCCAATGATGGGTAGAATATGTGGTTTTCGTTATCGTTAAGGGTCTTTTTACACCCGATAGACTCGCCCCCTATTACATGGGACTTAAACATAACGGTGAAATGAGGATATACCTACTTTTTTTTCGTCGCATCTGATGGTAAGGGCAGACAGGGTCTAAGATGGAGCACACGAATCCAAGTAACAGAGATATAGAGGGATTCCCCTATACCCCTCTGGCTCTCACATACACACGACGGAACACAGTCAACTGCTTGGCTCCGGACTTTAATGTGAGGGTGGTAGCTAGCCAGGCGGACCGTATAGATCCTACTACCAAGCGAATGACGTTACACGCCTTTGGTATCGGCACGCATCGGTTCGCTTTCGCTTTTCTATGTTCAGATTCAAGCGATACCATGCATAACAAAATAAAAACGCTTCGCCACGCCGTCGGTTCGCTGTCTATTTGACACGGGCTTCAATCTGTGACGTTTAACAGGTTCACTGTCCAGGCTCCAGAGTGAGAATGGTCCATAAGTCCAGTTACGTTTTTATCTTTATGATGTGTCCGGCCAAGTCCGCATTAAATTAAAGACTTTCTTCTAACGTCCATGGTGTCAGATGGCTTAGAAATTGTACCCACAAACAGACCACATACGGTCTGTGGACTGGTGTGGAAGTTGCTCTACAGACCGTATGTGGTCTGTGGACACGTGAACATGTCTCTTCAGATACGCCATGAATTTACCGTATCTACTAGCAAGCAGTTTGTTATGCAAAAAAGACCTTATCTTGATCGAATAGAGTTGTAAATAGCATGTAGTATATGGAACCTCGTTTTGCAATATTACGAGGAGTCACGAAACTCTATGCAAATTTTAATTTTGTACTGTGGCTTATTTGCGGTGTCGAAATGAATATAATATTTATTTTAACAAGATAAGCCAGCTGAAGTGGTAATGGACTGGCCAAATTAACCGTAGAACTGATAACCTTTGAGGTAGACGTGTTCTTGAGTGGTGACTGCGAATCGGCAAACGTAGTGTACGACGCCATTAGGCTAAGTGGAGTGACGATCCACGCAAGGTGGCCGGTAGCAGCTGGATGAGAGAAGACGAGGATCGAGCTCAGTGGCGTGCTCTTAGAGAGGCCCAAGTCCAGCAGTGGACTACTATCTATATAAATGAAAAGGGATTTACCCTGACTGATTGACTGACTCATCAACGACCAGCCCAAACCCTTAGACCTAGAAAGCTGAAATTTTGCACAGAGGTTTCCTTTATAATGTAGACAAGGAATAAAGAAGGATTTTTCGAAATTCAACCCCTAAGAGAGTTAAATAGGGGATGAAAGTTTGTATGGAAAATTGTCACTTAACGGGTTCAAAATTTCACGCAAACGAAGCTGAGGGCAAAAGGTTTATAATGATAAGTTATTTTAAAATATGATACCTAGTCATACCAGTCTTAGGTACTTCAAAATTATCTAGCTTAAATAGAAAAGGCTGGCTAGACCAATTCGAGTGACTGAGAAGTTGGCGCGCTATAGGTTGCGGGTTCAATTCCCGCACGGAACAAATATTTGTCTGGCCTACAGATAATTGTTCCGGGTCTAGGTGTTTGTGAGTAGAGCAGGCGGGCACGCCTAACATAATAGCTCTCTGCGCAGTGCGCAGTCATTAACTCAGGGCGCTAAAATGAGTCACGTTAAGAACACCATGTTTTCTTAATGATTTTATTTTTGTTGAATCTGAAAGGTTTTGTATACACCCTATCCGGTGATTTAGATACGACGAGTTAAAAACAGCGCAAGAAAAAAAAAACTTAAGCAAGAAAGAGCCTCTGCACGGTTAATAATATTAATTATAGATCACTAGCGACCCGTCCCGGCTTCGCAAGGGTACTATAATACCTATGCATGTATTATACATAATTATAAACCTTCCTCTTGAATCACTCTATCTATTAAAAAAAACCGCATCAAAATCCGTTGCGTAGTTTTAAAGATCTAACCATACATAGAGACAGACAGCGGGCAGCGACTTTGTCTTATACTATTTAGTGATATATAATAGTTTTAAGGATTTACGTGACGTAGGGACATACATACCTACTCGATCATGTAAATGCCTAGCAGACATTTTTGTGTACCCAAATGCCAATCCCGCTTACGTACGACCATCTAGCCTGAGCCTAAACATACCTACAACAAAAAAAGACGTAACTTAAACCCTAGACTAGCCCGAAAAGTCAACAAAATTGGGTCATTTGGGTTAGGAAAAGTACCGAGTTAGTGTTCCGACAATATTGTGGAAGTAGGCAGTTGACGCGGGTCAGAATATATCGAGGCGGTTCGCTTACCCAATGTTTTTCTTATACCAGTAGAATATAATGCAGAATAGTTTCTTTATTAGTAGGTACGGTTAGATGCGAGGGTTCGCCAGTAAAACGAGTCCTTCGAGTTTATTTCGTTTATTCGTCGTTCGTACATGTAATGACATTTTTAAATTCGTCACCTCACACTTCAGGTCCAGTTGAAAACCAGCGTCAGGCATTTTTGCTGAACTGGGCATTTTTGGCGCAGCCGTGAGACACACTTTCCTGCTAACTTCTTTTTTTGTTTTTTTCTGCTTTATTTTATATTTTGTGCCTTTTTAGTCAGTGCTAAATAAATGTATTTTCTTTCTTTCTTTCTTTCAATATAAAGATAAAAAACTTTTTTTTTAACCTTCCTTCATCGTGAACATGTTCCAAGCTGCCGGTGGTCAGAACTACAAAGAAAAGAACGTCCTCACTATGCGTACCGTGTCAAGATACTGGTTTCTATATCAAGCCCTTGATCCAGCCGCCCAACGAGAGCCTCACAAGATGTTGACCGAGGCTCTTGGCTATTATGCCATTCGCCGCAACGGCTATTGGGACAATGACTGCTAAGTCTACATCCCACATGCAACAACCTCGTGTGCTAAATCACATTTTTTTTTTTCCAGCTTTCACGAGCTTATTATTACTACAGTGTCATCGTTATTAATTTACCCCAGTGATTAAAATTGGAACTCAGAACAATTATACAAAAAATGACACTACGACGGCATGGAGCGCTACCACCGGCTCAGGAAAGTTAATCGCATTGCATTAAAATCAGCCACAAACAAATACACGTCTGATCCGCATCGACGCGTAGCGTTTCGGTAACACGCTACGACAGCGCTGAATTGACTACGCCGTAGCAACATCATGCATCTGCTACGACGTAGCAACAGTATTGTGCTAAAAGTCACTTTGTAATTGTTGTAATTGTAATCTGAAGAATCAGGTTCCTATGTGGAAATAGCGAAATGAAAAACTCAGTAAACGTTGTACGATGGTTGCTATTCAAACTTCTAGAGACAAGTATATTTTAATTCTGAATATCTTTTTATAGACATTAGAAAATGCTATTTAAAACCTAACAAAAAGTGTATTAGCAAGTAGGTTTTACAACAGTAATTACTAACAAGTGACACTCTGATGTGACTACGCCGTAGAAACATCATCGTAGCCGCTACTATTATATTAGTATTGTGCTAAAAGTCATTTTGCAATAATAACAAAGTGACACTTACACTTTAGCCAATGGTAATAATTGCAATTGGCTAAAGTGTAGACTTTAAATCTTACATTTTTTCGGACCGAGAAATCGTTTCGATAATTTGTGTTATTGTAATTAATAAAATAAAGAAAGAAAAAATAGGAGTACATTGTTTGGATGGGTTGTCCTTCAATAAAAAATCTTATTTGTTACGATTTCAGCACAAAAATACGAGATCGGTTGTTATTATTTTTATAATAAATTGTTATTGCCAAAGCCACCATTAACCCGCGCGAATGCTTTAGCCAATCACTTTACAAAGAAAAAGCCTTCAAATCAAGTCGTTTATGTGTTAACACCAACTATGGAAACAGATAAATTCTAATAACAATATACCTCTGTAAGTATAGAAAGAAAAATAACAAGCATCATTTCTATAATATTTTTTATTATTTATACATAAATACTAATGTGTATGTGATGTTATCTGCCAGGATTCTGTTGCCAAGGTAATAATACTGGTATTATATGGGAAGATTTCATTTCGTATATTCCGTACTTAATAATATTGCTCGTAAGAAATTACAATTGCTGGTTTTTTTTCCACCAATTGTAGTGGAGATTATGTTTTGCTGTGTAAGATTATTATCTCGGGTTCTCTACAGGGTGAAATTGTAAACACTCGACAAACCGAAATGGGAGGTTGTACTCATCACTCATCATCTGCCTAGCCTTTTCCCAACTATGTTGGGGTCGGCTTCCAGTCGAACCGGATGCAGTTGAATATCAGTATTTTACATGGAGCGACTGCCTATCAGACCTCCACAACCCAGTAACTGGATAATACGATACTCTTGGTAAGACTGGTTGTCAGACTTTTTGGCTTCTTACCAACAGTAACGACTGTCAAAGATCTACAAATGACATCCGGGACCAACGGCTTTACGTGCTTTCCGAGGCACGGAGGAAACTCGCTATGGTAAATGGTCACCCATCCACAGACCAACCTCGGCAAGCGTGGCTTAACCCGGAAGATCGGTCTATGCGGCTGTAATTATTTAGCCACGAGCTCCTCTCGGATCGGGTTCTCTATATAAAGGGTGTAAATAAAGGACAATGCTCATGGATGTATGAAGTCCCGTACCATGCTGCATCAAATTCAAACTTTGTTATTTATAGACTACACTTATCATTGGTATTAACTCCTAATCCGATTTTAGTAATAATCTAAATAACCTGACAATGTGGACATGTTATAGGTACACGATTTATTATTACTCTAAAAACAGTAATCCGCATCTATTGCATTCTACATCTCTATGATCGGCTATAAACGGCCAATTTACCATAGATAAAAAATGATAATCGGGTAAATAAAAATTCGAATCTATTCTAGTTGTTTTTAATTAATGTAGAATGAACAAAATATATTTTTTTAACATGTTTTTGAAAGATGTGATCATGGCACTTTCAAAATTCAAGGTTATAGTAATCATAAATTATTGGAAACAGAACTTCATGTAAAGGGAATAAAACAATATCAACACTTTTTTAGTTTAAATTAAATTTCCTGTTCAAAAATCATATCGCCGACACGTAATGTCGTAAAAAAATATGAAAATAATTACTATAATATTTTGATCTTGATGCATGAGACTTTTTGGTACCTACCACTATTGGTCATTCTCTTTTGTGTAATTCCTTAAAACCACATGATCTATTACTGGTATACCTAACACTGCATGGTATTTTACTTGATTGAAAATAAAACATGCTAAAAATAAATTAATAAACAAGTTTTATGTGATAGAACATTTTAGTGTCACTCATAAATGCATGAGAACCTAGCAGGACAGCTGGCGGGCACGCCTAGCGCGCAGTGGCGTGCACTCCATACATGCAAATAAGCTCTGCATACCCTGCAGTTCCATACATAATACATGCCCCTCTAAGTGATAAATTAACTATAATTAAAAGAAATCATGGTAATTTAGTTTTCACGCCATCTATTGCTTTTTTTGGAACTAACTCGGAGCGGGGAATACCCGCCGCATGCCGCCGCGACCGCGCATTGCAGCAGCGCCTCCCGTGAGCATAAGCTGTACTACGCCTGGCTTATTCTTCATACAACGCATCTCGTGTAGTACACAGCAAAAGAGTGACTGTGTGCGTGAAAATGTGTGCGTGTGTTGGAGTTTTGGAGGCATAGCTTACATTGCAAACCGTCCAAATTGAGTACCCGTAAATGCACCGCGGAATTGTTGATTGCAGAGGGTCGTCTTATTTTAGTCGGATTAACCAAATGATTCATTCGTTCGTATTAATTAGTTCGTAACGTAATAAATTGCAAAGTTTTTTCGCCTTATTGTTTTTTTTTGCGCAAGTGATTGACTCTCGAGTAATTATTTAGTAAGTTTATTGTAAAAATGGAAAATTATACCTGTGAGACCTGTGCTGGCGAAATGTGTTTAAATAAATTAAAATCGGCCGTGTTTTCACGTTATCTTTTGAGGACACAGTTAAATTGATTGCAAAGGGAAGGCGTGTACCCGGGTTGGATTTAACTCAAAGAAAAGGTAATAAATACTACTCGTTATTTTCATAAAATGTTTTATGCTGACTATTACTGGCTAACTCGTTGTGTACACACAAATACATTGGATTGTTTCCCTTGCATTTTGTTTATAAATCAAGTTAAAAATAATGTTTAGACCTAGCGGATACTCAGATTTAAATAATTTTCACAAAGCGGCTGCTTAAGCATGATTCCTCAGAAAAACATCTAGAATCCTGCTTAAAAGTTCCAAACTTTTGATAAAGGTAGAATAGAGACTAGTTTGAATAGCCAGTTAAAGTTAGATATTGAAAGGCACAACACAAAAGACGACAGAAATAGAAACATCTTCAAATGGTTGATTGATGTAGTTTGTTTTCTAGGTAAATCTGAATTAGCATTCCGTGGTCATGACGAACCCAGCTTTTTTTTTTGTGCATACCCTGTCTGAAATCTCTGTGCACGCCACTGCTAGCGCGGTATCGTTTTACGCAGTCAGTTTATTCGGGGAACTACAATGCCTCACGTTAGGAACAGTATGTTTCCTTTTAGAATGTTTTTTTGCTGCAGCCGAAAAAATCCATGCAGAGTCAGTCTGTCACCAGTAAACCACGAGGCATAAGAGAATTGCACGAATTCGGATACACCCTGTATACATAGCGATTTGTCTTAGCGATAAAGTTAGCACGTTTATTAGATGCTCACATTCAGTATCATTACTATGAATAATTTTGTTTTGTTTCCTGACTTTTTTTTTGTCAGAATCACTAAAGCCGGGTCCGCTGCGCCGTTTTTTCGTGTTTGCAAACAGGATAACATTGTTTGCAAACCGAATAGGGGCGTGGCCTAACAGTTTTGTTAGCAAAATTGGCGCTGCGGGCCCGGCTTAACATTGTTTGCTAACCGAACAGGGGCGTGGCCTAACACAAAGACCAAACATTATACAATTAAAAACGGTGTTGTTTTAGAATTCACGCAAAATTTAATCATATTTGACTCAAAATTGTAAATTGCACTAACTATCGCCAAAACACACCGCGACTAATTACCCAAAATAAACATATAACACAAACAAAGCATTAATTACTCGATTAAGCTAACATTAACTATTCGCGATATTACCATCAAATATCCGTTCTATGCAGAGCTACGTAATCTTCTTAACAAATAGTTATCAACTCGTAACTAACCGCTGAGAGGGATCGTTTCCCTCAGTTATTTGTTTCAGCGGAGGTATTATGATTCAGGCTAAATATAGATTGGATGAAATAACTTTGCAAGGAACTGAAGCTTAAAGTGTTTGTGTCAGAATTTATTGAAGATTATGTCGATCAATATTGGTTCTTGATGAGATATTTATAAAGAGAATATAATATAAACTCTCGGGATTAATGAATTTGAGTCTACATATTTTCTTATATTTATTTATTTTTATTATAATTTGGCAAGTATTAATATTACTCAAATAAAAATAATAATTAAATTCCTACCTTATACGATATAATCCGTCGCGCTCTTGCCACCGCCGGCGTGCCCGCTGTACTAGAACCTAATGGCTTGGTACGCGACGATGGCAAGAGACCAGATTGAGGGACGGCATGACGTTATTGCCATGGAAGATGGGTAGGCGTCTGGTGTGGGACGCGACTTGCATCGACACACTTGCTCCATCCCATCTTCCTTAAAATGGAACTTCTTATGAGTACTACAATAAACTGTTAGAGGTATTGATTTAATCACCACTTTTGCCAGATAGATTGGCATTACAGAATGTCGTCATAAGCAAAAGGGAGGACGCTACTGCCCTCTTCACGTAATCGCTTTGTTCGCTTCGAAAACGCTCATCCACTGGGGGTGGAGAATGAGTGAAAGCACGGCGACAAAGCTGTAGGGCACGACTAGCGCGATATCGCTCTGCACACACAGTCAACTCGGGGCGCTAAAATTACTCAGAAACAGAACACCATGATTGTCTTTTGATATTTTTTGAATTATAACTTTCGTGAGACACATTCATATTTATAATTATTTACGGTTTACTCACGTGCATTTTTTCGGGATTGTCCGACTAGTTTCAGACCCAAACGGAGCCCTTATTCATGAGCTGATCACGCGACGAGGCTGCGAGTCGAACTAGTGCTGCACCGTGCCGCGTAGCGTTGCGCCCGCAACGAGAGGAGCGCGCTCTGTGTCGGTATTGCTCGTGCGTCTTCGTCACTTGTCGTGTCCGGGTTATTGGTCCGAAACTAGTCTGGCAATCCCGAAAAAATGCACGTGAGTAAACTGTACCTAAATAGTCATAGATATTTTTGTTGTTTAATCTCAAAAACATCCTTCTTTCTGTGTCACCAGTCTACTGTGTAATTCCTTCAAACCGTGTGATCTATCACACGGTTTGAAGGAATTACACGAATTTTAATACTCTCCATAAACGGCTTTCCAAATAGTTATCAACTCGATAACGATCTAAAAGTGATTGCCTTCCCTCAGTTTGGTATTTGTTTGAGCAGAGGTATTACGCCGATTGAAGCTAAATTTAGATTGGATGAAATAACCTTTCAGATAAGGTAGGGAACTAAAGCTCGAGGTATTTGAGTCACAATTTGTAAAAATGCCGGTTTTCTATATCAATATTAAGCCTTGATATGCTTTTCACAAAATTATGTCACGTTTATATTATTATATATTTTGAACACAGGTTCGTGTTTATGTTACGATTAAAGGCCGAATGGCGGTTACAACTAGGTTTACCCAGGTACAACTAGGTGCAGCCGGCCACATGCGGTTAAACTTAGATGTATCCTACTTATCTTCGGTTAGAACTAGGTTTACCCTTCATCATAGCGGGTAGAACTAGGTGTATTGACTTAAGCTACACCTAATTCTATCCAACTGCTACTGGTTGCACCTAGTTGTACCCGGGTAAACCTAGGTGTAACCGCCATTCGGCCTTTACCCGTAACATACATGGTGTTAACGAATTCGTGTAATTCCTTCTAACCACATGATCTATTAATGGTATAGATTAACCCTGTACGGGATTTAGATTGATTAACAATAAAAAAAACTTTTTGTTTCGCCAAATTATTTTATATGTGATAGAAAATTTCGATGCCATGCATAAATTAATGATATCGCGGCGACACAGCTGACGGGCACGACTAGCGCGATATCGCTCCACGCAGTCTGTCAACTTGGGATGCTAAAATTACTCAGATTACAGAATACCATGGTTAATTTTTTGAAAACTTTTTTTTGTTGATTTTGAAAAAATCCTATGCAGGGTCAATCAGTGTCACCAGTAGATAACGCGGTTTGAAGGAATTACACGAATTCGTTAACACCCTGTATAATAATTATCATTAATCATTATATAGACTGAAAATCTGGATTCTTGTAACAATTTTTTGACACTTCATAAGTGCGTATACACGTATAAAGCGGGTTGCCGGCGCCGATCTGTCAGCGCTTGTCGGTGCTGGTCCGCGCAGTTAGTCGGCGCAGGTAGTCTCTATACTGTGTGGCGACCCAACGCTGACAAGCTCCGAACTTCGCCGACAACTTCCGACCTGCTCCGATCAGCGCTGGTAAGCCGTCATTTGTTAAAATTTGCGCGAATTTATATTTGGAACAAGGTGTATATTTGATAAAAAATGCCAGCCCCTGCTTCGACCCGTTTCCTTTATGTAGCGGTTACCTGCACGGACCAGTACCGATAAGCGCTGGTAGGTCGGCGCTGGTTACCTACTTCCTTTATGTACATATATGCCTTTATGTAATGCTCCGGCTAAACGCTCCTTTTTTATTTTTATTATATTTCTTTTTGAAGTGTTATTTCACGTTTTGTAACTATGGAAGCATCTTAGGTACCTCCTAATATGCCATTTGTACAAATTCTACTTTGCAAGAGTAAGAAGACAAAACGGTATACAATACCGTTTGTGCAAACGTTTGCACAAGCCGTTTGCACATGCAAGGTGTTCCAAATAGCCTGAATATTTAGTTTTTCTGAAATAATATTTTTTTGAAGTGTACAAGACTGTTTTTTGTTTCAGGCGTAGTGATGCTGACTTAAACATCAGCTGAATACTGGAATTTAAATGAACGAAATAAAAATAGAAGGGTATGACCGGTTTTTTCCGAAAAGGTCGGACAATTATTCTCTTTCTTTAAATAACTTCACTAATAAATTACACCCACAAAGCGAAAGCCTTCCTAACTTATTTATTAAACACATTACTTCATTGTTGTAAAGTAAAAATACCTGAGTTCACTTCACAAAGAGCTGAAGTTTGAGGAGACAATATCTTCGCAAGTAATCTCTTACGTGAGAAAACTTGTGAACAAACTTATGAATGTACCCGCACCTTGTGTTGGAGGGAGGTGGGTTGAGAAGCTAAATATAATCTCTTTGAATTTAAGCATGAATATTATAAGTAAAGCTGCGTTTCCAATATGCAAGTAGCTGCACGAAGGTATGACGTGTTCCCCAACAGCTGCCAGCTTCCAGTCTAACTAAATGGACACACGGAGCTACTGCCATCAGATCTCCGTAACCTTGTTACTGGGCAATGTCGATATCTTAAGGTTAGACCCGGTTGTCAGACTTGCGAGCTTCTGACTGATCTGTAACGAGTGTCATAGGTGTTCGTATAGCACCCGAGGCTTATGGTTCAAAGTGCTCTTCTGAGGCATGGAGAGCACGTTAAGCCGTTTAGCATTTACATAATGTTAATATTAAACAGAGTATAATGAACATAAAAAGCCGAAAAAACAAAATCTAAGAAAATATGCCTGAAGAAATCTTAGAAGAGATACAATAAACCACATCAAAATTAGATTGGTTGTATCAATTCTAATAGACATTAGTCTGTCTTTCATAAATTGTCTGACGAAAACAATACCCCAACATTGTATCAAAAACAATAGGCAATCAATCGCCGAGATCAAGACATAAATAACTTTCGATAACTTGTTACTTATTAATAATACGTAACTAAAATGAAACTTACTCTGAATAAGAAACGACGCAAGCAAAAAATATAGACAATAATCTGTCAAAATAAACTATTACATGTACATTTAAAAAAAAACAGCAAGCGCAAATACAGAAAACAACAAGAATATTTGTACAGACGAATTGAGAACCACCTCCTTTTTTTAAGTTGTTATAAAACTTTCTAAAAAAACAAGGTTCACACCCTATGTACCAAGGTGACTTTTTCAATGTTATAAAATATGTACCTACTTTCTTTTTTCCTTTTTTTTGCATGTATTTATTATATTATTCAACAAACTTTATCTGAACTATTAATCTTACAATATTTACATAATTACAAATAAAATCATTTACAAATAAAGAAAAATATATCCTAATAAAACTATAAACTAAAATAGGGCATCAAAATATTCCTCTGCATCGCTGTCGACTGGTAACGTGCCCAGAAGGCTGGCAGCATTGCCACGTTGTATGGCAAACCTACTTTCGTAGTTAATCTAACTAAGACACCACTGACATACGGTGAAGGAAAACATCGTGAGGAAACCTGGACTTAACGCTCTCAAATCGCCAACCCGCAGTGAGCAAGCGTGGTGATCAATCCGACGAGTATTGATTACCACGCTTGCTCACTGCACCTTCTTCGTTCAATTTTAGGTGGACAAAATAGTATATTAGAGTCCGTGTTTTCGTATAAAAATGTTTTTACTCCTAAAACGAAAAACAGGAAAATGTTACAAGGAAAATGAAATAAAAGTAATATTTTGTAACAGAATCGTTATTTACTACCGTATCGCCGATGTTTCTGCGAATTCAGATAAAATCTTAATAATGTTCTTTTCAACTTATCTGATTATAAAGTTTCCGATTTAGCGGTTCAATAATCTTCCTTAATTTGTAATCGATTTGGTCTTCAAACTTTCAAAACATATTTTTTGGGTAAAATGTTTTTTTAAGTAATTATCTACTGCGCAGATCTTACGATTTGCGAGGTTAACGCGCGTTTGCAGCGGTCAGTCCTTGGATGAGTGACCTTCCATTACACGTCGAGACCCATCCGTGTGTCGGAGAGCACGTTAAACGGTCGGTCCCGGGTGTCATACGAATATCTATGACATTCGTTACGGTAGTCAGCAGCCCAAAAGTCTGGCCCACCGATCTAACGTTAGGACAACAGCATTGCCCGGTAACTGGGTTGCGGAGGTCTGATGGCAGTCGCTCCGTGTAAAATACTCGTATTCAGTTAGATTGGAATCTGGCACCAACAGAGTTGGGGAAAGGCTAGACAGAGTATTCTTTCAGTAAAGATTAAGATAAGTATTTATCTACATTCATATCATATGCATCATTGTTAGGAAATATCTTGGAAACTGTTAAGAAGTATTTTATCTCACTTAGAACCCCCGCAGACCACAGACTTTCTATCGGCCGATAGTTTGGTCGGGTTGGGCTGCTAGCACGCACACTGTACAACTAAACAGTTGGGTGACTGCAAATACCGTATATACCAGTTCAGTTTGAAGGCAATTGTGTAGCCCATCCAACTATTTTATCGACCGATACCGAATCGTCCCTTTAGGCGTTGTTGTCCACGATACGGACGGCCGTTATTAAGTGTGCGCACTTGCATACATCTTCATAGTGATGAAGGAACCGACCAAAATATCGGCCGATAGTAAGTCTGTGGTCTGCGGGGGCTCTTACTCACAAGACTTTATTATTCTATGGAAAATGAGATATGATCTATGTTTTTAGTTCCATCAAGGAAAATATAAAAGTAGCCGGGTTGTAACATTCCCCTTGCCCCGCGAAAAGTCACGCGTCGTACCATCGGAAAATCGCAATATATTTACAACATCTCCTCTTTGTATACAGGCTGTAAGGGTGAACACCGTTATCCTTGAAACCAGTGGTTTGGTTTCATTTATATAACGTAAAATCAATGAAAAATAACTTTTTTTTTTTTATAAAATTTTCATTTTTCCTCAAAAGCATTTCACCCTATGCGCGGGGAACTCGCCGCGTGGCCCGACGCACGGCCCCGCACAGTTTGCTACCCCAGTCAGTCAGCTGTCTCGTTAGCGAGTGTGTTTACGCCGCGTCGTACCGTCGCCGCGCCGCTCATTTCTCGCGCGTTTTTTTTTTTTAACTCATTCCTATATTTTTATGTTTAAATCAACTACCCATGATTGGAGTGATAACGGTGTTTACCCTTACATGCTGTATGCTCTGTGGCTGCGCCATAAGTTACTATGTGCTACCGCTTACTAGGTGCTACTTGTCGGACTATAGTGGGAGACTAGTATCCTAAAATTACACCAATAGCTAGATTTCATCTCCCTCCCCACCAACATAACCACCAAAATATACGCAACCGTAATACAAACCATACATTGCGGTGTCAAAACACAATGATCCAATTACCGGCTCCACATACGAGACAATGGTTGAGCTAGCTCAAAATGTGGCCGTTCATTATACATACTCGTTAGTCTGGGAAAATTTAAGGGGGAGTCGGAGTGGCTATTCGGTTAATGAGTCTGCCTGAATGGTCCTTCATGTACTTTGTGCAGTATTTTGGAGTTGTTGGCCACAAAACGGTGTATTAGCCCAGAGAGCTGTCAGAGTAACATGCGCTTTAAATCTAGTGGGTGCACAATGGTTCTTGTCGACCACGTTAATCGCTCTATACGAATATTCGGTCGAACGCTAAACGATGATAATAGAAAACTGTAAAGTGACTTTTATGTACATACCAATAAAGTAGACGTAAAGTAGTGCGACACAGAAAACGCGGTATGCACCGGCACTCAGTATCTCAACAACACGGACACGACAAGTGACGAAGATACATGAGCAATACCAACACAGAGCGCGCCCCTCTCGTCGCGAGCGCAACGCTACGCGGCGCGGTGCAGCGCCAGTTCGACTTGCGACCTCGCCGCGTGATCAGCTTTTTTTATTAAGCGCTCCGTTTGGGTTTGAAACTAGTCGGGCAATCCCGAAAAATGCACGTGAGTAAACCGTAACTTATCAATAAAGTAGTTATTTTTTTTTAGTTTCTTTATCTTTACCTGTTCGATGACATTTTAACTTTAATAAAATTTACCATATTGTGTCCGAAAAAAGTTTAGCTCACCACCTATTAAATGGGACTTAATACAAGAAGCGAAACGTGAGTATATAGACCCCTTTAACTGGAGAATACCTCTGCCTACCCCTTCAGGGATTACAGGGGTGGGGCGTATGTATAATATTTAAGATGAAAGACGCCGCGGCAGCGGCCGGCGAGTGCCAGAAACATATTTTTGAATGTAAAACCAGAAACTACTACCAGAATAGTTAAGACGATACTCAATATTTGGCTTATTTTATTTTGCGTAAAACATGTTATACCAACTGAAATATTTGACTACATTAAAACTGGTAAAAGTACTAGTTGGTAAGCAAGTTATTGTTTAAACGTTCACTTGCCAAACATTAGGTTTGCGTTACAATTATTTGTGAAGAGTTTATTTGCTAAGTAGTAATTTGACAAATGAAATTATGCGGAAACTTGTTTGGGAACTGATAATTTGTCATTTTTTTTTCGATGAAACAACGGAGACCATGGAAATCGACATAACACTTCTACGGATTGTTAAGTTTGTTTGAGTTACTAATACCCATAAAAATAAAGCCACATCAAAACTCTAACGTACTCGTAAGCTACGGTTTACAAGCAAAATTAAAAAAAAATGTATGCATAACGAATGTATTCGCCACTGAACACACTGAAAGAATTTCCGGCTGAAACGAGAGCATCGATATTCAATATGTACACTGAAGTCTGTTAAAGTTTACATTGTCAATTTCCATGATTCAACGGTTCGTTTGAATTAAAAATGTAAAAGGAAATGGTGGAAAAGGTAATTTACGAATGAAATTAATGTCGAAAACGGTACAGAATATATTGGAATATAAAATTAGGTTATTGTCTGCCTAGCTTTCTCAACTAGGTTGAAGCCAGCTTCCAGTCTAACCAGATGCGACTGAATACCAGTATTTACACGGCCGACTGCCATCAGACCTCCGCAAACGCAAGCCAGTTACTGGGCAATGCCGATATCCTAATGCCTTGATCACACATACCGAGCAAACGGGCGAGATAGTGCTCTCGGCCGAGTACTCGGTACGTATAAACATAACGTCGAGTGCTCGACCGAGCTCTAAAGCGGGTCTAAAAGACCCGGAGTGGGTTTCCCCGCTCTTACGCCATTAGACACTTCCACCCCCGAGCATATAGCTCTGGCGGCCCCCCTCTGGCCGGCCGATAAAGGCAAGCCAGTGTTGAGAGTCCTGCGGGCACTCTTGGGGTTCCACTCCAGCCAGCCAATAAAGGCAAACTGGAGACGAGGCCCTGATCGACTCTCTGAGGCAATAAGGTACGCAGTGTCGCCACTCACCAACAGCTCACCACAACCTGCCCTGCGGTTTGTAAGCTTTTCAGTAGACCTCATGATACATTTTTTATTATATGATGGGGTTGTAGAAAGCTAGTCTAATGTTCCCTCCGGTTTTAAGTTAATCTCATGGTGAGGTAACGCCTTTCCCAGAGGCGGAAGGCATTACCTCACCATTATTATTATTATTATCTTTGATAGCTCTTGTCGCTAAGCGACAAACTAGTGGAGCGAGTCCTCGCCGGCAGTGGGAACAGTCAGCGATCAGCTATTAATATATGCATCTTTTTTGTTTACACGGAATGTATATCTATTGTATGTTTCTTGAGCGAGAAAATAGCTGATAGTTAGTCGCTTCCTCGCCGGCGGTGGGATAACTGCTTCAATCAAACACGGACCGTACTTGAATAGTTTGTTATGTATGGGAAACACAACTCGGGGAAGGCCTTTGTGCTACAGAGGAATACGATAAGTCTAGTTAATTGATTGAGTGAATGCAATTCTGTGATGTTGTGTCAGTTCTATATGTCACGTGTGAATGCCTCACAGAAACTTTATGTAAAGATGTATGTACCAAGTTACATAACGTAACATCACGCCTATATGCCCCGAAGGGAGCAGAGCTGTACACCCTCATTTCGCCGTTTTATTTAAGTCCTAAGTAACGCGAGCCTATTGTCATCAAACCGGGCACAAATCTAGACTCTGGGCTGCTACTGAGAAATTCCTCACGGAAAAACCCAAAAACATGCGCTTGCGACCACTATACCAACGAGGCAAGTGAACTACCAAGTTTCGTCAGTTGCATTTTTCTCAAAATAACAGAACAAGTAAAAGAGAATAGAATATTATTTGCATAGAATGTAGGTATTGTAGCTAATGTATTAACAAATTATTGGTAATCAATGCAGAATCATGTGTTATCCCTTCTTATATTTTATTTAATATTTCTTTCTTTCACTCTCAGATTCCAGTAAACCTTTCATCATAGGCCCATTAAAAACCCGCTGTAATGGAGAATATATTTTCCAAAAAAGCCCAAAGAAACTTCAAGATCCCAGTACCCAGATGCAGAACCTTTTCGATAAGCAGTTGTCAACTGATTCGGTTTGTGAACTTGTCTATGATATAGCTTACCGAATAGTTCGTTTTGAATCCGGGGTATATTAATAAATATCTATAGAATACCATCAAAAGCAGCCTCTAGTTTCAGTGGTTCGGTTGTTTTGTTCGGGGCCGGACTACTGAGACTAATTTTGTCTCATTAGTTCGGTTATGACGTCAAACCGAACTGTTGAGACTTGTGTTCTGGGGCCCAATTCTCCTAAAATAAATCTTGATAAATCACAACCGAACCAAGGCCGAACCGTTCATTCAGACAGTTCTCAATTTCAAAAGCTATCAAATTGTTTGACACAAAAAACAAAATCAATCATTTTGAAAGTTTTCGAAAACAAAAACTGACTGACGGTTGTGGTTCGATTGCGTTTGGCAACAATTTATTTTAGGAGAATTAGGCCCCTGTAGTTCGGTTAATGATTTCAGTATTCCCCGATCAGTATTCTTATGAAAGTGCTTATTAATTAATAACTACCAAACTATGATTTCAGAGAATATGTTTGATTCTTTTATTTATAATAAAAGCATTTTATATTTACATCCCTACAACAACAAAAATTTATTCAGCGGAATTAAAGCTAGATATTCTATTTGCATTTTTGTATGTATGTCATGGATTTCCGCAAAGTAACGCCTGATTCTATCATTTATCTTTTTAGTATCGACAGTTCGGTTTGACGTCATAACCGAACTAATGAGACAAAATTAGCCTCAGTAGTCCGACCCCGAACAAAACAACCGAACTACTGAAACTAGAGGAAAAGCAGAATGAAATCTCGAAAGCAATTACTTTCTTTTTCTATTAAACAATATAAAGGAACTGACAAAACTATCTCCCAAATATCTCAAAAAATATATATCATAATAACATCTAACAGTATTAGCTTTCCCCCAAAGTAGATACTTTGTGAGGTTTGAATCAAGTATCGTAATTTGGGGAACTCATTGTAATCCGCTCAGGCCACTTCAAAGGATCAACTTATATACTCTTATTGTGGGCTATCCTTTGTTTGTGAGTCTCTAGCGGTTACAGGGTCAGGTGGACTATAGTTGGTATTTTACCCAATAACCTTTTTGGAGGTTTGTTATAGTTTGTTCTTTCGTATCTGGAGTGACGTAAATTGCGTTCGACATATTAATTTCGCTTTTTGGTGAGATTGACTTTGGTTGTAAAAGATCTTGTAAATGAATTCATGTAATTCTTTAATACTACATGATCTACTGCCGGTGTACATTGACAGGGCAGGGGATTTAGCTTGATAAAAAGAAAAAAAAAAACTTGCGATACGGGTCGTGAAGGTAAAGAAAAAGAAGACAATTTTTTTTTTACTAAAACATTTCGATGCCACGCATGTATTGATAAAAACACAGCGACAGACATGATTACACGATAACGCTCTTTGCAATCAAAACAAACAAACAAAACAGAAAAATAATTTTTTTGAAAGGTTATTTTGATTTGAAATTAAAAAGAAACATTCGTTTTAATCTGTGTCACAGAAGATCACGCGGTTTGAAGGAAATAAATTCGTTAACACCCTGTATACACCTATTATACTCGGTTCACTTATCTTCAACGATCTAGTTAACGGAACTCATTGGAGCATTTAATGAAGATGCAATGGATCAGTCTTTACACCCGACTACATCTCACCCCTCCAGGGAAATAAAGGGATATCTAATAAGGATTGCATTCCAATCGTAAAATTGTATTATACTACATTTTTAATCACACATTTACATAATTACAAATAAAAATATACAAATAACGAAAAATATATCCTAATAAAACTATAAACTAAAATAGGGCATCAAAATATTCCTCCGCATCGCTGTCCACTGGTAACGTGCCCAGAAGGCTGGCAGCATTGCCACGTTGTATGGCAATGCTAATCCTTTGGCCAAAGTAGAGGCCAGCCTTCGGGTCACGGGAAGCGTCGACCAGCCGCCTTGCAACCTCTCTATATAGAAGTTCGTGTGTTTCGACCCCAAACGGCTCGAAAATATAATTACTGATGAAGTTATTATATTTTCGCCGCTTGAGGGCCTCCGCAGCTACAGCAGCAGCGCCAGCACAGCCTGCCGAGCTAGGAATTCATTAATTTCTAATTAGCTTAATGGAATTCGAGATCAAAAATGTAAACAAAGGGTCTATCATTACAAGAAAATAACAACCAAAGGGTATTATGACTTTCGTGAGACACATTCATATTTATAATTAGTTACGGTTTACTCACGTGCATTTTTTGGGATTGCCCGACTAGTTGTGGACCCAAACGGAGCCCTTAATCATGAGCTGAACATGCTCCGTTTGGGTCCAAAACTAGTCGGGTAGTTCGTTGATATCCTAACTGCCTGGAGTTTGGATTTGTGCCCGGTTGACGGCAATAGGCTCGTCCCCTATTACATGGGACTTAAACATAAATGAGGGTGTACTATAAACCTCTGCCCAACCTTTTGGAGAATACAGGCGTGATATTATGTTCATTTTAAAATTAAGTTTGCAGAAATTTAGTAGAAAAATAAAAAAATATTCAGTTATCAACATTTTTACTCCGTGTGGTGCCGGATGTAAAGAATAGCTCTACCCCATCTCTTCCCATGGGTATCGTAAAAGGCGACTAAGGGATTCACTAGAGGATGTGCAGCAGCGTTCTCTGAGTACTTTAACAGCCTTACTGCGATCGCCAACCCGCCTGCCAAGCGTGGCGATTATGGCAAACCCCCCAACATAGATAGTGGCGATGCTTGGGAATGGTCTATGTCCAGCAGTGGACATCTTTCGGCTGAATGATGATCAACATTTTTATCTGGTAGGTAGACTTTTCTGAACTTTGTTGAAGACTTTCAGTCTAACTATACAAGGTTAAACAGAAAGGGGGTACTAATCCGAAAGGGTGTTAAAGTACACATAATAATGAGGTACTTTTGTTCTACAACTTTTCCCATAAGTCAATAGTTTAAGAGAAACAGTTGTTCAAAAATCTCAAAAAAAAAAACTCTAATATCTATCTATCCCCAGTTATGATCAGTGGTGTTTACATTTTAGGTCATATTTGGGGTCATGAATTAGAAGCACCATTTTCTGAATTTGTAACTAAAGCAGCGATGAAGAATTTTTGAAAAAACTAAAATAAAAATCATTTAATTTGGAAAAATGTTTTATCGAATTTTGAAATTTTAACACTTGCTTTCAAACAGTCATCAGCGGTACTATAAATGGGCTTCGGATTAGTACCCCCTTTCCGACTAACCTTGTATAGATAGGAAAGAATTTCAATATTCAACAAGAAACGACTGCCGTTTTAACTTCCGTAATCGTTTCTTAGAATCTCAAGCTTATTACTACCTGAAACAACTACAATTTCAGCCACAAACGTATAAAAGCAAGACTTTTATTAGAGAAGTAGAGCTTCTTGTGAAAGAGCTCGTACAGGGAAGTACTCCATTCCTATTTGTATCGCTAAACAGCTTTGCTGTGTTCCGGTTTGAAAGGTGACCGGTGAAATTACAGGCACTTGAGAGTTTTCAGCTATGTCTCTAGGGTTGGCAATGCATCAAGAATCCTTTTGGTGTTGTAGGTGTAAGAGTGGAAACTAATAAAAATAAATCTTTTTTTTCTTGTGGTGTTGTAAATGGTTGTATCTTAACCACCTAAAAATGATTCAATAAAAAAATAAGCTAAAAAATATGCACATTTTGTTTTATGTGATAGACCATTTCTATGCCACGTCTAAATGAATGAAAGCACGGCGACACAGCACGGCATGACTAGCGATATCGCTCTTTGCAGTTAGTTAACTCGGAGCTCTGAAATGACTCGGAAATAGAAAACCATATAGGTACTGGGTGTAAGGGACGGTGTACCGAAAACTGAAACAGTGAATTCAGCCCATTATTCTGAATAGAAAATAAGTAGCTTTTTCTCTCGGAATTTTCCGAATTTCCTGGAAATTGCTAATTTGCCTATGTTTTATTGTATTTCAATAAGTGTTTTGGCAGGTAAATAAACTGAGAGTAAAGGACAGGTTACCAAAAATTTACACAGTGAATTTAGTTCATTATTTTGAAATGAAAATCCGTGGAAAATATCAACGAAATCTTTCAAATTTTCCGATTTATAAAAAAATACATTTTATTTTTGTGTGTCCTAAACAGGATTGCTTATTTTACAGCAGAGAAATGTAAAATTTGTGAAAAGAAAAATCGGAAAAGTCAGAAAATTCCGAGCAAAATTTCCACCTATTTTCAATTCAGAATAATGTATGATAATAAGCTGAATTCACTATTTCAGTTTTCGGTACAGCGTCCCTTACACCTAGTATTATTACCTACACATTTTTTTTTAAATTGATTTTTAACCTATTCCGTTTAGGATTAATCTCTCACCAGTAGATCACTCGGTTTGAAGGAATTACACGAATTTGTTTACAACCTGTATAGGCGGTGGTAACCACTTCCCATCATAATAATAAGTACGTTCGTTGTTATTGATACACTTAGATTAAGAGACATTTATAAAATGAAGAGTGCTCAATAAACTATTCTATTCTATTTTATCAGGTGCGCCGTCAGCTTGTTTACCAAACTGTAATATAAAAAAACTAGCATATCTATTAAAATCCCCTTCAAACTGAGCCAACATACCTAATACTCACGAAAATAAAAAATATTTATAGCGGTTATTCAAATATTTCCCCAAAGACAAAAACTTGCTCCATTCAAGCGGAGCCGCGGGCTTTACCTAGTATAGAACAAACTCCAAATAAAACAGCGTTGAAGACAAAATTAAGTTTCAAAATACAGGGAAGTTTTCAGAATTTTTGTTGAGGCGTGTCGCAAAAGTTGGTATTTTGAATGGATCTCAGAGGAATACTGGATTATTTGTCGTACGGAAATAGCTTTTCTTCTACCTAACAACAGCCAAATAAATTGTAAGTTACTATGGCACAAAAAATTTCTTAAAAAGGTAAATAAATAAACTTATGAAGATTTAAACAAACTGGGGATGACGTTACGACATCAAATGATACCACGTATTCTATGATGAGCTTTATGACCGAACACAAATAATCAATCATGTTCAATAATTTAGTAACAAGAATTTTGGTACGATTTAATAATTTTACGAATATCAAGATCTCTACGCGAAGATATGTAAATCTATGACCCGTTTAATCCAATATTATCTTTATTTACACGTGTAGAACAGATATAGTTAACATAAGTTTCCACTTCAACGTCCCTTCATCTACATGAATGAGTGAAATTGAAAAATCATGAGGCAAAAAATGTGCTTGGAAGTAACTGATTTTTTGTGTACGGTACTAGAACACATCATAGAACATGGTGTGGTATCATTTATTGCCGTATTGTCAACCCCACTTTGTATAAGACTGATTGCCTGTGATTGTGAGGTCCTGGATTCGATCCCTAGTTCGGGCAAAGTGTTGTTCGCTTTTTCTGTGTGGAATTTCTCAATAGCAACCTGAAGTCTGGATTTGTACCCGGTTGGTAATAGACTTCACCCCCCATTATGTGGGACTTAAACATAACGGCGAAATGAGGGTGTAGGTACAGACGCCAGCAGGCCAAGCTACCTGGAACTGTAAAATTTTCCCAATCAACCTTGAACCTAATACTTTCGCGGGGAACACCCAAATATTCCGAAATATTTTATTCCGAATTTGGATATTCCGATGTTCAAAAATCCGAATTTGATAATTCCTTAAAAATAAAATACCGATTATTAAAAACACGAAAGTTATTTTACCGAATGTCATAAATACGATTTATTTGTTTTCCGACTTTCAAGAGTACGAAGAATTAAACATCCGATGTGTTCTTGGCCCGAAAAACAGCATTCCGATTTGCAATTTTCCGAAAACAATAAACATTATGTCAAGCAATAGCGTATTAAACATAACACAGAAAGGTGAGCAGTTGGTTAGGTTAGGTTAGAACTGCGACCCCCTACGCACGAGCCGAGCGAGCGAAGCGAGCGTGCCGCGGCAGCGGCCGGCGAGTGCTGGAACCGATTAGTTACATATAGCTACTTAATAAAAAAGCCCGTAATGCGTAATGGTGAGTTTAAAGAAAAAAAATTAAATAAGAGAAAAATGTTTTTCCCTTATGTTATTATAAGTAGGGAAAGTGATTCTGTCCTTATTTTCTTTTTCTACCTTCCTATGAACAATTAACTTGCTCCCTTTGGACAAAGTTGAACCATTGTGTGTTAATCTGTTTTGCTATTTAGGTTTACTAGGCGTTTTAATTTCGGACTTTTAATTAATGGGTATTTTAATATTCGGAATTCGTATTTTTGATGTTTCGGATTATTTTGGAATCTGACTTTTTATTATTAGGTGTATTGAAACTCGGTATTTTGATATTCGTAATTGTAAACGTTAGGCGTTTTGTAATTTAGGATTTATAAAAGTAGGTTTTATGATTAATCGGAATTGTCATATTAGGAGTTTTAAACCATTCGGAATTATGAAAATCGGTATTATAAAAATCGGGATTAAGAATATCGGAATTTAGTTTTTCGTATTATTGTAGTGTACCCACTTTCGCGATAAAGATGAAAATCCATTAAAGAAATTTGACGGATTGTAGTAGCTTGATGTGCTGGCGTCTGTACTATACATCTCTGCCCAACTCTCCAGGGAATATAAACGTGATGTTATATTACTGAACATTATTGTCGTACAAAACTAACGTATCTCTCGCCAAAAGACAACCAAGTAAATTGAAAGCTACTGCAGGGAATTTCACACAGGCAAATTTCTTGTGACCTGTTCCTACCGTTTTTAAACCAATCTTTTTACTAACATTTTCTCGGCGGAATACTATTACTTATAAAGGTAAATAAACAATCTTTTGGCTAACTCTTCTTTAATCTTTGCTCTTGGCGATTTATTTAAGAAAATAAGTACCTACCGTATTTAAATTGAAAGTCTCGTGTTTTAACAAACATTCTACTAACGTAGAGTTTTAAGATTTGCTTGTAATGAACGCAACTTTGAGAGAAAGAGAGAGGTGTGAGAGAAGAGGAGAGGGAGAATGGCGCACGTTGTTAACAGAGCCACTCGTCATTTTATTTTTCAAATAAAAGAAGATAAGAAGATTTCGACCTTTTATTGCGGTCTAACTTCCCAATTGGAGATTTATTAAAAAAAACTATCTATTTTGTTATGTTCCCGTACATTATAAGGGCACCCCTTCTCCAACCGTGGGTGTCGAAAAAGGAGACTAAGGGATCAAGAGTATGGGCAGCATCGTCCTTCAATCTTTTGGCCAAGCGTGGTGATTATGTCAATAACCACTTTGACTGTTCATTCTAACGTTCAAAGGTTTATAAAAGAAATACTGGATGGTGATAATATTCTTCAAAATGTACAGATGCGTAGTACTCTCAACCAGCGTGCGTGTATGAGAAAATGTATGAACGTGGACGAAGCGAAAGGAGTATGTAAGGATCGTAGCATATGGAGTTCTACAGTTTCTGCCTACCCCCATGAGAAAAAGCGTAAGTATAAGTAAGTATGTATACTGAAGGATTTTTTTAACTATCTGGAAAAAATGGGGTAAAAATGGGTGAACGTAGTAAGAGGCTTTGGCATAGTTTTTTCTTTTTTTTTTTCATCGACTTATTATGCTATTGATATATCTATAAATAACTACAATAGAAACTCAAACCATACGCAGGTGTGTAGGATTTGAATTTAGCTATTATTTACCTATTTAATTACGTCAAAATTTCTGTTTTATTGATTTAGTATGGAAATTTACTTCAAATTAGTTGTATTTATTAATAGATAAATTTCAATAAAGACAATCAAAAAAAAAACTATGCCACTCCGTTCACCTATTAAACACATTTTTTCTAGGTAAGTAGCAAAAAATTACGTCCGGTATACTGGACAAATACATATTCTGGCGTACAAAAATAACGTATCTCTCACCAAAAGACAACCAAGTAAATTGAAAGTTACTGCAGGGAATTTCACACAGGCAAATTGCTTGTGACCTGTCGCTACCGTTTTAAAACCAATCTTTTTCCTACATTTTCTCGGCCCATTGCCAAGATAGCCGCTCAACTTAAAAGAACTGGCCATGCGGTCATTACGAGTGATACACGACTAGTTTTGTCTCTTTCCCTCTTGGCATTATAAGTTTATGATTTTGGCCGGGCTCTACTGCCAAGTCCAGCTAAGGAAAATAATTTTAGGAGCATTATACAGGGTGTAAACGAAATCGTGTAATTCCTTCAAACCGCGTGATCTATTAATGACATAGATTTATCCTGCACGGGATTTAGCATGATTAAAAAAAAAGCATTTATTTTTCTTGCAGTAGCGGTAAGTTATCGTATCTAAACCACCTCATAAGGTTTCTATAAAAAATAAGTAAAAATTTTTTTTGGAAAAAAAAATGATACGTGATAGAATATTTCGATGCCACGCATAAATTAATGAAAGCACGGCGACACAGCTGGCAGACACGACTAGCGCGATATCGCTCCGTGCTGTCAGTTAACTTGGGGCGCTAAAATGACTCAGAAACTGAAAATCAGGTTATTTTTATGAAAAACTATTTTTGCTGAAACTGAAAAAAACCTCTATCTATCTGTGTCACTAGTAGATCACGCGGTTTGAAGGAATTACATACAATCGTTTACACCCTGTATGTATTATGCATGTATGTGGTTATAAATTGCATTTTTTTCGTTTCCATAAACATAATTTTATCTGTTTACAGGCCCCTTATATTATCTATAGATAATATACCAATAATACAAAAAACACGCAAATAGCACGACCGTATCTATCACAATAATATTTTTGCAGTTAATTGCTACTCTACGCTTCTTGCAAAAGCCATACCTTCTACAATAACCACAAAAATAAATGAACATCTTCCCCACTCAGGAACAAGTATAAAAACGTCCAACTAATAAGAACTAAAAGACATTCTTTCTTCTTCCTATAAAAGTCCGAACTATCAGTACCAATAAAAAATACAAGATCATTACTAATAGAGCGAGTTTCCTGTGAGTTTCCCCGCAAGTTTTCCCTAAGGCATCGTCCTAATTGGAAAGCAGTCGCACGACTATGCGATGCGATTGTGAATGCTCAATTAATCGTAATATTTTGTAATTGAAAGTTTTACTGTGAGTTTTAGGATGCAATATACGAGCCTTCACGAGATACTTAAGCATGCCCCCATTCCAACCTTGCAGACTGGCTAATCTTTTCACCACGGCATGAACTATTCTCGAACAGCTTGGGACAATACTAGAGAAGAAGAAGAAATCTATGACTTTTTAGGACCAGACTGTTTTAATTTTCATCGTAAAAACACCATTGTATCCTATATAAAAATAAAAACATAATCAGCGCATTATTGTCCCATTGCTGGAGATGGGCCTCTTCTCAGAATGAAAAGAATTTAGACCTTAGTCCACCACGCTCGCTGGTTTGGTGCAGATTGGCGGATTTCCTTCATCGTAAGCGCAAGTGATACTCATTTATTTCAATCCGAGTAAAAATTCGAAAACTCAAAGATCCAAGACGGATTCGATCCCCAACCCTCCTCATGGGAGACAACCTTTCAACCGCCAGGCTATCGTTGCTTTTGTATCCTATACATATATTTGATTATCCGTTTGTACGATTGCATCGCAAGGTCGCCCGATCGCTTCCCAATTAGGACGAAGCCTAAGACATTACTTCCTTTTGAAACATTCAGTACGTTTCTATATTATATAACCACTATTTTAACGGCCGAGCGACGTCATGACCCGTGCTACTGAATAAAATATACCTTCGTCGGTGCTCGGTAGTTAATTCCGTAACTTTTTGGGTTCATTTCGACCTCGTTCGGAGTTTAATAATAACTGGGAACATCGTTTTTTACGGTGGTACAATTGTTTTTTTTTTAGTAGAGATATTTTTCTGCAAATTGGCTTAATGGTTTCGATTTTTTAGTTCAGTAGGTCGGAAGCTAATTAACAATCGCGCTAGTTATACGATTTGTAAAGGCACAAGTCTGAGACGGGTTGTAAACTGCAGACTGCAACCGCATCGCCATCGGAATAGCGCCTTTATGGTGTGAAATTTAAAGGTGCTATTCCGACAGCGACTGCAAAACTGCAACCGCAGACCGCAGCCGCAGATCGCACCGCAAGCGATACTACTTTTGCAGTTTGCGGTCTGCAGCCCGTTTCGGACTTGTATCTTAAGCAGCGCTTACTGCGGTCAGTCCGTGGATGGGTGACCGCTTGTCACACATCAAGATCCTTGCCTCAGAGAGCACGATAAACCTTTGGTCCTGGGTGCCATACGAATACCTATGACAGTCGATATGGATAGTCAGAAGCCCGGAAGCCTGACAACCGGTCTTGGATATCGGCATTGCCCAGTAATTGGGTTGTGCAGGTCTGATGGCAGACGCTCCATTTAATATACTGGCATTGATTTTGATTATTCTTTTTATAATAATTACTAATTATGTGAAAGAGTGTACACTTTTAAGGTAGATTTTTGAGGAACTATTATTTATTTATTATTAAGATTTCATGTAAAATGTACCAAAAATCACACCAATAAATGAATTTGAATTGACCCGCATCTAGACTGGCAGTTGACTCCAACATAGTTGGAAAAAGGATAGGAAGACAAGGAGTTCAGTAGTTCATCCAATTAATGTCAATGTGTAGAACTGAAATACGACTAAGGTTTTATGTTCGTAGCACAAATACTGCCCGGCTTGAGTGATATAAAGGTTTTCGGAGATAAATAGAGATTTCTCCTCGAAATACACTCAGCAGCAGTTAATCCGGGTCAGCAACATAAACATTTATACCTCAGAAACTAAGAATGAAGCAGAAACTCTCAAATCTCAGAAACTTTTTCAAATAAAAAGTATTTTATAGACTTCTAGAGCAGCTTCGCCTGTCTTTACACGCTGGTTTATTGTAAGATATTCAAATCATTTTAGTAGTGTTGTATGGAAATAAATGCCTTTTAAAACTAAAACTCAATATCTGTTTAGCTCAGCACGTGTATTCTCGTCAGGAAATATCAGCAGAATTACTGTAATAATTAGTACAACAAACACTTACAGTCAACCCAAGTGATAAGTGTACAGGCAACAAAATAATATATTCGTATTTTATCAGAGTTATTTATGCGTGTGTTGAGTAGCCAAGTTTTGCCATCAAGCAAATCTTCCGTAAAAGTTATTACGCACACAATAGAGTGCCTATTCGAATACTATTAAAATGTTCAACAATTTAGGTACTATTATTTTATAGAAATTATAGAAAGAAAACAGCATGTGAAAAAAAATAGAGGAGGTACAAGCTTTTGAAGTATGCCGAGGAGGGGTTTTCTATCCTTGTCACGCGAAACGGATATTGTACTGAATGATGTCACTGTGAAGTCACTGTGAAGTTTTTGAGGTATATATAACGTCATATGGTAGTAGTTATGTCTCTGTCTTGTTAACAATTTTAAATTGTTTATATCTTGGGCATTTTATTGAAAGTTTCGTTGGTTTGTTCACTGTTGCTTATTATTTTTGTAATAGTTTCGAGTTCTTATAAAAAACATAGTCAAATATACCCTACTAGCGACCCGCCCTGGCTTTGCACGTGTCCGTTTTATAGCTTAAAACCTTCCTCTTGAATCACTCTATCTATTAAAAAAATTGCATCAAAATCCGTTGCGTAGTTTTAAAGATAACATACATAGGGACAGACAGACAGCAGGAAGCGACTTTGTTTTATACTATGTAGTGATATAATAACAATTGCCTGCGTAGTGCATTGATATCTGTTGTTTGCGTGTATACCTAACTCTTTTGTTGACTGTACGGAATGAAAGCCTTAAGCCGTGCCAATCTCGCTTACACTGGTATCAGCTTAATCCAGCACGATTGTACTGACTTAGGGCGTGTTTACATTGGTAGATTGAGTATTCTAGTACGGGCCGTATAGTACTGAAAAAAGTACTCCCAGCTCAATTTAAAAGCCTAGTTTACATTTATAGTGTAGTAGTCACTGGCGTTAACGTGAAATCGCGAAAGCGAAATAAACCTTGAAAAGACCGGGCTATTACAAAGAAAATGAAAAAAAAAAAAAACTTTTTCACTTGCAATATTGATAGACAAGCATTATTTGAATCTATTCCAATGTGAATAGAACCTTTGTGGCATAGCCCCCCCCTGCTGCCATTTTGATTTTTTTTCCAAGTTGCGGCGCACGATTACACTAACATATATGGGTAGAGGACACTTAGACAAACAAAAAATATCAGGGATATGGTGCCCTAAAGTGTCACGTTGCCGAGATATTTGGACTTAAAGATTTTTTTTCAAGATTGCAGCGCACTTTGTAACTGGTAAATATGGATAGAGAACACTCAAACAAACAAAAAATACTCAGAGACATGGTGCCCTAAAGTGTTACGTTGCCGAGATATTTTGACTTAAAGTTTTTTTATTGCAGCGCACTTTGTAACTAGTAAATATAGGTAGAAGACACTCAAACAAATAAAAAATATTCAGAGATATGAAATTCTTCAAATATCTCAATTTCTCAAATTTTTGAAATTCTTCAAAAATTTCAAATAGCGGCAGGGGCCTATGCCAACTTCCATAGAAAAATGTTCGAACCCCTTTCAAGATGATAGCATTAGTACTTCTTGAAATAAGAAGCTGTGACAGACAGACTGATGGGAGGAAGGACAGACGGACGAAGTCGCACCATAAGGGTTCCTTTTTACCATTTTGGTACGGAACTCTAACTAGTTAGTTCAGGATCATCTGGTGAACCGATTGGTATAGTTCATATCACGTTATACTTCGTTGAAAAAACAAGCTCTCATCTACTTACATCAGTGCATCGTCGTCAGACTCTGTCCTGTGTCTGTTCTGAGCTAGAAGCTAGCGGACGAGATCCTGAGTGGCGCGAGTGCACGAAACCGAATCGTAGCTAGTGGAGCAGAGTGCGAGCTAAGCGAGCGGTTAACCTCTCGAGCGTAGCGCTGGTCAAGGGTGCGTGTAAAACGAAGAGTCGGCAAAGCTAATCTTCTGGCGGAGCACACTCAGAAACACTTTTATGCCTGCTTGCTTGCATGATGCATGCGTGCAAGCTTGCTTGCCTACAGTTATAAGGTAGGGTTTGTAATGTCTGCGAAACAAACTATAGCGAGATGTTTTTGCAGATAAAGTAGAGTATATGTAATAATAGAATAAGTTTGGTACTGAGAAACGACGATTTAATGGATTTAATGTTAGGTATAAGTCAGCTCGTGCGATTTCCATAAGTCGATCTTTGGCATTGATTTATTGTTTGAGTGTTTGATAAATGAGTCAAGTGACCAAAGGCTTGAATTACTTGTTGGAGAGGTTTGTGGTTCACCGTGGACTTTAAAAGAGACTTTGACCCCTGAGTTTGTTTCGGCCTACTTCACAGAGGAAGTCAGATAGGAAACGCCGACGACATCTAGCTTTATAAAAACAAATCGACATGTAAAATTGTATTTTCCGAGCGGTGGGACTCGGCGATGTTGAAGAGGTGGATGCACCTGCATGCCAGTTCGTCATCATTTATTAAGTAATCATTGTTTTAATTGAATGCAATCGAATAAATTTTAAGTCAATATCAATAAAATTGTACCTTAAATATTTATGTTTAATGTGTAATGTTTTAATGAATCCTATGTATATTTGTTTGTTATTTGTAGTGCTTATGCTTAAGGGAATAATTTTCTGAAATAAATGATTATTATTATTAAACGTGATTTTTTAAATATCAAAGCAGAATAAATAATTTCATTTCATTTCACCATAGTCTTATAACTAAACCGAATTTCCAAGAAGCACAGATTTTGGAATATCAAAAATAATAAAGATTGCAGAGCGCCTTTTATTAAATTTTGTAAAAATGCCAGAATTTTAAGAAAATAAAATTTAGAAGAAATAATTTGGAGCATAAATATAACAGAATGCGTCTTAACCGTTAAATCTTTTGTAGAATCGATTTTAAAACTGGTGAAAATGAAGACGCCTTGGCCACAAGCCAAACTTAAAGTCTGCAATAAAGGAAGCTTCCATTCTAAATTGCATAATCTAACGTCTTATTTTAGACAATTTAAAGGAAAAGCGGAGATGCAGGCAATGAATAAAGGCTTATACGGTAGGAATAGAGCTCTAATATATAGCTCTAATATAATAGGAATAGAGCTAAATGTGGATGGATGGAGAGGAAGAGGGAGGCCAAAGAAAAGATGGATGGATGGTGTGAAGAATGATATGAAAGAGAAGGGTGTCAGTGATATCATGACGGGTGATAGGACGGAATGGAAGAAGAAAACGTGTTGCGCCGACCCCAAGTAACATGGGATAAGGGCAGGAAGAAGAAGAAGGTAGGAATAGAGCTCCTTGTGAAATATTCCGTCCAGTGAAGTACTGTCTATATACCTATTTCAGCCGCTAAGCAGCATTATTGTGTTCTGGTTTGAAAGATGCCGGTGGAACTTGGTGGAATTTGGTGGTTTATTTAAAATACCAAAAAATTCAAATCAATTGTTTCGCGTTAAAAAGTTAAAGTACTCTTATCGCTACCGAGCACCGATACGAGTACTTTTGACCGATAACTACTTGGTACTCGGTTCCAAAGTATCGATTCCAAAAGTACTTGGTATCGAAAGAAAAGTATCGAGTAAGTACTCGTATTTACTCGTATCGTTTCATCCCTATTTAGGGCACATAAAATAAAAAAATAGAGTACGTATTCTTTTACTCCCTATTCCTAATTTCACATAAGTTAACCTAATATAAGTTAGGACCTATTTACACAGTTGATTCCCACAATACCTCTAACTTTGGCAGTAATTAATTACTTACAAATACTTGTTTTCCCTAGCCAATAAACCCACTATTGAGTTAAATACAACTCAAGGTAATCTCTGTTTTGTGAAAATATAGCCGTTTAAGTAAGAGAGAGCATATGACCACCTGCGCCCGTGGTACCGCCCACGATAAAAGTTCTAAGTTTTTAAACTTCAAAACTATTTTTTTGTTTTGATTTTGTTTTATTTTTAAACTACCCCACACTGGGATTTTTCCTGTATCGTGGGTGTGTTTACAGACACGAATCTTGACATGTACAAAAGCCCAGACCCTGAACATACACTGTAGGTCATATACATATTTTTCCTCGCGGGAATCGAAACCGCGACTCGTAGCACAGAAGCCGATTGCTCAGCCACTGCACCAGACGTGTCGTTAAATTGATTCAAAATAGACTAGATTTACTACTCGTTATTTTTGAACGTTAATGTTACAAATGTCAGCCCCTAAAAACCCCTAAAAGCCCCCCCTAAAAGCCTTCACCGCTTCCTAGTGTTTATGCTGCAAAAAAGTACGGCCATTTTCCGTGATGTTAACTGCAGTCAATCTATCAATCAACTCGCCGTCCACTGCTGGACATAAGCCTCCACCAAGTTGCGCCACAATACTCAGTCCTTTGCCTTTCGCAGTTAGTCCACCCCAACTATCGTCTTCAAGTAATCGGTCTAGGTACCTGGGTAGCCAGAGACTTGGGCTTTGTATGCCGATTCGCGGCATCTACAAGGGATCCTTAAAAGGAAACGATGAAAAGTTACCTTTTACCCAAGTTTTTTTCTAAATAAGGTTAGTCGGAAAGGGATTGCAAAGTCGTGGAAGTGGGTCGTGGGAAGTATCACTGATGACAGTTTTCAGCAAGGGTGAAGTTAAAGAAAAATGCTCTGATTGAGGCACAATGAAGCTACTAATCCTAGAAATAACTACTTAAAATGTAAGCACAGTTAATGTTAGGGTTGCCTTAGCGTCATCATCATCATCATCATTCAGCCGAAAGGCATCCACTGCTGGATATTGGCCTCCCCGAAGCATCGCCACTTCGACCGGTCCTGTGCTTCTCGCATCCAGCGAATTCCCGCGACCTTTACCAGATCATCGGTCCACCTTGTGAGAGGCCTACCCACGCTACGTCTTCCGATACGCGGTCGCCACTCCAGAACCTTTCGGCCCCATCGGCCATCTGTTCTGCGAGCAACGTGCCCCGCCCACTGCCACTTAAGTTTGGCAATTCTTCCAGCTATGTCGTTACCTTGGTTCTCCTGCGGATCTCATCATTTCTGTTATGATCACGCAGGGTAACTCCGAGCATAGCACTCTCCTTTGCCCTTTTGGTGACCTTAGCCTTAGCGTATTTTAAATGAAATAATATTTGAACTGCTATTTCTCTAAAACTATTGACTTTTGAGAACATTTGTAGAACAAAAGTTATTCATTCTTACGAGGAGCTACCCTTACGGATTAGTACCCCATTTCAGACTGAAATCGTATAAACGTATACTCGTTACAGCGTTATGGAGTAAGAACATTGAAATAGGTATCGAAACATGCAAACTTTCTCGTTTCTAATACCAGTTAAACTATACTGTTAATGCCTAGGTAAAACCATTGGGAATATCAGGATAAATGTAGAGCATAGATATGTACTTGTTAATACATTAAGTAACTACGCTCTCAGAAACTCAGATGTGTAGTGATTGGCTTTGGGAATAGTGGTATGGTATATGTCTAGTCTAGATATAATTTTGTTAGCAAACTGGGTAAATATAGTTGTTTGTAATATAGAAACGAAACTTGATGCTCGGGGGGCCAATTCTATTCCCTAATACGAACGTTGATCAAGCGCAACCGAAACGGAACAGTTCATTCAGACAGTTTTGTTATACAAAAACTACGAAATCGGTTGACAACAATAACAAAACCAATCATTTTGATAGTTTTCGTAATCGAAAACTGACTGACGGTTGTGGTACGTTTGCGGTTTGGCAACAATTTTGGCCCTCTGCCTATTCTTTTCTTCCCAACTATGTTGAGGTCAGCTTCCAATGTAACCAAATGCGATTGAATACCAATATTTGACACGGAGCGACTGTTATCAGACCTCTGTAATCCAGCTACTGGGCAATGTTGATATCTTAAGGGCAGGCCGGTTGTCGGACTTTCGGGCTTCTGACTACCAGTAACGACTGTTATAAACACCATTTAAATTCTTATTGGGCAGGATAATTACCATAATGATAATGCACTTTTGTATCGCGTACGTTAAATACTTTGCTCCCGTTTAACCTTGCTCTAGTCTTCTTATTTTCCTAGTTGAAGTCCACCCTGCACTCGGAGTACGAACAGCAGTGCTCCAAGACGATATTTTTGGCGCATCCTGAGCATTCAGCACCGCTACCAACCTTGCTGACTGGCTAATCTTTTCACTACGGCATAAGCTTCTCATATAGCTCGTGCACACGAGAGAAGATGAAGAACACTAGGAAGCGGTGAAGGGAAGGCGCTTTTTGGGGCTGTCTTTGATGTACCTAATTTTGAGGTTCAAAAAGAACTAAGTAATTCTAGTATATTTTGAATAAATGAGTTTTGAAGTTTGAGAAGAATTTTAAGCCTATTTTAAAAATAGATCAAATTGTGGCGGCATCTATCTCGCCACATTCGAACTAGCGAACTATCCTACATCGCGCAATCAAGATTTAACACGCAGATAATAATAATAATAATGCTTTATTAGTACTCACAGTAAAAAACATAACATTACAAAAACAAAGAAGTACAGTATACATTAGCTTATGTTTCTTGGTCACAGTACGGATCGCAACTGGCATCTTAGCTAGATTACATAGTAACCTGTGTTAAAGATACCAGTTCCATTCCCCAAAAGTTTACAGTTATAATTCAATTTCAATTAATAAGGTTGTTTTTGGTAATCCAATATGATTCTGTGATTTTTTTTTTAAACAAAGCGAGGGATAAAATGACAATTTAAAATAGAAATAAGGAATTAAAACAATAATAATTAAAAGGTTACTAAAACTTTCCATATGCGAGGGATTGTGTGTGTGATGGTGTGTTTTTGTGAGTGATAGTGTGTTTTTGTGAGTGATAGTGTGTTTTTGTGAGTATGTGTAAGTGTGGGTGTATCTTATGAGGGTTGTTTGTTACTACACCATAGAACTTAGAAGACTCTCTGTCTCTTGGTAAGTCAAGCAAAGGAGCCACTTACTGACTTGTTTTTTACAGGCACGACTAGGGAGATGGTAAACAGGAAGCAGCTTATTCACCTTATTATACAAAGTCGGTGCAAGGAAATAATTGAACCGTTTTGAATGAGTGAAATTACTTTTCCTAGTTACGCAAATTAAGTCCTTGCGCCTTTTAGTGATAGTTTGGAACGGGGTCGCAGCATGTTGAATAAGGACAGTATTTAATACAAACAATTGCCTGACCGTCAATACTTGACAACATTTGTAGAGATCAGTAGTCGGGAATGTATACTTTTTGAAGTTGCTCACTTTTAAGATAGCCCTTTGAGCTCTTTCTAGTTTTAGAAGTAGTGTTTTTGGTGCACCTCCCCAAGACGATATGCAATAATTCAAAAGGCTTTGGCAGAGTGCATAATAGACTTGTTTTAGAATTCGGGCATTAGCTACGTGGCGTAGGGTTTTAAAAATATAGATTAACTTCCTGACCCTATTTTGTAGTAACTCAATGTGTGGTGAGAATGAAAGATTACTGTCTAGTGTTATGCCTAGGTATTTGGTACTAGTTACTTGTTCTAGACTGGGGCAGTCGCAGGTCTGATTAGGAGACATAGAACACGAATGGGCGACAAGGGACAGTGAGGGTGGAGGTTGTGAAGATTGACGGAGTGAAAAAGTCATGTAATTGGTTTTGTCAGTGTTAAGAGTCAGTGAATTTCCAGCCAGCCATGTTTTTATAACATTAAAACCAAACTGTGCTTTACTAAAAGCCTCCGGCCAAGACTCACCGATGAATGTAAGTGCTGTATCGTCTGCGAACGCCGTTACCCTGGTGTCGTTTAGTTTTGTTTGACAAAGTTCGTTAATATACACAAGGAACAGCGTCGGTCCGATCACACTTCCTTGCGGAACTCCGTATGTAATAGGAAGCTCATTACTCACGTAGTTATTAATTTTAACACATTGAGTTCTTTTATTGAGATAGTCACTTAAAATATCAAGAGATCGACCCCTAACACCGATGTTTTCCAATTTATGAAGCAACAGGGGAATGGAGACTGTGTCAAACGCCTTAGCAAGATCCAAGAAAATACTGAGGACTTTTTTCTTATTGTCTAGGTTTTTGACTATATGGTTGGTAAGGTCTAATACCGCATTTGATGTGGACATATTACGTCTAAAACCATACTGATTTGGAGATAGTAAACTCTTGTCTTCCAGAAATTTAATCAGTCGCTTATTAATAATTCGCTCCAGTATTTTAGACAGTATAGTCAAAACAGCTATAGGGCGGTAATTGGTGACACAGCCTCCACTCCCACTCTTGTAAACAGGATGGATTAATGACTTTTTGAAACAAGATGGGAATGTGCCAGTCTCAAGGCAGAGGTTAAATATATGGGTTAAGACGGGGACGAGTTGGATTTTATATCGCTTGAGAACAGCAGTAGAAATATTATCACAACCGACGGCACAGTCTGATCTTAGAGACATCAGAATCGCTTCAACCTCATTACAGTCGGTTGGAAGAATAACAAATGAGTTGCAGGGAGAGTTGATGGAATCATTTGCTTGGAATAGTGGTAATAAGTTTACGGATTTAATGTTGGCTGCAAGGTTCTTGCCGACGTTCGCAAAGTAATCGTTAGCTTGATTGACTGAGAGCTCAGGGGATGATGAAGAGTGTAGTAATTTACTGGAAGAGGTTTTGCGATTTACACAGTTTGTTACTCTCTTTATAACCTGCCAGATTCGCTTATTATCGGAACCAGCCTCAGCAAGCTCCTTTCTATCATATTCTCTTTTTACCTTTTTTAATATTTTGTTACAAAAATTTCTGTATCTTTTGTAAGTTAGTTTTATGGTATCGTTATTAGGATTCAACTGAGTTTTTTTGTGCATTGCATCACGGTTTCTCATGCAGCGAAGCAAACCGGGTGTAACCCATGGTTTAATTATATGTTTACGCTTCGGTAACTTAACTATAGTCGAATTGGCTTCTATCGTACTCATGAGGGAGTTGACTAACTGATTTGTAGCTTGATTTGCGTTACTTAAATGGTAAATTTGTTCAAAATTTAGACTGTTCATCCCTTGGTCGAGCGTTTCATAGTTGATTTTATTAAACACAGAGCGATTGGTGACTTTAGAGTATCCACCTTTGTGTCTCAGACAAAGTAAAATACAGTTGTGATCCGTTACAGAAGAATCAAGAACTAGGGTTAGTGCTTCATAATTAGATTTAAGCATCACGTGGTCTAAGCAATTTGAACCACGTGTAGGCAGCATATGTGCAGGCAATAAACCATGACAGGCCGATAGGTTAAGGTATTCTGAGGCGTGAGAATCACATGGGGTATGACCGATATCAATATTGATATCACCAATTATAGCAATACTTTTGAAAGACGATAACGTATTTAGGACGGAATCCAGAGAAATTAAGAAATTTGACGTGTTGGCAAAAGAAGGCGAACGGTAAATGCAGATGATCGCTATATCGATACCTATTTTGAGTACCACACAAGTGCCATCCATGAAATCGATTTCAGAAACTGTGTGTTCGATATGTTCTTTGAGGTAAACAACTATACCATCGTTCTGATTTTTATGTTTTGTAGTATAGTACATTAAATAAGAATCTATCGTAGGGATAGTAACGTTACTTTTAAGCCAACATTCCGTCAAAATCATCACTTCACAATCAATATCAATTCTATGTAAGAGGGTGATAAAACTATGAATATTGCAATTAATGGATCTTATATTTTGGGATAGGATTTTAAAATGCTCATTAGGACGTTTTACAGATGATTTACAGTCTTCCGGGCTGCAATTTTGACTTAAAGATACAGAAAACTTGTCAAGATTTTCATTTATATCAAAAAAACTATCGAATTTTATTCAGTGTATTAGATGTCACTTTACTAGTTAACACATCGTCACTAGGAAAAAGAGCGATAGCGGTCGGTGAAAATAAGAGATCGGAGCAAGCACAAAATGGCAGGCAGAGTGAGTAGTTACTTAGAGAGTTATTGGTCCATGCTTTTGTGTATGAAAGGATGAATGTATGAGTGTAATGTTGTGAGTGAGTGAATGTTTGCATACAAGGCTGTTTTCTGAACATAAACAAAAATATGTGAATGGGTATGTCTAGAAAGATTACAGTTAAGTGAGACCCTACAAAAAGCCATATAGCGGAACAAACAAACACATGTAATTTAAATATAAAATAGTATATATACAACCTCCCAACATCAACCGTTGGGCAGTAGCCCGCCAGGCACAAGACTCCGCCTGGTTGGAGGATCCTCCCTTTGGTTGGAGGAACACCACACCAAGTTTCACCACATTGGTGACCCCGACGTGATCGTCACAGACAGTGTTTCCACATTGGTGACCCGACGTGATCGTCACAGACAGTGTTTCCACACTGGTGACGTCACACACAATCTTCGCAGCCTCGGCAGCCACATCTTCACTCCCTCAGCAGCTCAGCATTCAATCGAGCAGCAAGCAGCGAGTCCCCAAGCCAGCCAGCATCCTCGGCTTCAACGGGTGATGTGACCACTAGCCTGCAGCGAACGCGCAAGCCTGGTCACGACCCTCAGCCCACTCCAGCATCATGGCGCATCATACTGCACTTCGGCCGGTCAACTAGCAGAGGCACTTCTCTCCTGGTCGACGCAGTCCACAGCCACTACTACTATCAAGAGTCCCTACAGTTACGTAAATACTAAAATAACAGCTATTTCCTTATTCCATAATTAGTCTAAAATATACAAATCTTTGTTCAAAATTGGTAAACATTTTGGTAATAAGCGTCGGATCGGATTCAAACGAGATTTATGTTTCAGATGTTTCTAAATTAATAATGAATTAACTAGAGCTCCGCTTAAAAGACATTTTGGTAGAAATTTACTAAAGATAAATAAGATACCTTGTTAACTTTATGAACAAATCTGTACCACGGTAAACATATAGCCTAGTACATTCTCATACTGCGTGATTGCCAATTCCGAAGAATATCTTTAGGTATAAATGAAATACCCGACGTGGCTGTATATTAGTTCTCAGAACTTTTCACGGCAAAGGAGTCGCGAGACGTGTGTTTATACGTGAATATTTTTGATGAGATTTATGTTTCAGATATTTCTAAATTGTTTCTGAATTAAGTGAAGCTCCGATTAAAACTGGAAGACAATTTGGTAGAATTATAAACATATTTTTTTGTATTTTTTCTGTGTCTATGTTTGACCGCCATCTCGCCTGATGTTAAGTGATGATACGGTCTACGATATAGCACGGTTGCCCAGAAGAAACCGATTCACCCGTGACTTGAAGACACCCAGATTGTAGCTGTCGGGGAACACCCACTCGGGCAGCGCATTCCACTGTTTGGCGGTTTTCACAATGAAAGTGGAATCAAAGCGCTTCGTTCGGGTTTTTGGTATATCAACTATGAACCGATGGCGCTTTTTCGTGCTTCCAGCGTCCGATAGAAAAAAGGGCAGAAGGGAATTAGATCATGCAGATCTGAAGCACACTCACTTTTCGAGGCACGGAGGGGTCTCGATGTACAACGAATGGTCACCCATCCACTGACTGACCGCAGTAAGCGCAGCATAACCTTGCAAATCATATGAACCGCGCGCGGTTGTTAATTAGCCACGACCCCTCGACGATACTCATTCGAGACGTATTTAAAGTGCTTTTAAATACATTCCAATAATTATTTTTTAGGGAGGAAATGACAGGTTATTTTTAGAAGGATCCCTGTGATTTCTACTATAAATAGGAGGATATAATCCGTCAGAGGCTGTGGGCGTTGTGTGACAGGCTTAGTAATGGCAGTATAATCTCACTGGTATAATGTTGCAGGTATATTAATATACCTTTGATGTCTCGAAAAGAGATACCTTTAATATGATATGTCTACACCAGTGCGCTTTCATGTTCATCTTGCGCTTTCAACTTTCAATTCCTCTTGCGTCAAGCGCATGCAATATTGATTGCCATATCACGCATGCAGCTTATCTTCTACACCGGTGCGCCTCGGTTAGTCGTCAGTTGACATACAATAGACGGATTAGCGTGCGCTAGGGGCATACGCTTTTGTCGAACTAGTATTAAGGCATGCGTGCGCTATGGCGCTTCACACATGCTTCAGACGAAGACGCAAGATGGACATAAACGCGCACTGGTGTAGACATAGTTTCAGATAAATTTGTGTATGGCCAGGTTATCAAATATGACTTTTGTGTAGGGCACCCGTTATTGTAGATACTTTTTCTAAAAGAAGAATCATTACTATAATGTTCGTAATGTGTTTTATTTCGATATATAAAGAAGTAAGGATTATTTTAATTTCGTAAAACATTACATAACACAACTCTTAAATTTAAAATTACCCCCACATTGTAATGTAGAATCGATTTCGATCTTTGTTAGCGATTATTATTAATGCAGTAAGAAACTGCTTTCCAAAACTAGTCATACGAACTCAAACACGATGGATCTACAACTACTCATTGCGGAGGGTCGGTCACAACCCTGAGCCACCTTCAAAGTCCTTCTTGTCAAAAGAAATCATGAGGCTAAATCGATGACTCTACCTGACTATTAGCTATTTTGAAGAAAGTAGCGTTATCAACGTTAGTGTTGTTTTTATTTCACAAAAAACTACCCCTTTTTACATCCAAAATAAATAAAAATATCAGGAAAAAACTAATAAAACATATATATTTGGAGCATTGCCCTTTACGCCTGTGAAACGTGGACCCTCACACAAAGAGACCAAGAAAGGTTGGAAGCTTTTGAAATGTGGTGTTGGCGACGGATGAAAAGAGTATCATGGACGGAAAACGTAACCAACGAAGAGATTCTAAGTAGAGTCAAAGAGAAAAAACAAATTCTAGAACATATAGAAAGAAGAAGGGGGAAAATGATTGGTCACTTACTGCGATACGACAGCTTTATAACTAACATCATAGAAGGCAAATTACAAGCAAAGAGAAAACCAGGCAGAACAAGAAGAAAGTACCGAGACCAATTGAAGGAAAAGACAGAAGTGATAACATACAGAGAAATGAAGGAATTGGTTCTGGATAGAGAAGGATGGAGATTGCTACACCGACAAGTGCCCAGCACTTAAATGTTGGATGATGAGTGTCAACAACCTTACGATGCAAACCCTCAATAAGATCAGCTCAATAATACCATAATATTGGATTGTCACTAGTTTTGCATATATTTTAGAAATTTAAAGTCAATCGGAGAAGCGGAGGTGAAATAAAAACCCATTGTTTAGCTGAAATCCCTGCACCAACTGTGAAAAGAGCTGATCGTTTTGAAACGGCTGAATCGATTGCCATTGAAAACAGACTATAATAATTATAACCATCTCGATAAAACCAGCTTTCAAACAAAAAAAACCGTATGGAAATCGGTTCATCCGTTTCGGTGCTACAATGCCATAGACAGGCAGACAGACATAGACTTCAAACTTATAACACCCCTCTTTTTCCGTTGGGAGTTAAAACTGATGAGATGGCTTATTTTAGCCAAAGGCACGAAAAAACAATCCCAACATCATTGCATACTATTCCCTTACCGAATAAGCAAAATCAAACCCACTGTTATTACAATTTAAAATAAACAAATTCGATTTCCTTACCCCAAAAAAATAGTCCTTCGGAGATTCTAAATTGTCTACTTTTCCTAACATCAGTATACTTATTTGCATACTTTATTTTGTTGTTGGAAAATAAGGAGTTTCCATTTTATAACCATCGAGTTACTTTCTCGCTTGCCATCGGAGTTTTGGTATTAATATTTAAGTTTGCCGGTCCAGAGTGTTCACTGCTTATACCAGACCTATTTATTATGTATAAACGATGCCATATTTATAATTTACTGTGGACTGGATGGTGGAAATAATATCCCGGCGGAGATTGGTTGAAAGAACGTTATTTTGTTGAGAATATTGAAGGGGAAGACTAACCAGTCACAACTATTTGTTTTTAAACGTAACATAACATCTTGTTTGCATTCCCCGAAGGGTTTTCCCAGAGGTGTATATCCTCATTTACGTAATAGAGGGCGAGCCTATTGCTGTAAACCAGGTATTTGACGAAAAAAGAATTTGACGAAAAGCGAATTTGACGAAACAAGGATTTGACGAATGTAGTATTTGACGAAATAAGAATTTGACGAAAGACGAATGTGACGAATGCCGTGGCTACCATCTAGACCCCGGGCTGCTACTAAGAAATTCCATACAGAAAAATTCAACAATACTTTGCTCGACCTGAGGATCGAATCCAGGACCTCGTGCATAGTCGCGCTAATGACTACTGTATCATTCAAAGTATTTTGGCAAACCCTAAATCGGAGGTAGCAAAAAAGTTATGCAGTCTGGTGTTAGTCGTGCAGCAGCGAGCAGCAACTCTTTAATTTATAATGAAAGTTCCTTTTGTTTTGTTTATTATACTTATTACTTAGTGAATTTATTTTGTTATAAGGTATGATGGGGTTGACATATCCTTAATGGACAAAAACCCCTAAATTGTAAAAAAAAAGATTAAAAAAAAAAAAAAAAAAAAAAGACTACTGTATCAACGAGGCAGTGATTTAAACTGATAGATTATAGGTAAATTAAACCAGGATTGAATTAAGAACAGTTCGGTTTTCGCAGTGGCGTAGGGAGCCCGTTGATATAATATACCGAAACAAAAAAAACAGGTAGACATGAGAGTATTACACGACCAAGAAGAATTGCAGGAGAGGCGCCACCTAGTGGCAGATTGATACAACATAAAATAACATTATTAAACTGTTTGGTTTATACTTAACATAAACTATTTTTATTAAGTTTACTTTGAAGTAGAGGTTAAGATTTCTAACCGAAAATAACATTCTGGTCACTATAGAATATAAATGACAATGAAATCAGTGGATTGGCCACGAGATTTGTATCGTAGAAATAGATATGTATGGTGGTAGTATATTCTCAAACGAAGTCTTTCACAAGGTGCTCTGCTACTATTAAAAATAGTACTGCTTAGTTCTCTAGTTCATAATAAGCTCTATTTTACTTTACGTGGATTAAAATTGAATTGTCAACAATTCTGTAGTATTAAAGGCTTCGCCACACAGAATTCGGGGCGCGAGCGGGTCGGGCAACGACGGGCCTGAGCTCGCATTAGCTGTGACATGCTTCATAGTAATGTCCTGAATACTACTAACGTGGGCCCGTCGAACACAGACCTCGACCAGTCCGCGTCCCGTTCTGGCATGTGGTGTGACCGTGAGGCATGTTTCATGGTAATCCCTGGAATACTACTAATGCGAGCCCGCCGTACACAGGTCTTGACCCGCCCGCGCCCGTGCCCTGTGTTCGGATATGGTGTGACTGTGTAATTTGCTTCATAGTAATCCCTTGAATACTATTAACGCGAGCCCGCCGAACACAGGTCTTGACCCGCCCGCGCCCCGCATTCGCATGTGATGTGACCGTGTGACATGCTTCATAGTAATCCTTTGAATACTACTAACGCGAGCTGCCGAACATGCTCGCTAACAACTCGCCCGCGCCCCATGCTCGCATGTAGTGTATTATGCTTCATAGTAATGTTTTGAATACTACTAACGCGGGTCTGTCAAACACACCCGCTTATGACCTGCCCGCGCCCCGCGCTCGCATTTGCTGTGACCGTGTGACATGCTTCATAGTAAAGCGTTGAATAGTACTAACGCGAGCCCTCCGAACACAGCTCTCGACCCGTCCGCGTCCAGCGCTAGCATGTGGTGTGACATGCCTTCTAGTAAGCCCTTGTATACTACTCGAGCCAGCCAGCCGAGTACGCCTCGCTCACGGACCCGCTAATGCCCCACGCTCGATGTGATATGCTTCATAGTAATCCCGTGAGTACTATACTAACGCGGGTCTGCCGAACACACCCGCTCACGACCCGCTTGAGTCTCACGCTCGCATGTGTTGTAAGGTCTAAGGCCGTGATCTGTTACAAACGCCGTAGGCCGCAAGGCGTCAGACGTTTGAGAGAGACTATACATTATATTGTATTTCCATAATAAGCATTCTTCGGCCGCGTATGGCGTCATTTCGGACGTAGTCTACGGCGTTTGTAACAGGCCACGGCCTAACGAGGGCCTGCCGATGACATACCAAGCTCGCGCACCGCTCGCGCACCGCTCGCACACCGCTCGCGCCCCTCGTTTTGTGTGGCGAAGCCCTAAGTTACTAAAGACGGTACAGGTAATAGAAATTAAACAGTAAGGGCTCTAAGAAAACAGGGAAATTACGTCATTTAGTTTGTAATAGGCTATTATGACAACGGCCATCAGCTTTACATTGTTAATAAAGTTTTATCACCGCAAGTAAGTATTTTGACTTTACTGGTTTATTTAGTTAATTCAGCTTCGTTAAGATGGTTTTAATTTTAAATTAGTTTCTTGACTGTCGTTGAGTTAAGATTATAAAAGCATAACCAGCCCATTACTGTCCCACGCCGTGAACTAGTCGCGGCAGTCGGTGATGACCTCTCGCTTCCGGCCGTGGTTCTGTAGATGGTCGGGAGCGGGAGAGCGTGGGAAACCGTCGCCTCCTTTTGCGAGGAGATAGCAACAGAGAGAGCGGAGTGGGAGAAAGAGGCAGGTGCCACTTTCCCTTTCCGCGCCAGTCGCACCGGGCGGTGGAGGGCGCGCGACGATCTCCAGCCATCGTAGTGCGTGGCCTGCGGGCGTTGGATTAGGGCACCTGTCGCCCGACCACTAACAGGGAGTCTACTCCCTAAGCACGAAGTCCGTGGTTTCGGCCTTAGTTACGAGCGTTTCCTACTCCCTATCACCTACGGACATATGATTATTTCGGGGCCCGAACTAAGCATGAATGACAACACGATTTGACAGTTGTCCCTACTACCGATGTGTTTTTGCCCGTCCGAAAAGTTGAACTTGACACTTATTTTGTTCACTCCTACGTTTCGGGCTTCTTTCGGACGGGCGACTTACTTCGTTGACGGACTTAGGGAGTAGGCCCTCAGGCCTGAGAAGGCGGCGCGTTGTGTTCCGCGCGTGTGTCTTAGGAGTACGTGGGACAAGGCCCCACAGTAGGAGAGGTCCGTCAGACCCTGACGATGCCTGCCGGGGTCGCGATGCAGGCAGCTGCTGGGTACGGGGCTCTTATCAGAATGATATTGGTTTAAACCTTAGTCTACCACGCTGGCCTGCTGCGAGTTGGCGGAGTACATACACCATCGAGGACTGTTTGGAGCTCAGGTGTGTTGGTTTCCTCACGATGTCTTCCTTCAGCGTTAACGTAAGTGATAATCAAATTCTTCAATCAATACATGTTGAAGTCGAGCAAAACCTCGATCATTCTACGATTTGGAAACTTGTTTCCAACATTTTATTTTTATTTATTACTAAGTAGGCCTGCGTTTGGCCGCCATCTCGCCTGATATTAAGCGATGATGCGGTCTACGATGGAGTACGCTTGCCCAGAAGAAACCGATTCACTCGTGACTTGAAGACACCCAGATTGTAGCTGTCGGGGAACACCCACTCGGGCAGCGCAATCCACTGTTTAGCGGTTTTCACAATGAAAGTGGAATCAAAGCGCTTCGTTCACATTACATAAAATAACATAACATCACGCCTATATTCCCCTTAGGATTGGCAGAGGTGTATAGTACACCCTCATTTCGCCGTTTTGTTTAAGTCCCATGTAATAGGAAGCGAGCCTATTGCCATCAACCAGACAAATCCAGACTCCGGGCTGCTACTGAGAAATTCCAAACGGAAAAACCCGATAACACTTTTCCCGAACTGGGGATCGAACCTAGGACCTCAAGCTCATCAGTCGCGCTTGTGACCATTAGACTAACAAGGCAATACCTACATTATTGTTCCAATAATTACATTTCCAATTAGGTTTAAATTACTCATTCGATAAAAAGTATACTTATTATGAAAGAATCTTATTATTTTTCCTTCGTTCAAGTTAGTCCTTTAATTAAACTTGGCGGAAGAAGTGAGGCGAAATTCCGTCGTAATAATTCCGAAGTTCCACGCAATAACATTTACAAAAAAAAAGTTTCAATTTATTATACCTCGGGGCGGAACGATAATCTCTGAATCAAGTCAAGGAAATTTTTCTGTACTCCGATGTAACTTACACGAACTTACATATACAGGGTGTAACTTTTGTGTAGAGCATGTAACTTTTATGTAGAGCATGTAACTTTTATGTAGATCATGTTAACTGTTGTGCAAAGGATGTAACTTATATGTACTGGATGCAACTTTTGTGTACAGAATATAACTGATTAATTACGGTTTACTCACGTGCATTTTTCGGGCTTGCCCGACTTCACAGTCACAGTCGAGGGTTCGACTCGCGACCTCGCCGCGTGATCAGCTCATGATTAAGGGCTCCGTTTGGGTCCGAGACTAGTCGGTCAATCCCGAAAAATGCACGTGAGTAAACCGTAATTAATCATAAATATGAATGTGTCTCACGAAAGTTATAATACAAAACTACAGATTAAAACATTTGTGTCAAGGATGTAACTTTTTTGTACAGGTTGTAACTTTTATGTACAGAATGTAACTTTTCCGTTAAAATGCTTGAACAAGTTGTATTTGTGTTTGATTTGGAATTTAAGAAATATCTCAGTCGCGGCTCGACGAACGGTTCGAACTGCCAAATTGAACACACGTGTGATGAGATTTGGTTAATTGAATACGAAACTCTTATATTACTTGTCACTAATTTTAACCGATATTAAAATAATATTTAATCGACGAATTCATCCTATTACTATAATGTCGCTTCCAGTTACTTAAATCATCTCATTCAACGACGTCAAGTCAAATTTATCACCCTTTATACATGTTGATACTCTTCCAAATGTAGCAAACAATAAATTTGAGACGAAAAATAAGGGTACTTTACGTCGCCGCGTTCCAGTGATATGTTATCGGCGACGCTGATTTACGAATGGGAGATAAATGGCGGATTTTGAAGATTGTTTCTGTCACCTTGTTCCTCCTATTACAGAAAAGAACAGACAATAGATAACGATAAGATTTGTGATACAACTGAACGAACTAGAACGAAAAAGAACATCCAATGGTCCGCTTCAGAAGGGCTTTTCACAGGTGGTTAATTGAGAATCCTTTCTATAATATAAAAGAATTCCTCCAGTTTAAAGGAGATGGTCCAAAAAAAACCCAGACTCGATTGAGACTAAATGGGAACCAGTAGTTTCATTATAATGCACAATTTACCCCACCGAAAGGACAATGCCGAAATCGATGGTGTATAGGAGCTATAGGCTGACAAAGTATATATGAAAAAATCTTGACTAACAAGACAGTGTTTTTTACTATTTTATACAATATCAATGATATATTAACGATAATAATGACGGGATTACTGTAGTATTTATTACTATCAACCATTTGGTATCTGATTATTACTACAATCACTTAAAAAAAAACGAAAAACCTGGATTCGTATAAATAATATAACTACAAGGTGTAACATAAATAACGCACAACCACTTAAGGGGTCACTGTACTCATCATTATGAACAACTTTTATTAAGGGAACAAACCAGAATTTAGTCCTAATCGATTCTAGGTTTTTGGTACACACATTATGGACCATCTCCTTTAAATGATCAAATTGTACCTGCATGTACCTTTACCAAAAATTTGCATGTCATTATGTTATGATTGAGTATGTTAAGCTACTATTGTACTACATTGTAAAAACTTTTGTAACCGTATTTATCAGCAAATAAATCTTTGAGTTTGAAGTAGGGGTGCATTAAAAATCCTCCACGAGTTCGTTCTTCCTAGCCTTTTCAGTCAGTTTCCAATCTAACTAGATGCGGCTGAATACCAGCATTTTACACAGAGCGACTGTCACCTGACCTCCACAACCCAGTGACTGGGCAATGCCGACATCCCACGGTTAGACCGGTTTTCAGACTTTTGGGCGTCTGACTACCCGTAAGGAATGTCATAGGTATTCGTATGACACCTGGGACCAATGGCTTATCGTCCTTTCCGAGGCAAGGAGGGGTATCGATGTGCAACGCATGATCATCCATCCACGGATCAACAAATGACGGCAGTCTTGCAAATCATAAAGGTACAAGACCAAAACGGCCTGCAAACTGCAACCGCAGACCGCAAGTCACATTGGTTTGTATGAACCAGTAGTGTCGCTTGTCTGCTGCTGTCATCTGCGGTTGCAGTTTGCGGTCGCCGTTGGAATACTACCTTTAAGGTGTGCACCTTAAAGGTGTTATTCGGACGGCGAGTTGCAGTCTGCGGATGCAGACTGCAGTTTGCAGCCCGTCTCGGCCTTGTACCTTAATACCCACACAGTTGTTAATTAGCCACTAGTGACGATACTAACGTACGTCCGGCGCACTCAGGGCAGTCAGCCCCGCTACGCACCTTGCTGACAGGCTAATCTCTGCACCACTGCATGAGAAGCTCAGCAGATAAATTAAATAAAAGTAAAAACCGACTTCAAAAAAAACTAGAGTAAAATAAATAATTACCAAAATAAAAAATTAACAGTTACAGAAGTCGGTGGCTTTTATTTGTTTCAGTGTAGAATTGCACCGACTTCTGAAACTGTTAATTTTATATTTTGGTAATTATTTTACTCTTTTTAGTTTTTTTTGAAGTCGGTTTTTACTTTTATTTAAAGTTATTTATTAAATACGTTTTAGTGCCATAAATTACATGGTTTAAGACTGCAAATTTAAATGACACGGTTGCGTAATCTTTCCAACAATTAGGTAGTTTTCTTTAAGAATAGGTATTAATGTATAATTATCATGACGGCTCCTTACAAATACATACAATCTTCTTTGTTCTTGGCTAATGTTTCTGTGATGACAGTTAAAACAGAGATTGAAAGTCTTCATCAAAACTTTTGATGAAGGGAACCACAAACCAAAACGTCAACTTAGTACTGTATTTTTTATTCTTGTTGATTTTTTCAAAAAGCGCTAAATCAATTTCGATAAAATTTATATGGGACCACTTCTGAGGTATGGCCTACCAAACAAAAAAAGAATAATGAAAATCCATTCATAATTGGCGGAGTATCGCGTAACAAAGACACGAAAAAAAGAACATTCAGGCGAATTGAAAAACTCCTTCTTTTTAAAGTCGGTTAAAAAACCAACTAACTTTATACAATTAAGCCCCTGGATTTCGAAATTTATAAGAGACACTAATCTGAAAAATACTTAATGAATCTACTGAGAATTGATAGGAAGTCTCAGTGATGTAGGTCCAAAGTTAATTTTTCCCGGCTTAGCTTACCCATCTCAACCATTGTGACAATATTCAAATGAGTCCTCTAAGAAACCTTTGACGTAGGTATCCTTTTTGTAATGGTCCTAGATCTAAGACATTGACAACTTGCTCAGTGACTGTTTCTAATGACAAAGAAGATATAGGTAACTAATCCATTTTGAAGACGATGTTGATTCTGAGTGATCGTTAGGCCGCTTGTACACGCTAAGAAATTTCACCGTGTCTGCAGCAGATAGGACCAATTTATCATGTATACGACAAGAATTTTGTCGGATTTACGCACGAAAACTTCTCGTGTCTATTGCAGACAAGACGAATAGGAACGTGTAAATGTTAAGATTGTTTTCGGGTAGTCGTGCGTCTACGTTCACGCAAACAAACGTACAAAAACTACCTGAACCACCTTACCCTACCCACCGCACCGCAGCAACGTTCACGCGTCGTGTCTAGCGCAGGGAAAAAATTTTCTTTATCAGCGCCGAGGTAGTGTAAGCAGTTCGTGTGTAGAAACGAGACGAATTCTTGCATAGGCCCAGTGACTTTTCTTAGCGTGTACAAGCGGCCTTAGGCTGAGCACACATGGGCTACTCAGTTGCTTGAGACACTTGATCTCCATTTATTTTTATCTGCAGGCCATACACCAAAAGGTAACTGCAGCTACAAACACATAGCGATCAACTGTCTCGAGCAAGTTACAATAGTGGCCTATGTGCGCTTCGCCACACCAAAAGAGGGGTGCGAGCGTTTCGTGTCGACAGCGGGCCCGCGTTCTCATTGGGTGTAACACTTTTTTTTTCTATTGGTCTGCTTGTTGATGGTCTTTGCGGAGCGTGTTTACATAACTGGGTAGTTATTGACAAGATCTGAAGGGTCTCCAGCCAATGGCCCCCCATGATGTGCTTCATTGTAATCACTTAAATACTATAAACGCAGGTCCGCCGACGACACGCGCGTGTATATCACGAGCGTCAAGAGCGACAAGATGAGATGTTTTATTGGTTAACATGTGTTTGTAGTTTTGCATTGATTTGAGCGTACCGCTTTCTTATTATGTTCGAATCAACATATTCGGGTCTCGGGTTTCCAAAAAGTTAAAAGAACACCATATTTCATTTCCTCACAATATAGGACCAGCTCAATATAATTAGGTATAATAGTATCCCAATAAAACGTATTTTGCTATGTGTACACTTGTAGAACAGCTTGTTTAGTTTCAGTCACCAAAACCTTCAGATAAAGTAAAGACACTGACCTTTATCATCAGCCCGGAACTCTGCTTCCAGCTCAGCCTTAGTCGGCATCGGCTCTGGCTGATGCTGCTGCTGCTTCGGCTGCTGCTGCTTCTGCTGCGGCTGCGGCTGCTGCTGCTTGCTGGTCTTCATGCTCATTGACTTCCTCGTTCGGTGTCCACGGAACGCTGCCTGGATCTTAGTCGCTGCGCTCTCTTCTGACTTGGTCTCTGATTCCTTCGCTTTCTCTTCTGGAAAAGAAAAAGAAACTGTTAGAGATTACAGGGTAATTATGTAAAACACTATGGTGTCACCCTCAGATCGTAAGTGTCACCTATACCCAGTGCCATAACCAGCGTTTTATGCTCTTGGTGCGACTTTCAATAATTGCGCCCACTAAAAACTCTAACGCAGGATTGACCAAGGACCAAGATGGGTAACCCCCTAGTGCAAAACATTCTGAATGTATTTTGCGTCGCGTCTCTTGCGCAATGATGCGCGCGCATGAAACTTATAGGCCCTATTACGCCCGGCGTAAGGATGTAAAATACGCGTGGCTAGGTCGCGCATGATAAGTTGTATGTAGCGCGATGCATACGCTTAACGCGACGAAACATGGGCCCCGCAAGATACACTTAGTGTGTCTGTAACCTTAGGCTGCTTTTCCACCTGAGATGTGTGCTATGGATGTGTCAAATTCACCAAAAGGCACCATAGGCACTTGATTTTAAAACATGGGTCAAGGTTAATAAAATAAAGCGACCCTATTGGCTTGTTTGAAACACATCCGTAGCGCACATCTCTGGTGGAAAAACAGTCTTAAGATCTGTGCCCTGTGCCGCCGCACCGCTGGCTCCACTCTGTTTACGGCACTGCCTATATCTGCGCCTAACGGTAGAATTAATGGTGCCATTTGCTTTTTAGGTGACGTTAGTTCTTGCTGATGATGCATTTATGTCGAATTTATAATTAAATTAGTAAATTGTAAAAGCTTAGCTGTCTTCAAGCATAATTTAATAACATATGCCACTAAAATTGTTGTTACGCATGTCTAGTTGTTGGATTCATAATAATTTGTTTTCTTTTTCAATGTAACTAACCGTATCTTCATTTCGATTCCCAAATCTCGTTAAATAATAAAATAAGTATGTACTTTCTCAATATAAGTGAACTGTGACCTCCATTCTAATTGCGCAACACGCTCTTAATCGCTATTGCTTTGATTTTGACAGGACAATAATTTCTATAGCAACGTATGTATTGACAAACCGACTTCTCCAGAACTGTGTAGGTACCACGCAATGAATATTGTTGTATTGTCAAAATGAAAGCTGTTGAAATTACGAATGTGAAACATAAGAGCGATTACGCACTGCATCCGATCCGAATCCGTGAAAATACCGATCTAGAGTGTCTAAAATAGCGATCTAGAGTAAAAATCTCGGACCGAATTCGGATGTTGCTTACGCACTATTCCGATCTCTGATCCAAATTCAAACAATTCAGGGGCCATCTTTGGCATATCCATTTGGCGTCCGATTTGAATCCGAGGTAGTGTGAAAGCGTTCATACAAACATTACTACGGCTACTTCGGTCCGTCAATATTTCTTCCGAATTGGAGTCTCACGGATGACGGATAGAAATCGGATGACGGATGCCGGATGTAGTGCGTAAACTACCATACAAATAGTTCTATGGCTACTTCGGAACGTATTTTCACGGTTTCGGATCGGATGCAGTGCGTAATCGCTCTAATTCATATGCTGTTCATTTTGAGATATAAAATTTTATAAACCGAATTTAAGGTTGTTTGGCTTCACGATAAATCTAGTAGCGGCCTTATTTGAAACATTTCAAGACTTTAGCGCGTTCAAGATATTTTGTAGGTAATATTTCGGAGTTTAAAACGCGACTACCCGCGTTTAAAAACGTAAGTAGTCAAGAATGACGTACCTAGTTGTCATTCGCGTAGATTGTAATCTAATAAAACGTTATGATTTATCGTCTATGAATAGTGCAACTTTTTCCGCCTACCAATACATTTCTGCTTATTAAATGGCCTTTCAGTAAAACAAATATGTTCAAACTGCTATGCAATTCCGAACCTTATTCCAAACGAGATAAAGCACAGAAAAACCAATTTCTCCTTCACCTGTCAAGGAACTTTTAAGTAGTTTTATCTACTAAGACTCGGGTTCGATACCAAACAAACACTTTTGTTGTAAATCGAGCCAAACTTTACTGAAGCGTCGGGTATAATTCTGTACCTTCAGTGAAAAGTGATGTAACTGGAAAACCATGATTTTGAGAAAATTAATGTTAAAGTTTTAGAAAATTCTGACTCTTTTTCTACTTCACTAAAATAAGATCTGATTACTGTATTTGATAAACAATATCTTAGAACACATTTTAGTGTAAAAAGAAACAGATTAAGTAATACAGTTTTTTTATAATTTAAAAAAGAAACCAATTATATCACATAACACAAGAGATATTAACGTCGTTTTATGCGTCAATTAATTTAAAATGAGTTGAACCATTTCACACATTGTTTATTGGTTTGGTGTAGTATGATTTATGCTTCTTATTTTAGAAGGTTTGTACTTTAAGGAGTAAATAAAACCAAAAGTTGTAAAACAAATATAGTTTATATAAATATTATAAACTGTAATTTATATTGTAATCAGAAATTTCTAAGACAAATTTAATTTACATTTTTATACACCTGTATCGTATTAAAGATAAAATGTGAATAATGATACAAACTTGTGTTGTTGTTGTTAAAAAAATTTAGATATCTACATTTTGAAAATATTAAAGTATTTTTTGATACAAGTGCAATACAGATGTAATATTAAAGTAAGAACTTTGTTAGTAGAAGGAATTTGTAAGTAAAAAATCAACTTTTAATGAACAAAACAAAATTTCTTTATTTTTATTATTCATATTTATTTAAACATAACATAAAAATTCCTTAAAACAATAAAACAAATCAAATTAAACTTTACTTTAAACATAATAATAGGTAACCTATGAAATCAGTCTTTTCTTTATTTAATAATAGGGTAGCATGTTCTTTATACTTATTAATCAGTCTTTATTAATTTGTCATGTCTAAACTTATTACTTATTACCATCGAGATCAGTAGAATTACTTTAATAATAGGTATTAATATAATATTTGTTTAGAGACGCGAAAGTAGCGCCTCTTCAGAAAAAAAAACATAATTTCTGTCAACACACAACATATTGAAATTTCGTGTATACAACATTTTAATCAAGTGGTGAAATTTAAGAACACCAAAAACAACACTTGACGTCCTAGGTTGGGAGTTTTAGTAATTAATGCTAAAAACGGCCGTTTTTGGTACTGATGGCTAGAACTTCGAATCCAGAAGCTCTGATATTCGGTGTTCGAATTTTTTTACAACACTTGACTAAAATGTTGTACACACGAAATTTCAATATGCTGTGTGTTGACAGAAATTGTTTTTTTCTAAAGTGGCGCCACTTCTGCGGCTCTAATCGCCTTATCATAAGTTTTTATTTTATTTTTATTTTATTCTTTATGCACAAAAATAGTACAGAGGCGGACTTAATGCCTTAGGCTTAGGCTTAAGTTTTGATATTTATAATCAAGCAACAGATTAGTCTTAGAGTAGGTCCATGCTTTTGTACTTTCATTCAGTTTCTGAGAGGATACCTGGATTGACGTCACGTACATTGCCATTAGTTAGCAGGTTATGATAAAATTCATGAACACTTGGATCAACATATTCCAAGAGGTATATTAAATCCTTTTTCTTTTGTACGCTTATAGGCACTGATCCTTTATAACATTTTTGTACAGCATTTATATTAACAAAGCTATAATTTTTACTTTTTTTCTATGTATAAGACATCGAACCGTACTCAGTGTCACCTTCGTAACTTTATTTATACTCAAAATCTGGAAAATTACCTTTAGTAAATTTAATGGTCAGGTGGTCTGACCATGACCAACTAAAGTCTAAAATTCCAGGTGACAACTCAGTTTCAGACGCTGTACTGCTTATTATGCTAAAACTTTTATCCATATTTTGTTCATCTTGATCTTCTTTTTCTATCAGGCTTGTTCTTTCTTCCATCTTCTGTACATTCTGCTCTTCCTCTATCATGCTTATATTCTCTTTTATTTTCTGTCCAATTTGATCTTCTTCCTGTATCACGCTTGTAATTTCTTTTATCTGTTGTTACCTGATCATCTTCCTCCATCACGCTTATTATTTCGTCCATCTTCTGTCCATTCTGATTTTCTATTATGGTTATTATTTCTTCTATTTTCTTATCATTATGATCCTCTTCCTCAGTAACAGTAATTAATTCTTCCTTCTTCTCTCCATCTCCTTCTTCTCCCTGTAGTAAGTTCATCTCATTTCCGTCTTGATCTAATTTCTTAAAATTATCTTTGTGCTCCTTTTTCTGAATGCCCTCCATAATCCTATCAATTCGAGCTTTCACTGTTGTCTGAAAAAAAAAACAAATCAAAACATCACTTAAATTATTCTTATTATACATACGTTATGGATAATGATAGAAGTGTAAGTAATCTTAGGTCTACATGAGTTTAGGAGATTACTCATATACGAAGTCAAGTATGTTAAGTCGATAAAATTGTCTGTTTTTAGACTTCAACAATAGTTGAAGTCTAAAAAAAGCCAATTTCATCGGCTGTAAAGAAACGAAGGTCTATTTAGTGCCACTAAATAGATCTTCGTTTGTTTACACTTTACTAGCTTTTGCTCGCGGCTTCGCTCCCGTTAATTTACGGATCCCTAATTTTTTGATCCCAAAATATAGCCTATAGCACTCAGGGATAACGTAGCTTCCTATTGGTGAAAAAATTTTTGAAATCGGATGGGTAATTTCGGAGATTACCTCCTACATACAAACAAACAAACAAATTCTACCTCTTTATAATATTAGTATAGATAACAATATTGCAAATAAAAAAAATACAAAATAAATTAACGTAATATTAATAAATACAAAAAAAAACTTTTTTTATTTATATAATAATAACATTATTAATAAAATAAAGTTATAACACTAGATTCTAGTATTGTGTATAAATAAGAAATACTACTTACGAAATAAAGGTACTCTCAAGATCAAAGTTTTGCCAGGCCTCTGAAAACTGTATAACAAGAACGTTATCGTCGCAATGTATTGATTACGATTCGGATAAAAAGCTATTCGGATAGGTACTAAAGTTACCTAATAAACATAATAATGTTTGTAATTTGTTAGGAGGTATGAAACGTACCATCGTTACATACCTCCTAAAAAAGTATAATAAATTAAGTTATGTATAAATAAATAATATAACGAGATATTTTAAGCGTCACAATAGTATCACAACTAATGCAATATAATATGTGTAAAATGATATAAGTCAGTTACCTTACGCATCGTCTTATTATTATAAAAAACAGCGCACTAACTCGAACGCAGTCGCAAGACTAACGTCTTCAACACTCACCCGTTCTAATTTCCAATTTATCCATCTCACTTTCGCGGGGAAGTAAGGCGCAAGCGGCGAGCGCGATTCACTGGTTATTGCACCACCGAGAACTTGTATCACAATACACTTATTTTATGGTCTAAGTAAGTTTCATTAAAATTGATAACTTATGATTTAAATATATTCATATTATTATACACTTATTCCAAAATTATGTTAAAATTGATACAAATTAAATCAGAATCAGATATAACGTCGAATTTGATTTGAAAAATAATGTAAATTGATATAATAAGAGTTGTATCATTAAACACACTTTTTTGTATGAAAGTATCTACCTTTTATATGATATAAATATAATTGTTCCGGTTTTCACAAAGATGACTAGAGGTAATGATAGAATGTTTAGTAATAGAAGTGTAATTATATCAGTTTGTACTAATTCACATGTAGATGTTTAGATCGCGTAATAGGAGTTACATACATTCGTATCAATATACATTAAGGAAATTGAAATATTTGTTCAGTTCACTTTGATATTAATTTAAATGTATTTTATTACACATTGATAAATGTAAAGAATGCTTAGTTAAAGCACTTTACACCAAAATTTGCTCGCTCAATTTGAACCTTAGAGGAACATCAATTAGATCAAAAAATTGCGAATTTTTTACTGTGGAACTTAGTGTGAAAATGTTAAAACTGATATAGGTAAAGATGTATCACTTTTCACTGAAGGTACAGATTATTTTTCGTAAATTTGGCAAAATTCCGAATTGGGTCAAGACTGAAAGTAGAATATTTCTTCTCTGATATACGTATTCAATGTTTCCAAGTAAAAGTAGGGCGAAAATAACTTACATTAGATTGATATCTAAATTACTTTAGCACTGAAAGAAAGCCATAGATTTTATCAGTGCCTTTACTGTGCCAAATTACAGTTTACAAATTGCAAAAAAAATGGAGGACGAGAATACGATTATTTATACAATAGGGTATTTGTCTATTCCGATCTTCCGGGTTAAGCCACGCTTGCCGAGGTTGGTCTGTGGGTGGGTGACCATTTACCATAGCGAGTTTCCTCCGTGCCTCGGAAAGCACGTAAAGCCGTTGGTCCCGGTTGTCATTTGTAGATCTTTGACAGTCGTTACTGTTGGTCAGAAGCCAGAAAGTCTGACAACCAGTCTTACCAAGAGTATCGTATTACCCAGTTACTGGGTTGTGGAGGTCTGATAGGCAGTCGCTCCATGTAAAATACTGATATTCAGCTGCATCCGGTTCGACTGGAAGCCGACCCCAACATAGTTGGGAAAAGGCTAGGCAGATGATGATGAGGGTCATCATCTGCCTAGCCTTTTCCCAACTATGTTGAAATAGAAATGAAGATGATGATGAGGGTATTTGTCTATTATTTTTTACTAGAAATTTCGACACTACTACAACAATAATAATCAACAATGAAAAAACTAATGAAATATTTAATAAAATACCCAAGTTATAAACGATTTAAAATTGTTTACATGACAGAGACAACACTACTACCACATGACGTCATACATTAAATCTTCATAGTAACTTGACATCACTCTATGCAATACGACGATATTTGACGACGTCTGTGGTCTAGTGGTTCGAGTATCGGACTGCTGATCACAAGGTCGTGGGTTCGATTTCCACAGGACACAAATATTTAAGTGATGAACATAAGTGTTTGTGTGGGTCTGGGTGTTTCTTATGTATTATAAGTATGTATTTACAAAAAAAAAAGTAGGTATAAAGTATTGTATCCATTATCTAGTACCCATAGTACAAGCTCTGCTTAGTTTGGGACTAGATGGTGCTGTGTAGAAAATGTCCAAAAATATTATTATATTATTATACCCGTTTCCTCGTTTATTTCGTACAAGGACAAAATATACCTCCTCAACAAACTCGGAAAGCGTGTATCTCCTCTATTTTTTCATCGATTTTATTTATTTTTTCACATACCGTGTTCTTTTTATTCTTTCTATAAATTACATTAAATCGTTGTATTTTTTCATAGCAAACCATAGTAAAAAAATTGTCCAGCGACCGATACTAAGTGGACACTGAACGGGTACCGCACGATTATATTGGTACGGTCATCATACGCGTTGCTTAAGGAAATAGAACGTTATTGATTCGTTGCAGTAGGCATTGTTGTGTTCGTAGAGTTGTTCGAAAAACGAACATCTATGTCCGTTTCTGTATACCTGAAAATGTATATGCAAAATTTCAGGATAATCGGTTCAGTGGTTTAGGCGTAAAAAAGTAACAAACAAACAAACTTACTTTCGCATTACTTTATAATATTAGTTAGGATTAGGAAGTTCAGATTGAGGAATATAAATAAAAGCTCACTTAAAAACAACTTACTCCAAAAGAACCAGATAAATTCAGACATTTTACACAGATTTTATCACTTTTAGAACAAAACCTAACCTTTCTACTGTCCCACGTTTGCAAACAAAGCCTCCACAATAAATTAAAAGAAACGTAAAAGGCACAAAAGACTTAGCCTACATTCACAATACCTAAAAATTTCATAAAGATAAAGGGGATTTTTTAAAAGCAAATGTTACCAACGTGAATTATTAAAAAATGAGAGGACAGAGACACTTTACGGGTTAAATAAAGGAGGTTATTTTATTTTAGGGGTCGTGCAGACGGTGGCGGTGGCGCGAGAATTTAGTTGCCGTAAATTAAAGCGGCTTTTAGCCAGCCACTATTGCGTTTGCGTACTTGTCGCTTGATTATGTTATGTAGATTGTACCTGGATAGTTGAAAATATTAATTTATTTACACTTTTTCGAAACATTTGCACCAGAGCAAACTTAGTGCCTTAACCGCTAATGTCCCAGCGCCACCGATCAGCGGCGGCAGCTATTGTTTATCTAGTGCACCTAGTTTTGACGTTTTAAAAGTGCCTGTAATCTGGTCTATTTGAAATAAAAAACATTGACTTTGACTTATTGTTTTTCTGAAACTGGTTTTCAATGAGTTAAGCATCTTCTACCGGTCGACCTTAGGGTGATGCACAGGAAACATGGTAGGTTCACTGAAAAGAGTTATGTGATGTGATACGCTATCACTACATGGTATAAAAAAGTCACTTTTCGCTATCTGTCCCTATGTTCTTCTGTCTAGATCTTTAAAACTACGCAACGGATTTTGATGCGGTTTTTTTAATAGGTAGATAGAGAGGTTCAACCATAAGAACGGCCTGGTTGGAATCCTTCCTTTTCGTAGGAGGAACACGAGACCTCGCTTCTCCACACGGGCTATTTTTATCGTAAGCGTCAAAGGGTGGGTGAAAAACATTACGCACTGTCTTCATAAATAATGACGTTACAAAGAACTAATTCATTGCCAAAATAAATGATCAAACAAACGAAACTCACACATACTAGGTAAATCCATATTTTTTCATCAAATCCCGGCCACTCGCGGCAAATCTCGCGCGTCCAACCCATCGCGACGGGTTGCAAAAGTCCTAAGCCCGTTGTTTTTATAATGCTAAGCTCTGTAATTCTTATAGGGGATAAAACTGGGCCACATTTATAGTAGGTAGTAAAGTTGGTAAAGTAGTAACCTTTATACTGTTGTCAAATGTTAGGGTTCGTCCCTCATGATGTGACATTTTAGATGTACTATTAATGAGTTATAAGGGAGCGGATAGTGATTTGATAGTGTTTTAAATGCGTAACTGAGATCTTTATATCGGATATTAAATCTATAGACCTTTTCTTAGAGGGATTGGGGATACTATTACGATGCATTACTTTGCCTCTACTGCAGTTTGTTGGGATCTGGGGGCACGGCAGTGCCCCGCCAAGTCTCGAGCAAAGCGGGCACGGCCGTACCATCTTTTCTCGAAGCCATTCGCGGCCCTTTCACCCCCCTATATCTTCGCTGTGGACAAATCTAGCAGTTTGAACTTTCGGTAACCAAGAGTAATCATTATAACTAGCTAAACTTCCAAATTACATCATATTTGAACTTATAGTTTACGAGTTATCATCGATCAAAGTTACGTCATTTTGTCACTCACTCACTCACTGACTCACTGACTGACCGATCATCAAAATTCTAAGATACTTTTAGCAGGCCTAGAACCTTGAAATTTGGCATCAAGATAGATTATTAGGCACATATAAAGGAAAAATTATAAAAACATAAAAAAATAGTTAATTATAGAAAACAATTTTATATTTGCCATTTTGCCAGGAACATGGTGTATGAATTTCGACTGCATTGTTAACTTTGTTCTTTGATTACGTACAAAAAATATTGAATTGGTGTATATTATTTATAAATTGTTATTTATTAAAGCTAAAAATAAATTTAATACATAAAGTTAATAATTAATTATTCATTAAATGAATAAACGAAAGACATTTACGCGTATACACTTCCGCGATAGGACACTTGCGCGACATTTATTTCGTAAAGGATTTAGGGCAAAATCTGAGAAATGAGATTCCATACCATCACGCCCGTATTCTCCAAAGAGTAGGACAGAGGTGTATACTAAGTATGTAACTATAAGAACCTATTTATTACTGTATCTAGATAACATTCATGAAGGCTAATTTAAATTGTTTAAAGTTTTAATATCTCACAAGTTTTCCCTCCAGAGGGCGGGTGCGGTCAAAATCAAAATCCAAGATGGCGGCTGTGAAATTTTACAAAATATGCGTCACGGGTGTCGTTCCCATGGTTTTCCGGGGTGCTGATGCCAAAAATGAGGTCAAAGTCAAAATCCAAGATGGCGACTGTGAAATTTTACAAAATATGCGTCATGGGTGTCGTGTCCATGGTTTTCGGGGGTGCTGATGACAAAAAAGAGGTCGAAGTCAAAATCCAAGATGGCGCTGTGATATTTTACAAGATATGCGTCATTAATGTCGTGTCCGAGGTTTTTGAGGGTGCTGATGACGAAAATGAGGTCGAAGTCAAAATCCAAGATGGCGCTGTGATACTTTACAAAATACGCGTCATGGGTGTCGTGTCCACATGCGAAATTCGTATGATAGCGCCATCTATTGAAAAAAACCACTTAGAAACTAAAAAAATATAATAACGTAAATTTATATTCGACGAAACGAAGTTTATGGATATCCGGATCAGCTAGTTATTAGTAACTTAAATAGTTAGTTATTAAAAATACTAATTTAATACATAAATAGTTTGTTATATATTTAGTTTGTTAGTTAGTTATAAAAACAAAAGAGATAGAGACAGAGAATGGGCTCTTAGCAAAGCAGCAGTTGATGAACAAGACATTATTATGTCACCCAAAAAGATAAGAAAGAGACCCACCTCCAAAAAATAAATGAGATCCCACCAAAAACATTAAATGTAAAAAATGCCAAGTCTCTATATGCAATCTTTCCACCGTAAAAAGTTTTAAGATCTCATAGAAGCCAAGTCCTATTCAATTTATTTTGTAGTTAGTTATCTATCTAGTAACTGTATTTATAGTTTTATTTCTATTATAATTATAGTGACTTGGCAATGAGCACAAGAAGAAAAAAATACCTATATTTGGAGGAGGTGAAAGTAACGCATAACGCACGCGTAATGTTTAATATCATAGGACTAGTTAAGTTCTTTTGATTTGACCATTAAACATGGGTACCTACTTTTAGATAATAATTATTGTGATGTTCTTATCAAATAAACTTAGGTTTTCTTAAATATGTATTGACGCACGTAGTCGATGGTGACCATAACTACTCATTGGCCGTAAAATCACGTCTGCATATCATAAATCACACATCAGCATAACAACTAATGTAATCATGGTACTCATAGATATCAATTTGTCAATAACAGTCGCACATAATTCCACACAGCAAGCAGCTTTTAATTTGTGCTTATTGCCAAGTCACTATAATTATAATAGAAAAAAAACGATTAATACAGTCACTAGATAGATAACTAACTACAAAATAAATTGAATAAGACTTGGCTTCTATGAGATCTTAAAACTTTTTACGGTGGAAAGATTGCATATAGAGACTTGGCATTTTTTACATTTAATATTTTTGGTGGGATCGTATTTTCTCGAACACGGATCGGACGCGTAGTGAACAAGTATTCTTATTACCATAAATAAAAGGTTAGGTTAGTTAGGTACAAGTATCACTGATGACTGTCTTAAAGCAAGAGTTAAAATTTCATAATTCGACAATTTTTATTTCCACGCAAAATGATTATATTTTCGTTTTTGATTTTTGCTTTAGTTACAAATTTTGAAAAGAGTTCTTCTAATTCATGACCCCAAATATGACTTAAAGTGTAAACACAGCGGATCATAACTGGGGATAGATCGATTTTAGCGTTTTTTTTTTTGAGATCTTTGATCATCTATTTCTCTTAAACTATTGACTTTTGGAAAAAGTTGTAGAACAAAAGTTATTCATTGTTATGGGTACTTTAACACCCTTGCGGATAAGTACCCCCTTTCCGACTAACCTTGTATATACTGATGCACTTTGGCTTAGATTTCACTACAGAATCCCGAAATCTTGTCCCAATAGAACAGTGTTGAAGTATTGTTTAAATGTAGCACCATAGCGTGCCGAAATTACGAGAGCGAACTTCGGCCTGCAATGTTTTTTGTATTAGCATGGCGCATGGCCGGATTTAGGAGAGGGCAACACGGGCTTTAGTTCCGGGGCCTCCACGAAATGAGATTTTGAACAGGTTAAGACAAAAAAAAGTTTTTTTTTTAATTTCAACTTGCCTATACCTCTTCGTTGCCCTAGGGCCTCTAAACATTTAAATCCGGGCCTGGAATGACGCCACGTAATTTCAGCCTGATTTATATGTATGCGGGTAATGTAAAAAGCATTGCAAATGTTATCTCGCCGAAAGGTCGATCGCGTAGCTTCGGCATAGTGTAGCGCTATACTTATCTCAGTCTTTTGTTAGGCTTACAACGCACTAGCAGCCAGCCGCAATGCGGCGTGCCGCGCCGCAGCCCCAAAACAACCAGGGGCCCAATTCTCCTGAAATAAATTGTTGCCAAACGCAATCGAACCACAACCGTCAGTCAGTTTTTGTTTTCGAAAACTTTCAAAATGATTGATTTTGTTTTTTGTGTCAAACAATTCGACAGCTTTTGAAATTGAGAACTGTCTGAATGAACGGTTCGGCCATGGTTCGGTTGTGATTTATCAAGATTTATTTTAGGAGAATTAGGCCCCAGAGCGGTTGACGGCTGGCCGCATCTGGCCGCGACGGTTTCATGTAAAAATCGATGTGCGGCCTGCTGCAAGCGGCACGCCGCATCACGACCAGCCGCTAGTGCGTTTACGGGCTTAGATAGGTTTGTGATATATCTGCGAGTTTGAAATATTAACGGGCCGTTTGATACGTCTACCTATACTTCTAATGTAATTGACGATACTGTTGATACAGTATCTAGATGACATAGTAGTCTTGCGGTTCGCGGGTTCGATTTCCACACGGAACAAATATTTTTACGGCCTAAAGAGTACCTATGTTAAGTGTATGGGTGTCTGTGCATGAGATTTGTTTCTGTAAACGCACCCACGATACAGGAATAATCCTAGAGATGGGCAACACTTTTTAAAAAAGAAAAGAAAATAAAAAAATCCAGCAGCAGAATATAATCATCAAAATAAATATCACATCTAGGAATCATAACATACCTAAATGTGATATTTATTCCGATAATGTATACCTCTGTGTTTCAAGTACCTACTTTTGTTCTCTATTGCGAGTCCAAACGGGCACTAAAATTGATTTATGTAAGTTTCATAAACTTCTACACTAGGCAACGAAACGTTATTTAAATAATAGGTAACGTTTTCTCTTGTTTCATAATCATACAGTCTGTCATTTTATGTGACAAATGGCGAACACATTTCCTTCAGCATTATACAATAAGTAACAGGAATATTGCAAACACTTAAATACCTGAATAAAATATTCAGTTAGAAACATAATACATATATATTGAAATTTTACTTTTATGTGCTAAAATATTGTTTATTTATGAAAATAGTATTACTTTTCATTATGCATATAAATCGAGGCCTCCCCCAAAAAGGGGGGGGGGGGGGGGGGTGCCATAATCACCACGCTTGGCAGACGGTTTGGCGATCGCAGTATAGTTGTTCTTGTTCTTCTTCTTCGTGTCGTTGGCACTACAATTATTATAATTATTTTGTTTGCCCAGAACCTCGCCACTTCCACGGCGCCATCGGTGGCTGCGCAGAGATCACTCTGGCTGCAGGTTGTTGGGCTCAGAGGGCAGGATAGGAGATGGGGCATAGTTTGCAGCGCAGCTCCACATCCACACCCCGCTGCTGTTTGGTTCAGGTAGCCCTACTTGAAGAGGTTGGAGTTACATCTACCCACTTGAGTATAGTTGTTAAAGTACTCAGAGAACGCTGCTGCCCATCCTCTAGACAATCCGTTATTCGCCTTTTACGACACCCACGGGAAGAGGTGGGGTAGTGCTATTCTTTAAGTCTGGCACTACACGAGACTTTTAAAATTCATGCATTGAAAATTCAGTGTTATTCGGTTGAAACAAGGCTCTATTTTCTAATTTTCTGTAGCTTAATTAAAATATTAATATGAAAAAAAAAACAGGTTTTAAAATGGCTGAAATTGATTCAGTTACCGATCCTTAACAAATTGATTTCAGGGTTTGCTGTAAATGTAATCGGTTTCAAAAAGGGATTCAAGTATTGCAGTATAGTAGAGTATTAAAGCACGCGCATGATGGGAATTTTACTGAGATGTAGTCGCAGTGGACAAAGGATTCACCCCGCTCTCCTTGGCTAAAGAGAACTGGCGCAAACCTGTAATATTCGATACTAATGGCCGCAGGGAGGTATGGCGGAGCAAGGAGCTTCACGGACGCTTTTACCGGGCCCTTCATGGGCCCGATATAGATTTTCTAGCGTCCGTGGCCTGGCTACGGACGCTAGAAATAGCGCCACGTGTCCGTATTTGGAACTAAACAATTCCCTTACAATCGTTCTTGATAACGATATGAATATGTTATATTTATATACTCTTTATTGTACTTACATACACCAGGTAAATAAAAGGAAGGAAAGAAAATTTAAATAAAAAATGCACTATGCAGTCATAACGCGCAAAGCGCTCTCTTCCAGACAACCTTCGGATAGACTGAAAGAATGGAAAGAGAAAACCGACAGTATATAGGTGTACATGTAGGTACCTACATTTCGTACCTTATACTACTTTTTTTAATCCTCTTTTATGTTTTTACACAATTATACATATAATTACAAATAAAAGTATATACAAATAAAGAAGATATAAACTAAAATGACGCAACCAAATATTCTTCCGCATCGCTGTCTAATAGGGGATTTACACGGGTCGATTTTCACCAAACGGCTAGGCCGTACGGCGAAAATCGACTGTCTAAATGACAATTCGACTAGCTCGCAAGTGACTAAAATCGCAAGCCCCAAAGTTGGGTGCCATCCGACTTTTGCCGTGCGGCGACAAGCCGCATGCGGCGGGTGACTAAAATCGACCGTGTAAATGGTCAGTTGCAGGCGATCGCGCGCTGCATGAGGTGTGTTTTGCGCTGTATTGTTCCGCTACAAATGAACAAGTCGCATGCGATTTTTGTCGGCCGGTGTAAATGGGGTGGCGATTCGATTTTTACAAGCGATGCGACTGGTGACTTGCCGCATGGCTAAAATCGACCCGTTTAAATCCCCCATAATAGTAACGTGCCCAGGGGACTGGCTGCATTGCAACGTTGTATGCCAATGCTAATCCTTTGACCAAAGTAGAGGCCAGGCTTCGGGTCACGGGAAGTGTCTACCAGCCGCCTTACAACGGGTGGGATTACTTAGATTTAATAATAATAACGTTAACCACACGATGTCGCTCATATTCGTACTCTGAGTTCTGATATTTCCGTACCCCGGAGAGTGCGTTAAATCTGTCAATACCAGATATCTTAATCATATGAATTTCCCGTCGTCACAGGCGCCACGTCAGATAACCTGTAATTTCTCCAATAGAGTTACGGAACTGAGACGGTAGGTAGTCGTTATACGTAAAATACGTAGCTATAACCTATATTCCAGTCGCATCTATGAATTTAGACTGGAAGCCGCAGCCAATGTAGACGGGGAAACGCTAGGAGAATAGCAGAATACCAATGAGTATGCAAATATAGAGTGTATTCGAATTCGTGTAATTTCTTAACCTCGAGGTCTATTGGTGACACTGAATGACTGCGCAGAGCGGTAAAATACGACACAACTAAGACTAACGCATCGGCAAACTTCGTAAAACCGATTTCTTCCGAACTGAGTGCGACTTCAAGATCACGAATGTTTATTAGTAAGTACTGCATTAAAAAATAATCTTCAAGGTACAAGTCCGAGACGGGCTGCAAACTGCAGACTGCAACCGCAGACCGCAAGTCACATTGGTTTGTATGAACCAATAGTGTCGCTTGTCTGCTGCTGTCATCCGCGGTTGCAGTTTGCGGTCGCCGTTGGAATACTACCTTTTAGGAGTGCACCTTAAAGGTGTTATTCGAACGACGAGTTACGGTCTGCGGATGCAGTCTCCAGTTTGCAGCCCGTCTCGGACTTGTACCTTCACGCTGACGCAATAAGTGCGATTCGCGCGAAAATGAGCGATTGCCGTTGGCTGTTTGATCAGGGACATCGATGTAACTTCTTAGCTGTGTCGTACTGTACCGCGTTAATCTACTAGTTATCTCACCAGGCTTCCATTTATTTATGCATGAAACCTAAATGTTCCATCAGATATTTTTTTTAAAAAAATATCTAGAATAAAAAGGGACGTATAAAGAGGTCTACCTTATTCACAAATCCAAGCACGTCTCCCATAAAACAGCCGACAAAAATTTGATCAAACCTAAAGCTTTGTATCTAGATCGTACATTGCCTGACTTCTGTCTAAATTATTTATGAACAGGGAAGGCAGACGAAGCTGCGGTATAAGCTAGTACATAAATAAACAGCGACTAAAGTTAATGCAATGCCAGGAAATGTTGGAGCCAGAAGTTCGTATATCATTTGCATTTAACTATGCTATTCTGCTATCCTGTGTGTTCAAAATCAACGTAAAGTTTAAATGGCGGCACAGAATAGTAAAGTGAAGAACGTGATTTTGCGACCAGTTCCTTTTATAACGTCGTGAAAATGCGTTCTTTTACTTGTTTAGTGTCGGTACGAGCTTATTCTCGTATAACTCATGCCGTGGTAAAAGATATTGGCCAATCTTTTACCATGGCAGCGAGATTAGTAGCAGGGCTGACTGTCCAGTATGCGTCGCCGGACCTACTTAAGTATTGTTACTCGTGGAGGCTTTCAAGTTCAACACAGAGTTTTTTTTAACTACTATTTCTACTGTAGGTATCGTGGGTGCGTTTACAAACACAATTTTCACATGCACATAATTCATAATTATGATAAAATATACAGGGTGTTAACGAATTCGTGTAATTCCTTCAAACCACGTGATCTACTGGTGACACAGATTAACCTTAAACGGGAAAATTTGAAAACAACTAAAAAAAATTTACAAAGAATTCTTGGTTTTCTATTTCTGAGTAATTTTTGAGCCTTGAGTTATCTGACTGCAAAGAGCGATATCGCGTTAGTCGTGCCTGCCAGCCGTGTCGCCGTGCTTTCATTAATTTATGCGTGACATCGACATTTTCATACAAATAAAACATTTTTTTGCAAAAATATAAATTCTTATTGTTTTACTGAATCCTTATTAGGTGGTTTAGATACCATCGGTAACAAAGCCGCATGAAAAAATAATAATTTTATTTTTTATTTTCAAGTAAGCTAAATCCCGTGTGGGGGCTGTCTACACTAATAGTAGATCATGTGGTTTTAAGGAATTACACGAATTCGTTAACACTCTGTATAGTCGTAGTGAAAATCAAATGATTTTTGCATTAATAAACACAACACACAGGAGATGGTACTTGAAATTGCATCATTGTCATCATCATTTAGCCGAAAGACGTCCACTGCTGGAAATAGGCCTCTCCCAAGCATCGTCACATCGCGCATCGACCGGATTCCAAATATTATTTCTCACATCACACATCTTATTTACTCCATCCAAAGGCTGTTCATTTACTTTACTATGAGAACAGATATTACTACATAGTATAAAACAAAGTCGTTTCCCGCTATCTGTCTGTCCCTATGTATGCTTAGTTCTTTAAAACAACGCAACGTATTTTGATGCGCTTTTTTTTTAATAGATAGAGTGTTTCAAGAGGAAGGTTTTAAGCTACAAAACGTACACGTGCAATTCCGGGGCGCTAGTTATTTTATTTTCTGCTAACAATAGAAAACGTTTTGGGTGCATAATAGGAGCCTCCGTGAGTGAGGTACATAAGTACGTCGGGCGCAAACGGGGTAGTAAGCCTCGCTACCAACCTTGCTGACTGGCTAATCTTTTTACCACGAAATTAACTATTCTCATGTAGTTCGTGCCGACACGAGGGAAGAAGTTGGATCAGTGCCTGTATCTGGCTGTTTACTGAAGCCCAATTCTCCTAAAAGTAATCTTGATTCATTACAACCAACCGAACCGTTCATTCAGACAGTTTTTAATTTCAAATTGTTTGACACAAAAAACAAAACCGATAATTTTGACAGTTTTCGTAAACAAACACTGACATACGGCCTATCCACATCTCCACGTCACGACGTTGTCAACGTGGAATGGTGCAGTGACGTGGCACGGTGCGTTGACGTAACGTGCAAATTTACGTTACCGTATCGTAAAAATGCACGTCAGGATCATTGTTACATTTATCGTTGACCATGTAGATCCTGAATTTTAATAAGAGAAACAGTAAGGTATGGTTTTAAAGCATCGGAGCACATAGACGGTGACTAACACGCGGGCGGAGCGCATATACGTGTGCGCTTGCGGCTAGAGGTGGAACGTGTTACGATACGGTAACGTAAATTTGCACGTTATGTCAACGCACCGTGCCGCGTTACCGCATCGTTCCACGTTGACGACGTCGTGAGGTAGAGATGTGGACACGCTCTGACGGTTGTGGTTCGTTTGCGTTGGGCAACAAGTTTTCTTTTCGAATTTTCCCACTTTTCTTTTCGTGTTGGGTTGGGCAGTATAGGTGGATGCCAGGGGCGTAGGACTTAGAGGAGTGCAAATTAGGCCGTTCAATACATATATATCGGAAAAAATCCGCAGATCTCGCGTAAAAATATTATTATGATATTGATTTAATGAATAAATGAATTATTTCTGGAAATTGAGAGCTACAAATATCAGATAAAATTCTTCTTTTTTTTTTTTAAACGTTGCCCCACACTCTGATTTCTCTTGTATCGTGGGTGCATTTACAGACACAAATCTCACAAACAAACGCCCAGACCCGAAACAAACATCTGTAGGCCATACAAATTTTTGTTCCGCATGGGAATCGAACCCACGACCCGTAGCGCAGCAGCCAATCGCTTAGCCACTGCACCAAACGTGTCGTCAAAAAGCGTCGTAGCGTGTTTTTTTGAGGGGCAAAAATTTTGATCCTTGCTTGTCTCATGACCTTAGCAATGACACTGAGAGGAATAACGAAAAGAACGCGAAAGTGCAAGCAGTATACGAGTCAACATCTCCTGAGATTACCCCGTGGAGGGGCGAAACACGTGTCGTATTAGTTTGAATGCATGTTGCCTTTTTTTTCACTCCTTCTGCACGTGTATATATTTGTGGGCGGGAGGGTCGTGCTGCATAACTACTGCATCCAAACTAGCGATCTAGTTTGGCGGAATTCAAACAAATTATTTTATTTGCTTATTTGTACGTCATGGATGAGGAGCTCGTGGCTAAATAATTACAGCCGCATAGACCGATCTTCCGGGTTAAGCCACGCTTGCCGAGGTTGGTCTGTGGATGGGTGACCATTTACCATAGCGAGTTTCCTCCGTGCCTCGGAAAGCACGTAAAGCCGTTGGTCCCGGCTGTCATTTGTAGATCTTTGACAGTCGTTACTGTTGGTCAGAAGCCCGAAAGTCTGACAACCAGTCTTACCAAGAGTATCGTATTACCCAGATAATGGGTTGTGGAGGTCTGATAGGCAGTCGCTCTATGTAAAATACTGATATTCAGCTGCATCCGGTTCGACTGGAAGCCGACCCCAACATAGTTGGGAAAAGGCTAGGCAGATGATGATTTGTATGTAAGTAAATAAAAAGAAAAGTCCTGACTCACTGACTGACTCATCAACGCCCAGCCCAAACCCTTGGACCTAGAAAGCTGAAATTTTGCACAGAGGTTTCCTTTATAATGTAGACAAGGAATAAGGAATGATTTTTTGAAATTCAACCCCTAAAGGAGTTAAATAGGGGATGAAAGTTTGTATGGAAAATCGACACTTCACGGGTTCAAAATTTCACGCAAGCGAAGCTGCGCGCGAAAGCTAGTTTATATTACACAAGTTTTTTCATTAAAACCATGACAATTTTTAGAGAATAGTTTATAGAATAGGAAATGTCTTCTTATACAAAATGCCATACTGAGTTAATGTCACAATAAAACCCAAGCTCATTTGTATTCTTTCACAAAACTTTATTTTCTCTTCAGTTTGATAACAATAATTTCAATACACATTCAGGAAATTACTAATACGAAAACTTAATAATTTTTCCTTCAATCATTTTGTATCGCACTTACTTATTTATGCTTATTAGTTTCTGATTACAAAATAATAATATGGCTGTCAGAATGGTATAGGGGAAGGTTGCTATGAATGGACCACATAACTTTACGACCTCATATCTCAAAAAGTATAAGTGTTAAAATGAAAGCAGTTTATTATTTTTATTTCGTAGGACCTTTACTTATAATAATCAAACGCACAAACAATACGGACTAACACTTTTTGAAATAAACGAAGAAAACTAAATTTTGGGCTGTTGCCTTCTTTGGACCATGGGCACCTTCATTGAACCACCAAGTTGCCATCAATGGACTTCGAGAGACTTGTTCTAGAGGTCCAATCTAGGCAACTAATTACAATCATAATTTAAAACAACTCTTTGTTTCCTTACATCAGTAATAATCATCAGTAGAATCCCCTAAAGCAAGGTTCATACCTAGGTACCTAGTACCTACTTGTTTCATAGAATAGAATAGAATAGAATAGAATAGAATAGAATAGAATAGAATAGAATAGAATAGAATAGAATAGAATAGAATAGAATAGAATAGAATAGTTATTTATTTGCACAGAAAGCAGGTACAAGTTTCAGATGTTAAGTTTAAAATGATCCGTATACTAACTACCTTAACTAAGGCATGCAAACAGTTTAAGCTTTAATAACAAAACACACTCAATAAAACTATCATTATCACATTCAATCAAATCAATACAAGTTTACCATGTCAAAATGAAATTCAGTAAATAATTTGAAATAGGCAATATAATACATAATGTCATGTTTAATAAAATGGGATTTTAAATTCGTCAAGTTTGAGGTCTATACAGTTAAATAAAAAAATAAAATAATGAATTAGTGCAAGTCAGGAGTACAGAGATGTCACATTATCAAATTAAATTCGTATCGGTCAAAAATTCGCCAATTGAGTAATAACATTTATAAATTAATAGATTTGTCAATTTCTTCTTGAAAAGTGGAAATGTCTCATTTTTTATTACATCGGGTATTTTGTTATATATGATCGGACCCATACATATAATACTTTTCTTTAATAGGGCGGTATCGGAACCACTAACAATTAACAAATTTTTATACTGCCTCCTGATTGGCCGGTTTCTATTCTCGGATACTTTATTAAAAATATGCATATTTGACTTAACAAAAACTGCCACCTCGAAAATATAAAGTGATGGGAATGTGAGTAATTTTAGGGACTTAAATACAGGTACGCAGCTATCTGTTACTATTAAATTGCACATAGCCCTTAAACAGCGTTTTTGCGCCTTGAACACCTGTTCCCTCAGACTACAATTTCCCCAAAATATTATGCCGAATCTCAAAATCGACGCGACTAACCCGTGATACGCAATTAACCTTGTGGCCATATTTACTTTTTTAGACAAGTTAAAGAGTAGATACGCAGCTGTACTAAGTTTTTTGCATACTTCTTCTGCTTGTGGCTTCCAAGTTAATTGGCTATCTATCATAATGCCAAGGAATTTTGCAACTAGTACTTGATCGACTTTTTGTCCATTATAGTGTAAATGTAAGACTTCTGGTGGAATCCGCTGATAAAAATGCATTACATTAGTCTTTGTTATATTAATCAATAAATTATTTTGGTCAAGCCAGCGTATAATGTTTATTAAAGTATAATTTATGTCATTTTCGTATGTTTTTTTGTCAATACATTTAATCAAGGCAGTACTATCGTCTGCGAATAAGACCATAGGATGTTCAATGTGGCGAGGCAAATCATTTATATATAGCAAGAATAATAACGGGCCCAATACACTTCCCTGTGGTACGCCATACTTGATAATTCTAGCCTCAGATAAATATTTTCCTTCGCACTTAGTTTTTAGACATATTCTAGATATTTCTGTGAGCTGCTTGCGATTGTTAAGGTATGATTTTAAGAGATTAAGTACATTTCCTCTGATACCTATGATGTCTAGCTTTTTTATAAGAATTTCGTGATCAACACAATCAAATGCCCTCGTCATGTCCGTGAAAATTGCGCAAACTGGTACTTTTTTATCAACGTTTTGCAATATGACATTTATCAAATCGTAAACGGCCGTATTTATACCCTTATTTTTTCTGAAACCCTTTTGTTCCGCACTTAAAATATTATATTTGGATAAGAAATTATTAACTGACTCATAAATTATTTTTTCCATAACCTTAGAAAAAATGGGTATTAAAGCAATCGGTCTATAATTTGCTAGATCTTCTTTATTATTTTTTTTAAAAAGTGGCTTCACTACAGCTGTTTTTAAACCATCCGGAAATACTCCAGTACTGATGCATAAGTTAAGTATATGACATAAATGCAAGGCTATGTCGCCTGATACGAATTTTACAACCTTTGTTGATATACCATCATATCCAGTGCTACTTTTATTTTTTAATGATTGTATCGTTCTCATAATATCTTGCGGTACTACTGGATGCATAAACATTGAGTTGGGATTACTTGTCAAGTTCATAGTGGACGGAGGTTTTGTCATGTTATTTTGTGTCTGGTCAATAAAATAGTTATTAAAAGCGTTTGCAATATCTGTCGGATTAGTAATGGTAGTATTTTCAACTTTAATTTGGGAAATAGGCTCAGTGATTCGGTTTTTGTTATCTATAACCTGCCATGATGCTTTCGATTTATTTTTTGAGGTGCTAATGAAATAATTATTTTGTGCTCTCTGCGTTAATTTAATAATTTTCCGAAATCTGCGCGAGTAATTTCTGAATTTATTTTTATTACGATTTGATGGCTTGCGTCTGTATTTCCATAGTAAATGTCTTTGTTTTCTACTACACACTCGGATACCATTTGAAACCCATTTAATATTCTTATTAGACTTGACTGTTATTAATTTGAAAGGAAAGCAAAGATCGTACAGCATACGAAAATGCTCCAGAAAATAATCGTATGCTTCATTAGCATTTTCGGTTTGGTAGATTTCAGACAACGTAAGACATTTTAGATAGTTTTTGAATCTAATCATATTTTCACTAGACAGGTCGCGTTTTTTGATCCGCCATGAAACTATTCGATATGATTTAACAACCTTAATTTCCAATAGCTGAGCAGTGTGATCAGACAATGCAAAGTCCAATACTTCGGATTTAGATTTTAATTTAGAGTTGCATGCAAAATTATCCAAACAAGTGTTACTGGCCATTCTGGTGGGCTGTCGTAGTTCTAATTTAAGATTGTAGCCCAAAAGAAAGTATTCAAAATCCAGTGTCAAGTTATTTCTTTTAAGCGTATCTATATTGAAGTCCCCACACATGACTATTTTCTTATCAGGTTTGGTACATAACTTCTTCAAAATAATCTCTAATTTTTCATAAAAAACATTTAAGTTATTTAACTTTGGTGGCCTATAAATACAAACAATAATTACACTTTGGTTCGTAAGTTCTATGCCGCAACATTCAATAACATTAGGTATGGAATGACGAGAGACATCCAAGAGCTCTCTGTAATCAATACAACTTTTAACTAAAATGCATGCTCCTCCTCGTTTCTGAGATGGTCTTGAATAAATTGCTCCCAACTTGTAGTTCGTTATATTCAATAATTTCCCATGTCCGGCCATTACGAAGTGTTCTGTGATACAAATTATATCTATGTCTCTTTTCTGCTGAGATAATTCTTGCAGGTGAACAGTAAGTATGTCAGATTTATTTAATAGCCCAGCAATGTTCTGATGAAGAATCTTTAAACTATTATAGACGAAAAAAATCACTGCTGTCTGATGTGTCAATATGAGTAGCGTCAATAGGAAATTTTTTTATGTCAGTAATCAAACGATCGTAAATATTCTCAAAAATCTGTTTTGTTCCCAGTTTGTTTACCTTGCCGGTTTGATGTGAAAACATTTCTAAAGACAGGTCACGGTTTGTGTCAAAGAAATAGGCATAATTATTGTTCTGCATGTCTAGGTAAAGCAAATTATTAAATATTTCTACACGATAGTTCTGAATTAGAGCTCCTCTCACGTACGTGGGACAACATACTATTATATTTGTGTGAGTTATTTGTGTTAACGATTCTCTAATTTGTTTGACTAGTGCAATATAGTCTTCAGCGCTTTTGAAATCTTTTTCTCCGATCATAATCATGCAGTAGTCGTCTATAGAAAGATTTTGGACTTTGTCAGTGATATTTGTCAGTAATTCTCTTATTCCTCTGCCTGGTGAGACATAATGGCAATATTCAAACTGGTCGCTGAAGGTGTTTTCTATATTTTGTAGTGCATTTAAGTAGTTACAGTTGCTGATTATCCGTAATTTTCGTTTTTTTGGGATCTTCATTTTCTCAAGACAGCTAGTATGTTTTGTATTTCCGGTTTTGCGCTTGGCATCAATATCATCACTACGTGATTCTAAAGATAAAGAAGACGAGCTCTCTATTTGTTTGTTTTTATTCTTGCCTTGCTCTTTTTCCAACGGCGAACGAAATTTGTTTTGTTTAGAGGAATTAGGGCTGCGGGTGATTTTTTCGCAAGGATTTTTCTTTAACAAATCTTTGTTTAGTTTTTGAAGGTTTTTATTTTCTGAAGAAAGTGACTCAATTTCTTGATGAGCTTTACTTAGTTCGAGCTCAAGTTTATTTATCCGCTCTTTTAACCTTAACGCTTCTTCATTATTATTGTCGACAGAAGTGTCGGGCAAACTATTTGTCGAATCATCTAGGGTCTCGTTCAATTCTTCGTTAATATTTGTGTTTGAGTCAGATGTAGTTCTTGTACGACGGAACGTAATATTTTCGAGGAAGTTCATTTTTGGATAGGCAGGTATTCAAATATTTTTAATAACAACGCAACGGAACGTGTGAAGTTGCTTTGTCCCCGTTTGTCCGATAAATTCCAAGCAATTTGCTAACAATCCAAAAAGTGAAGCTAATTGCGGGAATCGAACTCAAGTTGCAGGCTACCCGAGAAACATGTCGGGCGTATGACGAACTCGCCACTAAGACGATTAATTACAGCGTCGAAATTGTTGACCAGTAGGCTCTTCCAAATACTAAAGTTTGTAGAATATGTCAGTTGTAATTTGAACGATTTGAAAATTTTTTCACTGTGTCACCTTTTGTTGAATCACTTTTTTCGTTGTTATCGTTTAAATTTTGAATGTCACACGTTTGTTAGCTTAGTATTTGGCAGTATATATTTCATAAAAGTCATAAATACCACATAATTATAGTGTTTTTATCACAAAATTTTGTCCACATTTATAAGTTTTGTTTACATAGTTCACAGTGAATAATTTATTAGGATAACACTTTCACACACGTATTGTACTATTTGCTTGATGTTTATAACGTATTTAAGTAGATACTGTTCAAATAACAATTTTAAAGAATTTTATAACAGGAGCACAATGTTTACGTGACAGCTAGCGCCTTCTCCATAGGAAACTACTAATTGGAACCGTGCACCGTTCATTCCATGTAAAGGTTTTTATTTTTTGAATTTTATATTTGAAATGATTTTTCTATGGTTTTAAAGAAACATAACAAGTAAAATACATAATACATAATTAGTGAAATACTCGGAACCTATTCCCATTATTATGACTAAAAAAATACAATAAACAGTTGCTATGATTGGACCGGTCCAACGGTGGAACTCTCTTGAGGTCCATTGATGGCAACAAGGTACTGATTAAGAAAAATTAACTAAAATATAAATGGTCATGATTAGACAGAATTGAATAACAGTCATGGAATCTCAATTAAACTGTCCAATATTTCATAACAGTGCACGCAGACAAATATGAATAAATGATACTTACGTCAAATTGTACTGAGTGAAATTATAAGATTTATACCGCCGCAAACACAACCACACGTGTCTCTCCTGGCCATGTGCTGCAACGTCACTGAGGTAAGAGGGGGGTGCAACTTAGTCACCACGGACTCGTTTCGACTAGTTTGGGTGTTGCTAGCTTGCACAGTTTTGGAAATACCTTGGTGGTCCAATGAAAGAGCTAGTCCAATGATCGCAACCTTCCCCTATTATGGACAGGAATTCGTTCAAAGTTTTCGTTAGTAATGACTGCTGACCGTCGAACCAATAAAAGAATATTTGGACATGTACTGTTTGAATTATTCATGTGTGGTTCCGCATCAAAAGTAATAATTTAGTAAATCTACCACATAAACAACATGTATTGACATTTTATTTCCTTCTCTTTATATCGTCCGGTCACTCTTCTGTGAAGAAACTTGGTCTGGTATTGCTCCAACCATAGGGAGGATCCTCCAACCAGGCGGAGTCTTATGCCTATCGGTTAATGTTGGGCGGTTGTATAAATACTATCTGCGTGTTAAATCATGATAGCGCGATGTAGGAACTGTCATTTACTTGCTGCGTAGTTCGCATGTGGCGTGGATAGATGCCGCCACATCAATTTCAATACTTTTTTAATTTAATTGACGTTTCTAGTCAGCATTCTAATTGCGCAACACACATATAATCGTTGTGACTTTGATTTTGACAGGTGAACAATTTCCATAGCATCATTTGATTAACAATCCGACTTCTCTACAACTATGTACCACGCAACGAATATTGTTTTTGACACATCAACTGTCATGATTGATATTGGTTACGTTACACAATTGCCGTGCAGGGGCCTAATTCTCCTAAAATAAATCTTGATAAATCACAACCGAACCAAGGCCGAACCGTTCATTCAGACAGTTCTCAATTTCAAAAGCTATCACATTGTTTGACACAAAAAACAAAATCAATCATTCTGAAAGTTTTCGAAAACAAAAACTGACTGACGGTTGTGGTTCGATTGCGTTTGGCAACAATTTACTGTAGGAGAATTGGGCCCCTGATCTTTAAAAGTATGTTGTCTAAAATCCATTTCCAAGTTGTATTATTTAAAATGACAAATTAGAAATGACTGATCAATCGTATTCTCTGAATGGTGATCTTTTAGGTTTATATTTTTTTGCAGGGTCTATAAGTTCCATATATTCATACACGAAATATTTTAAGGGATACATCTAAGTGGTAAAAAAGCAAAATAAATAAAAAAAAACAAAGTACATTTTTGAAGCGGGCTTCAATAACAATAAATACTACGTAGAAACTAGCGTAAATGTTGAAAATAGTAATGAGCCAGTATTTTTGTATTATAACTTTCGTGAGTTTGTTATGTGCATAAAGTAAAATAATAGACTATTAATGTCTTGAATAAAATTAAACAATGAAAGAGTTTTGAATTACATGCATATCCCCTATTGTTCAATGCCAACTAATTATTCTGTTTTACGCGATAGGAATCACAAGCGCTGCTTCGAGTACAATTGCATGTTTCACATTGGTTTTCTGTCCCACAGGACAACGAACGATTCTGAAACCCATTTTCATACTCGCTACGCTATGGAACTAAATAGGTAGATGTACAATTTTGAACAATAAAAACTGTTGGCCGTTATAACACGTCGTTAGTAGTTAATTTATTTAACTGCGTCATTTTATTACTTTTGTACACGTTATTTTTTTACTAAGCGCTGGACTAAAGCTGTCATCGGTTATTTATTGTGGCAGATTTATTTTTAGTGCACATACCTATTGAAATTAAGGCGAGTATTTTGAGACCGGAGGTTTCAATTGGCGTAACAGTAAGTACACATTAAGCGCTTTGAAGCACGCGAAGATAAAAGCATGGTGCGTATTATGTTACCTACGGGTAAAAGCCGAATGGCGGTTACACCTAGGTTTACCCGGGTACAACTAGGTGCAACCAGTAGCAGTTGGTTAGAACTAGGTGTAGCTTAGTTAACACGAAGGGGATGGCAGAGGATTCGTTTGCTCGCTTGGCTCGCTCACTCTAGCCCCCGTCATCTCCTTCGAACCTAAGCTATCCGTGTCGGGGTTCCCCTTAACTACCGGTGTGGGGTTGCACCTAGTTCTACCTGCTAAAGAGAAGTAGGATACATCTAATTTTAACCGCATGTAGCCGGCTGCACCTAGTTGTACCCGGGTAAACCTAGGTGTACCCACACTTCGGCTATTACCCGTAACATATACACTCAAACGCGCGCTTTTGGCCGACCGCCCGTCGTTCGCGCGCTTTAACCCTTTATATGGCAGAAACGAAATTTGTACAGTGGTTGTAACCACCCCTCTAGTCTGACTTAAATGTCGATTGTATCGAAGCTATTGTGAGAATGATCACCCTTACGCTAAAAACGCATCGACCTTAAACGGGCACTGCGCACAAACGTGACCACCAACATGAATTTAGCCAACATGATCGCCAGTGACGTCAAGTAATTTTGATTTCATCATCATCATCATCATTCAGCCGAAAGACGTCCACTGCTGGACATAGGCCTCCCCCAAAAGGGGTGGTTTGCCGGAATCGTCACGCTTGGCAAGCGGGTTAGCAATCGCAGTATGGTTGTTAAAGCACTCAGAGGACGCTGCTGCCCATCCTCTAGTAAATCGTTTAGTCGCCTTTTACGACACCCACGGGAAGAGATGGGGTAATGCTATTCTTTAAGTCCGGCACTATTAATTATAACCCAAGGTTAGAGTTCAAAGTCGCTTGAAGCGGGTGTCGTCCTGGGACGACAGCGGGACGTTAGCGGGGCGTTACCGGTTAATGTAAAATCTGCCATATAAAGGGTTAAAGCGCTTAACTAATATTGTGTTCTAGCTATTAGGGACAAGAAAGATCTTGCACGATATCATTAAATGTTGCAACTCTGGCCCCTAAGATACAGGTTGTACCTAGTTTAGGGGTCAACTCCAAAATATGTGTAAAAATGATTAGTTACAGTTAAGCACTATGTTTTGTTAATCTTAAGAATGAATGTAACAAAGTACTGAATAAATTTATTATTATTATTATCTTCATGAAACGGTAAACTGTCTGTGAACGCAGACACCATATTATAGGAGAAATTCTAGTGTAGGGCAAAGAATCCTAACTAATATTATAAATGCGAAAGTAAGTTTGTTACCTTTTCACGCCTAAACCACTGAACCGATCATCCTGAAATTTTGCATACGTTGTCAGGTGTACAGAAATGGACATAGGGTGGGTACCTTTCATCCCGAAAAAAAGTGCTTTTTCCGAGGAAAACAACAATAATGATAATAGATGGCGCCACGTGTCTTTCGAATCATGATGAATTGTGTTATTATTGAAACTTTAATAGTGTGTTAAGAGTTTTTTTAACGCGAGCGAAGCCGCGGGCAGAAGCTAGTTTAATATAAGTTATCAAACTACGTAAACATTATACTTCTTTGTACAAACAAATCTACAAGACCTAAAACCGTCCACGGAATCCTAAATCCGTCCGCCCGTTATTAGGTTCAGTAAATACCGCCTGTATGTAATGAGCGTTCCACACGCCACCCCTGATTGTTTCACCTTTTATTTCTATACATATTCGGTATTGTTCAACAAAAGATTCAACACGATAGCTCGCTTTGTTAGGAAACTTGGTGTTAATAATGTGTTGTATTATGTTGAAGTTTTACTTCTTTAATAAAGGTTAAGATTACAAGTCTTTTATTATCACTACATATCCTCCGCGTCTGTCTGTGTGTGTGCGATTTTCTCCGTTACCTTCTTCTTCCTGCCCTTATCCCATGTTACTTGGAGTCGGCGCAACACGTTTTCTTCTTCCATTCCGTCCTGTCAACCGTTATCATATCACTGACACCCTTCTCTTTCATATCATTCTTCACACAATCCATCCATCTTTTCTTTGGCCTCCCTCTTCCTCTCCATCCATCCACATTTATGTTCATAAATCTTTTCGTCACATGCGTTTCATCTCTCCTCTTCACATGCCCATTCCAAGACAAACGGTTCCCTTTCAACTTTTCTGTGAGTTTTCTCCGTAACCATTATATGGATTTTGTTCCGGTTTTCTCAATTAGATGGATTGCTTCTGAAGAAAAATGTATGTGTATAATTTATAAACGTGTTTTTTTTATATTAGCTGAGCTATGAAGGTTTGTGTCAAAGAAGTCTAAAAAATCAAAAAACCTCTATCAAGTAACTTGATGGTTACCCGTTCGAAGTAAAGGCGGATCTACTTGACTTTTCAATGAAATTTGAAGCTTAGATCTATTGTGATATAGAGACACTCTTCTATCACGTTACTACGCATCGTGAGGTCGTTTTTCAGGCTAAACTGATGCGTCTTTGTACAAGTCTAGCCCGGCTTTTTGAAATTCGCCTTTCGTTAAGCGGTAATATTTCCTTTTGGGAATAAATACACTTCAAACACCAAGGAATTAGGAGTAATACTAAGTAACAATCACATTAACAAAATAACTGTAAACTAAACATAAATTAAAATTGCGTATACCACGGATTGCCGTCATGATCTATCTTATACGTCTTCTTAGTCTTTCTAAAGGTTGTCTGGAAGATATAGCTATTAGAGGTAAGACCGCCATTGTACCTGTACGCACCGGGACTTACAGCTTAGTACGGCTGTTAGTCCGAATGCGTACAGTGTGGCTATGTTTGAATTCATGGAGCCTGGTACCTATGAGATACCGAAAACCCTACTGAGTATAAACTTAGCCCCTAACCACCCAGCACCCTAGTAAACCTAAAGCCCTAACCTACCAGACAAACCACACCAAACGTAAGTTACGTTGGTTTTACGTGAGGAAAGTCTGTTACAAGCAGACCTACGGTAACAGACGGAATTTGGGTAGAAATAGGGGTTTGTGTACGTCGTGCAATGTACACAGGAAATGGTTATCTCACTGCCGATCCCACAGACTCATAGGATCGATGATGGCTAAAGGTGTCTTGGCCACAGCGAGAGGAGTTACGGTAGATGAATCAAAGTCGACTCCTGCTTGTTAGACTAGTTAACTTAGTTATATACCAATTTTGTGGCCAATACACACTCATAACTATTTACATGTGTGTTGCGTGTGCATTGAGCTGATGAAGCGAAGATCTCACTAGGTCACTTCTTAGTGCTGACGGTGTGCCGGTGTTGCCGGCGCGTGGACTAAATATGTGTCGATCTTATCGCTGATGCTGCACTTATTGCGTGTTCACGGTTGACCAGTTCCCTTGTTTTAATGTTTTCCTATTTTTTGCTATTATTGTGGTGTACATACAATAAAGTATATTCTATCTACACACATATACTCACGGCTTTTCCCCCTATGGGTAGGCAAAAACTGTAGAACGCCACATGCTACTATCCTTACATACTCCTTCAGCTTTGTCCACCTTCATACATCTTGTCACACACGCCGTCAATTGAAAGTACTACGCACCTATCCTTTTTGAAGAACATCACCAATAACATATTATGTTCTTCTACTGGGCGTCCTCTACTGGTGTTTCCACTGACATCCGCCGTTCACTCATTCTTTCAACATGACCAAACCACCTAAGCATACTCCTTTAAATTTTTGTTACTACATCATATTTTAAACCGCAACTTTGTCTTATCACATCATTCCTCAATCTATCATTCAAAGTTACACCGCACATGCATTACTTCGCAAAGGACGCATATTCTATCTATGTTTAATTACGTACTTACAATACCTATAATTCACCGTCATCTATAGAAAACGAACAAAACCAAGAATTAATGTTACAAGTAATTTATCATTTCTCACAATGGTACCAAGAATTCCTGTAAAGTAATCATATTTGATAGCGAATGAATTACTGAGCTGTAATCTCGGTGTACCAAATTACATTATTATGTCAGAACCGTACTATTGTTCGGAGTTCTAATTATTACAATTACTTGGCAAGAATTAATCGTGGAGGGACGATCAGTATGTTCAGGGGTTCATACTTATATTACTATAGCTAAAAAGCCTAGTCTAAAAAACCTTAATTTAAACTTGTTTAAGCGTAGATTGTTTGACTTATTAATAAGCAAATGTGTTAAGTGTAAACTTAGACTGCACCTAATTTTGTTTAGGAAATTCTATAGTTATCTTTAGATTGTCGCACCATGATCGTAAAATGATTGTTTCGTTTATTCATTGTAAACATACATATAAATTATATTTTTAAATACATATATCCGCGCTGCCGTCCGCGCGGAGGGGCGGCGCCTCACACACCTTCTTGGCAGTGTTTGTGATTGAACTGGTCAAAACCGCGTTAAATCTATCCGCGCATACAGGCGCGTAAACCGCCTTACCGCGCGGGGTACCGCTACGAAATCCGCTTTACCGCCACCGCGCTCCGCGGCGATGCGCGGTGCCGTGTGTTAATCGCCTAATATATTTATGTAATAATAATTATGGTGATGATATGGATGGATGATATGGATATGGTGAATATGATGCTGTTGTGTGGGGGTTCAGTTGGGCACAATAGTATGAGTATATACCTAGTTATGATTGAGAAAAATAACATGATTGAAAATAAGTCTTGTACATAGTTTGAAACAGATTAGGTGAAAATAGGCTTAGAAGATATAATATAAGTAAATATGATAATATAAATATAATATATAATAGAATACGTAAATATAATGGTAATATAATTATGTAATAATAATTCCAGCATTTTTATATTTTATTTTTTGGTACATTGTGGGTGCACGATAAAATATAAAAGAGAAGAGAACGCTTCGAAATGTTGCCACTGCATAAACCGTAAAATGTATAATAAGGAAGACATTCTCATGGCATGTACGGATGTCTGTTTCCTTTTCTTCTTTTTATATTCCTGTTTAGTATATTCTATCACTTATAAATTAAATCATAATATTTATCTATCTTAATAATAATTGTTTGCTGCACCGAACGACGTCATTACGTCGGCGCCGGCTGTCGCTGAAAACCAGCGCTGGGGCTCTGTCTTGCATAGGGTCGCAGCATAATGCTGAGCGATAGCCGTTTTGCGTGGATATGACGCATGTTTCCCTCAACCTTCTTATTTTTTGTTTTTTGTGTTTATTTTCTTTTTGCGTCATGTTTACCGCAAATAAACGTATTTTCTTTCTTTCTTCTTTCTTTCTAATATTTCCTGGAACTTTGAGTTTAGTTTTTACCTAAAATAACCGTCAAGAGCAATATATAGTGCCAGTGGACATAGTAATCCCAAAATAAAACTAAAAATATGCAAAGCCGACGAACTGTAAATTCGAAATTTTATATTCCGTTTCACGTACCATTTTATCTTTGTAGCACATACATGCCATAATACCGGCCTGGCAACAATACAAATAAAATATTTTAAATATTAACCTGCCTAACAATTTAGAGAATGTTCTGCCGAGCCTTTCCTAATTATGCTGGGGTTAGCTTCCAGTCTAACCAGATGCGGCACTATTTTACACGGAGCGACTGATATCAGACCTCTGCAAACTAGTTACTGGGCAACGCCGATGTCCTAAGATTACACCAGTTGTCGGACTTTCGGGCTTCTGACTACCCGTTCGTATGACACCCGGGACCGACGAATGAGCCTCGATGTGTAGCGAACGGTCACCCATCGACGAACTGACCGCGGCAAACGAAACTTAACCTTGCAAATAGTATGATCCGGTAATAAGCCACGAGCCCCTCTCAACTATTATTAACAAATATTTAAAATTGCCAATTTATAGAATGTTCTCCAATAAATTGTTAGTCTTATAAATTATTAATATAGGTAAAGCGAAAAAGGCACGTTAAAAAAAAATTGCGGCTAAATCCACGTTTTTTAAAATGCACGAACCGCTAACAGGAAAAATAAAGAATAGTCTGAAAGAAGATGAAAGCAACAGACCGGAATAACTCTACGAAGAAAAAGAATTCACTTTGTAATGGTATGTACACACCAACCCAATGAACGCCAACGGAGGCGCGAATGGAGTTCGTTACCATCTGCCACCAGCTCCGAATAGAAGCGGCTTCGTTCTATACACAGTTTATTCAAATTACCAAAAGATGAAAGTTCGATAGCGTTCGTTGGTTAGGTGTGTACGTTTATTTTGTCAACTGTATTGTGATTACTGTATTAATTATATCATCATTTACAGGTCATTAGTGTTTCGTCCGTGGAGAATACAATTCCCCTCCGTCGTCAGGCAATCAATTCGTTAGGGACAATGTGTGTGTGAGTGTGTGTGATTTAGCCATACAGGGTGGGAAACTAACTCCTTGAACACAGGGATGCACTTTATCTGGAGTTAGTGACACATGTTATGGTGCAATGTAAACATAAATAAGTAAATATCTTTTCTAAATACGTTTGATCGCGATGATTGCTTTTAACTTCGAACCTAAAACAATTAAAAATGTATCAGAATTGAATATTGAACTGCCCGATCCTGTGTCAAAGATAAACTTTTCTCCAGTGTGGGGACGGGTTAGAATATAAAACTTCCTCACCGCACGTTGGGAATAGACGCGTGTTGTATGATTCAACAAAACCGAGCACGCTTGGTGGTAGGATCTATACGGTCCGCCTGACTAGCTACCACCTGCACATTAAAGTCAAGCGCCAAGCAGTTTACAGTGTTCCGTCGTGTGTATGTGAGAGTCAGAGGGGTATAGGGGAATCTCTCTGTATCTCTGTTACTTGAATTCGTATGCTTCATATTAGACCCTGTCTATGCTTACCATCAGATGCGAATAGGGTCAAGCGCGACCAATTCAAATAATAAGAAATAATGAAAAAACATACCTACAGAAAAGGTAAAAAAAAAGGTGGAGCAGTGATGGGCAGTTTTCCATTGAATGTTTATTTATACCTAATGTGAAATGTCTTGGTCATTTTTTTTGTGTAGACTTGGTGTTTGTCATTGTTGATTTCTTATGAGTAACTGATCTGTTCAGAGCAACTCCAACAAAAGCATTCCCAAGGAGGGTTGACGTCAGGCAGGCGGCCGGTCATAAAACTTAGCCAAAACATTTGCAGCATGACAAGTGAAATAAGAAGTACGTTAAGAATGGAAGAAAAAAAAATGCTGCGCCGATCCCAAATAAGTTGGTATAAGGGCAGGAACATGACGATGATGAATATTGAACTGCATAGATGTAAAATATTTAACAAACTAGATGAATTTGGCGTACAACTAAGCTGAGACAAATGATATGTCTACACCCGTGCGCTTTCATGTTCATCTTGCGCTTTCAACTTTCAATTCCTCTTGCATCAAGCGCATGCAATATTTATTGCCATAAGACGCATGCAGCTTATCGTCTACACCGGTGCGCCTCGGTCAGTCGTCAGTCGACATACAATAGACGGATTAGCGTACGCTAGGGGCATGCGTTTTTGTCGAACTAGTGTATTAAGGCATGCGCCATGGTTCTTTACGCATGCTTCAGACAAAGATGCAAGATGAACATGAAAGCGCACTGGTGTAGACATAGCTTAAATATGATGGATGTACAGGTCAAAGTCCTCCTGTTTCCGACATTGTATTTTAAAATTAGATTCACCCCAATCTTTGACAAAGACAAAAAACATCTGGCCATAATCCATATTTAAAAATGTACCCATAATTTTTTATAGATTTCCAAGAGTCACGCTTAAATGGCTACCGTTAAAATAAATCTCTCGTTCCCACAAAAATACGGGAAAACGATTTAATATTTTCTGGGAAAATTGTAACGATCTCTCTTTCTATTTGTGTTCTTAATGCTGTTTATTTTGAGGAAAATGGCACTTCAAACAGTGATCTTCTTTGTAGATTAATGTTATATTGAATTTCAGAGGTATAGAATTACAGTAGGAATGTTTTCTTCCAGTTATTTGGACGGTAAGGACGTATTTCATGACACGTGGCGAGTCCGAAAAACGAACATCGAACTTTCGGTTTGAAACTAAACAATGACTAACATCGAACTTGTAAATGCGATCAAAGTATTGTCAAACAACGAACTACTATAGGTGTAGCGCTTAACTGAGGCATGGGAGCGGCACGGGAGGGGTGACATATATTATGACGACGTGTCCGAACTATCTCGCTATACACGTGATAAATATAATGAAGATATCTCTTACGATATTTTTACTACTACTAGATAATGAAAGCGATTCGAGCCATTCATACAGTGACGGTACAGACAGCGATAAGGAATCTGATTAATTAAATTTGTGATTTCGGAATTTGTTTGTTGTTTCAGTTAAAAATATGAATACTTATTAAAGGTACTTGACATTGACATTGTCACGCGAAATTAATTTAACTTAAGTATACACACGTAAATATCGTAAGAGATATATTCATTATATTTATCACGTGTATAGCGAGATAGTTCGGACACGTCGTCATATGTCACCCCTCCCGTGCCGCTCCCACACCCCAGGCACTGCCTCAGTTAAGCGCTAGACCTGTAGTTGCCCAAGAGCTGATGATGAGTTTTGGGAAGGTACTTTAGGCACCTTGAAACTATGATAGCGCGTAATAATCAATGTTGGTGAACCTGAAATCGAGAGTCTGTTATACTGACGAAATAATCGCCAGTTAATACCTAACGTTGGGAACGAGTAGAAATCAAAAATCTTTGGGGGCAGACTGGCAGTACTTTATAACCGCCAAAACAGTCTAGCGATCGCAGTATGGTTGTTAAAGTACTCAGAGAACGCTGCTGCCCATCCTCTAGTGAATCCCTTAGTCGCCTTTTGCGACACCCATGGGAAGAGATGGCGTAGGGCTATTCTTTACGTCCGGCACCATACGGATGGTCTTATATAGCTCGCAGATTTTTGCAATGCGATGCGAATTCGCAGTTTTGTGTCCCTATCTCGTCTCGTCACGAGATAATGCGACGATAAAGTTATCTCGCGCAGCTCATGTTAAGCTAGCTGCTAATGTCGCGTCGTTTTGTAATATAACGGTCCATAGAAGTGACGTTGAAATGGCTGGTGAGCCGTAAAAATACGTACTTACTCTTTCATTGTGAATATTTATGACTTCATGTAGTGATAAAGTGCTGATTTTATATTCAAACTTTTTATCTGTTCTCGTCGGTATCGTAAAACCGACTTATGGGTAACATCTCTTATGTGCTAATAACCTGATACTACAATCACTGATACGTTTGCTAAACCTGGTGAATAGTGCAATGTAGCAACTGTTCATTACAGCCGTCTATAAAGTCACTCTGATCATTTACTATACTAAATTATTATTAGGTAAGACAGTTGCATCTATTGGGTACCTCCTTGTAACTCCTGGAAGCATATTTAATGCACCCTAGTGCCTCTAGAAGATATTTTTTTGTGTAGATAATCATTTACAGGACAACATAAATCACTAATACACACAATAAACCTTAATACCTCGAAAACTAAGAATGATAGCTTATTCAAATAATTTATTAAATATAACTTACTAGCTTTTGCCCGCGGCTTCGCTCGCGTTAATTTAGAATTTGACAATCAACTCTTAGCACACTACTAAAGTTTCTATAATAACATAATACAATCATGATTCAAAAGGCACGTGGCGTCATCTATTAACGTTATTGTTGTTTTCCTCGGGAACAGTATTTTTTTCGGGTTGAAAGGTACCCTATGTCCGTTTCTGTACACCTGACAACGTATATGCAGAATTTCAGGATGATCGGTTCAGTGGTTTAGGCGTGAAAAGGTAACAAACAAAGAAACTTACTTTCGCATTTCTAATATAAGTTAAGATTCAACTTTGGCAATCTGTGGAAACGTACCGAATTGTACTACTTAACTAAAACTAACCTATGTTAGTTTTCAAAATGTACATATAATTTACACTGTACAATTCATTGCTCCAGAGTAATGTTCATAAAACAACAAGTACCAGGATACATTACAAGAGCTTCAAAAGTCGTAGAGTACCTAATTAATAGGTACAGCTGTCTGAACAAACTTTTCCATCTAAACCTTTTTCTATGTACATAAAAATAAACGCTAAAAGGACTATTTTACGCGAAGCGCCAGCTTCCTTCCTTCTTACAATGATAATACTGCACTCATATCTATATAAAATGTCCCGGTACAGTATCGCGGTGGACGTTCACGGCGTTACACAAAGGGGCGTAAAATGTGCTGAAATGCGAACACTTTGTGATGTGTACCGTGTACAAAGGCACTGCGGCTGTACGGTGACGTCACACTGCACAACAAATTGTGCACTGTATCTAAAATTTTAGAGAAGTACGAGATAAGAATTTTTAAGACAAGTTGGGATACACTTGCAATGTACGCCAATTAAGCGTGTTTTTCATTTCGTTGTCTTAAAAGGTTGGTAATTTTAAAGAAAGAACGAAAAATAATTTTATTTTTATAAGTTGAGGTCTCGTGTAGTGCCAGACTTAAAGAATAGCATTACCCGATCTCTTCCAGTGGGTTTCGTAAAAGGCGACTAAGGGATTCTCAGAGGATGGGCAGCAGCGTTTTCTGAGTACTTTAACAACCATACTTCGATCGCCAACCCGCCTGCCAAGCGTGGCGATTACAGCAACCCCAGGCGGAATGATTATGATGATGAAGTTGATGTTTTGTTTTTAAGGATGCGTTTGCGGAAAGCTTATGTAAAAAGTAAAATTTCGATAATATTGTAATTTAACTTGATTTTACTAGAAAACTTTTGAATTTTTCAGGAATATACATATTCGATACTCCCCATTTTCAGTGTTTCCGTGAGAGGAGGCTATGGAAAATAAATATTGTCGCGATACCGCGAATTTTTCGCGTCGTAGCGGTCAAATAGTCAACACATTAGGATGAACCGTGCAGGGGCGAAACACGTGTCGTGTATTGGTTTGGTTACATGTTGCATTATTTTTTCACTTTTTCTGCATGTGCATAGGTATACTTGTGGGCGGGAGGGTGGTGCTGTATACTGCATCCAAACTAGCGATCTTGTTCAGCGGAATTAAAGGTAGATTGTATTTGCATATTTGTATGTTATGGATTTCCGCAAAGTAACGCCTGATTCCATCATTTAATATTATTCAATAAAAAATTGACTAACATAGTTTCGTCTGACTTATTAAGTCAAATGATTAATCTATCCCTAGATTACTATAACATCTAGCTAAGTTTTATGGATTGATTTGTTTTATGTCATTCCCCTATAACCCTCTGGCTCTCACATAAACACGACGGTACACAGCCGTATTTAAAGGCGTAGTAAGTGCAAAGACTACATACATTATAAATGTAAGATGAATGATAAGTACCTATATTGTAGCAATAAAAAATCGGCGTAGTAACAAAACATACCTACACCCGAAAAACATAACCCTCTTTCTAGAGTAGTCGAGTAAAAAGATATCGTAATTTTCGTGTCAAAAACCCGAAGGGCAAATGACGTAAACAAGAGAATCCTTAAAAGACACTGTTTTGTATTGACAAGCACCCAATTATCTTTACAGTTCAAGTATCTTTTGTTACGGGAAAAGATAAAAGAAAAAAGGTATAATAAACAACTTTGTTTACGAGTGACACTTTTTGAACCGAAGGCAAAAAAAATGCTGTGTTGTTAACCAGGGAATAAGCTAACTCAAACTCAAATCTCGTTTATTCAAAATAGACTAGAATTACTTAGTTCTTTCTGAACGTCAATCTATATAAATAAAAAGAGAAGTCCTGACTGACTCATCAACGTCCAGCCCAAACCCTTGGACCTAGGAAGCTGAAACACACACAGAAACATTTTGCACAGAGGTTCCCTTTATAATGTAGACAAGGAATAAGGTAGGATTTTTCGAAATTCAGCTCCTAAGGGAGTTAAATAGGGGATGAAAGTTTGTATGGAAAATCGTCACTTAACGAGTTCAAAATTTCATGCAAGCGAAGCTGCGGGCAAAAGCTAGTGTTGCCTACAACAGCCCCCAAAAACGCCTACCCTTCATCGCTTCCTATGTTTATGCTGTGCAGAAGAAACGGCGTAACAAACTCCCCAGCATCACAGTTCTGTCTGTCAAGTGAATAACTTAAATGAGGTTACACACAAAATCCGACCACACCATTATCTACAAAAACGGCAAAAAAATAACGTTTGTTGTATCGGAGCCCTCTTAAATATGTATTTTATTCTATTTTTTGGTATTTGTTGTTATAGCGGCAACAGAAATGTTGTTCTCTGTGAAAATTTCAACTGTCTATGTGTGAAAATTTCAACTGTCACGGTATCACGGTTCATGAGATACAGCCTGGTGACTAACGGCCGGACGGACAGCGGAGTCTTAGTAATAGGGTCCCGTTTTACCCTTTGGGTACTTTACCCTTTGGGTATGGAACCCGAAAAAGGTACCTAATATTAATTACACTGTTTTTTTAAATTTGATTTGTATTTGCTCTTGTCTCTTGTCAAGGTCAGGGGTGACAGAGACAAACTCTACGATGGAGCGAGCTTACTCAGAAGAAGCCTGTTCACTTTAATTTTGAAGAGATTCGGGTTGTAAGCGTCAAATTATGTATGTTGAGGATGAGATGAGAATAAAATCTTAGCAATTGTTCTTATGACCTCTAAACCAAAGAATTGGATTCGAATGTGTCATCTTGGGCAAGAAACAGGGCTATTATGAACTCATGAGAGTTGTCTCAAGCATCATAAACATCTACAAACACGCTTTTCAAGATACACTCGGGAGCAATGAATCCGGGTCACCAACGTAAACCTTAATATCTCGGAAACTAAGAATAATAGCTTATTTAAATAAAAAGTATTTTATAGACTATTTAATACTACTCTAAAATGTATACAGCTTGACTGACTTGACTGTCAAAGACGTGTCTAATCCAGCACATTTCATGTTAGTTCTCTATTTCACCACGTGCCTTTTGATCGAAGTCGGACTATATCAAAAATGGTGGACCGGTTCAACCGTAGTTGTGTATTCTGTACACAACTACGGTTGAATCGTTAGTGCTCTGAGGTTGAACCGAACGCTGGAACTTTTTTCATGAGTAGATTACAAAAACTGCCAAAATGGCCGGTTCGGCCTTGGTTCGGTTGCGATTTACAAGAATTTTTCTAGCATAATTAGGCCCCAGGTTAGGTTAGTACTTTTACTTTGGCACAAACACTAAATTCGTGAAAAAAATCAGCTGATCCATACATTTTGTTCATCAACATTGATTATTTTGTATGGAAGAGCAGATATTTTTTTCACGAATTCAGTTTTTGTTTCGTTCTAAATCACCAACCGATCACAACCAACACACGCTTTAAATCCACAAACACACAAGAACCGCTGCCTCAACAAAACAGTATTTATTCCCTAGTGTCAAGTGTCTGAGTGTCTATCGGCGTGTCAGCTCTCACGTAGAGCTGACAAAGCTAGCGGACACTCGAGCCGAGAGTACTCGGCGCTGTCAAGGAGGTTGTAACGAACTAAGAAGTTGCTAGTGAGATAGCTAGATGCATACTACGTTTCTTTGGCATATATGAAGCTGTTTTGTAGTTTTCTTAACACATTTTTATATTTATAATTATTTACGGTTTACTCACGTGCATTTTTCGGGATTGCCGACTAATTTCGGACCCAATCGGAGCCCTTAATCATGAGCTGAACACGCAGCGAGGTCGCGAGTCGAACTGTACATTTAACAACATAAATAAATAAAAAAAAACAATGGCAGAAAGAACTTTTTCTGCAAGCGAAAAAATTAAAAATTTTTTGCTTAAGAAAAATGTTATTTGTAGCTGTATTTTTTAATAAAATACCCCATATTAAATAACTAGCTTTTGCCCGCAGCTTCGTTTGCGTGAAATTTTGAACCGGTTAAGTGACGATTTTCCATACAAACTTTCATCCCCTATTTCACTCCCTTAGGGGTAGAATTTCCAAAAATCCTTTCTAAGCGGACGTCTACTAACTATAAACTGCCGCCCTGCCAAATTTCATCTTCATACGTATAGCGGTTTTCGATATTTCGTGATGAGTACGTGAGTGAGTGACCTTTTGCTTTTAAATATTTAGATTAGATAAACGATGAGCATATTTAAAAAATAAGTTACAGCATTAGAATTAAAATAAGTTCAGTACATAATAAAATAGTACTCACTTTATTTTTCTGGTTCTCCCTTGCGGTGCTTCATTACGTCACTCGAAGGTTGTTGCTGAAAATCAGCGCTGTTGGCATTAGGCTCGTCTAAAGTCACAGCATAAAGCTGAGCAACGACCTAAATTCTTATGTACCATGCGACGCGCAAAGTCAAGTATTCATTATTGATGTATTTTTATTATGATAATACGATGTTTACTATGTTTAGGCAAGGACTTTATATAGTAGTACTTAATACTTCTATGTGTTTAGGTAACCACAGTCTAAATAAATGTGTATAGTCTATGGTAAAGCAAACTTGATTTGCATAGATTAAAAATTTAGTCATAGTTTTATTTTTTACTTTTAATTGTTTTGTGTGTTTGGGTTGCCAGGCAATTATATGTTTAAATTTAAGGAAAACTTATTTTAGAGCAATTATGTTATTAATTTTAAGTATGCTTGTGCGTCGGTTTGGGCGTGAGAATAAATGCTTTTTCTTTCTTTCTTTTTTCATTACTTTTAGAAAAATGTTATTCTATTCTATTCTTAGTTTTTATCAAAATTCTAGCTAAGGATGATTAAGTAAGTATGCTACACTTGTTGGTTGGATGTGAAGCTATTTTGTAGTTAATGGAAACTCATTTGTGACCTCAAACGAACTAAGAAGTTGCTGACAAGACATGCTGGATGCATACAGGCATACTTTTCTTTGTCAGGCAAATGTGATGCTATTTTGTAGTTTGTCGAAACATTTTTGCAGTAAATTCTACTTAACACGACTCTAGTTAAGGTTGGTTACATGAGCAGAATAGGTTTGTTGAGACATATCATTTTATACCCATAATTACGGTACTGGGCAAGCAGATTTACCACAGGGCTAGTTTAAATGAGCAATACATCTTATTTATTTAATTGATTAATAATTAATAATGCACAATCGCAGACTTAATAAATTCTCTACCAGTCAACATTTAGGTCAAAGAAAACAACATTGAAAGCGGTTAAAAAAGCCTTTCATACAAGTTGTATTATTAATATTTAATGTACTACCACATGAAACCACGATTAGAAATAGACTGTAACTTGCACAGTACATAATTTACCACCATTTACCTCAGAAAAGTTAACTCAACTATTTACATATTCAATTCTCATCTTCCAAACAGTCGCATTTACCGCCAAACTGCCTAGAAAATGGCGACATTACGTCTAACTGTCCAGAAAATGGCGACATTACATCAAACTGTCCAGAAAATGTTGAAATTACAGGCTGTTCTCTCAACCACAGGTATTCTGAATGTCTACAGTAGTGCAAACTGCAAGCGAGTTGTGACCGCAAGTACCTATGCGTCACAAATTGTTCGCAGGTCTTCTAGCTGTTTTACACCGAAAATTTTAATTGGCGTAAGGGACAAGAAAGTTGTTGGATATTTATATTTTGTGACCTACATATTGTTTTTATAATATTTTTTTGTCTTATTCCTCCACTCAAGTCTACATTGCTCTCTCATAAACTTTGCTAAATCATAAGTAAGTAATTGTATTTACTCAAATTCGTGTTAAAGCTATTGATTTTAAAAGAGTAACTAACCATGGTGTTTCTTGCCGGCTTCTCCATAGGTTACGACTAATTGGAACCGTGCACCTAAATTCGAATTTTCTTAAACGCATGTAATGGTTAATGTGAAATAAAAACTTGATATTGATTTTGATTTTGTTGTCCCTTACGCCAATTGATATATTCGGCGTCGAGATTATTTTAGAAGCATTGAATTAGCGTTGCCATACAACGTGGCAACGCTGCCAGCCTTTTGGGCACGTTACCAGTGGACAGCGAGGTGGAGGAATACTTTGATGCAATCTTTTAGTTTATATTGATAGTTTAGTCTACGTTTTTACTTTAGATTTAGTTTAGATTTATATTAAATAAAATAAAATAATAATAAAAAGTTTATTCAGGTAAAAAGGTAAAATACTAAATACAAATTTATTGTATATATATATATTGTATTAATTTATTTTAGAAGTTACATTATTACGTGTTCTTAAGATAGTAAAAGTACCTACCTTTATCTACGATTGTTAGAATGCAGTTTTATCAGCGGGTCCTCCCGCAGGTGTTAAAATTTTAATATGTACCATAAACAGAGAGGATTGGAAGGAGGGTAGGCCTTTGCCCTGCAGCAGGACGATCATGACTGAATAATAATACAAAAAAAAGTTATGTGGTTTGGGGATTAGACAGTTAACCCATCACGTTTGTCTAATGCGGGTTGGTAGGTGTGCAGTAAGCCATCTGACTAGGCTTGTGGATGCCGCTGTTGGTACACAAGGTACTCTTCCGCATTAAATCGATATCCTGCCCTAATGCCGATTGTTCTACTTTAGGATTGTGTACACATTTATGTAAACCCAAAGCAGCTTGTTGTCTATACAGGGTAGAAACTTCGAACTAAACTGATATTGGAACTTGGAAGTTTCAATATCAGTTTAAAGTTTTATGATGTTACATTAATTAATGCTATAGCGTAACACGACATCACGCCTAGATTCCTCGAAGGTGTATAGTACATCCTCATTTTGCCGTTATATTTCAGTCCCATGGCCATGGAGGCGAGCGTATTGCCATCTACCGGGCACGAAACCAGACTTCGAGCAGCTACTGAGAAATTCTTCACGGAAAAACCCAATAACACTTTGCCCGACCCGGGGATCGAATCCAGCTGTCGCGCTTGCGACCACTAGACTAATGATGCAGTAAATGCTATAGGTAATTCGTAAAGTCCCGAGGGCTGAGGACCTTTCTGATGTACCCATATGGCCATCAACTCAGTACCATGGCATGCTTATTATTGCGTTATAATATCTTTAATACCCCAGAACTTTGATAAATTAATTTGTATGTAGTACTTAATTGCTTATTATAGATAATTAATTGGTATGAGTTTCATTATGATCGATGCTGGGTTTTGGTTATATGGGTTTTGAGCACTGTCCTTTAATTGTTAAACATTGAAAAGATTATGTACGTGATTAGATTCCAAATTACACTTTTTAACTCCATGTGCAGTTTTATTTCAATCTTCACCATTAAATCCCAAGAAGATACTATTGAAGTTTTAAGAAAAACGTATTTATTTAAATATTTAAAAACTTCAGTGCTACCAGTACTTTTAACTTACTAAAAATCGGGGGCGATTTGAGGTATCGAATATTCAAAGGGGCGAGTAGATACTCTTAGGAAATTAGGGGCAAGATCAAAGGGGCAAGCGGAGCCTACACCATTTGGTCAGTCATAGAAACAACTTCACAATTCTAATGTCAATTCCAAATTCCAACTACTTTACAAATGTAGAGGTCCAGGTATTCCTACTGCCTTTACGTTAATAATCAGATTTAATCAAATTCCTTCGTGAAACGAACGCATAACAATGGGTCGGCTAAATGTGCGACGCATATTTGCGGTCGCTTGCAGTAAGGGGCATTCAGAATGCCTGTGGCTTGTGCTCATTTTCTGAATATTTTGAGGAGCTAAATTTGTGACTAGTTTGATGTAAATGCTTCTAAAAGATGGCAATCGAATGAAGTTGTAGTGCTGTATAGTTTATCTTTTAGATTAGCAGTCTATTAATTTATTCCTGAAACTGAATATGTCCAGTACAATTTAGAGTTTATCATTTACATATAAACAAACCCAGTTCCGTTTATTTAAATCCATACTTTATTAACGCGAAAGATGTTTATTTTCTCTGTAACGTACTAGATGTGAGGATTTTTTTTATCTGAATTGGTATGAAGTGGTTACGCGGTAATGAAATGAAATGCTCAAGAGTTACGAAAACTGTAATATGAATTACCACGTAATCCTTCTAATTGTATAAATGTACAAATTAAATTAAACGAATAGATACAAATTATTATTAGAATTGAAATTATATTAAGTAAACAGAATTGAATTAAATTATAAGGATTCTAGGTCTCTACGAAAGTCTAGCACTGGGGAGCAAAATTGAGCGTGCATTCGCCTCGGGACTGGTAAACGCACTGAAGTCGTTAGCGCTCGAACATTTATATGATTTATTCTAGATCATCTGTTCCAAGCGCCTCCGATGTATGCCGAGCGGACCCGAAGTTGCGGTCCGTCGCACGCGCTGCATGTTCGATTTTGCTTAGTCATTTACATAAAATATTATAACAATTAATAAACTTTGTATAGTATGAATAATTGTTAATATTATTAATTATGTATGTAAATATTATGTGTGTTGTAAATATAGTAAATGAGTAAATGTTGTGAATATGATTTTATTAATAGTGTTAAGTTATGGATAATAGACAATGTGTTCTGTGAGTTCACTGTTTATGGTGTAATGTCAAATGAGGGAAAATAAATATGATACTTGTTGTTGTGGAGTGTTTTACAATGAATTAAGTTTGAGTTTAAAATTAAATACATTGTGGACAAAACAAAGTGAGTAACCGCCACAGGTACACAAGGTGGAAACGATAAGTGTCAACAGGCGATTATTTTGTTATTTTTAAAGAAATTGAAAAACTGTTAGCTGTTATCAAAACTTGCTTGCCTACGGAATAAAAGGATAAAAATATCTTACCAAGATTAAATCGCCATTATGTTCGAATTTGATTTAAACTGCGCCCATACATCAAACTCTCAATCACCGTAATTATAGACACAATAGATAAGACAATTAAGTGTCGTCCTGGGACGACGGGCGGTACGCAACCGGTTAAGTATGAAAATCAATCTATTTCGACGATTATTCTAATTGTATGGGACTTTAAGAATTACCTATGGCAATACCTTTAACATTAATTGTTTTGTACCCATAGAATTAATCCTATAGGTAATTCATATAGTCAATTTAGGGTAACTATAGTATTAGAAGGCGGAATTTTTATTTTTCGAGGAATTGATCATTCTAAGCGAGTAGTAGGTATTCTCTGATAACCTTTTTATATCGTTACACCGTCTGTCCGGGTGCCATATATACCTATGACAGTCGATACAGGTAGTCAGAAGCCCGAAAGTCTGACAACCGGACTAAGCTTAGGATATCGGCATTGTCCAGTAACTGGGTTGCTGAGGTCTAATGGCAGTCGCTCCGTGTAAAATACTGGTATTCAGCCGCATCTGGATAGACTGGAAGCTGACCCCAATATAGTTGACAAAGGCTAGTTATAACATCGTTCTTATAATAAAGTAATGACTAATGATACATTCAATATTTATTTTGATGAATTTATCTTTATACGTATGGCACAGGCAACATCCTAACTATCCTAACTCCTTAACTAATCCTAACTATCCTAATCCTATCCCAACTAATATTATAAATGCGAAAGTAAGTTTTTTTGTTTGTTACCTTTTCACTCCTAAACCACTGAACCGATCATCCTGAAATTTTGCATATACGTTGTCAGCAGGTGTACAGAAACGGACATAGGGTACCTTTCATCCCGAAAAAAACTACTGTTCCCGAGGAAAACAACAATAACGTTCATAGATGGCGCCACGTGTCTTTCGAATCACGATTGAATAATGTTATTATAGAAACTTTAGTAGCGTGTTTAGGAGTTGATTGTCAAATTCTAAATTAACGCGAACGAAGCTTCGGGCAAAAGCTAGTAATATTATAATTGCGAAAGTAAGTTTGTTTGTTTGCTACCTTTTCACGCCTAAACCACTAAACCGATCATCCTGAAATTTTGCATATACGTTATCAGGTGTACAGAAACGGACATAGAGTACCTTTCATCCCGAAAAAATTTAGTGTTTCCGAGGAAAACAACAATAAAGTTTATAGATGGCACCAAGTTTCTTTCGAATCACGATTGAATTATATTATTATAGAAACTTTAGTAGTGTGTTAAGAGTTTTTCTGAGCTTTATTAAAGCGAGCGAAGCCGTGGGCAAAAGCTAGTTTAAAGTAAGTGATGATTGCTCAAATACAAAATTGTTTTCTGCATGACCTCGCCAATTAGCTGTCCGTCGCTTCACAAGGCCTTATCAGAATACCTGCGCTGAAGCGTAGTAGTGTTTCAGCAAAATGCTATGATAACGGCCTTGTTTGGCTTCACATAATACTTATCTGTATTCTATTATTGTTTATCTGTTGTTGTTTTTGTTTTCTGTGTTAGGTACATGATTTAATAAGTTGTTATTTATTTTTTATCTGTACACGACAAAATAGACTTCTTCATTTCTAGTTTTTGAACTATTAAGTATTATAATTGATGATATGAGTATTATGATGACAAATGATTAACAGCTAAAGCCCACTTGCGCTAAAAGTTAGGTTAAATTAACGTAACCCGAGTTAAGTTACTTAACACGGGTTAGGTTTTTTTTTTAAATGTGCTTTAGATGGTTAAAATTTAAGGTACAATCCTGTGCATCGCGGCCGATCGCAGCCGCGCGCGATCGTTCGCGTGCGTCTGACGAGCGCGGCTAATGCGTCAATAGTCGTGTCTATAATATACTGATTAATCTGTCGTTAGAAGCACGCTTCTGTCGCAGACTTCGGAAGCGGTGCCATACATTTTCATACTCTGACTATTGACGCATTAGCCGCGTGCGTCAGCCGCACGCGGTCGATCGCGCGCGGCTGCAATCGGCCGCGATGCATGGAATTGTACCTCTAACCTCAATATTGTATTGCCAGCGAAAACGAACATAGAGTAAGTTAACCCGGCATTTCTCTATTTTACGCTGGTAACATCATTGAGTTTTTGTCCCATAATGTAATCCAACCAAATAAGAATGATCGAACTATGAGTGAAACATCTATACACGTCTCCTTTGCACTACAGTACTTGGTCTAAGACTGTCTCACGTGTTTTGTTTTTCAAATGACATTTTCTTTTTCTTTTGCAACACAATATAACATGTCTGTCAAAATCAAGGACTTTTAGTCCGGTCAAGTTAGCTCAAAAAATAGGGGTAGGTTAACAGAAATTCGCATAGAGCTGAAAATTGGTACGAATGTTCGGAACACCATTATAAATCAATTGTAAAAAGTCCCCAGCGATCCCACACTTGCAAAAAAAAATATTCAAGGTCAAAGTTCGTAACAATGGATTTTTTGCGTTTTTTAGCCAAACGGTAAGTTTTATGATAAAAATAGTTCGGACAAAAATTATAGATTATGCAATTCTCTATAAGAATTGTCTACAATTTTTCTCCTAAACGTCACCGTTTCTGAGATATAATGGTTGAAAAAGTTGTATTCTTTATAATATGCGTTTCCACGCCACCTGGAAGGTAGTGTACTTGGCGCGTTTTTTTAACGTGGTTTCTCCAATAGGCCTATCCCACAATATATTGTGATCCTGTTTAATTCAATACTAATTCAAAATATATAAAAACTGGTACTATTGGAAATGATGAAAGCCGTATGAATTCTAAAAAATTAGGTCAAATTATCCGTCTCATTCATAATCATCTGATAATACTGCTTCCTCTTCTTCTTGTTCGTCTTCTTGCACTTCTTCTTCTGCTTGTTCTTCTTCTTCCTGCTGGGTGTAAGTAAATTGGTCTAACAGCTATGTATCAGATGTCTCCTCACTGATATTGTACGAATCCTCTTCTGATGGTGATTCAACATTGGAACACGACTGACCTTGAAAACTGGTACATGTTAATCGCCATCAGAAGAGGATTCGTACGATATCAGTGATAAAGAATACAACTTTTTCGACCATTATATCTCAGAATCGGTGACGTTTAGGAGAAAAATTGTAGACAATTCTTATAGAGAATTGCATAATCTATCATTTTTGTCTGACCTATTTTTATCATAAAACTTACCGTTTGGCTAAAAAACGCAAAAAACCCATATTTGCGAACTTTGACCTTGAATATTTTTTTTTGCAAGTGTGGGATCGCTGGGGACTTTTTACATTTGATTTATAATGGTGTTCCGAACATTCGTACCAATTTTCAGCTCTATGCGAATTATTGTACTTTGAAATGTCTAATTTGACCGGACTATTTATGTAGTACTTACTTATTACTTCTATGGTCAAAATAATCAAATTTGACATTACTAAAGTCGTGGACGTTTGTCTACAAAGAATATCAAATATGTTGAAAAAACAAACCATGGATATTATAGCAATTTTACGGTTTTTGATGACGTCGTTTACGTTTTTTCGATAGCAGTCTCCTACAATTTATAGAATGACCGCTACGTCAGCATCTTTCGTTGAACATAGTATAGTGATTTAATTCTCCATTGTCGTTGGGTTAAAAATTTAAGAAAATTAACCTGTGGTTAGTCTCTAACTCTCTGAGGCGCAAGACATAATGGTAATTTAACCCCATGTTATGACCTGGGCTGGCGCAAGATCACCCAAAGGGCAATGGAGAGGACTTTGCTCGAAGTTCTCCCTGCGTGATCATATCAGACACGAGAGATACGCAGGAGAACCAAGGTAACCGACATAGCCTGAAGAATTACCAAACTTAAGTGGCAGTGGACGAAGCACATTGCTTGCATAATGGATGGCCGATGGGACTGAAAGGTTCTGGAGGGCGACCGCGTACTGGAAGGCGCAGCGTGGTTAGGCCTCCCACAAGGTGGACCGATGACCTAATGAAGGTCGCGGGAATCCGCTGGATGCGAGAAGTACAGGACCGGTCGATGTGGCGATGCTGAAGGGAGGGCTGTGTCAAGCATTGGACGTCTTTCGGCGGCATGATGATGATGATGCGATTCTAAGATAATTAATTTTGAAATTCCAAAATATTCATTGTATTTTGCTGTCCTCTGTAGGTACCCAGAAACATGAAAGCTCCAATATCGCTTTCAGTCCATTTCCCAGTCATATTATCAGATTGTGCATCTCATGCTTGCATTGTTTGTTATCCGTTCGTTAGTTTCATGCTGAAATACACAAATATTGGACCTCGTATGTGCTGAAGCCGTATTTAGGTACATGCTAGGTAGATAAACATAGCTCGCTTGCTGCTGTTTGCATATTCATAGATATAGTGCTCCCAAACCTCTATTGTTCGTTCGCCGTTCATAGTTGCGCGAGCAGATATTAATTGTATGATCCTAAGTATCATATTCAGGATTATCGTAAACCATCTTGAATCATCAACTAATATTACAAATGCGAAAGTAAGTTTGTTTGTTTGTTACCTTTTCACGCCTGAACCACTGAACCGATCATCCCAAAATACGACATAAAATGTAAACTCAGCTGATCATAGCTGGGGATAGATATATTTTGTCATATTTTTATGAAATCTTTGAACAGAAATTTCTCTTAAAACATTGATTTTTGGGGAAAGTTGTATGACACATATAACAGTGTGTATGTCTATTAACTATCCTCAATTATGATTTTTATTTTTATTGCTGTCGTTACTCTCAAGATATCTTACAATATTTTTTTCTCTAAGTTTTGATGACATTTAATCATGTCAATTGTTTTATATAGTTTAGCTTCATTTCATCTTTTGTAAATGTGAGAACTTCGTGGACATGCCTATACATATAATTATGTAAATTACTATTATTCATATTGTGTTATTTTTTTCTTTTTGGTTAATTTTTGTACTCAAGACTTGGTATTACATTACTCACAGGTCTGTGGTCAAGACTACATTGTTCTCTCTTAACTATCATAAATCATAGTACTGTATTTACTGAAGTTGTTAAAGATATATCCTTTTTTTTTAAAGAGTAACCATGGAGTTTCTTGCCGGTTCTTAACCATAGGAAACGACTAATTGGAACCGTGCACCTAAATTCGACTTTTCATAAGCGCCTGTATTGGTTTATGTGAAACAAAAAAATTTGATTTGATTGATTTCATTTGAACAAAAGTTATTCATTATTATTGGTACTTTAACATCCTTTCGTATTAGTATGCCCTGTCCAACTAACCCTGTATAGTTATAGCTTATGATGTAATATGAGCCCGAAGGTACCCGAAAGATTTTAACCATCGATTCCGATTCCTAATTGGAGACGAAAAGCTAGGATATAGTTTGTTGAGTTAAGATTAATTTTCGAGATATTTATTATTCACGGAAATTCACAACTCGAAAAATCTCTACGGTAACAAGCGGTATGAACGCGACGTTGCGACTTTTGTCATACCATACCCCACTCGCCGTATCTCGTGTTTTGTCGGGGAGGTTCGTGAAGTGAGAAGTTTCTTATCCACTCACACGATAATTTATAAACGTTGCCAGTTCAACCTAAGGGAAGTGACGCATTTTGTGTTCGCGCTCACTAGAGGAAGACGCCATCAGTGTTGCCAGTTCTCCCGATTTTCCAGGATATCTCCCGATTTTAGTATATGTCTCCAGATGTCCCGGATTCCCACTTAAAACTCCCGATTTTTTAAGAACACCATGGCTTATACTTTCTTTATTGTTTTGCTAACTTGTTTTGATAAAGGCGCAGCGGACTGGCTGTTTTGCTAACATGTTTTGCTAACTTGTTTTGATAACATGTTTTGTTAGAAAATTGGCGCTGCGGACCCGGCTTAAGGTATTGTTCACAAGGAGGTACTAAAATTAACTCATTTATTTTATTCCGCAAAACAAAATAAACTATTAAATTGACGGAATTACGCGTCATCCTACGTGAGCGATCTACAAGCGACGCGAAGCGGCGCGGCGCGACGCGAAAACAACAAACAGTCGATACCTATTGAAGTGGCCTACGTGACCAAACGCAAGTGGAGTGCGGTGCGGCGCGGCGCGGCGCGAAGCGAAGCGAACGCTGTCAGTTGACTTGATATTTTCACGCGAACTGGATGCGGTGTCGTATAATGCTACTGAATGAGGGCGGCGCGCGGCGAGCGGTCCGCGAGCTCGTAGGACAAAGCCGCCGCTTCGCACCGCATCGCATCGCTTCGCAATTCGCGTCGCTTTAAACCGCCTACGTAAGACGTCGCGTTAGACTTATGTTGATATAACATTATTGACTCATAATACCATCAGAAAGGCGTGGTTAGTCTTTCGGGTACCTCAGGCCGGTGTATAATTGGATATACCTAACCATTAAGGTACTACGTGTATCCTTACTGTAAGGCAGCACAAACATTTTCCAATTAAATGCCGCTTGTCGGTGATAATAAAAACAAACTGTTGTCTCCGTACGTTGGCTGTGGTAATTGAGCCTGCAACAATAATGTCGCAGCCTGCACGTAATGTGACTGCGGCTGTTTTCTCCTATTTACTTTAATAATCATTTGGGTTGTAGGTACGTAAAAATGTTAGCAGCTTGAGTGAGAATATGTCCAGCTGTGGACTGTGGTAGGCTGATTTGAATGATTGAACTAACTGAACACTAGAATATTTTGTCACTTGTCTTGTATAAATATTTAAAATTTTAACACAATATTTACATTTAAACTTAAACTACTTACACTGAGTTGCAAGAAAGATACCATTAGGTGATCATTAACTAATCCGTCATTAAGAATAATGTTTCCATTAAATTAATGGCCATTGCATGAACACTAATTAGGTCGTAGTTCGTTCTTCATTTACTAATTATCATATATTGAAATCATGGGGAGTTTGACATATCAAAAATTAATTTTAATGAATCATTCCATTAAATCTAGCTTCTTGCAATGGACAGAAGAGGTTAATGGAGCATTAACGTTCTAATGAGAGCATTAAAATTTAATGGACCTTTCTTGCAACTGAGTGTTAATGTATTAATGTAATGGTATGTCTACCTACACCCGTGCGCTTTCATGTTCATCTTGCGCTTTCAACTTTCAATTCCTCTTGCGTCAAGCGCATGCAATATTGATTGCCATAAGACGCATGCAGCTTATCGTATTCACCGGTGCGCCTCGCTCAGTCGTCAGTCGACTTACAATAGACGGATTAACGTGCGCTAGGGGCATGCGCTTTTGTCGAACTAGTAGGTATTAAGGTATGCGAATTTAGCTTAATTTATTTATTTATTTATTTATTTAGTACATGGAGGACTTACAGCTTATGAAAACAAACAAAAAAAAGAAACCATAGTCACCAGAAAGCCAATTACAAATCCTCACGTATAGACTTATAATAAAATTTGTGGTGGGAGCACAAAAACAAAAAACACATCGCCTTAATTACAATGAGAAGCAATACTACTTAGTTTGTAATTATATAACAGAAATAATATAGAAAATAACAAAAACAAATAATAGACCTAACCTACCGCTACTTGAAAAATTTGAGGCTTAAGCACCTTCTGGCTGAATTCACACTAATTGTGAATGGATCAAAATCATATTCCTTGCATATAGCATTGAAATCTCTGCTTGCGCGCACAATATAACTGTTCTGCCTATAATTCGAAGATGTATGAGGTACACGTATGGGTGGATTAAAACGAAATGCTTTACTTGGCACATTAAAATAAAATTTTGACAATAACTCAGGGTTATCAATATTGTTATTGAGGATTTTCAACAAAAATAAACAGTCTGCAATTTTACGTCGATCTACCAATGGTAGCAGATGATATTTCTTACAGAGTACAAGATAATCGGTTGACTGATATGGAATCTTTTGATGAAAACAAAGATATTTTATGAACCGTCTTTGGATGTTTTCCGTGCGGTCAATATACAAGGTTAGTCAGAAAGGGGGTACTAATCCGAAAGGGTGTTAAAGTACACATAATAATGAGTAACTTTTGTTCTACAACTTTTCGCAAAAGTCAATAGTTTAAGAGAAACAGATGTTCAAAAATCTCAAAAAAAAATCTCAAAAATCTATCTATCCCCAGTTATGATCAGCTGTGTTTACATTTTAGGTCATATTTGGGGTCATGAATTAGGAGCACCATTTTCTGAATTTGTAACTAAAGCAGGGATGAAGAATTTTTGAAAAAACTAAAATAAAAATAATTTTATTCGGAAAAAAATAATATCGAATTTTGAAATTTTAACACTTGCTTTCAAACAGTCATCAGCGATACTATAAGTGGGCTTCGGATTAGTACCCCCTTTCTGACTAACCTTGTATTTATGATAACATGGATTCCATATCTGAGACGCATACTCTAGCTGACTTCTTACAAAAGTGCAATACAATATTTTTAGTGTTTTAGCATCAGTAAAACACTTAGAGAGACGTATTATAAACCCAAGCAGCTTAGAAGCTTTTTTGACAATTGCGTCAATGTGTGTGTCAAAAAGTAGCTTACTGTCTTGATGGACGCCTAAGTCACGAATAGTATTGCACCTTGGCAAGATTTGGCCCGCCAAAGTATAAGTAGTGGCTAGGACTGCACGTTTTCTAGTGTAAGTGATCACCGAACACTTGGATGGGTTGAGATCAAGTTTATTAGTTCGACAATACTCTTCAAGCCGATATAAGTCAGCCTGAAGTGCTAGACTATCTTCGAGCGTTGACATAGTGGCAAAGATTTTCATGTCATCAGCAAAGCATAATAGTTTGGATGAATGAAGGCACTGATCGATGTCGTTCACATAGACTACAAATAGAAAAGGACCGAGCAACGAACCCTGAGGCACCCCGCTGGGCACGTTTACCCAACTAGACATATAATTATTAAGTACTACTGCTTGTGACCTGTTATCAATGTTAAGGTATAGAATATTCAGACGAGGACGCAAGATGAATATGAAAGCGCACTGGTGTAGACATAGCTATACAAGGTTAGTCGAAAAAGACTAATCTGAAAGAATGTTAAAGTACAACATAATAATGAATAACTTTTGTTCTACAATATAACCCAAAAGTCAATAGTTTAAGAGAAGTAGCTGTTCAAAGATTTCATGAAAACAACCTAAAACCTATCTATCTTTAGCTATGATCAGCTGTGTCATTTTATGTCATATTTGGGGTCACGAATTAGAAGCTCGTTCAATTTTATAAATTCGTAACTAAAGAAGACGGGTTTTTTTTGAAAATCGGACATAGTAATAATCTTGCATAGAAAAATGTTAAATATGATGATAGAAATAAAAGTTATCGAATTTTGAAATTTTAACTCTTGCGTGTAAACCATTGCAGACCCACCGTTCCCCTGGCCGTACCCAGAGGTACGGCCAGGGGAACTTAAACTTACGCACCCACCAGAGTGGTACGGTCGGTATTTGAAAGTTTAACGATACCACTGTATTAAGTGATCGCAGTGCTGTGCTTATGTAGATACTAAACCATACTAGACGGACAGAAACTTATAAATAGTTATCTCGCATATTAATGGTTTATTAATTAGTGTTTGAAACTCATGATACTAACCGCGCTTTTGACCTATTTTTTGATTTATTTATTCTATTTTACTACTTATTTTTTCCAGTAGTACTTACTTACTGTATTGGTAAAATTTAAAAAAATGTTATTTTCGTGTTAGGTTGTAGATTTGTGTATTAGATTTGTTCAATTAAAATATTAAATTAAATTGTTGTAGTCAGAAGTGGTTTTAACAAGTGATACAACACTATTACCTGGTGGTATCGTTTTACCTTAAAATACCCACCGTACCACCAGGGGTACGGCCAGGGGTACGGTGGGTCTGTAGTGGTTAAAACAGTCATCAGTGATACTTTAAGTGGCCTGCGGATTAGTGCCCCCTTTCCGTCTATCCTTGTATACAAAATACGTTTAAAAACACAGTAGGTACAGTCACGTGTAATATAACGTAAAATGTATCTCACAGAAGAGCAAAAAGCATAAAACTTTGATATCTTTCAATATAATTGTATATCAATTTGGTGACACTGATTCCCGTACTAAGGAAGTCCCAGTGAAAGTGCCCTTAGCACTTCCACTTGTTTTTGTCTGTTTCGTGGTTCCAAAACTCATAAGTGCGGGTCTTAGTACATACAATGATGTCTACTAAAGAGCCAGACGATCTCAAAGGCTTTAGAAATCTTAAGATAAAGTGCCCGACGCTAGAGCATGACCTCGGGCAATTGAAAGTTGCCTGTGAAGTTGTAGTACCTACTTGCGGTACTGAATAATGTATATGTCGCAGTACCATGGTTACAGTCGTTAAATGATCATATTCCTAGCGATATTATCATATAATATGTATATCCGAAGATGCTTGTAGAAAGCATTTCATCAAACTTATGGGGATGTTTAGAGAAATGAAAAAGTTTTGTAAGGTTGTTTGGGTTTCTAAAGCAGAGTCGACGGAGCTCCGCTGTGCGGGGCTCCTATTTCTGTCTACAGGGTTTAAATTAACCTAACACAAAGGGGATGGCGGGGGCTTCTTTCGCTCGCTCACTCTAGCCCCCGTCATCCCCTTCGAACCTAACCTATCCGTGTCGGAGTTCCCCAAATACGTTGTTAATGTTTAATGCAACGAAACTCGCTTATTTTAATGGCTAGGTCATCATGTTAATAATACTTATATTACAGATCTTAACTACTATGGCCACGAAGTAAATACAAAGACCTAAGGCCTAAGCAACTGTGCACTGTGATATCAGCTAGGTCCTGACGTCATCACGGTGGGCGTGGCCTTTGTCAGTCTTTGCACTCGTCTTGTACGCACTACGTTCACGCTCCCATCCGATTTTATTATTTTATTCCCTTTATTCATAGTAAACACATATAAATTATATTTTTAAATACATATCATAAATAAAAAAAGTATACATTATTATTTTCTTTGTTATATGAAAGAAAAAGAGGAAGTGTTGTGTTATCTTGTAAAAAGCTATTCGGATAAACGTTCTGAAATCGTGGATGGTATTTCACTTACATTGTAGGATCACACCTTTTTCATCATCATTCACTTCACACATTTCACCTCCTTTTTACTTTTTACAATGTACTATAAACCTCTTTCTCTATCACAGGCCACATATTTGGAACACACTCGATACTCAAATTTAAAAATGCGAAAAGTAAAATGCAAGGTGTTTTTTTGGGGATTCTCAAAGGAACGACGAAAGGGTGCGGACTGCCAGACGGCTGGATTATCAGCACTCCGCCGAGTGAACCATTACCGGGCCTCCGGCACCGCTACGCTGCTGAATTACCAGCTCCCCGCCGAGACAGCCATTGCTGGGTCTCCGGCACTGCTACGCTGCTGAACTACCAGCTCCCCGCCGGGTCGGCCATTGCTGGGCCTCCGGCACTGCTACGCTGCTACACTACCAGCACTCCGTCTGGTTGTCGAGTTGCTGAATCACCACCGCACTGCTAACCTGCCAGCCTTCACCTCCCTTCGTGCTCGCATTACCGAGTTTACAGGATTGTGTGTTCCATCAGCTACAGTTCATTTACGTGTGACTCCCGGATTTACTGACTTAGTGTTTTTATTATTATATTATAAAGTTGTCGTGTTTTTAAGTGTTTTCCTTATTTGTCCGACTAGGGATAGATAGGTAGGATTCACTGATAACGTCACATTCTTTACAACTGGTGTGGCAGACGTGCTCAGGAGATCCTGGGACCGTCTGTTACATTACAACATGTAAAATTTTATACATAATTTATTACATTTTGTAACACTAGAGGCATCTAGCGTAATTTGGCTAAACTACGTATAAGCTATTTATAACATTCGAAGCTTTTCGTTTTTTTTATTCACCGCTAGATGGAAAATACAAAAGTACGCGGGATGTAACGTTCCCCCCGCCCTGCGAAATATCATGCATCATATTACTACATCTCCTCTTTACATTTCCTCCGTGACTACGGCAATCTTTCTAAAAGATTAACTTTCTCATTGCTTTTCATATACCGGGTAAAATGGGGTTATTAGATAACCACGGGGCTAATAAACACGAACGTGGCGTAGGAGACTTTTCGTAATATTTTACTTCTCTTCCAGCAAGTAGAGCCAACACCACAAGTTAGCTACCACAGGTCTAGAGATCCTAAATGCGACTCTGACTGGTATCAACGTCATTAGCAATGAGACAAAAGATGCCATTTTAAAAATACACTCGTGAGCAATGATTCCTGTCACCAACATAAACCTTAATATTTCTAAAACTAAGAATGCTAGCATATTCAAATAAAAAGTATTTTGTAGACTATTTAAGACTGGTGTTGTGGTGACCCGGACGTTATAGACCCGCTTATTAAGCACCGGGTTCCGAGTTCAAACCCAAGTATGTACCAATGTGACTTTTTCAATGTTGTATGTACTTTTTTAGGCAATCTAAGATGCCACTGACATACAATGAAGGAAAATAACGTGCGGAAACCTTGACTTATAGGTCTCAAATCGCCGGTTCATTCCTAAGTGCCCCCACCGACAACGCCGCCACTGGTGGCAAATGGAATTTTATATTAAAATGTGATTTTTTATATTAAAATGTCCAATTTGCCACCAGTTGCCAGTGCCAGCACCAGGCGTTGCCAGTGGGGGCAATTGGGAATGACCCAAATCGCCAACCCGCAGTGAGCAAGCTGGCGATCAATGCTCGTTCCTTCTCTGTATGTAAAATTATTAAAACTTCTTAATTAGTCTAAAAAGTCTACTTTTTACTTCAACAAGCTATCATTCTTAGTTTTCGACTTATTAAGGTTTATGTAGGTGACCCGGATTCTTTGCTCCCGAGTGTACCTACTAATATTAGAACGCATTTAATGAGCCTGGAACCCGACTTCAGCATTTATTTATTCATCTACTTTCTTCAAGAAAACCAACCTCAATTAAGTAACTACAAATGAATGCCTACATAAATTATAGAAGCAGCAATATACCAAGGTTGCCCATAAAATATGTAATAGTGAAGAAGGTCACATGAAACGAACCTCGATTCATGAATTATTCAATCTAATTGCAACTTGCTTCGTTAGTTATCAGTTCGTAATTATGTTTACTAAATTACACAAAGCGTAAACGAAAAAGTCGGTCAATATTTATTTAAGTGACCGTCACTTAAAGTCGGTCAATATTTTACCCACTCCTAAAAGTGACCGTCGCTTTCGTTCGGTACATGTACAATCTTGTATCTGTTACGATGTTACGTGTTTCTGTTCCACGTAAATAACAGGCCCAAAAACCTGTTATAAAATAACAGTCTGTTATTTCATACTATATGGGAACAAACTATTGTGTGTTCTCTGTTACCATAGATATAAACCTGTTTACTGTAACAGCTGTTCTTAGATGGTACACGTTACACGTTGGTACTTCTCTTTCTAACCAAGGTGTTAAACCTATGCGAGAAAAGGAAAGGGCTTGTGACAACTGTAACAGGGTGTCACAATGTAACACGTAACATTTTTTATCTTATTCTAATGGTAACTCTCATAAGCATGAATAGAGAAAAGCTTGTGACTGTCGTATATTTTCGTGTATGTTGGATTTTGTATCTCGTGGAACAGGAACTGTTTTTTCAGTTAGTTTGTAACAGTTACAGTCGGTTATTTTATGATACCTGTTATATTTAGCTGTTACGATAAATACGCCTCACTCCTAGTCACTTTTGAAAAGTTCTAATTATGTTGTTGGTTTTGCTAATATTGACAAGTGAGCGATTAGCTAACACATAAAGGGTTTTACAGCAAAATCGGTTAATTCGTAAAAGTGACCGTCGCGCGTCGGTCACTTTTGAAAAGTTCTAGTTATGTTTTTATATTATCGGTTTTGTTAATAACGATAAGTGAGCGATTAGATAACACACAAAGAGTGTTACAGGGAAATCGGTTAATTTTTTAAAGTGACCGTCACCTGCCGGTCACTTCTGAAAAGTTTTAACGACGTTTTTATGTTATTGGTTTTGTTAATACTGACAAGTGAGCAATTAACTAATACACAAAGGGTGTTACCGGAAAATCGGTCAATATTTAATAAAAGACCGTCGCGTTGTCGTTTAATATTTAAAAGTGTATGTTTTAATTGTGTTTTATATTTGTTCCTTTGTGGGGAGGAAATATTGAACAGTACGTATTTGTTTTGTTAATGGTGACAATTTATCTTCTAGCCCTTACCTTGATGTTACTTCAGAGTCTTGGCCTGGGATTTGGGTAGTCGCAGTTTTCGTCATACACATCTCTTAACACAAAATACACAAACGCTGATCACAACACACAATAACAAAACAATCATCGATTACTTAATCAGGTTAGGGACACCATTTTGAAATTACTTAATATCATTGCGTAGTTATTACGTAAAATAGGCGGTCTATATTTGACAGTTGCGCGCACAGAGAAGGTAATGGTCATAGACAATAGATTAAAGTACGACTTATGCCTGCGTGAGCGACGATGTCGATGCCAGTCGATGCAACAAAACGTTGCCATATTTTAAAATATTATATTTCACAGTCTATTTATTTAAGTATTTATTTTTTCTTGTATTTAATTTATTTGTATCGCTGTATTGCTGCACAGGTGGACGTCATCACGTCAACGCCGGCTTTCGCTGAAAACCAGCGCTGTGGCTCCGTCTTGCACGAGTCATAGCATTATGCTGAGCGATGGCCGTTTTGCGTAGATGTGACGCATATTTTTCCCAAGTTTCATTGTGGTTTTGTTTATAGTGTTTTTTTTTGTTGTGTGTCATATCGGCGCAAATAAATATTTTTTCTTTCTTTCTTTCTTTCTAATTGGACGAGTAGGTACTTGAAAAATTATGAAACTACAATAATTGTGATAATTTAATATAACATCACGCGTGTATTCCCCAAAGTGTTAGGCAGAGGTGTATACTACACGGTGTAATAGGGGCGAGCATTGCCATCAACCGTGCACAAATCCAGACTCCGGGCTGCTACTCAGAAATTCCATACGGAAAAACCCAATAACACTTTGCACGACCTGGAGATCAAACCCAGAACCTCGCACTCAGCAGTTACATTAGCGACCACTAGTACAACGAGGCAGTTGATAATTTAATTTAATTATTACTAGCGTTTGTCCATGACTTCGCTCGGATTAATTAAGCTCAAAAAAACTCTTAACACACTACTAAAGTTTCTATAATAATATAATTCAATCGTGATTCGAAAGACACGTGGCGCCAACTATGAACGTTATTGTTGTTTTCCTAGGGAACAGTACTTTTTTCGGGATGAAAGGTACCCTATGTCCGTTTCTGTACACCTGACAACGTATATTCATCATTTCAGGATGATCGGTTCTGTGGTTTAGGCGTGAAAAGATAACAAACACACAAACTTACTTTCGCATTTATATTATTAGTTAGGATTAAAGAGCTGGTGAGTCAATGTTGGGAATATAATTATATTTATGATTATTTACGGTTTACTCACGTGCATTTTTTCGGGATTGCCCGACTAGTTTCGGACCCAAACGGAGCCCTTAATCATGAGCTGAACACGCGGCGAGGTCGCGAGACGAACTAGTCGGGCAATCCCGAAAAAATGCACGTGAGTAAACCGTAAATAATCATAAATATAATTATGTTGATAATCTATACCCACACACTGTTTCGGCTCATATACTTTAGTGTTAAGCTGAGGCTACACTTGAGGGTATGCTGTTGTGTATAGTGTAGCATATGTAGTTCACTTCGCAGTTCGCTGCTTCGTATAGCCTCAGCCTTAACCGCTAATTTTCGCCGCGCATCAGAGTCGGCATGCATTGTTTATCTATTGTGTCTAGGATACCGGATTCAATCAGTAACGGGTGCGGCAAGGGATTTTTTTTCAGCTCAAATAATTTTAAACCTTATTAATACATTTAACGACTCATAATTCTCGCACCACGGGATGAGGATGAGAGGTACGAAACCTCCCGCGGTATTCTAAGCAAATACAAGTGCTATTGTTATTAACGTAAGGTTTAAAATTACACTGGTCAACAAAAAAACTCTTTTTGTATGTAACATGAAAACTTTTGTCTAGCTATAGTCCGGTCAAGTTAGCTCAAAAAATAGGGGTAGGTTAACAGAAATTCGCATAGAGCTGAAAATTGGTACGAATGTTCGGAACACCATTATAAATCAATTGTAAAAAGTCCCCAGCGATCCCACACTTGCAAAAAAAAATATTCAAGGTCAAAGTTCGTAACAATGGATTTTTTGCGTTTTTTAGCCAAACGGTAAGTTTTATGATAAAAATAGTTCGGACAAAAATTATAGATTATGCAATTCTCTATAAGAATTGTCTACAATTTTTCTCCTAAACGTCACCGTTTCTGAGATATAATGGTTGAAAAAGTTGTATTCTTTATAATATGCGTTTCCACGCCACCTGGAAGGTAGTGTACTTGGCGCGTTTTTTTAACGTGGTTTCTCCAATAGGCCTATCCCACAATATATTGTGATCCTGTTTAATTCAATACTAATTCAAAATATATAAAAACTGGTACTATTGGAAATGATGAAAGCCGTATGAATTCTAAAAAATTAGGTCAAATTATCCGTCTCATTCATAATCATCTGATAATACTGCTTCCTCTTCTTCTTGTTCGTCTTCTTGCACTTCTTCTTCTGCTTGTTCTTCTTCTTCCTGCTGGGTGTAAGTAAATTGGTCTAACAGCTATGTATCAGATGTCTCCTCACTGATATTGTACGAATCCTCTTCTGATGGTGATTCAACATTGGAACACGACTGACCTTGAAAACTGGTACATGTTAATCGCCATCAGAAGAGGATTCGTACGATATCAGTGATAAAGAATACAACTTTTTCGACCATTATATCTCAGAATCGGTGACGTTTAGGAGAAAAATTGTAGACAATTCTTATAGAGAATTGCATAATCTATCATTTTTGTCTGACCTATTTTTATCATAAAACTTACCGTTTGGCTAAAAAACGCAAAAAACCCATATTTGCGAACTTTGACCTTGAATATTTTTTTTTGCAAGTGTGGGATCGCTGGGGACTTTTTACATTTGATTTATAATGGTGTTCCGAACATTCGTACCAATTTTCAGCTCTATGCGAATTATTGTACTTTGAAATGTCTAATTTGACCGGACTACTATGTTAAGAACAAGGATAAGGATCATAGAAATAAAATTAGAATGTTCCAAATACGAATAGTTTTTTTGTAATTTTATTTTATTATATTGTAGAAAAGGCATAGATCGAGATCTTTTCGCCCATCCAGCGAGAAGACCCACATAATGATATGTGGAACCCACGTTTTGTATTGTTGTCCGATGGCAAACCCTAAATACTGTTCTTATAACTAAGTTACTAATGGCGTCAAATTTCTTCGCTGAGTTTTAAAAGTAATGAAGCCACAAATGTAACAAAACTTGTCAGGATTTTTACACTTTCTCGACATTATTTAAGAATCACTTAACTCGGAAAACAAAAAATACAACTACGCTCTTCAAACAATAAATACTCTGAATGAGAAAATGAAACTTAAAAACGCTTAATCTTCAATTTTGTGGGTAGTAACTAGTTGTAACACAGAAACGAGACCTAATCAAATCAAAATAAATATGGTGTTAGAATGAGGATAAATAAGTAATTCAAAATTAGTAAGCACCTTTCTTGTTACAAAATTTTGTTGATCAGTGTTATTTGAATTAAAAAAATCCTCTTCAATGCCGTCCCGCCACTGGGCGCCGAGCCTTAGGCCCGGACTCCACCAAAGCGGAGATTTGCGGAAATGTCTCGATCAACCAATAGGATTGCGTTATTTTCAAATCTCTCCGCTTAGCTTCAACTCAAAACGAATTCCTATTGGTTGTTTACGAGACATCTCCGCTTCAGTAGACAGGCAGCCTTAAGCTAGTAAATTTTATTTTCCTGTACATTTCATAAATACGCAGTGACACGTGAAACGACAGCCTAATCCCACAGAATCTATGAAATAAATCTGTCAGCGCCCAACGTGGTTGATTGATCTTAATAGAACACGTCACCAAGTCAAAAATCGAACATTTTTAAAACCATGAAGCCTTGTACGGACTAAGCGTTCCAATGTACGCGTACACAGGAACGCTTAGTCCGTACCTGCAGCAACGCGTAAACAAAGGGGACGTGAACGCTCAATTAGCCTGTACGCTTATTCAACATACCTAGATGACGCGTACATTAAAACGCTCTAGCGGCCAGTCGCATGCGGCGTGCCGCTTGCGGCTGGCCGCATATCGATTTTTATATGAAAACGCATGATCTCAACGCACTGACTTGCGGCCAGCCGTCAACCGCTCCGGTTGTTCTGGGGCTGCGGCGAGCCGCGACGGTTGAATGATGCGGCGCGCCGCATACCCTACACGCACTGGCGCGGGTAGCCGCAAGTCGCTAGACACTGTACAGCCGGGGACTTGGAAGTGTTTAAATTCGATTCCTTCTCACTTTTTCGAAGACATTTTCTACGATAGTATAAATAAATAACTGCAGCTATTTCTTCGACGTCTATCTTGTGCAATATTTCTAGAAGCACTGACGTTTGCGGCGGACCGCATTAGAACCGTGACGATACGGTTAGCCGGAATACGGCGTGCCATTACGGCAGACCGTATATATTGCGGCCAGCCGCAAGCGGCACGCCGCATACGGCTGGCCGCTAGTGCGTTTTAAGCCTAAGTCCGTACAAGGCTCAACATTTTCTGCTGGCTTCGCGTGTCCTACAATTTCACTGCCATTACGTTATTTATTTACTCCAAGCACATAATTGCAGCTTATTTGCTAAACAAGCCGTAAAAGTGTACTCTACCGGCTAAGCTGTAGTTAGTGGGTAAAACGCTATGCTTACGACTCAAATTACTACTGACGTCATTACCTATAAGTACCTACTATAAGCAGGCTTCATAAAATTCAGTGGTACAGTGGGCGAAAAAAATTAGTGAACAGGCAAATAATTACGTTTGTATTTTAACATAGTTCTACGCGTGCCAAGACACGACCAAGTCTTTGCTATCGATTGTCTGAGCGTGTCTTGTGTATAAAGAGTTGACGTGCGTGCGTTGACGGTGAAGGAAAAACGGCGTAAGGAAACCACTAAAAAGTTCTCGTTTTTTTTTTTATTTATTACTAGGCCTTCGTTTGGCCGCCATCTCGCCTTATGTTAAGCGATGATACGGTCTATGATGGAGCACGCTTTCCCAGAAGAAACCGATTCACTCGTGACTTGAAGACACCCGGATTGTAGCTGTCGGGGAACACCCACTCGGGCAGCGCATTCCACTGTTTGGCGGTTTTCACAATGAAAACCGCCGATCCGTCCGACCGTCGATGGTGTGTAGTAGGTATACCTACCTGCACCAGACCAGCGTAATGAACTAAGGCTTATCTCTAACTACTAACCCATCTCATTCAGAGAAGACGCCCGTGCCTAGCAGTGGGACAATAATTGGCTGATTGAACTATACCTGCGTAATGTATTGATATGATGATATTTTTGCCTACACATCTAACACTTTTGTTGACAGTACAAGACTTCGCACGAATATTTAAAATATTCCCTCAAAAGCATTTCTTTGGCGGTTCACTTAGCTCTTAACAGGATTAGGTCTGACATTCATGAACTCGTCATTAAAGCGGATTATTAGTGTTTTTATCCTTACAACTATTAATTAGGATAAAAACACTAATAATCCGCTTTAATGAGTTTTTGGTTTTCATGAAACGATTTTCATTGGGCATCCACACAGTAACAGAAGAAAACTTTAACAGTTTCTTGATAAGTAACAAAAGAGAATGCTATCTAATAGTAATTTTTAATAATTAAACAAATGTATACATAAAACTTATAAATACATAAGTAGTAGAAGTAGTACGTTTGTATCTTAAAATATGACCAACGTAATTTCGATATTTCTGGCAATCCATTAGCTAACTATAATAGTGAGCTTCATTTAATACTCATATCTCTTTTGTTGTTTCTTAAAATACATTACAATAATGTACATACAAAACGTACGTTTTGAGAATGTATTTCCATTAAGCCATACAAGTTCTCGTATATCTGAGTTTGTTATGTATTTTATATCTTTTGAGTACATCAACTAATTTGGTGGTCGACCACCGATAATACTGCAATTCCTTGCACACGGCGTACACCTTAATACCGAGTACAGTCGCCTTTTGTGACAATCATACGGTGAAAGGTTCATCTGTCTTTGCTGGGAGCCACACGGACACTTTTCACTTCTTAGAAATGTTCCAATTGGCGGAAAAGAAAAGTAGGTGAGACTAACGCATAGAGAGCCGCTCAAAGCATTTTGTTGGCAAAGCGTACTAACGTCAACTTTGCCCATAGCTCATAGATAGTAGAGACGGTGTTGCATATTATTTTCCAGGAACCACACGGAACACTTTCTAAATCTTAGAAATGTCCCAATTGGCGGAAGAGAAACGTGGGTGGGGTAGCGCTTGCAAACCCATTCAAAGCATTTTGTTCTGAAAGTGTAGTATCGCCAACTTTTCCCACAGTACACTAATCGTAGATATACCTTAAAAGGTATACAATAGCTTTTATTGGATACACTTTACTCGATTCCATTCATGCACGTACATTGTACACTCACTGTAATTGGGTTTGAATTAGGAATGAGTTACAAGAACCTTCGGTTCAGCAAATTGCTATCAATAAAACAGCAGCTATAGAAATTATTGTAGCTTATTGTACTTTGGAAGTCTAGAACAACTACGTGCTCCGATAGAAACGTTAAAGTCGAAATTGTATACTAGGGGGCCAATTCGACTAAAGCTGGCTTCTCACAGTGCGTGGTAGCGCGCACTGGCTGTGCGTGGTATCATTCGTAAAATCACGCACCGTGGAAAGCCATATTATGAGGGTGCGTGATGTGGATACGGCGCACCGTTCCGCACGCGTCCGCGTTACCACGGCCGAGTCTCTTCGCATGGTGCGTCGGTGCGAGCTCATGCGTTGCGGTGCGCGATATCATGCACCGTGGGAAACAAGCATAACAAAATTGTTGCCAAACGCAAACGAACCACAACCGTCAGTCAGTTTTTGTTTACGAAAACTGTCACCTCATTAACGACGTATTTGTATGTCTATGTTCTATGTTAGGAGATGTGGTTTCCGCACTTAGTCCTTTAAGTGGACCATTGTACGTGGGCCATGGCGGCCATCATTCCAGCCAGCCCACCTCCCTCCAGAAGCAGATCAGGGCTCTCAGTCCGCTCAGAACATTTGCGAGTGATTTCGGTGCGCCAAGGGTTGCTTCTCGTATTTGGGTGACCCCTGTGCATTCCAGGAGCACGTGTGCGACCGTCTCTTCGGCCTCCATACATGCTCTGCACAGAGGGCTGTCCGTTATGCCTATCGTGTGGAAGTGTTTGTTTAGTGAGCAGTGTCCGGTTATCGTTCCGGTCACCATTCGCAGGCTGCTCCTGTCCAGGCGCAGCAGGCGCCTTGTCAGTTTGCTATCTATGAGTGGCATGGCCTCCTTGGATTGCCTGCAGCCTGTATGTGTTTTGTATGTCTATTAAAACGATTATTTTTATTGCTATCATTACTCTCAAGATATCTTTTATCTTATTACTCAACCTTTTTAAGTCAATAAAGAAAAACATATCTTTGCCTTGTCAATTCTTTGCCAGTGACCGATCGACCTTAGGAAAAAGTAATGTGCAAGGCAAAGATATGTTTTTCTTTGTTGACGTAAAAAGGTTGATTTAAAAGGGATGGGTAGCGTAGAAAAAGAAATCAATCTATTAAGTAAATTCAATCAAATTCGCTCTATACAAATTTTGACACATACCTAAAAAGGAGTTCATAACACATCAAAAAGTGGTTAATAGCCTTTTTGCTAGAATCGACGCTTCACAATTTTAAAAACTATATTACCTATGTAACTTGATATGATATCTTGAACCTTATTACGCACAGTGTGAGAAGGAATCGAATTTGAAATCTGATAAACATTTCAAGTCCACGGCTGTTCTTATGTTTAACCGTCGTGCTTTAAGAACCAAGTTTGAATGGCAGATTTGCGGTTTCAGATTGGATGCTCCTCCCCATTCGGATACCTTCTCGTGAAGCCTTAAGAAAACGAAGGTTGTCTATATTATTTCATCTCCTACCTTTCTTCAAGTATCCTAAGTTTGACTATTAGTCTAACCAGCATTCTAACTGCGCAAAACACTCACAAACTTTTGATTTTGACAGGTCAACAATTTCCAAAGCAACTTATGTATTACAATTCGACGTCTCCACAACTATGTACCACGCATTGAGTATTGATAAAATCAAGCCATAGCGATTATGAGTGTTTTGCGCAATTAAAATGCAGGAATTAAAGTCGCAGTGTCTATGTTCTATGTGCAATTGTAACCCTCAAAATTCATACGTGGTCTAAAGAACCCACAAAACAAATACTACGTGCTATAAAAAGAACACGAAAGGAACTACGTACTATAAATAGCCCCAACAATAAAAATCGTTCGTAATGGTTCGTTCACAATTGCGACTACTCGGGCTAGTAATTTCCTGGGGATGCCGCTAAAAAGCCCGGAGATTGAAATGTGACGAAGCATTAACAATAGCGTTACGAAGCAATCGTAGCATTAAAATTGTTCTATATTTAGTATAATATTAAAAAATGCTGTATTTTTTATGTCTGTAGGATTTTTTATATTTTATTTAGGTACAGTAAAAAGAGGTTAGATCTATACATAAAACGATGTATGCAATACTATACCTGCATTGGTTCGAGTATGGAATTTTGATTTAGTTCACAGTAGAAACCTAAATGCTAGGATGAAGTTTTGTTCAATATATTACTTGTTTATACATACAGTTTCTGGTGTACTTTGTCGACACAGCTAAGAACTCGTCCTTACCTGTAAAAGAAAGCAAACAAATATAAATACCATATAAATGTACATAAAAACGGCCTTACGGGTTTAATCCAGTAGCCAGCTAAAAGGTATCAACATAATTGGATTTTTCTCTGTGAAAATTCTTAGCTACGGGAGTGTAATTGTGCCTATTAAATAGTAATAGACTCGTTTCATATTATCACACGTAGGAGCTAGGAGCTAATAACCTTGATAATGCAACAAAAGTACGGTTGTATAGTATGTATTTATCCTCCCAATAACCACTACAATGAACCGTCGAAGGAGAGATTCTCATATTCACGACCAGTAGTGTCATTCTGTAAGAAACCCACCTCAATATCGAATGTTAGCTCAATATCCATAATGCCACAGTATGGATAATAGAAGCAAATAACACACAGATAATCGACAGTATAATCAATAACGCGTAGATTTGTTATCCACGCTGTGTCACGACAAGTGTCTAATTGACAGTCGCGATCGAGGTGAGATTCTTACAGAATTGCACTGCTGATTGCTTTTTTTATGCTTTTAGTTGATCGCATTTGACTCTTGTCACAGCTGATGGTTAAGCGTAGACAGGGTCTAAGATGGAGCACACAAATCTAAGTAACATAGATATAGAGATTCCCTTATACCCCTCTGGCTCTCACATACACACGACGGAACACAGTAAACTGCTTGGCACCGGACTTGAATGTGTAGCCAGGCGGACCGTACAGATCCTAATACCAAACAAGCTGATGATCGCAGTTTTTTTGGTTATTATCATTTATTAGTAGAATTTGTAAAGTGTGTGTAAACTTAGACTATCACTTCATTTAAATAAATGATGGAATCAGGCGTTACTTTGCGGAAATCCATAACATACAAAATGCAGATAGAATATCTAGCTTTAATTCCGCTGAACAAGATCGCTAGTTTGGAAGCAGTATGCAGCACCACCCTTGTCCACGTGTCGTGTATTGGTTTGGTTGCATTACTTTTTCACTCTTTCTGCATATGCATATACTTGTGGTGCTGCATACTGCATCCAAACTAGCGATCTTGTTCAGCGGAATTAAAGCTAGATATTCTATTTGCATATTTGTATATCACTTCATTGTTTTCTTAAAATGCTGATAGTTTTAGCTTTTTGTGCTATTAGCTTAAAACTTATATTAGAAATGGAAATATTGGTACACCAGAAATGGTGAAACATAAGAGACTTCAATATTGTTTAACACCTACAGCACTATTTTCAACAAATATTTTTTTTCAGATTCCTGAGGTTGCTGCCTTTCCTCTTTACAGAACCACTTAGTCTTTATCTTTTGTGATACCCACAAGCGGTAAAAGCTAATTTATTTGTTAATACACCTTCGCAAAAACCACAGGTGAAAATTCCGCTTACAAAAGTTAAATAATATTCATTTCGAGCTAAAAATATTCCGGACTATTATAGGTATCAGATGTTTTCCCGCGCGAAGTTGCGAGAGTCAATTAAGAGAAATGGGTCACTGGGTAACGGATAAGCCTGCAACCTGTTACAGCCCAGGCACACTGCAGTAGTCCGTTTCTTTATACTGCGGTTTTTCTACGATCCGGTTTGTGGTATGTTTTTGTGTGAACGAGCTGACAGTACCTCGCAGGCAGTCACAGTTTTTTATAGGAACTGAAACCTCATTTTTTTGGATTTGTCTGCTTGAAGTTGGTCCGCGTGGATCATTTCTATGTAGCCGGGTAGTTATTGGCGAGACTGGTCTCCAGCCAATGGAGGGATCGAAACTTCCACGAGTGATGATGCTTAAGTACGTCCGGCGTACCCTGGGCGGTCAGTTCCGCTATCAACCTTGCTGACTAGCAAATCTTTTCATTACGGCATAAACACGCACAGGAGCCTAATTCTCCTAAAATAAATCTCGATAAATCACAACCGAACCAAGGCCGAACCGTTCATTCAGACAGTTCTCAATTTCAAAAGCTATCAAATTGTTTGACACAAAAAAAACAAAATCAATCATTTTGAAAGTTTTCGAAAACAAAAACTGACTGACGGTTGTGGTTCGATTGCGTTTGGCAACAATTTATTTTAGGAGAATTGGGCCCCAGGTTTTGATGCCACCTGGAGCAAAAAGACAGCCTCACTGTCAAGCAGAGTGCGTGGAAGCACCAACAGTATTTGTTCTAAATAATTATGATACCTTGTAAGTTCAACAGTCCACTGTAGTGGAATCTCAACCAGAGGACTATGTTACTCTTAGTTATTACTAGCTGTGCCCGCGACTCCGTCCGCGTGGAACTCGGAAAACAACATTGTGTCGCAGCAACTAAATAGTGTATATGTATTCCATTTATTATAATAATAGACAAAGGTGTCCCACCAAGGCACTTGTATCTTTTAAACCATTTCTTTAGGTAGAGTTTCAGCTCTTATTGATTGACCGTAAAGATTCATATAACCATAATACTAAAAACGCGGTGCTTATTTCCATACATTTCCTTGCTAAAATGGATTATAATTGAATATTGATATTTATTGTGATAATGTAACGAAACCTTATCGCGATACAAAAATGGCTACAACGCCATCTAATTACAATCGGCGAACTAAATCAAAATATTTTACGCAGTGCAGTCTATAAAATGATTTCATTCGAGGTGTGGAATAGGAAAGTACTTTAAATATATAAAAAAATCACGTATAGAAGACTTCATTTTATAAGTTAGAAATAGGTACTGCTTTCAAAGATTTCAAAAAGTTTGATCTGGAAATCGAACCAACCCAAATGCGAAAAAATATCATCTGTATTTTTATTTCACCAATGATAGGATCAATAATACGGATCAAATCGCTCCAATAAACATTGTGTCTGAAATTGATAGAAGACCATAAAACCAAAATTAACTAACTTAGGTACATTTAAATTCAAGCACTTATTAATTGTTGTTAAGTAGTTCTTATTTTTTCCACTTCGTTCAATTTAAGACAGTGTGTTTGTTGGAGAGATTTGATCCTGATTATTGACCATAAAGATATTTTCAACAGGTGCCTTTGCAGATGGTATAGCTTTGTCAGTTTGATTCCCGGTTCAGGCAAAAAAAATCAGTAAAGGCAATATTTCTTACTTTTGAAAATAAAATGAAGTCACCTTTGAGTGAAATTTGCAATTTTTAATATTTAAAGTACTTTCCCTTCATGGTTATGTGTTTTGGGACATTACCTAAGGCTTAAATAAACTTAATAAAACGGCGACGACAGGCTTTGAATAGTTCTGAGAACAATGAACAAAATAAAATACATAAAAACATTCCAAAAAATAACAAAAAGTGTATTTTTTTAAAGTGAGGTTTTAACGCAGGACACTGAGCCAGCGACCGTTCACTGCAGCACTTACTTCAGTCTACAGCTTATACTACGCAGTATATGGAAATAATGTTCCGTTGCTCGGCATCTATGAGCAATAGCGTGATAGTTCATATACCAGCATAAGCGCAGGCCCATCAAAATCGATTCACGCGATTTTACGATCCGAATATTAAGCTTATACTTCGCAGTATGTGGAAATAATGTTCCGCTGCTCGGCTCCTACGAACAATAGCGTGATGATATATATACCAGAAAAATTGTCGCTCTTTACGCAACACATCAGCGAAAGTCCCATCAAAATCCATCGACGGGATTTTACGTGATGTCCGGACGGAAAGACAAAAAGACACAATAATTCTAAAAAAAAATGTTATGGTTTCTGTATCGATAGTATAGTACCACCGAATCGAAATTTTGGAAAAATATTTAATTACAGACAAAGTGCACTTTGAATTTTATTAATATTAAAAATAGATTTACAAATACGTATTTAAGTATTTATTTAAGTATTCATAATAAAATATATGAGTATTTCAAATTAATCTATCGTATTGCCTTGCACAATTAAAATTTTTAAATACCTACACTTGCTTATGAAATTGAATGTATTTATCTTCCACTGCCATTCAGATAGATAGGTACCTTATAAATTTTAAATAACATTATCCCCGTTTTTTTATAAAAGCTTAGTTAGTACCTTCTTCGAATAGCATTTCAATAGACCTTCCGTAGACTGAGAATAGTAATATATTCGTTGATTATATTTCCTCACAACGTGATTTGATACACGTAACGCCATCTATTGAAAAGAAATGGTAAGTATACACAAATAAATGCTAAGTTCTTCTAGAAAACTTAAAATTCGCATAACTTTTGATTGCGTGAACCGATTGCGATGAAACAAAAAACATATGTTACTTGGAGATAAGCACAATATTTATTTATAAAAGCCAACAACATTGGATCAGTTGTTTTTATGTGATGCTTGAACAAACAAACAGATAAACAGACAAACAGATAAACAGACAAACAGACAAAAAATCCAAAAATGTTAAAAATGGGTTCTATTGGTTATAGTTTAACATCCCAACCAGGTTTTTTCAAAATATTTGCTATGTACAGACACGCCATGTCTACAGATTTATTATATGTAGGTATAGAAGTACTTATGTATCTTTACTCTTTCGTCTTTACTAGTATAGTATACATACTTATGATAAAAAAGAAAAACAATACACATTTATAAATATAGAAAACAGTAGTCCACCGGCAATGGAAACAAGGTCCAAGCTGCCGGCGGTCAGGTCTCCAGAGACAGGAGCCTCCTCACTATGCGTGCCGTGTCAAAGAATACTGCTGTCGGTATCAAACCCTTGATAAAACTGCGTTACGAGAACCTCAGCAGCTGTTGGTCGAGGCTCTTGGCTATTAAGCCATTGGCTGTAATGACTATCAGCACAATGACTGCTGAGTCAACATCCCACACGTCGACATCCACATGTGCCAAATCGAGATATAAAAGTAAAAAAAAAAAAATTGTAGCAGCAATTTTGTCAGTCGAATTTGACCCCTGTTGATGCTATAAATTGAAAATAAAACAACTGCTTCATCGAAACAACTGACTATCAAATAAATTGTTGTCATAAAAATGCTTTTAAAATTAGGAACAGTTGCCGTGTAAACGGGCTATAAGAACAGTTTGCAATCCGATATTCAGTGAATAGTTTTAAGTTTTCAATTTAAATCGACAGACTGCATAAGAAAGGGAATTCGCATAACGTATCAGTTGAATTATGCATTTTCCTTCTCCGCTTCTGTAATCTTCTTTTGCAATCAACTAATGTAATCTTTCAATAGATAAAAAATTCAACAGACTATGAATAGTCAGATACCTTGAAACATACTGTGCAACTACTGTTCTTAATAAACTACCATGTTTTTCTAAATATAGATCTAACTAACGATGGGTCACCAAGATAGAAATCTCCAAAAATCGACCTATAGTAAAAGAAAACTCTCTTAAAAGGGACGGTAGTCAAACATAGTACCAACATTATTTTTTACTTTCGATCCGTTCGTTAGTTGCATTTAGGTTAAGTGTCTTTTAATCCTAGTAAATGTTTATTAAATGTCGAGCGTTAAAAGTCACAGTCATTTAACATGAAAACAAAAAAAAACATCTAAGTATTACTGTCCTAATTAATACACAAACATCATCATAATTACAAATGACGTTCATGTAATCATGAAAATGAATCATGATAGTGAACATTTTGTACGGACCGATTGGTCTGTGACATCGCCGCGAGAACAAACTCAAACTCATTTATTCAAAATAGACTAGAACTACTTAGTTCTTTTTGAACGTCAGATTAACAATAGACAGCCCACAAAAAAGCCCTCCCTTAACACAACAGCTGATGATTCGGGACTCTAGTTGAGTCCGAAATTAGTCGAGCAACCACGATAAAATGCACGTGAGTAAAACCATTTATAATCTTAAACATACATTTGACAAAAGGGGCATTTTCCAAAAAAAATATTCGTTACGTAACACTTAAAATATTGCGTAATAACAATTAGTAAATTGCCTGCATACTTAACTTGTTCGCCGTGTGTACCAAAATGTGAAGCATAAAAAACGGATTAAAAGGACGGTGGTCAAACATTTTACAAGTGGTACATTTTCCTAAATTTTGTTCGCGGGTAACACTTAAAATACATTAGGCGAAATAACAATTATATATATATGTCCCGTGTGGTGCCGGACATAAAGAATAGTACCACCTCATCTCTTCCCATTAGTGTCGTAAAAGGCGACTAGGGGAAACCGGGAGATCCCCAATGCACGCTAAGTATGTCTGGGGCCCAATTCTCCTAAAATAAATTGTTGCCAAACGCAATCGAACCACAACCGTCAGTCAGTTTTTGTTTTCGAAAACTTTCAAAATTATTGATTTTGTTTTTTGTGTCAAACAATTCGACAGCTTTTGAAATTGAGAACTGTCTGAATGAACGGTTCGGCTTTGGTTCGGTTGTGATTTATCAAGATTTAGTTTAGGAGAATTAGGCCCCTGGTCATGATAGGCGTTCACTGCCTTTCCTCTATCATGATCACATGATGCAGCAGGGTATCGCGAAGCACCTTGAGGGTGTTTACCAGGATCCATACACATAAAAACCGATTAAAAGGACGGTGGTCAAACATTATACAAGTGGTACATTTTCCTAAAAATGTTTCACAGGTAATAACAATTAGTAAGTTGCCTGAACACTTAACCTGTTTGCCGTGTGTACCAAAGTACTAAAAATAGAAAATGGAATAAAGGACGTATTAAAAGGACGGTGGTCAAACATTTTTATCTTCGAGAGGTCTCGTTCGCCACACTTGGGTTGAGTGTCGGTACTTTCGACCATTACCCGTCGAGTTGAGTGAGCGATTGTCAAACATTATTGACAGGGTTAAAGTGGATTGTTTTAATACTCGATTGTTCTTGGTCAGTTGAGTTGAACGTTTTATTGGGTTGAAAGAAAATGTTTACGGTTTTTAAATGAAGGTAGACTAAAATAAAATAAAAAAAGTGCCATCTATTATGAAATTTATTTTAGTGTTTTTTTTTGTGTTTCTGCATTGTATTACTTCCATAATAATTTAAAATAATTGTGAATAAATTAATAATATAAAAGAAAGTAAGTTCTTTGTTACATTAATGCCTAAGATAAACAAAACCTAATGAGATGATAAGATGAACAAAATAAATTAGTTTTACACTTTGGACGTTGACCTCCAATCTAGGTGTAACCTGTATCTATGGAGCCATACTTGCGACATTTAATAAGTACAGATTAGTAGATTCAAATAAACTTTCTTTTAAGACTCATTTACACGGAGATAGTTTCTCGAAGCGAGTCTCATGCTATCTCTGTTTTCATCGTAGAGAAAGACGAAGACAGAATGAGGTCCAGACTCCACCAAAGCGGAGATGTGCGGAGATGTCTCATAAACAACCAATAGGAATTCGTTTTGAGTTGAAGCTAAGCGGAGAGATTTGAATAACGCAATCCTATTGGTTGATCGATACATCTCCGCACATCTCCGCTTTGGTGGAGTCTGGGCCTCAGTCTCGCTTCGAGAAACTATCTTCGTGTAAATGAGTCTTTATTTTCAAGATAAAAAAAAGGTTCTATATTGTTTTCACGGTAACTTGATTAAATTGATACATGTCAATTATGAGTTGCTAGGCATGTGACTCGATCGGCCGATTTAACTATCGATAAAATTAATAGACTTGAGCGAGAATTTTTACAAATATTGCAGTGTGGTTATAGATTCCATTACTTATGATTTAAATATTTACACACGTTTCTAGAAACTGCTACCATCTGACGCAAGTTTGAAAATGGAAAGGGGTTTTTTAAAATATTTTATAAAATATTGTTGGCAACATTGGAAAAACGTGTACCACAGGTTAAAAAGAGCGGCACGCGCATGCGCTCTAGGGTAGTAAGTAAAATAACCGCCATTGATGAACGTCCGATATTTTTGCTATTTTCCCTTTTTATGATTAACTTTGTTGTGATAACTTAATAACTGATTGTGATTCAGTGTCTATGTTTTTAAACAGTACCTTTAGTTCAAGGTTTACAAGATCAGAAGTGGGATAGGATCTTCGTGATTCTATCTCACGTGCCCACTGATTTGTTTGTAACACAACATGTAAAGAATATCGGACGGTGCTCAATATGATTTGCATCGACTCTAATTATTATTAGTGGTCGGAATAGGAATGGCCGAGTGTTGTGTTGTGTGGAAACTTTACTTTGTACTTGATGTTACAGAACATGACCAAACACAGGACGACCGAGTATTCCGCTCTCAATGTTTTGGCGGGAATCGATGTAGCAGTCAACTGATAAGCTGAACTCGAGCGCGGCCCATACCTTGTGGTGAAGATACTACCTCAAAGATGTTACGAGCTGCAGCTCCAGGCTGGATCCTACGGGAAGTCGACGCATGTAGCGTCGGAGTACATGATCCCGTGGCGGGGAGAATGGACTCCTGAAGTGTGTGCTGCTTACTGTAATGGTGAGTTGGTTGGCTACTTAGAGACAGGTTTGCTTTGTCTCTCAGGTGTGTATAATAGTTGGGATACGCTTCACGTAGTGCCTCTTTCCCTTTATAATTTATTTGTGTGCGGACATGCTTCACGTCGTGCCTCTGTCTCGCTGTTATTAAGACATGCTTCACGTCGTGCCTCTGTCTTGTTCTTTTGCTAAGCTATGCTTCACGTCGTGCCTCTAGCTTGGTTGTGTGTTGAGATACGCTTCACGTCGTGCCTCTGTCTCATGGTTATTAAGACATGCTTCACGTCGTGCCTCTGTCTTGATCTTTTGCTAAGCTATGCTTCACGTCGTGCCTCTAGCTTGGTTGTGTGACGGGATACGCTTCACGTAGTGCCTCTTTCCCGATAGATAACTTTGTGTGTATTTTTTGTATAACGATTTATGTTTGCTATAAATGCTCGTGCATTTACATAACCGCGTGGTCGGTCTTGTAAGTGTTTTGTGCAGATGCAGTGCTGACATTGAAAATGAGGAGTCTCATCCTGCTGAAGTGTCACCAGGGGAGCTGCTCTCAAGTGCTGAGCTCCATGCTGCTGGTACCGCTGGAGGCCGAGCTGCAGATGCTAAGTTAACGATGCTGAACGAGGGAGTCCGAGGACGGCCTCCTGTCAGGAGAGGCCGTGTTGGCAACATTGGAAAAACGTGTACCACAGGTTAAAAAGAGCGGCACGCGCATGCGCTCTAGGGTAGTAAGTAAAATAACCGCCATTGAGGAACGTCCGATATTTTTGCTATTTTCCCTTTTTATGATTAACTTTGTTGTGATAACTTAATAACTGATTGTGATTCAGTGTCTATGTTTTTAAACAGTACCTTTAGTTCAAGGTTTACAAGAATATATAATTACCTATGGTGTCAAAAACATATTACTATAAGGTTTCTATGTTTCTGCTTTTGAAACAACCTTTGGCTAACGCGTAACTAATATTTTAAATTGATTTTATACTTATTGAATTAAATTGTCATACACAAGCGCCATTACAATTTATTTTCATGTCATCAACTGGCATCTGCCAAATTAATCAAGTTACCGTGAAAGCAATATAGTACACTTATTTCATATGGTACGTGCTATAACGTAATGTTTCATGAATTATATAAGGTTATATACCTTCATTATGTTATTGAAACTCGTAACTTAAGCCGAAGCTGGTGCACTATTACAGTTTCCAACTAAGTTGCTGAAGTGGTATAACTACTTACAATAGTTCAATAGCTATTTCGAGCTTACCACGACTTGATTCAACTAGTTTAACGTTAACTTCGTCGAGTCTTGAATGTTTAGCTTCCAAATAAGCTAAGCAAAATAAGCTACCTAACCTATTTCATGTAGAAATGACTTTTAGATCGTCGTTAGATCTTGATCCATTTAGTTATAGTCCGATAAGTTCGTGCGCGACTGTCCTACGGAGTGACAGACGTTGGGGGGATGAGGTACGCTAGATGTCAATGGGGGCGGGTGGTGCAGCGGGGAAGAGAAACGCGCGCGCTGTCTGAGCTCTGTCACAAGTAAAGGTGCGAGTTCGTAGCCGACCGTATATAGCAGCAGCAGACGAACGTGTCGTTACGACACGTCGCAGCGTCATGTCGCTGCAGTCATGATTCCAAACCCAACTGCAGATGGCTGCAGCAGACGACACGTCGTATTCCAGTTAGTTCAGAATATCCCGTGAGACAAGATGTGTGACCTGTTTAGAATTAGCGGTCGCGATTTACTTTTGTTTTTGTTAGATGCATCGTACAGTGCAGGATATTTGGCCACCTAGTTTATTAGTTTATCTTCCTGGGAATTGGAAAAACTCATTTTTTAAGAAAGATTCAAAGTGTCGTCGATACAGCGTCGGTGGCACTACTGATCTGCGGTCGGGTGACACGTCGTCTGCGGTCGTACGACGTATCGCTAGCTGCGGAAGATATTTCATAGAAATACATAGAAACCAGTAGTGTCGTAGCGACACGTCGTCTGCTGCTGCTGTATGCAGTCGCCTACGAACTCGTACCTTTACGTCCGACAAATTAGGGGTGCCCATGGAGTAACTACAAAGAATAGATGTTGTAATGCGATTTTCCGAAAACACGTCGTGTGACATTTCACGGGTCGAAGGGAACGTAACACTCCGCCTATTTCTATATTTTCCATCTAGCGGTGAATAGGAGAAACTAAAAGCTTCGGATTTATAGATAACTTACACGTGGTTTAGTCATATTACGTTAAGCGTCTCTAGTGTCACAAATGAAATAAATAAATCTATGTATATGAAAATGAATCCCTATTTCCCTTAGTCACGGCATCATGCGTGAGCGGCTGGACCGATTTAGCAAATTTTTTTTGTTGTTTTCGTAATTCTCAGGAGAAGGTTATTATGAAAGAAAATTTTGATATTTAAAAAAAAACTAAATTATCTCAGTATATTCTTCATTTGTTTACCGCATGTGTCAGGGTATGTAGAATTGTAATAATTAAAGCTTTTTATATTATATTACGTATATTGTATTTCTTGTTTATTTTCACTTTTAAAGCATTTCTAAACGAAGAGATAACCATGGGTTATGATTTCCGAACGAAAGTTATGATCTGTGGCAATGTTTATTCAATACAATATAGGTACTATTAATTTCAAATATTAAAAAGTAACAATGCCATTATCATTTATGATGTTTAGAATGATCCTTATATTTTATTTAATTATTTCAATTCTACATACCCTGACACGTGCATGAAAATGGTTTTAAATTTTTGTTACTATTTTGTTTTTTTTTCCTGAAGGTAGGTAGCAGGTAAGTAGTATGTAGGAAAAAGTGTATTGCAACGCATGCCGTGTACAGCTAGTTACGTATAAAATTACTTGTAAGTGAAATGTGATGCCATTAACGGTATCAAAACGTTTATCCTGACTTTCGCAAAATAGCACACATTTTATCAAACAACAAAATAATAAAATGGGATGGGAATGCGAACGCAGTGCGCACATCACTAGACCAACCCAATAACTTAAAATGGAATAACATCATTCTTTAAAAACCAATTTCAAGAGCTAAGATCGTATACAGCATAGTTTCCTTTGAACTCAATATCAAGTTAACCGTTACTAACCTCGTTAAGTTAAAACTTGAGTTGAAACGTAACTTTTAAACGCAAGTTATCCAGTTAATACGACCACTAAATTGTGTTAGTCTGAAACTAAAACTTATTTAGCAAGAATACATGTAGCGGAGATGAGAATGTTGAGATGGATGTGTGGAGTGACCAGAATGCATAAAGTCAGGAATGAGTATATTAGAGGAAGTTTGAAAGTAGCGCCAGTGACAGAAAAGTTGAAAGGGAACCGTTTGTCTTGGTATGGGCATGTGAAGAGGAGAGATGAAACGCATGTGACAAAAAGAGTTATGAGTATAAATGTGGATGGATGGAGAGGAAGAGGGAGGCCAAAGAAAAGATGGATGGATGGTGTGAAGAATGATATGAAAGAGAAGGGTGTCAGTGATATCATGACGGGTGATAGGACGGAATGGAAGAAGAAAACGTGTTGCGTCGACCCCAAGTAACATGGGATAAGGGCAGGAAGAAGAAGAAGACATAACACGGCTTTCTCGAGGGGTGTCGTCAAATACCCTTCGCCCGACCAGTAACAGGCCCGAGAAGGCGGCAAGCAGTGTTCCGTGTGCGCCTCTCAGAAGGACGTGGGGCAAGGCCCCACAGAAGGAGAGGTCCGCCAGGGGCTGGCGGATCGAGGTCTGCCGGGGTCGCGGTGCATGCAGCTGCGAATCCCGCGACCCCAGCAAAGGGTCAGGAGAAGGAACACCGTGTGTTTTTAGCCGGTAAGAGTCCGGAATAACCCTTCGCCTTCCCCGGGCGAAGGGTATCCATGAGGATTTTCCCACGATAGAAAAAGGGGTGTCTTCTTCTTCTTCTTAGCGTGTCGATAACAATCTACACCGTGTCGGCCCAGAACTCAGCAATGAGTTTAGCACTATCCGTAGCGTCCAGGTGGAAATTTGTGGGTAACTCAAACCTTGAGTGTAAATGTGGTGCCGTTCTGCAAACTATGGCGCACTTAACATCATGCCCCCCTGCCCTGTTACCTGTACGCTACAAGAACTAATGGACGCTACGGATAATGCTAAAGGGGTATCGTCAAATAGCGAGTGCGCGGTTAAATTGCGCTCGTTGTGGTTACTTTGTAGACGGATGATCGTTCTTCGATCGAGACCCCTTTGGACCTCGGAGAACATTCAAATACTAGTAGAAAAAGGCGACACAGAATTTCTACATAAGTATTCCATAACATCACGCTTGTATTCCCCGCAGGGTTAAGCAGAAGTGTACAGTACCCTCATTTCGCCGCTATGTTTAAGTCTCATGTAATCAGTGGCGAGCCTATTGCCATCAACCAGGGGGTCTACTCCCTAAGCACGAAGTCCGTGGTTTCGGCCTTAGTTACGAGCGTTTCCTACTCCCTATCACCTACGGACATATGATTATTTCGGGGCCCGAACTAAGAATGAATTGACAACACGATTTGACAGTTGTCCCTACTACCGATGTGTTTTTGCCCATCCGAAAAGTTGAACTTGACACTTGTTTTGTTCACTGACGTTTCGGGCTACGTTCGGACGGTTGACTAACTTCGTTGACGGACTTAAGGAGTAGGCCCCCAGGCCTAAATTTAAACTCCGGGCTGCTACTAAGAAATCCCACACGGATAAACCCAATAACACTTTGCCCGACCTGCGGATCCAATCCAGAATCCAACCAACCCAAAATAGTGGTTAGTCTAAATCTAAAACTTATTCTAGAACACCTCCGTGCCTCGGAAAGCACGTTAAACCGTCGGTCCCGGGTGTTATACGAATACCTATGACAGTTGTTACGGGTAGTCAGAAGCCCGAAAGTCGTCAGACTGGTCTAACCTTAGGATATCGGTATTGCCAAGTAACTGGGTTGTAGAGGTCTGATGGCAGTCGCTCCGTGTAATATACTTATATTGACCTTGGTATTGGACTCCGTTTGGATCCGAAACTAGTCGGGCAATCCCGAAAAAATGCACGTGAGTAAACCGTAATTAATCATAAATAGGTATTGACCTTGATCCCAGAATCTGTTTTTGGCGTAGATATTAGGTTGGTAGTGTCACTCGATATTTTTTTTTCTTGGTAGTAAGTTTCATATTAAATAAACAATATGAGGATAAAGAATATTTGATTTGTTATTCTATAATATGATTATTCTAACATTAAACATTATGTGAAAAAAAAATCAATGATTTAAAAAATCTTCAAAGGAAGTATTCTGCGTATTGATTATTCTATGAAACGAAAACATGAAAAAATTTTTATGTGAAACGAAATTCTATAAAAATGTTAGCTATAAAACAACATACAACCCTCTATTAGCCGTCATCTCAGTAGTCACTCTCTTTCCAGTCGTATCTTTTTTTACATTATCTATCCATCGTTTCTTTGGTCTTCCTCTATTCTTATAACCATCCACATTCATACTCAAAACTTTCCTCACGAAATGTTCCTCATTCTTCCGCATCACATGCCCATACCATGACAACCGGTTTCCACACAATTTCTCAGTCACCGGCGCTTCTTCCAGAATTCTTCTTACATACTCATTTCTAATTCCTTCTTTCGCTTTTCCAACTAAAAATATAAAAGCTTCGGTTTCACAGCGCCAATAGCAATTTATCAAAGGCGTTTTATGTACAAACGTTCCTATATACTACATAGACATTAAATCCTAACTAGACGCGAAAGATATCAGCGGTTCGACATGTTACATTGGATTTGAATAATTCATTTTGAAAGGGAACAAATGTATGGATGCGATAAAGACTTACCGTTGTAAGCGGAATTCCGAATACTTAGTAGAATTATTCATATTTATTTGAGTAAAGAAACTTTATGTCACCGGTATACAACGTTATTTTTAGTATAAACAAAAACCGAGGCACCCCTACAAGATTTTTATCAGAACTGCCTAAAAATGTGTTTTTTTTAAATATATCTCCAAGTTACACCTTAGTTTATGTCGCGTTAAGTTTCCTAGTAAAGTGTGAAATGCATAAGATGTGCTATGCAGGGGTTGTCTAATGCACAGAAACTGACCAAGCGGACCGTATCAAGCCTCAAGGTGTCTATTCCCGTCAACTGTTATGGGTAGAAACCTAATGAAACGAAATTGTTTTTTTTTTTTTAAATGTTCTAAAATAAATGTGTCAATCGATTCTCCTAGTGATTCTGAACAAGCTTGTATGAACAAGAATAATATAAAATTATTTTCATATAAAACGTACGACAGCTTTTTAGCTTTTTAGTTTTTAAAATGCTCTTTTAAAATATTACCGTTATGTCGGGGCCGCACTAACGCCTAACACCATTAAGTGACACGAATACAAGGGATTTGTGTAAATGAATGCGTTAAATAATGGCGTTAAGCGTTAGTGTGGCCCCATCATTAATATTTAAATTAATAAGTCTGGAACAAGTACACGTCGGATTTACAACAAAGTTGGAGAATTAATGATTCGACGCGTAGCAGATCTGCTACAACACCGTAGCAAGCGTAGCGGAACTGCTACGAAAGCGTAGCCGGCGTAGCGGTGTCATTTTCGAAGATCGATCGTAGAATCTGCATCTTGTTATGCGCCCAGGCATAGACAGCCGAGCGGAAAAGGTTCTTCTCATCCCTAAAAAATAATAACTTAAGAAAAAAATCTTTTTGAAATCTAACTGATGGAAAACGGACTGCCTCGTTAGTCTAGTGGTCCCAAACGTGACTGCTGAGTGTGAGGTCTTAGGCTCGATCCCTAGGTCGGGCAAAGTGTTTTTGCGATTTTCCGTGTGGAATTTCTCAGTAGCAGTCTGGAGAATGGATTTATGCCCGGTTGATGGTAACAGACTCGCCCCCTATTACATGGGACTTAACGACGCGTAATACGAGTGTCCTATACACCTGTTCCTGACGTCACATCGGGCCGTGCCAGTGGATCGCTACGGAACATTCTACGAGCTTCCAGGGCCTTCTACGCCGGCCTACCTTGGGCTCAGCTGCCGACCGGCTGCAGCTCGCCACTCACTCCGCCATTACCTTAGCGTGCGCACACGCATCGGCTATCTTTTATTGTAATCAGCTACCTATTGAAATATAGTAATCATTGAAGTCTAGTGGTTTTAATAGTCAGTCAAGACCCCCAGCAGTACACCTGGAACTTGGCATTCAAACACACCTCTGCCCAACCCTTTGAAAAATACAGGGTCTCAATTCTGCTATTTCATAAGAATAACGATTCTTAAGCAATGACATTATCTTACCATTGAGATTGTTATTTCTTTCGTATGCTGTTCATATTTCAATGGCGTGACAATAGAATGATAAAGGCATCGCTTCACAATAGGCATGTTGACAGCATCAATAAATTGCAAATTTAGTCCGCCAGTTATAATTTTGAAAAATAATGGACACATGTTTTTTATTTTGTTAAATCTATGAATATTTCGAAAGATAAAACGCATCGAAACTCGAGAGCAGGGGCTTGTGACGTCACAAGCAAGTAAAAATTGTACTTGCTTGTGACGTTTTGCCAATTTTAAAAGTGTCGTATCTTCGTCAATTTTAGTTTACGTAACAAAAGAAAAAATACAGGTCAAATATGTTTTGATAATCTAACTGACGGACTAATTAGATTTTTTCAGTCAAATACCCTGCCATTAAAATAAATTGAAACTGCCATACTGCTCAAAATATTTTTAAGAACTTCAAACACATTTAATGCAACATTTCAAGCAACAAATATTTACAGGCGTGATGAGATGTTATTCTTAAAAAATAATATCGTGACACGCGATCGTCGCCGCAGGCATAGAAAGTGTTCGGTCCAACGAAACCGAACACTTTGCCAACGCACCACTTTGCAATTATTCTAATAACGTTTAATAAACTTCCGTAACTTCAGTGCATTTTTAGACACCGAACAGTCCGGGTGCATTCATAAACAGTAACATTCAACTTTAACATAGCTCTAACATTAGGTTATAGCTTTATAATAAGAACAATTTGTGAGAACTTTAATAAACATTCATTTATACAACAACTACTCCTTTGCTTTCGATACCGCTCGACCTAGCACCCCGCACAGAAATTATAAATATATTTTTAACGACGTACTCCAAGACCAATTGTATATCCAATGCTCGAATTCACTCTTAAATACATAATACCGTGGCACTTCCCCAGTAATAGAAATCGAGGCAACACATTAACTTGTTAGGAAACGTTAGCAGATCGTTTAGAAACGACTGACTTGAATTATTCATTGTAAATGAACGTATACGGTCGCTTAAGATGGTAGGGAGAATTCTAAGTGGTATGTATTGGCATGTAGGTAGGTAATATACAGGGTGGTAATTTGAGATGTGGCATGAAGGACTTGTCACACAGGATGCGTTCTGCGTCCTCCGGTCCGGTCAAATCAAACGCAGCCCGCATCCTATGTGAACATCATTTGCGTTTTATATGTATTTTATGTAATTACGATCTGACTATGCGGGCACAAGCAAAGAACGTAGGGAACGCCCCGGTCAGGCGGTCGGGGTGGGAAAGTAGCGGACGGGCTGCCCGGTTGCGGGCAGGCGGGCAGCGGGTGGCGGGCGACGGGCGGCGGTCCGGGCAGTTCATAGGGGTGATCGATGTTGCAAAAACATCAATGATGACATCGATAATGACATCAATAGCTGAACAACGATACTTGATGTTTACCGAACACAAAACATCGATACAAACACAACTGTACGCAATCAAATATAAAATGGCTTCTGTTTGCCCTGACCGTCAGATCGCTGACCGTGCCCGGATCGCTGACTGGATGCCCTGACCGGATGCCGTGCCCGGATCGCTGACCGGTTGCCCTGACCATGATGTTCACATAGGATGCGGGCTGCGTTCGATTTGACCGGACCGGAGGAAGAAGAACGCATCCAGTGTGACAAGTCCTTGAAGGGCAGTCACCTTAACCATTGTAGCTACAGGAAAACGTTCTTAAAAGACCAACCTTAATTTTTGGTATATTTTCTATCTGCATTCACAGATTTTGAAAAAAATGTACAGTCAGCGAGAATAAGGGCAGTTTTCACAAAACATTTTTATGATGCCATTTGATCCTTTTGATCCATAAGGATCAAAAGACTCTTACAAAATCTGTAAATGCAGATAGAAATTATTCCAAAAGTTAGGGGTGGTCTCCTAAGAACGTTATTCTGTAGCTACAATGGTTTAGGTAGCTGCCCTTCATGCCCCGTCTCAAATTATCACCCTGTACAAGTAACACGGTTTAAGATTCCTTTATAGATATAAAACTCAACTCAACCAAAAGACAATTTAAATAAAAAAATGCACGATGGGCAGTCTTATCGCGCAAGGCGATCGCTGCCAGACAACCTACTATTATTTCGTAGCTAGATGGTTTTATACCATGTCGATAAATGTGTACATCCTACATAACGACATGTCATCAGCATACATAGTACAGCTTAATATATCTTTCCTTCAGTCGATATTTACGACCTATACGGGATAATAAGGATATAAATAAATAACTTCGGAAGTCTGTCGTAACTTCTCCGGTCGATGTCAGAGCCGTCGTGTCTTGTTTAGTAGTGATATTCGACTTACAGTATAATCGTATGGCTGAAGTGGAATACGACTGTAATATGTTTAGGGAAAAGTTTAGATTACAGTGCATTCAATCTACGAAGACGCGCCCCACTTTTTTTGTGGTCAGTACCCGCCTGTGGTTGCTTCCCATTTTTTCCATGGAAAATGATATCAAAAGACAAAATTAGTTTATTTTTTACTTATTTGTTCCATAGAACTGCATACTAGCATTTCATCCGACTTCACTTTTCAGTGACGTCATGGAAAACAATGGAAATCGTATTCTTTTTTTTTTCAAATTGTTCTTCAAGTTTGACACAAAGATCTGACAAATTGTGATCGACATCTACGCTGCTAAAATAAATATTTAGATATAATAAACGATGAATAGTCATGTTCCGTAGAAGAAATAGGAATTAAAATATTATGTAGGTATTGTATGGAACAATCCGAAAAAAAATTGTCTCGTTTTGGCCGATGACGTCATCCATCACGTCATGTTCCATAGAACAAATGGGAACTACTGGCCGCATGGTGCGTATACACACATTTTGTTTTCCTATTGGACTGCTGTAGGTGGTCCTAGGGGATCGTTTCTGCGTAACCGGGCAGTTATTGGCGAGACCTGAAGGGTCTCCAGCCATTGAGAGGGAGTAAAATACTTTAGGATAAGATACCTTAAGATAAAAAAAAAAAAAAGTTTTTACCTATTTTTGTTACTTACTAACATAGTTTATAAGTGTGTATTACTAACATTATATGGATCAAGGTCTGAAATAAAATATTTTTATTTTATTTTATTTTTTATAAGTATTTTACTTCCCCCGAGGCTTCTCAGGTGTGTAGATTTCCTCGCGATGTTTTCCTTCACCGTTAACGCAAGAGATAATCAAATTGTGATCCAAAAATAACCCAGTGCGAGCCGGAACTATACTCAAACCCTCCTTCCATTTACTATATATTTAATGTACTAAAATAAAATTGACTACTTCGTTGGTCTAGCGGTCGCAAGCGTGACTGCTGAGCGTGAGGTCCTGGGTTCGATCCCCAGGTTGCGCAAAGTGTTATTGGGTTTTCCGTGTGGAATTTCTCAGTAGAAGCCCGGAATCTGGATTTGTGCCCAGTCGATGGCAATAGGCTCGCCCCCTATTACATGGGACGTAAAACATAACGGCGAAATGTGGGTGTACTATACACCTCTGCCAACCCTTCGGGGAATACAAGCGTGAGAGTTTATGTAAAATAAAATTATATTGTTACCTAGAATATCCCATTCACCACAAACCCGCAGAGTATTACATGAGGCTGTTCCTGGCAAGCTAGCAATTCTGGCAATGGCAGGCCGTCACCCAAGCTTGAATTATTCATTATGAATAGACGTACAAAAGCATTCTTAAGATCTTTCCCTTTATTATTATAATATTTTGGGAACAAAAAATATCTCTGTTTAAGCACAAGAGCTGTCGAGTTTAAGGGATATTTTTATGGACAGCGTGTTGATAATATACAACATTTTATGTTATAATCTGAGTTTTATTTACACAATTACAAATAAAAGAATATACAAATAAAGAAAAATATATCGTAAGAAAACTTGCTAAAATAGGGCATCAAAATATTCCTCCGCATCGCTATCGACTGGTAACGTGCCCAGAAGGCTGGCTGCATTGCCACGTTGTATGGAAATGCTACTAATCGACCAGCCGCCTTGCAACATCTCTGTATAGAAGTTGGGCACTTGGACCCCATGACCCGAGTGTTTCGACCCCAAATGGCTCGAAACTATAATTACTAATAAAGTTATTATATTTTCGCCGCTTGAGGGCCGCCGCAGCTGCAGCAGCAGCGCCAGCACAGCCTGCCGAGCTAGGAAGATGGGATGACGCAAGCGTATCGACGCACGTTGCATCCTATACCAGAGACCTACCTATCTTCCATGGCATCAATGACAGGCCATCTGTCATCATAATGTGAGTAAATGTAGAACAAAATATATTAATATTACTTTAACGCGTCAACTTTGTCTAACGATCGTTGTTGGTTAAGCCTACTACTCATTCATCTGTTTCCGATAATGAAGCGTAGTACATACCGGTCGTAATAGATTGGTTTTGCAGTAACGAGATTCTGGAGACTAGCGGCTATTTTCAATAACCTATGTATCGGCGGTTGGCCTACTAGAGATAGGAGGGAGATCATTCAAGCTCTATACATTTTTGGGCTGAATCTGAAAGTGCCGACCAAACAAAAATAATGTTATATTCCGTTACAATATGTTATTTTATAATTTGTTACAGAACAAAAAAACCAATAGCATTATCCCTAAAGGAAATCAATTAGAACTGATGATCTGAGAAGCCTTTGAAAGCCGGTGCACTGCGTCCGAACTGAATCCGAGAAAATACCGTCCGAGGAAACTCTGTTGAAAATCTACGAAATTCGGATCGAATGTACTGGGACCCAATTCTCCTAAAATAAATTGTTGCCAAATGCAATCGAACCACAACCGTCAGTCAGTTTTTGTTTTCGAAAACTTTCAAAATGATTGATTTTGTTTTTTGTGTCAAACAATTTGATAGCTTTTGAAATTGAGAACTGTCTGAATGAACGGTTCGGCCTTGGTTCGGTTGTGATTTATTAAGATTTATTTTAGGAGAATTAGGCCCCTATACAACCGTTCATACATATTCAAGGTCAGTCAGAAAGGGGGTACTAATCTGCGGGACATTTAAAATATCACTGATGACTGTTGCAAAGCGAAGGGTTAAAATTTCAAAATTCGATCATTTTTATTTCATGCAATCTTGAATTGAAATGAATCTTGATTAAAGCATGAAATAAAAATGATCGAATTTTGATTTCAACAGAGTTTTCTCGGACGGTATTTTCTCGGATTCAGTTCAGACGCAGTGCACCGGCGTTCTAAGGCTTCTCAGATCCTTGGTTAAAATTGATTACCTTTGGGGATAATGCAAATGGTTTTTTGTTCTTTCTTTTAGGAAAAAGCTTTTTAAGTCAAACGGTCTAATTGTAATTCTGATAGAGTCAGATATTAAAAAAATCTTTACTAGCTGACCCGACAAACGTTGTCCGGTCATACGAACATCAATTCAGATAAAAAAAAAGATTTTCCCGAATTTTACAATTTTCCCGGCAACTTTTCCAATTTTTCTTTCCATAAAAACCTAATTCGGAATAATAAGAATAATAAAAAAACGTTACAACCGTTCTCAAGTGATGTGCTTACCAACGAATATCATTTATTTTTATATATGTTACTGCAAAAGCCTGAATATTGGTAAATCCTAGGCTGTACTGGTAAATGTAAGGTTTAATATAAGATGGGACAATTTTCGGGCTTTTTCCATTAAAGCTTGGCAAATGCTAGGTTTTACCAATAACGATTAGTAAATGTTGGTTTTGGGAATAAAACAATAATACGTAATTAGAAAGTATTTATTAAACATTATAATTACGAGTCAATAACTGCAGGCAAGTTACCTACATAATTTTGAAATATTTCAAAATGCTTTTTAGCAAAGTAAAATAGACAAAAAAAAATGTTTTCTCAAAAACATAGGTAACACCTACGTTGGCTACGCTAATTATTCATTAATTATTCTTATCATTTCGTATCATTAACTATCATTTATTAACAGTAAAAATACCAATATATCTTAACAAATTTTTAAAACAGTAAAATGAGCATTAAATGAAAATTTCTTCTGGCAAACGTAACACCTATGCTGGCTTAGCTAATTATTCGTAAATTGTTCTCATCACTTAGTTTCATTAATTGTCTCGGCATGACAATTATTTAACATTTACCGTGTCTCTGAGGTAAAACCTAGGATTTACCGAGTGAATGCTAGTAAAAGTCCGAAATTAACGATTATTACAGAACAATTCGGACTTTTACCAATCAGACTTGGTAAATCTTAGGTTTTACTGGAAAATCTTAGGATTTACTGTAACATATATACCATTGTGTTAGAGATTGAATGATTTCATGGCGGTAGACACATGTTTACGTCACGACCTGTCAAAACTGTCTATAAAACAGTACGCGCTGCGCTACTCGGCCCCCTCACTTTTGCTGCAACTTTTGGGTCGGATGAACGTTCGTTGTTATACTTGTTGTTTTGTTTAAAGATTTTAATTACGACTGCGGTTAATTTTCCTTCATTGGAATGATAATTAATCGTATTATAGGATTCAGTTCATACGTATTATCCTATATGGTATTATTAAATAACGCCCCAGAAAGCTATCAATCCTATTTTTGTTTTGTAAATTCTGTTATTTTATTTGCTTCCTAAGGGAAGTCCTAACGGACTAGCTAAAAATAGATATTGCTGTAACTATACTAGAAACAGCTTTCAATACACAGAAAAAAGTATAACATACATAAAAAGTTACCCACATTCACCCTCATTCCCTAAAACATGAAATAGCCGACGCGGACAGCCACAAAAAAAAAAAACATTCCACAATTCATAAATATGAAACAGTAACATGGTTCCCATTCACGTTGCATGTCCAGTGTGTACATTTATAACTTGGTCACGTACTGACACAAATGAAGAATTTAGTTACACAAGTTTTATCTTTAATCCGTTGTCCTACATAGAAGCGAGGCGATGCGTTGAGATAATATTAAAATGAAACTTTGTTTTCGCAGTGATAACTTGAAAGTTGATCCGGACTGGCACTCGAATGATGGGCGTAGTGATAACTTGAATTTGTGTGAAAATAACATTATATTTTCACACAAATTACGCCCATCATTCGAGTGCCAGTCCGGATCAACTTTCAAGTTATCACTGCGAAAACAAAGTTACAAATTATAAAGTAATAAAATTATAAAGTTACAAATTATAAAATGTATGTATTTATTTTATTTGACTTGAGCCATTGCTCAAGTCAAATAAAATAAATACATACATTTTATAATTTGTAACTTTTTTTGCGGCTGATTTTGGTAACTCCTTTGAGCGGCTGATGGAAACGGATAATAAAAAAAAAAAAAAATTGCTTTTTGCCAATAGTCCAGGGACGGAGGCCCCTTTAGTAAGAGCAAATTCCCCGAAATATTATATCGAGGGGAAAAGTAAAAAACAAAATAAAATGCTAGCCTTCCATGCAAGGATTTGAGTTCAATCTTGGCGTGCACCTCTGACTTTCGTCGAATTTGAATTTCGCTGTATCGAATATCGGCAAGCATTCGCAAGTTAGAACGTTAACGCACGTGATTGGTTATTTCAAACATTTTCATTTCTTTTATTTTGCGATCGGCTCGCGTTAACCACTATCTCGCCTGATGGTAAGCGATGATGTGGTCGAAGGTGAAGTACGCTTGGCTAGAAGTAACCTATTCACTCTTGACTTAAAGACCCCAAGGTTGTAACTATCAGGAAACACAGACTCCGACAGGGAGTCCCACTCCTTAGCTGTGCGAACAATGAATGTGTTCGCAAATAGCTTTGTACGTATGGGTGGGATGTCCACCATGTACCGATGGCGCATTGCCGTACGTCTGGTAGTGCGATGATGGAAAGGGCCAGGCGGAATCAAATTGTGCAGTTAGTACATTTCGCGAGTGCGAGCTGTAGTTTAGACAGTAACACACTCACTTGTTTATGATTCTCGATGCGTTTGATGGAAACTCGATTAACGCGATGGTGAATTCATTCTAAAGGTACACTATACCGGCACCGCAACGGCACCGCTCTAACCCACCAATTAACTTGTCATTCAAATTAGAGCATGAATTCGTGTGTCATATAATATATTTCATAATGTCAATATGAAAAAGCCAACGGCGGGCAGCCAGCGCGCTTGCCGCTACCATGCAACTCGACTCGCAGCCTGCGCTCTGCAAGCGAGCGGACCGCGTACTTACTGCGCGCCGACTCCGAGTCGCCAGCGAAACAATGTCGTTATAAAAACGTGCAAGTTCTAGGCGTGTGTAAGTGTAGGCGTTCAATCACAAATGCCATATAAATACTGTGTTCGCGGTGACAGCAAACTTGCACCTCGCGGCCAGCGCGCGTACTGCTGCGAGATTGCACCTCGCGGCCAGCGCGCGTACTACGAGCTTATACCTCGCGGACAACGCGTAGTTAGCGCGCTGGCAACTAGCCGTAGCCTAAATTCGAGGCGACTCCGTGCTGCAGCTGTGCAGTTGCGGTGCCGGTATAATTTGCCATGACCTTAATAATTTTCAAAAAGTTCTCGATGGTTTGTGTAATCCGCCAACCAGCAGCGTGGTGGGCTAACGCTTAAACCCTTCTTAATCCGATAATCATGGGATTGACATGGAAAAGCAATATCGTCACAAACGTCAAGTGTCGTAACTTTGACCCCGGGGCTAAGAAAAACTTTGTAAGCCCTCCTCCCCCTCACGTTCGTAATAAAAACAATCTAATGCATGTTCGTGTCCGAGTGGTGCTGGACGTAAAGAATAGCACTGCCCCATCTCTTCCCATGGGTGTCGTAAAAAGCGACTAAGGGATTCAATAGAAGATGGGCAGCAGCGTTCTCTGAGTACTTTAACAACCATACTGCTATCGCCAACCCTCCTACCAAGCGTGCCAATTATGGCAAACCCCCCTATTTGGGGGAGGCCTATGTCCAGCAGTGGACGTCTTTCGGCTGCATGACGATAATGATGAATGCATGTTATTGCCTTTGCAACTGGTATTGTAATTAACGCGATGAGTGTGGCCGGGTAGATCGTTGCAACGCGTATTATTCGGGCGAAGACGATGTACTATCGGGGCACTGTCTAAACTGCATCAAAGGGATTTGTCGCGACAATATTCGCTTCAGTGGGAGCTACGTCTCTTTTTCATATTATCTTGTAACTGATACTCGTACTATTGTAATAAATAATAATTAATCGACTTAAATGCAACGCCACTACTTGCTCCATTTTGAATTACAGCCTACGTCTCGGCCGCACAACAGAGAACAACACAATCTGGCACGATGAATCTTCGCCCGCCTAATGTAGACAAGAACAACGCGTATGCCCGTACACGATGTTTTAGTGCGCCAACGCGACACGAATCTTCGCCCGCTAATGTAGCCCCACCATAAAACTGTAGTACCATTGACGTAGAAATGGTATGTCTACATCAGTGCGCTTTCATGTTCATCTTGCGCTTTCAACTTTCAATTCCTCTTGCGGCTTATCGTCTACACCGGTGCGCCTCGGTCAGTCGTCAGTCGACATACAATAGACGGATTAGCGTGCGCTAGGCGCATGCGCTTTTGTCGAACTAGTATTAAGGCATGCGCTATGGCGCTTCACGCATGCTTCAGACGAAGACGCAAGATGAACTTGAGAGCGCACTGGTGTAGACATAGCTAAACACATGGACCTCGCGTCAGCGCTCAATAATATCTGAATCGAATGTAGACTAAAACGCGAAAATGAAGACTAATTTACGTCAATGGATGCAGTCGAATCTTCGTATGGTTGTAAGCTAAATTAGGCATTATGATGACGACATAGGATTTAAATTAGTTTGTTGGTATTTCAAAGTTTATATGGCGGTGTGCCTTGGCGCGCGCTCTGGTGATGTATATTAACTCAGAACACTTTTTACGTGAATTTTGTACTAAATTCTTAGTCCATGTGTTTCTACAACAATGTGTAGTACTATTTAATTCTGTGTTTCGTTAAATAAATTCTCATGTAGTTCAGACGTTTAACGTTAGAGTAGAATTAAATTAGATTTACGCTCTGCTTACACGGAATTCCTTATCCATGAAACGGTAAATTATTTTTATGTTGTGGAGCATATAATTAATGTCGTTTGTCTGCTTAAAGACATCACAGATAAGCGTCTATTCGTCGGCAGTGTACGCATCCGACGAATCATGATCGCACCAAGCGATCGTTTCATTCGGAATACCGACGCGAACATGCGCTAGATGAGCAATCGGATTTTTGACATTGTCTTTCGGTAATCCGAGTGACGTCATCGGCACGAGCAGCGTTGCCGATGGTCCGATATGTTCCGTCGCTTGCCAATGAAAGCACTTGTATGACTGCCCGATTGTAAAAGGTTAGTCGAAAAGGGCAATCCGAAAGGGTGTTAACGTTTCCATAATATTGAACAACTTCTGTCCCCAAAAGTCACTAGTTTAACCACTCGTATGCCGCAATCATAGACACAATAGAAATTCGATTGTGGCTCGCGTGGATCCACGTTCCGGCATACAAAAGGTTAAGAGAAATAGCTATTCAAAGATTTCGTAAAAAAATACGCTAAAATCTATTTATCCTCAGCTCTGATCAGCTGTATTTACATTTTAGGGTCACGGATTAGAAGCTCCATTTTCTGAATTTGTAAAAGACTAGCTTTTGTCCGCGGCTTCGCTCGCGCTAATTTATAATAAAAAAAAACTCTTAACACTCTACTAAAGTTTCTAAGCCAATTTTTGATACCTTGGGTTACATTATTGTAATTTATTTAAGGATCCCTAATTTTTTGATACTAAAATATAGCCTATAGCACTCAAGGATAACGTAGCTTCCTATTGCTGAAAGAATTTTTGAAATCGGATGAGTAGTTTCGGAGATTACCTCCTACATACAAACAAACAAACAAATTCTACCTCTTTATAATATTAGTATAGATGGGATGTCGAATTAAAAAAAAACTATATTGATAACAATTTTGTATGGAAATAAAAATTATCGAATTTTGAAACTTTAACACTTGCTTAAAAACAGTCAGCAGTGATACTTTAAATGATAGGGAGAATATTCGAAATTCCATAAAAAAAAAAAAACATTTATCTCCTTCGTTGTTAACATTAATATTAGTTTCAGATTGTTTTTATTCTTGTCTTATTGCTTGACGGCAATGGCATAGTTTGATTTTTCATTATTATAATTGAAGTTTGAAATATCTGCATTTAGAACTTTGGGATGATAATGACGTTCTTATTTTTTACTAACATTTTTCGAACAATCACCCGGCCCTCGGATTAGAGCGCCGTTTCCGGAAAATTCGAATCAAAATTTAAAATAGCAGTCGTGTAATACTACAACATCACTTGTTTACAAATTATTACGTGAATAATAAAGTATACAAAATTTTAACATAACAAACACAACACTAGTTCGCTGGTGAATGACGTATCTATACTCAAACTAACTGAATTATGTACAGTAATACATACAAGAATAATCAATGTAAACAAAGTTTGAAGAGGACTGGCCGATAGCAGAATAGTTACAGAAGTTTAATTACTCGATAGCGCATTCTTGTTCATATGTAGCATAAACACTAGGAAGCGGTGACGCGACGGCTGTCTTTTTAACAGTGGCGTTAAAAAAAAACTAAGTAATTCTATTTATGATTAATTACGGTTTACTCACGTACATTTTTCGGGATTGCCCGACTAGTTGGACCCAAACGGAGCCCTTAATCATGAGCTGATCACGCGGCGAGTTCGACTCGTGACCTCGCCTTTACTTTAATTAATCTAGTATGCTTTTTTTTTTAATTGTAATTGTTACTTCTTTGAAAATGTATAATTCATCACCATTTTGACTTAAACCAAAAAAGGTAACGGATTAACAAAAGATTGATTGGGTTCCAATGCTGCCGTGAGTACCCCATATGCGAATGCGACGCATTTCTGTATTTTAGTTTTAACTAATAGTTTTTAGGTACCTAACAGTAGCGCCTTTAGTCTTTATTTTTGTGTCAATATGCATGTCAAAAAAAATATTTTCTATCTTTCTTCCTTCATTCAATCTAAATGTAACTGTCAGTTTGGCAAGCTTAGAATATTCAATACATAAAAATAAAGCGCTGTCCAGCGTTTTCGGGAATTTCTCGTATGCTATTTACATAATTATGCGACTCATATAAGCAAAATTCCGCACTGCCGACCCAAACGGAAGTCCCGAATATCCTTGACCGACTTACGAGACCACAGTCGGTTAGGTCAAGTGCTGTGTACCAAAAAATGTTATAACAAGATATGTTTCATCAACATGTTATTCTGATGAAAAACCACCCTGAGGCCTCTTGTTCACAGACGTTTTTTCGCCGTAAAAACGTACGGTTAATTAACCGTGTATAGGCACGGTCATCAGTGTTGTATGGACTACTATAGAAGTTTGTTGACGGACACAGCGGCCCAACGGCAAGCCTGCGCCGCCGTATGCACCGTGGCTACTCCTCTTTTGCGCACGGTTTGATTTACAGTAGTGTTGTATGACAGTCTATGAGAGTTTGTTAACGGCACCGGACGTTTTCGCGACGGGCAATTATTAATTACTATTAATTATTATTTCGGCTTTCCAACGCTGATTTTGTGTAACAAAATGGATATAAATCAGTTTCGGTTGGTGGTTTGCCGTGTCGTGTACAAGTTCACACGATTTTTCTACGGCACGGCTAATACGCCGTACGGTTAAGAAACCGTGCCGTGAACAAGAGGCCTTACTCAATCATACACATAAAGTTGATATTCTGTTGTCAATTTTTATCGTGCCTCTAAATGAAGTACACAGGGAAACAATGTACCTTTTCAACATTATAACACAACCAACATTTGTACTAAAATTCTGAGCTGTAAGGCTCATAATCGCGTGCAATTCTACATAATTGGCGAATAAACTTTGTTGTTGTTTGTTTGCCAGTAATAATGTATGATGCTTCCCATTTCGTATGTAATTAGCTGCAAAATGCATAGTAATGTTGATTCTTATCGAGAGGGTAGCGGTGCTGTTATTCAGGCCAATAACCTAATAAATTTCATGTTTTTGTTAGCCATAATTGTTGGCTTTCGGCTGGGAGTAGAGTACCGGTAAAATGGGGCAATTTGAAAACTATGGGGCTAACTAGCAAGAACATGGAGAAGGAGAATTTTCGACATATTTTTTTAAACTATCGGCAATTTGACATATTGAAATATACAATAACATTGAAATCGTAAGAATATAGCACCTTTAGCCATAAGGTTGACTGCTCCGCCACATCAGTCTACCCTTGATCACGGCCGGTGCTATTCGGCTGAAATGTCGGGATAAAAGGTATTCTGTGCCTCTTAAAGTTTTTACGCGAGTAGACCCGATCTGTTCTTTTATAATGTGTTCAAATCGCGAAAGTTTAAAAACATTTATCTATTCTACTTCCTACTAATATTATATGAACGTTTGAATGTTTGTGAGTTTGGATGTTTGTTAATCAAACACGCCTTAACGGCTGAACGGATGGTTTAGTCCAATCTCTTCCCCTTCCCATCTCTTCCCCTGTGCGTTTATAACTAAAAAAAAAACCATCTCTAAGAAATGTAATAGGGGAAGAGATGGGACTAAACCGAACGGATTTGGATGAAATTTGGTACACAGGTAGACCCTACACCATGACCTGAATTAGGACATAGGCTCAGACCAAATAAAAAACCCAAGACAGAGCGCAGTCAACAGTGACGTGAGGCCGGTTTCGTAAACATGTGTGCACTTAGTGAGGTGTAGTTTGATTGTAGGTTGTTTGAAAAATGTTGTAAATGTGTGCGTGTGTGCGTGTATGCACTAGCGACGGGCGATTATTACTAAAACTAATCGACTTAGTCGATTGTTCAGTCCAGTCGATAAAAGTCGATAACAATTGATGTTAGTCGATTGTTATCGACAAACGGTGGCGGCGCGCATCAGGCGACAATCACTGATACGGTTACCGTATCAACATTAACTACTAATTTGTATTGAATTGTGGCGCAGCGCACGTATTACTATACTCGTACTACTAAATAAGTAATTACTAAAGGTGGTGCGTGCGCTGCCGCTGCGCCACAATTCAATAGTTAAAGGTCCGTGCCCAACTACTTACAAGTACAACTGCAGTTATTATGCGACTGGCGCTAATAGATTATTTAATTGTCATATACTGTCTCAGTTTACATTAGTAGTTCGTCGATTGTTATTCGAATAATTATGGTGAGGAACTACTAAATCGACAATCGAATGCGGAACAGTACAATTTTCGATTCAGTCGATTGTTTTTTTTTGAAACAATCGCCCATCGCTAGTATGCGCAGAGCGGAGGTGTAGTTGGGTCGCGCCCGTTTGGTAACGCTCCCGTTTGGTAACGCTACACACACTTACCTATAACGGTGTATTGCATGTATCAGGTACAGTCAGTATGTTAAGTCTAATTTTTCAAGGCGCTAATCAGATCGTCAAGGGTGCAGGTGAACGGACATTTGGGATACTTCAGCATGTAGGACATAGTCTGATCAGGAGCTCCACAATCGCACTGGGTATCAGACGGGTCTAAGATGCCCCATTAAGATGGTCATTTCGCCAAATTATGTTTGCAGCGGCCTACTTGATTTAATGCCTTCCAGATTCCACTGCAGTTTACTGCCGGGAGGCAGGTATTCCTGGAGCTTCAAGAAGTCGTGAGGTGGTGGATGTCTTTCTTCCCACAATCTGCTTCTCTCTTTGGGTAATCTGTCTTGAATTGTCTGGGTTGATCGTAAAAAACTCTACTCAGTACTACTACTACTCAGTAGTTTATTACCAGTAACCCTGTATATTCGACTTAATACGTTATTTACTTGATTTTTATTTTTGTAGGTATATCTAGTCGCAATTAGACACATTTGGAATGAATAAACAATGTTTACCTATTGTATATTGTACTAACGTATGTTATTGATTTTTCTTTGCTAAGTTTATGTAATTAAATAATTATAATATATAAATATACACTACAAAAATCTTAAATTACTTATTTCATTTCAAACAACATTCCTTAAAAATTAGACTTAACGTACTGGCTGTACCTGGTCCATAAGATACACACCGCTATAGGTAAGTATGTGTAGCGTTACCAAACGGGAGCGTTACCAAACGGGCGCGACCCGCTTCACTGTATTGTTCGCAGTGTTCTATCTTGGTTTTTTATTTGGTCTGAGGTCATAGGATAATTTTTATCTGGGTACATAAAGAGTTCCCATAGGTTGCGAGTGAAACCGCGGTTAACAGCTAGTGTAAAATAAATAGTAAGCAGCAGATCGCTAGATTAGCTAAATTACCAAAGTTATTCCGTCGACAGGGTGTGGTATTACCTAAGTTGAAATTAGTTGAAGTAAACGATTCTAGGCGTTTGCGAACTATTCGTAAAGTAGCTGCTTTAAAGCGAGTTCTAGTTTTATAGCTTCAGGAATTTACAGGAGCTAATTCTAGACATATTTCACATTTTAGACTAAAGATAAAAACACAAAAAGATAGTAGTGTAGGAATTTCCTGCATTTGTGAATATGTGATTTTGATAATATCGGTGTTTTAACTCTTGCTAAAACAACCGAAATGCTTGATAAGAGCTAGCGGCTGCTGATGCCTGGTAGGGTAGGCTGCTAGTGTCTGATGATGTGCACGGCATTCTAACTTACTGATGTGACAGAATAAAAAACCATGCTGCTTGAGTGTGATAAATACACTAAAAATATATGATTTATTAAATGCTATGAAAATTACAATGTTTTTATTTGCTGCGTATGTACGGACCATCAATATTATAATTTATTAAATGTAGGTTACATGAGTATAGAAATTTGCTGTGTATACAAAAATATACGACTACCTCGTATAGTATGGACCTGTGTTTTTTTTTTCAGATATTATGAAATACTAAAACCAACTGAAGATGTATTCATATAACCATAATTATTAAAGAAATATTTTTGAATAAACTGGTAAATTATTTGCTTCAGACAACACTTTTAAGAACCTAATGCATTAACATTACCATAATAGGTATTTTAATAACCTACCATTATAATTATTACTGAGATGAAACCCCAACGTAATAATGAATGTTGGAGCTAAAATAATTCTTCCCACCCAAAAAAGCGATGAGAGCAAAAAATCACAATAAAAATAAACGAAGCCATTTCAAACATTTAAACTGAAGATCCCGAATAATTGAAAAATGTGTTAAGTCGTATATATTAAAGCACACACCGACGTGTACCTAAATAAGGGTGTGAATACACGGTACGATTAAAATACGCCCGCGCGGTTTCGAGTGTGAGATTTTAGTTCACAACCGCAGCGAGAGTTCTTGATAGATCATATCAAAGTCAAAGTTTTTTATTTCAAATACCTAGACCAGATTTCAGACACTTTTAAAACGTCAAAACGGCACAGGTGGGTTCCATGGAGAAAAGCCGGCAAGAAACTCCAAAAATACTTTTTTCAAAATAGTAGTTCATGACAATTCCATTACAGTAGTGTGAGAAATAGAATAAGAATAATGCAGGTTAATGTCAGAAATAAACTCACGTATAAACAAATAGAAAATATGCCTTCTAGGATTGCCATATCAGTTAAGAGCTGACCAGTCTCGAGAGACAGTACCTGTTCACGAGCAGGGGCCCAATTCTCCTAAAATAAATTATTGCCAAACGCAATCGAACCACAACCGTCAGTCAGTTTTTGTTTTCGAAAACTTTCAAAATGATTGATTTTGTTTTTTATGTCAAACAATATCAAATAATATCTTTTGAAATTGAGAACTGTCTAAATGAACGGTTCGGCCTTGGTTCGGTTGTGATTTATCAAGATTTATTTTAGGAGAATTAGGGCCCAGGTCAATTCAGCTATCAGCTCTTAAATATCTGCCTCTTAACATGTGCTCCCTGTAGATGGCCACAATAGACAATCGTTAGGAAAAAATACCTTAAGACCCAAGCAGTAGCGTACCTAGGGTGGGGTAAGTATGGCACATGCCCTGGGCGCCATTCAAAGGGGCGCCTCCCTTTGGATGGCACCTAGGGCACGTGCAAAATTCGCAAAAACGAGAGCGCTTCTATTAACCGTGTTCAAAAGTGGCTCCAATATCCTAGTATGATTTTTTATAATGCTGCCTTAGATAGAAAAGCCCTCCGAGACCATTTTTAGTGTATCTGTTTATTTTATATTTAGATAGTTTACGAAGGCGCGCAACTTCGATGTTCGCCCTAGGCGCCATTTTCCACTGTTACGCTCCTGGACTCAAGCCACATAGGAAAGAACTTCGCAACTAACCAAGCGTGGTACCACCACGCTTGGTGCACGTTAGTACGTTAGTAGCGTGGCACTCACAGTGCGCAGTGTGGCTTGCTAAACTAGATGGTACCTAAGTGCTACGCTATTTATTATTTGTATCTTTATTGCCCACATTATTGCATCACAACGGTTCTATCTGAAAACCAGCGTTGCGGCATTTTTTTTTTAAATATCGCCGCGATATGCTAAGTTAGGAGCCTTTTATGGCCTCGTGCAGGTTGTTTAATTTTCATCTTTTTTTTTGCATATTCTTTTTATTTCTGTACTGCCTGTGCGAGTCTAGAATAAATATTTGTTCTTTCTTTCTTTGTTACATTCTTTATCTTGTTGCCATGCTGATGCGTCCGTTTACTCGGAGACTAACTATGTGACTAATAGTCATTGCTATAGTAAACTGTGCGCGGTTCCAAGCGTCAGTTTAGCCATTGCTATAGTAAACTGTGCGGCGGTTCGCTAGGGTATGTCACCTAGCACATATCGTAGCTCTCAGCATCTGCAAGCTAATTCACGTAATTTCATGACGTGTCTATCAAGTTGCAGTGACACTGCAATTAAGTTCACCAGAGCGTATCTAACAGCGATCGCCAGTTAAGAGAATACGAAAAGCGTTGTTTTGATCGAAACTTAACTGCATGTACACTGCAACTGAACATATTTAATTAGGTGAATCAGGCCACTTGCTGTGTGGCTTGAGCGTAATCACTATGCTGCAGTATCATTATTAGCGTATAGGAAGATAAAGCTGTCCATCGGATTATAATAATCACTTGGTGGCACTTGGGGGTGCATAAAAAGAGCCTCCACGAGTGACGATACTTCAGTACGTCTGGCGCACCCTGGGCAGTCAGCCCCGCTACCAACCTTGCTGACTGGCTAATCTTTTCACCACAGCATGAGCTATTTTCATATAGCTCGTACTGACACGAGAGAAGAAGAACTTGGTCGCCTATAAAACACAAAGAGACTTTCCCCTCTGTGCTTCCTGTAGTCTGTACCATGGTCAAACATATGACAACACTGAATTTTTACACACCGATAATTTAGCCCTCTTCAAGCCGTCTCCCTTCCAGTCTCCCGCTAGCAACACCCTAAGCCGAGGTCCGAGTCCCGCTAGGGGTCGCCCTTAGTGCTGGTGTTGCTAGTAGTCATGTTAGTTTAGTATTAATAGTTAGCTTAGGAGAAGGAACACCGTGGGTTTTTAGCCGGTAAGAGTCCGGCATACCCCTTCGCCTTCCCCGGACGAAGGGCATACATGAGGATTTTCATAAGAAAAAAAAAAAAGAAAAAAAGGTTAATTATTTTACTTCACCCCCTATTGGCTGGAGACCCTTCAGATCTCGCCAATAACTACTTGGTTATGTAGAAACGATCGCAAGGACCATCGACAAGCCGACAAAGAGAAAAAAAAACGAATTCTTACAATTATATTCTAAAGTCACAGTGTCGCAACACCGCGAAATCGCGGGTGTGCATAAATAACGCCGTGTGAACTCAACCTCCAAGGGTTGCCTAAAAGAGGGGGTTGGGAGCTGTCAGGTGGGCTTATGACGTCACAAATAAACCCCTGTTTAATGCGTCCGCCATTGTTGGAGGGGTTGGTATTTTCAATGAATTGTTTCGTCCGTGTTCGTGCTGTTTTTTAGGGAATTTTTTTGAAATACTTTTGTGTTTCAGTCGGAAAATATCTATTTTTTTCGTTTATGGCTTATTGTTTCCATTTTTTCTGTCCCGCATTGTATGCATGTATGAAGTTTGTTTCGATTAATGAAGTGTGGATTCCAATTTTGAATTTAGTTCCTTGTTTTTGTTTTATTTTGTTTTGTTTCATGACAAAGCAAAAATTGGGTTGTCGAACGTGGTCGCAACAAAATGACGGTTAGTTATTGCTCTGTGGAAATGACGCAGAAGGACGCAGTATTGCGGCATAGAGTCTGTTCCGCTTTTCGGGTTGCCACACGAATACCTGTATAGTTTTAGGTATTAGTTTCAAAACTACTTAATTCATTATCATAAACTAGTGTAGAGTAATGATAGAACCTATCATAATTTCTATCTGTCTGACTTTTTTTTCCTACATTCCCAGGGCTAAACTGCCGAACTGATTTTGTGCAACGTTTCCTAAGAGAAATCGTCTAAATTCGTGAAAAAAGATGAGTTATTACGTACCCCCGCCTGCTATTGGTCAATTAATATCGCTAGATTTTGATTTTGATTGGCGGTCACAAATTAAATGTACTTGGTTATCTTTTGTTTTTCAAATATTTTTATAGTTCATCACAATAATTATATGTATTATTTATCGCATTTATCGCCACATTTTAAACGCACTATCCACATAAACAAATAATAAAATATATATTTAAAATTACCTTCGTCCGTGTGTCACTGCAAATACCAACCGAAAATCAGCGCTGGGTGTTTGACGCCCAGCATGTGACCCTCGACAGTATCAAATATGTGTGTTTGATTCCTTTCTGTTTTTTTTTATTGTTTATGCTGTTATTGTGTCCTTAGCTGAATAAAAATTATTTTCTTTCTTTCTTTCTATTCCATACAAAATAAACAGTGTTGCTTGAAAAAATGCATGGAGCAGATATTTTTTTCACGAATTCACAGTTTGTTCCATTGTAAAAGTTGTACGGAAAGAGTTCATGATGTTCGGATGTAAGGCGAATGACCAGTCATACTATATAGGAGGTCACTCAGCAGGAGATATAACTCAAAACATAAGCTATTTTTGAATCCCGGAAAATTAAAACAGCACAACACATCGTCATCCTCCGCGCTAACTGTGATAACTAGCAATTGATAATTTTTCAGATAAATTCTCACAGAGTGACGTATCCTGCTTCAAATGAACAGAAATAAATAAATAGATACCTTAGGACTTTAGGGCAACTACTAACCAAGCCAAGAGTAAGCCAAGAGCAATATAAAAAAAATATTAATTCATTAATAAAGCCACAGCTAACGCAACTACTGAAAAATTATCAATTGCTAGATACGACAGTTAGCGTGGAGGATGACGACATTTAAAATAACCCAAAATACATCCAACACAAAAACTAGGTAAACAAGTTAACTTCACCGTTCAAGGTAAACTCAAAATAAAACCTAACAAAATATCATATCAATATTTATTTAGGTAACACCGGCAACACACACAGGAACCGCCGTCAAAGATACTCACTCACACACACAACGAACTACGCACGACCGCACACACTAAAAAAACTTACGTAAAAATCTAAAAATAGCAAACCAATATACCTTATGGATTTTCCCAGAAACTGATACACTTTTATAATATAAATATGGATAGTTCAGCGTACACACCTAGTCAACGAACGTGAACGAACGTTCATCATTGCTGAATTCGACTTGAGCAAATTTTGTATAAAATGTTTGCATATTTTTTTACGTCTTTCTTCATTTCTATTGTAGTGTGTGGCGCGCCTCCTCCCTATACAGGGTGGTAATTTGAAATGGGGCATGAAGGGCAGCTACCTTAACCATTGTAGTTATAGGAAAACGTTCTTAGAAGACTACCCTTAACTTTTGGGATAATTTCAATCGGCATTCACAGATTTTGAAAAAAAAGTACGGTTAGCGAGAAAAAGGGCTGTTTTCACAAAACTTTTTTACGATGCCAAACGATCCCATTTCCCATAAGGATCAAAAGACTCTTCCGGACCAACTGAGGTTTGAGTACTAGAAACGTCAGAAATAACAAAAAACTATTTCAGATGGGGTAGTTATAAGGGCAGCTACCTTAATCGTTGTCGCTACAAGAAAATTTTGATGGGAGACTGGCCATAATTTTTGAAATTATTTCGAAATGCACAAAAAAAAAGAAAAAAAATTTAGGCACAGTCAGCAAAAAAATGGTCGGTTCTCACAAAACTTTTTTTATGATGCCAATCGATCCTATTTCCCATAAGGATCAAAATACTCTGTGGATCTACTGAGGTTAGAGTACTAGAAACATCAGAAATCACGAAAAACAACATTTCGTTAAAAGTTAGGGTCACGAAGAAAAAAAAAATTTTTTTTCTTTTTAAAATCTGTGAATGCAGTTCGAAATATTTTTAAAAATTATGAACAGTTTCTTAAGAACATTTTCCTGTAGCCACAAAGATTAAGGTAGCTGCCCTTATTACTACCCCATCTCAAATAAGTTTTTTGCGATTTCTGACTTTTCTAGTACTCGAACCTCAGTTGGTCCGGAAGAGTCTTTTGATCCTTATGGGAAATGGAATCGAATGGCATCATAAAAAAGATTTGTGAAAACAGCCCTTATTCTCGCTTACTGTACTTTTTTTTCAAAATCCGTGAATGCCGATTGTAATTATCCCAAAAGTGATGGGTAGTCTTCTCAGAACGTTTTCCCGTAGTTACAATGGTTAAGGTAGTTGCCCTTCATGCCCCATCTCAAATTACCACCCTGTATATCGTTACTTAGCTTGTAAGTTAGTGAGTATATTACAGTCAGTCCTTACAGATACTTGTGTTTCATTATTACACCGAACACCCGTCATTACACTATGCCACGCATATATAAATGAAAGCAAGGCGAAACAGCTGGCAGGCACGACTAGCGCGATATCGCTCCACGTAATTAGTTAACTCGGGGCGCTAAAATAACTCAGAAACAGAAAAGCAGGTTTTTTTTGTATTGTTGATTTTGAAAAAATCCTTTGTTTGGTCAATCTGCGTCATCAGTAGATCACACAGTTTGAAGGAATTACACGAATTCGTTTGCTCCCTGATGTACTAATCCGATTGTATTTGGTTTTTAGTAATATCGAGCCCCGTTCGTTAGCGTTCGTTGACTAGGTGTGAACGCAGCATACAAGGAATATATTACTGCCGCACCTTTGATGTGTTAAGACCCCTTTAACTGACGGCAAACAGGAATATTATGTTCCAATGATAAACATAATATGCATAAATATTTATGTTGTAGTTCAAAGATATTATGATCTAAGATTCTATGAGATTATGAGTAGAGGAAATTGAATCTTATTCAAACGGAATACGGGTTTAGAAAGTCCATGAATTTTTTTTTTTTTTTTTTTTTTTTTTTTTTTTTTTTTTTTTTTTTTTTTTTTTTTTTTTTTTTTTTTTTTTAAAAAACGTTGCCCCACACTAAGATTTCTCTTGTATCGTGGGTGCGTTTACAGACACAAATCTCACAAACAAACGCCCAGACCCGGAACAACCATCTGTAGGCCATACAAATTTTTGTTCCGTGTGGGAATCGAACCCACGACCCCTAGCGCAGAAGCCAATCGCTTAGCCACCGCACCAAACGTGTCGTCAAATTAAATCGTTGTTAAACACCGACATTTACATAACCCAGAAACATCTACTGCTGATATTATGGTCCTCCCAATGTCAACTTCAGGGAATGATCATGGGGATTAATGAGGATTAATTAATATTCCTATAATCACCATGATTCTTTTAGTCTACCAACCCGCACCAGAACATCGTGGGCTCATGCTCAGCTGTGGAACAGAAATGGGTTGATGATGATGATGAATCACCACGAATTACCAACCGATTGGTGATCGACAAATACTGGAAGGTGAGACATACTACCAAAAATAAGCGTTGTTGTAGCCATTACTCGGATACAACTACTAGAAAGAGTAAGATATTTTTTTTGAGAAATTATTCCTCGAAACATTGGAGTGCGACGGAATTCGCGCATCTGAACGCGACCAAGAAGAAGAAGAAACATGTGCATTACGTTTTGGAGATAAGGGTGAATTTGCTATGTTAGGTTTCAGATTAACGCTTCGATGCGCTTCGACTCTGCGCTAGTATGAATTGACCCTAAGATCTATCATCTACTACTAATAGTCTAAGGTGTACTATACACGGTGCTTGTTAAGTATTTTTATTTAGATAACTGTTACAACTTTTGGCATTATAGTATGTATTATATTGCATCGATTTGCATGCTGATTAAATTGATTTTCTTTCTATCATTCTTTCATTCATAGCTTAAAAAATATTCCTTTAACAACGAAAAATCATAAAGCATAAAAGTCTTATAGTTGTAGTATACACAAAACATTATATTTATTAAAACTTAATATTTTGAACCTAATTATGATAATTTATTTATGTATGGTATACACGCGATGTTTGAGAATTTTGCTGATTCAGTAGACCGTATGTACAATCAACATCATAAGTATTTTAACTTTTCGTAATTCCAACATTTAATATTTCATTATCTATTAGATTAAAAAATTTGACGACAGCTTTTAAAACTTTTTGCAATGATGACTTACTTTTGGTGCTGACTGTACCCACATGCAATTTACTTGATATGCAAATGTACACAAGCACTAATAACAAAAGACGTGCCGTTTGTAATTGTGTACAAACGTTATGATAAGAGAAAACAGATTATTCGTAATACGCTTTTAAAGTAATTGCACTAAAGTCTGTTTTCCCTTGAAAAGTCTAACTCAGAATTTGCTTTGCAATTTACTTCGGAATTTACAGCAAAAATTCGTGTGCAATCAATAGTTTCCACACGTTCCGTGCAGCGCCACCCATTACAGAAAGTTACAACAAAACTAAATTGAGTGCACGATTGTACTAGCAATCACAAAACTGGCGGTGTTTTTTCTGTCAAAAATGGAACTGGGGTCAGTGTTAGTTATTACGTAGTAAGCACATTTGGGCTGCATTGCAGGGTTTCACTATAACCCTCCGCTGCGACTCGATTTACTACACTCGGAAGCAATCCGGGTCACTAACATAAACCTTAGTATCTCAGAAACTTAGAATACTAGCTAACTATTGAAATGAAAAGTGTTCCATAGACCATTTAAGAAGTTTTATAAATTTTATTTGTGTAATATTTAATTAAATCTATACATATAAATAAAAAAGAAAAGTCCTGATTGACTGGCTGACTCATCAACGCCCAGCCCAAACCTTTGGTCCTAGAAAGCTGAAACTTTGCACAGAGGTTCCCTTTATAATGTAGACAAAGAGTAAGGAAGGATTTTTCGAAATTCAACCCTTAAGAGACATAAATAGGGGATGAAAGTTTGTATGGAAAATCGTCACTTAACGGGTTCAAAATTTCACGCAAGCTGCGGGCAAAAGTTAGTAGTATATAAAATACTTTTTATTATATATATATATATATTTTTATTATATATATTATATATATATATATATAATATATTTATGATTTTGACTGCCTTGAAGGTCCTGGGGTTTTTCCGTGTGGAATTTCTCAGTAGCAGCCTGGAGTCGGGATTCGTGCCCGGTTGATGGTAATATACTCGCCCCCTATTACATGGGACTTGAACATAATGGCAAAATGAGGGTACACTCCTATTTTGAAATTTAATTTAACCGGTAACGCCCCGCCGTCGTCCCAGGACGACACCCGCTTCAAGCGACTTTGAACTCTAATTTGGGCTATAATTAGAGTTCAAATGTAATTATAGACACAATAGATAAACAATGGCACTGACGATCCGGATCGACGGGCGGGCCGCTGGCGGTTAAGTAGTATTAAAAAGTCTTATTAAATCAACTTAAATATTCTTTTTGTTTGAATAAACTAGCATTATTAGTTTCTAAGATATTAAGGTTTATTTTGGCAACCCGGATTTATTGAAGTTCCCGAGTGAAGTTTCAATAATTGACACTGACTGACTGAGCTGAGATTGTCTGGTAGTATGAGTCTGTCATGCTCACTTAAATGTCCTGCTGATGGTGGCGTTGTATATCCGGTCGTTGGGTTCCCTACAATATGGTTGAGTTAAGCGATGCGGATGTGCACGTCATGCTCGTGAACGGGTGCTGTCTGTCGGGACTGGTCAGCCCTTAACTGCTATGGCAATCCTAGGAGGCATATTTTTCTATTTGTTACTCTTATGTGAGTTTATTTCTTACATTAACCTGCATTATTCTCATTCTATTTCTCACTCTACTGTAATGGAATTATCCTGAAGTACTATTTTGAAAAGAGTATTCATGGAGTTTCTTGCCGGCTCTTCTCCATGCAACCTACCTTTTGGAACCGTGCACCTAGTTTTGACGTTTTAAAAGTACCTGTAATCTGGTCTATTTGAAATAAAAAACTTTGACTTTGACTTTGAGCTTAGAGCTTTTGAAAAGAATCGTTTTATTACGGAATTCACGCGCTTATGGGAGAGGATCATAACATTATGTGTGCTATACACTCTTTCTAAATATCTCTCTATCTTTCTAAATATCTCTCTAACTATTTAAAAAAAAGTGTACCTAATGATTATTTGTTTTTTTTTTTAGTGTTGTCTATTCTGTTGTTTTGAATACCTACCAAATAAAAAACAAGTTTACATTAATAAAACACTTTTGAAACTTTGTACAACCATCATTTAGTTTTGCTGTTTACTGTACACAGTAAGTAGTTATATTATTTGTTTTTTTTTAGTATTGTCTATTTTGTTGTTTTGAATACCAAATAAAAAACAAGTTTATATTCATAAAACGCGTTTGTAACTTTGTACAACCATCATTTTGTTTTGATGTTTGACTGTACACAGTAAGTAGTTATATTATAATACTAGAGGTCGCCCGCAGCTTCGCCCGCGTGGATATCGTTTATCGAGTGGATATTTCGCGGTTTTCGGGATAAAAGTAGCCTATATCCTTCTCCAGGTTCCAGACTATCTCTGTACTAAGTTTCATAAGTGAAAGTGTCACAGACAAACAGACAGAAATACTTTCGAATTTATAATATTACTAGCGACCCGGTCCGGCTTCGCACGGGTGCAATGTATTATACATATAAACCTTCCTCTTAAATCGCTCTATCTATTAAAAAGAACCGCATCAAAATCCGTTGCGTAGTTTTAAAGATCTAAGCATACATAGGGACAGACAGCGAGAAGCGACTTTGTTTTATACTATGTAGTGATTAGTAAGGATTACTATAGGTCTAGCGCATAACTGAGTCAGTGCCTGAGGTAGCTGCGCGGTGCGGGAGGGGTGTGGTGACGCGACGCGAGAGCTCACTGATTCGTCAACTTGTGACAACTGCCACCCCTCCCGCACCGCGCAGCTACCTCAGGCACTGACTCAGTTATGCGCTAGACTCGTAGAGTTTATGTACGATTCCCACCAAACGGGCCGCGCCGGAGCGCGCCGGAGCGCATTTCACACTGTGTTAAAGGAAATTCAGGCTTCTATACAATAGTTAAGTTTCATGTTTGCATGGAACACTGCTTGGAACTCGATTAGATCCGCGCGTATGCTGCGGCAGCCAGTCGGCTGCTCGCGTACGTGGACGGCGGCGCTCGGCTGTCATCGCGTCCGGTCGGCTCCACTCGGCCTCACCGCAGGATGAAATTGACTGCGATAGCGCATACGCGAACACGTGCGCGTATGCGCCCGGATTTCAGCAGATTGTAGCCGTTGGGCCGACGCGGTCGGCTACGCGCGCATGCTCGAGCATCCGCTGCGATGCTCTGCGCTGCGCTCCTGCGTGGCCCGGTTGGCGGAAATCGTACATTACTAGTATTTTTATCTCAACAGTTAAAACCTCCTAATGAACGCTATGTTTATTAAGCTATCGTCACAGCTGTCGCAGGTGATCGTCCATACATTTCCCCTTTGTCTCTTTCCAGTAAAAGTCCCGCAAAAAGTCCATATACACGCTAATAACACCATTACCTTGTAACGTTGCGTTGGCAGAGATTAATTATGTAAACAAAAGACTGTGTTCTACGTAGTGAAGCGACGGGTATGGGGCTTTGAAGTTAGCGGAGAGATTGATGGACGGTATTAGGTAGTATATGAATAAGCGAAGTAGTAGGGTGCATTAAAAGGGCCTCCACGAGTGACGATATTCAAGTACGTCCGGAACACTCTATGCAGCCAGCCCTACTACCAACCTTGCTGACAAAGAAGAGAAGGAGCCACTTACTGGTCAAAACCCGTAAAAACTTTTTAATCCATTAACATAGAAAGAATAATAGGAGGTTTTTCTTACAGAAAACCGTAATTAAATTTTGTACGAAGTGAAAATATAATGGTAGTATGCATCATATCAAACCTGTATTCCTTATGGTAGGCAGAGCACAATACTGTACACTCACGGTTAGCTAACGCCAGTATTAGGTCATGCATGATTAGAAGCTGGCCTATTACCATCCGGGGAATATTTTAAACAGAATTCAGAAAAAAACAGAAAATCTCAGAATTTCTGGACACAAATTGATTCAAACTTTACGGATTAATTTGCGTTACTTTACTTTATTTTATAAACAGAATTGCCTAGAATCCGAATCTCGACCTCATCTCGCCTAGACTCAATAAATTTCTAATCCACTTCAATTTCACAGAGCCCACAAATTGTAGATACCTATTTGGCTACATTTTAAAGCTGACTTCTTCCCTCATGCATGCATGCACAAGCTATACGAGAATAACTGATACCATGGTTAAAAGATTTGTTAGTCAGCATGGTTGGTAGGGGCTGACTGCCCAGGGTGCGCTGGACGGAATTAAGTCACTCGTGACAGCTCTTCAACATACGTCCAAAGAACAATGGCAAAATCATTGCTGAGATTTAAATAAGCGTCTAATGTTAAGAGGTATATTAAAAAAAGCCTAATTTTTTTCTAGATATTCTTGTAGCTTTAACATTTAAAAACGAACTCTCTGAAAAAAATATATTACATTTCAAAGTTTTACTGATATTCCCGTTAATTCGAATAACTTTTATTTGTTCTCCATGCTTCTTTATTTTTGCAACACTTTGAGAGATGCCCTTATAATTAATTTCGAAGATTTTTTACCAGCTATGTTAATACATTTAATGCTTAATTATTTTATTAGATGTTTTATTTCGGTTAATGAATTATTATTCAATAATTCGTGAAACAAATAAGAAAATAAAGACAGCAAAGCTTGGCGTATATCAGGAAAGAAATAGATTTTCTATAATCCTGTTTACCTAATAGAAGTATATGAAAAAATAAGTATAGCAACACAAACATGACAATGCTTTTTTTCAAAAACTGTCACTGTCAATCCTAGAGTTGTCAAATATCAGTATATTATTAAGCCCCTAGTAGACGTGATCGTGGCGCCGGGTGAACCCCGGCCAAACTCGTAGATGATATGGTTTGTACCCGCTAGCTAGCCGGGTTAAGTGCCACTTATGTATGATGCGCCGTGCGTACAACCGGCCTCCGCAAGGAGTGCACATAGGCCACCGTACCAGTTTGAGCACAGGGTAGCCACGTCGTAACCGATCACGGCGGCAAGCTGGGCCATCGTTAGCAACGGTGTCGTCAAAATAGCTCCATACTGTCTCATGCATATCCGACATCCAGACTTACTACGGTTTGAAACTGTGCGTAGCCGGTAGCCACGGTCCTAAAAACAGTGTTGTCAGCAAGGGGCCTAACTTTACTGCTTACACGGCTACGCTTTGTCGTTGGACATAATTATTATAATTATATTATATTCGGCTTAGTATATTCGGTAATAGTGCTACGGCTTCTGACAAATATTTAAAACTTCTACGTTGCGTTAACGTTACGTTGTACTACTCATTAACGGACTACGATTTCACTCCTCGATTTGGAGTTGAGAAGTGAAAAGTGGCGCATGGATTTCGTGGATTTTTCTGTGTAGTGATTGACCAAGTGAATTTCTCTGAGTAGGTATAGTCTCAGAGGGAGTGGAAATACTTCCTTAGTAAGAGGGAGAATAAAATCATGGTACGTGAACCCGTGTCATCATACTCATCATGGAGGAAGTAACTTACTAAAATGTTCATTGTCATGACATTGGTGTGTTACAAAGGAACCAAGGCATCAAAGAAATAAAGCAGCACCATCAGAATTGTTGTGTTACTCATTAAGAAGAGCAAAAGACAAATAAATATAATAACACGAAATCTTTTATTTATTACCCTACATCTTACAAAGTAGATTTTTTAGTTTTTACTGAACTCGTACACCTATGTTCATACAAAACTATAACCGAGGGATGTGTTCGCTAATTATTGCATAGTTATTGCATAGGTGTTTATATGGATTTCATTGAATTCACAACATTTTTTAGAATGATATTTTGTTGGTTAGGGCATCAAGCATGCTAGACGGCTAGACTACCAAAGTGATATTCATGGGTTTTTTTAGAGAGATCTGCTGCACTGATGAAAGATAGAATAAAATTACCTACTTAATAAAAAATATAACTTGTTTCGTACGAGTATAATCATAAAAATATTCTAACCTATAATATACTTTGTGAGCTATTTTCTCAAATCCTAGGGACAAGTGGCGAATCGCTCATTTCATCAGAAATGGCTCAGTTCATTAAGAATTAAAAAAATAATTGCGAATACACAAAGTCTACGATGACACGAAGACGTTACAATTTATTTATACAGATAAAGTGATGTATCAAAGTTCGCCATTGTTCTTTCTATTTCTAGTTAAGCAAAACTTCAAACTAGAATATCTTGAATTCGAGAGTCTCTTTAATAGTAAGCCTGAAGACAAATCTGTTCAGGAATTCAAGCTCTATACTTTTACATATGTTTCAATAGCAGACGCAAAAGATTATTTCAACAATAGTTTGTTTGGGAGTTTGCCGTTGTTCTTTAAACTGACTGCCTAATTGGTCTAGTGGACGCAAACGCGACTGATGAGCGTGAGGTCCTGGGTTCGATCCCCGGGTCAAGCAAAGTGTTATTGGGTTTTTTCCGTGTGGAATTCCTCAGTAGTAGCCCGGAGTCTGGATTTCTGCCCCGGTGATGGCAATAGGCTCGCCTGCCAGTCAACCCTTCTTGAAATACAGGCGTGATGTGTTGTTTACAGGTATAAACTCACTTATCCACGGGAGTAACCAGAAACTGTTGAACGCCACATGCTACGCTCCTTACATACTCCTTTCGCTTCGTCCACGTTCATACATCTTGTCATACACGTAAGCCAGTTGAGAGTACTGCGCACCTGACCTTTTTGAAGAACATCACCAATAACATCGATGTGTGTCCTTCTAGGGCGTTCTCAACAAGATTTTCCACTGATATTCCCTTTAAAAATCCTTTTGTTAATCGCCGTTCACTCATTCACTTAACAAAACCAAATCAGCTAAGAATTTAGGTACTCCTTTAAATTTTTGTCACTATATCATCTTTATCACTAAAAGCTCTTCAAATGCATCCTAAAACAGACTACATGAGTAGGTAATCCTCGTTCCCTTGTCAACTGTAAACGCTCACTTCGTGGCCTCAGTCGACGTGACAACTAAGATTAGTCAAATGTCACTTTCACTAATTAAAATAGTTCGCGCTGCTCAGTGTTCAGGCAGACTGAGGATCAACTAAGGCTTCCAACATAATAGTTAGAACAAGGTTATTTAGTGCTAATTATTGTGAGGTAATAAACCAATAGTGTTTGTTAATTAGCTCTGTATTTCGTGGCTAATAAACAATCGCGAGTATCATATGATTGGCAAGGTTAAGCTACGCTTGCCGCGATCAGTCTGTGGATGGGTGACCGTTCGTTAAACATCGAGATCCCTCCATGCCTCGGAGAGCACGTTGAAGTGTCGGTCCTGGGTGTCATACGAATACCTATGACAGTCGTTACGGGTAGTCAGAAGCTCGCAAGTCTGAGAACCGGTCTAACCGTTGGATATCGGTATTGCCGAATACCTGGGTTGCGGAGGTCTGATGGCAGTCGCTCAGTGTAAAATACTGGTATTCATCCGCATCTGATTACACTGGAAGCTGACCCCAACATAGTTGGGACAAGGCTAGGCAGAAAATTTAGCTCTCTATGCTCTCTAACCAAATATTCGCTGAAAGAGTTCATTTGACTTGTCAATGACTTGTGTTATGTATAGTATGACGACAAATTTGGTGCAGTGGCTAAGCGATTGGCTTCTACGCTACGGGTCGTGGGTTCGATTCCCACACGGAACAAAAATTTGTATGGCCTACAGATGGTTGTTTCGGGTCTGGGCGTTTGTTTGTGAGATTTGTGTCTGTAAACGCTCCCACGATACAAGAGAAATCTTAGTGTGGGGCAACGTTTTTTTTTTTAAAAGAAAAGAAAAGAAAGTATAATCAGCCCATTACAGTCCCACTGCTCGGCCTCTTCTCAGACCGAGAAGTCCCTTAGTTCTTAGTCCACCACGGTGGCTTGGTGCGCGTTGACGGATTATACAAGCCATCGAGAACTATTTGGAGCCCTCTCAGGTGCTGGTTTCTTCTGAGGACTCCTCACTATAGTTTCCTTCACCGTTAACGCAAGTGATAATTAAGTTATGATCCGCACATGAACTCGAAAAATCAGAGGCACCTCCACGGTAGGCAAGCGTTCAACGGCTAGGCTATCACTACTGATATACACTGCTGTTAGGGTTAAGTATACTTCATAAAATATTAGCGAGTGCCTTCGCTGCCGGCGCCGGCACCCAAAAATAACGCCATTGGGAACCGGCGGTACATTACTGCCGGCAGCCGAGATTAAAAACATCGGCTGCCGGCACCCAAAATGGACACCGGCGGCGGTAATAAGTTGTTTGGTAGGTACACACATCAAAAAAAGTTTGCGACCTCTAGCATAAGCTGATATTATTATTTTTATTGAACTTTGTCAAGAAAACCTCTTTGTTGTGTGTTTTCTTGATAAAGAAAACTCGTATCTAAAGAATCTAAAAAGAAGAAGAAATCATAATATAATGTCCCGTAACAAAAAAGATTTAGATTTTTCAAAGTGATCGCAAACTTTTTTTGATGTGTGTATGTTGGTTGAAAGGTAGGTTAGATTTTCAGCCAAGCACTGTAACTTGTCTTCCAACTGACTAATTTCAAGAGCGAGCGAAGCGAGCTCGCTTGTTTAGGGCACCCCGACACGGATAGGTTAGGTTCGAAGGCAGCCAGTTTGGAAGCCGGCGCCGGTTCCCGTAATGGCAACCGGCGCCGGCAGCGGAGGCACTCCCAAAAAAATATTAAAAGGATGCTCTTCTTTCAATACAATTCTAGATAAGAAGTTCAATCAAATCTCCATAATATTATTATGTGAGAGTCTTTTCAAGATGCAGAAATTGAATAAACTCATTATTAAAGGGGCTAGAATATAAAACTTCCTCACCGCACGCTGGGACTAGACGAGCCCCTCCATAAAATAAAGTAAGATAATAATAAACGTAACACATAGTAAGAGGGAGCAACTGACCCGTCCACAGATTATATATGGTCGGACTGTTATGGCTCTACAACCTGTCGACTTTTACGAGCTATTAATACTTTATCGTTGTAAGTGCTACCAAGAGATATTAATATCATAAGTGTCTAAACACACTATCGAAGAAGACGGATGAAAAAAGATTGCATGTAGCGGAGATGAGAATGTTGAGATGGATGTGTGGAGTGACCAGAATGGATAAGGTCAGGAATGAGTATATTAGAGGAAGTTTGAAAGTAGCGCCAGTGACAGAAAAGTTGAAAGGGAACCGTTTGTCTTGGTATGGGCATGTGAAGAGGAGGGATGAAATGCATGTGACGAAAAGAGTTATGAATTTAAATGTGGATGGATGGCGAGGAAGAGGGAGACCAAAGAAACGATGGATGGATTGTGTGAAGAATGATATGAAACAGAAGGGAGTCAGTGATGTCATGACGGGTGACAGGACGGAATGGAAGAAGAAAACGTGTTGCGCCGACCTCAAGTAACATGGTATAAGGGCAGGAAGAAGAAGAAGTGTCTAAACATACTATGCCGAAGATACGCGACCGAAGTTCGGTATGATTACGCCTGCAATACTATTTGAGTTACTGAGACACATTATGCCGAAATTACGTTGCCTTATAGCGTACAGCCGAACTTCGTCGGGCGTAAGTTCAGCGACAATTCGACGGCAACGTATTCTATAGAGCACACAATATACGCGACGGAAGTTCGGTTCGATTGCCGACGAAGATCCGGGGCGGAGAGCAGTGGAAGGCAGGCATGCCCGCGCCCTGCATGTCCGCCCACAAGTTTGTGCAACTGAATTTCTGCCGTGTAAGTTCAGCACTTATGGTGTGTCATAATGCAGCCGGATACGTCGGAACGTAAAATCAGCCGCGGAACTTCGGTCGCGTACCTTCGGCATAGTGTGTTCGGACACTAAGTGAGAATTTTGTTGAAAGGAAAATCAGTATTCAAAACATTTTTGACTAGTTCTAGCTTTGAGTTTACTTATTAGGGAGAAGTCACACGGTGCGGTGCGCCTCACACCGATAATTCAGCCCTCATCAAGCTGTATCCCCCCCTAAGCCCCCGCCAGCAACGCCCTAAGCCGAGGTCCGAGTCTCACTAGGGGTCGCCCTTAGTGCTGTTGTTGCAGGTAGTCATGATGTTAGTGTAGTATAAATAGTTAGCTTAGGTTAAGTATTTTACTCCCCCCCCCCCCCATTGGCTGAAGACCCTTCAGGTCTCGCCAATAACTGCCCGGTTACGTAGAAATGGTCCCCTAGGACCACCTACAACAGACCAATTGAAAAAAAAGGTGGGGTGCGCCACCCCTTTTTTTCATGGCCACACGGCACCGTGTGGTATACCATGGTATGTATTACGCCGCAACAGCACCGCTCAGGCGATGCGCCGGAGCCTCACTGCATCGTGTGGCTTCTCCCTTACTCTTGCTTTGCTACTACTCTTTGAGAACCACAGGAATCTAAATATTATTATTTAGCAAGGTAATTGCCCGGATTCACTTAATCACGCACCAAATAGTGTTACAAGAAAGAAAGAAAGAAAAAATATTTATTATGGACTCACACAGGCAGTTACAGAAAAAAAACAATATACAAAAAGAAAAAGGATAAAAAATTAAAACTACCTGCACGAGGCCAAAAAAGGCTCCTATCTCAGCATAATGCTGCGACATTTAAAAAAAAAAACAAAATCTCGCAACACTGGTTTTCTGACAGGACCTTAATGCATGCAGCTATACGTCTCTATAAAGTGTAACAAAAGCATCATTTTGCGAAAAAAATGCCGTCTTGTGTTTACAGTCGATTTACGAATTATCACTACACACTTAGTATAAAACAAAGTCGCTTCCTGCTGTCTGTCTGTCCCTACTCCCTATGTATGCTTAGATATTTAAAACTACGCAACGGATTTTGATGCGTTTTTTTTTAATAGATAGAGTGATTCAAGAGGAAGGTTTATATGTATAATACATGCGGTTTGTAGTAGAGAAAAACGCGGAATACGCGATAAACGACATCTACGCGGGCGAAGCCGCTGGCGACCTCTAGTACTGTATAATTTGCATTGTATAATTAAATGTACGTACTGATATGTAGCTATTGATAGTATCGTAAAATTTGCACTGCTTTATAGTGCAATGATGTTGGTGAGTCTATTTATAAAACGTCATTATGTGAACCTACTACTTCAGTATTCGCAAAATTATTGCCTACTTATAGCTTTAATTTTACTCAAGACTTTTGGCTAACTTTGCCCATTACTTTTACTTTACTTACTCTTGATTAACCTTGAGATCCAAGTTTACCTACTTTTCGAATATTGGATTACAATATTAGATAAAAAAAAAAAATATTTTAATTATTTTGTCTACAAGGTTAGTCAGAAAGGGGGTACAAATCCGAAAGGGTGTTAAAGTACCTACGAGTATAATAATGAGTAACTTTTGTTCTACCACTTTCCCCAAAAGTCAGTAGTTTAAGAGAAATAGCTGTTCAAAAATTACCTACATAAAAAAATGCTAAAATCTATCTATGATCAGCTGCGTTTACATTTTAGGTCATATTTGGGGTCACGAATTAGAAGCTCCATTTTTTGAGTTCGTAAATAAAGTAGAGACGAAGAATTTTCGAAAAAAATATTTTTCATGTATTAAATAAAAATTATCGAATTTTGAACTTTTAACACTTGCTTTAAAACCGTTATCAGTGATACTTCAAGTGGCCTTCGGATTAGTACCCCCTTTCTGACTAACCTTGTATAGTCAATCAACGCTAAGTGAAGAACTTCCTTGCTCAGTATTTCGCTTTAAATTCTTCGCCTCATTCATAAGACTAAGTTGAGTTTACCAGTCAACCCTTTTTCACGGATGGTTTGACTTTGCCTACAAAATTAAAAAGTTAATTAATCGTCTTAATTACAGTCTCTTTATTAATAAGGTATCCAGTTTAGTCAGTTCTTCAATTTCACCACTAATTCCTCTTTGGCGCCTACCTTTATGAAATTATATCCGTAGCTCGAATATCATTATACTCATATCGTCTCCGTGAGCTAAAAAGAGAGCGATATATCAAAATATCGCCATCTCTTTCCCTACACAAATCCATAAAATGTAAATGAGCTTCGCGTTATTAGAAATTAAATTTACACCAGTTAATCTCCCGCCTACAAACGCCCGTAAGCTTGTTTCATATCAATCACGTCTAAAAACAAGGAAAATTAACCTCAGTCACCTCCAAAGGGAAATTAATTGCCGTCAATAAAGTTTCAATCTTTTGGCGGGAAACTACGCGTCCATTACCGCCGCCATTTTGTCCGGGCCACAGATAATTTAGTAAAATGGCGGATGACTGGCATATTTCGTTCGGATACACAGATTTATTGAGGGATTTAGGTGGAAAACATTCTGCCTTTGTAGGTAATTGCTTTGCTTTCTTAGAAATGGAGGTGTTTTTTACGGATAATTCGGGTAGTTCCGTAAAAGAAAAATTGGTGAAGTAAAATGTATGGTTCTACTACTTTTAGTGAGAAAATGAACAGAAAGCTATGTAATATTCGAATGAACCATTTCCATATAACAAGAATAAAAAGAAATGCTCGTTTAAAACAGTGACAGTTGGCACAAAATCGCCTAAAGGTATTATTACAATACTTTCCTTTATTAACTTTAACAAAAGTAAAAAGTACTCATTATGAAGTAAAAACTCGAATAAAATTAAAGCTGGAAGGTAAAATTAAAGAAAAGCTGTGTCATAAAATTCTATCACCCTTATAAAAAACGCGTTCTTATTCTCGATAAGAAAATTAGTCCTTTTTAATATATGGGTTTTTTAATACTCGTATATGGGTTAACAGTCCGAGAATTGCCTTTCAATGGCTATGAACATGCAAATCTGTTTTGTATTTAATTCAATTTTTTTTCAAATATTCGTCGCTCACACATACAAGGTGTAAACGAATTTGGTTCTACTAGTTGACATAGACTAACCCTAAATCGAAAATAAAAACTTCGTCCTCTCTCGCACCTCAGCAGCCGCTAGTTAAGTACTACACCTACTACACCTGAAGACCCTGAACTCCTTGTATCGTATTGTCTAAGAACCACGCCTTGTAAACAAGTCTAATTTTGTAACTATTATAAAATATATTATTGTATGGTTAAAAGTGGTTAAAAGTGTTTTCCTTAATATTCTTATGTAAGTACACTCTTGCTAAACTGCTTCTGCTTCTTGCTACATTCTGATTTTATGTGCACATGCTCGTTAAGGGTTGACTCCTCAAGCCACCTTTAACCCGCTAAGCGTGACAAGGTTCTCATCATAAGGGACATTGATATCAATAATCATTGTGTGGTGCTCTGATCGATCTATTACATATCAGACTTATTGGCAGCAATTCAACTTTTTATTATCATTTAGGCTGAGTGTAAAAGTCTTGGCAATCCCTAACATCCTAGCTTTCTACCTCTGACCTCTACAGTAGATAGTGATTTCCCATTAGCCGCGCCTACCATTATTGTTAGCCTATTTGCCAGGCATTTCGCAGTTGCCTTCCAATGGCTATTCACATGCAAAACTGTTTTGTATTTAATTCAACTTTTATATATCTCTTTAAATTCATGGCTCATCTTCTATGCAGAAGATGTCCGGTCCTTTGGAAGGCATACGGGGGACACAGGTCCAACGCGCAGAGGCCCCTTTGAAAACTTTAATCTAAAATGGGGTGGGGCACCAACTGGGGACTATATAAGGCTGCACTATTGGTGTACAGTCATGGACCATCCCAGGTGGGTGCAAGACTATTGTAAAATGTGGTGAAAAATATCTGGTCTATGGGAAGGGGTGTTAAGTGGATTAGATAACTTATATTGCCGGAAGAAAACGGCGTCTGCCTTTCAAGCTTAAATTTGAAATACATTGGCAGACGGTGACTCGCCAGCTGACTAGCTTAGCATTATATTAAGTTGCATTTAGCAACTTTTATATTATTATTTAACCTGAATAGTGTGCATCTTGATAATACTTAACATCCTAGTTTTGTACCTTTGGCCTCTATAGCCCAACTATTATATGTAGAGATAATGATTTCCCATTAGCCAGGACTACCATTATAGTTAAACCATAAGCCAGGCATTTTGCAGGCTTCTGTAACGACTGAGGTAGATATTCGCATTACAGCCAGAGCCGCTCTGATCTTACCATGCCCTACGAAGCATACAGCATACCGATTTTTTAGGGTTCCGTACCCAAAGGGTAAAACGGGAACCTATTACTAAGACTCCGCTGTCCATCCGTCCGTCTGTCACCAGGCTGATGCTCATGAATCGTGATAATTAGACACTTAAAATTTTCACAGATGATGTATTTCTGTTGCCGCTATAACAACAAATACTAAAAAACAGAATAAAATAAATATTTAAGGGGGGCTCCCGTACAACAAACGTGATTTTTTTGCCGTTTTTATAGATAATGGTACGGAACCCTTCGTGCGCGAGTCCGACTCGCACTTGGCCAGTTTTTAAAGATTGGTCATCCATCCTATGTAATTAAGATTACCTTTTTCAGTGTACCTATAGACTCAATTAAATTATTTACTTGACTGACAGAACTGTGTTGCTGGGGAGTTTGTTGTGCCGTTCTTCATTACAGTATAAACACTAGGAAGCGGTGAAGGGCGGGCGTTTTTGGAAGCTGTCTTTTGTAACATGGACGTTCGAAAAGAACGAAGTAACTCTAGTCTATTTTGAATAAATGAGTTCATTTCAATCCTGTCAGGGTTGCGGACTTTGTTCGAAAGATTTACAGCGGCCCTGAAACGCAAAGGGCATTAGGAGGAACACGGATGGGTTTTAGTCAGTAAGAGTCTGACACTCCCTTCCGCTCCGCCCAGAGCGGAAGAAGTCATTTGATGATTTACAATAATAAAAATAAAAGTGCTCTACTCAATCGATTTGCATAGTAGCCATAGTATTAGTAGTATTAATCACGAGCTAAATAGCTACTCGGCTAAGGCAAGGTATCCACCAAAATGGAGAGGAGAAGAGACGAGAGGAGATGTGCTGCAAAGCTGGTAGGTTAGGTTATTTCCACCAAAGCGGAGAGGAGATGCGTAGCGGAGAGGAGATGTGAGCTGTGCGTAGCGGAGATGTGAGCTGTGAGATATCAGTCAGTTCGGGTGTGCGAGGCGCTGGAGAAGGCATCGGGGAAAGAGGCGCACGAGCGCGGAAGCCGCCCTGCTGCCAACTACTACACACATCTCCGCTTTGCCGTGCCGCTTGCTCGCTTGTGACATAAAATTCTATAGAAAAATGAGACATCTCCTCTCCTCTCCGCTTGATTCATTTCCACCAAAGCTAAGCGTAGAGCAGATGTGGAAATAATGAAATCTGATTGGTTATTCATAACACATCTCCTCTCCCCTCCGCTTTGTTGGAAACCGGGCCTAACAGTCGATGATACATTTAAGCCCTTGTTAATCCTACTAATATTATAAATGTATGTTTGTGAATCAATCACGCCTTAACGGCTGAACGGATTTAGATAAAACTTGGCACACAGATATACCATGACCTGGATTAGAACATGGCATACTTTATATTCAGATACATAAAATAGTTTCCCTAGGATGAGAGTGAAACCACGCTCAACAGCTAGTTATTTATATTTAAGTGGCAACAAGGACACATCACACACCTTTATAGAACGGGAACGAGGTTGCGTGGGTGGAAAGCCTCGCTATTTACGTAGGTTTATCCCAGGAAGAGTGGAGATGCGGGCGTTATTCTTTGAAAATGCTTTTTTTTTAATGCCATCGGAATTTAACATGTATGGGCACTGAAGGACAATTTGAGGGAGATTTACAAATTATTTATTTTCTTTAATCAACTTAGCATACCACAGTCTGTTGCTTGATAAAACCCCATCTCCTTGACAATATGATGATTTGAAATTCAAATATGAAGAAACATCCATTGATGACATCCTATCGCATTAAATCTTAGCAATGATTCAATTTAAAACTAAGATCCACTATGGTACACCAATGATTTAAGTTCTCAACGTCAATTTAAGAAAATGAACATGGCACCCTAATTCCGGGTCTCAATAAAACAAGGTAAATCGACCATTCGTGGACATCGCGTCACGGCCAGGCACGTTTTTACGATATTAACTCGATAGAACGAGCAGTTTTTATCGATACCGACGTCCGATGTTTATTAGACATTGTATCGATTTCAACGTCGATTTATATGATGGGGGGAAATGAGTTACTACGGAGTGCTGGGTTAGGTTTAAATTAGACTAGAGATGAAAATAGTGCCTGTAGAATAGACTTAAACATTTTAGTAACTTAAACACGTGAGTAGAAGACTAAGGCATGATTTAGGGTGCCTTTCCACCAGAGATGACGACACGTTTGGTGCAGTGGCTAAGCGATTGGCTTCTGCGCTACGGGTCGTGGGTTCGATTCCCACACGGAACAAAAATTTGTATGGCCTACAGATGGTTGTTTCGGGTCTGGGCGTTTATTTGTGAGATTTGTGTCTGTAAACGCACCCACGATACAAGAGAAATCTTAGTATGGGGCAACGTTTTTTTAAGAAAAGAAAAGAAAGATAAAAGATGTGCTATGCAGCTATGCTGCGAGAATATAAAAGCTAAGCTACGAAACTACATGACCGTTTCCACTAATGTTAAGCTATGTAGCGGATCGAGTAAGATGTGCTACGAAAATGCGCCGCCGCAAGGTAGCTGTGTGAGGAAGATGCGCAGTTCGAGCAATGCGACGTATTGACAATAGGGAAGGCACGGGGAGCGGCGGCGTGGTGCTCTGCAAGTAGCTACACTACTCGCGATCATCCACAGCACACATCCTTCCATATAAAAAAAACGTAGCTTAGTTGAATCAGTTTCCACCAGTGCTATGCTATGTGGACCAATGAGCATGATTGATGGATATCAAACGCATCCATAGCAACGTTGCATAGCACATCTCTGGTGGAAAAGCAGCCTTATACAGCTGTAGCGAGTAGCGGCGACGTGGCGGCGACGTAGCGTAGACACATGTCTCCTCCAAGTCACCTGTATATAATTTACGCGATATAAGTTTATGGAGGAGATATGTGTCTGCGCTACGTCGTCGCTACGCCTCCGCTACGTCTCCGCCACTCGTCAGAGAATGTTATGTCGGCCAACATCAGCGTAAATAGATTATAAGCTATGTCTACACCAGTGCGCTTTCATCTTCATCTTGTGTCTTCATCTGAAGCATGCGTGAAGCGCCATAGCGCATGCAATAGCGCATGCCTTAATACCAGTTCGACAAAAGCGCATACCCCTAGCGCACGCTAATCCGTCTATTGCATGTCGACTGACGACTGACTGAGGCACACCGGTGTGGACGATAAGCTGCATGCGTCTTATGGCAATCAATGTTGCATGCGCTTGACGCAAGAGGAATTGAAAGTTGAAAGCGCAAGATGAACATGAAAGCGCACGGGTGTAGACATACCAATATCGGTTTAGTCCACTCTCGGCCCCTCGACCCCCAATAAATAATGTGTCCACTGGATGCCTAAATAAAGTGTATTCTCGACCCTTGGGGGTCGAGAGTGGACTCAACGCCAATATCTACATATTATGACAGTAGTCATGACAGTAGTCATGACAGTAGTCATGACAGTAGTCATGACAGTAGTCATGACAGTAGTCATGACAGTAGTCATGACAGTAGTCATGACAGTAGTCATGACAGTAGTCATGATAGTAGTCATGACAGCAGTCATGACAGGCGACTGCGTGATTTTGGTCTCTTATTTGTGCTCAGCTATCATAACATTCTAAAGCATTATCTCTCTCCATAATTCCCAATACCTACATCACATAAACAGGCAACTAGTTCATGACTATTATAAAAACGGCGTAACTCAAAATCACCTACATACAGTTACGGCTTTATGCATAAAAGTTTTTATTTAATTAAGCTTCGCCGTCTAAACGTTGGAACGTGTAATTAAGTTAGTTTGAATGCACAAAAATATCGCAAACATTTTTATTCCCTCCTGTAAATTTGGTGTTTTCAGTTATGCCTTTGTTAGTGTTGGTGTTGGCAGTGTTATATAGGAAACTTTTGTATTCCCAAACCCAAAAATATATAGGTATTCAGAAACGCAACTTGTGCTATGAGAAATATAAATTAAATTGTTTGGAAATTTTAAATATATCCAATGTTAGTCGGAAAGGGGGTACTAATCAGCTGGTCACTTGAAGTATCACTGATGACTATTTTAAAGCAAGTATTAAAATGTCAAAATTCGATTATTTTTAATTCAATGCACAATGATTATTATTTTATTTTTTTCAAATTTCTTTATCCATTAGAGCCATTACGCACTGTCAACTGTTCGCCGGAGACTTGGGTCTCTCGGCGACCAAAACATAAGCATAGTAGCCCGGGCGGCCGGCGACTAAGTGCGTAAACACTTATATAAACTATAGAAAGTCACAGTTGCCGTCGAGAGCATCTTTGATCCCAAATGTGACCTAAAGTGACAAGCTGAAGATAGATTTTAGCATATTTTATGAAATCTTTGAACAATATTTATAGGACAAAAGTTATTCATTATTACGGGTACTTTAATAACCATTCGGATTAGTACCCCCTTTCCGACTAACCTTGTATGTATATTTCGCAAATGAACAATTAATGCGTGTTGTTGCTTTTAGCATTCTAGCATTTTATTTTTTAATTCGGGTTCATATCACAACTTGGGGGTCTATTCCGAAAACCAAACTACGGGGTTTCCGCTGACGGATTGCACGTTTTTCAACCACAAAAGTGTTTCGAATCCGACGATTTTCGCGATTTGAGATTTTGTCTTTCGTTCACCCTACTTTCAAATGTTAATTAACACCTAGTAGTTCGTTGTTTGACAATATTTTGATTGTCCACACATCAAAAGTGTCTAGGGATCAACATATATTTTTGCAATAACTTTTCTCCTGATTGATATTAATTAAAATTTTCTTTAAGGATTCATCAAATAAAGTGTTTTCGTTTGTCACAGTAACGATAAACCAAGTCACCTTTGCATTAATAAAGAAATTTGCCATTTTCCTAATAAAGGGATTTTTGACATTTGAACCACTAACACAAAAGTTCGAAAAAAAGACTGAAATAACAGTTTTCTTTAAAATTTTATTGGGTAACTTAAACAATTAATAATCCGTGTTTCTACCGCGAACACTAACAACACAAGAACATCGGTTTGGCATACTCAAAATGAGTTCATCCAAATCACGCTGTGGAATGGCCGCCCATGTTCGTTGCAACAACAAAAAAAGGTCTTCTTGCGACTGGATACCCTCCATATTCGGCAGAGCTCTTCTCTGTAGCATATCCCATGCATGCTCAATCGGGTTCAAGTCTGGCGACTGAGCAGGCCAGGGCAGGACATTGATGTTAGCTGCGGCGAGAGTCTGTCTTACAACTCTTGCGGTGTGCGGTCGTGCATTATCATGCATTAACTGAAATAAGGGACCGATTTGCGCTTGTAGAGGAACGATGACGTCTGATACAATCGTCTCAGCATAAATTTGAGCGTTGAGGTTGCCTCTGATCCAAATCAACTCAGTTCTTCCGCCGATCCAAATACCCGCCCATACCATGATGGTTCCACCACTATAAGGATGGACTTCCTGGCAGGATTTTAATCGCTGTTGGCGTCCAGGGGTTCTCCAGTGTCGTATACGTCTTGTATCCGGTCTCATACCAAAACGAGACTCATCAGAAAAGCACACGAAACGCCATTGTTCTTCTGCCCAATTTCTGTGTCCAAGAGCCCATTGATATCGAATCCTACGATTGTGCATTGCTATAGGTGGTACCCGTAGCGGTCTTCGGGAATGAAGGTTCACTTCATGCAAGCGGTTTCTGACTGTTTGGTCGCTAATTAAGTTCCCTGAAGAGTGATGAAGCCTCACGGCTAACATCATGGCGGTTATTGTTGGAGCTCTTCGAGTTAAGATTTGAATGTATCGGTCTTGTCTCCGTGTGGTGCAGCGATACCGTCCTCCATGGCGCTCAGCCACGGTACCAGTGCTTCGGTAACGTGTCCAAAGTCGACTGATAACACTCTGACTTGTATTCAGAGCTAAAGCCACAGTACGTTGCCGGGAACCAGCTTCTATCATTCCCACGGCTCTGAGCATTTCTTCCCTGCTTAAATGACGTCGCCGCTCCATAATAACGTTGGTTTTAATCAGTAGTAGGGAAACAGTAGCACTAATAATGTCTTCAATGCGTTGTATGTTTTTATAGGGAAAATATTGACAGCTGATTTTCATCTTTTACTCGAATTTGATTCACAGTTCCTGATTCAAATTATGAAATGCACCAAAAAGGATCCATATAAATTTATAAAATCATAAATTTATTACAAAGCCACATCTCAATCTCAAGAAATCCGCATAAAAATGCTTGATCCCTAGACACTTTTGATGTGTGTATTTATAAGTTCCATGTTCGTCGTTGTTTCGTTTCGATTCGAAACTTCAATGTCCGGAGTAGACATGCTTGACGTCGACATGAAAAAAAGGGTCTTTTCGCTTTTGATCACACCCGAATATGGTTTAAAATAAATTGTATTTTATTGTGAGTTATTACGGTCATCGTAAACGATGGGATAGCTTACCCTAATTATACGCCGCTGTAATCTATAATTCTATACCCAGTACGTGTTGTGTGGGAAGTTAAAATTTTAAGCTGCATTTGCCTGGCTTCTGCTCAAGCTAAGACTATAAAAAACAACTTTTTCAGACATATCGACCTCGTAGTTTTTTTCAAACTGTTTCCTAACTGTATTGGAATAAATTTCCAGTCTAATCAGATGCGGCTAAATACCAGTATTTTATACGGAGCGTCTTACATCAGACCTCCGCAACCGCAACTGGGAAATGGCGTTTCCACTATTCGTCTATTGAAATAAACCAGCTCTAGAACACACACCGAGAAAGATGGACTGGTCGAGGAGCAAAGGAGATGTTTCAGAAATGTATGTAGCCTGGGCTAGCACCATGTACACTATCTGTAAATATAGCTAGACAATAAAGTAACCGTTTTTTAATGTTAATTTTCTATAATTTTACTTCGTTTAATTGTACACTCAAGATATTTTGGTCAAGGGGAGCAACACAACACATAAAAATGTGATGGATCGAAATTATGTGAAATGTTATTTTGACAACTGTTGACATGTCAATGACCCCATAGTGTTTATTTCTTGTGTACTTACATAACCTATCTAAGTTATTTATAGACGAAAATACCTGGATTCCGTTATAATTATAATAAAATAGAACTACAGGTGTGAAATGAAACGAAAAATGAAACTTAGGAATGTCAAAGTTGTCAAACTCATGTCAATGTCAAACACAACTGTCATGGCTGCCATAAAAAAAAGGGTTAACATATTAAAAAACGTCCCCAAATAATAATTCCAGTACAAGAGTACTCTTCTTCAAATAAATTTATTTGTATTTTATGGAAATCCCCTATTTTTTTCCTATTTTTCTAGATACTGTACATGGTGGTGGCCCAAAATCAAACATCTCCTTTGCATTATTTGTGTGATAGGTTGGCAAGCAAGCCGACGGCCGACCTGATAGTGATATATCACTAATGAAAACGGTAACTACCGCCTACAACACCACGAGAATTGCTGATACTTTGCCAATCTTAGAGACAAAGTTGGAAATCTCATGTGCCTGTAATTTCACCTACACCAATACCCTTCAAATCGAAACACAGCGCTGTTTAGCGGCAGAAATGGGTTTGGTAGTAGTATTTCTTCGGACGAGTTCTTCCACAAGGAGCTCTTCTACAGCATATCGGAGTCCATCGTTGGTCCAACGTGCCTCTACCCCTCATAGCGCATTGGAAATCCTTTTAAATATTCACAACATTTTATCGCTTCTTTTATCATTACTGCAAATGGTCCCGGCATCATATAAACACCATTTCAAATAGAACCAGCCTCCAAGTTTTCAGCTAAAATATTAATTCCACACACAGCTCTACGTAGAGCTTAAGGTTAAATTTGGCTCTACATTAGACGGTAGAGTTCGCAATAAAGGAACTCTATGCGAGAAAGGTTACTAATAAGAGCATGGAACTTGGTCGTGGAGTTTGTAAATAAAATTATGTGCTGTGGAGACTCTATATTTGCATCTTAGCAGTTATGGCGGAGTTTGTAGAGTCACTTTGTTGTGGTTTAGTTTTATTGAGTTTAGAACTTGGAGTATGAGTTGGAAACGTGAATGGACATTGTATACAGGGTGTTAACGAATTCGTGTAATTCCTTAAAATCACATGATCTACTACTGGCCAGTACACAGGCCCCGCACGGAATTTAGCTTCATTAAAATAAAAAAATAAAATTCTTTTTTTTCTCATGCTTCTGTGTTACCGATCGTATCTAAACCACCTAATAAGGATTCAGTAAAAAAAATTGTTTTTTTTTTGCAAAAACATAATTTTATTTGTGTGAACATTTCGATGCCACGCATAAATTAATGAAAGTACGGTGACACGGCTGGCAGGAACGAGTAAAACGATATCGCTCTTTAGATAACTCAAGGTTCTAAAAAGACTCAGAAATTGAAAACCAAATTTTTTTTGGTTGGTTATCGAAAATTCCTATTTTGGGTTAATCTGTGTCACCAGGGGAATAATTCTCCTAAAATAAATCTTGAAAAATCACAACCGAACCAAAGCCGAACCGTTCATTCAGACAGTTCTCAATTTCAAAAGCTGTCTTATTGTTTGACACAAAAAAGAAAATTAGTCATTTTGAAAATTTTTGAAAACAAAAACTGACTGACGGTTGTGGTTCGATTGCGTTTGGCAACAATGTATTTTAGGAGAATTAGGCCCCAGTGGATCACGCGGTTTGAAGGAATTACACGATTTCGTTAACACTCTGTAGAGAACTTTGTTCCTTTAATGATATTATCAGCTGTCCTCATAAGGGTGTTGAGACACCCACTCCCAAACTGAATTTCGACAAATCGTTCTACGACAAGATTTTACTTCGACACTTTGGAACTGTAACATTACGCTACTTCGACAATTATGGAACTTCGACACCTAATTTGGGGCACCCCGACACGGATAGGTTAGGTTCGAAGGGGATGACGGGGACTAGAGTGAGCGAGCAAAGCGAGCGAATGAAGCCCCCGTCATCCTCTTCGTGTTAGGTTACTTTAAACCCCAGAATCGAAGTTCCATAATTGTCGGAGTAGCGTAATGTCGGAGTTCCATAGTGTCGTAGTAAAATCTTGTCGTAGAACAATTTGTCGAAATTCAGTTTGGTAGTCGTTGAGACCAGTGTTGCCAAACGTCCCGGTTTTGGCGGACGTCCCGTTTTTCAGCACTCAGGACGCGTTCCGCCAGCACCCTGAGCAGGACGCTGAAAATCTCGCTATTTCAACTAGGTAGGCAATATTGGATCGGGAATTAAAAAAAAACTCATGTGCATGAGAAGACCCTTCACGAGTGACGATACTTAAGTACGTCTGGCGCACCCTGAGCCAGGCGTACAGTCAGCCTTGCTACCAATCTGTCAGCATAGGCTAATCTTTTCACCATGACATGAGGTATTTTTCAGTAGAGCAGACAAGAGAATATAATTATCCCATAAATCTTGCGAAGCGCGGTTTCTATGTCCCGATGTTTTAGTCAATGTCCTATTTTTTTATTTAAGTCCCGTTATTTGGAAAAACGGAACTGGCAACACTGATTAAGACTTAGATTTTCGCACACAAACCGGGTTTATTTAATCATAATAATGTTAGAAGCGAAACAGCAATCACGATGCGCAAAATTAATAAACCCGATGTAGGATTTATGGATTATTGTTTATTTGTGCCTGCTTTCTGAAAAATAGCTGTGTCAAAATCAACGGTGGCAGGAGCAACTTTTTCTCTTCTGTCTCGACTCAACCACGCGAATATGTACATACACACATCAAAAAAAGTTTGCGATCACTTTGAAAAATTATGTAGCCTTTTTGAAGCCGAATTTTCTAATCGGGATTCAAAGCGATAATTATCATGATAAATATAGATTGATAGTTATCTAGATAAATATAAATCAGATTTCAGTTGGACTGTGAATTCGGAATCTTCACATAGATAATTGTGCTAGTGATCGCATATATCGATCGGTGAGTAAGTAAAGGCAATTTTAATGTACCAATTTCTATTAATGAGCTAAGGCCGTGGTCTGTTACAAACGCCGTCCAGCGGTCTGCGGCCAACGAATGCTTATTAGGGAAATGCACTACAGTAGTCTCTCTCGCACATCTGAAGCCGCATCAGGCGTATGAGAGAGACCACGTTCATTATGTTCCGGTTGTGTCTTCCTCCTGTATCTTGGACCATATCTGACCTAACTATTAGGAGCGAATAGGGTCAAAAGCAAGCAAGTCAAAACAAGAAAAAGAAAATAGATGACGGCATTGGGTTGTGTGAACGTGTCCATATAAAATGTATGCTGAGCGATACCGTTGTGCTATGCAATATTTGCTACATGCTAATTATAGCGTTGTCTGAACTGCGTCTATCTGTCCATAGCTATACCTACCTATATATAGCATTAGTGTGAATGCATTATTACTGCTTGTTGGACAATCGCGACACAACAGAGTGGTCATAGATAATGAATTGCTCAATCAGATAGCTTATCATTTACAAGGGCTATCGCTTATATTACTACAATTGACACTTTAGAACTTTTAGGCTACATCTCTATTAAAGAACTTCGCACTTATAGATCAGTAACTTGTTCATTGATGAAACGGTGAAGGAAAACATCGTGAGGAAACCTGCTCCTAAAAGACTCCTAAAAGTGATCGATGGTGTGTGAAGTCCGTCAACACGCATCAGGCCAGCGTGATGGACTCAGAGGCGGACTACCCACAAGGCCGACTAGGCCCGGGCCTAGGGCGGCCAAACAAGAGGTGGCGGCCAAACGCGAAAAAAAAAATAGCTCAGTAATGGAGTTGAGAGGAGCTCGTGGCTAAATAATTACAGCCGCATAGACCGATCTTCCTGGTTAAGCCACGCTTGCCGAGGTTGGTCTGTGGATGGGTGACCATTTACCATAGCGAGTTTCTTCCGTGCCTCGGAAAGCACGTAAAGCCGTTGGTCCCGGCTGTCATTTGTAGATCTTTGACAGTCGTTACTGTTGGTCAGAAGCCAGAAAGTCTGACAACCAGTCTTACCAAGAGTATCGTATTACCCAGTTACTGGATTGTGGAAGTCTGATAGGCAGTCGCTCCATGTAAAATACTGATATTCAGCTGCATCCGGTTCGACTGGAAGCCGACCCCAACATAGTTGGGAAAAGGCTAGGCAGATGAATGGAGTTGAGAAAGGGGCGGCTGGTACTACACAACTTAGAGCGGATGATACTACACGGCCTAGGGCGGGCAAGATTGCTAGTCTGACTCTGGATGGACTAAGGCCTAAACCCTTCTCATTTAGAAGAGGTCCATGCCCATCAGTGGGACTGTATTAGGCTGATTATGATGATAATGATGATGATTGTTCAATGATCATGAACACAGCACAGCATGAGCTGTTTTCATATAGCTCTTGCTGACACGAGAGAAGAAGAAGAATGATCATAAACCGTTCTATGGTGATAGATCGAAACTATATTTCTATATATACATGTAGGATCAGGAGTGCCGAGGGGTATATCGTCAGGGTTTGGAGTTCCCATTTTATTGGGATAAACAAGACTGTGTTAGGCAATTACAGTGATTTATTACACAAAAAAATGGTACACAATACAAAAAAATGGTAAATAGATAATAGGCGAACAGACCTTTAAGGTCACAGTTCGTATAGTGGCCAAGCCACCCAATTACAATGTGTATCTTAGGCGAACAGACCTTTAAGGTCACAGTTCGTATAGTGGCCAAGCCACCCAATTACAATGTGTATCTTAGGCGAACAGACCTTTAAGGTCACAGTTCGTATAGTGGCCAAGCCACCCAATTACAATGTGTATCTCGCAATCAGCAAGTTAATACAGCTATTGTAAATATACAGCAGCGCTGTACCAAATAAACCGACAGTTTTGTCGGGAGCTGGGGAGCTCTGTATTGAGTCGAATCCGAAGACCGACTGATGAGCTTACCGAGTGCACGCTCTTTTATAATACGATGCCCCCACTTTACAATCCCTCCACAACTCTGTCCGTTGCCGCACGGAAGTGCGTCACGTGTTTACTTGATACAAAAATGTGCTAAATCTAATAAGACTTACATTACAGAGTAATCAAATAATACAAGAATAATTGTCGTAATAAAACATTGGTGAATTCACAAAGCAAAGCATTTTAAAATTACAACATGTCATCAATTGTTTTGAACAAAAACTAATGGTCACACTTATCGAAATAAGTTGCCAAATATCAATTGGTGCGTACACCAAGTACTTCATAAATTATGTTTTGATTTATTAAACAATAATTGCTAGTAAAAATCACTCAAATTAATAACAAAAAAATCAACTCGTAACAAAATTTGGTGACTACCCACAATTTTAATTTGACAACCATCTCCGACATACATATATTTTTTTTTATTTGTTTTTGGAAGGGCTTGTAGCTAATTATCAACCATGCCGATCATACGATTTGCGAGGCTAAGCAGCGGTTGCCGTGGTCAGTCCGTAGATGTGTGACCGTTCGTTCATCGAGACCTCTCCGTGCCTCAGAGAGCACGTGAAACCGTCAGTCCCTGGTGTCATACGAATACCTATGACTGTCGTAACAGGTAATCAGAAGCCTGAAAGTCTGACAACCAGTCTAACCTTAGGATATCGGCATTGCCCAGTAACTGGGTTGCGGAAGTCTGATGGCAGTCGCTCCGTGTAAAATACTGGTATTCAGCCGCATCTGGTTAGACTGGAAGTCGACCCCAATATAGTTGTAAATAGGCTAGGCAGAATAATTCTTTGATAACCTATCAAAGATTTAAAGCAACTAAGTCTATTAACATTTCGATTGTTTAGTTCTGAACATCATGCCTCATAGAAGTCTGTACCTACATAATAGACTGTTTGTCGCCTTCGCGTTGCCCGAGGTATTTATCCCACGCAGAAACACGAGGCGACACGCCGTCTACGACTCTATCTAAGATAAAACGTATATCTGTTTTTAGAAGACTTGTATAAAAGCTATGAGCAATAGAAAGCCAATTATATTGAGCTACGCGGTGGCTGAAGCATACGTGCCGTCAGTTGGGACAGGTCAACTCAAACCTTCAATGGCTCTTTCCTCAAAAGGCAATTCCAGACGTTACCCTACATTGTTACACTCGCATAGTTTTATACCACAATGTCTGGACTTTAAAAGAGACTTTGACCTCTGAATTTGTTTCGGCTTTTCTTCTCAGATCTAGTCAGATATGAAATGCCGGCGCCATCTAGTCTTAAAAAAAACATTACATTGACTTGTAAAAGTGTCTGTAAAAGATTTATTTACAGAAAGAAATATCATTTATCACACCGATAATTCAGCCCTCATCAAGCTGTCTCATTCCCAATCTCCAGAAAGCAACGCCCTAAGCCGAGTTCCAAGTCCCACTAGGGGTCGCCCTTAGTGATGTTGTTGCTAGCAGTCATGATGTTAGTGTAGTATAAGTAGTTAGCTTAGGTTAAGTATTTTACTCCCCCCCCCCCCCCCCCCATTGGCTGGAGACCCTTCAGGTCTCACCTATATCTGAACGTTTACGTAAAAACAGTCCAGTCAGTAAACGTGCAGGTGTAAAATGAATAAAGGATATATATATTCACTATGTTATAGTAGAATACATCCGAATAAAGACCAAATCCACCCCGAGGGTCCAGCGGTCGGAGCCTCGTCACAATGCGAATTTCAATTCCTTTGTTATGAGAGTGCCGACCGAACATCTATCGAACTTCGTGAAGGAGGAATTTTGGTCGAGAGGTTTAGTGTTCTAGCTATTCCGAAGCTGGCTACTAGACACCGCGTGATACACACGACATCGACTTCTCATGAGAATTAGTGTTTATATACTTAAGATTTATATACTTTTTTTTATTTTTAATTAGTAGTTTTCCTTTATATTCAAGGTTAGTCAGAAAGGGAGTACTAATCAGAAAGGGTGTTAAAGTACACATAATAATGAATAACTTTTGTTCTACAACTTTTCCCAAAAGTCAATAGTTTAAGAGGAACAGTTGTTCAAAAATCTAAAAAAAAATCTCTAAAATCTATCTAACACCAGTTATGATCAGCTGTGTTTGCATTTTAGGTCATATTTGGGGTCACAAATTAGGAGCTCCATTTTCTGAATTCATAACTAAAGTAGGACCGAAGAATTTTTGAAAAAACTAAAATAAAAATTATTTTACACGGAAATAAAAATTATCGAATTTTGAAATTTTAACACTTGCTTTCAAACAGTCATCAGCGATATTATAAGTGGGCTTCGGATTAGTACCCCCTTTCCGACTAACCTTGTAGTATTTTTATGTTAGCCGTAAGCTTTACATTTTATCTCCTCTAACATTGTTAGCAAATTCAGCTTCTGCCTAAAACGCAACGCTATTGTCACAACCAAACGTTTTGTTGATCGTTCGCTATCTACCATCGCATGTAAAGCGGTAGTCACAAGTCATGAAATCAAACATAGACTGATTCCGAGCCATTGGTTCGTGTCAGTGGAACGAGGCTCCCGACGTGTACACATGCCACTATTGTGAAATGGAACTAGAATTTTTTAGCTACCCGTTTTTGGGTTTTTATATTTTTCGTCCTAAATTGGAGTGTAGTAGGTATATTGCAGTATAAATAGACGTTGTATTCATAATTGAGAACTACTTTACCAGCTCATGGCGCATGCATACCTAGTCAGCGTCAAAAGTAGCTTTTGATTTGAAAGGAGAATGACCAAAATTAAAGTGGTACCAAAAAGTCTCATGCATCAAAATCAAAATATTATCGTAATTATTTTCATAATTTTTTACGACATTACGCGTCGGGGATATGATTTTTGAACAGGGAATTTAATTTAAACTAAAAAAGTGTTGATATTGTTTTATTCTCCTTACATGACGTTCCGTTTCACATGGTTTATGATTACTATAAGCTTGAATTTTGAATGTGACACATTCAAAATTCAAAGCTGAAAGTGATCACATCTTTCAAAAACATGTAAAAAAAATATATTTTGCCGATTCTACATTAATTAAAAACAACTAGAATAGATTAGAATTTTTATTTAAACGATTATCATTTTTTTATCTATGGTTAATTGGCCGTTAACAGCCGGTCATAGAGATGTTAATACAATAGATGCGGATTACTGTTTTTTAGAGCAATAATAAATCGTGTATGACATGTCCACATTGTCAGGATATTTAGATTATTTCTAAAATATCCGAAACTCGTGTTTTGTTTACAAAAAGAACTTTTGTAGGAGTTAATATGATAAGTGTAGTCTATAAAAAACAAAGTTTGACTTTGATGCAGCATGGTACGGGACTCCATACATCCATGAGCATTGTCCATTTAAACTTGGCATTAGTTGGAAAACTAATAGTTCCATTGGCCTTCGTCGGCTAGTTGTGTACTTACGTTGCATTACTAAAGTACTCGCCACTGGACAAAATTACATAAAATCCGGATACGACTTGAAATCCAATATAGCACCTACGTCAAATCTTCCATCATTTTCCAGCCAAGGTGCAATAGGATTTCAGAATATTGGACACGCGCGAAAATAGTTCAATTTAGTTGGACCGAGATACAAGACTTCTAAAACCAACTCCGTCTGCGTTGAAATAGAAAATCACGTGCGAAAAATTTTCAGCGTAAAACTTGGAAAATAAAAAGATATTTCAGTCCAACGTAAATCCTTGTTTTAAAAATATTTTTTAATTTTAGTAGGTTAATTAGTTCTAGAATCATTTACACAGAGGTAGAAAAATTTTCAAAACCAAAACATTGCACAATTTTAGTCGGAAAGAGGGTACTACTTACTTTTGTTTTAATTATAATAACTTACGTAACGTACCTACCCTAAAAGTCCAGTTTTAGAGAAATAGCTGTGCAAAGATTATATTTATAAATGATAATTAATTACGGTTTACTCACGTGCATTTTTCGGGATTGCCCGACTAGTTTCGGATCCAAACGGAGCCCTTAATTGAGTTCGACTCGCGACCTCGCCGCGTGATCAGCTCATAAATAAGGGGTCCGTTTGGATCCGAAACTAGTCGGGCAATCCCGAAAAATGCACGTGAGTAACCCGTAATTAATCATAAATATGAATGTTCAAAGATTTCATAAAAAATACTTACGCGTAAACCTGTAACATCGGCTATGTTTACATTTCAGATCGTATCGTCACCCTCCGCGCTGTCTTACTAGAAATTGATAATTTTTCAGTAGTTGCGTTAGCTGTGGCTTTACTAATGAATTAATAACTTTTTTATATTGCTCTTGGCTTACTCTTTAAGTTAGTAGTTGCCCTAAAGTCCTAAGGTATATATTTATTTATTTCTATTCATTTGAAGCAGATATGTCACTCTGTGAGAATTTCTCTGAGAAATTAATCACGGATTAGTAGTTCCATTTTCTGAATTCCTAACTGAATCAGGGTTGTCGATATTTTAAAATTCACCCGAGATCAATGAAACTGGGTCACCAACCAAAAGTATTTTATAGACTTTTTAATACTGCTACAATAAAATTAATAAAACTTTTTGGTTAGTCTATAAGATACTTTTTTTATTTCAATAAGCTAGCATTCTTAGTTTCCGAGATATTAAGGTTTATGAATTTATTGCTCCCGAATGTAATAACAATATTTTATTTTTCACGGGAATAATTAACCTTTTTTTTTGTGTAAAACAGTTACCAATGATACTTACTTACTAACCTATCCTTACATACAAGGTTACTAGGAAAGGGGGTACTAATCGAAAAGAGTGTTTAAGTACCCATAATAGTGAACAACTTTTGTTCTACAACTTTCCCCAAAAATCAATACTTTAAGAGAAATTGCTGTGCAAAGATTTCATAAAAATACGCAAAAATTTATCTATCCTCACGTATCAGCTGCATTCACAGATTAGAAGCTTTATTTTCTGAATTCATAACAAAAACAGAGAGGAAGAATATATAAAAAAAAAATGTAATTACCGAATTTTGAAATTTTAATTAACACTTGCCCTAAAACAGTCATCAATGATACTTTAAGTGGCTCGGGGACTAGTACTAGAGTTTTCAACTAACCTTGTACAATCGACTAATTATTTTACTAATTGTCCTCTTATCACAAGTGAGGCGACACAATTTGTCTGCCATACCAATCTATCACGTCGTTTTGATTACCCAGAGCTTATACGAAAGATTGATTACCCCACCGCTGATGAAAAAATACAGATTAGGCGGGAGTCATCTATCATTCTAATAGGTGGCCTTGTAGCTTGTGAGGTAAAACTACCCCTTTTTCGTGGAAACTGATAGTGTTATTTATAGAAAGGTTTATACAAGTTGTGACATAAATAAGGGCACAACCTCATAAGGTCACTGTACTCATCATTATGAAAAACTTTTACTATGGGAACAAAACTGAAATCGCGAAAAAAAATCAGCTGTTCCCTACATTTTGACGAGTTAAGCGAACATTAATTAATATAGGGAACAGTAGATTGTATATAATTTGTGACCCCAAATATATAAGAAGTAAAATGTAAACACAGCTGATAATAGCTGAGTATAGATAGATTTTAATGTATTTTTGTGCAATTTTTGAACAGCTATTTAAACTATTGACTTTTGGGAAAAGTGATAGAACAAAAGTTATTCATTATTATGGGTACTTTAACACTCTTTCGCATTAGTACCCCCTTTCTGGCTAACCTGTAGAGAGATATATGGTGAAAATATTTTTATCTATTTTAGTAGGTATATAAATATACTACTTCATAATTGGTCGTCGATATTGAGAGTCCAAACATAAAAAGATATCCTTTTGACGTTCTTTCGATACCTACATACTCATATAACTCATTCAAAATGTCTAGATTTGTATACACGGCTACACATCAAGCTATACAAAACCAGTTTATCTTGGCGTCGCTTTGTATAATCTTTTCGCACAAGTAACGGTCAGCTTATACTGGTTTTGCATAGCTTGAAGTGTAGCCGTGTGTACCACAGTGTAACTACCAACTTATTTATGTAGACTGCTCCTATGATGAAAGTTTGAGATTACCTGTAATCAAAAAAAAGATCTTGTCAATTTTATCGTATCTAATTTACTTGTAAAATAACAACACATATCGCAAGGGACCATAAAATTTAATACATAGTGTACAAACAGAAAAGGTTTTAGAAGAATTTAAAATTAAATTAAATAAATGACGGAATCATTAGAAAGAATAAAGAAAAGAAAAGTATTCAGCCAAGGACACAATGACAGCATAAACAATAAGAATATAAAAAGAATTAAACATACACATGTTATGCCGTCGAGCATGGCCATGCCGAAAGGGTCACCAACTCAGCATATGGCAGGCATCAAACACCCAGCGCTGATTTTCAGTTGCTACCCTTGCAGTGACACACGGACTATTTGCCTCTTGTTCTCTCTCTTTCATATACACACACACACACACAGAAAATGTGCATAAGCGAGAAGCAAATAATAACAACAATTGTAAAAAAGCCGTAATCGAGTTGTGTGAGAGCCGTATTCAATTTTTTTAATGGTTTCCATTTCTACAATGTTTTCTGCATCATGAGCAGAGCATAGACACAAATCTCTCACAAAAATCTGCAAAGACACGCAAACAAACCGAAATCTATCCCAGAATCAAATTTCAATCCCAACTCACTGACGTCAGCAGCCCGCATGAACTGCGTAAGATCAGATAATCAGTTTGTCCTGTAATCAACCTACATTGTTATCACCCGCATCCACTGGATCACAGGTATATAAACCAGTTACAACTTTCTATTATATCCTTGGAAGTTTATCTTGATTCACGGTATTATCTAGTTTAATGCCCAGATTAAAGTTTCGAAGTTATTTTATTTCTTAGAGAGATAAGTGTAGTTTTGAACGGCAGTAAAAGAGAGGAAATTCGTTGCAGTATAAAGAAAATAAGAAAAAGAATTTTATTTGCAGCAATTATAAGGTGTAAACGAATTCGTGTAATTCCTTCAAACGGCATGATCTATTAATGGTATAGATTAACCCCGCATGGGATTTAGATTAATCACTACATAGTATAAAACGGAGGGATGAAACGCATGTGACCAAAAGAGTTATGAATATAAATGTGGATGGATGGAGAGGAAGAGGGAGGCCAAAGAAAAGATGGATGGATTGTGTGAAGAATGATATGAAAGAGAAGGGAGTTAGTGATACCATGACGGGTGACAGGACGGATTGGAAGAAGAAAACATGTTACGCCGACCCCAAGTAACATGGGATAAGGGCAGGAAGAAGAAGACTACATAGTATAAAACAAAGTCGCTTCCCGCTGTCTGTCTGTCCCTATATATGCTTCGGTCTTTAAAACTGCGCAACGGATTTTGATGCGGTTTTTTTTAATAGATAGAGTGATTCAAGAGGAAGATTTATATGTATAATACATTGCACCCGTGCGAAGCTGGGACGGGTAGCTATCTAAAAATAAAAAATAAACTTTTCTTTTTCCTAAATAAAAATTTTATGTGATTGAAAATTTCGATGCCATGCATAAATTAATGCAGGCACGGCGACACAGCTGACGGGCACGACTATCGCGATATCGCTCCACGTAGTTAATTAACTTTGGACGCTAAAATTACTCAGATACAGAATACAATAGTTCTTTTAGAAAACTTTTTTTTGTTGATTGTGAAAAAAACCTATTCATTAATACCAATCTTGACAAGGGAAGATAGTCGTCGATATGGATCAACGCATCCGATGTTACAAAGGCCGTGTTCATTCGATAAAGCGGAGTATCACGATCCACTGAGCTTTCCCGTCGCAGAGCCGGTCGGCTCCTCAGACGTCGCAGTCACACCGATAATTCAGCCTTCGCCGCACTAAGCCGATTAGTGCTGTTGTTGCCAGTAGTCATGATGTTAGTGTAGTATTTATAAGTAGTTAGCTTAGGTTAAGTATTTTACTTCCCCCCCATTGGCTGGATACCCTTCAGGTCTCACCTATAACTGCACGTTTACGTAAAGACAGTCCAGTCAGTAAACGTGCAGTTATTATAGATGTAACATGAATAAAGGAACCACGGACTTCGTGTTTAGGGAGTAGACCACTCCCTAAACACGAAGTCCGTAGTTGCGGCTTTAGTTACGAGCGTTTCCTACTCTCTATCTTATTTATTTATTCTTTCGGACAAAATTAGTACAGAGGCGGACTTAATGCCTTAGCCCTATCACCTACGGACATAAGATTATTTCCGGGCCCAAACTAAGAATAAATGACAACACGATTTGATAGTTGTCCCTACTACCGATGTGTTTTTGCCCGTCCGAAAATTTGAACTTGACACTTGTTTTGTTCTCTCCTACATTTCGGGCTACTTTCGTACGGGTGACTAATTTCGTTGACGGACTTAGGGAGTAGGCTCCCAGGTCTCGCCAATAACAACCCGGTTACGTACAAACGGTCGTATACGGTGTTCAAAAATTTCTACAACACTTGACTAAAATGTTGTACGTACGAAATTTCAATATGTTGTGTGTTGACAAAAATAATGCTTTTTTTCTGAAGTGGCGCCACTTCGGTGGGGGAAGCGCGTTAACGAAATATTTGTCCAAAGCGGTTCAATATAAGCCAGTAGACTATTAATTCCTACGTTTAATGAAAGAGTGATTGGCGATTAACAAAAGGAATTTATAAGATGGGTGTCAGTGGAAACGCTAGTAGAGGACGCCCTAGAAGGACATACATTGATGTTATTGGTGATGTTCTTCAAAAAGGACAGGTGCGTAGTACTCTCAACCGGCATGTGTGTATGACAAGATGTACGAAGTGAAAGGAATATGTAAAGATCGTAGCATGTAGCGTTCTATAGTTTCTACCTACCTACATGGGAAAAAGGCGTGAGTTTATATAAGTTAAATAAAAACTAACCAAGTTAAACACACGGGCAATAAAATCTCATATTAAGCATTTAGGTCAATATTGGCGAAACCATTTCATAGCTCAATTCCCAGGCATATAACGGAACACCCGTTCGGTTAGAATAGGTAAATTACTAGGGATTTACCTCAAGAGCTGGCGATCTATAAGAGAAGCTCAGGTGCAGCATAAGGCTTCATTTATAGACGCGCGGAGCTTAGCGGGAAGCGTGAAGCGGACAATAGGGATTTGACTTCTATTAAAAACTGGTCAAGTGCGAGTCACACTCACGCACTAAGGGTTTCGTGTCACTACTAGTTTTCCTTCTTTTTATTATTTGTTGTATAACTATAGAGTATGTAGTACAATCATGCGAAGTTTCACGCTTGTATGTAGTACCGATTTTAAGACAGAGCTGGTACAGAAAACGTAGAAAAAATGCATCGTTTTTGAGGGTTTCTTAAATGGGGACCCCCTTCGGATTTAGACTGTTTGTTATTTTTATATTTTACTAGCTTTTGTACGCGGCTTCACTCACGTTAATTTATAGTAAAAAAAAAACCTCTTAACACACTACTAAAGTTTCTTTAAGTCGAACCGCCCAAGTATACCGAAAACGGTACGGCCGCCATTGTTTATCTATTGTGTTTAGCTGGTACAGTGTCTATAATTACAGTACTACACAGGTTAATAATATAATTCAATCATGATTCGAAAGACATGCGGCGCCATCTATTATCGTTATTGTTGTTTTCCTCGGGAACAGTACTTTTTTTCGGGATGAAAGGTACCCTATGGCCGTTTCTGTACACCTGACAACTTATATGAAAAATTTCAGCATGATGGATTCAGTGGTTTAGGCGTGAAAAGGTAGTTAGGATTAGAATTTGTCGTAGAGGCCATAGTATCACATATTTTGTGAAAATATCAACTGGCTACCTATTACGGTTTAAAAGATACAGCCACGTGACAGACAGACGGACGGACAGACGGTGTAGGCTTAGTAATAAGGTCTCGAGATGGCACCCTTTGGGTACGCAACTCTAAAAATGTACAAAAATTTAATAATATTTCAGTAAAAGAACACGGTATGTAATTTTTTTTATAAAATCGCTTAAAAAATTGAGGCGAAACACCCCTTCTAAGTTTGTTTTGGAGGCATTTTCTGTCTTTGTTACGCAAAACGGATATTGTACATGTGATGTGAAGTCACTATGAAGTTTTTAAGGGATGACGTCACATGGTAGTAGTGTTGCCTCTGTCTTGTGAACAATTTTAAATTGTTTACAACTTTTTTTACTGTTGCTTGTTATTTTTGTAAAAGAGTAGAGAGTTCAAAAAAAAATTGTCAAATGCGTTTATGGAAGACTCGTTTGTGTGCGCGCATTATTTGAATACTTAGAAGTTTTTTTTTTCGCAATATTTTTTTCGTCTCTCTGCAGTCTTCTAAAGCCAATGTTGCAATTTTCTAACATGTTATTGTGTTTTTGCGAACAAAACTGTTAGGCCACGCCCCTATTCGGTTAGAAAACAATGTTATCCTGTTTGCAAACACGAAAACACGGCGCTGCGGAGCCGGCTTTACGACATATGGTAGCAGTGTTGTCTCTGTCTTATGAACAATTTTAAATCGTTGATGATTTGAGCATTTTATTTACATTTAATTGTTTTTTTCACTGATGCTTATTATATTTATTTAAGATTCACGATTTCTAATAAAAAAAAGTCTAATACCCTAGCGTTTATGGAGACACGTTTGTATGGGCGCAATGATTGAGAAAAACATTTTTTTTTCTTAACTTCTTCAGCCTCATATGTACCTCTAGTATGGCAATTAACAGCGAAAAACGCGACAGAGTGCGCGGTGAATTCCGCATCTCTATACACAAGGCCTTAGACGTCTAAGATCTACTACAAATGCTACAAGCATGTTCCTATAAAATAAAATAAATACCATAATAACTTCCACTCGAAAAACGTTTCGCCATCCAGACCAATTACAGCGCAGTTTACATTTAAAACACAGCGTGTTTCAACCATGAATAGACTGTTTATTTAAATTTCAAACGAAATTAACATTTATTTATTTTCATAGCTAATTTTGGTCGATGAAAGCAAAACTCGGATTGAATCAGATGGTGTGTTCCCACGCAAGCTGTTATTTGGAGGGTAACAGATTTTATGTTTACTGTTCAAGGATTACGTTCGGATACGTGGATACAATCTACGTGTATTGTGTTTACGTGTTGGTAAGCAGAAATATACAAATTAATGTCAGATATATGAATATAAAAAAGTATTATGTATTTTCAAATTGTAAAACAATCTAGATACAACTCGATCTGAGCATATTTTAAAGTTTTTATTTTATATCAATTAGTTTTTTAATTAATGCCAAGTTTAAAAACTCAAATGTTCAGCTATTTTTGTCTCTGACTGTATCAACACGGTGTATCCAAACGCATGTAATTTATACAGGGTGAAATTGTAAACTCTCGACAAACCGAAATGGGAGATTGTACTCATCACTATGAACAACTTTTACTATGGGACCAAACCGGAAATCGCGAAAAAAACAGCTGTTCCCTACATTTATGTTCGCATAACTCGTCAAAATGTAGGGAACAGCAGATTTTTCGTTTTATATATATTGTTCCCATCGTAAAAGTTGTTCATTGTGATGAGTTCAATCTCCCATTTCGGTTTGTCGAGTGTTTAAAATTTCACACTGTATATTCATATGTTGGTACATATAATTATTCCCATAATCCATACTAGCAGAGTTAGACGAATAACACTAGCATTACGTGGAAAACTATGTGATTTTGTGCTTAGAATTTTCACATTTCTCTTGAATCTAATGGCTCTCAACTTCCGTGCGGAAGAAGTCCGGTGCTTTGGAAGGCTTACGGGGAACACAAGTCTAAGGCGAAAGGGGCCCCTTTGAGAATTTTAATCTAAAATGGAAGAGGGTACCAATTAGCCCCACGGCTGCAATACTTGAGTAGGTTCAGTCATCGACAATATCGAATTTATTATCTTCATTAATATACCTATACCTAAGGTCCAACTATTCATACACGAAATATTTTAAGGGATACGTATAAAGGTGGTAAAGAAGCCATACAAAGCGATTTTTTTTTTATTTCTTCTTATTTTACGTAATTATTATAATTGTAATAAATTTTGCAAAATTTTGCATTTTGAAAAAAAATTGCCCGCTTCAATGACAATAAATACTACGTAAAAAGTAGTGTAATGGATGTTGAAAATAGTAATGAGTCAGTATTTGTTATGTGTATCAAGTAAATTTTAATTATTGAATTTAAAAAAAAAACTTATTTTTTTTGTTACTTTGTTTTGCTTAGGTACTTTGTGTTTTTTATTTGGCGTCTTTACCACCTATAGATGTATCCCTTAAAATATTTCGTGTATGAATAGATGGACCTTATATACGGCACGGTGTGGTGTGCGGCGGTGAGGGCTCGTGGCTAATTAACAACCGCGCAAATCATACGATTTGCAAGGTTAAGCTACGCTTGCCGCGGTCAGTCCGTGGATGGGTGACCGTTCGTTACACATCGAGACCCCTCCGTGCCTCGGAGAGCACGTTAAGTAGTCGGTCCCGCGTGTTTTACGAGTAACTCGGCTGTCCATTTCAAAACCTAGTAAGGGCTTAAAACGAAATTTTACAGGAGAGCGCGATGCATGAACGAAAAATCGGTCAGCCTTTGAAAAGTATTTATTTTAGGTAAAACTACGTGGTTAAAGTGACTTACTAGGTTTTAAAGTGATCACGAGGCAGTGAATGGTGCACTTACTAGGTATCAATGCTTAAATATTTCTGCTTATATGAGAGTTTTCAACGCTTGTGTATTTTTATTTGGTAGAGACTTAGTCGGTTAGGAAGATTATGCAATAAAACGATTTTTGTAAAAAGTGTCCCAGTCTGTGTCCCTTACTAGGTTTTGAAATGGGTCAGCCGAACTATGGCAGTTGTTACGGGTAGCCAGAAGCCCAAACGTCTGACAACTGGTCTAACCTTAGGATATCGGCATTACCCAGTAACTGAGTTGCAAAGGTCTGATGGCAGTCGCTCCGTGTAAAATACTTGTATTCAGCCGCATCTGGTTAAGTGATTGGTGATAAGTGAATGGTGGTAAGTGAATTATACAAGTTTAGTTTTAGTATACACTAAATCTGAAACTAGTTTGTTCAGAATCACCAGCAGAATCGATTGACATAGTTTTTACACCACATTATATTTTTCCTTTTTTTTCATAAATTTCAGTTCTCTTTCAATAGGTTTCTACGCATAAAAGTGGACAGGAATAGACACCTTGAGGTTTGAGACGGTACGCTCGGTCAGTTTCCGTGTATTAGACAACCCCTGCATAGCACATCTCAGGCATTTCACACTTTACTAGGGAACTTAACGCGATATAAACTAAGGTGTAATTTGGAGATTTATTTTAAAAAAAAAACATACATTCAGGCAGTTCTGATGAAAATCTTGTTGGGGTGTCTCGGTTTTTGTATATACTAAAAATAAAGTTGTATAGGTCTTATACCTATATTAATCGTATTTACACAGACAATATTTACAAATACATACAAATAAAGAAAAAATATAACCGAGTATAAAACTATAAACTAAAATAGGGCATCAAAATATCCCTCCAAATCGCTGTCGACTGGTAAAGTGCCGAGAAGACTGACCGCATTGCCACCTTGTATATAAATGCAAATCCTTTGGCCAAAATAAAGGCCAGCCTTCGGGTCACGGGTCGACCAGCCGCCTTACAATGTACAACTTATAATTCTATAACCCAAAGAAATTTCCCAATAAAATTCACTTTTTCTCTCTCAATCTTTTAGCGTTTTCTTTTATCGCAAAGCCAAGACTTCCCTTTTATTTCGCAATCATTGTTTCGGATACCAAAGTCTTTGATCGCTTTGATCCGACAAAATTCGACACAAAATGAAAGACTTAGAACAAGAGCCTTTTAATGTGTTAAGTTGACATTTGAGCCTAAATATAGACGACCTTTAGTGAATGGAAGTTTTTATATTGATATGAAAATATACAGGGTGGAAATGAAAGGAGGCCGGTAGTGGGTTAGTACAACTGGCGAGGCGTAAGCTGAGCTTTGCATTTGTGTGAGTGCACATAGAATTGATTGTCAAAAAGCAGTATAAACAGGTATAACCAAGCAAAAGACGCGTCTGCATTTGATATAATTTTTTAGTTTGCAAATTATATAAAAGCTTGTCGCGAGATTAACCTGTGTACTAACTAGTCTTGCTTGACATACTTATTATAAGTATTTCTAAGAAAGAAAATGTTTCCTATAAAATATGCAAATTTCGCGACAAGCTTTTGTATAATTTAATAAATTGTGTAATCCTCCTCAAGTCGTACTCCTCATTACTGAGGGTCGTGATCCTCCCTTGAAAACCTTTTTGCTCATAAGATGTTACGCCATCGCTGTCTATCCTTGGCCAAGTGAAGCGCATCGTGAAATTTCGTATTAAGAGAAGAGCTTATCTGGTCAGACCATCGCAAAGGGCTGCGACCTCTTGGTCGTTTACCGTCCACCTTGCCGGTAACCATCAGTTGTTCGAGGTTATTGCCATCTTTTCTCGCTATATGGCCGAAAAATTCCAAAACTCTGCGGAGACAAGTCGTAGAGAGCCTGGTCTTTACATTGAGCTCACGTAAATTGTGTAATCATGTACTTAATTCATTGGTTTGATTTAATTTAAAGTTAATTTTCTTCTTTTTAGGGCAATTAAATAAAAGCTTGTTTTTAAAAAGTTTTTTTTTTCATTAATTTATTTTTTATTTTGTAGTTGATTGGGAATGTTTCTTAATCTGTTTTCGTGCTCTCCTCAGCAAGCCCTTTCATTTGATACCCATACTGTGGTAGTACAGAAAAAATAACTAGCCCGTCATCTTGGATGATCCGCCATATTGGAATTTGAATGACGCCATATAGCTAAACATGCATTGTCATCCAAAATAAGCGTGTATACCAAATTTCAGCTCAATCGGTTAAAGATAACTGATTTAAAATTCAGTTGGAAGGTTCCACCCGGACAATCGTACATACAAAGCAAGATAAAAAAAAAACAGCACTTAAAAACTGCCCTTCACCACTTCCTAGTGTTTATGCTGTGAAGAAGAAACAGCGCAACAAACTCCCCAGCAATACAGATCTATTTGTCTTGTGAATAAATTAATTGATTCTCTACTTAAAGAAAACAATAAATTGCCGTCACTCTTTACACTGGGTGGCATTTATTGCTAGCAGTACTTAATTCATTTAAAGTTAATTAAGCTTCAAAGACAAGTAAGGAGTTCCTATGCGACTTACGGACACTCAGAACTAATGAACTGAACGAGATAAGATCGATATTGGCAAGCTAGATTTCAGAGTTTACTTGTTGGAGCGCTCTTCAAAATAGTTCGATATTGAACGGCCAAAACTAGTTAAGATTGTTCGGTAATTCCGAGCTAAGAGATAAATGTTTCGATCAAGATAGGTACGAAAAAACCAGCCAAGTACGAGTCGGACTGAGTCGTCGAGGGTTTCGTACCTTGGAAAGCTCAGTTTTAATTTTTTTGGAACTGCACAACTAAGTTTATATACAGGGTGAAATTGTAAACACTCGACAAACCGAAATGGGAGATTGTATTCATCACAATGAACAACTTTAATATGGGACCACACCGGAAATCGCGAAAAAAAGCAGTTGTTCCCTACATTTATGTTCGCATAACTCGTCAATCATCAGTACCGTATTTCAATATCTAATAGTACGAAATATTTTCAAAAATTATGGATAGTGTCTTAAGAACATTTTCCTGCAGCCACAACAATTAGGGCTTTTTTCCTGTGACGCGGGTTCGTGCCCGCATCCGTGGCGCCTGAATTTCACCTTTTCATACATGTATTTATTGTGATGCGTGAAACACGCACGATATGGTGAACTGCGAGCGCCACGCATGCGGGTTATTACTACCCCATCTCAAATAAGTTTTTTTTGCGATTTCTGACGTTTCTAGTGCTACAAACTCAGTTGGTCCGGAAGTCTTTTGATTCATATGGGAAATAGGAACGATTGGCATCATATTTTTTTTTTGTGAAAACTGGCCTTTTTCCTCGCCGACTGTGTTTTTTTTTATCTCTTAATGCAGACCAAAATATTTTCAAAATCTATGGCCTGTTGCTACAACGGTTAAGGTAGCTGCCCTTAATGCGCCATTTCAAATTACCATCCTGTATAGAAAACTCAGAACTCAAACTCTTTTTGGCATGTCTACACCAGCTTGTACTATTTATTCTATGACACCAGTGCGCTTTCATGTTCATCTTGCGCTTTCGTCTGACGCATGCCTGAAGCGCCATAGCGGATGCAATAGCGCACGCCCTAATACTAGTTCGAGTCTTATGGCAATCAATATTGCATGCGCAACGCGCTTGACGCAAGAGGAATTGAAAGTTGAAAGCGCAAGATGAACATGACAGCGCACGGGTGTAGACATACCATTTCGATTGCAATCGTTTCTAAACTAGGAATAAAAAAAACTGTGATAGCCAAGTAATTGAACCATTGCCTTTCATGTAGCTCTGAGCTCAATCCCGATGGCACCTCTGACTTTTCCAATTCATGTGCTGATCAGAATTAGATTATCAACTACGTCAACGGTGAACGAAAACATCGTGAGGTAACATTTACACCTGATGGCTTAAAAAGATCTCAATGGTGTGGATCTCAATGGTGTGTATAATCCGATTACCAGCACCAGGCCTGCGTGGTACACTAATGCTTAAAGCCCTTCTCATTCTGAGAAGACACCCATGCCCAAAAGTGAGACAGTAATGGAATTATTATGTAGGTATATTTTATGTAACCTGGAAATCTTCTGGGTACAGGCTCATCAACTTTAGAATGTTTTGCCTAGCCCTTTAGCAACTTGTTGGGGTCAGCTTCCAGTATAACCAGATGAGGCTAAATACCAGTATTTTACACGGAGCTACTGCCATCACAATTACTAGGAAATACCGATATCCTAAAGCCTTGTACGGACTAGGCGTTCCAATGTACGCGTCATCTAGGCATGTTGAATACGCGTACAGGCTAATTGAGCGTTCACGTCCTCTTTGTGTACGCGTTGAGCTGCAGGTACGGACTAAGCGTTCCTGCGTATGCGTAACCGACTACGCGTACATTGGAACGCTTAGTCCGTGCAAGGCTTAAGATAAAACCGGTTGTCAGACTTACCGGGCTTCTGACTACCCGTAACGACTGTCATAAGTATTCGTTTGACACCCGGGATCGACGGCTTAGGGTTGGACCTCATCTGGCAGCACGGAATCGCCTTTTTCCGTCGCCCTTTCTCTTTCTGTCGCTTAGAACTGCCATTTGCTAGACCGAGACAGAAAGCATAATGCGATAGCACGCGGCGGAATCCTCGAGGCGATCGGCATCACGGACAAAATGCAATGGTCGGCAATGGCAGTTCTAAGCGACAGAAAGAGAAAGGGCGACGGAAAAAGGCGATTCCGTGCTGCCAGATGAGGTCCAACCCTTAACGTGCTCTCCGATACAAGAAGAGGTCACCCATCTACGGACTGACCTCAGCAAGCGCAGCTTAACCCTTTTTAATTAGCCACGAGCCCCTCGACCGTCATCCATTCCCAAGTACTAGATTAAATTATACGCTTCACTATTTCAAATGATGATAAATCTGAAAAGATATTGAATGTCGAGGACACTTGACATAACAAGGGGGAAATAAAATCACCCTTCGGAGAGAATCTTTATTTTTTCTATTTCGAGGCACCTTTGATACATCTTCGGTCTATTGATATTCGTACTTATGCTTGGAAGTTATCCCTTGAGGAAAATATATGGGTCATGCCATAGACATGAATTTATAGTGATTACTAGCTGTGCCCGCGATTTCGTCCGCGTGGAAGTCGGAATACAACATTTTGTCGTAACAAGTAAACAATGTATATAAAATATATTTCTTTAATAATCCACGATAGTTTGCATAGCGTCTTAGTGAATGCTGAAGATAATATAGATATCACTGAAAATGAAATCAGTTGTATTTTTTTGTCAAAATAATTTTTGAAGTCATTTAAGTGTTTCGTTGCTGGTTCTCAAGTTGTTATAACATCCATGCAAGAAAATGGCCCAGCGCTGATAGATAACGCCGTGCGTGCTAATACATCTAAAAGAACCAGTAAATTAATTAATTGATTGATTTATTAAATAATTTTTTTAACAGAAAATATATTTTTATCATCAGATTTATTTGTTGTGGTAGATAACTACGTCATCTTTAGCATTTATTAAGGCACAATGCAAAATATCGTGGATTATTAAAATAAGACCTTATATGTACTCCATTTTTCAATCTAATCTCTATCATTTCCAAAAGGTACTCATCATCTACACTACGTGCATGGTGCATGAAAACAGCCTCCACGAGTGACGAGTGACGATACATAAGTACATCCGGCGCACCCTGGGTAGTCAGCCCCGCTACCAACCTTGCTGACTAGCTAATCTTTTCACCACGGCATGAGCTATTCTCGTATAGCTCGTGCCGACACGATAGAAGAAGAAGAAGAAGATCACCTACACTTAATAGCGTGATAATGTACTCTGTAACCTGACCCGCTATTTAACGGACATTTTTGCCTTCAACTAAATCTGTTTCTTTTCAATAATATTCAATGTACAGTTTTTGCTTTGTTACGATTTTATTATACACCGTGGGCCCGAGGTTCCCGAAAGATTTTAATCATCGTACGAAGGACTTCCTTTGCATGGTTTTATGTTGTTTCACTTTTTATTTACTACTTGTGTGGTAATAAATTTATTTTCTGTCCTTTCTTAAAAGTTTTCTCTATAAGTTGGAACTAACGACCCGTTGTTCTCGCAACACAAGATAAATAGGTCAAAATTTTCTTCCACTCGCCTTTTGCAGTTCATTCCAGGAAATAGACGACATCCAAAGTGGGAGACAATGTTCGTAGTCATTCAACTGGGCAAGTGACGTGATTTGCGTGATTGAATTTCTTATCAAGGTAACCTATGATAAGAAATTCATCACATTCAGAAGCGGTTAAATCGCTCCTATCTAATGAGATACTGGTATAGCTAGTGTTGCATATAACAGTCCTCAAATCTTTTAACCCGACTACGGCAGAGAGGAAGGGTTATGAATCTCACTGGCTATGTACCTACAGCCGCGGACTCGAAATATTTATCAGATTTTAAATTCGACTCCTTCTCACACTGAGCACAATAAGGTTCTAGATGTCATATCAATCCTAACTAATACTATAAACGCGAAAGTGAGTTTGTTTGTTACCTTTTCACGCCTAAACCACGAAACCGATCATCCTGAAATTTTGCATCTACGTTGTCAGATGTACAGAAACGGACATATAGGGTACCTCATAGGATCACATAGGAGGACATAGGATCATCTCGAAAAAAAGTACTGTTCCCGACTAAAACAACAATAACGTTATTAGATAGCGCCACGTGTCTTTCGAATCATGATTGAATTATATTTAAATGGAAACTTGTAAATGTGTACTAGATTAAGGTTTCTATGGGTCTATGCCACCCGAAATAAAGTTTATATTTTATTTTATTATTATATTATACCAACTTACTAAAAGGTGCTCCCACACAGCTGTTACAAACATTTACAAACATTAGTAAACATTTTCTAAACAAATATAAATTAAATAAAAATTTAATAAAACGGCCAAAAATCTATTAAAATGTTATTTAGATTTATTATTATCTCATATTTTATCTTTTCCTAACATTTGTTAGTAAATGTATTAGTGTTAGAAAATTTTTGTAAACATTTTTAACATCAGTGTGGGAGTACCATATTAGTTTTTAAAATTGTGAAGCGTCGATTCTAAGCAAAAAACCCCTTTTTATATTATGAACTTCTTCTTAGGTATGTGTGTCTTAGTACTTATTCTAAGGTGTCTAGTCAAAAGTTGTATAGAGCTAACATGATTGAATTTACTAAATAGGTTGATTCTTTTTCTATGCCACCTAGTGTGTAGCCTCTTTAAATCAACCTTTTTATGTCAATTAAGAAAAAAATATCTTTGCTCTATCAATTCTTTGCGGGCGACCGAGCGACCTTATGAATAAGTAATATGCAAGCAATTATAGACTTTAGGGTGGTAGAAGTTTTAAATCCACGACTATATGTATGTATGTATGTTTGTGTCCTCGCATAGCCCAAACTACTGAACCGATTTCAACAAATGAGGTATCTTTGGATTGGTCTTGATCCAGAGAGTATCCTAGGGTATATGACGTCACAGAAAAACCATTATTCATTCACGAACGAATTACTGGAACATTACAATAAGTGAATTTAAAAGGTGTCATTCCTTGATAATTACGTGTGTTTATTGATGCTACGACACGATTAATACGGCAGAATATAAGGTATGGTCATCTGGCGTGCTGAACAAGTCGGCAGCCACGCTGCACTTTACCGCCACACTCGCCGTACCCTCATCATCGGCCAACTACCATCTCTGGCCTGGGAGGACTTCTGCCGAATTCTGTAGGGAAGTCCCTTTCACTGCAGGTGTGACAAAAGACGGCCGTAAACCCACGATCTACAAATTTGTGTGCCTCCGCATAGTCGCTTGTTTTATTATTTTATCATACGTAATTATTGGACATACTCGTTTTATTTTTAGACACCGTCCTAATTAGGTGACAATAAAACGGGTGGAGGTTACAACAGTAACCAAACCTTTTCCTTTTTCATTTTCGGGCAAATAATTCAAAAATACCGTTCAAATTCGACCTCGATTCCTTTTATCTACACGTTAAAGATAAAAACAAGTGACATCCCTACTCAATGTGTCCGATCATTTTATTCTCAAGCAACAAATTGACGCTCGCGTACCATAGACAGTTCACAAAGGGTGCACGTCTTTCCCTAATTTATTCCTTTACGTCGTTCAATATTGGGTGTCCTCGCCTTTTACGAGACAGGTCGGGGATGTCAAGAAGGTATGGAGATAAAATCAATCAACTTAGCCTATTGAATTCGGGAAAAGGCGGTTACGCATTACAGAGAATAATATTATAAAATATGGGGGGCTCTTGTTGGGTGGCTGGATCAAGGACTTCATTCATACATAAATTCCTTTATACAGAAAGCGGTACTTCTTGACACGGTATGGATTTATAGATAGTAAGGAGGTTCCTTTTTCTGGAACCCTGACCACTGATAGTATATACAACCTCCCAACATCAACCGTTGGGCAGTAGCCCGCCAGGAACAAGACTCCGCCTGGTTGGAGGATCCTCCCTTTGGTTGGAGGAACACCACACCAAGTTTCTCCACAGCTTGGACCCTGTTCCTAATGCGACTATTTTTATTATCTGTTTTTTATCGAAATATTAAAAAATGTTAATCCAAATGTTTGTAAAGCTGGCTTCCCACGGTGCGTGGTGGCGTGCACCGGCTGTGCGTGGTATCATCCGTAAAATCACGCACCGTGGGAAGCCACATTATGAGGGTGTGTGATGTGGATACGGCGCACCGCTCCGCACGCGTCCGCGTTACCACGGACGAGTCTCTTCCCATGGTGCGTCGGTGCGAGCTCGTGTGTCGCGGTGCGCGCTATCACGCACCGTGGGAAGCCGGTATAATAAAACGAATGAACGGACTGCCTTGTTGTCTAGTGGTTGCAAGCGTGGGATCCTGAGTTCAATCCTCAGGTCAGGCAAAGTGTTATTGGGTTTCTCCGTATGGAACTTCTCAGTAGCAGCCCGGAGTCTGGTATAGTTCCCGGTTGATGGCAATAGGTTCGTCCCCTATTACACGGGACTGAAACATACCAGCGAAATTAGGGTGTACTGTGTGAATCAGGGTGAATTTTCCGAAGGGTATAAGGCAGAGGTGGTACTGTACACCTGTGCCTTATACCCTTCGGAAAATTTACGCGTGATTTTATTTTACATATGTTATATTAAGTCTTCGATATGTAATAAAAGTTCTCAAAGTAATAAAAATACAGAATAAGGAGTGATATTTTTTTAAAGACTAGCTTTTGAACGCAGCTTCGCTTGCGAAATAATTTTGAACCTGTTGTGAGTGACGATTTTCCATACAAACTTTCATCCGAAATTTAACTCCCATAAGGGTCGAATTTCGAAAAATCCTTTCTTATTCCTTGTCTATATTATAACAAGAACCTCTGCGCAAAATTTTAGCTTTCTAGGTCCAAGGGTTTGGGCTGGGCGTTGATGAGTCAGTCAGTCAGTCAGGATCTTTCTTTTTATTTATTGTATAGATTGCATTAGCTCTTATTCAAAATTCAGCCTCCAAGTTCCAAATTGACGAGTCCACAAGACACGGGTAGTCCTTTGTTGTTATTGTTCTTGTTCGAACTACCCTCCAAAGGGACGCATAATTTATTCACTTTGAATTCTCACTAATTGACAAACCACTGACTTTGGTTACCCTTCAAATGATCTTGAAATATTTTGGTAGCTGTTCCGTTGGTACACTTGAGGCGATACTTAGCACTTGACATTATGTTTCAAGTAGTCGGGTTGTGTAGGCTTCGATAAATGATGAAGTGTTGTGTGCCACAACAACATAATCGTTTAGGGGTGATTCTGTCATTACAGTTATAGCTATGTCAGGATTGCGAGCAAGGTAATGTAGTAAATAAAACCAACATAGACTCTCCACCACTGAGAGTACTTGTTTTTGGGTTAGTGTTAGTAACATGAACTAGATCACAATATAATACTTTACGCAATTATTACAAGATCATAAAATAAGGACAAGCTAGACAGATATAAAAGGTCAGACTTCTTCAGCTGATGAACACAGAATGCCCCGCTTTGTTTTTTTTTTCTGTTTGACTGCTGTAGGTCGTCCTAGGGGACGGTTTCTACGTAACCGGGTAGTTATTGGCGAGACCTGAAGGGTCTCCAGCCAATGGGGGGGAAGTAAAATACTTAACCTAAGCTAACTACTTGTACTACACTAACATCATGACTACCTGCAACAACAGCACTAAGGGCGACCCCTAGTGGGACTTGGACCTCGGCTTAGGGCGTTGCTGGCGGGGACTTAGGGGAGGGAGACAGCTTGATGAGAGCTGAATTATCGGTGTGACTGCGGAGTCTGAAGAGACGACCGGCTCTACGACGGGAGAGCTCGGTAGATCGTGACCGGCGGCGGTGAGACGTCGCGACAGGCCTCGTCAGCGAGGACGGTATGCCGGACGGCGGCGGACGTTGTGTAGTGTGCTGGTCGATTTACTCGCCTCCCCGCTTTGTCGAATGACCGCCGCCTTTATACTCGTAACATCGGGTAGGTTGATCCATATCGACGACTACCTTCCTGTCTCAATATTGCCCAGTTTACCCGCTAGCGATAACAATATGGTATGTCTACACCCGTGCGCTTTCATGTTCATCTTGCGTTTTCAACTTTCAATTTTTCTTGCGTCAAGCGCATGCAATATTGATTGCCATAAGACTCGAATTAGTATTAGGGCATGCGCTATTGCATGCGCTATGGCGCTTCAGGCATGCGTCTGACGAAAGCGCAAGATGAACATGAAAACGCACTGGTGTAGACATATCATATAAGCATAGCGATAAATCCGAAGAAAAACAAAACACACTAACCATTAATAAGTCTAACATCCAAACAGATTTCAAATTCAATTCCTTAAAAATACGCTCTTTTATAAAACCAACTGGCCAAGTCATTTTAACACAAATCACCACCCGGCTCTGACTAGGTGACTACCTACGAAAGCACTGTCCTCGCCTGATTTACTCGCTCCAGCGCTTCGCTAGTCGACGAGCTCGCTCAACTGGAACGAGGCTTAGGGTAAGTTTAGAATGGAAATGCCTTGAATTTCGAATGGTGTAGGTTTTTGTTTTAGGGTTTAGATTTACCGTATATATGTGGAAATCTACAAGGTTAGTCGGAAAGGGGGTTAAAGTATTAATACTTAGTAACTTTTGTTCTACAACTTTGCCTAGAAGTCAATAGTTTAAAAGAAATAGCTCTTCAAAGATTTTATGATAAAATACGCTAAAATCTATTTATCCTCAGCTATGATCAGCTGTGTTAACATTTTAGGTCATATTTGGGTGCATGGATAAGAAGCTTCATTTTATGAATACGTAACTAAAGCAGGGATGTTTTTTTTTGGAAAACCTAAAATAAAAATCAAATAAAAATTATCGAATTTTGAAATTCCAACACTTGCTTTAAAACAGTCAGTTAGTACTCCCTTTCCAACAAACCTTGCATAAGGCGATGCCCCTGCCCAGTAGTGGCAAAGAGCTAATGTTGATAATATTAGTGATGTCTTTTCGGAAAACGGGTAGAATCCGAGAATAAACGAGTATCTATCAGAATACCCACATTGCTGAAGATGAGATAGCCAAAACGCCTAGTTCAGAAAATATCTCAGTTTTCAAAAAGTCTTAAACGCAAAACACCGTAGTAGTAAAACGTCTAGATTGCTTGACTGCGACGCCCACTTCCGTAGCATCGTTAAGCCAAGGGGTAAAGCGATAACCCAGTGAAATTTGTTTGGCTGTGACAGGGATTTATTTGGTTGACCCTGGGTTAAAGACGTTTAGCCAGCCTGCCTCAGCGTGGGTCATTGTAATAAATCCGTGAGCTTTGGCTCACGGTTTTGGAGTTTGGCATGTTTGCATGAACCTTGTAAAATCTTAAATTAAAGGAACACGGTGTTCCTATATCTTAAGATACTATGTTACTACGAAGGAATTAATCCATATGACTGACCCTTTCGATCGTCATCATAAAAAACGGAATGTTTTTTTTTTACATTTTGTTGATTAGATTCCCAGAGGAGGCAAGAAACTTAAAAAAAAATATTTGAATGCTTACTAACTTTTAAAAATAAAATAAGGTCCCCATGAAGCAAAATATTCTATCTAGAATTTTTAAAGTAGGTACTTTCCGGCCGTGTCTTATAGCTGTGGTATGCCTTGTATTGCCATATTCAATCGCAGTTGTAAAAAGGAGCATTAAGCTGGCCATATTCTTGAAATAAACCCTTAATCGCCTTGAACCCACGTTCTAGGAACCCGTGGCATTTTCTTCGTAACACACACTCGACCACAGTTCAACCACAGTTGTTATAATCGTATTGGATATACTATCACTAGTATATATAGAATCACTCATACGCGCGCTATGTGTGTGTGAGCTTGTCAATCTTCAATTTTGCTTTGTGAAATAGTGACGTGTAGGGCGTCTTCCTCCCACACACACACACACACGCATAGTCACCACACACACACATAGTCACTGTATATAAACAAACACAGCGCCCCGCGCAAGAATAAGTTAATCTATCTACAGCGGTATAGGATAGGCGCTTTATCCTAGATAGAAACACAGACGGCGTGTCGCCTCGCGTTTCTGCGTGGGATGAATACGTACGGCAAAGCAGAGGCGACAAACAGTCTATTATATATTTAGACTTTGAGGCACGATTCTCAGAACTAAACAATCTAAATGTAGATAGACCTAGGCCTTGTTAATAAACGGGTCTCTTTTGAGAGGCGGAGGAGTTCGTGGTTAGGTTAAGTTGCGCTTGCCGCGGTCAGTCTGTGGATGGGTGACCGTTCGCTACACATCGAGACCGCTCCGTGCCTCGGAGAGCACGTTAAACCGTCGGTCCCGGCTGTCATACGAATACCAATGACAGTCATTACGGTTAGTCAGTAGCCCGAAAATCTGACAACCGATCTAAGCTTAGGATATCAGCATTGTGCAGTACCTACCTGAGTTGAGGAGGTTGATGGCAATTATCATCATCATCATTCAGCCGAAAGACGTCCACTGCCGGACATAGGCCTACCCCAAGCATCGCCACATCGACCGCTCCTGTGCTTCTCGCATCCAGCGGTTTCCCGCGACCTTCACCAGATCATCGGTCCACCTTGTGGGAGGCCTACCCACGCTGCATCTTCCGGTACGCGGTCGCCACTCCAGAACCTTTCGGTCCCATCGGCCATCCGTTCTGCGAGCAATGTGCCCCGCCCACTGCCACTTAAGTTTGGCAATTCTTCGAGTTATGTCGGTTACCTTGGTTCTCCTGCGGATCTCATCATTTCTGATATGATCAAGCAGGGTAACTCCGAGCATAGCCCTCTTCATTGCCCTTAGCCTTAGAGTATTTTGAATGAAATAATATTTGAACTGCAATTTCTCTAAAACTATTGACTTTTGAGAACATTTGTAGAACAAAAGTTATTCATTCTTACGAGGAGCTACCCTTACGGATCAGTGCCCCATTTCAGACTGAAATCGTATAAACCGTATACTCCTTACAGCGTTATGGAGTAAGAACATTGAAATAGGTATCGAAACTCTCATCATTTCTGATATGATCACGCAGGGTAACTCCGAGCATAGCCCTCTCCATTGCTCTTTGGGTGACCTTGAGCCTTCTTAATGAGGCCCATTGTGAGCGACCACGTTTCAGTGCCCGAGTGAGAACCGGTCTAACCTTAAGATATCGGCATTGCCCAGTTCCTGAGTTGCGGAGGTCTGATGGCAATCGCTCCGTGTAAAATACTGGTATTCAGCCGCATCTGTTAGACTAGAAGCTGACCCCAACATGGTTAGGAGAAGGCTAGGCAGAACAAGTTGCCTAGCAACAATACAATCTGAAACCGTTCACGCTTTTCCGTGTTACATAACTTTCAGTTGTACGGCTTTACATCAAAAACCCTTGACCCAGCGTGGGTTTAAGCCCTCGACGGTTACCAAACAATATTATTAATAAAGTTCATTATTTAACCATATTTGCTCCAACTTTAGCGATTACTTTTGACCCTCCATAACTTTTGGAACAATCTGTTATATAAAGTATAAACTAATAACAATAGAAAATCGATAGTTTCGTCACAATAAGCCGTCCTGCTTTATTATTATAACTTCACTTGACAAGTGGACTCTGCTCACCCAAAGATGAGTCCTGACAGCTTGGTTATTTTGTAAATTGTAGCCATAAGGAGACTGCTATCGAAAAAACGTAAACGACGTCATCAAATACCGTAAAATAGCTGCTCTATATTATCCATGCTTTGTTTTTTTAAACATTTGATATTCTTTGTATCATCATCATCATCATTCAGCCGAATGACGTCCACTGCTGGACATAGGCCTCCCCCAAACAATGTTGGGGGGCGTTACCATAATCGCCACGCTTGGCAGGCGGGTTGGCGATCGCAGTATGGTTGTTAAAGTACTCAGAGAACGCTGCTGCGAAATATCTATTGGACCCCTTCGGATTAGTGATTGGTCTTTGATATTATATAACAAATAAAATCTTGATTGTCAAAAAAGGTATACAACTGTTTGACATATTAATTGGCCAAGTTTTGGTTTTTTCACAAAAAAATGAAGCGGCTGTAAACAAACTAGACAAAGCCTGTATTTCGACTATCAGCGCTATAATCCAGTGGCTACATTACCACTACTCATGAAATTAATCATCATCTTAGCATTTTCCAAATACCTGTAAAAAGAAATAAGGCAGAAAGTATTTATATTTATGACTGTTTACGGTTTACTACGAACAAACATTCGAGGTCAACTCGCGGCCTCGCCGCGTTTTCAGCTCATGATTAAGGGCTCCGTTTGGGTCCGAATCAAGTCGGGCAATCCCAAAAAATGCACGTGAGTAAACCGTAACTAATTATGAATACGAATATCTCACAATAGTTAAATTACAATACAATTAAAGTTTAATTAGACTATTGGCCAAAACTCAATTTTAAGTTGCATTTAAGCTCGTGCTATCACTGTCATTTCGCCTTAAGTTGACAGTGATAGCACGAGACTTAAGCGTTTGAGTATTTGGCTATAATTATATTATTTTGCTATCATGAAGTGGCTGTCATCCACTGCTATTTAAAGGTAAGACCAGCATTCTAATTGCGCAACATACTCGTAATCGCTATGAGTTTGATTTTGACAACTCAACAATTTCCATAGCAACGCATGTATTTACAATCCGTCTTCTTCACAATTATGTACCACGCAATGAATATTGTTTTTAAAACATCAACTGTCATGAATAGTCATGATTGATGTTGGTTACGTTACGCAATTGCCATGCATTTTCAAAAAGATTACACTACATTAGATCTATAAAGAACGGTTACCCATCTAAGGCTTGACCGAAGCACCTTTGCTTTACGTCTTACGAGGTGTCCTATGTCAGCGACAAACGCGACGCGACACAATGCTGCGAGCGCCACGAACAAGATCAAAACACGGCATTTCCTGCTGGCGGCTTACGCAGCAGTCTACAGTGAGAAGCGACGCAGCGCATAGTTTTCATCGCATCGCATCATGTGGCATTTTGTCGCATTTGTCGCTTAAGGCGAGCTGAACCCTGGCGCGGTAGGTTTTGCTTGTTTTAGAACTCATTTTTGATAGGCAAATTAAAACATTTAGAACCCAAAATAAATTTATATTTTAGGATACATTCCTTCTCTATACCATGTACCCCTTCAATACACGATGCAATATAGTTTTCTCGATAGAAAAAAATAATGAAGTTACTTCGATTTGCAGTTTTTTTACAAGCAAAATTTCATTTTAAACAAGTACTTACTATATACATTTTTATAATTAACATTAATTTATAGGTAATTAATTTTGGAATCGATTCTACCCGATAGTTTTTTTTTTATTACATTTATATATTTTTTATCGATTTTTTAAAGTGATTTTCGGCCCGCGCGTCGTCGCTTACCCGATTGCCGTCGCTTACCCGATTACCGCGCCAGGGTTCAGCTCGCCTTAATCTGGACACCCCGTTAGACCAACAGATATTTTAGCCGCGACTCCCTCCCTCTACAGGGACACACAGCACTAATTTAGCCCGAATCTAACAAACTTGCTACCCCTTTCTAAACTAACCCTTACCAACAGCGTAAGTATAGCCGGGTATTACCTACTCTTTATCAAGTCTGTAGCAACAAAAGGGTTAATTAAAATGGCGCTCCCGTACAGAAAGATACACTGACCTCAATTCCATTGTACACAAAACGTTGGATGAAGATGCTATCACACGCTTGAGGTGGGTAAGATAAAATTGGGTAAACTATTTATAAAAGAAACATTTTGACTTCACTTTTTGTTGTCTTGAAAATATCGGGATTGTATAAGAGTGACTCAACTTTAATGGGTAAAAACAAATGTTAACACGTTCAGTGCTGGGTGCCCTCCAGGAGGGCACCCTGTAGTCGCATTCGCCATGCCGAGTGACCTCGTGGAGGGTTCATTTTAAATACAAGTTTTTCTTGGAAAATTCACCGTCATGAAACAAGCAAACACCTATTTTACGATGTAGTAGCGTATTTTTCAAGGTTTTTAACCTAATGCCAGGAACCCTCCTCGAGGGTTCACTCTTAGCGCAAACGTAATGCCGATGACTTTCCTGGAAGATCCACTAGCAATATGTATGCCGGGATGGCATAAGAGCTCTATTTAAAAAAATTGGTGGACTCGAATGTGTTAAAATAAAAACTTTTTAATACATTTCGCAAGCACTCGCTGCAAACGTGTGGTTGGTGGTGACAGTTACTACAGGTCATATAGCCACTATAGCCATCGGTCGAAGAACCGCTGGCTGTTGAAGCAGACGAGTCCTTAATGGAGAACGCAAATCGGCAAACGCAGCGCAGGACGCAGAAGATGGCTGGCGTGGACTGGATGCGAAAGGCAGAGGATCGGTTGTTGTGGGGCAATTTGGGATAGGCCTATGTCCAGCAATGGACTGCGATAGGTGGAGTTAGTTGATTGGCCTTTGCAAACAGCGGCATCATGCACTGCAAAATTACCCCTTTGTGTGGGGACGGGCTAGAGTATAAAACTTCCTCACTGCACTCTGGCAATCGCAAAACGCGTGTTGTAAGACTATACAAAACACAGCACGCTTGGTGGTAGGATTTATAGGGTCCGCCTGGCTAGCTACACATTAAAGTCGGACTCCAAGCAGTTTACTGTATTCCGTCGTGTGTATGCGAGAGCAAGATGGGTATAGGAGAATCCCTCAATACCTCTGTTGTGTGTGTAGTATTCAAACTGTTTTAGTACTGTTAGTGGAGTGCATAAAAAGAGCCTCCACGAGTGACGATGCTTAAGTACGTCCGGCGCACCCTGGGCAGTCAGCCCCGCTACCAACCTTGCTGACTGGCTAATCTTTCACCACAGCATGAGCTATTTTCTTATAGCTCGTGCTGACACGAGAGAAGAAGTACTGTTAGTAATTTTAGGTTGACACGCTTTAGTTCAAAGCAGAATCTGTGTCACCAGACAAACCGCTTATAACAAAAGAGGGTTTAAACCAACACTAAGGTAAACCCAGATTAAAAATATACGCACAACCTTCTAACATCATAGTAACAAAATGCAATAAAGAGAATGAGAGAGACGCCTATTTTAAACCTGTATTTTTCTTAGATCATCTCTCGTATTAAGAAAGAAAGTGTCCCATGTGTGGTTAGCCTAAGGCCACATATTTTCCGTAAAACTATAATTCTAGATATAGATAGGGTAGATAATATCTTTAGAAGTAGTATCAAGTAGCTACATGTTTACCACGCGCGTTCCTCTGTCTACCTCTACAAAGTCCCAGGAGACAATATAAACATGAAGTATACATACATATAACACATAGCCACCGCAAAATAGCTTACATTCACTTCACGAGGAAACGTGTGAATTATTTAAATGACTTTCCTTGTATACCTATTTCTCTCACTATTGTATTCTGAAGCTTTAAAGAAAGGTTATTTAAGCTCACTATTTATCGGATGACTAAAATCTGTACTGAATAAACCGAAAATTAAGATACACACATAATATTTGACGACACGTTTGGTCCAGTGGCTAAGCGATTGGCTTCTGCGCTACGGGTCGTGGGTTCGATTCCCACACGGAACAAAAATTTCTATGGCCTACAGATGGTTGTTTCGGGTCTGGGCGTTTGTTTGTGAGATTTGTGTCTGTAAACGCACCCACGATACAAGAGAAATCTTAGTGTGGGGCAACGTTTTAAAAAAAAAAAAAAAAAAAATAACATCGTAACTTCACGCCTTATTCCCCGAAGGGTTGGCAGAGGTGTATAGTACACCAATGTTTCGCCGTTATGTTTAAGTCCCATGTAATAGGGGGCGAGCCTATTGCCATCAACCGGGCACCAATCCAGACTCCAAGCTGCTACTGAGAAATTCCACACGGAAAAAAACCCAATAACACTTTGCCTGACCTGGGGATCGAACCCAAGACCTCACGCTCAGCAGTCGCGCTTGCGACCACTAGACCAACGAGGCAGTTAAAATTAAGATACGTACCTTTAAAATACGGTATGACGTCATTACCGTAAATTCTGGTTACCCGAATATTAAGATACTTAAACCAGGCTATTAGCCAAGCGTTGCGTTTGTTTGGTGCCAGCAAAGTTCGCCTTGTGGCCTCCTGTGTCCTGGAGATGAAATATGTATATTTCGGTACCGGAAAAAAGAGTTTGAAAATGCGAAACGGTATATTTCGGTATCGGTACCTTATCATAATTTCTCTGCCCTTATCCCACTCTAGGTGTGGTCGGCATATCATGTATTCCTCTTCTATTTTCCTCTATCAGCTGTCATCTCAGTACTCACTTATTTCTTACCCATTTCATCTTTCACACTATCCATCCATCTTTTCTTGGGCCTACCTCTACTTGTATATCCATCCACATTCATATTTAACATATTTCGGTATCGGTACCTAAACCCTTTATAAGGGTTTTTTTTTGATAAACCGTCGCACCACCCTGTCTTTCGCTACGAGGCTCCAAATAGCATCAATGTATCATTAGTATGATTTATTCATCACTCGATACTTAAAAGATTAAATAAAGGCATAGTTTATGGTCCCTTGCTAGACCACACAGTCTTTTGTGTTAGAAATGAAATTCGATAGTTCAGATTGAAATATATATTGTTCAAAACTTAACTGATAAAATGAGCTTAATGAACTGATGTGAGTTAAAATTATATCAAACACACGCGGCCTTGTTGCCTTTACATGAATTTGAGAACGCACGGCTTTCTTGATAGCTTAACGCGAACGAACTGAATATTAAAATGAAAATGCATGTGTCGCGTCAAATTGCTGACTTAGGAAATGTACGGTTGGACCGTACACATAGCCTAAACTTTATAAGATACTGGTATCCTTATATTTTAACGATATCGTAACCTCGTACCGTAAACATAACTAAAATAAATATGAAAACGGATCTTTCTTGAGTAGGGAAGTAACATCACATTCTTTGGCACAATATAGGAGCAGTATTGCAGCGAAATGCACTAAACCCACAGCAAATACAGGCACTATTAGTTCTTTTTACCGACACGAGGCTCATAAAACAAAGTAATAGCGTCGATTATTTTGAGCTAAACTACACTGAAAATAACGCTATCTTTTTCTAGCAGATAAAAAGGATGAGGAAACACTAAAAGGATGCAAGAAAATGTGAACTTCTAGAAGCAGTTTTGCTTTCCTTTTATGCAGCAGGTTCTGAGTTTGCAGAATTTGTTCGAAAGAGTTACCGGGGCCCTGGAACGCAAAGGGCATTAAGAGGAACACGGATGGGTTTTAGTCAATAAGAGTCTGACACTCCCTTACGCTCCGCCCAGAACGGAAGAAGACAATTGATGATTCCCAATCATTAAAAAAAAAAAGCGTCTGAGTTTGGCTTGCACTTCTCTAACTTTTCGAATTCACATGTGCGAATCACAATTTGATTATCACTTGCGTTAACGGTAAAGAAAAAACCCTGAGGAAACGATTTTGTACAGTTATTGGTGGTACTTGCACGGAGGTTTCTGACATAGTAAAAAAATCTTAAGCGAGTGGAACCGCCAGGACTATACAGCGTGTCCCAGAAAGTAGTGTCAAGCGGAAGTCCAGAGGTAGAACATCCTTTGAGGTACCCAAATCACCCCCATGTATGTTCCGCGATTTTTTGTAGTTTTCGAGTTAAGAATGTTTTTCATGTTTTTAATCAAACTCTGACTATAACGACATTTTTGATCATAGTGACGTGAATAGTTGAGATACATGAGTATATTTTTTTTCTAAATTAGCTAATTAGTGACCCTTTTAAATGCATAAACATTTGTAACCATAGATGTAACGAATGCGTTACAAAAAAATATTGAATTCTCATAAAGTTAAAATCCTGCATGTTTCTTACATCTTTGTGGGTGATTTAAAAATAAATCTGCCTAAACTTTTTTCGTCGGATGTATTTTAAAAACTTACTCATTTTATCAGCTATTTACCCTGTAAATTTCATCGAGCTATCTCTACGACATCACAATAAAAATTTCATTCAAAGCATACAATATTGAAAATTCCAGTTGTAAAAGGGTGAATGAAAAATTGATAAAAAACTAACTAATAACGTATTTTTTAGTAACCCTCGACGTAAAAAGAGGGGTGTTATAAGTTTAACGCGTGTGTCTGTGTGTCTGTCTGTGGCACCGTAGCTCCTAAACGGATTTTGATTTAGTTTTTTCTTTTGTTTGAAAGGTGACTTAATCAAGAGTGTTCTTAGCTATGGATTCAAGAAAATTTGCTCAGCCGTTTGAAGATCATCAGCTCTTTTCTGGTTGTTGAAGAGATATGAGCAACTTCTACTGGTCTGATCGATTAGAAATTTACTATCCTGTGATTTCAGTGATATTACAATAACATGGTAACCTTGACCTGATACTCAAGCATCATCAAAAACAGCATGATACCCAACTTACAGTACAGGTATTGTGTGCCTATTGATTCTTTAAGTGTATGATAAGTTGTAATGACCTTCTTCTTGTCACATGTCATCAATATCATTGAAGTCACAGGATAGTAAATTTCGAAACGATCGGACCAGTAGAAGTTGCTCATATCCCTTCAACAACCAGAAAAGAGCTGATGATCTTTAAACGGCTGAACAAATTTTCTTGAATCCATAGCTAAGAACACTCTTGATTAAGTCACCTTTCAAACAAAAGAAAAAACTAAATCAAAATCCGTTTAGGAGCTACGATGCCACAGACAGACAGACAAACACACACGTTAAACTTATAACACCCCTCTTTTTACGTCGAGGGTTACTAAAAAATACGTTATTAGTTAGTTTTAATCAATTTTTCATTCACCCTTTTACAACTGGAATTTTCGATATTGTATGCTTTGAATGAAATTTTTATTGTGATGTCGTAGAGATAGCTCGATGAAATTTACAGGGTAAATAGATGATAAAATGAGTAAGTTTTTAAAATACATCTGACGAAAAAAGTTTAGGGAGATTTATTTTTAAATCACCCACAAAGATGTAAGAAACATGCAGGATTTTAACTTTATGAGAATTCAATATTTTTTTGTAACGCATTCGTTACATCTATCGTTTTAAATGTTTATGCATTTAAAAGGGTCACTATCAGCTAATTTAGAAAAAAAAAATACTCATGTATCTCAACTATTCACGTCACTATGATCAAAAATGTCGTTATAGTCAGGGTTTGATTAAAAAACATGAAAAACATTAATAACTCGAAAACTACAAAAAATCGCGGAACATACATGGGGGTGATTTGGGTACCTCAAAGGATGTTCTACCTCTGGACTTCCGCTTGACACTACTTTCTGGGACACGCTGTATACAGCGCTGTATACGCTGTATACAGCGTGTCCCAGAAAGTAGTGTCAAGCGGAAGTCCAGAGGTAGAACATCCTTTGAGGTACCCAAATCACCCCCATGTATGTTCCGCGATTTTTTGTAGTTTTCGAGTTATGAACGTTTTTCATGTTTTTTAATCAAACTCTGACTATAACGACATTTTTGATCATAGTGACGTGAATAGTTGAGATACATGAGTAATTTTTTTTTCTAAATTACCTGATTAGTGACCCTATCGAATGCATAAACATTTGTAACCATAGACGTAACGAATGCGTTACAAAAAAATATTGAATTGTCATAAAGTTAAAATCTTGCATGTTTCCTAAATCTTTGTGGGTCATTTAAAAATAAATCTCCCTAAACTTTTTTTGTCAGATGTATTTTAAAAACTTATCCATTTTATCAGCTATTTACCCTGTAAATTTCATCGAGCTATCTCTACGACATCACACTAAAAATTTCATTCAAAGCACACAATATCGAGAATTCCAGTTGTAAAAGGGTGAATGAAAAATTTATTAAAACTAACTAATAACGTCTTTTTAGTAACCCTCGACGCAAAAAGAGGGGTGTTTTTAAGTTTAACGTGTTTGTTTGTATGTCTGTTTGTGGCATCGTAGCTCCTAAACGGATTTTGATTTAGTTTTTTCTTTTGTTTGAAAAGTGACTTTATCGAGAGTGTTCTTAGCTATGATTTAAGAAAATCAGTTCAGCCGTTTGAAGATCATCAGCTCTTTTCTGGTTGTTGAAGGGATATGAGCAACTTCTACTGGTCTGATCGATTTGAAATTTACTATCCTGTGACTTCAATGATATTGATGACATGTGACAAGAAGAAGGTCATTACAACTTATCATAAACTTAAAGAATCAATAGGCAGACAATACCTCTACTGTAAGTTGGGTATCGTGCTGTTTCAGATGATGCTTGAGTATCAAGTCAAGGTTACCATGTTATTGAAATATCATTGAAGTTACAGGATAGTAAATTTCAAATCGATCAGACCAGTAGAAGTTGCTCATATCCCTTCAACAACCAGAAAAGAGCTGATGATCTTCAAACGGCTGAACTGATTTTCTTAAATCATAGCTAAGAACACTCTCGATAAAGTCACTTTTCAAACAAAAGAAAAAACTAAATCAAAATCCGTTTAGGAGCTACGATGCCACAAACAGACATACAAACAAACACGTTAAACTTAAAAACACCCCTCTTTTTGCGTCGAGGGTTACTAAAAAGACGTTATTAGTTAGTTTTAATAAATTTTTCATTCACCCTTTTACAACTGGAATTCTCGATATTGTGTGCTTTGAATGAAATTTTTATTGTGATGTCGTAGAGATAGCTCGATGAAATTTACAGGGTAAATAGCTGATAAAATGGATAAGTTTTTAAAATACATCTGACAAAAAAAGTTTAGGGAGATTTATTTTTAAATGACCCACAAAGATTTAGGAAACATGCAAGATTTTAACTTTATGACAATTCAATATTTTTTTGTAACGCATTCGTTACGACTATGGTTACAAATGTTTATGCATTCGATAGGGTCACTAATCAGGTAATTTAGAAAAAAAAATTACTCATGTATCTCAACTATTCACGTCACTATGATCAAAAATGTCGTTATAGTCAGAGTTTGATTAAAAAACATGAAAAACGTTCATAACTCGAAAACTACAAAAAATCGCGGAACATACATGGGGGTGATTTGGGTACCTCAAAGGATGTTCTACCTCTGGACTTCCGCTTGACACTACTTTCTGGGACACGCTGTATATAAATAGCTAATCTTTTTTTTTTAAAACGTACCGTTATCTATAAAAATGGCATAAAAAACTTGTGTGTTGTATGGGAGCCCCTCTTAAATATTTGTTTTATTTTAATTTCATTGTTTAATTTTAAAGTGAATATATAAGTAAATATTCTGTAAATATTTCAAGCGTCTACCTCTTGCCCTTATCAATATCGAGAAAAAACGAGCAAAAAAATTACGTTTCTTGTATGGGAGCCCCCTTAAATATTTATTTTATTCTGTTTTTTAGTATTTGTTGTTATAGCGGCAACAGAAATACATCATCTGTGAAAATTTCAATTATCTAACTGCCACGGTTCATGAGATACAGCCTGGTGACAGACGGACAGACGGAAGGACAGACGGACAGCGGAGTCTTAGTAATAGGATCCCGTTTTACCCTTTGGGTACGGAACTCTAAAAAGACCTCTCATTCAAATAACCGATGAGGGCAGGTCGGTGTTATTCGAATCTTGTACTAGTAATTATTTTCTACTGTTTTTCTTTTTAATTGTTTCTATCATAAAAACTCCATTGATTCTAGTACTACACACATCAAAAGTGTCTAGGAATAAATGTTTTTCTACTAATACATATTAAAAAAATCAATTGAAACACCTCACCAGCAGTACTTCGGTAAAACGTTCTTTATCCCCAGACACTTTTGATGTGTGTATTTAAGATTAATTTGTAGCAATTAATATCTATTGCTTTTATCAGAAAGGTTAAAATAGAATGCACTTTTAACCTTTGCGTTGATTGACTCACTGTCAACTAATTACGTTAATCTCATCTATGTAAATAAAAATTAAATGCTGTTCGTTGATAAGCGCATTACTTGAGAACGTAATATTTTAATATTTTACTTTTTTTATGTATAGACTCATTTATTTATTCACTTGACAGACTGAACTGTGTTGCTGGGGAGTTTGTTGCGCCGTTTCTTCTTCACAGCATAAACACTAGGAAGCGGTGAAGGGTGGGCGCTTTTGGGGGCAGTTTTATGTAAATTTGACGTTCAGAAAGAACTAAGTAATACTAGTCTATTTTGAATAAACGAGTTTTGAGCTTGAGTTTGAACGGCTGGACCGATTTCACGTTTTTTTTAAATTTAATGTTCTTAATAGGTACTCCGAATTAGGTTTTTATGGAAAGAAAAAATTGAAATTGGAAAGTAAAATTGGAACATTCGGGAAGTTCTTTTTTCGATGGGATTTTTGTATAACAGGACAACGTCTGTCGGGCTAGTACAGTCAGCATCAAACGTATCGGGACGAACAGACTGTTCAAAATGATCTGAACAACTGAGAAAATTAAACTATATCTCAATGATGCAAGGATTGTTTCAGAATGAACATGTACACGACAACTGTCATTCTGACAAGAATTTTATTGCACTGAGATAAAGTTTAATTTATTTAGAGCTGATTTTTTAATCGCCAGATAATTTTTATCTGAGGAATAATGTTGACGTCTTGACAGCTTTTGTATAGAAAATATGTCAAATTGCCATATTTATTCCTCAGATTAAAGTTATCTGACGATTAAAAAGTCGGCCCTTAGTTGTTTAGGTCATAATGAACAGTCTGTTGGTCCTGATATATTTGAAGCTGACCGTACATGAATGAAAGTTGAAAAAATTAAATTTTGTGTTAGTGGAAGTTGTTGTCAAAACTGTTAAAACAATTTTTTAATACAGCAAGATTCTATAAATAGAAATACACTCCAATAAATGGAGATGGAGATCACACATTCTACCCCTTTACTCATTTCCTCCCACAACTATGTAATTTTATACAACTCATTTTGTTTGCCCCAACTAAGTTTTTCCGCCTAACTCGTACCTACATATTAAGTCGTCAAACTTCCGACAATGGTTAGCGAATCTATACAAAGTTGTCACGTATAAGTCAGGCAGTACACGACGAACTCTGTCTTCATGAATCAATTATACAAGTTCTTGTAGTTTGTCGGGTAAGTTGGGGAAATTAAGACTGATTTACGTTCCGAACCAAAGCTGAACCCTAGTCGAATCTAGTCTGAGTAGGATAAAATGTTATCAGTGTAACGAAGATGTGTCTGCTGGAGAATTAAACGTCTTCTTTCTAGCACTAAGGTATGATTTTTCCAATATCCGATCACATTTATCGGCGGAGTAAATAACATTTTTTGACAGATTTTCTTTTTTTTTCGATTTTCGATTCAAAACCTGTAAAATCAGTTCAAACTTACACTCCAGATAAATTTTAATGCTATCTTAAATTGGCAAAATCGGAACTAAGGGCCAAACCAAACTTAGCCTATCTTGCGTAGCGTATCATGCTCAGTAATGCGCTCGCACGAAACTTCTAGGCCTTATTACGCTCGGCGTAATGATGTGAAATACGCATGATGAGGTCGCGTAGGAGAATTTGTATGTAACGTGATGCATACGCGACGAGAAATGAAACGCGCAAGATACGCTCAATGTGTCTGCAGCCTAAAATAACTACAATGTACTAGAAATGTGTGAACAAAGCAGCTTAGTCAGGAGTTCGTTAATGTTTTGAGACTAGCTCTAGCTAACACGGGCACGTTCTCGACTTCAAACTTTAAATCTAATTTATGTAAAATAGACTAAAACAAATAATTTATATATACAAGGTTAGTCAGAAAGGGGGTACTAATCCGAAGCCCACTTATAGTATCGCTGATGACTGTTTGAAAGCAAGTGTTAAAATTTCAAAATTCGATATATTTTTTTTCCAAATAAAATCATTTTTATTTCAGTTTTTTCAAAAATTCTTCACCGTGCTTTAGTTACAAATTCAAAAAATGGTGCTTCTAATTCATGATCCCAAATATGACCTAAAATGTAAACACAGCTGATCGTAACTGGGGATAGATAGATTTTAGAGATATTTTTTTGAGATTTTTGAACAACTGTTTCTCTTAAACTATTGAGTTTTGGGAAAAGTTGTAGAACAAAAGTTATTCATTATTATGTGTACTTTAACACCCTTTCGGATTAGTACCCCCTTTCTGACTAACCTTGTATATTATATATAATATAATTTAGGTACCGGTAAACCGGGGTTACTTTCAAATACAGGGGCGACATTGATAGTTACTAAACATTTTGCATTTGGTTAAATATCTGTGTGAAAATGGAACTTGTGCATTTTAATTTAATATTGTAGGGAACGTTGACAGTTTTCCTATTTTACCATTCAGTATAGAGGTGTCTGCGATGTTAGATGGCGATGATAAAAAATATTAAATGACACCCCTGAATATGTAAAAAAAACGAGTTTTAGATTTTTCGATTGGGGCTACTTTGAAATTCAATGATAGAACAGAGATCATCAAAGTAGAAGCTCTACGGTCCAAGTTTGATAAGGAACATTTCTCCTTTTTGCTATCGAAAACTGTGCTCTATAGTTTTTTTTATCTAGTCTATGTGATTTTATATATCTCAGTTAATTGAGTCTACATAAAATATTTTTGATGTAGCAGCTAAAAGCGAAAATAAATAAGATACAAACACATGAAGCTCAAAAAATTGATCAAAGTAACCCCGTTCTACGGTATATCAAATAGAGTGTCGTGGTAGCCGGAGGTTACAGATTCGCTTGTTAAGCACCGGGTTGTGGGTTTAAACCCAGGCATGTACCAATGTGACTTTTTCAATGTCATATGTACTTTCTTAGTTAATCTAAGACACCACTGGCATACGGTGAAGGAAAACATCGTGAGGAAACCTGGACTTAATGTTCTGAAATCGCCAACCCGCACTGAGCACGCGTGGTGATCAATGCTCGTTCCTTCTCTGTATGAGAAGAGGCCTTTGCCCAGCAGTGGGACAGTTACAGGCTAATATTTATTTTTATTTATAGACAAAGTCAATGTTGCAAAAGACAGCCCACAAAAACGCCCGCCCTTCACCGCTTCGTATAGTTTATGTTGTGAAGAAGAAACGGCGCAACAAACTCCTCAGCAACACAGCTGTCTGTCAACTTACTCGAGTTCTCACAAAATTTTCGTTGTAATCATTTTCCTCGTCTGCTCTTCCGCTAGGACTGAATAGCGTAAATCATTTATAACACGACCATAATGTAGGAGGTTATATAAATTGAATGTGCATGTGTGTATACAAGTTTAGTTTTAGTATACACTAAAAACCTCAAACTAGTTTGTTCAGAGTCACTAGGAGAATCGATTGACATCGTTTTTACACCACATTATATTTTTCCTTTTTTTTTCATAAATTTCAACTCTCTTTCAATAGGTTTCTACGCATAACAATGGACGGGAATAGACACCTTGAGGCTTGAGACGGTCCGCTCGGTCAATTTCCTTGTATTAGACAGCCCTTGTATTCATCTCAGGCATTTCACACTTTACTAGAGAACTTAACGCGATATAAATTAAGGTGTAACTTGGAGATTTATTTAAAAAAAACACACACATTCAGACAGTTCTGATAAAAATCTTGTTGGTGTGTCTCGGTTTTTATATATATACTAAAAATAAAGTTGCATAGGAGGGGCTCGTGGCTAATAACTGCGCAGATCGATTTGCAAAGTTAAGCTGCACTTGCCGCGGTCAGTCTATGGATGGGTGACCGTTCGTTACACATCGGAGTCCCTCTCCGTGTCTCGGAGAGCACGTTAAGCCGTCGGTCCCGGGTGTCATACGAATACCTATAACAGTCGTTAAGTGTAGTCAGAAAAACGAAAGACTGACAAGCGCTCTAACCTTAGAATACCGGCATTGCCCAGTAACTGGGTTGCGAAGGTCTGATGGCAGTCGCTTCGTGTAAAATACTGGTATTCATCCGCATCTGATTAGACTAGAAACTGATCCCAAAATACTTAGTTGGGAAAAGGCTAAACAGAACAGCGTGTAGAATTTGATCTAAAAGTTATAGCTAGGGAAACTGCTTCATTTACCCGGATAAAAAGTATTCTATTTGTTAATCTAGGACATACCCTGTCTGTGTGCCAAATTTCATTCAAATCTGTTCAGCAGTTTACGCGTGATTGAGTCACAAACATCCATCCATCTTTACGAACTTTTATATTTATAATATTTGTATGATAGTCGGATCATTGTGCATACAAGCGTGTATTTCGATCAATATAGTGTAGTACATTCAGCTGTTTAGTGAATTATATGTAAATTCATTCAACTGGAATATACGATTGAGCAAACAGATAAGGATAATACGAATCGAGTGCGTTACTACTTTTATTAATCATTATTATTATGTTCAAAATGAGTTGCTATAAATATCTATTGCGCCCTACATTGTTGACACAAAATAATAATTTAATGATATTTAAAGAGTATTTTACGACTGCATAGTTAGTCTAGTGGTTGTAAGCGTGACTCCTGAGCGTGCGGTCCTGGTTTTGATCTTCAAGTCGGGCAAAGTGTTATTGGGTGTTTCCGTGTGGAATTTCTCAGTAGCCTGAATTCTGGATATATCTACATATACACGACAGAAAAGTTGAAAGGGAACCGTTTGTCTTGGTATGGGCATGTGAAGGGGAGGGATGAAACACATGTGACCAAAAGAGTTATGAATATAAATGTGGATGGATGGAGAGGAAGAGGGAGGCCAAAGTTATGATGGATGGATTGTGTGAAGAATGATATGAAAGAGAAGGAAGTCAGTGATATCATGACGGTTGATAGGACGGAATGGAAGAAGATAACGTGTAGCGCCGACCCCAAGTAACATGGGATAAGGGCAGGAAGATGATGATGATCTATGCCCGATTTATGGCAATAGGCTCGCCCCGTATTACGTGGGACTTTAACATAACGAAGAAATAGGGGTGTACAATACACCTCTGCCCGTAGGGTGGTTGGGCAGAGGTGTACAGGCGTGATGTTATGTTATATTAATTTAAAAGTTTCTTCTCTCTCTATGGAATGAGAAATAAACTACAACCAGATTTACAAATGGCGGTTCCACTCACTGAAAGTGAAATCAGGAGCCCAATTCTACTAACAGAAACGTTTATCAATTGCAATTTAATCGATTATTCAGACAGTTTTCGTTTACAAAAACTATCAAATTGTTTGACAACAAAAACAAAACCAAACATATTGACAGTTTTCGTAAACGAAAACTGCCTGAATGAACGATTCAGTTGCAATTGATAAAAGTTTCTGTTAGTAGAATTGCCCCCAGTATAATACAAATTCGTGCAGGACCGCCGACGACACGACCCGCTCGCGGCCCGTGGTTTATATGACTCACGCTTTATTATATTCCTGGTTTAATAACTCAATTATTTCCCACTATCGTCCGAAAATCACGAAACATTTCACCGCATAACGCAATTTTATCCAACATGGAGTAAAAATTCAATTTAATTCGTTCAGTATGCGCTGTGAGCATGTCTAAATCAAAGTTAGTTTGGAGTTATTGTTTGGATCTAAAGCTGTAACAAAATAGAAAAGCAACGAACTAGTTTGCTTTCAAAGTTTCTGAAGGAATGTTGGTTTTGATTTGGCATTTTGCAAATAGGCTACAGCGGATTTTGTTTTTTTTTCACAAAATAATCATGTTTGTATATGAAGTCGTTGTGGCTTGGAGCTTACAGACCCGCTGGTTAAGCACCGGGATGTGGGTTCAAACCCAGAAATGTACCAATTTGACTTTTTCAATATCATATGTACTTTCTTAGTTAAATCCATCGTCAGGAAACCTGAACTTAATGGGCTGAAATCGCCAACCCGCAGTAAGCAAGCGTGGCAATCAATGCTCGTTCATTCTTTGTATGAGAAGAGGCCTTTGCCTTGCAGTGGAACAGTTACAGGCTAATGTTTGCATTTGTTGTACGTATATGTATTATGGAGTATGACACAATCAGCACGCGGCAGTCCTTCAACAACCCGGATACGACAACTGACGAAGACGTACGAGCAATACCGACACAAAGCGCGACTCTCTCGTCGCAAGCGCAATGCTACGCGGCGCGGTTCATTGCTATTTCGGCTCGCGACCTCGCCGCGTTTTCAGATCATGATTAAGGACTCGGTTTGAGGCCGAAACTAGTCGGACAATCCAAACTGTACATGAGTAAACCGTAACTAATCATAAAACTAATTATAATCAGCTTTCAATAAAAACTTGAACTAAAGCTTCAAGAATAATAAAAATTCTTTTAAAATCAGAACTAACTCTTCAATTTTCTTTTAAACAACTTTTCTTTATCCGTTAAAAGATGAGGGATGAAAAAGCAATTTTACTGAAAGATTGTGGATTTTTTGTCTCAGTTCAGATAAATTGGGTATTATTTGAAAAATTGGGGTCAGTTACTATAGGCTTTAAGTTATCATCATTTATGACCCTTCACAGTAGTAGCCTAGTAGTTGAACGCTAGCCTTTAATGCAGGCACAGTGTACCTACTTACTACATACAGTGGGTCAACGCCCATACATTTGACAGGTCCTATGAAATGTCAAAATTATGTAGGGGCGGAGGTTATGTCCCAAGTATGCAGTATGGCTACTCGGGACATAACCTCCGCTCCTTCACCCCGCAACCCCCCGCACGATTGCTCTGCGACAATGTTCTACGTTGACCGACTGTAAGGAATAAGATATAGGTAGACTGTGATGCAGGAGTGTCCGCGTCAACCAATCACATCATATGACATCATCATTCAGCCAAAGACGTCCATGTAGGTACTGCTTTCGTGGACTACTAGTACTCATCAAATACTATAAAGACTATAGTGACATAATATACCTTTGTTATCAGAAATGGGGTGCATGAAAAGAGCCTCCACGAGTGACGATACTTAAGTGCGTCCGGCGCCCCCCTCGGCAGTCAGCCTCTCTACCAACCTTGCTGACTGGCTAATCTTTTCACCACAGCATGAGCTATTTTCGTATAGCTCATGCTGACACGAGAGAAGATCAGAAATGCTTATAATAAAACGTTGCCCCCACACTAAGATTTCTCTTGTATCGTGGGTGCGTTTACAGACACAAATCTTACATACACAAACGCTCAGACCCGAAACAACCATCTCTAGGCCATACAAATTTTTGTTCCGAGTGGGAATCGAACCCACGATCTGTAGCGCAGAAGCCAATTGCTCAGCCTCTGCACCAAACGTGTCGTCTATGAATTAGAGCGCGCTCTCACGCTCGTGAGTCGTCTCCCCGCAACCGCTTGGTTAGGTCGTAATTAAAATCATATATTATACTGTAATTTAGTATAAGCAAAAGTTATACAAGCTTAGTTTTAGTATACACTAAACCTGAAACTAGTTTGTTCAGAATCACCAGGAGAATCGATTGACATAGTTATTACACCACATTATATTTTTCTTTTTTTTTGTCATAAATTTCAATTCTCTTTTAATAGGTTTCTACGAATAACAGCGGACGGGAATAGACACCTTGAGGCTTGAGACGGTCGGCTCGGTCAGTTTCCGTGTATTAGACAACACATCTCAGGCATTTCACGTGTAACTTGGAGATTTATTAAAAAAAACACACATTCTGGCAGTTCTGATGAAAATCTTGTTAGGGTGTCTCGGTTTTTGTATACTTATACTAAAAATAAAGTTGTATATCCCAACATGTGATCTTCATTGAGTAATTATGCAATTTCAGGTATCTACAGACTGTATTATTACACGTCGGCTGCGTTATAACGAGGCGCCTCACTGCCCGACGCAATGCGCTGCTAGGACGAAGCCTTAGAGCGATTACGCACTGAATCCGTGAAAATACGGAAATAAAAAACTCGGACCGAATTCGGATATTGCTTTACGCACTGCATCCGATCCGAATCCGTGAAAATACCAATCTAGAGTAAAAATCTCGGACCGAATTCGGATATCGCTTACGCACTTATCCGATCTCTGATCCAAATTCAAACAATTCAGGGGCCATCTTTGGTATATCCATTTGACGTCCGATTTGAATCTGAGGTAGTGCGGAAGCGTTCATACAAACATTACTACGGCTACTTCGGTCCGTCAATATTTCTTCCGAATTGGAGACTCACGGATGACGGATAGAAATCGGATGACGGATGTAGTGCGTGAACTACCATAGAAATAGTTCTATGGCTACTTCGAAACGTATTTTCACGGATTCGGATCGGATGCAGTGCGTAACCGCTGTTAGCGTTGGAAAGAGAGCAAACATCACGCTACCTGCCATCGCGAAATCTACCTGTAGCTACTGTATGTGTAAATCACTGTAATCTGCTGTCATCAAACAATATATTGGTCCTTGTCAGACTGTATTAAGCCAATTATCCAATTGAGACTTATTGCGAATGTACAATAAATTCCAATTGAGTGATGCAACTTGAAATTGTAGATCAATTTAAATGCTCAGTAGACACAAGATGATTTTAGAATCGGCAAACGGCATTTTATTTTCTATTGGCTCGCGTTTGTCCAATAACTCGCCTGGTAAGCGATGATGTGGTCGACGATGAAGCACGCTTGCCTAGAAGAAGTAACCTATTCACTCTTGACTTAAAGACTCAAGGTTGTAGCTATCAGGAAACACAGACTACGGCAGGGAATTCCACTCCTTAGCTGTGCGAACAATGAAAGTGTTCGCAAAACGCTTTGTACGTACGAGTGGGATTTCCACCATGTACCGATGGCGCATTGCCATCTATTTTTCTGTTCAGAATTTGCCGAATCCGGCAGCCTGCGAGCTCTACTAAAAAATGTAGACGGCCTTTCTCAGGTGTCAAAAAAAAACTGACAGAAATCTCTACTAATATTATAAATGCGAAAGTAAATCTGTCTGTGACGCTTTCACGCCTAAATCGCTGAACTGATATTAATGAAAATTGGTACAGAGATAGTCTGGAATATGGAGAAGGACATAGACTACTCGAAAAATACGGAATACGCGATAAACGACATCCACGCGGGCGAAGCCGCGAGCTACCTCTAGTTTCTTTTAATGTGCGATCGGACTTTAATAGTCTAAGGAAGTTGTCCCACCGCTGGTGAAGAAGCGACTAACTATCGGCTATTTTCTCACTCAAGAAACATACAGTAGATATACATTCCGTGTAAATAAAAGAGATGCAATATTAATAGTTGATCGCTGACTGTTTACACTGCCGGCGAGGACTCGTTTCACTAGTTTGTCGCTTGTCGCTGAGCGACAAGAGCTCTCAAAGATTACTCGCTCAGCGATACTTGTTCAGCGATGCTCGCTTGGCGGTCAGAACTCACGCCGAGAGACCAACCAGCGCTGCAGCGGTCATTTGCAAGTGGTGCGAGTAATCGCCCGTCGAACTTGCACACTCGCTTATAGGCACTTGTCCCACCGCGAACGATGAGCGAGCAGCGAGTAGGGCTAGAAACTAGAGACGAGTTGGCGAGCAGCGAGAAGCGAGTGTGTAGTTTCGATAGTTTTGTCGCTGGGCTATAAGCGAGTGTGCGAGTGCGACGGACGACTACTCGCACCACTCGCAAATGACCGCTGGTTGGTCTCTCGGCGTGAGTTCTGACCGCCAAGCGAGCATCGCTTAGCGAGTATTATCTTTGATAGCTCTTGTCGCTCAGCGACAAACTAGTGGAGCGAGTCCTCGCCGGCAATGTGAACGGTCAGCGATCAGCTGTTAATATATGCATCTCTTTTGTTTACACGGAATGTATATCTATTGTACGTTTCTTGAGCGAGAAAATAGCCAATAGTTAGTCGCATCCTCGCCGGCGGTGGGACAACTGCCATAGCCCAGCGACAAAACTATCGGAACAACACACTCGCTTCTCGCCAACTCGTTTCTAGTTTCTAGCTCTACTCGCTTCTCGCTCATCGTTGGCGGTGGGACAAGTGCCTAACCAAATACTGAAAGTCACCTTAACGCGATGCAACATAGACGCAGTCGTGAAAACAGTATTCCCCGTACCGATGCCTCAATTAATTTATTCACCTGACAGACAGAACTATGTCGCTGTGGAGTTTGTTGCGCCGCCGTTTCTTCTTCACATCAGGAAGTAATGAAGGGAGGACGTTTTTGGCGGCTGTATTTTGTAACAATGACGGTCAAAAATAGCAAAGTAATTCTAGTCTATTTTAAATAAATGAGTTTCGTAGTTTGATGTTGAAGATGTTTAAACATCGTGTGTTGCAGTCACTCCGTTTTTTTAGGGTTTCGTACCCAAAGGGTAAAACGGGACCCTATTACTAAGACACCGCTGTCGGTCCGTCTCACCAGGCTATACCTCATGAACCGTGATAGTGACAGTTGAAATTTTCACAGATGATGTATTTCTGTTGCGGCTATAACAATAAATACTAGAAAACAGAATAACCCCTCTGGGAAACGCGTTATCTCACCATGAGATTAACGTAAAACCGGAGGGAACATTAGACTAGCTTTCAACAACCCCATCATATAATAAAAAATGTATCATGAGGTCTACTGAAAAGCTTACAAACCGCAGGGCAGCTTGTGGCGAGCTGTTGGTGAGTGGCGACACTGCGTACCTTATTGCCTCAGAGAGTCGGTCAGGGCCTCGTCTCCAGTTTGCCTTTATTGGCTGGCTGGAGTGGAACCCCAAGAGTGCCCGCAGGACTCTCAACTCTGGCTTGCCTTTATCGGCCGTCCAGAGGGAGGCCGCCAGAGCTATATGCTCGGGGGTGGAAGTGTCTAAAGGCGTAATAGCGGGGAAACCCACTCCGGGTCTTTTAGACCCGCGACGGCGAAACCGGGGCCACACCTCTCTACACCCCTAGCCGCTCACACGTTTGTTGCCCACTTCGCCTATGTACTGGCGGCTTTTCAGGGGGCCCAGCTAGTGAGCTGGCGAGTCACCGTCTGCCAACAAAATTCAACCTCAAACTTGAAAGGCAGACGCCGTTTTCTTCCGGCAATAGAAGTTAAACAGTCCATTAAACACCCCCTCCCATAGACCAATTTTATTTTTAGCATATTTTACAATAGTTTTGCACCCACCGGGGACGGTCCATGACTGTACTCCAATAGTGCAGCCGTGGATAGTCCCCGGTTGGTGCCCCATCCCATTTTAGATTAAAGTTCTCAAAGGGGCCCCTGCGCGTTGGACCTGTGTCCCCGTGTATGCCTTCCAAAGGACCGGACATCCTCCGCACGGAAGATGAGCCGTGATCTCAAAGAAATACTAGAAAACAGAATAAAAACAATATTTAAGGGGGCTCCCATACAACAAACGTGTTTTTTTTGTCGTTTTTATAGATAATGGTACAGAATCCTTCTTGCGCGAGTCCGATTCATACTTGACCGGTTTTTTTTAATTTCCTTGTTGTCGTATCAGCCTGTACCCATCCACTTTTTGACATGTGTATCCCAATGGACGACTAGAAGAGCAATTGCCATAATCACCACACTTGATAGAAGCGTTGGTGATCAGTATGTTCTTATTAGCATATAGTAGAACGATTTTCTAATTAACACGAAAATATGCTAACAAAAATAACAAATTCAAACGACACGATACAGTCTAAACTAGTATTTGAAATTAGCATCTGCCACTACGGCTAGAATTAAACCCGTAATGGAACCCGTCTGATTATTTTAGCCGAGTTTATTTGCAAACTGAGCACATTTTCTGTTTAAATTTAGTCCAACTGATAGCTGGACGGACCAAATTTAGTTTTAGTACGAATCTCTGGAGAATGAACAAGCTCTGAATTTTTTATTGCGTTATTTTTTGTCCATTCTCGTTTTTTTTTATTAAAATAACAAACTTAAGAGTCTTTATGGGTTTGTTTTTTTGTTTATTACTTATACTTAAACTTGTGGATAAGTAGTAAAACTTTTGTACCTACTGAAAAGTTAAATCTGCAAAATGAAGTCAGTCTCATCTGGCTAGACTGGGAGATATTTCCAGGCAACAACATGAGTAAATCAATCTGCCTAGCCTTTTCCCAACTATGTTGGGGTCGGCTTCCAGTCGAACTGGATGCAGCTGAATATCAGTATTTTACTTGGAGCGACTGCCTATCAGACCTCCACAACCCAGTAATTGGGTAATATGATACTCTTGGTAAGACTGGTTGTCAGACTTTCTGGCTTCTGACCAACAGTAACGACTGTCAAAAATCTACAAATGACAGCCGGGACCAACGGCTTTACGTGCTTTCCGAGGCACGGAGGAAACTCGCTATGGTAAATGGTCACCCATCTACAGACCAACCTCGGCAAGCGTGGCTTAACCCGGAAGATCGGTCTATGCGGCTGTAATTATTTAGCCACGAGCTCCTCCAACAACATGAGTAAATAATAATTGTTTTTAAATCACAAGCAAAGGATCCTAATATGTTAAAAATAGATACATGTCGAAGCACATTTCATCAAAAAAACAGCCTAATAATGTCTATTAAAGTCTTCAACAATATCCCATGCTCAATAAGAGAACTCCCTTTAAATAAATTTAAAATAAAGTTAAGACAATGACTGATAGAAAATTGTTTTTATACATTAAGCGATTTTTTTACTATAAAATATATTAATAACTGTAAACTCACTAAGCACCTACTTAGAGTATTTACCTAGTAAGTAATTCAATTTCGCATACCTTGTACAGGTGAGATGTGTTAAGCTCTATAATTTTTTGTAACATCTATACTATGTGTTACAATTTTGGTGTACAATAAAGTATATTCTATTCTATTTATACCATATCTCCTGCGAATAAATATTACTATTTCTATATTTCTACTTCTTTATGGAGATCACCCTCTATGAAAATACATCAAAATTTCAGTTTTTTATTTGCTATCTCCATTAAAACTTGCGTCTGGACACAAAAGTAAGCTCCGTTGGTAAGAGGGTATATTTTACTTTGACACCAAGTAAACATCGTAATTATTTAGGTACTGGAAGCTGATTTCAGTATAATGATGGGATAATCGATTTTTATACACTGTATATTTCAATTCCCAAATAAGGTACCTACTTAGTGCTAAAGCAAAATATATTCCCTTTACCAAGGACTTAGGGGTCAATTCCGGCCAATCCTACTAACGGAAACGTTAATTAATTGCAACCGAAACGAAGTCCAACCGCTCATCCAATTTACCTTTACAAAAACTGTTAAATTCTTTGACAACAATAGCAAAACCAAACAGTTTTGCCAAAACTGACTGACATTTTCAGTTCGTTTGCGCTTATGGGCCTTTTTCCTGTGACGCGGGCTCATGCCCGCATGCGTGCGTCACCCGCATCTGTGGCGCCTGAATTTCACCTTTACATATTTATAGTTATGCGTGAAACATGCACGAAAAGGTGAACTGCGAGCGCCACGCGTGCGGGTGACGCACGCACGCGAGCACGAACCCGCATGACAGGGAAAAGGCCCTTAGCAACAATTTTGTTAGTAGACCTGGGGCCCAATTCTCCTAAAATAAATTGTTGCCAAACGCAATCGAACCACAACCGTCAGTCAGTTTTTGTTTTCGAAAACTTTCAAAATGGTTGATTTTGTTTTTTGTGTCAAACAATTTTATAGCTTTTGAAATTGAGAACTCTCTGAATGAACGGTTCGGCCTTGGTTCGGTTGTGATTTATCAAGATTTATTTTAGGAGAATTAGGCCCCTGGCCCGTTGTTCCGAGAAGTTTTATTTGTGGCCAGCAAAAATAATAGCAATAATGGGCCATCTACTTTAGACAGGTAATATCATAGATATTAAAAAACTTTTTTGCGTTGTCTTCAAGACATATTACTGTGCTGTTTGTCATTCGCATAGAAAATTCTTCATTGGATTCGCCCTATTTTATCTTTACAGAATAAGCAACTCAAGCAATATCTGTTACGGTGAATGGAATTGTATTTCCAAATAGAACCTGTTCGGTTTGGAGATCGAAATTGTACCTATAACTACGGAGTGACGGGTTTCCCGGTAAAGTATTTAGGTTAAATGTTCAAAATATTGTTCATCATAGCAAATTTTTATAGTGATCATTTATTGTCAGAGTTATTTTGCATAATAAAGCAGCTGAAATAAACTTTTTGGTTTAATAAAAAATAAACTTTAAAAAAAGTAAAAGCCGACTTCAAAGAAATACTAAAAGGAGTAAAATAATTACCATAATATAAAATTAACAGTTTCAGAAGTCGGTGGCTTCTATTTGCTTCAGTGTAGAGTTGCACCGACTTATGAAACTGTTAATTTTATATTATGGTAATTATTTTACTCCTTTTAGTATTTCTTTGAAGTCGGTTTTTACTTTTTTTAAAGTTTATTTTTTATTAAATACGTTTTAGTGTCATAATTTTAACCCCCCTCCTTCATAACCCTTATTTTTGGCTTTGACGTAGTCGGGCATAAAAAGTCCTTTCGAATGATACCTTACACGATATAATGAAAACATTCCAAAGGGGGGGTGGACACGCACCCCCTCCTCTATTCCAGTAGTCAGTTCCCAACAACAAATATAAACAAAGCAATATTAGTAATTTGAGAATTTTGTTTTGATCCGATGAGGAGTTCCGTTACATATCTCTGAAGTTCATGGTCTAATCATAACAAAATTTATATGGGACCAATCGGGAAGTATACCCTTTCGAACAAAAAAAGAATATTTCAAATCGTTTCATAAATGACGGAGATATGACGTAACAAACATTAAAAAAAAAAAAAAAAAAAATACAACCGAATTGAGAACCTCCTCCCTCCTTTTTGAAGTCGGTTAAAAAATATACCGTTAATTCATAGAAACGCCAATATATTTGGCTGGATTGACATGAGTTATTGAATATGAATATTCACATGATATGATTTATAAACGTCAAATCCAAATATTTCATAGTCACTACATAGTATAAAACAAAGTCGCTTCCCGCTGTATGTCTGTCCCTGTGTATGCTTAGATCTTTAAAACTACGCAACGGATTTTGATGCGGTTTTTTTTCATAGATAGAGTGATTCAAGAGAAAAGTTTATATGTATAGTATAGTAGAGAAAAACTTGATTTAAAATGACGAAGTTGTACAGTAGAGTCATGATCATGACCTATCTTTCACGTCTTCCTAGTCCATCCAAAGATTATCTGGAAGATATCGTTATTAGCGATATAGTTTTTAGGGTTCCGTACCCAAAGGTTAAAACGCCACCCTATTACTAAGACTCCGCTCGGCTGTCCCATTTCAAAACCTAGTAAGGGCTTAAAACCAAATTTTACAGGAGAGCGCATAAACGTTAAATCGGTCAGCCTTTGAAAAGTATTTATGTTAGGTAAAACCATGTGGTTAAAGTGACTTACTAGGTTTTAAAATGATCAGAGACAGTGAATGGCACTTACTAGGTATCGATGCTTAAATATATCTGCTTATTATGTGCTTATTGTGTTTTCAACGCTGGTGTTTTTGTATTTGGTAGACACTTTCTAGGTTAGAAATGAAATTAAAACGATTTTTGTAAAAAGTGTCCCTTACTAGGTTTCCGTCTGTCCGTCTGTCACCAGGCTCTATTTCATGAACCGTAATAGTTAGACGGTTGAAATTTTAACAGATGATGTATTTCTGTTGCTGCTATAACAACAAACACTAAAAAAAACAGAATAACATAAATATTTAAGGGGGCTCCCATACAACAAACGCGATTTTTTTGCTCGTTTTTGTTCGATATTAATAACGGCAACAGGTAGACGCTTGAAATATTCACAGAATATTAAATTATATATTAACTTTAAAAATAAATAATTAAATTAAAATAAAACAAATATTTAAGGGGGGCTCCGATACAGCAGACATGATTTTTTTGCCGTTTTTATAGATAATGGCACGAAACCCTACGTGCGAGAGTCCGACTCGCACTTGGCCGGTTTTTATTGTTTCTTTGCTATTGCTATGGTCACAGAATAAATAGTACAAGTACTATGGTGTACAATAAAGCATAGGTATTCTATCCATCTATGTAAGTTCATCATCTGCCTAGCCTTTTCCCAACTATGTTGGGGTCGGCTTCCAGTCGAACCGGATGCAGCTGAATATCAGTATTTTACATGGAGCGACTGCCTATCAGACCTCCACAACCCAGTAACTGGGTAATACGATACTCTTGGTAAGACTGGTTGTCAGACTTTCTGGCTTCTGACCAACAGTAACGACTGTCAAAGATCTACAAATGACAGCCGGGACCAACGGCTTTACGTGCTTTCCGAGGCACGGAGGAAACTCGCTATGGTAAATGGTCACCCATCCACAGACCAACCTCGGCAAGCGTGGCTTAACCCGGAAGATCGGTCTATGCGGCTGTAATTATTTAACCACGAGCTCCTCTCCATCTATGTAAGTTGTACCAGAGAAATTATTTTTACATTTAATAACGTGTGACTACCGGCGCTCCCATTTTTCGTACTATTTTTTGCAGAGCTGTACTGCAATCTGACCTTTTCAACCCTAGCCGAGACCTAGCCTTCACAATAAAGGTTCCTAATCGAATCAGTCTCCAGGACGATAACGCTGCTCGTCCACCTAATCCGATTCCTAATTCAATTCCTACAAGAGTAACGAAAAGATATATCTATTTATTTAGGTAGGTTTTACACAGCATTTCAAGTAGCCAGTAGTTTATAACAGACTTAGGGCTGATTTTTCAATCGTCAGATAAATTTTAACTGGGGAATAAGTTTGACGTTTTGACAGCTTTTGTATAGAAAATATGTCAAACGAAAATATTTATTCCTTGAATAAAAATTATCTGAGGATTGAAAAATCGGCCCTTAGAAAAAGAAGTTAAAAATGTAGGTATTTAAATTCAAAGAATTCATTTTTAGGGTTCCGTACTTCAAAATGGTAAAACGGAATCCAACTAACCAAAAGCCAAACAGACTCTCTTAACATACACTTAAAATGACGTCATGTTATAGCCAAAGATCCGAAAAAAATCACGCTCTGTCCGCTCGCGCTCGCTTCGCTCGTGATAGTGGTCCACGCTGGACTACTCCGCTCCTCTATTTCCTGTCGTATATTATAACTAAATATTCTATTACATTTATTTATTTAAGAGATTAGACCTAAAACTGCCTTGTAACAAAGTAAATGTCATGTTTAAAAAAAAAAACACGTTTATATTCCACGCTAATTTATACATTCCAGGCGTGTATTCTAACAAACTATCTTGTTAAAATTAATTATAAGAGACAAAGCTCTCTAAATATGCACTTAAATGCCTATCATGTTTTAAAAAAACGCTCTTCCATTAAACGTAGCGATACTTAAGAATAAGCTATAAATAAACTTTAAAAAAAGTAAAAACCGACTTCAAAGAAATACTAAAAGGAGTAAAATAGTTACTTACCATCATATAAAATTAACAGTTTCAGAAGTCGGTGGCTTCTATTTGCTTCAGTGTAGAGTGGCACCGACTTCTGAAACTGTTAATTTTATATTATGGTAACTATTTTACTCCTTTTAGTATTTCTTTGAAGTCGGTTTTTACTTTTTTTAAAGTTTATTTTTTATTAAATAAGTTTTAGTGTCATAATTTAACCCCCTCCTTCATAACCCTTCTTTTTGGCTTTGACGTAGTCGGGCATAAAAAGTCCTTTCAAATGATACCTTAAACGATATAATGAAAACATTCCAAAGGGTGGGAGGGGGGGACACGCACCCCCTCCTCTTTTCAAGTAGTCAGTTCCCAACAACAAATATAAACAAAGCAATATTAGTAATTTGAGAATTTTGCTTTGATCCGATGAGGAGTTCCGTTTCATATCTCTGAAGTTCATGGTGTAATCATAACAAAATTTAAATGGGACCAATCGGGAAGTATACCCTTTCGAACAAAAAAAGAATTTTTCAAATCGGTTCATAAATGACCGAGATATGAGGTAACAAACATAAAAAATAAAATTAAAATAATAAAAAAAAAAAAAAAATACAACCGAATTGAGAACCTCCTCCTTTTTGAAGTCGGTTAAAAATACAACCGAATTGAGAACCTCCTCCTTTTTGAAGTCGGTTAAAAAGAAGAAACTGTGATAGTATGGATGCAACTATGTTTCACTTTAAAGCTGTTATATCTCCGAAAATAATAACATTCACCAAATGTTTTGCTTTAAGATACCTTTTTAATATCACTAATTGCAAGAGAGGTAGACCAACTTCCAAATATTTCGCCCATCCTCCTTTTCAATACCGAGCCTCCCTACGAAATACTTAGAGCTATTTTTTTACCATCCTATGTGCGTATACACGAAGAAAGCGGGTTCCCCGCGCCGATCTGCCAGCGCTTGTCAGTGCTGTAGTGTCATTCTGTAAGAAACCCACCTCAATATCGACGGTTAGCTCGATATTCATAATGTCACAGTATGGATAATAGAAGCAAATAACACACAGATAATCGACAGTATAATCAATAGCACGTAGTTTTGTTATCCACGCTGTGTCACGACAAGTGTCTAATTGACAGTCGCGATCGAGGTGAGATTCTTACAGAATTGTACTGTGCTGGTCGGCACAGTTAGTCGGCGTAGTTAGGCTATGCTGTGTGGTGAACCAGCACCGACAAGTTCCGAACTTCGCCGACAAGTTCCGATCTGCTCCGATCAGCGCTGGTAAGCCGTCATTAGATGCTGTATTTGCAAGGGAACAAGGCGTATTTTTGTTAAAAAATGCCAGCCCCTGCTTCTACCCGCTTCCTTTATGTAGCGGCTTCCAGCACGGACCAGTACCGATAAGCGCTGGTAGGTCGGCGCTGGTTACCTGCTTCCTTTATATTTACGCCCTATGTATCGGTACGGAACCTTCAAGCCACGAGTCCTACTCGCACTTGTCCGGTTTTTATACTTCGTTCGCTTTGGCTTTGTTAATAAAAACGATTGTAATTTATTTTCAAAGTCGGGTCTTTATACTTGTTTTATGTATGTTGTTGTTCAAACGACTTTAATGTTCAATGATTCGGATCGGCGTTATTTTTCGTCCTCTAGGCGCTTTTTGCCCAATTTTTGGCATAACAACAAATTATGTAGATGAAAATTTATTGTTGAATGAAATATTTAGATGAAGGTAGGTATTACATACTAGCTGTTGCCCGCGGTTTCACTCGCATCCCGAAAAAACTACTCCATTTATCCGGATAAAAAGTATCCTATGTCCTAATTCAGATCATGGTACTGTGTGCCAAAGGAGATCATTCACGGTTCATACAAAGTTCGGCCCAAAAGTCAAAGTGCCAACGAAAAAAAACATGTCAACACTGTTGGGGAAGTCAGTCCGAGTATTTTTTACTACGGCACTAAGTCTCTACAATCATTCCTTCTGCTGATTTTTTGGGTTGAAAAATCTGGTTTTCCGTACGTTTTATTTAACAAAAATCTTTTCATCTGCTGGCGAAAAAGTGATATGAGCTTGTTGGGATGATGACCTTGAACAAGTATTATCATATATGACAACAAACCGCTTTTTTGACATTTAGGCCGAAAATGAATGATCTCCTTTCTTCCAAATCCGTTCAGCCGTTAAGGGGTGATTAGCTAGCCATACACGCACGGATTTGACCGACAGGCGCATCTCGGAACCGATCCGTGATTTCGCCACACACGTACAGATTTGCCCGCCGGGCGCGACTCCGATCGGATCCGTGATTTCGTCTCCGGGCATCAGTTCAGATCGACTTTATTGTCGCTAAATGCCATTTTAGACGAAACGCGTGTAGGTACACTACCAAAGCATTAGTGCGCGACTGGGGCGCAATTCGGTGGACACATCCGTCGCGTCGCACACACGCATAGTTGGTACTCGGATCTGCCTTCCCCGTACCCGATCCGGTTGTTTTGAGCACGGGCAGCGGGCAGGCATCCGGCGGGCAAATTCGTGTCTTTTCTCACCATACACGCACGGATCTGCCCGCCAAGCACGTCTGTTGAACAGATCCGGCGGGCATATCCGTGTGTGTATGGCTAGCTATTGATCAACTGCCTGCCCGCCTGCCTAGACTATTCCCAACTATGTTGGGGTCAACTTCCAGTCTAACCAGATGCGGATGAATACCAGTATTTTACACAGAACGACTGCCATCAGACCTCCGCAACCCAGTCACTGGGCAATGAAGATATCCTCAGGTTAGACCGGTTGTCAGACTTTCGGGCTTTTGACTACACGTAACGACTGTCATAGGTATTCGTATGACACCCGGGACCAACGGTTTAACGTGCCCTCTGAGGCACAGAGTGGTCTCGATGTGTAACGAATGGTCACCCGTCCACGGACTGACCGCGGCAAGCGCAGCTTAACCTCCAAACTCATGATTGCTCAACAAACATCCAAATTCACAAACATCCAAACTTTCACATTTATAATACTTGTAGGATATAGGATGGTATTATGATAGAGAATATAGGATAATTACAAGTGTTGACGTTGATGGATCTAAATCTAAACGTGATAAATCGTCGTGTAATGTAGCCGAATATAGTAAGACAGAATGTTATATATTACGAGATTTTTACATCATAATATGAAAGTCCGGTTACTAGCTCAATCTCATTTGCACAGATTCTAATTTGCACAAGCAAGCATATACGTTAAGACGGTATCGCGCAGTGCCATTAATATCGTATGTGCAAACTTTTGCACAAGCCGTTTGTGCATGTGCAAGTCGTTGTATGAAACCGGACCTTTACGAACGAAATAATAGACCAGGGGCCTAATTCTCCTAAAATAAATTGTTGCCAAACGCAATCGAACCACAACCGTCAGTCAGTTTTTGTTTTCGAAAACTTTCAAAATGATTGATTTTGTTTTTTGTGTCAAACACTTCGACGGCTTTTGAAATTGAGAACTGTTTATATGAACGGTTCGGCTTTGTCCGGTTGTGATTTATCAAGATTTATTTTAGGAGAATTGGGCCCCAGTTGTCAGACTTTCGGTCTTTTGGCTTCCCGTAACGACTGTTATAGGTATTCGTGTGACATCCGGGACTGACGGTTTAACGTGCTCTTCAAAGCACGAAGGGGTCAGGATGTGCAACGAACGGTCACCCATCCACGGACTGACCGCGGCAAACGCAGCTTAACCTTACAAATCACATCATCCGCACAGTTGATAAATTAGTCACAAGGGAAACATCCATTCTTAACCGTATAAGAAAACAAAGAAAACCGATCAGTGTTCCACTCTTAGACACTTGTCCCACCGCCGACGATGAGTGAGAACCGAGTAGAGCTAGAAACTAGAAACGACTTGGCGAGAAGCGAGTGTGTAGTTCCGATAGTTTTGTCGCTGGGCTAAAGCGAGTGTGCGAGTGCGACGGGCGATTACTCGCACCACTCGCAAATGACCGCAGATTGGTCTCTCGGCGTGAGTTCTGACCGCCAAGCAAGAATCGCTGAGCAAGTATCGCTGAGCGAGTATTACCTTTAATTGCTCTTGTCGCTCAGCGACAAACTAGTAGAGCGAGTCCTCGCCGGCAGTGTAAACAGTCAGCGATTAACTATTAATATATGTATCTCTTTTGTTCACACGGAATGTATATCTATTGAACGTTTCTTGAGCGAGAAAATAGCCGATAGTTTGTCGCTTCCTCGCCGACGGTGGGACAACTGCTTTAAACCATTATTTACCCACGGCGTTTGAAACTGCCTTCGTCGATTTAGTTCAAGAACGCGTGCAAGAATAATAAATTCAATGCCCCGTCGATCAGGCTTTCCATTTTATAAACTCGTTATATGCTTGACAGCATGCATACACGCGATGTGCATAAATCATGACCGGGTGCATTTAAATAGCCTCCTCGATTGAAGAGCGATAACCCTGTTACCAGGTTTGCTGACTAACAAATCTTTTCACTATGTCATGAATTATTCTCTTATAGTTCGACACGTGAGGAGAAGAATTCTTCTTCTATCGTGTCGGCACGAGCTATACAATGCCGTTCATGCCGTGGTGAAAAGATTTGCCAGTAAGCAAACTTGGTAGCGGGGCTGAAAGCCCAGGGTGCGCCAGACATACTAGTATTTTCACTCGTGGAGGTTAAACTCCAGTCGAAATCTACCTTCCGAATTTGTAGATTATATAAAACATTTATTATATATTATATTAGATTATATAAACCAGCGTTGCGACATTTTGTTTTTTTTAAATGTCGCAGCATTATGCTGAGATAGGAGCCTTTTTTGGCCTCGTGCAGGTAGTTTTAATTTTTTCTTTTTGTATATTGTTTTTGTTCTGTAACTGCCTGTGTGAGTCCACAATAAATATTTTTTCTTTCTTTCTTTTCTACCCCTATGAAATGGGTAGAATCCAAGCGACGCACGATAATTAAATATTTACTTCGATGATATTGTAGCTACAAGTATATCTACTTGTATAATACTGCTTACGGTGCGGTGTAGTAACAGGTTGCTAAGCACTTGAAGACGTGACCTACTTCCGTAAGGGCAGGCCATTGATTTTTGGATTAACACGGTGTTCACACCCTTAGGCTGCAAATTCGGAACGGCGGCGCGTGCAGCGGAACGTTCCAGCGTGCATTGTCGCGTGCAGCGTCGCGTTTAACGTGCACGCAACTAGTTTTCGCTAGAGCGTGCGTGCGAGCGGGGCGTCCAAGTACGTTGACCAATCGGAGGCCGCCATTCACACACACCACTTTTACTGGCCAATCTTGACACACTGAACAAAACACCAGTTGTACACGCTCGTTAAAACGCCGAACACTGATCACGCCGCTTAACTACACGCTAAAAACGCTACTACGAATACACCAAGAGAGAAGTCCATACGTTCAGTAGTCGAGCGTGCACGCTCAAAACAACGCCCCGCTGCACGCGCCGCCGTTCCGAATTTGCGGCCTTAGGGGTTGATTTTCGAGAAAAACATCTATTGCATCTGCACCCTCTAAAATTCATATCTTCCTTTCATATTTCTTGACTGCTTTGTCGGTCTTATGGTCTTAAGCGCGACTACTGAGCATTCGATCCCTAGGTCGAGCAAAGTGTTATTAGATTTTTCCGTGTGGAATTTGTCCGTAACAGCTCGAAGTTGGCATTCTTCACCCATCCCAAACGTGGTGCCAGTGTGGAGCACCATCACAGGACATGCGTCACCTCCTTAGTTGCCCGTCGTGCACAACCACCTGCACCATCCAAGATTTAAACGAGGCCAATGATAGAGCTGTACAGGGGGGTTACCATGATCTCTTAGAGCAGGAACATTTTAACATTATTACGAGAGTGGGTAAGAGATGGCGCTAGAGAGCTGTCTAGCGCTGTCACTTTTCCACTCTCGGAGTAATATTAAAACATTCCTGATCTAAGAGATCATGGTAACCCCCCAGGTTACTCAATACTGGTCGGACCAAATTTAGTAGGTAGTACGAGTCAATCGACACGAAAAGAAGAAGTTTTTTGTTCAAAACAATTAATAAACTTCAACAATTTTCTTCTACAGTTCAAACATCCTTTACTGTCGCGGCCATACTGAGACATTATAATTTACTATACTACTTTGTTTACATCTCTTTTTTAGCCACAAATCATATAAATTAAATTATTTATTGTGCTTTATTCAAGCAGAAATCGCACTTACTAACTTACCTCAGTGAAAAATCAAAACAGTTTGCTAAGAAAAGATTATTTAAAGATTTATTCACATGGATTTTGAGGTCACTTCCGGCATTTTCGAAGACGACGCGATTCGAGAGTGCGTTCCGTTCCGCAAAAAAAAACGTAGAATAAAATAACGAATTGTAAAATAAGTAATGCGTTAAAAAATGCTCTTTGTTTCTTGACTCCTGTACAATGTATATTTAAATAACGATAGAGTTTTGAATTACATGCATATTCCCTATTACCGCCCGCCAATTATACACATCTGCCCACCCTTTCGGGGAATACAGGATTGATGTTATGTTCATATTTCTATCATCAGCAGTTTAGGCTATGCGTTATCTGTCAGTCCATCAGTCAATCAGTTCCGGAACTGTTTTAATTCCTATATGTCGGAAATGCAGAGGGATTTTTACCCGAAATATCATCGGTGTCCGCCATGTTGCACGTGGTTGAGTAGAATCAGAGCGCACACCCGGCGCGGTCGAGCTCTAGATGTCAAATGTGTCATGTCACTACCACACTAGTCTCACCTCGGCATCTGACAGATGTCGAACGTCACATGCGACAGTTCATTTGACAACCTTGGCTAGAACTACTGACTCAATGACAGCTGTTATCGATTTGATTCATCGACTAGAGCAGTGGTTCTTAACCGGTGCTCCGCGGATCACTGATGGTCCCTGGAAGCATCCCAAGTCCGCGGAGCCATCCTAATAAATAAGATAATTTAAGTGACAACGAGTCGACACAACGCGACCCGCGCTCGGTTCGTGTCAGACAAACTAATTAACCAACTTGGTGGTCCATGGCAAAACAGAAAGAATCATGACAGGATTTGTACATAAAAATAAATCTTTTTAGAGGAATTGGAATAGTTTTATTATTGATCCTTGGCCCCTAAAGAATAACTTGCGGCATTTATAATATTTTTAGAACCCCAAAATAAAATATTTAAAAAAATAAAAATGCAATTTCATAATAATTTTGATAGGATTTTTTATTTTTTATTTTGGGGTTCTAAAATTATTATAAATGCCGTAGTTTATTTCAGAACGTGTCGTAATTCAACTGTCAAAGTTGTCGCGTTCAGAAATTAGCCCGATGATAAGTTAGTAATCATAAAATAAATTATGTGTAAATTGCGGGGTTTTAAAAATATTTTAAATACCTAAAGCTATTCTTTAGGCACCAAAGAACAATTACGACGCTATTCCAACTTCTCTATTTTTTTTTTTTTTGTACAAATCAATGTATAGGACTCGCCATGATTATTTTGTCAAATGGTCCCTCATGACTTTAAGGTAGAGAACCACTGGACTAGAGTATCTCAAACACAAATAGATGGCGCCACTAGTACGTAAACAAGCCGTTTACTTCACTCGACCGACATAATATACATAGATATACCTACATAGATTACTTACAGAAAATTAACAGGTTGGTAAGTACTTGAAGCCGTGACCTACTTCCTTAAGGGTAAGCGATTGATTTTCGGGTCAACAAGGTGTTCGTTTGTTGTTGTTGATAGTTATAATGATATCAAGTTCGGTTTCAGATCAGTTATCAACCAATTAGTAAGACTAATAAAGTGAAAAATTCAGGTTGTACCAATGCCGTTTGCGAACCAACAGTTTCCTGCAACTCATAGTTGAAAGAATGGACACGGACTGCTCCTTCATGGAGCACTGGACAAAATTACATGTTCTCCATTCCTAATATTCCATTCCATAAAATTAATTAATGTATGGATGATTTATAATTATTGTAATTTATCTGAAATAAAATGATTGAACTGAATTGAATTGAATACTACGAACTGCACGATCGATTCAATAAACTATTGTTGGAAGAAGTATTATTAAATGTAAGCGGTATTTAATATAATTATTTTTGTTGTTATGAAGAAAATAACTAGCTTGGTAACGGTATTTATACGGTCCAAATCAAATAAAATTATTTCACATAAACCAATACAGGTAGGTACTTATGAAAAGCCGAATTTAGGTGCACGGTTCCAATTAGTCGTTTCTTATGGAAAAGAGCCGGCAAGAAACTCCATGATTACTCTTATAAAAAAAGGATATCTTTAAAAACTTCATTAAATACAGTATTATGATTTAGGATAGTTAGGAGATAACAATGTAGTCTTGACCACAGACCTGTGAGTAATGTAATACCAAGTCTTGAGTACAAAAATTAACCAAAAAGAAAAAAATAACACAATATGAATAATAGTAATTTACACAAAGTCCGCCTGGCTAGCTACCACCCTCACAAAAAAAAACCGGCGCCAAGCAGTTTACTGTGTTCCGTCGTGTGTATGTGTGAGCCAGAGAGGTATAGGAGAATACCTCTATATCTCTGTTACTTGGATTCGTGTGCTTCATTATATATTGGCTTCGTGCGCAGACAGGGACTAACGTCCCTGTCTGCGCTTACTAACCAGGGCTAAACGCGACCAAATTAAAGAATAAAATGAAAATGTTTTTATTTTTTCGTTACATTACAACACCTTCCACGAGGCAAAATCCTAAATTGGAAGCTAGTGCCTAATGTAAGTTAAGGAATATGAGAAAAACATTAAGAAACCTTCTACAAAGGCCCATAGATTAGGAGTTACAGATAAACATACATAATATGAATTATACAAGCTTAGTCAGAAAGGGGGTACTAATCCGCAAGCCACTTAAAGTATCACTGATGACTGTCTTAAAGCAAGTGTCAAAATTTCAAAATTCGGTAAAAAAAAATTTCAATGCAACATTGTTTTTATTTTGTTTTTTTCTAAAGTTCTTCATCCCTGCTTTAGTTACAAATTCAGAAAATGGTGCTTCTAATTCATGACCCCAAATATGACCTAAAATGTAAACACAGCTGATCATAACCGGGTATAGATAGATTTTAGAGTTTTTTTTTTTGAGATCTTTTATCACCTATTTTTCCTAAACTATTGACTTTTGGAAAAAGTTCTAGAACAAAAGTTATTCATTATCATGGGTACTTTATCCCCCTTTTGGATTAGTACCCCCTTTCTGACTAACCTTGTATAACATCTTAATAACAAACTAATGTACATGGAGTATATTTCCTATTAGATACAGTTATAGGTTAAAAATAAACACGACGTGCATACCAACAATTTTAACAAAAAAATCTCATTCCTGAAAAACATTTTCACCTTTACATTTTTTTGGAACAGGCACAAATTACGTCCGGGATATTTATCAACGAAACATGAGGTTTTTTTTGTGTAGGATGTCATTTTTTTTTTTAATAATTAATTTACGATATGTCCGATATATCTCGTGTAGTGCCGGACTTAAAGAATAGTACTACCCCATCTCTTCCCGTGGGTGTCGTAAAATGCGACTAACAGCGGTTACGCACTGCATCCGATCCGAATCCGTGAAAATACGTTCCGAAATAGCCATAGAACTATTTGTATGGTGGTTTACATCCGTCATCCGATTTCTATCCGTCATCCGTGAGTTTCTAATTCGGAAGAACAATTGACGGACGGAAGTAGCCGTAGTACTGTTTGTATGAACGTTTTCGCATTACCTCGGATTCAAATCGGACGCCAAATGGATATGCCAAAATGGCTCCTGAATTGTTTGAATTTGGATCAGAGATCGGACAAGTGCGTAAGCGACATCCGAATTCGGTCCGAGATTTTTACTCTAGATCGGTATTTTCACGGATTCGGATCGGATGCAGTGCGTAAAGCAATATCCGAATTCGGTCCGAGTTTTTTATATCCGTACTTTGACGGATTCGGATTGGATGCAGTGCGTAATCGCTCTAAGGGATTCTGTAGAGGATGCAGCAGCGTTCTCTGAGTACTTTAACAACCATACTGCGATCGCCAACCCGCCTGCCAAGCGTGGCGATTACAGGACTCTTGTTTAGGGTTCCGTACCCAAAGGGTAAAACTGGAGCCTATTACTAAGACTCCGCTGTCCGTCTGTCCGTTTGCCACCAGGCTGTATCTCATGAACCGTGATAGTTAGACAGTTAAAATTTTCACAGATGATGTATTTCTGTTGCCGCTGTAACAACAAATACTAAAAAACAGAATAAAATAAATATTTAAGGGGGCTCCCGTACAACAAATGTGATTTTTTCGTCGTTTTTATACAAGTTTAGTCAGAAAGGTGGTACTAATCCAAAGGGTGTTAAAGTACACATAATAATGAATAACTTTTGTTCTACAACTTTTCCCAAAAGTCAATAGTTTAAGAGAAACAGTTGTTCAAAAATCTCAAAAAAAAATCTCTAAAATCTATCAATTCCCAGTTATGATCAGCTGAGTTTACATTTTAGGTCATATTTGAGGTCATAAATTAGAAGCACCATTTTCTGAATTTGTAACTAAAGCAGGGATGAAGAATTTTTGAAAAAACTAAAATAAAAATCTTTTTAATTGGAAAAAAAAAAAAAACGAATTTTGAAATTTTAACACTTGCTTTCAAACAGTCATCAGCGATACTATAAGTGGGCTCCAGATTAGTACCCTCTTTCCGACTAACCTTGTATATAATGGTACGAAACGCTTCGTGCGCGAGTCCGACTCGCACTTGGCCGGTTTTTTCTCTTACAATAATTCCGCGTCGTAACGGTCACAATTACCGCCCGCCCAGTTACGAGTCGGGCGTATTTTTCAAATAGCGATAACCGACCTTTTTCCACAATGTCAATACTTCATAAAGGCTACAAATCCCGTCTATACAACCTCGGTTCACGCCTATTGTAACCTTCTTCACTTTAGTAAACCTGTAGTAACAATTTTTTACCCTATCTCTTGCCATGGGTGTCGTAAAAGGTGACTAAGCGATTTATTAGAGGATGGGTAGGAGCGTTCTCTGAGTACTATAAAGTCTCAAGTACTGTAATTATAGACACAATAAGATTCGAACTCAGACGTCATTGATCGTGGACCCATTGCTTAGCCTAAACAGCTATCAGGACATTGTGGAGACCCTTCAGGTCTCGCCAATAACTGCTCGGTTACGTAGAAACCGTCCCCTAGGACAACCTACAGAAGTCAAACAGAAAAAAAAAAAAATTATAGACAGTCAAGTACAGAATGGCGCTGACGAACCGGTTCGTCGGTCGGGCCGCTAGCGGTTAACAGCCACACTGCGATCGCCAACCCGCCTAGCCACGCCAAGCGTGACGATTATGGCAACCCCCCTCCCCCCCCCCCCAACATGGCTTGGAGGATGCCTATGTCCAGCAGTGGGCGTCTTTCAGCTGATTGATAATGATATTTTTTATGGACTTCTCATTGGTCTAATGGTCGCAAGTGCAACTGCTGAGCTTTAGGTCCTGGGTCGATCCCCAGGTCAGGTAAATTGTTGTGTCGGGTAATTAACCACTGAGTTAATTGCCCGTTTTTCTCCACAGGAATCTACACTTTGGAACGCGGCAGTAACTTTTTTTTTGTTCGAGAATTCAAAAGTGCCTGTAAATCGTGTAATTGGAATAAATGCTTTGACTTTGTTTTTTTTTTTTTAATTTAGCATTAGACTCCCGTTTCACGCGATGATGTGGTCGACGGTGAAGCATGCTTGCCTAGAAGTAACCTATTCACTCTTGACTTAAAGACCCCAAGGTTGTAGCTATCAGGAAACACAGACTCCGGCAGGGAATTCTACTCCTTAGCTGTGCAAACAATGAAAGTGTTCACAAAACGCTTTGTACGTATGAGAGGGATGTCCATCCATGTACCGATGGCGCATTGCCGTATCTTGTAGTCCGATGATGGAAAGGGCCAGGCGGAATCAAATTGTGCAGTTCCATCGCACCCTCCACGAAGTGTAACCGATAAAAAACCGACAGGCTGGCTACTTTGCGTTTGGAATTTCTCAGTAGCAGCCCGGAATCTGGATTTGTGCCCGGTTAATGGCTATAGGCTCGTCCCTATTACATGGGACTTAGACATAACGGCGAAATGACGGTGTGCTGTACATCTCTGCCCAGCTCTTCGGGGGATACTGGTGTGATGTTTTTTTTTTATAGAAATACAAAATAAACTACCTCCTTTGTCTATAAAGTGGTCGCTAGTTCGATTCGGACAGTGTAATTCAATTTTATCCGTTGGGAAATTTAAGTTACAGCTTGAAGCTTGAAGTGGTGGTTAATTGAGCAATAAATGGCAAAAGTCTCGCTTCCTATCGTATGAGATCCAATGTCATTGGCGAATCCTACTATACAGCATGACTCTGGTTAGTCACTTTACATTCTAAAACATGATGTACAACTTTTATTATGGGACAAAATATGAATTCGTAAAAAACCGTTTATTAATTTACCATACATATTATTTACATTTTACTCTGAACTAGACGAGGGTAAGCGGAAATAAGGCGGACAACTCCTCCGATACGGATACAGAAGCGACATACGAAAAGATGCCACATCGAGCCCTCGCGATGGGAAGGTTTGGCAGCACAGGATTGTGAAGAGGCAAATCCGCGACTTCGAGGAGCAGCGTAAAGCTGACCTCGACGCTAAGCGCGATGAGCTAAAGGCCCGTCCACCGGCCGTCATCAACTACAATTATGTAAGCGGCGTACTCACGTGCCCTCATTGTGCACGTGAGTTCGCTGAGAAGATCGGCTACATTAGCCATCTTCGGGTGCACCAATGCCCGACTGACTAGGAGTCGAAGTGGTCGCCATGGCCGAAAACGGTCGGAAAGAGCATCATCATCATATTTACATTTATAAATATCTGTATGAAAAACATAAAAGTTTAAAAAATATTAGCCCATCGACATCGGTAACAGAGTCCAAGCGGTCAGGGCTCCAAAGAAAGGAACGTCCTCACTATACATACCGTGTCAAGGGCTTTCTGTATCAATCTTAAGATCTAGCCGCCCAACGAGAGCTTCATAAGGTATTGATCAAGGCTCTTGGCTATTAGGCCATTCGCCGTAACGACTAGGTATCGGGACAATGATTTATTATTAATTTAATTATTTTTATTTTTCAACCATTGCCGATACTACTACCACAGTCTACCTATATCTTACTCCTTACAGTCGTCGGTCAACGTAGAACATTGTCGCAGAGCAATCGTGCCGGGGTTGCGGGGTGAAGGAGCGGAGGTTATGTCCCAAGTAGCCATACTGCATACTTGGGACATAACCTCCGCCCCTACATAATTTTGACATTTCATAAGACCTGTCAAATGTGTGGGCGTTGACCCACTGTATGTAGTAAGTAAGTACACTGTGCTACTACTGTAGCATTTTGTAATAATGCCTTAAATTGTGAGTGTTAGTACTATACAGGTTCAATACTTTCAGTATTGTCATAACTGTCTGACGGTTTGTTATTTATGGCCTACTTTCATTATCCTGCCTGGTAGTAGTGATGTGCGTCGGGTGGTTGAGATCCCTAATGTTGTATGCGTGCCATCTATCGGGACAGGTCCACTCAAGCAGCTCTGGAACTTTCCTCAAAAGGCCAATCCAGGCGATGCTCTGCATTGTCCTCAAACAAATGTTTGCTACAGGAAATAAGTCTGGACTTTAAAAGAGACCTTGACCCCTGAGCTTAAAACTGATTTTTAATAACCAATTTTCAGTATAAATAATTTCATTTCCATGTTTGTAAATATTATATACACCTGATGCGCGTTTTTTTGTACCGCAGTACGTATTTTGCTCCCTACAATCCCTCCCACGCAACAAGGGTTGTGCCTATTTGCATTTTGCCGCGGGCAATATTTTATTTTTAATTCCTGCCTAAACCTTTATTTGTATTTGCTGATTTTGAATATTTAATTTCAAAAGAATACATGACAAACGTTTTGCGAATTGTTTTTTTTGGTCTTTTGTTAAGTCGACTTTGTAATTTGTATCGGCCTAAAGGCTTAATGTTTTGTTATAAATATCTGTCTATATATATATATTTGTGAAGGCTGATAATGTAAAATTGTTCGGGCATACGAGAATTGTTCGACAAAGCATCGTATTTGACGAGTATAATGGAACGAGAATTTCTATAGAATTGGGGTATGTTTGAATATTGGTTTTCCAATAGGCGTTGCTATGAGATTTATTTAATGAAATAAAAGATGTAAAAGGGAAACAATTCAATAAAAAAGAAAAAAACTGCGAAAGCGTGATGATTTCAAAACATGGAATTCGAAATATTTTGTAGAAAAACAGAAGTACATATTTTTTTCTTTTTTTTTTACAAATGTTAAGACTCAATCTCCAAAATAAAAATTAATCGCTCTGGTCTTTAAAATTTCAAACCTAAATATTTCCAAAACTGTTTTGTTAAAATCGAGGCCAATATGAAAATAGGCTTATTTAGATACCTTCTTTTCGAAATAATTTTTTATACGAATCACAATCAATATAATAAAATGCACCAGAGAGGTCAACCAAATACGCTGATTTTGGATATATATATATATATATATAGCTTTCTATTCCGCCTTTAAAACAAAGTCTTACTTATAAAAATAACCTACATTTGCTGGAATAAAACGGAAAATCAACGTTATTTAACTATTTACACAATGGCCGAGCGAAGTCATTTATTATTTACTTTTAGAGGGTAACACGCACAGAAAGTGTTATCTAGTGTTAGAGATTAGTTAATATTTAATGAGAGCCGGAGAGTTCGCGGAAATTATTGGTAATTACTGTTGTAGATAAAACCAAGAGAGTGCTCATATTTTTTTATTAGAATCTTTTTTATGAAGGTATTTAATAAAGGAGTATCGTATTTACAAAAAAAATTGCTAAATTGGCTAAATTTTGTTTTAATGTAGAATAATGAAAAACAAATTTAAAAAAAAAAACAAGTTTTTTGCGGTTTTTTTTAGACAGGTATCTTTTAATAAAAATATAGTTATGTGCAAGATGAACGACGACGAATGTGTTTATGTATCTAATAAATCACGTAACCATTATCTTAATCCTTTATAAAATGTGTCTTTAATTTCTTAGCACGTTCGTATAAGTTTATTTCTTCCCGTTTAATCTGTAGACCACAGAAAATTATGATACTCAAGTTATTATTTCACCCCGTGTTTTCAGGTTAACCATAATAGCCACTAGAATAGCTGTACCCTTCACACGTTCGTTGTATAAATATAAACAGGCGAAGGGAAACCCTCCCCTTCTAATTAGTTCTAACCTAATTAGCGTGCCCTTCTTCGCCGACCTTTAAGTATGACCAACAACGCTTCACTGAACACCGTCAAAGAATTAAATATTAATCATCAAACGTACTAATCCTTGTACGATCACAAACAAAATTAAAACCGTCGAAAATCAATTTTAATCAACCGTAAAATTCCTTTGAATTCTAAATGAGAAAATATTTTTTTATAATTCTGTACTTACCTCGATTCGAATTCGGGAGCTCGCGATCCAAATTCAAAATTCACAAATTCGATTGGTCCGCCCGCGGTCGGGTAGTGGTCGGGGAAAGAAAAGGTGGTAAGTACAACTGTGGGATTTTGGTACGCGTGCGGCCGTGTCGGCTGCCCGTGGGACTATGCCGCGCGGAGTGAGGTAAGGCAACGTACTCTTGTACTGAACCGCCTTGGTGGATACTTCGCGTCATATCAATAAGTTTTATGGATTTATCGTTTGTTTCGTAGCTTTTGTATGTAATTTTGATTTGGACGAACGTTTTTTATATAAAAATACATTGTTTAACGCTCTTTTTCATCTGCATGGGCATTATTTTTAGTTATTTTACAGGGATCGTTACAAATGCCTAAAATCGTTCAGATTCAGCAATTTTTTGCTGCATGCGTCATTTACTTTGGTCTCGTAAATAGAATTAAACGGCCTGTATGTAAATGAAGGAATCCTAATGGATATTATGGGGTTTTGCATAAAATACATTAGCTGTGAATACAATTTGTTGAGTATTTGAGAACAAAAAGAGCGAACCGTTGTAATATCATATCATAACGTAGGTAGAAATTCGTTAAAAAAAATTTGGTAAAAAAGAAATGAATTTTCTCTCTATCGTTTTCAAACAAGGCATTCAGGTTAATGATTTTTAGTAAAAAGGTAAACCTAACTTAGCATAGTTTGCCCAAACGTGCTGATAGTCAGTATTATTGAGTTTGTTCTTAATTTTTAGGTCATTTGCGTGTACGGGTGGGTACAATAAGTTTAAGGCTTTGAATTAAAAGCTCTCTCTGTTTATATTTTTATCTAAAGCTACTGTTAAAAATTTAAGTATTTTCTAAATGCATCATTTCTTATTGTATTAGTTGTCGGTTTATAGATTTTTGTTAGAACTCGTGCCGATTTTTATATACTTAACATAACATAACATCACGGTTATATTCCTCGAGGGGCTGAGCACAGGTGTATGGTACACCCTCATTTCGCCGATATATTTAGGTCCCATGTAATAGGAGACGAGCCTATTGCCGTCAACCGGGCACAAATCCAAATTGCTACTGAGATATTCCACTCGGACAAATCCAATAGCACTTTGCCCGACATGGGGATCGAACCCAAAACCAGCTCAAGCGCAAGCTTAAGACGACTAAACCAAAGAGGAAGACAAGGACATTTTTTTTTTATTTATCTTCTAAGTTTGGTTACCGTCCGCGAGGCGTATGCTGAGCTTTTCATTTGTGTGAGAATGAATGCAGACGCGTCGTTTGCTTGGTTTATACCGATTTATACTGCTTTTTGGCAATCGATTCTATGTGCACTCACACAAATGCAAAGCTCAGCTTACGCCTCGATATTTGTACCTTTTTATGAAATTGGTTTTGGCCAAACTCCGGATTGAGTTTCTGTAAGTTATGCAAATAATTAAGGGCCATTTTTAGGAGGCATAGAGCAAACAGTAGATTGTGAATATTTTTCTAATGTTGCCATCAAACCCTACACGTAGCACGACCGACATCGACACTGCACCATACAGTGCAGTTAGCAGTTTATTGTGTTCCTTCGTGTTTGTGTGAGAGCCAGAGGGGTATAGGGGAATCCCTCTATATCTCTATTACCGGCTTCGCACGGTGCGTGATAGCGCGCACCGCGACACACGAGCTCGCACCGACACACCATGGGAAGAGACTCGTCCGTGGTAACGCGGACGCGTGCACAGCGGTGCGCCGTATCCACATCACACACCCTCATAATGTGGCTTCCCACGGTGCGTGATTTTACGGATGATACCACGCACAACCGGTGCGCGCTACCACGCACCGCGGGAAGCCAGCTTATTACTTGGTTCGTGTGCTCCATCTTAGACCTTTTCTTTGCATGGGCTATCCATAAATTACGTCACTCGTTAAGGAGGGGGAGGGGGTCGACGAAATGTGACATTGTGTGACAAGGGGTGGGAGGGGTCCTAAATTTCGTGACGTCACACTAGGGACCCCTCTCCCTAGTGTGACGATTTGTGAAGTGACGTAATTAATGGATGGCCCCTTAGGCCTCATTTACGGAGACGTGAGGCGTCGCGCATCGCGTTGTGCGGCGCGGCCCGCACTGAATTCAAACTTATGGCGTTGTATGAGAGCGTTTACGGAGAAGCGATTTTACACGCGTTTGCTTGAAATGCAGGCGGAGCCCGCGGATGGCATCGCCGCGTCGCACGCGACGTTTATCGCGACGGCGTAAGCAGCGTTGCGACCAGCTATTCCTGCAATTCTCCGTCCACTGTAAAACGTAGCGTCAACCGCGGCGGGGCCCGCGGCGTCGCACGCGCCGCATCTTCATAAACAACATCGTACATTGCCATATGTTTGTGTTTGCGCGTGTGATGATGCGGGCCGCTGCACGCGCCGCCGCTCCGTAAACAGAAAAATCGTACGACGCGCCGCGAGACGCCAGGCCGCACGCGACGCGCGACGCCCCGCGTCTCCGTAAATGAGGCCTTACCGTCAGGTACGACTATACCCGTTTCAACGTAAGGTGAGTCAAAACGTTACCGTCCAAATAATCCTAATCCTAACTTCCTATCCTAACTTCCTAATAATACCTAACTAATATTATAAATGCGAAAGTACGTTCGGCGCACTCTGGTCAGTCAGCCCCGCTACCAACCTTGCTGACTGGCTAATCTTTTCTCCACAGTATGAGCTATTTTCGTATAACTCGTGCTGACACGACAGAAGAAGAAGAAGAATGCAAAAGTAAGTTTGTTTGTTTGTTACCTTTTCACGCCTAAACCACTGAACCGATCATCTTGAAATTTTGCATATATGTTGTCAGGTGTACAGAAACGGACATAGGGTACCTTTTATCCCGAAACAAAGTACTGTTTCCGAGGAAAACAACAATAACGGTCATAGATGGCGCCACGTGTCTTTCGAATCATGATTGAACTATATTATTATAGAAACTTTAGTAGTGTGTTTAGGAGTTGATTGTCAAATTCTAAATTAAGGGCGTATAAATTAAGGAAGCAGGTAACCAGCGCCGATCTACCAGCGCTTATCGATACTGGTCCGTGCAGGTAACCGCTACACAAAGGAAGCGGGTAGAAGCAGGGGCAGCATGTTTATGAAAAATACGCCTTATTCCCTTGCAAATACAGCAACAAATAACAGCCTACCAGCGCTGATCGGAGCAGGTCGGAACTTATTCGCGACGTTCGGAACTTGTCGGCGCTGGTTCGCCACACAGTATAGAGACTACATGCACCGACTAGCTGCGCGGACCAGCACCGACAATCGCTGGCAGATCGGCGCCAACAACCCGCTTTCTACGTGTATACGCACTTACGCGAGCGAAGCCGCGGGCAAAAGCTAGTATCAAATTAATATTTCAAAAAAACAAAACTTGGACAATTATAGTTCTTTTTTTTTTTCTCTTTATTTTTTTTTAGAGGCTTTTGTCGTATTTCGACAATGTCAGCCCAGTCAATTATAGTTATTTTACGGTTTTTGATGACGTCGTTTACGTTTTTTCGATAGCAGTCGCCTTACGGGTACAATTTACGAAATTACCGCTATGTCAGAACTCATCTAAGGTTGAACAGAGTATAGGGTACAACTGGCGAGGCGTAAGCTGAGCTTTGCATTTGTGTGAGTGCACATAGAATCGATTGCCAAAAAGCAGTATAAACCGGTTTAAACCAAACAAAGGACGCCTCTGCATTAATTCTCACACAAATGCAAAGCTCAGCTTAGGCCTCGCCGACAGTAAAACACGAACAAAACAAAAAAAAAAATGAGTCGTGATTAATTCAAACCCTGACAGATAAAAATCGAAAACAGTTCACGTTTAGTCAACTCAATCGTTTTCACTGAAACGACCAAACCAGTTGACTAATCCGTCCGCTATCGTCGAACTGTTAATTATAAATCGGATGCCGTGGCCGACGACGCGTGCTTTCACTCTACTGCTACTCAATCAATCCTATCAAAGCAAGGGGTATTGATTCCTATTTGTAGATAAGTTAGTTTGCTTAAAGAACTAAATACACACTTATACAAGGTGGGGCAAAAGTAATGTCATAATGTGAACTGGCTGCCATTTTGTCAGAAATTAAAAAAAAATGTGCTCGATTTTCACGGAAAGTTTATTAAATTAATTGAAGTTTATTTAAAATTAATTTTTGAATGCTTATTTTATTAAATACTAGCTTTTGCACGCGGCTTCGTTCGCGTTAATTAAGCTCAAAAAAACTTTTAACACACTTCTAAAGTTTCTATAATAATATAATTCAATCGTGATCCCCACGACACGTGACGCCATCGATGAATGTCATTGATGATTTCCTTGAGAACAATACTTTTTTCGGGATGAAAGGTACCGTTGTCCATTTCTGTACACCTGACTGATGTGCAAAATTTCAGGATGATCGGTTCAGTGGTTTAGGCGTGAAAAGGTAACAAACAAACAAACTTTCTTTCAGATTTATAATATTAGTTAGGATTAGGAATTAACATTTTAACCGCAAACACTCAAAGTAGTTTGCTAAGAATCGGCTACTGAATGCTTTTAGAAAGAAGAAAGAAAAAAAATATAGAAAATGAAGTTTATTCAGCCAAAGACATAAATAATATCAGCATTAACAATAAAAATTAAAAAACAAAAGAATCAAACATACATATTTCATGCTGTCGAATATGAATTGGGTTGTTTGAATGTTTGCGTTATTCTTTTTCCACGTTGTATAATACACAACTCACTCACTCATAGAAAAAAGGCATTTCGTACTCTTCGTTTTGTTTTAAAAATATTTGATATTCTTTGTATGGTAACATTTTATAGACGTTAAAGTAGAAAGACTATTTTAGAAGTATTTTTTTGCATACTCGTATTATTAAATCACTACATAGTATAAAACAAAGTCGCTTCCGTCTGTCTGTCCCTAGTATGCTTAGATCTTTAAAACTACGCAACGAATTTTGATGCGGTTTTTTTAATAGATAGAGTGATTCAAGAGGAAGGTTTATATGTATAACTAGCTTTCGCCTGCAGCTTCGCTTGCATGAAATTTTGAACCCGTTAAGTGACGATTTTCCATACAAACTTTCATCCCCTATTTAACTCCCTTAGGGGTTGAATTTTGAAAAATCCCTTCTTAGTGGATGCTTACGTTACAAAAGGAACCTACTGTCAAAATGTCAACTTTCTAACCCCTGCGGTTTAGGCTGTGCGTTGATAGATCATTCAGTCAGCTTCTCGTTTTATATGTATAGATACTTGCATATTATAGTAGAGAAAAACGCGGAATACGCGATAAACGACGTCCACGCGGGCGAAGCCGCTGGCGACCTCTAGTAGTCTATAAAATACTTTTTATTTGAAGCTATCATTCTTAGTTTCCGAGATATTATGTTGGTGACTTGGATTCATTGCTCCCGAGTATAATGTTGACCATTGCAAACCTCTCTGTGCCTCTTATGCTTGTTTCCACGGTGCGTGATATCGTGCACCGCGACACACGAGCTCGCACCGACGCACCACGGGAAGAGACTCGTCCTTGGTAATGCGGACGCATGCGGAGCGGTGCGCCATATCCACATCACGCACCCTCATAATGTGGCTTTCCACGGTGCGTGATTTTACGGATGATACCACGCACAGCCGGTGCGCGCTACCACGCACCGTGGCAAGCCATCGGTCCTAGTCATATAAATATATGTTAAAGACAGGCAAGAAGTCTATCAACCAGTCGGTATCACTTAGTAATTTAATTACGGGGATCATATCGCAGTAATTATTTTGGTTAAATTGGTATATAGGTGAAATATTTAATAAACAAAAAGTAAACTACATGTTAAAATAATACCCGCAATTTACAATAACTGCCATCAGTGAAGTCAACAAAAGCGAGCCAGCGAGTTGATAAATGTCAATGTTGACAACATGTAGCGTTCATAAAGTTAATTATAAATCAGGTGGCTAACGATGCGTGCTGACACCACACAGTCGATCGATCAGATGCATGAAAATTAATTTGTTTTATGATTTTTTGATACTGTTAATATTAAACATTATTTTCATAACTATCTGGCGGTTTGGGTATTGTATGGCCTACTTTCATGTTCTTGGCTGGTAGAAGTGTTGTGCGTCATCTTACGGAGCTCAACGATGAGCTCCCTAAGATAGGGTTGAGCTACACGATGGCTGATGCTTACGGCCTGTCCTGTATCGTAAAAATGCACGTCAGGATCATTGTTAGATTTATCGTTGACCATGTAGATCCTGAATTTTAATAACAGAAACAGTAAGGTATGGTTTTAAAGCATCGGAGCACATAGACGGCGACTAACTCGCGGGCGTGGAGAGCGCGGGTGGAGCGCATATACGTTTGCGCGCTTGCGGCTAGAGGCGGAACGTGATACGATACAGTAGGTAACGTAAATTTGCACGTTACGTCAACGCACCGTGCCGCGTTTCCGCACCGTTCCACGTTGACGACGTCGTGACGTGGAGATGTGGACAGGCCCTTAGGGACAGGGGCCTAATTCTCCTAAAATAAATCTTGATAAATCACAACCGAACCAAGGCCGAACCGTTCATTCAGACAGTTCTCAATTTCAAAAGCTATCAAATAGTTTGACACAAAAAACAAAATCAATCATTTTGAAAGTTTTCGAAAACAAAAACTGACTGACGGTTGTGGTTCGATTACGTTTGGCAACAATTTATTTTAGGAGAATTGGGCCCCAGGTCCACTCAAACTGCTCTGGAACTTTCCTCAAAAGGCCAGTCCAGACGTTGTTCTGCAGACTCTGACCATATAATAATATGTGTGACTTTAAAAGAGACCTTGACCTCTGAGTTTGTTTCGTCCTTTCTTCAGAGGTAGTCAGAAAGGAAACGCCGACATCTAGCTTTAAAAAAACAAACCGACTTGCAAAAGTGATTTTTTAAAAACGAGTATCCAACTTGCAGAATAAATAATTGAATTCATTTCATTTTATTATTAAAGTATATCCAGTAGTTTTTGATGAGAAATGTTTGACCACGATCCCATCTAATGGTCAGTGCAAATGTGGCATACGTGGAGCACACGGGCCTTTAAAAAGGCTGTTCATAACACATAACATCACGCCCGTATTCCGCAAAGGATTGGGCAGAGGTGTATAGTACACCCTCATTTCGCCGTTATGTTTTAGTCCCATGTTATAGCGGGCGAGCCTATTGCCATCAACCGGGCACAAATCCAGACTCCGGACTGCGACTGAGAAATTCCACACGGCAAAACCCAATAACACTGCCCGACCTAAGGATCAAACTCAGGACCTCACTCTCTCTTCTCCTCACTAGACCAACGAGGCGGTCAAAGCTGTTCATTGTCGATTCAAAGACCGCCAAATTGTTTTTTTTTTTTTGGTAACCTTTCTTTCCTATTCGCACCTGATGATAAGCGCAGACAAGGTCTAAGATGGAGCTCACAAATCCAAGTAACAAAGATGAAAAGGGAATTTCCTATACCCCTCTAGCTCTAACTTGCACACGACAGAACACAGTAAGCTATCTACTTGACTTTAATTTGAGGGTAGTAGCTAGTTAGGCGGAACATATAAATTCTACTAACAAGCGTGCTGGGTTTTGTTGAATCTTACAACACTCGTCTATTCCCAGCGTGAGGCAGTTTTATATTCTAACCCATCCGCACACGAGATAAAAATGGAATTTATATTGAAATATAACTCCATCAGTTCAATCAACTATATCGAGCGATGAAAAACAAAGGAATCTATCCATCCGCGAACACTATCGTCCAACAAGGTAATTATGGATCAGATCGATGGCCGCCGATGCGAGATGTCACCACATTGTTTACTCAAACAACTTCCTACCTTTACACTATTGGAAGAGAGAAAATATATATTTTCCTTGTTGTTATACAGGTTGTCCCTGGAACTGTGGATCAAATTGAATAGGGGCGTGGGCAAGGTCTTTTCAAAACCTGTAGTATAAAAATAAAAATAAATTGCCAAACCAAAAAAGCCTTTGCAGTAAATGTTTTTCTTATTGAACACATGTTTTCTAGCTGCGTAAAAGTATTACCACAAGAAAGACCTACGGTTCGCCAAAGTTCTGAAAAAAAAATGATAGCTCTGATAGCTTTTTTTTATGATTTTTTTCTATGTGAAAAAAAAACAATAATTGGTCGTAACTTTTGAACCGTGTAAAAATTGCACCGACATTCTCAGGGTTAAAAAGTCTGGAAATGACTTTGCCCACGCCCCTATTCGATTTGATCCATATTTTCAGGGACATCCTGTATAGTTATAGGAGGAACAGTGATAGCCTAGCGGTTGAACTCATTGCGGAGAGAATGGACACTGTCTGCTCCTTCATGGAGCACTGGCCAAAACTGCACGTAATCGTTCCTGATTCAGTGTTTCCATTATTGTATTATATTATTATTATTAAATTAACGTATGGATGATTTATAATGTTATTTTAATTTATCTGAAACAAATAAATTGAATTGAACGTTTGCCTTTCAAGGAGGAGGGTCTTGGTCCAATCCCCACAACAGTTATAAAACCTATGCCATATAAAAGCTATTGGGGTACGATTTATTTTATTCTATGGCGGTTAAGTCAAAATCGAGCGCGAACAGGGTGTTTGGGCACATTATCAAAACTGAGAATGTTGTCCTGCCTGTTGTCTGGAAGATATTTTTTGATTATTTTTAGCAATGATACTGTCTGTATTAAGGTCCTCTATTGCAGTTATTTGATACCTTCTGTGTACCTCTCTTGAAAATCTGTGTACTTACACCCGTACATTGATATTTTGAAAATTAGGTACACCCGCCATCCTGATGTCAGAACAGCGGGTGTGCTGCATTATTATTATCTACAATATTGTAGCTAAGTACACTGTATAAGTAGATTTGGTACCTCTTGTGTACCTGGAGAAACACGTATTTAATAAAGAAAATACTGTAAGCATGGACGTACAAAAAAGATCGGACGGAACTCCCGCTAAGACAAAACTGTGTCCCGTAATGGCGGCAACTATCTAAGTGTGAATGAATTTAGGGTTGTCATGTTAGCCAAATTTACCCATTTATATCATTTTATTTTAAGACAAATACAGGTTGGCAGACAAATTTCTTGGAAATGTAGGCAGAATTATACCGTGCCATTTGAAAAGGTTAATGGTAAGAACCAAATCTCCCTATGAAAATATCTGCAAAATAAATGCCATGTTAGCTTAGATTGTTAATTTACATTTTGAGGTACTGCATATGTAACAACACACCGGAATCCTCCTTTAGTTGTATTATAATTATATCTCGTAAGCTTCAAAATGTAGACTGCAAATGACACTGTATTTGTTTGGAATTCAATCGTTTTCACCGTTACAATTTCTCATTTTTTTAATCCAATCATTTCTCCATACTTCATTTTCTTTAGGAAATCTAGTAAAAAATATATTGTATAAATGAAATACCTAGTAATAAATAAATTGAATTGAACAAAAAACTATAAATTTCCCATATTTAGGGTAATTTGCACACGTGAATATTGACAACACTGGCCTTGTGACGGATTCTTTTCTTCTGGTGAATACATTGATTTTATTGTATACAATTGGGAATTAAGTTCAGTAAATTATTCATTGACCTATGAAACGTGATTCCTGGTTTTTTTTTCTTCCGATCACTACGGTTTTTATACCATTTCACCACACAAGACATGCTATATTTTTTTTTTTTTTTGCCGCTTTTTGTCCCGACTCTGTTGACGTTTACGCGTGTAATGACTGACATTTTGTGAATGTGTGCGTGCCAGCCTGTACGTACAGCAAACTGACTGACTCTGAGTGACACAGTTTTTTGTTAGCGAAAATCTGTCCGATCTTTTTTGTACGTCCATGACTGTAAGGTGGCTGCGAAAAGTAAAAAAGCGATTTTCTTTCTGTGTAGGTACACAGATTTTCAAGAGAGGTACGTAAAGGTACACACAAGGTACCAAATAACTGCAATAAATTTAGGCAAACCTGAAAAGTACACCCGCGATTCTGACGTTCACGAATTCATGTACGGATTAGAATTTGATAACCACTTGCTTTAGCCGTGAAAGAAAAACATCGTGAGGAAACCTACACACCTGGGAGGGCTCCATAAAGTTCTCGATGGTGTGTGTCCACCAACGCGAAACAGGCCAGCGTTATGGACTAAGGCCAAGGTCTATGTCCAGCAGTGGGACAGTAACGTTGATTATGTTAATGTATGATTATTTTGTTTTAAACGATATTTATTTATGTAGGTTTGTAAATACTTCAAAAGTAGTATATTCTCCAGCTTCATTATCACCTGTAAACGTCTACTTCAAAGTCAACGTCAAATATTTTATTTCAAGTAGACCAGATTACTAACGACACCATCAGCAGGACATTTTAGTGAGCATGACAGACTCATACCGAGAGAAAATAGGCAGTTAAATATTTAGAGTTCAAGTGTAACATTATTTGCTGCATGATCCTCACATTTTACAGCTTTGCGTAGACTGAATAATATTAGTACTTGATAATTAATAATTAACTTCTTCATATGAGCCATCTCGAAGACCGCTGCAACGAACAGTGGCGAAGGAACAATGTAGATCTGCATAGTTTTACTTTTTTATTGCGAATCTTGCTACCGTATGAAGTAAATTGTAAATTACAACGATTTGCAAAAAAAAAACGCCTAATGAATGAACGATTTGAATTGGATCCCATTGAATTGAATGTCGAAGTTTTATGTTAAACTAGCTTTTGCCCGCAGCTTCGCTTGCGTGAAATTTTGAACCCGTTTGACGTGACGGTTTTCAATACAAACTTTCATCCCCTATTTAACTCCGTTAGGGGTTGAATTTCAAAAAATCCTTCCTTATTCCTTTTGCACGTTATAAAGGGAAGCTCTGTGCAAAATTTCAGCTTTCTAGGTGCAAGGATTTGGGCTGGGCGTTGATGAGTCAGTCAATCAGTCAGTAAGGACTTTCTTTTTAACCGACTTCAAAAAGGAGGAGGTTCTCAATTCGTCTGAATGTTGTTTTTTTTATTTATATAGATAGATTATATAGATATGTTCAATGTTAAAATGTTCTCAAATTAGTGTTGTTTTTTGTAATTTCTTATTGAGAAAATGTATTCTTTAACCATAATATAATAATCACCATGCTTGGCTAACGAAGTGATGATCCCAGTATGTTGTTGTTGGATCATGTCAGCATGGGCAGCAGGGTCCTTCTGTCTGTTAGGAACAATACGCCGCAATCACCAATCCACCTACCAGCGTGGTGATTAAGGCTATGTCCTATGACCGTTCATGTTCCGCCTAGTCTTTTTCCAACTATGTTGGGATCAGCTTCCAGTGTAACCAGATGCGGCTGAGTAGCAGTATTTTACACGGAGCGACTACCATCAGACCTCCGCAATCCATTTACTAGGCAACGCCGATATCCGAAGATTACACCGGTTGTCAGACTTTCGGGCTTCTAACTACCAGTAACGACTGTCATAGGTATTCGTATGTGATCCGAAACCGACGTCTTAACATGTTTTCCGAGGCACGCAGGTGTCTCGATGTGTAGCGAACGGTCACCCATCCACAGACTGACCGCGGTAAGCGCTGCTTAACCTTGTAACCGCGCGGTTGTTATGTAACCATGAGCCCTCCATTCATACAACGGTGTATAATTAAAATACCAATGAACTTCAAACATAATAAGTTTACAAACAAAATTAATACTTTTCTCCAGTTTTTTTTATCTTCTAAAGAAAAACGTTTCTAACAAAACAATTCACAAATAAGTTAAAGTACAAAACTTCATTAAGAATAAACAATAAACAAGCTAGACTAATTGTGTATTATTAAAACAATGAAAGAAATAATTTATAATTAACAACTTTACTTAGATTAATTCTTATGTTTGTTCTTGTTTTACCTATATTTTTAATAAATAAAACTTGTTGCTTTTTTTGTTTACAAATTCAGTAAAACCGTCGATTGTACATTTCTATTTTTAATTGACTTCCAAAAAAAAGGAGTACGCAAAAAAAAAATCAGCTTTTCCCTACATTTATGTTTGCATTACTCTCAAAATATAGGGAACAGCTGATTTTTTTTTCGCGATTCCAGATTTGTTCCCATAGTAAATGTTGTTCATAATGACGAGTACAGTGACCCCTTAAGAAGTTGTGCGTTATTTATGTTCATCATCATCTGCCTAGCCTTTTCCCAACTATGTCGGGGTCGGCTTCCAGTCGAACCGGATGCAGCTGAATATCAGTATTTTACATGGAGCGACTGCCTATCAGACCTCCACAACCCATATCAGCGATATCCTCGCCAATTGTGAACTGATTTTAATTATACTTTTTTTTGGGGGCCATAATATTTGATCCTTACCTTACCTAGCTAGTGCCTAGTGCTCATACCAACCTTCTTTTGAGGCAGTTTAAATTTACTGTACAAAATAAATACCTTCTCCCGAAATAAGACTATTAGTACAAGACACACGTGCAGTAAGACAAAATACATAGTTACGTACCCTTTCCTCGCATGAAACTTTAATTCAGTTAGTGGCACTTACAGTAGTCCCGCTTAAAAATAAAAGGGTAGCTCAAAGTACACTCGGCGATACTGCCAAGACCCCGACGTGACTTACTCGAGGCTTTTAAACTAAAAGCTGCCTTATACTACTTACATTATAGTCTTTTTTTATTTTGATAATATTGTTAAGGTGGCGACTGATATGAATATTCGCTCGAGGGGAACACGTTAAAGCGGGTTCAGAGCAAACGAATATAGAGCTAGAACACAGAGTGTCGTTGTTTGTTGCTTTTTTGGTGTCAACGATAATTCGTTTGATACAGAGCTAGAACAAGAACACAGAGTGTCGTTGTTTGTTGCTTTTTTGGTGTCAACGATAATTCGTTTGATACAGAGCTAGAACAAGTACGAGTACACAGAGTGTCTTTGTTTGTTGCTTTTTTGGTGTCAACGATAATTCGTTTGATACAGAGCTAGAACAAGTACGAGTACACAGAGCGTCGTTGTTTGTTGCTTTTTTGGTGTCAACGATAATTCGTTTGATACAGAACTAGAACAAGTACGAGTACACAGAGCGTCGTTGTTTGTTGCTTTTTTGGTGTCAACGATAATTCGTTTGATACAGAGCTAGAACAAGTACGAGTACACAGAGCGTCGTTGTTTGTTGCATTTTTGGTGTCAACGATAATTCGTTTGATACAGAGCTAGAACAAGTACGAGTACACAGAGCGTCGTTGTTTGTTGCATTTTTGGTGTCAACGATAATTCGTTTGATACAGAGCTAGAACAAGTACGAGTACACAGAGCGTCGTTGTTTGTTGCGTTTTTGGTGTTAACGATAATTCGTTTGATACAGAGCTAGAACAAGTACGAGTACACAGAGCGTCGTTGTTTGTTGCTTTTTTGGTGTCAACGATAATTCGTTTGATACAGAGCTAGAACAAGTACGAGTACACAGAGCGTCGTTGTTTGTTGCTGTTTTGGTGTCAACGATAATTCGTTTGATACAGAGCTAGAACAAGTACGAGTACACAGAGTGTCTTTGTTTGTTGCTTTTTTGGTGTCAACGATAATTCGTTTGATACAGAGCTAGAACAAGTACGAGTACACAGAGCGTCGTTGTTCGTTGCTTTTTTGGTGTCAACGATAATTCGTTTGATACAGAGCTAGAACAAGAACACAGAGTGTCGTTGTTTGTTGCTTTTTTGGTGTCAACGATAATTCTAACTATAATTATTAATAAAGTTCTAATTATAACACTGTTTAGTCAATCTACTCGTTTTTTATTAAATAACAATAAACAAGATGAAAATTACCTAACCTACGAAACATCGCCATAACTTTTTTCACACAGCAATTTGAAATGAGCTGCTATAATAATTATTGCAGTATATTAAAATAATGACATGTGTGTGGTTGTTGTTGGTCATGTAGACCAATTTTTCCGGTTCTTCTTTGTTGTGCAAACACGCTTTTGCCTCTTCTTTAAATAGCAGTAATGGATTAGAAGGATTGCAGCACACACCGCCTTTACGTCCGCCATTTTGACTACACCTGGATGGATCGAGCACAGCGGAGCATGTGTTCGAGACGAACATACAGGTGTCGTGAGCATTTGCTCGTAATGAACAAATGTTTGATGCGAATATTCACATAGCGCACCTTTACAGTTATAGAGACCTATCTAAAAAAATAAGTTTATGGAAAACGTTGAATTAACCGTTCATATATTCTACGCTACATTTCCACGCCACAATAAGCTTCTTTTTTCATAAGAATCGATGAAGATGGGTCAGTTTATGAGTATAAGTTGAAATCTTAGAAATAAGTCTATACAAGCTTAGTTTTAGTACCTATATACTAAACCTGAAACTAGTTTGTTCAGAATCAGTAGGAGAATCGATTGACATATTTTTTACACCACATTATTTTTTGCTATTTTTTTTTTCATAAATTTTAATTTTGTTTCAGTAGGTTTCTACCTTTAACAGTTGACGAGAATAGACACCTTGAGGCTTGAAATGGTCTGCTCGGTCAGTTTCCGTGTATTAGACAACCCCTGCATAGCATATCTCAGGCATTTCACATTTTACTAGGGAACTTAACGCGACATAAACTACGGTGTAACTTGGAGATTTATTAAAAAAAAACACATACTCAGGCAGTTCTGATGAAAATCTTGTTGGGGTGTCTCGGTTTTTGTCTATACTAAACATAAAGTTGTATAATTCTAAGGGTGGATAGACCCTTTAGCTTTCAAACAGGGACTGAAAACTGTTGTTAAATTGCGGTATTTAACCAGCTCAAATTAACGATCCCATTTTCTCAATTCTTTTCGTTTATCATTTAACAGATATTTCATTTCGGTACTGACTGATAAACAGGCTGTAAGGGTAAACACCGTTATCCTTGAAACCAGTGGTTTGGTTTCATTTACAGAACGTAAAATCAATGAAAAATAACAAACCTTTTTTTTTATAAAATTTGAATTTTTCCTCAAAAGCATTTCACCATATGCGCGGGGGCAAGAAGCTGCGAGAGGGGGCGCGGGGAACTCGCCGCGTGGCCCGACGCACGGCCCCGCACAGTTTGCTACCCCAGTCAGTCAACTGTCTCGTTAGCGAGTGTGTGTACCCCGCGTCGTAGCGCCGCCGCGCCGCTCATTTCTCGTGCGTATATTTTTAATAATTTTTTTACTCGGTCCTATATTTTTATGTTTAAGTCAACTACCCATAGTTTGAGTGATAACGGTGTTTACCCTTACATGCTGTATGTACTTTGAATTAGCCACGCGCGTCCACAGCGCAGGGTGCGAGGTGTACGGAAGTGGCAACTATTGGCAACTATGACCATCAATAAATGACCCTATTTTCTGCCCTAGAAATATTTGCTGTATCTGCTGTAACCAGATTCTTTCGGTTAAATATCAATATTGTTATTTAACTGATATATTTCGATTAATCATTATAATTTGGCATTCATTTATTTCAGTATCAAAATGCGACACTGGAATTTTCGGTAAACCGTTTTAATGAGGCATGAATATGCGTCATATCGTTAAATAAATATATCGTAATTTATCGGTAATTCAGTGCCTTGCAAAGCTGTCATGTTTATAAAGCCGTTATGTTGATAACGCATGAGGTTATTTATAAACTAACCTAACAATATATGTCGATGTTGTTTCAAGTTAAACCTGAACTTATCCTTACCAAACTTACTCTGCATAACCCAGACAATAAAGCGCTATATTTCGTATATTTCATATTTTATAAATACCAAAATATCTTTATATCAAGACGAAAACGCAAGACTCTACGGACCGTAGACCTTCGTTCGAAACTCATAAAAATAAGACTAAACAACGTCTACGAGCGTTCGTAGCGCCGTAGCACATCTACGAGACGTGTAGAACTCTCGTAGATGTTGGTGTAGTAAATTAAATACAGTATGATAACTTGAATTTTTACGTGTGGGGGAGTTCGTGAGATTAGATTAAGGTTTAAATTAATGACTATCAACCATCGATTATCAGAATGTCAAAAAGAAAACATCGTAAGGAAACCTGCACATAAGAGAGGGCTTCAAAATGTTTTCGATGGTGTGTGTAGTCCAGCAACACAAGGCCACCGTGGTGGACTAAGATCTAAACCAGGGATGTACAAACTGTTTTTACAAAGGGCCAGAAAGCTGCATGAAACTTTGGAAGGGGCCAGAAAAATGCACGAAACTTTGCAGTGGGCCAGAATTTTCAAATGCATTCTATTCTGCGAAAATTATTATTTTTGGCTCAAATGGGCGTAATTGCCCATTTGTTATGGCTCTAAAAAGGAGAGTTGGCGGGCCGGATAAAAACTCCTGGCGGGCCAGAATTGGCCCGCGGGCCGTAGTTTGCCCACCCCTGATCTAAACCCTTCTCGCTCTGCCAAGAGGCTTATGCCCAGCAGTGGGACAGGGAGGGGCATTTCCACGGCATTTGTTCTACTTTCATGCCTCTCATTCCAGGGCCAACATTCACTTCCACATTTGCTATAATTATAATAATGTTTTTAAAACCTCAGATAAGCTTTATACCAAGGATGTTTTGTTAGTAATTTGTACGCTTATAATTGGAGTTTTGAAGGCTACCAATTTCATACAAAGTAAGTTGTATTTGATTGTAAGAAAGCAATCTTCTCACTGTTACTTTAAGCGTTATTAATTATAAGGCTTGTTGAAACTCATTATCGTTCGCTTTTGTAGTTATAATTAGATCAAAAGTTTATTTTGTAACGAATTATAATGTTCATTAGCTTACGTTATCGTAACAAGTCGATGGCAAATCGATTCAACTTTTTTAGACCGATAGCAAATCGATTGACATTTTGTAGAATCGATTTTCCATCATACCCTCAATTTTCTTCACTTTCAGGATGAGCTGGACCCTATATTAGGATTCCGTACCTAAAAGGTCATAACGGAACCCTTAAAGCGTTTGTCCACCGCTGCCATCACCGAGAACGAGATGACGTTGCCGAAGTAGCAATACATACATAACTATGGCTGGGTGTCCACTGCACGTCCGTCATACGAGCGCCGTCATCTCGACCGCCAAGATTGTGAGTAGTTCGCCGCCACCGCTAGGACTCGGCCCTAGGTCGTGATGGGCCGAAATGCCGGCAATACAAAACACGTTTGGACTTGTCCACTATACCCGAGATTGCCGGCGCCGGTGTACGGATTGGCGAGAGCAAGACTGAACTACCAATATCGGTCGCGGTGGACACATGATCGCCATCACGTCGTTCTGAGCTCGGTCCGTCCGAAATAATCTCGTTTCTCGGTGAACGCAGTGGTGAATGAGACTTAGATTTAAAATAATTTCATTTTTGGTCGCCTGAATCACGAAATAGTCATCTAAGTATTTAACCTTCCAAATTATGTTGGGAAGTGAGTATTTTTCTAGTAGTGACTTCCAATTTGATCTTTGATTTGCGCCGGTTTTTCTTCCCATTTTGAACTCCAGAAAGCTGTAAAGGGTGGAAAGATATTGGTGTGTTTTGATGCTCAAAAAATTACAAGAAAACATTCTTCATAATGGCCCCAGCAGTATGGCTGACTTGCTTAGAAAAAAAGAACAAGTTTGTTGGAACAAATTATACCTAACAAAATATACTTTATTTCTTTATATTTATTTCTATGCAATAAGGCGAATTTAATCAACGTTTGTATTAAAAAATAAAAGTATTGAAATATGTACAAAAAAGAAAAAAAAACTGTTTTGCGTTACTGTCTATTTTCCACTGTGGTCATATTTTGTAATGAGATGTGTGCTATTTGCATACACCTGGGAATATTTATCTCGTCTAGTTTAAATATTATTTGAATATTTTAGCACAAATATAGTATTTTCAATGTAGCGTACAATCTATAATTATTATGATTAATGTCATGAATTATTAATGTTATTGTTAAATGTATTAGTTTTTTTGTAAATGAATCGTAACATTTGGGTAATGTATTGTATAAATATTTTGTGTTATATTTATGTAAATGTCATTTGTTTTTGTAAATTTCATTATGGTAATCTTTAGGTTACAAGGGTAATTATGACATTTCCAAATATTAAAACTTAAAAAGCTATATAAGCTAAGCTATATTTTGAAAGATATAATAAACTATCGTACATCTGGACTTTATCAATGACAGTAAGTACCTAGACCTATACAGGGTTTCAAAACACCCATCACATAGCCGAAATCTACGCACTCTGTACATCAAACTAAAATTAAATTACATTGACCAAAAATAATTGTTGGGAAACGACTTTTATTTATTGGCATAAAAAAGACGCTTTTTTTTGTAACGCGTAATGTGGCGATGCCGCGCGTTTGCATGCGTGCAACGGCCACACAGCTGAGCCAAGGCGGTCGTGTGCGTTTGATATTCATTGCGTTTCTGCAACTTCAAATGCGTAATTTGTTAGGAAAAACCAAAAATTTTGATAATGTTTGTTTGGAAGAAAGTTTAGTATTATGACTTGGAATTCGTTTTAGGAAAAAACTAAAAAAAAGTGTATACTTTGACATTCAATATCTCCAAAACCAATGATTTCCCAGGTATGGTCAAGTAGAAAAAAATGATTCAATGATGGGTAGAATATGTGGTTTTCGTTATCGTTAAGGGTATTTTTGTACCCGATAAATGAGCCAAACTTAGGCTATGATCATCAAAATAAATGAAATAACTGATTATTTAATAAGGCAGGCAATTTTTTTATTTTAATACATATTTTTCAAAGATTGCAAAGTTCACTGGCAAACTAACGTACTAATACAATAATAACCAACATTAAAATTATGTTTCACTAAACTTCTGTAAAAAAAAACAAACCGAGAATATACATTTCATCATAGGAATTGTTATTCCGCAAATCTCGACAAATCACACCTAGACAATAGGCGACAATACAATATAAAACACATATCCACACCTGACATTCCCTGGGGGCGCCATTACATTTGACATAAAAAGCGAAGGAACAGAAGATCCATTCGAAACAACCCGCGAAAACAAACTCTCTTTTATTTATTCTTTATGCATAAAATAGTCTAGCACAGAGGCGGACTTAATACCTTAGGTATTTTGTACCAGTCGACCTTAGGGTAATGCAGAGACAAAACATGGTAGATGCACACGCCTCCTTCTGCGAGGAGGTGATGGCGACCAAAGAGGGAGCGGAGAGGGAGAGAGAGGCAGCTGCCATTCTTCCTTCCCGCGCCAGACGCACCGGGCGCCGGCAGGCGCGCGACTTTCTCCGGCCACCGTAGAGTGTGGCCTGCGGGCGGCGGGTTAGGGGACCCGTTGCCCGACCAGTAACAGGCCCGAGAATGCGGCGCGCAGTTTTCCGCGCGCCTCTCAGGAGGACGAGGCGCAAGGCCCCACAGAAGGAGAGGTCCGCCAGGAGCTGGCGGACCGAGGCCTGCCGGGGTTGCGGTGCATGTAGCTGCGAATACCGCGACCCCGGCCAAGGGTCAGGAGAAAGAACACCTTGGGTTTTTAGCCGGTAAGAGTCTAGCATACCCTTTCGCCTTCCCCGGGCGAAGGGCATTCATGAGGAGATTCGCAGAAAAAATAAATGTTATATTCACACATTGTTATGATACGATAATTATGATATCAAAAATAAGCTTATCGGTAAATGTAAAACTTTTTAGAAATACTTGTCTATTACTACTATTCACTTTAAAAGAGTACCGATTGGTGGTCATCCTGATTTCCGATAGGAGCGCATTCCACAGAAGACTTCCACTCTGTTCCTCCTAGCTTTTTCTCAATTGGTATGTGTACACCAGTGCGCTTTCATGTTCATCTTGCGCTTTCAACTTTCAATTGCTCTTGCGTCAAGCGCATGCAATTGATTGCCATAAGACGCATGCAGATTATCGTCTACACCGGTGCGCCTAGGTTATTCGTCAGTCGACATACAATAGATGGATTAGCGTGCGCTAGGGGCATGCGCTTTTGTCGAACTAGTATTAAGGCATGCGCTATTGCATGCGCTATGGCGCTTCACGCATGATTCAGACGAAGACGCAAGATGAACATGAAAGCGCACTGGTGTAGACATAGCTAATTATGTTGGGTTAAGCTTCCAGTCTAACCAGATGCGGCTGAATACCAGTATTTAACACGGAGCGACAGCTATCAGTTCTCCGCAATCCAGTTACTGGGCAATGCCGATATCCTACAGTAAGACCGGTTGTCAGGCTTTCAGACTTTAGTCAGTGGATGGGTGACCGTTTGTTACACCTAGAGACCCCTCCGTGTCTCGGAGAATAAGTCAAACCGTCGGTTCCGGGTGTCATAAGAATACCTATGACAGTCGTTACGGGTAGTAAGGAGCCCAAAGTCTGGCAACCGGCCTAATCTCGAGATATCGGCATTACCTAGTAACTGGGTCGCGGTGGTCTGGTGGCAGTCGCTCCGTGTAAAATACTTGTATTCAGCCGCATCTGGTTAGACTGGAAACTGATCCTAACATAGTTGGGAAAAGGCTAGGTAGAACAGGTATACAAAACTATTTGAGTAAGATTTTCTTATATGGGCCTTCTTTTTCTTTCTAGTTTATGGTTTCAGCTCGAGACAGGAGCTCCCGTTAATTGTAGCCTCAAACGTGAATTGGGGCTCAAATGTGGGTAAAATAAGATTTTGTTTATGTGTCCTACATACATAAATTGTGATGAATATTTTACTTTGATCTTATGAAATTATATAATATTATACCGGGTGTCCCATTTCTGGGTCATAAAGAAAAAGTACTTTAAATACTCTGTAAATAGCAAATTTTACTGGGAAATTTCACACACACAACACAAAAAAAACATTAGTATAAAACAGATATGTACAATGGGAGGTCTGCACTAGGCGATTTCTATCAGACAATTTTTGGATGCATATGATTTAATAATATTTTTTAAATAAGAATGTTACGTGCATAGTATTTTGAAAATTATTTTACTCAAACGGGAGTCACATTAACATTAAAATCTAAATATGAAAATCATGAAGATTGATTTCAGTATATTTATTCACTGTTCAACGAAAGATGAGTTCTGACATAGCGGTCATTTCATAAATTGTAGCCGTAAGAAGACTGCTATCGAAAAAACGTAAACTACATTATCAAAAACCGTAAAATATATAATTACCTATATTATCCATTTTTTTTTTAATATTTGATATTCTTTTGTGTAGTAACGTTTAGTAAAGGTAAAGATAAAAAATGCGACTACAATTACTACCGGAAAACAAACAGAATCCTTAATACCTAGTGATGTTTTAACACATACCTTCATAATGTTAACGCATGTTCTATCTAAAAAGACTCACCATAACTCACACTGAATTCCCCAGCCATAAATTATCAGGAAAAAGGCTTTGTAAAACGCCTCCTTTTCCGATAATTCAGGAAAGAGTGGCTTAAATGGTACATGTAATCGACACATATTATATATACTGTAGGTATGTGTAAATCCCAAAACCATCGCTTTATGAGGCGGTTTACTCACGGTACGACTGACGTCACGACTCCAAACGTCATATACATGACTGGTTAGTGACTTTACATCCGAAAACCATAAACTCTGCATTCATTCTGTACAACTTTTGCTATCTTTTTTTATATTTTTTTTAAATCGTTCTTGCGATGTTAAGCTACGCTTGCCAGGGTCGGTCTGAGGATGGGTGGCCGTTCGTTACGCATCGAGACTCGGAGAGCACGTTAAACCATCAGCCCCGGGTGTCATACGAATACCTATGATAGTCGTTACGGGTATGTCAGAAACCCGCAAGTCTGGTAACCGGTCTAAACGTAGGATATCGGCATTGTCCAGTAACTGGGTTGCGGAGATCTGGCAATCGCTCCGTGTAAAATACTGGTGTTCAGCCGTATCTGGTTAGACTTGAAGCTGAACCTAACATAGTTGAAAAAAGGGTAGGCAGAACGAACTAAATAATATTTTATCTATAATGCGGCATTTCTAACTCCACCACAAGCAAGCAATACCTACCAGAAACTAAACAAAGCTATTTAATTTCCCAATCCGGGGTATTTTCAACTTACAAGGCTCTTAAGAGGTAATCCTGGCGCGGTTAAACTTTCATAGACTACTAAGATAGTTGCCCAAACTATTTCGGATATCATTCCTGAACTCGTGCCTCGTAAAGTTATGAATTTATGCTAAGTATGTAGATTAAGGTACCTTATTCTTTTTTGTTCTAACTTCTACAACACAATTTCGATGACTCCTACGTATAATAGTGCAAGTGCAAAAACACAACTTTACAGGAGAGCGGTTTAAAGGTTTTAAAGCTTTTAACTTTAACATAAATCAATAGAAATTATAAAATTTTGAATAGGACCATACCATATCAAATATTTATATTTTTATGTCAAAGTTAAAAGCCTTAGAACCTTTAAACCACTCTCCTGCAGCGTTGTGTTTTTGCACTTGTACTAGTATACGTAGGACCCGTCGATTTGACCTTCAACTTCAATACTAAAATATTCAAAATAGACTAGCATTACTTAGTTCTTTTTGAACGTCAATGGAACATACATAAGACAGCCCCTAAAAGCGCCCGCCCTTCACCGCTTCCTAGTGTTTTTGCTGTAAAGAAGAAACGGCGCAACAAACTCCCCAACAACACAGATCTGTCTGTCAGGCGAATAAAGTAATTGAGTCTATACACAGGGAAAGTTAATTATTAATTACATTAATGAAATTATTCAAAATGCGGATAATAAACAAATTATAATTATAGAACAATTCTCGATAAATTGAAAACAAAATTACCTATAATATAGATAATTCAACATAATATAAGTACACATAGGTACACATATTTGTATAGTAACTTTTCTCAGGATATCCTATAAGTATGAGGATTGTTGTCGGTATCTAGCTGGTAACACTGGGCAATGTTGATAAAGGAATAGGAGGATATTATAAAGGCGATTGTCGTTCGATGAAGCGGGGCATTCTGTGTCTATCAGCCGAAGAAGTAAACGAATTCATTTAATTCCTTAAACCACATGATCTATTACTGGTATACCCTGCACGGGATTTAGCTAGATTAAACTCTCAATCACCGTAATTATAGACACAATAGATATGACAATTAAGTGTCGTCTTGGGACGACGGGCGGTACGCAACCGGTTAAAAACGAAAAAATGAAAACATGTTTTTTTTCTTGCGGTTTGGTTAAGTGATCGTAACTAAACCACCGAATAAGACTTTTAAAAAAAAAGCTAAAAAAATGTTATTCTATTTTTTTGTTATTTGGTATTTATTGGATTTTTCCGTGTGAATTTCTCAGTAGTAGCCTGAAGTCTGGATTTGTGTCCGGTTGATGGCAATAGGTTTGCCCCCTATTACATGGGACTTACAGCAAAACGAGGGTGTGCATCTCTACCCAACTTTTCGGGGAATACAGACGTTACTAGTAGGTTATGTTAGGGAGAAGCCACAAGGTGCGCCGCACGGCGACCATTTTGCCGCATCAACGTGCACACGTAGTACGCGGCGTCGCAAGAGTCACGCCGTGCGGTGCGGCGTCGCACCGCACCGTGTGGAACGGTTCTGCGTCAATACATCTGTGGCCTGCGACGCCGGGACAGTGCCGCTCCGGCGCATACACCCTCCCTCCTCCCATCATGACCACCATCGGCGATGGTTCGGCGAGCGTGCGGCGCGGCACTCCACCGCACCGTGTGGAATACCTACCATGGAAATTCATATGTTTACGCCGCAGCGGCACCGCTCAGGCGCCGCGCCGGAGCCGCATCGCATCGTGTAGCTTCTCCCTGATGGTAACTTCAAACCATAAAAAGCATCAAAAACAAAATATTATCATTCTAAATCTTTCCCAACACTTATAAAGACCCAACCGTCGTCGCAAAGGTTTACTGGACCCTACAAAAAATATAACCTAAATACGAAAAAAGAGTAACTTGACAGGGATGGGCAAACAAAATGGCGAATTATTCAAGTAGATATTATTTATGGAGGGAAAAAACCCAGCACCGCCGGGAAGTCACGGGACTTGTAAATATTTTATTATTTGAATTGGGACGCGCGCTGGAACCGTCGAAATTATTTAGTTGCTATGTTGTGTAAATGCTGAAAAAACAAACTTAATGTTCTATTGAAAAGTTGGTAATTTTATTTTTGAATGTTTTATACATGTTTTCCTAATAAGTCAACTTTGGCATGTGTTTTGAGTAGCTTTTTCCCAACGATGTTGGGGTCAACTTACAGGTCTAACCAAAAGCGGCTGAATACCAGTATTTTACACGGCGCCACTGCCATCAGACCTCCTCAGTTACTGGGCAATACCAATATCCTAAGGGTACACCGGACTTTCGGACTTCTGACTACCCGTAACGACGAGGACTAGAGTAGAGAAGAGGTCGGTCCGGTCTATCACCGCGAGCTGGTGACAAATGCAGAGGGCTTCCGGCGTCTTAGGTCATTTACCCACAAGTGGCACTGAAGACGTAAATAACTGGAAGGATATACTTAGAGAGGTGTAGGGCTGCTCGTGCGCGAAGTCATGTATCTGTGGTGTAACACGTCCCAGAATGGGGAGAAGTGAAAGTAGAAAGGGATAGGAACAAGAGCTATTGGAGTTTACAACACCGCTTTGGTAGAGTACTGTTACAACTGATACTCCGAAGGTCTTTTTAAAAAAGGAAACTATTGAGCCAAAGTGAATTAATATATTTGGAAAATAAGGGTAAACACACAATTACGCGAATGTTTGGCAGACGCCCCAATTTAATGACCTAACTGGTAGGCGTCTTAACCCGAACGTCCCGAAGTAAACTGACGGACCGCCAACTAGGGCTTCTTCCATAGAAAGCCGACAAGAAGGTGCTGATTAAGCATTTTAGGATACAACATGGGGATGTAACAGTACGCTATAAAGACATACGTAGCAACGCGAGTGCGTCTTCACAACAGAGTTCGTATGCCGCAAGGCGGGTAGGACCAACAGAGGAGGGTGGTGGGATTTACCCGTAACGTCTCTCGTAGGTATTCGTATGACACCCGGGACGGACGGCTTGACGTGCTCTCAGAAGCACGGAGGGGTCTCGATGTGTATCGAATGGTCACCCATCCATGGACTGACCGCGGTAAGAGCAGCTTAACTTCGCAAATCATATGATACGCGCGGTTGTTAGCCACGAGTCTCTCCAATGCCTATCTAAATAATATCTAGATACCTAAATAATAGGTACCTATAACATACAGACAAAGAAACAGCAGTTACGCACTGCATCCGATCCGGATCCGTGAAAATAAGAATATGAAAATCTCGGACCGAATCGGATATTGCTTTTCGCACTGCATCTGATCCGAATTTGTGAAAATACGAATCTAGAGTCTAAAAAACTCGGACCGAATTCGGATATTGCTTACGCACTAATCCGCAGCCTTATTGTCTAACTCAACTGGTAATCGACATGGACTTCATTTTTGACATTTGAAACCTAGCCTGGACTTCAATTGTCACTTTCGTATTGTGTAAATAGCTGTCACATACAACACCATTACCAGCGAAATTCAAACCCAGTGAGTGAATGGAACTTCGTATTATGGCTGATTTTGGTATTGCGTAACACCGAAATGAATTTCAGTAGCAAATTCAAGCCCATGTGAAATGTCAGATGAAGCAGGGAGCTCATTCGAATCTTGTTTGAAGTGTTTTGGTCAAATTTTTATCAAAATAAGAAAATTGTGGTGAACATTGTATTAGAAGTGTTTGAAGAATAAGAAATAAGTTCCTACCTAATATCTCAGAAGTAATTATTAATCATCTGAACACCCTTATTTGAGTAGATAGGTGCATTCATTTCGGCAAAGAAACTAGGTACTTTTCTTGCAGGCGTTCTGAAATAGCCATACTATCTTAGCACTGTTGTGTTGAACATTGTATTAGAAGCGTTTGAAGAATAAGAAATAACTTCCTACCTAATATCTCAGAAGTAATTATTAATCATCTGAACACCCATAATTGAGTAGATAGGTGCATTCATTTCGGCAAAAAATTCTGATTCTTATTCTGAGATAGCCATACTATCATATTATCGCACTGTTGTGTAACAACATAACAACTTTTGTAACGCTTAAAATCGGTAGTAGCTTTTTAAATAAACTTACTTTGAAACGAATATTTAGCAAAAAAAATCACACACAACACCAACGTACAAAATAAACCGCGAACTTTTGACCACAGACTATACACTACAACTCCAACAGTGAGTGACATGAGTGGGTTTCATAGTTTGAAGAAAGAAAACTTGCGTTTCGTTACTAATTTTTTAGTAAACTTACTGACAAAATACGTGATTAAACTGCAAATAATGACAAAAATAATGCATAGGCTGTGTTTTTACAGCATAATAAATATAATTACCGTTTTTGCAACTACTAAAACAACTAAATCGCAAATAGTACCATGGCACTATTAGTAGTCCTACTTGCATTACCGAAACGCAACACGGATCATTCATTCCGAAACCGAAGACCAGTTGAATACCTTAGACAATACCGATAACATTCTGACTGGGTCGACCACTGGTAATCGACTTCAAGTTCACTGGTAATGGATTTCAAGTTAGACAATAAGGCTGCCGATCTCTGATCCAAATCCAAGCAATTCAGTGGCCATCTTTGGCTTAGTCCGATTTGAATCCAAGGTAATGCGAAAGCGTTCTTACAAACAGTAGCTACTACGGCTACTTCGGTCCGTGAATATTTCTTCCGAATTGGACACTCACGGATGACGGAGAGAAATCGGATGACGGAAGTCAGATTTAGTGCGTAAATTATCATACAAATAGTTCTATGGCTACTTCGGAACGTAATTTCATCGGTTACGCACTGCATCCGTCATCCGATTCCTATCCGTCATCCGTGAGTTTCTAATTCGGAAGAACAATTGACGGACCGAAGTAGCTGTAGTACTGTTTGTATGAACGCTTTCACATTACCTCGGATTCAAATCAGTCGCCAAACGGATATGCCAAAGATGGCCCCTGAATTGTTTGAATTTGAATCAGAGATCGGAATAGTACGTAAGCAACATCCGAATTCGGTCCGAGATTTTTACTCTGGATCGGTATTTTCACGGATTCGGATCGGATGCAGTGCGTAAAGCAATATCCGAATTCGGTCCGAGTTTAATATATCCGTATTTTCACGGATTCGGATCGGATGCAGTGCGTAATCGCTCTAAGCGTGGTAGGTATAACTTTACCTAATAGTTCCTTCCACAACATTAACTTGGCAGACCAATTTGAAGAATGACAAACGTTTCAAGAGACGAGACATGTCACACGAGACATTTTGTCTTCATCACTATTCTCTTAGACATGTCACAGTTACAAGAAAAACATGTACCTACTTACTCTCCACTATATCGTAGATTACAGTTAAGTTTTCGTAGTACTCTTATAGCACTTCTTTTCATGACAATGATGTATCATGTTAGTAACGTGATAATGTTTTTTTGCTCCTAATAGGTAACAGTTATCAAGTAATTGCTTTTGGAGTTTTCGTCTTCATTAAATCGCGCTGCGTAACAGGCTAAATAAAAAATATATAATATACTGGGTGTAAGGGACGGTGTACCGAAAAAAGAAACAGTGAATTCAGCCCATTATTCTGAATCGAATATAAGTGGTTTTGTTCTCGGAATTTTCCGAATTTACTGGAAATTGCTGATTTGTCTATGATTTATTGTATTTCAATAAGTGTTTTGACAGGTAAATAAACAGGGAACCAAAAATTGACACAGTGAATTTAGTTCATTATTTTGAATTGAAAATCCGTGGAAAATTTCAACGAAATCTTTCGAATTTTCCGATTTGTAAAAAATACATTTAATTTTGCAATGTACCATAATGTGTCATAATAGGATTGCTTATTTTACAGCAGAGAAATGTAAAATTTGTGAAAAGAAAAATCAGAAAAGTCGGAAAATTCCGAGCAAAATTTCTACTTATTTTCACCTTTTTTATACGTCCATGTTTTCAATTCAGAATAATATTTTACTTTGATAATAGATTGAATTCACTGTTTCAGTTTTCGGTACACCGTCCCTTACACCTGGTATATTATTAGCCTGTAACTGTCCCACAGCTGGGCAAATGCCCATACAGAATAGAAACGAGCATTATTGATCACCACGCTTGCACACTGCGGGTTAGCGATTTTAGCCTATTAAAGTCCAGGTTTCTTCACGATGTTTTCCTCCACCGTATGTCAGTGGCGTCTTAGATTAACTTAAAAAAAATCGCGGTAGGCTGAATTCATTGATATTATTAATTATGATTTTCTGAATTAGAGCATTCTGATTCCACCTGGTTATACCCCTAGAGTCTATAAAACATTCAGAAACAATATACAAGTGCCATAATAAATGTTGAAAAATACATTCTGCTGGTTCATATTCATCGTCCGGGACTTTTTGTTTCCATTATGTGAGGCAATTCAATAAAATATTTAGATGATGAAACAGTGTAAAAAAGCTCTATCTATTGGCAAACGCTTACAAAACAGAGCCGTTGCATAACAAAAGAACGCCATCTATACGGCATTTGTTAAAACTCTTAGCACCACGCCTGACAATGTGCGCCACTTATGTGTTTTAGTAAGCCTGTTCACTTAGTAGTGTCGGAAAATTCCCATAGATGGCGCTATTTTAAGTTTCCGCATATGTGGGAAAACTTTTTTTTTGTGAAATCGATGGACAAATTGAAATAAATTTAAACGTTTTCTTATAGTTTCTATTATAAATACCTGTCGCAGTATTTGTTTGGTTGTCCGCGGCATTATTCTTTTCTTCTTTGGCAGTTTTGGCTTCGGAACTGGTGTTGCATCCCATTTTTTTGCACTTATTAGTACACTAATGTAAACTAGCGTCAAAAATACTTATTTATAGGAACACTGCACTTGGTAAGGTTTTAGGAACAAACTTTCCACTACAACATAGTTGGCAGTCTGGTGAAGCTCTGGTTGAAGTAGGTAAATCTGAAACAATGAAAAACGTTCATTAGATATTTTTATCCTTAAAAAATGGGATGTATTCAGTGGCGTTGCTACCGTGTGGCTAGGTGGTGGCACGAGAGGCCCCTCGGCCCCCATGAACAACGTTCGAAACAGTTATGAAATATCCTAGTTGAATAAAGAATTTTTGACTTCAACTTTTTGGCCCCTCACCAACGACTTTTACGTGAAAGCGTGACAAACAAACTTTCACATTTATAATATTATTAGGAATTACGATTAAATAATTATCTGCTGCGTTATACATAATGCTTACTAGTAAATAGCTTTGCTTCATTATGCCCTGCAGTGGGCGATAAGGAGCTGATGATGAAGTAGTTTTGCACCTTCGAAGTATTTAGTTTAAATAGGGCCCCAATTTCATTTTTGCCCTTGGGCCCTTGGTTACGTAGCTACGCCACTGGGTGTATTAACAAAATGCCAAAACTTATTACGTCTGGCGCACCCTGGGCAAATAGCCCCGCTACCAACTTGCTGACTGGCCACCTTATCAACACGGCATGAGCTATTCTCATACAGCTAGAGCCGACAAAACATATTACATTAAAATACAGTTTAGGTCGATATTTTTTCATTAAGTATAGATAAAATATCTGAAGGCTACAAATATGCAAATACAATATTTAGTTTAAAGTAAAAACAAATAAAATTATATCCTAAACTACCAATATAAACTAAAAGAGTGCATCAAAATATTCCTCCGCATCGCTGTCCACTGGTAACGTGCCCAGAAGACTGGCAGCGTGGCCGAACTAGGAAGATGGGATGGAGCAAGGGTGTCGACATAAGCCGCGTCCCACACCAGAGGCTTACCCATCTTCCAGTGCAATAACGTCATGCCGTCAGGTCTCTTGCCATCGTCGCGTACCAAGCCAAGGTTCTAATACAGCTGGCACGCCGGCGATGTCAAGAGCGCGACGGATTGTGTCAATTAAGTTCGCGTGCCGTGCTATGCGACGTTATGCGTTATTATGCCTTCTGCGTATACAGCAATCAAATACATGCACATGCAGATGGTGTGAAAAATGCAACATGCAAACCAAACCAATCCGATACGTGTTCCTCGACGGGACATCCTGAGGAGATGTTGACTCGTCGCCGCGTGCGTCGCATTTTTTCACACCTTCTGCATGTGCATATATGTATTTATGGACGGGAGGGTGGTGCTGCATTCTGTATCCAAACTAGCGATCAAGTTTGGAGGAACTAAAACTAGAATAGTGTTTCCATAATAAATTATTATTAATTTGTTTGTCATTGATTTCCGCAAAGTAACACCTAATTCCATTATTTATCTAACGATTAAATGACTTAGCTCCAATTTTACCAACATCAGATAGCATTCATCTGAGGAATAAGTTAGACATTTTGACAGAAATACTATGAAAAGCTGTCAAAACGTCAAATTATTCCTCGTATAAAAGTTACCCAACGTTGGTCACATCGGCCCTTAGTTGACAGTATGAATGTACTTAGACTGTATTCTGGATAAGTAGGAACAAAATGTTTCTGCCTTAATTCTTACGAAACTATACATTTTAAGACACTGTCAATTTTGACAAGTCATTCAAACTAACGTTTCCCAACGAATACGGTATGTACAGCCGCAGACTCGAAATGTTTATCAGATTTCAAATTCGATTCCTTCTCACACTGGGCGCAACAAAGTTCAAGATGTCATATCAACTTACATAAATATTAGTTTTTAAAATTGTGAAGCGTCGATTCTAGCAAAAAGGCTATTAACCACTTTTTGATGTTATAAACTCCTTGTTTGGTATGTGTATCTAGTCGAAAGTTGTACAGAGCGAATTGTATGACGACACGTTTGGTGCAGTGGCTAAGCGATTGGTTTCTGCGCTACGGGTCGTGGGTTCGATTCCCACACGGAACAAAAATTTGTATGGCCTACAGATGGTTGTTTCGGGTCTGGGCGTTTGTGTGTGAGATTTGTGTCTGTAAACGCACCCACGATACAAGAGAAATCTTAGTATGGGGAAACGTTTTACTTAAAAAAAAAACTTGATTGAATTTACTAAATAGGTTGATTTCTTTTTCTATGCTACCTCGTATACAGTATATCTACAATTATCCTTTTTATGTCAATTAAGACAAAAATATCTTTGCCCTGTCAATTCTCTGCGAGCGACCGAGCGACCTTCTGAAAAAGTAATGTGCAAGCAATTATAGACCTTAGGGTGGTAAACATTTCAAGTCCGTGACTGTACAGGACGTTCCATTTTCCAATAATTCTTAGAAAAATCTGTGAAGCATTGCTATTACTTTTGTAGAGTGGAAAACATCGATAAACTCATTAAAAACGTGTCTGCGAAGTTAAATATCATTTGTGCCGAAGCTTTTGCCGGTTTTCCTGGAAAATACAGAGGACATTTTTTGGAGTTTTAAATTAAAATTCGACGTGAAGTTAGAAAACAAAAATGCCCCAACGTTCATTTGAAAATAAAAAATATACCTTAGCATATTCGAGTCCAACACACTTTTCATAGAGCTTATACGCCATCCCGCTATACATATTGCTAGTGGACCTTCCAGGAGGGTCCTTGGCATTACGTTTGCGCTAAGAGTGAACCCTCCAGGAGGGTTCCTGGCATTAGTTTAAAAACCTTGAAAAATACGCTACTACGTCGTGAAATAGGTGTTCACTTGTTTCATGACGGTGAAATTTCCAAGAAAAACCTGCGTTTAAAATGAGCCCTCCACGAGGGCATCCGGCATGGCGAATGCGACTATAGGGCTCTTGTTGTGTTGCTCTTGGAGGGCACCCGGCACTGAACGTGTTAGGCAAACTCTACTTTTCACCTGAATTTACACTTGCGTTGACGGTCAAAGAAAACATTTTGAGGAAATCTGCATAACCGAGATGTCTTCACAATAAAGAAAAAAGTAACCCGCCGTAAACTTTTCTCTTCTGAGAAGAGGCCCAGCTATGGGACTGTAATAGGCTGCTTGTATTATGATAAGTATAGGTACCTATGTATAACGTACCATTGAGAAGTTTTTAGGATTTTAGTTGATTAAGTTTGGGGTGCATGAAAAGAGCCTCCACGAGTGACGATACTTAAGTATATCCGGCGCACCCTGGGCAGTCAGCCCTGATACCAACCTTGCTGACTGGCTAATCTTTTCACCACAGCATGAGCTGTTTTCGTATAGCTCTTGCTGACACGAGAGAAGAAGAAGTTGATTAAATGAAAATGTGCATTCTGCCCATCCTAACCTACGGTGCTCAAACATGGTCCCTGACCGAGTCTCAAAAGTCCAAACTCAAGGTTTGCCAAGGAGCGATGGAGCGTAGCGTATTGGGTATTAAGCTCAGTGACCGAATACGTAATACCACGATACGCTCCAAAACAGGAATCGCCGATGTGGGCCATAAGCCTGCAAGACTGAAGTGGGATTGGGCGGGCCATGTATGCAGAATGCATAACGACAGATGGGCCAGAGTCGTCACGCAGTGGGTGCCGGAAGACGGGCGTCGTCGCCAAGGGAGGCCTAGAAAACGCTGGCGTGATGACTTAGAGTTGTTTATGGGAGATTGGCCGGAGAAAGCAATGCATAGTGATGAGTGGAAGGCTATAGGGGAGACCTTTGCCCAGCAGTGGGACAACGAAGGTTGAAAAAAAAAATGGAAATTATCCTGGACTGACTCGTTGGTCTAGTGGTTGCAAGTGCGACTATTGAGTGTTAGGTCTTAGGTTCGCGTCAAGAGGATGGGTAGCAGCGTTCTCCCTTCACCTAAGGACACCAAACTGATCGCCACCATAACCCGTAGGTACGCCAAGTGTAGTGATTATGTATATAGGGTGACTGGTAATTAGTGACCGATACTTTAACACATGATTGTACTCATGATAACAAACAACTTTCCCAAAGAAACATAATTTAAAAAACAAAAAAAAAAAAACCATAATACGAGCCGCGTCCATTCCGTAACGGTTTATTAATAAATTTTAAATGAAAAAAATAAAATAGAAATAATGTTTCTTTGGGAAAATTGTGTGTTATCATGAGTACAATCGTGTGTTAAAGTATCGGTCACTAATTACCAGTCACCCTATATATATACTCTGCTAGCTGTTTACTTCAAGGCAAACTACGCTATACATTAATATGTTGAATAAAATAGCTATTATTCTATCTCAGAAACTACAAACAACTACATTAACTTCGAAAACCAATCGTAAAACCGATTCCAGTCATAAAAACAATCACAAAAGCAGCATATACACGCATTTGTGTAAATCTCCCCTGCCTCCCCTCGCGATGAATAGGATTCATTAGTAGCTGCCATCTCTCCCCTTTGTTTAAGTACCCCTCCCCTCCCCCGAATGTCGGCGTTCAACGGACATCAGACATGTTTGATTGTGTGGACTTGGACTAGGTGCTATGAAGTGGCTATTTATAGTAGCTGTGTGTATTTGTTATGTACTATTTGAAGATACTTGTACGTTAATCCCTGACAAAGAATATGGGTACAAGTGGGAGTGATCTTATACTTCCATAGGGCCTATACATAAAGGAAGCGGGTAGAAGCAGGGGCTGGCATTTTTAACAAAAATACGCCTCATTCCCTTGTAAATACATCAACGAATGACGGCCTACCAGCGCTGATCGGAGCAGGTCGGATCTTGTTGGCGCAGTTCCTGATCTTGTCGGCGCTGGCTCGCTACACAGTAAAGAGACTACCTGCGCCGACTAACTGCGGGGACCAGCACCGACAAGCGCTGACAGATCGGCGCCGGCAACCCGCTTTCCACGTGTAGCACTTAGTACGGGGACTAGTGTCACCAAACTGACGTACAATGAAAGATTTATTTATTTATTTATTTATTTATTTATTTATTTAAAATATAATATATATATATATATATAGATATCAAAATTTTTTACTTTAAGCCTTTATGAGATACATTTTTCATCCTGCTATCATTTTTACATATTAAAGTTGCATAATATGGCATGATTCTAATATTTTACGTAGAAATTCGAGGCGTCGTGTCACAGAAAGAAGCCAATCGCGTGAGCGTGCGGATATCCGCATATTTGTAACACACTCGCGATAGCTACGGGGCACTTCAACTTGTTTTTTCCATTCCGTAGTACAATCTCTCTCCACGTCTTCTTTTTTTGAGAGTTGCTTGATCAGTCCTTCGATTCAGAACCTTGTCGCAGCTATAGACTGATTCGGTTGGTTACCTCATTTCGTCGACGATTCTCGTAACGAGTGAAGAGATACTCGTAAGAAACAGAATCGTTCAACAACTGACTCATCGAATCGTTCTGAATCACGGGCCGGTACAGGAAGCCTACTCCCTAAGTCCGTCAACGAAGTTAGTCGCCCGTCCAAAAGTAGCCCGAAACGTAGGAATAAACAAAACAAGTGTCAAGTTCAACTTTTCGGACGGGCAAAAACACATCGGTAGTAGGGACAACTGTCAAATCATGTTGTCATTCGTTCTTAGTTCGGGCCCCGAAATAATCGTATGTCCTTAAGTGACAGGGAGTTGGAAACGCTCGTAACTAAGGCCGAAACCACGGACTTCGTGCTTAGGGAGTAGACCCCCAGTACACTGCAATGGTCTGAGATAACAATAATAACATTGTAACTAGTGGAACTAATGAATGCAAGAAATAATTTTGATACTTATAGTAACATGGTCACCAATGACCGAAGCGTTGCTCTATAATTGTGGTATCATTAATGATAGCTTACCATTCTCAAAGAAACCTGGAAAAAACAATCGGATGACAAATGAACTGAATCTATATCCAATCAATCAATCTTGGAACCCACCCCTTTGCAAACAAAACAACTCATTAGAATACAAATAAAATATATTATTTATATCTGCCGATCTTCAAAACAATACGATGTCTCAGGGCAAGCAATAAAACGGATGACTTAGGGCCACCGCAAACACAATACTTTTAGCACAGTCTACCTATATCTTACTCCTTACAGTCGGTCAACGTAGAACATTGTCACAGAGCAATCGTGTGGGGGGTTGCGGGGTGAAGGAGCGGAGGTTATGTCCCAAGTAGCCATACTGCATACTTGGGACATAACCTCCGCCCTTACATAATTTTGACATTTCATAGGATCTGTCAAATGTATGGGCGTTGACCTACTAGTATGTAGTAAGTACACTGTGCTTTTAGTATCGACAATCGGCATTTTTTCAGCTGCATCAATACGTATCCACTGCATCGCGTTTCGGCGATCCTCTGCGATCGAATAAGGTTCTTCCTGTCGTGTTCCCAAATTACTTGTGGTCGCAATATGTTTTTTCTTCCATTCTTTCCTGTCAGCGGTCACCTCATCATTTACTATCTTTTCCTTCATATCCTCCCTAACACAATCCATCTATTAATCTTTCCTTTAGTCTCCGTCTTCCCCTTCATCCATCAACATTCATATTCATCAGTCTTTTAGTCATATGCGTTTTATCGCGCCTCATCACATGCCCATACCAAGACAAACGATTTTCCATCAACTTTTCTGTCACTGGCGCCACTTTCTAACTCCCTCTAACATATCCTCCAATAAATCCTCGGCATTCAAACGCGTTATCAAGATCGTGCGTTTTAGCATTTGCTTCGGACACAGAGTCATGATCTGAAGACGGTAGAGCCTAATCGTTACGACTAGCGTTCGTATGTGTGCCGAGTGAATTTAAGTGTTCAGTCACAGCATCCAGCAATTGGAATCGGTAACCGTGTTAGCCTAGCAGTTGCGGATATAGGAGAGTCTGAATTCGTTCCTGGCCCGCAACTCTGACTTTTCAAATTCATGTGCAGATCAGAATTTGATTATTTATTTCATTCGTAGCCGACCGCATACAGCAGCAGCAGACGACGTGTCGTTACGACGCGTCGCAGCGTCATGTCGCTGCAGTCATGATTCCGAACCCAACTGCAGATGGCTGCAGCAGACGACACGTCGTATTCCAGTTAGTTCTAAATGTTCCGTGAGACAAGATGTGTGACCTGTTTAGGATTAGCGGTCGCGATTTACTTTTGTATCTTTTGTTTTTGTTAGATGCATCGTACAGTGCAGGATATTGGGCCACCTGGTTTATCTGTTTTTCTTCCTCGAAATTGGAAAAACTAATTTTTTGAGAAAGATTTAACCTGTCGTCGCTCCAGTGTCGGTGGCACTACTGATCTGCGGTCGGGCGACACGTCGACTGCGGTCGTACGACGTGTAGTCGGGCAACGTGTCGCTAGCTGCGAAATTTATTTCATAGAAATACATAGAAACCAGTAGTGTCGGATGGACACGTCGTCTGCTGCTGCTGTATGCAGTCGCCTACGAACTCGTACCTTAACGGTGAAGATTAACATCTTAAGGAAAGCCGCTCAACAGAGAGGGCTTATAAAAACGTTCTCGATGGTGCATGTCGTCTGCAACCCACACCAGGCCAGCTTAGTGGACTAAAGCCTAAACTCTTCTCATTGTAAGAAGACCATGCACCAGTAGTGGAACAATAATGGGCTAAAGGAAAAGCGATTAAAAGACCGATCGCTAATACTAAAAGTATTGAGAGTGCTAGGGCCCTTATCCGTAAAGACGACAATATCGGGGAATATAGTGAGTCACGTATTTAGGGGATAATAAAGAAGCTTATTAAGTGGTGTGGTCAATTCTGCGTGGGGATTTGTGAAATTGTGACTCAGAACTTGGCGATTCCTTAAATTATCAACTACACCACTACTTTATTCATTTAGATAGGTATTCTAATTAGTTTACCTTTGCTATTTTTATGTAATATGTTTGCAAACAAGCCGACATGATGGTAAGTGGTTACCGCCACCTTTATACACCTACAACACCAAGAGGATTCCTGATACGTTGCCAACCTGAGAGACAAAGTTGGAAAGTCTTATGTGACTGTAATTTTACCGGCGCCCATACCCTTCAAACCGGAATACAGCAATGCTGCTAGACGGCAGAAATATATAAAATATCTACATATATGGTGATGTCTTCATTAATTTGTACTGAAATGGTATCCTTATAATATTGATATAGTCTTGAATGTCACGAGGAAAGTTGTTGTATGAATGAGGATGGTTATAAGAGTAGAAGAAGACGAAAGAAACGATGGATGGATAATGTAAAAGATGATATGACTAGAAAGCGGGTGACTACTGAGATGAAGGCTAATAGAGACGTGAAGACATGCTGCACCGACCGCAAATGAGTTCGGATAAGGGCAAGAGGATGATGAGTCTTGAATGTAGTAATAATTAATTCAAACATCCTCATAATGTTTTTGCAAGACATTGAGATAGTTGTAGTATAGCTCCTTGTGGAAGAGTTTGTCCGGAGAATTGCTACTACAATACCTATTTCTGCCGCCAACCAGCATTGCTTTGTTCCAGGTCTAAGGGCATGGATTCCGGTGAAATTACAGGCACATGACACTTTTCAACTTTGTCTCTGTGGTTGGGTCTTAGTGTTATAGGAAACGGAAATTGAGAAACTCATTTCCCTAGAAAAATATTTACCAAAATACTTTACGCCAGAGATGAGCAAAAGTTTAATTAAGTAGGTACCTAAATTGTTTAAAGTGTAATTTTAATCCACAAGTTAACCAGCCAGAGTTTGTAAGTAATTTAAGTAATACCAAGTCATGTTTACTGAAGACAGCCAAGCAAGGACTCCTTAAAATAAATATATAATCAGAATATAGGTACTTATAATGAGTAACTCGTCCTAATTTACTAGTTTTGTAAGAGGCCCATAATTCGTAATGGACAATAAAACAAAAACAGAAAACCAAGTACAAAATAAAATGAGGAGTAAAATAATTAACGTATTAAAAATTACCAATTTCAGAAATGGTACTAATCTACGCTGAAACAAATTGAAGGCACCAAATTATGAAAATGTTAATTTTGAATTTTGACACTGTTAAAAAAAGATACGCATCGGTTTGATTACCTCCTTCTTTTCGAAAGCGGTTAAAATTTTAGACAATCAATCAAATTATTTATTTGCATATATGATACAATGGATATTACAATAATCAAATGTTATAATTCTATCATGTATGATAGAGTTGTGATTACCATGAAAGAATAGGTCACCCCTTCCCTGTGACTGTAGTTAAAGCCGAGGTATACAACGTGTTACATAATTCCCCATGAAAAAGAAAATGTTAATCAAGTAGTCTTTTATGGTTGTTGTCATTTACCTCTCAGAGGGAATTAGGTGAGAATGTTAATAACTTTCTGGGTAATCTACTCTTTACTTTTATGTTTTCAGGATTGCATTTCAGTGATGATTAATTTTTATGTTTTATCCATTTTTTTTGGTCGTACTTCAGGAATGATAACGACATTGAGAGGGAAAGGAGACCAATGGCAGTTCGCTGCAATATGCTGGCTCGCAGGTTTGCAAAGTGTAGCGCAGAGGTTAAGGTAACCCTCTTTAAGGCCTTCTGCCAAATATTGTACACTTGCAGTCTGTGGGTGAGGTATACGCAGAGAACTTTCAACGCTCTCCGAGTACAATACAAAAATGCTTTCAGAGTGATGTTGGGGCTCCCGCGATACTGTAGTGCGTCAGCCATGTTTGCTCTAGCGCACACTGACACTGGGTTCCTCACGGTGATACGCAAAGTATCGCGTCGCTGATGCGCAGAGTCCGTGGGAGCACCAACACCATTCTCAAGGTTATTGGTGATAAGCCGGACTGTCCAATAATGCAGCACTGGGTGCATACTCATGTGCATGTAAACGGCGCATCGAGCATTCCCGGCAAATATCTCAATTAATGTATATTAACATAGATATAAGTTTTTACTTACAAAAAGTGGGCAATAATGCCTGAAATAAACATATTTATTTTTTTATTTTATACTTCGTTTTTAAATAGTGCCAATAGACTCTTTACCAGGGACCTTTTAACCCCCTTTCGGTTTTAGGTATAAGAGATAACAAACAATTTGGCAAGTTTTTATAAACAATAAAAAATATGTCATATATTTGTTAATGTTTTTCGAATACTCGCCCAGATACTAATACAATCACACAGAAAACCAATATACAATACACTTGTTTATTATGACGGCAATAACAACATGAATTTATGCCATACCTACATTGCAAGTTCGTTATGGCGTCTATCACGCGTCTATCATAATCTTATCTGAATAGTTTTGCATAGTAAATTGGAAATTGCTTTTGTGATGCGACGAGCGTCAAACTCGATAATCTAAGTGTACAATGATGACTATGCCTACATAGACACATACAGGTTGTACATGCTTTCATATATTGTTAGTAAGCCTCGTCCCCACTAGGAACATTTGTCGAGCAACATGTGTCCCCGGTGACATCGGGCGACGTGGGGCGATGTAGGGCGACATCGCCCGATGTCTCCGGGGACACATGTCGCTCGACAAATGTTCCTAGTGGGGACGAGGCTTCTATCACTACTCTTCATTGACTGTGCGACAAGGAACAGTTTCAACAATGTCGCGGCGATGTCGTCCGACGTCGCCCGACATCGCCCGATGTCACCGGGGACACATGTCGCTCGACAAATGTTCCTAGTGGGGACGAGGCTTTAAGTTATAGACATCGATTGTTCAGGGGGGTTACCATGATCTGCAACAGCAGGATTGTTTTAATATTACGAGTATTACGAGAGTGGGAAAGTGACAGCGCTAGACAGCTCTCTAGCGCCATCTCTTACCCACTCTCGTAATAATATTAAAACAATCCTGCTGTAACAGATCATGGTAACCTCCCAGAGCTCATGGCCTCCGACATAATTAGGTATACAAGATAAGTCGAAAAGGGCAGCTAATCCGCAGGCCACTTAAGGTATCACCGATGACTGTTTTTAAGCAAAAAGTTATTAAAATTTGAAAGTTGTTGGTTTTAGCCAGAGATACGAGGTATAGAGGGATTCCCCTATACCCATTGGAGAATCCCTCTATATCTCTTTACTTGGAATATTTTGGTCCATCTTATACCGGCTTCCCACGGTGCGTGATCTCAGCTCGCACCGACGCACCATGGGAGGAGACTCGTCCGTGGTAACGCGGACGCGTGCGGAGCGGTGCGCCGTATCTACATCACACACCCTCATAATGTGGCTTCCCACGGTGCGTGATTTTACGGATGATAACAAACACAGCCGGTGCGCGCTTTTTTTTTTTATGTTTGTTACCTCATATCTCCGTCATTTATGAACCGATTTGAAAAATTCTTGTTTTGTTCGAAAGGGTATACTTCCCAATTGGTCCCATTTAAATTTTGTTATTATTAGACCATGAACTTCAGAGATATGGAACGGAACTCCTCATCGGATCAAAGCAAAATTCTCAAATTACTAATATTGCTTTGTTTATATTTGTTGTTGGGAACTGACTACTTGAAAAGAGGAGGGGGTGCTTGTCCCCCCTCCCCCCCTTTGGAATGTTTTCATTATATCGTGTAAGGTATCATTTGAAAGGACTTTTTATGCCCGACTACGTCAAAGCCAAAAAGAAGGGTTATGAAGGAGGGGGGGGTTAAAATTATGACACTAAAACGTATTCAATAAAAAATAAACTTTAAAAAAAAAGTAAAAACCGACTTCAAAGAAATACCTACTAAAAGGAGTAAAATAATTACCATAATATAAAATTAACAGTTTCAGAAGTCGGTGGCTTCTATTTGCTTCAGTGTAGAGTTGCACCGACTTCTGAAACTGTTAATTTTATATAACTGGTAATTATTTTACTCCTTTTAGTATTTCTTTGAAGTCGGTTTTTACTTTTTTTTTAAGTTTTCATTTTCCGTCTAGACGCCTATGTTTTGGTCGCCGAGAGACCAAGTCTCCGGTGACCAAAACATAAGCATAGCCGCCCGGGCGACCGGCGACCAAGTGCGCAAACACCTATTTAAACTATAGAAAGTCATAGTCGCCGTCGATCAAGTCTCTGGCGACCAGTCGACAGTGCCTAATGGCTCTTAGGTACACAAAAAGTATTTCAGCAATCCCAACCTCAATCTTTGAGTACATTAAGTTTTTAGGAATTCTGCTAGGTATTGAATTTTATACCAATCGTTTCGGCTGTGTTGTTAAAAGGCCTAGAAATGTGAGTCTTTGTTGCTAGGGTCAGACCCAAAGCTATAATCTTAAATTAAAGACGTGACACAATTCTAGATGACGTGTTTTTCAGGTATTTCGTGAGTTTCAATATCAATACGTGAAAGTCACCTCGTCGTCCAAAGATTCTTACGTTACTATAAATAGCAAAACCAATTTCAAAAGTTAGATGAGGTATCAAAAATATTTAAAAAAACACACAACATCACGCCTGTATTCCCCGAAGGGTTAGGCAGAGACATGCAGTAAATGCTCTTTTTTTTTTCCTACGCTAATATTTCTCCAGTATCGTGGGTGCGTTTACAAACACTAACATTCACATGCACAAACACCCAGACCAGACCGGAACAACTACCTGTAGGCCATACAAATATTTGTTCCGCGCGGAAATTGAACCTACAACACGTAGCGCAGAAAGCCATTGGCTTAGCCACTGCGCCAAACGTGTCGTCATTTGGCTGTTATATGTAACAGGGGACGAGGTTAAGAGCGGTTACGAACTGCATCAGATTCGAACCCGTGCAAATACGTTCCGAAGTCATCGAACTATTTGCATGGTAGTTTACGCACTAGAACCGACTTCCGTCATCTGATTTCTCTCCGTCATCCGTGAGTCTCCAATTCCGAAGAAATATTGACGAACTGTAGAAGCCGTAAGTAGTAACGCTTTCGCATTACCTCGGATTCAAATCGGACAAATGCCAAAGATGGTCCCTGAATTGCTTGGATTTGGATCACAGGTCGGATTAGTGCGTAAGCAATATCCGAATTCGGTCCGAGATTTTTAGACTCTAGATCCGTATTTTTACGAATTCGGACCGGATGCAGTGCGTAACCGCTGTGATTCCATCAACCCGGCACAAATTCAGACTCCGGGATGTTACTGGACTTTGCCCGACTTAGGGATCGAACCCAGGACTTCACGCTCAGCAGTTGCGCTTGCAATCACAAGACCAAGGAGGCAGTAATAAAAAACTAAATCAAAACTCGTTTATTTAAACTACTGACTGAAAATCAGTACTTTTTAAACGTCAAAATTATAATAGACAGCACTCAATTCGCCCACCCTTCACCGTTTCCTAGTGTATAGTGGTATACATTTTCATTTTTTACAAATAAAGCTTAGTTCACAAATATAGACACCAAACATGGCAGACACGAACACTCAGCAACGAACGTCAGTGAACACTGTTACTTTTACATAACATCTAAATTGACACAAATTTATTCACTGCTTTTCAGCATTTTATGTTACAGTCCAGAGTTTGTGTTATTTAAATGTTACATCTGTTCCGTTTTTATTCTTAATATTGTGTTCAGTTATGATTTGAGGTTCGAACAATCCAGCCTGCCTTGTCCCGTTATTCGTGGATCGACCAGGCTAATATGAGTCGATCGGAAATTGTTTTGGCTCTTCGGCTTCGATCGGGACACATTCCATTGAACAATTTTGCTTTCCTTATGGGAAAAGTTGATTCACTTAATTGTCCTGAGTGTAACACAGTGGAGGATGTTCATCATATACTAATGGAGTGTGTTCGGAACGAGGCCGAAAGAGTTACATTGTTATGCAAATCATTTGATGTGGGGAAATGTAATAATATACTTGCATTCCCGTTGTCAAAGGATGCAAGAATAAGTATAGTATAAGGTAGTGAAGAAAAGACTTAGATAATAAGCTATTGTTTGTACCAATGAGGGTGGCATAATCAGTCTATGAATAAACCCTCTATAAATAAATTAGAATAAAAAAAATGATTTGAGGTTAAAGATTCCTTATTTATTCAAAAAGAACATAAATTGTTCACTTAGCAAATGAATACAATGCTTATAAGTAAAATGCAACCGTTTTTTAATGTACTTATTATTTTGATTATGTCATTACGTTAGTAATCTTATGTTGTTAGTGATATACTGCCTAAGTTTGGTTTTAAATATGTTAAAGTAAGATGAGTTTTAATATCTGCCAGTAGATTATTATAAAGTTGCACGCCTATGTATGTTTTTTGCCATATTGCGTCCGTGGGCAAAGCGTGCAGTTTTTTTTTTTAATATAATTTTTTTCGTCTTTCCTCGCTGACAGTACGTATCAGCACAGAGAACCTTTTACAGTTCCATAGACAATGTATGAACTTATGGCTAGTTCCAATATCCAGAAACAAATCTTTTTGCTTAGATACCGTTGGTAGAAAACATTTGTTTAAATTCTGGCAAGTTTATTGTATACAGTCAAAACTTAAAAATAAAATAAAACAGGACATAAAAAAGAAAAACATTAAAACTCAGCCAACATCTATAAAAAGTGTTATAAAAATGTACGTCCTAGGCATCAAATACAAGCACCAACCACATAAAAATAGTACAGAAATACCGTTCTACATGGCGATACAAACTAAGGTAGTATACACATGTACCACAACCACACCACATCGCAGCGAAACAAAGTGGTCGCGCAATGGTTACGTGTGAAAGTGTCTATGTGTTTGCGTTGTCGCTAGTAGTTGCGATGTGGTTGCGTTGTAGCTAGTAGGAGGACGCAGGCTTGCGCACGGTATCCTTGCGTTGAGGCAAAAGTTTTTTTTTTGTCTAGTCGGCAAGGTTGAGGAGGACTATCCTGCCGTGATACAGTGTTTACTAGTACGGAGGATAGTACGATGCAAGCTTAAACAACCTAAACACACAAATGTTTACTTAATATCAACGAGCAAATCTTAATTATGTAAGTACAAACTAGACTTCATTGTTTACTAAAAATATGCGCAGATACTTTTTTATAGGGACGTATTATAGTATCTTAATTTAAGGGTCAGTTTTAGGTTAATTTTGAATTTTACTTGGCAAAAAAAGTTTTTTTTGTAAATATTTCCCCGCGCTACGTTTTCTCCAGTGTATCGTCGGTGCGTTTACAGACACAAATCTCACATACACAAACGCCCAGACCCGAAACAACTATCTGAAGACCATATTTTTTTTGTTCCGTGCGGAAATCGAACCCACGACCCGTAGCGCAGAAGCCAATCGCTCAGCCACTGCATCAAACGTGTCGTCATACCACATCGCAGCGACAAAAAGTGGTTAAGCAATTAAGTTATGTGTGAATAGTGTTGCTGCAGCTTCTTGCAGTTGCATAAGAGCGCGTTCAGATGTTACGCGCGTCTAACTCGCTTTGAAATTGGTTGCAGATGATTTGAGTCTTATAACACATCAATAGATCTCAAATTGCATTTGCCATCCTAGCCGGGAGGGTGGGGGCGGCGCGGGTACTGCGCGATTACGACGCGTGTACTACGCAGTAGCTATTCGGGCGCTGACCGTGCGCGTGTACTTTACATGGATAAAAAATGTACGTTAACCCAAGGACTAACTATTAAACTCCAAAGTTTCTGAGGAGGGAGTGACTCGTAAGAGGGTCACGCGCGCTATCGCGCCGAAAAAAATCGCGCATGTGTGAACGCAGCCTTATGGTAACTACAAAATGTTAATGAGTTTGCGTTGTCGCTAGTAGTTGCGATGTGGTTACGTTGTGGCTAGTGTTTGCAGACAGACAGGTCGACTCCGGCTGCATGCCTGCGCGGTGTTTGCGAGGAGGCCGGCCGCTAGTGTGCGGTGTCGCTGGTGGTTGCATTGTAGTTCCGATGTGGTGGTACCGCCTACACGGTTGCAGCGACAATATCGACAACTCTCATAGATGACAGTTCCTACATCGCGCTATCATGATTTAACACGCAGATAGTATATATGTTACGGCTAAAAGCCGAATGGCGGTTACACCTAGGTTTATCCGGATATAACTAGGTGCAACCAGTAGCAGTTGGTTAGAACTAGGTGTAGCTTAAGTCGACGGAGCCCCGCTGCGCGGGGCTCCTATTTCTGTCTGCAGAGTTTAAAGTAACCTAACACGAAGGGAATGACGGGGGCTTCGTTCGCTCGCTTCGCTCGCTCACTCTAGCCCCCGTCATCCCCTTCGAACCTAACCTATCCGTGTCGGGGTTCCTCTTAATCACCGGTGTGCGGCTGCACCTAGTTCTATCCGCTATGATGAAGGCTTAACCTAGTTCTAACCGAGGATAAATAGGATACATCTAAGTTTAACCGCATGTGGCCGGCTGTACCTAGTTGTACCCGGCTAAAACTAGGTGTAGCCCCGCACTTCGGCTATTAGCCGTAACATATATACGACCTCCTAACATCAACCGTTGGGCAGTAGCCCGCCAGGCATAAGACTCCGCCTGGTTGGAGGATCCTCCCTTTGGTTGGAGGAACACCACACCACGTTTCACCACAAAACTATTAATTTTCATACAAATTAGTGCCCACCCACGTGTTGTCATTGTGGTGTAGTTGTGATTGTGGTGAAGTTGTAGTACGTGTGAAACAAGCCTAACACACAGCAACGAACGCTTTGAAAATAAAGCCACAAAATGCAATTTAAAAAGAAAGTGGATTTTTCGTTCAAGGAGGCGTCGGACGAATCTTATTGCATTTGGCTTTCCGAACCGTCAACTCGATCCTCAAGCGGTGCACCTGTACAAATAACGAAGCGCTGAAGATGGATGGATGGCGGTTTAAGCATAAAGCATTATCAGTCGATTATTGTCTCAATGGTGGGCACGGACCTCTTCTCAGAATGAAAAGGGTTTAGGCCTAACTCTACCACTCTGGCCTCGTGCGAGTTGGCGGATTACTCACAGCTACTTACTTGCCAAGCGAAGTCACTATTATGTACCTATACTAGTACCACAGTGTACCTACTTACTAGATACAGTGGGTCAACGCCCATACATTTGACAGGTCCTATGAAATGTCAAAATTATGTAGGGGCGGAGGTTGTGTCCCAAGTATGCAGTATGGCTACTCGGGACATAACCTCCGCTCCTTCACCCCGCAACCCCCCGCACGATTGCTCTGCGACAATGTTCTACGTTGACCGACTGTAAGGAATAAGATATAGGTACTGTGCTAGTACTATAATACATATACAAGGTTAGTCGGAAAGGGGGTAATAATCTGAAAGAGTGTTACAGTGCACATAATAATGAATAACTTTTGTTCTACAAAAGTCAATAGTTTATGAGAAATAGCTAGCCTATTCAAATGAATGCTCAGCTGTGTTTACATTTTAGGTTATATTTGGGGTCACAGATAAGAAACTCCATTTTCTGAATTTGGTAACTAAAGCAAGTTTTTTTTGAAATAACTAGAATTAAAAGTTTTGCATGGAAATAATAATGACCGCATTTTGAAATTTTAACACTTGCTTTAAAATGTGTATTCCGGTGGCGCGCACCAACTTGCTGCAGTAGGCGCCCCTCACGCGCGCTTTGCGGGCGCTCAACGCGATCGACATATTTGGATGCACACTGAGTGAATTTATACGACCCGCTTATTGTATTGTATAATTATATCTTATAGTAATATATAATAATATTGTCTGTATGATAAGTATTAATATAAACATAAAGTACGCATGCTGTTTTAAAACAGATATAATCAGATATAAGTACTTGAACTGCGCTATTGTATTAGGTTTAGACCTGTGATAATAGTTGTATGTGTGAAAATAAATAAATAAAATAAAAAAACAGTTATCAGTGATACTTTCGTGGCCTGCGGATTAGTATCCCCTTTCTGACCAACCTTGTATAATTAACTGTTTACTACTTACGTCCCTTTTTTCGGAAGGGATCGTTTGTTTAGCTGATTGCTATAGGCTAAGTAAGTTCCTCGTATATTGTAACTATTTCTACAGCTGCGACTATTTATGTCCGTGTATGTTTCGTCCGTGTGGTGCCGGACGTAAAGAATAGCACAACCCCATCTTTTCCAATAGGTGTCGTAAAAGGCGACTAAGGGATTCACAGTGTTCTCTGAGTACTTTAACAACGGCTTATGTTTAACTTACCACCAGATATAGTAACATATAACAGACAAAAATAGTAAATGATCACCAAAATTAAACCCGCATTTAAATATAAAATTACAACCAAAGTTTTAACATCTCGCTATCCTATTAAAGCAAAACGACTCCAAATAAAGGGCTCCTATTTCTGTCTGCAGGGTTTAAAGTAACCTAACACGAAGGGAATGACGGGAGTCATCCCCTTCGAACCTAACCTATCCGTGTCGGGGTGCCACGGGGGTGCTAAGATTTGGTGATCATTTACTACATTTGGTGTTCGAATACAATTTGAAGTGCAGTTGTAACTAAAATAGCTAGTACTATTGTAATTTTAGACTTTATTTTTCTGGTGTCAAGTACCTATATATTTTTGGTAAAAGAACTAAGGGTATCAAAGCATTTTATGGTGGTCATTACATTTAACCCCTTTAACAACCATACTGCGATCGCAAACCCGCCTGCCAATCGTAGTGATTATGGGAAACCCCCTCCAACATTGTTTGGGGTAGGCCTATGTCCAGCAGTGGACGTCATTCGGCTGAATGATGATGATGATGAATATTTACGTGTTAATTTCTTTTGACGTGTTGTTTGCAGTGATCCTTCTGTACATTCTGGCTTAGTAACAGACTGTTTGTCCTAGACTAGACGTAGTTTGATCGATACAGGCAGCGGTCCGGAAGGAGCAGGCATATCGCTCGTTACACACACTAATATCATCGTTATTGAAGCGCTTGCTCCTAAAATGAGATCATGTTTGAAGCATTTGCTTCTATTGACATAGTTTTCGACAAATTTTGAATATTGTCGACTACAGTATTTTTCACGTAGTTTTTTCTTGGGATAGTTGTAAGTTATTTAATTGTAGTGGTGTCTCCATCCGTTATTTAAGTTTTTTAACGTTTACCATCGATCGATTTTATCGATAAAGATGATATCAGTTATGTTTTTTTTTTCTTATACGTTCTCTATTTGGTTCTTCTTTAGCAGCCTTTTATCACTCAATGCTGAGTGTATGCTTCCTCCTTTGCACGCCATTTTTCTTAGCACGTCGACTGCCGACGATAAAAAATGGGTTTTCCATTCGATCCTTGACAACCACAGTTGGCCGACAACCAACTGTCCGTTCGAGCCGCGTCGGCCATAGGTGACCGCGCGTCAGAGGAGTTTATAAAACTCTGGCAAGCCGACGGACAGAAAACTCGTGTTATATCGTATAAAAAGGGACCCGCATGGCCCTCTCTCTAGACTACCCAATACTGGTTTTTGCAAAAAACATTAATTAAATTTGGCAAAATTAATGTTTTTCAACTGGCCCCATGAGAGTATGGACTGTCGCCCACCATTGTCCGTTACGGCGTTGAAAGTGTTAGTGTTTAGCAGACCTTATCAGTTTTTCTCAATTATTTTGACAATGACGTCAGCCCATCTATCCGGCTGACGCCCGACTCATATCTGTCTGGTCCCCTGGGTCTTCACTCTAGTACCTTCCTAAACCACCTACCATCGGGTTGGTTATTATATAAAATTTAATAGATGAACAACTTCTCCTTTAACCGGTCATTGTAGTAGACGATTCAGAAGCAGACATCATAACAATGATGATAATGATGAGATCACCAATCCATTTGCCAAGCGTGATGATGAGTCTATACAATGTGTCCGGTCATGGACTAGCGATATTCTAGGTACTTATATAACAAATATTCTAGTACACCAATACTCTACACTATAGTCCAATCCACTTTCATTTTTGTTGTTGAGATATTCTGTACGTGTGTACAAAAAAAGTCATATCTCTGAAAGTTTTGGTCCTACTGAGATAAAAGTAGGCTTATTCGGAGGGCAACAATATTGTCTATCGTTTACGAGTGATTACGATACAATTGGTTCACACAAAGACATACAGTTGCAGACAATATCTCAACAAAAAAGCAAAATGACTGCCAAATAGCGGGATAGTGGATTGGACCCCAGTGTGTAGTGTATCTGTGTACTAGAATAGTTGCTATATAAGTACCTAGAATATCGTTAGTCCATAAAAATAAAAATAAAATAAAATATTTATTCAAAACATTAAATGGTAAAATACAATAAAAATCTTAATAATTATAAAGGTATTTACAATGTTAGGTGCCTGTACTAGGATAAACCTGTGTCACAGGCGGCAGGAGTGCTTAAAGTAAACTACTTATAGGAAACATAATTTTTTATATTATTAACATTAGTAATCTTATAAAATACTTTATTAGTTACATATGATAGGGAAGTATTTGCATCAGCAGTATTGTATAAACTGGGTTAAATAAAGTCAATGTTGCACAAATCACTTTCGAGGCTACTCATGTTTATTTTTAACCGACTTCAAAAAGGAGGAGTTTTTTTTAATTTTTTTTTTTTATGTTTGTTACCTCATATCTCCGTCATTTATGAACCGATTTGAAAAATTCTTTCTTTGTTCGAAAGGGTATACTTCCCGATTGGTCCCACATAAATTTTGTTACGATTAGACAATGAACTTCAGAGATATAGAACGGAACTCCTCATCGGATCAAAGCAAAATTCTCAAATTACTAATATTGCTTTGTTTATATTTGTTGTTGGGAACTGACTACTGGAAAAGAGGAGGGGGTGCATGTCCCCCCCCCCTCCCTCTTTGGAATGTTTTCATTATATCGTGTAAGGTATCATATGAAAGGGCTTTTTATGCCCGACAACGTCAAAGCCAAAAAGAAGGGTTATGAAGAGGAGGGGGTTAAATTTATGGCACTAAAACGTATTTAATAAAAAATAAACTTTAAAAAAAAGTAAAAACCGACTTCAAAGAAAAACTAAAAGGAGTGAAATAATTACCATAATATAAAATTAACAGTTTCAGAAGTCGGTGCAACTCTACACTGAAACAAATAGAAGCCACCGACTTATGAAACTGTTAATTTTATATTATGGTAATTATTTCACTCCTTTTAGTTTTTCTTTGAAGTCGGTTTTTACTTTTTTTTAAAGTTTATTTTTAAATTGTTGCTGAGGGCGATAATGTGCTTAGACAGCGACAAATCCACGGTAAGTAAGACGAAGTATTGAAGGAGTACAGAAATAATATCTAGAACATAAAATAAAATTAGTGTAATACGCTACTAACTGCTAAATTAAAATAAGAATAAAACAGCGCTCTAGATGCCCTCATAATCAATAGAGTTTATATACCGGTATTCGGCTATTTTCCTAGCAGGGCAATCAGAGTCTCCCGTCTTGTGGTTGTTAGGCTTTTTATAGCGTGTACATGATGCACATTTCGGTGCGTCAGCTTTCTTTGTGCACTCGGACATCGAATGTCCTGCTTCACAACAGTGTCCACAAGTAGAATTTTCTTCTCTGCATGTTTTTGCTGCATGACCGTATTGTTGGCATTTGTAACATCTAGTTACAAGTGTAAAGTCCCTGACAGGACAGGACGTCCAATTTATAAAAAGTCTTGCTTGTGAGATTAGGGCTTTGCGTATGTTCGCTGGAACTTCAATTATGTAGTTACAGGTCGCAGCATCTTTCTTCCCAGATTAGTGGCTTAGTTTAACCATGGCCAAGAAAGATTCTATGGACATCGCTGAAAACTTGTCGGCTATGTTCTGTTCGAAAATGCACTTAAAAACCTCATTTTCCGTCAAAGAAGTCGGCACTCCTACAACCACGATACGGGGTTTGCGTTTGTTGGGTTCGTCGGCCGTAAGTCCGGATGTAGAGAGCTGGACTGCGTTTTTAAGTTTTTCGGCATCAATTTTCGTCTCTGTACTGACAATAACTCCTCCATTTTTAGTTTTGCGGACTCCACGTACTTGCAGTTTCATTTGCTCCGGGCGTATTATTTTTTGCACGAGGTCTTTCGTTTCGTCGCTCGATTTTAGTTTATCGTTGGGATAAATGGCCACAGAGCTCAGGTTGTTTGGTCGAATGAAATTATTTGTTCCCTTTTTCACCATATCGGCAAAAGAAACATTTCCCGTAGGACCAGAGTCCTGTATCGCCTGCTTGAGCTCCGAAATGTGTTCCGTAAGGTCGCGCTTTTCATGAAGGTCTTCAATCATATTATACGCTCGGAGGGCTTTCTGCTTCAGCGACTGATAAAGAACTGCCATTTGTGAAGTGCAAGATCCTACTTTACGGCACAGGTTTGATATCTTCATCTTCTGCTCCGAGTTGAGTTTGCCATCCGCGGCAATAGAGCATACTTCATTTAGCTGCAACTCAATGTTTGACATCCATTTTTGGAGGTCGTGCGTGGATACAACTTCAACCGAAATATCGGGGTTGCGGGCTGGGTTTTGCGTCGTCGTCTTTGCCGGCGAGCCAGAAGGCTGCAGTGGCCCTCTCGAATTAGAGGGGCTGTTTTCCATTTTGTGTAATAATTCACTACTTCAAATAATTGTCCATTATGTACGATGATACTACACACTAAGCAAAAATCAAAAATGCATAACAACAGTTATGCACTAAAGGAGGTCACAATTAATTATATCTATTTATTAAATATTGCTAATGAGCACGTCTGTATGCGACAAGATTGCAATAGACTATCCTTCCATGACCGGACACATTGTATATCCTGGAGGGCTATGTTCAGCACATTTACCACGCTCATTTGACAATGATAAATACCTAATTATGAACCAATCTCTAGCATTTAATAAGATCTTTAATGTAGCTAAAATCACCTTAGTATCTCAAAGATTTAATCGCCAAAACTAGGGCAGTTCTATTAAGATCCTTTGAACTTAAAAATTGGACTCGGAAATGATTCAGTTGAAAATTCTCCCGAGAGACGCCGCTTATCCGGAGACTTAATCAATCAAGTTTTTTTTAGGGAAGATGGGTTTTATAATTTATTTTTAACGAGCACTTTAAATAAATGATGGAATCAGGCATTACTTTGCGAAAATCCATGACATACAAATATGCAAATAGAATTTCTAGCTTTAATTCCGCTGAACAAGATCGCTAGTTTGGATGCAGTATGCAGCACCACCCTATGCCCACAAGTGTATGCACATGCAGAAAGAGTGAAAAAATAATGCAACATGCAACCAAACCAATACACGACACGTGTTTCGCCCCTGCACGGGGCATCCTCAGGATATGTTGACTCCTCGACCGCTAGAACGCGAATAGGGCTCTATACTGGGTGTTAACGAATTCGTGTAATTCCTTCAAACCTGCAAAGTTGAACCGCCGCATTTCAAAACGGCCCTGTTTTTGATAACGGCTAGCCGTAATGTAATACGGCGGATTATACAATTCGACTGCGATATATCTACTGTGTAAATAGGTAGCAATTATCTTTGGTTTAGTTGGTAAACAAGAGGCATCAATATCAATGTCTGCACTGCCAGTATGATTTATTACATTTGGTTAATTAATAATACGTAATTGTATACCCATATTAGATCTCGAGTAATGAATATGAATGTGGCTCTATTAATTCTGCTAATATTCATTATGACTGTGTCGTTGGTCTTGCGGTCGCTAGCGCGAGTTCTGAGCGTGAGGTTCTGGGTTCGATCCCCAGGTCGGGCAAAGTGTCACTAGGTTTTTCCGTGTGGAATTTCTCAGTAGCAGCCCGGAGTCTGGATTTGTGCCCGGTCGATGGAAATAGGCTCGCCCCCTATTACATCGGACGTAAACATAACGGCGAAATGTGGGTGTACTATACACCTCTGCCAACCCTTCGCGGAATACAGGCGTGAGTTTATTTATGTTATTATCTCAATAGTAGTAGTGGGGTTCTTGATTAAATAACAACCGAGGTTAAGCTGCACTTGCCGCGTTCAATCAATGGATAGGTGACACAATACAATGACATACAACATAGACAGAATATATTTGATGCGAGCTGAACATTTCAGCGGGAGGGTGAATTAATATGCGCAAGAGTAAATATTAAAATTAGCGGCAGGACAGGGACGGCTATGAATTCATAAGCACTTGCTAATTACACTTGTACATCGCTGTTTGTTTACAATTTGTGACACTTTTATGGAATATAGTTTAGTATTAAAAGACATATACGAGGTTAGTCTGAAAGGGGGTACAAATTCTCAGGCCACTTATAGTATCATTGATGACTGTTTTAAAGCAAGTATTAAAATTTCAAAATTCGATCATTTTTATTACCAAGCAATTTATTTTATTTTCGTTTTTTCAAAAAGTCTTCGTCCCTTCTTTAGTTACGAATTCAGAATTCAGAAAATGGAACTTCTAATTCGTGACCCCGAATATGACCTAAAATGCAAACACAGCTGATCATAGCTAAGCAAAGATAGATTTTAGCATTTTGTTAATGACATAGTTGAATAGCTATTTCTCCTTAACTAGTGCCTTGGGGAAAGTTGTAGTCGTTGCAGAACAAAAGCTTTGACGACACGTTTGGCACAGAGGCTGAGCGATTGGCCTCTGCGCTACGGGTCGTGGGTTCGATTCCCACACGGAACAAAAAATTGTATGGCCTACAGATAATTGTTTCTGGGCGTTTGTGTATGTGAGATTTGTGTCTGTAAACGCACCCACGATACAGGAGAAATCTTAGAGTGGAGCAAAGCGGTTTTAAAAAGTTTTTTTTTTTTAAAGTTGTTCTTTATCATAGGTCTTTTAACACCCTTTCGGATTAGTTCCCCCTTTCCGATTAACCTTGTATAACAATTTATGAGTTTTGTAAAAGACTTTTAACCTGTTAAACTTTGGGATATCGGTGTATTCTGCCTAGCCTTTTCCCAACTATGTTGGGGTCAGCTTCCAGCCTAACCAGATGCGACTGAATACCAGTATAACACGGAGCGAGTGCCATCAGACCTCCGCAAACCAGTTACTGGGCAATGCCGATATCTTAAGGTTAGACCGGTTATAAGACTTTCGGGCTTATGACTTCCCATAACGACTGTCATTGTTTTTATTTTTTTATTATTTGTCTAGGTCACGCTTGTCCCTCGTCGCACCTGATGGTAAGCGCAGACAAGGTCTAATATGGAGCACACGAATCCAAGTAACAGAGATGTAAAGAGATTCCCCTATACCCCTCTGGTTCTCACATACACACGACGGAACACAGTAAACTGCTTGGCGCCGGACTTTAATGTGAGGGTGGTAGCTAGCCAGGCGGACTGTATAGATCCTACCACCAAGCGTGCCGGGTTTTGTTGAATCTTACAACACGCGTCTTTACCCAGCGTGCGGTGAGGAAGTTTTATATTGAATCTAAATATAGGCTCATGCTGGAGAGAGTACAAAACAAGTTTGTGTGGTACTTGTGCTTGCGCTTGTATGGTGTATACCCATTTCTTCCGCATATGTACCCAACTTTATTTATTTTGGGTATGGTGAGATATAACGAATTGAGGGTCAGGAGAGATCTCGCACTCACCTCGGACATATTCAAAGTACCATAATGCGGACATATTAGGGCACATAGGTATGTGTGTTCCGGACAGGTACGTGTGGCGACGACGACAGCCACGGCTGCTGGCGGAGCCGCGCGCTCGGACCAATCTTTTAAGTGAGGCGCCACTGACGCGTGCGCTCCGCACTCTCAACTCAACCTCATAGCTAGTGACTCGGACCTATTCTGTTGTTCTCTGAGTGAGTTCACAATGTATGCATTGTTTGTAATAAGTTACAATTTTTTTATTAATGTGTTAGTAATAAGTTAGGATAAGAGTTTAGATATGTTCACTATCGCAATAGGTTTCTCTGTGATGATAAATGTAAGTTGGAAAATAAATAAATAAATATTATAGCCCGTTCCCGCACGGGATAAAGGTATTCGTATGACATCCGGGACCGATGGATTACTGTACTCTTCGAAATACGGAGTGGTCTCGATGTGTAACTGACGGTCACCCATCCACAGACTGCGGTAAGCTTAACAATACAAATCATGTAATCCGCGTGGTTAGTAATTAGCCACGTCCCTCAACATTGGGATATCGGTATTGTCCAGTAATTGAGTTGTAGAGATCAAATTAATGGCAGTTGCTCTGTGTAGAATACTGATTTTCAGCCGCATCTGATTAGATTACCAGTAGACCCCGACAAAGTTGGAATCAGGGGAGGCCTATTTAAAAAAAATGAAAAACCGTGTTTTGAAAAAAATTTACCTACACCACAGTAGACATATAAGCTAAAGCAGTACCTCAACTTACTATAATCTCAAGAATTGAAACACTCACACAGACACGCTCTGTATACTGAGTAGTTTTTTGTTTTTGTATAGAACTGTATCCCGAAAATACCTTATTTGTCTTGTTGCAGTGCGTGTCTATGTGAGTGTGTCAAATCGGACGATTGTAGGTAGTTGAAGTACTGCTTTAGCTTATATGTCTACTGTGCCTACACTCGGCGAGAAAAAAAGCGGTTTTGACAGAACATTTTTATGATGCCAATCGATGCTCAACTCAAGAATCAAAAGACTTTTCCGGACCAACTGAGATTGGAGTACTAGAAACGTCAGAAATTGCAAAAAAATTATTAGAGATGGGGTAGTAATAAGGGCAGCTACCTTAATCGTTGTGGTTACAGGAAAATGTTCTTACGAGACTCACCGTAATTTTTGAAAATATTTTGATGTGCATTCAAAGATATTGAAAAAAAAATATGGTAGAGTCAGCAAAAAGATAGCAGTGCTCACAACAAATTTTATGATGTCTATCGATCAGTTTTCTTGTGAAGATAAAATTTCTTACAAAATAATCAATGTTGCTTAACAAACAATATGTAACAACAAAATTAGACGAAACGTTTGGTGCAGCGGCTAAGCGATTAGCTTGTGCGCTACGGGTCGTGGGTTCGATTCCCACGCGGAACAAAAATTTGTATGGCCTACAGATAGTTGTTTCTGGGCGTTTGTGTATGTGAGATTTGTGTCTGTAAACACACGCACGATACAGGAGAAACCCAAGTTTAAAAACAAGATAAACTGTCATTCTTTAGCAGGTTAAGGGTGGCTTGAGGAGTCAACCCTTAACGAGCATGTGCACATAAAATCAGAATCTAGCAAGAAGCAGAAGCAGTTTAGCATGAGTGTACTTACATAAGAATATTAAGGAAAACACTTTTAACCATGCCATAATATATTTTATAATAGTTACAAAATTAGACTAGTTTACAGGGCGTGCTTCTTTAGACAATACGATACGAGGAGTCCAGGGTCTTCAGGTGTAGTAGGTAGTACTTAACTAGGCGGCTGCTGAGGCGCGAGAGAGGACGAAGTGCAGCGTGCCGGCCCTTTTATAGGCGCACCCCGCTAGTCGCCACCGCTGCACCATCACAAAACAAATGATATTTTTTTCATGAATTCGGAGATTGTCCCATACCTAGTGAAAGTGTGAAAGTTGTACAGAATGATGAACAGAGATAATGGTTTTTGGAAATAAGGCAACTAACCAGTAGTGCTGTATAACAGAAAATCCCTTTAAAACATAAACACCACTTTCCCCTAAACCAAATAATTGGAGAGCACTCCACGGAATTAGAATACAATAGACAAACATCTTGTGTCACGCACAGAACATAAATCTGTATCAGTCTGTGATCATTGTAATGAAGTGTCGCCGAAAATAGACTGGGGGTAGAACAGTGGAAGATTATTTGAACTAAATATTAATTCGGCTTATTTATTTTCCTTAAAAGGCGGGCTTAGGAAAAGCTGGCGTGATGACTAATGCCCGATTCCTATGGCCAAAAACGATTCGTTTATATCCTTGGTAAAATCCCTTTTAAAAATGAGTAGAAGTGCAGTCGATCATGACTTATTATGATACCCTAAAAAGACCATTTGGAAGGCCAGAGGCTATTGCGAAGTCGTACTGCAAGAGTCACAATACTGGAAAACTAACCATACCTACATATATACAGGCTGTAAGGGTAAACACCGTTATCCTTGAAACCATGGGTAGTTGACTTAAACATAAAAATATAGGACCGAGTAAAAAAATAATAATATATATGCGCGAGAAATGAGCGGCGCGGCGGCGCTATGACGCGGCGTACACACACTCGCTAACAAGACAGCTGACTGACTGGGGTAGCAAAATGTGCGGGGCCGTGCATCGGGCCACGTGGCGAGTTCCCCACGCCCCCTCCCGTAGCTTGTTGCCCCCGCGCATAGGGTAAAATGCTTTTGAGGAAAAATGAAAATTTTATAAAAAAAAAAGTTTGTTATTTTTCATTGATTTTACGTTCTATAAATGAAACTGTATATTATATTTTCCAACAGGACACCACGGACTATCCCCCCTATCTTATTCATTGTTTTCCTGTTCATCCAAAGGTTTTCTGGTAGATATCGCTATCAGCGATAAGACCGCCATTGTATCCTTCACTAAATGATATTGTATAAGAGCTATGTTACAATTTTGGTGTACAATAAAGTATATTCTATTCTATTCTACTGGTAAAGTCATTATACTGAAAAAGTCGCCATACTGGAAAAGACACTATTCTGTAAAAGTCACCGTTCTGAAAAAGTCACCATACTGAAAAAGTCACCATACTGAAAAAGTCACCATTCTGAAAAAGTCTCAATTTTCTACCAGAGAACGATAAACTCAAGATAAAATCTCTAATATGGTAGCCAGTCTAATACTTAGCTTCAACTAACACGATATACATTATTAGCAGTAGCGAACTCTTTTATAAAAAATCTAGCTATAATAACACAAAACTCAACTTCGCAATGCATACTCCATTTAATATTCTTTAAAAAAATAACTGAACTAAATATTTCTATCGATACACTCTCAGATCCGATGCAGTTCTAACTTTCCACTAAAGTATGGTTGTTATTTCTTGGAGCTAGATAGATCTTCGGTTCCTCATGAATAAGGAATTTTAATAATACTCAGTGCATTGCCCGTAAACTCTCACAAAATTTACTGAACAGCGTGTATACTCCACTTGAGAAACATATATCTGGTCTTGACATTTCCCAAAAGTAGTATTGTGATTTACGTTGTTAATTTTACCAACAGTATTCCGAACCGTATTGAGAACAGAGTTCAATATTATCAAACTACTAGGTGATATGAAATCTTGCAGAAGTTTGCCTGAAGCTAGGGAAAAAAAATTGTGAAAAGTTATAGCCACCCGACCTGCAACTTAAAAGGTGCTCTCAAACGGGCTAGTTTTTTGTCAATTTCTTGCTGCAATTGTATAGCCGCCAAGTTGGCGATTTTATCGCTAAACATAGTGCAACAATTGCTGCAATTTATTTATTTATTTTACTTTAAATAGAACGGCCGAAACCAATTACACTACTTAAAGATATTGTAAACTACAAACAAGTAACACATTCATACTTTCCTCTCACAATACTTCATACATTCCGACAGAATGGTCTTCCATGCATCCCCAAACAAATCAAGGTCTGGGTTTGAATCCAGGAGAGCATTAAGCGCAGTCAGTGTCCTGGGTATGGGTGACTGAGAGTGTGCAACAGTTCGATATGAAGGGACTGCTAATAATTTATGTCTCCTGCTACGACAGTAATTATTAGGGACAAACAGCTTGCAGACTTGGTTATGAAGATCTGGGGCATCCATGATCCCTTTTAAAATTTTGCATGTGACGATAATCTTCCAGTGTAGCCCGGCGATATTGCCAAGATATTTCATAGTCGTCGCAAGTATTCAATGTCTAGCCGGCTAGATTGCAAATGATTTATCCCGCTTTGACTTTATTGCAATATCGCCGCATCATCTTTGCTCTGATGTATAGGTGCATCTCTTGTCCATCGCTCCCCTCCCCCTGCCTCGTCTTGTCACTGCCGCTGCTGTCTACTCGGAACTGCTGAGATCTAACCTCAATATAGCCGAAAATATTTTAAATCAAAATATTTGATGTTCTTTGAATGGTAACGTTTTGTAAAGAAACGTAACTAACTAACTTACGGTGAAAAGTGTATAACAATAGACTTGTCAAAAGTCAGACATGAAATCTTAGTAGACAGTAAATGGATCATGTGCAATCAGCCTATAAATTTGAGCTATATCCAGCCGTGGCCTCTCGCAAACGGAGGGCACGCACGCGAGGCCCTCCTCACTAATTGATCGTTTGACTTCTTTACGACAGTCAAGTAATTGATTTAATACTGATTTTAATGCGGTAATTATATGATAGATGAGTACCTAAAACGTTAATAGATTTCCAAAGTTTACGCTACAATTTAAGCAAGGTTAAGGATTTAGAAACAATAAAGTACAAGAAGACCTTATCCGTTGAGATTGCTAATCTTCGTTGCTTATAAGGTGCTTATTTCTTAAGCAGGAAGTAATAGATAAGCTACAAGGAAAGTAAAACGAACATTGCCCTCACAAAATCTAAGAAACTTGACGAGTATATCAGTCAAAATTAGTGACTGTTTGGTCCCTCCATCATGATATCATGATGGAGGGACCAAGCATTTTGTCAAAATATTATGTTATATATGATGAGGTAGCTAAAATTAAAGCAAAGGTAGGAAATAGTAGATTAACGGTATTATTTTTTCATTTATGTATGACAGACATTGGAGACTCGGTCCCTTCATTTTGACGGTCTCCAAAATTAAGATGATAATAAAATAAAATAAATAAAATTTTTTTAAATATGTAACTGTCCCACTGCTGGGTAAAGGCCTTTTCTCATACAAAGAAGGAACGAGCATTGATCGCCACGCTTGCTCAGACCATCAAGTCCAAAAAGTCCACAAAGTTTCCTCACGGTGTTTTTCTTCACCCCATGTCCACGACATAAGATATTCATGTACAGCTCGAACCAACACGAGAGAAGAATAAATTTATAATAACCAAAAAAGAATTTCCTGTAACGTAAATACGGAATATTCCGATCTGTCCCCCTGAACTCACCCCTTCGGGGGGCCAATAAAAAAAATGATCTGTTCCCCTGTCACCGAGACGAAAGGACAGATCGAACGAATTATTTCTGGTCTGCCCCTGCTGTTGTTTAGGGGGACAAATAGAAATAAAAAGTTTGGATCGGTTTCCCTGTTACCGACGAGGGGACAGATCGGAATAATCCTTAAATACTACTTAGGTAAAAACACACAAATCACAAACATACTAAACAAACATCAGTAGTCAAAATTTTGAACCCGTCAAGTGACGATTTTCCATACAAACTTCCATCCCCTATTTAACTCCTTTAGGGGTTGAATTTCGAGAAATCCTTCCTTATTTCTTGTCTACATTTTAAAGGGAACCTCTGTGCAAAATTTCAGCTTTCTAGGTCCAAGGGTTTGGGCTGGGCGTTGATGAGTCAGTCAATCAGTCAGTCAAATAATCAAATAAAGCATAGAAATAATAATTCCTTACTAAAACGGGTCTTATTTGCGTAATTTTATATTAAATAGAATTATAGTCCTACTTTTTATTTCCAACTAAAAACAGACACGTTTCTGACTCATGGCTCTGCGTCATGCTGTTGAACATTACGTGCGGGGTGCGTCCGACCATGATTGACTTGCTAATAAAATAATTAGCCAAACTAATTTGATGGACACGAATTATTGTGTTTTGTGCTAATGGCGTATAAAATATATCGTTTGCTAATTTTATGAGGTAATTAGCCTAGCCTTTTTTTTATATAGGTCCAGCGCTCATTGGGCTGTCAGCCCCGGGACCAACCTTCCTGACAGCTATTTGAGCTATGAGAAGAAGAAGAATTCTATTGCAGTAATTTGGAAGGTCTATCAATTCTTGATAATTTGTTAAAGCATAAACCCTCAATATCTGAAAGGCTGATTAAATCTCTTGTCAATTTCTGTGATTGATTAACCAAAACACTTCCAATGATCGTAGGATTATTAATTAACTGAAGTAAATTGACAGATCGTACAATTGTTGTTTGACAATATTGCATTGTTGCTTGACAGTAGCGCATTGTTGTTTGACATTAGCACCTGTCAATTTACTCCAATGACTTAATACTTGTACGATAGTCAAATCTGCAGGCTGATTCAGAACGATGCGTTCAGTTGTGGAACGATTCGATGTGTTATCTCTTTTTTTCTCATTACGAGGATTGTAGACGAAACGAGATAACAGACCGTATTGGTTGACAACTGCTTGTCAAAAAGGTTCTTAATCAGAAGGCAGTATTAGATTTCACAGTTAATTATATTTTTTTTGCGTTGTATTAACTGTCAAAAAACGGAAGCATACTTTTTTTGTAACTCATTTTTTTTTGAGGCTTTTATTCACTCATCTTGACTAAGAAAGCCTCCTAAAATGACGACATCAGTACCCCAAGTGTGAGTTTTTTACGTTACTACAGTAGTTGCGTCACGACAAAAATGTCAAACAAATTTTTAATTACGCTATTCGCCGCTAGAGGCGCTGCCTAAATTTTCATACATTTTTGGCGTGACGCAACTACAGTAGTAACGTAAAAAAACTCACACTTGGGGTACAGGGAACCTCTATACGATTCCACCGGCACGTACTCCCATAACAGAGGAATGAATCTTCCGGACTTCCAGGCGTACTGCAGGCCACCATCCGCTTTTGGTGGATATCCCGACATGTCGTACTCAGCACTTCTCCTCATCTTTCATTGTGCTCACAAAGTGTGGAATTCCTTGCCAGCGTCAGTGTTCCCCACTACCTATAACCCGTTAACCTTCAAAGCAAGAGTGAATAGGCATCTTCTGGGTGCGCTCGTTCCATCGTAGATCTCATCCATTGCTTTCCATCAGGCGAGATCGAAGTCAAGAGCGGACCCTACATTGAGTCACATTTCCCCTTTATAATGATGTAACTAAATTAAATTCAAATTCTCCACCCAAAGAATTTCACATCGAAACTATTTACCTTCGAATAACGAACTCACGGTCCGTGCGGGTGAAGGACTAATTAACACCTTTTGAACCCTTTGACCCTTTCAAGCTGTACGTTCAAAAAATAAATTATTTCTCCGGACCCGGCCCGGATGGCCGGTAAACCACGGACCTGATGAACTACCGGCTATTAGAGACCGGATTTTGTTTAGAATGTTGGAATTTTCTCGTAAATTGGTTTAACAGGTAGCTGGTACAAATTGTTTTGTAAATCTTTCGTAGTTTAAAGGTTGTGGCTTTATTGATTAATTAATCTTTTGGTGTAGTTGATCATACAGATACAGATAGATAGATAGAATATGCAACAATAGCAAAAACCAGTCAAGTACGAGTAGGACACGCGCCCTTACCATTATATGGGGTTTCACAGAATTAGGTTTAAGAATTTTGAGGGATTACTCGGTATTGATATTTGAATGATAGAGTAATTTTGTACCCTATGTATGTAAGGAATAGTTCGTTAGAACACGACAGAAAATAGTGGAGCGCAGTAGTCTAGCATAGAGCACCAGCGCGAACGAAGCGAGCGTGTAGCAGCAGCGCGTTTTTTTTTTAATCTATGGCGAAATCGTAACGTCATTTTTAAGCGAGTTTGTTTATCTTTTGGAAAAATTATTAAATGCTCAATTTTAAGTTACCGTTAAGTCTCGTGCTAACTGTCGTTCGGCTCTTGTTATTCGAGATGAAGGTATGAACCATTCAAACTTAAAACTCATTTATTCAAAATAGACTAGAATTAATGTCTCTGTCGTCTGTCTGTCTCGTGTAGTGCCGGACTTAAACAATAGCACTACCCCATCTCGTGTGTGTCGTAAAAGGAGACTAAGGGATTCACTAGAGGATGGGCAGCAGCGTTCTCTGAGTACTTAAACAACCATACTGTAATCGCCAACCCGCCTGCCAAACGTGGCGATTATGACCAACCCGCCTTTTTTTTTTTTTTTTTTTTTTTTTTTTTTTTTTTTTTTTTTTTCGGGGAAGGCGAAGGGTTATGCCGGACTCTTACCGGCTAAAAACCCACGGTGTTCCTACTCCTGACCCTTGGCCGGGGTCACGGGATTCGCAGCTGCATGCACCGCAACCCCGGCAGGCCTCGGTCCGCCATCCCCTGGCGGACCTCTCCTTCTGTGGGGCCTTGCCTCACGTCCTCCTGAGAGGCGCGCACGGAACACATGCGCGCCGCCTTCTCGGGCCTGTTACTGGTCGGGCGACGGGTCCCCTAACCCGTCGCCCGCAGGCCACACACTAGGGTGGCCGGAGATCGTCGCGCGCCCTCCGGCGGCGCCCGGTGCGTCTGGCGCGGGAAGGGAGAGTGGCCGTCGCTTCTCTCTCCCTCTCCGCTCCCTCCTTGGTCGCCATCACCACCTCGCAAAAGGAGGTGACGGCTTCCCACGCACTCTCGCTCCCGACCATGGACAGAACCACGGCCGGAAGCGAGAGGTCACCACCGATCGCCGCGACTAGTTCACGGCGCTGCGTCGCCCACGCACGGCACTCCTGCAACGTGTGCAGCGCCGTGTCTTCCGGGCAGTCGACGCAGTGGTGACATCCGGGCGTCTGCTCCCGGCCTATGCGACACAGGTACTTCCCGAAACATCCATGTCCCGAAAGCACCTGCGTCAGCCGGAAGCTGAGGGCGCCATGCCGCCTCTCCAGCCACTCCTCCATAACGGGTCTTACCGCCGCTATTGCGGCGTGCCCTGCGCATGACCAACCCGCCTGCTGTAGTGTATACTACTTACTTTTCTTGTTTTTTCAAACGGGTCCCCTATGTTGTTTCGAACGCCGCTGTTGCGACACACGCTGTTGCGAATTATTTTTCCACTGCCTCACAGGTTCGAAAGCTCATGGACTCGAATGAAGCAGTCGCGAAAGACGTTGTTTCGAAAAACATTTTCCCTGCCTCAAACGCTCGAATGCTTGTAATTTCGATTTATTTAGTCATGAAGTGTAATAGCAATTTTGAAAAAAAAAGTGCAATAGGCACGCCTGAATTTATAAGAGCGTACTCGTATAAACTAACTAATACTAACACATGAGCAAATGATTAATTTCTGAAAAATACCACTAATAATTAATACCACTTAGGTACCTAGACAATTTTTTATAAAGATCAGTCTTAGATTTTGTGTTAAGTACTCATAGAAAAAAATGTACAGTTGAGGTACTAATATTTGTGATTGTTACTTTGTTAATTAATATTAAACGATGATGTTGACACCGAACTTGTTGATTTTATTTAATTACTGCTTAAATATTTTTCTGTACACTTTATGACTAAATAAATCGAAATCACAAGCATTCGAGCGTATGAGGCAGTGAAAATGTTTTTCGAAACAGCGTCTTTCGCGACTACTTCATTCGAGTCCATGAGCTTTCGAACCTGTGAGGCAGTGGAAAAATAATTCGCAACAGCGTGTGTCGCAACAGCGGCGTTCGAAACAACATAGGGGACCCTACAGCTCAATATAGGTTATGTGTATTTCACTAATTATTAATAATTAAGTGAATTACACATAATCCTGTGATTTAAGACCACCGTGTCAGCATCTTTTATGCATTACATAAATGTAAATATCTGTATTTTTGAAGCAATGAAACATCAATACCGACGTTCATTGTGAAACATATTCGCGCTTGTATCTCTGCTAATACAGTACGAGATACCGTGATATTAGTATTGATGGAATCAGCAAAATTAGTTCTATAAATCTATTTCATTTGTTTTCAATATTAATTGAATTTTAAAATTAAATCCATAAAGTCAATTGTCAAAATTAGTGACGTCAAATTAGTTACAAACTGACTATTGCAGAAAGTATCGATTGACTGTCAATCGATATCTTTAAATATGTAATGGTCATGCGATACCAGGATGGTTTCCTGTGATTGGAATTGGCTTGTCTTGTGATAAATGATAGCGGCTTTGACCTAGTATAAATATAATTATTACATTTAATTTATTAGTAATTTTTACTAAATCGTCAAGTCGACTATTTTATAAAACAGGCAAGTCATTCCAATCACTAGACCGGTTGCGCATGACCATGACATTAAACTTTTGGTTTGCTGATGAAGCGAACGTCCAGATAGAAGTCCAAATATTTCGGACCGGTGTGCTGGTGAAGAAGGCGTAACCACATCCTGCATCACCCTCAACCGTCCCATATAAGATGCTTGTTAGCAAGTAAGTGGGGTTCATCCATTAAGTCTGGGGACTCATATCGCCACGCTGTACGCGTGGGTTCCACTCCTGCGATTCGCCGATCGCCACCCCCCGGGTCCGTAGGACGCCGTAGCGATGTGTCCCGCGGTTCATTGCGCGGGACGATGCCAAGGACACCCGGGGTCGGCAGTTGCGTGGGCGACCGCCGGTGACGCCACCGCTGGCCAATTGTCGGCGCAGCTGACGACGCCGCCGCCACCTCGCTGGGTACGCGTGCCGCATGCCGCATCATCCGGTGCCTGTGTGCCGTCAGTGCTGCCACCACGTGCCGGCTGCGCAGGCACTCGACGACGTCGACGCCGCCGCCTTGCTAGATGGTATGCTGGGGGACCAGCACAACGTGCCTGTGCGCATTGCGCAGGCTTCTTCGAGCCACACTCCGAAGAAACAAGTGCGGTAAGGTTGGCCAACCCATAACATTAGTGCGAGCATGTTCAGTCCGTCGCGAACGAACTCGAGTGGTAGGATAAGTACGGCTTAGCTTTAAGGTACCCAGATACCGCGGCCGTAACCGCCATGTTCGCGAATGAACAATTGTGATTTTGTTAAATTATACAAGTGTTACTGATAAACTGTATTTTAATTGAATATCAGCACCTGCAGTACAACAACCACCAAGAGGTCCTTGATCCAGAGGTTCGATCCCTCTCCGAGAGTCTATTCGGCAACCTCTTATTATACATATCAGGGTAGCATTCCTGTCTACCCACAAGTTAACTTTATTAACTTCTATTTCACAGTCACCATCGCATCGCGTGCCACGCTGTTCCCAGAACCGAATGACGCGTGATGTGATGGTCGACTGTATTAATATTTGTAGCGTGTAAAATTAACTTAAGTTAAATTCAACATTTCACTCCTCTAAAACAAATCTATTTTTTTTTTATTTGTTTTTTTTATTGCACGTTACACTGCCAAACTTGGCGATTACGGCAGCCCCCCCCCCCCCCTGCTTGGGGGAGGCCTATGTCCAGCAGTTTAGAAATCATCGAAAAATGTCTACAAAGAAAATTTGTTGTACGTTCCAAAAACAAAAAAAAACTTTCCAAGGTATTTGTGAATAGACTCAATTCATGTATTCACTTGACAGGCAGATCTATGTTATTTGGAGATTTGCTGTGCCGTATCTTCTTAACAGCATAAACACTAGGAAGCGATGGAGAGCAACTGTTTTTACGGGCTGTTTTTTGTAACATTGACGTTCTAAAAGAACTAAGTGATTGTAGTCTTTTTAGAATAAATGAATTTTGGACTTTCCAACCCAATAATGGAACCCAGATCTTCATGTCTTCTAACATTTGCCCAAGAAGGCGACCAGTATCAGACAATTAGTCTACTTATAACTAATTGGGCCGACAATAGCTATTAGCCTGGCCTTCACACTCAATTAGAGACCTCTTGATAGAGGGTAATTAGTATAAGGTCCTGTACTCACACGTCAGCTTGGCTAGTTTGTTAATATGTGAAATTAGTTGCTATTTTTTTTTTTTTTGATTTCATCACATTTGACCCTAGTTGCGCCTGATGGTAAGCGCGCATACCTACAGGGTCCAAGATGGAGCACACAAATCCAAATAACAGAGATATAGTGGTATTCCGTTTTAACCTTACCTACATAGGCTCTTACATACACACGACGGAATACAGTAAACTGCTTGGCGCCACATCTTACAACATGCTCTATTCCCAGCGTGCGGTGAGAAGTTTTATATTCTGGCCCGTCCCCACACGGGGATTAAGGGACATTTAGTACAGTCAGAGTCAAATATATCGGGACGAATAAACTGTTCAAAATTATCTGAACAGCTAACAAAATTAAAGTATATCTCAATGATACAAGGAGTGTTTCAGAATGAACACAGTAAACGACAATTGTTATTCTGATAAGAATCCCGGGTCCGTCCCGGATAGGGTTACCATATGACAGGCGTTTGCCGCATTTGACAGGCATTTTAAGGTTTAGACAGGCGTGCGGCCGGCATTGGTCTGAGACAGGCATTTTTAAATTACCGTGACATTACAGAATTGATGAAAATCTGCCAGTTTGTGTTCTCTATTTTGGCACACAATGCGAATGTAGAACGTACGTTTTCTCTCGTCAACGCCCAGTGGAGTAAAGAAAGAAATCGGCTGACAATTGAATCAGTAAAAGCAATATTAATTACACAGAAAAATTACAGAACTGTATCTTGTGAAGATTTTTAAGTTTATATATTAGAAAAGAAAGAACTATTAAAAAAATGTATGTCCTCTGACAAATATCAGTAATAAATATCCTTCTTCATTATTATCTGTTGGCTTTTACTTATTTCCTACAGCGTTTTGCTTTAGACAGGCATTTTTCTGAAAATTCAGGCATTTTACGTACCATAGACAGGCATCCCTCTATTTACATATGGTAACCCTAGTCCCGGATGTCATAAGAATACCCATGACAGTCGTTACGGGCTTACATCGAAAGCCCAAAAGTTTGACAACCGATCTCTAACCTTAGGATATCGGCATTGCCCAGTAACTGGATTGCGGAGGTCTGATGGCAGTCGCTCCGTGTAAATACTGGTACGTATTCAGGCACATCAGCCCAACATGGTTGGGAAACGACTAGGCAACATTTTTGATTTGATTGGCAGTAGAAATAGGATGGTGGTACTACTTCCCCGAACTAGCTCTTTCAAAAGGAGCTCCCGGTGGAAGGAGGAGTGATGCGGAAGAGAGTGTCAGGCTCTTACAGACTAAAACCCATCCATGTTCCTCCTAATTTTCAATTTCAATTCAATTTTTATTTCAAGTAACCTTGACTCATTTTTTAGTAAAAAACTTATCCTATGTTTGTAATTAAGATAATTTGATCTACATCCTAATAAGTTATATACACAGCGGCACATATATAATGCACCATTCCATGGGAAATGGTGCAGCAGCGATTCACGTACGGACAGTCCAGCCTGCTCAAAATCAGAGACAGGATACTGTTGTTGCTGCCCCACACCCCACGCACTAGGGACGCACAGCGCTTACGCATTGTGGCGAAGAAACAATCCACATTCGCGTCCGCAAACATCCCTGATGCGCTGCAGTAGCGGGGCAGCCTCAACAGTACCCTGAACGCGTTATTGTATTGCACGCGGAGGGCATTGTATGATTTTTGAGTATACCTAGCCCACAGGCTGCTCATGTAAAACGTGGTGCATTACGCTCTGAAAAGAGTTATTTTAATGCTTACTGAACAACGAGCAAAGATGTTCGCTCTAACCGACAAGGCCCTCCTAATGCCCTTTGCGTTCCAAGGCCGCGCTAACTCTTTCGAACAAATTCCGCAACCCTGGAAAGAGCTCCCCTACTAGTAAAAAAAATAAAGCAAGTAAATAAATACATAAAAATGTACTTAAAACTCATAATAAACTTCGTCGTTGTTTTAATTAAATGGGTATCTGCTATTCGTATTTGATTTCCTTCCATCAAAATTATTTTTACTCAATCTGAGTGGGTCCAATTAACGGGAATGCCGAACAATGGCACCAGATTGAGTTTCACTTATTTAATTACGGCACTCTAGTGGCAATTAAGCTCCCCCTATTGGTTTTACCTACAGACATTGCTCCATTGAACGAGTCCAGTTTTGTAGATGATTTTCGTTTATTTGGTGTTCCGAATTATTTTATTTTGGTTTACGTTTGTGAAACGGCGGTCTAGCGACCGAGATTTAATATTTTAGAACTCCTACACATAGTAATTGGAAAAAATAATGAAACGTGAATTTACTAGTGTTCGTTTCTTTTGTTCCATGACTTTAAAAATTACATCATTTCTATATTACTGACAGCCTGGTTCAGTTTATAAAATAGGTAGTATCTTCTATCAATTGTGTCTGTGTTTTACTTAAAACCCAAAGTTAATCACCGGCGGTGCTTACCCCCATAACCTATGAACGCTAGTGAATAGAATCAAGTAGAAATCAAAACATCGCCTCAACTTTTTTCACACAGCGGTTTTAAATGAGCCGTCATAGTAGTAATAAATTGCAGTATAAAACATTTATTCAGCGTGCAAATCGACATAATACATGCTGCAATACCAAAAAGTGTAACAGATAGGTACCTAAATAAATATTTCCGTGTTGTGACACCATTGGAAACAATAAAGCTGGTCTTGTTGTAAATTTTTACTACACTATTTTCCACTCGAACTAAATTCAACAGAAAGGTATTTGGTTAAAAAATGTCCATAGTTCACGCCAGGCAACAAATCACTATGTAGCTTTTGTATTCGAGCTAGCCGAAGAGAAATACTCTGTTTTTCTATTGTTACTTCAATGGTATTGTGACACAAACGATCGTAGGCTTGCACTGTTTTATATGGGGCATCATTATTGGCGTTCTATAAGCTGAAATAACCTACTACGAGAGTAAGGGTGCTTTTCCACCAGAGATGTGCTATGCAACGTTGATATGGATGCGTTTGATATCCACCAATCATATTCATTGGGTCACATAGCATAGCACTGGTGGAAAGTGATTCAACTAAGCTACGTTTTTTTATATGGAAGGATGTGTGATGTGGATGCGTGCTATGGATGGTCGCGAGTGATGTAACTATGTGCAGAGCACCGCGCCGCTGCTCCCCGTACCTTCCCTATTGTCGATACGTCACATAGCTCGAGCTGCGCATCTTCCTCGCACAGCTACATAGCTTAGCATCAGTGGAAACGGTCACATAGTTTCGTAGCTTAGCTGTTACACTCTCGCAGCACTGATGCTAAGCCATGTAGTGAAGTGAGTAAGATGTGCTATGAAAATGCGCCGCCGCAAGGTCGCTGTGCGAGGAAGATGCGCAGCTCGAGCTATGCGACGTATCGACAATAGGGAAGGCATCTGCACATAGCGAGATCACTTGCGACTATTCACAGGACGCATCCATAGCTCGTATCCGTAGCACGCATCCACAGCACGCATCTTTCCATTTAAAAAACGTATCTTAGTTGAAACAGTGTCCACCGGTGCTTTGCTATGTGGAGCAATGAATATGATTGGTGGATATCAAACGCATCCATAGCAACGTTGCATACCACATCTCTGGTTGAAAAGCAGCCTCCTTGTGAAAGAGTTGTTCCAGGAAAGTTCTACCTCCATACCTATTTCTGCCGCTAAGCAGCATTGCTGTGTACCGGATTGAAGGGTGTGGGTCCCGGTGAAATTAAAGGCACATGAGACTTTCCGATTTTGTATCTAAGATTGGCAAAACATCAGAAATCGTCTCGGTGTTGTAAGTGTATATGGGCGGCGGTAACCACTTACCATCAGGTGGGCCGTCGAGTCGACTTGGTTACCAACCTCTTACATAAAAACGCACTAAGATTCTTTACGTTGAAATATTAAAACATCTAATAGTCGTCAGAGACTCGTCTGTCAATTGCAGATTGCACGGCATGCAAGTGAGGTTGAATTGCGAAGTATGCGCGGTGTAACTTTGAATGATAGATTGAAGAATGATGTGAAAAGAGAAATTTGCGGTTTAAAAGATGATGTAGTGACAAAAATTTAAAGGAGTATGCTTCGGTGGTTTGGGTATGTTGAAAGATTGAGTGAACGGCGATTAACAAGAAGAATTTATAAGGCGAATGTCAGTGGAAACGCCAGTAGAGGACGCCCTAGAAGGACATACATTGATGTTATTGGTGATGTTCTTCAAAAAGGACAGTTGCGTAATACTTTCAACCGGCGTGCGAGTATGACAAGATGTATGACCGTGGACGAAGCGGAAGGAGTATGTAAAGATCGCAGCATGTGGCGTTCTACATTTTCTGCCTACCCCCATGGGAAAAAGGCGTGAGTTTATGTATGTATGTTTGTTATTTAGTTATTTATTATGTCATTAATAAGCTTTGAACCGCATACAAATGTCAAGAAATTAATTAATATCATGGTTTAAATAAAATTTTCTATCAAATTTTTCATTCAGATAGTCGTAAGTTGAGTAACATTTATGTAATAGGAAGTGAAATAATTTGCATTTGAATGTTATAAAATTAAGTGTTTTGAATGCATCGGGTAGTTTATTGTAAATTCGAATTGCTGGAATAGAATTATTGGAAAATAGTTGAATTTTCTGTTTAGGTATATATAATTTATGAACTTTACGACTTTTTCTGGCTACATCGTCATTATGCATCTCAAATATGTTTTAAAAGAGCCAGAAATCTGGTATATTTGAAATTAAAAACGTTGACTTTGATTATCAAACCTTCAGTCCATAGCAAAAAGGCAAGCACTCGCAACCACTGCGCCAATCAGGTCTTCAAGGCTCCAAGAGTAATGCTATAAAAGTGTAGGGGAATTGCTGACACATCTGTTATAATCACCGAGCCGCCTTGCGCTCGGAACGCAGCCAGTTTGCCCCGTACTCCCGCACTACAGACATGCGTATTCATCTATATAGAGCTGTGATCTGTGTGTCTGATATTGTGATAGGGTTTTTGTGTTAACTTAAATAAAAGTATTAATCCATTCGAAGTTTGTATTATCTCTCTGTACACACACCCATATTGGACACGAACGTAGAGTCGAACACTAAAAAAGTATTGAACACTTCCTAAAAAACTACACCATGCCTTCACCATAGCATTCCATCACTACCTATCCTAGTTTTCGGAACTGGGTCGAACTAGTTAAAACCAGTTTCCGTGGTATATCGAACAAACGAACTAACAGGTGGCTGACCTTGGAATCGGTTTGCATGCGAAGTAAAGGCATTGGAAACAGCTATATTTAGATGCAGGATTAGTACTAACACAACAGGTTATGTCAAATTCTGATGTCATGTAGTACCCGGGAAATAATTTGCTTTTTTTTATTATCTGTCTTTCTCACGTTTCACTCTAGCCGCTTGTGGTAGTAAGCGCAAACAGGGTCTAAAATGGAACACGCGAATTCATTTAACAGAGATATAGAGGGATTCCCCTATACTGTTCTGAATCTCACATACACACGACGGAACACAGTAAACTGCTTGGCGCCGGGCTTTAATGTGAGGGTGGTAGCTAGCCAGGCGGACCATATAGATCCTACCGCCAAGCGTGCTGGGTTTTATTGAATCTTACCTCCAAGCTTTGCCGAAGCAATTGTTACCCTAATTTGATTTTGCCGAAAGATTACTAGCCACCATAATTATTTGACCAAAAAATCATTCAGAAATTTTGTTTTAGTCGAATACTTATTCGGCTATTGTTTAATTTGCCAAATAAGTATTCGCACAACATTATTTTTACACAGCGGAATGTAATGTTAATCCAACTCAGCGCACCCTGACTACACGTGGTCAGACTCTGTCCTACCCCTAGAGTGTTGTTTAAAAGAAGCCAGAAGCTCGTGAAGGAGGTCCTGAGTGGAACGAGTGCACGAGGCCGAAGTGCAGCGAGTGGGGAGAGGTGGAGAGTGTGCGAGTGAAGCGAAGGGGCGATAAAGCGAGTCTTCTGGCGGAGCAAACCTAGAAACACTTGCATGCTTGCTTGCTTTCTTGATTGCATGGTGGGAAAATGGAATCTAACAAGTGTAAAGTGGCCAATAATACACTTGACCAATAAAACAGTGGCCAGCAGACTAGTCGGCGTAACAAAAAGTTACAGAACATAATTAGGGACTTTCATCATTCGGCGTTTTAATTATTCGGCGAAATGAAAAGTGGCGAAAGGTTGTCGGCTAGATAAGAATCGGCTAATAATACATATTTCGACATTCCAACAGAGAACCGTTACAAGTACATGCTAAGTTTAGCAATGAAAAGTACTACTATTGGTAAGCAAAACCATACGTTTTTGGCCGTAGGAACCGGGTATAACTCACGCAACAAACGCGCACTTAGCCATCTTTGTTCTACCCGAAAGATAATGGCGTAAATTCATCCATTTATTTAGGCTTAAACCTTTTACAAGACCGAGCTATTTTAGTAAAGGTTAAACTTTAAACTAAGCCAAATTAACGGTAATTGTAACAAAGTTCAACGTATATTCCGGTGTATCCGTGCTAACTGGCTATTTGAATCGCTGTATTACAAAAATAAGCTCACGTGAAGGTCCCTGAAAGTTTGTAATCTACTTTGTAGTATATTACATTACTATACAGCGTGTAAACGACTTCATGTAATTCCTTCAAACCACGTGATCTACTGGTGACACAGATTGACGAAGCATTGGTTTAATTAACATGTAGCAAAAAAATAAAAAAATAAACATGTCCTGGTTTTCTGTTTCTGACGCGGCGTCTTACGTAGGCGGGTCAAAGCGATGCGAATTGCGAAGCAATCCGATGCGGTGCCACGCGAATTCAATGCGATGCGGTGCGAAGCGGCGACTTTGTCCTACGAGCTCACGAACCGCCCGCAGCGCGCCGCCGTCATTCAGTAGTACTGTACTGTACGGCACCGCATCCAGTTCGCGCGAAAATATCAAGCCAACTGATCACGTTCGCTTCGCTTCGCGCCGCGCCGCACCGCACTCCACGTGCGTTTGGTCACGTAGGCCACTTCAATAGGTATCGACTGTTTGTTGTTTTCGCGTCGCTTCTAGATCGCTCACGTAGTTGCCGCGTGAGTCATTTTAGCGCCCCGAAATAACTGATGCAGTCAGGAGTCGGAACATATCGCGATAGTCGTGCTCTTTAGTTGAATTGCCGTGCTTTCATTCATTTATGCGTGACATCGAATTGTTCTATCACATACATGATTTTATTGCAAAAAAAAATGTTGGTTCTTTTTTTTTAAAACCTTTTTCGATGGCCTAGATAAAATCATTTAAGCAAATTGCAAGAAAAAACAAAGTTTTATTTTTTTATTTTAATGAAACTAAGTCTCGTGCGTGGTTAATCTACACCAGTAATAGATCATGTAGTTTCAAGGAATTACACGAAATCGTTTACAACCTGTATGCTGTATGTACAAACATTCTTTGTTATATTGCTTTCACGGTAACTTGATTAATTTGGCAGATGTCAGTTCATGACATGAAAATAAATTGTAATGGCGCTTGTGTATGACAATTTAATTCAACAAGTATTAAAAAAGATTAAAATATTAATAAAGCGTTACCCAAAAGGTTGTTTTAAAATCAGAAACATAGAAACAATATAGTTATATGTGTTTAACGCCATAATTATATATTACATAAATGATTTTGAAAAAACCCCGACGCGTTTTCAAACTTGCGTCAGATGGTACCAGTTGCCAGAGACGTGCTTATCGATAAAATAATTTCGATAAATTTATATTAACAGAATGAATATTTTGACTATCGTAATAATTATAGACGATAGGCTCAGTTGATTAAATAATTAAAATAAGGCTCATTATATCCCAGTTTGCCTTGCAAAAGGTCGGTCAGTACTAAATTTTGGATACGTGGTATGGATATGTGTTCTTATAAAAATTACAAATTTTGCACCTTGAATGACCTCGGCGCGCTCTGCCATCTTGGGTTAAAGAACCCAAAAATGTGTTTTTATTAAATAATTCCTTATGGGTTTTATGCCAAAAATTATTCACATCAATTTTGTAGAAAATTAAATTCTTATTTTTCATTCCCGACTCAAAATCAGAGGTATTTTATAGGTTTGAAGCCCATGTCTGTCTTTCTGTTTGGCTGTCTATTTCTCTCTCTGTCTGTGTGTCTGTTTGTGGGCTTTTCATAAAAACACCTAACATAACACATCCAAAATTCAGGACCGACAAACCTTTCGCAAGATAAACCTCTTTTTCGCGACCCGGCTACTGGGCTTATTATTGGTGATAAATAAACATTTATTTTCACTCATCCCATAGCTGCTGGATTCATTATCACATCAGCACGTAATCGTCTATTGTTGAAGATATGCATGCTAATTGACTTAATCCTAATTACTTAAATCACAAGTATTTGAAATGTAAAATCACATTACAATAATTTGTCAAATTCTCGCTGAAATTTTACAAATTTTATCGATAGTTGAATCGACTACAGTCACATGTCTAGCAACTCCTATTGACATGTGTCATTTTAATCTTCATATCGTGAAAACAATATACATCACGTCATCATTTACTAGGGTTGTTACGCCTCACTTTTTTGAGCTCCATAATTCAAGGACTCTATATCTACAAGCTTAGTTTTAGTATATACTAAACCTGAAACTGGTTTGTTCAGAATCACTAGGAGAATCGATTGACATATTTTTACACAACTTTTTTTTTTCATTTTTTCAATTTTGTTTCAGTAGGTTTCTACCCATAACAGTTGACGGGAATAGACACCTTGAGGCTTGAGACAGTCCGCTCGGTCAGTTTCCGTGTATTAGACAACCCCTGCATAGCACATCGCAAGCATTTCACACTTTACTAGGGAACGTAACGCGACATAAACTATGGTGTAACGTGGAGATTTATTTAAAAAAAAACACATTTTCAGGCAGTTCTGATGAAAATCTTGTTAGGGTGTCTCGGTTTTTGTATATACTAAAAATAACGTTGTATACCAGTGGCGAAGGCTCCATACAACTCGATTCCTATCGGCTTCCCTTTCGAAATATGGCAAATACTAGTATCTATTATTTTCAATTATCATTTAAACAAATAATTGGTCCGGCTTCCCGTTTAAGAAAATTCACCCTTCGCCACTGTTGTATACATAATTCTACATTATGTAATAACAACCACAAATATGACAATCAAGCGGTCTCTACATGAAGAATAGCATCGCATATCTTAGCACTCATTAATCCGAGAGAAGACCAAGTGAATAGGTCACAATCCTTAAAATTGATGAAACGTAGATGAAAGTAGAATTTCATTGCAGTCTCTAGAAAATATTTGAAAAGTTCCAGTTCCAACCAGAAACGATTCGTATCGCCGATCACTTTTCACCATTCGTTTAATAGGTGCATTTAAAAACAAATGATTTTTGATTTATTTTATGCAAACCAGTAATTTTGAAGTGGAAAGCATTATTTTTGAAATGTGTCCTAAATTATGTTTCGTTGTTATTTTCATTAAAAAATGTACCAACCATCTCTAAAGTCGATATAACTATCTTAAAATAATAGTTCTCAATATTATCATAAGCCCGTTTCTACGGTGATTCACAAGGGTAGGTACAAAACCCTTTCCTTCGACGTCAACCCCTATTAAAGGGTTGGTTATAAATTACAACCGTATGTAAGCCACCTGTTACATTATACAGGGTGGAAAAAATCAATGGGCCCTGAAGGAAAACTACTTTAAATCCTTAAGATAGATTATTTTACTTAAAGAAAACATTCGTTTATTTTTAAAAAGAAACAAAACTGCGTTCACAGATTTCTCGATATGCTTACCTAAACCGGGAATCGAACAAGTTAAAAATTCAAAAAATAAACACTCGCTATTTTATTTTACTAGTCGATACAGTCAATGTTAGGGATAAAATTTCTCCAAGAAACATTAGGTCTCACACTCGTCTATCGTACAAGATATCCATGAAATCTAATATTTAGTACACAATGGCTTTAATTCCTAGACCGGATCTGTTCACTTTTAACAAGTAGGTAAAGGACACGATATAATTTTCTTAAAACTCTAACATTCAAAGACATTCTATGAAGTACAAAGCTTGCTAATTTATCTCTAAGTACCTTTTTGAAGACTTAGATAAGAAAATCATTTAATTGGTAACAATAATAATAAATAAATTCGTTTATTTCAGACCAATTAATGTCCATAATTTGTTAGTAACAATTTATCTTAAAAACTATGTTAGTATTTAATTTGTAAATTGATTAAATAGAATTGGAAATAAATTAAATTAAATTCACATAAGTAGACATAAATTTAAATCAGAAAAAATATTATTAATTTAAATTGCTATTTGTGAAAACATTTAAACTCAAATTGAAACATAATTAAATAAAAATTCAACAAACCTAAAACAAAAAATAAAATAAATAAATAAGATTTAACAGCCCACGTGTAGCCCGATTAGCCTTCCCACAACTGGCGATACTGGTCTATCTGCAATCATCCTCAGGATTCCGTTACCACTACCTCTCATTCTGCGAATCAGTGAGGCTGACTTTTTGCGCATTATTGCATAAAAGTCATCAACCCTCGCGTCGGCAAACATGCCCGAGGCACTACAAAAACGAGGTAGTCGCAACAGAATCCTAAAGGCGTTGTTATATTGAACACGGAGAGCATTGTAGGCCCGTTGCGTGTAGTTGGTCCATAGGGCGCTGGTGTAGAAGCTTTGGCAGTAGGCTCTAAATAATGTTACCTTTACCTGTAATACTAGTTCTATGCACATTTCCTTTTTAGACGAGGCGTTCTGACGAAAAGTTTAAAAATAGAACGTTCCATTTGACATTAATCCTATCGATTAGTAGAATAAAATAGCGAGTGTTTATTTTTTGATTTTTTAGTTGGTTCGATTCCCGGTTAAGGTAAGCTTATCGAAAAATCTGTGAATGCAGTTTTGTTTCTTTTTAAAAATAAAGGAATGTTTCCTTTAAGTAAAATAATCTATCTTAAGGATTTAAAGTAGTTTTCCTTCAGGGCCCATTGATTTTTTCCACCCTGTATAACCAGCGGTAGAAGACGTTTATTATGATAAATTGGTAGTTGTGTGTTTAATAAGTGTTTACATGCAATCATGTTGTGTTATAAATCGCTTAGCTTAAATAAGCCACCTACTCTACAGCTGTGGGTGTCGTAAAAGCCACTAGAGCCGTTTTGTATGGTTCACGACACGACAAAACACGTCAAAACGTTTCTCCCCGTATGGGGACGGGCTAGATTATAAAAAATCCTCAGCGCACGCTGTGAATACACGCGTGTTGTAAGATACAAAACCCAGCACGCTTGGTGGTACGATCTATACGGTTCCCCTGGCTAGCCACCACAGTAGCAGTAGTAAGCAGTTTACTGTGTTCCGTCGTGTGTATGTGAGAGCCAGAGGTGTAAAGGAGAATTCCTCTTTATCTCTGTTATCGTGTGTTCCATCTTAGACCCTGTCTAAGCTTACAATCAGATGCGACTGGGGTCAAACTTGACGAAGACAAAGAATAAAAAAAACTGGCTATACTGGAAGCTGACCGCAACATAGTTAGAAACAGGAAACGAAGACGAGGAGGACGAATGATCCTAATCTGAAATATTATGTAGTACCCGAAAGATTTTAACCTTCGATTCCGATGCCTCACTGGAGAAGAAAACCTAGGATATAGATTGTTGAATGAAGCTTAATTTTCGAAATATTCATTTATTACGGAAATTCATAAATCGAAAAATATCTATGGTAAAAAGTCTTATGAACGCGGCGTTGCGACTTTTGTCATACCATACCCTCTCGCCCTATATCTTATATGACGGGGAGGGTTGTGAAGTGAGAAGTTGCTTATCCACTCACACGATAATTTATAAATGTTGCCAGTTCAACCTAAGGTATTGTTTACAAGGAAGTACTAAAGTTAATTGATTTATTAAGTACCGAGAAACAAAAAAAAATGGCTGAATTGGACTTTCGTTGATATAAAATTTGACTCATAATATCGTCAGAAAGGCGTGGTTAAAATCTTTTGGGTACCTCGGGCCCACGATGTATAAACACAAAATAATAATTTTACAAAATATACCTGTAGCTAGGCATCTATCAAATCTACAGAATTCTCACATTTACTAAAGGTAAAAGGAAGTTAAACTATATAATAGGTACAACTGACATAATTAATTGTCGTCAAAACTTTAGAGATCATTGTAAAAGTAAATAAGTATATCCTGAGAATAACGATAGCAATAAAGTAAAAAATAAATGCCGTGGCTAGTCGCCCGATGTGTTACACGATGTCCGGCAACGTTGCGCGATGTCACCTGACATTGCCGGCGACACGTACAACGGGACATTTGTCCCCTAATGAATACATGAATTAAACCTTACTAAAATTTAAGTTAGTAAGTTAAAACTAAAACAATTCCATCGCCAACCCGTTAGGCGCGGCTCATTACTTAACCTACAAATAACCGTCAGTTAACCCACCTTGTTTTTCTTTACACAGTAACAAATTTTATTCGTTCTACCCTCAAACTGCCTCGTAAATGTATTCCGGTGTGTTTTATTTAACTTTCTTTGCTATGAACTCGAGTAATGAGGTTTTTTATGTTGGTACCCTGTTTTTAGATCTTTTCGGATGGTTGGGAATAGAATAATTATTATCTTGCATGTTCATACGCCAGCACATCAAGCTACTACAATCTGTAAAATGTATTTAATAGATTTTCATCTTTATCGCGAAAGCATTAGGTTCAAGGTTGATTGGGAAAATATGACAGTTTCGGGTAACTAGACCTGCTGGCGTCTGTACCAGCCTGTTGATATCGCACTGCTGGGCAAATACCTTTTCTGCAACTTAATTTATGCAAACTAATCCTTTAAACATATCTCTATGGAAAATAGAAGCTATCTTTTACAATCATAAGCAAAAGATAACATAACATCACGCCTGTATTTCCCGAAGGGTTGGGCAGAGGTGTACAGTACACCTTAATTTCGCCGTTATGTTTAAGTCTCATGTAATAAGGGGCGAGCCTATTGCCATCAACCGGGCACAAACAGAATCCGAGATGCTACTGAGAAATGCCACAGGAGAAAACTCAATTACACTTTGCCAGAACTGGACATGGAACCCAAGACCTTACGATTAGCAGTTGCGCTTGTAACCACTACACCAACGAGGCGGTCTAAGTATAAGATAAATATCTAAATCCTATAAACAAGGTTAGTCAGAAAGGGGGTACTAATCCTAAGGGTGTTAAAGTACCCATAATAATGAATAACTTTTGTTCTACCATTTTCCCCAAAAGTCAATAGTTAAAGAGAAATTGCAGTTCAAAAATGACAAAAAATACGCTAAAATCTATAGACTATCTCAGCTATGATCAGCTGTGTTTACATTTTAGGTAACATTTGTGGTCACGAATTAGAAGCTCCATTTTCTGAATTCGTAACTAAAGCAAGGATGAAGAATTTTTGAAAAAACTAAAATAAAAATATTTTTGCATGAAAATAAAAATAAACGAATTTTAAAATTTTAACAGATTCTTTATAAAAAAAAGTAAAAACCGACTTCAAAGAAATACTAAAAGGAATAAAATAATTACCATAATATAAAATTAACAGTTTCAGAAGTCGGAGGCTTCTATTTGCTTCAGTGTAGAGTTGCACCGACTTCTGAAACTGTTAATTTTATATTATGGTAATTATTTTACTCCTTTTAGTATTTCTTTGAAGTCGGTTTTTACTTCTTTTTAAAGTTTATTTTTTATTGAATACGTTTTAGTGTCATAATTTTAACCCCCTCCTTCATAACCCTTCTTTTTGGCTTTGACGTAGTCGGGTATAAAAAGTCCTTTCAAATGATACCTTACACGATATAATGAAAACATTCCAAAGGGGGGGAGAGGGGACACGCACCCCCTCCTCTTTTCAAGTAGTCAGTTCCCAACAACAAATATAAACAAAGCAATATTAGTAATTTGAGAATTTTGCTTTGATCCAATGAGGAGTTCCGTTCCATATCTCTGAAGTTCATGGTCTAATCATAACAAAATTTAAATGGGACCAATGGGAAAGTATACCCTTTTGAAAAAAAAAAGAATTTTTCAAATCGGTTCATAAATGACGGAGATATGAGGTAACAAACATAAAAAATAAAAAAATAAATAAAAAAAAATACAACCGAATTGAGAACCTCCTCCTTTTTGAAGTCGGTTAAAAATCGTCATCAGTGATACTTTAAGTGGCCTGTAGATTAGTACCCCCTTTCCGATAAACCTTATACAGGGTTGTTAACGAATTCGTGTAATTCCTTCAAACCACATGATCTAATTAATAGTATAGATTAACCCCGCACGGGATTTGGATTGATTAAAAATAAAAATAACCTTTTTTTTCCCAATTTTTTTTTGATGTGATACAAATTTTCGATGCCATGTATAAATGAATGAAGCCACGGCGACACAGCTGACGGGCACGACTAGCGCGATATCGTTCTACGCAGTCAGTTAAGTTGGAACGCTAACCTAGCTACCTACCTTGGTTTATTTTTTTAAAACTTTTTTTTGTTGATTCTGAAAAAAACCTATGCAGGGTCAACCGGTGTCACCAGTAGATCACGTGGTTTGAAGGAATTACACGAATTCGTTTACACCCTGTATAATAAAAAGAGTCGACTAAAAACATTATTATCTTAGACTTATCTATCTATATGCCAGACCTAATCCTCTTTGTTGCTAAGTCTGCTTTGCGACTAAGTCGCACGACTGAACCGCAATGCAGGCGAGCGTGCTGTTTGCACAGTTCTACACACATTGGCGATGAGAGAGCAAAGCTATTCTGCGAGATCAATGTACACACGTTCTAGATAGATACGCAATTCAGGGAAAATAAGTTGTGTGTACAACAGAATGATTGCCGAGAGACGGCAAACTACGTGTTGGTAGCTAGGCAGACGTCTACAAAGGATCGCGGGAAAGACTGGAATGCGATTGGCACAACCCATGGATTTTAAATAGCATGAGACAGAGATAATCTAGCTGTTGAACACTTGCCTTTCATGCAAGAGAATCTGAGGCCCGGAGAGCTGGCTTTAAAGGCGCGATTCCATTAGGAAAGTTACTTGTATGCAAGTTGCAAATTGCATACAAATTGAACAAACCTGCATACAAGCTACAACTTGTATGAGGTAGTTTGAACTTGTACATTTTTTATTCAAGTGACGTGCAAATTGAACGCGCAAACGTTAGTTGCACTTTTCAAATTGCGAACGAGTGATTGACACCCATGACACAGTAGACATATAAGCTAAAGCAGTACTTCAACTACCTACAATCGACTGATTTGACACACTCATACAGACACGCACTGCAACAAGACAAATAAGGTATTTTTCGGGATACAGTCCCATACAAAACAGTATACGATGCGTGTCTGTGTGAGTGTTTCAATTCATGCGAGTATAGTAAGTTGAGGTACTGCTTTAGCTTATATGTCTACTGTGCCCATGATGTCCAACTCAATTGTTGAACATCTCAACTTGTATGCAAGTAAAACCTGCATGCAATTTGCACACTCTCGAAAACATGTTTCCAATGTAAGCAACTTGTACGCAAATGTGACGTCATACTTGCATGCAAGACTTGCCTAATGGAATCGCGCCTTGAAGGCGGGCAACAAGGCCGGTGGACCGGGGCGCCAGGCCCTTAACCTACAAATTAACCAGTTGAAAATGAATAACTTCACTATAAAATATAAATAAATATTAGCCTGTAACTGTCCCACTGCTGGGCAAAGGCCTCTTCTCATACAGAGACGGAACGAGCATTGATCGCCACGCTTGCTCACTGCGGGTTGTCGTTTTCAGAACATTAAGTCCAGGTTTCCTCACGATGTTTTCCTTCACCGTATGTCAGTGGTGTCTTAGATTAACTAAGAAAGTACATATGACATTGAAAAAGTCACATTGGTACATGCCTGGGTTTGAACGCACAACCCGGTGCTTAACAAGCGGGTCTGTAACCTCCGGACCACCACGACTATAAAATATGCGAACAATAAAAAATAATATCAGAAGATATTTAAATTGAAACAAACTTGAACAAAAACAGTAATTTCACCTTCTAGTCGCAGCCCAATACTAACGAATACTAAAAAATAAAGGGCGCTAAAAAATATCTTGCCCGGCGCGCCTAAAGCCGGTGCTGGAGTCCGGCCCCCTGACTGAAAACGAGATTATCACTTGCATTAAAGGTGAAGGAAAACATCGTGAGAAAACCTGCACACCTGATGCTTTTAAACTTTGCCGTGACGGCCAGTGTAATTCAGTCGAAACGTCGGAATAAAAAGGTATTTTATGCCTTTTAAAATATTCTACGCAATTAGACCCGAATCATTATTTTATAACCTGGGGACTAATTCTCCTAAAATAAATCTTGATAAATCACAACCGAACCAAGGCCGAACCGTTCATTCAGACAGTTCTCAATTTCAAAAGCTATCAAATTGTTTGACACTAAAAACAAAATCAATCATTTTGAAAGTTTTTTTTTTTTTTTTTTTTTATTTATTACTAGTCCTGCGTTTGGCCGCCATCTCGCCTGATGTTAAGCGATGATGCGGTCTACGATGGAGCACGCTTGCCCAGAAGAAACCGATTCACTCGTGACTTGAAGACACCCAAATTGTAGCTGTCGGGGAACACCCACTCGGGCAGCGCATTCCACTGTTTGGCGGTTTTCACAATGAAAGTGGAATCAAAGCGCTTCGTTCGGGTTTTTGGTATATCAACCATGAACCGATGGCGCTTTTTCGTGCTTCTGGCCGTCCGATAGAAAAAAGGGCAGGGGGGTATTAGATCATGCAGATCTGAAGCACACTCTCCGAAATGTGTCCGATAAAAAACCGATAGACTGGCAACTTTGCGCCGATGCTCAAGACTTTGGAGCTTGGTCTGAACAAGGGAGTCGTTGCTGATGAGCTTCTTGGCACGCCTCTCAATGGACTCCAACGCCTCAAGCTGGTATTTGGCTGAGCCATAGCCTAAGTTTTCGAAAACAAAAACTGACTGACGGTTGTGGTTCGATTGCGTTTGGCAAAAAATTATTTTAGGAAAATTGGGCCCCTACACACTTGATTTTGATATACGCAAAAGTTATTGTTGTACGAGCCACTCGTAGAATAGAATAGAATAGAATAATCTTTATTTGCAGTAAAATGTGGTAGGTACATAAGTTGTTACAAGTGGTGGTAAAGATCAACACATCTTTGTCAGATTATTGACATACAAATATTGTCACACAGTTATTATGTCATGCTTTAAAATAAATTATATTACAGTTATGCCTCCATCAATTACCAATTCATTCATTATTATTATTTATACATTATCAAGTCATATTCATAGTTAAAATTATATAAGAATTTTATAAATTATTTCATTATATTATCTGTTCATTATATTGTGGTATTCTAACACACTTACATTTTAATTAATTAATTGCAGCAGCACATGAGTTGCATTTAATGAATTCCTCCACAGTGTAGTAACATTTCATTAGAAGAAATTCTTTTAGTTTTTTTAGAAATAAAGTGGTTCTGAGTTGCTTCAAGTTATTTGGAATAGCATTATAAATACGACCACACATCACAAAACAGTTCTTTTGGTAAAGAGTTGTTTTAGGAACTCGCGGTAAGACAATTCTATCCGGATTTCTTGTGTTTCTAGGGTACATCTCTTTTGCTCTCGTAAAGAATGTGGGGTGTTGTCTCACAAATTTTGCGACTTCATAAATGTACATGCAGGGCAGAGTCAATAAGTTTAATTTTTTAAAAATAGGCTTACACGAATGCCACGGTGCAGCACCACATATGGCCCTGAGACTTTTTTTTTGGGCAATAAACGTTCTGTTGATGTTTGTAGAGTTACCCCAAAGTATTAGACCGTAGTTTAAGACTGATGCGACATGGCCATGATATGCCATCATAACAGTTTTAAGGTTCGAAATCTTTCTAAGCTTTGCCAAAACATAGACAAATTTATTTATTTTATGACAAACCTTTTCTACGTGTGCCTTCCAGTTTAGGTTTTTATCAATAACCATACCCAGAAATGGAGTTTCATTTACCTCTCTTATATTTTCACTCACGTAATTAATGTTCAAGTTTTGTAGCTTCTTGCCATAAGTACCAAATTGTATGTATTGAGTTTTGGTCAGATTAACTTGCAAATTATTATTATGGAGCCATTGAATTATAAAAGTAATCGTATTATTTATGTCATTCGTATAATTTATATTAGAATAATTAGATGTCATTATAAGTGAGATGTCATCGGCGAATAAAATACAAGGGTTATGGGTTACACTTGGTAAATCATTGATGTAAATCAAGAACAATAGGGGCCCAATAATACTGCCTTGGGGCACTCCAGAGTTATTGACCCTAGGTTTAGATCTGTGTGCCTTTAATTCCCTTTTATCATTTACACTCATAATTTCAACGCATTGTCCCCTATTCTTCAAGTATGTTTCAAACCATTTGTGGGCAAGGCCTCGAATACCGTATTTTTCTAATTTATATAATAATAATTTATGAGAAACAAGATCAAAAGCACTTTTCATATCAAAGAATATGCCAGTTGTTTGCTTATTACAATCTAGGTTTTCAGAGATTTTTGTAATGAGATTAAAGCATGCTAGAGTTGTGGACTTTCCTTTCTGAAACCCGTATTGCTCATTTCGCAATAAATTGTGTTTCATAACAAAACCATATGTCCGTTTATACATGGCTACCTCAAACACTTTTGAAATTATGGGGACAAGAGTTATTGGTCTGTAGTTACCTAGTAGAGATTTATCACCTTTTTTGTATAACGGTTTTACGATAGATTTTTTAAGTAGGCTAGGGAAATGTCCTTCGCTAAGCGAGAGATTAATTAAATAGGTTAGAATGGGTGTTAATTCAATCGCACAGTCCTTTAATATTCTTGTGCTGAATTCATCGTAGCCTACTGAGTTCGTATTATTAAGTGATAGGATAATTCTCAGAACTTCAGGACAGTCACATGGTTCAAGATAAATACTATTACATGTACTAGGTATGTTTACATAGTTCAAATTTAGATTATCTGTGTTGTTTTGTGTCGCATGGAGATCTATTAAATGGTCATTAAAGGCGTGTGCTATTTTTATTGGATCCGTAATAAGACAGCCGTCCTTATTTATCTCATTTATAAAATCTTTTATTTGTAAACCTTCAGATTCCTTTTTAATCAACTGCCACGACGCTCTACAAATATTCTTGCAGTTGCTGAGTTTACTATAGTTGTAGTTTTTCATAGACTTAAAAATACATTTGCGTAGTAATTTGGAGTATGCCTTAATTTTTTCTTTCTGTGTTTCAGATTTTTGTTTGTAATATTTTAGTCGTAATAGACGCTTAGTCTTACAGCTTACTTTTAATCCTTTAGTTATCCAAGTTCCCTTTTTAGGCCTATGAGAAATATTTCGTCTGAGTATAGGGAAACACAGATTAAAAAATAATGTAAGTAGCTCGTGGAAATTAGAATATGCTAAATCTAGATTTGACTCTTTATACACATCGCTAAAAGAAAGACTTGTCAGACACTCTCTAAATTTAAGTACATTTTCATTGGAATAATCTCTTTTGTATATGGTGTGGCTTTTTAGCATAGGTTTTTTATTAGTTGCAGGGATAGTAAGTAGTTGAGCCGTTTCGTGGTCAGATATTCCAAGATGAAGGATTTCTCCTTTGGCTGATTTGATATTGCTAATAAGATGATCAATACACGATTTTTGCCGTGTTGGCTGAGTTATATGCAGTGTTAAGTTAAAAGTTTTTGTCAAATCTAATAACTCAGTTGATTGCTTGTTCATCTGCAATGTATTTATGTTTAAGTCGCCGGCGATTACTACTTTTTTATTAGAATTGTATACAATTTTATTTAATACGATGTCAAGTTTTTTAAAAAATATAGTAATGTCAGAGTTTGGGGTCCTATATAGACAGATTATTATCAAATTTTGGTCAGTTAATTCAATAGCGCAGCATTCGAAGTGCTTGTCAATTGACTGTTCCTTAATATTACTTAGCTCTATAAAGATTTGATCATACTTTACCATAATACACACTCCACCGCGTTTCTGACTTTTACTTCTGCAATAAGAGGATGCCAATTTGTAGCCGTTCAAATTTATGCTACATTCATGACCGCTTTGTATAAAAGTCTCTGATAAGCATATGACGCAAGGTTCAGACTTATTACCTGATAGTTCATTCAAATGCAACTCTAATAATTCCGTTTTACTCCTCAGACCCGCGATATTTTGATGCAGTATTTTAATTAAGTTTTGTGAATGTTTATTATTTGCGAAAAAGATTATTGGTATTTGAAAGTGTTGCTAGTGATGAACTGGATGAGTCCTTTAGTTTGCTGGCAAAATAGTAAGGGATAGTACCCTTTCTTGCCTTAGTAGCGAAAGTACTTACTGATGTACACGCATTTTGACATATTTTACGCATGTTAACAGGCGCAAAATAGTAGGGGATTGTTCCCTTACGAGGAGCACTAGAAGATGTCCTGTGTGGTTCATGTTTATGATACTTAATTGGCTTTATGGTGCGTTTAACTTTTTGCGGCAAATATTTACAATTGTAATCAAGACTATCAATATTTAGATTTATAATTTTACACATGTCAAATGAGTTGTATGTCATATCAATATAAGTGCAGTTAGGAAAGTAGTTACACAATCTTTTCAACATATTATTTAGTAATAACTCATTTAAAAATTTGTTTCTATATACACTCAATATGAAGATGCTTACTTTCGGAAAACAATTTAGTATGAAACAGAGGTCTATCATAACACTTAAGGGATTTTCATCATGTTCACCTACAGAAAGGATAACCCGATCTTTCTCGTTTATGTTAAATTGCTTCATAGGTTCTAATATTTGTTGTGTCCTGGCTTCTGGTTGAATGAAGGCGCTAACATTGTACTTTTCATATTTATTGTCTCTTCTCGATGTGATTAGTTTCGACGATAATCCCACACATTGATTTCCTCCCAGAATAAATATGTTATTTTGTTTGTTTTGAGGAGTGTGCTCGGTATTTGTCTCGGGTTGAGATGAGTGAGTGTTCTCGGTACTACTGTGTGTTTTTTTCTTTTGGATTTTTGGCTCTGAAATCTGTTCTGGGTTTATTGTGCTAAGTGGATGTTCGGTCAACTGGTTTTTTTCCTGCAATGTTAGGGGGCTATCTTTAAATATCTCTGTAAGTCGACGTACATTTTTATATGCTCAGCAAATTTCTATAATCGTGTAACACAAATTAAATTATAACTTATAATATTGATCGGTCCTTACATACATAGCATCAAACATTGTCATTTTCATAGCATTTAATAAATCATATATTTTTAATGTATCAAGCGCACTCAAGCAGCGTGGTTGTTTTATTCTATCACATCAGTTAGTTAGAACGACATCCACATCATCAGGCACCAGCAGCCTAACCTAGCAGGCATCAGCAGCCGCTAGCTCATATCAAGCATTTCGTTTGTTTTAATGGCAAGATTTAAAACACCGAGTTTATCAAACAGAATCATCAGTCACAATGCAGGAAAACATTCCTACAATAATTGTAGTAAACCTAAATGGAACATACATGCATTCGAAACAACAGATCTACTAAGGAGTACCACAAAATAAAAAAAAGATGGCAGTAGTCCTACACAAAAGTCGTTGACCGCATTTAATATTTTTATCGTCCATTCACAGTTTTCTTATTGCACTCCGGTTCCAAATAATAAATTAACTGCATGATTTACTGGTAACAGTTACAGTAGGCTATGGGCCAAGAAGCTGTACTTTTTTTCTTTTTTTTTGCTGTTATATTCTCGGCCTACTGCCAGACTAGGCATTAAGGAACTGGTCATGTGCTTAACAGTATGCTTTATGACCTATTTCATAAGTGAGTAATGTCTGCTTTTCTGCCAACATGCCATACCCGGAAGACACAAAAGATTAAGCGAAAAGATGAACGCTGAGCCAGGAAGCGGGCGTCGGAATAAACAATGCAAAAAAAAATTACACTACGAAGAAAAATACAGTGTGCATGTGTACTGTGTGTGCACTACCGAAAATTTTACGACATATGAAACACTAAGGCCGGCCACACTTTGGATGCGAATTTGTATCGTACGTAAACGTATGAAACCGGTCGTACGAATGGAGTGCGCACACTGAATACGTTTTTCTCGATCAAAACACCAAAGTGTATTAAAAATACCAACAAGTTCGGATTGTTTTCGGACGTCGGACCTTCACGCACGTATACGTACGACTAACTCGCACCCAATCTGCGAGCTCCCGTAGTACTTGGAAGGTCGTGATTGTTCGTGCGTTTTCGTACGTATTCGTACGAGTCAAATTCGTACGAAAACGCGTCCAAAGTGCGGCCGGCCTAATACAGTTCAAGTCTATTGCCATCTCTATTCATTGGCATACAAATGACAAGGACAGGTATCATTTAATTAGTGTTTATAAATTACAATCTTTTATGAATAAGGTGCTTAGTTTTATCGTCAAAAATACCCCCTTTCGTAACACTGACAGGACCCCCTGCTCTCTGAATGGCAGCCATTTTGTTGCTCAGTAATTTAGGTGTTCAGTAAAAATAAATAAAAAATATTTGAATCTAGGAATCCCAAAGACTTCAATTATTTTTTATTTGTAAGCTGACAGTACCCTTCGTCTATTTTATGAAAAAAATATGTCAGTTATTGACTACAATAGAAAAAAGAATTTAAAAATAAACGTTAATTTCCTATTTAACCGACTTCTTGTCTTGCGAGATGGTTTGAAATAGTTACTAAACCATTTGGCAGGGCAAGAAGTTGGATAAAATATTGACATGGAACACATGGACCGAGGATCCAGTACGAAATTCACGAAAAAAGTGTCCTGTGTTTACATACACGACCAGAGCGCGCGCCAAGACACACCGCCATATAAACTTAGAAATACTAACAAACTAATTTAAATGGTTTGTCATCATCATCTGCCTAGCCTTTTCCCAACTATGTTGGGGTCGGCTTCCAGTCGAACCGGATGCAGCTGAATATCAGTATTTTACATGGAGCGACTGCCTATCAGACCTCCACAACCCAGTAACTGGGTAATACGATACTCTTGGTAAGACTGGTTGTCAGACTTTCTGGCTTCTGACCAACAGTAACGACTGTCAAAGATCTACAAAGGACAGCCGAGACCAACGGCTTTACGTGCTTTCCGAGGCACGGAGGAAACTCGCTATGGTAAATGGTCACCCATCCACAGACCAACCTCGGCAAGCGTGGCTTAACCTGGAAGATCGGTCTATGCGGCTGTAATTATTTAGCCACGAGCTCCTCTAAAAATGGTCTAAAATGCTTTGTCTTCATCACAATACCTAATTTTGCTTACAACATACGAAGATTCGACTGCACTCATTGATTCGGTCTAGACATTTTGTCGCGTTTCTACGTCAATGGTTAAAAAGGGAAATTAATGAAAAGCAAACATTCATTTTTAGGTTTCCGTACCCAAAGGGTAAAACGGGACGCTATTACTAAGACTCCGCTGTCCGCCCGTCTGTCACCAGGCTGTATCTCATGAACCGTGATAGTTAGACAGTTGAAATTTTCACAAATGACGTATTTCTGTTGCTCCTATTACAACAAATACTCAAAAATAGAATAAAGTATATATTTAAAGGGGCTCCCATAGAACAAACGTAATTTTTTGCCGTTTTTATTGATAATGGTACGGAACTCTTCGTGCGCGAGTCCGACTCGCACTTAGCCGTTTTTTTTTTATTTCCATTTCTAAAACAACTAAAAAGTAAAGGTTGGAACATACAACCAGGTATTAAGGTAGTTTTCAATCAAATTGAAACTGTAACTATCACTATCGCCGACAGTTGCATGTCAGAGGCACATAATGTGTCTACTGTTTACCTTTATTGTACGAAGCGCAAGTAGCTATTTTCCTACCAATTACTTCGATTTTCAATTGAAATGTGAATAGAACTGGACGCATAGTATTTTGTATTGTATTATTGTTGTAGTATTCCTATAACTTTTTTATTAATAGCCTTAGTCGCTTTGGTCGCACCTGGGGACCTACTCCCTAAGTCCGTCAACGAAGTTAGTCGCCCGTCCGAAAGTAGCCCGAGACGTAGGAGTGAACAAAACAAGTGTCAAGTTCAACTTTTCGGACGGGCAAAAACACATCGGTAGTAGAGACAACTGTCAAATCGTGTTGTCATTCATTCTTAGTTCGGGCCCCGAAATTGTGTCCGTAGGTGATAGGGAGTAGGAAATGCTCGTAACTAAGGACGAAACCACAAACTTCGTGCTTAGGGAGTAGACCCCCAGATGGTAACGGCAGACAGGGTCTAATATGGAGCACACGAATCCAAGTAACAAAGATATAGAAGGATTCCCCTATACCCCTCTGGCTCTCACATACACACGACGGAACACAGTAAATTGCTTGGCGCCGGACTGTAGTGTGAGATAGTGGTAGATAGCCAAGCAGATCATATACAGAATGTTAACTAATTCGTGTAATTCCTTCAAACTACATGATCTATTAATGGTATAGATTAACCTCGCATGGGATTTTGATTGATTAAAAATTAAAAATATACTTTTTTTTCCCAATTTTTTTTTATGTGATATAAAATTTCGATGCCATGCGTAAATGAATGAAGGCACAGCGGCACAGCTGACGGGCACGACTAGCGCGATATCGCTCCACGCAGTCAGTTAACTTGGGACGCTAAAATTACTCAGGTACAGAACACCATGGTTAATTTTTTTAAACTTTTTTTTTTATTCTTTAAAAAACCTATGCTGAATCATTCAGTTCACTAGTAGATCACGCGGTTTGAAGGAATTACACGAATTCGTTAACACCCTGTAGATCCTACCACCAAGCGTGCTGAGTTTTGTTGAATCTTACAACACATGTCTATTCCCAGCGTGCGGTGAGGTAGTTTTATATTCTAGTCCGTCCCCACACGGGATAAATCTTAATTCTCTACCCACATAACATTGTTATCTCAAAAAGAAAATATACTACCTTCCGTTCAAATACAACAAACATCTTTATAAATGCTCCTTGTGTAACAAATAAAGAATAATTCATGAAGATAGCCCAATTATAAGACTGTAGGTCAACAAAAATGGTCGTATTTTATGAAAAATTTACAAGAACAGTACATTTATAACTCCCTAGATAGGCAATTTGAACAGAGTACAAACAATTGTAATATCTACCTGTTTCTAAATTTAGTTTTGGTCATTTTTGATTTCATGTGAGTAACTGATCTGTACCGAGCAACTCCAACAAAAGCATTCCCAAAGAGGGTTGACATCAGGCATGCGGCCGGTCATAAAACTTAGCCAAAACATTTGCAGCATGACAATGAAATAAAGTATGGAAGACAATCAAATCAAATCAAAAAAACAAAAATTTCACGTAATCATACAGGCGCTTATGAAAAGTCGAATTTAGGTGCACGGTTCCAATTAGTCGTTTCCTATGGAGAAGAGCCGGCAAGAAACTCCATGGTTACTCTTTTAAAAAGTATATCTTTAAGAAATTACGTGAATACAGTACTATGATTTAGGATAGTTATGCGAGAACAATGTAGTCTTGACCACCGACAGACCTGTGTGTATTGAAGTACAAGTCTTGAGTACAAAATTAATAAAAAAAAAAAAAACAATATAAATAATAGTAAATTACATAATTCTATAGGGATGTCCACCAATTTCTCACATTTACAAATTTTAATGATAAAATGAAGCTAAACTATACTTGGGAGCAAAGAAATTGAGCCACTGCTTTTTTCACGTGTCCTAGTTATTAGTTTTGGTTTCATGAATTACATAATTCAAAATACAAAAAACTACCCTCATTGTAAAGGCTATCAAATAACCTTTTAGGCGATATATGTTTAGAATTGATCTGTTCCATACTACCAAAAATAATAAAAATTATACCTACGTGAAAAATAGAAGTGGCTCGATTTATTTGCTTCCAAGTATATATAAAACAATTGAGATAATTATATGTCATCAAAACTTAGACAAAAATCATTGTAAAATAAGATAAAAGATATCTTGAGAGTAATGAAGAAAAATATATACTGCACCAACCCCAAATAAGTTGAGTTAATTAATGGTAGGAGGATGGTGATGACCTGTTTCTAAATTGACTGCCTCGTTGGTCTAATGGTGCAATGATCTGAAGCGCGACTGCTGAGCATGAGGTCGGGAGAAGTGTCATTAGGTTTTTCCGTGTAGAATTTCTCAGTAGTGGTCCAGTAGTCTGGATTAGTGCTCAGTTCACGGCAATAAGCTCGTCCCCTATTACATGGGATTTAAACATAACGGCGAAATGTGGGTTTACACCTCTGCCCAACCCTTCGGGGAATACAGGTGTGATGCTAAATAAAGCTAGGCATGTCTAAATGTCTCAATACGATCAATGTAGAACAAATACTGGGAGAGGTCTTCTCGATTTTGTGGTAAGAGTAGATACTTTTTGCCTCCCCCCCCCCCCCCCCCAGCTTTGCCATCCACTGCAACTCTTTCAAGCCGGGATTTACAATGTCGACCAACTAGAAAAAATAAAAACCTGCCAAATGCGAGTCGGACTCGCGCACGAAGGGTTCCGTGCCATTATCTATAAAACGGCAAAAAAACACGTTTGTTGTATGGGGCCCCTTAAATATTTATTTTATTCAGTTGTTATAGCGTCAACGGAAATACATCATCTGTGAAAATTTCAGCTGTCTAACTATCACGGTTCATGAGTTACAGCCTGGAGACCGACGGACGAACGGACAGCGAAGTCTTAGTAATAGGGTCCCGTCTTACCCTTTGGGTACGGAACCCTAAAAACGCCAAAAAGATGAAGCTCGGCGACATCATCGCTTAACATCGGGTGATTTAGTGGTCAAATGGAAACCTAACTAATGTCATCATCTGCCTAGCCTTTTCCCAACTATGTTGGGGTCGGCTTCCAGCCGAACCGGATGCAGCTGAATATCAGTATTTTACATGGAGCGACTGCCTATCAGACCTCCACAACCCAGTAACTGGGTAATACGATACTCTTGGTAAGACTGGTTGTCAGACTTTCTGGCTTCTGACCAACAGTAACGACTGTCAAAGATCTACAAATGAGAGCCGGGACCAACGGCTTTACGTGCTTTCCGAGGCACGGAGGAAACTCGCTATGGTAAATGGTCACCCATCCACAGACCAACCTCGGCAAGCGTGGCTTAACCCGGAAGATCGGTCTATGCGGCTGTAATTATTTAGTCACGAGCTCCTCCTAAACCTAACTAATGTAAAAAGCAAAAATATATCTTCAGAATCTCATGCAATTATGACAGCATTTTTTATTTAATCAGCAATGAAGAGGTTCCTCAAATGACAGCTGTTAACGGGCCTCAAATCATGGGAGGGTCAATTAACAGTAGTGAAGCTAACTAATTTCTAATTTCAACGCACTAGCTACGAGCCTACGTCATAGGTAATTCAACGATGACACTGCTACGCCTGCTACGACGTCGTAGCATAATAGCTACGCAGGCCTACGAGTTATAACTATTATTCTAGCAATATAATTCTGCATGACCCATTGTATTTTCTAATGTGTCTGAGACCTTAGAGGTAATTTCGCGTTTTGAATTAGTCCAACTACTTAAAATAATATACCTATACGATTTTAGGTACAGTACAGTACGACCAAGAAGTTATATAGGTAAATTACACAGGTGAATCTCGCCACATGCTTTACATCACATAAGTTGTATAATGTAATACACTGATGGGTTTGATTCAATTTAAATTATATTGTCTTTAAAAATGTTTTTAGGGTTCCGTACCCAAAGGGTAAAACGGGACCCTATTACTAAGACTCCGCTGTCCGTCCGTCCGTCTGTCACCAGGCTGTATCTCATGAACCGTGATAGACAGTTGAAATTTTCACATATGATGTATTTCTGTTGCCGCTATAACAACAAAGACTAAAAAACAGAATTAAATAAATATTTAAGGGGGCTCCCACACAAAAAACGTGTTTTTTTGCCGTTTTTATAGATTGGTACGGGACCAATCGTGCGCGAATCCGACTCGCACACGCCGGTTTTTTTATATTACTTCATTGTTAACTGCATTTAAAATTCAGTCTTCCAGCGTTGACATAAAGCTCAACTTTTCTTCTCTATTCATTTATTGAATTTATTCCTTATTTCTTTTATTGAATTTAGTTCTTATTTTTATTATTTCTTTTTATCTCATTTAATGAAAGATTGATTTGTAAAAAGCAAATAAATTACACATACTAAACATGGATTCAGTAGCCGATTCAGAACAAACTACTTTCAGTGTTTGCCTTTATTATGTTTTTTCTTTCTTTTTTTTTCTTTTATAAAAACGTTGCCCCACACTAAGATTTCTCTTGTATCGTGGGTGCGTTTACAGACACAAATCTCACAAACAAACGCCCAGACCCGAAACAACCATCTGTAGGCCATACAAATTTTTGTTCCGTGTGGGAATCGGACCCACGACCCGTAGCGCAGAAGCCAATCGCTTAGCCACTGCACCAAACGTGTCGTCAAATGTTACATGTTGTATAAAAAAACTATACATCAAACATCGATACACGCAGAAACTTCGCAGCTGCCTGTATCCTACATGCGTAGGTAGTATCGATTGCGTTCGCCTGCCAGCTCAGTAATTTTCTAGTTAAACAAAAGGAGTCGGTCTAGACTGAGCGCAGACAGTTATTACAGTGGGGGTGGAACATCCACGTCCATGTAGATAGAAAAAAAATGAGCCAATCCTTTGGTTCCTTTGCTTATTGATTCGGTTTGTTACTATATTCTGTTCACCCGTGTTATGAACAACCTGCATGCCTTGTATATACAGGATGTAAACGAATTCGTGTTATTTCTTAAAACCACATGATCTACTACTGGTGTAGATAGGCCACGCACGGGATTTAGCTTCATTAGAAATAAAAAAATAAAAACTTTTTTTTCATGCGGTAGCGGTAATTAATCGTATCTAAACCACCCAATATGGAATCAGTAAAATTATTTTTTCTTCGAGTGAACATTTCGGTGCCACGCATAAATTAATGAAAGCACGGCGACACGGCTAGAGGGTACGACTAATGCGATATCGCTCTTTGCAGTCAGTTAACCTGGGGCTCTAAAATAACTCAGAAACAGAAAACCAAGTTTTTTTTTTAATTTTTTGTTTAGTAGTTTTCAGATATACCCATTTAGGGTTAATCTGTGTCATCAGTAGACCACGCGGTTTGAAGGAATTACAAGAATTCGTTTACACCCTGTATAATAGCGATGGGCAATTGTTGCAAAAAAAAAAACAATCGACTAAATCGAAAATTGTACTGTTGCACATTCGATTGTCGATTTAGTGGTTCCTCACCATAATTATTCGTATAACAATCGACAAACTACTAAATACACACACAAAGAGGCATAAAAACAAGAAAGTTCGACTACTGTGTCCTGTTTGTCGATCAGTTTTTATCTATACTAATATTATAAAGAGGTAGAATTTGTTTGTTTGTTTGTATGTAGGAGGTAATCTCCGAAACTACTCATCCGATTTCAAAAATTCTTTAACCAATAGGAAGCTACGTTATCCTTGAGTGCTATAGGCTATATTTTAGTATCAAAAAATTAGGGATCCTTAAATAAATTACAATAATGTAACCCAAGGTATCAAAAATTGGCTTGGAAACTTTAGTAGAGTGTTAAGAGTTTTTTTTTTATTATAAATTAACGCGAGCGAAGCTGCGGGCAAAAGCTAGTTTTTAATACAACAAAAGGTAACTTCAGGAAGCTTCTACACTTGCCATTGTTAGTGACAATGTCCTTAAATATTATATCTAAAATTAAATGATGCACTATGCACACAAACAAACGCTCCACTTATAAACACATATCTCTACCACTTACACACACACACATACACATACCTCTTCTTGTGTAGAGGTATGTGTATGTGTGTGTTCCATGCACATACCTATACACAAGTAGAGATATGTGTATGGAAGTGGAGCGTTTCTATGGAATAGTTTCCCGACGTTACCTTTTGTTGTATTAAAAATAAAAACTAATCGACAAACAGAACACAGTAGTTGAACTGTCTTGTTTTTATGCCTCTTTTGTAAAGCAGACACGTTGAATGTCACAATACTTTTTGAAATGTACGGGCTAAAATTGTAGCACCAATTTTAAAAAGGAAAGACAGCTCCATTTTCTGAATTTGTAACTGAAGTAGGAATGTAGTTTTTTTTTTAAAGTTAACTATAAAACAGATACAATATAACATTTGCACCGAAATAAAAATAATGATTAAATTTTGATATTTTAACCCTTGTTTTAAAAAAGTCCGTCCGCGGATTAGTCTATTAGTCTATCAGTGGCGAAGGGTGAATTTTCTTAAAAGGGAAGCCGGACCAAAAAATGCTTACCTTGCTCAAGTGTGATGCGTGAATTCCAGTAACTACTCGTTTCGAAAAGGAAGCCGATAGGAATCGAGTTGAATAGAGCCTTCGCCACTGTAGTCTATATACCTATACGAGTATATAAAAGGAGAAGCTGACTGACTGACTGACTAATCTATCAACGCACAGCCTAAACAACTGGGGTTAGAAACTTGAAATTTTGACAATAGGTTCCTTTTGTGACGTAGGCATCCACTAACAAGAGATTTCTCGAAATTCAACCCCTAGGGGGTGAAATATAATTGTATGTAAGTCCGTCATTTTTGAAATAAGAAGCATGAAATTAAATATTAAGGTTTCTGGTCAGAAATAAACGTATACGTGTTTGAGCGTTTTTGGAAATTCAACCCTTAACCCCTTATAAAATAAGTGTTGAAAGTTTGTATGAAAAATCTGGTACTTTTGAACTAAGAAACTTGGAATTAAATATTTAGGCTATTGGTGAGAAATAAACAAACACGTGTTTGAGGGTTTTTGGAAATTATACCCCTAAGGGGTGAAATAGGGGATGGAAGTTTTTTTGAAGTTAAAAGCACGAATTTTTTTTATTTCTAACAAGGTTTCTTGTTAGAAATAAATGTACCCGTGTTTGAGCATTTTGGAGGGTTTAAAATTTCACGCAAGCGAAGCTGCGGGCAAAACCTAGTATTTTATAAAAGCTAATTCAAAACAAAATCACATAAAGCTAGACTCAGACTAACCCTACTATCTTCCTATCAAGTTTCACCTCGCAACTTCACCCATATTAGTTTTCAAAGCGACGTTCCACGTCTGGCGTACCTTTATTAACCGTACCTATTAATTAACGGGCTGGTTCGAACCATATAATTTTATACGCTTTCATGTCATGTGGTTTTCGTGACGTGGTACCTGTTGTGGGTTTTGTAAATGATTTTGATGGGATATTTAAAAGGTTTTTCGTAGGAATGGTGAATTAATTAGATGATATTATTTATGTATACCTATGTATTTTCTGTAAATTATATTTATCTTATGAATTCGTAGTATATTGAGTTAAATCATTTTTTTCCCGTACTTTACCTATTTCGATGCTTTTCTTTTAACCCAAAGGTTAACTGGTAGAGAATGCTTTATGGCATTAAGTCCTCCTTATGTACCACCATAGTGAAATATAAATATGTAAATATTATTCCGCCTCGTTGGTCTAATGGTCGCAAGCGCAACTGTTGAGCGTGAGGTCCTGAGTTCGATCCCCAGGTCGGACAAAGTGTTATTGAGTTTTTCCGTGTGGAATTTCTTACTAGCAGCGAGGAGTCTAAAAGTAGTCGGTTGATTGCAATAGGCTCGCCCCCTATTACATGGGACTTAAAGATAATGATGAAATGTGGGTGTACTTATATAATACACCTCTGCCAACCCTTTGGAGAATACAGGCGTGATGTTATGATACGTGTTACGTGACATAACTCTCAATGTAAACAAATCTACATGACTCTAAGCCAAATCCAACCGAACACAAAGCCATCGATCCACCATTACGGTCGCGAGTCGCAACCTTGTCAAGATGAGCACATCCATCGATTGATAAGCCGGTCCGTCAAACTTACGACCTTGTGGTAGTAAACAATACCCGATATACTACCTGAGCGACGAAAACGAAGCGATGCGATGTAACGATATCACACAGAAGCTGTTTCCGCTATCATCATCATTATTCAGCCGAAAGACATCCACTGCTGGACATAGGCCTCCCCCAAGCATCGCCACATCGACCGGTCCTGTGCTTCTCGCATCAAACTCAAACTCAAAACTCGTTTATTCAAAATAGACTAGTATTACTTAGTTCTTTTTGAACGTCATGTTTACATAAGACTGCCCCCAAAACGCCCACCCTTCACCGCTTCCTAGTGTTTATGCTGTGAAGAAGAAACGGCGCAACAAACTCCCCAGCAACACAGTTCAGTCTGTCAAGTGAATAAATAAATTGACATATACAAAGCAAATGATAATATTTATACAATAATAAGATTATGCATATAAAGGAAAAGTAATAAATAAAAATTTTAAAAAAAGTATATAAATCAATTCTACATGAATTGAGCTAAATCAAAATCGTATCTAAATAATAAAAATACATACATGCATAAACCTACACATAAAAACAATGGTTTCCAGGGAAGCCACATGTGCAGAAAAGAATTAATGCCACACGTCCCTATCGTCAACATAGTCGTTTATCTTATGGTATGCCTTTTTAATAAGAACTGATTTAACGTAACATTTTTTGCCATCGGTGAGATCCGTAATTGCATCTAGCGGATTCCCGCGACCTTCACCAGATCATCGGTCCACCTTGTGGGAGACCTACCCACGCTGCGTCTTCTGATACGCGGTCGCCACCCCAGAACCTTTCGGCCCCATCGGCCATCCGTTCCGCGAGCAATTTGTCCCGCTAATGAGTTTTCGCTAATTATAACTGAGTTAAAGTGAAATTACTTTTAAATCTTCTTACTTGTTAAGATTTGAATAAACACCAACTATTGTCTATGCAATGACTTTAACGGCCGATATTAATAACAGATCGCAATAAAAAGTTTCTAGATTGATGTCGATTTTTGTCAGGAATTCCATATAAGTAACGTCAGAAACCTACATCAATTAATTGATTTGGGATTGGGATCGATTAGTGAAGATCTTTTAATTTGTTTTCTGTGTAGACCCTAGCGCTATAATTATTCTATAAACTGTAGATTGCCCATTAAATAAAATGACAGTAGTACGTGAAAAGACGCAGTGAAGTATTAAGATTTCTTATACGAATTGACTTTTCGATTGACAGAAAGAACGATGATCGTTGGGTCGAGTGGTTGCGTGGCTGTCGAACGTTCTAGGTTAACACCAGCTTGGGCAAGGTGTCCTTGGGTCTGTAAATATTTTTCAGGAACAGCTTGGAATTAAGAATTATACCCGGTAAATGGCGACAGGCTCGATCTCTATTGCATAGAACCTAAAACAGCGAACTTTCTGTGTACACTTCACATGCGGCACCATCGCATCGCGTCGCATTAATCGCTAACGTAGAACAATGGATTAGTAAACATTTGGCGATCGTTTTATAGTCATGTTGACTGATATGCGAATATAATATAATGGCTAAACAAAACGCGATAATGTATCGATTGGTAGCTAATTTAAGGGTTATCTAAGATATCGAAATTTTGTCAAGCCCGATAAAACTGTATTTACATAATAGGTATGCAGTATGAATAATTATGAAGCCCTACTTCGTCGTGCTTCTTTATTGGTACATCTACACCAGTGCGCTTTCATGTTCATCTTGCGCTTTCAACTTTCAATTCCTCTTGCGTCAAACGCATGCAATATTGATTGCCATAAGACGCATGCAGCTTATCGTCTACACCGGTGCGCCTCGGTTATTCGTCAGTATACAATAGACGGATTAGCGTGCGCTACGGGCATGCGCTTTTGTCGAACTAGTATTAAGGCTTGCGCTATGGCGCTTCACGCGTGCTTCAGACGAAAACGCAAGATGAATATGAAAGCGCACTGGTGTAGACATAGCTTATCTGTGTCAGCTCGATCGGTGCAGTAGAAGAGCTATAAGTTTATGTATATGAAATTTTAGGATACCAACTTTCAAAACGCCATTACTCGAAATCATGATTTGGGCAGTTAGTTGGTTTTTGAATTAACCCGGCGATATATACGATTTTTTATTTTATTTATATATGATTCTACTTTATGGTAGCTGCTGTTGAAAGATTTCCAAATTCTTATGGCAATAGACAACATGCCCTATACTTGGAATGTGTCGAATAGGAAGGATCCTAGGAAAAAATCTAGCATCCAATCATATTAATAGTAATAGAAGTCTGCATAGCACGTCAAAACAATAATTCTTTCTTTCCTCATCACAGGATAGAAAGAAAACAAACAAAACAACATCAATAATAGTTTTATTTTAAAAAAAACATAGAACGTCAATCGCTCACATTCAAATAAATAAATCATATAAAAACTCCGTAGAACTACCATAAAATTAGAACATCTATTCAAACAAAATGAGATCCTTTTAGTAATAAAAATTGAATTTTTAAAACCTCGACGGCTTCGCATTATAGGGGAATGTAATTTTCTCGGTTGAAATATGTCAGTAAAATGTGGTAAGCGGTGTTTTATATTAAAGATATTTTAAGAATCTAGGTTGTGAATAAATTGTGTTAGGAAAAATGACACTTAGGGTTCCTTAGTTTTTCAAGGGTTCCGAATCCAAAAGGGTACCAACGGGATTCTATTACTAAGCCTGCGCCGTCAGAAGACCTAGTACGAATGTTGTGACGTATGGTAACGTAAACGTAACGTTAACGCGAGTGAATTTTGAATTGGAAATACTCGTTTCGCACATAATATTTACCGAATTGAAAACTTTATTCATATCTATCTATGTATGATACAAATGGTGGCTGTCGCATAAATTTAAACTAAAATGCTATAGAATAGTTGTATTTTCGATTTAAAATTCACTCACATTAACGTTACGTTTACGTATATATACTATACGTCAAAATATTCGTGATAGGCCTACTGTCCGTCCGTCTATCTGTCACAGAGCTGTATCTTTTTAACCGCAATAGGTAGTCAATTAAAATTGTCACAGAATATGAGTTACTAAAGCTTCTATCATGGCAAATATTAAAATTAATAAACGATCTAAATTCAAAGGGAAAATTTCGAAGAAAATGCATTTTGTCAAAGTTTTTTGTTGCTGCTCTATTTTAAAAACGATAATACAACACACAAGCGTGAAACTTGGTATTATTGTAGTAAATATTCTACAGTTTAGTAAATACTCTATAGCTAAACCACAAATAATAAAAAAGTAATTTCACGGACATGTGTGGTGGTACGGCCTTGACGGTACGACTTGCAATTGGTCGGTTTTTTTAAAATACGTTATGACTTCTCCATAAAATACACAAACACCAATTTCATCATGAAGTTTTCATCATCATCTTCATATCAGTCTGTCAATGTCTGTGGGCTTTCCAATGACCGTGAAATGAAATGCCGAAGAGAACATTGTTACGCTTGGCAGACCGATTGGTGATCACAGTTTGTTGTAAATGGCAGACAAGAGGACGCTTCTACTCATCCTGTTGACGTAATTCCTTAGACACCTTTTGCCACACCCACGGTCGGAGAAATCAGAAATTATGAATGACGAAAATCTATTAAGTTATGACATTATCTGTTAAATTATGACACCGTCTATTAAATTATGACACCATCTATTAAATTATGACACCATCTATTAAATTATGACATCATTTATTAAACTATGACACTGGTGCCGATTTTGCTGTGAAAAAACTTAACTTAATTTAGGCTGTTTTCAGAGAAGGGTAAGAATAAAAACTGACAAATTTAGTTGAACTAAACCATGCTAGACGACTCGACAGAACATGTCGCCTAAAACCACGGTGAAGTTCAAGGCGTAAACTAGTTTGACATCTCTAACTTAGTTCTTACCATTCTTTTCTCGTGCTGTCTGTTAGTAAAAATAGCAATCCTCGTATTTTAGTTTAGTGAACGAGAGAATTGTCACCAGTAACTATTAAATTATGAAATTGTATATTAAATTAAGGCACCATCTATTGAATTATGACATCATCTATCAAATTATAGCACCATCTATTGAATTATGACATCATCTATCAAATTAAGACACCATTTATTAAATACTGACACCATCTATTAAATTATGATACTGCATATTAAATTATGACACCTTCTATTCAATTATGACACCATCTATTAAATTATGACATCACCTATTAAATCCGTCAAGCTATTTAGCCTGTAGTTCGAGCATATTAAGGAACTCGAAGTATTGCAATAAACATGTAGATCGAGAGGTCTTGAGTACGATCCCTAAGGTATTTTAATTACATAGTTTAATTATTATGACCCGAAATTCACCTCTGGCTGACCCAAGGGGAACAAGCAATTCGCTTAATATTTTGCAGGTATGTAATTACTCATGTTGACGTCATTCAACAACGTCCCTTACCTACATTTGAACTATGACAAGCATTTCATTCTTATACATTTTATGTAAATATACTTTTTACAGAGAAAGTCCCGCGTGCCTTGAATAATAAACTGTAAAGCAAAAAAATTACGTGATTATCATTTTAAACGTTCTTGTGTAAGTTAAGTAGTGCATGAAATTAAATACAACGTTTGCTGTATAAAGCTCATGTTTGATTTTTCTTAAAGAGATATAGAAGCCTCATCTCTTCATGGGATACATTAAACCTTCATAGGGCAAAAGCAATACAGGGTGTTAACGAATTCGTGTAATTCCTTTAAACCGCGTGATCTACTGGTAACACTGATTAATTCAAAACATTTCATTTCGGATATAGGCCTCCTCCAACTTCCAACTCCTACATCTCCTTCGCTGAAAGATGAAATTAAGGAAGAATTAAGGAAGAAAAAACAAAAAAAATATGTTTAAGAAAAAACTTGAAAAATATCTAATTAGTACACTGCCGTAAAATGTCTACATACTTTCCTAATTATTAATTATCATCATTAAATTTTCTGCATTAGTATATTAAAATAACCATGTGCTGTAACGTCAATATTTAAACTGCGATATTAAGCATATTATAAACTACTAATAAATATAGTCCGCAAGATTTAATTCTACATATCATGATAATATCATAATTAAACTACTTAATATAATAACTACTATATATTATAATATAATAAAACTGTATAATGCAATAAAACAAAGTTACATTAAATTGTTAAATAAGTAATTATATTTAATATTAGTATCTGTGATCCAACAGACAAACCAGGTATATGGTTTTGTTGGACATTGTATTATATTATAGACCTTAATATGTACCTTTTACTATAGAATAAATAAATTAAAAAAACACTGGACAAGACTGGACTTTCTTAGTCCAGTCTTGTCCAGTGTTTTTTTTTTTATTTCATCTTTCATCTGGCTCTCTTGCCGCTTGGGTCTGACTACTAGGTTACCAACTTTATCCATCTTCCACCTATCATTCTCGCTACGTGTCCAGCCCATTTTCACGCAGGCGTTATGTATGTTGGAGAGCATCTATTATATTAGTTTTTTGAGTATTTTTTCTGTTTTTTGTTTGTCTTTCAGCCTAATATTCGATGCTTCTTTCCCTACCGCATTGAGTTTTTTGTACTTTATCTCATGTATACTTATTGTAAACCTAGGTTTGAGCACCGTAAGACAAGCAGGGTAGCAGATGAGAATGAGCACTGTACGTACGTCGTAGGTAAATATTTAATGAACTCAAGGATTTACGTAGTTCAATTATGTGACAGTGAAATGCAAATTCAGACATCGTTTACAAACAAAAAGAAACCTTTTGAAGTCTCCAATTTGTTATTTGAACAATCCTCTGTACTCAACTTCCACTCCATTTTATAAACCTGAAACTTTTATTTCACGAAGTCTGTAACTACACAATGGAAGCCCTGTAGTCACCGTTGATATTGAAGAAAAGAAAAAAGAATAATAGCTAGTAGAAAGTTCTAAAGATACTGTATTATATGTAGGTTGGTCTGTCGGGATTATAACGTGATTTGATGGACTTGTGCAAAAGAAAGATGAAAGAAATAGTTATAATTTCAGCTATATTTTATTTTAGATATTAAATACACCTAGCTATGTATTATCATTATTGGTGTAATAGTTACTAGTCTGTAAACTAATAATTCATGGCGATAACTATTCTCAACTCTTCGGGGAATGCAGGCGTTATGTTATGTATGTAAGGTCCATCTATTCATACACGAAATATTTTAAGGAATACATCTATAGGTGGTAAAGAAGCCATATACATTTAAAAAAATATATATCGAAGTAGGTATTTGTGTCTTTTTTTTATTTTATTTTACTTCATGCACGTCACAAATACTGGCTCATTACTATTTTCAACATCCATTACGCTAGTTTCTACGTAGTATTTATTGTCAATGAAGCCCGCTTCAGAAACTAGATGGATGTTGAAAATAGTAATGAGCCAGTATTTATGAGTATTAAGTAAAATAAAATTATTTAATTTAAAAAAAAATTTACTCAGTTTTTTTTTAAATGTATACGGCTTCTTTGCCACCTATAGATGTATCCCTTGAAATATTTCGTGTATGAATAGATGGACCTTACATACATAACATAACGTCTGTATTCCCTGAAGAGTTCAGAATAGTTATCGCCATGAATTATTAGTTTTGAATGACATACAGACCAACTGTCTCGTTGGTCTGGCGATCGCAAGCGCGACTGCTGAGCGTTAGGTCCTGGGTTCGATCACCAGGCCGGGCAGTGTTAGTAGGTATTTCCGTTTGGAATTTCTCAGTAGCAGCCCGGAGTCTGGATATGTGCCCGGTTGATGGCAATAGACTCGCCCACTATTAAATGGTACTTAAACATAACGGCGAAATGAGGGTGTAATCAAATCAAAAAAAAATATTTCACATAAACCAATACAGGCGCTTATGAAAAGTCGAATTTAGGTGCACGGTTCCAATTAGTCGCTTCCTATGGAGAAGAGCCGGCAAGAAACTCCATGGTTACTCTTTTAAAAATGATATCTTTAACAACTTCAGTAAATACAGTACTATGATTTAGGATAGTTAAGAGAGAACAATGTAGTCTTAACCACAGACCTGTGAGTAAAGTAATACCAAGTCTTGAGTACAAAAATTAACCAAAAAGAAAAAAATAACACAATATGAATAATAGTAATTTACACAATTATATGTATAGGCAAGTCCACGAAGTTCTCACATTTACAAAGATTTATAAAATGAAGCTAAACTATATAAAACAATTGACGTGATTAAATGTCATCAAATTACTATCGATGGCCCCACCGAATAAACGTGCAAGAGTTCTTACACGAATTTTTTTTTTTCATTTTTCGTTTCTTTTGCCTATCCGGCACCTACTTAATTTTTTTTATGAATTTTAGACTCAAAACACGCCTATTATAATAGTGAATTTCTTTATTCTAGGGAAATAATTAATTTTAAAATTACACGAAAAATAGTTTATGCTATTAATACATGCTTTTTGAGTCGCCAAGTACACAAGAATAAACATGTTCAAACCCACAGATGTTTGAGAAGATTTGTGATTGTTTCCGAATTTGGGTTATGTCCTCTTACACGTTTATTCGTGTAGAAATGTATGCAAATTTTATTACCAATGTTTCATTCCACAAAATGGAAGTTTGAATATAAATAGGTTATTAAAATTAAAATTATTATTATTAAAATTAAAAAATTATTAAAATTAAGTTGCATTATCTCTTACTATAATTATTTTTTTCTAACAATTGTGTTAAAGATTCAAACATTAAGTGCATTAATTGCATATCAATTTAAGTTTATACCTAGTAACGGTAAATAAACAAATGTTTACGCGATAAATTAACGTTAGAAAGGGATACGGGGGGTAAGATGCGAGTAAAATAAGGTGACTAGCTCGGAGTCGGTGGTGACCTCTCGCTTCCGGCTGTGGTTTTGTTCATGGTCGGGAGCGAGAGTGCGTGGGAAGCCGTCGCCTCCTTCTGCGAAGAGGTGATGGCGACCAAAAAGGGACCGGAGAGGGGGAGAGAGACAGCTGCCACTCTCCCTTCCCGCGCCAGACGCACCGGGCGCTGGAGGGCGCGTGCCGATCTCCGGCCACCATAGTGTGTGGCCTGCGGGTAGTACTAGTACTGGCCTGCGACCAGTAACAGGCCCAAGAAGGCGGCGCGCAGTGTTCCGTGTGCGCCTCTCAGGAGGACGTGGGGCCAGGCCCCACGGAAGGAGAGGTCCGCCAGGGGCTGGTGGACCGAGGCCGAGGCAGCTGCGAATCCCGCGACCCCGGCCAAGGGTCAGGAGAAGGAACACCGTGGGTTTTTATACCCTATACTAGTTTTTATACCCCTTTGCCTTCCCCCGGCGAAGGGCATCCATGAGGATTTTCCCACGAAAAAATAAAAGGTGACTAGCTCGGAAGGACAGTCTTGTTGTGATTCTATGCGCGCTATTACATAATTTTGTTTCGCGCAATTACATTCGATTATAAATATGATAAATCTACTGCCATTGGAAAACTCCATCTCGGTCTCCAATTACAGTGAGGAGGAGGATTAGTGTTTCTAATATCGCAATTTGTATTTTTTTTAGTCAAGAAATTTACTTTCTTTGTAACTGTAACTGTACTTTCTGTTCACGTGGACAAATACATAATTATATTTTTTTATTCTTTATAATACGAGTATCTGTATTTTATTTCATCCTTTCGAAGTCAAAGTCAAAGTTTTTTATTTCAAATAGACTAGATTACAGGCACTTTCAAACGTCAAAACTAGGTGCACGGTTCTAAAAGGTAGGTTGCGTGGAGAAGAGCTCAAAACTCCAAGAATACTCTTTTCAAAATAGTAGTTCATGACAATTCCATTACAGTAGTGTGAGAAATAGAATGAGAATAATGCAGGTTAATGTAAGAAATAAACTCACATAAGAGTAACAAATAGAAAAATATGCCTTCTGGGATTGTCATAGCAGCTAAGGGCTAACCAGTCCCGACAGATAGCAACCGTTCACGAGCATGACGTGCACATCCACATCGCTTAGCTCAACCACATTGCAGGGAACCCAACGACAGGATATACAACGCCACCATAAGCAGAATATTTAAGTAAGCATGACAGACTCATACTACCACACAATAGGCAGTAATGTGATATGATTATAGGTGTATCATTAATTGCCGCATGATGCTCAAACTTTACAGATTGGAAAATGATATTATGAAAATTATAATTATAAAACAATATCAGACTATTTAGGCAGAGTATTAAACATTAAATAATAAAATGTCAGTATTTGAATTAAAAAAATATATGAAAATTGATCAAATAATGTACGGGTTATTTTAAGTCAATAAAAAGAAGAATACTAGAAGTAAACATTAAAAATAATGTTAGGTCATACAATCAACCAGTTAGACAGGGCCAGAGGATCGCAATGTGCAGGACGGAGTTGTACGCCAGGCATCTCTTATCTTCGATATAATGATTTATGTTGAAATAAGCTTTAGATATCAAAATGCTCTTAAGAAATTATTTAAAATGCTCTTAATAAATGATTTATTGTAGAACCTAACACTGTTCCCTATAAACGTCTTGCTGGTTTGTCTTAGTCTAAAACCAGGTACTGTTAGCTTGTGTTTATTGCGAGTATTTATGTTGTGGACGTCACTTTTCTTGTTATACTAATGCAATATTCTTATATTATATTCTTTCGAATATAATTTAAGCAATATTCTTTCGAATGTACATAGTGTTACTAAGTATATACAAAGATGTTAGGGTAAGTATATTTATTTCCTTAAATAATTCACGAAGCGATTCACGGCAGTCTAGATTATAAATAGCTCGGACTGCTCTTTTTTGTAACATGAAAATAGTACCAACATCAGCAGCGGAACCCCATAGTAAAATGCTATAAGACATAATACTGTGAAAGTATGCAAAGTACACCAACGTAGCTGAAGCTACATCAGTCAACTGCCTAATTTTCCTAACGGCAAATGCAGCAGAACTCAGTTTGCCTGCAAGTGCCTCAATATGAGGTCCCCATTGCAATTTAGAGTCTACTGTGATGCCCAGGAAGACAGTTGAGGGAACCGGATCTAACGCTTTCCCGTCAAGTTTCACATTTGAATTAATGTACACTTGAGGTGGAGAATTTAATACTTTTGGTTTTACAAAATTATTAATATTATTATACCTTGCATTATTAACAAAGATGTATTACATAAATTAAAACTGATTTTATTAACACTTATATAAATGCATACGATCTTTCCAATCATATAGAAGCAGAACAATGTACTGTAAACAAGCGTGTAAATAGTTATAGCTGGGTTCAAAATAAACTTGAATTACGGAGAATAATAGTGTAACATTACAGTACATTTTATTCGTTGTGTACTATTACACGAATAAACGTGTAATGATATATTGCTGTGACCTAGTCATGCAAATTTCACAAGAGTATTAACATTAAATAGTTTTTTTATGAATTTCCTGAAACTCGTTGATATTTAAAAAAAAGTAAATACACAAGTCTACAGTTTATTTTTTTACCTATAATTCGATAATACATTATTTATACCTATTTACAATGGAATGAGCGTTATTGAAGTTTAAACGTTTTTATTTTTTCCTGAAAAGTTGTCATTTTTCTCTTACACGTTTATTCGGTGGGGCCATCGCTATTACTATACACCTCTGCCCAACCCTTCGGGAAATAGGGGCGTGATGTTATGTGTTATGTTATGAACAGTCTTACTCCCCTTTTATGATAAACACCGTATACGTCTACATAATTATTTTCTTTGTAACACGAAAACAGAACAAAACTCGCCTATTCCTTCTTAAAAAATGTAAATGTCGGAAAGTTCGTTTTATTTTTTCTGCAATATAAAACAAACTTTCCGACATTTACATTTTCCTTTAAATATCTTGCGCGGAACCCTTGGAGCGTGAATCTGACTCGCACTTTACCAGTTTTTTATTATAAAAGTAAAACTATACTGTGTAAGAAGGAATAGGCGAGTTTTGTTCTGTTTTCGTGTTACAAAGAAAATAATTATGTAGACGTATACGGTGTTTATCGTAAAAGGGGAGTAAGACTGTTCATAACATAACACATAACATCACGCCCTTATTTCCCGAAGGGTTGGGCAGAGGTGTATAGTAATAGTAATTTGATGACATTTAATCACGTCAATTGTTTTATATAGTTTAGCTTCATTTTATAAATCTTTGTAAATGTGAGAACTTCGTGGACTTGCCTATACATATAATTGTGTAAATTACTATTATTCATATTGTGTTATTTTTTTCTTTTTGGTTAATTTTTGTACTCAAGACTTGGTATTACTTTACTCACAGGTCTGTGGTTAAGACTACATTGTTCTCTCTTAACTATCCTAAATCATAGTACTGTATTTACTGAAGTTGTTAAAGATATCATTTTTAAAAGAGTAACCATGGAGTTTCTTGCCGGCTCTTCTCCATAGGAAGCGACTAATTGGAACCGTGCACCTAAATTCGACTTTTCATAAGCGCCTGTATTGGTTTATGTGAAATATTTTTTTTTGATTTGATTACACCCTCATTTCGCCGTTATGTTTAAGTACCATTTAATAGTGGGCGAGTCTATTGCCATCAACCGGGCACATATCCAGACTCCGGGCTGCTACTGAGAAATTCCAAACGGAAATACCTACTAACACTGCCCGGCCTGGTGATCGAACCCAGGACCTAACGCTCAGCAGTCGCGCTTGCGATCGCCAGACCAACGAGACAGTTGGTCTGTATGTCATTCAAAACTAATAATTCATGGCGATAACTATTCTGAACTCTTCAGGGAATACAGACGTTATGTATGTATATGTACAGACTAATAACTAACTTTGTGTCTGTGTAAACGCACCCACGATACAGGAGAAATCCTAGTGAGGGGCAACGTTTTTAAAAAAAAAAAAACTATTCGGCCAATAATGATTTACTTATTTACTTAAGGATCTCTGACAATGGACATACACAAAAAGATAATGGTAATAATTCGCTTAGATTATACAACGTTATTATAATTATATACAAAAACCGAGACACCCCAACAAGATTTTCATCAGAACTGCCTGAATATGTGTTTTTTTTTTTAAATCTCTAAGTTACACCATAGTTTATGTCGCGTTAAGTTCCCTAGTAAAGTGTGAAATGCCTGAGATGTGCTATGCAGGGGTTGTCAAATACACGGAAACTGACCGAGCGGACCATCTCAAGCCTCAAGGTGTCTATTCCCGTCAACTGTTATGGGTAGAAACCTACTGAAACAAAATTGTAATTAATGAAAAAAAAATACAAAAAAAATGTAGTGTAAAAAATATGTCAATCGATTCTCCTAGTGATTTTTAACAAACTAGTTTCAGGTTTAGTATAATTATACTAAAACTAAGCTTGTATAGCCAGTGTGCTCCTTCAATTATGAGAGATGCTGTGGGCATGCAAAAATTATACAAAGCAATTAAACTAATATTATAATATAAAACAAACCTTCTACCATCACGAATTATTTCAGGTGGCTTGGTTTTTCGGGTATTTCATTAATCAAAACAAAGGCAAAAAACTATATTTTTAATTTCAAACTTGTCATCTAGCCCTTTCAAATAATAATACGGAAATGCTTCATAATTAACGTTAATAAAAAAAATCTGAATTTTTTTACAACAAAACTAGCTAATGACTTTTTTTATGAAATAGGTTGGCAAATAAGCACAAAGAGGATTGCTGATGCGTTGCTTAGATACAAAGTCAGAAAGTCTCATATGCCTGTAATTTTTTCGGCACACATTCCTTTCAAACTGGAACACAGCAATGCTGATTAGCGGCAGAAATAGAAATGAAGGTAGTTGTACTTCCCCGGACAAACTCATTCAGAAGGAGCTCTACTACTCATAAAATAACTTCTGCAATTATGCCAAACCAGCTACAGCCCGCGGCTTTGCTCGCGTTAAAAAACTCTTAACACACTACTAAAGTTTCTATAATAATATATCAATCATGATTCGAAAGACACGTGGCGCCATCTATTACCGTTTTTGTTATTTCCTCGGAAACAGTAATTTTTTCGGAATGAAATCAGAATGATCTGAATTTGATAATCACATGCGTTGACGGTGAAGGAAAACATCGTGAGGGAACCTACACATCTGAGAGGGCTCCATAAAGTTCTCGATGGTGTGTGTAGCTTGCCCACCCGCACCAGGCTAGCGTGGTGAACTAAGGCTTAAACCTTCTCAATCTGAGAAGAGGCCATGCGCCTAACAGTGGGACAATATATGACTGATTATTTTATATGTCCCTATAAAATAGGGTTTGACTACATACACTTTCTCTGATACACTCAAAAGTGTTAGTTCATCATCATCATCATCATTCAACCGAAAGTCGTCCACTGCTGGACATAGACCTCCCACAAAAGGGGGGGTTTGCCGTAATCACCACGCTTGGCAGGCGGGTTGGCGATCGCAGTATGGTTGTTAAAGTACTCAGAGAACGCTGCTGCCCATCCTCTAGAGAATCCCTTAGTCGCCTTTTACGACACCCACGAGAAGAGATGGAGTAGTGCTATTCTTTAAATCTGACACTACACGAGACGTTCACGAGGCGTTAGTAATGCACTACCAACAATGCAATATTTACACACCCGATATATAATATGCTATGCGTATATGTTACGCAAAATTTCAGGATGATCGGTTCCGTAGTTTAGGCGTGAAAAGGTAACAAACAAAAAAACTTACTTTCGCATTTATAATATTAGTTAGGATTTTAAGGAGATAGCAATAGTAGTCACTGAGAAAAATAATCGAGACATACAGACAGATAAAAGTCACCGAAGTCTCACCATAAAGGTTCTGTTGACCTTTAGCTATGGAACTCTAAAAACTTCTTCATCCAGGCGTGTTCCGAGCGTACCAGCCAGCCAGTGTGCCTTTTGTTTTGCTCATTAGTTTGTGCTCGGCAAATTCAGACCTCTGTAAGGTAACGAGTTTGCTTTTACATGTGTAGCGATTACCGTCTGACCTTTGAAACCTTTGTAGAACGTTAACAGTGTGCAAAGTAGTTCCTAAGATTAGTTTCTGTCTAGCTTTTGCCAATCTATGCCGGGGTCAGCTTCCAGTCTAAACAGATGTGGCTGAATACCAGTATTTTATACGAAGCGATTGACATCAGACCTCCGCAACCCAGGTACTGCGCAATGTCGATATCCTAAGGTTATCCGGTTGTCAGATTTTCGGGCTTCCGACTACACGTAACGACTGTCATAAGTATTCAAGACACCCGGGGAGAGGTATTTACTGGTACTTAGGCATAGATTGAATCTGATGGATGTAGGTACCTGGCAGTGGCGAAGGCTCCATACAACTCGACTCCTGTCGGCTTCCCTTTCGAAATATGGCAAATACTAGTATATATTATTTTCAATTATCATATAAACAAATAATTGGTCTGGCTTCCCTTTTAAGAAAATTCACCCTTCGCCACTGGTACTTGGTTTTCAGTTTTAGCAAATCCCACATCAAATGCTGCATTAAATTTAAGTAGGTATCTAAGATTTTTGCGCTGCGGTAATTATTTTTCTTTAATATTTGGTCATAGTTATAAAAGAGGAACTATGGGACTGACTTGTTCAAATGTGGAACGGAAGTCCCTTTAAAAAATAAAGAAAAAAAAACCGGGACCGACGGCGACGGTTTAACGTGCTCTCCAAGCCACAGAGGGGTCTCGATATGGAATGAACGGTCACCCATCCACGGACTGAACGCAGCAAGAGCAGCTTATCTTGCAAATCATATGATCTGCGTGGTTGTTAATTAACCACGAGCCTCATTCGATAGGCCACACTATTGCTTAACAGACTTTTCGAATATAAGGTAACTACAACCACCGGTACCGTGTGGTGCCGGAAGTAAAGAAAAGCACTACCCCATCTCTTCTCATGGGTGTCGTAAAAGGCGACTAAGGGATTCACTAGAGGATGGCAGCAGCGTTCTCTGAGTATTTTAACTACAGTACTGCGATCACCAACCCGCCTGCCAAGCGTGGCGATTATAGCAAACCCCCCCAACATGGCTTGGGGGAGGCCTATGTCCAGCAGTGGACGTCCTACGGCTGAATGATGATGATGATGACAACCACATTAACCAATCGAAATAATATAGAACCTACCTCAATTTTTTAAAGCCACAAAGTTGTTTTTTTTTTTAAAAGAGCGCTGTTCCCTTTTTGTTTTAAACGTCCACCTTCAATCTTCATACCTTGATATGTGGCCTGACCATTACCATTTGAAGCGCAAATAATAATAATAATAATAATAATCGTTTATTTCAGGTAAATACAACCCATATAAATTATTACATAAATTAAATTAAATCAAAATTAAATCACAGTAATACATTATTAAAATTCAAATTCAAATTAAAATCAAGATAAAATCAAATTCAAAATTGAGATCAAAAATTAAAATCAAAATTAAAATCAAAATCAACATTAAAATCAAACAAAATTAAAACACAATTAAAATTAAAATCAATATTAAAATCAAACAAAATTAAAATCAAAATCAAAATCAACATTAAAATCAAACAAAATTAAAACACAATTAAAATTAAAATCAAAATCAATATTAAAATCAAACAAAATTAAAACACAATTAAAATTAAAATTAGAACTTGAACATGAAATAAACATTTACACATAATGAAGTATGCAAAGATTACACAAAATTCATTACTGTAGTCTCTTATATGCGACACTATATGTAACTTGTCTGTCACAGCAGTGTCGCACATAAGGACAGTCCACCCTATTTGCTATCATTTTCAGAACGGTATTGGAGCTAGCCCGCACTCTACGCACGAGTGATGCGCAGCGTTTCCGCATGGTCGCATGGAAACAGTCTGTGCGTGCCAATGCGAACATACCTGAAGCGCTGCAGTAGCGGGGCAGACCCAAAACCGCCCTGAAAGCGTTATTAAATTGGACACGAAGGGTACTGTATCGTTTCTGCGTTTATTTAGCCCACAGGCTGCAGGTGTACATAGACGTGCAATATGCTCGGAAAAGAGTTATTTTCACGTCATCTGAGCACCTCGCGAACCTGCGAGCCAGCATATTAGCTCTCTTAGATACAGCCCTTCGTTCCCGTTCCAAGTCAGCATGATCCTTGAGGTCAGCCGTGACTATATGCCCTAGATATTTGAAGTGATGCACCCTGTCTAAGGGTACATTATTCAGACGTACCTGTGGCACACTGTCCGGGCATCTCGCACCACCGGCCTCAAAGACCATGTACTGACTTTTCTTATTATTATACACAAGTCCATGTTTAATAGCGTAATCCTCACATGTCGCTGTCAACCTCCTCAGGCCACAGATCGACGCGCTCAGCAGAACCATATCGTCTGCATAGCTTAAATTATTGACACATGTGTCATCTATATGACAGCCGACATGCTGACTGCTCAGCGCGACGATCAGCGCGTCCATGTAAAGGTTGAATAGCGTGGGTGAGGTCAGTCCGCCCTGTCTTACACCGCATTCCAAGCGATATGGCTCCGACACTGCCCCCGCCCATCTGACACTGTTGACCTGGTTCGTATACCAATACTTGAGGATGATAACAAGTTCTCGTGGTAGGTCGGTACTCTCCAGCTTTTCCCACAAAAGATCATACGCCACCAAATCAAAAGCCCTGGACAAGTCGAGAAAGCATGCATATACCGGGGTTTTACGGTCATTATAGTATCTGACGGTATGCTTAAGACACAGTATGGCACTTTCCGTTGATAATTGCGGTCTAAACCCAAACTGGTTATCATACAGTGTTATATATTTACTTAACTGTGTGTCAAGCAGACCGTCAAACACCTTCGCTGTAACTGTAGCCAGAGAAATGGGCCTGTAGTTGCTTTTATCAGCTACATCACCGGTTTTATCTTTAACTACAGGCACAACCACAGTTTTCATAAGATCCGGTGGAAGATAAGAGTGGCTCACGCACAGCGAGTAGAACATTGCTAATACTCTGTTTACATGTGGGCCAGCGTGACATAGGTGTTCAATAGACAGAGAATCATGACCAGGGCTCTTGCCTTTAGACATTGTTCTAATGGTTACGGCCACATCTTTGGCCATAAACCTCACCCCTAATTTTCCTTCAGGCATCCTGCCACCGAACGTCCCACACGCCGGGCCCAAAGGTGACTGTACAGAAAATTGACGCTTAAAGATTTCAGCAATGCCCTCACAATCACTCACCCCCTCGACACTCACCGGAAGACCAGGTCTGGCATTAACTTTGTTTGTATTTTTCCAAAAGCCTCGAAAATCACCATTGCAGTGCTTTTTAGCAAGATCATCCATTTTAACCTGGTCTTGATGATCTTGACACCATTTTAATCGTGATTTAAACTCTTTTCTGCTGGCATACATGTCATCATACATTAAGCCAGATTTAGGTTTACATTAGGCAAAGATAGATATACTATATCCGGGAGAATTTCTATACATACCCTTAAAGATTTTTTGAAAAAAGCACATGTCGATTTGGTGCCCACTAAGAATTTCCTTTTATTTCCTGTGACCTAGTCTATAATAACATTTAAATAATTTAAGTAACTGTAATCACTGTAATTCAAATAATTTTAATGATTGTAATAATTATAATTCAAATGGTTCTAATAATTGTAATTTTACTCAAATAATTGTTGTAAATTAACTACAATTTTGCATGCCTGTAATGAGGGTGAAAAATGTCCTGTGCTATAACTTAATTTAAGATCTCGTGTACCCACCATATTTCAGGCAAATAAATGATTTTATTATTATTTATTATTATTATTATTTAAAAGAAATAAAATAGAAGGAATACACGTTATTAAAAACAAACAAAGCTTCTTGACCATCTGTAATTTTTTTTGTATATCTTCTGTATGGATTTTAATTTTTTTTCCTAATTCTAATACATATATTACGTATTCTCTTCAACAACGGTGGCTGGTTATAATTTCCTTCTATTTCGTAGTAACCCGTTAATACTGACGGCACTCATAAAAAGTTATGGGGTGTTAAATTCCTAACAGAGACAAAACAGAATTTAAATGAGAAATTACTTTGCTCATAAGCTTTGAGTAAAGCTGTTTATAAATAAAAAGAAACCGTGCGAACGACAACATTAAAAAACAAACTTCAAACGCGGGAAAAAGTAGCTGTAAAATTGTTTATTTCACCAAAGAGTTTTTATTTGATCCTTTAAATGCTTTTTATATTTAGCTTCAAAGATTCTAAAATTAAAAATGTATTATTGTAGGCGAACACCTGTTATTGATTAAAATTTTCTAACTCCAAACTTTTCTGTGGCCCTGGTATTGATCTCTAGACAGACGACCTTCATTTTGGAATTTGTGGGAAGAACGAGGTATGGTGTTCCTGCAACGAAAAGGGAGGATCCTCCAACCAGGCGGATCTTATGCCTGGCGTACTGCCCGACATTTGATGTTGGGCTGTTGTAAATGTAATGCTATCTGCGTGTTAAACGATATCGCGATGTAGGATCTGTCATAACGTCATCTTTGAGAGTTATCGTTAATGTCGCTGTAGTCTGCTACACCACTGCAGTGTTGCGTAGTTCGTATGTGGCATGATACATGTCGCCACACTATCTCCACATTTGCCAAACGGATCGGTGATTGTAGTTTGTTGCTTTTATGCCACAGGAGATGTATAGCACCTGCAGAACCTGGATTCCCAGCAAAGCAATAGACCACTAGGGAGCATGAAAAGAGCCTCCAGGAGTGACGATACTTAGAGAGAAGCCACACGATGCGGTGCGGCTCCGGTGCGGAGCCTGAGCGGTGCCGGACCAAGACGAGGGAGGAGGGTATATGCGCCGGTGCGGCAGCGCTCCGCCATCGCAGACCGCAGATGCGTTGACGGACATGTACATTTTGCGCACGTATTCACGTGCGTAAAATTACACACCGTGGGAAGTCACCTTATGAGGGTGCTTGATTCGAAGCACTTTTTTTTAACATTTGCGCCCCTCTGTACGTTTTCTCTTGATTGTGGGTGCGTTTACAGACACAAACCTTCACATGCACCTATTTTTCAGTGCGTGGTTTTACGGATGATACCTACCGTGCACAGCCACGCACCACACCGAGGCTCTTCCAACGGTGCGTGATTCGAAGCTATTTTAAAGAGAACGTATCGCTACATCTGCATATCTCAGCATGAGCTCGCATCGCATCTTTGAAGTTACTGACTTGCGGCGGATGCGACGCACCACTACGCACGCGTCTGCGTTACCATACGATCTCTTCCCATGGTGCGCTGGTGTGAGCTCGTGTGTCGCGGTGCGCGATATCACGCACTGTGGTAAGCCACAATAACATCATACTGGCAGCGTCAATCCATCTGCCAAGCATGCTGTTAATGGCAATACCCCAAATAATAAAATAAACGTGGGAGGCTTATTTTCAGTAGTAGCCTTTTATTAGGCTGATGTGATAGATTATTTTCAAAAAAAGACTACCCTTGAAATTGAGCGTCTTTCAATGTCTTACAAGGTCCCAAGAAAATTGGATCAAGGTTAAATAATATATAGAAATGTTATCGCCTTTGACATTCGTAGAGACAAAGTGAGTCACGGAATATTATATTATATAGTACAATAATCAGCCCATAACTGTCCCACTGCTAGGCGCGGACTTCTCAGAATCAGAATGCGAAGGATTTACGCGAGGTCCAGTCAAAAAAACATTCAACTTAGGAACCTATTTGCATACAGCTGAACCGTTAACGTTTTTTTTTTTCATGTATATATAAGTATTTTTTTTGCAGAAGTCGGATCGATGGAGACTTTTGACATTTCATTTATAATGATGTATTTAAGGATTTAAGGTCTGTACCAATTGTCAGTTATATGTGAATTATTCCGAAAAAGCATTATTTTGTGTAGTCTGGAATACACTAGGCTGACCTGGATAATGAAATGATGATAATCAAATTCTGGTCCGCACGTGAATTCGAAAATCAAAGGGTGCGGAAGGAGTCGAACACAGACAGTCCTACATAGAAGACAAGCATCACTGGCAGTAATATCCTAGCAGTTGAATGCTATATTACAGAACATAACATCACGCTTATATTCCGCGAAAGGTTAAGCAGAGATGTATAATACACCATCATTTCGCCGTTATGTTTAAGTCCCATGTAATTGCGGGCGAGCCTTTTGCCATCTAGACTCCGGGCTACTACTAAGGCATTCCACACGGAAGAACTCAATAACACTTTGCCCGACCTGAGGATCGAACCCAGGACCTCACGCTCAGCAGTCGCCCTTGAGACCACTAGACCAACGAGGCGCTAAATTACATGTAATATATTTATCACATTTCGTATCTAATATATTTTCGATGTTCAATATATCCATGTAACGTCTTTATTACGGCTCAGTGACGAACAGCGCAAGATATGAATGATTTATTAATATGTCGATTCATTCACGAGCTTAGCTTTATCGTATGAGTTGTATTATGTTGATAAATAGATTTTGCGTGTATTTATATGCATATCATATTTGATATACAAGGTTGGTTGGAAAGGAGGTACTAACCAGCAGGCCACTTAAAGTCCTATCACTGATGAATGTTTTAAAGTACCTAAGTGTTAAAATTTCAAAATTGGATAATTTTTATTTCCATGCAGAATGATCATTATTTTTGTTTTTTCTAAAATTCTTCACCCTTGCTTTAGTAACGAATTCAGAAATGACTTCGAAAATAAGTCACCAGTAGCACGTACACCGCGCCGAATTTTGCCAATTTTTTTTTGTCGATTTTCTCTCGTCTTTTTTGTGTCACCCACGACATACGGGGGGAATTTGATTGTTTACAAATATCTATATAAATAAAAAGAAAGGTCCTGACTGACTGATTGACTGACTCATCAGCGCTCAGCCCAAACCAATAATGTAGACAAGGAATAAGAAAGGATTTTTCGAAATTCAATCCGTAACAGCGGTTACGCACTGCATCCGATCCGAATCCGTGAAAATACGTTCCGAAGTAGCCATAGAACTATTTGTATGGTAGTTTACGCACTACATCCGGCATCCGTCATCCGATTTCTATCCGTCATCCGTGAGTTTCTAATTCGGAAGAACAATTGACGGACGAATTGTTTGAATTTGAATCAGAGATTGGAATAGTGCGTAAGCAACATCCGAATTCGGTCCGAGATTTTTACTCTAGATCGGTATTTTCACGGATTCGGATCGGATGCAGTGCGTAAAACAGTATCCGAATTCGGTCCGAGTTTTTTATATCCGTATTTTCACGGATTCGGATCGGATGCAGTGCGTAATCGCTGTAAGGGAGTTAAATAGGGGGTGAAAAATTGTATGGAAAGTCGTCACTTAACGGGTTCAAAATTTCACGCAAGCGAAACTTCGGGCAAAAGCTAGTTTAAAATAAAAATGTAACTATTTGGTACTGTTTTTTTATTGATTCGTATTCAGTGGTACAGTCACATCCTTAACTATGGCACGGATACGGATATATATAGATACGGATATTTATAGATCAACATCTTGTTTACCTTAGTCCAATGCTAATTCAGCGCAATCCAATTATTAAACTGATCAACCACAATTTTAGAGCGTATTATCTCAATATAACTCCAATCCTACCCCCAGCACATATTGACATAGGTACTAAATAAACAGTCCACCTCACTGTTTTTCCAACGTACCTCCAAGCTGTTTGACACAACTTCAAGTTACCCGTGGACCGACAGCGTACAGTCGTTATAACTTTTGCTGCCGAACTATTAAATGCTGAACAAACTGGCTGTATAAAGGTTTAGACTATTTAACTTACTATGGAGTTGTTTGCGAAAGGGGTAAGGATCAGGGGATCGTATGGCGCCATCGTTGGTATCAAAGAAATTTTATTGGTTAAAATGTGTTTGATAATATTGTTAATGGTGCTGATTCTATGGCGCACAAACTAAGCTTAATTTAGGCTATCTGATTAATTAAAAATGAGACTGACGTTAACAGCTGTCAAATGAGTCATATGCAGGGTCAATTGAAAAACACCAACAACCTCTTAAGGGGTCATTGTGGTCATCATTATGATTTTTTATGAATTTCGCTTAGCTCTTCAAAATGTAGGTACATGTATTAAAAAAAAAACTTTAAATTCCTCTTGCGTCAAGCGCATGCAATATTGATTGCCATAAAACGCATGCAGCTTATCGTCTACACCGGTGCGCCTCGGTTAGTCGCCAGTCAAGATACAATATACGGATTAGCGTGCGCTAGGGGCATGCGCTTTTGTCGAACTAGTATTAAGGCTATTGCATGCGCTATGGCGCTTCACGCGTGCTTCAGAAAAAGACGCAAGATGAACATAAAAGCGCACTGGTGTAGACATAGCTATAGAATGGTATGCGAAGTCGGGGGTGATCTCTAGTGAGATGTGTGAGGTGATCTCTAGATAACATAAACGTCGCGGTCGTAAACTCCCAAATGCATAAACAAAGATAATACTGTGTGCACTGAATATGACGAGGGCAGACTTTATGATTGCTGATAGGCGATTTATTAAATAAATAAATAATAAATTGTTTATTGTTCCAAAATCATTACATAAGTGTATTATGAGGCAGCCCCATTAAGTTATTAAAATACTTGTGTTGGGGCCGACTCGCTACTTCCCCTATTTTACATTTACATAATTGAGACTAATAAACTAAAAAGAAATATAAAAGAAAACAGGATGCAAATTAGGTTTTAAATAATGATTTATTTTAAACTATTATTTAAAACGTTTTATTTATTACTAGCTTTTGCCCGTAGCATAATTTAGATTAAAAAAAAACTTTTAGCACTCTACTAAACATAATACAATAATAATTCAATCATGATTAATAATCATCGCCAATTTAAATGATATTATCCGTCGTACTCTTGTCACCGCCGGCGTTCCAGCCGTATTAGAACCAAATGGCTTGGCACGTGACGATGGCAAGAGACCAGATGGCATGTCATTGATGCCACGGAAGATGGGTAGGCCTCTCGTATGGGACGCAACGTGCGTCGATACCCTTGGGCCATCCCATCTTCCTAGCTCGGCAGGCTGTGCTGGCGCTGCTGCTGCAGCTGCGGAGGCCCACAAACGGCGAAAATATAATAACTTTATTAGTAACTAGCTGTACCCGGCATGCGTTGCAATGCACTTTTTCCTACTTACTACCTACCGACTACCTACCTACTACCTATATAATTCGTTTTTTTTTTAAATATCAAAATTTTCTTTCATAAGAACCTTCTCCTGACAATTACAAACAAAACAAAAAAAAAATTAGCGAAATCGGTCCAGCCGTTCACGCGTGATGCGATGACCAAGGGAAATAGCGATTCATTTTTATATACAGGGTGTTAACGAATTCGTGTAATTCCTTAAAACCACATGATCTACTACTGGTGTAGACAGGCCCCGCACGGGTTTTAACTTGATTAAAAATAAAAAAATAAAATTAGTATTTTTTCATGCGGCTTTGTTACCGATCGTATCTAAACCACCTAATAAGGATTCAGTAAAAAAATAAGAATTTATTTTTTTGCAAAAAAATATGTTATTTGTGTGAACATTTCGATGCCACGTATAAATTAATGAAAGCATGGTGACACGGCTGGTAGGCACGACTAACGTGATATCGCTCTTTGCAGTCAGATAACTCAAGGCTCTAAAATGACTCAGAAATAGAAAATCAAGTTTTTTTTTGGAATTTTTTTTAGTTGATTTTCAAAAATTCCCATTTAGGGTTAATCTGTGTCACCAGTAGATCACGTGGTTTGAAGGAATTACCCGAATTCGTTAACACCCTGTATATAGATTATATTATATATATTATATTTTCGAGCCGTTTGGGGTCGAAACACTCGGGCCGTGGGGTCTGAGTGCCCAACTCTTGTGCAAAGATATTTCAAGGCGGCTGGTCGACGCTTCCCGTGACCCGAAGGCTGGCCTCTACTTTGGTCAAAGGATAAGCATTGCCATACAACGTGGCAATGCTGCCAGCCTTCTGGGCACGTTACCAGTCGACAGCGATGCGGAGGAATTTTTTGATGCCCTATTTTAGTTTATAGTTTTATTAGGATATTTTTTTTCTTTATTTGTATACAGGGTGTTAACGAATTCGTGTAATTCCTTCAAACCGCGTGATCTACTGTTGACACTGATTGACCCTGCATAGGTTTTTTTAAGAATGAAAAAAAAAAGTTTTCAAAAAATGAACCATGGTATTCTGTATTTGAGTAATTTTAGCGTCCCAAGTTAACTGGCTGCGTGGAGCGATATCGCGCTAGTCGTGCCCGTCAGCTGGGTCGCTGTGCCTTCATTCATTTATGCATGGCATCGAAATTTTCTATAATCTAAAAAATATTTTTGGAAAAAAATAGTTTATTTTTACATTCAATCAATCTAAATCCCGTGCGGGGTTAATCTATACCATTAATAGATCATGTGGGTTGAAGGAATTACATGAATTCGTTAACACCCTGTATACTTTTATTTGTAATTATTAATAGATTATGTAAATATTATTTGTGTAAATATTATAGCTAAGATATATCGATAAAATAATAATAAAACATGATTCGAAAGACACGTGGCGCCATCTATGAACGTTGTTGTTGTTTTCTTCGGGAACAGTACTTTTTTCGGGATGAATGGTACCCTATGTCCGTTTCTGTACACCTGACAACGTATATGCAAAATTTCAGGATGATCGGTTCAGTGGTTTAGGCGTGATAAGGTAACAAACAAACAAACTTACTTTCGCATTTATAATATTAAATATTAAAGTTAGGATTATTGTTTAACTTGCTTGGTTGTCTGTCTGCTACAGTTAGTATCCAATAAATATCGAAAATATGGCCCTGTGATCATATACATACTGAAATTATACGTGCATGATGTTATTTCCCACGTAGGGACAGTTTCATAGATCGTAACTATACGACAAAATATCAAATATTGTAGAACAAAACGCTAATATTTCATGTTTGTCGAAATTTCTGTTGATTGGTTATGAAATCCCGTGTAATCTAAACCAGTAATAGATCACGTGATTTTAAGGAATTACACGAGTTCGTTCACACCCTGTATATGTAGTTTTACATTTTTTTAACACCAGACACAAAAAAAACTCTTAACAAGAAAGTTCGCCATTGTTCTTTATGCGAAATTAACAATTTGTTTCATACATAATATAAAATAAGTTTTCAATTTAATTAATCGTTGAAAACGCGTATTTAAAATTTAAAATTCAAGTTAAAATCTCACAATTACCACTTTTCACTGACAAACGATGAGATTTTCGAAAAGTACACCATTGCGGACGGGATTACAAAAGTAACCATGCATTAATTATTTCCAATTACTATTAATTGGTTCTGGAAGCCTGTGACGTCACTAGACCCTTATTAATGTGTGGTTTGGCATCGTGGTCATGGCTTGTTAATTACCTTTTACTGTAACAATTTAACTACCTGTAATGGCAGGACGAGCTGGACTGTCAAAACCAATGGTTCAAATTAGCTGAATACCGAAAGTATTGGAAATCATGAAGGCCTTTTCCCAGCAGTGGGATGATACAGGCTAACAGTAACCGTAATAGGATTTTGGTAGTACTAATGGTAAATAACGCCATTACGTTGAAGAGACGGCTTAAAAGCAACGTTTACTTCAGGAAATAGCTATTTCGCAAATTTATTCTTTCGCGGGGTAAAATCGCTTATGCCGCGAGCAGTGGGTGGACCATTCTTCAGATATCAAGATTATCTCTTTGCCCTTGGTCCCGGTTATTATCATAGGAATTCAATGACTCGTTACAAGCTCTCAGAAGCCCAACAAATCTGACAACCGTTCCACCATTTTTGTGTCGGTTTCCCCGATACACAAATGTTGTAATAATTGGGTAGAAGAAACCAGACTGCAGTTAATTTGTTTAATATACTAGTATTCTTACCAAGAGTATCGTATTACCCAGTTACTGGGTTGTGGAGGTCTGATAGGCAGTCGCTCCATGTAAAATACTGATATTCAGCTGCATCCGGTTCGACTGGAAGCCGACCCCAACATAGTTGGGAAAAGGCTAGGCAGATGATGATGATACTAGTATTCTGAATTTGGTCAAACTAGAAGATAGGTTGGAAAACATAACCAACGGTCCACCTGGGGCCCAATTCTCCTAAAATAATTTGTTGCCAAACGCAATCGAACCACAACCGTCAGTCAGTTTTTGTTTTCGAAAACTTTCAAAATTATTGATTTTGTTTTTTGTGTCAAACAATTTGATAGCTTTTGAAATTGAGAACTGTCTGAATGAACGGTTCGGCCTTGGTTCGGTTGTGATTTATCAAGATTTAGTTTAGGAGAATTAGGCCCCTGTACTTCAAATGTGAGTTTTTTACGTTACTACTATAGTTGCGTCACGCCAAAAATGTATGAAAATGTAGGCAGCGCCTCTAGCGGCGAATAGCGAAACTAAAAATTTGTTTCACATTTTTGGCGTGACGCAACTACAGAAGTAACGTAAAAATCTCACACTTGGGGTACTGATGCAAAGTGATTTGTGCCCCCAATATACACTTCCAACGCCAAGAGGACTGCTGATACATTGCCAACCTTGGAGACAACGTTGGAAAGACTGATACGCTTTAATTTTACCAGCACCTATGCCCATCCGACCGGAACACAGCAATGCTGCTTGGCGGCAGAAATAAGTATGCTGGTAATACTTCCCTGGACGAACTCATTCACAATTAGTTCTACTACTCATCATCTAAGTGTGAATGTCCTCATAGGAGATTCCCTTCGCTTGGGGAAGGAGAAGGATTATGCCGGACTCTTACCGGCTAAAAACCCACGGTGTTCATTCTCCTGACCCTTGGCCGGGGTCGTGGGATTCGCAGCTGTATGCACCGCGACCCCGGCAGGCCTCGGTCCACCAGCCCCTGGCGGACCTCTGCTTCTGTGGGGTCTTGCCCCACGTCTCTTGAGAGGCGCGCACGGAACACTGCGCGCCGCCTTCTCGGGTTTGTTACTGGTCGGGCGACGGGTCTCGTAACCCGCCGCCCGCAGGCCACACACTACGGTGGCCGGAGATCGTCGCGCGCCCTCTGGCGCCATGTGCGTCTGGCGCGGGAAGGGAGAGTGGCAGCTGCCTCTCTCTCCCTCCCGCTCCCTCTTTAGTCGCCATCACCTCCTCGCAGAAGGAGGCGACGGCTTCCCACGCACTCTCGCCTCCGACCAAGGACCACGGACCAAGGACAGAACCACGGCCAGTGCCCTTATCCCACTCTAGGTGGGGTCGGCACAACATGTATTCCTCTTCTATTCTCCGCCATCAACCGTCATCTCAGTACTCACTTCTTTCTTACCCATACCATCTTTCACACTATCCATTCACCTTTTCTTTGGCCTACCTCTACTTGTATATCCACCCACATTCACATTTAAGACTCTTCTAGTTTCAAGTAGCTCTACTACTACTGTACTAAAGAGTTGAGAAAAGTCTAGATCGACGCTGGCCGGAAACCAACTGTTCCTAAAGCTTTAATTACTAGAAGCAATATGTTAACTTTGCTACAAATGAACGTTCAAATTACGGTTTTGCTCGACCACACGTTGCAGGACAACTTTGTCATTAGACTTTAAAAGCTTCGTCGCCAAATAAAGCCGTGCATGCGCAGTGTCAAAGAGTTAAATATGTTTACAGCTTTATACAAGCAAAGTTTTAGTATACACTAAACCTGAAACTAGTTTGGTCCGAATCACTAGGAGAATCGATTGACATAATTATTTTGTACACTACTTTTTTTTTTCATAATTTTCAATTTTGTTTCGGTAGGTTTCTACCCATAACAGTTGACGGGAATAGACACTTTGAGGCTTGAGATGGTCCGTTCGGTCAGCTTCCGTGTATTAGACAACCCCTGCATAGCACATCTCAGGCATTTCACACTTTACTAGGGAACTTAACGCGACATAAACTAAGGTGTAACTTGGAGATTTACTAAAAAAAATACATATTCAAGCAGTTCTGATGAAAATCTTGTTGGGGTGTCTCGGTTTTTGTATATATTAAAAATAACGTTGTATATCCATATAATAAATGTAGTTGGATTACTTCAAACTAACTGGCAAGACTACACGTACTGGCTAGGTATATTGTTGTTGCTATGGAAATTGTTGACCTCCCAAAATCAAAGCCTAAGCGACTACTAGTGTATTGCGCAATGAGAATGCTGGTTTTGGCTACGAAGAATCAAACAACACATACGTCAAAACGTGTTTAGTAGTTTAGCATTCATGAAGGAACATGACATACGAACATACTTAAATAGATTCTAACAAAACTGATAAATATGAACCCCGTAGCCCAATAAAAACTCACAACAACAAACATAAACACAATAAACTATCTCCCACTTACCCAACCCTCCACAAATTACGATATGTCCCGAAACAACTTTACCATTAATATCAGAGTTCTACGTAAACATTGTATAGACCGGACGTGTCGCTGTCATGGCCGACACCGACATGATGAGCTGCTTTTGTCTTTACGTGAGAATGGCTGTGGATGTGTGGAATTATTGTGTGTTGGAAGGAGAAGGAAGAACACATATAAAAGGTTAGATAATATTATTACTATATCAGAGGATATATTTGGCCAAAACAACGGAATAAAAACAAGGGGAAATGCCTACGCAGCTATTGCGCTTGTGTCACGATTACGCGGAAATCCGCAACACTAGCTCACGCCATTGCAGCGGCACGACGTTTCGGATTCATACGTAAAATGTTAAAATCATGCCTTATTGTGCAGTTTTGACATGTAAAAATTATAGCAGAATGAAAAATGTAGCTTACAGGTGTAAGTAAAAATAAATGATATCTTTCTATATAATTTTTATGTCAGTTTGGCGACACTGTCGGCTAATTCAGGTATTTTTTTGAAGCAGGAAACGGGCCGGAAGTTTTGAAGAATTTTCGAAAAAAACTAATACAAAAGTCATTTTACGTGGAATAAAATTATCGAATACTGAAATTACTTATAACGCTTGCATTAAAACAGTCATCAGTAATACTTTAAGTGCCTCGCGGATTAGTTCCCCTTTCCGACTAACCTTGTATATAGCTGACCCGAATCTGAGTGTTTGTAAATGACTCACCTACGATACAGGATAAATCAAAGTACATTTATATGAGGCATGGACCTGAAAAAATATATATAATCACTTCCGCATACGCAATAAATCGTTAGCACCTTCCTTGATCATTGTATTTGCAATAAGCCCAGGTGTTACTGTCTCTTTGCAAACGGACCATTCGTTTGTGTTGATTGACCCGCTTTAGGGTCCCCCATTATCGCCAAGGTCCATTGTGTGACGATAAGAGAGGACTTTCTATGGATGGGCAGTTTCGACCTCAAGTGTGGACGTAATAGCGTGGGTTGGGTAGACAATGGAAGTATTATCTTCATGGCTTTACACGTGTTTGCTACATTTGGTAATGTTTTACCCAATTTTGGTACAAAAAATTATATTTGTAATGCTGGTTCTAAGAGAGACGTTTGAACAGCTCCTTCAATCCAAAAATCATACTTTTCTATAAATATGTATGTAAAACAATAGATTTAATAAAGTGTAATTAGTTAGTACCAAAGCTGATAAATACATAAATTCAAATTCAAATTCAAATTCAAATAATTTATTTGCAAATATGGGTAGAAAAACAGATGTAAAATAATCATATGTAACATACAATTTGGTATCACCATATTTAACCCTTTGGCATGCAAATTACAGGTCACTGCAGAAAAAAATAGTATTTAAACAAATTCAAGTAACAATCACAAATTAATTAACAAAACATCATGCCTGTTCTCCCCAATGGGTAAGGCAGAGGTGCTTAGTACACCCACATAAGATATTAATATTTTTTATTTATTTTTTAACATGTAACGTAATTATAATTATATAAATAAATAATAAACTGTATTTTATGAGATCAAAATTATCACAATATCACAATTAATTACAAAATTCTTATAGCTTATCCTGCAAATATTCAGATACACTGTAATAGGCTTTTTCTATTAAAAACTTTTTTAACTGGTTTTTGAATACAACAGGTGAGGATGTATCTATTAAAAACTTCGGTAGGTGGTTGTAGACACGGGGAGCCATGCAAAATAAACTGTTATTTAAAAGAGTAGTTTTATTATTCGGACAGTGAATTTTGTTATTATGTCTTTTACTTCTATATTTTTCAAAGAAAGTTATATTTGCTCTAACAAAATTTACAATTTCAAAAATGTATATGCTTGGAAGTGTCAGCAGATTAAGACTTTTAAAATATTCTTTACAGCTATCTGTTTGTTTAAGCTTACACATTGATCTGACGCATCTCTTCTGAGCCTTAAAAACATCATCCTTAAATACAGAATGTCCCCAGAACATAATTCCATATCTTATTGTAGATCCTACATAACCATGGTATGCTAACAGTACCGTAGATGTATCAGCCGCTTTTGAAAGCATATAGAGAGCATACGATTGCTGATTTAATTTCAGGCATAAACTCTCAATATGCGTTTTCCAATTTAAGTTACAGTCAATATTTAGACCCAGAAACTTAGTTGTATCTACGTGAGCGACGTGTTTACCTGTGTATTTAATGTTAATATCACTAAATTGTGCGACTCTATTGCGAAATATCATTAAGTTAGTCTTATCAAAATTTAACTTTAAATTGTTTGTTGTTGTCCATTCCATAATTTTTTCTATAGTATCATTGATATCATTTTGGAGTTTTAGTTTATCTTTACCTTTAAATACAATAGTACAATCATCAGCAAACAGAAATGTTGGTTGTTCTATAACTCTAGGTAAATCATTTATGTAAATAATAAACAACAATGGCCCCAACACACTCCCTTGTGGAACTCCTAAATTTACATATCTACTTTCTGATGTGTAATTTATTTCTCTATTTACTTTTGAGCATATCCGAGTGATTTGAGTAAACTGTTTTCTATTACTAAGATACGATTCAATAAGGTCAAGAACGTTACCACGTACTCCGTACCTTGCTAATTTCTGTAGAAGTATTTTATGGTTAACGCAATCAAATGCCTTGCTAAGATCCATGTAGAGTGCACAGACTGGAGTTTTGCTGTCAATGTTAATCATTACTTCTTGTAAAAAGTTATAAACTGTCGTATTTATGGTTTTGTTTTTACGAAATCCAGTTTGTTCCTCGGTTAAAAGATGTTGAGATTCAAAGAAATTGTATAGTCTATTGTGGATAATTTTCTCAAATATTTTAGATATTACTGGTACCAAAGCTATTGGACGGTAAGAAGACATAGAAAGTTTATTATCCTTTTTAAAAAGAGGTTTTATTAAAGTAAGCTTTAGTTTATCCGGAAACACTCCGTTAAATATGGCCAAGTTTATAATATGACTTAGTATGACAGAAAGTTTAAAGGATACTAGCTTCAATATTTTTGTTGATATCTGGTCATAACCGGTGCTGTCAGTATTTTTCATGGTAAGTATAGTTTTTTGAATTTCATCTGGATCAGTCGGACTTATAAACATAGAGTTTGGATGGTGAGAAATGTTAATGTTAGTGTCTACGTTTAATTTATCCCCCTTTAGGGTGTCAATAAAAAAGTCGTTAAATGAATTAGCCATAGTTAAGGGATTCTCAATAATATTTTTGCCATCGATGCTTATATGCTGAATTTCACTTTTAGGTGTCTTAACTGTCGAATTTTTTATAACGGTCCATGTTGCCTTGCACTTATTTTGAGCTGTCTGTATGAAGTAGTTGTTTTGGGCCTTTTTCGTAGAATTTATTATATGCTTTAGTCGTACAGAGAGAGTTTTAAAGCTATTTTTATTTTCTTCTGTTCGGTTTAAACGATAACGCCACAGTAGTTGTCGTTTACGTGCACAACATTTTTTTAAGCCATTGCTTATCCATCTCGGCCGATTATGTGAGGTTATTTTTGTAAGTACTACTGGAAAACATAAGTAATAAAATAAAGTAAATAAATCAAAAAATTGGTTAAAAGCGAGGTTAGTATCATGAGTCTCAAATACTTCAGAGAATGTGAGAGAATTTATGTAATAAATAAATTTATCTATATTTTCCTGGTTGTAGTCACGCCTTTCAATGTACCAATATTTAAGTGGACAGCTTATTTGTACAGGACAAATTAACAATTGCGCTGTATGGTCGGATAAAGCCAGTTCTAGGACTTCGCTTTTGCATCCACGAATATTAATTAAAAAATTATCAATGCATGTTCCGCTTGCTAATCTAGTGGGTTCATTAATAGTTAGTTTAAGATTATTACAAGTTATTGTCTCCAAAAATGTTTTTGATAGCTTATTTTTAATTAGTATATTTATGTTAATATAACATAAAATGTGAAAGAATAAAAACATGAAAGAATAAATGTTTTTAAACTTCCGCGATTTGTACACATTATAAAAATATTGAATCGGGTCTTCTCGCGTAACAAACTTTAAGAGGCACAAAATACCTTTTATCCCGACGTTTCGGCCGAATTTCTCTACCCGTGACCACGGCCGGTGAAATTCGGCCGAAACATCGGGATAAAAGGTATTTTGTGCCTCTTAAAGTTTGTTACGCGAGAAGACCCGATTCAATATTTTTATAATGAAAGAATAATTATATAAATACATAATCAAGAATAGAAGTATCCCTCAAGGCAACATATTTGGGTCGTTGCTTATTTTAATGATCCACAAAAAGTTTGAAACCGCCGCTGTTCATTATTAACCAAAAACAAATAAGTAATAAACTAAGCTAGAAAAATTATCTACACTCCTGAAGAAAAACGAGGTAAAACTCATCATACAACATTGAATGCGATTTGACAATTGATTCTAGGTAACAAGACAAAATTTGCAAACACCAACCCCCTTATTACAAAAGATGGTCTAAGAAAAACCTAGGTTTTAAAGTAGCCCCGTCTCTTTTTGTTATATGACATCAGAAAGGGATGGTTATATTATAAATCTGGGTCAACCTTAGTCTTGGGTCTTGGGTCATCCTTTGTACTAAGGGGGCAAATGTTCTGCCTAGCCTTTTCCCAACTATGTTGGGGTCAGCTTCCAGTCTAACAACATAGACGCGGCTGAATACCAATTACACGAAGCAACTGCCATCAGACCTTCGCAACCCAGTTACTAGGCAACGTCGATATCCTAAGGTTAGACCGATCGTCAGACTTTACTACCCGTAACGACTGTCATAGTTATTCGTATAAACCCGGGACCGACAGCTTAACGTGCTCTCCGAGGCACGAAGGAATCTCGACGTGTAACGAATGGTCACCCATCCACAGAATGACCGCGGCAAGTGCAGCTTTATCATGCAAATCATATGATTCGTGCGGTTGCCAATTAGCCTCTTAAAATTTGGCAACACCAAATAATAAACAAAAAACTTTAGCAATAAATAAACAACAGAAAAAGTACTCCATAATTCTTAACAGAATGGTCTTTGATCAATTTGAGTCGTAAAATAATTTGAATACATAATAACACAAAAGAAAACCGACCCTTTCAAGCTTTTATCTTTGAAAAAGACGAAAAACATCCTAACACCGTTTTAAATTACAAACTCGTAGAATACCCTTGTGTGAATGCGAAGAGAGATTCAGTTACACGTTTGCGTAATTTTATTTTAAATTTTGTTATCGATTCAATCTTCTAAGGGACAAGATATTCGGTTTTCATTAGCGATAATCCTCAAAGAGGCATATTTATTTACATGTGAACATATTTTCGTCGATAATAATGGTCTTGTTTTTTTGTTTTGGCGTTATCCTGTCCATTTTCAAGGTTTTCTTTGTTTCAAGGAACATCAATTAAGTTAATGTGTCCTTGTGTCTTTGGCTGACTTGGCTTGATACTCATTGTGTCCTTGGCTAAATAAAATTTATTTTCCTTCTTTCATAAGTCAGTTTTATCTTTGATGCCTGCATGAGTGTTTCTGAGCTTGGCTTTATCCTTCGGGATAGTGTGTAATCCGAAGGCTGACTGAAGGTTATAGCGCAGCCGGGAACTGCAATGGCGCCCGAATGGATGAATTAATAAATAGCTGCTTGATTTTGGAAACCTACTTTCCGTTGAACGGTATTTTTATCTATTTAATGTGATGCTGCTGTAGTACTACCTTTTGTCTCGCATTCTTACGATGCATTCGGAAAGAACTATCTCTAATCTTTTCTACTTCCTCATCATTGAGACCGTCTCCTTTCTGTCGTATACTTCATTACTGATGGTTGTATCCGTCCTAAAATGCTTTCGTGACGTCCGCTATTCTTTCCATTTCATTCGGTCTTCGGCTTTTCTCAGAGAAGTAGTCACTGCGAGGTCTGTGAGCGTCTTGATATAATCAGACCATCATATTAAGGCCGTACTTCTCAGTCCGTGTGATGCCGGAAGTAAGAATAGCAGTACCCCATCTCTTGCCAGGGGTATCGCAAAAGACGACTAAGGGATTCACTGGAGGATGGACAGCAGCATTCTCTGAGTACTTTAACAATTAATCTGGGATCGCCAACCCGACTGCCAAGTGTAGCGATTGTGACAAACCCCCCAACATGGATAGCACAAAAACGAAACGGTCCCTAGTCCCTGGCGGCTCTGCTAGCCCTGGTCAAGGAAGCGGCCGAAGTAACGGCGGGGCATAGGGTACTAAGAAGCACAGAACCGGTCGATGTGGTGACGCGTGGGGAGGCCTGTATCCAGCAGTGGACTTCTTTCAGCTGAATGGTGGTGATGATGATGACTTCTCAGTAAAAGAGACCATCAAATACTTCTTCTTCTGCCTATCCTTATCCCAGGTTACTTGGCGTCAGCGCAGAATGTTTTTTTCTTCCATTCTTCCCTATTATCCGTCCCGCTATCATTTACTCCCATTTTATTCATATCATATCTCACACAACCCATCTAATACCATTTAATTAACTTGCTACAGTGTAAGCAACTACCATTAACAGAATATAATATTATGAATACAGCATTAGACAGAGCTATAACAATGAGTTAATAGTCTCCCTAACTAGTAGTGTTACTATGTAGTTTATTATGTCTGTAATAAGCTGATATTGAGTTGCTTGAGAATTATGGATATTTTCATTGAGTGGGTCAGTAAAATCTTTATTGGTAGAGTATTTTCTTATAAATGCTGTTGACAAAAAATTCCATTAATTAGAAGAAAATACACTTGGGGACAAATAAATCGAGCCACTCCTTTTTTCACGTGTCCTGATTATCAGTTTTGATTTCATGGATTGTATCCTAAGGACTGATTTTTCAACATTCAGATAAATTTTATCTGGGGAATAAGTTCGACGTTTTAACAGCTATTGTATAGGAAATATGTCAAACCGTCATATTTATTCCTTAGATAAAAGTTATCTGACGATTGAAAAATCGGCCCTAAGTTGACAAAAAACTACACTCATTGTAAAGGTTATCAAATAACCTTTTAGGCGGTATATGTTTCGAATTGATCTGTTCCATAATACCAAAAATAATAACAATTATACGTGAAAACTAGAAGTGGCTCGATTTATTTGCTCCCAAGTATATATCGCCATGCGAAAAGCTTTGGCTGGCTTTTCCACCGTGTGGAAGGAGATGCAGGGGTGCAAACGTTGTGGCCGCGATCCTGGGGAGCTGGCTAGTAAAGCTGTAAGTAGTTTCATCGTGCTTTGGGTTTTTTGTGATTGCGGTTACCTTTCGGGTAATCCACTATCGCCACACCTCAATTGATTTACCTTGAGGTTGCGGAGTTGCTCCAAAGCAATAAAATTGATTTGGTTGCTTGATTGTCCGATCTTTTACTTCTTCTGTATTTAATAAAACCAACCCAGCTCTAGGCTCTTCTTCTCAAGCTATACGAGAATAGGTCATGCAGTTGTATAAGGATTAGCCCGTCAGCAAGGTTGGTAGCGAGGCTGACTGCCCAGGGTGCGCCTGACGTACTAAAATATCATCACTCGTATAGGTTCTTTTCATGCATCCCAGATCTTGGAAAACAACATCGTATAGAGCTCATATTTGGTGCAAAACCAATACTTTTGACAAGCAGTATCCGGGCAGTTAGCAGAAAAAATCAATTTTGGTACAAAGTACCCAAAATATGATATGATATCCTAGGTATCTACGACGATATTCCACAAAACCATTCGTTGTTATTTATAAAATAATAATACTACGGGCTGAAATCTCAAATTCATGTCTCACATTTTCCGAGACGCTAAATTAATTCTGTTGAAACAATAAATACGAAGCTAAAGCCTTTGGTAAACTTGTTAAAGTATCATTAGTCAAAGATTCAGACAAAAAAGTTGTTAATACTCTTTACTTTTCTGTAATTCTTCGCCTAAGGAAGTTTTGTTTAGTCATTTATTTTCATCAAACATTTTTGCCTTTATTTTCGGCTAAATATTAAAGACTAGCTTTTGCCAGCGGCTTCGCTCGCGTTAATTTATAATTAAAAAACTCAATTTTTTATACTAAAATATAGCCTATAGCACTCAGGGATAACGTAGCTTCCTATTGGTGAAAGAATTTTTGAAATCGGATGTGTAGTTTCGGAGATTACCTCCTACATACAAACAAACAAACAAACAAATTCTACCTCTTTATAATATTAGTATAGATTCACACAGTATTATCCCTCTAAATCACTGAAGCCTCGACAAAAAAGAGAATGAAAGTTTGTGTAATGCCTTGTACAGACCAACCGAACGAAAGCGAACGAAGGCATACGAATGACTTTCGTCGATGGAGACCGAACGCTCGCTCGCCTTTGCTGTTGCATCCACCACTCACTCGTTCGCATTCGTTCGTTGGTACTAAACGATTCGCCGACCACTTTCCACCATTCCTTTAATAGGTGCGTTCAGAAGTAAGTGGTTTTTGATCGATTATGGTGCGAACCATTAGAGCAATTTTGTTGTGGAAAGCACTATTTTTAACCCCCGACGAAAAAGAGGGGTGTTATAAGTTTGACCGCTATGTGTGTCTGTGTGTCTGACTGTAGCACCACAGCTCCTAAACGGGTGAACCGATTTAGGTACGGTTTTTTTATTTAAAAGCTGGTTATCTACGAGTAGCGGTGGTTCTTAGATATGTTTTATCAAAATCGGTTCAGTTGTTTCAGGGTCATCAGCTGTTTTGTTATTTGCGTTGGATTTTTTTTTAATTTTTAATTTATTGAAGTGTGCCTTAAACTTTTTTTTTTATTATTATTTCCGTATTTGTTACTCAATCAAGCACTAACGGCGAAACGGATTGAAATAAAATTTGGCACACAGATAGACCATGCCCTGGATTACCACATGAAGTAATAATAAGTATCTTATAGATAAATATCTTATCCTAAGAAGCGAGTGAACCCGCAGGCAGCAGATAATTTTAACACAACGGGCATGGGAATTTATCTGTCTGTCTGTTTGTTGCTTCTTCACAACTAAACTACTGAACATATTTTGTTGATTCTTGGCACCAAAATAGCTTGAATCCCAAAAATCTATGTAAGATACTTTTTATTGACATACCATACGAGCAAAGCCGCAGGCTTCAGCTAGTACTTACATAAATATTATAAAAATACACGAAGATTCTAAACAAATATTTTCATGAGGGATAATTTATTTGTAATTACATTTCTTCTTGTTATCCCGGCTTATGTCGGAGTCCGCTTTGATTTAGAATTCTCAGCTTTACACAATAGTACTTTGTTGAGGAAAGGCCTTTGCCCCACCAGATTAAATTGTTTAATATTTATTTTGTTTAACTTTAACTGGAGCAGCCTAAACCAACGCAATGGAACAATTTTATTGGGATATAAATGAACTTCAAAATAATAGTTTTTCACTTTAAAAAGGTTTAACTTTAAAATTAATCAATTGCAGTTTAATTTTAATACTTCTAACTTTAAAAATAATAGTTTGCACTATCATTTTAATGTTTCTAACTTCAAAGTACCCGCAATAAGAAATAAAATGACAAACAGATAGCTAAAAGGTAGGTTAGGAAGGTTAATGATAGAAGTATGACCACACAACGCTCGCGCCGAGCGAGCGAAGCAGGTGGTGCCGTGGTAGCGGCCGGCGAGTGCAAGTAACAATTTGCCGATCACTTTCCACCATTCGTTTAATGTGTGTTCAGAAACAAGGTTTTTGATTGAATATTGTGCGAACCATTAAGGACCTTATCATACTAGCGGATTGCGAGCGTCCTCAAAGCGGAGCGGGCGCGCAACGAACACACCGCGCATGCGCAGCGAATTCGTTGCGGACGTACAACAAGATCGCCGCGAATAGCAGCGTGGACGCCATTTGTACTGTCTCGTATAAATGCCAGCCCGTCCGCCCCGCCTCACTTCAGTCCAATCGTCGGAATCAATTTTGTTACTGAGTGTTGTACGTCGTTAATTCGCGACGATAACATTGAATAGGTATTTGCTACGCGTCCGCGTCGTCCTCGCTATGCAGCCGTGGCGTGTTCGCGACGCATTCGCTGCGCGCCCGCCCCGCAGCCGTTCGCAAACCGCTAGTATGATAAGGCCCTAATTTTGTTATGGAAAGCATTATTTTTTGAAGTGTGCCTTAAACATTTTTGTTATTATTTTTATCAATTTTAAAGTGCCATTAACACATCCCAATAAGGATGTCGCAGCAAAATTCAAGAATTCGTAATATCTTCCGCAGGCACAGCGTGGGTAGGCCTCCCACAAGGTGAACCGATGACCTGGTAAAAATCGCGGGAATTCGCTGAATGCGAGAAGCACAGGACCCGTTGATGTGGCGATGCTTGGCGGAGGCCTTTGTCCAGCAGTTCACGTCTTTCGACTGAATGAAAAAATGAAAACTATTTTTGTATTATTACTTTCGTGAGACACATTCATATTTATGAGTAGTTACGGTTTACTGACGTGCATTTTTGAGATTGCCCGACTAGTTTCGGACCCAAACAGAGCCCATGAGCTGAACAGGGGGCGAGGTCGCGAGTCGAACTTTTTCGACATAAATATGAATTTAAACTAGTTGCAGCGTACACAATGCACCCGGAAATTATTAGTTGGTGCGTACCAAACGTTATTCTAATTACCAAACAAACACAATAGTACAAAAGCGTGATTGTTAGCTTGCCAACTATGAAGCACAGGGTCAATTAGCTTTGTTTACTACTGTGTTTGTTTAGAATCTCGGTCCCTTGTGGACGGTCGAACGAATCGTACTAAAATTGTCAAAGAGAATTTTGTTTGTGGGGTTATACCGTTTAATATCGAATAGCATTTATTGTAGTAATTTTAATATAACTTCCTAACAGGTATACCGCCGTTTGCCCGAATTTTATTTGCCCTAATATCATTTGCCATAATAGTCAACAGCCATAATATTATATGACGTAATATTCATTTGCCCTACTCTTATTTGCTACATTAGTCACGTGCTAGAAGCTTTGTTTCCCATAAAGTCACTTACCATAACATCATTTGTCATAATCATTGTAAGCCCTAATTATCACATGTCCTAATTATCACATGCCATAATTATCATATGCCAGAACATAATTTTCCATCGACATTGGGTGTGTAACGGTTGTTATATCAGGAAAAACTGGATGCAATCGGGACTTTAAGGCACCCCGACTCGGATAGGTTAGGTTAGAAGGGGAAGGGGATCCCCTTCGTGGTTATTTTTTTATAAACCACCCAGAAGTAGTTTGGTTAGGTGCCATTTGAGTTATTGTCTATTAATTATTATGGCATTTAAATATTATGTCTAATAATCATTATGGCGTTTAAATATTATGTCTAATAATTATTACGGCAATTAAAAATATGGAAAACAACACGTATGACACTCGTATCTTATGGTATCTAAGTTTCGGGCAATTAAAAGTATGTCATATGTCTTTTAGGGCAAACAAAACATTCGGGCAAATGAAATTCGGGTAAATGAAATTCGGGAATACCTATGATAATTAGGGTATATAATCTTCGGGTAAACAATAGACAACCCTTCCTAAGATTATATACAAAGTAATATTAGTTATGCCAATGAATATTTAACATTGGCTAGTTAACATTGTAATTGTTTTCGAATAACGGCAATATCTGCTTTTTACATCGTGTATCTATGGTTCGATAGTTTTTCGCTTTTATTTTTTTATTGTTCCATAGACTTTACCAACGTAATTAAACTATCGAACGAAACAATATGTAGGTATAAATGACAACAACAAAGAATCTAATAAATAAAAAATTATAATGAAAATAAAATAAAAATTATAATATTTATTCAGAAAAACGTAAGGCTAATATAATCTTTAGACTATTTTCATTAGACTAGTTCATGAACCCACCATTTGACAATGTGAACTAAGTTGATTCCTGAATGACAAAAATATGGAAAAAGTCATAAAACAATTTTATTTATAATAGATACTAAATTATGTGCAATGTAAATGAGGCTTCTAAACCCGGAGCATAAAATAATACCAAATTTAAAATGACTGGAATATACGCAGGAGCGCACTGGACTGGAAGCTAAAGATTTTTTGAGGACAGCACAGGCCAGAAAAAAATGTTTTGTTAGAAAAAAGACCACAGACGATATTGACGAGATTACAAATCATAGTAGTAAAGCGCACCGTTTTCCAATAAACAACTTATCTGGTGTTATTATATTCTACTTAATAACCAGCCTATAAATAAACTCATAAAATACAATAGTACGACACAACTAAGAAGTTACATGAATTTACCTGGGCCCCAATTCTCCTAACAAAAATCTTGATTAAACGCAACCAAAGTGGCCATATTTGCAACTTTCGCAATCTACTCATCAACAACGATCCACCGTTCAGTTCAACATCAGAGCAATAACGGTTGAACTGTAGTTATGACGTCTGTGGGTTCAACTATTAAACCATTCGGTTCGAACAGTTCGGTTCCAAATCACGACCGTAATGGAACGTTGATTGAAAAAGTACCTTTTGTCAAACATTATAAATTAACCCCCTGATCAAACAACCAATGGCAATCGCTCATTATCGCGTTACTCACACTTATTGCGTCAGCGTAAAGATCATTTTTTACTGCAGTACTAATAGACATTCGTGGTCTTAAGACTTTAAAGTCACACTCAATTCGGAAGCGATCGGTTTAACGAAGTTTGCCGATGCGACTTTTTAATTGTGTCGTACTACCATAGTGTTTTTAAAGGATTTGATTAAAGTGGTTGTTGAATGTAAAACTAAAGTTATTAATGTTATTAATGCGCTTCATTACTGAAGTTTTCCAATCAGAACTTGGGCACTTGATTCTAGTTTATGTTGAATCATACGGGGAATACGTACGATGTATTCATACGTTGTTGTTAAGTTGGTGTTATGGCTAGTCCAAACACGTGTAATGTGTAGGTAATGTAATGTATCGTGTAATCTATCGCAAAATTCTTTGTGTGGACAGCGCTACGAGCATTAGATGTGTCGCAGTATGATGGATAAAGCCGTAATATAGTTATATCCCTAGGGATATAATTATATACCATAACATAGTTATACGAAAGCGATTTATTACTATCTTACGGTCGCAATCTAGTAATATGTTTATTTATACCCCCGCTGCCGCCTCCGCCGCAACCCCGCACTACACTCCTACAATCATTTCACTTAATCAAGAAATATAATTATATCACTTATGCGTAGATCCGCAACAAAGCAGAAGTCAATGCAAGTAGCTAATCGCATGAGCTGGCTCATGCGATTAGCTACTTGCTTTGACACGACGCACGTCTCAAACACATACTTAAAACATAATATTTAGCGGATCAAAATGATAGCAAGAGAAAAAATGTATCTCACAGAGGTGTATAAAGAATATAACTTTCAATATCATCTTTCTAGTATGTCAGTTTGGCGACACTTGTTCCCGTAAGAAAGTATTAGGGCAGTTCCACTTGTTTTTCTCTAATTCGTGATTACATGCAACGCTCGTACTGATCCATCGGGTTTTGTTTTTTTACGCGAACACAAGGACGCTTGCAGTGCTTGTTTGGACGGCGTTCCTAAGGGTCAATTCACACCGAGACGCGACGCGTCGCTGCGCGTAAATTTTAATAGAGCGACTCAAAATATAACTTCGAAAAGATAAACATTTCATTGTGAGAATTCAGATTACGTTGCACCATGCAGCGCTGCGCCTCGAGATGCCGGCGTAGAGCGATGCATCACGACGCAGCGGTGTATCACCGGTACGCTCGGCGTGCAAGAGCGGCGCTGCGCTGCGAAGCGCAGCCTGAGGCCGCCGTTCATGCGCTTGCAAATGGTATACCACGGGTGGATGCGGCGGGGCGGGGGCACGCGGCTAATGTAGACACGTTCCGCTGCGCAGCGCTGCGCCTCGAGATGCCTCGCAGCGTAGAGCGATGCATCGCAACGCAGCGGTGTATCGCCGCGCCGGTACGCAAGGCGTGCAAGAGCGGCGCTGCGTCTCGCGGCGGCGTGCGGAGCAGCGCGAAATCACTGGCCTCTTCCAGTATCGTCGCGACGCGTCGCGTCTCGGTGTGAACTGACCCTTACGGTTGTCGTATGACGTTTATGATGTGAAGTGAAGAACAATCGTTTGGAGTTTTATGTTGAAGATAATCTTCTTTCTAATGAAGATCTTCGTTTCATACTCTGTTGTCCACCATCGATAAATAAAAACAGCCTGCACCAGCAATCGCGACTTTTCTATTCGGCAAGTTTGTTATAAGCCAGTTGGTTAACTCAAACACCTACACCACACAATTTGCATTACATTACATTACACATTACACGTCTGGTCCCGGCTTTATGTGGCTGGTGATCCTGGATTCAGTACCGAGGTCATTAAATGAACAACCTAATCGCCAATATTGCAAGACCTTTTTTTATCGTGAGAAAATCCTCATGGATGATACCCTTCGCCTCGGGAAGGCGAAGGGTTATGCCGGACTCTTACCGTCTAAAACCCCACGGTGTTCTTTCTCCTGACCCTTGGCCGGGGTCGTGGGATTCGCAGCTGCATGCACCGCAACCCCGGCAGGCTTCGGTCAGCCAGCCCCTGGCGGACCTCTCCTTCTGTGGGACCTTGACCCACGTTCTCCTGAGAGGCGCGCACGGAACACATGCGCGCCGCCTTCTCGGGCCTGTTACTGGTCGGGCGACGGGTCCCCTAACCCGTCGCCCGCAGGCCACACACTAGGGTGGCCGGATATCGTCGCGCGCCCTTCGGCGGCAATATTGCAAGGCCTGGCTTCTATGCGTTTTGCGTGTTCGATTACACCATTCAAACAATTATTGACGGAAGGTTTCTATACATCTACTTGATGTATATACCGTACCTTCGACCCTTTATAATTGGCTTACCCACTGGGACCACGGAAATGTAACCAGAGAGAATCTCAGACGAGTGTAACACACATTTAAAATTAAACTCTCTATAGGCCCTTATTTGGGACCCATGTCCCATAAGTTTACCAAAGGCCTGAGTTTTATGTTGACGAAGGAATATTTTAATCCTTGGAACTACAGTAGGATTATTAATTCGTTGGAGTAAATTGACAGATCCTACGATTGTTATATAGTGCATTGTGGTTTGACAGCACCCAACAAATAATATAATGGTCGAGAAAACGTTTTGGTCTCAACTTTTAGTTAATTAATGTAATCATATACCTAAGTGTCGTAAGGATGTTAATTCAACGACGTTAGGGCCCATTTAATACAACTTAATGTCGTAAGAGTCTCGTGTAACAGTCTTATAAAGACCTATTTGGTAGCTTAGTCGTCGTATAAACGTCACCGATTTGACTACTTGTCGTGTAATTTATTTATTTATTTCAACCAAACTTACAAAATATAATTACAGGAATGTCCCCAATGCGATTTTGTAGTACCTACTTATTACTCAATTTTCTAAAATCTAGTTATTACTGTTTTATTGTAACAAATAATAAAAAGGGCTCTAATTGTGAATTCACCTAGAACACAACAGATTAGATCCAAATCCTCTGCGATAAGATTAAGAATGAGGAGCGCTCGAGTGAGCGGCGCTTCGTCCACCAGCTTGGTGCGGCCTCGCGGCACTGCCAGCAGTCGCGGTGGCCGCCGCCGCCACACATATCAATAATAGCTGCTGCAGTAAGTGTATTGTTGCTTGACAGTAGTGCATTGTTGTTTGACATTAGCACTGTCAGTGTACTTCAGTAAATTAATGCTCTTACTTTAAAGGAGGAATAAATGAGGGTGTTTTTCCGTTATGCAAGTAAAAAATGCATTTACCGTAGACGGGGAAACTTTTCCAATTATGATACACGATTCTCTTTCAAGTGTGAAACAAAGTCAAATGTTCCTCCTTCCTTCCTCCTAGCCTCATTACTGGGCAATGCCAATATCCTAAGGTTAGACCGGTTGTCAGACTGTCAGGCTGCTGACTAACCGTAAGGCCTGTCGTGGGTACCGACGGCTTAACTTCCTCTCCGAGGCACGGAAGTGTCTTGACGTGTAACGAACGGTCACCCATCCACGGACTGACCGAGGCAAGCGCAGCTTAATCTTGTAAATCGTATAATCCGCGCGTTTGTTAAATAACCACGAGCCCCCTCTCCCTTGAAATGATTAATGTTGTTATTAATTTACATTAAATACCCACACTTTTCCCCTATGCCTTCCGCTTCTACGTTATTAAGGCGCCATCTCCACAAGCGAGTGAATCGCGGCGATATTCTCACCGTGCCATCAAATTCAATACCAACTATAGCCGCGATAACATCGCCGTGTGTAGACACGTTCTAAGAGAGTGTATAGAAATATGTGGCACGACGATAATATCGCCGCGATTCTCTCGCTCGTGAAGACGGCCCCTTAGGGCCTTATCACAGTGACGATTTGCGAGCGAGTTCAAAGCGAGGCGAGAGCGCGACGGGCTCGCCGCGAGCTCGCAGCGAGCGCGACGCGAACTCACGAGGAGTCAAATGTGCTCTCGCTGCGAACTCGCGGTGAGCCCGCTGCGTTTTCGCCTCGCTTTGAATTCGCTCACGAATCGCCATTATGATAAAGCCCTCACGGCGCGCTCGCTGCGAACTCGCGGAGATCCCGTTGCGCTCTCGCCTCGCTTTGAACTCGCTCGCAAATCGCCACTGTGATACGGCCCTTAATACTCTAGAAATTTCTATGACGAATGAAAAGAGAAGTCCGAAAAGTTAAATCATAATATTCGAACGGACTGATCAAAGTTTACAAAACTTCCAAACCGTTGGAAATCCGAAGAAAGCAATCTTGAACACCCTTAAAAAGGGACGCTTTGAAATCCCCTAAGAGGGTAGTAAAGGGTTGAAAATCTGTTACGGAGAAATGGGGGGCGTTTACAAATAGACATAGATAATGTTTGATATTTAACCCTTCACGTGTCGACGTTAGGGGTGTAAATTGACGGAGCCAGTGTGGGCCTAGACAGGGATGAGGTGCTGCAGTGAGCGATTAGCGGAGTTAAGTAACTGTGATTGAGTGTTAGGGAAACTTTTGGAAAAGTTTTCAGTTATTTTTGCCTGTAGTTTGGATAAAAAGTAAAAGTAAAATGTTTTTGAACTTTCGCGATTTGTATAGGTACATTATAAAAATACAGCGGTGCGAGCACGGATCTTTTGTCAAATTTGACATAAGATATAGATAAAACGACAGTAGTTGTCGTTTTGTCTACATCTTAAGTCAAATTTGACTTTTAGAATAGATAAATTTCACTGCAGATTCTTGTCTTATCGCGTAGAATATTTTAAAAGACACCAAATACCTTTTTATCTTGTATTTGATGCCTTTTAAAATATTCTACGCAATTAGACCTAAATCAGTATTTTTATTAAAGTAAAAGTATAGGATATACTAGAGGTCGCCCGCTTGTAAGATGTCGATTATCGCGTAGATAGTTCGCGGTATTCGAGATAAAAGTAGACTATGTTCTTCCTCGACTTCCAGAATATTTCTGTAACAAGTTTCATTAAAATCGGTTCAGCGGTTTAGGCATGAAAGAGTAACATACAGACAGACAGAGTTACTTTCGCATTTATAGGTAAATAGCTTTTGCCCGCGGCTTCGCTCGCGTTAAAAAACTCTGAACACACTACTAAAGTTTCTATAATAACATAATTCAATCATGATTCGAAAGACACGTGGCGCCATCTATTATCATTATTGTTATTTTCCTCGGGAACAGTCCATTTTTTCGGGATGAAAGGTACCGTATGTCCGTTTCTGTACACCTGACAACGTATATGCAAAATTTCAGCATGATGGATTCAGTGGTTAAGGCGTGAAAAGGTAACAAACAAATTTACTTTCGCAATATTAAGTTAGGAAGTTAGGATTAGGATTAGTAGGGATAAGCTATTGTTGTTGGACCACGGAAACAGCAGTGTAAGTATATGAGCTGTTGTTGTTGCACAACAGAAACAGCCATACAAACTGTTTTCTAGTTTGCACACTTCCCGTGAAACGTTTGTTAGTCTAACAGGCCTCGTACACTCTGGTCGACGACGAAAATCGAAGAAAGACCAAATTAAATAGTTGACAATTGGAGAAGCATATTCTGCAGATTTGACAGTGGCTAATGCTTTGTTTGGTGGAGGTTGACTGGGAGCTAAATTGATTCCTTTGTTGTGAGAGTCCGTGCTGGTAGAATAGGATATTTGATTGAAAAAATCTAATTAGTCCGTCAGATTATCAAAAAATATTTGACCCATATTTTTTCTTTTGTTACGTAAACCAAAATTGACGAAGATACGACACTTTTAAAATTGGCAAAACGTCACAAGCAGGTACAAGTTTTACTTGCTTCCGACGTCACAAGCCCCCACTCTCGAGTTTTGATGCGTTTTAACTTTCCAAATATTCATAGATTTAACAAAAGAAAAAATACGTGTCCATTATTTTTCAAAACTCTAACTGGCGGACTAATTAGATTTGCAATTTATTGATGCTGTCAACATGCCTGTTGTATAGCGGTTCCCTGATATCGACTATTAGAAGGTACCTATTCTATGAGGCTTAAATGGTCAAGACAAGAGAATTAAAGCGTGAAAAAAAAACGAATGCGCTTTTAAAATTCTTTTCATCATCATTCGCCGAACGACGCCCACTGCTGGACATAGGCCTCCACCAAAACCCCGGGTTTGCCGTAATCGCCACGCTTGGCAGGCGGGTTGGCGATCGCAGTATGGTTGTTAAAGTACTCAGAGAACGCTGCTGCCAATCCTCTAAAGAATCCCTTAGTCGCCTTTTACCCACGGGAAGAGATGGGGTCAATTCATTTACATTAGAAAAAAAAACATCATCATTAAATACTTTTAAAAAAATGGAAAACAATTAATTGTACACTCAATACTCATTATAAAATGAGTATTATAAGTAAGTAACAAACATTGAACAAAATCCACCCCTCTCAATACTCTCTAAGGAGTAAACAGCAGCAGCGCATCCTTTGTCTGTACCACTCAGCTAATTGAGACAGATTAATAACAACATTTTAATTATAAAGTTACAAGTTGTTATTAATGTTTTCTAATGTAAATTTTGAATATTACGAGAGGGAAGTTTGTTTACTTAGGTATTATTTTGCGTGTGGTTCCCGGTTAGTAATAAATATTAAAGGCGACCCCTTGCTCATTCGGGTGAAGTAAAAGGCAACTAAGGGATTATGTCAGAAAGATGGGAAGTAGAGCGTCTTCCTATCTGCTAATAATAATAAACTGCCATACCAGTACCATACTACAAGTGTGTGCCCCCCAGTTCTCGAGAATGGTCATGTCACACTGTATTGGGATCGATCTATCATCACCGATAGGACCATTGTTGCCAATAGGCCTGACATCGTGGTGATAGATCGATTAGAACGCCGCACAATGATTGTTGACATCACTGTTCCGCATGACGAGAACCTCGTGAAAGCCGAAAATGATAAAAAAATCAAATAACTAGATTTGGCACGCGAGGTTTTCGACATGTGGGATGTTGACTCAGCAGCCATTGTACCGATAGTCGTTATAGCCAATGGCTTAATAGCCAAGAGCCTCGACCAACATCTGACGAGGCTCTCGTTAGGCAGCTGGATTAAGGGTTTGATTCAGAAAGCGGTACTTCTGGACACGGCGCGTATTGTTAGGAAGTTCCTCTCTCTGGAGCCCTGACCGCCGGCAGCTTAGACCCTGTTCCCGATGTCGGTGGGCTACTATTTTTATATTTTTAAATGTGTATTGTTTTTATTTTTTATAACATATGTATTTAAAATTTAATTTAATATGTATATACAATGAATAAACTGCAATTATCAATCCATCAGCCATGCGTGGTGATTATGGAAATTTCCCCTTTGACTGTTAAAGCGCTTCCCCCACCGAAAGTGGCGCTACTTCAGAAAAAAAGCATTATTTGACAGAAATAATCCTTTTTTTCTGAAGTTTTGAAATTTTGTACGTACAACATTTTAGTCAAGTGTTGTAGAAATTTTCGAACACCAAACAACACTAGAGCTTCTGGATTTGAAGTTTTAGCGGTAAGTACCAAAACGACCGTTTTTAGCATTAATTACTAAAACTACTAACCTAGGATGTCAAGTGTTGTTTTTGTGACAGTGTTTGGCTCAAAATCTAACTTTATATTCCTAGGAAGATGCTTATGAAGCCCTTCTTATAAGCGTCTTCCGGTATGTGATCATATCGCTAGGAATATGATCATATAACGGCTATAACTATGTAACTGCGACATAAATACTCCTAACATTACCGCTACCCGCTTCCAACTTTACCAGTCCTTACTCATCCCAAAACTTAGTACAGTTGTGTAATCACCTACTTAGTTTTAAGTCGGCCTGTGGGGAACGAAATATCTTCTCGAATTAGTTACGGTCCAACTCACATTGCAATAGATCCTTCATCTTCAGGCCATATTCAATTATAAGGACAGCAGAGACCAGAGTTCAGCTCTTTGTGACGGAAAAGACAGTACAGATGAGTTTGATCCGGAATTAGTGTGTAACTGCAACTTAAGGCGCTTCCCCCACCGAAAGTGGCGCCACTTCAGAAGAAAAACATTATTTCTGTCAACACACAACATATTGAAATTTCGTACGTACAACATTTTAGTCAAGTGTTATAGAAATTTTTGAACACCAAATATCAACACTAGAGCTTCTGGATTCGAAGTTTTAGCGATAATTACCAAAAACGGCCGTTTTTAGCATTAATTACTAAAACTTCTAACCTAGGATGTAAAGTGTTGTTTTTTGGTGATCGAAAAGAACAATGGTCACTTTGGACTAGGAAAAAACAAAATTGTTACCGAGATGAAACTGTCACCAATATGTTAGTGCATTGTTAATGTATTTATTGGATATCTTCGTTTATTTTTAAAAGATCTATTTTATTTATCAGAACGCTGTATAAAATATCTAACTTCGAACGCATCCGTAATTAGTTACGTTACTAGAGAAGTCCATACTTTTTCTAGTCTATTATGATTTTATTTCATAAATCGAAATAAAATCCCAGGCAATATCAACCGTATAAACTCACATTAATATTATGCTAAGCTTAGCCACTAATAGAATTTGATGTTACTTCGTGGTAAATTGTTTTAATAAAGCCATGAATTAGATAAAAAACTAATGATTTTACATCTAAAAATCGACACTGTTATAAATCGATCGATTACGTCCCTCCCTATTCTTGACAAGTAAAAATAAATTGACGGTTTTCTGCGCTGACCGTATCCATGGTAACCGTGTCGTTGTAGTTTCGGCGACGACTGTGTTCTCCTCCCGTATTGTTACAATATTCTTTGGTGTTCTGTGCGATTTTATATTATTTTCCTGTTTTTTTATATTTTTGCATTGCTTACAGACTCCGATTGATCTTCTACTCTTGTTGACTTGGCATTCGTTTAATGGACTTGGAATCGCATCACGTTTTGAATCTGATATTGGAAGTGGCAAAATATTTTGTCTCTCCGACCTTTTAAAAATATATTGAAGGCTGTACTTAGTTATATTTATGTAGGCGAATGAAACGACATATGTTTCATCAAGTTAAGTTTTGTTAGATTTTACTAGTACAAGCATGTTAGCCGAGTGACCATTGTTCTTTCTACAACACTTGACTAAAATGTTGTACGTACGAAATTTCAATATGTTGTGTACTCATAGCTTCTAAACCAGTTAAACCGTCAGGTGTTTGTGCATGTGAATATTTGTGTCTGTAAACGCACCCACGATACTGAAGAAATCCCAGCATGGGGCAACGTTTTTCAAACAAGAAAAAAACTCCTGGTGCAAAATGAGCTATACGAATATGGGGTGTAAACGAATTCGTGTTATTCCTGCAAACCACATGATCTATTACTGATATGAATTAACCCCGGGAATTAGATTATTTAAAAACAAAAACGAACAATTATTGTATGTCTTGCGATAGGGATAAGTGATCGTATCTAAACCACCTGATAAGAATTCATCATCGCCATCATCATCCTTCAGCCGAAAGAAGTTCACTGCTAAACACACGCCTTCATCACTGACAAGGAAAAAAAAATGTTAAAAAAAAATGACAGGACATTTCGATGTCAGGCATGAATGAATGAAAGCACAGCGATAGAGCTGGCGGGCACGACCAGCGTGATATCTCTCCGCGCAGTCAGTTAACTCGGGGCACTAAAATGACCCACCATATTGTTTCGTTTTTTTTTGAGTCTTACAAAATGGATAATTTTTTTTTTTGAATCTTAAAAAATGCCATGCATGGTCAATCTGTTTTACCAGCAGATCACGAGCGAGGTTTAAAGAAATAACACGAATTCGGATAATATCTTCACACCGATAATTCAGGCCTTCATCAAGCTGTCTCCCCCCCCCCCCCTAAGTCCCCGCCAGCAACGCCCTAAGCCGAGGTCCGAGTCCCACTAGGGGTCGCCCTTAGTGCTGTTGTTGCAGGTAGTCATGATGTTAGTGTAGGTGTAGTGCAAGTAGTTAGCTTAGGTTAAGTGTTTTACTTCCCCCCATTGGCTGGAGACCCTTCAGGTCTCGCCAATAACTGCTCGGTTACGTAGAAACGGTCCCATAAGAACATACCTAGCAGAACAAAAAATAAAAAATAAACGGATAATATCTCTTTTTAGTCAAATAAAACTTCACAACTTTAACACGAAATGAAACTGGTAAAATAAAATTACAGAAAATATATTCAATACAAACCTGGGTGTAATATTACGACCAAGCCCTCTTTGAAATAGAACTACAAGGCTAATGAGACAGATGTTACGGGAGCGCCGCCGTGATTAAGATGTATGGATCACGTAAACGAAATTATAGCATAGCTAGCCTACAAATATACAAAACGATGAAAATTACGGGATAAAGTTATTTGGTACTCGTAAAATATCTGTGCCGCTCTGAAAACAGGCTTTGAGCGTTCTATTCCTCACTTCAGAGTAGCAAAGTTATTTCGTACTCGTAAAATAACTCTGCTGCTCTGGAAACAGTCTTTGAGCGTTCTGTTCCTCACTTCAGAGTGGCAATGTTATTTAGTACTCGTAAAATAACTTTGCCGCTCTGAAAACAGGCTTTGAGCGTTCTGTTTCTCACTTTAGAGAGGCACATTTATTTGGTATGCGTAAAATAACTTTGCCGCTCTGAAACCAGGCTTTGAGCGTTCTGTTCCTCACTTCAGAGGGGCAAAGTTATTTAGTACGCGTAAAATAACTTTGCTGCTCTGAAAACAGCCTTTGAGCGTTCTGTTCCTCACTTCAGAGGGGCAAAGTTATTTAGTACGCGTAAAATAACTTTGCTGATCTGAAAACAGGCTTTGAGCGTTCTGTTCCTCACTTCAGAGTGGCAATGTTAGTACACGTAAAATAACTTTGCTGCTCTGAAAACAGTCTTTGAGCGTTCTGTTTCTCACTTTAGAGGGGCAAAGTTATTATGTACGCGTAAAATAACTTTGTCGCTCTGGAAACAAGCTTTGAGCGTTCTGTTCCTCACTTCAGAGGGGCTAAGTATTTGGTACTCGTAAAAACTTTGCCGCTTTGAAACCAGGCTTTGAGTGTTCTGTTGCTCACTTCAGAGGGGCGCAGTTATTTGGTACTCGTAAAATAACTTTGCCGCTTTAAAACCAGGCTTTGAGCGTTCTGTTGCTCATTTCAGAGGGGCAAAGTTATTTGGTACGCGTAAAATAACTTTGCCGCTCTGAAAACAGGCTTTGAGCGTTCTGTTCCGCATTTCAGAGAGGGTCAAAGTTATTTTACGCGTCGCACTGTAGGTCTCTGTGTTTTAAGTTTTCCTTACTTTTTTAAAAGCGACTGATTTTTTTATGTAATAAGGTTGACTAATAGGCCGTCGCGATGTCCCGGCTGATAAGGTGGTCTTGCTGCACTAAAAGGATAGCTGATGCATTACTAACCTTAGTGACAAAGTTGTAAAGTCTCATGTGCCTGTAATTTCACCGGCACCTATAACCTTTCAAACAGGAACACAGCAATGCTGCTTGTTGGCAGAAATAGGAATGGAGGTAGTACTTCCCCGGACAAACTCTTTCACGAGGAGATGTACTAATAAAAAAGTATTTTACTGTAGACTAGGTTTCACGATTATTTAGTAAATCAATAAAATCAGCAATTCGCAGTCCATTGCAAACAGTTGTTAGTAAATGCATGGTCACTCATGATCATGATTCATTTATTTTTTTTACGTAACAAATATGTCTGTATGAAAAGTAAATTCTATCAAGTACGTCCGGCGCACCCTAGACAGTCAGCCCTGCTACCAACCTTGCTGACTAACTAATCTTTTCACCACGGCATGAGCTAATTCTCGTATAGCTCGTACCGACACCAGAGAAGAAGAATTCTATTTACACGGTTCCAATTTGTAGTTTCCTACAAATGGAGGACGTCTTCGTCCGTCATAAAATAGCATGATTGCTTTTACATCCACGAATAGGCATATTTAGTTTATATATTATAAGTATACATGGTCAACAGATTATATCAAAAACTATGACAAGACACACGAATTAACGACTGAATTTTCTTACAAACTTATTGAATTCAAAACCACAAAGTTTATCTAACACTTGCTCTTAAATGAAATTCAAAAGAATGCACCGCCGGCCATAAAAATAAATTATAAAAGACGCGAAACTTTGAGAATCACTGCCTCAGACAGTCTCCGAACTTTGGCTACACTTTCGCGTCTAAAATGACTGGAAATTACAAGCGCTCACGAAGTTTAAGACTATATTATTAGTAACTAGCTGAACTGCAATATAAAACTTTGGGTACCATTTGCTTTTTAATGATTGCATTATAAATAATGTTTGGAGAATTTTGTTTTGCTTCTAAGTACAAGGTTTTAATTTTGATCATGGATATTTTTCTTGTTTAGTTCTTTGGAGAACTAGAGGTTTATAGTGTTGAGAAAACGATCACCTTCCACCTTTCATCGTGTTACCCTTTTCAACATAAGGTCCTTTTTTTATCGTGAGAAAATCCTCATGAATACCCTTCGCCTTCACTGGGCCTATGCCGGACTCTTACCGGCTAAAAACCCAAGGTGTTCCTTCTCCTGACCCTTGGCCGCGGTCGTGGGATTCGCAGCTGCATGCACCGCAACCCCGGCAGGCCTCGGTCCGCCAGCCCATGCCAGATCTCTCCATCTGTGGGGCCTTGCCCCACGTCCTCCTGAGAGGCGCGCACGGAACAAATGCGCGCCGCATTTTCGGGCCTGCTACTGGTCGGACGACGGGTCCCCCTAACCGGTCGCCCACAAGCCACTTCAACGTAAGGTCCTGGGGTATTTCCACAAAACGTTACCATACAAAGAATGTAAACTATTTTTAAAATACAAAACATGTATAATATAGCTATTTTACGGTTCTCGATGATGTCGTTTACGTTTTTTCGATAGCAGTCTCCTTATGGCTACAATTTACGAAATGACCGCTATATCAGTAGTGTCATTCTGTAAGAAACCTACCTCAATATCGAAGGTTAGCTCCATATCCAAAAAGTAATCGCGAAAAAAAAATCTGCTGTTCCCTACATTTTGACGAGTTATGCGAATATAAACGTAGGGAACATCTGTTTTTTTTCGCGATTTCCGGTTTGGTCCCATGGTAAAAGTTGTTCATAGTGATGAGTACAATCTTCCATTTCGGTTTTTCGAGTATTTACAATTTCACCCTCTATATTCGTTTTGTTAATCGCCCTTCACTCATTCTCTCAACATGACTAAACTACCGAAGCATACTCCTTTCAATGTTTGTCACTACATCATATTTTAACCGCAACTTTGTTTTATTACATCAATTCTCAATCTATCGTAGATTTAATTATGTGCACCAATTTGTTTCCTATGAGAACACGTCGATTTAGAACCAATAAAAGATTTCCAATCAAATTAAAAGCACATAAGTATGTATTGCTCCGATGACAGTAACATGTTATCTAAAGTACGATTACTAATTCCAGTCAGTAAAATGACAAGTGCAACTGTCACTGATACAAAAAAGGGTGACCCGCTACAATAGTGATGTTCGGCAATCAATAGACTTAGACATTTAGTCATGCTTTATTTTATTAGGTATCAGCGTTTTTTTATTGTAAATATTTAATACATACCGTATTAAATAATACGATTTTAGAAATACGGACCTTACCAGCATATTAAAATTTCTCACTACAACATTATTACAAAAGCTGGGAAAAAAATGTATTAAGAGATTCAGAGGAATTAACACTAGAAAGTCAGGAAAATACAAGTAATTTTATACGTTTTTATTCATTACGGTTGCTATTGATTCCGACTCCGATTCTGAATCGGTATATTCAGAATCGGAATCAGTTACATTTATAATGAATGAATCCACATATTCATCTATGATGTCGTCGAGTTGACACATTTTGTCTTCGACTTTTATGGCATGGTTGATGCACTGTCTCCAATTTTCAGGCGTCACTTCCTTCAGGCCTTCTTCAAATATTTTTTTACGTCTTTTATTTTAAAAGTTTTATTGTTCCTGGCGACGTACCCCTTTGCTTGAGCCCAAAATAACTCTATTGGGTTGAGCTCACAGTGATAAGGGGGCAGACGCAGGATTGTGACACCGTATTCAGCGGCCAACTCTTCCACAGCATATCGTTCGTAATTAGATTTTTGTAATTTTACTATTTCTATTAATTGAGCCTTTATCATTGTAGGTTGATATTGAATTTGTTTTTCATCCAACCACTGAATAATATCAGCCTTCCGCCAGTTTGAAGTGGGGATACGCTCGACTTTTCTTGAATGGTACGGTGCGTTATCTAATACCAGCACCGCATACCGTTAACAAGTAAGAAATAAACAAGAAATTGCAGAGAACACTAAACACTTCTGTCACCGTCGGAATTCGGGAGCAGAATGAAAAACAAAATGGCGTCCATAGCGTGACAAGTGATGATGACCATAGTGCTTCCAATAACCAAAAACAAATAATTTAACAGTATTTTATGTAATATTTAATTACCTACCGTGTATGTCTTCTGTTTAAAAGAGGAAGTTTGAAAGTAGCGCCAGTGACAGAAAAGTTGAAAGGGAACCGTTTGTCTTGGTATGGGCATGTGAAGAGGAGAGATGAAACGCATGTGACAAAAAGAGTTATGAGTATAAATGTGGATGGATGGAGAGGAAGAGGGAGGCCAAAGAAAAGATGGATGGATGGTGTGAAGAATGATATGAAAGAGAAGGGTGTCAGTGATATCATGACGGGTGATAGAACGGAATGGAAGAAGAAAACGTGTTGCGCCGACCCCAAGTAACATGGGATAAGGGCAGGAAGAAGAAGAAGAAGTATGTCTTCTGTTTAATTACCATAAATTACATATTTTTATTTATACAAGGTTAGTCAGAAAGGGGGTACTAATCCAAAAGGGTGTTAAAGTACATATAATAATGAATAACTTTTGTTCTACAACTTTTCCCAAAAGTCAATAGTTTAAGAGAAACAGTTGTTCAAAAATGTCAATAAAAAATCTCAAAAATCTGTCTATGCCCAGTTATGATCAGCTGTGTTTACATTTTAGGTCATATTTGGGGTCATGAATTAGAAGCACCATTTTCTGAATTTGTAACTAAAGCAGGGATGAAGAATTTTTGAAAAAACTAAAATAAAAATCATTTTATTTAGAAAAAAGATATATCGAATTTTGAAATTTTAACACTTGCTTTCAGTCATCAGCGATACTATAAGTGGGCTTCGGATTAGTACCCTCTTTCCGACTAACCTTGTATAAAAGCAATTTGATATTGAATAAAAAATAATTAATCTCGACTAACTTTTAATTGTAAAAACTTGATTCTACCTCATCACTATTTATTTGGGACTAAAAACCTGCAACACTGGAAATGTCATTTTACTGACTGGAATTAATAATCTTACTTTAATGTATTAGTAAACACGTTCGAAATTAAAATGTATGGAAAACACATAACCAACTGAAACATTGAAAAATATAATTGTTGTTTGCCAACCAAAAAACGAAAAACTGTTCCATATTTAAATATGTATTGCTTATCGGCCGGTAGTCCAGTTCGATTGTTAAATGGAATGAGATGTCGAAACACATTTACCGTGAAATGAATTTAAACGAAAAATTAATATCATGAAAAACAGTTGATTTCGTTGTAGTATCTGTATTTTGCATTAACATCACGCCTATTACCAGAAGGGTTGGCAGAGGTGCATAATACACACTCATTTCGCCGTTATATTTGAGACTCATGTAGGAGGCGAGCCTATTGCTATCAACCGGGAGCAAATCCAAGCTCCCGGACTGCTACTGAGAAATTCCACACGGAGAATCACTTTGCTCGACCAGGAGATCGAACCTCCCAAGTAACAAAAGCTTCTATAACCAGGGTGTTATAACACCAAATAGTGATATAGTAGGCCTATAGTGGTAACCATTGTGCCTGCTTGTACTATAAAGGTTTTTAAAAGAGCGTTTTGGTTCTATAAGATTAAAGAGCATTTAAGTTCTCTAATTCAGCTCTTAGAACGTTTACAGGACCATACAAAAGAATCTTTAAAGTGTTGCACTGTAATAGATATGAAAAAAGCGATTATGGTACTATTTAGTACTATAGACGACCTTTCTGACACTTTTATGTATCTATTTTGCACTAATAATGCGTAAAAATAACTTTTACAGTACTAGTATTGTAGAAGTGTCGAAAACATTATTACAGTATCAATCTGCACTATAAAAGTACCTTGCACAACCATTACGTAACCTTCTAGCTCCTTAAAAGCTCCCTCAACATCGCTATGGCGCTAATTCTGTAAAAGTCATGAAAACTCTTCTATAGTACTAAATAGTACTATAGCGACTCCTAATGCAATTGCTAAATAACGTAAATTCTAAATAGCTCTATAAGTGAGTTTGTGTTACTGCTACGGTACTAAATCGTGACATAAAAGCACTAAAATTAATAATTAATGGACTAATTCGTTTTCGGTGAAATAATGGCTGCTGTTTTCTGCCATGATAGCACATTAGCAGCACGGCTGGAGCCAATGTGTACTATAGCAGCCATATTTGGGACAAGTCCTTATTTTATTAATTAAAATTTAATTAAAACACGAAAATTATGAGGGCGCATTGTCAAATTTGAAATCAGCATAATTATTTTATCGATACAATTATTTTCGCAAGTGCATGTTATGGCAGAATTACGATCCATGAATGTTTTGAAGTTGTCCTTTTTATTATAATACATGTTACGTTAAGCAACAATTACCGATATATTTTCACAACACGAACAAAATGTGTGATAAAAAAGATCACTGAAATCGTTTACGGTGCAAAATAGCACTATAAAGATGTTTTGGTTACTTTTATAGTGCAAATTTGTGACATAAACGATGCAGAAACACTATTTTAGTACTAAAAAGCGTTTCTCGACACTTTTACTTTTCAACTATAGAGCTGATTTATCACCGTGAGAGCCTGTATGTAATGTTTATAGAATAAATCAGTGATAAAACTAGGGCCTATTTGGGGTTCTGTAAACGTTTACAACACCATTATAGTACTAATCATAAACACTAATTAGCACGCTCCAAAACGTTCTCAGGACTTTTATAGTATCAAATTTTGTTACTTGGGCTAGAACCTCACGCTCAGCAGTTGCACTAGCCACCATTGGTCAATGAGGGAGTATCTCTATTATTCCTCCAAAAAAAATCCTTGTCCATTCAAAGGTTGTCTGGTAGAAATCACTTTTAGCAAAAAGACCGCCCTTTGTAGGTACTTCCCTCTAGGATGTATTAATTATGTGTGTACAACAAAGAAAATTCTATTCCTTTTTATTCTCCAAAGGTTTTCTTTGGTATATTTTCTCTAATTACTTCGCCGAGTAAAAATAATAAAAGTATTGTATTTCACTATATACGGAGAGTAAAAAAAGTTTATTCCACAATAAGTATTAGGTACTTTGTTCTGATCAAACAACTAGGAAATACTCAGCGTTCGAGTAATATCGAGCATCGGACGACACTCGAAACTATTCTTATTGTCACTCGAAACTTTGCAACGGTATACCTGCAACGTTCAACAGTTCATAAACAAGATGTGAACGAATACGTGTAATTCCTGGAAACCTGATGGTCTACTACTGGTGTAGATAGACAAAGCAAGGGATTTAGCTGGTTTAAAAAAAAACTTTTTTTCTTGCTCAAGTGCAATTGGTCGTATAGCATGTGAATAAAATAAGTAAAACAAAATAAAAAAAACGGCCAAGTGCGAGTCGGACTCGTGCGCAAATTGTTCCGTACCATTATCTATAAAAACGGCAAAAAAATCACGTTTGTTGTATGGGAGCCCCTTTAAATATTTATTTTAATCTGTTTTTTAGTATTTGTTGTTATAGCGGCAACAAAAACACATCATCTGTGAAAATTTCAACTGTATAACTATCACGGTTCATGAGATACAGCCTGGTGACAGACGGACCGACGGACAGCGGAGTCTTAGTAATAGGGTCCCGTTTTACCCTTTGGATACGGAACTAAATAAAGTTTATTTGAATGAACATTTCAATTCCACGCATAAATTAATGAAAGCACGGCGACACCTCCGGCGGGCACGACTAGCGCGATATCGCTTTTTGCAGTCAGTTAACTCAGGGCTCTACAATGACTCAGAAATTGAAAACCAAGATTTTCGTTTTACGAAGAAGAATTCGTTCACATTCTGTATAAATATTTCTAGCTAGATATACCTACTAGTTTCCTTATTTCTTGGAAGACATTTTTATTCTAAGAATACTATGAATAAAAGTTCAACTTTTCTTAGAATATCAGTCGCACTCAAAGCTACGACTCCTTTTGATCGGACGCGCTAAGGCCAATAGGGCGTCCGTTCAAAAGTCGTCTCAGTATTGACTGGAAACGGGATTTTTCTGAATGTCGTAGAGAGCTAACAGAATCGTGTAGGACTGAATCTATCATTACGGTTATAGCTAATATCTGTATGTCAGGTAAGGTCTATAATTGCTTGCACTTTACTTCTTCATAAGGTCGCTCGGTCGCTCGTAAAGAATTGACAGGGCAAAGATTTTTTTTTTCTTAATTGACATAAAAAGGTTAGTTTAAAGAGGCTGTATACTAGGTAGCATAGAAAAAGAAATCAACCTATTTAGTAAATTCAATCATGTTCGCTCTATACAACTTTTGACTGGACACAATTGTGTGGTAGGTAGTAGGTATTGACTTAAAAAGGAGTTCATAACATCAAAAAGTGGTTAATAGCCTTTTTGCTAGAATCGACGCTTCACAATTTTAAATACTAATACTTATGTAAGTGGGTATGACATTTTGAATCTTATTGCGTACAGTGTGAGAAGGAATAGAATTTGAAAATCTGATAAACATTTCGAGTCCGCAGCTGTACAATGCGGGCATGGTAAACATATAGAAAATAAAACCAACATAGACTCTTCATCACTGAGAGTACTTATATTTGGGTTAATGGTTAGTAACATGAGCTACGTCACAATATAGTAATTTACACAGGAACAGAAAAATTATAAGAACAAACTAGTCAGATAATAAAAGTCAGACTTCTTCGGCCGATCGACACTGAAAGCGAGCTCCGTCAAATAACAACAGCTTTTATAACATCGGGTGCGTTGATTCCTGTCGACTACCCTTCTTTATCTTCTAAACGTTGCTCAGTATTACCAGCTACTGATATGGACAAAATTAAATGTATTGCTCCGTCCAAGGGGTTGGCAGAATTGTGCTTACATAAAACCGTATTTCGTAATAATGTTATTTAGGCACGCCACTCCAATCTCCGTGCTACTGAGAAATTTCTAACTAAAACACCTAATCACATTTTGCCCGATCTGGAAAAGCACTATACTAGGCAGCTGTACTTGTTACTACCAGACAACAGAATCGGTTATTATTTCAGTTCAGCCCCCTAAATAAAGCCATAACAGCTTTGCACAGCGTGTCCTCCCACTCACTGGCGAACGTTCACAGGCAAGAGTCCAGCTGTGGCGAGACAAGGCTTCTCTACTCACCCCGTTTGTTGCCCCTTCTGAAGGTCTCCCACTTGGGCATGAGTTGCCTTGGCTGACCTGAAAGTATCTAAATAGACTTCGGACTCAGGTTGGTCGAAGCAAGGAAAACCTGCTCAGGTGGAGATTTGCGGATAACTCAAACCTGGAGTGTAAATGTGGTGCCATTCCACAAACTATGGCGCACTTAACATCATGCCCCGCCTGCCCTGTTACCTGTACACCACAAGAACTAATGGACTCTACGGATAGTGCTAAACTCATTGCTGAGTTCTGGGCCGACACGGTGTAGATTATCATCGACACGCTAAGAAGAAGCTCCCTAAATTCAGAAAGATTCGATAAGTCAAATGTCACACGATTCGGTTTATTATCTCTTTTTCTCTCTTTACGAGAATCGTAGCCGAAATGAGATAGCAAACCGAATCAGTCGACAAGTGCTTATCGAAAAGGTTTGAAATCGAGGGATAGGAAATTTATGTCAGACTGATTTCTTCCTACATCAGGCTCCATTTGGATTGCCTCGTAGAATGAATAGCAATACAAAATTTCGCTACCGCCCTTGGACTGTCCCTGAAACGGCTAGAGCAAGCTCGCGTGCCTAAAGAAATGCAATGGTATACAAACAATAAATCATGTATTTAAATAATCAAAAAGATTCGACATATTCTAACAACATAATATCTTCTTTTTTAGGGTTCCGTACGGGACTCTATTACTAAGACTCCACTGTCCGTCCGTCTGTCCGTCTGTCACCAGGCTGTATCTCATGAACCGTGATAGTTAGACAGTTGAAATTTTCACAGATGATGTATTTCTGTTGCCGCTATAACAACTAATACTAAAAAACAGAATAAAATAAATATTTGAGGGGGCTCTGATACAAACGTGATTTTTTTTGCCGTTTTATTGGTAATGGTTCGGAACCCTTCTTGCGCGAGTCCGACTCGCACTTGACCGGTTTTTTTTTGTTCGCTATGACAGTGGTCTCCTTAGGCTTTTACTATTGCGTTATTGCTTTTGCTTTTTCATACGGTTTCTTCATAATAGTAAAATGTTAGAGATTCAATGCTGCATGGCAGTAGTCGTAAAGCATTATACACATATACCATTAAACCATGTATTAATTTGCAAACATTTGTTTATAAACAAATAAAAACTATTTCAGAAACAAGAATCGATGTGTTTCGGAATCATTGATACATGTTGCGGTCTTCTTCTTTGCGTATCAATAACTCGAGTTTGAAATAATATTAAACAATGTTTGACTAGTAGGTAGCCAGTTCGATACCCTTGTTTGTAGCTTCCATAAGGCCTCGTTTACGGAGACGCGGGGCGTGCTGCGTTACGTCTCGCGGCGCGTCGGACGTTTCTTCAGTTTACAGACAAGCGGTCCGTGCAGCGGCCTGCATCATCACACGCGCAAACACAAACATATGTCAATGTACGATGTTGTTTATGAAGGTGCGGGGCGTGACGCGGCGCGTGCGACGCCGCGGGCCCCGCCGCGGCTGTCGATACATTTTACCATAAACGGAGAATTGCAGAAATAGCTGATCACAACGCTGCGTGCGCCGCCGCGATAAACGTCGCGTGCGACGCAGCGGTGACTTCCGCGGGCTCCGCCTGCATTTCAAGCAAACGCGTCTAAAATCGCTTCTCCGTAAACGCACTCATACAACGCCATATGCTTGAATTCAGTGCGGGCCGCGCCGCACAACGCGACGCGCGACGCCCAGCGTCTCCGTAAATGAGGCCTAAGATCCTCTCGCGAACATGGACTGGGGCACAACGAGCAAGACATCAAATGGGACATAGTTTGCATGGGGGCTCCACAATCACACTGGATGTTGGATACGTCGATAATTCCCCACTTAGCTAAATTGTCCTTGTAGCAACTAATTTGCGTCCGCAGGCGATTAAGGGACTTCGAGATTGGCCACCGCGACTCGCTTCCAGGAGGCAGATGTTCAGCTTGGTCGACAAACTCTGGCGATTCAGCGGTGTGGAGAGTCTACTGGTAAACACACATGTTGCTGTAAACACTACTGAGAGTTTTTGATGGCAAAAAGTCCAAAACATTGTTTCTAGAAATATTTACATCATGTTTCAAAAAGTATTGGCAACTTGTATTCGAAACAATGTTTGCTTATGAATCCATGGGTTTAGATTACAAACTATAATCCACTCAATACTAATGACAGTATTCCCCACATCCCTATACAGTAACGTTGCAGTGCATTAATGCGTTTGATATTATCAACTACCTACACTTACTTGTATATACGTTGTATCCCTCAGTACTAATCCATGCGCTCTATGATGTCTGTGTCACGATGACAGATTGAAATTTTGAGAGCACCCCATACCTCGATGTATACAAGGATAGTCGGAAAGGAGGTACTATTACGCGAGCCATAGTACCCTTTTCCGACTAACCTTGCATACTAATACTTGTGTATATCTAATTTTCTTTATATTTATAGTGCATGGAACTCAGTTCAATTTAAAAAAAGAACAAAAAAAGAAGCTATACTCGACCAATATTTTTTCCAGTGTTCTATTTTCCGGCCCACAGGCAAGTTACACACAATCAATCTATGTATATTAAGTTTATTTCTTTGTTTTACATATCTGTGGTTATAGCTGCCCGGAATTTGGAATTGAATTGTAGATACACATAATGTTTTAAGGAAAAGTCCATACGGCTTTGAGTTTTTCCTTCATCCTAATTTGATAAAATTATCGTTAAATGTGATTAGAAACATATTGCCCTACATTGTTACACTCGCATAGTTTTATACCAAAATGTCTGGACTTTAAAAGAGACGTTGACCTCTGAGTTTGTTTCGGCTTTTCTTCTCAGAGCCAGTCAGATAGGAAATGCCGGCGCCATCTAGTCTAAAAAAAAACATTACATTGACTTGTAAAAGTGTCTGTAACAGATTTATTTAAGTACAGAAATAAATATCATTTATCATTTATTTAAAAGGATATAGTTATCATGCCTAGCCGTATTTGGCTAAATTAATAAGGATACATTATTCCTGTCTGCTGAATTTGGCATAATGTTAGTAACACAACTAAAAGTTATAATTTAATAATTAATCAACATACCTAGAGCGGCCATCTTGGGTTTCCCGGGATTTGTACTAGTTTTGAGGGCGTCTTGAATGCGTCCGGACGAAATTTTTATAAAGAGTCCGGGTAAAAGTTGCAAGCAAGCAAATGCCAAGTGCGAGTCGGTAGAATATGGGTCTAACTAGTAACTCCTTTTTAAAATTTCAAACCCGCACTTCGGTGCCTATTAGGCTAAGCGCGCACTACGAATTTTAATCGTTGCGGATAATAATCAACAATCTGTGAACAATACCAATATACTATGGTCCACGCACTGCGAAAAGATTGCAATGAAAGGTTTGCGATTTAAAATAGCAGATACGAAATCGTATGTATGTTTTGTACCCTATGATGTTGTACTAAGGCGTGCGCACTGCGGAAAAAATCGCAAGCACAGCGTTCAGTCGACTTGTGATCTTTGATGATTTCAGACTTAATTGAGTCCGAATCGCCTGCACCAGCGCCTTTTTTTGTAAATCCATGTTCCGATTTCCAGTCCATCTTTCGTGATGGCACTGACTGTCTTCGGCCTCCGCAATTTCGCAGGCGATTATAAATTGTAGTGCGCGTAGGAATTATTTTCGTTTGCGCTTTTATTTCGCAGTTTAAAAATCGCAACGATTAAAATTCGTAGTGCGCGCTTAGCCTTACAAGGAAAATAAATATAATTTTTCAATTCTTTCACTTAACGGACGTAGTCGCACCATAACGGTTCCGATTTGACCATTTTTGTACGGTACCCTAAAAAGTGTACTTAAGCTCGAGAAAAAGTCTGGGTTTCTGCTCTAAAAACACAGGGTTATCTAACTTCTAGTCCTGATTTAATGACTTTACAGTTGGCAGCCCTATGAACTCAGATTTGTCTCATTATTCCGTCCACACACTCCATCATACTACCTCATAACTAAAGTTGCTGACTCGCACCGATAACTACTTGTGTGGAAGTATATAACTCGTACAAGTTCGACAGCGGAGGTAAAGTTGGACAAGTGGGCTTCATACCCCGTCGGTGACAGACTTGTGATTTATATAATCCTAGTATCAATGACCCTTCTAGTACCTTTTGCAATAGATGCGAGTTAATATTATGAATTACGATTGGCGCGGTGGCTGATCACTTGGCTGCGCAACGAGTCGCGGGTTCGATTCCTGCACGGAGCAAATATTTGTATACCTTGAATTGTTTTATACAGGGTGTAAACGAATTCGTGTAATTCCTTTAAACCACATGATCTATTAATGGTATAGATTAACCCCGCACGGGATTTAGATTGCTTAAAAATAAAAATAAACTTTTTTTTCCCAAATAAAAATGTTGTGTCATAGAAAATTTCGATGCCATGCATAAATGAATGAAGGCACAGCGACGCAGCTGATGGACACGACTAGCGCGATATCACTCCACGCAGTCAGTTGACTCAAGACACTAAAATTACTCAGATACAGAATACCGTGTTTCATTTTTTGAAAACTTTTTTATGTTGAATCTGATAAATACCTATGCAGGCTCAATTAGTGTCACCAGTAGATCACGCGGTTTGAAGGAATTACACGAATTCGTTTACACCCTGTATACTGTTTTTTAGTCAATTTGCATAATTATGTTATTGTAATTAATATTGTTCATTTTGTGTATAGACTGAATTAATTTACTCACCTAACAGATCTGTGTTGCTGGGGAGTTTGTTGCGCCGTTTCTTCTTCACGGCATAAACACTAGGAAGCGGCGAAGGGCGGGCGTTTTTGGGGGCAGTGTTTTGTAACATTAACGTTCAAAAAGGACTAAGTTATTCTAGTATATTTTGAATAAATGAGTTGTTGAAAAACGAACGAAATTCCACTTTCATTGTGAAAACCGCCAAACAGTAGAATGCGCTGCCTGAGTGGGTGTTCCCCGACAGCTACAATCTGGGTGTCTTCAAGTCACGAGTGAATCAGTTTCGTCTGGGCAAGCGTGCTCCATCATAGACCGCATCATCGCTTAACATCAGGCGAGATGGCGGTCAAACGCAGGCCTATTAAGAAATAAAAAAATAAAAATAAAAAAAGTTTTGAAGTTGAAGATTTGTGCCTGTAAACGTACCCAACAATACAGTAGAACTAGAGCGGCAAAGTTCTAAAAAAAACTCAAGCACACTCTATAACTAACTTAGCGACAAAGGACAAATAGGCCATAAATATTTATAGGCTATGCATTTCCCCGTGTCGTCCTGTCTGTATTCACCAGTCCGTCTGCCAAGCGTAGTGGTTATGGCAATGACTGTACGATCACTCTGTACCGATCAATGGGAGGGCTATGACCAACAGTGTCCGCTGACAAACTGACATGATGGTGCCTATACAAAAGGTTGATAATAGCTATGTCTACACCAGTACGCTTTTATGTTCATCTTGCGTCTTCGTCTGAAGCATGCGTGAAGCGCCATACCGCATGCAATAGCGCATGCCCCTAGAGCACGCTAATCCGTCTATTGTATGTCGACTGACGACTGACCGAGGCGCACCGGTGTAGACGATAAGCTGCATACGTCTTATGGCAATCAATATTGCATGCGCTTGGCGCAAGAGGAATTGAAAGCGTAAGATGAGCATGAAAGCGTAGACATACCGTAAGATGCTTCGAGTTGAATTTGACGCAGTTTCGTGAGCTAAGTTAAACTATGTTAATTGTGGGCTGCCCCTATGCTGTCATATCATCATAGCCTAGTGTTGCCTGCGCTTTACTCCGAATAGCTTCGAGTTCCGAATCAATCGAATTTGATTCGAATTAGTGTCAATTTGAATCAAATTCGATTGATTCGGAACTTGAGGCTGTTGGAAGTTAGCGCACCTATTTTGACCATAACTATCTATCAGCCTAGCCTTTTCCCAACTATGTTAGGGTCAGCTTACAGGTTAACCAGATCCGGCTGGATACCAGTATTTTAATTACTGTCCATTCGAATCTAATTCGATTGATTCGGGATTCGAAGTTGCTGGGAGTTAGCGTCCCTATTTTCATCGTGGCTATCTATCTAACTAGCCTTTTCATAACTATGTTAGAGTTTGATTCCAGTCTAAAGAGATGCGACTGAATACTATTATTTTACACGAAGCAACTATTTTGGTCATAACTACAAGAAAATTGACAGTAACATTAAAATCAACATTTTATGAAGTCTTGTACATAATTGAATGCTCATTTACCAATGTAATTTCATGTCGCAGTCAATTACCAAGAAAACATGAACCAGAAATATTAATTATCTTTTTTAACATACAAACAGGGTCAGTAAAACTCTGAGGAATACGACACAATTACATTAATGGAGTCCCAAACCATTATGGATGGAATGCAGATTCGATGAACGAAAAATAAAAGTTTTAAAACATAGGTATCCTTCGTTGGAAATGCAGAAAAAAGTTCGCATGTAAAAAGGGATACGCGCCATTTTGTGCGAAATGGACTTACATATATCGTTGGAATCGTTTTATTTTTCTGCGTCGATTGGTCTAAGTCTCATAACTCTACGACATACTTCTCGTCACTTAGGCGGTAATTTTGTCCTTAGCCTAATTTCTTAATCGTAAACGAACTTTAAACCACTCTCCTGTAAAGTTTGAAGGAAAAGAATTGGCTTGTTTACGGGCATAATCGGGTGTTACCGACGTCGTTCACCTCGGTGCGGTCGTCCGAGTCCCTTAATCGCTTTCAACAAGACCTTCGGACGAAGAGTTCGTAGCCTGTGTTTCCCTAGAAACTGCTCGACACTGTAGATTTTTCTGCCTACTAGCATATTCAGCCCGTAACTGCCTCAGTACGGTATAGGCCTCGGCTAGGCGGCTGTCCCATTTCAAAACCTAGTAAGGGCTTAAAACTAAATTTTACAGGAGAGCGCATAAATGTTAAATCGGTCAGCCTTTGAAAAGTATTTATGTGACGTAAAACCATGCGGTTAAAGTGACTTACTAGGTTTTAAAATGATTAGAGGCAGTTAATGGCACTTACTAGGTATCGATGCTTAAATATTTGCTTATTATGTGAGTTTTCAACACTAGTGTTTTTGTATCTCAAATGTGTAGATTTCTTCACGATATTTTCCTTCACCGTTCCTAACTTTGTTCTGTCTAACCTTTCAAAGTCAGTCAAAGTTTTTTATTTCAAATAGACCAGATTACAGGCACTTTTAAAACGTCAAAACTAGGTGCACGGTTCCAAAAGGTAGGTTCTATGGAGAAGAGCCGGCAAGAAACTCCATGAATACTCTTTTTAAAAAAGTAGATCATGACTATTCATGACAATTCCATTACAGTAGCGTGCGACATAGAATGAGAATAATGCAGGTCAATGTAACAAATAAATTCACATAAGAGTAGAAAATAGAAAAAGAAAATATGCCTTCTAGAATTGCCATAGTAGTTATGGGCTGACCAGTCCCGACAGACAGCACCCGTTCACGAGTATGACGTGCACATCCGCATCGCTTAGCTCAACCATATTGTAGGGAACCCAACGACCGGATATACAACGCCACCATCAGCAGGACATTTAAGTGAGCATGACTTTTTCCAACTACGTTGGGGTCAGCTTTCCCCTCTAACAAGATACGGTTGCATACCAATATTTTACACAGAGCGACTGCAATCAGACCTCCGCAACCCAGTTACTGATACCGATATCTTAAGATTAGAACAGTAGTCAGATTTTAAGGCTTTCTAACTACCCACAACAACTGTCATACGTGTCAAAGGTTTAACTTGCTCGCCGAGGCACGGTTTAACGGTCACCCATCCACGGACTAACCGCGGCGAGCGCAGCTTAACCTTGCGTATTAAATACTTGCACTTAGTTGTTAAATACCCACGAGCCTCTTAACCGTTCTTGCCAACTAAATAAAAAAAACTTTTCAAGCATTACTTTGACAAAACTTTTTCCATAAAAAGAACGTGCTTAAAAGATCAACAGCATCCCATAACTCGTTTGCCAAGTAAAATATACCTGCGATATAAAAGAATATTTCGTTTAAAAGAAGGGTGCGAGTGTACCTATATTATTTATAGATATCCCCTCGTTTTCCCTTACGCCATGAACGGAACTGAAGGGGTACCCAACTAATTGAATTTAGTGCCCTTAGAGCAACGGTGCCTTGTGGTTTCTGGTATGGAGTTGGCGACCCCTATCTTTGTAAGTGGCGTAATAAAAGGTGACTACAGATTGCTAAAGGAAGGTCAGCAAGTATCTTAAGCACAGTAGATATACAAGTTTAGTTTTAGTATACACTAAACCTGAAACTAGTTTGTTCAGAATCACCAGGAGAATCGATTGACATAGTTTTTACACCACATTATATTTTTCCTTTTTGTTTCATAACCAATTCTCTTTCAATAGGTTTTTACGCATAACAGTGGACGGGAATAGACACCTTGAGGCTTGAGACGATCCGCTCGGTCAGTTTCCGTGTATGAGACAACCTCTGCGTAGCAAATCTCAGGCATATCACACTTTACTAGGGAACTTAACGCGACATAAACTACGGTGTAACTTGGAGATTTATTAAAAAAAAAACACATTCAGGTAGTTCTGATGAAAATCTTGTTGGGGTGTCTCGGTTTTTGTATTTATACTAAAAATAAAGTTGTATAAGCTAAAGCAGTACCTCAACTAAGCGAGCTTACACACGAGCAGCATGTTCCCAACGGCAGAGGTAACTGCAGCCGTCGACGCGCGTCGGCGGCAACCGTCGACGCGTCGACGGCTTCCGTTGACGCGTCGACGGCAGCCGTCGACATTTCAATTTCGAAGATCAGCGGCAGCGGCAACAACTGCAAGTGTCGCTATAGGTCGACTGCTGCCGTCGACGCGTCGACGGCTGCAGTTACCTCTGCCGTTGGGAACATGCCGCTCGTGTGTAAGAGCTCTTACTACAATCGTCTGAATTGACACACTCACACAGACACGCACTGTATCCTGAGTATAATGCACTCTTTGTCATGTACTCTGTGACAGCCGTGACTGACTGTATTCCGATACCTTAGAAGTATCCTTAGAAGTCTTTTTGCAATGCGTGTCTGTGTGAGTGTATCAATTCGGACGATTGTAGGTACTTGAAGTACTGCTTTAGCTTATAACCACCATCGGCCCGAGGTACCCGAAAGATTTTAACCACGCCTTTTTGATGGTGTTACGAGTCAAATGTCAACGAAAGTCCAATGAAGTGTTTTTTTTAGTTTTTTTTTTAGTTTTTCGGTACTTAATAAATCAATTAACTTTAGTACTTCCTTGTATACAATTCCTTAGGTTTAACTGGCAACATTTATAAATTATCGTGTGCGTGGATAAGAAACTTCTCACTTCACAACCCTCCCCGACAAATAAGACATACGGCGAGAGGGGTATGGTATGACAAAAGTCGCAACGCCGCGTTCATAGGACTTGTTACCACAGATATTTTTCGATTTGTGAATTCTCGTAAATAATGAATATATCGAAAATTAAGCTTTATTCAACAAACTACATCTTGGCTTTTCTTCTCCAAATAGGCATCGGAATCGAAGGTTAAAATTCTGACAGTGGGATCCGACAGTGTGGGGTCTAGTACAAAATGTATGTCCAATGCCTTCGCGCACGAGTCAGAAATTTTCTGGCAGAAATTTCTGATAATATCGCCTTTGCCCTCGTTGGGTAAAATCGCCACAAGGTGGCTTGAGCATACCGGCGGCATGCTGAAACATCCCACAGTACGGTAAATACGAGTCCTAAGGGTATAAACACAACACAAAGAGAGACATAGGATTCCTAGTCGTATCTCAAACTACACACGGCCCTCAAAGCAACTGTACCGAGTATTTTCTCATTCATCAGAAGAGCAATCAGCGGTAATAGTTTCTAGATCCTCCGATTTCAATTCGGTGTCTTATTCGTAGTACTATCTGGCGAGTAGATAGTGTAGGTACTTCCATTAATTATGTAGCGACTCACAATGAAGGCCCTACCATTGGTTCTAGTTCAAAAGACACCTTTCAAAATGTAACCGTGTTTCCCGATGGGTTACAGAGTTGTAACCTTTCGTAACTTGTGGTTTTCGGTCCCATACTACAGTAGATATACAAGGTTAGTCGGAAAGGGGGTAATAATCCGCAGGCCACTTAAAGTATCACTGATGACTGTATTTAAGCAAAGTGTTAAATAAAAAAAAAAAACAATGTAATATGATTTTTATTTTAGTTTTTTCAAAAGTTCTTCATCCCTTTTTGGCCATTCCATTGCTTTAGTTACAAATTCAGAAAATGGTGCTTCTAATTCATGACCCCAAATATGACCTAAAATGTAAACACAGCGGATCATAACTGGGTATAGATAGATTTTAGAGCTTTTATTTTGAGATCTTTGATCACCTATTTCTCTTAAACTATTGATTTTTGGAAAAAGTTGTAAAACAAAAGTTATTAATTATCATGGGTACTTTAACACCCTTTTGGATTAGTACCCCCTTTCTGACTAACCTCGTATAAGCTAAAGCAGTACCTCAATTACCTGTATTTGCCCAAAATTTACACACTCACACATACAAGCACTATGAGTATGTACACTATGACAGCCGTGACTGACTGCATTATGAAGCTCACTTAGAGGTGTTGTTGCAGTGCGTGTCTGTGTGAGTATGTCAATTCAGACGATTATAATAAATGTAGTTGAATTACTACTTTAGCTTATAGTATATCTACTGTGCCCATACGATAGGAGGCAATGGACACCATTTTTAACCCCCGACTCAAAAAGAGTGGTGTTATAAGTTTGACCGCTATGTGTGTCTGTGTCTGTCTGTCTATGTGTCTGTCTGTGGCACCATAGCTCTTAAACGGGTGAATCGATTTAGGTGCTGTTTTTTTATTTAAAAGCTGTTTTTTTAGCGGTGGTTCTTAGATATGTTTTATCAAAATCAATTCAGCCGTTCCAAGGTCATCAGCTGTTTTGTTATTTGCGATGGGGGTTTTTTAAATTTTTAATTTATGTTTTGCAATCAATTTATTGAATTGACAATTACCTAACTTCGGATTGACGTTGAAGAGGTCGCGGGAAACGCAAACGTCAATGCTCTTGTCTGTCACTGCCGGTTGACAGCGCCTCAGTCATATGCGTGAGCTGCTAGGAATGGGACGCGTCGTAGGAAAACCGATTCAACTCAACAAGCTGATTGGAAATTTTAAAGTATCAGAAATAAAACAGATTTTTTTAAATTATACGTCACATTGACACAGTGGGCCGGACGATGCTAAAAAAGGAAATTTTCCTCAAATATCCAATCTCGGAATGAATAACAGAGGAAAAACCCGAATGTAAAAACACTCAACGCCATATTTGCTGCCTACACTAAATCGCTTAGTAATACAATTCTTAGAATAAGGCTTTTGGTTTTCTGCGAAAATACGAACGCTAGTAAAACAGGCACCTAATTAAGACTTCAAACCGAAGGATGAAAAGTTGCGTAAATTACCAGAAACATTTAAGCGCAATAAACACAGAGAGCGGGCGCGGGTCGGGCGCGGATCGGGACGGGAGTACGGCGGGTCTAATTCCTTATATTTATATGAAAACCATCACACTGAAAGCATGTGCCCCGCGCCCGACCCATTAACCCATAGAAAACATTAAACTAACTATAACAAATTATAGTCCAGGTAATATTGTCTGAGTTTTATTTCGTTATTTTTATTATCTTTTGACGATACTCAAGTAAGTCCGTCTGCTTGAAACGTTGATTCATCGTTCATTCAGACAGTTTTCGTTCACAAAAACAGTCAATTCTTTGAAAACAAAAACAGAACCAAACATTTCGTCTTCGTTTTCGGTTTAGCAACAATTCGTAAGTATATAAAGTTTTTTTTTTGGTATTTTTTTTTTATATTTTTTTTCTTAAAGATTAGGCTATTTAAAGAAACTAATTTGAATAGTTTTGTTTTCTCCACAGTAGTTACTTTTTTATTTATTTTTTAAGTTTTTCTAGTGATGACGTCACGCGATAGGAGGGGGTTACCATAGACAAAGAAACCAATTCTTTGTCTACGCAAAGTATAATACCATAGAGTTTTCTACGTCACGAAAAAGGAAGATAGTCACTTACAGGTCAAATAGATGACAAGTGAATTCATGCATTTCTGCTAAAATAAACACCATCTTATAATTTTAAGAGCTAAAAATTGCAAAATAAGGTTTACCAAACTAAAACTTCGAAACGGTTTTGCAATCAACATAGGTTAACTAATTTTGTTAGTAGAAATTGCCCTCTGTACCAAATCCCCCAATATCCGAATTTAAAAATCGAATGAATTACGCTTGCCACAATCTTGATGAATTTTCGAATCGAGATTGCAATCTCGAAGTTAATTCGTTTCTAGATAATCTCGTGGTAGGGGCCACAGGACATAAAATACCGTTGCCAAAAACGCCGTAGTGCTACCAAGATGAAATGTTTATTCCTTGTGTACGGTCAGCATACCCAACGAAGTTTATTTGTCTGTGAAAATTCTGCTGCGAACCGTACATAAGTCATGGTTTTAGGATTTACTAGTCTTGTCTAGGATTAGGATAGGCTGATTGGATTGAGGCTAGACGTATAGACAAGATTGTGTATTTTTATCTTTGATAGAGTTGTGTCATTTCTAAGGGAAAATTCACACGTCACACCACCAACCACATCGCCGCGACAAAGTGGTCAAGCACTGGTTACGTATGAATGGTGTCGCGGCAGCTTTGGCGCCAATATGTGGTCGGTGTGAATTAAACTATTCATTTTCATACAAATTAGTGTTATTGTTGTAGTGTGGTCGTGGTTTTGGTGTAGTTGTGGTACGTGTGAAACAAGCCTCATACTTCAGGTCCTGTTGAAAACCAGCGTCAGGCACTAGTTGTCTGGCATTTTTTGCTGAACTGGGCCTTTTTGGCGCAGCCGTGAGGCACACTTTCCTGCTAATTTCTTCTTTTTTTTCTGCTTTATTTTATATTGTTTGCCTTTTTGTTAGCTCAGCTTGTGCTTGGTGCTAGGATATTTACGGTCCGCCTGGCTAGCTACCACCCTCACATTAAAGTCCGGCGCCAAGCAGTTTACTGTGTTCCGTCGTGTGTATGTGAGAGTCAGCGGTGTATAGGAGAATCTCTCTATATCTCTGTTACTTCTCTCGTCTGTTCCATCTTAGACCCTGTCTGCGCTTACCATCAAGTGCGACGAGGGTCAGATGCGACCAAGTCAAGTAATAAAAAATAAAACTCAGTTAGCACAGCTAAATAAATCTATTTTCTTTCTTCTTTTTCTTTATAATTCCTAAATCTGGCAAATATGCTATGGTTATAAGTTTGAGAGCCACTAGCAATTGACTTCGGCATGCAACAGAATGTTCTCGGAATCTCTCACAGATCTAGAGGGATTAATTAAGATCTCAGAAATTCGTGCTTGATCAAAGTCTTTTTGGACAACGCATTGGTCCGTTAAATAAACTTTGGTATTGGAATCATGAAACTAATTCCAATTTCGATGAATTTATATCCTGTTATGTCGAAAGCAGTATTCTAATATTTTATGTTTATGGTTTTAAAAGTAGGTTCTTATAAATTCATAAAACACATACGCGTCGAATAAGTCGGTTTAAAATTTATAATCTGTCTATTATACAATACAAGATTATTTTCAAACCAGTGGCTGTAGACAAATGGCAATCGATGTTCGCTAGAGAATAGAAAGAGCAATGAGATTGTACTTGATTGACATAAGCTTTTGACAGGTCAAGCGATCTGTCATGTCATTTCCATACATTTAATTGGCGTATCCTATTCTCTGGCGATCATCGATTGCCATTTGTCTACAGGCACAGGACGAAAACACTATACCAAAAAAAATATGTAACACTGGACCCTTCGATATTCAAATTGTCATTCGGTTCTGATTTCAAACTGGCAATTTATAATCTGTCGATGATTCTAACGTACAAGTTTTTTTTAGTACCTAATTTGACGGAAGCACTATTCCAAAAAAGAATATAACAATAGACACTTCGATATTCAAATTGTCATTCGGTTCTAATTTCAAACTTACCTACAATGTTAGATAATAAAGGACCTCGCATTATAGGTCAATGACATTACATTTCCATTTTTGATTTGAGAACCGTCTCTGCATCTGTTTTGCATGTTCCACAAAATGGATAACGCTTGCAAATCAACTGATAATTCCATTGTGGTTTAATCTGAATTCAACAGCGGTTCCGAGAAACTGCAATTATTGCACGTCAATGACTCATCAACCATATTAGATGAATAAAACTGCTGGAAATTCTAATAGGCGCACTCTTCTATGAGAAGACGCGATTGGAAGTGTTTTATTGGCTTTGTTGTAAGTTTTATATAAAATGTTGAAGGGTCACTATAGTGCACCGAAGATAGGTCAATAACCCGTGGCCAACTCGTCTAGACAAACAGGCAGTATGTCTCATCCTGCACCTACCAGATAAACGTACAAATATATTTTTCTCAAGACTGCAAACTGAATTAAAGTCTTTAAAAGAAAATGCGTTGTTAAAACTGTAGAGTTTATTCTCTAAGTTGACATTTTTCCATTCTCAGAATGAAAAATTGAGTTACCCATTTTTCGTATGACTACTTATTTGAATTCGGAAAGGAATTGTCACGTGTGAATTTAAATTTAAATTCGAAACAGCGCCGGTTTCCAAGTTCAAATATCGATCCCTTAGTTCACAATCATACTAATTAAGGGAAAAAAGGTGGTGTAATTAGGACGATAGTGCACAAATCATAACGTTACAATTTCATTGACAACAAAAATGTAATTAATATGATTGTGAACTAGGGTATCGATATGAAAGTAGAAGGTCACTGACCTTTCATGTTTCATGGTTAAGATGGTTTTGTCAAAACTCAAAGGATACAAGGTTACCTAGTTGATAAAACAGTTAAGATTAGAATATCACGATCCGAAAATATAAAGTCTAAACTGAAAATAGAAAATGTTTTCATAATTCACCCAACCCTACCTTAAAATTAATGTGAAACATTTTGATTACTAAAAATAGGCTCACCCACCTCCAAAAATTAGCAAATGAAATGGACATATCGTGATAAAACCTCATTATTTAAACGCAAAGGTCGGAGACAGCCATTTGTTTCATTAATGTTGCAAAAATAACTGCAAACAGTTTTGAATGATTTAAAACTGGCAGAAAACGGAAAAGAATAGAATAATGACTTAATAATCGAATGATTTATATCTCAATAAAGAAACGAGAGCTTTTCCATTGGTTCATCATAAAAAGTGTGTTTTCCCAACTTTCAGGACATCAAAGTCCTTACAATCGATTTGCACTCATAAATAAAGGCAGACACAAAAAAGATGAATAAAAAAACACATCAGTACTACTTACAGATTAGGCTGTATACTCGAATACTCGTGCGTAGAAAAATCCAAATATCGAATGCACACCACACGCACAAAACGATTCCAAATTCAAAATTTCACTAGCACAGATAATGAATAAAGCGCGGGATTATTTGCGGAGAGCGAACACGACTGTACCGTGCAAGGGTGCGAGACCGACTAGTCCCTGTTTTGAGTCCTACCCAGAGCGCGTTTAGCTAAATTCTGTAAGTATTTTTTATTAAATATGATTTTTATGGGCGATAAAATGAAAAATAAGGATAAACAAGAGTAATTTGTTTTGCATAATGGCCATAGGAGCGAAGTATTGGTGTATTGACTGAGAATTGTTCGCCTACATCGTTCTTGTGTCTTTGATAACAAAGGATATGTTGAAAGTTGAGACGATTTTCAATGTATATCCTTGCCATGTGATTCCTGATATTAGTGAAAGAGGTTATACTTTGTTCCATGAAAGATGAGTCCTAGGAGCCAATTCAACTAACAAAATCATTGGTTTTGTTTTTTCGTCAAACACTTTTGCAGCTTTTGAAATTGAAAACTGTCTGAATAAACGGTTCGGCCTTGGTTCGGTTGCAATTTATCAAGATTTCTTTTAGAAGAATTAGACCCCTGACATAGCGGTCATAAATTGGCTAGAATTATTGACATAATCACCACGTTTGGCAGACGGATTGGCGGTTAATGTTCTGACACACAAAACATGACACCTCTGGGGGTCTACTCCCTAAGCACGAAGTCCGTGGTTTCGGCCTTAGTTACGAGCATTTCCTACTCCCTATCACCTACGGACATACGATTATTTCGGGGCCCGAACTAAGAATGAATGACAACACGATTTGACAGTTGTCCCTACTACCGATGTGTTTTTGCCCGTCCGAAAAGTTGAACTTGACACTAAACTTGTTTTGTTCACTTTTACGTTTCGGGCTACATTCGGACGGGCGACTAACTTCGTTGACGGACTTAGGGAGTAGGCCCCCTGCTCATCACCCAGCCCCTTCTAAACGACACTATACCCATTTTAACGTGAGGTGAGTGGAGTTTTCTACAAAACATTACCATACAAAGAACATTAAATATTTTTAAGAAACAATACTTGGATAATATAGCTATTTCATGGTTTTTGACGATTTCGTTTACGTTTTTTCGATAGCAGTCTCTTTACGGCTACTATTTGCGAAATGACCGAGCTGACAGGACTCGTCTTTTGTGCAACAGAATATAAATGAGCTTTCTCCTAGACTGCTGCGAGAAGTTATATGTTTACGGACAGGTATTACGATGAACACCGTGAACTTTTATATGGTAACTTTAGTAAATAAGATATCTTTTACGATTGCGTAGATACGGCAATTCTGAAACATGTACAATCAGCGTCAAATTGATGTAAACATACGAGGTAGTCAAAAAGATTAGAAGGGCAAACATTCTTGATGATGATTCAGCCAAAAGACGTCCACTGCTGGACATAGGCCTCTCCCAATAAGGTTTGCCATAATCGCCATGCTTGGTAGGCGGATTGGCGATCGCAGTATGGTTGTTAAAATACTCAGAGAACGCTGCTGCCCATTCTCTAGTGAATCCTTTAGTCGACTTTTACGACACCCACGGGAAGAGATGGGGTAGTGCTATTCTTAACATCCGGCACCACACGGAACTACATTCATTTCTTTACAAAGTCTCCCAAAAAATAGAGTCAAGCGGAAGCCCAGAGGTAGAGAGATTCTGATCTTTTTGACTACTTCGGATGGCTTACTAAATTTGACGCTGACTGTACGCGAGAAAAACCGGAAACAATCATAAACAATATGAATCTCCACTTTTTTCTTTTTTTTTCTTTTACTGAATCAACAATATTGTTGTCAGAGAATAGACAATCATAGATGAGGGCCGACCGACCAATCAACTGTCATAATGCTGACCCTTAGGCCGTTTTTCCACAGCTATACAATTGTACAACCAGTTGTACAATACATTTTTTAACATGTTTTGTACAGAATTTAATTCCATTTTTATTCCCAAGAAGATCTCAGTTAAAGGTACTGCAACCTTCAGTGAATGAACTATAGGTATACATAAAAGTCGAAAAAGACTTTATGAGTTGTATGAAGAAAAAAACTATATCAATAGTGAAGAATTTTGTCAGTACGTTAGAGATTATTCAAAATTATTTAAAAGAATTTGTCTTGTAGCCAAAATTCAATATTTAAGTTCAAAAATTAAGAATAGTAATAACAAAATTAAAATGACTTGGGATATAATCAACAATGAGACTGGAAGAGTCAGGAATCGAAGTAGTGACTACAGCCTTACTGTTGATAATAAGACGATTAAATCAGACTTAGAAGTTGCCACAGCTTTTGAACACTTCTTCGCGGACATTCCAGTCTCAACTACGAAATCCCTGAAGTCATCCCCCACTGTTGCGGAATCCCTATTAAAAGAAAATGTTAATGTGTGTAACGATGAATTAAATTTCCGATATGTAAGTGGTAAAGATATTGTAAAAACTTTCAATACCCTTAATGTCAAAAAGACCGCCGATCTTTGGGGTAACTCCGTTGAGGTTACGAAATCTATTATAAACATAATAGCACCTGAGTTAGCTGTAATTTTCAATAAATGTATTGACGGTGGTGTATTTCCTGACTTAATGAAAGATAGTAAGATTATACCTTTATTTAAATCAGGTAGCACATCTGACCCCACAAACTTTAGACCTATTTCTGTGCTACCCACCTTTTGTAAAATATTTGAAAAATTAATCCTTAATCAGTTGCAAACCCACTTTAATAAAAATAAGTTATTACATAGGAAACAATTTGGTTTCACAAGAGGTCGCTCTACAACTGATGCTGGTGTTGAGCTTTTAGGTAATATTTTCAATGCCTGGGAGGATTCACATGATGCCTTAGGCATCTTTTGTGACTTGTCTAAGGCATTTGATTGCGTTTTTCACGAGACATTGGTCAGGAAACTACATCACTACGGAGTTAGAAACACCGCTCTGGATCTTCTTATTTCGTATTTGGGTAATAGGATCCAGAGAGTGGACGTTAATGGGAAGAGATCTCCGGGGTCTGTGGTGACAATGGGTGTTCCACAGGGCTCAATTCTTGGCCCATTCCTGTTTCTCGTTTATATTAATGACCTACCTTATCTCATAAACGATAATCAAGAGATTGTGTTGTTCGCAGATGACACATCACTGTTATTCAAACTTAAACGGCAGCAGCCTGTTACTGTCGATGTTAATAACGCTCTCTCTGAAGTAGTGCACTGGTTTAATGTTAACAATTTACTTTTGAACGAGAAAAAGACTAAATGTATTAGATTTTTGACACCTAATATTAAGCAGGTGAAAACCAGTGTAATAATAAATGGAGCCGAGTTGGATCTTGTGGACACCACTACGTTCTTGGGTATAACTTTAGACTCGAAACTGCAGTGCACATATAAATAAATTGTCGAAGAGACTCAGTTCTGCAGCTTACGCGGTCTATAAGATACGCCAGCTAACTGATGTAGAGACAGCCAGATTGGTATATTTTAGTTACTTCCATAGTGTTATGTCGTACGGCATTTTGTTGTGGGGAAATGCCGCCGACATTCAAACTATCTTTGTTTTGCAGAAGAGAGCTATTCGAGCAATTTATAACCTTAGCTTTAGGCATTCACTGAGGGATAAATTTAAAGACATTAATATAATGACGGTCGCATCCCAATATATTTATGAAAATTTGATGTATGTTAAGAAAAATATTAGTTTGTTCTCTAAGAACAGCGACATTCATAGCGTCAATACTAGAAATAAAAATAAACTCATACTACCAATGACTAGGCTCCAAAAAATTAGTAATTCATTTAGGTGCCAAAGTATACGTTTCTACAACAAGATTCCAAGCAATATTCAGGAATTAAGTCTCAATAAATTTAAGTCCTTCATAAAACAGAAACTTTGTAAAAAGGGTTTCTATAAAGTTAAAGATTATATGGACGATAAAAATGCTTGGAATTGAGCCGCTCGCTCTTATCATAGAGATATCATTGAAATCATTGAAATTATTTCATATTTTTTTTTTGTTTTTTCTATTTTTGACATTCTGCATGTTGATTTATTGATAATTATTATTATTGTTTTTTTTTTTTTTAACTTGACATTTTGTCGACTATTATTATTAATATGTCGTTTGTTTTATATTATTTTTTATTTTATTAAATTGTGAATGTGAGTACTATGTAGGCTAGCTTTATACATAAATTTCGTAGAACTGTTTGGCGGTTCGAGTATTTTTTTTGTGACCTACGCAAATGTCCGGCTGATTGGTGTCGTCGTGCGTCGGGTCATTGAGCTCCCTAAAATAAGGTTGAGCTACACGATGGCTGATGCATGCGTGCCGTCAGTTGGGACAGGTCAACTCAAACCTGCTATGGCTCTTTCCTCAAAAGGCCATTCCAAACGTTGCCCTACATTGTTACACTCCCATAGTTTTTATACCACAATGTCTGGACTTTAAAAAGAGACGTTGACCTCTGAGTTTGTTTCGGCTTTTCTTCTCAGAGCGAGTCAGATAGGAAATGCCGGCGCCATCTAGTCTTAAAAAAAAACTTACATTGACTTGTAAAAGTGTCTGTAACAGATTTATTTACAGAAATAAATATCATTTATCATTTATCACTATCGACACGGTACGACAGAATGTGGTGATGACTCCAAAAGCCTTAAACAGCATGACTGTTTAGTCACTTTACATCCGAATACAACGAACTCTGCCCAACATTCCGTATAACTTTAACGACAAAAAAAGAAATCGTAAAAAAAAAATTTGCTTTTCCATATATGGTGACTGGTAATTAGTGACCGATACTTTAACATGATAATATGATTGTACTCATGATAACAAACAACTTTCCCAAAGAAACATTATTTTTTTTATTTTTTTTTTCATTTAAGATCTATACATATAAAAGGAGAAGCTGACTGACTGACTGACTGATCTATCAACGCACAGCCTAAACCACTGGGGTTAGAAAGTTGAAATTTTGACAGTAGATTCCTTTTGTAACGTAGGCATCCACTAAGAAGGGATTTTTCGAAATTCAACCCCTAAGGGAGTTAAATAGGGGATGAAAGTTTGTATGGAAAATCGTCACTTAACGGGTTTAAAATTTCACGCAAGCGAAGCTGCGGGCGAAAGCTAGTATAACATATATCTGAATGACGGTCTGTGTGCCGCCATCCAGTGACAAATTATTTGGCCATCGACCCTGCCGGCTACAGTAGCCACGAGGCTGTTGGGGCTGTCGCGCACCCGACGCCTCAGTGATGCGATGTAAAGCTCCAGTCCAGTCATGCTGTATTTTTCTATGAACCAATCGCGACAACGCGAGGCCTAAGCTGAGCTTTGCATTTGTGTGAGAATGAATGCAGACGCGTCCTTTGCCTTTGGTTTAAACCGCTTTATACTGATTTTTGGCAATCGATTCTATGTGCACTCACACAAATGCAAAGCTCAGCTTACGGCCCGCCAGTTGTAATCTCGTGTCGTTTCTTGAGTAAACGATTCCTAAAAATATATGGTGCCAAGTGTCGTCACTACATTTTATCTTGTCGTGTCGTATGCCGTGAGAAAACGGTCTTACTAAAATATGTAACAACGGCAGCCATCTTGGATGCCCTGAGATGGACAGGCCGAATCGCTCTACTTATTTATTTACCACCATACTGACTGCAGCTTGGATACCATGATCTAACGGCTACATCCCATTTCGACTAATTTCCAATAGGGGAGGTAATAAATGTAAAACAAAAGCACCACCGTATCATTACAACCAACTACATCGAATTAAATTTTAATCTATTAGTAATATTGTAGTAGATAATTTTATTCTTTAAACAGTATCCTAATTATAACTAACTAGCTTTTGCTCGCGGCTTCGCTCCCGTTAATTTACGGATCCCTAATTTTTTGATCCCAAAATATAGCCTATAGCACTCAGGGATAACGTAGCTTCCTATAGGTGAAAGAATTTTTGAAATCGGATGAGTAATTTCGGAGATTACCTCCTACATACAAACAAACAAACAAACAAATTCTGCCTCTTTATAATATTAGTATAGATATTATAAATGCAAAAGTAAGTTTGTTTGTTTGCTACCTTTTCACGCCTAAACCACTGAAACAATCATGCTGAAATTTTGCATATACGTTGTCAGGTTTACAAAAACGGACATAGGGCATCTTTCATCCCGAAAAAAAGTACTGTTCCCGAGGAAAACAACAATAACATTAATAGATGGCGCCACGTGTTCGAATCACGATTGAATTATATTATTACAGAAACTTTAGTAGTGTGTTAAGAGTTTTTTTAAGCTTAATTAACGTGAGCGAAGCTGCGGGCAAAAGCTAGTTACAAATAAAAATATAGTACAAAAAATAAACGTACACACAAAGCGCACTTAGGCGTCAAAGTACTCATCAACATCGCTGTCATCTGCAAGCGTGCCCAGAAGACTGGCAGCGTTGCCACGTTGAATGCGAACGCTAATTCTTTGAAGTCAGTCCTCAGGCCACCTGGAGTGCCGACCAGCCTTCTCCCAATTTTTTTAAAACCGGCCATGTGCTTGTCGAGCCACGCGCATTAATAGGGTTCCGTAGTTGCACAATAATAAATAAATTATTGTGCAACTACGGAACTGTATAAGAATAAATTAGGCTCGTGGCTAAATAATTACAGCCGCATAGACCGATCTTCCGGGTTAAGCCACGCTTGCCGAGGTTGGTCTGTGGATGGGTGACCATTTACCATAGCGAGTTTCCTCCGTGCCTCGGAAAGCACGTAAAGCCGTTGGTCCCGGCTGTCATTTGTAGATCTTTGACAGTCGTTACTGTTGGTCAGAAGCCAGAAAGCCTGACAACCAGTCTTACCAAGAGTATCGTATTACCCAGTTACTGGGTTGTGGAGGTCTGATAGGCAGTCGCTCCATGTAAAATACTGATATTCAGCTGCATCCGGTTCGACTGGAAGCCGACCCCAACATAGTTGGGAAAAGGCTACGCAGATTGAGTTGCACAATAATGTGGACTAAAAAGAGGGCTTACCGGTAATAATTTTTCAATGGAATTTGTACGAAATTTTTACTTTTCCGGTTGGTCGACTATTACTCGTAAACTTGTAAAGCCTACTTAGCTGTGATAGTTTTCCTTTTAAGTTCGTTGTATACTACTACCGTGAATTTTTTCACATATCCAAAACTAACCGTTTAGCTGGCAGAGGAGGGGGGACACTTGACTCTAACAAAAATTTGCAATTTAAAGCTTAATATTTCAGTTTTTTTTTTTTTTGTTACAAACCCATAATATTTTTGAAAGACCTATCCAACAACACCCCACATCATGGGATAGACGAGAAAAAAAAAACATCCCCACTTTAGGTGTACACGAGGAGCCATAAGATTTTTTTTCATGATTTTATTGTACCACTTTGTCGACCTGATTAATATTACGAGTATATCCATGCCAAATTATAGCTTTCTAGTACTAAGGTCCGTATTACAAAGGTAACTCAAGCGTTGATCTCTGTTTAAAACTAGTTTCGAGTCGAGTTTAAATTTTAGAACGTACTTCAAGTATAGCTTCATTGATCATCGTTCAACTGAGTTTGATTTTTCGAACCCAAGCAGTGATTTGAACTTTAATCAAACAAGCGTGGTCGAGACCGCACTTGAGCACAGAGCACCTTGTCAATTTACGTCAAACAGTTTGACTTTTGACAGATCGTAACTCTGCTTGAGGCTCGATATGAGTCTCAATTCAGCTGAGTATAGTTCAATTACCGTTCTGGAATAAAGCCGATGCTCAAGTACTGATTCTATACATAAACAATGATCAAGTGATTAGAGTTCAAACTGGACTTGAGGAAAATTCTGTAATACGGACCTAAGAGTCTCTGAGTTAAGCTGCAGACGGACAGACGGAAAGACGGACGGACACGGCGAAACTATAAGGGTTCATTGTTGACTACGGAATCCTAAAAAGGAGGCATGCGCTCGTTTCATATGACCCGACGAATTAAATTGACATTATCAATTACTGTCAAACACATTTTAACCAATTCAATCGCTTTGGCACCAACGTTTGTAACGCCATTAAGGCGAGCTGAACCCTGGCACGGTAATCGGGTAAGCGACGGCAATCGGGTAAGCGAAGACGCGCGGGCCGAAAATCACTTTAAAAATCGATAAAAAAAATATAAAATGTAATAAAAAATCGATCGGGTAGAATCGATTCCAAAATTAATTACCTATAAATTAATATTAATTATAAAAATGTATTATAGTAAGTACTTGTTTAAAATGAAATTTTGCTTGTAAAAAACTGCAAATCGAAGTAACTTCAGTATTTTTTTCTATCGAGAAAACTATATTGCATCGTGTATTGAACGGGTACATGGTATAGAGAAGGAATGTATCCTAAAATATAAATTTATTTTGGGGTCTAAATGTTTTAATTTGCCTATCAAAAATGAGTTCTAAAACAAGCAAAACCTACCGCGCCAGGGTTCAGCTCGCCTTAATTCCCCAGTTTCCTGCCCCATTCACACCTTAATCCTACAAAATTGAAATTCGAAGTTTACGAAGTGAGATTGGATGAAAGAAGTTATCGAGCCATCGAACTGGGATGGACCCGATCCATCAAAAACATGAAAGATGTTTCGACATTTTATTTAATATTTATTAACTGATGATTCGATGACCTAGTTTCCCGTTTTCTTGTCCAATTGTGATGAATATTGCATAGTTGTGATGCTTCAGTAAATATACTACTTATAACTTTTTTATTAGAAATCTCGAAACTATTACAAAAATAATAAGCAACAGTGGAAAAACCAATGAAATATTTATGATTATTTACGGTTTACTCACGTGCATTTTTTCGGGATTGCCCGACTAGTTTCGGACCCAAACGGAGCCTCTCTCGAACTGGAAGTTCGTCTCGCGATATCGCCGCGTATTCAGCTCATGACTAAGGGCTCTGTTTGGGTCCGAAACTAGTCGGGCAATCCCGAAAAAATGCACGTGAGTAAACCGTAAATAATCATAAATATGAATGTGTCTCACGAAAGTTATAATACAAAAATGAAATATTTAATAAAATGCCCAAGTTATAAACGATTTAAAATAGTTCACAAGACAGTACTTCTACCATATGAGGTCATGTATTAAAAACTTCATAGTGACTTGACATCACTCTGTACAATATCCGTTACCTCCTCAATAAACTTCGAAAGCGTGTATACTTAACTCCTCTAATTTTTCATCGATTTTTTTTTCACATACTGTGTTCTCTCTACACATTGTATTTTCTTTTTTTTTAAATTCGTTGCCCCACACTAAGATTTCTCTTGTATCGTGGGTGCGTTTACAGACACAAATCTCACCCACAAACGCCCAGACCCGAAACAACTATCTGTAGGCCAAACAAATTTTTGTTCCGTGTGGGAATCGAACCCACGACCCGTAGCGCAGAAGCCAATCGCTTAGCCACTGCACCAAACGTGTCATGTGTATACAGGGTATAAACTAATTCGTGTAATTCCTTAAAACCACATGATCTACTACTGGTGTAGATAGGCCGCGCACGGGCATTAGCTAGATTAAAAATAAAAAAAGTTACTTTTGTTTTTGTTGCGTTGAGTGGTCGTTTACAAACCACCTAATATTATTTACAATAATTATTTATTTGCGTCTCTGTGACAAATCAATATTTTTTCTTTCTTTCTTCTTTCTAATAAGGATTCAATAAAAATAAATAAAAAAAATTACATAATAATTCTAATATTCGATATAGCATTTTGATGCCACGCATAAACGAATGAAAGCACGGCGATACAGCTGCCATGCTAGACTAGCGCGATATCGTACACACACAGTCAGTTAACTCGGGGCGCTAAAATTACTAGAAAACAGAAAATCATAAAATCCAGAAAATCATAAGAACCAATTTTTTTTTTTTGTTGAATCTGAAAAATCCCATACAGGGTCAATCTGTCACCAGTAGATCACGCGGTTTGAAAAAACTACACGAATTCGTTTACACCCTGTATAGCATGATGTTCACAGTTCACACTATATCCTATATCGCAAACCGATCTACTATGTATAGCCAGTTATTTGACGGCGATCCGTCTAGCGACAGACGGGGTAGAAGTGAGGCGGGGCGGGGACCGGAGAATCGTTCAAGTTTATTGCGTACAGCAAGCCAATACATTATAACATAGCGTTGCGTGAACGTGTCCATATAAAATGTATGCTTAGCGATATCGTTATGCTATACAATATTTACGATACGCTATATATTCTAGCGTAGTCTGAGCGACGCTTTAGGCTATCGCAAATATGGGCACGGCCTTAAACAGCTGCGCCTAAATTGAAATTCTATTTCTGTCTTCATTTTATTTTCAATTAAGGTTGTAAAAATAGTTGAAGGTTGCCTTATTTTTATTCGTTTGGAAGGATAAATATTAAATATTCTTATTGAGAAGATACAATTTAGATGGAAAACAACAAATTGTTTTAATCAAAATAGATAAATACTTTTTGGACTTTAACAAAAAAAAAGACAGCATCTATATTCTTTTTTTTGTTGTTCTTAATTCAAATGTGTCCCTATCTCTACATAGTATAAAACAAAGTCACTTCCCGCCGTCTGTACGCTTAAATCTTTTAAACTACGCAACGGATTTTGTTGTGGTTTTCATCAATAGACAGAATGATTCAAGAGAAGGTTTATAATGTATAATACATGCATATTTATAGAGAAAAACGCGGAATACGTGATAAACGACAACCACTCGGGCGAAGCCGCTGGCGACCTCTACTTATGAATATAGTCAATAAAATTCATATCTACCATCAGCCATTATTGTAGAGATGGTTAAAAAAGCTTTGATCATAGAACATTCATTACGATTTAAGAATCGTTTAATAAATAAGTGTATTTTAAGAAAGAAAGAAAGAAAAAATATTTATTTTGGACTTACACAGGCAATTACAAAATCAATTTATAAAAAACAAAAACAATAAAAAATAAAAACTACCTGCACGAGGCCAAAAAAGGCTCCTATCTCAGCATAATGCTGCGTAATTTAAAAAAAACAAAATGTCGCAACGCTGGTTTTCAGATAGGACCAAATAAGTACGAATGGGGTGCATGAAAAGAGCCTCCACGAGTGACGTTGCTTCAGTACGTCCGGTGCACCCTGGGCAGTCAGCCTCGCTACCAACCTTGCTGACTGGCTAATCTTTTCACCACGGCATGAGTTATTCTCGTATAGCTCGTGCCGATACGATAGAAGAAGTACGAAATAAGTCCTTAAACTAAAGAACAACCATAAAAAAACAAAAATGTGTTTTTTGCTATGTTTAAAAAAAATCTTAAAGCAAAATTAATGTTGAACGATCAAAGACTTGTTTACCTTTTATAAAACATTTTAATGGCCGGACATTTATGTAAAGCCAGCGCCATCTGGAAAGACTGGAAGCTCACGCCTAATATAATTTACTCGGAATAAGGCTAGGTTGATGAAAATCTAATTTATGGAGCCAACACTACCGGAAAAAGCTTTTCTGTGTTTCTCAGCTCATCCCGTTAGAAGAAATACAACTTGAAAATATGCATCTGAAAACTGTACTCAGGTGTCTCTCAGGATTTCAAGAAAAGTACCAAATGAATTAAAAATAAAATCTAAATACAGGGTGTAAACGAATTCGTGTAATTCCTTCAAACCGCGTGATCTAGCGGTGACAAAGATTAACCCTAAAAGGGGAATTTCGAAAAGGAACGGGAAAAAAAACTAAGTAAAATATGGAAAAGTTGAAGACAAATCCCTTAAAAAAAAAGTCATTCAAATCCGTTTCGAATGCCGGAAATACAATGTTAATCTCTTTAATAAAGTACAGCACTTATAAAATTGGGTGAAATTAGACATAATTCGTTATAAGGGAAGAAAAAAAAAGTTTTACTACTGTCGAGAAAAACAAAAAAAAACAGTTTTTCTGTAAATTCTTCCTTAATTTTAAGTAACGGCGACTTGATACAATAATTGCAACGTTTTTTTTTACAAAGGATCCACAGTTGCTACTAAAAAAAAACAAAAAAAAAAAGCCAAAACCAAGAAAAAAAATCATTTTGAAAATCCTAATTTTTCCTGTTAATAAAATTATGTCTAGTCTCACTTAACATATATATGAATATGTGCACTACTTTACGAAGACTTACGTAAACATACATAAAAACATATCACATAATTAAAAAATTTTGATGGGTAGGCCCCTGGTGTGGGACGCGACTTGTGACGACACCCTTGCTCCATCCCATCTTCCTAGCTCGGCGGGCTGTGCTGGCGCTGCCGCTGCGGCTGCTGAGACCCTCAAACGGCGCAAATATAGCAACATCATAGGAAACTACGATTTTGAGCCGTTTGGGGTGGAAACGCTCGGGTCATGGGGTCCGAGTGCGCGTCTCTTTTTTAAGGAAATAGGAAGAAGACTTGTCTACACTTCACGTGACCAGAGGGCTGGCTTGTTTTTCGGCCAAAGAATTAGCGTTGCCATACAACGTGGCAACGCTGCCAGGCTTCTGGGCACGCTTCCAGTCGACAGCGATGCGGAAGAATATTTTGATGCACTCTTTTAGTTTATATTGGTAGTTTTAGTCTAGGATATAATTTTTCTTTGTGTTTACTTTAGATTTAGTTTAGATTTATATTGTAGTAGCGACCCGCCCTGGCTTCGCACGTGTACGTTTTGTAGCTTAAAACCTTCCTCTTGAATCACTCTATCTATTATTTAAAAAAACCGCATCAAATCCGTTGTGTAGTTTTAAAGATTTAGATCTAGCGGGAAGCGACTTTGTTTTATACTATGTAGTGATTAATTAATGTAGGTTATGTAAACATTGATTATAAGTAAAAGATAATTTTATAGATAAAAATATTTATTTAATACAAGGTTATTCGGAAAGGGGGTACCTATCCAAAAGGGTGTGAAAGTACCCAAGATAATGAATAACCATTGTTCTACAACTTTCACCAAAAGTCAATAGTTTAAGAGAAATAGCTGCTCAAAGATTTCATAAAAATACGCTAAAATCTATCTATCCTCAGCTATGATCAGCTGTGTTTACATTTTAGGTCATATTTGGGATCACGGATCAGAAGCTTCATTTTCTGAATTCGTAAGTAAAGAAGGGATAAAGAACTTAAAACAAAAAAACTAAAATAAAAATGAATAAAATGCATGGAATAAAAAATTACCGAATTATGAAATTGTAACACTTGCTTAAACACAGTCATCAGTGATACTTTAAGTGGCTCGCAGATTAATATCCTTTTCCAACTAACCTTGGATAATAAAATGTAAATCACCAACATACTAGAATAGTTAGTACGGGAGATGGTTATTGTAGCAATTTGTCATTTTGTCCCATTTCAGCTCGCGAGTGCTTCCAGTGATATGTCATGTCAAACTAGTGATTGAAGAGAAAATTCACTGCATACGTATGAAAATATTACCACTTTAAAGTTTATTCAGTTACTGTGTTTATTTTGCCATAGAAATGTGTTGTTCTGTCTAGTCTTTTCGCAACTATGTTCGGGTTAGCTTCCAGTCTAAACAGTGGTGCGAGCACAGATCTTTTTATCGAGTCGATTCGAGAAATTTATCTATTCTAAACGTCAAATTTGACATAAGATATAGATAAAACGACAACTACTGTATATGTTGACTCCTCGACCGCTTGAACGCGAAATTTTATCCTGAGGATGCCCCGTGCAGGGGCGAAACACGTGTTGTGGTATGGTTTGGTTGCATGTTGCATTATTTTTTCACTCTTTCTGCATGTGCTTATACTTGTGGGCGGGAGGGTGGTGCTGCATACTGCATCCAAACTAGCGATCTTGTTCAGCGGAATTAAAGCTAGATATTTTATTTGCATATTTGTATGTCATGGAATTCCGCAAAGTAACGCCTGATTCCATCATTTATCGGAAGAGAATACGTCATACTGTTATACCATGCATACAATATTGGAGGGTACTCACGCTTCTAACAGTAATGTAATGACATTTCGTCCTACCCTCTTATCTATAAGTGTTTACTAAGTCCGTCCGGCCGCCATGTCTACTATTCAGTTACACAATATCAGAGAAAGGTCATATTTCTGAAATCTCTTTGTAAAAGATTTAGTGTATTTTTGCTGAAATATATCTTGTGGAGTTTGTTTTATCTTTTATATGAATGAGTGTACCTATATATATTCACGGCTACATAGGTCGAAGGTTTTAGACGGTGGGTTACTGTCTTATACCGACGAAAAATTTATCGGGAAAAAAAATACCCTGAGCTGACAGAAAACTCCAATAACAGTTGCCTAACCCGGGAATTGAACCGAGGACCTCCTACTCTACAGCCATGTTGGCGATCTAGAAATAGACCGGGTAACGCGAGACATTATGGACCAAAAAGTCTGAAATAAGTATTTTGAATTGAATTATTATGATTTTTTATCTAAAGCCCTTTCACATCGTCTTGCACAGATTCCCTGCTCAACATAGATATATATGGCAAGACTGTTCCAATACCGTTTATTGTAGACATATACATAAAAGCCACATGTTTTGATAGATATTTATTGGCTTTTATCATAATAAGGGCCGATTTTTCAATCGTCAGATAAATTTTATCCAAGGAATAAATATGACGGTTTGACATATTTTCTAAACAAAAGCTGTCAAAACGTCAAACTTATTCCCCAGATAAAAGGTATCTGACGATTGAAAAATCAGCCCTAAAACAAAGAAAAACTCTGTTTCACAGTATGATTTTCACTTAAGGACAATCTAGGAGAAGCTGACTGACTGATCTATCAACGCACAGCCTAAACCACTGGGATTAGAAACTTGAAATTTTGACAGTAGGTTTCTTTTGTAACGTAGGCATCCAATAAGAAGGGATTTTTCGAAATTCAACCTATAAAGAGGTGAAATAGGGGATTTAAGTTTGTATGTAAGTTCGTCATTAACCGACTTCAAAAAGGAGGAGGTTCTCAATTCGACTGAATGTTTTTTTTTTTTTTTTTGTATGTTTGTTACGCGATATCTCCGCCAATTATGAATGGATTTTGATGATTCTTTTTTTGTTTGGTAGCCCATACTTCAGAGGGGGTCCCATATAAATTGTATTGAAATTGGTTCATCACTTTTTGAAAAAATCAACAAAAACAAAAAAAAAATACACAAATCGTATGTAGACGACGTTCTAGTTGTAGTGCTGGTCCGAGAATTTGTACACTATTGTAATTGTAATTTGTGGCACTAAAAAGTATAAAATAAAAAAACTTTAAAAAAGTAAAAACCGACTTAAAAAAAACTAAACGGAGTAAAATAATTATCATTTAATAAAAGTACCAGTTTCAGAAGTCGGTGCATTCAATTTGTTTCAGCGTAGAACACCGACTTCTGAAACTGGTACTTTTATTAAATGATAATTATTTTACTCCGTTTAGTTTTTTTTGGAGTCGGTTTTTACTTTTTTAAAGTTTTTTTTTTTTGTAGTAAGAAGCATGAAATTAAATGTAAAGGCTTCTGTCTAGAAATAAAACTACACGTGTTTCAGCGTTTCTGAAAATTCAACGCCTAAGGGGATGAAATAAGTGTTGAAAGTTTGTATGAGAAATCTGTGACTTTTGAAGTAAGAAGCTTGGAATTAAAAATTTAGGTTCTTGGTAAGAAATAAATATACACGTGTTTGAGGGTTTTTGGAAATTCTACCCGTAAGAGGTGAAATAGGGGTGTTTTTTTTATTATTTTATAACTGCTAACAAGGGGCTTATTGAGGGCTCAACATTTCACGCAAACAGAGCTGCGGGCAAAAGCTAGTAGACAATAGACATATAAATTCCGAACGGCCCTAGTACTGCGAGCGATTTTAATTTTGATTGCCATTTTTTTTCTATGATTAATTACAATATATTTTTAACCAATTCCCCAATACTCTAGTATAACAAAACTTATATTTGAAAAAAGAATCGTTCGCATTAAATTACTTTGACAGAATTTAAGTAAATATACTTGGGAGCAAATAAATCGAGCCACTTCTATTTTTCACGTATAAGTAATTGTTATTATTTTTGGTATTACGGAACATATCGCGCATATATCGCTTAAAAGATTATTTGATAACCTTTACAATGAGGGTCGTTTTTCGTCAACTTAGAATTATATGATTCATGAAAACTAATAACCAGGATACGTGAAAAAAGGAGTGGCTCGATTTCTTTGCTCCCAAGTGTAGTTTAAAAACAGTGTTTGTTTTTTTACAGCAAATTTTATTGGTTTAAATAAAAACATAACAACGTTTTCACTGGACAAAGAATGAAGTAACAACATATTTTTTTAGAATTTTCTCTCTTATAAATATGGAGCGAAAAGGTTTCAAACATAGAGTTTTTGCGTCGCTCTTGTCCTTAACATGCACCTCACGTAGAGAAGTCTTGTTGGTACAACACTTTTGCATTATAAGACACTAACAAAATCTTTTCAGCATTATAGAACTTAGTACCTAGTGTTACAAAAAAAAACACTACCTAACACTTGCAACTATATTGCAATCTTCTCTCGTGTTGGCATAAGCTATACCAGAATAGCTCATGCTGTGGTTAAAAGATTAGCCAGTCAGTAAGGTTAGTAACGGGGCTGACTGGCCAGAGTGCAACGGCCGAACTTAAGTAAGTATCGTCACTCGTGGAGGCTTTTTAACGCACCCCTGGGCCCCAAGTCTCCTATTTTAATAAATTCGTCATTCCAACACGATCCCATTGTCATTTTGCTAAAAGTTCGTAATCTGCTAAATTCATAATGATCGATCATTGGTCGGTCAATGGTCTCTTAATAGAATTGTGGTAGAATGACACAACCGTATTGCCATTATTATTAAACTCGTTAGTAGAAGTGATTTTCGAAAAACTACCACTAAATTTGAACATTTATTCATGCCAGATTTCATTTATATATGTTTTTACATATTATTTATTAGTGTTATAAGCAATCTGAAGTAATAGGAAGTTCGATAATAGCAAAAAACATTAAAATGTGTTACGCGGATAAAATATTTTATCTGTTAAGCTGTAAAAGTCAAATGTGACATTACTGCTTAGGGATGTCGGAAGTGAAAAAAAATAATATCGACCTCGATATGACGAGGAAAAATATCGATATATCGGTCAAATTTTCAGACATTTTTGGGTTTAAAAGAATAGCGTATTTAGTTCAGTCTGGCTCAATAGGTAATAGTATTTTTCATACAAAATGCACATTATTTTAATGTATCTTAATAAAAACGAAGGTATTTTTAATCATTATTCCTTTTTATTTATGTAGGGCACTCTGTCCAATAAAATTTTGATAGGACCCTGATGCATAAAATGCAAGTGCTAAATCTGCAATAAAAACATATACCATTAATTATATAATATAATATATAATTATTTAATTATATATATAATTATATTGGTGGAAACTTGTAATTGGCTTTCTTCTACATATTACTAATGACTACTCGAATGTATTAGCTGTAAGTTTTCTTAAAATTAATAAAATAAAATAAAATAATCAACCTATTTCATGTTTATAGCTATACCTAGATTAATAACTCGCTACCAACTAACTACTAACAAAATAAAAAAGGAGCTCGTGGCTAAATAATTACAGCCGCATAGACCGATCTTCCGGGTTAAGCCACGCTTGCCGAGGTTGGTCTGTGGATGGGTGACCATTTACCATAGCGAGTTTCCTCCGTGCCTCGGAAAGCACGTAAAGCCGTTGGCCCCGGCTGTCATTTTTAGATCTTTGACAGTCGTTACTGTTGGTCAGAAGCCAGAAAGTCTGACAACCAGTCTTACCAAGAGTATCGTATTACCCAGTTACTGGGTTGTGGAGTACTGATATTCAGCTGCATCCGGTTCGACTGGAAGCCGACCCCAACATAGTTGGGAAAAGGCTAGGCAGATGATGAGCTATAGATTAATAAATCAATGTCAAATTCAGTTTTCTCACTTTAGTTTCTGCCGATATGCTGTCGTTTCGACGCGGTCTGGCCATAAGGGGAATGAGTTCGTCAATTAACCCCCTTACAGATTCCTTTCCAAGGCGAAACGTTTTCACAAATTCCACCTCGGGAATATCAAAAAAGGGGTCCGTGTTCATTCTCGTCAAGCGACGGGCTCGACGATGTCTTCTGCATTCCTCCCGTCATCTTTCTCTAGCATCCACTGAGTTGGCTAGCTCGAGAATATTCGAACGTAGTGAATACATTGTCTAGGGCAATAATATTCCACAAACACGACTTAATTAAAGCAAATTAGCAAATAGTTCGTGAGTACCGAGCTGTCTCAAGCAATGATTGCACAATGACATTCGAATGATAAGTCACTGATTAAAGGAACTGTCAAAATTTTAGCAGATTACCGCCTAAGTCAGACATTAATTTGTCATTATGTACGAGATTACCATTCTATGCCATTTCTTTCAATGGAGTGTCAGTGGTCGGCCATTGGAAAGTCATAATGACGCCAATATGTTAGTAGATTACCAAACTTGTCAAAATCAACAATTATGAAATCAATGATAGACCATTCTAACACTATTGTAATAGCAGACTTGAGGCCCTGTTTATTTGTGTATTCTGCAATCACTTATAAAGATACATACCTTGGTTTAGAGTATTTTATCGAGAGTGCAATCAAAGTTATTTTGAATCAAAAACGTATAGAACATGACTGGTTAGATCAGTGGTTCTTAACCTGAAAGCATCCCACAAATGGTCCGCGGAGCCATCCTAATAAATAAGATAATCAGCATAAACACTAGGAAGCGGTGAAGGGAGGGCTTTTTGGGGGATGTCTATATTGTAAAACCGACGTTCAAAAAGAACTAAGTAATTCTAGTTTATTTTGAATAAATAAGTTTTGAGTTTGAGTTTGAATCTAAGTGACAACGAGTCGACACAACGCGACCCGCTTTCGGCGAGTGTCCGACAAACTAATTAACCGACTTGGTGGTCCATGGCAAGACAGAAATTTTGTTAAATGTTCCCTCATGACTATAATAAGAACCACTGGGTTAGATCATAAACTCTGCTCATCGTTCTGTACAACTTTTACTGTGGGACAAACTCTGAATTTGTGAAAAAAAAACCAGCCGTTCCATACATTTTGCGAAGCAACATTGATTATTTTGTATCGAACAGATTTTGGATTATTTTTCACGAATTTAGTGATTAACCCATTGTAAAATTTGGACAGTATGATGAGCCGAGCCCTTTTTTAACCGACTTCAAAAAGGAGGAGGTTCTCAATTCGTCTGAATGTTTTTTTTTTGTTTTTTTTTTTTGTGTGTTTGTTACGCGATATCTCCCCCAATTATGAATGGATTTTGATGTTTTTTTTTTGTTTGGTAGCCCATACTTCAGAGGTGGTTCCATAAATTTTTTATTGAAATTGGTGCAGCACTTTTTGGAAAAATAAACAAAAAATAAAATACGCAAATCGTATGTAGACGACGTTCTATCATATATATCATATCATATATCATATCGCCGCAGTCAAAAACCGCCAGATCAATAAGTCCGCAATAGCCGAGCACCTTCTGGAGTCCGGTTCCAATCACTGGATAGAACTACACTGTCCAAAAATCCTCTCCACCGATCGTCACTATTATCCCAGAATCGTACGTGAAGCGATTGAAATTAAGAAGTTCAAGAATTTCAATCGGGAAGATGGATATAAATTGTCAACATCGTGGAATCCGGTCATCAGCAAGTGTTATCGTAGACGGGACCAATGATGTTACGAGTATATAGGACTAGATCAGCAGTGTACAGCACCAACGCGTTACTACTTCGTATATGTCCACAGGCATATCTGACTTCAGTTGTCAGCTTGACGTCAAGTGAGTGATTGCTTAGCGATAAAAATATCAAAATGGTGAAATGTGAAGTTAAAATTTGCATGTCACGATCTGAAAAGATTAATAAAGCACTTGGTGCTAATTTTCCATAAGATTATCCAAAAAAAACATTACGAAACCAAATAAATTTAACAAACATTGTTTTTGCCGTCAGTGTTACCAGTAAAAACGATTTTGATTTTGCCAGATTGTTGGGAGTTTAGTGAACGACCAATGTATGTTCCTGTAAGTCTAAATTATTGAAACATAATTTGTTCGGTTCGCGACCTAAGTGGTATTGACTATTGGATTGATTACTAAAACGCTGTATTTAACTTGCTAAAAACCATTTATTTTATAACGAATAAAAGGCTACGCTAAAATGATGGCTAATGAAAATGCTGGCGAATGCACCCGGTTGCTATCCAAATATGCACTGACTTCGGCGCGCACTCAACGCGGCCTAAATCCTAATTGATTCGCTAGATCAGCAAAAGGGTGTTCGAATAACATTGAACATAATTAATAAAAAATAAATATTATATTTACGCTGACGCATTTTTTTTTCTTCCTTTATGTACCTACATAATTCGACCTTTCATAGTAATTGATTTAATTAACATCTTCATTCGTTCTGGGGAATTTATGTAGATCATTGGCAACTCTGGCCGTTTTTCCGATAACAATGTCTTGTCTCATTCCAACATAATTAGTTTGACGGGAGAAGAAATGAGACAAATATAGTATTTTGACAAATTGACATAATTTATGTATCCGTTTCAAAGCTACCACTTTAAACTCGTAAGTGGTTACGTTTTTCTGAATTTGGTATAAGGACGCTGCTCCTCTAGTATTATATAAGCTCATTGGACGGGACGGTTTAGGCGAGTGTAAAGACGTCGTTAGTGTAGTGTGTCGAAGTACCGACGATAACTTAATAAAATAAAATAAAAATCAAGATCGAGTGAGGGTAGATGACAATACTTTTGCTTCACGAAGATGACAACTGCTCCGCAACTTCAGTCTACCCGTAACCACGGCCGGTGTAATTCGGCCGAAACGTCGGGATAAAAAAAGGTATTTAGTGCCTTTTAAGTTTCTACGCGACTAGACCCGAATCTGTATTTTTATAATGTGTACAAATCGCGAAAGTTTAAAAACATTTATATGTAGTGCTGGTCCGAGAATTTGTACACTATTTTAATTGTAATTTGTGGCACTAAAAAGTATAAAATAAAAAAACTTTAAAAAGTAAAAACCGACTTCAAAAAAATTAAACGGAGTAAAATAATTATCATTTAATAAAACTACCAGTTTCAGAAGTCGGTGTTCTACGCTGAAACAAATTGAATGCACCGACTTCTGAAACTGGTAGTTTTATTAAATGATAATTATTTTACTCCGTTTAATTTTTTTGAAGTCGGTTTTTACTTTTTTATCGTGGGATCATGGATACAGTGAGTCTGAAATCGCGAAAAAAAACAGCTGTTCCCTACATTTATGTTCGCATAACTCGTCAAAATGTAGGGAACAGCTGTTTTTTTTTCGCGATTTCTGGTTTGGTCCCATAGTAAAAGTTGTTCATAGTGATGAGTACAATGACCCCTTAAGAGGTTGTACCTACGTTATTTATGTTACAACTTGTATAAAATGCACCAGAGAGGTCAAACAAGTTCGCTGATTTTGGATATCATCCCATTTACGCTCTGAAACCAAGTACATACAAAAGTAACTCCTAAGATCGAAAAATGACAAATTCTATTTGAGATAAATCTCTAGCAATGAGTGAAGACGTGGACACCGCAGATTTGACATCTAATTGATGAAGGTACACCCTTACTATTGGTATTTTAGGGTCCCTTTCGTTAAAGGAATGAGAATCATGACTATGGGTTTCTTTATGGAGTGGACGAAATTCTAAGTGATAGGTATGTGGAGAAACTTGGGTGTGGTGTTCCTCCAACCAAAGGGAGGATCCTCGAACCAGGCGGAGTCTTATGCCTGGCGGGCTACTGCCCAAAAGTTAATGTTGGGAGGTTGTATATATACTATCTGCGTGTTAAATCTTGATTGCGCGATGTAGGATAGTTCGCATGTGGCGAGATAGATGCCGCCACAGGTATTACACAAGAAGAGGAGTATTTATAACATAACATCACGCCCGTATTCCCCGAAGGGTTGGGCAGAGGTGTATAGTACACACTCATTTCGCCATTATGTTTAAGTCCCATGTAAGGCTGGACATCCACAAAAGTTGTGCGAGGAAAATATGCGGTGCAAAAATGTGTAGCGAGGATGTGAAACGGTGTGACCCAATCCACCAGAGCTGTGCGAGGAATGTGTAATGTGTTAATGTGTACAAACGATCATCTACCTCTTCCAAACACCGTCTATTGACTGACTGGTAGGCGCATATTTTCAAATCCTCGCACACATTCCTCGTAACACATTCCTGGCAACACATCCCTCGCTCGCATTTCTCGCTTGTTTTGTGTGAACAAAAACCTCGCTCCGCTAAGCCCATATCCACCAGAGCTGCGCAGAGTGAAGCTAGGTAAATGAAGTGATTCTATTGGTGCTTATAAAACACATTCCTCGCTACGCAGCTTAGCACAGCTGTGGTTGATGCTCAGCCTAATAGGGGGCGAGACTTTTGCGATCAACCGAGCACGAATCCAGACTCCGGGCTGCTACTGAGAAATTCTACACGGAAAACCCCAATAACACTTTGCAGGAATATTTATCTTCATTATAAAATTACCTTATTAATAATGTGAAGGCTGCTGTTTAATTAGCCACCAAAATTGGCATCTGGCAACATCAATTAAAAAACATTTTGAAAATTGTACTCTGGTAACTCGGTTTGATGTACTCCGTCTTGCCTAGTGATGCTTTCTGTCTGTAATAAAGAAGAAATCATTGGTTTTCCTTCTTTTGCAAGCTTTTATTTAACTTGCTTATTTTGTAGGTACGTGTTTCCAGTTCTCGTTTGTTTGTGTTTCTGGTTCAAATTTTGTGATCCATTTTTCAGGCACTTGTTGGCATCCGATTGAGCTGAAATTTGGCATATCTATGTAACTTAACTGACAGTGCAATAATATGGCATTTTGAAGCTGGTCTGATTATGGAGCCAGAAGTTAAAAACTTGTTTTAAAAAAATGGAAAAATTGGTCCTTCGAGCCAAATTCATGGAAACAGTGCATATTATTATGTCGCATGTCGCATATGGTTATAGCCGTTGCAATGATCATATTCCTACCAATATGTTCACTAGACTAATCTAGATTAGTCTAGTAGAATGCTTATAAATCGACTGATTTGTGATCATGTTACTAATACTGTGATCATATTCCTAGGGAGACGAAAACCTTTATTATAAGCATCATCAGATATAATGATCACGATAGGAATATGATCATATAACAAGTTATGCGACACATACTCGAACTATGAGTGGGTTGTAACGGGTAAAATCTGGTATCTGTTACGGTTGTTCCTTTTCCACGTAAATATTAGGTCCAAAAACCGGTTACAAAATAACAGTCTGTTATTTCATACTATGTGGGAACAAACTATTGTGTGTTCTCTGTTACCACAGATATAAACGTTTGACCTGTTAACTGTAACAGCTGTTCTTATATGGTACACGTTACACGTTGGTACTTCTCTTTCTAACCAAGGTGTTAAACCTATGCGAGAAAAGGAAAGGGTTTGTGACAACTATATCAGGGTGTCTAGTTAGGGTGTATAGTTAGAATAAGATAAAAAATGTTACGTGTTACGTTGTGACAACTATATCACGTTGTCACAACGTAACACGTAACATTTTGTATCTTATGCTAACTAAGGTAACTAAAGAAGAAGAAGCGAGCATGATACGTTACGCCGTGTTCTAAACTCCATGTAACATGCTCGTTTCGAACTTTTGCTCGCCCGTGCTCCAGATTCGTTGCCACTCGTTATCAAGATGTCGGACGACGAAGTTAGTTGTGTTGGGATCTTTGATTTTACTCAATTATTGTATAATACCAATTAAGAAGAAAAAAAAGAAACGTTATTGGATATCAAACTTATTTAAAAACAGAAACGTATCTGGTGGTTTGTCGTTAATAACAATGCGGTCGTGACGACTCGCTGCGACGTACTGACTGAAGCGCGTAACATTCAAAGGATTCGTCAAAAAAAAGCCACCGGGGTGAAGTACTCGCAGCGAGCAACGAGCCGCTCGTTGCTCGTTACGAGCGTCTTGTTTTCCCGTACTGACTGCACGAACGCTCGCTTTGTAACACGTTACATTACGCCCCGTAACGCCGGTCAGTACCCAGCTTAACTCGAACAAAGAGACAGTACAAAGGTTAGGTTTGTGTACTTTAGACCCAGGGGAGCTAATAACGCCGCGTTTGGTGAAGCATATTTCGTTTCATATTCGAAATCACAACTGCAAGTAGACTGCACATCCAGTCGGCAGTTGTGAGGCTAAGCATATGCTGAGACGCAGGTGACGCAGCGCAGCGCAGTACAGATTTCGCCGCGCAGGGTAGGCGAGACAGACATAGCCCACGACCGCATGCTGCGACGCAGCTCGAAGACACATTCGAGTTTTAACCAGTACAAAGAATAGACGCGTTCGAGTTGACGAACGTTTTTTTTTTAATAGTCTGGATGATTAGTATCATACAAACAAGGTTCACAACGCACTAATTCAATTATTTTTTTGTCATTGCAATAAAATTCGAATTAGCGGTAAAAAACACATGTCGAGCTGAACGTGTCGCACAGAAATCTGTGCCGGCACTACAACGAGGCGCAGGGCAGGACAGACGCATGTCTGTGTCGCACGCGTCTACGCCGCAGCGGACGCAGCTCTTCGTACGTTCATACATTAGGTACAAAATCTGCTCTGCGCTGCGTGCACCTGCGTCACCTGCGTCTCAGCATACGCTTAGCCTGAAGCAGTTTGCCTTCAAGCTGTATTTGGCAATTGCACAGTCTACAGTTAGGCAGTTAGTTTGAAGATGTGCAGTCTACTTTTTTTTTAAACTTTGCCCCCACTAGGATTTATCGTGTATCGTGGGTGCGTTTACAGACACAAATCTCACATACACAAACGCCCAGACCCGAAACAACTATCTATAGGCCATACAAATTTTTGTTCCGTGAAGGAATCGAACCCGCGACACGCAGCGCAGCAGTCTATCGCTTAGCCATTGCACCAAACGCGTCGACAACTTGCATAATTATGATTTCAAATATGAAACGAAATATGTTTCACCAAACGCTGCGTTACAATTTTACGCCTATTTCTTAAGATCTTACGTTTATTGAATTCCGTCAGAATTCTACATTACTTGGAATACCCAAAATAACAGCTGGTATAAATAACGTAATCCTATTTCCCTCACAGCCAGACTAAAACGAAAATAAAACGAGCAATGTAGCAGTCACTTGTATAGTCATTTGCAAATAAATAAAACATTTATTAGATTCCCTCCAAGCTTAGGACTGGGTTCGTGAGAAGGCTACCAGCTGTTACGTGCACTCCTACATAGATGTAGAGGTATCTACTGTGTATTATTTAATTCTCTACTTGTATTAAGCCCGTCATATACGTAGCTATAATATAATATTAATCTATTTAAATAAGAATGAATCCCTATTTCCCTTGGTCAGGGCATCACGCGTGAGCGGCTGGACCGATTTCGCAATTTTTTTTTGTTGTGTTCGTAATTATTGTCAGGAGAAGATTCTTATGAAAGAAAACTTTGATATTTAAAAAAAACGAAATTATCTCAGTATGTCCATATTCTTCATTTGTTTACCGCATACATGGTTTTAACTTTTTGTTACTATTTTGATTTTGTTTCTGATGGTAGATAGTAGGTAAGTAGTAGGTAGGTACGAGTAGTAAGTAGGAAAAAGTGCATTGCAACGCATGCCGAGTACAGCTAGTATGTCAAAGTATATAACGTCTTTAGTATAGGTTTAAAAGATTATAGCTGTGTGTGTGGTCATTCAAAGATTACTAAAGAAAATGTATTGTAATTTGACTAGCTAAAACTTATATTATGTATATTATAGCTACGTATGTGACGGGCTTTACAGAACCAGAGGTAAAGTAACCAGATGAACGAAACGTAACGTATACAGAATGATTGGTACTTCTACCAAAAAATAGTGTCGCCAACACTATTTTTCGAGGGATTGGGGTGGTCATTGGCTGAAGTTCATAATAGCATTCAGTTTTTTTTTTCATAATCAGTAATTTTTTTGAAATGATTTATTTAGAATGAAAATACTTTGCTAAATACAATAATTATTTCGTGCTGCATACAAAAAACTTATCACAACTTAAGGTACAAGTTCGTAGCCGACTTCATACAGCAGCAGCAGACGACGCGACGACGTGTCGTTACGACACGTCGTCTGCTGCTGCTGTATGCAGTCATGATTTTGAACCCAATAGCAGATGGCTGCAGCAGACAACACGTTGTATTCCAGTTAGTTCTGAATGTTCCGTGAGACAAGATGACATGTGTGACCTATTTGGGATTAGCGAACGCGATTTACTTTCGTATCTTTTATTTTTGTTAGATGCATCGTACAGTGCAGGATATTGGGCCACCTGGTTTATCAGTTTTTCTTTCTCGGAATTGGAAAAACTCATTTTTTGAGAAAGATTCAACGTGTTGTCGCTCCAGCGTCGGTGGCACTACTGATCTGCGGTCGGACGACACGTCGTCTGCGGTCGTACGACGTGTAGTCGAGCGACGTGTCGCTAGCTGCGGAAGGTATTTTATAGAAATACATGGAAACCAGTAGTGTCGTAGCGACACGTCGTATGCTGCTGCTGTATGCAGTCGGCTACCAACTCATACCTTTAAACGCGAGATTTTGGGTAATAATTAGAAAAAACAAAAAAAAACTCCATTACCGTGACACTTGAGAGTCTATGAGTAAAGATGAAACAAGATATACAGGGTTACTGGTAATTCGACGTATTCCTTGCACCACGTTATAGAGGGGCTAATATGCAACAAATTTAACCCCACATATGTTCTACGAAATTCAATGGATTGCGAGATATTGCAATTTTTATATTAATATATTTTGAATAATATCCAGAATTCCTTCTTAAACACTATTTATCTCTAAAATATCAAATTGATCGGCTTTGATTATGATATAAGCTTGTAGTTTTCAGAATTCGCCTTTGTCAGTATTATAAGACATTTTTACATTAGTTTCTAAATATTTTTTGAAGGTCTATACCTCGTTGGATAGCTGATTAAATAAGGATGTTTGTCTTGCGTTTTGTACACTCAGTGTACTAGTAAATTTTTGAGATAAACATCATTCTTTATCGTGTACCTCGACGATTTTCTAATACACTTATTTAACTTTTAATTATTACTTTCAATTGGATGGTCATTAAGAACAGTTAAATACGCAGAAATCTTCGTAAAAGTATCAGCTACAAGCTTATATCATAATCAAAGCCGATCAATTTGATATTTTAGAGATAAATAGTGTTTAAGAAGGAATTCTGGATATTATTCAAAATAATATAAAAATTGCAATATCTCGCAATCCATTGAATTTCGTAGAACATATGTGGGGTTAAATTTGTTGCATATTAGCCCCTCTATAACGTGGTGCAAGGAATACGTCGAATTACCAGTAACCCTGTATAATGGCCTCCCCAATCCTTCAAAAAATCCATCCTGTATGTAAAATACTTCACAAAATCAACTACGAAAATCTATTTAAAAATTCCCAACGGCACATAAGCATGGTAGCTTGGTAGAGCAAACCCTAATCTTATTTATCATACTGAGTACTGCAAAGCTAAGATTAACTTAAGTTCATATCATAACCGTAAAGCGACGGTTAAGAGACTTCACTTCAGAGTCGTTAACTTACATAACCGTGGCCAGTTAAACTGGATGAAAGAAGCTAAAGTCAGTTATTACGACTCTAGCTTCGTTTATTAACCAGCTAGTTTTATGGGAGTGCAAAATAACTTCGAATTTTAGCGACTAATCGGTTGACTAATTTGCTAAACTGTAGATATGGGTACCGCCTTTTAAATCTTGTACAAAAGGTAAACAAAAATTTGATCGAGAAACATTTAATTTCCTTCCCTTTATAAGGCAAAAGGTTTTAGGAAAAGTAAATAACAAAAAATTTGGCAATTTATAACCTAAATAAAAAAAAATAAAAAAATTTTTTTTTTCGCTCTTATTTTTTTTTGTTCTTGTAGAAACTAGCTAAAAATTGTGATATTTCTAGGTTTAAAAATAAAAATATAACATGTAGGCTTTCAGGACATCTTCCAAAAAAGTTGGTGGCGAAAATATTGCCACTGCCTTATAAAGGGTTAATACATATTTTTAAAATAATTTTAGAATAAGTGTGTTTAAAGGATTCCGTGATTCAAAGGATTTGTTGTATCCCCTGTGGGGACGGGCTGGGAATAGACACGTGTTATAAGCTTCAACAAAACCCAGCACGCTTGTTGGTAGGATCTTTACGGTCCGCCTGGCTAGCTACCACCCTCATATTAAAGTCCGGCGCCAAGCAGTTTACTGTGTTCCGTCGTGTATATGTGAGAGCCAGAGTGAATCCCTCTATATCTCTGTTACTTGGATTCGTGTACTACATCTTAAACCCTGACTGTGTTTACTATCAGGTGCGACCAAGTTAAATCATAAAATAAAACTTAAAGCAAAATGAATGTTCCACAATTAAATGTTTGTATACCTTTTATACAATATTTCAATGGCTGGGCTATTAGATGTTATCATTTGAGACGCCGGATACTAAATGTTACAAAGACAAAAAGTCAATGGGCAACATAGTCCTAGTGTCAAAATGTACAAATTGCCTAGTGCCAAAATGGCATTTTGCCCAAATGCCGCTATGATAGAATACATTAAAGCTGTAATGTTCAATTGTACAAATTGCCCAGTGCCAAAATGTCATTTTGCCCAAATGCCGCTATGATAGAACAAATGAAATGACATTTCAATCATCTTTTTCAAGGATACCGGACTTTCAAGAAGTATTTATACTCAAAGAGATTAGATAGAGAAGAGATTTTAATTAGATATCCAGTGCAGAGAATTATATTGATATCAAGTAGCAGATAGGTGTATGTAGGCTCAGTCGTTAGTGATCGTACCTTCGAAGCCCAGGTTTGCGGGTTCGAATCCTGACTGTGTGACAATTGGACCACGTTGCATTTTGGCACAATTGTGTTTTATCTTTTGTACATTTTGACAATCTAACAATTAGACCCTTACGCATTATATCACAATTATTTTTTGTCATTTGCACATTCATATACATTAAGACATTTGTACATTTTGACACTAGGACTATGTTGCCCATTGACTTTTTGTCTTTGTAACATTTAGTATCCGGCGTCTCATTTGATACTAAGTGTCTAAACACACTATGCCGAAGATACGCGACCGAAGTTCGGTATGATTACGCCTGCAATGCTTTTTAAATTACCCGCGACATACAAGGCTGAAATTACGTCGTGTTTTACCTATTTAAAACACATAGATGCCGAAGCTCGGTCTCGTTATTTCGGCATGGTGTGGCGCCACACTAAAAGTACGGATAATCAATATCCAAATTACGCCCGACATTTCTTTTTCTAAACAAATTCATTGGGCGGGTCACGTCAGCCGCATGCAAAATGACCGCTGGGCAAGAGTCTCAACACAGTGGGTGCCTGAAGGGGGACGGCGCCGCCGCGGTCGGCCCAGAAAGAGGTGGCGAGATGACCTAGACGCGTACCGCGAGGGCTGGTTTGAGGTAGCGCAGGAAAAGAGTACATGGAAGGACTTGGGGGAGGCCTTTGCACAGCAGTGGGACAGTATAGGTTAAAAAAACAAATTCAGGATTGACACATATACAGATAAGATATTTCATTTATTACCGATAAGGTATTTAGGATCTTTCTATTATCTCGAGCAAGTCGTTAAAAGTCAACAAAAGTTACGCATGACTCACCACATTTATCCTGTAAGAGGTTTCTAGAAATGTCTCGTTGCCAATTAAAACCGCGTTTGACCCGTCAAAATTAACAAATTCTTAGTTCATGTTTTACCTAACATCTGTAAAATCGCATTTGAAAATGGCATGCAATGTTCATAAAGACGTCCCACACGGAGCAGTACTATAAAATCTGTATCGGAGCGCATTTAACGATATCGCTCTTCATGGAAATCAATGGACTAACACGCGCGGCGCAGATAATATCCTGAATATTAAATCTGAAACTAAACGTCAAGCCGGGAACAAATGATAGAGCAGTTTATGACAAGACTGTTTTCTTTTTTTATATTTAATCGTTATCAACTTTCAAAGTTACCATGAATAAATGATCATCTTATAAATCTAACTACCTATTAAGAGGCCGTATACGAAATTTTGCCGATTTCGCTGATTTTACAGACGTGATTTTATAGTTAAAATAATAAATTTCCATAAGTTTTAATGCACAACATGAAAGATCATTTCAATTATGATCTAATAAATGAGCTAATTTTCTATTTTTTATTTATCGTCGATTAATCAACCACAAACCGACGACTGTTTTGTGAATTTTTGTTGTAAGAGGTTTAGAATATCACATAATTACGAATTTTTTGGACGTTAAACGGTATGAAAAATTTAGCATGTATTGTTGTGAAAGTCATATATAAAATGTATCCATTATTACCACTTTCATAAAAAAAAATTGAGTATAAATATACTTAGTTAATTTAGTAAAATTTTAGAGAAAATGGGCAAAGAATTGCTTTTGATTTTGGCTATTCAGAACTCTCGTTCATAAAATTAAAACAACAAAAAATAAACTTCAGTTCAATATCAATCGACATTTTGACGACACGTTTGGTGCAGTGGCTAAGCGATTGGCTGCTGCGCTACGGGTCGTGGGTTCGATTCCCACACGGAACAAAAATTTGTATGGCCTACAGATGGTTGTTCCGGGTCTGGGCGTTTGTTTGCGAGATTTGTGTCTGTAAACGCACCCACGATACAAGAGAAATCTTAGTGTGGGGCAACGTTTTTTAAAAAAAAAAAAAACTATTTTCGGAAAAAAAAACAAAATATAAAATTTGGCCATAAAACATCTTTTAAAACAATGTAAATCTCGACTTACAATACTCGACGCAAGCCATAAGTAGGCTCATTCATTAGATCATGATTGAAATTATATTTTATGTTGTGCATTCAAACTTATGAAAATATATGATTTTAACTGTAAAACGTCTTCTGTAAAAGCACATATAACAGCGAAATCGACATAATTTCGTATACGATCTCTTAAATGTGTTTATAAAAAAATAACACTTTTTTTTCGGTCCAATCCTAACCTATCATTTTTGTTCCCGATTTAACGTTAAATTTCGGGACACCTTGTATATCTGAAGATACCGGCCGACATCAACAGATTCAGGCCAGACAAAAAAAATTACGTGAAGACAAATCTACAGATAGTAATTTCATTACTGAATGTATCGATTTTCATATTATATTTTCGTATGTTTTTCGTGTGACTTTCAGATATAGTCTCAGATAGAGATTTATAAATGATGAGCAGATACTTGCAGATAAAATATTATAGTATCCACCGTGTATGAAAGACTTATTAGTATTAATCTAAGGTATGATTAGTGCCATCTCCTGATTAAAAATGTAGGTGGGTCGTTCTACTTTTCTACCGACAATTGTCTGTCCTTCATTTTATCATGGCATCTCGTTGGAGTATTGATATTTACGGTTTTTTAATTCGGTTCGAATAAACGTCCATATTTTTCTTATCTATTAATAGCACAGAACTTATAATAAGAGGAATAGAAATGTTACTTCAGCTAAAAGCGCGAGGCGCCTATCTGGTTGAAAAGCCAGATGTTTGATTTACCGGGCTCAGTCTGAAACGAACCGTCGTCATGACAACTGTTCAATAAAATGGGTTATTGTAGCGTATCCAACTGTGGAAATTGTTCAGGAAAGGGTGACTGTGCTTCTAAAAGGATTACATTCCACTGGTGAACACCGTAATTTAAAAAATAACATAATATTAATAAAAACAACAATTTTGCGGACAAATTTAAAAACAGCACCGAATGTTGTTACTACCAAGTAATTCGATATACATTGCTTGTTTAAGTTCGGAACACAAAGTAAGCTACGATTGAGACACCGCAATGGATTAAAACAATAAACGATATTTTCTCACCCACAACTATGCCATAGTACGGCCGCTGTTGGCAGACGTGAGTTAGTGCTGTGATATCAGTGTTTCCCAGTTATCGATATATCCACAGTAGTCGAGAAATTTTGATTTGTTAAAATTGCAGTGATGATAATATTATTTTATTTTCTTATTCCGTTTTTGGTGTCATTTCATTTCATAATTTATTTTAATCCAAATCTAAAGTCAACAAGTCAAGTCAAAAAATTTAAATGAATTTAAAAATACTACAACGGACGTAAAGAATAGCACTACCCCATCTCTTCCCGTGGGTGTCGTAAAAGGCGACTAAGGGATTCACTAGAGGATGGGTAGCGTTCTCTGAATACTTTAACAACCATACTGCGATCGCCAACCCGCCTGCCAAGCGTGGCGATTATGGAACCCCCCCCCCCCCCCCCCCAACATTGTTTGGGACGCCTTGTAGTAGTAGTAGGACGGTTTGTAGACGCCTATGTCCAGCAGTGGACGTCATTCGGCAGAATGATGATGCGCAAATAGGGAGAAATTTAGAAAAAATTAAAAATCATGTGTCAGCGAAAGCTTAGTATCATTTCGTAGGTATCAACATTTTTAAAGAAATTTATTTACACCAATTTGACCAAGTGCCCATGGACAATCATGTAATTCTATTAACAAAATGTGTAGCGGAATGGTATACAACGTGTTACAAAAATACCCCTAAAGCCGAAAGGGGATTAAAAGGTCCCTTGTAAAGAGTCTATTGGCAATATTTTAAAAGAAAAGTCAGACACAAAAAAAAATTGACGAATCATAAAATAAAATCATCACTGAAAAGCTATCCTGAAAACATAAAAATAAAGAGTAGACTACCCAGAAAGTTATTTACATTCTTACCTAATTTCCTCTGAGAGGTAAATCTTCTTCTCTATTTATATACAGGGTGGAATCGTTAAGTGTCAACAGACGATTATTCCATCAATTTGAAAAATATTTTAAAACTTAAGGCTAATATCAAAACTAGGCCGCCTAATAACTAACATAAGATAAATCATTTTTGAAAAAATTGCCTTCTTACATCGAGAATTTAGATTTTACCTAATTCCATACATTTCGTTTTTTATCATGAGATATTCAAGACGCTTATAATTTTTGATTATCCTATTTTCTTGAAAAATTGGTAATTAAGTAAATGACAGGATTAATAACTCAGTAAAAACAATGGATAATATTTCTTTCTTGTACCTATTCCACAAAGCCTGCAACATTTTTTATTTGACATTTTAATCAATTGAATCGTTTTCAACGAAAAATAACATGTTACTAAAAAAACTACGGAGAAAGATTTTAATTCCAAATTCAAAAAAGTTGTTCTTATGGATTTTTATTTAATTAATAAAAAATACACATCACTCCTATTCTCTTAAGGCGTAGGCACAGGTGTTCTGTTACACAGCCACAAGCTCATCATGACGGTGTTTAGTCCCTTAAAATAAGGAGAGAGCCTATTGTCATTGAACTATTAGTAATTGAATAGTTAAACAATCTGGTTATAATTTTTTTATTTAACTTTTACTTAATAGGCTATCGCACTAGGTACGTACACAATCTAGAACTACAAAATTGCCTGTTTCCTGTTTGAGATCCCGGGATAGATTTAGGTAGTGCCCAGGGATCTGGTGATATGAAGGCTTATTACACAGATGATGAAGATAGAGCGAAGTCGAGTAAGGCTTACTCCGCCGCCATATTGGATCAGTAAGGAAGATCACTTGAACGAAAATCTCATACTAAATGTATGAAGGGAGCGAAAAACTAAATTTTCGATATCTAACTTTTCTTTTTCCTGAAGTTATTTATATTATTTTACTCTCCATGTAGCCTAGTTTTGATATTAGCCTTAACTTTTTAAACATCTCTTAGATTGACGAAAAAATCGTCTGTTGACAATTAACGATTCCAACCTGTATAGCTATTTTCGTATAGCTCATGCTGTGGTGTAAAGATTAGCCAGGCAGCAAAGTTGGTAGCGAGGCTGACTGCCCAGGGTGTGCCGGACGTACTTAAGTATCGTCACTCGTGGAGGCTCTTTTCATGCACCCCGAAAGGTAAATGGCAACAACCATAAAAGACTACTTGATTAACATTTTCTTTTTTAAGCGGAATTATGTAGCACGTTCGGTTGTATAGATATCCGCCTGCATTACCTTATGAAAAATTCAACGCCAAAAATATCAAAAAGGCAACTTTTAAACAAATACCTTCACTTCACAGGGTAATAAGTATTTTTAAGCAACCCAAAACAGCAAATAAGTAGATATTAAAGCATTATTTTTAGTAAACAACTCTAGTTATTTTGACAATTTTTGTAAATAATTTTGTGATTTGTTAATCAAGACTTCTATAACTTTATTTTTAATATAACCAGTGGGTGCCGGAAGACGGGCGTCGTCGCTGAGGGAGGCCTGGGAAACGCTGGCGTGATGATTTACAGTCGTTTATGGGAGATTGGCCAGAGAAGGCAATGCATAGAGATGAGTGGAAGGCTACGGGGGAGACATTTGCCCAGAAGTGGGACAACATAGGTTGAAAAAAAATGTAAATAATATTAAAAATAAAATTAAAAAGTTTTTTTAAATATATCTTTCATCAAAGAACACAAAATAAATTAACACACAGTGCAAGATAATACACAGTACAATTAAAACTTATAATACTGATTTTCGTAAAGGATATCTAACACATTCTACAGATACACATACACACATCTTATATCATTCTTCAACACACGCAATTCCATAGACACAGCCAAACATGTCACATTCTAATACTATTGGACTATGATGTAAATCGTCACTAATTATAATTATGTATCAACCTTCTTCATGGACTAATTTTCCATCCACACCAAATAAAATAAATCCTTTAATATTAGAAATCCCCTAGCGACTGTATCTGCAAATTGTAACAATCGATAACATTTTATCTTGCGTCAAGTACTAGCGTAAATGTAAAATAATTATATATGTGTGAGTATAATATGCGGTAGGTGTTTATTCAACGCTCTTTCTTAGTCTTAAGGTTCATAATTGTATGTAGTAAATGTACAAGTAATTGTGTGCGTAATTGCGTAGTTATGGTTCTAGTTTTTTCTATGTATGAGTTAGAGGTAAAAAAGCGGCGACATCGGTTCCCGAAGGAAAAACAATTGATACCATTTCTATTCTCTTATTATAAGTTCTGTGATTAATAGTATGTAATTTTCCATTTTCTCTAACCAGCATATTTTATACGTTTGTTTTCCGTAGAATGCCGTGACAGAGTGGTAAACCGAAATGTGGTCTCCACAGAAAACGGCCACTTCGTCACATTTTTTTTAAAAGAAATATTATAAAAAAAAATTGCCGGAACGGAAACTTTAATTGGTCCTAATGAAAACACAGATGCAGTTTTTTTTTAAATCCCGCCCAGAAACCACGATTGTGGATAGTTCAAAAACCAAAAAAAAAAAACAGAAAAACGTCGTTTCACTGTCGGTAGAAAAGAAGAACGACCCAAGTACCTATACGATTTTCAATCATTATAATTTCATCTAACGCCCTTCATTCCTCTGTAATCGTCTTCAATTTTGTTCCACATTTTATGTCAGTAATTGTGAAATACAACGCCACCCCTTCCTGTGACAAACATTCGAAATAATCGCATCCTACCCTCACATGCCTCAAATTTCGTTACCCGGAAGACGCCGCCGTCTGGGGTACACCCCCATTACTTTGGGGGAATTTTACTATGCTTTAAAAGCGTGTGGGTGATCGCTGTATTATGTTATGAGTTTGCGAACACGAGTTCGTAAAAAGAACACATTTGCAAAACATTTTACCGGTTTGTCAAAAAACTTTATGGTTTTGTATTGTAGCTAGTCGAACAAACTAGCGGTAAGTGAAGTGAACTATACTACTAACTGCCTAGCCTTTTCCCAACCATGTTCGGATCAGTTTCCAGTCTAACCAAATGCGGCTAGAAACCATTATTTTACATGGAGCGACTGCTATTAGACCTCCTCAACCCATTTACTGGGCAATGCCGATATCCTAAGATTAGACAGGTTGTCAGACTTTCGGACTTCTGACTGCCCATAACAACTGTCATAGATATGACATAATTTTATTCCATACACTTTTAGTTTGTTCCTTATTTATTGCGTATCTATTTATTTTCCTTCTTTACGTACACTACACATATACACACACATGTTGGTTTAAGTGAACGGGCATGACCGCTGACTGACATCCGTGGAGCACAAAGGTTCCAGACGAAAACCAGCGTCAAGTACTTAAGTGCTTGACATTAAGCTGATCTGGACACCTTTTTGGTCTAGTGTGACACATACCCAAGACTTTTTTATTTATATCACACTTTTACCTGTTGTGTCTCTTTGTGCTGTGTCCAAATAAACGATTCTTTATCTTTATATGCGTATAACACCCAGGACCGACGGCTTTACGTACTCTCCGAGGCACGGAGGAATCTCGATGTGTAACGAACGGTCACCCATCCACGGACTGACCGCGACAAACGCAGCTTAACCTTGCAAATCGTATGATCCTCGCGTTTGTTAATTAGCCACGAGGTTTTATATAATATGCATACAGACGATCAAAGTTCGTATTCTCGCAGAAGATTCTAGCAGTTTTCAGGGGGAAATGAGCGGGGCTCATATCCCGAGCTGCCGTATTACTGCTCGGGTCATAACATTCACGTGCTGGTTCTATTAAAACGTAATGCTGCTGAAAAAAATACAAAGAAAGTGGTTATTTTAGTATTACTTCAAAATAATATAAATAGGCAATGCTTAGCAACAATAAACATACATAATAAAGAACCGAACATACCAAACGTAGTTCCAATTACTGATTTGTCACTAATTACGAGTCTACTTACCCGCGGGATCAAAGCGTGATGGTATGTATGTAAATGGTGCCCATCGTACCGGAATAATCCCCTAATCAGCCCTAATGACACGCATGGCCAGCGATGGTGTGGTGAACCTATAGATTAGTACCAAACTATGTGGTACGCGACTACGTACAGACAACATCAAAAGTAGTAATGAATGTTCAAAGAGATTTATGAAAAAAAAAATTGCTAGGAATTATTAAAGTTCGTTTCAAAATCCCTGAGACTGAATTGACATGCGCGAAACGTCAAATTAGAAAAAAAAACCTAAAATTAACATTTGTCACATTTGCGCCTGTCAATTTTGTCTTAGGGATTTTGTAACGAACTTTACATAGTATATTATAAAAAATAAGAGTAGGTAGATGATTTGTTAAGCCTAGTTTTATTTACAACAATTATTGGTTTCTGTGATAATTTATGTCAAAATATACATATTATTCATTGCTGTTGACTGCACATTGTTTTTTACTGTGTACAACTAGCGAGGCGTAAGCTGAGCGTTGCATTTGTGTGAGTGCACATAGAATCGATTGCTAAAAAGCAGTATGGTTCTTTCTCACAAATAATAAAAACAATATTTGTTTTTATTATCTAGCCATTGTATTATCCAAACGACTATAAACCGATTTTTTACGGCGTGTGTGTCAGCGTCCTGCATACGAAAGGGGTTCGAACATTTTTCTATGGAAGCTGGCATAGGCCCCTGCCGCCATTTTCATTTTTTTTTCAAGTGGCGACGCACGATGATACTAACATATATGGGTAGAGGACACTCAAACAATCAAAAAATATTCAGAGATATAGAGCCCTAAAGTGTCACGTTGCCGAGATATTTGGACTCAAAGATTTTTTTTCAAGATTATCTCGATACAATATCTTGGTAACGTGACACTTTAGGGCACCATATCTCTGAATATTTTTTATTTGTTTGAGTTTCTTCTACCCATATTTACCAGTTACAAAGTGCGCTGCAATAAAAAAACTTTGAGTCAAAATATTTCGGCAACGTGACACTTTAGGGCACCATATATCTGAATATTTTTGTTTGTTTGAGTGTTCTCTATCCATATTTACCAGTTAAAAAGTGCGCTGCAATCTTGAAAAAAAATCTTTAAGTCCAAATATCTCTGCAACGTGACACTTTAGAGCACCATATCCCTGATATTTTTTGTTTGTCTAAGTGCCCTCTACCCATATATGTTAGAGTAATCGTGCGCCGCAACTTGAAAAAAAAAAACAAAATGGCAGCGGAGGGGCTATGCCACAAAGGTTCTATCCCCTTTGAATTTAGTTTTGAATCATTTACACGAATTAGACGGAATAAAATCTTGGTCAATCATTGCAAAAATATCGCTGTTACTTAAATTTTAGGTATCATTAACTGTATACCTCCGTCTCCGTAATCGAAACCTCTTGAGATAAGCAATGGTGATGAGATCGGGAGGCTGAATGAGACACATCTCTAAGACTTGAAGCCTCGTGAACGATTTAGGTATCTCAATTACGCACGTCGTCTGCATACGACGATAACCTACTTCCCTTCGTTCCTAATCGAGTTTTACGATTTATTATTATGTATGTGAGCACTTTATATCCTTGTCCTGCAAGAAAGGCTCGGAAACCGGTTATATTTTCAAACCGGTTAGACCTTATGTAAGGAACTCAATATTTCGGTTTTTTTCTTGTTAACTGGTAAGTTGAGCTTATTCTGAAATAAAGGTATTTTTAAGTTTAGCGTTCATTAACTGGTATTAACCGGTTTTTCGTCCTTAAAATGTTTCTAAAACTTGTTATTTACAAGTTTCAAACTATCCGCTGCGTTGAGTTAAACCGGTTTATTTAGGTTATGTACCGTATGGTGCCAGACGTAAAATACCGTGTGGTGCCGAACGTAAAGAATAGCACTACCCCATCTCTTCCCATAGGTGTCGTAAAAGGCGACTAACCGACTAAGGGATTCACTAGAGCATGGACAGCAGCGTTCTCTGAGTACTTTAACAACCAAACTGCGATCGCCAACCCGCCTGCCAAGCGTGGCGATTATGGCAAACACCCCCTTAATTGGGGGAGGCCTATGTCCAGCAGTGGACGTCTTCCGGCTGAATGATTTTGATGATGATTTAGGTTATAGGACGAAATGATCATCGGTTTCGTTCTGAACGAAAACATTATTCGAAACCGATAAAAACCTTTACTTACTTACCGATATTTTTGGAACCGGTTCTGAGCCTCATGCATATGCAGCGCAATATAATTTTGCCGTCGCATTATCTCGCGCTACGCATATTAGCCCGGCTGGTGTGATTTGAAATGCTGTTGTCGTATTTACACTTGAGAGCTACGCAAATAATTGCGGTTTATCGGTGTAATGTTTTGTACTTACTAATTAATGGGTAATAAATGGGACCGACTAATCCATGCTCCAGCCATGCCGGAAGTGGGATTTATGTAAACAAATTATCGTACATTTCTGATTACAATATATGCAGGTTTTCCCGAAACTCAACGTCATGCCGGGAACAAAGAGCAATTAATGACTGTTCTGAAAAAAATATAAAAATATTAAGTTGTGTGCTTTTTTTAAAAAACACATTTAATCGTTTGATTTATGAGGTAAAATTTTATTCGTGGTAACTTTGAAAGGCGAAAAGAATTAAGAAAAAAAGAACAGCCATAAGCTGCCTTATCGATTGTTTTCAGGTCGACCTTGAGTTTCGGGAAAGCCTTTATTTGTGTTTAAATTTCAAATAGATCAATATCAATTAAGAAGATAACAAAAATCAGTAAATGCAAGGAAGTGACTTCTTCTTGTTATTTCGTGTCAGCACGAGCTATACGAAAATAGCTCATGCTGTGGTGAAAAGATTAGCCAGTCAGCAAGGTTGGTAGCGAGGCTGACTATCCCGGGTGCGCTGGACGTACTTAAGCATCGTCACTCGTGGAGGCTAAGGAAGTGACCATAAACCGATACCAAATTTAATTCTGTTTAAAATGCTGTCAATATGGCTTGAGTATCATACATACTTATCTAACTTCTCACTTTCATTATTTATGCTCCAATCACGAACTAAATCTTCGCTCCTCACACAACCGTCTCTAACAATGTCCCTCTCACCGTTCTGATGTCATGCACTCTTCTTTCTTCGTCTAATCTATTCTTCTGTGGAATGCGCTCCCCTCGGAAATCAGGATGGCCACTAGTCGGTACTCTTTTAAAGTTAAAATACGTGAGCACCTTCGCAACAAATTGGCAGAATCATCTCAACACTGATTTGTCCTATTATTTATTGTTACATATTTATGTATGTATTTATGTTACGGATAATAGCCGAAGTGTGGCTACACCTAGTTTTAGCCAGCTAAGTGCAGACGGCACACATGCGGTTAAACTTAGATGTATCCTACTTATCTTCGGTTAGAACTAGGTTTACCCTTCATCATAGCGGGTAGAACTAGGTGCAGCCGCACACCGGTGGTTAAGGGGAACCCCGACACGGATAGGTTAGGTTCGAAGGGGATGACGGGATCTAGAGTGAGCGAACGAAACCCCCCTCATCCCCTTTGTGTTAGGTTACTTTAAACCCTGCAGACAGAAATAGGAAGCCCTGCTGCGGGGCTCCGTCGACTTAAGCTACACCTAGTTCTAACCAACTGCTACTGGTTGCACCCGGGTAAACCTAGGTGTAACCGCCATTCGGCTTTTACCCGTAACATTTATAAGTTTTATATTGTACGAATATAGGTATTTATAATTATGTATTTCTATTATTCAATAATTAATATATGATGTAGGTATCTTTATATATGAAATTTGTGTATTTTTAATGTAGTATATTAGTATTTCTAAAAGTTTTATAGATACCCTTGTGCTTATTTTTGATATCATATTATCGTATCATAACAATGTGTGCACCTACCATGTTTTCTCTGCATCACCCTAAGGTTGACTGGTAGAAAATTCCTAAGACATTAAGTCCGCCTCTGTACTATTTTTTTGAATAAAGAACAAAATAAATAAATAAACATCCGTTCTATCCGTGTTTATAGGAACGTAATAAAAATTTAGAAAACCTCTAACAGACTATTTTTTAAAGCTAAAATAAACCGTAACATTACCCAAAGATTACCTAAGACATCAATTTATCGCCAAACTTCAACTACAAACAACAAAGTACCCTCCATTGATTTTCATGACTCAATAAGCTGATACGCCATTTTCCTTCACCCGAAAAACAGGAAAATACGCTTCACGCGAAATGCAATAATACCATTCTGTCTTACAAGAATAAAAGGGCAGTAACCTTTTGTCAGTAACCCTAAAACATAGTTTACATAACCCATAATGTATTTGAATGCATTAAAAAGTCAGAGAGCGCAATACATGAAACAGACATTACGAGAGAGTTCGCATCTACGCCCAAAAGCGGCAAATAAAATTATGATAGTACTGTCTAGCTGGTACCATGAGACGTGCGATAATATTAACTATACATACCGTTTTTATTGTGAACGTTACCGTGAAAGTAGAAAACAACAAAAGATTCGTAACAATGTAAAGTTTCTACGTGTCAAAATCGAATATTATTCGGTAAATAGGGTTCAGAACTAATGCACAATCGTCAGTTAAATCTGGGAAAAAACAATATGGCGGATTGACAGTTTCTTTATAAAACATCTGTCAAACTGCCATTTTTATTTCCCAGATAAGAGTTATCCAACAGTTGTATAACAGGCACTTATACGAGGCTCTATGCTAAGTGGCTTCAGCGTTTTCTAGCTAACTGACTTCTTGAGAAGAAACACCGGAACAGTACAGGGATTGGCAACGACATGGTCCAGTAAATGGTAACTTTGTGACTTTTCTAGTCACCCCTAGTTCTATATGACGGGCAGGGCTCTCTACTGATGAATATAGGCATCTAACAAAATGGAAGAAAACTGAGCTAGCGACTTGCTGACCACGGAACTAATCCTCTTGCATAAATAACGCTGCTACTTGCCACCAACCTACGACAATTGAGCTGACAAGTTAGTTGCTCCACGTACTGATGTGGAAGGATGAGGAACTTATGTTGTACAATATAATAACTTTAAAGTACTTTAAACCCACCCAATAAAAATCACATGTAGGTACGATTTCACTGACGCATTTATCTAAGGAATAAGTTAGTCGTTTTGACAGAATTTCTATACAAAAGCTGTCAAAATGTCAAATCTATTCCTCAGATAGAAGTTATCCGACGTTGGTACAATCCGCCTTCAATATAAGCACTTGGACAAAAAACGGTTCTAGTCAATAAAATTGGAAACGAGAACCGTTCGCGCTTTCGTGTTTTACGGTAACATAGATTAATTTATAGCGATACGTTGCGACAGTACGATTTTATGTGTATCATGGTACCGGTTGGGTGGGGAACATTCGCGCGTTGGCGACGTGATGTCTGCGCGAAATACAGACTAATGAAAATGGACAGCGGGATTTATTATTTTTTACGCTTGAAAAATGTTTTCGCTCTATTCGTTGGGCTTGGTTTTATTTTAACTGACTTCAAAAAAAAGGAGGCGGTTCTCCTTTCAACAGTATTTTTTTTGTTTTCACGGCATTCGGTCATCTTTGTGCCACAGATAATCTAAATACAAATGACAATGATGACCAACGACATGTTCCAATATTCAAACGTGGAACAAAGTTATGCAGACTATGATTTCAGACAATTGCCCATGTTCTGTTCTGAAATCAAATCAACTGCTTTGAAGACAGAATGTCAGTCAGTCTGCATTGCATTATGTTTACTTCCTACCTATTGGCGATTAAGTTGTGGTTCATCATCATCATCAGTCTATGAACATCCACTGCTAAACATGGAACTTGCTATAATTACAACACTTGGAAGATGAATTGGTTACTGAAGTTTGTTGCTGCAAAAGGACACTTCTTCTCTCGTGTCAGCACGAGCTATACGGAAATAGCTCAATGCTGTGGTGAAAAGATTAGCCAGTCAGCAAGGTTGGTAGCGAGGCTGACTGCCCAGGGTGCGCCGGACGTACTTAAGTATCGTCACTCGTGGAGGCTAAGAACACTACTACCCGTTCTCCTGATTTAATCAACCCTGTAGAAACTTTTAGTAATGATTTACTAAGATCGATTCATCCCTTTATTTATTTGTGTCAATATTGTCCGTGGCAATTTTTCTACTTCTGTAACTGCTAAGCGAGTCTAAAATAAATCATTTTTCTTTTCTTCCTTTATTTCCCTTAAAATTCCGGCTTTAATGTAGTAACCAACGAACACACTTAATCCAAAGCTGCATCATAATACGACCTGTAATGAGCATGTCCGTTGCCTCATCACGGAACGCATTCCAAATTCAAATCAATTAGCACACGTCCATCAATTAGGCTTCCATAATAATGTGGTGTTGTCTAGATGTTTTGTTTTTGGTTTGCGTGTTTATAGGGTTTATTTTTAGAAAAATGTTTTGTTGAATATTGAACCTATACTTGGGCTACAATCAGAGCATTGTTTCGGAAGTCAAGTTAATAAGTTTAAAACATTTTTTCCGTCTGTGAATTGAGTGTCTCTAAAAACAATAATTTCACTTTAAACAGTTTATATCTTTAATTCCATCCAAATAATGCCTTCAATGAACAAAAAATGCAATGGTATAGAAAATCCAATGGAGACCGTGTGAAATAATGACAACTGTTTTATTCTGAATTCAGAAATGCCACCGCCAATATTAGTGTCCCTGTCTATAAACCCCATAAGTCTATGGTGATCGCCCGGAGACGGTTGCTAGGCAACGGGCGATCGTTCCCCCGACGCGAGCTACGCGCTCCGATTTCGTTGCGTACCTATTTTGAATTTTTAAATGTACGCTCTCGCATTTGTTATGAAATATGGCCGTTCTATAATTAAAATTGACGTTAGCTGTCAATGCCGCCATTTTTTGCGGAGATTTGAAAATGGAATAAATTATTTTTTTATTGGCGCTTAACGCTAATTTTATTTTCCGAACGGATATGGGTATGTTTAATGGTAATTCTGGATTATGGTTAAAACAAATGGTTATTCATTTTAAATATTTCGCGGCCTTTTTAAGCTTATTACAAGCTGGACTGAGCCTAATAATACATGAGCAACTGTACATTATTTAATAAGATATTTAATAATGTACAGACTATGAACATTTTTAGTTTATTTTTTAATGAATATCAAGAGCATAAATATGTTTAATCTCAGATGCATATCATCTCGCACGTTACGTGTTAAAATAAATATTTAAAATAAATGTATTTAATATATTTATTTGAATGCCTCGATAGTCTATTGGTCGCAAGCACGACTGTTGAGCGTGAGGTCCTGAGTTCAATCGCTGGGTCGGGCAAAGTGTTATTGGGTTTTTCCGTGTGGAATTTCTCAGTAGCAGCCTGAAGTGTGAATTTGTGCCCGGGTGATGACAATAGGCTCGCCTCCTATTACATAACGGCGAAATGAGGTTGTACTATTCACCTCTGCCCAACCCTTCGGAGAACATAGGCGTGATGTTATAGTATTAATTAAACTAGATTTCGATTAAGTTTCCGTTATAAACACAACTTCGGCTCAGACCACTCACCCTTGATATTCCCAAAGTTTAATCGCGAACGTTTGATGATTCAGCTAGCTCTAGTTTAGGAGAATTTGGGATATTAACAATGAATATTGTCATTTGCATCTTTGACATTTAGGGTCAACTGTAGGATTCATAAAGATAGTTAAATATGTATAAAATTAGCAGTTTCAAAAGTCGGTACTCTACTTTGACCAAATTGACGGCATCGACTTCTGGGGGGTTAACATGATCTGTTACAGCAGGATTGTTTTAATATTATTACGAGAGTGGGAAAGTGTCAGCGCTAGACAGCTCTCTAGCGCCATCTCTTACCCACTCTCGTAATAATATTAAAACAATCCTGCTGTCAGGTTATAGTAACCCCCCTGAAACTGTTTATTTTATAATATGGTAATCATTTCACTACTTTCAGTTTAGTTTAGTTTTTATTTAATACTTTTTACTGCCATAAATTACAATTAGAATAGTGTACAAAATCCGTCTTATACAGGTTCATTCATCATTCATTTTCAAACTACTAATAATATTGCATAAAAAAACTACTCAACCAAACAGAATGAAATTCACGCGAGACAAACTCGAGGATATTCCGCACCAATTAAAAAAATAATTACTCAAATCGGTCCCCAAATATGAGCGAAATCGATATATACCTACATAAAACAAAATTACGCATCTCATAGACAACTACCTCCTTTTTTTGTATTATAACTTTCGTGAGACACATTCATATTTATGATTATTTACGGTTTACTCACGTGCATTTTTCGGGATTGCCCATGATTAAGGGCTCCGTTTGGGTCCGAAACTAGTCGGGCAATCCCGAAAAATTCACGTGAGTAAACCGTAAATAATCATAAACTACCTCCTTATTGAAATCGGTTATACAAATTAACTCATAAAGACATATGTGATGATAATAAGGGTCATCATGATAAGGTGATAATCCAGTCCATATTTTTCTTGTATAGTTTCAAGGAGGGAGACACAATCAAAATTGACTCAGCCCCTTTATTTTAATAATAGTAAGTACATGAAAAAAATATTTTTTCAAATCTACTTTCACGCCAGATAAGCATTTGTCCCTTCAAAATTCAGGAAAATTAACAGGAAAGAAAGTTGAAAGCTTATTTTCCTTCACCAATTCTTCCCCTTGATTAATTCATTGCCCGTTCCAAGTGAAAATACGTCGTCATTGTCCGATCTTTACGGATACCCTAGCTAATATCACTCACGCACAATGAATTGTTTTTTCTTTGAATTCTTGCCGTTTTTCCCCTTGAATTCGTGCCCATTTTCCCCTTGTTGAGTGAGAATTAATTCAAGTTAAGCATTTTGTTTACAAGCAGAGTTTAGACTCCCCCTAACGGACAAAGGATTATAAATTAAGAGGATCGGTAGTGGTATCCTAGCGTAACCACAGACTAATAAATAGTTTGTTTTGCTTTCGCGCTCTTTTTGACCGACTTCAAAACGAGGAGGTTATAAATTCGATACATATCTTTTTTTTTTATTTGGTTTGTGTAATGTTTTCTTTAGTGTGGAATACTCTCAATTTGATCCCAAACGAGTTTCATTACGTTTAGTCGAGTAGTTTTTTTTTTTATACGTAGTATTTGATAGGTAAATTAAGACTATTCAGAAATAAAAATAAGTTTAAAAAACTTTACCCAACTACGGAAAAATAAAAGTGATCTAAAAAGTACGAAACAAGAAAATATTTCAGACAGAAATCAAGACATGTACAAAAATGGTCAAGGTAAAGTCTTGGTCACATGCCATTATAATTTTGTAGGTGTTCCTGGCACCCACATGGCATACATAGACTGCTATAAAATTATAAGCCTTCCTTTTGGCTTTGCCGTAATCGGGTTAAAAAAATAGTGTAATCGTTTTCGATATTCAAAACTACCACGAATAAAATTTTACATCATAAACCTATCAACGAAATGTGTTTAAAAAAAAAATTACAATTAGAATTCTCCTAAATCTCAAACCTAATTTATGTAAAGGTTTTCTGTGATGTAATTTCATGTAAAACTTGCTTTAAGTATCTACGTTGTGTTTTTATATTGTGGACAGGTTTGGTGAAGCGGATAAGCGATTGGCTTTTGAGCTACGGGTTCATACGGCCATACAAAATAATATTTGTATGGCCTACAGATACTTGTTCCGAGTCCGGGCGTTGATGCATGTGATTTGTGTATGTAAACGCATCCACGAAACAAAAAAGCTACAAAAAACTGTTTTTACAAAAAACCTATGAAAAACGTAACATAACATCACGCCTGTATTCCCCGAAGGGTAAGGCAGAGGTGTATTAATAGTAGACCCTCATTTCGCCGTTACATTTAAGTCCCATTTAATAGAGGGCGAGCCTATTGCCATCAACGGGCACAAATCCAGACTCCGGGCTGCTACTGAGAAATTCCACACGGAAAAACTCCGTAACACTTCACCCAACCACTTGCGACAGGCAGCTAAATAAATAAAAACATACCACGTATTTAAATAGCTTTACTAACCCTATTAACGAACATAATTTTATGCTGAATACCGCTCACAAACACAGAATATAATTATACCCCGTGTAATTAATATAATTATGGAATATTCAATTTGTTTCCCGCTCATACATTTTGATAATTGAATCTCCAATAATTACAGGCATAACTGCGAAATGAATGGAACGAATACGAGGAAATGGTCGCTTTGGGCTTGTAGAAAAAATATCGATGTGTCGATACATCGATATTTTTTGTTCGATATATCGATATTTTTGGCGACATCTATTAATTCGATACTTACATCGAAATATCGATATAAAATATCAAGTATCGAAAGTGTATTAAATACCTACGATATATTTCCAATAGCAAGTTTCCTAGTTTGGTAAAGTCCCCGTCGCGAGAAGCTATAAATTTTGTAAACACACATTTAGGGGTTCGCAACCTTTGGAACACAAAAAAAAACAGTTTTGTAATGATTTTCATTTTTATATAATGGTTTTTATTTTATTTATATAATAATAAATAATAATCTACGAAAACAACACAAACAAACTGAAACGCATTCAAAACTCAAATGACAGCATTGACAGCGTCAGTGTGAACTTACTTCAAAATGGCGGGCCAAATGTTGACGTTCCATGAGTCAGACACGTTCCGGTACCACAAAACATTAGACGATAGCGCTTTATATCGCTAAAATATAACCCGACTAAGTGAAATTGCTCGTTAGTTTCGTATTACACGTATGTAACTTTGAGTTGATTGAATTTGGGATTATTTGTTGTTGATTGAATTGTCGCTACGTAACTTTGTAGAAGTTCTTTATTTACAAAATTTATAGCTTCTCGTGACGGGGACTTTAGGTATTTAATTACGAATACTAATAGTGAAACATTTATTGAACTAAACTAGTAAAAACAAACACAATAGAGTTTTATAAAAGCATATTTTTTTGAAAATTTCACCGGTATATCGATGTTTTTTTTTTATAATTACATCGAATTCGATATCAATATTGTTTTTAAACATCGATTTGATGTAGGTATAACGATACTTTTTGGGAAATCCTTCATCCCTAGGTCGCTTACAAACAGACGCGGAATACGAAATTGAAAATACATCAGTTATTTGGTCTGATGTCGCCGGCGAATAAACAGTCGGACAGGATTAATGATTAAGACCGTAATTATTTTCTTGCCGGTCTGAGTTTGTCGTGATAATCGGTGAAGGGATGAACTGAAGCGTACTATCTATACAAAGTATGCTTAATTTTGTATACCCAGCGATTCTATTAAATCGTCAACGTAAATTAACAGAGAGGGAGAGAACAGTTGGACGTAGAAGCTTCAAAATTATTACAAATTTCATTAACATACAAATACATCTTTCTGCCTAGCCTTTTCCCAACTATTTTGAAGTCAGCTTTCAGTCTAACCAGAGGGCCTACTCCCTAAGTCCGTCAACGAAGTTAGTCACTCGTCCGAAAGTAGCCCGAAACGTAGGAGTGAACAAAACAAGTGTCAAGTTTTACTTTTCGGACGGGCAAAAACACATCGGTTACTACCGATGTGTTTTTGCCCGTCCGGGACAACTGTCAAATCGTGTTGTCATTCATTCTTAGTTCGGGCCCCGAAATGATCGTATGTCCGTAGGTGATAACTAATAACTAAGTCCGAAACCACGGACTTCGTGCTTAGGGAGTAGAGCCCCTGATGCGGCTTTATATCAATGTTTTACATGAAGCGTCTGCCATCAGACCTCCGCAACCCAGTTGTCCTACTTTCGGGATTCTGACTACCCGTAACGACTGTCATCGGTATTCTTAATAAGAATACCACGTTAAACCGTCGGTCCCATGTGTCATAATATGACACATGGGACCGACGGTTTAACGTGCTCTCCGAGACACGGAGGGGTCACGATGTGTAACAAGCGGTCACCCATCGGCGGACTGATCGCGTCAAGCGCAGCTTATCCTTTCACATCATTTTGATCCGCGCGGTTGTTAGTTAGCCACGAATCAACATACAGACATAACAAAATATTCATATTTCGAACAAACAAAAAATAAAAAAAGTTCAAGCGTAAATAAAAGCGCGGTGATTTGAAACCAGAGAAGTAACATGTGCTAGAGTGCGCGCAAGATAACTCTGCGCGTGACTGAGGGCGTGCTAAACGTTTCCATGATCGCAAAAGTTCAAATTACCGCTTTTTAAGCTTAACTTTTTTATCGCTAAACATAATTTTTCCGTTAAATATTCCTACAATCAGGTAGTTCTACTATCAAAATTGATAAAACGGCACACACTTTGGTGGACCATGATTAGTTCCGATTTCGGCCGCGCGCAGACTTATCTTGCGCGCACTCTACGTTTGAAACATGCTGTTTTTTTTTCAATTGACATTTTTTTATGGCTACTAACTAGGCTCGAAAATACTATATTTGGCCTGAAAAAAGTTGGCGACGCTAATCGCACATCTCTCTGCCTGACTATTCCAAAATCAAAAATCAACCTGCGTATTAAAATGGAATATCATCATCTTACTAAAAACACGTAAAAAATACCTATAAACACATCATTCCAATTATAAATTTTATTGAGGATTCCTAAAAATAAATTAACGAATTATATAAAACATGCCAACTAAAACGATTCCTTGTTCTTTTAATTCAATAGAAATTAATTAATTATAACATGGGCGGCGCGTTGTTAGATTTACAGCATAATATTAAAATACAAATTTTTGTAATTTCTTTCTCATTTGCACTTTAATTAAGAATTATGTTGGTGATAAGGGACTATGACGTCAACAAAATAGCCTAGAAACTGTATAATTTCAATATGGCGAATTTATTGAAACTGAAATTCAATTATGGCATTTGATAATAGGCTATGTACTTAATGCCGGCAATTTGAAATGGTGTAATATCGAATGATGCTTTGATGTGATTAATGTTGATTTTCAACTGCCATTGTGTACATTGGGAGTAATGAATCTGGGTCACCAAACCCGTATATCTCGGAAACGAAGAATATTAGCTGATTCAAATAAAAAGTTTCTTAAAGACCATTTAATACTACTCAAATTAAATTAATAAAAAATCCTAAGTAGTCAATAAAATATTTTTTATTTGAATAAGCATTACACTAACTAGTTAATAGGCATTTTTTAGGCTCTACCACTCATAAAAATTGACGGAGCTATGTGTGGACGAAAGGATTGGTCTCAAATACACTCGATAGAAATGAATCTTTTATGTTTTTGTTTTTATTCTTTATTGTTTATACTGTTATTGTGTCCTTAGCTGAATAAATTTGTTTTCTTCTTCTTCTTTCTTCTTTAATCCTAGTCACCGACACAAACCTTAATCATCATCATCATCATTCAGCCCAAAGACGTCCACTGCTCGACATAGGCCTCCCCCAAGCATCGCCACTATCCATGTTGGGGGGGTTTGCCATAATCGCCACGCTTGGCAGGCGGGTGTGCGATCGCAGTATGGTTGTTAAAGTACCTACTCAGAGAACGCTGCTGCCCATCCTCTAGTGAATCCCTTAGTCGCCTTTTACTTCACCCATGAGAAGAGATGGGGTAGTGCTATTCTTTACTTCTGGCACCACACGGAATAAACCTTACCAAACCTTAATATCTTTATTTTATTGACTATTTGAGAAGATTAATTAATTTTATTTAAGTAGTAGGTATTATATATTATTTAATTTATAAAATACTTTTTATTTGAATAACCCATCATTCTCAGTTAGGTTTATGTGGGTGACCGTATTCATTGCTCCCCAGTGTAGTACAGAAGAAATATTGAATAGGTTTTATGTTTTATAATAGCTATCATAGACAAAATTACGAACTATAATGCTATAAAAAAAGAATCATAGATTCTATAATACAGTGCACGCCGCTGGGAATATAACTCAGTTCAAAGGCAAAAAGGCGAAAGTTTTATCTAGATTATTTACGAAAATAATAAAATATTAAATTATAAAAGTTGTGCCTTGAAAAGGTTGACCATCTTGAATTATGTAGACTTTGTAACTCTCCCAAATAAAAGTAAAGCTTTTTTCTCTAGAGATTTTTCATAATATCTCTAGTATGTTAGTTTCTTTTAACAGCTTTATTGGTAGCAGTTTTTTATAGTACGCGAGGTGCAAGCTTGCTGTCACCGCGAACACAGTAGTTATATGGCATTTGTGAAAGGAGCGCGGGCGACGGCGCAACGACGTTGTTTCGCTGGCGACTCGGAGTCGGCGCGCAAAAAGCACGCGGTCCGCTCGCTGACAGCGCGCGGGCCCCGAGTTCAGTTGTATGGTAGCGGCAAGCGCGCTGACTGCTCGCCATTGGCTTTTTCAAATTGACATTATGAAATATATTATACGACACACGATATAATGATCAAATTTGAATGACAAGTTAATTGCTGGCTTGGAGCGGTGCCGTTGCGGTGCCGGTATAATGTGCCATGACCTTAACTTTGTATGTTACGCTTTCACGACTAAACTACACAACCGATTTTGATAAAACTTGGTACAGAGATAGTATGGAACCTGACGAAGGACATAGGCTACTTTTATCCCGAAAACCGTGACATATCTATGCGATAAACGACATACACGCGTAAAGCTGCGGGCCACCTCTAATTTTATATATTTTTTGTACGTACCTCTTTTCTATGCTGTTCTCTTTGACCCAGAGGTTGTCTGCCTTATAGCATTAAAATCGCCTTATGTACCAACATTGTGCATTGATGTATTAAATAAATAATATTAACAGAATCATCCCGCTTGGTAAACCTATTAATCACCTCGATACTGCCAATGCTAAGTGTCCAAACACACTATGCCGAAGGTACGCGACCGAATTTCCGCGGCTGATTTTACGTTCCGACGTATTCAGCTGATATGACACACTGCCATAAGTGCCGCACTTACGCGGCAGAAATTCAGATTTGTAAACTTGTGGGCGGACACGCGGGGCGCGGTCATGCCTCCTCCCGCTGCTCCCCGCCCCGTATCTTCATCGGCAATCGAACCAAACTTCGGTCGCATATAATGTGTGCTCTACAGAATACGTTGCCGCCGATTTGTCGCTGAAATTACGCCCGACCAAAGTTCGTCTGTACGCTATAACGCAACGTAATTTCGGCATAATTTGTCGTCAGTAATTCAAATAGCATTGCAGGCGTAATCATGCCGAACTTCGGTCGCGTACCTTCGGCATAGTGTGTTTAGACACTTAGAATACAATCCCTATGCTATTTTACAAGACCTACAATTGTGTAACGTATTACGTAACCAACATCAATTATGACAGTTGATGTGTCAAAAACAATGTTCGTTGCATCGTGCATAGTTGTAGAGAAGTAGGGTTTTTAATACTTGTACTATTTATTTTGTGCCGTTACTATGGAAATTGTTGACCTGTCAAAATTAAAGCCGATTAAGAGTGTTTCGCGCAATTACAGCACTGTTCTTTACTGGGAATCAACACGACAATAACTATGCTTTTGTTTGTAACGTCATTAACTCTCGCATTCATGCGTAGCGTGGCCGTGGACAGCAGTGGACACTCTCACCTATATTTTCCGTAAAAGTAATATGTACTACGATATTTTTATACAAAGTGAATTTGAAAAACGTGCTCAGTGATGGCTCGCTTTCCATGGGGCATGAAATACCATGAGTGATGCAAAACATGTCATCACCAGCCGTAACCGTCCACTGCAGAACATGGGCCTCACAATAATCCCCATAATGGACGGTCGAATTGGAAATTACCATCATCATCAGCAGACGGGTTGGTGATCGCAGATTATTGTTATTAGTAAGGTGCTCTCACACTTGTGTTCACAAACGTTTGTAAACACTTAAAAACATCCCCTCCTCGTATTCCCTGGTTTACCAATATTAGTATAAACAAAAGTTGTATTGTTATTGCACATAGATTAAGATCTGGACACATACCACTGAACAAGTTTGGCTTCTTAATGAAGAAAACCAGGAGTGCTAATTGCGATATTTGCGGTACTGTGGAAGATGTCCATCACTTGTTGGTGGAATGTAGTCGATACAGAAGAGAAAGGGAAACATTAATAGCCGAATTAAATATTAACGTTTGTGAATTAGGAGTAGTTCAAACTATTTTATCCAGGCCACACAGTAAAGATGCTATAAAAGTACATAAATGAATTTGTCCGTAAATTAAAGAGAACCTAATGTTTCCTTTTCTGTTCTTCTCTCTTTTTAGGGTACGATGAGGCTGGCATGATCATGTTTGAATAAAAGCCTCAAAACATTAATAAACAAACATAAAAAAAAACCGTTGTGGGGAGCATTTGAAAGAAATGTATTGACACAATCCCTAGCATTTTCCTAGCAGTTTTAAACAATAAGGTAAACAGTTTATAACTATTAACGAATGATTGTGAACATTTCTCAACAAAACATTTAGTAACCTTTTGCTACAAAATAAAACTGTTTGAAACTGTTTTCAACTTTTATGAACAGCGGTGTAGACAGATGACGATAGACGAAAAGAGATGACGAAGAATAACGATACTTAAGTACCTACGTCCGGCGCACCCTGGGCAGTCAGCCCCGCTACCAACCTCGCTGACTGGCTATTCATTTCACCACAGCATGAGCTATTCTCATATAGCTCGTGGCTACACGTCGAAAGAAGAAATAGATAGAAGCTGCTGCTGCCCATCCTTTTAACGTAATACCTTTGTCCCCTTTTACGGCAGCCGCAAAACATATACCTAGCAATAATAAGATGCTCATAGTAACAAGAAAGTAATTTCCAATTAAGATTTTATTAAAATGCCGACACCATTGTGCTCTTTATAAAAATTTCATAAGTCCGTCAAGGAAGCTCAAGAAATGAACAATGTTATAAAACTTTTTATTAGTTCACGGTTTTTATTCTCCCCATTGGTAAGTACTTATATAAGTTTTAATGGTAGATATAATAATAAGCGGTTAAAATAGAGTTTATTATGTATATTGGTGTAGTTCTACAAGTGAATGCAGTTCAGATGTGTAAAAGATACAACAACATAATCGTTTAGGAGTGTTTCTATCATTACAGTTACTTATAGCTAATATCAGTATGTCAGGATTGCGAGCAAGGTAAATATAGTAAATAAAACCAACATAGACTCTCCACCACTGAGAGTACTTGTATTTGGGCTAGTATTAGTAACATGAACTAGATCACAATACAGCATGTAAGGGTAAACACCGTTATCACTCAAACCATGGATAGTTGACTTAAACATAAAAATATAGGAGCGAGTAAAAAAATATATATACGCGCCAGAAATGAGCGACGCGGCGGCGCTACGACGCGGCGTACACACACTCGGTAACGAGACAGTTGACTGACTGGGGTAGCAAACTGTGCGGGGCCGTGCGTCGGGCCACGCGGCGACATCCCCGCGCCCCCTCCTGTAGCTTGTTACCCCCGCGCGTAGGGTGAAATGCTTTTGAGGAAAAAAGAAAACTAAAAAAAAAAAAAAAGTTTGTTATTTTTCATTGATTTTACGTTCTATAAATGAAACCAAACCACTGGTTTCAAGGATAACGGTGTTTACCCTTACAGCCTGTATAATACTTTACACAATTATTACAAGATCATAAAATAAGGACAAGCTAGACAGATATAAAAGGTCAGACTTCTTCAGCTGATCTACACAGGATGCTCTGCTTCAACACGATTCCGTATGCAATGTGAGCGTCCATCCGTCATGACGTATCGTGTTTTTTAAGAAATCGTCAATGACGGAACCCGTGTGAATGAGCCCTTAATGTTAAATGAGTAGATAATAAATTTTTGAAACGACTTTATTGCTACTAAAAACATGCATGCATACCTCAACAATAGCAATGTGCATATTATGTAAACAGGACGACAAACTATAAAGTTCAACAAAGGTCAATTTATAGGGTAGTTCGTTCAACCACCAATCTGAGAAATTGTACTAAGCATCAATAGGCTCGCATCGTAAAATTGGCAAACTGGGTACGCGACTCGACCTAACCTTTCGGCGATCAAATACGATTATAATTGGGTAAAATCTCAAAGTGCGGATCGGAGCTCTCAAATTGGGTTTTCATCAGTACCGCTACTAAATCCCAGATTTCAATTTCTTCCCTATTTTCAAACATTTAATGTTACCAATATATTTTTTTTTCTGTTATACTGGTTGTAAGGGACGGTGTACCAAAAACTGAAGCAGTGAATTCAGCCCATTATTCTGAATCGAAAATAAGTAGTTTCTTTTCTCGGAATTTTCCGAATTTCGTAGAAATTGCTAATTTGCCTATGTTTTATTGTATTTCAATACATGTTTTGCCAGGTAAATAAACCAGGTTACCAAAAATTGACACAGTGAATTTAGTTCATTATTTTGAATTAAAAATCCGTGGAAAATATCAACGAAATCTTTCGAATTATCCGATTTATAAAAAATACATTTTATTTTTGCAATGTGCTGTGTGTCCTAATAATAGGATTGCTTATTTAACAGCAGAGAAATGTAAAATTTGTGAAAAGAAAAATCGGAAAAGTCGGAAAATTCCGAGCATAATTTCCACTTATTTTCAATTTAGAATAATAGATAATAGACTGAATTCACTGTTTCATTTTCGGTACACCGTCCCTTACACCTGGTATACAATTAAACTTAAATTATTGCTGACGAAAAGGCTATGTTCTTTCAGGTATATCTTGGCAAGGTATATTGAAAGCTCAGAGTGTAAGTTCGAAATAGTAGCCACACCTTGCTGATCACAGTATAAAGCCACACACACACATTATTTAAATAGTTAGAGTGAGTGAAATTAACAGTTCCAGAAGTCGGTAAACCAAACTGAAGGCACCGACTTCTGAAACTGTCAATTTAATTAAAGGATTTTACTCTTTTTTCAGTTGTCTTTAACTAGTTTTTTTCTTTTTATTTTAACGTAATTTTATATTTCAATTTTGAGTGGCATCAGCGTTATATGAACATGCGATTATAGCGATTGCGATTGATTTGCTGTTATACATTGAAAAGTTCGATTTTTTTATGTCCGAAAGTTAGAGTTTTGACGACACGTTTGGTGCAGCGGCTAAACGATTAGCTTCTGCGCTACGGGTCGTGGGTTCGATTCCCACACGGAACAAAAATTTGTATGACCTACAGATGGTTGTTTCGGGTCTGGGCGTCTGTGTATGTGAGATTTGTGTATGTAAACGCACCCACAATACAAGAGAAATCTTAGTGTGGGGCAACGTTTTAATAAAAAAAATAAAAAAAAAAAAAAAGTCTTCATTAAGGTGACATCAGATAATTCGTTTTTCGTTCATTTGCGTCTTTCATTCGGCATCTTTCACTCGAAATGAAACGTTTAAACACGGAATGAAAGAAAAGCGCCAAATGAATTCATTAGTGAACCAATCCAACAATGTTCAATATTGGCATTTGGCATCATTCACTCTCACTCCGAATGAACGAAAAATGATCAGTTTGAACTTACAGAGAACATTCACTCGGATTCGATCGGCCTAACTAATTCCAAGACGCACAACTTCATTCGACGACATATTCCAGCTTAGTCGTGTGAATATGGAATGAAAGAAAAATGAAACTGAATGCTTAATTTTTCTTTCATTCCATATTCACACGAGTGAACCGTCTGATTCCGCCTTTAGATCTTCACATCGGGAGATAATCTATCAAACGAAAAAAAAACAATTAAAATCGGTTCACAACTCGAATTGAAACCCTCCTCCTTTTTTTGAAGTCGGTTAATAATTTTGTTGTAGAGTACTTCAAGACCAGTAAATAAATAGGATCCATATTTCTTGCATAAGCTTGGTTCCTAAATTAAAATTCCGAAGACGGGGCCTTAGCCTCAGAAAAAAAAAGTAAAGCCGTCTGTTTACTAGTCTATGTTTTCTAAATGAAACAAATAACAACTCATTTGTTAAGCTCAGAAAGTCTACTTCGTTCATTTAATCCTTGGACGGGAACTTTTTATTCTATACAAACTGGTGCAAAGCCTTTTACAGAATTAGCTTTGTGATTTAAATTGTGAATCATAGAGTTAAGTTTCATGTAACTGTCCTGTTTTTGTTGTGAAATGCAATTCTAGTTATTTAATAGCAGTATTTGTATTGTATTTGGCACAGCACACTACACACTACACAGTATTTTAACCATATATCTATTTTTAAGTAGATTTAAGATGCCTAGGTAACCCACACAGCATAATTAATAATATAATCTTATCTATGTACCATAGATTACAAATATTGGCCATGGCTGTTATTATTATTTTTGGTGTTTGGGTTGCCAGGCTATTGGTTGTTTAAATTTAATGAAATTTTGTTTTTGTTTTGTTTTGTGTAAAGATTGTGTAAATTATTCACTAGTATTTTTTGTTTTTGTTGCATTTTTTTATTCAAATTCACACTACCTACATATGTTCACTCGTTATTATGTTTATTTAACACAATTTATTTTATTTTATTAAGTTTATAGACACGCGTTGCAGTACACTGACATCCGTCACCTCACACATCAGGTCCAGTTGAAAACCAGCGTCAGGCACTAGTTGTCGGGCATTTTTTGCTGAACTGGACCTTTTTGGCGCAGCCGTGAGGCACACTTCCTTGCTAATTTCTTTTTTTGTTTTTTCTTATGTTTTGTTTTGTACTGTGTGCCTTTTGGTCTGTGTTAAATAAATGTATTTTCTTTCTTTCTTTCTTTCATGTATTCATGAGTCTTTTGTATTGTCAGTACAGTCAACATCAAAAGTTTTGATTGATCTTTCTTTCTTTCCTTCTTTCTTACAGGGTGTAAACGAATTCGTGTAATTCCTTAAAACCACATGATCTACTACTGGTGTAGATTGGCCGCGCACGGGATTTAGAGTTTAAAATTTAAAAAAATTAAAACTTTTTTTTTCATGTGGTAGCGGTAATTGATCATATCTTAACCACCTCACAAGGAATCAGCAAAAAAAAGTTTTTTTTTGCAATTTTATTTTTTTATTTTTGTGAACATGTCGGTGCCACGCATAAATTAATGAAAGCACAGTGACACGGTTGGCAGGTACGACTAACGCGATATCGCTCCTTGCAGTCAGTCGGGGCTCTAAAATGACTTAGAAAGAGAAAACCAACTTTGTTTTCTGAATTTTGTTTTCAGTTTATTTTCAGAAATACCCATTTAAGATTCATCTGTGTCACCAGTAGATCACGCGGTTTGAAGGAATTACACGAATTTGATTACACCCAGTATAGTAAAACAATAATAGAGTAAATAACACTGTAACGACTAACACTAGACAAACCTTCGAAGTTATAAAATATTCATCGACTTTTGCTTCTACACCCTCGCGTCCAATATCAACATATTTATTTATTTTTATTAAACTTCGTACATTGGTGGTACACGAAGCGGACCTAATGCCATTGGCATCCTCTATCAGTCCACCTTTGTGTCTAAAATTAAGCACTTCGTAAGAGGTATTTAAAACAAAAAGTATTTAAAACAAATATTAGAAAGATAAATAAAAATTATTCAAAATAATAATTATATAAACATACTGCTATCACCAACGTAAGTATGTATCACCAATCCTTTTGCCAAAGGTGTTTAATTAAGGCAATACTTTCTCTCGGCAGTTCTTTCTAACGGTCTACTATCGGGATTCTAGTTCAGAAGTAGACATTTACGAGCATTTAATGTATTACTGACACTTTACTGCCACCGACTTTTTATAGACTTTCATTGACTCAACAACGGGATCTGAAATTCTTGACATCTCATACAGAAAGTTATTCTTTTATTGATAAACAGGCATCATAAGAAGCTGCAGCGTTGCTGGTCTATTATTCACAGCAGGCAGACTGCTAAGTAGTGAATTAATAGAAATAAGCTCCTAATTTTAAAATTCGAAATTTATCATCGATTTTTTGGTGTTGATTGTACGGCTGCGTACTGTCTGCAAGAATCAAAGTAGTCATGTAAAGCGTACGATTACACATTTTTGCAATACACAGTGTAATTTTGTACTACACAAATACACGATATTAGCATGTTATGTCCATGTAAATTATGTACCCAATTAGGAACATTTGGCCATCAAAGAAAAGATCAAATGTATGGTAACGTAAACCTACCCAAATTGGTCCGCCCACCATAATCCGACCACTCATTTTTACTGCATTTTTTTATTAATACAGTATATTATTAAGCTAGGTCTTATTGGAATTTGAAACTACACTTTTAACTTTGTTTACCACTAAAAGAGATTTTATAGATATTTGTTTTGTTTCGCGATAATATTACAATTCATAACGAAACGGTGCATTATGCGTGTTTTTAATAGTCAAAACGTCAAAACCAGACGTGAGACAATTAGAGAGTTCTGTAAAGATTTAAACTGAATTTAGTAAGTATAAAGTTTTTGTGGTATAGTATAATTGATAGACTTGAGTTACAAGTAGGTAATAGGTGATTTAGTTTATAATTAGTATGCAAAACTTATCAAAATAAAGTGGACGGTATTATAGCTAGTAACACTACAGTACTGATCGAATACCGACCGGAGGTCGGTATAGGAGCAATTACCGTGTTCACTTTAACTGATAAAATTATATTTGAGTTATAATAAATCAAACCTAGAAATATTTTTTATTATTTACCTGTTTGATAAAGAATCTTGTGACCGAAATACGACCTACTATAAATTGTTTATTTATTTCGATAACTGTATTTTAATTTCATGAAAATTCATTATTAGCACCGTCGTTTATGGAGAAAAGCAGTATAATACTTACATGATTTTAAATTAACTGTACTTGTTATTGGTTTTATTCTAATGTAATTTCTTTCTAAAACATGTTTACCATATATCGACATTGTTTATTTCTCTAAAAATATTAAACTTTTCAATAATTGAAGTAGTTGAAAAGCGGTCGGTTGTTAGGTAACCGTTTTACATCATTTCATAATACCGTCCACCCTCAAAGCTTATCGTGATTTGTACTCATTTCGAAGAGCTTAAACTTTTTAGCTGAAACTTAAAGTTTATATGACTACATTGTAGACTTTACGTTAGCACCTTTCGGCTCCTTTATCTGACCTTGGATATCAATCAACTAGGAAAACAGTGCCCATCGAGACAAATCAAACGAGCCGAAACCATTGATAAAACAAAACTACTCGAAGGGCTTACATTAATACATTGTGGAGTAGACGGATTTTTTCTGTGACAGTCATGTTGTATTTGGATTCCAACCTCATTTCCAGAATTGTCATACCCAAAAACCATAGACAAGAAACCATAAAAAAACTATAGGTACTTATGAAAATAACTTTTTGAATTTTGACTCATCCACGGCATCAGCACCGCCGAAAATTATGGAATTGTCACCCATGACGAATCATTTCCAAATTTTTATGGCGACCATCTTGGATTTTGAAGTTGCCCTCGTTTTCTTCATCAGCACACCCGAATGCCATGGAATTAACACCATGACGACTAACTTTTAATTTTCATGGCTGCCATCTTGGACTCTGGGTTTTTCCACATTTTTGGCATCAGCAGCCCCGAAAACCATGGATTTGACACCCATGACGAATAATTTACAATTTTTGTAGCCGCCATTTTGGATTTTGGTTTTGCCCACATTTTTGGCATCAACAGCCCCGAAAACCATGGATTTGACACCCATGATGAATAATTTTCAATTTTTATAGCCGCCATTTTGGATTTTGGTTTTGTCCACATTTTCGTGGAAATGGTTTTGTGGGGCTTTGATCTTAATTAATGTAACGTTTCTGTACTATATAAAAAAAACCTCTTTTCTATATGACACCATGAAGTTAGTTGTTTACATAGACCTACAAGGTGTCTAAAGCTCTGCAAAAAAGAGTACGAAAAATGGGGGTGCCACTAACAATAAGCGCTCTGGTAGAAAGTCGAAGTGAACTTCTACCGCACATACATAAGTACACACACTGTTTTTTTACTTTAATCTAAAATGGAATGGGGCATCAACCGGGGACTGCCCACTGGTGCTCTATGAGAGTGCAATCAAGGATGGATGGATCCCCGGGGGATGTAAGACAAGCACAATAATGTGTATTGCAAAATATAGAACCTTAAATTATTGGTCTATTGATACGGGTGTTTAATGGACAAGTCCAACTTCTTTTTCTGGTAGAAAATTGGTTTGGCAGACGGTGGCCCACTAACTCGCTAGCTGGGCAAACAGGCAAAAGGTGGCAATACCACTGTGAGCTGTTAAGGGTATCGAGATCGAGAAGTGAGACCCTGGTTTCAGCAAGTTTGCAAAGGGCAAATTTGGTGGACGGTATTAGGTATGTCAGTGGTCGGATTACGGCTGACAGTTATTTCCCGGACGGAATTAAGGCGGGCAGCAGATTTGAAACTACTTGTCACTTTTTACTTCATATCAAAACCAATTAAATGAGAATTTTATATTCCTTGCTAGATTTAATAAATATATGAATTTTACTTTAATATGAGACCTACAGCACCAGAGTTTCCCTTATCAGTCGCTATGTCTGAATAAAACAAAAATGATGGTCCTTAGGAGGTCGGTATTCGGTGGGTTTACGTTACTCGTAATATACGCACATTTGTGTAAAGACGTGTAAAACATAAAGTTTTAACCTCCTGAAACATATATTTCAGCTGTAAACATTTACCAAAGCTGTTGTATGTGTATAAACCCTAAAATTTTGCTGAAAATCATTGAACTAGTGTTATTTTAATTCAATGTAGCCTTGTTCCCTGGGCAACGGCTTAGCATTCAGTCAGTGTCACTAATTAAATTAAGATTACAGAAAAAATCTCAACACCCAATTAATCACAAAAATAATTAGAACCTCATAACAGTACTCATAAATAAATTATTAATAACACAACAATTAATTAAAAAATCCAAAAAACACCAAAAACTAACATTCACAGTCGCGGTGAGATTTCACACTTGATTTGGTAAACCGTGCAATCATTAATATTGATTATTTACGGTATTCACGGGTTTTTTATATATAGTGAGTGAGGAGGTTACATCCATAGCGTTTTGTTGGGCTCACAGCAAAGATGAGGTGGATTATCCTAGTTGCTCTTTCCCTGGCTGTTGTTTTAGCTGCTCCTGCTTCGGTAAGTTTAAAAATATATATTTCGCGCCATTTCTTAAAGGACAACATAACCTCTTATTTTGCTTTCAAATAAAGAGAGGGTTGTTTTTGGTACCTTGTGAGAGGTCTCGTTGGTCTAATGGACTGCCGAGCTGGTCCGATCCACAGGTCGGGCAAAGTGTTATAAAAAGGATATTGCTCATCTTCTTATGAGAATTGGTCCAAATTCTGCCCAGAAATAGGAATACCTTGTAATGTAACAGACGGCCCCAGGATCTCCTGAGAGCACGTCTGCTACACCAGTTGTAAAGAATGTGTAGGGCATTCAATACCTAGTAGTGTACTTAACAATAATAAGATGCTTATAGAATAAGAGGCAGGACTGCGTCACGTCCCTTGGAGTAGTCAGCGAGTTCCTTCTTGTCGTTACGGCGTCCGTCGATGGCCCACACAGCCATCTGATAGAAACCGGCGGCAGCAAACAGACCGGCTGTAGCATTTAGTCATAGTCATTAGTAGACGTAGACGACAGCCGGTCCGATCGCCGATCTCGTATGTGTAGCAGGAGACGAAGTGTAACAGAAGGAAGAAGGGGTTACCCTCGGGCACCGGAATGCATCTCACTTCGGTACCATGGGAGCGCAGGTTCTTGGATAGTATGTGGCTGCTCAGGTTGTCCAGCTCACATCATGCTCACATAAGATAAGTCCTCCTAGTCCACGTAGAAGCAGGTGATGCAGGGAGCAGTGTACAGGGAATGGTTGATGTGATGGCATACCACATATGTATAATTAAACGGCCAGTTGTTTTTAGATCTGTGTATATTATATACATATACAGACAATAATCAAATTAAATAGTACATTTATCAAAATTCACTTCCATCGTCCTCTCAAAACAAATCCAAAGTCCAGTCTGATTTTAAATTCCTATCTGTCATTATCAAAAAAAAGTATAAAATATAAAAATGGCCAGTAGGTAGGTGAATGACTATGAAGGTGAGATACTACATTACCCCAAAAACCCGGAAAAAAAAAATTTTTACTTAGAAAAACATTTTTTTTTCAATCTATAAATTTTGAGGTTAGGAATATATTACCTTGCCACATACATTCATCATTCTGTCAAAACAATCAAGCACTCACACTAACAGAGGAAGGGGATATGGCTCACGACTACTTTGAGATCAATGGCGCATACTCCACAAGGATATATTTGAGATAATGAAGGCTTATTTTTCGGGTGTCATAACCCGCACCACTTAGAAAACCCAAAGAAAGATAATAGATAATGAAGGCTTATTTTTAGGGTGTCATTACCCGCACCGCATAGAAGAGAATAGATAAGAGATAATGAGGGCTTATTTTTAGGGTGTCATTACCCGCACCGCTTAGAAGAGAATATAGGACATCTCAGGGGAGTTAGGTAGGTCTCCTAGCCTGGGTAGATCCTAATATCCCAAGGGTGTGTAGCACCCTTAAGATCCCAAGGGTGTGTAGCACCCTTAAGATTAAAGTAATAATCAAGTTAGAAAAAGAAGATCCCAAGGGTGTGTAGCAGCACCCTTAAGATTAAAGTATAAAAGAAAGGTAGTTAAGGAGGGAAGACAGTAAAGAGAAAAAAAAAGAATGGAAATGATAGACAAGTGAAGTAAAAAAAAAGCCAAATAGTTCCCAATAATGAAATGAAATGAGATGATTACAGTACAGTATTATAAAAAAAACAATATAGAAAAACAGAATATACAATTTAAAAACATAACGAATTAATAAAGAATACAAATGACAGTTATGAAGTACAAATGGTACAGATTATGGTGCTGCATTCCTGTTTGTGAGCAAGTAAGGTGAATAGAAAGTTATCAAAAAAAAAAAAAAAAAAAATTAAGTAAACAGTAAAAAGTATGCAAACCCAAGTTTAAAAATAACTTCTTCTAACTCGTTTCATCGTGAAGTGATGAATGCTATTCAATGTTAGTAGTAGTAGTAGTGTAGTAGTGTAGTGTAGTTAGTAATTACTAGTAGTGTAGTTAGTAATTACTAGTAGTAGTAGAGTAGTTAGTAATTACTAGTAATAGTAGAGTAGTTAGTAATTACTAGTAGTAGTAGTGTAGTTAGTAATTACTAGTAGTAGTAGAGTAGTTAGTAATTACCAGTAGGAGTAGTAGTAGTAGTTTAATGTTGTAAGAGTATGAAGAGTGTACTACGTTCGAGTAATGTTTGAAGTATATTGTAAGTACAAGGCGATTCGAAAAATAGTTCGAAAAATATTCGTACGTGCAAGTAAGTTTTTAGAATTAAAAAAAATGTTTAAGAAGGTTTAATTCCAACTTAAAAGATCAAAAGAGTTCGCAATTAACCATAAAGTTGTCAAACTCAAAAGAAAAATAAATACGTCAATATAATATGACATATTCACGTTGACATATTATATGTCAATATTCTAAAATAAATAATGAGTTATTTTTATAAGAAAATAACTCAGTATTTTATTTCTGTAAAACTTTAAATGAAACGTACGAATCGTAAGTATGAAGGAAATATGTAGGTAAGATAACCGTTCTACACAGAAATAAAACCACACAAATATTCCTAATAGTGAGTAGCGATAACGATAGAAGAATTTATTTTTATAAGAATATTGCGGTAGACGCAATTAACTAGGCTAGCTAAGCTACAACTTGGGTTTACTACAACCAACCAACAAGGTAGAAAGCATAATCATCTACAGCAAAAATATTAACAGACACCTTACATATTCCCGTTTAATTATGCAAGATAAAACGTAGAACGTAGGGTACGGAGGCTCACCAGAATGCAACACAATATCTCTGAAATGACAAATAAATGTTAACAGAGGGTTAGGAGAGAGGGAAAAGAGTAAAAATAGAGTACAAATAGAGATAACAGAGGCCGAATGAATATCCAAACTATACAATTCGTAGCTGAATTATTTTTGAATTTAGAGGATAGGGAGGGGTTCAGACAAAGTTGGGCGCCAAACTGTAATGTAACAGACGGCCCCAGGATCTCCTGAGAGCACGTCTGCTACACCAGTTGTAAAGAATGTGTAGGGCATTCAATACCTAGTAGTGTACTTAACAATAATAAGATGCTTATAGAATAAGAGGCAGGACTGCGTCACGTCCCTTGGAGTAGTCAGCGAGTTCCTTCTTGTCGTTACGGCGTCCGTCGATGGCCCACACAGCCATCTGATAGAAACCGGCGGCAGCAAACAGACCGGCTGTAGCATTTAGTCATAGTCATTAGTAGACGTAGACGACAGCCGGTCCGATCGCCGATCTCGTATGTGTAGCAGGAGACGAAGTGTAACAGAAGGAAGAAGGGGTTACCCTCGGGCACCGGAATGCATCTCACTTCGGTACCATGGGAGCGCAGGTTCTTGGATAGTATGTGGCTGCTCAGGTTGTCCAGCTCACATCATGCTCACATAAGATAAGTCCTCCTAGTCCACGTAGAAGCAGGTGATGCAGGGAGCAGTGTACAGGGAATGGTTGATGTGATGGCATACCACATATGTATAATTAAACGGCCAGTTGTTTTTAGATCTGTGTATATTATATACATATACAGACAATAATCAAATTAAATAGTACATTTATCAAAATTCACTTCCATCGTCCTCTCAAAACAAATCCAAAGTCCAGTCTGATTTTAAATTCCTATCTGTCATTATCAAAAAAAAGTATAAAATATAAAAATGGCCAGTAGGTAGGTGAATGACTATGAAGGTGAGATACTACAACCTGCTGGGTTCCTGGCACTAATCTTTGTCTTTATACGTAATATTTTTTAGAATCTATCCTGGGGTTCCTAATTTTTTTAACGTATTTATTTTGATGGTATTATTTTTTATACATGGTTTTTTTTTACGTAGGTACTTTTTTAAGGTTTTTACACCTTTTATGACCACAACTAAATAGATTTTGTATAAATGGACAGTTTTAGTACTTATTCCGTCCGTAATATTATTTATTTCAAAATAATATTCATCATCATCAATCAGCCTAAAGACGTCAAACCAAAAAATCATGTATAAAAATAATATCAACAAAATAAATAGGTCAAAAAATTAAGAACCCCAGGATAGATATGGATACTCCCATTCCTGGGCAGCATTTGGACCAAAGTTGGGCAATCTCCTTTTCCGTGTGGAATTTCTCAGTCCTGAGTCTGGATTTGTACCTGGTTGATGGCAATAGGCTCCGCCCCTATTACATGGGACTAAAACGTAACGGGGAAATGAGGAGACCGCCCATTGTATATCTCTATTTTATATTAATGTTTCTTGTTTGTTTTGTGTACAATAAAGAGTATTGTATTGTATTGAGGTACACAATACAATACTCTTTATTGTACTATACACCTCTGCCCAAACCTTTGAGGAATACAGGCGTGATGTGGTTGTTTTTGGTGCTTGGAACTTTAAGACAAAGTTTGGTCTGGTGAGCCATATGGCCCATGCTGGAAGACGAGGCAAAGGATTGGTTGCTGTTGTAAAAGAATATTATGAAACGTGTGATTTTCATCTTAGGATTTACTTTTCATACTATTAATATCGTTTTGTGCCCGGTTAATAGCAATAGGCTCGCCCCCTATAAAATGGGACTTAAACATGACGGCTAAATGGGGGGAGTTTAATTTATTGGAATAAGGAATAGGTTGAATTACCAGTCACTCTATACAAGGTGTAACTTAAATAACGCACAACCTATTAAGGGGTCACTGTACTCATCATTATGAACAACTTTTACTATAGGCATTAAGTCCGCCTCTGTACTATTTTTGTGCATAAAGAATAAAATAAATAAATAAATAAATAAATATAGGACCAAACACGAAATCGCGAAAACAAAATCTGCTATTCCCTACATTTTGACGAGTTATGCGAACATAAATGTAGGGTACAGCTGATTTATTGAGGCTGATATAGAGGTTGTGCGTTATTTAAGTTACACCTTGTATATGCATACGTCTTCATTGCGTCCAATACTTACGTATGCCACAGTAACTACTCATTTTGTTTATAACACTTGCGCAGAAGAGGTTCAACTAACGTTTCAACTCACTATACGTATAATATTGAACTGTTAAGTACAACAGATATAAAAATAAATCATCTGGAAACAAAAAACTAAAATGATTTGTTCTTCTTTCCATGTTTTAGCATCATGATCAACAACAGGTAATACATTAATAATATATAATATTTTTAATTATAATGACCATCCTAACTAATAATATAAATGCGAAAGTAAGTTTGTTTGTTTGTTACCTTTTCACGCCTAAACCACTGAACCGATCATCCTGAAATTTTTCGTATACGTTGTCAGGTGTACAGAAACGGACATAGGGTACCTTTCATCCCGAAAAAAGTACTGTTCCCGAGGAAAACAAAAATAACGATAATAGATGGCGCCAGTCTTTCGAATCATGATTGAATTATTATTACAGAAACTTTATTAGTGTGTTATGAGTTTTTTTTTTAAATTATAAATTAAAGCGAGCGAAGCCGCGGGCAAAAGCAAGTACCTATATGAATACGTCTTTATTACGTCCATAGTACTCAGTTTATTTACAACGCTTGCGATAAAAAGGTTCAATCAACGTTTCAACTCACGATAACACCTATAAGAATGATAATATTTATTCAAAAAATTAAAGCGTAAAACACAATATATGTAATCTGAGAAATGATTAAGGTATTTACAACGTTAGGTGACTGTACTAGGATAAACGCGTGCCACAAACGGCAGGAGTAGGTATTTACACTTTACAGCAGTGACGGGCAAAATACGGCCCGCGGGCCAGCTCCGGCCATCGAAACGCTTTGATCCGGCCTGCCAACACCCGTAGTCGTAGGAACCTTTCGAGTCTAGAGTAAAAAGTAGATAACTGCGTTGTGTTTGCGTCGACATAAATCAATGTACCTATAGAAATTTGGCTCCCGTAAGATTGACTCGGTTTTTTGGCCCGTGATAAGAAAAGTTTGCCCACCCCTGCTTTACAGTATGGAACTTGTAGGAAATAGATTTTTTTAACAATATTTAAAATTATAAATATTATAAACTAATACAAAATAAATCAATTTATGTTATTTTTGGTTCAGTTTGATCATAGGTCAAATTTTATAAATGTTTAAAAATACAGTATTCATTTAGAATTTAAATAATTAAGGTCAAATATGGATAGTTTCTAATTTAGTTTATAACGAGTAAAACCTATTTGAAAAGACAAACATTGACTCTGAAAGTGAAGTACATACAAAATCTTGCCGTCCCATAGTAGTGAACTGTTAATTACAATCGTTATAACAAATGATCATCTGTAAACATATAAAACTTAAATGATTTGTTCTTCTTTCCGTGTTTTAGCACCATGTGGACGAACTGCTGCAGGTAATACATAAATATTATTATTTATATATTTTTTTATTTAAATAAATGGTTTAAAGGTCATGGCACAGCAAATGCAGAGCTGCAGCACGGTGTCGCCTCGAATTTAGGCTACGGCTAGCCGCTAGCGCGCTAACTACGCGTCGTCCACGAGGTGCAAGCTCGCAGTCCGCGCGCCGGCCGCGAGGTGCAAGCTCGCAGTCCTCGCGCCGGCCGCGAGATGCAAGCTTGCTGTTACCGCGAACACAATTGTTGTATGGCATTTGTGATTGAACACGCCTAGGATTTGCACGATTTCATAATGTGTTTTACGACGTTGTTTCGCTGGCGACTCGGAGTCGGCGCACCGTAAGCACGCAGTTGGCGCGCTGTAAGCACGCGGTCCGCTCTCTTGCAGCAGTGTCTGCGAGTCGAGTTGTATGGTAGCGGCAAGCGCGCTGACTGCCCGCCATTGGCTTTTTCATATTGACATTATGAAATATAATATACGACACACGATTTAATGGTCTAATTTGAATGACACATTAGAGTAAAAGACAAATGAAAAAATCAATAAATAACATTGGCTTTGTAATATGCTACTCTAGGGCAGATGAGTTAGGAGGACTTAGTAGGACTTTTAATAAAACACGCTGTATAGCACATAAATCATAGACGTAAAACCTCAAGCACGGTAATTATAGACACAATACGAGTAGATAAGACAATTAAGTGTCGTCCTGAGACGACGGGCGGTAGGTACACAATCGGTTATGGGATCACCAATAATGACATCATTCAAACGCTGCTGGAGCAACGAAAGCGGCATGCCTTACGTATCGTATGTACCATGTTATCGAAGTTATTCAGGTATTTTACATAAAATCATAAATTTTTTTTTAGCTGTAACTTTTTTCACACAGTGTTTTGGACTAAATGCCCATTGTACTGTTGACTAAATGATAGTCATGAAGAGAGCTTTCTAACGACATATGTCTTGTTATTATTGCTGGGTGGGGACATTTTGATCGTCCTACTTTGTTTTCTTTCTTTCTTTCTATCATTTTCAAAGTCCGGCTGAAATCCTGACCAGTGCCTAGAAATCTAACATGTCCGAACAAATCCTGATGTCTGATTAACCTACACATACAAAACTTATCTCATTGATACAAATCCTTCACTATTGGAAAGCTTATTCTTTATAATGTCTACGCTATTGTTAGTCTGAACTACAATTATTGTTCCAGAATATACAAGTTTAGTTTTAGTATACACTAAATCTTAAACAAGTTTGTTCAGAATCACTAGGAGAATCGATTGGCATAGTTTTTATACCACGTTAAATCTTGCATTTTTTTTCATAAATTTCTGGTTTTGTTTCAATAGGTTTCTATGCATAACAGTGGACGGGAATAGACACCTTGAGACTTGAGACGGTCCGCTTGGTCAGTTTCCGTGTAATAGATAACCCTTGCATAGCACATCTCACACATTTCACACTCTACTGGGGAACTTAACGCAACATAAACTAAGGTGTAACTTGGAGATTTAAAAAAAGACATACTCGGTGATTCTGATTAAAATCTTGTTGGGTTGGTGTCTCGGTTTTTGTGCATACTAAAAATAGTGTTGTATAGTAACGATTTTGAAACAATTTTGTTTACAGCACGAACTACAAGCACGAAGACGTCTACAAAGGCTTACTTTAAAAGTAACTTCATATCTTAATTATCTACTAACATCAAAAATAACATTTTCAATATCATTATTTCCAGCTTCATATTCGGGCTCAATGTTTTTAGCAACTTCTATGTTGTTTTTCTCATTTTCTTGCTCTTCTCCATTTTTCTGTGGGTCTGTCAAAACTAAGAAATACTAGAGACCTCTTAGGTATATGTTAAGATCAGCATCTAAATTGCGTATCACATTCATAATTTCAATAGCTTTCATTTTGACAATACAACAATATTCATTGCGTGGTACATAGTTATGGAGAAGTCTGATTGTTAATATACAAGTTTAGTCGGAAACGGGGTACCTACTAATCCGCGGATCACTTAAAGCATTGATGACTGTTTTAAAGCATTAAAGCATTGTTGCCCTTCATTGTTACACTCGCATAGTTTTTGATACTACAATGTCTGGACTTTAAAAGAGACCTTGACCTCTGAGTTTGTTTCGGCTTTTCTTCTCAGAGCTAGTCAGATAGGAAATGCCGGCTCGGTCTAGTCTTAAAAAAACATATAAAAATTGACTTGTAAAAGTGTCTGTAACAGATTTATTTACTGAAATAAATATGATTTATCATTTATCGTTTAAAGCCAGTGATAAAATTTCAAAATTGGATAATTTTTATTTCGATGTAAACATTTTTGAAGTTTTTTCAAAAAATCTTCATCCCTGCTTTAGTTACGAATTCAGAAAATGGAGTTTCTAATTTGTGACCCCAAATATGACCTAAAATGTAGACACAGCTGATCATAGCTGAGGATAAATAGATTTTAGCATATTTTTTATGAAATCTTTGAACAGCTATTTCTCCGATTGACTTTTGGGGAAAGTGGTAGAACAAAAGTAATTCACTATTGTGCGTACTTTAACACCCTTTCGGGTTAGAACCCCCTTTCTGACCAACCATAATTATATACGTTGCTATGGAAATTTTTGACCTTTCAAAATCAAAGTCATAGCGATTACTAGTGTTTTGCGCAATTAGGATGCAGATCAGGGGCCCAATTCTCCTAAAATAAATTGTTGCCAAACGCAATCGAACCACAACCGTCAGTCAGTTTTTGTTTTTGAAAACTTTCAAAATGACTGATTTTGTTTTTTGTGTCAAATAATTCGACAGCTTTTGAAATTGAGAACTGTCTGAAGGAACGGTTTGGCTTTGGTTCGGTTGTGATTTATCAAGATTTTTTTTAGGAGAATTAGGCCCCTGCTTATCGACTGATCTGACTTTCTTGTGCTTTAAACAACAAAGCTATCAATCAGACAAACGGTTTCTATGTCAACCTGTGATTAACAATACTTTTATTAATTAGATGAGCTCTCTTCGATCATATTTTTTTATATATCTTTTGTTTTTGTGTTTACAGCTGGTTGACGATCGTGAAGATGACGTAAGTTTGAATACTTTCTTATTGCATCTCTTTACTGCAATATCAATATGTATTGATTATTGGGAACCACTTGGTTTTGTGCTTAACACAAGTATTTGTATTCCACAAGGCGCTAAAACTGAAATCTGAAATCTGGAAACTGGATTATATGACAAAAAAAATAATGATTGACCTAGGAATAAAGGCAAGTTAGATTTAGAACTTTGTTACCGTCCCGCGAAAACAGTTGTAAAAGACGTAGTTTACGGTAAAACGAGGGTAGGTGACACCACATTTAACAGCACAGAAAATGGCAAGATAAATAGACCTCTTCAATATACAATAGATACAGATGTAGAAAGAGGTTTGCTAGAAACTAGGTTATCAGACTATTTTCTACAAGGTTGTTTTCTTTTTCAGGACCACCAACACGATAGGGATGACGATGACGACGATGATGATGATGTGGTATAAACTTATATATTTGATAATTGACTTTCTGGTGGTCTTAGAAACAGCGTGTACTTACTCTGTACCAATATAATAATCGATAATTCAGAACAAATTGGCTTGAACGAAATTATAATTTCGATTTGTTAGAATTGATTCCTTTCTGTTAATTTATAATTATTTTACTCATTGTAAAGAATAAGCACACGCTGTTTGTAACACCACTGAACAGTCACCCACAGCCACAGTTTATCTTGTATGCATAGATAGTATGAGAATATGGGCGCTATTTTGTTAATAAAAACAAGAAAGGTGATGTCATGTACATAAAACCGCATTAAATTACAACTGTTTTTCAAGAAACCAAAGCCATACCAGAGCATACGACTTATTTATATTAGAAACGTCAATGCATATCTATTTTATTTAATCACAATGTAATTTATTTGAAATCCAACAATTCTCAATTGTAACTTTTAAACACTCGTAAATCATTAACGAGTTTAATTGTTCTTTTGAAAAATGAATTTGGCCATAGCATGTTGAAATCCAGTATTTGTTGGAAATTCTTTTTGGACATTACTAACGGACATAACCATCCCTAACTTAACATAATTATTTGAGTCCATATGTGATCCTCGGTTTTGCTCTTAAGCTACCACTGCGCGATGTGCCCGGCAAAGAGCCAAGCTTGTGCCGAACAGGATCAGAGGTAATCTCAGTATTTAGCCTATCGTTTTGCTCTAAACTTTTAAATTCTTGAGCTTCATTAGGTACTTAAAAATACTTTAAATGTCTGGTGTCTGCATCCAAACTAGCGATCTTGTTGAGTAGAATTAAAGCTAGATATTCTATTTGCATATTTGTATGTAGTGGAATGCTTTTACTTGTCTGCAAGTTCAACGGAATACAATTTAAAATCACAACTGCCTTTGGGCTACTGTTGTTTCGAAAGATTCTTCCATTCGTCCTTTCAATCTATCCTAAGTAATAGTGTTAAAAAGTGAACAACATAAAAATATACTGAGTCATTACAAAATCCCAATATCCTCTACACATGTATGTTAATATGTGAACATTTAGCAACAAATTTATTGAAAAAGGAACAATTTGGAGCTTTGTATAACTATACAAAGGTTTTGGATACTGAATTGAGAACCAGCATTACGCTACATATATTGGCGCTAGATAAGGATTTAGTTAGAAATTTTAATAGAAATCTATCAATCTTTATTCCATAATAAATGTAATTTTGCCATAAGCTTTATCTCCGACCAAAAGTCAAAGACATAATTGAAAAGACAACATTAAAAAAATTAACAAATCTATTAATTTTCAAAAATATTAATGATCACAAAGCCTACAGCTCAATTTATAACTAATGTTTCTTTGAATACACAGAATGGGAACCGCCACAACGATGACAATGATTCAGACAGGCAAAGCCATCATGACAGGCATAACCACCATGACAGGCGGAACCAACATAACAGCCACAACCGAAACAATAACGATCGATCATCAAATCAACGCTCCAGTTCCCACAGCAACAACAACAATTACAACAACAACAATAGGAACGATGACGACAGACTTGATAACTCCAATAGTTGCCTCTCTTGTCGGTCTGGCAGTTCCAATAACAACAGAAACAACAGCGTAAGAAACAACAACGTTAGAAACCACAACAACAACAGAAGTAATCGGAACAGAAACAATAACAACCATGATGATAACTATAGGAGCAGCTCGCATAACAGCAACAATTACAATCGACAACAACACAGTCATTATAGGAGCAGTAGTAATCTAAACAATAACCACCAATATAATAACGATAGAGGACACAGTTATAGAAGCAACTCACAAAACAGTAACAACTACCAAAACCACAACAACCGAAATGATAACAACCAAAATGATAACGACCGAAATGATAACAACCAAAATTATGACAACGTAAATTATAACGACCGAAATGATAACAACCAATATAACAACAACCAGCATTATAACAACGTAAATGATAACGACCGAAATGATAACAACCAACATAACAACCACCAGCGTTATAACAACGTAAATGATAACGACCGAAATGATGACAACCAAAATTATAACCACGTAAATGATAACGACCGAAATGATAACAACCAACATTATAACAACCAACATTATAACGACCGAAATGATAACAACCAACATTATAACAACCATCATCATAACGACCGAAATGATAACAACCAACATTATAACAACCTACGTGATTACAACCAACATTATAACAACCTACGTGATGACAACCAACATTATAACAACCTACTTGATAACGACCGAAATGATAACAACCAAAATTATAAGAACCTAAATGATAACAACCAACATTATAACAACGAACATTATAACAACCTATATGATAACGACCGAAATGATAACCAACATGATAACAACCTGAATGATAACGACCGAAATGATAACAACCAACATTATAATAACCATCATTATAACAACCTACGTGATAACGACCAAAATAATAACAACCTATATGATAACGACCGAAATGATAGAAGCAACTCACATCACAACAACTACAACGATAACCGGCAAGAAGATGACCGAGAAGATGACGATAGGCAAGATGATGACCGAGAAGATGACGATAGGCAAGATGATGACCGAGAAGATGATGACCAGCAAGACAACGACCAACTGGAAAGCAGCCAGAATTCTCTCAGGGAACAACAGCAACGGCTAGTAAGGCGACTCAAGCAGGCACAGAGAGAAAGTCAGCAACAAAATCATAACCAAAACAAAAATAATAATCACAGGCTTAACGTCAGGAGTGAACAAAACCATCAGCAACATGTAAGTTTATTTTTTTACATAAAGTAGGACTTTGGTTGTCCTGACTTACAATTCGAACAACTTAATAGGTCCGATTTGACGTTTGCATAACCAGGGGGCTTACCATGGCCTCTTAAGAAAACGCTCAAATGCCAGCCAGTCAACTTCCATTCAAAAGCAGGCCTGCTTCTGAATCGCTAAAAATCGTATCATGACAGTACTAAAGGTGAACGACTATTGAACCAAGTTGAACGGTTATGCTTCTTCATGGTACAAAAAAAAGGTGAACGGATTTCGTAAACGTCAACGTAGCAGGCCTGCCGCAGGCCTGCTCTAACGATGTCATAGTACAAAAAAGCAGGGCAGTTTAACTTCCAGGCAACTTATGTCGTGCTTTAAGAGGTCATAGTAAGCCCCCAGGACTAAATAAATGTGTACAGAAGTTGCACACCTTCGATGTTAAAGAAAGTCGCCTTTTTATTTATCTGAACATAGCGCATCATTGATTAAATGAAACTAAACGCCACGCATTGGAGTAAATTATTTTACTAGAGTGCGCGCCACGAAAGAAGTCTCTTGGGCGCTATGTTGGCACCACTGATTTTTCATTGTTTCGGGCGCTTTTACAATGAAAAATCAGTGGTGCCAACATAGCGCCCAAGAGACTTCTTTCGTGGCGCGCACTCTAGTGTTAAAATTTATCCTAGTATTTTGACAGATGTCAAATCGGACCTATTAGATTGTGGACCTATTAGATTTTCACAACCATAGTTTGTTGAAGGTCATCTGGATAGCAAAACAGAAATTGTAGAAACATCAAATTATTATAAAAAAAATAAAGTTCTATGTGACAGGGGTTCAACGTTTACAAACTTGGTTGGTATTTTAAGCAGCAGAAAACTACCTACAGAAAATGTTATAACTACTTAGGTACGAAAGTTACAAAACCGATATTTAGACTATAAAATTTGTCAGTTTTTTTTTTATTGTATCGGCAAATCGCTTGGAATTTCACAGTTTTGTTATTTTTTTTAACCTCGGTTTCCAGTAGCGCCACCCTGGTGGCAGAAAAAAACCCTTTTTGATAGAACTATGACGTTTGAGATGTTTTAATGAGTAGAGTAGAAACCTACAGCAACACGGCCACCGATGAACCGCGTTGCTCTAAAAGTAGAAGTAACTATCATGGTCTAATTTAAATTAAAAGGCTTATCAAATGTAGTTCTAAAATAATATAAAATTATTATATTATTTCTTTAATTTGGCGGACACTGGAACAAATTTAAATCATTCGGCCTACATCTGGTGGTATTATTTGAATGTATTTTACGAGGTTGTGGCACTGCCCATAAGTTTGTTTTTAAAATCTCAACTTAAGTGCGCTTTTAAGCAACATTCAAATCTATGATTTACAATATTCATTGCAATGCTTAAATATTCGCAGGACGACAGATATGACCATCAACATCATAGCAATGTAAGTTTGATACGTTTGTTTTTAAAATCTCAACTTAAGTGCGCTTTTAAGCAACATTCAAATCTAAGATTTACAATAATCATTGCAATGCTTAAATATTCGCAGGACGACAGATATGACCATCAACATCATAGCAATGTAAGTTTGATATGTTTGTTTTTAAAATCTCAACTTAAGTGTGCTTTTAAGCAACATTCAAACCTAACATTTACAATAATCATTACAATGCTTAAATATTCGCAGGACGACAGAAATGACCATCAACATCATAGCAATGTAAGTTTGATAGTTTGATACGTTTGTTTTTAAAATCTCAACTTAAGTGCGCTGTTAACACGAAGCAAAATATTTGCTTCGTGGCTTTTAAGCAACTTCTTTCTTTCCTTCTTTCTATATTGTAAAAAAATGTTAGAATAAATAACACTGTAACGACTAGCACTAGACTAACCTCCAAAGTTATAAAATATTCATCGACTTTTGCTTCTGATTCTACACCCACGCGTCCAATAACAACATATTTATTTATTTAAACTATAAGTACAGACGCTAGCACATCAAGCTACCGGAAACTGACAAATTTTCTCAATCAACCTTGAACCTAATGCTTTTGCGATAAAGATAAAAATCTATTAGAGATTAACTACTATAACATGGCATGCCCTTCCAATATCTATCATCAAAATGTGTGTGCGTATGCCAACGAGTCACATGTTTGTGTTTGACAGCACTACCTACAGATGCAAAATACACATATCAGCGTTGAACGAATGACGCCCTGTAACTTAACCCTGAAAATATTCTTTCTCACTCATTTTTAGGGTTCCGTAGTCAACACGGAACCCTTATAGTTTCGCCATGTCCGTCCATCTGTCCGTCTGTGTGGCCGTCTGTCCGTCCGTCCGCAGCTTAGCTCAGAGAGTCTTAGTGAAGCGGTAAAATTAAAAATCGTGAAAAAAAAATGTTTATTGTTAGTTGTGTAAAACAGGTTAGCCCGCATTATTGTGTAACTACGGAACCAGGGGCGGATTTGATACGTTGTTGGCTGCCCTAGGCCTATAAAATATTGCCGCCCCCTACTCGCTAAATCACGAAAAACTAAATGAACTATAGGAATTCAATTAAAATAAAAAACAACAAAAGTCAGTAAATGATAAAATTATCTCAATCAGTGTTTCAAATACTGATACTTACCATTTATATTTATAAGTAGGCAACAATGAATCGTTATTCCCAAATTGTCTTTTGTCTGGTTTGCGAGATGCTATGGACACATTTTTGAGTTTTTACACTCGAGTTGAGTTTATTGAGTTTGAGTTGGCGGATAGGTTAACAGAAGGCGCGACTACTAAAAAAACCCACTAAATTTTGCCGCCCTGGGCCTGGCCTACCTGGCCTATAGGGAAATCCGCCCCTGTACGGAACCCTGTTACTGTGCGTCGCCCGAGTCCCGACACGCACTTGGCCGGTTTTACTTGCATTGTCAATGAAGGGGCGTGGCATGTTATCGTAGTTGATTCCTTGAAAGCAAGAAAGATTGAAGTAGCTTTATGTGCTGACGTCTGTACATTTGCTGGCTGCTTTGATGCTGGCTGCTTCTATTAAAATTCCTTGACATTTTCAGCAACACAACGACAATCGAGAGGATGATGATGAAGATAATTACCAGCATTCATTGAGGGTAAATATATTGAAGTCACCCTATACGGCTCCGTTGTTCTCAATTTCCATGATTCTTTGGAAATGACAAAAACAAAAAATATCGTATGTACAGAGTGCTCAGTATATCTTGACAGGCGGCGAAATGCGAACTAACGAATTTGACTTATGGATTTCGAAGCAGCGCATGCCTGAATTTTCAAAATATACCGCGCAACCTGTAATAACTTGGCCCACCAACCATATTTCAATGTCCATTGCTCCATTCGTATACAAGACGCCAATCAATACACAAAGCTATCTATCGATGTACATTGAAAATATGCTAACCACGACCATTGTGTAGCCATATAGTGCGTACCTAAAAAAAACCGTAAATTTAGTAAAACCGCTTTTGTTAAAATGGATTAAGACTTTTGGATTACAGAGTTCACAGTTGGACCAGTTGGACGTCCTCGCCAGGCATGTGGACGAACTATCATCAGTTAGTAATAGTATTCTATAATTATGTTTTATTGAGTAACTCTAATCATGCAAATTTGCTTACGCACTAAAATAAATATGACTTACGCTTGTGATTCTATATGCAATATTAATGTTTGTATAAATTGATTATTGTTTTAAATAGGGGATTTTTTTCTCTATACTACAGTAATGAAGCTGTCCGAATAAATCAGTATCGTGGGTTCACTTTGATAACCACAAATTATGGTGAGAAGATGTAGGTGCACCTGATAATTTTCCAGTAGAAGTAAAGTCTTTCCAGCTACGGCGTTCTACTATTATCGACTTGGTTCCAAAAAACCTTACAATTTACGATAATTTTGCACTTAAATTAATAACTAAAATATGTACCAAAAACATGAATGCTTTCTTTTTGTTCGCTTTAGAGATACGGAGGTCAAGGCGTGAGTATTAATCATTTTTAATTAAATTTATTTGAAAGAATCGGTGATGTTATTTAATTTTAATACAGAGTTAACTTAGTTAAAAAACAACATTTCATGAAAAAACAGGTAATCACACTTCAAGAAAATAAAATCTATATCTACTTACGTTTTTAAATATTTTATTTAGTTTAAAAAAAAATTCTAAAAAGACAACTCATTTATTATTGTGGTTTGTTGTACTTGTACCTAATAATCTTTTAAAAAAAAGTCTTATAATACCACCAGATGTATTTTTCTATCGATTAAAACTATTTATTTTTTGCAGACGCTCATAGTATCTTACGTAAGCATTGCATTATATTAAAACACTTTTTAATAACGTACCTACCTATTAGGTACTGTAATTTTATTTTATTTTAGACATCTCGTCTTTAGAAGACGTTTAACTAAATACTCGGTATTTTCCTTTCTTTTCTAGAGTCCACCAAGCAGTTTAACAGTATGTAATCATTTCATTTAATATTTTCTAATTAAAATTGATGAGTTTATTTATTAATATTTTACAATCGAAACGATAATATTTTAGCAAACGACAGGAGTCCACGATTTAGGCGTAAGTAAACAAAAACTTTAAACTTATTTTAATAAAATACAAACACCTTTCCGCGTTGTATAAAAACAGAACAATAAGTTTATGAAAGATGTGCGACTACAATTTGGAAACATAATTATTCATCAGAATAATTGTACATGGTATACGATACTTATAAAGACGTGCTGTAAATGTGGTTTCCCAGTTGAATCTTGACGAAGTTGTAGCTAGATAAATTAAGAAACAAAAATTATATTTTTGTTTCAGGACCTTAACTTCAAATATGTAAGTAATAGAAATAAAGTTCAGCCCCGAAGCTATCCGGTAGGCGGTCCTGATAAAAGTTATCGTTCAAGTCAGAATATAAAGAACAAACAAAACATTGAAAATAATGGACAAAAGCAAATAAAAAATAAATCGTAAATCTCTTTTTTAATTTATTTAAATCGTTTGTTTGTATATAGATTGCGCCATATCTGCAAGTGTTGCAGTGATACAGAGAGGTAAAACTTATAAATTATTAATGTTTTTAATGGCTAAGAGTTTGCAGACCAACAGCCAAATACCTACTTATGTAGATGACCTCGTGGGAACATAAGGCTATACACATTGCAGGACAGTATAATACAAAAGGGGAAAGACTATTAATAAGAAGAAAATTAAAATCTCTTTTTGATCAAAAAATGCTGACGAAGGCGAACCACTATAGGTCTAGCGCATAACTGAGTCAGTGCCTGGGGTATGGGAGCGGCTCTCGAGGGGTGATATATGACCACAGAACAGATAAAGAGGTTATCTGTTCTGTGTATATGACGATGTGTCCGAACTATCTTGCTATACACGTGATAAATGGAGATATCTCTTACGATACTTACTGCAATGCATCTAAATTCTAGCAAATGTTATCATGTAAAATTCACGAGAAAACATAATTTAATAGAACAAGATTATAACATTAATGGAGTTAAAATTAATGAATTAGATACAATAAAGGACCTCGGTGTTACATTTGACAGGAAATTAACCTTTATTCCACATTTAGACAAAATGATAAAAAAGTCCTATAAAATGCTGGGATTTGTTATAAGAAATTCCAAGCAGTTTAAGTGTTCAAAGACCAAAATTATGCTATTTAACAGCTTAATCCATTGGAATATTGTAGTGTAATCTGGAGGCCACACTATGCTGCACACTCGTTGCGTATAGAGCGTGTTCAAAAGCGTTTTCTATGGCACCTGGCGTTCTCATGCGGAATAGCTAATAAAACGCGTTCCTATATTAACAGGCTGAGATATTTCAAAATGATTTCGCTAGATAAACGCCGGCGCCTTATTGACGCAATGTTTGTGTGTAAAGTAATGTCCCATAAAATTGACTGCCCGCAGATACTGAACCATTTTAATTTCCGTGCCCCCTCAAGAATTCCTCGCAGGCCAATAACACCACTCTGTCCACCGCAGAGAAGAACGGTTTTAGGCGCCAATTCCCCTTACGCGAGGTTATGCAAGGTCGTGAACAGTTGCAGCGATCAAATTGATCTGCACTTTGACTCTTTTAGCAAATTGAAAGCTAATATCCATAAGTTTATTGATTTGGATTAACCTTTTTATCTCGAGTGTAATGAAACGTGTCCTCAATAATGTTTTATTTTTTATTTGAATGTGTAACTTAGATTAGTTATTTTTTTTTTCTTTTTGTACAACTTTATTAATTATGCATGCGGAGTTTACCTATAAGTGATTGTTACACTATTGTCTTCTTTTTTATAAATGTTACCTTTGTCACAATACCTGTGTAAGCAATTGTTGGTGAACCAATAAATAAATAAATAAATAAATCTATCTTATACCTCAAATTACCATTAATAACCAAAATGATGATAATAAACTGCATCCTAAGTGCCAACTGTGTTAGATTACTTATATAAGTTAAAGGTAAAAAAATGATTTGATTTTCCATCAGCAAATTTTACAAGACCGCAGCTACATTGTAAGTAAATGATACATCAAGAGCAACTTCTTAAACCGGCAGTCAGAATTACGCTCCAACGCACACCATTTCTTCCAAAAAACATGAATACCCTTTTCACCGTAAGGTGAGTGGCATAGCGGTAATTTTGTAAATTGTTGCCTAATGGAGACTGTTATCAAAAAAACGTAAACGACATCATCAAAAACCGTAAAATAGCTACATTATCCATGTTTTTTTTTTATTTGATTATTATTCTTTGTATGGCAACGTTTTGTAGAGAAACGTCAGCGTCAGGACTCGTTACGTTACTGTGAAAAGGGTATAAGAATCAATTAACGATATTTCTTAGAAGTGGGTAATTGAAGGACGACGGCATTTATATAGACTATCACCCAAATGGGCGACCGATATGAAGCAATAAATTTCATCAGAGGAGTCTAAAATTTAGAAGTTGTGAATGTGGGTTGTTTAAAGCTACACATAGTAGGCAGAGGCACCTTGTCTTTAGCCATGCATGTTCTTTTATTGCAAATTAATCAAAGGTTATTTGTAAAATAAATAAATACATCATGCTGAACACAGTGGCTGATACTTATTAATTTTTTATCCGTGTATACGAGTAGGCCTTTGCGACTGCATTTATCATTTTTTTTTTCTACTTGCTTTCCTTTCGTCTATAAAGCACCTATGATCAAAGTTAGAGTATTTTCGATGTTCATTGATAAACTATTAGTAATCACAGAAGACGTCTTGTACACGAATGGAGCAATGAACATTGAAATATCGCTAATATGATCAATTGCATATAAAAGCCTGTTAGAAAATATATAATGTTTAGTATTTCATGCATTCTATTTATCAAAGTTAAGTTTAAAATGGAACAGCTAAACTAATTATAATCTTTCGTCTTATTTAGCCCCATCAGCGATCATCGTATAGACACCACTCAGCGTCCCACGTAAGTTTAGACTAACAGCCTCACTCACGGGCTTGTTTGAAGATTCAGATATTTTGACCAGCAAACTTATGCTCATAATACGGAATGTCCCAAAAAATATTGTCAAGCGGAAGTCCAGCGGTAGAGCATTCGTGGAGGTACCCGAATCGGAATATTCCGGTCTGTCCCCCTGATCTGTCCCCTCGTCGATAACAGGGGGGACAGATCGAAACTTTTTATTTCTATTTGTCTCCCTAAAAAACAGCATGGGACAGACCAGAAATCATTCGTTCGATCTGTCCGTTCGTCTTGGGGAACAGATCAGTTTTTTTTTATTTCTGATTGTCACCCGATGGTGACAAATCAGGGGGACAGACCGGAATATGCCCCCGAATCACCCCTATGTATATTCCGCGATTTTTTGTACTTTTCTAGTTATGATTTCTTTTCATGTCTTAACCTAACTCTGACTTTAATGACATTTTTGATCGTAGTGTCATAAATAGTTGAGATACATGCGTGTTTCTATTATAGCTTGTTAAAAAAACTATTCACGTCGTTATGACCAAAAATGTAACTAAAGTCAGTTTGGTTAAAAAATGTAGGTACCTCTAAGGATGCTCTACCTTCCGCTTGACACTATTTTTTGGAACACCTTGTATACTACGGTACGAGACTCATACATACCGAAAAATACTGTATCCTACGATTTCACATATCTAATTTCTATTTTTTTATTTCTTTTTCAGAGACAATCGCGCTAACTCCGTGAAAGTCACGATGATCAAAAAAAATAAAACTCGAAAATTTAAAAAAATGTGATATATACAATCGCTTACTACTCACCGACGGACATGATCTGGAAATTTGCTTATTTTTGTTAAAACATTAATTAATCAATTTATTAATAATGAGCAGCTATTGCAGCAAAATGTGTTTAATTTTCAGTATGGATAATTAAATAGCAATTCTTAAAATTAATGAGAAATAAATTGTCTTGTTTATTGATATCGTGTTTATATTATACGTATTATAAACACCATAACATCTCACATACATTCCCCGAAGGGTAGGGCAGTACACATTTGTTTAGGTACATCCCATGTAATAGGGGGCGAGCGTATAGCCATCGACCGGGCACAAATCCAAACTCCGGGCTGCTACTGTGAAATTCGACACGGAAAAACCCAATAACACTTTGCCCGACTTGGGGATCGAACCCAGGACCTCACGCTCAGCAGTAGCGCTTGCGACCACAAGACCAACGAGGCATTAAGCATTATTTATTCGTATTATATTTATGCGATATACCTAAGAGGGCTCCAGAAAGTTATCGAAGGTATGCGTAGTTCGCCAACCCACTCACGCCCCCTAGTTCATAAGCTTTTCGATAAGCAGATGTCGACCGATTCAGTTTGTTATATTGTTCCGTCTACGATTCTCGTAACGAGAGATAGATTACCGAATCGTTCTACAACTAACTAATCGAATCGTTCTGAATCAGGGGGCAGGCCGTTGAGGAGCACGAAGGCGTAAACCCTTCTCAATCTGAGAAGAGCACTTGATACTGGACCGTAATAGACTGATTATTCTTATTGTTTATAAATATCGAAATAAGAACGTTAATAATATTACCCTAAGGCATGTCAATCAGTCATCTCAACCTATCGCAGTCTACCGGTGTATTAATTTATCCACTAAGACTGAATACCTGCAAAGTATCAAAATAGGTAGTTACTCCATGTATACACAATTTCTCAGTATAAAATTAAAAGTGCAAATTACCTATTTGTTTATGTTGTTTAGAGAAATATTTGCAAAATAGATTTAATGAATGCATCGTAGTCACTGAACCTTAGATACACTTTTGACTGCCTCATTGGTCTAGCAGTCGCAAGCGCGACTGCTGAGCATGAGGTCCTGGGTTCGATCTCCAGGTCGGGCAAAGTGATATTGGGTTTTTGTGTGGAATTTCTCAGTAGCAGCCCGGAGTCTGAATTTGGGCCCGGTCAATGGCAATAGGCTCGCCCCCTATTACATGGGACGTAAACATAAACGGCAAAATGTTGGTGTACTATACACCTCTGCCAACCCTTCGGGGAATACAGGGGTGAGTTTATGTTGTAACCTTATTTTTACTTTATACGAAAACCGAGACACCCCAACAAGATTTTCATCAGAACTGCCTGAATATGTGTTTTTTTTTAGTAAATCTCCAAGTTACACCTTAGTTTATGTCGCGTTAAGTTCCCTAAAAAAGTGTGAAATGCCTGAGATGTGCTATGCAGGGGCCGGTTGTCTAATACACGGAAACTGACCGAGAGGACCGTCTCAAGTCTCAAGGTGTCAAGGTGTGCGTTCGCGCAGCGGAATGTTGTTGAATTTAAAGATTTTAATTATGCAGATATTTAGTGTATGACGTCGTGTAATTGTGTATGGTAAAAAAAAATTTGTGCACGCAGCCATTGTGGAGAAATTCACCAAAAACTGATTCCGCTGGGCGAACGTTGTCCTGGCGGAACTTTTTTTAATCCATACACTTTAGAAGAAAGGAGATGTGTCCAAAAATTAGTGTGTATTTGTGTGTAATTGTGTATGTATGAATAAAATAAGTGCATGCATAAACTTCGGAGAAATTCAAGTTTCCGCCACGCGAACGTTTGACCATTAGCTAGTTTTCATATAAAGCGCTTACATAGAGAGCTGTAGATTTTTACATACGTTGTTTTGAATTTGTTTATATTTGTTTAAAAAACAGATTTAGAAAAAATCGTAGGGCTTAAAAGATAAAAATATAAACGTAAAAAACGCTTATTAGGTCTTAGTTCTTAAAGTATGCACTATGGGGTCTAGATTTTCACGTTTATACAAACCTTGTAAGTGTCTGCAACATGTTGCCAAGTATCAATGATGTTCCGTTAGTAATGAAAGAGTTATAGGACAATTTACCATGAATAGATCACTGTTTACAAAGCAGTCAAATATCACGACGTTCTAAAGGAATTGCATGGTAAAATGTATGCCAATAATTAGTGTATTCATTCAACTATTCACATGCAAAATTGCATGTCATTAAATTCAGTAATTAAAGAAAAATAATTATAATACTGACGAAGCATCGAAAACCTACATAACCCGAACAAGTTCGGATGGCTACAAAAAAGCGGCCGTGCCATATATCTAAGAGACGTTCTGAACCTTCCAATATAGTATTTATTAAAATGGTACAGTTGCCTACACAAGCGTTAAGAAAAAATAAAACAATTGCATTTCTTGAATGAAAAATATTTTTTTAATAATAACGCCACTATCTACGACAAAAATAAATCTTCAATTAACAAGTACTTCTCTATTTAAATATCCGTGTACAATTATATTTTTAATTACATATAATACTTAATTGGTTAAATAGTATCGTATTACCCAGTTACTGGGTTGTGGAGGTCTGATAGCCAGTCGCTTCATGTAAAATACTGATATTCAGCTGCATCCGGTTCGACTGGAAGCCGACCCCAACATAGTTGGGAAAAGGCTAGGCAGATGATGACTTAATTGGTTAAATAGTGTAATAAGCTACAATATGATAAATATTTACCTAAACAGTAGTACTTACATGTGGTAATTATTTAATTTCCCTAAGGGGTCTATAGTTAGAATCCTGATCCGTGAAATCTTCTATAGAAATTAGCTGTATGAATTTTATTTGTATTAAATAATATATCTAGATTATATCTCAAGCGCATACTTAAATAAAGTACCTACGTAAATAGTACCTACTTTCTGTCATAGTCAAATACATTTAAAAAAGTAGGTGTACAAAAATAAATAACCTATAAATTATATCGAAACAACAATTGTGTTATCACCTATACCAATTCAATACCGGTATTATACTGTAAATTTTGGGATGTTACCTAAATATATTGCACGGCCGCTTTTTTGTAGCTATCCGAACTTGGTCGGGTTATGTAGGTTTTCAATGCTTCGTCAGTATTATTATTGTTTTTCTTTAATTACTGAATTTAATGACATGAAATTTTGCATGTGAATAGTTGAATGAATACACTAATTATTGGCATACATATTACCATGCAATTCCTTTAGAACGTCGTGATATTTGACTGCTTTGTAAACAGTGATCTATTCATGGTAAATTGTCCTATTACTCTTTCATTACTAACGGAACATCATTGATACTTGGCAACATGTTGCAGACACTTACAAGGTTTGTATAAACGTGAAAATCTAGACCCCAAAGTGCATACTTTAAGAACTAAGACCTAATAAGCGTTTTTTACGTTTATATTTTTATCTTTTATACCCTACGATTTTTTCTAAATCTGTTTTTTAAACAAATATAAACAAATTCAAAACAACGTATGTAAAAATCTACAGCTCTCTATGTAAGCGCTTTATATGAAAACTAGCTAATGGCCAAACGTTCGCGTGGCGGAAACTTGAATTTCTCCGAAGTTTATGCATGCACTAATTTTATTCATACATACACAATTACACACAAATACACACTAATTTTTGGACACATCTCCTTTCTTCTAAAGTCTATGGATTAAAAAAAGTTCCGCCAGGACAACGTTCGCCCAGCGGAATCAGTTTTTGGTGAATTTCTCCACAATGGCTGCGTGCACAAATTTTTTTTTACCATACACAATTACACGACGTCATACACTAAATATCTGCATAATTAAAATCTTTAAATTCAACAACATTCCGCTGCGCGAACGCACACGGTGTCAAGGTGTCTATTCCCGACAACTGTTATGGGTAGAAAACTACTGAAACAAAATTGAAATTAATGAAAAAAAAAATGGTGTTTGTAATATGTCAATCGATTCTCCTAGTGATTCTGAACCAACTAGTTTCAGGTTTAGTATATATTAAAAGTAACCTTGTATTATAGCCTATGCACCACCACCACGTCTTTTTAACGCGCTATCGATGCGCATTTCCGTCAAACTCCATACAAAAAAAATCACAATGACGTTTTTTAAGTACGAAGTATGACAGAAACGCGCGTCGACGGCGCGTTAAAAAGACACGGTGTGCATAGGCCCTTAGATACAGTTTTGTCAAAAACACCCAACTTTCGGCGTCTCACCTATATCTCCTTATTCTTTCTATCTTATCTCCTTATTCGTCTTCTACTGTTGAATGTTATGGTTCCTCAACGATAACACTCACTTCCCAACACTGATCATATCTTTAGAGGCATGAAGAGCATCGTGTTGTGTGACGTCCAATATCTCTCCTGTTTACATAGTTAGGTACTTAATTATGTTAATCGTGTGGAAATTGTTATCGGTAGCGGGTAGCACTGGGCAATGTTGACAAGAGAGGGTAGTCTTCGATATGGATCGGCCCACCCGAGGTTATAAAGGCGGTGGTCATTGGACGAAGGGGGAGCATTCCGTGTTGAACAGCTGAAGAAGTCTGACCTTTTATATCTGATTAGCTTGTCCTTATTTTATGATCTTGTAATAATTGTGTAAAGTAATATACTGTGATCTAGTTAATGTTACTAATATTAACCCAAATACAAGTACTCTCAGTGGTGGAGAGTCTATGTTGGTTTTATTTACTGTGTTTACCTTGCTCGCAATCCTGACATACCGATATTAGCTAAAACTGTAATGATAGAATCACCCCTGAACGATTATATTGTTGTGTCATTTTACATCAGAAGTGGAACAAGAAAAAACCAGTCCACATTATGATTGTATACCCACATGTAAATAATTTAAAAAAATCCAAATCCCCTGTAGACGGACTGACAAAAACTTGACTATTCGATTAATATTACAATGGTGAGAAGTGTGAGAATGAGAAAATGTGATAAATCCGGTGAGTCACAACCATTTTATTATGTGTGAAGGAATTTTGATGAAGGAAATATATTATGAGAGGTTATTTATTCGTGTAAAATAAATATTAAATGATATCTTTGCTTATTCATGTAAAATAAAAGAGATGTTATCCGTGTAAAATAAATGAGATGATATCTGTGTTTATTAGTATAAAATAAATATGATGGTATCTGTATTTATTCGTGGAAAATAAATACGGCATCTGTATTTATTCGTGTAGGAAAATACATTGCAAGTCGTATTAGAGTTTGTGGTGAGATGCAACCAGGGTTGATCTTTGGCACCGCCCGGTTTGGCCAGCCGGGGTTGGCCAAAGGCTTCGCCTGGGGAAAACTGAAACTCTAACGTGGCGAAGCAATTGTTATAGGGCTGGAACCAAGGCGGGATATGCCATGATATGGCTAGATCCAAGGCGGGTGATGCCATGTTGATAAAGCAGGATCCCAGGCGGGTGATGCCAAATGAGTTGGCTAAATCCAAGGCGGGTGATGCTATTAATTGATAAATGAAAATGCAGTGAAAATGAGATTCTGTTTTGAATTAATGTTTTGAAAAAGTTTTGAAAATATTGATATTTGTTTTTTATTCGTTTTGTTATAATTCTTGTTGTAGAATGGTACAAAATAGTTTATTGAAATTAAAAAGTACTTTGTTATTATTACATGGTTTAAAATGTATTTTTGTAGACGAAAACAGGAAATTGTATTTATTATTGACGATAATTATTATGACGGCTTCCGTTAAAGATTAATTTGTCAAATTCATTTTTAAATAAGAAATAATTTGACTTATTTTCGTTAAAGAAGTGTTATGTATTGTATTGTTGTAAAAAGGTTGTATTATTAGCGCATTATAGAAATATTATGTTTACAACATCATGTCAGTTTTGTAATATGAGTTTGTGAATAATTGAGATATTATTTTGATCCTGAAAAGTTTTAAAGGTTGATACTTAAGTATTATGATTTTGGGAATAATTGAGATAATATTTTAAGTGTTTATAATTATGTACTATGATACTGTGAATAATGATTAAAGATTTAAAGATATTTAACCATGAAACATTTAGGATGTTTGTTTTCTGATTTTGTGAAGAATTGAGATATTTAAGAATGTAGGATTTTGTGAATAATAATGAGATAATGAATCGTGAATTATTTTAATCGTTGTTATGTACTATGAGTTTATGAATAATGAGATATTTAATCTTGAAATATTTTAAGTGTTTAACGTACTATGAGTTTGAAGTGTTTATATGCTGGTAACGTAAACCTACCCAAATTGGTCCGCCCGCCATAATCCGACCACTAATTGTTACTGCATTTTTTTATTAATACAGTGTATTATTAAGCTAGGTCTTATTGGAATTTGAAACTACACTTTTAACTTTGTTTACCACTAAAAGAGATTTTATAGATATTTGTTTTGTTTCGCGATAATATTACAATTCATAACGAAACGGTGCATTAAGCGTGTTTTTAATAGTCAAAACGTCAAAACCAGACATGAGACAATTAGAGAGTTCTGTAAAGATTTAAACTGAATTTAGTAAGTATAAAGTTTTTGTCGTATAGTATAATTGATAGACTAGAGTTACAAGTAGGTAATAGGTGATTTAGTTTATAATTAGTATGAAAAACTTATCAAAATAAAGTGGACGGTATTATAGCTAGTAACACTACAGTACTGATCGAATACCGACCGGAGGTCGGTATAGGAGCAATTACCGTGTTCACTTTAACTGATAAAATTATATTTGAGTTATAATAAATCAAACCTAGAAATATTTTTTATTATTTACCTGTTTGATAAAGAATCTTGTGACCGAAATGCGACCTACTATAAATTGTTTATTTATTTCGATAACTGTATTTTAATTTCATGAAAATTCATTTTTAGCACCGTCGTTTATGGAGAAAAGCAGTATAATACTTACATGATTTTCAATTAACTGTACTTGTTATTGGTTTTATTCTAATGTAATTTATTTCTAAAACATGTTTACCGTCTATCGACATTGTTTATTTCTCTAAAAATATTAAACTTTTCAATAATTGAAGTAGTTGAAAAGCGGTCGGTTGTTAGGTAACTGTTTTACATCATTTCATAATACCGTCCACCCTCAAAGCTTATCGTGATTTGTACTCATTTCGAAGAGCTTAAACTATTTAGCTGAAACTTAAAGTTTATATGACTACATTGTAGACTTTATGTTAGCACCTTTCGGCTCCTTTATCTGGCCTTGGATATCAATCAACTAGGAAAAGAGTGCCCATCGAGACAAATCAAACGAGCCGAAACCATTGATAAAACAAAACTACTCGAAGGGCTTACATTAATACACTGTGGAGTAGACGGATTTTTTCTGTGACAGTCATGTTGTATTTGGATTCCGACCTCATTTCCAGAATTGTCATACCCAAAAACCATAGACAAGAAACCATAAAAAAACTATACTCATGAAAATAACTTTTTGAATTTTGACTCATCCACGGCAGCAGCAGCCCCGAAAACCATGGATTTGACACCCATGACGAATAATTTTCAATTTTTATAGCCACCATTTTGGATTTTGGTTTTGTCCACATTTTCGGCATCAGCAGGCCCGAAAACCACGGAATTGACACCCGTGACGTATAATCAGTATTTTGTATAACCGTCATCTTGTATTCCGAACTCGACCAATTTTTTAGCATGTGCACCCGAATAACCCATGTAAATAAGAGTTTTGTTATAATAAACGCATTTGTTACAACTAGGTTAAACTCTCAATCACCGTAATTATAGACACAATAGATAAGACAATTAAGTGTCGTCCTGGGACGACGGGCAGTACGCAACCGGTTAAAGTAGTCAAAAAAAAAGGTAAATCATTTATTAAAACTTCAGTAGTTTACCATCTTTTGGCGAGGTTGAGATTGCGAGTAAAATTGGGACCAGCGGTATAAGCTCTAAGGGAGCAGCGCGCGCACACCGTCACGAAAAAGGTTTAAACGTTGATTCTTATTTATTTATTTATATTCAGTTCTTACAGACAAACCGTGGAAATGGTTTTGTGGGGCTTTGATCTTAATTAAGAGCGCTTACACACGAGCGGCATGTTCCCAACGGCAGAGGTAACTGCAGCCGTCGGTGCGTCGACGGCAGCCGTCGACATTTCAACTTCGAAGATCAGCGGCAGCGGCAACAACTGCAAGTGTCGCTATAGGTCGACTGCTGCCGTCGACGCGTCGACGGCTGCAGTTACCTCTGCCGTTGGCAACATGCCGCTCGTGTGTAAGAGCTCTTATGTAACGTTTCTGTACTATATAAAAAAACCTCTTTTCTATATGACACCATGAAGTTAGTTGTTTACATAGACCTACAAGGTGTCTAAAGCTCTGCAAAAAAGAGTACGAAAAATGGGGGTGCCACTAACAATAAGCGCTCTGGTAGAAAGTCGAAGTGAACTTCTACCGCGCATACATAAGTAAACACACCGTTTTTTTACTTTAATCTAAAATGGAATGGGGCATCAACCGGGGACTGCCCACTGCTGCTCTATGCGAGTGCAGTCAAGGACTGTCCCCGGGGGATGTAAGACAAGCACAATAATGTGTATTGCAAAATATAGAACCTTAAATTATTGGTCTATTGATACGGGTGTTTAATGGACAAGTCCAACTTCTTTTTCTGGTAGAAAATTGGTTTGGCAGACGGTGGCCCACTAACTCGCTAGCTGGGCAAACAGGAAAAGGGGGCAATACCACTGTGAGCTCTTAAGGGTATCGAGATCGAGAAGTGAGACCCTGGTTTCAGCAAGTTTGCAAAGGGCAAATTTGGTGGACGGTATTAGGTATGCCAGTGGTCGGATTACGGCTGACAGTTATTTCCCGGACGGAATTAAGGCGGGCAGCAGATTTGACACTACTTGTCACTTTTTACTTCATATCAAAACGAATTAAATGTGAATTTATATTCCTTGCTAGATTTAAAAAATATATGAATTTTACTTTAATATGAGACCTACAGCACCAGAGTTTCCCTTATCAGTCGCTATGTCTGAATAAAACAAAAATGATGGTCCTTAGGAGGTCGGTATTCGGTGGGTTTACGTTACAATGAATTGTGAATAATTGAGATATATAATCATGGAATATTTTAAGTGTTAATGTACTATGAGTTTGTAAATTATTGAGATATTATGTTCTGATTTTGTGAATAATTATGAGATTTTTACGAATGAAATATTTTAAGTGTTTATGTATTATGGCTTTGTGAATCGTTGAAATATTTAACCAAGAAATATTTTAAGTGTGTATTATGAATTTGTGAAAAACTATAATGAGATATTTAGCCCTGAAAAATATTGTAAATGTATTTAAATGATTTTATGAATTTGTGTATGATGAGATTGTGTGTTTATGTACCTATTATGATTTATTGAATAACTAAAATTTGATGTTTAACCAAAGTAGAACTGTCTAATAGGCATCTGAGATAGTATTTTATTGTGAAAATGTTGAAATCTAATGTGTGGATGTTTATAAGTAAGTAAGTTTGATACGAGAAGTTATGAACGAATATAGAACTGGGTTGATACTGAATGAATATCAACTAGTTTAAGTCATGGGTGATGAGCTTGTTGGCCGTCGATGGGATAACAAGCTCTAATCGATTCAAACATTCTTTGGATGCTCTTCATTTTACTTTGGTCAAAGACATGAGTAGGTAACATGACGAGGTCAAAGATGAGTGATCAGGTGTGGCCGAGATGTGTACTGTATTATTTGTTTCTGTTTAAGGTCCAGAGGTGTCACTGAAGTCAGGCCTTGATGTACAATCTTGACGATGGGGTTGATGGTGCGTCAACCACCAACCACCAACACACGAGGACGTGTGTTTTGCAGGAGGGCCGTGTTATCGGTAGCGGGTAGCACTGGGCAATGTTGACAAGAGAGGGTAGTCTTCGATATGGATCGGCCCACCCGAGGTTATAAAGGCGGTGGTCATTGGACGAAGGGGGAGCATTCCGTGTTGAACAGCTGAAGAAGTCTGACCTTTTATATCTGATTAGCTTGTCCTTATTTTATGATCTTGTAATAATTGTGTAAAGTAATATACTGTGATCTAGTTAATGTTACTAATATTAACCCAAATACAAGTACTCTCAGTGGTGGAGAGTCTATGTTGGTTTTATTTACTGTGTTTACCTTGCTCGCAATCCTGACATACCGATATTAGCTAAAACTGTAATGATAGAATCACCCCTGAACGATTATATTGTTGTGTCATTTTACAAAATTATACCTAGTCTGTGTGATAAATATATTAAAATACGAAAGCAACGATCGGTACATTCTATTAATCGAATCAAATGACTGGATAATTATTTATATTTATTTATCTAATTATTTATTACCTATCAAAGCATTAAAATAAAACAAATAAATTAATATTAGTCTGTAACTGTCCCTCTGCATGGCAAAGGCCTCTTCTCATACAGAGAAGGAACGAGCACTATTTGCCATTGCTCACTTAACAAAGCATCAATTCGCCTAATTCGAGTGTTATACTTACTTATACTTGTCCAACATACAAGACAACAGTAATATCACAGATCATGGACGGTTATTATCGAAAAAAACCGTACTTTGATAAAACTTTTATCGTATCCAATCACTAATATTCTAAACGTCAAACAAAGGAAAATCAAAGATTTGTTACATTTTAAGCATAGTTATATCTATCTCATTCGACTTCAAATAATGGAAAGAGCCAAGGTTATGCCAAGTATGCTATAGATATAATGATAAATAATATACGAAACGTCTATAAAAAACCAATCGAATGTCAATGTCAATCAAGAGATGCGTTTGATTTTACCATTTTGTATTTTAATGTCTAATTTAAATTTACTAAACAGTTAACTTAATAAAATGTCTACAAGTATAAATCAGAAAGCGTATTTGCAAAAATACCTTAGTGGCCCGTCAGGAGACAAAAAGAAAAAGAAGAAAAAAGCCGTCAAAGGCACGGGGTAAGTCAAACCAATTCATAAAGACTTCTGAAAGAAATACATATAATTCAACGCTTATTAAAGATCCAGTGGCTGATACGAAACAGCAATATTGACTTTTACTCCTAACCAAACAAAATATCAATGCATTCAGTGAGAATTGACTCGTTATTGCGTTTTCCCTACTATACATTGTTGAGACAAAGTTATAGGCAAATTTAAACATAATAGTGACTGGAATCAGCATAACACTTACTATTTATCAAGTTTATTATCCCTACAATCCTTCATTGACCAATAGCTCATCTAGACTTTTTCAGTGCATTGAGAAACTTCTTTTTCCTTTTTTGACAAAAAAACGACTATATTTTGACCTAGATACAAATACACTGGAACATAATTATGCAATCTACACACCCTCAACATAATTTTATTATTTGATGCTGTTATTCATTCATAAGTTTGGTCTTCAACATGTTCATCCTAAATCAAATCTTTTTTTTAATGTAATCATTTCACGAACTAGCTGATGGCCCTACCTGAAGCTAAGTGGTTACCACCGCCTATACACCCACAACACCAAGGGGATGCTGATGCATTGCCGATTTTAGGGCCAATGTTGAAAAATCTTGTACTTATGCCTGTAATTTAAAGGTGCAAGTCCGAGACGGGCGGCAGACTGCAAACTGCAAAATTAGTATCTATTGCTTGCGGTGCGATCTGCGGTTGCGGTCTGCGACTGCAGTTTTGCAGTTGCTGTCGGAATAGCACCTTTAAAGTGCACACCTTAAAGGCGCTATTCCGATGGCGATTTGCGGTTGCAGTCTGCAGTTTGCAGCCCGTCTTGGACTTGTACCTTTACCTGGCACCCATACCCATCAAAATGGAACACAGCAATGCTTGGTGGTAAAAATAGGTATGGAGGTAGTACTTCCCGGGAAGAAGTCTCTCACTAGGAGCTCTTACTACTAAAGTCTCATGGATTGCCGGTTTAAATCTTCAAGCAAATTTAAATTATAACACTTGTATCCTCATTTAAAATATTACCATCAATTCCGTTCAATCAAACATACAATACGGCCAATGTATCTTGGCGAGTCTGAAGTTAGTTGTTTGGCTGCACAATGAATCTTTTAGAAAAGAAATTGTCTACTGTGCAGCTAATCAGCTAACTTCAGACTCGCCAAGATACATCGGCCGTATTGTACAACTACACAAAAAAACATTAACATACAATTTAAGGAGAACAAGTTCCAATACTTCCAATTAATGACCGCACATGCACATTTTAATTTTAGATTAAGAATAATAGATGATGACATAGACCTCTCCAAGCTACGTCCACTGGACGGTGATGAGCTGGACATATTGGACCAGGGTGAGGATGCCCCACAGATAGCTGGCATCATTGATGAGAGGCCCGAGGAGGTGAAGAAAGCTGAGCAGTTCAGTTCCAGCTCTAAATGGAAGGTTATTAATCAGGTGAGTTTTAGCTATTATTAACTTGTCAAACATGCTAGGAACACATGGTATCCGTAGTGTTTTGAGACTGGTTTATACCCTAAGTTGTATTAAAAATATGACATGAAAATCTTTGAAGCCCACTGCTACTCGGAGACTGATGTGGTACAAAGATAATACAGTCCACGAGGCCTAAGCTGAGCTTTGCATTTGTGTGAGTGCACATAGAATCGATTGCCAAAAAGCAGTATAATAATAATAAAGGTTTATTGTCACTAAAAAATACTTTCACATTGGGTTATGTAAGAGGTACACACAATATAATTATTAATATAATACACTAAAAGGTACTGATACTGATTCCCAAACTAAGCCAGAGCTTGTATTTTGGGAGACAGTGTTCAGTCGTGGGACATAATACAATATTTGGCGCAGAAGTAGGTAAATGTCACTGTTGTATACATGGGCTAGAAGTTACAGCTGAGTAAAATTACCTTTTGTTGCGTTTAGTTAAGTATAGTGATGCTAAGTTTATAGATGTATAGATTGCTAGGTTTATGGATTATGTAGGATTTTAAATTTAGTAGTTGAATGTTTGTTGGATGTGTCTGTATATGTGTGTATGTGTTTATGCATTTATGTGTGTGATGTAAGTGTATTTTGTGGTAGTATAAACCGGTTTAAACTAAGCAAAAGACATGTCTGCATTAATTCTTACACAAATACAAAACTCAGCTTAGGCCTCGCGGACTGTAATATGTTTTAAACACACGACAGGAGCAGTATAGATAAAATGCATACTAATGTGTATGTATACTAATGATACAATGAGTCTGAGCTGTTTTCCGCAACTCCACTACAAGGCGCGTATTTTACGTGCACGTTATCGCTAATAAAAGTATCAATCTGCAATCTTTGAATGGGAACAATGTGAAGAATTAAAATAACTTATTTATATCATAGATTTTAAGAATACATCAACCTTTTAAAAGTATGGGCAGTAGTAGCCTCCTTGAGCACTAAGAAGTTCTTGCTATCACCATTCAGTTTGCAAAATATGGTGATTACTATAACCATAAGCTGCTTTAGGAAGAGAGGAACTCTTTGGTAATCAGTGAAAGACTGGACTGATCTGATGATGATGAATGGGTCTTAAGTGATTGGTTTGAGTTCACAAAAAAATTGTTTCGTTGTTAATATGTTAAGGGCTGCTTTTCAGTATTCTCATCCCTGATATTTCAGTAAATGTTTGTAAAACCTCAACTTCCTTAGCCTTCAATCTAAGCTTAACAAATCCTGATTATAATTGTCATCTTTCAGGAAACTGAATTAGTTGCTGTGCAATAAAATGTAAACTCAAAGATTTGTATTCTCAGGACGATGGCTTCAACAGTAAATTAGAAATAGAAGAAATAAAGAGAGACATAAAACAGACAGAAAAAGAAAATGAATTGATATTTGGAAAAATGTACAGTGACTCGGAAGATGAAGAGAAAAATGATTCCGATCTGTCTCCTCCCAGAAAACAGACTAACACAACCAAGACTAAGGCTTCTAAAACTTCTAATAAACACGGTAGTGATAGTGATTTTAGCCCTCCCAGAAAAGGAGATAAGTCCCCCGATAGAAGAAATGATGATCAATCTCCCAAAAAAAGAGATAATAAATCTCCCACAAGAAAAAAACATGATAGATCTCCTAAAAAACGAGATGACAAATCTCCTAGAAGAAGGGATGATAAATCTCCTAAAAGAAAGAGTGATGATAAATCACCAAAAAGAAGGAATGATGATAGGTCTCATAAAAGAGAGAAAAGTCGTAAAGACTCGGATGCATCTCCTCCAAGACCTGAAAAACCTAGAGAGAGAGCCCGCAAACCTAGTCGATGGGGAGAATTTAGCCCAGAATCTAGATCACAATCTTCAAGGGTAGACCATTCCCCCAAAAAAGATGGAAGAGATTTATCGCCTTCAAGAAAGACAAGAAGGGATTCACCAATGCAAAGACATCGGAGTTCAGACGCTTCGCCACCAAGAAAATCCAACAATCAAGATTCTGATGCGTCTCCACCAAGGAGGTCTAAAAAGAATTACGATTCAGACCAATCCCCACCAAGGAAATCAAAGAAAAATTACGATTCTCCTGCTAGAAAATCGAAAAATAATTACGATTCCGACATGTCTCCGCCAAGGAAATCTAAAGGGGATATCAAAAAACGCAACGCATCGCCCGAATTTTTGTCTCCATCAAGAAAACGCAGATATTCTCCCTCAAGGCAAAATTACAAAGATAAATATAACAGACAACAGGACAATCCTAGGTTTGACAAGTCACGGAAACACAGGCAGTCCTCAGACTCTGATATGTCACCGCCAAGAAGGAACAAGGGACAAAGATCCATGTCCCCAGCAAATAAATACAAAAAGCAGGCACCAGAAAACAAAAGAAAATACAATAGCGACTCTGATAATTCCCCTCCTAGAAGAGAAAGGGACAGGAATACATCTGACAGAGATAGAAATAGAAAAGGAAATGATAGTCCACCGCCATCGAACAAAAGAATGGCTAAAACTCTAGATGGCAAGATGGCCGGCTTGCAAGATGCGAAACAGTTGAGGCAAGAGAATGAAAACTTTAGGAAAAGGGAAGATGAAGTGTTTAACAAAATGACTGATGACGTGTCGGGGAGGAATGCTCAAGTTGTTTCTAGGAAGAGTAAGTAACACTTCTTTTTTATGCGGTTTCCCTACGGACGCAAGACGAAGTGACAAGCGTCAGAACGGTTTTAGCATCGCACTCTACGGAGTCGTAGGGCGTTTGTGCACTACAAGGAATTTTACTGTCCGGCAGTCCGATTTTTTACGGTCCGATATGGCACGGCATAAATGTTTATACTAGTTTGTGCACTATAAGTAATTTTACCGTCCGGCATTTTACTTTTCGCCATTCCGGACCGTTTTTCCGGTCCGAGATGACAGTAATGAAAAACGTGTTTATGCTTGTGCACTGCGTCCGCGATCAGTAATATTCATGAGCGGGTGGGGCGTGTAGTTTCAAAGAGAGCTAGCCTAAACTGCGCCGCACTCATCCGAGTAAAGACGGACGCACAAGCTAATCATCCGTTTTTTTCATGCCACATCAGACCGTAAAAAATCGGACTGCCGGACAGTAAAATTCCTTGTAGTGCACAAACGCCCGTACACAGCTGTCGCATAGACGCACGTCTTCTGTAATAAGGACGCGTTTGTTTTCGCTCTGACTTGCCTCACCGTGGGGAAACTGACTTATACATCCATATACTCAATCATGTAATCTCCGAAGTGGTAAGCAGAGGTGTTTTACCGGAATCTGTAAATCCACGTTTCTTCTCTGAAATTGCCCCATGAGGCGGTAACAGGTGACGAGCCTAATGCCATTTGTTGGGCACAATTATGGTGACAGGTTCATCGCCTCTTACGACCCGCTTGCCCGGCAACGTAGGGGAATTATAGTATTCTTAGTCCCCCCACGGACGACACTTATTTATTGTTATAATAAATAAGTATTTCTTTTATCAATAAATTCAATATGAAATCAAAGAAATAATTACGTATTCTTGCAGGCAAAAGGGATACGTCAGAGGAAAGGCAGAAGCAGAAAGAAAAAGCAGAGAGACAAAAGGAGTTGGATGAGAAATATAAGAAGTGGACCAAAGGGTATGTCACTTCTCTTTTGCCAATGAGGCGGCTTTATAGCTGTTGACATGTTTTTTGTTGAAAATGATGTGTTTCAACTCTTAGTGTCTAAACACACTATGCCAAAGATTCGACCGAAGTTCGGCATGATTACGCCTGCAATGCTATTTGAATTACTGACGACACATTATGTCAAAATTGCGTTATAGCGTACAGCCGAACTTCCGTCGGGCGTAAGTTCAGCGGCAATTCAACGGCAACGTATTCTGTAGAGCACACATCGCTCATTTGCGGCAAGAACGTCTTAAGTACAAAAACCGTTTTTTTCAGAAAACGACTTCGAAATGTTTGAATAAAGGCGTTTTTTGAATAATCCGGTTTTCGGACTTAAGACGTTCTTGTCCCAAACGAACGATTATACGCGACCAAAGTTCGGTTCGATTACCGACGAAGATCCGGGGCGGGGAGCAGCGCGAGATAGCCATGCCCGCGACCCGCGTGTCCGCCCACAAGTTTGCGCAACTGAATTTCTGCCGCGTAAGTTCGGCACTTATGGTGTGTCATATCAGCCGAATGCGTCGGAACGTAAAATCAGCCGCCGAACTTCGGTCGCGTAAATTCGGCATAGTGTGTTTAGACACTTACATAGGTAAACCGTAAGATAACATAGCTCAAATCTCTTTTTTTATTGAAGCCATTTCATTTGCTTTTGAATTAAGTGATGTTAAATATTTTAATGACAGATAAACATTCAGGTAGATTCTGTAGGGTCGGTCCGGTGCCCAAAAGGCAAAAAATTAAGAGCCAGAAAAGAATTAGAGTTGTCTAGTTTACATTTTAACAACTATGCTAAAGTTTATGATTGCTTGTGCATTTTTCGGGATCCCGACTTTATAAACAATATTTATATTGTTTATAAAGTGAATATTCCAACTAAGGTGTCATCTGAACCGTTTTTGAAAGTTTTAGTTTAACCTAATTTGAGTCTTTCATCTGTGTCTTGTTTAACCTGCAAGCCAAAGATAGTAATATTTTTATTTTATTTTATAAACATACTTTGGTATTAGGAACCTTAATTCCATCACACATAGTTCAGTTTCCTTTGCAACAAAATTTCATTTCTGACATTTACATCCAAAATTCCAGTATCAAACAATTAGAAGACCAAGAGGCCCGAGTTCAAGAGTTCCTCCACGAGTCTTCCAAACCACTGGCGCGGCTCCGCGACGACCGGGATCTTGAAGATAACCTTCGACAAGTGGAGAGGGCTGGAGATCCTATGTTGAAGTATATTAGGGACAAGAAACGGGAGAGGGGAGAACTAGGACCAGGTGAGAATTATTTATATTAATACTGGGTTTTAAATATTTTATTACGTTGTGATAGCGTAGCATGACCACCGCAGACAAGGGTTTTGTCGACAGAAGAATAGATAAAATGACTTATACAAAATGGCAATATCGTCGGTGCGCTTGCCAAAACCCAGAATAATTATGTGCACGGCCAAAAAATCTGATATGTGCACGAAAAATACAAAAAAGAAGTATATTTTGAGTTTGACCTTATGAAGTAACACATTTTTTTGTATCACAGTTTTCAGGCAAGATGTTTTGCTGCATTTTAATTTTTAGATGAAACAGTTCGCTTCCTGATAAGTTGAAAATCCACATTATCGCTTCTTTGCGTGACACACAATTCAAAATGTTCAAACTAAATGAGAAGACAGCGGAATCTTATATTTTTTGCGAATAAAACTCACATTTATATCGTCAAGAATTACGAAGTGGCATCACAAAATCTCATTTGCCATTGCTTTTTCATCTAGGCGCCATTTTTCTTCAAAAATGTAATCTTTAAGATTCTCCTCTAAAATACGCTTTTTTGAATTGTGTCATTACATTATTCATCCAAAGCAGCGATGTGAGTTTTGGCAAGGGCACCGACGATATGTCATTTTGTCTATTCTGTCGATAAATCCTTTGTCTATGGTGGTCATGCTACCTGCCTACCTGCTGATTGTTAATGTTCATTCATGGAACTAAGTTCTAGTAATGAAGAAAAAATAAACAGTAATTTGTTTTTGATATATTTCTAGACTAGATAAATGTATACCTATTTTATAAAAATAATGTTAAATAAATCAAGGAATTTGCAAAAAATATATGAATGTACAGTATGTATACAGTTAAGTCTGCCTCTCTGAAGTTGGGTACGGAACGCTCAAAGTCTGTTTTCACAGCAGCAAAGTTATTTTACAAGTACTAAATAACTTTGCCCCTCTGAAGTGAGGAACAGAACGCTCAAAAAGTTTTCTCTCTTTTCTTAGAGCCAAGTTGTTTTACGCGTACTGTAGCAATTGATTCCGACAAGGAGTTTTATCGGATATTCAAGTTATTTTGTAAAACAGGAAAATCTAATGAACAATTTTGTTCTATCTTCAGAAAAACCAAGCTACAAAGGCAGTTTCCCGCCAAACCGGTTCAACATTCGTCCCGGCTACCGCTGGGACGGTGTGGACCGTTCCAACGGGTACGAGCAGAAGTACTTCGACCAACAGAGCAAACGCAAAGCCCAAGAAGAAGAGGCGTATAAGTGGAGCACTGAAGACTTGTAATTTGTATTCTATTTATACGGGTATAATGATGAATTTAGATGGCAGGAATCTTATGATGTTGTGTAGCAAACTACGTAATTATGTATGTAAAAGATTGTACATATTTTTTATAGCAATAAAGTTCTTAGTGAATGTGATTTTTTGCTATTAAAAAACAACTTCACGCCTGTATTCCCCGAAGAGTTAGGCAGAGAAGTCAGATTCTCATTTCGCCATTATGTTGAAGTCCCATGTAAGGGGCGAGCCTATAACCATCAACCGGCCACAAATCTAGACTCCGGGCTGCTACTGAGAAATTCCACACAGAAAAACCCAATAACACCGTCCGACCTGGGGATCGAACCTAGGACTCTACGGTTAACAACCGCGCTTGCAACCATTAGACCTACGAGACAGTCATTTTCTGCTGTTGTTATTTGGACTGTTTTAAAGACTACTATATGATATGTCTACACCAGTGCGCTTTCACGTTCATCTTGCACTTTCGTCTGACGCATGCCGGAAGCGCCATAGCGCATACCCTAATACTAGTTCGACTCTTATGTCAATCAATATTACATACGCTTGACGCAAGAGGAATTGAAAGTTGAAAGCGCAAGATGAACATGAAAGCGCACTTGTGTAGACATACCATTCTTAGTCAATAATTATTATCATCAGCCTATCGTAGTCCATAAAGCTCTCCCAAACCTCGCACCAATGAATTTTAACCGTCGCTGACCTGAGATTGGGCTGTTGCCGGCCTGTAACACCACGCCGTTTAGAGGTATGAAAGCTTGCCTACACGCCACTGCAACTCCGGAGTGTAACACAAGATAACCGAATCGAATGTTAGTGAGTGACCGAACCGAAACCAGTCTTGCATTTGCTGCCAGTCAGCTGCCTTGAGTAATTTAGCAGAAAGATTGAACTCTGCCTTTTTTGGGTGTCTGCCGTTGTAGCCTCGGTATCTGGCTATTATTTCTGAGGACTGATTCACTTAACTAAAGAAGTTCATCTACAGTGTAGTTGCAGTTAAGTTGCGATCAAAACAACGCTTTTCGTATTCACTTAACACATTCCAGTCCATCACACTTTTTATAGAGCTTATACACCGTGCCGCCATACATATTATTTTTGATAGTGGACCTTCCAGGAGCGTCCTCGGCATTACGTTTGCGCTAAGAGTGAACCCCCGAGGAGGATTCGTGACATTAGGTTAAAAACCGTGAAAAACACGCTACTACGTCGTAAAATAGGTGTTTGCTTATTTCATGACGGTGTGTTGTCCAAGAAAAACCTACATTTAAAATGAGCCCTCCGCAAGGGCATCCGGCATGGCGAATGCGACTACAGGGTTCCTCCTGGAGGGCACCCGGCACTGAACGTGAAGGCGATCGCTATCGGATACGCTCGCGTGAACTTGACTGCAGCGTCACTGCAATTTGATCGGCGCGTTATTTTATTACGTGAATTAGCTTATTGGTGCCTGATTTAGAAAATAAAACCACAATAAATTATTTATAAAATTTATTCGATAAGTAAGAAAAGTTGTAAATCAGATGAATAACTACAGATTACTGTATCATTTTAACAAATAAATTAACTATTTGCTTATTAGTAATTGTCAATGCTAAATAGATATTGCTAGAATTTACGTGAAGGCCTCGTGTAGGTATTTTGAAATAAATAAGAACACACAATGAAGCGTAGAGAACAATTATTAATAACTGGTTATGTGGATTTATGACAAAATGAAATGAAATTATATAAGCTGCAAACTGGATATTTAAAAATCATTTTACATGTCGGTTTGTTTTTTTAAAGCTAGATGTCGTCGGCTTTACCTACCTATCTGACTACCTCTGAGACAAAAAGGTCAAGGTCTCTTAAAGTCCAAACATATAATTATGTAGCAAAAATTTGTGTGAGGATAATTCAGAGCAACGCCTGGACAGGCCTTTTGAGGAAAGTTCCAGAACAGTTTGAGTGGACCTACAAAACTGGTGTTATAGATATAAGGGTGACTAATCATCACTGAGCTATGCTGCGCTATGCTATGCTCTATTTAACCCATTCACTCCTCTCAGAGTACAATGAGTAAACAAACAATACTTGCTGCGCTTTGTTTAAAACATAGCAGGGATCACGCGATACGCGACTCGCTCCTCACCGCACTGCCCACCCGCTCGGTCTTCCGTCTATCAGGTAGGTACTCGCAGAGGCGGACTAGCAGTCTTGGCCGCTCTAGGCCGTGTAGTACTATCTGCCCTAGGTCGTGAAGTACCAGCCGCCCCTTTCTCAACTCCATTACTGAGCTAAGATTTTGTTTCCGCGATTGGCCGCCCCCTCTTATCTGGCCGCCCTATGCCTGGGCCTAGTCGGCCTTACGGGAAGTCCGCTTCTGGATACTCGCGCAGCTCAAAGTTGTTTGTTGAAAAAACATAGCACTAGAAAGTTCGCTTAGCTAAGCACAGCACAGCGCAATATAGCTCAATGTTCATTAGTCACCCTAAAAACTTCTAGATTCATTCATAGCTTGTCGAGACTGATTGGTTAAGTTTATTTTTACCTACAACAAGGACGGTCAAATGTGTTACAGCGGTTACGCACTACATCCGGAATCCGTCATCCGATTTCTATACATCCGAATTCGGTCCGAGATTTTTACTCTAGATCGGTATTTTCACGGATTCGGATCGGATGCAGTGCGTAAAGCAATATCCGAATTCGGTCCGAGTTTTTTATATCCGTATTTTCACAGATTCGGATCGGATGCAGCGCGTAATCGCTCTTACTATGGTACTTATTAAAAGTACTGGAATTACTGCTGATTTTGCTTGTATTGCCTTCTCTGTCTCTTGAGGTTCTGGATTCCATTCCAAATTCAATCTAAACGTACCTAATCGACTTTCCATTCAAATAAAATACAATTTCCGCATAAAATCTCCACATTTGCGCTTCGGGGATTCAGTCTTCAGTAAATATCGCAAAAATGAAACTGTGCCCTCATACAAAACACAATAAATTATACTAAGTAACGAAAACATGTTTGGTTTTCTATAATCGCTATCTGATTTTGCACTCCTTGCTCTATAGAGTACACCTATATTTTTTTTAAATACCAGTGTCTTCTTTAATTTAAGGTTGATTGATTCATGCAGTAGTTTCTTATGGCGAGACATAGAAGTATATATTTTTTTATCACAATAATTCGCTTCCCTTTGAGTTACTTTTTTAATCTTAATGTCTCGGATTACATACTTCGCGGAAAATTCATAAGATTCTTAAGTGTTCGGCACACCGTAGGTGTGTGAGCGTTGATTTCATGAACTAAAATTATAACATTAGACAAATAAATAAGACCCATTTTAGCAAGTAAATGTATGAAATATGCAGCATGTTTGCTTCCAGCAGGGATGATTCCCAGATATTAGTGCCTAGGTGGGCTACTTTTGTATAATGTGGAATAGGTATTGTTAATTCAAGTGTTTTTCTACAAATTAACTTATAACGTTAATGGCGAAAGTAGTTGAAAGGCGGGTACCGTCCGCGAGTCCTAAGCCGAGCTTTGCATTTGTGTGAGAATGCAGACGCGTCCTTTGCTTGGTTTAAACCGGTTTATACTGCGTTTTGGCAATCGATTCTATGTGCACTCACACAAATGCAAAGCTCAGCTTACGCCTCGCCAGTTGTAGGCGTTGTAGCCGACAGACTCATGCTCGCATTTGAATTGTCGTGTTCTGTTGTCTACCTAAATTCTGATACAGTTCTATGATATAAATAAAATATTTAATATATTCATGTATATGTTATTATTTGATTTGTTGTAAAGCCAGATATTTGCGATCTCAAAGAAGACTCCTCTCATCTTAAACAAGATTTAGATCATTAGGACTATACAGGTGTCCCTTGAGATCGCAAATAGCAAGAGTGGAGGAAGAAATGGAAGATATTGTGTGATACGAACTGTCGAAACGCCGAAACACAAAACTATAGATATTCGTGTTTTACTAAAATGAATCATAAACCATCCTTTTGGGAAAAGGAATCAGAACAGTTCCCAGAAAAGTTGCCATTGCGCTAGGGTAATTGACAACAAAAGGAACAACAGACTGCGCTTCGATTAAGTACGTGTCGAACGAGTTGACAGAATAGTGCGTTCAATTCACGAAGACGCGCCCACTCCCTCTTGTAGTCAGTAGCCGCTTATTGTGTGGCGATAGAACTAACACAATTTATATTGCACACTAGCGATTTAGATTAAGGCCGCTTGTACACGCTAAGAAAAGTCGCCGGGCCTATGCAAGATTTCGTGTCGTTTCTACACATGAACTGTGTACATTGGGCGCTGATCAAGAAAAAAATCTTGTCTGCGCTAGACACGACGCGTGAACGTCGCTGCGGTGAGGTGGGGGGCGAGGTAGGGTAAGGTGGTTCAGGTACTTTCTGTACGTTTGTTTGCGTGGACGTAGACGCACGACTGCCCGAAAACAATCTTAACGTTTGCACGTTCCTATTCGTCTTGTCTGCAGTAGACACGAGAAGTTTTCGTGCCTAGATCCGACAACATTTTTGTCGTGTACATGATAAATTGGTCCTATCTGCAGCAGACACGGTGAAATTTCTTAGCGTGTACAAGCGGCCGAAGAGTGAGAAGCGTCTTCGTGGATTGCTGCAAATCGAACTCATACTACCGAGAAATAAGGTCGACTTTTAATAGTACAGATTATTAACAAATTACCTAGGTACTATCAGAGTATTCATATTCAAATTGCATAGCTTATTTGCGTCCACTGTAAATACTGGATAAATAGAAAGGGTTAAATAAAAAAGACAAAACATCTGTAGTCACTTGAGATCGCGAAAAGCTTTTGGGAAAAGCTGTAGGTAATGGGGTAGGGATTTAGGGACATATTAATATTATTAATTATAAATAAAAACCGTAAATTAGTGTTAAATATTAGTGTACAGTCTATATTCGAGTAAATCATTTTTTCTCGTGAATGTACGTACGAGTAGGTGCTGCCATCTGATATTCGTAAGACATTGGAACCGATTCTCTTGTTTACCATTTAAACTAAAATTAGAGAAATGCTCTTTTAATCTTTTACTAACAGTCAGCGCGAGAAAAGGACGGTGATAGATAAGAACTAAGGCAGTTGTCCCACCGCCGGCGATGAAGCGACTAACTATCGGCTATTTTCTCGCTCAAGAAACGTACAATAGATAAACATTCCGTGTAAACAAAAGAGATGCATATATTAATAGTTGATCGCTGACTGTTCATACTGCCGGCGAGGACTCGCTCCACTAGTTTGTCGCTGAGCGACAAGAGGTATCAAAAATAATACTCGCTCAGCGATGCTCGCTTGGCGGTCAGAACTCACGCCAAGAGAGCAACTAGCGGTCATTTGCGAGTGGTGCGAGTAATCGCCCGTCGTACTCGCACATTTGCTTATAGGCCAGCGACAAAACTATCGGAGCTACACACTCACTTCTCGCCAACTCGTTTCTAGCTTCTAGCTCTACTCGCTCATCGTTCGCGGTGGGACAAGTGCCCAAGTTAGAGATGTCAAACTACACTTGGGAGCAAAGAAATCGAGCCACTCTTTTTTCACGTGTCCTGGTTATTAGTTTTGTTTTCATGAATTATATAATTCTAAATACAAAAAACTACCCTCATTGTAAAGGTTATTAAATAAATTTTTAGGCGATATATGTTTAGAATTGATCTGTTCCATAATACCAAAAATAATAACAATTATACCTACGTGAAAAATAGAAGTGGCTCGATTTATTTGCTCCCAAGTATAGTTTACGCTTTGTTTTTAGTCGCCACGTTCTGACGTGTCGTCTAAATGTGTGAACAACTAAATTGTTTAACTAAAGAAAGCTCTTACTTCCGTCAGTCTCTTATTGTATCAGAGTAAAATAGATGGTAATAGACGAAATTAAGTTTAGGTTGTGCACAACAGACTTGGCTCCAATATCACAGTTTTAAAACTTTGATACTTCTAACAAATATTTGAATTTTACATTTGTAAAGCAGTGTACACACCAAACCCGCCAACCCGCCGACAGGAGTCGTCGCCTTTTTTGTCGGCGGGTTAGTCGGCGACTTCACATCTCCTTCGAGTACCTAGTAAAACTTTGTCGGCGGCACGAAATCAGTAACTTTTTTAGTAACAGCTCGAGTGTCGGCGGGCAAATGAGCGCGTACGCAAGTCGCAGACATGCTGCCGACATGTTGCCATAAGTCGCCGGGCGACACACGCGAGTTCAAATCGCCGACATGATTCTTTTGAAATAAAGCCGTCGACATCAAGCCGCCAGGCTGTGTCGGCGGATCGGCGGGTTTGGTGTGTAGACTCCTTAAGAGAATTTGACCGTTATAGTTAACAAATCAAACTATTGAACATGAAAGACAAACCACAGTACAATATTTATTTAATGCTTTCTCTAATGTTATAACAACAAGCAGTTACTATTATTAATTATTTGAGTTTTAGTTATAATAATAACAATTGCTAATTCCGTCTATAGTCCGCCGATTGATATATTAAAAGTAATTTTGCTAGGAAAAGTAAAGTAATACATATTTTAAGCGGTGTTTTTTGCATTGATACGCGCCATTTAGCCAGTTTTATGTGAAATATGAGAACAACTCGCCTGTTTCAGGTATTTTTATAAAGAAAGAATATAATTTATAATTAAATATTACATTGGAGAGGGCTATGCTCGGAGTTACCCTGCGAAATCATATCAGAAATGATGAGATCCGCAGGAGAACCAAGGTAACCGATATAGCCCGAATAATTGTCAAACTTAAGTGGCAGTGGGCGGCTCATTGCTCGCAGAACGGATGGCCGATGGGGCCGAAAGGTTCTGGAGTGGCGACCGCGTACCGGAAGACGCAGCGTGGGTAGGCCTCCCACAAGGTGTACCTATGACCTGATGAAGAACGCGGGAATCCGTTGGATGCGAGAAGCACAGGAGCGGTCGATGTGGCGATGCTTGGGGGAGGCCTATGTCCAGCAGTGGACATCTTTCGGCTGGATGATGATTGTCAATTAGTTTGGGATAATTACACGAATTATAATCCTATATAAGTCGTGATAATAATAATATCATTATTGCCAGACATCGTGGTGGTAGACCGATCAGAGCGTCTCACAATGATTGTTGATATCACGGTTCCGCATGACGAGAACCTTGTGAAAGCCGAGAAAGATAAAGAAATTAAATATCAAGACTTAGTCCAATCAATAAAGTAGTTGTATAGTGCGTGAGCGGGAACCTAAGCGATTTCCTCAGAAACTTATTCAGGGTGCTTAGGGAGAAAACATACTAAAAGTCCTGACGTCTAGGAGGCGAGCCAGAGGGAGGGGGGGCGACAAAGGTCTCAATTTTAGGTTTTTCGCCAATATCTCGAAAACGGTGCGTTGTAGCGAAAAATGTTTTAGGATGAAATGAAAGCTTACAAAATTTTCTATAACTTTGACGTTTTACACTTTTCCATATTCCCAACCGTTTTTGAACTACACGCTCCAGAAATGTAGAAATTAAAGTTATTCAGCGTGATGACCATTACTTGATGCGCCATGTGGGATGTTGATTCAGCAATAATTGTGCCGATAGTAGTTACGGCCAATGGTTTAATAGCCAAGAGCCTCGACCAACATCTAATGAGGCTCTCGTTGGGCGGTTGGATGAAGGGCCTGGTGCAGAAAGCAGTACTTCTGGACACGGCGCGTATTGTTAGGAAGTTCCTCTCTCTGAGGCATTGACCACCGTTAGCTTGGACCCTGTTCCCGATGCCGGTGGGCTACTATTTTTTTATATTTTTAAATGTTTTTTTATAGAAATATTTAAAAATGTATTTAATAAGTTAGATAAACGAAATTTCATTATTAAATTATCAGTAAGCCACAGGTCATGTTTTATATCAAGACAGAATATTCACGCAAATCAGACATTCTCGTAAATAACTAGGCTATCCTAGCCCTTATTAGTAGTATCCTTACTACGTAGAATATAGGATTCTTTAGTGAATATTGTATTCCACATATTATTATATTATAAGTTTATGACTGTGTATATTAGTTTAGTTCAAATTCAACAGCTTTAAGAGCGAGATTCACAGACGGCACTTAATTTTACCTAGCTATGTGAGTATTTCATACGAATATGAACCTTAAACAGATGCAAATAATGTTCGAATTCGTACAAGCAAATGTGAATTAGCTTTTCATACCAATATGAACATTAATTTTATACCAATAATGTTCATATTCGTATGCAACGTTTACTTAGTAAAGTCTAAAGCCGGGGTCCGCTGCGCCGTGTTTTCGTGTTTGCAAACAAGATAAGATTGTTGCTAACCGAATAGGGGCGTGGCCTAACAGTTTTGTTAGCAAAATTGGCGCTGCGGACCAGCCTTAACATTGTTTGCTAACCGAATAGGGGCGTGGCCTAACAGTTTTGTTAGTAAAAACGCAATAACATGTTAGAAAATTAGCGCTGCGGACCCGGTTTTAGTATCGTCATATCTTTTTTATTTTACCTGCAAATAAAATACAATAATATTTTTTAAATAATCGTAATGTAACAGAATTGACATTATATTTCTAATTCAATGAAAAAAACACCGCCGATTAGTCTAAAGAATCGCAGAATATTTTAACATCGTTTTCATCTCATTATTGGCAATATACAGGGTGATTCAAGTAATGGGTGTCAACGCCTCCCCCTGTACCCGCCTCTGCCGCGTCGGTCACGGTCATCGTGTTCATTTTGGTACCCTCCGCGAGTTTCCCGAGATTGGTACCCCTGCTGGTTGTTCTGATAGCCTTGGTTTGATTGGTAGCCGGGATTAGATTGGTAGCCCTGATTGGATTGGTAGGATTTGTTGTAACCGCCGACGTTGCCTCCACCACCACCGCCGCCTGGTAAATAAAATACAAGGTTAGTTGGAAAGGGGGTACTAATCCATAAGCTACTTAAAGTATGACTGATGACTGTATTAAAGCAAGTGTTAAAATTTCAAAATTCGTTTTTTTTTCAATGCAGTGATTTTAGTTTTTTCAAAAATTCTTCATCCCTGCTTTAGTTACAAATTCAGAAAATGGTGCTTCTAATTCATGATCCCAAATATGACCTAAAATGTAAACAAGCTGATCATAACTGGTGATAGATAGATTTTAGAGCTTTTTTTTTGAGATCTTTGATCACCTATTTCTCTTAAACTATTGACTTTTGGAAAAAGTTGTAGAACAAAAGTTATTCATTATCATGGTTACTTTAACCCCCTTTCGGATTAGTACCCCCTTTCTGACTAACCTTGTGTAAGTTATTTTTTGTGAAATATGCTTTGTATCATGAGATAGTTTGATATCAAAACTATACATAATGGTCCAGCTACTCGCTCAATAAAATAATTGCACAAATTCTAATTTTCACAAGTAAACATTTTACAGTCAGCACTTTACGGGTCGACTGCGTGCTTGAAGAGATTTTTCAGAAATCGCCTTCTTCAGTATTATAAAATTTATAAGACATTTTTTTTTTTTTTTTTTAAAACGTTTTTTGAGATAAACGTAGTTCTTTATCATGATCTTCGACGATTTTCTCACACACATATTTAACTTTTAATGATTACTTTCAATTGGATGGTCATTTAGAATATTTAAATTCGCAGAAAGCTTTGTAAAAGTACCAGCTACAAACTAATTTCATGATCAAAGCCAGTCAATTTAATATTTTAGAATTAAGTAATGTGTCTGGGTATTATTCAAAATAATATAAAAATTGCAATATCTCGAAATCCATTGACTTTCAGTAGAACATATTATGAGGGGTTAAATTTGTTGCATTTTCGCCCCTTTATTACGTAGTGCAAGGAATACGTCGAGTTACCAGTAACCCTGTATATCGTCTCAGCACGAGATAATACGACGACAAAATTATCTCGCGCTGCTCATGGGCCGGGTTGGCGTGTCTGTGCCACAAACGGGCAATGCGGACCGAGGGGGAAAAAGAATCAAACGGCGTTTGGGGCATACACAAACGAGTTTCGCTTCTGCACGCTATTTTTTACTCCTATGATTATTATGTCAAGTTACAAAACACTCACCTTGACCATATCCTTGGTTAAAGCTCCCCATGCTATCGTACCCGCCCTGGTTTTGGGTATATCCTCCACTATAACCCTGGGTATATCCCTGGTTTTGGTTATATCCGCCGTGTCCTTGGTTGAAGCCGCCCTGGCCCTGATTGTAGCCGCCTTGGCTTTGATTATTGTAGCCGCCGGGGGGGACTTCGTAAGTTTGGTAGTTTCGGTTCTGATTGAAGCCGGGACTTGTTTGTGGTCTGAAATCGTTGTTGATATGTTTTAGGGGGGGGAAAATGTGTTTGGGTCTATATGACACTATGAAAGTTATTTATAAAAACTTAGGAGCAAATATTTAAATGTATTTTTTTTTTTCAGATTGTGTCTGTCTATTAAATTAACATGAAAACTGTAGGCTAATTCAGGTTTTTTTTTTTGAAGCAGTCAGTGCGCAGCGCAGTATTGCCCTTTACAAATAACATATTGACAGTTTTCGTAACATTTTGAGAGTTTTCGTAACAAGTTGACAGTTTTCGTAACGTTTAACATATTTCGTAAACGAGAACTGTCAAAACGTTTGGTTTTGCTTTTGTTGTCAAACAATTCGACGGCTTTTCTAAACGAAAACTGTACTATTAAAGAAACCTACACGATTCATGTACGTTTCCTGCATACATTAAAAAAAAACCTGAATTAGCATAGAACAGCAACTGTTTTACAACAAAAATAACTTTTATAGTGCCACAGCTCATGTTGGTTTTAGATTAAGACAATACAATAAAATACATAACACAAGACACAGAAAAACAATAAACAAACAATAGGTGACATTCATATTCCCTGTTGTTGTTAATGAAAATGATGAAAAAAAAAAGTTTTATTCTTATGACTTATCTACATTGTGTTATGCAAATAAAATTATTCAATTCTATGATTATGATTCTATTCATTCTACACTCACAAATTATTGCAGTTTTTTTTTTGTTTTAATAGATTTATCACGATAAATGGTACAGCTCTATTGCTATTGTTGTCGATATCTGCCTCTCGCTCACACATGTTCCCTGTGAGCGGAAGGCAAATAGGAGATGCACCATTTGTAAACCCATTTTTAAGTGATTGCGTGGTAGATACCTACAAATACATGTGTACTTATTGTGTTTTAGTTCAATGATATATGTAAATGTGTTGCATATTATACAAATGAAAATTAATAAAAGACGCGCCCTTTATTAACTTTGATTGGTGTAAAATGCAAGTGGCAATGATATTTTACGTAATGTTCGACAATATTTCCCAAATGGTCCCGTTGTATTTTTACGTACCTTCGTAACAAAATTTCATGTGTAAAAAATGTCGTCGCAAAAGGATCCAAATAAAAAAAAAGAAAATAATAAAATTAATTTTATTTTGTTTGTCCGATACATTAAATAAAAATAAAAGTCTACTAACATGTAGAATTTTATGAACTTTATATAGGTTTTTAGTTGTATACATAAATATTATTTAAAACTATAATATAGTAAATATTATTGTCATTTGTTGTTCTTTTATTTTTAAAACAACAGTAACTAACAGAGTAACTTAGTTTTAAAAAAATATCGCAGAGCAGTGTCTTTTAAATTTTATTAATAATTTTGATAATTATAATGTGTTTTTTTCTGTGTTAGTTGCACAGAAGATCTTAACTCTAAATTTGTACGGAATGGTCAGTAATCAGGATTGATGCAATGATACATCGCTTTTCATTATATTACAAAAAAATATTTATTCTGTACAAATTGACTAAGTACTAAAATGCTTAAAGCAGGTATACAGGCGGAAAAATATATGTAACATTCGATGCGACGCAATGTGGCCGTAGTTATCGTCTCTGGGGCCCGGAAAAAAGAGATCGAGCCCCATATCTGCTGACCTGGGGCATTGTACCCCAATCCACAGCTGTAGCCTTGCTCTTGTGCATAGTGCAATCATCACCCGTGCGATATTTAGCCGCGTCGAATGTTACAAATCTGTCAAACTCTTAATTTTCTACTACACACCGTGTTTTTTTAGAAGCTGGGATAACTACCAAGGGCGATATTCTTTATATTTTATTTTATGATTTTTTCACAGTAGACAGGTAAATTTCCAAAAGTTTATCAGAACTTGTTGATCATAAACGTACCTATCAATAAAAAAGCACGGTGTACATTACTGCTTCGTAGTAAGCATGTCCCTACCTGCCCTGGTCGCCGGCCCCCTGGCTGTACCCTCCCTGCACTCGTCCTCCCCGCCCCCCTCGTCCTCCCCGTCCTCCTCCGGCGCCACCCTGTCCTCCTCCCCCTCCCCCGGCGCCCGCAGTGTTGTTGAAGCCTCCTCCGCCACCACCGCCGCCCCCGCGACCTCCTCGACCTCCGCCGCCACCACCCTGTATTAACATTTAAACGTTTTTTTTTTTTTTATAAAGGGGAATTCTCACCACTCATTCCATACAAGATAGTATAAAAAGTTCGTAACAAATATACACCGTGGGCCCGAGATCTGCCTATTTCCCAGCTCACTCCCGCGGGAGTGAGCTGAATGTAAATGAGGTATAATATTTCGTAGTAACATGTAACTCACGGCTGTTCTCTGTTGCCAGGAAGGCATTTCAGGAGGCGGGGGCTGCTGTTCATTTGGACGCCCCCCTCGGTCAGGTACCTGCAAATATGGGTTTATTATTAATTTGTAATGTAATGTTATGGAAAAAATTTACTGAAAACTACAAAATTTTATTAAAAATCTTAAAGACAATGTATTTCTAGCACATGGGCCATTCGCCAGTTACAACACGCTCCAGAAGCGTTTGCGTTCAAGGTCAGTGTAATAGCCTAACGTCTCAGCGTTGGCTTAACCAACAAGTCAGACAAGGTGCCGTCTCGCGCTCGCTCACACCAATAATTCAGCCCTCATCAAGCTGTCTCCCTCCCAATCTCCCTCCAGCAACGCTCTTTGGCTGGAGACCCTTCAGGTATAACCAATCCAACTACAAGCAGAACAATAGAAAAAAGCCTCGCTCTCGGGCGCTCGTATACGTTCTGTGCGAAAATCTATACATTTAAAAGGAGAAGCTGACTGACTGACTGATCTATCAACGCACAGCCTAAACCACTGGGGTTAGAAAGTTGAAATTTTGACAGTAGGTTCCTTTTGTAACGTAAGCATCCACTAAGAAGGGATTTTTCGAAATTCAACCCCTAAGGGAGTTAAATAGGGGATGAAAGTTTGTATGGAAAATCGTCACTTAACGGGTTCAAAATTTCACGCAAGCGAAGCTGCGGGCGAAAGCTAGTATTTCATAATCAGCCATAACAACCAGCCCTGGCACATCCGTGGGCGACAACAGGGCCTTGCGGCCTGAAGGGGGAAGTAGGTATTTATGAAGTGGCGTTTAAAGCACGCACAAAGGAGTTTCGCTTCTGTACGATTATTAGTTACTAGCTGTACCCGCGGCTTCGTCCGCTTGGAAATCAGAAAACAACATTGTGTCTCAACAACTAAACAATGTATATTAAGTACTCCATTTTTTAAATCTAATCACATTTATTTCCAATAAGGCTCATCATCCACAATCAATCTATATACATAAAAGGAGAAGCTGACTGACTGACTGATCTATCAACACACAGCCTAAACCGCTGGGGTTAGAAACTTGAAAATTTGACAGTAAGTTCCTTTCGTAACGTAGGCATCCAGTAAGAAGGGATTTTTCGAAAGTAAACCCCTAAGGGGGTGAAATTGGTGATTTAAGTTTGTATGTAAGTTCGTCATTTTTGAAGTAAGACGCATGAAATTAAATATTTAGGTTTCTGGTTAGAAATAAAGCTACACGTGTTTGAGCGTTTTTGAAAATTCAAGCCCTAAGGGGGTGAAATAAGTTCTGAAAGTTTGTATGAGAAATCTGTTACTTTTGAAGAAGCATGGAATTAAAAATGTAGGCTCTTGGTGAGAAATAAATATACATGTGTTTGAGGGTTTTTGGAAATTCTACCCGTAAGTGGTTAAATAGGGGATGAAAGTTTTTTTTTGATTTTTTAACTGCTTAACAAGGGGCTTAACGAGGGCTCAAAATTTCACGCAAGCGGAGCTGGGGGCAAAAGCTAGTAGCATGATAATTTGTACCCTATAAATTGACCTACTCTTTAGCGGATGTGGCTGCCAAATTCCAACTGAATCTGTCCCGTAGCACTGGCTTGAAGCTAAACATACAAACGGACAAACAGACAAAAATTCTAAAAACTACATTTTTGGCATCAGTATCGTTCCTAGGACCCATTTACCATTTTCCAAAAATATTTACTATACAGTTTTAGCATCGTAGCTCGTGGGGTGCATGAAAAGAGCCTCCACAAGTGACGATACTTCAGTACGTCCGGCGCACCCTGGGCAGTCAGCCCCGTTACCAACCTTACTGACTGGCTAATCTTTTATCACGACATGAGCTATTCTTGTATAGCTCGTGCCGACACTATAGAAGAAGAAGCATCGTAGGAATTTTATATGGCATGTATTTAACGCGGCGACAAACTAATCTGATTTAGGGTTTTAAAAATAATTAAAATGGGTAGCAAAAATAATAGGTTGGCAGCTACAGTGAAGGAGCTTAAGTCGACGGAGCCCCGCTGTGCGGGACTCCTATTTCTGTCTGCAGGGTTTAAAGTAACCTAACACGAAGGGGATGACGGGGGCTTCGTTCGCTCGCCCTTCGAACCTAACCTATCCATGTCGGGATTCCCCTTAACCACCCTGCTAACATTATTAGTCGCCAAGTCATTATTTATAGCTCCTCGCCTCATTTTATTAGTGGCAAACACTTAGTCGCCTTTTAAGTTATTAGTCACCTGGAACATAATAAGCCATTTTATATTTATCATGAAGAGACATTGTTGTACACTAACCTGTCCAATAATAACTTTGTTGACATCAGTCTGTGTGTTCTTCCGGACGTTGGCGCTTGAAGTCTTCTCGACTAGCAACAGCGATGTCCGGGCCGCTAAGAAGTCGGACAGTTTCACGTCCGGCTTCACTTTGAGGTTCTCGCGTTTTGGACGGTACGTTGACTGGATAAGGTCTTTCTTTGACTTTAGGCGGTCGGACCACTGTGGGTGAAATAAGATTATGTTAGCCTATTTTTTTAAATGATTTAAAAAAATTATTTTTTCAAATTTTGTTTATTTTATACCATTTTAGTAGACCACAAACTGCCTATTAGGCTAAGCGTATGCTAGGATACAAGTGACGCAGTACAGCACAGTACAAATTTTACAGGTCAGACGAGGCAGACTTAGGCTACGACCGCATGCTGCGATGCGACGGAGCTCGAAGACACATTCGAGTTTTAACTAGTACAAAGAATAGACGTGTTCAAGTTGACGAACGTTTTTTTTTTAATAGTCTGGATGACTAGTGTCATACAAACAAGGTTCACAAAGCACTAATTCAATTAAACGTTCTGTCATTGCAATAAAATTCGAATTAGCGGTAAAAAACACGTGTCGACATGCACGCGTCGCTCAGAAATCTGTGCCGGCACTACAACGAGGCGGAGAACAGGACAGACGCATGTCTGCGTCGCACGTGTCTGCGCCGCAGCGTACGCAGATCTTAGTATGTTCATGCATTACAAAATCTGCTCTGCCCTGCGCTGCGTGCACCTGCGTCACCTGCATCTTAGCATACGCTTAGCCTTATTACTGTCTATCCAAAGGCTTTTGGCGATAAGACGGCCCACTGTAATGTTTTTTACCACTATTTATACATTTTCGCTGTATTGATTAAGTCTGTACAGCAAAGAATATTCTATCTATTTATAGTGTTGAATATTAAACCAGCAGAAACAAAATGAGTGTCACTAACCATTGTATCTCTGATATTCAAAAGATTGCACATACCTCAAAGCTCTGTATGGTGCACTCGAGGCGAGTGATGAGCGTCTCTCTCCTCAGCCGGTACTCCTCAAGCATCTCTGTAAAGGTAGTCTCTAGCTGTCTCCAGTCCTTTTCTGTGAGTGCCTTATTGTAGAGAGGCTTGCCTACGAGTTGGTCACCTGGAGAAAATTGATATAGGTTAAAAAAGACTATCAGCAGCTTCAAATGAATACAACAAATGTTACTGAGGATAGAAGTTTTTAAGAACTGTTTGCAACTAATGCGTTAATCTGAAATTTAACATAGCAAATTCACCCTTTTCTCGACAACGTAATGCACATATTTCTTCTGAAATAAAAAGACGAAGAACTCTTTTTCTGCGCTAGTATGAATTAACCCATACGCCTCTCCCGAAATGAAAATAATGTTTGCTAAGAAAGGCATAGGCATAGGGAGGTAGGGACAAAAACGCTATGGCAACCTTACCCTCTTTTGAAATGGTGTCCTTGAGTTTAGCTTCCAGTTTGGAGAACAGCATCTCTGGTGTGATGTTGGGAGGAGGCTTGTTAAACTTCAAAGCTATTAAGATCTCCTTCAGATCTTTGGCTGTAGGTGACTCTTGCTGAAAATATGACAGCAATTTACCACATAATATTATTTTAATTTTTGTAGCTCAAAATACGAAATATCCTTCGAATCGGCGTCGAAAACAAAAGCCCATTTAAATATAAAATTTATCTAATGGTTTTGGAAGATATTGTATACAATGTAAAAGGTGAAATGTTACATGGTACCGCCTTTAATTTGTTTTATGCTATTGGTGTTATGGGTTGGCAATTATGATTATGACCCACCTGATAGCAAGAGGTTTCTGCTACCTTTAAATATACTTCTACAACCTTAAGAGCGGTTACGCACTGCATCCGATCCGAATCCGTGAAAATATGTTCCGGAGTAGTCATAGAACTATTTGTATGGTAGTTTACGCACTAGATATGACTTCCGTCATCCGATTTCTCTCCGTCATCCGGAAGTAGCCGTAGTACTGTTTGTATGAACGCTTCTGCATTACCTCGGATTCAAATCGGACGTATGCCAAAGATGGCCGCTGAATTACTTGGATTTAGATCAGAGATCGGATTAGTGCGTAAGCAATATCCGAATTCGGTCCGAGATTTTTAGACTAGATACGTATTTTCACAAATTCAAGTCGGATGCAGTGCGTAAAGCAATATCCGAATTCAGTCCGAGTTTTTCATATCCGTATTTTCACGGATCCGGATCGGATATAGTGCGTAACCGCTGTAAGGGGATTGCTAATGCATTGCCAAGCCTAGAGGTAAAGCTGAAAAGTCTCCTATGCCTTCACCAGCACCCATACTATTCAAACAGGAACACAGCAATGCTGCTTGGCAGTAGGCAGGTAGTGGTAGTATTTCCCTGGACAAACTCATTCATTAGGAGCTCATCATTCACTAGTTTCATAATAATGAAACAGAAATAACTGTATAGCCAATTGTTACAAGTCAAATTGCTTGCGCACGTAAGATTTGTGTCTGTAAACACACTCACAATTGTGACAATATAGACGAAATCGTACAGTGGGGCATTAATAAAGTAAAATATGTCGTACCATAACAATTTCCATGCCGGAAGCCTGCTTCTCTTTGGGACAGTCAACATTCACCATCCTAGCAGCCATCAGTTCTGATATTAAATAGTCTAGCAATAGCAACCGGTCCTCCTTTGTTTGAAGACGAGATGACATGTGACCTGGGGACATTTTATAATGTAGAGACTTAAGCATGGACCTTAATAGACCAGTGCAATTTATTGGTGACTTCATTTAAATGAGGATGCAAGGGAATGTGGCCATTGTCACCATGAAATAGATTTCTAGACATCAGTAAAGCGCGGTATGCACCGGCACTCATTCCCTGAACCTCCCGGACGCAACGAGTGACGAAGACACACAAACAGTACCAACACAAAAAGCACCTCCCTCGTCGCAAACGCTACGTGGCAGGTGCAGTGCTAGTTGGACTCGCGATCTTGCCGCTTGTTCAACTCGTGATTGAGGGCTCCATTTGGTTCCAAAACCAGTCAGGCAATACCAAAATATGCACATAAGTAAACCGTAAATAATCATAAATGTCAGTAAATGGATTTGTGAAGCAGTACGTTTTTCAATGAACACAGAAAAAGATGCTGTTTCTAACCATTGCTATTCTACCCATGCTTCCCATTTGAAAGATTTCTCTGGTCACCTTTTATAAATCCCAAGGAGAAAGAGTGAGTGCCCTGTTCTTGTCTGGAAAACCTCATGGCATGTATCTTTTTGCTTGTTATTTGAGGTTTAGAACATTTTATATAAGCTGTTTTATGTTGTATGTTGCTTGGTGTTAGATTCTCATGCTATATTTTACTAAGTGGTAAACTAATATGCAACAAATGAATAGACATTATTACGTAACTCCATACCTGTGACCAACTTCTTGTACGGACACTTAAGTTCCTTCAGGAAGGAACTGAGCTCCAATAAGAAGGAACTTGACTCATCAGCATCATTCATCATGTTAACCGTCTCCTCCAAATTGCACAGTCTTTTGATCTCTTCAGCGAGGATGTGGATGAGTTTCGTGAACTCCAAAGACTTGGCACCGCCATCGAGTGCCTTGGAGAAGGCCGCCTCATCAGAGAGGGGACCTTCATATCTAGAATTAAACTTATTTTGAGTACCTCATTAAAATACTGTGTTGTTCAATGAGGAATTGGGATTTTAATTACCAAACTCTTATGAGAAAGAAGAAAGAAAGATTTATTTGCAAGAAACAAGGTTAGTACAGGTTCTGAGCATAAAAAAATGAGATGATCTTGTTTCGCTAACTAGTACAGTGGCATGCAAATTATAATTTAGTCTACAGATTTATTTGTACAATTTTACTATATAATTTGAACAGATAATTGTTCGTAATTCCTTTTGAAACATTATTCATAAGCTTATCACATGAAAACATAATCAATTATTATCTTACACAACAATTGTGAATATTGTGTTGAACGCAACATCTGACTCATGGACATTCTTGTATAAAAATATAGACCAATCAGAAATCTACTAACAAATATCTGTATTTAGTGCAAACTATAGCAAGAATAGATATTTATTGACTTTTTTTTTTCCTAAATACATATTGCACAACTTGACACCATTGGCTCAATAAATTGGGAATCCTTGTATAAATATTGAACTATGGGTTTACTTCTCAAATAATTGGATTAAATTAATAAAAATAGCTATATATTTAAATAGGCTGTTGACTGAATTATGTTTAAATAGGTTTGTTCATTTCATAATTAGAAAATATTCCAGATCATTTTATAAAAATATAAATAACATAAAATATAAGTAAAAAAGTTTTGTATTTTTAATTAATTAGTGATGTTCTTTAATCTATTTTTAGCGTCTGTTATTATCCTTTCCTTCGCCAACGCAACAAGTCCAAAAAAAGTATACATATTGATTAAAAAATAAGAGCGATGCCAGCCACGTTTTAAATATCAAGTAATTTATAATACTAAGAACACTAATCATAATACTAATACAGCAAATAATCAATACTTTGAGAAGAAATAATTAGGTAAATTGAAACATATCTATACGTATGTAAAAGGGTACATTATAACCTAAAATTATAATAAGAATCTTACCCCAAATCGTTTAATGAGTCTAATATATCGTTTTCCATATTTACGGAAGTACACACAGCATTCGTAGAAATACTTAATTTTATTTTATGCAAAATAAAATCGGCCGGTTTTAATTTCCAAGAAAATCAAACGTCAGATGCCGTAAAACGTCGCTTTATTTTAGTGATGTTCAATAATCTCTGCAACCAGCTATTTGAAATTCGATTTAAATTTTATGTACTAACTTCTTGTTCTTGTCAATCAATTCGCACTTTGGCATCAAAGTATAAAAAATAATATGTAAATATTCAAAAAATAATTAAATATTTATGAATAAAATGGTTTATTTTGATTATTTTACTAAATTGTGTAAAGAAAAGAAGTGACTTCATCGTAACCCGTAATGAAAAATAAACAAGTGTTACATAGATCTAAAGATCTAAAAACATGTTTCTATTGATTGTTTGCTTCGAGAACTGTATTTTTTGAAAAAAAATGCTAGCCCCATAGAATACATGTTTTATGCCTAGGTATAAATGAAGGTGTAGTCGATTATTACAATCGACTAACACTTTTAATTTGCAAGCAGGTACAACACTATGTGATTTAAACGCCATCTATTCACTTAAAACTATTATTAATACGTTTTAATTCCGTTACTGAAATACTAGATGTCACTGCTTTCTTTGATAGTGGTTTTCGGAACTTAAATAGAGGATCAGCAGTACAATCGCACATAATAATTATTATTTATTTCCAAAATATACCTATGAATATCAAAGGGATATTTCAGGAATTTTAGATACCTTAATTTTAAATCTTTTTATAGCCCAGTCTTAACATTTACATAATAGAATATTTTGAATGAAAACAAAATTATTATTATGTGTTGAAAGAAAAACACACAGCGTCGATATGAAGATGATTTTGTGAACGTACTTATTAATCCCTGCTCTATGGTAATAAACCTGTTTGTCACCGGCGAGGTAGCCAATATTTTTTCATATATTTTATGAGGTATGTATGGCAAGGCAACCCTTTTGAACTGTCATAGTCTCTTCACCAGGAAGATATTCCTGCGACGCTGTGTGTTTTTCTTTCAACACATAATAATAATTTTGTTTTCATTCAAAATATTCTATTATGTGTTTACTTAAAAACACACAGCGTCGATATGAAGACTTGTTTGATATCTGCTGGTGACAAACACAAAACGCTATGTGATAGAATAATAAATGTTTAAAGAAGCACAAGAGAATTACTTACTTATATTAAAGTAATCTCACTGTTGATGTTCAATCAGTCTTAGAGAGAATAAATCTCTACAATTTCTTAACAGAAATGTCTTGTAATAATTATAAATCATAAATCAAAAACAATTTAACTTCTTCATAATAAAATCAACACATGACATTACATCAATTAATCCTTAATAATATGAGAAACCTGAAGATTCTCAAAGAGCAATAAGGTTCCTTTGTAGTCATTCCTATTTCTTTACAATAGGATTTCCTGAAAATATGTTAACTTCCAGTTTCTCCTACACATAAGACATAAAGACAGCATATCATGCATAGGACGGGTCTCTATCCAGCCGGTTGAGGCTACTGTAGACCTAAATGATCCTAAGGTAGCTGCTACTCCTATATCACTCAAAACAGGTCTTTACCAATCCCTCGTAACAGTTTAAGAGGTAGAGACTGATTCGCCAATTATTGTAATATATAAGTCATACTGTAATCTGTCTTCTTGGCTTTTCATTTCTCCTGATAGGAAAATTAGATGTTTGATACATTTAACTGGGTAAACCTGTTGTATTGGGTGTTAGCAATAGCCATCCTGATTGGCTATGCCAAACCAAGCTAGTCCTAGAAGCTAATACTAGCCTTAGGATTATATTATTTGCTGAAAGAAATATACAGAATTCTTCTGTTTTTCAAGTAAGGTGAGACCATACACTTGTCTTTTAAATACTAAAACAAGAAAAGCTACATTGAAGACAACTTGAGGATGCCACACTGGTGGCTTCAGGTTCAGTAGTTGAGCTGTGGCTATAGTCTTATTATTATATAGCACTACTTGCTTCAGAAGTGTATGATCTTCTGCTTGTTCTTGTTTCATCTGACAAAATGTAAAAAATTGTCGATTTATGTGATACCAACTGAATTATACATGTATAGCTACCATTGTGCTGTAGGCAAGATCTGTACATGTAAATAGGCAAAAAATCTAGCTATCTGTTGTATCTGTGACTCTTTGAGTATTGACTTCATCATCAACACATCAAATCACCAACTTCTAATGGCTGGATAGTAGGTGTCAATTATCCATGCCTCCATCTGGTATTTAACAGCTGTTTTTCTATCTCTGACCAACAGTGGTTTTATTCTCCCCACCTCCAACTAACCTAGCCTGAGGGGTCAGTTGGTGTACATAAGCTATGAGCTGGAGGTAAGCCTGATGCTGGGTCTATTGGATTCTCCGAAAGTATTTCTATGGTCACTAGCGGCTCTAGGGCTAGGCTTTCGTGACTTAACCAATAGGTTTATTCCCACAGTGGTGTTATGGTGGTAATTCTATTGGTCTTTGGCATTGTTTAGTTGCGCTATAACTCGAGGAGTGAAATTGGGGGGAGGAAATATCCCCCCTAGGCGAAATTTCCAATTATGAATGACGGAATTCGCGAATTCAAAATTCATGTTAAGTGATGTCTGCAATCTAGCAAGACGTGTCTGTTGAACACGGTTGTTTCTGCAGACGAGAAGAGATCTGCGTCTGAAGTGCCCCAACGATGTAATAATCGGTTTGTTGCAGTGGGCAACAGACTCCACTTAAATAGCCGTTGTCTTGAGAGGCAATCGGCTGTGCAGTTGTACCCCTCCGAGAGGTAATGAGCTGATAGAAATCTGATTTCCTTGTCAACTTCAACAACTTGCGATTCATATTGAGAAAACTCAGGGATCGTATTCCACCTTCGATCAACACTGTTCGAATATCAGACTGGACTAAAAGGTTATAACAATCGAACAAAAATTAAACATTACAGACCATGCGATCGATTCCGAATCGACAAATACACTGCTAACAGCTCTTTCCAATTAAAGAGGCTATTTATCCTGTTCTCCCATTCAGATGCCTGACATCTGAGTATCGATCAACTGGGCATCCCAAACCCGCGTCCGCTGCGACGTTTGTCAAGACGAAAAGGTATGGTCGTTGGTGTAAAACCGTCGTGGTCTTGGCGGCCTAAAATTGTCTAACACCTTTGGTGGCAACATTCGACTCATTCTATGGTTGCGGAATAAGCATCTCACTTGAAGTATTCCAGGAAAATTTTAAGGTACTGACAGTGTAGTCAGCCCCCTGAGGATCAAAAAACGGCGAAATTCAATTGAATTAGTAAATTTTTATTTACTTTAGCATAAATTCTCTTCAGAGTATCACCTAATAAGCCCTATCTTTCCATATTTTTTCTTCGGGCAATGCTATTTGGTTCATTCTGGTAATCCATTTGATCTACTAGTTTCAGTATCAATTTTGGGTACTTTAGTTGCCTTCCCAGTCATTCCAAGAGTCTGAAGACTTCCACAGTCTGACAGATCAACTTGCACTGGTTCATTCCAAGAGTCTGAAGACTTCCACAGTCTGACAGATCAACTTGCACTGGTTCATTCCAAGAGTCTGAAGATTTCCACAGTCTGACAGATCAACTTGCACTGGTCCATTCCAAGAGTCTGAAGACTTCCGCAGTCTGACATATCAATTTGGACTAGTCCTGGTGGACCAAGGAAAAATCTTTTAGATAGACTAAAGATTAATGGCAAATTGGCATGAATTTTCTTATGAGCAATACGTACCAATTCATCGCCCAAAAGGGAGAGATGAAATTTGTAGTAACTCACCCTGGTAAAATAATACTATGTGTTAACAAGGGGATTTTGCTCTTGGCATGTAAATAATATGCATTGGAAATATCTAATTCCACTATGCAAACTTATGCCTGCCAAGCCTCTGATATTACGGCATGAAAAATTAGTCAGAAATTCTTGGTATGAATGAACATACATGTTCAGTACATTGAGGTCGAAAACAGGGCGGAGGCCACCGCTGCTCTATGGTACTAAAACATTTTCAACAGGAAGCGTAGGCCTGCCAGTTTTTTATTTTCTGATGCCTGTCTGTGTGGGTGTGCACCTGTTGCTCCTTCAAGTATTTTATTATCTGTGTCATTTCCGGTGTGACTTTGGTACTGTATCACTTTATTATACTTGTGGAAGGATATATTATTATCAGAGGGCTCATTCAAGAATTGAATGTAAGAACCAGGGAAAAATAATAATTATAAAGCAGTCCGTTATATACATGCTGTTTTTCTTCCCCTTAATATCTAAATACTGACAGTAATTTCTTATTGGAAGGAAAGGACTATTATTCTTATTATTAAGTCTGGTTTCCTTTAGGAATCTCCTATAGAGTCTTGTTTTATCAGTCTATAGGTTATCCTATCTGAATTGCATTGATGTGGGTGCATTGAAGTGGGCTTGTTCTCCGGTAAAAACTTTATATTGCTTACTTTCTTTCAGTTAGTAGTCATATTGAGTTAGGTACTTGTACCCCCAAGGATTGTATAACTGATGTTAGTGTACAAAATGAGCCAAATCACAATGCAATCAAAGATATGTTCTACAGTTATCAGAACTCTTCTCATACCTTAGAAGTTACCTATGCATTAGGTACATCCACAAACTACCTAATTGTAAAATCTGATCAAAGCCAAACACACTTATTATTTATTTATTTTTAAAATACATTTCTTTACATTAATTTTCCAAATGAGTTGTTGGCTCAATTTACCATTTTTAAATAGTCCTTTCCCCAATTGAGAAGACAAAACTCTTTGTTTAACTTCAGATCTTTGAAATCTGTCTATTAAGTCCACACTTTTGAACATTTTAATTCCATCCAATCATAAGTATTTAAAATGTTAAAATTAAGATTTCAACACTAGACCGCTGGTCCACTGACCGTTAACTAGAGAACTCAGAACTCTGCTACACTGACTTTCTGTGTAAAAAGTGTCTGAACAATGCTTGGAGTTACACTTTTGATTATCTTTGCAGTATCGGTCACCATCTCGTGGTTTTCTTAGTCCAGTTGCCCCGAGCTAGGATTGACTAAAAACTCCGCCGTGGAGCATGACGGTACCGCCTTATAAGGAACGGTCAGAGTGGATGTCCACTCAGTTATTAGATTTAGTTTGCATAATTTTATGAGACAGAATATTGCAAATAATTTGAAATCTGACTTACTTGGTGGTTTGACTTACTATTCGTGAGTCAAATATGTCCTATAGTGGTTTTTTCTTGTCCTCTAGCTGGGCGGGAACGGCTTACTTACCACCTGAGGTCCTGACTGTAAAGTTTGCCTCTCCATTGTCCTGATCTAATGTATCGGGAATTGGGACTTTACATCTCTCCGTGAGAATACGATTCGAAGTCACGAATCGTCGCATTTTCACTTATTTTACTAACATATCCGTAACTTTGCACTTCCGCACTCCAAAATTACGTCGATACGTACGGGAAAACTTAAGAAAATTCACTTTTGCCGAAGCGAAAAAAAGTTTTCGACCGGTGAGCGGGAATTTCACAAAACGCTATGACAGTTCAAAAGGGTTGCCATACATACCTCATAAAATATATGAAAAAATATTGGCTACCTCGCCGGTGACAAACAGGTTTATTACCATAGAGCAGGGATTAATAAGTACGTTCACAAAATCATCTTCATATCGACGCTGTGTGTTTTTAAGTAAACACATAATATATGTATACAGGATGTTAACGAATTCGTGTAATTCCTTCAAATCGCGTGATCTACTGGTGACATAAATTAATCCTAAATAGGTATTTCTGAAATCCAACTGAAAAAAATATTCAAAAAAAAAACTTAGTTTTCTATTTCTGAGTCATTTTAGAGCCTCGAGTTATCTGACTGCAAACTGCTGCAAACAGCGATATCGCGTTAGTCGTACCCGCCAGCCGTGTCGCCGTGCTTTCATTAATTTATGCGTGGCATCGAAATGTTCACTAAAACAAAAAACATTTTTGAAAAAAAAAACATTTTAGATATTATGACCAATTACCGCTCACGCACGAAAAAAAAAGGTTTTTAATTTTTTTATTTTTAATTAATCTAAATCCCGTTCTACACCAGTGGTAGATCATGTGGTTTTAAGGAATTACACGAATTCGTTGACACCCGTTGTTGTAGATACATTTTATTCATAATATTATTGAAATTGCCATGATTATGTAGTTCATTTGTTATTGTTTTTCCAATGCCATGAGAAATGATGTCATGCAGCCTAGACTGTAGAATTATAATTTACATCTCACCAGCGCACCTGTTTAACATGCAAACGAACTATCTCACAATTAGAATCATAAACATAGTTGGTATACATTAATTTTATTGCATATTTATGTTAAATAACTGGCTTGGATAGTGACCATAATGTTCAACATTATTATTATTTGGATACAAACCAATAAGAACGTAGGTTATTAATACAACGATGTGAATATAGCTTTGGGATGAGCGGTTTCGTCATGTAACTTTCTTTGTCAGAAAAATGTAACGGATTCTTATTTATTTATTTTTCCGGTGACTGTGTGGACTCACCGGTATAACTTTATGACTATAGATAGATAGAATATACTTTATTGTACCTACACCAAAATTGTAACATAGCTTTAATAGTAGGTACCAGGACTATTTTAATTGGCTATAGCTGATATGTACCTAGTACCTACCTACTTCAAATTAACTGGCGAAACTCCTCATCATGATTCAGCCGAAAGACGTCCACTGCTGGACATAGGCCTCCCCCAATATGGGGGGCATTGCCATAATCCCCACGCTTGGTACGCGGGTTGGCGATCGCAGTATGGTTGTTAAAGTACTCAGAGAACGCTGCTGCCCATCCTCTAATGAATCCCTTACTCGCCTTTTACGACACCCATGGGAAGAGATGGGGTAGTGCCATTCTTTACGTCGTCCGGCACCACACGAACGTAAATTCCACAGGGTTAGTAGGTATTAGGGTTTTCGCTCCGGGTACCCGGAACCGGGAATTCCCGGGAATGTGAGGATTTTCGTAACCGGGAATCATTAGGCGGGAATCACGGCTACCCGGGAATGATTTGAGATTATCGTTTTTCATAGATTAAATGTCAATTCTGTTACAAAAACAATGTTGTCTCCGTCTAGTAAACAACTTCTAAACTATTGGATTTTTTTGTAAATGTTTCATCAGTAGAAAGAAACTAGTCACGTTGCTTATCGTTTTTGTAATAGTTTCGAGATTTATAGTAAAAATATACAGATATAAACGAATTCGTGTAATGCCTACAAACCGCGTTCACAACACCTCTTCTTGCAAATATTTTTTTTGCATCTTTTTATACCTTTTATCTGATTTAGATACGATCACATAAAATTAAACTAAGTTTTTTTTCTATCTATTTGATTCCCGTGCTCGATCAATCTACACCAGTCAGATCATGTGATTTTAAGGAATTACACAAATTTATTTGCACCCTGTATTTATAGTCCTACACACTATTTTTATTCCGTGATGTTTTGTCATATTATATGAAGTGAAGACTTTTTTTTCACGTCTCACAATAAATGACCGTAACCACAGTTTAATGATTCTTAAACTGTGCCGTAACTGTTCCAAGTATTTTTTTTTAAATAAGTGTCTTTTTATTTTATTTTAATAGGAAAAGTTGATTGGTATGTAAGACAATTATATAGTTTATCAATATAACATGTTTGAAGTACTTAACACAAGTGTAATTTCAAAATACACGAGTAAAACTATATTTTTACAAATAACATGAAAATTCCCCGGTACCCGGGAATTCCCGGGAATTAAGAGAAATCCGAAATAATTCCCGATTCCCGGGAATTCAAAAAGCTCGGGAACGCGAAAACCATACTAGGTATTATTAACAGAACAGATTAAAATAAAATATAGGTATAGCTATATCTACCCTTCTCAATGTAAGGTGCGTCCTGGGGTTTTTATACAAAACGTTACGTTTTTTATGTTTATAATCTTTGTATACAAAGATTATAAATATAAAAAATAGATCTTAGGTATTTTACGGTTGTTCTGCCTGGGTCGCGATGCATGCAGCTGCGAATCCCGCGACCCCGTGGGTTTTTAGCCAGTAAGAGTCCGGCATAACCCTTCGCCTTCAACGGGCGAAGGGCATACTTGATTATATAAAAAAAGGTACCTATCTTGTTATCTTACTAAATAAATTTTGTAAAAATAAACGAGTGACGATATTTAAGTACGTCCGGCGCACCCTGGGCTGTCAGCTCCGCTACCAACCTTGCTGACTGGCTAATCTTTTCACACAGCTCGTGCTGACACTGAGAGAAGAAGAACTACTTAAATTTTAGTTATTTTTTACCTATGTTGTAACTAGGACTAAAGTATGTTTGTTCGTGATAATGATAAGATATATTTCCATCAACTCCACAATTCGCAGTCCAACAGCTGAATAATAGGTTTCCAAGTTATGCTATACGGTTCGCGGCTCGCAGCCTACCACATTTTTACCAGACATTTTTTATCTTCATGAATTTTAAAAAATACTAGAGATTTTTACTTTGTACAACAATTTCTTTCAGAGTTAACTAGACCGAGTCAGAATCTAATTTGCACTTTCTTACGCACTTTCATCAGTCATTTGAAAATAACTTAGCATTCTGAAATGCTTGCATATGATATTAAGAGTAGCAATAGCAGCAAGACATCCAAATAATGTTAGGTAGTTATTTGGGAGTGCCTCCGCTGCCGGCGCCCGTTGCCATTACGAGTGCCGGCGCCGGTTACCAAACTGGCTGCCGGCGCCGCGCCGACTACATACCTACACTGTTTTTACACACCTTTAAGGCCTCTTCAAACTCTTCATGAGACGATTATTCGTCACGTCATTTTCATAATAAAAATAAATGAAAAACTTAAGAGGATGTTTGTAAGGTTGTTTGGGTTTTCAAAGCAGAATCGACGGAAATAGGAATATTTCTGTCTGCACGGTTCATAGTAACCTAACACGAAGGGAACGAAGCCCCCGTCATCCCCTTCGAACCTAACCTATCCGTGTCGGGGTGGCTAAAATTAGTGGGTCGCTCTTAAAATTACCTAGTCAGTTGGTTACAGTGTTTGGCCCAAAATCTAACCTACCTTTCGACGAACATACCAATCAAACAACTAATTACCGCCGCCGGTGTCCATTTTGGGTGCCGGCAGCCGATGTTTTTAATCTCGGCTGCCGGCAGTAATGTACTGCCGGTTCCCAATGGCGTTATTTTTGGGTGCCGGTGCCGACAGCGGAGGCTCTCCCTAGCTATTTATTTCATCATATATGATGCACAACACTTTAAAAGATAATTTATTTAGGACCGTAGCTTACAAATGCATAGCTTATTTCTTAAAGAAATCTCTTCCAGCAGACCTGCGACTTGTGAAACGAGAATTTTAATGTTATATGAAGACCATCAACTGCAGTTTGTGTGTACCTAGGTACTTTTAAATGATAAGATACGAACACAATCCACTAACGTTGTATAATATTCCAGAGTCGAGTCTCACAATGTCACAATGCAGGTCCATAGGCGAAATTGCCTTAGCCTTCCTTATAGTTAATGGCTGGGCATTGGCCATGTTGTGAACAGTGGCCAGTGTCACTCCTCTCACACAGGTGATGCTGCTGCCCGTCACTGACCACCTGTTACCACGATATGACAGGTACTCAGCCCGTAAACGTCCACCTCTGCGGTACGTAAGCCTACTCCTGGACCATCAATGACCCAGGACCGTAACTACCACCGGAACAGTGCTCCAAGGACATCGAACTAGATAAATGACCTCGCTTGATCTCTTGGTGGCCTGGGGCCCCAGAGCCTCTGCTGCTTCACCACGCTTGGCAAACGGATTAGTAATCGCAGCATGATTATTATTTAACACAGAAACTGCACTGAACCAAACTCACGACCAGTAGTGCTGAAGCCAATCGCTCAGTCTGTGCCAATCGTGCCGTTACTGCTTACTATAGTATAGTCCGACAAGTTCGTGCGCGACGTCCTACGAGGCGACAGAAGTTGGGGGGACACGGTACTCTAGATGTTAAAGGGGGTGGGTGGTGCAGCGAGGAAGTGAAACACGCGTACTGCGCCACATAATTAAATAATAGTTAAGTACTAGGTATTACCGCGCTCCCCCAACGTCTGTCGCCCCGTAGGACGGTCCCGCAGGAACTTGACTACAGGTCGGCTGTCCCATTTCAAAACCTAGTAAGGGCTTAAAACGAAATTTTACAGGAGAGCGCATAAACGTTAAATCGGTCAACCTTTGAAAAGTGTTTATGTTAGGTAAAACCATGTGGTTAAAGTGAGTTACTAGGTTTTAAAATGATCAGAGGCAGTGAATGGCACTTACTAGGTATCGATGCTTAAATATATCTGCGTATTATATGAGTTTTCAACGCTGGTGTTTTTGTATTTGGTAGAGACTTTCTAAGTTAGCAAGATTATGCAATAAAACGATTTTTGTAAAAAGTGTCCCTTACTAGTTTTTGAAATGGGACAGCCGAGGTAGGTACGCGCCGCGTACAAGTAAAGTTGACTTTTGGATGACGAGCGCTTCTCCCTTCTATTGTGACCGATGATAGCTCATTGTAGTCAATACCTCACTGGCTTATTGTAGCATTACGAAGGTATGTTGACGGTGCATGCCATTTAAATTCAGAATGAATGGAACGTACCTACCAAACGCAGTTTAATATTGTTTTGTAGATACTACACCTGTGCCTCGTTTACATTGTTAATGCACTCGCCTGTTCGCATTAATTGTATGATTGTTTATGGATTTCTCTTATTGTTGTTTTTATAAAAGTCTGAGAACGAGATATAATATATATGTTACGGCTAATAGCCGAAGTGTGGCTACACCTAGTTTTAGCCGGGTACAACTAGGTGCAGCCGGCCACATGCGGTTAAACTTAGATGTTAGATGTGTCCTACTTATCCTCGGGTAGAACTAGGTTTACCCTTCATCATAGCGGGTAGAACTAGGTGCAGCCGCACACCGGTGGTTAAGGGGAACCCCGACACGGATAGGTTAGGTTCGAAGGGGATGACGGGGGCTAGAGTGAGCGAGCGAAGCGAGCGAACGAAGCCCCCGTCATCCCCTTCGTGTTAGGTTACTTTAAACCCTGCAGACAGAAATAGGAGCCCCGCTCTGCGGGGCTCCGTCGATTTAAGCTACACCTAGTTCTAACCAACTGCTACTGGTTGCACCTAGTTGTACCCGGCTAAACCTAGGTGTAACCGCCATTCGGCTTTTACCCGTAGCCGTAACATATACATAGTGTATTATGGAATCATGCACTATTATGATAATTGTAAGAGTTGCCCAAAGAAATTAACCATGTTTGGATTAAAAAATATTTAGATCATAATTTATTTAGATTAAGCAGTTAAAAGTTAATCCAATGAGGACTGCCTCGTTGGTCGCAAGCGCGCGACTGCTAGTTTGTTAGGTTGTGAGGTTTTGGGTTCAATACCCAGGTCGGGCAAAGTGTTGTTGGGGTTTTCAGTGTGGAATTTTTCAGAAGCAGCCCAGAGTGATGCCAGAGATGGCAACAGGCTCGCCCCCAATAGGGGGGTGTAATAACATGGGACTTAAATCAACGGCGAAATGAACCCTCATTTCGGTGTAATAGCACACCCGTGCTATTACACCTCTGCCCAACCCTTTGGGGAATACAGGCGTGATGTTATGTAAGTTAATTCAACTTAGACTATCGCAGTCCTCAGCTTCTTTAAGTATTCAAGTTACCTATGTCTACACCAGCAGTTTTCTTCAGTTCATTTATAAAGATGCATTCTCTGTGATTCATCATCATCCTCCTGCCCTTATCCCATGTTACTGGGGGTCGGCGCAACACGTTTTCTTCTTCCATTCCGTTCTGTCAACCGTCATGATATCACTGACTCTCTTCTCTTCCATATTTTCTCTTCACACCATCCATCCATCTTTTCTTTGGCCTCCCTCTTCCTCTCCATCCACATTTATATTCATAACTCTTTTCGTCACATGCGTTTCATCTTTCATCCCTCCTCTTCACATGCCAATACCAAGACGAACGGTTCCCTTTCAACTTTTCTGATGATGATTCTATCTTTTATTTTATGAAGTAAATTCAACGTAATTTACCTCATTTTCGAACGTAGTGCATACATACATCAAACAAAACTAATAAGCCAATAAGCATTTTCAATCCATTAGTACTCAAAAAATATCAATCGATAACGTAAGAAATAAAGTTCTAAACTGATTGGCGGTATTACGGAATTATTTTGTAATCATAGCTAATTCTTAGGAACCGGTAATTTTGAATATTTTAGTAATGCTTGCCTATAAATTAGTATACCTAGGCAGGTTACAGTGAATTACGATTCAAGGTGTAATTTATTATTATAACTTATTTATTATACGCCTATAACTTGTTCATTTGTCATTGATAGAATGCAAATAATTATCATACAGTCCCACTTGGCTGTAAATGAACGTGAATGGCGGTGCTGCTTGTGAAGGAAGATGTGTTCTCTATTTCGCCAATAATCGTAACGTTTCGTAAAGAAACATCAGGACCTTACCACAGTATACATTACTTATAAGCTAAAGCAGAACTTCGACTACCTCAATTGAGGCGATTATTTATAGTAAGTTGAGGTGCTGCTATAAAGCTTTATTGTCTACTGTGATCGAAAGGTGAAAAGGGTACCTATAATTCTCTATTTCGCCACGTTCATTAAAATTCATGTCATGTATTGTAAGTATATTCCGTTTATTCATTCTAAACATACATATAAATTATATTTTTAAATACATATCTTAAAAAAAACAATATACATTTAAAAATATAAAAAATAGTAGCCCACCGGCATTGGATACAAGCTGCCGATAGTCAGGGCTCCAGAGAAAGGAACCTCCTCGCTATGCGTGCCGTGTCAAGGAGTACTGCTTTTTGTATCAAGCCCTTGATCCAGCCTCCCAACGAGAGCCTCTTTAGATGTTGGTCGAGGCTCTTGGCTATTAAACCATTTGCCGTAACGACTATCGGCACAATGATTGCTGAATCAACATCCCACATGGCGACAACCTTGTGTGCCAAGTCTTGATATTTAATTTCTTTATCTTTCTCAGCTTTCACGAGGTTCTCGTCATGCGGAACAGTGATGTCAACAATCATTGTGAGACGCTCTGATCGATCTATCACCACTATTGTATTGTATTATTATTACTAGTCCAAAACATCAACTTTATAGAACACGAATTGAAAACGACTTCTTTTATCTATGGTAGTTACAGTAATAATAATTGTTCAAGTACCTAGCTATTTTTCTAACAGTATAACCCAATAACATATTTGGTCTGCCTCAACCTGGGGTTCGAATACATGTCGTCAAAAACATTAGCGATTGGGTGCTTGTTGCCAAGAGGTCGACGTGGCAGTTGTGGGCGTAGGATAAGGTGACCCGATCCAATCGTAATAAAATAAATTATTCAAAGCTGCCCCCTGATTCAGAACCTTTTCGATAAGCAGTTGTGATATTAGGAGATCGTAATAGTAATAGACGATACGATACGAAGCAATACGATGTGATGAGTTGATTGACTTCGTGAGCATTAGCATCGATAAAGGCCTACCACGGCAACTCAGTGGATCAGAAATCCGGGAGGTAAAAAAGAAAATAATAGAAACGAATTCTTTATTTTTATTTAACTTTTTTTAAAGTTATTGTCTACTTCTGGGAGAATCTCGGAATTCCGTGAAGTTACCAATTCGACCTACCACCTGTTTTTTCCGTTGTGGTCTCGTAAACTTATACAAACGCACACTTGGGTAATTCATTTTTAATTTGATCTCTTCTAAGAACAGGCAAATTCAATTTCTTGGACCTATTTCTTTACAATAGTCTGTGAAAATACTAAGCATATGTTTCTTCAAAGGCTATGCATTATTAGAATTTATAGTCAATCTTCACTCCTACATATTTAAACTTGTGGTGATCCCAGAACCTGATCTACCTGATCCCCATAAAAAGTTGATTATGTAGCTACATCAACGATCACAACAAACTACGCGCTTATATTGAATCTACATACACGTATACTGATAGTGTTTAGGCTGTGTGAGTGGGCTTGTTTGTGTGCGTGTGATACCTGCGCGGCTGCGCCTGCGCTTACGCTTCTCACAGGTGTGCGTGTGCGTCATTGCAGAGAGACCAGTGGCATTTAGAACACCAATTTGTTCCATGGTGTTGAGAGCTCGAATATTACTTTGTGTGGAATCTTAAGCAATAATACTTATGGAATTAAACTCAAAACATTTAATATTTTACAAATAATGCTTCAGTTAAGTGTTACAAGTTTTTGGAGACGCAGTTTAATTTATGTCGGCGTAGGATCGTGTCAGCCATTTTTTCGTGAACACGCGCGGATGTCGGATTCGTTAGGATTTTAATACAAAGTGTAACATAAATAACGCACGACCTCTTAAGGGGTCACTGAACTCATCATTATGAACAACTTTTACTATGGGATCAAAGCTGAAATTGCGAAAAAAAAACAGCTTTTCCTTACATTTGAGTTCGTAAAACTCGTCAAAATGTAGGGATATAAATTATATTTTATATCATGCTAATTATTTCACTCTTTTTTTAGTTTTTTTGAAGTCGGTTTTTACTTGTATTTAAAGTTTTTAATTTGGAGATTGAGCCATTATGAAAGTGGGCTTTCACCTTCTGGCAGTTCGGCAACGTCCTTCGGTTGACCAGTGAAACTGAAGCAGGAATATCTGCGAAGAAAAAGAGCGACATCTTTATTTGTTTTTCAAACTCTGATAACTTTAAACTTAACGGGTACCGCTGTTGTAACGCACACTCACCGCTGTCCAAACACGTTCTCAACACACGCTCTCTGTCCCACAATCACAGCCTTTTCACAACCGAAACGACCGATCTACTACGAACGAGAACGAACGGCCACAGTCGACCGCGCTGGCTGACGCGGTGAACGTCTTTATCTCCGCGCTCTAAAAAAAAGTTTTACAACGCATTCCGGATTCGATAAATTCAAATTTTAGGAATGTAATCGGTGTCCGTCTTCGAACCATCTATGTGCCATATACAGTGATGTTAATTTGTGTGGATTAAAATGGGTGTTTTATTAAATTTGGTTTTATTTGTGACCTGTTTGGTGCCTTGTGTTTTTGGCCAAGAGGCTGCGACGTGCTATGGTGCTGGCAGCGTCGCTGGCGCGGCTATCGGTGCTTTCATTGCTGCACTCCTTTTGGTAGCAGCTGCGTATTATTTGAAGAAACTGTATTGGAAATCGCGGAAAGGTACGTGAGTTATTCCAAGTTTTTTTTGCGAAACGATTGTGGCGTAAAATGACGAGTCGTCGGCCCACGTAGTTTTAAACTTGGAATTATAATTCAACGACCTTTGCCTTATTTAGTTACCTGTGTTTGAAACTAAAAAAAGAAAAAGAACTATTTATTATGGTTCAAAGATGGCGAACGAGAACTTGATAATAAATTGTACTTGCAAAAATAACAAAATTGTAATCGCAAATCCGTTCAAACAGTTCTCAAGTTACTGTTAAACGTTCATTGAATATGTATGACTGACTTTAATGCTTAACGTGACTTAATTGCGAAATATTTCAACAAGAAGCCGGTCAACAAACTGGTTAGAAATAATACCTTATAAGGACACATACCAAAACGTTATAGGTACGAAAACAGACAGGTTTTAACTGTCATATTTTTATAATCATTTAAAATCGCATAGACTTCCATTTGACACATTTAATCGATCAACACATTATGTTCGATAACGGTCACAAGAATTTTACTTGTTGGTCCAAATTGTGATGGATTTGACCGCAAAGATTGATCGAAATGGGTCCTGGAATGTTGAAGTGCTTATAAAACAGGTAAGAACTTACGCTCAGATAAGTAAGTTCTTCTAAATAGGGTTGAGGTACTTAAGACCTACGTGATACGAGTTATTAACTTGAACAAGTGAAATATAAGTACAAAGATACCTATTAAGTAGGTACAAACTTATGTTTAATAACCTAGTAGGTAGGTAATAAAATAAGTATGTAAATAAGCAAGCAAGAAACTGTAAACCTAAAATACCTACCTATCTACTATTCAGATTTAACATCAAAGGTCAAATGAATATTGCACCTGACACCAATAATATTTAAATACAACATTTATTCTTAATTAAAACTAATTATACACCTACCTAATTGCCTTTTCTTATACCTACGGTGCCTAGGTAGAGGTACCTACTTATTTTATTTTTTAATTAGTCTTCAACAATCTTTGTTTATTTAGTCATTACCTACCTGCAGCTTTCATTGTGGAATTTCACATACTATTCTTCTAAGTCTTATTCTTCTTCTTCTAAGTCTTAGATTAATCCTTCAAAACCTTTATGGTCAATACTTACTTTAATCACTCTCAAAGGAACTTTTATGTTTTTAGTAGTAACCGTAGTTTTTAGATCCTTTAACATCTTAACTGAAATCTTAGACGTGATACAACTTTCAATATTACTTTTTTTGCATTAACATACCACCGAAACTTATGGAACAATTTTGATGAAAATTACAATAGCTATGTCCACCACCTAGCAAGAAAGTCAGAGAAAAATAGATAAAACATTAACTTTTTATCTCTATATATAAAATATCCAATTCCCAAACGGATGTATCTCACGTGGAGTCCATTATCCATAAACTAATTAATCTATAGATACTAGAAAAACCCGCCGGCAATGTAATAATAAAACGACTGTCCGCAAAGGAAACTAATTAACTGCAACAATAGGCATTAACGTTGTACATAAAACCTCTATGCACCATGCACCTATCTGTCTGTGATGCACGGTGCATATCACATGACAGGCATGCTAAGCACTTTCACGATTTTCACATGCTAACGACGCGCATCAATCATTCATTGCTGCAGGCTTGGCGACTTTAGCGCTGACTTCGCTAGATTTTTCTTTTTTTGGAGGGATAATCTGTGGTTGCTTTTGTAAATAGATAATTGAGAGTAGTGGAAGGTTGATAATTACAGTTCGAACAACGTACTTAATAGGTCGAATTTGATTTCTATGCATAAAATAAATGTGTATGTATAGAAGTAGTACGCCTTCGATCTTATAGGAAGTCTCCTTTTTATTTATCTGAACACAGCGCACCCATGATAAAATGAATCTTACAGCCACGTATTGTAGTGTTGACATTACTCCTAGTATTTTGACAGGTGTCAAATCGGACCTATTAGATTGTGACAACTATAGCTTAGAAGTGCAATCTACCACTTGTGTCTCATAAACCGATATTATTTCCTCGCTCGCGACAGACATTAATTTACACTTTATCTCTCAGATGTCGTAAGAAGCAACTATAGGAATAGTAATATTTTATACGAGGTAATATAAAATAGCTAAAACGTGGTTATTCTAAAGCGAAAGTCCATCTGATGTTGTTCATAAACTAGATACTGAACAGTTTAGATTAGAATTTTCATTTCAATTATTCCGCCAGACCATAGAGAGCTTAAATTAAACGACCCTGTAGTGGATAATATCTCTAGAAAGAATTGAATACCCTCAATACATCTGTTTTGTCTTGATGTGTGAGCAGAATTCTAAATGCGACGACATATTTGTGAAACACTGGTAGTCTGGCGTCCATGGCCACGACTACGATATGACCTTTAAAAACAAATTCATTCATAGATTCTGAACAAAGTTAAACCTTTTCGAAGGTCAAATATTAATTGTTTTAGAATCTATCAAGTTATATCGAAGTACCATATTGCAACTGTGCCTATTCAGCCAATACATCAGTCATCAGAACATTCGTGATCCCCACAACAACCACAACAAGACCAACAGATGCCATCACTCCGGCCAAAGTCTTCAACTTCATCATCATCAGTTTCGTAACACCTGCCTCTTATACAGGCTTACTTAGAAAAGACGATTTGAATATCTCTAGCCTTTGGATTCCATTTAACCTTTTGCATTTTTATCTACTTCGACTTCGTAATATTCAACTGATCGTGCACTGAAGAAAATTAGTATGCGCACAAGCTTTTGGTTTATCCAGACTTAAGTATTTTTTCTTGGAAATCATTCCTAATACCCTTGTTGTCGATCTTATATACTGGACGACGTTGCTGAGAGGATAGATTTGTTTTTCTACTCACTGAATGCATTCACAAAAATAATTAAGGACCACACTACTGTATAGGGAATATTCTGTAATGATAGTAATAATTGTGATAAATAAATAAATATTAATAATTCTTTGACGGTCTCTTTCACCATAATGGGAAGTGTTTACGAGGTCTACTCTTTGGGAAGACTGTTTGGGTCTTATCATAAGACGATAGCATCTTTAGTTTGTCTCCCTTTCCTCATCGCCTGATTTATAGGCAAACTTACCTCACTTAACAATCTGCACGTCTACTTGATCACGTGCTATTTTTTAAAATTAAATGTACTTTTAGAATGAAACTTCTTCATGTATCTCGATGTGATAAGAAAATAGCAACACGTACGGTTCACGTAATTTTTAATTTCTACCTTATCTGCCTAAGTGCCTGCATATTCTATCAGCACATATAATTAAGATTTCTACTTACTCCAACCTTGTAGTCACTTAAGACTTTCTGATAACACGCTAGCAACTACAGAAGCCCTCGACTGACCTACTAAGCTAAATCTTTACCGCCATACTTGGCTATACACGCAACATGCATTCAAGCGAAGTATCTTTGGCTTTCAATCTATAACTGTACTATTTATCGACTTCTTATGCTCTTTTATAAGAAATTGTGTTAGTTTTCACGAATCTGGGGGTTAGTTTATTTCCCCGTGAATCGTAAATGTTGCCTGAGGAAAGGGTGGGGCTGTCAAACTGTCATTATTAACAACATCTTTACCTGTTTCTAACCCATTATCATTTTTATGCGTTATAAGCGTTTTAGGGAATCTGGTGTTACCTTAATGTTTAGGCACTTCAATTAGTAGAGATGCATTGGTATATCTAGAGTAATTTCCCAGAGGCCTGACCCCATATTTGATTGAAATTGTTTTTGTGTGAAGTTATTCAAATGTCCAGCCTAGAATTTCGGATCAGTAACCCAACATCATGGGGTGGGCACCAGATTATTCTGAAATGGGCACGGCCGATCTGGCCCCACCCCTATATACTTACGCCTATGTAGGGCTGACTCTTGAAATTCTAGTAATCACCTGCGAGATTTGCATTCATAATTTGCTTTCGTCTCTTTCATTCTATGAAAGGAGCAAATGCCGATATTCATCAGGCTAGGCTAGAGTTAGAAACCCCATCACAGTTCTTGTAAATGTACAATACTTTAGACGTTTTATTGAGTTGACAATAACAACTTCTGCGTAAAGGAAAAAGCCTTAACAATACATTACATAGGTTACCTAGTATTACTCGTAAACCATTCGTTTAACCATTAGTTATGAAACCAGGCTATTAAATTCAAGGATACGTCTTTGTTATGATCGCGCACTAAGTGATTACTGTTTCATATTCATAGTCTACACTTTAACCCATCATAAAGTTAGCCATAGCTGTAATGGCCTTATCTCATTATTTTGCGGCCTCATTCTCCAAAGAATCTTTGGTAAGGTCAGATATATTCTCTGCTTTACTAGATCGCAATTTTTTTGGCACTTCGTGTGGATAGTGGGAAAAGCCATAAAGTGGAATTGGGTAGTACAACACCCACCTCTCTATTTACTTACCTCTATATTGGCCAAATACGCAAACAGTACTCAATTTTAAGATGCCGTTAAGTCTCGTGCTGTCCTTATAAAATATTTCAGTCGCCCATTAAGACGCTGGAAAAGAGTGTGGTTTTACATTATTTTCCAACTTCTTTCCATCTAGTCCATTTCTTGCTTATTTGTTGGGGACCAAAGTTTTTTTTAAGACCAGCGTTTTTACCTGGTTGTCCCCTTTTCTAAGACCCGAACTCACTTACAAAGAGACTACAAGCATGACCTTCCTTTTTGGATGAAGTCTATGGTCCAGCATTCCCAATACCGCACGTTGAAAAAGCTACTACGTGTGTGATATTTCAAACGTTTAAATCGTCGAGTTAGTTCTCAGGTAGTACTAATAGTACGTGCGTCGGATTACTACTCACAATAGGTATTTAGCGTACCTCATTGCGTATTAACATTCCACAGATAAGACAAGCAAACTGTCCCTGTAGTGGTTTTAATCTGTGGTACAAAGATTATAAGACTGTTGTGAATACTTACGTACAAGCTGTGCTTTATTTTGAGCTAGGAAAACCTTAAGCACAGAATAATAGTACAAGTAAAACCGAACGCGGAACATTGTTAGCCCAAGGCTAGCTAAATCCCTGTCAAGACAAACTTTGTTAAACGCAAGTGGGCTAAACGAGGTGAACAAAGCACAAAACAAAACGTAAAAAAAAACGTGATGTTTTGTTATTAGGTAATCTGTGATCAAATCAATCAAGGCTTAGTACCTAGTACCTACATTACTGCAAAGTTGTGCCATAACTTAACATAGTTTGCACTTGTCAAGTGATGAATGCAAAACGTCATTTTTGTAGTAGGCAAAGTATTCATTGAAGAATCTGTCATTTTTCTGCTTGGTGCCAAAATGTTTTTTATTTAATGTACCTACATAACGAAATCATTTCAAATTAAGCATTTACCAGTTACAACACTCGCGTACGTCAAATTTACATAATCTGTGGGTATGCATGGGTACAAAACTAAAGTCAAACAAAAAAAAAGATAAATTAAATTCATTTAATAATTCAAATTATCACGGTGACCTTGCAAAGGAAGACGTACATATAACACTATGAATAGTTTTAAGATATTTAAATATTCAAATCATAAAAGTTGTAAAACTAGCGTATCTCGTTTATTACGTAGGTATAGGTAGTGCTAAATATACATATTTAAAATGGCATTGTATTTCAGTCAATTGTTTGAACTTGATAGAGACAGAAATTATGTTTTAATTCGTTTTAGCGGTAATTGTATTTAGTGAGCCTTAAAATGACAAACGTTTGAAATAACGTGTGTCTAAAGGCGATTATGAAATGATAAATCATTATTGAAACGTTTACATAGTTCACACCCATTAAAAGATTTCAGGATTAATGATGATACGGTAACTTAGGTGACTGATTAATATATTGAATAATGCAGATAACAGTTCCAGGCTACCTATTTATTAGTATAACTTGCCAGAGGATTTGGCGAATTCTCCGCTGCTGAAGACTTCCCTGAAAAGAGAGTTAATTACGCTGCAGTCGGTTCAAAAATACAATTGCAAGATTGTAATAGGGCAATAGTATTTCGAGTTTGATAGCCATTGCCTAAGATTCTAAATATTAACCCGGTTTTCTTAGTTGACTTAAGTTGCTCCTTATCTCGAAACATCCGCAAGAACGATAAGGAGTTCAAACATGATTTGAATTTACAGCCGTAGAAAGGCAGTTTCAAAAACAGTAAATGTTTGGCACTCGCTCTGGTCTTGAAGGAAAAGGTTAAAAACATTACCCTCTCCTTTTGGGTTCCGCCGCAGTCGGGTAAAAATATTCTGTTCTAGACTAGCCTAGAAAGACCCAGAAGATAAGTTTTAATATTTGCAATTCTAGATACGTAAAACGTAATGAATTATTATCTATGTAAAACTATTCAAAAACACATTATCAATCAAACATTCTAAGATTAAATTCTAATCAAGATAAGATTAAGACGTGCGACTAAAACTCATTGAATTTTATACTATTAGAATCTTTTTTAAAGGGGGGAGCGATATAGCACTACCTACTAGCAGAATAATGGACATATTATCAGATAAATTATCAAGTAGAGGATTAGAAGATAGCACTGCTGAATAGGCTTTGTCACACTATTTTGTTGGCTATTATCTGTCATATGATATGACAGAAAGACAGAAATATGTGTTAGGTACTAGGTACCCCATTATTAGGCGAATTCTATAACGCCGGCCTGCTAGCCGCGATGCTCAGAGCGAGAAAATTTTGTCGTTGAATTATCTTGTGGCGAGACGAGATAATGTAAGGCTCATCTCGTCTCGACATGGATAATGCAAAATTATCTCGCGCTGCACATGTTAGCCTGGCTGGATGCATAATTAAATAGCAATATTTTCTCAAGACCTTCGCAGTATCCCTCCACAGACCGAAGCATGAGAGAGATACTTGCTTCCGTGTAATCTGTACAGCTTTTGCTAGGTTTAGAATTTCAAATACCAATTCCTTTAGCACTTGAATTTTCGAAATCCCAAACACCAACTAGCACTTGAATCTTTTCGGCTCCACCTTCTACCTTAACAGAAAGCTTGTAGACTTCATCAGAGCATTAAAAACGAGTGACGATGCTGAAATACATCTGACGCACTCAAGGCAGTCAGCCCAGCTACCAAACTTGCTGTGTGGCTAATCTTTTCACGATGACATACCTAAGCAATTTTCGTATACATTAGAGAAGAAGAAGTGTTCATCATCAAACATTTATTGCTGAACATGGGCCTCGCATCTCTACAATGAACGTCGAAGCCACGCTGAACAACGCAGTCTTGTCAACCAAGCCAAGTATCGAAGGAACTTGTTCTAACAACTTTCAACTACACAGCGTTTTTTTTTTATTGTGAAATCACCATAGAGGATGTATGTCATCGGGTGAACGGCTGTTGATAAGTAATTAATAACCAGTTTGTATCACGCTGATCGATCATGACGAGTGATCGGACTTGGCTAATTTATTACTTTTTAAAACCTGGTTAGACCGGTGTAGCAGTTTTATATTTTGATGTTTCTATACTTTGACCTCCGTGGTAAAGTGTGGTTCTAGATTGAACATTATGGGTTCGTTGTGTTACATTTGTCACCATAGGTAGGTAATTAAGGAATTCGCAAGCACGACTGCTAAGCGTGAGGGCCGGGCAAAGTGTTATTGGGTTTTTCCGTGTTGAATTTCTCAGTAGCAGCCCGGAGGCTGGATTTGTGCTCTGTAATATGCTTGCCCTGTATTACATGGGACTTAAACATAACGGCGAAATGAGGGTGTGCTCTTCGGTTCCATGTGGTGCCGGACGTAAAGAAATACACTACCCCATCTCTTCCTATGGGTGTCGTAAAAGGCCACTAAGGGATTCACTAGAGGATGGGTAGCAGCGTTCTCTGAGTACTTTAACAACCATACTGCGATCGCCAACCAGCCTGCCAAGCGTGGCGATTATGGCAAACCCCTTCCAACATGGCTTGGGTGAGGCCTATGTCCAGCAGTGGACTTCTTTCGGCTGAATGATAATCATCAGCCTATAGCAGTTCGTTGGAACATTGGCCTCTCCAAGTGAACGCCTTTAGGCTGGATCCTCGGCTTCACTCATCAAGCTGCTACCAGCTGCCTGCTAACATCGTCACTTCTAGCCTGAGGGCGTCTCACACTACGTTTGCCGGTTCACAGTCTCCACTTACTACCCCGACGGTCATCGGTTCTATGGCTAATATGGCCGGCCCATTGCCACTTCAGCATGCTTATCCTGTGAGCTATGTCGACTTCTTAGGTTCTCTGTCGGATCACTTGGCATTGGCAGACGCTCCGCGTAAAATACCGATAGCTATTCAGCGGCATCTGGTTAGTTAGACTGGTATCCGGCACTAAATTAACCTACTTGGAAAAGACTAGGCTAACGATGATTAAAAATATGATAAACTTTACAAAACAAATAAGAATGATAACTAAAATTTAAATGACTTGTTTTTTTTTTCTATTTAGCGGTATGCTCGCGTTTGACCACTATCTCGCCTGATGGTAAGCGATGATGTGGTCGAAGGTGAAGCACGCTTGCCTAGAAGTAACCTATTCACTCTTGACTTAAAGACCCCAATGTTGTAGCTATCAGGAAACACAGACTCCGGCAGGGAATTCCACTCCTTAGCTGTGCGAACAATTTATATATATTTAAATACTTAGTTGATTTGATGAACATTCAATTGTGGTTTAACTAATTAAACACTGATTAAAACTTTGTTTCAAGTAAGACGAAAATACAGAAAGAAACGAGAATGAATGAAAGTTTTTATCTCTCTGTGCGTAGGTTTCTAGAAAATCCATAAACAAGATTACATGACGCATAAACATACCGACCATAGAAAATCCAACTATTGGCTAATATGGAACCGGCAAGTAATTACTGCACTTTAATTAAAAAGATTCCGATGCGTTGATTCTAATAGGTATAGGTCATTGCATAATTAAGAAAAAAAACATAGACAAGATATATATTTTACGATTTATATAACGAAGTAAAAACCTGTATGGTTCATATAATTAATAAATACCTAGTTAATTATAAAAGAGTTTTATGTTAGTTAGTTACTAGTTTATTACCTTTGACTTTATGTTTTTATGAAAGTGTTAATTAATTTATCGTTTATTTTAATTAATATAAGCTATTAAAGTGTAATTAATGCAGAGAGAATAAAAAATACGGTGGTTGTAATGCATGCGATCTGCATAATATGTTGAAGATACTCTTTTTTTCTTCATAAATTATTCTGTCGGCATCCCCTGTGAATGTTTGATTAGTAGTAGCTCCTTGTAAAAAGTTTGTCCGGGGAAGTACTCCACCATAACTATTTCTACCGCCAAGCAGCTTTGCTGTGTTCCGGTTTAAAGACTATTGGTACAGCCGTTCGAGCACAGATCTTTTTATCGAGTCGATTCGAGAAATGTATCTATTCTAAACGTCAAATTTGACATAAGATGTGGATAAAACGACAACTGCTGTCGTTTTATCAATAAGATAGTCAAATTTGACGTTTAGAATAGATAAATTTCTCGAATCGACTCGATAAAAGATCCGTGCTCGCGGGGCAGGTGCATGAGACTTTCCAACTTTGTTTCTATGTTTGGCAACGGTCTACTACCAATTACAATAATTAAAGGTACACAGATACACAGTTGAATGAAAGAAAGAAAAGAAATACAACAATTAAAAATATATTTCTTAAGTCTCTCTCACAACTTCAAATACCGGGATTATGAAAAAAAGCGGGCCTGCGACGAAAAAATCGGGACGTAGAAGAAAATCATAACAATGATTAATAGTAGATTGTTGCACCGAGCGCAAAGTGAGTCATTAATGCACGAGTGTTATGTTGGTGCCCGAGCGCAAGCGAGGGCACTAAATTAACACGAGTGCATTAATCACTCACTTCAGCAAGGTGCGTAATCTACTTTTCTTTCAACTACCAATTTACCTACCGTGATAAAATATACCTACTCAAAATAAAAACTCAAGTTAATGAAAACAAGGTTATCCTGCGACTTTTGCGGCAAAAGGTTATTAACAATTTCATTTGCAGCTGTTTTTATACTTTCTGGACTTGAATTCATATCGCTATCTATTTCAATTTTTTAAAACTTTTCTTGCTAAATAAGAAGTATCAAAGTTTTACAATGGTACAAAATGCGCGCCATTTGTTTTTTTTTTTTTCACCATTTCGGTTTTATTCAGCCGATTTTTATTTTCAGCCAGTATCTTTTTGATCTAATGCATAAGAATGCATACATTTAATATTAAACCTCTGTGGTAAATTTATATCTAAATAAAAAATAAAAAACTGCACTAATGAAAAACAGTGCAGTAATGAAAGAACAATGGTCACTTTGTACTAGGAAAAAACAGAAATTGTTCCCGAGATGAAACTGTCACCAATATGTTAGTGCATTGTTAGTGTATTTATTGGATATCTTCGTTTATTTTTAAAAGATGGGGTAATTTAGATAATCTTATTTTAAAAATACTATTTTATTTATCAGAACGCTGTATAAAATATCTAACTTCGAACGCATCCGTAATTACTTACGTTACTAGAGAAGTCCATACTTTTTCTAGTCTATTATGATTTTATTTCATAAATCGAAATAAAATCCCAGGCAATGTCAACCGTATAAACTCACATCAATATTATACTAAGCTTAGCCACTAATAGAATTTGATGTTACTTCGTGGTAAATTGTTTTAATAAAGCCATGAATTAGATAAAAAACTAATGATTTTACATCTAAAAATCGATACTGTCATAAATCGATTGATTACGTCCCTCCCTATTCTTGACAATTTCTGTAGCTAGCTACTATTAACTAATCTGTGGTTTTCTGCGCTGACCGTGTCCATGGTAACCATGTCGTTATAGTTTCGGCGACGACTGTGTTCTCCTCGCTTATTGTTACAATATTCTTTGGTGTTCTGTGCGATTTTATATTATTTTCCCTTTTTTTTATATTTTTGCATTGCTTACAGACTCCGATTGATCTTCTACTCTTGTTGACTTGGCATTCGTTTAATGGACTTGGAATTGCATCACGTTTTGAATGTGTTAATGGAAGTGGCAAAATATCTTGTCTCTCCGACCTTTTAAAAATATATTGGAGGCTGTACTTATTTATATTTATGTAGGCGAATGAAACGACATTATGTTTCATCAAGTTACGTTTTGTTAGATTTTACCTACTAGTCCAAGCATGTTAGCCGAGTGATCATTGTTCTTTCATACAACATTTCTGCACTGTTTTGCTTCTAAGCAGAAAATACGTGTTTTGTGATCGGTTTTGTAGCGATTAATGATAACATTACTACGTAGTTGAAAGAAAAATACTTTACTTAATTGTAATAAGACTCCCTAAACAAAACAAACGAAATATTAAAAAAATAATTTAAAAAATACTTACGGCGCCAATATGACCTACTCGAAATAGCGGGATTTTATGCGTCCTGAGAGGGTTCAAAATCTGGACTTCCGGTCAAAAGCGGGACATCTGGCAACATTTCTCACAATGCTTCTAATATACTGATATGATCTTCAACTAATCATCTGCGTCCAGATCATAAGGATTTCCCATAACCACAGCATGTTGTTGATAGCGTAAAGAAGGGGGCGGTTGTTATCTTAACACTTTTAGGACGTCCTCCGGAAAAGAGAGGTGTCTTGAATGCCGGACAAAACAATACACCAGAGGAAAATGCTACTTTTCACGCATTCCAGTTTCTGCTTTCCGAAAAGAGAAATAAAGTACATACTTAAACATTATAAGAAAAGAAAGTTTTGTTTACATTGTACGTTTACAAGTTTCACGCAAAGACAGGTTTTACGATTGACATGAAACTTTCATTATCTTGTTACCTAGTGACCTCTTGAACGGTGAACATGAAAGGAAATTGGACCCAAATTCCACTACTTACTACCGATGTCGAAGCGACAAAGCGGGCTCTCTTTTTTACCCGACTGCGACAGCAAAGGCAAGGTTATGTTTTTTCGCGTTGATCTATATTTTCGACTATCTCGTTGGTCTAGTGGTCCCAACCGCGAATGCCGAGCGTGAGATCCTGGATCCGATCCCCGGGTCGCTCAGTGATATTGGATTTTTCCGTATGGGAACTCAAACTCAAAACTCATTTATTCAAAATAGACTAGAATTACTTAGTTCTTTTTGAACGTCGGTTTTACAATATAGACATCCCCCAAAAAGCCTTCACCGCTTCCTAGTGGTTTATGCTGTGAAGAAGAAACGGCGCAACAAACTCCCCAGCAACACAGATATGTCTGTCAAGTGAATAAATTAATTGACTCTATACAAAGAAAATCATAATATTTTTTACAATAATAAAATTATGCAATTATAGGAAATGTAAAAATTAAAATAGTAAGTAGGTATATAAATCAATTCTGTATGAATTGAGATAAATCAAAATCGTATCTAAATAATATAGATACTTATATAAACCAACACATAAAAACTAATGGTTTCCAGGGAAGCCACATAATGTGCAGAAAAGAACTAGCGCCACACGTCCCTTTCGTCAACAATTGGGATTTCTCAGTAGCAGCCTGGAGTCTAGATTTGTGCCCGGTTGATGGCAATAGGCTCGCCGTTACGTCCCATGTAATAGGTTACATAGGACGTAACGACGAAATGAGGGTTTACTATAATACACCTCTAGTCAGTGAAGTTCTAACAGTGCGGAAGTCAAAAATGGCTACTTTACAAGAGAGTGAAAAAACGATTTAAAACGAGCGTAACCTACGCTGAACGCAATATTGTTTTTAATTATCATTACAGATAAACTCTTTGATGATTTTTAAACCTATGAAAATCCTAAAATTTTTTTTCATTTCAAGTAATTCTGTCACTCGCAGTGTCGTCAGTTTTAGTCACAAAATGACTTACGCACTGTTAGAACTTCACCGGCGCTCTGCCCATCGCTTCGGTTATATTATGTTTTTTCCTTCGTATCCTCATGAACGAACGACCATACAGAACCGCAGTGGCTACAGCATCTACTACTTAGCATAATAAACCTCCCTAACCAAATGCGACTAAGATATATATACCTCTGTCACTTGCGAAAGAAACACATTTAAAAGCGACGGGTGGTCTTTTCAAAGCCGTCCTATGTCTAACAAGTTACCACCACAGAATTATTTATAAGTAGTTCCCTTATACAGTACAACTGGTTAGTCACTTAACATCTGAAAACCGTATGTACTCTGCTCATGATTCTGAATAATTTTTACTATGGTAGAAATTCTGAATTTGTGAACAAAATCAGCGGTTCTATACATTAGCAACATTGGAGTGTAAATGTGGTGCCGTTCCGCAAACTATGGCGCACTTAATATCATGGCTAGGGTTACCATTTACAAATTTGAAAAGTCCTGACAAAAAGCTTGACATTTCAATAAAAGTCCGGACATTTTCGTCACAAAATGCAAACATACGAAGATTTATTGTTCGATCTCGTTAAGTTGATTGTTAAAGAAGATTTACATTTTGTTTTTAGATGAATGAGAAGTTAATAAAGATTAAAGACTTATTTGATATTACATATGTTAGTTTTATTCCTCGTATTCCATCGAAGTAAAAAAATCCGGACAAATTAAAGAGTCGGACTAAGTCCGGACAAAAGTGTAAAAGTCCGGACATATCCGGACGGATGGTAAACTTAATCATGCCCCGCCTGCCCTGTTACCTGTACGCCACAAGAACTAATGGACGCTACGGATAGTGATAAACTCGTTGCTGATTTCTGGGTAGACACAGTGTAGATTGTCATCGACACGCTAAGAAGAAGCAATGCAGTCAGCCCCGCTACCAACCTTGCTGACTGGCTAATCTTTTCACCACGGTATGAGCTATTCTCGTATAGCTCGTGCCGACACGATAGAAGAAGAAGATTGATTATATATGGAAGAGCTGTTTTTTTTTCACGAATTTAAGCTATGTCTACACCAGTGCGCTTTCATGTTCATCTTGTATCTTCGTTGTTCTTGTTCGACAAAAGCGCATGCCCCTAGCGCACGCTAATCCGTCTATTGTATGTCGATGTCGACTGATGACTGACCGAGGCGCACCGGTGTAGACGATAAGCTGTATGCGTCTTATGGCAATCAATATTGCATGCGCTTGACGCAAGAGGACTTTAAACTTGAAAGCACAAGATGACTGTGAAAGCGCACATACCATTAGCACAGTCTACCTATATCTTACTCCTTACAGTCGGTCAACGTAGAACATTGTCGCAGAGCAATCGTGCGGGGGGTTGCGGGGTGAAGGAGCGGAGGTTATGTCCCGAGTAGCCATACTGCATACTTAGGACATAACCTCCGCCCCTACGTAGTTTGACATTTCATAGGACCTGTCAATGTATGCGCGTTGACCCACTGTATGTAGTAAGTAGGTACACTGTGCCATTAGTGTTGTCCCTTAGTAGACACTAGCTTTTGCCCGCAACTTCGCTTGCGTGTAATTTTAAACCCGCGTTTACCCTCTTTTTAAGTGTACCTAGATATAAATTCCGAAAAGTTCGGCTTTTATTTTGAAGAGTGTTTATGCCAAATTTTAAGTTAATTACCCTTGGAATAAGGATTTTCATACAAATGTTAACAACCGATTTCACCCCCTTAGGGGTAGATTTTCCAAAAACGCTCAAACACGTATGTTTATTTCTCACCAAAAGCCTAAATATTTAATTTCATGCTTCTAACTTCAAAAATACCAGATTTCTCATACAAACTTTCAACACTTATTTCACCCCGTTAGGGGTTGAATTTCCAAAAACGCTCAAACACGTGTACATTTATTTCTAACCAAAAACCATAATATATAAATTCATGCTTCTTACTACAAAAATGACGGACTCACATACAAACTTAAATCCTCTATTTCACCCCCTTAGGGGTTGAATTTCGAAAAATCCCTTCTTAGTGGTGGTTGATAGATCAGTCAGTCAGTCAGTCAGCTTCTCCTTTTATAGATATAGATTGTACAGAATGATGAGCAGGAGTTCATTGTTTTCGGATGCTAAGTGACTAATAACCAGTCACGCCGTAGGTATATTATATTCGTATTCTGAAAGTATAATGGCACAGAATAAATAATAAGTAGGTAGCAAGTAATAATCTACGCAGTCTTATCATTTAAATAACTCATAATTTTATTAGCACATAGCACAATTTGCGTAAAGAAAGTAGTTGTTTATCGTTTAATTGCCAGAAAATAAACGGAGTCACGGTTTATGTAATGTTTTGAAGAGAAACGTGGGTGCTTTCTCTATAATACCTAACAAACACGAATGTTGTTGAATAAAATAATAATTAATACATAAGTGAGCAACCATCTGTAGTTACTACATAGTCTAACAATTTCATTTAGTTGACCAACGCGAGGATAGCGCGCGATGAGATACTGAGGTGCTATAGTTACGGGCAAAAATCTGACAACCGGTTTAACCTTAGGATACCAATATTACCTACCTATGGGTTGCGGAGGTCTGATAGCAGTCGCTCTGGTTAGATTGGAAGCTAGACCCCAACAGAGTTAAGACATAAGGCTTGACAAATAGATAATTCAAATGCTTACCATTCAATATTTTGATTCGCTGAGCTACTTTTATTTTTTAAATACAAGAGACGTTTTTATAATTTATTGTTGTGGCACTTTATCGTTTGATCACACCAGTATTCAACTTAATGACTAGACTACAAAGTCTACAACATTCAACAATTATTAAGTAAGTTGCTGTACGAGTGACGATACTTAATTACGTCCGGCGCGTCCTATGCCTTCAGCCCCGCTACCAACCTTGCTGACTGGCTAATCTTTTAACCACGGCATGAGCTATTCCCTGCACCTGCACTGACCTGACCTGCAAACATGGGCTTTAAAAAGTTCTCGATATTGTATGTAGTCCGCTAACCGGCACCAGGTCAGGGTGGTGGACTAAAGCCTTCTCATTTTGAGAAGAGACCAGTGCCCACCAGTGGGTGAGTAATGGTCTGATTAGGTATGCTATGCTTATGCTGACACAATAGTATATCTAATGCCGACGACACGAAAGAAGAAGTACTTATCGTAAGACTACGGCTAGATAGACCTATAGCTACAACGCAACGCCCAACCCTCGTGAGACAATAATTTAATTTCGTGTGTATGTGAAAGTTAAATAATAGTACTTTCCCTTAAAGGTTGCGCCATGCCATGATGTAAACGTAAACACGGGTGAATAGTAACTGATGGCCCGTAACCGACAACCGTACGTGGCCGGTGAAAGTGAGATTACCTGGGAAACTGTCTTTTGTATACAGAGCTGATACTGTGTACCTGGAAACTGCTTCTTTGTTAAGATTAACCTGTTTCCAATACCACGTCAGAGAAACTGGAATTTTGATAATGCATTAAGCATCCTCTCAAGGCGGCTATTCTACTAACATAAACGGTGATCAAACGTAACTGAATTGAAGCCGAACCGTTTATTAGACAGTTTTCGATTACAAAAACAATACAAAACCTTTTTGATTTTGACAGTTTCCGTAAATGAAAACTGAGTGACGTTTGTGATTCGTTTGCGGTTTGCCAATTTTTTTAATAGAATTTGGCCCAAGGTGTGTATGTTTCCTGACAATGTTTTTTCTTCACCATTAATGCAGTGATAATTAAACTACATATAACATCACGCCTGTATATACCGAAGGGTTGGGTAGAGGTGCATAGTACACCACTCATTTCGCCGTTATGTTTAAGTCCCATGTAATATGGAGCGAGCTGATTGCCTGACCTGTCCTAAATGACGTACCGTGCATCAGCTATCGTGTGTAACTCAACTATAAAGGATTTATAGTACGAATACCCATTACCCAACACCGGGTGTCCCAAAACCAGCCAAAACAGTTCAGGCAAAAGACTTTTTGAAAATAAATTGACCAATGCAGTTTTTCTTTAGGTTTAAAAATAAAATGAAGTCTGAATTGAGTCACATTTGCTATTTTTAATATTACAGTACTTTCCCTTCATGACCACTGTTTTGGGACAACTGCGGTGCGAGCACGGATCTTTCTATCGAGTCGATCCAAGAAATGTATATTCTAAACGTCAAATTTGATATAAGGTATAGATAAAACGACAACTGCTGTCATTTTACCTATACAGGGTGTAAAAAGACCCATCACATAGCCGAAATCTACGCACTCTGTACATCAAACTATAATACATTGTCCGAAAATAATTGCTGGGAAACGACTTTTATTTTTAGGCATAAAAAAAACTCTGTTATTTTGTAGCGCGCAATGTAATGCACGTAACCGAAGTGCCTGTGTAGGTCGTGCAGCGGCTACACAGCTGAGTCAAGGCGGTTGTGTGCGTTTGATATTCATTGCGTTTTTGTAACTTCAAATGCGTAATTTGTTAGGAAAAATTGAAAATTTTGATAATGTTTGTTTGGAAGAAAGTTTAGTATTATCACTTAGAATACGTTTCTGGAAAAAACTAAAAAAAAATATGTATACTTTGACCTTCAATATCTCCGGAATCAATGATTTCCCAGGTATGGTCTGGTATAAAAAAATGATCCCAATGACGGGTAGAATATGTGGTTTTCGTTATCGTTAAGGGTCTTTTTACACCCGAGTTATGTCAAATTTGACGTGTAGAATAGATACATTTCTCGAATCGATAAAAGATCCGTGCTCGCACCGCTGTAATGACTAATGACAATGACTGAGGCTATTTTTGACATCACAAAAAGTTTTTTATATAAATTAAATACCTACAATTAAGTATCTGTTCAATTTATAATCCGGTTGGCCATTTATAAAAAGAGTTGCAGCCCTTCAAAGGTAATATAACTTGCAAAAACCGTGTGTTATGAATAATTGAAAAGTGAATTAAAGCGAAGTGCACACGATACTAAATAATTATGGATGAGCTATGTATTATGGATATCGACCTGAGTGGTAACCTCGTTTCAATGTTTGTTTCACGTTTACATCACGAAGTTATTAAATGAACAGAAGTATTTTGAAATTGAAACTGTCTCGCTGTCTTGTTATGGCCTTTTGATTTCTCTCTCTCTCTCTCTCTGACTACCTTTTCCCAACTACGTTGGGGTCAGCTTCTCATCTAACCAGATGCGGCTGAATACCAGTATTTTACACGGAGCGACTTCCAAGCTGTCCGAGGCCTTTTGATTCAAGAAACAGAAGGAATAGAATTACTGCTTATGATGACGCTACAACAGCTGTTTGTCTCTTTATTTATACATAGAAGGAAAGAGCTTAATTAAAATCTGGAATTTGTTTACCTACATAATATTTGAATAAGCACTGTGTACTTTAAAGGCGAAACTTTGGGATCAGGAAATGTTGTAAGTAGGTATACCTATAAATTGAACATGGCACGACATTCCCCAAAAACAAGACGTAATTGTTGTGTCATACCGATGCCTAAAACGTGCCTCTAGCCATGATAAAAAAGCTTGTAGACAATACGAGACAATTCAACTGAAAATGTCTCAAAACACACTCCCGAATGCCTCACTAAAAGGTGTATTATCCCCAAATGTCCTCAGCACGTCAATAAAATACCGTACTGGCCAATACCGTAAGATGGCCGCACCAAAAAAAGTAAAATTTAACGTCCATTGCATCCTTCAGAAAAGAAAAATAAACACTAAAATAGTTTCGCCTGCCTGAGCGTATTGACAAATAAAAAAGACGTAGAGAAGTACCGCTATTCCTATTGACGGAAATGGAACTTGCGCATACAATATGGCCGACGTATCTTGGCGAGTCTGAAGTTATCTGATTAGCTGCGCAGTAGACAATTTCGTCTCTAAAAGATTCATTGCGCAGCCAAACAACTAACTTCAGACTCGCCAAGATACGTCGGCCGTATTGTACGCTGTCGTTCACTCATGTTGTAATTCTAATGTGCCAAATACACTAGCAAGTTTTCTTGCGCAAGTTATTGCAAGGGCTCGCTTAGTTTGTAAAATTTCTAGTCGACTTGTGTCCACAATTTGATTTAGATAGCGCTTAAGTTCGAATCAAAATGGAACAATCTCGAATCATTACAGTCGATGGCTGCACGTACTTTAGCGGTATCTTAGTTTTTTTCTCTTTCTCTCTCTTTTTTCATGGGTGCAGGGGATTAGGAGCAGCATCGTGGTCCATGGGCCAGCATTATGCACCAATCACCTTGATGACGAGGATGCTCCTAGTCATTATCGTGATTGTTGCATAATTAAATTACCTACCGCTTACTATCCCACTGACACGGACCTTTTCAGAGAATGAGAAGGGCCTAAGTCCACCTCGCTAGCCTGGTGCAGGTTAGCGGAATACACACACCATTGAGAACTTTATGGAGCCCTCTTAGGTGTAGAGGGTTTCTCACGATGTTTTCCTTCACCGTTTTTACCCATTGATGATTAAGGCATAATGGCTAGGATTGTTAATTTAAGTGGTCTATTAAGAGATGTTCAGTAGACATTGAATTGTTATGATTCGCAGGAATTTATTACGGTTCATTGTAAAGGGCGGGCCTTCTGCAACGATCTGTTTCGTGGCCACAACGTGTTGCCTTATTGGGATACGTCCTATTCCATCTGGCCGGTATTACAGTTATGTGGTTGCTTGCTAGGCTTGCTAAACCGATGACTGAAACCTTTTTTAAGTTTCGTATTGCAAACTCTTTGGTTCGGAAACTTCGGAATAAAATGTGTGAGTGATTTGAAATATGGAAAAGGATTTAAAAAAAGAGATGAGGTGCCGTGGGCTATCAATGTTTTTTAGCAGCTTGATTAGTGGCGGATCCAGCCGTTAGCTCAGGGGTTGGGTTGTCCAACTAGGCCACCTGGTTCTTAAATTTTCGAATTTTTTTAATGAGTGTCGTTTCTTTCTTGTTGTCTCCAGCTCGAAGGTTGTCATGTACGACATGTTCGCATTTTTTTTAATGAATCCCTGGTCTTTCTTCTTGGCACCAGCTCGAAAGTTGTCATGTACCCCGTGACCTCCCCGGCAGAACCGCTACTGATTTAAATTTCGAAAAAAAATCGATCCATTTCTCTTGCAAGGGTCTTGCACTGGCAAGATTCTTGCAAAAAGGCTAGTGAAATTTAAAACAGTTGATGAAGTTCCCTATTTTACTGGTTGCCAAGATCACTAGGCGCACTGTCAACATTCTATTCATTCCATGCATCTATCAAAACAACGAAAACAACAACAACAAACATCATGTTTTGCTGCGTTTTGTTTACAAACACTAGAAAGTAAGTATGTAATCTTTTTTCGCTGCGAATGAGACTAGATAACTAATCAATATCGTTTCCGTATCGGATCACGATTCACGATTATGATTATCTATACATATAATAAATCTGTAGACTTTGCGTGTCTGTACATTGAAAAAAAAAGCGGGTTTGTTGAACGACAACCAATAGAATCCATTTTGATCATTTTTAGAATTTTTGTCTGTTTATCTGTTTGTAGGTTTGTTTGTGCACGTATAACGTAAAAAGTACTGACTCGATGCGGTTGACTTTTATAGACAAATGTTGTCTGTATCTCGGAGTAACATTAAGTTTTTGTTTCATTATAATCGGTTCGCTCAATCAAAATATTAGTATTTAAAGTTATCAAGAAGAAGTTTGTTTAGTTATTGCGACACAATATTGGTTTCCGACATGCACGCGGACGGAGTCGCGGGTACAGCTAGTTTATTTATAATAAATACGTAATGAGCTGTAACGTGGGAATTTGGTTACACTGATTTTCTTGACTGTAGGCTTGAAACAAAGATTGGCGCAAAAAACGAATTACGAACCTGTATTTTGAGTTTTCATAATATAATTTAAACTTGGCAAAATCTGTGAAAAAAAAACGTTATAGCCAAGGTCTGTTGCCCATAAAATAAACACCGTCATTTTTCCAAGATTTTTAGTTGTTACTTATTAATTAGACTTCTTATTTCAAAACTCGTAAATTTTGTTTGTACAGCGATAATATTGTTTTACTTAAATGTTCTACAATCGAATTAATTATTGATATGTACCTATCTAGCGTATTAAATCAACTAAGTTCTCACAAGTAAAGAATGCGGTATGACGTAATTTAACATCTAGAGCCTCCCCTCCCTCCATTACGCCCTTGATTATGTCAGTGTAGCGATAATAAAACAGATCAACTGCACTCAAGAACCTTGGCCGACCATTTTTTTTTCGGTCACGAAGTTCGAATCTCAAAATTGAAGCACGTCAACAATGTTGCCAACAAAAACAAAAGCCCGCCTAATTGTTTTGGGAGTGGGAACGGGGGAAAAAAACTCCTTCGGCATTCGAAGGACGGTGACGTCAGTGATACAGGTACTTCAAGTTATTGTGTAGTAGGGTGGACGCATATTGGCGTCGGAATAGCAAAAAGTTTGATTGATTTATATTTGTTGAATAAGAAATATAGATTTGTTATAAAGTTATTTGTTAACTTGGCTGAGAAAAAAATCCAGGCGCAAATACCACTAAATAACTACACAGTAAACCCCATTGTCGCGTTCAAGTCCAATCATGTTTATACAAAAGTATATAAAATATCTACTCTATTCAGTAGCTCAACATACACTTCATAGTGAATAGAACACTTGTACATGTGTTTATCATTATGAACGTGAACAATCAGTTTTCAAAGGCAAGGTTACGGAAGACAAACAGGTGGCAATGTATAATTATATCTAGCGAAACAAATAATTTGTCCAGAGCTGTTGATAATTAGCGTTGTATTGAACACGTAGACGACGTGTGATATTTTTGATATTTAGTTGTAGGTTGCCGACCAAGGACTTCTTTAATTGATAGTACGTAACTAATACAGAAAATAATATAACACGTAACTGTCGATGTATGAAATGTGAGTAAACAAGAAAATAGACCCAAAAAAAAGCCATTATTTGAACAAATTGGAGTATGAATTCGATAATAAAACATTGTCGACCAAAAGACAAGTGGTTCCACTGCTTAGATCGTAAGATCCTTTACGTGAAAAACGAGTTTTTGCAAAAACATCAAAACCATAAGTGACATCATCTTCCAGTCTAATTTGGGTTATCAATTTTTTAATCATATGTAATCAGTCCTCGTTCCAAAATTAGAAGTTAATAAATATTTTGCATATTGCGCAACGGAACAGCGCAATGCGTAAAAATATTATGCATTGATTTGATAAATGACTTAACCTGTATGATTTATGTTAGTTACAACGTGATTATTTTCATGGCCATTTTAAACACGAGATTATGCAAGTACCTTTTATTAATGCCATAACGTATGTCGTATCAGATATAAAATATATTTTTTAATACAAGTATGGTTGACTTAAAGGCGATTATGTTTTTTTTTGTCAATTTATAGTTATTAATGTTATTACACTTCAACATTCCTTTACAACCGCATTCCTCGATGCAATACAGCGCTTCGTCCTTCAACATTTCAACAGGTGATAAAACAGCATTTATGGTGCAGCGACCAATTCGTAGCGGGAGTACTAGAGGCGAGCTATGTGGGTCACTCGTGGAATGCTACCCAGCCAGCCGCTCCCACCTGCGAGCGACCGCGGTGCGTACGAGATGAGCGCTGGCAACATTGTCGTATTCTAATTTCAAAATATTGATTGAAATTACGCGTTATCTGGCGGGAAATATTTATTATTAAAAAAAAACTTTTTTTTTCTTTTCTATGAACTGCGTTCGAAACTGTTATTCGGATTCTAAAAGCGTGTTTGTAAGGCTAACGTGGGAAAGTTATGCCTATCTTTTAGTTTCAACTGAAAAGGCGATGGTGAAGCTAATGAAGCTTAAATGTCGGTCAGACCTTACTAATAACTGACATTTATGAGATAAACTGGTGATTTCTTCTTAATTGTTCATGCCTAATACGATGTTCTAACTGCCAACGAAGGATAACTCATCCTATTTGGAAATCTGCAGTTTCTCAATGCGAAAGTTGTTTACAAATAGATTTAGCACTGCATACCATCTAGGCATCAACAATGTCAACATTAAGAAAGAGTTAGAGTTGGATGTATGACAAGACGTTGCTAATAAATTGCTCAAATACAGTAATTTTGGTGATAGTTAAAGTAGTAGAAAAATATGCTATAATTATTGTGCTATCTACAGTATTCAAGTCGGCCAAAAAGTGATTAGGGTTTTCTGTTATAGCCTGTTATTTCAAGGTGGACCCACAAATAATCACACAGACTATCTCCCCGAGTATCGTAAAAAGCGACTATGGGATCATGAAGAAGATTGACAGGTCGAAGTAAGAATGTTCGACGAACGTTTGTGCTATGAACTGTATGTTGATAGAATGCATTTCCAACAACGTTAGAGCTAAAAAACGATTTTGCTATAAACTGAAAGGTCGACGGAATTCATTTGCGATGAACGTTAGTGTTAAAAAAATGAAAAAACTTTTGTGCTATGAACTGTACATGTTATTGTTATTATGCTAATCTTCTGTGGTGTCGGCACGAGCTATATGAGAATAGCTTATGCCGTGGTAAAAAGGTTAGCCAGTCAGCAAGGTTGGTAGCGGGAATGGCTGCCCAGGGTGCGCCGGACGTACTTATGTACCTATCGTCTCTCGCGGAGGCTCTTTTCCTTTACCTCATATCTGCTATTCACATAATACAACGATCGCCAAAGGTATATCAAAACTTTGTAGTAAGAATTATTCATCTAACCCATAAAAAACTAAGCGACGACCTCCTTACCATACACGAACTAGATTAAAAAAATACGTGACTATAATTTCGTCACCTCATAAAGATTAGATGGCAAAAAATATTTTTAAGACAAAGTTGGTATGCAAACACGGAATGGACTAGTGTCGTGTGTTTACACTTTAGTTTATCAGTTGCCTTATCTGATAAGGTGTTTGCATGAGTATGTTAAAAGTACTGATTCATACAATGAGGTATATTGTCGCATTGTATGACTATGTAAAATATGTATGTCCAAAATTGTGAAATTAACTGTCTAATCGTTTTTGATTGGAATCTATTGACTTGATTTTATATTTTACGGGCATTTCACCAACATATCAATAATGTAGTCCGTAACTATTGACCAGATAACCAAAATGTGACGTAAAAATATGACATTTTATTTGTTCAATAATCTTGTCATTATCACTATTGATATGTGACAGGTGACAGGTGAAATGTAAATGTTAGCTAGTGAAAAGTTTAGATCCAATTTCAACAACAATTTAATGTATTGTTAAATTAATTGAGCTGTAACTGTTATAGCAACGGATTGTTTACTGTCACGAGAGAAAATAATTTTGTTATTAATTTACCTAAATAAACGTTAAAAAATATCTTTCGTTAACAGCTAGTGGCTAACGCTCTTCTCATAGTTTTCTTTCATTATTTACTTACGCAAATTAATAACAAAATATTTTCTGATATGACAGCAAAAAATCCGTTGCCATGACAATTACAGCTTAATGCCAAATTACCAATGTTTGTTAAACTCGTTTGTTGGTGACATTGGGTCTTACAGATCAAATTAGCATGAACAGTTAATGATACATTGGTGTAATACCCCCTAAGTCTTTGTAATTTTTTCAAGACAGCAACACTGGTTTTTTTTTGTAATCACAGCTATGATTGTAGTATTCCTTCCCAGTAAGGAACAAAGTTTTTTTTTTGATCAATCTTTTTTTTTGCTTTAGTTTACCTACCATTTTTCCAGGCGTATACATTATTGGCATTGTTTGCTTAGCCTATTAATTAATAGATACATAATTAGTAAGCGTGACTAATGTAATATGAATGAATGAAATTGTTAGTATGTTCTCACGTGACTTTAAAAATTACACACTGTCACACAATCTGACAGCCTAGCATGCACTAATTGGCCGGTCTACACGAGGCTAGTTTTTTTAAAGCTTCCTAGCTTAGCGAGCTAGTAGTATTCAGGCGTCCTATCCTGGCTTGAAATTAGCTAGAGCGGAACTAATTTTCTTCCTACCTTTTGTCTTTTCTAATTAATTTCGTTGCGAGTTCGAAGAGTTTTTTTTAGTAATTTTTTTTATTTGGAACTTTTGAACACAGTTCATGTTAGTTCCATCATAAACATAATCTTAGGCTAAATCACACAAAAAAACGAAATATGTAATCACAATCTACCAGAATACTATCTTTAAAAACTAACTAATGCATAAATCAGTATAGCATCGCGAGCCCTGCTAGAAATTTATTAAACATACCTAAGTCTAACTTATTTATATTTAGTTCCTGAATCTTCTTCTTCTCTCGTGTCAGCACGAACTATACGAAAATAGTTCATGCTGTGGTGAAAAGATTAGCCAGTCAGCAAGGTTGATAGCGGGGCTGACTGCCCAGGGTGCGCCTTACGTACTTAAGTCCAACGTGCAACGAAATTATCAGAAAAGTCAAAAGGTAGGATGATAATTAGTTCCGCTCTAGCTAATGTCAAGCCTGGATAGGACGCCTGAATACTAGCTCGCTATCCTAGCTTGAAAAACTAGCCTCGTGTGGACCGACCTAGTTTCTGAATTATTTCATCCCTTGTAGTTTCATTCGGTTCCAAGACAGTTCAATCGTTTTCCGGGGACGCGCCGAGCTTCATTGTTTCGGCGTTTTTTCTAGTTGGTCGCCATTATATACCTTAGCTTACAGGAGTGGCAGTGATTGGCAAAGACTGGCGGACTTGTCCCTAATAGCTAGAGTGGATTACATAGATTCTAGGATTTTTTAATCTGACGGCCTCATCATCATTCAGCCGAAACTGCAGTGCTGGACATAGGCCTCCCCCAAGCATCGCCACATCGACCGCTCCTGTGCTTCTTTGTGCTATCCACGTTAGGGGGGTTTGCCATAATCGCCACGATTCTCAGTAGGGTTGGCGATCGCAGTATGGTTGTTAAAGTACTCAGAGAACGCTGCTGCCCATCCTTTAGTGAATCCCTTAGTCGCCTTTTACGACACCCACGGGAACAGATGGGGTAGTGCTATTCTTTACGTCCGACACCACGCGGACGTAAATAATATCTGGCGGCCTATCACGCTCTAATCATGTTTTGTCTAATCTCATATTCATGACGTCATTTCATACGTAGACACTTCTTGATCCTTACGCCATATTAACACATATTACAACTTACATAACAAACATAGTCTTGACAAACGTAACGAATTCTAAAGAACAATAAAAGGATTTCAAATTCACGTATTTGGTGCGGAATCCTAATTGTGTTGCGGACATGTTTACAAGTGCTTGAGACATCAGTGCTTGTCACCTTGACCCGGAGACGTGGGCACAATGTAGAGGACGAGCAATAGTCGAAGTTGGGAATGTTTTTGAAAGTGACACTTGTGTGACAGTTGAAAAATGTCATTGTGTTTAAAAAATAAAAGATTGCTCTAGAAAAAGTAGGCTACGACTAGCACTATCTATCGTCTTTTTGTTTTACTTGAGTGTTTTTACGCATTTGAAACCCACTCACGATACATAAGAAATCCAAACGTACTTTTTTTTTCAATATTAAATGTTTTTGCTACATTCCCGCCCATCCCAGTTTGGGCGCCATCTTTCTTTATAAACGCATAAATGATTTTCTATGCTAATCTGTGGGTCATGGTTAAGAATGTAGCCATCTGTGTCAGTTGCCAAATGTTAACATAACTTTAATTAGGTAAAGCTTTCTTTGGTTTTAAACGTAAACTACTAGAGGCCAATTTTAACGCCGTATAACTTTTATCTAAGGAATTAAAGACGTTTGACAGCTTTTAAATAGATATTCTGTCAAAACAGCTACCTCCTTACTTACAAAAGATTGTAATTTTTAAACACTGATTAAAAGGCGATTATTCCGATCTGTCCCCCTGATGTGTCCCCTTGTTGGTAACAGGGGAACATATCGAAACTTTTTATTTATATTTGTCCCCCTAAAGAACAGCGGGGGGACAGACCAGAAATAATTCGTTCTATCTGTCCGTTCGTCTTGGTGACAGGGGAACAGATCGATTTTTTATTCCTGATTGGCCCTCCGAAGGGGACAGTTCAGGGGGACAGATCGGAATATTCCGTCATTTGTATGCCAATGAATAGAGATGGCAATAGATTTAAGAGCCATTTTAGTTAAACAAACTTTTATCATCGTTTAAGTAAAGGTGGTAATTTATTCCACAGATAAAAATTATCCGACATTGGTAAACTCGGCCCTTAGTAGAAATACGTATGTATACTCGTATCTTGTATAAAACAACGATGACCATAATATCCAGATAATATTGCACTATGGCCATTTACCTGCAGTACATACTCAAATAAAATGTCGTATGCCATACAAGGTAAGGCAGGCGTTGTACTGCATGTGCTATGAATACAAACTACCAAAGGTTACAAGACTCGAGGATTCATTGGAATTCTGTTAGTAGTTGTTGTGAGATACATTTTGCGAAGGTGGATACGAAGGCACATAGATCTGCATGTGTGGAAAAAGCAGAATGTATTAGTTGTTTAAAATCCGAAGCATTCCGGGAAAGAACGCCACAATGGAAAAGGCTGAATTGATTGTCATCAAACATAGCTAAAAACCATAGAGACTAAATCAGCTTTCAAGCAAAAAACCGCAATGAAATCGGTTCTTCCACTTCGGAGTTACGGTGCCACAGACCAAGAGATCAAGCATAAAACACCCCTCTTTTTGCGTCGCCAATTGATGCATTCATAAAATAAAAGAAAACTTTGCAGGTTTTCTTTTATTTTTAAAGGCAATTTATTTCTGAAAGAGTCCATCAAAATATTCCTCCGCATCGCTGACCACTGGAAACGTGCCCAGAAGGCTGGCAGCGTTGCCACATTGTATGGTACCGCTAATTCTCTGGCCGAAAAACAAGCCAGCCCTCTGGTCACGTGAAGTGTCGACCAGTCTTCTTCCTGTTTCCTTAAAAAGGAGATGTGCACTCGGACCCCATGACCCGAGCATTTCCACCCCAAATGGCTCAGTCATAGTTTCCTATGATGTTGCTATATTTGCGCCGTTTGGGGTCTCCGCAGCCGCGGCGGCAGCGCCAGCACTTTTATCCGAGGAATAGTTTTGACAGAATTTCAATAGAGAAGCCGTCAAAACGTAAAATTCCTCAGATAAAAGTCATCTGATGTTGGTAAAATCGGCCTTAAGTCGAGAATCTATTTCATATTCTTAGAATTAAAAGATGAATGACTCTTTTTATTTCCACCACATAAATCTTCTCATCTATCGTAAAAAATATCATTCGATCGTCGAGACTCGTTCGCAGACTTAATAATATTGGCATAATTTTATGAAATCGTTACGTATGAAGCTTTATTATCAACTATCACGCAATACCAAGGGGTTCATATCATAGAGTATAGAAATACTAGAATCTGGATTGCGATGTCTGTGCAATCAATTTATTTCATCGACACTTTCTCTTTTATATTATACATGCAATGTTATATTGAATATTGCGAATTTACGATAACGGTCACTTCAGTTTTATTACGCTTTTTACTTTTATTTGTTAAAACAGTATTTAATTAATTTGTAAAGTGACTTTTTCTTATTTACATTAATGAAAGAGTAAGTTAAAAATAAAACATTCATGTAAGTAATGCTTATTTTGTGTATGTATCTCCATGTCATTATAGCATTTCTTGAAGACACTTTTATTGAAAGTTTTTTTTTTAATTGCTGATTTGAGTATGAGTGAAAGGCGTTTCTATATTTGTTTGTCATGTTCCGATGTATAAGTGAACTGGCAGTGAGTAACTGATGATATGATACTTCTAATTTACAATTATCTATTTGTTGTTATTTTTTTAAAATCATGATATTCTTTCTGACATAAGATCGAATCGAGTGGTTCCTCAACGTCAAGGGTATGGCGATTGGTTCAATGTTTTTTTCCTATGTTTGACTTTTTTGATAATTATTATTGGGCATATTTTAAACTACCACGGCAGCAGCTCAACTCCTCAACATAGCTGGCAAAATATCGGGCGGATGATGAATATTTTAAACTACTTAAAAGAAAACATGTCTTTTTTGTGCCGCATGGTAGTTTGCTAATTCATAAACCGTTACAACTGTAATAAAACCGTGCTAACTTACTTTTGTCAACTAACGAACTGTTAATCGGTATAAAGTTGAACATTTTGTAAAAAAAATGGTCACAATTTAGGAAGTGATCAATTTAGAACAATAAATGCTCTAAAAACATAAGGTCATATAAAGAATTTTGACTGTCAAGTTAAATACTTCCTTATACAAATCGTAACGATTTATTTGATTCGTGTTCACAGCCTTGTATTGGACAAAAAGATGGCTGACCATGTTTTTATGATGCAATTGCACTATTGAATGTTTTTGCACTAAAATATTGTGAATTTGTTCACATAGTTAATGATGTAAATATGACTTTAAAATTTTAAGCTGTTTTTTTTTCTTTTATACGCAAAGATCAAAGGGGATTTGTTTGTCAAAAATGTCACTGTGAGTAAGATTGATTAGAACTTATTCATTTTAGTTACGCGTAGAATTATGTAGATTTAGAGTTATGTCTATTTGATTTGCAGTTTTTTTTTGTAACCAAATTAGTTACCCATGACAGCGAAATTATACAAGGTTAGTCAGAAAGGGGGTACTAATCCGAAAGGGTGTTAAAGTACTCATAATAATGAGTAACTTTTGTTCTACCACTTTCTCCAAAAGTCAATAGTTTAAGAGAAAAAGCTGCTCAAAAATTACAAAAAAAAAAAAATATAAAATCTATCTGTCCTCAGCTATGATCAGCTATGTTAGCATTTTAGGTCATATTTGGGGTCACGAATTAGAAGCTCCATTTTCTGAATTCGTAAGTAAAGTAGGGACGAAGAATTTTTGAGAATACTAAAATAAAAAATATTTTTGATGGAAATAAAAATTATCGAATTTTAAAAATTTAACACTTGCATTGTAACAGTCATCAGTGATACTTTAAGTGGCCTGCGGATTAGTACCCCCTTTCCGACTAACCTTGTATAAGCTGTCATTTACATTTAATTAATAGTATTTTACAATCTTGAACAGAGCTTGAACACTAGTCTACTTTTCAAATATAAACTCACCCTAAAAGCTTAGCTGCACTAATTCTTTTCAAAAATAGAAGAAGAATAAAGAACAGTATGATAACTAAAGCAATAATTTTGGTTATCCTAATTGTTTTCTAAAATTGGATCAATATAAGATTTTATCGATTTAGCAAATGATGTAACTTATAATAATATTGAACAAAGAACGAATGTTCCTTTAAAACGTGCCTGCATAAACTTCAATACATTCTCACATACGTACCTCCAGTCCTCCACATATAAACTCATCTTCAAGTCAGACCGGACGTGCTAAAGGTGATTTGAATACAATCACTTGTTTACGATCCCACGAAATGAAGCCCATTGAACATTGAAGTGTTTCGTATCCAAACAGCACGGAAATTAAACAATCTCAATTTGATTATGTTTACAGATATGCATATAATAGGTAATACACTTTTGAAATTGTGAAGGAAACAAACTGAGTTAGTGATAAAAAACTATATAAGGCAACCATGGAACTTTGAAAATGGTGGGTTAAAAGTTTTTTTAAAGGATAATGACAAAAGAACAAGCAGGAGCATCCTCTTGTGAGCTAATTATGCCATACTTGAATCAGTCGTGGCAATAAGCTCGCCCCCCATTATATGAGACTTAAATACATAACGGCGAAATGAGGGTGTAGTTATACAACTCTGTCTAACCCGACGGGAAATGTAGGCGTTATGTTATGTTGAATCAGTCGTTTACCAATGCATTTGCTAGTTTGATATAGGCAATATTCCCTCAGGGTCGTTTATGAAAGCCCGTATTTATCAGTAAACTTTTATGGGCAGAGATGACGTCGAAGATGGATAGACCGGAGCTGATAATACTTAGTTTTAATGCACTACATATTGAAATAGTAAATATTGTTTCTTTGCTTTAAACGTGTGTAGAAAACAACAAATATACAAGACAAATAGCCTTATCGCTAAGTAGTACTAACTGTTTACTTCTTAACGGAGAGGTTCGTGACAAACCTGCATGTTTTGCATGTTTTCTACTAAACGGACTTGCAAAGTAACCGTTTCTCACCATGATACGACATAAATGGTATGTTAAGAAAATCGTAGATTTGTATCAGATGTTGATCAAAATTCAGAAGTCTTAATAGTAAAAACGGAGGGTTTACATATCACTGTACTTGGTTTAAAGATAGATGTTGGAATAAAATCAGTATCTAAAAAAAAAATTATAAAACAAATAGTTTTTTTTTAATCTACTTAAACAGTTGGAAGACTCGAAGATGGGAAGATGGAAGGGAAGGGCCCTTCCTCCTAGCCCAACTACACTCACCGACATAATTAGCGGAACGTTTTTATTTTTTCCATTTTTTTATTATATGGTACTGCTATTGCTATGACGATTCTTTTATTCAAAAGAACCTTCAATTAGGACTTGCATGTTGAAGAAAAATTTGGTTTTCCTAAGCGATTAGAGGTAAATTAGGCCCAGTTTTGATTTTACAAAGATTTTGCCCTTTTGTGTTTTTGATCGGAACTTTGTTTTATTTAAGTACTGGTGGTTTGGCCTGAGTGTATTCATTGTATAAGGAGAATAAACATTACGTAGAGGCTGAAAGAAGTAATTTACCTGCGACAAAAGCTACGAGGGATGTTACAGTGATCGATGAAAGTCAAACCTATCGTGCAGTAACTTAAGCACGGGGTGTATCGATATTAGTCCTTCCTCGCAATGTCCATCGGTACCAGCAGACAGAATGTTTCGTTAAAAGATGAGAATAATGCAGAAATCAAGGAAAACCCGCCGCTGATGATTGGTTTATGACAGTTCAAATCGGTACAGGCTCTGAAAAATTGGCCCAATGCTGCTATTCGGACCTGTAGCATCCTGAAGGTGGTCCGTATTTTGTTTGTAAGTATGCGGAAAGAAAGACGACGTCTCATTGAAGGTAATCTGATGTCTAACGCGACTGCTGAATGTCCAAAACGTGCTGTAGGTCATCGCGTAGTGAAATTAAGTTTTGCTCAATAACACCGTGATCGGACTGTTTTGTGATATATATTTTTTGGATGAGAGGCATATAATATGAATACGTCAAGGGAATCGCTTTGAACTGTCAAATTTTACAGGAATGTGCCTTATACTGGAGGCTCCAGTAATGGTTTGGGGTGTCATTTGTTTTGAAGCGCACACGGAGTTAGGCATTATTGAAGGAGGCTTACTGGCTACTTATTTTTGCAGGATAGACATCCCAGAACCTCATGCGATGCCACTTGACAAATTATCATTCAAGAAAAACAAAATATGCACGATTATGTGTGACCGGAATGTGTATTCGTGGTCCGCAATTTCATATAAGATGTTGTAATTACCCACCAGGGTGGGTCAACGTGGACCCCGGACATGAGTCCAATAGAATATGACTTAGCCTTGACGGGAAATAGGATTAGAGAAAAAAATCCAGACACCCAGAAACATTAGAGGATTAAAAAGTGTTTCATGGGAGTATGGGGACAATTTGTCTTAAGAAAAGACAATGGATTAAAAAATTTAGTGGAAAAGCATGTCATAATACTGATAAGGACCCTAGCAGTATAGAAACGGTGATAAAACAAACAAAAAAGTAAAATAAATAGCAAATTAATTATTCCAAAAAATATGCGCCGAAAGTTACAAAATCGATATTTTAGCAAATTGAAGATTTAAATTGCCAAATTCAATTAAATGATAATTGATTATTTGTCCTTTTAATGCATTTAATCCTAATTATAAAATATTTAAACAAAAACATGAATGTACAATACAAAATTATGGAAAAAACACGGTTTTTTGTTGCGTTCCGCTAATTATGCCGGTGAGTGTATGTTAGGGTCAGCTTCTAGTCTAACCGGATGCGACTGAAAACCAGTATTTTACGAACACATTTTATTGGAAGACAGATCTTTACAGTGAAATATACCAGTACAGTAGACATGTATCTATGTATAGACAGTAAACGAATGCAAAGAGGGACGGGACTCTCATTTACGTTAAGTTTCTAGAAGAAATCAAATAAATCTTGTTTATGTGTGTACTTTGAAAAACGGCGATTATTTTGTGGTAATTAGCGGTATTAGGGCCACTACTTAACGTGTAGTTAAGTTATGTTAAAACAATTAGTGATAAGCTCATTTAGTCATAATATGTGGAACAGACACCCGAAATTTTGTTTAAAATTCCTGTCATAAACTAATACACTTTTAGTTAGTCAGTTCTAAAAACAAGTGGCTGACACGGTTGTTATGAGAACTTAGGGAACAGGTCTATGTCCAGCAATGTATGAAGACGGTGAGAAATTCGTAAACGAGGCTTACTGTTTATAATCCGTAAGATACAAAGAATCTTCTTTCTGTCTCGTGTCGACATGAGCTTAAAGAATAAGTGTGAAAAGGAGTTCCCATCTAAGTAATACTGTAACAGTTTAAAGCAATAAAACTGTGAGACAAATAATAATCATTAATTTGACTATCATGCGAATATTAATTGTTTTAATAACTAAGAGCACAACTACTTTTATAATTTCAAGGGAGAGTCCCTGCCACAAAAGCGAAGTATTAATACAAGATTATTTTCCTCTGTCCTTGTCAAACGCATCTTGTATTTACCTGTTTAGGCTCCAAATGGAATGCAAATTATAAAACCACACATCACTTCGACATTCTGTGACATTAAAACATAAGGTAGTAAATTCTAACGTTTTGAAGGCAAAATATTCAGGAAAAACTTTTGGTCTTTGCCGTTTAGTTGTCCAAATTAATTAATATTCACATTTAAATCGAACTGCTGTCAATTTAGTTATTGGACCCAATCTAGTTAACATTTGTGAATGTCAAATTGATATGATTAATTGGCGACCAGATCGATTTTGTATTTCACACAATTTAGAATAACAGAACGTTCTTCCGGCTGCTAATTGTAATTAACTTTATTTCTGGATATATTTAGCTTCTTATGTCTTCTCATTGGTTGATTTGTAGAAAGCCCGGATGCTATCGACGAGATTCTGGTGTTTTGATACACTCTTACCAGCTGCGCCAAAGCAAAGGCAGGGCTATGTTTTCTATTATAAAAAAACTTCTCGTTTGATCTAGCCCGTCATTGGAAAGCATAATCGACAAACTGCAGTTGTACCCAGTACGACTTCTTGGACGTTTACAGAGGTTATGTTAAAGTCCTTTTGTAAGACTTTATTTATATTCATACCCATATTGGGGCAAAAAAACGATTCATGGTAATATGAGCAGACATGATGGAGTCTAAAAATATTTTTTCGACCACTAAAACCGCAAAGAATATATTACCATTGACACCTAACACGATTTAAAATTAAAATACAAATCGTCAAAACAACCCTATTTGAATAAAACATGCCAAGCTAAACAAAATGGTTGTATACAAAGCATTCGACACGGATGATCACATCTTGATTGTTGATACTCGCCGATGTATACCTTTTATATCAAGTGTTATATGATACTGTATTGTGTGGTATAAAAACGAGTTCTATTCACATCTCAGGAGTAAGAGACACGAAGTGTGACAAATGTTTACATTCTGCGTAAGTTATATCAATCAATTGAAGAAAAAACATTATTATCTAAGTAGTACACATCAGTTTTAGACAGCTTCTCTTTTCTCCATTGTATCTGTTTTTCCCTGTATGTTCCAAGACCGAGTGAAGTATCAGAGATTATATTGGATTGCTCATAACTGTAAAAATTATCTTGTCTTAGCCTATTAATCTACTTAATTACTTATTTACACGTGTTTGTTCATGACCCGTAATTTTAATATGTCTTTGTCTATGCATAAGCTTTATTGCTTGAAGTTCATCTTAAGGAAAAAACAAGCATCAAAAATAAATACCTAGGTATGTTAAATTATATCAACCTACCAATGACATCAAGGTGCTCGGTATTGGAAGAATTCCAGCTGTCATGCAGTCATTGCGCATGCATACTCGATGCGGCGTCCCGCAAGGTCGTTTGCTGGGACCATCACTTTACAATCTATTACGTACTTTAGGCGCGAGATTAAAAACATCGCACATATCATATCATGTAGCCTTGTACGGCTTACGTTTTGTTGGGTCGTTAACGTCTTAGCGAATTGTTATTATTTTGTTACTATAAATTGTTACTGTATGTTGTTTTTTTAATTTATTATCTTCTCAAATGTTTATTCGAATAATAAGTTCCTTTGCAACACAAAGACTGAAATGTGTTGGAGCTAGAAACCCACTAGATAATCAAATAATCAGTTAAGATACATTGTTTTAGCTAACTAATTTTCACACATTTTAACATTTAAATAAATAAATAAATAATATTAATAGTTTACAATGTAAGTATAGAGATAAGTTTATACATATGTATTTGTATTATGAGTCAAACAGATATTAATAAGAGTTTGTCATCAGATCAATACTATGATTAAGCTGTCTCTTGGAATTGTACAAAGAAACAAATATTTGTCAGTTTACGCCCTTTGACTGTAACAGAAAATCTACCACAATTATTTATTACATCAAAACTAAATTGAAACCAAAAATACATTAATACAAACTTCAAATCTTGTCAGTTAGGTAGGCCAGTAAATTCCAATCGCAAGGGTCATAACCCAACCACACCTTGATTTCAGTTTCATAGTATTATCTGCGATCATTCATGTGTTTATAGTATAAAAAGAGTTAAACAAACATTGATCCCTACTATAACGTACTTTCTAACCAAAAGTGAACTTTCTACCTTGGTAATAAAACTGATAATTGCCTGTTTGATGGTACTATAAACATGGCATCAGATGTGAATATGGCAGCTATAAAAGCCTGCGACAGTGTTGGCATTAAAATGACATCACCTGACTCGTCCGATGCTTCTTACGACCACAATGGTATACGTGACCACAAAATAAACACAGAAAGGCCACTCTTCCGAATTAAACTTAACATTCTTTGCAGTCCTCTGCTAATCGTAGGTCTATCTCAAAAGAGTTTTGCCCTCAGACACTAAGCTAGTCAGGCTAGACTTCAGGTTTTTAGACATGCAAGATAGTTAGTCGTCCCGATGCGTCATTAGTCTGTTGTCAGAGCTTTAATGTTAGGGGAAGCTGGCTATTGGGCTCCCTTTTTACATCAAATAACAACAATAAAAATGATTGAAACAGAAGTATAGCCAAAACGCGTGCAATTCCCAACTGCAGTGATATCAAATTGTTCCATTTTCACCATAGCAACTTTTCAGTTGTGAGATTCTTACTTACGTGATCAGTATAACTTCTGTACATTATTTATTATTTTAGACGATGGTAAGCATGGCATCCGAGTCGATTACACATGCATAACGCGTGTCATATTGAATATTGTACGCTTGTACATGTGTGTGTGAATGGATTCTTACTTTCTTATTGTGTTGGTTGGTGGGTTCATCTTTAGCGGCCCGTGATGTATAAAGACGTTTGATTCTTTGTCGCTTTTTCAGCATACCAGCCCGTAAATCTGCACAGCTGAACCAAGGCGTCCCAATAATCACTGCAATAGGGGTACTGTCAAAATCTTTAGCAGATGGATTGGTAGTCGATACTTATGTGAATACATATATTAGCAATTTTTATAGAGTGTCAATTCGATTTCTTTAGTGGATAAACTAAAGAAGATATCAATTAACTAAACTGATCGAAACTCATAGAAATAAACGAGAATATACCTAAAAGCGAATGAGAGAAATCAAAAGAAGAGATTAACAAAACTATCGCGTGTTAAATTTTGGTGCAGTTATTACTTCGTTTTTGCTCAGAGACAATCTTAATTATTCTTTTGAATTTACAGATCGAAAAAGCTTATAGAAAATAAATGACAACAAACCACAGAATTCTTTGTATTTGTACAGAATTTATTCTACCCAATATACACTTGCTTGCAAACTTGTTGCTTAAGAATTAGTAAGTCAGTTCAATGATGAATTAATTAAACGTTCTTATAAATCCGTTACTTGCTCACAAATTAGCACGTCCTTTAGAGATGATTATGATCATTATATCTATAAATAGTAAGACCTTGGTTAAACACGATTTGCAAATGAAATGTACTTCTAATGCTTGAATGTAAAATAAAAATTATTGTGATGAGACAAATGAAGAAAATATTATAACGATATTAATAATTGATTGATATCAAGCAGATAGAATTAATATGTCGATACTTGCAAGCATTAATAATGTGTTGAATCAATGCTGACAGCAAACATGTTGCTTATTTCAGTACATTTCCTTGCTAAGAAGGGTCTTGTTTGTCTATTGTTATATTAAGTTCGAACAATCTAATAAGCCAGATTTGATGTTTGCATAAAATCACACAATAAATGTGTATAGAAGTTGCACGCCTTTGGTTTTAAAGAAAGTCGCCTTTTTATTTATCTAAACATCGCGCATCTATGGTAGAATGAAATTAAACACAATGCATTAGAGTAATTATTACTAGTGTTGACATTACACCTAGTATTTTGACAGGTGTCAAATCCGACCTATTAGATTTTGACAACTGTAGTTAGGTATGGTGCCTGTAGTGTCATTCTGTAAGAAACCCACCTCATCGACGGTTAGCTCGTTATCCATAATGTCACAGTATGGATAATAGAAACAAATAACACACAGATAATCAACAGTAATCAATAACGCGTATTTTTGTTATCCGCGCTGTGTCACGACAAGTGTCTAATTGACAGTCGCGATCGAGGTGAGATTCTTACAGAATTGCACTGCTGTTCTTAAGCCCTAGATAATAAAAAATCTTATTCCTTTTTCTAATCCTCTTTTTGATGTTGCAGTACAATAACGTATTATTTTTGTTGTTACAGGTAATTCAAGCTTCCTACTCGGAAATGGACCGGTTTCACCAGTCAGACGGCCGTTAAAGAAACAGTAATGTTCGCACGTAATTAAAAACAAAATGGTTCTTATACAGGGCTGTTAAATTATAGGATAGGGATGCACGAAGTCCCAAAAAGTATCGATATACATAGAAAAGATATAAAAAAAAGATTTCGATATATCGAAAGGAAAACATCGATATACCGGTGAAATTTTCTAAAAATTACGTGGTTTTCAAATTCTGTTTTGTTTGTTTTTATTGCTAGTTTAGTTCAATAAATCTGTCACTATTACTATTTATTAATAGTAATAGTGACAGAACTAAGAAACTTGCTATCGGAAATATATTGTATTTGATACACTTTCGATACTTGAGATGTTATATCGATGTATCGAAATAATAGATATCAACAAAAAATATCGATGTATCGAAATAATAGATATCGACAAAAAATATCGATGTATCGAACAAAAAATATCGATATTTTTTCTACAAGCCTATTATACATAGGATGTAACACAGGATGCTTGCAAACGGAAAGAAAACTAGTTGTGCCATCGACTTAAGTTACAATGTTAGTTAGATGATAATTCTAAGTGCTGGGTATTATCTTTAATAGTTATATGTTACAATGTTTCCCAGCTAGATTTGCATCACAAGATTATAAATACAAGTTTCCTAGTGTTGTGTTCAATGTTATGTTCCGCTTGTCTCAAAATCACTGAGTCGAGTTTATGGAAAAACCAGATTCTATTATCCCTGGTCTCGAGTCGCAACCGTTTCAGAATGTGTATCGACATTGTGACAAATTATGAGTAACGTAAATCAAATGTAACCCTTAATCGGGCAGGCGGTTTTAATAAAAGTAAATAACAAACGATGAGACATTTTTTAATAAACAATAAAAAGAAGAAAAATCTTTGTTTTACGGATCATTTTTATTTTTTATTCAAGAAAATAGTAAAAAAGTGTTATTTTGCCAGGTTTAATAGTAAAAATATGTATAAGAAAGAAACATCGCGACGTATTCCAAAAAAGTTGGTGGGAAAATAGTTCCCTGTGTCCGATGGGGTAATCTTCCTCCTAGCCTTCTCCATACTATCACAGTCTACCTATATCTTACTCCTTACAGTCGATCAACGTAGAACATTGTCGCAGAGCAATCGTGCGGGGGGTTGCGGGGTGAAGGGGCGGAGGTTATGTCCCGAGTAGCCGTAGCCATACTGCATACTTGGGACATAATCTCCGCCCCTACATAATTTTGACATTTCATAGGACCTGTCAAATGTATGGGCGTTGACCCACTGTATGTGGTAAGTAGGTACACTGTGATACTATTCTGGGTTTAACTTCTAGTCCAACAGACGCGACCCAATACCGGTATTTTACACAGAGCGACTGCCATTAGATCTGCACAACCCAGTTACTGGGCAAATGCCGATATTCTAAGGTGAGACCGGTTGTCAGACTTTCGGGCTTCTGACTACCCATAACTACTGTCATAGGTATTCGTATGACACCCGGGACCGACGGTTTGACGTGTTCGCCAAGACACGGAGAGGTTTCGATGTGTAACGGACGGACACCCATCCCCGAACGGACCGTGACAAGCGCTTAACCTAGATAGTCAAATCTAATAATATAAGATATTCTGAAAGTAACGCGATTACCAACTCGGAATCTTTCTATACCAAAGCATTCTTATCGAACTATTGAAAAATATGTTTCAATACTTTCAATGTTTTCTTACCCATACATAATCGTATTATTTATTATGCTATGCTTTGTGCTAGTAATATACATACTCTGTGAGTCTCCATACACTGCACATGATATGAAATTGGGTGAAACTAGACAGAACTTTATCGACAAAAAATAATAAAAAGGATATCTCAAAAAAGTATGGTTTTATAGATGTTATCTTTTTTTGTTGTAATTTCGAACCAAGTCTACACTATTAAAACAAAAACAGTAATGATTGTAATTATCAGACAATGACGATAAAATACAATTAAAACCAAAAATTTAAGAGTTAACGGAAAATCAGTGTGTATAATAGTGTTTTTTTTTTTTCGTATGGTCATCCAAGAATGATTTGTAGTTTTTTTTTATTATGTTTCCCGTCGGTAAAATAAAAACCCAACGTCATAATATTATGTCCACTGTATAATCTCGTATATTTTTCACGTCGACGCAATAATCTTTCACGCTATTTTATAATAGTTATGACAAAAAACTTTTTCCCACGTTAACGGTTAATAAATCATGTTTATTAGTGACTTAGCGGCCCATCCGCGGTTTATTATGCGTAAAATTGTTAACAATATCGTTTTTTGGTAATACTATTAGATAATCTGTGGTAAGCGGCTTAGGTCGTAGAAACAGGTGAAAACCGTATCAAACACAAAGTAGGTAATATTTAAAATGAGGCCAAATATACAGACAGTTAAGGTCAGGAGTATTATGTAGTGTTTCGAGACGAAAGTAAAGGCCGCGAAATGTCAGGAAATGTGAAAAGTTAAATGTTCGTTTACCTCGAAATAAGCGCAATTAATCGGCACAGATGATAAAAACAAAAAAAACGAAAGAATGCAATTATACATATTAACTATATTTGTTGATAATAAAATAAAAGTTACACTTTTGGTAATCCCAAGAGCAAAGTTCAGATTTAATACAACCCTATAATTTACCAACGATGGTATTAAAGTAGGTAGGTCCTATGGCAATTATTATTTACGTAAAATAGCCAAGGAGAAGACTTAAAGAAGACATAACGCATCATCAATTACAAAACCGCGAACGGAAATTCCAAATACGAAAATAACAAACCATTGACTAACTTCGTGTCGTTCTTCAGCGAATAGGGCAAAGACAAACAAAACGTCTTTAATTAAAAGTAGCGATTGTTTCTATCAACGTGACATAGACGTATGTGTTACTCATTCATGTACTTTGGATGTATTGTTTGTTTTCATGTTTTTTGTCTATGGGAAAGTAGTCGTATGACATTGAGTAGAGAGTACTTTTAAACACAACATAGTCAACATACTCTTCTTGTTTGTTACGTAGAAAGTGTGTACTTAACTTCTTCTAGAAAGCAAATTGTAAAAAAAAATGTTTGGTAGTCGATTAGTTTCACACATACGTTTTTATGTAATTATGATAAAAGTAATTAAAGATTTAGTATTAATTTTGAATATAGACAAGCATCTTTTAATAATTGGTTAGTCAGGAAAATAAATTCTTAATTCGAATATAAACTAAAAGGTCATCGAGGTAACGCGTCAGTTTTGAAACTTGAACTCAATTCTAATATCAATTATGATTCGAGTCTAAATAAAAGTACACACTAACTACAAAGGCCATAGACAAGATATTACGATCAAAAGTTTAAATTGTCATAATTCGATCCGATTCGAATATCCATAATAATCGATTTCCTGTCTAGTTTACCAGTCTGCCGTATTTATTGTATTCGGTATTTGGTTTGTTAGTTCTGCTTGGCCCTCAGTTAAATAGCGTGAAGTTAGTGTCAAGGTTAACAGTGAACCTTGCGGAGTAATACTGAGACAATTAATTTTAATTGATTTTTTTCTGAATCTCTTGATTAATCTATTCAAATAGAATTGTATAATAGTTTTAATTGATCAGGAATGGCAATTTTAATCGTAATTTGTAAGCATTTTTCCAATGGCAATAATTTTATTTCATTATTCGTTTTTTGAGCGGAATTATCATGAAAAAACAATTGTTTCTTTCAAATTGTTTAACTGTTGGATATTTTTAGTAGAGGTCTTTAATTTATGAGATTCTAATTCAAAGGCGATTAGTCGACAAAACAAGTTTCTCGTCCAAACAAAAACTGTAAGTAGATACCAAACTAATGACTGTCCGAAAAGAAATCCACCGTATTCATCTTTTGTTAAATCGTAAATCTAATTTAGATAAGTGAAATGAGAACCCAAGTCCAAAGCTTCATAAAAACATGAATACAGCTACAACTGATTATCTAACACACAACCTGGAAGCAGAACAAAAAAAAAAAAACAAAAAAAAAAGATTGCGATTTTTCACAAACCAAACCGCAATGCTATAGAAATCTTTCAAGTCAGCCAGCGTCACATGCCGTATCGAATTTATTACTCAACCATAGACAATTACTTAACATTCCCGCCATTACGAGTCAGCTGTCAAGCCAAGATGGCGACGGCCGTGAGATATGGCGACCGGTTCCTTCGATTGATACTTGAATGGCTACAATAGCCGTCGTGTTGGCACATTAAGTTGCATTTAGTTCATCGGTTTGCTTTATAAAACGCAATGGTTGTACTTTTGTTCACGAGCGAAAATTTTATTACGGTGTTATCTGTAGGTCATGGCTGCTTTTACTTTCATCGTTAATTGTAATTGCTTTTCTTGATAGGTACTGCTAATTTTCACAGTTGAATGAGCATTATTACACTTTGCCTGTTTCATTAACGTTTTCAATAACCTATTTACTCTACTAGAGATATAAACATCAGCTCCATAGAAGTAATGACAAACTATCTCTAGTAGGACCAATGATAATAAGTAGGACAAATCGATGATAGATAGCATAGGTTATTGAAAATGGCCGTAAATGACTGACGCGACGGCAGAATTATCGACATTGATGATACACAAGTTCCTCAAATCCAGTTCAGTTGCACTAGCAATAGGAAATGCATAAACAGTTCCACACAAAACAACAAAAACTGTCTTTTACACATAGGTCAAAAGACTAGAGCTAAGATTGTCAACATGTCTATAGACTATATTCTTGAGGTCAGAGCTACCAGCTCAGGTATTATCGTGAAACTTGTCGACATATCAGTTGACCTACCGCCCGCAGGTACCTACCGATAAATCGCAGCGTAACTGCGTAACGCGTTGTTCCTGCGATATTTTGACTCACTAATTGGTTAATTTCGTTATTTCCTTCGGTATGTTTACTAAAGGCCCGGCTGGTAACTGTAGTCATTGTTTTATCACTTTTGCTCAACCTTTTTGGTATTATTTCATTGTTTACATTGATAAAGTGGTAACCCTTCCAGGAAATATGTTTGCTACGAAGGTTTAATGTGTGTATTTTGTGTTTTAGCCTGTTAGCTTATCTGAGATTAACATTGTCGGTTCATAAGCATAACATCCTAAAAAATGTGAACTGATTTTTTGAACTATTTAATTCCTTTATTCCTGCTTATCGTCGGCGACCAGTCAAAACCTCGTACATACCTAGTAATTTTGGTCAAACACGTTTTATGTTATATGTAGCAATAAAACCTCGCAACTCATATTTTAGACTGGTCCGAGTTCAATTTGAATGCAAATAAAGAAGTGGATTATGAATAATGCATCCGTTTTTCTGCTGATAACTCCGTACTTAACGACAAAAATCCTATTTTTTTCCATGATAACCTCGTAATTCGCATTTGACACCCTTCGCGAATTGTTCAAATATTAATTACATGATTTAATAGGCAATGGTTCATTTACAATAAAACAAAAAAAAAACAGTGATGTAGCTTACAATTTTTTTAAGGAAACGGTTTTTCCTTCTCCTGTCAAATCTTGCTTTTGGCAATAGCGAGGTTTTCAATGGTGGCCGATTATCATCATCATCATCTTTCTGCCCTTATCCCATGTTACTTGGAGTCGGCGCAACACGTTTTCTTCTTCCATTCCGTCCTGTCAACCGTCATGATATCGTGGACAGCCGATGTTATACAGAAAAAGTAGGGGAAAAGGTAATATAACCCAACCACGATTCGTAGCCTATTTATTATTGTCAATCTGATATTAAACCCAATAACGGCTTACCGGAGCTTCAACTCTATGAATCCATTTTTTGCAGACGTGATTTGTGTTGTCACTAATCCCGTTACAACACTTTTTACAGTCATGGATTACGTGCCAGATTAGTCTGTTTATTGGACTGTAGATAGGTAAAATAATTTCTGACAATAAGTCATCATTTTCATCGATTTGCACGAGTAGGTACCTAATAAAAATGATACTCATCATATTGATATCTCGGGCGTTATTTTGACTAGAGCTTTCTAATTTAGTCATATAATTATGTCAAGACGTCTTGCTTTCAATCGCAGAAGAGACATAATGGCTCGTGCAAAATAGGTAGGTACTGGCACAGTGTACCTACTTACTACATACAGTGGGTCAACGCCCATACATTTGACAGGTCCTATGAAATGTCAAAATTGGTAACACTTTTCAAAGGGTTGTCACATAAAACAAATTACACAAACTGTATCAAACAAACGTCCAAATTAATTAACGTTTTATAGAAACAGTGACACGCAAAAAGAAAACCACGCATGCGTAATTTTGACGATTGACAAAATAATGTAAAGGTATGTAGCAGCAATTTCGCCATCTTATCCTGGAATATTCTAACAATATTTAAAACTACAAATTTTGTCGAGGTTACAGTCGCAGTGGCTAACGCTTGCGGGGTAGGTAAGAGTTATAAATTATTCGCAAGTCTACGATGGAGTCATAGAAAATTACTTATTATTCATGGTTATTACTTCTATGGTTTTCGTGGGTGCTGATGCCGGAAATAAAGCCTAAGTATTCCTCGATCATATAAGGCGGTCAAAAAAATTTACCAGTTAAATGAGATTTGCCAGGTAAAACGTGGTCCCTATTTTGGTGTTTGAGAATTGATCTTGTTTTTGTAATCAGCGTCCCTGAAAGTCATGGATTTGACACCCATGACGGCTAATTTGATTTTTTTAATGGCCGCCATCTTGAATATAGATTTTGACCTCATTTTCGGCATCAGCATCCCCGAAAACCATGGAAATGACACCCATGATGGTTAAATTGAAATTTTAATAGCCGCCATATTGGAAATGGATTTTGACCTCATTTTCGGCATCAGCATCCCCGAAAACCATGGAAATGACACCCTTAACCACTAATTTGACATTTTTATTGCCGCCATCTTGGAAATGGATTTTGACCTCAATTTCGGCATCAGTACCCCCGAAAACCATGGAAATGACACCCGTGACGACGAATTTGTCATTTTTGTAGCCGCCATCTTGGATTTCGATTTTGACCTCATTTTCGGCATCCGCACCCCAGAAAACCTTGGATTTGACATCCATGACGACTAATTTACTAATTTTCATGGCCGCCATCTTGGATTTGGATTTTGACGTTATTTTCGGCATCAGTGACCCCGAAAACCATGAAATTAACACCCATGATGATTAGATGAAAATGTTGATGGCCGCCATATTGAATTAGGATTTTCACGTTATTTTCGGCATCAGTGACCCCGAAAACCATGAAATTGACACCCAGGATGATTACATGAAAATTTTCATGGCCGCCATCTTGGATTTGGATTTTGACGTCATTTTCGCCATCAGTGACCCCGAAAACCGTGGAAATGACTTCCCACGAACAATCATTTGAAAATGTATGTCTGCCGCCATCTTGGATTAGTAAACAGACTTTATAATAAAATTCTCGTAATAGGTACACATACACATCAATAATAAATTAATATAATTTCTATGAACGATATCAATCAAATTTGAAATCAAAAGTGCGAGCCCTGGAATTTATGTCCCGGGTAGCAGTATGGCTACTCGGGACATAACCTCCGCCCCTTCACCCCGCAACCCCCCGCACGATTGCTCTGTGACAATGTTCTACGTTGACCGACTGTAAGGAGTAAGATATAGGTAGACTGTGGTACTGGTATTCTGTAATTTGATTAGACTAGGTGCCAAGGGAATGGCATGGTTGTTAAAGAATGATATTAAAAGACGTAAGGCGGAATTTCATCGTACGTTAGCTCGTCAGTAACTCATTCATTTATTTTGCGATCTACATGCAAATCTTTTGAAAAACCTTTCTCCTTTAAACAAAATAGGAACTTGCTTACTTTATAGTTATATTTTGTTGGCATTTAATCACTATAAATAGCACTACGTACTTAGTGTCAGCATTAAAACTGTTTGGAATGAAAGCAGGTCGACTTTACTCTTAATTTATCGTATAGTCTTACTATTCGCGGTGTTAAAAAGTTTCCATGATCATATCAGTGTTTTTTTTAATTCGCGTGGGATATAAGGGGAGGCAGTAACATGCAGTAATGTCAACAGACCGCGACGGCTCTTCAGTCACCAAGTCCAGCGCACGGGGGACTAGAGGCGTTAAGTAACTTTCTTTTTTAAAATGGTTAAGCGTTGAGCTTCACAATAAACTCTTAGAGGAGACCCTTTTGTGATCTAAGAATCAAATAATTCGAAATTTAAATCAGCAGTATGATCTCGAAAATTTCGTTCGCCTAGGAAACTACAGTTGAGGACAGGACAGGACAGTTGACAGCGTAAGCAAATTAGGAAGGTACTCCAAGCCGTTCATTGCTTTATTTGAATACAACCGTTCACGATCCACCAAGCTCTCCCGTCGTAAAGCCGGTCGTCTCTACAGACTGTCTGTCTGTGTCTGATTGTTTCCCTTCCAATATCCCGCCAGCAACGCCATATGCCGAGGTCCGAGTTCCACTACGGGTCGCCTTAGTGCTGTTGTTGCTAGTAGTCATGATATTAGTGTAGTATAAGTAGTTAGCTTAGGTTAAGTATTTTACTCCCCCCCATTGACTGGAGACCCTCCAGGTCTCGCCAATAACTGGCCGGTTACGAAGAACTCCTTCATAACAGAATAAGTTATCCAACAATGTCTTTTAAATGAACACCATAGCCTTTTGCGTTCACGAGCCCATAAACAAACTTATTTTATTTCACACTCCCCATAAAACCACGGCAATAAAACAGTACAGTTGAAAAATTCCGTACGCACTTAGGTGTACCGTTTCACGTAACATTGTTTTCCTTAAATAAACATTAACATGGCTGTTTGGCGACCTGTTCCACTCCATCAGGAACGGGATCCGATGCTACAGAGCGTTCGGTATGTTTTAGGAAAAGCCTACATAGAGAATCACTAAAGACAGGCACGGCTGAATAACATGTAAACGGTTTCAAATTCTTTATTTCTCTAAGATTACAAATCACTTACAAGGAGAAATAAAATACAAAACAAAATACATTGTATATTGTTTGAAGTTCATAGATGCGCGTACAATAGACGGTATTCTTAAAATATTTCTAGGTAGAATATGTCGGTAGATCTAATAACTTTTTCTTATCCTCGCTAATTACGAATTAAACAGTTGAGCAGATATAAGACCGGTTTACGTGCACTAAGGTAATATTTTGACAAATTAATAAATTATCCATTCTTCTTTTCTTTCTATTTTTTAGTAACGCCTTTGAAAATGTGTTGTTTCAATAATATTTGGTATAGCAAAAGTGATGGTATACCTACTGAATTTGACATACTATTGACATTTTCCTTTGCAAGAGGGGCGGATCATACGATTTGCAAGGTTAAGCTGCGCTTGTCGCGGTCAGTCCGTAGATGTGTGACCGTTCGTTACACATCGAGACCCCTCCGTGTCTCGGAGAGCACGTTAAACAGTCGGTCCCGGGTGTTATACAAATGCCTATTAGCTATGTCTACACCATTGCGCTTTTATGTTCATCTTGTGTCTTCGTCTGAAGCATGCGTGAAGCGCCATAGCGCATGCCTTAATACTAGTTTGAAAAAAGCGCATGCCCCTAGCGCACGCTAATCCGTCTATTGTATGTCGACTGGCGACTGACCGAGGCGCACCGGTGTAGACGATAAGCTGCATGCGTCTTATGGTAATCAATATTGCATGCACTTGACGCAAGAGGAATTGAAAGTTGAAAGCGCAAGATGAACATGAAAGCGCACGGGTGTAGACATACCATATGACAATCGCTACGGGTAGTCAGAAGCCCGAAAGTTTCACAACTGGTCTAACCTTAGGATATCGGCATTGCCCAGTAACTGGATTATAAAAGTCTGATTACAGTCGCTCCGTGTAAAATACTGGTATTCAGCCGCATCTGGTTACACTAGAAGCTGACTCTAGCATAGTTGGGAAAAGTCTAGGCAGACATACAATACGGCCGACGTAGCTTGACGAGTCTGAAGTTAGCTACCTAGCTGATTAGCTGCGCAGTAGACAATTTCGTTTGTAAAAGATTCATTGCGCAGCCAAACAACTAACTTCAGACTCGCCAAGATACGTCGGCCGTATTGTATATTGCCTTAACAAGCAACATCATCATAAACTCCTGAGATATACAGAGCACCTGTGTGCACATTTAACGAGCTAAATATGGAGTTTTTCTTCTAGGCTGTCGTGTTAAATAATGCATATTGGATAAAAAAATGCCACCAGCTACAAAATTAATGTAGACAACATTTACACTGGCCACCTGCCCACATAAGGAATGATAGGAAACTGGTTACGTTTTTAATGTTATGGTGATTTTATCCTTTCAAGTTCTGCCGCTGTGAACCTATGGGACAATCGCAGAAGCTCTTGGCATTTCAGGGTCGTGAGACAAAATGCCGTTAAACGTTCGAGTTCTAAGCTAAAGTCATTCCCATACAATTTGATGTTTTCGTAGGCGTTAACGTTTAAAGAAAAGGGATTTTGTCTTAAATGTTGATGATGATATTTATTTCTGTGCATAAATCTGCTACGGACGTTTTTACAAGTCAATGTAATGTTTTTTTAAAGACTTTAAGGCGCTGTCATTTCCTGTCTGTAGTGTCATTCTGTAAGAAACCCACCTCAATATCGACGGTTAGCTCGATACTTAGAATAAGTACCTACTAAAGCATAGAAGCCGCCTCAGTACTTGAAAAACGTACAGGGGCATCTGTCAAATAAGAGCAATTTCGAGATTTTGAGCCAAAGCCTAGCTACCAAATTAAATTGCCCGCCACTAGTACCCCCTGTCAGACGGCAACGACATTTTAAATTTTATCGTATAATACTTGTGTCAGTAGCGCGGTGATTTGAAAAAATATTTTAGTCTAGAAGTCTAGAATTTATATTTAATTAATTGTGTTTTGTATATGTGCACATTGTTCTTATAAATAAGAGTGTGCGCTACGTCCTGAATAGTAAAAAAATGTAAATCTCGCAAGGGATGTACAAAAAATTAAAAGTGAAAATATCAGTTTCCACAAGTACGTAGTATTTTTTATGTTTATTCATAGATTTTCCTTTAAATATATTTCATTATACATTAAATAAGTAAAAGTAAGACATTACCTTTTAGAAGAAGTAAAATAAATAAGTATAAACTATGTAAATCTTATCTATTTATCAATATGAATATTCGCCAAAGAAATTATTAAAGGGGTGCGAAAATTGTATCGATAAATCTATCGACAACGTGATTTTTGTGTTAGGTTTAATTAATTAGGTATTTATACTTTTTTTTTTCATTTAAGTTTCCCTGTGACGAATATTTTCGAAATAAATTGATTGCCGTGGTAGCTCACGAAATTGGTTTGGTTCCAAGAAAGCACTATATCTTCTTTTACCCGTTCTGGCAAATGGCGGAGACTGAAGGAGGACTCTATACCAACATTATACCTTCAATCTAAATTTAAAAGCCTAAGTTCTTATTGAATTGCATGTCTACAGGAAATAAAAGAATTCGAGTAATTTCTTTAAAAAAAATTGGGACAGATTAACCCCGCACTGGATTTAGCTTGATTGAAAATAAAAAAATTAAAATCGTTTTTTTCTTGCAACATTACGTTCGACATCTTCTTTCGGCCATTCATACAATAGACTATTTCAGATAATATTTCATTGTCTTGTTTATCTTTCAAATAAATGCTGTTAATACAGTCGTAATCTTCAAGCCTGATAGATTAGGAGAACAGTGAATCTAAACAAAATTAACGTATTAAATAAACGATGATTAACTTACTTCTCAATCAGTTTGCATTTGGTGCCACTAAATTTTACACCTCTTTACCGTAATTATCTTTAAAATCTTGTATTTTTAGGGATGCCGTTTTTTTATAGATAGAGTGATTCAAGAGGAAGGTTTTAAGCTGTTAAACGTACACGTGCGAAGCCGGGGCGGGTCGCTAGTTATACAAGGTTAGTCGGAAAGGGGGTACTAATCCGAAGCCCACTTATAGTATCGCTGATGACTGTTTGAAAGCAAGTGTTAAAATTTCAAAATTCTATATTTTTTTTTTCCAAATAAAATGATTTTTATTTTAGTTTTTTCAAAAATTCTTCATCCCTGTTTTAGTTACAAATTCAGAAAATGGTGCTTCTAATTCATGACCCTAAATATGACCTAAAATGTAAAGACAGCTGATCATAACTGGGGATAGATAGATTTAAGAGATTTTTTTTAGAGATTTTTGAACAACTGTTTCTCTTAAACTATTGACTTTTGGGAAAAGTTATAGAACAAAAGTTATTCATTATTATGTGTACTTTAACACCCTTTCGGATTAGTACCCCCTTTCTGACTAACCTTGTATATAAACAATCATTATTTTGTTTAAAATTTCCAGCGCCTCGAAATAGACAACTTACCTGAGACCACGTGGCGCCGTTCTAGTGACAGAAAAAAACGTGCATGTCCAAGTACATTACAAGGAATACTCAATAATAATGTATTTAACTTTTGTGAAGCTTTTAGTAATTGCAAATGAAATAATAGACATTTATACTTAAACGATGACTTTATTTATTGATATCGATAATAACAGGACCAGTCGAAATGATGATGCTCGGGAGAGGCCTACCTACGTCCAGCAGTGGACATCTTTCGGCTGAATAATAATGTTATTATGACTTTACTTTTGTCATTAAAACTTTCTAAGAAGTAAGTATTTAAATGTACTATGGCAATATCCGGCATGGCTGTTATTTGGTTAACACAATCATAGTCACCTTCTTTCGGTCTTACAATACCACTTCAGATATTTCGTAATATACATTATACGATGACTTTATTTTATCGATAGCTATAGTCTAATAGTGTGAAACCCTCATCCCTAGTCTCTGTACAAAAGGTTACAAAATTAATTTTTACGGCCTGTCAAAAGTTTATCTTTCCCGCTCTGACAACAGCGAGTCCGCCATATGAGTAAATAGCATGGCTATATTTTGATTCATGTATGCTAAGTAGCGCTCCTTCTATGCTTTAGTACTTATTCTAAGGCTCGATACCCATAATGTCACAGTATGGATAATAGAAGCAAATAACACACAGATAATCGACAGTATAATCAATAACGCGTAGTTTTGTTATCCACGCTGTGTCACGACAAGTGTCTAATTGACAGTCGCGATCGAGGTGAGATTCTTACAGAATTGCACTGCTGATCTGCCTAGCTCTGAGAGGAAAAGCCGAAACAAACTCAGAGGTCAAGGTCTCTTTTAAAGTCGAGACACGTGTGTGGTATAAAACCATGCGAGTGTAACAATGTAGGGCAACGTCTGGCCTTATAAGGAAAGAGCCATAGTACGTTTGAGTTTACCTGTCCCAACTGACGGCACGCATGCATCAGCCATCGTGTAGCTCAATCTTATTTTAGGGGCAGTTGTTAAATGCTAAAGACAAGAACTAACTTTAAATTAAACTGTCAAAACACGATGACGTGCTTAACAAAGATGGCGTCATCAGCACGCATTTTTTTGTTTCACCGCCATGTGAATTCCCGATTTTGTCAATTTCGCTCAATTGATTAATTAGCTTCGTTTTATTTTTGTATCCACAATTAGTTACGAATTGCAGTTGTGCAATTATGCAATTAGTGTCTTGGTTCTTCCTCGAATATATTTTATTAAAGTAAAATAGGCCTTAAAAAGTTGCAGATAAAGTGCGTTTTTCTTTTAATTAGACCGATGATGTTAAAGAACGTTGAGCTTAGAATGTTTGTGATATTGTTGAACTGTCAATGAATTTGTAACCTTGGTTTGACATTAACGTTTCAAACGTACCATAAACATTGTTGTTATACAAATTGAAGAATTCTTTTGTTATCATTACGAAAACATTGAAATAACTTTGACAAGATTAATGTCATGTGAGATCTTGACAGACGTGACTTGTGTCACAAATCATTTCAATTTTTATTACGTCATAAGTACTAACTCTTTTATAAAGAGTATTGTCGTCTGTAATTCAAGGAATAAGAATAGTTTCATCTATATTCTTACTTTTTACCCTATTTTTCTATGGTCTAGTCGTAAACATCTGAGGGGCTAATTTACTAGCGAGGTTAAGTAGCGCTTGTCGCAGTCAGTCCTTGGGTGGGTAACCGTCCGTTACACATTGAGACCCCACCGTGCCTCGGAGAGACCGTTAAACCTTCGGGCGCGGGTGACATGAGAATACCTATGACAGTCGTTACGGGTAATCAGAAACCCGAAAGTGTGACAATCGATATCGGCATTGCGCAGTACCTAACTGGGTTGCGGAGTTCTGAAGGCAGTCGCTTCGTGATTATAATGGAAGCTGACATCTACATCGTCTCTTTTTTCTTATAAATTGTGTCCATTCAAAAGTTTGTCTGGCAGAAATTGCCTAGTGCGATAAGACCGCCCATTGTACATCTCTATTTTGATAGTAATGTTTCTTGATTATTTGATAGTAATGTTTCTTGTTTTTATGTACAATAAAGAGTGTTGTATTGTTTGTATACTTGGGAAAAGGTTAGGCAGATAGATAGTCGTAAACATCTGAAGCTGACTCAAGGCAACAGATATTCGTCCCCAAACAATTTCGCCAGCAACGACATCTTCACCATCAAATTACCTATGCCACATGAAAATAACACAGCTATCTATGGATAGCGTAGAAGCCAACTGTTCCAAGTAACATTATTGGTGACATTGAGTTTCAACTCTATAACATCGCCCGGGAGTGAACACCTCGGGGATGCATTAGGTCATTGCATGGTTCCAGTGGGCTTTAACGAGGACGAAGTCGCGGACAAAAGCTAGTCCATTATATTTATTACGAATGTTATATACCCAATAAAGACTAATTTCAGTGCTTACAAACTAATTTCACATAGAGCGGCTCTCTTATAAGATATAGTACCAATACGTCGTGATGAAATAAAAATGACCAAATTGCATTCCCTAGGTTTTCACTCCCGGGCAACAATAACTAAGTAATTTAAGTCTCTAATTAAATTTTCTAAAATTATTTTTGGTTCAGTTGACTTCCAAGGTATCCATCCTCACTAGTTTATCCTTCGTACCTCGTCGTCTCTCAGTAGGATTTCTCATAGCATTTTTTCCCAACCAGCAATTATCTCATGCAGTTAAGCCAGCATGAGATGTTTATCCGTAATTCATGTCAGCACACCGCATTCCTCTCGCTTTAGTCATTATCTACTTAATTACGTCTTCATTTGTGTTTTATAATTAACACCTTGATTGAGTTCTGCTGTGATTCTATAAATACACGTGTAGTTTTCCAAGAAACTGCGTTTTAATAAAGAAATATATGCGGATGTTATTTTCCTGAGTTATGAGGAAAGTTTAAACAGTTCTGATTCTTTTGACTATGGTATTAACATTTGAAGAGACCACGCCTTAATGTGAGGTGAGGCATGGTCTCTTCAAATGTGCGGATTTCGAAAGACATATTCATCGGGTGCTTCCGCATGTTTTCCTTGTTGTTCAGTTTGCAAACATTAGTTCTTCTTGGCAGGTTAATTAGACCTGTACAAACTCAGGAGACCATATTGCGATCCCGCAGAGGTCGTCTATGGAAATATAGTTAATATCGGATAGGAGGTTGAATTCAACCTCAGCCTGTCGCATTCTACTACTGAGTGCTGGAAAACTGTCGGTCCTAAATATATCCAACAATACTTGGTCTTTTGTCTTCCGCATCTAACCTAACTTTACGAGTAAGCAGCTAGAGTACGCAATAGCTGCCTTCTGGTTGCTAGTAGTAGGAGGTCGTTATTTCTTCTAAATATAAATTGCCAGTATATTTTATGGTGGATCTAGAAAATCCTCTTCACTTGAGAAAGCCTTTCGTAAGTGTTTGTGTAACAATGCAGAGAAAGTGTGACCCGATGATACGGGTCATTGTCACAGTGCACGTTGCACTGCAGTTACTGACGTATTCATAGCTAGTATTATTTGAAGAGATAAAATTGTGACTGCAGATTTAGATAAGTTAGTAACGATAGTAACCAAGAGTATCGTATTACCCAGTTACTGGGTTGTGGAGGTCTGATAGGCAGTCGCTCCATGTAAAATACTGATATTCAGCTGAATCCGGTTCGACTGGAAGCCGACCCCAACATAGTTGGGAAAAGGCTAGGCAGATGATGATGATGATGAGTAACGATAGCCATCATGGAGGTACTTACTACGTACTAATCCTAAATTCAAAGGTTTTCATCTGGAAAGGCACGGTACATGTACTTAGGCGTCTGGACAATTTAGTGGCATGGTTCCAAAAAGTAGGTCCTATAGAGAAGAGCCAACAAGAAACTCCATGGATCCTCTTTTAAAATAATTTCTTGTTGTTGGGTAGGGTATTGTTACAACGTAGCACTAAAATGATGTAATATTATTATTATCCTTGACTTGTACAATCGCAATTTCACCGTGTAACGTTTGAAACTTCACTAAGCAAATAGCCTGAAGCCACATGAAGCTCAACGCTGTAGCTAAGGTGTCCACTTCTTCAAGGCTATGAGAAGTGTAATTTCTAATATCTACCAAGTCAGAATACCTGTCGTGGTATATTAACCCAGTTCTGGCACTCCTTATAGACAAGGAAATGTTGATGAAAGATTTAACTTGTAAACTCATGGAAGGTGGCTAAATAAGTACGTTTGCCGTCGTTTTTTAAGAATGGCCCAGTAGATAAGAATCATGTGGCATCAATCACTGTACTGATTCACACAAGGATGTACAAAGTTGACATGACAATGGTGTGAAGTCATCTTTGAATACTTTTAGTTATAATGCTTAAGTTTAGTGCTAGAGTATATTTTACTATACATAATTATCTGTGTAAGATAAATGGAAACTGGTGGGTAAAAGATGAAAAAAAAAATAAGTACAATGAGTGGGTGTATTTTGTTTTTGACATAATTACACATAAAAGTTTATACAGATAAAGAAAAATATATCCTAGTAAATCTATAAACTAAAATAGCGCATCAAAATATTCCTCCGCCGTTGTCGACTGGTAACGTGCCCAGAAGGCTGGCAGCATTGCCACGTTGTATGGCAATGCTAATTCTTTGACCAAAGTAGAGGCCAGCCTTCGGATCACGGGAATTGTCGACCAGCCGCTTTGCAACTTCTCTGTATAGAAGTGAGACACTCGAACCCCACGACCCGAGTGTTGCGAACCCCAAACGGCTCGAAAATATAATCCCTACTAATATAAATGCGAAAGTAACTCTGTCTGTCTGTGACGCTTTCACGCCTAAACCGCTGAACCGATTTTGATGAAACTTGGTACAGAGATAGTTTGTAACCTGGAGAAGCGCATAGGCTAAAGCGACCTCTAGTTCCTAGTAAAGTTATATTTTCGCCGCCAAGAGTACAATGAAAATAACAAAAAGATTTTCAATACATGAGAGATAGAATAAGGAAGATTCAATTTTGTGCTTAAACCGAAGTTTGCTGATTTCACAACTTTTCTGGTTGCATATTCAGTATAGAAGGTGGTCATTGACCTTTAAAGCCAAAGGCAGAAGGGATCCTCCTGCCAAATATCAGTTAAAGGTTAGCCAACATAACTACACAAAGAATTATCAACAATAGAAAAACATACAATAGTATGAACATCTAATTGTTCTCGAAAGTAACACACATAAAAATTCACACATTGAAATTAAGTCCTAAGTATAGCCCCTGCACGCATGCCAATTGTTTTAACCAGACCACCCGTTGAGTCCATAATTTTGGCAACGTGACTGTGAGTCCATCTAGAGTCTGCTACATCGTGACTCGCATACTCCAACATTACATACAATTATGCATTGATATTTTATTGTGAGTCGAATTTTTACAAACCACGATGTTAGAAGGCTCTATAATTTAACGCCTCTGCCTTCGCACCTTAAAAATCGAAACGTCACGGTTTCGTAATGACAGTTTTGACATTTCAATGTTACATGCAAAATTGTTAATTATGATATTATTGAAACAACGTGTTATTGAGTGTTGACAGGTCTGTGAGTAGTATTAGTAAGTGATAGTAGTTATATGCAAGACCTCACGCAGAAATTCACGATATTTTATCATTCCTAATCTAAAATTAAAATAATATAAAATGCATTTATATTTTCATAATGTTTTGTATTTGTTAGTAATGTAATATCTTATGTAAATATATGTATGTATTTTACACATATATTCAGTACAAAATTGTCATCTCATCTTTTTGCTGTACCTATTTCGATGCTTTTCTTTTTGACCCAAAGGTTGCCTGGTAGAGAATGCCTTATGGCATTAAGTCCGCCTTAAGGACCACCGTAGCACAGTGGACATATAAGGTGCATACAACGACCATACAGCCCATGGGCTGTATGGTCGTTGGGTGCATAGAAGTATAAATAAACAAATATGTGCAGTGTTTGCGTTCCTTATTATTTTCATCATACCTAATAGTCTTCTTAAAGTGCCTACCAAAGTAATGACCTCCAGCAGTAAGTTTTGCAGATATTTCATTACCATCTCGGGAACTTCTCGTCCGGCAAAAGTTACAAAATCTTGTAACTTCTTCCAATTTTATCAACACATTTTTTCGACCAGTCTTTTCCATTACCATAAGTTGCGAGACTTCTCGAGAGCAGCTGAATGTCAATATACCTGTGTTGCCTCACGTCTGTCTCGTGTAGACATATCATTATTGTGGAGCACCCACGCGACGAGGTTGATGACACTCGCTGACAGCTGTAAAATGTTATGACGAAATGTTAGTAGGGGTAGGTGTGTGAACACGCTTTTGTTTTACTGTATGCATTACGAGTAAGATTATTTTTAATTGGTCGTTTGAATAATCCAAGAATTGGTCCACTAATGCCCGGTTTCTATGGCCAAAAAAGAATCGTTTTTTTACTAATGGTAGATTTTTTTATTGCCAAACTGGGCATATAAATGGACTCGTAACCTAATTCTATCTGAAATAACCAGTGATCGGAAAAAAGTGAGCTAATTTACCTAAACTTCAAAGAACAGAGACAATAACTGGAGACTTCCTTGCGACAGCATTTTTTTTCGTTAAAATTATTCCTGGTTTCGGGACATCACTAAAGTACATTTAATATTAATGTTAATAGTACAGAAAACAATTAAATTCGTTTCCTATTTTTGTTTCCCAAAATTGTCACAAAACCAGATGACACGTTTTTCATTGTTTTTAAAAAAGAGATTGTTTATTGTTTTCAAAAAAGGAGATTGTCTTATACTTTTTGAAAACAAATGAAAGACAATATCCGAGAAAATTCTCCCGAAAAAAATGTTGTCGTAAGGAAGTCTCCAATTTTTGTCTCTGTTCTTTGAAGTTTAGGTAAATTAGCTCACCCTTTTCCGATCACTGGTAATAACTTTTATCGTATGGGAGGTTCTATTATGTAAAGCTATTGGGTCTTAGCTTCATTATTGGTAAAGATATAAGAGTCTTAATTTTAACCAATAACGATCGGTGATTCATAGGAATCGGCAGTTAGGGTTTTATTTTTTTTGCGTAATAAATTAACTTCAGAACTGTATTTCATTGTATAATTATAATTTAAAAATCGGCGGTTATAATGAGGAGGTCAACTTTAAACGGAGCCGTACATAAACTGCGATAATCTGAGTTAATTACTTTGCCGAAAACGACGTTGACATAATGTCTCATTAAAAAGGTTAAAGAAAATATTTATTTACACCTTGATAAGTAATTATGAATCATATTCATAGCACAGCACAGTTCTTGAAACTTGAAACCTGCTCCTAATAATATATTCACGCCGGCGACGTTTCTTTGTGGGGTGACGGCACTTATGTGCAAATTACTTGGTACATTTACTAACTGATTTGAATGCAAGTTGCATGGTAAAGCTACTGCTTATACAGCATATTGCGATGCGACATGTGACGTCATCGGTTACGTCAATAGTTAGGCATGTTCGAATTTTAAAACGACCTCAAATTCCTGGAATACATAATAAAGATTTGAAATGACAGACAAGGCATAATGATTTGTTCCGCTGCCAAAATGTGAGCGTAAAAAAGTAGATTGCTACCCGCCAAAATACCTGTGTAAATTGAGGTCTGAAAGGTTCTAAAGTACATAATGGCAAATTCTGCTTACTAAAAAACCATCAACATAAGTTTATGAATTTTCCATGTAAAGTTTTGGAGAGTTTTATTGTATTGCCACAGATTACATAATAGTTCTTACGTTATTTCTTCTAAAATTCAAGAATGTTGAGTGCACAAACTAATTCCTATATTACAATAATTTATCTGTTTAACGCCTATACAATTCCTATTACTTTTATAAAAAATACGGAACATTTAATGTCACGGTAGATTAATTTGCTATTAAACTAATATTTTTATAACTTATGTGGCGAACCATCTTGTATTATCTGTGGTCGTCTAAGTTTTGGCGTTTTAGCGATGACAACACTGATTGTTAGCCGATCGTAATAATCTAAATGCCTCTACACACCAAAGCCTTTACCCGGCGGGTTATTGCGGCCAACTAAGCGAGCGAACATGACGCAAAACAAGCCTGGCGGACCTCACTAATTGTTTTGCGTCATGTTCACTCGCTTAGTTGGTTGGTTTTGGTGTGTAGAGGCCTTTATGTGATCCTCTCAGACTTATTCTTAGGCTTCTTGATGTTTATACATATAGTTACCGTTACTGTACCTATTATAGAAATCATTAAGGTTGGTTGCATGTCCTCTCGTAACTTTTTCTATTACTACAGACTGTACCTACCTATATATTATTTGCTTATATCTAATATGTATACAAAGTATCCTGGAGCCCGTGTTTCATTACAAGCAAGTCTGGGCGCGATCCAAGCGCCATACTTTAGTTTACAATAAATTAATACACGTAATTTCCATGAAGAATGTTGTACCGCGTGATTCTGTTTCTCATTAGTCTAGATGTTGCTACCGAGACAAAACAAAGAAAAAATGTTCCGACTGATTGGTTTCAACACGTGGATAATTTTTTGTTTGTTGTTTACTAGTATTTGTAGCAATGTTTACGAAGACAAATCGTCAGTGAAGTTCTAACAGTGCGGAAGTCAAAAATGGCTACTTTACAAGAGAGTGAAAAATCTATATAAAACGAGGAGTGTAACTACGCTGAACGCAATATTGTTTTTAATTATCATTACAAATGAACTTATTGATGATTTAAATCTTAGAAAATCCTAATAATCTTTTTCATTTCAAGTAAAATTGTGGCTTTCCCAGTGTTGTCTGTTTTTGTCACAAAATGACTTAAAGTCCTTATCGATTTCGATAGCGGCGACCCTTTAAAACTATTTCCTAGCGTGTGCCCTAATATGACTCGCCAGACCGAATTTTGTTTTGAATACCCGGTCACAGCTAATACAATAAGGTTGGCCTGCAGAGTTAAAAGTATAAGTGTAGGAGGGTATAGGTCTCTCTTTACGTATTTGGCGTTTTTCGTTTAGTGTATCGAGCCGTTTTTGTTCAAATGATTTGATATTTTTATAGATAATAGAGCGCCAAGACGACCTATGCGAAACGAGCCTCTCCCAACCTTTAGGGTCAATAGCGCAAGCGTTTAGATGTCTTTCGAGCACATCTTTATAGCGCAGATGTGCGTAAAATGACTTACGCACTGTTAGAACTTCACTGACGAAATCCTGATTCTTAGGAAACTTAGGAACATTGTTGAAGTAAAAACTCTTTAGTTCTGGACTGCCTCGTTGTTCTAGTAATCGCAAGCGCGACTCTTGAGCGTGAGGTCTTGGGTTCGATCCCCAGGTCCAGTAGTGTTATTGGGTTTTCCCGTGTGGAATTTCTCAGTAGCAGCCCTGAGTCTGGATTTGTGCCCGGTTGATGGCAATACTCTCGCCCCCCATTACATGGGACTTAGGGTGTTTTTTGTGTCATGCGGATTTCGTCACACACGCGGGTTTGACCCGCATGCGTGGCGCTTGCAATTCACCTTTCCGTGCGTGTATCATGCATCATAATAAACACATGTATGAAAAAGTGAAATTCGCGCGCCACGCATGCGGGTCAAACCCGCGTGCGTGACAAAATCAGCATGACACTAAAACACCCTTAAAGTTGGCGAAACGAGGGTGTACTATACACCTCTGCCCAACCCTTCGGGGTATACAGGGGTGATGTTATGTTATGTGCTGGAGATAGCCTCTGACTTTTCAAATACATGTTGATCATAATAATTTGAGGAGCTCAGGATCAAAAAGAGTCATTTACACTTTTGAGTCTATGCGTCTTTTTCGCGATGCTGTCGCTGGCTATGTACATTCGCCCAGATTTTGTAGCGATAGTAGTAGATTCAATAGCGATGCAGAAGCGCGTTTACAAAACGCGCCTCTGCATCGCTACAAAAAGTCGCCGTGAGCGAGGGGCCTTACCATCAGCTCGGTTTGTTAGCCAATATATTACATTAAAAAAAAAAGTAAGTATAGACTTTCTTTTTAAATTTTTTCAGGTATCAATTTACTATACGCTGCATTTAGGCTATTTTTGGATTGTAAAACATTCTTTGTTAAAATACGTGACTACATTGATCCTATTGTGTCAAGTTTTTGCCACCACTGTTTTGTTATTCAAGACAAAATAAAGCATTTACGGAAGGAAGGAAAAACAGATAGGTATAAGAAATAAAGTAGAACATATAAAAACTAATTGTATTATCTGTACTTATGGAATAAAAAAAATAAGTGTGACAGTAATACCACAGTCTACCTATATCTTACTCCTTACAGTCGGTCAACGTAGAACATTGTCGCAGAGCAATCGTGCGGGGGGTTGCGGGGTGAAGGAGCGGAGGTTATGGTCCCGAGTAGCCATACTGCATACTCGGGACAAAACCTCCGCCCCTACATAATTTTGACATTTCAAAGGGCCTGTCAAATGTATGGGTGTTGACCCACTGTATGTAGTAAGTAGGTACACTGTGGTAATACTTTGTCAACTTAAAAATACAAGTACAATCAACGGTATTACTGACGGTAAATACCTCTTGAGGATGTCTGTACAGACGATGCTTAGCATACATTCTCCATTGGTTGGGTATTTTCTAGGTAAAGTACTTGTAAGTAAAGTTAGTTCGCTCAAATAGTAGCGGATCACCCAAATCGAGGGCAGTTTTTGTTTATTAATTATTCAATTAATTTGGCTTACATTATTCTTCATCACTACAAGTTTCCTCGGAATCACCACCTGTGTTTATAATAAAAGATTTAGCAGAGTCTCGCGGCGCCACTGTTTTAGCGAACGATTTTATAGCCTAACACGATATTTTTGAATAAACCAAATAAGTATGCATAGTTACATACTTAAAATAATTTAAAGTAGATGCTTTTTTATGAAGGAGAACGGAATAAAATCAAGTAAAACTACCAGCATAAATTAGGTTCAAAGATGGTGAAAACACCCTTTTATTTATCTTGTTAACTAATACTATTTCGGTTAACATTATGTGGATTAACAAAATACGAACGTGGAAGTTTCAGATCGAAACGAAACAACGAACTTACAAAATACCTATACGATTACGATCAAAGTATTGTCAAACAACCAACTACTTACAGTCAATTAACATTTGGGAGAAGGGTGAACGAAAGTTAAAATGTCTAATCGCTAAAATCGAATCGATCGACGGTTCCGAAACACTTTCTTGGTTGGAAAACGTGCGTTCCGTCAGCCGAAACTTCGTAGTTCAATTTTACGGAGTAGGTGTCCTGCGCTGCATCGTTCTCGGTCGATGATTGAGCCAACGTTGGCTCAGATTGTTCGGGCCAATGTATGGTGTCGTCTAAGCCAGGGCCTATTTTACAACTAGATCCCTTTATAGTATCCTTTCTTCCTAACTCGAAAAGTCAGAGGTGCGGGCTACGTTTGAACTGGGACCCTCAACCGCTATCACTTGGAGCATACTCGACGTTATTGTCTGAAGACATCGATATGAGAAAAAAGACACATCTGAAGAAAGCAATCATTCGCAGGAATTGAAACCACGACTCCAACATAATATAAATGGAGCAAAAACACAAGTGTCGTGAAAGTGTCGACCCACTTCGTATATCCGATGACTATCGAAAGCAAGAGTTGATAATTACGTGTGAATTAACCGCGCTAGTGCTGTGCAACCTGTCATTTGACGTGGCGTGCGATTAGAGTAGGCTGAACACGATATTGTTGGTGCCTTAACTTTTTTTTTGTTGATATTTTAACGGGCAATGTCCGCAAGTCTGAACTTACTGTGCTTACTGTTAGTTATTAATTTATGTGCTGCTAAGTAACTGCCCAGATAACCGAGGATGCCTTTTTAAAAATAATAAATTGTCTTCAATTTATTTAAGGGTAAAGAAATCTGTAAATCCAGAACTGTAACGAAATTTTATTAAACACTTTCGGTGGATCGTGTAACCAACATTTTATGATTAAAGTGTTTATATACATTCATATTATTTGTGGTTGATATGATATTGATATGATATTATAATATAAATATAAATGTTGCATAACAAGTAGGTATAACAGTCATACTTACTTACTAAATAGAACACCAGGGGCATACCAATGGAACATGGCGATGGTGCCTAGAGCGAAAATCGAAGATGCGCCCTTTCGTAAATTATCTAAATATAAAATAAACAGATACACTAAAAAGTTCGTTTCGTAGGACTTTTTTTAAAGTCAGAATATCGCCGGAATCGCGTGATAATTTGAATAATAATATGAATTTATATTGTTGGTTTAATTTGTGAATTTCGCGCAACACTGCGAATGGCGCTCAGGGCACGAACCCTACTTGCCCCACCCTATAAGTTCGTTTTTTAATCCCGGAGACTGAATTGACAGACACGAAACGTTAAAATTGAAAATAATGTTCCTAAAATTGGCAAGTTTGACAGTTGTACCTGTCAATTTAGTCTCCGGGACTAAAAAACGGACTATAGGTAGCCACTGTTGTAGAACACCCTATCAAAATATTTAGGTACATACGAGTACATCAATCATCAATCAATTTTATTCTTTTTGCAATATGTAAGAACTATTACTAAATAAAACATTATGGGCTACAATTATTTGCAATAACTTTAACAGTTAGATTTCAGTTGCCGTCCCAAAAGCGTGTTGAATAAATAATTTTATTGCCGTTATGAAATGTAGGTATCAGTGTTTATTACTGTTTATTGTATCATGTTCATTGATACATAACTAACGACAATATACTTTGGAGAGTATTTTATCAATTACCGGAAATATAGACACAATAGATAAGCAATGGAAACATTGAGATGGAATTGGTCATTAAGAGGAATGTAGTGGAGTTGAATAGGCATGTTGACAGCATCAATAAATTGCAAATCTAATTAGTCCGCCAGTTAGAGTTTTGAAAAATAATGGACACGTATTTTTTCTTTTGTTAAATCCATGAATATTTGGAACTATAAAACGCATCAAAACTCGAGAGTGGGGGCTTGTGACGTCAGAAGCAGGTAAAAATTGTACTTGCTTGTGATGACGTTTTGCCAATTTTAAAAGTGCCGTATCTTCGTCAATTTTGGTTTACATAACAAAGGAAAAAATACAGGTCAAATATTTTTTGATAATCTAACTGACGGACTAATCAGATTTTTTCAGTGAAATATCCTATTGTACAAAGGCCATTTTGTATAGGTTTCATAAGAAAACATAAATTTACTATCTGCAGCATGACTGGTTAATCACTTTACATTCGAAGAAACTGTGCTCATCAATATGTAATGTACAAATTTTACTATGGGACAAAATAAATTCCATTCCAAAAAACAATTCCATGCAAAATAATCAATGTTGCTTAGGGTGCTAGCTACCACACGAATCGATCGATGATGAATTGATGGTCGATTGATGACAGGTCGGTCTGAAAAAGCCACCATATCAATCAATCGAAGTTGGTCGATGGCATCGATCGACAATCGATCGATTGGTGTAGCACCCTTAACAAAATGTATGGATCAGCTCATTTTTTGAACTTGCATTAAAAATAACAAAACAAATTAGAATTACGGCTTCGCAATTAATTGTATACTAAACACGCTTTAAAAAAACGTAACCAATAAATAACAATTAAAACAAACTAATAACTGAATCACTCGCTTATTTTTAATTACAACATCCGCGGTTGTATTCATCCTCCTCGACCTTAATCCGCAATTGCGTGCGATCGACTAATTAACGATTATAAACGCCTGCGTTTATCTGCTCGTGCGTACCCGACCTAATGATTTCACTCAGTGAAAACTGGGCTGTATCACAAAATTAAGAGTACAGAAGGCTCACTCCTTAAAAAACATGTACTGCCTAGCCCTTTCCCAATTATGTTGAGTAAGCTTCCAGTCTAACCAGGGGGCGTACTCCGTAAGTCCGTCAACGAAGTTAGTCGTCCGTCCGAAAGTAGCCCGAAACGTAGGAGTCAACAAAACAAGTGTCAAGTTCAACTTTTCGGACGGGCAAAAACACAATTGTAGTAGGGACAACTGTCAAATCGTGTTGTCATTCATTCTTAGTTCGGACCCCGAAATAATCGTATGTCCGTAGGTGATAGGGAGTAGGAAACGCTCGTAACTAAGGCCGAAACCACGGACTTCGTGCTTAGGGAGTAGACCCCCTTATGGGGCTGAATAACAGTATTTTACACGGAGCGACCGCCATCAATCCTCCGCAACCCTATTGGGCAATGCCGATATCTTTAGATTAGACCAGTTGTCAGACTTTCGAGCTTCTGACTACCTGAAACATCTGTCATAGGTATTCGTATAACTCCGGGGACCGATGATGACGGGGATTTACAAATGATTTTTTCTCTAAGTTTTGATGACATTTAATCATATCAATTGTTTTATGCTTCATTTTATCTTTTGTAAGTGTGAGAACTTCGTGGACTTGCCTATACATATAATTGTGTAAATTACTATTAAGTATTCATATTATGTTATTTTTTTGTCTTTTTGGTTAATTTTTGTACTCAAGACTTGGTATTATATTACTCACAGGTCTGTGGTCAAGACTACATTGTTCTCTCTTAACTATTCTAAATCATAGTACTGTATTTACTGAAGTTGTTAAAGATATCCTTTTTTTTAAAGAGTAACCATGGAGTTTCTTGCCGGCTCTTCCCCATATGAAACGACTAATTGGAACCGTGCACCTAAATTCGACTTTTCATAAGCGCCTGTATTGGTTCATGTGAAATAAAAAAAATTGATTTGATTTGATGGCTGTTAATGATGGCTCTAGTGGGTTTTTTTTTAAACTCTGGCTTTGCGTATTTGAACTTGTTCTCACGCATTTGTTCAAATAGTTGATCTTCTTACCTATCTATGTTGTGGTCAATAGTAGCATTGTTACTAGACGCAACGAGACTGTACACTTACCGCTACTGTTTCAACAAGTAATTGCTATTAACTGCAGTTGTAAGAAAAAACGTTAAGCCGCTCGTAATCTTGCGCAAGTAACCATGACAATACAATCCAAGTGGGTTGCTGTTGAGTATTTAGGCACAATAATGACTTTTAATTCAATCGCCACGTCTATTTATAACTTCTTTTAGCGCATTGAGATATTTTCATTGTTACGGAAGTTTCAGTTGTAGCGGAAATGCGACACCATGAAGTTTAACATAAACATCTTTTCTATACGACACCATAAACAAGTTAGTTGTTGACATAAAGCTCTTTTCTATCTCTATCTAAGTTAAAGTATAACTTCTACCGCGCGTACATGAGTAAACGCCCCATTTTTTTTTCATAATTTATTAATTATCAGACACAATATCATATCAGCATACTCAATATTTTTTATTCCTTAACTTAGTCCTGTTTGATCCAACGCACCCGAATGGCAAGATAGGATAGTACCACTGTATAGAGTAGGTGGTAGCACTTTGGTATCAGTATTGCAAAGTTACACTCGGAAGCAATGAATCGGGTCACCAACTTCCGAGCGAAGTTTTTTTTGTAAAAGCAGTATACGAAACCATTTGCATGACCTAGGATTTCTTAAAAACTCTTTAAAAACGTTAGGGAATTGGGAGAACTGGGGCCTAATTCTCCTAAAATAAATTGTTGCCAAACGCAATCGAACCACAACCGTCAGTCAGTTTTTGTTTTCGAAAACGTTCAAAATGATTGATTTTGTTTTTTGTGTCAAGCTATTTGATAGCTTTTGAAATTGAGAACTGTCTGAATGAACGGTTCGGCATTGGTTCGGTTGTGGTTTATCAAGATTTATTTTAGGAGAATTAGGCCCCTGGTCTAAGCCCTCACCATCCATACCAGCAGTCCACTAATGAACTACCTTCGATTAGACTGCTAAAATGAACCACACTTAGGTTTCTATCCACGAACGTTAATTCTTTAATTAAACCACCGTTTACGTTAAATTGTAGTAAGTTTTTCAAGTATACGGTTAATTAACCAGCCTTAGTATACCTCTAACATATTTTTTACAGAAATATATCAGTAACGCGCGCCGCAAATTACCAGTATTCTTACAAAACCACACAATGTACAAAACCAACCAATTAAATAGTTAAAAGCAATTTACTTTTGTCGAAGCGCTAATGACTGTATTCAGACCTACAATAATACTAGAACAGACATACCCAAGTCACAGAATACATTTAAGCTAAAGCAGTACTTCAACGTCTTCAACTATAAGTCGCGCGGAGAAGGTTTGCCGATAGCCTCATGACGTCACGCGTCGATGGTCGGTACGATTAGTAGGTAGGCCAGACGATCGCGGGTAGTGGTCGGTGAAGTGGGAGGGGCAGTCATCGGCAAACCTTCTGCGCGCGACTAGTACCTAGAATCGTCCGAATTGACTCACTCACACAGACACGCATTGCAACAAGACTTCTAATGTAAATTCGGAATACAGTCACATACAAAAAGTGTGTACACTTATGTACGATTTCTACCAACCGGGCCACACAAGAGCGCAGCGTAGCGCGTCGTAGCGGATGCTCGAGCACGCGCCCATAGCCGACCGCGTCCGCCCGACGGCTACAATCTGCTGGAACCCGGCGCATGCGTGCGCGTGCTCGTGTATCCGCTATCGCAGTCAGTTTCTACCTGCGGTGTGGCCGAGCGGAGCCGTCCACGTACTCGAGCACCCGACCGGCTGCCGCGGCGTCCGAGCGCAGCCGACCGGCTGCCGCGTAATACGCGCGGATCTAATCGACTTCCAAGCAGTGTAATTTCCATGCAAACATGAAACTTAACTATTGTATAGAAGCCTGAATTTCCTTTAGCACAGTGTGAAATGCGCTCCGGCGTGCTTCGGCGCGGTCCGTTTGGTGGAAATCGTACGCATACAGTGCATGTCTGTGTGAGTGTATCAATTCAGGCGATTATAGTAAGTTGAGGTACTGCTTTAGCTTATACTGTGCCCAAGTTGAAAATTAGAACAAAACAATAAAAATGAAGTGAAATTCTTTACATTGGTATTGCGCTTTGTTCACTAGAATGTCAATTAGTGTGTGATATACGTAGATTAAAGATAGGGTTGCCAGCGGGCAAAATTGTTGATCATGCTGGCCAGTTATGACGTCATTTGTCAGATTCTATTTATTAGAAGTGACAGGTCAGGAAATGTCGATCAATTCGCATTTTGTTTCTTTTATTAGGAAAAACAGGGACTTTCAGTAAGCGTAAAATCAGTTTGTCTCTCTGAAACCAGGCTCTGAGTATCCTGTTCCCCATAATAGAGAGGCAAAGGTATTTGGTACTCGTAAAATAACTTTGCCGCTCTCAAAACAGGATTTGAGCGTTCTGTTCCTCACTCCAAAGAGGCAAAGTTTTTTTACGCGTATTGAATGTGCTATATACTTGATCAAATTCCTGTATTTTATCCTAACTAAAAAAATATATTGTTTTTATTGTGCGATTTTTTCTCGTTAAACTCCTTGGTCAGTCTTTGCTCACATAGAACTCTGTAATTGGCAACCCTAATGAGAGATAATTTTAACTGGCAATAATTTATTAGTCTTAAATTACATTAGTTTATGTTACATCCGGTTCGGCCGTAAAAATGGCGTAAATAATGACAACAAACGGCATTATTAATGGCAATAGTTCCACATAAACTCAGCTATGTGTAGTTAGGAAGTTATCAATTTTTTACAGTTAAGTTTCGTAAGAATTGCGAACCGGTTGTGTTAAAGCTACGCTTCTTGTGGGTAACCGTTTTAGTAAACGCTATATCCATTTGACCGCAACCGCAAACTTGTTAGTTTGATAAATCCTATCATACATGTGGGAGTGAATGGCATTGTTTGTGATATTAAGAAACGTGAATGCTAAGCCTTAGGAATTAAGTTAGTGTATGAGTATTAGGTTTAGTCATGGTATAATATTACCAGGTATTCGCTTCCCGTGATGGCTCAACTGATTGGTAGAGACCTAGAGATTTAAATTATGACTCGTTGAGACAATGTTTTAACCAAATAATGGTCAGTATACAGGCTGTAAACGAATTCGTGTAATTCCTTCAAACCACATGATCTAGTAATGGTATAGATTAACCCCGCACGGGATTTAGATTGATTAAAAATAAAAATGAACTTTTTTTTCCTTATTTTTGTTTTACTTTTTAGATAATTTCGATACTATGCATAAATAAGTGAAAGCACGGCGACACAGCTGACGGGCATGACTAGCGCGATATTGCTCGATGCAGTCAGTTAACTCGGGACGTTAAAATTACTCAGATACAGAATACCATGTTTCGTTTTATGAAAACGTTTTTTTGTTGATTCTGCAAAAATCCTATGTGGGGTCAATTAGTGTCACCAGTAGATAAAGCGGTTTGAAGGAATTACAAGAATTCGTTTACACCCTGTAGAAATCGTAAAATCAGTCAGTCGGTTAGCAAATTCTTCAGATACGTAGCGGTCATTGGCACGTCTACCTACGTACACATCGTGATGGCTCGATTAGCCGATATGAAAAGACTGCGGTAGCATTGGATTCTTAAAATGTTTTTTACCAGCTGTGCCCGCGACTTCGTCCGCGTGGAAATCGGATAACGACATTGTGTCGCAACAATTGAACAATGTATATGTATGTACTCTATATCAGGCCTTGAAGGCCATCACCACATAGGTTGGAGTGAATTCGGAAAAACGAGTGGTTTCCGGAAAAGAATAAACCAACCAAGCTCTTACGGATACTTTTTTGGTCACGACCGTGCATACCAGTATCATCCTCTTTGTGTTTATAACAGCATAACTTCTGCGATATACGATTGCCAAGCTTGGTGATTGGGGCTATATATAGTTTCTTGCAACCGTTGTAAATGTACAGAGCCCATGTTCAGTAATGAACATTTATCGGTTTATATTATGATACAATTCAGAACAAAACTCGTGATAGACAAAACTAACTCCTTCCTCCTTTGTCTACAGGAAAGCACCTAGTCTTTACCACGGATCCAGAATCCGTGAAAGATGAGTTCGCGTTCGACAATCCTGGCTTCCGCCAGGACGAGCGCACGGCGTGGCAGCATGAAGCGCCAACCCTGCCCCTCGGCGGCAAACACCACGGCCTCGGTCACGTGGAGTTCACCAAGCCCGAGCAAAGCAAGGATGACTCACATTTACAGGTAAAATTATAATCAGGCTTATAGAATGTGGAGATTGGAGTTTTAGGAAACTCTAAGTACTAATGCAACAACAACAATATACATAATATGATTTCACTGACACACGTACACGCGAAATAATTATAAGCATTTTGATACAACCACACCTTTGGCCAGTGAGAACCCGTTCAACATCTTCCATGCAGGACCTAAGTTCGATCCCGGCATCCACCACAGAATTTTGAATAAAATCTCGATTTTCTGTGTAGTACGGCCGTCAACACACATCAGGACAGCATAGTGGACTAGACCTTAAACCTTTCTCATTCTGAAAAGAGGCCTGTGCCCAGAAGTGGTAGAGTAATGGGCTGATTATTCATACCGAGGCCGCACAAAACAGCAAACTTGATTCAGATTACAATCATTTGTAATTCTAAGCTGAAGTTAGAGCCGCTCTTAGAGACACCATAACCGCTGACGCTAAGTATTTTTAATCAGCTGAGTGCTTACTTTGCTTGTCATTACCCTGTGTACCAGTAAAAGTTTGAACCCGTTGAGAACTTGGTATACCTTCCTTTATTCATTAAAGTTTTTCTTTTTCTAGAAATGAAATTAGTTCGTAGCTAAGCAGATAGAGCCTAGCGATTAAACGGTTGCCTTTCATGCAGGAGGGTGCAACTTCGAACGCGGCCCACTCCTCTGACTTTTCCAATTCATGTGCGGATCAGAATTTGATTATGACTTGCGTTAACGGTGAAGGAAAACATCGTGAGGAAACTTGCACACCTGAGAGGGCTCCATAAAGTTCTCGATGGTGTGTGTAGTTCGCCAACCCGCACCAGGCCAGCGTAGTGGACTAAGGACTAAACCCTTCACATTCTGAGAACAGGCCCCTGCCCAGCAGTGGGGCAGTAATGGGCTGATTATGCTATTATGTCATCTTCATCATCATTCAGCCAAAATACGTCCACTGCTGGACATAGTCCTCCCCCAAGCAAGCGCCACATCGACTGGTCCTGTGCTTCTCGTATCCAGCGGATTTCTGCGACCTTCCTTTGTGCCATCCATGTTGGGGGGATTTGCCATAATCACCACGCTTGGCAGGCGGGTTGGCGATCGTAGTATGGTTGTTAAAATACTCAGAGAATGCTGCTGCCCATCCTCTAGAGAATCCCTTAGTCGCCTTTTACGGACACCCATGGGAAGAGATGGGGTAGTGCTATTCTTTACCTCCGGCACGAAGATAAAGAATAGCACTACTTTAAGCCAATATTAAACATTTCAACGCCAAAACCTAAGATCAAAATATAATAATCCTTATAACTGTTCTCAAAGATGCAATATTCCTCTACGATTTTATTGAGACTCAAAATTCAAGTTGTGTGCAGGCAGTGCAGGGCCCTACAAATAAACATCATCAAGATAGCGAGACGTTTATTGACCATTACCGTATCTCTATTGAGGGAACTGATATCGCCAATTCAGCTCTATTGAGGCTATTTCTGTCTCACTGAATTGGATAGGATTATCTATGCTATTTTTAGTGTAGATTGTCTGTAGATGGTTGAAGTTAAAATGTTATCTTTATGATTTTAGATTTCTTTAAGGTATTGAAATCTAATAATATGATTGTTGATGTTACCATTCCGCATGATGATAATCTCGTGAAAGCTGAAGAAGATAGACGAGATTGTCAACATGTGGGACGTGGATTCGGCAATCATTGTGCCGATAGTCGTAACGGCCAATGGCCTAATGGATAAGAGCCTCGACCAACGCCTCATGAGGCTCTCGTTAGATGCCTGATGGCTTGATCAAGGGCCTGATACAGAAAGCAGTTCTCCTCGACACGGCACTTATTATGAGGAGGTTTCTATCCCTGGGGCTCTAACCACCGCTAGCTTAGACCCTGCTCCCGTAACCGACGCAATATTTAAATATGTAACTAATAAGATGTCAAATGAATAAAGGAGAAATATGAATAATGAATCAAGAACCGTCTCAGTTTCATACTGATTTAGAATACGAGTAGATTTTTTTATGAGAATGGCTTTAATAGGTATCACACTCAATCTGCGAGATATCTTGACAGGTTTACTGCAAATAGATGAGTTTATAGATTAATTTGGGACACAGATTCCATTATGTTAATACAAAGCATGACTGGTTAGTCTACATCCAAAAACCATAAAATCTGCTCATCATTCTGTACAAAAAGAACAGCTTTAACTACCATACATTTTGTTAAGCATCATTATTTAGTATGGAACAGCTGATTTTTTCACGAATAGGCATGTTGACAGCATCAATAAATTGCAAATCTAATTAGTCCGGCAGTTAGAGTTTTGAAAAATAATAGACATGTATTTTTTCATTTGTTAAATCAATGAATATTTGGAAAGATGAAACGCATCAAAACTCAAGAGGGCTTGTGACGTCAGAAACAAGTGAACATTGTACTTGCTTTTGACGTTTTGCCAATTTTAAAAGTGTCGTATCTTCGTCAATTTTGGTTTACGTAACAAAAGAAAAAATACGGGTCAAATATTTTTTGAAAATCTAACTGATGGACTAATTAGGTTTTTCCAGTCAAATACCCTATTCAGAGTTTGTTCCATTGTAAAAGTTGTACCGAATGATGATCAGACTTCATGGGTTTCGGATGTAAAGTGACTAAGGGCTCATTTAGGTACACGAGGATATTTTCTCGAAGCGAGACTCGTTCTTACTTTGTCTTTCTCGGCGGTGAAAACAGAGACAACATGAAACTCGCTTCGAGAAACTATCGTCGTGTAAATCAGCCTTAACCAGTCATGCTGTATATTAAAATTGTCACAAACACATAACTACATACTAGGGATGTTACGGAGCTTCGACTCCGACTCCGATAAGTCGGAACTTCCGATTGATATTACACCTCCGGTTCCGACTTCGGCTCCGATACTTTTAAATTGGAGGTTTGAATAGGAGGTCGAAGCATTTTTTTATCGTCTTCGCCTGTATTATGTAGGTTTATTATTTTTAATTGAAATTGAAGAGGCTGACTGAATGATGTATTTACTATTTTATTTTATTAGGCCTGTCCTTAACACATTTCTCTTCTGCAAACACCTCCGAATCCGCCTCCGACTCCGACTCCGATTCCGGTTCCGAATCCGACAAACCAAATTTAAAAACTCCGACTTCGGTTCCGATAAAACCACCTCCGTAACATCCCTGACTACATACATTTACCATTACCGTTATAACATTCAACATATACAACATAACTTGTCTTAAATTCCCTTCTAAGCGAAAGTGATTCACATGAAAGGCGCGCTATCACCGCAATGATTGACAAACTATTATATTGCTAGTCATAATACGTAACATCGTAGAGGAACTGGATGTACTCACATAATGAGTATCTTACGACAAGATGGCTATCAACAATTGCCAAGGAAAAGGATCATCAATGAAATGTATAGGGATTGACATAAGCATTCGAACAGTGACATAATCTGGAAATGTAGACTTCAGTGGTGATAGATTACCGAGGAAATCGTAAAAAAAAATGTCTTCTAGTCTATCGAGGCAGTTCTTTTTAACTCCCGTCGCAAAAAGAGGGGTGTTATAAGTTTAACGTTTGTATCTGTCTGTTTGTCTGTGGCAGCATAGCTCCTAAACGGATGAACCGATTTTGATTTTGTTATTACCTGACTTCTTCAACAAAGAGGAGGTTCTCAATTCGTCAGATGTTTTTTTTTATGTATGTTCGGGCACAAGACATCGATTTGGAAGATTTTTTTTTGTTTGAAATTTTTCTTTATTGTATACAAAACAAACAAGAAACATAAAATAGAGATGTACAACGGGCGGTATTATAGCACTTAAATTTGGTGAAGATCTGATGGAGATCTTTAAACCTAGACAATGGAACTCCTCAATGACGAATAGTATACATAATGTGATTGGGTTACAAGCAGCGTTTTATCGTCTCTCGATAAATGATAATTAGGTCAATTATCGCATTATTCCCTCTTAATCGTGCACCGGTTTATGTAGAGGCCCAGAAGTGGAAATTGAAGGGATCATATGAAAAAGAAGTACATTAATTAAAAAATACGTAGTCACAAATTCACGTTTTAATTAACTGAAGATGTCAAAGCGAAAGTGTTACTCAGAAAGTTCTAACTGTTTGACATACTGTTATTGAATCAACAGACGGTTTACATAACAACTGATTCACTTCCTCAAGCGCAGATGTTTGCAGTAATGTCAAAATGGCTTCATAACCATGTAATACTCGGCTATATACTGTCACGCAAGTTATCTAACAACTGTTTTAGGCAATTGAATACGAGTTATAAAACGAATTTGTAATAAAACGACTTGAGAAAGAGGTTGTCAATTCGGTACGAGTGTGTGTAATGTTGGTAAAGGCTTCGCCACATCAAACGCGGGGCGTAAGGCTGAGCATCCACCAGAGCTGTGCTAAGCTGCGTAGCAAGGAATGTGTTTTGTAAGCACCCATAGAATCACTTCATTTACCTAGCTTCGCTCTGCGCAGCTCTGGTGGATATGAGCTTAGCGGAGCGAGGTTTTTGTTCATACAAAACAAGCGAGAAATGCGAGCGAGGGATGTGTTGCGAGGAATGTGTTGCTAGGAATGTGTGCGAGGATTTGAAAATATGCGCCTACCAGTCAGTCAATAGATGGTGTTTGGAAGACGTAGATGATCATTTGTATACATAAACACATTACGCATTACACATTCCTCGCACAGCTCATGTGGAAAGGGTCACACCGTTTCACATCCTCGCTACACATTTTCGCACCGCACATTTTCCTCGCACAGCTCTGGTGGATGTCCAGCCTAAGCGTGGCGTCTCGTAGCGGGCCCGCATCACTAATAATTCAAGGGATTGCAAGTGATCACTTACGCACTGAAACGTGTTCGGTCACAATGGGCCTCATAAGAAGGCTCAAGGTTATCCAAAAGGCAATGGCGAGGGCTGTGCTCGGAATTTCCATGCGTGATCATATCAGAAATAATGGCATCCGCAGGAGAATCAGGGTAAACGACATGGCCGAAGTATTTCGGGACGGTGGATGTGACGATAATTGGGGGACTCCTATGTCCAGCAGTGGACGTGGCTGGCGGGATACGCGGAGAAAGTGCAACCTAATGTCCCTCGTCTGCCCAAGCCCTTATGGTTCACTTAGGTCCATGAGCGTAGGCATATCAGTAAGATAGGAGATTTAATTTAAAAAAAAAAACCACAAATTAAAGAATTTTGTGCATGGTTTAAATTCTATAGTGTAAAGAGTTCGCTCCCACCCCTACACTTAACTTTTTTTTTCATCCTTTTTGCTTCTGTACATTATTCCAGTTTTTGTGACTTTGTAAGCCTCATAGATACCTCCTAATATGTCGACATCAGGGAACCTCTATACAATTCCACCAGCACGAACTCCCACAACAGAGGAAACAAAGTCGCTCTCAATCAACCTCCTCCAAAGAAAGCATCAGCCGCTCACAAATCTGCAGAATAATATGCGCCTCCAAGAAGTGCCGACGTTCTCAAAAACGCACACCACAAATTGCATAGTTTATAGAACGCTTAATCCTGACTACAGCTTACAATCTTATTTAATAAACAACACATGCTCATACACCGATAAGCATCGCTTGTAAATATAAATAATAATAATAAAGGTAATCTACCCTATAATTTTCTCGGCGCGCCTTCAACATAGCTTTCGACTAAACTTTCATATTATGCACACATTCCGTCGCCTGTCATTCTCCTGGCGTTATCGTTACACGTACATCAGTAATCAAGGTTTACACTACAAGGTAATATGAAGGAAAAATACTTATTATTATCATACTTTATAGTAACGTTATAAAGAAGAAAGTTGTAAACAACTGCGTGTCGCGACGGGATTAAATAAAATTGGATTATCCGATTGTTTGGAAATCTAGTCCATCCTTAAACATGTAGTTCTCAGCTAAAATTAGGCTATTCATCGTTCCCCGTGGATGCTAAGAGGCCTGTCATTACAGTTTGTGGATAAAAAAACAGCTTCAGAACAAAGATTATAGCTTTCATCAATCCAGATACAGATATGACACCGAAACGATGTACTGGCGCTCGATCCATAGGTCGCTGGTTCATATCCGGCTCGAAGGACCAAAATATGTGGGGGCACGAAGTGAGGTGTCGGGTGTTGTTGATGCGAAACGAATGTTAATGTTGAACACTATTTAATATATTCGTCTCACACTCAAAATTGTCTTAATCAAATGAAATAATGATGTTACATAAATGTTCTCAAAACGGCTAATAGGTACACTGCTAAATGAATACACCCCTAACGCGGTAGACAAAGGTGCACTGAATATAATATAAAATTATTACGTAATTTTAGGTTCCCACGTCACGCTGATATTGCAAACTAAGGTGTTCGGTGAAAACATCGAACAGCTGATAAGAACTTAATAAGAATTATGGTTTATATTTTCTACACCGCGATGCGCTTGGGCAGATTCCGCGCGGTATCCATTTAACTAATCCGTCGCCTTACTTTACAGTTTAAAGAGAGAACGAAAATCACCAAATATTGGTTATACTTACCCGTGGGACGAAAGCGTTACTAATTCGTCTATATGTTACAGATAATGTGCGTTGAATAATTCTCATATTAACCGCGTAATGCTCGGATTATACAGGCAGTTGAGCGTAATGACAGAATTATGTATATTTTGTATTGTGATCTGCAGTTTATTTGAAGAGCCTTGACAATTTGTCGGTAACTATGTTGAAAAGTTATGCAATGCTTTTATGACACCCAGGGTTGGAGCTGGGATGGCCTAAGTTATTATCATTTATACGTAATCCCGAAGTTGCTACGCTCAAACCAAGATTCTTCGTCGTAACCAAGTCTTACAGGAGTAGTTCCATGGTCAGGACATTCATGAACCTGCCTCAAAATGTCACGTCAGTCCGTCAACTTCTGTTGCTGAAGGCCTCCCAATAATCGCTACAATGGATAGTTAAAGGCGAAATCACCATAATCACCACGTTTGACAGATGAATAATTGACCGCAGTTTGTTGTGATTCATCATCTGCCTAGCCTTTTCCCAACTATGTTGGGGTCGGCTTCCAGTCGAACCGGATGCAGCTGAATATCAGTATTTTACGTGGAGCGACTGCCTATCAGACCTCCACAACCCAGTAACTGGGTAATACGATACTCTTGGTAAGACTGGTTGTCAGACTTTCTGGCTTCTGACCACCAGTAACGACTGTCAAAGATCTACAAATGACAGCCGGGACCAACGGCTTTACGTGCTTTCCGAGGCACGGAGGAAACTCGCTATGGTAAATGGTCACCCATCCACAGACCAACCTCGGCAAGCGTGGCTTAACCCGGAAGATCGGTCTATGCGGCTGTAATTATTTAGCCACGAGCTCCTCTTGTTTGTTGTGATTAATAGCACTAATTAGTAGAAGCATGAAGGTATTGCTGCCTATCGTCTTGACGCTCTTTATGATTCACACAGGGGGAAGGATGAGATTTGAGAACCATACTATGTCCCAACCGCGCGAATCATAAAGCCGGGTACGCACGAGCGAACACCGAACATCGCGAACACGAATCACTATGAAGGTGTTCGTCGAACACACTGTTCGATAGTGGTACGCACGTGCGAACAATGTGTTCGATAGTCGTGTTTGCGATGTTCGTATTCCCTCGTGCGTACACGGCTTATATTTGCAAGATTAAGCTGCGCTTGCCGCTATCAGTATGTGAATGGGTGACCGTCTGTTACACCCCTCCGTGCCTCGGACAGCACGTTAAACCGTCGGTCCCGGGTCCCATACGAACACCTATGATAGTCGTTACGGGTACTCAGAAGCCCGAAAATTTGACAACCAGTCTAACTTTAGGATATCGGCATTGCCCAGTACCTGGGTTGCGGAGGTCTGATGGCTGTCGTTCCGTATAAAATACTGGTATTCAGCCGCATCTGTGCCTGTAGACAAATGGCAAACGATGATCGCTAGAGAATAGATACGCCAACTAAATGTATGGAAAGACATAACAGATCGCTTGACCGGTCGAAAGCTTATAAGAATAATTTATTGTTCAGGAAATTACATTTGGTTTGCGTTGATTCCTGGAACTCACACTAGGATTCCCTGTGTCGTGAGATCCAGGCTCCTTCGTTCCGTTTACATATTACTTATGTCAATCCAATACATCTTTCTATTCTCTAGCGATCATCGATTGCCATTTGTCTACAGGCATTTGTAAGACTGGAAGCAGACCAGACATTGTTGGGAAAGGGCTAGGCAGATCACTGTGTCGTTCGATCCTATTAGCGTTTTATGCAGTGTCAACCCTAGCTAGTATAATTTGGATCTGCATTCCTATGCGACTCGTTACAAATCGATCCAGTCTGGATCTACGCTGCGATGTGAATGAACTTGTTCTAGGCTCAACGCCTGCCAATGGAACGCAACTAATATTGTAAGATTTGTAAACAACTGCCCGCAAACGAGGTTTTTGTCTGTTGGTTTATATTGTGACATGCTTCGCAATTATTCGCTGAAAGCTAGTGTTGTGACAGTGGGATTAGTATGGTAACTATTGCTTTTTGTCGCTAGGTGGCCATTCCGGGGTAATGAAGGTCCCGGTACAGTTATAACTGACCGGTGCAGACAACCTGTCAAAAACATGTGAAATCGTGTTGTCGTTTCTAAACGTGAACGATTCTTGAAAGCTACTATACGTTTGTGTCTATGGAGGCTGCTCTTCATAGACAAATTCTTGTCTTGTATACCTTGAACTAAAGGTACTTTTTAGGGTTCCGTACCCAACGGGTAAAACGGGATCCTATTACTAAGACTCCACTGTCCGTCCATCTGTCCGTCTGTCACCAGGCTGTATGATTTATCTCATGAAGCGTTATAATTGGACAGTTGAAATTTTCACAAATGATGTATTTCTGTTGCCGCTATAACAAAAAATACTAAAAAACAGAGTAGATAATGGTACGGAACCCCTCGTGCGAGTCCGACTTGCACTTGGCCGGTTTTTATGAGATAGACAATGAATCACAATCAATTACCTATTATATTATCACAACAAAATTTTAACATAAAAGGGAAAATAGCAAAAATATCGGACGTTCCTTATTGGCGGTTTTTTATTTACTATCATAGAGCGCATGCGCGTGCCGCTCTTTTTAATCTGTGCTATAAGTTTTTCCCATGTTGCCAATACTTGAGTATTCTCTAATTGCCACAAAAAAATCGTTCCACATGTCTGCCTTTAATTTCAGAGTAAATTAAGATATTTTGAAATATGTGCCTAATTTAAACTCTTGACAAGGAAATATAATTCCTCCTCAGGAATTGTCATCACGTCTAAGGTTGTTAGATCTTGGGCAAATCAACTGCTGAGTTAAAAGCTTAAAACTGTCATCCGAATTAAAATCAAGGATTGAAAGCAGGGCACAAGCACTCTTGTATTTTATACGTCATTTCGCTGTTTAGATGAATTCAAAACAGCTTATTTTAGAGGAGAGCCTTTTATGATTACATTAATGAAGAAAAATGGCGCCAAAAATCAAGCAATGGCAAGGACATTTCGTGATGCCACTTCGTAATTCTTGACGATAAGAACATGAGTTTTATTTGCAAAAATAAGGGCTATTTTGGATTCCGCTGTCTCCTTATCTAGTTTTAACATTTTGGATTGTGTGGTTATTCGTGTAAAACAGCATTTGTCAACCAATAATGAACCCTATATCACATCCTCTACTAATCCAACACACCATTACGAAATTATTAAAATACTAATGACCCCACAGATTACCTAAGACTTGTCTGTGGTTAAGGATGACGCGACTTAACCTAAATCACGAGATTAAATGCCGTTTAAACAGCGATAAAGTTAGTCATAAAGTTATCTCGTGGAATATTCCTTTGGCTATTAAAATAAAATTATAGTGTGTAGATTATTATTGTGGATGGAACTAAAAGTACGCTTCAGTCGATATAATTGAGAAATAGTGTTACTGATTTATTAATGCTTTATCATAATAAAGATTTTAGACTAAGCATTTTAATTTGATGTGTAACGCATGGTACCCATAGATGAGGTCATTGCTAATAAAAAACCATGCGGATCATATGATTTGGAAGGTCGAGCTGCGCTTGCCGCGGTCAGTCTATAGATAAGTCCGCCTTATGTACACACGGCTACACTTCAAGCTATACAAAACCAGTATAAGCTGACCGTTACTTGTGCGAAAAGATTATACAAAGCGACGCCAAGATAAACTGGTTTTGTATAGCTTGATGTGTAGCCGTGTGTACCACCATAGTGCATAGAAGTATATATAAATAAGTGACCGTTCGTTACACATCGAGAGCCCTCCGTGTCTCGGAGATCACGTTAAGCCATCAGTCCCGGGTGTCATACGAATACCTATGACAGTCGCTACGGATAGTCAGAAGCCCGAAAGTCTGACCGCCGACCGATCTAATCTTAGGATATCGGCATTGCCCAGTAACTGGGTTGCGAAGGTCTAATGGCTCTGGCTGAGTGTAAAATACTGGTATTCAGCCGCATCTTGTTAGATTTGAAGCTGACCTCAACATAGTTGGGAAAAAGCTAGGCAGAAGGCAAAGAAATGTATGGAAATAAGCAACGTGTTTGCTTCCAGCAGGGATTCAACACAGTACTTTGCTTTTATGAACCTTAACGGTCAACTCTACTTGAAGAAATGGTTCAAAAGATATACGGGCCTTGATGGGCCACTTTTGTCTAATACTATTTAAATGGAGGAGCTCGTGGCTAAATAGTTACAGCCGCATAGACCGATCTTCCGGGTTAAGCCACGCTTGCCGAGGTTGGTCTGTGGATGGGTGACCATTTACCATAGCGAGTTTCCTCCGTGCCTCGGAAAGCACGTAAAGCCGTTGGTCCCGGCTGTCATTTGTAGATCTTTGACAGTCGTTACTGTTGGTCAGAAGCCAGAAAGTCTGACAACCAGTCTTACCAAGAGTACCTATCGTATTACCCAGTTACTGGGTTGTGAACTGAAGGGAGGGCTTTTTGTGGGATGTCTATAATATTGTAAAACTAACGTTCAAAAAGAACTAAGTAATTCTAGTCTATTTTGAATAAATGAGTTTTGAGTTTGAGTTTGAGTTTTGTGGAGGTCTGATAGGCAGTCGCTCCATGTAAAATACTGATATTCAGCTGCATCCGGTTCGACTGGAAGCCGACCCCAACATAGTTGGGAAAAGGCTAGGCAGATGACTATTTAAATGGAGTATACAGATTGAAATTGTAAACACTCGACAAACCGAAATGGGAGATTGTACTCATCACTACGAACAACTTTTACGATGAGAATAAATCGGAAATCGCAAAAAAAAATCCGCTGTTCCCTACATTTTGACGAGTTATGCAAACATAAATGTAGGGAACATCTGTTTTTTTTTTCGTGATTTCCTTTTCGGTAAAAAGGAAAAAAAAGAATTACACGAATTCGTTTACAACCTGTAGATATCTCGTAATTTTCGTAGTTGGAAATGCCATTTGAAGATACAACGTAGAGATTGGGGATTAGGATAATGACGCAACCTAGTGCATTTCTTAGTGCTGCACTGTAGGAGAGAGACAAAATGCAAATCCCTTTCATTTCGCGAGCCGTAAGCTAAGTTTTGCATTTGTGAGAGTGATCATGAATGAATCATGGATTACGGAAAGTACGCGGTTGGGTGAAGGCGCGTGTACGACGCGCCGCGCATTTAGCCGTTTGACAAAAGCAGATCTTTTGATCTTTGCTTTAAAACAGTAATTAGCAATATTTAAATTGGCCCGCGGATTGGTACACCCCCTTTCCTACGAACATTGTAGATGTGCAAAACTGCTCACAAACAGTGACTAGTATTAAGAAAAGAGCGTGTTTATTTTGCACCCCTTACAGGCGAAATTAGTTATTTATTTATTAAAGGAGAACCAACAGCTATAACAAATGGATACAGGTTCCCACGAGTGAAAATGGAAAAGAATATTAGAAAATTAAGGATCTAACAAGCACGATAAAGATAAAATATGATAATTTAAATCTATATACATAAAAGGAGAAGCTGACTGACTGACTGACTGATCTATCAACGCACAGCCTAAACCGCTGGGGTTAGAAACTTGAAATTTTGACAGTAGGTTCCTTTTGTAACGTAGGCATCCACTAAGAAGGGATTTTTCGAATTCAACCCCTAAGGGGGTGAAATAGGGTATTTAAGTTTGTATGTAAGTCCGTCATTTTTGAAGTAAGAAGCATGAAATTAAATATTAAGGTTTCTGGTTAGAAATAAAGCTACACCTGCTTGAGCGTTTTTGAAAATTCAACGCCTAAGGGGAGGGGGTGAAATAAGTGTTGAAAGTTTGTATGAGAAATCTGTTACTTTTGAAGTAAGAAGCATGAAATTAAAAATATAGGCTCTTGATAAGAAATAAATATACACGTGTTTGAGGGTAGGGGATGAAAGATTTTTTTGATTTTCTAACTACACCTAACGACGCCCTTAACGAGGACTCAAAATTTCACGCAAGCGGAGCTGCGGGCAAAAGCTAGTTAAGTACAAAAGCACTATGGCCTTTTAAAAAAGTTAGTATTCAACCGACTGCGTGCAGAATTGGATTGAATTATTGGTACACTAAATTGCATATTAAAAAAATAACCGAACAAATGATCCGCCTAAAACAATATCTGTTTGCAATAAAAAGCAAAATTGCATACCTACGAAAAATAAGATAAATAAAAACGACACGCCAGACAAACTCAAGTTCAATATCAGATCAGATTTGGAGATATGATAACATTTATCTCACACTTGAGACCGATTTTAAGTAAACAAAGAACTAAAGAGGGCAATGATTTTTGAATCATTTACGTCATCAATCATCATGTTATCTTGTATGAGGGTCACAAAACTGTTGAATAGTTGAAAGTGTTTTTCCTTCCTATGGATTAAGTCAAATCGGAAGATTAGAAGACAAAACAGAGAGACTTGTTTGTCCGGAATTCAGGGGCGGATTCGAACATTCGATCGGAGTTGCCAAGAGCGAGGTGCAACCTTTGGAGAGATGGGGTCTCCCTACCAAACCCATTCGTGCCACCTGCGGAGAGACCTCCGCCTGAACATGAACTGCCATGGCCGATCTGGAAGTCATTAAATAGACTTCGAACTCAGGTTGGTCGGAGCAAAGACGACATGTTTAGGTGGGGTTTCAGTGATGGTACCGATTTGAGCTGTTTGTGCGGTACAACCCATACGATAGCCCATCTCACATCATGCCGTGCGTGCCCTAACAGCTGCACGCAGGAAGACTTAATGGTTGTCAATGACAACGCAGTCCAAATGGCCAAGTTCTGGGCTGCAATAATATAATTCAAGTTTTAATTAGTTTATCATCGAAACGCTAAGAAGAAGAAGGGGCGGATTTGATACGTTGGCTGCCCTAGGCCTATAAAATATTGCCGCCCCCTACTCGCTGTAAATCACGAAAAATTAAATCTCCTATAGGAATCAAATTAAAATAAAAAACAACGAAAGTCAGTAAATGATAAAATTATCTCAATCAGTGTTTCAAATACTGATGCTTACCATTTCTATTTGTAAGTACATAACAATGAATCGTTATTCACAAATTGTCTTTTGTCTGGCTTGATACTCGAGTTTTCACATTTGAGTTGAGTTTGAGTTGGCGGATAGTTTCACAGAAGGAGCGACTACTAAAAAAAAACACCATATTTTGCCGCCCTAGGCCCGGGCCTACCTGCCCTATAGGGAAATCCGCCTATGCCGGAATTTTCAGACCCATTTTTTAACCCCCGACGCAAAAATAGGGGTGTTAAAAGTTTGACCGCTATGTGTGTTTGTGTGTCTGTCTGTGGCACCATAGCTCTTAAACGGGTGAACCGATTTAGGTGCGATGTTTTTTAATTCAAAGCTGGTTTTCTAGCGGTGGTTCTTAGACATGTTTTATCAAAATCAGTTCAGCCGTTTCAGGGTTATCAGCTGTTTTGTTATTTGCGATGGGGGTTTTTTAAATTTATGTTATCATGCAAAGTTATTATTCTGAATTGAATATATGCAAGCACACGACTGGTTGTTACGACATCCCACTGCTAGGCACGGGGTTCCTCTCAGAATGGCAGGGGTCTTAGTGAAGAAGTCCACGTTGGCCTGGTGCTGGTTGGCGGACTACTCTCTCAAGAGCCCTCTTCTAGCTCTAAAATATTCTCGACGGTAGGGCTGCTCAAGACCGGGATGGTTGGCGATCTCTGGGGGAGGCCTACGTTCAGCAGTGGACGGCAATGTAGTGATAATAATAGTAGCACAGTGTACCTACTTACTACATACAGTGGGTCAACGCCCATACATTTGACAGGTCCTATGAAATGTCAAAATGATGTAAGGGCGGAGGTTATGTCCCAAGTACGCAGTATGGCTACTCGGGACATAACCTCCGCCCCTTCACCCCGCAACCCCCCGCACGATTGCTCTGCGACAATGTTCTACGTTGACCGACTGTAAGGAGTAAGATATAGGTAGACTGTGATAGTAGGCAGTCAGCTATGTAGGTGTCCTCACGATGTTTCCGTTACTGTTAACGCCCGGGATAATTAAATTCAGATCCATACGTGAATTTCAAAAGTCAGTGGTGCAGGCTATCTAACTCTAGGCTTTCACAGCTTCCGAAACCTTCGGTGAATTACGTTTTCGTGTTGTTATAGTGGTAATGTTCACGAAAACACGTGGTGTGTAACAATAAATACTTTTGGCGTTATTAAGATTATAAAGATAACTTGTTCACAAGCCACATTAATCAAATAGCTGTTTTTATCCATTTGCTTGTTTGTTCCGGCATCATGCAAAAACTAATAAACAGATTATGACGGGATTTTCACACTTTGATAGATAAGTTGAAAATATTTGATTACAGTTTTATCTATTATTTTTGGCTGAATAGAAGATAATTAGAAAATAAAGATAATAGGTATGAAGGCGACAAAGATTAAAACACAATGGGTTTGGTACTCATTTTCTAAAGCCATTTTTGCGAACTTTGGCTTTTGACTTTCGAACATGTGGCACTCGAAGAAATATACTATCGATGACAGTGGAGTTTTTACATGTGGCTTCGATGAAATGGCCCATCGTTTAAATAGCTCTTCGATGATTTGGCGTTGTAGAAATGGGCTTCGCAAAAATTTCTTTCGAAAATGAGTAACTACCAAACCCGAACACAATTGTCTAGTTTAACTTATTGTCAGACTAACTATTCGAGACTCGTTAATATCTCTGAAGAGTTAGGCCCAGCTACAACTGATGCTATTAATTGTACCGTAAGCGCGTAGTATAATGATTATGATTAAATTGATTAAAACATCCAAAACTTTAAAATAAGACCTTTTACGCTTATGATTCTCTTACGAAACGACCCAAAAGTGATAAGCGTAACGATATTTATTGAAAAAAATAAAATAAAAACATGATAGTTTCTGTTACAAAAAAAGCCAATACTTTTTTGTTTAAACTTCATTCAACCTTATTCGCTGAGCAAGCCAGCTTGCTAGAATGTTCTATTTACGCCTAGACTCAGTATGAATGATGTATATTTAGGTTTTGTCTCATGATTGACAATCAATGGAGCCATAAGAAACATGGCATGGCATGGCGATAATTCATTTTTACTCTACCGGCAGTTCAAAGACAATTTTTTTCGTTTCGTTCACACAAACGCTCTTTAAAATCATTCAAAACTGTCAGTGAGAACCTGTCAGAACTGACACCAGAATGTATTTGTCTATGCATAAGCTATAATAAAGTATTTTTTTAATTGAATGGTGGCAGACCGAAGGTTATAGGTGTTTGCAAGGTCGTCTTAGCTTGAGAAGGTGTTGCCATATGGTCGGATATTGCCGTATTTGGGGGTAATTTTGTGGGTCAATGTAGTTTTTGTTGAGTGAGAGGTGGGGTCAAACGTCGGACGCGTTTTTTATGTGAAGTATATAGATAGATATAGAATAGATAAGAGTGATGTTTAACTTATCGAGTACTTTAATTATAGACACAATAGATAAACAATGGCACTGACGATCCGGATCGTCGGTCGGGACGCTAGCGGTTAATAAATTATGAATCCAAAACAATAGTGTAAAGCGTGAATTACATAGAAACGGCATAAGGCGCAGGCACGGCGCAGGCGCGTCACTTTCATACATTTTGTGCGAAAAAAATTTGAAGCGGCACGAAAAATGTATGAAAGTGACGCGCCTGCGCCGTGCCTGCGCCTTATTTCTGTGGCCTTATGCCGTTTCTATGTAATTCAGGCCTAAGAAATACCAGCTATAGAGTTTACGCTAAAATATGAAATAGTTCCCATTTTATCGTATCTTAACCCACTTACTTGCTCTAAGTATTCAGCGATTGTGATAAGTAGTTATTATTGTTATCTGAAATACATATTAGATGATAACACCATTATTTGTAGTAACAATGAAAGTATGAGCATTGAGTTTAAAGCACGTGTTTTTAACCTGATAATGTCATATTGAAGTTGAAGACACAACATCAATCTTAATGAATTAAACCTTCTACTAAGGATTTTTTTTGAATTAACTTCTAATACATCCGGAATGACCCATTGTGGGCAAGAATCATTTCATAAATAAGTAATAAATAACTCATATTAGAACGCTCGGAGAATATGAATAAAATAATATAAGTGCCTGTTTATCATAATAATGGCAACACTAAACGGATGCACAACTGACTTCTTGCTGATCTGATGATGTCATTCTCAGTGACGTCATCTTGACTTGACTGTCAAGTCATCTACTACCTCCTCTACTACACTATCCGCCTGTGAAATCATCGATAATACATGTAGGACCTACCTAACCTTTTTTTTGTTGAAGATAAAATCGACTAAAACGTTGGCAGTATGGAATTCGACCTCTCTGTCCTTATTGGAATAAAAAATAATTGTTGTCTTAATTTGTTTATGATATTTTAGTACAGACGCCAGCACATAAAGCTACTACAATCTGTCAAATTTATTTAATAGATTTTCATCTTTATTGCAAAAGCGTTAGGTTCAAGGTTGATTGGGAAAATTTGACAGTTTCGGGTAGCTGGATGTACTGGCGTCTGTACATGGGTAATCACGTGTCTACTGTTTTCGTCCTTAAACCGATGATAATTCAGCCCTCATCAAGCTGTCTCCTTCCCAATCCCCCTCCAGCAACGCCCTAAGCCGAGATCCGAGTCCCACTAGGGGTCGCCCTTAGTGCTGTTGTTGCTAGTAGTCATAATGTTAGTGTAGTATATGTAGTTAGATTAGATTAAGTATTTTACTTCCCCACCATTAGCTGGATACCTGCCAGCTCTTGCCAATAACTGCTCGGTCACGTAGAAACGGTCCACAAGGGCCATATAAAGGAGGCCAACAGTAAAAAACCTCTTTTCATGGATTCCTTCAAAACAGACTTTTAGCTCGGATTAGTCTTACTTAAACTATTGTCTTCGTTAACTTAAGGAAAATTCAGAGAACAGAAGCATAGATGGGTTTTCGTTGTTAACATTTGGGTCAAGGATGTACATGTCCATGATGTATTCAAGACATGAATGTACTAACCTACCGTCATTGTTTTGATGTGATCATTGCATAGGTCACTACAAACGTGACGCAGTTTTTTGCACAATAACTTCTTCAATTATCGTTCATTTGTTAATAAGACATACTGTAGGCAGGTAAGTTTCTAAATGTCATGAAATAATTCCAAAACGATTCCATTCCGAGCGTTAATTCAATGTAGTAAACTGACAGGTGCTAATGTCAAACAACAATGTTCTACTGTCAAACAACAATCGATCGAACCTGTCATTTTTCTCCATGATTAATTTAATAATCCTACTTTAGTACCTACAGGTGGCTACTAAACTAAGGGCTTGTGGCTCATTAACAACCGCGCGGTTCATGTGATTCGCAAGGTTAAGCTGCGCTTGCCGCGGTCAGTCCGTGGATGTGTGACCGTTCGTTACACATCGAGACCCTTCCATGCCTCGGAGGGCACGTTAAACCGTCGGTACCGGGTGTCATACGAACACCTATGACAGTTGTTACGAGTAGTCAGAAGCCCAAAAGTCTGACAACCGGTGTAATCTTAGGATATCGGCATTGCCCAGTAACTGGGTTGCGGAGGTCTGATGGCAGTCGCTCCGTGTAAAATACTGGTATTCAGCTGCATCTGGGTAGACTCGAAGCTGACCCCAACACAACATAGTTTTGAAAAGGCTAGACAGAAGAAGAATAAAGGAGGCTAGTTACCTAGTTAAGGCCAATAACCTATGTACAGTCGCGGACTTGAACCTCCTTATTACAAAAGATGGTCTAAGAAAAACCTAGGTTTTAAAATAGCCCCGTCTCTTTTTTTCATATGACAAGAAAGTGATGGGTATATTTTAAACCTGGGGCCCAATTCTCCTAAAATAAATCTTGATAAATCACAACCGAACCAAGGCCGAACCGTTCATTCAGACAGTTCTCAATTTCAAAAGCTATCAAATTGTTCGACACAAAAAACAAAATCAATCATTTTGAAAGTTTTCGAAAACAAAAACTGACTGACGGTTGTGGTTCGATTGCGTTTGGCAACAATTTATTTTAGGAGAATTGGCCCCTGGGTTTACCTTAGTCTTGGTTTAAACCATCTTTTGTAATAAGGGGGAAATGTTAACCACCCAAAAGTCTATAATTGCTTGCACATTACTTTTTCATAAGGTCGATATGACATAAGTTGATATGACATCTTAAACCTTATTGCGCACAGTGTGAGAAGGAATCTACTTTGAAATCTGATAAACATTTCGAGTCCGCGACCATTTAAACACCGACTAGAGTTTTTATGCCTGAATTATTTCATGACAATTCGGAATTATTGAATACAGTATGTTGTATGTAATCTTAATGAAATGGTCGATCAAAGTATCAATCTACTAATCGACGTTTAACGTGTCATTGGTCCTCTTCGTTTTTCGTGTCACTCAAGCATTGTTTACTTTATTACCATCATTGATAGATCCAATAATTTCATAAGTTATTAGTTCACAGTCCTCATGATATAATGTAAATATAATCGTTTTGTATAATAATAATATTTTTGGGACATTTTTCTACACAACACCATCTAGTCCCAAACTAAGCAGAGCTTGTACTATGGGTACTAGACAAGTCCCAAACTAAGCAGAGCTTGTACTATGGGTACTAGACAATGGATATAATACTTATATACTTTTTTTTTTGTAAATACATACTTATAATACATAAGAAACACCCACCCAGTGTATAGTTATAACTAATACCTATTCATTATCACGCGCAAGCTACACGAGTCGTTTACAATTGAATTTGATCTTGAGTGGTGCTTATTGAAAACCACCGTGCCAACAGCGTAAAAGATATTTAATTTTCCGGATAAAAACTACACTATGCCGTTATCCACAAGTTCCTCATTTTGCCAAATTTTCTATAAAACTGTTTAACAGTCAAGAAAAAGGACTAGCTTTATCATTTAAATTTTCATTTTGTGTCTGAAGCATCATTTTAGGATTCCGTACCCAAAGGGTAAAACGGGACCCTATTACTAAGACTCCGCTGTCCGTCCGTCTGTCACCAGGCTGTATCTCATGAACCGTGATAGTTAGACAGTTGAAATTTTCACAGATGATGTATTCTGTTGCCGCTATAACAATAAATACTAAAAAACAGAATAGGTAATGGTACGGAATAGGGTTTTCGCGTTCCCGGCCTATTTGAGTTCCCGGGAATCGGGAATTTTTTCTCAAAATTCCCGGGAATTCCCGGGTACCCGGGAATTTTCATGTTTTTTGTATAAATACAGTTTTTCTCGTATATTTCAACATTAAACTTGTGTAAGTACTTTAAACATGATAAATTGTCTAACATACCAATCGATTTTTCTTATTAAAATAAAAAATCTTACACTTATTTAAAAAATTGAATTAGGAACAGCTACAGTCAAGTAATGAAAAAAGTCTTCTCTTCATACTTATAATATGGCAAAATATTACGGAATAACAATAGGGTGAATAACTGTAAAGGGTGTTAACAAATTTCGTGTAATAACTTAAAACCATATGATCTACTCGTACTACTGGTGTAGAATGACCGAGCACGGGATTTAGCTTGATTAAAAATAAGGTTTTTTTTTCTTGCAGTAGCAATACAGGGTGTTAACGAATTCGTGTAATTCCTTAAAACCACATGATCTACTACTGGTGTAGATTGGCCCCGCATGCAATTTAGCTTGATTAACAAAAAAAAAAAAAAAATCTTTTTTTTTCATGCGGCTTTGTTACCGATCATATCTGAACCACTTATTAAGGATTCAGTAAAAAAATAAGTTTTCTTTTTTTGCATTAAAATAATTTTATTTGTGTGAACATTTCGATGCCACGCATAAATTAATGAAAGTACGGCGACACGGCTGGCAGGAACGACTAACGTGATATCGCTCTTTGCAGTCAGATAACTCAAGCCTCTAAAAAGACTCAGAAAGTGAAAACCAAAAAATAATTTGGAATTTTTTTTTGGTTTATTTTCGAAAATTCCCATTTTGGGTTAATCTGTGTCACCAGTAGATCACGCGGTTTGAAGGAATTACACGATTTCGTTAACACCCTGTATGTGATCGAAACGTAACCAGCTAATAAGGTACAAATAAAAAAATCAAAATTGCTAAATATTTTGTTTTTCGTTGGAACATTTCGACGCCACTCATCAATTAATCAAAGCACGGTGACACAGCTGGCTAGCACGAATAGCACGAAATCGTTCTTTGCAGTTGGTTAACTCGGGGCGCAAAAAGAGTACGAAACTATTATTGATCGAAGACGAAAACAGAACTTTTTTTTTTTTAAATAAACTATTTTGTATTTAAAATAAAAACCATTTAGGGTTAATCTTTGATCAGTAGATCACGCTGTTTGAAGGAATTACACGAATTCGTTTACACTCTGTACATTTTCATTATAAATCTCGAAATTACACAAGAGATAAGCATTGTGAATAGTTTCGACAAACTAAACATTTACAAAAAAAAAATCAAGCGTTTAGAATTTGATTACTAGACAGAGACAACAGTACTGTGTGCTGACATCACGATTCATTTACCCCATTCTAAGTTCACACCACGCAGTACAGTGTCCGTTTCACGCGAGAGAGACAGAAAATGCTCTAAAATCTTCGGAAGCGTGCAGACCCTTCATTTTTCATCATCATTTCTTCATTTCAAATAATTCCCGGGTACCCGGGATTCCCGCCAAATAATTCCCGGGTCCTAAAATCCCCGAATTCCCGGGAATTCCCGGTTCCGGGTACCCGGGGCGAAAACCCTAGTACGGAACCCTTCGTGCGCGAGTCCGGCTCGCACTTGGCCGGTTTTTTTTTATTCATACACGTGCTACATATCAGCAGTTCGACACGTAAACATTAATTGTTATACATGAGTCTTCTCATACATAGGTATTTTCTGACTTAGTGACTGACCTATACTACGTCATGGTTATGAACCAATAAGATTCGGCTTCTGTTTTCAAACTTTATTGTTATTGGAGGGATAAAATCACAAATGGTGACGTAATGAGTTCATCGCCAGAAGAGAATACCAGGCGGAATTATATTATTATACCATGTTCTCCCAGAGATTCTATCAAACCAATTCGTTCAATAATTTCTATTGCTGTCTCATTTTTTTCTAAGAAAATGATGGTGACAGGGTTTATTATTGAGCGCGTATCGCTTTCAAGTTTTTATGGACGGTCATGTAGGTACCGGGCACATTAGTTGGCAAGACCTGCTCATTTCATTTGCATTGAATTGTCCATTGATCGGCCATTGAAGGTCTGTTGATCGTGATTGCTGGGTTGTAGAGGATGTGTCATAAAAACGGATGGATTCAAGTCCCTATCTTATAAGTCACGTTGAGTCTTGGTGCAGATTCTAGAAAAATCTGTACTTTATGTGTTATTATATTATGGTGAAGCTACTTCACATTATCAGCTACATCCCAATTCGATACCTTCCAATTTCCATGGTTACCGTGTTACTAGTGTTGCCAGATCCGTTTTTCCAAATACCGGGACTTAAACGAAAAAAGCGGGACTGCGACGATACAATCGGGACTTAGAAGAAAAGCATACTTGCCTGTCCACATCTCCACGTCACGATGTCGTCAACGTGTGACGGTGCGGTAACGTGACACGGTGCGTTGAAATAACGTGCAAATTTACGTTACCGTATCGTAACACGTTCCGCCTCTAGCCGCAAGCGCACACGTTTATGAGCTCCGCCCGCGCTCTCCACGCCCGCGAGTTAGTCGCCGTCTATGTGCTCCGAAGCTTTAAAACTATACCTTATTGTTTCTCTTATTAAAATTCAGAATCTACATGGTCAACGATAAATCTAACAATGATTCTGACGTGCATTTTTACGATACGGTAACGTAAATTTGCACGTTACGTCAACGCACCGTGCCGCGTTACCGCACCGTTTCACGTTGTCGACGTCGTGACGTGGAGATGTGGACATGCCGTAACAATCGTTAAACCCCAAACCCAATTCTAATAAGACTCCCTAAACAGAATCACTGACTTTACTGAAATCATTATTTTCTAATTACTGCGCAAATATTACTACTTACTTAGATGAAGTAGCGGTATTTTAGGCGTCCCGCTCAGGGTGCTGCCGGCGGGACGTGTTCTGAGAGGGCCGGAAACGGGACATCTAGCAACACTGTGTGTTACACCTACCCAAAACTTGCGTTTCAATGTCTCTTTTTTCCGGTATAAGAAGGTGTCGAGTAGGGAAGTTGTCGAACATTCGATCCACTTTTCTGCCTTGTTAGTTGAAATCTTGTTTTTTTTGTTATGTACCAAAGATGCAATCAGTTCTCCTTTTATCTTATCCAGATTAGGGTCAATGACATGTTCAATATCGTTTCAACATCATACATCTAAGTTCAGTCTCGTAGTTTAGTCATAGATATAAATTGAAACGTTTAAAAATCTAAAACCCGATTACCAAGAAATCGAGCTTAAATGCATGGACAAGAAAATATTCCTGTCCGATGTTACAGATTCAGTGATATCCAGAGTATAGCCGTGGCCATAGAAATTTCTTATATCTATGGCCGTGGCACATGCCGCGATAGTTACTTTAGCTGGCCCAAATGGACGGCCTGCAGTATGTTTCTCTGGATATGACCGCATCTATAATCTATCATCGATTTTTTGTAATCGGGTTTTACATTTTTAAACGTTTCTTTTCATTTACAACTTTCTAGTATTTTTGTCGTCTCAAACCTAATATTTAACTTCCTTTGTCCGTAGCGAGCTCGCATCCGCCGCGTAAAGCTTTGGGCGCGTGACTTCACCGGCCTCGGTCTAAGATGTGGCGGCGGCGCAAGAGACGGTGTCCACGTCCACTCCGTGCTGAGAAGCGGCCCTGCTGCCGCTGCCAAACTACAGCCAGGTAATGAACTCAGCTTGACATAGATTGCTACAAGCAATTTGGTAACTGCAGAACCTTCTTTTGGACATGGATTTATGCATCATCATCAAATCCTGATTTAATGCTGGTCGTTAATTTTCTTTTCATTTTACGCCAAGCTGCTGCGGCAGACTGAAGGCGGAAAATCTGGTATCGTGGTGCAATCTGGAAAAGGCCTATGATTGAGCATAGTCAACAGATTATTTTTTATTTAGAATGCTGGCAAACATTCCTGTTTATAAAAGTGGCCAAGCAAGTGCTGATGCTTTGCCAACCTTAGAAACAATGATGGAAAAGCTCATGCACCTATCATTTTACCGGCAGAAATAGCTATAGTGTTAATACTTCGGCTACTACTGATTGAAATGTACTCGTGAACGGGTGCTGTCTGTTGGGACTGTTTAGCTCGTAACTGCTATGACAATCGTTTTAAAAGGCTAACTTTCTTATTACTTTTATGATGTTAACTGCATGTACATTAAATCTGCATTGTTCTTACATTACTACAATTCTTCTCTCGTGTCAGCGCGAGCTATAGGTACGAAAACAGCTTATGCTGTGGTGAAAAGATTAGCCAGTCAGCAAGGTTGGTAGCGGGGCTGACTGCCCAGGATGCGCCGGACGTACTCAAGTATCGTCACTCGTGGAGGCTCTTTTCATGCACCCCATTACTACAATGAAAATTGTCAGATCTTTTTTTTTTTAAAGTGTCTTTATGGACATGGTGTCTTTTTCTTGTCGGCTCTTCTCCAAAGGACCTACTACTTGGAATCGAGCACCTAGTGTTGACCTTTTGAAAGCACCAGTGATCTGATCTACTTGAAATAAAAACTATTTGACTTTGGTAGATCGTTGGTTTTGACACACATAATCGGGTCGTAAATACCGTAGAGTCCGTAGACAACGCGAACGAAGTCGGAGTACAGAGTAGTCAACAATAACGAATTAGGAAACTTGTATTTTGGACATTTAGCTTAACACGTAGCGTAATGAGGTGGAACCGCTGCCTGTAATGTCACAGACGACATTAAGCCTGACATTTGTAAGGTCGGCAGACGTCGCAGCACTTTCTACAGATAATGTCGTTTTTATAATGCCATGTCTGGTAATTATTATATAGATAGATACATACTTACGATGATTTGATCATGTTAAGTAAACGGCAATTAACAAAAGAAATTAATAAGACAGATATCAGTAGAAACCAGTGGCGAAGGCTCCATACAACTCGATTCCTATCGGCTTCCCTTTCGAAACGAGTAGTTACTAGAAATCACGCATCACACTTGAGCAAGGTAAGCATTATTTGGTACGGCTTCCCTTTTAAGAAACTTCACCCTACGCCACTGGTAGAAACGCTAGTACAGGACGGCCTAGAAGGACTAACATCGATGTTATTGGTGATGTTCTTCAAAAAGGACAGGTGCGTAGTACTCTTACCCGACATGCGTGTATGACAAGATGTATGAACGTGGACGAAGCGAAAGGAGTATAAGGTTCGTCGTAGCTAGGGTTGCCAACTCAGTTGAAAAGAAATCAGGGAGGAGAAAAAAAAAGTTTTTAAGAAAGTTGTATTTTTTTACACTGCGAGCAGCTTGTGTGCATTTGATTAGAAGCGATAAAATCATAGAATTCTTTACAAGTGTATTTGAAATTTGTGCATACCTGTATTTCAGGCGAGTACGGATATTTTTTCGAGTCGATTCGTGAAATTTATCTATTCTAAACGTCAAATTTGACTTAACATATAGATAAAACGACAACTGGTGTCGTTTCGTGGTTGGAAAACTTGCGATCCGTCAGCCGAAACTTTGTAGTTCAATTTTCGGAGAAGGCAGTCAGCCTTTGCAGAAAATGTTTGCCAAAATGTTGTAATCACCATGTTTGGCAGTCAACTCAGTGTATGTTTAGCAATATTTTCACCAAATCTCGTTTTAATCGCTTACGACACTTCGAGAAGTCACAGTATTATTCTTAGTCTAGATCTCACGTAAATATTCCTAATCATACAAGAACATTCCTGGCATCTTGCCAGGGTCTGCCTTTCTTAGAGAAACTGGGCATGTATTCATTAGTTTTTACACGATTCAAGTGCACGATCATCTCTACGAAGTGACAATTTACAATTATGTACAAAAAAGGTTAGTAGAAGCGTGGATGCATGATTATAGTTTATCGTGGCCCACGGCTGGGCATAGGACTCTTTCACGGTAATGCATGATACCAAATACATGTTCTGCAAGCATAGTATGGTATGACTAACGTAAACAAGGAGTTTGTCGACAGTAGAATAGTCAAAATGACTTGTTTGTTTTTTTCCTGTTTTTGAGTTTGGTTTAGTAGGTTTCAGCTTAACTGGACTATTACTGACTTATACACGGATTATTCTCTTTTATTAATTCTTCGTTTCGTTGCTTAAGTTTGTTGTTTTCTAAAGATAGTAGTTTTATTTCCCTAGGGCAATGTTCACAAGGGCAAATTGTCATTGTGAACATGCCATTTTGATTATCGACTTTAAAAAAAAGAAGGAGGTTCTAAATTCGACGAGTTTTTTTTTGTTTGTTCAGCCATTTCGTCTCCAATTGTGAACCGATTTTAAGGATTATTTTCTCTATGAAAGAGTATTCTCCCTTTTAAACTTGGTTAAGATCTGATGAAGACCTGCGGTGATATGCAATGGAACTCTTCAATGGATGGAGCAAATCACTCCTGATTGGCTGTAACCACATGTTTATGTATTGTTTGTGCCATTCAAAATAGTTTTTTTTTAAGTAATTTATTTTTCGTTCGACAAAGCCCTTGTCTACTGTGGGTTTATGCTACGTCTGCTGTACCAGCTAGATCTAGCTACTAGCAGGCTCCATCATCTGCATCGATGAACCAATAGTCTTTTACACAGTTGTCAAACTGTTGTTATTGGTAGATTAATATTACAAATCCTGACGTGATCTCGGGCCATTGCGACAAAAAAATATTTTGTTATAATATGCCTTGCATTATTAAAACTGTGAGTTTATTTGTGAATGAGACACGATAGGAGATTTGCATTTGTAAACGAAACCAAGAATGGTACAATCAAGTGTGTACAATGGTAAATTCAAGAGAAAAAAAAAATGTATCGCCTGACTGTCCTTCTGCCTAGCCTTTTCATAAGTTCGGGTCAGCTTCCAGTCTAATTAAATGCGGCTGAATACCAGTATTTTACACAGAACGACTTCCATCAGACCTCCGCAACCCAGCCACTGGGCAATGCCGATATCCTAAGGTTGGACCGGTTGTCAGACTTTCGGGCTTCTGACTACCCGTAACGACTATCATGGGTACTCGTATGACACCTAGGACCGTCGGTTTAACTCTCCGAGGCACGGAGGGGTCTCGATGTATAACGAATGGTCACCCATCCACGGACCGACCGCGGCAAGCGCAGCTTAACCTTGCAAATTCAAACTCAAACTCAAAACTCGTTTATTCAAAGTAGACTAGTATTACTTAGTTCTTTTTGAACGTCACATTTTGGTAGTTACAATTGACTGCACCCCCAAAGCTCCCACCCTTCACCGCTTCCTAGTGTTTATGCTGTGAAGAAGAAACGGCGCAACAAACTCCCCAGCAACACAGTTCAGTCTGTCAAGTGAATAATTAAATGAGTCTATACACAAAAAAGTAAAACATTAATTACATTGATTAAATTATGCAAGTTGATGATGGTAAACAAAATATTTACCTAGAACAATTCTGGATGAATTGAAAACAAAAGTATCTAAATATAGATAATTCAACATAATATAAACATACAATTATATACCTACACTCAATATATATAGACTCTATATATTCCAATACATTATTATTACTACAGTTAATGTGAGAATAATGTAGGTCAATGTCAGTAGTACAAGAATAACAATGAGAAATTGCCTTAATGTTGTCATAGCATGTAAGAGCTGACCAGTCCCGACAGACAGCACCCGTTCACGAGCATGACGAGCGCATCAGCATCGCTTAACTCAACCATATTGTAGGGAACTTAACAACCCAATACACAACGCCACCGTCAGCAGGACATTTTAGTGAGCATGACAGCCTCAACTGCCAGACAACAGTCAGGTTTATGTAGGAATACACAAAAAAAAACATACTAAGCATGACAATAATGGCTACATGATACTCACATTTTACATTTTGTAATTATTACAATTGTTAATAGCTTGATGCCATGGGCATTATGCAAATATGGCAAATATATAGGCAAATATGATCCGCGCGGTTAATATTAAGCCACGAACAGCTTCATCAGTTGCATCATATGATTGTCATCATCATCATCTGCCTAGCCTTTTCCCAACTATGTTGGGGTCGGCTTCCAGTAGAACCGGATGCAGCTGAATATCAGTATTTTACATGGAGCGACTGCCTATCAGACCTCCACAACCCAGTAGGTAACTGGGTAATACAATACTCTTGGTAAGACTGGTTGTCAGACTTTCTGGCTTCTGACCAACAGTAACGACTGTCAAAGATCTACAAATGACAGCCGGGACCAACGGCTTTACGTGCTTTCCGAGTGTTGTGATTCCTGACCCGACCACGACATGGAACGGAGATTTTACTATGGCACAAAATGGTTATTTTAATTGTGTTTTATTGTGCCACTTATCCCAGGAATTTGTGCCTTGTACTTTTCGAGTAATAAGAGTACGATTGTGGTCGGGCTGGGGATCACGGTTCCTGACCCGACCACAACCAGATCTAATAAAATATCAATAGTGGGAAGTTACTGATTATGCCAAAAATATGTGTCAAATTGTGCCTATGGCACACGAAATTCTTTTACTATTCATATCACAGAATATATCTTAATTCGGATAAAATTGAATAATCAAGAAATAAAGTGTGTCAATCACACGCTATGCAATTTTACTACGACTTTGCAAGCAGTTTTGTTTTGTGAAATTATGCTATATAAAAAGCACTTTATTATTTTATTTTACTGGATGTGTTCACGACTTCGTACGCGTATATATATATTTATAAAAAAAAATACAACCACTATGTTTTGTAGCATTATATTAGTGTGTTAAGCTTGTATAAAAAACCGGTCAAATGCGAGTCGGGTTCGTATCCTGATCCACATCATGACGATAAGTTGAAATTTAAACATAAATTATCTCGTTTAAACAGTACCAGTACAAGCTGGTCCCTTGCTGCATACTTACAGGGGTCAAGAAGTTAATAGTTAAGAATTAACCTTTTAAAATATAAAAACATAGTTTTCAGACTCTTTCCTTTACTTGTGATGTAAGATCTTGCATCTTGCCAAATTTTATGATTCTAAGTTAACAGGAAGTACTCTGGTTTTGATTCCCGAACGATTTCCACTGTTGTTTTTTATTTTGTTTTTTGTTAAATTCAATAAATATAATAATAGGAAAGCTGAAACCGATCCACTAAACACCCCTTCCCAGAGACCAGTTTTTTTTTTTACCATAGTTTACAATAGTTTTGTACCCACCTGGGACGGTTCATGACTGCACTCCAATAGTGCAGCCGTGGATAGTCCCCGGTTGGTGCCCCATCCCATTTTAGATTAAAGTTCTCAAAGGGGCCTCTGCGCCTTGGACCTGTGTCCCCCGTATGCCTTCCAACCGGACATCTTCCGCATGGAAGATGAGCCGCGATAAAAAAAAGCTGACTAAATAAACTTCATTTTTATTTCTTACTCTGTAAACCTATATGACCAGTTTTGTTACGACAACAGTTCAGTTAAATCATAACTAACAGAATTCAAATGTTTAATTGCAGACTAAATTATACATAGTGTGACTACTTGACTTAATGCGTTGTGTGTGCCATAGGCACAATTTGACACATATTTTTGGCATAATTAGTAACTTCCCACTATTGATATTTTATTAGATCTGGTTGTGGTCGGGTCAGGAACCGTGATCCCCAGCCCGACCACAATCGTACTCTTATTACTCGAAAAGTACAAGGCACAAATTCCTGGGATAAGTGGCACAATAAAACACAATTAAAATAACCATTTTGTGCCATAGTAAAATCTCCGTTCCATGTCGTGGTCGGGTCAGGAATCACAACACCTTTCCGAGGCACGGAGGAAACTCGCTATGGTAAATGGTCACCCATCCACAGACCAACCTCGGCAAGCGTGGCTTAACCCGGAAGATCGGTCTATGCGGCTGTAATTATTTAGCCACGAGCTCCTCTTGCATCATATGATTGTATGATAGCTAAATTCTCATAAACATAGTTTATCAACTGATAAACACAATACACATTAATAACCTATTCCTATCTCTATTCCAGGTGACAAGATAAAAAGCATCAAGATAGAGTTCACGGGGACACCGCTAGAGGACGCCGTGGCCATCCTCTCTCTGGCCTCTCCTTACCCGGTGGAACTTGAGGTGGTGGAGGGAGGCCGGTTCAGCGGTACGGGGAGAGGCGTGCACCATCCATTGTTGAAGCGGGCTGGCTCCACGGGCGATGTTAGCACGGTGGGTACCTAGTAGTTAGTGGCTAGTAATAGCAGATAAGAAGCAAGTTAAACAGTGGAAATTGATTTCTACAACCGACTTTCATCTGTGGAAACACCTGTAGCAAATCGACTTCTGGAAGTTTTACGATCTAAACGAGCATTTGCTATAATAACTTTCGCAATTGTACCTAATTGCTAGTGCATTTAGCCGCTGTAGAGACAAAGATATCTTCCTCTAATTAACTAACTTTTGCTCGCAGCTTCGCTTGCATGAAATTCTGAACCCGTTAAGTGACGATTTTCCATACAAACTTTCATCTCCTATTTAACTCCCTTAGGGGTTGAATTTCGAAAAATCCTTCCTTATTCCTTGTCTACATTATAAAGGGAACCTCTGTGCAAAATTTCAGCTTGCTAGGTCCAATGGTTTGGGCTGGGCGTTGATGAGTCAGTCAGTCAGGACTTTTCTTTTTATTTAGATATTTTGGGCACATAATACACCAGACAGCCTAGAACGTCAGACATTCTGGCGACTACATTCCGTTTGACCAAAGCCAGTGACGTTATCTGCAACTCTAAAATTCCACATCAATTTTATTTATTTTACGGGTTTACTTTCTAGGCGTGGACCGTGATAAGCTAAGGTGATTAATTGACGGAATTAGTCAATTTCCAAGTGGTTTTTACTTTGGGTGATAAAGGGCTACGACCATAATATCCGTAAAAACAACTAGAAATTCGTAATTTCACTACCGCCGTTTTAATAATGAGATATCAGCTCTTATTATTCTAAGTTGTAAAAGTCAATTCAAGAAAACGAAAATGTGACTTAAGTCTGGCCGAATCAATTTGAAAAAACGGCCCCAATAAAATCATTCAAGCGTTTTTACCTAAAACTAATATTAAAAATTAAGGTTTTGTTAAAATCTAATAAAATTTATTTCCAAATTTTATTTAACGTTTGTAGTTCTGTTGTTTAAAAACTTTAATTTTAACAAAATCTCCAAAATATTCATCATCTGCCTAGCCTTTTCCCAACTATGTTGGGGTCGGCTTCCAGTCAAACCGGATGCAGCTGAATATCAGTATTTTACATGGAGCGACTGCCTATCAGACCTCCACAACCCAGTAACTGGGTAATACGATACTCTTGGTAAGACTGGTTGTCAGACTTTCTGGCTTCTGACCAACAGTAACGACTGTCAAAGATCTACAAATGACAGCCGGGACTTTACGTGCTTTCCGAGGCACGGAGGAAACTCGCTATGGTAAATGGTCACCCATCCACAGACCAACCTCGGCAAGCGTGGCTTAACCCGGAAGATCGGTCTATGCGGCTGTAATTATTTAGCCACGAGCTCCTCAAAATCTCCAAAATATTGTATACCTGTTTATCATATTAGTTGAGGCCCGCCTCTAACTACTACAATTTGAAGGACAACGAATTAATAAACAGAAAAAAAAACTACTCTACTGTGACATAACTCTGCTACACGACTTACGTCTTTAAGCGCATTGTTATTACCTATTGAAACATTAACCTACACAGCACTTAGCACAGTATTGGAAAGCGCGAACGGTACCAACAGTGCACTAAGAACTTTCCTAAGCACGTAACTTTCCCACGCCTCTGCTTAGATTTTCTTTGCTAACGCTTTCTTTGACGCTGTTGATTGGTTTTCCATCATGTATCATAGACAATCATAGATGAATCATTGATGTTACATTTATAAAAAAGGCAAAGATGCGTTTGTAAACGTTTCTTACGTTTTATAATTGAGTAGACTTTAATAATAATCATGAGAACAAAAAAAACACACGTGTGGCTTAATCCATAGTGTTATTCTTTAAGGGTGCGTTCAGAATTTGTGATTGATTAAAAAATGCTTCCTGTCATTGTCACAAACTCACAACATTGAATACCAAAGAGGTTAAACATATAACTTAAGTTATTTCGCGCGCTTATTCCAATGATCTAATAATAAATCTAATAAACGATGCAACGCTAGACAATAAAATCGCAATAATGGCCGCCGCAGCTATTTCTTTCTATAATTCATGAATAAAACATACATGCAAATTCATTAGGCATACAAATTATTTTCATTGACGACTCGAGCAAATAAAATCGAATAGAATTATTTGAAATTCGAAACTTAAGTTCAAAAAACTGTCAAACTGACAGAGGTCAAGTTGAAATAGCAAAAACAATATTTCTGTCGTGAAATAATAATATCGAATCGTAATTTGAAAACTAAATCTTACATTGCACGCTAAACGAAATATCTTTAGGAAGTTTATCATCCCACAGCGTCGTTGTATCACTATGTTATCAAAACTAACAATGTATGTTTAGAATACAATGATGTACGCGATGGAATGTCAGACTGTCTATTGTTTTTAGTGTTAGCTAAACAATAGTCCGTTTCGTGCAGATATTGTGACGAACATGTATGCACATAATATTAAATCAATTCATCTTAATGTATCAACATTAAGATGAATTGATATTTTAATATTATGTGCCGTCTTGCTATCATCACCGACATGACAGTTGTCAATGAAATTAGGTCGGAATGGAAATAGGCGATCCGTGTGGTGTCGGTCGTAAAGAATAGCACTACCTCATCTCTTCCCATGGGTGTCGTAAAAAGGCGACTAAGCGATTCACTAGAGGATGGGCAGCAGCATTCTCTGAGTACTTTAACAACCATACTACGATCGCTAACCCGCCTGCCAAGCGTGGCGATTATGGCAAATCCCCCCCAACATGGCATTGGGGAGGCCTATTTCCAGCAGTGGACGTGTTTCGGCTGAATGATGATGATGATGATGGAAATAGGTGTCATAATACAGCTATGATGAACGGCCAAGCCTGACGAGCGGATTGGTGTTGGCGATATGTGTTATTACCGCACAGGAAGGTGTAACTGCCCCTATTTGACATATTCCCTTGGTCACCTCTGATAACACACCCATGGGTAATAAATAACGGGTTGCTGTTTCTGTCTATGGACCTCATAGGGAACTAACTAGCCTAACACCATTGGGCATAATTTCAACCATAAACTGCAACAGAAAATTTCCTTTATAAAACTCCAATAAAACTTTACCTGCCCCCTTATTCAAAGCGATTCGATTATTCAGTTGTCGAAAGATTCGATGAGCTATCTCTTTTTTTCTCGTTACGAGAATCGTCGACGGAAAGAGACAACAAACCAAATCGGCCGACAACTACTTACGATGGTTCTGGTGGTCTACTCCCTAAGCACGAAGTCTGTGGTTTCGGCCTTCGTTACGAGCGTTTCCTACTCCCTATCACCTTCGGACATACGATTATTTAGGGGCCCAAACTAAGAATGAATGACAACACGATTTGACAGTTGTCCCTACCACCGATGTGTTTTTGCCCGTCCGAAAAGTTGAATTTGACACTTGATTTGTTCACTCCTACATTTCGGGCTACTTTCGGACGGGCGACTAACTTCGTTGAGTAGGTTCCATGAGTCGGGGTGCAGATCCGCAAAACAAACGTAGGGACATCGCACTTGCGACCCCTAGGCGCAAGCATTGAGGCGGCTACTCATACATTCTGCTATTACGCAATGGTACATTCAGGAATGAGAATGGCTAAGCTAATTTGCATAAAGGAAATACCTTTACTACGGAAATGAATATTTAAACTAGTTCTAAAGAATGTATGTCATTTCCTCCCCTTATCCAATCACAACAACCAGCAGAGACTGGTATGTTGAGAAACATGATTGACTATGTGAAAACTTGTTGATAATTCCGTCAAGTATATCGTATCGTATGGCATTAAAAAGATATGAAAAAAAAAAACAAAGTAATCTACTGTGATTATTAATTACATTAAGAACTGCATAATAATTGAAACGTTTTTTTTTAAGGCTTTGTAGCCTCTATCTGTAATACATTTCGCTAATACCACAAATGTAACAGTAAATACAAATAAGCTATAATTATTTATATTTGTTTCTGTTCCAGCTTGAGAAAGAAGCGAAACTCCTGCACCCGCCAAGATCACCGAACACGTCACATTCCAACAACTCCACGTTAGAAACCAAACAGAGCAAGAGCGGCATCAAGAAGATGATATCAGACAAGATTATCACATCTACCACACTAGAAAGAAATAAGAAGGAGAAGAAAGAAGGCCACACCACACTAGAACGAGAGAATGAAAAGAATAGCAAACTTGCTAATAAATCTAGGCAGTCTGATATCCCACCAGCAGTAAACAAACCAGAAAGGAATAAGAACAGACATTCAACAGGCAGCGACATACAAATAATTCAACCAGAGAATGGTATCTCCGCTATGACTCATATCGAACAATCCGAAGTCCAGAAAAGAGAATATGACCCTAAACGAGCCATGAAATTCGGTATCAGAGTCCTACCACCAAATGTACCTGATGATGGAGTTCTAAAACAAAAGAACGTTGAAAACGGAGTCGTTGCAGTAGAGAAGAAATCTGTTGACGAAATAGACAAGCCTGAACCGCACCGTCCTGCACCTACAACGCAAATTAAACACGAAAATGAGACAGAACAAAAGAAACCTGTTGTTGCTAAACGTAGAGAAAAAATGGCTCCACCCATTCCTAATGCTAGAGTCAAAGCAAATGAATCTGACACGACTATTAGTCTAGAATCTTCCAGAACATCTGAAGCTTCAGTTATAACGACATTTGTCAGAGATGACCTTAACTCCAGTGGGATCAAAAGAGACGAAAACGGCATACCTCAGGAAATACCCCAACAAATGCTAGACGCGGCGAAAGCAGCTAGAACTAACAGAAAGAGCCCCTCGGAGTTGATTTATGAGAAAGAGAAAGAAAAAATAGAACACAAGAAAGAGGAAGCGCCTAAACCGAAAAAGTCAAAAGGCAAAGCTCCTTCACCACCAGATACTGAGAAAAACAAAACTGATGACAGTATACTGGAACAGTTGAAAAATGTCACCGAATTCTTAAGCAATGAGAAACAATATTCGAGTCTTTTACACGACTCTATACTGTCAAACAGGTCTTCCAATGCATCACAAATCAATACTTCAACACCAAAGGTCAACAAAACAAAGAGTTCTACTCGTCTCGATGAATCCATCAACTTCAGTCAAGATGACATTTACGATATTGTCACAAAGCCTTTCAGGCGAGAAAGCGATTCCCTCAACAATTTCTTCGAAGATTCTAGATCTAATATGTCGTCTAACCAAGATGTTCATTCAGTTAGATCTTTAAACCATAGTGATAAAAGTGACAAAGGATCGACAACAATAGAACTTAATAACAGTGATATTACTATCCACAGTTCACCAAATAACGATACGGTACATTCTGTATCAGATAATACTTCAATTTTGGATGAAAATGAACGAAAAGCTGCTTCGCTCGGCGATTTATCTAGATTTGAACTGAGAGCTAAGGCTAGTAAGCCTGCTACTGGAACTCTAGAAAGGGCTCAAAGCCTTGATATTTCTGCTGAAGACGGTGAGACTCAAGAAAGCACTATATCTCCGAAAAAGCGGAAGGCTATGTCTGTAGTTGAGACTACATTCTTCGATTCGGGACACGAAGATATCCTACCTGATATGATTGATTCAGATAAAGGTGTCGTCATCAAACACAAGGAACCTAGGTTGAGTCTGAATATTGCTAAAACATCAGCTATGGAAGGGCTTAACACTTTCCAAAGAAATCGTTTGAAGAAAGGTTCAGAATTTGGCACTTTAGAGGACGCTATAGTTAAGGGGTCGTCCAGTTCAGTTGACTCTGAGAAAAATGAGGAACAAAGCTTTACCAAACCTAAAGAATTTGAACTGTACAAAGAGCCTGAACATGAAACTTCTGACCATCTTGCTAGGCGGATAATGGACGAAAACATGAAAGTCCATTTGAAGCTTGTGTCGGAATTCGCTAAATCTACTTCGGATGGGAGCAACATGAGCTCTTTGGAAAGTACACAAGAAATTACACCAGTTGTAACTGAAACCAAAACAGCACCAGCTAAATACGATGAAAAATTAACAATGACGTACGATACGAACGTACCAGATGACTTAAAAATGTCTCGTAACACATACGTAAACAGTTTAGAAAGACCTAAATCCGATATGATGAAGAAACTGCTCGCCAAAAACCCAATTCTGAACGTACACATCGACCAAAGCCCTGAAAGAGAAAAGCACGAAGCTAGCACCAGTAAAGAGACACCACAAACCGACGCCTTCAAATCCGCTATGCACCAACCAGATATCGTTAATTTTGACTTAAAAGCATCACAAGCAGAAAAAGTACGAGACTATGATGATTTCGTTAGTAATATCAGAGTAGGATCAAACAACAACAGTCTCAAATACAACAAAAAACTAGAAACATTCTCCTCGGAACGGCCATCAGAATGGACAGAACCTAAAGACTTGACCACCAGTACCAATGTTGTAACCATAACCACTGAGAAATCTCAACCCGTTGAAGAGAAACGGAAAACGTATCGAGATCATACAAAATCTATTGAGATAGGCGAGCCTACTATACGCATGATGCCACCCGATGTTCTAGAAGGCATAAGACGAAGACATGATGAGAGAGAAAGGACCTTATACATGGAACCGGCAAGCGTGTCCTTAACTATGACACAGGAGCCCGTACAGAAAACTGTAACAGTAAATGTAAACGAAGACGAATTTGGAAACAAAGTGATTACGCAAAATGTAGAGAAAATTTCAACTAAGTACATCACTACTAAAGCCGAAGCTCCTTTACAAGTAGAACAGATTAGCTTTGGTATCATGAGAGGGGGAGAGATCGATGAAATGCAATTAGAAGAAGGAGATGTAAAAGATATTGATAAAAAAGTCTTGGATGAAATCAAAAGACAAAATCCTAACATGCACTTCACTTCAGATGAACCTGCTTACACAAGAACAGAAACAATCATACTGAACACAACAGAAATGGACGAGGAACAAGCACAAGCATTAATGGAGAAACTTAAAAATGATCCGAGTTTCATGTCACAGAAAACTCCTGAAGAATTATCGCGGATGGGAATCAGAATCATTCAAGACTTAGAAGATGTACAGACATCAAGTGGAGACTCTGTCGAAGTCACTAAAACAAGATACTCCATCAAACCAGGGATGACAGATGTACAAAGCGATTGTAAAGAAATAGAAAGTCACAAGGACCACATCACAGAAATACAAGTAGTTACACCACGCACAGAACAAACGCAAAAACAGAAGGAAAGTAAAGACAAGGTTTCCAGCAGACAAAGAGCACCACCCTACGAAGAACCTCCTCTAACCTACGAGTTAGACATTGAACTACTAAATGATTTCATTCACAACGAAAGGCACTTTTCAGCTAAACAACTTGCTGAGGCGCAAAAACGATCAAAATCGAACCAATCGAACGAACCAAAGAAACGCCATTCAGATTTCGACTTACCAAGAAACAGTCATATAAAATTCCGCACAGCTACCTACGAATCTCCTAAAGGCACAATAGTCACGAGCACAGATTTAGAAAACCGAAGACTATCACAACTAGATCAACTACAACTACGGTCACCTGAACAACTTCTATTGGCGCAAAAACCGCAAATTTCCGTTAAACCGAGTAACATACCCGTCAAAGCGGAAAAATCCAAAGTAACGGTACCGGGAGTTTCGTCAAAAATACCGGTTTTTACGACGCAAAAGTCGTTGAGTCAAGAGAATCTGAGTGATACGAAGTTTTCTCTGCCTCGGTCACCCCCTCCGCAATTCAGTAGTTCTGGTAATATATCTGTGACATCGATAAAGAGCAGCTCTAGGAGTCCTAGTGGTGGGAAATTCCTTTGAATAAATATTTATTATAATGATGAAAGTCATTAAGATGGCTACACTTTGTGGTCACTGTCAGACCATTACCTGATTTGCTAAATGTTTTGGAACGCTCTGCTTATTGCTTATTCAACAAGTACGTGAGGGTTAAAATACAGATAGGTCAATGTTCATTTACAGTAAACATATTTTCGATCCCAAAGACATTTTACTGACTACACTAAACCAAGATGGCGAATTTCACTGATAAATTAAATGACGGGCCACCGCTAAAGTCGAGTTATGTTACAATTTGTATCTTGACAAGTTAAGAATCATATGCTTGACTTTTTAATTAATTAATTTTAATTAAATGGCGAAAATATCAGCTTTGTCATAGACGACGATCATCTTCTGTTTCAAACAACATACAATAGGGATCACATTATCAAAATGTGAATGTATATTAAGAGCTACACTAACGTAGCAATTTAATACAAATTGTATATTAAAATCCTGATGTATACATACTTTTTAATAAAAATAAATATATAAAAGATAATATGAATTAATTAAGATTAAGAAATAAACTTCGAAGTGTCTTATTAAGTGCCAGAAACACTATTAATGTATTTTTAAATATACATTCATTTCTTTCTTTTTCAAAATTTATATTCCAAATGTGCCTTTTTATTATTAACGATTTTATAGAAAAGATATTTTAGAATATTATATTTACTTACTTACTTTTTGACAGAATTTTAGGTTGTGAAAATAAATCTAAATAAATAAATAATAGAATTGTATTTTATTTTATGTCACAATTTAATATTTAGTGAAAACAAATTAAATAATCATGAGATTCTGTAATTATTGTGTAATTAAAATATGCTTTATGTATTACCATTTGACATTCCGTCCGAAAGTATTACCAATATAAAATATAAGTTGATAGTAAGTACTTATTTAGGTTCGCATCGGTTATAGCAGAAACAAAGATTTCTGGGCCATTTTCTTTATTAAGTATAGTTTAGTGCTCATGGCTTATTTACATAATGGTCTATTTAGCTAATTCGACATATTTTATGTTCAAAAGTTCACCATGAACGATAATTGCAGTCAAGAGCTGGTAACGAACTGGACGGCTGTCACAGCATAACATATTTTTAGCAAAGCTTGGTAACGAAACTGACAGGAATTTGGATGAATTTAAAAGTTATTGGTGTGATACCAAAACCATGAATCACAGTAATTTGTAATTTATCAGTGTATGTCGAGTCCTATGATCGGCTATTATGTAAATTAGCCATTATATTTATTAACATTATGTTTGTTAAAGTTGATAAAAGTCGATGATAATAAGTAACGGTCTACTCGGAACAATTACAGTTAACATGTTATTATATCACAGTTATAAATATTGTATTTTATCGATGTATTATAAAAATAAATACGAATAAAATGTTTACATTTGTTTTATTTGAATTTTTTCATCGTAAGTGCAGAATGATATGGTTATTAATATCGTGGACAGCATGTACGCATTTAAAAAATAAACAAAAGAAATCGATGTTACACACTCCCAAACTGAATTTCGACAAATCTTTTTACGACCAGATTTTACTTCAACACTATGGAACTCCGACATTACGCTGCTCCGACAATTATGGAACTTCGACACCTAATTTGAGGCACCCCGACACGGATAGGTTAGGTTCGAAGGGGATGACGGGGGCTAGAGTGAGCGAGCAAAGCAAGCGAACGAAGCCCCCGTCATCCCTTTCGCGTTAGGTTACTTTAAACCCCAGTATCGAAGTTCCATAATTGTCGGAGTAGCGTAATGTCGGAGTTCCATAGTGTCGAAGTAAAATCTTGTCGTAGAACGATTTGTCGAAATTCAGTTTGGTAGTCGTCTAAAAAATTTGCTCTATAAATTTTTTGGCGTAACTCTGGCGTGAAATTGAACAACACTCATAGTTTTTTTTCCGAAATTAGCGTTGTTTTTATTACTTTCCATACAAATAAATAAATGAAAATAATTTTAATATAGTTTAACGAAAGTTGTTCAATTGCCGATAACAAGTAACCCTACGAAATTCTTAGAGCAAATTTTTAACACAACAACATAGGCTACTTACATAACAAAACATGAACATGATTCCTTGATCTTAAATTATTGTAGAGAAATCTACAGCTTAACTATCCATAAAGAAACTCTTGCAACTTTTCCTACATTCTTTTTTCATCGTACTTTTTAACTTCTTACTGCAACTGCGTAAGTCACACGCGGCTTTGTACGCCGCGCAACACGCCAGTCGACACACTTTGGCTCCAGTCTTATGGCAGGACTTCCACCTATTCCTCAGCTGTACTGATTGGTCTTGTATGAAATGTAATAGATCTAAATTTTCACTGGTATCTTCTTGATAATCATCTTCATGATAATAATTGGATTCACTGTCTGTGCCTGTGTCTGAGTCCACATACTCATCAGAATTGGAGTCTCCTGACGAGTCTGTATCAATATGATTGGGTTTTAAAATACCAGTCAAAGACAGTGTTTTTTGTTTTTTTGTGTGTTTAGGTTTTAGGAAAGTTTGAAGTGATTCTTCTGATTCTGAGTTTTCATTGTTCTGTAAATTATTATATTTAGTAGGTATTATATTATTAGTGATTAAACAACCAGAACAATTCTTGTGTTGTATTTCTTATCTTCGCCATCTAATTTCGCAGACACCTCCATATCGTATGGTTAAATAGGAAAACTGTCGATGTTGCCTATACAGTTAATAAAGTTAGTTCCCCCACCGAAAGTTTCCCACTTCGTAGTTTTCCACTTCAGAAAAAAAGCATTATTTCTGTAAACACACAACATATTGAAATTTCGTACGTAGGTACAACATTTTAGTCCAGTGTTGTAGAAATTTTCGAACACCAAATATCAACACTAGACCTTCTGGATTCGAAGTTTTAGCGATAAGTACCAAAAACGGTCGTTTCTAGCATTAATTACTAAAACTTCTAACCTAGAATGTCAAGTGTTGTGTTTTGGTGTTCGAAAATTTCTACAACACTTGACTAAAGTGTTGTACGTACGAAATTTCAAAATGTTGTGTGTTGACAGAAATAATGTTCTTTTTTCTGAAGTGGCGCCATTTTAGGTGGGGGAAGCGCCTTAAGTTAAAATGCATAAGTTCCATTTTTACAGAAATATAGATATGACCAAATGCAATATTTTAGTAACTATCAATGTCACCCCTTGCTATCAAAGTAACCCCAATCGCTGGTACGTTCGCGTGAACTTAACTGCAGCATCACTGCAACTTGATCGGCGCGTCGTGAAATTACGTGAAATAGCCTACTGGACATACCTAGATTGGGGAAAAGGTGGACCGATGCCCTGGCGAAGGTTGCGGAAATCCGCTGGATGCGAGAAGCACAGGACCTGTCTATGTGGCGATGCTTGGAGGAGGCCTTGTCCAGCAGTGGACATGTTTACTACCACTTATTTCACGGAAAATCTGGTTTTAAGGTCCTGAAGGATATCAGGGTTAGTTCAATGCAAATAAAATATCTAGCTTTAATTCCGCTGAACAAGATCGCTAGTTTGGATGCAGTATGCGGCACACCTGACCTCCCGCCCACAAGTATATGCACATGCAGAAAGAGTGAAAACATAATGCAACATGCAACCAAACCAATACACGAGACGTGTTTCGCCCCTGCACGGAGCATCCTCAGGATACCTATGTTGACTCCTCGACTGCTAGGACGCGAGCATTATTTTTTCACTCTTTATGCATGTGCATATACTTGTGGGCGGGAGGGTGGTGCTGCATACTGCATCCAAACTAGCGATCTTGTTCAGCGGAATTAAAGCTAGATATTTTATTTGCATTTCTGTATGTCATGGATTAATTCCGCAAATTAACGCCTGATTCCATCATTTTAGTTCTTATTATGTTTAAAACTAGCAAATACAAAAAGGTGATGATTAAACTGAAGCCTTACTTGCACAATAACCAGCGCCAACAATTCAGAAGAGCTCTCTTCCGAAGAGTTGTCGGGAATTCTGATAGCATCACCACTACCTGTTCGTAGAAAGTCTTTCGCTTCAATAATAACCTGGAATTTAGAAAAATGTATAATACTTGTTCGAAATAGTTATATTAGCGTATTGGCAGTGATCTCAGATGGTTTAAGGTGGAATTTGATGGCTCATTATTTGTACATTTTGCTTTCATGCGGCATCTTTCAATCGGAATGAAACGTCAATACAAAATGAAACAAAAGTGAACGTGAAATGAAAGAATAATGAATATTAACTCAAATCTATATCCTCCCGAATGAACGAGAAATTAACCGTCTAAGGGCGCTTTCAATTTAGACGGTTGATGTCGTACTGCAGCCGTATCACAGCGGTGCTGCTAGGTGCGGCTGTCGTGTTGCAAACGGGCGGTTATGTGCCAAGGCCGTACCGCGCACGCACGGCGGCAGTGCGTCACACTGCTCTCTCGTGTGCTCGCCCGTTTGCAGCATTACAGCCGCACCAGCTGCGATTCGGCTGCAGTACGACAACAACCGTCTTAATTTAAAGCGCCCAAATTCCGCCTATAATTATAAATCCCAATCCATATCCAAGGCTAATTAATATTAGATGTTATTTCAACGACTGTATTTATTGATAGGAATCATACGCTACCACACCGTATCAATCAATCTTGTTTACCTAAATGTTGGTTGTTCTGCCTACCCTTTTCGCAACCATGTTGAGGTCGGCTTTCAGTCTAACCAGATGCAGCTGAATACCAGCATGTTACACGGAGCGACTGCCATCTGACCTCCACAACGCAGCTACTGGGCAATGCCGATATCCTAAGTTTACAACGGTTGACAGACTTTCGGGCTTCTGAGTAGGTACCCCTAACGTCTGTCATAGGTATTCGTATGACACCCGGGATCGACGGTTTAACGTGCTCTCCGAGGTACGAAGGGGTTTCAATGTGTTATGAACGGTCACCCATCTACGGACTGACCGCGGCAAGCACAGCTTACCCTTACAAATCGTATGATCTGCGAGATTATTAATTAGCCACGAGCCCCTTTTATTTGAATGTATACTTGGGAGCAAATAAATCGAGCCACTTCTATTTTTCACGTAGGTATAATTGTTATTATTTTTGGTATTATGGAACAGATCAATTCTAAACATATATCGCCTATAAGGTTATTTGATAATCTTTACAATGAGGGTAGTTTTTGTATTTTGAATTGTGTAATTCATGAAACCAAAACTAATAACCAGAACACATGAAAAATTCGTGAACTCGTGGCTCGATTTCTTTTGCTCCCAAGTATAGTTTACATAGTAAAATAACTACTTACACCGTAAAACAAAATAACAACAACTATAGGTAAATCCATTTCACTGACTAAACAAATGAACATCATTGCTTTTACATTCCTACGTCACATTTTCAATTAAATTTTCTATAATTGTTTATTTCAGGGTTATATAAACCTGAAATAGAAATCCTTTATAGATATCTATCTATGGTCGGTGGTATTGGTTGCGAATAGAACCACCATACTTCTTCACTTATTGTCGGGTTCACGGAATAGAAAAACCGGCCAAGTGCGAGTCGGACTCGCGCACGAAGGGTTCCGTACAATGGTATGGCTATAAAAACGGCAAAAAAAATCACGTTTGTTGTATGGGAGCCCCCTTAAATATTTATTTTATTCTGTTTTTTAGTATTTGTTGTTATAGCGGCAACAGAAATACATCATCTGTGAAAATTTCAACTGTCTAACCATCACGGTTCATGAGATACAGGCTGGTGACAGACGGACAGACGGACAGAGGGACGGACAGCGGAGTCTTAGTAATAGGGTCCCGTTTTACCCTTTGGTTTCGGAACCCTAAAAAAAGGATAAAAATTTAAACTACCTGCACGAGGCCAAAAAAGGCTCCTATCTCAGCATAATGCTGCGAAATTTAAAAAAGAAATAACAAACTGTCATATTGTGGAGGCCCCTCTCTTGTGGAGGCGCCCAAACCTCTGTTGCTCTCCCCTAAATCTAACCCTGGGTTAGGTATCATATCAGCCCGTGAAAGTCAACTACTACAAGGTTAGTCGGAAAGGGGATACTAATCCGCAGGCCACTTAAAGTATCACTGATGACTGTTTTAAAGCAAGTGTTACAATTTCAAAATTCGATAATTTTTATTTTAGTTTTTTCAAAAATTCTTCGTCCCTACTTTAGTTACGAATTCAGAAAATAGAGCTTCTAATTCGTGACCCCAAATATGACCTAAAATGTAAACACAGCTGATCATAGCTGAGGATAGACAGAGTTTATCATATTTTTTTTGAGATTTTTGAACAGCTATTTCTCGTAAACTATTGACTTTTAGGAAAAGTTGTAGAACAAAAGTTACTCATTATTATGTGTACTTTAACACCCTTTCGGATTAGTACCCCCTTTCTGACTAACCTTGTATATTAAATTGTTCCTACAGACCTCTGTCTTGAGTTACTCATCCACAGACTGACTGTGGCAAGCGTACAATCATAATATGATCCGCGCGATTGCTAATTAGCCATGAGCCCCTCTATTTTATTACTGTCTCTATCAAAAATAAAGGTACCTACATAATAATAAAAAAAACAATTTTTCATATTTTAATATGCAACTCATAATTTAGTTTAATTAATAGAATCATCTTCACATCTTCATTACAACTATTCCCAATTAACTAGACGAACCAGAGTCCGTTCCATCTCTATCAGAATCAAAATTCTTCGTGCAGCTTCTTTTGCATTGCTGCTTAAGGTGCTTCTTGGCCCTTCTGGTACATCCTGTCTTCTTACAAACAGATTTATAAGCTTTATCACATGCCTTTATGCACATTTTAGAAGCTTTTTTAAGACAGCCTCTATGCCAACGCCTTGACTCATATTGTGTTCTTGGTACTCTGGTTTTACCATGTTTGTGGACATGTCTGGGTTTTTCTCGGTGTAAGTCATTTGGGTAATCCAGTGCCCGACCAGTCGGGTCTATATCTAATGTCAATTCTTGTTGACTTTCTCCGCTGGAAACATCAGTACTGTCAGATATGTGCTTCGCTTCAATAGCGGCCTGGAAATCGAATAGTGTGTTAGCTCGAAAAGATTTCTAAATGGTTATTCATTTTGAATTAGAAACAGGAATATAAAACAAAGGATTGGCGGAAGAATACAAAAAAATGTCTAGTCAGCTACTAACGTTTATCTACCGCTAAGTGCAAAAATCATGACTCTGGCAGAATATTTGACATTGGTTCAGTTGACTTATAGGAAATAAAATTTGTCCCACATAGAATTTTGATTTCTACTACAGTAGACTAACTACAGTCAGTAGGTCATAAAGTTGCCTCTTCACCATATGCGCTACCAATCCTAGATCTTGACGACCATAGGGCGGATATCGTCGCGCCGTATAGAACTTATTGTAAAATATCAATGTGATGATATCTAATGAAATTGTTCCTGCTAAAGCTGAGTTTCAGTTAAATGCAATAAATTCTTCTTTGAAAATATTGTTCGTCCGTCTCCTCTCCTGTAACGCCCTTCAGTAACCCTAAGCTTCCTAAACTGAATAACATATTTGTCTCTCTTTCTTGCTTTACACACTAAAGGTACTATTCCGAAGCGAGCTGCCAACTGCAACTGCCGCCAGCACGTGCAGCGACTGCATGAAGTCGGCCGCAGCTGCACTACTGGTTTGTATGTATTTTTTTCATTTTTTTTTATTTGTATCAGTAGTGCAGCTGCGGCCGACTTCATGCAGTCGCTGCACGTGCTGTCGGCAGTTGCAGTTGGCAGCTCGGTTCGAAAAGATAGAGTTCAGCGAGCTCAAGAAAACGATTGCTGTTTTTGTAATTTGCTAACTAGGTACAGTCCGCGAGGCCTAGCTGAGCTTTGAATTTGTGTGAGAATGAATGCAGACGCGTCCTTTGCTTGGTTTAAACCGGTTTATACTGCTTTTTGGCAATCGATTCTATGTGCACTCACACAAATGCAAAGCTCGGCTTAGGCCTCGCGGACTGCACTAGGGGTACTCAACCTCGCGCCCCCAGCCTTCACCATATTTAACCTTTAGGGCAAATCAGGTACTGCCATGCACACAGGTGGGTGCTGCAGCTCGTGGTCTTGTCGATGTTCCTTTTTACGACACATATAGAGAATAAGAAAAGATGGAGATGAAATACAAATGTTGAGATGGATGTGTGGAGTGACAAGAATGGATGAGATAAGGAATGAATGTGTCAGAGGAAGTTTGAAAGTAGCGGCAGTGACTGAAAAGTTGATATATGATGAAGGAGTAATAGGTTAGCGTGGCATGGACATGGTATGCGGAGGGAAGAAAGTCATGTTACCAGAAGAGTGTTAAATATGAATGTGGATGGATATATAAGTAGAGGTAGAACAAAGAAAAGATGAATGGATTGTGTGAAGGATATGGGTAAGAAAGAAGTGAGTACTGAGATAACGGTTGATAGAGGAGAATGGAAGAGGAATACATGTTGTTCCGACTCCACCTAGTGTGGGATAAGGGCAGGGAGATGGTGATGATGATACAGAGTGCCAGGGTCACAAATACAAAATCCGGATTTGTATTTTTTTTAAACTTATATAATTAAAACAAGGACCTACTTACGAAAAAGGTTAGTGTCACAATCACTATTACAAAAATCATTTTCTATATGTACGGTAAACGTGAGGAAATAAATAAATTTACAACTGTATTTCACATGATTTTTATTTGTTTTAATTTTATTTTATTGTGCTCTACATCTACATAAATTCAGTATGGCCCAATATGTATCACCGATTACAATCTGATTGCAAAAGCAAGTGCTAACTAAGCAGTAATTGGGAGTGGGACATTAATGAGCTCTAATTCCAAGTCAATTGCCAATCGTAAGTGGTCATTTTGCATACGAAATGAAAACTTTTGGGCCAGGCCCAGGAGTATCATGCTATGAGTCCGGGCCGCAGCGACGTGTTTCTACTAGAGATATGTATAACACTCCTGCCCCCTGAGATATAATCTCTTTTCCTTAAACTTTTACGCCTGCGGAATAATCAAATTGTATGGAAATGAGATTTGCTCACGTTCGAGCAAATGACATTTCCATACAACCGTAACGAATGTAAAATCCAGTTCATCATCATTCAGCCGAAAGACGTGCACTGCTGGAAATATAGGCCTCCCCCAAAAGGGGGGGGGGAGGGTTGTCTTAATCTCGTGGCGTGGCTTGTTGAAAATCCAGTTAGGCAAAAGAAAAGCTGTTGAGACAATTAGGTCGCTTTTCTAAGAGATAGGCCGGAGTAGTCAACGAATAAAAAGGTGGAGCAATATTACCACAATCACGTCGCTTCACAGACGGATTGGTGATCACAGTAATATTGTTGTCAGCAGAGTAATATTGTTGTTGCTGCTGTTTATGCTTTAGACATAATCCGTTAGGTCTAAGTCGCCGTATACGTAACCAACGGGTGGATAGAGGTGGTCGATTCTTTATGATTTAATTTTTTCCTGGAGAATTTTTGAAATCTTTTACAAGGAGGGCTGAACTACTATTAAAATAAGTCTACAAAATAAAACTGCCAAGTAAAACTTTATTCTAAATATATCCACTTCACATAGTCGTTCACTGGAGCTCTATCTGCGCAATGAACTCAGTTTTTAACGAAAACTTTTTTACAATTCTTTCTACATTCTTTCCTTAGGACCTTCTGGCTCCTGCTGGAACATTCTTTTCCCTCACAGCCTTTCTTTTGAGCCCTGTTGCAAGCTGTCTTGCACTTTTCTACAAATTCAGACTTCAGTGCCTGCATCCGTAGTATTTTTTCTTCGCTTTTGGTTTCATGAAATCTAAATGGCTTTCCTTTTGAAGTTTTTTTTTCGTTCCGTTCATTTCTATGAACGTCACCATCGTCATCAACTTTTTTGTGATGATGATGTTTTTTATGTTTGCTGTGACTTCGTGGCGTTATTTCATCATCATCAATATTTAGCATCTCTTTTAATTTGGCAATAGGAGGTTCGACAAAAGCTTTTCTTGTATGCGTGTTGTACTGAAAACATTATACTTTCTTTTTGATAAGTTGAGCTATGTAGTTAGTAGGCTTTTGTTTAGGATTTATTTAAATATTTATAGATAAGCGTACCTCAACATTGCTTGAACAGGTAAACTTTCTGAGAAGTTTAAAGATTACAGCAAAGTACAATAATAAAAAAATGCAACAAGGTTAGTTTTAACCTTGTTGCATTTTTTTATTATTGCATTTTGCTGTAATCTTTTGTTTAGTAGGCTCATTTAACCGGAGATAGTTTATCGAAGCGAGTCCCATGGTATCTCTATTTTCATCGTAGAGAAAGACAAAAAGAAAACGAGTCTCGCTTCGTGGAACTTATATTATAATTGTTTCTGTATCTTCTTCTTCTACTTGCCCTGTTCCCAAGTTACTTGTGGTCGGCGCTGTGTTTTTCTCTCCCATTCTTCCCTGTCAGCCGTCACCTTATCATTTACTCTCTTTTTCTTCATATCCTCCCTAACACAATCCATCCATCTTTTCTTTGGTCTCCCTCTCCCCCTCAGTCCATAGACATTTATATTCATCACTCTTTTAGTCACATGCATTTCATCCCTCCTCATCACATGCTCAAATGATTTACTTTCAACTTTTCTGTCGCTGGCGCCACTTTTAAACTCCCTCTAAAATACTCATTTCTCACTTTATCCATCCGCGTCATTCCACACATCCAGCTCAAAATTTTCATCACCGCTACGAGCAATCTTTTTTCATCCGTCTTCTTCGCGGCGCAACATTCCTATCCATACAGAACGACAAATATTATTACGGATTTTTTTTTCAACTTGATCCGTGGGTCACAGGTTGTTCCTGTGACTTGCCGTGATTTCATCCATCCTGAGTTGATCCGTTGCGTCACATCTCGGTCAATACCACCATTCACTTGGAAGCTTAAACACTTAAACGATCAAATATGTTTGTCAAATTTTACGTTTTGTTTGCACGGGTACATCAAATACGCTTGACAAACGTGCGAAAATCTCGCTGTCAATCTAATTTTCTCTCAAACACGTCAAGTACGTAGCTGTTTGACAAACGCGTCAAATAAAGTCAAAGACTATCAAATATTTTGACAAACCCGTACAATTTGACAAATTATTTGATCGTTTACCGGGTGCTACACGGATTGGTGATCGCGTTTATGTTGTTACCAACAGACAATAGGACTCTTAACAAAGCCAAAAACGAATTATTCTGCTTACCAGTGTTGGCATTTTTTACTGCCAAACTGAAAGCCAATTCTATTAACAGAATTATTGCTAAACCGCAAACGAACCTTTTGTTTTTGTTGTCAAACAATTTGACAGTTTTTGTAAACGAAATCTGTTTGACTGAACGGTTCGGCTTTGGTTCGGTTGCGATAGATCAACGTTAGTAGAATTGGACCACAAATACCCTTGAATAGACTCGTAAAAAAATATTCTTGTGACAGCGACTTAAGTATTGGAGAATCTACTATGCATTCTAAGGTCTTTGCTTTATTGTCGGTAATCGTTCTCAGGACACGTTTCACGGATCGAGGGGATAAGGCTATACGAGAATAGCTCGTGCCGTGGTGAAAGACTGGCCAGTCAGCAAGGTTGGTAGCGCGACTGACTGCCCAAGGTGCGCCGGACGTACCTACTTACTTAAATACTAATCTAAAAACTATGATTACAACAAATTGCACAAAATCTTACGTCCAAAACTATTAATCCCAGTAATTCATACATATCATTAGCTTCCGGAGTTTCTTTGCTGTCGTCTGTCAACGCTAGATCTTTATCATCCGGTAATGCTTTGTATACCTTGAAGATGTTCTTCGTATCAAATGCACCCTGAAAATAAAACATTCATATCAGTTGAACAGGTTCATCGTTGTTTCTGGTATCTTTCGCAGTTTCTTCCGAGAAGGAAGTAAAAATCTTCACGACACTCTGAGCCAGATTGGTGAGGTCTAAACTCCCGCAAATAACAGCTGCTGCCTTTTGCTACGTTTGCGTAGATGTTGTATTTTAGCACCTGTAGACATGATGCTTGCTTTGGACTGCACGTGTCACAAGCGAAAGGAAGAAATTCCGTACTAATTGAAAAGCCTCCCCCAAGTATCGCTACATCCACCGGTCCTGTGCTTCTTGCATCCAGCGGACGCCTGCGACCTTCACCAGGTCATCGGAGTGGATTCCATATCTTTCGGCAATTGATGATGACGATTTAAATCGTCATCATCAATTGCAATTAAGTAAGTAGTTTAAAATAAGAATAAAATAATGCTACAATTGAGGGTTGATTGAGAGCAATGGCTACTTACAATAAATAATAAAATCAATATCGTTGACAGAAAATTCATTGCAAAATGTGCGCGTAAAAGGAAACAATGCAAGAAAGCAATTAAATTTTAATTTTATTCAGATATTTGAATTTTATGATGGCTTTACAATTCAGATTGTGACTGTTTCTCGTAGAAATGTTCCTTATGAAATATGAGTTACTGAATGTTTTTCACATTTTTTAATTTTATATTGAATCATGGTTTAATAATATGTTTCACTGGTATTCTCTTCGCGTGATAGCTAGGTCACGTGATTGGCCTAAAAATAAGTCATCAGCTGGGGGTGCTTCCACTATGTATAAATAAATTACCCGAGCAAGATGCATTTTTTCACTTATTTGCTTTTTTAGAGAAGCAATTTTGAAGTAGTCATTTTATACTGTTTACTTTTTAACTAAATAGATCAATAACACGAAATAGAAAATAGTTAGGCTAGTTAGCAATTTATTTAATATTTATTATGAATTAAAAATCTCCTTTATTGTATTGAAGATATTCATGCGTAGTCTTAGGCCATTGCGGGAAGAGAATACCTGGCGTAGCATATTATTATACCATGATTTGAATGTAACGTGGAAGGAAGATTCTCCTGGCAAACGGACGGATAGAAATAACGAAACCTTACCTACCTTATCATAATTATCATAAAACTACACAGTTTTTTTTTGACTGTAAAAAAGGAGGAAGGTGTCAATTGGTCAGTATTTGTGACATAGCTCCATTATCCCCCAAGGCGAAGATATAATATTTTCTTTTATGTATGTTCGCCTTTAGCCTAAAGGTGTGTACGGACCAAGCGTTCCAATGTACGCGTAGTCGGTTACGCGTACACAGGAACGCTTAGTAATAGTATGGAGGTGCCTGTCTTAAGCCTTGTACGAACTAAGCGTTCCTGCGTACGCGTAACTGACTACGCGTACCAGTGTACGCGCTGTCCGTACACACCTTACCATTCACTACACGACACACTCCCTAAGTCCGTCAACGAAGTTAGTCGCGCGTCCGAAAGCAGCCCGAAACGTAGAAGTAAACAAAACAAGTGTCATGCTTTTCGGACGGGCAAAAACACATCGTTAGTAGGGACAACTGTCAAATCGTGCTGTCATTCATTCTTAGTTCGGGCCCCGAAATAATCGTATGTCCGTAGGTGATAGGGGGTAGGAAACGCTCGTAACTAAGGCCGAAACCACGGACTTCGTGCTTAGAGAGTAGACCCCCTGGTGGCCTTAAAGCTTCGTCGTTTATAAACAGCATTTCACAATTCTGTTTTCCCTATGAATTTTGTCATGATCTGATGAAGAATAACTTCCGCCTCATAAATAACCTCAACGATGAACAGTACCTACACGTATTGTGATTGAAGTTCTCGTAATTTCCATCACAATCATTTTGTGTCTGGCTGTGTTATTGTTAAGTCTACTCAAAATGGAAAAATAAATGAACTTAAAATGAAGTAATTAAAGTCTTTTTAAATAAATGATACTTGAAGTTGAAGTTTATTTAATTATAAATTAAGTATACCCAGCAGTGGGTAATTTCAAGCTGTGGGTGATGGTATATTGATATTGAAGTAATAAAATAAGTGTACCTACATTATTGATAATTAGTAAAAAGATAAATTAAGCGTTCCACTATAGTAGCTTACGCTGCTAATGGAAAATCAAATAAACGCAATTATCCGCAACGCACCTTTTAAAATGGCTTATTGACAGAAAGTTGGCCCCTATAAAATGGTACCTAATAATACCGTTTGTGGCGACCTGTGCGTGTATGACAGCTGGGTACTCCTATGTCTAACGATTTTAGTAATTATGTCGTATTGGGTGACCCCTATAAAATGGTACATAATACCGTCTGTGGCAAACTGTGGGTGTACGACAGTTGGGTACTCCTCTGTCTAACGATTTTAGTAATTATGTCGTATTGGGTGACCCCTATAAAATGGTACATAATACCACAGATTAACTAATAGTTCCTTACGGAACCGTCTGTGGAAAACTGTGGGTGTATGAAAGCTGGGTACTCCTCTGTCTAAAGTTTTCGGTAATCACGGGGATTTAAAAATAAAAACACATACTTTATGAAAATATATTTCAACCATTCATTTAGAATTAAACTTTTAAACAATACTTAAACGTACTATTTCGCACCGAGCTGCCAACTGCAACTGCCGACAGCACGTGCAGCGACTGCATGAAGTCGGCCGCAGCTGCACTACTGGTTTGTATGTATTTATATGAAATGGTTTCCAAGCGCCGCTGCAGCAGCCGACGGCGACTGCATCGTAACCGGACCAGCAAAAATTTCACGGCGAGAATAACTTGGTGCAGGTGACAGAATGTTCAGTGCCACGCGCGACGTATATGCACCGCGTATGTTACGCGTACCTATGCTCCGCGTTTTTATCCCTATCTTCGGCCTAGCCTTTTCCCAAAGCTATGTTGTCAGCTTCCAGTCTAACCAGATGCGGCTGAATACCAGTATTTTACACGGAGCGACTGCCATCAGTACCCCAAGTGTGAGTTTTTTTCGTTAACTACTGTAGTTGCGTCACGACAAAAATGTATGAAAATTTAGGCTGCGTCTCTAGGTGCACCGTTCACTAACTAATATACGCGCGTTAATTAAACGATGCGCCTAGAGACGCAGCCTAAATTTTCATACATTTTTGGCGTGACGCAACTACAGTAGTTAACGAAAAAAACTCACACTTGGGGTACAGACCTCAGCAACCCAGTTACTGGGCAATACCTATATCCTAAGGTTAGACCGGTTGTCTGACTTTCGGGATTCGGGACTATAATTGGTATTCGTATGACACCGACGTCTTAGGGTTGGACCTCATCTGGCAGCACTGAATCGCCCTTTTCCGTCGCCCTTTCTCTTTCTGTCGCTTAGAACTGCCATTTGCTAGACCGAGACAGAAAGCATAATGCGATAGCACGCGGCGGAATCCTCGAGGCGATCGGCATCACGGACAAAATGCAATGGTCGGCAATGGCAGTTCTAAGCGACAGAAAGAGAAAGGGCGACGGAAAAAGGCGATTCCGTGCTGCCAGATGAGGTCCGACCCTTAACGTGTCCTCCGAGGCACGGAGGGGTCTCGATGTATAAGGAACGGTCCTCCGCGGACTGATCGCAGCAAGCGTAGGTTGCAAGTCATATGATCCGCGCGGTTGTCAATTAAACAGGGTGTCCGGTAATTAATGGATAACCTTGAAATGGGTCTTAGTAGAACTAATGGCCATTCAGAAAAAAAAATACAAAAAAAAAAAACAAGTAGTACTCAAGATATGTTTTTTTAAATTAAAATCGATGTTTTTTGTTAACTAATTTTACATTCTTGTACACCACGATCACAAATTAATGAATTACATCGGTTTTTATTGTTATAGTAATTTACGTTAACTGAGCTGATAGATAACCAATAAATAGTATGACTACTATTACACGGCTTTTTTAAAAAACAACTTGAATTATTGTTATAGTGAAAAATATTCATAAAACATATCTTTGGTAGTTACTACTTGTTTTTTTTTTATTTGTAATTTTTTTCTGAATGGCCATTAGTTCTACTAAGACCCATTTCAAGGTTATCCATTAATTACCGGACACCCTGTATTGTAAAGCACGTGTACAGAAAAAAAGAGGACGAAAATCTAACAAACTGCGTTCGTAAATATTTATACAATGAAAGAAAATGAACAACAACCGGTAAGCTATGTCTACACCAGTGCGCTTTCGTGTTCATCTTGCGTCTTCGTCTGAAGCATGTGTGAAGCCCCATAGCGCATGCAATAGCGCGTGCCTTAATACTAGTTCAACAAAAGCGCATGCCACTAGCGCACGCTAATCCGGACTATTGTATGTAGACTGACGACTGACCGAAGTGTACCGGTGTAGACGATAAGCTGCATGCGTCTTATGGCAATTAATATTGCATGCGCTTGACGCAAGAGGAATTGAAAGTTGAAATCGCAAGCTGAACATGAAAGCGCACTGGTGTAGACATACCAATAGAACGAGCATGGTGGCCTACTCCGAATCCGATCGGAACGAAACAACGACAAAACATTTATAAATATAAGATCAAAGTATTGTCAAACAACGAACTACTAGATGTCAATTAAAATTTGGGAGTAGGGTGAACGAAAGACAAAATGTCAAATTCCCAAATTCGAATCCGAAACACTTTCGTGGTTGGAAAACGTGCAATCCGTCAGCCAAAGTTTATAGTTCGATTTTCAGAGTAGGCCCCATGGTACGGTTATCATACGTATTATTAAACGGATAAAGAACGCGGTTGATCCTCTGCAGTGGGCAAAATAGTGTACAGAACGGTGTTTGCTGTGCCTGACACGTTCCTATTACGGTTATGTATGATACGTTATAATGGGCAGACTCCCTAACAAAAGTGATTTACATCATCGCGTTTTGTGACATTAATGGATTTCAAATTTTCAAGGCAATTAACATGTTTCTTAATTATTTACAGTACTCTACGAACTACTATAATCCTCTTCACTACTTCCATGATACTTGAAAGTTGTCTTACAACTTTTTTTACATTCGGATTTTGCAATTTTTCTTGATTTAGATGAACATTTAAGTCTACGGCAAACATTTTTGTAAGCGCTGAAACACGATTTACAGCACAATTTTAATGCTTTTTCATTTAAACACTTTTGAAAGTTCTTTCTTGAAAGAGGCTTACTTTCAGGCTGTCCGGATTCAATTGGATTTGATTTTGTGTTCTCCTGATTATTTTTATCCAAAATGGCATGTAGATTAGTATTACCATGTCCTTCCATACTCATTTCAACATCATTAACATATTGTTCTCCATCATGCGTCTCTGTAGCCGTTTTAGGAGGTTTACTATTATAATCATCCTTATAAAACATATCTTTCTCTATTTTGGGATAGTAAATATTATGAGCCTTTTCATTTAACATAATTGGAGCTAGTATAGATTGTTTATTGCCATGATCATTCTCGTTAGAGTTATCTTTAGTAATTTTTGGATTTTTAATACCAGGATTGCTCTCATTAGAGTTATGTCTAGTCATTTTTAGATGTTTAATAATACCATGATAATTTTTATTAGAGTTACCGCTAGCAATGTTAGGGTATTGATTGCCATGATCAGTTTTATTAGATATATCTTTATTTACTTTAGATTTTATATGACTTTGATCGTCCCCATCAGATCGATGTTTTTGGAGAAATTTAATATTATGATCATTTTCAGTAGATATATTTATTTCAGAATATTGATTATCCTGATCATTAGCTATTGGATGGTAATAATTATTAGGATCTTCATTTTCTACATTTTCTTGACTCGCGCTTGGGTGTCTTCCATCGCTTACGATCTTGAATCTATCTTTTTGTTTAAATGTTTTACTCTCACGTTCAATTTTAGGAGTAACTTTTGCAATTTTGGGTACGTTACTACTTAGTACTTCTTCAACTTTTTCTTGACTTATTTCGTGAGGTTTATTATTACTAAGCAACTCAACTTTCATCAATGAAAGAGGTTTTGGATTATGATAGAGTTCTTCAATCAGATCATTGGGAGCAACAGTAGTGAATATATGGATTCTATCGCCTATTTTCATTCTATTTCTTTCCCTAGGTTTCTTAGGATATATATTGTCCCCGAAAACTAACTCAAAATTATTATTTTTAAGAGGAACATATCTCACATCGTCTTCATTGATAGCATGGTTTTTCTGCGGATGATTTTTGGCACGTATTTCAGGTGTTCGAACAGTGCCTTTTGATTTATTGAGCGAAGGGATTGAACTTGCAACTTGCATGCCCATATTTCTTCTTCTTGAATCTGATTGGTTCTGGAAAATACAACCTACTTTAAAATGTATAAAATAGGTTTCAACTTAACAGTCAGCAAGTAACTTTTCATTTGCAGATTAAACATGATTTTACCTTGTTAAAAAACCTATGCTTTTTAAATATAGGCTCATCTGGGTTTTATCTGCTGGTGATGGTGACACAGATTGACCCTGCATGGGTTTTTTCAGATTCAACAAAAAAATGTTTCATGGAGGATTTATGTTTTTTTTTGTTTTCTAGTCATTTTAGCGTCCAGAGTTAACTGACTGTGCGGAGCGATATCGCGATAGTTTAGCCCAGCAGCTGTGTAGCCGTGCTTTCATTCGTTTATGCGTGGCATCGAAATGCTATATCACAAAATTAGTCTCTTTTTGCAATTTTTTTTTTATCCAATCTTTTTTAGGTGGTTTAGACACGACCATTAACCCCTACCGCAGCAAGAAAAAGTTTAGTTTTATTTTTTAGAGATAAATCGCACGCGGGGTTCATCTATACCAGTAACAGATATGTGGTTTTAATGAATTACATGAATTCGTTTACACCCTGTATAAAATCATACTTTTTTTTTCTACCTGTGTTGTCCCACTGCTGAGCAAAGGTCTCCCCCATAGCCTTCCACTCATCTGTATGCATTGCCTTCTCATCAGTTTTTTATTGATTTTAACAGTTTCATTCATAGGGTGACACCATCGATGTCCTCACCGGGTGCCACCCATGCCAACTACACCGATGCCTACCAGTTCCTACCATCAGATTCACGATACAACACTAACAATTTCGTGGATGTTTTTTTTTCTCTTAAACATAGAACTTAACTAGCTTTTGCCCGCAGCTCTGCTCGCGTGAAATTTTGAGCCCTCCTTAAGCCCCTTGTTAGGTGCAGTTAAAAAATCAGAAAAATCTTTCATCCCCTATTTCACCACTAACGGGTAGAATTTCCAAAAAAACCTTCAAACACGTGTATTGTTATTTCTCACCAAGAGCCTATGTTTGTAATTCCGTGCAACTTCAAAAGTAACAGATTTCTCATACAAACTTTCAACACTTATTGAACCTCCTTAGGGGTTGAATTTTCAAAAACGCTCATACAAGTGTAGCTTTATTTCTAACCAGAAACCTTATTATTTAATTTCATGCTTCTTACTTCAAACATGACGAACTTACATACAAACTTAAATCCCCTATTTCACCCCTTTAGGGGTTGAATTTCGAAAAATCCCTTCTTAGTGGATGCCTACGTTACAAAAGGAACCTACTGTCAAAATTTCAAGTTTCTAACCCCAGCGATTTAGGCTGTGCGTTGATAGATCAGTCAGTCAGTCAGTCAGCTTCTCCTTCTACATGTATATACAGGGTGGTAATTTGAAATGGGGCATGAAGGGCAGCTACCTTAACCATTGTAGCTACAGGAAAACGTTCTTAGCAGACTACCCCTAACTTTTGGGATAATTTCAATCGGCATTCACAGATTTTGAAAAAAAAGTACAGTCAGCAAGAAAAAGGGCTGTTTTCACAAAACTTTTTTATGATGCCAATCGATCCCATTTCCCATAAGGATCAAAAGAGTCTTCCGGACCAACTGAGGTTTGAGTACTAGAATCGTCAGAAATAACAAAAAACTATTTGAGATGGGTTAGTTATAAGGGCAGCTACCTTGATCGTTGTCGCTACAAGAAAATGTTGATAGGAGACTGGCCATAATTTTTGAAATTATTTCGAAATGCACAAAAAAAGAGAAAAAAAAAATTGGTACAGTCAGCAAAAAAATGGTCGGTTCTCACAAAACTTTTTTATGATGCCAATCGATCCTATTTCCCATAAGCGTCAAAATACTCTTCCGGACCTACTGAGGTTAGAGTACTAGAAACATCAGAAATCACGAAAAACAACATTTCGTTAAAAGTTACGTTCACGGAGAAAAAAAAGTTTTTTTTTTTTTTTCAAAATCTGTGAATGCAGTTCGAAATATTTTCAAAACTTATGGACAGTTTCTTAAGAACATTTTCCTGTAGCCACAACGATTAAGGTAGCTGCCCTTGTTACTACCCCATCTCAAATAAGTTTTTTGCGATTTCTGACTTTTCTAGTACTCCAACCTCAGTTGGTCCGGAAGACTCTTTTGATCCTTATGGGAAATGGGATCGATTGGCATCATAAAAAAGATTTGTGAAAACAGCCCTTTTTCTGGCTGACTGTACTTTTTTTTCAAAATCTGTGAATGCCGATTGTAATTATCCCAAAAGTTAGGGGTAGTCTTCTAAGCACGTTTTCCTGTAGTTACAATGGTTAAGGTAGTTGCCCTTCATGCCCCATCTCAAATTACCACCCTGTATACGACGGGTCCTACGTATACTAGTATAAGTGCAAAAATCAAACTTTACAGAAGAGCAGTTTAAAAGTTCGAAAGCTTTTAAATTTGACGTAAATCAAAAGAAATATTTGAAATTTTCAAATGGTGTGGTATGGTCCATTCCAAAATCTATACTAATATTATAAAGAGGTAGAATTTGTTTGTTTGTTTGTTTGTTTGTTTGTATGTAGGAGGTAATCTCCGAAATTACTCATCCGATTTCAAAAATTTTTTCACCAATAGGAAGCTACGTTATCCCTGAGTGCTATAGGCTATATTTTGGGATCAAAAAATTAGGGATCCGTAAATTATCGGGAGCGAAGCCGCGAGCAAAAGCTAGTTTCAAATACTTCTACTGTATTATGTCAAATTTAAAAGCTTTCGAACTTTTAAACTGCTCTTCTGTAAAGTTTGATTTTTGCACTTATACTAGTATACGTAGGACCCGTCGTATAGATGTTATCAACTTACTTTGGTCAGTAAAAATAAAATCATTTTCTTTTGTTTCTCTTTCCTCGTCTTCGTATCACCAGTTCTTAGAACCTCACTGAGTACTCCATAGTCTTCTAGTTTGGTCAGCTTCTGAAGAACGCCAACTCTTTGCTCGTTCATCTTGATCAGAGACTTGAGAAGATTCGAGAATTTATTTCGAGTCGTGTTGCTTTGGAGTATATCTTGTAGTTTGACTTCATATTCTGCGAGTGCCTGTTGGAATTGTGGAATTAGAAAAATCTGGCATTATTGTTGAAAAGTTTGTAATTACATCTGCGGTGTTTTTAAAATAGGGACTAACGTTTAGCACTTACAACTGGATCATTTAGTCGCGTTTAGTTAGATTCACTCTTCATAGAAAAAAGCTACGATTGTGTGGTTCATTGTGACATTGACAGTTAAGTGTGGCGGTTGTCGACAGTGAACCCTGAACCTGATTAACACTTTATGGTGGCTGCGTGTCAGAGCCCAAATACACATCCCATACTAGCCTCCGATAGTCAGTTCCGATAGTCTGATCAGACTATCTGAAGGCCTTCGCGTCATACATTTGTTTGAACATGAATTACACCATTCGTTACACATCGAGACCCCTCTGTACCTCGGAGAGCACGTTAAGCCGTCGGTCCCGGGGTGTCATACGAATACCCATGACAGTCGTTATGGGTAGTCAGAAGCCCGAAAGTCTGACAACCGTTCTAACTTTAGGATATCCGTATTACCCAGTTACTGGGTTGCTGAGGTCTGATGGCAGTCGCTCCGTGTAATGTACTATTATTGGTATATTATATAATATACTTATTAATGATATTCAGCCGCATTTGGTTAAACTGGAAGCTGACCCCAACATATATGTTAGGAAAAGGCTACGCTAATTAAAACTTAATAAAATGATACATACTTACACCCCAGAGTAATGTACCAAAAATCACATAATAAATAGTCCTTCGTGGCATTTTAATAACATAGAGTCAAGATAAACAGTAACATTTTAAACGTTACTTTTCGACAAAATAGTCAAGAATAACAAGATTTTCAACCGTTGCGAAATTGATTGGATTGTCAGACACACGTAAAATGTCCATTTTACTGAACAACATAACCAATTAATTTCGCATATTTACTTTGTGATATTTTTAGATAATTTGTATTTCTTGGCAAGTGTGGTTCTCCGTTCTAAAGTTTAAATACTAATACCCAACTACTGAAAAATGAATGAAACCAGAAAATATTACCATCTGATATTATTTTGTACAAACTATTCAATATCTATCGTCTATTAAATAAACAACTTGCACTTAATTTAATTTAAGCATACCTAGCCGTGTTTCTTCAAGTAATTCTTGACTTCAAGTAGGTAATTAAAAAGAGCCATAGGTACATAGAATCGACGCCGCCGGAAATACTTATTGAGGCACAAAGTGATAGCCTGTTGCCATCAAAATCATAGGAAAATAAGGTTTTAATTTTTTTCCTCGATAATGTGTTGAAAAACGTACAAAACGCGTGAGCATTTAGTCTGTGGCGGCATCTATCTCGCCACATGCAAACCATCCTACATCGCGCAATCAAGATTTAACACGCAGATAGTATATATATACAACCTCCCAACATCAACCGTTGGGCTAACTGCCCGGTTACGTAGAAACCGTCCCCTAGGACGACCTACAGCAGTCAAATAGAAAAAAAAAACAACCGTTGGGCAGTAGCCCGCCAGGCACAAGACTCCGCCTGGTTGGAGGATCCTTCCTTTGGTTGGAGGAACATCACACCAAGTTTCTCCACAAGTCATTCATTACGCCCTCATCTTCGGCTCGGGCTGCAATCCAGCCTCGAGTGTGACTAACTTAGCTTATATTGTACATTACTCTATTACATACATTCTGTGTAGGTAATTTAGATAACAGTAGGTACCCATAATAATGAAAACAATGGAATTACGTTATCTGATGATGGATTCACACGTTTGGCAAACCTCGACAAATCATCACAAATTCAAACGTGTGGATAGTGTTTGCCTTGACTTGTGTAGGCTTGCAAGCGCTTGCGACCGATCCGATTGAGTGTCGGTTTGTTTTTGAAGTTTGCGGCAAGCGCTTGGGATCTATCTACACGTTTGTGGCTTGTTGGTATCGCTTGCGCACTGGTGGCCTGTAGACGTGCATGCATCGATATTGAAATATTATTGTTAATTGAGTTGTGCGTACCTAGTTTCCGAAATGAGTAACTATAGGTCTAGCGCTTAACTGAGGCAGTGAGTGGGGTATGGGAGCTGCACGGGAGGGGTAACGTAATTATGACAACGTGTCCGAACTATCTCGCTATACACGTGATATATATAATGAAGATATCTCTTACGATATTATACGTGTTTAAACTTAAGTTAAATTAATTAATATAATTGCGCGTGACAATGTAAACAAGAAATAAGTTACTATAATTGTATTATTTTATTTAATAATTTTTAATATTTTCAACTGAAACAACAAAAAACAACAAATAAATCCCGAAATCCCAAATTTAATTAATCAGATTCCTTATCGCTGTCTGTACCGTCACTGTATGAATGGCTCGAATCACTTTCGTTATCTAGTAGTAGTAAAAATATCGTAGGAGAAATCTTCATTAAGTATATTTATCACGGCGAGATAGCTCGGACACGTCACTCCACGTCATATGTCACCCCTCCCGTGCCGGTCCCATACATCAGGCACTGCCTCATAAGCGCTAGACCTATAGTTTATCAACGAAATTATCCGTTGACTTTTATTTTTCCTCATTTCATTTTGCTTCTTTTTATCATAAAAATAGGATAGACCAAATTTGATAGTCGACAAAAGCTCGACATCCGTCATGCTTGCCTCTTCAAAACACACTAGAACACTCGCAAGCATGTAGATAGCGCTGTTTGAATCACCTAATTTATCCAAGCATTTGTATAGGTTTGTAGTTTGTGGCAAGTGGCAAACGCGTGGATCCAGCATGACATTGTGTTCATCCTACCTACAAGGGGTTGCTTGCGGCTTGGCCCGCGTTGATGTCGTTTATCGCGTATTCCGCGTTTAAAGGGTAAAAGTAGGCCAAGGTATATCCTTCTCCGGGTTCCAGATTATCTCTGTACCAAGCTTCACAAAACAGTAGTTTAGTCGTGATTAGGTAACAGCCAGACAGAGTTACTTTCGCATTTATAATATTAGTAAGGATGAATATTAAAAGCCTGAAGTGTCCCACTGCAGGGCAAATGCCTTCCTACTCTCTTTCCTCTTCTCCCTGTTTGTTGAGACAAGGGGAAGAGGGTCCTTATGGAAGGAGTCCAGGCCATCTCCATCTGGCGCGCGACGATCTCCGGCCACCGTAGTGTGTGACTTGCGGGCGGTGGGTTAAAGGATCCGTCGCCCGATCAATAATAGACCCGAGAAGGCGGCGCGCAGTGTTCCATGCGCGCCTCTCAGGAGGACGTGGGGCTAGGCCACAGTAGGAGAGACCTGCCGGGGTCGCGGTGCATGCAGCTGCGAATCCCGCGACCCCGGCCAAGGCTCAAGAGAAGGAACACCGTGGGTTTTTAGCCGGTAAGAGTCCGGCATACCCCTTCGTCTTCCGCGGGCGAACGGCATCCATGAGGACGATACCACGAAAAATAAAAAAATGACGCCTGTTTACATGCATTAAAATAGCTAAGTTATCAGAGTTCCTGCTGGAGCCCGACTCTACTAACAAAATTGACAAAAATCACAGTCGAGTAGGGCTCGCACCATAAGTTAGCCTAGGGTCTACAAATTCTCAATGCGGCCCTGAATCAGCCTATTACTGTCTTAAGGTCACAGCTCATTAGAGCCATCCGGCACCCGACCCGCATCGCCTCGTCACTCGGCGTCCACTCGTTGTCAGCAGGTGGTTCACGGGTGGACGCTGTGTTATCACCAGTAAACGTCGCATCGTCAACCAGAGGAGTCGTCGGAGGAGTCCACTCGATGGCAGCGCGCGTTTCACTCGGGACTTGTGCGTTGGCAATGCGCAGCAACGCAAGGCAAGCATGCGAGCAGCGAGTTGCTACCGAGTGGTCAACTCGTCGTCCGCGCGTGGACGGCATACGCCCGAGGCGATCCGGTGACGCTACCGAGTTGATGTAGTGAGCGCACATCCATACAAGTTCATATAAAGAATACTAACCGCACGAGGCGAGGCGATGCGGGTCGGATGCCGGGTGGCTCTAATGAGGTGTGTGACATTTAAAGCGGGGCACGGGCATCTTCTCAAAATGAGAAGGGTGTATCCCCAAGTCCTAGCCTGGGACAGGCGCTATAATCAGTCCGAAAACATATCCACAAACAACATAAAACTAAATTAAAGAACTTTGAAATAACAAGACAAGACAACAATATTTTTTTTTATTTATAAGAATAAAATCGTTAGTCGTCTACAATATGTTTGAAAATGACTTTGCAGTTATCGCGGCATTCAGTTTCAAAATCTCTCCTTTTGCTATTGCAGTGAGAATCTTCGCAAATATTCTCCACGGATTTTGTGCAAGCGTTGACACAAAAGTCAACGGATAGGGTATGGCAGGCTTGTTTAAAAAATTGACTCGTCCTTAGACGTACGTTGTTTTTCTCTAGAAATAGTTTGCTACACAATTGCCTGGTTATTGTTCCGTCTTCTGTTCTTCTCAGTCTTGGTGGGTCCTGAAAATTGAGCACGATTAAAGTACGAGTTCGTAGCCGACCGCATACAGCAGCAGCAGACGACGTGTCGTTACGACACGTCGTAGCGACACGTCGCAACATCATGTCGCTGCAGTCATGATTCCGAACCCAACTGCAGATGGCTTCAGCAGACGACACGTCGTATTCCAGTTAGTTCTGAATGTTCTCTGAGACAAGATGTCTGACCTGTTTAGGATTAGCGAGATCGCGATTTACTTTTGTATTCTTTTGTTTTTGTTAGATGCATCGTACAGTGCACTGCCGCATCGCTCGCAACCAAAATCCGCGGCGGAATATTTGCGCTACGACCCGACCCGCTGCGGCCCGACATAACGTGCGCGAACATTTACGGGCTGACAAAAAAAAGATGTTCTTTTTTTTATCAGACCGTAAATAAAAATACAGAGTTGCGACACAGAGAGGATTACTAACTCCTGGCTTCAGCGATTTCGCTGTAGTGGTGAAGACGACGACCATTCGTGTGCAGGTGAGGTGACGAGTAGCAGTCTACACGTGAACACTGACTACGATACGATTACAACATCGCTTGTCTAGCGAGGTGACTGGTCGCATCAGGGTCGTATTTAGGGGAGAGCAACAGGGTCTTTAGTTCCGGGGCCACCACAATTAGAGTTTTTGAATCTTCCCTGAGGGCACCCTCTAGTCGCGTTTACGATGCCGGGTGCTCTCGTGAAGAGCTCATTTTGAATGTAGGTTTTTCTTCGAAAATACAACGTCATGAAACAAGCAACACGATTCCCTGAAACCACTATTTTACTAGGTAGTAGCGTGTTTTATGATACGGTTTTTAGCCTAGTGCCAAGAACCTTCCTCGAGGTTTCACTCTCAGCAAAAAAGGCCGATGACCCTCCTGGAAGGTTCACTAGCAATATGTATGGCCGCATATCATTTGCGCTTTGTGAAGAGTGTGGTGAACTCGAATGTGTTAAAAACATTTCATTGGTCCTCCACTTCTTCGTAGGCCCTTTAACTCCGACCCTGAGTTGCATTGTCCTCTGTTTAGGTAACCTAATAACTTACCCCAAAAGATATGATTACACTTTTATCTTCCTCTTCCAAGGAGTCATACGTGTCGTCATCAGGCCTCAGCCTATTCTTAGTAAGCATGTAGTCTTGCAGTTCAGTGATCTTGGTCATGGCACCCAACCGCTCTTCGTTCACCCTGACAATAGTCTTGAGGAGTTTCGCAAACGTGTGTTTGACATTGTAGTCATTGTATTTTGACAGTTTTTTCCCGGTCTCACTGGAAAATGCTATCTGTGTGAAAGGAATAAAATGTTGTTATTTAGTAAAATTGTTGGTCAACCTTCTATCAAAGTATTTGTGTAGCTTAACTAGCCAACCATGAGTAGATATTCCAACTTCGGTAAGATGAGAGTCATAAATGAAATTGGACTATATTATATTCCGCCATCCTTCCTGCATCCAGAGCTTGGACGGTTAGCCGCATCAACGTATGGTGATTTTATTGACGTCATGGTCACGAGTTGACCAGTGGCGGCGTCGCATGGATTGCCAACCGGGGCGGCACCCTAGTTTCTATTGAGTACCCCCCAAAATAAAACAATAAATGTTAAACGTGCTTACGCGACCCCTCTTTCCGCCGGTACTCTTGGCTGAGCAAATATTTATTCTGCCGTGCTGCGCTGCCGACGTCCTAACTTCTGTAGACAAAGTGCGTGACAGTGGTTATCTGCGGGGGCGGACTGTCACCCCTTGGAGCTTGCCAGACGAAGTGGACCGGCCCCACCCCCCCCCCCCCCCCTTTACGCCGCCACTGGAGTCTATTTGACCTTCATCAACTGTAGATACTCAATGTCAACCACGCAAATCGATCTTCAAGGTCATGCTTTTCGGTTGACCGCTCTTTTCATGACAGCCCTTTGTGCACTATAAAGCACGTTCGGTAGGTTGATAAACGAATATCTACGAGTATGATAGTCGTTACGGGATGACAGAAGCCCTTAGGTCCGACAACTGGCTTAGGATATCAGTATCCCATGTTCTTTGGGTCGCGTGTTTGATGGCAATTGCTCCGAGAAAAATACTGATATTTGACTAGAAGGAAGCAAATAGAACTGATAGCTGAGTGCTGATGATGGATAAGATACGATACCTTAGCGAAAAACAGGAGCAAAACATAACGAACTAAGTACAACATTATAAAATATCATTTGAAAACATTTTAACCATTCGAGCTATATACAGTTGATATCACATATAAACCATTGTGTTGACGTCCAAAGTCATACACACAAGGAGTATGTTATCTTGATTGGATATTAGTAATACATAGCATTTCAACATGATGGTGTGTTAGCAGTTAATAGAATTCGATTTGTTATATTTAAAAGGCCCTAATAACGCGTCACGATTGAATTAACTATTTTTTTTCACGGCGCTGCGTCGCCCTCTCAGGGCACGCTTGCAGCGTGTGCAGTGCCATGTCCTCGGGGCAGTCGACGCAGTGGTGACAACCGGGCGTCTGCTCCCGGCCTATGCGATACAGTTGCTTCCCGAAACAACCATGTCCCGGAAGTACCTGCGTCAGCCAGAAGCTGAGGGCGCCATGACGCCTCTCCAGCCACTCCTGCATTACGGGTCTTACCGCCGCAATTGCGGCGTGGCCTACGACTGAATTAACTTAGATTTTTTGAACTGGACTTCATTCGACTTGGTGCAGCAGCTGTAATAATTTCATCAATTCATGTTCGTTTAATCTGCCCATAACAATGTGTTGTCAAAACTTCGCTTGATGAATACGGATGATCCAGCTCCATAAATTGTCTAGCTGCTACTTTACCTAACAGTTCGCTAACAACGGTAGGTATAGGTTAAGTTTATTTCAGGCTTAACAATGTGGGCGCTAAATAAATGACTCATTGCGATTCGACAGAGTAAGTTAAGTACCACCTGCAGTTTGATTCTAAGCTATAACTTCAGTATTTTCTTGTCTAGTTTTTACTTGATCTACTGACACACTAATATCGGGATCAATCTTCAACATAAATCTAATTATGAATGTAAAGTCAACTTACTTAAGTTAGGTAATATTCGGATTTATAATACCTTCTAATGAGGAATTAGTAGATATTAGACGAACCACCTGAACGAATGTCCTGACGGTTGCAATTTACTGATAATATTCTGCATAATATTGCCGCTACCTATGAACTTTGAAACGACATTCTAGGTATATTCAGAACTTAAAAGTAATAAAAATATTCCTTTAATCTTGCCTCTAGAATTTCTCGTATGTTTTAAGTGCGTTTGGGTATACAAAAATCTCACTTGTGCAACCGTGCAGGCCCAGAACTGAAGCGTTTGATCGAGGTCGACACAAAGGGCTGTAACGCCTTTAATGTGGAATACCTTCTTTCAATTAAATACCTACCACTCATAAGCTCATATTACCACAACTATTACTCTTTTGTAAAACAAGTAGAAGAATTAACGCGGCTACACAGAATTTATACTGGTGTCCTACAGGGAAGTGTATTAGGTCCTTCCTACCAATGATGAGCATTGATACAAACATTTGCGGTGGACACAGCTGCTCTAGCTTCAGACGTGAATCCAAGTATTTTTGATGAAACTTATTAATAACTTAAGATACAGTCAATGAAACGAATGGATAGTTTCAATTTCCAGATCGGGTAGTGTCGCCAAGATTTTCAGTAAAATTGCGGAGTATAGAATTGTCCTTGGTAAAAAACAATCAAGGTTGCTACTCACCAATTAGGTACATGTGATTTACTATCATCATCAGCGAAATATGGGAGATAAGTAGGTACACATGGCTTCATATCAAGCTATAAGATTCATGTATAAGCTGACCTCTCATTGTACAGAAAGCTATAGGCAATGCGAGATCAGTTCATATTGGATATGTAAAGCTTGATAGCCGTACGTATAACTCTGCTCTTCAAGCAAACAGGAGCCCAATTCTACTAACAGAAACTTTTATCAATTGCAACTGAATCGTTCATTCAGACAGTTTTCGTTTACAAAAACTATCAAATTGTTTGACAAGAAAAACAAAACCAAACATTTGAATCTACTACTAATCTCAAACGTCTGAATAAACGATTCAGTTGCAATTAATAAAAGTTTCTTTTAGTATAGGTAATTGGGCTCCAGTTTGGGGAATACAATCGTAATTGTATATTGTGATGGAAACCAATTCTGTCTATGTAAAGTTTACAACACGTTGCTGAAGTAGATCAACTTTCAAGACACATTCCCTTCAAGAGCCAAAGATAGTTTATGTAAAAGAAAACACAAATTTTAACTTAATATACAATTTTATAAAACTAACTTAATTGTAAATACAATGTTTACAGATTAATTAAAGGCCATTTTCAATAACCTATCTATCGGCGGTTTCGCCTACTAGAGATAGAAATTTGACATAAGCTCCATAGAAGTAATGTCAAATTTCTATCTGTGGTAAGGAAAACCGCCGATAGATAGGATATTGAAAATGGCGGTTAATCAACACACTTTATCTTCAGTACTTACAGAAAATATATCAATGTAAAGATAGAAATAACATAGACTGTTAGCCAGGATGTTGACTAAAGTATAGGCTACACTCTCTCTTTTTATACATTTTGTATAAAATTACTAAAGAATTATGTCAAGCAGTTCTGTCTTTACCATAACGTGACGATGGGGCCCCCGAAATGCCGAAACCCAATGCCTATGTATTTTTCATCCAATAAATCAATTTTACAAAACATTGGTTTTTTAATTCAATGCATCATTAACAAAGCACCTAGATAGCCAGGAATTCTCAGCAGAAGTGTCCTTAGTTTGAGACAAATCGCTGCCAACTTCACTTTCCAACTTGTCACTACAATATGAATACAACTTGAACTACAAGTTGCCGTCAATCAAAACCAATAGTCACTAAAGAAAAGTACATTCTGATGATTTTACTCACGTTTTTTTGACTTTCTAAAAGGGCCCCAAACCACATGAATAAATAAACCGAACAGAATAAAAGCTTCTTAACTGAGTCCAAAATTCTTACCTACTTTCATAGGGCTGTCTACTATTTCACGACCGTAAGTTAAGTACCTACCTATCTAATAGAAAAGGCCAAATGAAATCATACTAAGAAGGCCTACAAATACTTTGGTACTATTCTACAAACCTACTAAAACAAAAATACGAAACAAATAATAATTCTTATGGGAAAGCCTTATCGTCATCTTAGTTATTTTGGATATTATCTACTCGTAACTAAATATTCTGTAATAAGCATTAAACATGTGTAGGTATAAGTAGATATAATTAACTGACAAGACCCTTTGGATATACAAAATAAGAAGTCTCCTTGTTTTTCCTACCATTATTTGTACACATACACACAGTACAACAGTTTGGCATCTTAAAAACAATTAAAATAAAACGTCCGCGTCTCGTACCGTTGCCGCTGCCGCTGTGACACACCTTAACTTTGTCCGCTTACTGAGCCGGCTCAAACCGGTTTGTACCCGAGCGGGCGCCGGCGCACTCCCCGCGCGCCTTGTCGGTGACAAGTCACGCACACATAGCTGTGCGTGTAGTAGTGTACCTACGCACGGCGTTTAGTATGAAGCTTTCATTCTGCTCGGTTTATTTATTCATGTGCCCAAACTGCATTAGGCATGCCCTAAGACCGCCCTGATGTCAAGAGCAAGAGGATGCGCAGTAGCACCCAATGCATTGTAATGCATTAAGCCGGGTCCGCTGCGCCATGTTTTCGTGTTTGCAAACAGGATAACATTGTTTGCTAGCCGAATAGTGGCATGGCCTAACAGTTTTGTTAGCAAAAACACAATAACATGTTTGCCGAGACGAATGGATAACATCCCCCGCGTTTGCCTGCGGGGAGGGGAGCTGACACATTTTGTGTTCGCGCTCACTAGAGGAAGACGCCATCAGTTGTTTTGATAAAGGCGCAGCGGACTGGCTGTTTTGCTAACTTGTTTTGATAACATGTTTTGTTAGAAATTTGGCGCTGCGGATCCGGCTTTAGCAATCAACATAGTAACATTATGGCGTGCACAGAGATTTCAGACAGGGTATGCAGAAAAAAAAGCTGGGTTCGTCATGACCACGGAATGCTAATTCAGGTTTACCTAGAAAACAAACTACATCAATCAACCGTTTGAAGATGTTTCTATTTCTGTCATCTTTCACGTTGTGCCTTTCAATATTTAACTAGGTATAACTGGCTATTCAAACTAGTCTCTATTCTACCTTTACCAAAAGTTTGGAACTTTTAAGCAGGATTCTAGACGTTTTTCTGAAGAATCATGCTTAGCAGCCGCTTTGTGGAAATTATTTAAATCTGAGTATCCACTAGGTCCAAACATTATTTTTAACTTGATTTATAAACAAAATGCAAGGGAAACAATACAATGTATTTGTGTGTACACAACGAGTTAGCCAGTAACAGTCAGCATAAAACATTTTATGAAAATAACTAGTATTTATTACCTTTTCTTTGAGTTAAATCCAACCCGGGTACACACCTTCCCTTTGCAATCAATTTAACTGTTTCCTCAAAAGATAACGTGAAAACGCGGCCGATTTTAATTTATCTAATAGGTACACACATTTCGCCAGCACAGGTCTCACAGGTATAATTTTCCATTCTTACAATAAACTTACTAAATAATTAATCGACAGTCAATCACTTGCGCCAAAAAAACAATAAGGCGAAAAAACTTTGCAATTTAATACGTTACAAACTAATTCATACGAACGAATGAATCATTTGGTTAATCCGACTAAAATAAGTCGACCCTCTGCAATCAACAATTCAGCGGTGCTTTTACGTGTTCTCAATTTGGACGGTTTACAATGTAAGCTATGCCTCCAAAACTCCAACACGCGCAAACATTTTCACGCACACAGTCACACTTTTTGCTGCGTACTACACGAGATGCGTTGTATGAAGAATAAGCAAGGCGTAGTACAGCTTATGCTCACGAGGTGCGCGGGGGCGCAAATGTTCGCCGCCATCGAGTTAGTTTCAAAATAAAGTAATAGATGGCGCGTAACAAAATAAAGTAATAGATGGCGCGTAAGCTAAATTACCACGATTTTTTTGAATTATAGTTATTTATCATTTAGAGGGGCATGTTTGTATGTATGACTACAGGGTATGCAGAGCTTATTTGCATGTATGGAGTGCACGCCACTAATAAATTTGGTGGCAATGACAATATTCCCTCACAACAATTCATTCTAGCAGACAAACTTTAAATGTACCTATAGTCAGCAGGGGACTGTTTAGTTCTACATCATAGCCCCGCCAGACTCGCCGAGAAAGTCCAAGACATTATCTCTATCCTTAACTTTTAACATCAAATAGCAAAGGACATCATAACTCTCAGGTTTTCTCGGCAAGAGTCTGAACTATTAAGTTTGACCAGAGTTCAGGTAAATATCCTGATAATATTAATTTTATTTAACATTCTAGGTTTAAATATTACTCATAATGAACACAGTTCACTTGAATTGTATTCACAAATAAGTGTTTACAAATTGGACTTTTAGAATACTTTATTCTGAATACATTCTCTGAGCTTAGTTTAAAATTGACCGATTAGTTTGCAGTAATTTTTCATAAGAGAAATTCCTTATTTTCTATATATTATTACCTATATTTAAATGAGTATGACCTATTTAAAATTATAATAATATTAAGTGGAACTCTGTCTGTAGTTCTTGGTGTCTAGTATCTTCTTGCCGCACATTGCACAGATCCCCTTTTTGTAGGCGCATGCTTGGCAGTAGTGGGAGCCTACTTGGTGGACTTTTGTTCTGCATATTCTGGAAACGGAAATATAAAATATTACTGTAAATATTACTACATTATTAGTCGTTTTTTCAGAGTCTGGATTTGTGCCTGGTTCATGGCAAACATGGGACTTATACACATAGAAGTAATAAGTACTACGTACAACCTTATACATAACAGCAAAATGAGGGTGTATACAAGGTGTAACATAAATAAGTGTACAACCTCTTAAGGGGTCATTGTACTCATCATTATGAACAACTTTTACTATGGGACGAAATAAGAAATCGCGAAAAAAAAACAGCTGTTACCTACATTAAATTTCGCATAACTTGTCAAAATGTAAGGAACAGCTAATATTTTTTTCGCGATTTCAGGTTTGGTCCCATAGTAAAAGTTGTTCATAATGATGAGTACAGTGACCCGTTATGAGGTTGTACACTTATTTATGTTACACCTTGTATACCTTTGCCCAACCCTTTACGGAATATAGATGTGATGTTATGTTATCCTTTTATTGGGCAGAAACGAAATTTGTACAGCGCTTGTAACAACCCAACTAGTCTGACTTTAATGTTGATTTTACCAAAACTATTGTAAGAATGATCATGCTTATGCTAAAAACGCATCAACCTTAAACGGGCATAGCGCACAAACCAACATGATCACCAGTGACACCGAGTAATTGTGGTCTCATATGTGCCTTAACGTAAAATCAGCCCTATAAAGGGTTATGTTAGTAACATTTTAAATAACACTCACAACCCATTTTTTATTACTAAAATAGGAGTAGTATCTTCGTAATTAGTTATAGAGCTCTAGATTTTCAAATATCTTAGCTTTTAATTTTGCAGGCTTAAGAAACTGCTATAAAATATTTAAGGTTGACTTAGGGCTTTACTAAACTGATAGGTCATAGTCACCAACCTATACTTGCAAGCATAATATTAAGCTTATTGTAGTGTTAACAATCTACTACCTACTAGAGTTAACTGTTGTAGAGTTAAATGATGACCAAGCAAAACCTACATTCAATAAGAGATACTTTATAGGTAACTGGTTGATATGAAGATGACATTTGCGTGACTATTAAACAATGCATAAGTAAACATAAAGGTACCTGCATTCCTGAAACTTGCTTGTGTAGGGGTTGAATCGACCTTTTTTCGCGGTAAGTGCTTTGTTTTCACCAACTTTCCGTCCACCAGACTCGACGGTATTCCTTGCTCCAGTCTTCCAAGGGTCTGGAGTTATTACACGACCTAGTTTCTTTTCACATTTCTCACAAACCATTTTTTAAGAGTAGCTTTGCAACTCAAAAATCGAGTTATAACCTTAAAAGTTTAAATACTACTTTTAAGTCGAATATCTGTAATTACTAACTGTCTTGATGCTTAGAATTCATAACTTTCTATCAGTAAAGGACTATCTAATGTTTAAGTATAATATATATTTAGGTAAAAATAATGTTGTCAAACTTTTTAGAAGTATCTGTCAAACTATCAAGCTAGGCTTGTTGAAAAAATATCGATATATCGAAATATCGATATTTTTGATTCGATATATCGATATTTTTACCCGATATATTTTAATCCGATATATCGATATATCGATACAAAATATTCAATATCGAAATCGTATCAAAAACGATATTTTTTTTCAAATTTAAGAAAAAAAAAATTGGTCTTAAAAATATTAGGAATTTGTTATTTAGTTTTTGATATTTTCTAATTTTGCCTAATCTTCTTCTTCTCTCATGTCAGCAAGAGTTATACAAAAATAGCTCATGCTGTGGTGAAAAGATTAGATAGTCAGCAAGGTTGGTAGTACTGAAGTTTCGATTTTGCCTAATAAAAAGGAATAATGATTGAATTACCTTCGTTTTTATTAAGATTCTCATACATTAAAATAATGTGCATTTTGTATAAAAAATACTATTACCTATCCAGCCAGACTGAACTAAATACATTATTATTTAAAACCGACAATCTCTGAAAATTTGACCGATATATCGATATTTTTTCCTCGTGATATCGAAGTCGATATCGATATTTTAATAAATGTCGATATATCGAAATATCGATATTTTTTTTCACTTCCGACATCCCTATATCAAGCAAAACAATTCACTATTTTTCATTGTCATTGTCAATGTCAATTGTCAAATGTCAAGAATACAGACTCTTCACTCATCAATCGGATGGTATTCTAGATAGGCTGAATACTTATGTACCAAAAGCGAAATCGCTTAATGTAAATTCAGTAAGAATTGTAAGAAACTTTCGCCAGATCATGTCAGCTAAGCTATTTTATTTATATTCCCATGAGCCATGATGGGATGCATACTGACAAAATTTTATTGCGAGGTTTAGGTATATTTATTAGTCGAATGGCCGAGGAGGAACATGTACGATATAAGTCTGTTTTTGGCTTGAGATTTTAATCTCAGATTGTGGATCAACCCAACTGTTACAAAACCACAGATCGATCTCCGTTTTCCAATTCCTATCTGTTGTCTGTTTGCGTTTGGAACTTTGGATTCCAATAAATATTCGCAGCAATTCCCAGACAGATTAAAAGTCGATCTTTAAGAGGGTAGTTTATAAAGTAAACAAAAGATAAATAAAGAGCAAGAATAACAACAACGAGCTGGATAGAACTAACGTCTAAATGAGGTTAGTGTATTGTTTACACTGAAAAAATTTTTTGCCTAGTTTTTCTTGGTGTGTGCTTCTTTTTCTTCTTTTCGTAGCAATGGCTCACAAGTTCATAATGGTTTAAGACCAGAACATGGCATCTGTGAGAATCTTAGTTTGTAATCCTTGCACAATACCTACTTAAGTACCTATCCCAAACTCAGGCAACCAATTAATTAGAATTATTATTTCTTTACAGAGTTAATAACTCATTGCCCACAGATTATGTACCGTACTGTTAAAATAAAATATTTTACATACTTACGGGCATCATTGCCTGATATAAGATTAGAATAAGACCTAGGTTCAACAGATGTACCTCCTTGTTGCAAGCCCTAGTTTTAAACCACCCAAAAATGATTTCAACTGTTTTGTGTTCCAGCAAACTGATAAAAAATCCAGATGACTCGGGAGACTTAAGGATATTGTCATTGCTTCTTGAAAATAATGAAAGTAGCAGGTAACATACCTAGAGACAATGGAATGTGAAATTGTAAGTTTTTAAAAAGTTACCTAGCTACATTACACAGCAAGTATTCCTGTAGCCCAACCAGCTACAGCATTGTACTACAAGACTCATTTAAATTCACCAAAATCATTCAACAGATGGTTCTTACTCACGGCCACCGAGTTTCACAGTATGTGAACCATTATAAGCAATTGTTCAGAGATTGACAATCAAACCACTCACAGAATGACATCAGGCTGCTGCTAGAACTGCAACCCTTAGTAACATGTTCATAAATGAAAGTTATCTTCTCTCTATCTTCTGTTTTAGAATAAAGGTAAACCCCTCACAAGGCAAGAAATAAAATGTTTACTGGACTTAATAGAAAGCAATAAAGTGGTAACTAACAGAACCACCAATGCGGTCACAAATAAGCTTAAAACTGATGAGTGGAATCACATCACTGAGCAATTCAACGCCACTGTGGCAAGCTGCCCTCGAACGCCACAGCAACTGAGGTTGAAATGGGAAAATCTTAAGAAGAATGCTCGTAAACGGAAGGTTGGTATTACTTTCATCATGCCTGCCTTCCTCAAGGGATTAAGCAGTGGTGTAGGTACTGTTGGACACATTGACGGTATTGGTATAAATTTATTATCTCATCATCAACTCAGCCAATGGTAGTCAGCAAATCTTCAAAGTTGCACAATGCTCAGAACACCTTCACAGAGGTTCACTGCCTTCAAGCCTTCTCCTATATTTAGATCTTGACTCGATGCTGTGAGGACTAAGTCGTGGCAGAATATAACAGCAGTGCAAGCTATAGCAATATCCCTGAGGTTGATAGCCCATATTCCCAACGAACAGTTGACACCTCCTTTTTGAAAGTGATCTGTTTTTAACTAGTTTTTATATTATGATTATATTTTAAACAGACTGTAAATGGATTCATGTAATTACTTAAAACCACCATGATCTGTTTCTTTCGGATTATGTACTTTTTTTTTTAATCTTTCTTGAGGCCATGCATGTTCAATCTGTGTCACCAGTAGATCACGAGGTTTGAAGGAATTACACGAATTTGGATACAGCCTGTTGTGTTGTATTGTGTGCAATGCGATCAACCCAAATTTGTTTTTTTTTCTTCTCTATTATTTTAGTCTCTAGTGTCATCATCAACTCAATATATACCACCTGACGAAATAGCCGACCGTGTGTCTACCATTTTGAGTAACACGGTCGAAGGTTTGACTGTTCAGTTCGGTGGTGATGCGGAGTCAAGAGACGGTGCTGATGATGACGTCATAAATACGTTTGTCGTAAGACCTACATCAAAAGAGGTGGCTGCAGAAGAGTCTACAGATCCTCTAAAATCTGAAGTTCTTAGAGAGATCGAAGTGGATTTAAGGGATGCTAGTCCGTGCTTTGCACTTAGAGAGCAGGATAAACCCAAACGCGTGGAAGGTACGCTTAGAATGAGAGGTAATTTTCTTTATTAGGTATTTTTTGGAGTGCATGTTGACATCCCCTGGTGTCACCCTCACTTATACGGTATTGGTATAGTTAATGTTCGGGGGATATACTACTCCTGGTGGACCCTGCTGCTGACCGACGAGGCTCTAAACCGACAGATGGCAGGATAATCATCCCACTTATTTTGTCAGCCTAAATATCAATCTTATAATATACACCGTTGTCGGAAACGGCCTAGGATACCGGTGGTTAAGGCTCCAGAGTTGAACTTTGTAACAATACAAGCCTTGAATCAGTCGCTAGAGCCTCTTAATGTGTTGGCCTATACTTTTGGTCATATGGCCATTGGCTATAATAAACCAATAATACATTTTGCAGGTTTGAAACGAAAGTTGAAACATGATGAGGGTAGGACAGCCCGGAATGTTGCCATAGCAGAATATTATACGGTAAAGAAAAAACTACTTTTAGGAAAACTAGATAATATAATACTACAAAATGAAAAGTTACGATTAGAATTAGAAATACTAAAACAATCCTTAAGAGATTGTTGTAACTGAACTGATAATATTTCATTGTTTGAAAGTAGGTACAGTTGTATACTTGAAGTTACAAGCGAAAGTGATATTCTATATTTTTATGTATAAGAGAGATTCGGCGTAAGGTTACAGAGCCGACATAATTTTATTACATAATAAATTAGTTGTTTTTTTATGTGCATCTAATTATTATAAATATATACCTACCTGCTTTAAATGATAAAATACCTACTTGCAATTTTCTCAGCATAACACAGTGCATAAGTTTGAAAACTTGTAACAATAGTTCCATGTAGTTGTAGCTTTAATTTGTTGCTTTATTAGTGTAGTACAAATGTAGAACTTAATCTGGATCAGCATTCCGGTTACTTACGATTAAAGAAGGTAGGTAGGTAACTTGCTAATCTTGTAGGTAGACCACGATGACGAAGAACCCAAAAGAAAAAAAAATGGCGTGAAATCTTATTAGTATGGAACTCTTTTATATTTTATAACAAGCAAAATACATCATTTTTTATTCTCCAAAATAATTCTCAACCAAATCTGCTCTCTGTCCAAAATCTTGCACCTCCATATTTTGAGGACTCGCACCCATATTCTGGGGTATATCCTGGGGCAGCTCCACTTCTGGAGGGAGGTCTTCTAAGTTATAGTCTATGCAAATATTATGAAGAACTGCCGTTGATATTATGACATTTTGAATGTTGTGCAGTCTCAAACGTAAGGTAAAAGCAATCACTGGGAACCGACGTTTCCATAGTCCAATGGTGCTGAAAAACGAAAACATGATTAGAATACAGGTTTCTAAGTACCAGTAAATGAGAAATAAAAAGTCTATTATACGTAGGAGTTAAACCATGCGCACGACACCCAGCATCACTAGACATCACACCAGCACACAATGCCTCTCCCTGATCGATAAAGGTCTGATTACCGACAGATGACGGGACACCCTCAATCACCCAGGCTGATAACGGGCAGCAGCGTCACGGTTGCCAGAGAGCCGGCTCTACCAACCCGCTTGTCCAACAATTCAAGCCCTATAGATAAATCGCCGTAAGCTTAGCCCTCCCGATGGTCTGCGGGACGCGGGAGGGGAATGATTCGAGCCCGTCCGCTGTTATCTATCGCTGCTGGCGGATAGCAGGCGATTGGCTGCTGTTCTCCCGTGTTCCGCATTCCGTAGGGAGGGTCGAGCATACGGCGGTTTACCAAGCTTCTTTTTTCGGAGCGTTTTGATGATACTTACCGCTGAATTGTGTTCCAAGTCTTAAAATGTGCCTCATTATATCGCAGTTCATTTGGGGATGCTGCGTTCAATATGGGTGTAAGTAAGTATGCTCTACTAGGATAAGCAGTATCCCCGAGCAACCAGCGATTGCCAAAAGCACCACCTTCACATTCAGCTGCAATAAAATGTTTATGGTGAAATGATAAAACAAAGCGGGTTTTAAATTTTAAGCAATGGAAAAAAGCACTTCTATTTCAATCAAATATACTTGAAATAGCATCAAAAATATTATTTTAAATGCTCCTATTACCTCTTAGAACAGAATTATCAAATACAGAGTCGTCATCTATGGATCCTGGCCACCGAGCTACTACATTCATCAGTCTGAGGTCAGCATCACAAACAGCTTGAACATTTAAAGAAAAATAGCCTTCCCGGTTTTTGAATTCATCGCCTATTGAGTGATCTGTAGGAAAATACATCGTGAACTAAGAAAGTATAATACTTAGGTTTTTACTTAAAGATTGATTTAAAAGCGAAAGCATAGAAGCAATTTTAAGCGATAATTACTGCGTATCTTAAAGTATTTTGTAGCATTGCTGCCTTAATTAAGACAAATTCTCTTAAAAGATTTCGACGATTTATGACTCGTCATGTTTCGCCGTGCAGTCGATGTGGAACAGACTTCAAAGTATTAGTTATGCGGCTATATCAAACTCAAAATGTGGCTTAAATCAAAACTTGCGTGCACATACTTGGAGACTGAATCCGAATGTGAGTACAGTCAATTGCGCCAAGAACACGAGGAAATTGGGCTATTTTATAAAAGTTTACAGCACTATTTTGGTACAAAACTACGTGTTTGTCATACAGCCTAGCAATGGCTGCTGATATTCCTTGCACGATCCTGCACGCCGAAGATTTAGACACGCCAACCACTTCAGCAACGGATACCAACATTGCACCCAATGCGTAAAAACGAAGGGTCAGCAACAGTTGATGCAGCGGCGAAACTCCATTGTTTCTAAAAAATCAGCAAAAGTTATTACGATTATTTTGTAGGTAATACGTTATGTACTCTATTTAATGTAAAAATTGACATATAAGACCCATTTTGGCGAGAAAATCTATACATATAAAAGGAGAAGCTGACTGACTGACTGATCTATCAACGCACAGCCTAAACCACTGGGGTTAGAAACTTGAAATTTTGACAGTAGGTTCCTTTTGTAACGTAGGCATTCACTAAGAAGGGATTTTTCGAAATTCAACTCCTAAGTGAGTTAAATAGGGGATGAAAGTTTGTATGGAAAATAGTCACTTTCACTTTAACGGGTTCAAAATTTCACGCAAGCGAAGCTGCGGGCGAAAGCTAGTGAGCAATATGTTTGCTTTCAGCAGGGATTCAGCAGTATTATAACAGTTTAAGAATTATATTGTTAAACTGTGCTATTATGCTTTTATGAACCGTAACAGTCAATCATGTTGGGCTGAAAGTAGTTGAAGAAATGTTTCAAAAGATATTCGTGCCAATGTGGGCTATATTTGTCTAATACTAAGTACCTATTACATAAAATGGAGTGTAGAGTACCTAAAAATAACGAATGAAGAAACTTTTCAAATTAAAACAAAAATTCTTACATACGTCATACGTCAATTCCTCACAAATACAGTTTTCAGTACCTAGGTAATTCATTTGTCTCTAGTTATGGTAGGTACCTATATTAAAAACAACTAAGTACCTACTTAATTTGTCGATTGTTTTTTCATTTGTCCGCCAAAACTGCGTAACGAATTATAATTTAATTTAGATAGGTACCTACATATAGTACGCGTAAAATAAGTTTGCCTCTCTGAAGTTAGGTACCTACAGAACGCTCAAAGCCTGGTCTCAGAGCGGCAAAGTTATTGAACGCTCAAAGCCTGCTTTCAGAACGGCAAAGTTTTTTTACGCGTGGTGGGTACCTACTGTAGGAATTTGAGAAAATTTATTAAAATGAGTAAGTTATTCATAAAATGTAGAATAGAAAAAAATGTACTTACCTTCTAGAAGTTACCTGTACATAGGGCATTATTTCAGTCAAGAGTACCTCCACGGCAGATTTCGACAATCTAAATCTAAACGTGAATTCCACATCATTGAGGTTCTGCATATCTTCCACTCGTCTGTGGCGGCGTGATATCCTTCGTCTCACCACAGACCCATTACTCTGAGGTTGTGAGGACTCTTCATCAGGGCGTGTGGGACTACGCTGTGCTGCATAATCATTATCATTCTGTCGTGCCAGTTCATCATCTCTGTGTGAATGGCTATGCTGAACCCACTCGCCATTAAATTGTGAAGGGTTGAGCTGTACCAATTCTACATCAGGCAGCGGGGAGCTACGTGGTACTATCTCGTCTTCAGATGGTGAAGCTTCGTCAAAGCGTGGAGGGCTACGTAGTACATGATGTGAACGTGAAGGCCTACGTTGCACCAAATCGTCTTCACATTCCCAATCTGATAACTGCTGTAAAACTTCTAAATCACTGTCACTGTCACTAGACACTAAGTTAGCCATTTAATAATAATAATAAAAACGAATTGTAGGTTATCTGTCAAATATTATCGTGTTCCATAAAATAAAATTATTTTAGACTCAAAACTTTCATGGATAGGTTATTGGAACGCTAAAGCAGCCATATTGGAACAGAAGTTTCTCCGTAGAGTATAATATTGCTTCGATCTATCTGTTTCGTAAACGCTACTCCCGGTATGTCCGACGAAAAGATTACTAGTTTTCCGGATAGTCGATCAATAATGGTTGCTCATTGGTCGTAGACGGTAGAGAGATATGTTTTGTTTCATTCGCACACGAAAGGGATAGTATAGAGAGAATGGCACGAAAAGAAAAGAGAGGCATTTACGAATTGCATCTTGCTTCCATAGAACTAATGTGTAGGTACTATTGTTGCTCTCTTCAAGGTCAACCCATGGATAGTCAACTGCAGAATAAATTGTATTCGGTAATGTAAATCATTTGTTCTTATGAAATTACTTCTTAGGTTTAAGCTGTCCGGAGTAGTAATCCAATATATACATATTAATCTATGAAGTAATCTACAAGATGTTGCGGAGTCTATTTGTATTTAAGATATGGGAGAAGATAAAAAAACTTGGCGGGATTTTATTAATATTATTCTAAAAATAGTGTTCTAAATACAGTGTTATTGGAAAAACATTAACAACTTCAGATTTTTAAAAAACAAGTTTTTTTGAAAAAACAGCTACTTACTTAATTTTTTTTTCGCGGTTTCAGATTTGGTCCCATAGTGGAAGTTGTTCATAATGATGAGTACAATGAAGATTAAAGTGCTCAAAGGGGCCTCTGCGCGTTGGACCTGTGTCCCCGTGTATGCCTTCCAAAGGACTGGACATCTTCCGCACGGAAGATGAGCCGTGATGTCCAAAGAGTACAATGACCCCTTAAGAGGTTGTTAATGTTTTTCCAATAACCCTATAAAGTGGAATAAATAGGTCAACTTATAGTGCCTCCCTGTGTGAAATAACTGGATAGATTTGTCGTCAGAAACTTTAAGATAGTGTAATGTATCACACCATTTAATTACTGCAAAAAGAATATTTACCTACTATAATAAGAGGAGGAGCTCGTGGCCAAATAATTACAGCCGCATAGACCGATCTTCCGGGTTAAGCCACGCTTGCCGAGGTTGGTCTGTGGATGGGTGACCATTTACCGTAGCGAGTTTCCTCCGTGCCTCGGAAAGCACGTAAAGCCGTTGGTCCCGGCTGTCATTTGTAGATCTTTGACAGTCGTTACTGTTGGTCAGAAGCCAGAAAGTCTGACAACCAGTCTTACCAAGAGTATCGTATTACCCAGTTACTGGGTTGTGGAGGTCTGATAGGCAGTCGCTCCATGTAAAATACTGATATTCAGCTGCATCCAGTTCGACTGGAAGCCGACCCCAACATAATTGGGAAAAGGCTAGGCAGATGAGACCTACTATAATAAGAATTTGACGACCCGTTTGGTGCAGTGGCTGAGCGATTGCCTTCTGCGCCAGTCTAATCTGGTCGTGGGTTCGATTCCCGCACGGAACAAAATTTTTATGGCCTACAGATAGTTGTTTCGAGTCTGGGCGTTTGTGTATGTGAGATTTGTGTCTGTAAACTCACCCACGATACAGGAGAAATCCTATTGTGTGGCAATGTGTTTATAAAGACAAAAAAAAACTTAATTTAGGCGGAGGGTTATCACGACTTCAAGGGACTATATCTTATAGGAGAGCCACTCTATGTGAAATTACTTTGTAGGCACTGAATCTAGTCTTTATTGGGTACATATCAGTGATAAATATAATTGACTAGCTTTTGCCCGCGACTTATTCTGCGTGAAAGCCCACAAGAACTGTGCAATGACCAAATGCATTCCCGAGGTTTTCACTCCCGGGCGACGAAATACTCCTGGTTTGTCCGCTGAACTAGCAAAGTTCATATGTTTGTTTATTAATGGCTAAATCAACGAAAAAAAAAGAGTAAATTAAAGTTATTTGCTCAGAAACAACGGTAACTGGTGAACCCGTATCTATTTCAAAAGTTAGCTTGACACCATTAACACTGACAGATTCCCGCATAGGTTCCCCACGTAAACTGCGTATATTACAGCACAAATGCTAACCATCGTCATCCCATCCTCGTCGCCAACTGTTAGATATGTTCGAATGGGGGGTGGTACACAAATGACACAACCGATACGTACAAGCTCGTATATTGGACTGTCGCAGCAGTCAATCACAGTACTAGTCGCGCGCAGAAGGTTTGCCGATGACTGCGCCTCCCACTTCACCGACCGCTACCCGCGCTCGTCTGAATCGTACCGACCATCGACGCGTGACGTCATGAGGCCATCGGCAAACCTTCTCCGCGCGACTTATACAACAAGTAATACAGTTACCCTCCTTATATGATAGGTACTATAGGTACCCACATAACATTATTAAATTGCAGCAAGAAGGTAGAAATCAACTACGTACGTGGCACGCCCCTCCAACATCTGTCTTCAATGTGTGTGTATAATGTGCATATGTTAACGAGTCACCATGTTTTTGTTTGATATTTAGTAGATTTATTGCTCGACTAGTGAGTGAATGAGTGACTCGTTGTAAATATTCTATCTCACACATTTTTACTTGCAGTGTAAGAGCGATTACGCACTGCATCCGATCCGAATCCGTGAAAATACGTTCCGAAGTAGCCATAGAACTATATGTATGGTAGTTTACGCACTACATCCGGTATCCGTCATCCGATTTCTATCCGTCATCCGTGAGTCTCCAATTCGGAAGATATGTTGACGGACCGAAGTAGCCGTAGTAATGTTTGTATGAACGCTTTCGCACTACCTCGGATTCAAATCGGACGCCAAATGGATATGCCAAAGATGGCCCCTGAATTGTTTAAATTTGGATCAGAGATCGGAATAGTACGTAAGCAACATCCGAATTCGGTTCGAGATTTTTACTCTAGATCGGTATTTTCACGGATTCGGATCGGATGTAGTGCGTAAAGCAATATCCGAATTCGGTCCGAGTTTTTTATATCCGTATTTTCACGGATTCGGATCGGATGCAATGCGTAATCGCTCTAAGGCCTTGTCCGCACTGCGATATTTCACCGCGCGATTTTTTCTCGCAATTCTGTAACATATTGAATCTTATAGGAGTAGCCGCACTGATGGTTAAAACTTCACGCGGAAAAAAAATCTGTGATTTGATGCAAATTGAACGCGATGCGGAGCGGATTTGTTTCCGCGCGAATATTTTGTAGAGTATAAAGTAGTTATGGCTATGGCCGCACTGCGGAATAAAATTCATGACAAATCTTTTGATTCGTCTATCACGCCGCCGCCTTAATACCAAGTAAATTTAAAAAAATCTGTTGTTTATTTTAGACGTTCGTATCAGTCGGGAACTGTATCGAAGTTACCTAAATCGTACGAAATTTTATTCGCAGTGCGTACTACGTGTAATTCGGATCACGGAATATAATACGCGAGAAAAAAAATCGCGCGGTGAAATATCGCAGTGCGGACAAGGCCTAAATGGAGGGGCGTGTCCTGTTATCGTAGTTGATCTCTACATGACAAGTACACACGTAGAGATCTTCAGTGATCAGAGGCGCCTCATTCTAGATTACGTATGTGGCGGCATCTATCTCGCCACATGCGAACTATCCTACATCGCGCAATCAAGATTTAACACGCAGATAGTATATATACAACCTCCCAACATCAACCGTTGGGCAGTAGCCCGCCAGGTACAAGACTCCGCCTGGTTGGAGGATCCTCCCTTTCGTTGGAGGAACACCACACCAAGTTTCTCCACACGTACATAGTTCAACAGGTAAGGATATTTGAATTTCCGACTTTGTACAACCTAGTGTCTAAAGCGGGCCTCCACTGCAAGGGGAACGGGATCTCAAGTTCGAAAAAAAATTGCAGAGCGGCACTGCGGATTGAACCAATAAGTTACGAAAATGGTCAAAGAGGCGAGCGGATTTCCAACTATTTTGGCTTTTTTTGACGGTGGAAGAGAAACACCTCAATCCTGTGCGAACTCTTTTTACCTGTGCAAAAGATTTTTCACTCCACTCAACTATTTCTTGTTCATTTCCCTTTGGTAGTGGAAAACCCGCTTTAACTTGGCCAAACACGCTCAGATGTGCTTTCTGGAGACGCCTTTATTAGGCAGTCTATACATTTATTATATAACCCGTAACACTTACAGGTAGGTGACAGAATTTAATAGATTCCCTGTACAGTACATACCTGAGGGTGTATGGGACACTCTTAGCCTGAAAATTTCAACTATCTAACTAAGTATCACGGTTCATGAGATACAGCCTGGTGACAGACGGACAGCGGAGATTTAGTAATAGGGTCCCACCCTTTGGATACGAAACCCTAAAAAGGAGCTCTGACTTAAGATTATTGTGTCCTCGATGGTATATTATGTAGTTCTTACATTATTAATAGGTATATATTAATGATTAGTTTCAAGTTTGAAATACTTGGCTATTATTAATTTCAATTTTGAAATACTTAGCCCGTATTAGTTCAAGTTTGAAATACTTAACCATTATTAATTTCAAGCTTGAAATATTTAGCCGTTATTAATTTCAAGTTTGAAATACTTCGCCGTTATTAATTTCAAATTTGAAATACTTAGCCGTTATTAGTTTCAAGTTTGGAATACTTAGCCGTTATTAGTTTCAAGTTTGACAATAGAGGCGCTTATCCAAACATTTTACTTCTTCTAGCTAACGAGTTCTTTATATCTAAACATTTATTTATATTTCCTGGTCAGAAAAGAAAGAAGAAAAGAAAAGACGATTTATGAAATGCCATCATTAAATAATTTGAAGATATCTTGTGACTATAAAATAAATATCGTTTCAATAAGATTTTACTGTATTCCTCGAGATTGTACATATTTCGTTCTTGCAAAATTATCCTGCACCGCATTTAATAACAATAAGCTTAAAAATAAATAAACGTTTAATTTATTTTTGATATCTTGAGTAAAGTTCAAACCGATGAGTATGATTATAGTGTCTCTATGTTGTCGACGTTGTCTGCGAGCGTAGCGATCTTCCTAACAATTTTCTAGAAATAAATAAACCTTATTAGTCAGTTTACTAAGATTATTTAGGTACTTAATGTTAGAACCTAAATGTTAATGTACTTAGTACAACTAGTACACTGCTACTAGTGCCGTATAATACACAACACTATAACTGTATTGTGTGGATAGTTGCAGATGGTAAAGACCGTAGGTGGTAATTACCACCAACAGAAGCATTCCCAAGGAGAGTTGACGTCAGGCTATCGGCCGGTCATAAAACTTAGCCAAAACATTTGCAGCATAACAAGTGAAATAAGAAGTATGTTTTGATACAGAACGAAGAGAAGAAGAAATACATGCTGCGCCGACCCCAAATAAGTTGGGATAAGGGCAGGAGGATGATGATGATGATGAGTCTGGTTACTTTTAAGCACCACAAATAATGGTCACAGACTAGTTGGGACAAGCTACGTGAAGATTGAGATGAAGGAAAGGATAATTAATTCTATTGTAATCCATTGTATACTCATAGAGTTTAATATAACGAATGTTGATCTCCTTTGCGTGCCATTCATTAGGAGCAATCCTCCTACATGTTACGCTGCTAAGTTAGTTCCCTCTGGAACATTTCCATTACATACCGCAAGCGCGACTGGGGGTCTACTCCGAAAATAGAACGTCAAACTTTCGAATCGCCACGAATCATCGACGAATATTGAACTTATTCAAACTATTGTTAAACAACTAGCTCGAAGAATTGCCAAACTTAAGTGGCAGTGGGCGGGGCACATTGCTCGCAGAACGGAGGGCCGATGGGGCCGAAAGGTTCTGGAGTGGCGACCGCGTACCGGAAGACGCAGCGTGGGTAGGCCTCACACAAGGTGGTCCGATGATCTGGTGAAGGTCGCGGGAAACCGCTGGATGCGAGAAGCACAGGACCGGTCGATGTGGCGAAGCTTGGGGGAGGCCTATGTCCAGCAGTGGACGTCTTTCGGCTGAATGATGATGATGATGTTAAACAACGAGCTACTACACACATCAAAAGTGTCTAGGGATCAAGCATTTTTATGCGGATTTCTTGAGATTGAGATGTGGCTTTGTAATAAATTTATGATTTTATAAATTTATATGGATCCTTTTTGGTGCATTTCATAATTTGAATCAGGAACTGTGAATCAAATTCGAGTAAAAGATGAAAATCAGCTGTCAATATTTTCCCTATAAAAACATACAACGCATTGAAGACATTATTAGTGCTACTGTTTCCCTACTACTGATTAAAACCAACGTTATTATGGAGCGGCGACGTCATTTAAGCAGGGAAGAAATGCTCAGAGCCGTGGGAATGATAGAAGCTGGTTCCCGGCAACGTACTGTGGCTTTAGCTCTGAATACAAGTCAGAGTGTTATCAGTCGACTTTGGACACGTTACCGAAGCACTGGTACCGTGGCTGAGCGCCATGGAGGACGGTATCGCTGCACCACACGGAGACAAGACCGATACATTCAAATCTTAACTCGAAGAGCTCCAACAATAACCGCCATGATGTTAGCCGTGAGGCTTCATCACTCTTCAGGGAACTTAATTAGCGACCAAACAGTCAGAAACCGCTTGCATGAAGTGAACCTTCATTCCCGAAGACCGCTACGGGTACCACCTATAGCAATGCACAATCGTAGGATTCGATATCAATGGGCTCTTGGACACAGAAATTGGGCAGAAGAACAATGGCGTTTCGTGTGCTTTTCTGATGAGTCTCGTTTTGGTATGAGACCGGATACAAGACGTATACGACACTGGAGAACCCCTGGACGCCAACAGCGATTAAAATCCTGCCAGGAAGTCCATCCTTATAGTGGTGGAACCATCATGGTATGGGCGGGTATTTGGATCGGCGGAAGAACTGAGTTGATTTGGATCAGAGGCAACCTCAACGCTCAAATTTATGCTGAGACGATTGTATCAGACGTCATCGTTCCTCTACAAGCGCAAATCGGTCCCTTATTTCAGTTAATGCATGATAATGCACGACCGCACACCGCAAGAGTTGTAAGACAGACTCTCGCCGCAGCTAACATCAATGTCCTGCCCTGGCCTGCTCAGTCGCCAGACTTGAACCCGATTGAGCATGCATGGGATATGCTACAGAGAAGAGCTCTGCCGAATATGGAGGGTATCCAGTCGCAAGAAGACCTTTTTTTGTTGTTGCAACGAACATGGGCGGCCATTCCACAGCGTGATTTGGATGAACTCATTTTGAGTATGCCAAACCGATGTTCTTGTGTTGTTAGTGTTCGCGGTAGAAACACGGATTATTAATTGTTTGAGTTACCCAATAAAATTTTAAAGAAAACTGTTATTTCAGTCTTTTTTTCGAACTTTTGTGTTAGTGGTTCAAATGTCAAAAATCCCTTTATTAGGAAAATGGCAAATTTCTTTATTAATGCAAAGGTGACTTGGTTTATCGTTACTGTGACAAACGAAAACACTTTATTTGATGAATCCTTAAAGAAAATTTTAATTAATATCAATCAGGAGAAAAGTTATTGCAAAAATATATGTTGATCCCTAGACACTTTTGATGTGTGTACTTAGATGGCAATTTAAATTTGGGAGTAGGGTGAACGAAAGATAAAATGTCAAAACGCGAAAACGAATCCATTGCCGGGTCTGAAACACTGGTGGTTGGAAAATGCCGTAATTCGATTTTGGGAGTATGGATGGTTGGCGATTGGTTACAGGATGCGTGTGCGCGGACGCTTACTGCGAATACGCGCTCAATTTACTTCCCACCACAAAATTGCCCTCTTTACGTAAGTAGTTACAACAAAAAATTACACAAGCTTGTATACATACAATTTGACAAACTTCCGGTATAACTCAATATCCATGCCATTGCTAGATAAAAGCTTCTCCTATGGTGGAGGTTTTCCACATTATGAAGCAAGGGAAAACCGGATGAGCAACGCAGTGGCAGTTCTGAGTTCCAAGAGGAAAAACATTAAAATATGTACATACAATGATTAACACAGTACAATATAGGTGGTCTTATCGCTAAAAGCAATTTCTTACAGACAACCATTGGATGGAACTGAATCCTATAATAAGAAAAGATAATGCTATTGCTGATCATTGGCCCAGTTATTTAGCTATCTTCACAAGTTTGTTTGTACCATCTGTATATTTCATCTGATTCTCGTTGTTTCTACAGTTCCCCTCTCTAATTATCTTTTACTGACTACCATAAAAGTAGATTACAATTGTAGATTGACATTACCTTTATTTTTCCTTTAAAAATGTTCTTCCAGATTTTCCACCATTTGTTTACAATCGATTGAGTTTTAGCTGGTAAGGAGTTTTTAAATGTCGGATTTCTATGTTCGGTTGTCGATAATGAGTTGGAGTCTGAATTTGAGTTTGACATTGGTTCAGAGTGAGAGTCCGAGTAAAAGTTTGAGTTTATGTCCGATTGGTTATTTAAGAGTGTGTGTGAGGTTGGATTTGGTTTAGAATTGGTCTGGGAATGCGAATGTGAAGGTAAGAAATTGTTTAAGAATGAACCAAAGTGGGATTGGTGTTCTGGCTTCAAATCATAGGCTGGGCCGTTATTTAATGCCGTATCTAATCCTGTGCCTGAACCTGTTTGTGAGCCTACAGCTGAGTCTGCGGCTGGAACTAAGCCATTACCAGAGCCTAAATCTTGAATGTTTACAACAAACCTTGAAGTTAAGGTTGGTAATAACCCTGAACTTAAACTTGAATCTGAGTTTAATGTTGAGTTAGAAGTTGAGTTTGTGTCAGAATTTGTATCCAAATTTGAATTTGAGGCTGAAATCTCGTCACTGCCAGATCCGTCAGGTTCAACGATCGCGTCTGTAAAATTACTATGAACGTCATCCTGGTATAGATGAACGATACCTTCACTATCTTCATCCGAAAAATCAGAAATATTATATTTAGCATTATTATTAGTTGTAACTGTTCTCCATACCAACAAGTTTGATAAATCGCTCCTCCTATTATCCTTGATATTACGAACCTCTAATGGTGACTCATAATCATCGGTTTCAAACAAAACCTTAACAGTATTGTCAGGTAAATGTCTCACAATTTTCATTAATCGTACTTCGTCATTGGTCATGTCGAAATTATTGACTGTTTTAAGAAAGTCGTCGTACGGCATAGTGTTTTTGACTATAAACTGTGGGCGGTACATAAGGATTTTGGGATGTTTTATAAGATGTGTAAGTTCTACATACCCTTTATTGCTATCTAGAGCAAAATAAACTGCAAATTCTGGAGTCTGCATAGATGCATCACGAGCACTTTTAAGAAACTCGGTAATGCTTCCAAAACTTTTGACGGTTTTCTGCCTTTTTGCAAGATTAGCATCGGTTAATAATTGGTCATCGTTCCTTATTTTTATGAAATCTGGTACAAATGATGCGTCTGTACCGTTTGGATCACCGTGCCAGTCACTTTTGTTAAATATATATTTCGCTTCTTCCGGAACATCCTCGTCGTAGAATGCATCGGTTCTTTGATTTTCATTTGATTCCTCTTTCGCAGATAAAGCCGAGTTTCTATTAGTCAACTTGACGTCAGTATTTTTGTCATCATTAACAGAAATCGATGGGTTTACTAAACTTCGTAATCCATTTCGATGACTTGAATGTATTTTGAAAAAACCATTATAATCATCGTACAATGGCGGTGACTGAAAATATTCATTATAGTTTGTAAGATACTCGTTGTTGTTACTATTGCTGTCATTATCTTTGTTCTTGTTTTTATTATTTGACTTTACACTGGTGACTACACGCGACGCCGAGTTTATACGTGTCATTTGATCGAGACCATATTTTCGGACCCAAGGGGACCTATTTTCATCATCACGCACAAATACATCTTGATCAGTTCTATCTGAATTATCGTACCGATGCATTTTTTGTGATTTTCTTGGAGAAGTATTTCTGCTTCTTTCTGTATTTTTTCGTGGTAATTTATTTTTGGGCAATATCGTTTTTTTGCTTCTACTGTCATCATTTGGATACATTTTAGAAGCATATAAATAATAGGGATCCATGGAAATTTTATTATAATTTTCTGATCTTAGAGTATTATCAAGTTGACATTCCAGAAGCGCCATAAATCGATCTATCACCGGTCGCAATGAAACAGTGAGTTTACGAATGGCGTACTTTTCACATCTAACTTTCTCTACGTTGGATTTGAGTGAACTTCTCTTTAGTTTATTATTGTTAGATTTGTGTGATACTTTTGACCGTGCTCCCCGTTTTTCACCACCATTCATATTCTGGTCTCTAGATCTGTATGATGAAGAGGAAGATTTTAATTTCCTGCTTCGTTTGAATACCCTTCTGTATTCAGTAGGCGATCGTTGCTGTGTCATTTTACCCCTGTGGAAATCATTATAATGTTCATCTTCAGAGAGTATAGATTTAATTTCGGGTTTGTACGGACCATTTGATAGACTTTTACCTTTCTTAGTCGAATGTTTCCCCAGACTTCTCCGTTGTTTGTTTCTTACTATTCCGTCGCCATCATTAAGACATTCAGCGTTTTCCATATAGTTCTTGTACAGCAACTCTACAGATGAACCAAGAAATTCTTCGTTAACCTTTTGACATTCTCCGTTTTCAATGTCTCCGTAAAACGGTTTCAGGTACTTTATGATAATTTTTGTAATTCTTTCTGAACTGTCGTCATTTTCATCCAGCATCTTCTTAATTTTGGCTATAACTTCACTTATTTTGTCCCTAGTCCCTTCGTGTTTGACCTTGTGTGAGTCAGGACGTTGTTTTATGTTTTGATGTTCTAAATATGCTTGTATCATCAGTGCTATGTTGTGTAGGGCTTTGTCGTTAGGTTGTTCTGTGACGTTTATGTATTTTGAGAGGTTCGACCAGAGTTTTACGAGGTTCTCGTTGTAAGTTTTGCAAGTGTCAAGATCTTGGGTGTAACCTGCTTGTGTATGTGTGGATCTTCTCGGTCTACTTCCGCGGCGATCGTGTCCATCCTAAGAAGGAAATGTAAAGTATGTAAATAAAATGTACTAATTATTTAGCCATACTTTTTTTCAACAAAAAGAGAGAGAGGTAATGGTACCGTGACATAGGCTTTCTCGAAGAGAGACCTGAAGACGCTGAAGAGGAATGAACAGTTATGTTTATAAATGTACAAACAAAGTGGCTCACGATAAGGCTACCGAGCAAGTGGCAGCAGCTTTGTATTACAATACTCACGTTTAGCTGCATCTGGCTAAAAAACAGAAAGCCGACCCTAAAAAGTTAGAAAAAGGAAAGGGAAACATTCATCATCATCTATGATGAAAGTCTATGATGAATGTTTAAGTCGCGCAATCATTACCAAAAGGTCGGAATATACTCTAATTTAAAAATTAAACTTTGATTAAAAACTTACTGCTGGTGAGCTTGTTGGAATCTGTAAGTAATAGCAGTTTTATTTCATTTATGATATAATAAGTATAATAATTATTTTGCTATGTAGGTTTGTATGAATTAATTAAAAGGGATTTTAGTAAATTATATTCCGCAAATAAAATTAAATACTACCCATTTAATTACATAGCAGTTTCTATAAGCGTGGAAAGTAAGGTAAGCAGGTACATCCACAGGTTGCCAATGCCAATTAGAGTTGGCCAATGCAATGATGTTAATAAATAAAAGGTGTTGATCTCTAACCGTGCCATATTTCTAGAGTAAAGTTTAAAAATGTGCTTGATCATTTAAAAATACATATTCAATTCTACGGTTATCTAATAACCTTTTCACTTAGAAACATTAGCTCGTGGCTAAATAATTACAGCCGCATAGACCGATCTTCCGGGTTAAGCCACGCTTGCCAAGGTTGGTCTGTGGATGGGTGACCATTTACCATAGCGAGTTTCCTCCGTGCCTCGGAAAGCACGTAAAGCCGTTGGTCCCGGCTGTCATTTGTAGATCTTTGACAGTCGTTACTGTTGGTCAGAAGCCAGAAAGTCTGACAACCAGTCTTACCAAGAGTATCGTATTATCCAGTTACTGGGTTGTGGAGGTCTGATGGGCAGTCGCTCCATGTAAAATACTGATATTCAGCTGCATCCGGTTCGACTGGAAGCCGACCCCAACATAGTTGGGAAAAGGCTAGGCAGATGATGACTTAGAAACATTAGCGAGAGTTTGAGAATAAACCCCGAAGTGCTCGAACGACTTCGAGAATAAGTCACCAGCGCGGCAGCGGCATGTTCGCCTCGTCGAATTTTACCTATTTTTTTATTATTTTTTTGTGAATTTACACGCTACTTTTTTGTGTCACTCTTTATTCCTCTCTCCATTGACTTTTAATAATAGTGCGACATTTTTGTGTTTTTCTAAAGCCTAAAAATTTACTTTTTAAGCGAATGTTTTAATTATTACTTTTTAACAAATCAAATAGGTTCATAAAATTACTTACTGGTTGGTTGTTATAAGTAACTGTTTCATGCAGAGTCCTCAAAGCTACATCAGATAATTTATTTCTATTGTTATTTTGGTCAGCTCTTTGAACTAAGTCCCAATTTTTTACAACTCCATACAAGCGATTACTGTTATCAAGACGTAACAGATCACGTTTTACATTTCCATGTTTGATGTCTAACTTTTTCAAAAGTTGATGAAATGTTCCATTATTGTCCGAAAACTGATCACTGATTCTCAAGTTTTTTCCATTTGCTTTGTTTTGAACTTTATGCTTTTTATCTAAATGTTGCACAAGTTCACACAGTTGATTAATTTTTTTGTTTAACTTTTCATCATTTCTTATCATAGTTAATTTGTTTCTATCTCTGCTCTGTTTTTTCACGAGATTATGCAATCTATTATTACTGTTCGAACCCTCTCTAGTTGAAATGAGTTTATTTTTAGGCATATTATACAATCGTCTCAAAAGTTCATAAAATTCATCATTATTTTGCGATGTCGATATAGTTCTAGTTCTCATAACCTTTTCAGATGTGGTAGTGTTATCGTTTTGCTTTAAGTTTAATTTATTCAGTTGTCCATCCTTTCTGGGTGCTTTATTTATATTGACGTACTTATCTTCAGAGATGGATACAGGATAAACCTCAGGTTGAACACCTCCATGATTCACATCCTTTCGCAACACATTATTGTTTTCAAGATACACATTATTCTGGCTTACTTTATTTTTCTTATAATCTCTGTGTAAATGGAACTTTTTCTTACGTTGTTTAAATAGATTATTATTATCCAAACGCAGTAGATGGTCGTATTTTGCATCACCATTTGAGGTTATCGCCCTACTTTTAATAGTGTTTTTGAGATTTGAGGCTAAATTATCCACGAATCCCTGGTACCGAGCACCAGGTGTGAATTTAGATCTGGGAAACCCTTTCACAGGAATTACTTGATTTTTACCACCCCTACTTTTCATATTCAACTGTTTTAAAAAATTGTTTATTTGATCCCTGAGTAAGTCATTACGTTCGGTAAAACTTCTTGGCTCATATATATTTATTGTTTGTTTACCAATTTTATCTTCGCCACCATTTTGCTTAATACTCTTAAGTAAGTTTTCTATATCACTTCGTGCTTCTTCTTCTAAATCGTGTTTTGTGAGCTTGTTGTTTTCTGTATCTAATAATTCATCTCCTTCATTTTGCTGTGAAAATTAAATTGAAGTTTTTATGCAAAACTTTACTGTACTTCTGACGTTTAACAATTATTTCCAGTGAACGGCATTTAAGACGGCACGTCGGGGACAACAAGAACGATGTTCTGTTGTATTTGGTTTTGTATAACGTCATCTTGGTCGCTAATCGCTGTCAATCTCTGATGCGTTATTTGTTTTTTTAATAAAAATATAGAGTTGTTTTAACCTTTAATTTTTGCACTGGCGTCCGACGCCGATGTAAAAAAGGCAAACCTTTGCACGATCACTCCCGCGAAATTGATAACTATCTTTTAAATGAAACTGAAGGATTTAAAGATACATATTTTAAAAAGATTCAAGAGCGAGTTGCTAAGCTATGGGAGTTTCAAGACGGATTAAAGACTTTAACAGATGATGAAAATAATAATAGGTATATTTTTACAATCACAAGTTGTTTTTAACAACTTTATAGAGATAAATCAGACTGACAGTGCAACGTACGACAGAGAAAACGCTCAATAAAACCGAATACAGCCAAGTATCTCACTCTTGCCTGACGCAGATTGACTATAACTTTCCGTGCGCGCCTCTCAGGAGGACGTGGGGCAAGACCTCACAGAAGGAGAGGTCCGCCAGGGGCTGGCGGACCGAGGCCTGCCGGGGTTTCGGTGCATGCAGCTGCGAATCCCGCGACCCCGGCCATGGGTCAGAAGAAGGAACACCGTGGGTTTTTAGCCCCTACTAATAATACCCCTTCGCCTTCCCCGGGCGAAGGGCACACAAGAGGACTGTAGGACGAAAAAAAAAGATATGGCAACTATAACTCTACTTAAATTAATGACTAATCATGATAGTTGTAGCTCACTGCTGTCAGTACTTTAAATTATATTGTCAATACCAAATGAAATCATTACTTCTATTCCGTTGAATTGAAATTAATAGCATGGTAGATGTCTCATCGTATAAATCGTTAAAACTCACATATTAATCCGATAATGTAACTAATGTAGCTTATTTAGTCCATCCAGACATTAGTAGTCTGAATGGCATCAATTTGTGCTGTGTTGCGATACAAGATAAACAATATACATTTAAATGTTGCTTAAATTCAAACCATTTCTTAATAATAAATGACAGTCTTCTTCTTCTTGCTTCTCTGTTCCCAAGTTACTTGTGGTCTGTCAGCCGCCTCATCGTTTACTCCATTTTCCTTCATAACCTACCCTAAAATATAACACAATCCATCCATCTTTTCTCTCGTCTCACTCTCCCCCTTCTTCCATTGAAATTCGTATTCATCACTCTTTTAGTCACATGCGTTCCATCTCTCCTTATTACATGCCCATACTAAGACGAACGATTTCCTTTCAACTTTTCTATTTCAAACTCCCTCTAAATTACTCAATGATCACTATCCATTCGCGTCACTGCACACATCCATTTCAACATTATATGGAATTTATCTATTGAACCTATGGCAGTTTACTGCGGGTATAGGTAAGTCTCCTCCTAAAAGTAAAATTTTAACGTAGTTAGCACACTGGGCAGGTGGGTTCGTGACTACGGTGTCAAACTTCTCGCTTTCATGACTTTGAACCGCCAGATCTGTGGTATTTGAACTGGTAATTTAGATGGGCACAGCCAGAGTTGGTCAGAGACAGAGTACACCGCTGGTGAGATTGACACGTGAGGAGAAACATGAATGTAGTGTCCTCTACTTCTTTTTATTATTTGACATGATCACGTTTTACCCTAATCGCACCTGATGATAAGCGCAGACAGGGTCTAAGATGGAACACACGAATCCAAGTAACAGAGATATAGAAGGATTCCTTTATACCCCTTTGGCTATCACATACACACGACGGAACACAGTAAACTGTTTGAGTTTAATGTAAGGGTGGTAGCTAGCCAGGCGGACAGTATAGATTCTACCACCAAGCGTGCTGGGTTTTGTTGAATTTGTAAGATTCCTTTGAACGCATCTATTCCCAGTGTCTGGTGAGGAAGTTTCATATTCTAGCCCATCCCTACACGGGATAAACACACTTGATCTAACGTGAATGTTGTTCAGAGAAAAATATACTATAATAGGAGCAAATCATGACTTACCGCAAAATTGTGAGTAACACCACAAATTAATATAATATAAAACAAAATATTTCTCATCGTGCACACTCGACGACGATTGAACGCAACGTTCTAACCGTGCTAAATTCTAACAAAACACTAATTAATGTTTTCCGATAAAATGCAAAATTGATATTTGTACAAATATGTCGCTATTAAATTGTTTTGTTGGCTATTTAAATGGATTTGTATGTGTTATCATGACCGATCAAGCTATTGACTCTCATGATTGTACACATTATCAATACACATTATTGTAGTAAAGATTTTAGTTAGCTTAGTGCATCAGAACCTCGGAAACTGTGAGGTTATAGTAAAATTTGATCAATTACTATATCAATTATTTACATCAAACTCTTTTGGTATTTTTTGTAAAACTCCTAATTTTAATGAGTGGAAAGGAAATATATTACTAGCTATCAATTCATGCTGTCTAATTTTGAGTTAATATACTCGTACCATATTCTTTTACGTCTACAACTGCTTAAAGTCCCCTATCCTTCTACTGACTTTCGATTGTTATAAACAAGGAACAAATAGCGAAACTACATAGTTCTTTCAGTTTTAAATTACCATGAAGTAGGTACAAAACACTTCAGTAAAACACGGAGAGTTGTGAAAATAAAACAATGATATTATGATCTCTAAACATTATATTGAGCAAAAATAATTTAATCATTTAAGTGGTGTTTATACTCGCTGTTAATTTAATGTTTATTTGATATATTTCGAAGCAACACGGTCAAATAAGGCATTGTTAGATGAGCAATATGTATGTCATGAGTTCAAAATGTGAATTATAAAAACATATTTGCCTATAAAACAATGGTGTGTCTAATTTTGACCTCTGAAACCCAGGAGTTGAAAGACTTGGTACCTAATGATAAGAACGCATTTTTGAGTAGCCACACCTCCTCGGAATTTTTAATATTTACCACATATAGAATTCCTCCGTATACAGTTTTAGCTTTCAGAGTTACATTTAATTGTTAGTTGCTTCAAAACTGTCCTCCATACGCCAGAATTAATCAATTTCAATTGTCAATATATACTTCACAAGCGTTTTGATTGCAAATTGAAATTGCGTATCCCAGCTTTTATTGTTTTCCTATTTAACTATAACATTTCTAACATCAAAAGCTTTGTTATCTACAATATAAACTAGCACTGTTACATAAAACAAAAAGCATTTAATAACAAAATATTGCACATACAAATATAACTTAAATCTAATAAAATTGCTAACTCTGACTAGGTACTTTATCTTGTAATTTTTTACTTTCAGAAACTTGCTCTTGTTGGATTTGTGCAGTAGGCTGATCAGTTTGATATTCTTGAGCGTACTGAGTAGTATCATAACTTTGATCTGGTGGGTTTTTACTGTCATTTTGCGGAGCAGTCTGATCACTTGGCAATTCCTGTGCGTATTGAGTTGTATCATAATTCTGTTCGGTAGGATAGTTGCCATCTGGTGCGTAATTTTCGTATTGTTGATCATATTGTGGGTTTGGATCAGTTTCTTGTTGTGGATACTGCTCGTAGTTCTCATATTGTTGCTCAGTATACGGTTGTTGCTCGTAATTTTCAAATTGATTTTGGTATTGAGCGTCACCGGTTTCTGGCGTTTGTTCGTAATTCTGATCGTATTGATAGTTTTCGGCTTCTAATTCTTGAGGATGTTCAACTTCCATTGGTTTTTCTGTGTCCTCTTCACTTTCCTGTTTTGTTTCTATTTGTACTTTGGGTTCTTCTTGTTCTTCAAAATGTTCTGTTTCTTGATAATTTGTCTCGCTGGGTATAACGTCTTCAGTAATATTTTCGTCATCTTCAATTTCTTGGACATTTTCTCTTACATGTTCTGGTTGGAATGGAGCGGTATCTTCAGTTATTCCTGCAGTTTGGTAACGGTCGTCTCGATCGACTGTTGTGATTGGTGCGACCGGTCTGTCTGCGGTGTGTCCGGAGGACTCAGTTCCGGTATAGTCTCGTCCGCTGTCGGACGGGGGATGTGGTACATTTCTGTCGGTTGTGGTCGGGTGCGTGGGATGTGCTGGAAGTAAATTTAGATTAGTTACAAAAATAGAATAGATAGATAAGATGAATAATCATGGTGTCAATGTTCATGTAGTCAATGCCTTTAGTTCTACTTCTATACCGGACATATTGATATAAAATAAAAAAGGGGTAATTGATCTTAAAAAGTAATACTTCCCACTTTAAAAAGCTTAGCTTTAAACTACCTTTACTTTACGTGTAACTTTAAAATTTGTTTTCCTTAAAAATAATGGTTTGCACTTGAATTTTAATGCTTCTCTCGCAATAATAAGTAAAATGGCAAACAGATGGCTAAAAGGTAGGCTAGGCTATGTTAGAACAATGTTTACTGAACGCCCGAGACGAGCGAACGAAGCGAGCGGTACTGCGGTAGCGGCCGGCGTGTGCCAATGAGAATACCTACTCGTATAATACTTGGCGGGTGTCATAAACGATTCGCCGATCACTTTTACACCATTAATTTAATGAGTGCGTTTTTTATTGATTACAGTACGCCCCCAATTATATGAGACTTAAAGATAACGGCGAAATGAAGGTGTACTATACACCTCTACCCAATCCTTCGGGGAGCACAAGCGTGAAGTTATGTAATGCGAACCAGTAACTTTGTTCTGAATATATTATTTATAGTTGTATTTTTTATAATGCAACATTTTTATTTAGTATTTTCATTAATGTTAAAATGCTTTTAAATACATCCCAAAAAAAAGTACGATTATCTAGTGGTTAAAATTAGCAAGAGGGAAAGTGTAAAATGATTTTCTTTCTAAGTAGGTAGTCCCTAGTATTTATTTCTCATTATTTTTAACATCAGCTAAGTTTTCTTTCTGTTGTTCTTTAGATACTACAATGCTAAAAAAGTGGATTGGGTCAAAACTGGTATTTTCTATACTCTCTTTTTCCAAAAACAGAGCGAGTATATCACTCGACACTTCACATACTTATACATACCTTGAAAAGTGCTAGGTGTGTTGTGTGGGGTCTGCATGGAGCGCGAGAGGCCGTTTACTTGACGCTGCAGAGTGGCCAGTTCTTGCCTGCGCACGCCACACACGTGAGCACACACAAACAAACAAGTGAGGCATATAGCAAACACCATGCAAGTTAGAAAGGTTTCAAATACTTTGTTAGAATTGGTTAGCAAGGGTTTATTATGATATTAAAAACTATAGACGTAGGTAAACTTATAGATTGTCAAAAAGGAGAAGAGCTGTCTGAATTTGAATTTCATCTATTTGATTACTTGAATTTCTTTAGGATCAAATCTTTTGTAAACGCAATTTGGATTCTTGATTACTCTAATATTGTTAATTTACTAAACTAGAACTACAATTAAACCCATGCATTCTAAATAAACAACAACCATCACTCTATCTACTTCCATCCTCCCTTACCTTCAATGGATCATCATCAGAATCATCAATCCGATCAATAGATAGATCACTTAGATGCCTCGTCAAACCACCAACATCGTCCCTTGAGGAATCACTCAGACTATCGGCCCTTCTAAATCTAGGTCTATAATTAGGGGTCGATGTGTAATACGTGCGATCTAGGTCGTATGACGTCCGGCTATGCGGATATCCACTCAAAGGCGTGTAGCTTCGCAAAGGTGTGATTGTGGTGCAATACTTCTTATGTGAACTCCATAAGTTTCTAAGCTTTCTCATTAATTCAACGTTCCTGCAAAGCAATTGTGTTCTTTCTGCTCTGAAATGGAAATTTGTGAGTGAATATGCTGAGACTAGATGAGACTATATGAATTTGCGAATGAATCTAAATTGTTTTGGTGGAATTGTAAAACAAAATAAAAATCAATAGAAAGGTAACAGTCATAAGTAACAGATTCAATTCAAAATAATTTCTAAAGCTGCTATAGTTTCAAGTCTAATTAAACAACTAAAACTGGCTGAATGAATGACAATAAAAATATTTTTAACAGCTATTTATTGCACACACTTAAATTATCGTTACCCATTTAGATATATTGAAATTTTGTACTTTCTCACAACACCGAGAGATAAAAATTTTAACATTGAATAAAATGCTAATAAAATTAAAAAACAACAAGCCAATAAATATCACACTACATTGCACGAACGTTTACAACAATAAGAATCAAAAATTGAACACTGGTAGTCATACAGATTAAATAGTTTTAAACAATTATAGGATAACAAGCTGTTTTAAGTTCTCACTCAAGTCTATCATTATTGAAATGAAAATGAAATCCCTTTTTTGTATTTAAAAAAACATGTTTTAAAATTTTTTTTGAAACCAATTTGTTATAACGCCTACCAGTGTTTTCTTAAATCTATCTTAACCTAAACTACAGCTCAAAACTCTATTTGTATACGTCATTCGCTTTGCTCTATCAATTCCTTTACTCAGTCAAACAGAAAATGCCCATCGAAAGCATTTTATGAAGCTTCCTCGTCTTTACTTTCAAGGTTTTCTTGTTCATTTTGCTCTTGGATATTCTCCTCTTTTTCACATTCTGTATTAATTGTATCTGGTACAGTTTCTACTTGAATTTCATCACTTTCGTGTGTTACATCACCGTTGGTTTCCTTTAAAACCTCGTCAACATTATTTTGATCGATCGTCATGGGTTGTTCTGTACCCAGATCTTGTTGATTCTCTTGGGCTTGGGCATTTTCCTCGACGCTATGACTGTCTTTAACATCTACTTCTTCTGCAGCACTAGTTTTATCTTCAATAATCTCTACAGTCTCTGTCAGAACTTGTACGTCACCGTCTGAGACTTCCATACTAAAGCTATTTTTTACTCCTCTATTCTCATCAGCTTGCACTACAATTTCTTCGACGTGCGCTCCTCGCTTCTTTTTCTCTTTCTTCCTAGGCTTTGGTATCAACTTTACGCTTATGTCAACTTTAATCGGCTCCTTTTTCTCCCGTAAAAAGGGCTGTTGTATCATAAGTGGTAGATTGTATATCTTCTCTCCTTTGATGTTCGTGAGATCCTGATTGGTCGTCAACGGGCCAACAATTATTGGAACGTAGTTATTCGACGAATCGGACTCTTTTGCGGAGCGGCGCTTGGAACGGCGACTCTCTCGTTCTCGCGATCTCGATCGGTCGCGCTGTGTTCTGATTGGTTCGTCTGAACGGCCGCGACTCTGCGCACCGCCTGCCACCAATAAAAACACAGCACGACGTTAAGACAATACTTTTAAATGGGTAACGATATTTCAGCCAGCAATTTTAGGTGAAGTTATAAAGGAAAGTGATAAAAATCATGCTATTAGATTGTAAATTGTTCGTACTTGTGCCTACGATTTGCGTCGTCGAGCTTGTCTGTGAGCAAACGACATTCGCCGGTGAGTTTCTCCATCAGACTGTTTTGTGAATGTATCATGGACTCCAACCCAGCCACCGTTTTAGCTGCGGAACCAAATGTTCTAGCTTTAACTCTAATATGTAGAAACTACTATGGGGAGGTCTTTGTAAACAATCTGATGAATAAACTATTGAAAGTTTAGAAAGAATACAAGCCCTTTCATAGCACTATAGATGTACATGCAAGCGCAGAAAATGAAAGGGTAAAGTATGAATGTTTTGAAGGTATTGTTCCAAATCATTTTAGTGTGAAGAATCTTTCAAAACATCAATAGTTTACCCATTGAATGAGCCTATTTCCCAAAGATTTAGAATACGGTTTAGACACCCAACTTTGAGAGAAACTACTGACAGTGTAATGTTTACGTACCGTGCTTATTTTCCATTGACTCGAGCATGGTTGACAATTCCTTTTCTTTCTTCTCCGGAGATATCGGCGTTAAGTTCTTCATGGTTTGCTGCGAATACAACAATAAAATACTTTTTTTTGAAACTATTTATATCTACGACAAACGAGCCGAGAAATAGATGCAAGGAATTGGTAAAATTACAATGTTTTGTGAAATTCGTTTAAGTTCCTGTAGGTATTTGACTCTATTTTGAATCAGTTAAAAATTACAAACTAACAACAGATTAAGCTATTCGCAATGTTTAAAAACAGGAAAATTTCAAAGATAATGCTAAAAAGTAGACCTTGACTAATTAATAAAGTCAGATAAATGAAGCAAAACTTTAGGTCAAAAATGGAAAATTGAAAAGGAAAATTGTGTCATACAAACAATGTTTAACAATAGGTACCTCTTTCTCCAGATTTGAGATTTGTTCGGAAAGACGGAGATTCTCGCGACGTGAATGCACAAGGTCAGCATCAGCTCGGTCCAAGCGTTGACGAAGAGACTGGATCTAGAAGAGAGCAGAAGAAGAATAAGAACAGAAAACTACTAAAACATCTGCAATGGGAATGATACAGATAAATTGCGCATCAAAAAGTTTTACAACAAGATGTCATATTTACCAACTCTGATCACAACATCTGAGGTAGAATTGATGAAGAAGGCTACTCGTAATTTATTATTAATTTAATTTTAATTACAATGAGCCCAACAAAAGTTTATAAGTATTGTAATGAAGTATAAGTAAGTAATAGTTGATGCCGATAGAAACTTCGCTGATCGAAACTGAAAAAAAGGTTGAGAAAAAAAAAGCAAGCCTTCTCACTGAAATCTAAAGTGGACAAAATTATATTAAATTAATTATACACTTGATAAATGTTAAAAAAAACAATACTTATGGTATTATCATACCATACCTACCATAAAACATGGCATGCTTAAGAGCCGAGTGACGATACTCAATTACGTCCGGTGCACTCTGGCCAGTCAGCCCCGCTACCAACCTTGCTGACTAGCTAATCTTTTCACCACAGCATGAGCTATTCTGGTACTCGTATAGCTCATGCCAGCACAAGAAAATAGAAGAACCCTACAGTTGTTTTTATCACATTTTTCATTATTCTCGGCCTCTTTGGCACAGACTTTCATAAATGGCATTTTAGAAGATATGATTCTTACTTCGGAGTTAAGTCGGTTGGTCTCATGCTTGGCCTGTCGTTGGTGACGTTCGATAGCCAGACGGGCACTTGCTAACTCTTCCTCCAGCGATGCCTTCTCTGCGTGAGCTTGAGCCAAGTCCGCTTGAAGAGATGCTAGAAGATAACTTTGATTATAATAAACAGTTCTAAGTCTAGAGGAATGGAAAAGAACATCGCAGTTGCTTTTGAAGTTCCAGAATGTGTTTCTGGATAGATATATATAAGAAAACACCTATGGATATGATTAATGTCGACCGATTTCTTAATATGAATAGCTCAGAGTAGTAGAGGTCCTTGTGAAAGAGGTTGTCCAAGGAAGTACTACCTCCGTACCTATTTCTACCGCCGAGCAACATTGCTGTGGCCCAGCTTGAAAGGTGTCGTTGAAATTACAGGCACATGAGACAAAAGGCATCAGCAATCCCCTTGGTGTTGTGGGTGTAAAAAGGCGACGATAACCACTTATCATCAGGTGGGCCATCCGTGGGGGCTAGTTTGCGAAACTGTTACATGAAAAAAGCTACCAGATTCCTATACAGCATCTGATTTGTTTGTGTATGAGATTTGTGTCTGTAAACGCACCCACGATACAAGAAAAATCTTAGTGTGGGGCAAAGATCATTAAAAAAAAAGACTTGAGCAGAAGCCACTGCCAGGAAAAAAAGCTGGCATGTAAAATTTTTACGATGGATTCTAACTAAGTACATTAATGACAAACCCTCTAATATTATGGTGACATTAATGCGATTTTAAGGTCAAGAAGAATTTTCTTTTACTTATTTGGGTAACTCAAAGTCAAAACTCGTTTATTCAAAATATACTAGAATTACTGAGTTCTTCTTGGACGTCAATTTTTCATTAAACAGCCCCCAAAAACGCCCACCCTTCTCAGTAATGAAAAATGTATAGAAGTGAATTAAGATACATACACATTTTGTTCTTAAGTTCCATCTTGAGCTCATCGATGGCTGAGTTCTTCATTGATAACTCTCGCTTCAGCTCGTTCTCTTCGCGACGTTGACGTTCCAGGTCCAACTGTTTGCAAAACAAGGCTTATAGAAGTTCTTATTGCATTCTAATAGTCTTTAAATACACGCATGTACCCTGCTCTACCAAGTAACGAGGCACTGGAAACCAACACTACCTGTCACTGTTGCCACTGCCTACTTTACTACTTTAATTTAGGTAACAAACAAGGCGACAAGTTGGTTATTTATCTCCCCCCCCCCCCCCCCCCTCTATCTTTTAGAACTCACCCAAGCAGCACATTGGCGGAAATTACATCCATAAACAAGCTATACTACAGTCAAAGGCTCTTATGCAGCTGTACTAACGGATAATACGATTCTTGAGACTGTATGAGGGGTAATCTCTACACTGTTAAACAGCACAGCTGACTAATGGCTGTACAATGGAGAAAAAAACAACAAAATGCATTTTAGTAGAATTTGAAAGAACTATTGTCCAGCCTTTGGCTACGTATAATGCCACTAGCTGGTTAAGAAGACCAAAGCTTGTGAACGGCTGCTTAATGCGATAAAATCACACCCTCTTCTAAGCTGTGAGTTGTATTAGAGAATCAAATTTTGCCCTTGGCTTTTTCATGGTGTACACTAATTCTATTATAATGCTACCTCAAGGAGCTTAATACTAGCTGGTTTAAAGCATTTATGACTGCCTGATCTGTAAATTAGTGTAGCGTTACTCCACTTTAATTCCAAAGCTTATAGCGTAAATATGAGCTATTTTACAGCCTCTAGAATTATTGAAGAGTAAACATAGGTTATTAATGCTCAGGTGGACAATTCTCGTGTATTCGACTTAATCACGAATTCGAGAAAAAAGTCGAATTAGAACTTTTCTCGAGTGAAAATACGAATAGCCGTTCGAGTTGCTTCGAACAGTTGGTATCGGTCGAGATATACATTTCGAAATCGAACCTTAACAAACGACAATCAGCTGGGAAGCGATTCTCGCGCGTTGCAGATCGTTGATATGACGAAAAAACACAGCGGATGAATGTCACAAATGTTTTTGCATATTTTCGTGACGTCACGTTAGAGATATCTCTACTCGCAGCACTCGACGTACTTAGATGGGTCGGGAGCAGTCGAGACCGCTATGTCATGCGACATTTTCAGCATCAGCTTACCCGAAAACCATGGATTGAACACCTTTTCATGACCGCCATCTTGAATTTGGGTTTCGACCTTATCTTCAGCATCAGCATACTTGAAAACTAAGGAATTAACATCCATTACGAATAATCTTAAAGCGTTAGTTTTTATCTAAAATAGACTTTTAAGACGAGAATTGCCCCCCTGATAACATCGATTTTGTCATAACCTCAAAATGATTTTCTATTAATAGAGATCCCTTCTCACTTTACTCCTTTAACCAGTCGTTAGAATAACTGTAAACCACTGTACAGCTAGCATACAGTTTTCAGCTGATTAACAGACTTAAATATGGCCATTGAACAGAAAAGAGACGGACAAGGGAATTTAGTTAGAATTATTGCTGGATAACAAATTAACGCCATTTTAATATAAATAAGCCGATTACATATATGAAAAAACTACTAATATCTGTTAAACTTTCGTGATATTTGAGAGCTATTAAAGTAAAAACACATTATTTAATTGTTACAAATAGATATTAATGCACATTAAATGGAAAAAAATGAGTAAAAATCCATGAATAATTCGTACACCGTATTATTTTGTATAATATTTTTAGTAAAACTATATTATTTCGATGGCACTAGGGTTTCTGCTCGAGAATTCTCGAGTCGAGAAATGTCGAGAAATCATGCCAACTTCGAGACGAGAAAAAACACTTCGAGAAATCGAGAACTCGAGAAATCAAACATTTTCTTTTATTACTGTAAAATTGGCTTAAAAGTTACATAATCTGGCTTCTGATCGTTCTCTTTACGAGGCGCGAGTAAGCGAGCCAAACGAAACAGACACCTATTATACCTACAACTCCAAGTGCTCTTATTATGATGTGACATAAAACATCAAATAAAAATTAACTGTAAGATAAACTCCGTTCATCTATTATTGGGTTTCTGAATACAAAGTCGACGACTAGATAACTATCCAAACAATAAGTAAGTTCGTAAAGTGATCACTGGATGGGGTGTCTTTTTAAAGCACAATTAAATATATTTTTCTTGCCTTAAACTTTACAACTTTTGGGAGGTAGGCCCCACGTTTAAATGATAATCTCCTCTGCAATCTGCAATGATTTTAAAACGAATCATTACTTATATACCTCACAAAATTTTCTCTTTGTTATTTTTCATCACAGCAACAACACAATAAAACTATTAAACCAAATATTTTAAATTTTTATTGTAATTTATAATATTGGGAAGTAAAGTTCATTTATATCTGAAAGAAAAATATTTCTAGGCCAACGTACCTATTTGTGGTGTAAATGATGGGTTCTAGAGCAGGATTGGTTATTTCACAAAGGTATATCATAGTGCCCTTGTTTAAATGATATTTCATGTTAAACTCTTCATCCGAGAACATTTCGGATGGATTTCTTCGATGCCTTTTTATTACTACTGATATATTTGAAATAGTCTCCAGCACTTCCAAATCAGACTCCGATGAACTACTCGATTCCATTTCGCTGGGAATCCAATACTCACTATCCAAAATAAAATACTTATAACAAAACTTCAAATACTCTTTTTATAATATGATATAAAACGACAAATAAAGTTCTGGAACCGATAAACGCCGCAAATTGGTCAGTCAAGTTAACTGAAGTTTAAAATAAGATCACTTTCTGACTGGGGTGTCCAGAAACGCAATGAGTCAGTTTATCGAACCAATAGCGCTATCGAACAGATAAACTACGTTCAAGAGTACCCCAGAAACCGGGCATAACCCGATTTTTTAAGGTTTTTATAAATTTCTCGAAAGACCCGAGAAACCCGAGAAATCGGGCTCGAGAATTCTCGAAACCCGAGAAAAAAAATATGTCGAGAAAACAGAAACCCTAGATGGCACGTGTAATATTTGATAATATCACCTATATATATTAACAGTAAAGTGGCACCCGCAGTACAATTTAGCAACAGAGATACGAAAAACAAACGTGAAAAATTACTTAATTAGAAATTATTATTTGTCCACAGAAAATGGCCGTAACACTTGCACTGAACAAATAGTTTTTTGTTGCTACGAGTATTTCTTTGTAGAGTTAACAATAGCCGTTACTAAGCCACAAACCATCTTTTGGCTGTCTACGAGAATTAAAGGAGCTGGATAGTGGCCTATTGACAGCTGTCTAAGCCATTGTACAGCCCATGTACAGCTCTTACAATGCTCTGGACAGCTGTTAACAAGCTACTATAATGCTCAGGGCTGGTTAATTTGGGGCCAAATTTAGAATTATAAGAGCTGTATAGCTGGATATACAGCCCTCGTACAGAAAGCAGTACAGCCTCGAGTTTTCTAAAATTCTGTTGTCCAGAGACTATACAGCTAAGTGTGCTGCTTGGGCAGTGCCTTACACCTGAAGCACGGCGTGCCAGTGAGATTGTCGTTTCTGTAAGCTGTGTGCTGTACGCTTCCCTTTAAAACCAGAATTTAAATGCTGTGCTACGTGCAAAGTTCGCGTTGCACCCGCTGTTCTGCCATGACGTCACTGATAACTTAAGTAGTATATACCTGTAGCTTGGCTACGTTGTCGTACTGCGCGGCGAGGTCATGTTGTAGCTCGTCGAAGTGCGCGTTGTACCGCTGTTCAGCCGCGCTTCGCTCTTGTATCGCTCGACGAGTTCCCTCGCCAGCTAATTCGCGGACCTTGTTCCGCTCTTTGGCTAAGTCGTCCTAGAAATAGCGCTGGATTAGAAATAAACCTTCTGCGGTCTTTCTTCGGTAAATTTTAGGTATTCAATCTAAAGCTGAGAATATATTATCAATTTGGAAAGATCATTGTTTTATATCCATAAAAGACTTGAGTCCATCCATAGCTTCAGTCGGTGCTAAGCTATGTGATTTTAGAATTAATTGAAATCTACGGCTTCTATGGAAAACAGAACTAGAAGGCAAGAAAATTCTTAGGCTTCGTTCTAGTTGGGCAGCGCGTCGCATTGTGATGCGTCGGGCATTACGGCGGCGCATCGTTACGACGCAGTCGACGTGTCCCAGCAGCTGCGTTATGATACAGTCTTTATCGTATTGTATGTGGTCTTTCTTCGGTAAATTTTAGGTATTCAATCTGAAGGTTGACCAGAATATATTATCAAGTTGGAAAAGTCATTGTTTTATATCCATAAAAGACTGTTGATTTCATCCATAGCTTCAGTCGGTGCTAAACTATGTGATTTTAGAATTAATTAAAAACTAGAGCTTCTTTGGAAAGCAGAACTAGAAGGCAAGAAAACTCTTAGGCTTCGTTCTAGTTGGGCAGCGCGTCGCATTGCGTTGCGTTGTCGACGTGTCCTAGCAGCTGCGTTGTGATACAGTCTTTATAGTGTGGAGGAACAAGGTATAGTGGTGTTCCTCCAACGCAAAGGGAGGATCCTCCAACTAGGCGGAGTCTTATGCCTGGCGGGCTACTGCCCAACGGTTAATGTTGGGCGGTTATATACTATCTGCGTGTAAAATCTTGATACCGCGATGTAGGAACTGTCATGGCGTCAACAACGCCGTTGTGTTGCATAGTTCGCATGTGGCGTGATAGATGCCGCCACAATGGCAATTGATGAGTAAGGCTAAATTCAAATTTCTGGCGCAGTCAAACTGCTAAAAACAAACTATACGCGCCGCTCTGTTAGATACACTGCTCATGAGTCATGTAAGACACTAGGATAGTATAGAAGGCATATCGCTTGTTATTTTCGCGACGCAATGCAACGCACTGCGCTGCCGAGCTAGGACGAAGGGAATTTTACGAAGAAGAAGGTAACTCTTAATGAAAATCTACCACCACTACAGACTTACCTTCATCCTGCGCACTTCAGCCTCCAAGTTGTTCCGTTCCTCTCTAAGCTGGTGTTCTATCGCATCTGACCCTCGCTTGTATCTCCCGTCATCGTCTTGCTGCTCCAAGCTTAGCTTCAGCTTGGATATCTGAGCTTCCAATGAAGACTTGTCCCTGTTGATGGAAGAAATTCTCTCAAGTAGCAAATTCAACTTTGAAACCACGGACTAGAAAAAAAAGAAGGACTCCGCGCCACGTGTATCGAAAGTGAAGCACTATAAGTATGCCGGACCGTTTGTACAAACATGCCTCACGCACACATTTACATCATACGGTGCCGACTGGCCGCCATTACGCGGCTCCGCGGCGTCATTGTAGGTACTGTTTACGTCAAGTAATAAAATAAAATAATGCCTTCTTGTGTTGTGAAATGGTTTAAAAATAATTCTACATCTCAGAAAAAGTGTCAAGGAATAACATTCACAAGTAAAACACTTATTTAACCTGTTGATTTATTGTATTTTTGACATTTTAAAATCATTACTATTGGAACACAAAACCTCAAAAGACATAGAAGTGCTGTCGGAAAATAAATGGGTAATTTTCCCGAGAGATTGGGTAATCCATTTTTTTGTGTTCTTTGTGAGTTTTTTGCAAGTATTGAATATGATTATTTTTATAGATTTCCTACAGCAAATCAACCATGGAATAATGATTGGATTAAAATAATAAGAGCCTGCAGAGATGAAGAACATTGAATTCCGTCGAAAACGTTTTTCTTGTCACTCATACAAAATAAATACTTAATTTTAAGTTTTAACTAAGTATATGTTTGTAATTGCAATTAAATAATGTAAGCGGACTTCTTATATGGCTTCATTTAAAGAAATGAAACTTACAAAATATTTAAAAAAAATGGGGAAATTTTCATTTATCTGGTATCCCTCAAATCACGCACACATAGATCGGTAAGGTGCTTCACTTTTGATATGCGTGGCGCGGAGTCCTTCTTTTTTTTCTAGTCCGTGTTTGAAACATATATTGCCGACCAATTGACGTAACCTAGAGTTTAGAAGGAATTTGTTATCTGTTTCAAATCTAAGTTTTCTTTTAGAGCGATTTTGCACTGCGTCCAGCCCGAATCCAAGATAACTCGGCTGTTTTATGAAATAATTCGGATCGAGTGTAGTGCACGACCGTTCATACCTTTATGGTAGTCTACACCCGTGCGCTTTCATGTTCATCTTGCGCTTTCAACTTTCAATGCCTCTTGCGTCAAGCGCATGCAATATTGATTGCCATAATAAGGGCATGCGCTATGGCGCTTCAGGCATGCGTCAGACGAAAGCGCAAGATGAAAATGAAAGCGCACTGGTATAGATATACCATTAAACCACTACGGTTTGGGGTTTGGGGTGCATGAAGAACCTCCACGAGTGACGATACTCAAGTACGTCCGGCGCATCGTGGCCAGTCAGCCCCGCTACCAACCTTGCTGGTAACCTTGGTGGCCTTATTCTCGTCTAGCTCGTACTGACACGAGAGAAGAAGATCACTAGGGTAACCACGGTGTACCGTTAAAGTTGGTTCGGATCGTATTTTGGTATTTCGGTAGCTGTCGAACGGGGAAGGAGTTTCCTATGTTTTAAGACTAATGAGAACTCAAAGGTCTAACAGATTGTGATAGTATGAATAAAAAATCTATCTGTGTATTGTTCTGAAATCATGATTCAAGACCTGAAACCATCTGTAGAAAGACAGTAGATCTACTGAAAAGTGTATTAATAAGGAACGTACCTTTGAAGATTGTCGATCTGGCGCTTGAAGCCATCAAGGCAAGTTGAGTCAACGAGCCCAGAGGCCAACTTGCGCTTGTTCTCATTATTCTCCTCCTAGACAAGGAAACGTAAAATAGAATGAGTACATAAGTTAAACAGAACTCGAAGAGCATTGAATGGTATTTGGTGCAATTTAAAATCCTAGTACCACATCTTGCCTTCTATTTCATTTGAAATTGAGACTTTGAACTACCAAAATCCTCTAGGCAAGTTTTTAAATACATCTTTTACTTCCTATTAAATCAGTTATTTATTAGCATGTGATTTAAGGAGATCACAAAATGAAAAATAGAAATCTCTTCAAACAGAACAGCATACAGCAGACAAGCTTGTATTTATAAAGTCACAATTGAAGTTAAGCTAGAATGGTATAATGAAAAGCTTTCAGCCAAACGTGATCCAGGAACCGGATTCGCTAGGACTCATAACACGGCCGCATTACTAGACGAATGTGCAATCGAAAAAATAAGGTATTAATATTGAATGTACTGAATTTGTCAATTTCTCCAATGGCCTTTGCAAGCAGTACCATCATTAACTGCAAAGATATCATTGAACGCGGTTCATAGAGAATCAGGGCTTAATACATGCCAAATAACAATATACCTTACCTGCAGTTTCTTAAGAGCGATCTTGGACTGCGTCAGCTGAGCTTCCAATTCGGCGATGCGGGATTCGAACACAATGTTCGGTCCCTCCAGTTTGGTGGAGCGAGACTTAGCAGACTTGCGAGCTTTCAGCGGAGTGGTCTGTTGATGAAGAAAAGAATGAGGGCCCGCTTAACTCCTCAAAAAGCTACTCTTCAAAATGTTTGAAATCTATGGAATTCTATACAAGGTTAGTCGGAAAGGGGGTTCTAATCCGCAGACCACTTAAAGTATCACTGATGAGGGTTTTAAAACAAGTGTTAAAATTTCAAAATTCGATAATTTTCATTTCCATTAAAAATGTTTTTATTTTTTCAAAAATTCTTCTTCTCTGCTTTAGTTACGAATTCAGAAAATGGAGCGTTCTGATTCGTGACCCCAAATATGACCTAAAATGTAAACACAGCTGATCATAGCTAAGGATAGATAGACTTTAGCGACTTTTTTTTGAGATCTTAGAACAGCTATTTCTCTTAAAGTATTGAGTTTTGGGAAAAGTTGTCTACAACTTTACCTACTTAACTTTACTACGTCAAAAGTTATTAATTATTATGGCTACTTTAACACCCTTTCGGATTAATACCCCTTTCCGACTAACCTTGTATAAGGTGTAAGGTAAAATTTAAACAGTGAATACGGTTCATTAAATAACATAACATCTCGACTGTATTCCTCAAAGGATTGAGCAGAGGTGTAGAGTACACTTTCGTTTCGCCATTGTTTAAGTCGCACGTAATAGAGGGCGAGCCTATAGCCAACAACCGGGCACGAATCCAGACACCGGGCAGCTACTAAGAAATTCCACACGGAAAAACACGACACTTTGCCAGAGCTGAGGATCGAACCCAGGATTTCACGCTCAGCAGTCGTACTTGCGACCACTAGACCAAAGAGGCAGTCCATTAAATATTCTGGATTGAAAATAAGCGATTCTGGAGGTCTCCTATATTTCCAATAAAAGTGGACTTTTTGGAGAAATCGGTTGCTATCCTAATAAAATAAGTTAAATCTCTGCCTTAAAAATAAAAAGCTATAAAAAATGACACGAAAGAATCTACGTATTCGTCAATTCAGAATAATAAATGAATACCTTGGAAGCCAACTGATCCAAGTGTAGTTTTTTGGTAAATTAGATTTATAGACTTAAAATACTTAACTATAGAGTTGAAACTGTCACCAAAAATGTTACTTAGATCAGTTGGCTTCTAAGTTGTCCAATCTATGTTCCTACCTTATTGTCGCTATCGAGGCCGGTGCTGTCACCCAGCTCGTCCAGCTCATCGCTCTCAGAACCATTGTACGAGTGAAACATGCGCGAAATCAGTTTGTTCTTCTGAGCCTCGTGGAGGTGCTCATTCTCGGAGATTACTTCTTTGACTTTGCCAAGGAGGTTGTTTAGTTCGTCCTGGAGGGAAAATATAACTTAGAATCTAAATGTGGATTGTATAATATTAATTAACCTTGTAAACAAATAAAATATCTTAATCTAGAATACAAGATTGTGGGCATGTGGGATGTGGACTCAGCAGTCATTGTCCCGATAGTCAGTTACGGCGAATGGCCTAATAGGCAAGAGCCTCGATCTAACACCTCATGAGGTTCTCGTTGGGCGGCTGGATCAATGGCTTGATACAAAAAGCAGTACTCCCTGAGGAGTGAGGAGGTTCCTTTGTGGGAAGCCTTGACTGCCGGCAGCTTGGACCCTGTTCCCAATATCAGTGAGCTACTATTTTTTAAATGTTTTTTGGTTGAATATGTTTAATATGTATGTCGAATGAATAAAAGAAAAAGAAGGATTAATCTTGGATCTAGTGAGTTGGCAAGTCACCATCTGGAAACATGTTTCAATTTTAAAGTTGTAAGGCAGACGCCGTTTTCGTCCGGTAATAGAAGATTAGCAGTTCACTTTTCACAGTTCTACTGAGCGTAGAACCACGCCATTAAGATTTCCGTCTCAATTCGATATTATAGAAGATCGATTCTTTAAGCCCGATCTTCGATTTTTATTGTCATTTTGTGGCAGCCAGATCGATCTTAAGATTGACACAAAATGAATAAATCGAAACGGTCCATTCAAGTTGTAAGTAAACATTAAATTAAGAAAGGTACTAAAAAAATTTGTTTGCTTAGTATTGTATCTTTGTCGAGATATATTAATTTTTCTCAAAATTCTAGAAGACTGGAATTTTGCATCTATTTTTAGTTAATAAACATTTTTTCTATTTTTAAATGCGTTTTCCCACTAACTCAGTTTCAGTTCAGTTCAATGTAAACAGATAATTTAAATCTCGTCACAAAGTCTCAGGAAATGAACGATTTTCGACATATCGATCTTTTGTCATCGATTTTTTTACTGGATCGATCTCAGAGTCCACGATTCGAATCGATTCGCAGGATCGATTTTTTTATCAAAGATCGGAAACCCTACACGCCATACCTGTAAGTTTAAGCCACATGAAAATACTTTCACGTTTCTTCAATTCCTTTGAGCATTGAAAAATCTGGAAAACGACACTAGAAGAGAAGCTCTTGCTTGCTCTTGCTAGAAGTACGATGCGGAGAGTATAATTGAGGAGGTACGGGACAAAAGGTGTTAATTAAATACTAATTTATTAGGATTTAGACAGCGGCATTACTACATGCATGTAGGTACCTTTCGCGACGACCAATTACAGAAAAAATGCCTACTTTTACGAAGCGCAATTAGTTTTAATAGTGTTCCATCTCACTTAGATATTGACCTGTTTAGGACCAGCTCAAATGCAGTAAGACGCATGTTTAATAAAGACTACTAGCTGTACCCGCATGCGTTGCAATGCACTTTTTCCTACCTACTACCTACCTACTACCTACCTACTACCTACCTACTACCTACCTACTACCTACCTACTACCTACCTACTACCTACCTACTACCTACCTACTACCTACCTACTACCTACCTACTACCTACCTACTACCTACCTACTACCTACCTACTACCTACCTACTACCTACCTACTACCTACCTACTACCTACCTACTACCTACCTACTACCTACCTACTACCTACCTACTACCTACCTACTACCTACCTACTACCTACCTACTACCTACCTACTACCTACCTACTACCTACCTACTACCTACCTACTACCTACCTACTACCTACCTACTACCTACCTACTACCTACCTACTACCTACCTACTACCTACCTACTACCTACCTACTACCTACCTACTACCTACCTACTACCTACCTACTACCTACCTACTACCTACCTACTACCTACCTACTACCTACCTACTACCTACCTACTACCTACCTACTACCTACCTACTACCTACCTACTACCTACCTACTACCTACCTACTACCTACCTACTACCTACCTACTACCTACCTACTACCTACCTACTACCTACCTACTACCTACCTACTACCTACCTACTACCTACCTACTACCTACCTACTACCTACCTACTACCTACCTACTACCTACCTACTACCTACCTACTACCTACCTACTACCTACCTACTACCTACCTACTACCTACCTACTACCTACCTACTACCTACCTACTACCTACCTACTACCTACCTACTACCTACCTACTACCTACCTACTACCTACCTACTACCTACCTACTACCTACCTACTACCTACCTACTACCTACCTACTACCTACCTACTACCTACCTACTACCTACCTACTACCTACCTACTACCTACCTACTACCTACCTACTACCTACCTACTACCTACCGATAATTTTTTTTTTTTTTTTTTTTTTTCAAAAAAAGTATCCTATGTCCTTCTCCTGGCTCTAAACTACCTCCCTGCCAATTTTCAGCTAAATCGGTTCAGCCGTTCTTGAGTTATAAGTGAAGTAACTAACACGACTTTCTTTTATATATATAGATTTCGGCGATGACCGCAGCTAGCAAGCACTATGATTTAGATTTATAAAATATTTTTGTTAGTCATTTATTCAATGAGTCTTATTTTCTTTTCTTTCTTGTTTTTCTTTTTTATGTGTAATTCTCAGAATACAGAAACTACAGAAGCCGTGATCGCGCCTAATACTGAAGCATCAAAAACTACTCTAAATCAGAGTAGTTTGACGCGCAGTCGATCAGTTACTATGGGGACGTCATAACGACTACATGTATTTACCGGTGTCAAATTAAATTAAATTATGCAGTTTTGTGTCGTTCGAACCTATAAAAATGCAGCGGGGCTAAAAACAAAACAGGATGGGATCACATTTCACGTTTAAGTAGCACATTCAGATATCGTCTTATTTAATTAATCAATAAATTGTTCAGTTTGTAATTGTCATAGGGAATGATTCGTCCATATTGTTAGTGTTGTCAGTATAAGAGTTTTGATTTTCCCTTCTTTTTATTACCTACTGAGGGCTTAAATTAAACGTTTTTTTTATCTAAAACGTGTTTTATTCCTATTAGACCTTCTCTATTTCTTGAGATTATCAGGTACAGTCAGCGTCAAATAGGTATATCGCGACGAACAGACTGTTCATCATTACCTAAACAGCTAAAGAAATTAAACTTTATCTAAATGGGATTCTTGTCAGAATGCCAGTTGACCTGTCCTACGTTCATTCTGAAACGCCCCTTGTTTCAGTGACATAATTATACAGGATGTAAACGAATTTGCGTAATTCCTTCAAACCACATAATCTATTAATGGTATAGATTAACCCCGCACGGTATTTAAGGTTACAGCTCATTAGAACCACGCGGCACCCGACCCGCACCGCCTCATCGCTCGGCGTCCACTCGTTGTCAGCAGGTGGTCCACGGGTGGACGCCGCGTTATCACTAGTAAACGTCGCGTGGTCAACCAGAGGACCTCACGTAATCAACGAGTGGAAATCGCGGGGTCCACGAATTTCCGAGTAGTCTGCCAGGGATCTGGTACATTTACGCGAAAGACACTTGCGCGATTCCATTTGCGCGACTACACATTATGCGCGAATAGACTGTTACACAAACCCAGTTGCGCGACCGATACTTGCGCGACTGAATTTGCCGCGAAAGACATTGCGCGTATACACTTCCGCAAAAGGACATTTGCGCGATATTTATTTCGCAAAGGACATTGGGCAAAATCCGAGAAACGAGATTCCATACCATCACCCCTGTATTCTTCGAAGGGTAGGACAGAGGTGTATACTAAGTATGTATATTATAAACTCATTAATCCCTACGTTCATAAAGGCTAGTTTAAGTTGGTTAAAGTTATATTATCTCACACGTTTCCCCTCCAGAGGGTTGGGGAGGTCAAAATCAAAATCCAAGATGGCGACTGTGAAATGTTACAAAATATGCGTTATGGGTGTCGTTTCCGTGGTTTTCGGGGGTGCTGAAGATGAAAATCAAGTCAAAGTAGAAATCCAAGATGGCGGCTGCAAAATTTTACAAAATATGCGTCACGGGTGTCGTTTCCGTGGTTTTCGGGGGTGCTGATGATGAAAATTAGGTCAACGTCACAATCCAAGATGGCGGTTGTGAAATTTTACAAAATATGCGCCATGTATGTCGTGTCCGTGGTTTTCGGGGGCGCTGATGACGAAAATGAGGTCGAAGTAAAAATCCAAGATGGTGGTTGCGAAATTTTACAAAATATGCGTCATGGGTTTCGAGTCCGTGGTTTTCGGGGGCGCTGATGACGAAAATGAGGTCGAAGTCAAAATCCAAGATGGCTGTTGCGAAATTTTACAAAATATGCGTCATGGGTTTCGAGTCCGTGGTTTTCGGGGGCGCTGATGACGAAAATGAGGTCGAAGTCAAAATCCAAGATGGCTGCTGTGAAATGTTATAAAATAAGCGTCATGGGTATCGGCTCCATAGTTTCCGGGGGTGCTGATGACGAAAATGAGCTCAAAATCAAAATACGAGATGGCGGCTGCGAAATTTTACAAAATAAGTATGCGTCATGGGCAAAATCTTACAGCCGTCATCTTGGATATTGACTTCGACCTCATTTTCGTCACCAGCGCCCCTGAAAACCACGGAAACGACACCCATGACGCATATTTTGTAGAATTTCACAGCCGCCACGTTACGGAGTTGATGTAGTGAGCGCACATCCATACAAATTCATATAAAGAATACGAACCGCACGAGGCGAAGCAGTGCGGGTCGGGTGCCGGGTGGTTCTAATGAGCTGTAACCTTAAGATTGAATAAAAATTTCAAAAAAAAACCTCTTTTTTTATTTCATTGAAAATTTCGATGCCATGCATAAATTAATGAAGGAACGGCAACACAACTGACGGGCACGACTAGCCTGATATCGCTCCACGTAGTCAGTTAACTTGGAACGCTAAAATTACTCAGACACAGAATACCATGGTTCATTTTTTGAAAACTTTTTTTTTATTCTGAAAAAATCCCATGCAGGGTCAATCAGTGTCAGATCACGCGGTTTGAAGGAATTACATGAATTCGTTAACACCCTGTAGTTTTGTTCGGATCATTTTGAACAGTCTGTTCGTCCCTATATATTCGACGCTGACTGTACCTACTCAGATATAAAATATTGCCTATAAAGAAAAGCACAATTTTGATTTTATTATTAACTTACCTCCAATACTCAACGTTTTCCCCAAAAACGGGTAAACAATGTCTGAGCTAGCAACATTACGCGGGTGGGAAGTGAGACGGGCGCGGGACGCATGCTTTGATTTTGGACACAGCGTAAGGCTTGCAATTACTGTTCAACGCGGATTCTAGTTCTTTCTGTATTCTAAGGTGTAATTTTAGGAACTTAGTTATATCTAATACTAGCTGTACCCGCATGCGTTGCAATGCACTTTTTCCTACTTACTACCTACCTACTACCTACCTACTACCTACCTACTACCTACCTACTACCTACCTACTACCTACCTACTACCTACCTACTACCTACCTACTACCTACCTACTACCTACCTACTACCTACCTACTACCTACCTACTACCTACCTACTACCTACCTACTACCTACCTACTACCTACCTACTACCTACCTACTACCTACCTACTACCTACCTACTACCTACCTACTACCTACCTACTACCTACCTACTACCTACCTACTACCTACCTACTACCTACCTACTACCTACCTACTACCTACCTACTACCTACCTACTACCTACCTACTACCTACCTACTACCTACCTACTACCTACCTACTACCTACCTACTACCTACCTACTACCTACCTACTACCTACCTACTACCTACCTACTACCTACCTACTACCTACCTACTACCTACCTACTACCTACCTACTACCTACCTACTACCTACCTACTACCTACCTACTACCTACCTACTACCTACCTACTACCTACCTACTACCTACCTACTACCTACCTACTACCTACCTACTACCTACCTACTACCTACCTACTACCTACCTACTACCTACCTACTACCTACCTACTACCTACCTACTACCTACCTACTACCTACCTACTACCTACCTACTACCTACCTACTACCTACCTACTACCTACCTACTACCTACCTACTACCTACCTACTACCTACCTACTACCTACCTACATGATGTCGAACGGGATAAAAAGTATCCTATGTCCTTCTCCTGGCTCTAAACTACCTCCCTGCCAATTTTCAGCTAAATCGGTTCAGCCGTTCTTGAGTTATAAGTGAAGTAACTAACACGACTTTCTTTTATATATATAGATGTGGAAGCTTTTAATTAGCAATCGATGTTAAAATATTGTACCCTATTTATTGTACCCTATTAGCACAGTGTACCTACTTACTACATACAGTGGGTCAACGCCCATACATTTGACAGGTCCTATGAAATGTCAAAATGATGTAGGGGCGGAGGTTATGTCCCAAGTATGCAGTATGGTTACTCGGGACATAACCTCTGCTCCTTCACACCGCAACCCCCCGCACGATTGCTCTGCAACAATGTTCTACGTTGACCGACTGTAAGGAGTAAGATATAGGTAGACTGTGCTATTAGTCTGTAAGCTTTCCTCAAAATAAATAAATAAAATAAATAAATTTCAATTTAGGCTCGACGCGTTTTTTTCTCATTGGACTCAAAGCTTTAGATTTTATCAAGTTCTGAATAGATTTGGTTCAAAAAGTGCAATTTTGTAGGGTCACATTCTGATCAAAAATTGACATTTACAAGGCAACTTTCAGCTTTTTACTCGTAAAAAGCTTTTTGTGATTTCTGAACAAAAAAGAAAAGTGAAATTAACACCTTTTCTTACTAACCTCCTCAATTGTTTACTTACTCTGCAATACTGGCTCTCCCGTTCCAGCTGTTCGATGTACTCCTCCTGCTTCTGTATGAAGTTGATGACATCAGGGTTGGTGCCGCCCGTCAGGTCACCCGCACTGGCCGCAGCAGTGGCGGGCGGAGGTGGAGGCGCTGTTGAAACGACTTTTTGTTCAATAACATTACTTAAATTGCTATAACTGTTTTGGTTTTCGGTTGATACTCCGAAAGTAAATAACTATGATATTATTATTAATAAATTATATTCAGCCCTTATCGTCCCACTATTGAGCAAAGGCGTCCACCTTAGTCTTATATAATTTATTATGCTCTATTGCTGACCGCTTGTGTCGTGGCCATTATGAAAAACACGATGAAAAAAAAAATGATCGACCTTTTCTTTTCTACTTCTTTCAAATCGGAGTTAGGCTGAATTTTGCATTTGGAACCAAAAAACTGTTACCTACTTGAACTTTGCAGCTTGTATTTATTCGACGTGTTAACGTATAAATTTGCATATATATACCTACTGTATTGCGCAAATGCGCAGTACAACAGTACTGCGAGGTTGTGATTTGTACTTGTGCAAAGAAGTCACTTTTTTGTATTAATAAATGCATACAAAAAAGGCCTGAATGTACATATTATGCTGCGATGACAATATAAATTAGGCACTATGGGTTCCCTACACCACTGCGAAAACCTTTATTTCGATTTTCATTAGATCGAACACTTTAGGACGAATCAACGATACTACTAAACTAAGTACATTACTTCTAAGTGTCCAAACACACTATGCCGAAGATACGCGACCGAAGTTCCGCGGCTGATTTTATGTTCCGACGTATTCGGCTGACATGACACACCATAAGTGCCGAACTTACGTGGCAGAAATTCAATTGCACAAACTTGTGGGCGCGAGCATGCCTGCCTCCCGCTGCTACCCGCCCCGGATCTTCGTCGGCAATCTAACCGAACTTCGGTTGCGTATAATGTGTGCTCTACAGAATACGTTGCCGCCGAATTGTCGCTGAACTTACGCCCGACCGAAGTTCGGCTGTACACTATAACGCGACGTGATTTCGGCATAATATGTCGTCAGTAATTCAAATAGCATTACAGGCGTAATCATGCCGAACTTCGGTCGCGTATCTTCAGCATAGTATGGTTAGACACTAAAGGCTCTTTCAATTTAGACGTTTCGTGTCGGACCGCTGCGGTGCCGAAGCGGTGCATTTGTCGTATTGCGCACGGACGGTCGTTTGTTTTCATACAAAGCGCGCGGTACAACAGGACGGCAACGTGTTCTTTTCGCTGTTGGTTGAATAGTGCGGTGAATAGACGTGAGAGCTAATTTCATCCAATTTTCATTTATTTTTTTGCTTAAAATGGATTATATAAACGTGTACGAATTTATAAATGAAATTGAAATACGTCCCACTTTAAGGAACTCCAAAAGCGACAAATACAGTAATCGCACGGAAATAAAATAGTTTTTTGCCGCTGGATTTTACTTTTATCTAATTCAAGTAATTCGTGAAAACATTCTATAGGCATTCTTAGGTAATTAAAAAAAATTGCTTGGATCTTGTTTTAACCTAGGGTAAAGATTATGGAAATCACCAAAATTAATGTTAACGAAAACATCGGTGATGCTCTTTTACGGGGGCGTCGTTTTTGTTTCTGTTTGATGTTTTTCAACAAGAGCACTCATAGTAATGTTTCTTCGTCAGAGTCCATGGCTTAACTGCTGTCAAATATATTTAAAACATCACTAGCATACAAACGCACGGCAGTCAGATACGCTTTCAATTTAGACGTTTCGTGTCGGACTGCAACCGTACTGCAGCGGACCGGCAGCGGGTTATAACCAGCGGCACGGTAAACGTGCGGCAGCGGTCCGACACGAAACGTCTACATTGAAAGAGCCCTAAGTCTTATTTGTGCGATGTAACGTTAGGGCTCTTTCAATTTAGACGTTTCGTGTCGGACCGCTGCCGCACGTTTAACGTGCGGCAGCGGATACATAGGGACAGACAGCGGGAAGCGACTTTGTTTTATACTGTGTAGTGATATTAATTTATTAATTTGTATCTCGCTTAATTCACGGCTCATCTTCCGTTCGGAAGATGTCCGGTCCTTTGGAAGGCATACGGGGGACACAGGTCCAACTCGCAAAGGCCCCTTTGAGAACTTTAATCTAAAATGGGATGGGGCACTAACCGAGGACTATCCACGGCTGCACTATTGGAGTAATGGACCGTCCCAGGTGGGTGCAAAACTATTGTGAAATACCTATGGTAAAATAAAACCGGTCTATGGGAGGGGGTGTTAAATGGACTATTTAACTTCTATTGCCGGAAGAAAACGGCGTCTGCCTTTCAAGTTCGAAATTGAATTGTGTTGGCAGACGGTGACTCGCCAGCTCACTAGCTGGGCCCCCTGAAAAGCCGCCAGTACATAGGCGAAGGGGGCAACAAACGTGTGAGCGGCTAGGGGTGTATTAATTTTATTATTATTTTATATAATTTCACTAATTTAATTGGGTTTTGAGAATCATCTTTGAATTATTATGATTAATTTATTACGGTAGGCTCACCTGTTGTAACATGTTGTGGAGTATAGTTGTTAAGGCTGTCGGCGTATAGTGTTGTATATTTAGCTGTAAGTCGCGGCCGAGGCTTGTATTCGGCCAGGGTATAAGAACTGGTGTACTTTTTGTCCACATCGCCGTCAGATTCGTCCAAGTTCTTCACTGATGCTGATCCGCCGTAACTGCGTACCTGGTTTTGATTTTGTAATTTTATTTCTAGTACTTTATATGTTTATAATGTTTAGTTTAATTTTGAACCTAAGGTTAAATTAAAAGAGATCCAATATAAAAAAAAAAACTGGAGGCTACTTCACTACTCATCGATTTTAAAAACAAAAAGAATCTCTATTATTTTAATTTATAAAAATAAGTAAAAAATGTTCTAAACATTTATTTAATTTGTATGTAGTAAAATAATTATAATATTTCAAACATTTAAATAATTTCAGCTTTAGAAAAAGATCGCAATAGTTTAGAAAACAAAAAGGCAGAGCACTGAAAAAAAAACAAATAGGTCAACTCACACTTGGCGCGTAATTCCCCGACAAGAAGTATCTCAACTTCGATACCGCCTCTTTGTAAGCCAACTCGGTATAATCTGGAATCCTCTTCAAGCCATACTCGTTCATTTTACTCGGCCGCCTGTTCAAATAATTTGTGTAATACATAATTAAAACTAAACAACTCAACGATTAACGAAATAAAACATTTTGAATATCGAAACAAAAAATAAAAATAAAAATCAAATTTGGAATTCGGAACTAGTGTTGCGCATTGCGCCGGGTTGCCGAGTGCGGGGTTATTTGAACAGGTATCGATTACACAAAGCGGTTGTCATGGTAACGGTTGTTGTGGTAAACAAATGCTTCGCTACGAATGCAGGCGAGGACATGCAATCGATTTATCATCTGTATCGGGTAATCGATAAGATAATAGAAATAATTAGATCTTGCTTATTAATATGAATCATTATAGTCTTATTGGTTTATCGGTATCAAGCACAAGCTTCTACGGAATTTGAGGTTTAGGGTTCGTTTTCCAGTTTAGGCTGATATGGTGTTTTTTCGATAGGCAATAATAGACAGTCTGGCATTGTGTCCGATAAATGTCGATGAGCTCCTTTCCTATTTTAAATGTGACCTAATACGGTCATCAACGAATAATGGGGGTAAGAACAACATTAGGTACGTTACAGTTACAGTACGAAACAACTAAGGTTGCATCGGCAAACTTCGTAAACCCGATCACTTCCGAAGTGAGTGCGACTTCAAGACCACGAATGTTTATTAGTGTGCAGTAAGGAATGAACTTTATGCGCGAAAATGAGCTTTAGAGGTGCGAAAACGAGCGACTGCCATGCCATTGGTTGTTCGATCAGATACATCGATGATCGATGTCACTTCTTAGTAACTGTACTGTACAACAGTAATTAAAGCTTGACGTTATAAAATTCTATGTCTATGGTTATAGTCAAAGATGTAGACTCATATCTGGGGTTTCAGTAGATATGTTACCGGCAATCTGTGTAATCCGGTATTCTATACAATGCCTAGGCCTAGTATGAAATATTATTTATTTTATACTTTGCCTAGGCATTCTATACAATACCGAATGCGCAGCCGGTAATGTGTGAAAAAGACGAGAGCGGCGAAGGGGAAAACGTGCGAGCAGGCAGTAAACTCCACGCGAGGCACAATAAAAACAAATGAAAAACTTATGGGGATGTTTGGAAGGTTGTTTGGGTTTCCAAAGGAGAGTCGACGGCGCGCAGCGGGGCTCCTATTTCTGTCTGCAGGGTTTAAAGTAACCTAACATGAAGGGGATCACGAGGGCTTCGTTCGCTCGCTTCGCTCGCTCATTCTAGCCCCCGTCATCCCATTCGTCATCACATTGCCGGTGGACCAGCAGGTATTCTATACAATCCCTAGGAAATGTATACATTACCTAGGCAAAGTATGTAATGGACAATAATATTCATAATATTTCATACATTGCCTGGAGGCCCCAGGCATTCTATACATTGCCTAGGCATTGTATAGAATACCTGCATTAAACACATTGCCGGTAACAGATACATAGAATAATGAACATGCATCAGCACCTCTTGGTTAAACTATCGCAAGTGCGGTTGCTATAGGCCTAGGTTCGAATCCCAAGGCGATCAAAATTCATGATTGTGTGTTATGGTCCATTAAATTGGTTTATCAGTAAATTTTTGATGGGTTAATTACATACCTACTTGTATTAATTGTCAACCGTATATTCATTACAGCTCGAATAGTTGGTAACTACATTACGAAATATTTTTGTAGATTAAGGGCTAATTTTTCAATCGTCAGATAACTTTTATCTGGGGAATAAGTTTGACGTTTTGACAGCTTCTCTATAGAAAATATGTCAAACCGTCATATTTATACTTTGGATAAAATTTATCTGACGATTGAAAAATCGGCCCTAAGCAGTATATTTCCTTTGAGTATCTTTAGTACCTTATTGAAATTGTAATCATCAATATTATGCCCTAAAGAAAGATCACACATGAAAAAAAGAAAAAAAACATTTATTCAGTATATATTTGTTATAAAACACAGACAGCAAATAATAATAATAAAACAAGAGAAAAAAAAACCGGCCAAGTGCGAGTCGGACTCGTGTACGAAGGGTTCCGTACCATTATCTATAAAAACTGCAAAAAAATCACGTTTGTTGTATGGGAGCCCCCTTAAATATTGATTTTATTCTGTTTTTTAGTATTTGTTGTTATAGCGGCAACAGAAATACTTACATCATCTGTGAAAATTTCAATCGTCTAACTATCACGGTTCATGAGATACAGCCTGGTGACAGACGGATGGACGGACAGCGGAGTCTTCGTAATAGGGTCCCGTTTTACCCTTTGGGTACGGAACCCTAAAAATCACAGGATTTAGACTGTTTTTTTGTATTATTTAAATAGGTACCTACTCATATCTAAACCACCTAAGAAGGTTTCAATAAAAAATATAAGCAAGTATTTTTTTTGCATAAACAGAACTTTATGTGATTAGAACATTTCGATGCCACGCATAAATTAATGAAAGCACAGCGACACAGTTGGCTGGCACGGCTAGCGCGATATCGCTCCGCGCAATCAGTTAACTCGGGGCGCTAAAATTACTCAGAAACAGAAGAACATGCTTTTTAAAGTATTTATTTCTTGAATTTGAAAGAATCTCATGCTCTGGTAATCTGAGTCACCTTATGACTACGCGGTTTGAAGGAGTTACACGAATTCGAATACACACAGTAGACGTAAAATAATGAGTACCTAAACAGAATAAAAAATAGGTACATACTAAAATAAAACATTGTTTAGTACAACTAAGAACGAAGCTTTTAAAATTTCTCTAATTAATTGTTATAAGAAACACAAAAACATGAAAAAATTTAAGTATAAACAGCATACCCAAAGTTAAACTTCCCGCTCGAAAACATTTTAAATCCGTTCTTCCAATAAAAAAGTAAACTTTTCCCAACACTACTATTTCTCACTAAAAGTTTTTTATTATGTCGTTGGTACTTGCCGAATTTTCGTCCGTTTCAGCTTCCCGTTCATCTCCTTATCAGACCCGGCACTGGAACCGCTCTTCACTCTGTAGCCCGTTGACTTCGGCTTCGTTATGTAACTTGTCGATCCCATACCTATCACTAACACGCCAACTATCGCGGCCTATTGCGATTTATATTCAAAACAATGCGAAATTTATGCCACCCGGATAGTATTAAAATTGATATTTTGCAATACAGGTAATTTGACACGATAAGAACCTATAAATTCAAATTTTTGAATGTAGAACCATCGTGAACGCGCGCTACCGCCAATAGTCAGGCTTGTCGAAAAGGGAATGAGTTTTGGAGTAAGAAGTTTTTGCTCCTTCCTGTGTTTTGTCTCGTTCGCGCACGCGGGAGTAATGGGTATGTCTGTTTCGTATTGATGGAAAAGTTTTTCTTCAGGATGCATAGTTGTGGAGTTAGTGTGGAAAATTCGAGCGTTATCACTAGAAATGTGTTGAAAAAATCTTTTGATCAAATTTTGGCAATTAATCCACAACAAAATTAGTAATGTAAATCAAGCTTGTATTTTTTATGTATTTGACTTGGTCGCGTTTGACCCTAGTCGCACCTGTTAGTAAGGGCAGACAGGGTCTAAGATGGAGCACACGAATCCAAGTAACTTTAATACCTTTTTACTACATTAGCATTTTTTGCATGCTTACTTAAACCACAGTGTACCTACTTACTACATACAGTGGGTCAACGCCCATACATTTGACAGGTCCTATAAATGTCAAAATTGGTAACACTTGTCATAGGGTTGTCACATAAAACAAATTACACAAACTTTGTCAAACAAACGTCCAAATTAATTAACGTTATATAGAAACATGGACACGCAAAAAGAAAACCACGCATGCGTAATTTTGACGATTGACAAAATAATGCAAAGGTATGTAGCAGCAACTTCGCCCGCCATCTTATCCTGGAATTTTCAAACAATATTTAAAACTAAAAATTTTGTCGAGGTTACAGTCGCAGTGGCTAACGCTTGCGGGGGTAGGTAAGAGTAATAAATGATTCCCAAATCCAGGAAGGAGCCATAGAAAATTACTTATTATTCATGGTTATTACTTCTATGGTTTTCGTGGGTGCTGATGCTGGAAATAAAGCCTAAGTATCTCTCGACAATCTACGGCGGTCAAAAAAATGTACCAGTTAAATGTAATTTGCCAGGTAAAACGTGGTCCCTATCTTGGTGTTTGAAAATGGATCTCGTTTTTGTAATCAGCGTCCCAGAAAATCATAGATTTGACACCCATCACGGCTAATTTGAAAATTTTCATGGCCGCCATCTTGAATATAGATTTTGACCTCATTTTCGTCATCAGCATCCCCGAAAACCATGGAAATGACACCCATGATGGTTAAATTGGAATTTTAAAAGCTGCCATCTTGGAAATGGATTTTGACCTCATTTTCGGCATCAGTACCCCCGAAAACCACGGAAATGACACCCATGACGACTAATTTGACATTTTTATTGCCGCCATCTTGGATTTCGATTTTGACCTCATTTTCGGCATCAGTACCCCCGAAAACCATGGAAATGATACCTACCCATGACCACTAATTTGACATTTTTATTGCCGCCATCTTGGATTTCGATTTTGACTTCATTTTCGGCATCAGTACCCCCGAAAACCATGGAAATGATACCCATGACCACTAATTTGTCATTTTTATTGCCGCCATCTTGGATTTCGATTTTGACCTCATTTTCGGCATCAGTACCCCCGAAAACCATGGAAATGACACCCATGACCACTAATTTGTCATTTTTACTGCCGCCATCTTGGATTTGGATTTTGAAGTTATTTTCGGCATCAGTGACCCCGAAAACCATGAAATTAACACCCATGATAATAAGATGAATATTTTCATGGCCGCCATCTTGGATTTGGTGATGACAATCATTTGAAAATGTATGTATGCCGCCATCTTGGATTAGTAAACAGACTTTATAGTAAAATTCTCGTAATAGGTACATACAACATACATACTATTAATAAATTAATATAATTTCCATGAACGATATCAATCAAATTCGAAATCAGAAAGTGCGAGCCCTGGAATTTATGTCCCGAGTACGCACTATGGCTACTCGGGACATAACCTCCGCTCCTTCACCCCGCAACCCCCCGCACGATTGCTCTGCGACAATGTTCTACGTTGACCGACTGTAAGGAGTAAGATATAGGTAGACTGTGCTTAAACTATACGTAAGTTGTAAACACAACTGATGTATAATTTAAGAAAGCAAAACTATAGGTTATTAGCATTTTAGGTTCATTGACACCAGCAAGTCTCCAACCATAGAGGATTCTTACTGACTTTTTTCAAAATTTGTTTAATTATTGAACGTTGTTGCTTTTAAGCAAAGTGGTTTGACAAGAGAGCCCATCGCTTACAAGCTTTTCAACGTTGAAAAATCCATTAAAAAAAATATTTAACGTAAGGGCCATATTAGTTAGCTAAAGCACTGATCATTACGTACCGTACCAACCGCATATTTTAGATTTAGAATGAAGTCCATCCCCTAGCTCCTAAAGCATGCGACAGGCAGTGTCTAGCGTGCATCGAAGACGAACTAATAACTTTTTGGAGGGAAAATACATTCGTGATCACGCGACAATGGCGGCGGGGACCACAAATCATAACGTTTTACGTTCACTGAGTCATCCGCATAATTTGAACCACGTAGTTTTCCACAATGTTTACGGAAATTATGGAAATATTGTATTTAATATCTTTTTAATTTTGGTGAAAGATTTTGAAACGATATTTTCGATTTTAGGCTGAAGTCAACAATGCCTTTGATTAACGTGATTTTTCTTTTACGTTAAAAGAAATTTGAGTAACTACAAGCTGTAGATTAATTCTGAAAGTTTTGAAGCAAGAAACGTGATGGAAACGTGCCTGGCAGGTTTTTTTAATAGTACAATTTTCGTTTACAAAAACTGTCAAATTGCTTGACAACAAAAATAAAATTAAACATTTTGTCATTTTCGTAATCGAAAACTGTACGATTAAAGAAACGTGAACGATTTCTACACGTTTCTTGCTCCAAAAAAATAACTGAATTACTTAGCCAACTCCAAACTGTTTTTAAAAGTTTTGCTTTATTCGCAAGCAGCAATAGTAGTAAACCACAAATAAAACAACGGTAGCTAAATGGCTGCTATCGTGATTTTAAAAGTTAATTAACTTTTATAAGCTGTTAAGCGGATGTGCTATTAAGGCGATCACTATTTTGCTTATATTCAAACAGAACACAAACAAAACACTCAGAACTTCACATACAAGACAACACTACATTAAACCAAAAAAGAATAGCCAATGTTTGTACAATTGTAAGATCTAACACTAGTTTTTCCCATAAATTCTTCAGCTTTCTTGGAACCTTTCTTTACAATAATATCAATAACAAAATTTCAATTTACACAGAAACTAAAGCTAGTTGTAAAAAAAAGTTATGTACATGGCTACAAAGCCTTAACTACAGTGATACAGAAATATTATTAAAACCTGTATCCTAATCTACAAGTTGCACACTTGACAATTGTTTTAATTTAAATTTATTATTATTATTTATAACTTATTAATTCTCAACAACTGCACGCACACACACACACACACACACACACACACATACGCACACACACCCATATATACACACACACGCATATATATGCATACACACACGCGCACTCACACTCACAGTACTCCTTACTCTCTTTCTTTCCTTGTTTATATTATTATGTATAATCTACTGAATTATTGTACTGTTACTTGATAAGGGTTAAGCTAACGTCCAAGCGACAGTAGAACACTGACTCCTAAGACACAGGGTATCCTAGTTTAGGAGGCAGGGTTTATTAAATTTGGACACCTTTCACAAATTGTAACGAGAGCTAGATATTAAGTAAATTTTAAGGTTATTGGTTCAATAAAGATTATTGTTATTGTTATTGTTGTTGTTATTATTATTGTTATTCAAAGAGAAATCCTATACAGACGCGATTATACCAAATTGCACGATTTTTGTAAATAAGTACTAAACAAAATATACAGGGTGTAAACGAATTCGTGTAATTCCTTCAAACCACATGATCTAAGGGTATGGGCACGGGATTTAGTTTGATTAAAAGTAAAAAAATCTTTTTTTTTTTTCATATTTTTTATATGATGGAAAATTTCGATGCCATGCATAAATCAATGAAGGCACGGCGACACAGCTAACCGGCATGACCACGCAGTCAGTTAACTCGGGACGCTAAAATTACTCAGATACAAAATAGGTACCATGGTTCATTTTTTGAAAACTTTTTTTATTCTTTCTAAAAAAAACCTATGCAGGGATGATTGACATTGTCACCAGTAGATCACACGGTTTGAAGGAATTACACGAATTCGTTTACACCCTGTATATAATATATCAATCCTTCTAAAAATGGTCACTATCCATCTTCAACATTGAACGTAGACATGGGCTTCTCCAGAGACCACTGCAACAAGCAATCCGCTTTAGTTACTCTGTTCAACGAAATATGAGTTCTGACATAGCGGTTATCTCGTAAATTGTAGCCGTAAGGACATTGCTATCGAAAAAACTTAAACGACATCAATCAAAAACCGTAGCTATATTAATTTGCCACTGCATAAACCGTAAAATGTTTATTGAGGAAGATATTCTCATAGCATGTACGGATGTCTATTTCCTTTTCTTCTTTTTATATTCCTGTTTAGTATATTCTATCACATATAAATTAAATCATAATATTTATCTATTTTTAATAATAATTGTATGCTGCACCGAACGACGTCATTATGTCGGCGCCGGCTGTCGCTGAAAACCAGCGCTGGGGCTCTGTCTTGCACAGGGTCGCAGCATAATGCTGAGCGATAGCCATTTTGCGTGGATATGACGCATGTTTCCCTCAACCTTCTTATTTTTTGGTTTTTGTGTTTATTTTCTTTTTGCGTCATGTTTACTGCAAATAAACGTATTTTCTTTCTTTCTAATTTTTCTTAAATTCTAACACCGCGTAACTCAAAACAGTAAACTTCTCAAGAGAGCAAAAAATAAATACAGCTTTATGGAGTTACTAGCTATCGCCCGCAGCTTTGCTTGCGTGAAATTTTGAACCCGTTAAGTAACGATTTTCCATACAAACTTTCATCCCCTATTTAACTCCCTTAGGGGTTGAATTTCGAAAAATCCCTTCTTAGTGGATGCCTACGTTACAAAAGGAACCTACTGTCAAAATTTCAAGTTTCTAACCCCAGTGGTTTAGGCTGTCCGTTGATAGATCAGTCAGTCAGTCAGTCAGCTTCTCCTTTTATATGTATAGCTATGGCTTTATGGAGCGTATACACGCTGTGTTTTGAAATAACGCGTTGCTATCGAGTTTCGAGTCTAACCGCTAATTGTAATTAGTCAAAAGACGCGTTTTTCAATTCTCTATCAAATGACGTGCCTAACTCAAAACTGCCATTTTTTGAGTTACGTGGTGTTAGAACTTCTTCTTCTTATAACGTGTCGGCACGAGTATACAAGAATAGCTCATGCCGTGGTGAAAAGATTAGCCAGTCAGCAAGGATGGTAGCGAGGCTGACTGCCCAGGGTGCGCCGGACGTACTGAAGTATCGTCACTCGTGGAGGCTCTGTTAGAACTTATGCGACGTATTGTTTTTATGGTAACGTATTGTAGAGGTACGTCAGGTATAAACGAATATTTGGCATAAATTGAAGTTCCTTGAAAGCGGACTCTTTTGAGGAGCATGCATTTTTGTTCAAGGAGCATCTGAGCGATAGATCTAAACCTCTTTTTAAGTAGTTATAAGTAAATAAGATTCTCAAAGAACCCAGTGTTCTATGACACGAACAAGTACATAAACAAGCCTATTGAGAACAGAAACCATGTCTACATATACTCGACGTCTATTTATGATCGTATCATTCGGTGGAACTCGGTGCCGGACTCCGGGGCTACGTGCAGCTCGCGTGACCGAAGTCGTTATCTTTTATTTTTAAGATTTTCTTACAGTATATTTTTAAGAACAAGTTTTTAGTTGTGATGTGATGAATATAAGTGTTTGTGTTCGTCTGGGTGTTTCTTATGTATTATAAGTATGTATTTACAAAAAAAAAAGTATGTAAGTATTATATCCATTGTCTAGTACCCATAGTACAAGCTCTGCTTAGTTTGGGACTAGATGGTGCTGTGTAGTAAAATGTCCCAAAAATATTATTATTTATTTGTATCTCTCTTCAAATCACGGCTCATCCTCCATGCGGAAGATGTCCGGTCCTTTGGAAGGCATACACGGGGACACAGGTCCAACGCGCAGAGGCCCCTTTGAGAACTTTAATCTAAAATGGGGTGGGGCACCAACCGGGGACTATCCACGGCTGCACTATTGGAGTACAGTCATGGACCGTCCTAAGTGGGTGCAAAACTATTGTAAAATATGCTAAAAAATATCTGGTCTATGGAAAGGGGTGTTTTGTGGATCGGTTAACCTCTATTGCCGGAAGAAAACGGCGTCTGCCTTTCAAGTTTAAATTTGAAATTAGTTGGCAGACGGTGACTCGCCAGCCCACTAGCTGGGCCCCCTGAAAAGCCGCCAGTACATAGGCGAAGAGGGCAACAAACGTGTGGGCGGCTAGGGGTGTAGAGAGGTGTGGCCCCGGTTTCGCCGTCGCGGGTCTAAAAGACCCGGAGTGGGTTTCCCCGCTATTACGCCTTTAGACACTTCCACCCCCGAGCATATAGCTCTGGCGGCCCCCCTCTGGCCGGCCGATAAAGGCAAGCCAGAGTTGAGAGTCCTGCGGGCACTCTTGGGGTTCCACCCCAGCCAGCCAATAAAGGCAAACTGGAGACAAGGCCCTGGCCGACTCTCCGAGGCAATAAGGTACGCAGTGTCGCCACTCACCAACAGCTCGCCACAAGCTGCCCTGCGGTTTGTAAGCTTTTCAGTAGACCTCATCTTACATTTTTTATTATACGATGGGGTTGTAGAAAGCTAATCTAATGTACCCTCCGGTTTTACGTTAATCTCATGCTGAGATAACGCCTTTCCCAGAGGGGCAGGCGATAATAATAATAATATTATTATTATTATTAGTTGTGCATGTTTGTTACGTCATGCTGTTGTTTTTGCGAATGTTGGTAAACTTGATACTAATTGCCCGGTTTCTATGACCAAAAACGAATCGTATTGCTTACCAATGGTGGCATTTTTTATGGGCAAACTGGGCAATAAATAGTTTCGTATGCCAATGTTACCTGGGATAGCTTTCTACGTATTAGAGGGTGTACTATGGAAAGCTATAAGGTCTTCGTTTCATTATTGGTAAAAGATACAAGTCTTAATTTTAACCAATATCGTTCGGTAAATCATAAGAATGGGCCATATACCTACCTTTTAAAAAAAATGGAAATTATCAAATGACTTCTTCCGCTCTGGGCAGAGCGGAAGGGAGTGTCAGACTCTTACTGACCAAAATTGCGTTTCAGGGCCGCGATAACTCTTTGGAACAAATTCCGCAACCCTGGCAGGCACTGGCCCTAGCGGGCCCCGTCTACTATGCTGACATCTCTTTGAGGCGCGCGTGGAACACAACGCGCCGTCGACCCGGGCCTGGTTCTGATCGGACGGCGAGCCACCCAACGCTCGCCGTCCGCAGGCCCGCGCCTACGGTGGCCAGGAATCGCCCTGCGACTCCCGACGCCCGGGGCGTCTTCTGTTGCGGCGGCTGGGTCGTGAGGTTTGCTTCTGCCCTCACGCGTTCCACCTCCTCCTTCGCTAGAATTACTGCTTCGCAGAAGGAGGTGACCGCTTCCCGTGCCCCCACGGCCACGCTCCGGACCATGGATAGAACCAGGGCCGGACGCGAGACCACCACCATATAGGTATCTACCTGCTCTTTAAAGAATATCCAATACTTACAGAACTTCTTCGTTACGACTTTACTTCCCGAAAAGTTAGAGATGCAAAAATGGCTATTTCTCCATTCACGGTAGATATTATGTCCTATGTAGGAGTGAATCCATTGTCATTTATTTGGACATGCGCAGCGTGACATAATTTTGTCGTCGCATTATCTCGTAGGTACTGAGACGAGATGTTGTATGACTTATCTTGTCTCGCCATGAGATAATGCGACGACAAAATTATGTCGCGCTGCGCATGTTAGGCCTGCCGGTAATTTATACCAGGATTACTCGCTTATGACATCTGGACCTACTGCTCCGGATAATATCCATTTTTATACTAAATAGATTTAAATAAAATCTTAATTAAATTCAAGTTTTCTAGCTGTGCGTTGATAGATCAGTCAGTCAGTTTCTCCTTTTATACGTACCTACAGGTTAATAAATGGATTTCTGATATGACTAGACCACGTCATATTCCATATACGTCATAAAGGGGCAAAAGAACGAGTACTAACTCCTATAACCTATGACATAAGAACAACATACTGCAATAAGTAATCCTTTTAACACGTTTAGTGCCGGGTGCCCGTCAGGGGGACACCCTGTAGTGGCATTCACCATGCCGGGTGCCCTCGTGAAGGCATTTTACATGCAGGTTTTTCTTGGAAATTTCACCGTCATGAAACAAGCAAACACCTATTTTACGACGTAGTAGCGCATTTTTCAAGGTTTTAAACTTAATGCTAGGAACTCTTCTCGAGGGTTCACTCTTAGCGCAAACGTAATGCTGAGGACCCTCCTGGAAGGTCCACTATCAATATGTATGGCGGGATGACGTATAAGCTCTATAAAAAGTGTGGTGGACTCGAATGTGTTAATTGTACACTAAAGAATAGTCAAGATACAATGTTAACATTGTTCTTATCGCTATTTAGCTGTATCTTCCAGACAAGTACCTATAGGCTGGAGAGGAATAATGCGAAAAATCGAAATGATTTGCTCTTCAAATACTAATGCTTTTTGAAAATGAATGAAAAACTAAAAAAAAAACCACTTCGAACATTGCACGTGCAAATTAATTATTTTAAACAGTTAACGTAGATTTCACAAATCAATACACGATATCAGTGTAACGGAATAATCATTATTAAATTGTTATTAATCGATTATGTAAAGTTAAACAACTTCATAATGAAACAAGAGGTCTTTTGTAAACGTAATCTAAAGTAACGGGATCCATTAAAAAAACCTCTACGAATGACGATACTTAAGTACGTCCGGCGCACCCTGGGCAGTCAGCCCCGCTACCAACCTTGCTGACTGGCTAATCTTTTCACCACAGCATGAGATATTTTCGCACAGCTCGTGCCAACGAAGAAGACGTACCTAACGGTGCTGTGTATCAACGCAGCCTATCGCCGTCCACTGCTGGACATAGGCCTCTCGCAAGTTGTATTGTGCTGCGTGTTTGCCAGCAAAGATAAGACAACCCCCTTGGTCGTGGCGTAAAAGGCGACTTAGAGTTAAGACAGTCGTTAGTTTCCATAAAAATTGACCTACTTCGTGAATTATCCTGTATCTTGGGTGCGTTTACAGACAAAATCTTCACATACACAAACAGTGATCCTAAGCATTCCGAAACAATTATCTGTAGGCCATACAAATACTTTCGTGCGAGAATGAAAGCCGCGACACATTGCGCAGCAGCCAAGTGCTCAGCCACTGCGCTAATTGTGTCGCGTCGTCTTCTTCTTTCGTATCGAGAGTAGAGCCTAATGACGAAAAGATCACTCTGGGCAGTCAGCCCCGCTACCAACCTTGCTCGTTGCTAACGGGGCTTACTGCCCAGAGTGCGCCAGACGTTTTTAGGTATCATCACTCGTGGAGGCTCTTTTACTACACCCCATATTAGTAAGGTGGGCAGAAATAGGCATCCTTCTTGGCGCTAATAACAACATAGTGTTACCATTAATCGGTTTGCCGAGCGTAGTCATTATGGCAATACCTATTCCCCGACGACCTGCAGAAGTCTGAAGAGGCCTATGATCAGCAGCAGACATTTACGACCAAATGAACGGACGGTGTCTTGTGTAGTGCCGGACTTACAGAATAGCACTACCTCATCTCTTCCCGTGGGTGTCGTAAAAGGCGACTAAGGGATTCTCTAGAGGATGGGTAGCAGCGTTCTCTGAGTACTTTAACAACCATACTGCGATCGCCAACCCGCCTGCCAAGCGTGGCGATTACGGCAAACCCCCCTTTTGGGGGAGGCCTATGTCCAGCAGTGGACATCTTTCGGCTGAATGGATGGATGGATGGATGGAACGGACGGTACTTGTTCTATGGTTGTTTTAAATCATTTACTTGCTCCACTTGGGGTTGGACGGAAGACATTCACTGCATTTCGAAATCATATTCTGTATTGACTGCTTGCTCTCTCATTTCAAATATTTATTTAACGGTTTTTCCTTTTTATCGTTCCGTATCCAAAGGGTAAAACGAGACCTTATTACCACAGTGTACCTACTTACCACATACAGTGGGTCAACGCCTTTATATTTGACTGGTCCTATGAAATGTCAAAATTATGTAGGGGCGGAGGTTATATCCCAAGTATGCAGTATGGCTACTCGGGACATAACCTCCGCTCCTTCACCCCGCAACCCCCGGCACGATTGCTCTGCGACAATGTTCTACGTTGACCGACTGTAAGGAGTAAGATATAGGTAGACTGTGCTATTACTAAGACTCTGCTGTCCGGCCAGATGATGTATTTCTGTTGCCGCTATAACAACAAATAAATACTAAAAAAACAGAATAAAATATTTAAGGGGGCTCCCATACAACAAACGTGTTTTTTTTGCCGTTTTTATAGTGTACGGAACCCTTCGTGTGCGAGTCCGACTCGCACTTGACCAGTTTTTGGTAAGGGCTTTAAAAACGTGTTCAATGCAAAGTTCTAAAGAAGATATTCATGTCTCATTGAGTCCGTCCCATTTCTTTCCATGATCCGTCGTTCTAATCGTTAAAGGCAGCAGCAGCTTCTGTTCTTTTTCTTACTCAATTCGTAATTTTTACTGCATGACAAAATATGTTGTGAAATTTTTGCATGCCAAGACTTAGGCAGAATGTACACGGACCTTTAATATTATTTATACCAACTTTTTTGTAAAATACCTACATTTTATGCGAATAAATGATTTGATTTGAATATTTTTGGATTTCGGGACCCTTACGAAAATACAAAACCAGAAGTTTTTTTTTTAATTGTTGATTGAAAAGTTGTGACTTCAAACCAAAAACGTAGTAAGTACTATTTTTTATTCAGTGCCGGATATATCAACTATGAAAAGAACATGTGGAGTCTGAATCCAGCTTAGGAGAATGGGTACTTGTAGTGTTCCCTGTAAACTAAGTAATTATAGGGGGTTGAATAAATGAGTCAAAAGAAAAAGAGACAGCAAATATTATTGAATAAATTTATTAGTAAAAAAAATAATACTAAAACAATCTTCTCTACTTTTTGGTGTTAGTAGCTACACAACAAAACTTAAAATCTACTAAACAAAAAAAATAAATACTTTTAAGTAGATCGTTATTCGATTGCACGAAAAAAATAATTTCCTTTTTATTAAATACTCGTCTAATATCGCAATGGCACTTTTGAATAAAATAATACAATAGCAAAATAAGCATTTCCACAGATTATATACATGTGAAGACTTTGTGCGTAGTGATTTTTTTGCCAAAATATAATTCATTGTCTATGGCACGAGATATCAAAGCTCAAGGAGGTTTGATAGGAGATTATTTACAATAATGATTAACAATACCTTAATAACTATAATCCTAAGATTTGAAATAATACGACATTGATTTTTGTGCGGCAAATTATTAAACAATCTAAAACTGTAGATTGTAATGAAAAAATGAATCAATACAATACATGTTAAGCACATTTCCTATAGTGGGAAAATGAACGTCGTACTATATCTAACCTAGATCCTAAACTTATGCTAGATTTAAGTTGACGGATTTCAAAACATGGGAGTACAAAAACAGACGGAATCATTGTTCAAGTCTTGTATGTCACTTATATGTGACACCTTGCTACATGAAGCCAAATTAATTTTATAATAATAAACCACTAATATTTAAAAATGAGATACAATTCAGAAAATACATTGTTAATAGTAAATTCCATTACATTATTATACACAAATTAAAATCGAGCTAAAATTCATTTTTGAGATGTCACATATTAAGACAGAATATAACTAACCAATCAGACACTAGCATAATGTCTACCTTAACTCTGATCGGCTGTTTTAGGCAAAGTATAAATGCAAAAATATCACTTAGGTAAGCTCATTGAAATTTATTGACAACCTGTTTCACCCAACTGCCTTTAGAATCGTCTACAATATCGGGTTTTACTTCAACATTATTTCTACTAGGAATGTTTTTATCAGTACTGGGGGTCGGTATAGTTTTCTCTTTCATGCTTATTTCACTGACGCTTCTTTCGAAATTAGCTACTTTCGTCGTAATAGACTTTGGTTTGGCTGCCTGCATCGGTTTCTTCATGTTTTGATTCGATTTTATTTGAACTTTCGACAGTTGTTCGATCTCCATTCGCCTTTCTAATACCGATTTCGATGTTTTTGGTTGTTCAAGTAAAGACTTTCTGACGTCGTGGGTTGATTTTTGTTTTCTGGTCGCTGAATCGAGACTGGCTCTTTCGAAACTCAGCCTTTTCATTTGTATATTTCCTTGTGGTTTCAACTTATCGCTATCATCTAAATGATCTTCCTGTGTCTTCGATGTTTTTACTTCAGTTACTTTCGTTATATCGCTTTTGATCATTTTATCTTCAGTCACTTTGGGTTTTACATTTAGACCAGAGGATTCAGATCTAACTAATGCAGGTTTGTAGTTAACATTTCTTTTAATCGTTTTCATGTTGACGGATTCTGAAGATGACGATTGTTCGGAGCTCCTCGACGAAGTTTTAGAGACAGTTTTGTTTTGAATGGTAGATGCAGATGGTATTTGCGATATTTTCGGTTTTACTGGAACAGGCGGGGCTACTTTTGGTTTCACAACTTTTTCAGATTTGCTGTTAATACGTTCAATATTAGCTGTTTTATTAGTTGTAACAACAACGCGAGTATGTGTGTTAGCTTTTTCGGTCACAGTTGTGGTAAACGTTGTCTTTTGAGATTTGAACGAAGAATTTCGTTTTATACTCTCTACTTTTGTAACAGTCTTATTTATAAATTTATCTTTTCCTACGGTTTCTACTTTCGTGTCTTCTGCATCTTCTTGATCAGAATACACAGCTGAATCTCTAAACACATCTTCATCAGTCACTTGCTCAATCTTTTCAAACGATTTTTCGTAGTAACTCTCATCTGAATTACATTGTACTGGCGAATCCAGCGTTTTCTCTTTAGCTTCGACAGTATTTTGATTAGCATTTGCCTTATTTTGCGGCTCTTGATACGCTCCCTCGCTTGACGAAGTAACAAACGAAGAATTAGAAAATAAACTATCAGGTCTCACAGCGTTTTTATTTATAAGTACATTAACCTTTTTAAGTGGAGATTTATCACTAACTAAAGTCGTCGGGTCTACGTAGTCAGACTGAGCTATTCTAGCTCCTAAGTGTTTGCTACCTTGCATGTAAATAGGCAGCTTGTTCAAGCTTTGGTAGGAACTATTGTTTGATCTTGATGGCGAGCCAATTGAGCTGGATACGTTAGAAACCATACTGACACTTTTCTCGTAACTCGGACGATTTTTATCTGGTTTTTGGATGATATTATCGCAGCTTAGAGATAAAGCTTCTAGATTGCTCTTTTCGTTCTGACTTTCAGACATCGTACTGTGTTCACACACACTTTTACTAAGCAATTCATTGTTCAACGCGTATACTATGGTTGAAGTTGTGGGGCTTGCATCAGTAGATGTTATAACAACTTTTATGTCACTTTTAATCAAATTATTTTGAATATCTTCGGTGTGTAAACCTTTATTTGTATTATCTTGTTTATTTTGATTGTCATCAGTGTGTTCGTCTCCAATTATACTCCTAAACCGTTGCAAAAGATTCTTTGAGTAACTCCTAGGGTTTAAGTTAGGTCTTTTTTCACTTGTTGGACTTTTGAGATCTGATTTTGTGCTATCAGGACTACTTTGATCGTTGGCATTAATTTCTGTCTCTTCACTGTTTTTATTCGGAGTCTTGTTTTTAAAACGACTCAGCACGTTTCTTAACGATTGCATGCTAGAAGTTGGTTTATAAATTTTATGTTCTGGATGAATAACTTCGATATCATTAGACTTAGTATCATCGTTCTGCTCTAAAGGCAATACTTCGCAAGACGATGTAGTAGATATGATCAAATTAGGTTGAGAAACTGTCAAAAGATTCTCGTTTTTATTTTTATCCAGATTTATATCTTGGAATTTACTTTTGTAACATCTATCGATTTCTTCTTCCAGTTCTAATGTTGATTGACTTATATTTTGTACACAATCAGTCTCACTTGTCTTAGATTTGTTGAATTTAAGTATGTCGCCTTCACTCATGTCATCATAATTGATCTCACTTTGATCAGAAGCTATTGTAAATGGTCTATCTGTGCTCATAACTTTACCGTCCCTATTCAAATACGTTTTGCTGTTACTGTTAGGTTTACATTTAAATGTAACTAAGTTATTCTCTTCCTGATTACTGGTTACCACTTGAAAACTTCTAGGTAGCGAACCAGATTTTCTGTCCCTAGAAACATTAAAATGTTCCTTCTGCCTACTCAGCCATATTTCAGGTGTATTAGGACTTTGTTGATCGGGACTCATTGGTAAATAATCGCTGGGTAAGTCACTCGGTACTTCCTTCTTCCGTCTACAAACTTCTACCAAAGAGTCGTAGAGATTTTCATTGATGATGGGACCTTTACTTTCCATAGTGACGTAGTATTCCGAAGATCTATTTATTTTTTCAGGTGATCGTACGGGGACATCATATATTCCTTCAGGGTTTGTCAACTTGTTTAATTTATCGAACGATAAGTAAACGTAGTCAGAATCAGGACCGATGTGTTGAGAAATTTCAGGTATGTCATTATTAAGTGGTGATGGCACCCTTTTAGGTCTACTAACATGTGGATTATGATGTATGACTTTACTTTTATTATCTAACGTGTGCAAAGTTTCATCTACTCTATTATCTATTCTCAAAGTTTCATAAATATGATCTTCGTTTATTTCTTCAGTTAATTCGGTTCTCGAACTTGTCGTAGTAGTATCTTCTTCTTCATTTTTATCCGCTTCCAAATTTTCCGAGGTCTGTCGTCCGTACTTAGGTTTTAATTTACTAGTTTCTAGATTTTTAGAGAGTAAAACTTGTTCGGGATTAGAATGAGACTTCAATAGTCTCTGATGTCGTCTTTGAGCACTATTTCTTAGCTGTTGTTTCTTTATTAACTTCTGGAACTCTCTATTCTGCATCAATAACTGGGATATTATTTGTTCTAAAGGTTGTTCGACTTCTTCACAGCTTTCTAATACTTCTTCTGGTTTTGTCTCTATTTCACATGTTTTATCTTCAGCTTCTGAGCCTTCGTTAATCACTTTCTGTTTATTTAAGTACTTCACCTTCTCCAACTCATTCTTTTTGAAAGAATCCGTCTTCTCTATTAGTTTTTTATACGTTTCTTCGTCAATATCTTCGTCTTTGCTTATAGTTTCAGGTACACGGGTTTGTGTGTCTTTAGGTTTATCAACATTTAGACTATCATTTGATTCAGATATATGCAAAATGTTTTCAGTAGATACATCGGTAGAAAAATCAGCGTAGAACTTTGCCGTCGTATCCGATCCCAGACGCAATCCTTTAGCTCTGTTCTTCTTTATTTTAGAAATCTTCTTTGGTATATTTTTAGTGTTGTACATTCTAATCTCTACGGCCGGTTTCACTGGACCGCCTCGTTTTCTAGTATCTAACTCTGGATCAGATATGATGGTTCCATCACTTGCTCTGACTTTCTTTGTGATTTTGTTTGAGCCGCAGTTCTTGCATTCAAATTCTATCTTTTCATTGCCTCTTACTTCTTTTTCGTTGTCACTGTCTTGAGATTTTTTAGTTAGTATTCCAATCATATTTTGTTGTAGTCCTGGTTCAGACTTTCGTCTCCAAGTGCCTATTTTAGATAATTTAGATCTCTGAGGATCGTCTTTAGATTTTGAACGTAATGAATCAGTTTTGGGTTTCTCAGTATCATTACATCTAGATCTTCTAGACTGTATGGTACTAGTAGAGTCAGTAACGACGATATTTTCTTTGATTTTGGCGCATTTTAAACATGTTTTCGGTATTTGTCTTACATTAGTCAAAGAATTATTAGTGTCACTTAAATCTTCCTTACTTTTACTACTGTCAGTATATCCTATAATATTATCAGAGGAATGGTAGCCTCGTGTTTTATTTAAAGAACTACCAAACTCTTTACTAAAACTCTCTTGTGATGATTTGAAGTCGGAACATTTGCAAGCAGATAGTTTTCTTTCTAAATGTTCAGCGCTACCGGAATCGATGTAATGCAGCGATCTATCGCATTCAGGGCATTTTTCTCCTAGTTCATTATCGTCATGTCTACAACTGCATTTGGCTTCTCTTTTAACTTTAGCTAATTCTGTTTCGCAGTCAGAACATAAGTCTACGTAACAGTTTTCACAAGTATAATCCGTACCTTTTTCAGCTGATACTTGACTACAGTCACACTCCTGACTTTCTGCTCTAGAACTAGGTATAGTATATTTTCTGTTGCCTTTCTTGAGTCTACCTCGGATGCCGTTCTCGAATGATTTTCTTCTGTCTCTTTCTAGTTTTCGTTTTTCAAGGTACTCTGGGGCAGACAGTTGCTTCCTCATTGATGCTTGCGTTATTAGGTTGTGGGATTTCTCTGCTAGCATGTCATCTGAAACAGAAGAAATATTGTTAATACAATTTTTAATCCTTAGTATTGCTTGTTGGCTCCACAGGAGTCCCACAAACAGGTCTATCCTGAAGTTTGTTATTTGTATAGAATGCTTACCATCAGTTTTGTTTTGTCCAAGTTCCATGACCAGCTGCCTGGCGTGTGATGGGATAACAGCATTGTAGTTCTCCAGAATCACCTGAAGTTAACAAGATTTAAATGAGTTCAAGATGTATTAGAGGCTATAGCAGTTCGAAGTGCTTCGTTTATTAGAGATTTACTTTTTTAAACAAGAGAGAAGGGACCAAGGAGCCAGCTTTGTCACATCGGTCACGCTGCCTGATACCGGCCTCGAAGATCTACATTGGTAAATTGTATATTTATCCCATCCTTTGTCGCGTCAAAACCTCGTCAATCAGGATCAGGGGGTAATTCTACTAACAGAATCCTTGATCAATTGCAACCTAATCGAAGCCGAACCGTTAATTTAGAGAGTTTTCGTTTACAAAAACTTTTCAAATTGTTTGACATCAAATACAGGGTGTAAAAAGACCCATCACGTAGCCGAAATCTACGTACTCTGTATATCAAACTAAACTACATTGACCAAAAATAATTGCTGAGAAACGACTTTTATTTTTTGGCATAAAAAAACGCTTTTTTTGTAGCGTGCAATTTGTGGTTGTGGTGATGCCGCGCGTTTGCATGTGTGCAGCGGCCACACAGCTGAGCTAAGGCGGTCGTGTGCGTTTGATATTCGTTGCGTTTTTGTAACTTCAAATGCGTAATTTATGAGGAAAAATTGAAAATTTTGATAAGATTGTTTGGAAGAAAGTTTAGTATTATCACTTAGAATACGTTTTTGGAAAAAACTAAAAAAAAAAATACTTTGACCTTCAATATCTCCAAAACCAATGGTTTCCCAGGTATGGTCTGATAGAAAAAAATGATTCCAATGATGGGTAGAATATGTGGTTTTCGTTATCGTTAAGGGTCTTTTTACACCCGATATGAAACCAAATATTTTGACAAACGAAACCTGACGTACAGTTGTGGTTCGTGTACAATTGTGTTAGTAGAATTGGTCTCCAGGTCACACCGCATTGTCTCAATCCCATCCTATCCCAAATTTTCCATCCCTTTGTCTAACTTCGTGCGTACGTACCCTCTTGAGCAGCAGCGTCCACTCGCGCTTGTGTCGCGGCGACCTCGCCTGCAGCGTCAGCTGAGCGCGCGGCGCATCCCACGGGATCACGTGGAACGACAGCGGAGCGCCCGCTATCGACTCTACGAGCATCATGTTGTTGCACTGCAACGAATACACAACAATATTGTTATAGGTTGGTAGGTGTGTATGTCTTTTTGAGAGTTGATCCGTTAAACTAGGTTGACCCTCTCTTACGCTAAAAATAATTTAGAGCGACACCATTTGTCAAAATCGTGCAATGTTAGGGTAGGATTGTCTTGATTGAGAGGAGCTCGTGGCTAAATAATTACAGCCGCATAGACCGATCTTCCGGGTTAAGCCACGCTTGCCGAGGTTGGTCTGTGGATGGGTGACCATTTACCATAGCGAGTTTCCTCCGTGCCTCGGAAAGCACGTAAATCCGTTGGTCCCGGCTGTCATTTGTAGATCTTTGACAGTCGTTACTGTTGGTCAGAAGCCAGAAAGTCTGACAACCAGTCTTACCAAGAGTATCGTATTGCCCAGTTACCTACTGGGTTGTGGGGGTCTGATAGGCAGTCGCTCCATGTAAAATACTGATATTCATCTGCATCCGGTTCGACTGGAAGCCGACCCCAACATAGTTGGGAAAAGGCTAGGCAGATGATGATGATGTTAGGGTAGGATTGTCACATCATCATCATCATCACTCAGCCGAAAGACGTCCACTGTTGGACAAAGGCCTCCCCCAAAAGGGGGGATTAATCGCCACGCTTGGCAGGCGGGTTGGCGATCGTAGTATGGTTGTTAAAGTAGTCAGAGAATGCTGCTGCCCATCCTCTAGAGAATCCCTCATCATCGGCCCTCCCATCGTCATCCCTTAGTCGCCTTTTACGACACCCATGAGAAGAGATCGGGTAGTGCTATTCTTTAAGTCCGACACTACACGAGACATGATTGATGAGGATTGTCACAATTTGTCAGCAAAACATTATTGAAACGATAGTTTCGCGACGCTTCAGAACGTTAGGACGCTGAGTTTTTTTTTATGTTTTCTATTACTCTTTCCTTAATAATCGCAGAACTATTGGTCTTTCAGACATGAAATAACGTTTTTGGGATTATTGTACTAAGATTTCCAGGAATAGAACTGATTTTGGTGCTTACCATAATATGCGACTTGTAGGCCAGTATGCCGTCCTCCCTGTTCTTGGTGACGAGCAGCATCTTGTCGAAGAGGAAGGCGTGACGCATCGCCTTGGCGCCGAATACTCTGCAGAGACACACAGGTATCATCAGTAAGTATGGTGCAACATTCACGAGCAACTGTCCATTAAAATCTTAAGCCGGTTCCGCAGCGCCAATTTTGCTAACAAAACTGTAAGGCCACGCCCCTATTCGGTTAGCAAACAATGTTCAGAAAAAAAGCAGCGGTCCCGCCTTTAGAAACACTCAACAGCATTCTATTACTAAATTAAACTATTAGGTAACCCCAATTGTTTACAGTTAAACGCCTGTAGATGTCACTTAACTTTCAATTGTTATGACTTTATGACAGTAATCTTCTCATCAATTAAATTCGATACACTCACATTGACGGGATTCGACGAACAGTCATGTTGTCGCCAAGAAATTCCTCATCGCAGTTCGCTGTTAAGGCCATATTGGCGGGATTCGACAAATGTTTGCGTTCTCGCGACAACACGCCACCAATGATCGTGAGACAGTGCGGACCCCAGTTATGAACATTGAATAAAAACATGAATCTTACCTAAATGTCCCTTCGGCACACAACTCTCCGTAAGTGGTCAAATCTGGACCATTCCACCCGTAGAGCAGTGACTGAATCTCCTGAAAAGAAAAAATCAATCATTAAATAGTGGCAGTGGTTTTGTACATTAAAAAATGTCTTCTTCGGGAGGTAATTTGCTATATTTTCAGAATCAGAATCTGGCTCGAATATTAATGAAATGTTTTAGTCACTGAGAATTCCCATGCTATGTATTTTCAGGTCTTAGTCACAACCTGAGTCAGCAAATCTTTACGGCCGTCAAGAGAAAGTGCGGATAAAGATTCCCAAGTAACAAAAGCTTCTATAACCAGGGTGTTATAACACCAAATAGTGATAAGTAGGCATAAAGTGGTAACCATTGTGCCTGCTTGTACTATAAAGGTTTTTAAAAGAGCGTTTTGGTTCTATAAGATTAAAGAGCATTTAAGTTCTATAATTTAGCTCTTAGAACGTTTACAGGACCATACAAAAGAATTTTTAAAGTGTTGCACTGTAATAGATATGAAAAAAGCGATTATGGTACTATTTAGTACTATAGACGACCTTTCAGACACTTTTATGTATCTATTTTCCACTAATAATGCGTAAAAATATCTTTTACAGTACTAGTATTGTAGAAGTATCGAAAACATTATTACAGTATCAATCTGCACTATAAAAGTACCTTGCACAACCATTACGTCACCTTTTAGCTCCTTAAAAGCTCCCTCAACATCGCTATGGCGCTAGTTCTGTAAAAGTCATGAAAACTCTTATATAGTACTAAATAGCTCTATAAGTGAGTTTGTGTTACTACTACGGTACTAAATCGTGACATAAAAGCACTAAAATTAATAATTAATGGACTAATTCGTTTTCGGTGAAATAATGGCTGCTGTTTTCTGCCATGATAGCACATTAGCAGCACGGCTGGAGCCAATGTGTACTATAGCAGCCATAGTTGGGACAAGTCCTTATTTTATTAATTAAAATTTAATTAAAACACGAAAATTATGAGGGCGCATTGTCAAATTTGAAATCAGCATAATTATTTAATCGATACAATTATTTTCGCAACTGCAAGTTATGGCAGAATTACGATCCATGAATGTTTTGAAGTTGTCCTTTTTATTACATGTTACGTTAAGCAACAATTACCGATATATTTTCACAACACGAACAAAATGTGTGATAAAAAAGATCACTGGAATCGTTTACGGTGCAAAATAGCACTATAAAGATGTTTTGGTTACTTTTATAGTGCAAAGGGGAATGCCAAGATCCGGCCATTACAAAGTAGTATGAACTGACATGCCGTAATTTTGATAATTCGCGTTTATTTTTTGTAAGATTTATGTAATATAAATAAAGTCTGGAGAAGTACACCGTCGGATAGTCATTTTAAATAGTATTTCAATGTTTTGGTTAGTAAGTTTCAACGCTTTATAACTAAAACTACAAATAGAAATGTTGCACAGATTAAAAATAAAATTATATCGATACTAAAATTACATTTATAAATCGATTACAACTATGAAACATTAATGTAATTGTAAATAATTATATCACAATAATATCATGTTATTTATTTATTTTATTTACACAAGTATTTATTTTTTATTCACGTTTTCTTTTTTGAATAATGTGTTAAGTGAATTGTGCTCTTCCATTATTAGTTTATTAGCTATAAATTATAGTACTAAGCTTTATTAGTAATAAGCTGTTACGAATAATCCTAGTAACCACTATAACACAACAGGTTTGTCACTATTGTTGTGATTTATCTTAAACGGGCTACTTTTTTACGAAACAAAATAAGTACCTAACATAATATTTTATTAAGCTGAGTATGTATAGGTACCAAACACGTTCAAGTGTTAGTTAACATATTTAATTAATCTCTTTGATTTAGGTATATTAATTTAAAATTAATATTTTGTAATATTATGAAATTATTTACAAACATGCTATTATTACTATCAACTATTTATGTAGCGAAATAAGTGCCTATATTTATTTTTTTATTTTATAATCCATTCGGTGATATGCATACTTGATAATCGATTACGTTTAAAATCGAATATTATTATGATTTTATTTTAATGGCGACAACACCTTTGTCACAATTAAAATAACTTCCACTTGTTTCTTACAATTAATTATGCGACAAAGTAAGTATCTGTATCGAAGTAAGAAACCATATTAAATGTAATTATTCCTTATCGTGAATACAATATTATGTGTTTACTTAAAAACACACAGCGTCGATATGAAGATGATTTTGTGAACGTACTTATTAATCCCTGCTCTATGGTATTATACCTGTTTGTCACCGGCGAGGGGCCAATATTTTTTCATATTTTTATGAGGTATGTATGGCAACCCTTTTGAACTGTCATAGCGTTTTGTGAAATTCCCGCTCACCGGTCGAAAACTTTTTTCGCTTCGGCAAAAGTGAATTTTCTTAAGTTTTCCCGTACGTATCGACGTAATTTTGGAGTGCGGAAGTGCAAAGTTACGGATATGTTAGTAAAATAAGTGAAAATGCGACGATTCGTGACTTCGAATCGTATTCTCACGGAGAGAAGTAAAGTCCCGATACATTAGATCAGGTCAATGGAGAGGCAAACTTTACAGTCAGGACCTCAGGTGGTAAGTAAGCCGTTCCCGCCCAGCTAGAGGACAAGAAAAAACCACAATAGGACATATTTGACTCACGAATAGTAAGTCAAACCACCAAGTAAGTCAGATTTCAAATTATTTGCAATATTCTGTCCCTTAAAATTATGCAAACCAAATCTCACTTAATATCTGAGTGGACATCCACTCTGATCGTTCCTTATAAGGTGGTACCGTCATGCTCCACGGCGGAGTTTTTAGTCAATCCTAGCTCTGGGCAACTAGACTAAGAAAACCACGAGATGGTGACCGATACTGCAAAGATAATCAAAAGTGTAACTCCAAGCACTGTTCAGACACTTTTTACACAGAAAGTCAGTGTAGCAGAGTTCTGAGTTCTCTAGTTAATGGTCAGTGGACCAGCGGTCTAGTGTTGAAATCTTTATTTTAAAATTTTAAATACTTATGATTGGATGGAACTAAAATGTTCAAAAGTGTGGACTTAATAGACAGATTTCAAAGATCTGAAGTTAAACAAAGAGTTTTGTCTTCTCAATTGGGGAAAGGACTATTTAATTGGAATCTTAAAAATGGTAAATTGAGCCAACAACTCACTTGGCAAATTAATGTAAAGAAATTTATTTTAAAAATGAATAAATAATAAGTTTGTTTGGCTTTGATCAGCTTTTACAATTAGTTTAGTAGTTTGTGGATGTACCTAATACATAGGTAACTTCTAAGGTATGAGAAGAGTTCTAACTGTAGAACATCTCTTTGATTGCATTGTGATTTGGCACATTTTGTACATTAACATCAGTTATGCAATCCTTGGGGGTACAAGTACCTAACTCAGTATGATTACTTACTGAAAGAAAGTAAACAATATAAAGTCTTTAACGGAGAACAAGCCTACCCCACCTACATCAATGCAACTCAGATAGGATAACCTATAGACTGATAAAACAAGACTCCATAGGAGATTCCTAAAGGAAACCAGACTTAATAATAAGAATAATAGTCCTTTCCTTCCAATAAGAAATTACTGTCAGTATTTAGATATTAAGGGGAAGAAAAACAGCATGTATAGTTCTAGGAACAGACTGCTTTATAATTATAATTTTTCCCTGGTTCTTACATTCAATTCTTGAATGAGCCCTCTGATAATAATATATCCTTCCACAAGTATAATAAGGTGATACAGTACCAAAGTCACACCGGAAATGACACAGATAATAAAATACTTGAAGGAGTAACAGGTGCACACCCACACAGACAGGCATCAGAAAATAAAAAACTGGCAAGCCTACGCTTCCTGTTGAAAATGTTTTAGTACCATAGAGCAGCGGTGGCCTCCGCCCTGTTTTTCGACCTCCGTGTACTGAACATGTATGTTCATTCATACCAAGAATTTCTGACTAATTTTTCATGCCGTAATATCAGAGGTTTGGCAGGCATAAGTTTGCATAGTGGAATTGGATATTTCCAATGCATATTATTTACATGCCAAGAGCAAAATGCCCTTGTTAACACATGGTATTATTTTACCAGAGTGAGTTACTACAAATTTCATCTCTCCCTTTTGGGCGATGAATTGGTACGTATTGCTCATAAGAAAATTCATGCCAATTTGCCATTAATCTTTAGTCTATCTAAAAGATTTCTCCTTGGTCCATCAGGACTAGTCCAAATTGAGCTGTCAGACTGCGGAAGTCTTCAGACTCTTGGAGTGGACCAGTGCAAGTTGATCTGTCAGACTGTGGAAGTCTTCAGACTCTTGGAATGAACCAGTGCATGTTGATCTGTCAGACTGTGGAAGTCTTCAGACTCTTAGAATGAACCAGTGCAAGTTGATCTGTCAGACTGTGGAAGTCTTCAGACTCTTGGAATGACTGGGAAGGCAACTAAAGTACCCAAAATTGATACTGAAACTAGTACATCAAATGGAATACCAGAATAAACCAAATAGCATTGCCCGAAGAAAAAATATGGAAAGATAGGGCTTATTAGGCGATACTCTGAAGAGAATTTATGCGAAAGTAAATAAAAATTTACTAATTCAATTGAATTTCGCCGTTTTTGGTCCTCAAGGGGCTGACTACACTGTCAGTTCAGTACCTTAAAATTTTCCTGGAATGCTTCAAGCGAGATGCTTATTCCGCAACCATAGAATGAGTCGAGTGTTGGCACCAAAGGTGTTAAACAATTTTAGGCCGCCAAGACCACGACGGTTTTACACCAACGGCCATGCCTTCTCTTCTTGACAAACGTCGCAGCGGACGCGGGTTTGGGACGCCCAGTTGATCGATACTCAGATGTCAGGCATCTGAATGGGAGAACAGGGTAAATAGCCTTTTTAATTGGAAAGAGCTGTTAGCAGTGTATGTGTCGATTCGGAATCGATCACATGGTCTGTAATGTTTATTTTTTGTTTGATTATTATAACCTTTTAGTCCAGTCTGATATTTGGACAGTGTGGATCGAAGGTGGAATACGATCCCTGAGTTTTCTCAATATAAATCGCAAGTTGCTGAAGTTGACAAGGAAATCAGATTTCTATCAGCTCATTACCTCTCGGAGGGGTACAACTGCACAGCCGATTGCCTCTCAAGACAACGGCTATTTAAGTGGAGTCTGTTGCCCACTGCAACAAACCGATTATTACATCGTTGGGGCACTTCAGACGCAGATCTCTTCTCGTCTGCAGAAACAACCGTGTTCAACAGACACGTCTTGCTAGATTGCAGACATCACTTAACATGAATGTTGAATTCGCGAATTCCGTCATTCATAATTGGAGATTTCGTCTAGGGGGATATTTCCTCCCCCCAATTTCACTCCTCGAGTTATAGCGCAACTAAATAATGCCAGAGACCAATTATATTACTACCATAACACCACTGTGGGAAAAAACCTATTGGTTAGCGTAGCGGATATGAAGTCACGAAAGCCTAGCCCTAGAGCCGCCAGTGACCATAGAAAGACTTTCGGAGAGTCCAATAGATCCAGCATCAGGCTTACCTCCAGCTCATAGCTTATGTACACCAACTGACCCCTCAGGCTAGGTTAGTTGGAGGTGGGGAGAATAAAACCACTGTTGGTCAGAGATAGATAAACAGCTGTTAAATACCAGATGGAGGCATGGATAATTGACACCTACTATCCAGCCATTAGAAGTTGGTGATTTGATGTGTTGATGATGAAGTCAATACTCAAAGAGTCACAGATACAACAGATAGCTAGATTTCTTGCCTATTTACATGTACAGATCTTGCCTACAGCACAATGTTAGCTACACATGTATAATTCAGTTGGCATCACATAAATCGTCAATTTTTTTTACATTTTGTCAAATGAAACAAGAACAAGCAGAAGATCATACACTTCTGAAGCAAGTAGTGCTATATAATAATAAGGCTATAGCCACAGCACAACTACTGAACCTGAAGCCTCCAGTATGGCATCCTCAAGTTGTCTTCAATGTAGCTTTTCTTGTTTTAGTATTTAAAAGACAAGTGTATGGTCTCACCTTACTTGAAAAACATGAGAACTCTATATTTCTTTCAGCAAATAATATAATCCTAAGGCTAGTATTAGCTTCTAGGACTAGCTCGGTTTTGCATAGCCAATCAGGGTGGCTATTGCTAACACCCAATACAACAGGTTTACCCAGTTAAAAATTATCAAACATCTAATTTTCCTATCAGGAGAAATTAAAAGCCAAGAAGACAGATTACAGTACGACTTATATATTACAATAATTGGTGAATTAGTCTCTACTTCTTAAACTGTTGTGAGGGATTGGTAAAGACCTGTTTTGAGTGATATAGGAGTAGCAGCTACCTTAGGATCATTCAGGTCTACAGTAGCCTCAACCGGATAGAGTCTGGATAGAGACTCGTCCTATGCATGATATGCTGTCTATATGTCTTATGTGTAGGAGAAACTGGAAGTTAACATATTTTCAGGAAATCCTATTGTAAAGAAATAAGAATGACTACAAAGGAACCTTATTGCTCTTTGAGAATCTTCAGCTTTCTCATATTCTGAAGGATTAATTGATGTAATGTCATGTGTTGATTTTATTATGAAGAAGTTAAATTGTTTTTGATATTATAATTATTACAAGACATTTCTGTTAAGAAATTGTAGAGATTTATTCTCTCTAAGACTGATTGAACATCAACAGTGAGATCACTTTAATATAAGTAATTCTCTTGTGCTTCTTTAAACATTTATTATTCTATCACATAGCGTTTTGTGTTTGTCACCAGCAGATATCAAACAAGTCTTCATATCGACGCTGTGTGTTTTTAAGTAAACACATAATAGAATATTTTGAATTAGAACAAAATTATTATTATGTGTTGAAAGAAAAACACACAGCGTCGCAGGAATATCTTCCTGGTGAAGAGACTATGACAGTTCAAAAGGGTTGCCATACATACCTCATAAAAATATGAAAAAATATTGGCCCCTCGCCGGTGACAAACAGGTATAATACCATAGAGCAGGGATTAATAAGTACGTTCACAAAATCATCTTCATATCGACGCTGTGTGTTTTTCTTTCAACACATAATAATAATTTTGTTCTAATTCAAAATATTCTATTATGAATTCCGGTTGGGCAAGATTTTTGTTAAATAAAATACTTTGTTTAGTAAAAGTATGATTTTTATGTAATTTGGTATTAAGACATGCATGTTTTATCATCGTTGCCATGGCAACGTCAATAAACGGCAAATTCAAAATAATATAAGATTTATTTTGACTTGGTTTTTTAGGTATTATTCTGACCAAAAATGGTTTAATTTTGTGATTTACATAATTAAATGCTTTAATCAAACAATAATATTAAGATTTTTACAAAAATAATGAATGTCTATCAATATGACAAGGATTAAAAAAATTAGTCATGAAAATGTAGACGGAGTATAAAGAAAGTGTTAGTCGATTTTCGAATTACTTTTCTTCACTAAGTTAAAAATCTACTATTAAGGTCAACTTTATCGACCTATAACTTTTCTTGGTGTACTTCCAGCGGAAATGTTGTTATTGTAATACTTTCTACAATATTTGCCCTTTTTAATAAGATATGTTTCATTCTTGTTCCTTCTGGCCGAGTCGTAAAGGAAATCTTGGCATTCCCCTTTGTGACATAAACGATGCAGAAACACTATTTTAGTACTAAAAAGCGTTTCTCGACACTTTTTCTTTTCAACTATACAGGGTGTTAACGAATTCGTGTAATTCCTTAAAACCACATGATCTACTACTGGTGTAGACTGGCCCCGCACGGGATTTAGCTTGATTAAGAAGAAAAAAATAAAATTCTTTTTTTTTCATGCGGCTTTGTTACCGATCACATCTAAACCACCTAATAAGAATTCAGTAAAAAAAAAAAGTTTTTTTTTTTTACAAAAACTAATTTTATTTTTGTGAACATTTCGATGCCACGCATAAATTAATAAAAGTATGGTGACACGGCTGGCTGGAACGACTAACGCGATATCGCTCTTTGCAGTCAGATAACTCAAGGCTCTATAAATACTCAGAAATTGAAAACCAAAAAATTTTTTAAATTTTTTTTTTTGGGTTGTTTTCGAAAATTCCTATTTAGGGTTAATCTGTGTCACCAGTAGATCACGCGGTTTGAAGGAATTACACGATTTCGTTAACACCCTGTAGAGCTGATGTATCACCGTGAGAGCCTGTATGTAATGTTTATAGAATAAATCAGTGATAAAACTAGGGCCTATTTGGGGTTCTGTAAACGTTTACAACACCATTATAGTACTAATCATAAACACTAATTAGCACGCTCCAAAACGTTCTCAGGACTTTTATAGTATCAAATTTTGTTACTTGGGTTTTTCACCACCTCCACTATGTGAATAACCCTTATCTGCGCTTTATTTTGACGGCCGGTACAGACGTATATCAACTGTGGTTTCAGCGTCCTCAACTTCAAGTCAGTGCATTTCATTATTATGATTTAATAGCATCCGAAAAGTCTTGTTTGCCACCCGAAGACATTGGAGTAGCAGGCTAAAAGTTTGGATTTCTACATCTTAGGTCATGGATCGATAGTACAACAAAAGAAAAAATTACAAAAACATCATTTACGCTCCATCCTACTGCTTCACATGCAAGAATTGTTGTTGGAAATGTCTTTAGACCGAGTTGTGCATTGCAAAAGAGAATACTTTATTTTCTCACCTGCACTCGGACGGCATGCTCGTGTCGCCGCTTCATGTCGTCAATGTGCTGCGCGATGCCGGTCATCTTCAGTAGCGCGTATTCTGTCTCCCGAGAGGCGCACTGCTTTACCACGTTCTGTAAAAAAATCGTTTAATTAATGCCAATACATCACGCCTGGGACCCTCAAAGGAAGAGGTAGATTGTCCTGTAGTTCGTCATGACGATATAAGGTTTAACTAGATAACAGGAGAGCATGAATATGTATTTGTTACTGAGTTTTGTAAGTGAAAATCTCCCCAATAATTAAATCGCACCCAGAAATTCAAGGATTGTATTTCCTACCAGTAAACCAATATGGCAATCTCTCAATATTCCATGTAACTTTTAGCTAAAGCTTTATTTGAATTATCTTAATAATCTTTATTCGCAACAAATAGTTAAGTTCTTATAGTAATTTGTTAACTGGCAATTGAAAGGCCTTGTGAGTCCAAATTGGGTTCGCTACGTGAATACAAATCCTACATCGAACAGTTTATGGTAAACACAATCCTAATATGAGCATATTTAGTCAAGTTAAAGATGTTAACGGATTTTGTATCGAATATTGCTGCAACTTTGTCTTTGGTATTTTAACAGACCACGATTAGAATTGTAGGAACTTAATACTAAAATACCACCTCCTCTCTGGGTAGGTGTCGTGACATGTGATCAAGAGATTTGACAAGGAATAATAAAGTTGTGATATATCTTTAAACGTATACAGGCTGTCTCGAAACTCAATGCTAACACAAGCGATAGGTTGGTTGAAGAATACAGTTTTTTTAATCATTTTCTCTTTTAAAAATTACCATCACTAAAGTTTTAGCAATACTACTACTTAACTAACTTTACTATTAAGGTACAAGTCCGAGACGGGCTGCAAACTGCAGACTGCATCCGCAGATCGCAACTCGCCGTCCAAATAACACCTTAAAGGTGCACACCTTAAAGGTAGTATTCCAACGGCGACCGCAAACTGCAACCGCAGATGACAGCAGCAGACAAGCGACACTACTGGCTCATACAAACCAATGTGACTTGCGGTCTGCGGTTGCAGTCTGCAGTTTGCAGCCCGTCTCGGACTTGTATCTTAAAATGTGATTTTAAAAAAAGTATACAACTGTATAACATATTTTTTTCTGAACTTTCTTTTACTTTCGAACGTAGCATTTGTTCCCGGCTTAGCGTTGAGTTTCGTGATATATCTATGTCGGGTAAATGGGCAGCAGCCAGGAGCAACCAACTGTTTCCTAAGTTAGATGCAGCTGGATAGATCATCGGTTTTTTTTTTTAATTAATTTTTTTCTTGTCTTTGTCGCATTTGACCCTAGTCGCACCTGATGGTAATCGCAGACAGGGTCTAAGATGGAGCACACGAATCCAAGTAACAGAGATATAGAGGGATTCCCTTATACCCCTCTGGCTCTCACATACACACGACGGAACACAGTAAACTGCTTGGCGCCGGATTTTAATGTGAGGGTGGTAGCTAGCCAGGCGGACCGTAAAGATCCTACCACCAAGCGTGCTGGGTCTTATTGAATCTTACAACACGCGTCTATTCCCAGCGTGCAGTGAGGAAGTTTTATATTCTAGCCCATCCCCACACGGGAGAATAATAAATAAACATGCTATATGGTGATAACAGTCTTCGTCCATCTTTAAAGAAACCTAACACATTTAAAACCAAACCAACCTGCAACAACAAATGATACTTCAGAATCCTCTGCACAGGTTTCAGCAAATATGACGCTAACGGCAGCAGATGCCCCAGGCCTATCTGCCTCTCCCTGAACTCGAGGGCACTTAGAGGCTCAGAGGCTAAAGCCGCTAGCCTCTCCATGGTGCGCGGGTAGCCGGTGCAGTACGACGTGTACACCGAGAAGCCGGTGGTGTTGTTGACGAAACAGCGTGCGATGCACGTCGCGTCGAGACGACATGTGTTTAGCTCCGCGCAGAGGGATCTGGAAAGATGAGAGAGATTGGTTAAAAGTCTGGTAAATTGACAAAGAACTTTTTTTTTTTCTCTATTATAATTTTTTTTTTTCGTAAGAATGTACAACTGATTTTTTAATTAATAATTAACCATACAATATTTACACAAATAATATTTACATAATTACAAATAAAAGTAAGTATATAAGTACAACTAAAGAAAAAAATCCTAATAAAACTATAAACTAAAATAGGGCATCAAAATATTCCTCCGCATCGCTGTCGACTGGTAACGTGCCCAGAAGGCTGGCAGAATTGCCACGTTGTATGGCAATGCTAATCCTTTGACCAAAGTAGAGGCCAGCCTTTGGGTCACGGGTCGTGTCGACCAGCCGCCTTGAAATATCTTTGTACAAGAGTTGGGCACTCGGACCCCACGGCCTGAGTGTTTCGACCCCAAACGGCTCGAATTTTCGCTGCTTGAGCAGCAGCGCCAGCACAGCCTGCCGAGCTAGGAAGATGGTATGGCGCAAGGGTATCGACACACGTTGCGTCCCATACGAGAGGCCTACCCATCTTCCATGGCATCAATGACATGCCATCTGGTCTCTTGCCATCGTCACGTGCCAAGCCATTTGGTTCTAATACGGCTTTACATACAATACAAAGAGCTTTGGAAGAAATTATCGTTGTTTTAGCCTTTTTAACGCCGATGACGGATATATCCACCTATGGAATAAAAGTAGATATACATGAGACGTAAATATTAAACGAAGTTTTTGACCGCGTCTTTAGCAACTTATCGCGAAAACTTCTATACTTACAGGATTATTGGTAAAACACTAACAACCTCTTAAGGGGCCACTGTACTCATCATTATGAACAACCTTAACTATGGGACCAAACCTGAAATCGCGAAAAAAAACAGCTGTTTCCTATATTATTTTATGTTCGCTTATCTCGTCCAAATGTAGGGAACAGCTGATTTTTTTTCGCAATTTCAGGTTTGGTCCCATAGTAAAAGTTGTTCATAGTGATGAGTACAATAACCCTTTAAGAGGTTGTTAGTGTTTTACCAATAACCCTGTATAGAACTGATGATTTTGGTAATGTTAGCACTACGACTTGTGAGTGGGTTTCCATGTTACTGTATACTATTTACGTTTTTTTTGTATTATAACTTTCGTGAGACACATTCATATTTATGATTAATTACGGTTTACTCACGTGCATTTTTCGCGAGTCGAACACTCGACTCGCGACCTCGCCGCGTGATCAGCTTATGATTAAGGGCTCCGTTTAAGTCCGAAACTAGTCGGGCAATCCCGAAAAATGCACGTGAGTAAACCGTAATTAATCATAAATACTATTTACGTACGTTTTAAAAAAGTACTACTTAATAAAGTAATACTAATAAAGTAATATACACCGTGTCCCAGAAAGTAGTATAAACGGAATAATACTACGTAAATGATTAACAACTAGCTATTCCCCGCTGTTTCACTCGCATTTTTGGGGAACTACTTCATGTACCTTAACAAAAAGTATCCTATGTCCTTTTTCCCAGGTCATGGTCTACCTGGCTGCCAAATTACATCCAAATCCGTTCAGCCGTTAAAGCGTGATTGACTAACAAACATACCAACTTTCACGTTTATAATAGGAAGGATTATAAGTTCTCACGCCATTACTTAATAAAAACAAAAAAAAAGAAACGTATCCTTGCTCACTTACAACCTCAAAACAGACCATAAAGCATTTGACTCCGTATAAAGTCCATTTAACCCTCCACCTACACGCAAAAACTCTAAACAGAAACACAGCAAAAAAAAAACAATTCAACTCGGTCCTAAGGTCTAAGGTACCGTACCAGTAATCTGGAATCTCGGAGGTCATGTAACCCGAGCGACCCTATCAGAGCAGCATTGTTTTATTTCGCGGGCTCACGGCTCAGACGTGACGTAACAAAAGGTACTCAACATTATTTTCTTGTTCCTTTTATTGAGTTCTGTGAAGTTAAAAGGTTTTGCAAAATATTTTTGTATGTGGAATGCTTTGGTATTCGAGATTCAAACAGCGTTTTTTTTATATAGTTCGTATTTTCGCCGAATAGGCAAATGTCGCACCTCCGATAAAATAGGGTTACAACTCGAAAAAGTCGAATTTTGAGTTAACGATACAGAAATACTTAACATTTTATGAACTATCTTCTCCATTAAGGTTACATCTGTAACTCTAAAACTGGCCGCTAGATGTATCTCGATTAGTGTTACATTTAGTTTTATGAAACGTGGACGTACGTTTGTTGAGACAAGTAGTGTTACAAATTAAAATATAACAGTGTTTCAGACAGGTAAAATCTTGTTGCTTACATCAATTTGTCTAATGAACAGTTACAAGTCGAATTATTACAGTTTATTGTTAAAGGATTGAATTAAACTAGTTCAATATTTCTATAGTAAAGTGATATATTTTGTATAATTTACATCCAGAACTACGCTTCGGTACGGGTAACATGAAATTGAAAGACGTCAGAATCGTTAAATTCATGAAAGAAACACCTTCCCCCTTATTACAAAAGATGGTTTAAACCAAAACTAAGGTAAACCCAGATTTAAAATATACCCAGCACTTTCTTACGTCATGTAACAAAAAGAGACGAAGCTAATTTAAAACCTAGGTTTTTCTTAGACCATCTTTTGTAGTATGGGGGTTACAAGAACTCTCATGAAGACGAAGGATTTTCGGAATCTAAAATTTGGCGAACACACCCTGAGGTTCTGCCTGGACTAAAGCCTGCTTACTTTTTTTATTTTATTTTATTTGGAACAACAAACAATTACATAATAGAAGATACAGACAATGAAACATAAAACTAATAATTATGTAATCAACAGCGTTATTCACAGCATACAAGTGGAATATATTAATAACGCGCTTCAAAGAACAGAAAAAAGTTAGTAACAAATGAAATACTTAAACTAAAAATTATCCTAACTGTGCTTTTTTATGAATGTACTTATACAAGTTTATAATATGTTAGAATAATAAGATGTCTGATTCTTTGATCGCTTTGAGGGCTGAATTTCGAAATCTTCCGGGAGTTATAGAAAATAAGTCGATGTCAAGATAATACTTATTGTAATTGTCGGTAAGACGTCGCAATGGTGCTCGTATACCAGCATTAGTTCGACACGCTCTTACCGCGAACAATGGTTGTTTACGCACTCCACGTATGTGCGCTCTTCTGGGAACTAAGAAACATATTTTGTTGCATACTTCCGAACAGTCATAAGCATTACTACAGAGGTCGTACAGAAGCATGGTTTCCAGAAATGTCCGCCGACTAGCAAGGCTAAGAAGGTTATATTTCCTTAGCAAATCGACGTAAGACATAGAAGAGTGAAAGCACCTGTAATGCATGGATCTCAAAAATTTCTTTTGTACCTTTTCAATACAGTCAGAGTATTTAATATATAGGGGGTTCCACACCGCAACTGCATACTCCAATTGAGATCTAATTAGGGCTTTGTATAGATGTAGGTAGGTCTGAGGGCGTACGAATTCAGTGGCCGATCTCATAACAAAACCGTACATGCGCCAAGCCTTGCTAACAATGGTATTGATGTGTATATCAAGATGGAGCTTATCATCAATAACTACACCAAGGTCACGTACCATGCTTACCCTATTTAATGTTGCATCACTTAGGGAGTAGTCGTATTTGTAAATGTTTTTGTTTTTAGTAATACTTAAGCAGCAACACTTGGGAACGCTAAGTTTGAGCTTATTACACAAGCAGTATTCGGTAAGTCTATCTAAATCACACTGTAAAGCAAGACAATCACTATAATGTTTAATCGGTTTAAAAATTTTCAAGTCATCTGCATATAAAAGGAATTTTGAATTTTGAAAACAAATACCTATGTCATTGATAAATAAAATGAATAAAAGAGGTCCCAAAATTGATCCTTGCGGAACACCAGACGTTACAACTATACTAGATGAGTGATAGCCATTAATCACTACACGCTGCGTTCTTTTAGAAACATACGAAGAAAACCACCTCAATAAGTTCCCACGTATACCATTAAATGCGATTTTACTCAACAGCAGTTCGTGGTCGACCTTATCGAAAGCTTTCTGAAAATCAGTGTAAACTGAATCTACTTGAGTACCAGCATCCATACTATTAAATATGTAATCTGTGTACGCTACAAGGTTTGTTATAGTGGATCTTCTTTTGACGAAACCGTGTTGTTGTGGAACAATAGCACTATGAAGTAAAGGATATAGATCACTGTGTACAAGTCTTTCAAATAGTTTCGACAAGGCCGACAAAATTGATATTGGGCGGTAGTTTTCAACGTCGTCTCTTGGACCAGACTTGTGAACAGGTGTTATGTTGGCTTGTTTCCAAGCCTCAGGGAAGACACCTTCTGTAAGGGATCGATTAAATATAATTTGTAGGGGAGTGCATATATTTTTTGCAGTATTCCTAAGAAATATTACAGGAAGTGCATCGGGACCTGGCCCTTTTGAGATATCCAAGGACTGGAGGTTCTTCAATACCTGATCAATTGTAAACTGAATATTATCTACAACAGTACAATTTTCAGAACATTCTGCGTTTGTGCACGTAGAACTAGTTAAAGTAGACGGTTCATACACTGATTTAAAAAAAATGGAAAAAAGATTGCAGATTTCGTCAGGGTTGTTCGAGGATTGATTTTTGAAGCGCACAGTTGAGGGAATACCTTTAGATGTCTTGCGGTTAGAGATAAATTTCCAGAAATAATTAGCATTAACTTTTATACTTTCCTCAACAGTATTGATGTACCTGGTATAACAAATTTTACACTCAACTTGGAATCGGGATCTAAAAATAGTGAATTGTTCGTAATCTGACAGATTTTGATACTTTTTCCATTTTATCCAAGCTTTAGACTTATTTTTGAATATATGGATGAGAGCCGGTGAGAACCAAACTGGGAATTTCGTCGACCTTATCGTTGATAAAGGGACATGCGTTTTAATTACACGAAAAATTAAGTTATAGAAAATGTTTAATGATTCATCCACAGAATAATTATGTAGAGAAGCCTCCCAGTCTATTTTTGACAAATCTTCATTAATATTGTCATAATTGGCTTTGAAAAAGTTATATCTTTTTATTAAATTACGCGTCATATTGTTTCTACTTGTCTGGAAAGGAATTAAAATATAAAATGGTGGATGATATTTATCTGGGGGTAGTAAAAGATCATTGGGTTCGCACACCGTGCAGTCATTATTACTGATAAAGAGATCAAGTATCTTATCACGCATGTTAGTAAGTGTGTTATATTGGGAAGCATTATTGGTGGACAAAAAATTACTTAACACTACACTAACGGGGGAGTTACCTACATAAACCTGGCCAAAGTTAGATTGGTTATTGCTGTTGGTATTCCATTCTAGGTCAGGTAAATTATAATCGCCGACAAGATAGAAGCGCTCAACACTTGTATTTTCAAGGTAGGCATCCAACATTTCAAAATAAGCATTATAGACACATTCCGGGGTTTTAGGGGGTATGTAAGCCGCACCAATGATATGATATTTACCCTTATTTATGCTGGGCATCTGTAAAATAATATGTTCAATATTAGTATGAAGAGTTGTGAAAGAATTTATTCTAACCGAGTGTAGTGCTTTTAGAACCGCCACTAGAGTTCCTCCCCCCTCTTTCTTTCCAGTAGCTTCTCGGTCGCGGTCGCATCGGTATACAACATAGCGATCATCGATGAATTCAGCGTCCAATATCTCCGGCGTCAGCCAAGTTTCCGTCAGTACAATAACATCGTAACAATTAGCCAATATATTAACGTATAACATATGCAGTTTGGTGCGGATTCCCCTACAATTCTGATAGTAAACGGTAAGAAACTGTTTATCCATTACTGAAAAGAACACTACTAATAAATAAGACATTGTACGATATGTGAGCTTTAATGACTACTACAAGTGAGTTTTTCAATACGTCAGCAATACAAGGGAAATATATAGGTACATAGAGTAAATTATGCTTGCGTATAGTTTGGAGTAGATAAAGTAGTCGTTGGTTATTGTATCGCAAGGCTGTCAGACTGCTGAATGCACGCAACAAAAATGTCTGTATATTTTTTGAGCTGTAGTGGACGTTAATGAATAGCACTAGATGGAGCTCGGCGAGCACAAAACAAGGACGGTAAAAATGATCAAAGCAATCAATCAAATAGACGTGATAACATGGTATTATGGTAAACAACAACATCAGAAATAGGCATAAGAAAAGCAAAACGATTAGTTGGGATAGCGTAAAGTTCTTATCGAGAGATGAGTTAATGCTCAGGATTTGTGGACCCAGTTGCCGGCGAGCCAGGTTTGATTTTTCCCACGTCCTGGTGAGATTTGATAGCGAATGCTCGCGCTCCTTCCTTTTCTCTAACAAGAATGGTTCCATTTTTAACCCACACGAACTTATAGTTGCACTTAGCGGCCGCTTCCCGACATTCCCGAAACAACTGTTTATTTTTCAGGGTCAAATGCTCATGAACGTAAATAGGCAAGGTTGAGTTCGAGAAGCCAAGCAAATCTGCATTCAAGCCTTTAAATAATCTGCAGGCGCTGAGTACGTTGTCTCTAAGTATTCGGGAAGTAAACTTCACAATGATGTTTTTAGGTCTGTCGTTCTGTTGAGCGTGGGGGACGCGATGTATGGCAATAATGTCCTTTGGAGTAATATTGAAATTAATTTTAGAGCCAATGTTTTCCATAATGGTGATCAAATTTTCTTGTCGCCTTTCAGGTATGTTACAAACCTCGATATTACAACTCCGGGCGCTTTGTTCCATGTAGTCTATTTTAGCCACGAGAGTAATTACTGTGTTTTGCAAGTCTACCATATTGTGATTCTGTTTGTTCAAGCTATCAACTTGCGATTGGATATCATTCTGTTGGTCCATCGTATGTTTAACAGATTTATCTATTTCAACTAGATCTTGTGACAGTGTTTTGTATTTCTCGTCTTGTTTTTCGACACTCTGCTTGATAGACAACTGTTCTGAGCGGAGAAAACATACATCGCTTTTGATTTCCGTGGTTACCTGAGTCAAAGTAGCCAAATCTGTCTTTATATTCACGACGTTGTCGGTGATCACCGACATTCTTTCATCCATGTCACGTCGCCACTCATTCAAAGTATTTTTCAGGTCGGTTGACAATATACTAAACGCCTGAGAAAATTCCGACTCAGGTTGTTTACGCTTACAACGTGTGGTGATATTATGTTGCTCATCACTTGCTCCAGGCGCTTTATTTAAATCGGTGTCCGAAGAACATTTAATTTTCGTATCAGGGGAACGTAGCATGGTTATTTTTTTTTTATTTTTTTTTTTTTTATATATATATCCTTGTCACTACTTAGCTTGATAATATTTTGATCCGAATATTTGCAAATAATCCAATTTCGTGCGCTAAGACGTGCTTTATTCACTGACAGTAAAGTAACACGTTTCTTTTGTGTTCGCTAACTACCGCATCAACGGCCAGCGTAGCGCGCCGTTATCGCTCTTACGCCGTTCGCGCAACCGCGACGATCCCGTGCACTTGCCGCGCTGTCCGATGAACCACACAATGATTTGCACTTTGGTCAACGTTATATTATCCTTTGTTATCACTTTTTATTTATGAGAACTGCACATTAATACTAGTTCAATGTTTTTATAAATAGGCACAGGTAATTTAAATCACTTAAGTAATTTTAATGATTTATCAAAGTAAGACAACTGCAAACTTCAAACTGGAAACTTTGATGCACGTTTGACGTATGTCAATATGTATGTCTTACATCAGATAGCTCGCAATAAGCGAGAGAAAGAAAGCTGATTTGATGAGTTTGATTAATAGTAATCAAATACCACGGTTCTATGTGCTTTTTTACGACCAAATGTAATTGAATATTGAAATATCAGTATTTTTTTTATATTTATACACCCTAATTATGAGAGTATTGAAACTTAGACTTCATCTGTGATTTTGATTTTTATTGTGATGATTATAGTTCTTATGTAGTATTTAAACATTATTTCATTAAGGAGAACAAATATTTTTACGCGTAGCTTAATTAAAGATTACCTAAAATTGTATAGGGTTTTTCAATTGGCGCGGGTAGATTTTGGCGGCCCGTAGCGGCCATTTTGTTTTGGTGACATCTATCAAATCTTTTTTTTATTATTCAGTTACTTATGCCAAATCACCATGGCAAGTTACACGACGATTGAACAGCACGTTCAAATGATAAAACTTTATTATCAAAATGAGTGTTCGTTAGTGCAAACGTTGCGCGCATTGCGCCCATTTTACGGTAGACGTGGTGGCCCTTCACAGTCGACTCTTCAACGTTTGGTGGCCAAATTTGAAACGACCGATTCGGTAAACAACCAGCCAACACCCGTACATTCAAGGAACGCAAGATTGGCCGAGAACATCGTCGAAGTTCGTGAAAGTGTACAGCAGAACCCGAGGCAGTCGATTCTTCGCCGTGCACAAGAACTCGGCCTTTCGCAGACTTCAACTCTGCGAATTTTGCGTCGGGACTTAGGCCTACACCCGTACAAGACCCAACTGACCCAGGAGCTCAAAGTTCATGACCATAGATAACGCCGTTTGTTCGCTGATAGGGCATCGAATCGTTTGGAAGAGGATCCCAATTTTGGCCGAAAAATCATCTTTAGCGATGAGGCACATTTTTGGATTTGGCTGTGATAAAAAGCAGAATTGCCGTATATGGGACGACACCAACCCACGCGAGGTTCACCAGGTGATAATGCATCCTCAAAAAGTTACCGTTTGGTGTGGATCTTGGGCCCGCGGCGTCATTTTGACCTCTCGGAAGATGAAAATTGGACCACTCGGATCCGTGCCACTGTAAGAAGCCGAGGCGGGCATTTGAACGATGTGATATTCCACACTTAATGGCACATGTGGGCCTTTCAAATAAAAAAAGGATTTTGTTAATACCTCACACACAGCTTGTTTTATTTCATTTCAACATCGACCCGCCCTTATTGAAAAACCCTATACTATAAAGTGATTCGTTGAAATTGGAATGATAGAATTGTTTTTTTTTGGTTCGAATTTTTGAATGGTTTTGTTAAAGTTAATTTTGTTTCGAAGTCTACAGCAGTACGAATGCTTATTAAGTTAAAAAAGTTTAAAGAACTGCCTGATTTTTATTGTAATAAGAATTGTTACATCTGTCGTATTGTATTTTTGTTAGTAGAAATTCGAATAGTTATCTAAAATACTGTTACAATTGGAAATTTTCAGGGCTTTTTTCAGGAAAATTGAAAAACAGCGTATGCCATTAGAAAGTAATTTTTGTAAGCTTTTCAAGTATGTATAATTTGTGTCACATAATAATAATACGACAAGAATAAAAACTGGATTTTCAGAAAAGCGAAAATAAACATCCATGAGTTTATTTTCGCTTTTCTGAAAATCCAGGTTTTTCGAGTTGTAACCCTATTTTATCGGAGGTGCGATGTATTTTTAAAGTTAGAATCAGCATGAAGATTCAATACTCTCAACCGGCGTGCGTGTATGACATAAGGTATGTCAACATGTATTCAATGAACATGGACAAAGCGGAAGTAGTAGTAAGAATCGTAGCAAGTGGCGTTCTACAGTATCTGCCTACCCCATGGGAGAAGACGTGAGTTTATGTTTATATGTAAGTAAAAATTAAAGGTACCCTGTAAAATCACTCTAAAGTAATGATTCTTGACGAGTTTCAAGTTTGCTATACAATTTAAACTAAATTACAGAAAAATCGATGAATATTACACATTACAAAATTGTTCAGAAAAAAAAACTACTATGCTAACTATTGAATACATAAATTTTCGTTAGCTACAATAAACAGCACTAGAAACAGAGATATCGTATGAAACAAACCGTGAAACAGAATCTAACATCTGCGGTCGACGCTGTCTACAAATGCAATATCTAAAGATATTAATACAATTGTAAACTGGGACAGAATTTATTTATTAATGCTCAGTAGGTCAGAGAAAAACTCTTGGATATTTAGCAATTAAAATACCTATTAATCGTTTAAACAATGCGGCAGTCATGCCTTGGATGTGTGAACGCTTACAGGCTTGATGGTGCTGATTTCACATGATAAATATGACCCTAGTGTCCCGCTTCAGTCCTTGCAATCGTGCAAATTTCGATGACGTTGAACGTTGATCAACGTTTACAAAAACTGTCAAATAGTTTGACAACAAAGACAAAACCAAAAATGTTGACAGTTTTCGTAAACGAAGACTGACTGACGGTTGTGGTTCGTTTGGCAACAAATTTTTTATACCCTTTTCACCATCAGTTGATTTTCGACGTTTCTCTACAAAACGTTACTGCACAAAGAATATCAAATATCACTCCATAGTATAAAACAAAGTCGCTTCCCGCTGTCTGTCCCTATGTACGCTTAGATCTTTAAAACTATGCAACGGATTTTGATGCGGTTTTTTTTAATAGATAGAGTGATTCAAGAGGAAGGTTTATATGTACAATACATGCATATTATAGTACCCGTGCGAAGCTGGGTCAGGTCGCTAGTAGAAAATGAAACAAACAAGGATAATACAGCTATTTTAAGGTTTTTGATGATGTCGTTTACGTTTCTTCAATAGCAGTCGACTTACGGCTACAATTTATGAAATGATCGCTATGTCAGGACTCATCTTACGTTGAACAGAGACTTCGACGAACAGTTTGGTGCAGTGGCTAAGCGATTGGCTTCTGCGCTACGGGTCGTGGGTTCGATTCCCACACGGAACAAAAATTTGTATGGCCTACAGATGGTTGTTTCGGGTCTGGGCGTTTGTTTGTGAGATTTGTGTTTGTAAACGCACCCGCGATACAAGAGAAATCTTAGTGTGGGGCAACGTTTTTAAAAAAGAAGAGTGTAGTAAAATTGGCCTTTAGGCCCGGTATCCACCAAAGCGGAGAGGAGAGATGTCTCGAACAGTCAATAAGGTTACGTTATTTCTATCCGCTTAACTTCAACTCCTAAAGAAATCCCATTGGTCGTTTACAAGACATCTCCTCTCCTCTCCGGAGATACCGGGCCTAAAGGCATCGATTGGTGTTCCTTCAAGTTTTGATAAGCCAACTACAACACTCTTGAGAAAAATTAGGTTAATTATAAATAGTATCTATCTTTCCGCGTAACTGTCGTAGGCCATTAATATTATTTGAGATTGTTGAAAGTGTTTATTTATAGTCCGCCAACCCGCATGATGCCAGCGAGGTGAGCCCTTAGGCTAAACCCTTCTCTTCTCATTCTAAGAAGAGGTCCGTGCAGCAGTGAGACAGTAATGAGCTGATAATGATGAAGTATTTACTTCTGATAACGTTTTTAACACCTCATGTTCAACAGTGGGTGTCCACTGGCGTACGTACGTACAAAGTAGGTCAGCAGTGATACAAACTAGATAACTACTTGTTCTTGTGTAGGCGTCAAAAATGTACGAGAAAAGATATTGGTTTTAATATTAACGTTAATTTATGTTGTCAACGCCTACATCGTTATACTTTCTAATATTTAAATGAATCGATATTTCTTTTGAACTACAACACTGATGAAGAAGTTGTAATAAGCAGATTACGCACCTGCAGGCGCAGCATGACACCGTAGACACGGGTTTTATCGACAGAAGAATAGACAAAATGACAAATCCGTTATAAGTTGTATTGCAATCAAGCAAAAATGAAAGCGCTCTTTTTCTCTTCTACTAAAATATGCTGTGCCCAACAGGGTCCATAATTGATCCATAGTCTTACCTAAGCCTACCACTTGTTAAAATTACATGACAGAAAGAGAATTGAGTATAGTTATTTTGTCTATTCTTCAATCGACAAAATACTTGTCTATGGTGGTCATGCTGCGCCTGCTGCGTTGTCATCTTAACCCGGCGTCATGGGGGTTGGGTCTGTGCGACCCGTCACATTTTATTGCGCTTGTAGTTCGGTTACTATGCGTGCGACGCGACGTTGCTGTCCTTCTCAATAGCTGGAACTGTTGAGTTGTTCTATGCGTCTCAAGCAACATGTTAGTGGTGGCACAGCCGCAGTGGGAGTTACACGTGCACGAAATTCAATAAGGTATGTGAGACCCATCCCCGAAGTCAGTTTTGTGCTGACTGTACCAAAGATATGAAGTGTTTTTTTTTTTCTTAAGTTATTTTAGTTTTCTACAAAAAAGTGCCATTAAAATATTAAGACTGATTGTTAAATTAATAATGTAATTACATTTAAATAGAAGAGAATTTTTTTGTTGACATTTGTCGTTATTTTTTTGAAATTTCATTTATGTGATTAAAACATAAATATAATATGATATTTGTGTTTCATTTATTTACTTAGATACCTAAAAACTTAACATGAATAATAATAACTTTATTATTTGTACAGTATTGGAATAATTCTGACATTAATAAACGGGTCGGTGAGACCCACCCCAACGTCCGTGTAACACTTTTCCACCCCCATGACGCCGGGTTAAAGAAGTTTATAGCTATCTGTAAACTGTTATGCTGCAAAAAAAACATACTTTACAATTTTGATTTTCAAATAGCAATAAATTCATCGAAAATCACGTAAGTAATATTATCATTTTCCACTAGATCGACCACGTAAATAAACATTTTATCGATAAGTTTTCAATTAGAGAGACATGACATAATAGTTTATTTACAAAATATAATAGTTTGTTATCATTCTATCTATGTTAAGTGTCACTTGTGAAGTGAAATCATACACACTTGTAACACTTCTGAAATCGTTCGTAACATTTCTATTACAACGATAACATCAAAAACTGTTCAATTACTATCGTTAATTCAATACTGTTAACAAATTATTCCATCCTAGTATTTTCTGCTTCATTCTTTCTCGTATCGTAGTTATTATTGTTACCTTGTCTACTTGTTTTATTGTTTTTATAATAACAATGTCACATATAGCTTCACAACTTCCAATACAATCGAGATGGATTTCATACATCTTTTAAATCTTATTTTTCTGCATGGAAATGGCGTATGGACTCACTCATACACTTAATTATTTCATTCATAATCATGCATATCTCGTTATTTTAAATATAATCGATGAAGCATTTTTTTAACGTTATGCAAAAGCACAATTTTGGTTCCAGAATCTGATGCTAATCAAATTCAAAGTTTTTTATTTCGAATAGGTACAGTACATGCATTTAAGAAACGTCTCGACAATTTAGGTGCACGGTTCCAAAAAGTAAGTCCTGTGGAGAAGAGCCGACTAGAAACTCTATGGATACTCTTTTCAAGTATCTAAGATCAGTTCCAGATTATTTCAGTCTTAACATTTTAGAATGGAAGTCACGCAAAATAACTTGAAAGTATTTTAATATGATCATTATTTAAGTCATCATAAGGTGCAATTAGTATTGCATCATAGAGAGAGGAATCCAGGTCGGGTATGCATTCACAGCTAATTGGCGTTCGACACCTCGTGGAAACATACGGGGCAGGTGGCGTATGCGGGCGCGACGCGGGTGGCATACATCAGTATTGTTTATTTCCAAAATTAGTACTGTTTTGTTTGAAGATCTTCAAAGGTGTGCTTGTAGTTTCTTTTTTATAGAAGATAAATATTGTAATTTGATTTTTGCTTTCGTCTAAAATAGCTCACACAATTCAACCGACGTTATTGAGACGAATAAGACAGTATACTTGGGAAAGGTTAGGATTATAATGATGTTCAACATTTATAAGATCCGTACAAAGTTGTAAAAAAACGAATGAATGGCTCAAAATAGTCTTCATAGTCAAAACAATCTTTTGTAAATTTAATTTTCCTTGTCAAACTTTATTGGTACAGACGCCAGCACATCAAGCTGCTACAATCTGTCAAATTTCTTTTATAGATTTTCATCTTTATCGCAATAACATTAGATTCAAGGTTGATTGGGAAAATTTGACAGTTTCGGGTAGCCTGATATGCTGGCGTCTGTACCTAGACTTTAAATGAACGATGTGGTCTCCTGTAATTAGAGGAGCACACTAGTCATTGGCCCTATATTTGTTAATTTGTAAGAAGAAAGAAAGAAAAAATATTTATTTTGGACTCACACAGACAGTTACAAAATCAATTTATAAAAAACAAAAACAAATAAAAACTACCTGCACGAGGCCAAGAAAGGCTCCTATCTCAGCATAATGCTGCGACATTTAAAAAAAAAAACAAAATGTCGCAACGCTGGTTTTCAGATAGGACCATAGTGATGCCACGGGCAATAACGACACAAATAATATATAGATTTCATACGTACAATAAATATAATTAAAATACTAACTACTAATTAAAGCAATAAATAGTTTATTGTAATCATAAGTGTTACGTGTGTGTGTGTGTACTAATAATTATTATGTATGTAATTTTGTAGAAATAAAATAAAAAATAGTGGACGTAAAAGGCTAATAATATACGATATTGTAAGATTAAACTACCACACCGTTACCGAACAAACAGTGTGTGTAGCGGTTTGGTGTTAAACAAGGTCACCCACGGAACAGCCCTAACCGCTCTTGCCCGAATGTTTCCACCCATTTTATACGCTATTAGAGATATAACGTGAGCTTCATAATATCTTATGACGAGTGTTCCTGCCACTTACATTCATTAGTAATAATGATACCAGCCTATAATTATCCCATTACAGCATTGATCACCAGGTTTGCTCACTGCAGTCTGGCGATGTTTTCCTACACCGTACGTCAGTGGTGTCTTAGATTTACTAAGTACATGTAGGGATCTGAGGCAGTAAATACAAAGTAGGTATCTTGAGTGAGTTTTCGTTTATTTCAAACTCCTAATTAATAATAAAATAGGGTATTTGACTAAAAAAAACTAATTAGTCCGTCAGTTAGATTATCAAAAAATATTTGACCCGTATTTTTTCTTTTGTTACGTAAACCAAAATTGACGAAGATACGACATTTAAAATTGCAAAACTTCACAAGCAAGTACAATTTTTACTTGCTTCTGACGTCACAAGCGACAACACGAGTTTTGATGCGTTTTATCTTTCCAAATATTCATAGATTTAACAAAAGAAAAAATATGTGTCAATTATTTTTCAAAACTCTAACTGGCAGACTAATTAGATTTGCAATTTATTGATGCTGTCAACATGCCTATTCGCCTCATAATGAGTCTTCCTTCACACACGTTCGTCTTTTATTTCCCGAAACAAAATCTACTCCCTATACTTCCAGAATGTTCCATCGACTCTATCATACTATCCCTTTCACTCAGATTCGTTCAACATTCACTCTTCGTTCAAAGTCTATCTTTTACATTGCGTTCCCACATACATAGTTATGACTGAAAATGTCACATTGATAAATAACAATGATGTTTTTAACCCGCTACCTAGTCTTCACGAAGAAGATCCGTACCCTCCGGGCCACTCCGACGATTCGTTAATAAGTAGGTACGTCAATTTTGTATCTATTAATCATTACGCTATAATTATAAAATACGTTTTCAGGTAAATTGTATGCTGTGTCTGTTTAATTAAAGTCTTTTGCTTGTCATCTTACAAATTGGCTTTTAATCTCTTCTAATCTTCCGTTACGAAGTGTGTTATTAAACCTATTTAGTGTGATGATTGAGTGGGTTAGATTTATTAGTAAGTTACAATAACCTCATAGACTTTACAGTAAGAATAAATAAAGTTGTGATGAGTTACCTACTTCAGTGGTTTACATAACCACTGAATTTGATTGAATGAATTTTAGTGATCATTCCTTAGCCGCCTTTTACGATCGACGGCCATGTTTTTTTATGCTGGCCTTTGGCAAAAAGGCCAACGGTGGGCCTGGGAAAGTGGTTACCATCTGTTTTTTTTTTTATCTTGGGAGTATCCTCATAGATACCCTTCGCCCGGGGAAGGCGAAGGGTCATACCGGACTCTTACCGGCTAAAAACCCACGGTGTTCCTACTCCTGACCCTTGGCCGGGGTCACGGGATTCACAGCTGCATGCACCGCAACCCCGGCAGGCCTCGGTCCGCCAGCCCCTGGCAGACCTCTCCTTCTGTGGGGCCTTGCCCCACGTCCTCCTGAGAGGCGCGCACGGAACACATGCGCGCCGCCTTCTCGGGCCTGTTACTGGTCGGGCGACAGGTAACTGGTTACCATCCCTACCGAGAGCATTGCTATTACGTTGCCAACATTAGAGACAAAGTTGGATAGCCTCATGTGCCTATAACTTATAACTTCACCGGCACCCATAAGTACTTTTCAAACCGAAACACAGCAATGCTACTTAGCGGCAGAAATACGTACGGTGGTAGTACTTCCCTGGGCGTCCCTTTCACAAGGAGCTCTACTACTTACTACCACAATGTACCTACTTACTACATACAGTGGGCCAACGCCCATACATTTGACAGGTCCTATGAAATGTCAAAATTATGTAGGGGCGGAGGTTATATCCCAAGTATGCAGTATGGCTACTCGGGACATAACCTCCGCCCCCTTCACCCCGCAACCCCCCGCATGATTGCTCTGCGACAATGTTCTACGTTGACCGACTTTAAGTACTGTAAGGTAAAAGTGTAGAAAGAGGGTGATCTATTCTTTGCTGGGATATTAGCTAATCATATAATTAGGTATACTACACTCCCGGACACCTAAATCGAACCACCCTACTGCAATTTTTGTATAACGCTCTTTATTGTACCCACTAAACGGCAAATACTTGCACACTTTCTTGATGTCACTGAATAAAGAACTGTATCAGTACTAATTTTAACTTTAAAATCCGACGCAGACATCAAGCGTTCATTAGCAAGGAAACGGTCCTTTATACAAGGTAAGTCAGAAAAGGGGTACTAATCCGAAAGGATGTTAAAGAACACATAATAATGAATATCCTTTGTTATACAACTTTCCCCAAAAGTTAATAGTATAAGAGAAATAGCTGTTCAAAGATTTTATTAATAATCAAATCTTTGCTGTCGCGCAGCCGGGTAAAAATACGCTAAAATCTATCTATCCTCAATCAGATATGATCAGCGGTTTACATTTTAGTTCATATGTGCGTGACCGCATTATATTTATATAGATTATAAGCTCCATTTTTGAATTCGTAACTAAAGAAGGGATGTTTTTGTTTTAAATTTTGCCTCTTGCTTTAAAACTGATACATTAAGTGGCCTTTGGATTAGGATTAGTAGGTACCCCCTTTCCGACTGACATATAAAAATGCACGGAGGCTCGATTCTGATGTCCGGGAGTATATTTTACAGGGTGTAAACGAATTCGTGTAATTCCTTCAAACCACATGATCTATTAATGGTATAGATTAACCCCGCACGGGATTTAAATTGATTAAAAATAAAAAAAACTTTTTTTTGTTTTTTTTTTTATTTGATAGAAAATTTCGATGCCATGCATAAATGAATGAAGGCACAGCGACACAGCTGACGGGCACGAGTAGCACGATATCACTCCACGCAATCAGTTAACTTGCTTGCTAAAATGACTCAAATACAGAATACCATGGTTCATTTTTTGAAAACTTTTTTTTGTTTGTTTTGGAAATAACCTATGCTGAGTCAATCAGTGTCACTAGTAGATCACGCGGTTTGAAGGAATTACACGAATTCGTTAACACCCTGTATTACAGCTTTCCTAGTATCTAACTAGACCGATAGAAAAATCTACACTGTAGAAACTAATTAGCCACTCATAGCCGTCATTGCCACAAACGGATCATCACAGATGATAAATCGTAGCAGATTTCTCTCATCCAGTTCAATTCAAACGTTCAATCAAACTTTTACTGATTAGTTTGCATAGTTAATCTACTTTATAACCGGGTTTTAACTCTAATACTTTCAACCAGCTAGTGCGGATGGATGGCTATAAGAAAAGCAGACCAAAGAAAAGATGGATGGATAGTGTGAAAGATCATATAGCTAGGAAGTAGACAATCAGCCTCGCTACCAGCCTTGCTGCCTGGCTAATATTGTCACCATAGCATGAGCTATTCTCGTATAGCTCGTGCTGACACGAGAGAAAATTTTTATTTTTTTATTTTTGTCGTATTCAGGGTGACTGGTAATATATGAGATACAGTGGTGCAAGATACAGGTGACTGGTAATTCGACCTTATTTCTTGAAAGGAGTTATACTAGAGATCATTGGCAATGATTTACCTCCGTCAACAAAAAAAATACGACACGTTTGGTGCAGTGGCTAAGCGATTGGCTTCTGCGCTACGGGTCGTGGGTTCGATTCCCACACGGAACAAAAATTTGTATGGCCTACAGATGGTTGTTTCGGGTCTGGGCGTTTGTTTGTGAGATTTGTGTCTGTAAACGCACCCACGATACAAGAGAAATCTTAGTGTGGGAAAACGATTTCAAAAAAAAAAAACTATGGGTCGGAATTGAGCAGTATCCGAGTTAACGGGGTTTCAAAATTTTTGACTTCTTATCGAAAAAAAGACTTGTAAAAAAACGACTAATTTTTGGGCATTCAATTGATACTTATCTAAAAACTGGTAAACTAGCAATCACTTTAGATAAAAGACCGGCCCAAAATTCTCAATGTCTCAAAAATAAAAGGTCTTAATTGACAAGTATTTTTATTTTTACTTTCGACCTTATTTGATGAGGGTTAATTTGTTGCCAATGATCTCTAAGTATAACTCCTTTCAAGGAATAAATCGAATTACCAGTCACCCTGTATTTATACACTTGTGAGTGAGTGATAGATACAAATGCTCAATTAAATATCTAAGATAATTGCATCTCATACATTAAGATATTTAATTGAGCATTTGTATGCATCACAAGGTCGTGCGATCGATTGCCATTTAAAACGCCATATATTATTATTTTGTTCGGAACCGAGCGTCTATACATCGATGTTGTTAATAAAACTGTATTCCCCTCTCCCCCACATTCGGTATTTCTTTTCAATTCCAATAGCGTCATTCTCACAATTTGCATGACAATGTAAAGTAAACCAATCAGTAATGTTTCAAATCAATGGACTGTGAAATTGACCACAATAAATTACAGATTTGGAAGCTTCTGTTTTACTGTAGACTGATTCATCGTTTTTGACTCCTGTTATCTGAAATTCATCGTCATTATTGTCATTCAGCTGAAAGATGTCACTGCTGGACATAGGCCTCCCCAAGCATCGCCATATCGACCGGTCCTGTGCTTCTTGCATCCAGCGGATTCCCACGACCTTCACCAAGTAACTAATGAAGTTGGTCGGACTTTACTGCTTCATCATCATACTGTTTTACAGCAGAAGGAAAATAGATTTACGTTCCATGAAATCAACTTCCAATCAACTGAAACGTTACCAGTTTTTTAATAGACTAGCTGTTGCTTGCAGTTTCACTCGCTTCCTACGGAAAATACTCATGTACCCGGATAAAAGTATCCTATGTGTTAATCCAGGACATGGTCTATCTGTGTGCCTAATTTCACCCAAATCCGTTTAGCCGTTTTTGCGTGATTAAGTAACAAACATTATTCCATCTTCACAAACTTTCACATCGTTATTAATCCGAAAACTGTCTGTCTGTTTGTGACTTCCTCACGACTAAACTACTGAACTGTACCTATGGTTGTATATACAGGGTACCTACACTTTGAAATACGTTACTACATGTATGTATATGAAGGTCGATTTACACACTCATTATACTCTGTTCAACGAAAAATGAGTTCTGCCATAGCTGTCATTTCGTAAATTGTAGCCGTAAGGAGATGGCTATCGAAAAAACGTAAACGACATCATCAAAAACCGTAAAATAGCTATATTAACCGGGCTTTGTTTTTTAAAAATATTTCATGTTCTTTGTATAATAACCTTTTGTAGAAAAACGTGACTAATCAACTTAAGGTGAAAAGGGTATAGTCACTGTTTACGATACCCATTGAACATGGTGGCCTTATTTTAGCCTAAGAACCCACAGCGATCACACAACACATTATAATAATAAATATTTCACAACGCACGTTCAATTGTGCTATCACATCAAAGTAACGAACCGCACTCAATTTGATAATAGAAATTCAATACTGTACAGAAACACCACTCTTTTACTAAAAGGGGACCACACACAAACTATTAGAAAGAACACACATACATACAGTTACAAACACACACACGCACACACACATACATACCTATAATATGACATAAACAGGGTGTTAATTTTACTAGGTATAGAAATATTAGACGCAAATAAATTCTTTCCGTCTTCTGATTATAAAAATGAGAATATTAAAAGAAAATTGTGGCCAAAACGTCCCCTTTGCGGTAAAATATACCTACAGGATGCAATGCGCAAAAGCCTCGACCAACTCAGAGTTAGTTGATTTAGGTTTAACCGGTTGCGTACCGCCCGTCGTCCCAGGACGACACTTAATTGTCTTATCTATTGTGTCTATTATTACGGTGATAGAGAGTTTAAGAAATTAATTTATAGTATACATTTTTTTGTGTTCATCAGAAGCAGAAAACTACTTTCTAAAAGCTTTAAAGGTTTTATAATTACACCCTGTATAAGCACACATACATGTATAACTTCATGATACGTATCACACACATTCCTCTTTTGTAAAAACGTACCCTCTCCCAAAAGTACCCTTGCTATTATTTTAACACCCTCCATATGGGAGGAAGTTTGGGGGATCGCCACAGACAAGCATAAAAAAAGAAACGAATCCTACGACCGATTACTTGCTGTGACAACTATACCTACCTCATTCGAGGAATTTGATTATCACTGTGTTAACGGTGAAGGAAAACATCGTGAGGAAACCTGCATACCTGAGACGGCTACATTATGTTCTCGATGTGTGTAGTCCGTCAACCCGCACCAGGGGGTCTACTCCCTAAGCACGAAGTCCGTGGTTTCGGCCTTAGTTACGAGCGTTTCCTACTCCCTATCACCTACGGACATACGATTATTTCGGGGCCCAAACTAAGAATGAATGACAACACGATTTGACAGTTGTCCCTACTACCGATGTGTTTTTGCCCGTCCGAAAAGTTGATCTTGACACTTGTTTTGTTCACTCCTACGTTTCGAGCTACTTTCGGACGGGCGACTAACTTCGTTGACGGACTTAGGGAGTAGGCCCTCTGGCCAACGTGGTAAACTAAGGCCTAAACCCTTCTCATTCCGAGAAGAGGCCCGTGGTCCTCACGCTCAGCAGCCGCGCTTGCGACCACTAGACTAACGAAGCAGTCCGAGTACGAGACTAGCAGTACGAGGCGTACTGTAACTCGCTACAATGAGTATACATGTTACGGGTAAAGGCCGAATGGCGGTTACACCTAGGTTTACCCGGGTACAACTAGGTGCAGCCGGCCACATGCGGTTAAACTTAGATGTATCCTACTTATCTTCGGTTGGAACTAGGTTTACCCTTCATCATAGCGGGCAGAACTAAGTGCACCGGCACACCGGTGGTTAAGGGGAACCCCAACACGGATGGGTTAGGTTCGAAGGGGATGACGGGGGCTAGAGTGGGCGAGCAAAGCGAGCGAACGTGTTAGGTCACTTTAAACCCTGCAGACAGAAACGGCTCTGTCGACTTAAGCTACACCTAGTTCTAACCAACTGCTACTGGTTACACCTAGTAGTACCCGGGTAAACCTAGGTGTAACCGCCATTCGGCTTTTACCCGTAACATACAGGGTGTTAACGAATTCGTGTAATTCCTTAAAACCACATGATCTACTACTGATGTAGACAGGCCCCGCACGGGATTTAGCTTGATTAAAAATAAAAAAATAAAATAATTATTTTTTCATGCGGCTTTGTTACCGATCGTATCTAAATCACCTAATAAGGATTCAGTAAAAAAATAAAAAAAAATTTTTTGCAAAAAAAATTGTTTTATTTGTGTGAACATTTCGATGCCACGTATAAATTAATGAAAGCACGGCGACACGGCTGGCAGGCACGACTAATGCGATATCGCTCTTTGCAGTCAGGTAACTCAAGACTCTAAAATGACTCCGAAATAGAAAATGAAGATTTTTTTTAAATTTTTTTTTTAGTTGATTTTCAAAAATTCTCATTTAAGGTTAATCTGTGTCACCAGTAGATCACGTGGTTTGAAGGAATTACACGAATTCGTTAACACCCTGTATACATCGGCCTTCATATAATTAACGTATTTCAAAGTGTAGGTACAACCATAGGTACCTCATCAAAAGTAAAGTGCCGGCAAAATGTCTGTTATATCGACTTCCTTATAGTTGACAATTATAATTGCTTACAACGGAATTAAGACCGCTCAGATTTTTCCGGCAGTTATTTTCCGCTAAGCGATTTATAAATGGTAATATTATGGTTTTCCTTGAATACAGGTACTTATTTAGAATAATAATAACTAATGTTTAAAATTCATAGAACTTATTGCTTTATGAACCGTGATCTGTTTTACTTTAACTTACTGTTTCGTAGGTTTTTTTTGTCAGTAGCTATCCTCATAACAAGTTTATAGCAGCCAGATTATAGAATTATGAAATCAGTCTTTCTTGTCTTGAACTAGAGATTTTTAAAGGTGGATCCAGACATTGCGAGGCATGCGCCGCGAACGGCGCACAACGCATGCGTATCCCTACCGACACACTCTGGCTCGCCTCGCACATGCTCAGCCTGTGCGCAGCACATGCCTCGCCAGAAACATGAAGACAGACAAACGAAGCATTTGCTTCGCTCGCGATGGCTCGACCCGAGCATACGTTGGTATATTTTTTCGACACGCACGCCTCACTCCGAGGCATTCGTTGTGCGCCGTTCGTGGCGCATGCCTCGCAAAGTCTGGATCCACCTTAAGAGAACTTAGTAAAGGCGAGGCCTCATACAGTCGAAAAAAATAGAGTAGGTACTCAAAAGAAAATTTGGTTACTCATCATCATACATACAACAACATCACACATCATCATATATCATCCATCATGCTGGCCTACTTAAAACTGGCAACCATAGCCCTGCTGCCTATTACAGTCAACCACAGAGATATGTATACAGGCAACTAATTACATTCATAGAATAAAAGTATTTTTTCATAAAAAAAAAACTTGGCTTTTGTTCACATTCATGCGTGTGTTGAGTGGTCAAGTTTTTGCCATTGCTTGTCTGAGCGAGTCTTGCGTATACATGGTTATTATGCTCACAAAAACAATACAATTGCTTACATAGTGCATTGATATCCGTTGTTTGCCGGTATACCTAACTCTTTGGTTCATTTTTTTTTTCTCGAATGGAAATCCTCATCAACGCGGACGGGTATGTCGGTCTTTTACCTACACAAAACCACCCAGTGGCTGTGCTTAGCACAAAGGAGAGGAGCTCCGGGATCTCCAGAGGAACACACTGGTGCTCCTCTTAGGTATATTGCTGCCTAGTACAGCAAAAGTTGATGACATTTTTGAGACTTTGAATCCCATTATCACTGCAGTGGAAATTATAGATAGATACTTTATTGTACACTAAAAGAAATAAAACAGAAGGAATACACATAATTAAGAACAGTACAAATGGCGGTCTTATCGCTTAAAACAATTTCCTCCAGACAACCATTGGATGGAAAGAATTGCTAAGAAATAATAAAATAAAATTATAATACGACTGGTAATTATTTGGTATACAAAATAATTTTACATTCATAAAACACTTTTGAAACTTTGTTAATAAAATCATTTATTTTTGATTTCGACTGTACCTACTTTCCTGCATTATTATTCCTTGTCATTTCGATATTTTATTATTACTTAGAAACCTATAGAAAAACGTCCCCTTAAGGAATGCTTCGTCAAAGTAAAACTAATCTGCAATCCCGGTTTGAAAAACCAAAAACGTGTTTTATGTACCGATGTGTTCCGCCTGAGTTTCTGCCTACCCTCTCAGAATAAAGGGCGTGACGACGCACCCTATTATACGTTTTAGCAGAAAGCCACTCCGTGCAAGGCGGAGGGGATGTCATTATGCCATATGTCACGGATATAATATTACGATATTGCTGCTTGGTATTTGTCAAATGCGCGAATATTTGTGATGGATGAGAGATCTAAAAGTTTAAGGCTTGGTTCGTACGAAATGTTTTTCCACGTGCGTTATAAAAGTGTTCTAATACCACAAATAGGCCGCATAATTTGTTCACATGATAACGCTTTTTTAACGCCACTTATCCATTGTTCTCTCTTCAACGCTCGTTAAAAACACGTTCGTGTGTTTCAGGCCTATTATGATTTTATGTCGAAAATAACAAAACATTGATTTAAAAATTCACTTGCTTTGCACTTGCTACGGCCGCATATTCAGAGCGGCGGGGCGTGTAGCGGGGCGTTCGAGCATTGTATTGAGCGTGCATACATTTAGCTGCACGCTGGAAACGCTACTACGAATACACTTCAACTACTAGTCTGTATGTTAAGTAACGCTTACAAAAACGCGCCGCTGCACGCCTCGTTGCTCCGAATTTGCGGCCTAATGGTATGTCTACACCAGCGCGCTTTCATGTTCATCTTGCGCTTTCAACTTTCAATTCCTCTTGCGTCAAGCGCATGCAATATTGATTGCGATAAGCCAGCTTATCGTCTACACCGGTGCCCCTCAGTCAGTCGTCAGTCGACATACAATAGACGGTTTAGCGACGTGCGCTAGGGGCATGCGCTTGCGCTGACGTCGAACTAGTATTAAGGCAGGCGCTATAGCGTGCGCTATGGCGCTTCACGCATGCCTCAGACGAAGACGCAAGATGAACATGAAAGAGCACTGATGTAGACATAGCTTAAAAAATATACACAATAAGTAGTTATACCTATTATAAATATTTAAAACGTGGTTCCCAACACCCCTTCTCTTTATGAGGATATCGTAAACCTAACTCAGCTAAACTAAAAATAAGATCACCAACTATTTCGTACGTTTCTATAGTGATCCATTCTAATGTTATAGTATACTAGGAACATGGACCGTTCAGCAAGAGCGTTTACGAGCTAATATGTGAACGATCATGACTCGTACGTTCAAGAAGTCGGAGGACGTGATAGAGAAGGATGAAGTGATGATTACCTGTTGAAATTATAGATGTCCTCAATGTTGTTGAACAGCTCGTTCAGCTGCTCATCAGAGAAGGTCACCTCCCGCCGCCACACGTGAAGGTAGCCCTGAAACAAATGACAGCGTATTTTAATTGACTGACACACTAATTATATGCAGAGGTACAGTATTACGACATAAGTTATCGCCTCGGCAATCTTCGTGTATCCGAATTTGTACGAATCATGCGACCTGACCAATCTTTCTTTGTGTGTCTTTTATAAAATTATATAACTCCGGCTTGGTGGGGATAGGTCACTTAATTGGTCGCATAAATTATACAAATTCGGAAACACGAAAATCACCGAAGCACATAAGTTATTATTTTTTTCTATGAATAACTTACAGTATAACATAATAGGAAAGAGAACAAAAGGGTAGACTGACATCCAAGTGATAGCGTTCGTCTCGCGACCTCGCCGCGTGTTCAGCTCATGATTAAGGGCTCCGTTTGGGTCCGAAACTAGTCGGGCAATCCCGAAAAAATGCACGTGAGTAAACCGTAAATAATCATAAAAAAAGTGATAGCGTGTAAAAAATTTTATAAGAAATAAAAATGTGAAGACATATACGTCGTAGTACTGTGTTATTGTGTCTAATTTACTTCTATTTTGCTTTTTAGGCGACCGAAGCTCTTAAAGTTTTGTGAAACATAGTCGAATGGCGAGTAATTTAATTGTTTAATAGCTTATCGTGAGTAAAGAAAGTGAATTTTATGGAGTTGTTCTTTCCTTCACTGATATTACTCGCTACTTAACTAAATCACAAGCAAAATGTAAACTAGGCTTAAGTCGCAAGTATTTGAAGGACTATTTGTTGAGAGATAGACACTTGCAATGCTAGTATCTGCCTTCTGTGCTTCTTCTTCAGGATCGCGAATTTGATTCTCAAATCATGACCTAATATATTTACATTGCATTTTAAACTAGAACCGTCCACAAAATAAAATGTAAAAGCCTATTTACAGCATGACTGGTCACTTTACATCCGAAAACCACCATTTACTACGGGACGGTACGGGGGGGTGCATGAAAAGAGCCTCCACGAGTGACGATACTTAAGTACATCCGGCGCATCCTGGGCAGTCAGCCCCGCTACCAACCTTGCTGACTGGCTAATCTTTTCACCACGGCATGAGCTATTCTTGTATAGCTCGTGCCGACTCCATAGAACAGGGATGCAAAGACCGCGGCCCGCGAGCCGCATGCGGCCTTCCGTCGATGTATGTACATGCGGCCCGCCAGCGAATTAAACTCATACTACTCAACTAATACTGCATTCTATCAGTAATGGCCAGCTTTAGCTTCTGAATAAAGATTTTGAATTTTATCAAAAGCCCACACTACGATATTATATTTTTTAAGATCTCTAATTTCAACTATTTTTATTGTTTTTATTTTTGGTGGCCCGCCGTTAGCTCATAGTTCGCTCGAGTGGCCCCAAATCCTAACCTGCCATAGAAGGAAAAATAGCGGACAAATTCGTGAAAAAAAAATCTGCTGTTCCATACATTTTGTTGATCAACATTGTTTTTTTTTCACGAATTTAGTTTTCCATATAAAAGTTATATAGAATGATGAATAAAGTTCATGGTTTTCGGATTTAAAGTGACTAACCCAAGACTAACCAGTCAAGCTATATATGTATAACAAAATATAAAACCTGAGTCGTTCAGTTTGAGTACCATCAAGCTTGGCAGTTGGTTCACAGAACAATGGTCAATTTAGCGTCGCCTCACTTGTGTGGTTGTGGTCGCACTCTGTGGTTAACGCTACAATGAGCTACCACGCAGTACATAGTGTACGTGCTAACATACACAACACAAGCTACAAAGGTAAAGGTACTCTTGAGTTTACTTCGGTGAATACTTTGTTGTACCGCGTTAACCCGAGTAATAGAAACTGATGCCATTTTTTACGAATTTTTTGGCCATACTTGTCGCGATATCACTAATATTTACTAGCCTACAATCTAAGCAACAAAATCAGTCTAAAATTAAATAAAGGAAGCTGTCAAAATTACTTATTTCTGCATGAAAGAAAATACAGAAAGAATACGATTGCTGTTTTTGTAATTTACTAACTTGTACTAGGAGTGCAGAAGGCTCAGGAGAACTTTTGACCAAAAGTTATTACTTATTATTGGTCGATACTGTTTTCTCATTCGTCAACTTTTGACTGGTAAGAAAACTATATTATATTAGGGAGCAAAACTGTATACATAGTTTTTTTTTTTCCTTGGCTTCGCACTGTTTGTGCATTTCGCCAAAGACATCAGTATACATAGTTATAATGATGATGTAACTAACAGAAAAAACACATTTAAAAAAAAATGCCTAATTGAATGATACGTTAGAAAAACGTAGCAAGCACCGAATGTCTCCATTAGTCTAACTTTTTTTCTTTTTTTTTTGTAATCATAGAGGATCGAACTTACAAAAAAGAACTTATAAAAGTATAAAACATTTTTATAGTTTTCTCAGTATGTAAATAAGAACTGTAAGATTCTTTTTTTTTTTTAAATAAATGTCACTAAAACGAAAACTGCTGACCGTATAGCGAGTCTCATATACATTGTATTTTATTTCGTTAGACAATTCTTTACACAGTGTTGAAAAAGAAATAATAAGGGCATTACATACAAAGTAAAAGGATCACATTGTCCTAGTTGTAACACTATTCGTCACTATAGTGGGCAGGACGATCGCATGACTTCCGCTCCACTTTCAGAACTAAAATTAGAACGAATTTCTAAAGCAAATTAGTGGAATCTGTGATTTAGGGCTGGGACACATAATTTACGCGCGAAATACTAACTAGATTTTTTTACGCTTACATTGTTTTATTACTGAGCTAAGGCTGTTGTTTACCAATTCTTTCTGTATACAACCGTTTATTCGTAAAATGTACAGACGCAAGCAGGTCAAGCTACCCGAAACTGTCAAATTTTCCCGATCAACCTTGAACCTAATGCTTTCGCGATAAAGATGAAAATCTATTAAAGAAATTTGACAGATTGTAGTAGCTTGATGTGCTGGCGTCTGTACCTACTAGAATTTAAGGTAAACGGTGTGTTAAACAGGGAATTAATTTTGGTAAAAACGAGCATAAGTCCCCCATATTCTTCTACACTTCTCGCTGTGTAATCTACAAAAAGTATTTAACAAGATTTTATAAAAAAAAACTGACAGATTAGATTTCCTCTCACACAGATTAGATATAGATTTCCTGGATAATAAGTACGTATATTCTGGCCGGCTATGTGCGGGATTCAGCATATTCTATTGATAACAAACACCCAAACTTTCAGCTTGTTTTAGTGAGATTCACACATGAAAAGAAAATCCAAAAGGTATGAGGTCGCTTTTTAAAATGACGATACATCATTGTGCATGAAAAGAGCCTCCACGAGTGACGATACTTAAGTACGTCCGGCGCACACTGGGCAGTCAGCCTCGCTACCATCTTTGCTGACCGGCTAATCTTTTCACCACGGTATGAGCTATTCTTGTATAGCTCGTGCCGACATTATAGAAGAAGATTGTTTTACCTTGTTTTTAAAAACAACTGAGACATTCCAGAGTCATATTTGCGACGTTCTTGGAACTCAAAAACTTAGCGTCTCATTTTATCTTTTTAGTCGTACCCGCGGTAATATGCCCCAGCCCTTAGACACAGATATCGCGGCGCGTGCTCCCGCGCACGGCGCTAGAAAGCTCTGATAACGTGATAAAGGTATCACGAAGCGTTCGCCATATTGGGCACAAGTTTTGTATATGGTAGTAATGTTACGTACGTAGCTACATAACGCCCTTATCTGATCACTTTTGCCTTTCAAATGATTACTTACTAGCAGTAATTACTTGTTTTTTTTTTTATCTATTGTACTGCTGTAGATGGTCCTAGGGGACCGTTTCTACGTAGCCGGGCAGTTACTGGCGAGACCTGAAGGGTCTCCAGCCAATGGGGGGGGGGAAGTAAAATACTTAACTTAAGCTAACTACTTGTACTACACTAACATCATAACTACCTGCAACAACAGCACTAAGGGCAACCCCTAGTGGGACTCGGACCTCGGCTTCGGGCGTTTCTGGCGTAAACTTTGGGGGGAGACAGTTTGATGAGGGTTGAATTATCGGTGTGACTGCGGAGTCTGAAGAGACGACCGGCTCTACGACGGGAGAGCTCGGTGGATCGTGACAGTAATTACTTGAGTTTTTTTATGTTTAATTTATGGAATATTTTGGTTGTACCAGCTCATTTGATCTATGACCACCGCACCGTTATGACTTTCCTTATGGGAAAAGGCTATGGACAGTAGGCTTACATAAAATATTTTAGGATACTATGATACATAGCGTCACCTTAGAGTGAAAACTTCGGGAATGCATTTAGCCATTGCAAGGTTCCTGTGGGCTTTGACACGGAAGAAGTCGCGGGCACAAGCTAGTCAATTATATTTATTATAGCGACCCGCCCCGGCTTCGCACGTGTAAGTTTTATAGCTTAAAACCTTCCTCTTGAATCACTCTATCTATTAAAAAAAACCGCATCAAAATCCGTTGCGTAGTTTTAAAGATCTAAGCATACATAGGGACAGACAGCGGGAAGCGACTTTGTTTTATACTGTGTAGTGATGAATGTTTTATAGGCAATAAAGGCTTATTTCAGTTCCTACAAACTAATTTCACATAGAACGGCTCTCTTATGCTGGCTTCTCACGGCGCGCGATATTACAAGTCGCGCCGCGCCAGCTCGCGCCTACGCGCCGTGTGAACGTAATGGCGCGAGGAGGCGCGGGCTAGCGCGTGCAAGCGCGTCCGATCCGCTCGGAGTCGGTACTTCAAAGGCGCGGCGCGAGCGCACTTGTGGCGACTCGAGCGCGCGGGGTTGCGCGGGGTGGCGCGCGTGAACAAGTAAATAATATCCATTAAATAACACAAAAGCGGCAACAGCGATGACTTCTTCTTGCGATATGATGCGCTGCGTGTCTCGGACTGTGATGTCGACAGCGTGGCCGGCGGGAACAACGCGCGCCTCGCCGCGCCCGTGAGAATGGGTAGCGCGGGCTCGCCTGTTGGCGCGTGCTCGCTCGTACAAATCGGCCGGCGCGGCGCGACTTGTGATATCGCGCGCCGTGAGAAGCCAGCATTAAGCGTGAATTACATAGAAACGGCGTAAGGTAAAGGCGCGGCGCAGGCGCGTCGCTTTCATACGTTTTGTCGTGCCGCTTCAAATCTTTTTCGTACAAAACTGTATGAAAGCGCCGCACCTACGCCGCGCCTGCAACTTATGCAGTTTCTATGTAATTCACGCCTTACAAATTGCATTCCCGAGGTTTTCACTTTAAAGCCGGGTCCGCTGCGCCGTGTTTTCGTGTTTGCAAACAGGATAACATTGTTTTCTAACCGAATAGGGGCGTGGCCTAACAGTTTTGTTAGCAAAATTGGCGCCGCGGACCCGGCTTAACATTGTTTGCTAACCGAATAGGGGCGTGGCCTAACAGTTTTGTTCGCAAAAACACAATAACATGTTTGAAAATTGGCGCTGCGGACCTGGCTTTAGGCGAGGATAGATAAATTAATAGCGCTTGCCGCGGTCTGTCCCTGGATGGGTGATCGTTCGTTACACATCGAGACCCCTCCGTACCTCGGAAAGCACGTTAAACCGTCGATCCCGGGTGTCATACGAATACCTGTGACAGTCGTTACGGCGTAGTCAGAAGCACGAAAATCTGACAACCGGTCTAGTAACTGGGTTGTGGGCTGGAATGATGGCCGCCATGGCACACGTACAATGGTCCACTTAAAGGACTAAGTGCGGAAACCACATCTCCTAACATGGAACATAGAACTGGGTTGCGGAGGTCTGATGGCAGTCGCTCCGTGTAAAATACTGGTATTCAGCCGCATCTGGTTACACTGGAAGTTGACCAAAACATAGTTGGGAAAGGGCTAGACAGAACTAGATAAATTAGTAGCGTCATATTGAAACCCACCTTATATTTTCGTTTATAACGTGGTGGGTGTACGAAAGTTGAGCTCCGCCTACTCTTTCCGAGGTTATGATGATAGTTTATTTATGTAATACGAGAATGTGGGACTTTTTCTTAATCTTGATGTTTTATTTTATGAATTATTGAGATCATCACTCAGCCGAAAGACGTCCACTGCTGGACATAGGCCTCCCCCAAAAGGGGGGATTTGCCATAATCGCCACGCTTGGCAGGCGGGTTGGCGATCGCAGTATGGTTGTTGAAGTACTCAGAGAACGCTGCTGCCCATCCTCTAGAGAATCCCTTAGTCACCTTTTAGGACACCCACGGGAAGAGATGGGGTAGTGCTATTCTTTAAGTCTACACGAGACTACACGAGAATTATTGAGATAGTCTACTATATTTAAAGAAACTCAACGTTCCTCAGTCCTGGCCAAATATGATGAGCTGCCAGTTTTACTTACCAACCCATAACGATCGTGCTTGGCAGACGCTTGCTTGCTTGGCGATGCTTAGATTGATGATCACAGAAAGTCACGCAGTACGCAGGAGGACGCTACTGTCCATCCTCTTGCCATAATGCCTAAGTTTATTATACCCCAATAAATTATTGGTATTATCTTCAATCGAAATATCCAATCCTAAAAAATGGCATTTAAACGACATATTTAAGTTAAACGGGTAGGTTTTATCAGCAACTCTATTTGAAGCGGCACACCATTCAGTTTTAACTATACAGTCGTACTGTACAGATAAATCGTTAGATGTGTAGAACAAACTGTCTGTACACAGCTAAGGCTGGTATTCCACTTATCAAATATTTTTGTCCAATGTACATTTGATCAAATAAATTGGACGACTTCATCAAATGTACTAGCATCACCGATATTTGACCAAAGATTAATGACACTTAAATTAAAAAAGGCTGCAACTAAGATTTCGTGAATAATTTCAATAACAAAATTTTTGATAAATGCTTATGAAAGCAATGAATGTCTTTACAATACGAGGCACCAAGATTACAAAAATAAAACAAAACGTTCAGAGGTGTATACAACTACGAATGCTATTTTATCGTCGCCTTTCGATCCATGGTTTTACCCAAAGCTTTCTTTGTTTACTTATTTTGTTTTTTAATAATAATCTAATGACGATAGCAGCACATAAATTCACTCCACGTTCCTCCACTTTCTCAGACTACGCAAAATCTTGAGCAAAGTTATTGGACAAGTGGAATGGGCATCCCTCAAAGAAAAATTAAATATTGGACATTGATATTGGACAAAGATATTTGATAAGTGGAATACCAGCCTAACGATTTATCTATACAGTTAAATCGCATCGTTTTTACTGAAGGTGTGTAGAGCGCTTTAAACCGAGTATTTTTCGTGCGAGTGGAAATAACATTCTATTCGATCCAACCTAACTTTTAAAGTGATCTAACCGACGTAACTAATGTTACCAACACCTCGTATAATACGAATCGTATTAGGCTAATCGCATCAATAAAACAAGGAACTAGTTTACAATTGAGCCTATCATCGTCCTACGTCTTCTCTAATGTAAACAAATATAACAGCAGTGAGCCTTCGAGCAATCCGTTTAGTTTAGCCTATATATTCAAATTGCGTGCTCAATCTGATCAATCTCTATAAATATGAGCAAGTAATCAGATCATTGTGAACAGTGGCGCTATTTAACTGTACATGAATGATATAATCACTGATAGTACTCTATAAATAGGATTATGTTACTTAAATGAAAAAGGACATCACCCATTTTGTTCGATGATTTGGGATAAAAAAAAAAGTTGGCGGCCAAGAATGAATTATATTTTATTTAAGAGTGCAAACATTTCTGTGTATGGCGACCATGCTGTAATAATATACAAATAAAATAATTCTTAAAACCCCTAATACAAGTCGTCGTTTTAATTTTTACCTTGTATATCTCCGAACCCAAATAGTTTTCGACTTTGACACCATAATAAAAAATAATGCGTTACACGTGTGCTTTAAAATTGTGTATCTATTATTGATGGCCGCCAAAAATCCCAATTTTATCCGAAAATGGGTGATCTCCTTTGTCAGAGCTGAAGCGTAAAATTAATATTTGGTACCTAATGCAAAATAATTATTATTTCTGAAGACTTTTTCAATAAACACAGAGGTGAGGAGTAGGGTTTTCGCCCCGGGTACCCGGAACCGGGAATTCCCGGGAATTTGAGGATTTTAGGACCCGGGAATTATTTGAAATGAAGAAATGATGATGAAAAATGAAGGGTCTGCACTGTTCTGCACGCTTCCGAAGATTTTAGAGCATTTTCTGTCTCTCTCGCGTGAAACGGGCATTGTACTGCGTAGTGTGAACTTAGAATGGGGTAAATGTATCGTGATGTCAGCACACAGTACTGTTGTCTCTGTCTAGTAAACAAATTCTAAACGCTTGAATTTATATTTGTAAATGTTTCATTGTAGAAACTATTCACAATGCCATTACACTTTTGCGTAATTTCGAGATTTATGATGAAAATATACAGGGTGTAAACGAATTCGTGTAATTCCTTCAAACAGCGTGATCTACTGGTCATAGATTAACCCTAAATGATTTTATTTAAATACAAAAGTTTTTTTTTTGTTAAAGTTCTGTTTTCGAGCCCTGTTTACGCCCCGAGTTAACCCACAAAGAACGATTTCGTGCTAGTCGTGCTAGCCAGCTGTGTCACTGTGCTTTCATTAATTGATGAGTGGCGTCGAAATGTTCCAACGAAAAAAAAAAAATTTGCAATTTTAATTTTTTTATTTGTACCTTATTAGCTGGTTATGTTTCGATCACATATCGCTACCGCAAGAAAAAAAAAACCTTATTTTTATTCAAACTAAATCTCGTGCTCGGTCATTCTACACCAGTAGTAGATCTTGTGGTTTTAAGTTATTACACGAATTTGGTAACAACCTTTAAGTCATTCACTCTATTATTATTTCGTAATATTTTGCCATATTGTATGAAGAGACGACGTTTTTTCATTACTTGACTAACTGTTCCTAGTTAATTTTTTTAAAAAGTGTATGTTTTTTATTCTAATTAGAAAAGTGATTGGTATCTTAGACAATTTATCATGTTTAAAGTACCTACTGTTGAAATATACGAGAAAAACTATATTTATACAAAAAACATAAAAATTCCCGGGTACCCGGGAATTGAGAGAAAAAATTCCCGATTCCCGGGAACTCAAATAGGCCGGGAATGCGAAAACCCTAGTGAGGAGGTCTTCATAATTTCTATTGAATTGTAAAAAAAACGGGGTTCAGTAGTAATCATGCAACGGGAGAGTTTAAAAGTGAATAAAAACGTAATTAATAATTTAAAAAGAATTATTAAAATTAATAACTATTTTTTAATAGTTAGGCAGTTTAATAGTTAGCTGTTGGATACAGCTCTAAGTATATCTTAAAGTTTTTGTTTTATAACAAATAATTAACCAATTCATTTCTAGTTTAAATAAAACCGGCCAAGTGCGAGTCGGACTCGCGCACGAAGGGTTCCGTACCATTATCTATAAAAACGGCAAAAAAAACACGTTTGTTGTATGGGAGCCACCTTAAATATTTATTTTATTCTATTTTTTAGTATTTGTTGTTATAGCGGCCACAGAAATACATCATCTGTGAAAATTTCATTTGTCTAACTATCACGGTTTATTAGATACAACCTGGTGACAGACGGACAGCGGAGTCTTAGTAATAGGGTCCCGTTTTATAACCCTTTGGGTACGGAATCCTAACAATGTTCACCTACTTCTGTCGCTAACAGTACAAAGCGAAAAAAAAAAAATTTGTTTATTTTATTCTGTTTCTGTAGTACATATAGTAAGTATTATATTTTTGTAATAGAACTTAGAAGTTAAGTGCTTTCTTTCTCATACTACGCGAGTAATCCCGCAAGTAACAAGCGAGATGGATAAGCTGCGATATAAAAATATAATAAAGTAATAGTGTAACAATCACTGGTAATAAAATATATATGCAAACATGTTGCATGACGACTATGTTGATTCGAGCCTTGTTTGAATGGTCTAGCGGGATTGACAAGCCAATATACCAGTTGGGTCAATTATAGCGGAGTGTGTAGGAGCTTAAACGTATTTGATCTCAGTTGCACTGGTTAACGGGAATATTAGCTCACTAGTGACTTCAGCAGTAGGGAAGGGACGATCGAGATGAAGATGGTGATGAGATCATGGTGATAAGGACATTGGTTGGTATCTTTTTTGATGATATATTCTTTATTTTTTCCGCTGGACTTCTTGTAAGATGGTTCTTGCAGACCGTTTATACGTAAGCGCGCAGTAATTGGCCAGACATGAAGGCTCTCTAGCCAATGGGGGGGAAGTCAAATACTTAACACGTATACTTTCGCACAAAATTTGTGCAGAGGCGTACTTAATGCCTCATACTAGACTAACATCATGACTACTAGCAACGACAGCAGTAAGGGCGACCCCTAGTGGGACTCGGACCACGGCTTAGGGCGTTGCTGGCGGGGGATTGGGGGGGAGACAGCTTGAAAAATACTAAATTATCAGTGTGAGATATTGTAATCATCTCTATTATCCCCTGGACAGGCGCTGTCACGTATGACTCATCGCAAGTTTTACTGCACTAGATAGTAGCGCCTCCGCCACCTGGCTGACAAAAGTCCAGAAAGATCTAAAGGAGAGCGAAATAGACACCGCAACCGCTCTGGATCGACATAAATGGAAAAGGCAGACAAGAGGAGCCGACCCCAAATAATGGGACAAGGTAAAGGAAGAAGAAGAAATATTGCATGCAAGTGCTCGCTTACTTTGTAAAACTTGCAGAAGACGACTTGTTGCGGGTGTGTCCACAGTTTAAGAGTCGGTTGCACAAGTCAACTAGCACAATAAAACTTGCTAGTTGATTTGGCGCTTTTAAACTTGAGCCTACTGCATACACAATAATTAATTGCTACACGGATTGATAATCTCAGTTTAAATTCATGAGGGACTAGATGATAGAACTACCCACAGTACCGTAGCGAGAGTTGATAATCATTTCATTAAAAAAAACTGGAACGAAAAACGTGTGTCTACTGGCTTGACTGTTAGTAAACAAGAGTGCGTGGGTTCACTCGACTGTCCACTCCACGTGCTACTCGCGTCATTAACTCGCCCTCATTGTCATTGTCATGGCCGTACGTAGATGTAGATTGTAGGCCGATGTTGTTGTTATTTAATTTATTCATAAGCATGTGAAGAATACTCGACTCAACGATTCCTTAATTCTTAATGAGTTTACTCAGTGCTCAGCTTAGTTTTTATAAAATTGAAGTTCAAAGAAAAGTAGTTTATTTCCCTAAATAAATATTTAGTTGAGCTTTCGATTCCAGATACTCGTTCCTGTTCAAACGCAGCACAATATAAACAATGGTTGGTCGGGTAAGGCCGCGTGTCCACTATACGACTATACGCACAACTCGCGACACCGGTTTAGCCCACATTGTCACTGCCATTGTCACTCATATTATGCGTATGGCCGCTTACGCACAAGGCGTATTACCGGCGCGTTTTAAGACGAGTAGCGTCAATGTGGCTGATCCTTAGTGCGTTTTGGCACATAAAATAAACTTATGATCCATTGAAACAGTGACTTTCCAAAACACGTGCATTTAGATTTAGTTAGGTTTTCAAGCATTAAGTTCTGCCAAAATTCAGACCTTGCCAACATTGCAATCTATGTGATATCCTTGTATTTTGTGGAAGAAATGTAAGTTCTGTTACAGACCCGTGAACAGGAAGCCAATTCTTGTAACAAAATTGTTGCAAAACCGCAAGCGAACCACAACCGTCAGTCAGTTTTCGTTTACGACAGCTATCAAAACGTTTGGTTTTGTTTTTGTTATCAAACAATTTGACAGTTATTGTAAACAAAATCTGTCTGAATGAACGGTTCGACTTCGGTTCGGTTGCGATTGATCAGCGTTTCTGTTAGTAGAATTGACCCACTTGACACAATACGCGGAGTTGCCAGTTGTGGCTGAAGTGCGTGCGTACAAAAAAAAACGCGGGAATCCTTTTTTTCAATTTAGATTTCGAATACACGCATATAAAACGCTCCAGCAATACGCCCTAGTCGGTACGTTTGTGGGAGAAATCTCGATATGGCGCCGTTGTATTAATCGCGGCTGATTATGACAAGGCACGCACTCGATATGTTAATAAGATAGTTAATATATGTACGAGAGGTTCTGTCATTCTTTTATTATAAGCTGCGCAGATTTTCACACGATGCCCGTGCGTAGGAGTTAATCTGTGTTTAATTTTTAATTAGCAGTGACTGTTTGGGAGTGGTGACAGTTTTCTCTAAGTTTATTTAGTTCCAATTCTTTATGTAATTATTGTATTTGGTAGAAAAGGTGTTGCCGCACAAATGTTCATCAGCACACAACGTGTTACTGCGGTATGGATGAAGGATCAAAATAATAAATGATTTTTATTTCTGTAAATAAATCTGTTACCTTAGACTCTAAGGTAACAGATTTATTTACGTGCATGCGTACCATCTGTTGGGACAGGTCAACTCAAAGCTTGTATGGCTCTTTCCTCAAAAGGCCAGTCCAGACGTTGCCCTATATTGTTACACTATGCGAGATTTTACACCACAATTTCTGGACTTTACAAGACACTGACTTATGTATTTCTTTCGGCATTTCTTCTAAGTGATAGTCAGGAGGTAATGCCGGCGCCTTCTAGTCTTAAAATAACATAAATTTGACTTGAAAAAGGGTCTGTATTAGACTTAGACCAACGCAGTTGACATAGTCGGGAGTGGCCCTATGGAAAATTTCCCCTCTGTCCTCGCTTAGGCCCCATTTGACACGAAAAAATTACAGACTTTTTCGTATTGAAAGAGAACGCTATGGCCACTCACGACTGAGACGTTGACCCAGACCGTTTTCCAAGCCAATTTCATGTTTTTTTAAGACTAAAAGGCGCATTACTCCGCATTACCTCCTGACTACCTCTGAGAAGAAATGCAGAAACAAATACATAAGTCAATGTCTTATAAAGTCCAGAAATTGTTTCCGCATAGTTTAACAATATAGGGCAACGTCTGGAATGGCCTTTTGAGGAAAGAGCCATTAAATGCAGCTTTGAGTTGACCTGTCCCAACAGATGATACGCATGCATCAACCATCGTGTAGCTTAAACTTATATTAGAGAGCATTTGCGTAGGTCACTAGATATACTCAAAACCACCAAACAGTTGTGGCAACCCCATGCCTTGTAGCGCCGAAACCATATACCCTAGTACAACTATACAAGGTGTAAACGAATTCTTGTCATTTCTTAAAACCACATGATCTAATGGTATAGATTAACTCCGCACGGGATTTAGATGGATAAAAAATTTAAAAAACCTATTTTTTTCCCAAATAAAAATTTTATGTGAATAATTTCGATGCCATGCATGAATGAAGGCACGGCGTCACAGCTGATGGGCAAGACTAGCGCGATATCGCTCCACGCAGTCAGTTAACTCGGGACGCTAAAATTACTCAGTTATAGAATACAATGGTTCATTTTTGGAAAACTCTTTTTTTGTTGATTCTGAAAAAAATCGATGCAGTGTCAATCAGTGTCATGATCACGCGGTTTGAAGGAATTACACGAATTCGAAAAAAAAAACTTTACGATACTCCCAAGAAGTTATCTAGTATACTCGAGATCTATTTACAGTTGCACTTTACTTTCATCATAAAATGAGAAATGGGACCAAAAGGTATCTTGAACTTCACTAAAGTCTTTTACAGAATTGACTTCACTAAAGTCTTTTACAGAGTTTCAATTCTACAAAAAAAATGGTTGCCAATCCGTAACGCACCTCAAACGTCAAAATGTTTGGTTTTGGTACAGTAGAATTGATCCCCGGGTTCCACTCTGCTTTCAAATTCAAAAATACGTTCAAATACGCACTGAGTTCCAATACAGCTGTTCTCATTTAAAACCGCGTACTGCATTTGCATATACCTTTTTAAATGTCGTAACTGCATAATTCTGTGTCAAAACGTTTTACAAATTGCCTTCGAAGATATATGTACTACCACACCCAAGTAAGATTAGTCATTTTCCAATTAAAACTGAGCTGGTATTAATCTAGTGTATGTCAGCGCGGATTACCGCTGAAATTAAGCGTACTACGTGCGTACAATAATATTTATATTTACGCGGTTGTTGAGGCGTGTCTACATGATGAAGTACGCTGTGCGTATTAAAGATTAATACGTATTATAATTACGTAGATATCTTAATAGGAAGTGTGTTACTTTTGTACACGTACTAAAGGTACAGAATTTAAATTTATAGTAAATATTACGTTCTAAAAGTATTTCCAATTAAACAGAACTATGGATGTAGACAAATGGCTATCGATGATCGCTAGAGAATAGATACGATAATGAGATGTAGATTGACATAAGCTTTCGACAGGTCAAGCGATCTGTTATATCATTTCCATACATTTAATTGGTGTATCCATTTTCTGGCAATCATCGATTGCCATTTGTTTACAGGCACTGGGTCCCAATTCTCCTAAAATAAATTGTTGCCAAACGCAATCGAACCACAACCGTCAGTCAGTTTTTGTTTTCGAAAACTTTCAAAATTATTGATTTTGTTTTTTGTGTCAAACAATTTGATAGCTTTTGAAATTGAGAACTGTCTGAATGAACGGTTCGGCCTTGGTTCGGTTATGATTTATCAAGATTTATTTTAGGAGAATTAGACCTGATATGTTAAATACATAATTATGATGTAAAAATATTTACTTTTTCTGAGTAACAAGAGTTAACTCAAGAATGCTTAATTATATGGGGTCCGAATGCACATCTACTCTTGAATGAAATTGTCAAACTCAACTTCAACTTCTAAGACCAACGCTGCCAGTCTTCTTGGTACGGCCCTAGATGATAGGGACGTGGATGAATATTTCTACGCCTAATTGCACCTTCTACGTGTTTTATTTTCGAACTGTATTATTTATTATACTATACTTCATTGTACACCAATTCAACATTACAAAATAAATTATAATTTCTAGTTAGAATCATGTTTAGTTCGAAACCCATAACATCTCAATTTAGCCGAACAATAGCAAGAGTTCTAGAACCAAAGCACGTAAAACTTTAGGTATTAACTACGTAATCAATGCTAATTACCATCCAGTCACTTCAAACTATTGAATGTCACCATAATTGCCTGTTCAAGATTTCCCCATAAAACCTTTTCTCTCTAAACTTAAGCAGCTATAAAATGTCCAAGCCCTAATCTGAAAGTTGCTCAATAAAGCACGTTCGTTAGACGAACATTGAGAAGCATGTGTTTAAGACTAATTAAGAGTTTGTTAGAGTGGTTACGCACTGCATCCGATCCGAATCTGAGAAAATACGTTCCAAAGTAGTCATAAAGCTATTTGTATGGTAGTTTACGCACTAGATCCGACTTCCGTCATCCGATTTCTCTCCGTGATCTGTGAGTTTCCAATTCGGAAGAAATATTGACGGACCGAAGTAGCCGTAGTACTGTTTGTATGAATGCTTTCGCATTACCTCGGATTCAAATCGAACGCCAAATGGATATGCCAAAGATTGCCCCTGAATTGTTTGAATTTAGATCGATATTCGAATTCGGTCCGAGTTTTTTAGACTCTAGATTCGTATTTTCACGTATTTGGACCGGATGTAGTGCGCAAAGCAATATCCGAATTCACTCCGAGTTTTTACATTCTTATTTTCACGGATCCGGATCGGATGCTTAATGCTTAGTTTCTAAATAATAAGAACAAAACTTCATAAAGTCTGTGTATTTCGTTACGGTTTTCAACATAATTCCTAAGATTCGTATAGAAGCAAAGGTGTTAAAATGAGGTGTGTTGTCAGTCGGTCGTAAAGGTCAGAACGCAATGAATAGAGAAGACTTCGTTAGATAACTCTTGAACGCCATGATAATTTCCTCTCACTCATTTAGTCTCGCCCCGTGTGGTCTCCTAACTAAGAATATACCATCTCTCCTATAGGCGTCTTAATAAGCCGCTTATGGACAATATCAAAGAAAGTTTAGCATCTGTTCAATAATAATATAAAACAGCGAAAAAAAAACGCTTTTCTTTTCTATTTGACAGCTGTAAATCGTCCTTGCAAACCCTTTCGACGTAACCGGGAAGTTATTGGCGAGACCTTAATGGTCTACAGCCAATGAAAAATAAAAACGCCTAACAGATTTCATCAAAATCGGTTCAGGGGGCCTACTCCCTAAGTCCGTCAACGAAGTTAGTCGCCCGTCCGAAAGTAGCCCGAAACGTAGTATTGAACAAACCGAGTGTCAAGTTCAGCTTTTCGGACGGGCAAAAACACATCGGTAATAGGGACAACTGTCAAATCGTGTTGTCATTCATTCTTATTTCGGGCCCCGAAACAATCGTATGTCCGTAGGTGATAGGGAGTAGGAAACGCTCGTAACTAAGACCGAAACCACGGACTTCGTGCTTAGGGAGTAGACCCCCAGTAGTTTAATCGTGATAAAGTAACAGACAGAGTAACTTTCGCATTTATAATATTAGTAAGGATATATTTATTGGCTTGCTAATGAGAGCTTGATTTATTGTTTAAGGCCAACAAAAATGTTGGTAGAAAACGGTTGCCGAACATGAACTTGTATAAAAAATAAACTTTAAAAAAAGTAAAAACCGACTTCAAAGAAATACTAAAAGGAGTAAAATAATTACCATAATATAAAATTAACAGTTTCAGAAGTCGGTGGCTTCTATTTGCTTCAGTGTAGAGTTGCACCGACTTCTGAAACTGTTAATTTTATATTATGGTAATTATTTTACTCCTTTTAGTATTTCTTTGAAGTCGGTTTTTACTTTTTTTAAAGTTTATTTTTTATTAAATACGTTTTAGTGTCATAATTTTAGCCCCTTCATAACCCTTCTTTTTGGCTTTGACGTAGTCGGGCATAAAAAGTCCTTTCAAAAGATACCTTACACGATATAATGAAAACATTCCAAAGGGGGGGAGGGGGGGACACGCACCTCCTCCTCTTTTCCAGTAGTCAGTTCCCAACAACAAATATAAACAAAGCAATATTAGTAATTTGAGAATTTTGCTTTGATCCGATGAGGAGTTCCGTTCCATATCTCTGAAGTTTATGATCTAATCACAACAAAATTTATATGGGACCAATCGGGAAGTATACCCTTTCGAACAAAAGAATAATTTTTCAAATCGGTTCGTAAATGACGGAGATATGAGGTAACAAATATAAAAAAAAAAAAAAAATACAACCGAATTGAGAACCTCCTCCTTTTTGAAGTCGGTTAAAAATGAAATAATGAGACAGTAGATTAAACAACATCAATTGTAAAAACAAAGAAAACACTCGACACGTTAAGCACAAAATTAATACGCAAATAAGAGACAAAACGCGCGTACCGCTCCGCTAACGTGTACACATCTTAACTGCAATCGTATAACAGTACTCGCCCACCTATCCTATTAATAGGGCATTGCGTTTTTATGAGAGCTCAAGTCGGAAATAAAAATATTTTGATTGCTCTGCCCACATGGGAAGACAACACTGCGTATCACCACAAAGTAATGAAGTAGAGAAGGTCTATTGACATCGCTTGCAGAAAAGCGAGCTGAAGCAGCTGCGAGTTTAAAGGCTCATTTACACGAGGGCAGTTTCTCGAAGCGAGGCTAACAGAGGCAACAGTCAAAAGACAGATGTCCGTTGGAGCAGACAAATCCTTGAGGGAAAACGGCAGGGAATTGATACCTAAATGTACCGTGGGATACCTCTAGCCAGGTGGACCGACAAACTAAACGGGGCAAAAAATACGGAATGGACTTGGAAGAGGCCTATACGTCACCGTCTTACTAGAACACTGTCTCTATATACTATGCCTATTTTCAGCAATGCAATTTATTAAACTAATTTTAATAATGAAAACAATCAGTAATTACAATCGCGACTACGGTCGTTCTTCTTGCCAGAGTTGCTCTTTGCAAGAGAACCGTGGCCATTTTCACGTATTGTATAAATTAGACCTTCTGTATTTATGTATGTGTTGTGTACTACAAACTACGCCACCTTTGTCTGTGCGAGCTTTATCGTGTACAACTGGGTTTATAGCTGTTACGATATCGTATCTTGCTTCGGAGAACATTTTTGATATACATAGTTAAAGAATTTATTTATTTGTTAAAGTTTATATTCTTTTCAATTGATATGGTAAGTTATTTGCGTAAGTAGCCTATTTAGTATCAAATTAAATTACAATGCGTCTTGAAATACCTATACAATTCTGTGATAAACCCATATAATCTTATTTAGATATTCCCTTTATTCATTTTAAATAGGTACTCACAAAATTTTATTTTTAGATACTTCTATAAAAAAAATCATATAAAAATTTTGTAGTGGCTCACCGGCATCGGGAACAGCGTCCAAGCTGCCGATGGTCAGGGCCTCAGAGAGAGGAACTTCCTGACAATACGCCCCGTGTCGAGAAATACCGCTTTCTGTATCAGGCCCTTCATCCAGCCGCCCAACGAGAGCCTCTTTAGATGTTGGCGAGGCTCTTGGCTATTAAACCATTGGCCGTAACGACTATCGGCACAATGACTACTGAATCAACATCCCACATGGCGACAACCTCGTGTGCCAAGTCTTGATACTTAATTTCTTCGATATTTATTATTCTCATGCAGGGTATCGTTAAATCAGAAATTATAGTTCTGCAGCATATTTAAATAATCGCATTAAAATATGCAGAATCGATAAAATGGTACCCCATCACTAGACTTTGATAAACTTCAAACTTCCGGTCCTATATGCACGTGCATGCTTGTCGCCCAGCCCTAAGCTAGTCACAATATCAGAATGTACAGAAGGTACATTGCAATGCGCTAATAAAGACTTCGAAAATAAATACTCGTAGTACTCGTTACGATGCGTTGACGTACTAAAATATGGAGTTGATCATTCCAACGACAGCTTATAGTAGTCCACTGCTCGGTATGTAGCTCTCGCGAAAAGGAGATAAAAGAAGGTAAGGCCTGCAGTTACTTCAGTTAATCATGAAATAGAACAAACAACCCGAAATGCCCAACTTTCATAGTACAGGAGCCAGTGTCGCCAAAATGACTTAACAATTATATTGAAAGATATCATAGTTTTATATTCTCACCTCTGTGAGATACATTTTTCGTCTACCATTTTTACACGTTAAAATTGCACAATAATGATTCTAATATTTTACGCATAAGTTCGAGACTTCGAATCATACGAAGGAGCTAATCGCCTGTATTGCGGATCTCCGCATAATTAAGACACACACGCGATACCGGCGTTGCACATCCACTTGTATTTTTATTCCGTGATTATAATATTAGTGACCACACTAACCGCAAAAAGCTGACCTCTCGTCACAGACACCTATTTAGGCCAACAAGATCCGATTATCCCGTATGAGTCTGCCATCGTAAGGTTAACGTTTTGAGAAGCTGGATATTATATGCTTGTCCCTAAGGAACTTAGTGGATCTTCTGTATCCATAAATTTTATAGCATGCGCTTGCGCATCTTTGCTGCACAGCCTTAAGCTACAGCAGTGCATCAAACCCACGTGCCGCACGATGCCCGCCTTGTTTAAATAACTCGATATACTAGAGTGCAAGATGTTAGAGCTAGCGATTTTATGGCGAGAAGAAATCTCTAGTTTGGTCACTTATGTAAAAAATATGAGAGATTTTTTTTAATAACTCCACTCCTGACCACCACGAATTTCAAAGTGCTTAACATCCTGCTTCTCTATTATCTAATGCACGTAGTGGTGCATCACCATTCACCACTGACTAACAAGACACAACCGACAGATGACAGGATAACCAGGGACGTTGCCAGTCAAAATACTCCAGGTACCTATATGACAAGCAGTAGTGACCAGCAAGCCTAACATGCGCAACGCGACATAATTTTGTCGTCGTATTACACCGCGAGATAATGTATAGCTTATCTCGAAATTAAGTGATGACCAAATTGTCTCGCGCTGCGCATTGTAGCCCGGCTGCACAAGATAATTCTACGGTCCACTGGCAAGCATGGTGCAACCACAAACACTCTCTTCCCAGCCTTTTAAGCCGGGTCCGCACGCCGTATTTTCGTGTTTGCAAACAGGATAACATGGTTTGCTAACCAAATAGGGGCGTGGCCTAGCTAACAGTTTTGTTAGCAAAATTGGCGCTGCGGACTCTACTTAACATTGTTTGCTAACCGAATAGGGGCGCGGCCTAACAGTTTTGTACGCAAAAACACAATAACATGTTAGAAAATTGTCACTGCGGACCCGGTTTTAGAAAAAATCCTATTTCTTTAAACGTTAACGCCTGCACAAAGATCAAATTGTATGGAAATGACATTGCTGGCAGGTTTGTTTCATGCAGTGAAATACAAAAGATTGATGAAGAGAACTTCTCATAATCGCTACATCCCCTGACTTGGTCCATCACATAGAAAGCTGCACGCTTATCAATGAATATCTGTAATCTTTACGATCACAAATTTAAATGCACGTTGGTATATAAATCACTAATTATACACATTGATAGTTCGTAAAACCTACGCGTGCTTGTCAATATAATGTATACTACAGTTATATCAATATATGGGTAGGTATTTTATGTAGCTATGTGGGACAGATGGGGGGATATTTTGACTAACAAGGTTATACGGCAATACATGGTTATACGATTTTTTTATTATTATTTAGATTATCATCATCACTACATACTATAAAACAAAGTCGCTTCCCGCTGCCTGTCCCTAAGGCCCGGACTCCACCAAAGCAGAATGTGCGGAGATGTCTCGTAAACAACCAATAGGAATTCGTTTTGAGTTGAAGCTAAGCGGAAAGATTTGAAAATAACGCAACCCTGTTGGTTGATCGAGACATCTCCGCACATCTCCGCTTTGGTGGAGTCCGGGCCTTATGTATAACATAGACCCTATTTATGCTTAGATCTTTAAACTACGCAACGGATTTTGATGCGGTTTTTTTTTAATAGATAGAGTGATTCAAGAGGAAGGTTTATATGTATAATACATGCATAATAAAGCAGAAAAAAACGCGGAATACGCGATAAACGACATCCACGCGGGCGAAGCCGCTGGCGACTTCTAGTTTAGAATGAGTTTTTCTCGTTTTCATTTAAGAAAACGATAACCCATTTTTTTAAACTGTTGTTTGTTTTTAAATGATAAAGCTGTGTTTCAAAAATTCCTATTATAACGGGATCTGAAAATAAATGCTTACTAATAATGATACAAGCAACTATAATCGGAAGCCCGAAAAGTCTGACAAGCGGTCTAACCTTAGACATTGCCCAGTAACTGAGTTATGGAGGTCTGATGACAGTCGCTCCGTATAAAATACTGGTCTACTCCCTAAGCACGAAGTCCGTGGTTTCGGTCTTAGTTACGAGCGTTTCCTACTCCCTATCACTTACGGACATACGATTATTTCGGGGCCCGAACTAAGAATGAATGACAACACGATTTGACAGTTGTCCCTACTACCGATGTGTTTTTTTGCCCGTCCGAAAAGTTGAACTTGACACTTGTTTTGTTCACTCCTACGTTTCGGGCTGCTTTCGGACGGGCGACTAACTTCGTTGACGGAGTTAGGGAGTAGGCCGGTTAGACTGGAAGCTGACCCCAACCTAGTTGAGAAAAAGCTAGGCATAACACATGCCAAAGTTTGCTTATTAGGAAAACATGTATAAAATATTAAAAAATAACATTAACAACTTTTCAATAGAACATTAAATTTGTTTTTTCAGTATTTACACAACATAGCAACTAAATATAGTTAGGAAAAGGCTAGGTCGAACACATTCAAGTAACTATAATCTGAAGAACATAGACGTCGTCTGCTAACTTCGGAAAACTTTCAGCAAAAACTTTCCAAGCATAATTTCTATTTTTCACAACACCAATGTGTCCGTAGGCATTCTCTTTAGTTCCATAATCTTCAACAATGATAATAATTACTAAGAACGCAAAAACGATCGTCCATTAATCTAGGTAACAATCTGTCACAAGCTTTATGACATATTGTATGTAAGTACATCATGCAACTAGCTAAAGGCTTGGGCAGACGAACGATTGTTAGCTGCTTTTAATCATCGGAAAGTCGGAGGTTTTGGTTAAAGATGGAAATTGGTAGGACGCACAATGATGGCGGACTAATACCGGGTCGCGGCGCATGCTGTAGCGAATCTCGTAACTTCTCGTTAGAAGGTAGAACACCTTGAGTTTTTAGCCATTTTAAACTCTTTGCCTTCCCTAGGGCGGAAGTGTCCATGAGGATTTGGTTTAGGCTCGGCTCGCCCCTTAGATCTTGCCCCTTTCGATTAAAATGTTCAACTCGCCCCGTATTTTATTTTTTTGATGTAGTGATTCGCCCCTTACGAAGGGGCGAGTGGAAAATAGACATTTAAATAATTATTTTGGTGTATCGATTCGCCCCTTGCGGCATTTCCTTTAAAATTCAACCAAAAAAGGTACAGTTAGACAGAAAAATGCACACATTATGAATAACGCCATGTTTGATTACTAACTCTAACTGTAATCTTCACCAACTCGTGACACTTGTGATAGTTTTTGCTTCCTGGCTTACCTATTATAACAAAAGAACTTTTTTATAGGTCCAATAAACAAACGGTTTTTTTTAATTGGTACCCGTTGAGAAATTCGTATACAGGGTGGAAACGTTAAGTGTCAACAGGCGACTAAAGTCAAAGTCAAATAGTTTTTATTTCATGTAGACCAAATCACTGGTGCTTTCAAAAGGTCAACACTAGGTGCTCGGTTCCAAGAAGTAGGTCCTTTGGAGAAGAGCCGGCAAGAAACTCCATAGACACTCTTTTAAAAAAGTAAATGATTTGACAATTTTCATTGTAGTAATGTAAGAACAATGCAGATTAGAGTACATACAGTTAACAACATGAAAAGCAATGAGAAAATTAGCCTTTTATAACGATTGCCATAGCAGTTACGAGCTGACCAGTCCCAACAGACAGCACCCGTTCACGAGCATGACGCATACATCGGCGTCGCTCAGCTCAACCATGTTGCAGGAAACTCAACGACCCGATGCACAACGCCACCATCAGCAGGACATTTCAGTGAGCATGACAGACTCATACTGATAGACAATAGGCAGTCAAATATTAAGAATGAAAGTGTAACACTGATTGCTGCATGGTCCTCACATTTTACAGCCTTGCTTAGGTATTAACAGAATAATATTAATAATTGCAACTCAATGTCGAACTAATATAGGCAAACATGAGCAATAAATAAATTAAATGAAAACTCAAAGAAAAAAAACAATCAAAATTGGAAACATTAGAATAAAAAATAAGATAAAATGACATACTTATTGAGTCAATAAAATAAAAAATAATTACAATAAGTAAGCATTTGAATAATGTCCGTTTGTTCTGTTAGACGGTGCCAGAGGGTCGCAGTGTGCAGGAGGGAATCGTATGCCAGACATCTTTATCTTCGATGTACTGATTTAGGCTATAATATGCTTTAGACCGATTATTCCGTCAGTTTATGAAATATTTCAGAACTTATGGCTAATATCAAAACTAGCCTGCCTAATTACTAAAATGACATAAATATTTTTGGGAAAAAATCGCCATTAGTCGAGAATTTTTATTTTACCTACTTCTGTACATTTAGTATGACATTTTTGTTCATGAGATATTCAGGAAGCTTATATTTTTTTGCATTTAATTTTCGAGCTAAATTGTTTATGAATGATAGGATTAATAATAACTCAATAAAAAATTGCTAATATCTCTTTCTTGTAATTGACAAAGTCAGCATTTTTTTTTTAACTTTTAATCAATTGTACTGGCTGAAACCGAAAAATAACAAGTTACTAAAAAAAAACTACAGAGTAAGCTCAGAGTTTCAAATTAAAAAAAAAGTTGTTCTCTTGGTTTTTTTTAATTAATAAAAAATACACCTAATGCCTATTCTCTTAAAGCGTAGGTAGGTAGAGGAGTTCTTTTATACATGCAGCCTCATGACGTTCATTCAGTTCGTCATGACGGTATTTAGCGCCATATAATAAAAAACATTGTCATTGAACTATTAGTATTTTATTAGTTAAACAAACTGCTTGCAATATTATTATTATTTATTAGACATGAAAATAATAGGCTATCGCATTACGAAGGCAATCTGAACCTACAAAATCTGTTTGTTTTCTGTTCGAAATCCTGGGTTAGATTTAGGTAGTGCTCAGGAATCTGGTGAAATGAAGCTTTATTACACAGATGACTAAAATAGATCGAAGTCGAGTAAAGCTAACTCCGCCGCCATATTAACAGAAAAGAAGAGAGAGATTACGTAGGTATGATTGGTATGAACAGTTGAAAGAAATTCTCATACTAAATGTATGGAGGGAGCGAAAGATAAAATTTTCAACGTCTGGCTTTTTTTTTCCTGAAGTTATTTATACTCTCCATGTAGCCTAGTTTTGATAATAGCCTTAACTTTTTAAATATCTCTTAAATTGACGAAAAAATCGTCTGTTGACACTTAACGATTTCGCTACAAATATTATATAAAACAATTTTGCTACTCTTGCCTTGTACGAGCACGCTTTATTCACAAATACAATTTGAGTTTTTGAGTACTCGTAAAACAAATTCTAGATTCGGCAGACTAAACCATAGTCTGCCGAATCTAGAATTATAAGTAGCATCATTTTAATCGTTAGATTACGATGATACTTTTGAAAAGATAGATATCTGTATCTATCTTTTCAAAGGTATCATCGTAATGTAACTATCTAATCTAAATCTAACAAAATGGCGTCGACATAAGCGTCAATAATTTCTCATTAGTGACGCTTATGTCGAAGCCTTTTTTTTTACTTGTGTGTACCTACTGCACTTTCATAATATCTGTCATTACTGAATTTTGCTTCATTTTGTCATAATTGGTGCATTTTTAATAAATTTTACTTGTTGCAATTATTTTGTGAATTTTACAAACTGACATGCAGAGCTGTTTCAAAGTTAGGGATGAACAATTTACGGCATTTCCTTCATTTGTAATCCTCAGCTAGAAGTTATCTGACGATTGAAAAATCGGCTCTTAACATAATGAAATGCTGGTGTGATACATTTTATAGCTTTTTAGAGTTTCTGGTGATAAACAGTTTTTGTACAAAACCGTAGTCTTTAATTAGGAAATCTTTGATTATTTTGTACAGTTGTTTTTAACTACATGTGCAGTTTTATTTCAATCTTCTTCATTAAATCCCAAGAAGACACTATTGAAGTTTTAAGAAAAAAATATTTATTTAAATACTTAAAAACTTAGAGTGCTGACTGTACTATTAACTTACTAACAATCGGGGGCGATTTGGGGTATCTAATATTCAAGGGGGCGAGTAGATACACTTACGCAATCAGGGGCAAGATCCAAGGGGCGAGCGGAGCCTACACCGAGGATTTTACCACGATTAAAAACAAGGATGGACGATGGTAAGTTAATGAAGTGGACCAAAAGAATAAGGTTCCTTACATTGAATTAATAGTTAACCCGTGAAACAGAGGCCGCTAAATAAATATAGGTATAGGTATTGTACAGTTATTGACACGGTGTTATGTTTCATATTGCATGATGTTGTATTTCTGGAATACCAGTTGTACACATAGGTTAGTATTTTTTTGTTCTTTTCGACAATTAGGTAATTAATATCCAGCTGTGGAGGCTTGTAATTAGCAATTAGATTATTTAATTTTGGTAACTATTATTACATTAGTCTGTAAGCCTTCTTAAAAGTAAATAAAAAAAAATAAAAAAAAATAATATTTTTTTATCTTTCCATGACACTTTTTTATTCCTAATTTCAAGATTGACAGTCTGAACCCAACCTTACATTGTCGTGCATGTATTTTTATAACTGGCGACCCACGCACGGCGAGTGTTATAAATATGCACCGTGCTCAAGCTTCGTTCAAAAATAGAATATAAACCTGCTCGTGGGCTTTCATTCATGCTGCTTAGTTTATTATTATCAATAATGTATGAACATGTATGAAGCGTGTATGAACATTTGTTGTTTACTTATGATAGTGTACTAATGTTGTATTTCTTCTTTAAAAACGTTTGTATTTTGTTTTACTGTGGACTATAATTTTTCTATTAAATAGAAAGTCGAAAACACAAGATCCAAGGCCAGATTAAGATGAAGACTACTACAACGAAACTTGCCAGCAGTACCTCAAGTATGAGTTGGGTAGTTTACTACACGTTTCCGTAATGAATAGTTTACCAAGATAAATAAAAATATATAAATAAATATTAGCCTGTAACTGTCCCACTGCTGGGCAAAGGCCTCTTCTCGTACAGAGAAGGAACGAGCATTGATCCAAGATAAGTGTCAAACAAAAATGTTTAGTAACGTTATTCGCCGCTAGAGACTCTACCTAAGTTCTCGATGGTGTGTGTACCTAGTCCGCCAACCAGCACCAGGCCAGCGTGATGAACTAAGGCCTAAACTCTTCTGATTCTGAGAAGAGACCCATGCTCACTGCCCAAGAGTGGGACAGTAATGCTCTGTATGCTATGCTACAAGCAAAAAGATTCGAGAGCGAGAGCGAGGAGTTCGACTCGCGACCTCGCCGCGTGTTCAGCTCATGATTAAGGGCTCCGTTTGGTTCCGAAACTAGTAGGGCAATCCCAAAAAATGCACGTGAGTAAACCGTAACTAATAATCATAAATATATCTCACGAAAGTTAGAATACAAAAATGCTACAAGCAAACTTAGACCCAGCATTGGATGAACATTTTAAAGAAGAACTTTGTCACTTGTGATCCTGCAATCCGTTTAAATAATTAAGATTATTTCTAGGGGCTCACTACAAGCTTTACATTGCGTGTGTAGTACGAAGATACTGACAAATTCAGACGGAAAATCAAGGGGTTGCTTTTATACCGTCTACGAAAACGGGGAAAAAATAGGGTTACCAAACGACAGAAACTCTGCTTCAATGAAAAAATCTCGTCAAAATAAATGAAGAAACAGCATTCTAATGGCGCAAAACACTCGTAATCGCTGTCTTTGATTTTGATAGGTCAACAATTTCCATAGCAACGTATATAAGGTCATAAGGTCCTAACAAAATACGTGGAAAAACTTTTACAGATCACAGTCACTACTCACAGTACAGTAAACCATCAAAATGTATGGAATAGCTGCTTTTTTATATTTCAGAGTTGGTCCCATAGTAAAAGTTGTTCATATTCATGAGTACTGTGATCTGTAAAAGTTGGTCCAGGTATTTTGTTAGGAACTTATAATCCGACTTCTACACAACTATGTACAGACGCCAGCACATCAAGCAACCCGAAACCATCAAATTTTCCCAATCAACCTTGAACCTAATTAATGCCTTTGCGATAAAGATGAAAATCTATTAAAGAAATTTGACAGATTGTAGAAGCTTTATGTGCTGGTGGCGTCTGTACCACGCAATGATTATTATTGTGTTGTCAAAATGAAAGCTATTGAAATTACGAATGTGATACGCAATTCTGAGGCTGGTCACACGTTTTCTATTGAAAACACGGTCAAGTCCTTTAGCAATAAAGATCATGGCAAGTGTTAATGGACCAGGAAAAAGATAGTATGGAAAATAACATAACCACGGCCACATACGGAGCCCATAGGCCTATAACCATTGCACCATATAAGTCCAACACTAAACATTTTCTAACTACATAATAGTAAAAACGAGAGCAAAAATATAAATCGGTCACAATTAATGGGCACCCTATAATCAACCCCCATATTAGGGGGTCCCGTTAGTAGACGTCCCACAACCCGCCTCGAGCTAAACAACACATTTGCTACGCATTTCTAAACCTTATCTACATACACTAAAGTCTAAATTACCCTACCTTGCCAACCCTTCCCTAAGAACAATTCAACCAATGTAACTTGAACTACCGCGTCCCCTATAATCCTCACAAAATGGATCTGCAAAATGGCTGTAGAATAAATGTAAGGGTCTAGTCAGGTTGGTGGGGCACAGTGACTAAGATCAATTGCTCTGTCAATCTGTCTGTCGCCGGTTTCAACTAGGAAACTTGGCGGTCTTTTTACGGTACAATTTTATTTTTTCGGTCTGCCTATTTTAAGGCAAAGCATTCAACATTTGAATTAATCGTAAGTATCGCAAAAAATCCAGTTAGTTTTTTATTCTTAGCGGTTTAAGTACAGTTGTATTAATTCAACATAAATAATGTCAATTTTGACGTGTAGACATGTCAATGTCAGTTTGACGTTTGTCAACGTCATTTTGACAGCTTAAGCTTATCTATTAAAAAAAATCGTTTGCTTTTGATACCGGAATATTAATGAATCAGGCTTTTATTAATACTGTTTCAATCCAATTAACTCAAAGAAATGAGGTTTATTAATGCTTGCGGCCCTGCCTACGCCAAATGCGAAAGCGTGAGAATTCATCAATTATTTTAAAACTCTTTTAATTACTTTTCGAAAGATCTATGAAACTAATAATTATATTTTATTATAGACTTATTTCCGTATGGCATGCATTGATTTTTAATTAAACAAATAGTTAACTTTAACTGTGAATAAACTACGGTTTATTCCGTGCAGCTAATAATTGGCTAGCCTGTATGTTTTTAGAAAGTTAAATGGTTATTTATCTAAAGGTGTAAATAGATTAGAGCATCGTTTGTAAGGCGTCGTGCACACCGCACGGCGCTAATCAGAATTGTAGAGCAGGCTTAACTTAAAGCTATAAGATAAGTTTCTAAGTAGCGGTTTGTACGTTCTCGTCTCCTTACTTTGTGAGTTTGTATGTATGAAGTTTCAAATATTATAAGTTGAGAATAGGGATGCATGATTCTTGCGTTTGTATCTATATATTAGGATGGTTTCGATCCGATCCTCGAAATATCGAATCGCACTTAATACTTCTACGAGCAGGGCCATTTTACTCAGCGCTGACGGGGAGGGGGGTTATTTAATAAACAACAATAATATATTAAATAGACTGATCATACTCAACACAATATGATACGATCCACTCATTCCGATACAGGTAGGTACTTTTGTATCTTTTTCTTTTTTAAAAACGTTGCCCCACACTAAGATTTCTCTTGTATCGTGGGTGCGTTTACAGACACAAATCTCACAAACAAACGCACAGACCCGAAACAACCATCTGTAGGCCATACAAATTTTTGTTCCGTGTGGGAATCGAACCCACGGCCCGTGGCGCAGAAGCCAATCGCTTAGCCACTGCACCAAACGTGTCGTCAAATCCAAACGCCAAACGTATCGATCCAAAATATCGAAGTACCGTATCACGTTGTATCGATACTGTAAAGTATCGGATCGGATCGTGCATCACTAGTTGAGAACTTCTGAACATTTGCTTCCTAGAGTTTCATAAAGGTACGTAACATAACATCACGCCTGTATTCCCCGAAGGGTTGGGCAGAGGTGTAATAGTACACCTTCATAACTAGCTGATGATGGTGACAATAATATGCTGATAATGATGGAAACGGATCTTGCCAAAACATCTAGAAACACGAAAGATGAAAGGTCTAGATATTAATTATTATTATAAACAAAGATTGAAGTGTACACACCTTAACAAGGAAAGCATTTAACTAATAAATAAGTGTAATGTTAAGATAACAGAATAACGGCCCGATAAATACATAGAGGGCGCTTCGATAGATAGCGCTATCTTACTGATAAAAGTTTAAATTAAGTACTTAATCTTCATGCATACATAAACAGCAGAGGTCTATTGATTACTGTGTAAATAAACTATTAGAACAATCTATTCAAACACACTTTTGGTACAAGGAGTCACGTAGAGTCCAAATAACCTGATAATTTTGTGATATTTTGTATTTTTCAAGCTATTATTACCAGCGATATTGCAGAAGGCAAAGGGATAGTCTCAATAGCATCCTAGAAGATGATTGTGTACAGCAATCACCAATCCTTGTGCCAAACGTGGTTATTACGGCAATTATCAATAATATTATAAACCGCAGTTTCACGGAAACTAAAATGCTAACTTATATTCAAATTAAAAGTATTTTATAGACTATTTAAGAAGTTTTTTTTTGAGTATTATATTTTATTTCAGTAGTATTAAATAGTCTTTTTTTTTCTATCGTGTCGGCACGAGCTATACAAGAATAGCTCATGCCGTGGTGAAAAGATTAGCCAGTCAGCAAGGATGGTAGCGAGGCTGACTGCTCAGGGTGCGCCGGACGTACCGAAGTATCGTCACTCGAGGAGGCTCTCTTCATGCACCCCCATTAAATAGTCTATAAAACACTTTTTATTTGAATAAGCTATCATTCTTAGTTTCCGAGATATTAAGGTTTATGTTGGTGAGCCGGATTCATTGATATTCATTGTTAAGCAGTCCATGTTCAGCAAAGACTTTCTAGACACAAATGGAACATAAAAGATCTTCTTACCCACCTAAAGAGATAAGGAGGGATCGTCTGAACTAAAATGACGCGCCCTCCACCCCATTTGCGCTTATTTTTATATTGCAACTTGCAACTTAATAGTAAATGTGGTGCAGAGGCGCGTAATGTTACTTTAGTACACTATTTTTGAACAGAAATTGTTACAATAACTATTTCTGTTTACTCTTTATTTATAAGTATTATTATATGAGCATATTGGAAGCTGTTCTACATCCGTCACTTGTCTCAAAAGGTCAAGAAAATCAGACAGCATCTGTCTGGCATTACTGCTGAAATGGAACAATTTGGCGCAGCCGAGAAGCACATATGATCTGTACTTTACTCACTCAAGTTTTAATATAGTTATAACGTGACCCTTCATTTACTATTGCCAAATAAACGTTATTATTTCTATCTTTCTAATAAGACGATGCCTCACTTATAATGGCTTAATACAAAACAGATTACCTAACCATATCAGACTCGAATATCAGTGTCAAAATTAGCAAAGTATACAGGTTGTTAACGAATTCGTGTAATTCCTTCAAACCACTGGATCTATTAATGGTATAGAATATAGATTAACCCCGCACGGGATTCAGATTGAATAAAAAAAAAAAACCCAAATATTTTTTGTTGTGGTTGAAAATTTCGATGCCATGCATAAATGAAGAAGGTACGGCGACACAGCTGACGGGCACGACTAGCGCGATATCGCTCCATGCAGTCAGTTAACCTGGGACGCTAAAACTACTCAGATACAGAATACCATGGTTCATTTTTTGAAAACTTTTTTTGTTTATTCTAAAAAAAAACTATGCAGGGTCAATCAGTGTCACCAGTAGATCACGCGGTTTGAAGGAATTACACGAATTAGTTTACATCCTTTATAACAACATGATATCAAAGTGGACCAAGTCAGAGGTGCATTACTGTCCAATAACTTGGAAGCCGACATTAATGTAGTATAAGTACAAGTAGTGCATAAATACTTAAATAGTGACGGTAACATAGGAAGCAGTACATTAAATAGTCTTTATTGACTGAGTTATGTGTTGGACATGGCCTTAGGTGAGCCCAGACTTGTACTAAACGCAATAAATTGAGGATCAAACTGTCACAATCTATTATTCGTAAGCTTGTGTACAACTGCCTTATCGACGATCAACGATACTGTAATCGATCCTGTATTTTAGACATTGTAACAATACAGGGCATGAATTGGACACAGGGCATAGAATAGAAACTATTCAAAGTTAGTCGGAAAGGTATCTGTTTCGGCTTCGTCACCTCAACTCGACTAATTTCCCCTTTTTTACGTGTGACAACACACGCTACCATTTTTTACTTTTATTTGTATAATAAATACAGGTGCGTAGTACTTTCAACCGGCGTGCGTGTATGACAAGATGTATGACCGTGGATGAAGCGAAAGGAGTATGTAAGGATCGTAGCATGTGGCGTTCTACAGTTTCTGCCTACCCCCATGGGAAAAAGGCGTGAGTTTATGTATGTATGTTGTATAATAAAATGTTTATATCATTGGAAATATTGTAAAAAAAAACGACTACTTCCTGTCTTCCGGTGACGCCACACCACTTTTTCTCATTGTCAGAGCAACATCTAAAAATCCGCAAAACGCGAGCTATGAATATTGTACCAATTTAGACAATACACCATTTTACCGAAGAAAACAACGCATTTTTTATTGAATCTGGGCTTCAAGAACCTCAGCAGTGTCCGTAAACGGACAGTATCCGTGCAGTGCCGGACGTAAAGAATAGCACTGCCGTGGTAACGAAGAATACAATTACTCGATTTTGGACGATTTTGAATTGTATAAGGTCAGGTGGGGTAAGAGGGACGCCAGGTGAAGAGGAACAGTAACTCTTATATAGAAAACTATAAAGCCCAGCTCTATGGTTACTCTGTCGATAAAACAGTATTAGGTATAGTTTCAATATTTTATGGATAGATGGCACTACAACACAATAAGTACGTGAGTAAAACAGAAAGAAAAAATCAGTTGACAAACTATAAAAATGTGACCTAGCGGTGTTTTTTGTGGGCGATTTTTTAAGGGATAAAAACATCTGTGATAGCCGCAATTTTGTTGGTAAGTGTAATTCTAATGTTGAATCTTTATTTTCCGCATGATAAGTTGTTTGTAGCATGTGTTTTTAGTGCTTTTTCGATGTCATCAAAAACATAAGCTACAAAATACCAAGCCGGGAAAGAGGAACTACCATACCAGGTTAAGAGAAACATATGTTCCTCTTTCCCGGTTTCAGGGGTAACAAACATTTTGCAAGTTGAAAATCACCTATCTAGATTAGGTAGGTAGAAATACATGGTTTAACTCATCTTGGCGCGCGGAGCTATTTGTGCATGCGCTTATAATTATTATACAGCTTTAATTTGTGTGGTGGTGACTCGGGCCAATTGACAGTCATTCATCGTACCCATACAAGGCACTATGTGTGCGCGCCAAAATGTGTTGATATCTCTATACAACAGGCTTGTTAGTTGTTCCTGTAATTTATTTTTACCGTATTGGAGGTACATATATTTATTTGTTACAGAAAAAGTAAAATGCCTCGAAATTATATAAGAAAAACGGAACGGAGCTCTTACCCGAAAGAAAAATTGTTAGAAGCAGTGGCGGCTGTTAAAAGTGGTGCACTGTCGGGTTATGCAGCCTCAAAACATTATGGAATACCATACCATACCATTATTTTGGTCATTATGTATAAACGAAGTGCAGTATATTCGTTCATGCATAACGATCAGAGTGAAAAAATTACAGAAAAGTGTTTTAAGTTTTTTGTACGTTTGTTAAGTAAAACAAAGATTTTTACAATTATTTGTGTTTGTTTTTATTCAGTTGAGTTACTCACGGTTGGAAAACCGATTTAGATACATTTATAATAAATACACACCACACTCACTTAGTGACATTCATCGTTTATTTTCCTTAATATTTTTATTAAAAACCAAATTACAGTATAATGTTTTTAATATTCGTAGTTTACAACCCCTGACCTTACTAATATGTTCCTCTTACCCCATTTTTTTTTATTGTTCGGTAGTGCTAAATTAAACCACATTTTAACTATGGTATGGTTTCATTTCCATTACGTCGAAAGGCAGTTCCCAAATTTTTAGAGATACATATAAAAATACGTGTTTTTACTTGTACGAATCGAAGCGTTTCTCTTACCCCAAATTTCGGGAAAGAGAAACAATTAGAAGACCTGGCTTTGTAGTCAGATTGTTCCGTTATTACTGGAAGAATCAATTTCTGTGTTAAAATAATAGTTAGCATGGTTCGTTAGCGAAACTTTGTTTGTATTGCTATTAGAATACATACATATTTTTAATAGCTAGAGGTCGTTATGTTCAAAAACCAGTAAACTATGTTCCTCTTACCCCACCTGACCTTACCTAAAAAAAACTGTAAAAAACTGAAATAATAATCATACCGAATGGTTTTTTTTGAAATTTTATCAATGTAAAACCATCATCAGTGATACTTTACATAGCCCGCGGATTAGTACCCCCTTTCCGACTAACCTTGTATAACCCTTTTCTTTTCACTTTGACGTCGGTTGGTAAAAGCGGGAACGCTACATGCATTTTTAATTCCAAAAATACTTCAATTTCACTTTTAACGCCATTTTTAACCCATCCAATACTGGCAGCCCGTCGGCTAATTAGCAGTGGCAGTGTGACAGCGACAATTTGACACCTGTCACGTTTGACAGCTTCCTGCCGCCATATTTGTGTCAGTGCGCGATGTGCAGTGAAATTCGGCTACACAGCCAATTAATTTTACTTATTAATATGGTAATGATGGTAGATAAGGTGCGAAATCGGTAGCCGAAAGATTGAAAGACACTAATTAGTGGTTAAAAGGCGTTTAAACAATCAGATAAGCGAGTAATTGTGAACCATTAAGCAATCACATTTTTATTCTCTGAAAAATGAAAGTCGCCGTTACATTACTTGAACGCGAGATATTTTAACACCTGATAGCTGACTTCAGCAGACTTTAATGAAATCAAACTATTAAACTACTAAGAAAATGAGACGTAAATAATCATTTCTAAGATACTAATTAACACGGATGTTAAACAAACGATACGAATAATATATACAACACCAATTAGGTAAATATTTACCAACTAAAACCTAGCATTATTCATAGTAATATAATGAAGGATTATTAGCAACTAACAATTAATGAAGACATAATAAATTGACGTGACCGCGCACCATCAACCACCAGGCGGTCGCGTGGAGTCGCGTCGCGGGTCAGGCGCACGCGATCCAACTAATGGACTCCGAGAAACATGACCGCTTTACAATTTTAATGAACTAATTTAATTGTGGAATGGTATTGTTAGTAGTTATGATAATTTATCTAGCAATAAAATTATATTTACGTTAATTATTTTGTAACAGGAGAGCAATGACATATAAACAATAAAATAAAATATCGTGGACGCAAAATAACGAGCAAAATTGAGACTCTTTGGGAAATGGATCCTAAAATTAGTAGAATAAAAACCTTTTTAAAAAAAGCTTTTATCTTCCGGCTCCATCATGAGACCAGCTCCATGATACTACATTATTGCATTGTCACCTAAGTTACATAGGTATGCCAAATTTCAACTCAATCGAATATCAGGAAGTGCTTGAAAAATGGATCACAAATTTTGTTTCGGAAACACAAACGAACGGAAACCGGAAATACATACGAACGAGTTAATTAAAAGCTTGTAAAAAGTAACGGAAAAGTAGAAGAAGGAACAACAAATTTAAACGGGGCTATTTATTCTTCCCCTCTTCCAATTATAAAAGTTAAAGAGAATGGTAATGCCCTAGCTGCCGTAAGCGCATTGCGGAAACTTTCCCACTTTCTTAAATCTCTAATCCTAAATCCCATACGTTATTGGTAGATTAAGGTAAATGTAATGGTTGGATTTGGTAAATGCATTGCCCGTGCGATCGGTGCAGATTAATTTCAATTCCATGGGAAAATTTGATGGTATAACATACCAAGGGATTATCTTTTTCAATTTACTACTAATGAAAAAAAAACTGTCACATTTAAAATATAATTTCATCAAAATAATTTGTTTAATTGGCAACATGTGCGAGGCCTATCCACCAATAGAATGCAATTTTTTTCTTAAATCTCTCCTTCAACAGGATCTCATTTGCATGACACCAAATCAAGGAACTACGCTAAATTACCAAACAAAACAAAAACTAATTAAGCATATCACCTGAACGTAATCCAGTATGAGCTGGTAACTAACTAGGTCATTCGCCGCAGGTCACTAGGTCCACCAACTGACCCTATTGCGCTGATCCTAGATAACAGACGCAAAGAACTAACTAGCTAGCTTGGAAACTATTTTTACTACACTATTTAGATTAACAAATTCTAGAACATATAGAAAGAAGTAGGGGAAAATGATAGGTTACTTACTGCGACACGACAGCTTTATAACTAACATCATAGAAGGCAAATTAAAAGCAAAGAGAAAACCAGGTAGACCAAGAAGAATGTACACAGACCAATTGAAGAAAAAGACAGAAGTGATAACATACAGAGAAATGAAGGAATTGGCTCTGGATAGAGAAAGATGGAGATTGCTACACCGATAAGTGCCTAGCACAAATTTTGGATGGACACACTCCTTAGCATCTATTAATTTTTCAGTTTTCTGTGCCGGAAAAAGGTAGTATTAGTTAGGTAGTAAGAGTAGTCTCATGATACAACAGCCACACGATAAAATTACAATTTATATTTTATTTATAGTTCTCGATATAAAATAAAACATTTTACAATTCAACTATCGGATTAAAAAGTTAAATTCAAACCTACAAAAGTGGAATTTCCGGAATGTTTAGATTTCGAACGTCTTGACATTTTTCATGATGTATTTTGGCGGGAATGAGTCTCGCATGGCGCCAACGACCAACTGATACTCTTAACGAAGCTGGGTCACGCACTGCTTACTGCATTGCTACACCTACAAGTGCCCAGCACTTAAATTTTGGATGATGATTTAGTTTAGGCCTTGGCTAATAACCAACCGCGGGGATCGCAAGATCTGAGTGGTTAAACTGCGCTTGCTGCGATCAATCTGTTCATAGGTAACCGTTCGTTACATATCAAGAGCCCTCCGTGTCTCCGGTATACTGTCGGTACCGTGTGTCATACGAATACCTATGACAGTCGATACGGGTAGTCAGAAGCCCGAAAGTCTGACAACCGATCTCACTTTAGGATATCGGCGTTGCTCAGTAACTGGGTTGCGGAGGTCTGATGGCAGTCGTTACGTGTAAAATACTGGCATTCAGCCGCATCTGGTTAGATTGAAAGGCGACTCCAACATAGTTGAGAAAAGATTAGGCAGAACTATTTAGTTCCAGTCTCCTAGAATAGACCACTCCACTCGTAAAAGGTGACTAGAGAATTACGTCAAAAAGATGAACAGAAGCGTCTTCCTATCTGAAGGGTCCACTGCAATAATGATGAATGTCCAAAATTTCTTTAATTCCAAGTATGTATGTCATTCGGACACTTGATATATGCAGTTCGTAATCTCGTTTACAAACTCAGCAATATCGCTTACAATCCCGAGATAAATACGTTTTTAAAAATCGTATACGCGGCTAGAACGCTCAGCGTCATAGGTTTTCTCATCTTTAACGCTGAGTTTTCTTTCACCATTTATAAAATTAAAAATCAAATGAAGGGTCCACTACAATAATGATAAATGTCCTTTTTACTTTGTCTTTTACTTTTGTTTTGTTTTGCTAATTACGTCACACTGCGAGCACCAAACCGCGACAAGCATGGTGATTTTAGAAATGAATGTAAGTAATTGATGGAAATGTTAGTTTTAATCACTCATCTTTGGAAGACCCATGTTAGTTTTCTATTTGTTCTGTTCTGCCTAGCCTTGTACCAACGATGTTGGGTTCAGTTTCCAGTCTAACCAGTTGCGGCTGAATACCAGTATTTAACACGGAACGACTGCCATCAGACCTCCGAAACCCAGTTACTGGTCAATGCCGATATCCTAAGGTTAGACCAGTTCTCAGACTTTCGGGCTTCTGACTACCCGTAACGACTGTCATAGGTATTCATTTGACACCCGAGAGCAACGGCTTGACGTGCTCTCCGAGACACGGATGAGTCTTAACGCGTAATGAACTGACACCCACCCATCCACGAACTGACTGTTGTTAATTAGCCACAAGCACCTCCCTCTAGGTTTCTTTTCTATCTGATAGAAGGTCTCGTGTGGTGCAGGACTTAAAGAATAGCACTACCCCATCTCTTCCCGTGGGTGTTGTAAAAGGCGACTAAGGGATTCTCTAAAGGATGGGCAGCAGCGTTCTCTGAGTACTTTAACAACCATATTGCGATCGCCAACCCGCCTGCCAAGCGTCGCGTGGTCCCCCTTTTGGGGAGGCCTATATCCAGCAGTGGACGTCGGACGTCTTTTGGCCGAACGATGATGATAATAGAATGATAAATATTTCGTGCAAGGAGCTACATTCAAGGAACGTTGTTAGCTTGTTATTCTTTTTGTTTGATTGGGTATTTTAACCTTAATTGCCTACTTGACCTAGTTTTAGTGTCGTTTGGTCGTTGTCTTAAAATAGCCCATCCTATACATTATCGTGGTGTTGTAGGAAGATTTGGGCATTCCGCATTAAAAGTGGATAACATAATAGCCATAACAGAAGCTGAAAAAAGGGAGATGGCTTCATACCACCGCCCCGCGGAAAGTTAGACTCACAACATATTGTATTTGATGATTTGTTTATCAGCCCGTTTACCTTTACTACTAAAAACAGTAGGCTAAATTCACCTAACAATAGAAGTTTAGTTGCAGTTAAGTTTCGATCATAACAACTCTTTTCGTATTCTCTTAATCGGCGATCGATGTCAGATGAACTTAACTTCAACGTCACTGCAACTTGATCGGCGCGGCATGATATTACGTGAATTAGCCTACAGCCTTCCTGAATCTTTAGACCACTAAAACAAATGGTCAGAAGCTTCTTTATAAACATTAGTGTTATGCGTCGTCCTATTGGACAAGTGATCCAACGAACATGCGATGCGATCGTATGCTTATTAAAATATTATTGAATATTAATAATATTTTCTAATTTAAACTTTTACGATGGCTTTTTATTGTCATACACTAAGATATTCAGCTGAGCATTTAATTTCATACGATCGCGTCTCATGTTTTAGCGACCGTTTGAAAAGAAAGAAAATAAATTTTATTCAGTCAAGGACACAATGAAAGCATAAACCATAAGAACATAAAAAGAATTAAACATAGAATACACATGTAATGCTGTCGAGAATGCCCATGCCGAAAGGGTCACCAACTCAGCATGCGGGGGTCAAGCACCCAGCGCCGATTTTCAGTTGGTTCCCTTGCAGTGAACACGGACAAAGGTAATTTTAAATACAGATATGTTTGCCATTTAAGACAACACCAACGCCATAGTCTTGCCATAATCTTGATTCGTGATCGCAGTATATTGTTACATCCGCAAAACACCAGTAAAGTAACTTAATATTGATTTAAAAATATTTTAATCACTATTCGCACATCACTAATTGACAGTCCGTTACTCGTTACTCCAGAAACAAAATCTTTAACCAAACGGGTGTTAGTTTACAAAGCATTTACGTAACACTGTCCAAAGCAGAGTTAAACTAATTTAACTAAAGCGGAGGCTAGAATGGGAACGTGTCGGATGTTTCAAAGAGATAGGAAGTGGTAGCAAAATAAACAGCAGTTGAAGTCTCAAATGAATGGTTTGGAAGGTTTATATCTTTAGCGGGATTTGTTATTATTTTTGGAGCAGTTTGACTGTCCATTAATATAAATAGTTACAAAAGTGTTGGACTCCAAACCACGCAAAATGATAATTAGGTATAATATTATGTGTATTTCCCTGTTGAAACAGGTCGGTATTAGTAACCCTGCATCCTAATTGTGCAAAACAATTGTTATCGCTATCATATCGCTTTGATTTTGACAAGTCAACAATTTCCATAGCAACGTATGTATTAACAATCCGACTTCTCCACAATTACGTACCACGCAATGAATATTGTTGTATTGTCAAAATGAAAGATATTGAAATTACGAATGTGATACGCAATTCGGATGCAAGGTCTAATTCTGTAAGACTGAAGAAGAGGTCACGGAAATTTCACTAATGATTTTGGCTGTGACTATAGCATAGGGATTAATACTAGAGACGAATCATGGTGTACATATTCCTGTAACAGATACTTCTGCGTACTCCTTCGGGAATTACAGGCGTGAGTAGCATGCAAATGCACTTAACGCTTATGCTGGCACTTCACATCGCTATTCGTGTTCGCGTATTTGTCTTATTCGCCCAAATACGACGATGTGATTCGTCGTATTTGGGCGAATAAGACAAATACGCGAACACGAATAGCGATGTGAAGTGCCAGCATTGTATCAAGTGGACATCATTTTTATATCACTAACGATTGCTAATAGTGAAACAAAAATGAACTAATAATAATAAATAATTTGTTAACTTCTAGTTTCCCTAAACAAAAACAGTAATAAGGTAGCTTTTGAATCACGACGAATATTAATATTTTTTATTTCTGATAACCCTAGCATTGAAGGCAGATACATCGCATAGAGCCAGTTAGGTCTTCATTAGTTAAAGAAAATCATAATATGCTTACCTCAACGACTTGTCTCAGATCTTCCACGTACACGTTCTCAGTCTGCACTATCTCTGCACAAACCCGCTCTAGCTGAGATAAACCTGGCAACTCGTCTACCAACTGAGCACCTGAGGACAATGATATTAAGATATTGTTTTTTCTTTAGGCATCCACAACTTACTTTGTATCATCCCTACTTTATTGTCGTGAGTTTCTTTTAGCCGAGGAGGTTAAAATTAGATTAGTTAGAAGTAGATTGGCAGGGGCATCTACTTAGGTATTTGGAACATATTATAATAGCGTTGACCAACCCGCTTGCCAATCGAGAGATTTAGCTCTCCTATTTCGCTGGTGGCTGTCTATGGAGCATGTAAAAGTCTGGCAGTTTCATTAACTTCCTAAATCTTTCCTCTAGGATATAGAGACAAACAAAATGTTGCTTTAAGTGCAAAATTGTTTAACTTACGTGGTGTATCTTCCGAATTTCTTTCCTCCGAAACACTAGCGGTCATAATCCCAGCACTATTCACGAAATTATTGCTACCGTTTGCCGAAGTCATATCTGCGTCACTATGATCATCCAAACTTTCGATCGAAGCCAAGTACGCTGAGTTCACTCCCCCTTTATTTTGAACCCCACTGCTTGATGTCGAACTAGAAGATGCAATGGAACTCATCGAAAGCGGTCGAGACACTTCCACCGGAGGATTCAATCTTATCACCTCTTTCTCACATGTTTTCAGATTTCCGGTGGAACCTACAACCTCCGGGTAGGGAACAGTTTTCGACAAAAGTTTCGAAGGACTCTCGTTTTTATTCACAAAGTCTTTTCGATGCAAACTGTTTGTGCCTTCATTCATTTTCGGAATCTTCGCTGGCGACTGTACGGGACTTTTAGGCGTTGGTTTCATCGGGGAGTTTTCTTTAGATGATAGTTTGATATCGAATTCTCTATCGTTAGAAGTTATAGAGAGCTCGATCGATTGATCGATATAAGGAAGAGACAAAGACTCGAAAGCAGTTTTATTATTCACAACAGGAACATCGTAGATAGCTGGCTTGTTGTTCGTTGGGACATCGTATGTTTGAGCATCATCAATTTTAAATTCAGGTTTCAGGGGCAAAGTTTTGACAGGAGATTCAATATCCTCACTTTTTGATTTGGTAAAATTTTTGATAGCACAGGGCTGGTCATAAATGTCAACTGAAGGAAGTATTTCGACACCAGACTGAGAGATTTTAGACGTAGCTCCGACTAGGGGAATGTTAGATTTATGCCTCATTGAAGTTCTACCGATATTAACTGTTTTCTTTTGAAATTTTAACGTGGTCGTTTCCGTTGCACTAGATATCATCCTTTTCACATTTGGCGAGAGATTATCGAACGTCGTTTCTTGTTTCATTTCTTTAAAAGTTCTTTGAATTTTATGTAACGTAGAATCACTGAACGCGGCACACTTATCCAAATCGTCACTAGCACCGTTATTATCACTTTTAGTTCGTTTTGAATATAATGAGCTTTTATTAAAGGTTGCGATGGGGAGTTTAACACTTCCTGTGATCATCGTGTCCTCCCCAGTCTTAGATATGTCTGGTTTGGTCGTCTTTATTGCTTCATTCGTCGTATCTACTGGAGGATCATTTCTAGCATCTTTAGCGGTTTCCAGCCGACTAGCTTCTGGTCTTAAACTCTTTGCTGGTTCCAGTAAAGAGTCATATATACCAATCAGTGTAGGCGTCAGGTCCGTTGTGCTACCTGTAACAAATAATAAAATAACTTGAGTAAAACGCTACTGGTTTTCAAAATGAGGTCCAGTTTCGATTGAAAATTTGATCTTGTGTATTAGATGATAAGGTAGAAATTTCTACGCAGTTGTAAAGACAATCAATAAACGCTAACAGTGGAAGATAATACCAACAACTTTATACGACAACATATTACTATATGAATACAAATTCATGTAATGAACATAAAATTGAGTATTTCAATAACTCTCTTAATAAAAATTATCCAGCTACGCAATTTATTTTATGATGCAATAAATGTATTATCATTCATATTTATAAACGTTTTGTAAGAGTCTTTCGCAAATCTTTCAATATTTTCTCAATGTCGTAAAAATAATGTATATGGAAATGTGTTAATCTCAAATATTACTACTGGTTTTGGATTCGGTTTAACATTTCATTAAACATTGAATGACGGCTTGGTGGGGTTTGATCGTATTATTGCTTGCTACCTGTCTTTTCCTTTTATATTATCATGCAATCAAAAACTGTTATCCCAGATTCTTCAGTAGTATTTGATTTCTAAAGAGTATCACCCACGATTCTTGTATCGCGATAAATATTTCTTTAGTCTATAGATATATTGTCCAAATCTGGATGTTTGTACATAATATACATAATAAGAATAATTTCTTGGTCCATAGTTATAACATTACCTTAAATAATAACTGATTCATTAGTAAGATTAGCTACGTTTATGTTTTTGGACTGTGGTTCCCTAACATGGGAGTCGGGATAGCGATAACCTGAATCTTTACTAACTAGCAATTATGCCTCAGTGTATACTAATTCTACGACCAATGTGTTTGAATCCGACAAAACTGTAGTCCGCGGGCAATGCTTGTCACCGCTTGAGGTATGAGAGCAGTACGCTAATTCAGCATTCTAATTGCGCAACACATTCGTAATCGCTATGATTTTGACAGGTCAGCAATTTCCATAGCAAAGTTTGAATCAACAATCCGACTTGTCCACAACTACGCAATAAAATAATATTGTTTTTGACACATCAACTGTCATGATTGATGTTGGTTACGTTACCCAATTGCCCTGTAGGTATGTTTTTGAAGCAGGAAACGTGCAGGGATTTTTCAGGTTTCTTTAATAGTTCAGTTTCTGTCAAACTGTCAAATTTGAACAGTTTTCGTAAACTATTCGATTCCGTGCAAGAATCAGGCACGTTTCCTGTTTGAAAAAAATATCTAAATTAGCCGACAGTTATGCAAAACAATAGACCCGCTTTGTCAGTTTAATTTGTCTTGTCAATCGCCTCCCTCCTGCCACTCCTACCTCAGGCGGTGACTAGCACTTGCCCACAGACTATAAAACATATTTTCCACAGATTGTTATCTGCAGTCCTCACCGGATTATGTCATTAGACGAAAGCGTTGCCTAACGCAAAAGCTTTTAAAATTATTAAACGGAACCATTCTGTTTGGGTCGATTTCAAAGACACGCGATGACTTTGATTTTATGAGTTTTCCTTTTTATTTATGGTGTAGTTAAATATAGCTTTTCATTGGTGGCCGATGTACATAATAGGCCGTAGAGTTCAACGCCACATAGAGTCAATATCACAGATATTCTCGCATTTTCCTGGAAGCCAACTTTGTTTGACTTTATTTCTTCATAGAGATAACAGTCGAACGGTTGTGGTCCAGCTGTGGTTTGATTACGATTTTAAACAATTTTGTAAATAGAATTGTCGCAAATTAGAATTTTCTGATTTGCGACAAACAACACCAGCTGTAAGTTTTGAGTATGAAACTGTTATGCAGGGCACACACGTTACGATAAATCAATCGCTCTGCACCGATCAAACGTCACAGTTAATCGTACGCTTCATACAAAAGGAAACTGTACTGTTTTATCATACACACGTTACTTTTTTCGGTACAGTTGGAATGGTATATATTTTTTTTATTACTTAGCCTGCGTTTGGCCGCCATCTCGCCTGTTGTTAAGCGATGATGCGGTCTACGATGGAGCACGCTTGCCAGAAGAAACCGATTCACCTTGTGACTTGAAGACACCCAGATTGTAGCTGTCGGGGAACACCCACTCGGGCAGCGCATTCCACTGTTTGGCGGTTTTCACAATGAAAGTGGAATCAAAGCGCTTTGTTCGGGTTTTTGGTATATCAACCATGAACCGATGGCGCTTTTTCGTGCTTCTGGCCGTCCTATAGAAAAAAGGGCAGGGGGGTAGGTATTAGATTAGGGGGTATAGTCCAATCGTAGCGATTTTTCGTAAAGCATGTGGCTTGCATAACTCCGCTAGGAAGCTATTATATTTGTATGTCTATAAGGCAAAACACAGAGCACTAAGTATGTATTACTAATTAAGATAAATATTGTATCACCTACGTTTCACAAATAAAAAAACGAAAAAAAAAGCGTCTAATATTTAGTCAGTCAGTATTTGAAAATAATCAACAAAAGAATGAAACCCGGAGATATTTTAAAGATAAGACTAACAAGGAAAGATTTGCATGTAGGTATCTCAAAATAATGCTATAGAAGTGCGATTTCCCCCACTAAATGAATTTAAGCCGATAGAAAACAGTGGTTTTCTTGTGACGTTATGTATGTACCCTAGGACACTCTCTGGATCAAGACCAATCCAAAGACACTTCATTTGTCGAAATTAGTTCAGTTGTTTAGGCTGTGCGAGGAGACAAACTTACATACATAGCTAGCGAGTTTCATAACCCTCCTCCTTGCCGTAAAAAGTTTAAAATATGGGCTGGTTATTTTTCAATGCTCTGCAACATAATATCTTAAAACGACACAAATCGTAGTTGGATACCTTCCTTGTAAGTTTCAAATTCAAAGTCAAATAGTTTTTATTTCAAGTAGATCAGATCAGTGGTGCTTTCAAAAGGTCAACACTAGGTGCTCGGTTCCAAGTAGTAGGTCCTTTGGAGAAGAGCCGGCAAGAAACTCCATGGACAATCTTTTAAAAAAGTAAATGGTTTGACAATTTTCATTGTAGTAATGTAAGAACAATGCAGAGATGCAGATTAGTGTACATGCAGTTTCATTCTGGTATACTCGAAACACAAAGCGGATTCGAAAAACTACTGTTGTCGCACTGAATTCTGTCTCCAATAACCAAATTATGGAACAAACAGTCATTCGAACTACAGTACAATACATCACTAGTGATTTAAAAAGCAATTTCGTAGATGCATCTAAAGTACCACAAGAAAATGGAGTGGTAACAAAAAGAAATCAATGGCGTCCCGTGGAGCGCCATAAACCTGATTTACATGATAATAGATAGAAATACAAGTTATTTTGTACTATCGCACCCCTGGTTAACCGTAATAAAATATCTATTAGCTTCGTTTGATGGTCTTTTATGTGGCTGATAAGAAAGGATGCTTGTACTGGATTTCGGTTTTATAGCTTTGTAAGAAAGGCTTTCTCTATTAAGTTGGTCGAGTAGCTTAATTTGTATAGAATATATTTTTACTGTTCATTTATCTAAATGCCACGAGAGCACGTGATGCCGTTGGTCCCGGGTGTTATACAAATACCTATGACAGTTTTTACGGGAAGTCGGAAGCTCGAAAGTGTGACAACCGGTCTAACCTTAGGATATCGGCATTGCCCAGTACCTAACTGGGTTTCAGAGGTCTGATGGCAGTCGCTCCGTGTAAAATACTGGTATTCAGCCGCATCTGCTTAGACTGGAAGCCGAGCCCAACATAGTTGGGAAGACTAGGCATAAAATTATAGGTAAATGCCGTTATAGAACTGTGTTGCTGGGGAGTTTGTTGCGCCGTTTCTTCTTTACAGCATAAACACTAGGAAGCGGTGAAGGGAGGGCTATTTTGGGGGCTGTCTATTTGTATTCGACGTTCAAAAAGAACTAAGTGATTCTAGTCTATTTTGAATAAATGAGTTTTGAAGTTTGAGTTTTGAGTTTACCAAAAACTCGTTCGTTAATAAACTACTCATGTAGCATTGTGCATTGAGGATTGAGATACATCAAAATATATATTTTCTTAGCCCACACATTCAGTAATTTCAGTCGAGGACATAATATTGCAAATAATTATATTTTAGAAAACCGATGTAAAATACTTTCCCGATCTATTGCCCAAACGCGCTCCTTGCCTATTTCATCGTACAATTTTAGAATTTGGTGCATCGTCGTCTAGGGGTTTTATGAAATAGCCATGCATATTATGATGCGCCCAATTCTACGATCAGACGACCACCTAGGTAAAGAACCTACACGATGACCCTTATAACTTAATACGATACTTTATAACTTATAAGATAATTTTTGGTTAACGCAGAGCTACTGTTCTATTCTCTCTGATCTCCGTTACTTTTAGGCAAATAATTTCTTATCATTTTCTCTCCTTTGCTGCATATTAACCTGACAATTTAGATCTGTTTCGGTACTCAAACCGAATAGATAAGCATCAATATTCAATACATAACCTACCACTTGAACGACCCACATTATACCCCTCATAGACACAGCCAATCATCTTTATTAGTTTCCTAACACCGATACAGGATGCACTGCATCATCTCAAGGAAAAGATTTACTTGATCGGAGCAATACCGAGCGGAAACCATCCATTCAGAGGGCGAAGTTCAGTGGCACACGAATCTAGAGCTGTTGATACCGCTGCGTAGGTTTTATAGAGACAGCTGTTCATGACTAGTTAAACTGTTTGTACCCGACTGCGCGACAGCATACTGTCTATGCTATGTTTTTAACAATTATTTTTGTGGATTTCTATACAAAACACTGCTTCTCCAGCCTGAGTGTGACTTTTTTATTTAGTGAATTAAATTCGTGGTGGCCTGGAGGTAACGGACACGCTTGTTAATAAAAGAAAGTTGCTGATTCAAACACAGGCTCGTGCCAACGTGATTTTTTCAATTTCATAAATACTTTCTTAGGCACCACTGACATACGGTGAAGTAAAAAACAACGTGAGGAAACCTGGACTTATGGTCTCAAAATACCAAGCCGCAGTGAGCAAGTTTGGTGATCACGTTTGTTCCTTCTCGGTGTGAGAAGCCTTTGCCCTGCAGCGGGACAGTTACAGGCTGGTATTTGTATTTATTTAATTAAATTGTTTGATATTATAATACGTGAGTTTTTAACTTCCTATCATCCCTTCATGATACAAGTTAAGAGTTGTATCAAATAGATGCTCGATACCCTTCAATACCCTTGTCTCCTAGTCCACCTGCATTTCTGGTAATCTGATTGGAAGTACCTAGTATTTCGCCTTCTTACGCTGTTAGGAATTATGTGTTTATTTATTATCTAGGTTTGTAATAAATATTTCGTATTATCACCTCCACAAACTTCTCTAACACGGCACTAGTACTAGGCTGTCAGAGATGAGTCAGAGTGTTTTCGTCACCGTAAGAGCCATCGTTCATTACACACATTGTCTTACATGTACCACTAATTACACCTTGTGTTCTGACACCGTTATAGACCTGTGGTTATGAGTATTGTATGTGGTAACGTTATTGTTGCGAGTTTGAAGCCCGAGGGGCATATTTTTTTTTTAAGTTTTTTAATTTTTCTCCCTGGTGACCTTATAAGATTGATTATTATTGTCGTTAATGATGAATAATTTTGAATTTCAATCCTTCTTTACGTTTAGATTTTCCTAACCTCATGTTTGGACCCGCCTTACATAATTGTAATAGTAACATTCTATACCTACTTATATTTTATACTAGCTGTACCGTATGCGTTGCAATGCACTTTTTCCTACTTAGGTACTACCTACCTTCAGAAATAAAATCAAAATAGAAACAAAAAATTAAAACAATTTTCATGCATGCGGTAAACAAATGAAGAATATGGACATATTGAGTTTTCTTTTTTTTTAAATATCAATCATTTCTTTCATAAGAACCTTCTCCTGACAATTACAAACCAACGACTTTCCCTTAAATCAGCAAACTAAATTCTTTATTCTATAAAAAAGTCCATTCGCCATTATAAAGCCTAGGAAAATCTAATTTCCGCGGTGAGTTTTCAGACGGATGATGCCTCCCATGAATCAAAATAATACTCTCTTAGCCACCTTTATAACAACCACAGAAAAAGAAAACATGAAATATACGTAGTCAGAGACCACACAGCTTGAAGCAAAATCTTCTATTACAAGAACGCTAATTCAAAAAGTAAATATTTGTTCAAACAATCATACATCCGTACTGGAATATTATGTATCTTTTTAGCTAAAACTTAAACAAGCTGACTCACCGACACCCACGAAGGTGCAGAATTAAAATTCTATAGAACATTCCATGCCTGACTCATTTTGCGTTTAGCCCAGGACATGCCAAAGTCCTGACAGCAAAAAATTGCAAAAACTAAAGAATTCTTTGTCTCTGTACTAAGAAATGTATAATAATAGGCAACGGAAAGAATTGGTATGCGAGGGAATCAAATAATTTAAACTAATTCCTAGAGACTTCACTTCGTAAGCTGATACCTACTGCTTTAGACAATGTAGAACAATAGCTTACAATGTAGGAACACTAGGAACCCATTTACTTCTACAGTGGTGTATTATCTTACTTTAGTGCGAGTAATTTTACCAAGAACGTGGGCAATAATGTTTCTGTACTATGTTACTACCTCAGAATTCATTGTAACAATTGAAGTGTCTGGTAAAATAGAATGTGTGGGCACGTCAAAAACTTCTCATTATGAAGTAGGATTTTTAGCAAAGTATAAATTGTATTATAACTTTCGTGAGACACATTCATATTTATGATCGAGTACATCGAGTTTATTTATTTATGAGTCTAACTGAACTGAACAGTTCAACTCGCGACCTCGCCGCGTGTTCAGCTCATGATTAAGGGCTCCGTTTGGGTCCGAAACTAGTCGGGCAATCCCGAAAAATGCACGTAAGTAAACCTTAACTAGTCACAAAAAAGTACTTAATTAACTTTACTGCACAACTCGACTTTCTTGGCCCACATCAAATGCATTTCTTACTCCAGAGTGCAGTACGTGATATCTTCAGTGCATGTGTTGTAAGTGTGCGATGCAGCCAAAATTATAATGTAAGAAATTATAATCAGTGATAGTCTAGCGGTTGAACCGTTGCCTTCTATGCAGATCCGAGTTCGATCCCAGCCCGCACCTCTGACTTTTCGAGTTCCTACGCGGATCATAACTTGATTATCAATTGCGTTAACGATGAAGGAAAACATCGTGAGGGAACATGCACATCTGAGATGGCTCCAATCAGTTCTCGATAATGTGTTTAGTCCGCCAACCCGCACTATGCCAGCGTGGAGGCCTAAGGCCTAAATCCTCCTCATTCTGAGAAGAGCCCCGTGCCCAGCAGTGGGACAGTAATAGGATGATGATGATGAAGAAATTATAATTTGTAAAGGATATGTCTCACTAAATCAGTCAATTATGACGTAATGTGTTCCTGCAGATTACCTGCACTGCAAACGTACTGTATTGATGACGAGGTTGAAATGTTTATAATGGAGAACCGTTTGCAACTCAATATTAAATAATCACGAAGGACATAATTTCATGCCATTCTATAATTCAAAGGGCACAAGATATCGATCAAATTAATAATTCTTTGTCAGTATCTAGGCGACAAGCACACAACATGTCCACAATAGCCGCCACCTTGAACCAATAACCTTTGCCGACCTACATTACTCCTAGCGCCATTGCTCCGAAACTAATCTGTGAATAGCTGACAGTGTCACAAGTCCTATTGTCCATAGATAATACAACTGTTTTACGCTTGTTAAGTTGGCGTTCTGTTCAAAGATGACAGGTCCTATTGCTGTCAATCTTGAATTTGTATGGGAATTGGTTCACCTAAATTCAGACGGGTTCACCTTGCAGTTCGAACAAAACCTAAGCGTCCCTGATCGAAAAAGTTAAGACTTTGGTTTAACTCGTATGTTAATATAGATACTGACTCTCAATCTACTCGACTTTTTCGTTTTCTAGCTCTATGAAAGCGCAAAAAAAAATTACGTCTGCATTACTTAGCACAAAGTTGTGGTACAAACAATATGGTACACAATCATGTGATGTCTAAAAAAACTGTAATGTTAAGGTATCCTGGGATACTTTTTTATTATATCGTAGGTAATTTGATTTCAAGTCATTCAGAATTGTTCTATACTCATACTTTGTTTATCATCCACAATTTGCATAATTTCTTTATTGTAATGAATACTACCTTTCTCTGTGTACCTACCTATAGAATCAATTAATTTATTCACTTGACAGACAGAATTGTGTTGCTGGGGAGTTTGTTGCGCCGTTTCTTCTTCACAGCATAAACACTACGAAGCGGTGAAGAACGGGCGTTTTTGGGGCTGTCTTTTGTAAAATTTATTTTCATTCAAAAAGAACTAAGTAGTATACGTATCTATATAAATAAAAATGAATCGCAGAAATGTATGTTTGCGTATAACTTCCGAACGACTGCACCAAATTGTTTTTTTTTTGTGTGTTCGTTATGGTCAGGACAAGGATTGTATAAAAGAAATTTTTAAAAAAAGTTGAACTTAAAATATGGCGATACGAAGTTCGCCAGGTCAGCTAGTTTTGAATATATTGAAGTTTTGAAAGTTGGTACCAACAAAGACAACTCAAGTGACTTTTGACAAAATCTGAAGACTCGCACGTTACGTTAGAGACCTGTTAGTGAAAATTCCAGAACCCAAATTCCCAAAACCTGTGTGGTCGACCTGTCACTACAGTTTTCGTCACGTCTCATATATTTAGTGACGACGCTCTAACGAGCCGAGACGACACGAGCACGACGACGGATTTAACCGAAGCTATGTGCTCAACGCGGAAGGTGCTGCTGCGTTCAGCTATTTAGATAGAATTCAGACAATTGGAGAAATAGGACCATTTAAGCCTGTTGGTGATTTAAGGAGATAATAACGTTGGCACATCTTCAACATTTTCAATAATGTTACGTTACATTAAAGTTATGTCAGTGCGTACTTTTGTACATCAGATAAAAGTGTCATATAAGGTGACAAAATTATTGTGACAAGAAGTCGCGAAGCATTATATTGTACAAATAAACATACTGCGTTGACTAATCCATTTCTCAACATGGAGATTATGGTGATATTCCCTCTTGATTTATTTATTTATTTTACTGTAAAGAAACCTAATAACAAACAGCAAGAATAAGAAAGGATATTTGCTAATAACAAGCTTCCACATATACATAACTTATTACAATTAATTCTATTGACTGGTTATAATTTTTACAGAGATTGATCGTTTACTCTATCGATGCTGACCCATCTTGAGTTGCTCTTAAGGAAATCAGATTTTCATAGTTCGATGTTATCAATAATAGTGGTAGTGGGTGCTGCTGCTCGAACACTTGATATAATCCATTAATCTTACAACACCCACATGAAGAAATTGGATAGTGATGACCACACAGAACGCATTGAACATTTGAAAGCAGAAAAGTAAATGCTTATTCAAGAAAACGGTGTACAGCTAAATCAGCAGCCAGCCTAATATGAACTACGCTTAAATTTATAGGCAATTAAGCCATCAAAAAAGGTATGAAAAGTCAATAAAAAAGAAACTAGCACCACAGAATAAAGATTTAAATTACTAAGCAATTAATCAACACACTCTACACTCAAGTATAATCGATTAAACAATCGATACATCTTAACGTATGGAACAAAATTTAGAAAGCTATTCCGAATATTTATCGTGTCCATAAATTAGAGAACACAAAAGTGCAGGTTCAAACTTCAAAGCTTTAGTTCTCCACTCGAGTTGGTTTAAGACCCACTTGAACAGTCCCTCACTCATAAAAGGCGTTCCAAATACAAACAAATAGGTCTACGTCATGCTTATTATTTTTAACGGTTGTTAAGTTTGGATAAGCATCAAAATACTTCTTGAAATCAAATTTCGAATTGGTGATATATTACTACAAGGTTAATCGGAAGGGGAGTACTAATCCGCAGGCCACTTACCGCCATTTTCAATATCCTATCTATCGGCGGTTTGCCTTACTACAGATAGAAATTTGACATTACTTCTATGGAGCTTATGTCAAATTTCTATCTCTAGTAGGCGAAACCGCCGATAGATAGGTTACTGAAAACGGCCGTTAAAGTATCAGTGATGACCGTTTTAAAGCACATGTTAAAATTTCAAAATTCGATAATTTTTATTTCCAAAGATTTTTATTTTAGTTTTTTCAAAAATTCTTCATCTCTGCTTTAGTTACAAATTCAGAAAATGGATAAACACAGCTGATCATAACGACGGATGGATAGGTTTTTGCGTATTTTTTTTTTAATCTTTGGTCAGCTATTTCTCGTAATCTATTGACTTTCGGAGAAAGTTTTGGAACAAAAGATATTCATTATTACGGGTACTTTAACAACCCTTCAGATTAATACCCCCTTTCCGACTAACCTTGTACATGTTAAGTCTTTGAAAAAAGGTTTCCAGAGGAACAACAATTCCAAATTAAAAATTCGTAGAATTCCTTCAACTGAACTTTCTAAATGCAATTTTTGTATCCCCATTAATGATTCCTGACAAGTTGTCAATCCACGCCCTATCTATTGAGTACAATAATAATACCTTTACCCTCGGTCGCCCTTCCAATGTTTTTCTTTTGAAACTTGATTAGCGTTTCAAGTATTGCAATAAAAATACCAAAGCTGGAAACCGTATTGTTTTGTCTACACTAGCTACGCCAAGAATTCGATTAGTCGAGTATTCGATTGCATAGATTGAAGTGCTATTTCACCAATACTATAGAGGCTGTTATGCGAATGATTTTAAAGATTTTCCAAAGTAGAACACGTGGCCTTATGCACGGAAACCACATGCAAATCATTATTTTATGAATGATGTGGCTAATATTTTAGTGTTGTATTATGACATCCGTGGGACATATTTATAGTTGTGATTAGTTACGGTTTATTCACGTGCATGTTTTGGGATTGCCAGACTAGTTTCGAACCCAAACGGAGCCGTTAATCATGAGCTAAACATGGTCGTGTTCAGCTCATGATAAATCATAAATATGAAAATGTAATCTTGTCAGATGCGACTGATATTTTTTTACAAAGATATAAAGTAACTAGTTACCTGTCAAAAAATTCTAAGGTTATTGGTGAACCAAAAGGAAGTTGAATATTAAAATCAATATTGATACTTCCACAAACAGTTTAAACTTAAAACTATTAAGGGCGGGTTATCTGATCGGGTTTCTTTTAATTTTCTTGCGTATTGCTTAGAATTGGGCCCCAGTAGCGTTTACATTTCTTCATCAAACACCGTCAAAGACACAAACATTAGAACATGAGAAAAAACTAACACAATCTGGTTCAGATTTACTTTATACGCAAGTTGAGTACTCGCAAAAGAAAGTTAAATTTAAAGCAAGTGCAAAAGTTTTACCGCTGCACGTGATAAGAAATGAGATTAAAATGTTGTTTACCCTCTTTTCTAAAGTTGGGTACGTAGTACGCAAACTATTACGAGGAACTTCGTTGAACGTGGACTTCTTTTCTGAGCAGATACATTCTCTGATTTTAAATTTCGATCAATATTGTTGAACGACCATTTGACCTATATTGAAGCTCCTTCAAATGGTTCAGAAGACATTACTGGTACTCTATTTCACATGACTTTAGAAGAATAAGGCCTATTTTAGCAAGGAAATGTATTGAAATAAATAAAGTTTTTGCTTCCAGCAGATAATGATAATGCTAAATGCTAGATAATGCTTTATTAATTTTTTATCAACTTAATTTTTTATCAAGATGAACGGAATCTCTATTTGAAGAAATGGAGGAAGATGTTTAATGAAATTGGTGTATAGGTTAACACAAACAAGGATCTGTAGTCATTCTGTAAGAGACCCATCTCAATATCGACGGTTAGCTCGATATCCATAATGTCACAGTATAGATAATAAAAGCAAATAACACACAAATAATCGACAGTATAATCAATAACGCGTAGTTTTGTTATCCACGCTGTGTCACGACAAATGTCTAATTGACAGTCGCGATCGAGGTGAGATTCTTACAGAATTGCACTGCTGGTTCACAGAAGATTTAGATTATTTATTTAAAAAAGGCAGGGTTGTACAGTACATTAAGAAATATTTGACATTCGAAAGGTACTTGAACTAACCAAACTAACATCCGACATACTACCGCCAGAAATTCCCACGATAAGTTTGTATGTGGTAACCCTAGCCCGGCCCACGGACTGCGCAGGCGCACCGCAGATCAAAGCACACCTCTATAGGAATAGAAACACCGCACTTCCTGCTTCAGTATGCGCGCTTTTAATTTAACCAGGAAACAGACCTTTTAAGTACTTATTTTTATTTAAATTCGGCTTAAAGGATGGATATTCTCGATATGGTTGTTTTTATAGACGAGACTGAATAATAAATATAGAAACAGAGAAGTGTTTATATCATTCTAGCGTTGAAACGTCTTAAAAGTTTAAACAAAAGACTGGGGCATTTCTCTTCTAGCCAATAAACACATACTTCTCATCAAAAAAATCGAAACACTTTTGTTTTGTTTTCTGGCTAGAATTATTAATTAAAAAATAGAATTAATTTCTTATAGAAAAAAAATCGGTGTGTACTTTCTTAGAAACTATTTCAATTATTTTGTTTCCGTATTTTGAGTTAATCTGTAAGTAATGTTCAGACAACGTATTAAAACAATTCTTGCCTTGGCAAGGCCCCACAGAAGAAGAGGTCCGCCAGCCTGGCGGACCGAGAACTGCCAAGAGCTGGCGGACCGAGGCCTGCCAGGGTTGCGGTACATGCAGCTGCGAATCCCGAGACCCCGGCCATAGGTCAGGAAAAGGAACACAGTGGGTTTTTAGCCAGTAAGAGTCCAGCATAACCCTTCGCCTGCTCCGGAAGAACGAGGACATTCAAAGGATAAAAAAAATAAAACTAAAACATAATCAGGCTGTATTTTCGAAATCTTTCTAATCTCACTATGGAATTCAGACTAAGTGCTAAACTAGTGAATTAACCCCAATAACTTAATTAGTACGAAATATTCATCTGCACGTAGCTCTTATGATTAAGCTAAAAGACGGGTATCCATATAACAGTATTCATTAGAAAAGCACACAGCGTACAGATTTTACGATGCGTTTCATTAATAAAATAAATAGCTGCAATGTTTGTTTATGATGGTTTGTGCAAGCCACGCTAACGAACCACGATGTCTTTTTAATTAACTACTTACTTCAAGTTCAAAACATTGATCTTCGTTCGTCTGTAGGCTTGTTTCACACGTACAGTCAGCTGTACTAATTGGTTACCCCTCTCAAGAACAAGCTTAGCGGGGTAACCAGTTGGTGCAGCTGACTGTTCCACAACTGCACCACAACCACAACAACACCACAACCACAAAAACACCATAACTACACCACAACCACAACAACACCACAACTACACCACAACCACAACACGTGGGCGGGCAGACTCAAAAACTGAACTTCGACAAACCCTTATTCGACAGACGCTGTTGCGACACTATGGAACTCCAATATTACGCTTCCGACAACTATGAAACTTCGCCATTTTCACAATAAAAATAAATGAAAAAGTTAAGGGGATGTTTGTAAGATTGTTTGGGTTTCCAAAGCAGAGTCGACGGAGCCCCGCTGCGCGGGACTCTTATTTCTGTCTGCAGGGTTTAAAGTAACCTAACACGAAGGGGATGACGGGAGCTTCGGCTCTTCGAACCTAACCTATCCGTGTCGGGGTGTCCAAAGCTATCGAGATCGCTTCGCTCGCTCTTGAAATAATTCAGTTGGAAGAAAAGTTACAGTATTTGTCCCAAAATCTAGCTTTAAACTAGCATACCTATCAAACAACGTATTACCGCCGCCGGTGTCTATTTTGGGTGCCGGCAGCGGAGGCACTGCCTATCATTATTTATTGAGCAGTGTCAAAGTTCCATAATTGTCGGAGTAGCGTAATGTCGGAGTTCCATAGTGTCGAAATAGCGTCTGTCGAATAAAGGTATAAGTCCAAGACGGGTTGCAAACTGCAGACTGCAACCGCAGACCACAAGTCGCCATCGGAATAGCACCTTTAAGGTGTGCACTTTAAAGGTGCTATTCCGACAGCGACTGCAAAACTGCAACCGCAGACCGCAGCCGCAGATCGCACCGCAAGCGATACTACTAATGCAGTTTGCGATCTGCAGCCCGTCTCGGACTTGTACCTTAAGAGTTTGACGAAGTTCAGTTTTTGAGTCGGACGGGCACTAATTTGTATGAAAATGAATAGTTTAATTCACACTGACCACATTTTGTCGCCGAAGCTGCAGCGACACTATTCACATGTAACCACTGTTTGACCACTTTTTGTCGCTACGATGTGGTGTGGTTGTTGTACGTGTGAATTCTCCCTTAGTTTAAACAATTTACTAAAATAAATATATTTTAATTATCCCTTTATCTTGAGATAAACAAAACTATTTCAATTGAAAACTCATTTTGGTTAATGGGTTTAAGTGGCTGGAGATATAGAATTGAAGACTGGGGAGGCCTTTACCATTAGGAGAACTATATCTGCCTTTCCAAACTATGTTGGGTTCAGCTTCCTGTCTAATCAGATGTGCTGAATACCAGTATTTTACATGGGCCGACTACCATCAGACCCAGTTGGTTCCGGGCAATGCCGATATCCTGAGGTTAGACCGGTTGTCAGACTTTCAGTCATAGGTATTCGTACAACACCTTTATTTTTTTCTCGTGGGAAAACCCTCATGGATACCCTTCTCCCGGGGAAGGCAACTGGTTATGCCGGACTCTTACCGGCTAAAAACCCACGGTGTTCCTCCTCCTGACCCTTGGCCGGGGTCGCTACTACGGCGTGCCCTGCACTGGATTACGCAAGTCGCTCCTTCCACTCTACCACTAGGATCTGGCGGAGTTTGCTCCGCTCAGACGCCTCCCCGCACTGACGATATCTAAGCGCGAGGGCCCTCGCCTCCAGATGCCAGGGGGCACGGAATTCGTACTGAGACCGATGACTTAACGTGATTTCCAAGGCAGGGAGGGACCTAGATGCCCCGGACAGACCGCGGGAAGCGTAGCTTAACCTTGAAAATCGTATGATTCGCGTGGTTGTTAATTAGCCACGAGCCTCTCCCTTAGAACACAGCCTAAATATAATAGTACAGACGCCAGCAGGTCAAGCTACCTGAAACTGTCTAATTTTCCCAATCAACCTTGAACCTGAAGCTTTCGCGATAAAAATGAAAATCTATTAAAGAAATTTGACAGATTGGAGTCGCTTGATGTGCTGGCCTCTGTACAAAGCCATGTTGAAAATATTTAACCTGTCACATTAGAAATTCGCACAAGCAAACGCTTAAAAGGTAAATAGCCAACGGCAAATAATACCAAACATCAAATGTGCATCAAAGGTGCAAATGTCAAACCATCTTTCTAGAAATACTCTGACTTTATTAAACATTAGAATAATTTAAACCTTAATGTCCCACCGCTTCCTACCATCAGTAGGTAGGTAATTTCCTTGTAATCGCTGCCATGTCATAAATCACAGTACCGAGCAATACTCAAGCATGTTTACTCGACCCGGGTACTGAACCCGCGACCTCTCCGTACCGAACAAGGCACTTAGGTACAATATGCCTCGATTAAAAGTAAGTACATGTCATAATAGCATATCATAAAAGTGAAAGCATACGTTTGCAGGGACAACTTGCGAAGCACAGACAATGAGATGGGTGTGCTCTATGGCATTTAGTTTATGGTGTAATGACAGATCGTAAGTTGTCTATGGCAGGAAAAATGGAGGGAAAGTCGGAAATCAGGTGTTCCATTGAACATTAAGCGAGTAATTCAAAAATTAATATGTTGATCATATCACTACCGCGTTAAACCAAAAAAGGTGAAAACTTTCCTATTCAGGGAAACATGATCATAATATATTCACACACAATTATCAGGCTTTCTTATTATATCATGGGAATAGATCTACTTTAATATAAAGCGATTGAAAAGTAAAGTAATCTCACTTTTCTAACGGGCCGTAAAAAAGTAAGATGGTGGCGCGGGATCGAACAGCTGTTGGTTTTCCCGCGTCACGACGGCGCCTGCGCGGTGCTGGCGCCACGCAACTCCATATTTGAACGTACCATAGTGCATACATAGTGAGGTTTACTAGGACAAGACCTATTGTACTCATTGCTGAATTCTTGACGATGTGAGGCTTTCTTTTGCAAGTCCAAAATGAGAATGCCACTTGTGATGTTTGCATAATCCTTTGCGTTAGTAAAAGTAAGTTTCACAAAGGCATGTTTCCCATAACAATGGTACCAACTGTTCGCTGAAAAACTTTACTAGTTAAATATTAGAGGACTCTTGCAAAGATGCAGCACAGCGGCTACCTTATGTGAAATGTAATACCTACCATTCATTTGTGATGTGCCCAGCCACCAGTATATACTACCATAAAAACAGGTATAAAAGTCTACCAAAAAATAAACTTAGGCCGCAGAATAAAGAACCCATTAATTGGAGACAGATTTAAGAAGTTTATCAACTCTTTACTTCTCTTCGCATTATGTCTGGTCGATCCGACTTAAAGTGTGGTAACTCTAGTCTTTTTAGCCAGTATTTCTTTACTATTTATTGGTCAGGCCGTTACTGTCAAATATGAAGTCAAATAACACAGTCGGTAAGATCTACGAGAATGTATGGATTAGCGAATATGAGCTTGCTTGATATTTATGAGTATGTTTCAAAGTGTTTGTAAAATATTGACAGCGGTCTTATCTAGGCTTATAAATGCTGATATTTAATCGCACACTAACATTTTTATGTACTTGATCAGTAAATAAATATTGCTAAATTGATAATCAGACAGAATTAGAATTGCTTTATACATCAATTAATAAATAATCTTCGCCAACCTTAGCGTAGATTTTGAAACACATAATTAACACGATGTATCTTTTAATCGCCAATGTCAATTTCAAAATATACATCAATTAACACTAGCCACTTAATGAACAACATTTTTATATTACATCTGAACACATTAAGATCGACTAGCAAATCGATTTCCAACAACATAAACACTATAGACTGCTTTCGCGAAACCTACGTGGAAGATTGCAGTCCCTATTTAATCTGTGCTTCGATGTTGCCCGGCAGAAAAAAACATAATTATCAAGAAACCGCGGCAAATTGACTTTTCCTAGAAATACTATTAATAGTGCAAAACACCTTTTTTTCAAGTACTAGCTTCCGCGTACCCGATACTAATTGATTGAAGTTAAAACTTGCGTAGAGATCTAATAAACGATATTTTCTTTTATTAAATCGATGCTATTTCCTTTCGCATTTGATTAGAAGTCGTGATAAGTTTTCATTCACAGAAAAGACGATATTTTCAATTAAACACAATCATGCTTGATGACTGATGCTTGACAGTTTTTTCTTTATTCTAAATAATATTATGATCTTATAACAGGCTTGCCATTGCTACATGAAATTTTACTAACTCAAACTACAGTCTGTTTTTTAATTTCGGAGACTAAATTGATAGGTACAAATGTCAAACTTGTTAAATTTTGGAACATTATTGTCGTAATTTGACATTTCGTGCCTGTCAATTCAGTCTCAGAAATTAAAAAACGAACTTTACAGTTGTATCAATTTACTAGGTCGGATTTGACACCTGTCAAAATACTAGGAGTAATGTCAACACTAGTAATATTACTTATATTAATTACTACATTAAATGGCGTTTAGTTTCATTATAACATACGTGCGCGATGTTTAGATATAAATAAAATAGGCGACTTTATTTTACATCAAAGGCGTGCAACTTCTGACACATTTATTTTGTATATGTACAAACGCCAAATCTGACATAATACGTTTTACGAACTGTTAGCACTTTCTTTGCATGTAAAAACCATAAAACCTTTATCGTTTTACAAGATCAGCTTAATATTACAAGTATACGATTCCTAGGCAATTAGAGCAATAAAAATAAATTAAGAACAAAAGCCTAAAGGGAGAACCGTTTAGTGTTCTTTAGGCCTGATTTTTGAATCGTCAGATAACTTTTATCTGGGGAATAAGTTTGACTTTTTGACAGGTTTTGTATAGAAAATATGTCAAACCGTAATATTTATTCCTTAGATAAAAGTTATCTGACGATTGAAAAATCGGCCCTAAGTGTAAGTAATACTAATAGCGCACGCAATGGATATTGCGAGTATAAGGAATTTATTTAAATCTGGCAATTTACTTTTGATTGTATAACATAAAATGAATGAGTAAAAATATTATGAAGGAACTCAATGTTTCGATACAATCACAATATTTTTTTGATAATGAAATTATAACAGAATGTTTTCACTGGATAAAAACTCAAGTAATTTTGAGAAAAAATAAAGAAAATCTCCAAGGTATTTCTTGTTACCATGAAGCTTATTTTGTGAGGGATAAAGAACCAATTCCTATTGGATATAAGCTGCTGAAGTCAAAACCGTTTATTATGTAAAACTAGCTGTGCCCTCGCGGCTCCGCCCGCCTAATAAGTTTTTCTCTATAGGTATAACTTAACTCACCCCAGCATATTATTCGATACGACCCGCGCGCCACCTATTGTACGTTGATGGTACTACGTCAAAAACCTTCACGCAAGTACCAACAACAACTCTACAAAGTTTGGATGGACTGGATGAAAGATGCGCATACGAATAGAAGACGAACACAAATAAACAATTATATTAATTTTTACTGTGGCAATCACCAATGTCCATTAGAATGAGCTCCTTTCTTTTTTCAACTAGAACAACTAGGACAAATCTTGCTACTTATACTCTGTTCACCCTAACATGAGTCCTAACAGCACTGTCATTTCGTAAATTGTAGCCTTATGGAGATTGCTATCGAAAAAACGTAAACGACTTTATCAAAAACCGTAAAATAGCTACATTATCCATGCCTTGTTTCATTACACAGGGTGTAAACGAATTCGTGTAATTCCTTCAAACCACTTGATCTACTGGTGACACAGATTAACCCTGCATAGGTTTTTTACAGAAACAACAAAAAAAAATTTTTCAAAAAATGAAACATGGTATTCTGTATTTGTGTAATTTTAGCGTCCCAAGTTAACTGACTGCGTGGAGCGATATCGCGCTAGTTGTGCCAATCAGCTGTGTCGCCGTGCCTTATTCATTTGTGCAAGGCATCGAAATTATCTATCACATAAAAAAATTATTTGCAAAAAAAAGGTTTTTTTTTTTTGATCTGTCTTTATCCCGTGCGGAGTTAATGTATACCATTAAATAGATCATGTAGTTTGAAGGAATTACACGAATTCGTTTACACCCTGTATATTTGATATTCTTTGTATGGAAACGTTTTGTAGAGAAACGTCACTTAACAACTTACGGTGAAAATGGTATACCTAATGAACTATCTACAGCATCTAGTTCTCTTAAGCAGATAGGTTAATACTTCAAGTTGTTACATTGTAAGGTAAAACTGCGCTCAATATCCAATCGCATGCAAGTCAGTGCGCAGCCGCATGCCAGCATTATCGGTCAGTGTTATAAAATAATGAATATTCACGCTCTGGCTTTACTGTTAGGTCACTGAGACAAGCTGGCGATGGCGACGACACGACCGCTGTTAACCGCAATTGGTTTTAATTGGTCTTACCAAAAGTTGGGAAGTAAGTTTTATGTATTTCTATATCTTTGAATGCCTTTCGAAGTATTTTCAAATTTTATGGGCAGTCTCCTAAGAACTTTTTCCTGTAGACACAACGATGAATGTAGCTGTATTGACAATGCCATCAATTTATATGAAACTGCCTCGTTTGTTAGGTTCAATTTATCAAAATTTTCACTAGTAACGAGTGCACGAAGAGATGACAAAATGTGCTTAGTTACAGGCAAAACCACTTTGTTTCAGCAAAGCACATGCGCAATGTATCCAAAAATCTATAATACACTACCTAAACATATTAGAATAGCACAAGGGGTGATCATATAACCTAATTTCATATGACCTAATGTTTCATATGATATAATTTTCATTGAATATAAAACATTTAGTATAACGTTCATTTTATATAATTTTCAATATGTATAATATTCTTTTTATATAACATTCATTTGACCTAATGTTCTTTTGACCTAATTTTCATGTTTAATGGTCACAGTTCTAACCTAACTCAAATGGCACCTAACCAAATCTTAAAATATTCAATGCATGGTTGAGGGTGGGCTTGGTCGACGGAGCCCCGCTTGGCGGGGCTCCTACTTCTGGATGGTTTATAAAAAAATAACCACGAAGGGGATGGAGGGGTCTATTCGCTCGCTTCGCTCGCTCACACGACCCCGCCATCCCCTTCTAACCTAACCTGTCCGAGTTGGGGTGCCCTAAAGTCCAGATTGCATCCAATCTCTACTGGTTACAATAGTTGAGGGTGGTAGGTGTATAGGGTATAAAGCGAAGAAAAAAAAAACAGTACAATATTTTTTAATCATAAATTCGTGTATAGTCTACCCACCTCACGCATAAAAGCAAACTTTTGTAGCAATTAATGCTTATGGGATGCATTTTTGCTAGCACCATACTAGCAGGCGTTTAAAATCGTATCAGATTTTCTAAATTATATTAAAAGTTATTAGAGATTATGAATATTATAGTAAATGAATAATATACTACATGAATATTATGTCAAATGTGCATTATAGGAAATGTTTATTATATCATAAGAAATTAGATAAAATGAAATTATATCAACAATTCATTATCTCAACTGATCGTTATATTAAACAGAAGTATATTAACTGAAATTAGGTCAAGTGAACGTTAGATTTTTTGTTATTATATCAACCGTTACACACCCTAGCACAAGGTACTGGTGTATTTTATAAAAAGTTACGATCATTTCTAAATGAAAAAACGTATTATTCTGTAGAAAACTTTTTATGTGATACAATTGTCAATTGAAATTTATAAAATGATTATTTTAATTCTAATTTTCTTAAAATTTTTTCCCTGACATGTTTACTTAATCTACTATACTTGTTCCTAAATATGTATCATAAAAGTTTATACACCATATAAATGGTAGGACATAGCCGATCCTAAAATGTGTTTTTTGTACTCGTACCATCCTTTAATGAGCTATGTTCACAACTAAAGGATTTGATTTGATTTGCCGTTATTACTCCCCCATCTCAAATAAGTTTTTTGCGAATTCTGACGTTTCTAGAACTCCAACCTCAGTTGATGCGTAGGAGTATTTTGATCCTTATGGGAAATAGGATCTATTGGCATACTAAAAAAGTTTAATGAAAACTGCCCTTTTTCTCGCCGACTACATTTTCTTCGAAATCTGTGAATGCAGATAGAATTAATTCCAATAGTTAGGAGTGGTTTTTTTAAGAACTTTTTCCTGTAGCTACAATGGTTAAGGTAGCTGCCCCATGCCCCATCTCAAAATACCACCCTGTATATTTGTTAAGGTATGTGATCTACCTATTAAGCTAAATTTTTATCATCCTTCATCCGCGTAATATTTATTATGTTTTAAAATAAACTCATGCATAGACAAGTAAAATAGACACGAGGACTAAAAAAAGGAAGGGATAAAGTCCGTGGTAAAGCTGTTTTGGCCACCTAGGTGGAACACGGGTTATTTTTTTGCCGTGATCCTCCTATGTGGACAGAACAGGTGGACCACGGGCAATATCTCCGTACCCAACATAATTATGGTACTTCTGCAATCGCAGTTACGAAGTGTTAAACCAATAAGCTTTTCTATTTTATACTCTGATGAATTGGTATAATTTCACAATTTCCAAGATATCTCCAGAACGTGCGTGACCCAGCTTCGTTACGAGTGTCAGTTAGTCGTTGGCGCCATGCGAGACCCATTCCCGCCAAAATACTTCAGTGACATTTATGTCAAGACGTTCGAAATCTAAACATTCCGGAAATTCCACTTTTATAGGTTTGAAGAATTTAACTTTTTAATCCGATAGTTAAATTATGAAATGTTTTATTTTATATCGAGAACGATAGTTAAAATATAAATAGTAATTTAATCTAGTGGATATTACATCATGAGAACAATACTACCTTTATACGGCATAGAAAACTGAAAAATTAACCCTTTAGGCAAAAGGAATATTTCCCACCAACTTTTTGGAAGATGTCGTGCCTCGAAACTATTTTTAATAGAATATAAAAATAATACATGCAATTTTAAAAAAACTAATTCTTTTTGTTTTTTATAAAAAATATATTGCCAAATTGTTTGTTATTTACTTAAAACCTTCTTTTTAAAACCTTATGCCCTATTATGGGTTCATAGAAAATATGTTAATGAGTATGTGGTAGGCACCTAATCCAAAAATACTAGCTACAAAATCACTAACATATTTATTTAGAGACAGTGCTTAAAATATCGTCCAATAAAATTAAATAAAACTGTAAATTCGTAATTACTATCGTATCAATTCAAAACTTAATGATGCCATTACCCCACTGTTTGTGTTTTAATTTCCAATCAACAGTCAGTCTTAAACGCAATCTTCTTATGTTTTAGCCATCATCGGTCTCAATTTCACGTCGCCATGCTAATTAGTTAAAGCCATCAACCGCCCACTGGGTATAAACAGTTACAATCTCTTACTTGCACTTACAAATAAAAAATACCGTTTTTAGTAAATAAAGTAAGGTGGTCGTATGACCATTATGATAGCCAAAATGCGTAGTTATTTACAACCTTGTTAGTATAAGAATAGTAGCTTTAGATATATGTCTGTTGGCTAATTCACGTAATGTCATGACGAGCCGATCAAGTTGCAGCAGCGTTGCCAGATATTTTTCTTGGCAAAGCGGGATTTTGAAACTTTTTCATTAAAAAAGCGGGATTTTTTCGTCGAAAGCGGAACATAGTGAAAAAACGTATATAATCAGAAGTTTTTACATACTTATCTTTTTATTTGAGTTTTAAATTATGTTTACATGACAACAGATAGCAAAAATAGCACTAGATAATGTATTTTGATGAAAATACGGTACTTTAACAATAACTGTCTGGTTTACCCTATAGTTAGGCAGTTGAGTCTTCAGAAGAATATAATTATAATCCCCGAAAAGCGGGACTGAGCCTGTCCCGCGCGGGACATTAAATTTTGATTTCAAAATCGGGACGTCCCGCCAAAATCGGGACGTCTGGCAACGCTGAGTTGCAGTGACGTTACAGTTAAGTTCACGCGAGCGTATCTGACAGCGATCGCCGATTAAGAGAATGCGAAAAGCGTTGTTTTGACTGAAAATTAACTGCAACTACTTCTTAGGTTAGGTGAATTAGCGTACAGTTTCATAATGTGAACGATTCCTGCTATTATTAAGTATTTATTTATTTTGGAAAACCAACAGCTATAAAATGGAGTAAAAAAATTACAATATGTGTCATAAAGCCAATTACAGGTTTTCACGATTAGCGATAGACTTTAAAATCAAAAAACTTAAAGGACACTTAAGCAGGACAAACTATAAGTTATGTTTTAAGTAAAGGTTATAAATTATCTAAAAACTTAAAGTTGAGCATCCTTCTTGCCGTGAAGCTTTTCATGACAAATGGATCAAAGGTGAATTAAATAACTTATTGAGATTCCTGCTTGCCCGCACGATCTACGAGTTTTGCCTATAATTTGAGGAACAATGCGGAATAGAAATAGGGGGATTATATGTAGGGGACCTATTTGGGACGCCAAAATTAAGTTTCTGCAGTAACTCAGGGCTGTCAATTTCGTTCGAAATTAACTTAATTAAAAAAGAAACGTCAGCTAATTGACGACGATTAATAAGAGGCAGAATATGATTTTTTTTGCATATGCTTGGATAATTGTCGGAAGTGTACCTATGGAATTACGTAACCATAAGGTTAGGGTTCGTCTGTGATCCTCAAAGATTACTTCCAATTTCTTCCAACCGAGAGTTGTCGATATCATTGAAATTGGGCAGAATTTGGGACGAATAACCCAATAAAGCAGTCTTAGAAAGTCACAATAAGACAGTCTTATTTCGTATTAAGTAGTAACAGTTGTTATACATAATTATAATACGATAATGTTAAAGACATCAATCACTTTGGACATACAATAATTTTAAGATAACAAGACCAAATTTAAGAATGCACTAATATCATTAAAATATAATTATTTTTAAAATTAAAATATTCCTTAATTGTATAGAAACATTTTTCTGTTAGCCTGCTAGTTAACTAAATCAACAGGCAGAATCAGCAATCCCAAATCTTTTTTTTTCTCAACCTACACCCGTGGGGTAAAATAAATTATTTAAAATTGTTTTTTTTAATAGGTAACAGATATTTACAAACCAACAAAAATACCATAATCAAATAAATATAACTCTGATTTATGAAGATATAAGTATAATTTTATGTTAATTAGCTGAGGCTAAGTGCAAAGTGCCGTTTCGTCCACAAAAGGCAATTTTTAACGGACAATTTGAATAATGTAAATGCTTAACACCATTTCCAAACGATCTCTACATTAAAAAAACGACTTATTTATCTGTGACATTAGTGTTACGCCGTTAAAACATTTTTATTATTTAAATAATTATTGAATATTATTTATTTATGGTTATGTAGGTAAAAGTGTGAATTGTGTGTAAAACCTGTTCAATTTCTGTTTCTTGATTAATTTTCTTATCGATTAAAGTATCGTAGAGTGGGAAGTTAAACTGTAACCTCTTAAAAGCCCGGTTATCAAAGATTTCATAATTAATTTCCTTTTATAGTAGGTACGTAATAAACTTAGCCCAAAGGAAATCCTACTCAGCCAAGACTTATTGCAAAACTAGTTCACGTTTACCCGCCAAACAAACATAATCTGATAAACTAGAGATGTGCCACTATCGACTAAGCATCTCGGCTTATCGCTGTAATCGATTAAGCGTTCTATTATGATGCAATAGTATTATTTAGGCGGCATTTTCAAAAATAGAAACCTTGTATTTTAAAGGTTACAGCTGTAAATGTAATTGACAGTTAGGTATAAACATGCCTTTGTTGTCTTGTTCTCATCCTGTCTTAACATGCCAATCTAAACTTCTAAACCAGAAATAATCTTATTGTTTGTCCGTATTTGTGTAGACGGAAACAGAAATAAATTATAAATCGAATAATGTTTTTCATTTTACTTACATAAACTTAAAAGTTTCTTACTATTGTTGAAAAGGTCATCATTCTGACACTTTAAACAGGTACATTCGTATTACGCTCACATCATCTTACGAATTAGTCGATCGCGATATAAACTAAAAACTTGATTAGCTAATCTGCATCACATCAGCTCTTGCACAAACAAACGCAAGGACAATATTCACAAGTCGCTACATACATTGTAATGTAATATCTTGTCAGTGCCTGCATGTCTAGTACTAAACGATTGTTTGGAAACAAATGTGACTCATTACAGCTGTATCGAGACATCATGTAGACCGTAATCAGCCAGCAATAAGGTTTAAAATACGCCGTCAATTTTACAGGATGTCAGCCGCGTGTACGATACACAGTTCCGAGGTTTTAATGTCATCGTACGATAATAATAATTGCTCGTTTTATGATACTACTGACATACTATGTTTTATGACAACATACTAGCATTTTGATTAATGTGATGCGTTTGATGTGTAGCTTCATAAACATTAATTTCAATCAGTTCTGAGAAGCGAACAAGCTAGATATTTAATAGTTGCCGAGTAATCGATACATCAGCTATTCGTGTAATTGCGTCACCGGCAATAGACGACAAACATTAGTTTAACTGTCGATTGTTTTTCTATTCCAATACTCGTGTCTAATTTCAAGAGTGAAACAACTTAAAAAGGTATTAACTTCGATACTTACTTGTATAGGTAGCTAGCAAGTGATAAATAATCAAATAAATTGTACCTACGTATGATCGACTCATGTCCGATTTTAGTAGCCTCACTATAGTAGGTACACGTAAAAAAACTTTGCCGCTCTGGAACCAGGTTCTAAGCGTTCTGTTCCTCACTTCAGAGGGGAAAAGTTATTTGGTACTCGAAAAATAAGTTTGCCGCTCTGAAAAGTTGTTTTATGTTATGCGTACTCTACATCCCTAGCCGTTTACTCTTCCACTTATTTAATTTCATTACCGTAACGGTGAAAATCCATGATATGTGTCGATTCAAAAATCCGTCTTTTCAAATTAAACCCAACAAAGCAAATATAAACGTCATAATTATATGTTTAAGTTAACCGGGGTTTACATAAGCGCGACACGACTAGGAAAGCTTAGCTTCCTTATTGAGGTGTACTATTGTCTGACGGTTGATGCAACCGGCCCCTCAGGGAACCAGATATTAACTGCCTGGGTGGGCCTGGATAATCCTAGCCATGTTTTGAAACGGATTTCTGAATACACTTGTGTTAATCCTGATGTTGAGACAAGAGATTTTGAATTTACGGTTTTTGATTAAAATAGGCTGACTCAAATGCCTTTGCCCTCCAAGCAAATAAAAAAACAATTGGACTCAAGCAAGTAAAAAGGTAATCGCCACGCTTGGCAGGCGGGTTAGTGATCGCAGTATGGTTACCAAAGTACTCAGAGAACGCTGCTGCCCATCCTCTAGAGAATCCCTTATCTCCAAAAAGTTATACCACAGGTTATACTGTGCATAGAGACCCGCAGGGGCGTCCCAATGAAAAATGGCGCCTAGGGCGAACATCGAAATTGCGCCCTTTCGTAATATCAAACAAACAGATACACTAAAATGTTCGTCTCTGAGGTTTTTTTTAAAGTTAGAAGATTACAAAGATTTTCTATCGCGTGATAATTTGATTATTAATATGAATTATATTGTTGGTTTAATTTGCGAATTTTACGGCGCCCAGGGCACGAGCCCTACAACCCTTAATCGGGCACAGGGAACAATTTTCCCACCAACTTTTTTGAAATACGTCGCGATGTCTTCTTTCTTATATTTTTATTTTTAAACCTGGCATAATAACAATTTTTTACTATTTTCTTGAATAAAAACGACAGGTACACAAAAAAAAAATTTTTTCTCCTTTTTGTTGTTTATTAAAAAATGCCAATTTTTTAGTTATTTAGTTTTCTTAAAACCGCATGCCCGATTAAGGGATAACTTGCCCCACCCTAGGTACGCCACAGCATATGATGATATGACACACAAATGTAATGATGATCTTTGTCTCTCATAGACTACACAGTATGTCACATGACATGAGTCATAATTCAAGTACGATCAAGGCTCCTTGATATAATTCCACTGCGTTTCTTATAAGGAAGACGTCAACCTCAGTACCTAGAAATCTATCAGTGTACGTCGAAACGAGTCAACATTGGTTTTTCAACGATACACATTGTCCGTAGATTATCAACAACAACGTTTTAGTAAACAAACAACGTAATTTGAAGTCACAACTACATGTAATGTGCACCCAGAACATGTTGACATGCGGCGGAATTTGGAACTATTTAAAAAAATGAATTTGACGTAATTTTGACATTTGGCTTTTTTCAACACTGCCGTTCGATTTCTATAAACCAAATTTTGAATTATGAGCAAAAACGTGGAAAATGTTGTCCCTAGAAATTCTGAAGACATACAGATGTTTCTGCTGTACCAAATTATTGGGCTGCTTTTAAGATCATTGTACATCTTTTAATGAGTTACAGGACTAATATTGTTTTTAAAATTAAAGTTTTTGTTTTTTAGTCATGCTTTTCTGTACTGAAATGTGACCATCTACAATATACAACCTCTGTAAAAGTCTCAGGATCTCGTACCTGACGAATGATAGAAAAATACGGACCAGATTGGTCAATAGAGAAAAAGTTGCGGCTTTACGTAGCATAAAAACTCAAATTAGACAAAATGTCACTTAACGGTTAGAAATCGGACGGCAAAACAGCGCCATGAACAACCAAGATATACTGGATGCCTTTATTCTATTCCGTCAACCGTCAAGTAGTGATGTGATGACCTCATGTGGGAAACGTGTATTTAATCGTTTTTTACCTTCCATGACGATGACGTCATTTGGCAGTTTGAAGCGAATAAACGGCTACTTTAAACCTGATTTAGTTTTAACTTTAAATATTAAATATGATTCGTTTGTGGTTTTGGTCGTGTAAAGTCGGCGCCTATATTAATTTTCAAGGAAAATGCGATAATACGTAATGCCTAATATGATGAGTACATTTTATTGTGGTAAGGATTCATACAATTGATAACAACTGAGTAGTTATTAATTATTATACACCTTTCACATGGTGCCTAAGTAGGTCTTTACATACGTCATGACTTCATGAGTCATCAATTTATTAAGTTAGTCTGTGTTGAAATCAAATGTTTTTGTCCCACTCATAATCTAATTTTAATTATCCTTTTTCCAATGACCTTATTCCCAAAACATACCTAGGAAAAGTGCACAGTAAGCCAAATTCAAGTATTTTTTTTAAGCAGGAAACGTGCTGGGATCTTTCTGTTTTCTATAATCATGCGTCAAAATGTTTGGTTGTATTTGTTGTCAAAAAATGTACGATAATAGAAATCTACACGCTTCAGACAAGTTTCCTGCTTCATAACAATACCCCATTTAGCCTTCTGTAGGCAAATAAACATCAGATTAAAAGATAACTTTAATCTAAAAAAAATACGAAATCTCTATCTTTTCGCATTTCAGTAAACTTAGCTTTCTCACACGTTTCACCACATATCAAGTCATGTAGGGCTTGTCATCTTCCTAAGTAGGTAGTTGACAAGTGACAAGCCACCGTGTACGTTGACACTATAACGGTACCCAGATTGGTACCGAGAAGCTTGATACGAAACTCATCGCAATCCCGGGAATCAAACTATATGTATGCAAAACTTCATCGAGATAGCGATAAGCGCTTCAAACTTGAAGTATTTTGGATTGGTTTACTGAATGTATTACGTTTCCGACTTCAGGAAATTAAAATTATAAATAGATAAATTGCGGCATAGTATTATTGCGGAAAAAAACATTTCCTTAACTTAGATTTTCCGTAAATAAATATGATGGGAATTAGTTTTTAAAGTTACCATTTCTATCAAAACACCCAATCAAATATTGAAAACAATATTACATACCAATAAAATATCACTGAAGTCCAGCAAATCCATAAATTCAAGATCAATCGTCACTCATAACATAATGTCTTACTGAAAACACAAAACTATAACCACAGCACTATTCAGAATTAGACTGAACGAATATACGCACATGTCAACACACGCGGAGTAAAAAAAATAAAACAGAAAATGGCGACGTGCGTTACTCGTCCTCTTTAAGTTACACGAGCGACTGACTCGGTGAATCACGAACAAGGCAAAATAATACCAATTAAACACCACCACACTACTATTATTTACGTAATAATATTAAATTTGCATGCAAAATTAGACTCTATTACGTAGTGTTAAGAGCATAGATGATGAATTTAACGGTAGATTGAGTACGACTTCTTAAAATCGTGACGTGTTTTTATGTGACGTGTTAACAAGTTTTATGAATGAAATACAGTCGAGGACCGGCAATTTCCATGAGTTATGGACATAAAGTTAGCAGAACTAAGAACTGTTATTATGGCAACGCGTTTCACTAAAATAAGGCTGGATGTAAACCTAGATGCAAGGGAATCTTGGCATAGTTGTGAGATTTACAACGGTACCGTACGACATTAAACTTTAAATCAACACATTAACACGCCGCTTTGAATTTTAATGGGATCGTTATTTTAATAGACTACGGCAAACAATTTTGTGCTCATATTACGTGCCCAAATCGCAATTTTTTTATTAATGCAATCCTAACCTAATAAATAAGCAATACAATGAATAAATGAAGCAATACAATAAAATGACTTACTTACATATAAAAACAAAGAAGATACATACATGATATCCTAGATTAAAACTACCTATAGAAACTAAAAGAGTGCATCAAACACATAATCAACAAAGATCTAACCATAATAACTTAAATATTAAAATAAGATTTAGGAGAACATTCAAAGGAGAAATCAAATATGCAGTTAACCCTGTAACTGTTCACATTTCTTACTTTGCCAAAAAAAATATGACAGGATATCAAATAACCGCTGCCATAAATAAAGTCTGAAATTTATGATGATGATTTACGAGAACAACCTTAGCAAAATATTGAACTGATTATAGCAACAATGAAACCACAAAAGGAGTTATTAATAAGACATTACCACAAGTAGCAAAATTCAACTTCAACACTTAATTAGGTCAAAACAAGACGAGATTGTAATTACCAGACCTATTATCACAGAACAGTTTTACATTATTTCAAAAAGTTTTCGAAATACAAATTGTTATAGAAGACAAACTACAGCTGCTACAGCAGAAGTGTCACCGTCGACAGAACCGACTCAACCGTCACTATACCTACTTGCCCAGCATGACTCTACCTACTATGGACTTGAGATATATTTAGTTGGCAGTCCACTGCTGCACTCACGGAGTACAGACTCTAATATCCCCATGGCTGGTGATACGCTGAGAAGATTTTTGGTTACTTACTACCCATCAGCCAAATAAAATTCCTTCGTTGATTTTTCTAAAACTCACAACAAGCGATAGGGCAGACTTAATAAAGTCGACCTATCGAACTATGGAGTGCCTCTCTTATACCGGCTTCCTACGGTGCGTGATAGCGCGCACCGCGACACACGAGCTCACACCGACGCACCATGGGAAGAGACTCGTCCGTGGTAACGCGGACGCGTGCGGAGCAGTGCGCCGTATCCACATCACACACCCTCATAATGTGGCTTCCCACGGTGCGTGATTTTACGGATGATACCACGCACAGCCGGTGCGCGCTACCACGCACAGCCGGTGCGCGCTACCACGCACCGCGGGAAGCCAGCTTTAGAAGAGTCTCCACGAGTGACGATACTCAAGCACGTCCGGCGCACCCTGGGCAGACAGCCCCGCTACCAACCTTGCTGCACACGGCATGAGCTATTCTCGTATAGCTCGTTTTGACATGAATGAAGAAGTACAGATTATCATAGTCCCACAGCTGGACATAATCTTTTTCCAAGTTGCCACAACAAGTCATCACCAACCAGGACCACACGGCAAAAAGGGTTATAATTATAATAGCTAATTTAAAGCTTCCTGCTAGGAACACTAATGACGTTGACGCTTTGAAAGTCAATGTGATGTAACTGTAAGTGCTAAGGACGAAGGAGGAATAACAAGGGGCAATTCTTGATTATACTGTGTTGGTTAGTGTTTGAAGATATTATTACAGCTTGAAGCAATGACTGAGAAACTGTGTGGAAACCGGTTATCATGGTATGGGCTTGTGATGCGGAGGAACATGTCGTGAGGAAAGTTTTAAGTATGAATGTGGATGGTTATAAGAGTAGAGGAAGACCAAAGAAACGATGGATGGATAATGTAAAAGATGACATGACTAGAATGAAGGTGACTACTGAGGTGACGGCTAATAGAGATAGATGTATGGAAGAAAAAAACATGCTGCGCCGACCCCAAATAAGTTGGGATAAGGTCAGGAGGATGATGATAATGATTAGAGTTTAAAGCAATGTATTAAAAGAACACGAGTTACGATACTGAACTTCCGACGCTCCCTGTGCAGTCAGCCCCGCTACCAACCTTACAGACTGCCTAATCTTTTCACCACTGCATGAGCTATACTCGTTAACAATACGGCCGACGTATCTTGGCGAGTCTGAAGTTAGTTGTTTGGCTGCGCAATGAATCTTTTAGAAACGAAATTGTCTATTGCGCAGCTAATCAGCTAACTTCAGACTCGGCAAGATACGTCGGCCGTATTGTAGCATGTTCCGACATGAGAAAAGATGAATAGAGCCATTGACGAAGAAACACAAGTACCTCAGGTCAGCGCTCGAAATTATCCGAACCAAATGTAGACTAATTTACGTCAAAGGGTGCAGTCGAATCTTCGTATGGTGAAAAGCTGAATTAGGCATTATGATGACGACATAGGATTTAAATTAGTTTGTTAGTATTTCTAAGTTTATATGGCGATGTGCCTTGGCGCGCTTTAGAATGTAAACTCAGGACACTTTTTTCGTGAATTTTTTACTACGAGTAGACCCTTGGTCCATGTGTTTGTACCTCAATAAATAGAGGGAGCGGCACGGGAGGGGTGACATATAAACATGTACCGGTAAACCGGGGTTACTTTCAAATACAGGGGCGACATTGATAGTTACTAAACATTTTGCATTTGGTTAAATATCTGTGTGAAAATGGAACTTGTGCATTTTAATTTAATATTGTAGGGAACATTGACAGTTTTCCTATTTTACCATTCAGTATAGAGGTGTCTGCGATGTTAGATGGCGATGATAAAAAATATTAAATGACACCCCTGAATATGTAAAAAAAACGAGTTTTAGATTTTTCGATTGGGGCTACTTTGAAATTCAATGATAGAACAGAGATCATCAAAGTAGAAGCTCTACGGTCCAAGTTTGATAAGGAACATTTCTCCTTTTTGCTATCGAAAACTGTGCTCTATAGTTTTTTTTATCTAGTCTATGTGATTTTATATATCTCAGTTAATTGAGTCTACATAAAATATTTTTGATGTAGCAGCTAAAAGCGAAAATAAATAAGATACAAACACATGAAGCTCAAAAAATTGATCAAAGTAACCCCGTTCTACGTACGAAAAAGATTTGAAACGGCACGACAAAACGTATGAAAGCTTCGCGCCTGCGCCGCGCCTGCATCTTACGCCGTTTCTATGTAATTCACGCCTTAGAGCTCTAGCTCGGATCGACTTTAGAGAGTGTTAAAAATGTTTGTAGTTCAATACAACTGTACATTTAATTTAATCGATCAAATGTGTGTGAGCCAATACTACTGCCAACAAAATTAAATCAAACCAACAATCAATTTTTAATCAGCAAACACAAATTAATTCTAGATTCTTTGCACAACCAACTATCTAACATTAATTTAATCACATATTTCGAGATGTAGCCTTCAGAATTATAATAATATATTGCCAACAGTCACTTGCTTGGTTGAGAGGTCAACCTGAAGGTCGTTGAAGACGAATAGACATCACTCCCACACGTGCTGATCACCTTACTATGATTGATTAAATCAATGCCGGTGCTCATTAATTTAAACATTAATAAGCGATGCAATATAGTCGTTAGCTCGATTAGGCTGATGGTTGCAAGCCTTCATGTTTCATCCTTTATTTTTTTCTTTTTTATTTAGCCCTGATCATCACTGCAGGGCAAAGGCCTCCCTACCCTCCCTCCACTCCTCTCGTTCAATGATTTCTGCGGCCAATCCTTCCAATAAGTGTCTAACTCGTCCCGCCATCTCCTTCTGGGCCTGCCCCGATGTCGTCTAACGTTGCGTGGGCTCCACTCAGTGGCGAGTTTTGCCCACAGCTTATTAGACATGCAGCAGACGTGGCCAGCCCAGTTCCATTATCCATTGTTTCTTCCTTTGCTGTTTTTTTAAACCGTTATTTTTTCTTATTTACTTAAATAGGAAATATATTGCAATAAGATGAAGAGAATTTCTTACTGATTCAATTAATACGTGTCGGCGTTGTCGTATCCCGTATTTACTACACACAATTTTGTTGATAGGGGCCATCCTTTATGTACCTATATCATGAAAGTGTCAATCTTTTTACAAAGTGAGATTAATTTCGGCCTAAAAAAGGCGCAAACAGAAAGTCCTGACCTGAAAGTCTATTAGGGCTTGTAGCCTTGACTAGTGACAGGACAAAACAATTATTTATACTTCTACCTAAGCAATAATTTACTCAAACCTTACTTATGTACGATAATGTGTAATTCGTGCTTGTTTAAAGCTTATTAACGATTAATTACACTGATTTCCTGACGTGATATAATACGAGAATAAATATTTTTAATTTTTTTTTAATTTCGTAAATTTTATTTGATAAAAACTCATTTTAATAACATGTTATTTAATTAAGTAGAATTAATCTTAATAATGTATGATTTAATAACGAAATAGCTCGTAGCTTTTTGTAACAATAACAATTTAAAGTAAACATACTTTTTTATTACTTAAATACTTCCTCGGTTTTTATATTGATTATCTTAAATTAAGAGTAATTTTTTTTTTAAAAAAACCTAATTAAAACGCAAGGATTAACTAAATTCGATCTCCTTAACAGCCCAAACGTTTTCTTAAGAAAATAAAAAACAAATGCACACAACGCACTTACTAAACGGAGTCGGGCGAGTGCGTTGACCTCTTGTCATATCGCACTGGCAACCGGCTGTGAACCAGTCGATAAATCGCACAGATTTATCGATACTCGTGTTTTGTAGGACGATAACTGTAATTCCTTTGCTTGACTTTTATTCTATACGATTACACGTTTATTACTAACCTTAAGGTTTTGCTACAAAGGTACGCGTAATGTAAAGTGCGATTGTAAATGTATGAGGTGTAAATAATGCCGAGGACGAAACGAGAATCGTAAATTGATAAACAATAGACATTTTTGTTATTTAAATTACTTGAGATGTTGGCGTGACGTTTTAATTAGAAAACAAATTACAAAAGGTTTATTTTCAGCTCAGCTTTAGAATATGAATGATAGTTTGGAATGCTTGTGTATTTATTTAAAAAATATGATTTAAGAATGATAAGCTAAATTTAATTAATACACTAAGCAGCTAATAGGAACAATGAGCAACATGACTGTCAAGAATCAACTCCCCCTTCCTCTAAGTCTTCTCCTAATGCAGACCGACCAAAAACAAATAAATTTTCTGTAGCAAAGAATTTAAGTACATTTTAAATATTACAAATGATCGACATCCCTCCATCACTAAACTCCAAGGAGTACATAAAATAAAAGCGAGTCATAATATCCTGCGCCCGCGCCCGGTCTGCTCACACACGTGTTCACGATAATCTTACTGCCTCTCACTACAATGCCGCCTCATCTACATTTAGAACACTTTCAGGATGAAATAATGCACTTTTTGAGCACTTGACTTATGTATTTGAACATAATGTTATCAGTAGCTTTGTACTGAGATTATTCAAACAGATAACATTTGAAGTCTGACGTTAATCTGAAGGCATGTCAGTTGGCTGTATTAAAGTAAAAATATTTTTGTTTGGTTTTTTTACTGAGTCAGATCTTTCGGGTCAGAAATATTAAAATTTAAGTTTAGTTTCCTTTAACAATAGCGACATAAACAAAATCTTCAGACAATTTGCCATAAAAACAACAAAATATTGACGCAGTAATACATCTTTTGACCCACTTACTTTATTACAAGGGCCTGCCCTTTCCCGTACTGACAGGCGACAATAATATCAGAAACATGCCTTAAACAAGTAGGTCATCAAGATAAGAGCTAGGCTCAGTGGCCACAGTAATCATAACGGAATGTCTACTATTTAAGCCACGATTAGCTTCTGTATAAGTGTTTTTAATCACATCAATCATCTTTACAGTTGACAGCTTCCAAATACGAAGGTCGTATCGTCTTGTTTTTAGGTCAACAAGTTTCACATAAATTTTACTTAGGCCATAATGTGCAGCTTGACCTAGATCGATAATTTTATTCCAGATACAATGAATAATGCAAGCTTAAAGCGCCATTTAATTTTAATAATCATACGAATTATGCGTTGTAATTTTGATATAAAATCTAAAATATGTTTTTTACATAATGCTAAAATATGTTTTTTTTTGATAATCAAATAATACAGCTTTAATCTAAAGTATCAAAACTCTCATTCGTATTACAAGCAAAACATCGACTAAGATAGAAAACATAATCCCATCACTATTCATAATTCAAAAAGTTCGTAAACATAGAGTCCAAATGCGTAGCGTAAACCAAACAATAACATCGTATTAACTTTCTTTAAAAGGCATATGTTTTGTGTGTGGACCGCGACGTGTCTATGATGACACCTCAGAGCAATAACTAACATGACTGACACTGTGTTCATACAAACATAATAAAGAGTTGCGACAGACTGACTGATATAGACATTTTCTTAAATGAAGCCATTTACACAGAGTAACGTTGCTATAAAACTAAAATATGGAAATAAATTAGCGCCTTGACGGAGAGGAGGAGTTTCATGGTCAAATAAATATTCTATTCTACTTAACACGTTTAACGAAACACATACATACGATGCACAAATAACAGGCGAAGGAAAATAAAAAAAAACTAAATTCTATACAGCCAGTTTCAAATCATGCTAATAATCTATTATAACACTTTTTCGGTTCGTTAATTTCAAGAGAGCTTTTAACTACCCTAAAACATCCACTTTTTCATTCATTTTCATTGAATCATCGTTCTTACGCGCCATACATTTACTTTTATACAGAAGCCATGAGAATATACATACACCACCTCATAAAACGAATGCCACTGCTACTGCTTCTGCTTTTGTCAATCCGTCCACGTTCGATTCTAATTTCAAAATAGGAATTCCGATGAAGGATAAAGTTAGAAGATGGCCGCCAACGCGCGCGTCCTAAATTACACAGGATCCGTTGGTCGCGACACGGTGTATTTTTGGTAATTACCATTAATTATTATCATTCGACTGCTGCGTTAAACTGTTTATTCATTTTCGAGGATTTTATTGCGTCTTCCAAATTTATGTCGGGCTGAAATAATAAATTAACAGTCGAATGTAACTAACGTCAATTTTTAATTAAATTAGACAACATTCCAGTAGCAATAGATTCAAATTGACGGATGAATGTGACGTTGTAGCAATGCGTCAAGATTTGGGACGCAACCATTAATTTAATTAAGGTGTATGTTAATTGATTTACGATAATTATGATGAACAATACATAGTAAGTAAAATACCCATTAAATAGGAGCCTTAACATGCGTTCTTAATGCCTATCAGTTTTAACAGAACGAACGGACTGACCTCAATGATGAACGCATGACGTCATTTGAATAAGCAAGAAATCTGCAAGACTTGAAATAAGTATTTCGTCGAATACCAGTGAAAAAGTTATTTCCAAAATCAAAATTGTACAGTAGACGGAAAAAACCTTTTCCTGAAAAATGTTGTAGGGAACTTCAGTGTTTTTTCGTTTTATTATAAATTAACTATTACCTACTAAGGGCCGATTTTTCAATCGTCAAATAAATTTTATCCAAGGAATAAATATGATGGTTTGACATATTTTCCATACAAAAGTTGTCAAAACGTCAAACTTATTCCCCAGATTAAAGATATCTGACGATTGAAAAATTAGCCCTAAATCGTGTAATTCATATTTGAAGATAAATTCTTGAAAGGTGTCAAATGCGAATTAAAAGGTTTTCTTGAAAAAAATAGGATTTTTGTCGTTAAATACGGGGTTACGGGGTTATCAGCAGATAAACAGGTGCACTATCCATAATCAACTTCTTTATTTGCATTCAAATTGAACCCAAGCTAGTCTAAAACATAGGTAGCGAGTTTGCGAGGTTTTCTTTGCTAAATATGACATAAAACGTTTGACCAAAATTACTATTTACGAAGTTTTCACAGGTCGCCGACGCGACGATTTGGTATTTAATTTTATTGAAGACCCTAAAACCATCTAAACATTATAAATAAACATCTTTGCCATGACATGTTAGCACTTATCATCCTCACATCAAATTATGAGCACTGATTCCTACCTCACGTTCTTCCATACCTCAGGGCGACTTGTGAATTACTTTTGCCAACTTTAGAAAGTTTTCAAAGGGCCGCGTATGGTTGAATATTTTAAACCATATGCTTCTACAAAAGTAAGAGTATTTATTATGACTGATAAAGTGATAATGTTACAAACTTTTGTGAGAAATGAATTGTTTGTTTAAAATTCACTACTTTCAGGGTTATGGGTATTGGACCTCCGGTTTCTTTTTTGAATTGAGAATTCGGGATAAGCAATACTTAAGTAGTATTTGAGTTCGAAGTTATCAAAAAAATGCTTTAAAATCCGTCATATTTTTGTCAACTCCGTACTCAAATGTTACTTAAGTACTGCTTATTCTAGAATTCTTAATTCAGAAACCGGAGGTTAAGCTCTTCTGTCACGCCTAAATACGTAAGCAGGTGATTTAAAGCTACATCTACACCAGTGCGCTTTCGTGTTCATCTTGCGTCTTCGTCTGAGGCATACGTGAAGCGCCATAGCGCATGCAATAGCGCATGCCTTAATACTAGTTCGACAAAAGCGCATGCCCCTAGCGCACGCTAATCCGTCTATTGTATGTCGACTGACGACTGACCGAGGCGCGCCGGTGTAGACGATAAGCTGCATGCGTCTTATGGCAATCAATATTGCATGCGCTTGACGCAAGAAGAATTGAAAGTTGAAAGCGCAAGATGAACATGAAAGCGCACTGCTGTAGACATACCATATCGCAGTCAAAGGTAACATGTTAGTTCTTTTATTGAGTATCTATCTATAGGCTAATTCACCTAACTAAAGAAGTTCAGAAGTTGTAGTTGCAATTATGTTTCCGTATTGTATGTCGACTGACGACTGACCGAGGCGCACCGGAGAAGACGATAAGCTGCATGCGTTTTATGGCAATCAATATTGCATGCGCTTGACGCAAGAGGAATTGAAAGTTGAAAGCGCAAGATGAACATGAAAGCGCACTGGTGTCGACATGCCATATCGCAGTCAAAGGTAACATGTTATTTGTTTTATTGAGTGTCTATCTGTAGACTAATTCACCTAACTAAAGAAGTTCAGAAGTTGTAGTTGCAGTTGTTTCCGTATTGTATGTCGACTGACGACTGACCGAGGAACACCAGTGGAGACGATAAGCTGCATGCGTCTTATGGCAATCAATATTGCATGCGCTTGACGCAAGAGGAATTGAAAGTTGAAAGCGCAAGATGAACATGAAAGCGCACTGCTGTAGACATACCATATCGCAGTCAAAGGTAACATGTTAGTTCTTTTATAGAGTACTAGCGACCCGCCCCGGCTTCGCACGTGTACGTTTTATAGCTTAAAAACTTCCTCTTGAATCACTCCATCTAATAAAAAAAACTGCATCAAAATCCGTTGCGTAGTTTTAAAGATGTAAGCATACATAGGGACAGACAGCGGGAAGCGACTTTGTTTTAGACTATGTAGTAATCTATCTGTAGGCTAATTCACTTTACAGAAGTTCAGTTGCAGTGTAGTTGCAATTAAGTTTCGATCAAAACAACGCTTTTCGTATTTCCTTATCGGCGATCGCTGTCAGATATGCTCGCGTGAATTTAACTGCAGCGTCACTGCAACTCGATCGGTGCGTCATGAAGTTACGTAAATTAGCCTCCTGTTTTACGCAGCTTCGGTTGCGTGAAATTTTGAACCTGTTAAGTGACGATTTTCCATACAAACTTTCATCCCTTATTTAACTCCCTTAGGGGTTGAATTTCGAAAAATCCTCCCTTATTCCTTGTCTACATTATAAAGGGAACTTCTGTGCAAAATTTCAGCTTTCTAGGTCCAAGGGTTTGGGGTGGGCGTTGATGAGTCAGTCAGTCAGTCAGGACCTTTCTTTTTATTTATATGTATAGATAAACTCTCAACCATCTCAAAAAGCAGTGATAGCCTAGCAATTGAACGGTTGCCTCCCATACAAGGGTCTGAGTTGAAACCCGGCCCACACCTCTCAAACTTTTGGAATTCATGTGCGGATCACAATTTGATAATAACTTGATAATGGTGAAGGTAAATTTCGTGAGGTAACATGAGCGCTTAAGAGGGCTCCAAAGAGTTCTGGATGCTGTGTATAGTCTGCGAACTCGCACCAGGCCAGCGTGGTGGAGTAAAACGTTAAACCTGTCTCATTGTAAGTAGAAGCTTGTACTATTTATTCTGTGGTAGAAGGCCGTGCTCAGCATACAGCTTCTGTCTCTCTGCTCACCCTTTGTATGTGAAGGAACAGCTTCTCTATTCATTATGGAATGATGCATTCTTGCGAATAAATAATCATTATGATTGAGAAAATCATGCCAAGATCATCAAACCCCTATAAAAGTGTGATAATTATGGGTTCATCTATAAACTTCACATCCAAAATTCGTTATGAGAATAAAATAAGCCAAAATCAGTACACGACTGTCGCATCACGCATGGCGCCAAAACTGAACGCACCAATTAGCGTTTAAAAAGCGTTAATACAGCTAATAGGTACGCATTGCTAAACTATGAACGCACCCGTTGTGTGACGTCATGAGTCATGATGAGAAAAACTTTCTTTATTTTTATTCCGCAAAGGTACTTAATGGGATTCCATGATTTATTCATATAATTCTTGGTTAACTTGCTGAATCACTAAATGACAAGGAACGCGTTTTTTTTTAATAAAGCTTAGTTAGGATCAAAATTAGTATTTATTTTTTAATAAAAACTCTACAGCGCCTAATTACCTTGCTAATTGATTATCTTTATCGTCGGAACTCTTTTGATATACAATGTTGTTCACATCACTGTTAATTGGTATAATAGTATCAATCTGCTATGTACTCATCCTTTGCTGTATAGATATTATTTGAAATCACCAATCTGCATCTTATTACCTGCGAACAAACAAAATAACAGTTAGTTGAGTTGATTCAATAATATATTTGGTGAAGCTTTGGACCTCTTTGGACCCAAAACATAGACTAAAGCAGATTTTTAAAATCAACTGACAGATGACTGAATTGCAAATTCATTGCTATATTTTTTCTCTGTACAACCTCAGCAGTCAAAAACAGGCTTCTGCAAATTATTTAGATAAAGTCCATCCCTTAAAAAAATGTTTATAAGGTTGTTTACCTTATAAACATTTTTTGATCGTGAAACATTATCGTGAAAAAGTAAAGCAACGAATTTTAATTTTAATGACTGGGCTATACACGGTTAGTCCGATAGGGGGTACTAATCCGCAGGCCACTTTAAGTATATCTGTTGACTGCTTTAGAGCCTATGCACACCACGTCTTTTTAACGCGCTGTCGACGCGCGTTTCCGTCAAACTCCATGCATAAAAATCACAATGACGTTTTTTAAGTATGAAGTATGACAGAAACGCGCGTCGACGACGCGTTAAAAAGACGTGGTGTGCATAGGCCCTTAAAGCGAGTGTTAAAATTTGTTAAAATTTTTATTTCAATATAACATTAAGTATTTTTATTTTGGTTTTTTCAAAAATTCTTCATTCCTGCTTTAGTTACGAATTCAGGAACTTCTAATTCGTGACCCCAAATACGACCTAAAATGTAAACACAACTGATCATAGCTTAGGATTGATTTTAGCGTATTTTTTATGAAATCTTTGAACAGCTATTTCTCTTAAACTAACTTTTGGGGAAAGTTGTACAACAAGAGTTACTCATTAGTATGGGTACTATAACACCCTTTCGGATTAGTACCCACTTTCTGACTAACCTTGTAGATAACCCACATAGATGAGGATTTTCCCACGACAAAAAAAAAAAAAAAAAAAAAAAAAAGATACGGCTGTATACCAGTGGCGAAGGTTCCGTACAACTCGATTCCTATCGGCTTCCCTTTCGAAACGAGTAGTTACTGGAATTCACGCATCACACTTGAGCAAGGTAAGCATTTTTTGGTCCGGCTTCCCTTTCAAGAAAAATCACCCTTCGCCACTGCTATAAACCAGTATTTTACACGGACCGACTACTATCAGGCAATCCCAATATCCTAAGGTTGACGTTCGGGCTTCTGACTACTCGTAACGGCTGTCACAGGTATTCGTATGACACCCGCGACCGACGGTACGGTTTAACGTGGTCTCCGAAACACGGAGGTTTCTGGTCGTAATACTATTTATTATCTGTGTCTGCGCTGTGGCAAAAATTACTTTTAAAAAGCAGTATCTTCTGATTAATGCTATGAGAAAACCGACGACGATGGCTGTCTCTGCGCACCTATAAAATAATGGGTCTCGATGTGTAACGAATGGTCACCCATCCACGGACTGACCGTGGCAATCGCAGCTTAACCTTGCAACATTATGATCCGCTCGGTCATTAATAAGCCATGAGCCCCACAAATGTATGTATTCTCAATTAAAATAAAGTGTCTGTATATGTAGATGCTAACGTGAATCTATTTGGTCTTTGTTACGACACAATAATTAACAAGTAATGTAGTATGTACATGCTAGGTATGTGGTAGAATGTTGTTTTTATTCCTTTGTGCTTATCTTCCGTCTTCTTTGTTTTAAGATAAAGTGCAATTAAGATGCCGTTTACGGTTTCTTAGGTGTCTTTGTGAAAAAGATACAGGAATAGTTTTAGAGGAATTAGTTTACATAGAAATTAGTTTGTAGATTAACAGCAAAACGTCTGTTATCCTGATTCAAACGTGCTTGTAGAACAAACACCTAAGGGCTTTTTCAGCACGCTTACCGTTGTCAACTTACTAAACTATAGGAAATTGTGCAGTGACGTTTGAAACCTATCCTTTATACAAGGTTAGTCGAAAAAGGGGTACTATAATAGTCCGTGGGCCACTTAACACATTCCAGTCCACCACACTTTTCACAGACCTCATACGCCATGCACATATTGCTAGTGGAACTTCCAGGAGGGTCCTTGGCATTACGTTTACGCTAAGAGTGAACACTCCAGTGGTTCCTGACATTAGGTTAAAAACCGTGAAAAATACGTTACTACGTCGTAAAATAGGTGTTTGCTTGTTTCGTGACGGTGAATTTTCCAAGAAAAACCTACATTTAAGACAAGCCCTCCACGAGGGCACCCCGCATGGCGAATGCGACTACAGGGTGCCCTTCTGGAGGGCACCCGGCACTGAACGTGTTAAACTATCATTAATGACTGTTTTATAGCAAGTGTTAAAATATCAAAATTCGAGAATTTATTTTATTTGTTTAAATGTAAAATGATTTTTATTTATTCAAAAAATCTTAATCCATTCAGAAAATGGAGCTTCTAATTCGTGAACACAGTTATGACTTAAAATGTGAAGCTGTGTTCATGTGATCATAGCTGAGGATAGATAGATTTTAGCGTATTTTTTATGAAATCTTTGATCAGCTATTTCTCTTAAACTATTGACTTTTAGGCCTCCCACAAGGTGGACCGATGATCTGGTGAAGGTCGCGGGAAACCGCTGGATGCGAGAAGCACAGGACTGGTCAATGTGGCGATGCTTGGGGGAGGCCTAATGTCCAACAGTGGACGTTTTTCGGCTGAATGATGATGATGATTGACTTTTAGGGATAGTTGTAGAACAAAAGTTATTCATTATTATGGTAACTATAACACCCTTTCGGATTAGTACCCCCTGTCCGACTAACCGTGTAGAGCCTAGTGTAAAGTAGACTGTAAATGCTTTTACTACGGTTTGGTTTCTTCTATTGTTTACACAAACGCAGTAGTTAGCGTAAGTACCTGTCTATAAATCTAACAATATGGTCTCAGGTAGATTTCTACCCATCCATCAGACTTAGATATCACGACTCTAACGACTCCCAGGGGTTAAGAGGGGTGTCATTACTCTTACTGTTGAATCACACGTTTTTGGTGAGACGCTCCATCTTTATTTAAATTTTCCTAGGAACGTTAAATAATGGATGACTAAAGGTGTCATCAATTTTTATCTGAGTAAGACCAACATTGCGAAGATTTCTTAAACGAAACTGAGTTGCTGAAGTAGTGGTGTATTGGCTTCAAATAGGACAGGTGCGTAGTACTCTCAACCGGCGTGCGTGTATAACAAGATGTATGAACGTGGACGAAGCGAAAGGAGTGTGTAAGGATCGTGGCATGAGGCGCTCTACAGTTTCTGCCTACCCCCATGGGAAAAAGGTGTGAGTTTATGTATGTATAGATTGGTAGCATGAACATGGTCTTTCTCATGGATTTCTACAATAACACTGCCTCGTTGGTCTTGTGGTCGCAAGCGCGACTGCTGAGCGTGAGGTCTTGGGTTCGATCCCCATGTCGGACAAAGTGTTATTTTATTTGTTTGGGACAAAAAACAGTTACGCATTACATAATTATAACAAAGGTGTTAAAAAATGAAAATTGCTAAACATGTAACCCTCACTATTGTCCACGAGATAAAAAAAAGAAAGGAAATGTGACATAATGACGGACGTGCCCGTATTGCATATCATGTTTGTTATTATTTTTATTTATTTTCTCAATTTTTCAAAAAAGGTGATTTTACCGATACTCGAGCTTTTTCGAGTTGTGAGGAACTGTGCCACAATAATTTCAAGGGTTTTCAGAAAGAAAAGATAAAACCATTTTTTTAAATTTGGATTGCTGTGTTGTAAAAATGTCTAAATCAATAAAGAGTGAGTTATACACACATCAAAAAAAGTTTGCGATCACTTTGAAAAATTATGTAGCCTTTTTGAAGCCGAATTTTCTATTCGGGATTCAAAGCGATAATTATCATGATAAATATAGATTGATAGTTATTTAGATAATTATAGATATCTAGATAGGTATTACCCAGTTACTGGGTTGTGGAGGTCTGATAGGCAGTCGCTCCATGTAAAATACTGATATTCAGCTGCATCCGGTTCGACTGGAAGCCGACCCCAACATAGTTGGGAAAAGGCTAGGCAGATGATGAGTTATCTAGATAAATATAAATCAGATTTCAGTTGGACTTTGAATTCGGAATCTTCACATACATAATTATGCTAGTGATCGTAAACTTTTTTTGATGTGTGTAACTGTGTATGTAGCCACAAGGCGGCGGAGAGGTACCCGCTCACCAGCGTTTGTTCTGCACTTTTTAGTGTGGAACAAAGGGGGAACGCGCACCACTCGCCGCAAAATAGTTCTAGGTACTACGTAACACAAATTATTGGTAAGATAAATATTGTTTTTGATTTATTGATTGTTGATTCAATGTTATTGAGTTTTTCCGTGTGGAATTTCTCAGTATCAGCCCGGAGTGTCGATTTGTGCCTGTTTGATTGCAATAGGCTCGCCACCTATTACATGGGACTTAAAAATAACGGCGAAATGTGGGTGTTCCGTACACCTCTGCCAACCCTTCAGGGAATACAGGCGTGGTGTAATGTTTTGTTCTACAGTAAAATATCGTGAGGGAAATAATTGATGAATCCCAATATGTTTACCCTCAGATAATCGTCGAAGATTTTATCGTCCTTCACTTTATTTAAATATTAAACAGGCACTTTTAATTCAGCATGTATACAGGATCATTATTGTAATATATTAACATATTCATACGCCAAGTACTTACAAAGTAATGTTGTTCTTCCCACGCTTAACTTATTTAGCAAATGACTTCATCGCATCTTTTATATTATGGTAATCAATCATAAGATGGGCAAACAAACACAGACTCTTACTTCTTTATTTTTAATGAAGATCATTTGTTCTTGAAGTTATTTTATTTTCTTGCTTGTTAACAGACAAGGCAACGATACTCTGATCAATTCGTAAATTGTAGCCGTAAGGAGTCAGACTGCTATCGAAAAAACGTAAACGACATCATCAAAAACCGTAAAATAGCTATACTATCCGTTTTGTTTTTATAAGCTCAAAAAAACTCTTAACACACTACTAAAGTTTATATAATTCAATCGTGATTCGAAAGACACGTGGCGCCATCTATGAACGTTATTGTTGTTTTTTTTATGTTATGAAAAATACCCTATGTCCGTTTCTGTACGCCTGACAACGTATATGCAAATTTTTAGGATGATCGGTTCAGTGGTTTAGGCGTGAAAAGGTAACAAACAAACAAACTTACTTTCGCATTTATAATTTTAAAAAGTTAGAATACGATTCTTCGTATGGTAACGTTTTGTAGAGACACGTCAAGACTCACCTTACGGTGAAAAGGGAGTCGTTTTGCTTACCAATAGTAGTGTTTTTGATTGCCAAATTGTACACATAAGTAGACTCGTAAGCTTATTTTACCTATTATAGCTACTAACGTGTGAGAGGGTTTACTGTGCAAAGCTATGTCTTTGTTTCATTATTGGTAAAGAAAAAAGTCTTAATTTTAACCGATAACGCTCAGGAATGGAGGTTTTAAGCAATCAATGAAGTCAGTTTAAAACAGATGATAATAGGCACCTCCTAAATACCGTACTCAGCTGACAAACACAAGTCTTTAATATTTGATAATCCATGAAGCTGCAGGAATATTACTGGACTACATTATGATAATGAAACAATTTCTGTTTCAAGTTCGAATCGCCCTGCCTTATCCTAATTAGCGGTACCACCACTATTGTGACTGGAGGTCAAACAGCACTCAATTCAGGCACCATAGACCTGGGGCCCATTTGATGAAACTACTATGCAAGTCTGCATACCATATTTTGGAACTATTCAGCTGAATTTATGTACGGTCAGCATCAAAAGTAGCTGAACAGTAGAGTTTTTAAACTTGGCATTAATTAGAAAACGAATTGTTTTAAAACAAAAAGTTTAATAGATACCTAGAGCTGCTAGATATAGCTCTAAGTATGCCTTAAATTGTTTGCTTCCTATCAATTAGTTATCTAATTAATGCAAAGTTTAAAAACTCAAATGTTCAGCTACTTTTGATGCTGACTGTACCAAAGTATGGAGTGCAGACTGGCAGAGTAGTGTCATAAAATGGGCCTTTGGTTCTATGTCTTCATTCCCTGAAGTTAAAGACACGCTGTACTGTTATTTGTGCTATCACAGTTTACCGATAATGTTAGCCTAGAAACCTAAACATACTAAGGAAATGTCTGGGATGATGATGTGTTAATTAAGCCTAAATAAGCAAGTAGTAACGTCACAACGTGCAACGTCATTTCCGTTATAAATGTCAGAGGTATGCCTCGTCGCCTGACCTGGATTTTTCGACTACATACTTACAAAACTCTACAAAGGATGACTACGTGATTTACATGTCGATACCTAAGTTTTTTTAGTTATACTTCTGTTGGTGCATGGAGGGTTCAATTTCAGATGTAGCGGAAAATAAGACACTGGAAATGCGTCACCATGAAGTTAGTTGTTGACGTAAACTTCTTTTTACAGGGTGGGTCAAAAATCGTGGATCAGACGAAACACGGCGATAGTTGGGGTTATTTGCAGTAAAAAATATCTCTGTGGCAGAGCCCTAACTTGATCTCCTTAAAAGTTATGACAATTTGAGTGTTTATGATTATTTACGGTTTACTCACGTGCATTTTTCGGGATTGCCCGACTAGTTTCGGACCCAAACGGAGCCCTTAATCATGAAAAATGCACGTGAGTAAACCGTAAATAATCATAAATATGAATGTGTCTCTCGAAAGTTGTAATACAAAAATTTGAGTGTTTTTAAAAAACAAAGAAATAGGCAATTAGAGTAAAATGGGTACCAATTTTACAACAATACAATCTTTTAAGTCACACGAAAAAATATTTGTGACATTAGAAACTCACTTTAAAAAAAATTACTACGAAAAAATGCTGCAAATAACCCCAACAATCGCCCAGTTTCGTTTGATCCACGATTTTTTACCCATTCTGTATATGCCACCATGAAGTTAATTGTTGACATAAACCTCAAAGGTGTCTAAAGTTCTGCAAAAAAGATTACGAAAAATGGGGGCGCACTAGTCATAAATTATATTTATTTATTTTTATTTCAAAATAAGCACTTTGGTAGAAAGTCGAAGTATAACTTGCCGCGCGCGCGCGTGCGTGAGTACACTCACCATTTTTTTAAGGTTTTTAGTTTTATGAGCAGGTGATTGCCGATTAGTTGTGATTGGTGATACACGTAATATAGAAATTTAGAGGGCTCGAGCCTCTAGTTCTCTAAGTTGAAGCAGAGACCGAAACATTTTTGCTATATCCGTTTTATTTTGGTAAGAGTTTATCTATATCACAAGGTGGACCTGGTGCAGGTCGCGGGAATCCGCTGGATGCGAGAAGCAGAGAACCGGTCGATGTGGCGAAGCTTGGGGAAGGCCAATGTCCAGCAGTAGACGTCTTTCGGCTGAATGATGATTATGACGATGATGAAGAGTTTATCATCCGAATAGCAGCTTCAAAAGCTGTGATATTATCGCTGATTCACACGCAAGAATTGACCTGCCACCTAATGCGTAAACAAATTGTAAACAATCCAATACCTTACAAGAAACTGTTTATGGAGTACGAAATGTGGATTGGATGTAAGCATTGGTGCCAATTCTGTGTTGTCCACAAACTAAATTTAATTTAAGATGTTGCCATCTTTATCACTCTGATAAAATAAGAAAGAGACGAACATAAATAAGAGCTGTCAAATTTAGTTGAACTAAAATTTACATACCAGAACGTGTCGACTAAAAACACGTTCAAGTTCAACTCATAATTTGACATCTCTAACTCAGTTCTCATCTATCACCGTCCTTTTCTCGCGCTGCCTGATAGAAGAAGATAGCAATTCTCTGATTTTAGTTTAGTTGGTGAATAAGAGAATAGGCTCCAAAGTTGTACCTATCTAAAATTCATGTTCCTACCGATTAGACTTGACATCTTGCACAGGACAAGAAGCAAGGATATAAGTTGTTCCAAACAAGATATCTGAGTTACCTACTGACTACCAGAGATAGTCAAGCTTTAGCAGCTGTTGCACAGAATTTTTCTTTAGCCATTTCTTTGCAATAAATCCTTTTTTGTTTTAATATTGATTTTTTGGATTATAACTTTCATGAGACTGATATTTATGATTATTTACGGTTTACTCACGTGCATTTTTCGGGATTGCCCGACTAGTTAATATTGATTGTCATCGAAAAGACTACAGCATTGCTTTGTTAAAATTATTTCAAAATGCTTCGTTTGTTTAACTGATTCTGATAATGATAATAATAGGTGTTATTACCAACCTAATCTGATAAAACTTGAAGCAGACTCAGTATACTCCTGAAAGTGTAAGAGGATACGTAGATATAACAATCATGTGAACTATTCGTTTATTTATTTTATAGACACATTCTTTAGTTTTGTAATTGATAAAAAATTAACTGTCTTGGCAGAATCGTATTTAACAGTAGTTAAATACGATTCTCGGATAGTAGTATGGAGTTTGACGTTAGACATGGTTTAAAACCATAACAATATCTAACGTCAAACTCCATACATAAAAAAGGTGTTTAGTTTAAACAACTGTGTCTAAACATTTGTCGTACGACTACGACACAAAAAGTTAAAAAAAAACATTGCGGATTTCGTGTTACCGGTGGGTAGTATTTAAATTGAATTAAGTATATTTTTATGAAATGCATAAAAGGTTGATCTCCCCTGAGCCATAGTTTGTCATCAACCCACAGTTTAACGTAACACTGACTTATACTCACTTTCGAACACCAAACAAGAGTGAAATCTGTTCCCCAGTTCCCAGCCCAGTGGAAATACCCAGCCCTAGGGCTATCAGTATTCAGCCAACGTACTGCAGTGGCAGGCATGGGTTATGAATACTGAGTGATCATATTAATGTATTGTTACTGGCAATGTAATTAATAAACATGTTTGCTTTTAAATATAGAATCGATTAATCGGTAGTCGAATAATGTAGAGTCGATAGACTTATTTATTTTTAAATCGGTTGCCAGTACTGAATAGATATTTTAAAATCCTTCTAATGAGAAGGTTTAAATAAGTAAACCTTCTCATTATAATAATGTTTAGATTATATATCTCTCTGTAAATTCACGGCTCATCTTCCGTGTGGAAGATGTCCGGTCCTTTGGAAGGCATACGGGGGACACTGGTCCAACACGCAGAGGCCCTTTGAGAACTTTAATCTTATATTTTTATTAAATATATAATTTTAGAATATAGTATCTACATAAGTACATCGATAAGTAAATCTCTGAAACTTCGATAAATCATATAGTTCTCTTAACAGAAGATCTTTATTTTCAGGTGTATGGCTAAAGTTTATTTTAAATACAAGTAAAATTAAAATGTACTCTAATCTAACCAAACGCTAGGTAACTACTCAATTTTATGTTTCCGCTAAGTTTCGTTCTGTCATTGTTACTCTAAAACGAAATGACAGCGAACGCACGAAACTAAGAGCGTAAAATTTAAAAAACCCCCAACTCAAATAACAAAACAGCAGATGACCCTGAAACGGCTGAACCGATTTTAATTAAAACATGTCTAAGAACCATCACTAGAAAACCAGATTTTAAATAAAAAAAAACCGTACCTAAATCGGTTCACCCGTTTAAGAGCTATGGTGCCACAGACAGACACACAGACACATAGCGGTCAAACTTAAAACACCCCTCTTTTTGCGTCGGGGGTTAAAAATTGAGTAGCGTTTACGTATTTAACCATAGTTATATCACAGTGTACCCTACTTACTACATACAGTGGGTCAACGCCCATACATTTGACAGGTCCTATGAAATGTCAAAATTATGTAGGGGCGGAGGTTATGTCCCAAGTATGCAGTATGGCTACTCGGGACATAACCTCCGCCCCTTCACCCCGCAACCCCCCGCACGATTGCTCTGCGACAATGTTCTACGTTGACCGACTGTAAGAAGTAAGATATAGGTAGACTGTGGTTATATCTTAACAAAATAATGAAAGAAAGAATTAATGTATGTTAGTCAGACCATAGCGTAATAGCTGGCGGGTAAGTTTGATGACAAAATCTAATCGATGACCGTAACTTCTAATTGGAGTTTTATCAAATCATTAATTAACTCATAGAGGAACGATGAAATGTGATTCACAATACTAATTGAGCAGACAAGCCACAATGCATTATCTTGCACGTATTGCTTTTATTAAAGGTATAAATTAGGTTTGACAACGTTAACAAAGTATAATTGGTCGATTTATATGCTTCAGTTGATCGACAAGTAACGACAAACAAGTGATGTGATGAATTACTTGTGAAGCTATAATTATACCATCAACAGAGTGTTCAGCATATCACGGTAGTTCATGATGGCCGTACTAGCAAAGGCAAGTCAACAACATTCAATTCAGTACATGAGTCGTAGGTATACAAGGTTAGTCAGAAAGGAGGTACTAATCCGGAAGGGTGTTAAAGTACCCATAATAATGAGTAACTTTTGTTCTACCACTTTCCCCAAAAGTCAATAGTTTAAGAGAAATAGCTGTTCAAAAATTACAAAAAAATATGCTAAAATCTATCTATCTTCAGCTATGATCAGCTGTGTTTACATTTTAGGTCATATTTGGGGGTCACGAATTAGAAGCTCCATTTTCTGAATTCGTAACTAAAGTAGGGACGAAGAATTTTTCAAAAAACTAAAATAAAAAGAATTTTACATGGAAATAAAAATTATCGAATTTTGAATTTTTAACACTCGCTTTATAACCGTCATTAGTGATACTTTAAGTGACCTGCGGATTAGTACCCCCTTTCTGACTAACCTTGTAGAATCGAAGGTGACAATCTTACTTTTTGGCACTAATCTTACTTTTCAAAATATTAAAAACTAGAGGTCGCTCGTGTTTCGCCCGCGTGGTTGTCGTTTATCGTATCATCCGTATTTTTCGGGATAAAAGTAGCCTATGTCCTTCTCCAGGTTCCAGACTATCTCTGTACCAAGTTTTATCAAAATCGGTTCGGGGGTTTAGGCGTGAAAGCGTCACAGACAGACAAAGTTACTTTCGCATTTATAATATTAGTAGGGATAAACTACATGTTTGACATACATAACCAATAATAGGAATATTTTTTTGCTAAATCGACACATCGTCGTCACGCAGTGGGTGCCGGAAGACGGGCGTCGTCGCCGAGGGAGGCCTAGGAAACGCTGGCGTGATGACTTAGCGTTAAAACGCACTAGCGGCCAGCCGCAATACGGCGTGCCGCTTGCGGCTAGCCGCATATCGATTTTTATATTAAACCGCATGATCTCAACGCACTGATTTCCGGCCAGCCGTCGTGCGCCAGTGCGTTGAGATTGAGATCATGCGGTTTCATGTAAAAACCGATGTGCGGCCAACCGCAAGCGGCACGCCGTATTGCGGCTGGCCGCTAGTGCGTTTTAAGGCTTAGAGTCGTTTATGGGAGATTGGCCAGAGAAGGCAATGCATAGAGATGAGTGGAAGGCTATAGGGGAGACCTTTGCCCAGCAGTGGGACAATACAGGATGAAAAAAAAATCGACACATCTCGATTTAGATCTTTAGAAAAACGGCAATCTTCCATTAGGGCAGAGATGTTTAATTTTTTTTTTGTTTGTTTAAAAGTTCCTAAAATTGAGGTTACCACCTTTGATTTTACACATTTCAAATTAGTTCCATGTTTTGCCTCATGCCAAGATATACTAAGAACTCTGTAAGTAATTTTCCGAGAGCATTTATTATTTTTTCTTAGAGTCGACCTTCGTATAATTCTGCCAATTAAAGTTACAAAAGAATTATCTATGTGAACATTTTAATACTTCCTACAATAGAGGAAGTATTTGAGTAAATATTGTTTTAACTTAATTGAAAAGATATTTTTTATGCCCAAAATACACGAAACTAATCCCCTTATTCTTTGAAACAGCCATAAAATATTTCAATAACCACACAATAAAATATTTGCTAGCAAAACTTCGGCAACTACCTAAGAAGTAAGAACTGTAATATCGTTAGTAAACGCACAAAAAGCAACAGTCATGGTAGCAGACAATGACAAATGGCCCGAGCTGGTCGTGAATGAGCAGGGAACACGCCACGCGGCACAAGAAATGTTCCACTTCTGATTAACTTTAGGGTTGCCAGATGCAAATAAGTTTAAAATTAGAACATAAACAAACACCTGAGTAGAATGAAACTAATTTTGGCGTAAACATAAGGAGATTACCCAGCAGTGGATTAATTACAAGCTATTGATAATGATGCCGACCAGAAATTCATGCTCATTTTATGCTTGAATTTGGAAATCATCTCTACAGGGTGTAAACGAATTCGTGTAATTCCTTCAAACCGCGTGATCTAGGTACTGGTGACACTGATTGACCCTGCACAGGTTTTTTTCAGAATCAATAAAAAAAAGTTTTCAAAAAATGAACCATGATATTCTGTATCTGAGTAATTTTAGCGTCCCGAGTTAACTGACTGCATGGAGCGATATCGCGTTAGTCGTGCCCATCAGCTGTGTTGCCGTGCCTTCATTAATTTATGCATATGGCATCAAAATTTTGTATCACATAAAAAAAAGATTTTGAAAAAAAAACAAAAATTTTCAATCAATCTAAATCCCGTGCGGGGTTAATCTATACCATTAATAGATCATGTGGTTTGAAGGAATTACACGAATTCGTTAACACCCTGTATTTTAGAGTTTCACATGATATCTGTGCCTGTTCGAAATTCAAAAAACTTTGATTTTGTCTAAGCTGTAAACGACTCAGTAACCTATCTCTTTTGCTCTCATTACGAGAATCGTAGACGGAACGAGATAACAAACCAAGTCGGTCGACAACTGCTTATCGAAAAGGTTCTGAATTGAGGGATTTACGATCGAATCGAGGGTTTTTAGAACAATCGAGTCTTATTAAACTAAACCATTCGCCATCTAGATTTCTCTTGTATTTTTATCAAACGACACAGACGCCTTCTATAAGAAGTGCCATCGTCTGTTTCAATAAAGTTACAGGTGCAATACTTATTGTGCAGGCGTGATTAAAGTAGCGTATTATCGCTATCCAGCGGAAAAACGCTACTACAAAAATAATGCGAAGCGAACAGGCATTTAAACGTGTAGGATAATTATGACACTTATTTCGAGCGTCTGAAACTCTGAACTGGGGGATCGTGTTTTTCGACCAAAACTTTTTTAAATCGCGTTTAACATATTTTTGGATTATCCTATCAGATTTTTTTTTGCTGATTCTTCCTTTTTGTTTTGCAAAGATTTAAGATTTGATCCCTCAGTTCAAATGCAAATGAACAAAAGCACTGGAGATAGATTATTGTGCTCTAATACCGATACATAGTAATCGTTAATCGAGAACTGTGAAATGTTCGAATTCCAATGGATTGGAATTCTTAGAACAGTGGATTTAGTAGTTAGTCTGAAATTCGGAGAATAGTCGCGTTGTTGGGCAGTTTCAACAAAGATAGTACTTTGAAGAGAATTCTCAATTTCTTCCTTTGTTTTATAGAGAACCCTAAAACAGATTGTCCTGTATATTTCGTTTCTGGGAACTTACTTTGTCGTGGTAATCAAAATTTGTATTTAAATATACATACTTAACTAGCGACCCGCCCTGGCTTCGCACGGGTGCAATTTATACATATAAACATTCCTCTTGAATCACTCTATCTATTAAAAAACCGCATCAAAATCCGTTGCGTAGTTTTAAAGATCTAAGCATACATAGGGCTATCCCTTAGTCGCTTCACGCTGTCTGTCTGTACCACAGATAACCCCCCTGTACAGACAGCGGGAAGCGGCTTTGTTTTATACTATGTAGTGATAATAACAACAAACAATTGGGGTGGAGTATATGTGGAAGGCGGAGGACTGAGTGTTGTTTCGCAACTTGTACAGTTGGACTATGTCCAACAGTGGACAATAGGCTAAGTTGAATGAAAAGTGATTTAAAAGTCAAAAAGTTAGCGTTGGCAGCCCTAACTGTTATCCATAACCTGATTATTGTTATTTACTGCAATTTATTTAATACAATGTCTTCACATTAAATATTGTAACGGTAACATGAGCTTTAGAGCAACCATCGACTGTATTCACAGAAGAAAATATATCTTTATGATCACAGTATTGTGGATCATGACTTCATGACTTGACAAATCCAACAGGCGTAAATTGGTAGCATCGGGTATCCTTCACACTTCAAAGAGATACTGCGCTTAGCACAGGCCGTACAGGGTTAAAAATATTCACTACTAGCTTTTGCCCGCGGCTTCGTTCGCGTTAATTAAGCTCAAAAAACGCTTTAACTCACTACTAAAGTTTCTATAATAATAACTATAATTCAATCGTGATTCGAAAGACACGTGGCGCCATCTATGAACGTTATTGTTGTTTACCTCGGGAACAGTACTTTTTTTTCGGGGTGAAAGGTACCCTATGTCCGTTTCTATACACCTGACAACGTCTATGCAAAATTTCAGGATGATCGGTTCAGTGGTTTAGGCGTGAAAAGGTAACAAACAAACAAACTTACTTTCGCATTTATAATATTAGTTAGGATTAGGATACAGAATATTATTATCCCAAAAAATTATGTCAAGAGAAAGTCCAAAGGTTACAAGAAATTTTCAAAGTGACGACCTCCTTGCTCTATGCAGATCCTGCATCTTCTAAATCATTTTTCTTTCAATTTTATGAACGCTATTCTGTTGTTTTTTTCGTCACTATAATCAAAAATGTTAGTAACACGGAGGGTACCCTGATGTCGCATTCGCCATGCCGGGTGCCCTCGTGGAGAGCTTATAAGTGTAGGTTTTTTTTTGGAAAATACACCGTCATGAAACAAGCAAACACCTATTTTACGACATAGTAGCGTGTTTTACACGGTTTTTAACCTAATGCCAGGAATCCTCCTCGAGGGTTCATTCTTAACGCAAACGTAATGCCGTGGACCCTCCTGGAAGGTCCACTAACCATATGTATGGCGGCATGTCGTATGAGCTCTATGAAAAGTGTGGTGGACTCGAATGTGTTAAAGTCAGTTTGGGTTAAAAAAAAGGAAAAAAAATAACACCAACACTAAAGAAATTGCTGAACATACATGGGGGTGATTCGGGTACGTCTAAGGCTGCTCAACCTTTGGACGTCCGCTTGATTTTTAGGACAACCTGTATAGCACGCTCACGCCTCCATTCACTATCATTAAAAGTAAAAACTTTTGTTTAATGTATGGGAAGATGTTTTTTTTAAAACTGTTCACATGAACACGCTTATAATGATAGTAAATAAAATCCAAAAGCGTACTAGTAAATGTTCAATAACCCTATTATGATGGGCGAAAACTAGATGAAAAATCTGTACAGAATTGTAACACGGATAGGGTTACCATATGACAGGCGTTTGCCGCATTTGACAGGCATTTTAAGGTTTAGACAGGCGTGCGGCCGGCATTGGTCTGAGACAGGCTGTTTTAAATTTCGTCAACGCCCAGTGGAGTAAAGAAAGAAATCGGCTGACAACTGAATCAGTAAAAGCAATATTAATTACACAGGAAAATTACAAAACTGTATCTTGTGAAGATGTTTACGTTTATACGGGGTGTTAACGAATGCGTGTAATTCCTTCAAACCGCGTGATCTACTGGTGACACTGATTGACCCTGCATAGGTTTTTTTCAGAATCAACAAAAAAAAGTTTTCATAAAACGAAACATGGTATTCTGTATCTGAGTAATTTTAGCATCCCAAGATAACTGACTGCGTGGAGTGATATCGCGCTAGTCGTGCCCGTCAGCTGTGTCGCCGTGCCTTCATTCATTTATGCATGGAATTGAAATTTTCTATCACATAAAAATATTAAATGAGAAAAACAAACGCTTATTTTTATTTTCAATCAATCTAAATCCCTTGCGGGGTTAATCTATATCATTAATAGACCATGTGGTTTGAAGGAATTACACGAATTCGTTTATACCCTGTGTATTAGAAAAGAAAGAACTACTAAAAAAAAAAAAAATGTCCTCTGACATATCAGTAATAAATATCCTTCTTCATTATTATCTGTTGGCTTTTACTTATTACATAAAGCGCTTTGCTTTAGACAGGCATTTTTCTGAAAATTCAGGCATTTTAGGTACCATAGACAGGCATCCCTCTATTTACATATGGTAACCCTAAACACGGATGGCCGGGCGTCAACACGTCTTTCGCAATAACATACAAGCTTATCAAAAAGACAAGATAAATCTTCGCAGAGAAAATAAAGTAAAAGTATATCTAACTAACACCCATTAAATGAACCCAGCTTTCAATCATACGATGTGACACTCGACGTCTACAGATCAACATAAAATGACGTTTTATGCAAATTAATTGCGCGGCACCTCAAAGCTGTGTTACCACTCGTAAAAATTAAAGTCCGCGGTGTTGCCAACAGCAGTTATTGTTATTGCCGTCTGGGCGGTCTGTGAATTATGTGAGGGCTTTTTTGATTTATATGACTCTGAGATGCTATCGCTTTGAAGAGTGATGTGACGGTTGCGGGACTTGAATATTTATATAGATGAGAACCAGTCTTTTACGTGTATCTTATGCAAAGATCCTAAAACATACTGACCGTTATTGGTTGAAACTAGGATCATAAACGTCATCAAAGTTCCTATAATTATCTTTAGTTTAGTGGACCCTTTCATACTTATACGGGAAGTAAACGAATTCGTATAATTCCTTCAAACCGTGATCTACTGGTGACAGAGATTGACCCTGCAAGAAATGAGAGAAGATACAACAAAAATAATAACAAAATGAAAAAATGTTGTTCTGTTTTTGAGTCATTTTAGCGCCCCGAGTTAACTGACTGCGTGGAGCGATATCGAGCTAGTCGTGCCCGCCAGGCTGTGTCGCCGTGCTTTCATTTATTTATGCGTTGCATCGAAATGTTCTACCACATATTTTTTATTGCAAAATTTTTTTTGACTTTTTTTTTCTTGCATCCTCATGGTCATGGTTTTAAAGAATTACACGAATTAATTTATATGCTGCATAGAGTTTGCAGGCATTTAATGAATATTTTTTATAGGGCTAAGCATTTCCAACGTTCAAATATCACTTAGTATAGTAACGATTCGTTTGGGGATAAAAAGAACCGCGCTTTATTTGTACATCTGTGCTACCTTTTATGCTTATACTTAGTACAGTGAGATATGAATCTGATTAACCCATAAAAGATAATGCCTTTGTCTATTTTAGCACGTCTTTTTGGTCTGCAGTCGACCTAGTTTAGCCATTCCTTATAGAACGGGGGCAAAACGTTTTAATGTAAGTACTTACTACTACTTAGCGTGCGATTAGGTCTTACCGACTGACTGTAACGGTCGTGAGGGATTGTTACCGTAATCACCACGCTTGGATAACGAACGGTGATAGTAGTATGCTGTTAGAAGAACTTTGCAGGTCGCAGTAAGCCGACCTCTTTCCTCAAATCAATCAATCCATGCAATCACAAGTTCGTGGGAGGAAGTTGCATTACTAATTCATTTAGGTATGTTGAACACCATGTGGGGAGGTTGGTGATCCACTCGTTAACCCTCGTTTACACCAAAGAACAAGCTGTCAACAAATCATTTAAAGCTCTTTTAAAAATACCTGACTTTTTAAAAGTATTTCGCACCACTTCGGACCAACCAAGGAGTATTCAATTCAATTTTTTTTTGCGGTTGCACTATCTGTGATGGCGCGCTAGAGCGCGTGCGTGCGAAAACAGTCGCATTCGCGTTGGTGCTGGGTTCGGGCACCATAATATTGTTTTTGTTTTAACTTTGGTCCTTTATTTACATATCTATTGCATGAGTTTAGATAAAGCAGTATAGAAACTGTTCATGACTAGGTATTAAAACGATCGTGTGATACTATTAAAAATCTCGCCGTCGAATCGGTTTTTAAACTCACACTCGTTTTAATAACCCCTATTATTCAATTCAATTCAATTTCGTTTATTTCAGACTGATGTGTCCATATAGTGTTAGTAAATACATAAAAAGAACTTAATAATAAATGTTAGTACTTTATACATGAGGAACTATTTAACATGGATGCGTATCCATTGCCTCCATAGAGGACTTTCTATTTTACAAGCAATTACTCTCAGGTAGCTGTTGGAACTGTCCCTCACCCTGCGCATCAGCGATGCCGCTCTCTTACGAATTATGGCATGGAAGCCATCCACTTGAGCGTCAGCAAACATCGCTGAGGCGCTGCAATAGCGAGGCAGTCCCATCAGCAACCTGAAAGCATTGTTGTATTGGACCCGCAGGGCGCTGACGACCCGCTGTGTGTTACTGACCCACAGGCTACAGGTGTAGTAGGATTGGCAGTAGGCCCTAAATAACGTCTTTTTTACCTCCTTACTACACCTTGCAAACCTGCGGGCCAGCATGTTACACCGGACCGCCAGCCCCCTGCGTTCCCTTTCCACATCCGGATCATCAGCCAGGTCCTCGTTTACCACATGGCCAAGGTACACAAACTGGCTGACCCTGTTTAGCGCCACCCCACCCAGCATCACGGGCGGTACGCAAGAGGGCGTCATGCGCCCCGCCCGAAACACTAGCAGTTCGCTCTTCTTGACATTATACTTGACATTCTTGACATATTATGCAGCAGTTTCATATACTACTATAAAATAAGTATTTTAAAGATCTACATACATACTTGCTACATAAAGTATATATTTGGAATTTATTCTTCTAGTTCCTTATACATAAGGAATACCTACATGTTTTATACCTACCTTAAACGAGAGGATTACAAACATCTATCGACCGCACTTGATTCGACAGATTCGTTATTCATATGTAAGTTCAATCGATATAAAAGCTGGGTGTGTGTGAACGCCTCTACAACATTTATAAACTTATATCTAATATTTAAATCTCTTGCATGCAAATGCAAGTGACTCCAAAGTAGATACGTACATATTATTATGATGATTAATTTATGATAATCACAGACGCATTAGTATTTAAATTTACCTGCGCAGCGCCGTGTTTGGTGTTGCGTAGGTAGTATTGTTATTTGTTTTCTTTTGCAACCTTTTTTCTAGGCAAGCGTTGTCACACACAGTACACATACAGTTTAGTCATTTTACGTCCGAAAACACTACCTTATTACAAAAGATGGTTTAAACCAAGACTAAAGTAAACCCAGGTTTAAATTATCCCCATCACTTTCTTATGTCATATGAAAAAAAGAGACGGGGCTATTTTAAAACCTAGGTTTTTCTTAGACCATCTTTTGTAATAAGGGGGTAAAACTTTTACTATGGGACAAAAAAAAACGTGAAAAAAAAACTGCATACAAAATATGAAAAAGCCGTTTTTTTCCACGAATTCAGTTTGTCCCATAGTAAAAGTTGCACAGAATGATGAGCAGAGTTCATGGTTTTCGGATGTAAAGTGACTAACCAGGGGGCCTACTCACTAAGTCCGTCACCGAAGTTAGTCGCCCGTCCGAAAGTAGCCCGAAACGTAGGAGTGAACAAAAGAAGTGTCAAGTTCAAATTTTCGGACGAGCAAAAACACATCGGTAGTAGGGACAGCTGTCAAATCGTGTTGGCATTCACTCTTAGTTCGGGCCTCGAAATAAGTATGTCCGTAGGTGATAGGGAGTAGGAAACGCTCGGAACTAAGGCCGAAACCACGGACTTCGTGCTTAGGGAGTAGACCCCCAGTTAACGACTGTATAGACTGTAAGTGCATAAGTTTTTTTTATAAACTTGTCATCCAAATTTAATCAGCCTGTAAACAGAGAAGAAGGAATGAAAAATGCATTTATGTGCACACAACAATATTGACAAAAGAAAAACAGTATACAAATAAGAGTACAAAGGTACTGCTTATTTGAATATACTGCCAGCAAACAAAGATAAAAACATAGACAGAGTAGTCTGTAGAAATAGGAAGAGGAGAAAAATGCGACGGGCTAAACTAAAAAGGAGGTAGCGTGATCATATATTTACTAAATCACAAAATCCACAGCTCTTAATAATTACAATCTTCGTATACATATAAAGGGAGAGGTCCTGACTAACATACTGATTCATCGACGGAGAGCCTAAACCACTGAAGCTGGAAACATGAAATTTGGACTATAGGTTCCTTTTGTGATGTAAACATCCACTAAGAAGGGATTTCTCGAAATTAAATTAATTATTGAGGGATTAAAGTTTGTATGCAAGTCCGTCATTTTTGAAGTAAGAAGCATGAAATTAAATAATGAGGTTTCTAGTTTCTCATAATAAACAAATCTGATAGCCAATTATGGATTTACATTCCGCTAATTTTACTTATTTCATGCAACAGAAACAGGATGATATACCAATTACCGTATGCATTGTATGAGTGTGTGCGAGTATGTGTGTGTGTGTGTGTGTGTTTAAGAGTAGGGGTGTGTGTTTAGGCGCACAGTGTATTATTTAAATGTACATTTATTTTATAAGGTGGGTTCATTAATTATGGCTAATAAAAGCTTCCTGGATTTACCTTTTTTGTATATCATTGCCGGAGACCACACTGCAAAGTAACTCCATGCACTACTTATCTTTATTTCCTACTCGAATTCAATAACTTTCAAAGTTCTAACAGCACCTACATTTTACCGCTACATTTTAATTTCCTTGCTCTTTCTAGTGTAGAGGAAATGTACTGAAGTGTGTGAGATGCCTGTTTCCTTACGTAAGTGTTGCGAGAAACAGGCTGCTAGGTTCTATAGTAATAGATTAACTACTCATGGACAATACGGAATTACCTATCTAAAGTTTTTGTATTATGATTTCGTAAGACACATTCATATTTATGACTAGCTTTCGCCCGCACCTTCGCTTGCGTGAAATTTTGAACCCGTTAAGTGACGATTTTCCATACAAACTTTCATCCCCTATTTAACTCCCTTAGGGGTTGAATTTTGAAAAATCCCTTCTTAGTGGATGCCTACGTTACAAAAGGAATCTACTGTCAAAATTTTAAACTTTCTAACCCCAGCGGTTTAGGCTGTGCGTTGATAGATCAGTCAGTCAGTCAGGCAGCTTCTCCTTTTATATGTATAGATAGACTAGCTTTCGCCCGCAGCTTCGCTTGCGTGAAATTTTTAACCCGTTAAGTGACGATTTTCCATACAAACTTTCATCCCCTATTTAACTCCCTTAGGGGTTGAATTTTGAAAAATCCCTTCTTAGTGGATGCCTACGTTACAAAAGGAACCTACTGTCAAAATTTCAACTTTCTAACCGCAGCGGTTTAGGCTGTGCGTTGATTGATCAGTCAGTCAGTCAGTCAGCTTCTCCTTTTATATGTATAGATTAGTTACCGTTTACTCACGTGCATTTTTCGGGATTGCCCAAGTAGTTTCGGACCCAAACGGAGTCCTTAATGACTGATGATGATTCGACTCGCTACTTGGCTGCGTGATCAGCTCATGATTAAGGGCTCCGTTTGGGTTCGAAATTAGTTGGGCAATCAGGGCCCTCTTTAACCTATTGGAGGCCCTAGGTACATTAGGACAATGGGGCTCCAATGAACTGGACAGAACACTGTGTTGTTACAATAGACAAAGAGATTAGATAAGCAAAGTTCTACATTTATTTTTATTTCTTTAAAGTCTATTATCTATGTATTTAAAGATAATATTCTAAAAATTTTAAGATTCTTTGTAGATACTAAAAATACACGTGATTTTGGGTGGGGGAGGGGGGGGTAGTCTTAAACATCACCACGTATCACCAAGGGGGAGGGGGGTTAAAAAATGCTAAAAAAGACACCACGTGATTAATGGACGGCCCCTAATCAAATCATAAATATCTAAAGTTGTTTTTAAATCGAGCAAAAATTGTTGTAACTATTTAATTAGCATAGTTGCATCTTAAAGAGGTAAAATGAATGTTTAAAAGACCACATCTAGGTAAAGAAAAATACAGCTATGTAAGATTTATTCTGGTGATAAGAATGTGAATAAAATGACACGGTAAAACAGAAAAATAAACAGTTACGTCTTATTCGCTGCAGTTCAAACAATCGTAAACCAAACAAGGTGTGTGACACAGTTATTAAAGCAGACATGACGAACAAATAGCAAATCTTCTGCAAACATACATACTCGTACATTGTTTGATAAAATTGTAAAGCCGAACATACGGAAGATTCTGCCGCTCCGGTACAGCAACGAAAAGAGATGTCTCAAAGAAAAAAAGGGAAATGAAGTTTTTTTTTACTCCCTCTTGCATTTACAGAAGTAAGTAGAACAATATAAAAAAAGATAAAAATGTCAACAACATTTAAGAGGCCAAAAAAGCTCCTACGTCAGCGAAAAGATGCGACATTAAAAAAAAACATTTTGTAATACTTCTATGATGGATTGATTGATGTAATATAAAGATTTGCTATTAATAATAAAAACGGCTGTTATTTATTTCTATTTTAGAGGGAGAGTTTTCATCCTTTCAGCAGTCAACCATTACGCAACATTGTGTTCATTAAATTATATGTAGATAACTAGCTGTACCCGGTATGCGTTGCAATGCACTTTTCCCTACTTACTACTTACCTACAGAAAAAAAAATCAAAATTGTAACAAAAAGTTAAAACCATTTTCATGCATGTGGTAGGTACACAAATGCAGAATATGGACATACTGAGATAATTTCGTTTTTTTTTTTAATATTAAAATTATCTTGCATAACAACCTTCTCCAGACAATTACGAAAACAACAAAAAATTAAATTAGCGAAATCGATCCAGACGGTCACGCGTGAAGCCGTGACCAAGGGAAATAGGGATTGATTTTTATCTACATAGATATTTTGAACAAAAAAAAACTTTTTTTTCTTTCGGTCTGCTTATAAATGTACTTGCGAACCATTTCTACGTAATCGGGCAATTATTGGCGAGACCTGAAGGTTCTCCAGTCTAAATAAACGATCAAAAGATGTGTTTGTTTAAATAAAACAAGCAGATCGATTATTTTTAAGTGTGTATTTATTTAAAACCATTTGTTTTAGCTGAATTTCTGCACTTCTTTCGATCCTAACTTCAACTCGCGTAATTTTCTTAGTAGTCTACTTATTACATACCTACAGAGACATTTATCTAATTACAACTACTTAATACACAAGGTGTAACATAAATAAGTGTACAGCCCCTTAAGGGGTCACTGCATGCTGTGCCGACTTAGTACATAAGTTCGTGACAGGGATTAAAGTATGGAAAGTAGTGCCATCTAGCCGTGATAGTGATATAACAAAATCAAGAGGTTGTCATCCTTAAAAAATATAATTTATGAATTATATTGCTTTACAAATAAACATAATTTTATTTAAAAAGTAAAACACATATAGAATTTTACAAACAATACATAAATAAAAACATTTTTTATGACCATTATAGTCGTTTATTTTCTCGTTCAAATGAAAATTGTAACTTTTGTATAATAACAGCGCTTTTGTGCTGACCACCCTGAGAAAAATGTCGGCACGTTACTGATACGCATTCAAATTCCAATATTTTCTCGTCCAATAATTTAAGTGATTAGATTCCATAAAATACAACTGAGTGTGTGAAAGTCTATCGATGCTAACATTTATTACGTATCCTTTCATGCTCTTCTCTGTTTCATCGTGGATGCTTTTCGAGGAATACCCCATATTTTGATACTTACGTTTTATTTTGCCCAAATTACAGTACTTAGTAGAGTAGGAACATTAGCGGAAAAGTTGACCGAATGCCTGTTCCAGAATACCATGAGAAAAAAGTATCGTAGTTAAATCGACCCATTGGGATTTAATTTCATTAAAATGAAAAAAAGGTGCGAAATAAAACGTAAGTATCAAAATATGGGGTATTCCTCGAAACGCACCAACGATGAAACAGAGAAGAGCATGAAAGGATACGTAATAAATGATATCATCGATAGACGTTTTAAAATTTAATATAATTGTTTATTTATTAAAACTACCAGGATAGCAGAAATGAACTGGAGCTAGGTGCTTAAGCAACTTAATACTTAGCTCAAAATTGAACCACGGAACTCTCAAAAGGTGCTGTGATCCAACTATTTTTAAAGTTGGACAACTACCCCTAGTAAAGACCCATGGTCCAACTAGTTGGACAGAGCAGTTGGACCACTGCCCCGGACTGGCTTTTTTACATGACTGCCCAAAAAAAGTAGCTTTTGCAGTAAAAAAGTAGTGTTTTCAGTGTTCATGTATGTACCTATGTATTTTTGTATGTTTCTTTATTCCACCATAATTTCTGAACGCCTGAACCGATTTCGATGTGTTTGGTACCGTTAGAACCCTTGTATTTTCCCAGGTAACAAAGACTTTGAAAATTTAAAAAGTGATAATTGTGTCTAGGCTTTGATTCAAAGCCAAAATCAAGTAATAAATTGTAATTGTCAGTTTGTATAATCCTCAATAAAACCAATTGTTTACATTTACTTTAGTATTACTGATTAAACCGTAATAGTAAAGAATATTGTGACGCGCGGTTCTGAACCGCCACCTCAAATTTCCCGCGCGGAAGCCGCGTGTGAGAGCCCCGCGGCGTCCACGAGCGACACCTGGCGGAACGAAAAGAGAAATACGCGGCTACCGGCACGCTACCGCGACTAAGCCGCCGGCCGCCGCCATATTCGTGCGCAATTATTATCATTTTCTACTTGTAACGTATACAGTGATTGTCAAATAATATAGATTGTGTCGATTACACGTTTAAAATACGAAAGTACGTGTTTCATTGATAGACTTGTTAAACTGGCTGCCCAAGCGCGGGCCTGTGACTGTGAACTTTGTTCAGTGATAATACACAGTGCATCCCACGAAAAACAATGACACGTACACGCCGGCAATCGCGTCAGCAATCCGATTTCGAAGATGCCGCCGATACCGAAGAAACAGCTTCCGCACAGCCGACGGCGAGAACAAGTTTTACCGCCGACGATATGGCGTCTATCATGGCGACGCTACAGCAGACTCAAACAGCAGCATTCGAACGCTTACTCGACCGTGTCCTCGAACATGAGACTCGTCGCGAGTCGTTGTCAACGACGTTGGCGGCGGCGCCCTCGCCGGCCGCGGCGTCCACGCCCGCTCCCCTTTCCGGAAACTTCGCTAAATGTACAGCGCGGTTCAGCGGAGCGCCTGGCGACTCGCTCGACGGTTTCATCGACGCCATGGAGTCGTACAAAGAATGTGCCCACGTAGGAGATGATAACGCCCTACGAGGATTATCGATGCTGTTAAATGGAGATGCAGCAGTCTGGTGGCAGGGGATTAAGTCCACCATCAGGTCCTGGAGCGAAGCCGTAACCTCAATAAGAAGCGCCTTCGGTGACACTCGTCCGCCGCATCGAATCTATTTAGAATTATTTAATATGTCCCAAGGACACCGTGAAAAAACGGAAATTTTCGTGGCCAAAGTGCGAGCCCTATTCGCACGACTTCCGCCCGGTGACGTCAGCACAAAGGTACAACTTGATATGCTGTACGGCCTCTTACACCATCGCGTCCGCGAGCGTCTACGTCGCGACGAAATAACGTCGTATGACGTTCTACTACAAAAAGCAAGACACGTGGAAGACGCGACCGACGAAGGCACCAACGAATACCAGCGTCGGCGCCTTAGGACGCCACAGTGGACATCAGCAACCCCGGGCGAAACGCCCTTCAAGAAAGCTACGCAACCGCCACGATGCGCGCCGACGACGCCGCGGGAGCTCCGCGGACAACATGCGTCGAGCGCCGGCGGCCCGCCTAGCAACAACAGCACCGGCGCGGGCGCCGCCGCACGTCCTGCTACGCGCGACTCCGCGACACGACCTGCGAGCGACGGCACTGCTTCACCATCAATCAAAAAGTTCTGCTCTTATTGCAAGCGGCACGGACACATTCGTGATGAGTGTTATAAATTAAAAACAACTGATAACGATAGTACGCAAGATAAAATACCTACGTGTTACGGGTGCAATGCTAAAGGTGTAACAAGGTCTCAGTGTACGAAATGTAACGCCGATTACTACGCTGTTGACGTCGCGAGGTTCTCTCCCGCGTCCGATCTTTCTACCGAACTCAAGGTAAAATCTAAAGTTAGTTCTTTACAATACACTAAATGTGATTCCCACAGCTCAATAGTTACATCTTCCCCCCCGAGTGTAAATTCGTTATCAGTTTGTAAACAACATAGTGATTTGTGTGATCATTATTTTCTACCTACACATTTTAAGGCTGTTGTGCCAATGTTGTTTTGTAACGAATATTATTCGGTAGATTATGCACCAACTGATTTTATAGCGATTCTCCCTATGTGCTTTTTCGGTACTGAAAATCACGTTAGTAATAATAATTCTAGGTCTCAGTCTCGAGTTAGGTCTGAACCTCATAATAACAGTAACAATGGGAGGTCTGTAACGTGCAATATTAGTAACGAAATACCTTTGCGTTATTTTGATCGTGTAGAATACGAAACACCACTATCACAGCCTACTGTGATAAGTAGGGTGACCACAACATTTGATGGTATGGTGTCCATGAAAAAACCGGGACATTTTCCTACAAATAATTTTCATGATAAAAATATTTCTTCCTCACCGAGTAGGGTGACCTCGAGGACCGAAAGTAGGGTGTCCATAGAAAGTTTGGGACAATTTTCCACAATTAATAATAATGATAAAAATGATTCCCTGAGTGACTCTATGGAGCACCAGGCTAGGTTAAGGCCTACTTTAAGTGTCCAGATTTTAGGAGTTCGAGGGAAAGCCTTATTGGATTCAGGCGCTAAGAGCAGTGTTGCCGGCGCTCTGCTTTACCAACTGCTGCTGAAGCACGAGCACCCGTGCGAGGAGACCACTCGACGAGTTCGGCTTGCAGACGGCTCCGCGCGTACTCGACAAGTTCTACTTACAACATTAGAAGTAAGGATAACCCCGGAAAGGTCAGTAACACTTGAGTTCACTATTTTTCCTGATGCTCAAAATAATGAGACCCTATTTGGAATGGATTTCTTGGTTGCAGCGGGTATTGTGCTTAATTTTGCTTCATCAACCTGGCACTTTTCGGGTGAGCATGTTTTATATGATATTGAGTATGAGAGTCCTAAGCCATGCACTAATATTTTTGCTGCTGACCTTTTGCGTGATGATGAAGGGCTTATGCTGAGTCCCGATGAAAGACAGCAGTTGTCTGACGTGGTGCAGCAGAACAGTGACGTTTTCGCAGAACAGGGAGAGCCAACTCCTTATGCGGAACACCACATCGACACTGGTGACCATCCTCCAATATCAGTCCCACCGTATAGGCTCACGCCCGCCAAAAAGGAACTTGTGAAGGCTGAGTTGGAGAAGATGCTCGCAGAGGGCGTGATCGAGGAGTGCGAGTCCGCGTGGACCTCCCCCGCTGTGCTCGTCCCCAAGAAAGATGGCAAGGTAAGATTTTGCGTGGATTATCGTAAATTAAACGCAGTAACTAAAACTGACGCTTACCCCATGCCGCACATCGACGATTTAGTCCAATCGACTAAACGCAACTGCTTTATGTCCACGATAGATTTGCGGAGTGGCTTCTGGCAGGTAGTCATGAAGGAGAGTGACAAGGATAAAACAGCTTTTCAAACACCTTTCGGCACTTACCGCTTTACACGCATGCCATTCGGCCTTAAAAATGCGCCTTCGACGTTTCAGCGGCTGATTGATAAGCTTCGCTCTTCTTTGAACCGCGATTTCTGTCAGATCAACGGCGACAATGTTACGCTATTGGCTTATCAAGACGACCTGCTGCTCATTACGGAAACGTATTCAGGTCATATAGCGGCTCTGCACGCCGTTTTTGATAAGCTGCGCGCCTTTAATTTGAGGGCAAATCGTGATAAGTGTGTCTTCTGTAGGAAAAAGGTAAAGTACCTAGGGCATGTTATCACCCAAGATGGCGTCTCTCCCGATTACGACAAGGTACAGGCTATAGTGGATATGAAGCCACCACAAAATCTCAAACAGTTAAGGACTTACCTGCAAACGTGTTCTTGGTTCCGGAAGTTTGTGCCTAACTTCTCTGCTATTGCTGAGCCACTAACGCGCCTGACTAAAAAGAATCAGCCTTGGGTTTGGGAGTCAGAGCAAGCAAGCGCTTTTGAAGAGCTGAAGACGCGCCTCACTTCCGCCCCTATTTTGATACAGGTAAACTATTCACAACCGTTTATACTTAGAACGGACGCTAGCAGCTACGCAATAGGTGCGGTTCTCCTACAGGGCGAGGGCGTTGAAGAACGCCCCATAGAGTATGCAAGTCGTCTGTTAACCTCTGCGGAGAAAAACTACAGCACCACAGAACGGGAGGCTTTGGCCGTTGTATGGGCCGTAGAGCGCTACCGAGGGTATATAGATGGGCACGAGGTGATAGTCAGGAGTGACCATCAGCCGTTGAAGTGGCTACTCACCGTAAAGTCACCCTCAGGTAGGTTGGTTCGCTGGGCACTTAAACTCCAGTCATTCAATATTACCTATCAGTATACACCAGGTAAGGCCAACGTAGTCGCGGACACGTTGAGCCGCCCACCATGTTCTAAGGAAGAGGACACGGAGGATTATGGTTTGTGTCCTGTTGTCATAAACTTACCTTCTGCCAGCCCAGCTGACCTGCGAGCCGCTCAACTGGCCGACCCGGATATATGTAAAATTATTCAGGATTTGGAAGATTCTGACGAACTTACCTTTAATCGATGGTTGGAGAGAGGGTACGTATTATCGCACGGCGTTCTCTACAGGTATGACCCTGATTCTGATGCTGAAGACGCACAGTTGGTGGTGCCGAGCTCCATGCGGGATGAGATTCTAAAGGAACTCCATGATTCGCCCACTGCTGGCCATCAGGGAGTAGAGCGGACTCTTCAACGACTAAGGGAAAGGTATTATTTTCCAGGCATGCGCAGATGTGTAACTGATTATTTGAAAAAGTGCGTCGAATGCCTTCGCTATAAACCATCCAACCAAAAGCCCTCTGGCTTATTACAAACTCCTGTACTCCAGCAGCGAGGCGAAGTCCTAGCTATCGACTTATTTGGTCCACTGCCACCTGGAGACCAGGGGGAGCGTTGGATATTTCTAATAGAGGATGTAGCAACAAGGTGGGTTGAACTTTTTCCGCTTGTTGATGCTACCGCAGAGGCTTGCTCTTGTGTCCTCCTGGAGGATTACTTCCTCCGATACGGATTGCCACGACGTGTCGTTTCAGACAACGGCACGCAATTCGTGTCTGCTGTCATGCAGCAGTGTATGCATCTGATGGGCGTCAAGCAGGAGCTTATACCGTTATACCATCCAGAGGCCAATCCCGCTGAGAGAAAAAATCGGGACCTTAAGGTACAGTTGTCCATGTTAGTCCAGACAACTCACACCGATTGGCCTAAGCACTTGGCGAATGTCAGATTTGCCATGAACAGCGCCGTATGCTCCACCACTGGTAAGACACCCGCATATTTAACTTTTGCACGGGAGTTACGAACCCCGTTCGATGTTCATCATGATTTACGTAGTATCTTAGATAAGGAAAACTTCGTTCCTCAGGTCACTCCTTACTTGCGAACTTTCATTTCATCTCTTTCTGATATTAGGGATCGTGTAGAGAAGTGTCAGGACATTCGTAAACAGATAGCCGATGGTTCCCGTCAGAAGGAATCCAAGATTAACGTGGGAGATTTAGTTCTGCTCAAGACGCACGATCTGAGTAACGCATCCAAAGGTATTACGCGGAAATTCATGCCTAGACGAGATGGTCCTTATCGCGTTAGGCAGATCACTAGTCCTACGACCTTTGTCCTTTCCGATCTCTCAAATAATGTGATAGGGAAGTACCATAGCTCAGATCTAACTCTCTTGACCTCTCCATTAGATTCAGCAGTCCCAATCATGCCGAGAAGGCGCAGAGGGAGACCGCGCGGTCGTGAATTAAGTCCCAAGTTGGACTCGGGGCGCGTTCCTAACTTGGAGGGGGAGTGTGTGACGCGCGGTTCTGAACCGCCACCTCAAATTTCCCGCGCGGAAGCCGCGTGTGAGAGCCCCGCGGCGTCCACGAGCGACACCTGGCGGAACGAAAAGAGAAATACGCGGCTACCGGCACGCTACCGCGACTAAGCCGCCGGCCGCCGCCATATTCGTGCGCAATTATTATCATTTTCTACTTGTAACGTATACAGTGATTGTCAAATAATATAGATTGTGTCGATTACACGTTTAAAATACGAAAGTACGTGTTTCATTGATAGACTTGTTAAAATATTGTTTAATTTTAGGAGATTGTGATCAAGTAATAAATTAATTACAAAATAACTGTCTTTCACTTAAGACACCTTAGCATTGTAAGAAAGAAAATTAAAATTTTCTGTACAATACCCATTTTCTGTTTTACCCCTACACTTGATATTGTAATTAATGTGTAGTGTAAAAAACCGCTAAATTGAATTCACCATTATTCAATTTAGCGGATTTTTTACGATACACTTTAATTTCATCCATTCAAGTACGAAAGTACCAAAGTTAAACTATACATATATACGTACCCTACGTACCTATCCATTAAAATCTATACATAAATACATCTATATCTGCTATATCGAGACTTTAGTTCGATGAACGACTGCCAGGGCGGCGCTGCTGTCGCCCGATTTAATCTAAAACGTGAAGTTAGCTCTCTATCTTATAGATATACTGTACTCTTTGGGTCACTGTACTCATCATTATGAACAACTTTTAATATGGGATCAAACCTGAAATCGCGAAAAAAAACGCTGTTCCCTTCCCTACATTCACGTTCGCATAGCTCGTCAAAATGTTGGGAACAGCTGTTTTTTTTTTCGTGATTTCAGGTTTGTTCTCATAGTAAAAGTTGTTCATAATGATGAGTACAGTGACCCGAGTTTGTATACTTATTTATTTTACAACTTGTAGATGTAGGTTTAAAAAAATCAATACTTATATAATATTTTCAGTCTAGAGTTTTTATTTTAGTGTATTCTCAGTTTTGTTAGGCACTATCAGGTCAGGAGCCATTGTAATGGTGGCGCCAGGTCTCGATGGGATCGTCACTGTTTTATAAGTCAAATTACTATTAACAGAAGAGTTATAAGTCAGTCGGTTCGTACGCGCTAAAAACATGACATCAGATATCAACTTTTGCGCTATAAACTTTTGATCTTTGTTAATGTCCCTCATTTGAACTTTTAAGTTAGCTGCGAAGGTAGAACAGTCGTCTTCTACTTCAGTTTGAGGTACAGGAAGCGATTGAGCGAAAATTCTTGGCTGTTCGTTTCTTCTGTCAGTGCTTTTCATTCGTTTTCTTGGTGGGGTGGCCGCATAATGGTCGTCACTGTCCTCGGATAATGCCTCCAGGGGTTCCTAATTTTTTAACAAAAAAAAAACATCAATGTTAGTGTTTTACCTCTTGCAAACTGTTAAAAGCAAGAAAACAATTGCACTCCCTAATACCTATTTTATTTTTAATGCTAACTACATTTTAGGTTTTTTTTATTACTGGACGCGCATGAATTCTCAAAGTATGTGATCATTATTGGCTTCGGAGACGCGCAAAACGTATTTATTTTGAGGTAGCCGCTGCAATAGACATTTAATATCAATAATCTGTGGCTGCCGTACTGTCAGTGTCATATTGTTTACTGACAAGTTCAGACACAGACGTTCCAGCTCCCGCCATTACCGCATTTCGCACACTACTGTGTTTGACATTAGACGACAGTGCTATTTTTATCAAATACAAGTTTTCTAATTCATTTTTTGCGATAAAATTTCTCAAAAATTTAATAACAGATCTCAAGAATGATGGAATCAAGATTTTAACAAGCAAACGAAAGCGAACAATACCGTATCGACATTTAAGAAAAAAAAACATTCTTAAAGAACTTACAACAGTCAACACGGAATCATCTTCATTGTTATAGGATGCTCTGGAAATAATCAGATTCCTTTGCTCCTCTGTATTGTTACCAAGAAATTCTTCTAGTTCTCTATAGTACCACAGCGTAGGGGAATATATTTCGTCATCAGTCGCTCCAGAATTCATGCTCAAAATAACCTTCTTCTCTTCTCTCCGAAACGCGGTCCGAAAACTGTCAATTTTTTTCTTCACAGTATCTAAAGTAGCTGTAGTATCGATTTCGTGAACTTTCGCCAATAAAACATCGTAAGCTTCTCTTTTCACTTCTCTCTTTATATACGCGGGATCTTTAACGTCCCACAAACATGGATAACTTTTGTAAAGCTGCAGAAATTCATACCAAAACTCACGGGACATTGTGTTGTGATAGTAAGACACACGCGCGCGCAAATCAGACATTCGAGGCCGACTAGAAGAAACATGTCGGCCAAGACGGCCAACTCGGGGTATCGGGGGGTTGAAGTTTGAGGTGGCGGGTGCGCGGGGAGTGTATTCGAAGGGGACTGGTGCGCGGTCGGCCGGATCGAGTCGGCGCGACGCACCGACGATAACTTGTTGGACAAGGACAACATATCGGATGGTCGGCTCGCACAACCGACTCAGATTAGTCTATCTATCGGTCCGTGTAATGTGTACGAAGCGACGCGACGTAGTGAAGTAGATAAAACTCGGTCACAGACTGTAATCTATTAACTTAGGTTTATATTAAATATCGATAGAAGGTCTTCTAAAACTCAATGTTTTACATAAAGCAAGATTTTACACGTCTAAGTAATGAAAAAGGGATTTTATAACTGTAATTCATCTCCGGAAGTTTCGAAGATTTGCTTCCGACAAATTCGAGCTCTGAATCAATCAAACTTGATTCGATTTAGTCTCAATTTTCACCGTTTTTTATCGATTTCAATCGATAAAAAACGCTCATGTATTCAAATTCGAAGCGCTTAATAGTAAGCCTTCTTATACTTTCAACTAGATCGTAGAGCATAAAGCAAAAACATCCGTATACAACGTTATTTTTACTTTATACGAAAACCGAGACACCCCAACAAGATTTTCATCAGAACTGCCAGAATATGTGTTTTTTTTTAGTAAATCTCCAAGTTACACCTTAGTTTATGTCGCGTTAAGTTCCCCAGTAAAGTGTGAAATGCCTGAGATGTGCTATGCAGGAGTTGTCTAATAGACGGAAACTGACCGAGAGGACCATCTCAAGCCTCAAGATGTCTATTTCCGTCAACTGTTATGGGTAGAAAACTACAGAAACAAAATTGAAATAAAATAAAAAAAAATTGGTATAACAAATATGTCAATCGATTCTCCTAGTGATTCTGAACAAACTAGTTTCAGGTTTAGTTACTAAAACTAAGCTTGTATAGTTTCGCCATAAGAACACGACTGCATGACAAAACTCTAAGGTAGAAGGATAAACCTGCTATTTGCAACGTGGACTTGACAATGACAAGGCATTAGCGATGCGCCTCTTTGCCAGAACAGCAGAGTAATTAAGTACCTATTACAAAGTCTCCACCGACGCGACCGACAGCATTAACCCTAATTGTAATTAGCATAATACGCACAATTATTTGTATACCTATTATGAACATCCTGTATGCTATTTTAAATTAGTTTTGTTTATGGTTTTTAATAGAAATATTGTTTAGTAAAAACTTGCTACGAACATGCATACACAGAGTATTATGTGTCGCATTTCGCAATAAAATGTTTTACCATAAACTCAAATAATTTATTCATTATAAAGAATATTAATTAAAATTACATTACATGCTTATTACATGAAAATTAAATGACGTCGTACGGCGACATTTTTTTATCTGTGGGAACGAAATCTCCCGCCATCGCGATAACGATAAAGAATTGAGGACAAAGCAATGCACATACAGCCTGCACACGCGGCTTATAATCCGATTCATGTAAGTACCTATGTATTTTAGTAAATATTTTGAAATAAAACTACGTAATCTTTTTTAAAATAAAACTACACATAATCAAATTCAACACAACATCAAGCCCAAGCCTTGGGAATTAGTCCAAGATTCATTTGCTACGATTTACACAGTTGGCCAAAGACATGACGCCTGAAGACGGTATGAGATGGCAAGCCTGTCGCCATAACACGGGTACAATGTCTTAAATCTTTATAAAAGAATCATCAGCCCTGTTAATCGAACCCAGATCGTCACGCTTCACAGTAACCAAATAAATTAGGCTAATATTACTTAAAAGGTTAATTCCCGAAGTACCTAGTAAATGTGTCAACGGTTATGAACGTCAAACGACGTCGTCGACTTATTATGAAAAGTGTAACCGGCCTAATCCGATAATTAAGGCGTAGTCGGTTACGATTTTTTGTAGTAATGTTTCTTGTTTGGTTTTGTGTACAATGAAGAGCATTGTATTGTAGTGTATAAATAATCTGTGAATATCGACATCATTGTTGGCGTCCAGTATGAGATAATATGGCTGTATAATTTAAATAGATTAAGTAGTTAATTAATTTAACCATCTTACTAGCTTTGGTGAGTTCCTTGTTTCGTTCTCCACTTTAAACGAATTATTCTGTTTTTTTTTAAAAAAACGTATTCCCCCTCTCTAAGATTTCTCTTGTATTGTGGGTGCGTTTGCAGACACAAATCTCACATACCTACACAAACGCCCAGACCCGAAACAACCATCTGTAGGCCATACAAATTTTTGTTCCGTGTGGGAATCGAACCCACGATCCGTAGCGCAGAAGCCAATCGCTTAGCCACTGCACCAAACGTGTCAAACACGTGTCGTGTTTTATTCGGAAATTCTTGGCAAGATACGAGCCCAGGGTTTCAGCACTGTGACTGCTAAATTACAATCGGCTCCATTCAACCTAATAAAGGGCTTAGCACTTAAAACAGTTATCAACAAAACTTTGGGCTGCGTACACAAATTCTCACTGTAAGTCTAAAATAAATATTTTTTTCTTTCTTTCTTTCCTTATCCTTAGGGAAATTAGCATCATCATCAGCCCATAGCCCACTGCGGAATAAAGATCTCTTCTATAGTAGGCCACCCCTTAAGATCCTATGCTTTTCGTATCTACCATAATAGGTATACCTAAGCGGGCCACTCTTTATGATCCTACGCTCTCTGTATCTCCTTCAAGAAAATAAAATACGCGATATAAAAATTTGATGTTACGGTAACAACGGTAGTGAGGTATTTGCTAAGTATTTGTATTGTTTGCAAGTCATTAATCATATCTTTTGAAGTACCATTCTGTTTTTGCTCTCATAATAACGCAATTAATGTGAAAAAAACATTAAAAATTGTTCGTAGAATTACACGGAGAAAGAATCTTTGATATCTGCCTGTCAGTTCACAATTCATAAACACGTCTGATCTAGTTTGAATTGGGTTATGTTTTTTTATAGAAATGTAAATAATCAAAAATGGTTGTTTACAATAAAGGACGTTGGACTCGTTGGACAAACTCCAACCTTCATGGATAGGTTTTAAAATGATAACTAGTCTAAAAAACTTCGTTTACGTTTGAATAATTTGATTTTGACGCAGTGTGCAAAACCATTATGGAAGTGTTTAGTTTTAGCACTTTCAGCATTCTGTAGATCCGGTAACCTAGCTCTTTCTTACGGCTTTATTTATAAAATTAGGTGGGGCAAGTTTTTATAAATATCTCGTGGGTCTTAAGATCTTTTGAGCTAGGTACCCATAGGAATACCGACGTATTCCACATTGGGCACCCGCTTTTACGGCACCCAAGTTAATGGCACCTGCGGTATTCCATATTCGGCACCTATCGGTATTTTTCGCAGGTGCCATTAGTGGAACAGTTTATTATTTAAAATTTTATTCCACTTTCGGCACCTACGAACCAGTAGGTACTAGTGATGGGACGTTTACTTTTATAGGACGTTAAAATTAAAAATTCGATTAAAATCAGTAGAGTTTAATAACATGATAAAAATATAACTTCTTTATGTATTTTAATATCACAATCGGTTTCCTTAATCACATATATTGCAAAATCAGCCTTGAGTTAAAATAGTTTTTTTTTTATGTTTTGAAACATGATCATGCCAGCCTCATAGTACACAATAGAATTTAAAAACAAATACTTTTTAGGTTTACATACAATTATTTCTCTTCTTGATTAACTTTGTAATTAAAATTCAACTGTCTTTATTTATTAAAACTACCAGGAAAGCAGAAATGATCTGGAACTAAGTGCTTAAGCGACTTTACTACTTAGCTTAATAATGCTAAAATTATAAATTTTGAAATTGAATCAATTGTTGTTTTGAAAAGTACCAGGGTGACAGAAATGAACAGAAAATAGGCACTTAAACGATATCACTAAGTGACAGTTATAGGTAAGATATAGGACAGTTTTAAGACTTCTATCGATATAGTGAATAATAAGGAATACTTTATATTCCTTTTTGTGTTTAATCATTGGTGCACATCTTAGTGACATCGTTTAGGCTGTCACCCTGGTACTTTTCAAAACAACAATTGATTCAATTTCAAAATTTATAATTTTAGCATTATTAAGCTAAGTAGTAAAGTCGCTTAAGCACTTAGTTCCAGATCATTTCTGCTTTCCTGGTAGAAATAAAGACAGTTGAATTTTAAATTACAAAGTTAATCAAGAAGAGAAATAATTGTATGTAAACCTAAAAAGTATTTGTTTTTAAATTCTATTGTGTACGATGAGGCTGGCATGATCATGTTTCAAAACATAAAAAAAAAACTATTTTAACTCAAGGCTGATTTTGCAATATATGTGATTAAGGAAACCGATTGTGATATTAAAATACATAAAGAAGTTATATTTTTATCATGTTATTAAACTCTACTGATTTTAATCGAATTTTTAATTTTAACGTCCTATAAAAGTAAACGTCCCATCACTAGTACCTACTGGTTCGTAGGTGCCGAAAGTGGAATAAAATTTTAAATAATAAACTGTTCCACTAATGGCACCTGCGAAAAATACCGATAGGTGCCGAATATGGAATACCTCAGGTGCCATTAACTTGGGTGCCGTAAAAGCGGGTGCCCAATGTGGAATACGTCGGAATACCTTCGGCCTGCCGGGATTAAATTTTATTCTATGTTCATTTCGTTGACACGCCCTTTGCTTTTATACTTTGTAAAGGCTTTGCATTTGTGTATCTTGTAATTAGAATGGAATGATATTATATCACTAGAGGATGGGCAGCAGCGTTCTCTGAGTACTTTAACAACCATACTGCGATCGCCAACCCGCCTGCCAAGCGTGGCGATTATGGCAAACCCCCACAACATTGTTTGGGGGAGGCCTATATCCAGCAGTGGACGTCATTCGGCTGAATGATGATGATGATATATCTTTCTTTTTCTCTGCCCGACAGGGTCCACGATTGTTTCTTTTGGAAAAATGTTTACCACCTAAGCCTACACTGTGGAATGCAATAAAGAATTGAGTATTGAGTAATGTGCAATAAATCAACTAAGGGCCAATTTTACCAACGTCAGATAACTTTATCCAAGAAATTCAATTGAAATTTTGACAACTTTTGTATCGTAATTCTGTCAAAACCTCGAATTTATTCCTTAGGTAACGTTATCTAACGTTAGTAAAAACGGACCTTAGAGCTTTTACAGACAAGCTCATTGCCGACTGCTGCCATCGACGCGGACGTACCGGCTGCCGCCGACACCCCGCTGCTATGATCTGGCGCTCGTCTGTAGAACCCTTAGTTACCAACACAATTTAAAAATTACTGGTTAATGTAAAACTCCCAAAACCTGAAGACATACCCCTTAAATTAAGAGACACAGTGACATTCAATTAGCGACTATTAGCGACATCGAATAACAAATATTTTAATGAACGCAATTTATTCGCGAGCGCTCTGGACACCAATTTTGGTTCAACCAGTTTTAACATGGCCCTTTATGTTTAAGATAACTATCTGAAAATTGTCCTTTCCGAATAGAATTTCGAGAAGGTTCAACTATAGACTATCCAGTATACGTACATACATGAAATAACGCCTTTTTCCCATGGGAGTAAGCAGAAACTGCAAAACGGCACATGCATCCTCACATACTCCTTTCGCTTCGTCCACGTTCATACATCTTGTCATACACGCACGCCGGTTGAAAGGGATTATTCCGATCTGTCCCCCTAATCTGTCCCCTCGTCGGTGACAGGGAAACAGATCGAAACTTTTTATTTCTATTTGTCTCCCTAAAGAACAGCAGGGGACAGACCAGAAATAATTCGTTCGATCTGACCGTTCGTCTTATGGTGTCAGGGGAACAGATCGATTTTTTATTCCTGATTGGCCTCCTGAAGGGGACAGATCCGGGGGACAGATCGGTATATTCCGTTGAGAGTACTAAGCATCTGTACTTTTTTTTTGCAGTATAATTTCATTAGATATATCAGGCACGCGACGTAATAGTTCCCTACTTTTAAATGTTGTTCTTACCGAATTTGACATAGTTATTATAATCATAAGTTTTAATCCGTAGAGGGATGGATTAAGAGTCTCCCTGCACTTATCGACGTCGGTTACACCCTTATTTATAACCGTAAAGCTAAAGTTTTTCCGACCGGCCTAAGCCGATTCCGCATCGATAACAGTTTTGAGACCCTAACAATACAATTCCCCTCCGTCGTCGGGCAAGCCAATCGTAAGAAGCCGTGAACCTGGGGACTGATTCTGAATGATTCTGTTTGTTATCTCTTTTTCTCTAATTACGAAAATCGTAGACGAAACGAGATAACAAACCGAGTTGATCGAAAACTGCTTATCGAAAAAGTTCTAAATCGGGGAGTTGGCATCATATCGTCAGTGGAAAGGTAAAAAGACTAAAGCGCCAATATACCAACTTTACAGGAGAGCGTTTTAAAGTTTTTTTTTGAAGAAAAAAATTCATTATAACTTTTCTATAAGAGTTATCTTAATGAAACTTGCATACTGATGTTACGTGATTTTTTTGCTATTTTTTGGTCTTTAAATGAAGCTTCTATCTCTACTGGTTCGTGAGATAGATGTCGCTTTAGTCAATATTCACTCATCTTTTCGAATAACTCGGTAAGGTCAAAATACTAATCTACCCTAGATGCTTTTGTACTCACAATCGAAAATTACTAACAAGCCATCAAGTACTAAAAGATTACCAAGGAAATGTACTTATAGTTCTAAGTATTGCATAAAATGGAAAGCATAAATCACTAACAAGAATATTTACATTTAATCTGGTCCAAGTAAAATTACTTACTACTAATTAAATACCATTTCGATTAACATACACAGGAAAGTAAAATAACTAAAGCGCAAAAAGTTTCATGTTAGTGGTACCATTCCTAAAACTGAAAAAAGTTTTATTTTTATTTGAATGTTATTTAATTACCTAGTAGCATGTAATTTTACTTAGACATTAAGTCTTTTTACGACTTTACGAGATGTAAGAAACCTTTAAATATCAATGCAGAAATATTGTTAAAACCTAAACAACGGATTTAATGATTTTGTGCAACATAACCACGTCAACTGCTCCATGCAGAAATCCAATCATTCAAACTTTCTTATTCAGGATGTCGGCAGATTTTGAGGAGTGGAGAACCGATCAGGATCGGGTATGATATATGCCAGGGCTAATGTTCCTTGTGGTTTTGATTGGCCTTAAGTCCTCTAAGTACATTGCTGAAGAAATCACTGCTGGGCTACCAGGTCAGGAGAAAAGGTCAAGTAATATCCCAACTCCTTTACATGGTTGACTCAAAACTGTATGCCCCCATCGATTTGCGACTGATGGAGTTTCTGAAGGTAACTGAAATCTTCAGGAATTCTGTCAGTATTGAATTTGTTGTGGACAAATACATATGCATGAAACGTGAGGGAAGATTGTGGGATCCGAGGGACTTCAAATAACTTAGATCCCTCGCTCCAACTGAAACCTACACAGAATTGAGTATATCTAGGTGATAGGCATTAGGGAGACCGATATGAAGCAATCGTTGCGGGAGAGCACCTGGCCGCCTGGATATGTTCTGAAAAATATTTAATCGGGCGAAAACAAGGTCTTTAACGTTTGGGTCATGCCGGTCTTGATGGATCCTTTGGCATACTCAAGTGGACTCAAACCAGTATTGATGCCTTGCATAAATGGTCCATGCACTGCTTATTGTATATCGGAATGCATCACTTCCGTTTGTCGGTGATGTGGCTGAATATTCCGCAGAAATGAAATAGGGATCGAGACTTTCTAAACGCAAATACCCCTCGCAAACCTACAATACATAGCACCAATGACCGCAAAGAAGTATGGCAAAACAAGCGTTTGTGTCCTAGCTATTTTTTTCAGACGACCTCTAAGGTCTTGTATGTGCAATTGTGAACGAAGTTATAATAACGAACAAGTACCGTCCGGGAAAATCCATTCGACACATTATCTCTGGTTGTTCTTGTCTTCCTAACGGCGATCATTTGCACAGACATAACGTGGAGACCAAAATTATTCACCAGCAACTTGCTCTGAAATACAATCTTGTACATCGTGTACCACACTTCAAGTATGTCCGACTCAGTTCTTGAGAGTGTCAAATTGTACTAGGATCGATCTATCATCACCCACAGGATTGTTGTTCTCAATAAGCCTGATTAGTGAGCGGCCAGAGCATCGCACAATGATTGTATTGATGATATTATTGTCCCTCATGACGAGAATTTCGTGAAACTTGAGAAAGATAAACAAATCAAGTATCTTGATTTAGCACACGAGGTTGTCAACATGTAGGACGTGGATTCAATAGTCTTTGTGCCGATAGTTGTTACGGCTAATGGCCTAATAGTCAAGAGCCTCGATCAACACCGCAAAGGGCTCTCTTCTCTTAGAGATTTCAACCAAACAATAGATATCTAGCTTTGACTTTCGCTTGTCCGATTGACTTACATTTATGCAAACCTAGTGACAATTTTAGGGTACAATTGAGCTGATTTTAGTTAGGATTTTGAAGGTTGTTAACACTACTTTCATCATGTCATCATGACACTCGGCTTTTCTTCTCAGAGCTAGACAGATAGGAAAAGCCGGTGCCATCTAGTCTTAAAAAAAACATTACATTCACTTGTAAAAGTGTCTGTAACAGATTTATTTACAGAAATAAATTTCATTTCATTACTTACTTCGAAATAGCTAATAATTAGGCAGACTCAGCGATTTTGCCACGTTTACATTTGTTTTTTTGATAAGAAGGACTTTGAAGGTGGCTCAGGGAGGTTATCCGCCCTCCGCAATTACTAGTTGTAGACCCATCGTGTTTGAGCTCGTATGACTCGTTATGGAAAGCAGTTTCTTGCCGCAATAATAATAATCAGTTAGAAGGATCGACAGCCTCATTACAAAGAAGGGGGTTTTTAAAATTTAATTATTGACATAGTGGTGATAGATCGATCAGAGCGTCTCACAACGATTGTTGATATCACTGTTTCGCACGACGAGAACGTCGTGAAAGCTAAAAAAGATAAAGAAATTAAATATCAAGACTTGGCACACGAGGTTGTCGACATGTGGGATGTTGATTCAGCAGTAATTGTGCCGATAGTAGTTACGAGGAATGGCTTAATAGCCAAGAGCCTCGACCAACACCTAAAGAGGCTCTCGTTGGGTTTCTGGATCAACGGCCTGATATAGAAAGCGGTACTTCTCGAAACGGCGCGTATTGTTAGAAGGTTCCTCTCTCTGAGGCCCTGCCCACCGGTAGCTTGGCCCTGTTCCCAATGCCGGTGGGATACATTTTTTTATATTTACGAATGTTTTTTTAGAGAAATATTTAAAAATGTAATTTTTTCAGTTACATTTAAGTATCATTATTATGGTAAATGAGACGTATAGCCTTTCGCACTATTAAATAAAGTCTCATACCGACTACTAAATAGACTTCCTTGTTGAATTTTGGGATATTTTTGTTACTTAACCGCCATTCATTACAAATATTTGTAAAACGATTTTTACTAAAACGCCAACAATACTACGACACAATAATGCAGATTTACTAACAAACCACTGAAATGGATTTAGTCTGAAGGATTAATTACTAATAAACATTATTTAGCTTAAATGAGAAATCGAATAATACTGATAAGCCATCGTTTCTCTTAAAGACTTAGATAAAAAGTATTTAAGCGACGTCAACCTATAAAACATCGAAAAAACGTCGCTTTAGTCACTCATCAATGTACTTACAGGCAAAATTTTGGAATGCTAAAGCGCCAAAAAAGTGCTCAGATCAACACGAGACCTAGACCAATCGACGCAGAAAAAAAATTGCAGTCGAACTGTATATATAACTCATTTTGACCAAAAGTGGCGCTTTAGTCTTTTTACCTTTCCACTGACGATATGTACCCAAAAAATGCGGCTCCGCAACGTTATTTCGAAAGACACTTGGTCGATTAACGTATGGTTGAAAGAATTATTAACCGAATAACAATGCCACTATAGGTACTCTGTTCAACATAAGATCGTTCATTGTTAATGACACCACCAAATGATACGCCCAGGGGTGTGGTTGCCAAAAAGGATTTGTTAATGACACCACCGTAGTGTTGCGATGCCACAATTAGTAGTAATATAATAAGAGTTAGTTTACACATACTCGTTGTTGCCCTGAAGGGCAACAACACTATTCATTAGTGGTGTCTTGAACAAATCCTTTTTGACAACCACACCCCTATGGGGGTATCATTTGGTGGTGTCATTAACAATGAACGCATAAGATGTGTCCTGACATAGCGGTCATATCGTAAATTGAAACTGTAAAAAGAGTGCTATCGAAAAAACGTAAACGACATCATCGAACACCGTACAATAGCTATATTACACAGGTCTGTTTTTAAAAAATATTTGAAATTCTTTGTATGGTAACGATTTGTAGAGAGTAAAAAAAGGGTATATAGTAAATGCTTCTATTAACTGTATTAAAAATACTCTATGTATTAACGCGCTTTACATATCTGAGCTCTCTATCTTTCAAATACTAAGGAAAATCCAATAAATCTTTATAATAAGTAATAAGCCATTGAAGTAGACAAATCGTAATCATTAATAACTCATTGCAGTTTCTCCACACTTCCTTACTCATGACATGCAGATGATCGGTTTGTCAGACAGCCAGATAACATATTGCTAGTGAAAGGAGTAATGACATGCTGTCAATATTGTCAATGCTAATCCATACTATAGTCCGACAAAATCGTGCGTGACCGTCCTACGGGGTGACAAGCGTTGGGGGGAGAAGGTACTAGCCGCTAACGGGGGCGGATGGTGTAGCAGGGAAGAGAAAGGCACGCACTGCGACACATAGGTTTAGGTTTAAAGAAATTTATTTCTCATAAGAACTTACAGTTCACTTAAAATGAGATATACAATGTGATTACATTACAATAATTAAAGTGTTCACCTCCAGGATGTTAGAAGTTATAGTGTACATACATATTTCATGAGTTTACTTTTAAATAAATTCTTGTTATCACAATCTTTAATGTGGTTTGGTAATTTGTTGTACAGCTGTGCTCCATCATATAAAAATTGTCTTCTTACCATAATTGGTCCTGACACTTATATTTATATTTCTTAGATTATGTGACATTATTTTCTAATGTAACTGTATTTTAGTCTGCTGTACGGAATTAGACGTTATGTTTCTTAATGAGAATACAAGTGTAATAAATATAAAGTACACGTACTTATTAAAATTATAGCTACTAGGCGCTAATTCGTTACTCGGACTGATTATTATAATCATGGACATCACGGAAAGGTGGCGGTGCAACAACAAACGTCAACCTCCCTGCTGCTGACTAAAGTTAAAGTTAGAATCCCGGAAACTGAATTGACAGGCACGAAATGTCAAATATGAAAATAATGTTCCAAAATTTTAGAAGTTTGACATTTGTACCTGTCAATTTAGTCTCCGAAATTAAAAAAACAGATTATAAGTGGTGCGAAGACCGAAAAATACTTTGAATAGATAATTCAATTGCCAGCACTCAATAACAGATATCTCTTTCTGGTCCCAGCCTGCTCATCTTATTGTCAAAAATAACAACGTCTTATCCAAACAAGAGACCAAATCTAGGGGCGAAATTCACAGACTTTCCTTTGCTGTACGTAAGGCGATTCGCACACTGCGTGTGAATCGCCTAAGCGTTTCACTTCTTCTTCTCTCGTGTCAGCACGGGCTATACGAAAATAGCTCATGCTGTGGTGAAAAGATTAGCCAGTCAGCAAGGTTGGTAGCGTTTCACTGAGTGGTACGAAGTTTGGAAGACCGAAATAATTATACTTTGGCAAGATAATTAACTTGCCAGCACTCAAACTAGGCCGATAATGGGCAGTAGCATCTGTCTATGATGCTAGTTTGCTCTTCAGACTGTCAAAAATACGTCTATCCAACCAAGAAGGACGTCAACAATATAGTCTATGGATAATTTAAGTAGCGTCACCTTTCTGATTTTGTTCGTTGAGATATTAATGCATTTTTGTTCTCTCTATTAAACAAAACTAGTGCGAACCGAATAACGCACTCCGTTCGGTTTAGCACAGATAACAAATTGCGAGTGAAAGGCATAATAACAGTTGATAAAGTCGCTTTTGATCGAATGCTACCACCTACCACTCTTGCATGACACCGTCCGTCAGCGGTGGCGTGTGGAATTACGTGTTGGATCCTACTAATCGGATGGAAGGCGGGACATTTTATTTTGAGGAAATTGCTAGAACTGGTAGAAGTTATCATGGGAACAGTTGATGTGGATGAAAGGATACTATTACACCCAACGGTAGATTTGCATGTGCTTGTTGTAAAAAAGCAGTTGATTACTATACATCCTAAAATATGAACAAAATAGGGTGCGTGTACTGTATGCGCAAAAGTTATACTTCGACTGAGACCGAGACATAATAATAAAACCTATTCAATTCAGCAACCACGTAGTAATATTACTTACTTCTATAGCAACCACATGTCTAGAAAAAAATGAGGTTTATGTCAACAACTAACTTCATGGTGTCGCATTTCCGCTACAGCTGCAAGCGTAACTTCAGTAACAATGAAAATTTTACACCTGTGCAAAAATAATGATAACTTCAAAAATAACCCTTCATTTACTAAGACTTATATCCGGTTTCCGAAATGTTCATCACAGCAAAAATTTACTAATTATTATGCTATCAAATCTCTTGTCAACTGAAGTGATTGGTTGTAAGAATTTTAATCAACCAATCACATCAGTTGACATAAGATTTGACAATAGATTCAATTGATTAAACTATTTGAAACCGGGGCTAAGTCTAACTCCCAGTTTATAACACGAATTAATCTTATAATGTCAGTACATAATGATGCTGTCATACAGACACTAATAAAGCTCTAGAAATACTAAATACTTTATGCAGACTAATGAGTAGGTACTTAATGAAAAGATTTTAATTGGACTGCTGAGACGTGTAATTTAATATAGCAAAATTAACGATTATCCCTGATCGTAATCACGTAGTATATATTTATTTTCTACGCAAGTATTAATTTTACGAGTTAAAAATGCTGGCTGTCCACCGCTATAAAACAACAGATAAAACTATTTCGTTTCTCACATCCACAATTTGTTTCTGTCTACTCCCCGATAAACGAAGCGATGGCAATTAAGACAAAGCAATAGCAATTACGAGACAATGCTATAAACACACGTAATCGAACTGTTCATCTGTCACTTGCGTCATATATTTTGTCATTGAACTTGAGTGAAAGTTATATTTTTTTAACGACGGCCATTTTTATTTAGGTACGGTCTTCTCATTTATATGTACGCAATGAAAGTGCTTTACCAAAATGGATGAAACGTTTCCCGATTGCGATCGCCATAACAGAAAATGTTTACGTCGACGAATATGGAGTACGCTACATCTGTCATTGAACTTGAATTCGGAATGCGTTCGAAATTTAAATGTCGTCATATCATTTCGGATGACATTCCAAATACATCTGACCGTCGTGTCGGACTCGGAGATAACGAATTACGAGTGCATTCAAAAATTTAAATTCGGTGATCAATTATGTTCACAATTTTGTGACATGAAGGGTAATTTAAATTAAAATTAACTTTAATGAAGATATTTTAAAAGCCCGCTATCAAAATTCGTGTCCGTACTTCAATATAACTGCAAACAAAACACGTAAATTCAGAGAAATTATAATGGGTTTTATCGACAAAGCGACAGGTTTATGTAACCCAGTAATTTTTATTCTGACAGGGACATTACACCTTTACACCTACAACATAAAAAACCTGAAAATCCCAAGTCATTCGGTTTCAAAATAGAATTTTCAAATATGGAACGTACGAAAATGGCGCGGAGGTTACACAACAGAGAGAAAGTGAGAAGTACAAAACAAAATTAAGTGGAATTGATGCGTCTAATATGGGCTCATTGTGGACTACGAGAGGCGATTAGGTCTTTGTCCCCGGTAATGGCCGTGAGTGATCAGACGGATGTGATTAAATAAATGTGAAACATCGATACAACTTTCGTTACACGTGTGACTTTGGAATAGGCATGTTGACAGCATCAATAAATTGCAAATCTAATTAGTCCGCCAGTTAGAGTTTTGAAAAATAATGGACACGTATTTTTTCTCTTCTTAAATCTATGAATATTTTGAAAGACAAAATGCATCAAAACTCGAGAATGGGGGCTTGTGACGTCAGAAGCAAGTAAAAATTGTACTTGCTTGTGACGTTTTGCCAATTTTAAAAGTGTCGATCTTCGTCAATTTTGGTTTACGTAACAAAAGAAAAAACGCGGGTCAAATATTTTTTGATAAATAATCTAACGGACTAATTAGTTTTTTTCAGTCAAATACCCTATTGGGAACCACAACATTGAACATTTTAGTTAAATGATAATGGGTTATAGGAGTTTCGAGCTTTGTTCAACTAATTAATGGATATTAGCGCAGCTGCTGCCCAATTTAGGAAGTTCTGTGCCTTCAGCCAGAAGGGCTCGTGGCTAATTAACAACCGCGCAGATCATACGATTTGCAAGGTTAAGCTGCGCTTACCGCGGTCAGTCCGTGGATGGGTGACCGTTCGTTACACATCGAGACCCCTCCGTGCCTCGGAGAGCACGTTAAGCCGTCAGTCCCGGGTGCTATACGAACACATATGACAGTCGTTACGGGTAGTTAGAAGCCCGAAAATCTGACAACCGGTCTAATCTTAGGCATTGGCTAGTACCTAACTGGGTTACGGTCTGATGGCAGTCGCTACTAGTAAAATGCGGGTATTCAACCGCATCTGGTTAGATTGGAAACTGACCATAGTTGAGTAAAAACTAGGCAAATAGACAATCCCTTCTACCGGAGGCTCTACATGAGGATCGTAAGATTCATGGCCCTGTATGGCCGCTGGAGAGAGACTAACAAAAATCTCTGAAACACATTCTCATCTTCATACTTTAAGAGGCAATTTCACCAACCTATCAATAAGTTGTCCATAACTATTGACCAGATAAGCTAAATGTGACCTATAAATATGACATTTATTATGTGTTCAATAATCTTGTCATTATCGTCATTAGCTAATAGCTATTGAAAAGTTTAGAGACCGAATAGGGTATTTGACTGACAAAATCTAATTTAGTCCACCAGTTAGATTATCAAAAAATATTTGACCCGTATTTTTTCTTTTGTTACGTAAACCAAAATTGACGAAGATAGGTACGACACTTTTAAAATTGGCAAAACGTCACAAGCAAGTACAATTTTTACTTGCTTCTGATGTCACTAGCCCCCACTCCCGAGTTTTGATGCGTTTTATCTTTCCAAATAACAAAAGAAAAAATAATTGTCCATTATTTTTCAAAACTCTAACTGGCAGTCTAATTAGATTTGCAATTTATTGATGCTGTCAACATGCCTATTAGCTTAAAGAACAGTTAATGATAGGTTGGTGAAACACCCCCCGTATGATAACAAAACTCTTTTACCTCATCCTGTCACCAACTACTAAACATTACTTTTCAACCGCTATCAGTCAGGGCGACGTTGGACATCAGTATCGCGAGTACAAGTCTGACCCGTCCGACGGGATGCCTCGCACGCGGAAACAGGTACAGAACAATTTCCCCGCAACCTTGAGTGGCGAGGAGCCGAGGACGGACAGACAGACACTTGTAAACAATATTACCCTACCTTCTTTATGTGGAATGGTTTTAATTACAGACAAAAATTAATTGCTTTCGAGATTCGTCATTCCGTCAACAACTCAATGAAATATATTTTCTACAATTCAAATCCAAATTCAACGTTTTTTATTTCGATTGCACAGTACATGCACTTAGGGAACGTCTCGACAATTTTTTCAAAGTCAAAGTCAGTAAAATTATGTGAGACTTTATTTAAACCATGAGAATGTACCGTGTTTTTTTAGCAATAATTTTTAAATCTGTCTTAATCTAAAGATGTCAAGAAACATGATGTTGTTGCTATTATTTCAACAATCAAGCAATCTTCTTTGTTTTTGAATAATTTCCCAATAACCTTAACTGGCAAAAACTCACCCCTCGCCGCAATACAGGGAAGACTGCTACTTCATATTGATCACAAAGAACTGAAGTTCGATTCAATGAATGCCTAGAGCATTTATGGATTTCGAACAGGAATAAACAACTAGTTAAAACGATGGTCTTTAATTAGTAGTTAACAGTTTCCCCTTAACCTTGAATTGGGAAGACAACTTGTAACCAATTATTATGTTGTTCCTTCTCAAATTAATGGGTTTTTAATCACAGGATGCTGTGGAGGTACGTTTCAACTGACAGAAAGTCTTCCTAGTACTGTTTTGAGCAAGAGTTCGGCATTGACATTATTATGTTGTCGAATTATCGACTTGACACAGCGATGTTTACTTTTTTTATCAATTTTTCTGCTGAATGTGTAGTAACTCAGTCCAATGTAGGTTTGTATGTAATTTTTTTATCCAAATGTTTATCGATGTATTGAATTGACAGGATCGGATCGCCAACTGAATCCAAATTGCGTATCACATTCGTAATTTCAATAACTATCTTTCATTTTGACAATACAACAATATTCATTGCGTGGTACATAGTTGTGGAGAAGTCGGATTGTTAATAATACGTTGCTATGGAAATCGTTGACTTGTCAAATTCAGATTACGAGTGTTTTGAGCAATTAGGATGCTGGTCGAGCAAACTCGAATTAAAAATGGGAAAGCCGTAATTATAGGAGTACAAACAGCGCGGCAGCGTTAAGAAAATCTAATATACACTCAGCGGCACGGAATCTTGGCCAAACGGTTATGTCGCGATAACAAAAACTTCAAGTGTTTCCAATGATTGTTGATTATGAGGGCAGGTCAAACAAATGTTTACCCTTAGTTCAAGAGGGTAATTCATTATGTTTGATTGCACAACGGTGTAACTTTTAATTTTTTGTTGAATTGTGTCACTTGAGCGACTAAGTTGCAATTTTAAATTTGTGTGTTGTAAAAGTTTACGGTTAGGTTAGGAATTATTGAGGTTTCGTGCTTTTAATTGAATGACTGAAGATGCTTTAAAACCAAAAAAAATGCCATTAACACCAGCACACGTTGCACAGGCTGTAGCATTAATTGATCAAGGGTTGACACAGCGTAAAGTTTCTGTAATGCTTGATGTACCATGTTCGTCAATACAGTATGCGCTGAAATGATACCGGGAGACAGGCCGCTACTCCCACAGACCAGGTAATGGAGGCGTCAGATGCACATCGACCCGGGACGACCGCTTTATTGTCCTGAACATTTTAAGAAACTGCTTCCTGACTAGGGATGAAAATTGCCGAATGTTTCCGAAACTTACTAGGAAAGTTTCCAATATTCCCGGCAATATTGGTCAATATTGCCGGAAAGTTGCCAAAATTGCCAGATTACATAGGTTTTTTCAAATGCCATTTTTAATGTTTATGCGCTCATGAGGTTTTATGTAATGGTGTAATTATACGTATTACTAGTAAGCCTGTATGGTATATTGTTAATTATACTTAATTTCTAATTATCAATGCAAATATGTGAAGATAAAGTTAAACTAGGACACTGGTAACTTCATGATAGCTGAACCCATAGTTTTTTGAGAATTTCACTTATAAATTTTATAAACAAATACAGAGGACATTGATACCGAATGTTCCCCTTGTACCCTTATTTTGATTTACGATAACTTGAATGTTGAATACTACGTTGGTACGTTACCCCAGATTAGTCGCTTAGCCACTTGAAAAATCGTGTCGTTAAAAGAATTTTCTAAATCGGATCAGTAGGTTTTGAGAAAATCGCGGACATAATTACATACGGGTCAAATAAAGAACCTCCTCTTTTGAAGTCAGTTAAAAACATCAACTTGTTGTTGCTGATCAAATCGTCTTGCAAGGTTTGACCCTATTATACATACAGATATGTATACATATAAATGTTATACTTTCTTACATAAAAGTGTGGTTTCTTATAGAAAGTAGAAAAAAAAAGATCATTTCTCCAAAATAGTTATGGTTTCATCACCAATGAAGTATCGTGGATAGCCTGTTTCTTTTCTTTAGTTTATCAGTAAGAAAATAAATGCAAAAACAAAAAATTTCGGTTGGATAATGTAGGCAAGTATAAAAACTAGCACTCTGCAAACCGCAATTTTATCCTACTATGCAATTATATAAAGTAAAATACGTTTTCTATTTACACGTTTCTTGCCAATGTTGCCGGCAGGATTGGAAACATTCGCGGCAGTTTTGGCAACTTTCGCAATATTGCCGGCAATTTTCATGCCTATTCCTGACCTCTTTTGAGATGCGCCAGCGGCTCCAAATCGCAAGAAGCGTGAATGTTAGTGAGCGTTCGGTGAGAAGACAAATGGATGAAGTGAATTTAAAAACCCGTAGACCAGCACGTAGTCCAGAACTTCTCAGACATCACCGAGTAGTTCGACTTAAATTCGCACGTAAACACGCCAGCTGGACCCACGAGCAATGGGCTCGAGTGCTGTTCAAAGATGAATGTCGAATCGCTTTGCGTGATCCAGACGGTCGAAAGCGAGTGCGGAGAAGAAGAGGAGAGAGGTTTCTACCACAACCACCACACAAACTGTGAGTTTCAGTGGAGGCTCTATAATGGTTTGGGGAGTAATAAGTTCCGATAGTCGTACGGAGTTGATTATCGTAGACAGCCGGGTAACTGGAACCCGATATATCGAGGAGGTCCTTCAGGAACACTTTTTGGTATATTCGGGATACATTGGGCACGACCAATTCCTCTTAATACACGATAATGCACGTTCACACGTTGCACATTGCGTGGAACAACATCTTCAAGAAGTTGGTATTCAAAATGTGCAGTGGCCAGCTCCTAGTCCGGACTTAAATCCGATTGAGCATATCTTGGACAAGCTTAAAATAAAGATAAAGTCCACCTCCGACCCGCCAGAAACTCTTAGCCAACTTTGAAAAGCAGTACTGACCGCTTGGGAGAGCATACCACAAGTTGATGTTAGAAACATCATTCAAAGCATGCCAGGTCAAATGAAGGCCATTATTAGGGCTAGAGGAGGAATCATACGATATTAAAACGTAGAGATAATAAAGAAATTTAGGTTTTTTTAAATTTTGTAGTGTTTTTAAATTAATAGTGAAAATTCCAATTTTTCTGCAAAAGTGCCATATCAAAAAAAAACTGTTATTTGTGTTGTGATGTTTTAATTTTTAAGGTTTAAAAGCATAAAAAACACTTATTGAGTGCATCTACCCTTACTTCAGTGTCAAAAATACATTTACGTATGAATTATCGACAAATTTACATGTGGCCAAGTTTCCGTGCCGGTGAGTGTATAAAATTCTCGTGTCACAGTTTTCGTTGCCATACTCCTCCGAAACGGCTTGACCGATTTTGATGAAATTTTTTGTGCTTATCCGGTATCTATGAGAATCGGCCAACATCTATTTTTCATCCCCCTAAATGTTAGGGGTAGTCCACCCCTAAAATTTTATATGGCAAAACAACGTTTGCCGGGTCAGCTAGTATAATATAGAACAATCTTGATATCACACTGTTTGTATAATTTCGATACAAGGTCCCTTGAACCAGTGGTAGCGAATTAAAACACGTATCCCACAGAGCAAGACAATTTTATTCAATGCCATCAGTTTGCCTAATTTCGTGTAACGAAACCATATCGCGATTCATTTCGATGTCAACACCATCTACACACATCAAAAGTGTCTAGGGATCAACATATATTTTTGCAATAACTTTTCTCCTGATTGATATTAATTAAAATTTTCTTTAAGGATTCATCAAATAAAGTGTTTTCGTTTGTCACAGTAACGATAAACCAAGTCACCTTTGCATTAATAAAGAAATTTGCCATTTTCCTAATAAAGGGATTTTTGACATTTGAACCACTAACACAAAAGTTCGAAAAAAAGACTGAAATAACAGTTTTCTTTAAAATTTTATTGGGTAACTTAAACAATTAATAATCCGTGTTTCTACCGCGAACACTAACAACACAAGAACATCGGTTTGGCATACTCAAAATGAGTTCATCCAAATCACGCTGTGGAATGGCCGCCCATGTTCGTTGCAACAACAAAAAAAGGTCTTCTTGCGACTGGATACCCTCCATATTCGGCAGAGCTCTTCTCTGTAGCATATCCCATGCATGCTCAATCGGGTTCAAGTCTGGCGACTGAGCAGGCCAGGGCAGGACATTGATGTTAGCTGCGGCGAGAGTCTGTCTTACAACTCTTGCGGTGTGCGGTCGTGCATTATCATGCATTAACTGAAATAAGGGACCGATTTGCGCTTGTAGAGGAACGATGACGTCTGATACAATCGTCTCAGCATAAATTTGAGCGTTGAGGTTGCCTCTGATCCAAATCAACTCAGTTCTTCCGCCGATCCAAATACCCGCCCATACCATGATGGTTCCACCACTATAAGGATGGACTTCCTGGCAGGATTTTAATCGCTGTTGGCGTCCAGGGGTTCTCCAGTGTCGTATACGTCTTGTATCCGGTCTCATACCAAAACGAGACTCATCAGAAAAGCACACGAAACGCCATTGTTCTTCTGCCCAATTTCTGTGTCCAAGAGCCCATTGATATCGAATCCTACGATTGTGCATTGCTATAGGTGGTACCCGTAGCGGTCTTCGGGAATGAAGGTTCACTTCATGCAAGCGGTTTCTGACTGTTTGGTCGCTAATTAAGTTCCCTGAAGAGTGATGAAGCCTCACGGCTAACATCATGGCGGTTATTGTTGGAGCTCTTCGAGTTAAGATTTGAATGTATCGGTCTTGTCTCCGTGTGGTGCAGCGATACCGTCCTCCATGGCGCTCAGCCACGGTACCAGTGCTTCGGTAACGTGTCCAAAGTCGACTGATAACACTCTGACTTGTATTCAGAGCTAAAGCCACAGTACGTTGCCGGGAACCAGCTTCTATCATTCCCACGGCTCTGAGCATTTCTTCCCTGCTTAAATGACGTCGCCGCTCCATAATAACGTTGGTTTTAATCAGTAGTAGGGAAACAGTAGCACTAATAATGTCTTCAATGCGTTGTATGTTTTTATAGGGAAAATATTGACAGCTGATTTTCATCTTTTACTCGAATTTGATTCACAGTTCCTGATTCAAATTATGAAATGCACCAAAAAGGATCCATATAAATTTATAAAATCATAAATTTATTACAAAGCCACATCTCAATCTCAAGAAATCCGCATAAAAATGCTTGATCCCTAGACACTTTTGATGTGTGTAGTTGCACAATTTGAACTAATACATAATTAATCCTTAACACTGTTTTTAAAGCAAAATCGAGAGGCTAGCTTCAAGAAGTCACCGCAGCGGCCGACTATAGTCCCTCTCTCATAAGTAAAGTTCGCCGTCCCAGGCACACACTTTTAGAACCCGATGACGAAATAACCCTCCTCCAGGAGGCGAGTAAATCGACCAGCACACTACACAACGTCCGCCGCCGTCCGGCATACCGTCCTCGCCGACGAGGCCCGTCGCGACGTCCCACCGCCGCCGGTCACGATCCACCGAACTCTCCCGTCGTAGAGCCGGTCGTCTCTTCAGACTCCGCAGTCACACCAATAATTCAGCCCTCATCAAGCTGTCTCCCCCCCCCCCCCCTATGTCCACGCCAGCAACGCCCTAAGCCGAGGTCCGAGTCCCACTAGGGGTCGCCCTTAGTGCTGTTGTTGCAGGTAGTCATGATGTTAGTGTAGTATAAGTAGTTAGCTTAGGTTAAGTATTTTACTTCCCCCCCATTGGCTGGAGACCCGTCAGGTCACGCCAATAACTGCCCGGTTACGTAGAAACCGTCCCCTAGGACGACCTACAGCAGTCAAATAGAAAAAAAAAAAAGCTAGCTTCAAGACATGTGTCTATTTGTAGCCCAGGAATAGGAATTGTGTCCAATTAATCGTGACATTGAAACTTCCTTCCACAATCCCTTTGAAGCTTACAAACTGTGACGATTATGTTACACAGGCTGTTAACGAAATCGTGTAATTTTGGTGACTTGCTATTGCTGACACTGATTGACACTGCATGTTTTTTTTTAAGAATCAACAAAAAAGGTTTAAAAAATCATGGTATTCTGTATCTGAGTAATTTTAGAGTCCCGAGTTAACTGATTGCGCGGAGTGATATTGCGCTAGTGCCCACCTGCTGTGTCGCCGTGCTTTCATTAATTTATGCGGCATCAAAATGTTTATCAAATAACTTTTTTTTCTTTGTTTTTTATTGCAATATTATAACTATATAAGGTGATTTAGAATCGATCACTTACAACTACCGCAAAGTTTTTTTTTTTTGTTTTTTTTAATCACACTAAATCCCGTGCTTTGTTAATCTATACCATTAATAGAACATGTGGTTTGGAGGAATGAAACAAATTCGTTTACAACCCGTATAGTTTGTGCATAAACTTATTGAGCGTTAAAAGTTTTTAAACTTTCGCGATTTGTACACATTATAAAAATATATTTAATTATAATATATATTATAATATTATAATTACAATTAAAAAAAAACGTCGGGATTAAAGGTATTTTGTGCCTCTTAAAGTTTGTTACGCGAGAAGACCCGATTCTATATTTTTATAATTGTTGAGCGTTCTCTTGGTACTTGCACATGTGCACTGCACACAAAAAATCAATCCATCGTCAGTCTAGACTAGACGAACCTGGGGGTCTACTCCCTAAGCACGAAGTCCGTGGTTTCGGCTTTAATTACGAGCGTTTCCTGCTCCCTATCACCTACGGACATACGATTATTTCCGGGCCCGAACTAAAAATGAATGACAACACGATATGACAGTTGTCCCTACTACCGAATTGTTTTTGCCCGTCCGAAAAGTTGAACTTGACACTTGTTTTGTTCACTCCTACGTTTCGGGCTACTTTCGGACGGGCGACTAATTTCGTTGACGGACTTAGGGAGTAGACCCCCTGACGTTGACAAACCGCCACAATATAATAGAAAGCTCAAACATTCCTCTAAAAGTGTTATCACAGTATAACGCGGATGCGTGAACATTTCGCGGTAGTAAGTACAGTCATTCAAGTAACAAGCCGTGGGCGGACCTGCCGAGCCTGTCCTACAGGGCGACAACAGGCAACAGGTAGGCTCCAGTAATGTCAGTTGTTTTATGCTTTAGGATGCCGTCGGCGCGTTTATGGTGAGATCAGTACGTGAAGTAATGAGCTACGTGTGTTAGGACTAAGAGTTGTTGAGATTTGTTAGACGAAAGCAGCTCGGTCATCGGTCGTCTTTTAACCGACTTCAAAAAGAAGGAGGTCCTCAATTCGTATGAATGTTTTTTTGTATGTTTGTTACGCGAAATCTTCGCCAATTATGAATGGATTTTGATTATTCTATTTTTGTTTGGCAGGCCATACTTCAGAGGTGGTCCCATATAAATTTTATCGAAATTGATTCAGCGCTTTTTGAAAAAATCAACAAAAACAAAAAATATAATACTTCGATGACGTTTTGGTTTGTGGTTTCCTTCAACAAAAATTTTGATGAGGACTTTCAATCTCTGTTTTAACTGTCATCACAGAAACATTAGCTAAGAACAAAGAAGATTGTACGTATTTGTAAGGAGCCGTCATGATAATTATACATTAATACCTATTCTTAAAGAAAACTACCTAGTAATTGGAAAGATTACGTTGCAATTCTACACTGAAACAAATAAAAGCCACCGACTTCTGAAACTGTTAATTTTATATTATGGTAATTATTTTACTCTTTTTAGTTATTTTGAAGTCGGTTTTTACTTTTATTTATTAAAGTAATTTATGTTTCTTATCACTTTGTTGAGGATTGAGCCATATCAGAGAGTCATCAAAGAATTAAGCTTGATATCAGTCAGAATCTATAATTAAGACTCCAGAACTAATGAATTTAAGATGGCGAGTGTGTATTTCTGAAAATGTGGATTTCTTTTGTTGCTGGGGAGTTTCTTGCTCCGTTTCTTCATCACAGCATAAACACTAGGAAGCGGTGAAAGACGGACTTTTTTAGAAGCTGTCTATTGTAATTTTGATATTCAAAAAGAGCTAAGTAATTTTAGTCTATTTTGAATAAATGAGATTTGAGTTTGAGTTTTAAAAAATAGTTACGATATTTCAGTCTACTCTATCTCTTCCAGTAATAACGGATCAAAACACAATAATGAGGATGTGCAAACAAAACAGTGAAGGCGAAATGAAAACACAGCCAACACAACGACTCAAAACTTCAGACAGTCCATTAACAATATCATTTGTACTACATACAGCTCACAATTAGGAGTGAGGCGTATTTATCATAACAGATACATAAAACAGGTATCTGATGATAACAGACTGTAACTGTGACAAACAAACTGAAAAAGCAGTTCCTGTTCCACGAGCTAACAAAATCCCTTATGTGACAGTCACAAGCTTTTCTCTATTCATGCTTATGACAGTTACCTTAGTTAGAATAAGATAAAACATGTTACTGTTACTCTGTGACACCCTGTTCCAGCCGTCACAAGCTCTTTCCTTTTCTCGCATAGGTTTAACACCTTAGTTAGAAAGAGAAGTCCGACTGTTACAGAAAACATGTTAAACGTTGTTATCTGTGGTAACAGATAACACACAATAGTGTTCCCACATAGTATGAAATAACAGACTGTTATTTCGTAACAGGTTTTTGGAACTGCTATTTACGTGTAACAGGAACAGGCGTAACAGATACGTGATTTTACCTGTTACAACCCACTCCTACTCACAATCTGTAACATAAGGTATTTTGTTTAGTTACGACATTAGTATTGCATTCTGATAACGCACGTTGATGATTTGTTGACTGTCATAACAAATATGTACACTACGTCGATATCTTTGAAAGTACACCTGCACTTGTCAATATTTATTATATTAATAATACGTGTCTTAATAAAGATTTATAATTGTAGTATGAAATCGCCTAGTGACTTAGTTAAGGTGGACGATTCTATTGAGCACTAACCAAACTAAAAATATAGCTATCCTTTTCTTGCAGTTAAAACAAGAACGAGATGGAAGATTATTAGAGCTGTCGAATTACATTGAACTAAACTTCCAAACAAATTTAGAGACCTCAGCAGATACAGTAAAAAGAAAAGAAAAACCGGCCAAGTGCTAGTCGGACTCGAGCACGAAGGCTTCCGTACCATTATCTATAAAAACGGCAAAAAAATCACGATTGTTGTATGGGAGCCCCCTCAGCCCCCTTAAATATTTATTTTATTCTGTTTTTTAGTATTTGTTGTTATAGCGGCAACAGAAATACATCATCTGTGAAAACTTCAACTGTCTAACTATCACCGTTCATGAGATACAGCCTGGTGACATACAGACGGACGGACAGCGGAGTCTTAGTAATAGGGTCCCGTTTTACCCTTTGGGTACGGAACCCTAAAAAAAATTTAAGACAAACAAAAAGTTATAAAAACTTATAAAATGGTAGTGCCAAAGGGCCAGCTCAGTATTTTGTAGGGTTTCTGTTTTCTCGACATATTTTTTTTCTCGGGTTTCGAGAATTCTCGAGACCGATTTCTCGGGTTTCTCGGGTCTTTCGAGAAATTTTTAAAAACCTTAAAAAACCGTCTTATGGTTTTCTGGGGTACTCTTGAAGATAGATTATCTGTTCGATAGCGCTATTGGTTCGATAAACTGACTCATTGCGTTTCTGGACACCCCATTCAGAAGATGATCCTAGTTCAAACTTCAAATAACTTATTTTTCCGGTTTTTGAGGTACTCCTAACCGTAGTTTATATACTCGTATACTACCGCTATTGGTTCGATAAACTGACACATTGCGTTTCTGGACACCCCAGTCAGAAGATGATCTTAGTTCAAACTTCAGTTAACAATCAAATCAAGTCAATTTGGGGCATTTATCGGTTCTAGAACTTTATTTGTCGTCTTATATCATATTTTATACAAGAGCATTTGGAGTTTTATTATTAGTATTTTATTTTGGATAGTGAGTTTTGGATTCCCAATGAAATGGACTCGAGTAGTTCATCAGAGTCTGATTTGGAGTGCTGGAGGCTACTTCAAATATATCAGTACCAATAAAAGGTATGAAGAAATCCATGCGAAATGTTTACGGATGAAGAGTTTAACATGAGATGTCATTTTAACAAGGGCACTGGGATACATCTTTGTGAAATAACCAATTCTGCCCTAGAACCGATTCATACACCACAAATAGGTACGTTAGCCTAGAAATATTATTCTTTCAGATATAAATAAACTGTACTGCCCAATATTATAAATTACAATAAAATTTAAAATATTTTGGTTTCATGGTTTTATTGTGTTATTGCTATGATGAAAAATAACAAAGAGAAAACATTGTGATTTAAATTTTATATTTTATGTAAGTTATATAATGGTTTGTTTTAAAATCATTGCATATACCAGAGGAGATTTTCATTTAAACCTGGAGCCTACCTGCAAAAAGTTGTAAAATTTAAGGCGAGAAAAATATATTTAGCTGGGCTAAAAGATAGGTCCCATCCAAACAATACGTAAGTTCGTAAATTGACCACTAGGGTAAATTTACGAACTTACTTATTGTTTGGATAATTGTCGATTTTGTATTTATTATCGGCCCTAAGGGCCGATTTTTCAATCGTCAGATAACTTTTATCTGGGGAATAAGTTTGACGTTTTGACAGCGTTTGCATAGAAAATATGCCAAACCGTCATATTTATTCCTCGGATAAAATTTATCTGACGATTAAAAAATCGGCCCATAGAAACCCAATAATAGATGAACGGAGTTTATCTTACAGTTAATTTTTATTTGACGTTTTATGTCACATTATAATGAGAGTAATCGGAGTTGGTGGTATAATAAGTGTCTGTTTCGCTTGCCTCGCTTACTCGCGCCTCGTAAGGTGAACACTGAAGCCAGAATGCAAAGATTATGCAACTTTTAAGCCAATTTTACAGTAATAATAGAAAGTCTTTGATTTCTCGAGTTCTTGAGTTCTCGAGGTGTTTTTCTTGTCTCGAAGTTGGCATGATTTCTCGAGATTTCTCGCCTCGAGAATTCTCGAGCAGAAACCCTAGTATTTTGTTAGGTAGTAGTACAATTACTTACTACCTGACTCTGATTTTCAGCTGCGACTGATGTAAACTATTTATGCAGGTCTAAAAACGTTCCATCTCTTTCTTATTTTGCATGTTAATAAAAATAGCTATACTTTTAGTTAAGGTTAGCTAGTGCACAACAGAAATTCCGCACCATTGTTAACCTTTAACAATTCGGAAAACTTTAAGAGAGTTAACAGAACATACAACTTTACACCATTTTAAATTGATCGCTGTTAACACGTTGACGGACAGGACTGCCACGACATTCGCTTTTGGACTATAACTACTGACAGAGCGGCTATAGCAGTCCAAGTTGGCCGTCGCCCTCACGGCAGAGCTGCTAAGACAGACGTTTGATTCGTACAAAATAATGAAAAACGTTCCTTAGTGTCACTTGTCAACTTTTCCCAATCCTCTCAGTGTCCATTTGAGCAGTTTTATACTCAAAAAACTTTTTATACGAAAAACTAGTGACAAAGTGATGTGCGTCAGTATCCGTCAACGTGTTAAATATGTTCAACCGTGTATTTTCTCTGCAGTTAAGATGCAGCTCAAATGCTATCTGTTTACGTCCAGACTTAAGCCGCAAGTCACGTCACATCAGATCACATAACGTTACTACGTCGACTAAGAGAAAGGCTTGCAGTAAGTACTAGCAGACAGGTAATTTAGCAACCTGTCAATGTTCAGATTGATACCTATCTTGACGAATCATACGTGGTTTTAATTAGTGCCAAAGCTGTTACTGAAACTGCTTGTAAACATTCTCATTATATTATAATAAATTTTGATACGTCAAGCATTTAGGTACCTAATGCTAAAGGTGAAAGAGAGCAATTTTCAAAAAAAAATACCATCGTTAAAGCACAGTGTACCTACTTACTACATACAGTGGGTCAACGTCCATACATTTGACAGGTCTTATGAAATGTCAAAATTATGTAGGGGCGGAGGATATGTCCCAAATATGCAGTATGGCTACTCGGGACATAACCTCCGCCCCTTCACCCCGCAACCCCCCGCACGATTGCTCTGCGACAATGTTCTACGTTGACCGACTGGAGGTAGTAGAGAGTGGATAGGTAGACTGTGGTTAAAGTATGTTTCCCACTGACTTCGGCAAAGAAGAAAGAATACCTCATCGAAAAATCAACATTGTGGTCGTTTTAAGCCATATTCTTATGAAAAAACGTATTATGATTATGTTTGAAAATGAAAAAATACGTAAACCCCAGAATACATTTCATTAAAATGAGTTTAGACTTGAAATAAACTTCTGATTTCACATGTCCACCCTAAATGTTACTAAATGGATTCAAATTTCCAGATTATGTAGTCCGATTTATCGATCTTATTCATATTTTTCTAGTTAATTATGTTATATCAAATGAGATAATTTATTTAATACACTACCCGATCATCATTGTTTGAATCCAAAAAGCTTTTTATAAAAATAAATGGTTCCCACTTTATTTGAAATCCACTCAGGTACCTCTTTAGATAGTGATCAGTGAGACTTCTGCTCCTCGCCGGCACTATGGCGTCTATGATACATTTTTCATCGGCACCTACTACCACCGTTATACCTACTTGTGTCAAAGCAGTTCTACGCGGCGATTGTGTTGCTCTCAATATAAATCGGTACTTGCCTCGTATAAATCGCAAACGGAATCAACACGATAATGTGCAGCACGTTTTCTTACGCACCGACCCGGCGCCATTATTTATTCGTAAGGTAGCATAAGAAACCTATAGAAAACAAAATAAATGAGCAAAAAGGTCTGTGACAAGAAGTTTCTAGGTGTTTGATCGGCTATGTGCGAGTAGTACAAGTGGTTTCGTCGGCGTTTTTTTTCGTATTTTTGTTTATTTTACCTAAAATAAATGAACATTACAGACTGCCTCGTTCGTCTAGGGGTTGCAAGACTGCTGAGCGTGATGTCCTGGGTTTTTAAACCCCAGGTCGGGCTAAGTGTTATTGGGTTTTTTCCGTGTGGAATTTCTCAGTAGCAGCCCGGAGTCTGGACTTGTTTTTGGTTGATGGCAATAGGTTCGCCCCCTATTACATGGGACTTAAACCTAACGGCGCAGTAAGGGTGTACTATACACCTCTGCCCAACCATTCAGGGAATACAGGCGTGATGTTATGTTATATGAATATTATTAAGACGTATGTCGGACAGCAGTAGGTTTTCATCTTTGTCGTGATAAATTCAAGCCAACTTTGGTATTAATGGAGTTATTTCCTCAAGTTCACTCATTATACAGAATGGTATAGAAATTGGCAGGATACAGGACAGCGGTGCGAGTACGGATCTTTTTAACGAGTCCATTCGAGAAATGTATCTATTCTAAACGTCAATTTTGACATAAGAAATAGATAAAACGACAACTGTTGTCATTTTATCCATATCTTATGTCAAATTTAAAGTTTGGAATAGATAAATTTCTCGAATCGACTCGATTAAAAAATACGTGCTCGCACCGCTGGAACAATGTATTTGGTGAAGCACATGCTGATCCAGGGTCCATGTTTTAGCTCATGCAGTACCCAATTAGTATAGATTTATTTCGTTTCATTTGTTTTACCTATATTGTATTTTTAATATTTGTTACATTTTTTGTGTTTGTGTTACTGTACTAGAACAAAAAGAAATGTATTTTTCTTTTCTTTTTATTGGTGTAACTGCAGCAAGAGCTCATATTTATCATAAGTTACGGTTTACTCACGTGCATTTTTCGGGATTGCCCAACTAGTTTCGGACCCAAACGGGGCCCTTAATCATGAGCTGATCACGCGGCGAAAAGTGCACGTGAGTAAACCGTAACTAATCATAAATATGAATGTGTCTCACTAAAGTTATAATACAAAAAGCAAGAGCTCATGTCCAACAATGGACATTTACGATGTGTTTTGTTACCACATTTTCATCACACACCTACACCAATGCGTGGGTTAATCTGGAAAGTCTGTTAAAGATATTGGTGGTTTAATCAGAATCTTGTTTTTGTCATCGTAAAATCTGATCAATTAGGTCATTAAGCAGATAACTTTAATGAAGGGCTTGTAAGAGCGTCTATAGCCTTCTTTACGAAGAACGTGTTTCTTTAGTTTTACGCTCGTGAGCATGTCAAGACGAGCACACAAAGGACGCGGAAGCGTGTTGTACACAGCAAACGTTTTATATGAACAAAGTATACAGGAACGAGAGATGCTTTCATGCTTCGTTTGTTGTGTTTTTGAACGAACAACTTTTGTTTTTAAAAATGGAAACGTAACAAAGCGTTCCACAAACAAAAGTTGGTCGTTATTCGGTCCTATAAAAGAACTGGGAAAAACGAATTAGCAATTTTTTTTACATTTTCTCTTTATTTATTTTTTGAATGACCTAGTACCAACACAAGCTTATCAAGACCGATTATTTGCTACATTGCTACATGCACAGCTAGAATTGCCAATCCTATTATAATAATACAAGTACAGCTACTATACTTTTTTTTAAATGTATTGTTAACTACTAGGCTAAACTACTTTATTTTCTTCCAAAGGCCGAGTTTTCATTCGCCAGTTAAGTCATAAGATTTGACAGATTTTGTAGAGAAAATATGTCAAACCGCCATAGTTATTCCACTGAAAGCTAAAGTCAAGCCTCCTAAAGCTAATTTATACCCTGGTGGGCGTCCATATTTCGAACAAACAAAATATACAACATTTTCGGGCGGGTTATGTGATTTGAAACACACTATTATTTTTTCTCCGATCTTTTGCTATATTCTGAATGATTGAAGGCAAAAAAATTGGTAAGCCAAAGCCCAGCTGTTGTTATTAAAACAGACATCACTGACCACTGTTCAAGCCAGTAGAACCAGCCAAATTTCTCCGGCGACATTTAAGCGAAGGTAAAAGTTTATAAAAAGTTAGCAAACTTGTTTATTGATAAACGGCATTGATTAAACGAGTACATGAGTTTATTTCGTTTATGCCGTTTCGTAGTTGAATACTTGACACAACATTATATGTAAACAATGTAATATAACTTTCATGAGACACACTAATACTTATGATTAGTTACGGATTACTCACGTGCATTTTTAGGGCATCGGTATACTTGCAAAAATACACGTGAGTAAACTGTAAATAATCACAAATCTGAATGTAATATTTACGCAGCCTCATAGTTTTATATAGCCCAATTTATTTGCACGCTAATTGTACAAAATCAGCACATCGTTTATATTATAGCCGTCAGAAATTTTTGATAAGTCACTTGTCGAAGGAGTCGGTTTTTCATCTTGTTTTCTCTCGTTACAAGAATCGTAAACGAAACGAGATAACAAACCGAATCCGTCAACAACTGACTTATTGAAACGTCAAACGAAACGAAATGTCAAATAAATTTTAAGTCAGACAATAAAGTTTTTTTTTGGCTTCTTATCCTATTACGACAATTCTGCCAGTGATGGCTCTAAATGAACGTGGATGGCGGCGTTGCTTGTGAAGGAAGATGTCAAAAAACTGTCTAATAAAGATTTCATGTTAATTCTCTATTTCGCCAAGTTTATTTAGATCCATGTCTCACTGTACGTTTTTATTTTCTTAGTCTACTTTACTCATCCTTGTCTGTTCGCTATCTGTTATCAGCTATCTCGTAATTACCTGTGAACAAGCAAAACAAGACTAGAGTTAATAAATTAAGCATACTAAGTCAATGTTTGTTGTGGAACAATCATCTTATACTAAAATAGATGATCTAAATACCAGTTACATATCATGTATCTCCGCAGCAGAATTATAAACGTTCTTAGAAGTTTCACTCGTCATTTCTGAACGTAAACGTAGCTTTTCCCAAAAGGCTACTACACTACACGATCGCTGGTAAAATAGCCATAATCACCACGGTTGGTGAAAAGATTGGTGATCAGCAGTGCAATTCTGTAAGAATCTCACCTCGATCGCGACTGCCAATTAGACATTTGTCGTGACACAGCGTGGATAACGAAACTACGCGTTATTGATTATACTGTCGATTATCTGGGTGTTATTTGCTTCTATTATCCATACGGTGACATTATGGACATCGAGCTAACCGTCGATATTGAGGTGGATTTCTCACAGAATGACACTTCAGTAATCATTAGCTCAGTGACTCAAAGAGTATCTAATCTTCGTCACCATAAGCAGACAGCAGAAGCCAATTGACAGATCAATCAGACTGAGAACGTCGTTTTCAAATTAGACTATAGTACGAGCATTAATTCACTGGATAAATTTACAGCTGCTAATGTCAAACAGTGCCAGTGTCGTGGTGGCCCAGAGGTTACAGACCCGCTTCTTAAGCACCGGGTTGTAGGTTCAAACCCAGGCATGTACCAATGTGACTTTTTCAATGTCATATGTACTTTCTTAGTTAATCTAAGACGCCACTGACATACGGTGAAGGAAAACATCGTGAGGAAACCTGGACTAAATGGTCTGAAATCGCCAACCCGCAGTGAGCAAGCGTGGTGATCAATGCTCGTTTCTTCTCTGTATGAGAAGAGGCCTTTGCCCAGCAGTGGGACAGCTACAGGCTAATATTTATTTATTTAATGTCAAACAATAATGCACTAACTGTCAAACAACAATGAACTTGTCAATAATCCTACTATTGTAATCAATTTATAACCCTTAATCATAAAAGATGGTTATAGGTTGTTTAACTAAAATTGCTCTAAGTCTATTGCCATCTCTATTCATTGGCATAAAAATGACAAGTTATTAATAAGGGCAATAGTGTATTTTGAACGTCAAACAATGAAGGACAGGTGCTTGATTTATCTAACTAAAGAAGTTCAGTTGCAGTGTAGTTGTAGTTAAATTTCGATCAAAACAACGCTTTTCGTATTCTCTTATTAGGCGATCGCTGTCAAATACGCTCGCGTGAACTTAACTGCAGCGTCACTGCAACTTGAACGGCGCATCATGAAATTACCTAAGTGAATTAGCCTACAGCAGCCAAAAATGCCCAACATTCACCGCATGCTAGTGATTAAGCTGGGAATATATATAATAATATCAAACGTATCACAAATATTATCTGACTTCTGACAATCTACCATCGCCGAGACCTTCATAACTTATACTACACTATATCAATATTTGATCAACGACTCTCGCAATGACGTCACTTACGAAACATGCGTACTGACAAACAATACCTACATAACTTGGTTTATTATTTAATTCACAATACTAAAATAGGGACAGAGGCCATAATGTGAGCCTAAGAAGTCAATATACCAACAACGAGGAATATGTGATTGAGCTCTATTTGTAAGCTACGTAAAAAAAAAACAGTAAATGACTTTACATTGAGGTTATCTAACAAAAATAAATCAACATCATATTTGCACAAAACACTTGTAATCGCTATGGTTTTGATTTTAACAGGTCAGCAATTACCATAGCAACGTATGTATTAACAATCCGACTTCTCCACAACTATGTACCACGCAATGAATATTGTTGTATTGTCAAAATGAAAGCTATTGAAATTACGAATGTCATAAGCAATTTGGATGCTGTTCAACTTTGATTTATTATAAAACAACGTCACAATGAAAACAATGTACAAACTTCAAACAATGAATTCGTAAATTGAGGTAGAAAACAACAAAAGGAACGGGTCTGATTATATTGGTCAGGCTGTCACTGAGCACCCACTCCCGGCCGCAATCCCACTACTGCCCGATACGGGGACTTTTGACTGCTGGGTTTCCCCCCTGGCCCGGTTCGCCCCTCTTTAATTAACCTGCATCTCCCAGACTCCTCCGGGAGATCCATATTAATACCGGGCTTAGTGTGGACGTCCAGTCAACATGGGCCGCTCAGTACCAGGACCCCCGACCTCAGACCATCCGCCGATCCCGACCTCCGAGTAGCCGGATTACAAGAGACGCCACGCTCCCAGTCGATAGCTGTGGTGAAATACTCGAGCTATATCTTCCAAAATGACGCGACTTCAAATCCCACAAATAATGTTTTTAGATCACAAGAAATTGTTTGAAATTTTGTATTTTATTTTGCGTGTTTTAAATTTAATAATTTCAATAAACATTTTATTTTCTAGAAATGCATTTAGGAAAAGCGGTCAAGTTCAAGTCATACTGGCGCAATAAAGTGGCGCCGTAAGCTCGAGTTTTGCGAGGGAATCGTTCGTCTCGCTCCAAGTCGTATGCCAAGTAAATAGTACCAAACGTAAATAAAGTTTGTCGTAGAGCTTTATTTTTATCATAAAAAAGGTAACGCAATCCTTATCAACATTTAACGCCCCAAAACTTACCGCTAAAGTCAATATAAAACTTTAACATTGCATTATACTAGCTTTTGCCCGCAGCTTCGCCGCTTGCGTGAAATTTTGAACCCGTTAAGTGACGATTTTCCATACAAACTTTCATCCCCTATTTAACACCCTTAGGGGTAGAATTTCGAAAAATCCTTCCTTATTACTTGTCTACATTATAAAGGGAACCTCAGAGCAAAATTTCAGCTTTCAGGTCTAAGGGTTTGGGCTGGGCGTTGATGAGTCAGTCAATCAGTCAGTCAAAAGTTTTCTTTTTATTTATACAGTTTTGAGTTAATACTTACGACTTACATTAATTTTAACATAGAGGAGGTCCCCTCTCGTGGAGATCGTAAAGAAACTGGCTAAAATATTATTCCTGAGGATTTGAAGCACCAACCTTTTGTTACGCTATTTATTTTTTAAACTTAAACTGCTATCACCAATTTGTCTGCCAAACCCGGTGATTATTGCTATGTTCCATCACATCAGTTCGTTACAGGATGTTCATCAGTCTGGGATATTTACTGTCACATAGAGAATCATATTTCGTTTCATATTCGTAATCATAACAACAAGTAGTTGCACTGACTGCATCTTAATTGCCTTCAAGGTGCATTTGGCTGTTGCATAGTCCGCAATTGCGACTGCATGCGTAAACGAAATATGTTTCACCAAATGTGACGTTATTAGCCCCCTGAATAAGTATAAGATAGCTATAGCTTGCCTTTGTGAATAAACTATTGATTGGTAGTAAAAATGACTAAAATTGTGACCTATGCAAATGTCCGGCTGATAGGTGGCGTCGCGCGTCGAGTTCGAGTCGTTGAGCTCCCTAAAATAAGGTTGAGCTACACGATAGCCGATGCGTGCCGTCAGTTGGGACAGGTTAACTCAAACCAGCTATATCTCTTTCCTCAAAAGGCAATTCCAGACGTTGCCCTACAATGTTACACTTGCATATTTTTATACCACAATGTCTGGACTTTAAAAGAGACCTTGACCTCTGAGTTTGTTTCGGCTTTTCCTATCGGAGCTAGTCAGCTAGGAAATGCCGGCGACATCTAGTCTTAAAAAAAACATTACATTGACTTGTAAAAGTGTCTGTAACAGATTTATTTACAGAAATAAATATCATTTAATCTAAGTTATAAACGGTAGCAATTTACAAGACAGTTTAAACCGCTTTATTGTTTCAGTTCTCAGTGACTGTTCCGATCAGAGTGGCCATATTGTAAACCTTTGTCCTTGACATAAAACTCACAACAGTACCCGCTGTCTTACATAACGATCAACAATTTTATAAATTCAACTCATTATTTGTATACTTAAATGAAGTTTGTTTTATTTCTGACATGAATGCTAAGTAGAGCTACGTAATAATCATTTTTTTATAACTTGACTACCTCGGAGACTTATGTTTTTGTGGCTGTGGAGGACAAGGTGTGGCGACAGGTCTTGGGAAAAGCCCGTGTCTGCGATGGGCTAAGTTGATTAGACTGTCAGCTTATTCTACTAAACGTTCATCAATCGTAGCCGAATTAAAGTCGAACCAAGCCCGGCGCACATTGTAAGTCTGTCATAAAATTTCTGCACGTGCGCGAATGCCCTTTGCGCATACATTTTGTACTAGAGGCCGCAAGCTTCCGAATCCAGAAAATTCTGCCGGTGTAAGGGGTCTAGCAAAATGTATGACGAGTGCCATCTAGCGCGGGACAGAAATGTTCGAATAGAATTTTTCGTAAAATGTGTGGTAATTCAGAAGTTTTCGTTTACAAAAACTGTCATATTCCTTCAGCGTTTGGCTTCGGTTTGATTGTGATTGATCAACTTTTCTGTTTATAATAGGCATGTTGACAGCATCATTAATTGCAAATCTAATTAGTCCGCCAGTTAGTTTTGAAAAATAGTGGACACGTATTTTTTCTTTTGTTAAATCTATGAATATTTGGAAAGATAAAACGCATCAAAACTCGAGAGTGGGGGCTTGTGATGTCAGAAGCAAGTAAACATTGTACTTGCTTCTGACGTTCGGCCAATTTTAAAAGTGTCGTATCTTCGACAATTTTGGATTACGCACCAAAAGAAAAAATACGGGTCAAATATTTTTTGATAATCTAACTGACGGACTAATTAGATTTTTTCAATCAAATACCCTATTAGTTACGGTTTACTCACGTGCATTTTTCGGGATTGCCCGTCTAGTTAAATTCGCGATCTCGCCGCGTGTTCAGTTATGGGTACGAAACTAATCGGGCAATCCCGAAAAATGCACGTGAGTAAACTGTAACTAGTCATAAATATGGATGTGTCTCACCAAAGTTATATTACAAAAATGTTTCTGTTATTTATATTGGTCGTGACGTCACGATTGTCACTTCATCAATAGGTATGTCAACATGTCGAATTGTTTTCTTTCATCAACTGTTATGCATATCTACGGCCACGTGTTATTATATTGTAGATTCAACACGCGCGCGTGAGTATGACAGTTTGTATGCATCTTCTTAACTAATGTTTAAACTGCAAATTACTTTATTATTGTGTTGCCACGTGGTTACTGAGAACTCACTACTTATATTGCTTGCTGAGAATAGTTAACGAAAACTCTCACGTGGGTGTTTTAAGAGAAAGACTTACGGCCTTAATATAATCGATTTCAATCCAAAATCTCTGGATGGATATAGTATAACTATAACTCACTTGAGGTAAGGCGAGCACGAGGTCAGCGCAGCATAGCTTTCAAAATCTTCCGCGATGCTATAGACGCTCCAGATCTACATATTGAAATGGCTTGATTATTTGACCCAAACAATAACCGCCGCAGTAGGAAGCACAGGATTTTTCCATGTGGAATTTCTTAGTAGCAGTCCGGACTCCGGATTTGTGCCCGGTTCATGGCAATAATCTCGCCCCTTATTACATGACAACGGCGAAATGAAGGTGTAATATTATACACCTCGGCTCTAACCCTTCGGGGAATACAGGTGTGATGTCATAATGTTAAGTAGTTAATACCTACAGGTGTTAATAGAACAAAAATATAGTAATATCCGAGCTGAAATCCGCGAAAGGAAATGAATGTAACCAGTTGTTTCCTTTCTCACAATAGCAAGCAAGATCATGCTCTAAAAATAACGCCTAGCGTAAACTGCAATAGAATATTCTATATTAACGATTATACACATCTCGCGAATGTTAAGCAGGTCGTGAAAACTCCGTTAGTAGTGGAACAGAGGCCATTCTCATTCATAACACGAGCTTATGAAGTAATCATTATGTATACTTGAGGCCAGCAAAATACAGCAACGTTGAAGGTTGCTGAGATTATGGTATTAGAGTAGTGAGTTAGTTTCAGGATTATTATGAGAAGCGTGAGCAAAAGATTACATCAAAGTAAACGTATCGAAGTTTCTCGTTTTATCATTGGACATGTTAAATTGGATCAAATATTTGCAGAAAAGGCATTTTGTTTTTTCCAATAAAAGGAGATCATAATTGTGGATGAATAATGCCTATAGCCATAGGTCTCGAGCAGAAAAGAAAACACCAAAGCATATTACTTAATTGTAGATTTAAAGTGGTTCTTGTTTACTATTATATTAATAACCCTATCTGGAATACAATTGATAAGGAGCTTGTTAGAGCAAGTACAAAGTCACATTAAAGTATTAAAGTCTGGCGCCAAGCAGTTTACTGTGTTCCATCGTGTGTATGTGAGAGCCAGAGTGGTTTAGAGGAATCCCTCTATATCTCTGTTACTTTGATTACTATGCTCCATCTTAGACCCTGTCTGCGCTTACCATCAGGTGCGACTAGAGTGTCAAATAACATAAAAAAACCGGCCAAGTGCGTGTCGGGCCACGCGCAGTAATAGGGTTCCGTAGTTGCACAATAATGCGGACCAAGAAGAGGACTTAGTAATTTTTCAATGGAATTTGTACGAAATTTTTAGAAAACAAACCCCCCTCCCCCACTTCACATGTACAGGAGGAAAGGAAAAATTTTTTTTTTCATGATTTTATTTTACCAGTTTGTCGGCGTGATTAATATGTATGTAGGAACGGAACGTTATGACAGATGAGTGGAATGAAACGTAAAGAGGAATGATAGATGTGGAGCATGATGAATGAAAGAGATGAAAGTAGGTATTTTACAGGCCTAGAGTAAAAGAGATAGAAAGTTGATGTTAAAAGTATGAAAAGAAAGGGAGACTGGACTAGGACGGAAAAGACGAAGGACGTTAGAAAAAAAGGCAGAAAAATAAAACTCAAGAACATATGAAAAATCGGTGTTTTAATTTGGCCCGCATCGAACAATTCCCACATGTATATCCATGCCAAATTATAGCTTTCTAGTACTAAGAGTGTCTGAGCTAAGCTGCGGACGGACGGACGGACAGACGGACGGACATGGCGAAACTATAAGGGTACCTTGTTGACTACGTAACCCTAAAAAAGGACCGATTTCAAAATATGTTTTAGGAAACTATCAATAAATTACCTTACTTTGCATAATACTATTTGACGGTCAAGAATGATTTCATATTGTTTTAATACCAGTAGCCGACAGCATTACAGGAATGAATATCGATCGAGTCCCAATGAACAACGCCTACACTTCACTAATTGGACAGCTGATAATAATAATGTTGTAGTGCTCTGAATTAGTAAATGACTACCAAACCCGACAGTCATGGTATTTATTTCACACGTCAAGTGGATAAGTTAGTAAGTTACTGAAAAGTTGTATTTTGAATTCTACTGATCGCTGCCTTGCATGAATAACCACACAATCCAAAATGTTCAAACTAGATAAGGAGACAGCGGATTCCAACATAGCCCTTATTATTTGCGCATATAAAACTCACATTCATATCGTGAAGTAGAGTTCGTCGATAAAGTAATTAGAAAGTATGCAGAAGCTCACGAACGTAGGCTTCATCGTCTTGTGAACGTCGAGGCAATCCAGCTTCTCGACCACACGAACATAGTGAGAAGACTCAAAAGAACAAAACCGTTCGAGCTAGTGTTTAGTGATAGTGAATAAGAAGTATAATGTAGTACAAGTGCTACACATAAACAACACATGAACAAAGTGTCTTCGCCTTAATTAAGACAGTAAGAAAAGTGCTATTGGACACATTCTTAGTAAAATACAAATTAACAGTTTAAGTTATAAATAAATTACTCATTAGCCAAATTATAAGGCTAGATTGTAATAAGATTTCGGCGCATCGTCATGAAGCGCATTATGATAGGGGAAAAAAACGTCAAGAATTACGAAATGGCATCACAAAATGTCACTGCCATTGCTTGTTTTTTGGCGCCAATTTTATTCAACAATGTAATCTTAAAAGACTCTCCTCTAAAATAAACTTTAGCTTTTTTGAATTGTGTCTTTATTCATCTAAAGCAGCGTGATGCATTCGTAAATCAATGTATCACATTACTTGGAAATCTAAATAAAATGAATCAACCATAATTTGTCTTTCTATTTCTACACTAGCTAATTCCAAATTAAACTTCCGATCATTATCACCACCCACATCTCCCAACCTATCAAAATCATTGATCACGTAATAAAAACGATTATCAATTTAAATTCTCATAAAATTCCAATAAGATATATACAGTTTCATGTCTTGCAGTGTACCGGGAAATAAGAATCGTGGAATAACAAGCGATGGAAGGTAATATGTATTGAATAATGGAAGCTTGCGTAGTGTGTGGTTGTCTGGTTGGCGCAACCTAGCGTGTTATATCGCTCTCACGGTTACTGGAGCAATAGACTGGCTTAGTGAGCTCCTGGGAACGATTTGGAGGCCAACTTTTGATAATCTAGGTCTGTCTAGCCCTTTTCCAACTATGTTAGGGTCAAGGGGTCTACTCCCTAAGCACGAAGTCCGTGGTTTCGGCCTTAGTTAAGAGTGTTTCCTACTCCCTATCACAGTACAGACATACGATTATTTCTGGGCCTGAACTAAGAATGAATGACAACACCATTTGACAGTTGTCCCTACTACCGATGTGTTTTTGCGCATCCGAAAAGTTGAACTTGACACTTGTTTTGTTCACTCCTACGTTTCGGGCTATTTTCGGACGGGCGACTTACTTCGTTGACGGACTTAGGGATTAGGCCCCCAGACGCGACTGAATACCAGTATTTTACACGGAGCGACTGCCATCAGACCTCCGCAACCCAGTTACTGCGCAATGCCGCTATCCTAAAGTTAGACCGGTTGTCAAACTTTCGGGCTTCTGACTACCCGTAACGACTGTCATAGGTATTCGTATGACATCCGGGACCGATGGTTTAACGTGCTCTCCGAGACACGGAGGGGTCTCGATGTGTAACAAGCGCTCACCCATCCAAGGACTGACCGCGGCAAGCGCAGCTTAACCTTACAAATCATATGATCCGCGCAGTTGTTAATTAGCCGCGAGCTAGTGATATCTATGAGATAAGATCATCTTATAGATATCATTAGCTCGTGGCTACAATATCAACGTAGAAGACGACATTTTTAGAGGCAATAGTGGACCATCTTAAGGTACAAGTCCGAGACGGGCTGCAAACTGCAGGCTGCATCCGCAGACCGCAACTCGTCGTCCGAATACTTAACACCTTTATGGTGCACACCTTAAAGGTAGTATTCCAACGGTGACCGCAAACTACAACCGCAGATGACAGCACAGACAAGCGATACTACTGGTTCATACAAACCAATGTGACTTGCGATCTGCGGTTGCAGTCTGCAGTTTGCAGCCCGTCTCGGACTGTACCTTAAAGGTTTATAACTTTCTTGGAATCTATTCTTCCAGACTATAAACTTAATTACTATTAACCCTGTTCATATTTCGATATCAATATTGTTTCATTCTTCTTAATAACACATCCTCAAAGCTGGCAACCTTGAGAAAATTGTTTAAGAAACAGCACAAAAGCTGGTACCGGTAAACCGAGGTTACTTTCAAATACAGGGGCTACATTGATAGTTACTAAAAATATTGCATTTGGTCATATATCTCGGAGAAAATGAAAGTTATGCTTTTTAATTTAATATTGTAGGGAACGTTGACAGTTCTCCTATTTTACCATTCATTAAAGAGGTGTCTGTGATGTTAGATGGCGATGATAAAAAATATTAAATGACACCCCTGAATATGTAAAAAAAACGAGTTTTAGATTTCTCGTTTGGGGCTACTTTGAAACTCAATGATAGAACAGAGATCATCAAAGTAGAAGGTCTACGGTCCAAGTTTGATAAGGAACATTTCTCCTTTTTTTTCTCGAAAACAATGCTCTGTTATTTTTTTTATGTTGCCTATTTGATTTTATATATATCTGTTAATTCAGTTTATATTAAAGATTTTTGTTGTAGCATCTAAGATCAAAAATAAATAAGATGAAGACACATGAAGCTCAAAAAATTTATCAAAGCAACCCCGTTCTACGGTATACATAGTATACTCCAATCCAAATTATAGCCCTCTCCCTCAGATCTTTAATAATATAGTACATAATCAAACCCAAATCATAGCTCTGTGAGCACAGAATAAAGACATTAAGCTCCACCACAATCATATGAAGATGACAACACAATCGAATTATGTTCAACAGTTCGACCCTAGAGGGCGCGGTTACGATATGTCATTGAACTTGAACCCCGTGCAATTAGGGTGGCGCTCCGTCGACAACAATGACAAGGTTCCGCATGGCGCCTCTCTAGATGCGATCGATATGCACGACCGCGGCTTTGCACTTTTATTCCTTATACTAACTGTACAGGGTGTAGACGAATTCGTGTAAATCCTTCAAACCGCGTAATGTACTGGTGACACTGGTTAACAACAACAAGCATTGGTCTGGATAATATTGAGCAAAAAAAATGTTCATAAAACAAAACAGATTTTTTGTTTCAGAGTAATTTTAGCATCCCGAGTTAACTAACTGCGTGAAGCGATGTCGCACTAGTCGTGTCCGCCAGCTGTTTCGCCCTGCTTTCATTACTTTATGCGTGGTATCGAAATTTCCTATCACATAAAATGTTTTTGTAACAAAAAAATGTTTGCTTTTTTTTATTGAATCCTTTTTAGGTGGTTTAGATTTAGATACGGTCATTTAACCCAACAGCAAGAGAAAAAAAGATTTTGTTAAAAAAAAAATCATGCTATAATATATTGTTTGGGGTTAATCTATACCAGTACCTAATAGATCACGTGGTTTTAAGGAATTACACGAATTTGTTTACATCACTACATAGTATAAAACAAAGTCGCTTCCCGCTCTGTCCCTATGTATGCTTAGATCTTTAGAACTACGCAACGGATTTTGATGCGGTTTTTTTTAATAGATAGAGTCATTCAAGAGGAAGGTTATAAGCTATAAAACGTACACGTGCAAAGCCGGAGCGGATCGCTAGTTCTGTATAAGCAAATGTAAAGATTGTGTAAGAGAAAGTTGGTCATTCATAATATTTGTATTAAATATTGTTTTCATTTATAACTTACACGTGTTAACGTGGGCATCGAACAGAATGCCTCATTACTTCACGTGGGTTTTGAGAGTAATACAGCATGACTGGATAGTCGCTGTAAACCGGGAAACTATGAACTCTGCACATCTGTATGATAACAGTGGTGCATGCAAGAGCCTCCACGAGTGACGATACTTAAATACGTCCGGCGCACCCTGGGCAGTCAGCCTCGCTACCAACCTTGCTGACTGGCTAATCTTTTCACCACAGCATGAGCTATTCTTGTATAGCTCGTGCCGACACGATAGAAGAATCATTCTGTACAACTTTTAGTATAGGAGTAATTTTGAATTCGTGAAAAAAAATGTATCAAACAGCTGTTTTTTCTTTTCTACGAATTCTGAATTTGTGCCATAATAAAATTGTACAGAGTTCGTGGTTTTCGAATGTACAGCGTCTAACCAATCAAGGTGTATATCAGGCAGAAAAATAATATACCTAATTTTTATTATAATATGATTCTACTGGAATCATCAATTTAATCCATCTGAGAGGTTACTGGCTTGATTTTTAATCTAGCCTTCTTCCTAACCGAGTGAAGTCAACCTGCAGACGGTAAACACTTAACACCACTTATCCTGCTCAGAGCTGTAGTTCCTAAACTTAAAAATAAAGTTGAAATCTAATCATGGGAATTCTCTGCTCAGTTCCGTTTTAAATCTCAAACGAAATAGTTGTTTATCCTGAAAACAACAAGTTTTACAAGAAGTCAAATGGCGCGTGCTACACGCTCCATATTTTTTGGATGTGTGGTGTTTGGATCGCGATCCTGTATCGTGATATTTATTGAGCATTTAGATCAGTGCATTGATTGTTTAAAAGCTTAATAAATATCACGATCCAGAAGGGCCTCCTACAAAAAAAGAACGTCGAATTTTTGGATTGAAACGAAACAACGACGAACATCGAAATTAGAAATATACGATTAATGTATTATCAAACAACGAACTATTAGATGTCAATTAACATTTGGGAGTAGGGTGAATGAAAGACAAAATGTCGAATTGATCGTCGGATCCGAAACAATTTCTTGGATGGAAAATGCGATTCATCAGCTGAAACCTTGTAAGTAGTTCGATTTTCGGAGGATATTCTGGATCGCGATCCAAATATCATGACAGAAATTGAGCGTGTAGCATGCGCCTATCAGATCTCGTCGCTCAGCGCGGTATAGTATTACAACTTAAGTCTGGTTAATACGATGGCAGTGCTTGGACCCAGTGACTCGAAATTTCGGACCCAGTCACTGGGTTCATGTAGACGCATTGGACTGACTTGCGCGCCATGGCGGGGGAAGCTACTGGGCCCAAAAATAGACGGGTAGGTTAGTCTAGTCAACTGGACTGAGTTGAGGGCGTGAAGTCAGCACTGGACTGGGTTGAAACTGATGTCTACACGAGCCCAGTTGCAAGTCAGCACTAGACTAAATTACTGTACTGTCATGTCACATTACTGGGCTCGTATAAACCTGCCTTTAAGATTTTCTTCGAGTTTTGACCCACTCAAAAGAATTTTCTAACACTTCCATACTCTATTCCCAGTTCTCCAGTTCCTAATAAATCGGTATAATTTGATTACAATTTAAGTAGCACATTGACCCTCTCATTCACAACTAATTTGAGCGCTCATCAATTTTATTAACAGTCGGTTTGGGCGCGCGAATCGCCCGTGTGTTTGGTTTACACCACAAATAGCCGTACACTACTGTCTTCAGGAGCCGGGGGCAAAGCCCGGGAATAAATAGATGCGGGTTATTATTCTACCTTGTTTGGACACTAATACGGTACGTGGAAATCTACCGTTTAGTGAGTAAGACGTTTTAACCACAGATAATTAATTATCTGCATTGTTTTCTTTGTAGAAGATACAACAAATATTGAAAAAGATACACCTATAATTTCAAACCAGTGATCGCCTTTTCTTATGGTGATATTACACGGTTCACTTCTGCCTTTCAATCTGAATGAAGCAATCAAATTGAACCATGTAAACATAAAGAATTTGAATATGATCATTATCTTAATTAAGTAATGTTTGTTTTAAATATGATGATTTAATTAATGTTTGTGTCTTCTGAATGTAATAATTAATCTAACCTAATCTTAAGAATTCATTATAATTTTTTTCATCTTTCATTTTGTATAGATAAGCCGTTTCACTGTGCACGCGGTGTTAACCTTTAAGTGATTGTTACATTTGCAAATGTAAGTATATCTGGCAATCGCAATGTAATTGTTACGTGTAAACAATTGTTGGTTAACCTAAAATAAATAAATAAATAAAGGTGAATTATTCAGTATCATTGATCAATAGCATATGCTTTCATTTTTGCACCTTTCAACCAAAGCGAATCAATTTGGTTGAACCGTGTAATATCGCCATTACTGACTTGACTGCGTTCATACCTATCAGTGAATGGTGCTACTCTACTGGGAATTTGGGGGCCTAGGACACCCACAGAATTTTAATTAATTTATTTTCGCAGTACGCGGTCGTCTTGTGTTGTTGCTGTATTTTGTCTTAAAAGATGCAGAAAGATATAGGTATTTACAAGTAAATAAATAGTATTAAATAAATAGCGTCTATGGAGTTTCTTGCCGGCTCTTGCATAGAACTACTAGGAACCGAGCACCTAATGTTGACCTTTTGAAAGCACCAGTAATCTGGTCTTTTTGAAATAAAAATAGGTACCTATTTGACTTTGAATAACTAAAAGATTATATGGTTGGTACTTGTAGACTAGTTATTATATCATCATCAGTCAGCTTTATTTTTTAATTAGTTTTTCACACAATATCTCTAAGGTGTATTTTAACAACGAAAGTACCTACAGCATACTTTATTTCGGACTCATAAACAATAAAAATAAAGCACAAGCAATAAAATTCATAAATTCATCAAATATTTAATACTGTTCTCGTGCCAGTCATAAAAAATGAAATGGTTTTGAGCAAACATACGTCGCAATAAAACAAAAATCGATCCCTGTTTCCCACGAATGCTTGTAGTACAGGATTACCACATGGCACACTAAAATCAACCTTATATTTACGTAATAAGACTCAAAATACGCATTCAGCTGTATACTAGCGTAAATCCGAAACAATGCACGCTTACAACCAAACCTATTTTGAGAGTACCATGTTTGTAGACCCCTTGAAGTTCAATATTACAATTTAACACAGAATCTTTTTAAACTGGCCACTGTAATCAGACCTTTTCAAAACTTTACCGAGTTCTGCATAATCTGTGCACGTTTTTTAGTCTGTGGACTTTAAGCCGCGTCGAATAGAGGTTTATTCTGCAAGAATATTAAACGTCAAACGCAGCAATATTTTTGCTTAAAACAAGTAGCGTTCGGTTTCCCCTGAGTAATACGCTATTCTGCGCGCCTATAACAGAGGGTGTTTAGTAATAAATCAACCTTGCCGCACTAAACTAATGTATTTGGCGTGTGTTTCATTTTGTCCGGTGTGTTTTCATTAGATTTTGAGAGGGTGGGAATGGTCATAATAAGCTTTTGTTTCGAGTAATATTTCAAAATATTAAAATTCATTCATCATAAATTCTGACATTTGAATAGAATAAACCATCCCTACTCACAAACAGTGCTACCCGGTTAATCATTATTTATGTCTCCTTTAGTATTAATTTCGGCTCCGTCCTCTTTGGATCAATTCTGTATACGTTGGTCATCGCATAATTCGTCTTAATTCGGAAACCCGAAGATTGCCGAGGTGCATAACTTAAGTCTTAGTACTGTACTGTTACAGATGTTACTGCGAAGTACTACTTAAAGCCAACATTCTTTCACATCACGACTTAACTAGACTTGATTGAAACGTAACAGTGCTACTTTTTATAAGGTAAAACTAACAGGTATGTTACACCGATCAATTAGTTTAAATAAGGGAATAGAGAGTAGAGACACGATTGGGGTTACAAGAAAAAAAAGATGAAATAACATTATTTCTTACTTAAATACTTTGACTGTAAATAACATGTCCATCGTTAAGATTAAGCCACCCCACCATTCACGGACGAAAGTCTTATTAAGCGTCGACCAAGGGCCAAAGGCAACAATGAGGGTTTAAAATTCAGGGCGTCAGACGTGCAATCGCTCTACGGTTATACAAAATCGGCCAGAGGAAGTCTAGTATTTTGCTTGATTTCTTAGTAACTAGTAATAAACTGTAAAAACCATTACCAACAAAAATCTACTTCACAAGAAGTTTTAGTAATCATAATTGCTAGCAATTACATTTTATTGTCCATTCGTCCCTTTCCTCATTTCCCTTACAAAGTTTCCAAGCAATGTCAACAAATAACGCATGCCACGACTCCGACGGGTTTCGTACAATCTTAGGAACGTGTGAGTTGAACATTACGGGCCGTAAAGTCGTAACATTATGCTTACAAACTGCCGAGGGTGGCGCGGCTATCGACCCGACCTATCCCAATCTGCAGAAACGCCCGGCCAAGGGTGACAGACAAAGGAAACGTGAAACGAAAATAGGAAGCCAACAACACGTGTGGAGAAAAAATGGAAATTGTGAGCAAGGTCTGTGACATTTTCATTTACATATAATTTTGTACATGTTTCTGTCGGCAATTTTATAAAGGTGTTGAAAATGACTAGTCTTTACTGACAATAAGGTACTTTTGCTTTGTAAGTTTCATAATACCCACGATTTGCTTAACGTGTATGAAACTTACGCACGATTTTAGTTTCCTATTAAATATGTATTTCCTACTTCATTGATAAACTGGGAAACACGTAAAACAGGAAGTAGGGACAATCAATAGAATACATAAGCAGCACTTTGCCTCCGATTAAGACCTAATATGAATTATAATAATAAATTGAATAAAGTATCGGAAACCGTAATTTATAAAAGATCAATATTTCACTAAAACGTGTTTGAATTAATTTAAAGACGTAAACTAGCACCCCTAAACGACTGAATACGTTTACAGTAAAGCCCGTTTCGCTAAACTCTACTGTGTAACGTTTATATTATCTGTGGTTACGTTGAACTTTGAAACAGAATGAAAGGAACTCGAAATATTTGCTAAATGGATATCACAATGCAGTTTTAATCAGAAACGTCTCCGCTTTAATAAACGCATGTTTTATTTGTCCAGACGTCGTCGCATAATTCAAATTTATCTGAGGCGGCAAGATAATAACTCAAATTAAAAAAGGTCTCGTCGTCAAGTAAGACGACATCTTTTTCACAGAATTCTTTGAATTGTCTTCGTGTGTCAGAATGCAAACGAAATTTTCAGAAACATACCTACAAGAAAGTGCAATATGTATGTAACCTTAAGCTTTAAGCTATAAAAAATGTTAGCAGTAAATTATTAGCAATAAAATCGTAACCAGATTTTGACAGCACGCCCTCGCATGTTTTGGTGGAAATATATTTTTCAATTTTAATCGGACATTTACGTTTGCGTCCAGTAATAAAATATTTAATCTTATTCAAATAATGTTTCTCAATCCTTTAGACGTCTGGATAATTCGCACGGACGAATAAGGAGATTATCGTTTTAAATACAAGTCCTATTGCCCAAGGAAAGACCAATATGGCTACCGGGTAAAATAGGGTCAAAAATATGTAATACCACCTATGGCATTATGAATAAATACAAACTCTTGGTATTCTACTAAAATAAATAAAGTCGAACATTATTTCTCAATTTTAGCACCAAAGAGAATGTAAACAAATTTCGGCAAGCATGTGGCAGCCCTGTTTCTTATCCTTCCACACCCCAGATAATAAAATGCGCCCTTATTTCATTGCAGTCCCGTTTTCCTGTCCCGTTTAGTTTCCGTGTTATCAACAAACCCGCATTGGAAGACCTTTACTATTTCCAGCCAGTGTTGTGAACATCAATATTGTGAGATAAAGGTTGGGTTCAGTAAAAAATCTTTTAACGATTAAATTACACGCCTCGTAAAATCGATAGCTGCGACGTCTTGTTGTTATTTAAAACTCGTATACCTATGTATGTTTATTAGATCCGCTTATTGTTTTAGCTCTGTTTCCTTTATTAATGTAAAATTATGTGCAGATAGAGAAGTGCTATTGCTTTACAACAAACCGATAAATATTATTATCTGACAACGAGTTTTGCGAAATGATGCAAGTTCATATGAAAGAGATGGTTAACTTTCAAAATTTTTAATATACAAATAAATACTAAATTAATATTATTCTAAACCTTGGCCTTCCGCCAAGGTAAGCGAAATCTTTACTTTCGACGTTTTACTCTAGCCATTTCAAATTGACCCTTGAATTCCCCTCTGTTCTCTATTAATAGATCGAGGAGATGCAACTGTGGGAAGGTCATTTTATGCTGGTGCGTTAATATATAAAACGTATGAGAATCGCCTCCCCGTCTAGACTACGTCTGCGTTCCCGCGCATGCGTAGTGCAATAAAGCATTTTGTTTACATTATAATGTTTGATGCATAGTTAATTGAACAATAAAAATCAATGTAAGCACGTTTTAATAAAAATATTGCTTAGAAGCTAGAACTGATTATCCTCTATTTATATTTAGTACATTCAGCAAATCCAAATAATGATTTTCATTAATATTCATGGCGTTTTTACCACCTACAGTTAAACGGCTGATTCAATTTGAACAAATGGGTTATAAATACAGTTCAAATTGATCTTAGTGTTCAAAAGCATTGATAGGGTAATAATTTTGGAAACTCGATAAAGCGAATGTGATGTTAAAATTAATGGTTTCGAGATTAAACTGTTTCGAGCTAAACGACTGACGTCGGCACTGCCCAGTTATTTGGGGATCCAATATGGCGCATATAAAAGCGATATTGATTGGCCCGAATTAAGCTTAAACTGTTTTACGATACTATCAACTTTTTATAATCCTTAAATTGAGTTTTCAAAAAGCTATAGCTAGAAATTTCAAGCTTTACTTGAAAACAAAGAAAGTAGACGTGAAAACTGTTTTAAAAATCCATTCGATATGTTTTGAGAATAACCCGCTTGGCTGTTCACAAAAGTTAAAAACTACGTTCATAAAAATGACATATGGACTAACTAATTGATCAAATAAGTCCAAAATATCAAAAACCTCTTTTAGTTTTGCTCATGTATCTATCTATAACTCGTATAAAAGGAGAAGCTGACTGACTGACTGATCTATCAACGCACAGCCTAAACCGCTGGGGTTAGAAACTTGAAATTTTGATAGTAGGTTCCTTTTGTAACGTAGGCATCCACTAAGAAGGGATTTTTCGAAATTCAACCCCTAAGGGAAGTAAATAGGGGATGAAAGTTTGTATGGAAAATCGTCACTTAACGGGTTCAAAATTTCACGCAAACGAAGCTGCGGGCGAAAGCTAGTGGTGTATAATGAGCAAAAAGAGAAAAACTTTTCCAACACCAACACATGTCGTTACAGTTAATACAACTGTCACTTCCATTAATTTATAACCACGTCGCTTTCGCGCGAAATCTTACTAATAAGTAAGTGTAATAAGTTCTAAGCGTGATCGTAATTACTTTAGTACCAATTTGACGTCATACCGTGCGAACGAGAAATTACGTCTGTCATCAATTAAAAAAACAACCACAATCGATGTGGGGCCCCGAGATGAAGAACATATTGACTAATACCAGCGTCACCAGTGCAGTCCAGCCGAGCTAAAACATGCACAGCGCGAGATAATTTTGCCGTCGGATTATCTCGTGCCGAGACGAGATAATGGATGGCTTATCGAAGATCTTGCAAAGCATCATATTTTTAGAGAAACCTTTTTCCAGTCATTTACTTTAATAGGATGAGTTGATGGAGACGCTAAATGTTGTAGTGAAAAAAAGTTGAGGAAAGAAAAAGGCATATTAATTTAATTTTATTCTCAGCTGAGCCAGGTGTTGCAAGAGACAGATAATAAATTCTTTTTAGGTAAATAGACAGTGTTCAGCTGTGTTCACACTGACAACTTTACATTGCGAAAAGCTTTTGCAGAAAATAGGTAACATGAGTAAAATACATTTTGACAGGCCCTTGCAAAATATTACAGCACTGTTGTCAATAAATTAACATTTTTATTGTGTGTATCATAAGAGCTTTATAACCGACCGTATCAATATAAAACCAAATCGACAATGTTTAAAATCACTGACAACATAACTCTCACAACGCAATCCGCTCATTTAATACCCCTACACGACTACCACGGTACAATGCACCACAATACCACCAACAAGATAAACTCTACCTAAATAACACGTGATAAAGTTTAAAATTGTGTAACAAGCAAATACAGTAGTATCGTTGTCCAGCTCTGCGGATGATCGGTTGCGCACAGCAGTGCGATTACACACTCAGTTGAACGTGTAAAATAAAGCTTAGATAACCCGCAACTGTGGCAAAATGTACGTTCAAAATAAAGCTTAGGTAATCCGCCACTGTGGACGAATGCTCGTTCAGAAATAAGCTTAATGCTGAAACTGCAGCAGAGAATGTAGTATAGTCAAAAATGTTTGGTCATGTAGTATTAAAATCGCTGCTATATGAAATGTATCTGTTGGGATAGGCTTTCCAAAAGTTTAAAAATGGCCAGATGAATGAATGTCAATTTTATTTTAAACTAGCTTTTGTGCTTCGCTTGCGTGAAATTTTGAATCCGTTAAATGACGATTTTCCATACAAACTTTCATCCCTTATTTAACTCCCTTAGGGGTTGAATTTCGAAAATTCCTCCTTATTCCTTGTCTACATTATAAAGGGAACCTCTGTGCAAAATCTCAGCTTTCTAGGTCCAAGGGTTTGAACTGGGCGTTGACGAGTGACGAGTCAGTCAGTCAGTCAGGACTTTTCTTTTTATATTTATGTATATATGGACTTTTCTTTTTATATAGATTTGAGGACCAGATTTATCCCAAATTGCGTGTCACTTTAATAATTTCAATAGCTTTCATTTTGACGATACAACAATATTCATTGCATGGTACATAACATAAACCTAGTAAACCTACATAGTTGTGGAGCAGTCGGATTGTTAATTAATAAATACCTACGTTGCTATGGAAATTATTGACCTGTCAAAAGCATAGCGATTGTCGAGTGTTTTGCGCAATTAGAATACTGCTTTTCCAAATTCAAATAGACTTCATTTTAACTTGTCATTTTAATTTTAAAAATACCTACAGTCCTTGTTTAATATTATTTTAAAGTCAAGGTTTAAGTAAAAGCCGTTTCGTAATTACAAGTAGATAAATTACAAAACTGGCTATAAAATGTACTTACTTTAACTACTCAATCGTCTTAATATCGTAATAATTAAAGGTTTAATTAACAAAATGATCGCTCTGCGCTGCGAACATCCTGGCAGGAACACTTGTAAGTTGCACTGGCGGCGCCGGCGCTGCAATCTTGTGATTATTACGAAACATTTACACCGGTTCGAAATCACTGCAATTTATTTAAACATGTGTTGCAGTTAACGAAAGTGAATACCAGAAGCAATAAATAAAAATAATTTCCTTTACACGTTTACGAGATAGACGGCTGTTAAGTTGAAGCTATACATATAAATCATTACAACTTATGAAATAACGATTAAATAAAGACGTCCATTGTAAAAATAAGCACAATGAATTGGAATACCGACTTTATTTGAGCTCACATGTCATATGAATAACATTAATTGAAAAAAAAAGTAAAAAAAAAAGAACTCTCGATTATTTCAGAATTTTCTATTATGCCTTTCGAATTGACTTAATGGTCTCATTATTTTTTCAAATCTATTCCATTATATTTCCCTCACATTCCCGCCATATTATCGTACCAACTGTCACATAAATCTCTACGTTTAATTTTGACACCAACATGACGAAACCAACGAAACACAGTCTAAATACATAACAGTACGACAATAGTGTTCTATTCTGCAATAAATACCTATGATTACCAAACATGCCTTCGTAGGTCGAATGGCAACCGACTGTGTGACCTATCATTATGCTAAAATGCCAAGCTAGTCTGTGACATGTGGAGATTCCATTGGATTCTTACGATTTGTTTCCTATTATAATGGCTCATGTAATTTGACATAACGATGACATAATAGCAGTTGAGTTTTGCTTGATTTAAAAGGCTCTTGTTACAAGAAATTGGTCGTTTACGTTGATTGCTTCATTAATGTAGTCTTCAAGTGTTTTAGATTAACTTTATCTATTCACACACTTTGATAAAATTAAAGCATGGTTTCCAAACATTTCTAAAACTTTTTTTTGTTTTTTTTTTTTTTTTACCAGAAATTTAAAAACGGGAGAATTTTAGGATAAAACTGGCAAAAAGTTGCGCAAAATCATGGCTTCTTTTAGTGTCAGAGGTGGTGACCCACTTCGGGTCAGCAATAAAAATTACATACTGCAAAAAACACGTGCTCTGCTCATATAACATGCTCATAACTTATAATTTTATAAAAGTTGTGTGAATTGCACGCAAACATAAGGTAACGTAACTCTCGTACTCAGTCATGTTATTAAATCCACTCAAATTAGTTAACCGATCAGTAAAATTAAACCCATACCATATTAACTAATGTATGTCACGTCATAGCCATGTATCCGCGTCATCAGTCATAGTTGTTCATAAGGCTGCGCGAGCGCACCTCCGCTCAGCCGCTGACGATTAACTTGATACGCCGGTTGCGACACATGGCATACAACACTCGATTTACTCCGTCAAATGTTGGAGCCAAGGTTCGAGACAACTTTGGTTATTAATATTGGATCAAATGTAGCACTTCCAAACAAGTTACCGAAACTGTAAAGGGTGCAGTTTCGGTAACTTGTAAATAGTCGAAACTTAGAGTTTAAGTTTTAAAGATTGTAAGTGCGAAATAAACAGCCTTTTCTCAATGTTGGCCGACTTCAGTTTAAACCAGGGTTTCCAAACTACGATCCACGAGCAACATCAATCTGGTTCGCAGTAGTGGGCTAGATTGGTGGTGCTCATCAAAAGTACAGTATGTTAGTATGATGAATTTACTAGGCCTTGGGAATTTCAGACGTAGTGGAGAAGTCAGTGTGGCCCTTAGATTAAAAAGTTTGGAGACGCCTGGTCTAAACTTTGTGTGATGCAGCTAAATTGTAAACTAGAACTTAATTAGAATAACTAGAATTTAATTTAGGTTTCCACATAGGATACAGAGTTCATATAAAATGAAGACGATATAGTTTTAAAAATTTAATTTATAAACCAACATTGGCTCCAATGTTTGCAAACAAACCTACTCTGGTATTGCAATCTGAAACTCGGTCGGGTGCAGGAAACCGCTGGCGCCGCGCCGGCGGTCTTAGCCAACGATATGAAAGATGCGTTTCATCTTCATATTTATTAGCCTCCTTTATTATGCGAGCCTTCAGGTGTTTGGTTAATTTCGAGGTATTTCTCTTCAAACTGTACCTAATACGTTTAGGAAGCCCTCATTTCATGAAAGTAAACTTCCTCTTATTATAGTACTGCTTCGTCAAATATTGCCAAATTATATACGAAATATATGTATGTCAGTTGTATTGTACCCTTTGGGTGTAGTTTTTTTTTCTATTCAATTCTTTTTCGAAGCCTTTACTTTTTTAACAAACGTTAACGGAATCATGAAAATGTAACACTTTTTAATAAAATTGTAACACGTTTGAAACTCCCAGGAAAATGCAATTTTTGCATCCAACTTATGAATACAGTGTTTTTGTGGGTAAAGATTTGGGTCTGTAAACCAATCCAGTGTACCAAATAGTTTAGATACGGTTTAAATACCAAAGTAATCTGGTAGATGTACTATGGTAATTTATTACGATGCCTTTATATGTGCTCTTAATATTCGGGCTTATCCCGATAATCGATAGAAGTCCAAAGAAAATTATTCAGTTCAAATTATTTTAGTTGTTTGGGCAACGCCACCAAGTAGGTGGCGTTGCCTAAACAACTAAAATAATTTTACACAACAACTAAATATGTTTTATATAACACACAAAGCTCAAATCTACCGGTTACTCATACAATGTTTACAAACAACATAAAGTTAGACTTCCATTTCGAAGCGTTCGATCGTTCGCTTTGTGCTACCTCCAGACAGTTGATTAAACAAATTTGTATAGGTTTGATGGAGAGCAAAGATACGGAATACAGACGCTCTCGACTGCGTCTAGACTTCAAAGACTTGCCCCTTCATATTCATGCACTAAGTGCACTCAACAACGCGCGTCAATTTCCGCTTAGTTGTTCTAAGATTAAAACTTATCATTAACTTTATGGTAATAAGCATGCAGATATTTGTCTTCCTTCCCGCTTTATTGTCTATTCCTTTGTATTTTTCTGCATTTTTTTTTTACTAATATTTTAAAATAGTGTGTTCAAACTTTAAATCGACTAAAATTGACAGAATAAGACTTTAAAAAAACAAACATCTGAAAAAACTAGCTTGCATTAAACACAATTTATTCGATTTATTAAAGTTTTGCCAAAGCTTTCGTAATTGATTGTTGCCGTCGCAATACTCAGCTACCAAAAGCTGAGCTACTGGCACAATAGGTTGCACAAGTGAGTGACTAATGATCGCAGACAATGCGTTTGGTACCTAGAGCTAAATATTAGCGCGAATATTGATTCATCAACACACTTTACGTGACACGCCTTAGAATCCACTTACATTCTTTAGGATTGTTGCAGGTATTAAATTTGATTAAGTCTAGTATTTTTATGTTTATTTATGAGCTATCGTAAGCACCAATAGATTGTCACTTTTTTATCATTGGCAATAAATAGAACAATAAAAAAATACATTTGAAATACTAGATGTGTTTTTTTGACTCTGGACCACACTAGGATAGCTACTTCAAAATTGTTGGTTTAACTTGATTAGGTGGTAACAGACCCAAATCTTTACCCACACAAACACTATATTTTTAAATTTCAAAAATTGTATTTTACTTAGGGCTTCGTGTTACAATTTTGCTAAAAGTGTAATGTTTTGACTTTGACACGTTTTTTTTATTCGGTTGGATGACTGATAAACGTTAGACAGATGTTTGAAAATATTACATCACGGATGAAATTCACCTGGATATCAAAACACCTGGACATTTCGTTACTGTCGAATTATTTACACTTCAAGCCCTTGTTGAAACTTCTGTGCCTCTGGTTTTCTGATGAGAAGCAGTTCATCTTAAAATAGTAATCATTTAATGATATCATCATCATCCTGGCTGGATGAGTTCGTTACACATTAAGACCATTCCGTGCCTCAAAGAGCACATCATAAGAACACCTATGATAGTCGTTACGGGTTACAAGCCCGAAAATCTGACAACCGGTCTAACCATAGAATATCGGCATTGCCCAGTAACTGGGTTGCGGACTGATGGCAGTCGCTCCGTGTAAAATACTGGTATTCAGCCGCATCTGGTTAGACTAGAAGCTGACCCCAACATAGTTGGGAAAAGGCTAGCAGGAAAATCATCATCCTGGCATTTGTCGATGGAATAACTAACTAAATGCGCAAAGTGGGATGGTTGAATCTTTTTTCATGACACTCGACCACTTCTACTTCGTGGATGTGTTGTAGGATCGAATATACAACGCTATTTTTAGTACTTATACGAAAACCGAGACACCCCAACAAGATTTTCATCAGAACTACCTGAATGTGTTTTTTTTAAATAAATCTCCAAGTTACACCTTAGTTTATGTCGCGTTGAATTCCCTAGTAAAGTGTGAAATGCATACACGGAAACTGAGCGAGCGGACCGTCTTAAGCCTCAAGGTGTCTACCTATTCCCGTCAACTGTTATGTGTAGAAACCTACTGAAACAAAACTGAAATTTATGAAAAAAAAAAATGTCGTGTAAGAATTATGTCAATCGATTCTCCTAATGATTCTGAACAAACTAGTTTCAGGTTTAATGTATACTAAAACTAAGTTTGTATAATCTATACATATAAAAGGAGAAGCTGACTGACTGACTGACTGATCTATCAACGCACAGCCTAAACCGCTGGGGTTAGAAAGTTGAAATTTTGACAGTATGTTCCTTTTGTAACGTAGGCATCCACAAAGAAGGGATTTTTCGAAATTCAACCCCTAAGGGAGTTAAATATATATACATACAGTGGTGGACATATAATTAGAAACACCAAGTGTGACTTTTATTTTTAGTACAATTTAACTTGATAATTAATGTTTTACGTATCATAGAGGGCTTAAACCTATTTATCTATAATGTATCCACATCACGAAGTATTATTATGTCAGTTTTGGAAATATCATACAACCGTTTATGTAAAAACTGATATACTTTATAAATAAAATGAAGCAGCACAACTTACTAAGGTGGACAACTAATTAGAAACAGAAAAAAAACATTAGCATAAATATTAACAAAGGTAACGAAACAATAAATAATGAAGTTAAATGGTACAAACGTTTTATAATTAACAATTAATGTTTGGTTGGGAAGCCTCTGCTGTCGATTACAGCTCTACAACGACGTGGCATTGATTCTATCAATGTTTCATACATTTCCAGGCCATATTTCTACAAGCCTCTACAAATGCGTCTTAAAGTTGTTGTAGTATGATACTAGTAGTAGTACGATATTAGTGATATGTTTATTGGACAATGTTTTCGTTACAATGTACCACAAATTTAGATTTGATTCAAATCCGGACTATTTGCAGACCACTCTAACATTGACACTACAATAATCCATACAGCGTTAGAGCATTTCTAAGAGACTAATTAGTGTCGGTGTTAGAGTGGTCTGCAAATAGTCCGGATTTGAATCAAATCTAAATTTGTGGTACATTGTAAAGAAGACATTGTCCAATAAACATTTCACTAATATCGTATTACTACTAGTATCATACTACAACAACTTTAAGACGCATTTGTAGAAACTTGGCGGAATATTCCCTGGAAATGTATGAAACATTGATAGAATCAATGCCACGTCGTTGTAGAGCTGTAATCGACAGCAGAGGCTTCCCAACCAAACATTAATTGTTAATTACAAAACGTTTGTACTATTTAACTTCATTATTTATTGTTTCGTTACCTTTGTTAATATTTATGCTAATGTTTTTTTTCTGTTTCTAATTAGTTGTCCACCTTAGTAAGTTGTGCTGCTTCATTTTATTTTATAAAGTATATCAGTTTTTACATAAACGGTTGTATGATATTTCCAAAACTGACATAATAATACTTCGTGATGTGGATACATTACAGATAAATAGGTTTAAGCCCTCTATGATACGTATCACATTAATTATCAAGTTAAATTGTACTAAAAATAAAATTCACACTTGGTGTTTCTAATTATATGGCCACCACTGTATATATATGTATATATATATGAGTTTGTGTAGAAAATCGTCACTTAAAGGGTTCAAAATTTCACGGAAGCGAAGCTGCGGGCGAAAGCTAGTTACATAGGTTTATTGCTCAATAATCGGAACGGTCGAAAGATAATTTTAAATGACCAACGCCGCGTATGTGCGGTGGCTTCCATTGTTTACCTATTGTAACTATGTTTTCGGTAATTGATCAGTTTATAGCTATGTACTTGTAGAAATCAAGAAACAAAATCATGCAACGTTGCAGAAAGATATCTATCTGTAATCTTTGTCACCTTTAATTGAATGTTGTCATCGACTGTTATTTTGCATGTTGTGTTATTTCTATACATTCAATTGTTTCGATTGTGAAACAATGATATTTGCAAAATGGCAGCGCAAACTAGAGAAAGGCTAGAGTTGCTGACGAAAAGATTTGAATGCAACACCGATAACGTTACGCGTAAATAAAAATCTGATACTTATACTTTTTCGAGTTCGTTTCGTACCTCCAGAGAATAAACAGAACCCTTATTAAGATCACTTCTGCGTCTGTCCGTCTGTCACAGAAGCTTTTCGCGGTAACGACTGCACGTAGAAAATTGAAATTTCGCCTAATGTTAGCTTTTAATGACAGTCTGATAATTTCTAAAAAAAAAACTTAAATTCGATCCATCAACAGTTCGTTAATAAAGTTCTGGTAGGTACGGAACCTCTTTCATAAGCAGTTTTTTTAAACACAAGTCGTTTTTTAAATGACCGTCTAACTTGATTGTCGGTTTATTTTATGTCAAACCTTAGTTTTTTTATTCTGTGCCTTAGTATAGTGTTAAAGGCGCCAACTGTCGAATTTCAAATTAATCGAACATCCGGTCGAACGGCTGCGTTCTGAGGAAGCGCACTCCATTAATTCAGTCGTCGTACAATAGCAGCACTGATTCCCTCCGACTTGAGAATAATGTGACACAATGAAGTTGATTAAGCCGTGTTATGTTCAAAGGTGTCTCTTTGTGTCTTTGTAGTAAACAGGTAGTGTTTTTAAGAAACAGTTCAGACGATTTTTATCTGTTACCAACACATTCTTGTGTGAGATAAGCACCCATTACAATTACCCACCTACATGTGTTGTTACTCAATAAATGAGCATACAATCGTTAATGAACTATAGAACATTATTGTAGATATTTTTCCGAGTATAATGGCTACTTTGAAGTATCATCGTTGAACCGTTGAACATCTTGCGTGAATCGTGAGTCATCGATTCAGTGGCCTTCTTCTCGATAGTAGCTTTACTATCTAATATCTACTAGTTTGCGAGTGCCGTTTATGCGTAGTGTGGTAATTTTAGATGTACAAGTAGGTATGGAGAATTTCATTCATGATACAGTTAATAAATCGTCTACTTAAGAGCGTTCTCCAAGAAAATCTGGGATATACCTAGTTGTCTACAGAATCAGAATGCCTTGGACTTGATAGTTTTTTTCTTCAACAACAACTTTTTACAGGTACCTATTAGTCCACTTTAAGTTTTAAAAATAATGTAAATTTTCTTTTTCAAATGCTACTTACATTACTTACTTCCACCATATTCATTAAGATAAAGCATGGTTACCACGAAAATACTTTGCTTCGTGATGGTTACTTATATTTTTTATAGGTTTATAGCGGCAATAGCGCATCGGCTGAACCGTCTGATGGCAACCGTGAGGTAGTGTGTTTGAACTCGACTGGTATACTTAGTAGGTACCTAGGTCGTAATCCACACCAACTCCTAACAAGCTTATTTGGACAGATTACCAGAAATGCCTTTATACAATCTTAATTGCTAGTTAGTAATCTTCAGTTAAAATAACGACTAGGTAGATACTCAGGAAGGTAGGTATAACGTCTAAAGTAATTTGGGTTTTTTAATATTATAATAGGATGTATAATTTTTTTTACTCATTATTCAGGTGAATAGACTGTTGATAATAACTACCTGCCTATTACTATTATTCTCCTTCAGAAACCTATTATTATCACGTCGTAAATTACCAATTGTATATTAACACGCGAACCAAATAGTTCTTATTAGTATTATTAGAGGTAAAAATAATTTGTCTAAATTAATTTACGACGTCTTAAGTAGGTACTTATGGATATATGTAGGTACTAAAGTAGGTATATTATTATCACCGATCGCCGTATACCTACGGGGATTTCAATATACAGAATGATTGATCACGTAGTGGATAATACCGCATAAGTTGAAGCATGCAGAGGCACAGGCAACGAACGCAATCCACACACGCCATAAGTGGAAATGCTGAGCAAAACCTGTCCCTTCCCGCCTCGGGAAATTCATGACCGGAGCTAGAGTTCCAAACATTGCGAAAAGTTTTTTTTTATCACACGTCGAATGTAGAGCAGTAACTGTTTTCTTTGTTCAGGCTCATTCGTCGCACATAAATAAAACAACGGTATTTCAATATTCGACTAAGTTGATTCGTTATTCGTTTTAAGTTTACTCACCGAAAAAGTCCTCCCAAGTCATAGAGTGATCAGAATCACCGTTCGCACCGTCCATCTTCAAACACTGCTCTCAAGCTATGCTAACTTAACATTTTTTCCATGCGTACAACATACAAGTAATAAAAACACTATATCGTTTTATTTCTATGTCACCAAACACAAGTTACATTTTTTGTTTGTTGATAAACAAAAAGACATCGCGTTCGATACTCTCGCGGTGGCGGGGCAACGAAACGCACGGCCTTACGCTCGACGATCGACTCGTGAATGAAACGAAACGAACGTAAAAAGTTTCGGCCCTCGCACTTCGCAGCTCGCACATCCATGCCGGTGCAAGCTTCACTTTAGTTTATCTTTGCTTTTGCTTGCTTAACTAATAAGCATAATCTCTGTGGAAGTTTCCTGAACATAATTATGAAACTACACTAATAAGTAGGTGTTACAAAGTAGGATAGGCTCTTATCTAATGAAATGATCTAGATAAGTAGGTAAAGTAAGTATCAACCTACCTGCAGTTAAATTGCCCGTTATATCTAAAGTAATTTTATTATGTAATATACAACAATGATATGGCTAAAAAACATTTTTGACTTCCATACAATGTTTACTATGCTGCAAACGTATCACGGCGAAACAAAAACGTTCATTTAAAAAAAAACAAATGACATTAATCAAACGATTAATTATTATTATCAACTCAACATATCGCAGTTCACTGTTGGACAAAGGCCTCCCCCAAGCTGCGCCACAATATGCGGTACTCCACCTTCAGCATCCAGTCCAGTCCAGCTTCCTTCTTCAGGACAACTAATCTGGACCTGTACAATAAAGGGCATAAAATATAATTATGACTTATCCCAAGCTGCTAAAAAAGTTGATAAAGTTTTTAGTGAATTTACACTCGTTTTAGTATATTTAATAAATGTTGGTAAATATACTACTCAAAACAAAATAAGAGCCACTCGTTATTTTCACATTTCAGTGTAATTTAATGAACGTTATGTAATTAATAAGTAACAAAATATTGATGTTACAAACTCTTCGATATTTAACCTCTTTGATTTTGTACTAGAGACGAAAATGCTGGCCATCGATTAAAAAAAAAATGAATTTGAAATTTTCTTGTTATTTTGTTTCGATTTTTCTTTAAGTTTTGTTTCGATTATCTTTATGGTAATCTGAAATAATCATTTAACTTTGTTTAGTTAATTTGTTTATGTAACATCTTATGTTAATATGCCACAAATACGAAGACATATGGACGTAATTACTGCAACCAGAGCCGTTACAATGATCCAAGAAGGAATTTCGCAGCGGTCTGTGACTTTGCATCTGGGTTTTTCTCGGAAAGCTATCCAAAATGCTTGGAATTGCTTCCAAGAGCCTGGTAGTGTTTGCAAGAAGACCTGGTTCGGGTAGAGTTCGCATTACAACTGTTCACCAGGATCGGTACATCCGGTTAAGTGCCTGCCGAGAACGCACAGTGACGGCTCGTAAGTTACAAAATCGCCTAAGGTTGACAACGGGTACTCGCGTCAGTGACCAAACGATCCGTAACCGATTGCACGAAGACCAACAAACTTCAAAACGTCGAGTTGTTCGAATTCGTTTGTCCAGGGCTCAACGTGCAAATCGTTTAAGTTTCTCCCGTCAATATTTAGACTGGGGCATAAACGAGTGGGGCATGGTGGTTTTCACCGACGAGTGTAAAGTAAAATTCTTTAATGACGATCGGCGCATTAGAGTATGGAGGTGACATGGCGAGCGATTTTCTGAAGCCTGCATTCACGAGGTTGACCATTTCGGTGGACCCAATGTTATGATTTGGGGTGAAATAAGCTTACATGGCAAAACTGAACTCGCTATTTTAAATGAAGGTTCCGTAACTGCTTAGCGTTACATTGAGGAAGTCATCAGGCCTCATGTGATTCCATTTGCACAGCGAATGGGTCCTGGGTTCATCCTGATGCAAGACAATGCCCGTGCATACACAGCTCGAGCGACCCAGTCTGTACTGGAACGCTCTCACATTCAAGTTTTGCCGTGGCCAGCAAACAGTCCGGACTTAAATCCGATCGAGCACATGTGGGACCAATTAAAACGAAGGGTTAGAGAGAGTGCACAAGAGGTCTACAACCAGCACCAACTGATTGATGCTTTGAAAAGTGCCTGGGAAGAGATCCCAGCTGAAAACGTCAGCCATTTGATAGAGAGCATGCATTCCAGGCTACAGGAGTGCATAGCCAAAAGAGGAGGGCATACCCGTTATTAAAAAAGAGAAAAACAAATAAAAAGTGAAGTTTTTTTTAGTTTTTAGTGACTTTTTGTTATTTGTGTTTTTATCCTAAATTGTCATTTTTTAACAAAAGTTAAATAAAAATGTTTAATAATCACTAATTTCAACAGTTACTAGCCTAAACAGTAAACAATAACATTGTTTTAAGTTTACGTAAATTGAACAATGTGTTAATTTTATATTTTTCATGGTATACCTTAAATACCTAGTGGCTCTTATTTTGTTTTGAGTAGTATACATATAAACAAAGCTCGTGTTGTTGTTTCGTTTGAATTTGTTGACTTCCGACTTCCGCTAAATGATAAAAATATTAAAAAGTTTTACGTCTGTGGCAAAACCGGGCATTGATCTTCTATTATAGAGGTGTGAAATTAATTGATTAGTCGATTACATTTCACAAAGTGAGTATTATAGGCACACTATTCTACGCACATTTACATCAGCCTATCGCGGTTCACAGCTGGACATATTCCTGCGGATTCCTGCCTAAAGTTGCGCCACCACACACTGTCACTAAAAGGTTTGTAACCCAAAAGGGGAGGCCTTTGCTTAGTAATAGGGTATATCTTAGTCCATTGCTGAACAAGGGCCTCTTTGAAGTTGTCGATACAAATAAAACCCGGTTCTACTAAGCCTTTAGATACGGTCTCTCGCATCCGTACAGTCCCAGCTAACACTATAACCTTCAGGCAGGCGTGTCCTGCTAGATAGGGGGCTTCTCAGACCCAAAATAAAGTCACTCACGATCACGACTCACGATGTCACGTAACACAATCACAACACACCACCAAAATACAATACAACGCGTCCCAAAAAGTAGTGTCAAGCGGAAGTACAGAGGTAGAGCACTCTATGAGGTACCCAAATCACCACAATTTTTGCGTCGGGGGTTAATAAAAAACGTTAATAATTAGTTTCATTCACCTTTTTAAAACTGGAATTTTCGATATTGTACTTATGCTTTGAATGAACCTCTGGACTTCCGCTTGACACTACTTTATGGGACACGCTGGATATTAAGAAAATAATAGTTGCATGTCGGTAGACATACTCGTCATCGGTTCTTGATGTATGCACAGTATGTAGCAAGGGGTAAAAGGGAATATTCTGTATTATTTCCTTATAAATACACAGATAGACAGACGGACGGACACAAGACTGATCTTACAAGAGATCTGTTCTTTTTTTTTATTGCGTTACAGGCTGATTTCTGAAAATTTCACTCCTAACAAAACCACAAAATAATACATCACTACTAAATTTTTGTATTAGGTTAGGTACCGTACCGTACATAAACATATTTTTATAAAATCACATTGTATCATTAATTCGAGAAATGAATCCATACGCGCGATTTAATAAATCGACTAACTTTCGTTTTCTAGAAGCAACCAACCGTAAGATAAGAGGTACTACTCTATTGACACAAACAACATGGCGGAATTTTGATCAGTTGTTATGTTTCCTACAAATTAGTTTTATAACTTCATCAATAATTGAGTACTCTTCTAATGTGTACTGTTTACATTACATAGTTGCTTTAAATTTGTGCAAAGTAATCCGTGAATTCCGGTTTCTTAGCCATTGATTGAGCTATGAAAAGGTAAGTGCTTCTGGACTTAGGAGCAAAATTAACGGATAATTTGATTTTATTGTCACATTGTTGGGCACGTTAGAGTTTATTAGATTAAACAACAACTTTATATAACAACGCTTTTATTTTTAGCTGTTCACTCGCGTCTGCGGTGGTTAAAATTTGTAATATTAAGAGATCGTTGAGCAACTTAACTAGATTACAAATTTCTGGATGATTTCGCTATGCCGCGACGAGGAACTGAACTAGTGCAGCTACCGTTGCCTCCTAAGAAGAAAATAAGGACTGTCGAGGAGCCCTCAAGCCTGGACGTTAGTTTCTCTGATGATGAGGCTTTGCCCCCTGGCATAGTGTTCACTGATGTCTTACAAAAGAACTGGCGAATCGGGAAACCCATTGGTAAGTAAAAGTAGTTGAAAAAGTTCATATCCCTGTGTAATTTCTTGTATCGTCCATTTCTATTGTCTGTTCCTATGATATTAGCATAATATGCTAATATCATGATGTTATCATTATTATTCTCTATAAAAGTTATTATTCGTAATAACTCATCAAGTATTTAATTCCTGTTTTGACTATCCAGCAGATGCGATCTGATAAAATAGCAAGTGGTAACTAAAGTGTTTACTCGCAACATAAAAAATCATGATGGTACTTGAATCATAATTCACGCATGCATCAGATTTTGTTTACATTATTGACTTAGTGATATTTCTAAAGAGTTGTTCAGTTCTGAAGAACTGAACAACTCTTTAGAAATCTGAAGCACTGAAGTGCTTGATGTTAAATCTTAGGTGTTCACAACAATATTTCTGACATTGTAAAAACCCTGTTGTGTGAAAAGTGTATATTAATTCATAAATTACACTCAACATCCATGATTCTATATTATTATAGCTTCGATAAGTTAAGTGTGGAAATTGCACAGATTGCATTTTGCTTATGACTTGAAGTTTGCACAGAGTCAACTACTTAAACTCAAAAATATCTAAAAGGTACCTAGTTTAAAGAAAGCATAGTACCATGTACTAGGAATGTACAAACAGTCAATGCCACTGAGAGAAAACTTGTTTATAACTAGATGAACCACTTTTAACTCATGACTTGTTCATTAACATAGAATATTTACCTACTTTATCTGTTAAATATTTGTACAGCCTACTACATTGTTTTTAATTTGAATTACCAGAAATGTTTCCTAAAATTATCAGGAGTATACTTATTTGATACAAAAAAAAAACTTTGTTTCTTGAAAATATTACACAAAATGCCACAATGACTTGTAGTCTTTATGCCTTTATATGTACTATTTCAATAAATTTTAAATAGGTATATGCATGGTAACATAATCTGAACAGTAAAAAAACTTAACATGTTCACTAACATAAATGATTAATGCACAATGTTCTATAGGATATAGCCAGATTATGTGTTATCTCATGGTTTCGTCAAGCGGTTTCCTTAATCCAGTATTTTATCACTGTATCCTGGAATAACTTGCCAAATAAAATCATAATCATTGTTATAAAGTTTAGGTTTCATGAACATTATAAGAACTCATTAAGTAAGATAGCTTTCATGAAAGTAATGACTAATTAAAATTGATCTACAATTCATATAAAATCGGAACTCGTTGGTGACATTTCTATGGGACAGGTAGGTAGGGTTTGTCAATCTTTCGCACCTTACTACTGTATTTACTTATTTATTAATATAAAATGAAATAATAATAATATTGTTTTAATTACAGGCAGAGGCAGTTTTGGCAGGATCTACATAGCATCTGACGATGTTGACAAAGAGGTCACTAAATTGAATGCTAGATATGTAGTCAAGATAGAGCCTCATACTAATGGACCCTTGTTTGTGGAGATTCACTGTCTCATTAGAACTGCACAATCATCACAAGGTATGTGGAAAAAGTTATGATCATAATGTTACCATAGTGTGAAAACCTCGGAAATGCATTTGGTCATTGCGTGGTTTCTGTGGGCTTTCACGTGGACGAAGTCGCGGGCAAAAGCTAGTTAATTATATTTATTACCAATTTTATATGACCAATAAAGACTTAATTTCAGTGCCTAAAAAATAATTTTGCATGGAGCTGGCTCCCTTATAATTATAGTACCTCGTGATAAAATAAAAATGGTCAAATTGCATTCCCTAGGTTGTCACGCTAAGGCGACGACTACAAAAATGCATCACGATATGTTCAACTTATTTCTAACTTTATCATTATCCTGGCACAACACCCAAGGTCAAAGATAATGTGAACGAAAATAAATAATGATTTTGCACCATAGCACAAAATTTCTGTATTTGAATTAAACAATTATAAAGTACTATAATTATGAATGAATTTTGTTTTTTTTTTATCCGCAGTAAAAGAATGGCGACTACAAAACAAACAAAAACGCATTGGCATGCCCGTATACATAGCCAGCGGGTCATTCACAGATGAAAGCACGGGCACTAAATACAGGTTCCTTGTCCTACCACGCTATGACATAGACTTACAGAAAATCGTTGCAAGAACACGAGTTTTAGATCTCAAAAATGTTCTAGTATTAGCTTTACAAATATTAGATGTGTTGGAATACCTACATAACCAAGGTTACACACATTCTGACATCAAAAGTTCCAATCTAATGCTAGGTTTCGACGGCTCGAGAATTGGAAAGGGGCCTGTTAAAATAACTTCATCATTCCAGAAAGATACTAAAGAAGTAGGTGTGTTATCAGGCAAGCATAGAAGGGCTAAGCCTACTAAATCTAGGTCCTCAAATTACTATGATGACGAAGATTTTGTTATCAAAGAGTATAAGAGTCCAAGCAGTTTGGATGATGTCAATGATAATGATAAAAGACTTGCTAACGTTAAAAAGAAGCTAAGAAGAATCCTTTCTGATAGAGACAGTAGGACTTTACATAGACATCATGCATTCAATCTGAGACAGTTGTCTAACTATGTAAACTATGAAGATATGAATAGTTCTGTATGTTCAGATCAGTCCTATCAAAAGCTTTTAGATGATTTTGGCGGCAAAAACTTAATTCGCACCACTAAAGAGTTTGAAGAAGATACTAGAAAAAGAAATGCTAGAGAGAAGAGAGAGGGTGAGCCTGAAAATCTTGATGAAATATATCAAGAAGCTGTATTATCTCAAAATAATGGACAAATATATCTGTTAGATTATGGCTTAGCTTCTAAGTTTTTGGATTCTGATGGTAAACATAAAGATTTTGGTATGGACGCCAGAAAAGCTCATGATGGCACACTAGAATATAGTTCAAGAGATTCTCATATTGGAGCTCATTCTAGAAGGTCTGATTTAGAAACTCTTGGCTTTAACCTACTAGACTGGTTAACTGGCACCTTGCCTTGGAAAACAACAGAAGTCCTAGCTGAACCTGAAATAGTTCATGCATTGAAGAAAAACTTCATGAGTGATATCAAATTGTTACTGAAAACGTGTTTTAAGACTGAATTCTACCCTCAGTTCATGGAGAAATACCTAGAGTATGTCACAAGTCTTGACTTTACTGAGAGACCTGATTATGATTATTGTAGAAGTTTATTTAGGAGTGAATTGTTGAAAAATGGCTGTGCAACTGATAAAGAGATGTCTTTAAACTTTATCGAACCACCAATGTCTCCTATGAGTCGTAAATTATGCTACTCAAAGAGGTTTGGCAGAAAGAATACTACACCCAGCTTCCTAGCCAGAAATGGCATCAAAAAAACGTATGAGAGAGAAAACGTTTGTTCCCTCGAAAATGACTTAAAACTAGAACTTCTAAAACAAACATTAAACACTTCTAGTGACGGAGTTCGTAAGCCTTGCGCGTCACGAAACTTCTTTATATCCGACGCCGATTTAGTGGCTCGTCTCAAAAAATCTCTAATGCCACACGACATCTTTGGGAAAAAACTGTCACCCAAAAACTTACGTTCAAAAAAGAAGAACATAAAAAAACGCAGAGGTGTCAGAACTCATAGGAATAGCATTGGCAAATTCGGCAATTTTATGGGATCAGCGCGTCAATTTACTTGGGCGGAAATTTTGGCTGGCAACCCTGAAGATATAATACGCAAAGAGCGCAATACCATAGCAGCGAACACAGAGTATGATGACGACGAAAACTGCAAATATAGGATCAGAAAACTATCAAATGCTTCAGAAAACAGTGATTTACAATCACCATTGATGCAAAAAGACTACCTACAAAATATGAATCCCACTTATGCTATGAAAGAAGTTATCGCAGCATTTAAGAAAAAGGTTTCTGGTAAACCAAAGGAGCCAGAAGAACCAATAGAAGGTCTGGAAGGATACACACCAGCAATGATCAAAGTGTACAGAATTAAAGAGAAACGAGAGGCGAAGGAGAAACAAGATGCCTTGAAACTGCAATTGTCAGCTAAGAAAGAATCTGTACAGGCACAAGCAAGGTGTACGAGGTCGATGCGGAATAAGAAGTCCCCTGAACCCAGTTCCCGAGTAACAAGACAAAAAGGCAGTATGGATAGCAATAAATCTGTGGAAATTGAACAAGAAGTAACGTCTAAGTGTACTAGTAGATCAAAATCTAAGAGCAATAAGAAAGTTGCAAATAAAAAAGAAGAAAAGGAATTGAGTAAGAAAGAGGATAAGGCGTTGAAAAAGACAGAGGAAAAAGAAATTATAATTACTGAAACAGTTAAACCTACACCTAAAGAAACAAAAAGTAAGTCTCTTTACAGTATTACCAAACATAAAATATGGACAATATTCGATTATTGTTTTTAATGTTAGAGATTGTTAAGGTGGCAAGAGACTTGTAACACTCCACGCAACATGATTCGCTTCTTTATCTCGCTATAAATGTAGTTCTTCAAGTCTGACAAGCACTAAAGGGTGGTTTTTGTAAACTTTTAATTCCTTATTGTTTCTAGTAGTGCTATTAATTAATTTTATACTATTTTCTCATTTCAGAAACATCACGAAACAAAAGCATTGCAGTTATCAATAACAGAAGGAAGTTGCGAAGTAGTAAGCGCAAGAAACAATAAATAAATCAACATTTTAAAAGTTCCGTATGTCTAGGTTGAGCGTATATGTGTCGCTTTTCAAATCTATAGGATAAGTTTCAATGTAGGGACCGCCTTGACTATTTTTTATCGTCAAATCATTTACGTATATTATTGATTAATAATATCGTTTTCTTTTTAATCTATAAAATAAGATTGACGGTGTAATCTTGACCCACCATTTTTATAATTTGCGTAATAAAAATTATTGAGATGTGAATGATTGAAACAACAAAACTGTGATTTTATTAATTTGTGTGAATTAGACTTAACATATTATTGTCGTGACTTAGAAGCCCGTTTGATTGAAATGCGGGTTTAATTCGAATATATAATGCATTTAATAAAATAATTGGTTTTCCTTAATGCCACGCAAGTAGTTTAGCAGTTTTCTTGTGTAATTCCTTTTAGATCAATAAAATCATTTTGTTTAAACGTTGTTGTTTTCTTTTGAACTAAAACAACCTATTGTTACCTTTATTAGATGAGGCTAGGATAAAAAATCATGTAAAAATCGCTATAACTTGGCCTCTGAGAAACTAGATGGATGGATATCCTTCCTCTGGTGGATGGACAGCGTAACGAGCTAGCCAAAATCTTGACCATTCGCTCGCTCTTCAGAGTGCTACCACACCAATCGATCGATCAACTTCGATTCATTGGGATAAAGTGATCACGAACCATCGATCCATCTTATCAACGTGATCGATTGGTGTGGTATCACCTTTAAGTTTGCTAATGCTTCAGTTTTGATGAAAACGCACATGTGATCATGCGTTAAGTACGATTTCCACCAACCGGGCCACGCAGGAGCGCAGCGCATAGACTTTACACTATGTATATAGCGCAGCGGATGCTCGAGGACGCGCCAGTAGCCGACCGCATCCGCCCCACGGGTACAATCTGCTGGAACCCGGGCGCATGCGCGCGCGTGCTCGTGTATCCGTTATCGCAGCCAGACTGGCTGCCAGTTTCTACCTGCGGTGTGGCCGAGCGGAGCCGACCGGACGCGACGACAGCAGAGTGCCGCCGTCCACGTATACAAGGAGCCGACCGGCTGCCGCGGCATACGCGCGCATCTAACCGAGTTCCAAGCAGTGTAAATTCCACGCAAACATGAAACTTAACTATTGTGTAGAAGCCTGAATTTCCTTATGCACAGGTATATGCTCTAAGGCACAGTGTGAAAAACGCTCCGGCGCGGCCGTTTGGTGGAAATCGTACAATAGCCACGAGTCTTCAGATAAATTATATCACTTATCTCTGGGTGTCTCAATCTTATCAGTATTTTCAAAGATGGCAACACTGACACTATCGTGACGTGACAGAGAAGGCTAATCATGACATTGACAGTTTGATTTGACACATTCAAACTGACAGCACAGTGATTAAGTTGTTGCACAGACGATGGATTTATTTTATTATAATTAACTAATTGCATAAATTGCTGACTCGTCCACTACAGTGATAGTGACAAGTCATTAAGGCACCAAATTATTAATTTGTTTTCATTCAAATTGCTCACATACATGACATAACCTAAAAGTTCCTGATAATACAATTCTTATGTAAATTCGTGTTTATTTGAATTAAAAATGGAAAGTGAAGCAAAAAATGTGATCCGTGTTGGTTCGAGAAAGAGCGAGGTACGTGAAAATTTATGTTTCCTTAATTATTTACAGTTAAAAACAGTTCGTACATATTACGTGATAAATAACTTTGTCTCTTTGCCCTTTCATACTGTTCCAAAATGGTTTTACTATCATATCGTACGTATTTTTTATACGTCATTAATCTTTATTTTCAAGGTCTAAAGTTTTTCTTGTTTACATTTTATATTAGTTTTATCTAATTGACCTCATAAACTTTGGTATAATTTTTTATAAAACTTGTGTATCAGTGTCAAATTTTGATTCTTTTGAATAATAATTAGAATAGTTTGTCCAAAGACACTTATACATATAGATACCTATCATCCCATATTATAATATAATTGATAAACAAAACAATCAGAAAATTATCAAGTAACTGAAATATTACCATGACCTTACCACCAAAACCTACTTTCCTCAGTACTAAATAAAAAGCCAGGTACATAAATAGTTAATTATTCAGATTTCATAGAACTAATTATTACTAATCAAATAAGCAATTATTTCAAGTTTCACAAGCAATGATAAGTATTAATTTCCTGTATTAACAGAAACATTGAATGTTAATGTAGAAACTTAATGACTTGCAAACTCTTTACATAGTTTACACAGATGTTATTAAAACATTAATTCAATTGTATTCATGGCTACAGTCAAGCAGTTAAATTTTAACATATACTTACATGTGTTTGGACTTACTTGTCAGAATAGTACTAGTAATTTTGTTTCACATAATTGACACTCATTTAAACATTTACCCTCTTTTCCAATAGGGTAAGGCAGATACTCCTTATGTACAAAGCTATATGACATTAAACTAAATTTAAAAAAAATAGAAAGAATGAAAATAAATTTTATTCTGCCAAGGACATAATAACAGAATAAACAATTAAAACAAAAAGAATTAAATATAGGTACATATTTTATGCTGTCGAGTATGCCACCAACTCGGCATATACTAGGCGTCAAACACCCAGCACTGATTTTCAGTAGGTCCCTTTGCAGTGACACATTTTACTTTTAATTAAATTTAAATTGTGGAGGAACGAGGTGTGGTGTTCCTCCAACCAAAGGGAGGATCCTCCAACCAGGCGGAGTCTTGTGCCTGGCGGGCTACTGCCCAACGGTTGATGTTGGGAGGTTGTATATATACTATCTGCGTGTTAAATCTTGATTGCGCGATATAGGATCGTTCGCATGTGGCGAGATAGATGCCGCCACAAAATGAATGTCATTTGGGGCTCCTCGTCAAGTGGGGCTAACTGAACCAAACAGCAGCAGGGTGTGGATGTGGAGCTGCACTGCAAACTATGCCCCATCTTCTATCCTGCCCTCTGAGCCCAACAACCTGCAGTCAGAGTGATCTCTGCGCAGCCACCGATGGCGCCGTGGAAGTGGCGAAGTTCTGGGCTAACAAAACATAATGATTGTCGTGCCAATGACATGAAGAACAAGAATGTCATTTATAAAGATAGTCGGTCTTTAATGTAACAACCTGTCATTAAAATTCCAGATAAGAAGTAAACAAACCTTTGATCATGAAACATTAATTTTGGTATAAGAATCTATTAAACACACACATTTTCAGAAAACCTTATTCTTCAATTCCTAAAGCAAAATGTATGTAGTTTGTCATGGATATGCACACAAAATAATATTGTTTGTATTTTTGTTTCAGCTGGCTCTCATACAAACCAACTATGTAATTGACTGTTTGAAGAAATTGCATCCTCAAAAGGAGTTTACTTTAGGTAATAGCTAGTGATGTTCCGACTAGTCGGTAAAGCCGACTATCCGGTCACTTTCGTAGTCGGCGACTATTCGGCAAAGAGCGCCGACTATCAGGCTTCTTACTTTGTATGTATTTGTCGATAAAATGTATATAGGAGGAATTACGTTAAATAAAAAAAAGAAACAATGCGAAGTAAACAAAACATATTCCGACACGCTCGCAGGCGGCGGTTGCGACTTGCGCGCGAATAAGCTGTAAACGAAGCGGCACGGAAATTGTCGAATACCCCCGAAACCGTGATCGGCTTGGCCGATTAGTCGGCCTCTTTACAACCTACTAATTGGCTAGTCGGCCAAAGTCATAATCGGCACATCTCTAGCTAATAACACTTTAGCTTGCGTTTTTCCTCATTGGCATTGTTCAGACACAAACTTGCTATATGGTTGACAACTGCATACATATAAAATTTTATTGGCCTTTATCCTTCACTAGCTGTGCCCGCAGGTTCGCCCGTGTGAAAGATAAAAGTAGTTGAGTAGTTTCTGATATTACCTCCTATATCCTCCTTTAGTACAAACTTTACATCTGTATAGAAAAACATAATTTTCCATTCTGATCAGTTGACATGAAAGGTATTCAATATGACATTAAGAGCACCTCAACAAGTGACAACACTTAAGTTTGTCTGAGGCACTCTGGACAGTCAGCTCTGTCACCAACCTTCCTGACTAGCTTACTTTTTCACCTTGGCACAAGCTATTAGAAGAAGAAGCTAGTGATCGCATGATTAAGCTAATACCATACTTCCCTTAAGGTCAAAGCCTACTTGCTGAATCGTTGAGTTTCCTGGAAACTTAAATTACGAGCTGAATTTAACTAGGCTATAATTACAGTTCATTATGATAGCTAATAAAGTAATCTAGATAAATACATGTCAATGTAAAATTAAATGTATCAAAGAGTTGCTTGAAGTAACTGAAATTAGTAATAATTCTTAGTTGTTATCATACATCAGTTTATTATGAAAATTATACTTACCACTGTATATATGTTCTAGTATATTCTTAGCAGTATAAATATGCTAATTTATTAGCATTTACTGACAAGATGGTAGGTACCTAAATCTTACAATGTGACAAACATTTTTCATTTAACATTTTTCGTCCATATTACCGTTAATATGGTTCTATGAATTATGAATACAAAATTTTGTTCTCGATATGTTTAATTTTATTTTATTTTCTCAAATTTCATTTCTCTATTTTTATTATTATTACCCTGATTACACCTAGTTACATGTGCATGCTGTGGTCTCCTGTAATTGAAGGAGCACATGGAAAATAACCTATTTAGTATTGTGATTTGTTTTGTGTATGTGTATCCTTTGTTGGAGATCCTAAATAAATAAATAAATAAATTCTTGGAACAAACACATCCAATTTTTCCCAGACGAAAAAGTAAAGAAATAATATCATTGTTCCGTCTAGTTTAATTCCCTGCGAAGAAAAACACACCGCTCTTTTTAGGGTTTCGTACCCAAAGGGTAGGGTTGCCATCCGTCCGGGTGTCCCCGGATTTGCCCTAGTTTAGAGGGCGTCCGGGGAGCGTCCGGGCGGGGCTTCATTTGTAGTCCGGGTTTAAAAATTTAAAGTTTTGAGGCGCCCGCGACACTCGCACTGTGCTCGCACACCGCGATCAACCGACAAACCAACTCGCTAAACAACTGTCTGACATGTCCGGGTTCTGGGCTCTAAAATCCGGGGTTTTCACACGTCTTGTCCTGGTTGCCAAATTTTAGAGATGGCAACCCTACCAAAGGGTAAAACGGGACCATAGGGTCCTAAGGGTTACTAAGACTCCGCTGTCCGTCCGTGCGTCCGTCCGTCTGTCACCAGGCTGTATCTCATGAACCGTGATAATTAAACACTTGAAATTTTCACAGATGATGTATTTCTATTGCCGCTATAACAACAAATACTAAAAAACAGAACAAAATAAATATTTAAGGGGGCTCCCATACAACAAACGTGATTTTTTTGCTCGTTTTTGCTCGATATTGATAACGGCAACAGGTAGACGCTTGAAATTTTCACAGATGATATATTTCTGTTGCCTCTATAACAACAAATACTAAAAAACAGAATAAAATAAATATTAAAGGGGGCCCCCATACAAAAAACGTGTTTTTTTTGCCGTTTTTGTAGATGATACGGAACCCTTCGTGCGCAAGTCCGACTCGCACTTGGCCGGTTTTTTTTGTGACGTAAGAGGCGACCATTGACCAAGAGTTTGTGTTAAGAGGATGGGAAATCAACAATCTGTTTAACAGGGATGGTGATAAAGGCAATATTTTCCTTACGACTGCACATTGTAAAGGGCCATTAGAAGCTTCATGGTACTATAATATGACACCGCCTTTTTTATCGTGGTAATATCCTCATGGATACCATTCGCCCGGGGATGGTGGAGGCTTAAGGTACAATTCCGTGCATTACGGCCGATCGCAGCCGCGCGCGATCTATCGCAAGCGACAGACGAGCGCGGCTGATGCGTCAATAGTCGTGTCTATAATATACTGACTAATCTATCGTTAGCCGCACGCGTCTGTCGCAGACTTCGGAAGCGGTGCCATACATTTTCATACACTGACTATTGACGCATCAGCCGCGCGCGGATGTCGCATGCGATAGATCGCGCGCGGCTGCGATCGGCCGCAATGCACGGAATTGTACCTTTACACCGGACTATTACCGGCTAAAAACCTACGGTATTCCTGCTCCATTTTTTTTTTCGTTTTAATGTCATATTGGGTACCCTTCACCCGAGGAAGGCGAGGGGTTATGCCAGACTCTTACCTGCTAAAAACCCACGATGTTCCTTCTCCTGACCCATGGCCGGTGTCGCCGGATTCGCAGCTGCACGCACCGCAACCCCGGCAAGATATAACACCGCCTAGAATTCTCTTACCGCGATGTTCTCATCAACGTCACCATTTGTCATATTTTCCCGCCAATAACAACAAAGTTTGACAACAGAAGCCGAAGCTTATTGGTTCATCAGTAACTATGACATAGATAAGGACAGTCACGTGATCTACCTCTCACGGGGAAAGACTACCTGTATTGTTATACCTTGATGATGAGGAGGACCAGCTGTGGACATAACAAGCTTGATTAAATACTATATTGTTTATTCCAGTAACCATGACAACCCTCGGAGACCGTATCCTAGACGTATCACTGCCCAAAATAGGAGAGAAGTCACTTTTCACAAAGGATTTAGAAGATGCACTGAGGAATGACACCGTGGACTTTGTAGTACATTCATTGAAAGATTTACCTACCACGTTACCTGATGGACTGGCTATTGGAGCTGTTTTTGAAAGGTAAATATATTTAATTACATAGTCCGTGGGAGGATAGGTTTACAAAATAATTCCCCTGTATCGCCAGGCAAGCGAGTCGTAAGAGGCGACGAATTTGGCAACATAATTGTGCCCGAAAAATGGGAATATGCTCGCCACCTATTACATGGGACTTTATACCATAAGCGAAACTTGGGTGTAGGTATACTCCTGTTATAGGAGAATACTTCTGCTTACCCCTTTGGGGATTACAGGCGTGAGTATGTATGTAGAGGGTGACCGTGTTTAACCGAAGTATTTTATATCGAATTTCAGTACACCGACAACGATTCGCCAAACTAATGTTTGCCCAAGCAATGTTTTCCTTAATTTGATTTCGCCGAATGATTATATTATTAGCTATAATGATTGGTTGGCCAAAAAAATCATTCACATATTTTGTATTAGTCGATTTTTTTGAATTTGGCTATTGTTTAATTTGGTCACACAACGGTATGTAATGTTAATCCGACTCAGCGCACCTCGACTACACGTGGTCAGACTTTGACGAAGGAGGTCCTGAGTGGAACCAGCGCACGAGGCCGAAGCGAAGCGAGTCGGCCACCTCCCGAGCATAGCGCTGATCGAGTGTGCGAACGAAGCGAAGGGGCGACAAAGCGAGTCTTCTGGCGGAGCAAACCCAGAAACACTTGCATGATAGTAAAATAAGCCATCTAACAAATGTAACGTGGAGTCTTACGTAGGCGGTTCAAAGCGACGCGAATTGCGAAGCGATCCGATGCGGTGACACGCGAATTCAATGCGATGCGGTGCGAAGCGGCGGCTTTGTCCTACGAGCTCGCGAACCGCCCGCCACGCGCCGCCGCCATTCAGTAGCACTGTACAGCACCGCATTCAATTCGCGCGAAAATATCAAGCCAAGTAATCGCGTTCGCTTCGCTTCGCGCCGCGCCGCACCGCACTCCACGTGCGTTTGGTCACGTAGGCCACTTCAATAGGTACCTATCGACTGTTTGTTGTTTTCGAGTCGCGCCGCGCCGCTTCGCGTCGCTTCTGGATCGCTCACGTAGGATGACGCGTTAAGCGGCTAATAATTCAGTTGACGAATGAAACAGTGGCCAGCAGAATAGACGACGCACAGTGTTTTATGAAGCCCGATTTTCGGACATCCCATTTTTATTGAAAAACCTGACAGACATGATCATTCAAATGCAAGATTTCGTATCCCCATTTAGCTACCAAGTCTAGTTTCTCAGTTATAATTTTTTGAAAATCGTAATTTTTCCATCCTGATATTAAGAAAAAAATTAATTACGCTTAAACTAAGCGTGATACGAAATAATGATGTTAGATACATTGATGGCGCATCTTATGCCGAGTATTTTAATCCATAAATGAACCTCGCACCATTGTTAGATCGAGTTTTATACGAGTTTTTCGGTTTATAGTTTTTCTTAATTTTCTCGAAAATTCCGCCGTTTCGGGAAAAGTTATCTATACAGAAATCCTATTCCCCAATACACCACATAAATTTCATACCCCAATTCCATGGAAGTTGGAAACCACAACGATTTTAAGTTTTATCCGGATTTTTCGTCGTTAGGGCTGTCAAAATCTCAGATTTTTATTTATATCCGGATTTTATATAACTTTGCCAAAAAATATATCTACCTTGTAGTAAAATCGGCGGTTTGGATTATCTGACGTGAAGAAGCCAGGATATCAGCTTGGTATCTAAATGAAATATGATTCATCGATGTACGTTAAAAGACATATTCAGGCATTTTGTGTTATTTAAGTATTTTTGTAGTACGTACTAAATACTGCTTAATGACACGCAAAATCCACATAATGCAATAGCAGTAATATAAGCTGGGAGTACCTCCACGCGGTGAAGGCGGTAACAGTTTCTACTAGCTAAAACTCCCATAAATATTTTTAACTTGACTACCAGCTATGCCTTCGGGCTTATGTTGTTTTCGTTTGTCTATTGCGTACATCTGTTAAGTGGCACGGTAGCCTACCCGGTAACGCAGTGGAGCATACACCAAATATTTTACTCTTTAGTAAGCGGAATTTCTTAGTAATCATGGAGCCGGTCACGACCCATGGGACTACTCTACCTTAGCAGAACCTGACCCGCTCTGCTGGACATGGTCTTTCTGGGCCCGGACCAGATGACTCTTTAATGCCAGGGGGGCATGAGAATCCCAATGCACATGATGGTCAGGGTCAAACCTGAAGGGGACTTTTAACTTCGCAAGAAGTTGGTAGAATCGTCACAGCGGTAATTCGTTGGACTCTTTTTTTCTTAACAATATTGTTTACATGTATGTATTTATCAATTATATTATATTCCTCTCTGTTTCTCTCTTTTAAGTTGCACCCGCCATGTTGTTTCTAGACTACCATAAGGTCAACTGGTAGAAAATGCGTAAGGCATTAAGTCCGCCTTTGTACAATGTTTTTTACTTGTGTATAAAGTTTTTAGAAATAATAATAAATAAATATATATTTTTGAAAGGTCTCGATAGGCTGCCAGTAAACTGGTTCACGTTTTGTTTGTCATTCTGACTACGGAACTTTTACTTTTACGAAAAATTTTATCCACAAAATAAGGATTAAAAAAATTGACAACCATAACAAAAATTGTTAAAGTGGAATAACTTCTGAGTTCCATGGATTTGGGTTGTCATAATTATGTGGTGTATTGGGGAAGTAAATAGAATTATTTCTGTATAGATAACTTTTCCCGAAACGGCGGAATTTTCGAGAAAATTAAGAAAAACTATAAACCGAAAAACTCGTATAAAACTCGATCTAACAATGGTGCGAGGTTCATTTAAGGACTAAAATACTCGGCATAAGATGCGCCATCAATGTATCTAACATCATTATTTCGTATCACGCTTAGTTTAAGCGTAATTAATTTTTTTCTTAATATCCGGATGGAAAAATTACGATTTTCAAAAAATTATAACTCAGAAACTAGACTTGGTAGCTAAATAGGGATTCGAAATCTTTCATTTAAATGATCATTTCTGTCAGGTTTTTCAATAAAAATGGGATGTCCGAAAATCGGGCTTCATAAAACACTGTGCGAAGTTAAAAAAATTTACACAATTTAATTAGGGACTTTAATCGTTCAGCGTTTTAATTATTCGGCAAAATTAAAAGTATCGAAAGATTTTCGGCCAGATAAGAATCGGCTAAACATATTTCGAGAACCGTATGTAATGTACTTATGTAAGTTATTGAACTGTTTATGCAACGTTAAACTAACTCATCGTGACTCAAGTATTTTGTTTAGAGATAAGGGATATGTCGATACGATATTATTAAATTTAATAACCACCCGGTAATTAATGTTTTACTTCTTATACGATTTGTTGAAACTAGGTTAGAGATCAATACGATAACAAGACACGCCCCTCCATTGAAACTGCAAGTAAAAATGTAAGATAAAATATTTACAACGTGTCGTTTATGCACTAGTCGAGCAATAAATCTACTAAATATCAAACACAAACATGTTGACTTGTTGCCATGCACAACGGTATCGCTCATCATACATTTTATATGGACACGTTCACACAACGCTATACTATAAAGTATTGGCTTGCTGTACGCGATAATCTTAGCGGTTCTCAAAGCTATACACGTAAGATTCTCCGGTCCCCGCCCCGTCTCAGTTCTTTCTACCCCGTCCGGTCGCCCTACGGATCGCCGTCAAATAACTTGCTATACATAGTAGACCGGCTTGCGATAACATAAATGTAGGGAACAGTAGACATGTGTCAGATATATCAAAACGAATTCAAAAACCGATTTCAAACACAAATCGATTCGTATCGATTTATCAATCTAGAAAATTCGATTTCAAAAATCGACTCGAATCCGAATCGACAAATAAAATCAATGGATATGGATATCACCAAACGAATCGTGTGTGAATCCAAAATCCAAACGCAAACTTATGCCTAGAAATTATGCCTTCTCTCTTTCTAACATAACGGAACTTAGCAGAATAAAAAGGATAGCATGAATTTTGCGATTTAGATTTCCGTTTTTCGGTAACGGAAATAATGAAATGCGATCAATATCATCTTTACTGCTAAGTTTTTAAAGACTATAATTGCGAGGTAATACGTTGATGTATTTTGGTTTATGGATTCGGGTTTTTAACTAGAAATAATGTACCTATTGTTTTCGTTTAGATGAAAATCGCACAAATCGTTAGTACCTACTCCTTAGCTAATAAAACGAAATCTAATTACGCAACCGAATTGGCGAAGTTAGGCGCTACTGAAATCGGATTTCTAAAAAACGGATTTTGAAATCGATTTTGATATCTGAAATCTGATAAATATCAGTTTGCATTCAAAACCAAAAACGCCCATGTCTAGGGAACAGCTGTTTTTTTTTCGCGGTCTCACGTTTGGTCCCATAGTAAAAGTTGTTCGTGAACGTCATAGTTAATACGTTTGCTATTTTCTTAAGCGCCAAATCCACCAGTAAATTTTACTACGCAAGTTACTCCACGCAAGTACTCACTTAGTTCGTAAAAATTGCATAAGTCGTCTTGCAGCGAGTGTGTCCACAGTTTTAAAGTCAGGCATAAGTCTATTGCACATAGGGTTACCATTTATAAATTTGAAAAGTCCTGACAAAAAGCCTGACATTTCAATAAAAGTCCGGACATTTTAGTCACAAAATGCAAACATACGAAGATTTATAGTTTGACCTCGTTAAGTTGATTGTTAAATATTTATATTTTGTTTTTAGATGAATGAGAAGTTAATAAAGATTAAAAAAGTTATTTGATATTACATAATTAAGTAAGTTTCATTACTCGTATTCCATCTAAGTCAAAAAATCCGGACAAATTGAAGAGCCGGACAAAAGACTAGAAGTCCGGACATGTCCGGACAAATCCGGACGGATGGTAACCCTAATTGCACAGTAAAACTTGCTAGTGAATCTATGGTCAAATACTCAAACGCTACTGAATTTTAGGTAGCCGTCAATTTCGTGTTGTCACAGTCATTTAAAGGCAAAGTGACGGTGACAACACGAGCAGAGGCGGACTAGTAGTCTTGGCCGCCCTAGGCCGTGTAGTAGGTAGGTACTAGCCACCCCCTTCTCAGCTCCATTACTGAACTAAGATATATTCTTTTCCGCGATTGGGCGCCCCTTATTGAGGAGGGATGAAACGCATGTGACTAAAAGAGTGATGAATATGAATGTCGATGAATAGAGGGGGAGAGGGAGACTGGAAGAGAAAAACATATTGTGCCGACCCCAAGTAACTTGGGAACAGGGCAGGAAGAAGAGAGATTGGGCGCCCCTTATATCTGGCCGCCCTAGGCCCGTGCCTAGTCGGCTTTAAGAAAAGTCCGCCTCTGAGCACGAGACTTGACGGCTACTTAAAATTGAGTAGCGTTAGGCCTCATTTACGGAGACGCGGGGCGTCGCGCGTCGCGTTGTGTGGCGCGGCCCGCACTGAATTCAAACATATGGTGTTGTATGAGAGCGTTTACGGAGAAGCGATTTTACACGCGTTTGCTTGAAATGCAGGCGGAGCCCGCGGACGGCATCGCCGCGTCGCACGCGACGTTGCGACCAGCTATTCCTGCAATTCTCCGTCCACTGTAAAACGTAGCGTCAACCGCGGCGGGGCCCGCGGCGTCGCACGCGCCGCATCTTCATAAACAACATCATACATTGCCATATGTTTGTGTTTGCGCATGTGATGATGCGGGCCGCTGCACGCGCCGCCGCTCCGTAAACAGAAAAATCGTACGACGCGCCGCGAGACGCCACGCCGCGCGCGACGCGCAACGCCCCGCGTCTCCGTAAATGAGGCCTTGGAGTAATTGGCCATTAGCGCTTCATACTGAGAGCAGTGGAAGCAGCTTGTAGAATGTATTTTGATGAAGGGACATGTTTACTTTCAGAGAAGACCCGAGAGACGCCTTGGTTCTGCGCGAAGATTTAAAAGATCACACGTTATCAACATTACCAGAAGGCTCGGTTATAGGTAAGTGATTATAATACATTTTGTTTTGAAAACAATTAAACTCCTCAGAAACACTGCCAGTGGCTTGGACATGCTTTTTTTACGGCTGTGAAATGTTATACTGGACTCCTACCGGCTTAAACCACATGGTGTTCCTCCTTCCGGACTTATGATCGGAGTCCAGAAGCCTGGCAGATCCATGTTAAGCCTGGGCATCTAAGCGGAAAGATTTCTTTGCTTACACGATTGCTCAAAAAAAAGAGTGTTTTGTTTTCGGGGGATACAATAAAGGTATTCCAAAAAAAAACCCTTGACTGCGTCTGTATTGCAGATACATACACAGAATTTGCTGTCTTAAGCTGAAAAGTTTAATTTGAAAGCTATTCATTACTTCGACTGTACAATGCGTACATAGGTACGTAGTTAGGTATAATTGGCGAGGCGTAAGCTGAGCTTTGCATTTGTGTGAGTGTATAAACCGGTTTAAACCAAGCAAAAGACGCGTCTGCATTCATTCCCACACAAATACAAAGCTCCGCTAACGCCTCGCCAATTGTATCTCCTTTCATTTGGATTTATTGCGAATTGTCTAAGCCAAGTAAAAGATTCCTGTGGTATCTTATTCCCGTCCAACAATTTTTATTTTTTGACTAAAAAGTCAAAAAATAAAAATTGTAAATTACTTAAAAAATTTAATAGTTGATATCCTTCGTAAGTATAGTCGTGAACGCCAGAACACACCAAATTTTCGCAACATGCTATTTTTGCACGGGTGAATATACCACAAACACTTGAGAGCCTGCCCTTACTAGCTTCCTGTCGTACAAAAGTACTACACAATAGCAACGTGTAACCGTGATAAGAAATATAAGAAAACAATGCAATGTAGCCGAGTTACCTATCAATATAGATACGGTCATTTATAAAACAAAATGTCGTAACTATTTGTAAATTAAAACGTTATTGTGAGATTGTAACGCGATTTATATGCATGCATAGGTAGGAAAAATAAATTTAACTCTGTTTGAGCGCGAGGGAGAAAAAGAAACGATAGTGTCTCGTCGTCTCTTTCGCGATTTAACGGTGTACAGTCCGCGAGGCCTAAGCTGAGCTTTGCATTTGTGTGAGTGCTCATAGAATCGATTGCCAAAAAGCAGTATAAACCGGTTTAAACCAAGCAAAGGACGGGTCTGCATTAATTCTCACACAAATGCAAAGCTCAGCTTAGGTCTCGCGGACTGTAGTATACGTTACTATGCAGAATAACTACGTAAAATGCAGATACCTGCTATTTTATGGGGCTTCTAAACGGGCAACTTTTTTCTGCAATATGTGGCTGCAAAACAGTGGCCGGCAACATTGCAAGCAATACCAGCCAGACTATGCAATATTGCAGTAATGTCCCGGACATATAGCCAAACATGTTTGGTATGGCCACAGGTGGCCGACATTGTTTTCATAGGTTGCCGGACGATCGCTGAGCTATCGATATTACTGCAATATTGCCCAGCTAGTTCTATTGTTGTTTCAGTCGCTCTCTATTGTTATGGCATAGTTTATCCTTTTCTACGCGACATGAAGTTTGCTGAGAGTGACCCCATGATTAATTGCTATATTTTGTGATTTGTTGTGATGTTAGTTGTCATGACATTCTAGTAAATTTATAATTACTAGTAAAGTTCTTAAATATTTTTTTATCAAGGCTTATTTCTTGACTTAAATTATCTAAAGTTTCACGCCTATTTAAGTAAGGTCGAATCCACAATCTCTTCTTTTTCTTTTAAAAAAAATTAGCCGCTGCGACAAGTTTGATTTCGTCAGCCATTGTTGCCAGTTTGTGTAGCCCGTTTAGGAGTCTGCATCGCGGGCCATACTATTGCTGATAATATTGCAACACATCGCCCAGCCATAGATTGCTCGGCCATTAATTGCAATAAAATATTTTTGTGATGGCCGGACATTAGTTGCCAATATTGCAGCCACAAATTGCAGTAAAACATGGCCCGTTTAGACGCACCTTTAAGTAACGGTTCGTACCCGGTAATCTGCAAATTACCTAGTTAATGTGCGTATTACCTAACGTATTCCGCATTCTAACGATAACAGATACATGCATGGGGGCCTAAGACTCAAGTGGAGTGATATGATGGCACCATTCTACATCAGGAATTGTACACATACAGGGTGTTAAAAAATTTGTTGTGTCAGTCGGTATCAGAAATTGAACAACTTTCCTATACCTATTTTTTTTCGAAATTCGCGTTTTTTTTTATTACTTTCCATACAAATCAAATTATGTATTGGTTTGTATGGAAAGTGTGGACGGATTTGAACCAGACCATCTTGCATGGAAGACAACCATTCATCCGCTTGGCTATCACTCCTTTCTTCTTCCACTTCTATCATATAAAACTAATTCTGCAGGTACATCATCCCTCCGCCGCACAGCGCAACTTCGCGGCTCATACCCTCAACTAAGCGTGGTCGACGTACGCGGTAACCTCAACACGCGACTACGAAAACTGGACACCACTGGACAGTACGCCGCGTTGTTGTTGGCCAGTGCGGGGCTGCACCGGATGGGATGGAGCGATAGGATCTCTAAGGTAGGCATGATAAAAAGAAACCTTTAACCTTGTGGGTCAACTACACGCAGAGGGCATACAGCACTCTGCGCGTTCAATATAACAATGCATTCAGGGTGTTGATGGGGTTGCCGCGCTACTGCAGTGCTTCCGGCATGTTCGCAGAAGCAGGCATAGATGGCTTTCACGCCATCATGCGCAAGCGATGCGCCTCCATCATGCGTAGGGTACGCGTCAGCCCCAACAGCATCCTGAGCACTATAGCGGACAGGTGGGACAGTCCCATACTGGGGCATTGAATACGCCAACATGCCACTGTGGCGTATAATAAATAATTGTCCTGTTTTTCTGGTAGATGTAAGTACTAACACTAGTTTCTAAGTCGTATGCTGTACTAACCAAATGGACTTATGGTCTGAAATAAAAGAATTTTATTTATTTATTAAGTTGACAAAAAACTACCCTCATTGTAAAGGTTATCAAATAATCTTTTAGGCGATATACATATGTTTCGAATTGATCTGTTTCATAAAAGGTACCAAAAGTAATAACAATTATACGTGAAAAATAGAAGTAGCTCGATTTCTTTGCTCCCAGGTATATTAGAATTTAAGACTACAGAAGCAGACACCATTCGTCGCCATATAGTGAAAACCACGGGAATGCAATTTGGTTATTTTAATTTTATCACCACCTATAGATACTATAATTATAAATGAGTCACTCAATGCGACATCAGTTTGTAGGCACTGAAATTAAGCCTTTATTAGGTATACCTATAACTTTCGTAATAAATATACTTGACTAGTTTTTGCCCGCGCCTACGTCCGCTTGAAACCCCACAGGAATCGTGCAATGACCAAATGTATTTCCGAGGTTTTCACTTTAAACGCATTGTACAATACGCCGTGTTGTTACTAGCTCGTGTAGAGTTACAGGTTACAGCAGATGGGTTGTACGACAGGATATCTTAAGGTGGGATTCGAAAGCTTACGACATTCACTGGATACAAATTTTGCCGCGCGTAGTGTGGACTACGTATTGTTAAACGCACAACAACACTTTCGCAGCCACCGTGCGCATGATGCGCTGTGGCTCTAATGTGCGGCAACCGAGGCAGTCGAGTCACGCGGAAAATACTTATTGCAATTTAGCATACAACAAAGGAGGTGGCCAACTTTTTCAGGGACCGTTACCCCACTATCAAAATACATGTACACAAAAAATAATTACTTCATTTCAAAGCGTTTGACCTCAAGACTTACAATATGGAAACAAAAAGCGCCTAGAGGTCCCGTATTTTTTTTAAGGGCAATTTTTCTTACTCTACTATAACTTAAATGTCAGGTGTTATTTATTGTTAACATTGAAATAAATATTGTTTAAAAACCTTCAGAAAACGTATTATACCTATGTTCCAAGTTATCCCGATTAGTTTTTAGTCGTTTTGATACTAAACTGCTACTTAATACCAACTACTACCATAACTGCTGAAATTAAATTAAAGGATTTTTATATCACCTGTATTTCACAATATGTTATCCCGACGCTCAGAATTCCATGTTATTACAATTTGCAATAATCGGCTAAATTATTATTAATTTAATTTTAATTTTAAGTAGACACTCAACACGTTTGATAAATATATAATGCATGTTGTGCTTACCTGTAACAAATTGGTACACTAGTCTGTAAGTCCATTGAATGTATCTCTTAACTTTGTACCTATTAGTGTATTCAATTGTTGGTGAGCCAAATAAATAAAATAAAAAATCATATTTCTCATCGAACCTAGCTAAAGCACAATTGACACAATTCAAAATTATTTAGTCCATAATAAAAGCTGTAAAAATCAGTTTTCAATTCAAATTATATCTAACGTTATAGAAAATGAGGAATAGATACACACAGATGACATAGATAAAAAATATAAAAATAACAGGTATTTAAAATACCAGATAACATTTGTTCCTTTCAGTAACTGTTATCTGTTAGTATAAATACCATTCACGACGCGGTTGACACAACGCCCTGTTAAATAACGATGTTTTTGTCTCATTCTTACTGACGACATATAACCTTGCTAAAAAGATGTACCTAAATAGTCTAAAAATATATACAGGGTGGTAATTTGAGATGGGGCATGAAGCGCAGCTACCTTAACCATTGTAGCTACAAGAAAACGTTCTTATGAGACCACCCCTAACTTTTGGAATAATTTCTATTTGCATTCACAGATTTTGAAAAAAATGTACAGTCAGCGAGAAAAGGGGCAGTTTTCAGAAAACATTTTTATGGTGCCAATCGATCCTATTTCCCTTAAGGATCAAAACACTCTTCCGGACCATTTGAGGTTGGAGTACTAGAAACGTCAGAAATATTTGGAAGTGCATTCATAGATATGGGTTTTATTTCGGTATGAATGTAACTTTGATGATGATGATTTCTGACGTTCTAGTACTCTAATATCAGTGAGTCCGGAAGAGTATTTTGATCTTTCTAAGAAAATTGATCGATTGGCACCATAAAAATATTTTGTGAGAACTGACAATTTATTTGCTGACTGTACCATTTTTTTTTTTCAATAACTTTGATTGCAGTTCGAAATAATGTCAAAAATTATGGACAGTCTCCTATCAACATTTTCCTGTAGCCACAACGATTAAGGTAGCTGCCCTTATAACTACCCTATCTCAAATAGTTTTTTTTTTTGCGATTTCTGACGTTTCTAGTACTCCCACCTCAATTGCTCCGGAAAAGTCTTTTGATCCTTACGAGAGATAGGATCGATTGGCATCATAAAAATGTTTTCTGAAAACTGCCCCTTTTCTCGCTGACTGTACATATTTTTCAAAATCTGTGAATGCTGATAATAATTATTCTAAAAGTTAAGGGTGGTCTCCTAAGAACGTTTTCCTATAGCTACAATGGTTAAGGTAGCTGCCCTTCATACCCCATCTCAAATTATCACCCTGTATAACCTACCAAGGTTCATAAGAAGCAATATGTATAAAAATGTATGTCTCCTTTATTTGGTCACGTAATCTGTGTCACGGTGATTTATTCGGATACATTGATACCATTTTTCGAAATAAACGTTTAAAGATTCAGTAAATAAGAAAAAATACATCACAGTAGTTCACAAATTAATAGTATATCGTAATTGTAATAAAATATGAATATTGTATGATTAAAAGTTTTAAAATATTCATCCATATTATAAAATGATCAGATAACTTGTCACCTTGTCAGTGGTACTAATCGGTAGCTAGTACAAAAATACTAGGCTAGATATTTAGTACTGTTTTTTTTATATAACAGAGATAACAAGTATTATTGAACTGTTATTACAACCAACCTTTAAGTCAGCCCGCCGAAATCATGCTGGCCATTTACATTTTTTTTCTTTTTTTAAAGCTTTTTTATTCTTATGACATTTTCACTGTCAGAAAGTAATAATTAGTGCTGGGCTCGCCCGGTCGCAAACGTGTAAATCGATTGTTCTATGTAGTTAATTGATTAATTAATTATAACGATAATTGTTTAATTTTTCTATTACAAGTTACAAAGTAGGTACCGTTGCAGTTTTCATAAACTTATTTTAATATTCTAATACAAGTCACTAGTTATTTTATCCTTAAAGGTTTTGTCAGTAGTTCCCAAACTAAGCAAAACTGTAGCTTGAGAACCTGGGTAAGTAGTGGCATCTTGAATAGTTGTTTGTGTTCCTTTCGATAAAGTCTATTTATGAGAGAAAAAAATAATGGTGTGGTTGGCGTAGCGGTTGAGCGGTCTTTTGGGGAGTTACGTGTCGCGGGTTTGATTATTTGATTCCCGGACTGATCAAATATCTGATGGTCTACAGACACATAATGGTTTCCGGGTTTGGTGTTTTTGCAAATGACTATTTGTGTTTGTAAACGCGCTCACGATAAATAACGTATTTAAATAAAAAGGGGAAACGTATTTTTAAAAAGCTTGTCATCCTAAGTAATTTTTGAAAGAAAAAAATAAACAAATCTTAAACTGTGAAAAATTAAATGACATTAAATGTACTTAATAATCCTGAGTTATTAGGTAGGTACTTAAATTATTATTTGTCAATTTAATTAATAACAAAATACGAAAAATATTAATAATAATAGGTATATTAAATGGCTTATTTACGTTTACTTGAATGTTATCGATCCATGTGAGTTGTACTATAGGCATAACGATTTTTTTACTGAAATCGATTATCACAAAATGAACAGCCCTTAGAGTTTAAAAGAAATTCAAATGTCATCAATCAATAATGCATAATGGCCGACGGGCGGAAAATATCAATATACTATCTTATTATCTTCATCATAATTTCCAGGACTTGTACAGAAAAAATGAAAAATAGGTCTTACAATAATATGTAAAGAACGTTTTATCATTGATTACTTTACTTTGTACAAGTTCAGTTTCAATTATAAGTGTGTTATCGACTATCTGGGGCAGATGTTGGCCACCTCCTTTAGATATTATCGAACTTCCGAAAACGTGAACCTTACACAACAGTGTCATCTGAAGGGTGTGATTCACACCATCATCATCAGCTTAATCATTTAAAAACCCGATGTACTTAAGTAGCATCGTGGGCTGTCCGCCCCGCTACCAACCTTGCTGACTGGCTTTCTACCACGGCACGAACCATTCTTGTGTAGCTCGTGACGACACGAGACTAAATACACAGAGTGTGGTAGGCTAACGCTAGCCGACCACACTCTGTGTTCCGATCGATTAATGAAAATAATGGACAGAGGCCACGATAATATTGTACTCACAAAATATCAGTCAGCGAAAATGCGATAGGGTAGTTATTTCAGGGCTCGATTCAAATTTCGCGTTATGGATGAAGGAAAGCATTTAATTACTTTTCTTTGTACAGATCCTGCCTTGTGCAGATATGAAATACGCAGTGGGTCAAGGCGCTCTAGCCGTGGAGTGTCGTTCTGACAACACTGTCATACTGGACATGCTCGCGCCGTTCAACCATCCTGAGACTTACTGCAGAATTCTAGCTGAAAGAAGCTTCCTCAAGACGTTAGGTATGTAGATGGTCTTTTAAAAATAGACCTTATGCGTGCTATTATTTATATGAGACTAGCGGTTTATTCTCGTTGAGTCACACCCTATCTCAATGCCTATTATGTAGCTGTTTGATTTAACTGGAAAATAAAATGGTGTTGTGTGTGTTACCCAAGAGGATTTTTTTCCCGTTGGGTCACACTGTTACACATCAGGATGTGATGCAATGGGAATAAACCGGACTAGAGAAGAACCGTGATTTCACCCGCGTAGATCTCGTTGACCCGTTCTTAGTGGAATTTCCCCGAAATCTTGCCTTGGTGTGCTTCAACAGCCTAAAAGAAACATCTGTGCAAAAATTCAAGTCTTTTTGACCAACGCTGCAATTGTTTCGTTTCGGCAATGATAAATTAGTCGGGAAATGTTATTTTCTATGAATATGATTTATATTACACCGTGTCGGGTATGAGGCGAGTCCGTGTGCAACGAACAACAAAGAACGCGACTCGTCCATGATGTAAACTTGGCTCGGTCTACATGAACTGGTACATATAAAATAAACGTAGTATTATGCCATCCATGCCCCGTCCGTGAGTCGGCTCGGAACCGGCACGGTGTAGCATAAATCAAACTCCAAAGTCCTGGTTTATAACTCATTCTTTAAAGGAGCTTTCAATAACTCCAGCCACAATAGGATATTTGACTGAAAAAATCTAATTAGTCCGTCAGTTAGATTATCAAAAAATATTTGACCCGTATTTTTTCTTTTGTTACGTAAACCAAAATTGACGAAGATACGACATTTTTAAAATTGGCTAAACGTCACAAGCAAGTACAATTTTTACTTGCTTCTGACGTCACAAGCACTCTCGAGTTTTGATGCCTTTGATGATCTTTCCAAATATTCATAGATTTAATAAAAGAAAAAATGCGTGTCCATTATTTTTCAAAACTCTAACTGGCGGACTAATTAGATTCTCAATTTATTGATACTATCAACATGCCTATTACCAAAGTTTAAAAATGACTTATTAGTCCGCGAGGCTAAAGATATATTTGTGCAAAATTACAACTGACATTGTCCCCTTCACAGGTGGTGGTTGCAGCGCTCCCGTCGGCGTATCAACAAGTCTAAAACCCCTAGACTCACAGTTCAAACTATCAATAACCGGCGCCGTATGGAGCTTAGACGGCAAAACAAAGTTAAACCACACAATGCAACAAACATTTGTCCAGATCAAACGCACACAGAAACACAAACTGAGTCCTACAGAAGAAAATGAGTGTAAAAAAGTAAAAGTCGACAACGGGGAGACCGAAAACGAAATATTATCCCCAACAGAAGTACTTAAAGATAAAATTATAGATAAGTCTGCGAAAAACTGTGAGGAATCCAGTGAAGATGAGGCAGATACGCGCATATTCTGTGGTCTTACTGTGAACCCGAGTATGCCCGTAGATGTCATAATCAAATGTGATAACTTAGGTAGAGATGTAGCCAATGCTCTCATAGACAAAGGAGCGTTAGAAATAATGAAAGTCACTCAAGACATGATTAGGAGCTCCGTTCCTGAAAAGAAATCATGATCGATATTTTATGTAAATAAGGCTTCATATCGTATGAGGTTTTTAGGAGAAGTGGCCTTACCAAATACTAAAAAATCGAAGCAAAAAGCTAGCCTTATAATAGTCTTGGCTAACAAGACATGACAATAAATCCATATATTTAAATCACTAATGCTCGGTTCCCATTAACAAAAACGAATCGTTTTGCTTACCAATGGTAGCATTTTTTATTGCCAAACTAGGGGTATATAGACCCGGGGGTCTATATACCCCCGGGGGGGGGGGGGTAGGGGTATATAGGGGTATATTTTACCTGTGATAGCTACTAACCTAAGGGAGGGTCTACTTTGCAAAGTCTCAAAGTCTTTGCTTCATTATTGGTAAAGATACAAGAGCAGGGCCGGATTATCCATAAGGCGGATTAGGCAACTGCCTAGGGGCCCCATGCACGCACCAAGAAAAAAAACGTTTCATCGAAAGTTTTTTTTTTAATTTCTATACTTCCTCAATATTATTTCTTTTTTTCGACGCATGTTTTCAGTTGATGAAATACTTCATACATAGTTGAACTAAAAATAGCTGTATTTGACGATATAGGTAAGGAAAGCGTTAATGCGATAAATTAATAAATCGGAACGCAGCCGGCGCGCGGTCGGCTGATGAGTTAGACTTTGACTTTTAGAGATTGAAGTAACAGGATACCAAAGGAGTCGATCTGATCGACTCGACTTTGTAATAGAAAAAATGTATTTTAAAAAGTAAGAAAAGTGAAAGGAAAGGGGCCCCGAGAATTGCATTGCCTAGGGGCCCTGATAGGGTTAATCTGGCCCTGTACAAGAGTCTTAATTTTAACCGAAAACGCTCAGTAAATCATAGGAATCGGCCATAAGACTTTGCCACTAGAACAAAAAGGCTAGCTTTTATCGATACGGAATTACTTTGTTAATGAATTATTAGATAAAACATAACATTGCTTTCACCAACCCGTCTATCAAGCATGGTGATTATCGCAATATGTCCGTTCATTGTAAATGCCATCTGGAGGCTTATGTTCGGTGATAGTCGTTTATAGCACCCGTAGTACGATTTTGCTAGTTACGAAAACGGCAATCGTTTTCATGAGCTCTCTAAACTAGAGTTTGCGGGTGTGTGACAGAGATAGATCTCTGTCACACACCCGCAACAAAAAGAGACAAATATATAGAATGTCTAGTTAATTGTTTTAGATCCAAAAACCATGAACTCTGCTCATCATTATGTACGACTTTTAGTATGGGACAAACTCACTATGGGACAAACTCTGAATTCGTAAAAAAAACGTGAAAAAAAAATCTGTTGTTCAACATTGATTATTTTCTACGGAGCAGTTTTTTTAAGATTTTTTAATTTGTCCCATTGTAAAAGTTGTACATAATGATGAATAGATTTCATAATTTTCGGATGTAAAGCGACTTAAGAACCATACATGCGGAGTGTAGCAAGCTCACAAAAATCTATTGTTTTCGTCATTTGCAAACTCGTACTAAGGTATAGGTTGATACGAAGATATTTGGTATGGCCCATTTTATACTGCCTAAAATTAATGTTTGTATATAACTTGTATAAATTGTAAATTACAGTTTCATAACAGGTAACAAATTATCTTTATTGCACATTTTTCTTATCAAAGTTATTTTATAACTTCATTGTATGTAAATATTCCGATGCGGGAGAAAACAGCAAACGAATTAAGGGAATAATGTTTTTTTTAATATTATTTATGGAACATGACTGACTTCGTGCAACGAAAATGATTTGATTTCAATATTCCTTATTAATTTGTAGTTTTTTTGTTGACTTGGAGTATGCCACGGAATAATTAATAAATGGAGTAACAATATAGGCGAATTTGTTAATGTTAGAGCTGTATGCAGACACGCTCCATATTTGGCGGTAAATTAGTAAGCAAATGAACAAAACCATGAATGCCTTGCCTTGTCTGACCTCAAAGTATTGTACCTACACCCAATAATCACTACATAGTATTTATAAAACAAAGTCGCTTCCCGCTGTCTGTCCCTATGTGATCTTTAAAAGTACGCAACGAATTTTGATGCGGTTTTTTTTAATAGATAGAGTGATTCAAGAGGAAGGTTTATATGTGTAATAAATGCACAATATAGTAAAGAATGCACCCGTGCGTGGGGCGGGTCGCTAATACAATAAAGTATGGCCGACGGTGTCTGTGAGAAAAAGACGTGAATTTCCGAATAGGAAAACAAGAAGCTGGCTGTGGGCACAGTCAATGACATGAGTTGGTAAATAAGTAGATAGAGACAAATTAATCTCGGGTAAATCAATATTCCAAAAAAGTATAATAGTTCCAAATTGTAAAAGAGTCCAAATACAACTCTGAGTACGGTCGGCCAAAAAAGTAGTCTATCAATTTTGACAACAGTTCCTACCAAATTAAAATATCGCTACGATTGACTCTTCGAATTGGATTGGAAAGAGATTATGTCGTCTAATGAAGTCTATAAATGTTGAAGTGATTGTTTTAGATCTAAAGTCACAGTTGAAGATGTTATATTATTTTGTACTTATGCCTTAAAGTTTCTATTTTATATCGATTAGTTTTCCAATTAATGCCACTTTTAGCAACTCAATGCTCAGCTTCTTTTGTCGCAGACAGTACAAGTGTCACTATCACTCCATTTGTTTATTATTCCGTGGTGTAGGCTAATTTAATAGTGAATTTTTACGAACTGTTAGATATAGATGTGATTTAGATACATAAATCATGTTTTGGTTATATTGTTATATATCGCCTATTTCCGTTTATTTAGTGGGTACCTATTTATGATGTTATTTGGGACCTAATTTAAAATTTAAGTTTAGTTAAAAAGTTTATTTTGGTTTAAAATTGAAGTTATATTTTGTTAAATGCAAATTCTTGGCATTTCTTTGGCTATTCTAAAATGAAAGAGTTCCATAATGTTTTGCAATTATTACAAGGCTTTCAAGTGCCTTGAAAATTAGACGTACAGACGCCAGCAGATCAAGCTACACGAAAGTGTCAAATTTCCCCAATCAACCTTGAACCTAATGCTTTTGCTATAAAGATGAAAATCTATTAAAGAAATTTGATAGATTGTAGTAGCTTTATGTGCTTCTGTCGTCTGTACTTTCGTTCTATGACCTGTTTGTATCGGGCCCGAAATAACCTCAAATCAATGCTTCAAAATAGGGTATTTGACTAATTTTTTTTTTATTAGAAATCACGAAACCAAATATTTAATGAAATATAAGTTAAGTAATACGATTTAAAATGGTTCACAAGACAGACAACACTACAATCCGCGAGGCCTAAGCTGAGCTTTGCATTTGTGTGAGAATGAATGCAGACGCTTCCTTTGCTTGGTTTATACTGATTTTTGGCAATCGATTCTATGTGCACTCACACAAATGCAAAGCTCATCTTACACTTCGTCAATTGTATCTAACTACGTACCTATGTACGCATTGTACAGTTGAAGTAATTAACAGCTTTCATGTTAAACTTTTCAGCTTAAGACAGCAAATTCTGTATGTATCTGCAATACAGACGCAGTAAAGGGTTTTTTTTTTTGAATACCTTTATTGTGTCCCCCGAAAACAAAACACAAAGAGTGTTTTGTTTTTTTTGAGCAGTCGTGTAAATAAAGCAATCTTTCCGCTTAGAATAACCAGGCTTAATATGGATCTGCCGGGCTTCCGGATCCCGATCATAGGTCCAGCTCAGCTTAGGCTTCACGGACTGTACTACCATATGAAGTCATACCTTAAAAACTTCATAGTGACTTGACATCACTCTGTACAATATCCACTTCGCGTACATAAAAAAAACCGGTCACGTGCGAGTCGGACTCGCGCACGAAGAGTTCCGTACCATTATCTATAAAAACGGCAAAAAAATCACGTTTGTTGTATGGAAGCCTCCTTAAATATTTATTTTATTCTGTTTTTTAGTATTTGTTGTTATAGCGGCAACAGAAATACATCATCTGTGAAAATTTCAACTGTCTAACTATCACGGTTCATGAGATACAGCCTGGTGACATTATAAAAATATAGATTCGGGTCTAGTCGCGTAAAAACTTAAAAAAGGCACTAAATACCTTTTTTTATCCCGACGTTTCGGCCGAATTACACCGGCCGTGGTTCACGGGTAGACTGAAGTTGCGGAGCAGTTGTCATCTTCGTGAAGCAAAAGTATTTTGATCTACCCTCACTCGATCTTGATTTTTATTTTAATTTATTAAGTTATCGTCGGTACTTCGACACACTACACTAACGACGTCTTTACACTCGCCTAAACCGTCCCGTCTACGGTAACACTTGCTGATGACCGGATTCCACGATGTTGACAATTTATATCCATCTTCCCGATTGAAATTCTTGTACTTTTAATTTCAATCGCTTCACGTACGATTCTGGGATAATAGTGACGATCGGTGAAGAGGATTTTTGGACAGTGTAGTTCTATCCAGTGATTGGAAGCCTGGTGACAGACGGACAGCGGAGTCTTAGTAATAGGGCCCCGTTTTACCCTTTGGGTACGGAACCTTAAAAATGCCTCCTCAACAAACTTCCAAAGCGTGTATCTCCTCTATTTTTTCACATATCGTATTCTTTCTATTCTATAAAATAATACTAAATTGTTGTACCTTTTTAAAAGTAGTCAAATGCCCTATTATTCAGTACCTACATAAGCTACTCTAGCTACAGATCTAGTCCCAAGATTTAAATTCCGAACTACGGTTCTGCGGCCTTGTACGTATGTTATAGGATTTTCAGAGATGTATTTGGACCCACCACTTTTGACCGTGCGTACGCATCTAGGCTATAGGCCTTTTTCCAGTGCTCACGATACGTCAAATTGTGGTGACAACTCCTAGCGCCATATACAAGGCGTAACATAAATAACGCACAACCTCTTAACGGGTCACTGTACTCATCATTATGAACAACTTTTACTATGGGACCAAAACTGAAATCGCGAAAAATAAACAGCTGTTCCCTACATTTATGTTCGCATGACTCGTCAAAATCCGTCCCACTAATGGGCACGGGCTTCTTCTCAGAATAAGAAGGATTTAGACTAAACCTCCACGCACACACCATCCAGGGCTATATACTATGACCTCTTAAAGCAGGGCAGAAGTTGCCTGGAAGTTGAACTGCCCTTCTTTTTTGTACTATGACATCGTTAGAGCAGGCCTGCTACGTTGACGTTTACGATATCCGTTCACCTTTTTTTTTGTATAGACTTTTCGTACCATGAACAAGCATTACCGTTCAACTTGCTTCAATAGTCGTTCACCTTTAGTACTGCCTTGGTACGATTTTTAGCGATTCAGAAGCAGGCCTGCTTTTGAACGGATGTTGACTGGCTGGCATTTGAACGTTTTCGTAAGAGGTCATGGTAAGCCTCCAGAACTGTTTGGAGCCCTCTCAGGTGTGCAGATTTCCTCAAGATCTTTTCCTTCATCGTTAACGCAAGTGATAATCAAATTATGATCCGCACATGAACTCGAAAAGTCAGAGGTGCGGGCTGGAATCTAACTTGGCAAGCGTTTAACCGCTAGACTATCAGTGCTTCAGTTTCACGTTGTCTTGAGTACCTAAACAGTTTATAGAAGTATATGGCGCTCGGAGTCCTCCCCACATTTTCGTAGTGTGCTGTGGAAACAAGGCGTAGCAAAGTCCGTATGTTTACACCCGACTTGTCGTGTGATATTACTAAAATTTATTTTATAAAGTTATTATTTCTGTCAGTTTATCTTTGATACTGCATTCCTAATTATTTCGTGATCTACATCTCCACTATATTAGATGTAGAATATTAGTTAGAAAATTATTTGATTTCTTATGTTACTTATCATGATGACATATTGTATTTATTTTGTAATACAGTGTCCAGTGTTTCTTGGTTTCATAGCGGTGATGCTTGTAAAAACCATACACCGAACAATGAATAGTACACCACGATTATTTAAATAATGGGTTTACAAATAGTGGATTCATTATCTGCCTTTCGCCCATAAAGAATGTGCGTGAGCGAGATGCAAACATCGAAAACAGATGCGCTGCTATTTTCAATCCCGTTCTTTACTTAATCATGTTGTAGGTACTACGTACAGAAACATCACTCGCAAACGAATTCACCAAATGTCTAGAAAAATGTGCTCCGCGCATGCAATATTGAGCTTTAGGCGTGTTAGGCGAGAGAGTTCCTATTGCGCTGTGCGTTCGCGCTCTCATTACATTTCAGTTCGGTCACTCACTAAAATTCGGGTTGGTTTACTTTCGTGTTTCACCATGGGTGTGGAGCGGCGCGTAGACATGATCTCGTCTCTCACAGGCCCGCTATATGTCATCAATTTGTTATAATCAGTCTAATTATGTTAAATAAGTACTCTTTTAGCCGCGTATCAGGATAAGCTGGACACTCTGATTATGTGTAAAGAATCGAATCAACTGGGGTTTATTGTAAGTCTTGTTTATGGTGTCTATTCAATTGTTGTTGTTTATGTTAATTTTATATGAATAAACTGGTGAATGACTTGGGATTTATTTGTTTTATTTACAATAGAAAAGAGTTCGCGGTACACACTGGGCAATTAGGGCCGAATCACACCGGAATGGCAGCGGTCGGCAGCGACGCGGCGAGCACTTTCAGTGTGAAATAATTTTAAACTTTATCTACATACTTAAAAGATGAGTATCGCTTGAAAAGGTCGCGCGACCGCTCGCGGCACAGCGGGCGGCCGCGCGCTCCTCACCCCCATGGACCCAATATATCCCTTTTTCTTTTTTTCCTTTGTTTGTTTCTTTCTTTTTCCGCATTAAGTGCTATAATAACCAATTCCATCATGTTCACTCCAAACACACGAGTTTCCTTGCCGAATGTAGAAACTAAACTAGTCAAGAGGAGACTAGGCGCCGGGGGCCGCTGGCGTCGCCGCTACCATTCCGGTGTGACTCGGCCCTTAGTCTCGCTATCAAGCTCGTTGACTGGATAATCTTTTCAGCACGGCATACAAAGTCGCTCTTCTATGCTGAGCGATTCTTTCCAGTCAATTAATCTGGCAACTTATTGTGGATCGCTATGGCAATTGCCATATAGCCAATTTATTCGTAATTATTGGCAAACCAGTACTCAAAATAAAACATTCATATTTGTACAATACTTTTATTTCACAATAAAATCTCAATCAAAACTCACAAGCATCCTTAACCAGTTGTGAACACAAAACAAAACCTAAATAACACTAACAAATACCTACATTATTATTGAACTTGCATTACTCCACGTCCACGCTACACTTCCCATAATGCAAAAGTTAACAGAGGATAAAATGGCGGATCGATTTCAAGCACATTTTGTATCACAGCCCAATGCACGTACTTGGAAAATTTAAGGCTTTGCAAGTCGAAAGTTAATTTTAATCTAGAATAAAATAATTAGAATAATAGTTTCTTTGATGGGATTTTTTGTAACTAACTTAACTGTCTACTTAGCAGATGCTCGATGCACGTGTTATTAACATGATGTGACGACGCGAAATGTGTAACATTACGTCACTTCGCTGTTCCGACTGGCTGCATATCGTCCGACAAACAACTCTGAGAGTCAACAGTCAGAGAAAAGTTAAAGATGAATTATAATTATGTTGCATTTTTTCATTAAATTATGCTACATTGACGCAAGGCGTTGATTAGTGTAATTATAATTAATTAATCAAACTTATTACTTTAAATTTCTTAAATTATTCATTGCGAAAAAATATATTTCGATGAGGGTGAACACCTATAATAAATATTAAATTAAATCAGTAAATGGAAATCACTAAAACCTCGCGTCAACTAGCGCTATCTTTCGACCAAAAATGGAAGCTTCCATGATTAGCGAGATAATGAAAATATTATTATGAAAATATTCTCTTCTCCAACTGTGAGGGACTGACTACGTTTATTCGACATCTTCCTCCTGTAACATCTTGCCGCTGGCCTTCATGGAGGCTCGGAGCCTCTCCGACACCTCTGGCAGCTTCTTCAGGAGCAAGTGGAAGATGGGGGCGGGCATCGTTTGTTGGAGTACCTGGAGAATATAAAATTATGTTTATTGCGTCGAGTATTTAAAATGTTCTTTTGAAGTTCTGACTTGCTAGATATATAGGTGAAGGAAACTACTGATATTAAATGATCGAAAGCATCCCCTCAAAAGGCGTATTTTTAATCAGCACGCATAGGTAGTGAGTCCATAGCTGCTGCAGCTACACTCTTTTTAGAGCAAAGGAGCATGTGTGTCACCAAAATAAACTAATATTTATTTTTTAGGGATCAAGTTTTGACAGCTGGCTTGCACAGAAACGTGCTGGGAAGTACACTTACACTAAGAAGCTGCTGCGTCTGTCCACAGACGGCGACGGCCTGTCCGAGATGCTCGACGCCCGCCTCGAGGTCGCCGGCAGCTAACAGCTCCTCACCGAGCTGAATCTGAAATTTAAAAAGGAACAATTATTTTGATGATTGATGATTTTGCAACAGTTTACAAGCCGACGAGAGACGTTAATTCAATTTTCATTCTTTTTAGGGAGTGCCTCCGCTGCCGGCGCCGATTGCCAAACTGGCTGCCGGCGCCGCGCCCGACTACATACAGTGTTTTTATACACCTTCAAGGCCTCTTCAAACTCTTCATGAGTCGATTATTTCGTCACACACTTTCATTTTCACAATAAAAAGTACCTAATGAAAAACTTAAGGGGATTGTCGGGAACTTCGTGGAGTGAGCGCCATCTGTTGTCCGCCACCTAACTAACCGTGACGTCAACATCGGACCACCACTACCCGTTGGAGGGAGGAGACCGGCTCGCTCGGTGCGCCCGGGGAATTGCTTCTTGGACCGTACGACGGAACACTCGTCTAGAGTATTCTGTGTAGATTAGCTGAAGAAATCTGACCTTTTATATCTGACTAGCTTGTCCTTATTTTATGATCTTGTAATAACTTGTAATAATTATCTAAAGTATTATATTGTGATCTAGTTCATGTTACTAACACTAACCCAAATACAAGTACTCTCAGTGGTGGAGAGTCTATGTTGGTTTTATTTGCTACATTTACCTTGCTCACAATCCTGACATACCAATATTAGCGATAACTGTAATGATAGAATCACTCCTTAACGATTAAATTGTAGTGTCGCTAACAGGATGTTTGTAAGGTTGTTTGGATTTCCATAGCAGAGTCGACGGAGCCCCGCTGCGCCTATTTCTGTCTGCACGGTTTTAAATAAAACGAAGGGGATGACGAGGGCTTCGTTCGCTCGCTAAGCTTGCTCACTCTAGGCCGCTTCGAACCTAACCTATCCGTGTCGGGGTGCCCCAAATTAACGAGTTCGCTTCGCTCGCTCTTGAAATTAGTCAGTTGGAAGACAAGTTACAGTTTTTGGCCCAAAATCTAACCTACCGTTCAACTAACATATCTACCAAACAACATAATAGCGCCGCTGTCTATGGGACCGCCGGTTCCCAATGGCGTTATTTTTGGGTGCCGGCACCAGCTGCGGAGGCACTCCATTCTTTTTATATGTTTTTAGATATCTAGTAAAATATCCCTTTATTCCAGACATAACAAAGAAAAGTTAGGATCATAAATAATTGTATCAATAAGGATGTACAACAAGTGAGAGTGAGAGTTGTTTGCCGATAACTGCACGCGCAGGTAGCTGACTCAGTCTGTCACTGTCTTTAGTGACATCTGATTGACAGTAGCTGTAAGGCACGCATACCTGTATAGTTAGTAGGTACAAAAAACTGCAAATATCATGTACTTAGTTATTAACTATCTTACTTTCGCTGAACACGGTTTGCTGCACGATGGAAACATGTCTACAATATGTTTTACTCACTGCAGTTACAACTGGCGAGGCGTAAGCTGAGCTTTGCATTTGTGTGAGTACACATAGAATCGATTGCCAAAAAGCAGTATAAACCGGTTTAAACCAAGCAAAGGACGCGTCTGCATTCATTCTCACACAAATGCAAAGCTCAGCTAACGCCTCGCGGACACACAACACTTAGCCCGGTCGCAAATTATCAGAAATTTCTGACACGCGATTCTGCATACATTTTATGCTAAATCCCGCACACTGTCAGAATTTGCCGCATCCGGCAGCCTGCTGGCTGTAATGCAAAATGTATGCGCAGGGGATCTTCGCGCATGCGTCAGAAATTTTCCGACAATGTACGGCCGGGCTTAAGGTAACACGGCACTCGGAGGAACTGCATGGCGCGCACAAAATTGTTTACGTGAAATTGTAGGAGAAAAAAAGCACTACGTGACAGCGGAACTGCGCGATGCGATACTGCGTATTGAAAATGCGTTCTTACCTTAACACCGCTCCATAAAGCCCATAAGCACAGACTAAATAAGAGTTACCAGAGGTCCAATGAAATCGATTTACAACCCTAACTTTGCGTTTTTAATATCTTCTCTGTATGTGATGTGTAATGGGGGATTTACACGGGTCGATTTTAGCCGTGCGGCAAGTCACCAGTCACATCGCTTGTAAAAATCGAATCGCCACCCCATTTACACCGGTCGACAAAAATCACATGCGACTTGTTCATTTCTAGTGGAACAACACAGCGCAAAACACACCTCATGCGGCGGGCGATCGCCTGCAGTTGACCATTTAAACGGTCGATTTTAGTCAGCCGCCGCATGCGGCTTGTCGCCGCACTGCAAAAGTCGAATGGCACCCAACTTTGGGGCTTGCGATTTTAGTCACTTGCGGCCTAGTTTAATTGGCATTTAGACGGTTGATTTTCGCCGTACGGCTGGGCAGCCGTGCGGCGAAAATCGAACCGTGTAAATCCCCTATTACTCGTTTAAAATCTTTTCGTCTTCTTTTCTTATTATGAGCTATGCAAAAATAGCTCAGTGGTGATAAGACAAGCCAATCAGCTAAGTTAATAGCGAGGATGTTAAACCAGAGTGTGCCAGATGTACTAAGGTATCTTCATTTGTAGAAGCTTTTATAATCCTTAAACTCAGCCTTCTAGTCTATTTTGAATAAACGAGTTTTGAAGATGAAGTTACAGTTGACCAAGTCATGCCACTATTTTCATAAAAAATGTGGGAATTTTAGCATTTTTTAAATTAATTTTAGAACCATACCTGTTGCAGGAAGAACCTCTGCATGGCTTCGTGGTCGCTCATGTCGGGCAGGGGGCCGCCCACAGTGCGCGTTCTTGACGCATTCTGTTGGGCTTTCTGTCTGCCTGCAAAAATAAACAACATCAGTTATTAACTATTTTCACCACTGGCAATACATACAGTTTCGGGCCACCATTCAATAATGGAATTGTACTATTTTAGAAATAAATTGCATCATCTAATAATATTTTTTTATCATATTGCATCATAACTGTATTACTTTTATCTGCCCACTTTACTAATCTTGATTAGTTTTTATTCCATGAAGTCTGTGATGGCTACAGTTAAACAGTGGCTCTGATGGATATTTCTTCATGATGGGCCAGCTAAATGATTTTAAATATAGAACTGCATGCTGGAGTAGTATCCAAACTGTATAAAACCTGAAATCATCTCTTTTGTCTCCTGCGTACAGTATTGTAGGCCCAGAATCACAACTTAACAAGTGTGGGAGGGAGAACGAGGGAGTCATTCAAAGATTTAAAATGACTAAAATGAACATAAGCCATGTTTCTCAACAAATTTCTATAATATTTAGTATAAACATAATATTTATCTGTCTTTACAACATGTGGTAAGAAAAAATTATTATGAAGTTTTTGAGATGATATACAAGATGACTTATGTGAATGACAAGACAAATAAAATCAACAATTTTAAGTTTAAACAGATGTGCTAGGAAATTGTGTATAAAAGACGATAAAATGCAAACAACAATGAAGAGAGAACTATTAACTTTTTTATTTTTATAAAATTGTATGGTTCATGAGAAACATGTTCCATTGTAAGTTTTTGTACATTGTTTTTTATGCATCTGTGTACCGTTAACTGACATTTGACAAAAATGCTTTGTTAGGTCCAGTTAAAAAATAAAAAAGGAGTAGGACTCAATACAATAAAATTAAAATACAAATAAATATTATTGTAGAAATTACCGATTAATTGATTAAATACTGGAAACATAGATAATATGGATAAACAATGGAAGTCACCACTGATCCGCAGTGCTGAGATATTCATGGTTAAGTAACAGAATTTAAATTTGTACTCGCTTAGTGAATTTCAAGAGAATGGGGCTGGTCAGTGAAGTTCACTGGCCACATGAAGTCTCTTGAAATAATTTTTATTTATTTTTAAGAAAACGTTGCCCCATACTAAGATTTCTCTTGTATCGTGGGTGCGTTTACAGACACAAATCTCACATATACAAACGCCCAGACCCGAAACAACCATCTGTAGGTCATACAATTTTTGTTCCACGTGGGAATTGAACCCACGACCCGTAGCGCAGAAGCCAATCGCTTAGCCACTGCACCAAACGTGTCGTCAAAAACCGAAACCGTAAATACGTTAAATAGAACCGCTTGGAACATTTTGGACAAAAGCTATTTGGCACCATTCGCAATTCTATCCATTTCATGAGTGAAAGTGGTATGGAAATGCATACTTAAATAACTGCATACATGATATTTATTACTTTTAGCCCATTGCAAAAGCATGTTTGGCACAGTCCACCTAACCAGTGTAACTAATTTTATTATTATAAGTATGTTGTCAGTTATAATTAAATGCAGTGTTACACAATTAGAATGCACCTAAGTGTTCGTTATCGTTCTCTGTGATGTAGTGGTGAAATAAATCAGTTAGTGAAGCGAAAATTGATTGATGCATGATGTTGTAACAATCATACTTGTGAAATTTTTAGGTTAATCAAAAAAATTAAAATTATCGTACGGTAAAGTACCAGTTGTAATACGAAACATTAAGACCGCACATTCCTCTTTTAATGCTATTTTCATTCAATAAACTTATAAAACTTACGTTCTCTCAACTTCTTTTTGAAAAGAGGATCCTTACGACGTTGTTGGTCAAAGTACACACAATATCCAAGGAACAGGGTTCCAGCTATACCAACTGCAATTCCTAAGGTAGTGCGCGTAATCTCCATGCTTATAAAATCACTTGCGTTGTTTTATTCACAGAAAAAACCAACTCGCTTTTGTTAAAGAATTTTGAGGTCCGCCATTTAAGAAAAAAGAATTATTTAATTGGCAACATTGTTTTTTACTTTTATTGCATTCACAGATAATATGAAATGATTGTTGTTTAATTTTAAATCAATCAACATTATTTTGATTAAATATTTTTAATGACTACTGATTTCCTGCAAAATTAATTGAAACAGCCTTCAAAGAAAGTTGCCAAAACAAACTAGTGTCCAAGTAGCTTTAATTTTTGAGTTGCCTCAGTAAAATTTGTCATTTGTGTTCGCCAATGGCCAATGAGAAAAATATATAAATATGACTGGCAACATTGTTTTTTACTTTTTTTGCTCTCACAGATAATAAATATGTAATAAAACGATTATTGTTTAATTATTATTTACCAAGTTAATTATCTTAAAATTAAATATTAAAACAATTTCAAAAATTACCGATTTCCCGAGAATTTGATTGAAACAGACAATAAGCTTCCAAGAAAGTTGCATAACAAACAAATCAGTGAACAAGTAACCTTAGTTTTTGAGTTGCCTCATGAAAATTTATCATATTGTACACATGATTGAAATTCAGTATTTATAAATACTTTTCCCATTCTAATAGTTAAAATATCTATTTATGAAGAAGGACCCTTGCAAGAAATTTGCGTGTCAGATCCAGAGATGCCTTGTTGGTGAGTTTTGTCATTATAATTTTATTTATGAACCTCTACGCCGACAGCCGACATGAAATCAGTCGCCATCTTTGCTTCAACCTTTCAATCGCCTCCACAGATTTGCGGGCGTTTCATCGCCGTTTTTCAATGTTTTGCTCAAATATATCGTTACATTTTTCTTCTAAAGCCACGTAAAAACTTTCCGATAGTTTGTGTAAGTGATAAGTGCAAAAATGAGCTTTTTCGGGTTCGGACAAACTGCGGATATTGAAATCGTATTTGATGATGCTGACAAACGGAAGGTTGCCGAAGTGAAAACGGATGATGGCAAAAAGGAGAAGTTACTGCTGTATTACGACGGCGAAACCGTCTCGGGTAGAGTAAACGTGACTCTGAGGAAACCCGGGTCGAAACTTGAACACCAAGGAATCAAGGTCGAACTTATAGGTCAGATTGAATTATTCTACGATAGAGGTAATCATCATGAGTTTATATCATTAGTGAAGGAGCTGGCGCGCCCTGGTGACCTGTTACAGCATACTTCGTACCCATTTGAGTTCGCAAATGTCGAAAAACCTTACGAAGTTTATACGGGCGCTAATGTCAGACTAAGGTATTTCTTGCGAGCCACGATCGTCCGCCGCCTCACAGACGTCATCAAAGAGGTGGACATCGCTGTCCACACATTATGTAGCTATCCGGATGTACTAAACTCGATAAAAATGGAAGTAGGCATTGAAGACTGCCTACACATAGAATTTGAGTACAACAAATCAAAATATCATTTGAAAGATGTGATTGTTGGTAAAATTTATTTTCTACTTGTCCGTATTAAAATCAAGCATATGGAAATATCTATAATTAAGAGAGAAACAACAGGTTCTGGCCCTAACACATTCACAGAGAATGAGACAGTTGCAAAGTATGAAATAATGGATGGGGCTCCTGTTAGAGGGGAAAGCATTCCTATAAGAGTTTTCTTAGCTGGTTATGACTTAACACCAACAATGAGAGATATAAACAATAAGTTCTCTGTACGGTACTATCTAAATCTCGTGTTAATGGACACCGAGGACCGTCGCTACTTCAAACAACAAGAAGTCACACTGTGGAGGAAAAGTGACAAATCTAGATTACCGTTACATAATGCACACATCCCTCAAACATTGTCTCATCCGAGTCATCCGATCCCAAGACAATTGAGTGCCTCTAGCGAAGACAACTCTAACAGGGCAGTATCTCCATCCAATCCTAATATAATGCAGAGATCAATCTCACCATCAATGAATGACGAGAAACACAATGGACCCTCTGAAATGGAGCAAGAACAACCAGATGTGATAACAAACAAACTGTCGAATACGCACATTGAAAACAACCAGCCAGATGAAGAAGAGATTGATGATGAAACTTCTCCGATTTTGGAGAAACAAATAATACCTGAGAAACCACCAGTGGCAGAAAAACCTCAAATTGCTGAGAAAAAACCATCAATCGCTGAGAAGCCTGTTCTAAACCGGCCAGAAAGTGAAGCTAGTCCGAGTCAATAGCCGATATGCACATGCGCAGTCAATTTGACAGGCGCTGAAGAAATGGACTGTATGTTTTCATATTTGAAAACTATTGTATGAAGGATTCTATTTCTATTAACTTTTCATGTGGTTTCGTCAGACATAGTTTGTGGTCTACAGAGAAAAGTTGGTACAAAAGGGTCCCTATACAGAAATTGTTGTAGAATTCAGGATTTCTATTATTTAAATGTTGGAGCTGTATAAATCGAAATTATTGACATAGTGAGTACTGTCAGCATTATATGTAATATGGGCTCTAATTGTAAGTGTACATTGCTATCATTGCAAAAATAAAATATGGCTGGAACATCTTCACATGTCTGTTATATCTGTAAGGTAGTGTCCAAATAGAACCTTATTGCAACAGTATAAAAAACATTTTAGCACAATACCAATCTATCTATAGTGTCAAAGGCCTTTGTTTTTGCATGAAAGGGCTTATTATTTTAACTACGAATGAATTTGCTTGTTTTGGTATTCTAATTACAATAATGGAATATTTTAACCTAAATGAAATTTCAGTTATGCAAAGAATAAAAAGTATGAAACAAAGGTCAAAATATTCAAATGATAAGTTATGTACTTTTTTTAATAAGTAATAGTGCAAACCTAATGAATATATTTTTAATTATAACATTTTGCATATAAAAAATTAACATGATTAGGTACAATAAAATTAATAGGTATTTGTCACAGCACTTATCAAACTGTTTGTTCAGTGTTGGTTGAAAGTAAACTTATCTAAACCACGCATAAAATTTCTGTTATTTATCAGCTGTAATTGTTGAAAAGGTTCAATATCTGAAGCTAACATAGTAATGGTCCATTTAATCACTAGGTAACAAAACAAAACATTTTTTGTAAGGAAAATATGTTAAGTTTCAATTTTATTTTTTTATGACAGCAGTGACAGCACAGATAAAAAAAATGTAAAAATGTAATTTAGGGCCAAACAACTTTATTAGCAAAAAATGCAATTTAATGCAAAATATTTTAACTGTTTTCTAAGGCTCGAAAAAAATCCTTTCTTGGCATAGGCGCAATGTTTCTAAAATGTATACAGCCCACATTATTTTTACGTAAATTGAGTGCATTAGTCAAATTACAATAAAACTCATTACATTAAATTCAACACCTGGAAGTATGAAGTGTGCAGCTTTTTTGATCACATACATTTCGCCAGATAGAAGATTGTTTTCAGAGAAAATTATCAAAAGTGTGATTATACATAGTGTGTATATTAAAATTAAAAGATGTATTTCTATGAATATTTGAGAACTCTAAAAAGTAGGTGTCGGAAAATATAATACGCGAAAATTTTAATTTTATAATAGAAAAATTGCTTCATAATATATTCTAGTTAAGTTTCGCGATATCTTGATGATTTTATAATTTTTAGCACGTCAGGATCTACTAATTCTTATCATTTTACGAACATAATTAATTTTACAATAATTCAAGAGTCTGATTTAATATGTATTACGAGCTGATTCTACCAAATTATTTTTATAATAACAGTATAAGTTTTTTCTGCTTTAGAGAATAATCAGTATCATATTTATTCGTAGATATGACGCACAGTACCTAAAACTGATTAGAATAAAAAAGCCGAATCAAATAACGTAGTCCTCCATAGATTTGAATATTTCAAAAATGTTGTCAATCAACATATTTAAACTCATCGAATTCCGCGGTGCCATTGCTGTGAATCAGAGCTAATCTTTGAGTGGATTAAAAACTAACAAGTTAACGTCAAATTAAGGCATGATTTCTGTAATCTTTTTGTCGTTATAATTGAGGAAAATTCTATCTTCTGGTCGTTATAATAATGTCGAAACTCTATTAGTTTAATTTATTGATAAACATTTTTATCAATTACCACGCAAAGTAGCTTGCCAGTGATTGCATTACAGAAACACATAACTAGTTTCTGACTGAAGGGCATGTAAAACATTCACGATACACATCTTCCGAGAACCGTTCGTTTAAAGTGCCCACGTTGGCGTGAAGCTCTGTCCAGTAATTCTTAATTTGTAAGCACACACCAAGCAGGAGCCCTCTCTTGCTCTTTAGAAACGTAATTTTATTACATAGTGATTTGTTAAGCAATTTAAAAGTGTTTGGGCTTTGTTATTTGTACATATCATTGCATTGTTAAACAATGCACGACCATAGATTGTATGTACACCAATTTATTTCAATTGAATCCGTCAAGAGAGCAACTAGTACCAATTGTAACTATGTCACCATATTAGGAAACTATTACTGTGGGACATTATAGATTCAGGCTCGAACGAATAAGATTGCAATGAACATAAATATTAATTTTGATAAAGCTTCGATAGTAACAACGTGAATCTAATAAGACAACTGTCTGTAAAAAGTATACTAAAGTATGTATCGCGTATATAATTAGTTTAAGTTTAAAAAAGATTTACAGCCTGTGGGCGCGCATATGGAAATGCCTTAGTATCAATTAATTAACAAATACATACAAGAAATAGATCGAACTCACTTGTTAAAGGATTTTAGTAATAATGCTGTCCACAGATAATTTATGTAGATTCTATCCATTATTTTTATGTAAATTAGGTGAAGTTACAAGTTATGGAAAATATTGTGTTATATTATAATTGTTTGGTTTTAGTATCACACTGTATAATAAAGATATCTTGTTTCTATTGAGATTAAGGCGGCATGTCGATTGTAACATTATTGTTAATAAAATATATATGTATAAATTGCTGAAAACGTTTTTCATTTTGTTACGTAAGTGAAATGTGTCTAATTACTGTTGTTAGGACTTTGGCTCTAATTACTTGATAACAAACCTTCGAGAACAACGGTGCATTTACATTACATAAGAATGTAAACTACAAAGTAATTATATTTTGGTGTTTAGAGGGTATTTAACACTCAAATCCTTCCCATAAACAGTTGTTTTGTTCTGCCTACCCTTTTCCCAACTAAGTTGGGGTCAGCTTCCATTCTAACCAGATACGGCTGAATACCAGTATTTTACTCGGAGCTGCCATTACAACTCCGCAACCCAGTTACTGGGCAACGCCAATAATTATCCTTTTCTTTTTTTTTTATCGTGGGTGAATCCTCGTGGATTCGCCCCGGGAAGGCGAAGGGTTATGCCGGACTCTTACCGCCTAAAAACCCACGGTGTTCCTACTCCTGACCCTTGGCCAGGGTCACGGGATTCGCAGCTGCATGCAACGCAACCCCGGCAGGCCTCGGTCCGCCAGCCCCTGGCAGACATCTCCCACTGCGGGGCCCCGCCCCACGTCCTCCTGAGAGGCGCGCACGGAACAATGCGCGCCGCCTTCTCGGGCCTGTTACTGGTCGGGCGACGGGTCCCCTAACCCGTTGCCCGCAGGCCACACACTAGGGTGGCCGGAGATCATCGCGCGCCCTCCAGCGGCGCCCGGTGCGTCTGGCGCGGGAAGGGAGAATGGCCGTCGCCTCTCGCTCCCTCTCCGCTTCCTCCTTGGTCGCCATCACCACCTCGCAAAAGGTGGCGAAGGCTTCCCACGCACTCTCGCTCCCGACCATGGACAGAACCACGGCCGGAAGCGAGAAGTCACCACCGACCGCCGCGACTAGTTCGCGGCGCTGCGTCGCCCACGCAACTCCTGCAACGTGTGCAGCGCCGTGTCTTCCGGACAGTCGACGCAGTGGTGACATCCGGGCGTCTGCTCCCGGCCTATGCGACACAGGTACTTCCCGAAACATCCATGTCCCGAGAGCACCTGCGTCAGCCGGAAGCTGAGGGCGCCATGCCGCCTCTCCATCGACTCCTCCATAACGGGTCTTACCGCCGCTATTGCGGCGTGCCGTAATGCCAATATCCTACGGTTAGACCGGTTGTCAGATTTTCGCGCCTCTGACTGCTCGTAACGACTGTCATAGGTTACTCATATAACCCAGGGTGCTCTCCCGAGGCACGGAGGGTCTCGGTGTGCATCAAGTGGTCGCCCATCTATGGACTGACCGCGGCAAGCGCAGCTTAACCTTGCAAATCATGATCAGCGCGGTTGTTAATCAGCCACGAGCCCCTCTTCCTTTAAACAGTATCAAATCAATTATCATTATCTTGTCCTTCCTTTTTGACAAGGGATTTCCCCATTATTGAAATCCCTACTAATATTATAAATGCGAAAGTAACTGTCTGTCTGTTACGCTTTCACGCCTAAACCGCTGAACCGATTTTGATGAAACTTGGTACAAAGATAGTCTGGAACCCGAAGAAGGACATAAGTTACTTTAATCCCGAAAACCGCGAAATATGTACGCGATAAACTACATTCACTCGCGCGAAGCTGCAGGCGACTTCTAGTTGTTAATAAACGTAGGTAGGTAATCGAAAAACAGCAATTTTCAAAAGAGCCCATTAAGTTTGTTTGACATAATAAACATTAAAAAGAAATTAATAACGTAAGCAGAGTCTAATCTGCAACGTAAGTTAGTAGCGAATTAATTTTTATGGAGCAATGTGTGTTAAACAAGCGGTGTTATCAGATCGAGTAGTTATTTATAGGTTCTAACGTATAAAAACACTTCGCGGGCGTATTACCTAATGACACTGATTCCTAGAGCTGATTAGACATTACCAAATACCAGACTTCGTTCTTGTTCGTATTCAAAAAGCACATAGACTATGCATCCAGTAATAATACCCTTTTAGATTATTCCCAGAACTAAATAATGGTTCTTCTGTGATGTCATGTACCTTAGGACACTCTGGATCAAGACCAATTCAAAGACACCTCATTTGTTGAAATCGGTTCAGTAGTTTAGGCTATGCGAGGAGATAAACTTACATACATACATAATTGCATAGCCAGTGAGACTCATAACCCTCCCTCCCTGCCGTAGTCGGGTGTTAAGCGGATGCTTAGATAATTCGGGTTCTGCATGCCGTAATATTCAACAAAAAAATACAATCTCGACTATTCGCAGCTCATTGCTGAACACTAGCCTCGTAAATCCTCTACATATAAATATTATTTGAACAGTAAAAGATTACCTATTATTTTAAGTACATACTACCACGAAACATTCAAGTCTTGGAAACTATTTTTTTGCGACAATTGTGTTACATCATCATGTAGTGGCCGCCCCCTTTTTGATAACTCGTGATAACACGCCAGTAGTTTGGTAAATGTATTTTCCGATGTATTACGTTGGCCCCAGTGCTTAGAGCCCACCAGTAGGACGAAAGCAGTAGAGGGGCCAATGGGATACGTCGATTTTGCGATTGATATGATGCTACCCGATAGCCTATGTCTGGATCATTATATCTTACATAACTTTAATAAAACTCTAACACAGTCATTGAGACTGACAAACAACGCACAGCTTAGGTACACCGGTGGCTCTAGAAGTATGAAATTTAACACAGGAGTTCCTTAAATAACGTAGGTAAGAAATAAGAAAGTATTCTTGAAAATGTATCCCCTGACGGGGTGAAATAGGGGATGAAAGTTTGTATGAAAGCTCGTCATTTTTGAAAAATGGGAAATCCCATCTTGCACACTATCCTCCGACATCAAATTAACTAACATCAACCGTAGATTAGAAATGGCTTTATAAAAAAAAACATTGCCCAATTATAAGTATTTCACACCGATAATTCAACCGTCATCAAGCTGTCTCCTTCCCAGTTTCCCACCAGCATCGTCCTATGCCGAGGTCCGAGTCCCACTAGGGGTCGCCCTTAGTGCTATTGTTGATAGCAGTCATGATGTTAGTGCAGTATAAGTATTTAGCTTAGGTTAAGTATTTTACTTCCCCCCCATTGACTGGAGACCCTTCAGCTCTCGCCAGTAACTGCCCGGTTACGTTGAAACGAAAGTAGTACCTACAATAGAAAAAATAGAAATAAGCTTTTGCATGTATTTTAACACAGGACGTTTATTTATCATTAAATGCATAGAATCGAAACCTAGACCTACGCACTAACCTTAGTCTACTACGTAATATTAACTTTACCTGTTATAAACACAAAACATGATTTGTTACGTTCGTCATATCGATTGACATATTTATGATAGGTCAATTTAACAATAGACCCTTTTATATTGGGCTCATACACGAGCACGACAGCACTCTAATGATCGTTCAGGTCCGTCCAAATTATTTTAATCTTTTATACTTACCATATGATGATGAACGAACAAAATAGGAGGAAACTAAGTGGTCTCTGTAACAAATCACCATCCTATCCTAGCCATATCCCTAGTAAATAATACAGGACCAAACCCTGTACTTCAAATTACCTGGCGTAGCTTCACAAGGTTGCTAGATCAGAAGTTGCTGTGAAGTTTCGCCAGGCAGGGCCGTATTTACGATCTGTAGACACCTAGGGTAACTTGAGGTGCGGGCCCTACATATGTGGGGCGAGGGGGCTATCGCAGTCCTCTGGATGGCCTCCCAAGTTGCGCCACATTACTCGGTCCTCTGCCTTCCGCCTTCCTGCCTTCTGCTTCGCCAGGTTATTCGAAGTAACCCTATACATATTATGCTGTTGACATCAGGGGCGGCTTTTGCTCATGCCTATTTGATGACTAGTTTAAAAGTACCGGCGAAGTGCGAGAAGCAAAATGCACACCGACTGACGAATAAATATCCTACGTGATTGTGAAAATCGCATCATAATCCGTTCAAATAGAACTCATATTAAGTATAAGCAACAGACAGGCAGTAGGACAGAAAGATGTTGCATTTTAAAGTCTTAAGTACTGTAATTATAGACACAATAGATAAACAATGGCACTGACGAACCGGTTCGTCGGTCGGGCCGCTAGCGGTTAAAGATGCTTGATTGAACAATAAAGAAAGCATATCTACATTTATAATATCTATACATATAATAAATCTGTAGACATGGCGTGTCTGTACATAGCAAATATTTTGAAAAAACCTGGTTGGAATGTTAAACTATAACCAATAGAACCCATTTTTAACATTTTTGGAATTTTTGTCTGTTTGTCTGTTTATCTGTTTGTCTGTTTATCTGTTTGTTTGTTCAAGCATCACGTAAAAACAACTGATCCAATGTTGTTGACTTTTATAAATAAATATTGTGCTTATCTCCAAGTAACATATGTTTTTTGTTTCATCGCAATCGGTTCACGCAATCAAAAGTTATGCGAATTTTAAGTTTTCTAGAAGAACTTAGCATGTATTTGTGTATACTTACCATTTCTTTTCAATAGATGGCGTTACGTGTATCAAATCACGTTGTGAGGAAATATAATCAACGAATATTTACTATTCTCAGTCTACGAAAGGTCTATTGAAATGCTATCCGAAGAAGGTACTAACTAAGCTTTTATAAAAAAACGAAGATAATGTTATTTAAAATTTATTAGGTACCTATCTATCTGAATGGCAGTGGAAGAGAAATACATTCAATTTCATAAGCAAGTGTAGATATTTAAATTTTTTAATTGTGCAAGGCAATACGATAGATTAATTTGAAATACTCATATATTTTATTATGAATACTTACATATGTATTTATAAATCTATTTACTATTAATAAAATTCAAAGTGCACTTTGTCTGTAATTAAATATTTTTCCAAAATTTCGATTCGGTGGTACTATACTACGAGTATCGATACAGAAACCATAACTTTTTTTTTAGAATTATTGTGTCTGTTTGTCTTTCCGTCCGGACATCACGTCAAATCCCGTGGATGGATTTTGATGGGACTTTCGCTGATGTGTTGCGTAAAGAGCGGCAATTTTGCTGCTACATATATCATCACGCTATTGATCATAGGAGCCGAGCAGTGGAATATTATTTCCACATACTACGAAGTGTAAGCTTAATATTCGGATCGTAAAATCGCGTGAATCGATTTTGATGGGCCTGCGCTTATGCTGGTATATAAACTATCACGCTATTGCTCATAGATGCCGAGCAACGGAACATTATTTCCATATACTGCGTAGTATAAGCTGTAGACAGAAGTAAGTGCTGCAGTGAACGGTCGCTGTCTCAGTGTCTTGCGTTAAAACCTCACTTTAAAAAAATACACTTTTTGTAATTTTTTTGGAATGTTTTTATATATTTTATTTTGTTCATTGTTGTCAGAACTATTCAAAGCCTGTCGTCGTCGTTTTATTAAGTTTATTTAAGCCTTAGGTAATGTCCCAAAACACATAGCCATGAAAGGAAAGTACTTTAAATATTAAAAACTGCAAATTTCACTCAAAGGTGACTTCATTTTATTTTTAAAAGTAAGAAATATTGCCTTTACTGATTTTTTTGCCTGAACCGGGAATCAAACTGACAAAGCTATACCATCTGCAAAGGAACCTGTTCATAATATCTTTATGGTCAATAATCAGGATCAAAACTTTCCAACAAACACACTGTCTTAAATTGAACGAAGTGGAAAAAATAAGAACTACTTAACAACAATTAATAAGTGCTTGAATTTAAATGTACATAAGTTAGTCAATTTTCGTTTTATGGTCTTCCATCAATTTTAGACACAATGTTTATTGGAGCGATTTGATCCGTATTATTGATCCTATCGATTGGTGAAATAAAAATACAGATGATATTTTTTCGCATTTGGGTTGGTTCGATTTCCAGATCAAACTTTTTGAAATCTTTGAAAGCAGTACCTATTTCTAACTTATAAAAATAAAATGAAGTCTTCTATGGGTGATTTTTTTATATATTTAAAGTACTTTCCTATTCCACACCTCGAATGAAATCATTTTATAGACTGCACTGCGTAAAATGTTTTGATTTAGTTCGCCGATTGTGATTAGATGGCGTTGTAGCCATAATTGTATCGCCATAAGGTTTCGTTACATTATCACAATAAATATCAATATTCAATTATAATCCATTTTAGCAAGGAAATGTATGGAAATAAGCAACGCGTTTTTAGTATTATGGTTATATGAACCTTTACGGTCAATCAAGAAGAGCTGAAACTCTACCTAAAGAAATGGTTTAAAAGATATAAGTGCCTTGGGGGGACACCTTTGTCTATTATTATTATAAATGGAATACATGTACGCTATTTAGTTGCTGCGACACAATGTTGTATTCCGAGTTCCACGCGGACGGAGTCGCGGGCACAGCTAGTTTATAATAATTTCAAATATTTGCAAGTAAACGCAACCGCTATTTACCTCTCACTGAATCAGCGCCCTTGGTCGACATCCATTTACACCATCTTCCTCGACCCGACTAGTTTGGTGACGTTTTCCTAAAAAGCAATTTGTACCTACTGTTATCATGTTGCATCACGATGACGCGTCGTGTGTCATTTTTATGACACTGAACAATATTCAAAGTGGAATGATTCACGCATCATGATGACATGTTATAAGTACAATGGTTACCCACATAGGGCTTGACCACGTTGCTTATAGTAGATCGATTGATCTGCGATGGCAATGTAACCACATCCCTTCCGTCCAGCCGTGTTGTGGTGAACGAGTGAACAATTGAAACTAACGCGTGAAGTGGCCCGAAAACTCCTTTAAGAGACATTTATGTATGTAGGTTATGCACACATTTCTAGTGTGACCGTGACCGATATGTCAGTCAGGGACATAATACGTATGACTGGGTACGTTTATCAGTATAAAGAAATGAATAAGAGTTTAGCAATATATTTTTGATAATTATTGTAGATATAGTAACAGATATCTGTACAAAAAACAAGTTAAGGATCATATCAGTTCGCTAAACTTTCATTACCAAGCGTTAGCTTCCCAATAGACTGTAATTTGTTACTATGAACATTGACATACTTAATCATCACCGGCCTGGCATACGAACTACCTAGTAGGTAATCACAGAATGCAGTGCAGTGCAATGTGTATCATTTAATGTTGGATCGTCATCCCCACTTCGTATACCAGTTGACTGAGGCGCCTCCTGGGACTTGGCGCCTGGAGCGGCCGCTCCGTTCGCCCTATGGTAGGGCCAGCCCTGACAGAATGCTACTAGCGCATAATTATGTACCTACACTCCCTTTTGACGATTCTAATATACATGTAGTATCCTCTTTTGAATGACTGCGTTGTTGGTCTTGTAATCACAGCGCAGCGCGACTGCTGAGCGTGAGGGGTTCGATCCCCAGGTCGGGCAAAGTGTTATTGGGTTTTCCGTGTAGAATTTCACAGTAGCAGCCCAGAGAGAGGAGATGGATTTGTGTCCAGTTGATGGCATTAGGCTCGTCCCCTATTACATGGGACTTAAACATCGTGTATAGTAACACACTATACACCTCTGAACAAATCTTCGGGGAATACAGGCGTGATATTATGTTATACTCTTATCTTTAGATTCCGTCAGTCGACTTTTTAAAATATGGCTAATAGGGCCGTAGCTAACGGCTTTGGGGCCTCGGGGCAGCAAGTCATCAAGCTTTAATCGTCTTGTTCGAGAGTACCGGGGCACTGCCCCAGTTGTCGCTACGGCTCTGAATATACCTACCTCACGAAAGAAACTGGTTGGGTGTCACCAAGCTTGGCAAGCGGAATGTGACTTGTGACCGCTTGGTTATGTAGTCACTCGTGCTGACGTCAATTGTTTTTGCCGAGACTGACGTAAAATAGTTTTTATTCGACTTGGCACTAACAACAGCGGGTCTTGATTGATTTGTACTGATATTTACAGTTGTCTACAAAAAAATGGTTAAAGACAAAAAATAATTTATTTGACAATAGTAATGGCATTTTCACGCTTATAGATATTATGCAATTAAAAGCATACACATAAACAAAGACGGTATTAATCATAATCACAGAGTAAAAAGTTATGACTCGTCGCCCGATCAGTAACAGGCTCGAGAAAATGAAGCGCTGTGTTCCGCGCGCGCCTCAAGGGGGATTTGGGGCTAGGCCCTACAGAAGGAGAGGTCCGCCAGGGACTGCCTGACCGAGGCCTGCCGGGGTTGCCGTGCATGCAGCTGCGAATCCTGCGACCCTGGCCAAAGGTCAGGAGAAGGAACGCCGTGGGTTTTTAGCCAGTAAGAGTAACCCTTCGCCTTTCTCGAGCGAAGGATATATATGAGGATTTTCCCACGATAAAACAGGGTAAAACGCTATCGGAATATTAACCACGTCATCAGAAACAACATAACACTAGTCCGAGGGAAATCGACATTAGCTCGCGATCCGAAGCCACGCGGCTACTAAAACAATGTTGCGGTTATCCATATTGCATTTCTATAACAATAACACGTAAACCACAGCTCCATTTCCTGTTAACCTCTACCCATAATTACTTCCATAGCTGTTTGTTATAAACATGTAAACAGCTGACAATCGCGTCTGTATGAATTTGTTACGCGTGCGAACACGTGATCCTTGCCATCAATGAGCGTGCGAAGTAAGGGGCGGACTGTTTACTTCCTAACTAAATGAACATTATATGTAGGTGTAGATTGTTCTAGAATTGTGGGCGGAACAATTATGTTTTTTTTTTTATTGAGGCTCGGATAAATGGGGATGAAGCAAAATTCTTGACCACAATTTTTTATTTTAGATTTTGAAAATATAGAGTAATCTAAGAAACCATTTTAAATATTTTTGTTATTTTCATTGTAATTATTTTTTTATTAATTATTTAAAATTCAATATCATTTCTGATCTATGACATCATCACTGGCATAAAATCTTTGGGCCTTTGCCTCAATCCATATTCTAAAAACTGTAACAGTGATGTCAATAGTGTCAACTGTCAAATCAATGAAATAATAACCTCAGATTATTATGTTCCTTGCCTTTAATATAACAAACAAAATACCACGTTACGCCGCTATTGCAATTAATCTCGATACGCCCTTCATATTGTTTACCGACCAACCAATCGCCATGAGTGTACTTTTATCAAAGCTGACTCGCGGAACCTTCCGAAAGTTGAGTTCCCGAACACGAACAAAAATTTTGTTTGGGCTATTTTTAGTGTCGTTCTTGCAGGTAGGAACAAAGCACTTCCTATATTCCATCGTTATTGCTTGACCATCTCAATAAAACACTATAATAGTAAAAGTTGAATTTCTGTTGAGGATTGAGGTTATGTTTATTGTTTATTATTATGACATTCACGTCACGTGACCACGTCTATCATTTTTTTTATTTACAATCGTAGGGTAGGCAAAGGCATTACTGCCATACTGCCAGCAATGACGTCATTTGGAGGATAAATTAAGGTCATTCACATATAACCCGAAATACTAATAATCCATGATTATTTTCTATTTCTAAATAGTGAGATGTGATCAGTAACCTTATTCCTCGAAATGGTTTTCATATCTTAACAGATTTTAAAAAAATGCACAATGCCCATTGGCGGAATCGTTCATGTAAGTCTATCTGTAGAATAGGTATCTCACAAATTACCTATCAATCGGATGGTTTTATTATCGTATGTTAAGTTTTTGTCTTCGTTTATAAAAAAGGCTTAAAGACAGTAAGTAATCTGTTTATACTTACTTACGTCAAACTGATTTCCAAATTGATAGTATAAATATTTTGATATATTTTTTTGCTCTACACAACCTAACAATATTCCCAAACGTAATATTGTATATTCTTTAATCCAAGGACCCTTGGTTCCTTCTGCTCAGTTCATTCTCCAGACCCTTGGTTCCTTCTAGCACAATGCACTGCTGAATATACTCCCAAGACGCAGTACCTAATAATCATGGCCACCTTGATGAGAACATATTTGGAGTTCGGGGATTCTACCCCCTCTCCAAATCCCAAATACACAATATAGTTCCATACATTTGCAGTACAAATAGCGATTTGGTAATCAAAAAACGATTTGCAAACCTCGAAATCAACAGCTGGCTTCGTCTATCACCTATGATTGCTACTATACAGGCTGGTGACCGCTAAGTTTTGATATGACTATTTTCTTTTCTGTTTTTTCCACGTTAAAAAATACCTACCTCCGGTTTCTGAATTGAGAATTCGAGTTAAACAATACATAAGTAATATTTGAGTACGGAGTTGTCAAAAAAAATGCTTTAAAATCCGTAATTTTTTTGACAACTTCGTACTCAATAAGTAACATTTGAGTAGGTACGTAAGTAAGAGTAAGTTGTCAAAAAACTGTACTGCTCATCCTAGAATTCTCAATTCAGAAACCGGAGGCTAGTCTCCCAAAACTTGGTCAAAATATTGGTACTTGTAATACATAAATCATTCGATTCTTCGCTTGATATTCCGAAACTTATTTAGAGTCATTCGTAAACACGAAACCGTTTGTCTGTAAGTTATTGTTGAATACAAATAAATGCGGGAAAGATAAGGTAGGTATTGTGGCATGCTATCTTCGCATCCGGCATATATCTCAATTTACTTATATAAATTACGTATTAGTTCGTTTCTTATTATTCGCGTTCGAAGGTTATTGCGCTTCAGCCCCTCGATTCAGACGTTTTCCATAATTAATCAGTTGTCGACAGATTCGGTTTGTTATTGCTACTTTGCCTTTAGTTAGGTTAATCCGGCGCTTTCTTAAAAGGTCCCGCAGCATTGTCCCACAGGGCCGATTGTATCAACGTCGGATAACTAGGAAGATATGACAGAATTTCTACAACGTGTTGCAAAAATACCCCTAAAGCCGAAAGGGGATTAAAAGATCCCTTGTAAAGAGTCTATTGGTAATATATTTTAAAATAAAAGAGGGACGCAAAAAAAATTTTGATAAGTCATAAAATAAAATCATCACTGAAACGCAACCCTGAAAACATAAAAGTAAAGAGTAGACTACCCAGAAAGTTATTTACATTCTTACCTAATTTCCTCTAAAAGGTAAATAACAACAACCATAAAAGACTACTTGATTAACATTTTCTTTTCAAGGGGAATTATGTAACACGTAGTATGCAAAAGCTTGATGTAAACATAACATAACATCACTCCTGTATTCCCGAAGGGCTGGGCTTATTTTGCCGCTATGTTTAAGTCCCATGTAATAGGGGGTGAGCCTGTTGCCATCAACCGGCCACAAATCCAAACTCCGAGCTGCTACTGTGAAATTCCACACGGAAACGCCCAATAACACTGCCCGACCTAGGGATCGATCCCACGACCTCACGCTCAGCAGTCGCGCTTCGACCATTAGACCAACGAGGCAGTATAAGCGTGACTAATCAACATTGTGGTATGCCTAGCTAAGTTAAATTTCTAGTGCAATTTATTTTTCTACAAACCGCTGTGTGCTATCGTATATCTGAAAGACGGAAGACCGAGTGGATGGGCAGTGCAGTGAGGAGCGAGTCAGCACGTATCCCTGCTGTGTTTTAAACAAAGCGCAGCTACACAAAGCGTAGCGCAGCACGTTTTGTTTGTTTCCTTCCTCAATACAATCCATTAGCGAATTGATTAAATAGAGCATAGAACAGGACAGCGCAGCGCAGCATAGCTCAATATTGATTAATCACCCTGATCGTTTGGTACTTACCTATAAAGATGTCTGCAAATATAATTTGCAGTACCTGTATGTATAAAAAGTTTATGACCCAGGCATGTTGTAGAAATCAGCCGTTAGTAATGCCTATGTAGGCAGCAATCTGTTTCTACTTATCTCTAAATCTAAACATACTAGTACTCTGTCGGACTAATGCATCAACGTGAGCTTGTCATTTGTCCAGCTGTGGACTTCGATACGCTTTTGGAAAAAATGAGAAATATATTATCGTGGTACCATAGTTCGCTAAGTTAGCACTTAGGTTCTTTAAGAGAGAAGACGAGCGATCATTAGGCCACCGCACGACACGATTTGGGGTCACGACACTTATCACGACACCGGGGTGCATGAAAAGAGCCTCCACGAGTGACGATACTTTAGTACGTCCGGCGTATCCTGGGCTGTCAGCCCCGCTACCAACCTTGCTGACTGGTTAATCTTTTCACCACGGCATGCGCTATTCTTGTATAGCACGTGCCGACACGATAGAAGAAGAAGACGGCACCCGGGCCTACTCCTAGAATCGATGTTTCGGCTGACGGATCGCACTTTTTCCAACCAAGAAACTGTCGGATCCGACAATTGATTCGATTTTCGACACTTCACGTTTTGTTTTTTGTTCATACTAGGTACTCCCAAATGTTAATTGACATCTAGTAGTTCATTGTTTGACAAAACTTCGACGTTCGTTTTTCGGAGTAGTCCCCCTGGATCCTACATTTCTCCATGAGTGACGATATCAGCAACGACATGGCATGGCGGCAGTCCTTGACATAGTGATATCGTACGGTCTGTCGCGTCGTCGTGAGAAACTTTTTTGTTCTAAATGAGAAAGAACCAAAATACCCTCAGTTTCCTGTTGTGATTCGTTTCACTAAACCAATGTAAAACATTGGTATATCCTATGTACAGTTTATAATTACACTCCTGCAAGCCTAACATTCGCAGCGCGAGATAATTTTGTTGTCGGATTATCTCGCGCTGCACATGTTAGCCCGGTTGGCTCTGCGGTTTCGACCCGCTTTCACAGCGTGGTGACCTAACGATAGATGATATTTCCTCGTATCACCTTTGTATATATTTGTTTAATGTTTTTGGCATTGGTACATTCTACTGTGTCCCCTCAGTGCCTCGGAGAGCACGTTAAACCGTCAGTCCCGGATGTCTTAAGAATACCTATGACAATCGTTACGGGTAGTCAGAAGCCCGAAAGTCTGACAACCGGTCTTACCTTAGGATATCGGCAGTAACTGGGTTGCGGAGGTCTGATGGCAGTCGCTCCGTGTAAAATACTGGTATTCAGCCGCATCTGGTTAGACTGGAAGCTGACCCCAACATAGTTGGGAAAAGGCTAGGAGGAAGACATTGTACTGTGTACATTGAAAGGCTGTTGTCGCAAATAAAAGTTCATGATGAAGAAAATCGCTTTACCCAATTGTGAGGAATGTGGAGTTGTCGAGGACCTACAACATTTATTGATGGAATGTGTCCAATATGAGTCCGGTAGAAATAATTTAGTAAGGTCCCTGAATTTGAACAGAGCTGATGTAGGCATGTTCCATACAGTTCTATCCCAACCAAATGGCGACGATGCGAACGGTTTCTTCAAATTCATGACCCACGTTTTGTGAAAGTAGATTTGTTTAGGATACGATGGGACTGACACACGCTATGCGTAAAAGATCGTTTAAATAAATAAAGAAAAAAAAAATTTTTTTTTCTCATTTTAAATCCTTGCCAGAAGACAATTACAATTACATTTTCTCTTTCCACAGAGAACGACTTCCAAGAAGTTCGTTGCGCAAAGGTCTTCGAAAGTATGCGCCTGTGCTGCATGAAGTTCAAGCATCTGAAGGTATCGGTTGTTTGTGACGGATACGACTTGGAGCCCCGGAAGTTTGCACCGGTCACTGACAGGCCGGCCAAGTAAGGTAAATGTATAAATACAGACATAATAAACATAAACTCACGCCTGTTTCCCCGAAGGGTTGGCAGAGGTGTATAGGACACCCACATTTCGCCGTTATGTTTTTACGTCCCTTAAAATAGGGGGCGAGCCTATTGCCATCGACCGAGCACAAATCCAGACTCTGGGCTGCTACTGAGAAATTCCACACGGAAAAACCCAATAACACTTTCCCCGACCTGGGGATTGAACCCAGGACCTCACGCTTAGCAGTCGCGCTTGCGACCGCTAGACCAACGATGCAGTCTAATAAAGAGACAGACATAATAGTACATACAATACTGTCTTTGCAACGAAACATATTTGTGTGAGTACTGTTGTAACTGGTTTGACCGGAATTTAACCAAGGGCCAACGCAGAGACGATACTTTTGTATCAGCGATAGATGATTTTGCGGCGGCATCGCATTTTGGCGACCCTCTGCGTCGGATCGCGAGTTTAAGCAATGGCACCGGGCACTAAGCCGTGTTCCGAAGATATCAGAGCCTAAATTAATCGCTCCGACTGGCGTTCCAATGCGTGCGGAGTGAAGTCTTCAGTCACGGCATTCAACGAACAAAAAGTCGCCGATAGCAGGTGCTAAAAGTATCGAGTGTGCTTGGGCTACAATAGGACGCCACGTGCCGCTTCCTCTACCCTAGTGCTTCTACTTTTGCTGCTCCCTCACACTGATGTGAATTGAGGAGATCGTAATATCTCGTTGAGAGCAATCGAGCACTGTAAAATAATATTATGCAATACGTCGTTTCGAGGACTGGCCAGTCATTAACACACGATACCATTAATTAAAAATAAAATACGTATTTAAATAACTCAGTGATAAGCGTTATCATTCTATTTATTTTCATTTCGACTTCGATGAATGAACTCTAGTTTCTTTTTTTGCAGATAGCTATGGAAAATCGTCGTCGGAGCCAGCCTCTAGGTAAAAGAAGTTGGATCTACAAGTACCCAAAGACATTTCAGGTCACGTTCACGGTTTTAGGGCTCGGGATCTTCTTTTCGAAACCCATTTACGACATTTTCTTCCGACCTCGCGAACCAATCGACTTTAGTGAACCAGCAACCACGTATTCGGTTCACAAGACCGAAAATTAATAATGGAATCAATTGTTAAAGCCAAAGATAGGCTAGCAAAGTATCCTTTGGTATTTGCTAAGTGTGCTAAGCAAAGTGTTTTGTACTCCCGCTGTGTACTTCTTAAAGAGGGTTCAGTCAAAAAGGACGATTGTGCTAAAGAGTTTGAAGAATTTAAAGGTTGCTTGAAGTCTGCCGCGAAGAACTTAAAGACAAGGATTTAAAATGCATCGATTGTTACAATTCATCAACTTGCCGCTCAGTTACCACCTCGTAGCCGGCTTCTTTATAAGGCTGCTGTTGATAGCATATGCAGACATTCACGATAAAATCTACGATGTCCCGTACACCGATGTTGATTACAAAGTGTTCTCGGATGCTGCACGGCACGTGTTCAACGGAGACTCTCCCTACAAACGGCATACTTATAGATACAGCCCTATCGTAGCCTACCTTCTCCTCCCAAACATGATTTTAGGCAAAGACTTCGGGAAACTGCTCTTTTCTACCTTCGATATCTTCATAACGTTTGCTGTCAAGGTGTTAGTAGAACACCAGCTGGGGCCTAAGAGTATTGCTACTAATATACCAACGTATTGTTCCTTAATTTGGTTGTACAATCCTCTGAGTATCGGTATATCGACACGCGGCAACGCAGACTCTGTTCCGTGCTTTATTATCATAATATCCTTACTATTCTTGCAAACCGATTTAGTAAAGGGATTGAAAAAATACGCTTTGTCTGGGTTCTTCCTTGGAATAGCAATTCATCTGCGCTTGTATCCTTTAGCGTTTAGTTTCCCCATGTATCTTAGTTTGGGGACAACGAAAATATCTCGTAAAATTACCATGAGAAAAGGACTGTTGCTATTATGGCCAAATATAAAGCAACTGACATTAGCAATGAGTTGCATAGCGACTTTGCTTTGTGTCACTTACGGAATGTACGAACGATACGGCTACGATTTTCTTTTCGAGACATACCTTTACCATCTGTTTAGAAACGATTCACGTCACAACTTTTCTGTTCTATTCTACTATTCGTATTTAACCATGGGTCAGTTGGCGTTCGACATTGTTAAAAATATCACGCAGATATTCGAAGCCTCTATACTGTTTATGCTGAGTATGAAGTTCGGACCTGACCCAAGAACGTTGCCTTTCGCGATGTTCTGCCAGGCAGTCGTGTTAGTTGCGTTCAACAGCGTTATGACGTCACAGTACTTTGTTTGGTTCTTATCTTTGTTACCGATCGTAGCGCACTCTTTCAAGATGCCCAAGTCGAAAGCTTTAGTATTGGCTATCATTTGGGCATCTGCTCAAGGCGCCTGGCTGTTTTACGCATACTTATTGGAGTTTAAATGTAGAGAAGTTTTTATATTGATATGGCTTAAAGGCGTAGTTTTCTTTTGCGCTAATATTTTTGTATTAGTTCAACTAGTCAAGAGTTATACGCCTGGCTACGGCTTCGGCCAAGTCAATCATATAAAAACTCAGTAGATATTAGTATTAAAATAAATTATTTGTAACTGTAGATAGTGGTGTACAAAAATTCATGAAATTATACACATGGTGTAGAAAATAAAAAGATACATTGAATTCGTGTAGTTTTATTTCTAACAAGTTAACTATTATTCAAAGACTAAAGCATAAAATCACTAATTATTAATAATGAACCATTCTAAAACAGAAATTGCATTAACTTGTACATTGCTTCATAAACAACCAGAGATATTTTGCAATCTCTATTTCTTTGTCAAGAACCCCAAACATTAAATTTGTCTCTCATTACATATATTATTATCTAATGGATGATAGCTTACAATGAATCATCTTTATCTTGAAAATCTAGATTGTTCTTTAGTATTGCTAATAGGAATAATAAAATAGCAGTCTTTGTTGAGGTTATAGTTGTTTCCATTAAATGCCGCTGGGATTTCGATGGCGCTAGTATCGTGGCGGCCATGTGACATAGACAAGAACGAGGTCGACATACTGTAGAATTGATACAGCGATCGCACATTGCATTTTAATCAATCGATAGTCGCTTTATTAATTAAATTGGTATAATATGGGTACCTAATTATGAAAGCGGTCACAATTGTCACATATTTAAATGTGAGCAAACTAAATTATGTCTTACATGGGTAAAAACAGCAATGTGTGATCCCTTCAAATAGTAATTTTGTTCCCAGTGTATGTTTACTATGTTCTACCATATTTTTTTGTCTGTGGCAATACTTTTTATATGTCAGGTACTGGTGCATTTCAGTATGATTCATGATAAGTTTCATCCATAACTAACTAGTACTATTTCTTGCCCTCTGGCATGCTACTGACTTTGGTGAGGTCTTCAGCCTCTCCTTGGGACATGTTGGATAGCTTTTTGCCAATACGCTCGTGGACATCGAGGTACTTGGCCACGCAGCGGTCAAGGCAGACTGACTCTCCTTTGCCTGGAAATTAAAAATAAGGCATTAGTCTTACAGAAAAGATGGACAAGAAGAAATAGGACTCGCGGCCGGAGTGCACCGTGCTTTTTAATAATCGCAAAATGGAGTGACAAAAGTAATTTTTAGTAATAATTCTGCATAGAATTAGAAATTAATAATTTTCAAATTATTTCCATTCTTTACTTTTGCTATAAGATCTTCGTTCATGCCAATTTTCATGATTTTAGATCAATGGGAAATATTTAGCCCATAGGCTTTGATGTCTCAGTCAGTCAGTGAATCAAGTCTGTCAGTATGAAAATATACTCTGAAAGGCTGTCCTCCAGTTTCTGAATTGAGAATTTGGGATAAGCAATACTTAAGTAACATTTGAGTATGCAGTTTTAAAGAAAAATGCTTTAAAATCCATAATTTTTTTGACAACTCCGTACTCAAATGGTACTTAAGAGGGCTATCGCATTTTGTCTCCTGCCTCGCTCGCACAGGACCATATTTTTTAAGAATGTTAAATTAAAAGATGCATTTTTTAATAATGCATTCAATGGGCTCCCTTTAAAATAATATTAATTTGATAGGTAATTATTATATTACCAGGTACTCGCTGCAGTCCAGAAACAAATTATCAGCGAGTCCTGGTCTCCCAAACAAGACCAACCCGCGCCAACATTCGACGCCAAGCCGGTGTATGCCGAGGGCGTCCTCAAGCTGTGGTGCAAAAACGACCACACCTTAGGCTGGCTAAAGAAGACTGTCTCTGGCTTGGCTCTCCCGGCTGATGTCTCGTTAGTCGTTAGAAGCCAGTCAGAGATATCAAGACGAGCACGCTGCGGGATACTGATTCCGGACGAGCAGGGAGTGCTAGAGGAGCCGACCAACATTGGCCGCGCCCTAACCTATCAAAACCCGTCGCTCGAGATCAAAAGGTGGGTGCTCATTAAGGCAGAGAAGCAGACCGCGGCATGGTTTGTGGTGGTCGGTGTTCCTGAGGACCAAATTCGGACCCTGATGGAAGCCGGTCGCCGCCTCTCATTTGGTTTAGGGACGGTGTACCTGAAGTTCCAGGGTCCGAACGGCAGATATGCCGACGTCCCTCGAGGATGGGACCCAGCCACAAAGACCATCCGCGAGGAGCTGAAGCAGCTGCCTCCTAAGCAGACCGGGGAGACCACTCCCCAATCAAACATCCCGGAGATCGGCGCGACGGCACCTGTCGCTGAAAAGCCAGCTGCCACCACCGCCGCCTCCTCGGACGCCGTCCCATCGCCGGGTGGGGAGCCGGATGACATTCTGTCCTCGGCTTCGGACCTAGAGGGGGACGGTTTCGAGGCGGGCGACCTTTTCGCCGGGCTTCAACTTGGGGGGGACGAAGAGGGCTCGACCAGCGATGGCGTCCCTTTCGTCGACCTGTAAGGTTGTACAGGCCAACCTCCACCACAGCCAGACCGCGACGGCTCAGTTGCGCAAGTGGTTGGAGGCACAACACACGGCCATTGCCCTGATTCAAGAGCCGTGGATCAGGGCGGGCCACGTACATGGACTCTCCAATCTTGGCGGTAAGCTCCTAGTCACTACAGACCACGATCACCCCAGATCGTGCATCTATATTACTAACAACCTCAAAACACAGCTCTTAACAGAATTCTGTTGCAGAGACGTCTCTGCCGCAAGGCTGTACATACAGCAGGATGCCGTGAACAAGGTGATCGTCTTCGCCTCGGTCTACATGCCCGAGGCGGAGGAGCCGCCTCCCCACGACCTCACCCGCCTGGTAAACCTCTGCGAGAGGACCGGGGTCGACGTCGTCATAGGGGCCGACGCCAACGCTCACCACCCCCTGTGGGGCATGGACACGCAGAATGACAGGGGTAAGGCTTTGGTGGAGTATTTATTTACAACTAACCTATGCCTACTAAACACGGGTTCTGAACCAACTTTCGTACCAGACGCAGCCGCACAATTATAGACCTCACTCTGGCTTCGGAGGGGGCGACGGATATCATCTCTGGTTGGCAGGTGTCGAAAGAGGCCTCCTGTTCTGACCACAGATGGATCCGTTTTGACCTTCAGGTCTATATACCGGCAACACCACCCAAGCGAAATCCACGCAAAACGAACAAGGATTTGTATACACGCACCCTTGATTCTAAGCTTACACAACTAAACGACCTACAGCCTATCTGGGACACCACATTAATTGATGAACAGGTAAAACATTTAACCGCATCAATCATAGACAGCTATCATGCGGCGTGCCCAGAGACCATCCCGCCCACAACACCGGGCAAACAGCCCTGGTGGGGCGCAGAGCTGGAACGCAAACGCAGTAAGGTAAGAAGGGCTCTGAACAGAGCCATGAACACTTGTGCTGACGAAGATTGGGACGATTACAAATCGGCCAAATCCAGCTACAAAAGATGCATCAGATTCAGAAGAACCATGGGATGGCGTAAATTCTGTGGGAACATTGAATCATGCCAGCAAGCGAACAGGGTAAGGAAAATATTGGCGCAACAGGGCATATCTTGTAGTGTATACTACTTACTTTTCTTGTTTTTTCAAACAGCTCAATATAGGTTATGTGTATTTCACTAATTATTATTAATTATGTGAATTACACATAATACTATGATTTAAGACCACCGTGTCAGCATCTTTTATGCATTACATAAATGTAAATATCTGTATTTTTGAAGCAATGAAACATCAATACCGGCGTTCATTGTGAAACTTATTCGCGCTTGTATCTCTGCTAATACAGTACGAGATACCGTGATATTAGTATTGATGGAATCAGCAAAATTAGTTCTATAATTCTATTTCATTTGTTTTCAATATTAATTGAATTTTAAAATTAAATCCATAAAGTCAATTGTTAAAATTAGTGACGTCAAATTAGTTACAAACTGACAATTGCAGAAAGTATCGATTGACTTTCAATCGATATCTTTATATATTTAATGGTCATGCGATACCAGGATGGTTTCCTGTGATTGGAATTGGCTTGTCTTGTGATAAATGATAGCGGCTTTGACCTAGTATAAATATAATTATTACATTTAATTTATTAGTAATTTTTACTAAATCGTCAAGTCGACTATTTTATAAAACAGACAAGTCATTCCAATCACTAGACCGGTTGCGCATGACCATGACATTCAACTTTGGGTTTGCTGCTGAGGCGAACCTAATTGTCTTGGAAATCTTAAAATTACGGACCGGTGTGCTGGTCAGGAAGGCGTGATCGCATCCTGCACCAGCCTCAACCACTCAAGGTTGAGGCTGGGTTCATCATCGTGCGAGATGATGCAAATTATATACCAAGTAAGTGGGGTTCATCCATTGTATGGGGACTCATCTCGCCACGCTGTACGCGTGGTTTCCATGCCTGCGATTCGCCGATCGCCACCCCCGGGTCCGTAGGACGCCGTAGCGGTGTGTCCCGCGGTTGATTGCGCGGGACGATGCCAAGGACACCCGGGGTCGGCAGTTGCAGGGCGACCGCAGGTGACGCCACCGCTGGCCAGTTGTCGGCGCAGCTGACGACGCCGCCGCCACCTCGCTGGGTGCGCGTGCCGCATGCCGCATCGTCCGGTGCCTGTGCGCCGTCAGTGCTGCCACCACGTGCCGGCTGCGCAGGCACTCGACGACGTCGCCGCCGCCGCCTTGCTAGGTGGTATGCTGGGGGACCAACCCGACCTGCCTGTGCGCATTGCGCAGGCTTCTTCGAGCCACACTCCGAAGAAACAAGTGCGGTAAGGTTGGCCAACCCAAAACTATAGTGCGAGCATGCTCAGTCCGTCGCGAACGAACTCGAGTGGTAGGTTAAGCACGGTTTAGCTTTAAGGTACTCAGATACCGCGGCCGTAACCGCCATGTTCGCGAATGGTCAATTTTGATTTTGTTGAATTATACATGTGTTACTGATAAACTGTATTTTAATTGAGTATCAGGACCTGCAGTACAACAACCACCAAGAGGTCCTTGATCCAGAGGTTCGATCCCTCTCCGAGAGTCTATTCGGCAACCTCTTTATTATATTTGGTGGGTAGCATTCCTGTCTACCCACAACTTAACATTATTAATTATTATTTTACAGTCACCATCGCATCGCGTGCCACGCTGCCTGTTCCCAGGACTGAATTTCAGCGTGATGTGATGGTCGACTGTATTAATATTTGTAGCGTGCAAAAGCTTCTTTAAATTAAATTCATATTTAACCCTTAAAACAAATCTATTTTTTTTTATTTGTTTTTTTTTTATTGCACGTTACAATCTGCACCTGTCAATCTCCGTAAACCTGACAACACACTTACATCATCGCCGGAAGAAGCCAGGCGCGTCCTTATCGAAACTCACTTCCCAGGATGCGTCTTCACACAGGTAATAAGTTGGCAGGATGTAACCCTAACACCATCAGAAAATGATTGGAGCTATGCGAGCAAGATGGTCACTTTGGAGAAACTCCAAGGGGCCATCCGGAGCTTCCATCCTTTCAAGGCAGCCGGTCCGGACGGAGTGTTTCCTGCCCTACTGCAATGGGGAGAAACGCCTGTCGCCAGGAGACTGCTACCCATAATGAGAGCGTGCCTGGCCTTTAGGTACGTTCCCCAAGGATGGAGGGAAGTGAAAGTTATATTCATCCCAAAGCCAGGTAAGGGCGACTACACAAATGCGAAATCTCACCGTCCAATCAGTCTGACCTCCTTCATGCTAAAGACCTTGGAAAGGCTATGCGATAGGGAGCTGAGGGACGGCGCTCTAAAAACTATACCGCTGCACGGTAACCAACACGCATACAGCTCAGGTAAGTCAACGGAATCCGCACTTCATCTGGTAGTCAGCCGGATAGAAGAAGCGATCCATCAGCAAGGAACATGCCTGGGCACCTTCATAGACATCGAAGGGGCTTTTGCTGGAGAAGTGTGTCTTGATAAGACACACTTCTCCAGCATAAGCGCCGCCCTCTCCAAACATGGAGTGGAACAGGTACTAACTGACTGGATTACAAACATGCTTAGCAAACGCGTGGTTCGCCTTGAAGGCGAAAAGCAGATGGCCATGATAGCCAGGGGCTGCCCCCAGGGAGGGGTCCTTTCCCCCCTTCTGTGGAACCTGGTAATAAACGACCTCATTTTTAAACTCAATGCCGACCACTATTACACAATAGGATATGCTGATGACTTCGCCATCCTGGTCTCGGGCAAGGTGACCGGGACCATCTGCAATCTCACCCAGCAAGCCCTGCGCATCGTAGAACGCTGGTGCAGGGACTTTGATCTATCAGTGAATCCCACCAAAACAGAATTAGTCATGTTCACCCAAAAACGGGCACTAGGCCCTTTCCGACTACCCAAACTGCTCAACACAGAACTCCAGCTGTCCAATGAGGTTAAGTATCTCGGGGTGATCCTGGACAGCAAGCTAAAATGGAGCAATCACTTAGACAACAAACTAAACAAGGCCTGCATCACCTTCTGGCAGTGCAGAAGAATGATAGGTAAGAAATGGGGACTATCCCCCAAAATCACACTATGGCTGTACAGTGCGGTGATTCGCCCCATGATCGCCTACGGGGCTGTGGTGTGGTGGCCCAGAACCAAACTGAGCACAGCATCAAACAAACTACAGCGCATACAAAGACTTGCCTGCATGGCAACCACGGGCTGCATGAGGACTACACCGACCGCAGCACTAGAAGCCATGCTGGGACTGCCACCGCTGCACCTCTTTATACAACAGGAAGCAGCGGTGGCAGCAATACGCCTGAAAACACTGAACCTCTGGAGCAAAGGTAACACACAACACACCTCGTTGCTAGAGGAACTCGCTAGCGAGTTCCCTCTTATACGAGCTATAAACGACCGGATACCCAAACAATTCATTTTTGACAAAAAATACAAAATCCAACTGCACGAAGATCACCGATGCGAGGGTTTATGCCCCGCGGAGCTGCGGATCTTCACGGATGGATCCAAAACAGGTACAGGCACAGGTGCCGGGATCTTCTCAGAAGACCTCAACGTACACATAGCCACACCATTGGGGGCTCATAACACGGTCTTCCAGGCTGAATGTTTGGGTATCTCCCTAGCTGCGTCAGCAATCATGGCCAGGAAGGTTGAGGACCACTCAATCCGAATACTCTCGGACAGCATGGCAGTCCTGCAAGCACTAAGCAGCCACACAGTTAATTCTGGGCTGGTACACGAGTGTCACCAAACTCTGAATCAGGTGGGTAACCTCAATAATATAACCATTCAATGGATCAAAGGACACAGCGGTTCCCGAGGCAATGATGCAGCGGATGAACTCGCCAGAAGGGGATCGAGCATGGATGCGGTGGGTCCAGAACCCATAGTACCACTCCCCTTCGGATATCTACGCACCCTGGTAAGAAAACGCACCAGAGACCAACACAACGATCTATGGATTAACCATGGCGAGTGCAGGCAGGCCAAGGAGGCGCTTCCGGCCATTGACGGTCGTCTCACTAAAAAAGCACTCCGGCTGTCAAAGCAACAACTACGTACAGTCACAGCAGCCATCACTGGCCATGGTTCTTTTAACAAACACCTCTTTGTCATTGGAGTTACAGACAGCCCACTGTGCAGAGCATGCATGGAGGAGGACGAGACGGCAGCCCACGTGCTACTAAACTGCCCTGAGGTCGCCACATACAGGGCCAAGTACTTCGGTAACCCAGGTACTCTCCGAGAGATCACCAGTAACATCAAGGGTGTGCTGGCCTTTTTCGAGGAGTTAGGGTGGATCGAGTAATTATACTTACCACCCATCACGCAAAATACGCGCTTAGACGTGGAGTTGCGGATACCAGCCCGTTATACCTTATACCTTATAGGTAATTATTAAAAACACATTACTATCGTGTTCCCTAATAAACTCAGCTCAATAATTATTATGATCCGTTTTTGAGATAAGTTTAATAAATGTCACAATAAAAATGTTTTTAATAATTATACCTATTAAATAAATATTATTTTAAAGGGAGCCCATTGAATACATTATTAAAAAATGCATCTTTCAATTTAACATTCTTAAAAAATATGGTCCTGTGCGAGCGAGAGAGGTGAGAAAATGCGATAGCCCTCTTAAGTACTGCTAGAATAGAATGTTGATGTAGAATTCTCAATTCAGAAATTGGAGGTGTACCTTTTTCTTGAATTTCGTAAGAAACTTGAACTTTTTACTTGTATTTTGTATTAATTTCAACTCAATACCTTTAGCCATTCCTGAGAAAAAGGGTCTTACTTAATGGACAGAGAGGCAGATGGACAACAAAGCAATCCTAAATTTTTCATTTCGACATACAGAGACAAAAAAATAAAATAGTGAAAATACTTGATGCTATATACAAATGGATGCTAATTGATTATTTTAGATTAATTAATAAATTCTATTACAAATACAATTAAACATATGTTGATAAAGTCTTTGTGAATGGGTTTTCAAATCATCCAGAATCTTTAGTAAGTATGATTGCTTGTAACAGTTTATGTGAGTGCAAGGAAAACAAATCACCCAAATTGTAGAACAAATGCCTTTGTACATTTGTGACTTGCTATCTGTTGGTAAATCCATCTAGACTAAACAAAACTGAACAACAAAATTCGACTTTAAATGGAGGACCCAAAGTTTTGTGTTTTTATTTCAAACTAGCTGTACCCAGCATGCCTTGCAATGCACTTTTTCCTACTAACTACCTACCTACTACCTACCTTCAGAAACAAAATCAAAATAGTAACAAAAAGTTAAAACCATTTTCATGCATGCGGTAAACAGATTAAGAATATGGTTATACTGATATTTTTTTTTTTTTAAACGATCAAAATTTTCTTTCCTAAGAACCTTCTCCTGATAATTACGAACAAAACAAAAAAAAAATTGCGAAATCGGTCCAGTCGTTCACGCGTGATGCGATGACCAAGGGAAATAGCGATTCATTTTTATATATACACAAGGTTAGTCAGAAAGGGGGTTAAAGTACACATAATAATGAGTAACTTTTGTTCTACAACTTTTCCCAAAAGTCAATAGTTTAAGAGAAACAGCTGTTCAAAAATCTCAAAAAAAAAACTCTAAAATCTATCTATCTCTAGTTATGATCAGCTGTGTTTACAGTTTAGGTCATATTTGGGGTCATGAATTAGAAGCACCATTTTCTGAATTTGTAACTAAAGCAGGGATGAAGAATTTTTGAAAAAACTAAAATAAAAATCATTTTATTTGGTTTTTCTTTTTATCGAATTTTGAAATTTTAACACTTGCTTTCAAACAGTCATCAGCGATACTATAAGTGGGCTTCGGATTAGTACCCCCTTTCCGACTAACCTTGTATAGATAGGCATTTACATGTCCTTATAAAGGTAAGACTAGTTTGTCAAAGAGCCAGCAAGATACAGGATACTCTTTTATTGTATTTGTATTGAGACTCTCATTGTTTACCATGGCATGCCAAGGCGCCGGGCCCGAGCAACTTCGGCGCCCTAGCCGAATAAGGGTCTCCCCCCATTTATGGACGCGGAATCGGCTAACACCGGTCAAAAAAACCTTTATGTCTACGTAATAAGGGTGTTACTATAGTCGGGCTAATAGTTCGATGCAGTGACTTGACAGTTCAAAGCAAAATAATGATACCATATTAAAACTAATAGAGTTGGGGTAGTGAACGATTTTACGAAAAGAACGAATACGAAAAATAGTTCAATTTAAACAAATCTCTACAAATTCGTTTGCAATATAAGAATAAAAAGGAGAACGAACTTAAATACTCTCTGTATTTAAGTTTAAAATAATAAAATTAAATAATTAACGAGTATTTATATATTTATTGGTGAAAGATGATTTAATCCAAAGCCGAATTCCCAAGTTTATTGTGCTTTGTGATGTTTACGTAATGTATTTGTGTTTAATGTTAAGGTATTTTTTTACGTAAGCTATTAACGACAGACATAAATTAATTAACTAACTTATTTATTAATATTCTAGACTTTCTGTAACTGTAAAGATTGGTATGTTTGTCATTGTTACCTACATTTAGTAACTATTGTTTGGTTTAGTTGTGTGCGTCTTTTGTGCAAGAATGAATAATTTTCTTTCTTTTCTATTCTTACTTCTAATAGCAATAAACTAAAAAATTATAATCATTTCATGTAACGTTTTCTTGGTTGACTGATGGAGAATGCCTTATGGCATTAAGTCCGCATTATGTACCACAATTGTGCATTGAAGTATAGAATAAATAAATAACCTTATTTCAGTTACTTGTTGCATCAAAAACGTCATATCAGTAGTTACTTGTGGTTAAAACTATGTTTTAATATTGTTTTGTCGTGTTTTGATCATAATGTTATTAAATTCAAGAAAAAGTATGCATATAAGTACATTATTAAGTTCGTTCGATTTCATTCATTCTATTTTTCACCTCACTACCTTTTTTTTGTCAAAAACTGGTATCCCTCCAACTGTCAAGTCACTGCATGGAATTAATAGTCAGACTATAGTTACTAATACCATTCGCATCGGCTCGGCTCGGACGACTCGTCGCGACGCCGGCCGACGGCGAAACGAGCCGTCTGTATAGATAAGTCGAGTAGTGTGGTGATACGCACTCGGCTTAAGCCGATTCCGCGTCGATAAATGTGGGGAGACCCTAACTGAAATGGCGCCCCTTGAAACAGATTTCGCTTAAAATGCTGACGCTGACACCCCCAGTCCCGTACTCTTGCCATGCTGCCCACCAAGTGGAGTGCCCTAGGCAGTGCACCTATATGGTCAGGCCGGCCCTGCCTTTACAAAGTTTGTTGTTTAAATATTTCAGATACTGTAAATGAATTTCAGAGGTATAGCAATTAACCCTTTATAGCTATAGCAGTGGATATGTGTTCTTACCAAGTTCAGTCTCAGCATATTTAACCGGTATACACTTGCGGTGGCATGCACTGACCAGCCGGTTGTACATGTCCGACATCATCTCAATCTCCAGTTCCTGCACTAGTTGCAGCTTCGCGGGATCCAGCATGGGCGTCGCCATCTTGATTTTTTTCTTTCTCTTGGTTTTTTATTTAATTCAAATATAGCCTGCAATTTTAAATGGAATATTTTAGTAATTCTTTTACGTGGTGGTCAATATGAGAAGGCAATTAATTTCAAATTGAATGGTTTGCATTGTCAAATATAAATTGATTAAATATCTAACATTTCTATTCCCACTAACATAACAGTGTTGCAACTTAGGTGAAATGGTTTTTTGGAAATAAATGCACCAATTTCGATGAGACACCTATGGCCATGCTCAAGGATCTCAAAGATTGCTTTGAGATCCTTGAGCATACAGAGTGGAGAAACATTGACCCATGGAAATCATTCCTTACCTTTATCTACCTTATTCTTACCTTTTTTAGTACTATAATTTTGACTTGGAATGAACAACAGTGGTATTTATAATCTTCAGAAGATGATGCATTTATTATGATAACTTTGTTATTATTATACCAGCCTGTATAATTACTGGCATAATTGCCACTAGAGAGAAAAGGCCTCTTCTTATACAGTAAAGAAATAAACATTGATCACCACTGCATGTCGTAGATTTCTTGTTATGTATTCATAACCAATTAATTATCTATTTTGGAACGCAAGCATTCTCTTGCATCACTACTGAACATTAGCGTTAGCTTGTAGACTATATCCTATACTTTGTACACCCAAAGATGAGTCCTGACATAACACTTGTTTCATAAATTGTAACCATAAGGGTCAGACCAAATAAAAAGCAAGACATAGAGATATTAACAGTGAAGTGAGGCCGGTTTCATCAACATGTGTGAGTGTCATGAGGCATAGTTTAGTTGTAGTTTGGTGTAATTATGTGCGTGTGAACGTGTATGTACAGAGCGAGGTGTAGTTTTGCGCATGCTTCACGCTGTTGTTTGCAGCACTGTCTTGGTTTTTTATTTGGTCTGAGCCCTAAGGAGACAGTTATCGAAAAAACGAAAACAACATCATCAAAAACGGTAAAACAGCAATGTTTTGTTTTTTTAAATTATTTGTTATTCTTTTTATGGTAATGTTTTGCAGAGAAACTTCAGGACTCACCATATGGTGGAAAGGGTATCATCATTCGGCCGAAAGACGTCAACTGCTGGCCATAAGCCTCCCCCAAGGGTAGAAGCAAATAAATTTAGATATGATGAAGTCAGTACTTACACTCAGAGCTGCCTGTATACGTCTGGATATTCTCCCTGGTTAGACTTGCGCATACGTTCCCGCGCTCTCATGTTCTCTAGACGACGAGCATTTATAGAGTTCTTGGCCACGACAAATAACGATAAACTTGTTACTGTTACTGCTAACCTGGAAATGCCATCGGTGACATGCGATCAATACAATACATACACGGAAGTACTGAAATTATTAACAAAAGGTGTACGAAAGTAATCAATAAAAAGCGTAATCTCTGATCGGATTATTTTTCGCTAAACAGCTGAGGTTAAAAATTTACGAATATGTTATATTGGGAAAACTGTTTTACTAAGGTTCAAACGTAACATCTATCTTATGAAAGGGAAGATTATGTCAGGGTAAGATAGAATAGACGAATTCATGCTGATTTAGTTTAGATAAATGTAAGAAAAAGTAAGTGAAATATACAGGGCTCACCAAATGGACTGTATAATTTTAACAGGCAATGTATATTTATTATTCAAGTAATTACCACGAAATTGTAATTTTCCCGAATTTTCCAAGCGGCATAATTTCTCGTGAAAACTTCAGTAAGATTATTTTTGAGGTTATTTTAGTTTCGTAATTTTTACGTTATGTCATAAGAGTAGCGATGGGCGTTGAATCAACGAACTAGTTGAATCAACGTTGATGTCTCTTCAACGGAATTAACGTTGACCGTGTACAAATCAACTCGTTGAATTCGTCAACGAGTTACGAGACAACGACGTTTATGAATTCAACTCGTTTCATCGTTTGACGAATTCAACGAGTTGATTTGTGCGGTCAACGTTTTGTTATTTTCAACGTACGTAAATTGTATTTCTTTAAGAATAAAACTCCCGCTACGACGCGATAGTCATGACAAGAATTTGAACTCTAAATAACGAATACAAGATTTTATATTTATTTAGTAATTTGATCAATGTCATTATTTTTTAAAGAAAGTAAACGTAAAGTAAGAATTAATAATGTCATATTATTAATTCTTAAAATTATTCATCATATAATGTTATCCAATTTCATTAGGTAAACTGCATCAAATTGTTCGTAAATTAACATTACAACAGCATACCTTAATAAAAGCGTTTAGGCGTTTATCGTTCATGCAAGTTGACGTTCGTAACACGTTAACTCGTTGACGAAATTAACTAGTTGATCAACTAGTTGACAAACGCAATTCAACGTTAACGTTTCGTTGACGGAAAAACCTTCAACGACCCATCGCTACATAAGAGGAAGTCGCCTCTATCGCGTTTTGTATGGCAACACACTAAAATAACGAAAAACAATATTTGTTAAGACATTTCTACACTGTCAAACGGTTTTAAATCAATGAACTTTTGAAGCAAGTTCTACGAACTAAGCGAGCATTGGAATGCTATTACTTGCGCAACAAAACTTGCAAGTGCATTTAGAGCGCGCGCAAGATAACTCTGCGCGCGACTGAGGGCGTGCTAAACGTTGCCATGATCGCAAAAGTTCAAATTACCGCTTTTTAAGCTTAACTCTTGTAACGCTAAACATATTTTTCCCGTTAAACATTCCTATAATCAGGTGGTTCTACTATCAAAATTAATAAAATAGCACATACTTTGGTGGACCATGATTAGTTCCGATTTCGGCCGCGCGCAGACTTATCTTGCGCGCACTCTAGTGCAAGGATTGGGACTTATATCACTGTAAATTCATTAAAAATGGAAAAACTTTAAAAACTTTTTTGTTTCTTTCGTTCCTGAACGCAACCGACGCATATCTAGCAAGAAAAAAAAGAAAAACTGAAACGTCAGTCAAATCGATCAGTCAAATGACAAATGTTCAAAACAAAACAAAACGTGGTCTTTTCTCGATTTTATTGAAAAATAAAGTGATTTTTATTAATAAAAATGCCTAAACCAACTAAATTACATTCCAAGGGAAAGTCTAATACCCTACAGAAGCCATTTAAAGTGGAGAAGGACACATCAGACGGTGGAGATGCTGAGGATTCTATACGACAATTTCAACTGGAGTTATGCTGGTGTGTTCAACAGTTAGAACGATCCTTGAACGAAAAGAAAGGCAATGAAAAGCAAAGTAAGTATTTTTCATATGTAACAGATATTATTTCATTCATATCCCTTTGAAAATTCAATTATTTTATTGCCACTTGATGGAAGTAGTTAAGTAGCACAGATGCGACTCAAAAACTTACAGAAAAGAAATTGCTTTCATCTTAAGTTAACTGTTTTTCTTCTTACTTCCTGTTCATGTTAAGTATAAAGTTTGTTGCTTTTTAGCTCAAATAATAAAATGATATATTAAATTGTAAATAAAATATAGCCCCACCCTTAATAAGGCACCCTGATCAGTCTTGGCATTCAGAAATTATTAACACAGACTTCTCATTGTAGTAAGTTCTGTGAAATAAAATAAAAACACAATATTGATTGCAACATTATTACACAATTTAATGTAGTAATTCGTTGTGTAGTGTAATTTCATAGCTCTCTCTCTTTCTTCATATATATACCGTACCAATATGTCATACAATACCATACCATACCAATATAATTATCATACAATCCCGATATCCAGGTTTTTTTTTTATAAATCTTCTATATTTCTACAACTGTTATATTGTAATAGTGTTAAAATAGATAATTTTAGTATTGTTACAGTATGCGTTACAAATACCATTGCTCCTTTGAAGTGAGCAACAGAATGCGTAAAGCCTGTTTCAGATTGGCAAAATTTTATGCATACCTACTGTATTATATCATTTTTCGCTTTGACAAACACATACATTGTCATCTACGCTAACTATATTTTTATGTAATAACCTTGAATTTTCATTTATTCTCATTAGTATAAAAAAAATATATAAATACTAGAAGTACAATATCCCAGGATAGTGAGTGTTTTTTTTTTCAATTTATTTAGCGGCATGTTTCTCTGAGGATAAAAACCGAGGGCTTATCCATACCAACATAATGTTTCTGGTTGTTGACCCTAAATTGCACCACCTATTCCAATCATTAGTAATTACATTATTCATCAAAACAAATTAAAAATGATGTGCTGAATTTTCTAATAAACAAACCTGATAACAAACACTTTCTCAATCCTAGGAAATGAGTTCAAGACTACTCTATAGAGCTCTATTGAAATTAAACACACAAATTCACGCCTTTTTTCCCATGGGTGTAAGCAGAAGCTACAGAACGAACATGCTACGATCCTTACTTACCTACTCCATTTGCTTCATCCATGAAAATAATTCTCTATATTCTATTTTCCAGTGCAAGAAGCATGGAAAGTGTTGACAGTATTGAAGAACAACAACCAGCCCGTCATACGCAAGAGACAGCTAATGCGCACACATTTCGGTGATTACAGAGCTAAAATGGCCGCTGAAGAGAAGAAATTAGCAAAAAGTAAGGTTAAATTAGTCTCCTAGGTATAATTTAAATAATAATGCAAGGTACCTACATCATTGTCAGTAAATATGTACCGGCTAAAATGGGGTTATTCAGGAACCACAGGGCACATTATCGGGAACTTGCGAGAATTTTTGGCATTTTTTTTAAACTACCCTCGGGTGCAATGAAATTGTGTCACCAACATAAACCTTAATATCTTGGAAACTAAGAATGATGGCTTAATAAAATAAATAGTATTTTATAGATTATAGAATACTACTCAAATAAAATTAATAAAACTCCATAATAATAGTAGGTATATAAAATACTTTTTATTTGAATAAGCTAGCATTCTTAGTGTCCAAGATATTAAGTCAGACCAAATAAAAAACCAAGTCAGAGCGCTGTCAACAGTGACGTGAGGCCAGTTTCGTAAACATGTGTGCACTTAATGAGGTGTAGTTTGATTGAAAAATGTTGACAATGTGTGTGTGTGCATGTATGCACAGAGCGGAGGTGTAGTTTTGGCATGCTTCACTGTATTGTTAGCAGCATTCTGTCTTGGTTTTTTATTTGGTCTGAGGATATTAAGTTTTGTTTTGATGACCTGGATTCTTTGCTACCATGTTTATCTACAGTTGCATTTATTGGAATATACACAACACCTTTGGCTGTGATGGTCTAAGAAGTACTTTACTTAACTAAATTCCAATTAGCTCTGTGGTTCTCAAAACCCCATTCTACAGTACTGTTTAATGTGGCTCTACACCATAGAATACTGGAACTAACAATCTCTGTAATAATCTCCACATGCATGTTATGTTATCAAGGCAAGTCGTGGCTACATGTCCATATTGTATCGTTCTTTAGCCACTATACTCATGTCAATAAGAGAAGCGGTCATATTCATAGTTGGGACCAATTTTTCTAATTAATCTAGGTGTCATAGCCATAGGAAGCCTTCACTTTTAACCTCTTATAAAATGAGGTTATTTGTTTGCAGTGGCCAGTAAAATCAAGATATCAGATGTTCCTGACAAGCCAAAAGCTACATTTTTGAGAAAATCTGCATTTTTAACAACAGGCGATGAATCTTTTAGATTCAACTTCAGTTTAGCACCAGAACAAGTAGATAGTGGTACTAGTGTTGTTAAAGATGGCAATAGCAACACTAGTGAATTAATTCAAAAAGATAGCAATACTAAAATTGAACCTGAAGTTGCCAACACAGAAAAAGTCAGTGAAGATAGTGCAAAGAGATTTAAGTTTTCATTTACAACCTCAGATTTTAAGTTTAATTTTAATGTAGATAATTCCTAGATTGTACTTAAAATATTTAATATGAATGCTGTACAAAATGTAACTTGATAATATAAGTGCTTTTTATTGATTTGTGAGTTTTATTATAATAATTTTACCTTTCATCTTACCAGCCTGTTAACATCCGCTGCATAGGTAATGGATAAGTAGTTCCTATAGATTTCAATGAACAATGGCGGAAAATTGAAATATTCTCGTATCAAAATTACTAATTGGTGGTCAGTAATCAAGTTATCAGCTAATTCAGGTATTATTTTGAAGTAGGAATGCATGTTTCTAAAGTCAGTTTTCGATTACAAAAACAATCGAGTTGTTTGACAACGAAAACAAAACCAAACATTTTGAGTTTGACAGTTTTCGTAACCGAAAACTGTTCGATTATAGAAACATGCAAGCTTCGTGCACGTTTCCTGCGTCAAAAAATACCATAATTAGCCGATGGTCAATATTTTGCCATGTTTAGAGCTCTCCCAAAGACTCCTTTAGCTATGTCTACACCAGTGTGCTTTCATATTCATCTTGCGCCTTCGTCTGAAGCATGCGTGAAGCGCCATAGCGCATGCCTTATTACTAGTTCGACAAAAGCGCATGCCCCTAGCGCACGCTAATCCGTCTATTGTATGTCGACTGACGACTGACCGAGGCGAACCGGTGAAGATGATAAGCTGCATGCGTCTAAGGCAATTAATATTGCATCCGCTTGACGCAAGAGGAATTGAAAGTTGAAAGTGCAAGATGAACATGAAAACGCACGGGTGTAGACATACCATTTGAACGCAGCAGACTATGATTCATGAATGACAAAAGCGGCAGGCGGCGACTTGTCCCCGCTTGACACGGCACCACACTGTTCCGAAAACACCTTGATACAACTACTATACATGCAATAAAACACAAAATAACTGTACAAAAAACATTTACTCATTTATCTACATTCATTTCACATCACACAAACTTTGATAATACCCCTTTGTGATCCGGGTGGCTTTGTTGTTTCGTATCCGTCGAGCACACGAGTAGTCCTTGAAAAAGTTTTCAGAATTCACAAAGGAGAAGCCTACAGGTAACTCGTATTTGGTGAAATAAGCACCCCAAGTGGCTAACCCCAATAGTTTGTTGCTCAAAGTATCGAACACAGCTCCGCCTTCAACACCGTGGTAGTTAGTACATTTTTTACTGCTACTTACGAACTGTTGGAAGGTACAAGAATGGTAACAAGGGACGTGGAAACCCTTTACTTTCCCGTATTGTGTTAGGAATTTGAAACAAAGTTCTAAATTGGCGACGACGCTCAACTCCGTCAGGTTGAACTGTCTTTCTGGCGCTTTTATTTTGTGGATGCCCTGTTGAATGTAAATTAGTTTTAGTCATCATTCAGCCGTGAGACTTTCACTGTTGGACATAGGTCTACCCCAAACCATGTTGGGGGTGGTTTGTCATAATCGCCACGTTTGGCAGGCGGGTTGGCGATTGCAGTATGGTTGTTAAAGTACTCGGAGAACGCTGCTGCCCATCATCTAGTGAATCGCTTAGTCGCCTTTTACGACACCCATGGGAAGAGATGGGGTAGTGCTATTCTTTACGTCCGGCACCACACAGAACGAATGTTAAATTAATTAATATGAATGTTGAACGAATGTTAAATTAATTAATATGAATGTTGAACGAATGTTAAATTAATTAATGTGAATGTTGAATTAATTTTAGTGTGACGTGACAGGAACTTCTAACCAGTTACCATCTTTGTTTTCAAGATGCTACTGCCCCTAATGCTGCCCACCCACTTGATTATGATTGCCTAGTAGCGTACTCCGACACGCACGGAGAGACTAGGTACGAACGTTTTCTTAATATTAGCGGTTCTGCGATCACCAATCTTCTTGCTTGCGTCAATAGGTACTGTTTCAACAATTTCGTTAGCTCTTTTAACGTCGTCTAAAAGTGATAAACTGATAACTCCATTTGAACGGTTTTACAGGTAGGTAATAAATAAAATGTAATAATTTCTAAGTAGTTTGTTAATTACATATTTTACAAAAGAAGAGCTTTCTGGATAACATTAGACTACTATCAATAAACGTGATTTGGATTTTAATTTAGGTACCTAATATAATTGATAGAAAAAAAAACAGTTTCATGAATTGTCTGTGAAATCATATTGAAATGGAGTTATCAGTTTATCACTTTCAGACGACGATACAGGTACGTCCGTCTCTTATTTTATCAGAATGAAAAAGATAGCAAAAGCCTAAATAAAATTTAGTCTGTGAACAACAGAATCGGCTCCAAATACATGCAAATTCTTAAAAAGACACGCTTCTTACCTTGTTCATTGCATAACCAATTACTTTGTAGTTGATCGTGCCGTACGTTTTTTCTAGTTCTGCGAACCATTTAAACGCTGCGTCTGTTCTGTTCGTACGATCAAATAACTCTATGATGGGCCACATGCCTTTGAAGAACTTGGTATCGACCACTATGAAGCCTACGTCATCGAACGCTTGCTTAGTAGGATTTGAAGGGAAGACAAAAGCTAACGCTTTGAGACGTTTTGCCGTATAGATAATTGTTGTGTAGCTTACTTTTAAACTGAAATTAAGAATTAGAAATGATGACTCGCTTTGATCAGAATAATAATTCTACAGAATTAAGTAGGTAAGTTCTGTTTAGCCTTTTCCAAACTATGCTGGAGTCAGTTTCCAGTCTAACCAGGGGGCCTACTCCCTAAGTCCGTCAACGAAGTTAGTTGCCCGTCCGAAAGTAGCCCGAAACGTAGGAGTGAACAAAACAAGTGTCAAGTTCAACTTTTCGGACGGGCAAAAACACATCTAGCCTAGGGACAACTGTCAAATCGTGTCGTCATTCATTCTTAGTTCGGGCCCCGAAATAATCGTATGTCCGTAGGTGATAGGGAGTTGGAAACGCTCGTAACTAAGGCCGAAATCACTGACTTCGTGCTTAGGGAGTAGACCCCCAGACGCGGCTGAATACCAGTATTTTACACGGAGCGATTGCCATCAGACCTCCGCAACCCAGTTACTGAGCAATGCAAATTAGGTTAGATCGGGTGTCAGACGTTCGGGATTCTGGTTAATAGGTACCTAAGTAATTAACATTATGGAGTGTAGGAAAAAGGAGTTTGCCGATTCAACGCCGCCCATAGCGCCGCCTTGATCGAAAATGGACTTTATTTTTGGGAAGCCGATCCGACACGATGTTTTTTTTTTCTTTCCTATTTGAAAGTACTATATTAAATTGTATCTTTATTACAATGTTCTGTTTGGAACACGATTAACAGTCTACTTTTTAAGGCTCTATTTTAGAGGCGATGCAATGCGGCGTAACACCGTTGAGCTTATGCCGTGGATTAAGTACATAGAAGCGGCGTAAGGCGAAAATGTACGAAAGCAAAGCGCCTGCGCCGGTTCTATGTAATTCACGCCTTAGGCTGTTCTTTCGGGATAATGGCGCGTGTTTCAGGGCGTTTTGCGTTGTACAGCACATAAACACCGTAGAACGCCCTACGCAACGGTTTTGGGGCAGTGTATCGTTGAGCGGAGCAGGGGCCTAATTCTCCTAAAATAAATCTTGATAAATCACAACCGAACCAAGGCCGAACCGTTCATTCAGACAGTTCTCAATTTCAAAAGCTATCAAATTGTTTGACACAAAAAACAAAATCAATCATTTTGAAAGTTTTCGAAAACAAAAACTGACTGACAGTTGTGGTTCGATTGCGTTTGGCAACAGTTTATTTTAGGAGAATTGGGCCCCAGGAAGCCAATCAAATCCGCGAATGATAAAAGCGGTGGTGGAAGGCGGGAAATTCTTGACATGCCTCCCGCCCGCTTGGTACTGAAGTCAGGGCCGGATTAAGAGGTTTGGAGGCCCTGGGGCCACGAAGATACTTCTTCAGCGGCAGGTTGAAATGTTTTAAACAAGTACCTTGCAATTATGAACTTTTTTCTTTTTGTCAGAACGGGTGTAATTTTTTTGACTAGGCTATTGACTGCTATTGGCTGCTGAGCAAAGGCCTCCACTTTTGCCTTCCAAACATCTCTGTTTTGCACCATTTCTGACCATGCCAGCCCTGCTAACATGTCTAGACCGTCACGCCACCTATACGTTGCGGTCGACCCCGACGGCGGCGTTTTTAGATAAGAAAACAATAAAAAAACCGGCCAAGTGCGAGTCGGACTCGCGCACGAAGGGTTCCGTACCATTATCTATAAAACGGCAAAAAAAAAACACGTTTGTTGTATGGGAGCCCCCTTAAATATTAATTTTATTCTGTTTTTTAGTATTTGTTGTTATAGCGGCAACAGAAATACCTACATCATCTGTGAAAATTTCAACTGTCTAACTATCACGGTTCATGAGATACAGCCTGGTGACAGACGGACGGATGGACAACGGAGTCTTAATAATAGGGTCCCGGTTTATCCTTTGGGCACGAACCCTAAAAAAATCAAAAACTCGTATTGTGGAGGCCCTTCTCTTGCGAAGGCCCCCGATAGCCGCTGTTGCCCTCCCCCAAATCCAGCCCTTGAACCATACGCTCGGGGGTATCTACACTATGAACGTTGTTCAACGTGCACTTCACCCTACGCCCCGCATCTCGTGAACGCTTTCTTATTAAAACGTAAACCAAAATGTACCTACGTAAAGATACACCGTGAAGCCGTAATGAATATACCTTCGTCGATACAAACGGCCGTGCAGACGTGCGGTATATCCGAGGTACGCGAGTGAATGACTCGTGCTATCCATGGGTACTGCGTCTCATTTACAAACTTTGAGTTTACTTGGTAGTTCTCTAGCGATGAGAAAACTGAAACAAAGAATACTATCACTCTAGCGAGGGCCTCAAAAAGGGAAAAGGGGCCCCAGACCAGATGAAAAGATTCGGGGCCCAAGTCTGAACTCCATACTTTGGTACATAAATTAAGTTGAATAGTCCCACAATATGGAGTGCAGACTTGCAGGCAGAGTAGTTTCACTAGTGATTTAGATTTGTCTTCTCAGCGTTGAGAAGCAATCCAATGCCAAATAATTCATTCGTGGTTCTCTGTTTTTTTTTGCTGGTTGAGTACCGGCCGCCAGCGCGACCTGATAGTTACTGCCGCCTATCACCTACAACCCCCAGAGGATAGATGATGCATTGTTGATGAGACAAAATTGAACAGTGCCTGTTATTTCACCGGCACCGAGATACAGTAATGCTGCTTGGCGGTAGAAATAGTAGGTGGTAGGTAGTACTTCCATGGACGAACTCTTTCACAAGGAGCTCTTCTACTATAATAATAATACCGCGATTAGCTAACTTTGATATGATAGTCTTACTAGATTTTTGATGGTTTGAAGTCGTAAGACTGCTTCTGTATAAGCCTTCTCTACATGTTAGTCGGAAAGGGGGTATTATTAGTACATTGCTGAGAGGATTAAAGGGAAACGCCTTCGATGGTACGGACATGTCTTGTGTTCCGCCGTCCAGAAGACCACATGGTGCGAGTAGCCCTTAACCTGCCTACAGTGACGCGAAATCGTCCAGAAAGATCTAAAGGAGAGCGAAATAGACACCGCAATCGCTCTGGATCGACATAAATGGAGAAGGCAGACAAGGAGAGCCGACCCTAGATAGTGGGACAAGGCAAAGGAACAAGAATAAGTTGGAGTTTGGCTAACCAAAGAGTCGGAGCACCGGCATACACGCGTTGGCTCAAACAAAGCCACGTTCGTCACCAAAATGCATACAACGTCGTGAAACTGATATCATCACACAATATATTTAAAAAGCAACACTTACAATTATCATTTAAATTGAAAACTCTGTCAGATCTCAACATTTCATGCGGCTTATAGTTCATAGTATCCTGAATATTTGTTGACGCCGCCGCAATCAACAAAAAATGTAAAACTAACTCCAACATCTTGTATTACGCAATAAATAAAATAAACATTTTACACTATTTTTATAGTTTTTATTTTATATAATAGGTTTTGTACAATCAATACAAACTATATCGGTTTGTAGTGCACATATCAAACGTAGAATATAGAGTTTAAAGTTATAGGTATAAATTGAAATTTTATTAACTCAAAATGACAATTTGATATTTGAATTTTAAAAACTAGTTAACTGGCACCCAAACGTCAGGAATGTTACATTATAATAACATGATATTTTGTAATACAAAATGAAACTTACCAATTTGACACAATAGTTTAATAAAATTAATAATATGTATGTATTATAAAGCTTCAAATTAAGGCTAAATAATTTTAACTTAGTTGCAGTCGACATTAGCTATCTACAAATAGGTAATCTAAAATGATTTTCATTCAAATTGATCAAGACAATGATAGCTCAGCTGTCGATCTCGGCTCTCGTCTCAGAATTTTCGAATTCATGTAATCAAATGCTCTAACGATGAATGAAAATATCGTGAGGAAACTTCACACACGAAAGAACTTCTAAAAAGTTCTCGATGATGTGTGTATTCCACCAACCCGCACAAATCCAGCGTGGACTAAGTCTTTCTTATTCTGAGAAGATGCCCGTGCCCAGCAGTGGGTCAGTAATAGCAATATTAGAGTGTACTACGGAATTTCGACGCACAAAATATCGATAAATGCTAATACGATGCTATAAAATTGCGATGCACGTTACTGCGATAGATCTTCACTGTTGGATGTAGCGTTTGCGGGCCGCTGACGCGGCACGCTCGCTTCGCTCGCTCGGCTCACGCATGGTCACAGTTCTAACCTAACCTATCTGGTCGGGATGCCCTAATCTAGTCACTCCGACTTTCGCAACAACACGTCGCGATGGTAAACTTTCGCGGTAACGTACATCGCGGTAATGAACGTCCCAACTATGATTTACACCCGCAATATTATGCTATGATCAAGACATACTTTTATGTGTCATGATTTTTGGTACCACAAAAACCACAGCGATCAATGCTCTGAATTAGCTATCATTATGGTGATCCAGTAAGAGGTTTACACAAGTGCAACCCACACAAATAACATTACCTACTCGTCCCTAGCAAGACGACTGACTTAAATAACTATAATTCTCATATAAAGGGATATTTTTCAAAGACAATTCAAAATGTGAGGACTCAGGGATCCTCCAACCAGGCTGGGTCGTAGTGCCGGGCGGGCTGCTGCCTCACGGTTAATGTTGGGTAATTGTATATTTGCAATCTGCATGTTACATAATTGACTGCACGATTCAGGATTCTGTGACGTCACCTTGAGAGTTGTCCCGCACTGTAGTCAGCCGCAGTCTTGCGTAGTTCGCATATAGCGAGATAGATGACGCTACATATCCTAGAAATAGTTGCGTAAACGACGTCGAGACAGCCGAGCCGATGCAAAGTTTTATATACTGTAGTGTAATGCATACTAAGTCACGAATTCTGTCTATGTATCCCTTGTATCTTCCATTTAAACGATCTCATACTTATCGGGGTGGAAGCTGATCTCTTGCGAGTAGTCGACGAGGGAGCCGTCTTCCGCCTGAGTAACCTTGGTGGCCTTGAGGAGAGCCAGAGATGTGTCCGACGTCCACATCACCGTTAGGGGGAAGAAGTCGTTGGGCACCGCTGGGGTTACGCTGGAACAAGAAATAGTGGGGTTTAAAATCGAAATGAAAGCTACAGTCCTTGCAATAAGATATCAGAATTGCGTTTAGAGAAATTTCAAGTGTTCCGCAGACTAGTAGGTCCTTTAGTACACAATAAACAACTAATATAGCTTTTGGAGAGAGTAAAATTTCTGTTCGTAGTTATTTTATTGCATAACTGAGGTTTTATTAACGAAAAAAAATCGTTTCGATGAACCCTTCCAAATCTCTCTTCTGGGAACGTCTATAAAAGCCTTAGGATAGAATACAATATAAACACAAAACAAAATACCTTCCGCGTTTAAATTGAAACTTCTTGCCACGCCAAAATGACGTAATTGTATTCTATTTCACGTCTTTAGTTTATGGTAACGACTCAGAGATAATAACATAGTATAGTTAAAGCAAAATTGTAAGTAAGTTTCAGTCTTACGTGAATTCAAGGCTGCCAGATTTCTGTTGCTTGTTGATGATGGGTATGCTCCAAATAAGGGTACGTCCTTTCTGTGCGTAGCTGCCTTCCCACTGGTGGACAACCACTGACGTGTTGCCAGAACTGTGGGCAAAAATTATAGTGTGGAGTAAGGTATTATTTATTATAAGTCTCGAGCAAAGCGGGCACGGCCGTACCATCTTTTCTCGAAGCCATTCGCGGCCCTTTCACCCCCCCTATATCTTCGCTGTGGACAAAGCTAGCAGTTTGAACTTTCGGTAACCAAGAGTAATCATTATAACTAGCTAAACTTCCAAATTACATCATATTTGAACTTATAGTTTACGAGTTATCATCGATCAAAGTTACATCATTTTGTCACTCACTGACTCACTGACTCACTGACTGACCGATCATCAAAATTCTAAGATACTTCTAGCAGGCCTAGAACCTTGAAATTTGGTATCAAGATAGATTATTAGGCACATATAAAGGAAAAATTATAAAAACATAAAAAAATAGTTAATTATAGAAAACAATTTTATATTTGCCATTTTGCCAGGAACATGGTGTATGAATTTCGACTGTATTCGACTGCATTGTTAACTTTGTTCTTTGTTTACGTACAAAAAATATTGAATTGGTGTAGATTATTTATAAATTGTTATTTATTTAGGGCAAAATCTGAGAAATGAGATTCCATACCATCACGCCTGTATTCTCCGAAGGGTAGGACAGAGGTGTATACTAAGTATGTAACTATATGAACCCATTTATTACTGTATCTAGATAACATTCATAAAGCTAATTTAAATTGTTTAAAGTTTTAATATCTCACAAGTTTTCCCTCCAGAGGGCGGGGGCGGTCAAAATCAAAATCCAAGATGGCGGCTGTGAAATTTTAAGATATGCGTCATGGGTGTCGTGTGCATGGTTTTCGGGGACGCTGATGACAAAAATGAGGTCAACGTCAAAATCCAAGATGGCGGCTGTGAAATTTTACAAGATATGCGTCATGGGTGTCGTGTCCATGGTTTTCGGGGGGGCTGATGACGAAAATGAGGTCAACGTCAAAATCCAAGATGGCGGCTGTGAAATTTTACAAGATATGCGTCATGGGTGTCGTGTCCATGGTTTTCGGGGGGGCTGATGACGAAAAAGAGGTCGAAGTCAAAATCCAAGATGGCGCTGTGATATTTTACAAAATACGCGTCATGGGTGTCGTGTCCATGGTTTTCGGGAACGCTGATGACGAAAATGAGGTCGAAGTCAAAATCCAAAATGGCGGATGCGAAATTTTACAAGATATGCATCATGGATGTCGTGTCCATGGTTTTCGGGGGCACTGATGACGAAAATGAGGTCGAAGTCAAAATCCAAGATGGCGGCTGTAAAATTTTACAAAATATGCGTCTTGGATATCGTGTCCATTGTTTTCGGGGGTGCTGATGATGAAAAGGATGTCGAAGTCAAAATCCAAGATGGCGCTGTGATACTTTACAAAATACGCGTCATGGGTGTCGTGTCCACATGCGAAATTCGTATGATAGCGCCAACTATCTATGAAAAAAAAACACTTAGAAACAAAAAAAATTTAATAACGTAAATTTATATTCGGCGAAACGAAGTTTATGGATATCCGAATCAGCTAGTTATTAGTTACTTAAATAGTTAGTTATTAAAAACACTAATTTAATACATAAATAGTTTGTTGTATATTTAGTTTGTTAGTTAGTTATAAAAACAAAAGAGATAGAGACAGAGAATAGGCTCTAAACAAAGCAGCAGTTGATGAACAAGACATTATTATGTCACCCAAAAAGAAAAGAAAGAGACCCACCTACAAAAAATAAATGAGATCCCACCAAAAACATTAAATGTAAAAAATGCCAAGTCTCTATATGCAATCTTTCCACCGTAAAAAGTTTTAAGATCTGATAGAAGCCAAGTCCTATTCAATTTATTTTGTAGTTAGTTATCTATCTAGTGACTGTATTAATAGTTTTATTTCTATTATAATTATAGTGACTTGGCAATGAGCACAAGAAGAAACAAATATATTTGGAGGAGGTGAAAGTAACGCATAACGCACGCGTAACGTTTAATATCACAGGATTAGTTAAGTTCTTTTGATTTGACCAATAAACGTAGGTACCTATAGATAATAATTGTGATGTTCTTATCAAATAAACTTAGGTTTTCTTAAATATGTATTGACGCACGTAGTCGATGGTGACCATAACTACACATTGGCCGTAAAATCACGTCTGCATATCATAAATCACACATCAGCATAACAACTAATGTAATCATAGTACTCATAGATATCAATTCGTCAATAACAGTCGCACATAATTCCACACAGCAAGCAGCTTTTAATTTGTGCTCATTGCCAAGTCACTATAATTATAATAGAAATAAAACTATTAATACAGTCACTAGATAGATAACTAACTACAAAATAAATTGAATAGGACTTGGCTTCTATCAGATCTTAAAACTTTTTACGGTGGATAGATTGCATATAGAGACTTGGCATTTTTTACATCTAATGTTTTTGGTGGGATCTCATTTATTTTTTGTAGGTGGGGCTCTTTCTTTTCTTTTTGGGTGACATAATAATGTCTTATTCATCAACTGCTGCTTTGCTTAGAGCCTATTCTCTGTCTCTATCTCTTTTGTTTTTATAACTAACTAACAAACTAAATATATAACAAACAATTTATGTATTAAATTAGTACTTTTAATAACTATTTAAGTAACTAATAACTAGCTGATTCGGATATCCATAAACTTCGTTTCACCGAATATAAATTTACGTTAATACAAGGTTAGTCAGAAAGGGGGTACTAATCCGAAAGCCACTTATAGTATCACTGAAGACTGTTTTATAGCATGTGTTAAAAAAATTAAATTCGTATGTTTTTATTTCCATACAAAAGTAAATAAATATTATTTATTTCAAAAACTCCGCAACCCTAATTTTGTTATAAGCCTATCGGTTCGGTGCGGCGCGGGCGGTAAAATACAAAGCGCCAGCTGTACCTACGTACCTACGACTGCCGCCGAAATCGTAGGTTACTATGATACTGTGTATGTGTGCGTGTAGCGGAAGTTTTTGAACATAATTATGATTATTACCTAGAAACTTACCATTTCTGATGTCGACGCTTTCTCTGCCAACGAGAATGTCACACACGTGTCGTCTTAATTTTAAATTGAAACACAAGAAACACTTTTGGTCATTAATGTTTTATGTAAGTACGTAGGTACCTAACCTACCTACGCATGGATGTATCCCCCGTATCACCACGGACACTACAAGAAGGGTTCAATTCCGAATGGAACAAGCACTTTCGGTTGTTAGTTTTATGAACTTACGTTACCTACAAATGAATCTATCACCACGGACACTACGAAAAGGGTTCATTTCCAATTGGAACACAAGAAGCACTATTGGTTATCACAAACAAAATAGGATCAATCTGCCGCCCTTATCGCGTGATGCACAAAGACGCGTGGCGATGTAGGTACCTACGGACGGATGCGATCGCATTACGTAACATCTATCTGCGGATTGTCTTTCATGCTCTCAAACGCAGATGTTACTCTTTACCCCATCTTGTTTTCATTGCTGTAGTCCGCAGCGTAACCCATACACTTCACGTGACCCCACAATAAGTCCAGCGGAATCAGGTCTGGTGAGCGAGGAGGCCAGGCTACAGGAACGCCACGTCCGATCTACATGGGGAACTGCTGATCCCAGTACGCTCTAGGGCTGCGAGCGAAAAGAAGCGAAGCGCCGGCGCCGCGCCGCTGTACTAGCTGGATCACAACACAATCCTCGAATACTAGACCGAAAACCTTTGCCGGACAATTCATGGCCTGTTGAGAGCACGGCATCACAACTATCGTTACACATCACCATGTTATAACACTCCTCATTTGGTACTCCGTCAACCTCCGTGTAAAAACAACAAAAATTAAAACACGACTCGCGTAAACAATCAAAATTATCGACTGTATTCCGGGAAGTGTTGCAAGCGACTAAGAAATCTTACCTACAATAATACGAGTAATATCGGATAAAATGTTTAGGCTATAACACTTTTAGAGATGTGCAACGTTATCCCAAAAACTTAATCCCGCGATATTCCGGAGAATTTAACAATGGATTCAAATTCAATAACTTTTTTTAAATTCCTTAAATTTTGTGTCTTTCTGTCACGGGGATCTATCACTACATCATAATAATATGGGATTCGAACACACATTTAAAGCCTAAGATCTTAGGTTAGCAATAGCATGCTGAAAAAACTGATTTATTTTAAGTTTATGAGGATGGAACTTTAAATGCTCGCAAAGTTTTTATCAAAAAGGAAAATAACTTATGAAATACGGTCAATTACGGAAATCGATAAATCTATCTCGTCGAGTTCATGCGCTTTCAAAAGATAGTGCATAGGTACATTTCTTAGTACCTACACACACGTTTATTACGTACAATAATAATCATTAATTTGTTAGTCTTACTAAATGACTGACAGACAGGTCTACGTACGTAACATGTACGCATTCCCAAAAAAAAATTATAAAATTGAGTTTTGCACAACACTAAAGCGGCAAGCGGCCGGAACAAAGAGTCTAGTTGAATTTGCCGCTGGCGCCGCGGCGTCTCTTTGTCGGCGTTACAGACCACGTAAACGTATTGCAGAAGCGACATCGTGCGGTAAGATTATTGGTCAATTTTGAAGGTTTGTTTTGTTCGGATTGTTTGTGATATTAACTTACTTATTGTACTGGCTGCTGATGCATCGGAATAGTTGTTAATGTAGAATAGAGCATAATAATAATTACGTGCTTTTGTGATCCAAGCCTTTGATAGACAAGTTGACGGTTCTTCATCTGTTATTACAGATATTCTAAGTAAGTAGGTACAGGGAACCTTAATTTCAGGTTAGTCAGTTGTTAATAATAATAAGCCGATAAAATATTAGTCTAACAGCGCTAACACAAAACACTCTGAGATGCAGAGCATTATTAGGTACAATACTATTGCGAACTGTCGTGTCTGCGCAATTTTTTTGTTCGTTTAAATTGCAACTTTGTAAGGTAATCTTACAAAGTTGCAATTGCGAGGGGAAAAGTCGGCCATTTTTATTTGTACCTATACTGTTTCGTGACCCGAAATATGACCTAAGATGTAAACACAGCTGATGATAGGGTTGTTGTAGCGTATTTTTAGTGAAATCTTTGAACAGCTATTTCTCTAAATTAATTGATTTTTGGGGAAAGTTGTAGAACAAAAGTTGTCCATTATTGTGGGTACTTTAACACCCTTTCGGATTAGTACCCCCTTTCTGACTAACCTTGTATAATATTTTTTTAGTTTCTAAGTGGTTTTTTTCATAGATGTGGACACGACACCCATGACGCGTATTTTGTAAAGTATCACAGCGCCATCTTGGATTTTGACTTCGACATCCTTTTCATCATCAGCACCCCCGAAAACAATGGACACGATATCCAAGACGCATATTTTGTAAAATTTTCCAGCCGCCATCTTGGATTTTGACTTCGACCTCATTTTCGTCATCAGCACCCTCGAAAACCTCGGACACGACATTAACGACGCATATCTTGTAAAATTTCACAGCCGCCATTTTGGAGTTTGACTTCGACCTCATTTTCGTCATCAGTGCCCCCGAAAACCATGGACACGACATCCATAAGGCATATCTTGTAAAATTTCGCAGCCGCCATCTTGGATTTTGACTTCGACCTCATTTTCGTCATCAGCGCCCCCGAAAACCATGGACACGACACCCATGACGCATATTTTGTAAAATTTCACAGCCACCATCTTGGACTTTGACGTTGACCTCATTTTCGTCATCAGTACCCTCGAAAACCATGGACACGACATCCATGATGCATATCTTGTAAAATTTCGCAGCCGCCATCTTGGATTTTGACTTCGACCTCATTTTCGTCATCAGCGCCCCCGAAAACCATGGACACGACACCCATGACGCATATCTTGTAAAATTTCACAGCCGCCATCTTGGATTTTGACGTTGACCTCATTTTCGTCATCAGCCCCCCCGAAAACCATGGACACGACACCCATGACGCATATCTTGTAAAATTTCACAGCCGCCATCTTGGATTTTGACGTTGACCTCATTTTCGTCATCAGCCCCCCCGAAAACCATGGACACGACACCCATGACGCATATCTTGTAAAATTTCACAGCCGCCATCTTGGATTTTGACGTTGACCTCATTTTCGTCATCAGCTCCCCCGAAAACTATGGACACGACACCCATGACGCATATTTTGTAAAATATCACAGTCGCCATCTTGGATTTTGATTTTGACCGCCCCCGCCCTCTGGAGGGAAAACTTGTGAGATATTAAAACTTTAAACAATTTAAATTAGCCTAATTATGAATGTTATCTAGATACAGTAATAAATGGGTTCATATAGTTACATACTTAGTATACACCTCTGTCCTACCCTTCGGAGAATACAGGCGTGATGGTATGGAATCTCATTTCTCAGATTTTGCCAATTCAACACCAATTCAATATTTGACACCAATTCAATATTTTTTGTACGTAAACAAAGAACAAAGTTAACAATGCAGTCGAAATTCATACACCATGTTCCTGGGAAAATGGCAAATATAAAATTGTTTTCTATAATTAACTACTTTTTTATGTTTTTATAATTTTTCCTTTATATGTGCCTAATAATCTATCTTGAGGCCAAATTTCAAGGTTCTAGGCCTGCTAGAAGTATCTTAGAATTTTGATGATCGGTCAGTCAGTGAGTCAGTGAGTGACAAAATGATGTAACTTTGATCGATGATAACTCGTAAACTATAAGTTCAAATATGATGTAATTTGGAAGTTTAGCTAGTTATAATGACTACTCTTGGTTACCGAAAGTTCAAACTGCTAGCTTTGTCCACAGCGAAGATATAGGGGGGGTGAAAGGGCCGCGAATGGCTTCGAGAAAAGATGGTACGGCCGTGCCCGCTTTGCTCGAGACTTGGCGGGGCACTACCGTGCCCCCAGATTTATTATAGTTCACAATTTTTTTTCTCTGTAAATCTGTGTCATATTAGTAAAAGAATATGTGCGTGTCTATTAGGAGAAAAAAATCTAACGCTAACCCCGTACAACTATAAAAAACTAATTACTATTTTCGCTGCATCTTGTAAGACTGGAGATCGACGTAAACATACTTGGGTAAAGGCTAGAAGATCCGTTAAATTCAACGAATTATTAATTTTAACTTGATGATGCAGTCACAAAAAAATAGGGTGTGATAAGGTAGTTTATCATGTTGAGAGAATTAGTGAAAAGCGATGAACAAAAGGAATTTATAAGGCTGATGACAGTGGATACGCTGGTAGAGAACGACCTAGGAGGACATACATGAATGTTATTGGTGATGTTCTTCAAATGGACAGGTGCATAGTACTCACAACTACGCGTGTATGACGAGATGTATGAAAGTGAACAAAACCAAAGGAGTATTTAAGGATCGTAGCATGTGGCGATCTGCAGTTTCTGCCTACCCCTGTGGGATAAAAGACGTGAGTTTATTTATGTACGTTATAATAACTTACGGCAACGGTATGTGTATGTTGACATCGTTGAGGGTCAGATGTTCTTGTTCTAGCTCGTACTCAATGTTGACGTCACAGCCGCCGCCCGCGCCGTCTGATGGCCAGCAGTTCACTGTAAACAAGAGGACAGTTAGCAGATGATTATGGCAATTTCCCCTTTGATCGTTTATTGTAGTGGCAGTTGGGAGGCCTAAGATTAGCAGTGGACATCTGTAAAGATTTAAAGCACGTTTTTTAAATGAGTCGTATAAAATCAAAGGTGACAATCTCAGTTTTAGCGACTTTTGAGCAAAAGAAAAAAATGGAAAATTAGGCAACTCTGCCCGGCCGTTTGTCCACCGCCGCCGTCACCGAGAGCGAGATGACGTTGCCGAAGTAGCGATACATACATTACTATGGCTGCGTGTCCACCGCAAGTCCGTCATCTCGGCCACCGAGATTGTGAGTAGTTCGGCGCTACCGCTAGAAGTCCGCTGAGATCGTGACGGACCGAAATACTGGTAACACAAAACGCGTCTGGTCTTGTCCACTACATCCGAGATTGTTCATTGGATGGATTTCATGTTGTAAACTGCATGTACATTAATCTGCATTGTTCTCACATTACTACAATGAAAATTGTCAAACCATTTACTTTTTTAAAAGAGTGTCTATGGGGTTTCTTGCCGGTTCTTCTCCAAAGGACCTACTACTTGGAACCGAGCACCTAGTGTTGACCTTTTGAAAGCACCAGGGATCTGGTCTACTTGAAATAAAAACTATTTGACTTGACTTGATTGAAGGTGCCGGATTTTTTTAACCGACTTGAAAAAGGAGGAGGTTCTCAATTCGACTGAATGATTTTTCTTATTTTGGGAACCACCGAGATCGGTCGCGGTGGACACACGATCGCCGTCAATTCGTTTCGAACTCGGTGCGAAATAATCTCGTTTCTCGGTGTCAGCTGGCTCTGCTTCAGACCTATGACTGTAGTATTAACACTTAGTTCTGACCGGACAGTGGCGCTAGTTTGTCATCGTTGGCGTTGAGTCTCCACTTCAGAACGCCCACGTCGCTGTTGAGCGGGAACGCGCGCTGGCTCTGCTTTAAACCAATGACACCGTTGGCTCTGAACGCTTCTTTGTCCACGTTGGGGTGAGTCTGGTGGGAAATAGCAAACAGAATTGTAAGTTAAGGTGATACTGCATTAGCTTTCGTTCAGCGTCGGGTTCGCTGCGTTTACGACACGCTTTACTTACTAAACGAAGTAAACGAAGGCGTTTTTTTTTTTTCTTAAATTTTTATATTTATCTAAATCCTGTCCTGTCTTTTCTGTGCCAATTAATTTTATTGTAACTTTATTAAAGTTGGTTAACTGGTCAACATTACTGCTAGCAGCACATTTTGGGTTAACATGATAAAGAAATACGTATTATTGCAATATTTAGAACATTTAACTTAAGTTGATTTTATAGTCCGGCTACAAGCAGCGACTTGCCAGCGCAAACGGTTTGTGTATACTTTGCACAAACGGCAATACCGTTTACCGGTAATAATAATAGCGTTTGCGCAAACTTTTTGCCGTCTTAACATACTTGCCTACTTGTGCAAATTAGAATTTGCTCAAATAGAATGGGATGAGAACCTATTGAAAACGTTTTAAATTAATTTTAGTTACAATGTAAACTGGGCTTTGTCTAACGGAAATAAGGTTTGTAACTCCAAAGCACGTTCTTTGTACCTATTCAAAGTGGTATGCATACCTGCAGTTGTAGCGGCCGGGTATCCTTGTTGTCAACGTGCACGTGTATGCGCGCGTACTGCAAGTTACTGATGCGCAGGGTCAGCAGACCTGGGTACGTCATTAATTATATTGTTTAGATTTACTATCAGAAAAGTTGATCAATCGCAACTGAAGTCGAACCGTTCATACAGACAGTTTTCGTTTACAAAAACTGTCGAATTGTTTGACAACAAAAACAAAACCAAACATTTTGTTTCATAAACGAAAACTGAGTGACGGTTGTGTTTGTTTACGGTTTGACAAAAATTTTGTTAGTAGAATTTTGCCCTCTGGGGGCTTACTATGACCTCTTATGAAAACGTTAATGCCAGCCAGTCAACTTCCGTTCAAAAGCAGGCCTGCTTCTAAATCGCTAAAAATCGTACCATGACAATACTAAAGGTGAACGACTATTGAACTAAGTTGAACAGTAATGCTTGTTCATGGTACGAAAGGTCTATACAAAAAAAAAGGTGAACGGATTTCGTAAACGACAACGTAGCAGGCCTGCCGCAGACCTGGTCTAACGATGTGTTAGTACAGAAAAGCAGGGCAGTTCAACTTCCAGGCAACTTCTGTGCTGCTTTAAGAGGTCATAGTAAGCCCCCAGTTTTGTTTCATGATAGGGTTACCATTGCAAAAAAAAGGATTGTTTAAATGCGGTTTTTGGAATGCCTGCTTTTGAATTTCAAAAACTCAATTAATCAAAATGATGTATTTGTTGATGGTGATTCAACTGATTTGGGAATGGACAGCTAGAAGGAAGCATTAAAGTAAAAATGCCTTGTATGTTAAAGGAAACAGCTAGAAGGGAGGATTAAACTAAAAATGTCTAGTGACTTACCGCTAAGTTCAAAGTTCTGTACATCTCCATCTCTGCCTGCAACCAGAGTGAGGCGCTCTTCGAAACGCAAGTGAACACTGCAACAATTATTATGCCACTTGATAAAGACTTCTTTCAGCGATTACGCACTGCATCCGATCCGGATCCGTGAAAATAAGAATATAAAAAACTCGGACCGAATTAGGATATTGCTTTGCGCACTGCATCCGATCCGAATACGTGAAAATACGAAACTAGAGTCTAAAAAACTCGGACCGAATTCGGATATCGCTTACGCACTTATCCGATCTCTGATCCAAATTCAAACAATTCAGGGGCCATCTTTGGCATATCCATTTGGCGTCCGATTTGAATCCGAGGTAATGCGAAAGCGTTCATACAAACTGTACTACGGCTACTTCGGTCCGTCAATATTTCTTCCGAATTGGAAACTCACGAGATCACGGAGAGAAATCGGATGACGGAAGTCGGATCTAATGCGTAAACTACCATACAAATAGTTCTATGACTACATCGGAACGTATTTTCTCGGATTCGGATCGGATGCAGTGCGTAAGTGCTCTTACTCCATGGTTAATATGAGTTTAGCACAAAGGAGTCTTGATGTGTTAAGTGTGGTCACTCATTCAAGACCTGACCGCGGCAAACGCGGCTCACCGTATGAAAGGCTGATGAATTTAAGGCAGTGATGGAACCACGGTATCACAAGTCGAAGCGACACGCGTCTGAACGATTTAGCATCGCACTGAATTGTATGGAGTCGCACACAGCTGTCACAGTCACATGGCTGTCGCATAGATGTAGGTATCTGTAGTCAAGGACTTTATATAGAACTGGACTGAAGTCTTGGCAATTTATATTATCCAAAATAGACTTTATGTCCAGAACATAAGACATAATATGGCTTGGCAAACATAACGGTACACTTGAGATAGCAATAATTGTACCTTGTGTCCCTGTCTAATACACACTGTGTGTTGTCACGTAAATAGAAAATGCATATTCCTAAATTAGTAGAATTTTTGAACTAAATGTACAAATTCATAAACCAACTTTTTTCATCTTAATTTATCCCAAGAGACGCGATACAACTATCGGAACTTTTGTTCGTCAACGATTCGTTGTAAGAAGACTTTTCTTCGTCAACGTAAGGCCAGGAGGCGATTTTCATATAATGTGCTTTTATCTATAGTTTTTTGACAGCTTGATATTAAGTCAACGCATTTATTTCAATTAGACCATATAAAGACACTTTTGATTTATTAGGTATTTATAATAGGAAAAAAAAGAAGTTACTGCCGCGTTCCAAAGTGTAGATTCCTATGGATTAAAACGGGCAGTAAACTACATGGTTACTCTTTTGCATAAAAAAAAAAAATTGGCATTTTGACACATTGTCCATAGAAAAGCTGTCAAAACGTCAAACTCATTCCTTATATAAAAGTTATCTGACGATTGAAAAATCAGCCCTAAATATTATAAATTAAACGATTTGATTGTAACTATAATAATTATTACTAATTTAACAAAAAAATCTAGGTATTCTCTCTGTCTGACTCGTAATGAAGATGAGAACTCGGTTTGGGCCTTTATATTTAGCTTCTTCTCAATGGTAGTAAAAAAAATACAAATGCTGATAACCCCATTTGCATTGACGTAAACCGATAATTTGAATAAAAAAAATTAATAATTGGATTTATTACACAATTAATTTGGAATTTGCGTTGTAAATGCTTGCAAAAGCGAATATTACCCGGACTGTGGAATATCTTTTCACAGAAAGGGTTTTTCATTACTTGAATTTTCTTACCGTTAGGGTGACCATGATACTTCTAGTAGCAGTACATACAAAATCTAAATGTCTAATATGGGATTATTTTTCAAAGATTTTTATTATTGTAACTCTAAGACCGCAATGATACTCATTTTCAAATTTAAATCAAGGCATTCATCAGCTACCGCTGCCATGTACACTGCAAAGTATCTGTGAGTATGGGGCTAGTCGAAATCGGCGTTGTTATATTATGTGAACTGGAGGCTTACCATGACGTCTTAAGAAAACGTTCAAATACCAGCCAGTCAATATCCGTTCAAAAGCAGGCCTGCTTCTGAATCGCTAAAAATCGTACCATGTCAGTACTAAAGGTGAACGACTATTGAACGGTAATGCTTGTCTGTGGCCTGCTGAGATGTCTATGTCTTTGTAATAGAAAACGTTCAAAAATCTAAACAAAATTGATTAGCAATTTACCGGTTTTTTAAAATAATAAAAACATGTTTTTTTGGGTAAGTACACGTTGTATCTAAGATTATGTATAACCACTGACTATGATACATTATTTAGTAGCTCTAAAAAGCAAAAGTTTCACGTTCAAAAGACCTTTGTGACTCTAAATAAAAGAAACAACGTGGATTAGTTTTGTCAACTTTTTTTAGCGCGTAAATTTAAAAAAACATCTCGAGTTGTTTTGTTCCCCACTACATCGATGTAGTTATTAAATACTTTAGTTAATGCAGTTTTAAGTGTTTTTTTAGGTAAATTTGTTTCCGCAGCGTGATATTCTGTCATCATTCAGATATCTGTATCACAGTTAGTCGATCGAAGGTGTCAATGAAATTGTAAACTAGCATTTCGTTGTGATTTCATACTTTATTGTGAATCCTGTTTCAACAATGTCGTACGTTCGTTTACTTACCTTTATCAAAATATCGAATTAAATCTAGGCACATAGTCTCAGTTTTTTTTATTAAAATGTATATAAAATGTGATGCTTTTATTTTTAGTGAAACACAAACAAGACGTCGCCGTCGTGTTAGTATGACCAAACTGCTTCACCTGTGGGAATTTTTAAATAACTTTAAATAAATTGCATATAATATTGCAATAGGTACCTTTGGTTTATAAATTTCCTTTCATCAATTTCGAATGGGTTATTTATTTCCCTAATGCGACGCCGTCGCTTTTTCTCCATACGATATTTACTCTCTAAATATTCAAATATCTCGTACTCGTCACACATTTACAAAAACAGTAAAAAGTGTGATCTAATAAACACTTGTAATTTTTATACAAAGTATCGAGTTTAGAAAGTCTTATCGACCAAATTTTAAGTGGGTCCTCACAACAGTTTACCTCTAATAACAAAAACAATGTTGAATAAGCTCGTAAATATTAACTTTTTCAAGATCGCTTATTTTGACATTACAGCCGCTCAATATACGCTCTGCTGCTATCAAATAACACATCATGGTATGAAAACTATACAAAAGAAAAGGTGTACGGATTTCGTAAACGTCAACTTAGCAGGCCTGCTACAGGCCTGCTTTAACGATGTCATAGTACAAAAACGCAGGGCAGTTCAACTTCCAGGCAACTTCTGCCCTGCTTTAAGAGGTCATAGTAAGCCCCCTGACCCAAATAGGAGCGGCGGCGCGGCGACCTATAGTCCCAGCCTAACATCTGAATATAATTACAAAATGTACCTAAACAAAAAAGGAGTAGTATGTACCAGGGATGTTACGGAGGTGGTTTTATCGGAACCGAAGTCGGAGTCGGAGTTTTTAAATTTGGTTTGTCGGATTCGGAATCGGAATCGGAGTCGGAGGCGGATTCGGAGGTGTTAGCAGAAGAGAGATGTGTTAAGGACAGGCCTAATAAAATAAAATAGTATTTACATAATTTCAGTCAGCCTCTTTAATTTCAATTAAAAATAATAAACCTACATACTTAATAAAGGCGCAGGCGATAAAAAAAATGCTTCGACCTCCTATTCAAACCTACGATTTAAAAGTATCGGAGCCGAAGTCGGAACCGGAGATGTAATATCAATCGGAAGTTCCGACTTATCGGAGTCGGAGTCGAAGCTCCGTAACATCCCTAGTATGTACAATAATCGTGTAAATGTTAGAAGACATTGCTAATTATGGTTATATCTTTTTCCGATTGGTTTAGTTAACTTGCGGTATAAAGATATTGTAATGCTTTAAAGGACATACAATATTTAGTAATACTAGGCAGGACTTATTACACCATAAGTCTGCCATATGGTTACCCTTGTGTTAGAAAGTGACAAGGCGTACACTTATACCTATCTCACGTGATTCGCAGAAATCGACAAGTACTCATTCCAGTTGTACGTAGTACTTATTACTTCTATGTCTGTAGTACGCACTTGGTTGTTGGCTTAGGGAACTGCGTCATCTGTTGTCAAATCTCATGTCAACGAATGTGATTGGTTGAATAAAATACTCTTTTCACCATAAGTTGATTTCTGATGTTTCTCTATAAAATGTTACCATCCAAAAAATATTAATAAACAAACAATGGATAATAAAGCTATTTTACGGTTTTTGATGATGTTGTTTCATGTTTTCGATAGCAGTCTCCTTACAGCCACAACTTATGAAATGACCGAGCTGTCAGGAGTCATCTTAGGGTGAAAAGAGTAACACAACGTGAATATTTCACAGATGATTAGTATAATATATTTTTGCGTTGACCAGTCTTTCAAAAACAGAGGGTTAACCTTTCAGATCAATGGATTTACGCGGTAGCTATTTAGGCTTGAGCTTTTAGATTAGAACACTCACTCTTTCTGGTCCGGAGCCGGTGGCTTGGCGAGGTCCTTGGTGGCGGGCGCGGCGGAGACTGCGGAGACCGTGTCGCCCTCACTGCGCAGGCGGGACACGAACGACTCTGTGTCCGTGCCACGAGACCCTAGCTTCATGGCTGAACGACCCGCGGGACGAGCTCTACAAAAACACATTATATTAATTAATTGATATTCCATGGAGTTTCTTGCTGGCACTTCTCTATAGGACCTACAATGTTCAACAGTAAATCTAGTTTTAACATTTCATAAGTAACTGTAAAATTGGCAATAATTAACCTCTAAAGTGAAGACTTTATAAACAAGATTGTTTACTATATAAACAAGAGATTCATAGAGGATTTGTCGAAATTAACTCTTGAGGGAGTAAAAATGGGGGTGGGTTTTTATACGAAGAAAAAGTTTTTACGTGGGCGGAGCACCGAGGATACACCTAGTTCGTATTTTGTTTTTAAATTGAATTCTTTTCCTTGATCGCTTAAAATATAGAGTTTAGATGTTATAGGATTAGGAACCTTTACTTACGTCTCACGAGCAGGTGTAGTGGGAATCTTTTCTGCGATTGGCTCAGCTGACGCAGAAGAAGACATCGAAGAACTGCCAAAGCCGCTGCCTACCAACATGATAAGAAAACAAACTTATGAACAGTTTTAACTACAAACATGACTGATTCTTGGTTCTTCTGAAACATTTCTGGTTCATCATTTGAAAGCAGTTCTAATTATTTCTTGCAAAATAGTTTTGTATTGATATTACAAAAACTTTTTATCTGATATAAAAAGCTGGTTTTTTTATGAGACTAGATTTGGTTGTGGATCAAATTGGTACGACTCTGTGACACTCTTCTTTAGCTATCTTCATTATTTATGGTACTTTCCCTACAGGTGGCGTTTTTTTCCACCCTATGTATATTTATATACACTGTGCGTGTCTCACCGAATGACATCTGACTGCGCGGCGGTGCGCCTCGCTTGGCGGCCTCTAGTCTTTCTCGCTGCAACTCCTTCGCACGTTCTCGCATGCGGTTCGCGGCCTCACGCTCTTGGGTCTAGAAATACACACATTATTAACCACATGAGGATTTATTTTTTAGAGTTACATTCTTTCAGCAGCTCTTGAACATAATAAAGTATAAAAGTTTTGTGAGATTTGTAAAATAAATAAAACTGTACAAACCTGGCGCACAGCTTGATAGATCTTCTCTTCATGTGAGTCCATCTCGACGAATGAGCGTACCTGATGACAAAAATATATTGAATACCTTAAAAAAAATCAATATGGCCATTATTTACACTCCTTGTCTTGACTTGCTGGGGAGTTTGTTGCGCCGTTTCTTTTTCACAGCATAAACACTAGGAAGCGGTGAAGGGAGGGATTTTTGGGGGCCTGTCTATTGTTATGACGTTCCAAAAGAACTAAGTAATTCTAGTCTATTTTGAATAAATGAGTTTTGAGTTTGAGTTTATCTGCAACCCAAGCCAGAAGGGTTTTCTTGATTTAATCTTTCTTCAAACTGTTCCAATGGACGTTTATTTCAAATAAAATGGTTGCAGTCAGGACTGCCAATACTGTGCGAATAAATTCCGGTAGTGATGCAAAAATAAGAGAGGAGATGTGGGGGTGAGTAACGACATTTGTCCACTACCATTGCGATCGGCCGTCAGATTTCGCGCAGGTTTAAAATTCCGGGAGATTTTTATAAAACTCCAGAAGACTTCCAAAATTTGACGTCAGATTCCAGAAAAATCCCAATTCCTGGAGGGCTGGCAACCCTAGTTGCAGCAGTTATTAGAGAATGTTCATACAGTTCAGGAAACCATGTGAACAATTAAACTGCTCTATAAGAAAACACTACACAATATGGATTGTTTTACAGAGTCAATAAAGTTATTGAAAATAATGGAAATACGAACCTGCGCCAAGTTGACGCTCTCCCTGTATCCAAGAGCAACAATCTCGTCAAACGCAAACAGCAAGTTAAACGCCTGGTTCAGTACTTCTGCTTCTGTCAACTGAGTGCAGTATTCTGGCACCTGTTCACAAATAAACACTGTAAAGAACAATGGTCACTTTGGACTAGAAATTGTTCCCGAGATGAAACTGTCACCAATATATTAGTGCATTGTTAGTGTATTTATTGGATATCTTCGTTTATTTTTAAAAGATGGGGATATATAGATAATCTTATTTTAAAAATACTATTTTATTTATCAGAACGCTGTATAAAATATCTAACTTCGAACGCATCCGTAATTACTTACGTTACTAGAGAAGTCCATACTTTTTCTAGTCTATTATGATTTTATTTCATAAATCGAAATAAAATCCCAGGCAATGTCAACCGTATAAACTCACATCAATATTATACTAAGCTTAGCCACTAATAGAATTTGATGTTACTTCGTGGTAAATTGTTTTAATAAAGCCATGAATTAGATAAAAAACTAATGATTTTACATCTAAAAATCGATACTGTCATAAACCGATTGATTACGTCCCTCCCTATTCTTGACAAGTAAAAACAAATTGACGGTTTTCTGTAGCTAGCTACTATTAACTAATCTGTGGTTTTCTGCGCTGACCGTGTCCATGGTAACCATGTCGTTGTAGTTTCGGCGACGACTGTGTTCTCCTCGCTTATTGTTACAATATTCTTTGGTGTTCTGTGCGATTTTATATTATTTTCCCTTTTTTTTATATTTTTGCATTGCTTACAGACTCCGATTGATCTTCTACTCTTGTTGACTTGGCATTCGTTTAATGGACTTGGAATTGCATCATGTTTTGAATCTGTTAATGGAAGTGGCAAAATATCTTGTCTCTCCGACCTTTTAAAAATATATTGAAGGCTGTACTTATTTCTATTTATGTAGGCGAATGAAACGACATTATGTTTCATCAAGTTACGTTTTGTTAGATTTTACTAGTCCAAGCATGTTAGCCGAGTGATCATTGTTCTTTATGCAATTGCATTTTTTTATAATTAATAACTTTAGTGAGTGATATTCAGGCTTAACTGATCAATCACCGGAAACATAGACACAATAGATAAAGAATGGAAGCCGCCACAGTTGCACGTCCTTAGTCATTAAGAGATTAAGGATGGAAATGGTTTAACTGTACTGGAATATTTCCAATTGGCAAAATGGAAAGATGACGGGCGAAAGTGCACAAACCCAACCGACATAATATGGGCCATTGACGCGAGCACAGCGGCATACAGTGCACAGTAACCGCAGTTCAGCTCATGACATCACTGTGTGAGGAGCTCATGAATAAGAGATCCAGTTGAGTCCAAAACAAGTTGAGCTTTCCCGAAATTTACATGTCAGTTAAACTATTTACATCCTTAAGCCATTACATTATTTATTGAAGATTACGAGAGAGCCACCTTCGATTTATTAATATAATTACATAGATGGAGTCCTTACAACTGCTCATAAATGTGTTTTAAACAAACTGGACACACAAGAGTCCATCAAAAACAGACATAAGTAGATACAGAGGGTAAAATTGGTTGGGGCCCAATGATGATGACTTTAGCCATTTTCTTCCTTTTTTATACAAAATTTATAGCATAAGAATCAGTGTTGCTAGGGATTGGTGTGGTAATTAAAACTAATCTGTCAGTGAAGGAAGTGAGCGGTGGATCATCCCAGTCCTGTTTTTTTTCATTTATGTCCCCGTATTCAGAAATATGGATCTGGCAACACTAGTTAGGCTGCACATCACAATAAATCAGCGTAGTTTAACAGAAAGCGACAATGATGAAAAACGCGTTTCGAGATATAGCCGTTTCAAGGTATTTTGGCTTATATCTTACAGAATAATGTGTACTGTACTTTCATATAAATGTGACTTTTCAATTATTTGTTTGCTGTTCTATTTAACTACGCTCAATTATCACAAGTTATGGTTACAGCTTAACTAACTCACCACTCTACTGAATAGACGCAGTGTCTCCAGATCCTCAAGGATGTTGCTGGCTTTAGTGGTGATGAGCAGCATGTATAGCTTGTCCAGGGGTTGGTAGACATATCTGTAAGCATATTAGAGGGCTTAATATGACCATCTACAAATCAGGTGCCTGTTGTATGCAGTCATATTTTATTTGCTGCAATAATAATTCAATGGTTTATTTTAAAGGTTTTAGCAATGGGTAGGTTTCCAAATCAAATACTGTCAAAGATTGACAGTATTTTATTTGGAAACCTACCCATTGCCTATTGATAGTAAACATTACTTAATGATAATTATGTTTTTTTTAATCACATACCTCTTGTAACAAGCTCTACTATAATATAATTATTAATAGTAAATGAAAAAGCCTTGACTGTTTCATAACGTCTTATTGTGTGACATAAGTTAATTAATTAAAATAAATAATCATCACCACAGCCTTTGCCAGCTTCAAACAGTTATTAATATATCAGCAACTAGGGTCTTATCAGAGTGCAACACAACCAGGAAATACAATATACTTAAATTTATAGTTTCTAGGAACAAGAAGACAATGTTTTTAGTTTTATTACCTGACAGATTCAGTTTCGACAAATGTATGTTGTCGTCCTCCAGTCATAAGCTTGGGGAAGGCAGCCAGCAAGCCTTCGATACGTGCCTTCGTCATCTCCACGAATTGACGTGAGACCAATGCTGAAAATTACGTTGTGTTTATTTAAACATTTATTCATAAGTTATTGTATTCAAACGATTGGTTACAATGAAAATATGAAATTAAGTACCTTTCCCTGACTTCGTGCATACTGTTGCCGCTATAAGCACCTGAAATAATATAAAAACACTTCAGGAGCAAACTTTAAACACAAGCCGGATGTCTATCCCCATTTTTTAGGGAATAACAACTTTTATATAGCGAAATTTGTTCCGTAAGGGAAGCGTTTATATACTGTAGCACTGTTTGTATCATTACCATTTCGATTTAGCTTTTAATTTCTCAAATAGCATAAAAAAATCACAATTTGCAATATTGACAGCCAACACACTGAGGTGACGTGTTGAACTTTTTTTTAAATAATGTTGCTAGTTGCAGTTGCTATCATAAATGGACTTTATTTCTTTTATTCGGAAATTCCGAACGAAACAAATCGGAATATGGGCATAAAGATTATAGACGTAAAAGGATTTCCAAAATGTTGACAGATGAGAGAAAAAACTTTCTTCTAGTCTATGTCCTAAAATAAATGTCAAATTTGTCAAAAGTAAGCAAAGCACATTGGGGTTATTGTTCGTTTTTTACCCAATTTTAACGTTTATCTTGTATCTTTCCACGTAATTAAGATAATTAGTTGAAGTGTTCACTTACGCCGTACAAACGATGGAGGTTTTTATTTGATTTGGTGTCTAAATTCTATGGAATACGCTTGCATACCACAGAAGCCAAATAACAGTAGTAAGTGGCAAATTTTAATTATTTTGTATTCGTATTTAGATGTAGTGGTTCAGGTTACATGCTCTCGTGTATGCGTTCGTTGTAAATGAGTGTTACCTTCATTATTTTCGCTAATGGTCAAACGTTTGATTTGCATACAATGGTATTTTCTTTATGCCTGATTTATAGTGATAATCTTTTCATCCAATAATGTTCACAGTTGTTAATACGTGATCATGCCGTCGGCACAGATTGCTCTACACTGTTTTGTACTTGTGCAGTTTTAGTATCTGTTCATTCAAAAGTTGTTTAGTCTAGATATTAATGTTTTTGTGTCATGGAAGAGATTTATCTTATTGATAGTGATAATGAGGTATTTACTTTGTCTCTATTATTTCTTCCGAGTTCACAGTTTCCATTAGATCTAAAATTTAATTTGTAGTTATTTCATTTGCTGTTTATTTTTTATTTTGAAAATAGAATGTGAAAAAATTGGCATAAGTAGGCTATGGCACTGTCTCATAGGGCCTATGGAAAGTTTATTAGGTTTGTGGTAATTATTAAAATCATTCAGACCATTATAACAGATTATAATTTATAATACTGAAGGACTTTATTGACAGTCCACAGTTGAGAAGTATGTGTAGAGATGAAGAGATGTGACGCGTGCCGTGTCCGTTCAGAACGGAGGACGGAGGAGAGACCAGACAACACGGGAGACAGAGACCCGCTCATAGACACAACCACTGTCTCTCAGGAGGATACTTACGATAACCAAAATTTAGTAAGATCAACATCATTTACGTAGTTAGCACTGTTATTTTTTACGTGCACCATCCGTGTTTTGTGCACTCATTTTGTTGGTTATATGCAATATTTTATGTGATTTGTCTTTTCTTTACTCTGTGTATATGTCAGCATCATGTTATTTATTATGTTTTGATTGTGGTAGTATAAATTGATAATTTATTGATACTTATAAAGTGTTTTGCGATAAATGAACTATAACAATCTTGGGGTATTGTAAATACATTAGTGCATTTATTCTTATTATCTATATAAATAAGCGAATGAGAGTAAAAACAAAGGTTTCACACACAGTTGACAATTAATTTAATAGTGAGGGTTCTATTTCATGAAAGGGGTATTTCATGATATGTATCATTTTTGCGTTTGGCTTATGACATTTTTGCGAAACGAGTTCATGATTAGGTGCTCCAGTTGAGTCTGAAACTAGTCTAGCATAACTGAAAAACATCATGAGTAAAATCGTCTCCGTAAACAGCCGTCAGTCCACAGCTAAGTTTTCTGAGTGTACACTAAATAAATGTGTAGGTATTTAATTATTATTTTAACTTCGCTAGATATATGTGAAGTATCTGTTGGATGCTTTAGATTTTTCTGTAACACCATAACAGGCAGAATCTATATTGATTATTTAAGTATAGGGTTGCGCCTAAATACATTCATTGGCAAAATTTATGTAGTATACAGTATTTGTCTGCTTACCCCCTTGGGGAATACAGGCGTGATATGGTTATTGTAGCCTGAATATACCATGTAGAAAATAAACGGACATTGAATAGCTGATAAATTGTTACTACAGCCTGCATTTGTGGTGAACAGAAGTTGTGATCCCACAATACTTCCCACACATTGTATTATCAATCTAGTTGTCGTTATTACCTGCCTTCGTGGTGTACAGAAGTCGTTTCCCAACTATACTCGCCACATGTTGTATTATCAATCTAGCTGTTGGTACAACCTGCATTTATGGTCTACAAAAGTCGTTTCCCTATGATATTCACCACACATTGTATTATCGATCTATTTATCGTTACAACCTGCATTCGTCATCTACACAAGTCGTTTCACCACAACACTCCTCGCACGTTCTATTGTCAATCTAGTTGTCGGCACAACCTACATTTGTGGTCTACAGAAGTCGTTTCCCCACAATACTCCCCGCGCGCTGTATTATCGATCTAGTTGTCGATACAGCCTGCATTAGTGATCTACACAAGTCGTTTCCCCACAACACTCCCCGCACGCTCTATTGTCAATCTAGTTGTCGGCACAACCTGCATTTGTGGTCTACAGAAGTCGTTTCCACACGATACTCCCCGCGCGCTGTATTATCGATCTAGTTGTCGATACGGCATGCATTCGTTATCTACAGAAGTCGTTTCCCCACAACACTCCCCGCACGCTCTATTGTCAATCTTGTTGTCGGCACAACCTGCATTTGTGGTCTACAGAAGTCGTTTCCACACGATACGCCCCGCGCGCTGTATTATCGATCTAGTTGTCGGCCTGCATTTGTTATCTACAGAAGTCGTTTCCCCACAACACTCCCCGCACGCTCTACTTTCAATCTAGTGGTCGGCACAACTTGCATTTGTGGTCTACAGAAGTCGTTTCCCTACGATACTCCGCGCACGCTGTAAAACAATCGAGTGGTCGGTACATATAACACGCATTCGACCACACAACTCGTTCTCGAGCGTTATGACCGGCACTCACTAACGGAACGGCACGGCAAAAGATTTTTAAGTTCAAATAATTTTAAACCTTATTTTAATACTTCTAGCACACGTATTTGCTTGAGCAAACCGCGGGATGCTTCGTCGTGCCGCGGCATGCCAAAGCATTACGCGGTACTGTAAATACAAGTCCTAAGGGTATTATAATAAGGATTATAATTATTTGTGCTTAAAAAATCTTTTCCATGTTCGCATACTGTCACACTATATTTCACTCTAGTTAAACGGCTAATGTAAACAAACCATAATGCTGTTTGTTGAAAAATAGCGGAGGGATTATTAATGTGTTTTCGCTGTTTAGTAGATAAACTTGTAATTTATAGACATACCTTCGTAGGAGTATATAAAAAATGAAATCGGGCTATCGACACGATGTCGCTTAGTAACACCGTTTTAAAAACATATCATTATCGGCAATATAGGGATGGATATCTGGAACTGTAAGTTAAATATCACCCTGTAAGGTCAAATAGAAATGATAAGACCATTGTAGTGATAGTAGCTCGAAAATATACCTATTGGATCCGGAATCGAATCGATGTTGTATAGATCGCTTCTTAACGTAGCGATTTTAGAGTATACGGCAAAATATTTTGAGATAATACATTCTATTATTGAGCAGCTCGTGGCTAATTAATACATTCGAGTCCACCACACTTTTCATAGACCTCATACCTTCCAGGAGGGTCCTTGGCATTACGTTTGCGCTAAGAATAAACCCTCGAGGAGGGTTCCTGGCATTAGGTTAAAAACCGTGAAAAATACGCTACTACGTCGTAAAATAGGTGTTTGCTTGTTTCATGATGGTGTATTTTCCAAGAAAAACCTTCATTTAAAATGAGCCCTCTACGAGGGCACCCGGCATGGCGAATGCAACTACAGGGTCCTGGAGGGCACCGGCACTGAACGTGTTAACAGCAGGTTAAGCTGAGCTTGTCGCGGTCAGTCCGTGGATGGGTGACCATTCGTTACACATCGAGACCCCTCCGTGTCTTGGAGCGTCGATCCCGGGTGTCAGTCGTTATAGGTAGTTAGAAGCTCGAAAGTCTGACAACCGGTGTAACCTTAGGATATCGGCATTGCCCAATAACTAGGTTGCGGAGGTGTGATGGCAGTCTCTCCGTGTACTGGTATTCAGCCGCATCTGGGGGTCTACTCCCTAAGCACGAAGTACGTGGTTTCAGGCTTAGTTATGAGCGTTTCCTACTCCCTATCACCTACGGACATACGATTATTTCAGGGCCCGAACTAAGAATGAATGACAACACGAGTTGGCAGTTGTCCCTACTACCGATGTGTTTTTACCCGTCCGAAAAGTTGAACTTGACACTTGTTTTGTTCACTCCTACGTTTCGGGCTACTTTCGGACGGGCGACTAACTTCGTTGACGGACTTAGGGAGTAGGCCCCCTGGTTAGACTGGAAGCTGACCCAACATAGTTGGGAAAAGGCTAGGCAGAACATGTCGTATTATTGTGATACAGGCATGTGAATACAGGGAGCTCGTGGCTAAATAATTACAGCCGCATAGACCGATCTTCCGGGTTAAGCCACGCTTGCCGAGGTTGGTCTGTGGATGGGTGACCATTTACCTTAGCGAGTTTCCTCCGTGCCTCGGAAAGCACGTAAAGCCGTTGGTCCCGGCTGTCATTTGTAGATCTTTGACAGTCGTTACTGTTGGTCAGAAGCCAGAAAGTCTGACAACCAGTCTTACCAAGAGTATCGTATTACCCAGTTACTGGGTTGTGGAGGTCTGATAGGCAGTCGCTCCATGTAAAATACTGATATTCAGCTGCATCCGGTTCGACTGGAAGCCGACCCCAACATAGTTGGGAAAAGGCTAGGCAGATGATGAGGCATGTGAATACAGTCATATTATTTCATCTTTCATAGGTACCTCAATTCTCGCTATCGTAGAAAGTAAACAAAGAAAAATCAGTTTGTCATGAACAGCTACTGATAGCAAGCCTCTTCTAGATTATAAGTTTATAACGGATTAAAAAGAACCAGATAATATTGATGCAACCATCGTATTTGTGTCTCTGTTAAATTATAAAATTATTAATGTGTCTAAGATGTCAGGGGTCTCATTATGCTGGCGAGGATTTCCCGCCTTTTAGAGCACACAGTTTTTTAATGAAGGCAACGGGCAATGACAGTCTCTGTGATGCCTTGAAACGATGCGGTAGTGTTTGTGTGTGGATCTTTTCCTTGTGCGTTTTGTGATACAGAAAATGAGTTTTTAGTGCAAAAGTTTGAGCCATCGACAAGATGAAGAAAAAGGTCAACATAACCATAACGCCGAAAAAGGTAGTTTTTTTTCTAACTCATTTAATCTGCACGCACGGTAATTAAACTTTCGATTTATTGATTTAATAATATCGATCAAGCTATTAAACAAAGAAAATCACGCTTTATATTTCCTTAGCGTAAAATATAAACGTTAAAAAAAAACACAGGTTTCTTAATTATTTACTCACAAGCGGTCATGCGAAAAGTCGACTAATAAGGCCACTTGAACATGTTTATGAATATTTTCGCTCGACATTTGGAATAAGGCCAGTGCTACACCGTACAGAGTTGTGGGTGAGATCAAAATACAGCGAACATTTTAATAAAATTCATTAATCTAGTTTTGAGTATGAATGTGGATGGTTATAAGAGTAGAGGAAGACCAAAGAAACGATGGATGGATAATGTTAAAGATGATATGACTAGAAAGAGCACTAATGAGATAACGGCTAATAGAGATGTATGGAAGAAAAACATCCTGTGCCGACCCCCAAATAAGTTGGGATGAGGTCAGGAGAATGATGATGATGAAGCTAGTGCTGTCGAGTGCGAGGTTCTAGAACCTAGATTCGAATTCTAGGTCAGGCAAAGTGATATCGGGATTTTGTGTTCGGAATTCTTGGTAGCAGAGTAGGTTAAATCGTTCCCGGTAAATGGCAATGGGTTCGCTTCTGACTATATGGGATTTCGTGATCGCTGATCTGGATCATATACCTTCATGGTAATTTGTTTTTTTAACATCGACACGAAGAGTACAGTTGCGATGTTAAAAATAAATATCAGTTCATGACCCGTCCATTGGATGGATTGCGTCAAAGATGGTGTGGGTAAGAAAGAAATGAGTACTGAGATGGCGGTTGATAGAGGAGAGTGTAAGATTAATACATGTTGTGCCGACTCTACATAGAGGCATGGAGATGCGAGAGATGAGATAAGGGCAGAGAGATGATGATGATGATGACCCGTCCATGTTAGTGACTTACTTAACACATTCGAGTCCACTTTTCATAGAGCTCATACGCCATCCCGCCATACATATTGCTAGTGGACCTTCCAGGAACTCGGCATTACGTTTGCACTAAGAGTGAAGCTCAAGGAGGATTCCTGGCATTAGGTTAAAAACCTTGAAAAATACGCTACTACGTCGTAAAATAGGTGTTTGCCTGTTTCTGCTGCATTTTGCTGCATTTAAAATGAGCCCTCCACGAGGGCACCCGGCATGGTGAATGCGACTACAGGGTGCCCTCCTGGAGGGCACCTAGCACTGAACGTGTTAAGGCCTACAGTGGGATAAGGGCAGAGAGATGATAATGATGATGACCCACTGTGTCCATTTTAATGTCTTACGGAAGACATTCAGTCGATATGGTGTAGCACAAAACAAAGCAAAATTAACATTCAAGACTAACACCAGTTTGTAGCGCAAAAATAAACGAAATTATGTATCGTAGCAGCCATCAGTCCTTGCTTAGCTAATTTATTCTAGCGTGCATTGGTAATGTGACTTTAAGGTTTCTTGTTTTCAAACAAAACCTTGCTTTTGTCATATTAGTGAACGTTATTGTTGTTTGGAGTTCCTTATTGTGATTCGTAATTGTTTTTAAAGAATTCTGAGCAATCCCACTACTGTCCTTCGAATAACTCTGATGAGCTGTCGTATGTGGGTTATTTATTGTATTTGGTGATTACCAAAATCAGCACCATTTGGCAAATGGTTAGCAAATAGGTTACTGCTTCTCATCCTCTTCCGTAATCCTGGCTTCGTTTCTGTCATCGGCATGGTTGGTGGTAGGATCGTAACGTCAACGGCTGAACGTGGGCTGTGACTTCCATAATAATATTTCGTGGTCCCAATAAAACGTTACAGTTAACGGTTATATTATGTACTTTATGTATAGATTTTTCCTCGAAGTGTTGACTCTGTGAGATATGAATATTGTTTCTTGTAAACACAATGAATCATCATTGATTACCGGAAATCTTTCCCGCGTTTAGAACCATAGAAGTAGTTTTTTTTTAGAATACTTAGCTTCTCTAATGTATTTTAAATAAGAATAAAAATAAAGGTGTATCTTCTAACACGCACATCACCCATTATTCGAATCGATTGAAACATCATTTGTCATTCGACTAAGTTTGAGCAAAAAGTTATGAGGGAACATCTATTAGGTAGAGAATATCCATATAACATGCAGGCAAATTGACTTCTTTCAATTTTACAGCATGGGTTTTCACCTATTCACCTCTGCCTCCGCGTTCGATATCTGGTGCTGCTTTCTTCTTGTCGTCCGATCATCTGTCTTCGCTGTTTTAAGTTTTAGCAATAATATTTTGACCAGACAGTGGACTAAAAAACGACATGCATTATGTTTTTTAACGGATTTGTGTTCTATATAAATATGGTATGTCTACACCAGTGCGCTTTCATGTTCATCTTGCGCTTTCAATTTTCAATTCCTCTTGCGTCGACGCATGCAGCTTATCGTCTACACCGGTGCGCCTCGGTCAGTCGTAAGTCGACATACAATAGACGGATTAGCGTGCGCTAGGGGCATGCGCTTTTGTCGAACTTGAAAAAGCCAAAATGAACATGAAAGCGCATTGGTATAGTCATAGCTCAAATACCTAGGTACCAATTCCTGTCAAAATCTAACAGAATTTATGCAAATAATGTATGCATGTTTTTATTTAAAATATAGGGAGGGATATAATCCGACGATTTGCGTAAACAAGAAATATCTAGCAGAATATCAACAGGCCAAAAATGAGTCGCTCCGTAGTTGTACAAACGGCCTTTAACGCTTCAAATTACAAGTAAATCTGCCAAACCAGTATGTTAATAGGCTGTTAAACTAAGTCTTCAGTTACTTTTGTTTGTCCAACAATAGAAAACTTGTAAATATCGTGTTACTACGCTCCTTCCACAGGTTACTTGTTCTAAGGTCAATCAGGTCAAGAACAAATCATTACTTACTCACTTTCTTAGTTCTACACGTGGTGCTTCACATATAAATTATGTATGATGTTTCTGATCGATGTGTTCAGACAAAGGATTAGTTAATTCAATGACTTTGCTAAGTTTTAGAGCAAGGTTATGAAGACTTATGAAGTTTCTTAGAGGTCTACTTCTAAAGAGGGTCAGCTTATTCTTCCTAGGCCTTGTTGTATAGACGTCTTCTGGATAAGTGTGTCATTTCACTAACCATAATATGAAATTTGTTCAACGCATATCCTAAGTAAAGGAAACCTTCGTTTTCTTGCTAAAAGTGCTTTAACAGTCTTCCAAATTTTGTACACAATTGATAAGCCAATGTAGCACTCATTGCGAATCGGACCTGTCAGTCGGAATAATATTCCCATTTAAAAGAGGGTTAAGTCCATAGAGCAATGCGGCCACCAGGTTAAGTCCGACCTAGAGTTAAAAACCGAACTACCGATTCTACCTCCTTTGCATCACGGTACATAAATACTTTGGATGTCACGCAACCTTCAGATGTGACGTTTATGTATTTATCACGCTGCAAATGTTGTGCAAATTCAAAAACCATACTGTGACCCTCATCAGATTCCTTGGTGTGACCGGATTATCTGCGATCAGGTTGCTTGGCTTGCTCTTTATTATCTGCAACGGTGTGATAACTGAGCTAATCCAAGTATCCAAAGATGGAGCTACAGGTGGTAGGTAACTACCAATCTTCTTCTCTCGTGTCGACCGTGACGAAAATAGCTCTTGCCGTGATTAAAAGATTAGCCAGTCAGCTAGGTTGGTAGCGGGACTGACTGCCTAGGAAGGGCAGGACGTACTTAAAGTATCATCACTCGTGGAGGCTCTCTTAATGTAGCCCCACAACTACTTATAAACTCATTCGAGTTTATCACACTTTACATAGAGCTCATATGCCTTGCCGCCATACTGCAAGTACGCCATACTGCCATATTGCAAGTGGACTTTTCAGGGGGGTCCTCGGCATTATGTTTGCACTAAGAGTGAACCCTTGAATAGGGTGCTTGGCATTAGGTTAAAAACCTTGTCATAAAACACACTACTACTTAGTAGAATAGTGTTTTCAGGCGGTTTTGTTGCTTGTTTAACGACGGTGTATTTTCTAAGAAAGACCTACATTTAAAATGAGTCCTCCACGAGGGTACTCGGCATCGGGAAAGTGAGGGTGGCCCTCCCAGAAAACATCAGGCACTGAACGTGTTAATGCCATGCAACAAACACCACCCAGATTTAAAACCCACCAATTTTTAACATCAAGTAACAAAAAGAGACGTGGCTGTTTTAAAACCAGGGTAGTAACAGGGTAAAGTTAAAAGCAATACGACTAGTAATAACTTGGCCCCAATACAACAGAGGCAAGCTTATCTGTGGGTGCAAGTTAAGAGACAACTGTAGGAAATGGCGCACTTTACTTGCTTTATAAGCTATGGCAAGCAGGCACGCTACATATGCACTGCTATCTTCACCAACACGAGGGGTTTGTGGTTATAATATCTATTGCCCAGGTCGATCGACTTATAAACAACGTTGCCGTTGGTCAAGTCTTTGGATGTGTACACATAAAAACCTGAGCCAAACCTTTCCCCGTGTGGGGACGGGCTAGAATATATAACTTCCTTACCGCACGCTGGGAATAGACGCGTGTTTTAACGCTTGGTGGTAGGACCTATACGGTCCTCCTGGCTAACTATACCCTCAAATTGAAGTCCGGCGACAAGCAGTTTACTTTGTTCCGTCCTGTGAGAGTCGAGAGGGGTATAGGGGAATCCTTCCATGTCTTTGTTACTTGGATTCGTGTGCTCTATCTTCGACCCTTTTTGCGTTTACCATCAGGTCAAAAGCGACCAAGTCGAGTAATAAAAAAAATCACTTCGTATCCCGAAGAGGACATAGACATAAGGAAATCCTTCTGTTTACCCTCCACCCTGGGAAATGCGGAACCTTATGCCAGTATTTTACCCTTTAAAACAGCCACGGTGTTCCTCCGATAAGTAAGGTCGGGGTCGCTGGATTCGTTAGTGCATCCACCTCAAACCGGCTTCGACCTGCTTTCGTGCAAATATTTATGATAGGCGTCATAAGCAGCTAAAGCTTGTCAACTAGCCTTACATTCTGTTCCCCTCTTGTCGAAATTGATTTGCGGAAGCCAGAATTGATCTTTGATCCAAGTTCCGCAAGGACCATATAGAACTTTTCGGATTAAAAAACACATCTTCATCATAGCCAAATCATATTTTTTGGTACCTATTTCTATGCCTTGCATCTTAACCCAAAGGTTGACGGGTACAGAATGCCTTATGGTATGAAGGGGGTATTTCACGAACCTATCATTAACTGTTCATTAAGCTAATTCAGTCTCTAAACTTTTCAATAGCCAACATTTGCATTTGACCAACATATCATTAGCATTATCGCTATTGTTATAGTGGACAAGATTATTGAACACATAAATGTCATATTTACAGGTCACATTTAGTTTATCTAGTGAATAGTTACGGACTATATTATTGATAGGTTTGTGAAATACCCCTTAACAGCGGTTACGCACTGCATCCGATCCGAATTCGTGAAAATACGTTCCGAAGTAGCCATAGAACTATTTGTATTTGTTTACGCACTACATCCGGCATCCGATTTCTATCCGTCATCCGTGAGTTTCTAATTCGGAAGAACAATTGACGAACCGAAGTAGCCGTAGTACTGTTTGTATGAACGCTTTCGCATTACCTCGGATTCAAATCAGACGCCAAACGGATTTGCCAAAGATGGCCCCTGAATTGTTTGAATTTGAATCAGAGATCGGAATAGTGCGTAAGCAACATCCGAATTCGGTCCGAGATTTTTAC